>LR999957.1:120457337-125457337 GCA_905220385.1 Xylota sylvarum
CAAAAGTGGAGTTCAAGAAGCGTAAAATTATGTAAATTAATTTCACGCCTTTTTAGATGTAAAGGGACTTGGGGCATTGGCCTCCTAATATCACTATGGGTATACTACGGAGTTTCAAAGGCACTCTTATCTACTTGGTGAGGTTATAAGCAGATTTAGTTTTTTTTTTCATCCGATATCAAAGTGTTTTATGGTCGTTCGCAATGGGGTGTTTACACATTCAATGGGTTTCGGCCGGATGGCCAACTTATGTTTTTGGATAGGTAAATCAATAATTTGGAAACTTTAAATTTGTACATGAAAGAGCTAACATCTTATTTTGATATATTTTTAGATGCAAGTAGACTTCCTACAGTAGTTGTTCTTTTTATTAAGTAAATGTCAAACACCCGGTAAAGGGAGGAGTTGAACTAAGCCTATGAAGGTCGGCGCTCTACATATGTACTTGAAAGAAGGATATTAAAAACTTTATCAAGAGAGTGCGTTTACGCATGCATAAAGACTTATATACTTAGTATGGTAATTATGAAAGCACATAAGAAAATAATAGTATTTGAAATAGGATCGCAGGATTTATAAAAACAATGCTTAAAGCAGTAATGGAGACCGTGGTGAGTTTCCGTCCACTGGACCACTATTGTAAAAATGTTAACATCAATATTTCATTATGCATTTGATATGATAAACGCAGACAAAATAAATATATATGTATACGACTGTATACGACTGCTGCTATTTACAGGAGATAGTTCCTTGGTAACTTAAAATGGGTAACTTCATAGCATCTATTTCACCACCTATGTATGTATGTATCTATGATACCTACCCGAAAAATTAAAAACCAAAAAAGTTATCGTAATATCTTCTGAAATATATGTATATGTACATGTACTGAGTTTTATAGCATTTCCGACTTTGACATTTACATAAATATCAGTTTGTACTTTAGCTATAACAAGTCTTCCTTTATAGCCATGATCTCTAACTAGAAGTCGCTACAGTGATTGGGAAGTCAAAAGGAGATGATCCTACAAATGGCTGTTCACTAACTAACGACGTCCTCGTTACTATTCACTTTAACGGCATCCAGTGTTAGGTAACTCTGTTGATATCGCGGATTTTATGCTAAAATTGTTTTATTATTATTTTGTATAAAATATTTGGCGCAACAGGTCCGTACGCGATAGCTTCTTACAGCCATTCGTGAACAAACAGATCAGAAAATAAACTAAGATTCTGATGAATTTTCGGCACAAAAATTTTAAAACGACCAAGATTAAGAAAATAACTTATTTCGTTCTCTAAATTAGATTCCTAACTAAGTATTTACTTATTATAGGTACTTACTTACTTACTTAGGTCGCACTACAGTTCATGGTAGACCTGGGGTTCAACCAACAAACCTCTCCAGTTAGCGCGATCTTTGGCTAAATGCCTCTAGTTGCACACTCCAAGTTGGTTGTGGTCCTCTTCCACTTGTGCGCGGCAGCATATACTTGGTTTTGCCCTCATTCACAACTAAACCCATTTCTACCGCTTCTGTTCCAATACTTGTAAACACACCAGCGACAGCTCGCTGTGTTCTGCCGATGATGTCAATGTCCCCAGCGTATGCAAGTAGTTGCACAGACTTTTGGAAAATTGTGCCTCTGGTGTTGGTTTGTGAGTATCGCACAATTTTCACAAGTGTAATGTTGAAAAAGTCACATGACAGCGCATCACCTTGTCTTTCTACGAGCTCCTTCACGTTCCTTTAATTGCACCAACAAATTCTTTGATCACTTAATTAAGGGTTTAATCACAGTCCTGTCCTGGCTCATTACTAAACACCTTCAAATTATTTTTATTTGTTTTCGCCCACGACACCATGTTTTTGGTAGAAAAATATACCACCATAGCCGCTTTTAACGGAGTAAAACTCCTTCACTGAAGTAATAGGACCGACTGTCTTTTCACAATTACCTTAATGTGTACTTAAGACATCTTAAACGTCTTAATGAAATGTACACCTTGTCGCTTTATTAAAGGCGAGGGATATCAAACACCCACCCGTTTGTTGTCCGTCATAACACAGTTAGAAGAGTCAATTCTGAAAGTCCTTACCTGACGGGGGGTATTTGCTTTCAAAAGACAGCGAAAATCCTTTGATATCCAAGAGGGTGCCTATTAGAGTAATTAAATAGAGTTTCGTCTTGTTTCGGCTTCCCATTTTCTCTGTTGTTTATTCGGTCAATAAAAAAGGACGATTTTTTTTTTCAATTTAAAGAAAGCAGAATATTGGATATTCTGCTGAGCTTAGATTGATTTTATAGCAACCATAAAAAAAAACGCATATCTACTTCAACCCACAATCGTCCTTCAGTTTACAAGGGAGTTTTCGTTACATCTACCGAATTACTTACACCGGTAATTTAGCGCCACTTGCTTACACCCTGTTTAACAAGCCAACCCTAATTTCTTAAAAATGTTCACTTTTAATTATAAACCAAAGGACGAGAAAGTACAAAAAATAAACGCTCCTGTAGTAAGTAAGAAAGAAATAACTTTTGCCGTAAGGACTTTTAAGGATGTTTTAATTACTAGTACTACCAACTACCTGGTGCCTCAAGGATACTTTCAGTCAGCGGGTGGTTTTTTTTCCGACACAAGGAGTGAATGTATATATATATATTTTTTTAAAGGGAAAGCAAAAGAGTGTTTTGAGAATGAGATTGACATTAAAGACTGAAACTCTTATGCTCTGTACTTTAAGGGTAAGGAAGGATTCATCTTTTCGTATTTTATTGCACAAAAGGATACGACGGATATCTTCCTATATCCTTTATCACCGATGGGATTTTATTGCTCTTATGTTGTCGATGAAATCACATCACTTTACTAGAATCACTGGGTGTGTCAAGTTGATGTCAAATCAAGTGTTGTAGTTACAAATCCTTTAACAGCACAAAAAGAAAATAATTCCACCCTTGGGGGTAATCGAAAAGAAATTTGAGAAATTTATCCTTAAATCGTCGAAGAAGCTAACTCCTGCGGCGGACAATGATAGAAGAAGTTTATGCTCTGTATGTTTGTGTTACAACAATTGAGAAGGTGTCTTTTGGGATTATTGCTTTATAATCGATTCAATTTGTATTTTAATTGGATTTTGTTTTTCCTTGAACAGTGGAGTCACGGAAAGAAGGATGCCTTGAATTGTAGTATTGGTGGGTTGGATGAAAATAATAGTATTCAAGTTATTTGCTGTTATGCTACATATTAAGAGAACAGAAATTGAAAAATAATAAAACTATAAATTTTATTATATTGTGTTATAGTGGCATCGCAAAACTGGTCAATCTTGTTAAAATTAATGTAGCGATACTAGTGACATTCTCGGGATTCTCGAAGATATTGAGGAATGTCAAAAATACAAAGATGTTGTGCGTTGAACTCAGACGAATCTTCGCTTAAACTATGAGCTGTGTACTCATCCCGGAAATAAGTGAAGTTCAACACCTACGACTACGACTATATTATATACACAGATATCTTCATTTCACATTTCATGCAGATTCAAGAGAAAAATACCCTCGTTTGTGTCTTTAGTTCTTTTAATTTAAAAAAAATGGACAACTCAAAGGTTCATGAAAGACCCTAGATAATGACAATTTCATTCAGTCCCAACACATCACGAAAAAAGGGTTGATTCACTATTCTCTTCTTTTCTTTTTATTCAAATCTGACATTTCTCTAGTATTGTTTTGTCATTTAAGAATCTCCAAATGCTCACTTAAAGGGGACAAATACCACATGCCACACGCAACGCAAAAACAAGTGAGTATGCAAATGGCAAATAGTCGTCTTCCAAGACAACGGAAATATCCATCGACTTCCTTAATTTGCGTACCGGATAAAAACCCCGTTCATGGCAAACTCAATTATAAAATCATCGGATTATTTTCACCGTTTTTGCTCCTGAGCAGCGTTGTCGAGGCCGCAACCGCTGCCACCGCCCTGCGATAATTGAAAATTTAAATTTGCGATCTGCGCGCTCAAATGCAAATGATGTACCACCTCGAAGGACAGCAAGAACTTGGAAGGTGCTGAATTCTCAATTCTCTCAATGAGGTTTTTGCTCAGCTAAATCGGATTGGATGAGGGAGTATTCTGTTGGAGAAGGCATCGAACGTACATACATATATACGGGCACATCGATTAAAACAGCAGACAAAGTCTTATGAATAAATTGTTATGGAAATCGAATTAATGAACGTAATACCTGAGCTTATTTGCTTAACCCTTTCGTTCATACGTAATTTTATTAGAATCACTTGAGATGGTATCTCTGTAAGGACTTGGATGTATACGCAGTGGTATGACCCATATGTGTGTGTTGGCGGTACTTGACTTTCCCATTATCTTGTGTACAACTCCTTGGCAAGAGTGTAGATTTGGTTGGATTTTACCTTTGTTGGCAGAATAAGCGGTTAATTCAATTCTATTGGGTAATTTCCTCCAAAAGGAAGAACAAGAAGAAGTGTCGTCGGATTTGAAATTGAATTAAATTCGATTCGACGAATCTCTAATTCACTGAAATAGTGTTTGCTTTTGAATTATTTTCCAATGTTAGAAAAGAGATCAAATATGTAGTTTTATTTAAATTTTTCATCCTTAAGCAGTTTCTTCCATGAAGATGGAGTCATATTCCATAACAAATATTACAAATATGTACATACATATGTATGTACATATGTAGTAGGTGTTTAAAACAAAATTATATTGTGTTGCATATCAGTTTGATTTGGATTACAAAACAAAATATAATTAATAAATGATTTGAATACGGAGCAAGGGGTTCCAGGTTCGATCCCCAGACAACACCTAAAATTTCTTTTATGGCCCAACTTCTCGCGAGCGTCTGACAAACATCCGAGAGTAAAACTGTCATGAAAAAGTTTCTCAAAATAAAAAATGCCCTTCGGATACGGTATTAAATAGTAGGTACCTTCCATTCGAGTAAAGAATATACAACACGAATGGTTGTAAGAAGCTAGGCCTGGGTCCCATGGACCTGTCGCGCCAAAAATTTGTATTTTTGTATTACTTTTTTAGATGGACGTTTCTAGTTCCTTAAGCAAAAGTGTTTGTTTACAGTTTCCGGTTATTGATCGACTGGAGGGGTTCTTTTTAGAGCACAAATGTTGCAAAAGGTTTATGGTCAACAACATTGGGACACATTTAAAATTTTGTGGTAAAACGTACCGAATACCCAAAACTTCAACACATTTAAAGGAAAGAATTTAAAAATTCCTTAGACAATCTTTTTCAAAATATTTAACGCATATAAATTACCAGACTACAACGTGTTTAGAGTCATTACATTCCTTTGAAAATATCCTTTCCGAAAATGTAGATATGTTAAAGTCAACTGAATTACAAAACTTACACAGACTCGTATATGCAGATATTCACTTTGAAATATTTCAAATTCCTCGAAACTCTGTAGAGAAAAGTCTTTTAAAATGTTTATGGTCAAGAAAGTTTCCTTGACGCCATTCGAAAGTATACATACACCCAAATTATCTCAGTTGGGTGAATTAAATGTGCAGGATTTTCGACCATAAGGTCACCATCACCATCACTACCACCATCGACCCACAGATGATTCTAATCCCAATGATGATGAAATTCAAGAAATTCCCATTCCATGGCATGTACATATTTGCGGATCCTTTCATTTGCAGATGAGTACTTTTGAAGAAAATTTCCTTTTTATTTCTTTCAAGGAGAACTCCAATAGAATTTGTATGAGAAGCTGAATGAAAATCCTGTGATGTGGTCAATGTCTTTGGTGATATAAGACAGAATGTGTCCACATTATCGTATAGTAGAACATTAAACATAGAGAGGGCTGAGTTTAGTGTGTGTGCAGTGGAAGAAAATTTCACATGTTGCGATGATTTATTCCACCCAGGATTGCTCTATCAAATACGGGACTTCTATTTTCCCAAAGGGTGTCACCGGATACCTTTCTACACGTAGTGAAATATATAATTCAATCAATTGCACAGGTGAAAGGGTTAAATCAACCCTTGACCGGTGTAGTAGCAATATTTAATTATTTATGATCCATATTCAGCGGGCTAACCTACCAATTTCGACCATCGACAACCATCAATAATCTATAATTGCTCCACGAATATAAGCATTTCAGACATGACAATATCGATTGCATTAGGCATGGATGGGCAACGCATTAGACATAATTAAGGGGCAAAATCTAGAATTATCCTCGTCCACGTGAAAGTGTTGTAAATAGATGAGGACTGGCACCCTTTTTCTATCCTTATAACTTATGCATGAGGTCAAAGATCCCTTCCATCATGTACATATACGCGGCAGAGCCACTTAATGTGTTATTTATGCTACCTTAAAAACAATACATGTATTTTATCTGAAAATTTAATGCATTGTCGTTGCTCTCCAGCTAATCTATACCGGCATAGTCGTGAGGTGGTGGTAGGAAGATAGGTTGATAAACCCTTTTCTTGCTGGAATGATGGTGGCCTTTTTCAGTTCTTGAAAATTTCCAATGTCCACCATAGTAAGAGGACACAAAATGTACGAAATTCATTTCAATTATTATCACGTGACATTAGAGGAGCATTAATGAAGGCAAATGTAAATAAATTCCACTCTTGGGTCATATTTACTTGGGCCAAGTTTGTAAATATTTACGAATCCCAAACCATGGAACCGGTTTTTCTTGGATGAGTATATCCTTTGTCAGTGGGAATGGAGGGCAGTATACAGCATTGTGTGGCATGGATACCAAGTGCTATGTGTACTGTGCTCGTTCGGTCAATGTTGTATCAGGTACATGAAGAGGATGAGCTGGCAAACGTTCACTCTTATCTTTAAGCTTTTTCAAATTGGTAAATTGTTGACTCTAGCCTTTGATTGTATGTATGTACATACAACTGTATTTGAAATTTAATTAATATGTTATTTTCTAAATTTAAAGAGGGGATGATGCCATAAAAAGCATTCACCATTGGATGAATCTTAAAAATAATAAGGCCAGTGTTAAACCCAGAGCGTAAGCGTTTACAAATGTTCCAAAAAGTAGCTGGATGTAGTTTTTGCAATTAGTAACCCCATCGAGCCTTAGTGGCTACTATATGGAAGAAAGAAGTGAACAAGTAGTAGAAGAGTAGAACAAAATACATAGAACTTATCTAATAACTAAATTAATGCTTGTTATCCCTTTAAGGCATATCTCCAGTCCAGTCCCAAGATTTGGAATCCTCTTTAAGTGATCGGGTTTTACTTCTACTACTTCTACTTCTACTACTTATTTCTACTAAAAGTTTGCAATTAAACTATTATCCCTTTCTTTTAGTTGATTTAGATGCCAATAGACTCTTGACTTTTTCTCGTGTAAAGTTGTTTATTCGATATACGATTAGTCTAGACGTTCCATAAGATTACACAAACAATTATATATAACAATGAACCATACTTTCCAAGTAATACTCCCCACATTTGTAGATACTGATTGTATGAACTTATCAACTGTAGCTGGTTTCTTTTGCTAAGACCCTTGCTTCTCCAGATTTTTGACAAATGAGTGCATAATTACTTAACCTAGCTTTCACTGGAATAATGGGTGCTAAACAGAGTTCTTTACGTATGAAAATACTATTTTTAAGTACTATTATTGACGTACATCCGGCATCTTTTGGGAACACAAAGAAACATCATCAGCGTAATTCAGATGTGTACAATAAGATGCTAACCTATTATTCCAATGGATTGTCTTGGTTTTATCAGCCACTGCTGCTTTTAGAACCGTGCGTCGTCTTATAATCGTACTCCAATGCTGTTGTGAAGCCATTTTCAATTTTGAATAATATTTCCTTAAAGAATTTAAATTAGGAACCTAATCTCCTAACAATCTCCTTGACCAGACCAAACGCTTTTATCTAATTTCATTGATTGAAAAATTTAATTGAAAATATAACATTCAGCAAAATCACATCCCAAGAACTATTCCGACGAATATCTATTATAGAATGGAACTCTAACTCCTCTTCCTCATATCGTTTGAATGCAAATTCTTCCCAATTCCCTTGAAACTGATTGAAATGTAAAATTTTATCACATGGCATCAAAAACAGACGTCGACGTAGAAGAAACCCAAAGTTGAAGACATTCTCGTTAATGGTCAATGCGTCTTAAGTGACCACATCATAAGAAAAGTGCAACTTCTAAGAAAACACACAACACACACATTCACATCCTTAATCCTTCTTTAGTGAAAAGTGTGCGCACCCATCTGGGGAGTTTTCTCAAAGAGAAGGCATACCCAAGACAGAAACGATCTCTCTGGACAGTAATCATCAGCATAGTGATGATGTAGATAATAATGGTGTAGGCAGCGTCAAGGATACATTGTAATCCCGCCCCCAGACCACCCATTAAACTGTGTCTTAGGAAAGTTTTCTCAAACTATGAGACGGGGTGTATCAGAAGGTCAAGTGTCTAGGGTAGATGTGTGTTAATCCTGTAATAGTTACATACATCTATAAATATAAATATGTATATGTCATCCGTGTGTATAGAGGTGGAAAATCCACTTGAACCGAATCCAAAGCCGATTGGAAAATTTGCATTTTATCCTTTCAAACAAACCAAGGCATTAGACCGCTTACTTACAGTAATTGGAAGAAATTACATACCACTTTCGAAGTTCGAAGGAGCAAGGAAATCGTTTTCAATTTGCATCTGGCTCATATTCCTGTTGGTATGTACGAGTCTACTTACTCCAAATTGTCCGTTGTGGATAGAAGAGAAGATTCAATATATAGACATCCGTTGGACAAGTTGTTAAAAGTCAGAAAATGCCCGATGAGGAATGCTACAGCCGTCAGCCGGAGGATAGCCTGTTGTTGTTGAGGATAAGTATAATAAAATTTGTGTCATTCGCAGGAAAATTAAAATGAAAATGATGTTTTTCTTTTTCCTCTTATTTTCCAAAAAAGGGGAATTGCCCGTACTTATTATTGTATTACAGTTTTTTTTTACATGTCGGCTCGGGATAAACGGAAAGGCGAACGTCATAAGTTTGATAGAGGGTAGGTCTGCTCATTTTCCATTATAAGCTAGCCCTCTTTGGATTAGCACTGTATTCTAAGTTAATGACAATGGATCCTTTTTTTGAAACATTTATGCTCATTTTTTTTTTTTTTTTAAACATTCATTGCTCTGAGTAGGGCTAGGGTGAACTGTTTCACATCCCGTTTTAAAGAAGAGAACAGCAAAATGATTTCTTTTTTCCTTTCGCTGGGGATTAAAGAATTAAAGGATAATTGTTTTCATGAAGGAAAATTCTATCGGATTTCTGGAATTTGTTTTTTTTCTTCTTGTTGGAGTTTTTTTTTTGTTTGCTTTAGAGAAGGGATAGGACGGTAAAATAAGATCCTTGGGGATCTGCAATTGTGGAGATAACAATTATTGCTGTTTGACACTTGTCAGTGAAGCGAGACTGGCTTATTTGTGAGGTGCTAAATTTAAATTAGTTTCCCAATTACAGCTCAGCGGGATTTCAAAAAAATAATAAAAGTTTATTCTTTCGCTCTGTACATTTAGATTGATTGGGAGTATTAATTGGATTCAACGGAATATATGTATATCTAGAAAAAGGAACTGTGAAGTATTCATGCCATTTAATTACTTACAACTACCAGAAAAAGGAGTGCAAAATCTTATCAATGGCTTCATAAATGTGTTGTCTTTTTCTGATTCAAATCTAATAAGACATAATTTGAGCGACATGATAGTTTTAGTAAAAATGTAGTATGAGGTTAATGAAATCATATGTAGTAGTGTATTGTGTTCGGAGCATTAGAAATGGATATATGTATAGGTACATAGAGTCTTTAATCAGACCTCTTCCATCTCTTTAGGGTCATAAAACTTCGAGTATTGTAACTGAAGGATTCACTTTCCTTCAAATCATTGTACTCGTACTTTTAGTAAAGTAATCTTTCAGGAAACAGTCTGGTTCCACACCGACAGATCATCAGTAGGGCAAAACTTGGAGCACACAGAAATCTAATTTCAGGGGTTCCAAAATAGTCTTACATAGCTCCAGAGGATGCTTTTAAAAACCACCTTAAAATATGTGAATGAATGGCGGACTTTGATCTAGCATCAAAGTCCAGCAGCCTTTTTTGAGAGACAGATTTCGACAACCTTTCAAAGTGTTAGTTTATATACTATAGTTGATTTATATGATTATACAAGCTATACTCATATACTTATAGTACCAACGCATATTTCATGTTGTAGTTCTGAATTTATATGTATATTCAATCTATTCTAATATTTTTCTAAATCTTTAAACGAAATTAAATCCTTCGCGAATTTAAAAAATAATATGTACATATATTTAAATTTAATCCTCCTCCTGCCGTTCACATATGCGATGCACTAAATTACAGCGTTATCATGCTGACACATACTTAATTCGAGACTACAACAAACGTGGCGCGTATATCTCCCGTGGGACATCTATCAAACTCACATCATTTGAGATAAGTTCCATAGAAAAGACATTCATTTTCTCGCAGTTTATCTGACGCATAAAGTCTTCGGGCGGATAAAAGGTTCTCCAGCGGGTAGTTTCAAATTTATGATATGAAACTCATAAATATTTTCCCATTCTATTTTGTTTATTCTTAAATTTCGTTATGATAGTTCACTTAAGAAACCACTTTAACATACAATTGTACTTCTATTGTGTGACGTTAAGATTTTTTTTTATAAATATACATACATATGTATTTGACACAGGATATAAAGCAAACATAAAAGTCGATGTCAAGAAAAGGGAAGCCGACCAAAAATAATTCTTAAATCCAATTCAATCACAACAAATCTTTGGAACCGAACGGAAATGCTCCATAAGTGTATCGGATGACGAACAAAGAACCCGAAAGAAATTGACATTTGTTGGCGTTTTATGTTTCGTGAATGCGGATCAAATCATTTGGAAGTCATTCGATGAATAAAATTCCACCCCCAACATTCGGATGGGTATCAATTTTACGGGGCTCAGGATTAGCCCGAACAGGTATCGTCGCGCACGCATTTCTTTGGTTGGGTCGAATACCGTGTGCCAATGGAAAACAATTTCACGATTGGATTCAGATCAATTGAGTTTTATGATTTTCTTTAGATATTTGATGGTAGTGACAAGAAATCGTCATCCGTTTGCGTAGCTTTAGAGGGCTTGACTCAAACGATTTGATACAATCTAGAAGTTAATTTTAGGTGATTTGTACTTTGTGGAGGATGCTTATGTGGGATTTCGAAAAAGTACTTACCTGATTGAGAGGTTTTCTTTGGAGATTGTCTTAGTAAGAGTGGAGTTATTGTTCGCAATTAATTTTGTGAGATAGATTTTTGTGGAAGAATATGTTTTTTTTTAATTGATTGTCTTTTTTATGATCGTAAAATCATAAGGAATTACATTCAATCGGCTTCCCATTATATCTTCTGTTCTATTCAGAATAGAATAAGTAGATATTTTGAAATGATCTCTTGCAGGGTATTTAAATTCGTATGAATCTTGTTTGGATCCTCAGTATCTGATAGCAATATGTAGTATTACATATTTATTTTGGCGTAACTTTTATTGATATTAGAAAGAGGACAGTGTTTTACAGATATTAAGCAACTATCCCGGGCTGAAGGTTTTACCTTGTTTCTAAAGCTATTAATTATTTACTTACAAAGTTTTATTAATTAGAAGTCGGACAAACAGACAGAGATGGACTGTTTGTGGAATATAGTAACGACAAAGCTTCTGTTAAACTTCTAAAGGCAGGTACTGCTGCATAAAAACTGTTATAAGCAGTCCATACAGTAATCCGTATAGTAGTAAGCTGAAATAGTCAAAGGGGGGATGAGTTTCTAAATAACTACATTGGTTAAAAAGTGTGCAGTGAAGCAATCACTTGCCTTATGCCTTTCTTTTGCTATGCGAATAAGCTAATTTTAGTCAACACCTTGATCATTAGGCAAATGATATCAATACGAAGAAACCTCGAGTAGTTCAAGAAGAAATTCAAGGAAAGACACATTTGTACACGTTATTTTCTTTTGTTTGCTATTTGTGTTTCTATTGAGTGGAACGAATCACAAACGGATCATTCCTATGATCGAAAATTTTTCATAAAACAATATTTATCCTTTAAAAAAGCAAGTCAATTGCATACCTCTGTATGTGGAAACAAAGATTAATATGATAACAATGCAGATCGATAAATTTTCTATGGCTTGTTTATAAAGTGTAGCTTCTTGGACTTATGTTGTGCAAATACTTATTTTTGTAAAATAAATGTATTGAAATTAGATATGTAGGTACATATTTACTTGAAATAAACACTAAGCAACTGTTTTAATTCCTATACCACAAATAAGCACATCAACCTTCTAACCAACGAATTTTCATATCATCATCATATTTTCTACAAAAACCATGTAAGGATCCAGCATGAAAATCGTAAATTTTATATGTTTTATTCCGTAAAATTGTCGTTGTCAACAAATATGTGACTGTCACTTTTCCCAACATTTAATTTCGTGTGACATTTTTCTCTTCGTCTCTTTATCCTTGAAGTGGCGAATCATACAAAAAAAAAAAGAAAAAGAAATACAACCAAGCACAGCCTTGCTGTTGACATCAAGCACTTAACAGACACTTGAATCTAAAGGCCGTGAAAATTATGCAGATTAAACGAGGCCAATAGAGAGAATGACTCCATTCACACGTCAGACCAAACCGTTTCTGTCCTCTTAGGGGTAACAAGTTAGTGAACATGGGGGGGTTTGTTGCTCCTCTTTATCGCACTTACTCTGATGGCTGTTGTTATTTTATTTGACACCCCGCACTCTTTGTGTGCATTCACACTTGGCTTGTAACGAAGGCGCGCGTAAAAATTATTTAAGAGGGTAAACTTGGGACCGCAAGCAATCATTGTTCCATGTGGAACGTGTTTTAAACGTTCGTTCGTTGGAAATACCCACTACACATTCCTCGTACCTTTTCTTTTTGCATTTGCATTTTTGGTCTTTGTTTGGGGATGATAATTTTTCGCACAGGACCGTGCCGGTTTTATTTATTTTGTGGGATGAAGTGATAATTTAACGGTTAAGTGCTTGATGATGATGATAATAATGACACTTGTAGCAGAATTGACAGTTCGTAAGATATGTAGATAAGTTGGAAGTCTTTGATGTTAGATCTCCCCTTGGAATTATTTTCTACTTCCAATTTAAGTACAATAAGTATATACATGCCTTGGTCTTGTTTGCTCAAGATATCGAATCTGAATTCGTCAAGTCTACCACCAGGTTTGCACAAACACTCTTACCATGTATATATTTGGTCAGAGTTGACTAAGTTCTAGTTTCCCACAGAAGGGATTTCATAGCTACGACGAAAGTTGTTTCTGTTTGGTGTTTTTCTAACTTGTTGGTAAAGTCGTTCAATTGACGATTGTATTCATTAACTTACTTATAACTTTGCTTCTGTAACCCGCGCATCATCTTTTCTCTTAAAGCTAGGTAACTTTAACATGAAAAGCTAAAAGTATTTTCTATTGAATGTTGCAAAACCTATATTCTATTCATTCAATATTCTTAAACCTCTGTTGCCATTACGTCTTAAAGGAACCATTCAAGAATTACTTAATCCCACCCGATATGGGACCATAATTCATAATTTTCTCCTTTTGGTCATGTCCAACAGCATCCGGTCGCTAAGGGACTGAACTCCACTTTCGGTACCACCTGAAACAAGAGTTCCCTTGAAATTGATTTACGAGTGTGCACAATTGGTGGTTAAGATTTTTCGGGTACAAAATTTGTAAGCAATAAATCTTCGGTCGACCTTATGCATGCTTTCGAAAGTTGGGGGTTTTCTTTTTTACCGAATGAAGGAAGCACTTTTAAGTAAATATCGATTGAAAAATTTTTACTGAAAAATAAATATTGAAACATCTTAAACAAATAAAATCTGAATTCATTGTCGGTATTTAATTCCTTTCCAACATCTGACAACCATTTCTCGGGTTGTGGTCCATTTAGTCTAATACTCCAAATAGCTTGCGGTATTTCGCAGCAATATGGCGTAAGGGTTGTTGCGATAGTCGGGCAAAACATTTTCAAAATTCAAGATGTTAACCAAACGGGGAAATCCCACGTAATGGCCGAAATAATCGCAGTTAATTAGTCGACTATAGCAGTCGAAGTTGCTGCCGTCGCTACCTCTCTATTCTGCTATTTTGCTCTAATGTTTGGCCATTGCTACCGTTTATAGTCGGGAATTGTTATCTTAGCGGTGAAAACCCATTACAAGGGGTAAAGCACTCTGAAAAGCCATGTTTCTCTTAGTGGATGAGGCTATATAAAACGTTTCTGGTGGAAAATATCTCTACAACACATATAGAACAAATGGCAACTAATTGCCTTCGTTATCCATAGTCAAATGCCCCAAGGATGAGTGGAGGCAAGAGGGTTGGTTTTGTGGCAAATACTTAAAGCAGTCATTATAGTTTAGGAAATATTTTCAAAACTGTTATGTTGAACTATAAAAATTTGTCTTTACTGATAAGCTACACGAAAAGGGTGATTGTGAGGTAAAAAGATAATTACTGGTTTGATGGTAAGATTGTAAGAAAAGGTTTATCCTTTGAGAATTGCAATTCTTTAGGCTTTATGTAAGGAACAGATACATATATGTATAAAATATAAGACGTTGCAGAAACATTAGTATGTATGAATTTGATATGCATTGCTGTGTAGCTATCGACACTGGTGCTCTGTCTAAAAAAAAGAAACATAATAGGTACAGACTAAAAATAATACCAAATATGTTTCTTTCTATTTATAAATACATATGTATGTATGTTGAACTCATATAGAGTTCCTTAAGCACAAAAATTCAGTGACTGATATCAAGTTAACTAGAAATACATACATATGTACATATATGGTCGCACAATGTAAAATCCTAAGGGAGAAAAGGCGTAGAATGGTAAAGTTATTTAAGTTTTGTTTATAAACTTAATTTATTTACGTTTTAATGACTTTGAATTTATCAGTGACATAAAGTTTTGGGGTGTGATTATTTGATGCAAACCATATTCTTGCTGAGGTGAAGGTGTTTCGTCACGCAAGGCAGTGTAAACAATAGCACAAGATTCCCAGTAGAGTAGGAAGAGCTGAAGTAGATAGGACCCTCAACCAATTTGGTGTGTCAAGCTCTAGGCAGCTCTAAGCATGTTGGTTGAGGTCCATGTCCTCGCAGATTTAGCGTCATCTTCATATCCTAAGACCATAATCACCTTTGCCTTTATCTGACGGTCTTTATCCAAGGCGTAAGAAGGTATCCTTGATCATTTCGAAAAATTATTCCTGAAGTAATTCGTGTGTTTTGGTGAGTTTGGAGGTGGTGTGTATTAAACGGCGAACTGTATGAGCTTGGTTCACCCCAAGAAATTTTTCATTGATCGTTGGAAATGACTAACGTTGGAAATGTAGGACGAATACGCGCAAACTTTTCAACTGCCAAAAATTTATGAATCCAACCTGGAGTCACATCGCTATAGAGTTAAGTACACCTCACCTTATATTATTGCGCAAGATATTGGCCAAAAATATTGCGTGAAAATGCGTCGTCCTTAACACGATGAAATATTATTGCCTTCCTGCAGTTTATTCTGTATCGGTTCGCAATATATTGAAGAAGTTCCAGTAAAGGTGTGCAACTGAAGGCTGTAAGCTAAAGATTGAGCTAATTAATGGGGTATAAAGCTTCTTTCTAAAGTAAATAAGAATACCTACGTCAATACATAAATGTTGCACTTAGAAATTGGCGGGCCAATGCTGTGCCAACGTACCTACACATGGAGGATGTACTGTAAATATTGCTAATAAAAAAATACTTAAAACTGTGCTATTATACACGATGAAAAGGAATGCGACGTTATTTCGAAAGTGTGTTAATACAATGTTGAGACTATACACTATAGGTGAATTATGAAATGCCTGTGTTTCGTTTCCTTTTATCGATGGAAACTGCTATAATTCAAAGACGCCATCCATTGTTCAGCACATCCTACAGGAAAAAATCGGTAATAAAAATGTCTGGAAGGCATCCTTCAAACGTACAAACACTGTCATCTTTATCTCTGCCGCTAGTAATAGAAATGACAAACAAAAACTTTTCTTTCGATTGGGGACAATTTCTATTCCTTGTCATCACTACCATCATCATCATAGCTGTCTCCCCCCTTATTGATTCAATCAATTTGATATCGAAATCGGTATGCAAACAAGCCACTGGGGATGCTACCCCTGCGGAAATAAATAACAAGGCGAAAAGTCGTTCTCTCCGTGAGCTTCCAATGGCAGTTCTGAAATGTAGGCAATTGCCAATGTTTAACCAATAACCTGTTCGACTTTATGTGAGAACTAAACAGTCGGGCAAACTAATGCGCAGTAAGCTATTCCTCTATAAAGTGATTAAAAAATTGATTAATGTAGAATATGATATCCGTTTCACCTTCAAACCACAAGAATCCACGCGAACACCTGATCCACATGAAACGTTCGTTGGGCTCCAATCACTTGACCAAAGGAACAAGCACTTGTGTGCATGCAACAACCGTATTATTACGGGGTGCTCACATTCATTAGGGACTCTGACCATGGTTATAAATTAACCCTTTTGTTAATTGATACAAATAGGGTATATCAATTTACCCTTTACAGTCGACCATAGAGCTGCTCGCCTGGACGTTGTCGTGTTTAGAGACTGGGGTGCTGACGCATTTAAGCACCACCTTGGGTGGTGGGATGAGGTAGGTATCGTACAGCTTTCTCAAAGAGTTGTGTGCATTGCTACCATTCATGTGCTAGGGGTCATTGTTAAGTTAATTAGGCCTTTTAGCATTAAAAATTCATTATGCCTGTAGCATGGGCTCATCCTTGTTCTGTTGGCGTCGATGCATTTGTGCATGGCAGCTTAATGAAATTAGTTTGTCCCATTTACTTGTATAATTGCTGCTGTCGATGTTATAATTTGATTTATTGTATATGCTAATTAGATTGCTAGCTCCATTTGGGAACAGGTAAAAAGGAAGTGAATCTCAAGTTGTCTTATGAAAGGTTAAGTGTAATTATGGAGTTGCTTCCGGCTTAATTGTGTACATGGAACAATTGGTTAGATTCATTGGTTTGAAATTGATGCGTGTTTTAAAGCCTGTTGGGTCGGAAAGTCTTTGTAATGCTATTTTTTTAGAAGTAATTAATTTATGAATCACAGCCGTAGCAAGAAAAGTAACCATGAACAAAATCTTAAGTTGAGAAGACGAAATTAAATAAAAATTAAAAACTGCATTGGGGCCGAGGCGGTCGCGTCCTATCGTTCGTAATCTGTAGAACTTCCTTTTGGTAGAATTGTTATGTATTCGGGAACAGGTCTATGTGTATCATAATTTAAGGATTTTTAAACAAGCTTGTTGCAGAATAGTCGATTGACGTGTTGAAGGAATCCAAACACGTACTTTTGTAGGCATTTGTAGGCGACCTATCCGCATGAGAGATAATAGGGTTGAAGTACTGTAAACACTAGTTTTGTCTCCCATGACAAATGAGATCCACATAGACGCTCTTGCGATTGTCTTCCTTGTATTGTAGCTATCGATATATTGACATGAAATTTTTTTTTTTTCGTTTTTGGGTCTATGGCTTTCATCGTTTTGAAATAAGTAATCGAATACATAATGTATTTCAAAATATTACATTCCTCTATAAGGTACAATGTCTTTAAAAGTGTATCTGTAACTTTATTAATCAAATTCTACATATACATACATAGGTATATATGTAAACTAAGCTACACATTTTCAGGTAAGTATACAAACATATGTATGTACATAGAGTATATAATAGAAAAAACAACATTATCAAAACGAATGAGTATTTTCTTTCCAAATCCACTAAAGCATATGTGAACTCTGCCAGATGAAATTTATGGACTCTATGATGAAATTTTAAACAGTGACTATCCCATAGCCTTAACTTATCCCCGTCAAGTGAACGTATCCTGCCGATAAGGCAAAACAGCCAGATAAGCATATTATGTAGTGGATGAAAATCTAATTTTTTCCTTTTTCGATTTTCTTCTCTTTCGAGAGTCCTGTGTGCAGTGTCAAAGGTTGATTTATGCGAAACGAATCCGCTTTACATGCATGCAGGAATAATTTATGACCCAGAACTCGATTTGGTGTTTTGCAAATTTTCCTTGAAACTTTCGATTTGTTCGGGTGGGATTCTTTTTTATCATTTTAATCGGGCAAAGTGTTGGATAGAATATCGATTGAAGCTTGAGAAAATGCTATCGATACCTATGAAAAAATTGTGCAATACTGAAAAAGCATCAGTTGCATCAGTTTACTTGAGTGGAAAAGTGTACAAGGACACTAATAAATGAAAGAAGCAACTAAACAGCACTACTTTTCATCAAAAGAAAGAAGAAAAAATCCTTTTCAATCCTAAGCATACAATTACCGCCACCAAGTGACCCTTATAAACCCTTTTGTTGTACGACTTTTATCTGGTGTTTACATTTCCAGTCAGGCGAGCAGTAAAAGATGTCAGAGACAATTTGAGTACACGAATGGACATAAGGGTTGCCCTCCAAAGTCGTGTCGTATTATCATGATCACAGAACAGAATTTACATATTATTATCAGTTATCGAGCCAAGACAATTTTCTTATTACCAAGGGATGACATAAAACCCAGCGGTTCACTTGAATTTGCATAAAGGTCGGCAAATCGGATCAAGAATTTCTTCAGAGAAGACCAATCATTTCTTTTCTAGGTAAACAAAGGGTCTTGTTCAACTTTAAGAGTTTGCATCCCTCTTCAAATACAAGTTCATTAAATCTCATATGAAACAATGAACAACTTATGAGGATCCTTGACTGAATATTTCATTTCAATAATGGCATCCATTCTTAATTGAGACACAAGTGGGAATAATAATTATTGTTTCTGCCCACATGTAAGAAAATTTCACAAATAGAACTCAATTAAATCACCGTCAAGAAGAAGTCGTTATGAGGCACCCATGGTTTCGTCCATCTTGATTATGATTGATTAATAAAATTTCGATTGCTCATTGAGCACGTTTTTGGCATTTCTTAGGCAAAAAATAATTTCACCAAAAGAAATAATTCAATCAGTGAACGTTGCCAATGAGGTTATATTCAGAGTTACACCTTTCAGAATAGATTATTGCAGGGTCTGTGTGTGAGTGAGTGTCTGTATTCGACATATGCCGGAGGATATTTTTGCAAAAATTATTAATAGTAATGAAAATTGATGGCCATTGACGTGACAGACAAAAGTGGCACAGCTATTTCATTAGGAAAAGCTACTCTGCGTAGTTCGTAGTTTGAGAGTGGTTTTCGATGAAGACCGAAATGTTTGACGGTGAAGTAGCTGTTCATAAATGGGGGGCAATTTTAGTATTGCTAAGATAGAGCAACTATGCTATATTAAGCGTTGCAAATACACTATAAGAATATTCATTATCTAAAAAACGCATTATTACAAAGCCAATTCTAAATGGAAACTAACTAAAAAATGGGGCTGAACTTAAGGCCATGATGCGCGATCATCAAAAGAGGAAGTGTCCCGTCCAGTCGATGGTTTATATCCCAAAAAACTAGGTTAGTAATGAGCGAGATAACAATACGATTTTACGAAATAGCACAAGTTAAAGAAAAGTACAAAAGTACATACAGAATCAAAAATAATATAAATTGAAAACTGGAATTTAGATGTCGTCACATCACTCCCCTTCAAGTTAAAGAAAAGTATGAAGTACGTACAGAATCACAAATAATATAAATTGAAAACTGGAATTTAGATGTCGCCACAAAACAAAGATGTGCATTCTTCAAAGATGTGTTAAAAGCGCATTGCAGTAAACATATGGTTGGGCATACGGAAGGCATCCAGTACATAATCAATCATAACTACCAAGAGTACTAAAACAAACTCTTAATTAATGCAAGAACTTAATCGAATGGAAATATTCGCTACAAAATATTCCTGACTAGTTCAGGCACTACCTTCCCATGGACAACTGTAAACTAATCCATCGGAATTTCTAAGCACTACACCAGAATCGCTCTATCAATCTTCCCATTTCCAACTTATACCATGCATTTGCCAAGCACATTGTGTCTTCAGCAGTGCATACTTGTAGGCATAGTATTTTTACATACATAGTTAAGTTAATTATAAATAAAAGATATTAGTGCTAACAGAGTACTGATTTTGTAGTGCATAACTTTCGATGATTCAGGAGTTTCGAACCCAGAAGTTTGTTCTCACCGAATTATAATCATATGACATAAGGGAGTTATGACACCGACCGACGTTTTGCCTATGGATAGATATTTTTGGCCTGTCAGCAGCAAGTACTTAGACCTGACGGTTAAATCTTTTCGCCTGTTTCTCAATCGTCGTGATTGCCTTTATTATGGACAGGTAACATTTCGCACTGTAAATTGTTTTTCATTAAGAGGGCCCCATCTTGTTTTTTTTTAAATGAAACAACTTGTACAAAATACTATTGATGAGATTAATTATACGAGTAGAATGCATAACCATTCCATGACTTTTTCGCATAAATCGGGCGATATGCTGGCAATTTGGCATTCGATGTTGGTCCTTAGGTCGTCTTAAATTTCTGGCTTATGGGCTTAACCTAAGTTAAGTTTGATTATAAATGGGTGTGTGACAGAAAAACTCATCACGTCCACTCAGAGACCTAAAGGTCCATTGTGAATCATCTTTTGAAAATATTAATAGAATAAGATTTAAAAAATAAGAATAAACTGAAACCTATCACGTTACTGCTTGGCTTGATAACCAGGTGCTCTTGATGAAGTGGAGGAGATCCGATATCTGGAAACCTTCTAACTCTACGGTGCTTGAGAAGAACCTGTAACCAAGAGTGCCAAGGCGTCGTTCTTGCAAAGCGGGTACCAGTAAGGATACGGATAGAGGATCGATTTAGTGCCAGAAGGCTCTTTGTTTTATTTTAATCTAATTTAAGTCACAATGTGCGAGAGGTGGCACAGTCCTCCCTAGATAACCAGCACAAGTTGGCCTCTTTCTCTATCATGCCGTTAATTATGCTATATAATTTTCCGATCGATGGGATTATGGATGTGTCCGCTTCACTCATGTTCATTTCCAACCCCATTCTTGCCAGAGCATCCGCCTTCTCGTTACCATCAATATTGCTATGTCCGGGAACACAGCAGGGTTTGACCGAATGGTGCCCAATCGTATTCAATGCATCACGGCATTTCCTAGCTGCTTATGATTTGATTGTATTAGATTTAGTCGACTTAAGAACTGCTTGACTGTCAAAGAAGATGGTTATATCCGACGGGTAAAGGTCAGTGTCTTCTATGCATCTAGCATTACCAGGATTTCAGCTTGGAATACACTACACACTTCTGGTAATCTGAAGTTACAGCATTGCTGGATTTCCTGGGAAATAGTTTCCAAACTGGACAATTAACGGTGTTCTTTTTAAAATGTACATATGTATGTTAATGGACATACATAAGTATACATATATGTATGTATTTGATATCAAACAGATGTAAAACGAAACGAAGCTTTGCAGTGTAGTTTTCATAATAACTTGATGGAAATGAATCTGTAAAACCTTTCAGCTGACAAAACCATGTATGATTGACCTTGCTACCTACATACATACATATGCATATGATAACATTTTTATGTATTCCGTTCCACAAGAAAAAAGACATGCCAAGTACACTCGCTAATGAGTAAAATTAATATGTATTTCGAACAATGTGAATTGTCTAGGATTGCAAAAAAATTTAAATTCAATTTTTACCTCAGCATTAGCTTCTATAAAATATCCGCCACCGTACTGCAATTTCACGCAAACCTGATCCAATTGATTCCTCCACCCTTACGATTCTGATTTATTTTTGTTCCGCCTGCTCTTAGCACACATCAACAACCTCCAGGGTTGACAGAACAAGAAAAAAAAAAAAGAAAAAAAAGCCCTATCAACCCCAATATTTATTCAGAAATATCCCTTATGCCTGGAAAATAAACAGGTTATGTCATTGCGGAAATTTTATTTAATTTGTCTCTGGCGCGGTTGTTATTGCCATATCGTGTCATGTGGGATGAATGCTTATGGATGATGGCGCCTATGCGGACGATCCCCACCTCTAAACGATGCTGATATCGTGGGTTCGCGGTGGGCTCACTGAACTTGAAAGGTGGGTAATTGTAAAACGGATGGTACTCAAATTGGATCAGTAACAATATTATTTTCATTTTTTTGTCTCCCGCATACGTTGATAATTGGATAACGACGTGCGCGAATGTGCGAATGTTGAGGGAGGCCACCAATGGGGTGGGAATGTTTCAATATTAGAAGAGGTTTTGATTAATAATTTCCGATTAAGGGGCTAAAAATGCTAATAAGAGGTATATTGTAAAAGTTTGCAAATGATTATTAAGTAATCACTTCAGAAATGGGAACACCTTAGAGATGACAACAACTAAATTGTAAATAGAGTTCCAATAAAAATCAGCATATGGTATCTTAGATGATTTATTGAAATAGTAGATTCTACTATGGAACAGCAAATTCTTCTCGCCAGTTAACGCTCAATGCGACGCTTGCAAAGTAAGAAAATATCTTAACAGATTAAGAGTATCGAACTCAATTGTATACAAACATCATACAAAAATTATAAAGGGGTGTACCTATATAATGGATAAGAACTCATCACGTTCACACATCTTTTAGAAATAGAGAGAGAGAGAGAGAGAGAGATTAAAAATAAACCAAACCTATGATGTTACTGGCCGATTTGGGAACCAGTTGGTACTCTTCATAAAGCATAGAAGGTACGATATCTGATAGCCTGTTACCTCTGCGGTGCTGGCGAAAAATTTTGATCCTAAGGTGCGTAGACGTTGTTCTTGTTAACCGGGACACAAGCAAAGTAGATGTTGGATTGAGTTCACGTACTCCTCATCTCCGCAGTTTCAGTTTGGGATAGGGAATCGAATTAGTGCCAGAAGGCTCTTTTTTCTAATTCCTGCCATAAAATACGAGAGTTGACACAGACCTCCCTAGATAACTAAGACGAGTTGCCCTTTTCTCTAGTATGCCGCCAATTGTCTATGTCTGGGAAGCCAGCAAAGTTTGATCGAATGGTGTCTAATGGTCACCAGTATGTCATGACAATTCCTAACCACTTCTTATTTGATTGTATTGGATTTTATCGATTTTAAGGCTGCTTTACTGTCAACGAAGGTATGATGTAGGTATATATCCGACGGAGGAAGGTATTCTATACATCTCGCAGCTTTTTCTATTTCCAGGATTTTAGCTTGTAATACAGTGAAAGGTTCTAATAATCTAAAATATTCCTGTTTTTGCAGTGCCTCCGAGTAAAAACCTGCTCACTTACCTCTGGTAACATTCAACGTCTGCTGTACGAGACAAATATGCTTTCTTAGGACAAATATTTCATGGATGTGAGCCAGACGTTCACAAGAGATTTAGCTGTGCGAAACACTTATTATTGTAAGTAATCAAAGGCACTAACGGTTGGGTCACGACATCCACATATGTAACTCTTTAATAGGTATGTACATACATAAGTTTTTCAATATCTTCGTATTTCTAGTTGTAGAATAGAGAGCTTCTTTTTAGGTGGGGGTATATAAGCAATCCTGTGTTACCCATTTTACTGCATTTTGTATAATAATGTTAGTCCAATATGAAGGCAATAAGTTGTCTGCATTGTTTTCTTCTAAGAGACTAGCGCTGATTTATTACAGACAGTTACCTCCATTTATTCGAATATATGTAGTTAAAGGCTACACTTGCCGTGATCTTATGCATTATTTACGATGCATATTTTAACTATTTCGAAGAAGAAGTAAAGACTAAATCTGTTGAGACAATTGTACAAGTATAGAAACCTTCAGAGATCAAAATTTCAGTATAAAACTACTTGTGAATTGTTCTGGCTTTGTAAAGATGCAGCACTTAAAGCTCGTCAATAGTAAATGAATTATCTCGAAGCAAACCAAAAAAATTTAACAGGTATTCCAACAAATAAAACTTGTAGGATTCGAAATGGAACATTAGTTATAAATATATGTATACACAGCCTGCCTTAAGTTGATGAAACCTATTTATTAAATACAACTTCTAACAAATCTTAATGCTTTAAATCACCCATTGATTTATATTCTCCCTACTGATTATAACTTAGTTTGTGTATTCTTTTGTTTACAAATTCTTGCTAAGTTCATTACCCCTTAAACTTAAAGTCTCGCTAACCCTAAAACAAAAGCAAAGTTTTCCCTGTTTAACCCTGTTCAATACTGTTGTAGATCATGAATAAAACTTTAATCGTTGAATCGAAACTTTATTCATTAATCCGTCGTAACCTTGAAACTCTAAAGAGGATGAGACTGAGAAGTCAGTAAAAAAGAAGAATAACTTAGGGTACACTCTCCCCACACTCTGTTCAATAACCGGAAACTTTGCCTCCTCTCTAAATCGTACACACCAACTAGAGTGACACATTCCCAACGAAAGTGTCATAATTAGAAAATATTAATAAAACTTCAAGCTTGTACAACGAGTGATGGCGTTGGGAGAGGGAGACAAAGGCGTCGACCGCCTTCATTTGTTGTAACTTTGTCAAAAGTTAAACTCGTGACTTAGGTTTTGCCCAAAAAAAAAGGAGAGGCTTGATATTCCAAAAAACAAATAGGGGATGAGCCGCCGCACTTCAGCAACAATATACTAGAATCATACTCTTTAAGTAGCGGCTCGGGGGTGAAATTCAAATCGGGCAAACTTTTTGAAGGTTAATGAAAAACTTTTCTTTCGAGTTTTTGGTTTAGTTTGTTGGGAAACTGTTCGGTACAGTTTGGCTTGGCTTGGCAGCAAAAGTCCCTTTCGTTAGTAACAAAAAAATATTTTTTTTATTTTCGGGTAGAGAGTCTGCAAAGTTTTTAAACAAAAAAAAAATATTTTGTTCCCACTTCTTCTTTCTGTTTTGTGTTTTTTTGTTTTTTGAAAACGAGTTTTTGAAAAGTTTGCAAAACTTTGTTATGCGCGCGCATTAAAAACCACATTATTATTTATATACGCACAATTCAGGGTCTGTGCTGAGGACCACTCTTTTCAAAGCCTCTTTTTAACCAGTCAGTGTTTAATCGGCCGTGAGTGTTTCAAGAGAGATTCCCGGTAATAGAATGGAGTGCCTACTACCAGAAGCGATCCAAAATCAGTGCATCGAAATGAAATTTATTCAAAAGTGACAATAAAATAATACAGAAAAAAAGCTAGTGTGTGCATGAGAGTGTGAGTGTTATCTTATGAATTTTTATGCTTATGTCACATACGCGGCACACTTCCACGCACCAAGGGGGATGATCCTTCGCCGCCGCATATAAAGTCATAAAGTGGTGTTTAATGGCATTTGCTCTGCGTTATTATGGTAATGAAGTTTTTTTTCGGATTTGAAGATGCGTCCTTTGTGGAGTGTTATTTTTTTTTTTTGCTGTCCCCACGGATATAATGTGGTGTTAGTCGCTGGATGGCTTTCCTGCGATTTGACTGTTTGACTGGAGGAAGTGGTAACGCGTGCGAATTTTAATAAGCACATGAGGGGGGTTATTGCTTTGCGGTTTTTCTTCGTTGAGTGTGTTATTATGGGAAAATTTAGCAATTGTCTAAGTGGATGTTTTCGCAATGAGATTTTATCATAACAAGTGGATTTAATTTTCATTTTTTCCCCTTATTGGAATAATAAAAAAAAAAAATAATAACAATGAGAAAATTAGGGGTGGAAGGTGGTTTTAAAAAAAATGCTTAGGAGATTTTATAGCATTGATGTATGTATGTAGGATTATAGAAGTAAAGTTTTATTAAAAAAAATGAGGACGATATTGTGAGTATGGGGAAAGAATTACAGGAGGAGGGAATACATTATTTTTAGTGCAATTGTTTTTAAAGAATAACTTATTTGTTATGAACTAAAGTGAGTAATTCAATTGCAATGAGCATTTGAAAAATAAATTGTTGTTTAATACATTTGAGTCTAATTCGAATTTTGTGTTTTTATCGTTGTAATCTTATTTCTTTGACTAAATAGATTTGAATACGTCTTTGTTTATTGGACCAAAATATATTTAGAGAGTCGTGAAACAATTACGAAATCAATGATTTTGAGTTACATTTTAGTTTGGAATAAAATGTTTTTTTGAACCATATATAATTTTACACATCAACTTTCTGTTATATACTTATGTATATGTATATACTTTTTGTTACCTAAAGAAGAGTTGAACGAAAAGTTATACCTATCGAGTGTGATGTTCTGTGCCCCCTTTTCGTTTGCCGCTAGTCCCATTTTAATAGTTTTATTTCAACACTCACGAATGTAACAGTGACAGCCCACTGAGTTTTCATAATTTTTTCAATATCGTCGACGAACACTAGTAGTCCCACATTTTACAAAGTATTCTGCACAATCCTTTCAAGTATGATGAAGCCAGGTGCCAATCAGGTTGTTGAGGACAACATTTGTTGGAAAGATTGATGCAGTGGATAGTGTGTTTGCTAGTGACCCGAACAGTGCACGTTCACTTCAAAACATGTGAGGTAAACAAATAAAAGTTTAGTTTCTTCAACTACATCACTAATAATGGAAGTGCAATGGACCAAATCGAATTCTGATTGCTTCTGGGATTTGGGTTTCATTTATTTAAAAAAAAAAAAAGATGGCAGGTCCAGCAGATTTGGTGGATTTAAGATTGAATATTGCTATACCTATTCACTTCGTGTTAGGAAGATGGATGGAAGTTTTAACTATCACTGAATGCCTCTTAACTCTTTTCAGTTTTCTATACGAGTCTTTTTGCCTTCGTACTTTTCCTAATAAAACTTCTATTCACTGTTCCTGGCGTAAAATCTCTTAATATCATTGACCGGCAGCATTTCGTCCGATGTACGATTTTAACGTAATTTTTAGGACATACATACATAGCCACAGGTCTTGTCGAGGAGCTCGTAGAAGTATTTACTCGTCCTTGTCCTCTGTTGGTGCAAGAGGTAAACTTTGCGAATTAATCCTCCATACGAACTATCATAAGACGTTCGCAACCATGTCGAAAACTTAAGATTTTTTGCCTAAGTCTATCGAGTATAAGTAAAAGGCAGTAAAAAACAATAAGAAAAGAAGAAAATACATTACATGAGAAGACTACATACAAATTCCGCAATGCGCGGAAGCGAAAAAACCTTGTAATTGTTTTGTTGCACAGCCGCGTGACGCTTTAAGAGCAATGCAATTAAACCACCCGCTGTAATACATGTTTTTAACTTTTTGCAGTTGTATACTATAATTAGTGACCCTTAAAATAAAAAAAAAATCCAGGATTGTGTCCCGTATAATTCGCGGTATACATAGGTAAGCTGATTCTTCCAGGATGCTTCGATTTAACGAATTTTAAACAAGAGTGTTGTTATCGAATATAATACAAAAATATAAATTTTTGGCGCAACAGGTCCATAGCCAGGGCTTAGATTCTCACAACCATTCGTGTTGTGCCCGTTATAATCTTTACACTAATGGAAGGAGCTTACTATTTAATGCCTTATCTGAAGGACAATTTTTGTTCTGAGAAGCTTTTTAATGACAGTTTTACTCTCGAATGTTTGTCAGTCGCTCGCGAGAGGTGGGACCGTGTAAGAAATTTTAGGAGTTGTCTGGAACCTGGAACCGCTCACCCCGTAGTCTAACGCACTATCTACTTGAACCACGGCGCCCACTATCCCACATAACGCTTCTACTGATATGTATGTATACCACATTAAGACAAAACAAACAAGAGTAGGTACATCTATTGTCAAACTGACTACATATTTTAATATCTTCATCGTATAAATTATTATGTATGTACATGCATATACGTATGTATGCATCAGTTTTTAAGAAAATCGCAGCAAACGTAAGAATGTATCAATGTTTCAGTTTGGGGACGATACATTATTTTAATTTAACATTTAATTTAATAGAAATTAACATTAAAATTTAGAGGGGATAAGCTACATAAGTACAAAGCAGCTTAGAATGGTTCTTTGGAAAAAACAAATAGTTACTTCCAAATCTTTAATGTATCCTTTCATGAAACATCAAAACTGTGTATAATGACACACGGATATAAGGAATTTACTAGATACTTATTTTCGAATGTCTTCCAAATTTGTGACATCTTGAAAACATTCGACACACCTTCTACCACCTAACAAAGCCAATTGACTCCCCCTGATTTCTTCATTTAGAGTGGAAAGATTTATAGCGTTCATTAGAAATTCGATTTGGGGCCTTTTGCAATTGAATTGGGGTGATTTCCATCCACTGTCTGTGACAGGAGGTCAATTTGGATGGCCCACAGATTGCAACAAAATAAATACACTTATATTTATTTTTATTTCAATTCTTGGATGGCTTTTCGGGAAAGAATACATCTACATTTCCCAAGAGTACTCAAAACAATTTCGTTAAACTTCCTTATTCAAGAGCCAACCTGATGCAAATCTGTAATTTTTTACTCCACCATCTACATACAACCGCACCCAAAGGAACTCACTCATACCACTTCGTGAACACAGAGGCAACATCTCCATTGAGTGTTATTTAACTCAAAGGACTCTTAAATACGACACAGATGTAATATAAAGAAACGTGATAAAATTCTAGCTCCTGCCGGCTAAAGGAAGACTTCTCTCCACGAACTCGTGTAGAGTATAAAAGTAAAGTCATATAATTAAGTCGCCGACACTGTTCTTTAGAATATTCGCGTTGTACCATCTTCTGTTTCCAATAAAGGACTAAACCACATAGACACACACGCTGCTTCGCGAATAAAATTTAATCCTGACAAACTGGGCGCTTGTGAGCTGAGATGTCTTCGTTGTGTTGTGTGCTGTGTATTTAAGAAAGAGGCAAATCTCCCGTCCGTCTGTGGTTGGGGAATGGTAATAGCGTGTTGTCGTCATTGCGAGATGTTTACGTTTTTAATAGGAAATTCTGTTCGGTTGCACCATTCACCTAAGCATTCACCCTCGAACGCGTTCCTTGTTAACCACAAAATTGTACACACAGAGATACACATTTGTATATGTGTAGAGTATGGCTGAAGCATAAGGTCTAGTGTATACGAGTGTTATGGGATAAGATTACCCAAAGACATAGCAGAGGGTGGCAAGAGACAGCTTTCTTTATGCCATGTCCTCGATAAGATAACGTCCTATGTTCAGCTGTAATCACTGGATTTATAGGTCCTTTGAGATAATCGACTTGGCAGGCAGTGCCTGACGATGGAATGATGTTAATAATGCATGTCTTTGACTGTCCCAGCTTCTAATTAGCTAGTTGCTTTCTGGTGGATCCTTGTCTAGAGTGGATAATTTCTTTCAACACTGCATTGAAAAGTAGAATTGATGATTAATATACATACATAGGTACGCTGCTCACATTCAAGGGCCATTTAGTGCTTTAAGTTTCCTCAAAAATTGTCCCTTTAATATTCATTAAAAAAAAACAGTGGGATCAATTTTTATCCACCCCCATATTGATTTTCATTTAAACCAGCTGAGCGTTTGGTTAGGAGGGTGAAACGGAAAATCCTTCGAAACGTATCAGCTACTCAATGGCTATCCGAAAGGAGGGACAGGGCTTTTAATTAGATATTCCTGAATGGAGTGGGAGTTCTTTTCTGCATTAATTTCTATTGAGAAAAAAAATCTTGATTTAGGATTTTTTTTATCCTTGTCCCTGATTTTAAATTAGGGTCGTTGTTGATTTATTTCCTGGTTTTGATATATTTTTCTTCATTTCAGGACAAGGAAAATGTGTGTCGATACTGTTCGGTGACAAAATGAATGATTTACATGGGAAAGACTGTCAGACGCAATGGACGGGAGTATTTCATTTTCATATTTGCAATTCAAATGATTTGTATTGAATAATTGTTAAATTACTGGTTAATGAGAATAAATAACAGAGCGGAGCAGAGGAATGAAGTGTTTTATTTTCAGTTGCTGTTTTGCCGACGGCATTGTAGTTTAGATCATATTACTTGCATACGACATGTAGGTATGTATGCACATATATGGTATGCAGTATAGCGGTGAGAAATGTTATGATTTATTATAAGAAAAATAGTGATATACGATTGAATATTGATGGAACTATGTTGTTTTAAATACCAATATTTTTGTGATCAGGTATGTATTAACTCGTATGTACAATTTGAATGGCAAATCAGCGGTAGGTGGAAAATATGCAAGGGGACTAATATGAAAATATTTTGCGCGACAGGTCCATAATCCAAGGCTTAGCTTCTCACAACTCACAAAACACATAGTTGTGTGTGTTTTACTCTTTCCACTGAAATGGAACAGACCTATTCTTTAATGCCGTCGCCGAAGTGCAATTTTTGTTTGAGAAGTTCTTTCATGACAATCATACTAATGTTACTTACTTACAGTACTTCAAAGGAAAGATGGCATACAAATGTACATATAAGGTGTACATAGTAGTACACAGTTTGTATTAGGCCGTAAGATCTAACTTGAAATGGCTTCAGAGTATTATTTCTATAGAGGCTTTAATTAACGTTAGTGTATATAGTGATATCGTTTTTTTACGATTCAGCTTCTGCGATTTAAGGTGATTTAGTAAATGACTAAATACCAATACTGCACAAATCTCGGATAAAGCTATTTTCATAATTCTTATAGCTTATAAGAGGAATATGAGAGAGATTTGTCGGCGGTACCAATTAAAATTTAACATTTCTACAAATAAGACGTAGTGACGACAAATAAAAGAAGTTTTCAGTGTAATACCAAATAGTGTAACTGAACTGATAGACATAGATTATATTAGTCTCTAAAGAGAACATTTCCTTTTTATAATTCACACACACTCAAGGATTTATGGCTACTCTTATATTGCTTGGACACAGTGCGGGCTGTGGGAGAATTAGGAATAGAAGTTCATCACATTCGTGTAGTACGGTTTAGGAACGAGTCCGATACTTGTCATACCGTCCGAAGAAAGGCACATTGATGGTACATTGAAGGTACATTGATAAGCATTCACGAAATCAAGGGCATGGCGAGAAAGAAGGGGCGGAATGAAACTGACTATTTCATTGTCTGTCAGGGTCTGTACGACGAAAACAGCCTATAGCACACAATTAGAGGTTAGAAATAAGTTTAGAGTGCTGGTGGTATGACTGTCAATGTCGATTTACCTCGTTACAAGTTGCTTCAAAAACAATCTCAATATATCTTTCTTATTTTTGGTATAATTTTATTTAATATGTAAATGTATTTTCAAATTGCCTTCTTATAAAAGCAGACTGCATGTCTGTTGTAATGTTAAAGATTAATCCAATATGCTTAAAAACATATACAGCATATAATTGGGAGTACTATTAGGTAATCTCAAAACTTCTCAACGGCTGTTAAAGAACAGTATCCCCACACTTGGGCTCCATATACTTGCACACCATGCCTTGCACTATGGTTTACATATTTATTATTGATACATTTATCCCAGACTAAACAGATTATGCATTTAGCTTCAGACAATTTGATTTGAAGATGTTTATTCATGTTTGCGTTAAAGGTGATCAGTACCTTCCTCCTCCATTTCTAAGTATCATCATCTTCAACTTTGCTGGACTTACAGATGGATTCCAAGCTTTGCAGTAATTATCAAGTCTATTTATCATTAGTTGCATCCCATTAAAAGTATCTTAAAGGAAGACAATGTCAACGCAAACATCAGAGCTGACATTTTTGATCGGTTTAGCTCAATCCCACCTTTAACAGTGTCGGTTATGTTGTTTATGTACAGCATTGCTTCACCTCCATTGTAATCCCAAAACCTTCGGACAAGTAGTTTCTACCCCAAATGAAAGTAATATTATTTTCGTACATTGTTCGCAAAACATTTAATACTTTTCTAGATATTCCGCATCTATAAAGCTTATAGAAAAGTGCATCTCAAGAAACAGTAAACAACGCAAATAATGCGTAAAGGTTTTTGTTCCTCCTGTAGATTTTGGTAATGTTCATAAGTATAAATATCTGGTCGATCGTTGAGTAGTTTTATCTGAAGTCCGCTTGAAATTCATGAATGATTTTCTTCACTGAATGAGCCTTTTCAAAAGTACAGCGCCAAAAAGCTTGGTTGAAGTATTTAAAAACAATATACCTTTTCAATTTGTTGGGTCATTGTAGTCATTTTTCTTATGCAATGGAAATATAATTGATTTCAGAAAGCTTCCTGGTATATCTGCGTTTTCAAAAATTCGATTCAATTCCGATACAAGTACTGATAAGAATTCTTTCGTACAATTCTTATAAAACTCAAAGGAAATACGGTCTTCAACTAGGGCTTTGTTATTTTTGGCATTCTCGATTACATGTTGTACCAGATGTAGAGTTATCGGTGCATCTAGGAGTTCGTCGACAATCCAGGGTGCTGCATAATGTAAAGGCTGAAAGATTTGTCTTACCACAGAAGTGGTCCGTTGTGATACCAAGTATCTATAACTACTATTGAACTATGTGAGGATTGCTCCAACCTAGTGGAGTTTTTTATGAAGCGAAAGATTCTCTTGACAAAAAACTCCAGTTCGCTGAAGTCCCCGATAGTACCCCTAGGTGGAACAGTCTTCTTTGGGATATGTGCATAGAACTCGAAAATTTTTAGTTTTTTCTGCAGGTCTGCAGGTTCAGATCAGAGAAGAGACAAACATTTATAGCATTTAGGCTTTTTAGACAATGTCCAGCGAAGACTCCGATAAACGCAGCTAATCTGTGATCGCTTTAACAAAACCAACCGAATACTACGTGTATGATCTAGCCCTCCATTACACATGGAGTTGTTTAGGCATCTTTGATTTCTTGTTTTGTAACGAGGGGTATATACAGGGTTTTCTGTTACGATACGTAGGTTATTCCTGCAAGGATTGGTTTAAATATATTCCGGTTATACGTAACCTACATACATATATCCATACATATTTCTTTAAGAGTGACTTAGTTTCACGATTAGTCCAAATTTTGGCTCTATTTTGATTTTCTATTTTATTTCTTTCAAACGAAACACTCATGAGAAAAAAATTAATACGATACATAACATTTAAAAAGTTTGTTACACATAACGATATGTAGCAGCAATGGCAATGCTAGCAACTATCGGGTATGTACTTACATATGTACATGTTTGCAATATGTTTTTTTTTTGCAATATTCATATATCTCTCTGCAAGATCAGGGAAAAAACATTGGTGTTATCAAGGAATTAAACCTAGTACTTCCGATTAGTTGTGAAATGCACTAATCACTGACCCACAGGGCCATCCGAGCGTAATATAAGCAACATAAGCGGTTAAGTTTACGAATGCTATAAGGATCAAGTTGTATTGAGATCAATAGGAGCAATCGTCGATTTTTTTACAGCCTATTTGAGACCTAACCCTTATAAAGGAAGAAGACGAAGAAGAAGTGCAAATCAATAGATGAAAAAATTTGGCGTAGAGAAGTCAGAGCCTAGAGGTGGTGTATCAAGAAAAAAAAAACCTCGTCATTATCAAAGAGACTAGATTATCAAGACTAGTTGAAATATGTGATGAAAGTTCAACACCTAAAAGTGCTAGATTGCACCAAATATCGAACAAAAAGACTGAGAGATAGAAAAAACATACAGAAAAGCTACAATCCGTCTGGAACGGATCGTATGATACCCTATCCTCCTCTCTATAAAGTGCGCGTGACCAAATTGCATTTTGTACTCAAATATGGCTATAACCTCGAACGTTTGAGGATGTGACATGTAAAATTTTATCAAAATCGGTTTTTTGATGAAAACGCCCCCAAAAAGTGGGCGTGACCAAAACTGTTCTATGGGTGAATTGTAGGGAATCTGTATACCTAAATATTTGGTCTTAACAAAATTTTTCGGTTTCATATAATTTAGTGAAGTTATAAAAAAGTAGGCGTGGCAGTGGGCGGATGTAAAAAAAATTTACACTTGTACTGTATCTTTTTCTTGGAAGCCCAAATATGAAATTTCAGCGTCCTAGTTAATAATTGAAGGCCCAAAACTCGGTTTTGTGATGAAAACGCCCCCAAAAAGTGGGCGTGGCCAAAACTTTTGTATGGGTGGATTGTAGGGAATCTAAATGCCTAAATATTTGGTCTTAACAAAATTTTTCGGTTTCATATAATTTAGTGAAGTTATGAAAAAGTGGGCGTGGCAGTGGGCGGATTTCAAAAATTTTTACACTTGTACTGTATCTTTTTCTCAGAAGCCCAGATATGAAATTTCATCGTCCTAGCTCAAAATTTAAGGCCCAAAAAGCGGTGACATACGGACGGACGGACGGACGGACGGACGGACGGTCATCGCTCAATCGATTTCGCTATTGATGCTGATCACGAATATATATACTTTATAGGGTCTATCTCGATTATTTCTCTATGTTACAAACTATGTGTCAAACTTAATATACCCTTAGGATAGGGTATAAACAGAATGCGGCCGGTTTCGCCTCATAGAAGGAGAATCCAACCAGCAGTGTTGGAGGGGTTCAAATGCTAGACATAGTCGTTTTGAAATACCGAAGGAAGGAACCGTAGATGAATTTATATACCACTTCAAAAGTCTGTCAAATAGGTTTAATATATGTAGATAAAGTTCTAATAGAGAGATTAAAATTTGATTCACTAAAGTCCTACAAGCTTAGAAAAAGTTGATGTAGCTATCGAAGAGGTGAACAGTAATAAGTTACCGACTATAATTTCCTACCAGCATTCGCAAATTGTTGAAAATCAAACAGAGAATTGGGAATTTCGAAATTTACGTCAAAACCAAGATCGATTTTCAGTTTTTGTTTTTTCTACATTCAATTCACACATTTTTATACCCTATCCTAAGGGTATATTAAGTTTGACACATAGTTTGTAACATAGAGAAATAATCGAGATAGACCATATAAAGTATATATATTCGTGATCAGCATCAATAGCGAAATCGATTGAGCGATGACCGTCCGTCCGTCCGTCCGTCCGTCCGTCCGTATGTCACCGCTTTTTGGGCCTTAAATTTTGAGCTAGGACGATGAAAATTCATATCTGGGCTTCTGAGAAAAAGATTCAGTACAAGTGTAAAAATTTTTGAAATCCGCCCACTGCCACGCCCACTTTTTCATAACTTCACTAAATTATATGAAACCGAAAAATTTTGTTAAGACCAAATATTTAGGCATTCAGATTCCCTACAATCCACCCATACAAAAGTTTTGGCCACGCCCACTTTTTGGGGGCGTTTTCATCACAAAACCGATTTTTGGGCCTTAAATTTTTAACTAGGACGCTGAAATTTCATATCTGGGCTTCCAAGAAAAAGATACAGTACAAGTGTAAAATTTTTTTACATCCGCCCACTGCCACGCCTATTTTTTTGAGAACTTCACTAAATTATATGAAACCGAAAAATTTTGTTAAGACCAAATATTTGGGTATTTAGATTCCCTACAATTCACCCATAGAAGAGTTTTGGCCACGCCCACTTTTTAGGGGCGTTATCATCAAAAAACCTATTTTGATAAAATTTTACATGTAACATCCTCAAACGTTCGACATTATAGCTATATTTGAGTACAAAATGCAATTTGGCCACGCCCACTTAATAGAGAGGAGGATAGGGTATCATACGATCCGTTCCAGACGGATTGTAGCTTTTCTGTATGTTTATACCCTATCCTAAGGGTATATTAAGTTTGACACATAGTTTGTAACATAGAGAAATAATCGAGATAGACCCTATAAAGTATATATATTCGTGATCAGCATCAATAGCGAAATCGATTGAGCGATGACCGTCCGTCCGTCCGTCCGTCCGTCCGTCCGTCCGTCCGTCCGTCCGTCCGTCCGTCCGTCCGTCCGTCCGTCCGTATGTCACCGCTTTTTGGGCCTTAAATTTTGAGCTAGGACGATGAAATTTTATATCTGGGCTTCTGAGAAAAAGATACAGTACAAGTGTAAAAATTTTTGAAATCCGCCCACTGCCACGCCCACTTTTTCATAACTTCACTAAATTATATGAAACCGAAAAATTTTGTTAAGACCAAATATTTAGGCATTCAGATTCCCTACAATCCACCCATACAAAAGTTTTGGCCACGCCCACTTTTTGGGGGCGTTTTCATCACAAAACCGAGTTTTGGGCCTTAAATTATTAACAAGGACGCTGAAATTTCAAATCTGGGCTTCCAAGAAAAAGATACAGTACAAGTGTAAATTTTTTTTACATCCGCCCACTGCCACGCCTACTTTTTTATAACTTCACTAAATTATATGAAACCGAAAAATTTTGTTAAGACCAAATATTTAGGTATGCAGATTCCCTACAATTCACCCATACAACAGTTTTGGTCACGCCCACTTTTTGGGGGCGTTTTCATCAAAAAACCTATTTTGATAAAATTTTGCATGTAACATCCTCAAACGTTCGACATTATAGCTATATTTGAGTACAAAATGCAATTTGGCCACGCCCACTTTATAGAGAGGAGGATAGGGTATCATACGATCCGTTCTAGACGGATTGTAGCTTTTCTGTATGTTTATACCCTATCCTAAGGGTATATTAAGTTTGACACATAGTTTGTAACATAGAGAAATAATCGAGATAGACCCTATAAAGTATATATATTCGTGATCAGCATCAATAGCGAAATCGATTGAGCGATGACCGTCCGTCCGTCCGTCCGTCCGTCCGTCCGTCCGTCCGTCCGTCCGTCCGTCCGTCCGTCCGTCCGTCCGTCCGTCCGTCCGTCCGTATGTCACCGCTTTTTGGGCCTTAAATTTTGAGCTAGGACGATGAAATTTCATATCTGGGCTTCTGAGAAAAAGATACAGTACAAGTGTAAAAATTTTTGAAATCCGCCCACTGCCACGCCCACTTTTTCATAACTTCACTAAATTATATGAAACCGAAAAATTTTGTTAAGACCAAATATTTAGGCATTCAGATTCCCTACAATCCACCCATACAAAAGTTTTGGCCACGCCCACTTTTTGGGGGCGTTTTCATCACAAAACCGATTTTTGGGCCTTAAATTTTTAACTAGGACGCTGAAATTTCATATCTGGGCTTCCGAGAAAAAGATACAATACTAGTGTAAAATTTTTTTACATCCGCCCACTGCCACGCCTACTTTTTTATAACTTCACTAAATTATATGAAACCGAAAAATTTTGTTAAGACCGAACATTTGGGTATTCAGATTCCCTACAATTCACCCATAGAACAGTTTTGGCCACGCCCACTTTTTGGGGGCGTTATCATCAAAAAACCTATTTTGATAAAATTTTACATGTAACATCCTCAAATGTTCGACATTATAGCTATATTTGAGTATAAAATGCAATTTGGCCACGCCCACTTTATAGAGAGGAGGATAGGGTATCATACGATCCGTTCCAGACGGATTGTAGCTTTTCTGTATGTTTTTGTCTGTCTTTGAATCGCTTCTAAGAGAGCTAGAATTCGTGTGGGTTTTGTCCCGGTAAACCGACGGTAAACCAATTCCTCATAGTCAACCAAATTCTGGGATAACTATACTTCATATTTTTGAAGTTGTAGCAAAATTTGGTAGTCAATCAAAATTGATTCATTTGTGCCGCTTAAAGTATAGAGTTCTCTGCGTAATCAAGAAACTATTTTATTTATTTATTATAGGTACACAGGAGCTCAGCAGAAATATGCGCTGTCATGTGCTTTCTTCAATCTGGCATGTTACAGGAGCTCAAAATAACTGGTTCTGGGATTTAGATATACATACTTGTACGATATTAACCATTATGTTTCTATTTAGTTCAATTCTTTTTATTAACTTTTATGAAAATAAACGTCAACTTGCAATACATTTGCTGAAGGATTTAAATCTTGTTTTATAAATGCGCATAATGTACCTATATGTCTGTATTTATACACATCTTTGGATATGTAAGCAAACAATTTGAAAAATAACTTAACTTTAAGTGGTTGAAATATGAGTATCGCATTAACTGGTCAAAGGAAGCTTCTATCCTTTCAACGCAGAGCACATTCCGTCATAATTTACATTAATTATGCAAAAGTCAAGCAAGGCAAATGGAAAAGGAATGTCGCCTTGACAGGTGGCGGACACAGATGTGGAAATCATTCTCATGCACTGCACCGAAGTTTCCTTCAAATTTATTTGTTTGTTTTTTTCCGGAATGATAAAACTAATTTCAAAAATACATGTGTACATACATAAACGTCCACTTGATACTGCATCCAGATGATGCCAGTTGCTATAGGTATGGACCTAAGCAAACCTGGGATGGGAATTGGTCGAATGACTTTCTGCTAAGAGCAGCTGCAAGATAAGCCTGGCACGTAATAAAGAAGGTTCACCTGTGTTTTGTTTTAATTTAATGGTAGCTACTATAGAAACATGGCTGCATGTCGTTCTATAGGTATGTCCGATTGTTGCTGTTGCTACTGCTGCCACGAACATTTGACCGACCAACCATTTTAATTTCGAAAACGTTTCATCCTTTTATTTTATTTTATTTTTATTTTGCTGTATCCTGGTTATTGATTTATTATTAGAATTTTTATACTTTTTTGTGTGCGCGTTTTTCCTTTGCCCTCCAAGGTGGAATACTTGTGTTTATTAATTAGACGAAAGAAAACAACCAAAAAGCAACAATGTGGTAAGTGTATATGTGACGCGAGAGGAGCAGTACTAGGAGGTGGCCTCTTCGCTTATATACTCCTTAATGGTTGAATTGCATCTCCTTGGTTGTGTTGTAGGTTGATATCCCACGAAAAAGAGGGGCGGCCCCGAATTACAAGTGCTCTTTCAACTGTATATGGGAAGTTCCATGGAAGGTTTAGATATGGGACATGCGCTTTGAAATTCGGAATAGTCGAAGGATATCAGTGACTGGAAAGAGAGAGTTTTTAAATGGAAATCGAGATTTCGGAGCAAAGTTAACAGAATCGGAGAATTTTGTACAGAATGTTTTGTACAAAATACTTAGTCTGTTAAAAGTTGAAAGCTGAATATCGCACATTGTATTAAATACATACATAAATATTTTATTTCCAAATTAAAAAAAAAAAATATATATATTTTTTTTTTTTTGCAAGATTCGTAGGTGTTTCTGTATATGTACTTTTTTTTAAAATAAAATTACAATTTAGGAGGAAATACTCTTCAAAGCTATTGTCAAAGACAACATGCTCCTGAAATAGCGGATCGAATTTTAGAAAAAAGAAAACTTAATAACCTATATATTGGTTTATGTTGTAGATAAGTAATTTAATTAAAAGAAGGTTATTTGCAAGTGTACCCGTGGGCAACCACGCTATTATTTTCCGTGCCAGTACAGTGTGATCTGATCATTTTCAAAAGTCTACAATTTTTTTTTAATTCCGATTTCAAAAATCAAAGTTAAACTTTTGTTTACGTATGGCTATTCATTGCAAATGCCTAATTCTCTGATTGTTATTTTTACATGCGTACTTAACCAACTGATGTAAATAAAAATTATTTCTTTTATTAGGTGTAAAAAAAAATTATTAATTTAAAATATTATTAATTTTAAATATTATTAACAAGTAATGTTTTTTGCTTAGCAAGTTAAGTAAATGATCTTTTGTTTTTTAATTTGCTAATTATTTAAATAAATCACAAAACTTGTTACACAATGATTATTCAAATTAATTGCATATATATATGTACCTATACAATACTTTTACATATTAATATATTACGTATGTTTTTGAATACTTGGGAATTTTTACATGTACAAATGTACATGTTCACTTTTCGTTTTTATGCAATTCTCCAAAAAGGATATAATAGCTGTTATTCCGCATAAATCTTTAAATTATATGCCAAAGGTTTAGGGTCTCTCAACCACGATCCATCTTAGAAGGAAAGTCTCTCTGGATTTCTCCACAGTTCCTCTCTCGCTTTGATTTCTCGTGTCAACGCTAGCATCCGTTTAACAGAAATCTGGTTCATCCTCTGGGTTTCTACCAAGTGGCTCCCCAGGACCTCCCTTCTTCTGCCAGCTAACGCCGGTCATTGACACAATATATGTGCTGCCGTCCCGACTTCCTCCAGGCATAGTTCACAGGTGTCGTCCTCCAAAAGACCTATATCCTACCACCCATTTCAGTTTTCTTCGCCCTAAGCTTAGAACTTCTCTGTGAGTGGTGCAAAGTGATAAGTAGATTAATATATTGCATGTAAATATGTATACATATATCATAATGATATAATGAACTATTGGTCTGATAAAGAAGTTTCAATTGTGGTGTATTATACAACTATATCTCAACTTAAATATCTACCACAAGAGGAAATGTTTTTATTTCAAGCTATTTTGCAGTATGAAAACTAATAGTTTCATTCTATGTTAATAAAGTTACTGACTGTACTACTATATTAGAATTGACCTTCTTGCGATCAACTATAATACAAGCACATTGAACGTCTTTAAGAGTAATGGGTAAAGTATATACCTAAGCTTCAAATTTCATTACTTTCACCCATTAAAATTAAACCGAGTTAATAACAGGTAAGTTGAAAGAAGATCAATATAACGAAGGTAAAAACCATTCGATCTATCTACGAAGCCGAAAAATTGGCAGCCAAAAGAAAGTAGCACCAGCAGCTAAGGGTTCTGACATAACTGCGAAGAAAAAGGCATCTTATGTATGAATATTAGTAAATGTAAGGATATTTTCACATCGACTGGTATATGTAGGTATTTACTAATTTTCTAAATTGATCTTTAATATTTCTTTCACATTACCAAAGGTTACTTATATATGTACATATGTACGTACATACATAAGTATATCCAAATCGATTGATGGAATTGTGTACTTGTATTTATTTACTCGAACTGTAAAATTTGTTTGCATTTTCACAATGACACTTTTGGACTTTTGTACAAGGAAGCAAAACTTTGTTTCTTGTTTTATTGGAATTTCCTCACCTTTCCTAGAAAACCATGTAACTGAGTTACGATATTAGCAATCACCGCATCAGAGCACACAACCTGACACCTGAAGCGAGCAAAGGTAAAATAACTACAAAGGAAATGTACCGAAGTATAATCACCCCCTCTACAAATATTTTCTGATGGTTATCAAAACGATAGCAATCTGAAGGCCAATAAACTGCGTGGAGTTGTCGATTTTCTTGTGAGAACCCTACTCATTGACAACAAATTAGTTATTTAGTTAACTTTGATTAGAATATTTTGGATAACGTATTATTTATAACTGAATCCCGCATAAAATCAACGAAATATCAGCTTAATTTAGCTTGTATTCAACAAAAATTTTACTATAGTTGAGATCCGCCAAGAAACATTCGTTAGATTCTTCGCCATCAGTTGAAAAGAGAAATTGTTTTCTGAGCCGTGTGGAACAACCTCGCCGGATATCTCATTCTCATTATCGAAACTGGAATCCAAACAAGAGTCTTAATAGTTGCCCTGTGACCAAATTCAAAAAGTCTGCAGAGATACCAGTACCAGAATATTGACTGATTTTGGACCTATCTATGAAAATTCAATTAAAGTCTATTTTTGGATCAGACTCTTGTTCATGTCAGTCCTGGACGTAAAGATGTTCAGTAAAGTAAGTAAGATAGTAAAGTAAGGCTTTAAAGTTGCAAAACAATTGCAGTTTGGTAGTCATTGCATCCAAAAGGAAAGTTCTGTTCATTAGCATAGGTCTAATCCGCGAGACAAATACTTCATCTAGTTGTCTACCAGAATCATAAATGGACTCAAAACTTTCATTGTCAAAATGCGTCTATGTGAATGCAAATGCCAATTCTTCACACATTGGCATTGGTACAAAGTGTGTCTCCTAAGAGAAACCATACGTATGTGAACTTCAATCAAGTTTTCCATGCTTTTGAGTGGGAAAAAAGCACTGAAACTCTTAGTGAGAAAGTAGTCATCTTGAAGGTGCCAAAGTTCTGGCACGGTCGTGAAACTGTAACCACCAAGTCATGCAAGAGAAACGAATAAAATCTCTTCTGCACCAAAAAAGTGATCTGCCTAGTAGTACATTGTTCTGCCTAGTAGTACATTGTAGCTAGTTTAAAACTGAGTGGTCTTGGATTTCAATTTAAAACAAAAACCACACAATCCAAATCCCACAGTGAAAATAGGAAGCAGCTAGCTATATCCTATTGCAACAAGGATAGGTATATTCCATCAGCGTAAACATATTTCATAGCTTCTTGAGCAGAAAATTAAAAGTTTTCGCATTTATCTGAATGATAGTTTTTTTTGCTCTTTTTAGTATCCAACTTATTCATAAAGCGTTTCGATCTTTGCTTCCTTCATGCGGTACTTTTGGAGCTGCCTCAGCCTTATGGGCATCATTCGGGTCCATTCATCATCTAATGTGAAACCCGAGATTAAATGTACTGGATAATGACTTTTTGCCGTTTTCTCTTTCATTAGAGTTGGATGATTCAGAGGTCATCGATTCGTGGAACATTACTAGGTACATTCGTTGAGGTCTCCATTATACTTCTTTCAGCCGCAGCCGAGAACATTAGAGAAGGGGATGGCTTTAGCTTTTTGCTTGAAGTCTCACCTGGAAGTCGACGAAGTCTCGACGAAGCAGCTGAAAAAAAAGTATATATTTCAACCTATCTTAATGCCCTCGTTAGCATGCCCCATAACAAAATTTAATCCAATAAATTCTCAACCCCTTTCGTATCACATTCCAAATTCCATTCATCACCAGAAGAAAGTATGTAGATAGTACATATGTATGTAGGAAAAAAATCCACTAAAATATTTCAAATATATGTCAAGGCCACACGGATTTGAAGCATCTCAGCACAAGTGACTAAACAAAATCATAAAAAAGAATCAAAACAACCCATAAATAACCAACCTATTGGCCCACTCCAAATTCCAATAAGCACACGATTATCCCCTTCTAAAACACGAACGAGTGGAAAACGAGGACCAACATACTAAAACATAAAGCAAAATATCAATAAATAATTTTTCGTTGAACGTGTTTTCAAAGCCATAATTTCAATCTAAATCGAATTAATCGATTACTACAACTCTTTTTTCGCCGGCCCTCACAACCCCAAAGTTACTGCTAGTACCATAGCCAAAGGGTTCCTGAGACAAGGGTCTACACTTCGACAAGAAATCATAGCGAAACGGAAATCCTTTTTATTGCTTTATAAGGGTAACGAAGACTTCCGAAAGATATATTACCAACAGTAGACACCGAGAAATAACGTGACAACATGCAACCCTTTTACCATGAGCAAGGAGGGTTCTATTGCGAAAAGAATAAGACCTTTAACCCTGAATTTAGCCACCAAGGAATTTCGTCATTCGAATGCAACGCCGTAGCAGGGAGTAAACGGGTCGCTTGGTCTGTCGGCGTTTTACATCACCCTTTATGTGAATGCGCTCTCAGACTTAGATCAGCTCACCCCCTTATAATTTTACCCCTGCAGTGTGTTCATCACCATTATCATCGTAGTCATCGTCGTTGTTGTCGTCGTCGCGCAGAATGACTTGGATGTCGGTTGGCGGTAAGATTTAATGCGAATTTGTAGTGAATTTTTTAATGTGCGGTATCGTTGGAATCTCTGTACCGGTCGCAAACTGGTCCCATTAGTGCCACTGATTCGTGCTAATTTTCGATGTCACGACAAGCTAAACGGAAACTAGGACCTCGAACGAATACGAAAATGCACTACGACGCGGGGTGGTGACTAAATGTTCAATGAAAACAAGTTGATTTGCTAATGAGGTTAAAAATAATTTATTTGACGTAAATAGATACATAATAATAAATATAAAGGAAAGCGGAATGCTAATGATTTAGTAACATTCGTGCGAATGAAACTTGTTATGTTCTACATATGAACAACTTAATTATTCTTTTACTGGCACTAAAAAATTGTTGTTGGGTTATGGTCTAAAATTGAAGAACGCAGATAATTTCCCAATCAGCAAAGCTAAAAATTGTAAAGGACTATCTTGTTCTTCTTAATATGCTTATATATCATCAGGCAGAATATATTGAGTGATAGAAAACCATGCTAGAAATATATAATGAACCTTTAGCAATTTCTGTTGAAAGTGCAAAGGCTTCAAGGATGGTATTAAACTTGTTTTTCAACCCTTGGAAAAGACTACTTTTTCAAAGAAGATCACATTTTTTAAGTTAAACTGGTATAGACATCAACTATGATCTCCGCGGAAGACGTTTCAGGGAGTTTAACATTTACTGTTTAACTCACTTATCTACTACAAAGTCTAGTAATAACTTAGAGATAGAAATTTGTTCCATTAATTGACTCAATAACAGAAACGAAAAACTTTACATCTATCCTAAGGATTTAATTTTTGGTCGATAATGTTCTATAAACTTTTGTTAAACGGAAAAAATTCTTGCACCAAATTTATTCCTTCTCTTTATTATACATACATATGTACATACTATGTATGTATGTACATTAGATATGTATAGACAAATAATAACTAAAGGCTCACTTTCCGAACAAAATCTTCCCAAATTTTACTTTGTATCCCAAGCGAAAGTCTACAGACCCATTAATCTCGTTATTCCTTCTCAAAACACTAGAGAGGTTTCTAGATATACAAATCAGAGGCAAGGAAAAACCAGTAGAAACTGCATTACATGAGGGTGTAGGGAAGTTTTAAACATGCCTTCAATACAAGGAATTTTCACTAGCGGCATTTTTAGACATACTAGAAGGCGCTTTCAATAACGTAAAGGAGGAGTGCATTAAAAGCGCCCTGGAAATTTTAAACGTCGAGTATAGCATTACCAACTGGATTGGCAAAATGCTCAAATGCTGCTGTAGCTGTGGTCAAAGCTGCGGTATTACTAGAGATGGGATCAATATCTGACAAGAATATCGCCATCTACTTTGATAGCCAGGCTTCGCTTAAGGCATTAGAATCCAATATCATAAAATCGGAATAAGTCAGGAATTGCCTCACAATACTCAGGACATTAGATTATGTCAGATTATGCTGGCATCTCACATCTACTCTGTGAATGCCAAAGCATAGCTCGGAGTAGACTTAAACACCTAGGAGAGTTCTTTGAAAATTTAGAAGAAGTTTGTAGGGCGATTAAATGCATGGAAGAGATGATTTAGGTTTGTTACCGTAATAATTTCTAAAGATCGCTTTATGGTGCCAAGTACCTTATGAAAAACTCATAACCCTACACTACCTATCTGGCCACCTACCTTACTCTGTGTTCTAGATTATGTCTAGAAATCTTGAGCCACAAAGAAATGAGTGAGGCTTTCAGTTTTGTTATTATTACTTGAATTTAAAATTTATTTATTGTGTTTTTTTTTTCAATTTTAATTTTGATTTTAATTTTTTTTTGTAACTGAACATAATATGGGAATTGATTTGTATATTACTTGTACCTGAGACTATATAAGTATATTTGTACGATATAGTCCAATGTTAACTAATAAATTTTCAGCTTACCACAAGATCGGCGAAAACACAAATGTCCGTAAGAACTATCATGGTGAACACAACAAGAGAATTTCTTCAGGGAAGAGTTTTATTCCCCCTAATGTGGACGCAACTCCTGGACAAGCTGATCAACCTAGAAATCAATTGCTGAAAGAAACGAGATTGGAGAAGTTGGTCTAACCTACAATAATCTTGTCAAAGATAAGCAAGGTATCAAAACAATAAGCACATTTGCTAAAGAAATACAGGACGATAGGGATTCAATACTCAAATGGTTGAACAAACCTCACCAAGGTGCAAGTGGGCATACTAGCGGGCATAATAGACCATAATAGAGAGAGAGAGAGAGAGAGAGGACGGACGGTCCTATAATACAGCACGACGCATCACAACACATATCGTAACATCACGAGGCATTACACTCACCTACACAACATTCTAACACGATACCACTGCCATTTGCAAATAATTGCAAATAATTGCAAATAAATTACTTAAGCTTGCATAAACCTTGGAATTGCAGAAAAATCTTGATTTCGTTGGGTGGTTTGGAGTGATTGAAATATAATGGTTGCGCTATCTACATATTAACTTTCAGCCACTATAAAAAAGAAAAGCCTATAAGTACGACAGTTCTACCAACTGGATAGAACTCTAGACTCGCTGGCTAACCCCATCTTAATAATTGGTCTATGTTTTAACGCTAGTATTGCTGATGATTATAAATAAACTGCCATGTAGTACTCCTTAAAATAATTTATTTGCAAGACTATGTAATTGTTCTTCAGTGACTTCAATGCAATTAAAATATTGTATATGACGTTAAATGTATGTACGATAGGTAAAAAGAAATCAAAAATTAGGTGGTATTCAATATAAAAACGCTTTACCTATTAAAGCTAAGCACTGTAAAAGTGACTCACCAAAGTGATAACGCAACAATCGATTTTTCATGCATTGCTTACTTTACTGACAAACTTTTCGTCCTAAAAACTGTGCCAAAAACTGGGTCAAACACTGTTTTGAACAACAGTCTAAGGCTTGGCGAACAAACTTTTGGTGTTCTAATTTCCCTGTTGTTCTTCTTACCGCAGCAGCCACCAAAACGCCAGACAGTACACAGCCGCGCCTACAGATGATTCTATTCGGTCCCAAACCCGCCACCAAGCACCAGACAAAGATGAGAAGAACAAGAAGAAAAAAGTACATAATTGCCAAACTTAGAATAAAACTTTTCGGGTAAAACTTTGCACACACTTTTCACATTAAAAATTGGAATTTTTTTTTCCCGGTTCTGAAATTTAAGAATCCAAAAGATATCCCCCAATGCGGACGGTTCTCACTACCAATGAGTTATAAAGAGAATTAAACACGTTTGTTTTAAAATTGTCCCTCTTGTCCCTTGGTAATGGTGATGAGGGAGCGACGGACTCGTCGTCGGCTCAAGGTTATCAACCTTTACCCTTGACTTTGAACACACACTTTTCCACAGTGTTTGAAACAAATCGGCAAAAACAACCGGCAATCACAACAACACAGGGTTAGAATAAATCAAAAGTTTCGGGAATGTTTCCCTTTTCATATTTCCCGGAAAAACTTGCTCAATGTTTGCTTATTAGCAGATTAATGACTCCTAAACAGACACAGTCGTCGAAATGCTCTGCAAAGTGTCTACTTTGCTTCAACAGAAGTTTAATTGTTCCCCTTTTCTGCGCCCCTTACCCGAAGAGATTATGTATCGAGTTCGAGTTTTGTCAAAAAGTAGCAACAAAAAAAAAATATTCCTTTCCAGACTTGGTGTTAGAAAATTATTTTATCCCAGTTTGGGGAATAGGCGGCAAAGTTAACGGAAGAGCGAAAGTTTTGTGCAATGTAGAGGTGTGCCTTATGTATGTATATGTATTAAAACCGGAAATGTTTTAAAAAGTTTCGCCAAAGTCGGGAAAGTTTGAATAATTTTCACAACTTTCATTTGTGAACCTAGTTAAGTTCTTGGAGGCGGACGTTGTGACGCGTTAAGTTCAGTTCAGGGGTGAATGTTTTACCCTGAACTCGATAAAAATTAAAAATTTGCGAAAGTTATTTTTTTATGTCAATTTTTTTTTTCTAAGAAAGTTACTTTAAAGTTTTGTGTTTTGAAACATCGATAATGCGCGCGCAACAACATTTGAAGTATGTAGGTAAACTTTAAAGAGGGTGCTTAATTGATTTTCTACATTAAAGTGCCAAAACTATAAATTAAGATTTTTTCTCTATCATTTGAGGTTTATGTTTTTTTAGATGAATTAGTTGTGAAAACACCGACCAGGTTTTGTAAATTCTAGAGAGCTTAAGACTCAAACCATGTGCCTTACAGCGGTTGGTTATTGAACAATGGTATTACGCCCCCGTTTCCATTAATCTCTTTCAGTTTGAAATAAAAGAAATTCATCAAGTTTTCGATAAAGGCTAGGTAGTTTTGTTCAAAAGATTATAACAGCCCAAGGTCAAAGTTCGAAGCTAATGCAGAAAAATTGGGCACTAAATCTAGCTAGTTCGCGATACCTTTGTGACCAGGGATCCAGGAGATAGTGTAACTCCAATGTATACGGCAAGCTGCAGGAGAGTTTGAGGACTAGCTTAGATTCAACATTGAAGGACTTGCTATGGTATTTGATGGAGTGTTCATTTGTGATTTTTGCAGGTTTCTACTGTGCCAAGGAACAAAGTTTTCTTGAAGTAGGTCGCCGATACTGAAAATTTGTAGCTAGGACTGAAAGTTTCCATAAGTTTTATTTTCAGAGAATCGTTCTTAGCTAGGGGAGGTACGTTATCAACGACCTAGAGAAGGTTAACTACAAGAATTTGCAAAAACTTTACAAGGTATTTAATTGCTTGAAGAAAAGTATTTAGGTTTCTGTATATCTTATGAAGCTTAGTAGGGATCAACCTCTCTTAAGATTTTAAGACCTGCACGCCATATTCCTTTCCGTTTTACCATAAAAGACCATCAGCTCTTCTGCTACGCTTCATTTTAACAATGCAATTAACCAACAATACGAACGCTCAACCCTTAACACATTTTATACCTTGTAAAAAATAAGCCTCTTGTCGAGATGCCCATCATTTCGCGTCTTGTAAAAAGACTAAATTAGAAAATTGCATTTTTATTACTTTTTTTTATAAGTAAAAAAATTATGAAAATTGTTAGTGTCTGAAAGTGTAAAACTGAAAGTGCTTTCGTGGACAATAAACCCGTTAATACTCCCATTCCATTTTAACCCCACCTAGTCCTTTATTCAAGCAACTCTCACTCAAAGGGTAATGGAAATGCAAACAAACAAGGGAAATCATAAAAAATATCAACCGTAATTTTTCTTTCCTCATCTCTAATCATAGCACACTTCTTCTGCGTCACCCTCCTTAGCGTCAGGTCTTTCCCTGTGGTCAAAGGATTTCTCTTGGTTTCCACGTATTTTTATTTGAATTTTCCTTAACTGTGCTATTTGGTTTCTTTTGAATAATTTCAAACCCCAATAAAAAATGATGTGAATCCTTAATTAAGGATAAGAAAAGGAGAGCGAAAAAAGTAAGCGCGGAGGAATATTTCATGTTGCGTTCGGGTTTTTTTCTTTCTTCTTTTCGTGTCACGTGGGAATTGCATTTCGTGTTCCTTTTGAGCAACAGCATCATTTATCCTGCTGCGCTGGGATTTCTAAAGAGGATGAGATAAGAAAACTTATGGTAACAAATTGTGTGATTTTTTTTCTCTTGATTCCTTTTTATACCCTATCCTAAGGGTATATTAAGTTTGACACATAGTTTGTAACATAGAGAAATAATCGAGATAGACCCTATAAAGTATATATATTCGTGATCAGCATCAATAGCGAAATCGATTGAGCGATGACCGTCCGTCCGTCCGTCCGTCCGTCCGTCCGTCCGTCCGTCCGTCCGTCCGTCCGTCCGTCCGTCCGTCCGTCCGTCCGTCCGTCCGTATGTCACCGCTTTTTGGGCCTTAAATTTTGAGCTAGGACGATGAAATTTCATATCTGGGCTTCTGAGAAAAAGATACAGTACAAGTGTAAAAATTTTTGAAATCCGCCCACTGCCACGCCCACTTTTTCATAACTTCACTAAATTATATGAAACCGAAAAATTTTGTTAAGACCAAATATTTAGGCATTCAGATTCCCTACAATCCACCCATACAAAAGTTTTGGCCACGCCCACTTTTTGGGGGCGTTTTCATCACAAAACCGATTTTTGGGCCTTAAATTTTTAACTAGGACGCTGAAATTTCATATCTGGGCTTCCGAGAAAAAGATACAATACTAGTGTAAAATTTTTTTACATCCGCCCACTGCCACGCCTACTTTTTTATAACTTCACTAAATTATATGAAACCGAAAAATTTTGTTAAGACCGAACATTTGGGTATTCAGATTCCCTACAATTCACCCATAGAACAGTTTTGGCCACGCCCACTTTTTGGGGGCGTTATCATCAAAAAACCTATTTTGATAAAATTTTACATGTAACATCCTCAAATGTTCGACATTATAGCTATATTTGAGTATAAAATGCAATTTGGCCACGCCCACTTTATAGAGAGGAGGATAGGGTATCATACGATCCGTTCCAGACGGATTGTAGCTTTTCTGTATGTTTGTTTTTTTTTTTGTCTAAATATTCAAATTGACAAATTGATATTTGCATTTAAATTGAAAATTACATTTGCTCTGTGGTCACAATGGTGAAATTTACTTTAAGCGACATCTTCTTTTCAAAATGTTTAGACATCTATTCATCAAGAACCCCCTAGTGGTGGTAGTGGTAGTGTGGGCGAGTGGGTAGGATATTTTTCTTTTGCGTCAATTTTTCATGTTTGTGTCGTCTCTTCATTGCCTTTTGTCATTCATGTCATTTTCATAATTTTCTGACAGGAATACGCACACAGACCTCCCCAAGCAAAAGGGTGTAAATGAAGGCATTTGGGATTGACTCCATGGGATATTTGCAAATAAGACGTTCTATATTAGATATGTCGTGAAAGGATGTTTGAAGGCATTTCAGTAGAATCAGGGTATTAGTCATAATGTTATCATGCCCGGACTAATGGGCGGATTTTACTATGTAGTTGGGGAGGTTGCACGACATTGTTTCGTTATCCAACTGTAAATTGCTGCTAATTTAGTTTATTGCCACGCAATTATCCAAATGAACAGACTGACAAATGAGTCGTGATTTGACGACGGAACAGAGGACGAAAATATGTTCGCCACTGACGGAGAGACATTTAGATTGTCAAAGACCACATGTCGCTTGATGTCCTCCTCTGGATGGAGAAAGATAAGCTAACGGGCATCAATTAGGGGTGAATGTGTTGTCGTTCTTGCCTCTTCTCGGTGAGTGTCGAATGAGGGACACACAGATGCTATTAAATAGAAATAGAAATAAAAATTTGGTGGGAGCGGTGAGATGGAATGGGTTCATTGGGGTAAAATTACTAATTTAGTCTAACTATGGTGGCCCCAATATTTGAACAACAGTGTGAAAAGCAATAGTTCACCCCAATAATTTTAGAATTTAAATTATTTTAAATGAACATTGCGTTATGTTTTTATCCACGTCCACTTTTCGGGGTCTCCGAAATAATGTCGATTCGACTTTATTTCTATAAAATATTGGAAATAGGGTCGAATTTGGCCAGTTTCTGTGTTTATTGAAAGCAAAGAGTACTGGTTTCGATGGGTTTAATTATTGTCATTTTAGCCTACGAAACCTAGATTTTGATAATCGACTTTATTTCCAAGTGCAAAAATTTTAATTATAAATTTAAATGGACTTATGTACATACATATGTATGTATGACCCAATTTGGTGAGCCATACATCCACAATCCCAATGCGGACTTTTAACCCACCCGAATGGGCTATAAGTCTACATAGAGTAGTTGCGGGCTTTTGGCTCACCAATAGTCAGAAGAAAAAATTTCTAAGATGTAAGGATAGATTCTCTGATTGAACATACATTCATATGTGTGCAAATCACACAAACTATTGCAACGTTTCGCCTGGCTGCGCTCCGTTTCACTGCTCCATTCACCTTATCTGCAAAAGTCGAACAGAATTTGGCAAACTACTGGTACCAGCTACGTCTTTAAGATAAAGTGAACAGAGCAGCGAAGCGAAGCTTAGCAGAGTGTAGCGGTAAAATAAGTGTACAATTATGCATTTCATTGAGATAAATGTCGACTTTATTCTAAATTATTGCCTATCTGATTTCCGGTTTCGGATTAATATAAAATATGTTTTCCTGTGCTCTATTCCCATTCTTATTTAACACATAATTACTCTTTTATTATAGAAATATAGTCTTTCGACTAGGACTACTCATCGAGGGTTTCGGAACTCAATTTCCAGACAACACAAAAATTTCCTTCACGGTCCCTTCTCTCACGAGGATCTGACAAACATCCAAGAGTATGACCTTAATGAAAATGCTTCTCAAATAAAAAAATTGCCCTTCGGACACGGCATTAAACAGTAGTACTCTTCCATTTGTGCGAAGAATGCAGCACACACAACACACAGACCTGTTTTGTCAAATATTTGGAGGATAAAAGTTTGAAGGTTTGACCGTTAGGCTTCGCTCTCTATACAAATAGACAAGTTTGGCAGGGGTGTGAAAACTCAGCACGACTTCTTTGTCAGGTCTATTATATGCAGCTTTACTTACGGTGCGATGAAGGGCCGGATCATCAGTAAACTACCTCGGGGGATATGAGCGTTGTCATTGGCCCATTAAGGGTTCATCCGCAACCATCTCTTTTCCAGCACCCTGGATCTGTATTGGAGATCGTTGTAAACCTGGGATTCAAGTATTTCGGAGAGATAACACTAATAGTTCGGCCTGACAGAAACTGTGGACGCCACCGTTGATCCAATCAAGGGAATTCGTCCGCTTCACCCCTCACTAGTAGGTTACCCAATCTCCAGGCGATATTATGCACCCAGCAGTCACTATCACGAAAATGTAGAGTAGGAATTGTTAGATGCTATCGTATGAACGCTTGAACAGTCAGACACTCGCGGGAGGTGGGGCCGTGAAAGCAATAAATTTTAGGTGTTATCTGGGGATTGAACCATGAACTCGTCGCTCCGTAGTTCAACGCACTAACCAGTTGAGTCACGGCGCTCACCTTTAGCCCACTATCTTTAACCACCCCCATAATAGAAAAATCTGTCCTTAAAAACGTACAATTAAAACGCATTTGTTGCCATGTAGGTTTTTAAAAACCCTAAAAAAAAACTTTCAAATTTTCATTTTCATTTTTGGTTTGTTTTTTATGCTCGATTTTATACTTCTCCATTATTCAAAACTCTACTCTTTATTTGCCTGGGATTCATGTTTTTCGTTCAAAGTGAAATCCCAACTGCGGAACAAATTGAATTTATTTCCTTAACCCGACAAATTAACAAGAACTCCATGGCTCAAGTCCCTCAGCACAAGTACACTAGTGGCATCGCGAACCGAAGGCAATACACAGAGCGCAAATGGGATGCTTTTCCACAGAAAACCACATTAAAAATGTATTTACCTCCTTTAATTAGTTTCTCTTCACAGAGCCTTAAATACACGACACCAAACTCTAAGGACTAACACTTTAATTTGATGTGCCCGGCCACCATCAGACCAGAGAAACCAGAAGCGCCAACGCTTCGAAATTACTTTGACCGAACGTTAGTACATTCTAGCCTGAAGGCGAAATTCATTTAGATTGCTCCTTTGTTCGGAACGCACAGAAACGGAACCCGTTTTTATTAAGATTAGCCACTTTCTTAACCCTTAACCCTTTTTCGTGTATGACTACCACTTTCCCCGCCAACGTCAAAGACGTTTCGCTTTGTTCTAAGCGACAGAGCACAACCTACAACAGCGAAAAGGATGAAAATATTTAATTTTTATTATTGCATCATCAACATGAGCGCCTTTTGGTGCTGAAAGATGATTTTTTTCTTTGTTATAATATGACTTTGCTAACGGCTATTTGTAAGTTTTTAATAAAAAGGATAATACACCGAGTGGAGCATCCTGTGCGAAACCCTTGCCGGAGTTCCTCATTATTTGCTAGAGTATTTTTGGAAAACAATTTTTTAATGAAATCCAAATTAGAAACCGGTGGGCCTTCGCATGGCGACTTTGGTCGGAGTGAGTTTCTGCATGAGCGCAAGTCCTTAATGATAGGAATTTCATCAATTCGGAAGTATAATTAACATGGAATCAGCATAGTCACTGAGCAGGGATTGTCAGTCACACTTTCAAAGCCTTTACAGGGAAGCGTAAAAATTAACAGTGACGTTTTAAAAGAGATCCCGCTTAGTTTCCCTGTGATACAAGAAGCTAATGAGAAACCTCCCTTATGCACAGAAGGAAGTTAAATCCTGTTTCTGTATGAGGGCTGAATGCAAGACGTTTTTGTCTTTGCCGCCGCGCGATAATTTTAAAAAGGGACTCAGATGGAATCGTGACATGAACTTTTCGTCGATTGTAAATCCTGGCATTTTTCATCATTTATCATTTCGTTTGCCACTGAACGGGATAGATGGATTGTTGGCACTTTACAAGGAGTTTACGCAAATTACCCAAGGATTACCACTTTCAAGATGTGTTTCGGCGATATGACTGAATGTTAGTGGAAAAAGTCATTTGATGTTGGGGATTTTAATTTTGAGCTTACAAGGAGCACACTCATTGATTGCTACCGGTTGCAAGAGTGGGTGGAGTATTTTTGTTTGAATGTAACGAAAGTATTTTATTTAAAGGCAAAGGAACAAGTGGGAAAAGGTGCCGAGCCGATATATCAAAATAACAGGTATTCCAGTAGATACATACATATATCACAACTTTTTATACATTCGTTCGTGTTCAACTATGGTGGCCGTATTTTTAGTATTGTCATAATGGTAAAGGTTTTGTGTTCAATTTGGACCCTTACCGGGAGTTTCATAAATACCGTCAATATATACAATGGTTGCAATTAGATATTTTGAAACTTTAAACTTTATGTACCTACTTGTAAGATTTTATCAGAATTAATAATCACTTATCCTGCAGATTTGTTATAGTAAAAAACATTAAATTTGTCTTTTTCGGGAACAATCGTATCTACCCCTAAAATGTATTTTCTGCGGAATGGAGAGTGCATTGGCAATGTAAAACTCTACCAATTTATCCGGATTCTTAAGGTTTATCTTTCCTCTCCAACCGTTTCAACACTAGTAATTACTTCCGTAGGTTCCATAGGTTCCGTAGAACAAAAAGATGAACCAAAATTTCACTGGGAATTTTTATAAATTATGAAAGGGATTCGGGAAAACATGTTGTTCAACAAACCAAAAGTGCTGTCATATTCCAAAAAATTCAGAAAGATGCAAAACGGGGCCACGTACAAGCAAAAAGTTGCAACAACAATAAATAATATAAAAACCAAGGACATTTGAACTTTCTACCAATGAAATGAAAACTTCAACTTCGGCAACTAAGCAGACCTTCCATGTTCAACTGTGGTGTGAAGATCTTTCCACCATATTTTACTCATATATATATCAAGCTCTGGAATAAATTATCAGGAACAATACATACATATTTGCAGAAGGTTTTCATCTCTAACAATTAATAAGCAGGATTAAAAACCATCTGCTAGCAGTTCAGCACCTATTCCTCGAGAAAATTGTAAAAACAATGTCTGTACAGAATTTTTAAGCTAATTTTAGGCGTTGTTGTTCAAATGGGGATGGAACCTGGAATACCTCACTACGTAGTATAACGCACCAACCACTTGAGCCACGGCGCCCACTGTTATGCTAACACATGCTAAACGTTGTACCTTCATAATATTAGCAAGATAGCTAGCTTTGTCTCTTACATTCCACCGTACAATTGTACCGTAGGCAATTATGGGTCTTATGATCCAACGGATTATGGGCGGTCGCAAGCCCCAAGGTTTACTATAGGTTGTCTTGCATGCGTATAAGGCCTTCTTCATTCTTTCTGCTGTGTTCTTCCATGTGAGCTTCGTATCAAGGATGGTTCCTGTATACTTACTTGCCATCTGGAGAGAGATTCCGTTCAACTTTGGAAGGTCCAATTTTTTCTATTTTCCTCTATTTTCCATTCTTGGGTAACTATTTTCTATTTTAGGGTAGCTTTCATCAATTAGATTTTGCTTCTAGGAAACTCATCCGAAGGGAAAAGTTATTGCTGTCATACTGGTCACTGCAATAAGAAAAACAAACGACGCAAATAGAAAGTGGAAAGATAGATAAGATAGATTACGACTATTGGCCAAACGACATATTCGATTTTCTCTATTATCAAGATCCTCAATTCCCTTTGACATTTGGTAAACCTGTCAACAATACCTAATCTGTATACCTACTTATTATTTTCGATGGCAATTCTGCTAACTTACCTAAATTCAATGCCGTCAACTTGGAGCCCACTTCATCAGCACATTAGTCCCTTATATTACTCCTGAGTCCCTTACAAAATTGTTTTATTTTTCTCGTATTATTCACAGAAAAAATATTTATTTTCCTTATTTCATTTCCCGTTTCCTTTTCAATTGTTCGCCTTATAAATCATTGAATAAACAACAATACCTCCAACTCCTCGCAAAGCCAGTAACAAAGATATCCGATTCCTACGAATCGTAAATGCCTGTGGATATATGTATGTAATAAAAATCGAAATCGAAATACCAATAAGCAATAACATCTACGAGCATGCATAAATTCAATGGACCATGTCCGAGTGTATAGACAGAGCCTGTTTTTCATTTAAAATTGAATTTTATTCAAATTGAACGCCAACGCGGCAAAGCAGTACATTCAATTGTTATTTGTGTGCGATTCTTAGCAGTGGAATGAAATTTTATGTTCCTTACAAATAATAAAATAAACATACAACACAAAAAGTTCACCCAGAACTTTCTTCACACATGACCAACCCCTGCCACGTAGCAACTCGCTGCTAGAATATCCTCACCCTCCGGCATCATTGGATTCATTGTGCGCGTTATTATTGCTCTCGACCAACCCGAAATCTATGCAAATTTAATTTCTATATTTTCTTTCTGTTACACATGACCGCCTTGATAGAGAAAAAAAAAGTTAAGATCCTAAGGACATTTTCTATGTGGTTGCAAAAGCAAAAAAGAATAGAAAATGGGACTCGAATAAAATGGCCATAAATATCTCCATAAGAATCAATCAGGTTCATTCAGAGAATCCATTTGTATTCATGTGTCTAACCAGTAGCAGTTTTTTTTTTTTCAAATTCTGGGCAAATTTTCGACACCACCAACACTACCATGTTTGAATGGAAGGGTTACCACATTTTGTAATATGCTCATATGTTGAAAAGAGGGGTTAGCTTTAAAAATTTATCGAACTCTCGCCGCGGGCCATTTTCACAGAAGTAAAAGGTCCTTCTTTTGTGGATACCCTCATGTACACAATCTACACACAACCGTCATCATCATCATCAATATCATCAGCAACAGCAATAGCAGCTTGGGCAGGACTAAGAGGAGCAGTGTACCCATTCCATGAAAAAGACCCGAAATTTTCGATATTTACTCCTTATAAATTCGTGATTTCAAAAATGTTCTGTTTACTTTGAGCAAAGGATACCTAATATTGGGAAATATTATATTCATTTTCGACTTTTTTTGTTTTGTTTTTGCGGTCCAATTGACGGCAATGAAGGGTATTGCTGTGATTCGAGATATACGCTCTACGTATGCAAATAGTTGTTGTGCACTTTAAAGGCAGAATGTGGTGGTTGGTTGAGTGAAGGAGTGGCGGCTGTATGCTAGACCGACGTTGTTTGAAATTGTTTATGACAGGACGTTATAACTTTTGATGATACCACCACAGAGAGTGGGGAATTTTCAAATGTGCTCGACTTTTACTTTATTGATGAGTATCGGGATGATGACAGTCGATAGCTACCAACAATGCTTGCATGGTGGTTCATTTTCTTTGAAAGATGAAAGAGTTAATAAAGATCTTTATAAAATCCTTATAGGTATAAGGAATGAGGAAGATTTTTGTATATTTTCTTGTAGGTATTAATAGTTTCAAGTGAGAATTTCATTTATGAATATTTTAATGTAAGAAATTTTGTTTGAAGTCCTCTAAAACACATGAGAGGTCTCGATTATTCAGACGTTGGACGTGGATTGACTTACAGAATCCTTATAGTTTCTAATTCAATTAATTTGTTAAGTATAAGTTGCTCTCAAATATAATGCTTAGCAGTTCTATGTCATTAGAACTACATTTTTCTATGAAAAAACTACATTTCAGTACAGACACAAAGAGTTTAAGAACTTCACTCATTTATACGAAAAATTTATTAAATGTTGAAGACTTCCAGTCTTCGTAAGTTAGGTTGTGTAGACGAAGCTTTTCAAAGATTATAAGGCACGTGGATAATTCCCAATAAGCTAATCGACTGGTATCGAATGCATTGTATAATTAGAAACTTTTGAGTAAACCATAGGTCATACGTATAAAACCGATTTCCACTGTTTTTAATAATTATTGTTAGATGAAAATGCTATTTGTACAGAGACTGAAAGAATCTCTTAACGTAAACTTCTGTATTTAATGATTCGAAATCAAATATCAAACTTATTTAATCGTATCACCTCTATTTATGTCGTCACCACATTTCCAAAGGATTTCAAAAAACAGCCCTAGCTGACATATAATCTAAAGCAGAAGGATTATCAAGAATACTAATTTTGTATACATCAACACAGACAGATTACATCGAAAAATATTAAATGTTACTTTACACCGTGTTAATCGCAACATGACATCTGGTGGCTTTAACGATTACGTGAACAGACTCTGAGATCTAATTCAGTTACCAAGGCGACGAGGACGACGTGGTTCGACGGACAGATTTTTAAAAGCAACATCCGTGGCACATAGAAATTTCAGTGGTAGACATGGTTTTGGAATTTTAATGTCAATGTTTTTTCTGTCAAGGTAATGGGGATGGCGATGATCTCTGCACCTCATACCTACTGTATAAGTACTGTCACTAAGAAGGGTGACACATACACTCATACGCATTATATTAAATTCAATGTATCTCCCTTGCACCACCTGTTTCTATATCAAAAGGAACAAGGGGCAAACCAGGGGTAATGGATATTTCATTTAGAAAAATCAACATTTAATTTGAAATAGTTCGATAAAGTGCGTTCAATATGTTTCGATTTTACCACCGCTGTACGCCCTCGTGTAGTCTTGTCACGATTTCCTTTTGGGATTTTCTCGTCGAGATTCCTCGTTGCGATGGGTGAATTCCTAATAATGATGGACAGGACAAATATTATCAACATCAGCTTCAAAGATAACAAAATGACCTGATACTATGGAGGGTGTATGAGTGTCTAATCATAATTCAAATCATATCCTTGGTGGATGTTATCTTTGGTAAGGATTTGTCATCACTTAGAGGAATGCAGACTGTGGTGTCTTCTTTTCCAATTAGCTTGTGTAATCTTATAGATTATGTACATATACATACATACATATATAGGTATGACAGTATGTGTTGTTGACGGTTTTAATATGTCGAAGAAGAGATTAGAATATAAACTTTAATTTTCCTTAATAATGGTTCTTGTTTCAAATTGATGTAGTATGTAGACTACATAAGATGTGTAGCTTTATTATTAATGTAGGGATATCAATCTTTAGAGCAGCTAAACACACAACTTACTTGTAATCTATTTACAATGCATTGCATGTTCCAATATCTATTTTATTTTAAGTTAGACCTGATCCAATAGACATATGTACATATAGTCGTACCTACCTTCATTCTTGCAGATTAGAGTTAAATCTGTTACCTATCTATTTTGCTACACTTATACTCTGTTTCAAGAGTTTATTAAGTTTGATATATAGTCTGTAACATAGAGAAATAATCGAGAAATACCCTATAAAGTATATGCTTATGTATATTCGTCGTGATCAGTATTAATAGTGAAGAAGATTGATGATTGAAGATGTAGTTTGGTAAATTCAGATTATAGAGCGAAATCTGAATTTTTAAACGCTGAGTTCATATTGGGATTTATTTAGTTTGTCGATATCTACCAGCAAAATACAATACAAATTGAAACTGGGAAGGTCACTGAATGTATGTCTTCAAGCGTTGATATTAAGAAACACTTCTCAAAGCTAAACGAATTTCTAAATTGTTAGTTTCAGATTTTATATTTTATGCAAGCAATAAGATTTAATAACAGGCCGTGTAAACATCAAATAAAGCATCAAATTACCAGATCAAATGACTGTGTTCAAAGCTATTTTAGATAACCATCTCCTACAAGCCTCTACTTGTAGACCAGTAATCATTCTTAATACCGTGCAACATATAATTTCATTTTAATTATCACATAATTGAAAAAGTCGACTGCCAATGTTATCTGGACATGATCTGAAACACAGGGTGCCATTCTCCATATCACTTAAGCTGTAATTAGCATTAACCATTACATCCCTCAACAGGTTAACACTGTACCTCTGTGTGTCCGGCAACAGAAAAACGAGGGGTTGCGGCCAATTTGCTTATCGCGTGTCATTCAAAGAAGAAAATAAAAAGTCAACGACAAAAAAAAAAAAATCGTCCAAATGTCAAGCGTCCCATTTTTATTTCGTAATTGTTGCCTTATCTTGACAGCTGTAATGGCACCATTCTGACTTCGTAGGTTGTGCGCTATCCGTCAAATCGTTTTTTAATTGATTCAGATTGATGGAGGACTTTTATGTTTTGTTTCCCAATGAATTAGGTTATGGTGATGGAAGTGGTCAAAGTTGTTAAATGATTTCGACTACCAAAGCTGATATAATTTTTATCCCTCCCGAGTTTTTTGTGGTTTTATGTTATCAATTATTGAAGTTCGAGGCTTAAGTGTGGGAAACGAAAAGTTGTTCCTTGTTGTCAATAATTCATTACGAATCCCTGGTTCATGCAATCCAAACAGATACTCTAAAATCGTTGTGATACTGACATGACAGCGCTGGACCTGTGGCAGTTAACTGAAATTAAAATAATTTATAGAATCTCACAAAGTGCCAAAAGCAATTTTGGATTTTCATTTCGAATTTCGATAGCTGGTGGTGAAACTGTCACATAACAACTTGCACCCATCCGCTTGGCAGTCTTGTTACGTGTACCAGCAAGCTTCCATTATGTGCCATGAACGACTTGAAACCAATGAAATGTTTGGGGTTTGGGATTTGTGTTTTACGTCTGACGTAAGTCGTCTTGTCGTCGGCGTTGTTAGAGGTGGCACTATCCAACTATGCATAAATTCATCCTTGGCCAGGTATTTAGAAACCTGTCTGAATGTTTGGCATTCACTCGGTGATGGTGGTGGTGGGAAAAACGTATAACCATCTTTCGTTCCAACAACGCAAACGATGAAGACGAAGACGACGGGTGTTGGACGAAAACTAAATTTCATTTTAAAGCGCCATTCATTTGGTCCTTTGCGCCGCCCGATAAGTATCCTGTACAGGAGAGTACGGTTAAGATTGAGGACAAAGTCCCTGTGCCCGATGGTGAATGCGGTAACTAGGTGTGGTTGTTCGTGGTAGATATGGTAATGCTTTTTACGATTGCACCAAATCTGATTTGTATTTCTGGTCGGTTTCCTCTCTTTTCGTTTTTTGGTTGGGTAGAGGATGTAGTTTGAATTTATGTGTTGCGGTTAGCCGAAACAATTAAGGAGTTGTGCAAAACTTTCTGACAGGTTGCTGAACACCCCTGGTTTGGATTTACCTGCTATTGGAGTGGCCCTTTCACTTGTAGTAGCTTAAATTCGCTTAAGATTTTTCTTACTTAATAAATGCATAATATAAAAAAACAAATTTTATGGTTTCAGTTATGGGAAAATTATTATGAAAACTGCATAAGTCTTTTTTTAAAATAGGTACAACTAGTAAATACTAAGAGTTTCATCATCATTACAAGAATAGCTTAATTTTTCACTGTCCTACCTCTCGCGAACGTCTGACAAGCATCTGAAAAGTAAGGCAAATCATGATAAAGTTTCTCAATCTAAAATGACCACTTCGGACATACCATTAAACAGCGCTGGGTCCGGTGCGAATCCGTTGCGCCAAATAATCAACATGAACTTGAATTTTAAAATAAATAAAAAACACAATATTTAATTGCTTTTTTTGAATCTGATTTCTAAGGTATACGAGTAAGCGCGCAACTTTTTTCAAGCGGTGTTCAGACAGGTTCAAACGCGAGTCCGCACACTGGTAGTTAAATATACATATGTCGGAATTAGGTCATTTATCTAATTAATTGCAAAAACTAACCCGATCTTTTTTCTATAACTGGATTATGTCTTTAGTGGCGGTCCCGAATACCGCATGATATTCATATAGACCCGATCTATATACATATATCTTCCCCATTTACCTACAAGTGGGGCAGGGACACACTTGCTTTCATCACTGTACTATTGTAGTCTACTGAAATTTTGGAAAACATGTTGGAGTAAAGAAGGGTGAATTTCAGAAACGTGGTGTTCGATTTCTTCCATCAGTTGTAAAATCATCTTAAGATGGGAGAAGTGTAAACAGGTAAAGTTTTGGTCTCTAAAACTGGTGATGAGATGACCAGGAATGTTGTCATGTATTTTGTTGAAACCACAGGTCATTTACGACCATTCCATCCAATTCCAGTAAAAGAATTTTGTAATCATGCCACTCTAGTAGGTAATCGCCTTTAACAAACGGCGGCGATGTCTTTCCTTTAATGAAAACTTTTGCTCAAATTTCTTTATTAAATTTAGATAAGCTAGGCCTCGAGTTTGAGTCCCCTACGGACCTGTCGCGCCAAATATTTCTACGTGTATTTGTATTTTGTACTTAATTCCCGCTAAGGTTACGCAATAGCTTTTCATTATTTTCTGAAAATCCTCTTTGAATTGTATCACTTTAAGCAGTTTATACACGATACAATTCGATTGTAAACTGAGTTGACAACTGAAATGATATTTAACCACACACTAGATATACTGAGATATACACACTAGATATATGTATGTACTTCTATTTAAAAAAAACCACGCGAAGCAATATGTATCGGGGACATGCTGCCCCCTGGTTGGGATCACTGTTGGATTTATAGTTGATGCGAGGTTGGCTGCATGCACAGATTCTTTATATCCATGTAACTTTGTATATACCAACCTTAAACCTACCCCAAACCAACAGTGACTCTAAGCAATGGGATTGCAGGGGGGCAGCATGCCCCCCATACATATTGCACTGTTTATGCATGTAAGTGACATAAACCCAAATTGGTCTAATGTCGCTTTATTAAAGTGGAAACATTTGCTTCGACCTTATTTCACAAAAAATGTTCGGATTTTGAAATTCGGCCTTATTTCAAACGGCGTTATTTCACGTCAGCGCACAATTCAACTAAGGGGAAAAACTTGCTAATCAACTTTGAAAATTCAAAATCTTTTTTGATTTTCCTCATGTATCGTTTGATAACTTACTTTACAAATTTTCCGGAATACCTCTCCAATGCTAGGTGTGCGATTTAAGTTCTCTATGCTATCCAAAACTTAGTGAAAACCCATTTAGTCCGAATAGAAAAAAGAAACATGCAGTAGGATTATTAGAGAAGAGTCACAGGAGTTGAAGAAAGGCTAGAGAAAACTAAAGCGTTGGTGTAAACTAAAAAAGAGATTGTAAACCCCAGGTATTAAGTAAGCAGCTGAAGAAAAACTGTCTTTGCCATTTGGATATCAGAACTCGTGTAAATAGTTCAGCTAAAATTAGAGCTAACTTATGGCGATGGCAAAAGCAAAATGTATTAGTGGTACCTACATTCATTCTTGTTGATTAGCATAGGTGTGGATGAACAATACGTTAATACAACATTAGCTAAGCTTAGTTATTAGCTAAATGTTAGTTTTAAAATCAGATTTACGGTGGTTTGAAGATGATTTAAAATTATTAAACCACAAACGTTTTATTTATGTTTCGGCATTTTATGTTTCCAGTATGGCTACGTCGGATTTATCTATTGTGGGATAATCAAGTTCTAAGCTATATGTATCTAATCAATCTGTAAGCTTGGCGTATTATATGTAACTCTTTGTATCACTATTCATTCAATTGACAGTACAAACAGATTCTATTCTCTGCAAGTAATGAAAGCCACTGTACAAAAATACATACATATATATGTGCATACACAAATATGTACATACATAGTTGAAATAAAACTGAAGTTTTTCTGCAATTAGTATTAACTCTGCTACAATCTACAAATTAGAGTGCTCACTAATTTGATTTCATTGCAGTGTCCTAATTTGCTTAAAAAAAAAACTCAAAACTTTATGTAATTATCTTACTTTTTGAAATTCATTCTACATACATATGTACCTTTAACCGAACAAGAAACGAAAAGGGCGAAGAGATACTCCATAGTCCTTGATGAAAATTACAACCGGTCACCACGGTAACTTTTAATTTGCCAATGTGGACGAAGGCCTCCGTCAAACAAATCCTAATACGAATCCTCCATACGGGCATATGTACATAAATATATGCATCTACACACTTATACTTACACATATCCTTGTTTTCTAGCCTTGATTGAGGATGAGCTCTTCTACAAACTGCTAGCTATATAAGTCTCAACCGCATTAGTTTGCCTCATGTGAAAATCGCATGTGACATAAATTCATAGAATATCGTATCACATAGCATTGGAAAATAAGACAGATTCCATGTCCTGAGAAATGCTCCCATCTGTCCTGCCACACAAACCCCTCATTCTTATGTACAATGATAATCAACGATATCACTATCGTGCACGTAAATCGTGTGTAATGCAGCAAATGTGAACAAATGTCGTCGCGAGTTCACACAAATTGAAATTCCCAGAGACGTAAAAACGACAGGATGATGGGGCAGGACAGAAAAAACGAAAAAAAGAAACCCCAAACAAAGTACCTCCGCATCCTTCGCAGGATCAGCGGTAGAAATGCAATAAAAATTGGAGCTTTTTTTCTTGTTTTTGGTTTTCTCTTCCCATCTCCTTGTGCGTGTGTGTGTGCTTGAGTGGAGAGAGAGAGGAGCAGCGCTGTATGTATTATCCTGTGCCCAGAATTTCCCTGTGGAAATGGGAAAAATATGTAATTTTCTTTCTTTTTTTCTGTCCTTCCGTTCTTCTCCCAAGAGTTATGTACACATTTTTCTCTGGTTGCTGGCGCTTTTTTTTTGGTTTTTCTTGTTATGTTCCTTGATTCCAATGAAATCGGAAGGTTTGAGACGATAGGACCCGCCTTCTTCCGTTGGTTCACCTATCGCGTCGACTCTATTTTTTTTATGCTACTTGTATTTTGTGTTCTTCTCTGTGCAGGACATTCATACATAGGACTGTCGTAGTCGAACAGTATAGTGCACAGTGCAATCACTGTTCCATGTCCTATTTTAAGTGTCCCATCTGCACAGCAGTGCACTTCTGAGTGTATACATACACTGATGTGGCAGGTCCCCCTAAAATAAATGCTTCTTTGTGGAAATGGACCGAATGGTTGTGATAGAAAAAAGAAGAAAAATGAATGCAAAATCTTAATCAAGTACAAACTGGAAATGGAATTTCGATATTACCCTTGAAAGAGGATCCTCGATTCGGAGGAGTTCACCACCCATTCTATTTAGCTGTTGCCCTTTGTACAGCAGCAAAGTATTTGTAACCCAAGTCAAGCTCCATGTCGTTTCGTTCGCGTTCGTTTGAGAATTATTATGGGAGTCCTTAAAAGAAATACCTTAATGCTTCGAGGCGTATTTTCTGGTTCGTTTAATATTTAGCTCTGAATGAATTCCTTTTCGATTTTTTTCTTCTTTTCCTTAAGGATGTTTTTTTTTGTTCTTTTTTTGTGCAGTCATTGCCTAGTGTTTTTTTGTGCAGCAATTGACGAATGGGAATTTTGAATTTTGCAGTACCTAAGTACATTGACTGCTGTTAGAAATGCATTTCAATTCTATGCTAAGATGTTAATCCTCCGAATTCTTTGACTCAATGACCGTATTAGCTCTTGTCTACATTTATGAGAATACATAGTAGATACCTATAAGACTACAAAAGAATACAGATTGAATATTTACCTAGAAATTAGTTCTTCTCTTACACATCATTTAAAACTAAAATTATGGGCACCGATTTATTATTTTGGAATTACAGCGAGACATATTTTGTACATATAAATGTATGTAGTTTTCAATGTTTGTGAAATTTTTAAACATAATATAAGAAATCAGATAACAGTTTCAATACTGATTGAGCACTTTGAAGAAACTGGCTTGGAGTAGACCAAGGAACTCTTTTTTTGTTCATGTCACCCAGTCAACCAGTTCAAAAAGTTCGAGAAGCTAAATGCAGCAGATTCTTAAAAAAAAAGGACTTAGAATAAACTCCATTCGGATAATGCCTGAATTGTGGATTGGATTATGCCATCTTTATTTTTTTACATTAAAATTGAAAATTAAGTTATCCGACTAGATACTTGACAAGGCATTTAGTGTTTCCAATTCATTGAACTATAAGAGGGCTAAATATATTATTTAATACTCGACCTTACAAAGACTCTTTAAAATAACAAATTGAAAAACTTTATTTTGTCAGTATTTAGCCCCCCTTAGACGTAGTTCCTAGCCACATAGGAATATAGTGGTTACCCCCAATTATTGTACCGAAATCTTAACATAACGTAATTGGTTAGTCAATGTTACAAAAACATTTCATATGCTTTCAGCAAAAAAAATTATTTGCCTTATAGCCTGCAGCAGTAGTAGCTAAAACTTATGCAATCATAAAATTTTGTCTTCTATTGACAGAGCTCTCTCTAATCAATTTTTAACACCAATAGTTGTGCTGAAGGGTCTGATTTGTAGGTAGACTAACCTTGGGTGTCATTAAGCTATGTACATAATTATGTATGTACGTACTTGACCTTGGTTATTACCAAGTGTTTTGGGGACTCTCCGCTATTTGTCCCTTGTCGGTTAGCCGGACGAACGATCATGCCCTTATTATGAGATAGATATTTTCTTTTGTTTATTGGCCAATATCTATATCATTTTTAAATAGATCCTTATAGGTATAAGTACTTATATTGAATAAAATTGCAAGCACATGCTAATTAACATTCGGTTGAAAGCAGATTTATCCGCCTGTTCTCTCAATTATTGATGATTAAACTTAAGGAAAGAATAAGAACGTGACCAAGGTTACCCTTCAACGGAAGTAGCTTCTAGGATAAAGTAGGCAATTATTTACATAGGTGGAAACCAAATATTTTCATTGCATGCATTTTAACCCACTGATAATTTTCCCCATTAGTAGTCGCATTTTGGTTATTTATTTTCATGGTTATAGCGACCCATCCAAGGCTTATCAGGACTAGCAGGATGTAAATGACCGGCAGTGGAGCTCTTACCAATTAAATTATCGTTAGTTGAAGTTTACAGTGATGTGAACAAACTGAAAACCTTGAGATACTGAGACCTACCCTGAGGTAACGTTCTAAAGAAAGTAATTTTAAAAAAATATTAGATTTATCGATTTTCCAAATATTTGTTTTAAAATAGTATGTATGTAAATATCGGTTCTATATCGGCTTTAAATTTTAAGTAGTAAGAAACTTTTTCTATTTTGGTTCTGCTTTTAATTCTGATAATTACACCACAACTGACAACCAATTTTGTTGTGTTGTGGGGGCCGAGTAAAATGAGTCTTGAAACCAATGGGGGTTAACACGTTTGCTCACCACTCCCACTCTCTGCACATTCTTCTCGCAAGTCGCAACTCTTCTTCCATCATACGACCCGTCCGTATCATCAAGCTAGCTAAAGGTCCAACCCAATAAAGGAGGTTTTTTTCTTAAACTATATCTGTGAAACCAATTGGCAGAAAGCAAACTGTCAGTGTCATTTATATTCAGTAGTCTTTGCTATTTTATCGTGATGATATACTCGCTTCAAGAACGTTGGAAAGTATTAGAAATTTGGTTCCAAAATTATGGTTCTGTGCGCCAAACTTATAGAGCACTTGCACCATATTACACCCGACATAATTTACCATCTGAGACCTCTATTCGCCGTATTGTTGGTGTCAATAAGCAAAATTGACGCATTTAGAACAAATATAATCCACATGAGATTATCGAAATGCCATTACATCCTAAAAAATGCACAGTTTGGAGTGGTCGGCGGGCTGGTGGAGTCATCGGACCATTTCGTTTTTTCAAAAATGAGGCTAATCAGTGTGTATGGTATTCGATATAGAGCCATGATTAATGATGTTTTCGTTCTCCAATTGAATGTCATGAATGTAGACGAGATGTGGCTCCAGCAGGATGTCGCTACGTGTTATACAGCAAACAAAACGATTAACTTATTGAAGGAAACATTCGATGAACGCATAATTTCGCGTAATGCATCTGTAAATTGGCCTCCAAGATCTCGTGATTTGATGCTTCTTGATTATTTTCTTTGGGGACACGTTTTCTTTGGGTAAAACCGCTAGTCTGCGCTGACCAACTAACAACAATCATCGCATTCGAAGCCAACAGTAATCGTGTTATTGAGGAAGTGGTCAAAAACTTTGTCTCTCGGATGACACTCATCAGATTCAGCCGTGGTGAGCATATGTCCGAAGTTGTATTTAGAACTTAATTGCAGAATGTATTGTATACAAATAAATGACTACTTAACCTTCATCGAGTCTTGTGTCAACTTGACACACTCTTGAAATTCAAGTTGACATTACTCTGCTATTATTTTGACAAAACGAGCTAAGATTTTGGCTCAAGGTAAAAATCGTGCATGAACTTGACGTTTTCGAAATCCATATTCACGATAGATGTCGCTCGTAGGCTGTACAAAAAATGTCCCTAATAGCATCTTGTGTGTCAAATTGACACACCGACATTAGAAGAAGATAATGTTTGATAGAACTTGGTCAATCGCTGTGTATTCCATACATCCAGCAGCGTAAACGAATGCCATGAGGTGCAAATGCGCTTGCTGTTGTGCATAGCATCAGAAATTCAATGTCGTCCACATCGAGGGCAGAACCCTTTAATTTGAATTGAAATAAGTTTTTTTTTTCCCGAGATTGTCTTATGCATGCAATATTTTTTATTTTTTTTTACATGAATATCGATACTAAAATCTTGTTTTTTATTTGAATGCATAAATTGATAAACAATAAACAATTTTCCATCACAAAAGCGCCTTGACTTTATTCAAGGTTAGAAATATAGGTAATAGAATATGTGTGTCAATTTGCCAAACAAGGAACTTTAAAGTTACTAGAAATAAAGGACCGATGAAAGTTAATGAAATTTCATGTGTTTTGTTTAAAATCAAAGTTACTACTGGCTTTAAAAACACCCTTTAGATCTGTTGCACATGGAATATTCGAATATCTAGCAACATCTGGATCAGTGTGCATGCCGACCTTCTATTCTTCATTTCTCGTGATAGAAAAGAAAAATTAAGAAAACCGTTCTCTGTAAAAACCGATTTCTAGCATTTGGAATATTGCAGCTGCCTCATTGGCTTAGAAGTTTGGTACTAGCATTGAATATGAATTTCATATATGTACATACAATGGTACTAATATGCGAATAGTTGTAAACAGAGCAACGTTTCCAATTTCTATGAACTCATATCGCATGATGAGTCTCCCACTAACCGTTTCAATATAACTACCCTTCAATCCAGTTGTTCCATTCACTTGGACTTAACAGGAAAATAATTCTTACATTTACACTCCAAAAATAATTTAAACGTCGGTATTAGGCCGAAATGTTGAAATGCTTACATTGTAACCATATTATCTGGACATTGCGGCAAATAAAGGGTTTTCCAATAAGGACTTGACTACTTTTTTTTTTAAATAAAACGCAAACCATTTGAGATATTTCAAAAACTTTATTATCGGCTTGAAGTACAAGCAAAACATTTATGAATGGAACTCGACTTCGTTCATATGGCCACCGAGGGCACGTTCGCAGCGGTCGATTCGTTGGACCCAATTTTCAACAACTCGGCCACACATTTCGGCCGAAACGGCCGCTATTTCGAGTTCAATGTTGGCTCTTTCAACGTCGTCGGCTTGTTGGCATAAAGCAATGACTTAACGTAGTCCCACAGAAAATAGTCAAGCGGCGTTAATCGCACGAACGAGACGGCCAATCGACTGGCCCTTTTTTTGAAATAACACGCTTACCATACTTACTCTTCAATAAATCGATCGATAACCCAATCGGAGAACGTACGTCGCTTCAAATGGTCCATCGGTCCAAATTCTTGAGTCAGCTTGATCTTGTATGGGTGTAAACCAAGATCCTTACGCAAAATACGCCATAATGTGGTCTGAGCAATGCCCAATTCTTGAGAACGCCGTTGAATTGACTGATTTGGATCGTTTGCTATGGACGTCTGAACGGCAGGGATATTTTCCACGCTTCGACCAACCCGTTGTCTCACTGACACGGCAACATCACACAACGAATATTTAGATTCAAATGTTTGCACTAAACTTGTTATTGTCTGTCTACTAGGGCGAGAATTACGACCGAAAATTGGAGTTAACGCTCTTAAAGTTGCAGTCACCGACTCCGAATTTCGGTAGAAAATTTTTATAATTTGCAGACGTTGCTCGTTCGTGTACTTTACCATGATGAAAATGTTGAGTTTACTGAATAAATTGACAGTGACAGTTTGATGATTAGTGAAAGAGTGCGTTCACAAATTAAATTAAAAGTTGTCAAGTCCCTATTGGAAAACCCTTTACATGCGTTGGCTTATCACAAATTTCTACAAAGGAAGAAGACAGATTGCAGCAATGAATAATTCATAGACAAGATCAAAATAAATCCTTAAATGATTCCATACCATTTGTGCTGTTGAATTGACGACAAAGCTTGGAGGATTTATTTATTGAGTGATTCATTCATGAGTGGGCGCCGTGGCTAAAGTGGTTAGTGCGTTGGACTACGGAACGAAGGGTGGTTCAATCCCCAAACAACACCTAAAATTTCTTTCTCGGCCCCACCTCTCGCGAGCATTTGACAAACATCCGAGAGTAAAACTGTCATGAAAAAGCTTTTCAAAACAAAAAACTGCCATTCGGATCCGGCATTAAGGCCCCTTCCATTCGTGTGAAGAATATAACACGCACAGCACGAGTGGTTGTGAGAAGCTAGGCCCTGGGTCGCATGGACCTGTCGCGCCAAAAATTTGTATCATTCATGATAATGTATATTCAAGAAACGCCAGTAACTACTTTTTCCTTTGGTTCTTATATATACGTATACTTATATATATCTATATAAATATAATCATGTATATATGTACGTACATATGTATATACATACGTAGATACTTAAACAGATACATATCCGACTGGAAGGACGCAATTTGCCCAATCGCCAAAGGTCTATTTTCCGTTCTGCATCCTCCTAGTTTGACCATCTTGATACCTTAGAGGTCGCCATCTATTTCAACAGAGTAAACATGCATTCATTCATTTTTTGAATATACAAACATATGTATATTTGACTGAACTGAACCCTACTTGTATAGTAGCTTAATAATGGAAGTCCATCTTTGCTAGTCGGGACTAGTCTCCCTTTTCCGTAGCCGTATTTCTTATACATATATACAGTTTTTCTTAGTTAAATAGATACATGTATGTGTGTATGTAAGTATGTACATATATACCAAATCACAAAATTAATAAAAATACCTTCGTCTTTTTTAAGAAGTATTTTCATAATCGGATCGATAACCCCATACCTTTAAATTTTCATTTCCAATATTTCAAAACTTTTATGACTAAATTCCGTCGCCAACACTCGTAATTCGCTGTTAAAGCAATGTCGCCGTTCTGTTAAAGTTTCCATTTCCTTTAAGTACCAATGGAAAATTTTTAATTACCAAAAATGTCGCCGAATTAAAATTGACACATTTTCTTAATAGTCCTTCGGAGTCATAAATTGTTTGCTCTTCATGACCAAAGCACGATGGAGAGAAATTCCTTCATTTGTTCACACCATAATCTCTGTCGTTGTCGCATTCGCGTTCCTTTTAAATTTATTTCAACCCCAAACACTCTGACGACAACAACTGTGTCCTTAATGCAGAACGCTAAACTTGCGGGGGTGAGGAAATGGAGTTGGGGTGGTAGTTGGAGAACACCAACCAGCATAATCAACTCATTACGTATCCCGTCAAAATATTATAAGAAAAGAAATAATTACGGATTTGAATTAGCGAAAAGATTTTTATGTCTTAGCGGTAGCTACTGGCTTGTCTAGAGCGCACAATTGTCCTTGCAAGGCACTATACTCACAGCTCTAAGATGGTGGATTGTGAAACATTCAAATGCTTTTAATGTGCGACGTTTTAGATACAAACCCTATTTTTTCGTTTCGTTTTTGTGAAGTCCTTGTGTATTGGAAAGCAACAAAGAAATTGGATTTCTTGTTGGTGTTCTCTAAAATCATCATGATAAGCTCCTCCAGCTGTATAGAAAATCCACCACAGACCAGACCACAGAAAGTATTCTTTCTACTGGAGGGAATCGGGGCGCAAAGTCTGCGGTGCAAACTTCTTTTCATATCCTTTTTCCATAACCTCCCTTTTAAAGAAATCACAAACCTTATCTGCGAAGGGTTAAGACAGTGGCTGTGCAGGAAGAAGCACGAGACTTCCCTATGTGGTTTGGGTGGAATATAGGGGAAGGGATGAAACTGTCATGCTGGAGTGCACAAAAGACACTTAACACCAGAATTTTGGTTTTAAATTAATCCAAGTCTTTTAGGTTTGCAGAGGAGCTGGAGCTTCTTGTTTTTTTCTTCTCTCTGGTTTTGTTTCGTTGAATCCTTTCTTCACAGGGTCTTGTACATGGATGTGTACTTGTATTTCGTGCATCCTGATGATGAAGTAGATTTTTTCTTCTTTTTTGTTTTGTTTTTTTTTTTTCGTCTCCAAAGAGACTCCTTGGAGAAATGAAAGTGGCAGTGGATGTGGTGGAACACCTTAGCTATTATGGAAATGCCAAAAACCACGAACAAAACCGCTCGTGGGATGGAGGGCAAACCTAAGGGATGAAGTGCCGTTCTTCATTTTCATTCAATTTAGTTTTTGTACTTCGTTCTTGTTGTTGTTGTGCACCCCGAATGCGGTGGAGTTTTTCATTATCCAATACGCCACCATTACACCAAAACGTCGGCGGGCGGAGGGGACACATGGCATCAGCAGTAGCGGCATCATCCAAGAAGGAGTTAAGATTTTCGTGACTGTATAAGGATTACTCAATTAATTTAATTATGCGCTGTCAATCATTTTGTATGCTAAATGCGATTTTCAGTTGATGGCATCGCTGTTTTCCGTATCCTTTTTTGTCGGGCTCCGTAATGGGTATCCAATGGAACGGTGAAAACCTTAAGGCAATGTCAAGTTGTTGATTAATTTCGTGGATTTTAATTATATTTTGACTTTGCTTTATGCAGAGAGACTGATGACTTTCCTTGAGCTGAATGGATATGGTGATAGATGCGAGCCGAGCATAGCTAATTTAAGCGGCGGTAAAATTAAGTGAAAGTAGAAAAAAAAGACATTTCTTTGCTTTTGTTAGATTTTTAAATTCTTTATTATTTAAATTCTAAAATAAATTATGTACCTTATAATTACTTAATTACATTTAATTTTTTTTTTCTAAATACATACATATGCATTACATTTAAAAACAAGATACGTATATATATATAAATGTAGTTCTTCTTCTCAAACTGCGAGATTGTCACTGAATATTTAAAGGAAAATATATATTTCCAAGCTGGCATGTAAATCTGCGATTAATATATAAATTATGTTCAAAATGAGTACGTAAGAATGAACTTAAAAATTAACCAAAGCGAGAAAATCTATTCAAACCTTTCCCGCTTCTAGACTGTCCCGGAGACGATAAGATCAAGAAAACCAGCCGGGAAAAGTAGTTTGATACAAAGCTGGGCAATCAGTCTTAGAATCCTACAACCCGTCAGGAACAGAACGTATGATATCCTATCCTCCGTGCATTTTATTATTGAAACCTCGAACAATTGAGGATGATGCATGTAATAATTTCATCGAAATCGTTTTTTTTTTGTGAAAACGCCTCAAAAAGTGGGCGTGACCAAAATACTTGTACTGCTCTTCTTCTCAAAAGCCTAGATAATTTCATCCTCCTAGCTTAAAATTTAAGGCCCAAAAAAATAGTGATATATGGACGGACAGACAGACAGACGAAGAACAGTCATGGTTCAATCGCCTTCGCTATTGACGTTGATCACGAACGTACATATGTATATACTTTATAGGGTCTATAGTACCTAACTCGATTATTTCTCTATGTTACAAACTATGTACCCTTATGATAAGGTATACAAATTTAAACGACATCCAATCAAATGGTATTCCTCAATGCATGAGCCAAAAAATTTAGAGTCTCTGAGAACGGATTTTGCAAGCAGAGGCTCATGCAATTGATAAATTAGTTCTCGGCAGGAAATATCGCGTTTAAGATATCGCGATGCTGTGCGGCAGTCAGACGGTAATTAAGGCACTGGATTCGTACTTTATTAGATGCAGGTTGGTATGAGAGTGCCTAACTACCCCTAAGACCCGTAGGACGTAGACAAAAATGAAGCAGCTGACGAGCTGGTAAGGAATGGCCGAAAAACCACATTCTTTATATCAGAACATTTCTTGGGGCTGCACAAAATACGGGAAGAGTTGATAAAAGAAGAATAGAGGAACAAATGGGCCAAATTTTGGGATGGCTTCTCCAAACTAAATGGCCAAAAAACTTCTGAGAAATTACAACCAAGAAAAATATGTACAACAAGAAGTAAAACATGCACAAGTTAAAGTAAAAATCGAATTCGAAATTGTCAGGAAACTGAATATAACAAACGGTGCACAATGCAAATAAACCTCATGAAATGTGAAGCATTCATAGAAGAATAAAATACCTCGCAGGTTATTTTCTCTCAGAGATGGATCTGTCTTCGATGGATCCACTTAAGATACTATGGTTTATCAAAGCTGTTGGAATTACCCATCGAATAGAGCAATAGTTCGAAGGACACAACAGATCTACCAAGTGTTCTTGCAACATACCATCAACTACATATACACACATCTACATGTAAGTATATCTATACGTATTGCGTAAATATCGATTGTAGTTCAACTTTTTTGGATACAGTGAGTTCTATCCGACTGCTTGACAAATATTGTACTGATTATTATCATTTCGAAAAGGATTTCTTCGGTCATTGAAATTTCTCTATGGTACAAAGACTACAAACTCAAATAAAACCCGGCTTACGCCGCGTAACTTTCCGAATGAGTTTTAAATGTATTTCAAATAACCATTTAGGAGAAAAGAAAAATGTCTCATCAAACTACAGAATGCATATCTTAAGGAAACCTGCTTAGAAACCGTTCTCTATGAGATATTGTTAACAATCGAGAAACTCTAAAATACTTCTTGGACAAAGAAGCTACTTTTAACAAAATTGAAACAATTCCAGAAGCTAATATAAACCTAACTTTATAGTTATTCAGGCAATATGTACATAGGTTCTAAGAAATTGCACAAACTGCTGATAGGAGATGACCTAAGAGTAACTTTATTTCCTTTTATTGTGTTCATGGTTAAAATTATATTCTAGATGACCTAAGAGTAACTTTATTTCCTTTTATTGTGTTCATGGTTAAAATTATTTCTAGAGAAATAATCAAGGCAGTCGCGTAAATCATCCATTCTCGCCAGCGGAAAAGAAAAGTATTCAAAAATACTTTGGCATTACATAGTGCATAGGAAAAATATAGCTTTCTCTATTCGTACTTAAGCCGTTATCACTCCTCCCGTACGAAACAGCACCTGAAAATAAAAATTGGAGTTCTTAGACGAACTGGGACTTTAAGTACAAATACATATGTATGTAATGCAGTTTCATGAAGATTTGATGTGGTTATACCAATGTGGCATTTAGAAAGTTACGGTTAGAATCAACAGAGTTATCTATTCTAGTGGTTAAGGTTCTATCTGAAAACATAAAAATATTTAAAATTTTTCGAACAAAAAATAAATAAAGAAATAAAAATAAAATATACGACTGAATCCTAAAAACTTGCATCTACATATGTATATGCTAACGCACATACAGACGGAATTTTGGAAAGCAATGCTAGGTTTGGTTAAGATACCTATCGGGTTTAAAGTTTTTCGCCAAACCAATATTTTCTATATACTTTGGTCCAAGCGTTGGTCCATATTTTTTTATTCTCAAAATTCATTACATATTTTTTTTCGAAGTCTCCGACGGCACCGCTTTTCTTCTATGGGTTACTGCAACCACAAATATAGTTATGTACAAATATAATGTAATATAAAGTCTAATAATGAAAGATATTGCAAGCCAATGCAATTGATCAAAAGTTATTTGTTGATTTTTGATTAGCATCAATTCGGATATTGAAGGGAGTTTTTACCATGTTATAGTGGTTAAAAGTCCTAACTTAGCTGAAATCGAATATTCTAATAAGTATCAAATTGTTTTAGTACCTAGATACATAATGTACATTCAAATTAAATGTCTACCTAAGCACCAAGGATATGATTTCCAAGATCGGTCATACAAGTAAAGCAATCATGATTTTTAAATTATATTGAGATCGGTGGGTGGCAATCTAAAGTACGAGTAATAGGTACCTACTGATTTTGAACTTTGATATTCCGCCGGCTTAATGACTTGTGCAGTCTATGGTATATCAGCGTCGAAAATAAAGGAACTAATTTGTATATTGTATTGTATGTGGTCAATGTGCTGCGGTAATTATTGAAATAGTATCTGAAGATACCTATATACTTAGATTTATCCAGTTTCATCATACAAATCGAATCACTTCGCTTTGATGAGTTTGAGAATTTCTACAAACATTTACCGATTTGATTAAAAAGCGATTTCCATTGACATAGACTGCAGCATACACTTTCTCTGTCAAGGAAATGTCAACGGATTGAATAGTTGCTTATACCTGGGCAATATAAGAAATGCTACAATATCTTTACCGACCACGTGCAAAATCACTTCACAAACATTGCATCAACGTGTATTTGGCAGGCGTTTACCCCTACCATGAATTGCCTGCAAAGGGCATACCGAACGAACCCGGCTAAGATAAAAAAGTGCACAACAATCAAGCAAAATAGAAAAATAAAGAAATAGGAAAGCAAAAAGAAATACAAGCAAATAAAAAAAAAACGTTTATCCCTTGACCGTTGTTGAAAAACTGACGTCTAAGGCGGTCTTTGGTAAGCTTTTTGTAAAACATGACGATAAGCAACCATTGTCCAGTATTCAATTCAATGAATCACATAGTTTTACTCCCACACAAAGGCACACACACTCTCCCAAAGGCCAAAGCAGGACATCCTTCCTCCACCGGGCACAAGCAGCTGCAGATGGAAAACACTTGTCCTTGCGGAATGCTGGTTCCTACGTAGAGAAATTTTTTTCCATCTTTTCACACAGCAACAACCGTTTAAACGAACCACATCACCGTCAGGATAATAACGGAGAACTGAATCCTTCGAAAAGGAAATAAGAACCAAAAGAAAAGCTTCCAGTCACTGAGTAAAACACATGGAAACCGGTGAGAGTCCTTGCGCACGCAGTAGTTATATTGGATCTCTCTGTCTAGCTGCAGGATCCAATACCATTGTTTGTGCTCTCCGAAGAAGATTGTTGTAGCATATCACCCCGTAGCTCACCACCCCCCAGAATGTTGTGCTTTTTTCTTCGTCCTTTTTCAGTTGCTTTGGACTTTTTTCTCGTTGTTATGCTTTGTCTCTCGATGGTTGTTTTTTTGCTTTCTCTTTTTTTTTTGCTGCCCCCATAACAACACATCACACACAACATATGACGGCCAGATCAACACACATACAAACACACTCATACGCACATGCATATCCTGGCACTGGCACACACAGTGCCAAAAATCCACTGTGGAGGGGTGACCGCCCCCTTTCTCTCTCTGTTAATGGAACCAGCCAGGAGCAACCAGCCAGCCAGCCAACCATCCAGGCAGAGCAACAACAAAAAAGCAATTTTGGCTGCAGTTCCATCGTAAAGTTCGACAACTTTGGAAAACTCCGGGTAGTTTGGTGCCAGTTAGCTACGAACTTAGTACAGGTAGAGACGAGTTTTCTAAATTTTTGTCTCGCCCGTGCGATATCGGTTCATTTCTGTGTGCAACAATAAAAGGGATAACCCATTGCGATATATATACATAATTACACACATAGATACTACTAACTTCTAACTAACTTCTGACTCTCTAACTAGCAACTAACTGATTTCCGGAAAAAAAACTAAAAAAAAAAAACAAAAAAAAGAGACTTCGAAAGAACAGTGAAAGAAACTTTATCAAGTACAAGTCACTGGATAATAACCGACGAAGACGACAACGGTGACGAGGACGATGACGACGACTACGACGATGAGAGTCAGCCGAGAAAGAATTGTGTACGAAGTTTAGCAGTTGCACAAGTTTATCATCGCCGTAATCTCACGCTTAACGGAGGAAGCAAAAAAAAAAAAAAAGATAATAAAAATATAAAAACTTTCTTTTTATACTCAACCAAGTTTCTTTTTATTATATCGTCGGTCGAGAAAGAAAGTTGGGAGCCAGCGACTTTTTGGCCCAAAACTTCATTAGACAGTGAAATTTCGTTACGAACAACCAAAGTGTGTCTGCGTTTTCGAGATCAAAGTCAAAAGAATAGTTTTCCTTTTATTACTTTGCCGGTTTTACATGTGGTCCGTGTGGAAATGCGAGCTTGGTTTTGGCATAAGTGAATACGAGAATTGTTATAGAATCCGGAAACAATTATAGTGCAGTGCATAAAAATATAAATAAAAAATAAAAATAGAAATACAAATCAAGTGCAACAGCATATATATGTATATAAGTTAATAAAGTATATAAATAAAAATCAATGCAGATACAGAATAAAACTAGATGACTGACTTATTGTGTAGGTAAATTCAATCCTCTTGCTCTAAATAAATAATAATCAAAATAAGAAATAAATGCAACTGTGGAAAGTTAATGAATCCTTCGATTAAATGACGAGAATACTTTTAGGCGTTTCTTGTAAATTAAAAAACAAAATTATCTAAAGGCAGTTCGTACATATTTTGAAGTCATTGCTACACAACTACTAACTAAATCAAATAGATGTAATTTTCGGTTGTTTATTGTAGGTACACATACATATTTTGTTGATTATTATTTGTTAACATTTGTGCAATGATTTCAGTTTACATTTGGAAAAAGCTTCAGAATACAATAAGGTTCTTCAGACTGGTATTCAATCGAATGCAAAAGCTACAGGATACAATAATTATCTTTTTAGTTAAACATGAAATCAGTTAATATAGTTTAAAGTCTTCGAAAGACTTGAAATTATATATCCAGTAAAACCTGGTTCAGGTTTGTAATGGTCAATTCAAGTCCCGAACGACTATTCCCAATTCAATACATAAGTAACATAAAAAGTCTTAAACAGTTTTATTTTCGATTTTCGCTATGTAAGGTGTATACCTACAAACGTTCTGAGTTCAAATTTTAGTAGTGTTAAATTGTTTAAATATACATTTGGGCTGAAATACTTCTTGGTCATATATTTCTAGCTAATCAAAAATAATGTCTTCAACATTAATGTAACCTATGCCAAGAACTAACATAATAACAAGCTGAAAATAGTATCATCAGTATAGTTAATTTCATAGGAAAAGTATTACATACAACCAATAATTGAAGTTAAATTGGAACGCTTTTGAACGAATGTGTAAAATATAAAAAAAGTGATGTTCCGCTGGCGCCAATCTTAGCTCGGTGTTTCCAATTTTTGAGCGTCATGAATTTTACATGCCGAAATACCATCCTTTTGATGAGTCTTTCCATCAAAACTTCCAATTTCAATCTTGTTCAACTTCTTCGACTTGCATTTAATAGATTCAATAATACCTACTTATGTTCAAGATGTGCCATATCAGTCATTCTCCGAGTGATGTACTTTCTACTCAAAATATAGGTCCTTATTATACTGATCCTTTTGTATCTGTAACGTAGAAAAAGTCTTAAGTCCTAATAGTTTCTATTCAATACCTTCTAACTCGATTTTATAACTTTATTTATATATTATATCAGAATTGAGACGAAGTAAGAATTCCAAAACAAATGGTTAATAGACCTGCTTCAAACTTCATACCAAATCTATACTAGCTTTTTACCTAAATTGATATAAAAGATGGCATGCATACTCAGCCTTTTGCCAAAAAATCAAATAATTATCCATCATCCACATTCTCTAATTAAGACTCTTGGTCTTACCTATGGTCTTACCACAGTGCAAGGGCTACTTATGTTCGACTAAATTCCATTTTCACAACTTTTTTAACTTCACTAAGAGTTTTTGTATTTCTATTATATTAGTTGCGGGAAGGGCAATATTTTTCTAATTACCCAAAAAAAATAATAATACGAGTTCAACTAGCAGATAGCCTTTGTTAAGCGTTGATTAAAATTTGTTCCAACGTAAGCTGAAATGATTTTGTTAGGCTATAATATAGTATCAAAGTATAGACTTTGGTGGATTTTGTTTCAGTATTTTCCAGTTGAGGACAACAATTTGTACAAGATCTATTTATTAAATTTGACTATTTCTATCTATTTAATCTATTTAAATTGTGTAGCTAAGGGTACACAAGCAGTCAGCCATTTCTTTGCACAATGTTTAGTTCTCAGCAAAAGGCCAGTTCTTCAACCCGGAAAGTTTTGCTAACATTTTCTTAGAGAACATTTTCATCTATGAGATAACCTAAGTAAATAATTTTGGCAGTTCCGGTTCAGAGCCTTTTTCGATTATATTTCGTGCAGGGTCAATAAAAGAGTGGATTTATTGTAGCTGTGACATGTGGTTAATAGGTAATAAGTGAGTATACTCCTTCCATTCCTTTCTATCCAGTTGATGCCAGTTCGTCAGATTAAGCATCCTGACATCTAAAATTGCTTGATCCATTGTTGTCCATTCGTTCGATATGGCGGAGCAAGTATAGTCAACGCGTTTTGGCATTCCAGATTATATCCACATCTTGGTAAAGCTATATAAGACCGAATATTTCCTGAAGTATTTTACTTTCAATATCTGCTTTCATTCAAAACTTGGTTTCATATAGCAGAACTAGCAGGACTAATATTCTGACACTTTTGCCTTATAGGGTCAGCTTTGCTCAGATAACAATAGACCGATTCTTCTTGTTAAATCTATCGTAAACATTAAACAAATATCCGAGCTAGGTTTTGTGTTTAATACTTCCTAGATATGTATACCTATATATTTGTACCTAAACTTCCACAGTTTTTAGATTTGTTTATTCACTGATTTGCAATTTTTTACAGATTGACTTTTGTAAAGATTGACTCTGATTACTCTGTACAATTCGATTTTAATAAGGATTAAATTTTTCAATTTGCTTTATTTGGTTTTCGAATTTCTCTCTTTTATAAGTGTTATATATGTTGTTATGCATTTTTAAATTGCAGCTTCTGTTTCCAATAGATTTTCTTTTTTAAAATTTAAAAGGTTGCATAAGATTTAAAATTCCTTGCGAAGGGCATAGATACATATGAATATGTATAATATCGACTTAGAAATTCTCCTCGTATTAGTCAGCGTTGAGTAGCATTGATCGACGTCATTTATTTGTTAAAGGATACCATCCGAAACCGAAACATGCTACTCTAAGCATGAAGTTTGCTAGTTCATGAATCAAGTCAGTATGTGATTCATACAGTGATATGATGCCATTTAAAATCCGCACAGTCTAGGTACTCTGTTAAAGAAAAAAAAACTGAAAGACAATGCCACTGATACTACAACTTAGGATGATATACGGTAGATAATGTACAAAAGGCATTTTTTGGTATTCTATATATGTAGGCTTAAAAAAGTACGTATTACAAAAAATACTTAATAGGGCTAAAAAAAATTGATTAGCGCAATTTGGCAAATATCTTAATACGCGACATTTCTCATTTTGTTTTGTCTATTAGTAAAAAAATTCGGTCGACTTAGAACAATATAACAATAATAAGACGTGAAAAATGCACAGCTGGTACAAATATTAAAATATTTGTTTTAGTTGGTTTCTTTATTGTTTGGTAAAATTTTGCATAATAGTTTTAGACACAAAAAAATATTTACAAATGTTTACCTCGCAAACATGACGGCTGTGGTGTCATTTTAGATATTTTCGGTAAGAATAGAGAAAAAATAGTTTGGGAGCACAGTTTTTATCGCGGCTTAGGACATAAATAAGCCTGGATAGTTATTTATTTAGTAACTCTATATAGGCTTTATTATTTGTGTATAATAAACCTATATAGAATACCCAAAAAACACATCTTAAGTCAACTTCAACCAGGTTGTGCTAGCATGGCAGATTACTGATTGGGTTTGATTCTCAGGCAACACTAACTTTTTAATTTTTCGTGGTCTCAGCTCTCACGAGCGTCTGACAAGCATCCGAGAGTATAATTGTGATGAAACAGTTTCTCAAACAAATATTGCCCTCGGACACGGCATTGAACAGAAATACACTTTCATTTCTAGGAAAAATATAACACGCACATTCCTTTAGAAGCCTAAGAAGGGAAGTGACGATCAGGGTTATATTCTCTATTCCAAGGGGCATCGGAAGTTTAGTTCTAATCGCGCTGTATTTCGGTAGCTTATTCAAAACTGCTTTAATCAGGATAGTTCAGTTTTTTTTTATAATTTTGTCAATACTAAAAGATTTTTATTTAATTAACTCAATTTTCATTTCCACAAAATATAAAATATTCACAATACTGATTTTTATAACAACTACCTTACAAACAAACACATAACAATTCAATACAGATTTGAAGGAGTATTTAATTTATAAAATCAGTTTATTAAATATTTATATGGATGTTTGTTTATATAAATTAAATTATTTCTTCAGAAATTCAATAAAATTAAATCAAATATGTAAACCGCCTCTTCACATATGTATCTTCCCTAAAGTCTATACACGAAATGATGGCATTATCGAAGCGACCTTTATCCAAAGATCTTGTACCGGAATCAAATGTTAAATGCGACGATCAAGAGACGACGGTGAAACGCAAAAAGCGTTCCAGTCGTGACGACGAAACATCGAACAATAGTCAAAATTTTAAACAGGAAAACAATACGAATGACAAAAGCACACTGCCTCAGAAAAAACGTTCTGTCGCACAACCGGTTATGAACGGTCGGAGCAATACACCATCTTCAGTTCAACAGAATGGTAAGCTTACAAGTGACGATCAGGATGATGAAACACTGATCCGTGAAACACAAGCCGCCCTTAAGAGCCTATCGGGTAGTTGGCCAGATGCCCGAAGCAATCTCTATCGCCTGAATGATCAGGATGAGAATCCACCTTTTCAGAATCTTTTCGAAGAGCACAAACACAACGGTTCATCGCCGTTGCAAAAATACGCAAAGTATGATTCAAAAAGTTTAATGTGCATCCGACGTGAGTCCGATAATTTCTTGTATTTTCCTAGACAAAAGGAGAACGATCAAGCTAGGCTCAACTCACAATACAAGACATTGACATCGCCTTCGTCCACATCGTCAACATCTTCGGTAGAGTACGGTTCTGAATCTAAATCCGATCATCTGAATAACGATATGGATTCGAGGAAAAAAATTCCATTCTCGCAGGCATCTGCATTTAAGCCACCGACTGACATTAAGCGCAATGGTATTATGTCATCGGCTTATGGTATTCCAACGATGACACCCACATATGGTAATGAATCATCATCGGCTTTTCTGAGCTATCAGCCACATCCTGCCACAGAAGCAGGTGTGCATCATCATACACATCACCCGCATCAGCTTCCACCGCCACCGACGCCACCGACAATGGGACTCACCGCTGTCAGCGATGATGCCAGCAACAAGGTAATCAACACAAAATCCCTTAAGGACAATGACGATGACGTTCAGAACTCAAAGCATCACCTCCTTCATCACCAACAGCATTCCCAGCAGCTGCAACAACAGCAACAACAGCATCACCATCATCATCATCATCATCATCAACAGCAGCATCCACAGACAATGGAAACACCTGACACAAAGCACTACACCATCCTGCAACCGGCAGGAGTCGGCAGCCGTGCGGCATCCGTTATGCAGGATATTGCTCGTGAGGGGGTCGTTACGGTATCGGCAGTGAGCAGCAGTAGCAGTAATGGTAACAGCGCCGGCAATGGCAGCTCCAACAACAGTATCGGCAGTCCGGGCATGGGAAATCTTGTGTCCTCGACGACATCAAATGACAAAATTGCCTTTGATCAGGGCGCCGCAACACAACCATCATTTTCACCTGGAAGCCTGAGCAGAGGTAAGCGTATTTGTGTTCTGGAGGATTTTGTTTGTCCTTTTCGTTGTGCTTTGTGTTTCTTTTCATTTAAAGTGTTTTTTAGCTATAATACATGTGAATTTTCTAATATGTCTGATGTTGTGGGGATGGAGAGTATTTATAGGGCTTAGTGGTTTAGGTACACATAAACTTACATTTTCGGGACACTTTGTAGGAAATTAATTAATTAATGCTATTCTTCGGAATAGGAACGCCTAAAAGTATTCTTTGCTAAAAATTAAAAGAGATAAAGATCTTTAAAAAGGACCCTTGTGCTCTTACATTGTGTATATCGAAATGAATATAAATTTTGCATAGTTCAATGTATTCTACTTATGTATCTATAGGGAAAACGTTTTGCCAAAATATATAAATTTTGCTGTCAAAATTTAAAAGACAAAATACATACATATTAAAAAACCGATTTCTTTTAAACGATGTGTCAAGATAGGTGAAACATAAGCCCGCAACACTTTTGTGATTAAATTTCATTTGATCGATACAGGTATAATATTAAAACCGTAATCTAAAATGACTTTCTTTTGAGATTAAAAATTCAAAATACTGCCTTAATTATAAGCTTCTCGAAAGCATCCTGAAATTGTTCATTATAGCCATAGTTAGATCTATGATATTTAATTTAATTTAATTTTGGTGGGGGCGACGGCCCCCATTTATTTTGCTTAATAACAAGCTACAACTAACTTAAAAACTAACAATTTACTTTATTGTGGTACACACAATAAAAAATGAGAACTCTCGAAGGAGCATAAGATCCTATTAAGGAAAAGAGAAAGAGGCAATCAATAGACTTGTTTATTTTCAAGCCCGATATTGGGGTTTAGCAACGTCATCATAGAAATTTGGCAGGACTGCGTGTGAATTGACAATCAAACTCTTCAGCTGTAAGGTATACAAGCAAAACACAAATTATTATCAACACAAGCCACAATAAAAATAAAAACAGTACTCAAAATTATTCTGGGTAATAACCCCAGCAAAAAAAAATGGAAAACTGCTGAAATCAATTAAATATCTACGTACCTTTTGTCTTGCTCAGACATATTTTGCAACAAATTATCGATAACGTTTTCCTACAATTTATCGATAACAAAAAGAAAATTCGAGTTTGGTATCACTGGGCTAAGGGTTTAGTCTCAAAATTTGTCTGGGTTTAACTAGACCCATAAGTCATTAGTTGTTGTTTTTGTATCTGACAAATTGTACAGCCACGATGCGACTTTTTTGTAAAATCCGATAGGTGTTTGCAAAAATAAATAGTTTTCAGCCATAATGCAATGATAACATTTCCAATGAATTCCTCATTTATTTCTGTATATATCCCCAAAGAAATGCTTCATTTTATGACCCCTCTACTATTTTACACATTGCATCTCATAAGTAATAACTACTACCACTAGTCTACAATACACTGAATTACAAAAAAAAGTGGTGCTGTTTATTAAAAGTTATGCATATACATATGTATATATCTTATATACCTATTTGTGTATGTTCGATTTTTCGTCTGATCGCCTCCTATTTTCTAATTTATCGATGTTTTATGGGTCATATTGATGACTGCTACTATTTTTCTAAATGTATTATATACTACATATACATGCGGTTTTAATAAAAAAAATAGATGTAAAAATACAGTCAATTAGAACCCTACCATTGAACAATAGCGCATTAACAAGATTAATCCTTACTTGAGTATAATTTCACGCTCACATTCGTTAGAAATAAGATAAATTGAGCTCTAGAAAGGTCAGTCGAAAAATTTTATCACATATGATTTTATTTGGCTCTGACTATTGTTTAAAAAGGGGTAGGATAGAATAGAATCTGTCTCAGTTAGTTATTATGTTAGTTTAGTGTTTCTAAAGATACACGAGGTGAGTTATTGAAATTATGTATATTTATTATGCCCCAGGTGTCATTTATTGCTTCGGAATAAAGGTGTTTCCAGGTAGTGACCAAAGGCTTTGAACCATAAGCCACTATGATTAGTCTCGGAAAGAGATAATGTGGTGGGTTTTTAAGACATTAGCGAGGGCGTGTTTGGGTTTTTGTGATTTCAAATTTGAAATGAATGAAATAGTTGTAACGTTATTAAAAGAGTTCTCAAAAGGTACAAACCAAATATCAAACTCTCATCCATATGTCTTTAAGCCTCTTAGATTTCGAGCAAATAACCTTGCCCGACCACTTACACCAATGACACTCTGTTTGTAAGTTCTTTGAATGTATGTACAAGTATCTCTTTTCCAACTCATATACTAAATACTTACGCATGTGTATGCCTTTAGGCCTTTTTATCCCTATTTGCATAACAAGTCATTATGATCCACAAGTGCCTAACAAAGATGTCGTCTTCGCTTTATGTTTTTCATAGATTATAATTATTTCCCCATTTGCTTGGCATTTTAGATATACTCTTCATTAGATACTCACGAGCTCATGTGTCGGCGTCGTCTATTGTATGAGCTCCTTCACTTTTGTGTAGAAGAGAATTATGATAGAAAAACGACATTTAAAATACATAGACGAAGAACGATAAGGTATTTGTTTTGTCATTATGACAACACACAAAGTGTGCCTGAATGACTTTTAAATAGTTCCTTGAGAGTCCCCCGACCACCCAACTCCATTTGCGTTTGCATGTTTGGTGTAATGTAACATTGACAGAAGACAAGTTAAAATATTTAATTTCGATTTTATCCCACTAATAACACTCATTTCGAGGTTGATTGGAATAAGAAGGTTGCCACACATGGTGGAAAAGGGTGCTGGGATGTGTCATAGCAATAGGGGTGGAAAAATGAAGAATTTAAATTCGTTTCACCTTTCTTAAATGAGAGACTATCTACTTTTATTGTAAGATTTTAATTATTCACATATGTATGTATGTGCCATGTATGTAGGTATGTAAGGAGATAGTGAGCGTGACTGATGTAGACATACAGTAAATATTTAAAATTGTTTGAGATCCGTATGACATTTGACGTTTTCTTACAAGTATTAAAATATTTCTCAATAAAATGCATGAGACGCCTGTCGTTTGTCTTAAATTTTTCAATGAAAATTAATATCACGAAAAGTTTATTTAACGCATTGCCACTTATGCAAATGAATTGCTTCATATGTGACAGGCAGCAAGTGTTCAGCAAGGAACTGAGAAGAACCTGCTTTTAGAATAAATTTTAATTCAAGTACTTGGCGTTTTTTAAATTAACACTTGAATTGAGATTTATTTAAATTCTGAAACAACAGAAGAAAAATTTTTATCTACATTGGTGGTTTTGGGTGTAGTGAGTAGGATTCCACAAAATTAATTCAGTTTCACATCTGGTGTCATTTTTATTATCTTTCCGGCTGAAGCTGTATACAAGTGTGCAAGCTATTTTAATTTGGTATTTTCATTTGCATTTTGGAAAAACATTGTTAAAATTCAAAGTTGCTGTGGCATTGTATGTAACTAAAGAGGAAGTCTGTCTCTAGCGGGGGTGGTTCTGTTGATGGAAATTTTCTATTGTGGTGAACAGTACTTTAGAAAATAGTGGAATCAGTTTGTAAATTTAATTTTATGACAATTGTAATGTTTAACGTTATTTGCATGAACAAATAAAAAAAAAGTTATAATTTTATGGTTATTAAATAATAAAAAATAATTGAATCTTTTCAGATGGAGCGAAATGTCCTACTCCTACTTGTAATGGTCAAGGACATTCGACTGGACTGTATTCTCATCATCGAAGGTATGTATATTCTAAATATTCTAAGTTCATGTATAATATAAGTTTTGTTTGCAAGTGTACGGGTCTTGGCGCATATTACAAGCCGAAATAACTACAAACATGTGTTCGATTTCCAGCTTTCGTGTTGAATTTGTACATATGTTAGGAAGTGCTTTTGTATTTACATAAATATTCTGCGTATGCAGAAATAACATGAGGAATTCAATAATAGGTGGTTGAATACTGTCTTCTTGTAGACAGTTTCCGATAATTTTTCATTTTTAAGATTTAAAGTTACAAATACAAACATACAAATATTGACGCAACAGGTCTATGGGACCAGGGCCTAGCTTCTCACAACCATTCGGGTTGTACGTAACAACTATATGTAACAGCTGTTGCTTGTATATCGGTTGACGAAATCTCCTTTCCGCATTTTTTAATAAACTCCAGAATGAATCTAGGCAGTTTGACACAATAATTATTTTTAGCCACTTTTGAAACACTTGCATTAATAGAACTTAAAATAATATTGGAAAACTGTTGAACGATGACATTAATATTTTCTTTATTTATAATTATTGAAACATTTCTAAGTTAAGCTTTCATTTCTAAATGGAAGTGTCGCGAATTCGCTTTTCCAATATCAACAAAATATTCTTAGAAAATATAGTCTTTTTTACTCCTGACCAAAGAATTTCACCAATTCCGTCTGTCTGTCTGTTGATCTGTCCATTCGACTGTAGCCTAAACGTGTGATAGGATTTGTTTCAGACTACATATCTGGGGTCCGTCGGATGATCCCTACAGGCGAAATTAGAATTTTCATTCTTACCTCAAAATTGAAGGTACTTTACTTAAGGTAGATTTAACAAAAAATGGATTTTCTCGAAAACGGCTCTAACGATTTTGATAAAAGTACATATGTGAGTTAATTTGGACATCATGGCATTAGATTGCATACCACGTTTTGCACGAAAAATACGTACAACAATAATTTGGAACTGCAAAGCCCACTTTTCAAAAAATTAATTTTTTAAAATTTTTTTATTGGAAATCGAAAAAATTTGTTAAAACAAAATTAATAGGCCTTGAAGTTTTGTATAATTCCCATGAAACTAGGAAATGAAAACTGATAATACGGAAAAATAACACCAAATATGGCCATGCCCACTTTTTTGAGTGAGTTTTTACAAAAAACGGATTTGTAAAATCTCACAGAAAGCATCAGTTTAATGTCATCATTTGGATGAAAAATGCAGAATGCGACGCCCACTTTTTTAGGCCTCATGTGTAAGGAGAACAAGACTTGAACTTCAGTGCTTATAAGATTGTAAATTTATAGCATAAAGGTGCAAGTACGAACGATGCAGTCGTGCAATTTATTTTTTAAGTCAGCAAGTTTTTTAAGGAACACCAAATAAATGTAGTCACTACAGTGTTCATATTTTTTAACAATTTTTTTTAATTGCACTGCACTTTCAAGTACGAACGATGCAGTAGTGCAATTTATTTTTTAAGTCAGCAAGTTTTTTTAAGGAACACCAAATAAATGTAGTCACTACAGTGTTCATATTTTTTAACAATTTTTTTTAATTGCACTGCACTTTAGTTTGAGTCGAATTAGTTCGGCTTTTAATTTATCGGAGTCTAATTCAGCTAAACCACAAAGAACTACTTTAAAAGCTTTTTTCACTTTTGCAGTAATGTGAGAAAAATTGATAATTATCTTCTTTTAATTTGGTTATCACTGCGCGGTGTTTAAAGAGTTTATTGATTCACATATAATTTTGATACCAATAGCTATTTTTGTTACGGAGTAATCATAAATGTTGCATTAAACTATGTACAAACACACTGTCTTTGTGTAGAAGTTTTATTGGTGGAACTAAAACTTTTTTCACATTTTCGCTTGGTGAAATCATTTTTTCCATTTTGTCAGCACCGCTAACTGGCAAACATTGAAGCGGACTCCAGTAATTTGCCCTGGATTCCTTTGTATGCGCATTGTTACGAACCATAGGTGACCGAAAATATTTTAACAAGGACTAATGTTTGTCGTCTAAATCAGGTGAACGGTAGTCGTGCTCGAAATTTTTAAAAACGAAACTAGGAAATGAAAAATTATAATACGGAAAATGTGTGAGCTGATTTGAAATGTGTCAAACGCACTCGACTTAACGAGTTCCTAAATTATATATGTATATAGCCAGTATACATACATATATTCTACAGAGTCTTTACTTGAAACACTGCTTCTTGATTTTCATTCGAACCTGGTCAAGCAGACATTTTGGAAAATGTTTTTTGATTTGTTCATCATTTCATTGCCATTACTCTTTTCTATAGCCTTTAATTGTGTACATGAGCTACCAAAGCTTAATACTTAAAGATGATGTTTGTCTCATCTGTACTTTTTAATAGCGAGTGCTAGGGAACATTATGTAAGACAAAATTAACGTTCACATGAAACAAACCCTTCATTTTACATAAAGTAAAGTAAAATTACGCATTGTCCAATTTAGATGCAATGCAATGCATTCGTTTTGTAAATAAACCAATTTTCTCGAACGAGAGTTACAGGCCCTTGGTGAACTTACAAGATTTCTTGTTTAGGTTCAGAGTAAATAATATTATATTATTGCCATGGAGTTCTTATCCATAAGTAATAATTCTCGTAGTTCACATTGTTCGCTGATTTTTGACAAGTTCTGTTAAATTTGACTAAACTAATATTATTCAATATAAAATATATGTATTTATATATTCTTGATGGTTATATGCAATCATTTGTTTTATATTTTAGCCTTTCTGGTTGTCCAAAACGAGATAAAGTGACTCCTGAACGTAAGTATTCCTTGATCTCTATAAATAGAATATATGTATTACTGCATTGGCATGTGTCTATAGTCTTGTGCATGCGATGTTTGTATAATTTATGTACATGTACATGGACATACATAGTATGTACATAATTATTTGATGTTTTCACTTTTTAGCGGGGTGGAGATTTCTTACTTTTTTTGAAACTCTTTACATTTATTTATTTTGTATTTAAAGTGTTGTGTAATAAAATGTGAATAATTTTTTTTTTTTTAAAAAAGTATCAAAGAGTGGTGAATATTGAGTATATAAACGTTGAGTGTGTGCATATTGTATGTAAATATATAAAACGTACGCCGCATTTTAACTGCCTTCTAATCGGTCTGTCTTACGAACTATTTCCTACTATTGTATCTCGCCCCCGCAATTATTCTATCTTCTGTATCTGTTTCAAGAAATTAAAAAAAAAAAAAAAAAAACAATTATATGCATACAACTAAACTGCAACCATTGTGATGTGGGTTGAGAAAATGTGTTCGTAAATTGGTTTGAAAATAAATAAATTGGATGTAAATGTTTTTGCTTAACTCAATATTTACCAAAATAAAAGCAAACAAATAAAATTTGAAATCCGAAAACTAATCAAAAATTATTAACATTTTTTTATTACTCAACGCATTCGTCCCACATACATATAAAACGAAATCAAAAATGCACACTTTTATAAAAAAAAAAAAAAAAATAAAAACAATCAAAAACCTTCAAAAGTATTGGCGATGCATGAAACAATTTTAAAATGCCCAACACCGGGCTGCAATGGCCGTGGTCATGTCAGTTCAAATCGTAGTGTACACCGAAGTCTGTCCGGTTGTCCAAAAGCGGCTGCCAAAAAGGCAGCAGCCCGTGAGACTAAATATCAAAATGGACTTATTGCCTTGCAGCAGAAGAATGTAGTCAAAGGTTTGTAGATACATAGATATCTGAATTTAATTATAATATGTTTCTATAGTGAAAAGTCTATCTACCCCGCTAAAGAGTTCTTAAAAATAAGGTTTTCAAGATATGAACTAAAATTCTCTAATTCTTATTTGAATTTTGCAGCAGTAGCCAATCAAAGTTCCCCCTCAATTAAGTCCGAAATGAAGAACCTCTACCCGCTGAATCCTTCCAATGCACACGATGTCATGGATAAGGATCATCATATGAGTGAAAAAGTTAAAATCACTTCGAATGTTTATCTAAATAACAACAACTCGAATTGTGTGAACAACAACAATCCGGCGAAGTGTAATAACAACCTTATAATGGGACACACAACCACCAACCCGACCAATACGATGCCAATAATCAAATCAGAGTTCAGCCCGTCAACGGTGCACATTAAGTCTGAGTCGGGGGTGGGAATTGGGGGCTATTCGAAAAGTCCTAATCCCCACAGCCATAGTCATTCGGTGATGCAACATCACACTTACCTCGGTGGAAGTGATTCGAGCTCAACGCCTGGCTACGGTACACTGGATAGTCAATCGAAGTCATCGATTACAGGGGCTGCCAATGGCACTGGTAGCGGTGGTTCACAACAACCCCAGTCGGCAAATAATCCAAACAATGCTGACAGCATGCATTCATCACACTTAAATGGCAATAGCAACAACAACAATAACAACAACGGTAGCTCTTCTAGTGGTAGTAACAGCCAGAGGACAAATGATGTTGTCCTTCGTAATGCTGGCAGTCAATTGTCATCCGGCGGAGCATCACTTCAGCCTCAAGAGATGAATGGCTTTGTTGGTTTGCAACAGCAGCAGCAACAGCAGCAACAACAGCAACAACAACAAATAAATGAGCAAAACTCTCAAGAGAGTCCACAGCAAAGAGGCACTTTTGAAGGATCCGCAAATTTAATGAGCAACAGCAGTAGTAATGGGAATACATCCACACAGGCATCGTCACAACAGGGCGCGAATAACAACAGTAATAATGGAGCGAGTACGACATCAAATCCCCAGCATTTGGGCTCAATGGACGACCCCTATGGCAGAGATGCGGCGGCAGTAATGCGGTACTCCCACATGAGTGATATGGTGAGTAATGGATCAATTACGAAGCCATCAGCCTCGTATGCGGGGAGTGATATGTTAAATGGACATGGTGGTGGTGGTTCGTCAGATTCAGTAACAGCTGCAGGACGTACACCCACTTATGACACCTCGAATCGTCCATCATACGAACCAAATTCTATGTCAATTTCCTCGACTGCCTTCGAAAGGTACGACCCGAACAATTGTCTATCGCAGAGAACTCCAACGAATATGTACCACTACCTGCCACAATCTTCGGCGGCAATGGATGATCTCAACCAACAACAGCAGAAGTACCTGCAGGAGCAGCAAATGGTCCATGCGAGTATGCTCAAGGCGGAGCATGATGAAAATAATGGACCAATATACCCACGTCCGATGTATCATTATGATCCAAGCATGGGTCCCCTCCCACCGGGTTTCTCTGCCATCAATCTTTCGGTAAAGGTGGCAGCGGCACAAGCAGCAGCTGCTGCGGCTGCGTATAACAAAGGCGGTGCCGGCTCGCCATCGCCGAACGGACCCGTCATCGACTTGTCCACATCGAGCGTGACTTCTTCGAGTCCTCAAGGTTTTAATTCCCCACATTATAGCCAGCGAATCGGTGCAAGTCCCCAGCCCGGGTCAAGTCCACACCTAGCCAGCCCTCAAGTGCCAAGTCCGCAGGGACAGACGTTGGATTTAAGTGTCACACGCCTGCCCCACAGGTAGTTTGTTTGCAACCGATTTTGCTGATTTTTAAGCATTTGCCTTTGGTTTGCTTCTTTATTACATCTCTGTGTAGCATTATAACGAGTCCCCAGTATGGTGCCCATCCAGATGCCCTAGGCCACCCGCATGGTTTTGGCAGTGCACCAAGATCACCGCAAACTGAACCGGTCGACTTCAGCGGACCACCACGACCGCTGGGATTCGGATTGGTTGGACATATCGGTGGACCGGGTCCCTACAGCAGGGAATCGACTCCAGACAGTGGTGGCTCACACTATATCGATAGCTATAGAGATCCAAGTGGTACGAAGACTTTCACAATTTTGTTCCCCAAAAAAAAAAAACTGCCTTTAAATGCTCTAATCTTTTTGATTTGTGATCTTTTTCATTTCAGGGTACAGTCCTCATCCTGGTTATGGAATGGTCGTGCAATCCGATTATCCTCCAGCTGGTTATCATGGTTATGGACCAGCCGCATATCAATGTAGTAATCCGTATGCAACTGCTGTTGGTCCCGGCGGATATCCGACACCAGTTTCAGGTGGTTACTCACCGAGTCCAGCGTCTTGTTATTCAATGCCACCACCGCAGCACATACCACAGCATGATAAGACAAAGGACGGGTGAGTTTGTGTGTATGTGAAGGCTTTTAGTATGTAGTAAATATATTCTAGTAATTATCTTAGTGCATGTGTGGACAGGATATGAGGGTAGGAGATGTTAGTAGTCACGGTAGGAATTCTCTTCATCCTTGAATCCCATTCTATATCCTTTAGATTAGTCATGCACGACTTGGAATTTCCTTTGGGTATCTTGTGGTGGATGAGAATTGGGTTTTATTATTCTTTGAATGCGTTCGAAAAGCAAATTAAAATATCCTTGTTATGGATGTATGTATGTACATATGTACGTATATTTATTAAAATGAAATGACATATCTGAGTTTAATGAATAACCTTGGTGAAAAGAAAAACTTGTCGCACTCTTGGAAATTGTTTTTCAGATGTACATATGGCTAAGCTCGAAGAATTTGAGGTAAAGATTCTTGATTACCAGTAGAAAGAAAAATGTTTAAAATAATGCAAGCACTGACTTTAAATAATTAAATGTGCATGTATGTACATAGCTGACACAAAAAATAGAAAAAATGTACATAGCTGACACAAAAAATAGAAAAAACCGTGAATATATGATATTAATTGTAACAAGGGTTGTGACTGAGGTAGTAAGTGATATCAAAATTTGAACAACAATTTGAGACTCTAACGTATCCTTACTAGACTTTGAGGTCTACATTACAAATGAAGCAGAGTGTTTCACTTTGATGATTGTGATCATTTACGCTCTCAATAGTTCGTTTCGGCTTCACAGTAAAGATTGGCACTTACTGGAAGGCAATTCATTTTCTCTCACAAATGTATAAAGTGCAATCCCTTCCTAAAAACGATTGTCTTCAAAAGAAACAAGCATTTCAAATATTCTGTTTATTTCCTGAACTTGGCAGAGGTTGAACACATTCGACATATATATGTATATGAACGTAATATTGTTAAACATTTGGAGTAAAAAAAGGGAAAGTGGTTCACACTCAATACAAATTTTAATAATTTTCTTTAAACAGACAGCATGTCCACATTTAAATTACACCTTTAAGTTCTGTTATAGACTTCGCCCTCTAAGTCTTAAAATAATTTCGATTCCATTCCATTTTAAGGACACCGATTATGTATGTGGTGACGACGACCATTCGCCAAGTGAAATCGTTGTCTGCACCCCTCGTCTAACCTCTATCCATGTGTTGTATTGAAAATGTGTGTGCAACCCCACATTAATGGTTCACTATTTAACTTCTGGGGATAACCTTCGTTAAGATTTCACCTTTCAACCCTTTTTCGCTTCTAATGAAAACTCTTACGTATTCCATGTGCATAACCGATTTCGGTCAAAAGCGGGAATGGGTGCACATAAAATTCCCCATAAACAGAAGCATCGCCAGCACTTAGACAGCAGGCATATACGCCACCCCCATATGGAATCCCCAAAAGATAAGAGTCTTGAGATTACCCTTTTTTGGTTATTAAAATAATTAGGTGCTTTATGAGTCTGCTGTTCACTTTCACATTCACTCACATGGAAGTGTACACCTATGTGTGGCTGGTAAGAAAACGCTCAGGCATATCGTTGGAAACTTTTAAAGAAAATTAAATGATATATAGTATGTGTGGTGCTCATACTCCCGTGTACATTCATGGTAGTAAGTGCATTCTCTACCGAAGACGGAGGACCACACAACGTTTCAATGGTAATTAGCATCTTTCCCCGAAAGTGTATTTTATCATCATCAAGAGAAGACGCGCACATACTTGTAACATGGAGAAGTGCTGTACCATATGTTTGGCTAACGTCGTCTACTCGTTGCACCTGAGGGGATTTTTAATGCCCGCATTAGAACTTTCTCCAAGTCTTTCATTTTGCATTGATATTAAAGAAAAGTAGAAATTGAAAAAAAAAAGGAATATCCTTAGTCAACATGAGTCTGCTTCGTGCAGATAAGTTAAGGTGGTGATTTAGCACATTTAATCCAAGCACCCACCAATGCAAAACTCTCCTTCTAGTGTAGAGGAAAAAAGAGGGTGGGGTTGTGAAAGAATGACGAAGGGATTGGTTAAGGATTTTCAATTAAAAAGTCCACTCTTGCTCCAATGAAGGAGAAGAGATAAGAACTCTGGAGGACTTTAGACACTCGAACACTCCCTGGAGTCTCTTCGTGTAATCCTACTCAAAATCAAACTTTTAATTCTGCCCTCGTGATAAATTTTCATTGAATTTCAACTTTTTATATTTTGTCTTGGTTTTCTTCTATTGTTCATTGGTTTGCATTAATCTCTTTTAAATTGATTTGCGGGTTTTTGTTAACATTGTACATTGAATGGATTATGGTGTTTATTGACGTGATATAATATTGAGAAGATATTGGCTGTGGTAGTTAGTTTGAAATTTAATATCTGATAAGTTGTATGATACTTAAAAAAGCTTACCATGCTCTTTGAATAGATGATACTAATATTTATGTCTGTACATTGTCAATTAATGACAGATGAGTGACAAAATCTATGAAGCGTCATTAAGCGACAAGATTAATACTTCAAAAATGATGACTCTTAGGGTCTAATCTTTCAAACATCCTGTACGGTATTTGGTTTAATAAATCTTAAAAAAAAAAATAGGCTCTATGTTACAAGTCATGTATATCGGTACCATACATTCAAATCAGAATGTATGTTAGCGACATAAATATAAGCAAGCCTGTGAAGTACCTGGGTATATACCTAGATACGAAACTAACTTTCAGTGAACATATCACTAGAACAATAGTGAAAGTCATCTTAATACTTCGTCGTTGAATCTCCTCCTCCATATTCCGTCAACGCAAAGGGAACCGAACTTTTTACGAAGATGTACAATCGATGAAAAGATGGTGGATATCGATTTGGACTTCTTGAGTTTTCTCCAGGATCTGCCTAAGTGTGAAGATTTGATCGATTGTGGAATGAACCTGGTTTGAAATCATGCTGATAGGGTTCTATGAGGTTATTGACGAAGGGTTTCATACGTTCACAAAGGATGGCAGATAAGACCTTGAACGCGGTGTTGAAAGTTGAAGAGAGTGATACCTCTGTAATTGGCGCAATTGAGGCGGTCTCCATGCCCCTTTGAGAATATTGAAATCAAGAAACCATGTGCTTGCTATTGTGATGTTCCACCCCGCTACAAAGTCAATAAGCCTAGGTCCGTCGCCAGGCGTGACGTCGTGAAGGCTATGCTTTACTGTTCACTGTTCTATCAAAGATGTCCTCCATTTCTATATTGGCATTAAAATCGCCTAGCACGGTTTTAACGTCATACTTAGGATATTGTTCATATGTTTTTTTGAGGAGCTCATAAAAACATTCTTTGGTGGCGTCGTCCTTATCCTCTGTGGGCACATGAGCGCATATTAGGCTTATGTTAGCGAGTTCAGCCTTGATGTGGATTGTCATAAGACGCTTGCTCACGTGTCGAAAGATCCAGACTTCTCGGCTAAGTCTGCCGTGTATAAAAAATCCACATCCGAATAAGCTCTTTAATTCAATTTTTCATCCTTCTTATGCCCGGCCCATCCCATCGCCCTTCCTGGATGGCGGTGATGTCGGCCTGTTAAGGGTCCGAATATTCTGCGAGCAGATCCGAACGTCCTTATCCTTGTCAACAGTAGGTTTTCGAAAATTTACTCTTGAATAAGGTAGAAAGAAGTCTAATCCCGAATCATCAGTTCGGATTTAGAACATTCCACGATAGACTTACGGCTGTAGTGGAAAAATCACTGAAAGAAAAACAAGTCTGTTCGGCAGACAAGGTACTGATGAAATACTCTTCCGAGTTTGATACGAACAAACATATTCGGAAGTAAAGAAAATTGAAGCAGATATTTCACAAGGATATGTTGAATACAAGGGATATTCCAGTGAACAAAAATGCTATGATGGCTACTTTTGCAGATTAGAACCTGATAAATGCACTGTGAGAGCAACAGAAAAACTGCAGAATGCAGTCACTAGAGTGAACTTTAGAAATAAAACAAGAAAATTGTACTCTTCTTATGTTAATACAGTAAGGTATCTTGGAATGACTTTGGACGTATATGAAGTTAAAATGGAAAGAACACATTAAAAAGATAAGAAGAAACAAAGAAAAAGAAAAATATGGAAATATGTGCTGCTTACTGGGAAGAGACTCAGATATTATGTCTACCCAGAATACATTCTTGCTATATAAGAAAGTATTGATATGTATATGTTTGGACATACGGCATCCAAATATAGGGCTGCACAAAGAAAAAAAACATTCGAATTATACAGACATTCCAAAACAAAGTCCTTCGTGGAATAATAAATGTTTTTCGATAATACATATTTATCTAGATAAGTTTTCGGAAAAACTATGTTTTTTTTAGCTTCTAGGAAGTATTTGAAATGTTTCACTGGATGATTTCGAAAGTCCTTCGATTAATACTGGATCGGGCTCAGTCATTTGAAGCAAAATTGGCCATTTTTTCGCGTTACTTGAGGGCTGATATTTATTTCACAAATAAAGTAAAACATCATATTCTGTTATACTATTCGTAGGATCATTCAAAAATATACATAGGTTTGGCATAAAACAGTTACTGAAGTTCAGTACTCCAAGACCAAATTCTTAGTTTTCTTACGCACTAAAATAAAACCGATAAAAACGATGTATGTATGTATTTCTTTCTATTGATTACCTACCCTTAGTTTCTATTTGAAAATTCTTTTTATTTTAAAAGACAAAAACATCGTCGTTACATTTCAAAAAGTTTTATGTACTCATTCCTGCATACATTATTTTCGAATAATGAAGATACAAAGAAATTAGCCCCCAAGGATATACACGTCCATTCATTTGCATACATAAGTAAAACCTTGAAGATATCCCAATGAAATTATGTATGCTCGTTCGTGTACAACAATGTGTAGAATCTGCAAATGAGACCATGCCTGGAATAATACAATACACAGCAAATGCTACTACCTCATAAAATTCTACTTATCTCGTTTGATATTAGAACATTTTTTATTTATAGGAGCGGGTCTATGAATACACTGTGTCTGTTCTGTACCTACGTAATAAAACAAAAATCAAAATCCTATTCTTTCACAGTCGAGTTAAAATCAGAATTGTCCTTTTTTAGTCCCTTTTCTGATGACTTCTTGGTTTAACCCTACTCTCCTATTCCAAGAATGATGTATGTACCTACATATATATATGTACATAAAATTACCATGTGTCTGCAAAGTTCAGGGAATTTCACTGTTAAATTTATTTACCAAAAATTATTCCATTAAACGTAGAAATATATGTGTGTGTATGTGAAAAGATTAGCATAATCAGGATGTGCACTATATTCTGTAGAAAGTCAATATGACTTTATCTCAAGCATTGGGGGAAGGGTACACCTGAGAAAATGAAATTGAAAGTCGTGTTTAATTGAATTTTTTTTATCCCCTGAATATGTGTTTTTTTTTTGGTAGGCGGGGACTTGTGTGTATGCCTTTAAACATCTCATTTCGTTTATCTACGAATACAATGTTTAATTACAGCTTAACGGGTTGTCCACGTACCGATAGGAATCACCTACAATCCCATTCGCAGGAGTTGAAATGCCCGACGCCGGGTTGTGATGGTTCTGGTCACGTAACCGGTAACTACTCATCACATCGCAGTCTATCGGGATGTCCTCGTGCGAATAAACCGAAGAGTAAACCACGTGACGGTCAGGATTCCGAACCCTTAAGGTACGGTTAAATTGCGATTTTTACTTCCTCTTCGATATTTGCATTTGGAAGTAACAATTGTTGTGTGGACTGTTTTTTTTTTTGTTCTATCTGGACAATGTAGCATACATTGTTTATATTTCAGATGTCCCATACCAGGATGTGATGGCTCTGGACATTCAACAGGAAAATTCCTTTCCCACAGAAGGTAGGAGGTTGCCTTTGTTCGTTGTGTGTATATGCTTTAATTAACATAATTGTGTTTGTATTTCCTTGCAGTGCATCCGGGTGTCCGATAGCGAATCGTAACAAAATGCGGGTCCTGGAGAATGGAGGTACAGTGGAGCAGCATAAGGCAGCAGTTGCAGCCGCAACTGCTATGAAATTTGATGGTGTGAATTGCCCCACTCCGGGTTGTGATGGCACCGGACATATAAATGGGACATTTTTAACGCATCGGTCACTTTCAGGTTGTCCGACGGCAGCGCAAGGTATTAAGAAGCCCAAGTTCGATGAGGTCACCATGGTCTATCCGAAGGGATACTCAGGTTAGTACATATGCACTTATATAACAATTGCTGTTTGTTAATTTTTAATTTGCTTTTAACGTGTTTTCGTTTTCGCGTTTCATGTGTTCGTGTGTGTGCTAATAACACTAAATCTAAAAAATTTACTTAAAAATTCGCTTAACCAATTTTAAGAAAACAAAACAGAAATATGTGTTCCTTACCTGTTTTTCTTATTTTTTTTCCTGTTTATTTTTATTCAGATTACGCGACGTTTTGTATCGGCGCCGAATATCTTCTCTAAAATTAAACAAACCAAAAATCTACCCGATTTTTATGCAGGTAAGATACATATTTTTTAATATTATTTTAAACATTTTGTTTGTAAATTTATTGTTTATGTTTTGTTTAGTTTATTCACAAATTGTTTGGTACTGGTTGTTAATGTTATTGGCACACACACAAGACATGAATGTTGCTATTTAGTTTTATTTATTTAAATACTTGCATGTCTCAGGTCCTTTTTAAAAATCACTGTAGTCTGTAAGGATATCGATGCTTTAGTCAAAATTTAAGGAAAAACATCTATCGTGAACAAATCGAAAATACTATGTATTTACATAATAAAATAAAATACGTACGCCAATAATTCAGGTTGAATAATTAAAAATTATTTTGTTTGTATGGCTTATAACTTCTGTAAAACGTTTCAGTTTGTGGTAGTTAGATTGTTAAAACTTTTGATTTTAAAAATGTACATTCGAAAAGTACTACTTTTTTACTAGCAATATAGGGTTAACTTAAATTATTAGATTTTGAAGTTAATAAACGAAAATGAGGGAATATTTTGTTTCAATGCATCCTCTAAGATATCATCCAAAGTTAAATATATATGAACCTATATATATATACAAGCATATAGTATGCATTTCGATCAATCTCTTTAACATTTTGGATGTTTTATGCACAATTAAAAATGGCTTGAGGAAGTGGTTTTAGCATCACCTGCAGTAACATTACACACTATGTGTTAGAATCTCGAGATACATTGTGCTGAGTGCGATGTTACGTTCTCTGCTCTTCATAAGTATGACTTCCAAATATGGAACCACAGTTCGAGAGTTCATAACTAGGTTCATACGTTTGCTATATCTTTGCAAATATGTATATACCTACATATGTATGTATGTATGTGCATATGTACATCCAAAGATAAAATTGTCCTGAGAAAGTTTAAATAAAAGGAGTCTTTTACACGAAATCACATACAATGTTGTACAATATTTGGAGATTGTTTATGGATGAAACTTACTTTTAAGATATTCCAAGGTTTCAAAAATCTAATTTAATGTAGGTGCTATTTTGAAAATGAAAAGAGTTATGTACGCACATATCTGCCTGTGCAAGAGCAAAAACAGTAGCTAGTCTTGTTTAGTTTTCTATAATTTTTGGACGGAAAAAAGTTGATACTGTCTATTTAATCTCATTGGATCTCCGGATCTTCAGTTCCACCCGGTATAATTTTTCTAGGAAAATCGATTAATCCCATTCAATATCCCGAGCATTTTATTCATGCCCATTGGCATTTATTTATACCTTCAAGAAAGAGTTTCCTATCTTCGCTAGACAACAAAAGAAGAAAAATTTTCATAATCAAATTAAAAGTCCAAGAGAAAATCTGCTCAATATCCCTTTTGTTTTACAACGACTATCAAGCCAAGCCCACTTCCACTTCATCCCTTAATTTCAAATCGCCTCAGGTGGTATTACGAATGGCTATTTGAAAATGTTCTCAGTTAAATGTAAAATTCATTGTCACATCCTGCGAACGAAATGATGAAACTTACATAAGTCTGCAATTCCCTCTCCAACACAACCACTAACTACTACACCAAATGGCAATGGCAAACTACAAATACCTAATTTAATTTGAAAATCATTTGTGCTCTATCCGAGCGCACTTAACTGATATCCGTCACTGTCCCATTTCGACTCAGTGAATCGCTTCGCATTCGTTCGTAGACGAAAAATGAAAACTCATCCATCGTGCTTCGAGATTTCTCGATTCCTTGAATGGCAGGCCAATTGCTGCTGGGCAAATAATTTATTACTCAATGTTTTGTAGGAAGTTTTAATGGTTTATTTGCGTTTGTCAGATGATGGTCGACGTGCACTGGTGGTGGGGATGGTGGAGTATCTGTGATGTAAAAATGTCAAAGCGAAAACCGTGGAGGGAAATTGATTAATCAAGTGCTCTTAGTCAGCGGTTTACCTTTAAACCATTGATTTTAAAATATTACCAATTGTTTCGTGTAGCGGTGTTTGGTCGCAGGAAATTGCAGACACTTTGAGGCACCACCATGAATTTTAGTGATTTATTTGGTTTTATGCCTTGGGGTATCTATCAATATTGTGGATTTCAAGGAAACAAAAAAAAAAAGTTCAGATTGATTGATGGATTACTTAGAAGTTGGAGGTAAAACATTTTTCATGGCTTATATTCTTTTCTATTTTTAGCATTTTGATTTATTTAATATTAATGACTAGATTTTTCAGTATTTTTAGAATACCAGCAAATGTCGATTAAAGAGTACTATAAATATGTTTATAAAAAGTGAAGTGAATTTTTTAAATGACCTTCGGACTGTTTAATGTGTGTTTTATTAATCAGTTTTATTCTGAAGAAGAATTAATCAGGAGTTAATAAGGACATTAGGACACCGTAGCTTATGGTATGTTGGTGGTGTTTACAGTACAATTTACAATCCACTTTTGTGTATTGTCGGTTCTAGAGAGCCATCTACAGCTTTTCAAATGCTCGAAAGGAAATTTTTTATTAAAAATCTGTTTGTTGATGCTCTTTGACAGTGAAAGGGAAAAAAATGTTTTTTCAACCATGGTGTCCATTCATTTGTCATGGTATACGCTTTGTAATTGTGCCATTAATATCTTCCTTTAAGTGTCGAAAATATATGATACATTTGTTTGAATTTTGATGAGCATCTGTTAGAGTGGTGATATTATGAGATACACGCTCAATAGCAACTAGTAAGGTAAATTTAGAAGCTTACCAGGCTGCCGTAAGACGAGTCTATTTGCATTATTGCACCCGATTTTTTCGGAATTAGAATAGATATCTACATACGTACATACATTTATTATGTGCGCACGAGTTTTATAAATATTTCATTCGGACGGCAACCACGAAGACTAGCTTACGAAAGCGTATAATAAAAGTAAATATGGTAGACGCAAGATATAGTGAACTAATGAAAACCAGGCCTCTTCAGTGTAGTGAGCTTGTTTATTGTAGCGAACGTGGTCCTTATAGCAAATTTCATTAAAATGTGAATGTTTTTCCATACAATATATCGAAAATAGAATATTACTAGTTGACTCGGCGAACTTCGTTCCGTCTAAAATTGATTAAATTATTAATATTTCTTTCGAAAGTCGAGGCTGTCTATTGAATGAATGTAACTGAACTTGAACTGTTGCATGTTGGTTTGACATTCATGTGAAGATTCAACGGAAATTTTAACGCTGAATGAGCAATACGACCGCCTTCCAACAACGTGCCCTTCCCATACAAAATGGAATTTTCAGATATCGCCCTGAAAGTATGCAATTTTGGGTTTTTACCATTGCCTGACGTTTCCGGTCGAAAATTTCAATTTTCGGATCCGTAGTGTGTTTACCTTGTTTAATACGAATCGAGTTGTGCTCATACGAACCGACATCAATTCATTTTTATACACTTACATATATACATCAGACCTATGGCGTATTCTTGCGGATGCATTTGAAGGTATGTCCGTGCTTACTGCTCCGGCAGCCAATCGAACTTAAGAATTCCGATCTAATCAACCCTTTTACAATCAAATAGGATGTTGGTTTTAATTTTATTTTACAAAATACCACAATATGTCAGAGTAGAAACATACTTACTTATTTTATGATCATTCAAATCAAAGTATTATTGAAAACGTACGAGTATGTATTCTCTTTCGGTATGACATTCACCAATGACAAAACACACAGGATAACAAAATGTTCGTCTTTTTGATTTTTTACCCACAATCCTTTCAAAGATTGGATCACAGATAATGTACCCGTAGATTTGATATTGAAACCCACTCATTCAAAAACAGTAGGTAGTTTATGAGTTCCACCCTCCCTCCCACAGCAGGTGGTATAGCACTTAAATTTAAGAAAAACTCAAACATTAAGGGGTTTAAAATTCAAAATTGCGGTGGTAGTACTTTTCAGGAAAATTAAAAATTCCCACTTTATCTTATGCGCGACGCGCATGGTGCTGGTGATATTCGTTTTTCTTTCACTATACCTACTACAAAAAAAGTGTATCTTATGTCCTCAAGGAGTATAACATCGTTTGGCCCCAAGTGCTCTTACAGTCATTGGTAACATCATGTATACGGGAAATCGATGTTGATGATGACGATGATGATGAGGCTTATGGCTGATGGTGGCAGGCAGTGCTATGTTTCATTGCACGTTTTTTAGGCGAAATTAACATTTTATAATTTTAAAAGCATTTTACAATCGTATTCAATAGGGGTGGTAGGCAGTACTGTAAATGGTATGAGAAGGGGTTAATGTGAAATTGGGTAAAAGAGTAAACAGGTAGCGGCGGTGATACGCTTTAGGACATTTTAATGATTTAATAATGAACAATTGCTGGGATTAGACATTTGTAGATGTGGGTATTTCTTTAAGTAGATGTAGTATATAGTTCATTTTGTTCAGTTGTCTAAGTTTAAAGAAAAATTAATTTTGTATTTTCATAATTATTTTTTTATTTTGTTACAGGCATGGACATGATAATGAATTCAGTTGGCGGCGGCACTTCAACTACATCTACCGGCACTACACCATCTATACCACCTGGACCATCGAATAATAATCCTAATGGGCCGGCTAACAACGCGTCAGCCAACAATAACATGCCTCAAAATAGTGTGACCACAAACGGCACCGAAGATCTGACAACTCTGGAAGCGGAAATCTCAGAGCTGCAGAGGGAAAACGCTCGAGTGGAATCACAAATGCTGCGCCTGAAGTCTGACATCAATGCCATGGAATCGCAGCTCAACACCAACGACCGGGTACGTAGACTAAGGTTGGTTGAAGCCAAGGCGAATACCAGAATTAGCATTTCAAGTTTCCAAATAATAAGTTGCATTCGAGACATTCTTGATTTATTTTGAGATTTCTCAAAATGTTCCACCTTTTATGTTCACAAGTTTTGTATTAATTTTATGGATATTATTTTTGAGATAATAATTAATATATTTCTCGCAATATAAATCGTAGGTGGGGAGATTCCAGAGGTCAAAACTTTTTATGACTGTCATGTATGTACATACATACATATCTACTTACTTAAAACACTTTATTTCAGCAACGAAATTGTACAAATACAATCTTGCAACCCTAACCTACATAAAATTTATTAACAAACTTCAATCAATTTCCATATAAGTATGTATGTATAGCCGCACATAATATAAAAGAAATCTTTTCTTACCATAAGTAACCAAAGAAAATATGAAAACATTTCATTAAAGTTTAATGTACTAGCTTGGAAATTTATTCGAATTTAATTCAATCTACCACTTCTTGTTTCCTGACGTTCTGCTCCATTTATTTATCCTGACCAAATAAAAATGTATGAGCCATTTTTATTCACTCAAAGTTTGGCCAAATGACTCTCCTTAGTATTTGATAGATGATGTTGATGTTGGTACAAATATAAACTTCATGTTGATATCATTTTTATGGAAAACAGATTGCCATCATTAGAGATTCTAATGGACTTTTTATTTATTAGTTTACCAGAGTATATTCGACTCATTCCACATTCTTCAAGTTAAGGTAAATGATGAGATTTAGTCAGGTTTTTCCAAACAAATCTAATGCAATAAAAGCATGAAAGTTCAATTCACTACCCAAACCAACAAAAGTGCGAAAGAATAAAAAAAACTTTTGAAATTAATTGATAAACTTGTGGCACGGGTAAAACTTTCCCGCCGACGACCTTGAAAATGAAGAGCTCACGCGTTTCACAAACATTCGTGAAAACTTAACTTTTCACTTTTTAACTGACTTTCAGACTTTCCAGAACAACAAAAAAAAGAATGAAAACAGTTAAGAAACTCTTGCTAAATTTATAGACAAAAAATAAAACGTGAAAAAGTTGAGTAGCCTTATTTTTGACGGGTTTTTTTTTTTTAATTTTTTACTTTTATTCTGATGTTAGATTTTAATGGTTTTAGACAAATTTTGTGTAACAATGGTATACGTATTTAAAGGTAATGTGGAAATAATTTTCAATAATTTGAAATACCATTGATTTTTTTTTTTCTTTTTATAATTTGGGTAGTTGAACTACAGATGTGTTTCAAAGAAAACTTTTACAATTTTATTGGACTTGATTTGAAAATTGCTATTGCTGCTGTAGTAGTAAATTATTATGTAGGTACTACTTCTTTTAAAAAGTTTATCGTCGATAATTCTATAATAACGTATTTAAAACATATTACAAAAAAATACAAATTTTTGGCGCAACAGGTCCATGGGAACCAGGGCTTAGCTTCTCACAACCATTCGTGTTGTGCATATTATATGTATATTCTTTACACGATTGGAACACACTTACTGTTTAATGCCGTATCCGGAGGGCAATTTTTTTTTTTTATTTTGAGAAACTTTTTCATAACAGTTTTACTCTCGGATGTTTGTCAGACGCTCGTGAGAGGTGGGGCCGTGAAAGAAAATTTTGGTGTTGTCTGGGGATCGAACCTGGAACCCCTTGCTCCGTAGTCCAACGCAGTAACCACTTGATCCACGGCGCCCACATATTACAAAAAATAAAAATCTTGGTTTGTTTTTTACATACATACATACCTGCACTCATTGCTATTAGGAGCAGTTTTGTGGTGGTTTTGACACTACATACATATCTATGTAGAGCCAAAACTCTAGCTTCTCGCAATGGAAGCGAACTAAAGTTGTATGTTGTTTCGTTGTTTCCGAAGACCCTTGACTTTTAAACTACTGAAAGGGAGGTTCGAAACTCGAATCCCGGGCAACACCAAGGGTTGAGAGAAGCTAGATCCTTAAAATGTCATTATTTAAGTCTGTCTAGAAATATGGTTTTGAATCATTGGCACTTCTGTCGGTGTTGATCTAAGTAAAAGCGAACGACGGCTTTACAAATAAGTCTGCAAGCAAGTGTCTGAGGCTCTTTTTACAAGCTTATATTGCTTTCTTTGGAAATGAAACAGATTTTTGAAATTCCATACAAAGGCATTGCCATTTTGCGAAATGGAATGGCTAGGAAAAGTCTTCATTTGATGAAATTATGAATTATTATATTAGGTATATTGTTAAAATTCCAGTTTTCTTGATGGCTTGATTGTACGTAAATTGTACTTGAATTTTAGAAAAGCCCAGGGCCTGAGCAGACTTGTAGTCAACCTATTTTTTAGGCATTGTTTAAGCATTATCCCTACTCTACCAGGGACAACCGCAATTATTTTTAGCATTTAATTAAAGATTTGTTTTTAGAATTAGTTCAATTAGGCTGCCTATACCTACACATAAATAGATAGTTTTAAAATATTTTTGACGCAATTTATTTCTTAAAATTTATTAGTACCTATCTACGATTTCATCATATGTACATATGTACATATCGTGTACGTATATTTCAGCTATCGATTTTTTATAAATTTGTACTGATTACATACATGTTACGTACCCAGCCTATGTGTTTGTGGGTGTCACCTATAAAAGATCGTCCCTACAGTGCGCCCGTACCATATCAATACACACTTATATAAATAAATCAACCAATCTTCGATTGACGTCAATTGAATGTGTGCCGAAACGAATCAAATCCTTACATGAAATAAATAAATTCCCTATATGAAATATTGTCAACCATCCCTCTTTCCCACATACAAATAAAATTTCTTCACATCCTCACCAAGCTCCCCGAGTTATCTAAATCAATCAAAGTTGTATCCGAAAAGCTCCAGTGAACACTTAGGAATCTTACGTAATTCATTTCTTTCGCATAATTCATGCGCGAGTATAGGATGTGTTTCGTTCTTCTCCTAGGTTCTTGGGGTGTATACAATGTCCTTAACGTTTGTCGTTGTTCTACTTTCTTTATTTTTTTCTTCGTCCACGTTGAGTATACATTACACTGCATGTACACCAATCACTACACCCCCTCATGGATCCTCGTGTACACCTTAATCTTTCTATTTTTACCATTCTTCTTGTTTCGTTTTAGTCCTTTTCTTCGTTGTGTATAGCCTTTGGGAAATATATGTATATTATGTACACAATTTTGTTTTATTTTTATTTTCTGCGTCTCGTTTTCTTTTGCTTCTTTTTTTTCTTGTATTTTGTACTGCTCTGATTGGGCATGAGCATTGAATTTGGCGTTGTGGCCATTGGAAAGCATTAGCTACGCCCAACTCCAACTCCTGCCGCCGTTTTCGCTCTCATGTGCTCCACACAAGTCCTGACTGGTTGGCTGCTTGGCTAGGCAGCCTGCTCCTCCGCTCTGTGTGTGTATATAGACGAGTTGCCGACTCTACAACCGGGCCAAAGGTTAGACCAAATGAGTAGAACGAGAGAGAGAAAGAATAACCAGCAGGGGTGTATTTCTTTCGTCCTTTGGGGATGATGTCTTGGGGATGAGGGTGGCTGATTCGATGAAATGCAACTTGCGCTGTGGTGGATTGTTGAGCTTTGAACATATTAAAAAAAAAAGAAAAAAACAACCTTTCCAGTTGAGAGTAATGTTGGACAGTGTTGTTTATACATTTATACGAGGATAACATATTGTGTGTATATATCTAGCTGTCTAGCTGTATGGCGTATCCGTGAAAAAGGAAAATCACATTTCTATGCCACCGTTTGGAAAAGTGCATTATTCAATTCAGTTGTCACGAACAACATGGAGGAAACTTGTGCAGAATAAGTGAGACGGAATGTGATTCTGCGGGCTTTTCTCTCTGTAGGACTAGATGGGTACTATGTACATAGAACAAAGTAACACTGGATATGGGTCTCCATGCAAATGATTGCACTTGGAAAGTTAATCGCCTGGAAATGGAATTTGCTAGTTTGCGTTCAACATCACAGTGAAATATGAAGGTGGTGTAGGGTAGACGAAGTGTGACCATTACTTACCTTTCGGAATAAATGCAATTTGTTGGAAATTGAATTAATCTCCTATTATAACGAGTTGGTTCAAAGGGACTCCCTGCAGAATGATTGTGTGCAATAAGTTGTTACGTTCTTCGTCAATGGAAATTTAATGTACATTGACAATTTGTATTCCTGTAAATGTTTTGGTGCTTTTTTTTTAATAAGGAATTGTAATTAAAGTGTCTGATTTCTTTTATTACTTCACAGCACAGCAGAAACTTAATTTATTTTAATGTCTTCAGTCATTTGCATTGGGACAGATTCGAATTTAAAATAGGAAGTTCTTTGGTTGATTCATATCCCAATCACGAAGAGAGTTCTTGATACGTGACATTGTTGCGATCACCAATAGAAGTTCAAATTACTGGATGTCTAACTAGATCACTAACGAACGGTCTACGCTTAAAATGATTTATGTGCTGTTTTTAGTTTCTGGGTCAATTGAAATTTATAAGCATTGAGTTGAGCATCGTTGAATTTGCTCTGAGATCGGTAGAGAACCTGACAAGCTTCCTATGCAATTCCAAATAAATGAATTTTTATTTTGTTTTAAAGCTAAATTAGCAATCATATTCACAAAAGATGAGTTTGTGAAGAAAGTCGCAGCTGGGCGCACCCAAACAGCCAATTGCAAAAGAAGAATAAATTTCTGTAATACTTCGTATGGGTCAACCAGAAATTGAACTTTATACTTTTCGGATTATATGCAGACATCCTGTTTTTTTTAATCAAATATTGATGTTTTTGATAGTAAGACTGAGAATATTTTTCCTTTGAACGCTACATACTTATTAAAGGCTGCTCTCCTAAAAATTCTCGATGAAATTCTTCCGCTTTCCTCACAGCAGCATGTGTTAAGGACTTCATGCCGGAAGAAATGAACATAAACTGATCAAAGTTTAATTGAAAGTGATCTTTCCGAATGCGACATATTGGGGGAATCCTCAAATCCTTCTGGATGAGAACCAGCTTATATGGGTCACTGTGGATAACGGGCTGGAATCTTCAGCCCTAACTTCAAACTATCGGTCCCACCAACCCCCAAGAAGGTGTTTATGATGTTGATCTGTGTGCTACAGAATGCATCAGAAAAAACCTCCGAAGATCACACATTAGCATTCTATCAGATGGCCAATTAGTTCTAAAAACTCTCAAAAATTATATACATACATCGGTATGTTTGATTCTAAACTTGTTTGGAATCGGGCTACTGGGCGGGGGGTTCAAGGTTCGATTCTCATTGAACACCAAAGTTTGTTCACGGTCCCACCTCTCGCGAGGGTCTGACAAACATCCGAGAGTATAACTGTCATCAAAAAGCTTCTCAAACAAAGATTGGCCTTCGGACACGGCAGTAAAAGGTGGGCCCTTTTGAAAAATAGAATACACCCAACACGAGGTGTTGTGAGAAGCTAGTCTTTTTGTTTACTACCTCTCATTTGCGTCTTATTTTCTTCATTGTCATTAGAAAGAATTAGTTAAACTTTGTTTGAGAGCTCCAAAAAATTATGTTTATATTAATATCCTTCCAGGGTTAGCGCACATTTAATTAGTCTTTGACTTAAGGCAGAAACATAGAAATTTCAGAGTTTTTTCTATTCAGAATCGAAAGCGTAAAATTTTACAATCCTACAACTTTTAAAATTTCCGAAATTGCCATGCAAATATTTGTGGTGCAATCAAATGTACTGCTCTTTAAAACCACCCCGGTGAATGTGAAGTACGGTTAGTAAAATGCTTTGAAGTATTTTCAAACTACATAAAACTACCGGGTAAAAAGGAAAGAGGTAAAACTTTTGATTTGTCCGCCACCAATAAAACTACTACATTCTTTCTATACCTATACTTACCTACTGATCCTACTGAACATTTCCAATGAAATTTTTGGTCAACATACACAATCTAAACAAAAAGCGATATGCTCAGTGGCGATGATTAAAACTGCTTTTATCCCGCATTCTGGTTTTTGACCATCTACCTCTCTTCTCTCTATTGTGAATCTCAGAAAAATGTACGAAAACCTTTCATCCCCTGTTTAACGATACCCCCATTCTACGTTCACTACACTATTTGGATAGAGTCAAACAGGACAATTGTAAACAGAACTAAAGTAGATTGATCCCTTTTCTATTAACCACCCAACGAATGTATGTGAACAAAAGGAATAATTGACCAGTAGAACAAATGTTTGCATTTTTGAGTGAAAAGCTATTTTTTTCGTACGGATTTGGATTCTCAAAATAGTTGGGTTCGGGTCAAGAGGTGGACATATCCGCAATGGAATTTGTCCTTTTTTCGTAGAATTAATTCGACTGAAGTTAGTTTTAATGAATTTTCATTTTGAAAATCAGTAAAAGCGGAAAATCTTTTGGAACATTAGGGAAAGTGCTGTTTTCTTTTTACCGGACGCTAATTAAATACCGGCTTAAGGGAAGATGACCATGAAAGTTTTCATGTTTAAGCCATCAAAAATTACTAATTAAAAACTACCCTCGTAGTGAGGTACTTGTAAGTTTAAATTTCTTTTTAGGGGACTGATTGAAAGGCAAGCTTTTTGTGTTTTTCCATGGTTGTAGTTATTATAGAAAATACAACCGGTAACTGCTGCTGAAGGTTTGATTTTTCTCTTTGAGGAGTCAATGCTATTAGTTTTAATTAGTAAATAACATGAGTAGGTATGTGGATCTGTAAATATAACCATATAATTCAAACGATAGGAGTTGTCGTAATGCCTTAATCACGAAGTTCGAGGAAAAATATTTTAATTTTGTATTCCCTTTTCGTTTGAGGTGGTTTTGTCTGGATATTTAAAAAAAATTTAATTTAAATCCTTAAAAAGAAAATGCTGAAAACATCCATACATTACGTATCACAAAAATTTACTATCGACAGTTCGTGGTAATTAAAGTGTTAATATATCTTTGCAGCATGTTACAAATGAACATATATTTATACACAAAGGCTCCTTGACCGATATCTGTACATATGTATGTGCATGTTCAGAAATAAATAAAATAAGTTATACATTTAAAATAAATTTATTTTGTACGTAGATTATGTGTAGTATATTATGTGTAAATAGGACATATGTACATATGTACATATATCCGCTGACGATTAGTGACCTGCCTTGTGCACCCTCGCAGATGATCCTCACATTCCTTCTGGAGTGGGTTTACTCGGATTACATGGATGTTGTTGGTTCATTAAATTGTATTTTACCCAAAGGTATGCTTTTTTACTGAAGACAAAATATTGCTGAAATCAGTTTCTAACTCCTCCAAAGCCCAACCAGCGATTCAGTTCACTTAAATTCATGCTCCTCCTGGCTTAAGTAAAGTAGTCGTAGCTACAAGTACCAATGTTACAGAGTTTGTTTAAATAAATCAAGACGTAAAGATTTGGATTTCAAAATATGTAAAAGTTTATGTACATACATACATACGTATGTACATATGGATGTCCATATAATGACTTTGACTAGATGTGAAATTCGAGGAATCCGGTATGACGGCTGGATTTTTTTTTTATTTCAAAATCGCCTTTAGGCAGCTTGACTGCAGTAGTATATTTCAAGCGCAATCCTAGATTGAAAGAGCAATTAAAGTAAAGGAATACATACATAGGTCTCTAAGCTATTAGATGCGAATTCTTCTTGCTCTGCGTTTTCGATCAATGGAATATTTCACGCCACTGCAAACGGATGAACTTGCCAAAGAAGGCACCAGCAAGAACATCCTGGCGCATCAGTAGAATAGTACGTGAGTTTTAACGTCGTGTACTTAATAAGGTTGCTTTATAAGCACACTTGTTAAAAAATGGGTTTCCGGCAATAATTTGTATAGAAGGTGGCCAGATGAAATGAAGAAGAAATCACCTCATCTTCTGTGTTTGCCAAGATGGGGACATCTTCATACTTTACCCCTGCTTAAGTAAAAATTGGTATACCTAATGATTCCAAGCTTTACTTCGGTTATTGTTATTTTTAGTTCATATCTTTAATATAAGTCTGCCTAAAATATAGATAACTAAAGGGTGGATTTTTTAATCCATTGAAAATTCTTCAGTAACTTATGTAGGTAGTTATGTGTAAACTCAGCTGACTAATGCCTATACTTCAAATTCAAATTGAGCCAATTCGATTACTTACTTACTTATACTTTGCTTAGCAGCTGATGTTCAATTCCTCATAACACGGAATCGCTATGAACGATAAAATCAACTGAACAAGTGCATCATGTACATCTGCAGGAGACAACTTATTGTAGCCATTTTAAGTATATATCAGCTCTAATTTTCTTCTTATTTTATTTTAGGAGGCTTCTCCACTCAACACATCACAACGCAACACAAATAATCCCGGCTCCTTGAACAACTACTACGAAAGTCTACGGAATAATGTAATCACCCTACTGGAACATGTTCGTATTCCACCAAACGGCGTAGCTCCACCACCAGCTGGCACAAGCAGCCTGTCGTCAGCTCCCTCAATGTCATCGACAGTAAATCATCATCCTTATTCTCATGCGTCGTTGATACCCCCCGGACCATTGACTACGGCAAGCATTTCACAGGCTCAATCTGCAGCTGGAATTTATGGTCCACCACCGCCACCACTGCCACCTAGTGCTGAGAAAATTACCCACCACCATCCACATCATCATCCGCATCATGAACACTTTGATAGCTACATCTCGAAACTGCAGTCATTGTGTGTTCCACCGGATGTCTATGCGCTGCCCGACGATAATCGTCCTGTATACGACACAGTGAAATCATCCCTACACCAAGATTACACTGTTTTACCAACACCTATTTAAATATAAACAAATTGTATAATATATGTACTTAAAACTGTAAATATTCATATAGGATTGTAATTTATTTTTATCTTTTTATTTTAATGAACTTACACTTTTGAAAAAAGCGAACTGCAAGTCCTTGCACGGCGGATTTCTACTTAAGCATCATGCGCCATGTATGCATATTGAATATCCGTTTATTTGTAAATAGGGTCGTTATTCAGGCGGCATACCTAGAATTAAGTCATAACTACAGGAATAATTATTAATAAATTATAAGTTAGTAAATATTACATCTTTATTGTACATTAAAATATAAGTTAAAAAAAGAAATTCATATTGCATAAAGTTTATGTCATTATAGTTGTCATAGGTGAGTGTCAATTAAGTAATAATTGACGTCAAAATAAATTTCTGTCTGCATGGACATGTAAAATTAAGTTAAAAGAATCAACATAAAATCTGATTAAAAAATTGTATAAACATAAACAAAAATATTTCTTTTTTAAATGTAGTTCCGTTTATTCGAATTTAATGACAAGGCTCCGGATATAGGTAAACTATTAAATATACTAGACTACATAGCTAACACTAATTTTAAGTAAACTAATTAATTAATTATTAAATAAAAGAGTAAAGGATATGTGATTATGAACAAAAGAAAAAAAATAAATATTTGTAATAAATCTGTTAGGGTTTTGTTTTGTTTAATCAACTTGTGTTATAATACATGGTTATGAGTTTGTTCAGTTTTAATTAGCATTAAATAGACATCTAAAATCAAATCAAAACTTCTATCAGAGAAGATGCAATTACCGCGGCAGATGAATGAAGTATCGAATTCAAAAAGGTGCAATATGTAATTTACAACTAACTAAGCATAAAAAATTAATCAATTTGTTTTGTTTTTAAGTTTTTTTTTATTCATTTATCGGCTTTAGTATTATTATGAGATAATATTATATATTTAATATTACACATATGAAATTTATAATTACTATTCGAAAGGAAAAAAATTAAAAATCTACTTTAAATACGCAAACCAATGAAATGTGGAGAAAATGAAAATAAATGTTATGTTAAATATTAAACTTAAAAAATTAGAATGAGGTCTTTTCTTTTGCGATGTAAGGCATAATGTCTGAAATCTAAGTACTTCATGACTGAAATCGATACAGATTATATATGTACATATATACATATGTATTGTCATTTAATAAATGTTGGGTGTGTCTTCAGTGCAAGTTAGAAAGTCTAAATATACATAAACACATGATAGTTTTTGAAAATACATATGTCTTAGAGTAGGTTCCCCGTACTTGAATAAAAAAACTGAAGTCTGCGTTCTAAACTAGGTATGCATATCACCCACAAATGAATATAGAAGTAATAACTATTCGTTTATTAAATCTGGTTTTGATGCCTAAATGATTTTGTAAGATATTGCATTAGGTAAGCTGACAACAAAAAAAAAATACAAATTTTTGGCGCGAAATGTCCATGGGACCCAGGGCCTAACTTCTCACAAGCATGCGTGTTGTGCGTGTTATATTCTTTAAAGGAATGGAAGGGGGCCTACTGTTTAATACCGCACCCGAAGGCCAATTTTTGTTTTGAGAAGCTTTTTCATGACAGTTTTACTCTCGGATATTTGTCAGACGCTCGCGAGAGGTTGGGCCGTGAAAGAAATTTTTGGTGTTATCTGGGGATTGAACCCGGAACCACTCGCTCCGTAGTCCAACGCACTAACCACTTGAGCTACGGCGCCCACAAGCTTACAACAGGCTTTGAAATTTTGTAAGCCCACAGGACTCTCACTAACAAAGGAAATCTGCTTACTAACGAATAATTAAAATCGATTTAGTAGTTCACAAATCATATTTTCCATGAATAAAAGATTTGAACTCGTAGGTATTAGTAAAATCCGCATCCGAGCTTGGGTACCTCGAATGATCTTTACTTACACATTAGCACACTTAAATTCTGTTTAACGTGTTCTTCACAGGAATGGAAGGAAACAAGTGTTTAAAGATGTATACGTCGGGCAGGGTTTTGTTTTTTGTAAAGCTTTATCGTGGCACTTACGGTAGGTGCTTATGAGACTTTGTCACAAGCTAGTTCTGGAACTCATTTAGGGTACCCCTAATCTGCTTGCATGTCCTGCTATTAAACAGTGCCCCGTTTTTACCAATTGAGATAAATCTGACGAGAGACACCACAAAAGATTGATTTTACGAGATCTTCGCTAAGAATGTACTAGATATGGGGAAGAGGAACCATCTTTAATTAGAGCATGCAACGAAATGGAGTTAAGATCATCGACTTTAGTAAAATTACGACCTACTAAATTGAGCTCGTTCCGATTGTTTGTCATTCAGTGCATTTGGTTTTGGAAGTTCGAATGGTCGAATGATTAGGATCATACCCTTGTTATAGCGGGTACAGATGTTAATCTACAATAATGTGATACTGGTAAAAAAATTTGTAGACACTTTCAACTCACAACTGACTGCAACAACCTTTGTCCTAAGGGGCAAACGACCAGGGACGGAACTGTTAGAGTGATATCAATATAATGCCAGGATACCTGCCAGAGTACTCAATATGCACAGGAACAAGTGCTAGTGGTGAAAAATGTACTAAAACTAGTTATTAGTTTAAACAACTGACCTGTTCAAATTTGCAAGAAATGGTCTGATAGGGTAATTACATCCCTATCGAGTAACCCGTCGGGAGGAATGATTCAGCATAAATGAAAAATTTGCATCGTGCAATCTGCTAAAGTGAACGATTCACATGTCGGCAATGTGAATGAGATTCTCTGTATCGTGGAAAATGCACGGATCAAATTACCCTATACACTTGACATCCGCAACTATTCATTGCGGATTTGGTTGTTGTGTTGTAGTTTTCTGAAGGATTACCGCAAAAACAAAGGATAATATAAAAAACAGACGGAAAACAGTCGAGAATGTAGGGAGAATCCACACAAAAATATAATACTTTGTTTTTTGTAGTCCTAGTAAGATTTATTGGTCTAAATAAATGATAACTTTATAAACTCACTTTTCCTACTACACACTAGAACGTTGAGTAGCTCATAGGCTTTTCACAAACCTACATATGGCGAACTCATGTTCTGTGACCAAAATAAGGGGTAAACCAATTTGGTGTGCGCAGAAATTAAGTTAATCCCAACGAACTGCAGACAGGAACTATCTAGACTGGAAACGCTACAGGTGGATTCTTAAAGCATATGAATTTGCACTGAAGAAAGCCGAAAGGAAATCTTCCAGTGAGGAGTGCAGATTTTGGGTACTCTATTTCCCAGTTGTTTCAAAGTTGTACTTTATCTAACAATCAACACAAGCACACCACTAACAAAAAATCTTATATCAGAAAGGAATATCCTTTAGAATCTTTAGATTATACTTGAATTCATACAGCCTGATATTTCATCATTCCTTTAGAAATTCAGAAGTCATTGAACATTCTTAACTCGCTAACTGGCTATCTTCAAGGGAAGCGTAGATTTAGGGAGCTGAAGGTGCCTCCATTATCATTTCATGAAGAGAAGACAGAAGTAATTTTACACTATCTATTTGTTCAGTAATATTTATTCGTTTTCCCATCACCAATCACAAATACCTTTCCAACAAGCTGTCAAACGAGCACTTCCTAACTAACAATACTCGTCGGTAAGAAAGAGTATCCGACGGGTTCCACGATAGATATGAGAATGGGTGAAGTGAATCTCAGATCCGTCGGGTTTTACAATAGGGGGGATAATCCGAATAAAGCATACTTGATGTGAACCTGAGTCATAAAAAAACAAATGGCCTCTCTCTACTATAATTAAAGATGTGTTTATTATTTTATTCAATATGATCTTCAAGATCGATCGACAAAACTTCAAACCACGCGAAATCGTCGCTATTTATTTGTCTATGTCAAGGTCACGTACACGTAGGTTAGTATGAATAAGAATGAATAAATTCAACGCCACGTCTAGTTTGGGATTTGCTACTAGTCTTATTCGTTTAGGTACATATGTATGTAGGAGCACGATGGAGATGCCCGCAATTTTCTCATGGTCGGAAAAGGATTACAGAGGCCTTAATATAAAGATAGCATAGGATTCTGAATATCTGAAAATGAAAATCAAACAGAAAGAAATAAGAAGACATTATAAGACCCTTATCAACCCACCGTGATCTATTTATGTACGGATTCATCAACATCGACTTAAGATGACTAGGTGAATCTGGCCTCTTTGGTGAAGTGTACATCAGAAGTAGGACATAGCCGTAAGCGGTATTCAAATTTGAAGCTGCTGCTACCTTAGAAGATGACAAGTACCGAATTGTAAAATTAAAGGAGTCCAGTAGTGCGTCGGTCTACTGATTGGGGGTTTAATGTTCGAATCTTAAAATTTCGCCACTAATTTATTTCACTGTCTAAACTTTAGTAAATCGTTTGACAATCATCCAAGAGCATATCCTAGATAAAAAAAGCTTCTTAATTAAACACTTAGGAAACGGTATAAAATTGTAAAATTCGTCAATTTGTATAATAAAAAAAAAAAAATAATAATTTTAAAATCTGATTATTTGCTTATTCTAAATTTGCTCTCCGATTTTATTAGCTTTTTGGTGCTTGGTAAGCCATGGAAGACTTTCCTTCACATTTCAATATTCAAAATCAATTTGCACTTTAGTCTGCTCCTTAAAATATTCTCAATTTTTTACTTACATACAGGACACATTTATAAATTGAAAAGAAAAACACAGACAGTGGTCCCCCAAGGACATCCCATACACTTGAGAGTTTGTACATTTTTTATGACCAGAAGTCGGACAGAAGTTTCCCATTAAATACGAGCTGCCAACCTTTCAAGACCAATCAACATTTCAATTCTTTAACACATTTCCCCAAAAAATGAGCAAAAAAGCACATCCATGTCCATACATTTCTGCTTTCTGCAAGTTGGCACGAACACTAACGACTCCCGGTCTGACGTCCAGGAAAAAGGACACTTGGCGAAAATAAATTGTCACATCATTAAGTGGTGACAAAAAAGACACACACAGAAACCCTTCTTATGACATACAAAGTTCTTCACCATTCACCCATGGGATGAGAGCGCGCACCCTCTTGTGAAATGTCCAGTCCATGGTCTTCGTGCGACATAGAAATTGAACAATGCTACCGTAGTCGCCGAATGAATGCTCTAATTACAACATGCACCAAATGCGGATCATCCCCCAGGGGAACACGCCTAGAAAATGTTCCAACCAACTCTAAGAATGTTCGTTCATCTTGTTAGCTAAGCAAAAATTGCTTCCATTAATAGTGGTCATTAGGTGAAATACTTTACTGCAAATGATCTCCCATTATTTGCTAATAACTCATTGGGCGTGTGACTTATGCGGTTCAATTAGTGGGACTATTTAAGGCAAGCACCCAACAAACGCCAACGAACAGGACGTGCCTTCTGAGAAAGTGTTACTTTTCTAGAAATCATATCGACGTTATAAGAACCCCACACACTGGAATTATGGTTTCAAATGTCGGTCAGAAGATGGGACTCAGCTATCTGCAGCCGTTGTCCCCTCCGCCGTGTTAAAAAGAAGTAGAAAAACTTGTACACTCAAATTTGTTTATTTATCCATGAGCATTGATGGATAAAATGACCTTAATCAATGGAACAATGAAATTCCGTATAAAGGAATGACACTCGGTCCCATGTGACTGAATCTCGTTTACGCAACCATTCATCTGAACGTCGCATGTGGTCAGTATGAGTGTCTCCATCTCCAAAGATTCTCAAACCACAAGACATTCAACAAATAAGAAGATATAGATTTGAACATCAGTTTGACAGAGGTGGACATGGGCAAGGATGAGGGATGATTCAATTTTTCTTCTCGCGTGTGTGTAAAGCCAAGTGTTCGGCAAAATAGGAATAAATAAGATATGAATGGTCAAGTTGATGTGCCTAGGGCATTTGGGAATATTCAAGGTTTAAATATTTGATATCCTTACGGGGGTGGTGCATCGGCATGGATACCGAACTAATGTAAATGTTTGCTGTTAATGTATTAGTAAAAAATAAATTAATCAGAAAACATTTAAAAGACATGGCTGCCTCTATGACACCATTTAAAGTTTAACTTTTCAACCACATATAATACAAATATTCTGCAGAGCACACGAAATACCACAAAAACCAACTCAGAGCAAGGTCCTTGTAAATTCTCTCCTTCTGTGCAAAAGCAATTAGGAGCGAGAAATTCCCATTAATTTTTTGTATGCTGACCAGTCAAATGCAAGCCGCCAATTATTCACGGATAATCTAACCCGAAATGGGACGTTAATTACGACACGTCATTAACATGAATGCTGCGCTAGGACACTTTCAACTACCCACTGTTAGGGGCAAACACGAATAATGCAAAAAAAAAAGCATTTTGTTCTGATTAATTGTTTTAGAAAGTTTATATGCTGCTAGGTACATGTCTTGATATAAATTTAACTGACACTCTTAAAGTTAAAGTAATAATTTTGACTGTATAGTGTATAGTTTGCAGAATTCTCTCACAATTTTTTTTAGATACTTCTAGAGTATGGTCAATTTAAGGAGTTAATGGAAAACCTACATCTACATACCAATAATCATTTCTTAAAGGATTTTTAAGAAATCTAATTATCCTGTTTTTTTATATTGAAGGTTTTTTTTCGTTTTTCCTTCAAATTTTTGACTTGTTTTTTTTCTTCACACATTCTTAATAGAATTATGAATAATGTTTCAGTAGAAAGATAAAATATCAAATCTCTGTAAAATGTGCAATAACAAATTCTGTAAAATATTTATGTACGAAATAAAAATATCTATCTATCTTTAAGAAATCTATTATACTGAACCATGGTGATCTGTTGATTTTATTGCAAATGTTTTGAAGAAGGAAGTTTCCTAAATGTAAAACTTCGTAGGATAACAAAATGAAGTTAAAGTTTCCTTTATAATGTCGAACAATTTTTCATCACTTTCACTACTGCGGCAAGTAGTGGAGATATTTTTGGAAGATAGTTGACAACAGTACAATAAGCAGTACCGTTAGTAACAACTTACGAATTGAAGAATAAACTGCAGGATTTGAACGTTTGTGTATTTGTTCCATAATTTTTAGGGGCGGCGCCCAATCAGAAGTAATGGAACAAATTCCATAGCAGGATGATTAGCATAATGTAATTTATTTAGCTGAAAATATAAATACATATGAAGGTCCATAAGACCATTGAGCTCGTGCCTTATCTAAGAAAAACTAAAGAGTTAAACGAGGCAACGCTAAGGCCATACGTAGGTTTTCATGGCCAATCTATCAGTAATTCCCAAACTTAACTTAAACATTAGACTTTGAAGTGACAAACTACAAACTTTGAACTTTGAAATAAAAAGTATGGTTGTATTGTACGAATAAAACGTCTACTAGAATATGATTTACAGACTACATTTTTGGATTATACGTAAATGAATAAATAAAGTGCACGACTGGGACTTGCACCTTAATGCTATAAGTTTACAAACTCATAAGCACTGAAATTCAAGTCTTGTCCCATTGATAACATTGAATTGATGTTATCTGGGCGATTTCACAAATTCTTTTTTATGTAAAAATTCCCTCAAAAAGTAGACGTTGCCATATATGGTGTTCAGGTGAACTATATAGAACTTCAAGGCGTATTAATTTTTTTCACAATTTTTTCCGATTTCTAGTAAAAATTTTGATAAATTTAAAAAGTTTCAAAACTTGGTAGGTGGTATGTACGTCATATCTTTGCATTTGTCATACCCACCACCGAGAAACAGCCAATTTGTAAAATTACCGTTATAAGCATTTGTCACGCAAAACGTAGTACGTCATCTAATAGCATATGCCCAAATAAACTCACATATAAAATTTAATCAAAATCGTTAGAGCCGTTTTCGAGAAAATCCATTTTTAGTGAAATCGGCCCTAAGTTCCCGTAATATTGGGGTTAGAAGGAAAATTCTAATTTTACCTCAAGAAATCATCCCACAGACAGGCTGCAATCGAATATACAGGCAGACACACCGACAGACCGACAGACAAACAGACAGATAGATAGACAAACAGACAGACGGAATGGTCGGATCCATTTGGACTTTTCCAACATAGTAATGTCAAAATTGATTAAAATCTCAAGTTCGAAATTTTTTACGAAACCAGGTATACGAGTAGGTAAAAAATAGTAAAAAATACATGTGCACATGTGGATAACTATTCGAACTGAATGAAGGTTACCAATAATTTCGTCCAAAACCTGATTGGTCCAAAACCTGTCCTAAAACCAGTGTGGTTTTAGGACAGGAAACTCCACCATCGACACAAATTTTCTTAGAAAAAACCCAGGAATCATAGGTCGATACCCGCCTTCAACATTGTTATTTAAAGAATTCTGCAGAATGCTAGTGATGCTAGTAGTGCTTTTATGAGCATTAAGATGAAAGCGGCTAAGTAGAGTTCAACAGTCAACGAAGCCAAAACAAAGTATATACTTACATAAATTCTGTCAACAAAAATAGGAATACAACATCGACGTCTTAGAACATCACCCACGACAGACAAAACCTAAACATAGTTAAGAGCTGTATCCTTTATACATTCAGACAATGGCATCAGCGCTAAGATCAAACGAAAATTAAAACTTACCAATCGCTTCTTTTTTTTTTTGCTAAGAAGGCAATCACGGGGATTATTACCGACCACAACTTCCTGACGGGAGAAGGTGACTGAAAACAGATGACCTCTGCAGAGGCTGAGGCGATACAAACGCAGAAGAAAGGACATATCACTTCCTAGGATAGGACACCTATGCGGAAACCACTTTGGAGACCTGTGGGACCTGTAAGGAAAACACCATTTTTGATCCGGGGAGAACACATAGTTAACAAAACTGCTAACTAATTTTGTCTTCTTTTAGGTTCCTCCACGACAGAAGTATGCATATTGCATATACCTACTTACTTACTTAAGTGTATAGTGTTATTACGCAGTCGTAATCGTACATATCGTCGCACAAACTATAATAAACCACCTTTACAAACCAGAATGTGTAAATAGAAAGACGGATGCATAAGCTAAAGCGAATGCCCTGTTCGAAAAGAAATTCAGACTCAGAGACGGGTCTCCTAAATTGGTATTATACGTCAATTACAATCTGCAGTCTTCAAATATTTACAGCCAGTTAGCCTATGTTGCACCTAAATTAAATGTCAACTCTGCAACCTTAAGGCCAAAATTTTGATCAATTGTATATCTGGCTTCGTTAGATTGAAGTTCCACGTTATGGGTTATGCATAAGGACACGGAATATGCAATGTACGTGCTCCCCATGCTCGATTTAGTATTGATTTTCAACAAGCACATTCCTTGTGCGTGAGCTTCTTATTAATCTCCAATTTATCCGCACAAAATTTAACCCTTTTCGAGGGAAATTACTCCCCCGCTGATACAAAAGGAATTGATTACACTTTCGGTGTGTACATTGCTTACGGGAAGTTTTTTTTTTCTTCGTTCATTTGAGTGTTCGTTTTGGGATAAAAATGAAATGAAATGAAATTTATTAGGCGCCAGGATCACGAACGAAGGAGTCTGAAAGAAATTAAAACATTTCTCGGAGCGCAAATGAAAAAGGATTTTTTCGATGGGTTGGGGTACGTCTACTTAGCAACCGATGGCTTGGGGGGTTGGAGGTTTACTTTTCTAAATTAACAGGATGTTTGATTTCTTTCTCGTGTGTGTTTCTTGGGATGGAGAAGGGTGGATTTATTCGCTTTCAAAAGAAACGCATTTGCACCTTTCTTTAGCATAATTTACTACGAACTCACATGTTTCAAGGATTCGCTTCCATTAAGTCATCGAAATTGGAATTAGAATCGTGTTGTCGTCTCCTTTAAACTTTTCACTTAGCCCAATGTGTGAAAGTGATTTAAATGTCGCGTATGGCAAAGTAATCGTTTGGCGCGTTCAGCGAAATTGATTTGGAAAAGAAAAGTTTACGTTCCATGGAATTATTTAATTCCCCCTTGTTACACAGTCGAGTGGTTTAGAATGACTTTATTCAGATTTTTTCCCACAATTTTCTTTCATGGAAAAGGTTTTTTTTTTTTTTTTATATAATTCACGCTAATCCTTATTTGCCCTTTGGTGAGCCACTTTTTTTATCCTCTCTACTTACATCTGCGGAACAAAAGCACTCGATATGCTTGGATTTTTTGTTCCACAGACAAGGACGACCTAACCTATTGTAAGGAAAAAAAAAATGAGGGCAATAAACATCCCCAACAGAATGCAGTACTTTTTTAGGTTTAAGATAACCTCTGGAATAAATACACAAAAAATACGTTCTTCTTCACATGAGGAATGCTATGAAAAGACTATAGAAAAAGTGAGTGGGAAAAAAATCGCTGGCCTGTAGGTTAGGTGTAAGTGTCCCCTTCTGTTTTTGTTTCACATGGCTAACAGGGGATATTGGAATGTGATACGGGGTGGTGAATGGGGTTTGTGCACAACAATTGACTTAACGCGCTTTACGATGACATCTTCTAATAATGTTGTCACTCGGTGAGTGGCTTTCAGAGATCTCTTCAAAATCTTTAGGAACATTGAACGTATCGCAGTATTTTTAGAAAGTTTAATTAAGTCTTATCTAATGAAGATAGCTACAAATATTTATAAGTTCACGATATTCGTAATTTTCATTTCTAACCATAGACTCAAGGTCTGTTAGGGTATGAAGAATGGGTAGTATACTATAAGGTCTTGTTTCTCTTAACGGTTGGTTGGATTTAGTTAAATAAGGCTGACAATTTGTAGCACGGCTATATATATGAGAATACAACTAACACTCAAAGATGCGCTAGATAAAACTCTAAACACCTAAAATGATATGGGTGATAGGAACATCGAAGGGGAAGAATTTTACGAAGTCTCATAAACCTCATAGCCTACATTTGTGTGTTTCATTTCAATTTAAAGTTCTAATGCTCCAAGAAAATACTCTTTACAAAGTGTCGATGTGAGACCGATCTAATAAAAATTGTCTGTATATAAGAGCGTGAGAGATGTGAACGACATCACGAAGAAAATCACGAATACGATCTTCCGTCAGCCATGTGGCTCTTGCATCGGAGTTATGGGATCCATAAGCGCAACACTCACAGCAGAATGCACATCGTACGTTGAATATTTAATGCAAGACCAGACAAGAATAAGATGGGTACGGGTAGCGGAATCGGTTTACCAACACCATGCAGCCCTATGCAGTAAAGTTAATGCCGGCCTTAATATAGAACTAACAGTGATTACAGGATTTTGGAAGATAACATCGTCGAAAAGTCAGGCAACCATTTAGCCATTAAGGCTCTGGTACATGGAGCAAGAGAAATTAGACCCAGCAAATGCACCTCTATGACAAATCAACATCCTAGGGACGTACTAGGTAGATATGACAAACTTGCAAGTATGTAGAGTCGGCGTTACATATGTATGTATGTATGTATTTTTCAACTCTAGTTTTATAAGCTCTAGATATACGATCATGTAGATGTCAACTAGTAAGGCAAATATCTACTGGATGCACCAGTACATAAAGATAACCATAACGGCAAGAACATACACCCGAGTATACAAGAAGAAATACATCTTCTAGCCAAATTTAGTCATGCAGTTGCTCGAGTCATCTTCTCTAAATAAACTCTTATAATAAAGGCCAACATTTCAAAACCCCCTTAACTTCTCTGTACGGCTTCCGGAAATTACGCCAGAATATTTTTTTTTTTAAAAAAGCAGAAATTTTGTTTGTTTTCAAATTTGGGGGAAAAAAATGAATTTTGTTTAGAAAATATGACAGAAATTTCGGAAATTATGCCAGACACATATGGAAAAAGAACCAGCAAGTAAAATGGAAATTAGGCTTGAAAATAAACACATTCTTGCCTAATTTCCAAACTTATTTTGTAAAAAGATCAAAAATGGTTATACATATATTTTAAAATAAAATATATGTATGTACATATATCACATTACCGCTCTCTTCTCTACCTCTCCACTTCGCTGCTCCTTAACGACCGGTACTAGAAGGTTTGCTAATAGTGTTTTTTTGCGTTTTTTTATTTTTAGAAAAGGAAAAAAAGTCAGAAATACGAGTATTGTTTCTGGCATTTTTCTAACAATATTGTTTCTGTTGGCCAAGAAAACTTATTTGAAAAAATGCTTGAAATATTGGAAAAAAAGTTTTTTTAGGAAAAAAGGTCAGACTTTTGTATAGAAAGTTTTCAGGCATTTTTTTTTTTAAATCAGGCTTAATTTTCGGGAGCCCTCTGTACAGGGGTTTTAGGTGAATTAAAAAGTTGTGGTTAATGTAAGCAGTTGTTAAAGTAAAAGGGGACTGAATTAGTTTATATGAACATATGTATCTACATATATCGAAAACAACTAGGTAATTCTATCGAACCGCATTAAGATAATATAAGATTGTGCTTATACACTTGTGGTAAAAAAGGCCAGAGTCTTTTTGATTTTCTACATGAAAATTTCAATTCGCATACAAGGTTACACACTTGCTGCTAAAATGTCATGCATAGATAAATATATGTAAGTACTACCGCTTACTTCCTTGAATAAAATACGTACTTAATACTATACCCACCACCTTAAGGACCTCCCACCGAGTAACCTTACACGTTTCCACCAAACTCTTATGTGGTAGAGGTTAAAAGTCGTTTTGATACACAACCTAGAAGTGTTTCCTTCGACATACATTATCGTGTGTTTTTCACATGTGTATCCCCGTTTTTTTATCCCTCCGTTTCCGTTTCGCAGTTATTTAATTTACAACCCTTTTTTATCCATGTATCCTGCTGCCTACTTATGTGGCAAACAGTATTCTATGCGATGAAAATTTCATGGCAATTCGACAATACACATAAACACACACGCTACCACCACGAGCACCAAGTATCCAGTGACGCTGACTTTTTGACTTTTTTAAGGTAATGCCGTTGGCGGAAGTTACTAAAAAAACTTGAACTTCATGCTTAAATGAATACATTGCAGCTTCAAAGTTAACACGACATAATTTATGGGACCATTAGTAATTAAATTCGTTGAAAGAACACGGATGACAGGAGAAGATACGGATTTACAGGAAACCCACAAAAAATAGATGGAGTAATTGCGTAAAATTAAATTATTATTTCATAAATTGGTACATGCATTTAATGAAAGATAAAAGAAAGATACGCTTATGCCGAAACTGCTGCGATTCATTTAAAATTAAGAATAAATCATGCGTAGTTTGGAAAATTCTCAAATACTCAGCTAATGATTGTTGTCATGATCAACATATTGTCAAATATCAACATATCGCATCATCTCCCATTTTTCTCAGTGTTAGAACCTTTTCTACGTTCTATATTCGAAAGTACTCGCATTAAGTAATCACATTTATTGTATAGACAGGTTAAGACAGATAGCTTGTGTTCCCTTTTAGTATTCTTTTACTAGTCATATCCTTTTCCGTCGTGTGAAGCCGTTCAAAGCATTTCATGATGCTGTAACCGGTTTACAATTTAGATGAAAAATTTAAAGCAAAAATGACCCTAGTCTAGCATCGACAGTCCCAAGTCGGTTTGCCACCCTTCCACTTATTCGGCATAAGTCTAGTACGATTATAAAATTAATACCAAAAGTAATGGAAAAGGATACCCCCTGCAATTGGCTTCCTCTTTTTTGCGAAAATAATTTTCACCCTTCAAGTATTAAGCGTCCTCGAAATGGTCAGTTCTTGTTACAATATTCTTTATAAACAAATCTGTATCTACAACCCCACACATATGTATATGTATGTAGACCCGGCTCCAAAGGACAATTTATTTGTTCATACAGTTTTAAGAGAATCCTTATAAATTTCAATTAAATGCTTTTTAAAAGTAATCCATTAGGGAAGACAAATGATATTTTGATCTCTTTATGGTTAGTGGACTTTCTAGTTTTGCGGACATGAATACATATTTTATTTATTTATTTATTTTTTTTGTTTTGTTTTGTCCTTGGGTATTCATACCTGCTGTCTCTGAATATTGTCCTTTTTATGATTTTTGAAATATTAAAAGACATCATGGAAAGTTATGGCATTAGGACAAAGGCATATCCGCCGAAAAGTCATGTGGGATTTTGTATGTCTCGTTAAGCATTAATATGGTACAATGGTAATACGGTAGAATGTCCTTTTTTGGTTTCCGTTTTGTATTTCATTGATGTTAGGTGATGGAGAATAAGGGTATATTTCTATTTAATTATTTTTTAAGAATAGTGTCAATAAAAGTGATAGTAAACGAAATATTATGTACTTACATTTTCAATATTTAATTTACTTATTCTTATGTTTAGAGAAGGGGAGTATTTCTGAAAAATAAATAATTAATTATAGCGTTTTTACTGACAATGTCGCACAAAGAACATAGAACAAATTATGGTAGCAACGAGCCTATTACTAGGTGCATAAGCTCCTTTAGTGAGCTTTGCAACGAAATTGATTTTAGCTTATCTCGATTAGAATTTAAAAATTGTGTTTATTCATTGATTTTAAATAAATAATATTATTGTTTATTAAGGTAATCTAGGAGATGCAAAGTTGGTAGATGATCCCTAGTCGCGCAACAAATATCTATTGTGTAAAGCGATACTGCGAGTATGCACTGAGAGAACGTAGTGTTCTGTGCGCTCTGTGATGGAAGAAAAAAAAAAACTCCGGAGGCACAATCTTTTTGTGTCTGTGCAACTACTACATAGCGTATGCTGATGATATTGACATTATTGGCAGAATATAAGCTGTCATCAGTGCACTAGTATTCAAACGGAAGCTAGCGATAAATAAAGGCAAAACCAAGTATATGCTCTTCCAACAGGAAGGGACACACAACATCGACCAATTGGACAGAACGTAACATTAGACATCTATAACTTTGAAGTAAGTAAGGCACTTTGTCTACCTCGGCGCTGCTATAAACTCCGTCAATAACATCTCAGCAGAAACAAAACGAAAAATAATTCTTACCAATCGCTGTTACTTTGGACTGAGAAGGCAATTGACTAATAGAGCCCTATTACGAACAACTAAGGAGATTCTGTACAAGACTTTGATCAGTCCTGCTTTATGGCGCTGAAGGTTGGACTCTATCTAAAGTGTATGAAGACATCCTGGGTCGCTTCGGGAGCAAGAAGTAAGTAAGTAAGTAAGTAGGAAGGAAGTTAATAAAATCCGGAAGTCTATATAATGGTCTCCGGCTATGAAATGATTCGATATTACTGCAAAGCGCATTCGCCAATTCTGTTCACCAAACGTAGGGGCATGTTTGTCTTCTAGAAATATTTCAGTGATAGGTAAGTACATATGTTATGTAACACTGTTGTATGTTTCTTTTGTCAGTCATAATAAATCCATTTTGAAAATTTTCACATGCGAGGAAGTACTGATCAGCATAATCATTCTGCTGTATCTCACTCCAGTAAAATTATTCAATAAGCCATCTTGTAAAACGAAAAATGTACCTAATATCATTTCATTACACATATGTACATATTGTGCAATAACTGTTTTTGTTTGAATAGAAGGGAAACGGAAATTTATTTCATCTTCCATTCGCCATCTACCGGAATGCAGTCTTTTTAAACATAAATGAACTCAAATAACAAGCAATATGGAGTTTGAAAAAAGCTTTTCGTCGAAAAGCTCTGATAGTTGCTGTCCTTACTTTCGTTCAATAATTCTACTCATTCAGGTATCGAGCACGAGAGGGATGAAATTAATTCCAGGATGGTTTCAGTTGATGATTTGAAATTTTGAAAATACGAAACATTTTCAACAAAAACTGACAAATAGTTTTGTTTCTACCTGCACTACAAATATAACAAACGAGTTCATTGAATTATCGATTGAATGAGTATTTGGCTCCTATTTACCAAACGCGGCGATAGGTTTATGTTTAGGTTAGGGTGGCTGTCTGTATCAAGATACAGATACATTTAGACTAAAAGAGGTCATTGTTATACAATGGATCTTTCCACTTTTGCTACCCAGGGACCAGTGAATCTAACCGGAGCTTCTTACAAAGCGAAGGGTGTCTCCGGTAATATAGAATAAAGCCCCTAAATGGAGTATTTTCCTTTGGGATATATCGGGACTGGTGCATAGAAGGCGAAGGATAGTTTTTTCCTCCTCTTCGTACCTACAAATCATTTGAAAAGAGGCCCAGTCTTTTAGTATGTTGGGCTGGCAGACAATGCTCCGTGAGGACACCAATCACGTAGCTGATCTGTGACCGCTTTAGCATAACCAGTGTTTCTGATCTGGCTTAAGCCTTATGTATCTTGATATGCGACACGTCAAACGAAATGAACTGATATATCATCTAAATGGGTATTGTTGTACCATTCACGGCGGATAGGGATGATCGTTCAGAAGTTACAGTCAAATCTCAATTTCAGCGGGGTATAATCGATGTTTGAATGGGTAAAGTTTAGTAGATTGAGGATCGATGAGGGTGATAAATGGACTACTGCTAGGAGAGTTTAAGATGGATGGCCAAACTGGTAGCCCTCTGTTTGCCGGTTAAGTCTTAGGGAAGCAGATGAAACATGATGTCGAATGCTGCGAACTGAGTAATTCTTAGTGCACCTCTGATGCCAAGCATGCAGAACTTTGCCCTTTTAGGTGTAGACCTGATGACGGACTAGTGCAGCCAGCTTGTTCTTCGAGGTTACATATCCCAGCTCCTACTTATAGTCTTTTCACAGGCATAGAGATTTGCATTTGTTTTCTTAACAATAGTGTTCTCAATAGTGGATTGGCTTTCCAGTTTAGTTTCCTAGTCAAGATCCTCGTAAGACCCAAGTATTTTGCATTTTCTGTGTAACAGAGCCTGGCGCCACTAGTGGAACTTTGTATTTTCTCGTGAAGACAACTAATTTGTTTTTGTGAGCGGTTAGCCCCAGTGCAAAATTTGGAAGCTCATTTGGTGAGCAGAAGGAAGCACTGGGGCTGCAATAGCAACAGCATCCCCAGAGGCAATCACTCTGCATCTTGTCCTTTCAATCTCTACTAGAAGCCCAATAACCACTAGATTCCAGAGAATAGGCGACCAGACACCGACTTGGGGTATACCGCGACTGGAAAACCTTCTAACCGATGTACCGTTCAGCGATTATCCACTTTCAGATTTGCCACCAGCACCCTTTGCCTTCGATTGCCTTTGATTTGACTTTGTTAAAAACACTCTCAATGCCAAGGAAGGCCACAAAGCTATATTGCGAACGAGAGGATGGAAGGTTATTTCGACTGATTGGCTTTTACAGTGGTTTAGTGTGTTGGACTACGGAGCGAGGGATTCGAGGTTCAAACAACAAAAATTGCCCTTCGGATACGGCATTAAACAGTAACCCCCCTTCCATTCGTGTAAAGGATATAACACGCACAACACGAATGGTTGTGAGAAGCTAGGCCCTGGGTCTCATGGACCTATCGCGCCAAAAATTTGCTTAACTTGTTTATTTTGTAGCTCCACATCACTAATTTAAATGATCAGAATTTTTTGTTGTGGTTTTGATGAGATTAAGATTTTGTCCTAGGTTATGGTCAGTAGGTAAGACGAACTTGTTTTGTTTGTTCATAAACTGCTTTAAAACCCTCCATATCAGAATGCTGTCGATATCATTTGAAGTAGGAGACAGGCAATAACTTCGTTTTCGAACTAGATAAAATATAGCTATATATGTATGTACATACATATGTAGCTACAATTCTAAGAAAATATTGCAGTTTTTGGTGTTGAATTTTATAAATTTAATTTAAATCCACTACAACAAATCGAAGAAAATTAATATCTTGACAGAGCCGAATAGCATGATGGAATCAATGTCCTACATAGACATAAAAGGTATAAATAACATTCAATCGACGGAAATATATAGCAATTTATTAGATGTAGGTGTGAACTTATTGGTCTTGAAACAATTTCTTACCAAAAGTAGTTTAAAAGCACTTTGGTTTCCTTCAAATTAAATCAAAATAAACCCTTCATCAGCTCACTACTCTTACATAGTGGCATAGCCTCCAGTCCGGCGTAACCCATAAATCACAAATAAAAAAAAAAGAAATTCACTTATTTCATGGACCAAATGGGAAAAACCTTTTCTCTTAATCTGTGTCATGCGATACATTGTAGTCACACGATATTTTGAGAGTATTCGTCCTTGCAACCCCATCATCAGCAGGTACGGTAAGCGGCTCCTTTTATTACCATCGTTGTGTCTGTCATTAAATCACATCGAAATGAAATGAACTTTAAGACCTCTATACTGTTGTTTGCATGTCCTCCCCGTAAGATGGCATTGTCGGCCATTAACAATACAGCAGTGGCATTCAGACACACCGCAAGGAAAGGACGAAATGAAAACTTATTGCTACGTTGTACTGTTGCTTTTTTTACGGCTGCTGTCACAAAATTGCTGACATTTAAGTCGCTATAAATTTTTCGCTACTAAAGATACTGTTCCTGTAGTGGAACCGACCGGACGGAAGAAGTCAAGTTACCGTCGTGCGATAGCTGAGCAAAAACAAAAACAGGACCAACGATGTGCATACTCGGTGTTGTGAGACTGAGAATATGAAGTATAAATTGCTTACGTTTGAGTGGTGTAGTATATTGTAGTATTGTATGTACATACATATATATATATGTATATACATATTTTTTGGTTTAATGGACTTAAAGTGGTGTTCCTGTCACAATAAAATCTACTACGTGTGCAACAGACGATGGAGAATAAAACGTGCAACATTTGGAGGACGTTCAAGTCGATAAAAGAGACGCTCGCAAGGTCTTTGAATTTTCTGGGAAATTAAGAGATAAAATAAACGACAATTGTTAATTTAAGGAGCACAACCGTAAAGACTGTGATTCTGAGCAGTTAAAACAAAGATTTCAAGTTTTATACCAAACATCATTATAGGTTACGGATTAAAGTTGGATGTAATAGAAGTGGAAATATGTGTGGCAAGAAATTGAACTTTATTGGGGAATGGATGACACTTCAATATATGTATGTACATACACAGGTGTTATAATATAAACAGGTTGACTAAGACTCTTCAGACGATTACACTATTTCCATTAAAAATATCACAGATACGGTATTAAAATTGTATTGTCATAAGCAAATTTGTTGCTGAACGTTTTTTGGTTTTTAGGTTTTGCATAATTTGCCCACTTCTTTATTACTTGTAAAGTTGCAAAAATGAGTAGTTACATTACTTCTAAAAAATGCAGTAAGTAATGTCCACCCTAAGCCATGCTTTAAAGTTATTTGCGTATCTACCTGCACAGATGGTAAAAATAAAAACAAAATCTCCAAAAATGAGTGATCATGATCGCAAATAAAACCTACTGCATTTGCTTTATGTTTCCCTGTTCTGACTTAGCGAAATATACATACATACATACATAAGCTTATAGAATCATTTAGTTAAAGCTTCACAACTTTGTTGAATGCATCAAATCCAATCCAGCCCCTCTCTTCTTTTGTCCTTAATGGTAAAGAAATGATAAGTAACAACTTCAGCCACTCGACGGTCCCACCTTTAGTAAAGCAGAACGGATCAGTAACCACGATACTCGATACCGATAACGCCAATCTCTTACAAACTTGTGTTCAGGGAAGTTGGCCTTCAGCATGCCAGAAAATGGAAAGAATACACAGTCTGAAAATACAGCCTTGAACAAAGTCGCATCTAGGGCAATTATTGGTATACATATTCACGAACCTTAAAAATGTGGCCCCTTCTCTTCTTTGGAACCCTCCGGTGAATGAATGGCTTCTTATCCTGGAAGAGCGGGCGAGATCTTCTACTAACGCTCCCTTTAAGCTATCTAAAATCTGTTGTCTTTGTTAATCCTTAACAAAATTAGCCCTATTTACAAGGAAACCACATTTTGAGCACCCAAACTATGCAGTATCAGTCTGCCACTAGCAGGCAACGATCTCCTTCCTAATCGCGTCTTCCAGATGAAGTTCTTGGCGATAGAGGAAGTCTTGTGGTAGCTATTAAAATTTCTTATTTGCATGACCAACGAGCTCACAATTCACGGTACTACCCTATTGATTTCATAGGATAAGGTAAATCTCAGTATACCTCTCAATACTGTTAAATTTCTACTAGAGCTCAATATGTACTATCAACTTAACTAACCACAGGAGAGCACACTACACTTCATGCTTCATTACCAAGTAGATTTCGCCTTAACTGGATCACACGCCGCAAATACCTTATTAGACTGAAGAGGTCGGTCATTTCAATTATAAAGGGTGTTTTTTTTAACACAATAGTAACTTCAAACAGTTAAATCTGTCAAACCAATTCTCAGATTGCAAACTCTAAGAGTCAATTTTATTCAGTAGTCTTTGCAATAATATCGTGATAACATACACGCTTTAACGCTTTTTAGAAATTTGGTTCCAATAATAATGGTTCTGTGCGCCAAACTTATAGAAGACTTGCACCCGAGATAACCGACCATCTGAGACCGCTAATTTCGCGTAATGGATCTTTAAATTGGCCTTCAAGATCTTGTGATTTGACGCTTCCTTATTGTTTTCTTTGGGGATACGTAAAGTTGCTAGTCTACACTGACAAACCTACAGCAATATTCGTGTTATTGACGGCCAAAAATGCTTGAAAAAAAGGTCGAAAACTTTGTCTCTCGGATGACATTTATTAGATCCAACCGTATTTTGTTGAAAATCATGCATTGTCGAAGAAGAGAAGGAAACTATACTACACTTTCTTTGTAGGTGTAGGAAATTCTCTGCTCCATTTCTTCGACAAACTTACCGAATTGACTGACCCAAACATTAGTGGCGTCAAGGGCTTTATAAGAATCTCCTACTGGTTCTATGAATGATTGTTCGAGATTGTGATCCTTGTGATAAAACAAAGTACCTTCATTGGCATTAGTGAGGCTGCATATAGGGCAGACTGCCAAGTAATCCTATACCTGTCCTATGTACATATGTTTGCAAGGTTATGACGTGCTAAAAAGTGATCTTTTCCAAATTTTTACCAAGTACAAAACAAATTGTTAAAACAAAACTTATATTTAGCTAAAATTTTCAATAATTCACGGCTCATCCTGAAAAGTTTATAAACATTTAGCATAAAGGTGCAAGTACATACATATGTACATACATAAGTATGTATGTATGTGAAGATACAACTCAGACTTGGACTTTATTTCTTTGTGGCTTCAAGTCCTGTGAAGTTCAATTTTAAAATGTATATGTACATATCTTGAAATGCTTCGTCACTTCTGAACACCTTCAACGAACTTCTACTCAGTGCTAATATTTCGTGATTGGATATGCAGTACTTCCTTCTCTAAGATCAAACATCGGCATCGATAATAACCAAAATAATGTTTTACTACGTCTTCCCCAACTTCCAGTAAAAGAACTCTTATTTTCATTTAAATTTCACAGCAAAGAAAATCGCAATCAACGTAAATTGCTGATTTCTATTCTACCCTTCACAACAGAGCATATAAAGAGCAACTTGTGCTCCTTTCATATGTATGTACGTATATATACCTATATATATGTATGTTACCAGTAATATCATCTACATCGCCGGCAAAGGAAACCAAACAATAACGTTTCAAAGAAATTTCCTCGTCTTCCAATTTGGTTAAAATTGTCCGCCTTGGAATGAAAAGAACTCGCGTCCTATCGCACAATCATCAATGTCACACAAAAAATGTTTGCATGAATCAGGCAGACGACAACAAAAACAACAACAAAAAAGGGAAATCCCATATCCTTCAGTGTTTATTTCATTTCGTGAGTTTTCTTTTATCTTTGGATTTCCAGACAAGCTCTTCAACGTTGGTCTATATTTTGATTTTTTTCAGATTTTTCGTTTTATTTTTTCTTACCAGTATGTAATACCACAATTTATGTTCGTATACAGTTCAGTATTTGAAGAGGTTTTCTTGACCCAAAGTTGGTTTAGCATACAAAAACCACTAGCATATTAACGGCTGAAAAGTTTTATCCACAAACAACTTTCGCTGGATTATGACTGGAGTCGTTATAGCAGTTTATATCGGGTTTGTTTTATATGAATAGTGGCTTGTTACAATAGGTTAGGCCCAAATTTTCCAAAAAAGAAAAAGAAATTGTAACCTTTAAAGCTGAACATTTTTGAATGGGCGATGCATGTTTGAACAAATAATGCTGGGATATTGCAGAACAGTGATACTTACTCTTGAAATGATGAAAAAAAATATTTACAAATGCAGTTGCTTCATTTTTATTGCATTTAAAGAGTGAGGCAAAGCTGGAAATAGGTGTTAGACGTATAAGCGGATAAGTCTTAAAACTAATTCGTAAAACTTAAGAAGTATTGTAATTTAAAGCGCGTTGGTTATGGCGTTTTTTTTAAAATTTCACGAAAGTCGCCAAAATTCATCAAAGCCGTCAAAGAAACCGAATTCAAATGCGCGCTATACTTCTCTTAAGATAGGCATAGTGTTGCCTCTATCTATTCTTTTCTTATGTCATTACTGATATGACACGTATTTTGGATTTAAGTAGTATTGTTGAGCGACGATTGCAACCCGGTCGGCATACGAGCAAGTTCTAGCAAGTAAGTTGCAATACACTTATGCTTTTTACGAACACATACAAACCTTTTCTACTTGCCCGACAACTGGTATGGAATCTGTCAAGCCAGCAGCGAAGTAAGTTAGTAAGCAAGTTCTAATGTTTTGTCGATTGTCGATTGTCGTTTCAATACTAGCGACCGCACCGGTGATAGCCCGCTGAGTTCTACCGATTATGTCAATATTGTCGGCGGACGCTAGTAATTGCACAGAGTTTTAGAAGATTGTGCCTCCGGTGTTAGCTTGTGAGTTTTACACAATTCTTTTAAGTGTGATGTTAAAAAAAATCACATGACAGCGCGTCACCTTGCATAAATTATTTTTATGACATCAAAGGTCTCGGTGAGAGCGTTACCGATCTTGATGGAGCAGCGAAATTTCTCCATCGTCATTCTGCACAATCTGACGAGTTTGGCAGGGTTGCCAAAACTAAACGTGGCTCGTCTCTATAGATGCTGCCATATGCGGTCTTAAAATCGATGAAAAGATGGTGGGTATCGATTTGGACTTCTTGAGTTTTCTCCAGGATCTGACTAAGTGTGACGATTTGATCGATTGTGGACTTTCCAGATCTGAAACCACACTGATAGGGGCTAAACAGGTTGTTGACGAAGGGTTTCAGACGTTCGCACAGGTTAGCAGATAATATCTTATACGTGATGTTGAGGAGAATGATACCTTCTTGATGATTGAGATGAGAAAACCGTGTACTTGTTAGTGACGCTCCGCCCTGCTGTAAGTTATGTCAAGGACCATTATCTAAATGGTTAGAACGGTACAAGATAACCTATGTATACGACCTTTGGGAGATTACCAAGATGGCCGACTAGAGGATGGTCCTGAACCATTTAAACTCAGTTTAAATAGAGATGTTATAAAAGAAATAAAAACTTAAAAAGCATTTTAGTCACGGTTTAACAGAAACAAAATAAACGTGACCGGAGTTATTATGAAATAGAGGCTATTCATCTGTCTGTACCTAGGAAATAATACTGTGCAGACTATTTCTAAAATTATAACTTTAACTAATTTTCGCATAAAATGTTCCCTTCTCTTTTTAAACGTTGTGCCATCATTAGTTTATACATACCATTGCCTAAGCTATACGTTTCAAATAAAAAGTTTAATAACAAATTCCCATCATTTTGAAAAGCAGATTATCCTAGATTAGTAGGATAATGATAGAAGATAAAACGGCACTAAAGTGTCGCATCTTGAATACTTGTCATAAAACCATTTTATTCATCGGAAACAACCAACGATACTTCCAGTTGATTAGTAGCTTTCACCCTATAAAGGTGTTCATTAAAAACAAGTATAATAAGGTGCCAACAATGCGAATGGCCCCCTTCCTTGTTGTGAGTGCTGCCAGACGGCATATGCTTAAAACACCGATTCTGATTTCACACATACGAATATCATCGTATAGCATACTTTTTGTTATTTTTCGAATAAAACTGGAATGAGGATTTCAACATCTGCTGAAGGTCTCCCACGTACCGAAATACACTTAAAATGTTGTTCGCACATGTATCCATTACCCATTCACGTCTGGCAGAATATTTGGCATGGTCACGCTTCATTCCGACAAACGACAGATATGTGGGCAAAGTCGGGAGCAGAGGGCGGGCATCAAAATTAATTATACTTCTCTTCTTCTCGCCGAAGCCATAGATCATTCTTACCTCATCTCTTGAAGTGTTGCTGCTGCTCAGCATTTTTTTTGCCTTTTTTTTTTTGTTCACTTGCTGTTCTTTCTCTGGTCGTGTGAAGGCATTCATGTACCATACTTGCAGAGAGTTGATGTAACCCAATTTTCCTGCATACACCTCTTCCAGAGCAACTACGAATATATCCACCTGAGGGTGAAAAATAAATCTCTGCTACCAATCAACTCATAAAAATTCAATGCGAAACCATTCGAGATTCGGTATGTTCCGGAGGCCACCACACAGTTTTGGCCCGGTTCGATGGAATTGGAAATGGAACTGTTGTGTGGGCATATGAGCGTGTAGGTGATGTGTGGAAAAGTCCCATGGCGGGTATAGAGCACCAAAGCGGCAGAAATTCATGCCTCTTGGTGGTGCTGGTAAACTAAGTTAATAGCGTTCCATCAACATCATGAACTTCATCATCATGAATGTAATCGTCATCATCATCACAGTCATCGTTGTTGTAGTTGTCCTCGTAGTCATCGTTTCCAATTCCTAAGGGGGAAAGTATAACTGTGCTGGCTTTAGACGAGCTTTTTATTCATATGTATCAAATCCGTATCCTACCTACATACATACATAGGTATGTATGTATGTATATGTAGGTTTTCTCATTGACGATCTTTATTCGAGCTCCCCACTCGATATAATTCAATGCCCTCGACATGCGATTTTTTCCACCCCAATTCAGCTCAACTATGTACTCTCACTCAATAACCACCTATAAGCAGCTCAGTCACTTCAGACAGAAGAATACCGATGTGCACTCTTTGGGAAATACCTATGTACATATGTATGTGTCTGTTATTCTGGTTGCTGCTCTTATTGTCTTTCAAGATAAGCTGATAGCTTTAATATTAAATCACAATAGTATGTAAGTCATATTCATGCGTATGTAAAGTAGAATTCTATCAGCTTTGACAATTTACACATGCTTTTGTAGGCCCAATAGGCGAATGGTACATTCTATGCTAAGCCAAGTTGTTGAAGACTTTGCAGACTTGGACACATGGAGAGAAGTGACAACAATGCTTCGATTGAAAGGACAATCGAATCATGTTTCTTAGAATAGATCTGCACCATTTTTCGTCTAAAGGAAGGTTGTGTTTAGAGCACCTGGTTTAGTGTTTTTGATGACTTTCTTGTCTTATATATGATATTTACCAGCTGGGCAACTAGAACTTCTTTTTCTGCACAACAGGTGATGATGATTTTGATTGCATACAGGACTGACTTTGGTAGCATTTTATTCAGAAATGGATACTAAACCAGGCAAATGTCTGATGTTAATATTTTCATCGAAAAGACGTGATTGCATTCGATAATGCGATAGAATTTTGTGTCGGATACTGCACCATATGCAGTAAATCAGGCAGTAAATAAGCCTAGAAGCCTTATTGTCAAACTAGCTAGATTTCAAAGTAGTATTATATTATCTCCCTTGGTGAATACAAAATTTCTTTGCACACCTGGTCATCATGGTATCGAAGGCAATTAAGTACCCCCAAGAGAACTGTGTAACTATTCCATTTACCAAATATACTAAAATTGTTTACATTATGTATACTTGAAAAATATTTGTTTCTGTTTCTTTCATATCGACCTTTACTCTCTTTTTATTCCGTTGTACTACTATTCATGCTGAAACGTTTTACTTTAAGCTCCAACGATTCAAGTTGTAATGTTTTTAAGGGTTTTTACTTTAATCACTCCAGAAATTTCGCTAAGTATACCAATGCAATGCAGTGTACCTTTCAACTTCCTTGTATTCTCAAGAGTTTTACAAAAGAGAGGGTAAACACAAAGAAAACAAAACAAGGACTACGAACGAACGCAATAAAATAAAGCAAAGTAACCTTCCAACCTCCTCCCTCAAGCACCATTGTCTGCATGCAATTTTATATATTTTTGTTTTTTTTTTTTTAAGAAAAAGACGAATTAGTGAAAAGTGAAATATAATAGTTTTTATTGTTACATACTACGTACTAGAAAGAGGTACTAAAGACTAATTATCTCAATGACCGTGACTTCTGGTAGGAAAACGGATCATTTATTTAGCAGTCAAGACGAGAGTTACTTCTTTTTTTGTGGTCTCTGCGAGCTCCGAATAGTTTTCGTTTCTCCTTCAAGCTAAGGATTCTTGTTAAATTGTTTTTGGCAAAAGCGAGAGCAAAGGTGATACAGTTGAGCTTTATTCGTACCACCTAATCTACCCCTTAAGGATAAGATTTTGCTGTGGTTTGATAGTTTGCTCTCGAATGACCAAATGCTGTAATTTGAACCGCCAGTATTAAAAATATAAAATTATATTGGAGAGGTACTCGCACCATCTAACGTCCCATCGCAACCATTGGAGACTCTTTGAAAAGGCACTGAAAATGGCTGCTAGACGTGTTTTCGCTTTTCTCAGTAGTTTTAGGCACACCTAGAATCGAAGCAACCGTGGCGAAAAAAACGCTCAATGCTTGGAGTTCGACACTTTCGTACAATTTCGACAGGTGGGGGTACCAGGCGAAATCGAGCATACAGGTCTAAATTAATTAAGAAGCGTGCAAAACATCATCAGTCATCATTAAGGTAGATATGCCAAGTTTTCTGCAAAAAAAAAAGAAATACTTAGTTTCCTTAGGTATTTCGTGAATTTACAATGCCCCAGTTAGGAAGCCCGTTAGGAAACGAAGGTTATTTTTCCTAATGCTAATAAATGCTTCCAATCTTTTTTGGTCATGTTGTCCTAGAAGTTTCTTGGTTTGCGTCATGCCCTGAGCGTTAGTCCAGGTTCTTGGCCTGTTTTCCCTCTCTTGTTACCTAAATTCTTCTTTTAGGGTATGATCCACTATTCCAGAGAATGGTTCAGGATCTATGTAGGTTTCTGATGTTCCCTTTCTTGCTAGGGAGTCAGCTATTTCATTGCCCTCTATTCCCACATGGCCAGGTGTCAAACAGTGGGAAACTTGTTTCTACTACATAGTTCATTAAGTTTTTGCAGGCATTTCCACCTAAGTTTAGATTTAATAATAAAGGAGTCAAGTGCCTTGATAGTAGCTTGGCTATCTGACATTATAGTTATATCACACTTATATATTATTGTAGAATGAACTCATATCTAACTCCAATCTAAGTTAATATCGATCCCGCGAACTGTGTTAACCATTCCTGAGAGAATGCAGCTTTCGACTTAGGTATACCTTTCTTAGGTATACCTACTTAGGTATTTACCTATAGATATGTAAATCTTGTGTGTGTGTTTTCGACTACAAATTTTAAAATTAACCAACAACTTATCATCTTGGTAACATAAGTGAAATCAACTTGAATGGTATTCCTCAAAAGTGTGTCATCTGGGATTTATTATATGTATCTCTAGAAATGACCGCATTCATCCATGCATAATGCGGAATAGTATCACTTTCAGTTGTATCTTCACCATTCACCGGGACGATAAACACATTTATAGATAATCCATTTTCAAGCCAAAAGGATAGGATAAGCTGATACAAATTTCATCTTCAGTCACGTCGATCAATAAAATTGGATAAAGGCATTGCACCATGGTGGCATTTCAAAGCGGACGGAAGATGAACAAACAAAAGGTGACGAATGGGAAGACTGAATAAAACATATTGAAGGTCAGATATTATTAGTTTTGATGGAGAAGTTAAATAAACCATAACTTCATCTCGAATCGGATGTGCTTCTCACATTTGTGCCCTACTTAAGGGGAACTGCAGTGTCTCCTGACATCAAGGAACGTCTATCATTTTTGGTTTTTACGTACATGAATGCAATGGAATTCTAAAAGATGATTTAGTTCAGGGCATTGCCTCAAAAATACTAATGCTTTAAACACAGTGAAAATTGTTTACTTTCGTATCCTTTCATTGTAAACATCGCCATTTACTAATTGCTGTTTTTGTAGTTATCTTTCGTTTGTTCCATTTCTGTTCTGTAAATTTCTTAATACCCTGGGAAATAATTAAAGCATCTTCGTTGCTCATAAACACCTAGCCATTTGCATGTTTCACCCACTCTCACTACCAAATTCTTTCCAAAGTGCACAATCTCGAATTACTGCTATAATCATAGTGCAACACACCGCCACCGCGCCGCTTCTACGTAAATTCTTCTGTGGAATTTTCACTCATCGCTTTGTAATACATACAAACAGTGGTATTAGTGGCAATAATAGCACACGACTAATAACAACAAAATAACAATATACACTGTATAATAATTCGTTCTTTGATTCCGCAACCGAACTTTGTACGAAACCCACGAATGTCCTTGGCGCGGCGTACCCAGACTAGTCCTTGTCCTGCACCTGCAGATACCTCCTCTGACATACCAAATGGAACAAATAGTACTACTCCATGATCTTTGCATTTGTGTCCGCGGCATTCGCTCTACCCGCAAATGAAATTTGCAGAAATTTTCGTAGATCCGCACACAGAGGACCGTGTGCCCCTGAGGGTATGTATAGCAGTAACCAGTGCACTGGAAGGCAGAAACAGCACCAGTAGCAGCAGTTCTACCGCAGCGTTGCAATGAGCTTTAATTTGTAAGCAATGCCACCACCACCACCATTGGCAGGAGGACACGCAAACGGTGTGGACCGGCATACGTACTGAATGTTTTATATCTCTAAAAACGAAGGTCCTTTCGAGCAGTGTCTGCATTGTTAGTTAACATTTGCGAAGGCATAAAAGATTCCCCTTCCAGAACCTCAACCGGCCGGCGGGTATTCACTGATGACACCTTCCTTTTGTTAGTCTTTCGCCATCGCGCAACCCAACTTACTCCACTCTTCCTACTGACTACTGCGAACAGAACTGCTGCAGGTGTTGGCCATAATGACGTTAGCTGAATTCGGCGACGAAAATCCAAAACAGAAGCCAGGGATGAACTGGGGAAATATAAAACAAAACATAATGAGTCTTGTGATGATGATAACAGTTGTTTTAAATTAGGTGGTCATGCAGCAGAGTCACCAACAATAGCTGCAGTACCACATTGGTCCTGATACGTCCCAGTAACGTTCCCAACTGTAATTTATCATCGCCCAAGTGGTATTATATTGGTGGTGTCGAAAATTGCATAGCGATTAGTTAAGACGTTCTTATACAATGAAGTGTGTGGTTGTGTGTATATCGCAGCTAAATTGAAAGCACTCTTGCATGACCGAGTGCACATACGCTCTGGCTCCTTGAGATGATTAGATGACTGCTCCAGAGATCACAGGACACCAAGAGTAATACATACATATATACTATCGTTCTTGTCGTTTGGCATTTTATTTGTATGGGTATTTGTCAGCATTTACTCCCAGTAATAATCCAAATGACAAAAAAAACATCAAGAAACCGCACAATAGTTTGCGGTGGTGACGGCTGCTGGTGCTGAAGAAGAACAGTGTAGCCTAACAGATTTTGAAGAGGAACTTAATTGTATTACATTTTGTATCCATCATTCCTAGTAATTTATTTTGGCGATACTTTAGTCAACCAGGCAGTATTCAGTTGCGTCTAGACAGTAGGCGTACATATTGACTGGCCTTGATTGGTTTGTTGTTTTCTCTTTTTACTAAGTACTTTGCTAATTAAATATCAGATACGAATCTAATTAAAAATGGGAACTTGAACGAACTTGAAGTAAAAATGAACACTGGACGCCTTAGCATGTCTGAAGTTGTCAAAACTTACGGAGTAATCCATGATCAATTGCTTTCTGTAGCATTACGAATATTATAAATATTAGCCACGACACGTCCATGGAACCAAGGGCATTGCTTCTCATAACTATTCACGTTATGCGTATTATATTCTTTACACAAATGAAAGTGACCTACTGTTTAATGCCGTGTCCGAAGGTAATTTGCTTTTGAGAAGCTATTTAACGACAGTTTTACTCGGAAGGTCGCGAGAGATGGGGCCGTGAAAAGCTTTTAGAATTGCAACTTTGTTGTATTATCAGGATATAACCGATACCGGACTGTGGTAGGGTGGTACCAATAATATGATGATGTCAGCGCATGTTTTAAAAATATGATAGGAGGATTCGAAGAGTTAGCTCGACACAGTATCTGCTTAATGAACAAGATAAAGAAAAACATGGCACTAAGGACACCCACCCGCAGTCAAGGAATATATCGTCTCCCACCACAATGGAATTGATCCAAGTTGATTTTTAAATTGTAAGCCCAACAATGTCCCAGGTTTTTCCTAGATATTTTATGTCATCAGAGTTTCTTTTCGCAAGTAAGAATTTAAGCTTAAGTTTAAGCTAGGCCTTTTAGATTCAGGCTTATGGGTGCCTTGCGACCGGGGGAGATCGCTGCTCACTTAGACCAGCAGGATTGGGTTAACTTTGCCCAATGTTTAACACAGGAAACGCTGAAAAGAAAGCCGCTGCATAAGAATCACCCCGATAGTGGTATGAATCGCAGGAGGCCCATCAGATCTACATTATCCACGTCCTCCAAATCAATGAAAAAGTAACTACCGAGAGTTCTCATTCTTCGAGCAGATAGGGCAGGACAGTCACATATCAGGTGTCGAACAAATTCAATTTCTTCCTACTCCCTGCAACTTCTGCAATAGTCGTTGTGTAGTACACCGAGGCGCTCCGCATGAATACCAATGTGCATTGTGACAACTGAGTTTCACCAGAGAAACAGATCTCTTCATGTTTAGGGCCGGTCACAGCGCCCTGGCCGTTTTCTATTTTTTTTTCTCTATTTTTTTCTTTAAGGATTGCAACAAAGGGGATAGCCTGCGATACATGCAGCGCCGATCCGTTTCTTACAAGCTCATCAGCTCTTTCTTTTCCTAAGCTAGGCCTTAAGCCGTTGATTAAATCTATTCGACATATGTAGAACATTTCGATCAACAACTTAAGAGCAGGATGGACAGCCATCGGCTTCAATTTCGGGACGGTAACTCAGCATTTATATTAGTGAATATTAAACCAACATAATATATTATATTCAGAGGATTATGTTGTAGCAATAATGAAAATACTTTACATACAATGAAAAAATATATATTTTTTGTGTCAACTTTGCAGCTCGGAAACGTGTCTTCGAGAATATTCTATTCGTGCACCTAGTTCCGGCAAGGAGACCCTCTGTCATATTATTGTTTCCATATGTTGGCGAAGTAGATAGTGCATACAGCAAGAATCAATATCAAAGGTATCGTATTCAATTGAGGTATAGATACAATATTGAGTATGTGAGAAGATTTGGCCTTTAAATAATGAGGAGAAGATTAAAGTTCACTTTGTTGTCAATCTAGGAAATACTAGAACCGAGGGTTAAGGTCGATAATTGTCTTAATTTGATGTCAATTCTCTCTGAAATAGAAAATATACATTTTCCAACATACGAGTCGTACTAAGCTTAGACTGTTTCTTAAGGCAGTAGCGCAGAATATAGATGTTGTAGAATGCTTTCGGTTTCTAGAGCTACCACCAACCGATGGAAATGATCCACTGCGTATATCATTTTCATTCCATTCGTTGGCCGTAACCCAGTATGACCATTTGCATATGCTCTATGCTACTATATACATCAGAATATGTATGTACATACCAAGATATACATATGTATAACCATATGCAGAATAAGTTGTTGTACAAATCTATATGAATAAAATCCTCATGCGTCATGTATGAGTAGATGAAACTTCCTTTGGTTGAGTGCATACTGGCTTCTAAGATCTCATTTCAAGGAACCAGAAAATTCAAGAAGATGTGGGCTTCCTTAATGGTAATACAAGAAGATAATTTTCTTGTATTCCTTTTTTGCACAAAAAAAAAGAAAGAACGACAGCTCAAAATAATAACCATAAATGATAAAAGTACACCAACAATAACAAGGGAATGTTGTTAATGAAGGGAAGACGATAATGCTAACACAAAATATCATTGGGTAAGAGTTAGTGTGATGGGGGAGAGATTCTTGCAAAATGTTTGAAGTATCCATGACTACTTGTCGCATATCGTACAAGAATACAAAAACAACGAAGGCGATGACTGTAAAATTTCATCATGAGATACGTTACTAAGCGTGTGGTCTAGTCCTTTTGTGGATTATCAAAATTGCATTTCGAGCTTAAAGTTTTTCACCCCTCCTAGCCCAAGTGGAGTATGTGAAGAGATTGGTTTGCTGGTGGTAGTCGTAGATACGAAAGATATTTAGCCGAAGGGACAAAGGACAGACTATTATGGGGATTGTTAGTATGAGGGCAGAAAAACACTTACATAAATCATTTTAACAAAAGTTTCTCGACGAACAAATAAAGAATATTTACACAGAAAAACTTTAGCCCAGCCTTGCAGAACGACTTTTCGTGATGAGCAGAGAAATATTATGACAAAAATAATTTTTCTCGCTTACATCAAGATGCATTTAAAGTCGTCATGTCGGTTGGATTTAATATCCATGAACTTTACCCTAGATAAGATACGGGGCATGAAAGAAATGTAAAGTAGATTTAACATTTGATTATGTTGAATACCACTGTCATGATATTTAGAGGAATTAGAATTATAATTTGATTTTTCTACATTCTGATTCTAAACGTGAACACTCTGTATTGGGTATTCTGTCCTGCATTCTTGAACCGTTTGCCAGTGAAAAAAGATTTATTAATGGATTTATTTTAATCAATATGTATACATTTGATCACTGTCAATCCAACCACCACCCGATAAGCATCACTAATCATTAATTACATACATTTAAGTAGGTGTAGTCTGCCTTAAGCATCACGTGATATACACATAGTGACAGACGTTGAAATTAAGTGAAATCAAGGATGGAACTGTTGCCTTGGTGACAAATGAACAAACAGAACGACGTGCGATTACCAAAAGAATTTCATTTGTTTGTTCTCTTTCCACATACAAACACTCGAAAGAACACAAGACAGTGAGGCGAAAACAAACGAAATGGAAGTAGTCTTGAATCATGATTCTACTTCGCACAGCATCTCGTCTTCCTTTGAGTGCAACTTACAAAAATTTGCTTGAATTGTAAGAATATCTGACACAGATACATAGCAAACAAAATCAGTTAACAAAAGCATAGATACATACATATGTAGCTACATATCCATATCAAGTCGTATCTAGCTTCTGTCTGCAAACTACCTCAAGGAACTGTTTTATTTTTCTATTGTAATCATTTTTCTTTTTTTTTCGTTTTCTTTCCAATTTGTGCACCCGAACCTCAAATCGAAGTTTTTAGTGCTGACGTGATTAAAATTCTTTCTTTCCTTAGTACACATGCATTGAAGCATAGAACTGAGGGTACCTTCTCGAAGATTTGGTAAAAGTTCGCTTTGCCTCTGCTTTCATATAGCTGAAGTTTATTTTCGTTTGAATTTCACTGGTAAGGTATTCACATTATCGTCTTTAGTTTTAAGGACCAGCACAATGAACGTTGAAGTTGTCTGAGGCTTGGGCTCGATGAAAATACTTTTGAAGGATGAATTTAATTTCGATGTAAGCAGCTTGAGGTTTGCAGTTTTTTTTGGTAGAGTGCATGTAGTTCTTTTTTCGGCAACAATGTTTTTGATGAAAGGCGTTGATTGCAAATGGTTTTTAACTCTTTACTTATTTAGATTCATGATTGGGAGGATATTGTACTTTTTCATCATGTTATAAGTTGAAGGCTTTTTTCTTCCTTCACTCGGGAGTTGTATTTATTTTTGATTGCTGATAACTTTTGCTTTAATCAATTTTCTAGCATTTATTACTTTTCTAGTGGTTACTGCATTTCACCACTGGAAGATTTTAAGCCTTGAATGGCAAAAAGGATTGAACAATTTTTAAAAAGTCTTGTTTCTTATAAAGTGCAGAAAAATACTCAACATTTGGATTGATACGAGGTAATCTGTGCTTATCGCCTAAAGCAAATACATATGTACATACATTCATTTCCTTTATTCGTCACATGCACATATCACAATCGTACAAAGCTTTATGTTTTCCGAAATAAGTAGTATGTATTAACTTTCTGGCATTCGACACTAACATACGTAGTACATATGTTCAACATTTGAAGTAACAAATTTGGATTTGTTTAATAGATCTGCAATTGCTGTTATTAATTCTAATATCAAGCACCATATTGTGTATTAGAATTCTCAGCAAATTTTCTTAAATAATGATTGACAGCTCATCTCTGTCTGCTATTCCTGTTCCATTTATTTCTTAAACTAGGTCACATTTAATTTAAATCCCTCATCCATTTAACTACATCTAAAATACCAAACCTTAATTTCGAATTTTCCCAGCTACTAATTACATTTTAAATAAAAATTACCACCGGAAATTATTCCACCTCCTTTCATCTATCCAGCGTGGAACATTTAGTGACAAATGCTAACCAACCGGGTTAGGACAGAATGTTCTCCTATTAACCCGCTCAAATGGTGCCAATAGGCCTCCCAAAACAAACGACATGTACCTTCGTCAAACCGAGTTTCTAAATTACCCCCGACGAAATGCAAAACGAGGCATTCATTTGAAATTCTTTGCCTCCCTCCAGCGCTAGCGTCCGAGTACTCAACACTGACTGGCACACTGTGTAGGTAACCGCATCAAAGGTCGTGAATACCAAATTAATGATGGCAAATTTAACGTTGACATTTGTCACCAGTTTGCTCACCGGCTGGTGCCGAATATGAAACCGCTACCAAAACCCCCCACATTTGCAGAGTGAACCATCTAACACGCACACACAGTGTGGAGAAAGGAGTATCAAAGCAATGGAGCTATTAAGAAGCTATTTCTGGTCTGTAAAATAATTGTCCACCACCACTGCTGTCACCACCCAGCTATCAGGGGCAGAAGTTCAAACAAATCCAACCCGATTACAGTCAGAGATGTAAACGGTTCGGTCGCCTTTTTTTATGATCGATTTGCGAAAGCGTGACAGAAATCGACCGGAAAATTTATGCTCGGAACGTTGTCGGGTAAAAACTCCAATAAAATGCTATAAATCTCTACGAGAGATAATAGTTCCGGAGCGTTGTGCCAGAGCTGCTCTGCTCGTTACTGCGGCGCAGCGGATTTGGTGCGAGTTCCACAAAATAACAGGTTCGATTTTAGGGGATGAAATGTGAAATTGAATTGCAGTCAATCACAGATTATGACATTTTATTGATGACTCCAAATGCGCATTTGAATTTGAAACGGTGATGGTGACGATCAACAAATGGATGCAGATAATAAAACGCTGGTTTGGAAATTGCTGTTTTAATTTCTTTGAAAACATAACTATATACCTATAATTTGTTACGTATGGATATAAATCTTTGGAGGTTTTGGCGATTATTAACTGCGTCCATGAAGTTTATACTCAGTATATGGAATATCTACGAATATTTGATGCAGATAGACTACATTGCAAAGCAGACAAACTAGCCAAAAGTGGCAGTAAACAGGAGCTCTAGCCTATTAAAGGGGGGTTTCATCTACCCATCGAAACGGTAAGATACAATATCTCTGCATTAGCTCTGTATCAGGCAAATGGGTAATCTTGATACGTGTAATCATGCTAGGCAGATTGTGGACACATCCTATCCTAAGCAGACGTAGGATAACAAGTCTGCTATTCATACCAGTAGGTACCCTGGTCGGACTATTGATGGGTCATTGTGCAAGTTAAGCAGACGTAGGATAACAAGTCTGCTATTTATACCAATAATTACCCTAGTCGGACGGGTCATTGTGCAAGTTTAAAGGCGTGCCTACCTAACTTTAGGCTTGGAACCCCGGTCAACGACTTCTGCCTCAGCTGTATGGATGAAGAAAAGGAAGAATCACCGTTTCACCTTCTCTGCAGCTGCCCTACGTTATCTTCATCAAGAAAGTAGATTCTGGGAGAAAACTTGTTCGAGGAGCTTGAAGACATTTCCGATTCGGATATTAATAAAATCTAGAAGCTCATCAAAAAATCAAAATGATTCCAATTGTAACGAAAGCGACCGGCTCGTGTGGTAAAACAATGAATTTTACTTGGTCCAAGTGTATTCTACCGATGAAGGGAATAGCCACCTAACCTGGGCTATATTTCTTCAGTATCTGTGATCATTTTTAAAGTCTGAACATTTTTTGCGCTGCTTCTTTTTATCTACTTAATTTGATTCGATTTTTGATGCATGTCAGGTCATAGTTCAGAGATTGGCTATGAATCGATGATTGCTACATTTATGGGCATTCGGTCAATCCATTCAGGCTAATGCCACATAAGCTTCAGAAAGGTTGCGTTCATATGGTAAAAACTTGGTTGTTTTTACACGAGCTGCAATTTGACGGAATATTAGGCTGATCATGCTTGTGAGTTTAGTTTGGTTATTCAAAATGGATACAACTCCATATAAAGTTTCATTTCTACACTAGTATCAAAAACATTAAAAAAGGAAAAAAAGCAGAAGATTTTGGACAATTCCACTAAAGAACGAATGACATTTCACCGAGCTTTATTATCTGTAATTTCCCTTCCTAAAATCGTTCATTTAGTTTGTCACTAACTGCAAAATTTCAGAGTGCGTAAATCTTATTTTGCATTTTAAAGATTAAATTTTAAATTAGTGAAATTTGGAAACTAGTGAAACACGGATTGCTCTAATAGCAGTCACTCTCTAAAAGTGTCCTTATGCTGGTGTTTTCATGGATGATTTTATTAATAAATTGTCATATGTATATATAAACCCATATTGAGGTTTATGGTATCCAAATGGCTATAACCCAGGTAGGAAAAAGAGTTGGAGGAATAGCCCTATCTGGGTGTGTCAGTCTTAAGCACCGAACAGATCGGTCAGAACATCTCCTGGGATGGAATCCTGAATTCGTGGTCGTGTCGCAGGGAACAGGGAAGTCAAATCAGATGGTATGAGTTGCAACCCAAGGAGATATTTTAAATGCTCGTTCTATAAAGGGGTTTATATTTTTATGATTTTATGATTTTTCATCGGTATTAGAGATCATACATATCTGTGATATGTAAAAACAATTTTTTCCATTTTCATTTTTTTAAATACAAAACAAGAAAAAGTATACATATATGTATGTATGTATATATGTAGTTCGATTTATGTAAAAATAACTATTTAATGGCAGCTCTGTTCAAATCTCAAAACCAAAATACATATGGTTTTAAAAAAATGAGAGAAGATGAGTCGTTTATCTAAAGACTGCTACGATATTTGCTACGGACCTACTCTATTGTATACCCATGTTAGCTAAACGTATGGTTAAGCCAAATTATAATCACATTAGTCTTGCACTAACCATAACATATTTATTTAAGAAAACCAAACTTCCCATTCCCCTTTCTACGGCAATAAAATACTAACTAAGAGGTGTGCCTTTAATTTAATATTCTATGGACGTGCACACTCCAGTTTGTAGCAAGCAGATGTTTTTTTTTTTTTTTAATATTTTTAACTTCACAGTGAAAAGTAGGTAAAGTTTCGCATAATTTAAGCCCATCTCGACAAAGTTGTATGCAGCACTTGAAGTCTCATTATTCCACGGTATAGTTCTTTTCCATCTGTACGTACAAAACGATGAACCTAGACTTTGAAATTTCATTTCGAAATCCGTTCGTTGCCTTCAAATTCATAAAAGATGCACATTGAATATAAATTTTGTGACGTAAAAAATACAAGGATCTACTTATCCAGAATCCTTGTGGAAAACGATTACGGTTGCACTACGGACCTGTATTCGGTCGTACTGTGTGGTACACTTATTTTTTGGCAAACGAGAAATACTGTAAAACAATTTCAGGGAATTTACAACATTCCTTTGGCTATAAAAATTTTATGACGAACTTCGGCATAAAAGACTGCAAGTGGAATACAGTGGAATGGTGATGGTAGGGATGGTGTCATTGGAGGCTTTTTGTGTGCCAGGCACGTTGAGATGTGTGGCATTTCTTTTTGTTCATTTAAAATGTTTTGTAGGCAATCACAATAGAAGCTGAACAACAACAATCAAATCCCAATTCTCAAGTGAGTGATTTGCTTTTAAATTTTTATGTGAAAATTATTAAATACCATGATGTGAATTGTTAATTTTTCTTTTGGTGAAAAAGTTAATTAAAAAAGATAAAAACACGTTTCTTTGAAATGAGTCCGTTGGGAGTTTAGAATTGAGATTTGCGCTCTAGTTACTACTTTGTAACATAGTCAGTACATTGTATGTTGACGTAGTTTTTTCTTTTCAATGGAATAAAGTTGTTGCTTATTTTGTGAAAACAAATTAGAATAGAATAAATGGAAAGGTTAGTAAAACGCTTTTTTTTTGTATAGTGAATTTGTAATTAAGAAACGCAATCCACAATAAAGGTAGAACATGTGTTTGTAAAATCGCATTCATCCGGGAAATGCTGATTCTATGCAAGGACTCTACGTGGTGCTGGAGTAGTGACCTAGCTATTTTATATTCTAACGCAAAGATAAGAAGGAAGGGCATCTTTGGTAGTACTGTTGTAAAGCATAGCCTGTACTACACCTCCTCCGACAGCGGATTCAAGCTAATCGACTTTGCATTTCGCAAAATTTTGTCGTAGCTACCCCGCGGTTCCCACATCTCATTATTAACAAAGGAACATAGGAGATTTCCAGATTAAACACATTGCGATTGACACAAGGCACTCTTAGAGTATTATGGATGTCCGAACGTTCCATTGAGCGAATATCGATTTTATGATTACCATTACTTTTTCGTAGCAGATATACAGACAACCGCAAGAACAAGGAAATATTGTGAAGAAGTTTGACGTCGGAAGACTACAATCGTAAAAGATCAGTAGAGCCTTTTCCGATCGAGTGTTCTCTAATCTCTTAAGGGGTTCTATGTCGCCAGCATTAATCACTGAATATGCTGAAGACATGGAAAGATCAGTTTTGTAGACTGTATAACGGCGACGATGACCAAAACTCTGTCATCAGGCAAAATGAACCATTCAGTCTAGACGATGATAACAAAACGTTCCATCCAACCAACCTAGATAAAGTTAAAATAGCGACATCTAAGAAAAAATTTAATAGAGCTTCTGGAGCCAATGGCCTAACTGCCGAGCAGCGGGGAGATAACTTGGATAACTCATTTACAAATTAGATTTGACATCCCTGCTAAACTCTTAGCAAAACTGTAGTGTTACCTAAGTAAGTAAGATGCCGCTATGGTCTGCGGTGATGTCAAAAATTACGTTCTATCTGAGAAGTCGGTGTTGAATGTAATTTTTTTGTTAACAGAATCTGCATTGATTTGCCCTTGTTGGTGCGTTTTTCCGATTACTCGTAAACAATTGGAATCAGGAGCGCACATAGTACTTTGTATGTATACAATGTACATATGTGTACATATGTTGAGAATGTATTATAATGCCTACAGGCACTCTCTATACATAATAAAATAGAATAGAGAGCAATATGTACATATTTGTATGTACCCCTTGGTCTAGATTCTGTATGTAAACGACTAAACTACGTATTTAATGCAAAGCACAAATTCCATATTGCTGATTTATGTTAAGGTCAGTAATTACCATTATCTTACATAGTATATAAAATTTCATTTTAAAATCACTGCAATAGCCTTAGAGGTAATTTTAACACTCCATCTTTCCGTAATGAAAGTGGTCCTTCACCCTCCTTTCGGAAATTTATTTGAACCAAGAAGACCACTTGAAAACCTTTTTATACAATTTCGTCACTTGACTGCTTTTTCTGTTAGAAAATGATACTCCTTCTACCATACCTCAATCTAGTTATGTATATGTATACATATCTTACCATAACAACCTTCAAGTAGTTCCATCGAATAGCTACTCAACAAAAAATTCAATTTTCTTTTTTCAATTTTCTTTCACTCAAATTGTCATTTGCCCTCACTTTCGTTAATTGATTTTCATAATTTCGCTTAAGCACCTCAAATACATCATTTAGCACTCTCGCCTCATTCAATTCCTAGCTTTGGAATTATTTAAAACTGCAAAAGTTTAATTTTGTATACACAGCAACTTTGAGATGCATTCAAAGATAGTATCCGCGCTGTAGTACTTCCTGCACACTCAAGTGCACAGAAAGTAATAATAATAGCATTAGTAAAATTAACTTCATCAAACTGCTTCTAGGAAACGGGTGAGGAACGCTCTGTCCCGGTACACAACTATGCTGATGATGACGTTCTCTGTTTTCATCGGCGTCATCATCAGAATTTCAGAATTTCCAGTAAAGCTTTTCATCTCACCCGCCTTCATGAAGCTACAAGGTACCTTCATTTAGGGACAAAGACAAAAGAAAATTATTATGAACTTTGCAAGGATAATGAATGACCGTGTTCACTGGCAAAAAAATAAAACAAAAAGTGAACGAAACATGGCAGTTGGTCGAACATAAGGAGTTGATTGGATTCATCCACGAGCAGCACAAAAGTATCGTAGAACAAAAAAACAAAAAAAAAAAAAGAACTCATGAAACGACGAAAAATCGAATTGAAATAAAAATTTAATTAATTTCCGGAATATTTATGAGTGTGCAGTGAAATGACCCCACCATCACCCAGTTGGGATGAAATAATTTCTCAACTTCAGCACTACAGTGTAATTGGGAAACGAAGTGAATGAGGTCTGGTCAGCTGGAGATGGAAATCGAGTTGAAGTGGAAGCCTCTCTCCCTGTGACGATGTAGTTTTATTATTATGGAAAATAATAGCCTTAGGCGATATTAATTAGATGGCCTCTTACAAGGTTAATCCTTGTGCTGGCTGGATGCTTTGGCAAGGATATTTATTGCAGTGATTATTTAGGGGCTTGGGTACAAATTATTCATTAACCAATCCCATTCACAAAGAGTTTTTGTCTGATTTCGAAGTATCCAAGTGGAAGTGTAGGATAAATTTCTGTGTTCCGGATTTTGCTCTATTAGGTAGGACGAGAGAAAAAAGGCAAATCGTGTCGAGTAAATTGACAGAGTTAATTAACAAAAGCACTTCAAACCAGGGTTATTGGCTCAAACTTAGGATTATAAACAGTTTTTGCGTGGAGTCAAAATAGGTTATGTTTTTATTATGATTGTTTTTGGAATGAATGATACAACAATACTACAGTAAAAGAGTGAAGCATTGAATAGTTATTGGATATATATTATCAATTATTGAAAAATAAAAATAGAATAGTTATTAGATATACACTCAGTCACGAAAGTCTACATACAGCGCTGAAAAGTGCTAAATTTGAAACTCATTGCGTAATGAGTGAAACCACAGCATATTCAACATAACGTACGAGGACCTACCTTCCGCGTTGTTTAAATGCCTGTAATGTCTGGCAAAACCCGCACGTACACTATTTACCAGATTTCCACACTTCGGTAGTTAATGCAAGAAGATCAGAAAATGTTATGTCTATTATTCTACACACCAAAATACAGGCGAGTTGAACCTTCGAATCTTACCCAAAGAAGCTGGAGAGGTTGTTTGGTTGAGGTCCAGGACGAATTCAGATCATACCGCTAGCTAAACTGTGTCCCCTGGACTGAAAGAACATCAAGGAAGAGAGGGAATGACGATTGTCCCGATTGACGATTGTCCCAAAGCAAGATTCGTTTCACTTTCCTCATAAACGTGATAATATCAACAATAACAAGACTGTCTTAATAGAAGACTCGATTCCATATAGGAGTCAGATATGAATTAATTTTACAGAGGGTCATCACTGACTTAGATTTGTGAAGGAAAATATGGTATAGCTCATATAAATATATCTATATACCTATGTACATATCGTATAGGTAATAAAAAAAATCGAATTTGTCCTATTTTATACCCCATTTGTCAGATTTAATAAGACAGGAAAGATAATGATATTCCCATTCGAAAACCAAACAATAGTAAATGGACATATAGGATGTAAAATTTTCCGTTTATTAGTTTCAATAAAAATAATTAGATTTTTCTCAGTTTCTCATCATAAGTCTTAAACGCAAATAAGTCTATTCAATTCATTTTACAATGATTCTTGTTCAACATGGCGATGAATCACTTGGTAAATGTACTCTATAGTGCTCAACATAGTTTTGAATTTAAATAGCCTTAAATTTGTTCACTTAATCCTGGAGCAAGAATGTCTGCCAGCATCATCAACTTACAATATTAAAGAGTAATTGCATTACCATTTTCATTGTTTATTTTATTCTTTGTTTTGAGTCTTCAAATGTCCTATTTTCAGCATCATGTTACGCTTGGCCAGTGCAAACAGTCTGATGACTTTCTTCGATGTTGCACTCAGAAAAACTATCAACTTGAATTTCGCGAAACACTATTCTTAAGTTAAAAAAATGCCCTTAAATGTGCATGTCCTTCCCCTGAAAGTTTATATTCGAATCACCATGTTTCGGTACCACGACATTTTAATGAAACCTGAGCTGCCATTTTTTTAAAGCTGACCTTATCATTGAGTCTTGAGGCGAAAGACAAACATGTGGATTATATGTATAAAGTTCCTCTTCCACATCAGCCTAATACATTTTTTCACAGAACGGGATGGTACATGAAATGTTTGCGTCCACTGTGTCGTATGTGGAATATTTCTGTAGGAATTTTTGTGTTGAAAATTGAATGAAAATGGTACATTAAGAACATTCTTTTGTAGTAAAATGTCAACATTGTTCTTTGAGAAGACATATTAATTGCCTTATAGTTATATAATTTAACACCCAATTAATTAGCAATTCTACTCCCTAATGACCAACTATTTAACCGTCTATATTTCAAAATCTAAATAATAGGAAAGCAAATTAAACCAGATTCATCTCAATACAGTACAACAGTAAACAAAAGATACTGCACGCCTTACTGTTTCATAACGAAAACAAAGTACATAATGATATTCATCACGCTTGACGAATGATTCCTTAACTTATCCATCCTAAACATATTCATCCAGTTTTAAGGTGTGAAACAACAATCCAAACAGATTTCCGGTATTTTTCTTTGTTTCTCTGTTACAAGACAGACTCCTTCAAATGGATTCCATCTGCAAGCAGACTAGAATTCATCTTTCCCAAGGGCATGGCTTCTTATTGCTCAGTGCTTTCTCAGAGAAGTGGCGGTGATTACATGGTGGAACTGAAATTTCATAATTAATTTGACTGTCACTGAAGTGCGCACCTGCTTCTCGCCTTTGCAGCAAGGAATTCGAATTTTCCCCATAGTGTCTACCGCCTGTTGTTCCCCACTTCCCTGTTCGGTGATATGGCACAAAGTTAAATGAAGAAGTTTGTAAAACAAACATCTACAAGGCTTTGTACAAGTGTTCCTGTGCAAATCCTCACGTTGCATTTCTAGATATTCTTGTTTTTTGAGACAAGTTGAGATGCTGTGTACAATTTGCATCGTCAAGGACAATAGTGAAATGCAATAACTCTTGGGTTAATGTATGTTAATGAGTTAAAACACGTATAGTCTAGTTGTGTGGTGTATATGGAAGCGTACGTTCGAGGATAATAGACGTGCTAGGGGCTCTCTAGTCTCGCAACAGCTTCCGTGCTCTATGTGAAAAGATGACAACTTTACACCGATAATTCATTGTGGTAATAAGCCAGAGTCACCTTGCTAGATGCCGTGTAATATTTTATGGCATAGCTCGTAAGGTGACACAAACGAAGTACTATTGCTGCTTCTGCTGTAGGTATATAAAGGTTGGGGAAGGGTTTTTGGATTATATGCCGGAGGTGGATATGGGTTGTGACTTTGTTAGTGACCTGGTAGTATTCGTTGTTGGTTTCAACTTTGAAGGTGGTTAACAACAAGTTGCTTAAGGCTTTTCTGTGCGTGAATGTATATGGAAGTTATTTGTTCTTAAAGGGTGTCGGGAAATTGTGGTGAAAGGTCTAGTAAATAATTTAAATAAGGTTAAATATGCAATGGAAGACTTAAGTGTTCCCTAAGCGACTTCTCAAATTGATGCGGTGAAATTTTAATTACGCTTAAGGATATATCTACGGATTATACTAGTGGTGTGCTTGGTATGAACGCTCATAATAAACTGAATCTTACAATAAGGTAATATAGAAATAAGATGAATTTATCATTTTATAACCAAATGCTGTCGATTTGTTTTTGTTTTAATTAGAATTCGGAACTAAAAATGTATTTACTGTGAGGGAGTGTATAATGAAATTAAACTGAAAATTCACACAATTTTCATTGGTGACACACAACTGACTCATCTACCACGGGTAGTCTCTTTATTAAGAAATCTTTGAAAAAGACTAAATATCTTTAATAAAATTAATTTTATAATTTTTCAATGCTAATGGAATAGAAATGCGAGAGGAACAGAATCGAACAAAGTCGGTACTCTAGGTATTTTTAGTTAAATACAGAATCAGACTCAGGGATATCGTAACGATTCAGAATAATATAAGACCAAATGACCACCATATTATCCCCATGCCCAAATTAAATTATTGGTGCAACAGATCCATTGGACCCAGGGCCTATTTTCTCACAACCATTCGTGTTGTGCGTGTTATATTCTTCACACGAATACATACATTTACTACCGTCTACGAAGTGCAATTGTTTATTTGAGAAGCTTTTTTATGACAGTTTTACTCTCGAATGTTTGTCAGACGCTCACGAGGGATGGGACCTTGAAAGATATTTTAGGTGTTGCCTGGTGATTGAACCTGGAACCCCTAGCTCCGTAGCTAAACGCACTTACCATTTGAGCCACGATGCCCACGTTCATGCCCATGCCCACCTATAGTAAATTGTGTCCTGTTATTAGTTTTACCGACCTTCCTGCTCATATGGAAAATGAATTGACCCTTTCACAAACATACAAAAATCAATGTTTGCGCAAGAAGAAAAAAGTACTTTCTGATTATTTCATTACCTGTAATTGCTCTATGATCCGATACCCAAAGTTGCTTTGATATTTTAAAAGAAATACTCCATGTCGTGTGTCATTGACAGTGAAAGATTCCTTTTTTACATAGTCAACAAATCGGTTTGATTGCACCCTCTCTCCTCCACTGCCGATCAGAAACTCGCCTGTTATTCCAAGAAGGTCCAAAATATTGATTACATAAATTCATTGTGAAATGTTTCTGAAAACAAATGTCTGCCGCGGCCGGCATGTAGTCGTTTACGCTCCTTTTGGGTCACCATAACAGAATCTGAGAATACACACATTTGCCTAGCTATTCCCCTATTCCTATATCGTCCTTCGTTATTTAAAGCTACTTTAGGCTAGATACGTTAAACCTTGGAAATTTAGTCAGATGGCTATAAATTAGTTAAAGGTGTCTTTGATTCACGCTTTATTCAATACATTCTGCTAAACATTTAATATACGGATTGGAGTGCTTACAAGCGGCAACTGTTATTATATCGACTATCATTGTCAAGCTTTAATAATTTCTTGTCTAATTGAAAAGAAAAAGAGAATAAATGCCATTTTCTGGTATGTCAATTGATTGGGCTATAACCTAAGTTAGGCTTCTGCACCAGTGTTTGATAGTAGTTCGACGTTGTTGAAACTTTTGAAGTCTCCTAGCCACGGGTCAATGTGTTTCCATTAAATGTTTTTACGTTACAACATAAATACTAAGAAACAAAAAGCAAGGAACGTAAAAGGAGTTCGGCAATGTTGTCGCCTGAAAGACTCAAAATTATCTATAATAACTCAGGTTAGATCTCCGAAAAGTCAATTTCAACACTTTTTGTTTATTTATAAGATTATTCGACAATATCTCATCATCTGGAATTCTGAACTCAATTTTTTTACTCCTCATTCTTGATTTCTTATTAGAGAAAGCCTGCATATGGAGAATGCAAATCTTTCATATGTATATATACATACATATGCATACATATATGCTGAATCTACAATGAACATTAAATACAAGTGTTTTTATGATTATTTAGTCCTACAACTTATTTATGAAAGTTACAAAATGTCAAGTTAGTTCGTTAATAATCGAAATCGCAGCATATGCAAGAAAGTCATCACAACTGCCACTTGCCACAGTTTACTTCCTTTAACTTTCCACTTGGCATGCAACACGTTACCTACGTTCAACAAAAGAAAATACCCCAATTAGCTTCATGAAAAATTTATCGCATGCGATGCATAACTAACGTGACTGCACAAAACCACTAACTACAGCAGCTGCTCCCTGGAACGCCCCTAGTTTCCGACTGCAGTCAAGCTCTAATAATGTCTCCTAATTGCTCCCACAAGAAAATTGAAAACTCACAATTACTTAATAACCGAAATTGCAGCTATGAAGGCAATTGACGTAGTCACTTTCGCGCGAACTGAAAACCGACCTTCTTCAAACCGCGCACCTAGTGCCACAGCCACACCCCTGGACCTACATAATTCATAGAGAGATTAGGAGAGTAGCTAGAGCCGGGCGTGCACCCCGCCACTTGAGGAAGAAAAACTTGCATCGTTGAACCATTCATATCCATCCCGCAACCACCACACCGGAAACAAGAAAGACTTTGCCTCTAACCAAAACTTACACCGCAGCCACTACGGAGAATCTTAGGTAACCGTAGGACCCCGCATATGCCACCACACACAGGTTGAGATTATAGCATCCCGTGCATACACATATGTACGTTGATCTGGCGCGAAACTTTAACGAATCAATTCCCTTAACGAAGTTCAGCCAAGCGTTTAGGTAAAGCAAAGAAAAGGACTGCTTGGTAGAAATAATAAAAAACGACTCACCATGCCTAGCCGAGCATAAAAGGGAAAACGTAGGATTTGCAAATCCTCCTCGCACATACTACTGACAATAGTGGGCGGTGGTGAGTGGCAACTAGAGTTGGAATCGGAATCAGAATCACAACCAGAACCCTCTCTTCGCATCTGCCGAATGTGCTCTCTATCCACACTCACACATCTACGGGGAATATTTGGCAATCAGAAAGTTTAAAATCAACTTTTCGGGGTTTTGTGACGGTGAGCAAATATTCACTAAAGGAAGTTAGTGTTTAGGATGTCCCAGTTGGAGGCCCACTGAACTCCTTGGGTCTTCGCAATACACAACTCTTTGAGTGTGTGTAAGGACTTAACAATTTGCTTTGCCATTTCGTAGTCATCTTCCAACTTACATATATCCTGGCTGTCATCGGATTCACAGTCAATGCTGATGATGGGTTAATGTTGTCACAATCTGTATGCTTTGCGAGTGGGTGTATCTCCGATGTACGAGTATGTGCGAGTTTTCTCCGCCACTGCCACTGCCACCGTCACCAGAACCACCAGCACTACCTCTACCCACATCCGGGACGGTAATGGCATATTCTTGCTAAAGTCCTCTCTTACCCTCAATGTCATTGCGAAGTTTTGCTTCGAATATCTGTATTTCGAAAAGTCAAAAGGCTTAAAGGTCTCATTGAATTTTGAACGAGTTAAGCGTGTATTGCCAAAGAATTTGTCTTCTTCGGAGAATAAATCATTCCTCGTTGTTATTTGTTGTAATTGTTTTGTTATTGTATCTGGAGTGGTAATATTTTATGTGTATCTACTTCAGGTGGAGTTACTGCACGTGAATGTATCTCAACGCTGTTGGATTACAATTTCAATTAAATTAACGTTACACAACAATGGTAGATGCAGTAAACTTTATGAAGTTGTTAATTAATTTAATTCGAGTGGATTGCTGTTGTGCAAATTAGCAGAATAAGTACAGTGTAACAAGAGCTTTAGCCTCAAACTTGTTGGTTGGCTTCTTTAGTGGTAGTTTCAAAGAAATGGTGTGTTATACTTCGACCCCACGTATGTGTGCACTGTGCAGAGTATGAGTGGTAGTAAGTACGTCCGGAGTGAATTAACTTAAGTATGCGAATCGGGATGCCGTGTGGTGGGGTTATGTTTTATTAAATTTCGATTATCTACCGGATGAAGTAGGTGGTGTAGGGTATAGTGGTTGAAATTGGGTAACTTGCGATGTATATTTTACTAATACTTAATAATGAAGTATATTTTGCCTTTGATTAATTCTAGTCTACTGGGTTCGTTGCTAACTTCCTACATAATAAATCAGTTAGAACTAATAGCTTAAAACATGATTGGTGTTAGGTAGTCACATTGGCTCAGTAATTGGTGGGTTAGACTACTGAGCCACGGGCCGCAGTTCAAAAGTATAGAGAAAAAACTTTTCAGACAGGAATGGTTTTGAAAAGCTGGAACTTGGAATCTTCAGCTTTTACCTTACAGGTTTTAATTAAAAACGATGTATCCAAATCAAAATAAGGTACTTAACATCTGAGACTGCTAATTATTTTTTTTTGGATTTGAACATTCCATGCATCATTTTCGCAAGTTTTACTTATCTACGACATTGACTAGACAGAAATATAAATAAGAAGATATATATCGCTGATTATACCAGTACATCCTTGGTTGCACTATTGACGTACAATAATGCTTTTGATAAAAATTACATTTTGTTTCTATACCATAATTGTGCAACAGAGACATATGTACATAAATAAATCCATTTATGACATTATAGTTACCCTGAATCACCCGAGTCACTACTATTGATAACTGCAACAAAGCTAAGCCTTCTTCTCGATTCTGGACCTATTGATGTCTAACAGGCTTTTACAATATAAATAAATAGTATTTCTAAAATTAGATATATTGTTTTTGTCAGTAAATGAGTTCAATAAAAATGTTCAGAAATTGAGTACGAGGAAATGCTTTGCTATCTGTGCCGTTTGAATATAGTGCCGTTGCGATGGTATCCAAACTTCTAGAAGAATTATAGCAAATGAGTTGCTCATACAACGTAGGTTGATATACATACACAAGTCACAAACTAATTTAACAAAAATTTTAGGTTATACTACAATTCCAGCAATGAAATCAATGTGGTGACTATTGCAGTTGTAGCATTGAATATCAATTTGTCATAATGCCATATTTCGTATAAGTTACTACAGTACTAAAGAATTAAAACTGTTCACTTCTTCAATGTTGTAATTTGTCAAAAATTATATCAACTCATTAGTGATGCAACATGTTTCAATAAACTATGTATGTAACAACAGCTTCGGTAACAATTTTTAATAGTTTTTGTTTTTAAATTTACCGAAGGTCGTAGTAATCATTTCAAAAACTTTTTCCACCACAACTGGCATCTGCCATTAAAATTCCATCTCATTAGATATATCGTTTCATTTAATGAAACCAGCTTTTTATTATACAACTGTTCAATATGTTGTTTCACTTCGCTGGCAATATGAATTTATTCCGAGGATAATCAACTCCTTTGAGAGTTTTAACGATGTAATTTGCGAAAGTGAAAAGGTGACGTTATGGCTGCGTATGTGCATCGTAAAACCGCATCCCAGTCACTGTGTTCTCAATTTTTGCTCCAGTTTATAGTGGTTTCCAATGAGATATTAAATTCTTTCCACCGAACCGACCTCTACATTTTATAAACTGTCGTAAAATTTTGGTGACAATGTCAACGTCCTTCGTCGCCCAAGTTCACTCTCGTCTTCGTCTCATCTTGGATATGTGTTGTACTGGTTCTGTTTAATCTCCTCCATTTCTCTTCATGCCAAGCAGCGAGTGATGTGTTTCAAAATATAATGGCGGTCGCTTATTATTGCACAATATTTTCCCTCCATTACAAGGACCTCCGTATACGTCTGCCCGTTTCATGGTTTATCGGTGTATGACAACTAGTGTAGCTGGGGTGTGCAGAAGTAGTACATACTTTGGCAGAGCATAAAAAATATTGCAAAAGTCATTTTGTTACACTTCATAGCATCTGCGTAAAAGACGTTGAGTGATTGAGGTTTACAAATTCATGGACATGCCTTTTGGAAAGGATTAAGGACATTTTCGTCTCACTTTATGGCATTTCAAGACGTTCAATAGTTTTTTTTTTTTTTGTGTTTGGTCATGAAAATTTAAGTTGTTGGATTTTTATGGTGAGTTATCCGCAAGTTTATGTGTAAAGAAAAACATAATCACCACATAGCCATTGTGTGGGCATTATACATGAGAATAAATGAAAATCAAATTCAATTTTATACAGGCAACTGAAGGGACATGTATCAAATGTGCGAGTAAAATTGATTTGAATGTGCAAAATCCCTTTCAAAGTGTAAACATTTAAACACATTTTCCATTCGTAACGTTTATCCATTTCACATGTCGCACACATTTACGCCAAATCTCCAAATGACACAAGGTAAATTTATTGTTTTTATGCGGCCAGGAGAAAAAAAAATTTCGGTGAGATCCTCCAAATCTGTGCCAAAATATATAAAAAAATTTTTTTTTTTTTTTTGAAACAAAAAAGTGAAAACAAATTTAAATCTGAAAAATATCGTATTAAGCGGTGGGCTGACATTAAAAGGACCAGGGGGACATTGTGTATGTGTGTTTGAATACAGAGTATCCCTTTAGGAAAGGTTTTATTCAGATTGAAAAATTGTATTTATTTTAAGTAAATGAATTTGAAAAGTTTTTAGAAAGGTATTATACATACTCGTATCTCTACCATGCATGATATTAACTCTGGGTGATGTGATCAACAACAATTGATTTCTATTTAATTTTTAAATACACATACATATGTAATCCATTTATAAAGTTATTTAACTATTCAAAAAGTTGTGCCAAATATTAGTTTTGAATGCATTGTTAGTTCTTGATTATTTAATTACTTTTTTGATAAAATAAGTTTGCTAGTGTTGAATACACTGCAATCCACGAATTTATACACAGCTGTTGTCGGTTTCCATATAGAAGCTGCGCACATACATGAGGATTGACTTGCTCACCGAATAGGTAGGTACTTTTTATAAGGCTTTAACTCGATAGTTCGTTCTTCTACCCTCAAGAGGTCAGCCACGGATTTTTGATCTGCTATTTCCAAAATGTACAGATGATATTCCAGGCACTCATTTTTAATGGAGAAATGTGATATAATGGAAAACTTTACCAATGATAAGTAGAATCCTCATATTTCGGAAAACAATCATTTGGAAAACAAAGTTTCGCTGCCGGCAACTACTCCATCAAACACCAGGTATGACTATGTACTTGTCTATAGAAAACGTATATTTATACATTGTGCACTCCTCCATCCTCTTCAATGAAAAATCAGAAGCATTAAAACTGCCCATATGATAACTTCCTTCAAACTACTGGTTAACAGTCACCATGGCTTTTTCGATTTCACCAATCGAATACCTAATTAAGAACTGACGTCGTTTTTATCCATTCTAATTAAAAATCGAATTTGAGTTTTAATTAAACTCCCCCTATGAGAATCCATAAAAACTCCAATTCCGAATACAACCCCAGATGGACTTAGCAACGATTTAAATTGAATTTCTCTCCAGCCCAGTTAATTGAACAAACGAAATGCAAAGTATGTGAGTATACTCTTACCTTGAGTCTGATCCGAAAATCAACGATACACTCGTTTCGGCCTCTCTATTTGGGTCGAAAGTTAAGAAAATCATTTCACATCCAAGTAACATAACTCTTTTCGATTTTTATGTGTGGCTTCAGCCCATCCACATTCATGACCATAGGGAATAAAATCGAAAATTTATCTAATTAACTGCTGGACCTTTTCTTCACACAAAACCAACATATTCGTCGTCTCCATCTGTAGATTTGGAAATAGCCCAACAAAGAAGCATATGTCAGGATTTGCTGCTATTGGGCTCATGGTGACCTTCTACGTCTGTATTATACCACCATCTCGTCGTTGGTGCTACACTTGAACTTTGGTGTCATTTTCCTTACAGAAGGACATAAATAAATTGATGTAAATACATAGGTAGGTACCAACAAAACATCCCGTTTCTATGTTAACGCTTTTCATCTTCGGTTTTTTTTTTTTTGGTTTATTCGTGCCCTTTTCAATGAGATTGTGTATAATTCAGAAGGACGAAGTGAAGGGAATTATACCTCCTTCCAGTAGTAGTACCAGCCACCAAAAGAACGAATTATGACCAACGCACATGGCCAGTGTGAACCAACAATAATGCAAGACGGACCTAAACCCAAAGAAAAAAAGCAAACAACCAACAACAAAGAATAAGCATCAACGGTGCTATAAAGATTGATCCCTCAATTGACATAAAATAAGTGTACACAAAACGACTACGGATTGGAGGGGCCATAACGAAGGTGAAGGCAATTCCATTGAATAGCCAATTTCCCAGCCTCCTCTAACACCACCGCCATTGCTGGTGCTGTAGCTACCACTGTGCATGCAGAAGGAGTCATAAGGAAGGAAGAAATTTCTGAAAGTAGGACCGAAAAGAGAGGAATTCCGAAATGAAAAAATTGATTTCCTTTTGTTATGGTCCTATCGCCACAATACAACAATCCGCCCTTGCAGGTCCGCATCAGGAATAAGATATACGTAGAGTGGAGGCCTAGAAAATGTCCTCGTTTATTCAGCGAGCAATTGTGTGTTCATTTCTGTTGCTGCTGGACCGTCGTTGTTATTTGATGATTCAATGTGGCTGTACGTACATACATACACATTGAATCGAGATGATTAGGTCCAAGGTAGGAACGATTATTTTGTGGTTGACTGGAATTGCTTGTCATTGAGAGAGAGAGAGGGAACGCTATTCCTAAGAGTGTTATTAAAGTGTGCATTTTTCAAGAAGCTGAATTTATTTAAGATACACTGTAATAGGTTTTGGTAGTGTTCTGAGTGAATTTAAAATAGAACATAGAAGTTGTTTAGTTTTAATTACCCAGCTTTCTTCTTTTCAAGAAGTCGGCGTTCAATTCAGGTACAAGTGTTCGAATGCTATCAATATCCATTTAAACAGAAGGAATTCTTTTTATTGAAAAATTATATTTCCAGAAGATTTCAGACTGCATAGTTTATTTGAAGGTAAAATCAATAATTTCCAGCTGTCCTACTTCGTCAATGAGACAATCTGTCAAATGGGACAATCTGTCAAATGGGACAATTCATATATTACACCAGATCGCGTTGCCTAAATCCTTTTTTGACATGAAAAGTCTCGTTAGGGTATGTTCTTACTTTGATGGAGGTAATAAAACCAAACCCCCTAACCTAGTGCGAAAAGCGAGTTTATACATTAAAGAAAGAGAATCGGACCTAAGACAGAATCTTGAGGTACTTCTTAATTGAGAATCATAAGATTGCTCCTGATATCATCAATCTTCACTCTTTGTAACGTATGTTTCAGGTACGATCTATCCAATTTTACATGGAGCCACGAATTCCTGCTATTTCAAGTTTATGCAGTAGAATGGCATAATAGGCTATATCAAACGCTCTGATAACATCAATAAATAAATCGGCAATGTACTTTTTTCCATTGAGATTAGACATTATATTGTCATGAAACTCGAAAAGTGCATCTTTGGTTGATTTACTTTTTTAAAAGCCAAATTGCTTCGCATAAAGACTTTGCTTTTATAAGATACATAACACGCTAACCTATTTTTTACGAGTTTCTGAAGATTTAACTTCTAACAGGAATAAGTAATCCTTTAATATAACATTATATTGGGGTAGTGAATGTTCCTGCTTTATGTCATATTGATTAGCAACTTGTTTTACGATGAACTACGAAATGTTTAAAGTCTTTAATATACAAATATTCGTTGAAATGCAATGGGTACATTTTTCCATATCTACATACAATTACTATTCACTAACCTTAGTAGCCTGACAATACGAGTTAAGGCACCCAGAAGAAGAACAGCAAGCGGCTCAAACCGGCGAAACCAAGCAGATGCCACTAAGGATGAAGAGAAAGAATGGCAGAACTCTAAAACGCTTCCCAAAATGGTAGATGGACGCATGTGCTTATACTACAAATTCAATCAGTGAAGCAGGGTTTCACCTAACACAGTTCCTGACACGTCATGGGTTTTTTCATCTACATAAATTCAAACATGCGTTTTACCAATGCCCACTGTTTCAAGACGAGAGGGAAGCATTGAGCGAAAAACTAGGCATGGCACCAACGCCCGAAAACATAGTAGATGAAATGCTTAAAGCAGAAAAGCTTGGAATGCAGCGGTTGAAAATACAAAGACTATCCAAAGGGGATAACACGAATCCAGATGAAAACTAAGTCCGAAAACCCACCTGCGATGAAATGCCAAGAAGGTGGTACCGTAGGAAGAAAGGGTAAGAAGGAAGAAGGGATTAGTGGGTAAACATCCCACATTGTTACTGAGTACGGGTCCAGTTTCGTCTTTCGAAGAAGTCCAACTTCCCTCGCAAAAAAAACCTTAGTAGCTTACATCATACTGCTCTTTATTATTTAATTCAATATTGCGTATATTCGACAATGAAATAGCTAAAGAGCTTTGGGAGCACTTTTACATAGCCATAGGTCATTAGGACCCATTTTAATTAGCACTTATCCATTATCATAATTTTTAATTTTATATCAGTATCCATCTAGAACTTAATCGGACTTCTAATGCCATTTAAATAATTGGTCTCTCCAACAATAACAACGCGTGAAAGAAAGAAAATTCTCAAATCTACTCTTGGATGACAATCACCAATCGCTTAACAAGCCCCAATTTGAAACCGCTGGCAAAAGAAGACAAACCGAAATTGATATTTCAAGAAAGTGTCGACAGAAAAGTGTACTGCACAACCATCATTCCATCCTACACCCATCGTACACTAGAATTAAGTAATAAAGAAAGTCTCAGTATCCCAATAATAGGGAATCCTCTTCCGCGGGCGCTATAATCCTGATAATTTAATAGAAAATCGAAGTTTACGTAATCATTTCTAGCGTAACAGACAGCCGACATCTGGCAGAAGCAACGATAGGAAGCACTCCCTGCCTGTAGCAGAAGTATTGGTAGTGGTAACAGCATGGAATTATTCCATCGATAGATTGTGTAAATGCAGACCGACTGCCAATGATGAAAACGAGCAGACAATATCCTTAATGATACCATCAGGATTCTGGCGAGCATTCGCGTGGTGGAATTGGTGTTCGATTGGTGGAGGGGTGAAGAGGTTCGAACGTCACTCTTAGCCAACAACGACCAAAGCGGGGCAAACAAATGAAATAAAACACTCATCCCGAAGGCATTCATCCAATCCAATAATCGACCAAATACCGCCGCCGCCGCGCCATTCAAAGGATGAGAGTTGATTCAGCACATGAATGTGAATACCAACTTCCTTTCTGTATCTCTGAATTCTTTCTCCTTCATTTCCACTCTATGTTTTTAGTTCTGTACTTTTCGTTTTTGCTACTTCTTTTTTTTTTTATTAACTTACTTGACGGAGGTGGATGATGTGATAGGAGAATGGGGATTTTGAAACTACAGGCGAGGCTCTCAAGTGAGAAAATGTTTTCAAAGGAAAGGAAAACGGAAGAAAAAAAAAAAAAAACAAAATCATCTTAAGGATAAGACACCAGGATTAAGTTAGGTAATAATTAAATCGAGTTGTGCAAAAAAAGTGTGTAATGGACGTTGTTACCAACATTTCATTTAAGTGCCTATCATCAGCACCTTGTACACATACATACACAAACTGTCCATCCCTCTAATCGCATAAGCTTACCTCCAGAAGTTGGTCCCTTTTGCTATGTTTGCTTTCTTCGGCAGGGTAAACTCCCACTAATTACCACAGCATTTCAGTTGGCCCGGGTGACCGAAATTAATGAAACAAAAGGGCGCGAAAATTAACAGGTGAACCCTTTTTTCGCCCGTGGAGAGATTGAGAGAAGGATTCGTAAGTCACGGGGTTGAATAAAATTTGCGGTTCGGCTAATGATATTTAATTGGGCGGGTGCTATGATTTTTGTTCCTTACGGAGGACTCCTCTTTTTAATTTTTTATTTTAAATTAATAAATTTTGGGGATAAATAATATTGTCTTATGATTTAGCATAGCAATGGATGAAGAAGAGTAAGAGAAAGCTTAACATTTTCAATTTTTTTTTTTTTTATTTGTCCAAGATTATTTTATAGACATGCGTATGTATGTATAAGGAACTATACAACTGAACTATATACATGTGTATGTAGTTACTACAGAGCGTCATAGTGATTCAAAAATTGAGCTGACAAAACTTATGTAGAGAGATTTTTTGTCACAGTGATTTTGAGAATTCCTTAGACCAGCTTTTATGAAACCGTGCATTGATTCTTCAACTAAAGACCTGCAGTTTACATATTAGCTAAGGCCTGGTTTCGTATAATTTTCTTACAACAAGCATTGAATGATGTGGTATCTTTTGCAATTGCATCAAGCTTATACTGGACAACTAAATAATGCGGAACGGGACCTTTCAACGTTTCACTATAAACTATAAACACCCATTTCCGACATAAAGGATCCAAACAATTTGCGATACAAAGCACAAAGAAATTTCGACAAAAACGACAAATAACAACCAAATATATCCTTCATGTGCATGCCATTGCTTGCCTTACAAAGGTCCTTTTATTGTGGACATTCCCCTATTCACATTCAATGGCAAAAAAAAAAAAAAATTCCATCACAATGATTCAATTTAATTTGTTTCTTATCGTATCACTTATGGTTTTCAATGCACTCTTTGTACTTTATTGTATGTAGTCTTTGCAAAAGTCATTCTCGATTTCCAATCCATAGATACGACTAAAAATATCGATATTGCAGGTTGTGTCTAAGGACACAACAAAACAAGCATCGATTCCTTTACGAATGAAATTCAATTCAATCTCAAAAGTTCGTTCTTTTATGCTGAACTTCATTCTCGATATCTTATTTCGTTTTTATCCTGGAAACTTTTCGAAAAGATGTAAGGATGATGTAAAGTGAAAACGAAGAAAAAAGAAATGCAAAATTTAATTACACTGCAATTAAAATTTCTACGCTTTGAGTAAACTTTACATTGAAATCCTTTTTCATTTTCTCGTTGATGGATGATTAGCTTGACTTTGAGTTGTTCTTGTCTTTACAAAGTGATTCCATTTCTGGGTAAATATAATGTAAATTAATCCTAGCGTTGAATTTCATTTTGTCACTTTGGTATTTTCTTTGTTAAGACTTTATAGTGCTCCATTACATTTGTATGTGCAAGTGGGTACGCAATATGGTATCCTTATAAGTAACAATTATCAAAGTGGTACATTTCAATAAGCTTGTTAAACTTCCGACCTAAGAAGATTGGGTTTAGTAATGTAGGAAGAATTATTCAACATGTTTTAACGGGGAACTAAAGTGACCTATAATGCTGGAATAGTGCCCCAAGATCTCTGCACATAGGTTGTAGTAATAAGTCGTGTTCGTAGCCACAGTTAGATTAGTAAAGGTGCATTTTGGTACCACATGGATCCTCAATTGATACTACCAGCAGGAGCTTAATTTAATTTCGGGCAGTTATTAAATGAAATACCAAAAATTCCACATATTTGATCTAGGCTGAACTGTTAATAAAGCGATGGAATATCACACAATACTTCAGCCATGACAAGGCTTCCTTGATCGCCATGATCTCTGCCGAGAAGAGGCTACAGTGGTTTGAAAGGGAGAAAGGGATATGTACTTATGATTGGATCGTTGGAAAAGACACCTCCGCCTACTCCCAATTCTATTTTTGATCCGTCCGAATCCGAGCGTGAGAAAGAAAGAGGATTAGTGACAGAATAAAACTCTGGAGTACCTAATTTTTTACAGCAGGTGGCGCTACAGCTAGGGGTGAACCTGGGCCTCTACCAACAAGTCTCTCCAGTTACCCCGGTCCTTAGCTAACTACCTGCAGTTGCGCACTCCAAGTTAGTTGAGGTCCACTTCTGCTTGTGCGCGCCATCTAAGACGAGGTCTTCTTCTACTGCATTGTCCTTCCGGGTTTGATTCGAAGACTCTGCGGGCTAGGGCAATGGTGTTTATTCGCCCTATATGTCCTAGCCATCTCAAACGACTGATGCGCAGTTTACTGACTAGATCGAATATAATGATTAGACCAGATAAATAAGTTATACATTTTAAGCCTTTAAAATCCTAAACGTGAATGCACTTTAAAATACCTTTAATTGGTACACAAACTATTATCATGTGCAGGTAATCTGTCAAGTTGCACCTAGCAATTGGTTCGCATAATTGTCACACATTTTGCGTGTTTTGGAATACCAAACCACCCACAATGACCGCAGGCAAAAAAAAAAACGGACCAATGCTCACAACTTACCCCCAGACCTTGTACATTAAATTTATTTAATTGTCTCTGAGCTACAAACACTCCATATTTACTCGAACAAACTTTAGAGCAAAAGCCAAAAGCGCTTTGGATATAGCAGTTAATCTAAAAGCCTGTCGAACTATGCTCCGTGTCGGTGTAATACGTGCATCTACCACGGTTCCGCCTTCAATGGTAGGGTAACCGTGTTATAGCACTTTATTAATTGCGTGGTCTGTGTGACAAAGGATTACGTTTTCAATTTTGAAAATCGAAATTATTTTCCAAAAACCACACCCTAGGTACACTATGCGGTTCATGGCTCTTTGTGCTTGTGCTATGCTAATTTGATACTTGGTATAGCTGGTGCTTTTCAGCTCCTGATGCGACTCCTGGTTCTATTTAAATCTAAAACATAAAGCGCTCCAGCATAATGTAATTCATATAAAATCGTTTGATAACACCGCTCTTTAGCCCTAAGGATCCGCTACCGGTCGATTCGAAAATATTCAAATGCTACCAACCCCCCTGACTGCGTAGACTGCATGGGGCGTTCTCTCCTAGTTGTCGTCTAATTCGAAATCAATTTCCATTTTAATTATAAATTCCCTTTTTTGCCCAACGAGAACGTTTAATTTAAATGAAATTTTCAAGTGGAAAAATGTTTGTGACTTGCTTTTCTTTTCTTTCTTTTTTTTTGCTGCTGCTGCTTTTCGTTTTCTCCCTTTTACGAGTATTGTGTGTAAGAGAAAAGCATTTACTGCTCCTGGACTCTGCTAGTGACAAATTGACAAGGTCAACCACAAAATTCAAATTCGCCAGGACGCAGGAGAAAAGTGGTAGGAAAAAAGATTAATAATAATCATAAAAAAAAAACCCAGTACTAAAGTTTGAGGTGGGCTGGGACAATCACAGGAAAATAAAATTCTCAATTCGAGGAGGGCTTGCTTTCAGCGGAAAACTTAGGACGACACACAAAAGTAATTTACATTTACATTGGAGTTTTGGGATGTTAGTTGAAGTTGAAGACCAGAGATAGCAATCCTTGGCCGCTTTAAACGAGGTGACTCTGTTGTGGAAGCAAAGCCAGTTGCTTTTAATTTTGATGAATTGCCTTCCCCTCTCGAAAAGTTTGCATTCGGTCGGATGGATGAATGAACATGATGGTGGCGGTAGACGGTGTGGGCCGGTTGACTGGCCTACCTTTTGATTATTTTAATGAGAGCATCCCTCCAGGTTAATTTCATTTAATTTGCATTTTTTGTTCTATTTTCTAAGTAGCGGTCTGTGCTGTGTAATAATAAAACAATGGTGCCATTCAGGTGTGTAGAGATGCGGGTGAATGACGGAAGTTCGAAGGGATCCAAAAAAAAAACCAAAACTTAGCATCCAATGATGATGGAGGTTGCTTTTTGTGTTGACTTAATGTTTTGAGATTTTAATGAATTAGTTTGCCGCCACACAGCTAAACTATTATTCTTTTGATATTACTGTTGGGCTTATCTGTGTTGTTTTGTAGTGGATTTGGGCGGAAACAATTATCAGCAGCTTACTTGAGGTAGTAATTATTTTAGCTGAACCTTTTGAACTTTCTTTATTTTTGTAGTTGTGTTTGCATCCTTTCGTAGTCAGAACACAGAACTCCGATTGTTAATTCTCAGGTTGCTGTTAATTATTTCATTTCGAGAAAAAGGGCTTTGAACGATAATGAAGTTACTTCCCAATAAGTTTGGGTATAGTTGGATTCTCTGGAGATAGCTAAATAGAGATGTAAGCAATAGAATACATATGTAAGTGAGCCATTCAATGATATTTGTATTTATTCTTTCATTTCATTTCATTCAGATTTTTTTTTTAATTTGTTTAAGAATTTAGTAAGTAACTAGATAATTAATCTAACATTGTTGAATATTGTCCTAGATACAATGCGCACATAGCAAGAAAAGAAAGAAACAAGTTTTTAATATACATAAGTACATACATACATATGTAGGTATGATGTAGTATTTAAGATATACATACATCACTTGAAGTAGGGTTTTCACTTCAGATTTTGATAGCAACCAATCCTTAGTTCTTTCATAAATTGATGTCCATGTTCAACCAGGATGGATATAAATTGTCATTTATTCGCATTATCTTTCACTGACTTATAAGAACTGTACTTACTTAGGATAGACGCCAATGATAAGGAATATTTATAGTACCTACCATCAACACTTCATCTGTTCAATGATAAACTGCTGCTAACTCACTTTTTCCAGGTATTAAAGTTGACAGATAAAATGAAGAAACTGGAACAGAACAGCTTATAACAACAGCTAACAAAAGTACAACACTCTCAAAGATGATTCTGTAAGCAATCATAATGTGAGGGTAATTCTAATGAGTGAACACACCTCTCCAATCAATAGGTCACGGTGCAGTATACCAATCTTCAAAGAATAATTTATAGTCCCTTATTACCACAGAACACAAACACTATAACAGAGTGACAACGATGACAAATTTTGGCGTTAAGGATTTTAAAAGACCTAGCAAACCAAAAGCAAACATTAGCTGTCCTATCTTATTTACATCCCAACCCCATGTTTGCTAGAGTCTTGTTACAAAATCTAAAATTATGTCATCCCCTAGAGGCAACTTACAGACAGGCTTCCACCATTAATCATGTAAACATTGTACGTGACCTACTGTGAAGCGATTAAGCCAAGTTGAAAAAAAAAATATACAAACAAGATATCCACTAATTTTGCAATATCCATCTATTCCAGAGCTGCCTGTTCAATTTAATTATAAGCCGAATGATTTATATCCGGTTCGGGATGAAGGAAGCGGCGAATCCACTCTTTTCCAAACTCAACAAGATGGAAGTAAATAAAACAATCACAGTTTACTAACCAAAAGTAATTTAAAGTATTCGTACTGCCACCAGTTCAACAGCAAATCTCCTCTTTAACACGAAATCTATGCACAACATCATAAATCTTAAATCTAATTTACTTGCCGCCCAGAAGATGAATCCTTCGGCCCACTGAAAGAGCGTTGGTTATTTATTTTTTATGTTGAACTTTTGTGTGCGTTCGTTTCATGAGAGAGGCGCGCTAAGCTCTCCTCAACGGTCAGCCATAAATTGTTTGTTTTAACCGAAAAAAAGAAAAAAAAAAAACGAGTGGAATGGGTGGACGAAGCCACACCATAAGCCGGAAGAACGCATATATCACTACACATCAACCGATTGGGTGGCATGGGGCTCTTTAATCGTTTCGAGTTTCTTGCCTTCACCGAGCTTAATCGAAAATAAAAATTACTTTTAAATATTTTAAAAACGCCAAGAGACAGAAGAAAAGTTTCCGCTCTGCAGGTTCAGTGGGTGTGTATAAAACCGAAGACAGGATGATTTAGGATCAATTCAAAGTTCATGGGAGGACATCGCTTTTAAAAGTCCAGGCACTCAGCAATGCTTCAAAAAATTTCGAAATCCTTTCAGGGCCAGATGCTGTTACAATAATTTGTTCATTCTTTTCTTTGTTGTATTCGTATTTCTTTTTTTTTCGTGATTTTTACTTCCTGTTTCTGTTGTTATCCTTCGCAGTTCACCACAGAGATTCTCGAGAACAAATCGAGGAGAAGAGATTTTTCTCAAACAGCTAGAGAAAATGAAAAAAAAATTGGAAAAACCCTCGAATAAAAGTTTCATCTCATCCAGGGTTATATCCCGGGTCACATTGTCTTCCAACATCACCTAATACCAGTTTGTTGTTGGGCAGTGGCATAGTACAACTCAACCTCGTGCTTCGTTCGTTGCTATAGTCATTGTTCCTTTGAAAGGAGTTTATAAGCGTTAAAACAAATCTTCGAAAAGTTTATGTCCTGTTTTTATCGTAACGTTGAATGTAGTAAGTACTCGGTCTCCCTTCCCTCTCCCATTGTTGTAGTTATGTGATTTATTTATTCCTGATTTATGGACTTTGTTTTCAGGAACGCACATTCTCACTCACGGCGCTGTAGCAGCAGTTTCTTCGTTTTCCGCAAAAACAGGATACAAAATGATTGCCCCGACAAAGAAGTAACAAAAAAAAAAAAACAAGACAACAAGAAGGGTCTCCTCGCGTGTGCATGGTATATGACTTTGGCCTACGATTAAAATGTGAAAGTTGTTTTCGTTTCATCACCCATTTGCTATGTAACGAACAAGTTTGGCCCAGGAACGTTAAGTGGCAATGAGGTTGATAATATGTCAGCATCCCTCTATTTATATTCCACAATAAAGTCGATAAAATTGATGGGTTACGATCCACTTTAGTAGTTACATTGCATGTATTTCGAAGAAGGACTTATATTAAATCTCGGGTTAGACGGGTCGGAATTAAAAAACTTAAATATCGTTGTACGGATTTAATTTTGAGCAACGTCAAGTTATTAATATTTCTTATAGAGTGGGTAGTGTTGCAGATATATTTTTATGCTTAAAAGTATAAAAAATATATATTTTGTGCTTATAATATACTTCGCTGATCTATAGAATATCTGGAGAAGTTTATTTAATTTTTGTAGAATGTATGTAGCCAAATAAGATAGGGCTATGGAAGGTAGAATCTAATTTGATTTCGATATGGATTTGACTTCCGATTCCGATAAAAGTTTTAAGATGCTTTTGAGCGAAAAGTGGTTTTCAATTCGCTGCGAAGGAATTAGTCAATGTCAATGCTCTCGTCATTGGCTAATCCTTGTAACCAGTTTATACCACCAAATCAGTAGAGTTTCAATTAACATGCAATCATATTGACCACTTGGCATTCAGCCTGAAATTTAAAAGTTGCCATCTAGAGGTTCGAATTTAGTACAACAAAAATGATTACCATATTCTAATAGTTCATATTTCGTGATTTGCTTTATGTTCACATTTCCGATGAATTCCAAAAGAATTGCTTTAATAATTGTGAACCAAATCAAAAAAGAACTTGAATCTACTCTCGGTGTCAAGAAATCAGAATTTAAATCGATTGAACACCGGCATTGGACACAAATAAATATATCATGCTTACTTATTGATCTCCACTTGATCGATTACATACCAATTTCACTCTAAGCTAATTTTAGGGCTTTCTAAAATGATGCATAATACTGACGTCTCCCATAATGTTGGACTCCACAGCGATATGTGATAAGGTTGCATATTTCTTCCACTATTAGCTATAAGTTATGAAGAGCTACAATAGTCAATGACATTACATTACATTACGCTACATAATGCATCTTCTTTAAATGGGGTATAGACTGAAAGCTGAATCAAACAAAATAAAACAACTAACAGCCAAGAAAATAGGTCTTGGCTTTACCAACTACCCTATTCAAGTTGGACAGCAGGTCGTGTAAATTAACAACTTCCTTGCTTCCACTGTCTCGGCCGATGTGTAGCAATTAACTCGATGTTACTTTCCGAATGCTATTAAAAATCTGGAAAAGTTATGTCTATACGTATATTTTGAACGAAAAAATCAACAACATTGTCATTTATGTGATCCTTCTTAAATGTAGTAGAGAAATCTCAATCTAAAGATGTTGACAGATTTCCTATGGCGTTGCTTTAAACTATTCAGCTGATTTCTTCAATGTAAAATTTTACCACCCTAATACAAATAGGGCTTGCAATGAATCAACTTTAGTAGTTTCAATTACGGAAAGTATAACATTTGACTTAATAAAAAGAAATTCCTGTGAAATCCATCATTTTAAAAATTGTTAAATAAATTAAATTGCATCAAACTAACACAAAAGACTACCAAATAACATTATAAACTACCTCCAAAGTTATGTACCTCAAAGAACAGAACAAAGTTCTAAATTTAAAATTAAATTCCGTTCCACAACTTAAAATCAACATAGTAGGAACAAAAAAAGAAAAAAACGAATGGAAAATTCAAAACAAAAGTCAGACCTCTACTTAAGGAACAAATGTAGCCCGTGTTAAGGATTAACACTTCATATCTGTGAATGTGGGTCTTTGTCATTTAAAAATATCTCTTCCAATTCTCTCATCGACTATGCAAAGGATAATAGGACTCGACTCAGGGGCACAGTCACTCTTGCCAGTCTCACCTACCTACCTACCTAAGCCAGAGTATTCTTCTTGCAATTTCTATAGTCCCCTTGGAGCCCCTTTGTATTGACGTTAAGACAAAAGGTGAGAGGGTGCGAAATGAGCGCACAAAGCATTGCCGTAGGTGAGTAACATTCAAAGTTATCCTTCTTCCGGATATACTTAGACTGTTTCGAACAAGTCAAATTTGGCATTGTTTACATCTATGGAACATACTACACCTTCCAGCCTGGTCGGTGTGTGTTTGTGAAATGTTCTATTCCATGCATGTGACCTGTTTTAAGAGTGCTTTCAAGAGTGTGCATCTCTATCGGAATCTAACTAGAAATATGTATGATTGGATGCAACCAATAAACACAGATCCTTTACAGGATGTTCTAATGGTATATATAAGCAAACAGGAATGTGAGCAAATGCAAACCCTACTTCCATATATCGTACACAATTGCAAGTGACAATGAGTAGCGGTATCCATTGTCTTTTCCTGGCAGTTCTTTATCCATGGCCAAGAACGATTTATAGCCATTTACCGTGACTCGGTGCACACTTGCAATTGTTTTATACACTCTTTCTCGTGTGATCTATTGCTTGGGGGTGAATTTTCTTTGACTGCTACATCTAAGAGGACGATGAAGAGGATGATAGTTGCATTGTTTGTGCAGCACTCCCACCCATTTCTACTTAATGGTGTTCCGTACGAGGTTTCAACACACACAAAAGACAGCACAAAATTGAAAAGACTGAAATGAGAGAATCCTAACCATGGTAATAATTTGAATTCGCCCACCGGGAAAATTGTGAAGACTCGGAGATGTAGCTTAATTGGCACAATCCTTTTGGCTATAAGGTACAGGTACGTAGGTACCATCCATTCTGAAGTCTGTCTGATCTGATTTGAATTTACGTACTCGTTTGAGTTAATTTTGAGATTTTATTTGACACATGATAGCGATGTGACTTTGAGGAACTAATTTCTATCTGAATAAATTTTGAGAATACTTTTACATTACTTTTAAATATTGACAACACTACAATCTAAAATTGATCTATTGTACTGCTTTCTTCCGCAGCCGGTATGGTTCTCGGGCTAAAGCCCCTCAATCGGCTTAGTCATATTTAAAGAATTAAAAAATTGAGGATTGATGTTTTCTAATCAAACCTTAAACCTCCTAGTTCAAAATTTAAGACTCAAAAAGGGGACGGACGAAAATGACTGAATTGTTTTCGCTACTGTTTGCTTTTGACATGTAGGTAAAGGCCAGTCGTTGTTGTTTCTAATGGTTCTTTTCTTAATGAAAGATCATCACATTTATAATTAATTTTAAAGAATGTTTTATTATAACCATATGTGTGGGTTTTAAAGGCAGTCCATAGTCCCCTAAGTTCAAATCAATATTTATGGCGTCCTCATAAATAGTGGAGTGAGACTTTCAAAGCAAGAAAAACAAACATTTATTTATCGGATTTCTCACTCAAAAATTACTACAAAATTGAGCTAAAAATCGTAATCAAATATGAATGAATAAGTAAATAAAAAATCAGTAACATTCAAGATCATAGACATTATGTCCAAGGTCTACCATTAGTCATTTTGGAATTTGATTTATTCAAAACAAGACTTAATTAGTTTTCGATTTCTTACACCGATATCGTTCGAAACTTTTCTGAACCTGCTTATGCAAACAGTATTCGCACCTTGGAAAAGTTTCACAATCAATTTCCTTACTCAATTTAAATAAAGTTTTCTTACCACACATTACATGGGATGCAGGTGCATATGGTAATTTGAAGATGAAGTCTAGGTAGAATTATATTTTCCTTACAACCACAACAAAACGGATGTGATGAGTGAATAGTTGGAGTACGACATGGAAGGAGGTAATATTTCTTCGAAACCTATTGAATTTATTTTTGGGGCTTCTGACTGGATGATGGCAAAGTTTCTGAGCGACATATTTTATTGGACATATTTTCTGAATGTTGATTGAGTTTTACATACAAATTGTCAATAAAGTGGAACATTTACCTTGCATGATATTGGCGGGGGGGTGTTTTCGGATACACAAAAGGACGAAGTAACAAATTATAGTCCAACTGCTAAATTTTCCCATATATCCAAACTCATTGAAAGTATTTTATTCGAAGTCTTAAGCTTTCAGTGCAAGTCTCTTGTTACCCCTAACCAACATGGCTTTCTGAAAGGTAGATCAACTACGACGAACCTCGTCGAATTCGTGCCATTTGCCCTCTCTGCCTTAGAGAATGACAAAGAAGTCGACGTTATTTCAACTGATTTGAGTAAAGCTTTTGATAAGATATCTCATAATCTGATCCTTTTCAAATAGTTTGCCCTCTGTTTTGAATCGATATTGGACCGATATGGATAATTTCTTACCTGAAAGACCTTTCTTTTATAGTGTTCGCTTCAGAACTATCGGCTTCCTTTTCCGCCACCTCTGATGTTCCACAATGCAGCCATCTTGGCCCCCTTCTCTTCATTCTAACAATAAACGATGTCGAAAGGGTTGTAAATGACTCCTGCCTTTCAGTGTAGAACACTGAAGATGAAAACCATCTCTTCACCTCATAACTACTGTCTCCTTCAACAAGACCTAGGCAGTTTTTCGTACTGGTGTTCCAAAAATTGCTTAGAGCTCAATACCCCAAGTGCCAATCCATTACCTTATCACGTGAACACAACGTATCATGTATCAAGAATCGAGAATATTCAATGTTGTTTTCTCCGATTTGCCCTTCGAGGTCTTCTTGGAATCCACTTATCCTGCCTACCTACCAAGACCGTCTTAACCTTATCAATCTGAATTCACTTGAGAAACGTAGAGATATTGCAGACATTCTTTTCATTCATCGACTGCTCTCATGCTTAATCCGTCAGTTGCAGGGATATGCAGATAATACTGACATAATTATGCTATCTCATCTGGACAACCGCTACTATATTATATATTTGATTTCATAAATGTTTGGGATAAGTAGGCAAATTTTTGAAAGTATGTGTGATCTAGGAAATACTGAGAATAAATTAATATTGCTCTCCCTTAGAAGAGGATACATATCTATGTATATTGAAAACAGTCAATCCAGCCGAAATACTTGTGTGACCAACTGCAGCGCCCATACTATACTATCAAACAAATAGAATTTCTAGAACACGAACTAAACTATTTGTGTATCGCATTAGTTATGCCTGCAGCTGTCTACTTAGTCCCATGTCTATATCTTTCCACTTTAGTATTGAAATATGAATAGTTAAAGCAACGAACTTAAAATGTCTTCTACCAACACCAATATTCGAATTAAATCCTACACAAAGTTATCCACAAAAACCGCAATCTCATCTGACCTACTAATCTAAACAGGCCGGCCCTCCTAAGTGTTTGGTCAATAGCAGCTGCAGCGGCAATACAGCAGCCTCATAGATAATATAAATACACACATACACGCGATTCCTTATCCTTGTAGATTCTTTCATAGTTGGCACAAATTGTTAAACTGGCATCGCAATAAATCTCTTCGGCCTCCCCTCGCTGTCCCAACTGCTCTCGCCAAAGCTTATAGTATTATTTTCCAGTAGTCAGTTTCGAAATTGAAAGGACAAAGGCCATTGGCCACAATGCAATCATCACCCTAGGCCAACGTATGATATCCGTGGCAGTGGCACTGGCAGTGGTAGTGGCAGGCGGCCATATATGTATGTACACAGTATCTATGCATCATTCGAATGAAGCAACGCACACACATATGTATAATGTATATATACACTGTTCGACTGCCTCTGCAGTTGTAGTCCTTCCATGAGAGATTATTACTAGCGTACTTTATGTTTGTTGCAAAACGTTGGCACATGCATTCATCATCGCGGCTACGGGCTAACAGCGGCAGTACTACCAGTAGCAGCACGACTGCGATATGGTATGGAATAATTTTTGAGACACAGGCTGAAGCAGAGGCAATTTTTATGATTTATAAAGTCATCAGACATTCCTTAGAGTCGTAAATTATTTTCGAATTTACACTAAGCGAGCAGTGCAGTGTTGGACATAGTGCTTTTTCTTACCATGGCCTTAGAAATGATTTGCTGTGTTGATTGGTTATTTGTTTAAAATGAAAAAAAAGAAAAGGATGAAATATGTTTGATTATCCTGTGACGTATTTGTATGTATGTATGGGAAGAGATTTGTACGTACATTGTAGGAAATGACAAGGATTGAGGAAGACAAGCTTTACATCCGTTAGAAGTGGGATTGTCGTGAATTTGACAATGTGATTCGTGTTGGTGTATTTTATGTATTACGTCGTGTGTTTGCCTTTTCAATTTACAGTCCTGTTAAGAGGGGTATTTCGAATAAAAATTGACGCCCTTTATGAATAAATTGTAGTCGTTCAAAAGTCATATCTTTTTTTGCAAACAAAGGGGTATCTCATCATAAATGTATGAATCTCTTACAAATGACAGTTATACCTATTGTATGTACATACGTATTATACATACTATATGTACATGTACGTAGCATGGCAAACAAAGTGTGAAAATAGTATTGGTTTGCATTTAATAACCCCAATGCTAATGGAGAAACATAATCAATATTTAAGTTTACTTGCTACGAATTCCATCACAATTAACAAATACTTAATAATTACTACTTGCAATGATTATCAGAAAAAAAATATATTTTTGCTTCATTTTAAGCTTAGGTGTTAAACATTTTGCTGGTCACAATGGACCCTTTTTGAGGTCTAAGTGAGCAGTGACACTGTCACAAGGCACCCATCTACCTACCTAAACATTTTGCTGGTGCTTCTATAATTCAAATCTTAATTCAATACCACGACCAGATAACATACATATGTATCTGTTCACTTACATGAGTACGATGATATTCTGTCGGGAGGTTAGATATTTAAATATGATATCGTAGTACCACTAATAGTATGCTTTAGAAACTTGGTGGTGGAATACGCAATCAATGTTTTCAGTTTTCATTTTCACTGAAGCTCATCCCGAGTTTACTAATGTTCATCAACACATTTAAAGTATAGTCAATTCTCTATCTAAATATAGTAAACAAATAATAAGCACATGTTTGGAACATATGCTGCTGAATCGCACGGCCACAGTCACCCTTAGTGATGCCACGGAAATGGGGTATCTATGTCAAAATTGGAGCACAACCAGGCGGGATTAATTCCCCCCGTGTGCTCGTTATGGACAACCTTGCACAAGCACTGGTAGGTACCTGTTGAGAAGAGGGAAATGATAAGAGGAAAATGATAACAGGGAGGTAAACAAAAGTGGGAACTCGTCCAAAATGTACTCCTCACTGTCAGAACAAAGGCGAAGGAGGACAGATTGGATATAAACCCAAACGAAATAGAACTAAACATTTAGAAGCCAAATACTAGCAGCCCTCACCCTCAACTAAGCTCAGAGCACTCGGTCACTCCGAAAATCCTTAATACATTAGAGGAATCAACCACACTGATCGGATAACCCTAGTAAATTAGTCGACAAAACTTACTACTTTATCAACACCTTCAAGATTACTTTCCTCACACGGGAATCTTGGACGTTTGAAAGAGCGACAAACACCAACAAGATCGCACTATACATACATACATATATTGATGGCTCAAATGTAGCAGAAGAAACTGGAGCTGCTATTTTTTTCCCAAACCCACAAATCGAGTTCGCCGCTCATTTGGAACCATTCGTGAGCATGTTTCAGACAAATGTCTTTGCTATACTTCGGCGAGCGGATGTACTACCCATACGCAACACACATGTTATGCAAATAGAAATCTGCTCTAAGAGCAAATCAGAATAACCGCTATAACAAACCTCGCATTTAAATTATTTTTGGTAAGGAGTGTAATAAAAAACCTTAACCTCCTTGCTAATCACAACATAATACGCCTAACTTGGGGACCGGGGTACGAAGTATATCAGAAAACGAGCAGGTTACACGAATTGGCAAAAGAAGGGGCTGCCAACAAGGAATCAATTCGCGGAATTTCACTTACAACCATTGGAAGAGGATTGGAGCTTCGTTAATAACCATCAAGGCAGCCATAAACAAGCGGATCCATCAAAACTTCAATAAGTATTGGGCAGATCTAGCAAACCTGCAAAATGAGTGTTCAATCGTAGAGCGGCCAAATAAAAAACGAACTATGCGAACTATAAGTTCCACTAGAACTGATGTCAGTACTTTTAATAGCAGCACATCAATATCAAAAAGCAGGCGTCTGTGCGACCTCATAGATACAACAATCTGTACCAACTGCGAAGAGGAGGAAGAAGTCCTGGAATAATTCCATTGCCATTACCCAGCACCACTGATAGTGGACATAACGCACCTCAGGAATAAAAATAAAAAAATAGGATTCGGCCACATAATAAAGTTCGCTTAACAAACTAAGCGATTTCCTGATCAACATACTCAATAACCTCCATGGATCCAACAACAACCATCCTTCCCAACGCAATTTATCAACAAAACATATATTCCTTCCAAAGACGACGTGGAGCACAACGGGCTCGATAGGGTCCTAAGTGAGAGTCAATGAGGCACCCTCTCAAACCAACCAAGTACCTAGAGATATCGTAGAAAGTAAAATTTAAAAAATTAATAGTACCTGAAAGGATCTTTATAATTATAATTCAAGTACAATCTGTCAGTGCTCTTGCCGACGTAATGTAATTTAATTCAAGGTTCTTACGCACTAATTACTGTTAGTTACAGTCGCAGAACATGTGCAATATGTACATTTTCGCTGTACGAGTAAACATTTATAATTCTGACAACGACATACACACATGTGTACATTCAACAACTGCTCGAAACTCATTTTATATGAAAAACTTTATCTGTGGACTACTTATGTATGTACAAACTAACATGATACGGACTGCAAACATGTATCAATTTCATTGCGATTTTTAAATGCACACACATAGCCATGTTCATTTCGCTATCAACATTCAATTTGATTAAAATTTTAATTCAACTCTCATCAGGAAATGTTTCTACTCCAATCCGCTCAGGAACCTTATACAGAGCAGTCGATGTGCTTTGCTTTTAAAGTCTTCATGGTGTGAGCATTTGTATGAACATTATTATATGTAGTCTCCTCTGTTGACATTGATCTCATTTCTTTGGCTACCGGCTACTACGTACAACATCCTCACGTGGGGAACGTTTCTTAATTAAATCTAAAAATAATTATACATACATGACTTGCAATTATTAAAAAGCACAAAAACTCTGCCAGCAAAACGTCAAAATGAATGCATCTAATACTCAGTCACTTATGAGTTGGTAGTATGATTTCGGGCGGGCAAACGTACGGGGCCAATTCCGATTATTCGTATGTGAATCACACACACAAGAGTTTTATTGATTAATTTTTTTTTTCCATAATTTTTTTCTTTTTAATTGAAATTGTGCGGTGATGCTCTTTAAGAGATTCTCAATTTATCCATGCCATTCGGAGGTAGTAGACCAAGACACTAATTCATCTTGATCCCTTATCACTCATGTCTGATGTTGGCAATAATTAATTCTGACATTGGGCGATGTTGTGGTGTCCTCTTGTGTTTATGCATTATTCATGTCATTTTGATTCAGAAGTAGTCCCGATTTCTTGGATCTAGCTATTTTCAGTTCTTGTGCGGAATTATTTTTGTGAATGAATTAGATTCTCCTCCGGAAATATTCGCAGTGAGTTTTTTTTTCCATTTTGTTTTAATGCATTTTTAGATGATAATAAAATTTAATTTCAAATTCTTGAATGCACAAAATTAGTTATTGTGTTTAGAGTCTATAAATACCGACATTAATATTTTTTGTTTATTTACAAATTTTCCGTGTTTTGCTTTGATCACCAGTTTAAATGGAGAAACTGTGAAACGTTAAATACATAAATATATTTACATATCATAGAGTAAACTGATTGATGGACATTCGTCTAGGAGAGAAAGTATTCCATTTACAAACTGAAAGGTTCTTGCAATTATGATGTATGCATCTATGTGCTTTAAGACGACGCACCGTGGGGTATTTATCTATTGAACATGGTACTAATCTAATGGTTTGAGCTGATTTAATTTTGATTTTGATTAGATCTATAAGTGAATTTAATGAGTTTCTGGGTTGGTGGAGTGTTGAGAGTGGTATGGTGTGGTGTGGTGTGGTAGTTGGACGTGGAAAGTAAAAACAATCGTTCAGTTTAGTGTAATTCAAAGAGAAATTCAATTCAAAATAAGGAAACATAAAGAATTAGTAATGACTAGACAAAAGTAAGAAGTCAGCTCTAAAAGTTAAGGCACTTTTAAAATATCCCTTTATATACTGTTGCTGTAAATGTTTTTTTTTTCCAAATCTGAAACTTCCGGGAGCCTAGCGTTGGTATAACTTCTGGAGAAAAATTATGTCAATTTTTTTTCGGTAGCACACACAAGCTTGTGATCTTAGGTTCTGATGTAAGTAAAGATAAAGTCTCACGAATTCTAAATATCTCGGAAAACCGCAAATTTCCGCACCCATTTTATTTTCACCTCGAATAGAACGTACATATATTGTACACTTACATAGAGCATGATGTTATGAACTTATGGAACTATGTGCTCATTAAATTTAATCACACAGATTCTTGGTCTACCGAGGATTTAAATAGAATTGTTATAGAAATTTTATATATGATTGTTTCTCCTACTATCGTGGCCCATACATATTTTCTTTATAAGATAAACTTACAAACTATCGAGAGGAAGAAGAGAGTAGGGTTAGAAGAGGGGAGATGTGGGACAGTGGTTAGGCGGAATTGGAGCGATGATGAAGGATGTGAAAAGTGAAAATCAAACGAAAATCAAAATCAAAGTTTTCCATATTGTTAGCCAAACAAAGCATTCTAGACAGAGGGGCGTTATAACCATAAGAGGAGACCTGTGCTATCCTAATGGCTCGGAGGGCTTATATAAGCTCGTCATTACTGAAGCATCTTCGCGGCTTTCTCAGAAAGTCTTGTTTGCTAATACTGCAAAGACAACCAACAAAAAAATAAAAAAAAATTGTAGGTACACTTCTTTCTCTTTTGAGTGAAAGAGGATCATAACCGATTTGATTTTCCGAGTGTTAAAGGATTTCGAGGTACTTTCTACTAAGAAAACATAGGTATTTGATCAAATCATGTCAAGTCGAAGACTTTCTGGCAGACTAAAGGTGCACTCAGCAAGACGATTGGGCTAGCCGCTTTGTGAAAATTTAAAGTCGGCTTTTCTTGCTATCAGAACTAAACTTGGTATCTAGGAATGCATTGGTTTCTAATTTTTCCGGCTGGTTTTACTTCTAAAGTATGCATATCTATATGTATATACCTGAAAAATTCAAGAATTCGATTTTTTAGATGGTTTCACACTATGATCATGATCATTATATGTATTATATATGCTAAGAGAAGGAAATTTTATTGTTTTACAGTAGTTATTTCGTCGTCGGCTCAAAATTTCTATCCCAAAAAGATCAAAAAGTTTTCAAGTGTTCATTATTGCGTCACAAATACACTGTTTACGTTTGAGTAAATGCTACTGTGCTAGGCACTACATTTATAAAAGGCATATATCAAAATCGATGTGTTCATATGTACATATGTATGTGCCGCAAATCAACAAAACTACTAAAAGGATTTAAATGCGGTTTTTTTTCAATCGAATTAGGATCCCTCCAATCTAAAAAAATGTTACAAAAACCACATCTTTTTTTTCACAAAAAACTTCTAAATGAGAAAAAGAAAAATGTGATAATTTTTGGCATTGATCTCATTCAATCTTTATTTAAAAAGAAGGATTAAAAAAAAAACACGCCTACCTAGGTATTTGTTTAGTTTATTTGATAACAAAAATATTGGCATGTACATACATATATGTACATGTATATATCTTCTTTGTACATTTTCTGTGGGAATAGTAATAACATAAAAATAAAAAATATAATACCTATTGCCAGAATCAATGCAAAAGCGAGTATGCATGTTAGTACATGCGTGTAGTACACAAATGGAAAAATAATATTTTTGTATGCACTGCGAAGCGGGTATTCCAGTATTTCATATAAGGTTTGTCCGACTCTGAACCAACATTTTTCTTTGCGATGTCGTCTATGCTTACATTCCAGACTGTAAGTACATTTCAATCCTTGCTATACTAACCGTAAGGACTATTTGTTTGTTTTGTGTTTTGTCTTTTGAGTGACATTCATTATTCTGAATGAAGAATTTGATGAATATTATGAAAAATAGTGATGATAACATACAACCTTTACGCGCCCCATACGGAAGACTTCACGATATTATTCATTTTACACTTTTTAACACCAGAGCTTCCTCCATGGGTCACGTTAGATAAAGACATACCACATTACTCTAGTTTTGCACTCATCAATGTTTATGTAGTTCAATGTTACTTCAATGTCTCTTTACCAATAATTTTTTTTTAAAGGCCTGAATTACAAAGTCAGAAAAATTCATCACTATTTATTAGAATAAATAAAAGATGACTAGTATATGTTGCTTGCAATTGCTTTTGACAGTCATAAGTTGCATTATTAAACAAATTAACTTTGATTCCCAATAGGAAAATCAGCAAATTATTCTGGAATTGTTATATTTATAATTATATTATGTGCCAGCAACTGTCCCAGTCACTATCTGAAAAACACGCTTGGCATGTAACTCCACAGATATGATCCACTGAACTCTTGTTATTGGGTCTGCAAATTTAAAGTTCTTCATATCATCAGAAGCCAGCGATGATATGAGTCGCAAAATCGGTTTCACCAAACCTTTTACAGTGGGTGAAGCAGACTTAAAGCATGGAGCAACATTTGCTCCCTTCTGCTGTTTTTATGAAGAGTCCTGTTTGGGTCATGTTTTGCAAAGGCTCTTCACAAAAAAAAAAAAAAAATCGTCCGTTTCCCATGACATTAGGCCAGATGTAAATTTGTGAAATATCTTTCGGTCACATTGACATAACCCTTCCTACATACATACATATACACTGAAAACCCTTTCGACAGATTGTGTCCCTCTTCAATTTGCCTTCAAAGTTTGTTGACTCAAATTGAAAATTTAAAATGTGGATACTAAATATCCCCACCCTTGAGATATCCTTTTCCCAAACTTAATGGTCTAATCTCATTCAATTTGCCTCACCCATCCATTCACTTTACGCTTGCATAGGAAAATGTAACGAACACAAAAAACTAACATAAATTTTCCGGTCGCATTTCCTACCATAAATTCCCAACTTAAGCCCGATAATGAACAGCAATTGACATTTTTATTTGGCATCACATGGATAAGCGGAGTAATTGTAAAGCACTTTGAGAGCTTACTTCGACATTCAACGTTACCGAACACCATATCCTGTCTCTGCTTCCTTTTAAAAGATGGAGACATTTCAATTGCAGCATCCAGGATAATTGAAATTCGAATTAACCATTACAAAATGGATATAATGTCTTTTTTTCCTTTTTTAAATCGTTAGAGAAGAATGACGACAGGACATTGCACTCTATGATAAAACATTTGCTTACAACTGAACTGCCTAAGCTTTGTGTAATTCTTTGAAACTGATAAAAATGTAGAGGCATGGGTAAAGGGAAACTGGGAACAACAACAAAAATCAATGCCAACATCTCATGTCATCCTTCAATCAACAAGATAAGAAATATGTACATATGTACATATTGCCAAACCCCTTCTGCATTTGGGACTACTACAAGAAGATGTAGGCCGTTTGTTTGTTCGTTTGGTTGTTTCTTGTGCTCAAATTAGGATCCATCTCATTTCTGACTGACTGATAGTTGTATGCTGTCACAGTAAACAGAAAAAGAGCATCCATTGGATTTCCCAAGAGAACCTTATTTCTGTTCTGCTGCCTGTTCTTCTTCTTTTTGGCTTCCTCGGTCATTCATTGATAGAGTACTAGTAGCGACCTCCTTCTTCGGCTCACTTGTGACCGTCCTAAATGACCTCGTTCTTTCTAGAATGAATTCCTAACAAAAATTCCCTGCATTCTTTTCTTCGTTTGTGTGTGTATTAATATTTTATGCTATCTGTGTGATTTGTGGTAATTTGGGAAAAGGTTTTGTATCCGTCCGGGGACTTCAAATTGATGTCAAAAAGGATACACATGCAGAAAGCGGCCAAACAAAAATAGGACTTCTTTCTATCCACACCCTTCTCTACATGGGTGTGTGGGGGAAAAAAATAAGAAAATTTGTATAATTTGATTTTTGACTTTCAGAGGAGAAAATTGTTATTGATTACATTATCCTTTGGGTTGAATATTATAAGGTAATCTGCTGTTTCAAAACTTATTTTGCCGTAAGTCTGTATTGGCTTGATTCGTTTTTAGTCGATCCAATTTGTTTTGTGCCATTCGTTGCAGTGGTCAACACAATTGTTTGAATAAATTTCTACAAGGATAAGCGAGTATGAGATATGCGAGAAGTATTGATTGTTATAGGTTAAGGGTGATCATATAATTTGGGATGGACACAACCGACAAGTAAATATTTAGAATTCAATGAGGAAAGTAAAGCCTCTTTGCTGATCTTTGGTTATTGAATAGGCATGCAATCGTTAGACTATTTATTGGTGACAGGACTTCTATCAATTTTATTGAGTAGGTCACCAAAATCGTCTTACATCCAAAATCGTCCGTTAAGACTGTTTCCAAAGCACGTCAGCTATGTCGATGTTATGATATGACTTTTAATAGCGCACATACATATTAATTATGAAGAAAAAGACTTTATAAATTGCAATTGATGCGCCTGAGAGGTCTCCTGTGGGTCAACCATAAGATCTTTCAAGATAGTTCAGAGGAAGAAGTCTGTACGGGTTAAAAGCTAACACTTTCCGTCTAGTTTTCGTCTTCAAAACTAAGTTTGAAATTACGTCATTCTTTTGTTTTGCCCGATCTTCGACAAAGTGAAAACCTCCATGTGTATTTTTGAAAAAAAAAGTAAATAGCCCTCCGCAACCGTAACTTGCAAATTATCATTGTAAAATTTTCGAATTCCTTATTCTAGTTCTTGTTGAGCCACCTTTTATGGTGTACTACTAATTTTTAATTAATTACAAATTCAGTATGAGAATAGTACATACATACATACATACGTACATATGTAGGTACATGCATGAAGATATTTCTAAAATGTTTTTCTAGTTTTCTTTTAGAATCGAGATTAGTTTTCATTCAGAAATATCTTTGGCAAAGGAACAAGCTTCCCGCTGTGTCAAATAAAGTTCCATGCAAAGTATTCGCAGTTGCCAAAGTCTTGCCTTGCGATAGGATGTTTTTCTAAAATTTAATTTTCTTTCAACACCCACAGAAATAAATTCATATGTAAATACATATGTTCATATGTATGTATGTATGTATGCGCATACATATGTAAATGGAACCAACAAACACAAATTTGACGTTGATTGAGCATCTAACACATGAATGCAAAAAAAATTTCAACAAATCATAAGGACAGTTCCCGCAACGACTTTCATTTATTTTCTTATTCTATTAAACTGTCATGTTCTTTCATCGAGAAGTACTTGAAATGACTGACGAAAAACATTTACACCTGCCATCCATTTAGCTAACACACAGTAGAGGATGGATCTCGTCAAAAGAGAAGAAGAAAACCTTTCATTAAACGCATCGTTCTTTTGGTCGAAAATTCTAAGGATCAACATTTATGGGATGAGCACTGAGCCAGTGATGAGGTTCTACTTTTCGCTTTGAATAAAATCTTTTATGTCAGCTAGGGCTCCCATGGATACACGACTACACACACATATGAACACCTAGCATACTGAACAATGAGCACATAAACATCCTTTCCATTTCGCTTGATTGATGAAAAAACATTAATTTTCAATTGAAAGGCGCCCACTGTCAAATGTGAGCCACCGGCATCCACCATCGTCACCAGAGCGCCGCGCATTCATCCATATTACCACCGCCACCAGTTGTACATACATACATATGTACATATGTACTTATGTATGCTCGTACGACATACATTCATACACCAACCTTCACAGTTGTGGTGTGTAAAGAAATTCAAAGGAATTGTGTTAGAAGGCGGTCGCCCTTCAAAGAATTTTACTTTATCCCTGCTGTGATTTGCGAATGTTGCTCCATATTTTATTGGTGTGTTTGTTTACCTTTACCCGACAAGAGATAAAAATTCAATACACATAGGATCTGGAGATTTATGTCTACGTATGCTTCATGTTTGTGTCTATGACAACACGACAACGACGTTGATGCTGCTGGGGATGGAGTATGCTCTTCCACTGCTCGATGTCATTAAACATTGAGACTATTTCGGTCCTTCCAGCGTCAAGAGGTTTGAATATTTCGCACTGCATGACAGCGGCGAATTGAATTTACACAATTATCTTGGCCAAATTGTATGGTAGTATAGGGTTGAATTTTGGGGTTCTTTTAAGATTACTGTGACAAGACTCACTTCATATTGTAGGTACAAATAGGTTCAGTAGGCAGTATTTGTGCTGTTATTTCAAAGGCACCGTATCAAATCACCCAAAATGCAAAACCCAAAATAATTTTTACCAATTTGACATTTTTATTTTTTGAGCGATTTGACATAATGTCAAAATACCCAAAAGTTATTTTGGGCGATTTTGTATTTCGGATTTTAAGGCGGGTCTGTGTCATATCGCCCAAAACCAAATCGCTCAAAATTGAAAATTGTCACATCGTAATTTTTTCGTAATCCAAAAATATAAACCATCATCAAAACATTTAAAAAAAACGAAATGAAAGTGACACATTTTCTTCAACAGCTGTGCGAAATTAGGTCAAAATTAAAAAATTAGGTAATTTTCCATAATGAAATAAGGCCCCAATCGTCCAAGATTTTTGGGCGATGTAACATTGGGCGTTGTGACATGGTGCTTTTTTAAAAGGTATAGAGCTGGAAGTGCCGAAATGGATTATTTCTCTACTTGTTTTTATTTGATTGTTAAAAGCAACATGCAATGAAATTGTTTAATTTCAAAGCTATCAGTAGGAGTACGGGATGCAAATTTTAATTTCGATAAAATTTTTATTTCGAATTATAAAATAACAACCTGCAAGCGACGTGAAAGTAAAGTCAGGAGAGGAGAAGAATCACCCGTTTTCAACTATGTACATATATGTTACTCACGTATGTATACCTCCTCGTCCGTTGTTAAAAAATTCTCCATGTATGAAATGGTAGATAATTTAGACATCACTTCCACTCATTCATTTTTTGTACTATATTTAGAAACTTGCAATTGTTAAGTATGTACATAGATACATACATATGTCTTAGAGCTTGGGATGGACTAAATACTATCCGCTCTATTGTTTTAATTTAGTTGGAAGTACAGTCTTAGATTTAGAGAATTTTTAAACTCTGTCTTCAAAATTTGATTGTTCTTTAAAATAGAAAAAAAAAACTTTAAGGTATTGACAGTAAAGTTTCCGAAAAATTAACTACTTTTCCATCCGCTGAACCTTTTAGTGTGGCATGGAACAGACGAGGAAGAGGAGGCATAGAAGAAAAAATTCTTCACATCGGATATGTTTTAATTCCCTCTTATTTTTTAAAAACTGTCGTTAACATTTTTATAGTTTCCTCTGAATTACCTAATAAATCGCATGACAGCGCATCGCCTTGTCTGTCTAGGCGACCTTCAAATCATATAAAAAAAGTGGTGAGTATCGATTTGAAAACCTTGGATTTTTTTCAAGATCTGCCGTAGTGTTAAAATTTGGTCGATAGTGAAATTTCCTGGTCTAAGACCACGCTGATATAGACCAATCAGATTGTTGAGAAAAGGTAGTAAGCGTTCACACAGAAAAGCAGATAAAATCTTATAGGCGACGTTGAAGAAACTCATCTCCTTTCTTCATCGGGCATACTTTCGTCCAACCATACGTATTTTGCAAATAAGTTATAGCATGGTCCTCACCAAGTTGTCTTGCACTGCTTTGAATAGCTCGGCAGTCTATTCTTTGCTTTGAATAGCTCGGCAGTCAGGCCATCAGGTCCAGCAGCTTTATTGGATTTCAGCTAAGATATCGCTATTTTAATTTCATCCAGGTCGGGTGGAAGGGAAAGTGGTTCTCTAGGAGCTTATAGAAGCTGTCTTTGGTATCATCATGTTTCTCTTCAGCCTTAATGCGAATTGATACGAGACGCTCGTTCACATGCCTGAAACTCAAGACTTCTTGCCTAAGTCTGCCTCCAATAACAAAGCCGCATCCAAATAGGCACTGCTTCTGTTGTCGGTAGCAATCGTCGTAGTAGATATCGCAGTTTTTCATTCTTCTTTTGTCCGAACTCTTCCATCGGACTTCTTGGATGGCCGTAATGTCTAATTTACAGTAGTCCAGGCCTTCGTTAATTGTTCGGCTGCACGTGATCCATTAAGGGAACCAACATTCCACATGCAAATCCAAAACTCGTTGTCCTTATCACATTTGCTGGGGTCGACAACAGTTGAATCATCCTTATCCGACGCTGTTGGGTTGTTCGTAATTAATGGTTTTTTTCTGTGGTAGAGAAGTTGGGCCGCTGCCGTTGGCCCAATAATTGTTCATCCGCCACCAACTCTTTTCCAACACCCTTGTTCATTATTGGAGATCCCTATAGACCTGGCATTCAAATATGTTCAACCAGCTCATATAGGGATAACACTAATATTGTAGTTCGGCCTAACTGGAACTGGTAGACGCCAATGGTGTAGCCGATAGTGTGCCAGGTAGTTGCTGCATCAAACACAGACAAAAGTTGTAGTTCCATCGATGGTTTACAGACTCCCCCCTGTCAAGACTCTAAATATTGTCAACTTTCCACAATCTTTCACGCCCACATCTCCGCCCAGAAAACCTTTCCGAATATTTTAGCATTTTCTTAATTTTCTTCAAAAAGTTTCCTTTAAGTAAAATGTTAGGAATAATGCTTGAACTTAACCTACGTATATAACCGTCCATTGAAGCTATCCTGGCTTCTGTCATAAGTTCATTTCGAACTCTTAATTTCCCATTTCTATTTCATCCATCAACTTGCTTTTAAATCGATTAACAAATTATATTTTGAATTTATATTTAAAGACTTTATGACTTCAGTACGTATGCACATGTCTGTTTCCATGCTTTGTTATGATTTTCATTTCTCTATTGCTTATACCATCTTCCTGCTCTTAATGTTTTCTTCAACAAGACAAATCCAACAGATGCGTCTATGCAAATATATTCTAATTTATTATCCAACTGTCTTAAATGGGACACATTCATAAAATCCATCTAACATCTAGCAGAAGCTAAAATAATTTTCCTTAATAGAAATAAAATATATCATCCATACATTTTGAGTGTGTGATACAAATGAGGGATGTAGAAAACAATAGCAATTCTCTTCGCATATCTTGCGTAATAAAATATTATTACACATGTCTTAGGTGGCAAGCAACTAATGTTTCACTTGTGTTTTGTGCAAGCATCAACATCTCATCCACTTGCAATAACAAAGCCAAGTAGAATCGACAAAAAAAAAAACAAAAGAAACCAGAATGTAAGGAGGAGCAAAGGAAACAAAAAACTTACTAGTTAAATACGGTAATAAAACTTCTCCGATGACAATCAACTTTACTTACTCACACCACTTTCGTGTTTTGACGATTCCTCATATTTATTTGTTTGTTGTCTCTTATTTTCTTATACAAACTTTGTTCCTATGTATGTATATTTCAATGATGATTTAGTAGGATTTCGTTGGAAATGTTTAGTCATCATATAAATGTCCTTAATAAATTACAACCCAAGCTAATAAATTTAACGTGCTTTTGGATAAAAATTACTTCGATGTAATGGAAGTATAAAAATACCTGTATAGTTGTCAGGTTAAAGCCACAGTGTGAGAATGGTCTCTGAATAGAATCCTTGTTCTTCTCGAGGACATACATGTAATGAATATTACGAATTCATATTTGTGTTGGTCCCAATAAATTCGTTTTCCTCTTGCTTAGTTGAAGTTTTCTTAAAAAAAAAAACCAACATGTCTTCGTAGTTACCTGACCAAATAAACATGTAAAATTAACATTCGAATTTATGGCTTTTGTGTCTGTTCATAGAATGTACATGAATGAAATAAACTGTTCAACTGGAGTTTAAGGCTCGATTCTAAAACAATACATATAAAAATTATTGTTTTTGATTCCAACTTTCCTCACAAACATTAATTGTTATAAAAAAGTTTCTAAAAAAAATAATAAAACAAATAAATAGATATAGGTAGAACAGGTAGATTCAACGATCCACAATAATGCATTGTAGTGATATTTTAATGTCACAACTCACGTGACCTGATTTTCAATGTTGATGTAAAAAAAAAAACCTAAAAAAAGGGACCGGAAAACCTCTACAACCATTCTAGTTCGTTGATCCTTTTCTCCGAAGATTTCGTTAAGGTAGTCAAAGAAGGTTTTCTAGGTCTAGTATGCAATGCTTTGCCCTGCCTAGAAACATCCGTAAAGGAGGTAAAACGCTGTTTCTTTTTGATCGCATTGTTGCACCTGCGACAGAGGATGGTGCAATCGGTTACAGTCGTTGCCAAATCTTTAGGTAACATATCCAGAATGTTGCTATGAGCGTACGGTGTAGCATATCAAGGCCCTGCTTCTCGTAATCTTATATGCTGATATCCTTTTAATATAAAGATCGAGAGGTATAAAGTGCAGTAGAACATTTATATCTTCGGGTGAACATGATCACATGACACCTATAGTACTTATAGCCGCTGTTCTTTGCACTTTGTTTATTGACCGAAACAAGTGATCCGTGCGCGAGGATTGGTACGCCTCCACTTATAGGCTCTCGTAAATAACCCTTCTAAACTTAACCTAATCTGAAAAAAACGATTAAAAGTAAAACTTTACAAATTTTTCCCACGACTCATTCTCATCTTTGGCGCATATAAGTACATATAATTGCTAATTTTTAATTTTAGTTCAACCTGATTTTCTTATCGGCAAGGTGAGCAAAAATAATCATAAAAAATTAAAGTTCACTGTTTGCCCTTTTGGACTTTGCATGTAACTAATGAGCCCTCCACCCTCGTTTTGCTGATTTAGCCAAATGCATCTGGAAATGCACGTCCAAATAAGCCAATTACCTAAGCTCAGTACCCGTATAAACGAGGCTCGACCCTACCTTAAGCTGAACTCCCTCTATTTACTTTTTTTTCATACTTATTTCCCTTTTACCCCGTGGGTCCGGTGATTTCCCTTTTTTTGCAGACGGAGATTTTAACTTTATCCGCCGTTAACTTTCTGGGACACTGCCACAACTTAAAAGTCACAAAATCAAATTAGGGAAAAAAAATTAGCCATGCCAGGATGGCGAACGATAATTTATGCACGGCAACCTAGATCCCAGTCAACTTATCCTTACCAATCAAACCCCCACATCGCGCTGGCCAACACAGAGCAACCGTCCCAAGTTGAATGACGACAACAACAGGACTAGGGTGGGAATCTGGACGAAGAGTTTTTGCATCGAAAATCGAATGAAAAAGTTATACCTGGTCGCCTGCACGTAATTTGCGATTGAGCAACGGGGATGACACAAATAAAAAAATACTCTCAGAAAAAAAAAAATAACACAGGATAGGTACCTGTACCTGCGTTCACGTTGCACTGGAGTTATAGGTGAAGGGTGCCAGTGATACTGTTGTTGCCTCTTGTGCAAAGGACTTACTCGTACGAATGCATATACCATCATCATCAGATGATGATGATGGTGCTGCCTAGAGCCAGCCAGAAAGTCGATTTCGTTGCGATGTTGCCGCTCCAATTCACTTTGGTCATTTCGATTTTTTTTTTTCCATTATTATTAACCAGCTTTGCTTCCATCCATCGCCTCCTATTTTCGCTTGTTAATTTTTGTTTGATGATAGTACAGAAAGGTGGCTATTTTTAAAATATTTTTTTTTTTTTGGTTTTTCAAAACGAGAGTATACATTCAATTGGTTGGAGGCGGCGGCGGCAGGAAGATGGAGACTTCGTTCTGCATCACAAGTTTTGTTATAATAAAGTTAACGTTGAAAACAGTTCCATGTCTGGTTTAGAGTTCGCTCGGAATGTCGATATGGCCCCGCGTACCGGAATCAATTTTTGTTTCGATATCAATTATTGGATTTATTATGGACGCACGAATGTGCACGAGGGAATTCAATCCGTGTAGCTGTAAATGAATTTTGCTAGATACACGCGGTATGATGATGATTCGACGGAAAAAGATATAGACATATTTCGTACTGCATAGATTTGTTTGTTCAGGTGCAAAATGCTGGAAGGGATTTCACCATTTCAATAGATTGGAATCAATGTAAGGCGAAATCAAATACTTGTTTTGAATTGGTAATGTAGAAAGAACTTGCCACTCATGAAATTTGTAGTTTTGTTGTGAACATATACATACACATGTATCTGCACACATTATATATGGTGTTATGTATGTATAAAATTGATAAGTTTCCTACAACAGTACTGACTAGTACAAACTGACTTTCAATTTTAGGGATAGTACAGGAAAGCTTCTATTAATCTACGCATCCCCGCTATGACATTTGTGTCATATGGCTGACACTCCGACCTAAAAGATCTATTGTATCTAAAGAATGTAATTAGCCTAATAGACGTACCACCTCCCTAATGAAGGTTAGTATGTCCTTCGTAAGTTAACTCTGCTGCTGAGAATATGTTCGCATAACTCATCACCCTCCAACAACAACCGAAATTATGCCTCTGGGCACAGATTAAATTTGTCAAGGTGTTTCCTGTTCTGATACTACAGGCCACAATGACCTGGGAAAAAGCTCACCAGCTTTTGATGCAGCTCGAACTGCAGAATCTATCTTTGATCCGTCTGTTAACCAGATTAAACGTCTAGAGTCCAGTACCGGAACACTATTAGAGCAGTATTCACGGTCAAATATTTCTACCTCAAAAAACCAACCGAAACAGTTCCTATTCGCTAACCATAATGTCAGGGACAGTGCAAAACTTGTTCCTTTAAGGATCTCAGGCTTGTACTTGAATAGCGCATGGTGATAGGTCTCTCCATCATTATATACAGTCAGTGTATCATTTTGGAATTGAGACACCTAGTTCTGCCGTAGTGACCCACATGGTCCAAATGGCACGTTCAGTGTCGTACTTGATATGTGAATTCCAGTTGGACCGTTTGTGTGGCAATAAATAGAATACACCTCTTCGTATCACTACATATGTATTCGGTTTCCACACAATTGAGAAGGTCGTTAGATTATTTTATACTGTCATACCTACATATACCAAAAGCAGTCCAGTAACATGGAATGGATTTGTTTGTTTTAAATATTCCTGTAATTCAGTAAACCATAGACCATCCATAAACCGTCTCATAAAGATAATGGAATGATTCTTAACTTCATGGAAATTGATCTTAAGATCCGAAGAGCTACATATAGGCACATGTACATACAAGGTATTAAACCATCTCACAATGGGGAACACAATGGATCCGTTCAGATTCGATGGAGGCTGCACATTATCAGTACATATCTATATATGCATATATACATACATATATAGTATTATACGGTCTTTGATATTAGTTAATAAATACTTAAAGAAATAAAGGTACATATTGACGCAAATCGAGTGAAAGACTATTATGAATACTTCATTTACAACGACAGAGAATACAGACAAAATTATTCAAAGTTGACATTTAAATTCTTCCATAGGGAGCTGATACGTACTAAGACTTCAATCAATTTCGTCCATTAAATATGTTTAAGACATTGTCTGAAGATGACATAAACTCAGACATCGTACCATAGCATACATATACCATAACTTATTCATACTTTTAAACAACAAAGAAAACAAATTTTGCAAGACATATTCTTTTGCTTCCCTAGAGTAAAATTCTACAGAAACTTTCTCGAATATGTCTAAAACTCTAAACGTAACCAAAACCACATTATCCATACCAAAAAGTATTTAAAAACCGATTGAACGGAGACCTAACATCCCATGAGTCTTTACGAATATACAAAAAAGAAGAAAAAGGATTGAAAAAGGCCACCGACATAGACCGAGTAAAAGATTGACAAAAGCCGCACAAATGACCTAACGACCATTTCTCTTTCGCCTTACCGACGAAGAAAAAAACATCACCTCTGAGATATCCAAAAAGGATTTCCCAATTTATGCCTATACTCGTACGAAACGAAAAATTCGAACACAAAAAAAAAAGTATTTAAAAGTTCTCCCAGTTTAGACAATGTTATCCCTTCACAGACGTCCCTTTTGTTTGGCAGCCGTTCGGACAGGCAAATGTGTTTAACACATTGCCAAAGAATTTTTCAAAACAAATCCTTTTTTTTCTACTCTGGAAAAAATATATAAAAAAATAGAGTTCGTACCTTTTTTTAAACACTGAAATATTTTCACTTGTGGCCTGGTAGGGGGCCGTCCAAATCTCTCATTCAAATATACATGCTTAGAAGATAAGGCACACACAGGTGGATGGTGTTGGCAAAAGGGGGGCCAGCTGGAAGAAAAATCTTTCACCGTATCAGTGAATTTTCCACAGTCCACATGCTGAGTGGAAAGGTCATAGAATTCATGGAGCAAGCGGATAAACACCAGAGTATATATGTATGTACATAGTGTGAAATCTGTTCATATCCTTTAAGGACAACGCCAACGAGAGGTATGTCGCCATCGACGTTGTCGTCGTCGTATCCACGTCGGGCATTCAGATTGGAGTAGAGTAACTTTTTGTATTTATGGTAAAAATTATTCAACTAAAACACACCCGGTATCGACATTTAAGGATGTCCGAGAGAATTTTCGAATCCCCAAACATACGGATGAGTTCGGATGAGTGGTTTGGTCGAATGGTGGCCAAGGGAGGGTTATTTTTGGGATATGTGTAAAAGTGTGCATTATCACCCACTTGGCCAAATTGGTTTTACACTGAGAAATTATAAACGTACATACTACATATATAGTGGCAGGAGTGCGATGTAAATTGAAGATTTTTCTTCTTTTTTTTTTGCCTTGAAAAATTGTTGTTAATTTAAGGTATCGTTTTTGTTTTTGAAACGAAGAGTGTTCAGTTGGAAATAAATGAGTTAAAGATAAATCGCATGAGACATATGGTAGGGAATAACACCCATACTGCAGGCATATGGCAAGGTTTCTGCCTTGGGTATATTATTTAGCTCATATTTATATTTTTTTTTACTATCTTTTATAAAGAAGTTTAATTCTTTTTAAGCTTATACTTTTGCCAGCAAGTTTAATCTGTCTGTTAGTTAACAGAAGTTGGGTTCTTTTGAAAATTGAGATTGAACAAACTAGATCCATTGACAATACTCGTTTTGCCCTGCTAATGGTGATGCAAAGTTCTAATTGGTCCTTTTTGAACAGGTTGTACCCACATATGCATACGTCATAATGAGCCATACGATGGCTATGTATAGCCAGTAGGTGGTGCCAATTATGCAGCCTCATGTATTGTCGAAGATCATTTTGCATAATACAACCGAGCCTTTTTAAGTCTTTCAGGGATAATAATATCTGGTGGTTCAGTACATGTACATACTGAACGAGTTTGCTATTTTCGAAACTTGGGTGCCAAAGGCATTCATATCATTTGATCTAGCTGGTTAGGGTTAGGGTTAGGCTGACGGAATCAGATTCGACTCATGCGTGTGGTCTGGAGATTCTATATTATACATAAAATTCTAAAGAGAAAAGTTTTTTTTTTATTTTATTCTTTATTGTAATTAATTATTAATTATTACCATCTGTCTGTTAACGAATGACCAATCATAATTTCTTTGAGTCCAAAATGCACTCTGTTCCCTAAGGATTTATATGATATTTCAATTATGATTGTACCTATGCGACATTTTGAGCATATACATAAATGTTTCTTTAAGCACTGCTGCAATTTCTCTAATTTTCCATTTCAAAGTAAAGGATACGAATCAATGGCATTGATATATATGTACATATGTAGGTTGTCATCATCTGCAGTCAGTCGCCTGCGGATGGATAGCTGGAGTTTAATATTTTCTTTTCTCGGTTCGAAAAATAAAATTGATACAACAATAAAAAAAAATTGTTGTTGCAAATCGATATCTAAAACAAAATGCACTAGTTCACTTATAGACGAAAGACTAAACTTAATACATAAATGCATACCATTTAATAATACCCCACTGTTAAAGAGAATCATTGGCACACATCACCATCTGTCTTCGAGTAATGGATTTCATTTCCTCCATTTCCACTACACTCTCAAAGGGAATAAAATTTCGGGAACTCTCAAGTTTGTCTTCCTTTGAGAAGACTACTCAAAAACCATCACATCCCGCAAACGTGTGTCATTTATTTCGGAAGCATTTTTATATGTCACTTTTTTTTCATTTTACCTTCTGTCTTTCGCCCCATTCCGAGTTGTGTCTTGCGTTTAGGAGGGACGCATGTATTAGGGATATAAATGCTTGTCTTGTAGCGGGGGTTGTTAGTACGATACAAGTCTTACCAATGGAATTCTGTTTGTGGCTAGTACTTGGCTGGTGAAGATTATGCTGGTGTGTGTTTCTTGTTTTCTTTGTAAGGATTCGTACATACAGGATTGCAAGTGCATTTTCTCACCAAGAAAAAAAGGAGCGCAAAACAAAACTCATTTATATTTAAATTGAAGAAAAGACTTTAAAGGTTTCCTTTTCTATTTTTCGTATTCCATGTTCTGGTGATGTTTAGTGAATTCTTCTCCATTCACTCGGGAATTTCAGCACTGGAGTGATTTTTTTTTTGTTGAAAAAAGAGTTAACAGGATATGCATGGATATAGGAGTGGTACGAAGGTATGAAGTTTGAAAAGAAAAGTTAATTAGCATTTTTAATGAATCTCATATACTCAATTCAAGTTAGGGACCACAAGTCCTTGGTTAGCTGTTAAATAGATTGGATATTTCGTTTTAGATTTTAGGGAATATTTCAAATTTTACTCACAGAGTAAAATGTTTTGTAATATTGCAGAGAAAAGTAGGAGAAATGTCTGCACTTGAGACAGACTAAGTAACAAACCACTCGTCTGCTTCTTCTTTTTCCTTAAAATTATATTTTGGTTGATTCCGGTTCACTATCAGAATTTCAGACAAACTTGATAGGATGAATCGATGTGAGTTAACCTCTATCAACCACGCTCAAGTAAAACCATCTTTTAGAACAAAATCGTTGGAAGGGTAATTACTGTAGACAGTCACTTCTTTATGGCAAAATTAAGCTGAAAGAATCCTTTCTATTATAACAATAGAAGAATTAGGACTATTGGCAGTTGCTTCTTCATGAAGTCGGAACATTCGGCTAAAATTAAGCTGAAAATCCTTTCAAGTATACATTACTTGAGAGTTCTTGAACAGCAGTCTTCTCTCGTAACAATACACCCAACCGAAGGATTTTGTGAGAAGTGACAAGCTTCACAAGTCACCCATGTACATATCTAAGCCTATGAGTTCTAATCAAATCTTAGCCTAGAGTATTTTTTAATATCCCTTAATTTGTACAGAGCTGGTCACCACATAACCGGTGAGTGTCTCTTTAACTTAATCGCACAATTGACGAGATTTTGGACATACTCTACCACAGTGGATAGCCATAGGATAATTTAATGTTTTCGATTATTGAGAGGTAGGTTGTTGGTTTAAAAATTTGTTTCAAAATCTCACTGACTAGTTCCGATAATACCCATAAAACACAAAAGGAACTAAGCTTCAAACCATTGCAGTAGAAAATCTTCTATTTCTATCTGCTCTTCATTTTTAGATTACCATATCCTTCGGCTTTGCATCAGATTTACAAAACTGGATCTGATGTTGCGCATTTTAAGAACGAATTACAATGATAAATGTATCTATGTATGTTACATACTTGACGTTACTCTTTTTAAGTGATTCAGCGCGTGCTTTAGAGCCAAGACTTTAGCTGAACGTACGTAAGTAGATTCTTCTTATAATTTTATAATACTACCTTCTACCACGTACTATCTTCATCCCATCCATACCGATATGGCTGTAGTCAATTTATTTATTTCTGTTTTTAGGACTATAAGGACGACCAATTATGTCAAACGATTTGTTGTGTTCATATCAAATAAAATACAACAATCCAATGAGTCACATGTATGTAATTTTAATTCGCTTCACAAGATAACAAATTAATTAATCCAAAGCTACATATATGTAGCTACCCTTAACCTACAACCATATCCTGCCGGACCAACTGCTTGTATGAACAATGATTCAATAATGCATCCGTGTCAGGGTTCCATAGGGCATTACAAGAATACATTAAACTACCTGCGTTTAAAACATCAAAAGTTCGCTCGGACAAAAATAAGTTAAAATCAACATCCTATCATTGGCCCTTTGGCAATGATTTTCCATATTTAATGAGATTCAGCCTGCACGCTTGGAACTAATTTGTCGCAATTGATGTTGACATCACATTGAACATCACTTAATCATTGAACACCACCACGACCATAAAACAGCGCCGAGAGAGATTCATGCATAACGCAAAATCATTCAACCATAATGTCTCGAAACAACCCCTTCAACTGACGGAGGAAAATCGCGTAAAGAAATAAAAATATCCAATGCTGCAGCAGTTTATTCAACGCTTGTGCGCGTATTGCAAAAAATTCAAACTCGCTTCATCACTGCTTTCGCGTGATATCCTTGCTGTTAGTTGGAAGTCTTCGATGCATCAATGGAGAAAACTGACACAAGCATGGCGAAAGCAGTAGTCCCAAATAGCGTCACCACAATCGGAGTTTTCCCATCGTGGTTCACAGTCGACGTCATCGTCATTGCCCTCGCTATCGACATAATGCATCATTGCATTGCCAGAGCACGAATTGCGTAAATTTACAGCGTTATAAATAAAACTCCTGGCTGCATTCTGTGTGTGTGTGTGTTGCCATCATAGTAGACTAAGGTGTATCCTTGTGCTTTTTCTCTATTCACTGTTGCAGCAATGCAAAATATGACGTCATTACACGGTGTTCGGTTCTGAACCCACTAGTATTATAATCATCATCATAATGATCATCATCAGGAACATTTGTGCAGGGTATTCGAAAAGGATTCCATGGAAACATTGCACTCTCGAATGGGGAGCGCCCTAGCACTATAAATAAAATTGAGTACGGCTCATCTCAGCTTGTTGCTGTAGGTTGGCCTGTCATTGCGAGATGTCATCGGCTGATGTAGCTCTCCTGAGAAATATCAATTTTTTTTTCATAGTTGCTTAACTGGTCCAGCAAGGACCAAAGAGTATAAGGCGTATGTGGTTGTAAGGGAATAATGGTCTCTCATCTGGGCAGAGCGCATGACAGCAGTCAATTGTTTTCATTTCGAACCGGCGTTCCATGTCAGAAATTTCCCAGTAACTTTTGGAATGACATGCGCTGAATGAACTCTGCGCGAGGAGTAAATGTTGCCGAACTTAAGAAGCTAGTGTGCAATATGAGTGCACATGACCTAGAAGTGCAACGTCATATGAATGGCCTGTTATGTGGCAATAAACTGGTACACATAAGTACAAGTAAGTACGTCATTTGATTTGTGTTGGATTTGAAGACTTATGGCCTAGTAAGGAGCCCTTTTTAAACGAGTGGCAAACTGTTTTGTTAGAGTTACCCTCATAAATGATAAGGACATCGGTAAAACAATCTTTCAATCACTTAAAGAAATGTTTTGAATAATTGATCTGATGGCACCCCTTTTGTCGACATTGTCATAAAGATTTTCGGTTTACAACTCCATGGTTATTATTTTATGCATCTATATAGTATGTATGTATGTGTACGTATTTAAAGACGAACCCATTTCAATTCATCCATTTATGTCGATTTTTCTTTTTCAAGTCGGTTAAGACGGACGATTAATAGTCCGAAAAAGTAGACTCTACGGGTTTCAATTGTTTCGTATGACGAGGAAGCTTAGTTATCACACGTGTTCGAAATAGATAGTGCAATTAAGCTGGAAGATAGCAATATTACTGATGGATCGCTTAGATCCCTTTTTAGAATCGTCTTATTCATAATTTTTAGAATCTAGGTAACCTTCCAATGTCAACATAACACACACATCACGAATGGTTGTGAGAAGCTAGGCCCTGGGTCCCATGTACCTTTTACGTATTTTTGTATCTATGAAAAAGACTAAGTAGATGTTAATAATTTTTCATACATATGGATGTTTGATACAATAAAGTGAAGTAAATTTTAAGTTATTGAAAGACAATTAAAAAAAATACCATCATTGAAACCTGGCCATGTTCCAGAGGTCATAGAATCTATAAGATCAACACAGGGCTTTTGAATATCCAAGAGAAAGCAGACGAGCTGAAGGTTTGAAATATATCTAACAGGTCTAATATTTCGCGCAATAGATCCGTTTGTGACCCAGGGCTTAGCTTCTTACAATCATTCGTGTTGTGCGGGTTATATTCCCGAATGAAAGGGGGCTACTTTTTTAATGCCGTGTCCGAAGGGCAACTTGAGCCACGGCACCCATCGTCTCTGGTACTGCGAAATTGTTTGTCAAGTGGAGATTCTAGAGTTTCCTTAACGAATACTGCAGAGTTTGCAGAGACAAGAAATTTAATCCGCTTATCACCTACTTTATGATTGATTTGTGCGCTAAAAACCAGCCTGTTAAGACTTCTCGGTGGTGCCACTTATGATTGATCTATTAGTGCTGACTTGCTGAAACTAATGTTGTTATTTAAATGGTTCTGCATAGAAAGTGGATATATAGTTGAATCAATTCCTGACATACTGAATGATTAAAACTATAGGACTGAAAGATTTCCATGAAATTGCAGTTCAATGATGAATTAAAGTATGACGACATCAGCAGAAAGCCTAATCCCAAAATATGTATGGAAAGTACACATACGTATGTATGTATGTACATACGTATGCATGTATGCATACATATGTCCCTTGTGACGTTCGTCACTGTTTACATAGGCCATCTGTTTGGTGTGTTGTGCCCATGTGACATTCATTTCGAATGCACTGACGTAAGTTGCGTAGATAGTCCATCAACATTGATCTAATAGTTCGACATAAACATAACGCTTAAACTGTTTTATATGTACTTGTATATTTCCCCAGAACAAAAACTCCTAGTTAATTTGTATGGGAATAAAATGTCCCATTATTTTCTATTTGTCTCTCTCCTAGAGGCTTTTCTCTACTCTCGAGAACATTTTATTCGTGAAAAGCTCAACATTACCGACACACCTTGTTTTCTCGCTCTCCAGAGAACCACTTGCAAGACCCTGAGGAATTTTCTTATCCTATTTTGTATTATCATCGAATTCCGGGTAAATAATCAGCGCATCTTTACGTTTTTCTGCTCTAATTGCCTCTCCATCCCTTTCAATATAATTACGCCATCAGGAAGGACAAGGAAGCATGGATCTTCTTTACTTTATTCTGGGGTTGCCACCTTGCCACCTTGCCATCCTGTCAACTGGTACGCTGCCAACCCACCTCGTTGTCATACGCTACTGAGTAGAGTACGAGTATGTGTCGTTCGCATTTTCATGCTTAAACAAACGCAACATTCCGGCACTGCCCATGTGTTTCCAATAACAACACGATTTTTCCTTTTTCTATTTTTCCATTTTTATTTTATTTTTATTTATTTTTTTTTTCTGCTGCGTACGTGTGGGTTTGTTTTCCCTGTTTTTCTTCGTCGACCCTTGTTTATGTGTGCTTTTGGAGTAAACAGAGAGATTTTTTACTTTTTCTTTGTCAATGTCCAATTGGAATTTCTGCTTTTGGCAGAAATGCGTTTGGACTCTTTTTCTTAACATTTTCTTTCTTTCCTTTTCCCTTTTTCAATGATGTTTTTCTACGCCATATTAAATGTGGCCAATACCTATAGCAAGACGGTAAGAAGGAGGGGGGATGTCGGATGAAAAAAAATTAAAGGACGTTATAAGTTGTTTACAATAACCAAGGGGGCACAACAGTGGTGTTGGGAAAATTCAGATCTCTTCCAATAAAACATTGGGGAGGGTTAAACGGTGGGCGTTGAGTGTTAAGCATCGACTATGAATAAAATCGAATGGAAGAAGGAAAAATCGAATTGGAAAGTTACAAGAGAAGTAAATACCCTCATCCTTGCATTTTGGAAAATTTTAATTTCAACTTATTTTGTTCGAGCTTTTCTTAATTCATTGGGTAAATATTTAAATCATTAAAATTGAGGAGGAAGGAATCAACAGCGTGGTCTAAATTGTGAGGGTGTGAACCAATACACACTCCTAACTATTGTTGAAGAGCAAGAGAGAGAGAGAGAAATTCGCAAAACGGTAAACATTATTTGCAATTGACGTACACGGTTGAACTAAAATTGCCGTTCATTGATGCAAAGTCCAGGGCCTAATCTAGGACTTGTAGTACTTAAAATTGATTACGGTTATTAACCCTTCAGCGTTTGTAGTTCTTACACGAGAACGTAGTCAAGCACACAGGTACATAAATGCAGATGTATTGCGGTTTAATTACAGATACAAATGGAGAAATGAAATTGCAATCGAGTTTTGACAAGTTATGTGCGTTAACACACAACTAGGGGTTGGACTGTGTAGTTATATGAACTTTGTGTGGCAAAAGGCGTAGGTACCTACATACATTTGTATGTACATACATATATACATATTTACTGTATGTTTGAGAAAGGATTGTAAAAGGTTCTTGCTTGGTAGGATGTTAAATGTTCCTTAGAACGTTTAGTCAATGGATTAGTTTGTTCAATGTAGTTTAAGTAAAATCGTAGCATTGGAGCACAAGGGAATTGGGACGGAATAGTGTGGTAATAGATTCCAAAGTGACTGGTATACGAGCCGCTTAGTTACATACATATACATACATATGTACTATGTACCAAATATGTCCGGCTTTAAAGAGTGTATAAATATTAAATTTATACTATCAACTTAACGAGCAATTTTACGAGTTGTAATTTATTTAGAACGGAGAGTCTCTCAACTTGGCTGTCGTCTTCTGGAAAAGGAGTAAGTATCTACCTACTTCCTGACCGAATGCATTTACAATGAAGAGCTCACTTACATACATATATGTGTACATACATATGTATGTTAAATGTTGAATACGGCATGGACCTTCGCCTAAATGTAATTTAAAAGCTATTAATTTAAGATTTGGTTAACGAAAAAATAGTGGAAGAAGATTTTCTAGAGGGAATTTCCAGAATATTTTGACCATCTCAGCAGATGTAAATATATATGTATGTAGTACATGCAGATATACAGCCAGCTAATGTTTCACTTCTACTCACGCGAATAAGTCAAAGTATAATCAATGCTCTTTATAGAAGCACGAGGTTGGCATGTATTGAACTTTTCTTGGACAATACCATTACAATACATTTCACTGGTTGATTCGATAGATAACAATTTTCTTTTAGAGAAGCCTCTCTTTATGAATGAACCATGACACCAGAGTTGCCGTTTTAAAATTTACCTTCCAGTTAGATTTGACTGAAATAAAAACAGTCAGAAAACTAAAAACCAGTCAAAAAAATTTAAGCACAAAACCAGCTAAAAATTCAGTCAAGAAAATATTTTATTCGATATAAAGGTAATATAGAATTCATTTTCTTTCATATTTGCACATATGTATGTATGTACTCGTATATACTAGTATGTACATTAAATTTAGGTTGAAAAATTCATTCTAATAGTACATTGCAAAAAAATCATAAATAAACTTTCTGCGAAATAAAAATAACACAGGCCCTTATTGCTGGTGTTGATAATTGATAAATGATAACAGAATCCATTTTCATTCACGTATAGATACATACACATTATTGTGAAGTTAAGTTTAAGAACTAAATAACTTCCGACTTCTGCATTAGATAAAGGCAGCACTAATACTGAAATGGCTAATCTTGCTAGATCATTCGCAGCATCTTTGTAGTTGAAAACTTTACACCAGAATGATTCTGTGCTTGAAATATTCTCTTAGTTCGTTAGCATAGGGTTATCCCAGTGCGAAAATTATTTCCAAGTTCAGAGCAAGAATAGTAAATTCACGGTAAGAGATTTTCTTCTATTTTTGTTTTCTATGGTAACTTTGATTTTTAAAAGGTACTTACTGGAAAAAAATGCCAATTCAAAAGAATTCAAAAAGCAGTAAAAAAAAAATTAAATCCAGCTAAAAAACAAGCCGGCTGGATTTTAAAAAATCATCCAGCTAAATTCATATCAATCCAGTCAGATCTGACTGGAAAACAGTTAAAACGGCAACAGTGCATGGCACTGTTCTCAGCAGGTTTCCAAATTACTCGTGAGATGCAAATAGCTCTCAATTTTTACTTTCCATTAGGATGAACGATATCTTCCGTTGTGAACACTATAAGGTTATTTTTAAATATTGTGTAAAAACATAGGTTAGTTGCAATTTCTTTGAATACTACTATGAAATACCTTTTCTGCTAGTACATAGTACTGAGTTAAAAATCAAAGCTAAGAGAAAAATGGTGAGATAGGAAGCTTTATAGGATATTCTCTAGGTCAGACTTCAGACTCTTTTTGAGTCTAAGAGTGATGGCAATCTCAACTCGTGGATGTCGATGCTACTCCACAAAGTACTCTGCTACTCTACAAAGTAAGTTTTCTTTTTTTTATTGACTCGTACAAAGCCGTTTAGGTTGCAGTCTTAATCAGATACAGACAAAATTTGTTTTGAACTTCTCAATAATAGTTATATCAGTTATATCAAGTTTGAATAAAATCTCGAGTTAAAAATTTTTCAGGAAACCAATACTTGCCCTATAAATACATACGTATATGTACATATGTATGTAGATGCAAGTAAAATTCACCTCAACACTTGAACCTTCCTAGAGTGAGCTAAAATATTCCCATATAAACAATACACGTATGGGAATGTAGTTATTTTATTATAACAAACATATTGCATGGCAAAGTTTTGTCCTCACTGCGAGAGTGCTAAAAAGTTTCCCTTGCAACTTTTTACCCCAATAGCGGCAAATCAGACACAAAATTGAAAACATTTAATTGAAATATCTTGTGGAATAACAATCGCTGAAAATATTCCCTTGGTTGCTGTTTTCCGGGTTTGTAGAAACCCCTATTTGATTTAATTTACGAACGTTCATTATTGGTGGGTCAAAATCAGAACTCAGAACTTAGAATGCTGGAATGAAGGAATAACTTTTACCGTACTATATGATATAATTGTCAAAAGTGAAGTAATGCGTGTGCGTGCACAAATTGACCAACATGCGGAAGGGTGAGTAAGTAGTTACAGTAAGTTAAATATGAACTGAATCAATCTAATGTAATTAAAAACAAAAAAAAAACATTTCTTTTTAATATAGAGTAGTTTGCAACTAATTATAAAAGTTTGTTTTAGTGTGCATGTAGCTTACATTCAAATATCAGCTACTTCAACAAAGTACGTAGTTGCATAATTACATATGTGCAGTAAGTTAGTGAGTTTTTGTAAATGAGATCCCTTTTTAAGTTTAACGGCCAATATGGTAATTAAAGTGACTATGTTGATGTGAAGCTTTTCGTCGGTTTAAGCGGTTTTTGTGGACAATAATCGCATACCAATCAATTTTCCGACTAACATATCTACATGAAACTGGTAAAATTAGCGATGTAATTTGTTCAGGTCCATTTGGATATTAATTTTGCAAACCTATTGAAACTTGCAAAAAGACTGTGTGTGATCAAAGTAAACCGCTCCAATGGACATTGCTTGCATTTCGATTTTTACTTTATTTTGTTGATATATTCCGATTTCAATATTTTATTCTCTATTCATAGAACCAATTTTTTTTTGCAGCTAAAGAGAGTGAATTTCGAGCATAGCAGTTCTCGATTGCTTAAAAAAAAATGCTGAATTAATCTTCTAATTTGGCATATACGATGAAACATATTTTGTATCAGTAAAACAAAAATAGTGGCTATGTACATACATACGAGTATATATGTATGTATGTATGCATTGCCAACAATAATAAGGGCTTAACAACATAGCTCTGGCTGAATATCGATATACATATATCTATGTACAGTTATAATGTAGTACATGAGCATCACCGAATCGTTGTCGAGAATTTCGTAAAGTTTTATAACTTCAGAAAGGTAGAAAATAAATTCAATTAAAAAATTGCAATAAGTAGGAAAGGCTTGTTATTGGAGTCCCAGGTTTACCCAGAACTGTAGCGCCACTTAAAAAGAAGAGGAATAAAAAAAATTGGTTTTAAAGTAAGGTTACTTTGCTTTGAACTTTTCTTCATATTAGTTCTTCGTGTATATTTCAGTACCAATTCGTTGGCCCTAATATGTATATAAGGATTTGAATTTGACAAATTAAATAAGTATATATCCATACAACTATGGCTATAAACATAGTTGCGTCTTAGTGTTTGAAAAGTCACTTGAATTCCATGTAAATCTGCGTGCTAGGCAGGAATTATTATTATTATTGTTGAATTCAGGCAGTATGGCTGCTATACTGCTGGAGACCAAAAAACTTAACCCATAACTGTGAGGGTGTGACTGATGCCACCACCTTGTGAAAGTCAGTATTTTTTTTTCATTTTTAAAAATTACAAGTCAATTACACATTTTGACCATAAGGCAGGCCAAACCTCATTATGTAGATTTGTAGTAGATGTGTGTATAAGCATTCTTCGAAATTATTCAAGGACTGGCGGAATTGGTGCTGGTATTCAATGGACCCCAGCAGTGGCATTTCAACAACCTACATATGTATAGTAAGTCACTTAAAGATTTTGTAAACACAAAGTAGAAAGTAAGACAACTGTGTGATAGGTTAAGTCATGCGAGTGTACTGGAATATCTCCCACAAGATGGTAAAGACCTTCCTTCGTAATGGCTCAAGCAAAACACTTTTTTTTAGAAAATCGAAAATGGAATCGTGTGTGCCGGGGTAGCAGTAACAAGTAACAAGTACAAGTCCCGGTACTTGCGGAAGATAAGTGCATATACCAGTGATTTGTGCTTGTATTAAAATAAAAGTACAATGTAATTGTACTTAAGTTGTACTTAAGTCCCAAGATACTTAATTACTTTAAAGGCCTGAATACAAATAAAAAATATGCATCACCCTGTGAAATGCTTTCGAATATTTTTGAAAAAATGAAGCTCAAAATTGGCCAGTCTTAGAATGTTGGCAGCGTGAATATTGAATTTAAACCACACCTCTCGCTAAAATGAATTCCAAGATATTTAGTTGATGGTTTGGTTGACACTGATGAGTTGTCTGCGAGTGTAAGCCGTAAGTTTGAGGGCCGGGTAGCTTCTAACCTCGTCGACTAGGGACGGCTGTTGCTGGAGGCCGGAAGAGATAAACTTTGTTTTGCTGCTGTTAGTTTTCAGTCCCCATTTAAGGTCGTACTCCTAGAGGTTAAGAATATGTGACTGCACTTTGCGGATGGCTATATCCAGTGATGGTGATACAGCGAATGTGATCGAGTCAAACGCATATAGCAGGGTTCTGGTTGCTGCTGGATTGGATGGCTGATATGCTGTGTAGATATTGAAAAGTGTCGTACCCGCTTTTGAATATTGGGTTTTCAGCTTAGTTTTATGTCCGCAATTAAACCCAGCTAATTTATTGTTTCTAGGAAAATCTCGACGCGATTCCATAATGCTTAAAATGTCTATTTGAGAAACCTTTATTTTCTTGTATTTGTATTGATAATTCTGCTTGGAATATGTGGTATATCAGTACGCCAAGTTAGACTTCTGGCATTATTTGAATTTTAATCAATTCGAAAAAGATGGTTCACCTAATTTTGTCTGACTGCCTGTTTTTCATACTTTCAAATGCAATGCTAAGTTTTGTTTAATTTTATTCTCAGATGAGGTTTGTCAAATCAGATTCATTGTGAGCCACATTTGGTATTGAGTATAAAAATACATACTAATTGGCAATTCCAAGAATTGAAGGTCTTAAAAGTCAAAGTGTGTTTGATTATTTTTTTTTTGCACAGCACTGTAAATATGTTGAGAATCTTTCCTTTGATATTTTGGTACCCAGAGTACAGAAAATAGTATTTCATAAACAGAATTTCATTTTGAACTGAACAAAACAATTTTAAATATATTTTCAATACAACTAATAAAATCCGGTGAACTGAAGCTGTCCAGGACTACATTGTAATGCAAAGCTAGTGATACGGAATTCGCTTTGAAATGTGAGGTCTTGTTTTCTTTTCAATTTGGTTAGCTCCAACTGTGAACAATACCTATTGATAGTAATCAATGGCTTTGTCCTAAACATTTGGATTGGAATACGAATAATATTCAACTGAGAATCTTGGTACGGTTTCATTTGCATTGAGGTTTTGCATCCGTCGAAGAATTTTTTTTTATTTTTTTGCACAAATATCCATCATTTGCACGATTTGAATATCATACACTCTAATGTACTTACATATAAAAGCCAGCATTCAAACGTATGAACTTGCATATAACCCCCAATATGACGTTATTTGTGAATTTAATCGAACTCACCAAAATTGATCCTTAAAATGTAAGTATGTCCTTTTGTCATGCGTAAAAACATTCAAAGAAGATTCACAAAATTTAATGAACCAATTTCTATTCCACTTCCAGTAGAAAAGTACCGTAAAGTAAACATAATTATCCTGTAAGAACTTGTTTTCAGTGCTCTTCTCATCCAATTGCCGCCACTCGAATATTGTATTCTCCTCTGTAATTTATTTATATCGTTTGCATGAGTAGTCACCATCACCAGGTAAATTGCTACAACATTTCTACCATACATCTACTATATATGTATATATGAAATATAAATATATAAATGTACTTACAGAGTACACCATCATCAGACAGGACAAACATGCTGTTTATTTCTTTCGTTTTTAGTCCATTTTTGTTTCGTTTCCCTTTCCCTTTATGTTAGTAAATTTCTTGCAAAAAAAGCCGGTAAAATGATTTCTAATACGACTGGGACCACCCTTCAATACGGGAATAAAAATATACATAAACGTATGTACACATACAATACCTACACAAAGTAGGAAGAGGTGAGGGTCCAATATTCGATTGATGAGGAAACGTACATCAAAGGAAAGTTTAAAATATTTGGGATAAGTGAATTAGTGCAAGCTTCTCAGATTCGTGAAATACGAGAACTGAATGAAATTTGTCTAGCATGGTTGGCAGATTTATTGCTCTATCAATTCTAAATGTGTATGTATGTACATATCCTTTTTCAAATTGTACTATAACCTTGTTAGGGGTGTCCTGTTTGATGGGTATGCCCATTTGTTGGTAACCATATTTTTTTTGACTGATTTGAATCGATACGGCTCAGGTCCTTTTAATTATGTTTTTTTGTTAACTTATGTACAAAAGGAAGTTGAATGGAATCAAAAAGAATGGAATGAATAGATTTTATACGTTATAGGAGATAAAAACTGGTATATACACAGGTACTGCAAAAACTACTTATCGACAAATTTTAATATTTTACTGATAATAAGGGAACTTAAATTGGAACTTAAATTTGTGTCTCAGGCAGAGACTCTTTACAGGTCGCGAGCCCGTTAAGTCAGTAAGTAAAGTAAGTTAATTTGGTCAAAAATTTTGGAGACCATGGTGCAGTGGTTAGTCTTCTGGACTACTGAGCGAGGGGTTCAATGTTCGATCCCCACATAACACCAAAAGTTCTTTCACGACCTCACTTCTCGCAAATGTTTGACGAACATCCAAGAGTATAAAGAAGGGCAATTTTTTATTTGAGAAGTTTTTCGATGATAGAAATTTTAGGTGCCGTTTGGGGATTGAATTTCGAAGCCTTCGCTCCGTATACCAACGCATTAAACACTTTAGCCACGACGTCTATTTCCATAAGATATTGTGTTTTATTCTGGTGGCTTTGAATGTGGGACGTGTTGTAAGTTACATATACATATCATAAGGCTTTGGTGTCTGTGAGAGTCAAGACTATGGGCAAAGGTTTCGTTAAAGTACCAAGCGAAACAAAGACTATTTTGGTGAATGTTCAGAATTCGACAAATATACCTTTAGTTACTGTAGGTTTATGAAATATTGTTTAACGTGAAAATCTCAGTGTCAGTGGGTACTTGCAGTAGTCAGTGTGTTAGTGTTTGGGTTCTAAGATTGATTGCTCGATAGTCCACAATCTGACACATTTATTATTTATTCAATACATCTGTATGTATGTGTATAATATCCAATAGCCTTGTTTTATGATAACAGTGCATTGAACATGATAGCTTATGAATTTATAAAACCACAATTTGTGGTTACTAGTTTTAAAAGACAATGGGTACTTAAATATTTTCCCTTATGTGTGCGACCGAGTTTTTATTTTTATTTTTAATCCCGATGCTCTATAGCATAACCACATTTTGCATTGAAAACCAAAACATATTTTCTCCACTAGTTATCTGCAGACCCATGGAAGTCAGCGAGCAATTAAAGAGACGCAAAGAATCTCGCACAAAAAAAGAAACCATTTCCCACTTTCATTGTCCCAGAATATGCGGTGATGTCAAAGGAGTACTACATAGTTGGCTCGCATCAAAGTTACCAAGGTGATGGGATTTCACCTTTTTGCTGCAAAGATCACACCGAAAAAAAGAACGAAACAGACAAAGAGACATATAAACATGGAGAAACGGAGAAACATAAAAATCCTCACAGCACAAACACCTGAAAGTCGACAGAAAATTGTGCCACCGATATGTTATTGACATCGTACAGCAGAACCTGTGCCAGTGGCAGCAAAATGAACATAATGTCATGTCCCACACACCCCGTAGTGCACAAACAAATGTACATACATATATAGAGGGAGCCGTGTAGCCTTTAAGAACATGTAGTGTGTGTCAACCGACGCACGGTCGTCCGCCAAATCATCTCCTATCCACACGCCCAAAGGGTGAAACAATCGTTGTTGTATTTTATACAGATGTACACCCTGTACCACTCTACCGGTTGGTTCAATGGGTAAGCAGGGTTGAACGGGTTAAAAAAAGGGTGGAAAGGGCGGCAGGAGCATAACAGGATTCAAGTTTGTCGGCTGACTTCATGCTCGTTCAATTGTGATAATCGTGTTATCATGTGCAATCGCCAATTTAATTTTCGATAAGGTGTACCTATTTCCATCCCTTATGTGGTCCTTTTGCCATTTTTTGTTCCACCCATCAGTACCAACACTAACCACCCAATAAGCCAGCCTACTCTATCGCCTGCACGTATTAAGGCCATATGTGAGCGTTTTTTTTTTCAGCATAGATCTGCGTTGCGAGCGAATCCTTTTTTTTTTGTCTGATAGCATGTTTTCAACGAAAATTCAAAAAAAAAACTTGCCCCGTAACCATTTGATTTTTTTTTTTTCTCCCGACTAACCACTACCACCGCCATCGTCGACGTCATATCAAAGACATCCTCTGTGATGTTTAACATTGAATTTCTACACTGATCCTTCTTCTTCTCCTTTTTTTCTCGTTTTGAATGGTTTTGCATCTAAAAATCGGTTAGTGTTGTTGTTCTTTTTATTTGGATGGGAGGCGGTGTGATGACGAGGCCAACTGAAAAGGGGTTAGTGGATCTGAGACGGAGAATTTCCTTTGGCCTGGTTTGCTTTTATCGATTTGTGCGAAATTTTCAAATAAATGTTTTACTTGTTTACGGTGCCGCTCGTCATGAAAGGATAAACGAACGGGGGCTGGGCAGGGGTAGAGTTACACCCCATGCCATAGTGTAAAGTTAAAGATGATTATTGAAGAAGTTTTGTTCTTTGGGCACGAGAAAACAAAAAAAAAAAAAAAAACACAGAAACAAGAAAGAATCTCTAAAAACCTATTTTGTGTAATCGGCGATTTAAGTAAAAAGGGTTGCAGAGGTAATGCCCGCCGATATTGAATCGAGCTCCTTCGAAATTCCAAGAAGTAAAAAAACCAAAAGGGGTGCTGGTTGCTGGGCTTTGTTTGGAGTTTCATTTAAGTCTTTGGTGAATTTTGAAAATCCTTTTATTATTTCCAATTACTTAAAAGAAATCATTGAGACAAAAGGGAAAGGTTTTTTCATCGGATGATGTTTATTGTGGGGGCCGCAGTTAGACTTGAATTGCTTTTAATTAACGTTGAATTGTGGCGATGTATCAATGCGTATGCTTGATATGTATGTATGTATGTTGTTTTTTCTTTTTGTTCTTTTATGTGTCATTTTTGGTTAATTAATTTTTTGCAAACCCAGTGAGTTTCATTACTGTTAAAAGAATTAGAAGTGACATTACTAAAACCTAGAGCCGAAGAGTGAGCTTTGAAAATTGTGTTGGCAATGGATAATGGTAGGAGTACTTTTCTATTTACTGTTTTAATCAGGTGCAAGTGCGTTCATGGCAAGACATAGAAAAAACAAAAGCGTTAGTACTTACTTTATTTGTTGTGCTTTAGAGAGCATGAATTTAATTTAACATTATGACTAGTCGGGGAAACTGATTAAACCGAAATTTAAATGCTAACATGCGGAGTAAATGAAACGGAAAGAACATTGCTATTAAATCTAATCTTCTAAAGGAGTAGCAAAATTGATTAAGTTCTGCGGAATTAAAATATTTTTAAGTTTAGCCTTTCTACAATATGTACTTTACAATGTCAGCATTCAACGACTTAAATAAAAGCTTCACACAATTCTAGTTGCGTAAATCAACACAAACAGTAACACAAAAGTAATGGTCTAGACTTTACTCCACCTCTTTACAGAATTTCATCTCCACTTAATCTCATTTCGTAAATCATTTACACAAATAAGATTGTGAACTAAAGTCGTTCGAAGATTGATTGGAATTTATTCCTTATAAATCTAAATCTAAAATTTTAATTTCATTGCCCTATCGACTTAAAAAAGTGAGTTCATTTTGTGTAGAAATGTATGTACAGAAGTTTAAGAATGGACACTAGTGTTGGTTTAATTTAGACATGACACTGTATACACACATTTTTGTCACACTTTTTGTGAATTTTTGATAAACATGTGAGAGCACAAAGCTTCTCAAACAAAATTTGCATTCAATTGCAATTCATTAAACAGTCCATTCCATTCCACAACACGAATGGTTATAGAAAGTAAGGCCCTAGGACTTGTCCCACCCAAACATTGTATATTTTTTAGAAGTATGCAGTATTTTATAATTCTAATTCGCAACAATCGTGATTCTATTACAAGTGTTATTCTTCTGTATTTATGTTTCTAAACGAGCTCTGTTCTCTTGACACGTTCATCTTATTTGTACTTCACATACCGATTGAATTTTTATACACATAATTTGTATAGAAATTCCAATAAGATATTTTTATACCCAAGCCTATTTGGAACCTTATAGAGTTCCAAACCCTCCAGCAACCCCTCATCCGGACCACTAGAGTTTTAGTCTATATTTCTTAACAAATTTAAGTGTACGTTTATTGAAGTATCCTTCTTCTTTAAATGTGTGTTTAATTTCTATACGTACATGAAAATTAATATAAAGCAAATGATACTTCGTAAATAAGTAAGAATTCAATGCCTTCTAATCAAAGAATTTTATATCGAAATATAAATACATTTGTAGCCACTGCAAAGGATACATTCACAACATTCATATACAAGCGACTAGATAGGTATCTACTACACTGTATGATAGATATCATACGTCTTTTAAAGCTTTTGTTTGTCACAAGAATATAAGTAAACCCTTTATCTCGAATTTTAATAGACTAGTTCAAGACTAGTGAGAATAACATTAAAATATGGAATAAGATTCAGGTGCACCACTACTGTTTGGAGATGTGGGAGAATATTTGATGGGAGTGCTTTTTAGTTTATATTTCAGAAAATGCATCTGAGAGAAGTTATAGATATCTGTGGTAAATATTACCTTTTGAGAATGTAGCTGAGGTTATTTGTAGTATGACAGAATGTGTAGGTAAAAGTGTTTCTAGGAAAAAACTGTAGGCGAAATTGTGTGCAACATTTGAAAATGTGTGTCAAGATAATCTTCTGCGCATCAATATAAAGCCAAGGAGTCAAGAAGGTTCCGAAATTAAAAAAAAAAAACGATGGGTAAATCATTTTATTTTAGATATATATTTTTTCTTCACACAAATTGCATTTCTTAGCCGTGATCATTTAAGCCCCAGCTTAAACGTAGAAGTAGAAGTCTAGTTGTGTGCTTGGGTTGGTGGATAATGGGTTTTAAATAAAAGTGTGTAGTGTGGAAATTATGTACTGAAATATGTGGTCCTTGTTTGGTCGTATACCAAGAAATAAAACATACAGAAAAACTACAATCCTTTACCCTATCCTCCTTCCTATGCAGCCCTTATAAAGTGGGCGGGTGCAAACCTTTAAAAAAAACATACGAACACCTGAATTCTTCAACACAGACTTATAGATAAACTGCATTGAAGTTATTCCTCAATTCCCACGACAGCTTTTACGGTCCTTATTACATACGTTTTCAGTTTTAATACAATTTCGATGTCGTCAAGCAGTTTGTCAAGACATTTTGGAATAAATTAAGACTTCCCCTTGACTTGGTTCACATTTTCTTAATGCCGGGACACGTTTCCAACACCTAAACCACTGACCCTCATGCCATGGCCTATTCCATAATGGAAATGGAAACCCCAGCCATTAGGAGGGTACAGAAAAAAAAAATAAAAACTAAGCAAGCAGAGAAAAAAATAAGAAACACATTAAAATTATAAAAAAAGGGGACGAGAATCCTTAAAAAGTACTTTACATAATCGTTCTGTGCTGTTCCTATGATGCTGATGCTGCTGCCCCAGCTGTTGGTGTTTTCGTCGCTGCTGCATCGCTTGCTACACAGACTACCAACATTGCTTCATCCACCAAACTATTTACGTTTCGTCAACCACAACAGCTTACCTCGTCACCTGACGTTGGCACTTGACCTGTTTCTAAAGCCCGACACACCACTTCATCGTGGTGCGCGTATACAATCATGCCATTGTGGCCCGAAAATACGGATGCATGACTGCACGCTTGAATGAAAGTCAAGAGTGAGTGTGAGTGTTATCATAAGGTCTTAACGGATCGTAAAAGGAAACTGCTTCCGCCCCAGAATATTCAATGGATACCTATAGGTACAAGCTCGAATCGATTCAGTTTTAATCGCAAGTAATTATTTAAAATAACACACACATTCATTCCATATGTACATTCATATAAGTACGAATACATACATTCAGAAATTGAAGCCCGGGTGGAAATTTTATCATGTAAAACTGTGCAACCATTATCGGCTTAGCGTCTCCACTCAGATGATAGCGCGTGATACACGTGAATAGCTCCTGGAACACGTAGTAGGTAGGTTTAATCTTATGGTTGTAAGCGCATATGGAGTGAAAGGGAGCATTACAACCACAACCGACGATGGAGGGTTAAAAAATAACATTATTAACATTAACCGCCCTTGATTAGTACGAAACGTGGAAGTCTGATGCGATTAACGACAATAAGTAATTAAATCGGATGTAATTACGTTCATTTCACGATATTTACATACAATAATATTAATGCGCAATTAATTAATTGAAATTTATGAACGACTAAATATGCTCATGGCATAATTTAACCGCACAGGTGTTTAGGTATTAAATATGGTGTGCGAATTACTATTTTTAGTTGGTTGACATCTGATTCGATTTATTAATGTATGTGCTAAAACGTGTAACACTTGCAAATGTCTTTCGAAACTATTAGTGGATGGTCAACTGTTACGTGTTGATTACTGTAAAATATGTTGGCATTAATTAGGTAATTATGTCAGTAAATAAAAATCACATACATACATACACTCCGTCCTATGTTCTCATCTACATTTTACACAATCATGCATCATTTGTCCCGATAACAGAGTGTTAGACAATTTTTCTGCCAAACTATGAACAGTCAAATGCGCTCGTGATGTACATACATACATATGTATGTACATATGTAGGTACGTTCTTTAGGACTTCATCTATGAAATTAATTGTAGACCGTTTAGCACAGTAATGGTCTTAGATGTTTGTCAGACGCTGTCGAGAGGTGGGACCCTGAAAACACATTTAGTGTTGACTGGGAATCGAACCACGACCCTCCCGGACAATTGTGAGATGCACTAACCTCTAGGCCATCGATTGAATTTTAACTCTCCTCATACAACATGGAATAGATGCTTTTATTGACTCCCTACTGCCTATCTTTAAACCAGAAATGAGCTTAGGTACATACATCCCAATAGCTTGGAGAAAAGTCTTCATAACTAAAGCCCTTAAGCCCTACCAGGTTCACCTCACACTACTTACACAACCATCGCATATCAATCAGAAAAATTAACAGACCACTTAGACCACAGTTCGGGTCAATTGTGCCCAATCATTTAACCCCGGAAACCTATAAAGTCCGTTATTGGAACCACCCAGATAATGATATGAATCTCAGGAGGTCCGTCAGCTCTACGTTTCCCAAGTCCTCCAAATCCGAGAAGAAGTAACTGCCAAGAGTCCTCATTCTTCTGACGGATAGGGCAGGACAGTCGCACCGCAGGTGACGAACTGATTCAATTTCTTCTTCGTCCCTGCAGCTTCTACAGAAGTCATTATGTAGTACACCGAGTCGCTCCGCCTGGACGCCAATGGCACAATGACCAGTAATTATCCCTGAAACGACCCGTGCTTTATAACGACTCAGTTTCACCAGAGAAGTTGATCTCTTCTTGCTTCTGCCCGGCCATAGGTCCCTGGCTGTTGTGCATGTTTTCAGATGAACCCAGCGTCATTAGTACACTCTACTTCTATCTTCCAAGCACAGGTTTTTGCTATCAAGCTTCAGTGAGAGTATCAAGAGAGTATCATACATACATATATATTTTATTAGATAGCCATAGCATCTTTTAAAGCTCTCATGTCCTTTGACTTTGAATCTAATCTGATTTGAAACTGACTTCAAACCCCCCCACAGCTACATAGGTGTAGACAATAAAATCACATTAACATCGGTCCCAGGATATAATGGAATCGTTGGGAATGAGTTCCTGAAGACCTTGCCAAATCCGGTGTCTAGTCTTCATTTATTGGCACTGAACCCTTCTCTGGTCTACCTGTTAGCCAGATAAAGGTAGAGCTAAATCACTGGGAACAAAACGAAAACATATTGTAATGAAATTTACTAACTAAGATCCTGACGGACTTCCTAACTCATTGCTCTCTCAAATACCACCTCAAGGGAATTGGCATTAGCCAATCGGACATGTGCTGACTATGGCTGAGAGCTATACTAAGGTGTAATCTCTTAGTGTGTTTCAAATAAAATAAACCTATAAACTAAAGGAATGTCAACTTGTCTAAAGACCTGAAAAGCATACATATCACACATATTTTCGGATTTAGTTTCACTATTATTCACGTTTGCTTTGATTTTTAAACGTATCGGCAACATTTTCGGATTAAGTATAAAAGCGATGTTAATGCAGCATCCATTGTTCAAATCGAAGCTACCTATTCTGTGTGTTCATTATTAAATGTTAGTACTATCGAAGAGAGTGGAAGGCTGCTGTGTCTCAGGCAGAGACTCTTCACGGGTCGGGAGCCCGTTAAGTAAGTAAGTAAGTACTAATACTTTATCTAAAAATAGGTACCTACCATAAACTGCTTGATTTCCACACTCATCTTATTTCCCGTATTTGAGTAAAAAAGTCATAAAGTAAATTTTCTAAGTAATTAACCTTTGCTTTGTTTATTTGTCTAATTAGTGCCCGCACCCATTCTTTAACTATATAGGTACATATGTATGTACCTCTCATAATAACACAACAGAAATTGTCCCACATGTACATACATGTACATATATAAATAAACAAATGTGGCCTTCATTAAATCTCATTAAAATCTTAATCCCATGTAGAAAATCCTTCGATCGCGTCAAACATAACCACCGCTACCCCAGAATAGGTAATAAATTCACCGCCCGGTCTTTTGTTGCCTCTCTCACAAGCTTCGCTTTTGTCGATACACTTTCTAATTGTGAGTTATGACTGTGCGTGTTGTTTGCCTTTGCACCCCTGGCACCGCACATTACCGTTGTCCTATTTTATAGTTAGATAAATATTGTCATTCTCAACCCCAACGTCTCTTACCACGAACAACACTCAACCATAACATTTAATACTGAAACTTTCTAACAGATTATTTTTATTATTAAGCAGAAGCGGTGGGATGTTAAAAGTTTCACGTGTTACAAGTGTCACCAATGGCCACAGCACACACATAAAACGAACGGCAAAAAGGATTCCCGACCCCAATAATCAAATAAGCTAGACCCGGTTTTTGCTTCAGTATAAGCAAAAGCAAATCCTTTTTCACAATAAAAATAAAAGTAGCAGGACTTGTATTCCACAACGACATACCATCATCGCTTGCATTGGCGAACATCTTCATCCCTCTCTATTTGGTAAAGCACCTTTTAACACATCCTTTCGCATCCCATCTACTACCACAGAAATTCTATAGTTTAGTTGATATTTCAATCGCAATTCCCTGGAATTCTTGAAGCTTTCTACCCTTCTCAAACGTACGACGAAAAATGAAAAAAGAAAAAAAAAAAAAAACCAAGAAAAAACGAAAAACAACACCCACCTAAACCTTACCCTGGGAAAATTCATAAGGTTTTGGTTACATCATGTAATGAAAAGCTGAGTACACAGGTTTAACTTCTGCGATAGCAGCAGCAGTGGCAATAGGCAAGAGTGCAACTAACCATCCTTCAGAAGCATCATCACCGTCATCGACGCGGTTTGCTGGAGTAGGGGTTGTGTAGATGGATAGACGACCGAATGGCCGCTGATCAGATTTTCCACGCACGCATACCATAAATTTTCCATAGTTACAAAATGCAAAGAGAAAAAAAAAAGGAAATCTCACCTCATCCATTTCTCATTTCCATCCATCCATCCATTTGGCAACAACAACAACATCGAGGCAATAGCTTTGGCCAACATAATAACAACCTCCATGCATTTTCGAAACTGAGAGCAGCACAGCGTTAAGGAGGGGCAGTAGTAGACACACAGAGAACGGGAGCATTTTCTAAAGGTGGTACTGAATGAGAACAAGTTTTCTTCACTCAGGGGTGGTTAACTGATAAGAAACCTCTGTGAAAGCTTTGAGGGGTGTGTTTTTGTTTGTTTAAGACTCGCATGTGTTGGTCGCATGTGTTGTTGTCAATACTCAACAGTTATAGTTTCGAAAATCAAAAATTGGCGCATGACCGTTTACAGGGCGGATTATGGTATTCGAGTTCGAACTCTGATGGCGGCCGCTATTTCTTATGTCAGTAAAATAAAACACAGGGATGGCAGAAATTAGCTCCTTTTCACTTTAGATTTCTTAAAATGTTCATTCGGCATTCCAATATGCGTATGTAAATGATACAACAATTGCACGGTATTTTTCGGTATTCCTAATACCGTGTCAATTTTTTAAATAGTAAGGAAATGAACAGTTTTTTCCTGAATTTCTGCATGCAATTGTGCTGGTTATTATTGTAAAATATCAGAGGTTAAAAGAATTTCCGGTATGTTTGTTGAGCAATACTACTTTTTCCATTTGGAATACTTTCAAAATGCACCTTATATTTCTAATGAGGTCTACCAGAAGAAGGGAATCTTTTAAATGCACATATTTTTTAGTTCAAACTTCAACCGAATGGTCCTACTTATAGGATTGTCAATTGAAACTTGTTGGAGCTTACACTTACAATGGAATCCAAGCATCCTAGAATATATCAACTAGGGAGGTATACATGTTGCTTGCAGATTCTTATAAGTGTTGAACTTATTACTGCAGAATCCAAATCCTTAAATCCAATAATATCTTTTCCGGCAATATTGTCTTCGATTTTGGTTTTCCGGTCTGGATGATAAACGAAATTTCTACTTGAAATACGTTGCAGTTCTCTTAATTCTAAAGTAATGGTTGACTCTAAATGTCTTACAATGCACTTAGGACCGTTCCTAATTTGTTATGTATTTTCAATATATAATGAATCCTTTGTATACCTAGGCATGACCATATAGCATTAACTTCCATCAAACTGTGCATAGCCCGCGCCGCCGTGCTTATCAAAGTAAATATCCAGTGAATTAAGACTTAATAAGGCCTTCGTTGCCGATGCGGTTGTCACTCTTATATATCCTATCACTCCGTTGCAGTTTGTCCTCTAAATTTTAATGAGGCTTCTATTAAATTAAAGAGCCCGTATGTTACACCTGGTTTGAGGCCACATGTATTACTGTATGCCATATTGGATACTTAGAAGGCTGTTCATGCTTTCTTTATGGAAGGTTCAGTTTAACTCCTCTGGTTATTTTTTCGTAACTTCTGACCCAATTAATAACTAGAAGTAGTGTGTAATTAATTTCTTAGAATTGGAAGGAACCTACATAATTCTAGAATGCCAACATCGATAGCGTTAAAGGTATTTTCTCTGAGAATGTCGACCACCACAAGGATCCATACGAATGTGTTGTTAAACGGTTTCGCTATATCGGAAAAAGAAAAGGTGGGCGCCATGGCTCAAGTGATTAGTGTGTTGGACTACGGAGCGAGGGGTTCCAGGTTCAATCCCCAAACAACACAAAAAATTTCTTTCACAGCCCCACCTCTCACGAGCGTCTGACAAACATCCGAGAGTAAAACTGTTATGAAAAAGCTTCTCAAAACAAAATACTGCCGTTCGGATCCGGCATTAAACAGTAGCCCCCTTCCATTCATGTGAAGAATATAACAGGCAAAGCACGAGTGGTTGTGAGAAGCTAGACCCTGGGTCCCATGGACCTGTCGCGCCAAAAATTTGTGTTTGTGTATCGGGAAAGGTGCCATACACAACTTGTATCACTGTAATTCAATCCGAAAATACAGCGATTTTGTGGAATATGTTTGGATCTTAGTTCAAATCCGTCAGACTAATGCTTCATCAGATTTTTGTCCGAACGAGTAGGTATAGGAAAACTCTCTGGTTGCATGTTCTGTATATACATACATATGAACATATGTAGGTGTATATATCGTTCAAGCTTCTATGTAGCTACATATATGTACATACATATGAACAACATGAAAAAGAAAATAATAGAATTAGATTACTACTTAACCCAACTTCTTAAGTTTCATTAAAAAAAAAACTATATTTCTTTTGTTCTGAATCCTAACCCACGCGCTTACTTCTAAGAATCATAAACATCGGAATCCAAAGGAAACATTTCGATACCCAGTGAACGCCTACCCTTGCCTTTTATCAAATCAGCTGCCAATTTGCACCCACATTTTCGAAGATCCACCCGAAACTATTCGAACACTACGCGTTTTCATAAGCTCACTTTTGAGTGCGCACAGGGGAAAAACAATATACTGAATTCGAAGGACTGTAACTTGTTCGATTTCCGAATGTCTCTTCGAAAACTAACCACCCACCCTTTTGGCACAATATCGTACGATAAACATCTCCGATTGTCACCCGGTGGTGCCCTTTCCCCAACCCTATCACCTATACATGCAAGATTTTATCATCTACAGCCCCACTTATCCCGGCACATCCGTCCCGTAACCTAGAGAATTCATCCCGAAAGGGGAGCACACAAATATGAAATATGTAGGTACCGAAAGTTTATCATAATTTTTTTTTTGTCCTACGGTTGCTCTCCTTTTTCATCATCTCTACTCAATACAACATTGTGTGAAACTGTGAGAAAATGTTCGAATTCGAGGATTTTTCGCAGGATTCCAGTAAAAGTACAGTTGGGCGCGACACGTGGTATGGAGAGGACATACATTCCTAAGTACACATTAAGAAAAAAAAAAAAACAAACAGTCTGAAATATAATTTTTTTCCCTGGTAATTATTGTTAGACCCAGTACTCGCGGATGAATTTATCATCCCCCGAATCGGTTGTCCCGCATCTGTAAACTCTCCTCTCCGACTTACGCTCTCCTGAACTCGATTTTCCCCCGAAGAAAAACAGAAAAGTAAAAAAACATAAAACCGAACGAAAAGAGAGAGCGACCGAATTCACAAACCCCCGCCTTCGCCGCCACCACCGCCGCTCACGGATACCAGTGAAAGGAAAAAAGGGATGTAATCCTAAGAGGATGCTGTACGCTTTAAGTTATTAGCAAAAAACCTCTCCCGTAGATGAACGAGTTTTCCTCCATTTGCCACGAGACATCGTGCAGTAGCATCTCATCTCAATCGGTTACTCTCGGTGAACTTAGGCGGTGGTGTTTCTAGGAGTGAGAGGGCTGAAATTTACTTTTTTTTCTGGTGGAAAGTGCCCTAAAGTTGTTGTGTTTTATAGTTTCCTAAATCGCAATCTTTAGAACAATTGAATATCGGTTATGGTGTTCGGGTGGTAGTTATCCTTGCGAGTGCAGCAGTGTATTTTCTAAGATCCGAGTGTATCTGCTTTTGAGATAAAGTATCTGTTTTTCGTTGTATCCACTCGAACGAATTTCCTTCGGATTTTTTTTTTGCAATGATTTTAAAAATAGCAAACACACATACAGTGAGGAACGCATACACCCAGCAACCCTGTTTAACATACATATAAAATCAAGTGATGATCCTGGTCTCCGTCTCCTTCACCGTCACACCGTCTCCGTCTCTTCTTTTGAAAATAGTGGTACATGCGTAAATGTAATAATGAGTATGCTGCTGCTGCTGCTGGATGGATAAATCTTCTAGGTGGTGCGTCTCTCAATCTACGAATGGTGTTGTATTCCGTTTTCGTCCTTTCTTACACACGTAGATTTTCCCGTATTTTTTCGTATATTATTTTCCAATCGTGAAAAAACAGTGAAAATTCAGTGCACTAATTCGTTTTTCGTTTTGAATTATTTTTTCGTCGTTTGTGTTCATTTCGCTCTTATACACATATTTTCGGTATAATACCGCTGTGTCGCGGTTCAAAGGCTCTGCGAAGTAAATGTATCTCAAGCTCAAGGGATTGCTATCTAAATGTGAAAATACATCTTTGCATACGTGTATCCAAACAGAGATATGTTTTCTCTGCTCGATTTTGTGTTTTACAATAAATTTAACATCTTTACAGTGAAAAATGACAAAAATCGGCTTTAATTGTGTTTTCCAGTGCGGATAGCAGAAATAAATTTTCTCAAGTTTTACAAAAATTCGTGACGACTACATGTACGCTAAGAAAAAAAATAAACCCCTAAAACATAAATTCCTTCACATCGGAATAGTACACATAAGTTTAGACTAGGTATAGGAATAAAAAATAATTATTATAAATGTGAGTGAGAAAAATATAGTAGTAATATTAAATAATAATAATAATAATAATAATAATAATAAATAAATAAATAAATAAATTAGTTATACAAAAGTGTAAGTTTTAAGGTTTCTATATGTAAATTAACAAATTAATCTCGTGTATAAATTAAGTGTCAATATTGTAGTTGTAATTAAAAGCATAATCTGTGACAAATTAAACAACAACAAAACCCAGGCGAAACAACTAACAAAAATCTCGTACAATCGATATTGGAGTAAGAAACGACGAATTTAAGGATAATTCATGAACCTGTTTTTCGACTATTTAAAGTGAGTTTTTTTTTTTTGCAACTTTTGTTGGATTATTTGTGGTCTTTCAGATAAGAGAGAAATTATATCTTATTCATGAAGTTTTCTTGGAGATAAATCGTGCGATGGCGACGGTTAGCCGTCGTTGAAGTCATCATTCTTCGTGTTATTCTTTTAAACGGATGTAATTTTTACTGAATCGAAGTCTTGATAAATCTCTCTACATGAACAAAAATTTTAAAAAGTTTTGTAAAAAATTTATAAAAGGATTTATTTAATCCAACTGATTGGCTTCAATGGCTGTAAGCTCAGCTAAGGTTTTAAAAAAGGATATCTTTCTTAGAATAAACTACCATTGCCATAAATAATTGTAATCAAAATTGTTTGAATTTCAAATATAATGAAACTGACAGCTAAGATATACAAATGATAAAAGGGCGTGGTCACAATATTTTAATATTTTGTTATACACAAATTTACCAATAATTTGAATTAAGCATCTTTAAAAAAGTAGTACTCCGCTTAACATGTACCTACTTCATTTTTTTTAACGTATCGGATGCAAATATTCCATGAATGTTCCATTTCAATTCAATGTAATATAAATAAATTGATTCGGTAGAATCCTTAGAGGTTTTTTTGTTTTATAATGAAGAATAATAGATAGTGTCCATAGCCTTAAGTCAACTTTCCGACATATTAATATCTAGTTCATTTTAATTCGCATACCTAGTCATTCAAAGGAACAATGGATAGACAGACTGACCTGAATATTCTTTTGTTTTAAAAAAGTAGAGAACTATCTTGCTGAATGAAACAATTCTCATTCATTTTAGCGCTCCTTTAAAATAAAAACTATCATTATTACATAGTATTTTATAAAAGAGGTAAGTCCAAGAACTCATGTGATTCATGCAAATATGTACATATGAAGGATTGACTGTTTGGCGATAAATTTTCTGGAATACATATTTCTAGTTTTCATAAAGACCGGTGTCACAATGGTACATTTGTATCAAAAATAATACTTTTCATATTTGATACTTATTCTATGATGGTTTGGTTTTTTCTGAATTATATTTGATTTCTTCACTAAATTACTGAATTATTTTGCTAATATCTCGTCTTTCCCGGATCATGAACACTTTGGAATACTCTCAGTCTTACACTCTTGAATGACCGATCCGATACGCGAAACAATTTACGATTTTATCCTAGATGAAGTAAATAGTAATCTATTTTGTCGTTAATGACTATGCGGATAAAATATATTACCTTCTTTGAGATGGCACACAACAAGCCACAATTTTGTATAATTCAAAACTAATTTATAATTTGTATAAATAAATAACTACGTTATAACTACATTTATTCCATTCCACATTTATTATCCAATTGGATTAATCAGTAGGGTTCTGAAACAAACGAATTTTTACTTTGTTTGAAATCAACGTGTGTATATGTATATTCCTCTCCTTACCACGTTTTTATTGTCCTTTTATTCCTGCTAGTCTGAAATATTATACTTGTATAAAGGTTGTTAAAATACCTTGAACGACAGAATCTCGTAACTAATGGAGATCGTGGTAAAATTTGATTTGGCTTCTAAATATTAAATAAAAATTCGAGAAAACTTGAGCGAAACCTATTCAAATATCTACATACATACATACATATGTACGTACCTAAAAGTATTCTTTATTTCCACTAGCCAGATTTCGTTTGCATATTTTGTGTATTTCGTGAATAGAATCGTACCTGATACTTCATTAAGATATTTCAGGCATACGATTTTGTCTATATACTCTTGACATAAGTTTGCAAGAAGTTATTTTTGAAAACAGGTCCACATAAAGAATGAAGCAGCCAGCATGTGCATATATACATACGTAGGGTATACATTATTTACTGAGTACGGTTAATGAGTGATTAGAGCTTTGGATTACAGCGCGGAAGGTTTAAAGAGCGTACAAAGCCATAAGAAAAATTTCAAACAAAACATGACTATAACAAGCACACACGATTGGCATAAACCAATGCCTAAAGCCTACAAGGCTCTGTTGTTCTATAATACAGGTATTTATCTGTCAAATAAAAATTAAAGTTACATGGAGATGTACCTACATAACAAAATTGTCTTTAAAAATTGTATTTGTGGTGTGATAAATATCGTTGTTCCCAGACCCCTGCCTCGTTGCAAAATAACTACTATGTAGTAATGTCCTACATGAAAATTTTACATGAATTATTTAGATACAATTAGATACATGATATAATTATCTTACGAGTGTGCACAAATTTTTGTAATTCTAAATTATATATTCTTACAATTATGTGTAAAAACAGAATTAGTTTAGGATTGGGTTCAGAAAATTGTAAGAGGTATACATTAGAGAAGACTAAAACCTATAAAAAACATATGTGGATGCAGGGTTTAAGGATGAAAGCCCAAAAATAGCAAAGTGCTAACAAGTCTTTCGTGGCCCAATAAACGTTTTAGGGCTATAATTAAGACACTGTGTTGAATTTAGAAAAGACGTTACGACCCATATGGGGATGTCGAAAAAAAGGAAACTCTAAACATGATCACAATTACTTTTGATATAAAGCCGACGATCAAGTAATATTCATATCGTTGATAAGAATGTTTGTTAAGAATCGGATGTCACTGTCATAATTGATCTACAGATTTATTAAAGTACCGTATGAAGATGTGTTTTCCAATGTTCAGATTCAGACTAATAGAAGACCACATTTGCTTCATATAACCTCTGTCCAGAAATTTATTTGCGTGATTCAATTTGCTATGTGTCGGTGAAAAAGACGGCATCTGAACCGTAGTAAGAGATCTGTTTCTCTTTCCTTATTAATTTGTAGTCCGCATTCTAGCAAGGAATGTCTTCCAATGGATAGTTTTTGAGTATCTTTTAAGGAAATCAAAAATGGATAAAGTTATTACAGTGAAAAATTACTGGATGCAGAGTTGTTTCCTAAGCAGATAACATTGCTATCGCCGCCTCCGGAAAACACCCTGATACTCTCAGGGTAATTCTCCAATGTGATCTCCTACGGCTTACCAGATGGGCCTCAAAATGCGGCCTATGGATTAAACCCCTCAAGACAGAACTTGTCCTCTTTACGAGGAAATATAAAGTTTCAAATATTGACCCTCCCACGATTAATGGCACCAGTCTCTGTCTTTAAAGCTAATGCAAAATACTTGGGTCTTATTTTGGTAAGTAAACTGGAAATCCCATCTGCTTGAACACGTAAAGAAGGCAAACTCTGGTTCTATACCCCTGTAAAAAGGCCATAGCTAGTAGCTAGGGCTGGGGTTTTCAACGTCATATTATAAGCTTGCCGTGTGCCCCGTGTCTCAAATGGTTAGTACTTTGGACTACGGAGCGAGAGGTTCGAGGTGCAATCTCCAGAAAACACCTAATATGTTTTTCACGACCTCACCTTTTGCGAGCGTCTAACAAACATTCAAGAGCATAATTGTCATGAAAAAGCTTCTCAAATTAAAAATTGTCCTTCGGACACGGTATTAAAAAGTAGGAGCCTTCCATTCATGTAAGGCATATAACAGCACAATACGAGTGGTTGTGAGAAGCTAGGCCCTGGGTCCCTTGGATCTATTGCTTGCTATTATACGCTTGATGTACGTACATGTCGAGGCCCAGGTTCACCCCGAACTGTAGCGCCACCTAAGTAAGTAAGTAAGATGTACGTGTCCGTTATCAGGCCTATACTACCGCCTTAATAGGGCTACACAGACAAACGTCCGCACGAGCATCCCTTACCGAAGTGAATGGGTTACAGTTCCCTATCCTGTGGCCAGTCAGTCCACTTCTACACGGATGTCTCCAAGACTGACAAGGCCAATCTGAGCGTCTCTTTCTGCCTTCCAGATTAATGTAGAGGTTTCAGGCGGAACTGAAAGCGATCAAGGAAGCCTTGTCCTGTCTGAAATCTAATGCAATATCTGTCAGGGATATGAGCGTTTTCACTGACAGGCAATCGGTAATCAAATACCTGGTGCCATGCTACAGAGCTAAAGCTTTTAGCAAAACCAACTGTAGATGGGAAAATCTCTCTACTTGCTACATTTCAAAACAGATCTGGAAGAAAAAACTAAGCAAAACTAGGTGTAATCACCTGTAATATACTCGTTTTTTATACTCTGTCCTAAAGGGTATATTAAGTTTGATAAAAAGGTTTTCAATAGGGACTTAACAATTTTGTACACAACAATAGGAACGCACCCTTAAACTTCTTTTATGATCTGTCAATATCAGCCAAGATTTACGTTTTTATTTGATGAAGTTCACGAACGAGCAACGTTTGGGAATTATTAAAAACTACTACCGAAATTCTGAGTCGGTGGTCACAATTTTAAGAGCGCTTAATCCAATTTTCGGTCGTAATAATCGTATCACCAGACAGACATAGTGGATAAATTCGAGTCAAAATATTCACTATTAAATGTTCCCGTGCCAGTGAGATAATGCACCGGTCGAAGTATCGAAAATATCGCAGTCGTAAGTGCTTAAGTTCAAAATGAGCCAAATCAGTGGATTCCACGCCATTCACAGGTATTGGGAATCTTGAGTCCACATTGTGGCGAATTTTGCATAATGATCTTGGTAAAAAAAAAATTCTCAGAAAAAAAAAACACGGCCCTTCTGACACATTTGTGTAAAGAGTGTTATATTCTGCACAACACGAATGGTTGTGAGAAGTTAGGCCATGGGTCCCATCTAATTGTTGCGCTAAATATTTTTATTATTTATTTCTTTGTTTTGATCTTGGCCTACATCCTTAAAATATAAAACTAACTCAAGAACTCTTGGCCATTAAAATCAAATTATTTTAATAAGAATCCTGTGGAAGTGATTACTTAAAAAATCATATAAAAATATCAAAATCTAACGTTCAATTTCGTTAATGACATTCTTCGATTGTTTTATTTACAGCAGTATATATTTAGCTGCTCCTCTTTAGCCCTTTATTATCTCAGTCAAATTTCGGGTTGATGATTGACATGTACTTAAATATTTCCTTTATTTGTGAATGAACTTAATAATAGAATTTTTTTAAATTTAGCTCTGAGGTTTACAGAAATTATTTATGTATGTAGGTTGAGTTACCGTACCAGAATCCAATAATAAGAATTAAACCCAAGCTCGTTTCATTGGCAGGTTAAATTCTTTAGAAAATGATTTATATTAAATGTCTTAAATTCGTTCTAATCACAATCACAATTCTTTAAAATTAATTTTTAATAAAATAAATCAATAAAGAAACTAGAGAGTATCAAAAGTAAATTCATATGTATTTAGTATGTACATAAATATGTACCTTTACTATATTTATCGATATACAAACTGAGTACCAATCGAAACGCTTCTATTAAAGTTTTCCATTAATACGTGTATCGATCATAATTTGAGTATACATATGCATAGCATGTGTATATATATATATCAACTGTTTCATAATCTATTTATTAAGAGATGATAGAAGATTTATTGATCTTTCAAACCGTATTTCATTACACTTCATTTGGACTAAGTAATTGGAACTGAACAGAATTTTTTTTTATTTTGAAATTCAAAAGTCAAACATAATTTAAAATTCTGAAAGCATAAGTAAGCAGATTCAAGAGATTACTAACATGTGTATGCAAATTGTTTTTATTTACCGTATTATAATTAAATATGGATATTTCAACAGTAATCTATAAAAAAGAATATAACCTACAATATAGAAACAGTTCCATTAAACAAATAATAAATAATAATAGGTAAAACGAAAAATTATAATAAAAATATTTTTCATTGCTAAATCTTTTTTGTTTTATTCTTATTAGCTATAATTGTTATATTTAAATTATTTATCATCGCAGCAATTACATAAATCAATGGTTGATATAAGCCTGAGGACATGAGATAGTGGTTAAATATTATCTCTTTCCGGCAGTTATATAATCGATTTTAGTCATGGTATCTACATAGGGATATAGTATAAATCCTTTTTTAATTCTCGATTTAAAATAAATTATCTAGTCATAAAATGCATATAAATTTCCGGTTTAGAAAGGCCACTTTAATTCAAAGACGAACCTATGATATTTATTTTCGAACTACCTATGTATTATTTTTTCACCTCCGGTGAACATTTATCAATACTGCAGGGGAGTTAAAATATGCAATCTATTCATAACATGAGTTTTTGTCCTATCTGCACACAAAATTCTACTGAATTGCATGCTTCGTGGAATATAATCACATACATACATACATACATATGTATGTAGATATACTAGCAGCATTCATTTAATATAGCCAACATTTTTTTTGTAGTTTAGATAAGAACCATAGTTCACGAAATTTAATAGCCATTTGACTTTTAAATTTTTAACTCAGAAATTGAGTATATGTACATATATGCGTGACCTTACTTTATTTGTTTTAAAATGTACAAGAAGTTAACTTTAACTTTAGAATGAGCCAAAAAGAAGGAAATTAGAATAAGTATCTAATTAAGACTAATTCTAACCAACTCTATATCCAGACTGGATCCAACTTTTTCAAACATGCTTTTTAATAGAAGACTTATGTATGTATATGAGAAAACTAAGTTGTACGCATGAAAATGAAAAATAAATATGTACATGTCTTTACCGACAAGCGTCCCAAATGAAAATCAAAAATCGCGTATTACATAGCTCTCTATTGGATTACCACAAAAAGATAAAGGAATTAGATCGCTATCATTTCAATTGTAGTATATATTTATATGTTTTCTCAAAACTTCATGTTCTGCCAGCGATACACATTTGGCATATGTGTTGCATTCGGAAATACGGCCGGCGGCGCCTTGAAATAATATTGAATATGGAATTTTTTCCTGTATACAGGGTGTTTTCAAGTTAAATGGCAATACTTTGGAAAATGATTCTTGGGTATAATTTAAGCAAACAATCGTTCTGCAGCAAAGGTCCATCTCCAATGTAGATATCATTTACCGAGAATTTAAGAAAAGACTTACTTTGGTGTACCATGACCCATGCTAACACAAATATCTCCGCTAATACTTACTACAGAAACTTTATTTAGGGCTTCACTTTTAAAAGAAATAATACTCCTTTAATCTGCGTTTAAATAAAATTGATGTCTTTTTTGACATTCCAGATATTTATTCTTAAGTCAGTTCCATTTTTCTTGCCAAGGAAAATTTTTGATCGCTTTTCTACAAGAAATGTGCAGAAAAGCGTTTTATTATTTTTTTCTTATGAACGTAACAAAAAAGAACGTAGTAAAAAAAAATCTGCGATAAATATGCTGAAAAATCCACAGATTTTGTGATACTTAGAAAGAGCTACAGCAGGTAAAAATAACTCTGCCGCGCTTTTGATGACGCTTAGAGAATACGCTCTTCTAAATCATTTAAAGTTGCTATTTCTGTGGAATAAACAAGTTCCTTCATTCTTTCCCATACAAAAAAATCCATTACAGTAAGGTCTGGAGATCTTGCAGGTCAGTGAACTGGTCCATTTCTTCCTATCCAACGATCACCGTACTCTTCGTTTAGTCAATTCTTAACCTCGCGACCATATTGGACTGGAGTTCCATCTTGTTGGAAATATGATGAAGCTATGTAGTTGAACCAGCGGAACATCTTCCTATAGTTCTGGTAAATCAATTAAAAGAAGTATTATTTCTTCTAAAATTAAAGCCCTAAATAAATTTTCTGTAGTAAGTATTAGCGGAGATATTTGTGTTAGCATTGGTTTAAAAAGGGTAATAATGTAGAATAGGGTGGAAAATAATGTCGAAATTCAATTAAATTCTATGAAATTAAATAAAAATATTATAATTTGTATATTTTAGTACCTAATAATAACTTTGAAAATGTTTACAAAATTATAAAAAAATTATAAATAAAGTCCAATACAATAATGTCCAAAACTTAATTTGGATATTATTGCAATTTCAAAAATGTAATAATGTCCAAATTCTTACGACGATAGTCAAGGAGTAGCGAAACGGAGCGGTAGCTGAGCAAGCGGTGAAGCGTTTTTTGTAATGTTTGTAATGCCCAAAACTTCTAAAAGTGCAATAAAGCCTAAACTAAAGCTTACTTTAACCTAACTGGCGTATTTATAGTACTATCAGTTTCCTTTGAGGAAAGTTTCAGAAAAAGGCAAATACACAACTAATACATCCTCATCTGTTTTCGCTTGCCTCAAAGTCAGATTGTGAAAGACTGCAGATAGGATCTAGTTCTATGAACTTTGTCAGCGCTATCATTTCAGCTAGATCAATTTCTTCTATTCGATACCCTTATGTATGCTATGCTCTGTTACCCACAAATGTAGCTGTAAGTGCTGCTTTGCTAATAGAGATATCTCTATGGATACATATGTACATACATACCTAATCCTAGTGTTCCAATTACGTGTGAGTATCTTTCAATAGCTTTGAGTCTGAAATCCAATCCTTGATTGAGAGTCAAGCAGAAATCAACTCTCTGAAATAGTGCTCTTACTCGTCAAATGGCGCTTCAAACTGCCGGGGCAGTTCAACATTTAAGTAGGGGCTCTATTTTTCAATGATCTTAGTGTGTCATTGAGCCACCATAACCCTATCTAAACCTACAAGAATTGATTGAACTGTTAAACGTGAAAAGAAAAATCTCACATTTCTGGTATCGATAGCACAATTTCTTTGTCTATAGAATTTAAACTGAGATTTCAAATGATTCATCTGTAAGTCGGACTAAAAATTTAATACACAGAAATTTGATCGAAGACAGTCTGATGTTGTTAACATCGATCGGTACTGTATTGTTGGATAGTGAACATAACAGTGCAGCTTAAGGAGAAAGGTTCTCGTTGTTATTATTGGCAAAGAAAAAAGTTTCTATATATAAAGTTTATACGTATCTGCATTTAAATCCATTATTCTACATACATATTTATTGTTGAAAAATATGTGAACGGTATTGGATTTGTTGCGAATATTTTCCGTTTCAAGAATCCTAGTCCGTATGACAGTCGTTAGCGCAGTTGTTTAATTAATTTTAAACAAATTGAATGACCCTGGTATTCTCATGTTAACTTATGCATCAATGACTTTCACAAATTTGTGGACTTCTTGCAGAAAATGCGACGACTAGAACAGTTCTTACGTCCCCTTCTTCTGTTCATCAAGTCACCTACTTTAAACTTCTTAACTACGTATTCAACGCTAAGTATGCATCAGTGTTTAGATAAGTTAATGGAACAGGGCACAGTTCATTACGCATTTCTTCTCAGATGTTTAAACATTTTAACAAAACATATACATATGTACGTGTATATACCTACATAGGTATACATATGTACATACTATGTACTCTCTCTCTTAATTTCGCTCTTAAGAATATATTTTGATCGAGCAAGTTGTATAACTCTCCAAAAATAATTGTCCTCCAAGCACGTCATATTGGTAGGAATTACATGTTAATCATCAAACCCAAAATCGTGGTCCGAAGTCATTAAGAACAAAACAAAATCTTAATACCCAACAAAGTCTGAACACAAAAAAGTAAATTAACACAATTTATTTGTACTTATCTCAAACGACCCTTAAAAATTATAGTAATATTTATCATAGAGCTATAACTAAAGTCATAACCAGGTATTCTGATATTATCAGCTCATTAATTCCACCGATTTAACTACTATACTTTCCGATTCAATTTCAAAGGTGTCAAAGATACTTTCCAACTTGAAGGAGTGAAAACTGATTCTCAAGTTCGGGCTTAAACACGCAAGCAGTATTACCACCTTACAAACCCACCAATCATTAATATCTAGATGAAAACTTTTCTCATATCGCTGAGTTATCCCTTCGTAACTTAATTCGGTTTACCTCACCAAAGTACGGTATGATTTCTTTATTATTGTAATTCCCTCTAAGTCGGTAAGGTGGTGGCACTAGGTTTAAGTAACTTTTGGTGGACAAATGTCACCCATCATGCTTTGGGGAAATTTTTGAATGATGTTATTATTTGTACAACAACAGACATTTTTAAACAAAGTCACATTTAAGTCCACCAGGTTCCATGAATATTTAACGAATCGAAAAGAGAATGAAAAATATTTTACTTACCTCCGTGACAGAATTATTCGTCCTTCCCGTACCGTGTTTTTTCTTTTGTAACACTACATTCCGTGTATTCCTTGTAAACATGCTTTCGGCACATTTGAATAAGATACTTTTCGTTTTTTTTTTTTTGTTGTGTGTCCATATTTAATAGTTACAACCGTAACATACAGGAGTCAGAAATCGGCCGATGTCATTACCTATGCCCACGATCCTGGGGGTACATAGCCGTACATCAATTCCTGTTGATATACGTTGTTGTGTTCGTGTTTAACTGTCACATGCTGTGCTTTATTTTAGATGTAAAACTATAGGTGACAGCGCGCTCACATACAACACTCGTACAGTAAATCACAATTAATCTCTTTATGGCGACAGGGGTGGGTGAAATTTCACCACTGCCGCTGTCGTCGTTGGCATAATTTAGAACGTTCACATTTTTTTTTGTCGCGGTTTTTTTTTCCAAAATATTTCGGAGCTTATTTAGAGATTAAGTGAAATGTTTTGATTTCTGACAACGAGGGATGTGACCCAGTCCCGGGGCGGGCGACCGTCTTGTTATGTGTTACGTGTTACATTTCTATGTAATTAAAAGCATATGGCCAACACGCGATTTGAAAGGTGAGGGGTAGTCAAGGAAGTGATTCGATCGTTCATCTAATGTTTTTATATTTTGTGGGTGGACAAAGGCAGTCTTATACAAAGTTCATTAATTTTGTTAACTTCAATCCCTAGGTCCAATGGATATGGATCCTTCTGTCATAAACACATTTTTACGAGGACTAATTTTAACACAATCATTTATCAAAGGGGTGTTTTTTATTATTATGAGGGCGGATGTCTTTCCACCAGTTACCACATTTTTTCCTTTACGTGTGCATAATAAATATTGACAGATGACAGTGGGGGTGGTTATAACTTCATTTGCAAACTCTAAATGAGGCAGTAATATACCTGCCTGAATTATGTGCCTACCTACCATCAGCTTATGTTTCACTCACCAAATGAAGCCACTTAAAGTCGCACCTACTTGGATTCAAAGAAGGCAATTATAATTGAGTTATAATTGTTTGAAATCTTGGTGTGGGGTGTTTTTTGTTATATTAATTGGCTAAACTAAAGATAGATCGGTTTATTTGGTAGTAATTGAGGTAAATAATACTTTGAGTTTTTAATTTCGTCTTTGGTGTTTAGAAGGGCGTTCGTCTTCAAAACAGAGTAGGCGTAATCAATAACTGTCAAAAATTCTCCTGATTATGAAAACCATTGATGTCAGGGTAAACTTATGACGAATCGATGTAATTTCTGGAGCTTATAATTATAAAATAGGTAATGTTAATAAACCTAATTTAAATAGTATCAATATTGGTGCAATGGATCCAACTTGGGCCAGGCTTAAAGAAGTTATCTTGTTTGTAATACGAAGAGAAGTTTTTTTTTTTCTTTTTGTATTTATAAACAAAATATATTCTTTGGTATAGATACAATTTTGTACAGTTACAATATTTTTGAAGAATTATAATCCGCACCATGAGGTCTGAAGCGTGAATCTGAGAACAATTATGCTGAGAGCACCTACTGTCGTCTGCGAATGAATGTATTGGATTAGAAGTAGCAGACAAGATATCATTTATGGATCTAGTATTTAAATGTTGGCTCGAAACATTTCAAAACAACTTAAGTTGAACGGACCGAAAGTTACTTTCCAATCAACTGAAGAATAGATTCATTGACACAAAATGCACGCATTGACAAAATAACTTGATGCCAAACTCTGTCAAATGCTTTTGATCATTCACCGGAATGATTACAGAGTGATTCAAATAACTAGATTACCAAATTCGAAGAATTTTTTTTTTCTATTCAACTAGTGAAAATGTTTAGATACTTTCAGGCAACACTGCATCTACATAGTCTATATGAGTACATCTGAATATTACGTAGGTAAAACGCAAAGGAGATGTGACAAAACGCACGATAATTTATAATAATAATTAAAATGCAATGGTAAAAGTTCTTCACTCTATTCTTGTGTTTTCTTACCCAAGATCTGACTGAACTAATTTTAAGTTATTTAAAAGCCAATGATTATTGCTGAAACTAAACAGGGCAACATAGAACAATATTACATACTTAACAAATTCAAATATCAACCCCGATGTTGCTGTTATGATCTAATGTACTAATTCTTTCAAAATACCTCAATTTTGTGCTTAAAACCGTGGTATTCCATATAATATCTAAATTTAACTAACCTTCACTACGGTAGTTAAAACTCTCTAGGAAATTAAACGATGGAATGCACTAGTCAGCGTTATTATGATACTAAAACCGTAAGTGACGGAAAACATGAGCGGGTATGCAAAACTTTTATTTGTATTTGTCACTGAATGAGTTAAAAAAAATGTGGAATGTTTTTTATCACACAACACGGTGTATGGCGACGTGCTTCGAATTATCCTAACAGAGGATCTTCGCTTAGTTTGAATTTTTGATGAACCAGCCCATGAGAAAGTTTTTATCTCACTATATCCATTGAAAACTCATAGTCAAATAAAACCGGGGTGTTATTGCAAGAGCTTAAATGGATGTGGCTATATCATATTAAAACGTGACTTGTCAGTTTGAATATCCTTCACACATGTAAATATGTACATACATGTCATGGATGTAACCTGTAAAGATTATGAGATATTTTATTTTGGTTCGTTTATCGTCTAAGTAGTTTTTATCGTATCTTCATCCATGACATTTGAAATCTACTTTAATATGAAAAATATTTATACGGTCCAGGTCGACTTCTGACGGATTACGACGCTTGTATGCGACATTTGTAACAAAGCTAAGGGAAACTCGTTTTGACAAATTTCTCTAGCTTATCAAAATGTCCAATAATTCATGTCGTACGGGTGTTCATCATTGGATATTTCACCCTTTACTAGTTCGAATAGGATTGTACAAAGCACTATACGATACCATTGAAAGGAATTTGTTTCATGTCATGTCACATAATTAACGCAAAGCCCTGAACAAATTGATTTCTTGTTTTCTTGCATATCAGATTGAGAATTCTAATTAATTCATATAGTACCACCCGGAGCGAGCACCGTATTGCATTCCTTTGACATTAAGAAAAGGGATATTCGCACGATTTGTTGTGTTGTCGTTTTCTCCATGCGGTTTTGGTCAAGTTTGAGTTTTTGTTTGTTTATTTGGTGTCTTTTTGGTTTAATCCCACTCTGCCTCGATACGGAGGAGTAGTAAATCTCCATTTCTGCACCCTTAATGTCGTCATAATCTATGCTGTTGATGGCAAACGCTTCGGGTGGTAGAAAATTGATTTATGAAAATGTCATGAGAAACTTCACTGGATCTTCCAGTGTCTTTCACCATCAGACATTAGAGGGGTTGAAGCTCACACACATGTGTGTGTGTATGGAAGGGTACAGCGTTTTTCCTGCAGCACCCTACTTACACAATATTTCTACCCGAGCGTGTTGTTTATGGCAGTGCAATTATTATTATTTTTATACCTCAACGAAAAGAACAGGTCGTTTGCACAGAGATTTAGAGATGGTAATGGCGCGATATATGCTGACAGAGCATGCGTGTCATAGACGTTCATCTCGTTCTGTGTTTTTTTTTTTTTTTCATTTTTAGTTGCACCTATAATAGGGTTAGTATTGGTTTCTTGAAAAATTTTGAATTCAAGATTTTAATCAAAATTGGAATTCTCATTCTACATAACCTCAAAATTAATGGTACTTTAATTAAAGCTGATTTTAATTAAAGTCGATTTTTTTCGAAAATGGTAATACCGATCTCTATAAAATTTCATAATTTGACTAGTTTGGGCATATATTAAAAGATGGCATACCACATTTTGAAAGACACGGTTATTTTACGCGTTTTAGTATTACACTCGTAAAGGGTATTTTAAATATTAGCGTTTTCTTCGGCTGCTATTGGGCTATAAATTAAAATGTGAGCAGTATAACCACATAAAATAATAAGGCGTTTCAAATACTGCACATTCTTACTTTTTAAAACTCTCCATATTATGACTAGAAAGTGAAAAAAATATTAAGACGAAATACATAGGCGCCCACTTTTTGGGTCGCAGACTGCCACGCCTCATGTATAAGAACTTCCTAGAATTTTATACTTATTTTTTCGGACTATTGACTTTAACTGTTCTACTTGAACTTCAATCCTGAAAAATTTATAAAGGCTTCAGCATAAAGACGCAAGTACGTACGACCTAGTAGTGTACTTTATTTTATTTAATTTTCTTTTTCATCAAAACTGGGGTCGTCTGTGTGCGACCATAGAAAGGACACATTCATTGATTTATGCGGAAATATGATTTTAATGAACTTACAGCACGAACGCAATCACACTAAAGAACAAACGGTAACTTAATTTATAGCAAAGGTTCGATTAATCGTGTTGTGTTTTTTCTTCCGGGATAATTTGGTTTTGTTTCGTTCAGTGGAGGGGCTTATGGTACTGATGGGATATAGTCAGGAAAGCGGAAATAGTTAAAGTACTTTATTGCAGGATGTTAAGCACCGAAGTTTGGCGACACTTGCTGCTGATAGGTCACTAGCTAAAGTAGTTCACGAAGCCATACTAACTGCAATAACTATGACTAGGAATTTATGGATCTGCTATTAGGGAATGGTATCAAGTATGCGTTTTTATTGTACAAGCTATTATTAGCAGTATATACATAAATACATAGTATATGTGTATTCTCGGAATAAGTAGCAACTATGACAGTCTTAAGGGGAGTTTTATTATTTGAGAAGCTGTTTCTCGAAAAAGTATCGAAAATTGGCAATAGTAAAAAAAAATATCAGTCTACTACACTACCTACAATTTTAGTATGGGTTTAAAATTATGGGTGATGGTTTGAGTAAAATATCCACCGTAACTATATAGAAGCCCATACTAATAAAAACATATGGTGAACGGGTTAAAGTATCAAGAAAGCAGTAAAGATACAATAATTAAAAGCAGCACAGTTTAATGCATATTAATGGTTTTAAGAAGGACACTAAATCCGGGTTTGTGATTTACACTAAGCCAACGTTGGGAACGTTGGGACGTTCTCGGTCAGCACGGGTATTCTTAAACCATATTCGAGGGAAAAATATTAGCCATCAACCAGTATGGCTAAACATATAACTCTATGACCGTATCAACCTTCATCTTCTTCCATAGATAAGCTACTTGAGAGGCTCATATGTCTGCTACGATTTAAATCGAAACTCGCTTTAGTATAGAAAATTCAATATTGCATCAGAAAATGCCTCGAGTAAGTAAACAAATAAAAACATACAGAAAAGCTACAATCCGTCTGGAACGGATCGTCTGATACCCTATCCTCCTCTCTATAAAGTGGGCGTGGCCAAAACTTTTGTATGAGTGGATTGTAGGGAGTCTGAATGCCTAAATATTTGGTCTTAACAAAATTTTTCAGTTTCATATATATTAATGAAGTTATGAAAAAGTGGGCGTGGCTTAAAAAGTGGATTTAAAAAATTCTTACACTTGTACTGTATCTTTTTCTCAGAAGCCCAGATATGAAATTTCATCGTCCTAGCTCAAAATTTAAGGCCCAAAAAGCGGTGACATACGGACGGACGGACGGACGGTCATCGCTCAATCGATTTCGATATTGATGCGGATCACGAATATATATACTTTATAGGGTCTATCTCAATTCTTTCTCTATGTTACAAACTATGTGTCAAACTTAATATACCCTTAGGATAGGGTATAAATACAAACATTTGGCGCGACGTGGCCATGGGACCCAAGGACTAGCTCCTCACAACCATACGTGTTGTGCGTGTTACAGTCTTTACATGAATGGTAATGCTTTATTTGAGAAGCTTTTTCGTGACAGTTATACTCTCGGATGTTTGTCAGCCGCTTGTGAGAGTTGGGGGTGTGAAGGAAATTTTATGTGTTGTCTGGGGATCGAACCTTGAACCTCTTACTACGTAGTCCAATGCACTATCCGCTTGAGCCACGGCGCCCTCTGAGTAAGTATGCTGCGAATTAAATAGAATAACTTTCTTCTTGACACTACTCCAGGAGTTTCGGATTTCTTCTCTATTATAACATTTATCTTGTTGTTGTTCATCCTTATTTTTATACCCTATCCTAAGGGTATATTAAGTTTGACACATAGTTTGTAACATAGAGAAATAATCGAGATAGACCCTATAAAGTATATATATTCGTGATCAGCATCAATAGCGAAATCGATTGAGCGATGACCGTCCGTCCGTCCGTCCGTCCGTCCGTCCGTATGTCACCGCTTTTTGGGCCTTAAATTTTGAGCTAGGACGATGAAATTTCATATCTGGGCTTCTGAGTAAAAGATACAGTACAAGTGTAAAAATTTTTGAAATCCGCCCACTGCCACGCCCACTTTTTCATAACTTCACTAAATTATATGAAACCGAAAAATTTTGTTAAAACCAAATATTTAGGCATTCAGATTCCCTACAATCCACCCATACGTTTTCATCACAAAACCGATTTTTGGGCCTTAAATTTTTAACTAGGACCCTGAAATTTTATATCTGGGCTTCTGACGAAAAGATACAGTACAAGTGTAAAATTTTTTTACATCCGCCCACTGCCACGCCTACTTTTTTATAACTTCACTAAATTATATGAAACCGAAAAATTTTGTTAAGACCAAATATTTGGGTATTTAGATTCCCTACAATTCACCCAAACAACAGTTTTGGCCACGCCCACTTTTTGGGGACGTTATCATCAAAAAACCTATTTTAATAAAATTTTACATGTAACATCCTCAAACGTTCGACATTATAGTTATATTTGAGTACAAAATGCAATTTGGCCACGCCCACTTTATAGAGAGGAGGATAGGGTATCATACGATCCGTTCCAGACGGATTGTAGCCTTTCTGTATGTTTTTAGCATTGGATTGTTTTCAAGTAATGAACGAAGGGACAAGGCAATACAGTAGATCTACTACTTTATTAATATTATTATCTACCATTTGATTGCAAATAAAATTGTCATTTATTCATCTGTCCAAGTGTAGAAAAAATCAATGTTATCTTTTAATCCTTCACTCGCTCTCACATTTAGTTTTCCATTAGCGTTAGCACTTGTGTGCTATAGCAGAAGTAATAGATCCCACCGCAGATAATAAAATTCTTTAAAATAACCCAATTTCCCACAATTCCTAAACTCAACCCCACTAATACCCATCCGAATCAAACTGTAAAACAATTGTACATATCTGTATACATGCAGTCGTGCAATACCGATCGCACAGCAGGTGCACACTGTCTTCCTCTCTGTCCAGATTGCTTTCGATAGCATCCTTGTTGCCCATTTAACCCACATACTATTCACTGCGCGTATTTGTCCTCGATATTTACTTTTTCCAGTTCAGCGCGAGATTATCGTTGGGTGCATTAACAACCCCTTCGTGCACTATCTCGTCAGGCATCCATCCACCTGGTATGCAGTATGGAGGATGTCCTCCCTGTATAAAATTGCTTCGGAAAATTGCACATATTAAATGCTGATTCGCAATCAAGGATGTCATTTATTTAATAGCCAATACTACGCGAACGTGTCCCGGCAAAGGTTGTAGGTGTCCTTGTTTCTGAATGTGTGCAGTTTTTTAAATTGATGCTAAATGCATTCTAATAAGGACGAACATCAAGATTTTGCATTATTTGTCGAAGATATCGATGTGAATAATGCAATAAGTGTTAGTTAATGGAAATCGAAAAGTTGTTGATTAAAAGTTTTCATGTTTCGTTTTCTTTCTACTTTTTGTCAAGTGTTATACAAAGAAAGCAAAGAGAAACACAAATAAATGGCGGTGTACTCAATGAAATTGATTTTCGTCGAATAACAATAGTGGAACAAATTCATAAATCACGCAAAGAGCAAAGTGCTGCGTTGTCGAAGGGGTTGGTGGCGATTGATATAGGAGGGTTTTGGGGAGTACATTTGAATGAACGCAAAAAGCCTTTTAGACTAATTAGATGCAAATCACTAGCTATGTAGAGAATTTGTGTTTTCATCATTTGAAATAAAACAAAACGAATACAATGTGAACTTGAAATACAAACGGATTATGTGTGTTTGTGTTGTGTTTGTTCAACTGTAATAGGGAATATAATACAAATAACTCGGTCAAATAGGCACGCCTTTGAAGGGGTGATGCGATGCAGCGGATATACTTATACATACCCTAAAATCGATCAATATTGCGATGACTTATGGATTTTCTGTTCTCATTCCGAATTGAAGGATCTCCTTGACCTTATTCCTATTGTGAAAAGATTTTGTGTTTTACTTAGGTATATTTTTTTTTTTGTTCCCGCTAGCTTTCTCTCTGCAATGTTTGTAGGTATTATTCATTGTTATCGTCAAAAAGGTATATGAAATGCAGCAGAAAAATATAAAACCCTTAAATGGTAAAATTTCTAGTCGAAAAATACATACATATATGTATGTACATATGTATAACAAATCGAAATTATGCAGAGAGGTGCCAAAAATATTTTCCTGGTAAGGGTACATTTCAAGTGCATTTAAATTGAATTGCTGGATACCGATAAGATTGCGGAATCGCAACTAGATTGAATAGAATTAATCCTTCGATGAGTAGGAATTAAATTTTAATAGAATGTGAGAGCTATTAGAAATATATTTCCTATATTCCTATTCCGATTTTTTTGAATATCACCTACCAATATCTTGATACTCTTAAAGACTAGCTTGCCAGTTGGTAAGAGAACCATGAGTTCTTAAAATAGATTAAGGTCAAATGTGCTATTCCTAAATTTTGGTTGGGAGATAACCTAACTTATGTATGTATGTACCTAGCCTCAATGATGACAATATATAGGGAGGATATTATCATTTTTTCATTGTTAGCCAGGTGGTTATAAAAGCGAAAGAAAATCTAAACTTCTTAACAGCTGTCGCGAAGAGCACAAGTTTCTGTCTCGCAGCACAACGTAAAACTCTGCTGCGTCCGTGGCCACAGAGGTGTCGTGGGAAACGAAACGGCTAACGACTAAGCATGAGAGGGTCCTGCGATTGAAGCTGAACAAGGTGATAATTCAGTTTTTATTCCACTGAGCTACCTTAAAGGAATAGTGGATCAACAATCTTTTAGGGCACAACTTTATATCGCCCAAAACTTTTGTAGAGAGAGAGGGTTCTGACAAGCGTACTCACTGGTCACAACCTAATAAGAAGTTGCACAATGAAATTGAAACTGAATGACAACGATCTCTGCAGAAGGTGCAGCGGAGAAGAGACTTAAGAGGACAATTCTCGTTTCTGTCGAAGCCTCTGCCCAAGCCTATGTAATCTAATGAATCTCTGGGAAGTTATTCATGTTTCGTTTTTTTCTCGGATGTATCAATTTGATGCAACTACAACATAGTCATTTCGCTGCTAATAGCAACTAGCCGCTAGTACATCGGGCGTCCAGAACCCAAATCGAGGATGTAAAGGCATAGAAGCAATAATTGCAATAATGAGTGCTTTCAAACGGCTCTGGCACTCAACTTAATGAGATCGATCCAAAACTTGTCTAGAAATCGAACCTCAGGATACACGATTTTATTATGAGCTTGACTTTTGGTTCCTTCTTTGATAGAAAATGGTTCCCTTTATAATTGAGGTTCATTTTACTATCAAGGCAATAGCTAGAGCTCTATTTACCAAAATACACTACAGAGATTGATTCAATCGCTAAATATTTATCCACCGAAGAATTTTTCCTAAAAGCGTAGGTAGTTGGTGAACTTTCAAGTATGGAAAGATTGAGGTATATATATAAGTATGGAAAGATGCAGACCCGCCATATATGTACATATGTACATACATATGTATGAACTTCTTGCCAACACTGGAAGTGTAAATGTACCCTTAACGTATTTAACTGGAAACGACAAAATTTACATACATATGTACATATGTATGTATGTTCCTACTCCTAACAAGAAAATATGTAGTTTGTAGTGTTTAATGCAGAAATTAAGAGACCTGTTTTTGGTTTTTTAAATAGTCAGCGGAGACTCCTTACCTAGATCCAATACTAAAATCCATCGGAGAAACTTAATAAGTAGTTTTAGTCCCATCATTTGTATTTTTTGTTTGTGAGCTCAAATATCATCACGAGACGACAGAGTGTTTTTATTTCTTCTATCAAAGATTCGTCTTACTTGTCTACGACAATTCTATTAACGTGCTTGATGGTACTCCATATGGATGTATGGATTATTGTTCCTCAATGATCCCGTATTTGTATCATTGCAACACTGTCTGCTCACTCTACACACAGTCGACACGTATTAAGTAGGAAATAAAATTCAACGACCCAAATCATGTTGCCCCTTAGAGAATATCAATACCATTGCATTCCTTCACCGTTCCAACATATAGGTATCAACATTTTGTGCAAACGTGAATTTGCCACCTAAAAGCGACACAAAGACGGCATCAATGTACCACTTAGTACATAGTTTCAATTCTTCACATCACTTTTCACTTGATCCAGTTTCATAGATACTACCAGTCACCAGCACACCATACAAGCATCAAAAGCAAACATTTCACTCCATCACTCTAGCACCATAACAATGACGCATACAATGGATGAAAGTGTCTTAAGGATTTCCAAATACTGCAACCAACAAAAGATTCAACCCATAGCAAAAAAAATAAAAAAAAAAAAAATAAAAAGGCGAAACATAAGCAAGCATCCTTAACCGCAATTGAATTGAAAAAGTTTCCACAGAGTTTGTACATTTTATGCAATATTTTCCTTTTTTATTTTTTCTTCCACTGCAGCACTTGTCATTTTCCTGGAAGGCTACTCTTTTCCATCTTCTTTAGTTTTACCATTTAAGCAATGACCAACAACTTACGTTGGTTATTGTTTTACAAAAAGCAAAGGAAAGAGAAGAAACAGTATACAAAAAAAAAACAGCAATAGTCCACAGCAACAATTGTACATGTCTACACCTCAAAGTTGTCATTGTTTACATCGTGTCCTACATTCCATAAGATATTAGACAAAAAGCAAAGAAAAAACGAGAGCACAAAAGATATGTACGTAAAGTTTTGCGCTGGGATTGTCCCCCTGGTCGTTCAAGGATTCCGCATACATAGCCATGACGACCAACGCCGACTACTACGACGACGATAGCTAAAGCACAAGAATAAAAAGTCATTTCGAAGCTTCTGCAGAAAAAAGAAAAAAATCTACACTTAAAGCGAAGATAGTTTGCCCTAGGACTCTGTTGGACAAAAGAGCTCCTCTAACCCACACGTTCACCGGCGGCAATTGCTGATCGGCAAGGATGTGAATGCGACCATCGTTTTCAGTGCTGTTTCATGTGGCCCACATACAATGGACACCAAAACTGTGCACATTATTACCAAAGAAAGTCGGAAAGGGATGTGAAAATATCGGACGACAATACTAGAGAAGCAAGAAGAACGACCGTCTTGCCTTTGGCGAAAAAAAACTGTGGCATTCGTATAACGCATTTGGAACTCTCGAGTGACACCATTACCCACCGGAGGCCGCACATGGTCGAAATTTATCGGAATCTGTTGGAACTATTGCTGGCGACAAAAAGACTGCATTTTTTTATGTATTCCTTTTTTTTATTTTTGCGATCACCAACCACCCCATATCGAAATGCAATGGATTTTGTTTGAAAACTGGTGAACTTTCATCGGCCAATTATTTCGTCCTTGAGAAGCAGATGGACAAAAGGCGTACAACGCATTTCCTGTTTGCTCAGCTTTTTCGTGTAAATATTGAGGTCCTTTCTCTTTTTGCTTAAGCAGAAAATGAAAACGACAACATGTTGTTTGTGTACATTGTGGAGTCTTTAGTACGTGTGCATGTATCGTTCTCAAATTGCTGGGGTTGCAACAATTCTCTGTTTGTGTTGCATTCTTTTTTTTTCAACTGAATATCGTATGTATATGTTTGTATGAATGAATGTTGCTTATGTATATGAAAGACGAGAGTTACGGGTTACGCAAGGGTAAATAAACATAAAACTGCATCATCATCATCAGGCGGAAGATAGAAATCTCATCAGAGTTAGATTTTAATTATGGCTGATAGTGTTCATTTAAGGATCAATAACCTTCATGCCAAGGACATAGTGTAGTGTAGTGTAGTTAATAATAAATTGAATGGGTTGTGATAAATCGATAATTTTAATAGCACTCAAGTCGGAATAATGTGACATACAATGTGCATTTAATTCTTTTTATACTGCCATTCAGTTTTTATTGACCCGTTATGAGAAATTAAAATCCGAGTAAATAGAGTAGATATTCTTATACATACATACATATGTATATACATATGTCTGATGAATTTCAGTCTTATAAGGAAGTTAAAGTATTCCATTCTTCGACAAAATCATTGCAAAGACGGTTCGAAAAATGTTGACGTTTATTATTCCAAGCTTTTTTTTTTAGTAAACTTTTTTTTTTTTAAACAACATACATAGATACACATAATGTTGTATATGAGAATTGAAACTAATAATTTCTAGTCTAGTTTAGCTCCACAATGGACTGCAGCCCCATTTCAAAGATAGTAATGCTTGTAAGCTTCGTTGTTTGTCTGCATCTCAGCCGTGATATTAAAAGTAATTTCTCCGCTCATTCGGCAAACTAACTTCGAGTACCTCGATTTCGAGGTTTGTAGTTTGAAATGTGAACTACATTCATACATCCATAGCAAAGTCGATGTTTTTCGTTAGTAAACGTAAAGTAAGTCAAACAAAACCGATGCTTCGGATTTCCACCATATTTAGTGCATACTTATTCATTTCTACTGTAGGCATTGTTTTATTATATACCCAGAATGGATATTGTCTTTAACTTTCTTTATAGATAACCTGCTGTTCATGATACCAATCATAGAATTGTAATTTAGGAATCCTAAATGACAATGTTAAAACGACGAAAATTAGCTAACACTTCATCGATTTCTTTTTCGTTTCTCCCATGTACAGACATGCTTTGTATATTTCCATCAGTTTCTATATGATATAACGTTCAAAACATTTCTGTTAAAAAATAGTTCAACCGTTCATCATATATCAAAGGGCATACATTTCAAATTTACTTCCACTTCATTTGGTACCCAATTAGCCAGATCATAAAACCCAACAAAGCCTTTCCACCCGGCTACATGTATTCACATTTTGATTAGTCTACAGCTGAACATTCTTTCCGGAAGTAGATACATTCCTCATTTCCTTGTGGCACTACTGATAAATCACTTATTGAAAATTTTATTTTATTCATATCATTCACATCCATCCTTTATTCCTCTGATGAATAGTTAATAACTTTAGCATCTCTGGATTCTTCACAAATTAAAATCGGTTGAAAAAAAGAAATGAAAACAATTTTACCGCCCGCCAGATCAGTACCGCACTATATTCCTATATGGTCCATTATCATGGAAGCCATCGCGAAAACCCAATATTTCAAACAAACGGCTACCAATTAATCCAACAGACAATAGAGTTAGCGTTCAGCATTCATGTGTCAATTATTTTTTCTGTCATGTAGGACAATTGCTCTAGAACATACAATAGCAACAACGAAAAAACAGTAAAAATGTGTGGCAACTACTGACAGACAATAGTCCTTCAATCACTCATCCTGGGTGACTGACTTACTAGTATACATACATATGTACATAACCTATTGTTCAAGTTTCTGCGACGCTTGTAGCGCAGAGTATTTTATAGTTTTTTTTTAATAGGCTTGCCTTTACAAGAGAAGCAAACGGATTTTAGTATATCTATTTTGTTTTTGTCCCCAAATGCATTCGGTGTTCTACGAGCTTGTTCTTATTGCATCCTATTAAGAGCAAGCTCATCAAAAATTGAAGGACACAACCTAATTAAAATTGATTCGAAGATTTCGAATAGGATCCCTATGATTTACGAAGACAGATATCTGTCATAGGGTGCAGTAATTAATCCATCGGGTATCCCTCCACCGAGTAATTAACACTTACATACATCGGAAACACAATCACAATAGAAAGTCAGGTACCCTGGTAACGCTTAATCCATTCCAAATAACACAGTATATTTGTATATGCCAGCTACGTGGAACAATTAAAAGGAAACTAATAATGGTACATTCGGTCTCTACACCATAGGATCCAACCTTGCTATGTAAAGCAGCGGTTGTGTGTCCTTCTAACTCTGCGTGCATGTGTTCTTCACACAAAGCACACGGACACGTACGTAACGCGTACTTTAGATGCACAATACATAGACAAATACATATACATACTTACATGTCATGGGGTACATGTAAGCCTACTGCACGTTTTGCAGTCACCATGCAACCGACCAACCAACTCCCAACATTCGCCCTTCACTCGCACGACTTTCAAATGCTAAACTCTTCTGCTCAACTGCGCTGCTACTGCGTTGTAGTTGCTGACAGCTGCTGTGGCTGAAAACACTACCTTTAGCCGTAATTAAATCACCATGCTGTGCGCTCACCAGTTACTGTCATTAGACAGAAAGCTTTTAAAATCTCGCCCACCCACTCGTCAGTAGCGCACAGTGCACCAACATCGTTTGTCGTCTTGCTTGAATGTATAGCTTCAATGCAATGATGGCAATGACGTTGCTGATGGGGTGCAGATAATAAAGAACAGGAAGGCGGAAAAAGAAGCTCCAACTAATACACTTGCGAGTAGAATATCCTTTATTTTCCTGGTCTCCTTATATCTCGTTCGACAAACTGTCGACTGTTGTCTGTTTAAATAGGACAACGCAACCGATTTAAGTGGGCTTAAAGGGAGCACTATTTTTGGAGTGTTATCCTCTGATACAGTTTTGGTTTTTTTTTCTATTACTCACGGTGACAGGAGTCCTCACATAGGTGCATGGACGGGACGTGACATTGAAAATAGATAAGTTAGGGCGTATTTAGCAGCCTAGAGCAGAATATTGATTGACATGGTGAATGAGTGTATAGCCGGCACCTATTTGGTTTTGATGAGGAACATCTCATTTGACTCTAGCCCAACCATGGTGAATGATTTTAGGTTGGTGCTGACGCTTCAAATCCAATCTATTTTACCAATAATGAATGGCTTTTTACTCGTACATAAATGATGACGAAAATCTTAATGTACTTGATAATGCAGGGTATGTATATTGAGGGAATGTTGAGATGATTATATAGATTACATAGGATACTATACTTTCATTTTATGACAGCACTGTTGTAAAATGAGCGACGTGGCTCAAGTGGTTAGTGCGTTGGAATACGGAGCGAGCCATTCGAGGTTCGATCCCCAGACAACGCCTAAATATTCCTTCACGGCCCCACCCCTCGCGAGCGGCTGACAAACATCCGAACGAACTGTCATGAAAAAACATCTCAAATACGACGTTAAACAGAAGTCTCTTTCCATTCGTGTAAAGAATATAACACGCAGACCACGAATGTTTGTTAGAAGCTAGGCCCTGGATCCCATGGGCCAGTCACATCAAATTTTTTAGCTTTGTAAAATCTATTTTTTATGAAGGTATCTCCTTTAGCCTGGGTGACATTTTGTATATTTTAAATTGTTCGGTTTTTATTCTTCGGAATACACTCCATTATTGTTGGTTTCGCACTCCTCTTTAACTTGAGAAAAGTAATAAATGGTAGAATTTTAATAGATATAATAGGTTATAACAATTAACTTTTCTGGATATATTTGACAAGGACCTCACTTTAGAATGTTCCAAGTTTCCCAGTTTAATTTGTCCAATCAAATCAAAACTGGCCGACTTTATTTAACCACAAATACTTATCTTTGAAGGTATTGTATATTTTGAGTTTTGTCTTAATTGGCATCCAAGACAGGTATCCAGCGGGTTTCCATTCTATTCCGTTTTTTTGCTTGTAGCTGATCGAAAATCGTCGAAAGACATAGCATGCGAGGTTGGAGATAGAGTGGGAATTCAATCCACTAAAAACCGGGAAAAGTGTGATTTATGTCATTATTTCAATTATTACACCTAGTCGTCAATTTTTTATCACTTGCAGAACTGCTTTATGTTTAAGTACTCATTTCTAGTGATTATGTTATGTTATGATGTTATGGTTAGTTCATTAGTTCAAAAAGTTTTATCCTTTTCAATCTCCCAACTAAATTGTAATTATTAAGTAGCTTAACTGCTTCTACATTGACGTGGATGCGAAGTCTAACTTCAAATCGACTTACGACCTCTATCGTATCTATTGTTAGATCTCTATGTAGATCAGCGTTCCTTGTGTATCATGAAGGATTAATAATATAATACTTCCGCGACTTTCCACATTCGTGGAATAGTCCAGATTTTTCAAAAGTTTTAAAGCAATATATACATAATCTAGAAAGTCACAGAAATGATGTCATGGGTAGCACATAACGCTCTTGTTCTAAACTGTCAAGTTCAAGGATGATAAACTGATTTCAACATGAAGACAGATTTTGTTAGCAAAAAAGTTGTATTGTTTTTGGTTTTCTATTATCTAACTGACAAACTATCAGACGAAAACTGTAATGAAATCTTTTCGTCATAAGTCGGTATGCACATAAAACACACCATAATAAAGATAAAGTGTTCACGATAAACTATTCTAATAAAACCATCCCTGAACACTTGCAGTTTTCAAAACTTTCATTCAAATCATACATTTTTAACAAGAAATCTCTCTAGCTTCCACGGATATTAGTAACAAAATAACCAGTTCCCTATCACGTCCGTCCAATTAAAAAATTCAGTATCCAAGAAAGTCCTGCTTGCAGTTTTATTGAAAAAAAAACAGGAAGAAACAGAAAAACTCAAAACTTCCACTAAAATTGCCAATTATAACTTTTGAACAAAAACATATAAACGTGAAAGAAAAAAAAAAACTTCTTACTTTGTTGCATTGAACATCCACCACATCTACTCTCGGTGGGTTGGGATGAAAACCTCTATACGGGAACAAAGCACTGTAAACTTTTGCCACTTGACCTCCTCTCATGCTCAGAGGGAATAAAACTTCAGAAACTATGTGCCCAACTGACCACCATCTAACAATCAATCAGTGTGCACCCTGCACACTAATTTATGCGCCTCTAATTAACAATTTCATCATTTGTTTCAAACGAGGCTGATGAAGCTACAAACATACATACTTACACATGTATGTATGTTCATATACAAAAAAAAAAACAAATCTAAATCTATTCAAAGCGAAGAAATATACACAAGTAGTGGAATAGTGGAAGTAGTGGCAGGCAGTAGTGCGCTATTGAGATGACTCTCTTGCAGAGGAATAATTAATTCGCACATCGTTCCAGGGTACATTGTGCCTCCCTCCCTCGCTCTACGCCTTTGTACACAGATACATACACACACACACAAAAACCCGACTGGCAGAGACATTGGTGATAATCAGTTTATCGTTTGTTCGCCTATGTAGCGTTTGTTATCCAACATGGAGATTCCATTCCAACTGGCTGCTGCTGCAGCAAAAGTCCTTCAAAGCGTGTTTGTGTCCCACTACATATCCATAGTTATCTGAGGACGGCATCCCCTCACCAATCCGCTAGCGGTAAGATGAAGGTGATGATGATGTTGGCGGCATACATCCGCTGATGATGATGATGATGATGATGGAGGTAGTGGTGTTTGTATGTTCGCTCGACTTTTCAAGCAATTAGCATAATTGATTGTTGTCCAACAATATTCCTTTGTTGGCGGGCTGCGACACCCTCTGCAGCCACTCTCATTAGTCTTGACAGTGATTTTATGTTTGCCGTGGAAACGCACAGAATTTTACGGGATCTGTTTTTTTTTCTCTCGCTTAAGGGTGTTTTTTATCGCTTTTCCCTTAACCAGGGAAGTGGTGTAAACTTTAAGTAAAGAACGGGCCGCTTAAAAGTGTTTTGATCGTGGGAAACTATAAATTACTTTACTGTACCAAACTTTGTCCGTATCCTGTTTTATACCATGAGGAGTTCTTGTCATAATATTAGTTACAGACTGGTGTCCACTTGGGATGAATTTTTCTAATCAATAATTTATAAAAGTTTCGACGTCATTGGCGGGAGAGTGAGCAATATTTTTTGTCGGTTTTTCGTTTTCGGTGTAACAAAGTTTTGAGTGGTATGGAGTGGAATTATGGAAAACAGTGTAAAGTAGTATAAATTGTTTATTGAAAAAAAAAAACTACTTAAAACCAAAAAGAATGAAAGAAAATGTGTGTTCGAATTTGAAAAAGAAAAAAAGGAAATTGAAGTGAAAATATCTGTGAGGAAAAGATCTAAAAAAAAATATTTTAGGTGAGTAGGAAGAAGGTTGTCAATGCGAATATCATTAATAATTAATTGAAATTGACAGCTCGTATTGCGTTCCATTCACAAAAAATATAAGAATGTTTGTGTAGTACATTTCCCTTCTAAAGTTAGCTTCCTGACTCCTGAGGTTTACACGCTTTCATTTGTTTGCTCTAAATAAAGACACTTCAAAATCTATCTCATCTACCGCATCTATCGCATTTCCCTTCATAGGTACTTTTGCAATAGTGACGAATTGTCATTTGTGAGTCATATTTCGCTTTCAAGATGACTTTTTCTTCGACCATTTTATGTAGCACAAAAAATAAATCGAAAATTGGTCATTTCATAATTTTGTATATGTTTTATTTTATAAAAAAAAGTTGTGAAATGGAAAAAAATTGCTAAGACAAATTGGTATTGAAATTCTCTACGATTCGCTTGAATAATATTTTGAACCCTTCTACCCACTTTTAAAGGGGTGGGAGGAGGTAACATCAGTTCAATATCAACGTTATTTGTAATTTCATGAAAAATGTGAAATATCATGCCCACAGTATACATAAGTATAAGATATGGAATGAAGTTTTTGAAAGAGTCAGTTAAAATCATTAAGTTTAACACAAGTTTAATCTTTATTACCAGTGCTTGTTCTTGTAAAGATCAAAGACCATGATTCCCTTAAATTTTTCCAGCTTCTGGCTGCTCTTGATATTTTTAATTTAATATAAAATTGAGATCTACTTTTAATTTTGAATGTAATCATATATCATATATATTATATATAGAAGTAATTCTTTCTTTAACGTTTTTGATTACAAATGGCTACTTTCCTACATTTTAGTAAATGTGATACAACAATATCTTGACATTATTTTTAGAATATGATACTTGCTAACTGAAGAATGTAATGAGGTAAATACATGAAAAACTCGTGTATTTAAACTGGTGAGACGTACTAAAATTCATTTAATGTTTGTTTACATCTTACTTCCAAGTAATAAATCATTGTATCTGTGCTATGTTCTATGAAAGAAGAAATTAGTATGATAGACTTTAACATTAAAAACAAATTTATTGACATTGAACAATAAAAAAAAAAAAACCAATGCCAACGAAAAAAAATGTTGGCATTGAAAAATTCCAATGCTAGTTAAATAAAGGGTACGACTGGGTCAGGGTCGTACTTGCGCTATATCTTTATGCTTGACACTTACAAACTTTTCAGTATTGAAATTAAAGATTTGCTCTTCTTACGAATATATGTACATACGTTCATACATACATATGTATGTACATACATGAGGCGTGGCATATTGAATGAAATATGAGATAGACTCACTACACTACCGTGTGCAATGTGAGTACAGGGAATAATTGATGTGTGACCATGTGAAAATATATAGATGTAATTTTAACCGTGCGACCGTGAAAATGAAAAGACATAATTTTGACCGTGTGATCAAGTGAGATTGATATAAAAATTATTTTAACAGTGTGAATGTCGTAGCACTCGTTTTAGTGAACAAGTGACTGGACGTATCAGTATCACCCTGCATTCGAAAGGGGCATTTTAAAATTAAAGCATGTTTCATACGAAAAACAAAATAATCTTCATCGATAAAGCCATGGCAAATATTTTAGGGTTTAAGGGCTTACAGCACGACTAAAGTGGACTTTTACAAACCAAGCTTCAAGGACAAAGCTAAACAATGTAATGTGTAAAGCATGTTACCATCATTATTATGACTCATATTATAGTAGTGTACATTTTAGAACTTTTCAAAGTAGAGTTACATTAAGTATAATGTATAATAATAATAATATGACTATCATATGACCAATCAACATAAATAAAAATAAACAATATTCTTAACTTTTCAGCTGTTTCAAACTATGGGTCTCTTTAAAAAATAAAATACATCCATCCATTATTAAGAGTATTAAAATGGCACGTCCACTTGACATATTGTTATTTTTATTTTTACTACTTGCATTGCACAAAATACAACTTCCGGTTTAGTTGAAAGTAATAAATACATAGTTTCCTTCAAGCAAATTAATCTCTGTTCTATTGCATCACATTAAGTGCATCGGTCTACGTCAATATAAAGTGCATTTCAATAAATATCTATGTACGGGCTTAATCTGATACTTAAATACAACTCAAAGCTAAACTAAATTGCACCATCATCAATATTAATTGCGCGCACCTCCAATTTCAATGGAGTGTTATTATTTTTATGGACTTCAATTCAATGCAGGAGTGCTAAAATTGTTTCGGAAAAACTTTTCTGGGTTCTTTTCAATTTATCAATTTCATCCGCAATGGGCATATTGGATGTTATTGGCGAATAGCGCAGTTTTTTTTTAATGGTGGTAGAAAACTAGTACCTACATTCTAATCGATTAACGAATGCAATTCATTTTAGAGCTTGATATCTAATCCGGTCTTTCAGGCAGTATTTAGTTGATGACTGATACATACATATGTATGTAGGTAGATATGTTATATGAAACCTATTCTCACAGAATGTTGAATTAAAAATATATATAAAAAAGCAGAGAAATAATAATTGTATTTTTTTTTATATATGTATGAATGAATTCATTTTAATATAAAATCTAATATATATATTTTTTCTATTTCAGATCATCATTTGCCATGAGATGATAAACAAATAAAAAGCATTCACTTCTGAATGTGCTAATACTTAATATCCGTGCATCAAACACATCGGGTTCCGAATAATTCTATAGAAAACCACACGTATTTACATGCAAACATACAATTACTTGCAATGAAGTATATGCAATAAAAGAATAAAATAAATTACCAAAACAATAAGAACTATTAAAATAGCCAAAACAAATTTTAACCCTTAACACACTCTGCCACAAGTAAAACAACATTTTCATATATAATTTTATATTTGCCGTTTTAAAATGTTTAATTCGCGTTATAGTGTAGATAACATTAAGTGAAATTAAAAAGCATCCTAAGAAATTACAGTAAACCATTTAGAATAATTAAAAAATAACAAATAAAATTAATTGATCAATGCGCTACATCGTATTAGTTACATTTATTATATCAACGTCGTCGTCCTATTCGAATGGCAACGAAGAATCCTAAGATTGCGTTCATTTCATAGCGTTCTACTATTCCAAGCAGAAACGCTATTGTAATAGCCGTCATGAGAGTCACTGCCCCGTTTAGGGCTCTTGTGATAGCCCATTTGATTTATTGCGTTGCACCGGCTGGAGGTAAGTGTATTATTTAAATATATTTTGATTCATATTAAACATTTAAAGTAAGTCCTTTTGAATAAATGTAATGTTTTTTTTCGGTGGGTTTAAGTTGACTTTAGCCTGGCATTATCTGTTTTGTTGACTTGGCCGAGAGAAACTCAGCTTATACAGGAGGGTTTCTGATGGCATTCCTGCAGTTTTGCTACTCGTTTTTAGTTCCTTTTGAGACATTAAGAGAAACTCAATCGGAAAAAGCTTTGACGGTCTCTTGCGATTGTAGAGATTCGGCGACAAACTTACGATAAAAGTTTAAAAAGGCTGTTTTCTAAAATTTACATTAACTTGTTGCTCTATCAATAACAAGAAGTGATATGGAATTTGATTATTGGAGATTTGTTTATAAAAATTGGCACCGTGGTCAAAAGCTACATTGGAATAATCTCAAGCTAGTAACAAATTTATTTACCTACAGCCTTCATGCCATTCAGTTAAGGTACTAAGAACATCTAAATCAACTATATATGAATGTATGTATACGTAAGTTATCCTCGTATGTACAGCATAAGCGCGGAGTCCATATCCTCAGTGAATCATAATCACTAAGCCTACCAAGTGTAGAACGATTTTCGATTTTCAAAATACAGAAACCTTTCAATGTCAAAATTTAATCGCGCATCATTAGTGTTCACTCTTAATCGACCTTTAACCCGAACTCACAATTATCCTAATAACAGATTTAACAATTTTAATAAATTATTCATGAGCACGTTTCGTGCGGGTTGCCTGAGTGCCAAAAATCAATTCAAATGTTCAACGTAAATTCACAAATGAAAGCAATAAGGGCGTCTCTCATCTCCAGCTAGTGTATGATTTTCCATGAACAACAAATCTCACCCAACCCAAAGTTCTACCCAAACTATTCTCCTTCTGGTCGACAGGATGCGTTCTATTAAGAGACACAAACTCGAGGCCCTGACTTCATCTCGAATTTCTTAATTTCACCGAGCTAAGAGGGAATGTACATCTTTTGATATATTTCATATGTATCTTCGGATTATATTCTGGAGATGGGAAACTTCACGATATAATTCCCAGGAGTTAGAAATTCTCCCCCATCCGATCCTGTTTGTTTTTCTTGAGTTTGCTTTACTTTGCTTTGCTATAAAAACTTTATAAATAAAGAATAAGAGAAAATAGAAGCGGTATACAGGGTATGAGGGGAAGAAGTAAGGAAAAATAAAAACAAGAGAAAAGAAAAACATAAATAAATAAGATACTCTTAGCTGAGTGGAAAAATTTAAGAAGAAATTGCTACCGAAAGATAAAAACGTTTAGCAAGTGACTTGGGTAATAAAATTATTGTTCTTGAAGGAAATCCTTATGGGATATCCTCAAAGGACTCACAAAATAGATCTCGCTCACTTGTTATTGTTGCTCGTCCTTTCTATCCTTTCGTATTCGTCTTTGCTGCGTTGCGAACCTTCCGCTCTTGTTGCTCTTCTAATGAGTTAAGGCTTTCGCTAAGCGGATCCGTATTTATCATTACTACTGGACATTAACGGTATTAATTATAAAAATAAATAATGTTTCCTTCATTATGGTACCGGTCTGAAGAAGAGTTTCTTTTTTGTTTTTGTTTTTTTTTTTTTAAATTGTGCATCCCCTTCGCACTTATGCTTTTTATTTTATCTATGAATAGTAGGGAGTAAGGACTAATGGGATGGGAAGGGTGGGGATGAGTTAGCGCTGAGAAATTATTAATAGTTGTTATCTCATCGGAAGGGTTTGGGATAAGTATGGGCATGTGTACGTAGTAATCCTTTTATTAGATTAAAGGCAGAAAAAGGATTCATTGGTGAGTAAACACTTTTTGAGGAGATCTATTTGAATGTTTTATGTTGGAATTTGGCAGTAGAGGTACATATGTGTGGCCGTAATGATTTTGGTGGATGAGTAAGGATAAAAGGATAAGACTTGTGTGATTATGATTCCTTTATGTAGGTAGTTATTTTATGGGTAAAGCGTTTGCAATGTAATTTTCACATAAATGTGGTAGTCTTATGGCAAATAAATAGATAAAGATTACTCAGAATAGGACACGGCGGAGATTTTCATAAAATTGCTAGGTAGCACATAAAAGGAAATTTAAACCATAATTACGACAGAGAATGATGGATAATAAACTGGTGTGTAATTAAAAGTAGTGGAAACTAATTACGCTCCTAAGTACACATGTGTTACTGAAGAATTAAGCTGGGATACTTACTCATCAGTGTATCTAAATATGTTTATAATATGTACATACATATGTATAATACGTAGGGCACAGATTGTTGTAAGAGAAAAACATAAGAGGTATAGATGTGCAAAACTGGAGATGGTCCTGTATAATTTGTCACAAATAATGCTAGTGACTGACTCCCTTAGGCTTTTATATAAGCTGGATGCTGTTAATCTTGATGCATTTGAAATAAACCCAAGGTTTTTAATTCCGGATTAGAGAATAAGGAGCGGTTCCGACACATCTCCATGAGTTGGTGCTATTTTCTTTTTTTTTTCTTACAAGTTGTAGACTCGTACATGTCAGCCAATTTCTAACTATACTGCTGGCTTTGTTACAGTAAAGCGCCTCCTGCTACTCGTTCTTCTTATATTATTGACTAACAATAATTCATATGTCATCAGTGAAGATAATTGTTTTGATGAACAGATTTACTGAACGCATCGAGTGCGGAACCTTGAGAAACATGTACTCTGACGTTGTATTGAAATAAAGTTAACTAGTTAAGTCATACTAAGTTAATGTTCTCCAGTTTACGGTTAAGGAAAGATACAAACCACGAAAACAAATAAGATGTTTACTAGAAGCGGGGAGTTCGAAGTTCGATTCGCAGACAACACCAATGTTTTTTTACCATATCATCTCTTGCGAGAGTCTGGCAAACATCAGAGAGTAAAACTGTCATAAAAAATTCTTTAAAAAAAAAGCACTTTGCTTGAGAATATCAATAATTTTCAGCACGTAAATATCTTGAATATTGCAAGACCTAGATAGAAAATCTTGTAATGGAAAATATTTTCATCTCTAAGATGTCTTTTAAAATCATTTCGGAACTTAAGTGTCTTATTTTCATTTCAACTTATTCGTAATTCAAAGTACACTATTTCCACAAACTGTACTCAAGAATTTAAAATACATCTCTCGACCAGCTAAAATTATTTTTTCGAACATTTTATATATGTACATAATCCAGTGATGGATTACCTACCTGTATTTCCTGGCTAGTTACAAACACAGTGATACAACTTTATTAAGTTTATTTCCTACTACAAAAAACTTCTTAAAATATAAGTGTCATCGACAGGTATATTTTATTTACGTTTCTGTCGTTGAAAACTACATCCCAAAAACATAACTAGTATAGCTCTAAATTGCGATCCATCCCGAGTACATACATACCAATTTTGTTTCCCAGGAAATGCGAACAAAAATTATATAAATATCTATGTACGTACGTACTTACTCTTAATTATAGTACTTACAGAAATGTCAGTGACAAGAATTAGAAGCAAACTGCTATTTTTTTTTCGACTTATTATTTATACCTATTTTAAAGTTAAACCTTGTCATTATACGTTTCATAGGAAAAATTTAAAACTTTATTCCTCGCACAACCATAATTTCCGGTGCACTCCAAGCAAATGCATATGAAAGTATCAAAAGTTGTCGGATGTACGAGTAGAAATCGATGTCGTCTTTCATTATTCTTTGTGTACACTGAACTTTCATTTTGTTGTGTAGTAAATATGGTATAAAACAAAACTTGTTACTGAGCAAGTAAACCTATACCAGTTGGTCGTCAATATTCATAAAGAAAATTCCTTTTCACTTCCGTAGTAATATCCTTCCGGCATCGGTAGTCATTTACGTGACGCTTACGATATTGCAATTTACTTTACGCGTTATTCTTGTCGGTATTTGTGAGCTTATACATACATATGTACATACATTTCTTCTTATAGACTAATACCAACTTCCTCTTAGGCCTGAGTAGAGTATCAATGCAAGGCAGGTGGAAAAATGTCAGACATTCAAGGATGAGACGCATATTATCCCGCATGCAATGCATATACAACGGGATGAAGGATAATATCAACCTAAAATAAAAAACAAAAAAAAAAAAAAAACAACAAGAGTATGTATCATACTCTGTTATCCCCCATATAGTAAGAAATCAAAGAGGCGAACATTATATGGATGAAATTGACATCCAGCACCTTTGCGCGCATAAAAATCCAATAACGGCAAAATGAATGTGATCCTGTATGCGAATGTGTTCAAAGTATGGCGACCGGTATTACTTCCTTTGAGTGTATTATCTTTATCAAGGTAGCGATGCAAAGTTCAAATGAGTTTGTCGTCGGCGGGAAGTCTTTTTCCTACCCTTGGCTGAATGGAATCCGGAAGGATCTTCATATCTATTCTCTATATGAATTGCTTTTTAGATTATGCTGTGTGCAGAAGGATAGGTGGTTTGTAGTGTTACTGTTGCCTGGGGGGAGTAAACGCAGGTTCTGTTTTTTTTTTTTTTTGTTTTCAATGCACGGATGTCGAAATCTCAGTTATATGTATTGGGGATATTTAGGGTGGAAAAATCTGCTCATATTCGAGTAATAAATAAAAAGTAAGTATTAAGATGAAACGGCTGCAGGATTCGAACGATTGTTAAACGTAAATGAATGTTCGTACGTGCAACAGCGAGTGCGGATTATTAAAGACCTTTCTGTATTTCCCATTTGTGATAAATATGACAAAAGTGCTGAAACGGTATGAGAAACGTAGTAGTAATTGTTTTTAGACTAAGCTTGAGTGTGATTAGTGTGATGCTGGTACGCTAGTAAAGATTCACTCCGATTCCATTCCATTGAATAGGATGCTGAGATATGATCAGTTCTGTATCGAGACTATATTAAATCATGTAGTGCATTGAAACTTTGACAATAGGATGCCATAGTAACGCCTTTAATTTTAGTGAATAAAACCAAACCTAGAAAACTTATCTAGCACGTAGTTAGAATCTAAACTTAGCAGATGTTCAACCGATAAGCAGCTTTTGAATCTTTGATAAGGGAGAACAAATGTGTTAAGAGATTCGAAAAAAGCTCTTGACCGTGGTAAGAATGGTACATAGAAGATAGTTTGTATCTGTTTTTTTACTGAGTCCGAATAGGACTGGTAAGTTCTTAAAGTTCGAAATTACAGTCAACGAGAAATTTTGAAGGTTCCTTGCTGATTTCGCAAGTTTCGCCAACCGAAAGTCATGCGAGCTATCCCAAGCAGCGAATTCACGAATTCGCGACTTTTAAGGAACATATACTACTCATTTTTTTGTTTAAGAAGTCGCATCTCGAGTCAAATATATATGGTACATACTTAATAGACCACATATGGTCATTTAAGACGAAGAAAATAAGTGTCATAATTGTACAATGCAGTAGGTACTAAAAAAAGTTCAATTACCAAATGTATCTGGGTTAGACGAATCTGAATAGGATGCACTTGTACAATCCTGGGTCCTTCAATATGGTGGTAATTTTTCCAATGAGCTACCAATTATGAATGAAAGGAATCTCAAGCTACAATAAGCAGAATAAATGTGAAATCTAAGTTCATCCGTACTTATTTTGCAAATAAAAATTCGACCCTAACCTTGCGACAGATATTGATTGCTATTTTTCTGTCATAACAATCATATTTTCTCAAGTAGAAAACAATGCGCAAAATAAAAGGAGCAACTAAATAACAAAAATAAAAATATTTTGGCATTCATTTGTGACAGTAGATCCCCCATATAAATATAAAGATAATCACTTAAACGTCTCAAAACTACTTTTCGTTGTCTGAACCAAAGTTTTCCTATTGTGCTCTTGTATCTGCAAGTTGTCGTCATTCGAGATTTGTAAATTTGCCAAGTTTCGATTCTATATACACATGTACATATGTATGTACCTAAATGCTTTTGTACACATTTTTCTTAAATTAAGGTGGTAAGCAAGCAAATAACTATGACATAAGTAATTGAGCTTATTATTGATTTACATATATACGAATTTGAGAACTAATTGGCTTTCAATGTCAACCTACTCCTAGATTTATATGTGCGTAAAGAACGAAGGTACGGAGTGATACCAATGTAGATGATTAAAACGTAGTTAAGAACATCAGTCCTTAGACCCTATTCCCATCTGAAGATACATTTAAATATGAAAAGTCACTCTGTTCTTATTATGAAAATTCATTTATAGCAAATTTATATTTAAAAAGTCACCTGTAATTGCCCGAAAATGCAGTCTTCTCCTCCTCCCGATTCCTCAAATCAAAAAAAATAATATCAAATTATAAAATCGCTTTAATAAACTCATCTACATCCAAAGTCAGATCGATTTGCCAATTCAACATAATTATCTATCGAATTTCATACCTAACCCTTGAACACATTTCCGGGCATAAGGATTTACCCGCCTGCTATAAAACCACAGCAACAGAGGAAAAAAAAATAATATTTTCCATACTGAACTCAATAGGATGCCGATAAAGGAGATCAATCATTACAATCGCTCCTCCCACTGTTTATTTACACAATGTTCATCATCATAAATCGAAGATATAAATACACGGAGAGTAGGTACATCCCTGCTATCCTGTTTTTTTTTTTTTTTGTTCGTTCGACAAAATGGCAGAAACAGGAAACGATAAAACATACACCGTTTAACCCTTATCAAAACACCTTAACACCCGAAAAATCAACTTCCATTCAATAATTCTCGCAGGATCATATCCCCATCCCCTATCAGAAACTGAATTGCCCACCCTAAGTTGGAAAGTTTAGGCGGTAATAATTAAGATGGTCGCTATGATAGATTTCCCTGCCATAAAATAATGAAAAGGTGTGCTTTACTTTAATTAGCTTACCGATAAGAAGTCGGGGAGCCATGAAGCTGACACTGCGGTTTAGCTACGGGACCCATAAAGGTAGGGGGCACAAGGTAATATATTCAAAATTTAGTCCTTTGGCCGAAGGAAGAAGAAGTAAAATATTACACAGCAGCATGGTAACATAAAACGTAGACACAGGAGGGTACAAGAAAAAAAAAAAAAATAAACTGAGTCCCCTTCTCACTATACAAAAATTAATGGGCCATCATTTATCTGGGTTAGGGACGAATCTATCTCTTGGTCCGAAAATATTTCACAGCTTTAAATATGACGAATGTCCCCCAATTCGAAAGTCGTTCGTTTGAGTAATAGACAAAGGATACGGTCTGACTGGCTGGGTGATCCTTTTGAAGGTGTTCTCTCGACAGGAGGATTCACACAGGCATATCACTTTGAATAGACTGCATTGAAAAGGAACTGAGCGATGAATAGATACTATATTTAACTGCACACCCTTGAGACTTGCATCTCTGTAGCGACCCGCTCCGTCTTGTTTTGTTTTATTGCAACCATTTTCCAGGGGGTAATTGAATTGACATGTAATGTAATCTTAAATCACTGCTTCGCATGCAAAGTTTTGAGAGAGCCAAGGTGTAGAAGATAGATCGACACAGCGGCGGTGGTATTATGCGGTGCATCAACCAAGGAGAATGGTGTGGAAAGTTACTGCTGCTGTTGCTACTGGTGGCATAGGTAAGTAATGTTTCTGTTGCTATTGCTATTAATGTCACTATACTACCGTTGGATACTTCAGTTGTTTCTATTGCTCCTCATGCTTCTAGTACTACTGATGATGATGATGATGATGATGATGGTGTTCTACTGCGAGCAAGTTGAATAAATGAAATCATTTCCATTCCTGAGATTGCCATTAGAGAGCAAGTAATGTTGCAACAGCTTTTGCTATAAAATGGCCAGGGGCAATGCACTGTAATGAATGGTGTACTAAAAATGATTGCAAGGTGGAATTTACTACCAACAGAGAAGACGCCGACGATGATGCTTCGGGAAGGCGACCTCAACGATTCTTTATGACTGTCGTGATTTTTCATCCTTAAAAGTTGAAATTGAACTAGTCATTGAAAATGAAGAACTCATCATTGAGAATGATGAAAATAAAAACCAATCCGATTTTGAATTTTATTTACGAGTATGTGTGCTGTTAAAGAGGAATGCAGAATAATAAAAGATAAGTAAAATTGGAAACCATGACTTTAGTTTCGTTTGAAAAAGATGCTGATTGACAGTTGCATGCGGATGTTGAAGAAAAAATGTCAGGAGAGAAATGAAGTAGTACTTCTATTGGATCCTTTGACAGATATTTATGGTTTTATGCAGTAGATGCAAAGCTTGCAATGTTCTAACACTAATAGGTTTATTCGAAGTCAAAGTTATAGGCCACAAGTCTTCTTTTTTTATCTTATCAGAGATATCATTGTACAATTTTTGTCCCCAGTTTACCCAGAGCGTATAAATATTTGTTTATTGTATTCAAAAACCAACCAACTCCTGTCGGAACACTGCACTCATCCGTATATAATGTTTTCAAAATTTTGATAAGGTTTATTCCATTGAAGTATTAAAAAAAATGCTCGATATATTTCTTTTTGGACGTGTCTGAAAGATAGATGTCGCGTTAAAACATCATGTATTCTTTCTACAACAGGTGTACTACAACATTTCTTAGGTACAACGATTATCGAAGTGCCTGTAAAAATGTTCAACTTCAATAAAATTCATCCTCTATCGTTACTCTGTTCATATTTGTACACATTTCCAGTGGTTGTCAACTTTTGGGAAACTGTGGAATAGATTGACTTGAATCAACACCTTTTCTAGAGAAGTTTACAGTACTGAAACTTTAAATGAAAAATCAAGTTATCAAACCCACGGAAGTGATGCAACATTAACCAGGATCCGTAACCTTTAGGTCAAACAGGTACTCTGAACCTCAGCGAAATTTAATTTTTTTCATTTTTGTCATTATCAAGTTTGTTGAAGAAATGTCCCTAAAAAATAGGCCCTATACAATGTATACAATGTACGAATTGTAGGGAAAACAAACATACCTATGTATATGCACTGGTACTTAAAGATTAGTAAAAACTTTAAAAGAATAATTTTTTTACTTGCAATTATAGCAAGTATTGGATTCGTGTAGATTTTCGATCTAGAGATTTTGATGAATTTAGACATTACCATTACAGAGACGTCAAAAAAGTGAAATTGGCAATGCCGTCTGTCTGACTGTGCATCAGACTGCAGTCTGAACGGGTGGACGGATTTGGATCAACCTTCATAATTAGAATTTTTATGCTAATCTCAAAACTAAGGGTACTTTACTTAACCCTTTCGATTTGGATGTGTAAGGAGAAAAATATAACTTTATTCTTAGGCTACTCTTTTCCAGAAAATTGATGTGAAACTATTTCTAGTCTAAAATTTAAATAACTCATGTATTTTATTTAAAGTATAAACTACGAGACGGATACGAGACCTCATATTAGGTGTGTGTATACTTTGGCTGGGACGTATGTGTCCCACCCCAGATCGAAAAGGTTAAGGCCGATTTTTTTTAATAGTGTTTTTTACAACATTGCACTACGTTTCAACTATAGGTTTCTAATTTCATTTTTATAGATCAACATTTAGGTTATAAAAGGTAAATGTTGTTATTATTCTCGAGTCCAAGGACACTGAGGTATACGCAAGGTCATAGTCGAATGTATTTTTTACTTTTCTATAAGTTTGCCAGACATAGTTTCCTTCTAATTTTCACGGTGGAAAAAGTAGCGGAAAAGTTCGCCTTTCTTCTGGTTTTCCATAAAGTTTGGAAACTTTTGGAAACAAGTTTCAGTATACCATTTGGTAGTAACTGTCTGACCAGTTTCCAATAAAATAACAGCGACATCATCACTTTTGTGGTCGATTTATGCTGGCTTTCATTAACAGAGTTATTTAGGTTTCATACCATGGATAGTTTTTTGATTTACTGGGACTGGGCGTAAACAATAAAGGTTACTTAATTCAAGGTTACTCGGATGATACAGTTATAATAATAAGAGGCTATACGAATTCATCCTAATTAGATGAATACCAAATGCCTTAATCGAAAAACGATTATCACTCCATTCGCTAGGAGAAAATTTTTTAATCTGCAGACCCTTACTTTAAATAATGTCCAAATCAGCTTTTCCAAGAAATTCATATAACAATCTGAATGTCTAAATATTTGGGTTTAATAAAATGTTTCGGGTTCATATACATAATTTAGTGAAGTTATGAGAAAGTGGAAGTGGCAGTGGGCGGATTTCAAATTTTTTTATACTTGTACTGCAATTTCATGCTCCTAACTCAAAATTTAAGACCCAAAAAGTGGTGACATACGGAATGATAGCCGGACAGATGAACGCACTCTTCATTTCAATATAATTAAAAAAAAGTCAAATTCAAAAAAACTGGCCAAGTTCGACTTACTTTTCAAATTCTATGGAAATAAAGTCGAATCGGCACCACCACCTAAATATTTAGTCTTAATGATTTTTGTCGAACTCAAGAAAAATAAAAAAGTTATGGAAAAGTGGGCGTGGCAGTAAGTGGATTTAAAAATGTTTTACACTTATACTGTATCTTTTTCTACAAAGCCCAGATATGAAATTTCGGCCCAAAAACTGGTGACACACAGACGAATAAGGCTCAATCGTCTTCGCTATTGATACTGATAGCGAATATTTGTACATAATACACTTTATAGGGTCTGTCTCGATTATTTTTCTATATTATAAACTACAAACTTAATACACCCCTACGTCGGTGCAGCCCAGTCGGTTATTAGTAGATTTTATCTTAAAATAAACTTGTCAGTTGGACTTCGGGCAAAATCAGACAGACTAAAGTGAAAACAATAAAATTAACTCTCTTTTTCAGCGTTAATAGCAGAACTTCTCTCAGAGGTATAAAAATCTATAAATTTCACAACACCAACTCAACATATATCCCTGACGACGGCACCAACTCCATTAGCACTAATTAACTGCGCTATTGATATTTGCGTTATATATTTTTACTGCGATAATTATTCAATAAAAATAAATCCATCGGAAGCAAATATTTTACTCAATGCTGGTTAAACCAAAGAAGACAACAAATACACTGCTGTGGTCATAAAATCTCAACCAGTCCATTTGCAATTCATAAAAATGTTACCAGGAAAACATATGAAATTGATAAAAAAAAAAAAATTAAAATAACAAAAACCTATAGCCGATTTTTACGGTTGGGTGGACGATCATACATCCTGGGCAAAATCCGCACACCGTACAGTTAACAATACTGTAAACCAAAAATGGCTTTCCGATGACAAACATAAACTCCAACCCTCCGAAGGGTATTTTATCGAAATTGTTCAAATTAATTTACTTGCAACGAAAATTTTGTCGGTGAGGCTTTCGCATATTTATAGAATTTATTTTTATGTTTGTTTTATTGATGGCATTGTTGCAAGAGAAATCAGAATTTTCACTTGCGGGCCGTTAAGTTGTGTTTTAAATGCTCTCAAATGTGAAATCCCAGGTTTTATAGATTTTTTTTTGTGTTATTGTTTGTGGTATAGGCATTTCGATAAATGGATGATGAAGAGAAATTTTTCAATTTTGACAATAAATATGAAATGGGGCTAAATGGTATGTGGTGTGTTCTAGCGGATTTGGTAAAAATGTTTGCCTAGTATTTTGTTTTGTTTTGTTTTTTTTTTCTTTTTACCTCAAACATTATGAATTTTAAATTTATGGATAACATTTCCATGATCCAGTTTTAAATCATATATTCCACGCAATTATTATAAAATAGCAATTATTGTTATTCTAAATTGAAGGCTTAATTGTGGCTCAAATATCAAATGAATTGTTCATTATCTATTTGTTAATTATAAATATTTTAATTGATAATTAAATAATGTCTTTCCGCAGGGATACAGAATTTTAATTCTGGAAAATGATTTTTAATGATGGGATAATTATTTGATTAGCACCCATTGGATATGCTAAAATCTGTTATAAGACTTTTTATTATTATATTACGTGAAATAAATTAACAATGCTTTACCGGGGTTAATATTACGAATAGGAATGTTTAATGCTACACATATTGCATTGTTAAAGACTTATTTATGTTCACAACGGTTATAGTGATTACATTACATAATGCTACTATGGCGTTGGATAGCAAACAATTTCTAAAATCTTAAATTTTGTAAAAATCTTTGCATTGAGTTGTCTAGAAAATAAACCACTTTCGATTAACGATTTCGTTCTTTCCAATAAATATGGAATATTTCTACCTATTTTCCATTCCGTTTACTTTATGTACGTAGAAATGCTGTCCATATTGTTACTTTTTGCTTGAATTCAGGATAACACAAACAAATTTCCACCCACCACTCACTAATATCTAACATATCTATACGTTCGAGAGCATACAAATCTTAAGAAATCATAACGAAAAACCATTGTTTGTCTGAAAAATAGAGTCTGAGCATCGTTTGCGTGATCCACAATAAAAAGATTTCCTCTCACCTGCGCCCATTACAGATGCCGCACTATTATAGGTACTACTGTTTTGATTTCGTATTTGAATGGATTTCGTAAAATTCTCTTTAAATGTCAGTGAAACTATTCGCGCACTCGAACAATATTGAAGAACTCAACGGGCAATTTCTGCTGTATTCAACCAGAAGAGGGCAAAATACTTCTTGCAAGTATTTTGTTTTATATATAAAACTTTTATTTATATTTCAAATTTAACAAACAAAAATAGCAAACAAAATTTTTTGAATCAAAATATTAACAAACAAAAATGGCAACAAGGCACTCAAAAGTTAACAATATTTATTCAATTTAAATTTAAATTTAATTATTAGTATAGATTATTTTTATTTATTTCATTATACATATATGTACATTTTTGCTTAAAATGTATTATGTTAAGCTAAGAGAAAAGAACACAAAAGTAACATCAACACTGAACCTACCTACAAAAAAAAAAAAATTAATAAAAAACGAACAATTGTAGTGCAGCAAAGTATTCAAACAGAATTATTTACAGTAGTTTATCTGTAAACAAAAGCATATCCAAAATTACCAAGAGAATACCATGCGGATTATTTCATCTCTCCTTTTCTTCCAGAATATTTCCGGGTAGATGAAAAACCGCATTTGTCGAGCACGTCCTTAAAAAATGCAATGCGAATCTTCTTCTCTTTCCAACTGTCGACCCATTCAACATAAGTCCACTCTCTCCAAAAGGCGTGCACTTCATATCGATAAATAAATTTTTCATTGGATTAGGAACTACCTTTTGGACCGTTCTATTTAAGCTGTTTTGAATTGCTTCAAGTCTGAAATATGACATCATTATAAATACTGACGTCTCCCAAGGCTAGGTTTAGTCTCCGAATCTCTAAATAATCAATTGTCCGATACTTCTAGTCCTATTCATTCTTTCGCTGTTGACAGTACTTTCAGCATAATAATTGACAGGCGGCTTATTAAATTTCGATCTTTACAAATAACAGAGTGGAATTTAAGGCTTCAAAAATGCTGTTTTCTGTTCCGCAAACGTAACTTAAGCCCACTGCCATTATCAGTAAATGGCAATTACAAATATTATGCAAAGATTTAGTTCGACTAGTCTATGGGACAGAGACTGGTTTCTCTCAACCATTCGCGTTGTGCATGTTATATTCTTCGCACTAATAAATAGAAGGGGTCCACTGATTAATATTAATGTGTAATGAAGCTTTTTCATTACAATCTTACTATCGGATGTTTGTCAGACAACGCTCTAACCAACAGATTCGCATAAGTACAAGACACAAAAACTTCTTGGTTGAGGTGCCATCAAATTTAGTAACTACTGCTTTCAGGTTACATCTTTGAAAAAACAAATGGCCGGTTCATGAGTGTAAATGACTGTCATTGGAAAAGAGACTAAGTTCTTGACGGTGTGACTGAAAATATGTAATACTATAAACTATTCGAAAAATTCAATGTCTTTAATAACAATAAGCATGGACAACACATGGTAAAAGAAAATATCACAAACGTTAACACACACTTACCTACTTAGTCCTATGGAAAAACTGACTGTTTTACAACACGTAAAAATTTGTTTATCCTTAATTAAATTACATGCATACACACATATATATGTATCTACATAAAAGTTTATTAAAAATTGTCTACCCGTTTAGATAGGGACTGTTTAATAAATGAAAAAGTACAAACAGCAACAAATACAAACACAATTGATAAGCACGTCTTGAATTTTGTAGCGTAAATTGCTTACAATTTCAGAATCTATTTGATGAAGATAGAAAAATTGTAAATTACTCGTGCGGAACTAATTTGTTTTTTTGCATTCCCTTGATTTTGTTCGGCAATCCTTTTCTCAGAAACACATTTTTTTGGAGTTCAATCCCCATTCAGATACACATCTCTCGAATTTCTATAAAGACTGCACGATGTTCCTTTGTTCCTTTTCATAAAACTTTTAATCCCACCAGAAGTTGTTCAGACGCACTTGTTAAAGAATTCCCTTTATTTCGCTGGAAATGCTGAATGAACTTCTCAACTTAACTTTTACAATTTATGCTAAATAATTTCTGTTGCCTGACGTTGCAATATATTCCGCTTGACCAAAAACGCTTGATGTATAACAATGGCGGATTGTTTACACAAAGCCGTGTTTGTTCGTAATTTTAAATCATTTCATCAGAAATTTTCATGTTGAACAAAAACAAGATTTTTCGTAGAATACATAGTTTTTTTTTGTTTTGGTTCTGCGATGTGAAGGTAAATGAAGTTACAAGCAAAAAATGGTTATGCGTATGTACATACGTATTATGTTAATAGAAAATAATAAAAAAGGCAATGTAAACATATGAGGTTTCCTAAAGAGAGTTCATGTAGGTAGACACTTACATTAAAATTTATATTTCTTACATAACGGGTGAGAGAAAACAAACAAACAAACATAATAAAACCAACGTGGTTATGTCTCAATTAAAAGGATATTAACATGAAGCCCCACCAACAAAACACAGACATCCGTCCCTTGGTGTGTTTATTTTTCAAATTACAAACTTTTATTATCTCGATACCAATGAAATGTTGACCCCGGGATGTAGATTTTCATTGCTACTGGTTAATCTGCATAAAGTTTCCGGTCATATATCCTTGTTTTCATCTTTTCTGTTCTCTGTTTTTTTTTTCCTCTAATTCATAAAATCCACAGAACCCTCGTAAATAAGTCAATTAAGCCTTGATGGCGTCTCTGGCAATCTTGACAATTCTCCTCAGGGTGGAAGGATATGTCACCACCAAAAAAAAAACAAACTTCTAACAAAGTACCCTCATTAGTTGCAGATGATAACGCAACGTAACAAAAAAAAAAAAAACTCATCATTCTTAAAAATCTACACATTTTCTAAATAAGAAGTTAAATTAAAATAAAATAGGATTTCCTTCAATAGAATCTAATTTAAATTTCTCGAAGAAAACTCTTACAGACTTTTACGTAAACAAATTGAAATCAATCATTTTCCCGTTCACCAGTTACAGAAAGTATCCCAAAAAAGTAAAAAAGCGAAAGAATCTCTTCGAGAACTTTTCTCATACTTCAAACTCAAGAAAAATCAAATTAGCTGAGGTCACATAGAAAAAGCAAAAACGAAAATCACACCGTGCGTCGTCGTCCCTGAAATCTGTCCGTCCTTTCGATTCGTTCGTCGCCGATCGTCATATACATAAGTATACCTAAAGTTTAACCTCCATATGTTCGCACGTGAGAATTGTAAGTAGATGCCATCTATCTACATACATATGTATGTATATATATATGTATATCGACCTAAAAGAGAACTTTTTGAAGAATATCTTTGAGTTGACAGCTCGTTAACCGAAATTCAATTACAGAAAAGTAAACGATGGACATCGATTGCGATACAGTTTGCAAAACTTTTACTTCACATTCCCCTAGTTGGATTCGCCTACCCCACCCACCCCACATTGGTGAATTTTACTTTTTTTACTTGTTCGCTTCTTTGTCGATATATACTTTATTCACCAATATATAAATGGAAAAGTTTTCTCCCATCATCATGCGGGGGTCGATGACGGTTACCACGAGGACAAGGAAAACTGCTAAAGAAGAGAAATGCAATTCCAATTAGGGGGCACAATGTATCTTGAATTGCTGGTGTATCTTTTAGCTCGATTTCTATTCACTCGAGAACGTTTTTGTTTTTTTTCTTTTCCTGCTTTTCTTATACAAATGACAAAACTTTTCCAAATGGGCATGAAGAACAACAAGACAATGTGGAATGGTTAAATCAACTCACAATAATTCCTTGCAAATAACAAGCGGTACGAGCCGTCATTGAGAATGTAATTTATATTGATCTTGTGAAACAAGAAAAAAAGGTCTACGCAAAATCCGGCGTAGGACATAACCAGAAAAAAGAAAAGGACAAATAAAATGAAATATTTTCCATTTTTGTCAATTTATTGACTTTTGTCTGGAAAGTTGTTAGACGAAGTTCGTAAAAAAACCGCAAAAAACAATTCGGCACTGAGGCCGTAGAATTAGAATAAAAAATCCATTTTGTAGTATGACCGCTACAAATCTATGCAATGGGGGTACGTGACCCTCTTAAAAAACCGGCAGTTAACCTACCGGAAAATGAATAATACTAGGTACTTAAGTAGGCCTCTTTTTATTGTTGTTGACCAGTTTTTGAATTTGTTTATTTAGTTTTTTTGTTAGTAATGATTTGGGGTAGAATGGTTGTTCGCTTGTAATCCATGAACATACCTAAATCCTTGGAAAGTTTTATATGGCTTTGAGTAGAATTCACAAAATGTAATGAATAAATTCTTTGTATGTAAAACGAGGGTTAAATTATTGGGAAAAAATACATTACTGAAAGGAAATAGAGAGCTACAGGACAACCGAAGAATAAGTATAATACTTACAACTTACAAACATAAGCTCGCGGCTGGCTAGCACTATGTATGCGCTAAGCAGCTACATTTATAATCCTTTGAGTTACTCATAAAAAAAGGTAGGATATCTTTAAAACTTAAGAAATAGATGTATCCTTTGAAACAGTTTCGAGAAGAAAATTTCAATCTTTAATAATCACTCGGATCATAATTTGTAATTGGACTTTCATAATATATGTATGTATATGTGCATCTACTTATTTACGTGTTCGTTTAACGGTAGATAAAGCAAGATAATCAATATACAAACGTTTTCAGAAGTCCCGGTCCCGGGTCATACAGCAGTTCTAGATAACTTCAATACGAATGAGCTAGTAAAAGAGAGTTCCTATCGAAACCTCTCTCAGGATAGCGAAGGTTTTCCGGTCATTATTGAAATGATTGAATACCATTTTAGCACTGAAGCAATCCTTATCAGACCAACGATTTATGTCGCAACTGTAAACTGAGAAGAGACTATTATAAAGCAGTTTTACAGCGATTGCCCACATGAATAAGAAAAATAATACGCGAGTACTTCTTCAACGACCTAGGCAGGATCGATTTGAGTACTATTTTTTATCGTGATTAGAGCGGTGCTAAAACATAAGGGAGGATCGCTGATAACAATATGTATACCTTGTACGGCATTTAAAAGACATGCATTGATGGAAAAATTTTTGTGGTACGATTACGACACCAGATGCTGAAGTGTAACACTCCAATGCTAATATCAAAAGTGTTTGGAAAACTCCTTGTTACATCATCTGCATCCGGTCATTCAAAAAAGATGAATCACAAATTTGCCCTTAAAATCAAATATTTGACAATAGAGAAAGCCCTAGACGAAAAAGATATCTTCTAGCCCTTTTCTTGTAATTTTTTTAAATTTTTGGCAAGATTTGGCAGGTAGGCTAAAAATTTTGGAATTCTAGCTTGTAGCTGGAGAAGTTCCGCAAAAAAGTTTTCTTACTCTAGACTAGAGAAATACCTCAAGAAGATAACACTATAGTAGCCACATTCACGGACGATACAATTTTACTTTCTGAATTTGTAAAGCTATCACATTACACGGCAAATCGGCGATAGACTAAATTCCTTGATAATCTAAATACCTAGTGTCTCAAGATCATTTACCACCTTTTTTTCGAATTCAAATTCACCGATGATTCTGACAATGTCGTCAACAGTGCAATAAGGCCAGGTCTCATCGATGCTGTTTCAAACATATTCCGGATTTTATTAATGGAGCAGGTAATGAAGATAGACGAAAATTAACCTAATGCTACTTTGGCAAACGTTTGGTTTGATCAATGTGAGGTATGATATTGTAATGATCCTTTCGAGAAGTAACCGATAAACGAAAAAAAGAGCAGATATTAGAAACTTTTAAAGAAAAATACTTAAACGGATTTTCATCATGGCTTACTAGCGTGGCACTGCGAAAAGGACACTGACTGTCATGGAGTTGGTGTAGAAACCTAAGAAATTCGAAAAATGTTCTTATAAATACAAATATTTGACGCAACAGTGTCGTATAGGGGCCGGGTCTAGCTGCTTCCAACAATTCGAGATATGCTTGATGTATTCATAGCACGAATGGAAGGTACCTGCTCTCTGATGGCGTATATGATGGTCAACGGTTTTTTTATTTTTCTTTTGGAGAAGCATTCTTGACTGCTATAGTGAGAAGATGTTAACTGATATACTGAGAGGAAAAACTGTCAAACAATGTTGGTATTGTCTGGGAAGGAATCGAACTTAGCACTCACGCGCAGTAGTCCGCAGAAACGAAAACCAGATTTAAAAAAAACCGCTACAAAATAAAAATTTCCACTCGTTGGTCGATACTTCCGGCTCACAAAATATTTTACATTTCACTATCCAACCAAATAACGACTTTCTGAACTTTTGTCCCTCAAACAAGTAGTACCCCCACTGTTATATTCCTGAATGCACTACATGTTTACCATTGCATGTATCCATATCCATCCTTCTCTGTACATATTGGCACAAATAAAAAAAAAAATGCAAATGGGTCGCACTTCCTGATTATACTCGCTGCACAATAGCAAAACTCAAAACCAGATAAACTGTCCAAGGGCCAAGTAAAATACACAACTAGACTAGAATTTTATGAATAGAATCAACATACACATATACAAAGCGAACGCGCGGCGTTGGTGGCCACCAACGTGATGTAACATTTTTCTCAATGTTATCTAACACGAATTTTGTTTTTATTATTTTTTTTAGCTTTACTGCTGTCCCTTCTTTTGAATATTTATGTTTGGCTTGTGGGTTCTATTTTTTACATGAAAAAATAAAACAAAAGTTAAATGTAATAACATAACAAAAAAGTAGTGAGCGTGTTGTATCTATTGTACACTGTGAGCATATTAGATGCAGTATTCCTATGCATGCATATGTGTTCCAAGGGCTTGTTCCTGTTAACTATTTTTCTGCTTTGCAGATACAAGAAACCATGTTTTTTTTTGCATTCATAACTTTCAATTTGATGTACTTTGCTATAAGGAACTATGTTTCAATTAAGTATCCAATTTGCTTCCATTTTTAAAACGAGGAACATGCCCTTTTCTTAAAAAAAGAACAGACACATAATTTAAAATAAGTATGTGATTAAATTTAATGAAATGTATGTCAAACACTGAAATAAGAAGAAGGTAACAAGGAGAATGAAAATATTTTGGGATACGAAATGTCGAATTATATTTTCTTCAAAGTGCTGAAAAGGCAAATGTTTACGACAAGTACAAGGTCTAACATTGCCTGCATCTGAAAATGTTAGTGTACGTATTATATTTGAGGTCACTACCCAGCCTCTAGTTTTTCGAGCGCAGTATTTATTTCTTCTTAGTTAGTCATAGTTTTAGCTCTATTTACTTCTACTTAGTATATTTGCTAGGCTTACCACATTTCCTAGTAATAAGACTACCTGCAGCTTTCTAACGTTTACAAATATTTTTAAGAAGTGGCAAAAGTCTAAGTGTAATCATGCTCATTGCTCCATACTTGTGTCTGTTTATATATACATACCTGTTTTGGCTATCATCGATGAAAAAGGGGCCAGTGAAACCACACCGAATTAATCTATTTTTCTGAATGCAATCAAAGCAGAATAATTTTAACTAATACAGCACATTTGTGTGTATAGAACAAAATTCAACCATATATGTCTCTCTAATAAAGAAAATGTGGATTATATTAGGAATCGCTATTAACCAAAAATTGAATACATCAAGGGCACTTCGCTTTCATGCTCACTATATAAGTAGTACAAGTTTAATATTCCATAAGTAAAATTGAAAACTCTGAGCTTGATTCTAAAAATAACAAAAAGGCGTGAAGATACGATTCATTGATTTCTTTCCACTTTTTCTCTATATGTAAAGGCCTTGGAATACATTTAAATGGCATGTGCCCTTCATCACTACGACTGATTGCTTTAGAGCCTTGAGTCTCAGTGATGGAGGTGAAATTTGCAAGTATCAGTAGGATATAAAAAGGTGAAGTGACAGTGCGCAAATCTCTATAGATTTCAAATGTCGCCGAAGACGATGACAAGCATTAGACATTATGGATATACATTGAATGTTTACGTGGGCGCAATATGCTTCCAGGGTACTGCTATTAAATTGAAAGACAAAGAGTATACCAAATGGAAAAAAAACATAAAGAACAGCCTAAAGGATTTGACATTTAAAAAATTCGACAGGTCAGCCTTAGAGTATTGTAACAATATTGGAAAATGGCTGGCTTTGTCTCATAATGTCATTGATATTCAAGGTTAGAAAGAAAAAAAGAGGGACTTGGTCTCGAAAATACTGTGATTTCGGTAGTTGTATTTGGAAATATTTTTTAGTATCAACGAAAGAGACAGAAGAAGCAAATCAGGTCATTTACTGAATGTCCAACAGATTTTTGTGTCAAGAATTACATTGGTTCTTTTGTCTGATTTCATCAGTCTTACGAAATTAGCTTCTACCACTAAGCTAGTGGTCATTTGGTGAAGGTGCATGCTTCTGAACGATAGTGTGCACCTCTCGTCGTCACTAATCAGTACCAAAAATAACACAACTTATCCCGTGACAGTCACGTACATTGTAATTGGGGTTGAGGTCTGGATCTCCCACTTAGCACACGGGATCTCATCTAAATCTCATTTTGGTGTGCAAATACTGATCCATGGTCCCTTTTATCCAAAATATTGGGCTTACACCATAACACCAAAAACAACCGAAAACCATGATAATTTCGTTTGACGCTTTTCCTGGTGTACTTGAGCTGGATTGCTGGATTCTCCGACATTCTGATAAATTTTTAACCATCCAATCCCACCAAATCTATATTTTTTCATGGGACCAGGGAATATTTCATACTCTTTTTTCGTTTTCTGGGCCTATCCATTCCAGATGTTCTTTGGCGAAAAAGATACGATTCTTCCGGTGCCTTTTGTTAAGAAGTGGACTTTTGTGGGACTTCTTCCGAAGAGATGATGTTCTTCCAGTGTGTTTCGGAGTGTTCTGGAGCAGATTGGCAAGTCCACTTCACGTTTAATGTCCGAAGCTGACTTTAATAGACGTTTGGACAGACGTTTGATTTGGATGTCATCTTTCACTGGTTGCTTTAGTGGTTGACCTGATTGTTTGTAGGATTCGGGGGTTGTAAGACATTAAAAACAATTTTTTTTACTTACTTAGGTTGCGCTACATATCGGGGTGAATCTGGAAGGCACAACAAATTTACTGTACTTAACTAAAAAGATAGCTATGATTTGATCTGATTGAATACACTTTTTGAGTGAGTTCAAACTTCAACCCAAACTTTGAGGTAAGTAAAAACTTCTGTTTATAGCGAGGCAGATGAAAGATTGCACTCCTCCCTCGGCTTTCCTCCAACAGTATTGTTGTTATATCCCACTTTGGATTTGAAAATTTTCTGACATATCGTAGCGATATGCACCTATAGAGTGCTACCCTTAGCAGGTGCACGAACGGACCCTAATAAAATATGCAACACCTTTTTATCACCATGCTGACTCGTGCAAGGTGTATTAAAATGAAAATTATTACCAGCCAGCCATGTTAACAGTATGAATTAGCATTTTGATTGCGGACTCCACTCTGTTTTACTTGAGAATCATACCATATAAAATAAATACTATCTTGCTCGCCTTCCTATTAGCATTATCTCTTTATCTTTATCTCTCTTCATCCTACAACTTTGAATTAAATTTATGTCTGTTTCGGATACTTCTCAACTTAACTACAAAGTATATAGTTTTACATTCCCTTGTGAGTGCAATTTTTTTTTTAATTTTTGCACTTTAATTTACATTTAATTACAGACAAAATTAATTATATGATGGTTAGGGTAATTGCACAACATCAATTAGAGCAGCCACATTTAGTTAAGTTATTCGTCAACTCAGACGAAGGATTTTGTGTCGCAAACTCCTTCAACGGTGAATGATATCTTGCGTGAAAGTTGTCATTTATTTCTTTACATCATTCTCATTATCCTTGAAGCATATATGTATAAGATAAAAGCTTGTGGTGGGGTTTTTTCCTTTTAATTTATTTTTCTTTAAATGCAAGTACATGTTTATGTACATATATATATGTATATATGTATGTCTCTATGTCCTTCCTTGTAAAGGCTAGATTTTAATTATGTAATTTTACTTGTCAGAGTCAGGAGTTTCAATGTAGACTTCCAGATACATAAACTTTGTGACGAAATGAAAAGGATATGGTGTTGAAAACTGTATGTTCTAACATTTGCATGCAACTTTAAAAGAAATTTTCGTCTTGCTTTTAATAAGTGTGTGCACTATTTTCAGTTTATCTACATGCGTCTTTCTTATGAACATTAAATGGCAACTTTTATGTAAATAGCTAAAGTTTTATATTAAACTCAACTCTTATTCAAATTGAAATACAAATGCGTCCTTTGACCAAAAGTAAACTCAAACAGCAAAAATGAAAAAAAAAAATTCCATATCACAGAGCTATGTGTATCTATCTCCATTCGGTTTCAATTTAAGTCTTCTGACAAACGCTAAAGAACTACTGACAAGAATCATGATTTACTCAGCGAATGTAAATTAAAAAAAAAAAATAAATAAATAAATAAATAAAAAAACACAATTCCGAGGCTGCTCTCTTGCGAGTTGCTTCAATACCCTCTGTTCCGCATTTAACAAATAAAATTTTCGGCGGAAGTAGAACGCCAAAGAAGATTTTCTCTATACAGCATTGTCGTAAAGAAATAGAAAAAATAAATATGAAAAAATGTATTATGCAAATTTAAATACATATTCCCGCCCAATTGCTCGCGCACTGTTCGGCAAATGCTACGCGGCACTGTCCTGACACCAGGACGCGTAATGATGATTTATTTCCATAAAGCAATTTGTGAATACATTCTAGAGAGAGCCATGAAAACGAAAACGAGAGAAAATAATTTACATTCTCTCACTTTGGTCTGTGAAATTAGGTTAGAAAAATGTTTCGCTTTTTCTTGGCATCTACACACCGTTATATGCAATTCCCACTACACCGTATCGCTGTTGCCGTTGTCATTTTCCTCTCGCAAAAAAGGCATTAGTTGTCCTTTGAGACCCCGAATGCCATCTTTCAAGAGAGGCATCGTATCTTTTACTACCGCTTTCAATTTACCACTTTAATGCAGCGAACTGCTTTAATGTCACCGCTGAATGTTTAATGAAAATAAAAAGTACGCTATAGAATAGCAATTGAATGGGTCCCCTATGGCACTCCATCAGAAGCCCGGTACAAAATGAATAAACTAAAAATTACTAAACAAAGCTTAGAAATTTAAATTTAAATTCTTACGTCAGTGAGTGTATGAAGCGTACCAAGGATATGTTGTCGATATTGAAAGAAAGTGATTTTAAAGTTGTACAATTCCGAGGATAATAAAAAATGATGTCCTTATCTTTATCGTTTCCATGCGAAAAGTTAAAAAGAAGCTTTCAGAAATAAATTTATTACCTTAGTTCTTCGGCGAGAGCTTACATACATACGTACATACATACATATACTGAGTACATCGCGTATCGGAGGGTTGGGGTAGGAATGGAAAAAAGAATCTCAGCGTATTTTTATGTGCGATCATAGTGCAGAAGTAATCCTGTCTCATTCGGCGATTATGTTTTTTTTTGTTGCTCTTATTTTTCTGAGTTTTTTTTTCTCAGTTCCTTACTCTAAGTGTATCCTTATTTTTTTGCTGCTATTGTCAAAAGTTTTTCGCAATGTTTCACAGTACTAGTGGCAAGTAGTGCGGGTAGTAGTAGTAGCAGTTTTTGTTTTGTTGTAAATTATCCATCCTTTAAGGAGAAAATTTTCAATGAAAAATTCTATCGAATACCTTGGGATGGTATATTGTAGCAAAACTCAAGGATTCTCCTTAGTCGTGGATTTTTATTGTTTTGTTCGTATTTCTTATTATTTTGCTGTAATCCTTCCAATATTCGGCAGGAAATCGATATCGGGAAGTGCATTTCATGAAATTTATTGTTTCCGATGGTCTCGGGCTGTTGGCGTTCTAGTGCTTTGTACATATTTTCTGGTTTTAAGTTTTCTCAAACTTCAGCGTTTCACTTGACTTGACATTATGATGTATTGAATTTCTTTTCGCAGAGTTTGCTTTCATTTTATGTAAATCGATTGTTTGATGGAGGTGGTCTTATGTCCTTGAACAAAAACGAATCATTTTTGGTCAATTTAAAGTTTAATGTGACATAGATAGGGTAAAGATGGAACTTTTACGTAGTCGAGCGTAAATAAATTTCAACCTTAGGGTTGAATATCGATTCATCGGCTTTGTCATCGTTAAGTTCGTCGCAAAAGAGTAATGGGTATTTTAAAAGTATCTGGAGTTGGTAATCGTTATATTGGGTTAAGTGAAGAATCATTGTGTGTAGTTGAAAAAGAAAACTGCTTATAAATCTGGAATTATAATATACCTACATATGTATATACATACTTCATATTATGGAATCCTCTGATATATTTCTTGTAACTTCCTTGCCTTGAATATATGAACAAAATTTTTACTACGATTCTGATCTTCTGGATAATGCAATGTAAAATGAATCGGATAGCAGTTTGTCAATGGCTCTACTGGTTTCGTTAAGCAGATATTTCTTAACCATTTTAAAGAAAAACTATATGGCAGTAGTAAAAGATAAATGCGGTGTCCTCATCCATGTTTTGTAGTTATCTTATCACTAAACCAATGAGAGTATTTAGCAAAAAATCAATCCATTAAAGTATTTGAAATCCAAGAATTTGCATTACTGTTCTTTTAAATCCAATATGTTATATAGATTTATATAGATTTGTACCTATACTTGTGCATTTTCTAATATATTTAATAACCAATTTTTCCTTTCTTTTTCTTTCAGGTAAGTTCAGTATACCTAAATAGACACTTATCTAATGTATGTATATTTTAAACACAGTTTGATAAGCGGGTAAGATCTGAACAATGTACATATGTATCTATTTGAAGAATCAATCGTAATACACACTAATGTATGCATCTCGATATATGGATATGGATAAGTTTTCTTTATCCTGAATTTAAGACCTACTTCTTTATTTGAGAGTGAAAGCTTTGATCCTCAATCATAACACTCTGTATCTCTGAGATAAAATTTCAATATTTCGTGAGCAATATATTTACTACTAGAGATGTTAACAATTGAATGGTTTCAAAATAATAAAGAAGTTATGACTACAATACATTAACGCAAGTATATCTCCGCCTATTCATATATTTTTGGACTACTGTAGCATTGCCAAAATGCATTAAAACTCCTTGTCCATTGAATGGCTCATATTACATATCGCCTAAATCATAAATATGCCACGATGTTCTAGTACTTTTTTCTAGAACTGTTTTTTCTTTATTTACAGGACGGCGGTTCAATCATGTCTAAAATCTAAACTCAAGTTCTAAGAATATTTATTGTTTGATGATTTAAACTGGTTGGTATAATCCTCTTGCAAATTAATTAGACGCAAACAAAAACGATTTTATCAGAAGTTTCTCAAAAGCTGTGGATGTAGACCCTACCACCCCTGGTCACCACTGATAAAAATAAGGGGATTTAGTTCTCAATATATACATATATACATACATATATATGTATATGCAGCTGAACAAAAATATTTTTGGGGATGAGACACGCTTTCAACTAAATGGCTAATATAAGGACCCAAATATATACTCATAATGATTGCCATACATGAAAAATTTGGACGATCGTAATTTATGTATGTGTATGCTATCTAGATATTTTCTAGCACGCCCAACTTGCGATTGCATAGCGCTTATCAGATATAGCTATTCTAATTCATTTATAAAATATTATGTGTACAGTATATTGGATTCTTCACTATACCGCTATTTTCACTATATCTAGCATTCATTGCACATATACATATACTATTGATAACATTCACTTTTTTTCAGTCCAACATACATAGTTAAAGACAAAAAATTACTTTTTATATATGTACCTACATAGACTAAAAAATTCGAAGGTCAAATGTTGATGAGTAAAATTTTTCGAAGTAACGAAGATAAACTTAGTTCTATCGATTTCATCACAAAGATGAATGTAATATACTTTAATACATCAAACGCCTTCACATTCAATTGACCCCCGAAGTAATGAATTTTAACGATATCCAATAATTTCTCACCACCATATCAACTTTGTCTATCACTTAATTTCTCAAATTGGCCAAACTTTTGGAAAGTACTTAGATGGAATCACCAAAGTTCGTGCTACTGTACTCGCATATCAAGATGACAAAATGAAAAAAAAAGAACAGGATGGAAAAAAAACTACAAACCTTGAAGAAATGTACAAAGTGGAAGGAGTAACTCGATACGTATATCCTTAATAAACCGTCACAATTGATTTGTGTTCAGTCTGTGTGCATGGTGGTCCTCTGACAGTACACCGAATTACTCACCAAGTTTTGAGGGCGTATCATCCGGTATCCACCTTCTATTCCCTACACAAACACCACTCCTCATTAGAGGCAATCATGATCCTGTCCACTCGTCTTTCAATTTCAATTGGAGAAACTTTCCTTCGTGCCCGAACCGATACGTATATATTAAAATATTATTTGTGCCAATTAGAAGTTGACCAAGATAAAAACAGAGACATACATACATACACACACGTATTATGTACATGCATATGTACATACAGATAGTTATGCTATAATTCTTACCCCCCTGTCAGAACTCTGAAAGTGATATCTTTTTTTTTTTTTGGGTATTGCCATTCGATTTCCACAACACCCACTGGAATGACCCACCCGCCCCCAACCATACTACATAAGTGACACTTTGCCGGGCATCTTCAGCATAAGGATATTTTATAGTGTTAAGCCATGGAGGTCATATTGGATGGTACTCTCGCAAAGGACGAACAACTGGGGTATGGGATAATGAAAGTGACAGTGGGCTGATGTGGGGATGTGATGAAAATTCGCCCAGCTAAACATTTAGCATCATAATCAATTGGCGTCAGTGGTAGTTTGTGCCTCGGTTTCACTGCCTTTTTGTGTTTCTCTGGACGACAATAAAATTTGATAAGGAATTTGACTTTGGCCCCGGTTTTCTTTCTTACTTTATGGGTTAACCTGTCTCCGGAAGAAGTGCTGACGTTTATATAAAGTCAATTTGAAGCTCTCTGACGCATTTTATGTTGCCCAGAAAGGATGGAATTAAGGTCTTAAGCTTAAAATATGAGTCATGTTGTTGAAGTTGTAGAATTTGGTGTGATAGGACATTAAGGCAAAAGTGGGTCCGTTGGACTGCCACATCATATCTATAAATATTGGTAAACGTAAAATTTCAACAAATATCAATCATGAGATTGGACTTTAATGCTTCAAACTGACATATTCAAAGTTAAAAGGGTTTGAAAGCTAAGTTAATCCTCATCTTCAAAGGTAAAGCCCAGTATACATATGTACGTAAATATCTCAAATAGTCAATTTTTTGCCTTTCTGCGGTAGAGTGTGAATTGAATTTGCATTTTTATTTCGTGTGGTTACTTCCCTTATTTTACCTTAACACGTTTACATTCTCTATATAAACGTAAATAAACTAAACCCTACCCTTAACCATTTTTTTTTTTACAAAAACTTGGAAATGGTAGAACAAAAGTAAACACTGAGTGCAAGCTTTGTGATAAAGCTTATTGCCTACCCTGTAAAAGTAAGATCCATCCGTATAAATATTTATTTATTTAATGTAATTCAACAAAAAATAAATACATAATAATCAACAAATTCGTACGTCAATCAAAATTCTATCACAAAATTTTATCACTTCATTGTTTTCTCAAATAACTTCTGTACACGCTCATCTGCAAAACACCCGAAATTCTGAAGGTATGGCCGCTGACAATTTACGAGTAGTATTTACGAGACCCGGTAGGTAGGTAATATCTAGTACGATAAGATGAGAGTACGCTTCATCTTTTATTGGCTAGTATCAGCAAGTTTTGTGCTGTCCTGGATTTTACAAGTGCTAGGAGTTTAATATCTTATTGTAGTTTATAAGCTTAACACTTTTGCACGATTTTTAAGAAACAACAACTAACAAAAGATGTACGTTTGTCAACATTGAAAATATCCGAATGTTAAATTAAGTAAGGGTAAGTAGAGAAAACGAGGACTTTTCTTGGGCTTAGCTCAATCAAAAATGTGAAGCAAGCAGTCTCCAATGTATCAAATCGACTTTCTAGATAAGAATCTGGAATTCGTAGCTACTATATTTTGTAGCTCACTCTCATCATGTATATGTATGTCCTTAAAGACTTGAGAGTTTATTTATTTAAGTTAGGAGAGATGTGCTTACAAGAATACATACATACATATGCACACACTAAGCCTGGAGAAGGTCCGTTGTGATACCACCTGAAAACATAAAAATAATCATAGGATTTTTACTTCAAAAAGCGAAATTACAAAAAGGAAATCTGAACTCTATTTTAAGATTTTTTCCGGTTCCAGAAAACCTAAATATCTGGCCGATATGTGCATTTATACATATATGTACATACATAATCGATTACATTTCTTTGTGCAATAGGGATATAATTCCTTTCTTATTATACATCAGAAAATTAATCGCTTCATTTAACAAAATCTTTTCAATAAAATATTGCAATTAAAATAAATAAATAACAATTTTTCTAAAAAAAAACACTTTCCTATGGAATGAACAATCAACCATCCATCATATGTAATTAGTTGGCTATACAAATCATTTCCGTCTCACTTACCCTCTGACATTTAACATAACAAAAACATAGCAAAAAGGATAAATGCAATTTTTTCCAAAACAAATTCTCTGCCAACAACTAAATATTAACAATTAAAATTCATGACATATTCATGCCAGAATCAGCTCACTGACTCGACTGCTAAATTGAATATCATAGTGTGCCTACTACTATGTATACCAAGGTTGTCGCCAATGGCCGCTTTGTCAAATCAAATAAAATTTCGGTTAAGTGACGCGAACACGTTTAGATATAGTATGCCAGATAGAGACTATCTAAAAAGTGCATGTTATTTATTTTATTTTTTAATTAAAAATCAAAACGGTTGAAAACATTTCATGCATTTTTAATTCGAATATACTGAGATACATCGTGTATCCACCCACGCGCACACACGGTAGTAACCTGATTTTAATTGCATTTTCGATCGTTGAGTTCTCTTTCTCTCTGGGGGTACCCTTTGAAATCACACCACCGCCGCTAGTAAATATTTAAAAAAAATGCTTACTATAAAATCGTAAAATCATTGGTCTATGTCAATAATAATTATTACAGTACGTACATGCAGATCGTGGAGCATTTCGCTTGCAGCCAATTTTGATTTCGATTCAAGTGGCGGAATGAGAGCTTTGATGGGAAGCCAAACACCTCTATGGATAATAGCATTAAAAGTCGACATACAGCAGGCTATATGTTGAATAGAAGTTTGAGGTTGACCACTACCACACAAAACCTTTCCGCTCGTCATCCCCTAAACATCAGCACCCACTGACCGACAAGCTACTGTAGAACGATACTGCCAAGAGCGGGAGGCTACTGAATTGACCGCAGTGAACGCATTTAAATATGGCGGCCAGGTCGTACGCCGTCAGTTGAAATACCCAATGCAATCATGGGTAGGAAATGAAAAAATTTGCATTTGCCATTTTGTATCTGCGGAGCTTTTATTTTTCCGCTTCAAATCGGTTTTGTAAATCGAATTAGTTTTCCAAATCTTATTTGGGTTTTTGCATGAATGCAGTAGATACTATACGTATGAATATGTATGCATTTATGTATGTACATGTGTATGGCCAGCAGATACTGTACCCCTGCCAACCGATATCTAACGACCAAATGTCATTGAATGAGGATTGAGTGGTGTGTTAGTGTTTCGGTTTTTTATTTTTTTTTGTCGCATGTCGTTGCTGACTGCCAATCAATTTGCCATCTAACAGAATATAATTTACGCTATGATTTATGCAATTTGTCCGGGAGTCAGGGTAGATCCATCGTGGGACACGGGCACCTACATACTAGGAACGTTGATTACGTAGGAAGTGCACTTTCGCCAGTGCATGCAATTATGCAACTGAATTAATGTCGGTGGCTAATTAATGGTGATATGGAACTGCACGGTGCTCTACATGGTGCATGTACACTAAGCGTCACGAGGCGCAATGCTCGAGAAATTTGATTTATTGGATTTGCACGATTTGGAACGTTGTAATTATTTATATTTTAATTTCCACACAGCTGGTGGTTTTGAGTGAATTTATGCGAGATGTGTTTTATTCTGGTAGTGTGGGTGATGGGCGGAAATATATTGCAATTTGTTAAATGTAAGGGCACGTGTTGGAAATACAATCACCCCATTGGTGGGTTGGATACTAAGTGCAACTGAATCGTGCTGCTGATGTTAATTATGTTTCATGGTTGTTAGCTTTGTGAATGTTTCTAACGTAAAAATATTGACAGTTACGACATTGGTGAACCCAGTAAACCAGTTATGGACATCGAGTGCATTTCTCGTGTAGAATTTTGATTTTTACGAACAACCGTCGATTACAGGTAGGAATTCGATGGAATTACGTAGATCCACTCACTGGTGTGTGTATCTGACTTTTACACATTAAGTTACATTTAATTATTATTGACGGAATCGAATTAGGAGAGTTGACAGGGATCTTATAATTTTGTTTGTATTTATTATAAGCACCGGTTCACCAATTAAATGGATAATATGGAAATTAATTGATCAATTTGACTCTGGCAATATCTTGAATATTTGGATGACTCTTATACTTATTCATACTCAGGCTTTTATCATTTCTTAATTAATCTCTAACTTGAAGGTGAGTTGAATTTTGTTGTAACAAAATTATCTATCATTGGGCGCCAAATTTGCATATTCGAAACTTGCCATCATAAGTTATAAGTGCTAAAGGTATTAAAGTCGCAGTTTATTAAAGGACGGACCAAAGACTGACTACCACATACCAATAAGATGTGATTCTAGGTTCGACATATAAATGGTACATTAGTTTTCTACCGACTTTTCTAAACCAATGCTGATAAATCGCATATAAAGCATTGACACTCGTCTTTAACATGTTGGGAAAGCCATGTCTAGGCTGAAATAAGGTCTCATTAATTACCTTCAATTTTGTGACTTACAGTTAACTGTTCAAGCACATTAATCCTATATTGTTAGCAAGCTGGGATAAAGATTTATGAGTTAAATGGCTTAAGTTAGAGTAAATTCTGTGCGTATGAGAAAGCAATTTCCTTTGTATAGTAACTTAAGTATGTACAATTTACTAGCTGTATTGTTAAATGGACATTACCCTCAATAGGTTTCATTATCAAAGTTTAAATGATTACTGGTGATTCTGCTGCAAATAGCATTAGTTATCCTTTAAATATTTTACCAATTGAGTTTGTTGTTTAGCCTCAATTATTTAGGTGTGTTCTGAAACGAAAAGATTAACTATATGATACTATTTGTATTAATATTGCAATGTAGATTCTAACCTGATAACCTATGAGTTCCATTATCAATAATTTATTGCATTTTCTGAGTATCTTCTATTAAGTTCTAACCTGATTTCTGTAGAACTCATAATGCAAATGGTTTGCTCCGAGCCCTTAGCAACTGACCCAGAACGAAACTAAATGACATTATGTCGTATCATACGTTTTCACTCGTAGGCCAATCTCTTTCGCCAACCTGAACGAAATAGTAGATCTAAAATGTCTATCTCTATGTCATCATTATGACCATTATCTGAGCTTCAATCGTTCACGACATCAAATTTCATTGTTGGTCTTGTTTCCTTTCGTCCTTCTCTGGTTATCAGCTCATAAATATAAATGAACCCTCTTAATGGTCACGGTATTTATAAGTAATGTAAGTGAGTTTACTCTCTGAATGGTATCCTGTCGTCTTCCTAGCGTTAGTGCCAGCAATAGTCCATACTTCAATATCCTGTCCAAAGTAACAGATGAGCACATTACACAATAGATATATCGAATTTTATACTCCTTTTTCGCTGTCATTTTCTTGTTCTATTTTATTTGTTATTGCGAAGGGCAACGCATCCAAAACATAAATATTGTCTGTTGGATTATAAAAAAATATATACATTAATCCAGAAAGGGGGGAAAAAACTGCAGAAACAATGCTTTTGTTTCAAGGGTGCATACTCAGCATACTTTATCTTCATCGCCTGTTTCGTATTCCTCCCGTTGTTTCCGTATGTGCGCCACACATAAAGCTACATAGAATAGAAATATGATGGGGGTCCTACAATAGCATAGAATGTAGTCAGTAGGTATCGCTGTCTTGAACTTAAAAAAAAAAAAAAAAAACCAACGACGACGACGGCGGCCGATAATAGAAAGAACAACAGGACGAATGTGAGTGCTTCTCGGTATAGATATATGATCATAAATACACTATATACTCATCAAATCCTATTTTTCCTGAGTGTACAGGTGAATCGTGACGTGAATAAAGTAGAAATAAATGAAATACAGTATACATGGGTTATTATATACGTAGCGTACATATGTATTCGTATATGAGAAAATAATAATAAAATAACAAACAAACTAAAGGATAACAAAATATGGCGTAACTGGTACAACTGCAGGATGCGCAGTGTAGGTACACACATTTCTCTTCGTGTATATCTGGTAAAAACAGATAAAACAACATGATATCTCCTCCACATAGCCCGAATGGAGTGAACAAATATACGATGAAAACAACAAAACCAGCGGGAAAGAATAAAAGTTCCAAGAACCGGGTAAAGCAGCATTTTTTTTTTATCGATGTACCCAAATAAAACAACACAGCGATACATAGCCAGGGAGTAACATGTTCCCGATGATGGCTGCTTTGTAGATAAACGATTTGTTTCCTTAATGATAATAATGAAAATATAAGGATCTTCCTATAACTTTTGTGGACAAAGTTTTATTCATACGTGATCATTGTGGACTGTTGGTTATATTTCAGATTTGAAAAGGATGGAGAAATTGCCTTCATCAAATGTCCTTCAATTGAGATAGGTATTTATGTTTGTCATCACGAAAAAATCTCACATCCAAATACATGCAAATAGTCAAGAATCATCGAAGAAATTGCTAGAAACTAATTGAAAATGAAAACTTCCATTTTGAACATTCAGAATCGGTGTCGTATACGTGTTATTTACGCAGAACGTCAGCCGTATACTAACTTGACACTATAAATCCATTTAGGGGAATTTTCACCTCACAATCAGTGCCCGAAGGACATTCAATCTCCATAATATATGCAATTGCACAACAATCAGCCTGTACGCAAGCAAGCTATACTCCACCTACGACCTATAAAGCACATCCGAATGCATTGCAAATGCAAAATTTTAAACGATACGTGACGGCGAGTGACAACGCTAAGACCGGAGCTTTAATACTCCAACAAAATGCAATCGTTATCCCTCAGTCGGTCTATACACCTAAGTATCTGATGGAATATATGGGAGATTGTGCAAGGGGACTACGACTATCTATCAGAACGAAGGGAGATGGATTAATAATTGCGAGATGGAGTGAAATTTGCGGTTTTTCAAGTTAATTTCCATAGACGTGGTATTTAGCAAATGACGTTTCTGTTCGTTGTAGATAATCTAATTTGTTTCATGGGACTTCGTAATTTTGTGACCACAATCATTTTCAAAAAAGTGAGGGATGCTTTCGTTATAGTTTTGTGTAAGCTGGCGTGATGGTCATGGTCATAAACAACTTATCTCCTATTCCAAGCTCATACTCAGATGACAGCTCCACTTGTGAGTGTGTACATACATAAATAAGTACGTTAATGAATGTTTGGGGGATGTCTGTATACATTATATATAATTTATTTCTAAATTGGTGTACTTATGTGGGTGTCGTGCCTCAGTGGTAAGTGTGTCGGACTATTGACTATGAAAGTTTTGACATGATTTTACCTCTCGTGAGCACCTGACAAACATCAGAGAGTATATCTGTCATGAAAGAGATTCATTTAGGACACGGACACGGAAAAGAAAAAAATTTCTAGTGAAATATTCAGGACGATGGTCGCTCTAATGAGAGAACAAACAGTTTAAAATAACTTTTCGCAAATAATAATACTAACTAAGCCCACTCTATCAAGGAAAAATAAATAAATAGGTTAAGCCATTGTATCGCTTACAGCGCCAAAGTTTTTTAGATTATGTGGTGGTAAGAGGATATTTAAAGAGGATATTTATTACACGACAGAGAATATTTCAACCTCGGACGTGAGGTCGTCACTAGTCCTAGATCTAGGTACACTTCAAAACTGTTGAAACTGTCTTCACAATCTCGTTTGATTTGATTTAGAATTCCTACGCTTTACCGTAATATAAAGCTGGCAAAGCGTTTGGATTCTGAAACGAATTAGCCGAGCATAGCATCAATTTTAGAGGTTAAGTATGTTTTGTGCCCACATGTCATCAATAAATCATTTTTTCTACGATAAGGAAAATTTCAGTACTGAAAGAACAGTTTCCACCTAATCGAATTATATTCGAAGTTCAAATTTGAAACTGAGATACCAACTGAATACCTTCTGATTTTTCAAGAGCTATTATGACTAATATATATACATATCCTAAATATATTTCAAAAAACAGTTGGTTACTTATTTTGTTCTCGATAAAGTAGTTTCTCCAAAGAATAATGCATCCTTCATATTTACAATTGTTATCGTAATTTGTTTTTAATTCACTGTTTTCGAGTGCTTGTCAAAAAAGTTCTCATTTTTTATATTAACGCAATATGTAGGACCTGCTTTAAATATGTACATATATAAAATCCTTCAATTAACCCAAAGTAGAAGGAAGGCTTAGGGGCCTGTTGAGCCAAATACTTTTTGTTTTTTAAAAGCACAAATTATGGTAACATCAATGGAATATAGGAACTGTAGGAATATCTGGCTAGCTATTAGTCCTTCTGTAATCTAATTATGTATGTAGTTATATTAATAAAATGTCATTTCATTCTCAATCAATCAATTCAATGATTTGCCTCCAGAAGCATATGTGGCAGTATTTTACATTTTCTTCTTGCTTAGCTGTCGAAGGTGATTCTGTAAACTCGAGTCTGAACAACTGTTTGTCAAGACTGAGCTGCCCAACGCATCCATCATTATCACCTATGCTAGACTAGAACCCTACACTCAATTATTTAATTGGTTAATTTTCTATGGATATGATCACAATTCGTTTCTCGACTCCTCCAGTATTTACTAAATCCTTGTTGCATTTATATTAGTTTTTTAAATGACACCGTTTGTCATTACTGTGTTCAGTTTTCTATGTTTGTTTCTATGACTAGTTTGATAACACTTTCAGTACCTGTTACTCCCTCGTGTCCTTTATTACGAATGGTGATTTAAATTCCTCTGAATACTTATCTCTGTTTCGCTAACTGAGCAGTAATGCCATACGACAATCAGCATTCTTTGAAATACCATCAAAGTAAAATATTGTAGACATGGTATTAAATGTATATTTCACGTCTTAGCCCTAAAACCATTAGGTGCAGACAATGACTATTAGTACAGTACCTGTTGATCGAATTCTCTATTCATCTAACGAGGCCATCCATTAAACTCATTATTAAATTATAATTCTGGTTCCCCTTTCTTAGGAATACATTAGCAAAAAAGATTCAAAAATACTTAAAAGTAATATCGCATATAAAATTATTACTGCCAAGGCGTAAAGTTAAAAAGAAAATCTTCCATCTCGCAAGTTATATGGGAAAATTCTCATAAAAAATCAAAGCAAGCGCAAAAGAAAGGAAGAAGAAAGAAAATCTAGCTCCAAAGAAGGACCTTTCGTTCAGAACAAAAAAAAGGACGAACGCAAAAAAATTAACCGACTTAAAAGAAAATCTCGTTAGCGTAAATAGCGGCGCTCACTCTCTGGTTGATGCCCTTCTCCTTTGCGCGTTTTCTGTGTGTGAATGTTCCAGGTGTCAATTCAATTCGTTAAGGTCCTGAATTTTCCACTCTTAACCATGGTAACATTATAGACGAACGAATGTTTTTTTTTTTCCATTTTTTACGAGCAAAGTAGTAAGGATGACGATGGTGGAGGTAAACGGGTCTCCTTTGGAGCTTCTCATTAAGCAGCAAATTATTCATGAAGCAAAATTAAATACCCGGAAATATTATGTGCATTTTACTTTCTTGTCTAATAATTCCGTCTTTATATACCTTTATTCCATCCAATTTTCCATTTTGCAACCCTAAATATTTTAGGTAGTTTTTTCACCTTTTTTGGGGTACAGGTTGGGAAAAATATTTAGAAAAAAAAAATCATGATGAACTCGAGTGCGAGCTTACAAAGTGGGGGGTTGATGTCTTTGAAAACTAAATCGATGATATCTGTAATAATACCACTGAAGGGTTGGTGGTGGGCTGCCTTTCTCTCATCCTTCGGCTTAAATAATGCAGTTGCGTGGACAAAAAGAATTTGTGTTCTTCTAATGGCCATAAAGATCTCTACAAATGTGAAAATCTTATTTTATTCCATTTTTTTTTTATTCACCCCCCAATAACCCAATGGGAACGTCAATATGCGGTGAATAGGAGCTGCTAGACGGATCCCCCTCATCCAATGTCTCTTTTCGATATTTTTATACTTTCATCCGCTTAATGGACAACATAAATGCCCACGGGTGTTTTAGAGAGTGCTTTGTGATCACATCAATATTTCTTCATATTGCCGAAGTGGTCGGTGGTCGATGGGTTGACGATGAAATTTTGTAAAGGTTATACAGTGGGTATTGGTTCTCCTTTTCAGTTACAGTGGATGGCTGATTCGTTACAAAATTTGTTATTGATTTAAAAAATAAAAAAAAAAGTTCGGGATGTGGGTAAACGAATTTATCAGATACTGCTTTTAACGTCTGTGGTGGTTTACTAAAAAATTGAGTGTATTATTCATAATTGAAGATATGGTTCATTAGACATGAGCGGCTTTTCTATATATAAGGAATTCTTCGTGGGTGTATTTTTACTTCTTTATTAATTTTTAAGGTGCTTATAGAGAATTTATTTTTTTTTTTGAAACAACGTTGTAAGGTCTGATTTGCAGTTATAAACGTAGAATCTTTCGTCTTTCGAATATAAGATGTATAAGACTATATTTTCTCGTAATAACACAGCTATAGTCCAGTGAACACAGGTGGGTTTTTTGTATAACATGATAAGAATAGTAAACTGGACTAAACAATTTTATGACTTGTGTCCTTCTGTGCATTTTCAAATTTTTAGAAAAACAAGGCTAACTTTTTATACGTTTGAAGGTGGATATCTGGAAATACTAAAATCCGAATGTGGTTGGTAGCGATTTGGAGTATCTAATTACTCGATATTGATATATGTATGCATTGACGATTTAACAACTCTTTGATAAGCAACGAGCGAGATTTAATTTACTTACTGAACGGGCTCCGGACTATGTGGAGTCTCTCCCTGAGACATCATAGCCTTCCATCTTTGTCAATTCCGGGCACGTTGCTTCCAATGTTCTGGATCAAGCGCCTTGTCATCCGCAATTGTTTGGTCTATGAAACTAAGGTTCGGCCTCCCTTTTTGCCTGGGAACTATGAATCGAAGATTCTATTTGCTAGAATTGTATAATAAATAGTTAGCTGTTGTTCTGTGTCTAATCACGATTCAGGCACGTGCGTTTTGCATACGAAAGATTATGTTTTTTCTATACGTCATCTGTTTTCCTTATATCTCTTATAATGTTTCAGTAGAAAGATATATAAAGACATATCACATCTCTGTATGTAAAATGTGTGGTAACAAAACCTACCTAATTCCGAAGTATAAATTAATTTTTCATCTATTCAATTTGCATTGAAAATGAATTCCCTTTTTGATTTACTGCACTTCAATTCTTAATGAATAATGATTTTCCTTTCATTTAGTATGAGAAACTCAAGGTGGCTATCTATCAAATCCCATTGATGATATACCATGGCATATTTGTATGTACGAGTATCCATAGAAAAAGGTTGAGTGCACGCATGTTTGGTCACGAAGCACAGAATAAAGCTGATTTGTCTGCTTTCTCTTATTTTATATTCGAATAATTCATTAATTAATAAACCTACTATAGAAAGTAATGTCTATTCATAAGAAAATCTTGTTTCTGTTTTCTTGCTTTTTCATTCAACTTTTTCCAATTATGTTCACGCAAACGGACATTTATAAGAAACGACAATTAGTCCATCATAATTGCGTAGTAATATAGAAGATGACCATCGCATGATGGTTAAAGATGAAGGACCTATTTCAAAGACTAGCTTTATTATCCAACATACATAGATAGCATCTGTCAAAGAAACGAGAAGAAAAGAATTACAAAAAAGTTTCCGTGCAACGTGCTCATCACTTCCACCATTATTGCGCCACGGAAGAAAGGTTTAATGAGATTTAGATTTTTACCTTTTTCACCGTCGTCTTCGTCATCGTCATCGTCGTCGTCGTTGTTGTCGCCATAGTCGTCCTTGGAGTTTCATTTTCCAATCACGAAGTTTTATTATACTTTATTTCTCCATTCAGGTGCCGGTGAGTACTCGCAAATCAGACAAGTAGACAAAACACCAAGAGAAAGGCAGAGAAATATGAGGAGGAAACTCAAGAACTCATGCAGCAATTTCTTAGACATCCCCTTGCAGCCCCATTTTGAATGTCAAATGCCACAGTGTGTCTTCTTTCTTCGTCTACGTTTTGCCTTTCTCTTTTCTTCCATAAATCTTCTTGGCTGGTGGTACTCAGGAATCATCATCATCTTTCAATTCCCAACATAATGCACACCAGAGGCCCATCGGACGACAGTGACTACGACGACAACGACAAGGACGATGTGGTGCTACTCTTGAGACCAAGAGACGATACCATACCACGTATTCTTACTGCTTGTACTTTTAGCCACCACTAGGGGTTACATGCCATTTTGTGTTGCAGCAAACTTGATTAAAACTTTTGATTTCATAAAATGATACGAACGGACAGGATCCTGATCCTATGTGTATGGGTTAGATGCTATGATTGGAATTAGTTTTTCCATTACTGACTTTTATCTCTACTCTTTTCCTCTTTCGCCAACCGTAACCTATTCGTTACGCGTGTGTGTGGTTATTTTTTGGAATCAAATTAAATCTGACACGAAATGTAGTGAAGCGCAACTATCATATTAGCCATTGTGCCATTAGATTGCTACTATTTCTAACACTGCTTCTCTAAAAAGTATTCATAGACCTCGCCTCACACGTACATCCTGCAAAATGGCAGCAACGGATGTAATTATTATCATTTCGCAGAAATATATTTGTCTAGCAAATTAAAACGTGAATTGTCAAAGTTAAATGAGTCGAGCAAAGTAAAATCGCAATGATGACGTGCGGAATGCTACTTCAAGTTGCACACTAATCCGGAGCCGGAAATCCTTTATGTTTGGGTACAAAATATTAAATCTTTCAACTGCCACTGCGAGTCCATTTGAAATGAATATGAAAACAGAAAAAAAAAAATAAATAAAAATAAAAAATAATGCAATTGCTTTGAAGTGAAACTCATTTGGAAATGGGAAATTCATTTGGAGAGAAATATTTTTTTTTTTTAAATTAAGTTTTCACTAAAAACGAAGGACGAAGCGAGAAACAGCAAAGCCATAGCTAGAAAAACAAAGGTTTTGTAATTACATTTATACCAGAAGAATGTTATTATTTAATTAATTAATTTATTTTTAAAAAAAAAAAAAACTTTGAAATCATAGTATTTGCAAGTATTGAAAAGTATGCACACTTTTTTTTATTGATGTGAAGCAATAGTTAGTGGAACTTTGTAGTACATAGTGTCTACCTCTATTATGGCAACCTTATACACATTGCTTACAGATGTGCAAGGACTTTCAAATTTTCATTGGTTTTGCACCGTGAAATTGCAGTAGTAGAAACATCGTCCATAAATTTTTCTTAATTGTGTCATCTTCCTCATTAGTTTTTATTACAAAATTAATTACACACTGCTCACATTAAAGAGGTAAGAACTCGGTAGTCAAAGAAGCGCAAGGGCCACTTTTCGCTTCTTTTATAAAAAAAATTCCGGTTTCGATCAAACTTTCCCTTTCGAATTCACAAGTTTCCTGATTTTCGTGATTGTCTGCTATCGTTGTCGGGTTTTAATTTTTGGAACTATAGGTACATGCACTTCTTTTTACGGTTCAAATAGTCCGTGCTGGTAGTTTTTCCTCCATTCGTCGTCCTTATATACACCATGAAATATTTGACAAAGGACTATTCAATGATAAGTCCTCATAGTGTGTACTAAAGTGCTCTTTGTGAAGCATATTAAGTTTACTCTGACGCGAAAAAGTCAGCTACGAATCCGGATAAACTCAGTCTTCCTTACGAAAACGTTTTTGTGAAAAAATTCTTATGTCTACCAAATGTTGGTTGGTTTGGACTCAAAGATACTCAGACTTACGAAATATCATAGAGTTTACAAAACAAAATTTTTGTACGAAATCTTTCATAACAAGTTTTGAACCTATACGATTTAGGGTTCCTGCAATTTTTTAATGACACAAAGAAGGATATTGGCGTTTTAGTTAGAATCAAAAGACGCAGGCGTAACAGTGTGTATACATAGAGAGTATACATACTTTCTGCAAAATACACATGCAGATTCTTATACATTCAGATTCTCTGCCTCATAAACCGCCATCTTCTATCTATTGCCATCACGGTCAAGTTTTCTCCAATCTACAAGGTTTTTTAGTTTTTTGGGTTCGATTGGTCCTGGACCCGAATCCTGAACTGGCATTCAAAATTTTTTGAACTGGAAGCAACGTAATTAACGATTCTTATTTTTGCCACAGGTCATAAGGTTTGCAGTTGAATCTTATCCTACTTAGTCGTCATCACACATAGATGGCGACATATTGCTGACCTTGCCAAAAGCATCCATAGCATGTGCATGATTGTGAGTAATGCTTACATCTATGAGAGTGACTTGCAGATGAAAAAGTTTAATATAACATAACACATTAGGAAGATGTCAGGGATTGAGTTTAGTTTGTTTGATTTGTAACGTTAAGATAATCAATAGAGATGCCGTTTCCGAATTTGACACGTGAGCTTTTAAACTAAAATTTTGGAGCGCTAAGCTTTCTTTTCTTTTCTTTTTTGTTTTCATTTTTCTCTATATTCATACAGTTCGGTTAACAAACAAACACACTACCCATTTTCTAAAAAATATCACTTTCTTTTCACTTACTCAACACTCATCAGGAAATAATTCGAATGAAGAAAGAACAAAAGCCATTGAGTAATTTTCATAATTTGCATGACTGCACCAATCCTCCAAGTAATCCTTTTTATCAGACCATAACCTATCAATTAATCCAGGCAAATTATTAAATTAAATTACCGCATTATGTGTATCAAGACTTAAGCTTCCTTAAATCTTTTCAGAACATGATGCGTTACAAGTTTTAATGAAATTTCAATTTGCAATATGTGCACTTCTGAGTTAATACGCCACGACCAGTGCCATCAACATGATCATTACAACAACCGCTACCATTACTAGGTACATACCACCCCCGTCTTACCGCAACTGGAATTTTCTTCAAGGAGGAAAGCGTATCGTTTCCTTACTTATGCCTTGTATTCCAATTTGATTTGTGTGCAAATTCCAAAAACCTATTTCACGCTCAAACTGTCAGCAAACTAAATCTCATTCCGAAATTGTATCATCACATTTCATCAATATTATTAAGGATATTTTGCGTTATATAACTGTTTGTGTGTCTGTGTGCGTTTGTTTGTATGTGCATCCGCAATTGTGGGAATAATATGAAATTGCAACGTGATGCGAAATCGAAGAAAATTACTAAACCGCTTGTAGTTAAAATTTAATCCTGGAAATGAAAGCGATGTGAAAATTTTGTGTTCGTTTTTTGAAATTCGAAGATAAGAGAAGAGAGGATTAATTATTTAAGGTGTCAAAAAGTTTAGACAGGGTTTTGCTCGATGGTGCCTCCTCATCAGAATTGAAATATTGAGCCTGAGAGGATGAATCAGCTATGAAAGGCAATTTAGAAAGTATCAGTGCCTGTCAGACGTTATTGTCAACTTGAACATTATTCACGTGTTTTCAACTTTTAGGCATACCTAAGTTTTTGGAAATACTGTACGCAAAAATAGCTTGCATACATTTTACGAGTTGATTGGTGATTTCGTACTTTCGTATTGCGGTTTCACTATATTTAGAACGTCACCGGAAAATGTCTGCATCGCTCCTATTTACAGACCACTAACCACACAAATGTGAAATCAAATTGTGGCAAACAAACATTATTGGATTCAAAACGAGAAATAAGTTCGGTTCTGATGTCTCAATTATTTGGTGTCCAAGTATTATATCATCTCATATTACAATCTACGACAAATAACATCATTAAAATTGATTCAAGAATTTAGAAGCTATTTCCGTCGCCCATGGATATATTCCGTTCTTATGAATTTTGGAAAGCATGCTATATAGCCTCTGAATAAGTTGATATTTCTACATGAAGTCTTCCCTCTAATAATATTTTTGCTATGAATGTAACACATTTAAGTTTAAATCTAAACGCTCTCAAATGTAGGCACAGTTTAGAGTACATACGTAGAAATGGTTGACTTATTTATTGAATAATCACTTGGTATCATATTCTAAACGAAATATTTTTTCTGTTTATTTATCAAAAAAATAAAAAAACGTATTTATCCACTTTCAAATAGTTCGTTGGAGTTGGAAATAAAGTTTTAGATAGGATACCTGCTTTTTACGATAGTTGCAGATTGCTTGCGGTTAACCTGACGACTATTCAAGGCGTGCAGAGTATTGCAGGAAAATTGTTGAAAGGAATTCAGCTGTATATTTTAGTGGATCACTGTTTGTAAAAAAAATAGCGAGACAAAATCATTTCTACGATAATGAAGCGAATTAATTAAGTCTTCTATTCTTTTAGCTTCTATTTACCAGTTTATTTGCTCGGCTTTGAATTCAATCCAGCGAATGGGAAACAACCTTTGTTGTACCGGACCAGACATAGAGTTATACTCTAGCGTACGTAAGATAAAGAATGAGGTATTTCAGATTATTGCATTATATTGCACCTTATGATCTCTAAAGCAATCTATGCTACAGGTATAGGTACGAGCAGGCTAGACACTTTTGAGAATCTCCTTTTTAAACAGATTTTGATAGTAGATATACTGTTTATTAGTTTGTCGAGTGAAAGCACAATAAATGTTGAATGATTATGGGTAAATTTGATTTTCGTAAACCTCTAGATTGTATTAATCCAATATTTTGTATATTAGATAAAAAGTAAATTTTTAGACAACCAGAGTTGCAAATAAGTATCGGTCCAATTTCAACTGGGGCTTAATTTAAAGATGAACATAAACTTAATATATCAACGACCTAACCCAACAAGTGTTTCTTTACATATAGCCTTTGACTGCCGTAAATTCTCAGATTAGATTCTCAGTAAAGTTAATTTTACAAGAAAAAGGCGTTTTAAAAGACATTATAAGAACTCTTGAAGGAGTGTTGGAAAATTCCAAGAAATACTTGTCTCCCAAAGTTGTGTGTTTTGATTCATATCCACAAAACATCTTAAACATAAATACAATAAAATTGTTTTCTTATACGCAAATGGTGAAAACGTTGCCTAATTTTACAAACTTCATAATGTAATCCTATATATACTGAATTTGAAGACTTCCTGGGTTCAGAAATGGATATTTTAATGCAAAATGTGAAACCGATTTGGATTTACATTTTACTTAAGGAGATTTGTGTATAGCCCAATATAGTATGGAAATTGTTTCTACATATTTTATCGATATTGGTAGTTCCAAATGGGTTGTATATTAATAATTCTTAATCATCGTATCCTCCATAATTGACCCACACTGATATCGATTATTTATGAACTCAGATGCATACCTTAAATAAATATTATATTTTATTATTTCATTTATAAATAGAGTAAATAATTTAAAATTAAATTATACATAAGTTGCATCGTTGTCATATATGACAGTGTATTGGTTTGACCAGGTAGAAAGGACTTTGCACAATCGAATGGTTTCTTAAATCGAATCTTTACTTTCTATCTACTGATGTCTTTTTCAGGGAACAACTCTCCTGCAAACTTGTATGCAATTTTTTGCTGCTTAACTAGTTGCGAGATTCTAGTTGTCTCAGCGATATTCTTAAAAAATATCATTTATCCTTTCTTCCATAACTGGCACTAGTAATAGCATTTATCAATTTCTGTGTCAGTTGTTATCAACTTGTCCCACATCATGCAAACGAATGACAAGCATCCGAAAGTATAACTGGGTGCTCCCTAAGAGGGTTGAAAAACTTAAAGGAAAATATTCACATACCTATTGACGTCATTATTTGTGAAGAGAACTCGTGATCTTTATTTCCTCTTTCTAGTATTTAGTACGGATTTACTGTGACACTAGCACTATAATTCTTCAAGAAGCACATTTGACAGTCTTGGACTCTAATCTAGGTTTGGCAACAATACTCTACCTAAGACCACCTCCTCTAAACTAGTTATTAAAAGCCATATGCTCAGCTAACTTTACCAATCAGATTTAGACGATACATTTTGTAATACTACGCAAAGCAATATTCGTATTGTACCTGGAATCAAAATCCTGTATAAATTTGATGGTTAAGCCATACCTTGGAGAGCTTGTCATAGGGATCTCATATATATGCATGTATGTATATAATGTAAGCCATCCTACTTTGTATCATTGTCGAGTTCCACCTCTTATTTATAAAAATATATTGCAAGCGAGCTAAATATATATGTAGTTATTTTAGGTTTGATTTCAATCCTTTTATAGCATCTAGAGTACGTCTGCGAGTAAAACTAATTTTATGAGTTTTCAAATATTCAAATATGGCAAATATTGTCTACCTTCATTCTTAGAAACCAACTCCCTAAGGGACTACGAACAAATCTCCAGCGGTTGTCACGTCGCACAAAAAAGATAAAATATCACAAAGCCAAAGATACCGCTAGAGGATTTCCTACAATTTCCCATTAAATCAAGTTCACGTATAATTTTTACATTCCCCGCTTATCCTTGCATCTGTGATGAGTTATTTTTCAACTCTCCTCGTATTAGATTACACCCAACTGGTACACCACAAGTCTACGAGATTTACATTCCTTTAGTTGCTGATAAAATATATACATATGTATGTATATACATATGCACTTTTTTTTTTAAATTCCATGCCCGACACTAAGTGGTGGTTTCGTCCTAATGCCCAGAGTACTTTTCGTTTTTTTTTTTTGTTAGAAAAGGAAACTGTAACCACCGAGTATTTCCTAAAACATGTAATAGAGAACCTACTACTGAATACTTTCCTTTTTTTATTCATTCGTTTTGTAAGTTTCCATCTTCCTTTATCTGCAACATTTTGAACGTGTATTGCTGACCAGACACGTGCATCCATTATCGGTATACCCAGCGGGTATGAATAAGAAAATGATTTGTCTTACGCAGAATGAGAAAAAAAAATAAAGAAAGAAAACGCGATGAATTTCTAAATAGACAGATTGCTTTGATTATACAATTTAGTATCTTTAAGAATTTTTATCGCTCACATTAAATTTCGCTCTTGTTAACAAAATTCATTTTGTTTTTCAATTGCAGAAGCTGATTACACCCTGGACGATTCATTTTGGAATGAAGAAAGTCCTGTTGGTAAGTACCCAATTAGAAAAAAAAACCTCATTCTTCTTCTCTCTACATATGTATGTATGATACTTAGTATACATATGTGTATGTATGTATTTATGTGTAGATTTTGTAGTTGTAACAAAATTTATACCCTCGCAAGCCCATGATTAAGTGTGTATGTGTGCAGTTCTGACCTACATCCATGCCTGGAATCTGTTGATAATTTTCTTCTGTTAGAAGAAAAATCCTTTTTCACATACAAACAAATGGATAACAATAAAAATCATAAACTACGAAAAGCTACTTTCACCAACTCTATGTGACTCTGTGTGCGCCTCTGTGTTTTTGTTTATTTGTGCATTTGTCATTTGTTGTTCTTATGTTCGTATATTTTATCATAAACACCGTGAAGTAGTACAGGGGCGTGGGACTACTAAAGTGACATTTACAAAAGTGTTTCAGACAACGCACATCTATTCCTTCCTTCGAGTACTCGTGCACTACTTTTGCAATTACGTTGTGTCTTTCTTTATCACCAACACATTCCCACTTACTTAGTTTCTGTTCTAGTAGTGGATTATAGTGTTGTTGCAAATTTTTATGTCACTTTGAAGCGGTTCTACCTCGTGCAAGTGTGTAGCAGTATAAAGGATTATGTGTGAAAGTCTTTCGAAAATATGATAGAGTAGTGTTATACGAAAATATGAGAAAAAGAAGAAGCACATGGCATGGCTACTTGAGATACAAACGGGCTTCTCATATCGCGTAGGACAATGTGCTTACGGTGTTCGTGACGAAAATAAATTAAGGATTACAGGGTTTTTGTATATTTTAGGACAAATAAGCGACTTATATTTTAAAGTATAAACTTAAATTCTTTTTTTTTTAACTAAAACGTGCTTAGGCTATATTTTGAATCAAAAAAATGTATATCACAGAGTTGCCGTTTCCTTATTTTACTGTCCTGTTAAATAAGAGAAAAGAAGAATCTCAGGTTCAAAATGAATGGTTAGCGCTACGTACCCTCTGCCCCTAATTCTAGCTTAAATAGCGATACAGCGTAGGATATCGGCCTCAACCAACAAGGATAGCTAATTTGTTCGATCCATAGTTATGGCTTTAGTTTCACCACGGTGATTGATGTTTTTTCAAATTAGATTTATCTCCTACACCGAAGTTTCTATTCGACCGAAATCGATGAGTAGGTTTTCTGGATCAGGGCATGGATATTCAACTATTCTACATAATCTAACCATTTTGTGCGATGCGATGTACAAGAAGCATTCTCTAAATCAACTGATGAATACCCCTATTGTGGTCGTATACTTTGTGATCGTATTTTCTTATCCTCATCCTGAATATATTGTGATAAAGAGTATTTTCAGTAGGTTTTGATTGGGTTATGGGAATTTTTGTTTGCTTCACAATAGTTTTCTTACAAATTGTGATTAAAAAGTGATTATTTCATTGAAAATTTTAGTTATGCCACTTCTAGAGTACATAGATCATAAGCGAATGAAATCTTACCTCTACACTGTCAATATGTACTTACTTTAACATTCTATTTGAGTTGTGATCTTGACTCAGTCTGTTAAAATAAACGGAATTGGTTCCATCGAAAGTGTGGTATTAGCAAGTAGGTATGTATGTATCATGAGTATAACATGTCCTCAGATAATATTCTTTAACATCTCAACGTAGTTCCTATTCTCGATGATATCAGATCAACCTGCGACCTAAATTTAAATGGCGTGGGTTAAAGTATAAAATAATTCATTGAGACCATACCCATTAGGGTAGTATGAGGCAAATGTATGTTTGTTTACGAAGTAATGAAGCCTTAATATGTCGACTTTGACGAAGCATTCACGACCAGAATTCTTATTTCTTTAAGAAGTATCTGAATTTATGATTAAAACTACTTATACTCGTATTTGACAGCACTCGAAATTTTGGTGTCATTGTATTAAATAGCATATTCATAGGACCGAAGTTCGAGAACTAGTGTAAATTACACTACCTCGTTAATTTGCTACAAAAGTAGGTACCTACATACGTAGGTGAAATAACTCATCTAAGATAGATGCAGGAATATACTCGAGAAGTCTTTCCTTGAAATTTGCCGCTAAAGCTAACACATTTCCATATGACTGAACGTAGATGTTAGTTATTCAAGAAATATATAAATAGTTGCCATAGTGAATAGCTGTTTATTATTTTTAAGTTTCACATTTGTCATCACATTTTCTGCATAGCGGGTACGTCTATTTGTTAGATAATCATGACATCCGCTTATATTAATTTGTAATCCTTGCCCTTTGTCGGTAGCACAACAGCACTCTGAGCACATTTACATTTCCTTATTCCGCACACATAAATTACTTGTTTTATCATCGCGGAAACTTCGTCTAAAAGCATATCAAACTTTCACCTTAACATTCTTGTAAGTAAGGCACGCTACGATAATGGTTTTAACACCATAACCAATGTATCTTACGAGCCTATCTATGTAGCGCACCCAAAAGGGTAATTGAAACGTCATACTCAAGCCATAGTTATACGCTTGCATGCTGCAAGGAGTAATAAAATTGGTTTTTATTTCGTGCACTTACAAGTCCACACACCCACCAACCGTCGAATATTAAATGCTCTTAACGTTCTTAACATGTTGTTTTATTTTATTCGAAATTGCCTATGAGGACCACTTAACAATATACATGAGAACTGTAACAATAATAATAATAAAAAAAAACTTAAGCACAACATTATCACAGAGAACAATAAAAAACAATGCATTTAAATTGTCATCGTTTATTAAATAAATTATTCCCACAGACGCACAAAACTACTACATGATGCACCAACTTTTACAGGATACTCCTAGTGTAATTACTTCTGTTCAATTGGTAGCACAGGATTTTCCGGAATATTACAGGCCATCGTCAAACTCTTCAAGACCAGTTGTTTACATAGGTACATAGCGAATGCGTGTACAGCATCTATTCGCAACGAAAAAAAAAAATAAATGTTCTTGTTGGTTTTACCCACAACACTATAAGGCGACCATGATGTTTACTTGTCCTTCCTCCTCAACAACAAGCTATAGTGCTATGCAGTTGTAGTTCTTCGTACTTCTTCTCACACTCTCTCCCACTTGGTCTGAATATCCTGAAGACTTTCGTGACAAGAAGGCACAAACTACTTTCTCTCGCCTCTGCGTTGTTGGGCAATGAAAAAAAGGACGAACGACAGAACAGAAAAAAAAAAAAAAATATATAACCCGGGACATTAAGTTAAGTTATTGCAAGTAACGTCTCTGCCAAACGATTTGCGGTCGCCATACATTAGAGGATTCTACTTGCTTCCTTGCATGCATCGGAAGGCTGTGGTGAAGCTGATGGTGAGTGCATAGGTCGTGGTGAGGTGGTGCTGTACCTACTTGGAGGATGTCGTTTGGTTGTGCAGGGCTGCTAAATTAAATTACAACCTTCCGAGAATTATGCATTTAATGCTACTGTGCCTTGCAACTGTAAGCATGTGTGCTGTTCTCCTAATGGTGTTTGCAAATATAATATAATCCTGCTACAAGAGTACGTGTCGTGTAAATGTCGTATGAATGTTTCTCCCTTAATTGGAATGAATCTCGAAAAGAAGAGAGCACTTTGCTTTTGGGGGATATTTTCAAGTACTTGTCAGAGGTATAATATGGAAATGGACACCGTAATTGTAGAATAATTTGCAATATTTTTGCTAGAATTATTATCAGAATTAATTGAAGGAAATGGTGAAGAAGCTGTGATAACTGGCAAATAAATGTCAGATTAGATATGATTGCTTCAGAACGTAACAAAAGTGGACACAAATTATATTTTTATGCTTAAGTTGTTTCAAGGGCTTTTAGAGGATTTTACCTGAAGGCCGTTGGACATAAATTAAGTTTATGACTTTAAAATGTACATATCTAGCCTTATAGACTCTTTCTTTGTACTCGTCTGTGCTCTCTATTCATTTGTAAGAACCAAATATACATATGTAAAGTGATTGAACGGGTGTGATACGTTAAAGTGGCGTTAAATTGCATGATCTTGGTGGCCAATTGACTGGTCAATTTCAAGCAAATAATCGGTGAACACCGTTCGGTAATGGTTTGATCGGACGGGAAACGCAAGCTCTTGCCTAATATTTGACCAAAAAAATAAGGCTCGACAATGCGATGATAATATTTGTGAATTAAGGGTATTTCATGATAATTTTAGGTGCCCTTTACTACAAATGCGACAATTTCTATATACTAAGTCAGGTTCCAGTTGATTCAAGGTCCAAATACTGAATTCATGTTGTATGATGGGCCTTTGGCTTCAACTCTAGAATAAATTGAATCTTGCAACCCTTTAAGCCAAGATCTTTTCCTCCATTTCCCGTGCATATAGTCAAATCGATAAACTGGGCACTGGCGACAAGATGTGTAATTTAAAATATAAATTTTCCGCAATTAAGCGTTTTTGTAAGTTATTTATAATTGGGCGGAGTATACTGAACACAAATGTCATTTTGAACGCGAAAAATTACTCAAATTGAAATAAACTGATAAAGTGCCCCTACGTTCTAAAAAATCAACACTCTTCACGAATCTTTTCATATTTTGTGATAGAAATACCCTTTATAGGCAGCTTAAGGCTACGGGCATACACATACATAGCTCCTTGCGAATCTGATCCACATGGGGATATGATTCATATTTCGTGGAAACAAATACACTTTTATATAGTGGGATTATTTTTCACTAAAAGTGACTAAAAAATTCACTTTTATGTCAGAAATAATTCCACTTTTTTGAAAAGCATTCCCCCTTTCTTACAAAATAGTGCATCTCTACACTTGTTACTTCCAATTTCTTCTCTTACTTTGGTCATGTAGTTGTTGGTTTATTCCGGACGAGATGTGGTTTCAACAAGAATCTCTACGTGTCATACAACAACTTCAATCATTGATGTTAATTTGACGAGAAGGTGATTTCGCTAAATGAATCTGCCACTTTCTGATCACTTTCATTACCATGAATAATAGTACAAGTCCTCATATTTTCCATTCCACCATTGCCTAATCATTTCTAAAGTTCAAAGATGTCTGCCAGAAGTCAATACTATATATCATTTCTTCATCATCTGCATATCCTTTGATTTTAGGGTCGTAAAGGACTGTTACTTTTAGAGCGACGTCATGCATAAAGTTCAGTTTCACGTTCCTTTGATTGATAGCATTTTCCCATTCAGGTTCTGTATTATTTGTATGACAATAGAACTGTGTTACTGGTTACTCAAATAGGAGGGTATCATCCATACGCTGAATGATTCTATTGTATAATTTCGCTGCTTTTCACGTATTTTTAATATCGAGTTTCACAATCGCTCAATAACAGACTCTTGCACGGCCACTTCCACCTTATATTGAAGTGATGTTGTACGATAAATCTATCTATCGTAGAATAGGATTTTATGAATTCAGATATTTACATAGTGTCTAAATCCATTGTCTTTGCATCATGGTGGTCGCATGCTTTCATTCTAGTATTTCACCGCTTGTTTCTATAAAGCCTACACAAAGGATAATGTGGTGAGAGTTCATATGGTGAGTCAATGGATGTTATTTCAATTCCTCAGAGAAAACACTTTTTAGGATAGATACTATTGTAGTTCCAGGTTTTCAGTTAATTGTGGTTGTTTTCAAATAGTAATTGAAGAGTACTTTGTGCTCGGCAATGTAGTCCTCGTCACAATATGAATTTGACTCTCTAAAAGGACTGTAGGTTCGCTAGTTAATCAAAACAATACCGTCACCACCATTAAACAGCCCAAATTTTCTCAATAAACAGATTTTACCAATTTTAACGACGATTCTTCCTTTGAGTTTGTTAGCGTCAGATGGCATTAGTACAACCACGTTTGAAACTTTTGTTTGTTAGTTTTTGCTGTTTTCATCGGAAATTTGTCCACGTTGGCTGAAGTTATGACAAAACAGCTTCATCCACTAAGCAGATTAAAATCAGTAACAACCAGTAACGCCATCATGTCTTTAAAACTATACTTGATACAAACAATCTTTTTTGTAGGAAATTTTCAAATCAACTCCCTTCGGTCAATTGGCTAAAAGAATACTACCTTCAAAAATTTTTATTGGCAAATCTATTCTATAGTTTTTTTCATTTTCCTCCTTCTTTCCCATTGAAATATGAAACTTATAAAAACTAAAAATAAAAGAAAGGAAAAACACCTCGACAAATACAAACAAACACCGAAGACTTTTTGACAGTCAAGTTGAAGTACATTCCAGCTCCCACAAGAACACTGGCGACACTTACCCGATCTATCTACAAACGCGTTCTTATATATATTTGATTAGATAACCACTCAAAAATATAGGAGATACGGGCAAGGAAAACTGTCAGAAATAAAAGAGAAATGAGCAAAAACCAAAGATGACATAGAATCCTTTACCTCATTTTTCAATATCGGTGAACGGTAAGTAAAGCGCTTCTTCATTTTCTTCTGCTTTAGTGTCAGGGGTACTCCTGTGCAATTTCGTTCACACAATGTCATTCAGAAACACAGAACTCGTACAGGAATACTACCAAACCACTAAGCATCTTCATATATGTGCATATATGTAGTAAAAATATTCTGCACTCCTAACCGCATTTTACCTAGCATCCACCCACTGACCTCCCGCTTTACCTGAAGAACATTATACATATATAATTTTTTTTTCGTTGCTAAACTCGGGGTTTTCACAGCCCTGCTTTTCGCAGTTGATTAGAATGGATAAAAAGCTGTGAGTGTGTATAATGTGTGTGAGTTGTTGGGGCTTGCCAAAGGATGTATGTATGAAGGTGCTAGTCCTTGCCAACACACGCATACATTCAGTGGCACGCAGAAAGGGGGGAAGAATAGAAATTGATGGAATGTTAGTGAAATGGGTAGGGGAGGCGAATAAACAATTATGAAGGTAGCTGTATAAGATTGTAGACCTCTTAGACTATTTGCGCACAAAAAACGTCCTTATACCTGCAAATGAATGGTGAGCAGGATGTGACTATGGAACGCTATGAGGTATGGTGTATCATTTATAACTGAATAAAGGACTAAGAATAAATAGTTGGACAAGAATTTAAACTTTGTCCTGTAAGCATGCAGATGCAGTTGCATGGTCTCGTTCTTTATTTTTCCTTCATTCCATCCTTCTCCGCCTTTCCTCAGAAGGCTTTCCCTTTCTTCATATTTTATTTATCTTTCGGTGCCCTGTTTCTGTTGGTTAAGCAGTGGAAAACTTGATGGGCGGTTTTATAGCACAAAATTTTGAAATTCCTGAAGAATACTTTAACTTGAATAGATGACACAAATATCGTACATACATACATATATGCCAGCATAGCACAACAAAAGTATAGCTCTGAGGAGGTCATTTGCATAATGCCAACAACAATGAATGGTCAACATAATAAGTTCGTAAGGTAAATTACTTCTGAGTAATATTTTAATTTTCCGCACGTGTTTGGTCTCGCATAAGTTTGAATAAAAGTTTCTAGAAAAACTTGAAATTTTCTCAGCAATTAAGTTTTTGTTAAGCGCTATACTAAAGGAGAACTAAAGCGTTTCCGGGTGAAATAACACACTCGATTGAAGACATTGGCATCTTAAGGACATTTGTTTGTTGTGAACTTTAAAATGTCCTTTGGCTATTTCCGCTCCGTTTGAGATTTAGAATATTTACATGTGCCAGAGGGTCAGAAGTTGTTTTGCCCCATTGACTGCTGTGGTTAGTTCACTTTAAGTTGAGTTTTAGTACTTGTTTATGGCATAGGATTGTCAAAAAGGCAAAACCATTTGCTGTCCCGAATACAATGCAAAATTAATTTGTATAAGGGTATGCCCTCTATGAAGTGAACTTTTTATTGCACATTGTACTCATTGAAGAGCGTTCTACTAGAATGGCATTATTTCTAACTTTATGGAAAGTTATAACGATAGTCGGATATTAAAAGTACGACTTTTGTTTTCATTAGTTCGCACATTGGAAACAGATATCTGAGATCTTCAAAAAAAAATGTATTGCTCTGACTGATTTTAAAATGACTATAAGAATATTTGAAGCCTAAGCACACAAGATACACACTTATTATTTGTATATTCCAAATCTAATCCTTTAATATGATCTTGAGCAGCAGTACATTCCTATACTTTCGTACCAACCCTCACCAATCGTATTGACACAGCTACACTGTGATAAAGCAGTGTACCCTGTCACTTTACCCATTGTTTGTTGAAATCAGGACTAACTATCAGCAGATACTTTTGAGCTCACCTCAATATTATGCATTATTATCTTAAGCAAAATAGTACTCCAGAAACAATGCTACTGATACAAGTTCACCACAATTTAGAAGATATTAGACATAGGGATCATAAGATCAATAAAAACCATTCTAACAGGATTACTGGAAACCAAGCTAAATCTCACACCGTCGGATCTTCACTACAGAAGTGTACTGATTTTTGATTCACACAGTGGGAGGATTTAGACGGTATTTGGGACTCTTGAGAGAAGAGTGAACAAGTCTCCACCAAAGTATGTATGTGACAGTATGTAAAATGAATGCCTACGCAGATCTGGGATTCACCGTGAAGACCTATGTAGGACCGAACTATTCCCTTAGAATTAATAAGAAATCCACCGTCTTTATAGCCGATTTTAGTCAGCGAGAAACATCATTGAAGTTAATATCGTTGGAAAAGCAGCGTTTAAGGCTTAGAATTCTGTAATTGGTATCTGTGATAAATTTCTAGTCAGAGAACCTGGAGGATATACGTACAGGTAACCCAGGCAATGAAAGAAAAGCCCTGAAGAATAACATCTTTAACATCAACAAACGGAAAATACAAACCAAGGCCCAGTAGAATTGAGAATTTTTGTTTATTCATGATAGTTACACTTTTGTATGATTGTCAGACGCCCACAAAGGTTCGAGAACTTCTCCAAAGATTTTCTATTAGTAATCGGTGCATCTCTTATTCTTTGAGTGACAGTCAATACCACTTTATTTGTTTCCGAAATTTTAAATTTCAGAAACCAATCTTGGTAAAGAGTTAGAACGTGCGTTGGCAAGGCTATTGTTTTTACTATAAACTATTTCCTTAAAACAGTGATTTGCTGAATTCTTTAAGTAACCATCTTTCGCAAACTATACCTAAAATAGTTATTTTGAGAGCAAATGTTAGCAAACAATGCAAATATTTTGATGTAGCAAACGTAAGTAGTATTCCGGCTGCCTTTATAAACTGTTCCTTATCATACTGGATATCATTCCCATTTTTAAAGCTTGAAATTTTTCTTGATACAACCATTCCATCAAGTTCAATTTTTACCCACTTCAATTCCACCAAGTAGTACAATAAAAATATATGTAGATTCTGTCATCCTGGCAGCCCTATATTGCCGCGCCCATTTTCTCATTCATTTTTTTATAAACTAGACCAGCACATGCTTGCGAATTGCAATGCATATTTGAATTTCCGAGAAGAGTGGAACTGGAAATTATTTTCATTTTCATAAATTTATTCAACAAAACCAAAAGAAATCCCGACGGCAGTGTGTGTGCTAAAATAGTGTTTTCAGAACCAGCACATTCCCAATGGCATACATATGATTCAAACGAATCCTGCCCGAATTTTGATTTCCAGCAAAAGATTTTTTAGAACAAACAAAAACACAGCCATGAGACGCATCAGTGGGTGTTGTACTATAGGAATAATGGAAGCTGCTCCAAGTCACAAGGGTAAAATTTAATAACGACGCGCAATACTACTCAACAATCTCAACCAATCTCACTATGGCTGATTAAATTGTGTGTGCCAGAGAGTCCGGATGGGCGGAGGAGCGGTCGCAATCAAGGGGTCTTAATGCTGATGATGACGATGACGTTCGGATGTGTTGGCACCGAGTACGGAGTGATAGTAATAGTGATGGGGTTAAACTATGTTAACCTTCTGTGTACAGCTGTGAAGAACATCTAAAATATCCCATCCATGAATGCAAACACACACAAGCAAATACGCTTATACACAAAGAAGGACAGGGTCTGAGGAAAATGTACAGTAAGAACATGAAATCCTTATGTGAATTGAATTACAATGAAATGTAATTAAAAATTCCTAAAAGGACCACATCACGTCCTGTAAATTAGGGTTGCTGTTACGGTAAGGCACACAAGGATAGTTGCGTAAACGTTGGTTGCAAACATCCCAATATAACACGGATTTAGAGAAAAAGGGTAGTATACACAATCCTAGCAGGAAATGTAATTTTTTTTTTTGGTTTTTTTTTGTGCTCTTTGGAGAAAAAGAGAGTGGATTTTGCGGTTAGAGGGTGCCTAATGGCGAGAAGATTTTCAGAGCCGAAGCTGACATCTGTTCGGACGTTTGAGGTGATATTAAAAGGTGGTCTTTTGTGGTGTGGCAAAATAGTTTCCGGTAACAGTTTGCGCCGTGCCCGTAAGCGTTAACCTCATTAGCTGAGAATATGCAATGGGAATATTTTATCATTCGACTAAGGCAGGTAGGTGTAGTTGGGATATGTACGATAGGTCCAGAGTATGCAATGAATTTTAAAGTTAGTTCTATTTTAATTTGTGGTTTAAGGGTATGCCTATTTGGTTCTACATCACAGGTAAAATATGTGAAAGGATTTTTTATGGGTTACACTCTGACTGGTTACTGATTTGAAATGAAAATACTTGGCTTAGATTGAAAAGAAATAAAATGCAAATGTTATATAAATACATATTATTCTGGGTTTTGTTAGAACTTTTGTCCAAAGAAAAAACCGTAAAGGAACGAAGTTGATCCAAACATGGAATATAGTAATTTAAAATGTATTGTACTTATGAGAACTTTGCGTGATCGCAGCAGAATGGAATAGAGTCAGCATTTAACTTTAACTTTAACTTGAGTACATATTCGAAAAGATCTGCGAAATCTTCATTGGTGCAGATATTGACGATCAAGATCATGTATTCGATAATAAATTCATTGATTTTTTCAAATAAGCTTATAACAATTTTTGAAAAGAGTGCGGCAGATAAAAGCAGTATCCACACAATACGAACATTAATCTAAATTTATTGTTGTGCATTTTGCCTTAATTCGTAAAGCGTGTAGTTGTTCAGGTACGTTATTTTCAGACCAACATTGTTCTTAACACGAACCAATCAATTCTTGGTTAGGGTTTCGAACGGTCTTCATCGGAAAAGGTTTTATTTTCGATTTTGAAAATCATTCTATTCTCATTTTATTGATTGTGGAAATTATTCATTGGAAATGGTATGAACATGGTGTTGTATGAGAAAATTTAAATTGGCTTACCCAGTTAAGTACTTTTCAAAACTTATTTGAATTCGTGAATATTTGTGGAAAACAATTCAGATTTGCAGTAGTATCTATGTTTTAATTACCAAACAATATAGATTAAAGCGTTTTATTATTATGTATATATATATAGATTTAAATCTATACCTACAAGACGTAAAGAATTTTTTATTTCTGCAACTTCTTCTTCTTAGGTGGTGCTAAAGTTCGGGGTGAACCTGGACCTCCTGCAACTAGTTGATATATAGTATTTGTAATTGCCACAATGAAAGTCGTGTTGTTCAATCAAAAATGATTAGTTATCTGTGTGCTGCTCCATTGGAATCTCTCTCTTTGAATGCACAAACATCTTACGAAGAATTGTTCCCCTAATTTGTTCGGGATACGGCTTATTCAGTTTAAGGAAACTGCAATTGACAAGACTATTTATTCATTTCATCATACATCTTGACAGAATTGATAAGAGAGGCAAATATGACAAAGTCTCTTACAGCTTTGAAATTATAGCTTTTCACTGGCACTGTCTATCCATTTCGTTGATGTTGGATGCTTAACCGATTTTGGAGTTCTCAGCACCGAATTTGATTCTTCTACAAGGTTTCCTTCTCTTTGTACGAGCTTTGATCGCTTGACATGTTCTTTTGAGCTTTGATAAAAACTTCCAAACTTCAACGCAGATGCCAGAATCTACATATGGCATTTTAGAAAGATACATCTATTTTCAGTATATTACTAATTTAATGCTACAAAACTGAGTTCTTTTCTCTAATGCGTTATGGAATTTCCTCCTTAACAGATAATATCTCGAAAGTATGCGTCCGTAGACGGATTTTCTTATAACTTAATTTCATATAGCTCACATTACTTTGTTTTCCTCTCTTTCAATGAATATTTCCAAAACATATTTACATACTATATATGTACATATCACCACTAATCAACTTCAACTATCTTATTGGTGTCAACCTTCTCCTTTCATCGTAGGTATTAGTATGTGGAGGAAAATTCATGTGCACTAAAGCACAAAGTATAATCAAAAGAAATGACAATTTATTTCCCTTCATATTTAACAAGAATAAATATATTCCAACCTCATCCTGAATTCCTAATTCATGCAAAAAATATGCAAGAAAATGCCTTAATCATAAACTAAGACCTTTTATGTGCCACAAAAAAAAAAAGAGGTCTTTAACCAAACTGGAACCCGAAGCAAAATAATATAATTTGTCGTCCTAATCCGGAGCGCCACACCCACGTATTCTGTGTGCATGTCATCCGATGATACTGCTGATGTCGAGAACGTCGACTATGAGCATACCACCTAAGATACAGAAATCCCATTAAATCTTACCTAACCTATGTCCTAGAAACTTGCCTCCCTACCAGTGGAGCGCCTTGCACACCAACCAACCAGTCAACCATCCAACCATCCAACCGGCCCATAAACAAGCGAACCCATGGCCATAGAAAGCTATCATGCATTAGTTAGACATTCGCATCCTCTTGCTCCTTTGCATTTCGCCACTAGAGAGCAGTACAAGTGCAAGAAGTTGAAAAAAAAAGCCAGAAAACCAGAAAAAAGTAAGCGCTCACCAACCAACGAACAGAATGATATCCTCGAAATGCAGGATGTAAGCCAGGGCAATGCATCCAAAAAGTTCAAGAGGTTGCCCTGCTCTTACCCTTTGGCCTGCCCCCGAAATTCAGCACTACTAGCACCGGCTGCAGTTCGTAATTTTCCATCGTGCCTGAAACCTACATACAAATGGATGTAACTACACTATCTGTACGTATGGTACAGAAGGGATGCATGCATTATGTGTGAGTCAATAAAGTTATTCCGTAATGCATAAACTATCTGCCCCATGTGTTTGTTATATATGTATGTCCTGGGAAGGAGTCATTTTCCAAATACAACTACTGCACAGATATGTATATCATAGTCACAGTCACAGTACATGGTGTGGGTGATGGGTTGTAGAGGCTAGTGTATGTAAGCCACACATGCCACACGATCAAAGGCACTATGTTGCTCAATGAACTCTTCATGTGCACTTTCGGTCGTATATAGGCCACGTAATATGTGCATTTGGGGGTTCAAATGCAAGAAATAAGCACATACTTGTTCCTTTCGATGGCATACGCAACTTGGATTTGAAGTAGTTTATTACTCAACTACTTCACTTTACAATAAAAAAAAAAATTCCGGCATGTGTTTAATTGGGAAAAAGTACTTGAAGGTACTTAGATCTCCAGCAATGCCTGGAACCGGAGAGAGAATGATAGATTTCGATGTTATCAAGGTCACATGAATGCACACAGCACCCTACTTTAACATTTAACATGAAATAGGCTTTTATAAATTAACTGGCTCTTGGAGAATGTTTGCTGAAATTTGTTTTACACAAAACGTTGGCTGGAAGGATAGACTGAGAGGAATGTTGAGCTCTAGTTGGGTTGGCATTGTAATTGAAGTGGTATTAAAAGTGGTTTTGCATCAGTTCATAATTTTGAATCCAAGTTGAATTGAGTTGAGTGGAAAGAACAGTTCAAAATATATGTATAATGGCTATATAAATATAATTAGGGAGCTAACAATGCCTAGTTTTATTCCGCCATATATGGATTGACAGAAGCACAATAGTCGTCATTAATACGAGTACGTAGGGTCTTAATTTGTTTGGACCTCGGTAATCATTTGTCATAAAAACTTGTTTACTCATGCTGATTTTTAGGCAATTTTTTTTATGTTCGACTTTGAGGTCAAGATGCCATATTTCTGTGTACAGTGTCGATAGTCAAAAATTTCATCCGCAAAACGAAAAATGGAACGTATCACTGAATCTAACCTTACCACTATGACCTCATGCCACATCTGTTTCCCCTCAATATCATCCCCTAAAGATATTGAAGGGATACGGAAGTGTTTGAGCCTAGTTCGAACAATGGCGGAACATTCATTCTCTACAGCTAGCTATAGGAGGGCTTAACGACAGCTTCAATCCTGCTTACGCTCAAAACCAAACGTCATGAGAGCTTTTAGAGATGCTTGGCTATCTGATAAAATATTTATCTGTGATCTGCAGAGGTTTCTTCTGATACAGTCTTTGACAGAGAGCTTCACAGCAAAAACCTGTGTTTGAAAGATAGAAGTAGAGTGTCCTAATGACACAAACAATTTTCAGTTTGGTCCAAAATATTCAGACACCTACCCCAATTTACATTTTCGAACCGTCTGTATACTATTCAGTACGATTGAAGGATTCGAGGATTATTCCCAAAACAGCGATTTGAAATGAATACCTTGAAATGGGGATATAAATTGATTCTTTTCGTCATGAAATCCGAGATTCATACTGCCAGTTAGTATAGCAGCGGAATTCATTCAACTATCTGCATATGTCTCAGTAGGTTGATGGATTTGTTGTTGCATAAGAGGTGTAGGTTTAAGGCGCTTGTCGCCGCTGTCTTCATAACACTTATACGTACATATATATAGGAGGAAGGTCTAGAAGGACTTTCAGTGCAGCAGGTCAGTCTTTGCGGGCGAAACGGGAGGAGATGTAAGTTTGATGTAAGAATTATTTTTATTTTCAAATCTAATTTTTGTCGAAATGACTGGAGAAGTCGCAGAAGGCCTCAGTTGCCGTTTCAGTGGCTCTTTTTAGACAAGGTTTCCACTTTATTGGTGTCTAGAGTTATAATTTGTTTCTTTTGAGAAATCGAGTTGTGCACCATTTGGAGTTATTGTCTGGAGGTATATGTTTCTCCTCTTGGTGAATGGTATGATGACTGTTTTAGTTGGGTTAACTTTTACCCTTTCTGATTGAGACCAGTTATGATATATTTTATTAGGGCATTTTGCATTTGTCCAATAATACTATATTCTTCATTGCCCCTCACAATTATGACGAAGTCATTTACATAGCCTTGAATAAGAAATCCGGAATTGTTTAGGTTATCGTAGTTTAATCTAAAGTAGTTTTTAGAGAGGGCTTCAACCTTAATGGCTGATGGGAGATCATTAATGCTCTCGAAGAAAGCTCTTCATGTCAGTCTTTTTGGTTTCCTTATACATAGCATTGTAGGTCATAAGAACTATATTATATACACTCCAAGAATTAGACCGTTTAGCTTTATTAAATAGCTTCCTAACCTTCCTCTGCCTAGACACCTAGACACTGCATGTACTTTAAACTCAAAGGTGAATCACAATTTCGCATAAAAAACCAATTGAAATGTAAGTAAATGAAATTTGAAGAAACCATGTGGAGAATAAGGCTTAGTTTTTGAATAAACTAGCTCAAGATGTTGTCTCAAAACAAAATCGAATTCAATTCATCTTTATATACACACGACAACAAATTTCAAATCTGATAACTGAATAACTATTATTTATGGTTGAGTATACATCAAAGTTAGGTCAGATTTGCGTGCCTAATTGGAAATTTACTATGCAGGCCACATGCTGACATTTGGTCCTTACATATGGAATATCTAATACAAAATGTCAATCTCACAACAGGATGCGTGTTTACCCATCAATCAATTTTCTTTCCAAGATTAAAGGAACAACAAAGAAACAAAAGAACATCAAAAATGTTACCGAAAACGTGACTTTTCCCAAGTTGCCCTTAGATTTACTAGCTAGTCCCTGCCATAAGTCTTAATCCATACACTCGTCGTTGGTATTGATTCCACGAGAAACTTTTCAACTCTATTCTAACCCAAACATCTTACCATTATCCCTGCCAAGCCGCTTCAAATGAAAATCTACAACAAATGTCACGCTAATGAGAAAGTAATTTTACGCATGCATAATTAATTAATTTTCTTGAAACTTATCTTTAAACTTTTCTTTTTTTGTATACTAAGTTTGTTTAGAATTTTAATACAAAAAAAAAAAAAAAACCAAAAACAAAAAGGAGGAAGAAGATTATAATTTTGCACCTCAATCGCCTGGTGGAAACAATCACTGGCGCTGTGTGTGCGCGTGGTTTTGAAGCTTCTGCAGTATGTTGAGGTGCGATCTCTGGATGTGCCAGATTTTCCTTTCTCTTCGCCATATTTTGGCTTTTTCCCTTTTGAAACTCATTCGTTTAGCATACACGTCGTCCTTGTTCTTGTCATCGTCATCGCTATGTATTACTATAGTAGGTACTCCCCCTCGTCAGCGAGAGTTCCACAACTCAGAGGTGAGATTTGATGAAGGTAGCAAGCAGCTTCACCCAACTTATCAAAAATCCTAAACCCACCCTCATCCCCAGATTTGGGGGTGGTTTGCCGCGGCGGCGTCGGCGGCGACGGCGACGACGTCACAGCTTTCAAGTCATTTTCAAATGCCGCAGATGGGAATTTCATGTTCGTTTTAGCGTGGTGATGTAAAATAATTCCCATCTACTTTTGAAACTATACGTTCCGTATTTTAAATTATGTTGCTCGTTCGACATCTTGGCTGGTTATGTAAGAATGTGCATGTTAGTTTGGCGCCTTGTGTGCCATTCGGAAGCAAACGACATTGTAATAATTTTAACTGTTCATATGGTATGGGTTACATGGTATAGGGTGAAAAGGAATCCAAATCACATATGGCGGGTGGTAGAGCTGCGTTGTTAAACTTTTCATTTCTCACATGAGCTTGATGTGTTGGTGAAGTAGTTTTTGTTGAATAGGATGACATACGCAGACTTAAAGGTGGTTAAGGATGTGCCTGCATAGTTTTATTAATAAAGTTGTAGAAACCAAGGGATTTAGAGTGATTAAAAATGAAGGTTCTTCGAAAGTTTCCTTTCTTTATGAATGAATTAAAATAGTTTTCGTATTTGTGCAAGGATTGGTGTCAGAAATCAAAACAGATTTGTGAAATACCACAATGTGGTAGATTATACTGACACCTCGTCAGTTTATTATGTTTAATCGTTTAATGAAATAGGGGAACTCAGTGAATGCATGTATGTATGTATGTAGAACCGGCAATAAGCGAAATTAAAGCTGATATGTTAATTAATCTCTGTGATTGTGTAATGTCTCAAAATCAGGCATGCAAGCAATGACAGGTTAAGCACAAACAGAAGGTTTTATCATGTAAAAGACAAAAAAAAAAAACAGTATCCTCTTATTGCTGGATATCTTGGTTACTCCAAAGGGTTGAAGATATTTATTTTAAAGTTGGCGAAACGCAACTCTTGGAACCATTCATTTTGTGAGCATGTGGAGCATGTTAAATTTTTATAGATGCAGTATGCATCTGCAGTATGTAGATGCAATATTTGGCGCGACAGGGCTATGGGACCCAGACCTTTTCATAACAAAGACAAAAATTCTTCAGAAAAGCTGTATTTAACCACAGTGAAAAATTTATCCACTAAAATGAGCTCGAATTATTCTCATCGTAGCTTCAGTATTTTTTGGTTCTTTTAGGTTTGAATTATTGTTTGGGGTTCGATTCGTCTTTGCTTCTTACCCTCTTTCATAGTAACTGATTGTTATAAATGTCAACTTCTTCATGTGAGCATTTCGTCAAAGTTGTTATGTCCGGTATCAATTGACGAATCCATCTTGTTTTTCTTTTTTTTACTGTTTCCAGCACTGTTTTAATCAAACAACGTTTCGGGCAGGATGGGCCATCTGTTGGTTTCTTTTTGGATCATATGTTATTTTGACACTGACAGCTCTTATGACGTCAAAAAGAATTGACAGAAACAATCGGTACAAAATGGATCGATTTACGCTTCAACAACGTTGGAAAATATTACAAAGAAACTCAGTATTGCATTTTCGCGGTACGAAATAGATCGATTTACGCTTGAATAGGGAAATATTGCAAAGTTACTTCCACAGTTGATGCTGTTAAACAGTGCAAATTTGGAAAAGAAATTTCGGTCGAAATAATACACCAACTGCATTTAGTGTACGCAAGTTTGTAATGAAAGTTCGTGATACTGGTTTGCTGATTGATAACCGAACATATTCCCGTGGTCGTTCTGTGGGCTCAACTGAGAATATTGCAACTTTTTGCAGGTTCTTAGAGTAGCGGCATTATTGGCCCATTTTTCAAACCGACATTGGAAGCAAAGTTACAGTCAATGGAGAGCATTACCGAGGCATGATAACCGATGCGTTATGGCCAGAAATTGAGGATTTGGACTTGTGCGAGCTATGATTCCAGCAAGATGTGGCTGTATACCACAACCTTTTAAAAGGAAATCAGTAGATGGTATATGGCGTTCTAGTATTCAGATCATTTGAATCATACATTATCTGTCCTTTGTCCATCAGCATATAACGCATATGAACTAGAAAAAGTCCTGAAATACCGCAACGTCTTTTGCTCATATTGGTGTCGTATACAAAATCGTAGCACGATTTGCAACGTCTAGAAGTTTGTATTGTTTTTTTTTTCTTTTTTAACGAATTTTTAAGAAAAAGTGATGTAATCCATAAAAAGATTATGGATTTGTATTTTTGAGGAACTGAGTACCTATCCAAGCATGGCAAGTTAAGTTTTCTTATTTCAGTCTCAATTTAAAGTTTCAATTAAAGCAAGGGGTATGTATGCACCTGTATATGTGCATATCTGTCAGTTGCATTACAATTACAGCGGTAACGACACATTAACTAGTAATTACTTTCCGAAATCATTTTTTCACTTGGCAAGGTTTTATTGCCACACACTCACTGGTTCCAGGATCCAGAATTGTTGCCAGTAAAAGAGGTAAAACTTCCTAATGACGTGCGATGTTTCAAGTGTTATTGTGGGCTCACTTTTATGTGACATTTAGAACTTTTTATTGCAATGAAAAAGTTTCTCTCTCTCTCACTAATGGTATCACCCAAAAAATCAAGTACGAAATGACTTCTATACGTGTGGGAGTGTTTCTGATGGCAACCATGTTATTATGCGCTTGTGCACACATCGTAACAAAACACAAACTGAGTGGAAAACATTTACTTTTCCATTCAACTGTGATTTGTGGTTACCAACGTGAACATCACCAAACCGATGGCCCAACTCAAGAACGCACACCACCCACATACATATGTACATATGTAAATATGTATGAGTCAAAATAATTACTTATGACACTCATAGTTATTGTTTAAGTTTCTGAGATGTGTAAAAAGGATCAAGTATTGCCATTTAACCTCAGGGACATTCCCCAAGCTTGAAAGTAAAGTACAAACTTTTAGCCAACTACATATACATTTACTTTGGTTTTAAACGAAAAGACGAAAAAAGGGTACAGAGTAATTTGATCGGTCATAGAAGGCTTAAATTTAGTGGGGCGAGAAGTATGCTAAAGTTTAAACCTTTCTGTCCATACTCTTGGTTCTTTTGCATAGTTTTCGTCCTGGTAAAAGTTATTTTCTGGAAAATTTTGTTTGCCGCAGAGGATTCTATTAAAATATAATCAAAAACGAATAAACCGACATGGCCATTTGTTCGGTGAGGGGACATTGCGTCGGTTGTAATACTTGTAAGCGTTTTCTTCAGATGAATCTTTCAATTAACTGTGCAAATGAAAAGTTTTCAAAAGTTTCATCAGCGTGCAGCACATTTTTGATAATTCATCTGATTATTTCAAATCCTGCGAGCAGGATAAATGAGAACAAGGTAATGGGGTTGTGGATTCGTGAAATTTAAATATATTTATTAATTTATAAAACCCGAGAGTAAAACTGTCAAAAATGAGTAGGTATTATGGTAGGATCCTTTCTTTTAGACATTAATACATGTTTGATGGTACAGCAACGCTCTGTAAAGTTAGGTTTAATCACAGGACATGTGTACATATGTACATATTATATGACAGCCATAGGACGGCCATAAAATGATGTATTATTTTTCACGATGCGATTATGATGGTTAACCAAGCTGCCATCATAGCGGTTAGTTTACATGAGCAGACCTGAAAGATGGTATTGAAAAAAGAAGTAACGTGACCTTATTCTGGATGCAAGTTCACGTTCAAGTTCGAATTCAAGTTCAAGCAAATGAAAAACAATACTTACTTACTTAACGGGCTCCCGACCCGTGAAGAGTCTCTGCCTGAGACACAGCAGCCTTCCACTCTCTTCGATCCCGGGCACGCTGCTTCTAGTTATCTAGACCAAGCGCTCTGGCATCCGCGATAGCTTGATCCTTAAAACGGAGGTTCGGTCTTCCTTGTCTTCTCGAACCTGGGGGCTGTGATTCGAAGATCCTCTTTGCTGGAGCATTATTGTCCATTCGCTCGATGTGGCCGAGCCAGTGTAGTCGACGTGTTTTGGCTTTTTGGACTACATCCGCAGCCTGGTACAGCTCATAGAGTTCGCGGTTATATCTTCTCCTCCATTCGCCCTCCTCGCATACGGGACCGAATATCCGACGAAGAATTTTTCTTTCGAAAGTGTTTAATATCTGCTCTGCTTTCCTGCTTATCGTCCAACACTCGGCTCCATACAGCAGAACTGGCAGGATCAAAGTTTTGTAGAGCAAACATTTCGTCTTCCGAGTTAGGAGTTTTGACCCCATTTGTTTCGCCAAACCGAAGTAGCAGCGGTTTCCTAGGGTAAGTCTTCGTCGAATCTCCACTAAGTTGTCATTCGTGGAGTTGATATTTACTCCGAGGTAGGTAAACTCCTTAACCACTTCGAAGTTACTGTTGCCAACAGTGACGTTTTGTTCTACGCGGTGGACAGATGCTTCTTTGTTTGTTGACAACATGTACTTGGTTTTGTCCTCATTCACTTCAAGGCCAACTCGTTTCGCCTCTTCTTCAATTGCCGTAAAAGCCTCTAACACGGCGCGCTGGGAGCGACCGATGATGTCGATGTCGTCTGCGTATCCCAGCAACTGGACAGATTTGTTGAAGATAGTGCCTTCCGTGTTCACACCTGCCCTGCGCACTATCTGTTCCAGCACAAGATTGAAGAAGTCACATGATAGCGCATCCCACTTGCCGAAATCCGGTGCCAATGAAAAACGATATTCTCCCAAATCTCTCAAATTTCAATTTTCAATAAGCCGAAACTGCAAATATCCACTTACTGGCCAGAGTAAGTTCCATAAGTACCTCAGGAAACTGTGCTTGTAAAGCATTGGAATGTGTAGATCCTGTGATGAAATGGAAGAGACTCAAGATGATATTTATTATGATAACTAAAGTGCACTTTCAAGATTAAAATTATTCTTCGAATATATGGTCTTGCATGCGAGGACAGCAACACCTAAAATCTTTTTCATGGCTCCAACTCTTGCGAGCGTCTGACAAACATCCGAGAGTAAAACTGCCATGACAAAGTTTCTCAAAAACAAGAATTTCTCTTCGGATACGGCATTAAACATAGGTCCCTTCCATTCGTGAAAAGAATGTAACACGCACAGCACAAATGGTGGTGAGAAGCTAAGTTCTGAGTCCCATAGACCTGTCGCGCCAAAAATTTGTATTTTTTTATTTTTGTATACGAGGAGGGTAAATGTAGGAAAACTCCCAACTCCGAACTCTATGAGCTATATCAGGATGTGAAAAGGTCAAATTTCGACTGCACTGGCTTGGCCGTATCGAGTAAATGGGCAATAATGCTTCAGCAAAGAGGATCACCGACACAAAGCCTTCAATTTCGAGACGATAAGGAAGACCAAAACTCCATTATAAGGATCTATCGCGTACGCTAAACCGCTTGATGTAGATAACTGGAAACATCGTGCTCTGGATAGTAGGAGGTTGTCACATCCCTTTACAGGTCGGTAAGTAAGACACTGACCTAGATAGAAGAGAAAAGTCTGTCTGTCATCTTTTGATCCACAATAGACTCTAAAATTTTTAAACGAAACTAAACTTGTTTTTCCCGAAATGAAGAAGCGAGTTCAAAATATTAATGCACGAGCGTTTTCACACAGTTTCTTTATTTTGAATATTATTTCCATCTCTACATGAAGGTTATGAGCCTCTTGTTTGACTTGTTTCAAACTATTATGTCATAATTCTTCCTGATATGTAGTATTTAAGCATTCTTTTTGACCAAAAGGATGTCGTATTATTTTATAATATAACCATTGGAAAAGATTAACTTCAAAAAAATTTAACCGCGAAAAAAAATTCTCAAATATTGTTACATATTACTATTCCCTTTAAGCAAAACTAGCAACCACCGAAGAGCATACTGAGATATCAAGGAAGTATACGTTTGGGAACAAATCATAAGCATTCCGAACACAAATTCTCAATGTTCCCCTGCCTTACCGCACACGAGTGTCGTAAATTTGTTCATAATAAATTTGCCAGGGAATTTTTTCCTAAAGCTGCATGCCTTTTTTTTCTCCGAACCCACAACAATCTAGTTTCCAACAAATTTTTGTATCCAATTCTATTTAACCTTCGGGGACGTCCTCAATTTAAATTCAAAGTTTCCACCATGAAGGATGAGAGTTATACATATATGTATAATATGTATAATATATCTACTCTACATACACACATAAAAAAAAAATCGGAAATACTTTACCATAGGGATGAGTAATGGGAGCATGGTACTATTTCTCGCAGCATTCGTTGTCGCAAACGCGACTTTCAGCTAAATGCCACCAAAAAAAAGAATACTTCTGCTGCACTGCCATGCTATCCTTTAAATGTTCCAAAATATGTAGTTGCGTTGCGTATATATGTAAATAGTAATATGAGGAATGAAGAGCAGAGTAGGATACGTGAATATGCAGTAGAAATATTTACAGAAACTTTTGAGAAAAATGCATGCCACAGAGTGAAATAATAGGACGCCAAGAATTTAAATCGGTCATTGCGGTAGGTGCGAATGTATTGTGGTTTTTATTTGTTTCATTAATTTACTTTACTATGGCATTTTTCTTTCCCTCACATTCTTCTATTTCTCTTTGAAGTGATATTTGTTATAGCTGCAGGAAATAGTGAAATGGTTTATGTCAAGGATATTTTCATGACGACACGCATAATTTCGTGATACCAAGTTGAACTATTTTTTTTTTTTGTTGGGTGTAGATGTGCCGCTTGAAAACAAATATCAAAGACTTGCGCCTGCATAGAAAGGATCGAGTTGACACAGAAATTTAAGCCAACTGACTGTTTGGCTTGACACTTTGCTAATTATGCCTTGGAGGCATTAAGAGCTGAATGTGATGAAGGTGGTAAGTATAGTTCCGTTTTTGTCAAATGGCTTCGTTGATGTCAAACAAGATGTATAAGAGATCTGAGTATCTTTACTTTATTGGAACAAAAATTACTTTATTGCCAAGAGAGCATTTCGGCATGGCTAGCTTTGTCACAGAACATGCAACCGGTATTGCGCAATGGTCTTAAGTCTTTCTAGCCTCCTCAATCCTTAGTCTTAAAGACGCGGGTTAATTTTCACCTTCTCATAGGAACCCATACTTTTTCGTATTTAATATTTATATTATATTTAATTACTTAATGACCTTCTCGAAAGAATAGCGATTGGCAAGACTGTTTCGTTTGACAAAATTCTTGATTATCTTAAAGTTGATAATGTCTATTGTGATGTTTGGCTAAGCCGACGATATTCGACGTTGTTCTTTGTTTTCAGCATACATATGTCGCGCTCAAACTTTAAGATGTTGTACCAATAAATCAAGAATTGGAGACCTTACAATTTGTATGCCATATTTTCATTCAAAATTGGACCTTTGTAGAGATATATAACTTTAATGTGAATAAGAAGTTAACTAAGCTTAGTTTAACCTGAATCAGCCCAGAATGCATTTTTTTTTATTTCGGAAACCGTATCCGTTGATTAACCGCTGACTGAAATTGACGACGAATTGTGATCATAGACAATCACAATTGCAATTATGCAAACTACTGCTACATACCAGTATTGGCATTGAGTTGCATGAAACAGCCATGCTGATTAAGTAAATCGTATGTAGCTGATGATGAATAGACTGGCAAAAGCTCTAACTTGTTCGTTAATGGAGGTGGCAGATATACAAAAGGTTAAAAACGACGTACTACGCTGAGTCCATTGAAAATGTAAGTAAATACAAGTACCTAGTAGTTCTGATATCGGCTAATATTAATATGAACAACCACTTGAAGGGCAAATTATCTGATGCTAAGCGAATAATCACTTCGCTCTGGAGACGCTGTGTTATGAATGAGTATGTAGCTCATATCAGAAACTGTTTTACGTAACTGCAGCATCAGTTCTTTTATACGGAGCCCAAGTTTGTGGATACCAATTCTTCCCTGAAGTTGAGAAATTACTCAAAAAAAAAACCTATTTAAAACTGTGCTTACTCATATTATAAGAGGTAACTTCATACATGATTGGAGGAATTTTGTGTCCAAGTATGGTTTAAGCCTACGCATTTTCAAAAATAATAACAGTCTTATGAGTTTTCTCCGTTTGGAAATACACTTTTTTTCAATTGAAGAAGTTATATTCAGGATGTATCTCATTATACAAATTGAATTTATACACAGTCTGGCGTAATTGTTGTTCTGTTAGATGTTGCTAGTCCTTCGGGACTACCCATGGGGGTGTACCCCACCAAGTTCCACTGTTCGAATTCAACTATTATTTTGATTAAGTTATAGCAGCGATTTACATGTAGATATTTACATAGATATTTACATACATGCATAGGTAGATACTCCAATGACTGTGACATCACTATTGGGTTCATTATATTCTATAAGACTCTTATCTTAGTGTTAATAAATGGCATTTCTGAAACAGACCGATTCTAACGAGTTTCGTCTGTAGTGTTATTAATACAAATGTACATGTTTGTTAAAAAACTTTCATCGTTTGAAGAAGAATTGTTTTCCAATTGAAATCAATAACATTATAAAAGTACATCGTATTACGATTATTACTACCTACATTCCAACAACTTTCGATTACAATATTAATTTCCTGACATCCTGCATTCCTTCCTATAAATAGACACATTTGAAACTAGGAATTTAGCATCGCATCGGTGCGCTTATTTCCTGCTCTATGAATTCCAGTTTATGCTATTATTAAATGCATTTACACAAAGCAAAATTCCCAAACATTAATATTGAATTAAGGGAAAGTATCTGCATAAGGATTTTCCTTTCCAAGGTGATGTGCTCATTCATCTAAAATTGTGGTCTTCTTCCTTCTATCTCAATTAAGCATCGTTATTGGATGCAAGTGCTGTTCTTGTACCATCCCCATTAGGAACGAAGAATTTAATATTCATATGCGGGAGAGACAATCTTAAATCCTCAAGATATTTACTTACTCAATTACAACGCCGAGTGTCTGTAAACATACTTCCTATCTCTCTTCTTGTCGTTTGTCCTTAGGTGTATATGTATATTCATGTACTATGTCACCAGGATTATAGCATGTATTGTTATTCATTTTCTTCTAAAATATGCTTTTTTGACTGGCGTATTGTAAAATACATACATACCTACATAATTCCTCTATGAATGGTTTTTGGGAAAAAAAAAATATTATATCCTTTCAGTGGAAAATGCTTTTTTTTTTTTTGATTATTCCTTTCTTCCAAGTTTCTTATGCCACAAACACAAAGCCACGATTTTGTGCGATTGATGGATTCCATGGTAACCTCAAGGTTGACAGGTAATTTACAATATTTTCTTATGTACCATCACCACCACCACCACCTCCACCTCCACCACCACCACCACCACCACCGACCTTGAATATCTGTTCTAGACAAGCGTGGAGAAATTCCATTCTTTTCTCTTCACGTGGCCCATCAGTCAAGAAGCCTTAAAAACGTCATCGTTCATTAACCGCATGAGGCTTTCGAATTCCACTCCTTCCCTCTTCTTCAATCTGTTCATTAAAACATTTGAATTCTTAATCCAGGTCCCAATCCGGTGCCTACCGACACGTGCTCTCCCACGCGCGTAGTTTCAATTTACCCATGTTTCCTTAATTGAACAATTTACTGCTGGAAAATGCTCAAACCGGGTTGCGGGCGTACTCCAAAAGTTACACCTTTAACAGGGCACCACGTCCTCCATGACTTCCACTTTAAACTCATGACATAAATACAGGCGTCCGGGGTGACTGAAACCAAACCGCAGACATTTCATCATACCTTCGTCAGAGGCTGCGTTTGACATCCTTCATCTTGGGAGACTTTTTTTTTTCATATTTTCGTCTTTAGCCACTTTTTTGAGGTATCAAAGCAGAAGGCTAATTAAACAAAATGGAAGGAGTTTCGCTTTTACAAAAATCTCCTCCAATCCATACATATGTATGTATGTATGACGCGTACTTAGTCGTTTTGTTTCCAACAAGTATGTATCTAACAAAATAATGTTGTGCCTCACCGATTGTGCTGCAGGATGAGGATATATGTACATAGGTATCACTTAATCAACTCCACACGATGGTATAAGGGTTCGAGTGTGGTATTAAAATGTTTTAATAAGGAAGCGGTGTGGGTATGAGATGAGTCTGGGGTGGGATTACGAGCAGGATATGCTTTTAAATGGTAAATGAAGATTGTTTCAAAATAACTTTGTTTGTTGTCGTTGTCAAAACGCTGCGATCCTTGTAATTAAGAAAGGAAACAGTTGGTCTACTGTCTGTAACATATTCATATGATGCTGAACCTCGTCGGAGAAAAATAACCATTTTTTCTCTTTGTTTGTATACACCAAGAAAGTTTTACGTTTTGTTTAACGCGACTTTAATGTGTATTAGGTTACATCCGTTGTTGTTTCAAAAAAGTTGAAGGACTTCGGGTTTTAGAGAATTCTTTTCGGAAGTTTGTGTTCACTTTTTTTTTTAAAATAATAAGCCAAACGTACTTATAATATGTTGAAAATTATGGAAGCATTTTGTTAAAGCCACAGTACTAATTGTGTTTAATGCGGACTTTGCCAGAGGAGTCGCATATACATATAATGTGTAGGCGTAGTAAGGTTTCAAATAAAGCCAGCACGACGGCTTGGGATCTAAAATCAAAATTGAAGAAGTACAGCTTAGAAGGTTTGATTTTTAAAAACCAGAAGATACGTTCGGTGGTTTTAAAACAATATTGGTGTTAAACCTCTCGAACCTTCGTTTGAAAATTAAATATGAAAACACCAAACGAAGTAGATACGTTGTGATAATAATTATAAAGCGTTTATTACCCTTCCTTCAGTTCGGTCCTATTTTAAATATTATCTTCATCGAAATCAATGCTTGGCTTTATTTAGTCTTATTAAATTTCGATTAGGTACCTACTTGACATATTTGACGCAGGAGACTTGCGATTTGTCCCCTCCACTTCGCAATATCCGAAGATACTTCCAGATGGTGCCACGAGGAGGCGTGAAATAGGGCTTATTACCAGAGCTGCAAGGTGTTCGGCAGAGGCTCTTTCTCACTTTGTAGCGAATCAGCACCCGTCGAGGGATATTACTTCTACGAGGCCAATACTAGTCCTTTGCCAGGGTCATACTCATCAAATTTTTCGTCAAATAGGTACATATGTATGATGATCCTAGATTTGTTGAATGTAAATGGAATTTTACTTGAGTCGGATGGTTTGTTGAGCCACTAATCAAACAGATTTGATGAAAAGTTTGGTACGTGTGGACCTTGCTTTTTTCGTCGTTTATTTCCATTTTTGGTTGTCGAGAAATCATAACCGAAATAATCAACACGTTTCTACACTTTAGCAAATGTGCACTGACTGATTTGTATCTACCAGCTGAAGCATTTGCGTAATAATATCAAATTTGTGGGTAAATGTGTAGAACATGTTCTTGCATGTTCCTGCATCTTCACATTAGTAAAAATCGTAAGGATTCTTTTATGTTATTACACTAGTGCCATTACCCTACACTTGCATTAAAATTAGTTAATAGCGTTCGATTTAGGAAAAATCTAACTAACTAATGATTGCTGTTTAACTGCAAATTAATATTTTTTACTATTTTATCAAAGATATTTCAAGTGATTCGTGTGCGCTCTTTTGAGTAATATATGTATGCGAAATTAGAGACGAACAACTTAAGTATGCTCTGCTCAAAGAAAACAAATCCTACAAAGAAACTTCAGTACCTAAATGGATGCACTCCACCTCATCCATCGTTATTCACAGACACAGTGCAATAGCAATACTGTTAAACTGATTATATCATATAAGGGCAGAAGCAAAACCCGAAAATTGTTCTCCTTTCCTTAGCATTTCTTCATTTTGTCGGGCATCAACCAAAAAGTACGGCAAAAAGTAACCTCCTTACGTTAGCTTTTAAATATTTCTTTGAGTGATGAGTAAAGCAAATATTCAATTCGTCTTTTGCATTGCCATGTCATCTCCATCCACGTCCTCGTCTTGTTCGTGAACCAACCCCTATTTTATACATTCATTTCATTCAGACTGGCATCCTAAGAATCGCATATACTACAACGAGGTGAATTATACTCAACCCCAACCTTCGCTGGCCTCACACTCACAAATCACAAATAATTCATCATGCATTTTGTCATATTCTTTTATCCGCCAAAATGTTCAACGACAGAACAAACAAAAAAAAAACACATACATACAAAGAAGAAGGACCTAGAAAAATATTCCCGTAGGTATTCGCTACGGCAACCATGGTGGTGAGCGTTCATAAAAAGGCAACTAATATCTCAAAAGGAATAATGGAAGTGGATATGGCCGACGTAGAGGCTGAGGGTGTGGCAACAAAGGAAAAAATTCGTATATTTTCCCACCATTAATCAAACGACTTCTTTTGGCTCATCTTGATGAGATGAGCAACACAGCAAAAGCGGCACCGGGACGATATACCGATACGTCATGACACATATGCTGCAGGAAGTTTTTTGTCCAAGTAGTCACAAAAAAAATTCATCATCATAATAAAAATAACAATACGAGGTGCTGGATAGTGAAACCAGCAAAGGACATTAACAGTCATGCGGATAGTTCTTATGGTCTATACGTGGATTCCGTTTCTTGTCATACTTTCCTGTTGTGGTTGGTTTTGTGTTCAGGCTGAAAATAATGGTGTATGTGCAAAACTTTGTATTGAGGTATCACCCTCTCTTATCGATAGTTAATTTAATAATGATGACTTCGATGAAAGTTATCAAGACTAAGAAAAGGGGTTGTGGATTTTGAATTACATACCCACAAGGTAATGGACAAGAAGGGTGTGAATGAGTGAATATTTTCTTATGATGCTTTGGTACGTTTGGGTACGTCTTCAAAACTATAAAACGATGATTAATTATTTAAGTTCTTACAATTTTTATTTGATGTTTTTACAATTTCTATGAATCAATCTTTCCAAACATCACGCAGTTCAGTGTATACTTGTTGGACTTAAATTTGGTCACAACTGTCATAGCTATATAGTATAATTTCGCAACTCATGTATGTACTTCATTTCTTCGTCCTATTTGTAGTATAACCTCTGTTTTGTAATTCATAGCTATCGTTTTGCTGCTTTGTGTCAAATCTACTGTCATTCACTAAAGAAACGATCACAACTTCTTCTTTCTTGAATTAATTAACGACCAAGGCTAATCAATTAAATTTGTGACTTTTTACAGATTTCCTACAATGTAAGTTGCTACCTGATTGTTTTGATAAAAATCAAGTTTTACAAATTGATTGATTTTTATTTTTTAATTAGACCAAGTACAGCAGTAGCGTTAATGAACATTATTTAGTTAAATATTTAAGACATTAGAATGTAGTTTTAAGTATTTATATTTTTTTTTTGTGTAAGTTACATGGCACCACCAATATTAAGCAAAATCATTGAAACAATAAAAAATCTAATTTATAATAATACATAAAGAATTTTTTAACATAGAAAAGTAAATATTTATAGAATGAAAGAACATCGAATAAAGCACCTATGGTAAGTTTCAGTTCAAAAAGGCAATGTAGTTAAACGACAGTTTAGTATTCACGTTATAAGACATACATACCTATGTATGTCCATAATGTATGAAGAAAGCCTTATTACAATAGCTATAGTATATGCATATGTACATATATTTTAAGAAGACGAGAAATACATACAATTTTTAGCGCTTTGATTCAAACCTAGGACTATTTTTTGAATTTTTGATATGACATCGCTGCACACTAAACTATGGGTGAAGTATTGATACTTGATCTGGAAACGTGCTCCAACACTTTCCAAGGAGAGGGAAATGCAATTGAAAAGATGCTAAACCTCAATAGCAGTTTCTAACAGAATGTCGAATTTTCTTGCGTTCAGGACTAGCGTCAACCAAAGTCTAGGTCTAGATTGAAGTGTCGTCCGTTTTTCGCAGATGTCTCTAAATCCAGACACGTATCCGGTGCTGATATGTTCGTGGAGACCGTCAATAAAAGACTTCACTACTCGTTAGGTAAGTATGCCTCTGTTCTCCAAACGGAGACATAATGAAAAAAAAATATTCAAGAACTTTATTGTGAAGTATATGCTTCCATAGCAATATTCAATCCTTTAAATTTTATTATAAGTCTAAATTCATTGACTCTTGTCTGGGTCCCAGGTCACTTTGAGATCCGGGGAATGAGATTTCCCATGAGATTGCTAGACAAGAATCAGAGAATGAATTCTCTAGAGCTGAACCTGTTTTGTGCTTTCCCGCGTCCTAAGTCAGGGCTTCCACTGACGAAAGGGCTTCGTACGAACATAATTGTGTGTGGCCCAGCTTTCCAGGATGTAGGCTGACTAAATTAATGCTCCCGAACGTCTATAAAAAAAATCAGCTGGATTCTTGCTGTACCTCAGCAGAAAAGACTGCAGACCATTTATAGGCACTCTAAATCGACATTTCCCTTTTGTATAGCATCTCAATGTGCTTGAGTTATACTATTGTCTATGTCACTTGTGTAGAGAGCGATGGAGCTTCTGACATTTTCTTTAACATATTATTACATTTCTGAGGTTCCAGAACTGGTAAGCCTAAAGAATTTTGGTCCGAATTTATAAACTAATTGTATACATTGTGAGAAATTCGTACACCAATAAGACTCATCTGGAAAGTTTGGTGAAAAATGAAAGTTGATATGGTATTCCTATCTAGACAGCGATTTTTGTGGAAAATTTATTTCATACTCTGACAAGTTGTGTACTACTCGTACAATCAAGTAAAGTGAATAAATATAAATTTACAAGATAAAAGCGTAGTACAAATATGACAACTGCTATTCTTCGTACTCAATAGACATTCTTCGTTCGTTATGTAACTTATTCAAATCCAATATAATAGAAGGAATATTTATTATACTCGTATACCGAACCAATTCTGTTGCTCAAAAGGAATATTTTGAAATTCATATGCTGCAGTACACCTTCTACATTTGAGTATTATGTCTTCTTTGTAGAATTGGAAGGAAAGTGATATAAATGTTATATGTAGGTAGTTCGAATAGTAATTCTTCTTTTAATGGATTAATAGCTGCATTTCCCATTTAGATCGACAGGAAATATTGTATATAGAAAGACATTAGTGCTAAAAACAAAACTTGTAAACAATGTTATTTCAATTCAACAGATCTAGTTGTGATTTGTTGTATGGTTTCAGTATACAGTATAGACATTCCAACGTGCCATCTCAAATGAAAAGAAAGAAATCGTGTGCAAGGACAACCAAATCGAAGCAATTCGCCATCAATTATGTATACAGCGTAGACCTGATTCACCTTCTTTTGGATTAAAAAAAAACGTGTTTACAGGACATCATAGCTATAGTCCTACATGCATTCAACCAATTACCAAAAAATATTTACTCTAACTCAAAGCAAGAGATCAAGCACAATCAGTGGCAAGCAACAATGCTTTTAGAGCCGTCACTCGACTTGAGTCGTCTTGGGCTATGTAAACCACATACGAAAGTCAGCCATCGAGCAACGCTGTTTCTTTGGGCTGAGAAAGCAATAGCCCTATTGCGAACAACTAAGGAGATTCTTTATAAGATCTTGATCATGCCAGTCCTACTTTATGGCACTGAAGAATGAACTCTATCGTAAGCGGATGAATATAGCCTCTATCGTTTCGCATTGGCGGGCTTTGATGAGGAGATTCAACAACGAACTGCACGAACTGTACCTAGTCAAAATCTGTGCAGTAGTCGTTTGGGATGGCAAAGTTTTCGAATCCAACCCGGAGAGACAACGCAATAGAATACACCTTCGTTGGTGCGCGCACACGTTGAAAGGGATCTCAACCGACTTGAAGCGCGCAACTGGGGGCAATTCACTATGAATCGGTCTAATTGGAGATGCTTGTTAGTTGAGGTCCAGGTTTACCCCGAGCGGTAGCATCACCTAAGTAAGTAAGTATATGTCAGAATTATAAATATTAAATATATTACGTATACGACCGCGGACCTTCATTTAAGTGATCAGATATATGTAGTTGATATTTTAATAGATTCTTATCATTAACAAATTAATTTGTTGACACCATAAAATCCTTTACGCATCTGACAGGAAATAAAAGTTGTCAATTTGTATATTTTAACAATAAAATTCAATTTGTTGGTTTAATGGTATGTCAAAACAATTTGTTACTAGTTACATATATCCGTAGCTATGACAGGGACTCACTGGATAAATTTTAAAAATTCACGTATTTAAATGAGCTGTTTTACCATGTTTCATGCTTTTTTACATGTGAATATAAAATTTTCATTTAGGAAATTTTAAATTATATTAAATTCATTGGAAAGTAAATTAATAGCATTTATGCAGGTCAAACCCAGCTAAAGTCTGGTTAATTGAAAATTCTATTTACGAATAAACACATCAATATGAGTGCGTGTATAATTTTTATTTTTTTTATTTGGCGGGTCAAGTCTTGTAAACTTTTAAATAACCAGAAGCACGTTTATGTATTACAACCAACTCAACAAGGTAATTCGTATCTATTCACCTGCAGTAAATGAGTTTTATTAATATTTTTTAATGAAAGCATTTGCGGATAGTCGTCTATATTTGCAATAAAATTGCAGTGCCTTTCATGCCCTGGAGTACGTGTGTCTGTAACTATATTGATGTCCTCAACGTTAATTGACATTTTGAAAAGGTTGTTTTGTGTTTTTATAGTTTTGCGTTACCAATTTCAATAAACGAGTAAATATACGATTTATTGTATGTACATGCTGTTTAGTGTTTATATGGGATATTTATAATTGGATATTTTGTGTAGTTTCTGCAGTATGCACGAGTATGTTTATTTAAAGGCTTGGGTGGTGAAGTTGATGTCGCTATTAATTTAAAAATAAATATTCACACTCAATGAATTGCGAATGTATGAGAATTTGAATTCGCAGAAATTTGAAAAGTGTGATATATGTAGTCATGTTGATCATGAACAATTGTTTTTGATTGCTTCGATAAGTTATCATAAATAATATAATTATGATTTGTTCAATGTTTGTTTGTAATGAATTCGAATTTCTACTAAAAATATGCATTTTAGTTAATGCTTTAAAAAATAGTATATTCTTAGCAATAGATTACCAATGCGAGGAACACTTTGTATTGTCACAGTAATTAGAAAATAACAAGGTAGTTAGTACTTTCTTTAGTTTCGATACTTTCGCAGTCAATCAACAATATGAAGTTGTATGCAAGTAGTTCATAAAACAGACAGGATGGTATAAGTATATAAGTATAAGGTAAGGTATCATCTAGTCTTCACAATCATTATTGAAGGATTCAAAAGGTTTTATAGTGAATCCATTTCAAAAACATTAAAACTTCACTTGATGAACAATGTGTTTACCACCTTTTGTATTCAGACTTGTCGCATTGAGATTCCAGCTTGACCAGAATTGAAAGTCCGTTGCTGATGGTACTTTATCTGACAGTTTCCACTTCTTTACAGCATCTCGTTTCTGGCACAAACGAAACGCAAACAATTACATTCATATGATACAGTCACACTTATGTACTTTTATACTTTCAATGAACTTACTGTCATAACTTAGTGGCTGAATGACTTAAGTAGAGGATGTAATAGTTCACAGTTTAAAACTATTACAAACGACTGACTTTTGGGAGTTCTTCTTAAGGTTGTAAGGTTCTGTCAAAATGTTACTGTATTTTTTGTAGAAAATGGATTTCATAACCTTATCGTAGCAATAACAACAAACAATGTTGTAGAAACAAGAAACAATGTCTATTTACATTAGTCAATTGAACAAATAGCGAAAAAACTGTTTTCGTATGAAAATTATAAACCCATCTTCAGGGACACCATACCATAGCGTAGTAAATTATGGCTAACTTCATCTATTCTATTCTGCAGGTTATTTCGCTTTTAATTAATAGATACTCTAGTATTGCAATGTTTTTCCTTTTGCTAAATAAATAAAATCCACCCAATCGACTTAACTTACTGCCGATTTTATTTGCCCCATTTCTAGCAATCGTAGTACAACCGCAGATTGCTTATTGCGAATCAATAACAAACCCTCAACTACCTACCCCCCGATCGACCCCAATATCAATATTACAACGCCCATCATTCCCGCTGGTGGTTATGGGAATTTTTGAATTTCAAAGCATCAATCTTATGACACAGTGAGTGCCAGCACATTATTACAATTCTCGAGAGCTTGTTGGAGTTCCTTTCATTCAGCATGCACATAGTTATACGACCCTAATAACCATCTCCATCTACATCGATAGACGGATCTGGAATAAAGGGCATCGGGATTGTATGTTAACAGTAGCACCTTTTTTAAAACACCCCCAACCATTTCAACCCTGTTATGCGTTTGGGGTTTGAAAGTTGTTATAGCGCTTGGTCTGTGGGTGGGCTTGTTGAGGAGAGATGGTTCGTTGTGCCGATATCATCCAGCACTCATAAACGTAATGTTTACATTCTCAAAACATGTTCAGTTGAGATCCAGGGATTTACCAACATCTGCATGGTGTACCCATCGACTTTGCTTATCCGGTGCGCTTGCATACACATTCAACAACTGACGGGATGACGAGTGCTTGTGGGCGTGACAAATGGTGGGTGTGATGGACTTTGTACGTATGTATGTATGTCTGTTTGATGCTAAAGCTGGTGAGAGTGTTCCAACGTTCGTAGATATTTATATTCCGCATATGTGTATGTGCTTGTATGACTGAGCCTCTGCTGCGAATGATCACGATTTGCATGGTAGAGTATATTTACCACTTCATTTTAAAATGGCAAATATTTAATTTTTGAAGTATCTAGGTACTTTTTGGTAAGCATATTGCTTTGTGTATTTTAATTTATTAGTATCGATTCGAGTATCGTAATCCTGATTAAAAATAAAAAAATGGAAAAAGAGATTGACAAAGTAGGTTGAATATATATGTATGTATGTATGTATGTATATTCTTTTTATTATGCATGAATGTTGTAACTAATGTCTGTGGACTCTCTAGACGCCTTAAATTAGTGCTGAGTGGATAATGATGCTATTATTGAGAGGAATTTTATCAATTTTATCAAGTCGTTCCTTATAAGTGATCTGGTAAAACGTATTCTCTTTGTACAACTGAAGTTCAAAACTATTTGGTGAGAGGTTTAATCGCTTTCTATCGATCGTCTAGGAAGTAAAGAGCCATCCAACAGGAGGTTTCATCTTAAATTTCGCTTCATTGTTGAACTGTTAACATTCAACTACCATTGCAATGACTTTTAATAGGTAAAAACTAGACGATGAACAGTTTCAGTGAATGGATTGCGTTACGAAACGATGTGTACTAATTTTTTTTGCCTAAAATTGATTCTATGAACGTGGACAACTTTTACTTTAAGCAGGACGCCACACTATGCCATACAACTGGTGAAACAATGACTATATTGCGCGTAAATTCTGGAAAAGGAAACTTAAATATGTTACAAATAAAGTCAACGCCAATCCTATACCAAGCAACATCAACGTTTCATTCACTAAAAGAAAATCTCAGAGCTGTTATTCGAAAACTATTACATTCCATTATTAAATCCAGAGTTTGTACTTTAAATTAAAATCAAAATATTACCACTTTTAAAAAAATATTACGTTGTTTTATTGATTTAAAATGGCACCTCTTTTGGATGACCTTATAGTAATAGGGAGACAAATCACCACTTTAACCTCACATGGAAAATATTCGACATTTCCTGTCATGAAGGAGAACTCATTTACATATATTCTCTCAACCTCGGTGCTTTGTATTATATAGAATTCGTAATCTTTTGTTTACTGAGGCGCTCACTTGTCTGTCTGGTCCAACGTTTGCTTTCCAGCCTAAGAAAATGTACCTTGGTCTGTTATTCGAATTTTTCTTTTCTCTGTAGGTGACCTTATTTAGAATTCATTAGAAAAATATTCTCCGATGGCTGGTGTTCTGACTATGATTCTGGTTCTTGTTCTGTGTTCTGGTTCTGGCATTTTAATAGAATTTTGAATGTACGTTGTGTTTCCTTTTGTTTAAGGCATTCTTTTTTAGGTGTATCGCCAGTAAGTAATGATTACTGTCGCAACTGCGAAAAGTTTTAGAATCAGTTTTCAAACCCAATGATGTTCTAATTCTAGTCATATTTATTTTATTCACGCAAGAATTCATTCTCTCTCGAGAGACACCAATGTATATCACTGAAGGCTGCACGAGTTTACTCTATGCGTGCATTATGTAGGTACGATTGTTGAACCCTCCGAGGACTTATAAGCTATGCTCTTTATGTTCACAACTATGACTACACGTAATTTTTTCATAGTTCACTAGTCAACTTGTGTACATACATACATACAAATTGAATAGAATTGAGTACCATTTTCCGAAACATAAAACTCACCAGCTATACCTACACTGTTTACTCTTCACGCATTAAGTCATCAATTTACTCGAAATAGATACATATACTTCAGCTAACTATTTTACTACTCATATATCGTTTTTGTATATCAGTGCTTTGGAAATGCATCATTTTCTACCCTATTTGGCATTTTGTTAAAAAAAAATTTAAAAAAGCTACCCAAGCGACTATTCCACTATGTGGAACATAGTGCACAAAAGGTGGTCGTATATCGAAAATAGATTTTATTTAAACCCCGCGGTCGTTCATTTTTTCGTTTTTTTCGCTCATAGGTTTATCTATGATTAGCACAGTATAAAGGATGCAAAATATATACATAATACTCAGTGAGTGGAATGCAGGACTTAAAATTGCCATTGCAATGCAGTGGTATGTTGAACAGAATTTGTGGAGTGTTATGCCTTCAGGTAATTTTGACTCCTCTATTATCGATCGTTCACACAAACCATTGCCACCCACAGAAAGCGTTAATATTCCCTAGGCGTGCTCGCATAAAATTTAGACAAATACCAGAGAAAACTATCAGAAATTCAATTTATCACTGAGTCAGTACATATCCTACAGGTTTGGTGTCGGTTTTTCATTTTAAAATTATGTTTAAGTTTTGTGAGATCTAGACAAACAAAATATGGTCATCCACATCATGATCCTTTTGTGGGAAAAGGTCAAGTCGCCCTTCAACCACAGTTCACATCATCACAATAAGTACTGAAAGTCATTAATAAGATTCACCAGCATACAAACAAAACCCCAAGGATTAATTAAGTAAGGCCACGTGCACCAAATCTCATGTCTTTTCAGATTATTTAAGATATCGCAGTGAGGAAATATCTCTATCTGGAAACGTTTCAATTTGGATTGGGTAAGCCCCAAAACTCATCATCCCAATTTTATCCGTCTTCAAGGGCATTAATCATCGCACAATCGACAAATTACCAATGGAACAAGCAAATTTAGAAAGCACCAATGAAAAGTCCACTCCACAATAGTTTGCATTATTTATTATCTCCACCAGCCATGGCGGTTGGTGTGAGGATGAAAATCCTTTCGATAGAGCACTCGAAAATTGAGATAATAAAACTCAATTACACTGAATAATGATGGCACATAAATTTTCGGTGATTTTCCAAAAGGCAATTAATTCAAATTATACACCATGGAATAGAAACGCCAACACCACCAGCTGGATCCTTTTTATTTGTGTTCAACGTTTGGTCGCTGATTCAGTTGCTTACTGGACCCATTGCCGACTGAATGAATCTCAAAGATAAATATTCTCTCCAATGGATATAGTCGCTGGTTCATCGGTGTTCCGAGTTTTTAATAATATTAATCGGGATGGTCTGCAATTCATACATGCATATGAGTAACTCCAAAATGGTTTTCTTCGTCAGGTTTCATTGTCTCTCACTGCACACAATTGGGTGGTAATAGCGGTGATCACTGCAATGCGCTATGGCTATATTAACCAAAGCCAACGGAGAGTTTATACAAAGGAATACCATTCTAACACCAAAATGATATCGATATTGCTTCAAACACACCCAGTTTAATTTTTACTCACTTTGGGTCCTGCTATCGTTCGAATGTCCTTTTCATATGTAAATTCACATATTCCCACACGACACGGTAACTGAATGTATAAAAACAAAAATAAAGGAGAACAAAAAAAAAAACCAGAAAGACTTTAAATTCCCATTTATTATTAACCTGCATGTTGGTGAAGTGAGAACTAGAAACAGGACGATCCGTGGGGTGTGGCTGGTTGGTCGGTTGATGGGGTAGTGTGAAATTGTTTTATGCAGAATCTGCACATTGGACTATTGTTCCGCTGTTGCTGGATCGAGTATTTGTGTTTATGCGGAGAAGGCAACAAAAGGAAAGTGCACCATTGAATCGAAATGACCACCCGGGAGAGCACAGATACAAATAATAATCATAATAATGAAAATATCGCGTTTGTTGACGGTTTTTTTGCGATTGTGGGATAAACCAAGAATCGCTGGTTAGGATTTGTTTGAGCGTAAATTTCTATTGGATTTCTTTTATTTCATGTGGTTTTATCTATTTTTGTTTTTTGTTTTTTATTTGTCTTCTTTCGTAGGTTATAGCTCGCAGAGATATTTCAATAAAAATCGTGTTACCTGTTTTTCGATAAAGATTTTTTATTGCGGGAGTTTCTGTGTTATCACTTGGGGTAATACAGTTTTTATGTTCTTCATATGGTATCATAAACTCGAAGAAAAGTTAGTGACATACATATATCATAAGTGAATTGGATACTGAAGAGTACAGATGTCAGTTGTATTAAAGTGTAGACGAATTTGTCTTGTTAGTTCGTTAAACATTTTAATTTTCTTAAGGAATGTTTTCAACTTCGTCTTTGGTGAATTCTGTGCCGCTTGGTAGTACGAGGAGATGAAGATAGTTTTTCCATGAAATTTTAGGTTATCTTCACTGATTCCTAACATCTTGCCATACATCTAGGACTACATTGCCATGCAAAGGCTTCCAGATAAAAAAAAACGCTGCGATACATTTATTTATGTGAAAACTATAACAATTAGGTACTACACAAATGTCTGTGAGAGACTAGGCGATAGGATCTAAATGAGCCTGCTAAGCTACATACTTATTTATATTATTTTTAGCTTTTGGATATATCTTTCTATTTTGACTACCCTTAAGGAATTGAAAAGGAAAACTTATTACCTTTTCCATGATTTGAAAGGTTGATTAATACCGATATACCTGTCCTTTTCTTCCAAAGGCTGATTATACCCGAGTTTTTCGTATGTACTATAATGGACCCTCTTTTGTGAGGATAGCCCTCTAACCGAACCTAACCTATAACTAATCGACATGAATTCATGAGCGTCTTCAAGAACGTCAATACCAGATCCATTCCAATTGGGTTTTAACAAGCAGTATCAGTTAGCCCCGTGGCTCAGTGGTTAGCGTATCAGATGGTGAGGGATTCGAGGTTCAATTCCCAGACAACACCAAAGTCACGGGCCCACCTCTGTCGAGCATCTGGCAAACATCCCAGAGTATAAATGGCTTCTCAAATACAAATTGACCTTCGGAAACGGCATTGAACTGTGTGCGCCTTCCATTCGAGTACGGAATATAACACTGTGCGTGTGTACCAATGGTTGTCAGAAACTAGGCTCTACGTTTCACACTGACCTTTCGTACCAAATATTTGTTTTTGTCTGAAGTACTGATTGACTAACCACTTTAATTTCATCAATACCTATCAAATTAAATATTCAGTCAGCGATGATAATTCGAACAAAAAGTCAGATGTTAGAAAACGATACAGCTTAGACCTGATTTAATCGGAAATGGCAATATTTCAGTAGTGAATCATTCAGCCTTTAGCAATTCTCCATCCATTTTCAACACAATTTATCAAAAACAAAATCCTTAAAGCTTCTAAAAGATAGAACAAATGGCCCATGCCTAAAACGTACACACTTTATTGTATTTCCATCAAACAGATCAACAAAAATATAATACCAAATACTGTACTCGTATATACAGTACAAACAAAAGTAAAAAACTGAAAATACATTCCCAAAATAAATAAACAAAGCTAACATGATACAACGCAGTCAGTAGTAGTATAAAAAAAAACTCGAATTGAAACATGTGCACCACCCCCAACGACGTCGACATAGACGAAAACTAAGACGATGTCGAAGACGAAGACGAAAACGCAAGCAACTTTACTATTTGCCCAGGTCAAATATTTACCCAATTGACGTCCTGTGCTGCAAAGTGAAATTGCACATTGGACATACCCTGCCGCCATCGTAAACACACATCTATGTCATGTCCTTCGACAATTACACAAGCAAAGGAAAGAAAGCTCTCAGCTCTGCATGAATTCTAAAAAAAGGAACATCACAGGACGATGACTTAATGGCATCTCCTTGGCAAAACGATATGGAGACATGTATGTTCTCATGTGCGGATGAGGTGGGGATTCGACATACGAATATACTACCTTACTGAGACAATAACTCTATTTGTTTGGCTATGTGTTCTGTTTGAGAAAAAAGTTGATAAAAAAAAACGTCGATTGAAAGGAAATCCCATTATAATGGTCTAACGTTTTGTGTTTCTACATATACAGGTCCTGTGCCTTTAGGGAAATTCGAGACGAGTTTGTGCTTTCTCAAAATACATAATTATGTGGTCAAATGACAAATATATGTGTCATTCACTCATGACGTCAAAAGGGAGATAGAAAATTAGAAAGAAACACCACAAAGTAGATCCAACGGACAATGGTTCGGGGCTTAGACAGTGTTCACCTTGAAAACTGATAAAATCTGGAAAAAAAACCGTCCCGTCTCCACTAGCTGACATTATGTTGGTTAGCAATGGAAAATGTTTCATTATATAACAGCTGCAATGTAGTGCATATGTATGCATACAAACGGAGCAAGTCATATTCTGTGCATTAGGCACTTTTATGTTATGTTCGCCTAAGGACAAAACGGATGGGGTGGTTCTGAATGCAGAGTCACTATAAGGTCAGCCTTGTCAACAAATTGAAATGTTCACATGTACAAGTGTATCTTGCACTTTTGTAGAATTGTGAATATTGTCTCGTCTCATGAGACTAAAAGGAAGTTAATGGATGAAAAGAAAGCGGTAGCACAGGGTGGAGTGTTGAATTTAGGTTAGTTGGTCATCTATTTACAATAATTTTCATTCTTTGCTTCCATTGTTGTTGATTAAATTGCATATTAGGATGCAGACAAAATCTTTAATGACTTAGGTAGGTAGTGAGATGGATTTTAAAGACAAAAGCTGACATGGAATTCTACAAGTCCACAGACAGAAATGTTTGATAACAAATTGTTGTATAATTTAACATTTGGGGTTTCTAGTTTTGGTCCGACTGATTGTTATTAGGTTAATACTTCAGTTTTCTAGTTTAACATTGAATTGTGGTGGTAATTGGTCTCTTGCCATTTCTGAGATGAAATAGTTTATTAGAGAATTGGTAGTGAAAATGGTTATCATTGAACAGTCATGGACTATTGTCTACCATAATCAGAAGAGAATTATTTTTGTTTGGCTTTATTAAATCTAAGCTTTGGAATGATGACAAATTCTTCATTGACGCAATAACTTTGTATACTTGGAAAACATATTCTCTGCCGATGGTGCACTAAACTAAGTATGCAGAATCGAGAGAGTAGACGCTGCTTTCTAAATGCTTTTAAAGATGCTTCAGTCCATTCAGCCCTTCCAAATGAGAAAATGACTGATACTGCTGTGACTTACAAGTCACAACCAAAAAATCTGCACATCTTATGGATTGGATCTTATGAATCTTCGTCCACATTGTATCTCAATTGAAAAATCAAAAAAATATATATAAAAAATAAAAAATACAAAAAAAAAAGTACGTATTTAGTTACGTATTTAGTTTAAGTAGTTTAAGATTTATTTTAAGGTAGTTTTTTAAGATAGTTCTAAGTTTTATAAAAAATAAAAAATAAAAAGTCCTGATACAAAGTTTTTCAAAAAACAAATTTTCTTTGTTCAAAAAATAATAAGTTAGATAATAATTAGAAATTACATATGTAACAGATAAGTTAGGTTAGGTCGAAAGACATAGTTTTAAGAATTAAGTTTAACTTAGAGTGTCTGCATAGGGCCAGTAAGTTAGTAGTATATAACGTAGTTAAGTTAGTTAAGCTAGTTTTAAACGTTTTTTGTTAGCATGTAAGAAATAATGAATTGGAATTGAAGTTAATAAAAATGCATTAAAAATGAAAATGAAAATGTATCTCAATTGAATAAGATTGCGGGAAGTCAGTTTAGGAACGTATATATGTTACCAGCTCATGGAGCCAAAACAACTCATTCAGTTAAATTAGAAATCAACGTGGCACAGTCAGTCCTGGCTGAAGAGAGCTAGAACACATTGCTTAACTCCTAACTTTCAAGGCACATAATTGTAGAATCGTTCCATCACTATCTTCTACAGGATGCGAGAATGAACTATGATAACTGAATACCAGAACTGAAACTGTCAATATATGTATGCCGAGATCAAGGTATTTAAGTAAGTTTTACATATTATTCCGGACGTGCAGATACAACCTCGAACAGTTATCTGATTCCACTCCCACAACAGGAACCAATAATGAAATAAATTGCTATCGGAAACTGGAATGCACAGGATATGAATTCCTTTTCAAAATTGAGTGGGTCCCTCGTGGAGTGAAATTCGAGTTAGCTGCGCTTGACACCTTGTTCATATGGAGCGTTTCAATGTCAAAATAGAAATATAAAACATTATTTATAAGAACACTCTCTTCCACGTAACCGTAGAGGGTAAAGATATTTTCAGGAATTGGGTAATCTTAAGGGTTCTATTCTAAGCACCCCACACGTTTTTAGGAATAAATCAATCTTCTATTCGCCACATGCATTCACATCGAACTACCACCGCCGATGGTATTACCACCTAATGCACCGGAAAAATGAGATGTAATCTAAAAAGTGCCGCACATGCACACGGATGTATGAAAAATTTATGAAGAAAACTCCATCTGCGGTTTTTCAACGTACAACCTGCGTCAGCCATTTCGGATGCTCCACATGCAAGTGAACGGATATCTTTACTCCTCATGAGAGGAGAGTCACGTGAGTTACTTCAGGTGCATGATTTATGGAAGGCAGAACGTGAAAAGATTTCTAAAATGACTCTTCGAGTGCTGTATTGCTGCCGGAATTGCTCAAAATTTTAAAACCCACCCCCCTCAAATAAAAAAACAGCCACCTTTCTCACAATGCCTTCTTGTTTTTTTCTTAAGCCTAAATACAAAAAAGAAAAGTATCCTTGCAACATCGGTGACGACAACATTTTTGGCCGAAAGTACTAAGGCATAACAACACATTTTCAACACCCATTCCATTGTATTTTTCACGAGTACCTAATCCACATGGCTGCTTCCTACTTGTCAGTTGCATCCATCCTCTGCAGGTAGTCATCGCAGTCGTCGACATCAACAATAATGCTAGGCAAGCGCTGCTGCTTCAATTCTAAATAAAGACAACAGTGTTGTATATTGTGTTTCATGGATAATGCCCAGAAAATCAAATGCAAGACAATGCGGGGCGTGTGAGTTCTCTGCATCTGTCCCTATAAACTATATGATGGTGATGTTGTTAAGTATGTATATGCAGATACATATGTATGTGGAATACAAAAAAAAAGAAAAACTACAATGCATGTATGTATGTACATATGTAGGTACTGGAGGGAGCCTTTTAAGTCTTAACTGCGTATAATTTTAGAACATCCTTGGAAGGAAGGACAAATGATGCTGGTCTCTGTTTTCTCTCATTCGTATAAAGAATTAGGTTGACGGTATTGCACTGCGCCTTTACTTGAGTACACGTGCTGGCACAGACACCACCCAATCTTTGCTAGTGTGTATGGTAATAACCACCTGTACTTACGGGACTACGTATACTTTAGGTTACGTAATAAAGACGTGGCGAAAAGTGGATGAAATTTTCTTGAGTGTGTGATACACTTTCATAGCACTCTCGTAATCATTGAGAGATGTTTTTTTTTTTTCTCTCCAAGCATCAGTACCAGTGAATGTGGAAATTTTTGTAAAAATTGATGAAAATTACATTTTTTGAAATGCACTTTTACAATAATAACTAGACAAGTTTCAATAAGTGAGCAAGGAAGTGCATTTAGTAAGAGGGGATATTTAAGTTCATTTTTAAGAAATTGCAATTTTACTTATACGAGTACCTATAGCCTTCCGAAGTTTTGAAACTTGTGACAGACTTTAATTTTTTTTTTTTAGATAAGTGAACTTGGGAGCCGGTTTCTTATTGGCGAACAGAAATATATTTAAACGCCCGATGCCATACTTATCACTTTTATTCAAATTGACATTGTCTACAGCCTTTTATATTTAAGAGAAGGGTGAAAGGTTTTACTAATTAAGAACTACAATTTAGTTTTTAAAGCTGCTGTTGTGAACGGCTGCTTCTACGAAAGAAACTTCTTATTAAGCAAGCAATGTCAGGTTTTATTGAATAAATTTCATACTATTTATCTCCACTAGGTTTTCTGGTAATGATTACTAATCCTCTGCGGAAAACTCTGTTAACAAGAACTGTCCGAATTTAATAAAGTCCTGCAAGGTGCTTGAGATACATATGTACATACATATTTATGTATCTAAAAATCCTTTGAATACCCAGAAAAAATAACCACTGGTTTAGTGGTAGAGGCAAGTAGGGCTCAGGACTAACTCTTGCAAAACTAAAATCCTTATAATTTGTTCGTGAAAGACTAGAAAGCAACTGGGAGTGGATTGGTCAAACTCTTCGTAAGAACGAAATTGTTTTTTCCAAAAAAGCTATACAATGGAATCCGCTAACACAACAATATCGAATACTGGTTTATGAAGGCTCTCCATCTTAAGGCGGCAGCGATTTTAACGGCAAAATCAAATTACCGGGCTCTCCAATCTATAGAGACATACTTATATGACTGAGGAGGAGGTGGCATCCTATGACTATAAGAGGGGATGAAATTTTCTAAAGGTCAATCATTTTAGAAGAAGATATGATTACAACCCTCAGATTAAATATTCTTTGGTTTAAGTGCACCTCATAGGGAGCCCCTATCTGTCTATGTATGTATCTATTATTATTTTCTTTCAATATGTTGGCATATTTTGGTTTGCATTTATTAAATATGACATTAATGAAATTCTATACCCTTTTTCCGAATCTAGAACGCATGTGCCAAATAAACGCTCTACCTACTGAAATGTCATATATCTGTCTAAGCAATTTCCACATCAAAGCTGTTCCAATGAATACATGTAATAATATACATATATATATCTCATTCGAATCTACGTAGACATCACATTTTGGAGACAGTCTGAAATTAGCATTAATACCTTCTCCCTCCACTGCCACCAGAAAGACATACTTTCATACTACATTTGAAATTGAATATGTACATACTTTCTGCTACGTACAAATATTTATCCATATTTCTATAGCAGTTCGCAAAAACACAACAACAAAAAACGTAGGTATCTCATCTATATTGTAAAATATAGATATTGGTTCAGGAATTCGTTCAGGTTTTGAGGATAAAAGTCCTGGAATTGCAACAAGATTGTTGCCATAGTAAACCTTTCTCGGTTATACATATGAGGCAAGATGTAATCACCTCAACGGGAGTGTGTTTGTGTTTTGTTAGATATTTTATGGTTTTGACATATCCTTCGTGTGCATCAGTTATTTGGCTTCCTCCTGGTAACTCCTGCACAAGAAAAACGAAAAAAAAAAATAGAAAATTACGAAAATATCTATGAATTTAAATCCATTCATTTTGCCGACGACTCTCTGTTACGCTCTATTGGATAGACCATGGGAACGTCGCATATACACCGACTATCGTTCGAAGAGCATAAATATTGAAATATCTGCTACGATATGTTACACGGATTCCTTGGAATACAATTTCACTTTGATTGTTCGGTTTTATACATTTGTATATGCAATTTGTACGTGAATTTATTCCATTGTATTTATCGGATTTAAATTGTTAGTTTAGCATTAGATTCTTGGACGTTTGGAATTCGAAGTACTTTTGACTTTGAATTTTACGTATGCACTAAGCTGGGTATTACCCACAATGTTTAGCTCTTTCAAAACATATGTATTTGTAGGTATAGGTTGAATTTTAAAAAGGTGACTCGAAGAATATCTTAAGTTAGATCTAAGTAGTCCAGTATTTCTTGCAGACTTTTGTATTCCAGGTGGTACAAATGTATATATTGTTGGAAAGAAAGGAAGGAAAAAATCACTTTTAGAACCATGAGATCCTCCTCATTCCCGTTCTAATTTATAGTTCAGTCTAGAAATGTCTCTCAATGTATTTTAATTACGAGACAGCAATATAAATAAGCAGTTGAAGAATTAATATCGAAACTATATGTTAGAAACTGAAGTTAGAGGCCAGCTCCGCAAGATTAGAGACGTAAAGTATGTATTTATGAAATTTCATAGACAAATCTTGTGTTAAAATCATGAACTGTTCCCATACATACGCGGTAGCATTCTAGATTTTAATAAATACAAAAGTGTGCTTTCTGATAAATAGACAAATACGTAAGTATATGTAATATATGTAAATATCTTTGCTCGGAAAGTATTCTTACCTATATTGCAACATATAACAGAACGTTGCAAATCTACACAATATTTTCATGTCGTTTTGGTAATAAAAGCTAATCTACTCTTACTGAAGACACACACTATGATATCATGCAATATGGACGTACCACAAAATACATATCTGTTATGGGATTGAAAAGTCCTCAGCTGGAAACTCAACAATAATGGACCAACTCCAGTAAGAACTACAATGGATTCAGCTTTCCAGAACTTGATTAATTGTACATGTTCTAAGTAAAAGGATGGGATGGTATATGATTATGGATTAAAGTGCTTCGAAACGAACCGAAATTTGGTAGTGTTTGTGATAGCAGTGAAAGCAGGGAAACGAATATTACCGAATGGGATTAAAGCTCCCACATCACTTTTTTTTTTATATAGAATCTAGGTCCATAAACTCTTTACTCCTTTAAATACAAATGAATTTAAAAAGAGGAAACTCGTTTAGGTAAAGCGTTTCAGTAATAGCTTTAATGCGCTATAAATCTCAGCAAAAAAAAAAAAATTGGAAAACATTGGATTGAATTCTACATACCATACGGATCATTGGCTGGCTTATCCATTGGCAGAATACGACACTTTTAGAACAAAGCCAAAAGCATCCCTTAATCAGATCACATGTAGGCATTTCTACGATTATCTAAACAATTCAATGTTCTCCGAGGTGATGAACTCTTTTGTCATATAAACGTTTCGCTTAGCCAAAATGAAACACCAAAGCCTATACAATAACCTTTCTCCGTTGTATACGTATATACATATGTATATCCGGCCCTTTTCTTGCCTCTGTCTCTGCTGGATAAGGTAGGTAATTGAAAATCATTGAAAGTCATCGAATACACGCACGCACTCTGAAGAAACTTCATAACAATTTAATCAATTTCGATAACATTTTCCTGTTGTGGGAAGATTGAACCCTAGAGAATGTGGTGCTTCCAATGTATTGTGTATCGAGAGAGATATAAAGCCTGAGACGTGAGTGTGAGAGAAGTCATATCACCTATCATTCCGAAAGGAATAAAAGAGGCAAACATCAGGTACCAATGGAATAGTTGCCCCGTCCCGAGATATCTTAATCGAATATCTCTTTCAATAGAAAGATACATTTTGCTTTGACGAAGGAAGGTGTTATATGCTGGGAAAAGGCAAACAGCTACAACACACCTTCATGAATATCTGTAGAGAGTACGATACAAATTGACAAGTTTTCTCAGGCCTGCTTCTTATTCTCTGGGCTTCCACAATTTTACTGGTGTTGCCAATGGAATTTCCGGCTTGCTCAAGTAGCTATCTAAATGCAAAGATACAAGTGCCAGCATAGCATAGATTCGAGAATCTCTCTCTTGCCTCGCAACTTTTGTCACATGAAACGAAATCAAATCAAGCGAAATTGACTCTGTGTGTTGAGGAATCTGAAATCATTTCCAAATAGGTACGTGAAGAGTATCACTATGGTCTATGGTGGTACTATGATGTTTTACACACGAGATGACAATGTGATGTCCGGAGGGTGTGGCACAGTGCTGATTTCCAATTGTTACATGCTGGCACGCACCTACATACTACATATCTATTGTTGTCGAGTTTTGGCTTATCACGGATGTTTGGAACGTAGGAAGTATGTATGTACATATATGCTATATGTGTATACTCTTCCAATAGATACGGTAGTTCGGGTGGTGATTTCCTATCCCACTTTTTCTAAAGCTTTAAAAAAAGGATATATACATATGTATGTATGTACATATGTATGTATATACCACACGTCCGGGTATATCTGAATTTTGTTTGTTAAAAAACTGTATGACAGAGATTATTTTCATGGGAAGTAAAAATTATTTTATGACTTCATCGATTGCCCTGGTTTCGGTTAAAGTGTTCTAAATTTAAAGCAAACACACTTTGCATTACATGAGTGTTTATACTTGTATCTATGCCATGTTAGTTACCGGAAAAAAAACAAAGGCCGATTGAAACAAATATTTCGGGAAAATTTCAACTATTTCATGAAAGGCAGTTATTGTATTTTTATGGGTCCAGTCGATTTTATTCACTTGACAGAAAAAAGGGAATATGTTCTGACTAAATTTGATTACCACTCTATTATAAGTTAAAGTTGTTGCATATTTGATGTTGGCGATGTAGACTTTATTCTTCATTTTCAATACTGCTTCTAGGTCAAGTGAAGAAGACAATTAAATTTTGACTTTTGGACTTTTGGAATACACATGTTGTATGAAACAGTTAATCTCTTCACATGAAGGTGAAGTTGTGGATGAATTCTTGCATGAATTGTCATAAATTGAGACCCAGCGCCTAGCTTCTCACATTCATTCATTATATTAATTATACGAATGGAAGGGGCGTACACGAATAGCCCGTGTCCGAACTATTTTTTTATTTGAGAAGCTCTTTCATGATAGTTATGCTCTCGGATGTTTTGTTCGACACTCGTGAGAGATGAAATAAATTTTAAGTGTGCTCTAGGGGTCGAACCTCGAACCACTCGCTCCGTAGTCCAACCCAATAACCATTTAAGCCAAGGCATCCAAAATCACTAGAGCAAAACCAAATTAATATATCCTGTCAACTAGAAAGAGCACACAATATTGATAAATTAGACAACATCGGAGTGGACATCTATAAAAATACAATCTCAACAGAAAAGAAATGAAGAAAGCTTCTGCCAATAGTTGTTTCATTCAGCCAAGAAAGTATTTGACTATTATGGCCCTATTTCGAACTACGAAGCCCTTAGACCTTAGAAGACCTTAATCATCCCAACTCTACTTTACGGAACCTAAGCACGGAATCTATCGAAATATGGAGATATCCTCGGTCGTACGTACATATATCGGGTCTAATTTGTGTTAACGGACTTTAGAGAAGAAAGTTTAATGACAAACTGTACAACCTGCGCAGTTATATCGACCTAGTCCAAAACTTTGTATCAGCGTTTGAGATGTGAGATGGAAATTAGTTTTAGATATAATTTCCTAGAAACTAGTCGTGTTCAGTTCTCTTTTGGGAAGGATTAAAAACTTCTTTAGACTTGTTATTACAACGAATGATAATGAGCTAAGTCAATGTACTTCAAGCAGCATTTTTAGCTTGGACCTGCGCAGGTACATCCGGCTTAGCTTCAGCAGATCTTCTTTTGTTGGAATATAATAATACAATACTAATAGACTAATAGTTCTTACAATATACTACTATAATACTAATAGTCATTAAAATCCAGTTTGAAGAGGATGATAATCTCGTTCTTAAGAGCTTCGTCCTGGCTAAATTATTTACATACAATTAAAGCCCCCACTAGAAAGCAAAAGTAATAAAAATTCTAATGAACTAAAACGCCTCTAACAACCTGTTTCTATTTACAATTGTTTTTATTTATTTTCCTTTCTAATTACATAATATATACATACATATGCCCAAGTAATGCTTACAAATTAAAATCTATTATATTACGTTTCTCTTTTTTTCTTGCAGGTAAGTTGCCGCTTTCGCTTGAAAAATTAACTTAATTATTAAGTAAGAAACTTTGGTAAGTACTTTCCTAGAAAGTGCGTTCTTTTGTATATAGTATGTATGTATATACATTGGGAGTACTTTAATTTACTTCTATGGGTTGCCATCAGTCTCAAGATAAACTTCGCTAAATTAAAAACTCCACAAAAATTCAAACCGAGCAAAAAGCAACAAATACTATGAAAGGTAAACCCTGTGTAAAAGATATAAACTTTGCTATACGAAAACTTTTCCTTCCATTAAAGCTTAAAAAAAGAATAAAACATAATATTGGAACAACAACAGTAGCAGTACGAGGTGTGGTATATGAAGTGAATTTTTGCGTTTGTTTTGAAAGTATCTTTATTTTCAAGAAAACCACAATATAACGTCTTTAATGAGTCGATAAAGTTTATTTGTAAAGACCACTACATAGTACACAGTTCTGGACATACATATGTAAGTACATACATATAATCGAAACTATGAATGAAACGTTGTCTCACTTTGGGTTCAAAATCTTATAAATCTTATAATGAATTTCAAACTAATTGCAAAGGGGGGTTTTAAGTGGAGGTGGAAGTGAACAAAGTGTATGTTCTAACGTTATATTAAGGTGCATATAGAGAGATAGTAATCGGATTAAATTAAAATGATCTCCGTTTTGATAAGTTCTTACGGTGTAAGTACTTAGAAATGTTTGCTTAACTTAACCTTAACGTTGAGACTCATAATGATGAGGGAAACCTAATATACTTATTGATTCTCTACTTTTCTGTTTAATGATTAATTTCAAAATCGTCCTCTACAAATATATCCGAATTCATCGTCTTTAAATATGAAGACTACATCGAAACTGATGCATTTAAAATTCATTACTAAATCCCTTTTCGAAAACTCTGAATTATTTCATACATTTATGAGAGCTATACACATGCCTATCCAGCTTATAGTCCACTCGTACAGTTGCAGTTTGGTCTTTTCCACACCTTAATCAACATTATGCATTCAACATTCGGCTTCTAAGTCGCCGGCTAATAGCAATGTGGTTTATATGGTTTGATGTTCTCGGTCTATCAGATAAAACTCAGCTGATCTTGTGGCAGATCCGGTGCTCAAACAGAGTATCTCCAATGACTAGGTGGTTGGCCTTGCGAAAATCTAACCGTTCGCCATTGCCATTTCGGTCTCTATTGCCATGAACATCCACTACGTTGTCACTTCCTACTTTGGCATAGAGGTCTCCCATCACTATCACGATGTCACCGTTAAACGTTAAATTGTAGACGGCACCTAATTGATCATAGAAGCTGTCATTTTCATCCTCAGTCGAGCATTCCGTCGGTGAGTAGTAATTGATAGTACTCTGAAATCTGGCCGTTAATATCCGATCATTATAAGGCCTCCACCGTGCTGCTGATGTTAACATAAGCCCTACACCGGACTCTCGCACGCTTCCATTTGGTTTTCCAAAGTAAAGTAGTATAGTATTCCCTGTTGGTGAAAGGTATTCTCCTGCGTCTTACCATCTTATTTCACTCAGTCGCAAGATGTCTTACTTGTACCGCGTGAACTCACTTTCCAGTTGCAGGAATCTGTCGTTCTGATAACCTTCTTCTTGAGAGTCGAGGAGGGTCTTCACGTTCCAATATCCGATCGTTGTACGTAATCGATAGCCAAAGGTCGTCAACAAAGTATCCGTCCGTATCCGGGGCGTTTGTTTCCATTTCGAAGCAAGAACTTTTTTATGATTGCGGTTCGCTGAGTTATAGATCAACCGGCACATATCCTGTTTTGTGGCGCAGGAGACTCGCCATTTGTCCTCTCCACTTCGTAATCTCCCAGATGGTTGTAGGGCGTGAAGTAGCTTACTAGTAAAGCTGCAGGTGTTTGGTTGCAAAGGATCTTTCTCATTTCAAATCAAATGGGAATTCACGCACACATTCTTTCGTGAGTTCGTAAATCATGGGCGTAGCGAAGTCCAAAGGACTTTTTTTTTATTTGTTATTATTCGAAATTGCAACTTGAAAGAGCTATAACTCTTAAATGAATGTATGACAATATCTAATCACTGTTTTGAATTCAATGCAATAAGATAAATTAATTGATATGAGCAAAAATTGTGTAGAGCTTAATTAGTTTTGAAAATTGTTACTTTTTGTTTGTTTTCTGTTTTTTTTTTACGTGGAATGTACCTTATCTTAAGAACAAAAGAACAACAAATATGTGTTGGTTAAAAAAAAAAAAGACAATTAAACTGTTCCAAGAAGAGCCGCCTATTCAAAGAATCAATAAAAAATCAATTAACACCACCCGATTCCATGTATCATCAAAGTCATAGTTCGTCGTCATCGAGTGTACAACAGAAACTTTCATCGAACCGGAGAGCGATTAACTAGGACATTGAATGTGATAGCAAATCCATTGACAAGCAGCGGCAACAACCAAGGGGACAACTCCGTCCTCGTTTAAATGTTCCCAGAGAGCGACCACCCATTCAACCGTTGACACATTCAACAACATTGTATCGCAGACATGAAATCTTATTGTACACCACTTTTCAGCACTCGTGTACAATGTTCCCCCACATGCGCATACACACACAGAAAAATACTAAATGCAACTTGCATTTGAACTATGCAAATGCACTCCTTGATTGAGGACAATTGTTCTAAAGAAAAAAACAAAAAAACCAAAATACAATGAAAAAATAAAAGAAGAAGCAATGATATCGACAAAAAGGAGGCACAAAGCCAAAGAAAGAAATCGAAATCGATTTTATGTCATTAGATTTTTATCGACTCAACAGCTGGCCGGGCAGGACTGGAATATGTCCCTCATATGTTACTGCAAAAGGACTTTTATGATCCCAGTACAGGCAGGGCCATTAGTCAGAGCTTAAGCAGAAATCAATTTGCGAAACTACTATTCGTATTGTTGTATTGGTTTTTCTTTATTTTTTTCTGTTGCCTGTTTTTCTGATCCGTTTTTGCTGGTTGAAAGGATTTCGTCGTTTAACTTTTTAACGATGAGAAAATCGGTCCTGCCCCAGGTTCGTTGTGTTTTATGATTGTTTTGCTTACTAGCTACCATAAAGCATGGGTTTTTAACAATAAGAACCAGTTAAGGTGGTATAAGGACCCAAAACATAGTCCACGGGTTGATTGTTTTATATTGTTTGCGAGTAGCAAAAAAAAAAATAGAAAAATTTCACTCACACAAACGAACACACCCCGACAATATACCCATTTATAGGGTGATTTATAATGTTGAGGAATGTGCCGCTGCTCGGCTGCAGTAAGCCACAGGACCTGGGCTGCGACACGTTTATTTATGGCTAAAAATAAATTTGCGCTCTATTACCTATGGCCGGGTTGGGTGATTGTCGTTTCTTTTCCGTTTTTTTTTTTGCTTTTGTAAATAATTTCCTTATTTTTTCGCCTTTTACTTCACTCTCTCGCACACTGATCGATTTGGGGCAACACACTTACGAAACCGGAAACAAAGGAATTTGGCAAAACGAACGATAGGGTGATGACATAGAACAATTACCAATATTAATTGCGGTGATTTATATTCGTGGTGCGTGAAGGAAGCCTTGAATATGATGCGTGAAAAATGTTATTATTGTATTGTCGGATGCGTTGAATGGTAAGTGATAAATTGGACTAATAAATTTCAACGACTTCCTTTGATTCTATTTCATTGATATGGTGCTTTGAAAATTATGGTGTCGAAATGATGCTTACAAAGGCGTTTATTTTATGTGTGGTATCTGGGTAGTTGCTTAGATGTTTGATAAGCTGTGTGTCGACGACAAGTGGGTTACGAAATGCTTGTTTGCTTTTCTTTTCATTCTCTTCAAATCGAATGATAGACTGGAACAATTTTGAAAATCGCTATGATTGGTTCAATTGACAGACCTTGACGTAGGTCCTGTTTGTTGGTTTGGTATATGGCAATCTCGAGGCCAGTGCCAAACAATCATTTTATATATCATACATGAATGTATCAAAGTCTTTGAGACGAGGTTCTCATATTGTATGTAGGTGTGGACCTAACACCTCTCTTCTGCACGTTGTGATGTGATCTATCTTCAATTACATAGCTTTTTGATGGAAGTTGTACATCGAAGTAACTTACGGCCAGTGTTGTAGCGACCGTCCCTACTGGATTAAAAATGTAGGTCTCTTAGTCGCTTAGAATAACCTATTTTGTGCGCTATTGAAACGGATGAGGCTAAGAAGGATATAACGGTGAACTATGACAAAATTAAGTAAATCTCAGTCTAAAAGAAAATCGTGGAAACAATTCAGAGAATCGATCGCGGATGCTACATAGGAACGTTTCCAGACTTCACAAAATTCTGCCAAAGATACGGCAGTACTTTAGTTGAAGCTCACTTTCAGGCACCAGAACACCATAGAATTCTATAACAAAAGGGTGCCCAGATGATATTAGCATGTCAATGGAAGAGGAGGTAGTAAATCTCATTAGATGTAAGAATCTACGTTGGGCTATCAATTCGCATCGTTCACAGCACAAGGCCCTGACGGCATTCTAACAGGGTTATAGAAATTTTCATACATTATCTAAGACTAGGCCAGTGGGATCCAGACAAATGCTGGTGATATTCATACCTTAAGTAGGTAAACCAGGCCACATTTCAGCGAAAGATTACAGACCCATAAGTCCCTCGGTATTTCTTCTCAAGACACTTGAAAGGCTTTTCCATATTTAAAGGTTAAATCAGTGAAAACAAATTTACATGTCAGCTAGTATACAGATTGGAACCATTTTCGGGATAACGCACAGTGTAGCCAGTGTTCAAGGTAGAGTACTAGACACATTCGAACTGCTCCTGAAATTTTATTGCTGTGCAATCAAATACTCATAGCTTTGGCTCATATTGATGAAGCAGAATAATAGACAAGCCTAACTTGTTAACGTCTGCGACTGTGGTCCTCTAGTTTTTGGCATAATGGAATACCACTCGTATTTACTGCTTCGTTACTAACATTCTCTGCTTGTTGCTTTATGTACCGTGAGAGACAACAAGACGGCCGAAGTATGCCGGTTTTAAACGATCCTTATAGTGATGTCATTAGCAAAACATAGTATTTTCGGTTTTCGAGAGCTAAAGCACACCATAATTTTCAGAACCATCATCACACTGAACTCCTTAACGCCTTAAAGTAAAGTCTGTCACTATTGTTATTTTATTTCCCATTGCTTAACATATCTGGTCAAATATGGCATTGTTCATCGAGTATGTCGAGTATAATCACAGTATCTACAACATTTCTTATATAGAACCTCGAAATATTATTAAAATCAGTGAATACAAAGCAATAAAATAAAAGAGACACTTATGAGAACGTACTTCTGTTATGCCTAATTAATTACTAGACTTTTTTTCGAACTATCATCTGCTTTGTTTGTAGGCATTGTTGAATAATTTTTTTTTAGCCCTTTTTGGAAAGCACACTACTATGTTACCTTTGTCTTATTTCGATCAATAGCATTCCATTCTCCACCTCTACTATTTTTCTTTGGCTTCTATTGATCGATACCTTGCTGTGGTCTATCAGTTAATAGAACCACCCAGCATTACCAGTGGAACTGTCGTCGGTATCTTTCCTGTCTGAAATAATAGAAGTTCAAAAGAACGCAATATTGTTTAGATCGTTGTCGTTTTGATGACAGTGGTTTTCAACATCAATTAGTATTTAAGTTATGTGCAAGTCATTCTTATCGAAAAATATCAGTCTTTTCTGTACCTTTTCAACACTTGATTGCTTGGACCTATCTCGCATTCATGTTTGTAACAAATTACAAACTCCACACTGAAATGCTATCCATGTATTAAGCACACATTTCTACAAAATATCGACAAGAGTCTCCCCTTCAAATACATACACATGTACATACGTATGTACATACAACTATATTTCGAAAGAGACCCAAATTCCATTCAAGTGTTACAAAATTTTGTAAAAAAAAAAAAAAAAAACAAAATTTACTGCCATACCAAGAAAATAGAAAACAAACGCCACTCATGTAGGTAACCATAGGAGGTGGACCAAATTGTCTTGGTCCGATTAAAGTACCTCGACTAAGCATCTTTTTTTCTTACCTGAGACGTCAATACCCTATATGCTTCTGAACAAAGGCAAATATGATACCACTGGGAAAAAAGGAAGGAAAAGCATTGTGAAAAATATAACAAGAGTACTGTGGAACTTTTCTTCGGGTTGTCCCTTTGTCCTCTTCAGGACATAAGACATTCGTAGGAGGCAGCTAAGAGTGCTCACACTAATTCTGTCATGTCACAAAGTCACAAACTTTTTATAAATTCTGACAAAGGATACTTTAATTCCATTCACAACAATCACATTTTGTGCCTTCGTCTCTCTGTGTCGCGTTTGGTTTTTTTTTCTTTTGCTTTGTTTTTTTCCTTCACCAACACTACTATCGCCACAACAATAAATTCTTAGAGTTTTTTTTTTTTTGTCATCTCATTCATTTTCTTCTTGCTTCGTCTCTGTCTTTGCAAACTCATCTTGGGTTATTTATAAGAGGTGGAAGAGGAGTCCTCTTACTTATTTTTCTCCTCTTCTTTGGCCAGGATTCTATTTTTTTTTTTTTTATCTGCTATTATTATTTTTTTTTGTTCATTCCCGCTCTTATCTAATGATAGCTTCGTGAGTAAATTGGCTTCGGCCAGAGAGCACACAGAACATGACATCAAAAATGCTTCAGAAATATTTCTAGAATTGTTTACAATTTTGATAAGTGCTGGCGTTTTTATTTTAGCTCGTCGGTCTGTGAGTGGGTATGTTGGAATTTTCTTCAAACCATTTTTAGAATACTTTATGTACAGGCGAGGGATGTAAGGGTCCTTGTCAGGGATCTTTAGATGTATACATTAAATTAGACATAATTATGCTTACTCAGCTTTGAATTAGTTCTTCAACCACTTTAGGAGTAAGCAGCAGAAAGGACGATGTGCCTAGTCAATGGTAGTGGGTGGTATCTCTCATACCTGTACTTTCTTGGTTTGACTGAAACGAAAAGGGTCTATGGGGTTACGAAGGAAACATAAGGATATCTTAGTTAATAGAATGCTGAACATTTTAACTTGGACTGTAGGTGGGGTATAAATAACTTAAGAAGTTTCTGTGTGGTGTGCACATAATATTGTGTGATGACACTATCGTCTCACTGAGTTAGTGGTTTATGTAGACACTTTTATTTTTATGCTTTCTTTTAGAATACTATCGATTTAAGGGTTTAACTATAAATATGTATTGAAAATTTTATTCGAAAAAGTTCGTATCTATTAAGTTTTATTTCTTACGTTTGCAAGCGCAGCGCAATACTATGGACTGGAATTAATGTAAATTGTAGATTCGCGAAAGTCGCGATAAAAACACGAAAAGAAGGGTGAGTTCAAAAAGAAAAATTTGCAAAGCATAATTTACACAAAGCAAATAAAGGAAAGAAGTTGAAACGCATAAAGCATGTGATTGAATTGCAAACTTCAAAAGTTTAAGCACGGATCGCTGTGCATTTTTTGTTTGTATGGACATTCAACCAAGCTTTGTCACTAATTTAAATGCATTACTCAATAATTGACAGAGGAAGTAATATAAAAAACGTATTGCACTTTGGTGGAAGGTTAGGTTAAGTCGAACAATTGTCATGCAGCTTCTGAAAAAAAATTATTAGTATTTGAAGACATGCTTGTAGGTACTTGATTTTATAGTGTGTGTCTTCTTATAACAGAAGCATTGTCCATCCAAAGAAGTTAATGATTACCGAGACGAACATATCTGTCAGCTTTTTAAATCTGTTGATTTCTGGGCAATAATTCAAAAAGTCTGTTGTGTTTTCTTCAATATCCGTGTTGTTAAAATCTGTGAAATTAATTATTGCCATTCTGCTAATCTCTACTTAGCAGATTATACCCCATGTATTTTCTTCATGAGGCTCTATTTAGAACGTTCTTGAGAAATTCTTTTTTATATTTTCTTATTTCAACCCTTGATTGTACAGTGTTCTAAAAGACATGAATATAACTCGATCTTTCTAATTTCCATCGTATTTAACAAGTGATTAGTACGTGATTAAGAACGAATGACATCATGACCTAACTTCCAGATAAGATGGACGTTATTCTGCCAGAACAGGACTTGGAGCTCTAAGCCATAAACTCCGACGTTACATGGTTGATGGCGGCTTGACTATTTACATGGATGATTTATTATTATCTGTGTAAATTACCTTAATGAAATAACGGCTATAATAGTTTGGCATTGAGTAATAGATAATGATCTATTACTAAACCAATACATATGTGATAAAGAACTGAGTTCAAGAAACTTTCAATTTTGTGTATGAGGAGAAGTCAGACTTATGATCATGTACTATCAAGGATTGCATAAAGGGATCGGAGTTTTTTTTTGTCTAGAATGCAACAACTCATTAAAATCGGTTTCGAGGTTGAACTCTTTGATTGTTGTTTGAATTAGAAGTTTCACATGTACATGGCTTACAACACTTCCAACTTTGGTTTAAAATCTTATGTTTTACTACCACTCCTTTAGGAAAGGATAGTAAAAATTTTAATTGATTCAATCGTTAAGTATCCTACCTAAATGCAGTCGATAGAACTACGTAGATTTAAAGCTCAATCAAGCATACAAAAGGACAATATAGTTATATTTTGCAAAATTTATTAAGTTCCTTCGCTTTTTTTCATGAATACAAAAATTGGGTTCAAAAATAAGTTCTATAAGTATGTATGTCCAGAAAAAGAAAATTCATTTTCAACCTGAATTCCGATTATACTCGAATGAATCAAAGACCTTTTATTCGTCTAATGCACTGATAGGAAGGACTTTTTGTTAGTTGATGGTTAAGTTCGCCAGGTTAAGCCTTAAACTATCACTAATGTGCGTTGTGCTCCCTACCATCATTAAACTACTTAGTTAAAGTCATTTTTAAATTGTCATTGTCCCGGATGCAAATTACAAATTTAATGCTCCTATTTCTGGAATATGATACATATCTATCGTCTTCAAGCAAGTCTACATCTTCATGAAAATACTTAATTCACTTTCATCCGGCGCTAGTTATCAGTATACTATTCCGTAGAATGCTTTAAGAAATTAAAATTATTCCTTACGAATATTTACCAATGCGAAAGTTTATACGATTGTGGTATTCCAATGTCGCTTTGTCTCTTCATTATTTTGTATTTAAGCAGCTACTCTGTGAAGTTGCAGTTTGATTCGTAGATATGCATTTCGAGTCGTTATCACCACTTGAGGTAATGCGGTTTTAACATGCATGCTTCTTAGAACTCACTTGTGAATTTAATTTATATTCTTTGATACGAATGTCCTTCTAAATGCATCTAGATCTACTGAGTGTGTGGCGCTATAGTGCTATTTACACGTATAGCTATTTGCTGCTGCGAATTGATTCAAATGCCACAGGTCACATTGCAATTAGCAATTTCTCTCTGCTCTTTAATATTAAAAGGGATCTGTTTTGACACAATGATAGTTATGCTATTTATACATTATTCAAGCTTATGTACCTACATACATACATAAACCGTTTGTTCAATCAGTGCTACAGAGAATGCAGGGTTTCATTTCTCTTCTATATTTCAGCTGAATGTTTGGTCTGCTTTTTCGTGAAAAACAATTTATGAGACAATTACTGGATAATTCTGCAAACATTGCCATGGTCTCCTGATTCTTTTGACGAAATTACAAAGAGCTCCGACCTTAATTCCGAACAGGAATGAAAATCTCTTTACTTCGAGTGAAATCCTTTTTGTGTTGTTTCCATCATGGTTTTTGTGAAAAACTGTGCACTAAATGTACTGGTATTGCATGGCTTAAGTCTGTTTCTCTTGCTTGGTGAATCATTTCAGTACAGGACCAGAAACCAAACTTTAGTCCTTAAATCACATGTACTTCTATCCTTCTTTCTGATACAAATACTATTCATTTACTTCGATGAGCACTTTTAAAATCCCCATAAGGAATTTCTAAGCTGCAATATGCAAAAATAAATCACCTCGTCCGTATTAAATACTCTTTCTCTTGCTTGCGTTAGGAATGTGTTTCGAGGACACTACAAAGAGAACTATGATACAAATGAAATTTCCGCCATTTTGTGTAAAATACAAAACATAAAGTAAAAAAAAAAAAACTGAAAGCAACCAAAAGAAAAGAAAAATGAAAGGAGAACAGAAAATCTCCCTTCGACTGTTCTTTTTCGTTATATCCATTTATATCACTGCGAACTAACGAACCAAGGTCCGGAAAATCTACTCCTGTGGATTTTTATGTTTATGATGCGCTCAATTTAATTTGCATTCATATTATTTGCTCAGCTTCTATAATAACCAGCGCCGCCAACCCTCGACTCAGTAGTGATGGTGATGGTGGTGGTGGTGATGGTTGTAGAAGGAGACGGTTGGGGTGGCAGGTGGATGGGCGGTTGAGTACTAAAGCAACTACACAAGGCTTCACTGGTCTTAATGATTTTCCTTCAATTTTTCTCTCCGCCCGCTGGTCGCCTTGTTCTTCTTACGTTCTTGCTCCTTCAATGGTAGTCGTCCTCCTTGTGTGCGTCCTTTTGGATTGCAGAAATGAGTATCCTTATGACGAAAGCGCAGTTTTTATCGAGCGAAAAGGGACTGTTTATTACTAAGGATTTACAAAATGATGTTATACTTTTATCGTGTACTCTGCTGTATGTATGTACATGTGGGTGTATATGTATACATAGGTAGAGCCTGGCTAAATCTACGTGCGTAGAGCTGCTGTATATCCCCAATTTTCTTTAAACCGAAAGAAGCACAAGAAAAGAAAAACAGTAGCTAGCACACAGGGCGTTTACTTTTGCCTGCATAAAGGGGTTGCTGCTTGTTGTCAGCTATTACCACCACGCGTACGCGTTCAATAGTAACTGCGGGGTGGACTGGCGACTACATACTTTAAAATTCAAATGCCATGGTTAAGAAAAGGAATTTTTTTTTTTCATCTTGCTTTTCCATTTCCGTTTTTACAGTTTCTGGTGGTGGTTGTGCGTGTTGGGTGGCTCGGTTTTCACTTTCTTTTTTTGGGCTTTTGGCAGCACCGACTCACTCTACTCGAGAAGGTTTTATGATTATTATGAAAGAAACTCAAAGATTTGGCCCACATAACACACAAGGACCGCTGCGCAGTGAAGGAGAGGAAATTTAATGTTAGAGGCGGAATATTTTCTTGTTCTTGCTTGGCTTCTTTGCAAGGATATGCAAAGCGTGGCAAATGGGTAATTTTAGTTAATTAAAGGTAATAAAATTTGGGATTTTTCGTTTTCGACAAGTAGGGTGTCGAAGTGTCGAAGTGTCAGGATGCGCTTGGTTTGGTGTAATGGGAATGAACTTTTTTGTGGGCACATGTTAGGAGAACAAACACTTGGCAATGTTTTTATAGTCATATTTAACAGATTGGTAAACAAATGAGGCCGCAAAGTGAATTGAGTTTTTTTATGAGTTTGACTGAGGGCGAGTATGAGGAGTTATATCCAATTTTGTAAGGCTATTTGAAAATGGACCTCTCAATGGTGGCCATTCTGTGGCAGAATTTCATGCTTTGTGTATGCTCAGGTTAGGTGTATCTACACGTCGTAAAGATAAATGTTGATGTCACTGGATAAAAAAAATATAGTTAAATAGATATGTATGTATTTAGAATATAAGACATGTAGTATGTATGTATATATGTATGCATGTAGGTTAATACATATTGATTTGGTTTGTAGGTTAGTATCTACGTACATGTACTCACGTACCTACAGATGTGTCAGATAGATGCATGAATTTGCCAAAAGGTGCGCTACACTGGTCTAACAAGTATCATTTGCAAGGAAATTTTTCCAGTTTGGTATCAATGTTGATTTTTGGAGTTACACACTGAAGTAGAAATTTGATTCTTCATCTTAAGGGGTAAAGATCTACTCCTATATAATGGATACGTCCCTATATAAGGGTAATAATAGATACTGAACGAATAAAGATGTATTTAGTACCATCAACCAGTAACGAAGGGGTTCTTAACCTTCGGAGAATCATCCATCGTAGCCTGGTAGACATACATGCATACATACATACATATGTAATACTAAATGCAATCTGATGCCAAACATGCTTAAAATTATCGTGTTAAAACGAGACTAGACAGACGGAAGAACTCAAAACATAATATCGATCCTTACAAATGATTCAAGAATGCGTGCAATTATAAGAATATTTAATAGAACCCAACATTGCCCTGCAAAAAAGCTTGCTAGCCACGGTAGAATCATGCAACCGAAAATGTAAGTCCACCCGAAGTCACTTTAGAACTACATGTATACATATGTATGTATACATACATATATGAGCATATGGATTACTATTTCGTACAAAATGTAACTTTTATGAAGAAAGTAAAAAAAAAATCTTCAGTTGGATTTATCGGGTTTAGATCACTCACTCCATATAAGCATTATAAGCACGAAAGGGCTCCAAAATATCTATTCTGCCTCCTACTATCTCATCGTGAAAATCCGAATACTCTGAGCACAGTGCAATAAAGGAAACAAACAACAAAATTTCACGACCTAGCGACGGTCCCTCTAAGTAGCATTAAGTACTATTAATCTATACATAGTATATCGCGATATCAATTGAGATAAGTAAACCCTCAACAATAACACTAAAAACCACTCCTAAGTTCATACTGAGTTCGGGATGATTCAAATGAGTATTAGTAAATTAAAACCAATTTTAGAGTTTTCATCATTGCACAACTGGGAAACACAAGTGCGGTCGTCTATTTATAGACTCTTCATCAACTTATAAAAGCATATTCTTCGTATCCTGTGAACGTCTCGAAAATGTCTGCACCACACTGACTGCAGGAATAGTTCTCCTGAAACAAACTAACCCCTTTCAAGTCAAATTTTGAGAAAAATTCAGTTGTGACGTAAATTATTCTCTACATCATACAAATATATTTCGAAAAAAAATTGTCCTGTGACAGCACAGGGATAATGAGTTGGTCTTAAGGTTAGTATTGACATAGCCAAATATGATGTTGTCATCTGTTCAACGCCCATTATTAAAAGAAACTTCAAAGTACATACAACTCCTTTGAAGTACAGGCTTAGAGAAGATCCATTGAACATTGACTTTACCAAAACTCTTTTATTACGCCTTATGAAAATAAATTCAAGACTACAAACTTAAAATGCAAAACTGAAGCTCTGTAGACCACAAATTTAGCCAGATCTGTTGTGCTTCACTGATTTGAGATCAGAAAGCAGAACCGATAGTGAATATCCTTCGTTTGATATTCGGTTCTTTTTGTGAAGAGGGAACATACAAAAGTTGGATGTTAAATGTACAACCTCATTGACTTGGTAATATAAAAAGATTGAACAAACATTGTCCAGCTAAAAATATATTTTAATCCCAACTCCAGTTTGTATACCTTGAAAATCTTTGCATTAACGATCTGCTCTTTAAAAATAAATTTTAAGCAAAATCCTTCTTACACCAGCCTGGATATTGAAAATAATTAATTTAACGCATACCTTAAAACTCCGATCAATCAACTCAAGCAATTCGAAAGGTACTTATCGCCACTATGAACAAAATCCATAGACTTTCGTCAAACGATCATTAAAAATCCTGTAATCCATCAAAGTTACATTAATCCATCCTTCCTACACAACTTAAAAGATTTTTTCCTCCCGCCCTTTTTTTTTTTAACTCAAAATACTGAAATATACTGCCCACTGCATCATCCTATAACACACACCCACTTGTCTTATCCCTTTTCCAGGAGATTGTAGGCAAGAGAAAAAAAACCCTTTTCGTCTTCTTTAAACACAAGTTTGCCTTTTCTCAGGAGTTTGCATAGAAAAAAAAGTGTACCTACCCATCCTAATGAGATTCCTCCACAACAGCTATCCCATATTACCACCGATGAGGAGGCGGTGGGACGAATAAGGAAAGGGAAAAAAAGAAGCAGAACTCCTGTGGCCTGTATGGGCATAAACATGAGTGTACGGAATTATAAATCGAGCGGCACTTCTCCTCTTCTCGTCCTGCATATTATTATTATTATTATGATTATCACCATCATTATCACCAAGCACTCGGCTTTGGGGGCTTTTCCGCTTTCATACCCACAGCATCCGGCGAACATTTGTGCCGTCTCTCTAAGGCTTCCCTTTACTTTTTATGTCTTTAACCAGAGTGTAGGAGATCCTTCTTCTTACTCGTCTTCATCCTCATCTGCTTTTTGCTTCCATTTTATTGCATAGGTATGATGTAGTTCGTCGTTCCTCTTTCTTATATTTTCCTTTTATCCTTGTTTTTACAGCCACTTCATGTGAGTGCTTTAAAATGGAATAAAGGCTGTGGAAAAAAAAATCCCAAGTGTGGATTTAAATATCGTAAGGCATATTGAAAAGGAGTTTCGCTATCCTGAATAATGAAGAAGATTTTATGCAATGCCAACTAAACAAGAAGAAGTGGAAGAGATCCTGTGTGCAACGTTTTTTATAACTTTTGGTCGAATATCGTAATTTATTTAGTTAGTACCTACCCTTGTTCCAAATGCACTACATTCTGGTGAAAATGAGGAAATATTCCCTCCTAGAGTATCCTTAAACACTGCATTTCTAATTCATGTTACTCTTAAATGAATGGGAGGAGTATAAAAATAACTATCACACTTACATAACATCCTTGCCAGCTTTAACCAGCCCACAAAATTTATCGAAAGACTCGTTGGTAACGTTTTTCTTTATTTTTTTTTTTTTTTCATTTTTATGTTAACTTAGGTCGTTGAGAGATGCTCAGCTCTCTCATCGTAAGTAAATTAGGAGTCAAGGGCAATTTCACTGATGCCTTTATAGATGGTGCTCTTGCAAAGGAAAATCCTCTAAAGAAATCCTTTGGCTTTTGTTGGATGCTTAATTTTCTTCTTGGTAATTTTTTTTTTTTGCTTTTGCCTTTGCCTTTGCATTTCTTTTTTTCTCTCTTGGGCTTAATGGAGAAAACAAGAAAAGCTCTAAGATTTTCGCTAGGAACAAGGAGGAAAAAAAACGTCTCGCAAAGGTAATAATGACGAGGTCTTTCAGTTTATTGAAATTAGAGTCGATGGCTGTTGGCGTTCATGAGGTGGTAGCGCAACGGCAGCGGTCGTGGCCCCTGCCAGGTCAGAATAAAATTACAATAAACATTATTTAATCATAATTTAGGGCGGATATTTAATAGAAATGTTTACGTTTCCATGAATTTTTGTTAGGGAATTATAACTGAACCAACAAAGGCAGATGACGATGGATTTTACAGATTGGCTGAAATTTGGTTTGGTTATTAGTTTTTGGTAATTCGCTTTAAAACTGGGAAAAAATAATTATGAAAATCATGAATTAATGTGAAATAAATACTGGCTGGCTATCATTAAAAGTTTAGATTTGTAGTTCCGCGTTCCGCTGTGCATGTAGACAAATAGGCAGAGTATGCATTTTAAAACACATTATCAGCAGTTAAGGAAAAGAAAAATTCTCTAAACTGTGAAACTGTTGTTTAAAAGGGTCTCTTGGTCTGCTCAGTTAAAATTATGTCTGAATTGATTTAAAATACTATTCTTTGGAGACAAGAAATTTGTGAAAAATCTTGTACATATGTATATCAGGAAATAATTGAAAGAAATAATGAAAATATTTCAGAAAAAAAGCAGTTATTAAAAATAGTTGGAAATGGAAATATTTCGATTGATTTTAAACTGTTAATATAAAGAAAGTTATGACTTGACTATTGCCATCTGTACATCGAATACGAGACCTCATTTTTTTAACTTTTTGAACGCCAAAGGACAAAATCTCATATTACGATGCAAAAAGAATGAGACAATAGCATCTACAAATGAATTCCATATTCGTATTGACCCTGTTCAAGAAGTAATCGCCCCATCGTGGAACAGTACACAGATTCGCTTAAATATTCCAAACATGCACCAGTTTTCAGTAAAGTGATAGAAATTTTAGGTGTTATCTAGGGACTAAACCTCGAACCCCTCACTCCCTAGTATTACGTACTAACCACTTGAGCCAAGGCGTCCACTTTTATTACCCGATTTAAATAACAATATACATTTATTGGTTTATGCCATCCTGATAGTCCTGATAGTTCTGATGGTAATACTGAACACATTTCTTCAAAAGACATATCGACGCATTTTTTAAAGTAGAAAAGTATCTTATGGAGTTCAAAACCCTTCATTTCACTTCGTGGATTCTCATCAGCTAGTTATCCTATGTACACAGGGAAGGTACAAAGTACGTACGTTTATCGAGTCTGTAGACGAATCGCTGATATACTTAGTAACACATGCCTCGTCTACCCTTCAATCAATAAAATACCCTAATTAGGCAGTCATAACCTTTTGCTACGTTTGGTAGAGATACAACATTTAGAAGGGATGACCACTACATTGATATGTACGTATGTCCCCAATCCGGCAATACTGACGAATGCTATACATGTAGTACTGTGTTTTGTAAAGCTCACGTATACAGTAATTACAAAATATCTTATTTATTGAAAATTAATTTTTTTATTCTTTATTTTCTTTATAAAACCTTAATAAAATGGATACTAACTGAAAAAAAACATTTTCATACAATGGTTCATTAATGAGCCGAGGGACTGTAGTGTAACATTTTCTCAGGGACGGATGAAGGTTAAGTTATACACCAAAGCTCAGGAGGGAAAAAAAAGTAATACGACTTATCCACTGGTAATTTTGAAAGATAAGTTTGGCCATAAGAGATGTACTTAATCACGCTTGTATGAATTCCAATGAGATAATGCATAATCCACAGAAAAGACAAAGAAACATTTACAAATCTACGTCTAAAGTTCTGTTCGGTTATGCATTGCGAACACATAACTGTGACTCAGTTTTGAAAGGTATTTATTTATTTGAGCTCGATCATAACTATATATATTTTTTTTTTCGTGAGTTGGTGAGAATCTGCAAAAAACACTATGAGACAACTCGATAATATGTCTGTAGGTCAATAAGTCCATTTTATACGTAAAAGTCAGCATTGATTCCGCTTTGAGATTTTTTTCCGCTGCATGTCTTTCTGTTGGAAATCTGATACGAATGGTACTACCATTCAGGTCAATAAGAGATTAGGCGTGTCAAGTGCTGAATTCACTCATAAATGCATTGGAGGTCCAAGAATCCTTATGCCATATGCACTTATCAGATAGCTATCTTACAGGCACCACGTATAGGTAAAGTGAATCCATTGGACTATAGTAGTCCCTTATAGGCTCTATAGATAAGCATAGAAAATGTATTTGTAATGTACATTTTAAAACGCAACATAGTGGGAACAAAAGAATGCCTTTTTCATAATAAATGCTCCATATGTACTATATTTCAGAACAGGTCGATATTTCAGAACAGGCCACCAAGATTCTCTAAACTTAACTTGAATACCTCTCTTCGACCTAGGAATAACGATTTTTGGTGCATTGTATTAAAAGTTGTAAAAGATGCGTGGTAATCATATTTTTTTACTCTGTTTCTTCGTCATTTTAAGGACTTGCGTTGACTAGAGAGTATAACACTTTGCTATGACATTACGACTTCCGCACGTATTATTAAATTAACAAATAATGAAACCGACAGAAGTATTTATCGTGTACAAAGCGAATACATATTTACTTATAAATTTGTGTGCTAATATCGTCAAAGGTTATCATGTATACCCACTCTTAATAGCCACCTGCTGTCATTGTATGAAAGAAACCCAAGAGAGGTTTCCACTTTTTCAAGTACGGTTTTATTCAATTGCCATTTTGTTATAAAAGAGAAATTGATTTGAAATTCAATTCTAAATATTCGGATGGCGGAAGTGAACGTATTGTTATTCAAACGATTTCAATAGGTTTCCGTTCTGTGAACCCGGATTTTTTAACAATAAAATTTCCAAAATTACAGAAAATTTATGAGTAGTCGCTATAATTGATTACACAGACACTCGTTCCGGGTCCAGTAACAGGCTTCTAACATTTATATCCATCTTTATGACATTTTCATTTATAAAAAAATAAAATAATAAAATATTAACACCTCCGAAACGTGTTGAATACTCCTGAATGTCTTCACATTTATCTCAGGATGAAGGGAAAAAATGTATTTCACATCTTTTCGGTAGTTTCAGTTTCATTTTCTTTATCCGCAACAGACGAAAATAAGTAAATAAAAAAAAACAAAAAACGCAAATGAAAAAGAAGCATCTGCCAAATATTTACCCTCGAGAACTGTGTCGTCAGCCCAAAAGCATCCACTTCTTCTAGAGGTGTTGCAAATTCATTTGAATTTTATTTTGATAAATGAAAAAAAAAGAAGAGAAGTAAAAGTTGTTTCATCCCCTGCCACCAGGCCACCACCATTCAAACTGCGAACGCAATTAATTTCCATCAAACATTTTTTTTTTTTGCACTTTCATTCACCGGATTGCGTACGTTCATTAATCAAAATGAGACAACAACATACATACATACACAACGAACAGCGAAAGGGCTAAAGCCCGGCTGTGTATAGTGCTGTTGTTGTTGATTCGTCCTTGGTAAAGGTGTTGGAATTAAATTGAAATTCTTCCAAAAATTTAATCGCAGTTTCTTCATTAAACTCTGGAATTTAATCACTGCCTAATGTCGCCCACTAATTTTGTCTTATTTAGAATTTTTATTTTTTGTCCGCTCCTTCGCTGTACCAATCTAAAGTGTCTCGGTTGGCTGCTCGGTGGTTGGAGAGTCCAGAAAATTAATTACTGCGGCACCACAAACTCCCTCCTGAATGGTTGTTGTACGTATATACATATATAACAAGGACCAAGCAAGTACATAGACACGGATGTGTCTTAGAATTTGAAACTAATTTGGGATTAAGTCTGTCTGATATAAAGCTTCTGATGAATTTCATACATAAGGAGAAGGCCGCCTTCTGGGAAATGAAAGTACGAAAGTTTAAGTTTAAACATAATCGTGGCAGATAGTGCCATCTAAATTCAAAGAGAATAACTTGTCTCATTTCTAAGCGAGATGGTATCAACAAAAAAGGATAGCATTCACACTCAGTCAGGAGATAATCGCAACGCAAATATAAATCCTTAATAAATCATTGTGAACAATTGTCTCACGGCAAAGCGAATATGACATCTCATTAAATTACCTCTAGGCGTAATGATGTTTTGATAAGTTTTATCATTCTGTCATCATGACATGGGGATATTCTATTTACATAGTTTTGAAAATATTCGCTTCAGTAGAGTTATCTCATGCTGCGAGAGCAAATAATTAAGTATAATTCAATAATCTTCTGGGAATTTGTATACATGTGACAATTTGTTTGAGGGAACTATCCTACAACTGAGTTTGAAGGGATGGGGATTATAATTAAGTCATTGTTTGGAGAATGTGTGCTGCTATGTGAAAGGAATCTTTTGTAGACATTAAGAATCCTAGAAACGAGGGTATGTGCAAGAATATTTGCCCTCTGGCTTAATGTATGTATGTAAATGAGATCATTATCAAACTGAAATTCTTTGAATATGGGTACAAGGCTCACAGGTATGTACTTCAAAATATTTATGATAAGATTTTCAGTGTTTCAAAAAGATTGTAGATAGATAAAGTTGTCCTTTGCATGTAGCTGTAAAAGCTGGAATTCAATTTAATTTAGTAATTTTTTATCCATCGTAGTCTTAATTGTGAACTTTTTCAAATGCAAACCATTAAAGCATTGGAGAAAGGGAATAAAAGTTACAAGGACAGAGTACATGTACACGGTTGCTACGTTTACTGCTCACATCTTACTATAATTGGATAGCATTGATTATTTGTATTTTATCGTTTAGAAGTAGAAGCATCAAAGTATTTGATGTCCGTAGCAGCCTCCAGAAGTTGCTCCAGCATTAAGTCAGTTATCAGTTCTGAAATCGGTTGCAGGGCTTAGCTCTTTGATTATTGCTTGGTTCTGATGCTTGGCTTTGATGTGTGAGATTGCTAGACGAGGCTTAAATGATATTTTTTTAAAAACGATAATCTGGAGTGGATGTTTCGCCGTGCTCGATCAGGGCTTGCATTGAAAATCGCTTTTTTAGAAACATATCTGCATGGTAATAAAGCCATCAGCACAGAGTGTTCTTCCTTACAATATTCCAACAGTTTTGAAAGGATGTAACTGAGACTTGGGCATTGATATCTCCTTAAGCATCACTGAAGAGTGCAATATTTTCTATGGTTGAAAGATAGTATTTCATTGTTTGTCATGCTTCTAGAGTTGTCGGAACATTCACCATAGAGGCTCTCTATGATCCATATATGAACAGTCAGTGTAAATAGCTGTTTTCAACTTTACTGATAGTGAATGTCAAATTGTTCTTTCTCCATAGGGTCTGAGAATTGTAATTATATGGCTGATATAAAAGCCTTACATCAGAATATCCTGAAACCCAAACGTGACTTAATCCCTTTTACACCATCTCCAAAAATAACTGCATGCCCACAATTTTCTTGAAATTGCGATTTAGATTGCACCCACTATGTGTAATCTCCACTTCTCGGTTTAAGTAAACTTAATTTATAAGCGCCCACCATTTCGATCACCCCCTCAAGTTAACCTACGAAAATCACAAAGTATTGACATTTAAACACTTCTTGGAATACAACTGTGTAAAGATATTTTGAAAAGTAAACTTATCATATTGGATGGCACCAGGCCACAGTGTTAACTTGACAAAATATTACCTCTTCGTCTTTATTTGCATCAAAGTAAGATTTTCAAGAGTATCTAAATGATTATTTATACTCTTATTTTATAACTCTCAATAAATAATTCCTAAAATAAATAACAAGCACACCTAAGCCCCCATTTCAATCTCACACTCACAGTGATGAACTCAGTATACACTTCGATGACAGATAGAAGGAAAACATCCCCGAGTATTAAATTTATCTCCACTCTCAGTTGTGAAAGAAAATCGCCTGTTCTTTTAATCATTTTCTCTCGTACTGATGGGTAGATGATGATTAAGACCCTTGGAGACCAACAACTTGGTTTCGGTGATGATGATATAGTTGTTGGTACATCATCGTATCTGCTTCGAAATACAAAACCCCCGTCATTCTATTAAATTCTAAGAAGAAGAACTCCTGGTCGAGAGTCATAGCCGAGTGTCCCCTTGGGGTAATAGACGGATTAAAATGAATTCAAATTTCAAGAAACGGAAATTAGATTGACGTTAAGGGAAATCACTGCCATGAAGCTATATCGAGCGTTGATGGTTGCTGAGTTGATAAGATTGGGCGAGTAGAGTGGGTTGGTATGCCATGGTGAATGCAACGGTATTTAAATATAAAACAAATTATACAACATGGTCAAATTATCTTGCAAAATCTTTGCCAAATAACAGTCCTAGATTTTGTGTTTCTCCCTTTCTCCTCCCGGGAATTCAGTATTTACAGGCATGTCGAATACCATTCCAATTTGAATAGACTATAAAAACGGAACTATAATCAGATGAGAAAATGAATATTTTCCAGATTAAAAAGGGACACGGTGTACTCAAGCCAAGCATCTGCCCATTGAAGGACTTCCGGGGTAACTTGTTTATAAATTGGAAATGTTTACCTATCCGAACATTGATTATTCGGGCACATTGGACAGTTCAAATATTTGACTGACGTAAACAATATAGTGTATCCCTTTTTCCTCCCTCTCTCAAACATTTACAGAAGGAGCAGCAGTACTGTCTGTAAAATTGGTTAAAATGCCCAAAGGGTTGTGGGTAATGCAGTCAAAGGACGAACCGAAATAAAATGAAAATAAAAAAAAAAATGGAAAAATCCTGTAAACCTGTAAAGAATTGGCAAACAATTCATAGGACCAAAGTGATTTTCAACATTTCTTTAGTTTGGGTGTTGATACCATACGATATTGGGGGCGCTGCTTTGAACTTAATTGAAAACTTAAAAGTTTAATAAATATTATATAAAACTATACTTATACATACATATATTTATTTTTGTAACTCTTTTCTCTTTGCAGGTGAAGTCGAACGACTCCTAAAGGAATACAGACAAAATCAGGAATTGGTTCGTCGTATCGGCGGCCATTACTACCAAATCATCTATCCAGTGCAGTTGCGTCATCACGAAAAGATGGGCATATCAACGAGAGAAGTTAGCCCACCAAAGGTACGAAACCTTTTTCGAAAACGTAATATTTATGCAAATTACACAACGGTATGTTCATCCACATCATACACCCAACAAAATTCATATTCACATAACATTGGTTATATTTGATTTGACAGTCGCGTTTAGATACAGACAATACGAAACAGTCATGTGGAACATATATCAGATATTCAATTTTAAGACATCACACTAATTTTTTTAAGTTTTGTTCATTGCATTGCAATCAATGGTTAAATATTTTTTTTTTAATTACTATGTAAATATTGGAAGCATCTACTCAAAGGAACCAATACAATCTACGACCTTCGGAAGGTCGATCATAAGTGGTCTGATAAGAAAGCAAGTGTTTGATTTCAAGTCCCAGCGCCAACAAACTGCTACATTAACTAATACAGAATCAAACGAACATTAAAATTAAAGTATATAGGACCTCGTCTCCGATTCAATAATACTATTATTTTACTTAACTCGGAAAGTGAATTTACATTCTGACTTATCGATTGCAATATTCTCCTCTATTTGGTAGATCTTTAACTCGTTCTATTATTCGTATAAAATATAAATACTTGAAATGTTTTGCAGATAGTTTTTCATTGCCATTGACAGAGGTTCATTTTAAGGTTTCCAATTAAGCTGCCCATTCTGTTCCCCATATGAGGGTGACTGTAGCAGTTGTGCCAAAGTACGTTAAAGACCTTGGAAGGGATATCACAAAATCCTTCTGCTTAAATTTTCCAAAGGTGTATGATTGAGGGCACAATGGAATTAGATTTTCTTTGTCTGAATATGTCCGAGTAAAATCACCCTCATTTCTGTAATTTGTAAAAAATTATCCTTGGTAACTACTTCGGAAAGTTGTGATCGTCATTAACCATACGGAATTCGAAATACCAATGCTAAGGCAAAATGCTAAATCATGCGATTTACATCATTTGCTTAAGTTAAATTCCCCACTTCTCCATATGATCAGCTAAAAGAATACCTAACCCTAACCTAAATAACCATCACAAAAATAAACAGAAAAAAACTGCCGCGTCAAACCGAAAGTCGTTAATCTTCAGATTTCAAATTGCCCCAATGCCAAAACTTTGACTACGAAGGGAATCTATCTTATCGCTTCCGCTCTAATAGCGATATATACATTGCTCCTCTAATCCAACCACCCATAGAGTGAGAAATCCGTACGCAAAGTTTCAACAGGCCAATGTGATTAGATTGATTAGTATGTAATCATTCATTGGACTACGACATGGGTTGGTTGATGTACTGCCACCATACAAATAACTAAACTTCGATTCTTAAATCCAATTCTTCGATGGCAGGTGACAGTACTACCCTAACCACACCACACAGTTCTGACACATCGAACAACCTCGACGAGATTGAGAAGTAAAACAAAACACATCCAGCAACCAGTCAACCAGCCAGAGACCAGAGTACGACAACGATGGCGAGGAGCAAATCTACAAGAAGAGCCATCAAATGAAAATGCTTCGTTCGATAAATCAGGATTTAGCTTTCCGCAAGGGTTCAGTGTTGGAGCAAAGAAGAATTGTCTCTCTCTCTCTCTCTCTCTCATTCCTGCTCTTCGCAAAAAGCCTTTCAGTTTCAGAATGGGAGACAAACTGATTAATCAAATCGTATTCGGTTGTAATCAATCTTTTTAATGCCACGATTTCTAGAATTTATAGAGATTTATTGACAGCGCCCTACGAAACAACAATCCCCGGCTCTATTGTTCAGGGGTTTCGCCGTCGTCGTCCTTGCTCTTGTTTTATATTGTCTTTGGTCGTTTTTCGCCTTTTTGTTTGTGTTTTTAGTCCTTTCTGTTTTACCACATTGAGATTATTGCTGTCCGGAGCATTCGGGTGAACCCAAGTAGTCTATTGGTTTCCGTTAGCAAATTAACTTAATGATAAATTTTTAATTAAGCTTTAGGGGGCTTTATGAAAAACATGGTGTGGTGTGGTTTTCTTTTTCTATGTTGCTGTCTGTCTTTTTTTTTTTTCGTCTTCCAATATTGTGACTTCTTTTTGACGAATACACGCCCTTTCGATTTGTCTTATCCTAAATGAGGTCAAATCACCAACCATTCACTTTGTAGGGTTTTTAAGCATTTACAATTTCACTATACTTGTATACAAAAATAAAAAGTGATGTTCGATTTGATTTTTTTAATTTGAAGCCGTTCATATGTCGTCGGAGCTTATTGCATACAATGCTATCCCCATAGTGACTGGAGAGGTAACCATATTTTCCTTGACATCTTTTGAGTACAATAAGTCACAGAGTTCTGATGACTTACAATCAATAATACTTAAAAGTGATGAAGTTAGTCTTACAAAGGAAAAGCTTTTTTTACGACGTCCTTACATGATACGTATGTACCATGTACTCGTATGTATCAATGAGACAAGACTATAAATGTGCTTAAAGTTTCCTAACTTTCTTAATTTCTAGCTGTAAAGTTTAAACTGCGTATACATTAAAAGATACCCTAAACATAGTCCTTATTATTTATTTACATGTAAGACTAAACGTTATGACCCCGTACTTGTTAAGTTAAATCTGCTGGATCTATACTTACCACACTACAAAACAGTTTTGCCTTGAAATGAAATCATGCTCACTGTTCCTGGTGACGTTCGGAAGGCTTTCTTTGATTTGCTGTTATTGGACATTCAGAAGAACGTAATTAAAGCAATTTATCGATCAGAGTAACAAACTACATTAATAATTATAAATGAGGTAGGTAGAAGAGGATTCAGTTAAAGTTTATTTTATAATGTCGAATAGAAAACGTTTTTCCTCATTTGGGTACCAAATAAAAACAAATTTGTAAGGAATGAAATCTTTGACGCTTAAAGGAAAAATCGATAGTTACTACTCTAATAATGACATTGTTGATGTAATTAATTTTTATTCTCGTCTAAACATTCATATATTTGTCATCATTAAATGTTGTTCTTATAAAGGCGTCATAAAAATGCTTGTGTAGGTAAATACAATTAAGTCTTAAACTTATTGTTGGTATTAGCTTAGCATGAGTCTAGTCTTGGAAAGATGGTCTTGTTTAAATTTTTGTTTAAATTTCACCATGCAGAGTGATGACCAAACAAGAAACCGAATTGGATCCTATTTATCGGTCTTATTTCGAAAATTAGATTACCACGAATTGCTTTCTCTCCCAGTGTTCAGCTTATCCAAATAACACATCTCAGTGTCCAATGTCGTTTTTATTTCTATCGCAGGCCGAATCCTGTCACTCCTTGTTTCGACTTCGAAATACCTATTCCTTTTTGATTCATATTATTTTCAGTGTTACAATGCTGATATGCCCTTTCTCCATATTTTTTACCATTCGATGGAGGTATGAGCACATGGAAATGTAATAGAATACACATATGTCTTCGTTTTCTATTGATGAAGCAATACTGGTTGAATCCATGCAAGCCATTCACTGAACATTAACTCCAATGTTGAATTGATTGCCATAATCAATACGTATGGTTTGCTTGCCTAAGTTCGCATTTAATGCCTCCTTTTATAATGACATTTGTTGAGTACTCTAACCAGTGTCCGACTTTAGAATCCATTACTGTTTAAAATATTTTCTTTCAAAAAAAGTTAAACTCGTATTATTTTCAACAGTTTAATATTTTGCTATTTCAGCTACGCATTATGTAAACTTCTCGTAAGAAATCATACGGAAATCTAAGATACAGCAAATTACATTGAATTTTCCCCTTCAGTAGAACTTCCAGAATTCTCGCATACCTACATACTTACACATGTACAATGTAACTACGACTTTCTCTAACTCCAACACCAGGCACATGTATATTAGTAGGTTTGAATTTCAGAAAGATACAATATCTCGTGTATCTGCAATTGATATCAAAAGCACAAATCATCATGTCCGGAAGCACCATGATTATCTACATACATGCATATGTACATATGTATATGCATAGATACATACGAGTATATATTTATATAAAAAATAAAACACACATGGGAAGTATCACCTTCCCTCCATATGTGTAGCACCCTCCCGAATCAAGGATAATAAAATTTTGTTTTTGAACATGTTTTCGAAGAACGTCTCCCAAATTGTGGAAGACATTTGATTATGGCGGGCCCCCTTGGTGATATCAAATTCAATATCCGTTTTATTTAAAAGTTGTTTTCTCTTGTTTCTGCAACAGTAGATACCTACTCCCTCTCGACACGAAGTTTCCGAATATGAATTGTGAGCAAATGTAAACAAATCCACTTGTTAGGCTAAAGGGTATTGGCATTCAGCTTTTTTTTTGTCACGTGAAGGATTTGTTAAAAAGGATGAAATGAGACGCAAAAGCAGCAAACTGAAAATCAAATATCTAACGCAATCGAGTTTTATCTCGATGAATGATCGAAGGAAAAAAAAGTAACCATGCTATCCTACCGAAGGTCCTTAAAAAATCTAAGATCAGTGCGCGAATGCACATTAAAGCCAATAAATGGCTTTTGATGGCGACACCCTCCTTTCAAAGAAGAAATCCTATCTGCATATATTTGGAGATTTGTTGGGCAAACAAAGAGGACGAATAAACGAAAAAAAAAAACACTTTCAATTTACGGAAGGAAGCAAAACGAATTCAATTTTCTTTTCTTTCTTTTACTCGATGCTGTTTTCTTTTCATTTTTATTTTTTTTTTTTCGTTTTTTAAGTTCGTGCTTTTTTTTATCCTTCTCATTGCTATCTGGGTTTTGTCTTCATTTCCATTATCCATTTTCCTGTTGACTTACTTCTTGACCCAAAACTTCAAAATAAGTGAAAGCAACATAAACAACGAACCAAATCTGCTGGCACAGTGCAAATAGTTTCTTGGCATTCTGTTGGGTTTATTTTAAAGGTGAGAATAAACCATATTCGGAGGAAGGATGTTTTCGATATTTATATAAATATGTGTATATGTATGAGAGCATACATTTATCTAAAATGTAAATAAATATTTTCAAGGATTTAAACTGCATCTATTTTGTTTTTGTTTTGTGAAATTGCAAAACTTGCAAGTTCAATGTGTCAATGTCTTAAATTTGTTGAACTTAAGCATTCTATTTAGTGCTGCAAGACATATGTATACATTTTAGGAATGCGGTCGTTTGGCAAAAATAGTCAGAACATTGATTCACCATTGTAAGTATGCAACTACATAAATTATTACATTTTTCGTATCTATGTGATCCATTTTATTCTTATAGGCAAACAGAATTTGATGAAAATTCACGATAAATTTCAATAAGTCGATTGTTTCACCAATCTGATCGAAACTACTTATATGAAATAAAGACGACCTGAAAACCTTAACGGCACATTGTCAACTTAGATACTGTCTACAGACAATAAAATTGTCAGATACTGATATGTATGTATATGCCAGCTTTGTGGAGAATAAGAAACGACAGAATATATTCTTTGAGTATGTCCAGAAACGGCAAGTTTTTACTTCACTTAGTGCGGAATTTTGTCAATTCCAAACCTAAGTTATACTGAGTTTAATTAGGAGACTATGGCTATTGCAAAAAATAAAGCTTGGAATGCACAAGGTTCCGAACATGATTGAGCCTTCTTTTAAGATGAGCTGTGGATATGCTTGCTGTTTTTGAAAAGCTATTTATAATTTATTCTTAAGGCAAATATTCATTGAATATTCTTCACAACTCTGGTTGAGCCTCTATGTTGTCTTGATTAAACTTTTGAAGACGTGAATAGAGAGATGTTACATAGTTAAATAAAGCGTTGGATTCCAACTTTTAGGTCTGGAACTGTTTCTGGTATGAAGTTGTACATATATCGTGTTTTCTGTTAAAATGTTGATTTCTTGGCCCCAATTGTCACACGAATGTTTGATACAGAGAGCTTCTGAAAAAAAAATTGATAATGAATGATGTTATTTTTAAACTCGCAAGCAATTTTGTTAATAAGTCGAACTCGAAGACAACGCCATGTTTTTTTTGAGGTATCTACTGAAACCTTGCGTCGTGCTCAAAACCAATTTTTAAAGGAATTCGTTTCGCTATTTTGGTATTTATGGTTCACAGTCTATGGGTTATCAATGGTTCACTGTTAAAATTTTGTATTTGATGGCATCCTTTCAGTGTCTGCTATTAGCCAACTGAAACAAAATGTCAAGCCTCACAAATTTTTATGGTGGCTTCTTTCATCCCTTCATAGGGGATGTATTTTATGTGGTTGACTTAAACTTTTAATAACTTTATTTTTAAAATTTGTTTTGAAAGAACATTTATTTAAAATTTCTTCTCATTCGCTTAATAGGATATACTTAGATGTATGTATACTAGGAAAATAAGTAAATTTATATAATGTACATATTATGAACAGCGATTCAGGGATTTATATAAATTTAAACCTAGTAACTAAAACAGCTTGCCCAAGTCAAAGAGATTAAGACTCTTACACTTTTTCGTCATTTAAAATTAATCAATAAAGTTGGGTAAGTTTCGAGTTGGTGTAGGTTTGTATTTAATAACTACACCGATTCGGATATCCATTTTTAAAATGTTTGTATAATTTCGAATTTCGTTATCGGTTTACTTCTTTCCTATTCTACTACGGATGAAAGTCCTATCCTAAAATGATTTCGTAAAATTACTTTGAGCGTGTTGTAATCAGTTAAAGTCGAATTTTAAAATGCTGCTATATTACTGAGTACTTTACTACACTTATGCTTTACAAAACAACAACACTGTTTATGAATTCTTTAAACCCATATTTTCTTTCAGCATCCTTTTTGTCGAAGTTTCAAAATGTGATCGATTGATGTAATCGCCTTAAACCACAAGGGTGATTTAATTTCATCAATAAACTCTGATTTTGTTTGTCGCGCCAATGTTTAAGGTATCAATTTCTCGCAATTCTTGAAAAAGACATAGACTCACCAGAGAGACGTTCGTTTCTCATTCTTGGATACGAAGCCTATCTCCTTTCGATCCTTCCAAACCTGGTATTTATCGCTATTTGTTATGAAGGTTTTTAACATAATATACAACATCTTATTCGGCCGATAAAGACGGAAGTTTTAGAACTATTCTGACGCCCATATAAAAATAACTTATCTTTTAAATACTTTCCACAAAGTTCTCCTATGTCTTGCAAGTAATACCTTTTACGGAATCTCATTTTTAAGTTACACTGGGCTGAAAAACAGCAGAGGTAGTGTATATGTATGGCTCTTTCAAATTCGTTTTCGAAATTTTTAGTGTCTTTCAAATGATATCTGTACATTTTATGTCTGTAATTTATTCCAACTAGATCTCATATTCCTTTTAAAGAGCATTTCAATTATTACCATATTGTAGATGTATCTGCATGAATTTCTTTGATATGATACTATGAAAGGGTTAGCTAAAGTATGATAGGACTTCCGAAGCTTTGAAACGATGAAGCGTAGTCCTTGTTTGCAGAATGACCTATGCAGACAGGTAAGTATTTAGAAATAGATTTATTAGTTTCTAGCATAAAAGCACTTAGCGGTTAGTTAGTCGGACTACTGAGCTGCAGATTCTCAGACAAGTATTTTTTTTCACGATCCCACCTCTCACAAGAGTCTGACAATAAAACCGAATCGGGGCCTTGGGAAAATATACATATGTGGCAGATTACTCTTTAAGTTACAAAACTGTGGCAGCAACATCAATATCCACTAGGCTTGACACTCCAGGTGATTACCGTGGAGATTTACATGTCCAACTTACTTCCTTGTTTGTGGAAATCAAACTCTTAACTAGACATGATGTGCCTTGAACATCCATATTGGGTAATGCAGTATAATATGAAGCAGTATCGAACATTTTATCGACTGTATATACATATGTATATATATCTCATGATCAATCTTTTATAGCAGATTTCAGATACATAATATAAATAGATACATAATATAAATATCACACACTCGTACATACATACCCAACGAAATTAATGTAAACACGGTTGTTTGTTTGCATATAATATCCCTTTAGTCTCTTGTGAAATTTTTCTCACACTTCTTTCGTTCATTATAACTTAAGCAAACATGCACCCTTTTAAATGATTATTTTTAATAGTTTAATATATGTATATATTAATATACGGCAAAATATGAATTTAAATTTATTTATTTTAGCCTTAATTGGAATCGTGTTTTAAAAACATGAACAAATTTGTTCATGTTTATCTATTTGATTATATGCATATGTTTTGTGCCACATTATTTAAATGCAATAGTCATGCATTCATCATGCCACTCCACATATCGATATAAATATGTACTTACGTATGTATATATATAAAACTACTACCGGATAGTAATACTTTTTTTACTTTCTAATGCAATCGTCGATAATTTTCGCTGAAAATGCATTAGAAGAAAGTATCACAAATATTTGGGCAAAATGTCGAAAATATGTTTCATAAACAATTTTTCGTTTTTTTTTTACAGCCGGGTCAACGTCCAGGACGACCGCACGACGATGGTGGGTTTAGCAGAGGAAGGACAAAGGTAAGGGAATATTTCCTAACATTTACTTGTTAAGAACTTTAAACCTTTCCTTCTTATTATTATGTGTACAAAGATTTTTCAATCTCATGCCATAAACTAATGAAAATCACTCAATTCTTTCATATTGATGCACAACTTACTTTTCATCTTATTGATTGGATATTCTGGAAGATTTTTTCATAATAGTTACAGGAACAGAGGCGTCAATAGGTTTACATAAGACAAACATTGAGTAAAGTACATACAAATACAAAGCACATTGTAAAGAAATACTAAGTAAATAAACTAAACTGATTATTATCTTACTAATGTATTTCCATCAGAATTTCCATAGCATAGATATTTTCAGAGGGTTATTAGTATGTACATACATAAATATGTAAATATTGTATTTTAAAACATGGTGGGTGCCGTGGCTCAAGTGGTTAGTGCGTTGGACTACGGAGCGAGGGGTTCCAGGTTCAATCCCCAAACAACACCTAAAATTTTTTTCACGGCCCCACCTTTCGCGATCGTCTGACAAAAATCCGAGAGTAAAACTGTCATGAAAAAGCTTCTCGAAAACAAAAAACTGCCGTTCGGATCCTAACCTAACTAAATAATTCTAAATACATACGTTTCGACCAGCTCAGCCTACAACTGCATTATGTGCCCACAGTTTTGACAGGAATAAAATTAAGGAGCCATTGACATTTCGTTGATGAAGTTCAAAATTCTGCGATTAAAGAGCAGTGTTCAGCCTGGACATATCTGTAAAGAGAACATTATATAAAATTTAATCAAACAAGAATGCTCAAAACTGTTGATTCGAAATGTAGTCAGTTGAACGTCTAATGAATCTATGTATATGTACAACTAACAATCAGCTTCAAAATATGAAGAGCCTCTGCCTCAAACACTGCGGCCTTCCATCACTTTCGGTGTCAGGTACACTACTGTTAGGTCGTCAGACCAAGCATCCTGGCATATGCGATTGATTGATCCTTATGACAAAGCTTCCGTCTTCTATGTCGCCTCCAACCTGAGGGCTGTGAAGTTAAGATTCTCTTGATTGAATAGTTTTCGCCCAATTTCTCAATGTATTCGACGTGTTTTGGCCTTTTGGCCAATCTTTGGCCATCTTGGTACAACCACATCATAGAGTTCGCGTAAATCTTCTATTCCATTCTTCCGTCTCACATATAGTACCGAATATTCGACGAAATATTTTTCTTTGAAAGGAGCCCACGATCTGTTCCGCTTTCCTGCTTATCGTTCAGTACTTCGTGCCATATAAAAGGACTAACAGAAGTGATGTTCTGTAAAGCATCACTTTTGTCCTTTATTCTTGGAGTTTTAAATCTAGTTGTTTTGCCAAACTGAAGTAAATGCGGTTTGCTTAGATGATTGTTTGCGGAATCACCTCTAAGGAACCATTCGTAGAGTTAAAATTTACACTGAGGTAAGTGAATTGTTTACGTCGAAGTTGTAGCTGCTGCGATAGTGACGTTTTGTTGTCAGCGCTGGACAGATGTTTGTCCTTTTTGACCTTCAAACCTACATATATCTCTAGGCTTCTTATCGATTACCGAGAACGCCCGATGACCTCAATATCGTCTGCGCATCGCATCAATTAGTTTGACATGATAGAACCATCCGTGTTGACAGCAGCCATCCGTATTATCAGTTCCAGATGATAATTGAAGAAATTGCATGACAGAGCATCTTTTTGCCGAAATCGGGTGCATGTTTGAAAGGGTTTCGAAATGGAACTTCCAAACTGCACTCCATACCTATATGAACCAGTTTTTTCTCGATCCAGAATTCGATCATCGCCTTGTAGAGCTCTCTAAGCGATGAATGCTGTCTTAAAGTCTATAAGCAGATAATGTGTTTCCAATTGAAATTCATTGGTATTTTCCAGGATTTGTCTCAATGTGAAATACATTCACATTAATTCTACTGTAGCAAAAGTCACATTGGTACGTCACGACAAATGTGATGAAGAACGGCTTAAGACGTTTACAAAGTACAGTGCACAGGATCTTATATGCTACATTTTGGCAAATGTAGGACTTGGCCATAGCATATGCATCTTGGCAAATGGTTAACGTGACTTTTATATTAAGAAATTGATAAACAATAACTCTGCTCTCCTTCCTGCTGATCAGCATGGAATCAGTATCGAAAATTCCGCGAAACAGAGCTCGATAATATATAAGTATGTTTTTACTAGAATTAAAAGAAATAATACGCTAAGGGAGTTTTCATCAACATAGGCGCATTCGACAATGTCTGACTTTGTTAAACAACACATCGTAGATGGGACTTTAGTATTTTAAATCTGAGTTATGCTAATAAAGTGACTTGTGCTGCCTTTAAGTTAGCGTTCTGTTTCATCTGCTATTGTACATGGTTTCTCTCTGCTGCATACTCTCAATTGTTCTAACGACTATGTCTACATTTGTGCTAAATCGGAAATTGTCCTAGTGCCTTGTCTGATTTTAGGTAGTAAGTATCTACGACTGATCCTAAAAAACAAAAATTCTGTTGTAACAACATGTCAAATAAATGACATGTAGGCTGCTCTCATTTCTGGTAGAGTAAGAGGGTTTTGAAAGTTGAAAAACTGTCTTTTTGATCTATACTATAATATGCTCGAGGTGAGTTAATCAGATGAAAACTACGGAAATGACGATGACATGTTCGGTGCCATACATAGGCAAAGATTCCTCTGTGCTATTTCCACGACCATTAGGAATGGTTAGCTCAACGTTGGTGGAAGAAAATTTTCTTATTTCCGTTGTGACTTAACACAGCATAGTTTGAAACTTTGTTGGCAAGATGCAACGCTATCCTGCGAATCTTATCGACAACAAAGAACCGGTCGCATATATTTACAGCTTAAGTTTGTGAAATAAAAACGTCTTGCTTCCTTCGCTCTCTGTATTTCATACCAAGTAGTTGCAATTTGTGCTTCAATTTATTTTCATTTTTAGAAAAAGTTTTATGCAGCGGTTCCTTCAACGGTTTCCTCAGTTCGTAAGTGGTTATCTGTGTATGTTTCGTGCTTTGGTTGTTTTCGTCTAATTCAGCGAGTAGAGAATAAGAATAAGATCTCATCAACACTTCCAACCGTTGCAATAGGTAAGCTTGGCATAATATGATGCTCACGTACTTTTCCAATATACATATATATATGTATACATATGTACATAGGTGACACACTTGTTTGGAACGTTTTCAATTTAATATTTTTACTGCGCTGACGTTTCCGATTTCGGCAAGCTTTCGTGTAATGAAGACCACACCCATACTGTACTTTGTACATCTGAAAACTTATTTCGAATAGCAATTATCGAATAGCGCTTAAACACTCACAGTATTTTAATTTTCCTTCAAAATTAAAATTAATAATCAAAACTATTCTCATTTTTCTGTCGATAAATATCTCGCATACATTCCAACCCTAGCGGAGAAACAGAAAGAAATCAGTTTAACCAACTGGAACTGTGACTGATTACATTAATTCCACTCGCACATGTGCACCCAAGGGAATTTATTCCCCACACTCGCCCACACTGTGCACAGTACAAACTCCTGTGTTAGCCCATACTCGTCCTTCTGTGAGAACTTCACCCTTTGCAATAACATAAACAGATTGTTGTGTAGAATTTCATTTCGTATTCAATCATATTTTAATAAATTACACAGGAAAATTTCGGGCATAAGTTGCCAACGGCCAAGGAGTACTGTGCATACCTCAGCAAAGTTTAATTTGTTGGAATTTAAAGTCATCGTCGTCGTCGGTTGGACACATCGTGCATTTTCGTGGCTTGTCATAGTTCGCTTCTATTAAAATTATCGGCATTTCGGATAGTTATACGCCGCCGTACCCAGTACAAGTGTGTGTATACCTAATTTCATCCATTTCGAATACTTACAAACACAACATAAGTAGTTTTGAAAGTAAAAACCCGTAGCCGAGGAGTTGCTTGAGCACAGCCATGCGTACATTTATTCAAATGGAAATAAGTTCAACTGTGAAACACCCAAACGACGAGGAGTAACATACCAGGATTTGAATATTCATTTGGGTTGAATAATATGAAAAACGTTCTAGGGGTGAAAACATAAATATGTATATGTAGGTATACACGTACACATATAAATAGTTTTGCGGTTAAGATAGCAGCGAGGTTGAGCGAGAGTTTCGTCGATGGAAAGCTCAGCTCTTTGTGAGTGGGTAGAGCAGCCGCCCTTCTTCTCAACGAGCAATAGGAATTGGAACGTTCGTTCGTTCGTTATTTCTAATTGAGATGAAAACGATGTAAAATTGCGGAAAATAAGGAAACATACTGATTACGTAAACGCATTAACTAAGACGATGTTGTTCAATGCTCTTTGCGGTATTCTACTGGAATGAATGGTTATGATGGTTTTCAGTTTACAAATTCGTGTATGCGCAAAACAGAATTGATAACATCATCATCATCGTCAGAATTCTATGTGAGCAGGGTGCGGGAGGCTGCAGGTGGTATCCAAAACGTATATTTCCCCCAAAAAAACCCAACAACATCGAAGGAAAAGGTTTAGGTTCAGGTTTAGAATTCGTTATCCATTTGGTGTGCCGTAACCGAACGAAGGATGATTTTCGAAAATAAATCAAAATTTCCAACTTCCTGTTTGATTTGATTATAGCAGTCTGCTTAATAAACGGGTATTTGTATATGGAAATGGGCAAAGAGGGCTATCGGTTGGATAGTATATGAGTATGGTCATGGCTATGAACTTACATATGGATGAAGGGGTTCGACAAGGCCAATAATAAATTGTACAATGGAACAATTGAGTTGAATCAAGTTGTGAACAAGGGCTTCGGATCGTTTTTGAACTAAAAATAGTAGTTATGTTGGGATGGTATGGTATGTATCATCTGAACACACATAGTTTAGCATAAATCTGAAATAGAAAACTAAATCTTTTGGAAAAGGATTGGAAATGTGAGCTTAAGATATTTTAGAAATTTTCTATTTGAATGCTTTACATACATACAGAGAGACATGTGACTTTCGGTGTAAAAATAAAGGTATGAAATGGATGGAAGTTGAAGATAGTTGGAATGTAATAACTCGTAAGTAAAACTTTAAGTGAAATATGTACATACTTCGAATAAAACAAGTATCCTTAGTTTGTTTATTTGCATTAGGGATTGTTTTGTATTACTTATAGAGGATTTACTGTAATAAAGCTAATCCTTTACTCCATACTCTGGTTCTCATTCAAATCTTTCGTTTGGAGATGTCGATTAATTTCACAGATAATACAAAATATTGTGAAGCCTATATCTTGATTGCTGCATTGCTTTATAAGTAGACACGCTAATAAATTAGGAGTTTCCTCCCAATTTTTATATTGAAGCTGTAGAGATGAAAAGAGTATAACCTTCTATATTAGGTCTCGACATCTGGAGGACTAGCAAACTTGTCTTCAAATCAAGCTGGTTTATTATTTAAAGGACTCATATATGTATGTACATATATAAGTTGACCTCAATTCGCTTTATGCCTTAAGTTTGTCGCAATTTTAGTCGATTTTCCATAAAACGTTCAGACTCCTGTATCTTTTTACCCAAAGTCGAGTCGATTCAGCTTCGTTTGTACATCCTTACACCACCAACTGTAAGGCCGTCAAATTTTAGTATAAATCGAGACAAATGATTATGACAATATGTCGGTGCTTTAAGTTGATAGTGGCACAATTCAAAAAAATTCAAGCCTATTTTAGTTTCATTGTTTGTGCACTGTACAAGGGCATATTAATACCTTTATCAGTTTTGCAACACAAGGTAGTTATGGCACTATAAGCCAGTCCTTTGTTCTTATATTTCCACTTACGAGTATATCTATCAACATTGTATCACAAACAAATACTGCTAAGTCGAAATTCCTCATTGTTTTTCAATCAAAATAATTCCAAGAATCTACCTTAATTGGACTGATCTGTAAAAATATATACATATATGAACCCACATGCATACATATGTATGTCCAATATCTAATGTCTTATACCTAGTTTATTTTGCTTTATTAAAATACGCCCACAAGTTTCGAACCATTGTTTACTCTTAGCACTCTACCGTTCCAATCAAGCCAATCTTTTACAAAAGGTAATTACTCTAATTACTAGTCTACTTGTTCCAGTACGCATGGCCAATTTAATTGAAAGTACGTATTAATCTATCTTTGGAAACGATTCAATTAAACTCTAATTGGCTTTTCCGAGAATTTATTGATAATTTCGCCTTCAGTCTGACAATCCTTGCAATTATCGCCGGTTTGTCTGCTGAGAAAGATAAAAAAAAAAACCATTACACGATTAGTGATTGAAATTGCAAAGGAGTTTGACATGGAACAATACTGATAAGCGCATTAAAGCGATCTACCATATGCAAGTTCATGCAGACAAAGGGTTTCAGCGGTGATTCCCAAATGCAAATTCCATTCAACTTGACTGCCTTGTAATTAAGATTGGCGAAGTGTGTGCATAGTGAATAATATGCTGAAATATAAAGCGGAAATGTAGATGTGCACTGGACATGCAATTTTGCACACCTAATATCCGTGTTTCGTGTCATCTGTGGGTATTTAATTTGTAAATTACTTTTTGCATAGCCTTCTAAAGACAGGTCCTGTAGAATAGTTGAATGTGCGTGTTAAGTATTGTGATTAAGTGATATTTTGATATGAAGCATGACTAATGAGTATTTTAGTAAATACCATAAGAATCCCATGGCTACAGATATATACGTACGAGCTTAATTCATGTCTTGAACACTTATCGGAATCAGGCTTTTAGCATTATGATCAACCTACTTCCTCAAGCTTAAATGATAAATAACTCCTTGTGTTACGTGTCTTGTAATATGCGTTAAGCTGAAATGCAATCAAAGTTCCCTAGAGCATTGGCTAATGTAACTATAATTGATTTGCTATTGAAATTTTGACTTACAATATCATAAATCACCAGTTGCTAACAATTGCATTGAGCAGCGGAATACAATACGAGTATTCTATTATAATGACGAACACAAACACAGTCTCTTATTGAGTGGCTATAATGTGGAACTCTATACCGTCATATGTACTCGTACATCTATCAATTCAATGCAAATCCTTTTAGTTCATTCGATTATATTTTGGCTGACGAGCGATGACAATGATGGGCAACGATTGTAATGCCGATAATCAAAGATACGATACGTATATCTATATAATTTGAGAATCCATTTCTATCTAATTAGCATGATGATTAACGTGCACACGTCGCTTATATTGATTCCTTTGAAATGTGTTGCGGAACTGTTTACTCGTAGATACGTACATTGTCCTGCTGGTAATAGATATTATATTTAGGATTGATTTTCTTCGTGACTATGATGATAAGAGAATTCTATTAAACCTTTCATTTACCTTTGTGGACTTACTAACAACATCGACAAAAGGTTTGATCAGATTGTGGTTCTGTCAGCCTAATGACGCCAACCACTTTGGTTTTCTAATTCTATACGCTTGAAGTAATTATGGAGCTATTAATGTCGACATCACATATTCCAGGAGCAGTCACTGAAAATTATTAATGGGAGTGATAATTTACGGAATATTTTATGGATATTCACGAACTAACGAGCATTAAATCTAATTTAACTATTATCCTAATTTGGAAATACTGCAGTAGTTGTGATGAATGGTAGTATCATTCGGTCATATTTATCGGACTGTTTTAAAAAGTTTTAAACTCTTATAACATACTTCTCATTCTGCACATTCCTCTCTACAGCGTGTGATTACTTTCTTTAACGAGTTGAGTTTAACTCGGCAATATCGAGTTTGTTTTATATATCCAGCATTTTAAAATTATCGAAATTTTTGTATTGTCAACAAGATTTATGGTCCAGTATACTACAGAAAATTAAGCCTTGATATTAGTGTTTAATCGGTCTCCATAAAATTGGGCAAATTTGGTAACAGTATCCTTGGATTGACTATTAATTCTTATTTAAAGTGTTTTTCACTAATGCTTTCACAAGTACTATTTTTTTCTTTTTTTCTCCAATACCCTCCCCGATAAAATGGTATAGCAGCTAATATAAGGGAACAGTAGTTGTCATTCTTATTCAGATCTGATAGAAAAAATTAATTTTAGGTACATAGAAATGTTATTACAGCGAATCCAGGAAGACTACGAAGCCATTAAAACAAGGGGATATAGGAAACGTCAAAAAAATCGCTCAGAGGATCTAGTCCTGCAATTTACTATCTAAGCAACTTTTTTTTTTTTTTTTTTTATAACTAGCTTGCGCTCAAGGGGTTATGATTACCCTTAAAGTGTTAAGACACAGCGCGAGCGGAAGTTTTTGACTTACGCCTAACAAAGAGCATGGCATGTTATTTACCAATACATTTGTTGAGATTCTTTAAGTTAATCGCTATCTGCATACCATTCACATCATTTTTATTTGTTGTTCAGTTCAATGTGGAAGGTTTTTAAAAAATACCTTCCTCATGAAAACATATTTCCACCATCTCTTTTTTGCTAGCAGAATTGGAATGCAATTTTTAATCAGGATACTAAGTTTCCGCGGTTTACTGAGTTTAGGTGAGAGTAGGAGTTTTAGAGTGGATAATACATCTACGTAACCTTTTTTAACTTTTTTTTTTAAACTACATACTACGATCTGAACATGTAATTTCTGTTATCGTTATTCTACATAACCGATGGGCAAGTTATGCTCTATTATAGCATTTGCCACTAAAATGCAAAACAGTACGATGAGTGTTGTAGACTTGAATTGGAATTTTGTTGTTTTGCTTCTGGCTTTCATTTCTCCTTGAAACTATACACTTTTTGAATGAAAAGATTTTCATAGAATTTTGTTTTTATTTTAATGAGAAACTTTAAGAATGTTAGCTGCAGAACAAGTCAAATTGATTAAATTTATAAAAACAAACCACCAACTTCACGCGATGTACATACTTTTGAAGAAAATTGTTCTCATTTTTTCCCATGAAATTCATAATAATCTAATTTTATACAGTGGAAGCTGTTTGCCATGAAGTATTAATATTTACAAGTTAATGATACCAGACATTCTATTCAATAGTTCAATTAAGATATCATAAAGTTTACTTTTGATAGATACAAAGGAAACTTGTGACTTAGGAGTAACTTGCTCGACTCGTAAAGCCAAGCAGCGCATACCCGGCGTTGCTGCGCCTTGCATTGTTTGTTTTGACTGACTACAAATTTAACTCAGGATATATAACAACACTAGTATGGCACTTTAGTGTCCTTAAAGCAATAGGTAAGCAACGTCAGGTGAGTCCACTTCTTTTTAAAGGCTGATATTGCGAAATATTCTTAAAATCATAGTTTTTATAGCGAACGATACATTTTTTGGTTTACTCGAAATCCCAAAAACGTATGCTGGGATGCAACTGTTTGCTTTTTTTTGTTCGAAATTCAAGTTGTAGTCCATGACATTTTTTGTTAAGCAACTCAGCCCTAGCCTATTGGTAGTTAATACATCGGACTACTCAGTCGCAGGTTCGAGGTTCCGAGGCAACACAAACGTTTTATAAACTTCCGAGATGATGACATAAAAGCACAAGTAAAAACAGTAGGTCCCTTCCATACGTGCGAAGGATATAATACGCACAACACAAATCGTTGTGAGAAGCTGGGGCTTGGGTTCCGTACGCACCTATCGATCCAAATATTTGTATTTTTATATTTTACTCAAGAGTATAGGCGAAACTACTGCGGGTATGCTGCAAACGAAGGAGCATTCGTCCCATAAATATTATAATATATTAATACGGTAATTTAAAATTGTGTCTGCCGTTCTTGTATGTTCGAAAAGGATACATGGCAAATCGAACTTTTCTAGGCCAAAAATAACCAACTATTACCAGTACCGAGTACCTATTACAACCGAGTGCATTTATCATTTGCATTTATATGATTACATAGGCTGAGCTGTACATTGTAGCCCTATACGAAAGAACCTATCACAGGACTCTTACACAAAATGAAATCTGTCAATAAAGTAGGTGAAACTGATTTAAAAGGCAAACATTTAACTGAGTAAAAAGTAGTAAATGATAACCTTAGTGTTCTCGATGTTATTACCCGCTTTCTTTTTCAGCTACTTGACTCTTCAGTTCAGTTATGTAGAACCGTTTTTCTATATTATCCTACGTTAACCGCCACATTTTGGATATTTCTCGGTTCATTACTTAAACAAATGACACCAAAGATTAATGATTCCAACACTTAGGGTATTTAACCATCAGCTTACAGAAAGCACTATTAATTCAAGTAAGCACAGATGATTTGAGAAGTCGGTAAACTCCTACCTACTTCATTAATATCTCCGACAAAATGAACGATTTCAGAAAATACATTGTTTTGGGAAAAGCTATGCTTGCACATAGCTTACTGTAATGACGATAGTTACTGCTTCTAAGTTGTTGTTGATTGCAAGGAATTTTGTCACATTTGAACGAAGTGAAAGAAATTTCTCTTCCAAATGCATATGCAACACATGTACATATACCGAATATTGTGCAGAAATGTACACGAAATGAATTGGTGAGTTATGTCCTTTTACTTCTGCAAATTTGCTTAAATTTCAACCCAAAAAAAAACCACATTAATTAAACAGATTTTCTCAATTGTCAAAATGAAAATTTTCAATCAGATGACGAGAATATTATATTAATTGAGCCCTCATGTCCTTAAATAAAGACAAAAAAAATTTAATGAGCTTTCCACATCGCAATGTGACAAGATAATTAAAAGTTAAATAAAAGCCTCCAACTCGTCAAACCATAAGGATTACATTACAATTTTTACAGCAATCAGATTTCCTAGAATGGTACACATTTTGGTAAAAAAGAAAATATATAAACGAAATGGCTTATTGACCTTTAACAAAGAAAATTACTCACAATAGGATTAATTAGTCAATGAGGGCGTTAGTGCGAATTTGATCAGAAAAAAAGCAGGGTTCACCACACTCAGTCCGCTTTGCCTCTGGCATTGGCTATATTAATAGAAAAAAGACTTATTAACGGTTATTTTTTGTGCTGTCCTTTATGAATAGCTTTCGTCTATATAGCTAGAAATATGACCATTTGACAATGTTATATAGCTGACCATATACTCGCTCTCTCTCTCTCTTTCGCTACTCCTACGTCAAATGCAGAACTTTGGGTTAAAAACCATTGTCTGGTGTTGTCGACCACCCCATTCAAAGCCTCGCAGTAACATTCTGTTGACGATCATTGACTGTTGACGCAGTGATGTTTTCAAAATGAACACAATGATTAGAATCAAATCCTTTGATGTTCCCTCTTAGTGACGTTGTTTGTCGTACCAAAACGTTGTCATCGTCGTCATCATCGTCATCATCGTAGTCTTCATCCGCAGAAGCAATAGTAACATTTACTGTGTCCTGATTATCATGATAAATGCGTGTTAGTCGACATGTGCCACTGTGTATGTGAACGAGGTTGTCACATGAATGGAAGAACACATTGAAAATCACCCAGCAGACGTACACTGACATAATGCCAACATATTTTATGGCCTTCAATGAACATTGCACACATACATGGAATATATGTCCGGTGGCGTATACGTAACATTCTGCTAGCAACAAAAACAAAAGAAAAAAGAAGAGGGAAAAATAAAACTCCCCTGCCTTCAATTGGAAACACAAATGAGAGCATTTCAGGCTCACAATATGACATGTTAGTGTCAGAAATTGTTCACTCTCGAGATATGTCAGAAATCTGTGTTGAATTTTCATCGCAAAGACAAAAGCGTGAAAAGTGCACTGAATGCCTATTCGAGAGAGCAGGCCTTTTGGGAAGCATCTGCTGGATGTGCTCCTTTGATATTGGTTCTGTGAAATATTTCACTAGTTTTGCACTTTTGTCAACATTTTACCTTCACATGTGTTCTCAAAATATTTTCTATTGTTGGTTTTTTTTTTTTTTCATCTAGGATTTCTCTGGGCTGTTCGCTAGAGTCGATATGTTTTTTTTTTTTCCTTTACTCGCGCAGTGCGAATTTGCCCAGACGTAAGTACACTTGTGTGCGTATGAACATAGATTTGAATATGTTTCTTAGTATACAGCTCATCTCATTGTTATGAGACGTGGATATGACTGTGAGTCTATGATTATTGCAATCGTAAATGCAATTTCATTCTTCCGAGCTTGCTTTCTTTTGCACAGGAGACAACGAACATATCATGTCAGTGCTATTTTTAATGGCTGAAAAAATTTTAAATCGTAATTACGCACGAATTAAGATGGGTCGTCGTCGGCAAGGATTTCATTGAGTAGAGGTAGTACATATGTAGTTTGGATTGTGAAGATGTCTGCTCGACTGTACTTATGCCAAAGTGCAGTATGACACTGAGGTCTAGGTTGTTGCAAAACAGAAATAATTCGTCATTTGTTTGTTTTACTTCTTTTCGAGAGATAAAAATAGCAATGACCTCAATTTTTGTGAAGATTTGTATTATAAGCGTGTAAAGAAAATGTCATGTAAAATGGAATTCCATTTTGAGTCCATGGACGAATACTTTGAATAAGCGTTATTAGCGTTTATTTCTCTTTAGGTCAATGGTGAAAGAACAACAGAACATAGTTGACATTGTAAGGTGACTTGAGCATGCTAGACTCGACAGAACTCCTTTTAAATGTCCATAGAATTATTGTTTCGTCATATTGTTTGATATACCTACATACATATACTGCCACATGCTTATTTGATCGTATCCTCATAGTGTCCTTAAAAAGTGTGGACAACAGAGACATTTGGCTGATCAATCACTTAAATAAGGCGATTTTAGAGCACCATGTGTTGCCCTTGCATAAAATAAAGAGAAGAGTTTATAAGAAAGCTGTATCAATTCTGGCTCTAGATGTAAGTTCTGTGGATAGTTATCCGACGTCCTTCACTACTGGTTAAAAGGAAGTAATTTGTTTGTCTTACTTTGCCATTTTGATAGGGTTTCACATCAACACCACTGTCTTTGGGCTCTATTCTTAGCAGCAACGGCTAGCTCACTATTTTTCTTGAACCATCATTTATTTAGAGCCGAATTAAGCAGTGATTTACAAAGAGCACCAAAAAAAAAAAAAACCCATCCACCTGTTAACTCATTTCTTTGATGACCAAAATTCTTTATTCACAACTGATCGAGATCTACTTAAAAACCACAATAAGGAGCTTTAAAATAGAAAAAAGTTAATACCTCACAAAATCTAATCCAAATCTGAACTATAATCAAAAGAACGTTTTAAATCAACCCATAGCATCTCCCTCCCACTAGTAACACTCAAAATAAAATTTACAAGTATTTTCTTAAAGTCCCCCATGCAATTTCGTAATTCCCAAAAGCAAAAGTGTGAAACCTTCAAAGTCACTAAGTAGAATTAAATTGAAGATTACTGTCCCACAAAATTGTGGACGGGTGTTAAACACATCCCCATTAAGCTAGCACGACCGCCAACGCCATAGCCAACATCAGCCACCCCACCAGCCGCATCAGACCACTTCACATTGACGCTAATCCGCACATTAAATTCCTTCGACCCTTTAAAATTGTTTTCCTCTCAGCTACTTCAGTACTAAAACAAATCCAATCCCCAAAAAACCCCAACTCCCGACCCCAGTCCCGTGCGATTTAAGTAAATGCTCATAGGTGCAGTTTACGAAACCCAACGTCTAACCAAACACATTATTCCGTTTCCTCCTTCGACAGCAGAACAAACCAAAGCTCCCAGGCAAATGCTCATAAAAATTTAATTATGCATCCAACCATAGTTGTTTAAAGTTTTTGCCAAATATTACACCCACACACACAAACATATGTATTTATACACAGAGGGCCCATATCCTTTCACACTAATCTCGATCAATCAGGAAGTACTTATGGGCTCAGAGGCACAACACCCTGCCACAAGTGATATGATTGCTTGAGGAAGGAAGGAATTAATGTTTAACATATGCCAAACACGTTAAGTTTCTCAACTACAACGACGACGAACAGAGGAACAAATTCTTTTCGAAAATTCATGTTAACTTTTCCCACGGGTGCTGTAAGTATAGTGTGTGGAGAAGGCTACACCCCACCCACTACATTCAGTGAGCCCTAAAAGTATCACAAACGACCAATCGGCTTAATGTCACAGATCTGCCAACACATATTCCACTGCTAAATAGCCTTTTGTCAGTGTCTCTGCTAAATGACCATTCCAGCGACAGTGTTCCTAGCCATTGCCTGCTGAAATCGCGTGACAAGTCCGTAATCGCATCGGAGGCCAAGTTAAGCAATTGTGCAGGCAGCATGTTCTGCTTGGCCCTATTGTTCCGGACCTAATTGCCTCGGTCAAAGGTAAACATTACGTTCGCATTGAATTTAAACACGCGACTTTAAACAGTTGTTCTGGCCCATGTATCCTTGGGAATGGGCATGAGGACAACGGTGGCTTTTATGTGAGCTGTTTCGTTTTTATTACTCAGAATTGTTGTATTCGTGTTTTTTTTTTTTTTTGTGGTGTTGTACGTAATTGGCGATTGTGGGCAGTTCATAAATATTCGGTGGTTAAGTTGTCGTGCCTATGTCAAATCTTCATAAAAGGAAGTAAAGTGTAATAATGACGGCCAAAAGCAAAAATGTTTACATTGTCCTGATGAAAACGGACGGAAACCGTGGGCATTAGTAAAACGAATTAAAAGGCGATGAACGTCAATTTTGGAATGAAACACAATTGACCGACAGAAGGTGGGGGGTGCTGAGTTATTTATGGCAAAATGATTTAGATTGTGTTTTTTTTTTTTTGTGATAGAGATAGGGGATATTTGTTTATTAATATTGTGAGGTGATTTATTGGTAAGTGAGGATGAAAAGGATTTCTCTAGGAAAAGGTAAAATTTAATTTTGAATACAAAAGGGAAGAGTTTTTAAAAGATTCGAGAGATAAACTCACAAACACCAAATGATTTTAGCTCAAAAATTGGGAAAAATGGACTGAAACATAGTTAGAGCGTACAGATCACTTACAATTCGTTATTAGTGGTAAAACTTGATTCGTACAGACTCTATGTTAGCCCTAAAGGGGTAATCCGTGTGTAGGGTAACTGATTAGCAGATTTTAAGGTCGATACTCGGCTGCTAAAATATTAGTCGTAGAAATGCAGTATCGTACTAGAGAAACAGTTTCTAAGAAATTCATTTGCAAGTAATGATTAGTATTTTTTTTTTCTTTTACATCGACCGAATCGTATCGTGTGTAAATAAATTCTAATTTTTTCAATTATAAAATTGTATACCTTCATGACATAGTCGTCTGTAAGTTGTCTAGCCCCTGTCGAAGCCCTCCCTCAGATGTCCGTCTAAATTAGCAATTAGCTGATTGATAGTCGGTATTTTTTTGGTACACTTTCGACCAAATCTTCAATTTGGTCTCCATTATAAAATAAAGTTTTTATAGGAACTGTTCCTAGCTCCAACCTTTTCAAGTGGAGTCAGTAACAATATATCATCTGCAAACAATTAAGATTTAATATGTGTTCCGGCGAACTCAATACATCTGGCAAAGTTTCGATGATGTCTTCAATAAAGAGCAAGAACAAACACGGACTCAGCATACATCCTTGCCCTGACTTTCTCTGAAACCACTTCAACTCCTCTTTGTTAATTGATTACTCCATATAGCAAAACATTATCGAATAGAACCACGATCTTATCAATAAGTTCACAAAGCTCATAATAATTGAATTATTCGGTAGGTATTGCATCAAAGCCCGGTGTCTTGCCATACTTAAGCTGTTTCAGTGCCATCAAAATTTCCTGATACCATATCCGTTCATCCAAGATTTGATTCTAGAAACTAAGTAAGACACACTAAGGTACAATTTAATAAAAATTATATCTGTTGACGTGTAAGTTTTACAACTCTTTAAAGTGTGTGAGGTCTTTGCCAATGACGAACATTTTTCAATTGAGTTTCTTCGCTACTTTCCAAAACTGTGCAGTAATAACGCTGTACTATGACAACTATATGTACATACCTCCTGCATGGTTCCTTATATGCAATATTTCTATCAATATAGAAATCCTTAAAGACTACAGCTGGAGTTGCGGAATAACTTGGGTCAACTAAATTATGTTAGTCTTACCCTTCTACACTCGTCGTCCCTGGATGTGTCACACTATTGGATAAGATGTGCTAATACACTCCATAATTTTCTCGAGATCGATGATCGACTAGGATTATATTTTCCATTTTTATCAAAAAGGACATCCAGATACAGTAATTTGCTAAAAGTCAGTGCTCAAAGTTTCTAAAATCCTGTTAAGTTCATTTCGTTTTCTATTTGCTGGAGTACCTAGCTGTAAAAACCTATCTTTCTGATGAGTCATCGAAGTTTATAGTGTAACGAAAGTGAGTTTGTTACTATTTGAAGTTTTTTGCCCTGAAACATGAGTAAGATACCAAGCTTACTAGTCTTTCATCATGATTAAATAAAAATTCCTTTGCCTTTGTCTGATTAGCTCTGTGAGTTTCTGAAATGATTTCATCTTTATAGGAAGGATTACGTTGGTTTCGTATGTACATCTTTTTTTATGTACCAGTCACTTTGTCTTCTTTGACACCCTATATAACAATCCTTCCTTCATTCTGCCCCAATAATTAAGTGTGTACAAATATTTGCACATTATCTTCGTACGTATGGATCCACCCTTTAATAGAAAAGGCCAAGCTTCAAAGGTGCTTACGGTTTTGTAACTTTTACTTACCTCAATATGTTCCAGATGCACTTCTAACTCTACATCTACTTCAGAAAGCAACCTGCTATCTTGGACATTGCGGTTTTGATGACCTTGCGCAATACTGATTCAATAACACCAGTAAAGGTGGATTCCACTTAATACTTAAAATTTAGTCAAAAAGTTGGTTACCGCTTTCATGTCGGTACTGCTCCAAACTATATGATGCGCATTCTCATCACAGCCTAGAATGAGTTTAGCTTTATGGCTCTCCACATCCCCAGTCGTTCTCCCAAAAGTAGGGCTTGAGTGACACTACGCGACCATTATGGGCAGGGCAACGATACTTTGCATCATTCCCTTTGTGATTGTCCTGTCTTTTCTCGTATTCGATGGCATATCATTGGTGCTAATGGGGTAAGTTCTTCATCACAGCAGAGCATATTCCAGTAAAATGGGTAAAACTATGTCTTGCTTCCTAGTAGCACAACCGACCAGTTGGGTCTGAGTACTCCAGTGAGTATCTCCTAATCTAAAAACAACCCAATCTAATAGCAAATTGAATTGAGTGCACGGCAACAAAAATAAAAACTTGTCTGTCGTGCAATCACATCAAAATAGTATGTAGGTACACTTTTAGTACTAAGATACTATACAAAGAAAATATATTGATGGAGTCTTTTCATACAAATGCTGGCACCATCGACTATCTATATTACTAATCCTACATAAATCCTTTTTTCCTTATTAAGTTAATTGATCTCATTATCCTTTTACGTTGGTATTGCCAAAATCATATATGTATATAAATATACATAAGTAAACCATATAATCTATTTTAATGCCCTTCGTCGAATCGTAACACCTACAGAAATTTGCTTGGTAAATTTATTGCAATAATTGGTTAACGCAATAACACGTTCCAGAGAAAAAAAAAATAACTGCGTAACAAATAAGAATAGCGAGTAACATCCGTACACCCTATGCAAAACGTCCGAATGAAACATGTTTCCCACAGAGGTACTCCCTAGCCGCCACCACGATCTCACTGCTTTCCCACATGTTTTGAATATTAAACAGGAACTATCTGTACATCCCCTCCGGTCATGTATTTTAATTTGCAAGGCAAGCTTAATTATAATCGATATAAATTAGAAAAGAAAATAATTACGGTCCCAACTGAATACTGCTACGGCACAACACCATAAAAAGGATCCCACGTCCTTTTACAACATAAAACAAAAAAAAAAGGAAAAATCAGAGAGAAAAAAAAGGCTGCCAACAAAAGAATTCATTTTGGGTTTTTTCTTATGATTCCAGATATTTGACCACCCCAATTACCACCATTGTGCTTTTGCACTACCACGCCTGCATATTCAGAGAGTTACAGCACCAAATCGAACACTCCACGTGACAGTCCCCGTTCCACAGGACGACTTCATGATTCGATCAAAGTATGCCCAATGCGCTAGTGAAACGAAATATTCGGGGACCAGTTTTATATTTGATTTCTTTGCTTCTCAGAAGCGATAGCATGGATGGATACTCGTACTTGCGCTATTTCTCTTCTCGCCATTGCTGCCCTTTTGTTCTTAAACGAGGCGAAAAGGAAATTAAAATATTCAATTGGATGGAAACGCGCGACTTTCTTTCAGTTTCTTTTTTTTTTTTTTTGGAAAAAAAAGGAAAAAGGAAATATCGCATTACGCTTCATCAAGTTGGGGACGCGAGCAGTGTTTTCCGTTTTATATAGAGCCGTGGTATCCTCGACGCTCTTTATAAGTCTTCAAGTGGAACAATTTAATAATAAAAATAATTACTCTTGTATTACATTTTCCATTGTATCCTGATGAGTTCTTTTGAAAGATTTTTTTTTTCTGATACTCTGTGGAGTTTTATATTTCGCTTATGTTATATGCAGATACGCGAATGAGATATGGCAAAAGGAGATTGTTAAAAAGCTGAATTTGCACTGAGATGCGGATGTAGATGGGGATATTGTAGGTACTGTATCGAAGTATAGATTAGGATTAGGCAGCTGAACTAGGTAAAGTGTGACAAATTGATTGCGGAAGTGGATTGTGGGTTATTCCACAATATATATATGTTTCTTGTAAAATAAAATTTTTTCTTCATGGGTATCACTTTAATTGTTCAATCAAATCAGTTTATATTCTTCACAGTTCTCTGGTCATACATACCCAACATTGCACTCAATTACGTTGGCATTCATAAGTTACATAGCATATGATAATTTTAGGCTAATTGTACATACATATGTATGTTAAACTTTTATCAGTGCTATGATAACTACTTACACAATCTTAGTTCAGGGTTGAGTTATCGTATGTGAAACTCTACTTAAAAGATACTGAGAAACGCGTTCAGGTCCTAAAGTAGTCGGTACCACGATCAATCAGAACATCATTTTATTGCCTTCTTTCTGGGGGAAAAGAGTCATTTGATTATTTATTCTTACTACCACTTAATTTGGGGATGATGTCTGTAATAAAACTGTATTTTATGACCTTTTTATGTTGAACAAAGATTTTCATTCTCTGGTCTGATGCATTTCTTTCTCCCTATGCTTTCGCATGACTGCCCGTTTAGTGGCCTTGGTAGGGCAATACCTAATTGTTTCTGTGTCTGGTTATGTTCTTAAACAACTCATAGTTAGCGACGAATTTGTCGTATATATTTATCGTGTTTGACAGGATTTGTTTAGTAAACGATGCTTGACCATATTTCTGACCTTTTCAGAAATGTACGTGTTTCACGTATATCCATAGATTTAGGTTGAGATTAGGTAGCTATCCTACACTCACGATAGGATGTATTTGGACCAGGAGAGATCTATCTGGTCATTCTTATTTTTGGAATAGCATCGTCAATCCAGAATCCGCTTTCAACGAAGAACAGCTGCGACAGAAATCGCCAAAATTCCAAGCCTCAAGGCGTGTCTGCCTAACGTACAATGATCCGTCAATAGCCCGACGAAGGTATACCTATGCGTGATCTGTTGATGCTTGCTGCCTATTTGCCTAATATGGTTGTAAGTAACAAGATTACGCCATCTGACATTTGTCTGATGCAGAGGTAATGTAGAGTTATCATGTTTCGGCATTTCAATGAGTAAGTGAAGCCCCCTTCAGCAGTAGAGAGCTCCTTTTCAGTGCCACTTTTGGCTACTTTGTCTGCTTCGTAATTTCCTAGGACTTCCGGATTCTGGAGTGAGATGGTAACAATTATTTGGTGTTTCATTCAGACATGCGTGACATTGTTTTACCAATTTAGATCCAAGCAGCCAATTACCGGCTTCACGAATAGCCATAACCTTCGCTTAGAATACAGTACACTGATTTCCAGAGCAGACTTATTGATAATCGTGTTCTCTGCCGAATTCTGTTGGCTGGGAATACATATGTGGTATTGTATATTAAGGTCTATGACCAGGGTTACATAGTCCGTAGCTTCTATTGTTATATATTCTGGGTTGAGGATAGTTCCGCTGAAATACAATAAGATCCAAATATTTGGCATGTTCGAAGGAATTTAAGTAAATTCTAAAATCTGGTGTCTATCTATCTAATCTAAAGTCTGTTGCCAAAACAATAAGGTCAGTCTTCGATAGATTGGCGCTAAGTCCACAGATTTCTGATAGCCTTTCCAGAGCTGTTTTCATGAGATCACGTAGTGTTGCTGGGTGTTTCCCCCTAACAGCTAAACCAATGCCGTCTGCATAAGTTATAACTTTGAATCCTTCCTTTTCTAAATTGAGGAGTTAGTCGTTCACGGTAAAGACAGGAACAAGGCATACATATATGTATATGTGGCATTTCCGCTGGGATGAAAACATTCGGACCTGCCGATTTGTATGAAAAAAGGTGTTAATTACCCATTGAAGCTTGATACACATGAAATTCAACTTATATTCATTACTTTAGCTTGCAGCTTGGAAGATGATCTGAAGGATACATGAGGTTTCCTCGGAGGCATTTCATTTCTAAATTTCTTTACGCAGAAAGATCTAGAACAGTTGACTGCTTGTTGACTCCACGTGAATCTCCTCTACATGAGAATTATGTCTAGATTTGGTGGAACATAAATGCAAAAGTGTGTAAAATTTTCGAAATTTCATGAAATTTGTTACTTTCCAACTATCACTTGGTTGTACTTACGTCTCGTTTTTCCAATGAAATGTCTTGCATAGGGAAAATACATAAATGATCTGCAGCATGGGAATGTTGATAAAAGGTTTACCACCCACAGCATGTATCAATTTTTCAGTCCAATCTTCAAAGGATTAGCAAATATATATCGGATCGTTTACTTGAAGTTATTTTAGATAGTTTAAAGAAAATGCTACGCACCATATAAATGCTGATATTACACAAGTCTTATTTTTAAAACTGATCTCTTATCTGCTAATAATACTTCGATATATTCCTTCGCTGATGACAATTATCTCAACTTCTTTAATTCATTTCCAGATTCATGATCCCTTCACTTAGAACTGGAGGAGCGGTGGCGTACGTATTTTAAGCTTATTATATTTCGATCTAATAGCATAATAAAAGCCTAATACGTTTTTCTGTCACATAAATTAATCCTATGCTCTCCTAAAAGATATTTGTCATCCCCCGAACACTTAAGCCTTCATCCTATTTACGAGCGTACTTTGAAGATTTACACTTTTTTTTTCGAAGTGATCGATCACATCGTAATTTTTGAATTCTGAATCCTTGTCACTGCAATTAAACTTTGGATAATAGTTATTATATCCCTCAATATTTTGATGAGTATATCGAATATCGAGGAAAGATTTATTCCGAATCAACCAAATTGAAAACATAAGAAAAATAGCTGACTAACTGCGACCAAGGAGGCATTTTAAGAAAATCATCTTCGGATAGAGCGATAGCAATTTACTCCTACTACTACCCTTCGGATTAACGAAGGACATCCAATATACTGTATGAGTAGGCTGCAGGTTATAGGTTAATACAAATACAATACACTAAATTCCAGTTTATTTGGACACTAACCTATGACAATTAAGTTCACAATACGCTTTTATAGCAAGAACTGTATGCTTCTCCCGTTTAGGTCTTCATTTATAGTTGACACTGACCTTTCTTTGTTGGCAGCAAATGTTTTCCATTAGTCTAATGTCAAACTGTTTACAACATAAAGCGAACTCATGCGTGTAGATAGTGCTGACGACTAGCATTAAATGTATTGAAAAGAATCCTAAAAAAATCGGCCATTGTGTTCGATACAAATTTGTTATTCATTGTCTTCAGCTTACTCATCTCGATTGCACAGATACCAGATTTAATATTTCGTTCGATATCATCTTCAAGGATTATACGCACACAGAGACGTTCGTTCAATTTATTAATTTCAGCATTCCATTGAATGCTGAATTCATTCAAATAGGCAACCCTCTCAGCACATCTCTCACTAGGAATTAATTTCAATTGATATTCATCTTAGATACTCCAGATATTTCATAATTTTGTAGAAATATCCCACTCCATCTCCTCCGATCGGTACACACACAAAAGCATACTTCATAATTACGACCGAAGCTCTCTATCCATTAGACACGCCAGCCCAACCCCCCACAAAATAGCAATGAATAAACTTAAGCAAACACACCCATTCTTCTGCTCATTGAAATAGCTCCGTTCGTTCGGTTTTGGGTGTCTGACTTAAGTCGACTTTATTATGTCCGGCATAAACAAGAGGATGTTGTAGAGGAAATTATTTTCCTAAGTATAATATGCCCATCTTGATGCATACACGAGGCACGAGAGGATATAATCAAAAGGTAGTAGACGTTGTCGGATGGGTTGCCGTTGCCAAAACCAAATACAAGGTACACTGACATCCATATACATAACCTATATAAGGTCCTGTTCATGTCTTTGAGAGGCCAAACCGAGTCTCAGTGCAAAATGGCTTATCCAATTCGTAATGAATCCAACGGTAAATACTCTTTGGTACACACATTCCCTCCGCCCATATATACATATGAAAATATCATATGTATATATGTACATACTTTAGGTTATGAAAATTCAACACCCCCTTCCCTCGCTTAGTAGTGGGTAAACGGGCCAGAAAGGTGAACAGCATTTGACCTTTTGATCAATTTTAGATAACTCTTGTTCGGCACCAAGTCTCTGAGGCAGACACACGACACACACAAGTAGTGGTAGTTTCTCCTTCATCAACTCTCAAAGAAAAATTGGGGGGGTTAGCATAAAAATAAAAAATTAAGAAAATAAGTTTAACTAACAGAGCGCCAAGCAACCAAATAACCCCCAAGGCCTGTCAGCTTTTGTATGAGCTAAAGAAAATTTGAAGTCTGACAGAAGACAGTAGGTAAGACTACCACTACCAGCCCACCGCAACAATGTCGAGAACAGAGTCGGGCAGCAAATTGGGTCCTGAATAATTTCCTTTGCAGAGAATTTTGGTAGTTTATTATTTCAGGCCGTCCGGGTTGTGTATGATGAGTTGATTACCTTGATACAGTTATTTTTGTGAAGGGGGCCGCAAACATTGCTATTAAGTTTTCACATGGGTTGTTAGATGCCAGGACAAGTTTATTTCGGGGTACTTTTTGATAGTATGTGGCATGCTGTTGGTATATCCTACGTAAATTGCAGGGGGAAATGCCTTGGGTCAAAGGGAATTATTCTTCAGTTATTAGACAGATATTCTTTTCACATGCACCTACAGTGTGAATATCGATACATATGTATGTATGTACCTGTAAGGAAACATTTGTAAAGTTCCGATAATAGAGTCGCGGAGTTCAAGTCCAATGACCACATATCATGTAAATGAAATTACGTAATTGAATGGAGATGCTATGCTATGGATTGTCTTATACGAAACGAGGTCACAACTCTCCGCTTATTGGTATTTGGCAGTAATGACTAATATCGGTTTGACATGAACTAAATCCTATTAAATAAAAGGTCATTATGTTGAAAATTGTGGGGAATGACTGCTTTAAACGAAAACTTTTCTGATATTGGACGGCTGAGCACGTCCAGAAGAAGTGTTTTATACAAAACTTTCTTCCCCCTCATATCTGCCACTTCTGCGAAGTCATCACCAAAAATTCTCAAAATTTTCCTTACAGTCCTATTGATCCTAATCTGTTATAGTTCAAGAACCACCAGAATACTCAAAGTGATGTACCTTGAATTTTTTGCAACCCATCATTTTCTTTTGTACTTTGATGTCGGATTTGTTTGTCACCATATAGAGACTTATCAAAGCTCATTTCTCATTACATCTGAGTCCATCGTTGAGTCGATCACGGCTACATCTAACTGTCATACTTCTGTCGATGACAGAAGGGACGAAATTCTACTTCCTCGTTTCTTCATAATCTCCAATTGTCATTGGAACATACCTCGAAACGATAGTATCGTTAAATGTAAATTACCCACAGTATCCAGAGATAACCTCTGCGTCACATCTACCAGGCTTAAACAGAGAAAATGTCTTGTTATAGATCTTGCAATTACGAATGTTTTCAGGTGAATCCAACCTCTATTGGCCTTACTAATCGCTTCACTTATAGAAACCGTCATTACATTACTTGAGATATGCACCAATCTTAAACCAGTATTCTCTTAGTCAATAGCCTGTCAAAGAGCTTTATGTTTGCAGTTCCATCGCGATATGATTGAGCAAAAGTGAGCAAAAGTACTTTACGTCAATGTTAGACCTTTACGATAAATTCGCCAGACTGTATGAAAACCTCACACTCTTTAATTGAGCAATCTAGAATCGCAAGTGCAATGTTGAATTTTCATTGTATGCACCTGCGAAAAAAAAACAATCACTGAGACAAGATCTGTCGCCCCTTTTTTAAAACAATTAACAAGAAAAGTAGCAATTCTTCCTGAAAAAGCTTCTGCATGACAGAATTACAGTGCGAGGTGAAACTCCTTTGTCTGAGTAAGTGCTTTGTTTAAACAATTCGTTAAATAATTAAAACCCAAACCTTTTTTTTTTAAATCCCCCCTAACAAAAGTGAATACGCCAAAGACTTAAAGCAAGTCATCTTCATATAGAGGTGTGTTTCTTTTCTCTCAAAATTAAACAGAAAAACACTTTCAGCGCTAATCCTAAGCTCACAGCCACCATTTTCCCTAAAGTAGTTTTGTGCAACTAACAACTCAATGACGAAGACGTCTCATTCCCAAAAACAGTTCCCTTTCGTTGTAAGAAACCTCATTCATTGCATTTAGCAAGATGCATCATCCTTAAGTATTTCACGGATCTTGTGCTTGTACAAATGGAATCCACAAGGAGTAATCGGAAATAAAATGCAGTAAGCTGCAATACAATGATACTCAGAGCACTAAATGCACTCACATTCAATTCGCACATCTTGTTGTGTGTGCTAAGGACATTCTCCCCAAATATGTACCACAGAGGGATATAGTGTATATTATTTTCTGAGTCTTATTGCTCATTCTCATTAGCACTCAGTTGCAGTGTACCGAAAGGGAGGGTATATGCATTAAGTTGTGTACTAGTTTCAAGTATTCAATTAACTCTAATCCTCCTACCACTGGCTCTGATATGGGTAGGATACACGTGGATGAGTGTGTTAGCTGCTCCTCGTCGGTCGTTCTGCACACACAATAGAAGGAAGCAACACAAAAGTTGCGCTTTTCGTTTAGACCTGTAGAGAAAAGCAGTACTACCGTCGTCGCTGCCTACTTCATAACAGATTCATGGTTGCGGTTCTTTGCCGCGCTTACAAAATGACAGGGATGTGTTCGTAAGACCCTTTAAGGCATTTTGACGTAAAAATGGCGGCAGATATATTTGTTTTTTTTTTTTTTGCTTGTACATATTTTCTTTTTTTGTATATGGCAGTGGAATAACATTTACAAGGCATCCCATTATCACCACCATCATTACCGCTATATGTGACCGAAAAACCCGGCCCGCCTCCACCATTAATACAAACACAATATACTACACAGCCACAAAAATGCGGATTTCTCGTTAGCGATAGCAATTGTGGCCCTGACATAACCCATGCAGCCACCACTCCGAGTACCACTAGTGGATTGTGTAATAAAGGACGACTATGGACTACCGCTTTTGGCTTACATTCGGGAGGATGGGATAAGGCAAGAAATATTCACTCTGTTAGCGTATGCATATGCATGCATCATAAAGTAGGAGTGGGGAAGAAGTGAGCATTTTAGAGCCGTTACATGTGTTCGGTAACAGTTTCGAACAACATGGCATATGTACATATCTGACTGGAGTTTGGGATCATGTCTCATGCAGCATATTTCACTCCACAGAATCTGGTTTATCCGGGAAAGTTAAAAATCGCACGCTCAGGATAATATTAGCTTTCATTTGTAGTTCTGTCGGACGGTGATTAAAGTGGGATTATGCAACGCAACGTTGAAGTTGCCATGCCAGAGGAGATGGGGATTTTTTGTTTCTTCTATTTGAGAAAATGTTAAGCTTGAAGTTTGATGAGTTGCCGTTGGAGAGGACAAAAAAAAAACTACGTGAATATTGGATTTTAGTTGAGGAATTAGTAAAGTTGAAATAAAAGTATGTACCCTTGGACATGGGTAAACAGCAATGCGTCTGGATTTAGGAACATAGAGCAGGTACATATTAATAAATTTTTAATGAGAAAGTTTGCTCCAGATAATACCGACTGTCACTTTTTGTGTCTAACTCACATTTATTTATTTACATTTATTGACATGTTTTATATTCATTCGTGTTCATAGGACTGTGCATCCTTTGATATTTTTATTTTTTTTTTATGGTTGCGCCAATGGATGTGATAATCTTCTAAAGATACTAATAGCCCGGGCTACCAGCTTGCACGATTCGCAGTCCCGAATTACTCGATGCCAGGAAGTACTAATCCACACCCAGCACTCTTCCACCACTCACCCCGCGCGACTGCCGTTAGGTACTACTTCGCGGGGCTGGTTAGCTTTATGCTATGCTCTCTGTTTCTGCTCTTACAACTCGCCTTATTTTCTCTATTCTTCTGAGCTCGATTTGAACGTTTGTTACGAACCCAGAAATTTCCATCCAGTCACTGTGGGCTTGGAAGACTACTTCTCCATTCCACGAAGCGTCTGCAATGGAAAACAGTATGCTCTGTGTCCTCTGCCTGGTCTGGACAGTCGGGGCACGATAGGATAGAGCTATCGTGTCCAAATCGATGTAGAAATCTGTTTTGTGGTCCGCTAATTCAAGGGCAACGGTTTCCAACCAGTCTTTGATTTTAGCCACTGCTTCGTTGGTGGCCGTCTCTATTTCGTGAATATGTTTTGCCACTGTATTTTAACTCCTTGTCATCCGCCGAGACATTATAGTACTCTACTCCGTCATTTGTCTCATACCTCAGCCTCCTGTTCGTGCCTGCATCCTTTGATATGAGTGTCTACATATGTACATATGTACATACATGAACATATCCATGCTACTTTACTACTCATAGAGTTGAATGACATTGTAGAGCTAAGATGCAAATAAACTGGATCCTTTGCCCCAACCAATGCAATGGGATAATAACACATACTAAAGTAATTATCTTAAATACCATAAAATCGAAAACGCTTGAACTCCGTACTTTCATTTTTACTTATTCACACTATGCACTTTCAAAAACAAGAGCCAAACCGGGAGGGTCAGTTAGTACATTGATAAATGTACTTCAATCATACTCAAAACCATTACACAAAAACCACTCCCATCAGAACAATACATATTATGAAACGCATTATCCTGCCTAGACATCTACACCAGCTTGCATCGCCTACCTCATTTGCAATTCATCTCGTGCTACTCTGCAGCACCCTAAGCCAAAAAAGAGTTGAAAATAATATAAATTTAAAAGAAAGCCCAACTAAATCCCTGGCTCACTGACCGTCGAACAAAAACCAAAAAAAAAAAAATTATATTGCAATTAAAAGTCCAAACGCGTCGCCATCAAATTGAATATCCTCTTCACGTCCTTCATCAATATTATTACATTCGGAGTTGATTTTCTGTCCTCTCGATGACCATCCGTCCGCTTTGCCCCACATATCAACATTAAAAATGATTTATATTCAATGATACCGATCGGAAAAGTTCGACATCTAAAGGCTTAAAACTCTTCCTTGTAGCCGCTTCAGTGACCGACCCAATACAATACAAGCAGACACCATAGACGTACCATGAACCAAACTCGAAGATGATACCCAAAAAAGCGGAAAAACTATTCCCAAGGAGCTTAACAATTCCAATCACTTAAAACGTCCTGGCGCAGAAACTATTTTCATTGGTATTGTCGGAGCGTTTGATTTTTCCTGCTGCTGCTTCGCTCTGATCAACCCCCTCCCGAAATCAGACCGAAATCAAACCGAAATTGCTATGGTACGCCTCTTTGGAGCCACCTCCTTGGGTTTTCGTTGTTGTCGCCGTCTTCTTGTTGTCGTTGTCGTTGTCGTTGTCGTACCAAATAGATATCTATTTTGTTGTGTGGATGTGGTAGTTGTCGATAATAAGGGTAAAAGGAACAACTTCCAACTGAGCATAGAGCATCATCGTTGAAGACTTTTATTTTGGTTTCAAAACAAATCGAAAGGATGCGCAACTGCTGAGGTGGCTGTCGGCAGCGCGAGATATAATGATATAACAAAGAAATACAGATACATAGTTTTTATGTATGTATTTGTGTGTGTGGGTGGCAATGAGCTCCATTGCTCTTCTCGTGAATGCATATCACGTTCTGTCTGTTGGGATATTTTTGTTTCATCCCTTCAATTGTGTTGGAGATGCTTGGAATATTAATTGAATTGCAATGGCAACAACGGTCGCAGCAGCAGGATAAATCTCCTAGCAACGAAATGTCCTTACTCATACACGCATTAATAGAGTTCAGATGGGCCGTGGAGCAAATTCAATGGCACTACACACATGTGTGCCAAAGTTCGAGAGATAAATGGGAAAGATGTGTTTGTCGGTGTGTACCCACGTGATGCTGTGCAGATTGATGATTCGCTAATTGAAGAGGCTGTCTGGCAGCTGCAAACATAACAATTACCACCCGGGATCATCTAATTAAAGTTCAATTGCGTGTTATACTATGCTCGTGGCAGGGCGCATTCTATGTGCTGTATGTTCAGTCAGTCGACAGAAGGTGCGTTCAGCTTTAGTGGATAGTATTGGAACATTTCCTCAAAGGTCTCTTATTGCGCTTGTCTGTGGTTTCTGGTGTTCTATAGTTCAAAGGCGGTTAGACCTCGTGCAGTGATGTTAACAAAGTGCAAAGTGCAAAGTGTGGTTTTCCCCATTGTCAGGTACTGACAATTTTGATATCTAACAAGAATACCGCCTGCAGTAGTGGTGTGTAAATATGTATGTACTGACATTGTTGTCTACTGGAATTGAGGAAGAACTGAAAGTCTCTGGTACCACGAGAAACATATATTTTTTATCGTCTATATTCTCCTAAATCGTGAAACTTATGCAATTCAAGATTGTACACTAATTTTGCGCAGATTATTTAAGGTCCTGACTTAATGAGGATGCCACTGAGGAAAAGCAGTCAAATACCGACTAGAAACACATCACATACAACAAAACAACTAATTTACTGTCCTGCATATCTAATGGAGATATAGTGTGTCGACAGAAGTAGGTAAAATATTTTTGTCGTTTTCCTATGGAACTGCATATTGTTATTGGACCTGAAGGCCCGATTTCATAGCCGAGGTGGTTTCACGTATATATTTTGTCCAAGGAGGTCACGCGAGGAACGCAAAGGCTATAAAATCTCTTGTTTCTTCACAGGTAGTATGTCTTATTCCATCTAAGGCATGTGAAATGTGCTTTTATAGCATCCAACAGTTTCTTATATACAAGATAATTTTGAAGAATGCTATCCAAACTACCAATTTTGTTGATAGGATTGTAAGTAACGACTTTATAGGTCTCTTCAATTCGCTTGGAACGAATTTCATTATTGGTGGTGATTTTAATGCAATACACACTTTTTGGGGTTCAACATACAATTGAAGGCAGTCTTCTGTACGAAGTCAGTAAGCAATTCGGGGTTGATTTCTATTCGACAGGCAAAACGATATATTGGCCCTCCAATGAATCCGGTGCTGAAGCTTATCAAGACGTTTACTATTAGAATTCCTAGTTAGAATTCCTAGTTAGTTGAAGAATGGGCTTAGTATGAAGAAGAGCTAATGCTGAGGGTTTCATAATGGATGCCGGTATTTGAGGCGGAGTTTACTACCTTTTTTCGTGGTCAACGATTCTTTTAGAATAAATAATGACTGTGGCTTGCAAGCCAAAATTAGAGCAGTCCTAAAAGCTGTAAAAACCGTCTTCGAAAGCAATAAGGATAGTTAAACATTGACATGCAACTGACTAAGGGCTAGAACCTGCACTAATTAGATCAAGCCTAGTGAGAATCTATGTAAATTCGATTTTTATAGCCCAGCATAAAGTAACGAGGTCACAGGAACAACGTGGTTAACAAAAGAGCAGATTAACTTGCCAGGAAAAGCGAATCTATACAAAAAAGTTTATTAACAACTAGGTCATGAGGAAAGCCTACAGTCGTCGTTTCTATGACGGCCTATGATAGCACAAAAACACCTTCTCTGGTTAATTGGCCACTGCACAATTGGTACTCATGCGGAGCGTGTCGGGGTATCACGCAACCACAACCACTATTGAAGAAGCTGCAGAGCCGAAGGAGAAATTGTGTCCGTCCGGCATCTTCACGGAGCTGACCAATTGACGACAGAAATATGGGAGTCGGACAGAATCCCGAAAAACAAAATGTTGGCTTTTCGGGATTTTGGTTTTCGGGATTGTGACCCCAACCCCAGAATTATGAACTTCGGTCGAAATTGTAAGACCTTCTGAGATTGATACGTTAACTGGAAGATCATTAATCAGCGGTCTGTACACACTGCTTAACAGCTTCCCAGGATAATTAGAATGGACGCGATGGACACAACAGATGGTCTAAGTGAGTAGTGACCAGCGTATAAAGGCAGATTACATTAAGTTAGTAAAAGTTGCTTTATGGTTGTCTCTAATGGCTATTATTTAGTCATCTACATATGTAGCCTTGGGTGGAATTTAGGTAGGATATTATCTACAAAAATTGAGTATATTAAGCGATGAAAAAAGAAGAAAACTGTCATCGTTAGGTTTATGTATTCCATTATCATTCTGAATAGTAGTAAAGTTATATTTCTCTTGCCGCCAATGATCCTTCGTTCTTAAAAGCAAGTTGGTATGGTGGACTGAATTGGTTTCAGTTTAGCAGACGTTCTTTTAATTTTCCAAAACCCTTACAAAAAATTTAACAACTTGAATAGTAAAAAAAATCTTATTGGCGTGAAATCGTAAAATTTGAGTCTCTCTTAAAAGTCTTACAAATATCTGCATGGATAAACTTTGTAGAAAAACCTTCCTACAAAAGAACTTACCTTTCGATTGGAAGAAGATAGGCTCTTTACGGGCTCGGTATCTTGAAGTCTATACTTTTTTTTTTGAAACTCTGGTCACAAAACTCTGGTTTCTGAAGTGGCGATCTTCAACAAACCGTAATTTTTTTAATATAAACAGATTACACAGATGAGTCTGGTTTAAAATTCCTTTTTTATAATCAATGATGCACTATTCAGAAGGATACAAGAAAAGAACTGCTTCTTCAACCAGAACATCGAGCCTGACACTGAGAGCGACATCATTTTTAATATTTCCTTAATAATTACTGCGAATATATTTTCCTTATTATATTTTATGCGATTGTAGAGCCTGTAAGCAAATCTGAATCTCAGTACCAACAATTCCTACACTGACTGGAATAATTTTTATTAGCTTGTCCCAACCCATATATATATCTACTAAGTAACGCATACAAACATTTTCTCGTGATGAATATTCTCACCGAATAAAGTCGAGACATGCTCTCTATGGCTCCTTCAACAATCAATTATTTCAAAGTCTCGTCTCGAAACTAAGTCACGTTCAAATCTTCACCGCCTCTTCTCACAATATCCTGCCACCTATTTTTCCATCGTCATCGTCATTGAATACTTGAGCAAAGCCTTGTGTGATTTGACATCGAAATCCAATGCCGGATTTCCAATATCATTGGGTGTGAATGAGAAATATTAAATATTCATGTGCTGTGTATTGAAATTGCTTTCACCGCCTCATTGTGCCGATTGTCGTCGTCGAACCAAAAAGAATCGAAATCGGACTACTAAAAAAAAAACAATATAAGTAGAATTTCATCTACGTAAGGAGCACGAGCACATTTGTATGTAGCTGCATTTTTTTTTTAAGGACAAAACTGCAAATCTGTGCAAAAATTCAAAATGTATTCGTGGCATGATCTCGCTGCCTGCTCTACTTGAGCCCATATCGTCGTTATCGTCATCGTTCTATATATGTCCTGTCGGTTTTGCATTTGCGAGCAAAATACTTTTTTCATTTTCATTTTTTGTCCCTTTGCTCGTATATTTATGCTGTGGTTTCACGAATTGTCGAAGGATATTCTTCTCATCGGCATACGGACGCAGATACATGTATGTACGTACATACGTAGTAAATATGTACCTACATAGATATATAATTGCAGCGATATAATTTAGAGCTTCTTCTATTTGCCATTGAAATTGAAGCGCCTCGGATGTCCTTCCAGCGTTGCCTGTCTAGTGCATTAGACAGGACAAAAGGATGCGAAAATATATAAAACTTGAAGAGCAACTGAAGAAAATTGTGCTTTTTATTTGCTTCTGTTGATTGTCTGTTTGTAGGGCTCTGTGTGTGTGGAAAATTGGTAACGTGCCAACAGTAATAGCGTTTCAATTGTCAAGTGCAGTGGGAGGGTATGTGAAGAGAACAAAAACGGCAAGCCTCTGCGAGTTGAATCCTTTCAAATTCTTTTGCCTCCTGATTTTTTTTTTTCCCTGTGATGCCCTCATTGCGCGGAACGGTGCGAGATAGAGAGCTGTTTTTGTGGTCTAGTTCAATATTTGATCTCGATCTAGTTCTCTCACCCTCTTGTATAATTGCATTGTGTCGAAATGATTGGGTAGTTCAATTAAAATTGCATCCGGAATGTATATGGATAGTTATACTGGTACATCGAGAGCGTTGTTTCGGTCGTTACTCCACTTTGCGGAAAGGATGTGAATAATTGATTTTTGTTGAGAAATACAACGATTCCACAAGTGAACGATATATCCTCTCTGATAGTTTTTCGACTGTAAGGGATTGCCATTCTAATTGAATTTCTCATTTCGTTCGAATCGCCAGTGGCTTTGGTGTTTTATGGCCATCTAATGTGAACGGATAGTCCATGCGGTAGTAGAGTGGACGCAAATTGACTTTTTATTCTTCGTTCGATCGAAAGATCAAGGATAATTAGAACTCGGTTAGAAGTTAGTTTTAGTGCGCAAAATGCCATGTAATTGATAAGTCATTTATTACTAGAGGGTTTCCATAAAATGGGGGACATTTAAAGAGTTAAGTCGTTTGTTGTAGATTATCGATTATTATGGATGGAAAAAAGTATCAACCAGAGGGTTACCAGACACGGGAAAAATAATGTTTAAAAAATCGATGGATATTAAAACGAGAATATAAAATTGGTAGTTACACTAACTTAATTAGAAGTTTGTACTGTCATTGATCCCAGATGTGAAGTTTCGATCTCTTGTACACCTTAAACTTACTAATATTCCAGCCTATTTAACTTCGAAAATGCTGCACATGAACTAAATATATCAAATGAGTCCTATGTACATAGTATATACCCTTACGAGGCGACGATACCTTCATTGGTTAATACTCTATGGAATAGAATTAACTTGGACAATTAGAGCCCTAAGTAAGCATGGCTCAGAACCATGTATTGAATCGTGATATTTACGAAATCATGTTTGTCTCTGAAATGTTTTCGAAACGTTTTTGAAATGTCTCTGAGAGAATTGTTTCCCCAATGTTTCGAGAAAGAATTCTTTTTGAAACAATAATTTTCAAATGTATTTTTTAACATAAGATTCTTATTCGTGGCCAATTCTTGAAATACTTACTCTAAAAAATGTCATATATATGCTTTAACTGCAGGAAGTACTTACTCAAGGCCTCAATGCCTTAAATTTTTCAAAAGGAAATAATTGTCTTATTCTTTTATGAAAAACTTTTACGAAATCATCTTGATACTACTCCTGTTGCAATTATTATGCCTTTAGAGAACTTTATCTCGACAAAATTCTTCAGAATTTCACTTTGACTTGCAAAGGTAAAGAATTCTAGACAAAGATTTTTATGTTTGTGTCCAAGAACTGAATACATACATACATACATACATACATCCATTTGTATGACTGAATATTGCATAAAAAGTGTTCAAAACACTTTTAAGATGAAACTCAATAAGACCAGTAAAAAATTCGCTCGAATCAGAAACAATGCTTAATCAATAAGTTAATGACTCCCTTAATGAGACATAGTGGGAATATTCAGTTCATATTTCCTTTCAACTCTCAAATACCCACTCCCCCAAATACCAATTGTTTTCTAAGTTATCTCTACTGCCTCGTCCTCGCCCAAGACATAACACCACAAGACAAACACCATATCGAGGCATTTCCATGACGACCTCAGCTCAAACCCCTCCCACAAAGGCCTACTCGAATTTCACAAGCATAGCTTGCTAATTAACAAAAATTCCATGGTAAATATAATCTAATCTCCGGCTTGTCTATGTGAACAAGTATACGTGTAGGCATTCCGATAAATATTAACAAGACAATGATGATGCTACTTAGTTTGTGGAGCTTGTTCCTTTCAATGATGACACACCAATTAAATTCCACATTCTCGAGCATACACAGGATGCGACCAAAACTCAGGAATCATTCACATGTGCCAAGATGATTCTTTATTCAAAAGCAGCGCCAAACGAGGAAACAATAAGCAAAAAGGACACAGCCACCATCCTGTATAGAAAAACCAAAAAAAAAAAAAAATCAGCTGAGGTTAATTCCATTATATGACTTATTTTGTCAAATCATCATCATCATCCTCATCATGGGCAGTAGCCGAAGGAGAAGGTAGGCAAACCAAAACACTAAGCCGTTCGCAGAAATCGCTACATTTGTCGTCGTCGTCGGCAGACGGATTAATGTTTGCCCCACCCTCCGCTTGGAAAAGGACATTCTTACACTTTTTTTTTTTTTTTTGTCGGGGATATAATATGTGGGCCGAAAGTCAAGTCGGGAGGAAAGAAAATCCTAAAATCCTTATTTTGCTCCGTCATTTCGAAGAAAGCTACAGAGTTTGAGGTTGTTTTCGTTTGTTTCGGTGGGGATGGTTTGCAGGTCCTTCTCAGCAGCCTACACACACCATAGTTTTACGCAGCGCCATGTTGCTGGAATGAGATCTAATCCGGATGAAAACCCAAGCAATATATACTTTTGTTTTTCTTCGACTCGTCGTCGCTCGGTTTTGACATCTTCTTGTAGAGGTTTTTTCTTTTCTTTTCTTCCATCGTCGTTGTGGAATTTTTGTGAATTGATTTGCCGTTAGCGGAATCACACCAGCCAGCAGCACCAGAGCGTAACCTTCTATAAGGTGCACGTGTTTCATATAAATGCTATACTACTCGAAATGTGAGTACTCGTACATATGTATGTATGTATGCATGTGTTAGGGGGCGAATTATGTTTCGTTGGTTGATGAGGTAGTGGGAAATTAGAATTACCATCGAACGGAGGACGAACAACGATGGCGTTGGCTAAATACATACAAACATAGGTGAACGAACGTAGATATCCGAGCAAGGATTTTGACTTGTTTTTGTTTTGACTTTTTATTTTCTTTTTCTTCCTCCTAATAAATATCACATACACATGAGTATACATACATATGTATGATATAAAACGAAGTCAGAGACGAAACGAGGAATTCCACATTTAATCAGCCTGAGGTGAAAGTGTATGTTTTTATTCTAGATATCCTGTCACTCTCGAAGTATAAAGTTGTCACTCGGTTCTAAGCTAAGGAGAACCCCTGTACATCTCGTTTATTTTTTTTCTTTGGAGTTATAAGAGTGCACGCTTGTTGATTCTAATTAAAGGACAATAGATTTAACGTCGGCGGATTACGCCACGCGAGTTGAAATCATGTAGGAAGTATTCAATTTCAAGTATTCAATATGGGATGTTTAAAAAGGTCATGGGTCTATATGGATGTACTTATGTATGTACATGTGTATGTGGTAAGGATCATGTTTCGTTTGCTATTCTCTCAAGCTAAGACCTTATATATAATGTACATACGTACATACCTGCGTAGGTACTTTTTAGATTACTTTGTTATTCGTCCGAATTGTATTTGACAAGTTGGCAAAGTGAATGGCATTCTAAAAATACACAGACCAAGTTTCATTATTTGCAAATGGGTTTATTTGTACGGCTTTGGTTGTAAGAGATATTTTTATTATATATATATTTTATCATTGATGTTTTTTGAAAACAATCTATAAGAAGCTGTAGGTATACATTTATATATGTAGGTTTTTAAGACAACTCAAAAACTTTGCGTAAGAAAAAATTATCAAAATCTATCATGTAGAAGATTACGGTTCAGTTCAAGTTAAGTTCATTCCGCTCTTGGAACCAAAAGTAAATTATCATAGTTTCCATAAAATTGGCCGTCAAATGGTGTCACATATGGGTACATACATAGATATTGAAGACCGGCTCCGTATGAAAATTGAGACATTCGATACGATTCATAGTTTTAAAATACAAAAACTTTTGGTATGTACCTATAGTGATTCGATAATCTTAGATTTCATTGGTTTCTCTTTTGTGTAGACAGCTCTGTTTGCTTTACGTTAGACTCGAAAAATCTTGAATATGTTCACTTATAGATACTTTTATTGGTCATTTTGTAGAATCTTCAGACCTAGAATTCTTGTGCATTATATTTTCAGCCTATTTCTCATTTCTTTAGTATACCTTGTCATCAAAAGGCATAGACTCCACTTTGATGGAAATGAGTTTATTGATGCTTACTAACAGGGTAATCCTAGGTACTATGAACAAATCTGTTAAATTGTGCAAGCTGTCGCTTTTAGAAACCTATTGGCCAATTCCCTGTTGCGAAATCTCAGTTAAAAACAACACCCTGCTATTGGGAATGCCGATGAAGCACGTATCATTGTCTTTGGGAGAAACTTACCATTTATGTAGAAACTTATGTAAACTGCGCTCAAATTAGTCAATGCTTGATGGTGAGCAGGCATTATACATCATCTCATCTAAAACATAAATAATTCGGTTCGGTTCATTTGGGAATTTGGTGCGCAAGAGATCGATTGTGGCATGGGCTTGTGGCATGGCGCGCCATCCTTCATGAACCATAGGACGTCCAAATTCATGTCTTCAATTTCAGTAAAAAAAAGTCGGTTAACATGGCTCTGTAACGCCCACCGTTGATCGAAACGTTGTTCCCAGCCTCATTTTCGAAGAAAAATGGTCCAATGATGCCACCACTCCACAATCCACACCAAACTGTCACTCCCTATGGCGCACCGTACAACGACGGGGACCATGAGTTTTGTCCACTAGCATACCAGTCTCACGAACTTTTTGCACAAACTTGCGTATATATTGGACTGAACAAACGTGACTTGGAAATCAAAGTGGGCCAATTTTCTATTCATCAAACCAGTACCTATCTTAAAACCAAATATGTAAAAGCTGGGGTCAATATAAATGCTGTCACGATGTAGATGAGACGGCTTTATATCTTATCTATGACAATCAAGACTTCGCTCGCATTAGGATGACTACTTTAGAGAAACACTTCCTCCGTCAGGTTTAAAGACCTCCGTCTGTTTACTGTAGTACAGCTGCCAGTTTTTTTACTTGGATTTTTGAAAAATTCCGAATGGTATTGCAAGTTTCTTTAACTTTCCTTTACCTTGAAACAGTGTCAGCTCAGGAAGTTTCGTCAAATTCAGTATTCACTTCTTTTTTTTTTTTTTTAAATAATTTCTAATTTCAGATCTCGTAAAATGAATCAGTAGTTACTTATCATGTTCTAGTCTATGTTCTTGCCCATACGAAACAGTTTCTGAAGATATCGGTTGCTCATCCTGACCTTATATCTTATATTTCCGGATATAAATTTTTCAGATTACTACTCATAGTCTGCTAAAAATTCTTCCTTTAAAACCTAACGCAGATTTGAAAAATACATATTAGTAACGCAGGAAGTTGAAAGTGATTGCATTTAATCAGTGTAAACTTTTTAGAGGTGAGTCTGGGAATGATTAGCCAGTGGCTATGCCAAAATGCTTATGACTTTGTTAACGATCTTGCACGTATTCAGTCCATATGGCGCACAGGATTATTAACATTTCACTCTTTAGAAAAGGCAATAAGTATCTTACATATGTACATATGTATGTCTAACTTTTAATGCTCGCTGATGTGTAAATTAACATTCTCTCAACGGTAAGGTAGCACCACAGCTTGTGTAGTCAATTTCCACCACCACTGCCTACAAAATTGAACAGATAAATTAACATTTTAAATTAGCAACTCGTGACGATCATCCGTTTAAAATTTCTCCTTCACCAAACACACAAACATAATTATTCCCTTTGAGTAGAAATTAATCAGAATAAATACCAGAGAGTTCTATTTATATGCCACCCATCCGATCCGCCCGCTGCCTCGTACTGTGGCCACGTGCACACCGCATTAATATTACTTCCAAAATATCCTTTATCCTTTTTAGCAGTGAAATCTCAATAAATTATTCCACTCATTTGGAAATAACATTTATTTGTTTGTTCAAGAGTTCCCTGTGTTGCTGGTGGTGCTGCTCCTTCGGGCAAAATGTATGCATCGAATTATTATCACGGATTGCTTTCGTCCTGTTAACGAATCTCAATACCAATCTTGTTCGTATTTTTTGAAATATTTTATAATTTACGAAATAAGTGCTTTTGGTTATTTGGAATCACGTATTCTGCTATCGTAGCGAAACGCGGCATGGCCTGTGGAACCAAAGTAAAGCAAACATACATACTCGTACATACCTTGAATCATCTTCTCTAACCAGACTCCAATAAGAGGTCCCTGTTGGTAGCGCAAGAAAAACACAAGAAAAATCGGAACGACGACACGATGGGCCAACATATTTGACAATTCACGTACACATACCTTAAGAGCACTTTTTCGCACGTCGCCTTGCATTTATCATTATTCCCGAACAATTTAAAGGAGTTTAAACATAACGATACAATTTTTTTTTTCGTCCTCCTGCTCTTCTATGCCTGGAATATAAATATGAATTTTGTGTATTTTTTTTTGTCTTCTGGGAATTTCTGCGTTGGTTTGGAGTTTGTGGAGGCTGGCTTGTAAGGATGTCGACTGTTAAAAAGCGGGAATGAGAAAAAAAAAATGTAGAAATCTCATCCTATGTACTTTTTATTTTTTTGTGTATTTCACATTTTATTGGTGTGTGTTGTTATCCTTTAGGATAGGATTGGAAGTTTGTATAAAAATTAATATCCGGTGAAAAAAATTTCACAGATTCCTTCCTGCGTAAGCGAAATTTCTGAAGCTAATGTGATAAAAGGATATTTGTGTAAAAAAAAAAAACCGAAAAAAAAATGTTTTTCTCTATTTTGTGTCACTTTGGTTATGATGGTGTGCAGAGGAATATAAGCATAAATATTTTTCATGGTTCATTGAATGAATATACAGAGGCTTATAAGCATAAATCCATAATATATGAATGGCTTGTTACTGAGAGGGTTTTTTTTTATACTTGTTAAATTAACATAAATTTCAAATTTTTTAATGCAACATATTATATCTACAAGTATGAAAATATGTACATGTACATGTAGATGAAAATTTAAATAGATAGGACGTACTTTAACAATTTGAGCGGAAATTTCAAGCGGGATAAGAAATTTTTTGAATAGAACGCTTGATTAAGCAGTTCTCAGCTACTGATGATGATTTGCAACTTATACTCATATTAGAAAAAAAAAGATATCCAGGTTTCGACTCTTCTGTGCCATGTATTTTAAAAATGAGCTGCTTTTTTTCTACGCTTTAGGTTAATGGATTCCATTACATTTCATAATAACTTTTCTTTAAAGTTTGATTCACTGCTAACTGGTGTAGATATCTGAAAACATGCACATGCATATGTATGTACATTTGTGCGTATCATCAAGCTGGAATAATTTCAAAACACAATTGTTAGTATCAAGGATAAATTTTCTATTTTGCGAGTATTTTTAGACGTATTGTTAGTTATCATCTGAACAACACATAACAAGCGTGATATTACCTGACACCTGTGAATCATTGTACAGTTTGTTCACGGGAAAACATTACTGCTGTTCTGAGAAAGCGTAGACAAAGAGTCGGAAATCATAGACCACCATACGGGTCTAAATTGTGAATTTTGTATACACCTACATTCATGCGCAATCCAAATCACACAAGAACTAAAGCCTAGCCAGCAGGGGTAACGACCTAGATTCGCCTGAAATAGGCAACCAATGATGATTTCTCAAGAATACCACTAAGTACGAATCTCGGTACGAAGATCGAAGCAATGAAACGCACTTTTGATTAATTTCATTTGAAATTCTGCAACACACTTTGATTGCCTCCAGTGTGATTGGGTCTCTGTGAGAGACTAGTTAAAGAGTACGGTGCTGCTGCAGTAGTCAAAGACGACAGTATGCAAAGCATTCTCTTGAACATTTTTAGAACAGTTCGTGCTTGATTAAAACATTTATGTATATCATAAACTAAATTATGAGAAGTGAAATGCCGTTTTGAACTACTTTTTTAATAAATATTCATTATCCTTTCATCGATCGCTGAAGGTTCATTTTCAAATTGAATAGGTACGTACATATACATATAAGACAAAAAAAAACCTCATTCCACCCGAATTATTTTAAAATCCTTATGTACACAGATTGTTGTTCCGCAAAGATCAGAAAATCTCCACAATGCGAGCAAATCCCTGACTATACTCTATCCACGGTGCCACCACATTGCATAGTGATTAAAAATTAACAACAGTTGCCCAACAAGCAAATATTTACTTTGCAATTATACACAGGTGTAGAAAGAATAATTACAAATCCCGTCCATTCGGTCCCTTGGTAAAGATTAGATGAAAACAAAACAATAACAAACCCCCACATGCAGCCACCCTTACCCAGTCCAACTAATTTGTCGCCAGCTTAATGGGATCACAGGACTTCCAAAAGAAAAACAACAAACGAGTCCTTTTAGGGTTAACCATACAACTAATGGATTTTTAGAATACACTCTGAAAGGACGAAAAAAAAAAACTGTTCCAGTTCGCCGGGATATGTGAAATTTTTAACCACCCAACCGTGCACACGTCCATCCCAAATCCCAATCGTATAATCAAATAGAACTAGAAAACGAGAGGAAAACAAAAAAAACTAAACAGAAAAGTTGAAAGTAGATTCTCGTATTGATTAACAACTTCAACCTGTTCTCCCACCAGGCATGCAGTGAGTGGTTCGTGTATGAACATTCCAAGACAACCCTGGCGAGCAGGTGGTGTCGGGTGCCTGCTGCCGGTGCTACCCGAGACCCAAGCTATAATTTATCTTTCTGAACTTTTTACGTTGTCATGTTTTCTGTTGAATGCCCGCTGACCGGCTGGACAATGAAGATATCCCGATCCAAACAGTTTGTTCCGTTTACTCACAAAGAATGTATCTCACAGTAAGATTTTTCCATTCGACAAGAATCGTGGAAGCATGAAATTCTTTTTCGTCTTTTAATTCCCTCTCATCTTGACCAAGTGGACCCACCCATCTATCAAGGGTGTTTTTTCTTATTTTATTCTCAATTTTTCAGCGTTCTCATCCTCTTTTTCGCTCGCTTTCGTTGTTGATTTCATTTGATTTGAAGTTGGGACATCACTTTGTATAGCGCAATGCTGTGTTCTCTTGAAAATCATGAAGATTTCCATGGAGTGGCGCATCTCCAAGTGGGAGGTGAGCGAAAACCGTGCAATGATGATTTATAGTATTTTCTTTGTCGTCTGACTCATCATATTTGCTTTTCTGTTTCCATGATTTCGTTCTGCGTAGCAGATCATTTTCACTCACCTGGAAGGTTGCCTGGACATGTTCAAATTGAGCATTATGTCCTTGTCCTTGGGAGTAATGTGCACATTTCACGATGACATATTTGCTGAGTTACAAGACGTTGATTGTTGGAAATCATTACGGACTTTTTGGGCTGCTCCTGGTGATGATGGTGTTTTTTTTTTTTTTTTTTCTTTGTTTTGGTGGGGTACATGGGGGAAGAACGAATGGTTCAGTTCATTTGTTATAGTCGAAAGATTTTTCACAAAATGTCAGCACTTTGACGGCTGGATGTTGATTTGACCTCGGAGAATTGCTGTGCTCGGCGTTACGACAGGAATAATTAATTTTGACACGATGGGACTTTTTTTTTTCCCTTCCTTTTTCCTGCCTGCTTTTTCTCGGAGGATATTAATTTTTTTCATTGTGCATGGCCTTCAATCGATGTCATTTCGATTTCACTTTCATGTTCTGAACAACAAATTCGTGTTTGTCAAAGTTAATGATGACCAATTGAAGCAGTCCAGGGGATGTCAAGCCAAGAGTGATGTGACCTTCAGCAAATTCTTCCGAATAACAAACCATTAGAGCAACCAGGGGAGCTTGTGTTCCTATGGTCACTAGACCTTCAGTACTGTTTATGTTCTTGGAAAGATATCAAAAATTTTGCCAGTAATGAGCACGAATTTCATTGAAAGTATTTTTGGAAACTCCTCAACCGTATAAGCAAAACTACTTCGGGTGGAAAAAATAAATGTAAATGATGGGACTTTTACAGTCTTCCCAAAATATCATACACATATATACCTTCATATGTGCACGTCTTATGTATGTATGTATATACATATGTCGAGAGTTCATTATAGTGGCTTGCACGTATCAGGGTTCTTTTCATTAAACCAAAAGGAAGGATGGGCTGTAAAAAGCAATGAATTGAATTTCCAAGGACGACATGCACATAAAAAAAAATTTAATTTTCACCCGTATTGATTTTGACGTAAATTTTTTTAGTGTCAAGTGTGTGATATAAACCAGCACGCTTCAAAATGCCATAAAAAGTGCCTACTCATAGGGCATCTTGTAAAAAAAAATTTACTTATACACTATGACTCAGATTTATAGGCCGTAAAATTAGTGTTAAAGAGTAGGAGTCAAGTGTGTGGATATATGACAAGTTTACTACTGCTAATAAAAACCGACACAATTAAGTGTGTACGATTTGTGTAGAAGATATGCAAATATACTAATTGCAATTCAATCGAAAAATTGTGGCATATTAAGCGCCAGTTATTGCTACTTAAGCTACGAGCTTAAGTAATAAATGCTTTTCCCGAGTCTAGGCATAATCCTCCTGTTTATGGTATCCAATGTCGAATCGAATATATAGAGGAACGTAAATTAATATTTAACTGCAAAAAAAGGCGCAGAATAGAACTGACTGCAATCAATATATGGAATTAAAAGATATAGTCCTTATCTCGAAAGTCTCAAAAAACATTCGATCAAGTTTATTAAGAAAACTAGCCTCCTCCAGCCAACAAATACAAATTTTTCCATTTCACAAATTTTGTGGAGTTTCGGCAGCCAAAACAAAGACTATTAATCAACGGCACTAAAAAACATAACTTAATCGAATATCTCCAAACTGAGACTGTAACCGGAAAATTCAGAATTTCGAGTAGAGAGGAATTTAAGAAGAGAAGATTTTGCACCGAAGACGAATTGGCTAAATTGGATGTCGGTACGGGAGCTAGTGTCTACTATAAGTCTAATAATACAAATCGCTTTTATAGACTAATGGATGTAAGCTGCTTTTTTCAAGTCGAAACTTTTCCAATGAATTCATAGAAGTATTCAGTACCTATGTTGACATCTACATATGTACATATGTAAGTAGCTGACCCCTTAATGACAGGTATACCAATAATGATCAACAAGATAACCCAAGGACATATCCGAAAAAGAAAAAGCGGATGAACCATCTGTAAGTGGTAGTTTTGACTTTGCCACATAAATATTAGCGATAGTTTAACAGTTGAAGTCAAGTGAAGTTTTTCTGACTGATCCATCTATTGGCATGTGACTATAAAGGATGCTCATATTTTGTCTCCTCCTTAGACTCTCCTATCTTTGTCGCCGGTCAATCGAATTTCCTAACCAATGCAATGTGTCAGTACTGAGTGTTCTCAACTTTCAAAATTCAGCATTAGTACAAATTTTTTAAGACAGAGGAGATCGCACTCTCATCATGGAATCACTACCTCACTTTGTCACATAAATATTAGCGATTCGTATAATCTATTAGACTATTGAAATCAAGTTAAGATTTTCTCACTGCGCCATCATTTGTCCTGTCACTAAGAAGGGAACTCTCATTCTAACTCCGGAATTCTCTTAGATTCTGCCATCATAACCAATGTAATGTGTTTCAAACAGAAATTTCAGGAGTGTAAGTTCAATACTCCTAGTCGAGAGTCGGGTTGTCATTACAATAAGAACAGTATATTTAATTTTATAAAACTGCTTCCAACGCAGACATTCTCTATAATCAATACGAAATTCAATAAACAATCTCCAACAAAATATCTTGGTTTTAATTGAATTTCAAATTCAAAGGACAATATTTCAATGTCAACCCACTTGAATTGAACTATTTATTTCTTTGCGTTATTCCAATAAAACGCAAAAAAAAATAAAATAATACACAAGCTCCTTCAAATTTGTTTATATCCTAGAATTATGGTCAAAGAGAATTATTTATTTGCTTTGGATAAATACTGAACAGATCCCCTCCTTCGCACGAAATGAACAAACAAAAATAAGCAGCGATTCAGATGTACCAGAAAAACCCTTTCACTTTGAGGCCAAACCAAACCACTCGTGTATCTCTGGCTCTGTTTTGGGAAAAACCGCTAATATCTTGAAAGCTTTTTGTATCCGACGGATAACTGCTCGGTAAACTTACTGGGAATTTACTTTTATCGTTCGTTTTAGTTTCTCCTCCTCCGCCTCCTCAATTCCAGCCCACTCATCCTCATCCACCCACTTTGTCTTTGTTGCTTTTTGTCTGATTCATTTTCATTTTTGCCCGGATTACATGGATAAAAGTGGAAATGTTAGTCCTTAACCCAATCGTCTTTTGTTTTGTATATGTTTATCTTTTTCTTCTCATCTTGGTCGTTTTTCGCTTTGATTTTGGTATCCATAGATTTGTATTAAGATGATTTCAATGGATTATTGTGAAAACTTTTCTTTTAAATCCAAATACTTATACCCTCCATTCACAGGAGTGATTAATTATTGTATCTGATGAATAATTTTCTTTTGTTTTTATTTTTCTCGTCTCGTTTCAGAAACATTTTCACCGAACCTCACTATTAATTAAGGCATTTAATCATAAGTTTCGCTTGGATCTGGAATTAAATTCGTAAGTACACATTTCATTTTTTTTTATATCCAACTAAGTAGGTATGCTCAGACAGCAGCTTTGAATGCCAAAGTAAAAGTTATAGCTACGCATATTCGTTAGGCAAACAAGTATCTTCGTCAACGTTATTAAACTTGAAAAATAAAAGTATCGCAAGTACTTGTCATGTGACATGGTACTAAGCACGCATACATAACACAGACTGCCGGAAAAAAATTCTTAATTTAAAATGTAAAAAATTGAAAAAAAAAAAAAGAGATATTTACAAAGGATAAAGGAAAAATAATACCGTCTACATTGTCTAGACAAATGAGTTTGTTATTTGAATGCCTTCGTTGCATGTGTGCCTGTACATCAATGAAATATGTAAACATACTTATGTATACGTGTATCCATACATATATATTGTTTTTAATTTAGTGTATGAAAAATAATTACACTACGATAGTGTGCGGTCTCTTCTTGTATGAAGTTTCGAGGATAAATGCGGTATTCATTATATAGAAGATGCAATAATTCCCACGTAGATACTTTTTTGTATGTGGGCTTTTGCTATCCGTCGTCATCGTCATCGTCGTCTACTGCACTGGATGAGGACAAGGATTATAAGGAGCAGAGCAAAAATAATTATGTTCTCCTTGTTCGTCCAATGAACTTCCCAGTAGCGATGACTTTCGCTGGATAGTACAGAAACTTATGCAAGTTTAAGTTTTTCTTAGGTAATGCTAGGAATTTAAAAGTTGTACCCAGGTAACCGAATGGGATTTTAGTTTTATTTCCACTTTAAGTTTTGTTTAGGGGTAGCAGATAGCGAGAAAAAGTTTCTAGATATTAAAAAATGGTTATGGTTGGTGGTCGCAAAACTTTACAAAATTTTATATCGCTTAACTTCCCTTCCTTCGCTATTGAATCACGACCAGCATCAATGCCATTGCTTGTTTTTATAGTTTTTAGCCAGTACAATCGTTACAAATCGCATTAAAATACATGGAATTAATGTTGGGTGCATTTTCCATAGAAGTAGGGTGTATATCTCTTGATAGAAGCTGTCTATACCTTGAAGAAGCCCACATGTTTTTGAAAGACTAAAGTGGCCTAAAGTCGATTCAGTTCTGAGCTTTTACCTTAAGAAGTTTAAACTGGGAGATTGAAACTGATCCTATTTTATTGCTACATAAGTGACGATATGTTGTGTATGGTTGTCAGATAGGACAGTTGTCAATAGGCCTCGGCAATTGGTGAGATTTTCGCCGTCAAATCCTTATTAATCGAGCAAGTGCTATTTTCTTCGATCAGATTTCGAAAACTATATACATATGTACATGTGTACATCCTCATCCGTTTTTGAAAATGAATCAAGCGTATGCAGCTAAAGAAATTTTTATTTCGAGGTTTCGAATGGGTTTGGGTGTATAAGTCAGAACACGTATCGATTGTGACTCATTAGCACAGTAGCTCATCCTTTCTGTGTAAATCCATTGCACTGGATATGCCTTTGTAGTTGTTTTTTTCCAGCTGTTAATCAGAATAGTAGTATTTGTTTGAATTGTATTATATGTAGAATACGATCAATAATATCTTTGATCTTTCTAAGTAAACTTGAGGTTCCGTACATCCGAAATAACTTGCTTTTTCTGAGCTGTGAAATTGTGCACCATTTTTTGTGCATTTACGCCTAATCGTTTTCAATTTGCCCAATTGTTCATGGTGATTAGAGCTAGCTGCATCAGGATAGTGATTGTGAGTAGGAGCTTTTTTGCCTTTATAATAACAAGCATTGACACAACTGTGTTCTAGACTCAATAAAATTTCTTTCACCAATGATATATCCGTAAAACGTAATGACTTTTTAATCGCTATTCTCCTTGAGATTTTCGTCAGAAGAACAGCGTATGTACTTGTCACCCACCCAAATCTCGACTTCATCATTCTGCCTACTCCGCGAGTATGTACATATATTCAATTGATGAAATCAAGAGTTTAATAGATTTAATTTATCAATCGACCTTAGCTCTTACTTTCGAGATAACTTGGAATAAAGCATATACCTATATATGAAGTCATCTATGATCAATGAATCGTTTTTCACAGTGGAACTTCAGATTTGAAAAAAAGAACAGAAGTTCTGAATCAATTCTTAAAGGTTTTCCCATCTCTAGTTTTTGTTACTTTTTCTAGCCCGACCGTCTTTGAAAGATGACGATTACAGCAATTTATAAGTCACTGTTTAAAGTGATTTCCTGGTTAAGCTTGGTTGTTCTTATCTTTTATTAGTTCCAGCAGCATCAAGGCTGAGTCCAATCTTCGTAACAGAAATATGTACCTGCCCAGAAATATGACACCATCCTTTTTTTGTTAAAAAACATTCATTCATTTAGAAATTGTCATCGCACTACTAATTTAATTTTCAACATATGGATGTACATATGTATTTGAAAAAATTGTTCTTATTGGAGCTTAGATACATATGTACATGTCTTAGACTCCCGTCCAACCGAACTGTCATCATTTTGACATTTTATTGATCATTCGTTGATGGATTCGCCAGAAACGCACTCTCCAAAAGTTTTTCAATATTTTATAAATATGCATTAGTACATAAATACCCACACTAACTCGTACTAAATATTCAGATGCTAGTTCATTCGTGAAAGTCTAAAGGATACTAAGTAAATGATTGCAATATCCTACTTTTTAGGTTCACATACATACATGTCTAAGTGCATATACTGCCTAGCATTAGCTAAATTTAGATTCGCTACCGTGTTGCACACTTAGATCACAGCTCTTTCCCTCACAATAATCGATAAAAAAAGAATCCTCAAAAGAACCAAAACTTTCCCAACGAAAAACAAATTATACCAAACCCTTTTTATGCCTCAGGAACAAACCATCTTCCAACTTTGAACTAAGATGATTTAAAATTTTTATTGCATTCAAGTTGGTACAATCACCAAGCTTACAAAGCCTTTAGAATAAACTGACTTGACCTACATAATTGGATAGCATTTTGACGGTACTTGAGGCGTTAAAAACTTTTAAATCATTCACATCAATCAGAATCTCTCACAGTCTACAGAATTACTTTGTAAACGAAAACAAGTCAATACAGAATGGTAAAAAAAGCAAATGAAATATTTTATAAAAATTCATGAATTAAACGACGAAAAGAGAAGCCGCAACGAAATATTAATTCATTACATCCGCAGGCACACTGCCTCAATACCGCCTATCATCGTCAGTATCCACAATAACCGCACAACGCACGTCATTTATATCCCTACACGCAGAGACGCACTTATCTGCCTTGTTGCGTTCATATTTCCTTTTCGCGTTTATTCCATAATATCCGTACCGGTGCACAAAAGGCTTCATTACACTTGTCGTCCTTAAAAAAAAAAAAAAAAACTACCAGAGAAGCCTTTCGGCAAACAGCCACTCACACGTTCAATAAAAAATATATTTGTTGGTATTTATTTAAATTAAATTGCTTTGTTCCGTCACCATGCCCATCACAATGCTCGTCTCTATCACCGGCTTCGACTTTGTCCTTCCGACTCGAGTTCGATTGCACATAATTTTATCTCATTCTGAATCCTTTCGAATGAGGGATCTTTCGACCGAGAACGAAACTTTAATTTAAATGTCTCGTGTAAACATGGCATAATAATATTGTCACTAGGGATTGTTTTCAAGAATTCATTGCGAGTATTTTACATATTTACGCAGGATTCATTTTTGTTCTCCCTTTTGCACACGCATACATGTTATTTATATACATATTATATTATGTACATTGTTGTTGACAATGCCATTTGTTTTTTTTTATATACATATGTACGTGCTTCACGTAATGATTCAATTTGAATCTGGTCCGCTATTAAGGATACTCTACAGTGACAAATCAATGTAGGACGAGTTCCTACATTACATTGGGTCTGCTTGTTGACGTATAGGGAGCGATAAAAAACAAGCGTCATCAGAAAGTGACAAGGTGTGCGTGGTCGGTAATATCGCATCGCAGCGGAGTACCATGAAATTGTGGACATCTCTGACATATTGGAGATTTCATGGTACGTAAATAGAGAATGTACGGTCAATTGCAACTTCCGGATTTTTCGATGACAGTAAATTTATGGAGTCGTTTTGCTTAACGTATGTACATACAATATGTATGTATGTATGTTTATAACAACTCAGAGAATTGCGGCAGGATTCTGTGCAACGTTAAAAGACGGAGGAGCAGCATAAAAGTTTCCAAGTGGCATTTGATTGATTACTCAAGGAAATTGATGGCCTCCTGGGGATCGGTACTTTAGAGGATATGCCAAATTGGTGAAATGGAGGGAAAAAATTGTTTCCGTTTCAGTGGAACTTTTCAATTGATCATTTGTATCAATAAGTTAGGAAACTTCCTTTGGTTGTAAGGTGGTGGGTTCGCACTACGCACTGGGCCGCAGAAGAGCTCAGATTGTTTAAAAATGTCGCAGCTGATACATTTTTTTCAATACTGAAATCATGACAAGTTTGTGTTCGCTTATATATTCTTAGATATAGTTTGATATCGTTTCTTTTCGCCTTTTGGAACTAATTACCTTCCTTAGACCCTCCTTCTATAGATATGAAATTTCTTTAATGGATATGAAATTTCTTTGGATCACTAATCTCTTACGTCAACTAAGAGTTTGTCTGTCTTCAAGCTAATATCCAAGACATTTGAAAACTTTAATGCCACTGAAAGAGCAACCAATGCCGTCACATCAGAGTCGAGGCAACTGCAATTAATTCACAGGCGACCATCACTTTGTTCTTTTCAGAAAATCACTACAAGCAGTTCATTCATCGAGTTTAAGACTGGTTCATACAGTCCCCAAAAATTTAAAACACTAGACTTTAAAACTTGCCAATCACTATGCTTCTTGTTAGTCTAATCCAGACCTTCATCAGGTTCACATTCATATTGGGGTGATTCTAAATCTGCGGTGCTCTAACGACAGAACAATAAAGCTATTACCAGTACCAGAAGAATAAAACTATTACCAGTTGCTGCTCCTTGGAGTCTGAGGATTCAAGCTGTAGGATCCCCTGAAATTCTTTATCAGCGGTCTATTTATGAGTTCCCAGGTAAATCAGCGCGTCGCCCTCAAACTTATTGAAAGCAGCCGAGTCGATACTCGTGTCCTTGCACCTTACTATGAAATCTTGAACTTACTTAGTAAATATTTTAGGGTATGTAAGCAGCGAGTCACAAACAGTTGGCAAATGTACAAACATCACGCCCTTCTGGGGAAATAATATTGACTTGGAGAGTCTAAGTTAGTCATCTTCATAACCCATTAGCAAGAAAATTAAAATATTCTAAGTGCAACAGAGACCAAAACCGTATAGTGGTTACTTCCTCTTAATTTGTATGCTGTTATTAAATCTAATGCAAAAGGTAAAAATTGATCCAAAACCGTTATTCTCTGATATTCTTACTTACCCACAGAAGGTAGAACAGGTGATAAAGGTGATAACTCCTAGCCTGACACAGTAATATTCGCGATATCCCATCCAGTTCCGATATCGGCTTCTACTATTAACGTTTGTCCATTAGAAGGTGGGGAAACTTATAAAGATAAAACTAACCGCACTCACTAAACCCACCTCCCCTTCTATTCCTAGTCCTAGCTACATCGTTAAGCATTTCTACCCTTAGTCTATCTTTATTACGCTGCTTCTTCATAATTGCGGCTAAGATCTCGCTAATTAGGTCCAAGATTTTCTTAGGCTTTACCATCTCTCTGGTTATATTATCCTGGATGATTGAAATTAATGTCGGGCCCAAACCTGTATAGATATGACCTGAAACATACATACAGGACCTGTTAACATCTTCTGGGTTATTTAAAAGTTCAGCTCTCCACGTACATACATATGTATTCCTCTTTGATTGTGATTTTGTATAACTTTCAGAGGAGATATTTTCTGATGTCCTTGTTGCTGTTCTTCTGACTTTGTACTTCTTTTGTGCTACATTTGCCAAAATTTAATTGGCCTACAAATGGTTAAACACTGATTGGTCTCAGTAGGTTCGTTCTGTATATTTGATCCATATCATGTCAATGACATAAAAATCGTCACTCCTTGGAACCATTTGAAGGATCCGCATAGATATTGTCAGAGAAATAATGCACCAAAACCTACACATCACAGGATGGATTTCCTTGTAGCCTACCAGCCAGCAATGACCAGAGTATTAAAAAAAAAAAAAACGAAAATCCTTTTCGAATGAAAAAGAATTGGGGAATTGAATCTTTTCCACAGAACGAACCTTATAGGCTGTGATCAAAATACATACTCAAACAAAACATGTTGTATATGGGATAAAAACGACTGTAATTGGGTTCTCTTTGAACCGCCACTACTAGCCTCTCATGCCTATCACAATACAATTAATCAGAAATGAGAATCCTTACGAATAAAAACGTCAGATCTAGGACCCAAGCCTTTAACAATGTGAATGAGAGCATGCGTACTTAATAAAGTGCCTCCTTTACCATCTTAGCATTCCACTGCTCACGTGTAGGTTTTACGTCTTTCATTTCTCTCTAGACAGGTTAACATTTTTATGAATCCTTTCTTGTTTTTTTTGCTTTTGTTTATGCTCTATAAAATCAAACTTTTTACTAAGTACACATACATACATATGTATAGTCAAAGATAAGAAGAACGAAGGCAAAAGGAGCAAGAAGAAGACGAAAGTGGAAAATATAAATATACATAAATTGCGCTTTGCACAAATATAAAAGAAAAGCCTTTCGATTTTTATGGATTTTACTGTGTCATGTGTTGTTTGTGTATATGTAGGCAACGGTATAGAAGGAAGAAATATTATGTCCCTCTCCAGAGCGATTTTTTTTCTTTTTTTTTTCATTTTTCCTGGTACCAATTTAAATTGAATGCTGATTGAAATTGAAATTATGATTATTGAAAAGGAAATGGGCGACTGGTGTATGTACATATGTGTGATGCCGTCTGTCAGAGAGAGGGTTGCCGGGAAAGGTGGTTAATGGTGAAAATGGAAAGTGATTGCGAACAGATGGTACACGGGTTTATTTGCAACACATTCTGAAGCGTTCAGGATTTATTCCTTAAGATGTACGAATGTATATTTTTATTTTTTCTTTGCTTCGCTTTTATGCGGATATTACTCGCTGTGATATATGGAAAATTTTATCGAATACGATGAAACAAAAAAAAATTTTTATTGAAAGGATTTGGAATTTTTTTTTTTTCCTTTGTTGGGATATGCCCAACATGTCCGGAAATATATGCAAAGTTTTGATTATTTTTGAAAGTATCTATAGATACGGTATTTTGTCGCAATTTATGTTATGCTTCACATTACAGGCATAGGAAACAATTTTAAATTTAGAGAGCACATAAAATGCCTTTGAAAGGATTCTTATTTAGGTGGATTGCCAAGGCAAACATGTAGCAGATATTTATAAACATAAGTGAAAGCAGTGCCTTGGAATACACATAATCAAGAATAGAAATATACTTTTCAATCAAATTTTTAAAAAGTATTTAGGTACGGCCAATAATTTTTTATTGTGCTCAATCATTTATTTGTGTGTTTATAGTTCTCCACGATAAAAGGAGCTTTTCAAGCCTGGACTTAATAATCTTTGAAAGTTTTGTCAAGAATCAAACAGTTTATCAATCTAATATCTTGTAATCATTATAAGTGTACTTGAAGCTAACTGTAAACAGTGGGCAGTGCACATTTTCCTCTCGTAGAAATCCCCTGATTTCTATGGTATCTGATCAGTCGAATTACGGCAAGGTTTTAATACTTTAAATCCTTCATACCGAAAGCTGGGATGACCTCTGACGAATTCTATTAAAGACTTCGATCACCCTATCCTCCTTTATATGAAAGACTTTGCAAAGGTTGATCAACGTCCACATTAGAACAAATTTCAATAGTAATCTCCTATAGGTATCCCAATACGCGTATCGCAAGGAAAATTCGATAGAGACTCCCCTCACTCGTTGGCAGGAATCATTGAGAAATGTTTTGAGAACAAGGATTTTTCACTATATTGTCCTTCCTTGATATTGAAGTAGTTTTCAACAATGTCAAAACAGAAAATATATCTGCTGCACTTCTTAACTTGAAATCTGAAAACTGTAGTTGCTATTGGATGGAGCAAATGCTTAAAACCAGGTTTATCCACGCTGAGCTGGATAAACAGCACTAACCAAAGGGTCGGTGTGCAGGAGTACACCTAAGTGCGGATTATTATCACCACTATTGTGGCTCATGGTAGTGAATGAAATCGGAGTCGGAGAGAATCCCGAAAAACGTAATCCCGAAAGCCCAAAATCCCGAAAATCCAAAATCCCGAAAGGCCAAAATTCCGAATATGAAAATTTTTGTATGGATTTAAAGAAATTTTGCATATACCCAACCTCGCACCTACTCCAAATCCAACAGTGACTCCAAGCAGGGGGGTTGCAGGGGGGCCCCCCCATACATATTCCATTGTTTATGCACAATCGAATTGTGGACTTATGACCCTGCACCGAAAAGGATTAGATGCTTTGTTACATTGTTGTATTGTTATATTTCGTACCCAACCCAATTTTTCGGGATTTTGGATTTTCAGGATTTTGGATTTTCGGGATTTTGGCTTTTCGGGATTTTGGTTTTCGGGATTGTGACCCCAACCCGAATGAAATACTTCCATTCTTGGGTAAAGAGGGGTTCAGTATCAAAGCCTATTCGGACGATATTGCGATAGCGATATCTGGAAAGTACCTGCTTACAGTTAAAGACCATTTGGGTAGACATATAGTGTAGGTCTCGGAGTTAATCAGTCCAAGACTAATATTGTTAACATGAAGGTATAAATTACCATATAGATTTCCTCCAACACTCAAGGGTATTGAATTGCGATCTACAAATCACCTACAGCTAGAACTATGCTCCATCTTCTTCCCGTTGAAATATTTGGGCAGCTGATCGCGGCAAAAGCAGCATTAGGGCTTAGGAAATCCTTGCAATTGGCTAGTGGAAAAATTTCGGCACGCAATTATTTTAAACTGCACCTAACACTATTCCTAGTAATCGAACTACATTGTCCCCTATCTGAACTTTAACGTCAAGTATAAAACCAGGATTCCGAAATCGGGAGAGATTTTAAAAGAATCTGCGCCACAGATTTACACAGACGGAGCCGAGACAGCGTCTGGAACAGGTGCGGGAATTTACTCCAGTGCACTGGATATTTGTATCGCCATACGACTGCCGAATCAGTGTCGAATCACACACGTGCCACCTAACCCAACCCAACCTAAGTACACTTATAATTATTAAAAAATACCTTACCTCCAATATATGTACTTATATTCTTCCAACCGATTCTTAAAAAATGTTTGCAGAGTTAATCTTGTAGCCGGTTAACTACTGAAGAAGTCTATAAGTCAACGAATTCTCAGCTTTTCCTAAGACATACTGTAAGTAACCCTACACCTTCATTTCATTAAGATGTCTTAAGTCACTTTGGTTGAAGCTGCCTCTTGTTAGGCTTACATGAACATTGTTAGGCTTTTTAATCCAATGTATTCAGTAAATGAAATCGACTAGCCACATGTGAGAGAGCCTTTAAGCTGGATCACATCTAAAGCCTAATTATCGATCAAAGTAGATATTCGTGGAACACAAATAAGATTTATATTTTGTCCAATACCACTTGCAATTCCAATTATTATTACAAAAACTCCCACTCCTAGAGTCTTTTAAGAATACATTTGAGTAAAGTGAAAAAAAATTATGTTTTTAATCGAGTCTCCTCTATTGACTTCAATTTTATTCTGATTCCACATTCTTCATGGTCATAGGAGTCACATCGCTATGGCGATAATATCTAGTAAGCCGTAAAAGAAAAAGATAATGCTGCTGCTTCTGCTACTGCTTACTGAAGGAGTCCCTGGAATTCATCCAAATTCCCATTAACTAAATTACATCTCATGGCAGAATGGTTTCCCTTAGCAAATTAATAGCACTTTCCGTTCCTAGCGTATCCTGTTTGTATAACAGAGGGTTCACCGTGTGCTCTTGCCCGGCACAACATTTCAATTCTTATTATTTCTTCATTAAGCTTGATGTTTTCTCGATTTCTCCATCTTCTGCTTATGCTTCTCCAGCAGCGCTCCCTTTCAAAATTAACAGAAAAGAATTTAAATTAAAAAAATATCCCGATTTCCGTTCAGTGTCCTTCTGCTCTCTTTTATTTTTTTACTTTGCATTTTACTTTGCTGTGTGCGCGCGCGAGGTGATGCGTGGGATGTTCTTTCTATTGCTAACTTGCTCCAGAAGTGTCCTTTTTGGCAATAAAAACTCGCTTATCCCTAATTTCGTACCATCCTTCGTGTTCACCCTCGGTGGTCGGGGAGATTTTTTTTTTTATTTCATAAATTAACCTTCCAAAGTATGACAGTGTATGCGTAAAGAAGATTTCCATTAATTTTTTTTTTCACATTTTTCAAAAGCAGAGCAAGAAAATTATGAAGGAATCAGCGTTGGTGTGGGCGTAACTGAAATAAAAGAAACAACCGAAAAAAGGATTTAATTTTATCGAAAGGGGTGAATGTTATGGTTGCGCTTGTAAAATGTTGTCTTTTGTTGAGAAAATTCGTGTACAAAGCAGTGAACACAAAAAACAAGAAAAAAAGAAAGGAACACAAAACAAGAAGAATAAAAAAGTAGGTCTGCGCCTACAGCCGCCAACAACGACGACATCCTTGAATTGTTCTTTACTATTTTTGTTTTCGTTTCTCTCTTGAGCCTCTTGTCATAGTCATTTAGAGTTTTATCCTTTTGTGTGTGCGATGCGAAGCAGGGCAGTGATAAGAAGCAAAACCCCCAGCGACATGACAAGAAAATCGCCTTTTTCGTCAACTAAGAGTTATCATCAAAGGCGCTTCAATTACCCTAAATTTGAGTTCTTTGTTCACGTTGTTGTCCTCGGTCCGGTGTATCTATAGTCTTGGTTCCTTGGGTCTTATTTATCGGAAAAGATCTTTTGTCATGGCTTTCATTTATTTTTTTCTTCAACTTGTCGATTTCTGTTATATTGAACTCTTGTCATCCTTTTTTTTTTGTCTGACATGTACAAGTTGGAAGGATTGTGTCCTTTTTCCGGTTGACATTCAGGAGGGTATACTATTACAAGTAAAGTGAAATTTATCTAGGTTGTTCTAGTTTTATGATCTTAAGGAGTCCTATAAATGTGTTGAGGTCGTGATTTTGGTGGCAGCAAGTGAACAATTGTAAACGCATAAGGTTCATTGCACCTCCCGATGAAAAATATCTAGTCAAAGCTCTGCGTACTCTTAGTGAAACGTAAAATACGTCCAAATATGCCAATTGGACTGAATCATTGCCAAGAAATTGAGGTCTAAGATGACTGATTGCGTTTCAGCAAAAAATAGTCAGTTAGCTCAGATCTCGTTGACGTCCGAGATCCTGAATACGTCTATGTTCTGAAACTAGCTCCTAGTGCGTAATATTATAAAGTCTGGTGCTGACACTAACAATTTCGGACGACTAAAACTTCTCCTAAAGCCCATCGCAACCCAAACGGGACCGAATATTTAATAAAGACCATTTCGTTAGACTTAATCCTGCAACGCCATAAAGTAGAACTGGGATGATCTGATGATGGTCTTGCACAGAATTTCCTTAGGTATTTCCTACTGAATTGCCCAATTCTCAGCCCAAAGAAACAGCGATTAGTTAGGAGGTGTTCTTCTCAGAATAGATAGCAGATCCAAGGTTGACAAAGTCCACTACTACTTCAAAGTTATAGCTGTCCGCAGTAACGTTCTATCCAATTTGTCGATTTTGTGTGTCCCTTCTTGTTGGTTTGGCCCTCTTACTTTTCATTACTTGGGAACGCACCAGTTATGTATGTCAATATCGTCGGTGCCTCGGGTGTTGACCTGTGAGTTTTGCCCTTAAACCAGACTGATAGGAGGCAATCAGGTTATTGACAAAGGGTTTCAGACGTTCACACAATATGGAAGAGCATAGGGTGTGCGAACGCCTTTGTTAAATCGGAAAAATCTGGAAAAATTATAAAACTACGCAGATCAAGGATAGAAAAGAGTTAGCTATACTTTCAGGTCGTTGCTATCTAAAGAAGTATGCGGAGTTTAGGATTATCGAACATGGATACATGCAGATATTGCGTTGACCTACTTGCCTCAGAGGATTTTATGCATCTACTCCGTGAATATCAAGCCCTTCCTCCGAGTAAACTTAACTACCTTGGAAGACAAGTCTTCAATAAGGTAGTCGAGGTTGGATTATTGAACATAATTTATCCCATACATATTTAGGTACTGTAGGGAAAGTAAGTGCATGGGTGAAATGGTTTATGTTTCTTACCGTGGTTCCTTAGGGATTGAGATGGGCCCACTATAGTGCCTAGTGCTTTATGATAACCTCATAACCCTTCTCAACTCAACTTAACTTAACCTGCTTCTAAGGCTAAACAAGGCAAGACAGAATATTTTAAAAGGGATTCTTGCAATGACATAACACCTCCTGAAATGTAGGTAGCAATTCACCCACCTATTCACTAGTGTGTATCTATTGATTGCTCTAAGGATTTCCTCTCATCGTCCTTCAAACATTTTTTTGTCTACCTCAATTTAGTTCTAAGTATACATAGGTACCTTTCACATTATATTAGAATCGATTTATTTGCTTATAACATGGGTCAAGTGGAAGATGAAAACCGCATTAGGAGTTACGTACATATGTATGTATGTGCGTATACCCAATATCCGAAAGGGGTTTGTTTGTGAATTTAAATCCATTTCATTAATAACAAATGCAGCTCTTAATTCACTTTGAAAGCCCAATTTAAATTCCACTGATTTGATGTGTGCGTGGTACCCTTTAACTCTGTTAAAATATTTATTATGAAATCAAACTGATACAGCGACATCTAAATTTCTCTCAAGTAGAGGAAAAAAAAAAAACAAAAAAAAAGTGAAAGCAGCAAACAAAAATTTCGAATGTTGATTTTCCTACGAAAATTCGGTTGCCACCAGTAACGACGACGACCAATCACAGTAGGCAACGAGAGGAGTAGCATCCATCTTTCCAATTTTTCCATCGAATATCTCCTAACATCAAACAACCAAACAAAGAAGAACAAACATAGCGTCTAAATTTACATTTGCTTGCTCGTGTTTACGTAGGAGGAGGACGGTTGTTTTTTTCTTCACATTGTCGTTCCTGGAAGGTTACGGGCGCTTGGGAGAAGTACATACATATCCGTAGAGTGTGTACAAAGGACTTTTTTCCTATAAAGTATAATACACATCGAATTTCTTAAATATTGGAAATACAAAAAAAAAATCGCTCTCAAGCTAAATACATATGTACATACATCCATACATATTATATGTATGTAGGTATAGGTTGTCATGCCACCAATCGGGGGACTATACCCATTCCACCAGGACTGCCAACACTCTATGTCTCTATACATATTAAATTGCCATTAAACGCGATTTTTCAATTAATTTTAAGGATCTCCAGAACAATACCACTTCGGAGTGTAACACAGGCACTAAAGAGCTTTCATTTTGTCACTTACCATTTGCACATCCTTCGTGCACACCTCCTTTAATGGGGCAGCGATAATGTGTCGAAATTTGAACACACGTAGTAAGCGAGAGAGCAGGAGTGACGATAGTCCTCTCCATCTCTATAAGGGATGTGAATTGACTTTTGCATACCGCGGGCGTAAGTGGGTGGTTTTCCCTTTGTCTAAATGAGCGTTCTATAGGTTTCTGTTACAAAAATAGTCAATTCGAAGTGGTGTGTATGTTTGTACACTGAGCACAAGAGAGTACTTCACAATTAATTGAAAGTAATTACTTCTATTTGATTTCAAAGTAAATAAGATACCTACTTCCGTAACGAGTGTGCTTTGTTGCTAAAAATAAATCGAGGCGTTGTTGTAGTCGGAGAGAAATTCAGTGGGGTACTTCAAGGACATTCTGTGATGAATGGGTATGAATGTGATGGTGTTGCAACTTGTATTTAACTTTAATGTCTTATTGAAAAAAAAATTATTTATGACTTGATGAAGTATGCATGTAGATTTGATGAAGTACATATATATGTATAGTGAAGTAAATCAAGTTGATTTTCCCTTAAGAATTTAAAAATTGTACATATTGTACGAAATTTATTCCAGAATTTTGGAAATTATTAGTGATATGTAAATTAAGTTTTTGATACGTAAATGAAAGAGAAACGAATTTTTTCAAAAGCTGCTGAATATGGCTTAAAAGAGCAATAAAACTTGGGTGTCTAGGCAGGAGCAGGGATAGAAGTCCACAATTTTTGGGAACATTATGAAACATGATGCATCCCTTACAAGATTTGATATATGTACATATGTATGTATGTAGTTTTGTGTGGTGTTTTATACACATTTTTCACGGTGCAGGGAGTTAACTTCACGGGAATTAACTTCACCTTAAGTGGGAAATAAATACACTTTTTTGTGGAAATTAGTTTTACTTTTAATGTGAAGTTCTTTATGTCTGGCAGGACCGAGTCGTGGGTTAAAAGAATGTCATAGTATGGGACATTTTTAAGAAATTAAACAAAAAGAGAAGAGTGTAGGAACGTAGGTTAGGTGGGACATTTCTCTTGAGTAGGTACTTATATGTCCCGATGGGGTGCGATGAATTTTACTGTCGAAGTCTACAAAGCATTGCCGCAAAAATGAGTAGACTTTCTACTTCCCTTTTACAGAATGATTTTTTCATATGGAGGTCTTCCTTGGTGAGTGGCAAAGGAAAATGATTATCTTCTTGAACGCGTATACTCTTGAAACCTCGACACTGAAGAAGTTTGTTTCGTCGTGAATTGATAATATCGAGTATAACACTTCCCTACACTTGTATTGATATGTAGATATCCCAGCCAAATTGATCGCGTTATGAGCGCGGAAATTTGACTAGCATTAGCGATTTAAGGCGGTGTCCGACAAGGCTGTATATTATCGCTAATACTATATCCGATAATTATTAAATGCCGTTTTGAAAGACGCATCTTGATTATGAAGCTTAGTGTTAATGACAGAGGCAACATTGAGATTTTGAACATCAGTTCCACATAATCGAAGCTTCTGAGACTAAATAAGTCATTGACATCACAAAAAAAGAGTGAGTACAACAATTGCAATATATTTGGAGAACTGTTTCGATTGGAACTAATTAGATATGTATATGCATTAACAAACATGCAACAAACTAGACGAATGGTTTCGTAGATATGGATTAGCAGCACTCACAACTTAATGCTTTCGTTATAAAATCAATATTGATTTATGGGTGCGTTGCTTGAAATGTGACCACCAATCCCATATAGAAACCGCTAGCCAAACTGTATCTTCCACGAACATTTATGTATATAAGAAAATGGCCAAGAAACGCATAGCTCTAATTTTGGAGGAGCGGAAATGGGGCTATACTAGTCACTCTCACGCGGTGCACCTTCACAAAGAAGGACTTGGATAAAAGCTGAAGCGAAATGTATAACCAAGAACTGGACGCGATCCGGCGTATTTGTGGGAGGTGCTCATTAAAGTGCAAAGAATCCACGGAACTCAAAGCACCTACATATGAATTAAATAATCATTTTCCAAAGACTGGATCTTAAGTTTCTTGTAGGCTAAAGCTGCAATATATACTATATACCTCTGTAATCCCTTCCTTTGTCCATATACGGGCAAGTATCAACACGCGCCAAGAAATTTCCTTACAAGTAAACAAGACCCAATGGTAAACTTAAAGTACTTAACAACCCATCAATTGTGTTGATAAATTCTAATGTAATAAACTTGAGCTTATGACGTATGTACATATGTATTTCTTTCCGCTTAATACAATGTCCGATCAGAGAAAACATATCCCTTCTTAAATTAAATAAAACAAAACTACGTCTCCAAACTGGTATCATCATGCATAGCCCACACTACTAAATATCGATCCATATATGTATATATGTAGCCACATTCTACACCCAAAAGCAAAAGGCTCTAATTACACACACACCCTAAAAGTTGATTAATGATTGAAGAATGACAATTTCATTTCCTCCTTTGGTTTTATAGTTACCAAAATGCCTACAACCAACGACGGCATAGGCCGAGATATTGCGCTCATTATTGGAAATTCCTCGTAATTCATATCACTTACTGAGTTGACAGATACTCTCGTACTATAGAGTTCTCTTTATTGTTGGAAACCGCTGGAGTAGGTCATTATATCCATTATGCATGCATCCCTCCTCTTTGTTTTGGGCCAACACACAATATTCTCCCAATTTTTCAATAAACATTATTCAAGGACTACTCGAGAGGAATTTCATTAAGGCCGCCCTACAGACACACAAACATATACGCATAGTCGTAGTTCATTTTCCCGCTTGAGACCGCAAACACCACCGAACAGAACGACCGAGCGACCGACCGACAGACCGGCTCGCCTCTTTACTCTATGTAGCACAATTCAATTGCAAAGGAGCAAAGCAAATACTACCACTCCTGTGCAACTAATAAATATTTCATTAAAGCCCGGCAGAGACATAGACCAACAGAGAGTGTATCTGTCTAAAGACGACGACGACGTTTCTCGTATCCTGTGCTCCACTTCAGGAATCAGACATTTTTAATTAACCTCGCAAATATTTGCTTATTGACCCAAACGTTGCGGTAGCTTTATGCGTATTCATACCAACATAAGGTTAAAGTCCTTTTCCTAACGCCATGGCATGATGGTCAGTGTTATCCTTCTTCGGTAGAGAATCTGCTACTTTTCTTTTGTGGGTTGTTTCTTCCTTGTACATCAATTTCTCCAAAGACACCCAGATGAGAGGATGAGACATCCTCTCCTCCACATTACATCAACCATGCGGATGCGGATTGCCTTGCGTAGCTAATTTCTTGGGAAAATAATTACCAACTGTGAATGTGTATGTACGGTCGGAGAATTGAGGCTTCAATAAATAAACCGTTACGTTTCGGGCCCTTGTTCTTGTTTTACTTTCTCGTTATTTTTCCTTTTTTTTCTAATCGAAAGTGCTAAAATGGAATAAATATCTAAGCAGTTGTGGCCTTGGTTCGAGGTAGAGAATGTATTGGAGGTGGGGTGGGTAATCCAATTCGAGGAGTTATTGGATGAGGGTGTGGCAGCATTTAATGACGACTGGCATGTGAGCTAATTTGCTAAACTTGAATTTAGCGCGTGAATAAATAGGGATATTTAGTAGAGAGGAGTTGCTCTTATGATGAACCAGTGTCTATGGAGTGTTTACTTGCCCGGAATTGAGTAACGATGGTGATTGTGTGTATTTTGGCAGGTGGCCATGTATTGAAATCGATGAGTGTCTTTTTTTGGTGAGTTGGCAATAACGAGCAAACAACTTAATTTCAAGTGGAAGGAACAATATGCGATTTGAAGTGCCACTTGAGTGGAACAGTGAAACAATAAAGAGTTTACACAACTCGACGTTTACGATCGGGGAGAAGTGCTTTTCGTATAGCTGGTCTTCCTAAAGACCGGTTAATTGACTCTGGATTTTAATGAACCAAATATTTAATAGTTTACACACACATTTATTTGGATTGGTTTTATTTTGACATTTATACGACGTCGATGAGTGTGTTATAGAACAGCTTCCGACGTTGGATGGAATTGATCAAAATTTAATTGATTGGATATAAGGGCTGTCATATATTTATTTTTCCAAATTCCACTACCAAAACAGTAACTCTGACTTTAAAGACTTTCGTTGTCGATAAACTCTCAGACCCTACTTTAACATATCGATGTGCAGGGCTATATCTTCGTCGACTGAAAGTTATTGTATTTTGGGCCCTGCGATTCTCCTTTGCCCATTGACCAGCTGCTGGAACTGACACTTATATATGTTTCCCCCCTGCGGATCCTAGGGCCTCATGTATGGTTTCTGTCAATGAGTTTCAGCTCCCTCCACCCTTTTTCCATTGATGATTATGTCAATTTGTTTCATAGGAAGGAACAATTTATCGAATGTTTTCTCCTAATAGCTTGGTGTTTAAGCTAACTGCATTGATCTGCATATTGATGATACTCGAAAAGCAGACTTTAGTTTGCTTATTCGGCTTGCAATATCCTGGTAGGTACCAACATTCGGTAGACACAATACCCTAAAAGTATTGGAAACTTTTTGCTCTACTGATTTTCTTGGAATGCATACTCCAGCTGCTAAATTATGTATATAAGTCCAAGGCCGATATGATTAACTTTTACCATGATAAGTCCGAGGTAATAGCATATGCTTCCCTCTTTGCTCTAGAATACTATGCTCATATTTCACTGAGTAGCGAATACTTTCAGAACCGTCATCATGCAAAACTCTTAAATGCGGCTAAGGGGACGAAATCAGATACGTTCTGGGAACTATGTATATCAGAGTCAGAAAAAGTTTAAAAATGGGCCATAAAGTAAAGGTAAGCGTCGCTCATGGCAACGTACAACGAAATCTGTGAGATCAAGGAAGGTTCTCTTCAGATAATCCACGGTAATTGGACGGAATCTAGCTCAGATTCACTGAAGCTATTTCTAAGCACTCACTTCCCAGAAAGTAAGAACCAATCTGTCGTGAATACTAGTACAAGCAGCAACACGAAATTTGAGCTACCGTCGGATTTAATCACAGAGGAGAGAATGGAGTGGGCAATTAAATCGTTAAAATCTCTGCTTACAAATCGACTGTGTTATCCCGATCATGCTACAGAGTATTGTGAGCACGATTATTTTGAAACTCAAGAAACTACCTATATGCAAGCAATCTCGTACAAAGATATGTTCCACGTACATATACGGAGAGCAGTTAAGATTCCTTAGCCATGGCTGGCAAGCCTTTGTACTAACAACATGTGAGCAACTGGCAAACATACATATTTGCAGCAGACTACTCCCTGAGGACATTTCTTTGGCTCAACACGCTTACACCAAAGAAAAAACTGTAAAGACACTATGTCATTGGTTTAATCTGAAAATCGTTAAAAGCCAAAGAATACACATTAGCTACATTGTTCGACATTGAAAAAGCATTTAAAAATATCAGAATTAACTTATAACTAACTTAAAACTTCATTATACACTATATCCTGACCAATTGGATTGTGGAAAGGTGTGCTGAAGACCCTAGACACCTGGACGAGGATATTTAGAATAGCGGTCAACCACTAGAAGACCGAGCTGGTATTATAAACTGGACGGCACTCCCCTTAAAATCTCGGACAGCGTCAGATACTTCAGTATTGTTCTTGATAAGAAGCCAAATTGAAGGTACAACATAAATGAGAAAATCAAAGGCGATATCGCCTTCTACATATACATGCAGTAGAATATTACGGACTACATGACCCCTTACTTAGATTTCACAAGCACATTCCCAGAGCACAGAAGAATGGAAAAACGGACAACTAATCAACACACAATCCACTTCTGTCTACACAGATGGATCAAATGGGCATTACCAAATCAGCTCCCGCACCATAGCAGTATTTTTCAAACGGAGGTCCTAGCAGTTGCAATAACCGCCCGTGAGATTAAAGTACTTTGAGAGCCAAACAACATAAAGTCCTCTCTTGACACTTGTATGAGCACAGAAAGAATATATGTAGACTTGCTTCCACAAAGGAAGGACCGACAGGCCTATGTTTTCAAAATGATATGGTCCGTGATAAATCCTATCGAGGGTATCCTATGGATGTGGAGATGAGGAAGTCAACGAGGATGCAACGCACTTTCTCTGTTACTGTCCCAGTGTCATCCCCCACCTCAGATATTATTTTTTCTCGGGCGACACTTTTTCCAGGATCTAGAAAAAATACACAGTAAACCAGTGAACGACAACTTGAACCACATCAAATAAACTGGATGGTTTGCAAGTTCGTCATAGTAAGAAATTGAACCATAGCTATAGAACAATGTTAATGGGTTTGTACTGACGTTGTGAATCATTTCCACACCCATATATGTACATATGTACCTAACCTAACGATGTCGTCAGAAGGGCTTTAAGCAAAGTGTGTTAATCGACCAATAGCAAAGTCTAATATGTTGTGGAAATATCTTCAGACCAAGATATGTTTGACGACTATACCTACTATAAAGGATAAATCACATACGATTTCTGATAAAATTTTCTGATTCTGTCTTAATCGAACGAGGTCAACAAAGTATCAGACTACACATACATATAAACATAACAGTTCACATGTTGACTGGTTACTATTTGCAAATTGCTTACCATTCACCTGTGAAATAAGTGTCAGTAAAATCCAGTAACCGCAAAAACACCAGCGTTCTTGTATAGGAAAATTAGAAATTGACAACCCATGCGTCAAGTTCATTTCAGACAATCCCTCAAAATTGAGTCTTCCAATAAATAAATGCCTCAATATTGTCGCTTAGTTTTCCATAAAAATATTTCCTTACAAGAAAACCTCTACTTCATTGGCATTTGTATCTACCTCTACCCGAATATTAGATACCTTGAAGTCAATTCAAAGAAAAAAAAAGAAAAACATGTCCATCAGAACGAGTAGAAATGCTTTAATCTTCCGCAGACTTGGAAAAGGCAATCAAATTCTTAAAACTGTGACATACGCCTGTACGCAATTTCTTCTTTTCTTGCTCGACGCATTGCATTTGCTTATCCACTTCACGGCGCTTTTTCTTATCCAAAAGTGTGTTTCACTTAAAATCTTCTAAAAGAAAAGAAAATACCTTTCGTAAGCATAATTCCCTTTCCCTAACCACCACCTCACCCTCGCTTACATACACTCAAAACCAGACAAAGAAGAAAATCCAATTTATCCGCTAAGAGCTTTCATCTTCGAGAGGTACAAGTATCTCAGTCTACAGATACATACACCTATATGTAAGTAAAAAAAAAAAAAAAAACAAAAATAAAGCGAATCAGAACAAAAGTGCGTATATTTTGAAATTTAATCCCTAATTAGTCTGAAATGAAAGGCGCTCCTTCTGTGTCAGAGGGTGTGGTATATCCTTACATAGCTAAACTCCGCATAGATACAAATGGTTGTTGTATCTCTAGCATGCTACTTGTTTTGTTTTTTTTTTTTCATTTTTTTATTGCTCGCTTTTGTTTTTTTTCCTTTTCAAGAAGATACTGATCCCCAACTTGAGATTCAAACAAGGAGAGTGTAATCCTTAATCCTAGAGTTCCTTCTCCTTTTAATTTATTTGAGGTGATTTTCCCCAGTTTCAAGTGTTTTGGTTTAATTTTTTTATTTTCGTTTTTTCGTTTTTTTTTTTGTCTTTTCTCATTTTAATTACTTTTGATAAGGTGAACCAATAACGGGAACTGCGCGAGCGACTGAAATAATCAGCTTTTGCATCTTTGGAATTGAAGAAAATTAACTTTCACACTTCCTCCTCTGTTGGGACCTAAAAAAAGGAGATCCGTCCCTAATCCAACAATGAGGGTTTGTGGGAATCTTTAGCATAAGCAAACCGTTAAGTGGAAAATTTCTAAGCAATTTGGAAAAACTGCCCTAGGATGACACACCCAACACACAACACAACGACGAATAAAAAATGATGGAAGAAGTGTTGTTGAAAATTCAATTAAAAACGATGAAATTGAAAAATTATTCGCTCCATCCTCTCGGTGTTTGCCAAATTGAATGAAATCCACTATGGTTCTTCAAAGTGAGAGTGCACACACACATACATTTTCTGAATATAGTCGACCAGCAGCAGGCACTTTGACGCCAAGTAGCAACAAGGCAAAGGCAGTGTTCCTGAATCGGCCACCGCAATGTAACCCTCATCGAAATAATCGATGCTCTTGAGTTGATGGTTGGGTGGCCATCATCAGTGCCCTGCTACTGGGGATTCAAAACCAAACTACCTCTTTCTCTCTCGCATTGCTTAGTCTGGGTGGCTTTTGTGTTCCATTACACTGAGATTCAAAGAAGAAATGAATTACACTCGACAAAGCGATGCACGAGCTGTAGTAAGTCTAACTAAATTGAAGGTAGTTGGAGGGGGTGAATTCCAATCATCCCCAAGCTAGCAATTAAGTTTCACCTACATAGGGCTCGAGGAGTTTGGGCTCTGCCAGGTTGACAACCACGCACAACTCCGGTCTGAGGTACAACGGATATGAAATTTTGCAAGAGGGATAAATTGTGCCGAAAACAGGGGCAAGCTATCAACCAAAGTTCATATCCGGAATGATAGAGGTTAGGTAGATACTATTGATTCACCAACGGGAGTATACAGTAGAGCAACCTATTTCACAACCTAACCCCATCTCCAGGAGCTGTAAGTGAATTATAAAGCAAGGATGTGTTTGGTTGGCTGAACAGTGGAGTAGATACATCGAAAAGTGGTTCATGGGCTTTTGTTGTGCGTGAAAAATTGTAATACACAAGATTTTTTTTTAAATTCAAGTTTTGAATATAAACTCAGTGTTGTATAATTATTGTTCAACAGAAACATCAATACGTGTCTTGTGAGTGGAATGTTTAAATTTCTTTTCGCTTAGCTCATGGATAATTGTATGCAGCCCGACAAATTCACGCTATTGTAGTAGTTGGGTTTACTTATGTACGTCGAAAAATTCTTGTCATTCTAGTGATCAATGACATACGCTAGAAAATAGTTTTGTACCGGTTGTTCCTTCGGACACGCCCACTGAAGAAACTCAAATTGGGTATTAGAGAATACCCAACAAATAGTTTAGATTATTTCAAATAGAGTACCTACAAGATTTTAGGGTCTTCCATGACATATGTATGTAGCTTTCGACCATGGGAATTAGAATCAAATATTTTGTTGTACCAGGAATGGTGCACAAATTACTGGACTAAGTTCCCTTGAACTGCGCCAAATGCAGTGGCATCAGTCTCTCTTGTAACAATAAAGTCCGCAACTAACCAAACTTTTACACCTATTCTTGATAAATCCAGAAAGTCCAAATTTATACTCATCTTCCTTTGATCGATTTTAATGTTGTCTATAACAATATTAATGAAGGTCTGTAACGACCTGACTAAGACTTTTAATGTTGCAGAAGGATTTAGGCAAGGTGACGTGCTGAAATATTTATTCTTTCACATGCGATTGTATGTAATTCACTCTCACAATAAGGTACACCCAATATCAATTATTTGAACAGAACATTGGATTAGATAGCTAAACCTATAAGTTAGCAAGAGACTTGGTCTGTCTCGGTATTGTTATCACTGCAAACTCTTGCAAATCGCTGTTTCTGACATTATAAGACATTGTGCAGAACAACTAAAGACATTACACATGAGACTTTAATCATCCCAGTACTACTTTCTATCGTCCATGCATTTAATATCTCTACAGAATTTGAATAACTTATTAATTTGTTGCGAAGACATTTCGTTCTCTAGTTCATTAAAGAAGTATTTTCCAGGGTGTTTTAGTCTATGCCTTCACATTTACATTCAGAGAGTAGATATATAATATCCTCTGCTACGTGTAGGCCATTGCACTATTGCAGTATCTGCATACATCCCTATCACTATTCTTATCCGTGATCTGCTTACTTTTATTATTTCCACAGTTTTTTCCGATCTACCACTGGGCACCTGACCTTGACACCCACGAGAATAATTCTCTTGGCCACGCAGATTAGTGTTATTATGCCACCAATTCTCCCACTTTGTGGGAGCTTTACTATTTTTTTGGCCAGTCCTTTGTCGTCCTTTTGTTCACATCTTTATCGTAATTCCTGACTAATTATTGCAGATTTTTTGTAGTAGCGCAGACTGACTGTCAATGTAGATGGCTAAATGCATGAACGTGTGCTTAATGCATGAACTCGTCATAGATTATTGAAGGATATACCTACACATGTATGCACACGCGAAGCAAATAAATTTAAAATCTTTAGTCTAAGCTATCTCGAACACCCAGAAAGTTTAACGCAAAACAATTTGTTGATTGAAAAAATCAAAAAAGAAAAAAAGTTTATCGACCACATAGTCTATCAGAGCTGCTAGGCAAAGATAAATTATCATTTTAGCTTTTCACTATACGACAGGTCACACTGTAAGGATACTACACAAAATTGCTGCTACTGACACAACTACCGACCGTCATTGTCATAGAGTATCTAACCTTAGTCAATGTTCGCGTACATATTTATCAGTAACACAATCAACTGAACGCCCTCTAACGTCTGCCGCCCTTAGTCAATATCCATACAATCTACACACAGTCTTATTCATGTAACCCCCTCCAAACTGCTGCTTCGACCCAAAATGAAAACTAAATTATCTCTGACGTTGTGCGCTTCCCCTCTGTGTAGCGCTCACAGGAAACGTAAGTTATTGTATAATTTCCCCTTCCTCTTATCCGTTTTCCACCGTTTAATGGAGCTCACAGGATGAAAAGATACTGATAAGCCAACAACAGCAGCAACAACATCATCATAGCAACAGGGCCATACTGGCCCCCAAAGTGAAGTGCTCTCTGGGTTTTGTATTGAATTTTAAAAAGGACCTTCATCCGACCCAACTAAAGTCTGAAATTGAACGCGCCTGTTTTTGGTCTTGTTGCAGGGGACATAATGGAAATATTTATGTGCTTGTAAAATGTCCTGTTCGAATTAGTATGCAGATGACCGATGCGTGAAATTCCTGCCAAAGAAGGACCCCCCAAAAGCCAAGGGAAACATTTTCGACTGTATGCCAATGGTCGATTTAGATTTTCAGCAATGATGTCCGTTCCAATGGAAATACAAGAAAATCAATTCAATTATCCTTGTTTCGTGAGTGGAAGTGATTTGAGGAATTTCATTGTGCATGTGTACGACGACAAAACGAACGGAGCATTTTCTTTTCCACGAGATAAGTGTTGTTTATTAGCAAAACGCAGAGATACGAAAGACTTGACGTTGAGATTGACGAAAATAGTCAAAAACATTTCTGCCCAAGCGCTACCGACCGGAAGTAACAGGAGACAAAATGATTTATGGGTTCTTCATAAAGAATGGAATGGACTTTGCATAAAATGTTGCATTGATATGCTGAGGCGTTCGTGTTCGTTTCTACCCTGGAGTATTAAATTATGTATCAGGGGTCTTTTGAAAGAAGTGATGATATAGGGCGTATGAATGAGAACTGAGATGAGGCAGGGTCATATAGTATTTTTGGAATTAATTTCGATTTAATGGAATAATCATTTGATTTGGGTAGATACTTCTTAAGTAAAGCTAAAAGGGAATATTGCATTAGGATATCTATTGTATTCATGAAAGTCTTCGACCTTCGCTTCCAATTATGTGTAGGAAATTCGAGATAAATACATTTTTGAACTTATGTTAGAAAGATAGCAGATATAGAAATAAGTTTTAATTGAATATATTTTCGCTTGAAAGAGAATCGTTTCCATAAGAAGGAGGACCAAGTTGCTCTTAAAGTGGCAGGAGGGACCATGCTTTAATGTTTAAAACTCCTAAATGTAAGGTTGTATACCTGCAATTGGAATAAATACGTAATGGAAAAAAATAGTGAACAACCGAGGATGTAAATGCTCTTTCCGATTTGTTGTGACATCAACCAGGAATGGAATAATGAATTGTACACCTACATAAGTTTCAAACATTTCCTTTTTCCTATACTTTCTTATTCAAGTAAGACGATAATCTCTGAATATAACACCCTTTTAACTCTTAAAGGGAAGGTTTACGATACGACAAATGTTTAATTCCAAAAATGCACTAGATTTACACATTCTTGGATTAAACGTTACGGATTTCAGCAAATGTCTAACAAAAATAAACTCATCTCGCAATCCATTGTTCAAGGCATGCAAAACCTAGTTTGCTCTGCTAGGAAATTAGTCCGCTGACTTCATTTTATTATTCACATGAGGTCCTGTCCTTTTGCGGGTTTCCAAATAATAATCCGAAAATAATCGAGTGAGCCGGTGACAGCATCTGACCTGGAGAATCAGCAATCGTTAAGTCATTCCGGCGATTGCTGCATCGTTATCCATAGATACTTATTCACTTAGGTGGCGCAACAGTTCGGGGTGAATCTAGGTTTCAACCAACAAGCCTTTCCAATTAGCTCAATCCAAAGTTAACTGCCTCCAGTTGCGCACTCCAAGATGATTGAGGTCCCCTTTAACTAGTGCGTGCCACTGAAGGCAAGAACTTCCCCTACTGCGTTATCCTCCCGGGTTTGATTCGAAGACTCTGCGGTCCGGAGAACTGGTTTTACTGCTTAATTGCCTTCTCAGCCCAAAGAAGCAGCGATTGGCAAGAGTTATTCTTTGTTTTATTTCTGTTGAGATGTTATTATCCCTTACTGACTGTGATTCTACTACGAGGTTTCCTTCTTCATCTCTACATGCTTCTGTCTGAATAAGTTCTATGTATGTATATCAATATCCTGTCCGTATGCATCTAGATATGTAGTTAGTTTGATCTGTAGGTCAATAGGTTTAATGAAAACATTGAATATTGTGACGTAACGACGTTAGTACGTCGGACTACTGAATGGGAGTTCGAGGATCGATTCTTAGACAACAACAAATATTTATTTATTGTTCAGAATATTACATTAAAACACCGGTGTACGGCCCCTGTTGCACCAAATGTTTTTGGTTGTTGATGCAGTGAGTGCACTTTCTCTACAATCTCGACAAATAGTCGAATGTATTGGATAATGGGACAAACCTTCATCACAAGTCAAATAAGTTCCTGATATTCATCGAATTCGATTATGCCAAACAAATGTCTAACAAGACAATTGCATATTTCTTTTTTACATTCAAAGAATGAAGACAAATCTTTCATTTCCTTTACTAGCTTAGACCTTATGTCAAATAATGTAATCATTGCTGAACTGTTTATATTTATGTCATTCACAATACATATAACGTGTACTTGATTTATAACTCAATAACTTACAACAGCTCTGTTTTAGTCGTATTTCTTAAATTTTCTCATCGATTTGTAATAAATTTTTATTTTATTGTTCCTTTGCAGGCAACTTTTATCGCCAAACATTCAACAAAAACATTACCATGTCGGAGGATATCTTGTGGATGGTAATAGACATGTAAGTATAACTACCTACAAGTACGAAGCTTATAAGTCGATAGTATGTATAACTTAGATATTATTCATTAGTTTATTATTCATTTTATAGAATAATAAATTCATAAAAAGGATTTCTGAATTACCATACTTGATGGAAACCATATTGTGTGTCTTTATGGAAATCATAGTCAAATAGGTCAGACGTACTACAAAAGAAAAATATATTCTTAAACTCTATCACTCTCACACTTGACCTAAGCCTAGAAAAGCAATTCATCATATCAAACTAATTAATAATTACCTTCGGTGAAATATATTTCGAGTTTCTGCCTTTAAATGATCATTATTTCCGCTTGAATGAAAGATAAACCTAAATAGCTTGAGAAACCAGAAACCGTAGTATGTACATATGTATGTGTATCTAGCTTTAATTTGAAGATATACCCCAAAAAAGATTTGTTTGTACATTTGATTCTTACTATATAAGGTCCCCAAAATGATATCCATTTTAATTAGCCTCGGAAAAATAAAACAACAACAACAAAATCCCCCTGGAGAATCCACGTGCCTGACACTTCAGTTTATTTCCCTTGTCACCATAGCACCCGATGATAGATACTCTCAGCAGCAGCGATTTGTTTTTATTATTCCACCCGAATGGATAAAAAAAAAGAAGATTCCACAACAACTCAATTGGTCGGCCACATTCAGGATGTATTCAAATAAAATACTCTGGCATTGTGCTAGGTTGAGATAGTATTTCATCATCATTCAATACACCGAACCCCACACCCCCTAAGACGGTTAGTAAAAGTGGAGAGCCTTCTTCACAAATTTTCTCTTAAATATGAGCTGTATAGCATCTTTGTTAGCCCACTGGAGGATTAGATACTCGATTCGACTTTAGCCAACTCAAAAGTTCTTCCATTACCGAGTGCCGAAGAAAAATGATGTCAAAACAGACAAGAAAAGAAGTCAGATTCTACTTGTATTTTTTTTTGGGTAAGTGGGTGGAGTGAAATTTAACCACAATGACCTCAATTTGCCGATGCTCTGCATTGAGTTGAGTATGGCTACTCATCGTTGTGGTTTGAGGACATTGTATGTCCATCAAGACTTGGCATTTTTACTTTCAAAGCTATACTAATGTTCATTTATTGATTATATATGTGTGGGCTATGTAAATTGAGTAAATTATTTATCAACGGTTCGTCGGGCACTTGAATGCAAATTATTTCACTATACTATGAACGAAACTTCGCTTTTGAAGTACACAGATACTTTTTGCTTTCAATTAAATATTTTTTTTCTTTTCTTTTGCTGGAGTGCAATTAAAGAGTGCCTGTTTAGCTGTGCTCAGCTGTGTTTAATTAGTACTGTAATTGGATTTCCTTCTCTTTACTTGGACGGCCGGCGTTTATGTCCCTATTCCGTGGAGAGGTTTGTCGGAGTTGCTAAGTCGTTAACGTTACGTTTTCTGAAACTTTTGGTTCGGTTGACACTGAAACCTTGGAAATGTGGATGTTGAATTGTTTGCTGGAAAACTCTGCCGGCAGTCATTAGTCTCTCTTTTGATGCGTACGAGTATATGCGGATTTTGAGTTGAAGTTCATTAAGCGGGAATATTTTACAATTTTAATGGTCTGTTCACAGGAATCAAATTGGTATCAAAGCAAGGAGGACTTCTTACGATTATTTACGATAGTGGAATGTCGAAAGCTTAGTAAATACTCAACTCAGAATACTATCAGAACATCTGAAGATTAATACACATATGTACATATGTATGTACATATGTAAATCAACGTTTTCATAAAAAAAATTGCTCTAAAATTCAAAGTAACAGGGTTCTTTGAAATAAGAAATTTATGATGACTCTCCACATCTTCGATACACTGTCAAACGTAAGGCTTTTCTAAAGTTTATCCAACCAAACGTCTATGCGTAAACACTTACTATAAGCTATGTATAATATCGACAGTTAGATAGCCTGCATAGCAAACATTAAGTATATAAATAGACGTAACTTCCAGTCCTTATTTCTTCAAATCGTGAAGATGTGGAGACTTACAGATATGCAAAGAACATTACAATATTTATCTAAGTTTTAAATAGAAGCTGGGAAGTGGAATCTAAAAAAATAGTCAATCTTTGTCTAAATAGGGAGAATATTTTCTACTTTTGATATATTTTCAAAGTGTTGATAAAATACTGGTTTTGAGGTGAATAGTTCTTTGTTTTAAAAGCTTAAATGTGTCACAAACTTTTGTAGAATAATTATCTAAAACAGAGTTGTTTTCTTGTGTCCTTTGAAAAGAAAAATGAGACACTTCCAAACAAGCTTAGACTATTTTATGTAGTATTTGAAGGCCATTAATACTGCTTAGTCTCAAAAATCATAAGTTCGCAAGGCATGATTAAGCTTTGCACCTTTATCGAAATAATGACCCTAAGTACTAACTTTCCAACAGAAAGTTAGTACTCCAGTTGCGCACTCCAAGTCGGTTGAGGTCTTCTTTAACTTGCGCCCGCCACCTAAGGCGAGGTCTTCTTTTATTGCGTTGTCCCTCGTTGGATTTCGGACGTTCACACAGGCCATTTCCAACTGTCAGGTCCAGCAGCCTTGTTGGACTCAAGCTTAGATATTGCTATCCTCTCTTCGTTTTGGTCAGGTGGACGGACTGCTTGACAGCGCGATGTTGGACTTCATCCCCGTTATACAATCTGCAGAAGAAGTTTAGCAGTTCAGCACCGACTGTGACTAAAGAAGTTTCCTTCTTCATCTCTACAGGTTTCTGTACGGGTCTTGTTGGCCTGTTTATACCCTATCCTAAGGGTATATTAAGTTTGACACATAGTTTGTAACATAGAGAAATAATCGAGATAGACCATATAAAGTATATATATTCGTGATCAGCATCAATAGCGAAATCGATTGAGCGATGACCGTCCGTCCGTCCGTCCGTCCATCCGTCCGTATGTCACCGCTTTTTGGGCCTTAAATTTTGAGCTAGGACGATGAAATTTCATATCTGGGCTTCTGAGAAAAAGATACAGTACAAGTGTAAAAATTTTTTAAATCCGCCCACTGCCACGCCCACTTTTTCATAACTTCACTAAATTATATGAAACCGAAAAATTTTGTTAAGACCAAATATTTAGGCATTCAGATTCCCTACAATTCACCCATACAAAAGTTTTAGCCACGCCCACTTTTTGGGGGCGTTTTCATCACAAAACCGATTTCCGGGCCTTAAATGTTTAACTAGGACGCTGAAATTTCATATCTGGGCTTCCAAGAAAAAGATACAGTACAAGTGTAAAATTTTTTTACATCCGCCCACTGCCACCCCTACTTTTTTATAACTTCACTAAATTATATGAAACCGAAAAATTTTGTTAAGACCAAATATTTGGGTATTTAGATTCCCTACAATTCACCCATAGAAGAGTTTTGGCCACGCCCACTTTTTGGGGGCGTTATCATCAAAAAACCTATTTTGATAAAATTTTACATGTAACATCCTCAAACGTTCGACATTATAGCTATATTTGAGTACAAAATGCAATTTGGCCACGCCCACTTTATAGAGAGGAGGATAGGGTATCATACGATCCGTTCCAGACGGATTGTAGCTTTTCTGTATGTTTTTTATCGACTGGTTGAACTTCCGTACATTATTCCTGGAGTATAGTGTCTCAATATCTTGGATCGCACTCTTCTCGTGCACTTTTTTCTTCTTTCGGAGAACCCTTCTGCTCGTAGAGCTCACGACCAATCCTCGTCCTTCTTTGCAGTGCCGGTTTGTATGCTTCTTGTTAAGCTGCATGTGCTTGCCGGGATTCTTCGTCAAACCAGGAGTTTCTTGGTGGTCGTCGAGCGAAACCAAGCACATTAGTTGCGGCACTTCTGATGGCATGTTGGCAGCGTTGCCACTGGTCGTCGGCACTTGATGTGGTGGCATAGGAGTCGTTGAAAGATTTCGGGATACGCGTTCGGCGAAAATTCTGGCGATTTCTTGGGATTGCCAATTTTAATGTCATACTTAGGTCATTGTAGAAACATTCTTCCTTCTTCATACGTGTCGGGGGTTTAAACCTTTTTGCTTAGTCTGCCGAGTATAACAAATCCAAATCCGAATAAGCGCTTCTTCTGCTCCCTGTATCAATCACCATAATATATGGTTTTTCAGTTTGTCATTCTGCTTTTACCCGGCCCATCCGATCGCACCACCTGGATTCTTCGTCAAACCAGGAGTTTCTTGGTGGTCGTCGAGCGAAACCAAGCACATTAGTTGCGGCACTTCTGATGGCATGTTGGCAGCGTTGCCACTGGTCGTCGGCACTTGATGTGGTGGCATAGGAGTCGTTGAAAGATTTCGGGATACGCGTTCGGCGAAAATTCTGGCGATTTCTTGGGATTGCCAATTTTAATGTCATACTTAGGTCATTGTAGAAACATTCTTCCTTCTTCATACGTGTCGGGGGTTTAAACCTTTTTGCTTAGTCTGCCGAGTATAACAAATCCAAATCCGAATAAGCGCTTCTTCTGCTCCCTGTATCAATCACCATAATATATGTTTTTTTCAGTTTGTCATTCTGCTTTTACCCGGCCCATCCGATCGCACTTCCTGGATGGCGGTGATGTCTGCATTGTAGAAGTCTAGGGACTCTGCTACTTTTTCGACTGCACGTGGCCTGTTAAGGGTCCGAACATTTCACATGCAGATCCGAAGGTCATTGTCCTTGTTTCGTTTGCTTGGGTCGTCAACAGTAGCGTCATCCTTATCCGAGGCTCGTTGTTGTTTCGTGACTACTGTTTTTTCCATAGTAGGAAATTTACCTCGACGTACAACCCTTAACCTGAAGGGGCAGTTCCCTTTTTATACCCTTAGGGCGAGGGCCGGATTTTCCGGAGTCAGGAAGCCGCTTCGGAGATACGAGCTCTGCCGTTGGCCCAGTAAGGGTTTATCCGCCACCAACTCTATTCCAACACTCTGACTCAGTATTGGAGATCCCTGTAGACCTGGGATTCAAATATGTCGAAGCAGATCATATAGGTATAACACTAATAGTTCGACCTGACTGGAACTGATAGCTGCCACCGTTGATTCCATCTAGGAACTTCGTCCGCTACCGCCTGGATCAACAATAAGTACATTAGTGAGTAGCACTACTCTCCTCTCTCGTCCGCTACCACCAACGACCTTCCAAAGGGGTTTGTTACCCAGTCTCCAATCGAGGTACTAGGTACCCAGCAGCCACCAACGTGGGGGTGTAGAGTAGAAGTTGTTAGTGAGAGGCTGTCGTGAGAACGCTCTCTTACATTCGCATCACTACCCATTTGCCACCATAGCCCTGTTTCCGATCGCCCAAAATAAAAAAATGCAGAAAAATGTCCAATCGCCCAAAAATCTTTGTGGGCGATTTAACATTTTCAATTTTTGTGGGCTCTTTAGCATAATGTCAAATCGCCAAAAAAATATAACTCATTTTGGGCGATTTGACATTTTCGGTAAATTAGGTTTAAAAGTCTGTTCAAAACGAATTGTATCTAACAATTAAATTAACGGCCACAGCAGAATGTTGGTTTATCCTTGTATATTCAATGATTTTTTAAGGATTGACATTTTTTTGTTAATTTTTTTTTTTGCATCTTGGGCGATTTGACACGGTTTATATATTCTGTACACAATAATATATGTACATTACCTCTTTGCCGACAGCTGAGATAACGTAGGCGCCTCTTCAGTTTCCGCATCCAGTACAATAATATGCACATTTAAAATCTTCTACGGATATTTTTACTCAAAGTCTACGCTATCTACCCTCCATCACGTTTTAGACAAAAAATTATATTTTAATAGAACGCCGTCTGGTCTAAACCATTGCCCGTAAGTCCTTCCACCCTCAGGCGGAATGATGATCGATATAATATTACACAATTGTACCATATCCCAGACAATTGAACATTTTCAAAACCATATACTGTACACTCTCATGTGCGTGTGAATGGTGTGTAATCTCAATTACCCACCTACACACTTCGAGTATAATGTATAATTGAATAAGCCTCTCAAGAACAAGACATCATCCTGGAAACGCGTGAAAATCAAACTCAAAAGCCCCGCACTCAGCGAATAGGATTGTCCAAGTTTATTCGGTTCACGTAACATGAGAGACGGTAAACCCAGTCCCTCACCTACTGTATTCACCGCTTCTTTATCTTGTAAGTATGTCCTACGGTTGCTTTTAGCCATCCGGTTTACACCGCTTTTTTCTCGTTTTCGTTTTTTTTTATTCTTTGCACTTCTGCTACAACGAAATTAAATTATTTCTCAAATCCAATTTCCGGTATTGAATTGAAACTTTGATTTTTCAATTCGTAGAATTTCGAAGACATTTTCGTGAAAGGTTAAAAGGAAAAACATCAACACAACAACGAAACAGAAAGTCGTCGCCCTTCCTCCATGACCAGGACACTCCCACCGTTATGTCAAGTGTTTTTCTTTTCCTTTTCTTACTTTGAATCCTTTTACTGCGTACGTACCTACTACCAATGCTTGTTGATTTTATTTTGTAGTAGTAGTACAAAGATAATTTTTTTCCGGAGCAGGAATAAATAAGTTATTTAACTTTTGGTTCCACACTTATACACACACACTTCAAGATACTCGCAGAGTGAAATACATCTGTCTCGGAAGCAGCGTTAGAAACTGTGTTCACATCGGAGATGCTGGAAAAAATGTAAATTTTTGGCAAAACTTTTCGTTTCCTTAAATTGTATGCATTTCAAGAATCTGCATCCTGAACGCAGAAAAAAAACAACACCCAAACAAGTAGGAGTAAAAACCCCACCCGATGAGCGCCCTTGGAAGGACTCACCCTGAAAAGGAAAGCAAAGTGAAGAGAAAAAGATAAAGAAAAAAGGAATCTATTTGGATTTTAGTTTATTTATTTATGCACTTTCGAAGTGTCCAGTGCAGAGGGAGAGAGATATTGTGTCAAGGATTTTCCTCCGGCAAAATTTTCCACACACAAATGCGATGACTACCTACCACTGCGAAGAATGTTGCACATCATCTCTAGGTATACTCGTACATGTGTAGTTATAGTCGTTTCCTTTGGAGAATTATTATGCAAACAAGTAGAAGCGAAAGGTTGAAGGAAAGTTGTATTCAATTGTGGTTTTTATTCCATTCTTTCTTTGGTATCGTGCTGCTAGCTCGATGCTACCGTTTTGGTCATTTAAATCCGTACAGCAAATGTGAATGCAAAGTTAATGTGAAGGGAAGAGAAATTGTTTACGAATGAAATTTGGTTCCGGCCAGTGGCAGGCACACAATCGTTTTCAATGACTGTTTGTTATTCTATTGAGGAGAGGTGAAATTTTAAATTTGAGTGCTGCTGGAGACAAATTAAGCTGCAAAATACAGTTCAGATGAATGGCTTTGAAGTTTTACACAAAAAAAAAAAAATTTAGAGGGAAAGTAAAACAACTTTTGACGTAAATTGTTTACAGGCAAACCACTTGTTCGGTTTCGAAGGAAAACAATTTCAAAACTTAATTCAATTAATTCAGAAGGTTTTGTTTTTTCACTCGATAACTACATATGTATGTATATCTATGTACCAGTTTAGTTTTAATGTGATCTCTGTTTAACTTCAGAACAAAATATGTACGTATGCAATGTTGTGGATTTTTCTTCACTCAAAGGGAAAAAGTTTACGGCAAACAATTACATAGAGCATTTCAGTTGCTGTGCAAATATTTGTGGGCAGCATAGTTGCAACATTTTTTTTTAAACATGCTGTCTAAAAGCAACAATGAGTATTCAAACATAGAGCCATAGTCAAAAGTTTATTGAAACTTACCAATCTAAAAGCTCAAAAATCCTTTTGTGCTCATAAGTGTAAGTCGGTAGCTGAGTTGGAAAGAGTCATTTCCGAAGAATTTGAAGGATTTATATAATACGATCCGTATAACAGCCGCCTTAAGTACTTGGCAAGACCGGAAATTAACAACTTTGTATTTAAGTAGGTAACACACAGAATAATTGAGATACCGAGCTGAAATTTATTCCAGGTGTAGTACACATCTTAGATTTAAGTCTGAAATTAGATCTCGTACATATAACCACAGCGAGCACGTTTGCAGCGATCCATTGACCGTAACATGACGATTAATTTCATCGACGAAAAAATACGGTCCATTCACACCTTCGACATGAAATCCAAACCTCACGGTCACTTTTGTGGATGCAAAAGAGTCTCTTGAAGCAGATGTGGGTTTGTTGCTGTCCAATTATGCATACATATTTTGCTTATTGACAAAGGCATTAAAGCAAAAATGAGCTTCATCGCAAGAGTTGATTTTTCGATGGAATTCACTATTTGCTTCAAACTATCGCAGAGCCCAATCGGAGACATTTCGGCGCTTCAAAGGATTAAGAGGATTCAGTTCTTGAGTTAATTTGGTCTTGTAAGGTTTTAGACCAAGATTTTTAAGTAAAATTCGCCACAATGTGAACTGGGAAATTCCCAATTCCTGTGAACGGCGTGAAATCGACCGATTTGACTGAAGCACTTACGGCTGCGATATTTTTAGTACTTCCCTCGGTGCGTTGTCTCAGTGACACAGAAACATTTAATAGTAAATATGTTGACTTGAATTTATCCACTATAGCACGCACAGCCTATCTATTTTAATAGTTCTTAAGTAATAGTTCTTAAAGTTGCGAGTCATTTTTAATCAACCTTACTCCGCTTGGCGTTTTACTAAAACGACGATTGTCGTTTTTTAGGTGTTTCCTTTGCCAGCTTTGCAAATGAGTTCTACATAAATAAGGAAATATCTGTTGAAACCTACTCAAAACTACATATGTACGTAAGTGTGTATAGGTACCAGTAAAATCTGGCATTCCTTGTGGGAATTTCAACGATTTTACAATCCATTTCCTGTAGTCGAAAATAAATATTTACTCATTATAAGATTTTGGGTCTTCAGTTTACATTCGTATTTTCAACCAAGTTTTGACGTCATCATCTTTTATTACCGTCCGCAAGTAAGGTTTCCACATAATCAACATGAACAGACAAACAGGGAGAACAGTTTTGTATCCGGGGCTTCTGGTTTCCTTGTTATTTGAACACTTTAGCTTTCGTGAACGCAATTCGTTTTGAAAGGACCCAGCACCTCTCACAGAACCACCAATCTAGTTGTTGCTGAGCATTTTTTTTTTGTAATGTCATCGGAGATAGTCAGAGTATCGGAGCGGTATTGAGTAGGAGGGGTAGTGTGCCAAAATTACGAATTACGCAGAAACGGCTGGAAGGGTAGCTGAAAATTATTTCTTAATAAAGCTTACCATATCAAAAAGACTTAAGGACTTAGATATATTTGTAACGATATCTACGGACGTCAATAAGAACTTATTCAAAGGAATTTGGTAATTAGTCTTTAATAGCCTACAAGGCAATGCTAGTGTATGGCCCCAGGGTTAATATATCTACGACAAAGTGTACAACCAAAATTGCGATGAGCTTTAAATAATAATAGTCAGCTATTAACTACTCAATTATACTTCCATAAAAAAAAAAAATATATTTAATCTTAAACATCACCAAACATATTTAATTGCCTGTATCCGCTCGTGTTAACTGAAAGAGCACTCTTAAGTTTTCAATTCAGCATTTCTCCCCCAACTCCACTACCTTGGATCGTTCGTGCTCTGCCTTTCTCGGAAACCCTTGTTATAAATAAATATTTCTGGCACCGCATTTTATGTTTTAATTATATATCGATTTGTTTTCATATTCCCTCTCCAGTCCTTCCCACTCACCCTTCATGGTCCTTGTATAAAGTTTTATTTATTTACAGTACCCTACTGCCTTAGCCCCATTATCATGTTTACACTGTTTCGCCGCGAGAACGAAATCCCCCTCTGGTTTTTTGGATCCTTTTAATCCATTCCTCCATTGTGCCCCACATTTATGGAACAACAAATAAAACCGAATATACTACGTAGACACTTGCGAATACGCTTTTCACTTTCTCACCATTTTGTTTTATTTTCATTCCGTTTCGTTGTCTTTCTTTCACAGGATATCGAACATTGTTATTACCATGGAACTGTTAAGGATTATCCGGGAGCCAGCGCTGCGTTTCATACGTGTAATGGCGTTAGCGGTGTTATACACATTGGCAACGAAACATTCGTAATTCATCCCTTCTATGGAGGAGATCTTTCGGTAAGATGTTGTTATCATTTGTTTTATGTCTAAATAAATTATAGGACTATATAGTATGTATGGGTGGGTTTGTTTGCATCTGTGTGTGTATGATAATAATGCGCCTGCCATAATCCTCACATAGCCCACCCACACAAAACGTCCTGTTGTTTGTTCTTCGAGACCGCGACTTATCTTGCATATAGTCTTGTTCATTTCTCCGCTGTGTTTGCATAGTATCTCGTGTTGAGAGATTTTATATGTTTGTTTAGATGGTTTGTTGCGGTGTGAATGGTTGGTGAAAAAAAAAAGAAAAATCCCTGACAGGCGATGAAAAATTTGATGCTGCTCCAAAATAGTAGCCCACATCTTTTCTCTCAGTCATGCGATAAATTTTGATCTAGAGTGTGTTACGACTCTTCATACATGACTCTGTAAACATCTCCTATATAAAGGCACTTAAACGTACAAATGGGGAATTAAAAAGTAATAAAAGTGTTAAATGGATATGGCGGCAGGAACGCAACCTTCGCATGTGTTTATCGGTTGCGTGAAGGTAATTGAAGTGGAACGGAGTTAAGGGTGATGTCAAGAGGATGTTAAATGGCATCCTTAACACGCCCAGCGAATATTGGTTTCGAAATTAAAAAAAAAAACCGTGGTTGTGAGGTAAGAAACATTAATGCTACAAAAAAAAACTGTCTTCCTCAAAAACGAATGATGATAATGTAAATGGAGATACCATTCACAGTCTATATATGACCTTCTGAAATAAAGTCATTGCGTCAAAATTGTAATACGGATACGTGAACATACTTAAGGTTATATTGGATGATTGAATTAAGTTGCTACTTTATTTCAAAAATGGGGTAAGAGGTACTTACTTGGGATGACTAATGTCAGTGCATACTTTCGCACCTCATGTCAAATTTAAATAAAAGGAAAAAAAGATAATTTGAAAATGGAAATGTTTGCGAACTGTGAACTGAATAGATACCTAGAGTTCGCTTCCAAACACTTCTACATAGATTCCGAAGTTCGTGGCTAATACACATACATATGTACATACATACATACCTACCTACTATGTCTATGAGCACTGTTTTCAGCGAAGAATTGTTCTTCCCTATTTGCCTCGCCCTTATATCGGAAACGAATTGGTGAAATCTATCTTATGAAAGATATTCAAATACACAGCTCAACATCGTAGCAACATTCTTATTCCATCGGTTAAGCTGTTTTTCAAAAGTTGATACGAACTCTGACCAGAATCTAAGTCAGATAAATATGTACATACATACATATATCGTCAGTCAACTTTCTCAATAAGGATCGAAAAGAAACTTCTTACAACGTAAAACTGGGTTGAGTTTTTTACGAAGTAGGTTTCTCGGGAATGCATCCATATCAAATAAATGGCTTATTTTCAAGGTAAATAACAGTTCGGTGACATCCCTGCTGTCTCTTAGTTAAAAAGATTACAGTACTCACGTGACACTACGATTTTAGCAAGAACTTGTAGGTGTTAGGCTAAAACCATGTCATCATCTACAGAGTAACGATACTGTGGTTCACTTCGTCTGTGATTCTCTAGCTTTTTCTGAATTTAGGTAGTTGCGTCTTTGAAGTAATGTCATGCAAAAAGGAAAGAAATATCCATTGAATTGTCCCCGATGCACAGTGGACTGATATTTAAGTCAACTTCTTCAATTAAATATTTCAAACCTACAAAAATGTAAACACATTCTTTTGTGAAATGTTTGAACTTAATTTTTGTATTTCCAGACATGTGAATATCTCCGCCTTCTTTTCAAGTCCTTTGTCTCGCCTAGGAAATATCGCATTTATTCCCATCCTTCTGACTAAGACTATACCACTCTGTCAAACATGCAGCAATACCTACTTTAAAGGCGCATATCGTGCCTCAAGATATCAAAGCAAATAAAGAAAGTGGAAATACATGGAAATCATCGTTTGATTGAAAGCGATTTCCTCAGATTTTAATCAAACCTTCTCCATCTCACTCCACGCCTCAGGAAGGAAGAATAATCTGGCACAGCAACCATACCTGCAGACAGAATATTCTCAAAAAGCCACAATCTTTGAATACTCAAAAAATAATATCTACATATGGTTCCTCCAAACCATTTTCGAGTGCATACAACTTCTTTTTTTTTACAGGAATTCCAGGTGGCGGGGCGCTAGAATTCTCACCATCTCTTCCAGCCACAAGCAATTTTGTTGGAGTAAAAAAAAATAGATGGAAATCCAAAACAATAAAAGTAGGAAACGAAAGGATATTCATTCAGTTTTCCATTCTTTTGTCCTCTTGATTCCATGAACATCGACATCGTTGTCGCTTAAAAAGAAAAATAAAAAAAGGAACCCATCACACGACCGAACTATACTACACTCCTGGTAGATGCGGTTCCGTATTTTCGTCTTTGCTCCTGCTGCCGTCCTCTTTACGGTTGAATTTGCCTTCGGAATTCATTTCGTGGTTCTTTTATTCAATGGGTTTTCCAGTTCCGCACTTCGTCCTTAGGGCGCATTACTTGTATATGTTTCGAAGAACACACACTCGCGCAAGCAAGATACCCATTCATAGACGCTCGCCAGGCGAAAAAAGAAATCATCGTAATGTGAAAACTTATGGCTTTTCGGATTTATGAGACTTTTGCGTTTTGAATTTATTGCATTTGTATTGATTTTGATTTGGAACGTTTGCTTCCTTCATTTCTACTTTTTTTTCCAATTTTCACTGTGCGTAACTCAATTTTGAAGAGGTCCTTGAATGTGTCATGAACGAGTACAAGAAGCATATTGGGAATTGAGAGTAAATGTTTGATTTCTTTTCATGTCTTTGGGTTTTTATTGTCTTCTTCGTGAGTCTCGTGATATCGATTGATTTGTTTTGATTTTGGATTTGTTTTTTGTTTTTTTTTTTTCGATTGTTCTGTGACCTAGTTAAGGAACAAATTGTTCCTGAAAAGTGGAATCTTGTTATTATTAGTCACTCAGATTTTGCATCTGGAGTTGTGTGATGAACTGGAGATGTGTAATGAACCAAACGAAATGTACGTAGACCTAATAGTGCTAAAAGAAAAATTTAGGAGACTAGAAAAGAAAAACACTACAAGAACCTAGAGAACCTGGAAACTATAACTAAAACAGATTCAAAATGTGCATCAACCTCATCAAAAAACACCTGAGTATCTTAACAGGATTTCTACTGAGTCACTGTACACTTAAGGAAACTAGGTATATCAGACGAATGCCTGTGCATCCTGCAATGTAGATTCAAGGCACTGACCCACAAAATTATGGAATATTTGGGTACATACCAAAAAACATTTATCTCCTTTTTTTCCAAATTCTTCATACAAACTGAATTATTAACGAGGGTTCTCTATGGCGTAGTACCTTATCGAGGCTAAAATGGAGTGAAAGACTCTCAAGCATAATTCTTAAAGAATAATAGAATTAGGAGGACTCAAATCATCACAAAGAACAGTGCAAAATATCCTTTTGCTAATTATATTAATTAAAGTGCAATTTCCTCTTTCAAGCTGATTGGTTTATGGGAAGTTTAATGCAGTTAAACTGGTACACAAAATATAAGATAAATGCAAGTATGTACTCCCAAAGTGTACATTCCTTAAAAGAAGTTAACAAACTAAGATATTAACAGAATGGACCGTAAGGCAACCTACCATTTAGAAAGTATCTTTTCCTTTCTTTCTATCATTGATGTCATTAGCGGATAAAGACTGGACATTGTACAAGGGAATAGTCTGAGTTTCTGGAAATAATATTACGGTGTAGGCAAATATCTGTCTCTAAGTGTAGATAGATACTTATCTCTTTTTTTAAAGCTTTGTATGTATTTGAATCGTTGAGAAGGTAAGTGTGTTCCTTTATAAAGTATTGGGCTCCTTTTCTTTTATAAATACTCCTATAGACTGATGTAAGCCAGAAAAAAGTTTGTTTGGATAATAGTTGTAAGTGACATTGTAGAGACAAAATTTAACCTTATATTGATTCGTGCCTTTATGGGTGTGTTGGATATATGTATGTATGTCGTGATATGCGTAATCGGAAAACAGATTGTTCGGCTATCCATTACATTGCCGCATTGTTTGATATTAGATTAATTGCATTCCATTACAAACAGTTCGAAAAGGAATTAAAAAGGACTCGATTCTTGATGAAAACTGCAGGACCTAAAAATTTGAAATCAGAAAGGAATTCAAGTATTCAAGTGTTCTGTTGTGATTGATTGTAATTCTGAATGATTACATTTGTTCTAGTTAAATAGATTTATGAAACAGATAAACATAACTCAGCCAAGTAGCACCCTTGGCTGAGTTGTGTTTTTGTTATTGCTATGAACATAGTTAATGTCCTCCAATTTGTTTTAGTTTTCATGCATACTTATGGATAGGTGAATCAATGGTTAATACGTTGAATATCTGAAAAGGGGGTTCGATTTTCACGTCGCAGAAACAATACAAAGTTACTAAAAACTTACATTCGAAAGTCCTCCTAACTATCACGAGGAAGTTTCTCAAATACTATCTCCGGAAACCCTCAAAAAGACTACAGATCCGTCAGGTCAAGGAAAATATAACACTATCCGTGAAGTTCGGTCTGGTGGACCCACACTTTATTGTTATTATGCTTTCACAGTCTACTCTGACAGAATTTATTCTTTACGTCGATAAGAGTACCTATCACACATTTTCGGTTAATACCTTCAGAAAACGAAAAACGTTGTTGCTCAAGACAATGCATCGCAGACGGATTCTACAATGGGTATACTTTCAAGTGTTCAACAATTGATCGTTTTTTTACAATATATGAGAAAAAAATATGTAAAATTTAATAAACCTTAACTTTTACTATCTTGCGATCTTCACCGAGCGTTTAAGCAAGTCTTTATAGACCTACCAAGTCCTGGGTTACTATGCATGTACATACCATTTGTTTTGTTCTACAATTGCAGAGAATCATATGGGAAAATCATAAAGAAAAAGAAATAGAAGCTAAAGAGGGATCAAAAACAGCTCCCCGAATTCCCAAATCAACAGTTGGTATAACCAATATTTTTGGGCTAGAACAACTTTAATGTTATTCCTTCTCAATTGATCACACAGCTACCATAGGAATCATTGTGGATACAGTTTGTGAGTATTGTCTCGAAAGTGTACCCAGGATTACCCTCACCAAATCTCGGCGTTTCGCTGAGTGCTTGAAATAAACAAACTTCTTTTATCCGCCAAACCATGACCAGGAAACGATTTTTATGTCGCATCTACTTGTTGTTAAACAGCCTAAATCACTTAAAATGTTATAATTTTGGATGATACTTTCACCAGGAATTACACGTGTCCATGTACATTTAAAGTACTCCTACACAGTACTTGTCTGGCACTTACAACAGGTACAGATACAGCTACTTCATGGTATTGTACTTCCCTCTCGCCATTAATTTTCCACTTCGTTGTCCAAAGTTAACAAGCAGCTCCCCCCACACTCGCCCCAATCAAAGCAATTTCACTTTATTAATGTACAACAATTACTTCGATTGTTATCTATTTTAATAAATTTTTATCGCAATTTTACTGCAAACATTTTATGTAACACTGTATGCAGCATTCGAACATTAAACTGTCTATATGAAATTAGTCTCATTATTTTTACTGCACTCGGTTAACATCGTTTAAATGTATCCATAAAAACGTTAAGCATAAATCGTTTTTGCCAAACAAGGACAATGCAACAATTCATCTTGACAACAGACTACGTCCATACACATTTAAAAACAAAATTAAGATTCAACCTACCCGGAGTCCGAACCCCGACGATGCGATTACTTAAAATTCATAAAAATTCTTGAATAAATCAAAATCAAAACGTAAAAACTCTGACACGACAATGGCCGAGACAAAACACACACAAGGATGGGCGACAGAGGTTGAGCATACAAATAAATAGCAAAATAGGACCAAGACGATGAAAAAGATAATAAAGATGATGAAAATATTGAAAGGAAAAGCGGAAGGAAATAACTTTACTCCAAATGAAGCACTTAAACTTTCGGACAGTGGGTGAAATTTACGAGATACAGGCAAAGGCCCCCCCAGTTGTTGGGGAATATGTTAAGCATTAGGGCATATTCCATAAATTTACGTCAGGGTGTTTTTGTCCAAATATGCCTCTTATTGGTTAGTGTGTAATCATTACTGGCCACCAGGGGCGATGGCGACGACAATGATGACGATCTCAATGGGGTAAGCAGTTGGATTGGACTGTATCCAAAATGGGTAAGACTTTAACCTTCCATCTGGTAGTATGAGTGATTGCGAGCATAACAATGGTGAGTGGTCATTTTGTGTTTTCCGAGGAGACTTTGCTACTTGAAGTGTTTTCTGAATCTCATAATTGCAAATGTTGAAAGTTCTGCGGGAAAGGAAAAAACAAAAACTTTTATGAGCTATTTGGAAAAGTGCATTTATCTTAGTTTGGGATGTTATTGGGTCATGAAAACAAAACGAAGCATCAGTGTTCTTTGATTAATTTAAGCAGTGTTTGTACATACATATCCTCTATTGGAGCCAACAAATGTGGACGCGATATGTTAAAATATTAGAACGGAGATATAAGAAGAAACTTGAACAATAATTTTTATTGTTTTATTATCAATTCCATTGATGAGTACGGTAGCTCATTTATTTCTTCGATATTTTTGACGAGTTCTTATGAAATTAGGACGATTGTGTAAAGTACCTTCCAATGGTCCAGTGTTCCGTGAAGTTTTGTGATTTTTCGCATCTTCAATATTTTACAAACAGATAGATATCCGGTCATTATACTTACAATTTATAAGGCACTTTCTTCGTCAATTTTGAATGATTTTAACATACACTTGCTCTATAAGCATAAATTAAGTGAAATTTTACCTCTGACTCTTTTTTGCAGTAAGTAACGACTGAAAAAATGTTAATACTATTATACAACACATTGAGGTAGGTAGTACATTAAGTAGGTGTTTGTTGACCGGGTTTAACAGACAATTTGGCAAAATGGGATAGATTGACTCTTCAGGCCTCTTCAAGAGATTATAGTTGGTACTTACGTGATACTTGAACTACCTACTGGTACTCATTAAACTAGACCAGAAACTCTTCAGCTGCCTTATCAGACAGAAACGAGCGCTCATTACGAACCAAGCAGCCAACAGGCAAGACCTTCTAGAAAATTACTTCTGTACAATATATATGGGTCCAGATGAGCGGAAAACTATACTACACGCCAGGTTCACTCCGCTGTTAGAAATATAAAAAATGTTGAAGATCTTGGATTCTAGTTAGTTAGTTAGTTTCAGTAACCTTCTCGGGGGGCGGCAACAACGACTGCAACTCTCCAACTCCTTCCAAGTGTCCTCGACTCCTCCTCAATAGTTCTGCGCCATATTTGTCTTGAGCGTCCATTCCTCGATCTATTATAAAATTTGATACATGTCGAGATATCCACGTATGCTAATCTAATATAAATCTTGCAATCAATCTTTACTCAGTCCTTCTCCCGCTTGGAACGATACTATTCAAATTTAGTGACAAACCGTGTTGCATTTAACTAGGATATCTCACAACCTATGCATAACTGGTTTTATTTGAACCACAATTTTGAACTCACAATGCAATATGAGTCCTTGATGCTATTCTAATTTGATGCCGTAGGAGGTGCAATGTACGACTAAGGAGCCAACCAAAGAGTTAATTGAAATTGATTTTGCAATGGAAGTAGTTGTTTGTATGCTCTCTTACTGCTAGTCTCTGCAGTGGAACTCCAACGGGCATATGTAAGTTTAACCTCTTTGTGTACCAATATCTTCTTCTACTAGACCTTCAGTATATGTACAAACAAAGCATTTCATAAAGGACTTAATGACTTATCTACCGAAAAGCTATTTTCATATTTAGCCCCTAGAATTATCCACAACTATCGACCTAGTATCGCAATATGTCCACATTCATAAGAAAGGGATTAATAATCGATCAATTCGAGTTGTGATGTTCATAGATGAATGCACTTTGATCCGGTATTCACCTATCGCTGGCCTTTCCAGGGTTTGGTCCTTTCATCCTTGTCTTAGATTCATATTATTGACTTTGTCTCGATTAGGTCCAATGTAAGCCATTCCTTTGCGGAAAATGAGCGTTATTTACTGTCCTTGAGGATAATTATTATTATAGTGCATTTATGTACCGTACTAGAACGTCAACAGAAATTTGGAATATGTATGCAGTATTATCACGATTTAAGACAAACTGGTATTTTGTGGATCTATATAAACCTCTTCCTTCCAGCCATCCCAAGGCTTTGAAAACCCCAAAGAACACAAATAAAATTACATAGTGTAAAATCGATCCTTACCACTTCCCCAAACACAATTTGGAAGACATTCCTTACACGAGGTTATGTATTACTCACCAACTACATAAAACAAACATTGGCACCATAAGAGCATCACAAAATATTAGCAATATGGTGTAAGAATCTAAGGATATTTTTCAAGCTGCAATAATCCTGCTCCTGTGGCATTGCAATCTTAATTAAATCAAGCCATTCTTAGGTGAAGAATTACTATCCCAAATTGTTTACTTGCTAAAAATTACAAGGAAAGGTCCTTTGGTCTAATGTTCGAATGAAATTGATTTTCCAAAATCAAGATGTAATACCATGTCCTCCAAGACATCATCAGTTCGGTGGTCTATTCCAAAATCAACTACGGTAAATTGAAACTTTATCAGGAATACAAACATTGTAAGGACATACCCACATACATACTTACATATGTATGTATCTCTGGCTGTGCAACTCTGAATAGAATCCAATTACCGATAATCCCATCACCTTTCTGAAAGTCACTTCGACCGCCCAGAACATTGTAGCAGCAGTAATTTCTATTCTCGTAAACTTGGAAATTTCCGTTTTATCCTTTCAGTTTTCAATTAAAATATCAAATCATTTTCTCGTCTTACTGGTGGGAAAAAAGCACCTCTGCATGCTGCTCGTACTTGAACAATAAAAAGTTCCCAATTTGATTCTCCAATCAACACAAAATGGAAAACGGAACAGCAGTAATCATTGAAATTCGAAATAGAGGGGCATACTTAGTACATCCCTGATACTACCACTGGCGCACTGGTCCTACACATAAATGAAATCCCAATCCAGAAAATCTCTAACAGAATCCTTGGAAATAGAATCGACAAATGAATTACACAATAATTTCCACACCCATTTCTCGGATTCCTACTATGTACCTACTGTGCTTGAAAATCGAAAATCCTTTTCCAAGTTGCATCTCCATTTCGTTGTTTATAAACACCGGGAGGTGCCGGACAAGCTAGAACTAGACGCAAAGCAAACAAATAAGGATTGTTGTATGTATGTAGGTATGTATGTGCTAGCTAGCACTCAACACGTCATCCGCCGGTCGAAAATCCACTTAAAATTAAAATTGTTTCATTAAATTTTTAATTACACTCCTAAATCAATAAGCGGGACTCTGAAATGCGATAATAGCATCATTTTCGGAATTGAATGAAGTCCTGGGTTGTTTTTTATTTTTTCGGTTCGCAGAAGCCGTGTGCATACAAAAATAATTAAGTGTTTGTCCGTACACTCCAATTAGCAGCGATATCATCTGCTATTCGAGTTTCAGTAAGGTGGGGAGGGCTGTGAGGTGGAAAAAGTCTTTCAGCTATCGGGTTAATTGTATGAGGATTCGAATGGAATACTCCTCAACCGTTCCGATTTCATCGAATTCAGTTATTTAATCGATTGATCCAACAACGAAAGGGGAAATCGGAATTGGTTGGGGAGCGAGAAAAAAAAAGCAACCAATAAATTGTTCGTGTTATGGGCGATGGTAATTAGTTAACCTAATTTGCATTTAGCCTCCGGTGACAACAGATATTTATATTACAGGAGGGTACCGATTTTTAAGCCCAACTGTAATGAAAAAAGTTCATGACGTACATAAGAAGGCGGTTACAGGCTCAGGCAAGTAACATTTACGGGGCTTAACATATTTTACGATGCTCTATGAATTACAATTTAATTGGAATTGAAAAGCTATGCTTTTGATTTTGACTTACATAAGTTCCATTACACGTAGAGAAATTGATAGCGATCTTCTGAATTACTGCTCGAATTTTAATTGGTTTTCGTTTGTAAACAAGCGTTGTGGGTTTGGTTGTATTTTCATTGCGCATATTTTCGCAGGACTGTCATTTTTATAGCAATTTGAAACCGTGATGAATAGTAGCATGTTATTTATACTGTGTATGTATTCACACTTAATGTGGTCAATAAAAAACTCATTTGCATTAAGCACAAGAGACTAAATTTGTGCTGTGACTATTGAACCGAATGTCATATTCATGCGATGCTCACTGTGTGTGAAAACTGTCCTCGGTACATAAACAACTTATTGATTGCTATTCATGAACTATGAGTATCCATTTTAAATGCTCTTGCTCACAAAATATGTATCTGATAGATATGCATTCAGGTATCTGATGGTGAAAACTTGGACAATGACACAGTGAGAATGAGAGAATGTCTGCCAGCCTCAATTGGTTTGTAGTTGGATATACATACATACTATACTTGTTCGTTGCCAATTTATCCGTCCCCTTACTAGGGATTAATATATGTAAATGTAGACGTACCTAACTACGAGTGCGAGTGAACCTCAATACGAATATCCTAAGTAAGTATGAGTATACTACGTATTGTACCCCAGAACTGTCGCTCGAGTTGATGAGATATTTAAACAAGGGCACTTCCTCCAGTCCAATCGCTTTGAGGTACATGTAGTGCTTTCAACGAATGTAAATCTATCTGTGACAAAAGATAGGCTCTCATTTGGTATCTTCTTTTGTGAAATAATACTTTAGGTTCTCAGAAGAGTTCCCTATAGAATCTGCAGAGTCCATTCTCTTCTACGCCAATTCTGTAGTCTGAAGTCTGCAGTTCACGTGAATTTCAAAATGTTTATTTCTGCTTGTGTAATCCTAGGTGCCACTTTTTAATTTCTTAGAATTCTTTGACCTGTTTCAGTTGCGTATATTTATCCTTACTTTATCGTTTGCTTTTTTGGTCTTCTCTCAAAAATTGTGTTTGCAAACCTGAAAACAAGACAGCTGGTACACCACCTAGGCTTCATTTTTTCCCTTCACAACTACGTACCCGCGGTAAAAGGTTACGGTATTATATTGGCCCAGTAGAACAACCACACTATCTGATCTCGTTTGAGTTCCACTGCTTGGTATTTGCCCGCGATATTTCCTATCAATGTTCAATTGGGGGCATCTCTCGAGCCCTTGAATTCCTGCTTGGAAAAGTTCCTGTCGAATGAACCCTTATTCCAAATATTTAGTTCCTTTGTCTTGTGCTTTTAATTATGTGTTGTGTAGATTTCTTGTATTTACTGCTCTACTTAATCCCATTTGTTAACTAGTTTTGTATAAAAACTTTCCTTGAAGCAGTATTTTTTGAACATAGCAGGCTCAGGGTCCATCCAATTTAGACTGAATTTCCTCATTTTCCTTGCCGGCGTCGTATTTGATTATTCGCAGTATAATTATTCTAGCACAATATACCTAGACCAGATCAGTCATGATCAGTCAGGGTCTGACTATCGTCGTCTACATCTAATTCAGTAAGTTTGACAGTTTTAGCTAACATAGTCTTTCGTTATACCTTCTTAAATACAAATTCAAATATAAATTTTAGGGGCAACAGGTCCATGGGACCCAGGGCCTAACTTCTCGTATTATGCGTATTAAATTCTTTACACGAATGGAAGGGACCTACTGTTTAATTTTGATTTGCGAAGCTTTTTCAAGACAGTTTGTCAAACGCTCGCGAGAGGTGCTTGTCGCGATATGTGGGGCCGTGAAAGAAATATTAGGTGTTATCTGGGGATCGAACCTCGAACCTTCGTTCCGTAGTCCAACGACTTTGAGCCACAGGGTCCTTAAATACTTGTCCTACATTTTTTCCTTAGTCGCTCATTAGGTTTGATTGATACTATTCGCCTTATAAAGCGAATATATACATGGAGCCTTGATTTATTTAGTCTAAGCATTATCAAAAACACACTTTTCCAGCTATTGGATTTGAGTTTTTAGTAAATCTGCGGACTTAAAGTTTTGAGATAAAATTTATACATTCTTATCGTCAGCAGTGGATTATATTTAACAAAATCAAGTTGTGGTTGATTTTAAAACTGATTTCAGCCCTAAAAGTATACATAAGTTTTCGGAAAATCTTGAATACATTAAATTTTGGGTGAACTATGTTATGCCGAAACCGTAGCTAGAGGTTAGTGCCCCAGATTCGAGTCCCAGATAACCAAAACAAACGACGATCTTCGTACATATCTTTGTACGATCACATAACAAAATTGTGACCAATAGTACCTACACTTTTTAAGTGCAAGGGGATGGGTCACGCTCATTTCTGAGGATGTAAACGAAATTTAGTATCTCTATCCTTGACTGAAACCGACAAGAAAATTAACGAAAACGAAGATAAAATAGCTGTATACTCCACACGGAAATACAAGTCTTGGTGAAAATGTGCGCCACGTACTTAATGGGGTGTACCATCATTACAAAAATCATAAAGGAACCTTTAATTAGCTAGTTACCTGGGGCTGGGAGTACCTTATTACTCTGATTAAATGAACTGTTGTACCGTATTTTTATTTTGAAGTATAATCAACGCCCCTAAAGTGTGCTTTTATTAATTGGGTTACACACCCTTTACGAGTTAACACACGCCCATCACATTTTATATATGTAGGTAGATAAGTAGTCCTTTCGTCCCTTTGGAATTGAATAACACTGGGTGAAAATCCTTTGTTCCACCTATAACCATAAATATTATTTCAGCATGTACTTAATTTGCAGTTATTCGGGTTCCACATAACTCACCACACTGTGTCAATTTCCAATACTTAGACCATCCATTTGTCTTTCGTTTTTATTTACGAGCCTTTTTCGCCCGCCACCACCGCAACCGCACACATCAGCGACGAAAAATTGAAATTGAATTACCATAAATCATTATATTCCTTTGTGCGAGGATGTGGGCCACGGAAAGTCCCCGTTCTGAAGCTCCCGAGACAAAAAAAAAGAAGGAAAATGCAAAAAACATAAACAGGACCCAATACCGCAAAACAAACAGACTGTCATAAACACACTACAAAACGCCATCACACACATACACCTACGTTTGCCATTTGTGGTCTGTTTCTTTTTTTTCGCCCTGAAATAAAAATAGGAAATGGGCGTTGCGGCGCGGCGCATTTTATGAGTCCCACTGTAACACCGTTAAATTCGCCTTGTGATTCTCATTTCGGAAAGTGTTGGCGAGGAGTTCTTCTGCTGCTGCTCCTTGTTTTGGGTTACGCCACACCGTGGGGGTATCATTTTTATTTCCCAAAACAAAGCGTTTTATTGCTTGCTCGTCGATACCTTGTTATGCAGAATTCAGATTTCGTTGTCAAAAGTGATGTCCCACTCCTAGAGAGTTACCCGCCCTCCTCAACCTCGCCGTTTGCCCTGAACTTAACATAGAAATAGCTTATCTTGTTCGTCAGTTTTTCCTTTTTTTTTGAGTTTTGGTTTGTTGTGTTTCTTTTTTTTTTTTGGTTTGTCGTGTCGTGTTATGTGTCGCAATTTTTTCAAGGATTGTTTTATTGATCATATGCATTGAATTCTAATGACTTAAGGAAGACGGATGAACAGCGTACATATACTCGTATGCGTGTGTGTTTAAAGAGAAACAAATTTCCTTGGCAGCCCTTGCCAAAAATATAAATTACTGCTGTGTTTGCTGAATGTGATAAAATTTCTAGATGAGGCTCGTACCGATGTCACTGGATAAGAAGGAGCAATGCTACGTCTGAAGATTGTGGAGTGTCGAAATAAGACAAAAGCGTTATATAAATTATCTGACGGCTCTGACGGCAGAGAGCGTTCGGTAGAAGGCGACGATAACGACGTCAGAGACGGCCATGGTTCATGGTGTTTTATTACATTTCTGCGGCTCTGAAGTTGTTTACATGAATTGTTCTCTCCCTAACTGATGTGGTTGGAGGGATTTTCTTTTCTTTTGCTTTTGTTTTGTTTTTCCAAATGAAAATAGATTCGGGACACACACGAGCTAGGACGTGTGGAAACAGCGGGTGACATGGGAAATTTTTATTTCAATCTAATTTTTCTTGGCATTTGATATCAGTCTATGAGATACACTTATAAGCTTATTTATGGCAAATAAAATTAGGTGAAGATGGGATGAGTCAGGCTGGAAAAGTTCCGTTCCGGAATTAAAGTGCGCCTTTAAGACTTTGTTTATACAATTTCTTGATGAAATGGTGATGATTTGAACAAGAGAAATCTTCATACTGCGTTGATTATAATGAAAGAAGATGGAAAATACGTACCTATACACATACATACATATGTACATATGTATTTATACATTGTTTCATCTAAAGCTATCTACATACATATGTACATAGGTATGTACAAAACGCTTTAAATAAGCTAGCCATTAGGGCGGTTTGATGTGGTTTGGGTGTAAGTCCCCACAAAACTGAACTAGTAGGTACTCTTCATCAGAAATTATAAAATTCCATTAGTCGATCATCCCTCTTTCAATGGTATCAGCTTAAATTTCTCTGATAAAACAAAATATTCGAGTCTTATCCTGGATAGGAAGCTCAGATGGAAACCAAACATTCAATAAAGCCACAGTATGTAGCACTTTTCTCTTTCAAAAAAGCTATTGGAAATAGATTTGGTTTACAACAACGAATAACTCACTGGCTATAAATCTCGGTTATTAGACTCACCGCATTTTTTCGGGCAGCCAAGTAGCTATCAAATTCTTGGAATCGATCTCTATAAATTCTCTAGTAGCTCAGTTCAATATTCGCCTTTGTTTGGTGCCGGGCCATAGTGATATTCTAGGGAACTGTAAAGCATAATAAGGCGAAGTATGTAATTAGCAACAACATCCCAGTAAATTCAATTTACAATACCAATCTGCCAGGATTCCAGACTATCATCCCAGAGATGTACTTAAGTGAAAGACCGTACCATTTTTACGACAACAGTTTGGTAGTCAAAGCTTTATTTTGTTGTCCTTCTAATTTTTAATACAACGTCTGTCATCATCAGAAACAATCACGGTTTTTTTCGGCTGAAATAGTTGAAAAGTCGATCGATGTTTTAAGTGTTCATCATCATTCATTAATTCATCATCTTCTGCCAATTTAGATAGAGCTCATAAAATCTGCCCTAGATTCACATTGTAAAATCATGTTTATACATATGTTTTCGCAAATTAATTGTAACCAAATATGTATTGCCTATTTGCAGACAGACACTTACAAGTTCACAATCTCATTATTTCAACAATCGATAGACTCCTAAAATGTTGTGAAATCGAAATGCGGAAAAACACTCTTTCATGCAACACATCACCTACGATAGCTCTGAATTTAGAAAATCAACTTTTAAATCGAATTAAGCCTTTCGCAAGCAAAAACTTTTCAAATCTCATAGAAACACTAAACGTCATCAATTTCATGGCATCATCCTTGCTTTAGCATGTTTATAGTTGCAAAGCTCATCACAAAACTATCAAAGTGAATTTTGTTTTGACTTATCGTTGGCCTGTTTGCTGCAATCGGTCGCTCAACCTCAGGGGTTCCGCTTACTCTTGACTGCTCTTCAACTCCGATTTACCATCGTCCTTTAATTAAAATTTAATTAAAATGTACGTCATTGTCACTGGACATTGTGTTTTAAGTTTAAATTTGAATTTGTTTCAACATTATTCTTGTTTTTTTTTTTAGAACCGTCCTGTACATGTATCCATACTAAACTGCTATCTGCACGTATGCATATGTATATATGTATGAATGTTGTGCTCCTACTATATGAGTGAAAGAAACAAAAATACAAAAATTTAATATCGGCTAGCCATAGCCGATGATACGAGTGAAAATAAAGCAGCGTCATCGACCACCCTCAGTCCGACATTCATTTTCCAGCGATTTTAGCACAATAAAAGTTGAGATGGTACTGCTGTTGATGATAATGATGACGGTCGGTGGTTGGAATGTGGTGGATTTCGTATGGCTGACATCGACATCCCTTTCTTTTTTTTTTTTTAACCCACCGTCGTCACAGTTGTGAGGGTATGGGGTGATGGTAGTAGGACAAAAGGACTCCATCAACCTTATACAAAAATTCTATTCAGATGTCAACAACTTTCATTCCAATTAAAATTTTGTTTTCTCTTCGGATTTATTATTTCACAGGAAGCATACACATATACACATAGTCCTATGTCCCACGAACAAGGATACACATTCTATCTATCCTACAATGAGATATTGCCCCAGACTCACTCACTGGATGTGGGGGAGTTTGGAATATGAATTTACACTTTGTATGTGTGTGTGTGTAAGTGTGTGTGTGTGTTGGGTTGAATGTTATAAAACTGATGACAGTAGTAATGATGTATCCATGCGAACCAGCCTAAGTCACCCCCATTGAAACTGTTCCAAATAGGTATACCCCCTGGGACGAATAAAGAGTGGGCGTTGATTCGCCACCTGTCGCTCTTGGACTGTTCCCTTTTTATCCACTCGCATACAGTGACACAGCGATTCAACACACAGATCAAGTCTCTTGCTGCAAATGAGAATGCGAATTCTCTAAAATTTCAGAAACTTTGGGGAATGTCCATCGTCGTTATACATATATTCTTTTGTATAGCAAGGCGACCCGTAGCTACAGAGAAAACAATAGACACCGCCAGTGGACAATCTGAGCAATCGATTTATGTGTAGTTTCTCATGTATTTGAATAGAATCTACTTACTTACTTACTTAACGGGCTCCCGACCCGTGAAGAGTCTCTGCCTGAGACACAGCAGCCTTCCACTCTCTTCGATCCCGGGCACGCTGCTTCCAGTTATCTAGACCAAGCGCTCTGGCATCCGCGATAGCTTGATCCTTAAAACGGAGGTTCGGTCTTCCTTGTCTTCTCGAACCTGGGGGCTGTGATTCGAAGATCCTCTTTGCTGGAGCATTATTGTCCATTCGCTCGATGTGGCCGAGCCAGTGTAGTCGACGTGTTTTGGCTTTTTGGACTACATCCACATCCTGGTACAGCTCATAGAGTTCGCGGTTATATCTTCTCCTCCATTCGCCCTCCTCGCATACGGGACCGAATATCCGACGAAGAATTTTTCTTTCGAAAGTGTTCAGTATTTGCTCTGCTTTCCTGCTTATCGTCCAGCACTCGGCTCCATACAGCAGAACTGGCAGGATCAAAGTTTTGTAGAGCATACATTTCGTCTTTCGAGTTAGGAGTTTTGACCCCATTTGTTTCGCCAAACCGAAGTAGCAGCGGTTTCCTAGGGTAAGTCTTCGTCGAATCTCCACTAAGTTGTCATTCGTGGAGTTGATATTTACTCCGAGGTAGGTAAACTCCTTAACCACTTCGAAGTTACTGTTGCCAACAGTGACGTTTTGTCCTAGGCGGTGGACAGATGCTTCTTTGTTTGTTGACAACATGTATTTGGTTTTGTCCTCATTCACTTCAAGGCCAACACGTTTCGCCTCTTCTTCAATTGCCGTAAAAGCCTCTAACACGGCGCGCTGGGAGCGACCGATGATGTCGATGTCGTCTGCGTATCCCAGCAACTGGACAGATTTGTTGAAGATAGTGCCTTCCGTGTTTACACCTGCCCTGCGCACTATCTGTTCCAGCACAAGATTGAAGAAGTCACATGATAGCGCATCCCCTTGCCGAAATCCGGTGCATGTTTGGAATAGTTCAGAGGAACTGTTGCCGAATTGCACGTTGCACCGCGTGTTATCCAGCGTCACGCGGCACAGCTGGATCAGTTTAGCCGGGATCCCGAATTCGGCCATCGCCTTGTAGAGCTCAAGACGATGAATGCTATCATATGCGGCTTTAAAGTCGATGAAGAGATGGTGAGTCTCGACTTGAAATTCGTTGGTCTTTTCCAGGATTTGCCTTAGTGTGAAAATTTGGTCGATCGTCGATCTGCCGGGCCGGAAGCCACACTGGTACGTGCCGATTAGTGTGCTGCAGAAAGGCTTCAGACGTTCACACAGTACGTTGGATAGGATCTTATATGCGACATTAAGCAGGGATATGCCTCGGTAGTTCTTACAAGACATAGGATCGCCTTTCTTGAAGATGGGGCATATAGAGCTGATAGTCCAGTCATCGGGCATGACTTCATCCACCCACACTTGGTTGATGACTTGGTGCATGCACCCCACCAAAGCATCACCACCATGTTTGAAAAGCTCTGCTGGTAGACCATCAGAGCCGGCGGCCTTGTTGTTCTTCAGCTTTTTGATAGCTGAGCCGACCTCTTCAAAACTAGGAGGGGGAATGGATTCTTCATTGACTGGATGCGGGTTCTCTTCTTGCCCTATCACTCTCTCTACCTGCCCATTAAGTAGCTGCTGGAAATGCTGCTTAAATACATCTACTATTCCCTGTGCTTCGGTGACTAGGTTTCCTTCACTGTTTCGAAGAGCCTGCGTTCCGGGCTTGAAGCCAGCTGCCAGTTGCTTGGCTTTCCTGAAAAACATCCGGATGTTGTTCCTATCGCGGGACTCTTCGATATCCTTGAGCTGGGAGGCTGCGTGGGCCCTTTTCTTCTTACGCAGTATCTTCTTCTCCTCCCTTCTTCTGGTTCGATACTCTTCTCTCGCTGCCCTTGTTTTGCGTTGCAGCGCTTGCAAGTGTGCATTTTCTGTCACCTTTTTCCGGCGTACGCATTCATCATCATACCAAGGGCTCTTTTTGGGTGGTGGCTGGTAGCCTATGGTGGTCTCTGCTACCCCTTTGATGATGTCGCGATACTGGTTCCACAGATTGTTGGCGTTTGTGGATGGTGAATGCACAGCGGAGAGTCTCTCACTCAGGCGCTCCCTGTAGGCTCTGGCTACTCCAGACGTGCTAAGGCTTCCAACGTTGAATTTCTTTTTCTGGGCGGTCTGCAGCTTCTTCTCATTGGATAGTCGAGCTCTGAACTTAGCTGCAACAAGAAAATGGTCAGAGTCGACGTTTGCCCCTCTGAACGTTTGCACATTCAGAATGTTGGATGCGTGCCTCGCATCTATTAGCACGTGGTCGATTTGGTTGGCGGTTCGACCATCTGGAGAGCGCCAGGTTGCTGTGTGGATTCGTAGTCTTGGAAACCTAGTGCTACTTATCACCGTATTACGAGCTGCTGCAAAATCGATTAGCCGGAAGCCGTTGTCTGTTGTCGTGTCGTGGAGGCTGTGCTTTCCAACTAATCCGCCGAAGATGTTTTCCTTACCGATTTTGGCATTGAAGTCCCCGAGTATGATTTTGACATCATACTCCGGACAGGCTCCGTAGGCTCCGTCCAGGAGGTCATAAAACTCCTCCTTGATAGAGTCTTCAGCTTCGTCGGTAGGGGCGTGTGCACATATTATGCTGATGTTTTGAAATGTAGCCTTGATGCGGATCACAGCCAGGCGATCGCTGATCGGCTTAAAGTCAATTATCATTGAGCGTAGCCGATTTCCCACGACGAATCCGCATCCTAACATGTGCAGTCTTTTGTGGCAGCTGTAATAAATGTCGCAATTTTTCCGTTTTTGCATACCTGATCCTATCCATCGTATCTCCTGGATCGCGGTAATATCTGCCTTGTACCGCGTGAGGACAGATTCAAGTTTTTGAATAGCACCAGGAGTGTACAGTGTACGTACATTCCAGGTGCATACTCTTATATCATAGTCCGTGTACGTTCCGGGTCGTGGTATTAAATGAGGGGGTCCATTATCCGAGGCTTGTGTCTCTCTCATAACTAAATTTTTTTTTACGTGGTAAGGAAGTTACCCCGACGGCACAACCCCCAACCTGGAGGGCCAGTTCCATTTTTTGAAACCCCTAGGACGAGGGGCCGGTTTTAAACCGAAGTCAGTATCCCGCTTCGGGGATATGAGCGCTGCCGTTGGCCCAATAAGGGCTCATCCGCCACCATCTCTTTTCCAAAAACCTGACTTATTCTTGGAAATCTTTATCGGCCTGAGCTCCGAATATGTCGAAGTAGCCCAGATAAAGTGTTGTGCTTCCGTTTGAAGCTTTAACGCCACCGTTGACTCCATCGAGAGAGTTCGTCCGATGTCTTTATTTATAGTGCTGCAATTTTCTCTTGGTCAACACTCGCGCTTATAAGTTTAGCAAGTCGGGTCCGGATGGACACCAACCAGTACCCGATGGCTACCACTAGGAGGTAAAATAAGCACAATTGATGCGCAGTAACAGTTACAACACTGGACGTCGCCAGGTTGACGCCAGTCAGTGCCTACCCTATTTCTACAGCATCCAGCCATCTTGAATAGAATCTACCTATGCGAAAATATAATGATGTTACGGTACAGTACAAGGACAGGACCATGTACTGTGTTGATCTTTTGGAGAATTAAATTGCGTTACGTATCTAATTATATGAATCTTTGCTGCTTCACAGATTTTCATCTATTCAATTGCAATAAGGATTGTGAAAACGAATCAAATAAAGGAACTTTAAATTTGATTGTTTTTTGCAATAATGGTTGAAGGTCTTTCCGAAATATTTTTAAGGGATCATCGTACCTAGGAGTCAAGGTTCGGTTTGGTAGAAGCATCTGCCAGCCATTTGTTATTTTGTCTGAGGACCTTTACCCAGGACCCAAACAAGAGTCAAAGAGTTAAGCATTATAATCAATTAAAAAAATTATTATTTTAAAACTGTTTCAAAGGTTGAGCAAGGCCTTAAGTACACCCAAAATTAGTACATGGCTATTAACCTATACAAAGTATTTGCTGCGAAAATAGATGCATGGTTCCCAAACGAGTAGTGAAGTCCATAAATGAACCGATAGCAGAGAAGACGAAATACCACTTTGCGTACAGCCCCGGTTTACCTCTGCTATATCTTAGCTGCCGCATCTAAAACGTTTTATTCATTGGCACAACTCTTATAACAATGTCTCATATAACCCCTTTTACCTAGCAGGGTCTCATATGTAGTCAAAGATTGTTTTGTCGAAAGTACTTTTATATCAATGAAAATGGTCATAGCATATTCTCTTCTATCGTGCATTCAATTCGAGCAACTAGTTTTGGGACGCAGTCTCATAGGATCAAAGGTGCATTCTCAAAGCATTCGTGTGTACTTAAATCTTTGCCAACCTTTCAATGCTGTCTAGTAGAAAGATAGACAGACTTATAGGTAAGAAACTTTTGTTAAATGAACAGGATTGTTCAAGGCACGATTAGGCATGCTACTGGTTAGTGCTTCACTTCAAAATGGCCTACACCCTTACAAGATCATATTAACTCAAGAACTGAAGCCTTGTGATCGTTTGAAGCGCCGAGACTTCTCCGATTGGGCTCTGCAAAAGTTTGAAGAAAATCCTGTATTTCATTTAAAAATTATCTTTCGCGATGACGCTCATCTTTGGCTTAATGGCTTTGTCAAAAAGCAAAATAAGCGTTATTGGACAGCAACAAACCCACATGTGCTTCACGAGACTCCATTGCATCCACAAAAAATGGATTTCATGCCGAAAGTGTATTTGGACCGTATTTTTTCGTCAATGAAAATGATCACCATGTTACGGTCAATGGAGTTCGCTTTCGTGCCATGTTGGAAGACTATTTTTTCCAGCTTTGGATGGACTTTACATCAATGATATGTGGTTCCAATAAGATGGTGCCACATGCCACACAGCTGGCCGAACAATTGATCTATTGAAGGGAAAGTTCGATAATCGTGTAATCTCGAGAAATGGTCCGGTCGAATAGCTTCTTTTTATGGGATTACGTTGGTTTATGCCAACAAGTCAACAAGGTAAGAGGAGCTCAGGAACAATATCGCCAAATTGCCAACCGATATGTGTGGAAGAGTGATGGAAAATTGTCTCAAACAATCGATCACTGCAAACGTGCTCGCGGTGGTCATATGAACGTGAGTTAATTCGATAACATGTGTACTAACATACCTGGAATAAATTTCAGCCCAATATCTTAATTATTCTGTGCTTTATTTAATTACAAAAATGTCATGTCCTTATTCGAAAAACCTTTAGTATCAACCCTAATAATTATAATTAACTAATTATTTTAAGTTACATACATATATTGAAAATCGGCTAAAGTTTGTGTTTTCTACTCGAACAGACTGGAGAAGTGAGTTTTCCATAGTCCCAGTGTGACTCTGCCGTATGTACATACATATGTATAGTGCTTCCCTCATAGATAACCATTGTCACCACGATGCTTGTCGCGTTGCGAGATCCAATCTTTCAATTTCAAAAAGCCACACCCCAAAAATTTGTGTCGCAAAATTATAATTAAAACTCATTTTGTTTGTAGTTTACAGATTCGGGAAAATATCCGTCTAACTTACTGTTCAACACAAACTAGTATCAGCTTTTGTTTTTTTTCGAAAATCAAAAACAAAAAACGGATAATAATTGCACACGTATGTATATACATATACATATGTAGATATATGAGTACCCCTACTCTTATGGTACTGTTTACACCCTGACAAAAGGATCTCACAAAACACGCTAAAGGCGTGGAGTGTAATAACAACAACGTATTCTACGTATCGTGAATTTGAATAAAGCTGCTAAACAACAACGGTGTTTGGTGGGTGGGGTTGGAGGGTGTGTATATGGCTGCAAAAGTTTTTGATTATAATTTTCCGTGCCAACTCCGTTGTCTTTCCTTCAGCACAGAACCAAACTGCATTCAAAGCGGAAACTATGCAGATCCAGGTGAAAATGTGCAAAGAAAGAAAATTGAAATGCTGCAATGAGTTGCTGATGCTGATGAAGATGCCACACACAGAAGTTGTAGATACCTCTGCAATTCAACAAGCAGCCATGTGAAAAAGCAATGCATCTGGATGTGCACACTGCAAATGAATATACGTAACGTACATATATTGCTTGTAATGCATCTGGGGAAAATATGGATTCCTAATGAAAACGTCAAGGCACACAGCTCCAATGATACGCCAAAGTGTGAGCGAGAGTAGGAATGGGAATATTATCGAAAGCCTCTTTCAGAAATTCCCTTTGATCTCTGATTATGTGCATGAAGATACGCACTTTGAAGTTGTTGTCGAAAATGTTCTATGAATGGTTGTTCATAAATAAATGTTCGCTCCATTTTAATATGGAATACCAATTCTTGGTTTTGTTTAGAAGATTCCGGGTCTTAGAGGCTTAATAATGAAAGGTTAACCTGGTGGATGTATTCATGCATAAATCAGTCTGTGGTTGGGTATGTTCTTACCCTTTTGATATGAATTTTATAGGTCGCTGCTATATTATTTATCTGAGCAACTCGAATAAACTCAGGTTTTTACTATGTGTATAACAAAAAACAATTGGCATTGTCTTACCACAGTAAAGTCCTGTAATGTAGTGTAATTATTCAGGGATATATCGACCTTTTTTCGCTCATCCCACACGAGTCTTTCCTGACTTCGATTTATTATCCATCAGTAAAAAATAAATAAATATTTTGAAGCAAGGCCCGAAGCATATTTATGTATGTTCTAAGAAATAATAATTTTTTATGTGTACTTCTACATATCTATTATTGTCATCGTTAGATTTGCTACTTGATTTCAATGCTACACAGAATTATAGTTGTCAGAGAAAACAACCCTACATCAGGAATTTCTTAGAACATATTCTGACATTTCACCACTGTAGAACGCCAGTCAATGAGGTAACACAGCATTTACTTTGTTTAAGCGTAAATCGATCCATTTCGTACCGACCCAAGCCCTGAACCTCGAACCTCCCGCTCAGTAGTCCAACACACTAACCACAGATTCATTTGATAACGATGACCATCTTCCATATTAATTGGATTATTGGAAGATTGGTGAATACTGAATGGTGACTCCTGTTCATAACTAGGATAACGGCCATATAGGTAGTCCGCAGAGCTAAGAACTTTCCGAGTCAATTATTTGCAACTCCTCCATAAACCGAAGTGACGGTCTTGCTTCAGAGACGACACGCTTCGAACTAATATGACGTTTATAAGTCGATAGATCCTGATGGGATATTATGCTTTTTTTTAGTTAGTAGCGACATACTAGGAACCAATCTTTTCTTTTACGAAGAAAGTAAAATACCTGTGGCGAATTTTATTGAAAACCTAATATTCGAAATGTATCAAGAAATAAGGTTTGCAGTTCCTTATAAGTGATTTTTCAGTCCCTTATACATTTTCATAGATTTAACCTGGCGTAGATCTGAAACACAGTACGATACATTCGCATTGGTACCGATACTTTGCTATTGGGTCAATAGACGACCAAAACTCAACTCCATGTTCCATTTTCCGTCTGTCGGTTAATCGGACCAGACTTCTCGGTCTTAGGCCAGTCATCAGCATCACCTAATCGAGCTGCGTTGCAGTTGTCCATTTAAGAACTTTCGTCCAGCAAATTATGTCCGCGTACAAGATACAAAGATCTACTATAATAATTTACAAAGTACAACCAATATATCATTTTGGGACTAGCATCTCAAGTTCTGCCCTATAAGTGAATACTGGCCCATAATTTTCTTATGCCATGTTCAGCAACAGATTTGATATAATGATAATGCCGAGATATTTTCCCTCACTGGAATAGACTAATGTTGTACTGGGGATAAGTTTAGGATTGGCTAGTCTTCTTTGGTGAAAACTGCTAGAACGATATGACAATGTTTGATAGCTTCTCTTCAGTATCGAATAAATCTTACCTTATAACTTGAAAGGCGTAATCGTCAGAATGGCGGCACTCTTTAAAAGTTACAATCAACTACAGAATAACTCATTCAGATACAGTTGACATCATCTTCCAACTATGACCCATTCAATGGCAGCTAGCTTCCTTGGTGAAGTTATCTCACAGTATTCCAGTATAGAAACAAGTCACTCCATTATTCTTAACAATATTCCTAAAGAATTCATTTCAGAAAAAACTGGTTTCTTAAAAAACAAAATGCAAGCCAAAGTCTTCTCCAGATAAAACTTGGACAGCTCTAAGATCGAAAACCAGGGAACTCCAGGGCTTACAAACGTGATTCGGGCATTTTGTGCATTTTTTTTCACAGATTAACGGCTCAAAAGATTTTCTGTTGACCTCAGTCGCTTCTTTAGAAAGTTCAACTAAATTTGGAATGACAGACGTGCTACGTGCTAGTTGCTTCCAAAGTGTCCAGTCTGTACTCTACTGTAATATGTGCTTCACTTCCTTGTTCTTCATACGATATTGGGGTTGACTCAAGTTTCTCTTACACTGAGACACCTTCATCAATTTTTCTCCGAGGCTTTTATTTTTTTGCCCTCTGCCGATGTATCAGTAGGGGATACAATTGAACTTTGCGGCATATTTAATCCTTAACTAAATAAATCAAATCTTTGGTAAGCAGTCATCTTAATAGTTGTTAAATGTCATTTACTCAAAAGGGGCTCAAAATAAGTTGTTTAATACTCGTATCCTGAATAAAAACAAAAAATAAAAGTTAATTACACACCACGCAACATTCCAAGTTATACACAGACCGGAAGCGCGTCGACGACATAAAGAAAAAAGTTAAACACAGCCAAAGTGTGAGCAACTTTCTCTGTAGGTAAATATAAATTATCGTGATGTTTTGTTTGTTTTCGGTTCGGCCCCATTCAAAGAAACAGCTAAATTCCAAAACTTTAACGCATTAAGGCGGCCCTAATGTCGCCCGCCTTCCGTGTTCTCGTACCACTCGGAGTGAATAACTCTGAAATCACAATGAAAGTCGGAAAAGAAGTGCTTACCTTTGCGTATCGGCGGCAGAGCCACCATGACATGGGAGGATAATGGCGGTGGGCAGATGATGTAATAATTTTACTCTGGCCCCCCATTTGGGGGCGGTAATTTATTAAAACTCTCCGAAGAGTACTTATGGGACGACAATTCTTGTCGTTGTGCTATTATTGTTGTTGCTGTCGCCGAGATTTTAATGTGAATCTGTGCGCAACCAATTTACACCTTTTTTTTGGCACGGAGGTAGGTACGACCAACAATAATTTATTACAGACCAACGATAGAGAAAGAGACCGGAAGACGGGCCTAATTTGCATTTATAACTGCAGTTTGTAAAGAACTTTTCGTTGTTTTATCTGAAGAAAAGAATTTTAATATTTAATTGTTGTGAAAATGCGAAACAGATGCAGGACGAGCAGCTGTAGATACTTTTCGAAAATCTAGACGAAAGAAGAATTTTTGTTTTTTTCACTCCATGTGTGAGAAGTTTAATTAACTATTTTTTATCTCAAGAGGGATGGGATGCAAAAAAAAAATCTTTACACATGAGCAAATTAAAAAAGGTGAATGTGAAGTGCTAACTTTCGCGAAAAGTTTAATTCGAAATCTTTGGTGTCCATGTATCTCGTTGTTTTATTTTATTCTCTTCGTGTTTGAGATTAAAACTTCTAGTTGGGTTCACGGTGTTTCCTCTCTTTTTTTTTTTTGCGCTTCTTTGTTGACATTTTTATTGCTTGCATGGGTTCGGATTTGCGTTCCTTTTCCGTTTTGACAACCGCACATGGTATCACGTAACAACGATTAAGGATTGAATACGAACGCTCAAGTGGGGGAGGGAGGGTCACAGCAATATAGCATAAAGGACGACGAGGATGTCGACTGTCATTATAAGGACGCTCGTAATATGGCGTTCTATTTACATTTCTTCTTTTCAATTCCCAATCGACACGGAGAGGCGATGGTGGCGACGACGTGTTTTGATTTCCCACGCCGTGCCGCTGTTGATAATAACATTTTGATGTATCAGGATCGAAAAGGAGGGCACAGGAGAAAAATCGTCGAGGACGATGCGACGCGTTTGGTCACATTTTAAGCACTTATTAACGCGATTGAAATTCACGTCATCCACAGAAGGATGTACGCAAAAAAATAAATTAAGGCTGAATTAAGTTTGCGTGATTTGAAAGTGTTTACTTTATTATTAAGTTAAATTGCAGATTGAATAATGATTCGATGAAGGGATTTCTGTATAACAATGGGGAATGCGACCGGAATGAAATTAAGCGAGTTTTTTCTATAATTGTATTTATATTGACATTAGCATTGGGACGCCTGGGTTACTAGCATTCGACGCAACAGCTTCTTGGAATGTCTCAAATTAGGCATTGATTGGGTTTGATTGGGTAATGAAAAATTAATTTATTACAACTAAATTATATTTATTTTTTCTTTAGATTTTTTCTTCATAGATTTTGCGGATAATCACTGTATTTGAAAATCTGTAAAGAACAATAAGAGATGCTCTAGAATTTTCAAAAGCATGCGATAAAGTTTAGCACAAACATCTACAATATCTACGAGGTTGAGTAAAAAAATTTTATGAAAGATGAATCCAGGTTGTGGTTAATACTTTCTTCGGAAGATGTGGAGTGTCTCAAGGTTCCATTCTTTCGGCATTTTTGCCTCTCCATATTAATGATCTGTCCTACCCAGACGACTAATGCGCAGTTTTTTGCCGAGGTCGATGTTTGTTGCTGTACAGCTCGTAGGTGGTCGTTGAATTTCCTCCTCCAAACTCCGTCAACGCAAACGGAAACAAATGTCTTACAATGTATTTTTCTCTTGATACGACCGAGGATATCTTCATCCTAGATAGAATCCATTCTTTACCGCCATAAACTAGGACTCAGGTAATCAAGGTCTTATAGCTGTAGAATCTTCTTAGTTACGTTCTCAACCGAAAGAAACAGCGATTGACTAGAGCCATGCTGAATGAATTCAATGACTTCAGATGACTTTGATGGGTTCAAAGACTTAATCGACTTCCGATGAATTCAACGACTTTTAGTGAATGCAATAAATTGCATTCATTTTGACTTCAGAATTATGGTTGTAGAAAATAGTTGTGAAATCATGACTTTAAAATCATCAAATTAAAACAAATCTATGTAATTTCTTCATATGACTTCAAAAAATGCATTCCACAATGGTTGCATTCTTTTACAGTTTTATTCATAATCACATTTATATTTCGCCAGCATTTGACAATAGTCCAAAGTCTAACCTCTAGAGATTCTAACTCTATAGCGAGGAGTCGGATGAACCTATGGCAAAAAGACGTATTACGGCCTTCTTCATCACGATCTGTTCTTCGAAAACTCTGACTGACCCCTACGGGAGAAATGCATCCTCATTGACCTATTCTTTGGTGGGATTTCTGATGCTGCACTTTTTCGAAAATGAGACCCGGAAGGCAGTAACCATGAGTGTTATTCAATTACCACTGTTGCGGTATAAGAGAGTTTATGTGCCCTCTAGCTTTTTAGAATCGGAAATAGAGTAGATTTAGGGACAAATCTAATAAAAACGTCAGATAACACCACAGCATCAAACTCAATAGTAACAATATTCATTTCACATCCAAAACCTCAACTTCTGCATTTTGACAGAAATAACACTACAACCCCAGGCTTATATGTACATACATATAGATTATACATCTCTCTCACGTTTCAGTACACCCTATGCTAAATGTTTTATTTTCGACTCGGGCTCATTATATTTCCCAGACCCTGGCACATTATTAATGTAAAATTTGGTCAAAGTCACTGCAAACCGAGGCATCCTCAATGTGATGTGTTATATTAAAACATACTTCCTTTTACCCATAAAACAAACCACCAGACGCCGTACAGATAATGTACATCCATACAGCTAGCTGATAGTGATACGCTGTACTACTGTGTCGGTGAGGGTCGTTTTTGGCTTTTTTATGAGACATTTCACTGACAGTGACAATTATGAGAACATGTGAGGAATTTCGCCTACGTCGTTGTCGTCTCTTCCAAAAAAAGACAATGCCACGAGCAGATACACATATATTTAGCTCGTACCCAGCAAAAATATACGTCCCTGTGTAGTATGACAGTACATACCATCATGTGAGTGCGGTGAATTGCGGGGGTAGGAGGTGGGGGTACTGATATGGCAATGGTGGTGATAAATGTGGTTGCGAAGGAGAAGCAGCACACAACAACACATACTGGCTGGATGCTGGAGTACAATTCGCCATACCGAGCTCCACTACCAAAATAGGATTAGGTGTTGCTATTTAACGGAAAATCATCTACGCTTAACTGTAATAAAAGCGTATTTGATGCTTTGAAGCGAATATTAATTTCACCTAGCAACGGGTGCTTAGATACTTTTGTCGACTAGAGCCCCGAGGAAAGTAATGGATAAGCGCATATTTCGTACACACAAAAGGGTAATGGTGCTGGGTGATTTGAGCATGAGTAAAACGAACATACTATAGATACGAACCCTCGACAAAGGGGCCGAGAGGTTAGATAAAATTTATATTAATGACAAATGAAATGGATTTACGCGGTGTTAAACAAGTGCTTTTTGAACAGATACAAAACCCTTGGTATATGTGTGTATGCAAGAATGAAAGCGGAACTCTTAACGTCAACTAGCACAGCTTAGAGGAAGGAGAATATGTAATTGTGATTCTAAGGACGTTGTTGATGGTGATTAATAAGATGTGTATGGCGGATGCGTGTGTGTATATGTGTAATGTGGGACGCGTGTGCGTACGGTCTCTTTGGATTTTATTAAGTGGAATGATGAGCTCCTGTAATGAATATTATGCTGTGATTGATGCAGGGCCCGCAAATTTATGTCGATCGTGTGATTATTTTGTGGAGGAATTCGCTTGTTTGTCTTATTAGAAATTACTTCACATAGTAAATTCATGGTTGAGAGGTTAACAACGATCAGTACGCAAAGGATAATAATGGGGTTACTGTGCAAATGTACGAACACAGGTTAGACAGTACATATTCTATTCAATTTGTACTGAGTGTTTATTTATTTACTACAGACAGTAATATGGCATAATGTATGTTCAGATAATTGTGGAAAAGAAATCAGTAACATTTGTCACACTGTGCGGGTAATATAGTACTTGGAGTGCAGTTCCAATAGGCTATTAGGTGACAAAGAACAAAACAAAAATGGTCGTTCTTGTTTACAGTTGCCATGAAATGATGTTACATTAATTTTGAACTAAGACATTAGCATGTCAATAAAAATAAACTGCACGACTGGTTCGTACGTACCTACTTGCACCTTTATGCTCAAGGCTTACAAATTATTCAGGATCAAAGATCAAGGTAAATACATAGCTAAATAGCTGAAATTTAACCCATTCCATACCAATCCGCATTTTTGAGGGGACTACCGCGTAAACTTTAAACGGATGTTATACGCGAAATTTAATTGAAAAAAGATTTTTTTTTAAAAAAAAAAGAAAAATAACTGCCCTTCATGAATAATTGGAGGAATGAATGATGGGTCTCTCAACGCATTAGACAGAACACCTGCTTTTGAGATCGAATCCCCAACTTTAAGTATATTCTTGAAACTCCTTCTATTTGTTCCTCATTGTCAGCAAATATGTATGGAGTCCTCATTTATAATTAGGCCAAAGAATCCGTCGCATTCGCTACTTTGAGGAATACGTTGACGTATTTCATGGAAAGGACAATCCCATAAAATCCGTCCTAACGTACCTACATACATATATACAAACATTTTCCACTGATTCAACTGTCAATCGGCTGCCAACAGATACAACAAATAAAAAAAGGAGAAAAGGTAACCAATTCTATCTGTTGTATCCGTCATATCCGTTACTTACCGGTGACCTTCCATTAGAATCAGTGTATTCTATCCAGCTATCAGGTGAATATGTCGACGCGACAAATGTCAATATCCTGTCACATCTGCCAACAGATTTAAAGTCCTAAAGTGATGAAAACTGATGCCGTCAGCTCGTCATCGCTGTAGCGTTAATCACACAATGGATTAGTATTTAGTCTGAGTACTCCAGTGGAATGTTGCTTACCCCGACAACGGTAGGTACTACAACAACCCAAGATGGCAGGCATACAAATTCATCCTACTAGTACCAGATTGTCTATCTTGGATGCTGGGCTTTCGTTATGTCAAGAAATCAAGAACATGACCGTCGTCCATAAAGTGCGATTTACTTTGGACAGGAATAGCGCAGTCACATAAGGACAATTGTTGGCTTAGAATCCCGTTTTCAATAACATTTCCCTATATTCTTCGTCTTAAAAATTAAGTTGGAGGACAGCAAAAAATATACTCGTATACCAATTTAGTTCGTGAGGACAGCAACAACGTTGATGACTCCCGCAACCTGGAGGATCAGTTCCCATTTATACCCCTAGGAAAAGGGGCGGGATCTTCCAGAGTCAGTAACCCACAGGTATGAGCGCTTATTAAGAGATCATCCGCCACCATCTCTCCCAACACCCTGGTTCAGTATTGGAGATCCCTATAAACCTGGGATTCAATGATAACACTAATAGTTCGACCTGATTGGAACTGTAGACCCCACTGATTCCATCTAGGAAGCAAGAGGAAGTGCTCAGTGAGAAAGAACTCCTCCCCCCTCTCTCGTCTGTTACCTCCAACCTTACAAAGGGGTTAGTTACCCAATCTCCAGTTGAGATACCAGGGAACCAGCAACCACCAATAAAATTCTATTTACATCCTTGAATAACATGGGCTTCAACGTTACACACCGACCAGTTGCACTCAGGTCTTGTTAAACCAAAGCGGAATTAAATTGACTTGTCTTGCAAACGACCTGATTGACAGCAATGTATGTCAGATTCTAAAGGTAATCTCAAATACAAGGGACTCCGTGAAAAACACTTGGCATGTGATTGACGTTTAAGCTTTTCAGGTAGTAGAGGGAAAACAAATGGAATCTTTGAACACATACAGTTGCGACAATACAGAAAATATAAAACCACACATTCCAAGTATGCTCCTCTTGCACTAGGTACCAAATGGCTTTGATTCATCTACAACCACCCACCATTTGCCTCAATTCACTTCCTCTCCAAACCCTTAGGTAATTCGAATGGCTCCTTACTATGTATGATTGTGTTTTCAATTTACATATGTATGTGTTTAACAATTTTTTTTCAAACTCGACCGGAAACTTTTCTAAAATTTGTTAACCCTTTGTTTCAGCAGAAGCATCCGCATGTGATATTTGAGGCGCGAACTAAAGCCAATAAAGGATGCGCCAATGCTGGAAATCTCGATGCGTGGCGTTTGTCACGTCGCACTAAACATTTATCGGGCGTCATTGATGATATTCATCCGATTGGTGGCGGCCGATATAAGAGGGACGTACGTGAGGCAACCAAATACATTGAAACAGCAATTATCGTTGACAAGGCAATGTTTGAAAAACGAAACGGCAGCACCCGGGCTGAGGTTATCCATGATGCCATTCAGGTGGCGAACATCGCTGATTTGGTGAGTACAATTTTTGCATACTTTGTGCAACTTTAACGTTTACATATGTATGTATCTAAAAACATACACGTACATATTTACATACAAACTTTGGTAGATTGAAATAGTGTGGTTTTACTGGGAGTCGAATCTGTGGTGAAGGTGGGGATTTATAAATTTTCTCTCTTAGTTCGTAGACATTCACAAACATGGGGATCCACAACTATAACAGATACATATGTCTTGTAAATTACGACGTCTGCAATCAGCAGGCAAGATGCGACTTAATACATATGTATGTACATGTATAGTTAAATCCACAGCAAATGTGAAGTCTTTTGTTTCGTTTGAATGCATACTTTGAAAGGATAATGAATTGGATTGCGGTAGAGTGGGTATCATCATCTGAAGTAGTTTCTATTTTCATATTTGTGTCTGCAAGCTTGGATTTATATTAATTGGAAAATAAGAGCAACATTTATAGATACTCCTTCTTCATCATGGTGATCTGTAGTTGAGTTTTCGAACTGTAAGTTGTTGGTAGGACTCTTTGACGCAACCAACCGCAACATTTATAAAAACTTCGAGAAAAATTAAAACCACTTTTTACTAGTTTTTTTTTTATAAGCATATCAACACCTTAATTCTTTGTTAATTAAAGTTGAACGCTTTTAGCGAAACCAACTATAGATGGGACAATCTCTCTACCTGCAACATTTTGAGACAGACACGAGCCTCCTTCGCTTTACCAAAAGCTCTTGTTGGTTTAATTAGTCCCGGGTAGCCAAACGGTGCGATCCATGGCATCACAATAAACCTTTATTGGTCTAAATGAGTCTGTGCACTTGTGGAGACAGCCACTCTAACATGGACTTAAACCTAAGCCACCAACCATTTTATTATACAGCTTTAGGATACTTAATCTATATTTCCACCTTAGTGGCTTCAGGGCTGCATATAATGGTCGTTGTTCCAATTTCAATGTGAGGTGATTTCCTGTACACCTTTCTAATAAAGTTAACATCGCCTAAGAACAATATTTCATCATTAGGAATAACAACAGTAGAGTTGTTTTATGGCACTCTCTTTTTGAGTTAAGAAGCTTTCAAGAAATTGAGAATTCCTTGGGGTAAAACTTATTTTAAGGCATATGAGTCCAGGCACAAGCCATACACATATTTCTTCAATATTCCATTAGGATCTGCTTATTGCCATTACTTGCAAATAAATATGCATTATGAAAGGGTACATACCTTCTTCTGCAATTCCAACATTGCATTCGATCGAAAACATTACGATATGGAAGCGTTTTATTCAAACCATTCTTTTCGATTCAGGCACCTCATTTAATATCCAATTCTTTTTATTTCACTGCAATTCTTCCCGTTTTTATTTTATTCACCTTAACCTATCCTCTCTAGTCATTGTAATAACGTCAAAGGATTCATGAATTGTTTCATCCACAATTTATGTTCACATTAAAAGGTTGTTGGTTTTATTTTTCTATGGTCCGGGTCCCAAGTGATCCTTTCTTGAAAGCGAGCTATCTCCCAGTGGACAATAGAAAAACCGCCTCCTGCTGAGAAATATAGGACAACGACAGGCGATTTTTCTCTATAAATGTCCAAATAGACTTTAGGTACTCTCACGCGGCGGATTTTTGGTTCCAGCAAAAACATTCTATTCACCAAGTAATAAATTAAAGGATTCCTCTTGAAGCTGCCTCATCACCACCTCCACCGCCAATGATACCACCGTTGACTTTCAGCTCAATTCCAACACTGCTGCCATTCGTTCGTTGTATTTGCCGAAATTCATTTCCGATGTTAGACAATCTATAGTGACAATTAATCTCAATTGAAAGAGAGAACGACGACTGTGACTACCAGTACGACTATGACTACGACGACGACGACAACGACGGTTGACAACAACAAACCGGACAAAGTAAACCAAAAGGGATTCCAAATCCCAAAAGGGGATTTTGTGCACAATTCTAAAGGATTTCACGGTATTTCGTGAGCACTGGACGATGTCTTTCATCGATAAATTTAAATTAGACAAATACCGTTAAAGTTTGAGGTGGGGCTTAGACCACATTTCAACTTAAATGTCCTTGCATGCACAAAGACACAAGCAGGCGAGAAAAAAAAACTCAACCCGTTTAAGTTTATTTTTTTTTACCCATTTTGGTTTGAAAAAAGAGGTCTCTCGGGATTTATCGAAGCGAAAATTTTCATGCGAATAGCATACATAGGTAGTCAGACGGGCGGGCACGGGTACAGAAGCCATTTGCCTACGAGTCAAAGATTCTGCAAGGACTTCTTTTCTCTGTGAATATATGCTGTTGGCTGTGTATTTGCTACTGCCAACGCAAAGGCAAAAGAGTCGAAAAAAAGTAGTACATATACATACATACATACGTTGAGCTTCAGTCATTTGCAAGTCATACAACAGAACCGAAAAGTCAGTTGGCGGAGCTGAAATTAAATATGTTTTCCTTTCTGTAGGGGTTGAGGGTGACTAGCTACGTACTAGTACATAGTTATACCTAGAATTTTCGCTGCTTGAATTTTCGTTTGTTTTCATTTACAATATTTTATTTAAAAATATTCCTGAGACAATTACACGCTCGAGTTGTGAAACCAGTGGTCCAAGTGGGTTTTGTATAATTTTCATATGCAGGTTGCTGAGAATAGGGTATATGTATATACTACCTGGCTAGGTTAAGAGAAACGCCTTTGAGTGTCTAGCTACATACGTACATACCTACGGGCGTTCCACGAATAACAACTCAAGGTACTCATCGGTAAAATTTCATCTAAGCACGGAAAAATTGTGTAGCATAAGAGGTTAAACGTATTAATTCAGGAAGTGTTCTATACTTTCAACAGTCCTTCAGGAAGAAATTTTCTCTAAAAAAAAAGTAGGAAACCCCCAAGGTTAAGTAAAATAACCAAGGTTTCTAATAACCACAGCGTTTTAACCGTGCAACACCACCATCACCTTTGAAAACAAAAACGGTATAACGTATGGGACGGGTTTCAACGCAACCGAAAGTAAATATTCGTCATTTGTCCTTGAATCAATGATTAGGAAAAGAAACAACACTTTATCTATTTGTATGGGCTTAAAGAAATAAAGGTTTAATAATGAAAATAAATCATGTTTTTTAGCACTGCTCCTACCTTACCCTACAAAAGGATTGAATTTTGGATATACATACATACATATGTGCAGCAGATGATACTTAAGACTATCCTGGTAAAGTAGTTATACATCAATCCTCAGGATAAGGTCACGAAAAATGAATTCCTTGAGTTCCGTTTTGACGAAAACTATGGCAGCGCAATACAACTGAGAAAAGTAGTCTGACACCCTAACATGTGAGTGAGGATGGTTCACTCGAGATAAAAGTTACCCATAGAATATAAATTTGCCGGAGGCTAAGTGAGGAAGTGTACAACATTCGAAAGTACACGTGATACAGAAATATTGTCAATTAAAAAACCCAAGGCAGAAAGATGTGATGATATGCCACAAGAACAACCGACACAATATAAATGTTTATATAGGGTGGGTCATCTCTTGGTTCTTAAAAGGCTATAAAAAAATACTGATCAATATTTTTCAACGATTGTTGCTTTATTGTTAGACTAAACCTTAAATATGGAATATTATTTCATTCAAATAACTGCCTCGGTTAGCTTGGCAGTAGGCCATCCTGTTAACACCTATAGCTTGACCAATATTGTTCTTTAGTGCCTAAATCATCTCTGGATCGTTCCCATATCATCGATCTTTAATGGCACCCCACCAAAAAAGACCAAATACGTCAAGTTGCAGCTCCGTGCCAGACAAGTAACATCATCAAAACGATTGATTATATGATTATCGAACTTAGTGTGCAATAAATCTTGCTGAACCCAAAGCTCGACCAAGTCCAAATCCTCATAAAAAATCGATTATGATGCCTCGGTAGCTCTCCATTTCCATTGACTGTAACATTTGTTCCATTGTCGTCTTGGAAGAAAAATGGGCCAAAAATGCCGCCACTCCAAAAATCTGCAAAAAGTTGCAATTTTCTCCATTGAACGCACAGAACGAACACGGGAATATGTTCGGTTATCAATCAGCAAACCAGTCCCACAACCTTTCATCACAAACTTGCGTACCTATACCAGCTACAGTTGGGGCATTATTTTGACCGAAATTTGTTTCCAAAATTCGCACTGTTACAGCAACACAGCATCTATGTACTTTGAAAGCAACTTTAGAATATTTACCAACATTGTTCAAGCGTAAATCAATTCATTTCGTACCGCGAAGATATAATACCGAGTTTATGTCAATTTTGTGAGCACATAAGAGCTGTCATAATAACATATGATTCAAAAAAAAAACAACAGATGGCAGACATACATACATATGTGTAATTGAGCAGGAATGTTTCACTTTAGTTCTGGTTTTGGGAATATGCACATATAAACCTGATACGCATCTGATACGCATGATGAGTTGAAACATTTTCCTAACCAAAACTTCCCTCTTCAAGACTGGTGGCTGTGTTATCCTAGTTTAAGTGTCAATAGCTGCGCCAGCTTCTTCCAAACTTCACCGATTTGACTTGGGATTTTTTGTGCTTTATCACTTTTTCTGTTTAATGTATGTTAAGGCTTTCAAAATCAAAACTTTTTTCACAGTTGATTGTAGAATGTTTTTGTTTCATACTTAAAATCAGAAACGTACTGAAACAGTTAATACCTTTGATTCCGTCCAGGATATTATAAAATTCCTGCTTTAAAGGAGACATGGTATTAGTTGTAACAATTTCCGAAATGCGGGAACAATATTTTACGCAATGTCTACAACCACTATTCCGATGTCCCCTACTAGCTTGTCAAAATTAAAGCCTTGAATGAAATCCTCAGTAGGAATCGTACCTTCTCATTCATTCATTGCGCGGCATCGCAAATAATCGTTTGTCCATAAATTTATAAGCACCACTAAATCGTTATTTATCTACTAAACCTTTAAAGAATATGAAAATAAAACACTCTTCCTCTACAAATTAAATAGCATAGTTCATTAATAAAACCTCAATCCTCTCCTAAACCCACAGTCATCTATTGCTAATCTAATGTATATTCGATGATACATTTTATTTTTATAACATCTTAATCTAAAAATAAATCACATCTTAGAGTTGTAGATAAACATAAATATGTATGTATGTATGTATGTATGTATCTTCCTTCTTTTTTTTAACAAATTTTCCAGCCTAACTAAGTCTTAAATTGAAATACATACCTACACAAACTTACGAATTCTCTCCCTGATTTTCGCAATGAATATTTTTTACGCATTATTAAATAAATGAAAAAAAAAATAACAAATTTTGTTTTTCTTATCTCATTGCAGTATTTCCGCACATTAAACACCCGAGTATCAGTGGTATACATCGAAACGTGGGGCAAGAATCAAGCAGTCATCGATGGTAGCAAGGACATTAGCAAGGCAATATCGAATTTCAATGACTACACATCTAGGAATCTCTTCCAAATCGAAAGAGACACCACTCAACTACTAACGTAAGTTATTTACCACAAGATCGAAGAAGAATAAGAATAAGAAGTGAATTTTGTTTATACCTACGTGCGTAACGGAAAATTGCCTTCATCCAGACCGTACTAAACATAACAGGCGGTCGTGCTTCAGAACCGCACGTCGCCACGTGACATTTTAATAAATGAAATTAACTTCCCTATCAATCTATCCTTCAACCCCTCATTACATGCACCACCACCACCATCATCAACGTACCACAACAACAGAGGGTGATGGTGAAAAAAAAAAGGACTTGAATGCTCAGCTCAGCTTCCATACTTCCATTTCGATCATTCAAAATCGATTTTTTCCGACGTGACCCACAGAGACAGAGACAAGGCATACCAGAACTTCTGGATAAGGTGGCAAATGACAACTCAAACTACCTTCATTCTAATTCTTTTTTTTTCTGTCGCCGCTTTAGCCACCGCCTCCACAATAACTCTGAAGCTGAACCTGATGTTGATTGAGCACTTTTTCATCAGTCGTACAACCTTCTACCCCGCCCATCGAGTTGAGTGAAGTTCACTTCAAGTGACTTTTTTTTTATGCGTATAAAGGGCGCAGAGTATCTAGATACTGAAATAAAACTGAGATACATATTTTTTGCATATTATTATTCAACCATCATCAATATCGACCAACGCGAATCACCCCTCAACACTGTTATCATTCGGGGTCCGGGGGCTTTTCGTAATAAAACCGTGACTGATAACAGTGGTGGTAGTATTTGATGGACACCAACTTCAACTCTCGTTTCTAATTGAACTAAATATTTATGTAGTCTGTATTTTAAACAAACCAAGTGCTTGAAGTTTCCAGTATACCCTCACCAACCCCATCGCAGATGTGTATCTCTCGATGTAAATCGGTTTTTAATATTTCATAGTATTTTCCGGTTCGGTTGTGGCTTCTGGTTCTGTTTCGGTTTTATTTGCTTGTTTGTGTGCTTTTATTCTGATTGTGTCGGAGCATTTTTAATAGACCGAACGATTTCGCCATTTCGGAATAATTTCCAGTCCCGTTTTATATTGGTTTTAATATAACATTGGAAAGTATGTCTGCGCGAAAAAGTTGCGTGTTTCCTGCGGCTTTTGACTGAAGTAGTATTCAAATTACTTGTGAATTTCTCTTAGTGGAGAACTGAAGAGATGGTAAAATATTCAAAATTGAATTTACATCAGCAATTTCGGATTTAGATGTTTATTATGACATAAAATTGTATTGTATTTATTTGACAAAATATAGATAGTATTAAAACCATTTCGCTATATACATAGGCTTAGATGTTGTATTTAAAGGAAACTCAGCGATTCGTTGAGATTATTTATTTACCATCACTTTAATAATTGAAGTTATAAAGACAGCTTTTGGTTTTCTTTGATAACGTTGAGCTAAATATTAAGTTTTCATTGATTATGTTCATGCTTCTGATATACTGTTCTGAAGAAGGACGGCTTCTTCATTATTAAAGTACCTTGACTCTCCTCCTTTAATTGTACCTTAAATGATCTAGCTACCATAGCTTTTTGTGTGGAGAAACCCTACTTATGGACAGCTTCTAGATATCGTAATCACATTTATTTAGTTGACTATTTTCCCTTGAACTTCGGCGTATCGTATCCTTGTATCTGCCTTCATTACTTCAAATAGCTGTCTTTCCTACTTGGTCTTCTACACATTTCCATTGCATCTATAGCATGGCATTCTAGGCCAGCCGGAAAGTGTGTGTTTATAGAAAAAATAGCTTTCTTTCGCAAAAGTTTAGGAATATGTCAGCCCTTTCAGCTGGGGTATTCAGATGCAACTGGTCTCTTGTATTACCGGAAAGTTAGAACTAACATTGTAGAAGCTGCATGAACGAATGAGAAAAGAAGCTGTACTTCATCTTCTTTGAACGTGGAAAGCTATCTCCGCTCGCAAAAGATTGCATTTGGGTGGCTACTTCGTCGACAATCAAGGCAAACTCAATAACCACCAGTTAATTTATAGTAAAAGCTCTTACTAAATCCTAGGGTGGTCTTTTTGGGGATCTTATATCCATATGATGCCTAAGTTGTCTACCGGAAAGCCGCGCCACACACAACTGTGTTCGTACCAAATCCAGTCATCAAAGGAGGCCCTGAACGAGGAGTCGATATAGTCGAATACCCAACTCTGGTTCAGATCCTGAGAAATTATCCTCTGACCTTTGCCTTGCAATCTCATCAGACAGCAAATTTAACTTAACAGACACCTTTGCTGGTCACTTCTGTGCTTCAAGTGTTTTCATAGTAGCGATGGTCCTTCCTTTTGGAGCAATATCTACTCTACTCCGTTATACCCAGCGATTCTTTAAATATATCTGTTATTGTATTTACTCGTTTTTGAGCATCAAATTTGGCCTACTTACACTGTTATCGCTACAGAGGATTTCCCTCATCTTTAAGTAATATTGGGCAACCCTGTGTGCGGGTTGAGGCTTGCAGTACACTGCTAACGACAATCCAGTTACAAGCACTACAATGCATATCTGCACCCGTTGACATGGGGCTATAGATTGTCTTAATTCCTAGAGTGTTTCTGATTTTGGATACGTCACTGGATCTAATACCATTTTAAGGCTCAATATACTGTTTCATCAAAATGAAACCTGATACCTGGGATATGTCCTGCACATAGTAATGATAGAGATATGAAATGGTTGTTTCTCCTAAAACTTTCATAGATGTTGAATGATAAAGCAAAAAAATGGTTTTACTTTTACTGCGCCCTAAAGACTACTTAGCCAACCTCTAATGACTACAAAGACTCTAATAGTCTATCTGCATGGTTGTATTACCAAAAAAAGGCTCCCCTTTCATTAAAAATTCCACCACGTAACCTTTAAATTCAATTTTGCAGCACTAAACGATTAAATTATTCAATACGAAAAAAAAAGACGAAAATACCTCCAAACAGCTCTGCTAGAGGCAGCCAATTCAGCTCGAGATAAGCACCTCAAATTAGATGAAACAGCAAATTAACTTTTATGTACTGTATACAGCACCACCGAGAACTGGAAAACCATCCAATCCCCTTACCAAGCCAAAGTAACGCTAAACTACCAAACAACTACCATCGCGGAGTATTAGTCCTTTGACAGCGCTTTTGCCGTTTAAATTCCAATTTTTTCTGTTTACCTCGTGCTTTCCTCGCTTTTTTCAACATTTTTTCGCACATGAAAGGATAATTTTCCATTTTACCCCCGAAAAACATGTATGTATGTATGATCGCTCCTAAGTGCACGACTATCAACACCTGGAACAACAGAATGCCGACAACGACACTCCTTTTCGAATATTAGCGTACTATCCCTGTGTTGGTATGTTTGTTTCTGTTATCCTTTAATTTTGTCCTCTCCGCTAAACCAGCGTTAATATTTTATAAAGCCAAATCAAGAAGAGATGTTTTTCGTGGCGAAAAAGCAGAAACAAAAACGTCCTCCCTAACTGCGAGGCGCGCGAGGATGTGTGGAATTGGGGGAGCATCTAGGAAGTAAGGTGCCTTGCCTCCTTTACGAGTACATATATTTTTGATGTTATTTCATTTCTCATCCAGTCAACTTTCTAGTGACAATCCTCCTTAGTAATGCCTTCTTTTACGTCCTTTTTTTTCCACAGGGGAGAAACATTTGCTGGAGGCGAAGCAGGTATGGCAGTGCCAGAGACTGTTTGTACACCGCGGGCTGTCGGCATAAGTGTTGACATCAATGTGTACGAGCCCCATTTACTGGCGGGAACGATGGCCCATATGATTGGACACAACATTGGCATGGGCCATGATGATGGACGTAAGTTGACAAAATTATTTGCTCTTATCCTTCTTTTTTTTTTATCTAGTTGGGACCGGAACAACTTCAATCAGGACACCAATCAATTAGTCGCTTATTGCACAGATTGGTGGTGATGGGTTTTTTCCTCTTATTTTTTCCTGATTTATGTTCTTAGGAGAGGGTGGGTCGCCTAAATCAATGACATAAGGTCCATTTTTTATTTGATAACTTTTTTTTCTGTCAGGCCGATGCTTGAAAGATGTTTATCGACTCCGTTTAGTCGCATTGGAATCATTTTGTGTCCCCACGAATTATATGGGGCGAGCTATTACACTTTTTTGGTCGTTTCTCGTCCTTTTCCTTTGCTTTTCTGTCATTTACCGCTTTCCTTTTTTTTGGATTTGATTTATCGTCAACGATTAGCATTTATGGTAGAATAAATTTTGTTTTATGTTTAATAATCCAATAATTTTTTCTTTATTACACATGACAAAGGATTAGTTGGCTGTTGGCACAGAGTTTTATCGCCTGTTTGCTCATTTATTGCGTAAATTTCTGAGCAAATTGAAAAATTAAATGAATTAAAATTATGAATTAGAGAGGAAGGAGTATGTATGTGTGGCTTTGGGTTGACAGTTTTGTTCTTAGGTCAAACCTTTTCTGAAGGATGTCTCTCAGTTTAATGACCGATCCACGCAATTTCCGATAGACTCTGCATCCACATTGGGCAAGTCGTAAATGAGTTAGTATTCATAAAATTAAGTTATTTGTAAAGTCTGTGGAACTTCAATCAAGATGTATATTCATATGTATGTATGTATGTACATGCAATCGTCTAGACGAGGGGCTCTAATAGTTTTATAGTTTATTACAGATTTCTGCGAAAGAGAGCACTAAATGATCATTTACATACCATTATCCAGCTTTTGTTTTTATTGTCCTCTTCTTTACTGCCTTTTTTTTTCATATCATATCTTTGCGGAACAGTCGACGCAACACTGCCTCTTTTGTTACCACTAATACTGCAGAGGGTCCTGAATAAATTTAAAGTCGTCGATTCAGAAAAATCATCAAGTCATATTAGAAATAACGACATGAAAGGCATTGCATTAGGTACCCTATTGCCACCAACACATTAACTCTTCAAGACATTTACTACCTGAAGACACAATTGGCAACACTTTTGTTAGAAAACTGCTACTCTTACTTTGTGTCCTTGAATTTACTTCCATGAACTAATTTTGGAGCATTGAAGATGTTTAATTGTTTCAAAAATTTCAATGAATAGTTTTGCAAACACCATCCATTGGTTTGCTTTGGTATACAGAATCGAAATATGTTGTTGGAATGTAATGCCTTTCATGCAGAAGTCCTTGAAACCAAGAAGAACACAGATTCATCAAGAAATGATGAATTTCCAAAAATTTCTAAATCAAACTATAGGTTGTATACTGAGATAGTAATATAGAAAAGAGATAGACCACCACAACTCATTTTCATCAAATCCCATCACTGATTAGCGTTGTTCAATAAGTGTAACGTCTCCACCATCAACGGTGTCTATATTTTTACTAAATAACCTTAAAATATACATATGTACATATCTATTTTTACTAAAATTATTTTTTTTGTTTCGTTAAATAGGCGAGGAATGTTTTTGCCGTGACTGGCATGGATGTATTATGGCTCAATCTATCGTTGGACAGGAGAACGTTCAGCCGTACAAATTCTCAGAGTGCAGTAAAAAAGATTACATCGATGCTTTAAGGACCGGACATGGACTCTGTCTGCTGAACAAACCCAATGAAGTAATTATTCTCATGAAACTCATGAAACTTTAAACTTAAGTTTCAACACATTCTTCTTCTGAACAATTTCATTCGTCCTTTTTTTTCGTTTTAGATTGAAATGCGACGAAATTGCGGTAACAAAATCGTAGAAGAGGACGAAGAATGCGACTGTGGGACGTTTGAAGAATGCGCTCTGGATCCGTGTTGTGATGGTATAACGTGCAAATTGAAAACCGAAGCGCAGTGTGCCACCGGAATGTGTTGTGATAAGTGCCGGGTAAGTAACATCCTCGATTGCCAATCCTTAAATTAAACGGCCAACAAAACTCAGTTTATAACAGTCAAGTCAAACTTTCAGCTTCGTTCAAAGGACTCCATCTGCCGCGATTCCACCACCGAATGTGATCTACCCGAGTACTGTGACGGAGAAAATGGCCATTGTCCTGTCGATTTGTACAAAAAGAACGGATCACCATGCGGTCACACAAAGGCTGGGATATCTGGTGCGTATAACCCAGTATGATTTAATTTAATGCATGCTAGTAGTATTCAGCTAATTGACGGGGATGTGTTCAGAAACTGAGAGCAACACAGTCAATGAAACTTTGCTTCGTCTGTCATCAACGTCGTTGTATTTCATTATGCAATTAAAAAAGTTTCATCTTAATTGAATCGGGGAGCTTTTAGCCCGGTCGACTTTAGAAATATTGCAGTGCGTTTTTGTCGTGCCCGGACATAATGCACTTGTGCCCGAAGGATGGTGTAACTTTTTTTTTTTTATGTGACGCCTTATGAAGAGGACCTGTACTAGCAGATGCACGAGGAAGTTAGTTTCCGTTGGTCATGTGAATTTGCTGCTTGGGCGGTGGACATCTCACTTGGAAAATTTATGCAAGCCACAGCGAAATTGTAGTGTAAAGATGTCCTTAAAATGTGCGGCAGAGATAGAGAATGGAATTTCATTTTTAATGGCTATTTCTTGCACTAAGCCGGGTTGTCTGTTGTTTGCTTACATAGTGTATAGAGTATGCTTTGGTGTTTGGCTTAATTAGCACCAATTAGGGCTGGCGAAGGAACAGCGATCAATGGTTGCAGGACATTTATAGTTAAATTTCTTTCATTTTTCTTTGGCTTGTGTATGAAACACGACTTTATTGCATGAGTTTAGTGACGTTAAGGGGGTTGGTCTCTAATTGTCATTATATAGCTTAATTATGCAGTCAGGGAACATGTACTTTGCAAAGCGAAATTTAGTTTGTGGTTGAATTTAATTGGCGGGGTTGCTGCTGGGCGTGCAGACCGCTTAGGACTCGATAATGTTTCACGGGTTTAGATTCATGTAATGTAAAGACATTGCAGTTAATGACTATATTGCTGCGGTGTTTGAGGTCCAACTTGTAATTACATATAAAGACACGTTGAACTATTAAGGTGAAACTAATTAAGTTTCGTAATATTCCTTAAAGCAAAGGAAGGACATACGTTACAACTTTAAAGGAGTTGAATATAGATGGGTAAGCAGAAACAAACATTAAAACAGTTGTCATCACTGAAATGTATAGAAGAATTTCAACAGATCGTCAGGGCATTCTACGATACAGTTAAATATGAAATTGGCATTCATTATATGTAAATGTTACAAACAATAATATGTTTCTAAGCCTTATTGCAAAACATAGCCTAATTTTGGTTTGTATGTACGATATACTCGCATATTAAATTATATGGATGTGTTAGAAGTTTCCATCGATGATTCATTTTCTATAACGAAGTGCATTTGCAACATCCTTTTGATACGAAAAATCCTTCATGGAATTCTCTCAAAATTGTGCATATTGCTAGAATGTGTAGTACATCTTCCTTTACTTATCTACATATTACAGAAATTGCATAAAATCGGTAGTTCTCGACGGTACAGTGCGATATTGGCTATTTGTTAGTTTCTTTTTAAAAGGCTGAAAAAAAAAACACTATTCAATATTTTTAATGATTGTTGCTTTATTGAAAAGACTAAGCCTCCCTTAGAAAAAAAAAGACTAGCCTCCTCGAGCGCATAAGAGCTGTCAGTGTCAAAATAACATATGATTCAAAAAGAAACCAATAGATGACCCACCCTTTACAATGTAGTTTAAGTGAACCAACTTTTTTGTCGTTTAGAAAATAATGCCTATTTCTTTACCTGTTGCGAAGCAGTTTAGAAAATATGTTCTGTCTTATATATTCACATATATTGGGAAGATTGAGCTAACATATTGTTGGTACATACATATGTAATATAGCCAGTTTTATTTAATATAAGTAATATTAAACTGTCTTCTTAAAGAAACAGGTTGCATGTCTGGAGTCATGTCAAGGGTTAGTGTGGACTCAGATGCAAGACGCAATAAACTTCCTTTCGTTCTTATGAGGTCCGTAAGTACTTTTTTGTGGGCGCCGCGGTTCAAGTGGTTAGTGCGTTGGACTACAGAGCGAAGGTTTCGAGGATCAATCCCCTAAAATTTCTTTCACGGCCCCACCTCTCACGAGCGTTTGACAAACATTCGACTGTAAAATTGCCATGAAAAAGCTTCTCAAAACAAAAATTGCCCTTCGAATACGGTATTAAACAGTAGGTCCTTCCATTGTGTAAAGAATATAACACGCACACTACGAATGTTTGTAAGCCCTGGGTCTCATGGACCTGTTGCCACAACAATTTGTATTTTTTATATTTTCTACTTGCTAGGTTATTTGCCAGTACACTTATAATTTTTCACCTATGTACTATTAACTTATGTAGTATACATTGGAAGGTTTCATAATTTGTAAGCTGTTCCATGCTTTCGTAATTTGTGTGTTCTTCAAATACGTTCCACACTGTTCACCTGGTGCATTCCAATAGAAATAAAGGACTTTTCCGCATAGTCCTTTCACAGCATTTGAACCTTAGTCATCTACTTAACCTAGAAACTAGGTTAAGTTATGTTGGTTAAGTTGGCTTATTTTGCAATTTTGAGTCCTATCAACGGGACTTGTTTCAATCATCTAACTTGAAGGACGTCAAGTTAAGCATTATGTAAATAATCTTTGAAAATCAGTATAAAAACATGCAGAAAAGCTACAATCCGTCTGGAACAGATGGTATGATACCCTATCCTCCATCCTATTGAGCCCCTATAAAGTGGGCGTGGCCGTATGGCATTTTCTTTACTGAATTACGATGATAACTTCGAACGTTTGAGGATGTTACATGTAAAATTTCATTAAAAGTGGTTTTTTGATGAAAACGCCCCCAAAAAGTGGGCGTGGCCAAAACTATTGTACGGGTGAATTATAGGGAATCTGAATACCTAAATATTTGGTCTTAACAAAATTTTTTGGTTTCATATAATTTAGTGAAGTTATGAAAAAGTGGGCGTGGCAGTGGGCGGATTTGAAAAATTTTTACACTTGTTCTGCATTTTTTTCTCAAAAGCCCAGATATTAAATTTCATACTCCTAGCCCAAAATTTGAGGCCCAAAAAGTGGTGACGGACGGACGGACGGACATGGCTCAATCGTTTTCGCTATTGATACTGATCATGAATATATATGTATACTTTATAGGGTATATCTCGATTATTTCTCTATGTTACAAACTATGTATCAAACCTAATACATATACCCTTAGGATAGGGTATAAAGATGGTTTGCCTAGCTTCTAATTAAAGAAGCCTCTTTTGTTTTCGACAGTGTTTTTTCTTAAGTGAAACTAAGGTATCGTCTAACAGGTACCCCCACTTTTGATTCTTTAAAGTATTTTAGAAATATTACATGTTGTAGAACTTTATGTGAATAAATAACAGACATGTTTTGCTGAACAATAGAATTCAATTAAAAATACAATAGGATGTCAGCTCAATCTAAGTCTTAATTCTTATTTACCACAGCTGTAAGTTCAACGTAATCTGAAATATATCCTCTGGCTATGACTACGAACCGAAGCCTTATTTAATTTGTCTACTCGGAAGCAATCCCACTACACATCACTCCAGAGTCCACTTGCCGAACCATAAATAACTGTCTGAAGACGCTGCTTTACATTTTGACATCTTAATAGATTTTGTGTGGAGCCGTAGTTGATTCGCCTGGCATTATAAAAGTCATCGCACTTTTTTTCCCTTCTCAGCAGTTGTTTTTTTTCTTTCCCGAGAGTTAATTTCTGCCATCGCGTAGGTTTTTTTTTTTGTTTGCATTAGAAGCTGCGCAAGTTTCCTCAAAGCAGCAAATAAAATGTATACAAGTTCTTAGCAGAAGCCACAGCCATAACAACGTTAAGAACTCAAAATGAACTTTGCCCTAAAAGTTTATCTATACATAGACACACTAGGATTCTTTTTTTCGCTTTATTTTAAGGAGAAGAGAAATTAGTTTTAAAGTACAAATAGATGGAGATCCTTCGTTTGGTCTGTGGTGAGGTTTTCCAGTTTGCTGTTTTTTTTAGCGTACGTCGCGCATCCCATTTCCCAGCCGTCATCCTGCAATTTTCATTCTGCTCGTTTCTTCCTTTCGTTTTTTTTTTTTTATTCGTTCTTTTAGCGTGCGAACTCTCCTTACCGCATTTGACTTCCTTTTGTTTAGTCTTAAGGATCTTTTTTTATATGTTCTTTTCATCCCAAGGAAGCCATTTATATATTGGGTGGTAGTGGCAGTTGTTTCTTCGAAGATTCATTTAAGTTTTAGTTGCTGAACTTTTTCATCTCCACCTCACGTTCGGCTAAACAATTCATTCATCCTCCGAGCGAAAAAAAAACGTCCTTTCTGTAGTATCCTCACTTAAAAGTGTTTAAAAAAAACAAAAATGTTCTTGGAAATTCAAAACTAAGTGAAGTTCATCATTATCTAATTCCTATTCTTTAAGCGAGTTGTACCTTGGCACAGAAAAAGAATTGGTTGCACGAGGTTGTGTGTAAATCTATTATGTATGTATGTAAGACAGCAAGGACACTGCAGTAGTTTTTGTTTTTTTACCCGGTTTCCAAGGAAAAAAATAAAACGATACTGTTTTCATAAGAAAGATGTATCTTTTTGTAGATTTCATCTCTGGTTTTATCTTTGAAGAAGTTACCCTTCTGGCAGTTACTTTTAAGTTTAACTGTAACTGTTTTCTTTTAGTAGATTTTCTTAAGACGAAAAAACAAAAAAAAAAACATTTTCTACGATTATCTTGTAAACAGCTTTCATCATGATTTGGGTAAACAAAGAAAACAAGAATTAAGATAAAGGTAATTAATAAGTTTGTAGAAGTACCAATGATATACTTTTAAAGGTAGTTCAGCTGAGCAATAATAGTTTGTTTTCAGTTTAAAATAAAAGCTTGTTTCATATGCAAATTAAAAAAAAAATCAGTTAAAAGATACATAGGTAAGTTATCATTCTGCCTAAAGTAACTGATTGCGATACATATATTTTAGCTCTGAAGGTGTTATATCCGATAGCAAGCATCATTTTTCCTGGTGATGATTTTTAGAATTGGTCATGAAACTACTCAGAACCAAAAATGTCTGATAAAACCGCAGTGAAACTTTATATAGCAAGTGAAACTGGAGAATGATTATACGTTAAATTTATTGCAACTCATAAACAATAATATAAAATGAAGATGATCGATGATCGTCTCCGCCAAGTCACTGAATCGTGGTTTTTCTAGCAGATTTCGTTGAAATCTCCTTATACTTTGACAGTACACAGACCGTCTGCCGAATGTCAACCAGTTACTGTGCCGATAACTTTTGACATAAGTAGGTATAGTTTGGCCGAAAGATCTTTCTTGGACTGTATTTCAAAAGCAGTCTTACTTTATCGATTCAGTGATTCAGTAATCAATGTTCAGACATTGCTTCCAATATATTGAAGTTTCCTTAGCTAAATCTCCACCACTATCGAGTGAAAGTTTTGAAATTCGAATCCAAGACAATCATTTTTTTTTACGATCCCACTTGTAGTGAACTAGCTACATTTGCTTTTTACAAACGACATTTAACTGTAGGCCTTCTCTATTCGTGAGAAGAATAAAAGAAGCGTAACACGTAGAAAGCTAAGCCCCAGGCCCTATATATCTGTTGACCCAAATAATTGTATTTACAGTTACCTTTGAGAGTAAGAATTCTCGTTTTTAAAGTGTTTATCTTCAACCCTACGACATTAACCACCCTTTCCTGTAATTTTTTCGCAGCTCTACTCACAAAGTTTTTTTTAATGAACACCTTGTGAAAGGTGCCTGAAGGATTGTTCAAATCGTCTATATTAAACATGAAACTTTTGGTATTCAAACAAAGTAGTTGAAAGGATGCTGTACTTAAGTAAATAGTTGTGACTGTAATGGATTAACGTCCTCCCTACTCCGAACATCCAAAAGTGGATTGCATGTAACGAACAACTGACTTTGTTGTTGATCTTATGTTCACACATGGTAGCATCTATGGACACCTATGCCACCAGAACAGAAGGAAATTCACAAATCGCTTATATTTTTTTTGACGTTAAGGTCGGGCTTTCCAATAAAATAGTTGGGATTCGTTATCGTTAACATTTGCTAGTCAATTTTAAGTGGCGCGCGTTTGGTATGAAGTTGTCTTTTTATTCTAACACCTTGTGTTCACAAAATCAAGCTATAGAATCAAATGGGAGGAGATATCGAGGGCATATCGGGATATTCGTGCAATTTGACTACTCACTACGTCTGCGACTAGAATTGAACCATTTACTAAAAGCACTGTATCACAGGGTTGATGTGTATTATAGTACAACTTCGATTATAATTATTAAGAAACAATCCTTTTTGATACGGATAATAGGCAAAATGAAATAAAAGCCTTAATCATCAGTCCATAACCACTGATATGACTTCCTCAAATTAACGCCCGTCATGTATCCCATTAACATCCGACTAATCTCTTTTACTTTTTTCCCATAAAATGCCATTCTTCGCACACAAAATAACGATAGCATTCAACTTTAAATCCGAAATAGCATCACAAAAACCGTCAACCCATCTATGTATCTGCACAATCTATCTATAATGACTATGTCCAACAACAACAGAAAAATAACTTTTTATTGTGTTCTTTCATTTTGCAGGTTATTGCTTCCAAGGCGACTGTCCAACATTGAGTCTGCAATGTGAAGGCATCTGGGGCTATGGTGGGTCTGCGGCTGATCGGCAATGTTACGAGCAATTCAACTCAAAAGGATCCATAAACGGTCATTGCGGTCGAGATGCCGCTGAGCATTACATTAAATGTGAACCAGAGTAAGTATCCTCGTATCAACTTCCGTGTAGGTAGGTACGAGTATCCTCTTCCTTAGTGCTCTTATCTACTTTTGCAAAACGGCGGGACATAAAGTTTTCAAGTCATGAGCAGGATTTTCTTTAAAAAATATGTAATTTATCCAACGAGTGTATCACCTTTGAAAATGCCACGTGGCAAGTATATAATATATGTATGTATGTATCCTTCGTGCGCTCCTCTGTGAAACTGGATAAAACTAGTGGAACTGTCAAAAAAGCAATTACTGTGATGGACATGAGAATAATTCTACAATATTTGAACTTGGATGGTAGCTGCAGTGGAAGTGCAGGATATGAATTTAATATTTTCGTTAATCGCCTGACTTCATGTCAGTTTCATATTAATCGAGATTTTTTTCTTGTTTCCTTTTTAATTTTCGTCCGCCATTATCATCGTGACATGAACGAACGAATTAATAGGAACGTTCAATGTGGCACTTTACAATGCAAGGAGGGTGAACGACAACCAATTAACGATGGCATTGATCAACTCTACTCGCGGACAATTATTTCGATTAAGGGCTTGGAATATGAATGCAAGTAAGTATCATTCTTTTTACAATACCCAAGAATATTTCAGTCATTTGCCAGCAGTATGCAGTCATTCATTTCATTCAATCTGCGGAATACCCACACACATTCTCATAGTGGTGGTACATTCTATTCAATTCACATTCAATTGCTGTGCATGCAGTCCTATTATATCCTTAACTATGTATATCTATGTACTGCTTCTAGAGAAAGAGTATAATTGATTTTGTATCTACTTCTTCATTTTCCCATTTTTTCCTTCCATCTAACAACAGGGCAACAAGCGGTCAAGTGGGATCTAATGAATATCCAGAACATGGTCTCGTTAAGGACGGCACACCATGTGGGGATAATTTGATTTGTGTGAATCAAACGTGCGTTAGTCTATTCCCACATATCGACCAGACCAAGTGTCCAACCAACAAGCAAGGACAAGAATGCTCCGATCATGGGGTAAGTATTGTTGTTCATTCACTCTACATATAACAAACCCCGGCTAGAAGACTTAGTGTATTTGCTGAGTGTTACTTTGTACCTTTGTATTGTGGTTATACCGCACGATGTAAACATATAGTTATTCTATATATAGACTCATACATGACATTGTATACATATGTATGTATATGCAAGGATTCATTTTTATTTCATGGTCTTTTACACAATTACTTAATTGAATTAATGGGCAATTTGCCAAATAGTTTCTGGAATTTCGGAGGAGGAATTTGATTGAACATTTTCTGGGACGAATGGACAAGGATGGCGGTACGGTACGAAAATAGAGCACACCATCAACCTCTTGTGGTCTTTTCAAGAAAATTGAAAGGCATATTATCACACAGAGTAGTCGTCATAGTCGTCGTCGTTGGATGGGGGGGAATAAGGCAAATTGACAAGAAAAGTTTCACTTTTTTTTTCAATGAGAGCAACGGTCGTCAATGGTTATGTTTTTCTCTATGACGACCACAAGGACTTAATTTAATTATTATTTTTATTATTATTGGTTTTAGCTGTATTTACTACTAGTATGACTTAGGGGGCGGTTTCACTCTCCCATGACATGAAAGTATGGGGGAAATCAAAGTAGGAGAGTAGCTAAATGTGAGCATTAAAGTTTTTGTCTAATGAAGCAAAAGGGATCTTCTGTTTTTGAGTAGGGCATTTGTTATATGAAAATCTTTCGGAATAGTCCTTTCGTAATGGAAATTCCGTGTGGATATCGAAATTAAGTATACAATTTAATTAGAAAGGGTTAAATGACGATGTCTTTAAATATGCTCGACTTTAGGGAACATATGTATTGGTATAGAGTTGCAAGATAGTTGAAGGCTAATTCTTGTGTTTATTGCTGTAATATCTTAGTATTAGAGAGTAACTAACCAGTTTGGAGAAACATTCTGGTTTAAATATGAAGTCTATAATAGCATTTAGTTAATGTATTGAATAGAAAAAAAATAATCGCCGAAATGGTGTTTAGGCAAAACTCATTTCTACATCTGCATATGTTTGTCGTTATTGTGCAACCAAATCCAAAAGGCATTTATAATCCCAGAAATGTTATTTCCTTAGCACAAGAGGCATTTTGTTCTTCTTGTAAGAACCAAAAGAACCATTTCGTTTGCTTTAAGCACTATCTCCCTGACGGGTGCGGGAAACACCAGAAAGGCGATCGGGAATTGGCCGCTGAAATGGGTACGACCACTGTCGCTCTTCTACGGATCAAATATTCAACGATTATGTGTCTAAATTTCGTGATCAATAAATAAGGTCGGAAATAGAAAATTTTTAACCAACTTGTAGAAGTTAGTTGTTGTTTAACATCATTATTTAGGATAGGATGTATATACGTACGTACATAGCTACCTTCATTGGTGTACATTCTCAGCACTTATAAAAATCCAACTTGAAGCTTAAAAATCTCCGGCAGAAGATCAGTCTAACCAATAACCTCATTCATTCAATTTTTTGTTAGAGATAGAAAATAACTATTTATAACGAGCTAACGTCCATTTCGAGAAATCAGACGTCTAGCAAATTTGTCTCGCAATAGAGTCATTGTTTCTACGAACTATACGAAACGTTTCCTCACTATTTTCACCATTTTTGTACTGAATTTTCACTATTTCAACACGTTGTGCAAGGGTGTATCGATCTATAGGTAATAACCTCCTAGTTTTTACTTAATAAATGTTATCGCATTAATAGTTGAATGTTGACAGTTAAAAAATGAGGCAAAATTTAAAATGACACCTCTTGTGAAATGACCGCTTATTAGTAAAAGAGGTTATTAAACGCTCCATTGACGTCCAGACAGACAACCACAAAGATTTCCTTTCTGTTGATGGACACTTCAGCGTAAACACTAAGGCATTCAGGACACTTTTTTGGACATATCGGAAATGGAACATAGCAAGAGCGATTTTACCTAGTTTTGATTTGGATCTCTGATGAAATGAATTCTATTTACTACATCAGACATATTACTTTTTGAAATATACTTACTATTGACCGTTAGTCATAAAAACACATTAAATTCTTACTACCTAAAAATGTATTAATATATAAAAATACTATTTAGGTTTGTACCAACACAAATCGATGCTTCTGTAACATGGGGTGGGGAGGAATGGATTGCAGCCTGGTTGTGATACTGACAACACCGATGCCAACACAAGCCTTACCAACACCGGAAAATACTATCAAAATGGAGAAAAAAGAAACGCCATATGGTAAGACTACTATTTGTACCAATTTCATAAAAAAAAAAACAAAAGAAAATCTTATTTTAACATTACTTGCTGTAGATAGTAGTTTTTTTCTTAATAAATTCTAGTTTACAAAGTAAAGTTAATTAACAAAGTAAAGAACTTCAATTTATTCTTTACCTTTTATTCAACAAACAAAAAAACAAGTTTTATGACAATGGTAATCAATGAAGTTGTACATTGAAATGAATTCGTTCATTTCAAAAGTAAATATTTGACAGGATAATTTTAAAATAACAAAAATAAAAATATATGTACATATGTTTTAATATATTTTTGTTTAATGCTAATGCACAGTTACAGTTAAAAGGCATCTTATAAGTACGACTGTTACAAATTAAATGCATGTTATATTAAAAAAATTACTTATATATTTACTTATACTATGTACTATAATAATTCTTTATAATTGTTAAGTATAACATATACAATTTACATTATTTATAAATTTTATACAAATGTATAAAAATGCAATTCGCCATCTGAAAATCGTAATAATATAGTGCACTAAAAAAATTTGTGTGCATTGCATTTTTATTATTTGTCTCTTTATCCTGTTCTATATCTATTTTAATGTAAGGATTTATACCTTATATTTCAAAAGTATGCTATATATCACATACAACTACAACTACATAATTAGAAATATTTAATTAAAACATAAAAACAAAAACAAAACAAAAAAAAAACAATAAAATCTTACAGGCAACTCAGATCAAAATAGGATCAGCACATTAACAATGGTCATCATTTTAACCGTTATCGTCAAGTGTGTCTTCATTAGTTTCGCAACCATGGCGGTTTGTTACAGGTAGAGTACCAAGCAATTAGAAACCAAATTCTTTAAACTATACGTCGTCTATACTCGTAAAACAAACACCAACAAAAAATAAAAAAATTATCCAAATTGAAATAATGAAAACATTTTACTTACAAAAAAAAAAAAATAATTGATTGTAAATTGCACTCAAAATTGTCTTAGTTTTTTTTTTTTTTTTTAAGTTTTCTTTTGATTTTCTTTATACACTCTTGGTGTTGTTTTCGTGGTAACAAAAAAAAACATGTACTTGATACTTTGCTTGGTTTTCTGTCCTAAATCTATAACTTTTATAAAAATGTATGTGTATTTGTATTTCTATATGTAATATTGTAAAATATACTATTATTGGTGTTTTGTGTGTGTCAATGTGGTTCAATATATTGTTTATTTTTATTTTTAATATATGTTTTAATTTATTTTAATTTTCTTTACCATGAAAATCTTTTGGAAATAAATATATTATTTAAAACATTTTATGCGGATGACATTGCGATAACGATATCAGGAAAGTTCCTTCTTACAGTTAGAGATCTGATGGGCGGATTGTTTCGGTCTCAGAGTTAATCCGTCCAAGGTGGAATTAGTAGTGTTCACAAAAAGGTATAAAATACCATGTATGTATAACTCCTCTAAAACTAAAGGATATTGAATTGCAATTTGTAGCTGGAGACTGAGTATCCCAGATCACTCTAGAAAGGCCTCGATTGTTCTCTATTCATGTAGGAATCCTATGACCCTAAATTAGGGTCTCCTGCCCCAGATTGTTGACAGGATAGATACGTTAAGTCCATCCTTATGTAAGGAGTGCTAGTTTGGTAGAGCAAGTATTGCAAATTCTTAGGAAGGTTCAAAGACTTTCCTGAGTTTGCATAAGAGAACCTCTTCTACAACTGCACTAGAAACTTCCTGCACATTTTTCTTCCTGATGTCTTTGAGAAGCTAATGGTAGCTAAAGCAATATTACGGCTTAGGGCATTCTTGCTATTGGCATCATCATCATCATCATAAACGGCCATAACACTATTCCCAGTATATCGGACTATATTGTCCCATATCTGGACTTTAATGTCAAGTATAAGACCATGATTCCTAACAGAAACTTGGGAATCAGAAGAAATTTCAAACGAATCTGCGGCAGATATTTACACATACACATCCAAGACATCGTCTGGAACAGGTGCGGGGGCTACTCCAGTGCACTGGACATTCGCATTACCACACGACTGCCGGATCATTGAGGTGCATTTCAGGAAGGAGGCACAGCAGTCCGAGAAATTGAAGTCTGATTTTCAATTAACGGCAATAGGCGGTCAAGCAACGATAAAGGCTTAGAATCGCCTATAATACGATCCAAGTTGGTAAAGCAAAGCCACGAATCTCTTAACGAGATCAGATGTGACTATCCCTGTGTTGGGTTCCAGGGCATAGGGATATTCCAGACAATAGCAAAGCGGACGAGCTAGCTAAAGACCAGAACCTCCTTGATAATAGGAGGAAACCGTCAGCACCTATTAAATCGATAAAATATTAACTAGCAGTAAACAGTAGGTGCAACAATAACAGCACTTGTCTCTCTTCTAAACAAATCTTCTAAACAGAGCTGGATTGTAGGAGAGCCAGTAGAATGGTAGTTGAGGACCTCTTGTGGCGAATACCTCTTCGAAGATCTTAACGATCTAGCCAGAATTGACGTTAGTAAAATAAAATATTTTTCCCCGGGTCAAACTAATATTACGACTTCCGATATAATTTTATACCGTTCCGGCGCTATAATCTCTTTTTGCATAGTGGTATCACAATAGACGTTCTTTTGGCCTAAGTGTGTCCCTGCTGAGGGGGGACAGCCATCAATCTAACCCAACCCGTAATCACTGAAAAAAAGCACTGAGATCTTTTGTATTGTCTGTCATCTGAGCTTTAGTGATGAAGAGCATACGGTATCAGTACTCACTACCCCAGTACTAAAGACGATAAAAGCAAAAGCAAAATATTCACAAAGGAAATATTCCGATGTTTCGTCACACTCTCCAATAATGTCCCATTAGAATATCCAAAAGTTGTATGTAGTCTTTTATGCTACAACAAGAATGCTATTCGTCAATAGGGGCCATGACCGAAGTTTTTAAAAGACTCAACGCCGTTTCAGGACTTAAGAAATTATTCTCTGAGCCTTGTTTAGCAACTTCATCGGAAATCTTATTCCACGTGATCTAGTGTGACCTAAAGAAAAATAATTTTGGAAAGTGCTTGAGGGTACAGCAAGTATTCTCTTCAAAGAAATAACGAAATGTAGACAGATTGAAAAATTCGAATAACTTTAACGAAACTCGGCTGGATCATTTTTCTATGGATCTCTAGGTGGCTTATGATCTCGCCGACGCTCGGGGTAATGAATGCTGTCATTCGTGACTTTGAAGTCGATAATAAATGGTAATACCCGACTTAGAGGTAATTGGTGTTCTTTAAGGTGAATATATTGAAAGAAAAGTCTGGGTTTCTTAAAATCGATTTACTTGATTTCGTTCCTTTTAAGATTGTAAGCCGAACAATATTATTAACAGGGCAGGTTGAAGAAGTTTGGCTTTCAAGAACGCATCCAAATCATTTTCCCTTCTTTACTACGGATTTTCTGTCAAAGCGATCAGAAAGTATTTGCTATATGGAGTTCTTCAGCTTGTCGTTGGCAACAAAGACAAAGTCCGGGATGGACCTGGGCCTCAACCAACCAGCCTTTCCAGTTAGCGCTATCTTTCGCTAACTCCCTCCAGTTGCGCACTCCAAGTTGGTTGAGGTCTTTTTCCACTCGTGCGTGCCACCTAGACTAATGCAACTACAGTTAGCACAGTTTAAAGGGTCTTCTTTCTTGTGGATCGGCCAAACGATGCTGAGGTTCCATTGATTAGGCATACTTTCTTCCAACCAAATCTTGGAAATGCTGCTCTCAAATACTGCCTCAAATAGCTTGACTGTTAGGCCGTCCGGTCCAGCACCCTTGTTAGACTTGAGTTTGGATATTCCTATCCTCACTTCATTCATCGTCCAGGTTGAATCGTTCGTTCTGCTTGACAGACGAATTTGGGTCGTCGTCGACTGGTCTGCAGAAGTGGTTTTTCCATATCCTCAGCACCGACTGTGACTCAACTACAAGGTTTCCTTGTTCATCTCTACAGGAGGTGTCTGTTCGGGTCTTGTTGCCTTGAAACGTTCTTTAAACTTCCGAACATTGTTTCTGAAGTAGAATATATAAATATATAATTCCTGTATTTTTCCTCCTGAGAAGCCAATGTTCTTTCTTCCTTTTCTGTGCATAGAGGTCACGAGCCGCTTTTGTCCTCCTGTGTAGCGCCGATTCGTAGGCGAGTTGTTTTGCTGCATGTGATCGCCGGCAATTGCAGCCGTGCAACGTTAAATCTTGTCACAGTATTTTTCCGTTGTTGTGGCATTTAAGATATCCGTAGACGTACTTTGGTACTTTGGCTGCAACTACGTAGTGGTCAGAATCTATGTTGGCCGCTCGGAATGTTCGGACATCTAGAATACTGGAGGAGTGCTTTGCGGTTTGATGTTGGTGACCACCATGTTCCCTTATGAATGTTGAGGTAAGGAAACCGTGTGCTAGCTATAGTAACATTACGTCCCGTGGCAAAGTCGATTAGCCTAAGTCCTTTTCCAGACGTAGTGTCGTGTGACTATGCTTTCCAATGATGCAACCAAAGATGTCCTCCTTTCCAAGTTTGGCGTTAAAATCACCTAAGACGAGTAGGAGTTGATAGTGAGAAGCTAACTTGAGAACGCTTGTGTTTTCATATATTCGCATCACTACCCTTTGCCCGCAAAGACCAAGGAAAATCACCGTTTGGTGAAAAGTTTGTAACACAGATCTTATCAAAGGTCAACCTCAATACCGCATCATTCTATTTCTATAATGCTAATGGGAATCTGTTTTCTTGATTATTAATATTTGCTTTGCTAGATATTTATTATCTACACATGTATGTATATATTCACATACATTTATGCCTGAAGAATTTCATGGTAAATTAGACTACTTTCGCTTTTTACTTTATTATTTATTCTCTTATACAAACAATATTTTTTTAGTGATGTATACACTTGTCATAACCGAAATGAATCTATGATCCTATGTAGTAATGTGTTGATGTCTTTTCTACTGAAATCCTAAAATGATACATATGTTGTAAATCATGTATCTACATATTTTCTTTCCTTAATTTATCTTACAAAACTTTATTTAATTATTTCTTTTTCAAAAGTCTAAAACACAAAATTTGAGAGAATTTCTAAAACATTATCTGAACTTCATTTTTACATAATAAATTCCTCTACACAAATACCAACTACACAATATGTTGAGTACATGCATGTTGTTCGAATTTAAATGTTAAGGACTCTAACATTTAACTTTTATCTAAAAAAAAAAAAAAAACATTTTTTGTTAATTATTATTCCGTCAAAGTAAAACTTCAATACGGTATTTGAAAACTAATAATTCGCGCCCAAAAGGATTACCATTGTCATAGAGGTTTCCTTTCCAGTTAAATAAAAAAATATATACTATATGCACATATACTGATTTAAAATCGGTTAACGCGATAATAAATATATTAAATAAAAACTTAAACTTTATTTGCAAATTTGTTTAAACAAAAATTAAAAAATAACTTTTTAACTTTTTCTCCAAACTAATTCTATATTCTCGTCATCCGATGCTGCTATTAATGGATTTATCTACAAAATGGTATCTCACTACGAAAAATATAATATCTACATCATATACAAAAATAAATTCCCAAACAACAAAATCCCACACAATAAAAAAAAATCATTTTTTGTTACTAAACAAAAATTTTATATGTATGTCTATAAAAAAAATATTCTACTCGTATAGAGAACTACCACGGCTCAAATACAGTGTTCTTAGTTGGTGTACTAATGTCAGTTGTTGGGTTCGTTTTTGTAACATTCACCTTGATGGCACTGTGCTACAGGTCAGTTGTAGTACATAGAAACTTCTCCCTGTGTCTGAGGTTAGTTGAAAAGAAGTAATGAAAAAGATTGTTGTTTATTTTTTTTCCAAAAAAAAAAGAGAAAGAGAAAATTAGTTAAAAGAGAGAGAAAGAGAGAGAAGAAAAAAGAACTGAATGAATAACGCACAAATAACAAAAAAAATTGACGAATGTTAATTTCCTTTTGTTACCGAACAAACTACTTAAAAAAAATATACAAACAAAACAAATTTACAAAGGTAGTTGATAAACAAAAAAAAAAGAAAAGAAAACATTTAACTTTTATTATTTTTCTTTTATTATATTTTTGTATGTACAAAGACAAAAACAGACTAAACTTAAAATTAAACTCTAATAATTACAGTATACACTAGTCCAACACAAGACACACACTATATATTTTGTTTTTCTTTTTTATTTCAAGTTTATATATTTCTTATTCACTACTCAAATGTTGTCTGCACAGTAATTAAATTTTGGTTTCATTGTAAAAAGAAAAAGTATCGTCACAGCACTCCTTTTTTTGTGTTTCCTTTGCAGTAGTGCGTAGATATGTACATTTGAACATTTCCAAATATCTGTACCACTTAAATTTGCTGCAACTTTTCATTTTGTATATTTTTAAATACATTTTTATTGTTTGCGTTTTTCGAATTCGAATTTTCATTTAAACTTTAAAGCACGCTCTAACCATGTCTTTTAGATGAGAATCCTTTTAAAATGCTTGCAAAAAAGAAACGCATCATAAAAATTTTAAATTCATTTTATTTAAAAGTAAAAATAGACTTTTACGCTTTTTGTGTTTTAACCTTTCAACGCACAGTGTTGCAAAAAAAAATACTGATACCAAAAATTAATACCCAATTAAAATACGAAATAAAACATCTACAAACCCACTATATAATTAAAAACCTTTAAAAGCTGTAATGACGAACCAGTTAAAGTCCTTTAGATGAGTCTGCATTGCTTTGAAGTTTGAATAAATTTACTTTAACTTAATCAAAGCTATAAGTATATAAAATAAAATTATTAAAATAATGGTGTAGAGTTTAAGAAATTAGTAAAGTCTTGTATTTTATCTTATTGACAGTCCAAATTTCAAGTACAATTAGTTACCTTCACGAATAGTTATTAAAATTTGCAAGTAACTAATTCACTATGTTGTTTTAGAAATATGAAGTTTAAAATATGATCCATCGTTCAGTAGTTCATCACTTATATAAGGCTTAAGTTAGTTCATGGCCTAAACTTATAATATGATTGCAGTATATTTTGCAAGTTATTGAACAACAGAGCTCACGATCTGAAGTTCAGATCTGTACTACTTCTTCATAATCTATTAATCATTCAACTCAAACGTGATACATGTGTAAAAATATATCTTACAACTTATATGAATCTTCTTTGAGATCTATAAGCGAAATAAAATAAAAATATCAACCTTATTAATAAATTTATACCTTAAACCAAATACATACATATGTATGTATGTTTATTTATTAAAAAGAGGAGCGTGAGTCCATCGTCATAAGACTAATAGAACCGAATGCTAGGAATAGAAATCGCTCAAAACAGCTCATTTTTATACTCTATCCTAAGGGTATATTAAGTTTGATACATAGTTTGTAACATAGAGGAATAATCGAGATGGACCCTATAAAGTATACATAGATTCTGTATGCCCGTCAGTCCGTGTGCCACCACTTTTTGGGCCCTAACTTTTGAGCTAGGAGGATTCCACGTGCAAATCCGAGGATTTCATATCTGGCCTTTTGAGAAAAAGAAACAGTACAAGTGTAAACATTTTTGAAATTCCCCTATTGTCGCTCCTTTTTTTATAACTTCACCATTTTACACGAAATCGAAACATTTTGTTAAGACCAAATATTTAAATATTCAGATTGTCTACAATTTGTCCACTTTTTGGGGGCGTTACTATTAAAAACCGATTTTAATGGAATTTTTCGTTGTAATTCGAGAAGAAAATCCATTACGCCACGCCCACTTTATTAGAGCTGCATGAAAGGAGGATAGGGTATTCAACGATCTGTTCTAAATAGATTGTAACTTTTCTGTGTGTTTATCAGTGTATCTGCTGCACTGAGTACTTTTCAAATCGCATGTTGGCTAATCGAATGTTCAAAACTTACTATAACATCCTATTAAGTATTCGTGTATGCGATTCAGAGAGGACTGATATCCAATTGGTTAAGTTTAGAAAGTCCGTTTTCTTCAAAAAATCGAATTAATACTGCTTTTAACTGCATTAGGAAAACATAGTTTCGTTAGTAATCAAGAGTTTCAGCAGACTAGTATGTATCTAACAATGTATTAAAAGCACGATATCGGTATTTTAGAAATGTCTGGTACTTAAATAAGTTCCGTATTTGTGAACAGTGTAGGAAAATAGAAAAGTAGGCGCAGCTTTTAATATTATTAAAGACAGTAAAGATTAAATAACATCAATTAATCTAGTAAAGGTATTAGATATATGTATGAGAAATACTTCCTTGTCCTTCTACATTTTTGTAGAATATCTACATAACACTAACCATAATTTTTTGGTCATGAAACAAAATTATACAGCTATTTTAAAGACCTTTATAAACTGTTATAATGGTTTTCTTTATTTCAATGTTTTTTAAGAATTTATCGAAGCAATGTAGATTTATGGTTAGATTTATTTTTTTTTTTTTTTCATTATATACTACCAAATAAAAAAATAAACAACGAATCCGAACTCTTCAACCCCATATATAGCAATGAATTTAACCCCCTTTATTTTGCGCATCGCTTTACCATAAAACCAAAGTGTATCCCTAAATAGAGTACGAAAAACATAAAATATTAAAAAAAAATTTTTTAACTAGACCCTTAAAACCCTCTAAAATATATAATCTTTTATAAAGTCCCCTTACTACAGAATTTGACATAAAAATAATAAACACGAACAATAAAAATATGACTCTAGCTTTGGACAAACTTTTTTTATGATACGAAAAAAACAAACAAACACGAAAACGGAGAGCGAAATGAAAGAAAGAGAAAGAAAACCTTGGATACAAGAATATTATTATTAACTTTTTTTTTGAAACTGACAATCTTTTAAAAGAAAATTTTATGAAATTTTTCATTACTACTTTTGTCGTCATTGTGACTGTTAACATCTATGTGAGTAGTTGTGGAAGAAAAGTTACTCAAAAAAAAAACATATTTTTTGTTTGATTACCTAACGAAACATAGATAGCAAAAAAGAAAACAATAATTGAACAATTAGTACGAAATCATTTAAAAAGAAAGAATTCAGTGTGATACAGTTTTTTTTAGAGTTAAAGACATATTTTATTATTTACTTTAGTGGTTTTTATTTATTTCTGTTTGAATTATTTTATTTATTATTTGATAATATTTATGTTAACAATTTGTTCAATATATTCATAAGGTAAGTCAAATTTTGTATGGAAATTGTATTACTAACCTGTTAGTTTGGTTATTTTGGTTTTGATTTTATTTATAAGAACATCGCATTTAATATATTTTTCATATCATCAAAATTTTTCATCGCTTCATTATTTGAATAACAAAGTATTATTTCAAATTTCAAAGTCAAAATATTCTATTTGCATATTTGGGTCCATATATTTTTTGATTGAAGATTGAAGCCTAGAAAATAATTGGCTTTTAGTTTGATGAATGTACCTGAGGATGTTTATCAGTGTCTACCTCCTCTACCTCCTTCTTGGTGCCGATACCCTCGTTTTAAAATAATTTCCATTATTTGAGTCCTTTCATTTATATTGGTTCCATGTTTACAAATGTACATACAGATGTACTTATCGGTCGTTGGTGGACTCTTATATTCCGTTCATAATCAAATGTCCCTTAAAACCAAGCTAAAACTAAAGGGTTTTTTAATAAGAACAAAGCAATTTTGAATTTAAATAAAACATAGAATAATTGAGATATATCGGGCTGAAATTTATTTCAGCTGTAGTACACATATAACCACCGCGATCACGTTTGCAGCAATCAATTCTTTGGAGCCAACTTTCTACTGCTCTTCCACGCATATCGTCCGTAACGTAAGCAACTTCGCGTTCCATATTATTTCTGAGCTCCTTTAACGTTGTTGGCATAAACCAACGTAACCCCATAAAATGAGAACCAACGGCGTTAAATCGCATGAGCGAGGTGACCATTCGACCGGACCATATCTCGAGATTACATGATTACCGAACTTCCTCTTCAATAAATCAATTGTTTGACAACCTGTGTGGTATGTGGCACCATCTTATTGGAATCACATGTCACTGATGTCAAGTCCATTCATATGGACGTTAGCGAACTCTATTGACTGTAACACGGCGATCATTTTCATCGACGAAAAAATACGGTCCAATCACATCTCTGGCATTAAACCCACATCACACGGTTAATTTTTGTGGATGCAATAGAGTTGCCTGAAGCACATGTTGGTTTGTTGCTGTTTAATAATGCATTGACAAAGCTATTAACCCACAAATGAGCTTCATCGCTTTCGGGATTTTTCGATGATCTTGATCTTGTAAGGGTATAGAGCAACATCTTTACGCAAAATTCGCCACCATTTAGACTGAGATATTCCCAATTCCTTTGAACGGCGTGGAATCGACCGATTTGGAGACAACGCATAGGAACCTTCAATAGTAAATACGTTGACTCGAATTTATCCACTATAGTACGCATAGCCTGTCTAAAAAATTTGAGCAAGATCTTTTAAAGTTGCGACCACCGATTCAGTATTTCGGTGGTAATTTTTAATAATTTCCAAACGTTGGTCATTCGTGAACTTCACCATGATAAAAATGTAAACCTTGACTGACGTTTTAACTTTGACAGATCATAAAAAAAGTTTAAGGGTACGTTTGTATCAAAATACAGAATTGTTATGTCCCCATTGAAAAAACCCTTTATACATATAGACGAACGCTATGTGTATGTGCATCTTATAAGGACCATCAAAACACGGCTTAAGGCCTTATGTACATGAGTCTTTTCACTGGCCAGTTTTGAATCGAACACTACCATAATGTCAATCGTCTGTATGGTTTATCCAATGAGTTAATTGGGTTAGTTTAAGAGTGCCGCAGATCGGTGGTTAAAGCATTGGACTAATAAGTAGGAGGTTCGAGGTTCGATTCCCAAACAAGACGAAACGTTTTTTCACAGCACATCCGACAGTAAAACTGTCTTAAAAATTCACCTCAAACTAAACAGCACTTTGACATGGCATTCAGTTGGCCCTTTCCATTCGTGTGAAGAGTATAATATCTAAAACACGAATGGTTCTGAGAAACTAGGCCCTAGGTCCCATACGGAGCTGTCTTACCGAATGCCTATCTAAAGATAACTCGAGCATTTACATACCAGGCTTTTACTTCTTAATTAAAATTACAATCTTGGCCGTCGAAGGGTTAATAATGCATTGGCTGCTGCTAACTTTACTTACTTACTTAGCTACAGTTCGGGGTGAACCTGGGCCTACACTAACAAGCCTCTCCAGTTAGCCCGGTCGTTAGCTCACTGCCTCCAGTTGAGCACTCCAAGTTCCCTTCTACTTGTGCGCGCCACCTATGGCGATGTCTTACTCTACTGTGTGGTCCCTCCAGATTGGATTCGACGACTCTACGAGCCGGAGCATTTGTATCCATCCGCTCTACATGTCCTAGCCATCTTAGACTGATGCGAATTTTTTTTACTAGGTCGATGTCACTGTACAGCTCGTATAGTTCGTCGTTAAATCTCATGCAACGCTTCAGCGCCATAAAGCAGGACTGGGATGATCGAGGTCCTATACAGAATCTCCTTACTTATTCAGGATAGGGCTCTAGTAAATAATTGCCTTCTCAGCCCAATAGCGATTGGCAACAGCGTATGCCAAAACCAGCTCTATATACATTGCTCGTCTCTATAGATACTGTCATATGCGCCCTACGGTGCTAAGATTCCATTCATCAGGCATACACTCATCTGATCAAATTTTAGAAATGAGTTGATGTATGCTCTTTACCAGGTCATTACCAGCCGCTTTGAGTATATATGTTGATTTATGGACACTACATGGCCATGTTCTATAACGTTTTACTCACCAAGAGCATAGTAGGTATGGTGCCCTTAATTTTACCATTAACATACCTAAATTGTATCTTGAATTATTTTGAAGAGCAATATGATATTTTTGTCATTTAACAACAGACCCGGTGGCGCTTTGACACTTTGGATGATAAAGTTGTTGGCACTAATTTATGTATGACTTCTTCTCCACCTCATTTCTAAACAACCCCATAGTTCTCAAAAAATCCATCTGTAAAGGTTAATTTTAAGAGTTTGTAGACTGAGGCTTTTTAATAGACCTTTAGTCATTAAAGCAGCACAAAATGTTAAAGAGGGGACCTCGTTTGTTCAGGTATTCTATATTTTAACTAAAACTTGCGATATGAATACTACCCCCTATACGAGTTCACCCCCACAAGGAGTTTATTAAAACAATCGAGTATATTGCTTGTAATTGCTTGTGAGACTTTTCCACGTACCCTATCAATATGACGATCAAATACGCTTTTAAAACTTAAACACAGAACCTTTTAAAATCAATTTTGGTTGCACAATTTTACATTTCAAAGCAAAAATTTATTACGTGTGTATACAGCCCCCCTGGTATTTCGCGAATTCATTCAATTATTGAAGTCATTTGCATTGCTGAATATTATTTTTTCTGTGAAATCAATATTCAATTAAAAAGTTTTTCTCTACAGTTCGCTCGAAAATATATATTTTTATCTATACATACATATATACACTTCCGCTGCTATGCTACTACAACCCCTTTCCAGGTTCTCTATAACTTTTGCCGAATAAATTAGTGATTCTTTTCCATAAAGCATTTTCTCGTGCTTGAAAAATATTCACTTGCCAACGGGAAATATTATCCGAGCCGTTTCATTTATTGTTTTAATAAAAACAAAAAAAAAATACGTACATACATACATATAATTTTTTTTATGTGTTATATGGACTGTAGGTATTTTTGAACTTGAGTCCATTTTTCAGCGACTGCAACTTTATTTCCCGCTACAATTACAAATCAATTTATTTTAATGAAACACGCCTATTACGGAAATATAATGAATCCGGTTTTTTTTTTAAATTCTATCACCTAAAAGAAAACTGGAACTGATGAGCCGGCGAGTTAAGCTTTGATGAGGAAATGCTGATGAAAAATTTACATATGCGATTTTCTTTCAATTAATTTTGAATTATTTTTTTCGGTTCACTCCTCTTATTTTATTTTAATTCCTGAATAGTACCTACATAGATAAATTTAAATATTTTTATGGTTTTATTTTTAGTTTTTAGATTATGAATGTGTGGAGTTTTATTTGTTGTTTTGTTGAAATTGCAAAACGGACCGGGGAGTTTACACGGCACGTGTGATTTATGTTTAGTTGAGTTTTGTTATTACCATTTGGTTTTCATTTTTCATTTGCTTGCCCCCAAGTTAGATTGATAAGAAGTAGGTTTTCGGACCAGGATACACACTAAAAAAAAAATAACCATATATATATATAAACATATAATATATACTGGCTTTGAGTTCGTGCTGGTGCTTTGTACGGGATCACATTGTAACACAGTACCTTTATACAGACATAACACACACGGAATGGTTTTGTTTGTGTACTGCGTATGTTAAGCACATGACAACATGTAGGACATGGCATGTACTCAAATATATGACTATGTACTATATTTGTCATGTGACAACTGCTAAGTTAAAAATATAATTTTTTAAATGGCAAATAAGAAGAAAGATGAAAATAATAGAAAAAAAAAACAACAAATAATTAAACGAGCGAAACTGTAGTTACACTTTTGTCACCCCCCAGTTAACTTGGTCTACATCATTTTCAGCACACACATTTTTGACACATTTCGCCATCAATCATTTTTTATTGATAACATTTAGTTTTAATAAGTTTAAGTAAGAATATATGTATGTATCTATCGTTGAATCGGGACGTGTCCTAGAGAATCGTTATGGACAGCTTTAAGGACCGTTGGACTATTAGTTTGGAAAAGAATTTATTAAGTGTTTGCTACAGCCTTTGTCAACCACACGATTGAATTTTTTTTTTTTATTTTGAGTGCCAGGAGGTAATTCTTGTCGTTTAATGCGTTGAGATTAATAAGGAATCGCGAAATATGTTCATATTAATTCGATTATTATTATTGATAGGTTCAATATGGTTCAACGTATAATTAATAAAATGGAAAATGAATATAAATTCCCAGTTCTTTAGCTACATATTCTTTTTTTCGAAAATTCTTATATTAACGTATAGAGAATAATCATAGTGGCTTTTCTGAGTATAGAAGGAGCCTTCAACAATGTCTAAAGTAGGGCTAAACGCGAATGTTAAAACAGGCTGGCTGTGAAGAATGCTGGACACTAGGATTATTAATTCTACTGTATGACAATGCTCATTAAGAAAGTTAGTCACCAGAGGCACTTCCCTAGATGGGTGCTGGTTATAAATAACATTCTCATCAAATTATCTTTGCTTAGAACAGGAGTCGCTGGATATCCAGATGACATAGTGATAATAGATTAGGGGACATTTTTTCATACTTTAAGCGAAATCATGGAAGGTGCTCTACCAACTCGCAGTAAATGGGCTAATAGCTATAGGCTTAAAGTAAAAAAAATAAAGTTGTTCAATTTACACTTTCAAGCCACGTGGAAAACGTGCGGACTAAAGAATTTTCTATTGAAAGTATTCAATATCTGCTATGCTTTCCATCTTATCGTCCTGTACTCGGCTCTATTTATGGGGTGGGCCATTTGTTGGTAGGCCGTTTAGAAAGGCTATAAAAATACACTGCTCAGTATTTTTCAATGATTATTACTTTATTGAAAAAACAAAACTTCCAATTAATTGTGGAATATTATTTCATTCAAATGACTTCCTCGGCTGGCTTTGCAATACGTTTTCGATGGTTTCGGCCCCTATTTCACGAATAGCTTGACTAATATTGTTCTTTAGTACCTGAATCGTGTCTGAATTGTTCGCATAGCATCGATCTTTAATGGTACCCCATAAAAAAAAATCCAACGGCGTCAAATCGCAGCTCCATGCCGGCCCAGCAACATCACCAAAACGACTGATTACACCATTGAACTAAGTGTGCAATAAATCGATTGTTTGATTCATAGATCAACCAAGTCCAAAATCTCAAAGTCTGGTTATAAAATATTTTTTAACAGGACTCGGTGGCGCTCTCCATTGACTGTGACGTTTCTTACATTATCGTCTTGGAAGAAAAATGGGCCAATAATGCCGCCACTCCTAAAAGCTGCAAAGAGATGCAATATTCGATTATCAATCCGCAAACCAGACTCACGAACTTTCATCAGCTGCACAGTTGGTGGATTATTTCGATCGAAATTCTTTTTAAAATTCGCAATCTTCCGGGAACACAGCATCCGCTTTGGATTAACTGTGCAATATTTCCCAACATTGTTCAAGCGTGAATGGATCCATTTCATACAGCGAAAATATAATACTTAGTTTTTGTCAATTTTTAAAGCGCCTAAGAGTTTGTCGGTGTCAAAATAACATGATTCAAAGAATCAGTTGAAAATACAGGATCAATTGGCTTCTTCATTGAGTGCAATGTGGGTTCTCTTCTTGCCCTATCACTCTCTCGAAATGCTATTTACACACAATTCCTATTTCCTGCTCTTCTAGGACTAGGTCTCCTTCAGTGTTTCGAAGAGCCTGCGTTCCGGGTTTGAAGCCAGCTGCCAAGTTGCTTGGCTTTCATAAAACATTCAGATGTTCTTTCTATTACTGAATTTGGCTGCAACAAAAAAGTGGTCAGAAAGTTTGTATATTCGGAATATTCGATCCGTGCCTCGATTATTGCGTTGATTTGTAATCTTGGAATCTTAGCGCTGCTTATCACCGTAGGTATTATATTGTCTGTTGTCGTGTCGTGGAAACTGTGCTTTCCGTCTAATCTGCCGAAAATGTATCCCTACCGATTTTGCCATTGTCCCCGAGTATGATTTTGACATCATATTTCAGACAGGCTCCGTGCTGGAGGTTATAAAACTCCTCCTTGATAGAGTCTTTAACTTTGTCGGTAGGGGTGTGTACACATACATATTATGCTAATGTCAAGAATGTATCCGAATTTTGTACTAAGAGTTTTCAGAGATTTTTTTTAAATAAGAAATTGAGTTGCCTAGTTTACTCGTTCTATTGCATACATTCTTACATAGAGTTACTTATTTAAAGCAGTGTAAAACTTTGTTTTACATTTTATGATTCGGTTCACCGGTTTGGCTACAACAATATTTTGTAGATCTGATTTGGATGCTTACTTAGCAATCCTAGTCTTTCACAACTCTTCATGTGCCTTAAATCAATTTTTTTTACTTTTAAAGATGTCAAAACTTGGCCACCGACTCATTACAACTCCTTTGACCAAACCATGCTCTCTTATCGAAATCATGAATATCCAAGTAACTTCTATTGGTTTTTTGGATGATGAATGGACTAGGCTTAGAGTTTTGGCCACTAGCCTCGAATTCGAGTCTTTTTAGATAAAAACAATGATTTGAGATTTTTGTGAGCTGGTATATGTTTCGATATTTATAAACGTTTAAGTATATATTTTATCCCGGCCAACATTTTTTGGCCGACGCTATCCAAATTGTATTGCAATTGTACAGTGAATTTGAAGTTAGCAATAACTTTGATCTTGCAACAATAATTTATTCATCATGCCAGGGATTTTCCTTTTATGTGTGGATGGCTACTCTAATTATTGTAATTAAAAGTCAACCTTCATTGTTTAGTAGTCTTCGTTAGACCAATCTTTAATAATAATTACCCTCTAACCCACGCTGGCTTACTCCATAAAGAACTTCTAAGCAACTAATTAAATTGTAAGAAATATTCGTTAACCATTGCAAACTTTAAATAATTCTTAAGAGTTAAGAACCAATTATTGCTCAGTGTATAAACTTAAAACAAAAATTGTATATTCTTTAACCGCTTCTGGGAAATCCATTACCACTTTTAGAATCTCAACAAGGACTACAATTTAAGTATTGCAATAGATGTAATCCACCACGCTGCTGCTTGCAAATTAATATGCTTTTATGCTTCATATTTATTTATTATTTAATTTAATCATTTAGCATTTTTCAGTTTAAATATAAAAAGGTCTTACTTTGAAGGTAAATTTTCTCCGTGCAACATATGTAATTAAGGTTATGTATACGATATCGGACAGGAATGCGAGCGTGTTTAAATTACAGACACAAAATGCAAGAACCCGTAAGTGCTATATTTAAAACACAAGTGCTGTTTATTTTTGCGTTTGTTACTGCAATTATAATAATTATTATATAAAAAAGTGACACAAGCACCAACGAGTTACACGATTACTTTTCGTTCGAGCATCGAAGGACATCGGAAAAGTAGGACTTTATTACTTTCTTTATGCGCTTTTAAGCTATATTTTAAAAAGTACATTGTATGACTCGGATTGTCTTCAGATGTTCTTTTGGAGGGAGGGAGAGGAGTGTTAATTTTTTCTACTTTTTTTTAATTTTTTTTTATTATAACTAACTTTGCATACACTCCTTTTCAATATTCTACAAAATACATGATTAATTGGTGAATCTATATCGCCTGCAATGATTTTAATTTTGTCGTACATAAGAAAGTATGTATCTGTGAACTAATTCAAATGAGTCAGCCTAGTCAGTCAATTTACTGCTGTTAAGTATTAGTAACTTTTAGTTGATTTTTCTTTGAGCAATGAACTGTTCCATACTATGTACATATCTATATACTATTCAAAACAACTAACATATATACATACATACATATGTATATAGATACAAAAAAATAAAAAAAATATTTAGGGCGACATTTCCATGGGAACCAGAGTCCTAGCCGTCCTAGCTTCTCACAACCATTCGTGTTGTGCGTGTTATATTTCCACAAATAGAATGGGCCATGTCCGAAGGGCAATTTTTTATTTGAGAAGCTTTTTCATGAATGTTATACTTATATATGTATGTACATACATAGATATGACTCTCTTCAAATAAATATTTCAGGGCATATAAAATGTCAATAACAGGCATACATATTGTTGTCTCAGTATTTCACAGCATGCTGGCTATTTATATTACAAATTTGTCACAACATCCGAAGTATTTATGCAGCGTATCGTTCCAACAGGAAGCTATTTTTCATTTACAATGCGAGTAACAATTTCAACCCTGCCGTTGGCATTTCATTCAGTTACCTGAAAAAAAGAAACCCTTCCCTGAAACAGAATTGAGAACAATTAAATAAAATAAAAAGAAATAAAATGTACAGAAAAGATACAATTCCTTTGACAGAAAGAATGTCATACCCTATATCTTCCGCATGACTATAACATCTTTCGTCTCAATTAGCAGAGAATTTTCGATTACTTATCTGTAAGGGAAACAAATTGTTTAAATAAAATTTTTCAGTAAAGAACTTCCAAAGAAAATGACGGATCAGGACGATGACCCTTTTACGGTGAGTAACTCATAATAGGAGAAAATTACAGAATTTTAAAATTTAGGATCCACAATACACTATCTTAAGCACAAAATGAATTTCTAAACGCCTTTCGGTGTTTTATTAGTCCAATTCATATAAATCTGACTTCAATTAGTCTTATGGTTGTGCACTGAGGAAATAGAGAAGATTCGTCTGTCCAAAGTATGTAGATCGGATCCATGACTGATCGTACCCATTTTTTTAAATTTCTCTATCATAGTTTCCATTTGAAATTATTTCCAAAATCAATGGATGTATAAATGTAAAAATGGATTACTGGGTTTTTAATGTGCCATTCTCAAATGTATTTTTATTATCATCCATGACAGACTTTTTAATCTTTTTATTTTTGACTATAGTTTGGTTAAAGCTAGCACTCTTCTCCTGTGGAATGCGAATATAAAAGTGTTTGAGATCAGGTTTGTTCATCTTGTTAAATTGTGATCATGCCTATGAAGATACGACCAAAAAGATCCATAATCCATTAGCATTCGCATCAAAAAGCAGTTTAACTCATCACACTTTCAAGCTGTCTACTGCATAGCTTTGTCACCAATATGGGCCTGAAAATTGCAAACAATGTATTTATAAACTCCCTTTGTAGCTTAATCTACCAATATTTCACATCGTCCTGATGATTGTTATGGAAGTTGTCCTTAAGCCCGTTAAAAGCGCGAAGTATTAGCAAGGACTGCTCCTTTTGGGTAACTCCCCCAAAAAAGGTGCCAAATGGCCAATCGATATCACCATATCTTATTCTTAAAATAAAACGACCAATAATCTTTTCACACAATAAAGCCATTGTTTCATAAGCTATGTATGTGCATAGATATGTATTGCTTTTTTTTACTATTTAGTTGTGATATACATAGGTATTTAATCCATTGTGTTACTGGTAGACTCTCTTTGGAATAACGCAATGTCCAAAAATACATGCAAACATTTGACGGTAAAAAAACAAGACTACGAATGGGGTATCCTTACAGGAACTATTCGTGCAAGTGACTGGTACTTTATCTCCTAGAAATTTGACTACCACTTACCTAATCACTAAAGTACTAGACAGTTAAATACACCGTGATCTCAAGAGTATTATACATACATTCATATGTATGTACATCGCGAGGAAGTCGTTGATAATAAGATCTGTGACTCTCTCGGAAAGAATAAAGTGGTCATTCTAGTCTAAGATCTATGATGTCTACCTTAGCCTTGAAAACCAATTTATTTATGAAATCGTATTGGTTTTAGTTATTCAAGTAAACCAAATCAGCGATATTATCACCCTGCCTTCACCCATTACTATCTATTGTAATACGTGACTGATAGATATCCTCTTCCCCAGCTCTACGAAAACATTTCATATAATCCCGGAGATTATAGTGCAATTGTTTAAGGATGTCGACATTTCAACTAATCCCCTCTCCCTCCATTGAAAGTCTAAAGTGATGTGAGCACTTACGGGACTCGTGGAGACACTTACAGCTAGTGAAGTGAATGTTTATTAGATGACACCTTCTGACTTGAAAACAATTTTTTTACATCGCAATGTAGTAATCTCAATTGTTGCAAATTCCATGTACATATGTATATTCGATCATTCGGCTTTAAAAACAATTCTCTCTGCGTTATAAAATGCATATAAACATGCATATACCCTATGCAGTACAATAACAAAAGCACATTGGATTTATTCAGTTCAGGGCCTTTTATCCAAAGGGAAATATTTTAATTTACCACCATAAACAGTCGAAATGAGAAAGCTCACCCCAAAGCAAAGCAGATATACAAGTATTTATTTATTTATCCTGCTTCACTTATTTGATTTTTTTTTTTCGCCATTGTTTTCCTTTTTTCTTTTTTTTTCCATCTCATGTTTTATCCTTGTGGTCAAAATAATTCCTAGGTTTTCGTTCTTCTTTATTTCGGCTTGTGTTCAGCATTTTTTTTTTTTTTTCATGCTTTCCACTTGTGCTCCAAGTATTTATTTTCATTTGTTATTGACTTCCCTATAACGGCGGCAGCAGTAGCGTGGTGGCAGTAACAAATAGTGAACAACAAGACAAGGATAATAAAAAAAAGGGATATGTTTTAAATCGATACTTTGGTTGGTTGCAAGCAAAGGGAAAACAAAAAGAAAAACAATAAATACTTTTTTCCGCATTTCGAGAAATGGGGACTTTTCATTGCTTTTTTTCCCACTAACAGATTGATATTTTGGGTAAATCCTTTCAACAGATAAAAAACAAAAAACAGTTTAGTTTTGCTTATTAAAACAAACAACGCAACGCAACGTATGCCTATTCAAAATCCCTTTTTCTGTTGACTTTCAATAAGATATGTAATATGTGTATTTGTTTGATATATTATTGGTCAATGATCTCTATGTGTGTGTGTACTTTAATTTTTGCTGTATAAATGTATATTCGACTGTCCAATATGTATGAACTACTCTTTGCCACTTTGTATCCATATTGCGTAATTGATATGTATATTTTCAAAAAAAAACAAAAAAAACTAACGAAACATATACTTCATAAATATACATATTTCTCACTGTGTTGTATTTATTTGAAAAAAAAAACTATAATTTCATGTTGACTTAGTAAAATGTTTTCCATTGTATAAACAACAAACATATTAAAATTACACATCACCCACATTACAACATTTACACACCACACACTCTTACACCCATACGATATTTATTGTTCTACAAAATTTTATTTTCTGTTTATTCTGCAAAAAAAAAACTACTTATGATTATTACTATTCTAAACAAATTCACTTTTATTAAATTTCCATAAAACATTTCTCATCGAAACAAAAACAAAACCAAAAAAAAATACCAAATAACAAAAAATTTCTAAAATCAAACAAAAAAATATAAATCCAAAACAAAAATGAAAAAAAAAAATAAAATCATTAAAAACAAAACGAAAAACCAAATGAAAAACTCCTCGAACTAAATCAGGAGGAAGACGACCACTTTGAAGTATGATCCGCCATATTCGAAGAAGCCCATTGCCAAGGCTTATGGTGGAGCCGGGAACGCAGCCAATCATCACTCGGTGGAAGAGGTTTCATTGGATGGATCCAACAAGTTAATGTATCAGAATCAAACCGGATTTAGGTGAGTTTTATAAAAATTATTATCATTCAGTTTTTTGAGTTATATGGGGTTACTTAAGAACAAAAATTACTAACCCACAAGCAACAATTTGATTCCAAGACTTCAGTAGCAAAGCCTAGTCGTTGCACAAACTTTTGAAAGATTGTGCCTCCGGTGTTGGCTTGTGAGTTTCGCACAATCCTTTCAAGTATGATGTTAAACAAATCACATGACAGCGACAACCTTGACAGCAACATTCTCCTAATCCTCATTTTGACATTACAGCGACTGTTCTCCATCGTCATCCTGTAGAAGCGATTGAATTTATACATGACTCGGTATAGCTCGTCTGTATAACTGCTATCATTTGCGGTCTTGCCTGCCGAAGTGTGAAGATTTGATCGATTGCGAACTTTCCTGGTCTGAAACCACAGTGATAGGGGCCAATCAGGTTTTTGATGAAAGGGACATCTGTAATAGTAACATCTGTAGTATAATTTATATGGAGAAGAAATACATGAAATAGGTGCAAGAACCCTGTGGAACTCCAATGTTAATAGCAAATGACGAGACACCGCAAATTATGTGATGTCATGTTAACTCGATTAGTATGGCTCTATCCCAAATTCGATAGCAGGCTTTTGTGATGTCCAACGCAAACGATCTGGATTCGATAACTTACGTCCACATATGGATAATATTGTTCATCAGCTTCCCTGTTCTTGGTAGTCCGTGTAGATCAACATATTTTATTATATTACCGTTCATGACTGTTTTAACTTTTTTTGTTTTGAATCGAACCAAATATTTGTATTTTTAGTAAGGTTATATCTGATTCGCAACCCTACCAAGGTAAATATTTGAACTTCTGCTAATCATAGGTTCCAACAGAGTGTATGTAAAGGCAAAAGACGCCTTGTCAGGTGTTTTGAATCTTGTCTTGACGGCATTGGCTTGCTCAATCTTTGTTAATCCATGGTTTATTACGGATCTAATGAAAATAGGATATTTAGCTTCATTGTTTTGTTTGTCCACTTTTTTCATGAAAATATACATACTTATGTAAATAAGCTCCGTAGATAACAATCAATTTTTATTTGCAGAGATCACAAAATTCCTCAGGTTAGACGGTTGACCGGAAGTAGCGAAGAAGATCAAGCACATTCAGGTAAATTTGTAAAGGCCTCATTATTTAATATCTCACGTATTCGCTAGATTATTATTAAAAAAAGCTTCAATATTTCAAGTCATAACATTTTTTTAAAAAAAATTTTAGTTTCATACTTTTCATTGCGTGTTTTTCCCAAGACTAATAAAGTAATGTATGTGCTTTTGCTTATCCTAGCAAGTTCCCCTCAATAGTAACATTTACATTAAATCACTCAAATATACAGTTCGATGGAAATTCATGCACTGAAATAAAAATGTCGTAAACAAATTAGTCTAATTTATTTTATGTTAAAATCAAAAAACAAAAAAAAAAAAAAACTCCTCCTGACTTTACAGAAAAGGGCATACTGAAAAAGCACGGCTACGGACTTGTCCTCGGTGATCAAATGAAAGACAAATGGGGTGAGGACGGTCAATCGGATAATCTTGAACTGATTGCTCAACAAGACGGTACACTGGCGGCAGCAGCGGCATCTGGTGCAGCTGTATCCGAAGTTGAGCGTACTCTTAAAAGCCTGAACGGATATCACGAAGATATCCTGGAAGCTCTACGAAATGCAGCTTCCCATCGTGGTACCGGTGCCGGAAATACTCCGGTAGGCAGTGGCAGCCTCAGCGAAGAGATGCTGCGTAAAACTCTACAGGATTGTTCAACGTCACAGTTAAGCTATGGCGAGTACAAGCGTAGCGGATCGAAAACTGGTTCCAAAGAAAACATCTGCGACATAAATCAACCCCATACGGTACTGGTGGAAGGTCCCCAAACCGGTGCCATATTGCACCATCATCGATCGCAACACCATCTGCCCGAAGAAGATGATGCACCAGCGACCGGTCCACTGCGAATAAGAAACCTAGAAGATCTAATTAGACAATTAGAACATCACTCGGTTAGGCATATGAGTCCCAGTGGCTCTGAGGACAATCGAATGTCCGAAACGGAAGCCGATCGTCATTATAGATTAGATAGTTCCGCTGCTTGTAGTGAATCCTCGCAAGGGTTAGTCATTTTTATACTCTCTTAATAAATATTTTTACTTTGTTGTTACTATAAATTTGTGTGTGTGTGTGTGTGTGTCTGTGTGTGTATGAATGTGTTTGATGTGAAAACGTGAGACATTTAATAACATGAACGAACTTACGAACTTTTACAGCTCAAATCAACAATTAGCACAATCACAGAAAACTGCAACAATACATCCGTCTTACAGCAGAAGCTGTCGGCCACGCTCCGACGAGGAGAGTCGCTTCGTTTATGGAAGGTATAGGCATCCAACAACTAGTAGACATCCACATCAATCACACTCACCTCATGCTTTTGGCCATCATACGCATCATTCGCATGCCCATGGCCATGCCTCGCATGGTCCACACTCATCACATCACTCGTCGCATACGCATCTGCATCAAGATGATGAGGGCATCTACGAGAGTGCCGATCACCATGATAGGACCGTAGATGCCCGGATTGATCGTGAAACTCCCGATAGCGAGAGGTAGGTCCCCTTCAGTCACCAAAATCCCGGTTAGCCATACCTTTTAGATTCGTTTTACGTTAAGTCTGTTCCGTTTTAATTTTTATTCGTTTAATTATGTTTCTGCATTATGGATTCGTTTTAAGTTTACGCTGCGTTCTGAAATGAATCCGACCGTCAGATGTCGTCTCGTTCCAGAAATTTATTTATTGTGTTCCCATTGGATATTATATGTGATCGATCGTTATATTTTTATTTTTTACATTCTGTTCCCTTTTTTGGTTTGTGTATATTTGTTTTTTTTTTTATTTATTTAAATGTTAGTAATCGTGTAGTGTGTCAATTCGTGTAATCATAGTATATAAGTAATAAGGAGAACGATCACTGAGACGCTGATCAAAATTAAATGTATAAAATTTTGTAAGGAAATGTTTTAAATATTACTTTTTTTTTAAACTAAATTCTAATGCATTAAAATCAAAAGAACAACACTTTAAACTAAAAAGAAAATATGAATAGTAACCAACTAGAATGTTTTAATATAATAAATTTGTGTATAAATATGTACGTACATACATACATATATAGATATGTATCTAACTCAAATATAAGGAGGTCCCTTTCATCCTAGTTAAGAACATATGGATTTTCTACATTTAAACAAGACGAAACGTATTATGTATATTTCTTTTTATCTATTTGTAAGATAATCTGAAATTAGTACACTTTTTATACAAAATTATTTACCGTTTATGTACATAAAATTAGAAAAAAGAAGCATCCAAATCCTTTTTACCCGATATCCGCGAAACAAATTAGAAAGCATAGAGATTTATAGTCTTGGTATTGGGATTGATACGCAATTACTACGTTTCCGAATACATCTTAAAAAAGTACTAGGTTCCTCTTTAATGTGAATCAAATTTCAATCCTACTAAAGATAATAATTTCGGCAAAATAGTGGTCCTTATGTTGGTAATGGTTGATTTTAAAATTTTCGAATTGGCCTTTTTTTACCTATAACAATATTTCTTCGGCGTTCCTTTCACTGAGGATCCTGGTGTTTCAGCTTACGAATCATCTGGGGGCTGCACGCACGTTAGAAAAGTATAAATGTACATATGTATGTATGTTTTTTCAAGGAAAAATAAAGAATGTCCATTAAGACAACGCTCTAGTTCCTCCCTCCATTCTTCAACCAGAACAATTTTTTCCAGGTCGTTTCTTTAGTGGAACTTATGTAGATGTCAGATAATTAGTGTCGATATTGTACTTCTACTATTTATTAAAATGAATTTACTACTTATTCTGGTCTTTACAATGGCGTCCACCCATGTAATATCTTATATAACCCTGGTAATTGGAGACTAACTCCATTCTATAATTCACTCTACAATTTGCTCTGAAGCATGAATGCACTTTGAATTTTAAGACTTGGTTCACACCACAGTAGGACTTTCATGACATGTTCAATACATACTAAAAGTATAATACATACTAACTTTCTAAGATAAAGCATGCATAAATTAAAAGAGATTTAATGTTTTTCCAAGCACACTGTGATTGGTAAAACATAAAATAGTCACTTGTGAATTCTACTATGTCAATAATCAATACTATAACCAACGAAGTTTTTCTTTAGTCTCATACGAAGAATATATTTAATATAGTCCAATTACGTTCGGGCTCTGGAAAAATAACTAATTTCCACCCTCTTCTAGATACCTGAAGTCCTCATGAAATTTTTAATAATTTAAGGGCTTTTTACAGATGTGCAGGATAAACTCAATGCGTATCTCTAAAATCACTACATTGCTCTTTGGAAGTTCTAAACATTCTTGGCTGAATATAGAAAAGTCATTTAGAATTAACATACGTAGTCCTTTTCCTGTACAATAATTGTTTCTCAATCGACCACTTAAATTGTTTTATATTTTTACATGTTTACACGTTACTTATGAAGACTATCTGGAAAATAAATGAAAAATGGCGCGCAAAGGTCCGCTGAGTGGGAGAACAATTTTTGGTCATTCCTATAAATTCACCGCCGCACAACACACAAACACAAAAACAAAATACAATAGTAGTTCTACAACAATAAGCTTTCAAATATGCACAAGTGTGGAATATAAAATTATTAGGAAGCATTTTTCTAAAGAATTGTAAAATCGTAATTATTTATGTATGCATATTTATATTGCACAAAAAGTCTAGTACATGTTTCTATATTTAATGTAAGATGTGTACGATTCTCTAAAAGAATGTAATTCCAGCAATAAATAAATTGATGCCCATTTTTGAATAAAAGTAAACTTTTTATTTTTATTTATTAAAATTCAGTTAAATAATATAAATAAATTCTTACTTGGTTCTCCTTATTACTTATAACTTATATTTTGTTGGCCAAAAATTAAAAAGAAAAGAAAACAGGTCTCGCCATAAGTCCTGTCTTAGTAGAAAAAAAAATACCAAATTCATGCTCAATAAACATTACACAACAACCACATATCAACAATACTAATCATAAAAAAAAAACAAAAACATTACATCTGCTCGCCTGTTTTGCATAAATGCTTTAAAGTATTTTGTGTCTGCTGAAAGCCTTGCCTTTGTTGCTACCATTATACATTTTCAAAATTGATTTCTTCTAATTCTTGTTTATTTTTTTTTTGCAAAAAAAAAAAAAATTAATACATAAACAATGATTGATTCTTGGTTCATTTTATTTGTGATTGTTTCTGGGTTGTTGGTTTGTTTGTCTTTTTCGTTTTATAATTTTACTTGTATCGTTCTTCCTGTTATGATTATTATTTTCTAGTGATGACTTTATTCAAGCTCAACAACAGTTAGCCCGGTGGGCGAGTGAGGATGTAGTATCCGTCGTGGTATTGGACCATCAACAAGGCACAATGTCGGATTCCCAACAACCCGGCGTCGGACAATTGTCAACGGCCTCAACGAGTTCCGTTATCCACCACCACGGCGAACCATCATCAATGGGGGCGACAAATGGTTTAAGTGTAAGTCAGAGGGACTTTTACCCCTCACCACCATCGACCGAAACGGAGAGCAGCGGCAGTGTCATCCAGCCTCAATTGAGGCGCGCCCACATAGATTCAAATCAACTAGGAGACGGACAATTAATGGAGAATGGACGTTATCCTGAATACAAACACTGATAATAACTGTTTGGGGTAAATAAATCCGCCCCCATGTGTGATGATTTTACTTAGATTATATATTTAAAATTAAACAAATAAAAATAAAAAACAAACACTATTAAGTATAAATTTCTATATATACACACACATATGAACATTATATGCATTCCGGTTGAACAAAACGATAAACAAGGAAAAGAAATAAAAGTTATTTCCAAACATAACAAAACAAAAACAAAAAAAAACACAGAAAATGCAATTTAATTTTAAGTTTAGGCAAATAAAATTAAAACAAAAATGACTAGATATTGTTAATTGCACGACACAGTTAATGTTTATAATTATTAAATTAAAACAAATTAGTCTATAGATACAAATATATGTATATGTATGTAACAACACAAAATTAGAAGCGATACCCTAGGGAGAGTTATAATTAAATTTAAATTAAACACCGAATGAGTTTAGCAAAATTAAGTCAAATAAAAAACAAACCATGCCATTATATCGTCGCAGACACTGGTAATTTTTTACGAAAACAAAAAATTAAATTAAAAAAAAAAAAACAAAATACATTAAATATAAAGTCAATTTTATATAGAAAAAACTTCTATTTAAATAGTGTAATTACCAAAAGGATTGAAAAACTAGATACACGAAAAATTTTAAAATAAATTTAAAAAAAAAAAAAAAAACCAAAAAAAAAGTGAAAATGATTATTATTAAACAAATGTATGTATAGCTGTAGGTAAATAATAAATAATTAAAATCAACAAAACAGGTTAATTTCTATTTACGAAATAAAGAAAAGCCGAAACTGTATGTATATTACGAAGAAAAAAAAATAATTAAAATGTTAACAGTAAATTTAGTTAATTGCGAACCAAATTGGTTCGTCTTTTAAAGGAAATCAGAATTATTATGAGAGAATTATGGAAAAATAAATTAAAGTATATGTATGAAAAAAAAAAATAAAAACAAAAAAAAATCATGTAAATACGTTTAGGTTAAGTCTACACTTAGATTAATTTACCTATTTCTATTATTGGAAAATCAATAAACAAAATAAAAAAAAATAAAAAAAAAAATCGTACACAAAAACAAAAAAAAACACGATCGATTTTAACACTTGATCCGTTGTTAACACAGTATTTATAAATATAAACTAGGTGATGCAGGAATAAAACATTTAAGATAAAAATTATGGAGTAGGTAGTAGTTTATAAAGTTTCCCTTAAGCAGTATGTGGTGCACAATTGTTATTTTTTATATTCTTTCAAAGTTCAGAACGAAGATATGGGGTATTAGTTTAAATGCCAAATGAAATTTGTATATTATTAGAACTGGGGCATTTAAGTCTATTTCCTAGAACTGGTAGTTATTATACAGCAAACGATCCTGCTCCTATTTAGTCAAATATTAATGGTATCGTATTGTATTCATCATCACTGCTTCAAGAATTGAATAAACTTGTACCAAAGGACAAGTTCCCTTTAAAATAAAAAATTCAAATCACTAAGTACATCTTCAGTATCAAGTTTTCCTGGTCATTGAGTGCTTGACGAATACATTTTTAATGAATATGTCAGAATCACAGATATTGTGTGTTACCCCAGCTTTATAGTTTTTCTGGTAGTTTCTACTCCTAAAGATCTCATTAGTCTAGTCATGGTGGGGCTATCGAATGCCTTTATTTTTATTAGTGTTTGGATTTATTCACTTTAAGCTTTAGTTGCTTCTATTTTATTCACCAATCCTATACAAAAAATACGTATTTGCTCGGTTAATGCAATCAGCTTTGTAATGCAAAGTATCTATATAATATTTTTTCAACTAAACCTGCAGTCTTATTTTTTGAAAACCCCCATTGGGTTTATTGTGAAATTACATGTAACCAATAAACCTAAAGCACCATATGCACGTTCAATCGAATGCTGAACCAAATCCTCTAAAAAACTTGTTCCATGTAAACTTAAGCACAAAAAATAGGGTAACCCTTGCATCCTCCTTTTCATCGCTTAATACGAAAGAAAACTTTTTTGAAAATTTCAGTTATCTTTGCTGGTAATGTAATGTCAAGTTCAAGAAGACTTTATATTAACCCGCAAAAAAGTAATATCACCATCTAATATTTATCTTTAACGCATAGATTAAGGTTGTGCTATTCTGCTTGCCCAGGAACTTGCCTATCTCTTACATCAGACTCTGTACTACCAGGTAAGCACTAAATATTTGACTACTGACGTACTTAGCCATATTTTACTGTGACAATGAATTGACCAACATATACAATTGAGCCTTTAAAATAAACACCATTTTCGCTAGAAAAACAAAGCAGAAATTAGTGTGTCGACCAGTCGCTTAGGAGGAGAAAACCTTACGTAAGATATCTTAATACGTTAAAATGCTTTGGATCTGCTACTAATTGAACTGCCAGAAAATTTACCTCAAAAGATGAACCAACAAAATGTAAAATATTTTATGGAGCTTTAATGAGCAGAATAGTTTCTCATTTTCGATAAGATACCTAAAACGACTGCCACACAAAGATCACAACAAATAGTCAAATAACAACTTATTAAGACTGGCACATAGAAAATCCATTCTTCTAGTGCCAAATAGGCTCGATTACTTTTACCTGACTCAAGGCTTGTCAATAAAACCCCATAAATAAGAATGTGTTTAAATAAACTGCCCAATCATTATTTGCATCACTACTGAGGCTCAAACTGAATTAGTATAATCAAAATCGGTTCATCAATGTTACCATGTAAAGCTATTTTAAGTCCGAAATTAAAAAGAAAAAAAACATAACAAGTATTAAATAATAGAAAAATATTAAATTGCATTTTTCTATGTAAAAACAAAAACAAAGCTATTGTAAATAATAAAAAAATAAAATTGAATGTTTTTAATTAATTTTGTACAGATAAAAAAAAAAAACAAATAAATAGTTGTGTAACAAAAAGAAATTTGTTAACGTTGTATATATCAAAAAGAAAAAAAGAAAAACACAAAAAAAATTAATTCGTTTGAAACGTAAGTCTAGATAATTATCAAAAAAGTAACACAAGAAACATTAATACAAAAAAAAAACGTCACAAAATATCTAAAAAAAAAGAACCTTATAAACAAATAAAATGAAAACTTTTCCCCAAAAAATAACAAACCGTGGTTTATTACTTCAATAAAACAAAAAATCTCCCCTAATTAAAACTATCCACACACAATTATAAACCAGAAACAAAGTTAAATATTCAATTAATAAAAAAAAACAAAACATCGCCATTATCATCTATAAAAAAAATATAAAAAAAAACTAACTGTATATACAAAATTCACACTTTTTATAACATAATCGAATCAAGAAACTTTAAAAACCAAAAAAAAAAAATCATTTTCATAATATATCTCAAAATCATTACCAAAAACAAACGCAAAAAAAAAGTTCTCATCAAACAAAAAAAAAGTTGTTTTTCACGAAAATCATAACGAACTCATTTAAGCAAATTAATTGAATAATTTAATGAAATCTTTTTTCAGATTCAATCATCATATCAGGTGATTTTTCGTGTACAAAAAATCATTTGTTATATTTTTTTGTTATTTTAATTTATATTTCAACTATATAGGTAGAAAGTTAATAGCTTGTTCGAAAAAAAATTATTATTTCTTTTTAAGGAAAAAGAAAAGTTTTTATTCAAAGTTATGCTTTTTTCTCGATATAAACCTCAGACACCTTGTGGAGAATATTTAGTATTAAAACATTAAGTTGACTTTAAATTTTTTTTTCTTATTTTAGTTTCAATTTAAGTTTTCTTTTATTTGTTTTTATTTTATTTTTTAATTATTTATATTATATTTTTATAAATAAAATTTAAAAATGCAAAAACAAAAAAGAAATAAAATCCTTTTTTAATTTTCTTTTTTATTGTTTCAGATATTATCGCTAAGTATAATTGTGACAGACTGACAGACGAGAGACACCGTCGTCGTCTATAAAAATGATAATGATAAATAAAAATTATTAAATTATTTTAAAAGAGAGAAAAAGAGATGTAATGTATATTAAAGATCATTCGGTAAATACGTTTTTGAATGGCCAGTTGCATGATAAAGTATTTCTATTTCACTTTAACACCTCATTTAATAGACTTTTTGTTCTATGACAATTTAGAGGTTAGTGTTGCATATTAGATTTGTTGTTAGTACATTTCTTTTAGTAATATCTTTGATATTCTCTTAAGATTTTCATTCGATGAGAATAAGAGCATTATACACAGTTCGTTTGTAGAATTTTATACACAAGCCTTATATAGCTTCGATAGACATTTGCAACACGACTATTCTATTTATAATTCTTGCCTAGATAAATGTACATATATTTCACCTTAAGAGGTACGATTCCTTTTCATAACAGATCTGTGGCATATATTCCTATGACTAGATCAGTTTGCTTAAGATGAAGTTCTTTATACCACGTCTATAGTATATATTCTTTAAATGTATCCATGTAGTGTGTAATTAACTGTTTCTAAAACATAAATACTCTACATAACTCATTCAAAATATTTTATACCAAGTAAAGTCTTAAATCCGGAGTTTATTACTGAAATTGATTGTGCATGTAAATCATTGAAATAATTTTTTTTTTATTTTCTTATTACCCATGTATGCTTAGACAGTAGACAAAAAAAAAATACCTGATCAATTTTAATATCGGCATTACTTTTTAAATAAAATGATTATTTTCTTTCTGGTCACAAAATATTAACAAAATATTTTTTTTAAAATTGTTCTACATTTTGTTTATTCACATACATCTACTTGAATATTATTGTTTCTCTCCTGGCTGCAGCCTAAACTATTTGCTTCTCTTGAGTCCTATTGATAATATTGGAGTTCATACTCTATCTCAAAATACGAATACTCTAATAAACTAAAAGGCACTTTGCTATTTTATATACGAAAAGTTATGTAGACTGCCGTTTTGGATGTTATCAGATACACAGTCAGGATGGAGTAAAGCCTTCGTATGAATAATTTTTGTAGTTTTATTGGAAAGGTATAGGTTTGACTATCGCACAGTCCTATGCCAATTATTGCAGTAATTTGTATTAAACATTTCTCATGTTTGTTACATTAGATAGAGTAAACAAATTAGGAATTACAAAGGCAACACATCTCACGAAAAGAAGAAAATATTTGAGTATGAAGCAGTATTCGGAACTTTCTCGAACTAAGTTTCTTTTAAATTAATTCATCCTTCACTTAAATAAGTTCCTTCTTGCTGCAGGTTCTACAATGCCACAAAAGTTCATATGTACACCATCCATATATGTACATACCCCTGAACACTTTCCAATCATAATGAAGTAAATTTAAACCAGGAAGTATTCAATATAAAATAAATACTACACTTAGAGAATTAGAACCCTCTGCAATTGAGCCTAGAGTCCGCAAACAGTAGCATTATTGAGAAGGAATGTTCTTATATGTATATCCAACTCAGACAGGCTAAAGGTTTCCATAGTTGATGACGAGGGGGTCAAAATACCATATCCATTAAGAAGTCAGATTCGTGCTTTACTTTATTCAAAATGTGTGGAAAGGTCTTTCTAGTGGTGTCAATGTGTTAGTTGATTTGCTTCCTTTTGGTAAAAATAATAGCTTTTGTAAAATTAAACAAATTTTGATTCTTTTAGGACGTTAATAAATAAACCTATAGAAAACTCACACTGACTAACTTCACACTGTCGGGCACCGATACCAACCAACTCAACACTGTTGGTTCCCTAATGTTGACAGGTTCTTAATCTGATATATCGCATATTGAAATAAATAAATTGTAAAGCTGCTTTCGAGCTTAAAGAACTGCTCGACTAGTCTGTCTTATGTTTTTAAGACAACACTGGCGTGTTTGTATTATTAGCTTTAAATACATAAAAATATCACCCAGTCTATTAAAATGTAAAATGTACTTTTCATTCGTTTAAATGATTAGAAATTGCATCTATGGAATCTAAAACTACTTTCTATGTGCTAATGTAAGAGACTTCTAAAGCTCAGAAATCTTACGATTATCTATAATTTTTTTAAAAAAGTTGTTCATTATTCAGAGGCCACTCTTATTTGGACACTGCCGCATGTAAAGTGGAGTTTTAGATAATACTTTTATTACCTGTAGGTAGAAAATTATTTCAAAGTCAATTGCATTAGCATTGTGTATAAACAACTATCTAAATTCCACAGTAATTTTTCTCAATCGATTTTTGAACCTGAACATACACATCTTTTCACAGAATCACATTGTTTCGTACACTTGTATTCATTCAGTTAGTAAATTTCCACGTCATGCTACTCGCTCGCTTAATATGATTTCTTTCATTATTTGCATATTTGCGGCACAACTAGACTGGCCATTCTAAATCATTTTTCTTTCAAAACTAATTTCAAGTTTTTTTTTTTTTATTTTAGAACTTTTTTTGATACTCTCAAGAAAGATTTATTACAAAGTTAAAAAGGGACGCTCCGAAGATTCAATTTTATATTTAAGTCTAGTAAAATTCTAAATTTTATTTGATTTTGTTACACGATATGTGTTTCAAACCTGTATAAAGTAAATATACATATAAATATATATATTTATATATGTAATTATAAATAAATGTAAATACATTTCTTATTTTGTATTTATATTTTTATATTGTTGAATATTTTTATTTCATTCGTTATATTTATAAAAAAAAAATTCACCTGGTATTTTGACACAAAGGAAAAAAACACAAATAAAATTTCAATATTCCTATTACATAAATTCGCTACTTTGTTTTTTTTTTTTAAGCAGTTACACTCAAACAAAATCGAAAAAAAAAACTAAACAGAAAAACTCACATTCAAACAATAAATGGAAAATAAAAATGAAAGAACTATTCCAAACCAGATTAAAAAAGAAAAAAGAAAACATAGATTAATAAATAATAATCAACAAAACAAACTACTTCTTGATGAATATGATATTGAGCTTAAATTAAATTTAAATAAAAACCAAAACCAAACAAAAACCTTGAACAAATCCGAACACATAACAAAACATAAATAATATACTATAGTAATGAAAGAGAAAAAAAATAGTTAGATATCTTAAAAATAAATACACTAAAAGTAAATAAGAAAGAAATATTTTTTTTTTCTCAAAATTCTAACGCAGTAAACTAAAATAAAACCAAAACAAAATCATACAGTTCCCCTTTAACGTCTTATTATAATTTTGTTTAAAATGAAACAAAAATTACATAGCAAAACTTACAAGAGGAATTTTTAAATTTATACACAAAAACTTCTAGAGTATCAAATTAAAAAATAAAAACAAAAAATTAAACATAAAACAGGTTTTAAACAAAGTAAAGCAAACTTTTATATATAGATCATGTTGTTAAGAAAAAAAAAATATGTATATGCGTAATCACATAATGAAAAATACAATTTTTAATAAAAAAGAAAAGAACTTATTCAAAATGAAATAACGAAAAAATAGTTAATTTTAAAAATTAAAAAAAAAAAGAACACTACCTATATCAACTAAAAAAAAGATATTTTTTTTATTACGAGGAACAGGATCTAGTGTATGTAAATAAATTTAATAATGAAGAAAATTTAAACTTAAGTTTCCTTTTTATTTGAAATTTTCATTGTACAGAATTTTGTTTATATTTATTTCCAACAAAAAGGATTAAACAAACGTATTATGGGATGAAAAATGACTAAATTAAAAAGAAAAAACAAAAACCAAAAAAAATTTAGTTAAAAAAATCTATATATAAATGTGACCGTTAAAGGTGAACATAAAGAAAACAAAAAATTAAAACATAGCAGAAGATAAAATGAATTATGAAAATGATAGGTCTAAGAAATAAATTTTATGATAATGTACGGTGAATGAAACGTTAGTTAATAATTAACAGACTTACTGAGATATTCTAAATGAATTTAATTTAGTGTATGAAATACTAATTCGTAAGGTAATGTAAAATGTATGAAAATAAATAAAATGGAAATAAAAACAAAACACAGAAAAAGACCGGCAAAACAAATTATGAAGGCGATGATTTTATGTATGTATGTATGTAATATTACAGAGAATAAAAATTTTAACAAAAACAAAAATAATTCCAACCGTTCATACAGCAACAACACAAAACAAACCAAACCAAAAATAGAAAATTTTATGAGTTTCAGTGATTTTAAATGAAAAACAAATGCAAGCAAACATAGCGTCTAAATAAAAATGATTAAAACTTAAACAGAGATATTATAGAAACAACCTACACATCCTGGGAAGAGCTATCCATTTTAACCTCAAAATTTCTAATAATTTGTGTTTTCAATTTTCAAACAATTTGAAGCATTTCCAAAAAAAAAAAACACAATAACAGCAAACATCATTTTGTTATTAGTTTAATAAAACATTTTTTCAAAAGAAATCCAATTTGTCTTTGAAAATTTTCTAGCATAATGCAATTTATATTGTTATTTGTTAAATATTCTTAAATGATTTATTAGCACAATTTTTAGATAATTTAATTATATACTTATTTCTTTTCGTCTATGACAAAAAAAAAAACGATTCTTCGAAATCCAATCCTATCGATTAACATGACATAGAATAAAACTGTTATAAAAAAAATGCACGCAAACACTTCAAATTATAAATTAAAAACAAACAATTGCGAAATGAAATTAAAAAATATATATATAAATATATAAATATAAAAAAAAACAAGTAAAAGTAAATTTAATTTATTAAATCCAATAAAACAAAATTTGTACATTTTAATTAATATATGGAATTTTTTTATTTGATTAATAAACAAAATTGTAATGATGATGTTAAATCACTGCCCGAATAAAAATGACATAAAATTTGAGAAAAAAAGGACGAAAAAAAAATAATAAAATTGCATGTTATATAAAAGTTGTGTATGTTTTTATTTTCCTATTTTAAAGCGTTTTTATTTCAGCGGATTGATAACCGAACATATTCCCATGTTCGTCCTGTACGCTCAAAGAAGAATATTGCAGGTTTTTGGAGTGGCGGCATTATTGTCCCATTTTTCTTCCAAGACGACAATAGAAGAAACGTTGCAGTCAATGGAGAGCGTTACTGAGACATGCTAAGCGTTTTTTTTATGACCCGAAATGGAGCATATGATCTATCAAGATAAGGCTACTTTGCACACAAGCTGCCCAACAATCGAATTATTGCACACTAAGTTCAATAATCGTGTAGTCAATCGTTTTGGTGCACGAAGCAGCGATTTAACGCCGTTTTGAGGGTACCATTAAAGATCGATGATATTCGAATAATCCAGAAAGGGTTCAGGCACTCAAGAACAATAATGGTCAAACCATTCGTGTAATAAGGGCCGAATCCATCGAAAACGTATTGATAAATTGGGCCAAGCCAACCAAGGTAGTGAATGAAATAATTTTCCATAATTAATCGGAAAGTTTACTCCTTTCTATAAAACAACAATCGTTAAAAAATATTGAACAGTGTTTTTTATAGCTTTTTGATGGCTGATGGCCCACCCTATATAACAATTCTTCACACCTTCGGCTATTAAAAGTACTACCAAGTTGGCTCTGCAGATAAATGCCTCAGTTTAACTAAGACCTAGGACTAGGACAGGATCGTATTGTGATCCCCTATGTAGACTCTTGAGTACTACCCTTTACATAAATAGACACAAATTTATTGGTCTTCAGGTTTAGGATAAATTTCTGGAGACCCTACATAATATTCAGATAATTATAGAATCATGGTATCCGATCGAAACAGAATTTTCTCCGATTTGTTCGAAATCGAAGAATTTCATATCAGGGTATCCATTCCGACATATCGGAGAGATTCTCCGAAAGGTAGAATGCACAACATTGCACAACGGTTGTCTACGAGACGTGTTGCATTTTTTTCTGTCAGTTATTATGATTTTTTCTCCGAAGTTGGCTGACAGATATTCGTCGTAGAGAAATCAAGTGGTTAGTGCTTTGGACTATGGAGCGAGGGATTCCAGGTTCAATCCACAGACAACTCCTCAAATTTCTTTCACGGCCCTACATCTCGCGAGCGTCTGACAAATATCCGAGAGTAAAACTGTTATGAAAAAGATTCTCAAAACAAAAATTGCTCTCCGGATACGGCATTAAACAATTCCATTCGTGTAAAGAATATCACATGCACAACACGAATGGTGGTGAGAAGCTAGGCCCTGTGTCCCATCCCATGGACATGTCGCACCAAAAATTTGTATTTGTAAATACATTTATGTATGTATTGTATACGCGTACGAAAACGGATACAATTATGATGTCATGCGTTGCAATCGGAATTTTCTTACGATTCGTAGTTTTTTTTGGAACGGATGTCATGATAGGGCTGATTATTTATATGTATGTAAGGTCCCGCCCTTTTTTCATAAATGCATTTGTGTGCATTTGAGTGCCCATGGATGCAATACAGTGGATGCTGTCAAAATGGTCTACTTTTTTAAGAATGAGACATACGATTCTGAGGCTCTATTTATTAGCTAAGCTATCTGCTATGCTACATTTAAGTATCGATATCGTGTTGTGTTGATTAATTGAATCTGCCTAATCGCGTCCGTGTTGATTAATTGAATCTGACTAATGACCAGGTCTTGTTATTAAGCGTCATTTAAAAGTCCTTAAAAGTGTCAATACCGTATGCGAATACGACTTTTGAATAGACTGACTGCAATTCGGGGTTTATAGCCTAGACATATTTTCGTAGAACCTTCCAACACCATTCTTGGAACACTTGGAACATTTTGCTACACTTTTAACAGATCGATGAGTGTATGGATCATTATAATCTTTTGGAACTGTCAGTGCTTGAACAGGGACAATTTCATAATCTATCGCAACATTATTCTGGGAATTGATACGCTTGAATAAGGTTAGTCGGACCCCCTTATTTTGTGACATATCACAGTGATATAGCCAAGGTGTGTGATTTTGTGAACCTAACATCGAACAAAGCAATTGCCTTCAAAATTTCTATGGCTGAAAGATGACCAATGTGGATGGCTATCTATGCATAGTCTAAAAGCTTCAGTTTCTAGTCTCACGGTGTGTAGTATGAACCCGAGTGGTTTACCTATTGGAGCTATGTTTTTTTTTTCATACATACTTACATATGTCTGTCTTGAATAAGCCAGCCAGCGGAGTTCTAAGCCAGCTACTGCGCTGTGTACAGCTTATAGTCTCCAAGCTAAGTGCAATAAAAATAAAGCGTCTCGTAATTAAACTATATGTTGACGAACTTGCCTTCTTTTAACTTCTACAACTTAATCTTCGCAATAATTACATTTCATCGTACAGTTATACAGAATACAACATGAACAATTAGACGGATGCCAATAATATCCTTAAGAAATACAAACGCTACAGTTAATTTATAAATCCATTTGGCCCATTTCTGCAAACAACCCATGTTCGAAAATTCTGAAAACGTCTTCAAGGTTCATATGTACATACATACATAGTAACAATTAACTTAAACGCCGCCTAAATGAAAACATAACTTTTTTACTGCAATATTTGCCTCATTTACTATTATGCATATCTATATACTAAAGAAGAAACAATGAAAAAATTATCGTAAACGAAGTTTCCATTCGTTACGTTTCATTCTATATCTTAGGTATGTACATAAATACTTCATTTACATGAAAAAAACTTAGTTTCCATTGTCGTTTTAGCTGACATGTACATATTTACATTTGTAATAGATCAATTACAAAATCCTATCCAACCCTATCGAATACACACAACGTTATTACAATTTCAAACAAATTTTAGTTTCAACACACAGATGGCTAAAGCAATCTTTGGCGACATCTACCGGGTTTTCAGAATTTTCATCAAATACATGCACCAATTAGTTTTACGCGCCATCTATTAGAATTTACAACTTATTTTCACTTTCATCTAATACATTAACTTGAATACCAACTGAAACCAACTTCATTCCATTTAAAGAATTTTTGTTCTCCTAAGGTACATACACATTAAAGTAAACAAAGTTTCCAGGTTATTTGAAAATATGGGGTTACTCTGGTATAGCTTACATATTTATTGTGGTTAATAAACTTTTTTTGATTACATCTTGTAATTCTTCGTCTAGAATTTGAAGCCTTTACACTTGCTTAGTAATGCGACACTTTAACCACTAAACCACGGCTTGCACATTCATATAAATCTATATCAGATATACATAATTACCAGGTGGTCACATTTCACCAGGTGGTTCAAATTTTACGTAAATGCAATTTCTGACCAGCCTCCTCAACTAAAACGCCATAACTTATTGTATTGTACCAGAAGAGCACCATGACAAACATAATACAATATAATTGAGAAGTCGAGAAATAATATTTCGCCAACACACCTGAAACATAAGAATTCAATTGTAAAGGGTGTTGTTTTGTATAGAGGCGGAGAACTTTAAATTGAAACGAAATACAGAAAAATGTTGTTAATATTTATGGAATTGGCTTTACTTCATAATTTGACATAATTTTATACATTAATGATTAAATATGACTTCGGGCATAAAGCCGCTGCGGCTGACGAGTACATGACGTAATCAGGAGGTCAAATTTTCACATCCTTCTCGGAGTAAATCAGGCTGTATTTCTGCAATAACGTGTCGAATGTTAATTTCCAAGTGATCAATTGTTTCTGGTTTTCGGTGTAGACAATCGGCTTTACATATCCCCAGAGAAAATAATCTAATGGCGTCCAATCGCGCGAACGAAGTGCCCAGATAATAGGTCCATTTCGTTAAATTAATCGTTCGTCAAATATTTCTTTCAGTAAATTAATTGTTTCGTGCGCTGTGTGGCATGTGGCGCCGTCCACATGTCTGCAACATTAATGCTTTCCGCTTGAGGCATGACAAAGTTAGTAATCATGTCTCTCTACTGCTCACCGTTGACTCTAACGTTCTGACCATAATCATTTTTGAAGACATATGGAACAATGATTTCACCTCATCACGTTTCAGAACGCATCAATGAATCACCTGCATAAATAGCGCATCATGAATTCCTGTGATACAAATAATTTTTCTGTTGTTGTTCTGTTTTTGATTAGAAAATGGAAGTTTTTGCAACTTATTTAACGCAACTTATTTATACTTAATAAATTGTAGCGTTCAATTTAGTTGAATTATTGACATGTACATAGTTGTTTCCAATTGACATAAACATCGCGTAGTGTTCCAAAATGTCAAAAATAAAAAAACCATCATGAATGCATAGCGGTGTCAAAGCATCAAGGTTTTGCATCATCAAAGCAGTAATGCACATTTTCTTGACGTTTCGGAATTCAGCCGCTATTATCAACGAAAGAAAGTGTTGTATTATATCGGACACAAGAGATCATTTATAAAAATAAGAGAGTCGAACACTTGGTGAACTTAAAATCAAGTGAAACAAGCTGAATTCGTGTCCTCAATACTTAAACTAAATAACTCGAAATTTGTCACTCTGGAGCTTAATACACAGAAATATTTGCAATGAATTAATCTTTCATTGGTAATAGGCGCTATCCTCAATATAGAAATTGCATAAAATCCCTCCAGAATCTGGAGCACCCAATGGCAACTCAGCTTGTTCGTGTCTCGTGACCATTTCTTCGTGCAAGATCCGAAATACGTTGTCAGTTGAGATGTTAATCGTCTCTACAAAAACCGATTGTTCTCCACGAGAAGGTTTTCGATTTTTTCGATGATTTCATCACCAGTCGCCTCGACTAGATTATCAAACTGCGAGAATCGTCTTGCAGTGACTCTTAACCAAACCTGAACTAGCAAGCTCTGAATTTTACAGTTGAATATGAAAGTGCAATGCACAAAGCATTCATTAATTTCGGTTAAAAGTTAAGAACCTTGCGACGTTTGATTTTACATATGTACGTATTGGCCTATTTAGTCAAATAGTCACCCCAATTCTTCAATTCGAATGCCCAGTCGTATTTTCTTTCGTATTTAGAGTGGGCGCCGTGGCTCAAGTGGTTAGGCGTTGGACTACGGAGCGAGGGGTTCCAAGTTCAATCCCCGAACAGCACCTAAAATTTCTTTCACGGCCCCACCTCTCGCGAGCGTCTGACAAACATCCGAGAGTAAAACTGTCATGGAAAAGCTTCTCAAAACAAAACAAAAACTGCCGTTCGGATCCGGCATTAAACAGTAGGCCCCTTCCATTCGTGTGAAGAATATAACACGCACAGTACGAGTAGTTGTGAGAAGCTAGGCCCTGGGTCCCATAGACCTGTCGCGCCAAAAATTTGTATTTTGTATTTAGAGTCACATCAACATTAAATTCCTATTCTTTGATTCCTATGCGATGCATACGACACTTTTAAAAAGCAACGTGTATGATTGCAGTTATGCAAACGTGTGTTTGAGTGCATACGAGTTTGCTCATAGAGTAAGACTTTGTAATAACTAAATGCGATTGTAGTCGGATTCGAGTGTCGTATAAGAGTTGAAGAATTGGGGTGAGTGACGCTTCGTATTTCGGTGGAAACTTGCCTACCTCTCTACATACTTATCGGTGAGTTATGCCATCAGTGGACTGTTGCCATGAAACCGTAAGAACTAATTTAAAATATTTCATAAGACAAACTAGTTTTCATTTAGTCGGAAGGAGCTCAGACGAGAAAGCTTGCGCAGCGGCTTTGCCAGTGAAAAGAAACTTTGGGTGAAATTTGTGTATCCGTAACCATTCGTATGGCTTTTAGTACAGTTCGAACACTCGGGTGGAATCCTCTAAGGTGATAGTTGATAGTCACACTTTTGATAGTCAAAATTGATGATCACACTTTGTTAGCTCTCCGTAAAGCGATCGCAAGGAATTACTTAAGTAAAAACTTGGCAGCACAGCTGTTTTTTTGTCAGTGATAGAGACAAAAACTCCTAAAACTATGCAAAAACTCCTAAGACTATGCAAAAAAAAAATCAGATCCACGCAAAAAATAAAAAAATATACATATGCTATGAGAAATCCCATGGGAAAAAAATTAATTTTTAAACCTTGATATCTCCTAAACTAGGCGAAAACGAGATTTTTGGTACTTAACATTTCGGTCTTATTTCATCGAAAACTACAAAACAGCGTTTTTAGATCTTGACGCATAGGAAACTACAGTATCCGCTTCCATTGGAATAGGAAGTTCCAAAAAATTTGAGTTATTTCTCAAATCAGATCGAATCAGTCGTACATATGTACATTAGAGTTATTTAGTTCTTCATCAACACTTGCGTTATAAAGTAATTGCACTTTTTCACTAATAATCGTAAAAACAGAAATGACTCTATATGAAAGTGACACCTAAATAGGTGCCACACAAAAACTATCGCAAAAATGTGATGATCACGCTGATGGTCACCTTAGAGAGAGCAAAAGGGATAATTGTGATCGTCCACAATCAACTATCACCTTAGAGGATTCCACCCCTGCTCCTCCATGACATGGAAGTATCAAGGTCGGATACTCACTTATTTCAATGTCCTTTCTGAAAAATCAATCCGATGCGTTTTCGTTTAACTACGACACTTTAAATAAATAGTCTTTTTTTACTTTTGTTTATTTCTGAATTTTTGTTATTCATAATAATTATAATAATAATATTCCATATCATCATATATTTACGGATTTTCATAATAATATTTTTGTTTTTTAGATTCATATATTATTATGATGTGTGTGATCTGCATTTCTCAGTAATTTACAACAATAACTTCTGTTTTTTTTTTCTTCATTATTTATCAAATAAAACATTTAATTTTCTGCATTATTGATACATACATATATTATTTGTTTACCACATACATATATGTACATATGTGTGTATATTCCACATTACATTAATTTGTTTATCTTGCATCTATTTATAGACTCAAAATAAATATAAATTCAATTCCATTTCTCCATAAATGCTTGCAAAAGAAATGAACAAAATAATAATAAAAAAAAAGAAAACAATTAAAGAAATTTATTTATTATAAATGTGAAATGCTTAACAAAAACGTAAAATTTAAATCTTAATCTTAGATTAAGAAATACAAAATAAGATCTATAACCTCTTCAGTAGAGTATTAATAATAATTATAATAAAAGAATAATATGTATTCAACAAATTAAAGTTAATTATGCTCCACTTATAAGTATGTATACATATATTTTTTTGTATTCTTCATAAAAAATATTTAGAGATTTTTATTTTTTTTTTCTTTATTTTTATTTATGTGTGTGGCTGGTTAACAAATTTGTATAGTTTTATTCAATATATGTAAATGTTTTACTACAAACAAAAAATCTTATTCTTCCTATTTTTTTTATAAAAATATTTTCAAAACAATTCCACAAAAACCACAAGAGTTTTGTTCAAATATTTATACTTTTCGTTTCTTAAAAAAATATTAAACTTTAGATAGTTAAATGATTAATAAATGAATTATTATATGTATATATGTATCTTTATAAAAACAAAATTAAGTGTAAAATAAAAAATTGATAAAGTTATCTAAATGTTTTGCAATTTTACAATATTTACAAAAAAGGTTATATTGATGAACAAGTAGAAAATAACTTTGTTGTATTATTTTATATTTTAATATAATGCTATGTGAAGTATTTTTGTTTTTGTTTGAAACAATTTTTGTTTTTCTATAAAAAGAAATGGATATCTACATCTGATGTGCTCCAAAGAGCTTGTACAAAGTTGAAGTTAGCGTTAGTTAGTGAAAGAAGTTTTTGTTTGCGAAAGCGTGTATGTGGACCTTGTGGAACGTAGTGTAAGTTTTCCAATTGGCCAATTGGTTCTTGGTTAGAAGGACTGTATTAGTGATTTCTCATTAAAAAAAAGAAGAGAAATAGGGTTGGATAAGATACTAACATTATTGGACCCTCAAAACATGTCGAAACGACGAGTTTAACTTGTGTGTAGATATGCTTTGTGATATAGTAAAAATACCTGAAACATATTTCAGAAAAACCGTACTTCCTTTGTCGTGTTCAAAAGGCTAGGTAAATGATTATACCTTCAGGATTATATATCAACGTTTTCGATATACTAATAAACTAAATAAACTAATATGAAGAGTTGTACCACAGGCATGCGTTTCAAGACAGAATATTTTGAGACGTGGAAATTGATATTGATGATAATCCGTTTTATGCGGAACTAGTGATCAAGTTTGAATTGGCAGTAACAGAGAGTAGGCAGAGTGTAAATATAAGGAAATAATTAAAAAAGAAAGCACGACATGGCTTCAACAAAGTTCAGGTTTTCCCACATTTAAACGTTCAGTTATAAAAAAAATACACAGTTTGTTTAAGATGGAGAAAGTCATTTTAAAACTATCTAAGCTGCCACATACTCAGTTCTTGTCAAGTTTCAGTTTAAATACGTTCCACAAAATTACTTTAAAAAAACCTTCGTTCCCCTCTCATTTAAATCGCACCCTCAATCCCCTTAATCCCAATCGATGGCCAAAGATATCTGGCCTAACCCTAGATTATAATTTTTTCTCCCAAACGACAATATGAGCATCGTTAGAATTCGCTACCCTTGACATTGTACTTGAAGTCGCACTGGTTGTACCTCCACTTTTTGCACTGGGCGATGATGAGTTATTATACCAAATATGACGCCAATATCCACGACCACCCATTAACGTGATAATTGTCCTTGGACCATCAACATTCATTGCTGCATTCTTGGCACTGTTCTTGTTCTTTCGCTTTAGTGTTGCACCGGCTGCTGATATTGATGTTGGACCAGTTTTCACCGTCGCACTTTTAGCCGCTGAATCGGCGACACTAAGGGGAATTTTGAAACCGTCATCACTTTTCGGTGTACTATGATGTACATCAACAGTGATGGTGCCGTTTTCAGATATATTACCCAAATCACTTCCATTGCCAGAGGTTTTGTGACTAGCACTGCTACTGTTCCGAGAAACACTCCTTCCGCCGAACAAACGTATACCCATACTTTCCTCACTGCCTGAAGATGTGTATAGGCTGGAGGATTTCGAGTCCACTGACCAGTTGGACAAATCAAGCGACCTTGGTCGGCTGGCTTTCATCCGCAGGCGGCGATCTAGAGTGCTCACTTTTCCAGGAATAGCCGCGAGTTCTGGGTCAGATCTTCGCATGCCTTCGTACATCATGTCCATTAGGTTACCTTGGGTACCTTCATCGGCGTCATAATCTTCCTTAACGAATATCAGTTTGCCATAGAGACCATATACATCACAGTAACCATGATCGGTGTGATGAATTGAAGATGTATTCGAATGAATCGAAGTATTAAAGAAGCTAGCTGAACCAAGTCCTCGGGGAAGAGTTTTCGACATTCTCGAGACATCTGTCAATGCGTCACGGAATCGCTTGCGATTCAATGCTGGACTGTTTGCCAACTGTGCTCGGATTTTAGCGGAAAACGATTGATCCAACGAATGTTGTTTGTCCAGCTTTCCCCGATGTGGCGAATCTTGGTCTAAGCTGTTGTTCAAAGAGTCATCTTTCATGTCTCGCCGTAGAACAACGGCAGAGTCGTCTAAATCACAGTCCTTCTTATCTGCATCTATGGCGGGAAGGATTAGATCATCGCCCATATTTGGTTGAGTCGGTTCGACTGGTACTACGGCAGGCAGAGGTGGTTTGTAGTTTGAATGAGGTTTAGCTACTAATGGCAACAAGAAAGTGATTGGACCGAAATGAGCATGGCACGACATACTGACACCGCCACTGATTATTGGAACTCCCTCTAACCTAGGCAGAGGAATTGTAACAGCAATGCCAACATTTGTTCCCACCCAAAGGAGACCTTTACATGCCATTAAAGCAGTGACGTATATCGAGTTGTTATTGACACCCTCCTTTTTGGAACCCTTATTCCGCAGCACACTCGCTGCGATATTTATATCCTGCAGATGCTTAAACGTCTCCGTGTGATACAAACAAAGAATTGATGAATTCTTTAATGAAATCCACAAGCCAATACCGGAATGCGCCATCAAATTAACCTGTTGTGTGGCGCCATGTTGAACTTCAAAACTCTTCTGTGTGTCTCCAGTCAGGGCATTCAGGACATATACACGATTCGCACAACTAGCATAGATATTCATGTTTATCGGCAAAATACTGGACACCGACAAAGCATTTTCGCCCAACTGCACCACTTGAGGTTCCTTCAGTAGCCAAACACCATCGAAGGCTCGTCTGTAGATAAGCAACGTAGCATTAGACAACGCAACAAACACCGAATCGAAGTGATAGAGGATCTTAACAACGACCGCTGGTACTACACAGCATCCCAACTGCTCCTCCTGCTCGGGGTTTAAGGCCGAGTAGATGAGAATCCGTCGACTATCTGTACCCATCCAAATGAGATCACCCAACAGGCTGTTGTGCTCTTCCTTGGTCTTACAGTTTTCTAAGCCTTTTACGAATTCCATGCTGGTCACTTGTGTTTCTACCAAATCAAAGGAGCCAACATCTTTAAGATTTCCAGCCTGTTGGTGATGCTGTGCGAGTACGGCTATATGACTGCTTGTTCCATCACTGGTGCACACCCAAAGATAGTTTTGTTGCTTGAAACGCCTGCGAGCTGTTCCCACTTTTGTATCGTTAGCGATGCTGTAGTAACATCCACAGCGAACCTAGAAACAAAAATCACGTTAATACGCTCACAAACAAGTTTACACAATAATAAAGCCTCACCTCCGTTTGATGCTGTGATTTGAAGACAGGCATTGCCTTAACAAAAAGTGGCATCTTTGTTGAGGATGGTCTTTGGTCTTGTTGTTGCTCGGTTAATTCCCAAGCCGGTGAGTTATTCGTATCTAAGGCCAACTGTGCCAGTCTCAGTTCGGTGATCCATTCCTTCTTCACCGCAGGATTCTGAGTCTGGAATGTAAATGTTTCCTCTTTGCCAGATTTATTTCGTGCGATCAGCTGCAAACAACACGAATCCACCCAAGCCATCTCTTCGTCTTTGCGTTGAATCGATCCCTGGATAGTATTCAAGAGATTTCTTGTGGTATTCGAGTTGAGTTCTTTGTAGTTGCCCTTTAGGCTGCCAACGAGATCATGTATCCGCGAGATCACCTCATAGTCATACATTAGTGTGCTCATTTCATTGCATAGGTTGTCGGCGCCATTTGTTAGCATTGTGGCTGGCGAATCATTGTTGCATGAGCTGCTATTCGATTTAAGACTTCCTCCTCGATTGAGACCTACATATATGTGTATTGGTGGTGAGAGAGAATGGAAAGGAAATATGGAATTAATGGGATTTTATCAAATTTCAATTGATTCAAGAAGAGCATTATAAATCAGAAATCTGAGCTGCCGAGAAGAGATTACGTGCGCCTGACATTAGTGGCATCATTAACCGCACTAGTGGGTTAGGTCCACTAGCAGATGAGAATGATGTACGCTGTATAATCTATACAAGCGGAACCAAGGTGTATGAAAAGTGATATCTGATGAGAGTGGCAGAATTGACGGAAGATGCCATAGACCTGACATTACAGCAGATTTATTCACTTTCCTTTCAGTTGCGTGTCTTCTACTCACAAATGTTTATTTTCTTTTCTATTGAAAAAATAAATTAATTATTATAGCCAAAGCTTAAGGGGTTGTTGTGTCGTGTGAATAATAAAACGATTTCGTTGTGGCAAGTGGCATTTGACACAAGTTTTAGTGATTTTACACAATGAATTATTTTACATTTTTATACGTATGCTTTTGAGGGTGGTAGGAGAACTAGGAGTGATCCAAATTACGGGTTACAAGAAACCCAACTGAGACTCTAGAGTGTTGTTGTGTTTTTATTGAATAGATAAAACTCACCATGATTTATCCTTTAATTTAGTCGGAATGAAAATATGAGCAAAGTGCAATCTATTTTATGTTTGTTTAAAAGTGTCTTGCATTGGCCATGATTGAAAGTCTTACCTAAATTTTTAAAAGGTCTGGGTCTACATATATATGTACATATGTACATATATAGCAGAAGAACGAGAAAATGTGTAAACATGTAATACAATTCGGATTCGAATATTTTTTCTCGATTTATCAGATGAGGAATCGTTTATGGTTTACCCTAGAAAAAAAGTTCAACGTAGTATATTAAGGTGAAAAACTTTTATCATCACTCCTTGACAAAATCTGTTTTATTTTTTATAAGTGATTTTCTAACTCGTTTTTTTTAATTTCATTAACTGAAGACCAAGATCTTAGTTCTGAATTCATTATTGCACTACTGACTCGATTCAACTTTTGACTTTCCCATCCAAATACCACCCAGTCAATGTAACGCAAACTGCACACTTGCAAACACTGTCTAATTACATTCATTTTACAGCAAGTTCCATTGAAACGTGATCATTTGCATGCATCTCACTTTTCCCATCATAATTCAGAACTGATAATAAAAAAAATACGGTTGTAGAAAAAGAAAAAAAAAAAAAAAACATAACAGACAACAAAGCAAACAAATCAACCGCGGGCAGATCATTACTCTCCAGAGAATAATAATAACAAACCGTTGAGGTAGGTTAAGACTTTCGCACACACATTGCAATCGAGTCGACATAAATAATCCCGACTTGAAGAGGATTACTTACTTGCACGCAATTGCACTAAGTCTACACGAGATGCACTTTGCTCATGGGGGTAGGGTGGTTTCAATTCCTGTAATTTGGTACTCAACTTGTGTACTTTCTGTCTTGTCTTTAGTTTTTATAAAGGGGCAACTAAGAAAAATTATAAACAATAATCTGATTAATAAAATTGTTTTGCATTTGGTCTGGACATGCAAATAGCCGACTAACGGAGAATGAGACATTCGTTGGATATGAAGTAAAGAGTACGCAACTCTTGTAGTAGTCTTGTCTAGGTGAGTTACGTGGCTTATGAAAGTAGGTTACCAGACAATGCAAATTTGTGGTGCATATTATTTATGCATTCTTATCGTGTCATCTAATGAACGCAAATTAAACCGCTAAACATGGTATATTAAGTATCTTGATTTACGAGGATTGACTAAGAATTCCGAATGGATGATAAAGTGTGAATAATTTCATAATAACGACAAATGGATATGGAAAATATGTCATCAGGTTTGGTAACCCTTTTCAATTATACCCTGTTCATGTTCAAGTTGATAAATTAACTTAAAAGTTACATACATATGTGTATGTGTCATCCCTGAAGGGATTAGAAAAGGGACGAGTGGTCAAGCTTGTGTAAAGGGCCAGCATAAGCTATTCTTCACTCAATGTCTTTTATGAAGAAATAATAATGCACTATAACACACATAAATCAAAAAAAAAATTAAAAAGTAAATACAACTCACCTGCAGTTAATATCCTGGATAAGGTTGCCGAAGTACTGTTGTCAACAATTTCGACATCGGTCACTGGGTACATCCACTTAAATGAAAGCTTCTCGGTTGCGCCAAAATCATGTGACTGTTTCGGTGCCACTGACACACAGATAACTTTATCGTTTAGCAATAACAAACGCCTTTGCTTCATCTTCACAATAAATCCAGCTTGATTGAATTCCATATGATTGACATTATCTTCTCTCAACAGGTATCTCGGCCGACTACTATCACTTGATGTCAACGATCGTGTATTAAACGTTCCACTAATATGGCCCAACATCTCCTTGAAACCCTGATACTGTTCGGCTTCACGCTTTCGTTCATTCAACATCTCTGCCAACAACTCGAGCTGACTTAAAGCCAACTGCAATGACATACGATCATGATGTCCCTGTGGCGTATATTTTAGTAAATCCTGAAGAAAAAGTATAAATTGTGGAAATCGTTGAACAGGCTTCACCATCAATCCGAAGAATGATAGTCGATCATGTGCACTGATTTGTTTAACTTTAAAGAAATCCGCCAGAGCCGATTTACGTTTCTCTTCCATTTTTGCTAGTTCCATTGCCGAGGAGAAATTATTTATAAATCCACTGTAGACCTCAAGAATTAGTGGCTTACTGAAGGCGCATACAAATACATCACCAATCTTCTCATCACGATCCCAGTTACGTACGCATTCGGCCAGCGCAATGCGAAACACTTTATGTGATTGCAAAATATCGGGCAAACGGTGGAACAGGGTGGAGATTTTCGAACTACTCAAAACTGGTGGACTGCTTTCTTCGAGGGGTTTTTTGTAATCCTGGATAAAATGAAATAAAAAAGGATTTTTTTTATAGAATTAGTAAATCTCTGAAATAAATATGTGCTTATTGTCTGGATGGATGTTAGTGTGTGTATGTACAATGACTTATGTATATATTTACACTTTCTATTCTGGAGTTACTTTTTTTTTATCTATTTAATTACTAGGTTGGTTGGGTTGTGGTTACGGCTACCATTTACACGAACATTGGATTTAATTATGAGCAGTATAATGAGGGTGGAGAATGCATGGAAGAAATTAAATAAAAAATCAATTAAATGCTATTTAAATGGAATGACTATTTTTTTTGTATTAAACACATTTTAGGGTAATTTTTAAACCAAAAAGAGGACGTCGGTATAAGAGAACACCTACATATATGAAGGTCAATGTATTTTATTGTTGACGTCAACCCTCTATAGAGCCTCAAGGAGATTTAAACAGAAGAAAGGAATTTATTCACAAATTGGCTTTGTTCCAAAACAAAAGGCAACCTCCTTTGCGAAACCTTCCAAAATCCGTTTGCCTTGAATGCGATATCCTCCATAGAATAACAATGAAATCGATTCAAATGCTTTTAAAAGATTTGACATTCCTCTTCTGAAATTGGTCGATAGTATAAAAGTTGTTATTTGTTTCCATTGTACGGTGTCGCATTCGTATAAACATTGAAGCTCCGATAATATGACTAAAATGTGTTTTATACAAAAAAAAAACAATACTAATCTTTTATTCCAATTCAAACAAAAGAGAAAATTTATGAGCAATGAAAATGGAAAAATTAAGAAAAATTAAAATGATGGTAAGATGCAAGAACTTCAAATAATTAAATCATGATGATGCAATGATATATTGGTTTTCAATTTTGATAAAACAAATTAATAAATTTAGCTTAATAAATAGATGTCCAAATGCAGTTTTGTGCGTTTCATATTAAAGGAAAGGGCTTTACTTCATCTACTAAGGACCTTCTACTAGATATCCTTTTGTGGGTGGATATGTGACTGACAATTAAAAACAATGAAGTCGTTTCAACAATTGACTCTTCTGTTAAAAATTCTTCACTGTGATTTATTATTGATGAAATGAATCATAAATAAATAAATAACTTCTCGTCATTTTCTAGGCCCACATCTGAAGAAGATTTACAGAGATTAATGTGCAAATAGAAAAAAAAACTTCAAGACATGACATGACAACGGTCGTCTTAAGAATAGAACATTTTACGGGTAGTATAAGAAAAAGATGTAATGAAGTGCTTTTACAAGGAATTCAATATTTGTATATGTGTGAAAATACATACGGTTGGGACTAAATACCGAACTCCCATGGTTAAACGTGATAAAACAGCTTATATCGACTACATAGTGGACGAAACAAAATGCAAATGGGATTAAAGGTATACGAAGTATTAGAAGGCGATGTCATGGCTGGAATTGGGGAGCTGGTTGAAACAACAAGATTCCGCCAACATAATCCCCTACATTAATTAAATGTGTCGTTTTATGTCTTGTCCAGAAGTGAATCTATCGCCATTTGGACAGATCTTATTAACCAGGCCAGTTTTATGTTGGTGGTCTAGAGTATTGACACTTAATCGTTTAATTTAAGATATCGTGACTTTGTATTATCTCAACTTTCAAGAAATATTACCTTAAATTGTCTTTAGAATCGTTGGAATTGCCTTTGAAATAGTGTACCATGAAGAAGGCTCTAGATCTATAACAAACATGTTTGACGCGAAGAAGAGAATGAGCATAAACGCGGACTGTTTAACACAAGGGACACACACGGCCTTATGTGGATCGACTTAGTTAAAATAAAAATTATTGATAGCATATAAGTTCTTTTGTGACAGAATGTTCTGATTGCACAAATGACTTCGGCGCGCCAGCAAAAATAAAACTTATCTAAGGATAGCAACTCTGGATAGGCCACCGGATTGATTTATATACCCCAGCACTAACTCGATTAGGGAGCACCGAACAGAGTAAATCAAGTAATCCTAACATTTAAGTCCTGATCCAGAGGAGACAAGATCTGCGAGACTGGCTAAAAAATCCTTAAATACATAGTGGAAAAGAAAAGATAACACTTTGTACCTGAAAAACACCAATACCGGTCTAATTTTAAACATATAAGGTACGATAACGCCTAAACCAAAATACTTGCGGTGAATGATTATCTCAGAAGACTCAGCACCTGTACGGTAAATTTATCTTACTGAGTCACATTCTGTCTACCAAAAATATTTTATTCTGCGTGAATACTGCCAAGTTTAGCGTACTACGACGTTGGCATAATTCACCTGAGGTCGTTGACACTTTGCGCAAATGCATAATACATAGTACATATAAATTTATATGTACATTTTAATGTACCCACAGTTTACAATCATCACTTTAATTTGAATTAATTTGTTTACTTTTTCTTAAACATTTTCCTTTGAATTTTATTTCAGGCTTGCCGAAAAAGAATTTAAATAAAATGCCGATGTGTATCAACAGACCTCATTTGAATTCAATTGGACCTCATCAGGTAATTGACTTTCAATTCGGCGGTTCTGCAGTCTCTAGACTAAAACCAATTTTTACTTATTGATGGGAAGGGAAGTACATGACTGAATGAGTATAACCAAATGTTGGCAACAACAGCCGGTACCTTGCATTTTGGCGATTATTCAAAAAAAAAAGACACACAAACTGTCACAACTAATAATAAAAACTGCATTTGGACACTTACTACTTATCTAAGATTCGATTCAAGGAAACGATAAACCGAAAACATAGAAATAATATTAAGAAACCATAAAAAGAATATGAAACAAATTCTCACATTGACTAGACGTTGTAGTGTGGCAACATAGGAGTTCTCACTGTGAACAATAGCCGCAACGATATGGCGTCGTTTAAGCTGTTGCTGAGACAAACCTTGAGGCGCAGGCGGAAGCATTGGAGTTATCAGTCTGTTGTGGGGTCGAGCTGTACCATTGGCTCTGCTGCCAGGTTGCAGCACTAGATCCAAATCGAAACCATGAATGGCATCATCATCATTCTAGAAAGGAAGTACAAGATTAAAGTACTTATTAGCGGACATTTTTTTTTATACTTACTTCGGGAAGTTCTGGCATTTTTGATGAATTCAATGCTGTAGCCGCTGTTTTGGGTGACGGATGATTTTCTATAGTGCTGGCATCGGTTGTATCAATACTACTCGACGACGAATTACGCCCGTCTCGACCGCCCACATCATACTGATGAGACGATCCTCTCCGTATTGAAAACCAACGGGATAGACGACCACCTGGCGTTTCGCCAGGAGTCGTTGAGTCCTGCGCAGGGTGATGATGATGTGCTGTTGGCATTGTGCTGCTTTTGGCACTTATGTTATCGGCAGACGAATGTTGCTGCAGATTGTGTTGTTGTTGTTGCTGATGTTGTTGTAGTGTTTGATTGGAGGCTGATGAATTGCTGTTGTTTGAGCCGCCACTTCCGCCACTTGTACGCCATTTGTCAAAGGACAAATGCTGTTTGGCCTTGTTGAACGTAGACCGTAGCTGGCTGTTGCGTTGATGTGTTGTGGTAGACGTTACGCTGCGTTCGCTTCGATCGTCCTCTTCTTGTTCGTCGTCGTCGGATGATAGATCCTGTTCCGATCTCTCTGAGCACCAACTGTCTTCGGAACTGTTTATCGTTCGGGCCGATGGGGTATGTTCCAAACGTTTCTTGCATCCACCTCCAGTTTCAGATTTAATACCAACAAGGTTGTTACTACTGCTATTGTTTGATGTGATGTCGGCGCCGCCACTGTTGCCACTTCCAACGACGCCGCCACCGCCACCGCCGCCAACACCAGCACCCCCACCACCGCTACTTAAGGTACCAATACCTAAAGTCGATGGACTACCACAACTTTTACTATGATGATGATGATGCGGAGGCAGTATTAATTGATTGGGGATCCCGTTGTACGATGATCGTGTGCACAGGGGATCCGGTCGACGTAACGATGAATTGTGTAGCTGCGCCGTTGTAATGGATGTGGTCGACGTTGATACGGGCAAAGGATCTTCCCAGGAGCCAGCGTTTAGTTTTGGCTCATCTATACAAAAAAAAAAGAAAATTTATTACACATATGTATGTACATGAAAGTAGAACTTGATATATATTTCAATCACAAAAAGAAAATATACACATTTCCCAGTGAAACACTTTTCAATTTAAGTTCCGTCTGTTTACGTACACCGCTAAGCAAAGAAAAAAATTAAATTATAATAATAAAGCTCTAAGATTTCACAAATGCCGACAAGAAATCAGCAGGGGGTAGCAATGATTTTTATTATTTCCGAAGATGAGTCCAAAAATATTCCGACCTTCACATAAATCGATAAATATTTTTAGTTCAGGAATAAAAAAATAAATAAACACGAACGATAATGTCTCCCCTTGATAGGAAAACGAAAGAGGACCAGAGGACTTTGTAGGAAGAGGGATTGTGAGTGAATGAATGTGAATGTGAGTAAATCCCACATCAAATATCGTTTTTTTTTCTTTTGGCACGTAAAGTTTTCAATTTTCGGATTTTTAACTCAAATTAATAATTCCAAAGCAGAGCAATGTGCTCACATTTAAAAGTGTTGTCAAATGGTAGGTAAGAATTCCTTACATCTCAGCAGAAGGCAATTAAGTAGTAGAGTCCTATCTGTAAAAACTAAGGAGATTCTGTACAAGACCTTGATTATCCCAGTCCTGCTTTATGGTGCTGAAGCTTGGACTCTATCTAATGCGGATGAAGACATCCTCGGTCGCTTTGAGAGACATAGTATATATTCTACGTAAAATATTTGGTTCCGTTTGCTTTGGAGGAAGAGATTCAACGTCGAACTATACGAGCTATACAGCGACATTGACCTAGTAAAAAAATTGCGCATCAGTCGTCTAAGATGACTAGGACGTGTAGAGCGACTGGACACAAATGCTTCGGGAGCCTTTGAATGTAACCCGGAGGGTCAACAAATAGAAGGAGATCTCAACAAACGTGGAGTGTGCAACTGGAGGCAGTTAGCTAAGAATCAGACTAACTGCAGATGCTTGCTAATGGAGGCCACCGAACTGTAGCGCCACCTAAGTAACTAAGTACAGTATGAATTCCTTAAATTTTAAATATAGCATATTGTTCATGTAGAAAATTGTTGGTTTCATTTTCGAGTTTCTAATGGAACTGGTGTAATGGATAAAACGAAAAGGCCGTTATCAACTTGGATTTAATTTTAGTAGCAAAAGCCTTGCTGTTTTCCCCGAAAGGCCTTATGCGACGTCATCTAATACCCTAATTGCAACCAAGACCAATTCATCGAATGGTAGGTGGCCTAAGGGTATCAGTTTGTGAATTGTAGTAAATCCTGGGTTTTCTCAACACCCATACATTTTCAATATGTATTTCAATACACCATAGAAGTATTTCTAGACTGACAGTTTTTAACTGCAATACTTTGTATTATTATATGTATTATAAGCTGGGTAGGGTCGAATATGCACCAATTTGTTCACAAAAAAATTTCCAAGTACATTATTGGTCCTTCCTCTCTTTTATTTTTAATGCTTGAACTCTTTTGTTGCAGCCTAAATGTAAGGTATCTCTAGTAAAGTATTCTTCTGCTAGATAGTTGTCACGAGGTATGTTTTAACTTTCCTTTATGTCTTATGCCAGCAACTATTTACATAATCAAAGAACTTTTTTCAGTCACAGATCAATCATTTGAAACTTGACACTCCTAGTGTAATTATGCAGTATCAAATGCTTGGTTAGTGGAATTTATTTACTTCCCCGATGACGTAAAATTTAAATTAAACCACACGATAATATAAGATCAAATAGTCCGTATTGAGTACACCACACACCCTAATTGCTAATCCCAACTGAATCGAATCTATGTACATAAATACAATTTCGCAGTACAAACACTACCAACTTCACGATATCTTATCGCTGATATGGACATTTCCTTACAAGAATTTGTGTCTCCCAAATAATTATTCAAATGCGATTCTTAGCGTACATGTGTGTGTGGGAAGCAATGCGAAATGTAAATAAATAATCCGCAAGATATGTATTTTGACAATGACTTCCGCACTCTAGCTAATGAAAAACCTGACGTAAATAATAAAATCAAAACAAATCGAAAAAAAATATATCAAACTAGTTTTTTCAGTTTAAAATCCATTACCTCATCCCAAATAGGATGTGATTGGCTATCTATGTATATCCAATTAGCTCCGACAAAGAATGACAATTCATCAGAGGGACCATAATAAATATCAGTTGTGTGTGCCAAGCTGAAGAAAAACACTTGCTGACATTTAAATTGAGAACTCTGTAATCGTCTTTAGATGGAGGCTGGAACAACAACAATAATACCCCCAAATTCATCATGGTGTACACAGATGCCGACGAAATATTAATTCATCATCATACCAAAACGTTAAAGTAATGGGTATGTGTGTGTGGCGTTAAGTTATCTGGAAGTTGGTTTCCCCCGGATGATGTGGGAAATAGGGAGTCCACATGATATATGTATACCGTCTCGTCATCCTTCCGCTGGGGCCACTTGACTATCTTAAAGTGACAATATTAAAGCGGTTGGGGTCCAGCAAATTTATGTATCTCCTCTGTTTAAGTGGGAAAACTTCAACACTTTGGATTTGGATGCATAACTTGAAATAAAATAAAAATATAGTTCCTAAATTTAAGAATGTGTGCGTGGGTGTGTTAATATTGTTTAATTATTTTGTGTTTTGTTCATAGACACAGTTTATGGTACGGTTGTGATTAACTTACAGGCAAGCAAGACCCGTTGTATAGAATAATTAATTGCGGATTATACAAATTTAAGTTTATTGATTAATTTAACGTGGGATTTTCAATTAAAATGTGACCTATCTTAAGCAGAGGTATTATGTCTCTTTTTGTTTACAAATTTTGTTTAAATATAGAAATAGAACACCAACGGTTATATGTACATATGTATGTATATCAATTTTGTGGCAATTTCGAATTCCGGTACTATCATCCTGGAGGTTTGAAATATCTGTCTTCTATCGTGGGATCTGTATGTGTCTACACAAGTATGTATATCACGGAAGGCATTATGCTTTCGACGCGTTTTTGTGATGAGTGAAAAATGGATGACATAATTGGAACGAGCATACTACGTTCATGTGTAGGTATTCATAAGGAATTCAGACAAATGCGATTAAATGTTGGGATACAGGGATTGTAAGGGATTTATTGCAAAAACCTGGAGCAAGGGTAGCTTGAACATTATTGATTTAGGTATGTACTACGTACATTCTTTGCCTGAAGGCTAAACTAAGAAAGTATTCAAATTCAAGGTCAATGTTTAAATGTTTTATTATTAAAGTCGGTGGTCTTGTTTTTTTCCAGAAAACCTATGACATGATAAACCAGTTGAAATAATAAAATGAGACTGAATTATTTACAGTTACATATGTACATACATACATACATATATAGTACATGCATACTATTTACCTAGGGCATATGACATGTTGCCTCTCTAGAAGTTACTTTCTCTTCTATTGCAGTAGGGTAACCAGTCTGTATATTTCATGCAGGATTAATTTAATGACCCTTTGGTAGTCTGACCAGCTCCTAGAGACCAGCTCTAGGTTTCCAGAAAATGGGCTTATGTGATACTTACTGCGGGGACATGGAATGAACCCCTACGAATTGAGACCTCGTTTCAAATTTAAAATAAAATGTTCATGTGACCCTCGGCATTATTTTGCTCAATTAAAATAAATCCACTGAAATTAATAACTGCGTACCGCTTTGCTTCGCAGTTTCGTTGACCTGATCTTGAAGAGATAATTATAGTAGATACTTCAGTAAAACATCTCACAACAAAAAAGACAAGATAACGAGCTGTCCTATGACTTTCTTAACATTAACTCTAGACATCGATATCTTATCAGCAATCCAATGAATGGATAAGAAGTAGTAGTAAGGCTGACGCTAGACCATAGACTTTTTTGAATGAAGATATCCTTGATCAACGCTACGGACCACGAAATATTCAAATTTAACCGAAGAAATGAAAGAAATCTTAATATGTGTCTATAAAATTCACCATGACTGTCATCTTGCTTCATATGAGCCTTACTGTCTTTAGATTTTAAACCTACATTGTCTAAACTCATTTGAGTGTTACCACCTCTCTCTCTCTCACTAAATCATTTCATTTTCTTCCTTACATACATACTTCTTCGTACCGTAGCGTTTCTCTACATAATTAACAAAAAAATATCCATGTTTTTTTTTTTTAAAATAACACGTGCAAGAAATGTCAACCAATTAACGTGACAACGTGTTCATTAAATAATAATTGCTATTTGCCATATAAAATTAAATCGATTTATCAATGCCTGGCAGTCTGTTGCAATATTTACTTGGCGACAGTGATAAATTAATTTTATTCCAAATGCCCCCCCACGTAATGAAACCTTCTCAGCCGTTACAAAAAAAAAGAACAACTACAGCTACCCAAAACTGGCAATTCCCTCCCACATATCATTGCCGTCATCGATAAGTTAATTTCTATGTACACTGCAACTTTGCAAAAAAAAGTTTTCAAAGTTCCTTTCAAGAAATTTACATTCCAAAAAAAGCACAAGCATTCATCTCCTCATACAGCCGGACAGTAGCAGGTCTCCTTGAACGTTCTTTTGGGCCTGATTCGTATCCACTTCCCCCGCGTTGACACATTGGTTATCACTCAACTATTCCCGAAGTAGAGACACACAACTCTCATTAGTCATTCATAATGCAATTTCTTGGTGCGAAAACTTGTTGCAAGTAATCAAGCAACTTATTACCCGACCAGACGAGATGGCGTTAAGTCTTAAACTTTTACGTAACATTTTGTTCTAGCCCCGTTCGCTTTTTAGAAGGCAAGTGATGTAGTGGTTTCCCTTTATTGCAGGGGACACCAATCTCAGGTACATTGTAAATTACATCCGATACGAAAAAGTCAAATGCTATGAAGTGGGTCTGCAAGTGCTGCGGAGGTGGATACCTACGAGGAAATATGCAAATACATAAATTATTTGTACCCCCAACAAAAAAATAGAAAAAAACTGTTTGCCTGATTGTTCTTTCTTTTCGCATAGAATTTTCCTTTTCGTTAATTTAAAAAACAAAGAGCAAAAAAAAAAAAAACAGAAGGAAAGAAATACAACAACAAAAGGAGTAAAAAATGGCCTAGTTCAACGTTGTGTAATTAAAACTGGAGTACATACATAGTACATTCCATGGCCAAGGCAGCACCACAGTATCGGGCGGGTATGTATGTATAGATACGACTATGAACTCTGGAAATTCATCCGGGTATTTCCAAGTGAGTTTCCATAAAATTGGATAACTCACATAGCACAGTGAAAAGGTCAGCATTAACACAAGACCGACGTGCATATAAGAGTGCCTGTAGATGGGTTTATTTTCTACGAATAGTCTTGCTTATGAATCTCTTTTGTGGAAATTTACATGATTTTCTGGAATTTGTAGAATTTGCATACATCCTTCATGTAGACGGAAATTGATTGTGTGAATAAAATTGAATGCACATTTGAGGTAATATAATTAGTTTTTCCCTTCAGGAGGCATATTATTATTATTCATATAATATTATTCAATTGAATTCATTTGTTTTAGAAATTGACTTCGGGGAACCTGAAAAAACAAGGTCTATTGGAAATATGCCGAACAAATTTTGCGTCCACATTATCTTTGTTTAAAATGGCTTTCACTGAAGTAGAACGAAAATGTGCTATCACTTTGCTTCCAGAACCTTGACCACATTTGTTATCTCCTTTTACAAGGTTGCATTGTATTTGTATTCAGCTTTTAATTTGCAAACACTTTACGAATCTTTAAGTGCCGCCTTAGACATAATATTCCTTTGTGAATCAGAGCTTGGTAGTTTTTTTGTATTCTAGAGACGTACTTCGTACTCTAGAGAAGTAAGATCTAGTTCTGCCGCGTTTCACACTTATGAACTGTGAATATCGGATGCAACGGAAATTGAGCAAGTCTGTACGTATATTCACATGTACGTATGTACACCACACCCATTTCACAAAATTGGGAACGAAAAGGTATCATCCAGGACCATTGCAACAGATCTACGCATGGTTGACAATTTTCTTCAAAACATAAGCATATTGTTTTTAGTGCAAATTGGATTGCCTCAGGGTTCCATTTCTCCTCCGATACTATTTTTCATTTACAATGTCCGTTATTGCAAATAATCATTTCTAAAGATGAGGATGTGTCGGAAAGGCTAGAGGATTTCATAGTTAGCATGGAACTCGGAACGGTGTCTCACAAAGACACTTCAAAACCATGTCTTGTTATCACATAACTTAAAAAAACATATTTAACAATTAATTGTTTACTATGTAGGTACACATTTGTATGAAGTGCAATACGTGCCGAAACCAACAAACCATCAGATAATGATGGGATCAACTGACTGAGCAAACTCCCCGCTGTCACAATTCATTTTATCCATATTAACATTAATCTGAAATGATGTAGAGGACAACATGTGTTCGGCATCAATTCCATCATCTTAAAGATTTCTTAGGAATTCATTTTTTTTTTTTTATTAAATTCGTTACAACATGGGACACATTTTCAAACGAACGTGTGTCCTTCGATGGCAGTTGCACAAGTAGCTAACATCACGATGATGGGGTCAATGTTATTAGCCATACGTTCGGTATAAATCTTTCGGCCAAGGAAATAAAAAAAAAATTAAATCATCCTTTGATTTCTTTTCACTTAAATTTGCGGGAAGAAGTGTGGTCTTTGTCTGAGATTTTTGTAGGATTTATAATGTCAGAAAAATAACATGGAAGGACACACAAGATGCCGTCAATATCATCCGTTAGATTTATTGCGGCTTATGTACTTAACTAATCGATGAGTTCAAAAATGCATTAGTTAATTATTGATTGACATTAATATGTGGTTATCCGATGTATGTAGGTGCAAGCTTGTAGAAGGGTATGGGCACACAGAATTCGATACCCTTTAAGGGGTATCTGACGATTGCAGTCGCATTTAAAAATATGGAATTATAAACGCATGACAGGAACATGGAAAGAGCGATAAATAGAGGCAAGTTGCACGTTGCTTCAGCGGACTTTCTATACATATAAGATGCCTTCAAATTGCCTAGAAAGTCTAGACGTTAAACAAAAAATAAGTGTAAGTTGTTTGTCTCAAGAAATATCGATCGAGATATCATTAACAAGAATAAACGCTCCGGTTTAAGTTAATAGTTCCGCCTAAAGCAGAGGGAAGAGAGTGTCGTTTTTGGACAGAGCGAAAAAAATTAAGGATCTGAGACATAGTGATCTGTTTTAAGACAATATTTGACTGGCAATCTAAACAGAACAATTAAGTACTCTATTCCACTTTGATCGTAAGAAACAACGAGAATTCGTAAAACTTAAGTTCTCAGCACTTTATTACACCCTAGCTTGATAGGACTACTTAACCTTACAAAAATCAAAAGCCATGAAAGGAACACTATGAATATTACTTAGGAGGTACACATTACTTGATTGTAGTGCAATAGGTGAGTGTGTGTCATGGCTTCTATAAAACATGTTACTGTCTATTATGACACAATCTTCATCGCTTACATCACCCCTTCACGTTGTCGATGCCTGATTTGCTCGTTATGAGATATCTAGCACAAGATACAACTAAAGCTTGACACTTCTCTCTAAGGCCAATATAAAGTTCAAGTTCATAGTCAAGTCAGTAATGTTAAACAGTGTAAAAGTGTAATTATGACCCATTTATGCGAGTGACGCTATACATCCTAGAAATTAACATGCCCAACGGTAACCGCTGCATGGCCTCAAAAGCGAAATACCAAGCATACTTTACTCAGCATAGCATAGCATAGCTGTACAAAAACTTTGCCAATAAAACTCAATGTCGGCTTAATAAATGCACAACCATGAATCTATCGCCAAGGAATTCATTTCGAGTCATCTAAATTTATTCTAGTAAAGCAAAAAAAAAAAACACTCTCGTAAAATTTATGTTGAACTCAAAGTGCACTGTAGTCCATAAAGCAAGTCAATAAAAATTCGATAACAGCCTCTCAAAAGAAAAACTTGGCGTAAACAAGCCAAATGCAAATGTGCACGAACCATTTTATACGTATTTCCAAACTTTTGCATAACGCAATCATGGCGTACAACAGCCTATTCCCAACACCACCTACACGTGTCTTAACCTAATTTCTGTCATTTTATTCTATTTACCCGACAGTAAGCATCGGCATCCTCATTGCGCCCATCTCCCAGTGTGAGATACTTAAGTTTTAATGAACGACTTCTTCTGCTTCAACCTGATTTTCGTTGTACTAGTTCTCGCTTTTGAGGAATTCTTCAGAAGTTTTCGAGCAAATTTCATGCTAAATTAGAATGATTGGTGGAAGGCGATAGAAGAGTGTCTGTAATTTGTAAATTATTTCTCGATACTAATTACTCCACACACATTGATTGGATTACTCTGATTTATGGCTCATTTCTGTGAGGCAAGTGAAAAATACACATCCGCGTGTGCTGAAGCCGACAACAACGAAGACGTGTGGGAAACAGGGAATCTAGGCCATTCCGTCTAATCTGCAGTGAATTTCGTAAAAAAAAAAAATTCCTTTGCATGGCAAAGACGTTGCAGGAAGTAAATTTTATGGCATTTTCGGGATGAAGATGTATATTGAAATGTATCTGTACAGATCTCGTAACAACGATATAAACAAAATGCAAATCAAAAAACGGATTGTTTATGGGTTTTACTTTCATACAAATCGATCAAAAGCCCGCGATATGCGCTTATGGGGATGTTTTACACCTTTGGATAATAAAAGCATAAAAACACAAGGCGTAGGCGTTGAAATGACGATCGATGCAATCGTGTAATGTAAACAACGCATTTTAGTTAGGAATTCCTTGTTTTATTTGTTTTCCATGCATCCGCATGAATGGTGTGTGGAAACATATGGCGTTTCGAGAAAAGTGCATGCCTTGTTTTATTACGAGCGCCGTATGGAAAACATTTCATTGAGCAATAATCACTTACTTAACAGGCTATCATCGGTCCTGATTCATGAATTTAAATGCACATTTTGCAAAGCTTCCTGGCATATATGTACATACATACATATGTATAGGTACATGCAACGAAATTGGCCTCAAAACTAATTAGGTCGCCATTCGCTGTTCGTAATACTTTATATGGTTGGTGGCCCATAACATTTCATACGAAAAGTTGAGAAAATGCCCCAGAAACACATTTTGAAAATGTAAGCCACCATACTTCTGCTTAGCGAGTTCCTGTAAATAAAGGATTCGAGGTAGTTAAATGATGCATTGATTTATTTTAGTACTCCTGAGCAATTCAGTGTTTATAAACGAGAAATCCTGAGATTTGGAAAAGGTTCTCTTTCTCCTAGGAGAATCGAATCGGTTTGGAACTGACCAGGTACAGTTCAAACAGTATTAGCTTTTCCAAGTAAAAATCTTGACTTTTCATCAGAACTTGGAATTCTAAAAAAGGAGATTGCAAGCAAGCAGCTATAGAGCTAATCTAGGTTAGACAATGAAAATTATGCGATAGATTGCATCATCATCATACGGATACCCTTGGAGCCCAGTAGTAGTACAGTAGAAAATTCATGGAGACTAGGTTTCTAAGACAGAATTGAAGTATCATACCTTGGGATAGTCATAGATATATGGCTTACCTTCAACCAACATCTACAGTACACAACGGACAAGGTAGCGAAGGCAATCACTGCTCTAACAAGGGTGATGCCAAATATTTGTGGACCGGGATATAGGAAAATACTGCTTCTGCCAAAAGTCGTGAATAATGCTGTATGTATCTCAAATGCATACATACATACATATGTGATAATGCTAGAGGAAACAAAAAGTATAAAAGTACAATGGGAGGCAACCAAATCAATGTTCTGAAAGTAAGTAGTGCGATGTTAATCGACCTACTAGTACAAGAAGCCAGACTCCAACAGGAGTCGAAAGCTTACGGAAATGGCAACAGAAACGAGACTATTCTGTAAAAGGATTTCCAACATTGAAGTGTGGGTCAACAGAAACCATGGAGATTTAAACTTCAATCTGACGCTGATTCTTACAGGACATGGATTGGACAAAACAAACAACACTGATTGCACAGGAACAATTAAAAACTCTGACCATATTAGTAATTCCATTGGTCACGGTTCGAAGAAGAAAAGCAACTGGCACAGAAAACATGATTAGCCAGATGACTAGCCCGGAAGAAATGGGAGCTTAGAGTGCCCCGGAGTTGTTGGATCAACTCTATCTATTCTTCATCGCTACATATATTTCAGATATCGTTGGACGCAAATTGCAATTTACAGACCATAGCATTCATGGCACTCGTGGCGGCAGAACAGAACCTGGACATTCCAAACAAATTCAGGGTCACCGCTCGTGGAACTATGTTTAGATTTCACTGCCCCATAAGCTCAGCTACTTGTACGCATTGTTCTTGCAAATCACTGTTCAGGGCACGTTCTCTCAAACAATTCTTCCATAAGCTGCGAAGACAAAACGAATGAAGAAACTGTCCCCACTGAACCTGTCTAGGACTGCCCAAAAGAAGAATGATCATTTCTTTGACAGCTCCAGCGAACACTGAAGTCAGTCAGTATCCTCCGCTTCAAAAAAGTCTTCGATTGGTTCAATTAGCCCCCAGAAATAGTGATGGATATCACAATCTGATACCACAATCACTTTTGGCCTGAATGTGTCTATATGCAGATTCAGGAAGCCACTCTAACCTAACCTAACTCAGCTTAACAATACTTAATGAACCATTGAGGCTCACTGCAAATTCATTTTTCTCTTAGTCAGAAAACCACATCTGTGAAATCTTACTAATCACTTCTCGCTTTCCAAATAAAAACAGAAAAGATATCTTTCCTTTGGCCGCACCTCGATCACCACCCTACTACTAACATCATCATCTCAAGGTGAACACTGGCCCCCGTCTTTTTTTTTTTTTTTCCTCCAACCGCAATGCACGTGAGTATGAGAGTATCTATCACAACCCACGTTGATTATCGACAGCCTGTGTACACTGTACAGGCATTTAAATGGCCACTAGGTCTTTGGGTTGGCTCCTTTTTAAGTAATCTACGCTTGTCACCATTTGTTTTGTGTGTGTTCTTCTACTCTATTTGCCGGGTGATTAAGTGCAACCTGGTGTGCGATAGTGATCGAGTGGGAAGATAACTGATTATATGTTGTCCGCAGATTAATTTTTCACCGCCATTACTAAGTGGATGTGAAGTGTGCGAAAAGCTGTATATCCAACAGATAAATTTCTTTCATAATTTAATCTGTGTTCTCTCATTTGCTGCTGGTGTTAATTTTATTTTATTTTTTATTTGTCGTCTCTTCTGTATCACATGCGATTTTTCATGTCCAATTTTATCTAGGATATCTAGATACAAATCGATTTTTCATGTCAATTCAATCTCTTCATCCGTTTGTGGTGAAGTTTTATCTGTTTTTTTTTTTTTTGTTTTGTTTTTGGTTTTCCTTTCGCTGGATCGTATGTATCCGTATGTGGGGATTGTTATTAAATTTCAGTAATAAAAGGAAACATAAAAGAAAAAGTGACTTACACGAAGAGAGACACCAAATATAGGTCGAATTTCCTTCTCCAAATCAGGATAGATACAGGTTCATCGAGGTTATCTGTCGGATATGAGATTTTTTATTGGCTGCCGAATGTGATCAACCCACAGGATTTGAGATAGTTGTGCGCCGCCTTGTCAGACGGTGTTGATTTCATGTGGGGTGTCTAGTAGGTCTATTTATGTAGATCATTGAACCTGTGCCGAATTGCCATGACAAGGACTGTGTGTGCACTTCCAATTAGCCATTATTTAGCGTAATTAATTAGTTGATAAATTGTAGTTTAATAAACAACTCCAGACATAATCAAAATGCTTATCTGAAGGCGCGATAAGCAATAACAGAGGCTGCCGCTACATCAGAAGCTACGAATGCATGCGCACCAATGGGTGGAAAGTGTTTAGTTGCGCCAATTTGATTAATGAATATGAGATGCAGCAGCAACAGCATCATTGCCTCTGAACAAAAAAAAATTATAATTGAATGAAAATGTGAGGAATGCGAAAGCGCGATTAAAATTAATTAAAGTGAAATTTTTAGCCAACCGAATAAATTGTTGTAATTTGATTTGCGCGCGAAATTTTTATTTTTTTTTTCTCCATGCACTCCTGTTAAGGTGACGATGGTTATGGTTAACCGGCGGAAAGAGAGAGTGTACCCATCGGATGTAGGACATTTTTTGCCCTTGCAAGTGCAATCGAGTGTGTTACGGACAAGAAATCTAGGTTAACATACCATTAGCATGACATCCTCTGACAGATTTTGTTAGCAAAAAGTGATGATGAACCACCATGGAGTTAATGTTGGACCCCAATAAAAGTGTGCTATTGACTACCTTTCTGTTATGACACTGGACTTCTTTTGATGTATACAAAAAATAAATGCAGATATGTGTGGGGAAATGTTGGGTATGTATGTAAATGCAAATGATAAATGACAAGGGAATAATTAAAGTCGCTTTTTGTTTAATTTATTTTTTTAACAATAAAATTCTGGTATCATTGTCATACATTATCTTTATTACGTGTACGCAAATGTCATGGCAATTATTTAGCATAAATGTTCGTTATTTTACGACATGGCAAGTGGGTTAAAGTCATACCTATACTTGTGACCCGGAATTGTGAAAGTGCCTACAAAAAATACAAATAATATTATTTAAATTATTTCTCACTTTGTTTTTGTTGTTTATACACAAACCTACTTTAACGGTTTCCATAGGCATTCCGCGTGGTGAGAGCTTACTATGCCTATTTGGGTTTAAATTTTTTTTAAAAGAACAATAATATGGATTTGTTTTACTTAGATACATTTGCCGCACATCCATGTATGATGGATGCATATGTATGATGTATGACAATGAAAGCTTTACAGTGTATCGTCAATATAACAGAACACTTAATAGCTAGGTCAAAGGCGTTTTGAAGCATCATCATATAGAATATCTAGCGATTTGATGACTATAAATTCAGAATACCATTAATTGATACACGCATAAATCGAGAGCACCTGAAGGATCTGAATGTGATAGAATTATAGCATTTCCCAAAAAGTGTCATTTTGTTTTTGAAATATAAAAACGAAATGTATTTCAGATTGATGACATTACTTATTACGGAACACAACATCATTCACATGAAAATGGCCGGACGCGCTGATAAATAGGACGATATATATACATATATACGAACGAGGCGACCATAGAATTGGTCCATTTCTGGCGATAACACGGTCACTAAACTTCGACTTCAATAACTCGATTGTTTAACCAGCCAGTGCAGTATGTGGCCCCAGCTTTTCGGAACCACATATGTATGCTTCAAATCATCCTCGTCCAATTTATTTCAAAAATAGTCAATATGCATTGACTGTTATTAATTTCCCAGCATCATTGATGACGAAATATGGACCTATGACCTCTCTGCGTGAAGTCTGCACCAAACAGTCAATCTATTTAAAGGCATGTCGTGAATGGCTTTGGGTTACTGACTTGTCCAAATACGACGATTTTGCTTATTAACGAAACCGTTGACCTAGAAATAGGTTTCATCTAAGAAAGATTTTTCGATGAAAAGTATTTGATGAGTTGAACGAACCTCAACTAACTTCACACATAGCAGAGAAATTTATTAAAAACTGGGGCGTCCCTATTCTAAAAAAATGTTTTGAGTATCTCTAATAAAAAATTGCAATTGGAACACTGCATTAAACAGTAGGCCCCTTCCATTCGTGTAAAGAATATAACACGCACAACACGAATGGTTGTGAGTAGCTATGGGCTGGCTCCCATGGACCTGTGGCGCCAAATGTTTGTATTTGTATTTGTAACCTTTCACTTCTGATTATAGTCATTCAAGCAAACCGAGTTCAAGAGTTAAGGCAGTTCCACGCCTTCAATTACATTCAAATGTCGTATCCCACGACCAGGACATTTTTCCACTTCATTGTAAGTGACTATAGCAATCTATCTATTGGCAAATGTATCTCATTGACTATGTAATATTTTTCTTAACTTCATAGCCCTCAACACTTGTCGCTCAAAATATCTCATTTATTCAAGCCACTCACCTATTCGACAAATATGGAGTTGATATATTATTTCACATTGCCTCATATTCACAGAGGCTGTCCAAATCCCAATGCCCTAATGGGGAATATTTACATTTGCCATATGAGTACGCATACCCTGCTGTGGTTCTTTCGTTTTATTTCCAAGAAGTCGTTCATTGTCCCACCATATAACCAGTACACCGACCAAACGACCGACCGCACATTTATCTCCTACACCCGTCGTACACATGTGCGAGCTTCATCCATTCATTTATTTAACTTTTGTTTATTTTTTTCGAGAGTAAAAGTAAAAAAACAGAAAAAAAAACGAAATTAAGCAACAGAATAACAATGTCAGTCAACCAAAACAAAATATTACGTTGGTTTATTTTCATCTCTTAACATGGTTCGCATCTCGTGTTACACACCACCATCCGCTCAAGTTGACATTTTCTACTCTAGATACTCGGGATCCTAGAGAGATGCAGGGTAAAAACCAAACGATTCACCTACACCTTCTGGGAAAAAAAGTGAATGTGGTGTATCTCCCTACTACTCAAAGAGTACAAAGAGATAATTGTTGTAATTTACTTTATTGTTTTAAGCTTTACTAGAGATGCAGTACATCTCTATTACCTGTATCTCGTATCTGTGTGTTTGTGTTTACTGCAGGTACATTAACCCAAAAGGTGTCATAAAACTGTAAAGCCATACGATACTACAACGAAAGTACGTATGCAAGCAGTCCATTTATGGAGCGGACCCTCTTGTAACTATTGCACTTCTGCATTAGGATGCAACTTGTATCTTCTGGGCTATAAAATCGGTGTCAAGAAGTTACGCTGTTTGACTTGGGCTCAACGTACGGGAATGGGTTAAATCCAAAGTGACTATCTACTAATAATCTTCAGCTTCCGCTAATGGTCTCAACAAATATCATCATCTCCGAAGCACAAGGGCAGATGAGCTATGTGCTATGTGCTATGTGCAGCTGTGTAAATTGTTATTGTGCGTGTTGTTCACCGTAATGTGACTGCGCTTACACGTTTATCTATTATCTCTGTACGATGAAATGCCGAAATGCTTTTTGACTATAAGTAGAAGAAGAGAAACAAAAAAAAAACTCAACTAATATTGGCTCGGTAAAACCCAACCAAAATGTTCACCACCTGTGTGCTGGTGATATCTAATGATGCTTCTTTTTCTCGATTGAGCAATACACCTAGTTGCTTGCCTAACTTCTCTTTTGGGGTAAGTAGGTGCCGCTACGAAACCCAACAAATAACAGAAAAATAAAGTGAATGTTGAGCGTATGAACCACTTCTTTGATTCATTTAGCGCTGTGTAGTGTACCACTGAGATAAGCAATTGAAGCTTAAGTAATCTAATTTTATTGATTTTTAATTGGGGGCGAATGAAGGTGTTGCAACCAGCTGCGGCACGATAAAGTTCATGTTGTTTTTTGTATTATTATGTGGATTTGATTTTTAAGGCTTTAAGTGACTATCATCCGGATTTCAAATTCTCTCCTAATTGGTTTGCCGCAGAAATGACTTTTTTTTTTGTGCCAACATCAGCTGATGACAAATGAGTAAAAAGTGAAAGTCGTTTAAGTTAGGTGTATCCAAAGCGAATGCGATTGGACACACTCATATCTGTTGTCATATAATAGTTGACATCGTTAACTCGTAACATACATTTTAGGATGACGGTCATTAACCTGGAATAGGCTAGACACATGAAATTGGAGTATTTGGGCATCTTAACATGCTGTGAGTCGTTTATTGATTGAAGCACGTTGTACAAATCAAACCAAATATCTTTTTTATGGATTTTCGTTCTATAACCTCGCTATGGCAATTACTACATGTGTTTTGTTCTTAGAAAATCTGTGTCTCGTAAGAATAGGCAGCCTCTTCTTATCGGGCCAATCAATTTAATCTATAAAGTAACAATTGTCGCACAATAGAATTGTGACTAACTCCTTGTGTGTAGGTAAACTAGAAGGCTAATCGCATACTCTTTACAACGGAGGTCAAACCTGTTAAGGGCCAAGAAAATCTGATAATAGACACTGACAGGTCTAATCACTCGTAATGTTATGAATTTGGAGAGGCTATATGGGTAACCATGTAACGAACTTGCGGATGAAATATTGTCATCGAAAGTTTGGGAATAGCAGAACACACTCTACCTCTTCAAAGGCATGTTTTCACAATGAACATTGGTTCTGAGCCAGCAATTTCGAATGGCGGTAAATACTTCGAAATCAGACTGGAAATGAAGTTGACATGGAGGAACCAACTTCATGCTAAACGAAGTCTTCGGAAAGTTTCGATAGTATCAATAGCGAAAGCGATTGAGCCATGACTGTCCGCCCGTATTTCACCACTTTTTGGGCCCTAAATTTTGTAGAAGGATGAAATTTCATATCTGGGCTTTTGAGAAAGAGATCCCGTACAAGTGTACTTTTTTCTAAAAAAAATCCACTGCCACGTCCATTTTTTCATAACTTGACTATCTTACATGAAATCGAAAAATTTTGTTAAGATCAAATATTTAGATATTCAGGTTGTCTACGATTCACCCATACATTGTCTTTATCCACGCCCACTTTTTGGGGGCGTTTTTATTAAAAAAAACGATTTTAATGAAATTTTTCATGTAACACCCTCAAACGTTCAAAGTTATCGTTATAATTTAACAAAAAAATGCAGTATGTCATGGGGCTTCATAGGAGAAGGTGATGTTCTTTTCTTTAATTGTACCGGGTCCACAACTTCCTCGAAATTCGGCTTCACCCTCTGGATTTAGTACAGTATGCACGTAAGTTGCAACCTACCTGACAACAAAGCCGAACAATATAAAGGGTGTTTTTTAGACTGTCACACTTCTTCAATAGGGTCTAACTGTCAAATGTGAGTCTTTCTCGAGCACTTTTTTGTGCGCTCTGTACAATTTTTGATTTAAGAGATAAATTTCCACAATTTGAAAGCGTTGCCTGAACACGAATGTTATCGTGAACACATACAAATTACTCACATTTGACAGTTCGTCCATATTGAAAAAGTATGACAATATAAAAAAGGAAAAACACTTATTATTCCCATGTTGGAGATCTAGCATATGTCAATCTTCTTGGAAACTAGTTAGAACATTTATATAATTATTTACAGCTACTAGTAACAAGGTGTTAAAATACGTTTTAATACATAAACAAGGGAGCCCTTAAAATTTACATTGAATCCCATTCAATAATACCAATGGAAATATTGTCTCTGTCCGGACACAAAACAGACTTAATTAGCAAGTTCCTGTCGAACAGCTGACTACTCTACTATTTATTTCTTTTTATAGTAAAAGGGCACCTATTCCTGGTTATAGACTTCTTACTAATAAGCCACTAATTTGTAAATATATCCCTTCATTTAAAAAAAGAAAACATAAATAGAAAAAAATACGCAGTCTATAGCCACTTTCAAAAAACCAAGTATAGGCTGACTTGTCACACGTGATAGAGAACTAAAATAAACTCTTGTGAAGTTAATTAACAGATCTACGTTAAACAATATTTTATTTTAAAAATAAACACATTATTCTACTGTTAGGTCGACAACAAAACACGTTTCATTATTGATTGTTTGCAACCTTTTAGAAATAAAAAAAAGATGCATGTGACGAACTTTACGAAAACGACTGGATTATAGCATAAGGTTATCAAAAGCCGTACCGTATGAATGGATTGGGGAAACTTGTTTATAATTTGTTCGATATTTTAGGTATCCCCTTTATTCTTAGACCAAAACGATTGCAATTAGCTGCCATTAAATGTAAAAGGGAAGTTCGTCTAAATTGTTCTAGTATCATTTTGATCAATGAAAGCCTTTCTTGGTAAGACCATGTAAAGTGTATCTTCAAACGTTTCGACCTGCCCATAAAATTGTAAAAGTCGACAGCAACACGTTCGAAAATCAGTTTTCAACACTTACATGTCGCTAAATCGTATTGAAGTATTGAAGGAAAGTACTTAGGACATTTGACATAGCGAAATATTGATTTAGGATTTCTAAGCTTGTCATGATGCATTTGTCTACCATTCTTTGTAATTTTGGAGGGTATGCCAAGCCGATTGTATGAAGGATAAGCAGCAAATTATGTAGAGTTGATCCCTATGGTCGACCAAAGTTAAATATTGTTTCTGGTAGGAACATGAAGGCCATGGAAGTCCTACTCCAAGAATAGACTGCGTTCTTTCGCAATTTTCAAAACAACAGTACGTAATATTATATAATTTCATTTTAATAAACAGTATGCAAACATATCGATTCTTAAATAAATTGAAATAGGAAAATAGTGGTGACCGTCTATATGCATATTTGCTTCCTCGTATTTGTTTTTTTTTTTTTTCTTTTGGTTTACTCGTATAAACAGCAATCAGAATCAGCAATAATATTTACTTGCTAGTCATATTTTTCAAATTTATGAACTGCGTTCCATTGTGTTTATCGGAAATAATTATTTTTTCAACAAACGCTTCTTTCTGCAAAATAATTATTTTTATTTTTTTTTTTCAAATAGAAAACTTATTGCATTGACGTCAAGTGGAATAAGCAATAGATAGTATTTCTGCGCTAGTGAAGTACACATCGTGTGATTGTTCTACTGAATGGAAGAATTTGAATTTGGTAAATGTCATTCAAACTACACAGACTTCTGCGGAATAGGAAAGATAGACATGTTTAACAATCGTTTGGCACCTGAGCACACACGAGGCAAGCATGCGAAAAATTATTATTTTTTTTTTTTATTGAAACAGAGGTGTTGGGTGTTCTCATGTGAGGGATATGCTTGACGTATAAGGGGATGTTGGGGTTAAAAGTATTGTCAATGACATAGAACATACAGTGGAATAAAAGTGATTTAAAAACAAAGAGTAAAATAATGCATGGAAAATATTGAAGCGTTTTCGAATGACGCACAAATTGTGGAAAATTCAATGATGATGGAAAGAATAGATTGAAATTCAGTTGAAAAATGTTATTCGTGCAGCAGCTCGTTCCTAAGAGGTTTTCCAAAAAAAAAAAAAAAACGCATTCAAGTTAAATAAAACAAGTAGCATTTGTAGTTCACATGTAAATCACATTTGATACCATAATGGCGTCAAAAGACTTCCACGTCTTCGTGTGCTTGGAATCATTCACGGATCAACGCGAGTTCAAGTTAGTTTTTTTATTGATCCAGGACCTATCAACAAACCGCCGGCTTAAATTGATCCAAGAGTTGGCTTGAAATTAAGCCTCCATTCCGGAAAATTCATCAAGTTAAGGTATGCAAAAGGCCCTGTTCTTGTGACTCGATATCCTCAACGAAGAAAAGTTTATTTAGATGTTGTCTTAGTTTGTATTGACAAGCCTCCTAATGTAGTATCTTCTGTGTCTAAATATATCTACTTATGTATGTACATATGTATGTATCTCTTTCATCACAGCAATCATAATAAGTGTCGTTACGGGACCAGGCATTATTAGCAAGAATGACTTTAGACGAGGATGCCCACGTTGCATGGACGAAGAAGAGGAGGAAACTATACTTCATATTCTCTGCACATACTTATCGCTCTCCGTGCATGGAGATTGTACTTAGGTGCATAGTACTTCGACAATTTGGGTGAACTGGCTAACGCCAACATCAATAACCTCCAGAGCATTATGTTAAGTTTCTGCTGGTTCCTGCGTTAGTATCAATTCAAGCTTTCAGTTCCATGTGGCAACACAATAGACTTATACTGGTGTGGCTACAGCCTGTCACTGGACCCTATACCTACACTCATATCTTTTCTTTTTCTTTTAGTGACAGAAGGTTCTTTTAACCTATCTTAGTCTCTGAAAATTATTTTTGTAGGATAGGCATTCTTTAAAGTAAAATCTAAAAAAAAAAATATAGGTTTGGGTTAGGTTCGGTGGCTGTTCCCATCCATTGTGATGGAACAGAAGAGAGAACTGGATTAACAGTATATCCAGTTTTCCTACATAGGATTATTTTGCTTAAATCGAGTCTGGCTACATCAATAAGATCTTTGTAGTAAGTTAGTGGATCTGATGGCTTCCATTATGCTGATGCAGACATTTCAACGTTCTTGAGCAGTGCAATGTTCTATTCTAATGCGAATGTCGTCCACCAGACTATACTCCGTACATCAGAATGGATCTGGTCCTTTCTACATGACTATACATATGTATGTACATGCTTACATATACATACATCTGTAGGTATAGCTGTTGATTTATTTATTTTGAGACCATTTCAAAAAGGACAATTAGACACACTTCCCAAGCTAGGCTTTAAAAAGATTACCCACTTCAAGCTTCGGTACTTGGTCGCCTCTTAACTATGCCATTTGCGTAAAATCCAATTCGATAAGACCCTCATAAAATCAGCCTTAAACATATTATTACGACGTTTTCTATTATTCTTTAAAGAACTTCAGCATTTTTGCACTAAAAGTGTCCTTCAAGACAAGCCACCCTACTATCATAACTTATTTCGCATTAAAACGCACAACACATCGAGAGGTCATAAAACTTCAACCGGAAAGCAAACACTGATAACATACATTAAAAAGCCCCCGTCATCGGCATCGTAGTCGTCGTCTGAGACTAAGTGTCTGTCCCTTTTATTACGATCCATACATATGCGATAACAATTTATGCATGACTTTAATGACTTATGTAAGCCACATACTGCGAGAAAAAAAACATGAGAATTCGAATTAAAAATTGATACAGCAATCATTTGACTGATGGACTGACAGACTGATACTACGCTTTCCGTATGTACATCTAGAATATTAAGTGGCGATAATCTGGGCTTACACAGTACAAAGTTCGGCCTATTGAGTAATTAGCTAATACTGTAAACCAGTTCTCCACATTTGTTACCCGTTTATACGATGAAATGACGTAATCTGAATGCGTTGTGTGACACTAAGTGTCACAGCGCAATGTACGTTCAATAATTCTAGAGGTGAAGTGCGTTTAAAAAGGTGGGAAACTTGATGCCTAACGTTTTGATTATGTAACTCGGCTGAGCTGGGGTGTTTGTTTAGTGCGTAAGCAGTGTGAGTTGTTTTTCCTTTTGAATTTGTTGATTATAATCAAATGGAGTTCATTCAACAGTGAAATTAGTTTCAATAGACAGATTAACGCCGACGCTGAAAATTACACGTTACCCTGACAAAAGTAGTCGTGGGAACATCACTCATCGCTATAAAGAATATTTATTCACAACAGCAAAAAAAAAACTAATTAGCGAGTTTAAGTATGCTAATTAGAAGTGTTTGTAGCGTCTTTGTACTAAATTTAGAACATAATGAGGTTTTACCTTTTTTGTATTTATATTTTATTGGTGGAGGGCTTTGTCTTTTATCTAGAGTTTCATATACCTCGAGGTTTAGTTTCGACTAAATGTGGGATACATGTAGCTGCCTTCTACGTTCAGATATAACTCTTATGACTTATTGTCTCTATATTTATCTCTACCATTGTGTATAAACCTTATCACATACAGAAAGTAATTTACCCTAGGTATGAAACTTTTCCTATTAAACCCTCATCTCTGTTAATATGTATTCCTTGCACTAGGAAATATTTTATAGTATAGCCACAGTATGATATCAACTAGTACAAACAATATTCGAAAAGTGTTGGACTCCATTATCATTTGTGTAAAAATTTTAATTTGAATTAGGGTCGTTGAACATCAGTCTTCATATTTGAGGGAATAAACTGTAAAATCCAGTGTGACGAAAAGAAGACGTGAAATTATTACTCACTGTCCACCAAATATGGACTAAGTTCCCATGTGAAATAAATTCCATGCACTGTCTAAAAGCTACCACAGAACTCTATTTCTGGGTGGATCAGTTTGACCCGCTTGCACAGGTTCAGCTTGATTTAAATCACAAAACAGGGCTATTACACTGCGTCGGTCGTGGTAACAGACGAGGCTCTCAAATATGCCGTCCCATCATTTCATAGCTTCAAATCGCCTGGTACTTATGAAGTGTACTAAGCCTTGCTGCAACAGGCTGTAAATCCGTTGCTGCCAAATTTGTGGGACACTAGAATACATTCTTACATCCTCACAAACAGTTAGAGTGGATTTTATACTAAAAATTGGTGAGATGACTACTGACTCACCAAGCGTTTCAGACTTAAAAGGCACACCTAACGAACGGCTCTAAGCATACAACCTCTATGCAGCAATCCTACCAGCGTGAAAAATCCTGTGAAACTGTGGTTTGGCATTTAATTGCTAGAATTGAATGCGCATTTAATTAGGAAAGAATACTAAGGTCATTTTCATGTCTGATTTTGCTTCATAACGCTTGATGAGACAACAGAGGTTGCTCTAAGTCAATGCTTTGGTGCATGATGGTTGAGTCTCAATAGTTCTAATGTCTATTTTCGGGCATATGCGGATGTTGTTGCTATGCTTTCTGACGAATCATGCCTAGAGACTTTTTGTGGTAACGCGCAGATGACCTTAAACATGACCGAAGAATGGTGCACAAGCAGTGTGCTCTCGATGAATCCTTTGAAACTTGAGGTTGTTCTCTTTATGTTAAGAAGGATTTTTACCGAACTGACTCAGCCAGTGGATCAGCGATCCAGATCTCCAATGAAGTAAAATAGGAGTAATCTTGATGAACTGCATTACGAAGAGTGTGAAGCTCACAGTATATCATAATTTTAGAAATCATCTGAAGAAGTCTAATGAAATTGGAGATAATGCCACTTTGCAACATTTTGCATTTACAAGCAGAATAAGTTTTCACATGGGCTAACAAGTTAGAAATTCAGAAGATATTCCAAATTCAGAACAAGTTACAACGATGTGACATAGATTTACCATACTTATGTGACATAGATTTAACCATACTTTAAAAGTATGTATGTAAGTTTTAAAAAAAACTGTAAACCTGAAACTGTAAACAACCCAGATACCCATTAGGTGAAAGTAAACCCGCATATTAAAGTAACACTCTTCCCCATTGTTCCGTCAAAGTACATACAATAAAACACTCAAGAAACCACAGTAATCGTCTCTACCTAAGATCTAGTTTTATCACTTTATGATAAACTGACATTACCTCAATAAACCTCAAAGAATAAATTAAAATAAATCATAAGCATAAAATGTAGACCAGGTAGTAAAAGTACATCAATAAATCTACTTTTCTTCGATTGATTTCTTCAAATTTGATCGATGGATACGCACTTTATTTAATCCATCATCTATTTATATCATCTACTCGTCGTATATTGTAAGCATCCATCTCTAATTTTTAACAATAACCATTATCATTAAAAGTTTTACTATATAGATACAACAAAAAGGTAATTCATCACGACCACACCGACCACCTGTGTTCACTTTTATTTTTTCTTGATTTCCATTATAAATCATAATAGCTACACATCGAATAACTGAGACCACAATCTTAATATAAATCGAAAAATGTCACCAGACCTATTATAGGCAAGTATCTTAATAATGCAGCTAAATACCTTTTACCACCCCACTCATTTATCAGATGACTGAAGAATCAAAGGCAATGGTAAAAGCTTCAATAAAAAAAAATATCTCATAAAAATAATTGATTAGCTTTGTCAACCGATATCGATATCTATGCTAATGACAGAAAGTGAGAACAGTACAAGGAAGGGTCCATTTAACCCACTACCACCGCCACCGCCACCGCCAACCGGATGCAAATTAAACACGATTATCTCAAATTACGATTTTACGATTTACACTAGAAGCATCCGCCAGATGTTAAAATACAAATCTCTTTCTTGTCAAACAAAAATATTGTTTACCACCTCAGATACTTTAAAATGCAAATATGTACACAAAAATCTGGTAAATCTACATTTCCAGTTCCACTATGCAAATGCATCTCGACAATCATAAGGTAAGATTCTAAAAATAAACACGTTAAGCTTTAGAATTTGAGTGTTAAAAGTCTCAGTCTCAGAAAGATTGTAAATACTGGAAAAAAGTGAAAGTTCAGCTGAAAAAAAAAAAAATGCGTACATGCCTCCCGACAAATTTTTTGAATAATACTTTATGTCACTCACTGCGATAAGATAATAAAATGCAGAGATGGTTCTATTTATGCGTCAAATAGTGTAGTATCGATGAAATTTGTTTACGGAAGTGACATGTAAACGAGATCCCTTAGTGTAAATATTCATAGCAGGCAGACTAAACTGACTTGATGTTGGAGAGGTTTAGGCGGTTTAATCTTATCTTCCGGCGGAGGGTAAAAGTGTAAATAATTCACAATATTTGGTTTATCATTAAGCGATTAGTGCTATACGCGAAGTGTTATCAAGTTTGTTTGTCATCTCTCTCAATCGATACGATATTAAATCATTGCAAGTGCATTAATGTTGGTGGTATGTATATCTTTTGGGTAAACACAGAGACATACACATACGAATTCATAAATGGAAGTAAGTAATTGGAACAGATAGGTTTTATCTGACAGAAGACGCTTGACGCCGTCCATGGTTCATCATGTGAGTTGTCGTCTTTGAATTAACGATGGGGTCTCAATTTACGCAGTGGAATTGTTTTGACAACATTCATCTCTTCAGAGATGATTAGATGGATATTTAGTGTGCAATTGAGTTTTATTGGCTAAACGATTTGTTTCATAAATGCTTTCGAAACACGATAAGTGTTTTTGGCAATAGCAGGTGGATAAAGAGTAAATATTTATTAAAATGACCATCCAGTATGTGCATATGTCAAAATTAATTGCCAAGTCAGTGCTAGGAAACAAAGTTAGTTGCAATATAGGTATGTAGCCAAACTAAAATAGTAGAGTGCACGACTGACCGTACGATTAAGTTACAATCCATTTCTTTTTTTTTTGCATTAACCTCTAAATAAGTATGCTGCTGCGTTTTAAAGGCATTAGCACTTACAATTACTTACATTTTATTTAGAAGATTTCTTACCAGATTTGGTGTTTTTACGAAAACGGACTCTAAAAGTGGGCGTGGCATTATGTGTATAGACGGTTTATTAAAACATTCCATAATTTTTTCTACTCAAATTCATGGCTGTGCTTGAAATAACGACAATTTCAATATTGCCTTGAATTGTGAACCCTTAGACCTCAGACGTAAATTTTGAAGCAATCTGTGTAGCAATTTAGGCTGCAGTTGAGGGTGCATGAGAATTGCTGGACCCACTTCGTTTATTAAAAAAAGTTACACATATTTAGAAGCAAGTGAAAAGGCTAGTAGGTGTCCCAACTTGTTAGAGGAAATTGCTATAGTCGAATAGGCAGGTGGGTGCATATTTCCCTGTTTGTTTTCTGTGTCAAATGTAATTAATGTGGTACATTAAAAAACAGCATTTCCAACCACTAATAACTTGAATAAACAATCATCTAGTCAATAATCGACCACATTTACACTATATCTCGTAGGCATATGTGCTAAAGTACAAGTTCTACTAGTGATATTGTTGCACAAAAGGATCAAAGACATTTGAAAGGACCCACAACTCAGCGAAACCGCAGCCTTTCACATTTCTTCAAAAATACTTCTCCTACTTCTTACCGCAATATAGCAATAATGAGCTCAAAAGAAACGCAAGTAGCAGCTAATAAAATGTAACTTTCACGCTTTACTCTGTTTATTCTATCATAAAGCATCGACTATAGATACATATTTACTATACACTGCACATCAGCCAATATCATTCCGCTGTACGGCTGTACGGTATAAGTTCCGCAATCAACAATCAACCCACATTTTATTACAGGTAATTTCCTCATTGTAAACCTTTTTACAACGTCGCTACTACACCAAGTATTTCTTGAATTCAATTTAATTTCAATCATGCCGTACAATTTGTAAAATTGAAAACTTAAAAATTTCTCCTCGCGATCGGACGCACTCTGATCTCTCAAACGCTTTTGACATTGTTAGCGAAACGATAATCGAATCTTTTTGACGATCAAAAGGAAATTTCGTTGTCGTTGTCTTCGTCATCGAATACTAAGTATCTGCTGCTGCGTGTGCGGTTGTGTATCCAAAAGATCAGGATCAGTGTGCAAAAATAAAAGAAGGTATCCACGACTAAAAGTGGATGATCACTATTACGATGACAACATCGTCGTCATTTGTGGTTTATTGTGTTATATCCATCGATTACGAACGGTGTGGTGTGGTGTGGTGAAAGTGTTGGCGGTTGATATGATGCCATTTTCGCACAAAGTTCAACATTTTGCGTTTGAACTGAAAAGGGCATTACTGCAGCACGAAAGTGTATAAAAAAAAATGATTTATATCTGATATCTCGACGATAAGACGCATTACCTACAAACAACACAATTGAGAGAGTGGGGAACAACTTGCGCAAATGAAGGAAATAAAATCGAGAAACCACAATGGCTTAAGGAAAAATTACCATGTGTTCGACAACGACGTCGTCGTCGACTACGACGACTAGGAAGACGGAACCGTGTACCACCAGCAATTGGCTTAAGAGATCAATCTTTGGTCGTAAGCGCTTCCTATTATGATCGAAAGTTGAGAGGCACCATATCAAGTGCTCGTGGTGGTTTCAAATCACGGCCAAAAAACATTATTTCCCTTTTGCAATTAAACCGAACATGAAAGTGTCTTGCGAAAGATACACATTTTCATTATCTATGTACATATACCGAGCTCGTTTTCTGAATATAGATATCTGCTACACATACGATGCACACACCTTCAAATTACATGTTTTTTTTTTTTATTTATCTATAAACTGTATGGGCGAGGTGTAAGTAAGCACCTATCCCATCGCGCCGTTGTCGTTAGATTAATGCCGGTTATGTACATTTTATTAGAATTTTCTCACCCGAAAAAAATCGATATAAACCCCAAAAAACCCTATGAATACTCCTCTCTGTGCCTGGTTATCAAAAACGTACAACATCATCGTCATCGCCATCGTCGTCGTCGTAGTTGTTTGTTGTGTTGTCGGTGTTTCCATTAAGGGCGCACTTACGAAATTTATGCTTCACGGGAAAAATTATGTTTTCGTGACGTTTTACGATAACGAAATTGGCACAATAGGGTGCAGAAGGTAATCTCTCAACTTACCTGTAAAGAGAAAGAGAAAGACATGAAATTAATTAGGTAAATCAGGCAGTTAAAAAGTTGTGTAATATTTATTGTATAATGAGCTTAATTAAACGTTAAGGAGGATTAACGTTGTGGGTATTTTTTTTTTGTTTTTGTTTTTTAAATGGATACAATACAGGGTTTATGGTAAATTATGCCATTGATTGTTGAATACACATTGTGCGATTAATTTTAAATTTAATAACACTGCCGACAGTTGAGACACAGCATGTCAGTTATTCGAACATGCTTTCTGTTATACTGACAACAATTAGCTATAGAAATGTTAAATAATAATCAAAAGATAATCCAAATAGCTTATAATCCATATTTATCGTTGTTGCATGGAAAAGTATCTGAATATAGTGTGACGATAAGTTAGAATGGAAAAATCAGTCATGACCATATCCAAGTTGATTTATGGTATAGTTTAGCAGTTGTAAATAAAAAGTTTACAGTACACAGTTGGATGGAATGACCAATAAGAAAACAAACAAAAAACTAAAACTTTGATCAATCATGTATTTTAGAACTTTTTGATATTACTTGTATAAGTCAGTCGCCATCATCACTAGCATTCATCAAATCTAGCGTTCAAAACAAAGTCGTTATTTATGTGTCCTGCACATTTGTTTAACATTGTTTGTAAATGGATCTGTTCCTATAGTATGTAGTATGTATGTCCTGGGTAGATATTCAATCCCAAATAAACAATATTTTCTGTTTTTTTAGAGGTTAGTTTTAGACGCATATTTTCCTCTTTGTCTACAAACGTTATGAAGACGGTATAAGCAGAGTTTAATGAGTGACTTTGATTCAAAGCATTACTTCTACCTCTTATAAAATGCCAAGATTCAATTTTCGATCATTTTTTCGAGTAACTGAACCTCATACATACATACATATGTACATATATCGCGAATAATGCGAAAAATGTTGAAGAATGTGTAGTCTAGAGTGGAAGTTACATCAGTATATTAAAAATTATAAGAACAATCATAGTGCCAAAGGAAACCATAGTAAGTCTCTTTTGGCTAGATCTTTATTGCAGTTATATTATAAGGGAGAGATTATAGCCATCAGCACCTTCCAGGCAGGCATCCACCCATGACTCGTATGAGGATATAGGGTGAGTTCCAAAATGTATCAGATGCGTCATAGATGCAAAGTCATAAGTTCCAAAAGTCAAATGAGAAAGTTTTGTCAAATTCGGAAGTTTCTAAACGTATCCTAAACCTTATCGATGCGCATCAACTGAGCAAACTATTCATCGTTTTCGATGCTTTCATTCGACATTCAAATCACTCATTTAAAATTATTTTTAATTTATTTGTCATTTTAATTTTGGCAATTGCCTGCTTTGTATAAACTACGTTCTGAAACATCAAACTTATTCAGTGTAAAATGTATACAAATTATCGAAGTTACGTTGCAGATGCGCATCAAAAAAATATTACTACCGCATCGAAACAATTTTTTTTTTTACATTTTGGAACTCAGCCATACTACTTTGAAGAAGTCAACTTACACTTTAGAATTCTGAACGACTGCAACGTTTTTCGTCGAAAAGACTTACTTACGTTGACGACTATGATAATATAAAGGATAGTAAAAATCTGGAAGCGGCAAAGAGGTATTAAGAATCAAAAAAAAAAAAAAAAAACATGCTGGGCGCAGGGCGTATTTATTTCACAGGTAACAAACGCGCAGGAGGAACTTTAAAATCGGTTTGATATACCTCCTAAACTTTGGTGTAGTCTAGGAATTGAACCTTGCATTCACTGCCAGTAATTTCACGTACTAAATAAATAAATGACTAGACGATTTTCATTTAATTACAGCAATTGTTATGACTAACAGATAGATGACAATTTTTCCAGATTTTTTTTTTTTTTTTGTAGAATGCGAAGGCTACCTCATTTATTAAAAATATCAAAACAATTACACGACAGTTAACGCCTTTCAAACAAAAGCGATATGATTTATGTATTATTGTAGCATCCAAGTAAGGTCAAATACAAACTCGATCTCATTTACATATGACGAATACAAGCAACACCCCCTACGCTCTAACAATTCATTGAATCACACTCCCGAAACGAAACAAACTCTCAACTCATTTCCTGTTGTCCATGTGTTAAACATACATTACCATACAAAACATAATCCTCCTCCTTCTCGTCGTCCTTCTTCACCGCCTCCACTGTTGCCGCTATTGACACTGACATTGAAGACAACAAATCCGATGAATTATATAATGCCGCCACCACCGCACAGTACTACAGTCGACCAGTGTGTATCTGTTATATGCCACTTGACAGTTATTGCAGCGACACTAATGCCTGTCTCCGGTTTTATCTCTCCAGAGTTAAAAACCCCCCCTCACCGCCTCATAACATTAATCAAACGCCGACTGTCGTCCGTCCGACTAATTATTATTACAAACATGTTAATGGGCATCGGCAAAGCCAACGTATGTTTTTTTTAATCTGACCATTTGAATGTATCCGACGACTAATTAGCGACTATTTTTCACTTGTGTGAGCCGCAACCCTCCTTCCCCACCGAGACACGGCGCAATATCCTCGCAGTGGGTGCATGCATATGTAAGTCTCCTTTCGGTGCTCAAATCCGATGACTTAATCGGAAATTGAAGTGTGCAATGCCACACAGAGAACACACACTAATAGTTTATGAGATAACTCTTTCGAACAATGCCACAGAATTATTGAATTATTGAGTGTGGCGCGCGTCATGTGCTATGGCGCTATGCAAGGACGCTTTAACAGCTCTTAATTAGAAAAGTCGTATTTTGAGTGTAGCAGATTGCACTTTAGTATTGCGCAATTCTATTTACCCAATCGATTGCAAAATGTCAAGAGGCTACCACTGGATGCGATTTATTAGAAAGGAGTTATTGCATTCAAAAGATTTTCCTTTCTGTGTACACCAGGGAGTTATTGGAAAAACATTTTCAATTGATTTGTTTCATTGTCGAACGGAAGTAACGATCAAATGATAATTACAAGCTTAATACATGGTAGTATGTATATGATTTATTTTACGATGCATGAGCCGCATCCGCATTACAAGGCTACGTGTGTGGTGTTCTTGTTGACGTCTTTAAACTTTTAATCGTGATCAGAAACCTTTAAATACTTTCTTTTCGTTTCGTATCTATAAATTAAAAGTCTTTTCTGATATTTATTCATAAACTGAATTTATATGACAAAAGTTTGGCAGATGTACATATTTCTACCATCGTTGCCGCCACCGCCCGCCCCCCGAAAAGAGTCATTATTCATTGTGGAGTCGTCATTAGTATCTATAATGTGAAGTGTCATGATCTCCATGCATCATATTTAAACACAACTCGCCATAGATACAAAGAATGTTATTTGTGTGTGTACGGAGAACCAAAGGTCGTTCATTAGAATTCTGGAAATGCTTTTAGGAACAGAAATATATTTTAGCTTTGCATGAGACACAAGTGTTCTCGTATTGCCTATCGTTTTGTGTATGCTGATATTTATATACATATACATATATAGATACAAAATTCGATTGCTGAACAAATGCGAATGTTATTTATGGACTCGAATTTATTTTGCATCATAGAGAAAAGTCTTTGGCTTAAAATCCAATCATATTCTTATTTAGATGGAATTCTGTGTAGTATCCTTGAAACAAAAAGATGTGTTTGCAGCAATGTGCTATGGCCTTGATGTAATTTCAAACGCCTTGAAGCTATCGTGATAAATTGTCATAATCACAAGCACTTTACTACAAGTCATTGAAGATACTTTACTTCTGATTAAATAAATGAAAACGAAACACAGATACATATTACAAAGGATATGAGGTGGATGATATAAAATAAATACTACCAACAGATACATACAAACAAACATATGTATTTAGGGGTATATAAATTCGTACTATAGTTACAATGAAATGTCATGCATGCATTACCTAAACGTAGTTTAATATGCCCTTCTCCGAAAGGTTATATTATTACAGCTACAGAACGGTGATTTTACATGTATTGCTGAGTAGGTTTAACGAAATATACATACAAAGGTGGAGTAGTGACCTAACAATATATGTCTATTGGCATACTAAAGGACTATTGAACAGATTACCCTTCATTTAGTAGTAGATGTGAAATGTCATCAAGGTTAAGGACATTCAGAAACGTATACAAGGCGAACTGATTAAATTTAATGCGGACAACTTAAATCAACCGGAGATTCTTTTAAATGAAGGGACGCGTTGGGCTACAGTGTTGCCATTTTTAATTATGTGACCTTGTGTATTGCATTATACATACATACATGCAATATACATAAGTGTGATGTTATGCTCCTTTTCCAAGAGCCTTTTGAACGTTCATTGTTCAATATCAAGTGAATGGGGTAGGTGCACGTAGGCGTATAGAAATTCAAATTTTCTTTAACTGCTTATCTGTGTTTAGTTACGAAATTAATTTTTTTGTGATATAAAGGGCTATGCACACAAGCTTTTAATGGTTGTCATTCACGGAATTTGCCGATTTTTAAGCGAGTTTTACATGTACATTCTTCACTAGTGTCATTTGCGACGGACCACATGTTTATATACTGGAAGCAGTCCTGTGGAATGTTATGTAATACGTTCTCCAATCACTCCCCGGATTGACGAAATTATGTATCGCCGCAGCTGTCAAATTACTGGAAAAGGTAGAACAGAAAAAATGTCTCGATATTGGTCAGACTTGCGAAGCTCAAAACAGAAGCAATGCAAATGTAGAAACCATCGCCATCATAAGGAGTATCTAAGTATAAGGAGTATCTTAAAGTATAAGAGACTGTTATTGGCAGATGCAGTCAATATGCAATACTTCCAATCCATATGCCGCAGATGAGCCACATTGTCACTACAACCCGAAACAACAAATTAAGGACTGGGATAACTGGAGAAGCTTATTGATTCAACGTCTGATTCAATGTCGAGCATATTGTCTGCATGTTAAAGATTCTAGCGCCCACAAAATTGAGACACACGTTGACTTTTTTTTTTAATTCGTCCACAACCACTCCTAGTTATATTTTTAAGGATCCTTCGCATTTAACATTTTATACCAATAACCCATTCATTTATCATAAAAATAAATAGATAAATAAATAGACAAACATACTTCAGAATTTGGGTACATTATGAATATTGGTTGTAAATTCGGTATCATGTCCATATTCCTTTATCAAAATTCGTTAACAATAGTTATTTTCACCAAACTCCATAATAAGTAGTGAAACAAATGTGCCCTAATTAGTAAAATAACATTGAATCTTAAATAACACGTCTACAACACTGCATTTAATTTGTTAGTCAGGGTTTGGAAAATGCTGGCTGTGGTGTTGTACGACAAATTCTAAACGATTTTATATTGTTTTTTAAGTTAGTTAGTGCGGGCTATACATATGTAAATGTAAGTGCACAACACTCTCTCCAAAACTTAGAATTATGATCAAGATCATTATAGTATATCACGATCCATTTCATCCACAACAACTAGTATTCGCTATTTTTCTTTCTTTTGTTATATTTATAACAAGGCAATAGAATGTGCTAATTCTGTTTTTAATTGACGCAAATTATAGCTTATTATCGCAGAAAAATGATTATTTTTAATTGATACAATACCCGTACTCATATGTACGTATGAACATAGATATGTTTCTGTCATAATGCATGCATAGCTTTCTAATTACAAATTGTTGCAGTTAAATTACATTAAATTGTAAATATATTTAAGATGTTGATTGAACTGAATTAGTTACACCTGCAACTTAGTTCGCCTGAAGCTTGTTATGTAAACATAAAATTCTCCAGATAAAAACACACAATAGACAACCCACACCGTAACAATGAAAATTCACATCATATGATTCTCCAAATTCTTCTTCTAAAATTCTTTGGCATGAATAAAATGAAATTGAAATGTAAACAATGATCAGGCACAATCAATCTACTTGAATGAATTGAATAAATACAAGTACAATTTTTCCGATTTATTAGAGGAGATTATTATAGTTTCAGATACAAAAAAAAAAAAAAGTAAAGCATTTTTTATCCGTAATTCAAAAATATATTTACAATATAATAGTTTCATTACAATAAATCTTACTGAGTGTACGAATTTATTTGTTAACTAAGTTGTATCGGTTAAATTGTTCTTAATTAACCTTTGGTGGTACATTTTAATAATTGCTGAAGTCAAAAGATCAATAAACACAATAAAATGATCGTTCGCTCCGTTGTGGGGCGTCATTGTTTAATATTGGCCTTGAATTTTTGCACATTGCAGTACATAATTATAATATACACTTTGAATTAAAGCAAAAAAAGAAGCAACATGTGGTAGTTTCTTTGAAGTGTTATAAAACAATTAACAATAGAGCTATAAAATGTATTTTGTTTACTTGAATAATTCATGAAACTTTCTAGATAGGACGATTAGCTTTGGTACGAAGTTCAAGTTCATTAATCTTGTTAAGCATCATCACGTTGCGATCATTATTGATGGTGGTTAGAACTTTAATCTTTTAAACTTGTTATGTATTTTTAGAAAATAATTATGAATACTAGATCTGCGATGCATGAGGTGCTCGTTACTGGAGAAGTTAAAAATTTGTTTGTTTTGTTTTTTGAATAAATTTATATGATGTTTTAATACACAGATGCGATGAGAAGGTGTTTTTAGTGGCTTAAACTTTAAAGGCTTCGTGGGTGAGCTTTAAGTGGTGGTATTAGCACATAGCAACATACTTCTTCCCTTCGAAACAGAGGGAGTTCTTTAAAAAAAAAAACTTAATCTGTGATGAACTCTGACATTAAAATGGTATTAAGAAATATGCATAAATAATTTTATTGGCATTGAAAGAGAGATGTCCAGCAAATATAGAAACACGGTGCAATATTGCAAAGGCAGTTTGAATAGCAATTCGTTGTGGTCCAAGAATGTTTTACTGAAAGTGGAGTTGGGTTCATGAAGTGGGAGGTGGTATAAAAATATTACATCCGGTCTACTATCAAATAAAAATAGATTAACCGTATAAAAAGTATCACATACACTACTACAAATTGTGCAAGATTTTTTTTTCAAAGGAAAGAGTGTTTAAAAAAATAAGATACAGTTGACACAATTTCCGCACATAAGGGCCGTATGTATACATATGTATATATGTACATACATACATATGTATTAAGTTATTTTGCTAAAAGCTGAATAGAAACCAAAATTGTCTAGTATTTGATAAGACACATGCGCACCGCGGCTATCTCTTGCAAAAAGCATTCGGGAGGTATATCGCCAAAAATGTTGACCTAAACGTCCTAAGTCTGTCGACCAGAGATTTAACATATACCCATAAGAAACAATCCAGTGGCATTAAATAGCATGATCTTGGTTGTAATACTGAACCAGCATGAGATTGACTGGTCCAGCCGTATGGCATGTGTCGACATGTCGCTTGTATTCCAATTCGATGTCACGTAAGTTTAGAAACGGTAATGCGCTTCATTGAATTTCATACAAGTTCCAGCTTAATTTTTGAAAAATATCGTAGCAAAAATGCCACCAGCGTATGAGTTAAGAACCATGGAATTTTGTGGATATAAGGGCATTTCATGTAGCTTTTGTCTGCAAATTAACATCAATAATATACTGCGACATTAACCAGGCAGCAATAAAACACTGATTTACAATTAGAAACACCAACTTCGCCCAGCCCAGTGCGAAAATGTTCCAAGGCTTAGACCACGCAAAAATTAATGAAGCTGTATTTACACATTACACCAATGTCTGCACAGAGACAGTGCATTTTCTAGATGAGTAGGAATACTCCGACCAAATTCTTTAAGAAAGTCCAACGCTTTGCTGTAATGCGATGTACTTTGGTTAAGTTTAGCGAATGATGTCAATCTCCATGTATGATTATAACCTTCACTCTATAAATCTCTAGCAATGTTAAGGATATTCAAACCTCAAATAACGTCATGATACCAGAAGCAACAAAAATTTTAGACCAACTGACCAAATTTAGAAACTAGCAAGGATATACGGATTTTATAACTTTTTTTTAACCCGATTTTTTCATTTTCCTAGTATCGGTTTTAATTTTGTCATTATAAAAAATTTGATAAATGTTGCTGCAACATTATGTACATATTATACATAAACATTACTTTCAACTATGAGCAAAGAACACTACTTAATAACTTTGTTGTTACTGCTCGTTTACTTGCACTCATTAAAAATTTGCAAGCTCACTGTTACGTTGCGAAACAATGGTATAATTCACATAATTTTTTATAATTATGTATAACATACTAGTCGAAACACCCAAACATTTCGTCTCATGGAGCGCCTTTATGGGACATATTATGTCACTTAAGGCACAGTGGCTGTGTTAAATAAAGTGCAAGACAAATTTGTAATAAACGACAAATTTGTAACAAGTCTATTATTTAACTGACCTATATATATACATATATGACGTTGAAATTGTGGGATATGTTTAGAAGTAGCATAAGACAGTGGGAGCAAACGTATCCCTAAGGTAACACAAACGCTTCATACAATACAAAATAAAACTTCTGCATTTCCGCATGGTTGGATTTGAAGACGATATAGAGTGCTGGTCGATGTTAATGTACGAGGGTCAAGGAGTTTCTGTGGATGATTTCAAGGACTCCTTCTTCCATAAATCTGCGTCATAGAACATGAATGAATGAAAATAATAATATGTATAGTCTCAGCACTATTAAGCGTAATCAAATTCCAAACAACTTAGTATTCGCAATACGTACGACCTACATAATGAATATGAGAATCATGTAATACGTGTGTATGTATGTATGTATGTATGTATGTATTATATCGGAAATTAGTCATGAACATTTCCGATTTCTCCTAAGTCATACCACTTTGTAGACAGTTTGACGTTGTAGGAAATTTAATCTGCAATGACAGAAACATTTTATAAAACCTACTATACAATGTCCATATGGAAAAACGTTACTGGTTTTTGAATACTTTCAGTTAATGATAAGGTTAATAAATAGCTGCTCAGTATAAAAGAATTGTGAAACTCAAATTCAAGACTTAAGTCACTACAATTGCAAAACAGCCTTGTAGGATATAAAAGTTCATCCAACAAGATGTGTCATTTTAAATTTCGCGCCATTGTTGAACTGTCAACGTTGAACTATCATTCCGTTGACTTTTTATAAGTAAAAGCTAAGATATTATTAAATATGGATCGATACATACTCGCACATGTTAAAATTCGCTACAAAAATGGTAAAAACATCACGAAAACGTTTCTTAGAGTTCACACTGCTTTTGGTCATAATCAAGCAGCTAGCTTTTTGCACAGCTATATATAATATTATAATAATATATAATATAATCGATAAATGTGAACGTTTTGGTCAGGTTAGTGATATGAAGACTCTAACTCGTGTTCGTCCGGCTAGGCCAGCTGAAAATATCGCCGCCGTAGCTGAGATTGTGATTGAATTGGGCCTACCGGTAACCACTTTGCACCGCATTTTGCATAAAGATCTTGGCCGACATGCTTATAAGGTCCAAATAAATGGGCAAGTTCAACATTTTTTACACAAAATTATTCTAAGTGATGAGGCTTTTTTCATTTCCGAAAACCCAAGAGATGAACTGGAACAACTTCTTCATCTACAACGAGTGCTAGTTTGGTGCGGTTTTTGAACTGAAGCGAGGTCATTGGCCTGTATTTTATCGAACATGATCCTGGTACGACCGCTTCAATGAATGGATTGCGTTACCGAAAGAAGTTGACTGACTTTTTTTTTTACCGAAAATTGATGCTATGAACGTGAACGAGGGATGTTTATTTCCAAAATAGCTATATTACGAGACAAATTTCCTGGAAATGTGATTTCTCCAAATTGAGACTTTTATATAATAGGCCGCCGAGATTGTGCGATTTAACACCATTAGATTTTTTCCTTTGGGGCTATGTAACGACAATAATACTCCACCAACGATTCATTGCACTAAAAGCAAATATCAGAACTTTTATTCGCGAAATACAGTCGGAATTACATAAAAACGTGGTAAAAAAATACTTTTTTTTTGTGATAAAAAATGTCAACAAAAGAATGACTTGATTTGTAAGTAGATCTAAGGCGCAGATTTAAATAAAAATATATAAATATTTACTTTTCATACAAATTTTGCGTTTTTCTATTGATCTAAACCGACATCTCTTCTTGAATCCCCTAGACATACTGTATACCAAGGCATACGCGCCACTTTCCTTGAAACTCTTAGTGCTTTTCTCAACAAGTCATGTACATATGTACATATGTATGTAGTTATTATATTAATAAATGGTCAATAAATTTTCGAATTTATTTTTTACTCTTAACAATTAAAGAGGAATTCCAACCAAGAACCAAACAGTCATAAAGGAAATTCAAACGGCACTTACAAGGGAGTATTCTGATGGATGAGATACTCATAACCTTGGGTAAAGAGGAGGTTCCGTGTCAAAGCCTATGCGGATGGTTTTGCAATAGCGATATCAGAAAAGTGCATTATTATTCTTAGTGATGCATGACTGATAAAAAAAAAAATATAAAAATAAATATTTGGCGCAACAGGTACATGGGACCCAGACCGTGTTTTGCGTGTTATATTCAATACACGAATAAAAGGCGGCTACTGTTTAATGCCATGTCCGAAGGAAAATGTTTTATTTGAGAAGCTTTTTTATGACAGTTATACTCTCCGATGATTGTCAGACGTTCACGAGGTGGGGCCGCGAATGAAATGGAAATTAGGCGTTGTCTGGGGACTGAAACTCGAACTACTCGCTCCGTAGTCCAAAGCACTAACCACGGCGCCCACTGATAGAATCTACTATTAATACACTTGCAAAGTGGACGGATAGCGTTGGTCTTGGGGTTAATCCGTCTAAGACCGAGTTAGAATTGTTCCCAAGAAGGCAGAAAATAAAATGTATAATGATTTGAAAACTGAAAGGCACTTATACCGAAGTAAGGGTTATCCTCAATAGCTAAAAAAGGTTCGAAACTGAATATTCAAGACCTTGATTGCCCCTTTTTAATGTAGAAAACCTCTGAGTCCAAAATAGGGTCATTGAGTATAGGTCTTCACCAGATTTGGTGCTTTGGATTAAAAACAAACATGGAAACTTATTTTCCTCAATAGGGAAAACTTAAAATACTTAGTTGGAGCTCTCACCATAAGTTGGATGCTTCCGTCAACGATTTCTGTAGAAGTTGTGTCCTATTACACTTGTGCTTTGGAAATATTTCTCTAAAACGCCAGTCACTGGGATATGTAGATGATATTGACATCTCCCAAACTAGTATTCGAAAGGTAGTAAAACACTCTAGTAGATATTTGACGTAGTGATCCTAGGCAGCAATTGCTACTTAGCTCTACAAGCAATATTCGGTTCAAGGACGAAACAATAGCAGACGGTTGGGTGAAGCCAATTGGAAACAACTTGTCCGATATATATACATACATATGTATATGTACATGCAAGACGACTGTGTATGCATTCGTCAAAATCAAGAGCCGGCTAAAGCTATAATTTATCCGGCTCTTGATTTACTTTACTATATAAAGTAAAAATTTTATCTGAATTTTATGTTTTCAAATTTCATGGTAAAAAAATCTGTTTTTTTTTTTTTGTTTTTAAACATCAATGCGATTTTACTTTCCTTAAGGATGTGGGTTAACGAATAGACTTCTGTTTGACTTAAACATGAAATATTTGCATCAACCATCAGTTAGCTGACAAAAAAAAAATTGCATGTGTTTACACCCGGATGTGCCAATGCGAATCCACAAAAACTTTCTGTCATAACGAAAATTTCAATTTGTTTTTAATGTCATGTGACACATGTGGAGACCACATAAAACTAATAGTCTACCCCAAATAAAAATTTGGCAATTTTTAAGAAAGTTTTTCTTTTTTAAAGGAGTCGCTTTTTAATATTTTATAGGAAACATACTACATAAAACGGTATCACGTACAAATGACACAAAGATGATGACAAAGAAACACACGAAATGACGCAAATAAACTCGGCGACATCAAATGCGTCGCGAATTGCGAGATTGGAATAGAAATTACAGCCCGATGCAGCCGAGTGAAATATGACTCAAGTGACGACCGAACATGAGGTTCAACTTTGCAACAACACGGCCATCTGAAGAAACGAGGCATATGTACGTCAAGAGCCGTGTCGATACGGCAAGGAGTGCGCGCTTATGCTGTATGTACACACCACTGTCATGACACATAATGTGTGTATGCAATTTTAGCAATTGGGTCAATATAAAATATTGAACGGGCTAATGAATGTGGACGCCAAGCACATGGTGATTTCAAGTCAATAGACGGTGATTTTTTATTTTTTTTTTTTTCGCTCTCTACATTCAGTGTGTATTTTTATATCAATTGTATGAATGCGAACGGAAGTCGGTTCAATAAATCGACCATATATGCGGGTTTACACCATATGGGAGTAAAGATAAGGTTGTACCGGTCTCTAGGGCCACCACCTCACTTGGCCCAGTTACAACATAGGCACACACACGACACAATGGGCCTTGACCCAAATCGTATACCCAAAATAGGATGTCCTAAGGTGGCAACAAAAAGTTTAACTATCGCCATCAACGATGAAATAGATATTAATGTTAATGTCTTTGGCTACTGCCCAGTGAAGCGCGGCGCTAGACCCCTTTTTTTTTTTTTGGGAATGTCGCACTGATAAACAAAACAAATATTTATGGACGAGGAAAAGACATTTTCACGTTCACAATTCGAGGTAGTCGTTCACTGTTTTTTGGGGGCGGGAAGGCAGCAGCAGACCCTCATAGTTAATTACCCTATAAATTGTTTTTTGTCCCGCTGCCACTGCCGCTCCTATGTATAGTACAGTCTATGGCAGATGTAGAATTGGAGTAACTCAGTCAGGCAGTGCGCGTAGTCAAGCATATCGTGTAGAATTTAAGTGGCAATACTACGGACATTGGCCCCACTTGGTTGGGTTTAGTTGACGGTAATTTTTTTTTTTACTATTTGCCAAGAAATACGAGTAGGTATGCATTGAATGAAAATTATTGGCATGGATAAGCTGTAAATATTCCACGAATTAGGGGGACTTCAAGTTGGTATTATTATTTCAAGAGAATTATAGACATTGGTAACAAGAACCATTGTTGAGGTGATTATTTTGGTAAGTAATGCGAGGTATTAGCCGTAAATCGAATTAGAGCACATATGCGCCGCTCAATCGATGTGAAATCAATCGTTGAAGAGTCTATGTATAGTCAGTCCGACGAAATAGAGATTACCTAGTCTCGTTTTTAATAGTATACAAACCGCTTATAGAGAGAAATTATGTGCAAAAAGGAGTGATGAGACAGTAGGTACGGCAAACTTTGCTGTGGAACGTAATGTAGGAGGACATCCTTAAGCTACGAATTCAAGGGTCGTGAAAAATAGTTGACAGTTGGATAAATTGATAACATGTTCAGTTGACATTTTACATAACCCAAGCCGTGGAGCATGTTAATTGTCCATTCGGAGTCATCAACTTTCTCATCAACGGCAAAAGCAAAATGTCATCGCTCACACAATCTGACAGAAAGCCAATACGACAGAATCGAAATCGAATCCAAATCTTTGGGAAGAAATTAAATCCTTTCCCAGAACTCTGTTTAAACATTACCTATATTTCTAATGGACAGATCTATCACAACTCACTCAAACGCACCTGTGATGGATAAGTTCACAAAAGTGTGGAGATATTCTATACTGAGCAGACAACTTAATGTACCCCACTTCTCTATGTTGTATATATAAAAATTTTCTAAGCCATTAGATCGTCCTTAACCCTTACGATATTAAGAATGACACAATATTTCCCTCTTTTCATTTTTCTCAGATTTCCCTTAAAGACAACGTAACATTTCTTTGAGAAATGCTACGCTATTAGTCTTCATTATTCATGACTGTATTTGACATTTGGAACATTTACATTTATTATAATAAATTTACTTTCCGCATGTCCTTAAGAATTTAAAATGTTAGCAATAAAAATAACATCACACCCGTGTCAGAGCCCTCAAATTCCATACTCAATCGATTGAATTAAATCGCACACCACGCACACAACTCGATTGAGACATACGCGACGCACAGCAGGTGCACGCACCAAGTACGGGTCACTGTCTCACAGCTGTCATAACATGTACGCACTTTTCAATTTGTTCCATTTAATTTAATTTTGCTTTCATTTATATGTATCTAAAAGAAAAACAAAAAGTGTCTATATACGAGAGTGAAGGTCAAACGTCGATGACTTATCGCCGCGTGTTACTACATTGCGCGGCATGGTGTCAACATTCTTCAATCTCGCCTCCAAATTGGCGCCAAGTATGGCTATAATTGACATTTGATTGGTTAGTAAATGGCTACCTTCGACGTGACTTGAACTTTGCCAAAGTTCATGCGGAAAAAAATACGGTGTCATCTGTCTAATGCTGCGCCACCTTGCGTATACATAGTTTTGCAGGGTAAGCAGCAGCAAATTGACATTTTATCTTTCGGTTGACAGTTCTCTTTAACTGGTTTGACATGATTGAAATTTAAAGAAAATTTCATTTCAACTTTTGCATAATATATGTCGAATTGACAGTGAAGGTTAAAACCGTTGGAGACTTTAATTTTTTTTTAGCACTTTATTATGATTATTATAATAACGATGACGATAAAGAGACGTCGCTCGATATTGTGTCATTCCATTGTATGGCGAAAGAATTTAAATTCAATTGGTAAATATTATTTTACGGGATTAAGTAGTTTTTTTTGCTCTCTCTCTGTGCTGTCAATGAATACCATGTGTGTTCGCGAATATGTTTTGACATTTTGCACAATAAAGATGGTATTTTGGCAATCAGAGTCAACCTTGACAGCTGGTGCCGCGTTCACAAATGAATTGATTTGGATTACTTCAACCGGAAATTCGGTGGCCATGATGGGATGTGAATTGTAATGATTGGCTTTTTGTTCTTGAGATGAGGCATTCGAAAAATGTGAGACGAGATTACCATAACCTTTGGGAAACAAGTATTCATTAAAAGTGTAGGCGTCTGGGGTCTTAGGCTCTGAAAATGCATTAAAAGAGACACAAGATCATCGGGAATGGGAATGCAAATTCAAGGCCAGGCATTTAAATAAACTAGATTTTGTTTCATTTTCCACTTCGCTTCGAAAGTTTTAAAGTTTGCATTTTACGGCGTGCAACGAACTTTATTTATTGTTTTGTATTTTACGCATTCCATGGCGTCGACAGTTCCATTCATTTTCAGTATCTGTATCTTTTTCTTTGCTTTTTTTTTTTTTGTTGTCTTGGGAGATTTTTATGGTGCGCGGCTATTAAATAGTTTTGAACTCGTGATGAGATTGGCTTTGAAATGGTTGTGGAATAGCTAAGAGCAAGAGACGCGGTAAGTTGTTAATGAAGTGATAACCTTTTCAATTGTGGGCCGTAAAGATGTTGATTGTGTTTTAAAATCTTGACGACATGCGTTCATAGCCATTCATCGGGGCTTTTGTTATTGATTTACTTTAAAGTGAATGAAATTATTTTCTTTTGTTTTTATTCGATTCGATGATGAGAATTACAAAATATTTAAATTCAATAAAAAGATGCAACGGAATTTAACGAAATTTGACAGTCAATAAATTTTGTTAATCCGTTAGTAGAGTATTCATTTGAACAAGTTCGAGTTGTTAAGAAAAGTAAATTATTAAAGTTGAAACATGGCACAAAGGTAAAATTAAGTTATGTCAAGTCGAAACTTTATGATAGTCGAAATTTCGAACCTAGGTGGGGTCAACATGAGGTAAAGGTAGCGTTATGTAACTCAGTCATATAATAGTAGCTACTGAAATTGTCATGTCGACAGCAAGTTGTATGATATATGAATGATATAGTAAAAGCATACATTTTGCACGTTTAACAATGAATTGAAAGATTACAAATAACATTTTCAAACATCCATCAAAAATATATATACTATACAGGGATGACTAAGAAAAATTCAAACCCTATCGAATGGCATAGTACCGATTACAACGACACTGATGGTACACTAACAGTGTTTGACTAGACATTTGACACGAGAAAGAAAACATATGTAGTTGAACAAACGCGGTCGATACTAAGAATATGGAGAGACCATTTCTTGAAACTGTAGAACGAAATTCCACTGTCAGGCAGAATACATAAACCATTCAATCTGAACGATTACAACCAACTTTTCCGTCCATCCTACTTTGATGACGTTAAGACAGAAACATGTTAGCTGAAATCGAATAACTGCCGTGCTGTCAAAAGCAACTGGAGATGAATACATGAGGAACCTGCACCGAGTCATCTGCAAAATATGACCGGAGGAAAGTATGCCCTTCAGAAAGTTTGTACCTAAGAGCAACCACCCTACATCAGTAGGGGTTTCGGGCAAGAAAGTCCACATTGACCAAATTGTTCACACTAATGCAGGTCTTAGAAAAAAACCAAAGAATTTCAAATCGATAGTCCACTGCAACCTATTATGCAAGATGTCGATGGAGAATGGAGATGAATGCTCCATCAACATTTGTAAACACCTCATCAAGACCTTTGATGAGAATCTAGACAACTTTCAACATCGTTCTTAGGATAATAATCTGTAGGCACATTAGGTGACCAATCTTACAAGATGATATTCAGATAGTCAGAAGAACACAGATAATGCCATTAATGCTTTTGTCAGTATTGAGGCAGAAGCGGATAAGATGGGCTATAACTTTGCGGTAATTAAGGACTTTTTCTGCCTAGTCTCTGCTATTAATTCAGACAAAAACAACTGAGAATAACTCATGCCAATCGGAGTTATTTTGCTTAAGAAAGCAATTCATTATCCCAGCCCTGCTCAGCGCAGAGGCACGGACTCCAACAAGAATGCATGAGGTCGCCCTCGGTTGCTTTAAGAAAAAAATACTTTTACTGATTTTCGGTTCTATCAACTAATAAATATCTAAGGTTGAATATAAGAAAGATATTGGCTCTAATTTTTTCCTGAGTCAAGTGAATTGAAGAATATATTGTCTAGTGCACGTTGTCTGGCCTTAGCTAGTTCATTTTTAGCTGGGAAATTTCGGCAGGGTATTATTACGAATGCTAAGTTTGGCATCATAAGCATGACTGCTCTACAAGTGGTGAGCTAAGCCTTGTCTAAACTATTCGTAAGCGTTTTGTTACCGTCAACATCACTGTGCTCTGGATCACAAATCAGGTTTACCTCTAGCGATTTTTTATATTTATTTGGTTACCCATTACCTTGCAAATGCCACAAGATTAAGCAAATCATACGTACCTGCAAGAAAAGAAAGAAAAAATATTAATTGTTTTGTTCAATGTAAGAAATGTACTTAAATCTAACAAATAATATCTTGATCTACAGTCAGATTAAAGCGTACAATTTTAAGGGTTTCCGACAAAAGGCATAAACTTTATACATCATTCGCTGTGATAATGTAACATTTTTACGGAGCCCATTTCATCCTGAGCCTATCCACAAAACTCCTTCCAATTTATTCACACCAAATAAAAAGAAAAATGAAACAGAAGCAAAACCCACCAATGGTCCATCATCGAATGGCCTTCCATTGTATGTATATATCAGAAATGACGCATAACCCTGCGCTATATAGTAAAGAATTTAAATTATTTTTTCTTATTACATGTAATAATACACACTTACAAAATAACCTTTGCTCATGCTTCTTTGTTGCAAGTTCACTTGAAAATATTCTTTCTTCCCTTCAACATGATGAGGACGAGATGACATTCAGAAGATGCACACACAATGACAGAAAGGCATCTTAAAGATTTATGATATGTTTGCGCGTGTCTTCTTTCGAAATGCAACCGTATTAGTGGTACCATAATTTGTTTAAACTCTTTTTTTCCCATTCCTGCATAGATGTGCATGGCAGAACGGTAAACTGCCACTAGAGAGTGGGAAAACTACTAGCAATTAGCTATGGGTAAATAATTAAACAAAAATCCTGCATAATATTGTGAAAACCAACCGTTAATAGTAAACTGCAGTGCAGAACTTGCAGCAACGCTCGAGATTGCTTGTTAGTTTTCGCGTGTTATCGCAAAATCACATCTTTCAATGTGTACACACACGAAAGATGTGAGTCACACTCAACCTCTACCAAGCCATCGGAGAGTATCTATGCACGTTATTATGAAGTATGTCAAGTTTGAGCAAATATTTATGAAAAATTCTTTGCGAATACAATGTGTATGTGGATGCTTCTGTTGAGATTTGACAGAGAAACGGTAAGACATACGTTAACTGTGCGCAGCAGATAGTGTATCGATGCAATCAGTAGCTAATTTGAGATATTTTATCTTTTTTTCCCCTCCAATTGCGTTCTTAAACCTCAAAACTCATAATTAAATTTTACAAGGTCTAGCATAATTTGAATTTAATAATCCTTTGTCAGTAAACAAAATCTTTAATATCCCAAAGTGCAATGACCTGTTATTAATTTATACTTCAAACATAATGATGTCGAAGAATAGTGTAATGAAATCTACACTTACATTCCTACAAACCCTTAGGGCTTTTTTGAGGGGGAATGGATGGTGTCTATTAAAATGCTTAAGCGCCCTCCAGCCATGAGAAAGGGGTAAACTCAATTAAGTTGTCATTAAACGAAGGAACAAGATCATAATAAAATGTCATCTATCTTTGTATCTATGTATCGATAGACGAGCAGGAGCATATTCTACATTTTTATACACATTAACAATTGAGAGAGGCCATAAAATATAAGCGACTTCTAGCATGACACCGTTTTTACTTCGATGATGAAAAATTCGGGATTCCAATCCCCAGACATGAAAATTTCACTCGTGACAATTTATTAGATATTTTGCAGTGAAACACCATTGACACGAATTGAGAAAAAAGTCTATTGGCTGATGTACAAATTAATTTCGTTAAATTTTAGTTGTTTTATTAAATATCACGTAGCAGGTTTTTCGATAGATACACGCGACAAACATTTGCTAAATTTGATTAAATTATTTTTGTAGTTATAAAGTTGTTGTAATGTCCGTAATTGAGTTTTAATTATTTATAAGTTTTTTTTTTTTGGTTTGAGGATTTACGTATTTCACAATTCAATCGAAAGGTTAATTTGTGCCGGTTATTTCCAAAAAATAGTAAATAAGTCGACCTTTTTAAAGGTCGTAGGTGAGTTGTATAGTAACCTATGTATTTAGAGTAATTGAAGGGTTCAAAGAATGACTAGGCGAACGGAATAGAATAGGAGCTAGGTACACATCATCGTCATTAATCATTTTTTCCAACGATTATTGAATTGTGTTTACTAGGACGTTTTTTTTTTTTGAGCTACTATTTGCGTTCCTTTTTTCATTCTGTGCTGGCTAAGACCTATGTAATTATTTTTAAACAAGTTTGCAAAGACTGGGGTAAATTAAGGGAATAATCAGAAAAACTTTTGATTTGTATATTTTGATTGTTCTAAGCAACTGACATAGGTTAGTTCCTGCGGTTATGTTTCTTCAATCTTTTATATACATACATATGTTGGTGTACTGAGTTGAGAACTCAATCCAATGAAAAACTAATTTCAGATTCCAGTACATTTCTGCGAAACTTTATTAAACTTTGATACTTGAATAAATGAAAACAACATCATCAACTGCAAATCGAAATTTTATATTCGTAAAGAACACAGGTTCCTAAAATTCATGAGTGACTCAGGTAAACTTCTAAAAAAATGTTCTCAGTTTAATGACGCTTATTTAATCTTATATTTTCCAATTCGCTTAAGTTAAACGCTGGAGTCCCTCAAGGATCCAAACTTTCACTACCATTATTACTTCAGCGTATTTGTAATATGTTTGAAACGACAAATATGTTCGTGTCCGGCAAAATTTTGCCGAGAGAAGGAGTAAAGACTTCAATGAGACATATTTCGACATCTCAGAACGTTATCTAAGAGCTATCAGTTCGCCTTTTTGGGAGGTGGCCATAAATAAAGGAAAGATCGTTTCCTACCTTGTTTTGGAACTACGATTCTAAGCGCTATGTGTAAATGTGATCTTTGAGGTATAATCCCTCCAGCGAATGCAATCCCCTGAAAATCTCGCCTAAGTATAGCTCAATTCCCTCTTCAGAGCATACGATTGTCCAAGATATTTATTACTCATGATGACCCTGACATTAAATCCCTTTCAGGAAATATTTCCTCCAAGAGTTCTTAAATCAGCAAAACGACATATCATCAACCCGATCTCACAACAGAGTTATGTAAAATTACGTACATCTTATTCAACGCATTGTATTCAAATGTAATCTTTTTTAGAGAAAAACAATTTCACAACACATGTGCAGTCTTTTAAAAATACTTCGACCCCATGCGGTGACTTATTTTGCAATATAAAACCAGGCAGCCATCAAGAAGATACTTAGGATTTCTGTTGAAAATATACTTTTCCTTCTGTCGTTGAGTTTGTACATTTAAAAAAAAAAACGATTAAATTTATGGGATATTTCCCACTGAATACTTTTTTTTTGTTTAAATGATTAATAAGGAAACCAGATGAAAACATAAATAAAAACTATTAGCCAGGCCCCTACGAGTAGAAAAAAAAAACTAAAAACTGAATTAGCACAGAACAAAATGTGAAAATAGTGTTTCGTCTTTCTTTCTAAAACTATTTTTAATCCCAAGTATCTATTTGAAATGTTGAGTTTTTTTTTTGTTTTGCGTTTAATTTGCAAACGAGAACAAGTAAAATTCCGAAGTGACACACCGAAGTACGGGGTGAGTCATTCATACGAAATTCTCTAGCAGAGAAGATTAAGAAACTTGCGTCTTGATGTGGTGGTACCACTTCCATCGTAGAGTTGGAACCATAAATTAATGCAAAACGTGTTAAATGTGGTGAGCGAAATACCAAAGGAAATACAAAGAACAGAAGGCATAGTATGAGTACGGACAAAAATAAAAGAACCAAAAAACAAAAAAGTCTTAAAAAAAAAAACAAACTGGTGTTCGTTTAAAAATTCGTGGCTTGCGGATGATAGAAAAAGATATGCTGTAAGTACTCGCAACTTGTCTGTCAATTGAAGTATACAATGTGTACATGCGAAGCTATTTACGATTAGATAATGAAAATCCTGCAAAGAGGTCAATGTTCTCAATTCGAAATTTGCATATTTTCGTTGATTGAATAAGATTTCATCAGCGATTAAATAATGTGAATGAACATGTAGACAAAAGGTTGTTGTTGATACTTTTTATGGATTTTTGATGTTGTCTGTTACTATTCGAACAAAATAAAGAAAAGATCCTACATATTAGGCAGACATTTAGGGACATAGTCTTACGGAAGCAAAGAAGTAGACCTTGTAGTAGGGCAATGGTCGGTTTTAAGAACACGTGAACAAAGTACTTCTACAGACTACATATGACGGTACGTGGCAGAGCCAACGACTAACATCCATTTATAAGGCACAATGATACACCTAAATATACATATAGCGCAACAAGCTCTCATTGAATCTGGATATCTTCATTCGATCCTTTTGTCTTCGAAAAACAATGTTTTTGACAGTTTTCTTGATAGTTTTGCTCTTGAAGTTGACAGATGCAAACAAAAATCATAAGTATCGAATCTGGAACGACGAAACGAGTATAGAACAAAGGTTGCTAGAGCTTACCGCTCGATCTACGATGGAGATGACTTGATAGAGAACTTGTTTCTAAGAATTGATCAGAGGTGTGTATGCGCCTGAAACCTTTTTTTCAACAACCTGGAATGCAGTTTTGCCAGACAAGTCCGCAATCGATAGAAATATTCATACTTTGGCAAATTCTGTCTATATTAAGGCCAGCCATGGCAACATTTAGTCGAGATACACAAGCAAGTTTTGACATCTCCTAAAGATGGATATTGAACCGCAAAGGTAAATAACATCAGCATCAAGACCTTTAACGTCATACTTTAACCGATTGAATGAAACTCACAAGCCAACACAGGCATAATCTTTCAAAACTGTGTAATTACTTGTCGACGTTATTTGTATAATTGGCACAACTGAGCGGGCATACAGCGATGCGTTTTTAAGTATTGAGACAGAACTAGCCAAAATCGGCTTACCAGTGAACAAGGGATATGTGGTCAAAAAAAGGGAGACTGATGGGCACTCATACGAATCGGACTGAACATCATATTGAACCGCTAAACCTTCGAATAACCTAAGAAGATTAAGAAGGAAATTGAATAGTAAAACATTATCCCTTAGATCTTAGTAATCCTAATCGTATTGTATAGTGCTGAAGCATGGATTATATCTGAGAAAGAGAAATAAAAGTTGTGGTGAATACTTTAGAGTGAATTTGGTGATTTCTGTAAGAATTCGTCTGCGTAAGTCTAATGGCTCTGGAGTCTAATGTCTAATGATTGGAGACCCAGGTTCATCCTGAACTGCAGCGCCACCTAAGTAATTCTAATGAGTTGAGCTGCACCAATGGCCATTGACTAATAACCCATAGAATAACCGTCTCGGAAGGTTTCCATTCAGACCATTCTAAGTTTCATTTAGGTTTTCTAGAACCGGAAAACGAAGAACGATTTTGTAAAGAAAATCATTTTTACTTATTTACACTATATATATTTACACTTTTAATTGGTGGGTTTCGCGAACAAAGTCGACACAAAAATTCTGCTAGTGACTCATAAAATACCAATGCATCCTCGATGAGCCACTGTTTGGTTCTAGGAAAGGGGAATGTTTACGTCGGACTTGTTCGAAGACGACACTGAAAATCCAATAACAGTAAATGTCATTCGTGAGCTCACCATGACAACCAAGTTATCGTAATCTTAACTGGTCTGTATGGATATTGATGACATATTGTTTCAGCAGAATGTCGCGATCGGTTACGTTGAGCACAAAACAATTAATTTGTTACGGCAATAATTTGCAGCTTATCTCATTTCCCAAAGGTGACACCAGATGACCAATATGATCGTTTGTGAGGTTTTGCGAATTTTTTTATTTGTTTGAGTTTAATTAAAAATTAGTCCTTCATAGGGTAAGCTGCGTTGCGTGTTTGAGCAACGCATGATGTACTGAAGGATCTATCGACTGAGTTCAAGTCCTCTACACATAAAGTGCTTCAGCTCCGAAAGACAGTACATACATATGTGCTTCCATTATCCGTTGAGACAAGAATCAGATTGTATCGCTTGTTCAAGGTTCAATTAAGAGATATCCACAATGAGAAAACAGAATAACGTAGCTTCCTGCGTAACAAAATCGTGGGAATCCTATGCCTCTGAGAAATTAAAACACTTCATCGATAGATGTATCTATAGGTAAAAAGTCATACAAATCACACTCGCTGAGAGTACCACTAAGCAATAGATATGACAGATACTTTGCGCTGTGTAAATAAAAGCCAAATAGGTTAAATCCACCGTATCCATCAAAACCATCTCTATAAAAATTTTAAATCAATACTTGCTATCTTAAGCCCTCTTATAAATACCTACATTACTTATGTAAACCATCTCCTCACAAAGATAAATAAAAACAATCATATTACTTCCACTACTTGTTTGCTTATGTCATGATATACCCCCTTATTAAATTCGCAGTCAAAACATTACTAGCCTCTTGAGTCTCTTATTATTTTATCTAAATCAATAATATCTCTTTTAGCGATGAATTCCTTTATAAATAAAAAAAAATTCAATAATAAATTCAATCCAATTCAATTCATTACAATTAGATTGCAATATACTGGTCGAACGATGGCCGGCGCCAACAATCCAACCTCACAACTTTCTCGCGCCGATAACCCATAATTATAGTACTAAAGAAAATATAAAACCAAATAAGATTACTTAATTAATTTTGTTTACCAATCTTCAAGCCAGCGATCTAGTTTTCACGGAGCCACTGTCAATTTCTTCTCATATCGGAGCGCTGCACATTGGGAGCACTTTAATCCAATCCACGTTCTACGTCTTTGCATTTGTTTTCTTGTCGAACGTTGTCCTAAATCGAATTTTCATTCAATCGAATAGTAGCAACGCAAAAAAAAAGGGAAAATTGAAAAATTGGAACAAAGAAAGAGCAAAAAACCAATCAATACAAGCACGCGATACAAAACTGTCAATTGCCAGTGAAAAGATAGTTTTGACATTCTGTCAGGGGAAATACTAGAGAATGTCAAAGAAAAAAAAATCGATGATGACAAACGATTGAGATTAAAGACTATAATTGCATTTGAACAAAGCTCTCTAATTACTTAAACATCCACACCTTCGATCACAGAGACTACTTGAATCCAAAAGCGATACCCACACACTATGGTAGCGCGCGGGGCTTACCTTTTTAAGCTTCGGCTTATGTATGATGATTCATCCAATTTGAGGCATACATAGACGCGTGTCGGAATCTACAAGTGGCTCTACCACCACCACCGCCGCCAAAGCAGCAATAGAACTCGAGAATATTAATGAATCACTCCATGTGAAGTTTCTAGTGAATTTGAATATTTAATTCACAACCAGTTGGTAGTTTGTATCTTTCAGATGCGAACTCCCAAGTTCCAGATATTTATAGTCAAGGACACATACAGCAAGAACTATGTTGCATAACACACTGATATTTGATTCAAGTTTGGAAACTAACCGTGTTTTCAAGGGTTTCTCTGTACATTCTGCGATGACCTACAAAAACTTCCCTGGATTGTGTTTAAAAAAAAAAAAACAACTCGGTCTTTAGGGCTTCAGCTATGTTTTGTCTTCTTCGCTTAATAATTATGATTGATGGGAAGACTTTGGTTTCGGATGTTTACAATCGTTAGTGGGCATGGTTTCACTAAATAATCACTTATAATAGTAGGTAGGTATTTACAAGCCGGGGGATTTGTATTTTGGGCGCTAATAGCAGGTGTCGAGGTGCCCGTGGTGGATTGTCTGCCTTTGATTTGGGTACGCATCTCATTTGGTGATCAAACCTACGTAATGAGAGACACTGGCCTTACATGCATAATCCTAAAATAATTAGAGGTTAACGCATTGAAAAATTCCACTGTCAAGGTATAAAAATAAACTTTGACGAGGCTATTTCATAACATAAAGTGAACTCTTTGATCACGGCAAGTATATAATAGTGATTTAGCGCTGTAATCATAACAAGATCCAGGAAAGAGTATGGCTTAAAAGTGGGGATTCCTAAGCTGACTCGACTAGACAGTAACAAGTCAGCTTTCAGCAGGTGGTTTGGATCATTTTTGACACCATCCAACTGACTGAACTTCTCAGTGACGATTGGCTGGAGTAGATTATAGAACCAGTGTAGTGTTGTTTTTACTGGGAACTAAGTGACAGTTTTTTATTATTCTATTATTCTATTATCTTGTTTTGTGGTTATGTAAGATGGATTTTAAAAACCCTTGATTTACTTTGAGGAAGGTCAGTAAGGTAACATACCGCCAAGACAGCTGTTGAAAGTACAAAGCATCTGCATACATACATCAGAATGAAATCAGTAGTCTGCTGTCTGCCTTAAAATTGTAACAATGTGGCGAATATCCTAATAGATACGAAATACACACCAACACCGGACAAGGCTATGAACACGTGTGGAAGATTCAGAAAATCTGAGCGGATACTGACCTCTTTGTTGAGAGAGCAATCATTGGTCAATTTGTTGGTCGATTCGTTTGTCTGTTTTATAACCTCAATCCTAATCCTAGTTACACAGAAGCTTTTCATTACTTGAACTTCTACAAGTGGTTTCTGTATGAATGTATCATACTTTTCATTGGCAGCCTCTGATTTTTGGTTATGCAGTATTTCCTTGAGAAACCAAGTTATGCGAAATGTTACCAGAAAATGGGGTAACTACCTTATATTCAACGGCAGCAACCCATATTTCTCTTGGCAGCACAAGTTACATTTACATAGGATTACCTCACCCATTACTGTAACAGTTAGTGTAAACTTCTGACATCACATTTATGTATCTTTTTATGTCTATAAATAACCGTTTAATGACTTACAAAACCTTTTCAAAACAAAATACTAAAGTTCTTTTGTTTTATGGCGTATTAGCACATCTGATGTAACTTTCCTGGGAAACAAAAGATTTCTCAGACACCTGTGTCTGAGTGACCCACCCGAGACACGACAGAGGCTATAAAACTTATTCGATTAATGGAATTAGCGTGTATATCAAGTCTTCTTTTTTTTAACTTTTCGAAGATAAAGTTTCCCGGGAAGATTGACCACTTTGAGTGCATTCGTCGTCATTCAGCTGTGTGTTGATGAATATAAAATCCTTTCCTCGTGAGGAAAAAGTTGAAAATTCTTTATTTATTTATTTATTAACTTTGTTAAAATATTTATTAACATCAGAATGTTTTGATGGTTTATTGTTAGCTTTATTGGATAAGAGCGAAGTTCAAGGCTAAAAACAACAAGTGGGTGATGGATTGTTTCACTTCTGCGAAACTGTAAAGAGTTGAAAGAGTTTACAAGACAAGTTGTTTGGTTGTTCATGAAACTTTTACTGAAGGACTTTTCCGATCCATTGTCTCTTAGGATGTAAGAGTTATTGCTTCAATCTTGAAGTTACGTCGTTGGTGGTAATGCAGTTTTAGTCTTGTGTGTCAATCTTTACGTAAAGTTTGGCATTATACACACCTGTGCATTTGGTGCAACTTTGTAATACATCTTTTGCACCACATTTCATATTTCTTTAGAACTTTGAATGACTCCATATGGTTGCTTTTACACAAGACAAGTAACTGAAAAACATGTAAACAAAGAAGAAACTTTTTATGAAGTTCAGTGTTCGTAGTTTCAATCCATTAAACTCGAATATATCACATATTCCTTCAGCTATAAGACAACTGTAGAGGAAGGAAGACCTTTTGAAGGCAGTAGTCCCTACAATCAAGTCCCTACAACAGTACTGACTTATACTTCGATTTTGATTTTCCAAAATGCGTTCGACTTTAAGATGTAGAGAACGTCTGCTCCGAACGAATTTCGGAATTTCCTCCACTAAGGGGAAGACTATCAAACTCCTTTTAAAAAACTTTGAACAAGACGACGACAAACAAATTTCGACAAAAAAGTGGATCGTAAAATGGAGCTCTAACCAAAACGTAGTGTCTCTGTCCTGCTAAGTTTTGTTTTTAATGCGAAAAATTTATCATTTTAGAAGAGGTATTAACAGAGACCGATGCACATTGGTTTTGAATGTTTGTGAATTATAATGAGGGTAAATATAGCTTGGCAGAGAAGTTCATATTGGCGTTGTACGGTTTAGGAAGGAATATTTATACTTGACGGTACGTCCGAAAATACACAGATTTAAGGATAATCTAATGACCATTCGAAGAGTGAAGGCTATTGCAAGGAAACTATTTAAGTGGAATACAACTGGATATCTAAAGTAATGGATTCGCTGAACCACTGTTTTTTAAAAAGCAATAAAACAAGGAAAGACAGGAAAAGTTTTGGTATTCTAGGAACGAAGATAGTAGTTGCAGACAAATTACGAGAGGAGACTTGGGGAACATGAGTATAAATTGAATCATTCGAAATGTAGTTTCTAATAAATAGATGAAGAGATTCATGTCAAACTCTGTCAAACACCCTTAAAATTTAAGGCGGAACAATCTTACAAGACACCACTGTATCATTTGTTATGAAAACTATAGAGTCGGTGATTAAGGAGTTTCATAATTCAAGATAATTCATAACCTGACGGTTTTTGAGCGTTTCCAAAACTTAGGAGAGGAGGAACGTCATTGTAATGGGTTTGCAGTTCGAGTAAGAAGAAGATACACCTTTGTTAGGGACAGTCTAAGCAATTGATGTTTTTCATATATTCAGAACGAGTCTAGTAGATTTGTGGGGGTAAGTAGAAAAGTAGAGGAGGGTATATTAATATGTGGATGCAATTGAAAAGGCTACTTTGGCGTGCTCACATCGAATGAGTAGAAAAATTAATATTCGAGCCAAAGAAATTTCCGAATTTCAATTATCAGCCCTCCATCTATAAATCGCAGACGCAGAAATATTTGATTTAGAAAACGAAAAGTGGGCGCTCAGGATCAAGAAATGTAGCAACGATTTCTTAGGAAGAGACAACATACCGAAATTGGTAAGGAATGGAAAATTGAAGTGATCTATTGGCGATCTTTCTAAACAGAAGATCTCCCTTTGACAACCAAATTATAGGACCGCACTGGTAAATATGTCCGTATGTATGTACTATCCAATATGTCATTGCAATACCTACGAGATCGCTCTGGTAAGTGTTATAACACCACAACATTTCTCAAAAGTATAAAGTATGTATGTATAACTTATTTTAACTCGACTATCAGTGAGAATACTCTAATACTGTACTATTTACGTGCATAAATATTATCAATACATGGATCATCAGATAGATTTCCGAGTAGTGTCTGCGTCTGGACAGGAGAAGTTGAATGTGCTGTATGGAGACTGGATAACCGAAGTGTTTGCGATTGCTTTGACTGTACTTTTCGAAGACATAAAAAGGTAACATTTCACGAATCTTAAATGATTAATTCCAAGGTCTTCACTGATCGACATACAAGCGCTGATCATTATACTCTGATGATAATAGCAGGAAGCTTTTACGACTATAAGAAGCTATAAGTATGAAACACTGTCAGTAGTTGCAACAGAACAATATCACTGATCTATGCACAGATTGCCTTGCAGAGAGGTAACCAGAATTATACAGAATAAACGATGGGTTTCGAGGGACATAATTTTTCATAAAACATACAAGTTCTAATAGTGTACTCGTAGATATTTACTCGGAATCTTCAAGAAAACAGACACAGTGTTTTTATTAACCAATTAAAAAAAGTGAAAAGGTTAGGTCTGTAGTTTAGGTAACTTCCAAGCTAACTTCTTCTGTTTTTATTAATGTTATAGTACTTACGTTGTGTTTCTTTGTTTTTTATCATTACGTTGAACCCAAAAAGTTGTGAATTCTTATTCCACGCATATACAAATAGAGGCCCATTACGATTGCCATCACAATTTATGGCGCTCACTTAAACGCAAAGTAGAAATGATTTTTTTTTTAAACCAAGTAAATTCCCTTTCGGTTCGTGTCTTTACATTTCTCATTAAAAACGTCTACGACACATGGACACATATGTATGTATGTATGAACTCGTATGAACTTTATAAAAAGTAAAGCATCGCTTTTAACTCACATGATCATAAAAAATGAAATGTAGATCTACGTGATTTAATTTACTTTGCCAAATCTACCTACAGACTGAATAACAAAACCAAGGCACATACTATCACTCTCTAGACATTCTGGCTAAAATAAAATACACACGCATAAACCACAATAAATTGAAATCACTTTTACTCTACGGTCCTCCTCCGGCCAGATGACATTTAAATACTATTTCCATTCAAGAGGCCCTATTTCAAAGGACAACGTAATTTCACTCAAAACCTAACCAATGCTCTTTGACGGATACGTGTTTTTCGGTGAAATCTAGTCATCATCTGCCTGCCTGCGTGGATTTGAATAGGATTTGCAAAATGCCTCTAACTGCAGAGATACCACTTACACAGATGGGTTTAGTTACCGCACACAGAAATGCGTTAAGCATACATCCGCCCACAGCGTACTCATTAGTAGTTACTACTGAACACACGAGTGCTGCTGTGAAAGAGAGTTTTACGTCAATCGAATACGAAATTTAATTCTCTCCATTTTTCTGCCAAAGGAATTTCAATGAACAACAACAACAACAACAAAAATAATAAAGATTTGTCGTCATTCCCCAGGCTGAAGAGTAGCTCTATCCATGCAGCTCGGATTCGGAATTATTACTGCGGTTTATGCATTCGGGTAGTGAATGAGCACGTTCCGATACATTACTATTGTAGTTGATGGTCACGATGCAGCTGGAGATGATGGCCATGGTAATGAGGCTTTCAAACAACAAAAAAACGTTCCGACAATTACGTTTTTGTTTCTCTGATTTTGATAAGGATCAAAGTGATTTGAATATGTTATTCAGCAATTTCATTCACACCTGTTGACTTGCAGTCTGTAATTACGTACATACGTATGAACGTACAGAGGGGAATTTTTTTTTTAGCTTAGGTGGATCTGAAAAGTATTTCTGTGACGACTGTAAGTATAATTACAAGGAATATTTTTAGAAATATAATTTGGGGTACAAAGAGATATGTAGTATAAATGCTACGCAGGTACTGAAGAATGGGCACTCGAGCATTTGAAAAATAAACTTGAGAAGGAACTGTGTAATGAGGAAATCGAACCTTTTTGAAAGAAAATTATGAATTATGTGCGTCAAAGAAATACAACAAGTTGGAGGGGTTTGAATCTCATGTCAAATTAGACATTGGTTCTATTATTACACGTTACTGAATGTCAGAAATACGTAAATATGAGTGTGTTGTTCTTTTTACCAACCGAAACATTTGACGTATGAACGATTTGAACTACTTTATAAGTATAACAAAAATTTACAAACAACATATTCCTGTCATGTAAGAACTATGGAAGCATTTCTCAGGATTCTATCATGCACTATGCACTGAGACAAATCTTAGACAAGACCAACAAATTTCAAGTCGAAACACACCATCTTCTTACCGAGCTGTTCCACGCAAAGATTAAACACAGTGGTCTCTTAAAGTTAACAAAGATAAAACAAATACACATTAGTACACCGCTTTTTAACTACATATCTGAAAAGATAGGTGACTCTTACTACCTAATACCTTGATTTGCTGAGGAAGCCCCTACAGTATCAGAGCCATGCAGCTCAACTGATCTTATTATTAAGACCGAAATCCAACAAACTGTGGACCTTGTCCTTCTTCGGCTAACTATAATCTTTAGAAGATGGATGGTTCACATCTGGGCGACACACTAATTCGAAGGTTCATAGGTAGAACTACTCCACAAGGCGGAGTGTTTTCCCTTTTTCTTTCCAACCTAGTGAAGAACGAACTGGTTCAAATCCTGGAAGAATTTGTGTCTGTCCGGATAGTTGATATTCCAATAGTTATAGCTATCTTACGCAAACACTTCAATACGAGATCTTTTGGATAATAATGATGAACTAAATCTTTATAAGGAAATACAAAATCCCGCGTTTTGATCCCCTAAAACTAAGGATATATCTATGTGGCACTACTCTGATATTCACTAATAAAGCCTTAAAACTTAATTGGAAACCCAACATCCTAGAATGACGAGTTCGTCTATACAGAGACATCAATGCAATCAACATGACCAACTGAAAATGATCTCTCATTACAGGATAGATCTGGTCAAAGCTGCATCGAAATCGCTCCAAATGTCTAATTAGATTGACACGGTCACTCATTACGTAATAGGTATCAGTACAGGAAACTGCATCATTAGCAGGGACGCCATCAGACTGAATCTCCTCGTAACCGACTTCTGTAGAAGCTGTATGAACGAAGAGAAGGAGGAAAAAAGTATGTACATATATGTACGTACATACATACATATATGTATACTCCACAAGTATGTACTTCTTCGACAACCTCGGCGAACTGTCTAACGCGTATATCAGTCGCCCCCGTGAAGCCAGGAACCTAATACGTACGTATAGATTACATACTAGTAGTAATGTGGAGTCGATGTGGGAAAATATATCAACGGAAATCTGCTCCACATGGGAATTTAGTTCACATTTAGTGGGAAATAAATTCACATTTTTTTAGAACGCTGAATTTGATAATTGTGAACGTAAATTTACTTGGGTTGGATGTTTGTTAAGCCACTCGTCAAGCCGATTTAATGTTAAATTTGATGAGTGTGAACACTCCTAATACCCTTCTTATGTGAGAATTAACTCTATTTGCTTTCAAACCCTTCTCTATCTCTGAGGTTGGTCTGATGGTTGTAGACCTTACACTCGATGTCAGTCGTTTGAGCTGTATACTGTGCAAATATTTCAAACTCTGCCAGCTTATTAAGCTTCATCATCCAAAGTACTAGAATTTCAACGCCAAAAAAAATGCAGTTTGATTCCTTTTAAATTCGAGCTTATTTAAGGATAGCACAAAAAAAGGTTCGAGTGTTCTATCAATGACATGTGTCCCTTACTTTAAGTTTACAGGCCACAATTCAATGGCGGCCCACCTCAGAAGAATGAGAATCAGCACCATAGACCTATGCAGAGGCTGTGGCGACCCGGAAGTAGAGGAAGACACAACACATTTACTCTGCGAATGCCCAAGCCTCAACAGAACAAGATACTCGACCGTTGTAAAGGTATCTTTCAACGACCACCTAAAAGCACCCTAAAATTCATCACGAAAATAGGAAGGCTTAGGAGGGCCGCTTCCGACATGGGCCAAGTTTTGGTAATAATAGTCTTGTTTCATTTCAGGTATCTCACACCGGGGAACACAATGGATCCGTTGAGATCCGAGTGAGACTGCACACTTTATCAGTGCAATCAACCCCCAAACCTACCTACCTACTTTGAAGTCTACAAAACAGACTTTTATACAACTTGTTCAATATCCAGTGAATTCCAAAAATACATACATACATAATTCATATTGAAACATTAATTAACTTTACTTTTACTTCTTTTTACCATTTACCATATTTCTCAAATGCATGTCAAATAAGACCATCAAAAAATGATCAGGAAGTTTATTTGCCAACATTTGCAAATTAGTTTCAAGTAACCATAAGCTTCTGTATTCGATTAAATATCTCTGGGCATCTACAATGCCCAACGATTATTATCGATTTCACTATTATACTTTATGAGTTTTTATTTCCAAGTCAAACCAAGGACCACACATTCATAATCGCACTTCTCAATCAATCAATAAACACATTTTTTTTTCCTCAAAGCAATAGTTGAATACAAACTACTGAAAGTATTATTAAGCTTTTTTTTGTCCTAATTCATATACAAGAAATCTTATTTGAATTCGCAAAACACTGACCTTGGCATAAGGTTAAACTCAACAAAAAACCATACAGTTTAAGTTCTCGGCCATTCGATGCCATTTGACCGTTCGTTGGAATAAATAAAAAAAAAATTTGAACGCGTCTTACTGGAGCCACTGACTGGCTTCCGAGAGCTTGAGTGGCGGTTTTTTTTTTATTGTACTTGTATATCTGCTCATTGGCGTGCTATCAATTTAATTTAACTCGTTTTTAGTGATGATGTTTGTGGGTTTTTATTTGAATATAATTTATTGCGGGTGGAAATATTTTTAAATACATTTTGTTATAGAGGTAATGATTGATAGAACAAGATCGTGTTACTAGCAAGATTAAAGTAAAAGTTGTAGAATCAGTAGCGGGTAACATATATACACGCGCAGTAATGAAATTGAATTAATTGAAAAATTTAGCATTCTTGAAACCATACATAAATTGGCCGAAGATCCGGTAGAAAGGCATTTACATTTGCATACAAACAGATAGCCAAGATACAAACCACGATCGGTTTTGAAACTAGCTATTCAATTTGTTTTTAATTAGAAATTACTTTCTGTGACACGCTTACTAGCACATAATAGTCAGTTCCGGTTCACAGTAGATTAAAATAAATTCTAGACAAAAGCAATCATTCTACCGACTTTAAAATCGCATACAACAGCATCCTTCGCTTTTGCTCTGAAAGAAGCGATCTGACTTGGTCACACAGGGATGCCAAAACTAGACATGACTCTTAAAATCGATGAAAAGATGGTGCGTATCAATTTGGACTTCTTGAGTTTTCTCCAGAATCTGCCGAAGTGTGAATATTTGATCGATTGTGTACTTTCCTGGTCTGAAACCACACTGATAGGGTTCAATAAGGTTGTTGACGAAGGGTGTCAGACAATCACACAATATGGCAGATAGGATCTCGAACGCGATGTTAAGGAGGCTGATACCTCTGTAATTGGCACAATTGATCAGTATCTTGTGGATCGGGCAAAAGGTGCTGAGATTCCATTCATCATGCACTCATTTGACCAAATCTTAGAAATGATTAGATGTATGCTCTCTACCAGGTCATTTCCAGCTGCTTTGAACAACTCGTCTGGTAGGCTGTCAGGTCCATCATTATTTGCAGATTCATTTTAGCAACGATTTAAACCATAATACATATTCTACTTTTTTATAATATTCTCTCAGGAGACACGAGCCTAAAATGCTAGCCGATGGCTGTTGATTCTGATATACATACATACATATGTATGTACACTGTGCGGTTCGTTTTTGTCGTATTTGAAAAAGTGATTTGAAGCTGTGTCATCTTGGGATTCGTCGCTGATATCATACTTGGAAGTCGAGTGTCTTACCTTGATTGATCTTGGTTCCAATCACTTCCTGAACATTTAACTTGAAACCTAATCTTTTTTTGTATACTAGGTATTTACAAAATGCGTAAATTGTGACATCTAACTCGTTTCAAACAAAAAAAGCCTAATTGTATTTGGGACAATGTCTGTGTGTTTTATTTCCGTACACTAATGCTCATAAGCCATTAGTCAACAATGAATTCAATAGATTTCTTACATCCAAGTCGTTGAGTACTTCTTGGAAAGTACACAAACCAATTCGATATACTCAAGAGTATGAGATCATATTGAAAATAAACTGAAACCTAATCCATTAGCAAACTGCGTTTTCTATTTCCTAGACACTGTGGCATCGTCATTCGCTAAATCTATCGAGTATTTTATACCAATAGTTTAAAATTCAAGGCCAAAACAATAAATTATACATAAATATGTATATACAATGAGAACGGCCACATATGTATAAACAAAATACACTTTTCTTTTCTTCAGCTGGCCTAATCCACATTTAAATATCCCATTAAATTTACATTTTTCTTTTGCTTTGTGCAAAAAAAAAATAACCAATTCTCGCGATTCTATTCACCAATCGCTATAGCAAGACAGTTCATTAGTAAACAATACAAAGCGATACTTATTGATAAATCGTTCTTTTTTTTGCAACAAAAAAACAATTTATTCACACGCTCTTGCTCAGTTTTCAAGTGTTGAAAGGTTGTTTTTCTCGTGCAATACATTCGGAAACAATGAAAGGCATTACCTTACTAAAAGTGTGCATTTTTTTTTGTCTGTGGGCGGCGGGTTATAATTATAATTGTTTTTCTAAAAACGCTATTAAAAATTTCATTACCATATAATAATGACCGTTAAACAGAGTATGTATTGCTAACCAGTGTAAGTGATTAAATGAATTTTTTTTTCTCCACCTCAGTTTTCCAATAAATACCAGCAGGAAACCAATTTTATTTTCTAAACATGTTCATGCAAACAAAAACAAGAACTGTGGCAGCTTCCGGAGGGAGAATGTAAATATCTGCCCGCAGTAGAACGAAAAGTGTTGAAAATAGAAAACATCTGTTTACCATTTAGGATTTTGTACTTGACATGTCTCCATGAGTCAACAAAATTACTCGAAAGGGAATAAAATAAAGACCAGTGAGTGCTCCTGTGGAGAATAATTTTTTTCTTCTTTTTGCTTGTTTAAGGGTGTCTCTGTGGACATATACTTATTATCCGGGGAACGGCGCTAAGAAGGTGAACGGATTCTATAATTAACTAGTATTAAATGGATTATTAGTTACCCTTGCAATGCATCATGGAACGGAATTTTTTGAGTTTAATTGATTGCGCACTCTGTTTCTGAAAGATTATGGGAGCAAATAAAAACACCCTAAATTGGAATTTGTGTATCGGAATTTTTATGACGCAGCAATTTAATGGCATAATACGTAATACTCATCCTTATTTCTAAATCACACAGCTATTTCTTGTCGCCTGGAGTCAGTTTTATGATATAAAGATTTTGGAGAAAATAATCGTGTTCCTTGTCTACTGACAACATTTTCAAACTAAGCGACAGCAAAGAATATGCATTCATGAAATAAGTAGATCCGAAGGCTACAAATCGTCCTTACTTGTAATTAAGACTAACTCCTCCGAATCTGAGACAATCCTCGAATTTTACGGGACGATTTTAACACTAGTGCTGAGGTCTGAAGGTCTAAGGTCACTCGTAAAGCAAACATCCACATGTCTTCTAATTACAGATTTAAACCATTTTAAGGGTCACGAAGTACATATATTCTCAAGAACTTATGAAACGGTCGGAGTATTTCCAAAATTCTTAAATTTGGTAACAAATTTGCACTTATAATACTTGTTTGGACTCAAAAATCAGATCTTCCATTAAATTGTTAGAAAAGTCTAGAGGAGGATTTCTCAGGGTCGATGCAACCTGACTAGGGAGGGAGCGATTGGATCCACTGGTACACGTGACCGAAACACTTACTTAAGTTGCCACCATTTGTGACCTTAACAAGTGATTTAAAAAATCGAAATCCCAATGAATCCTGAGATCATCAGAGAGCAATATCGTTGGCAGAACGATTACTGTGTATGTAAATAGCCAGGCAGCCGTTAAGGCTCTGGACTCCGCTAATATCAGATCAAGGCTTGTGAAGATCTGCAAATCGCTCTTAAATGAGATATCTAGAGCTAAAGCGGTGACCATCTGTTGGGTGCCAGGGCATATGGATATCGTTGGAAACGAAAGGGCTGACGAACTTGCTAGGAAAGGGTCAGCGCTGCACTTATCGCGGGCCCTCCCTTTTGTAGTAACCCCAATCAGTTCCTTACGGAAGAAAATAGAGGATGAAGCCATCGGTCGAGCAAATAGTCGCTGGGTTCATCTGGAAACATGCGCAACAGCCAGGGCCCAATGGCCGGGCATCAGCAAGAAGTGATTATCTTCTCTGATGAAACTGAGTCGTTATAAAGCACGTTACAGGGATAATTACTGGTCATTGTGCCATTGGCGTCCACGCGGAGCAACTCGGTGTACTACATAATGACTTCTGTAGAAGCTGCAGGGACGAAGAAGAAATTGAGAAGAAACCTGCTGTGACTGCCGTATCCGTCAGAAGAATGAGGACTCTTGGCAGTTACTTCTTCTCGGTTTTGGAGGACTAACGTTACGTAGAGCTGACGGACCTCCTGAGATTCATATCATTATCTGGGTAGTTCCAATAGCGGACTTTATAGGTTTCCAGGGTTAAATGATTGGGCGCAATGGACCCGAACTGTGGTCTAAGTGAGCAGTGACACTGTCACAAGGCACCCATTTACCTAACCTAACCTAACCATCTATGTGAAGGCAAAATAGGATCCAGTTGACCATATTTGGAATTTTAATTAGTTTGCTTTATGATACCAATTTAACCTGCAGATGAAACTGCTAATTTTCCAGATATCAAGCATAGGTCATTGAAGAGGTACTCGGCAACGTAGGTTTTCCTTCTTAGTGATTTAGAATAACGCAAACCAATTGCATAGAAAATAGGTTATCGTCTCTTCCACCTCTCCGTCTCTACACCTTCTACAAAAATTGTTGTAGACATGCCTAGTAAAATAAATCAACATCTCCCCAAAACAAACGCATCCATTTGTTTGGTCGTCATTCAAAATTTGTGCAATTAGTTCAACTTGTAATGATGAGTTAGTATTCAGCAACCTTAAGACCAGTTCACCTATCATTTTCTGGATGGTTCTGAAATTCTCGTCAATGTTTGCCTTCTCGAGGTCATATTTGTGTAGTCGGTCGAAGATTAGCGTCAATAATTGCACCCACAAAAAATGTCCAACCTGAAGCTGGAGAGTGCATTTAATCCATATCCTCTTCAACAGCCAAAACGTAACAAGTACAATAGCTGGACAATAATCCCAATGGAAAACAGTGATCTCTCAAAAAGCATCTTTTGTTTGTTTTTCTTTGAATTACTGATTGTGATTGCAATATATATGTCCGTACATACTGGGGAAACTGATTCAAGTTCGATACTCCTGAAGTGCCGTTTAAATGGTCTGCAATCAAGCTTAAAACTCTTTACTGCATGGTTGTCACATAAGCTACCTTGCTACGAAAGCTTTACTCGATATTATAATAAGTCATGTATTTTACAGTCACATATGTTAACTGCTTCCGAGGTTAATGGTTTGATATGATTATGCATATCGCACGTAACACCTGTTGTACACGGTAAAATGTTCAATTTTAATGAGTTACCCATGTCAACATGTCAACATGATTATATGATTTGCCATGTTCCTTGATTAAGCTCGACGAAACACGAATTTCCTAACTTAAACGAGTGATAAGATCAATTTCCCTGGAATTTTATAAAAACTGTGCTTTTAGATATTGTTCTACCAGATATGAACTTAGCGGCCACCACTGTTAATGATAAAGATACAATATCCAGTCTAACGCCAAAGTCATTAATCACTTTTGATCGCCAACTGTGACTAATACAATTCAGGAAATTCCATCAACATATAGTTAAAGTTTGCATAAGGAACATTGTGTGCAACTTCTTACAGCAGGAAACACTCTTACCTTCTTATGTTAGCAAAAACTGACTCATCAATATTTGACAATTCATTCATTGTTCCAATTGGAGGAAGTCATACAAAAAAATTATAGCAAAATGGATTGTACTTCCCATATAGCATGGTTTGTATCCTATTGGACCCACCTTGAAACAAACATTTTAGAGAACATACCACAAAATATACCCTGCGGTCAGCAGAGACGATATCTTGACCCATCTTCTAATTTCAAATTTGATAGATGTGTTCATTAGGCAACGATGTTCTTTGAGTTTCTACTTTTTTTTAATTGTCATTGCTAAGTAGTAACACACATGTGTCTTCTTATACACTTTCACCAAATTTTGCCTACTCTTGGCCACATAGTGTGTCCTGTATTTTGAGAGTTCTTTTAATGTTCCTCTTCAAACCCCATCATCACTTTAAATCTCAAAGATCAAATAATAAGATTTAGACCAACGATGGCTTTAATTCGTCAGAGGAAATGGGTCAAATGTAAATTTTTTTTTTTGTATTCGTTGTTCTGACAGCAATTGGAATGTGTCAGAAGTAATCCACAAAGTGATTTGTGCCAAAAGTATGACCAGATGTGGAGAACCAAAAAAAAAAAAGAACTTCGTCGGTAAAACCTCAATGAATTGAAATTTCTTTTAAGTGAATCGCTGCGAATTATGACACAGCAGGAAGCCTTTGATTCGTGTGCGTAAAAATGACGAACAAAAATTATTCTTCTTCTCACACTAGGTACGAGTATGTCATTTCAGTAAAAAAAAATAAAGAACACACCCGAGGGAAAACGCAAAAAACGTACATGTCTGCATCTTGACAGTACAAGACAAGATTCTCAAGAAATCATTAATGGTATCAGCTTAGCGTGACGAATGCAGTTTTTTCTTCTTCGTCCGGTTCGTGCGTTATTATAAAATCTAGCCTTTAAGCAAATCAAACGGTTGAGCAATACGGTTATGCGATTACTAGTGTCTTCTCTGTTATTATATTCAACCCACGAACTTTTCTAACCCTAGAGCGAGCGTAGAGATATACTCGAAAATCTAGATAAATGATTTGATTTCTACGAAAATCCCAACCTAAGACGTCACTTTCATTATCACTTTATAAAAATGAAATGAAAACATGTTTATTTAAAGCGCAAGTGAAACTTTTTATTTCTCGACATCTTATCTTCGTTGTGGTCGTCAAGTTTCTAAATCAGATCAAAAGTCAGCCACATAAACAGAAAAAAGAAAAAAAAAAGTGAGAGTGCTGCATTTTGTAATGGTTAACAATGGTCAACAAAGTCCACACCTATTGTAACAAGTGATGAGATGTGCATTGTCGATTTAGAAAATACTGCTGTCGTTGGTCGTAATAGTGCTGGTGGCGAGAAGGTCAAGAGGAGTGTGCCTATTCGTGTCAAAAAAAAAAGAAGATGGAATTACATATTCCATGCATTTAAATGTTTAGTTTAACGATAACATTCTACTGTCACGCTGACAAGTTTGGGTGTTGGGCAAATAACTTATTTTGTGGCGGGTAAAATAAAATTATAATAATTAATACAATTTGATCTTTCACGCTTGACTTGTTCGGTTGGATTTTGTTTATCATCACGTGTGCTTTGAAAATTAAGTATCAACTTATCATGTTAGTGAACAAAAGACTTCCTGAAAGGCCTATTAGCATACACATATATTTTGTGTGCCTTACATCAGAGTTTAAGTGGACAAGTCTATGAAACGTCTAACTGCAGTTTTGTTTTTCTTGTTCGAGAAAAAGACATTTCGAAGTCATTTGAATGTCTTGATAAATTTGACATCACAAAATATGTCATGTTCTTTAAGACCTTCCATTGGACACAATGGACTAAATTGAGAAGTTACTAAAGTCACAATGCACGCATCTACCGATGAAAGACATCTAATTAGTGATACAACTCACACAAGGAGACGGGATCTTTTTTTTGAGAATTTAGACATACGATAGTATTTAAAGGTTTTAGAATATAATCAGTAGCTCCAATAAGATTCAGCTCAAAATGAGATGAGAATTATTTTATAGAAATAATGTTATGCTTATGACATCGTCCATTTTGCTCCCGATGGCTGAATATGTAATAGAATTCCTACAACAGCCACTATTATTTGATTATGACAGTACGATATCATGCTTTTGGTTGCGCTAGCCAGGGTTCTAAGTCTGAGCTTAAAGGGTTCCAAATGTCATATAACTATGTATACTGATCCAGATTGTCATTCCTGCTTTTACGATAATAAACCTTTCAAATTTTTCGACCCAAACAAGTTACAATCGATTTCTAGACGGCATTTTAGGATCGTTTCTTAGAGTTGGCGGCATTCTACAACGAATAAAGTGTCAATCGTGGAATTTAAAACCGAATAACAACAACGGAAATCGAAATTTTTGTGTTTTTGTCACTTCTGACCTGCTACAAAGTTTCTGAATTTTTTAGATGGTTTACGGCACTTTTGGGACATATGTTGTTTTTGACATTTAATGATGCCAAAATCATTAACTTGAGATAAAACGCTACGACTATTATGATTGTTATTATTTTTTTTTTTTTTTAAATAAACAATCTTTGAATCACTTTCACAAGCATGTCGATGCATATTAACAAGTCATCGTAAAGAAAAGAAAGGTAAGAAACAATCGTACAGACACAGACGTCGAGAGTAGTTGTAGTGCAATCAGAGTTTGGTCTTATCTTAGATTTTCGATCTCTAACTCACCTTAAATATCCGTACTTCCCGTATCCTTGGAACATGAAAGTGCAAATGGACAATTAGGTGGTAATTAAAATTTGCAATACTCGCAACTGCATAAGTAGGGACATTTTGGGTTTTCTATCATGTTATGTTAAGAGATCTTTTTTTTTTTTGCTGAATACACTGGCTCTTTGGATTCTTTAAATACAAAATCTACCTACCTGCATATACATATGTACGCCTACATTTTGTATGCCTTTTGGATTATGTATCAATTTATTTTCTAAAATGGTTGACTAATAAGATGCCTTGGTACTTAAAAATTTGTATTTTTATAGGGAGAATAGTAGATTCAGAAATGCAAATTAGCATTGCTACGAAGAATTAGTTCGTGGTCTGACTAAGAATGGATTGACGAAGAATTTAAAGTTTGCGCTAATAAAAGAAACCCGGATAATGTTGTCAGTTTTTAACCGAGGCAAAGGCAGTTCCTGTTCGCTGTTCTGAAAAAAAACAACACAGGACCCACAATTGACAGTTCGGAAAATGAATGTCAAGCAGTTCGAATCACGCATTCGGTTTTTTTAAAATTAGCTGGTGGACTTTTGTTTCGATATGTACGTTTTTTGTCCTCTTAATTAGTACAAGACAACAAGCTAATTTTTACGGTACCTGCATACATATGTATATGAATAACTCCCTGACCAATTAGTCTTCAGGACATCATTGAACGAAAACTTAAGTAAGAACCGAAAAAGAGGTTGGGTATAGATTTCAATAAATATTAGGCACATATGATATTTTTCCTTCAGGTCAAAACATACATTTAATTACTCATATGCCCTTTCTCATGATGTTTTCTAAAAAATTAAGTGTCCAAGCCTTAAGTAGTATTCGAAAGGTCTTCAAAATTATTAAAATTGTCCGAAAATCTGGGGCTGAGTACTTTAAGGATTTCTCATACATACCTTCATAAAAGAACATATTCTAAGACTAAATACCTTTAACTCGAGTCTATTTTTAGTGTCTCGTTCAAATTCGACTATTTACAAAAATCGGACGACAATGTGTGGGAAATCAAACCATTTACCATTCACGTGTGACTGTATTTTGATTTGGTTTTGAATAAGTGCAAGTGGTTGTAAAAAGCTAGGCCCTGGGTCCCATGGACCTGTTGCGCCAAAAATTTGCATGTTTTTTTTTTTTTTTATAAGTGCTGCCAAACTGCCAGGCCAAAATCTACCTTTTACGACCAAATATAGCTTTCAAATAAAAAGTTCGAAATTTTCGTAATAAAGGGTAATAAAGCAATAAAGTAGAGCAATGATTTTCATTTCCAACCCTTTATTTTCTTTCAAACAAACAAATTGAAAGAATTTGGATCATTCTAAGAAGAACATTATGGTGCATTACGGTCAGAACATTTTACGGAGACCAATAAGATCAAATTTCCAAACGAGCTTATCCCCAATGACCAACGCAAAGTGCCTTCTTGTTTACTTCGTAATTTGTATTGATGATATTTCTACTTTAAATTTGACATTATTCAGTTTGGAAATGGAATATCTTATTTCGTTGGAACTTATTTCAAGACATCGAGAAGATCGAAGATGAAAATCCAGACGGGATCGTCCAGAAACCAGTGCTTCCACAAGCTCTACTTTGTGTGCTAATTTTGGGGTGACGTTTATTTTTACGTCAGTTTAAGTTTCTTAATCGTGGAAATTATGTGGTGTACATCTGATAAAACATGTGATATATTCAGGAAGATGCTATAATACACAAGATATGTAGATTATCTCCCATTTTAGTGTCAGTTAGTTCGATCAGTTCCCAGCGTTTAAAACACAAAGTTGGTAATTGAGGAGCTTTTCATAACGGACTGCACGAAATTTATAGTGTCCCCACTGAGGATAAGACTAATCCAAGTTTCTACTTAGTCAAAATTAGCTTGACCTTGAGTAGCTACCTGACAAAATGTATAAAAGAAATGCGTAGAATATTAGTTTTCCAATAGGATTTACAGAACAAGATATACTTAGGGTCGTCCTAAGTTCCCAAGCCACTTGACTTTTCTTGGAAGACCAGGTTTACGACAAAAATTTCATAGCATCACGATATCAGCAAAAATATGGAAAACCGACTTAAACCGATTTAGACGTGTAGCTACTCATTTTCCGACAAAAAATTATATACACATTGAAAAGAAAAAAAACTTACATAAAAAACTCCTCAATGATTCGATATACTCCTTATTTAGAAAATTCAACGCCAGTTCGATTCGTTATAATTTCCAGTTGTTTCGAATCATAAAAAAGTTTTCAAACCTAATAGGTACGTATGTGTATTTCACTTCGTTATGGTTAATCAATCACAAATTTGCCAATCATCAGTCGATAGCGGATACAATATTCAAATAAAAACAGAATATACACTCTTTAAACACTAGAAGACTTTTGCACGTAACTAAGAGCGGTTATCTTTTTAATTGAAAACGGCTTCGGGGCGATTCAACAAATTCCTTTCCTCATCACATTTATCTTCCCAATTGATTTACACAGCACAATTTTTATTTTTTTTTTTTGCGTATGGGACTGGACACTCACGATTTTTTTTTTAATTCACTCACACTCACTGTAGTAATAATAAACTTTTATTTTTATTTAAATTTAAATTCAATTTTTTTTTAATGTCATTTACCTCTTATTAAAAAAATATTTTAAAGTGACTCAAGAGAATTATACGCCGCAAAACGGTTTATATCTGTTTACATTCGTATAAGGGGGGCAATTAAATTTTCCTTAATTAATTTATTTCATATAAAAATATTTTATTTACACTTTTTCTGTTTGGTTTTGCTTCTTTTCGAATCAAAAAAATTCAAAGCACGTTTTCGAGTGTTATGGTAGGCAAAAGAAGAACACACGCTATTGTAGGGATAGATTCACTTATTCCTTTGTTTAGGGGATCTTGTTGGTTTCTTTTGATTTTCCTGCGAATTCACATAAAATCGAAAATTTGATCGACGCACTTAATCTCTGTCGGCAGTTTGCCTCTTGCTTATCCCAAATATAATCCGAAAACGGGATTAAAAAAAATCAAACACAGATTCTTTCTGAAGATTCTCATAAAATGGACGAAGAAAACACGAAAAGGAATCAAATTTCAGTTACGACGGGCTCTAAAGGCAGATGCAACAGGCTTTGGCCTGTGGTTTGCACTAAAATTCATTCACACTTTAATCCACTCTTGCAGATGGCACTTGTAACATGGAACATAGAAATTCTAAATATTTTAATTTAATTAATCAAATGCACTACAATAATCCAAGACAGGTCGAAATGCACACTGGGATGAAGAAAACAATGGGATGTGTGAAAACACGGCCCGCATAAAAGTCGCAATAAAAAAAAAACACCACCAGACGGTGATCTCAACGATTTCAAACTGTTCGAATGGATTCTGGAGACGTTTAGTTGGGCTCGTTGGTTGCTTGCACTGCATTCAGCCTGTTGTTTTGTTCGTGTGTGCCGCTGCTGGTGGATGGCAATCTGACATGGCACAGGCAATGCGAAAGACATGTGAAAGAAGAATTGACGATAATAGATTTTCGAAGTCAGAGAGCTCTCTATCTCTTAAATGAATTTCGGGGATACTATATGAACTTAAGAGAGATACATTCACTAGATATACAGTAAGGGGTGGAAATAACAGAAAGTTGATATCTTTACACATTTGGATTAATGGACTGAATTTAAAAAACTCATAAGGCAATAGGAAGTAAGGTTATCGATTTAAAAGTTCGGGGATACTATAGTTTTCGTGGCGACAAGATCTGAAAACGCAACACGATGGAATAAGCAAACAAATATGCATAAAGTAAAAGAAAAACCAAATTCTGCTTTGCCTATTGTATTCCGTATGTATGTATGTATATTACGTATGTATATATTCAACGGATGTCTTTCCCAAAGCAAAAATTTGGCGATTAAACGATTCCAATCAGTCTAATCGTCAAAGCTACTCAAACTCAATACTGTATTTGGCTGCTGGGTTTGATCTCTTCATTAACTATGTTGATAAGAAGACTATAAAACTGATATTCCGTGATCTACAACCTATACCTCTGTCTATCAACTTGTCACCTTCTAGCATTGAACTATAAATACTACTTGCAAGATGTTTGCATACCTATTGTGTAGAAGTGTGTACACATCACTCCGCGTCACTTGAATAGAAAGAAAGCGTTATTCTCACTACAAGAACGTTTGACGCTTAATAAAGCGACTGAAGCGAGTTTTTTTTTCTAAAAGGTACTTCAATCTCAATAACAATACATAAACGGAATAATGCAGAAAGTCCAGTTAGAGTAGTTTCCTTTGCTTTTCCCCAGTCCTACAAATAAAAATACTGTTTTTTTCTTTTCCGTCATTGGAACAGAAGTAGAAGTCGCAGAGTTTCTGCACAGTCCCATGAGTTATTGATGTCTGTATGTAGAATATTAGTAAAAGTTTTGAATAAAACTATTTCTTGATTATGTAGAGCAGAAATTGGCCACGAAAACGCACTAAATACTTCAGGAAGGGCAAAAATAGAAGTTAACACTAAAAATTAACTTGTACTGTATACAATTGAAAGAAGTGCTAAAGCTGTGTGGCCATTTTTAAATAATATAGAGATCTACGGGAATAACATTAAAGAAAGACAAAAAAGAGCCACATTAGCATTATTATAACATTATTAGACAGAAGAATTCACATTAAAGCAACTCTGCAGCAAAAATCAAAGCAAGAAGTGTTCCTAGTGCACATCTTTCTACCGTAGGGCATGTAACAAATGGAGAACTCTACCTCGAAAGCTGCCAAAATGGGTTTAGCGGTATACGAGAGCAAAACCAAGTATATGCTATCAACAAGGACACGCAACATCGACAAATTGGACAGAACGTCACAATCGACAGCTATAACTTTGAAGTAGTAAGGGACTTTGTCTACCTCGGCTCTGCTATCAACTTTTAAAACACCTCAGTAGAAATAAAACGAAGAATAACTTTTGCCAACCGCTGTTTCTTTGGGCTGACAAGGCAATTGAGTATTACGGCCCTATCCTTAACAACTAAGGAGACTCTATATAAGACCTTTATCATCCCGGTCCTGCTTTATGGCGTCGTTTCGGTCGTTTCGAGAAAAAGATTCTTCATAAAATATTCGGTCCCGTTTGCGTTGGCGGGTTTTGGAGGAGGAAATTTAACGACGAACTATACGAGCTGTACAGCGACATCGCCTAGTCAAAGCGAATGGACACCAGGACTCCGGCACGTAGAATCTTCGAATCAAACCCGGATGGACAACGCAGTAGAGGAAGACCTCGCTTTAGGTGGCGCGCACAAGTATGTACAAGTGGACCTTAACCGACTTGAAGTGCGTAACTGGAGGCAGTTAGCTAAATACCGGGCTGACTGTGGAGGCTTGTTGGTTGAGGTCCGGGTTCACCCCGAACTGTATCCCATTGATTGAGAGTGTATGTATACTACTTTTATAAAATAGCGTTGACCAAAGTCAACAAGAATTCTAATGTGTAAATGTAAGTCTTGAATATTCATTTACACTCAATACTGTTAAGTCAATAGTCTTCTCATTATCATCATCTCTTCATTTCACCCCTCTTCGTAAAAACTGTAATTTTACAAGAACTAAAGAGAAAATTTTAACTTCGAAATTCTCTTTCACCTCTCTCTCTCTCTCTCTTTTCGGCTTCGAAAAACATACATTTTTATGAATCATCCCTTTTTCTGTGTTTCGCTTTCTGTTTAGCCGACTGGTCGTGCCGTTGTCATTTCTACCGAAACGAAAAGAAGAACACAAGAAAATAAGAAAAACATTTGTTGAGAACTCCCGCAACCCGTCCGTACGTATAAAACTCACACACACATTGGAAACCGGAAATTGCTGCATCTGTTTCTTTGTTTTTGTTTGTATTGCGACTGCGACTTTACCATCGAAACCGAATGACGGCATGGAGTTAGAGTAGTACAGACATACCGAGTGAGGTCACCACTGGCATTAGAGTTCATAGGAACAGCAACACACACAGAATTATGGGGTCGCTCGGTCGAAGTCGAACAAAGTCAAGGAAAAGAGAAGAAAAAAAACAAATGTGCAACACAGACACAGTGACAAGTTTTCAGAATCCTGCCATTGCCGCATGGAACGAGCACTTCACATGAAGTTATTCATCTTGAACTGAACTACTGTCAGGAAAAAACGGAACGAACCTGTTGCATAATCGAAAAAAAAACAAAACGGACGATGGGGTGAACCGAATTTGCTGGCATATGTACATACATATGTAAGTAAGTAGTTATTGGTGGTGGTTTTATTTTTTCTGTCTGTCTACACAGGAAGTCTGAATTGCTTAACACGCCCTTTTCTGGTAAATTAGGTTTCCAGTGTTCTCTCATCAAACAGAGCAGAAGTTCTAAAAACCCAACCGTTTTTAAATTGAAAGCTCATCACGACACCGACGACGACGCACGGGTGGGTGCTGTAAATGTCAATTAACGAATTTCGAGTTCGGGTTGGTTATTTTTTTTCGTTTCCAAATTAATTCAAAAATCAATTCGTGATCGGTATTCCTCACCATGACCGTACCGAAACGTATTGTAGATGCAGCGCACAGAAGTGACCACGGTCCGATAATTAACATTTGATAGGTGGCACGTTCGGATTCAATTATCGTTATTACTTTCGAGAACTCCATATGTACATATGTATGTATGTACATATGTATGTACCTATTCAGACAGTAAGCAGCACATCATGTCTTAGACTTAAGAGTAGCACCAGCACCACACTTTAAAGAGTGGGTGTGATGATTGTTTTAATGAAAATAGATACGGGAGGTCGCAGTTAATTGTGAGACTCGCTAATGTCTTCATACAACACAAACACAAATGGTTAGAAAAAAAATTGAGTTTTATAACACACAAGGGATTGGCGTTCTGCTTCGATTTGGGAGCTACATATACCTATAAAGTTTTAAGACAAATGGATTGGAAGATAAAAAGGAATACACAGTTAAAGCTATATGTTCATTTGAACTGAATAGACGCAAATACAAATTGTGTACAGAGAGGGCTATAAATGTCCAATTGATTCTTAAAACTCGAGACTATATTTCACTCAAAACCAATAAATAAAATACATTTTAAATGAGGGATATTTCCATATCCGTGTCACCGAAATGGCTTACGAAATACGTACCTACCACTAAGGATTCCTAAAATGAAGTAGATGACTGCTGTCATTTCGGAAAATGTCAAACATTTAACATTTACAATCAACTCTTGTCTCACAAGCTAGTCCTTGACCCTTTACACAGGACTGGCGGACAGGCGAGGGGGAAGCGGAGAGGTAACGTGTTACAGCAAACTGGATTTTGAGATTTTCTGAAATTTTCTAGATTTATTTTGACGTTAATGTTAATGAAAATGTTAATCGGTGTCACTCAACATAAGGGTGAAAAAAAAATGACAAATTCGCGAAGCAAACAAAAGAAAAAGAGAAAGCAACCTAATTTAATTGTTGTGAAAAACATTAGTTATGTTGTTCAAAGAATTTCTTGCTGAAAATCAAATCAGTTTGATTTGATGTCAGCTCGCTGACAACAAATATCTATGTCACAGGCCGCGTAAATGTTCAGAGAGGACTATCAATATGAACACGGAAACGTCAAAACAAAACCAATCCATCAGTGCTGTGTGAACAGGGTCCTCGTCAAGTAAAATCAATACCTGTTCTCATGGACTTGCCAAAGTTCTACGGCCAGGGATATTGGCGACATTACAAAGGGGTCTGTTTGAAATCTGGCTGCGTTGATATAGCAGACAAACATTTCTCCACACAATCATAGGGAAAAAGTCAAAAAGTACAGCTGAACTGAAAATGTATGCCTTTGTAAGACCTTAATTCAAGGTCCTGTCAAAGTACGAACATTCCTGGTGTTAAACAAAAGAAAAGACTAAGTAGGTAATAGCCTAATGTTACCGAAAGAAAGACTTGCACCTTCACGAGCATAACGCAAAAGATCGAAAGATCTAATTACAATTCAAAAACAACCTTGTGTCCAACATGATCCAATGCGAAAGATAGTTTAGTAATCTTGATATACATACATAGCAATGTATCTTACATTGATTAAGACAAATTCATGAGACAATTATTATTTTTGCTTATCTACCACACGTTTATGTTAGTCCTTAGATCTTGTGAAAACTACAGATCACTTGGTCCTTATAAAATACAATATCCAATCTGAATCTGATGAATCATGTCATTAGTGCGATGTCAAGGTTCGCGTGGCTCCTAAGCCAGGCATCTGTGTATCTAATTTGACGAAAACTTAAGCTGGAAAAGTTCAAAAGATCGTTAATTTTAAATAGATAGTAGACTTCATCATGACTTTTTTTTTACTTTGCCTATTAGATGGAGAATGGACTAGAGGATGAGGAATACCCTCTTAAATTGTCCCTCGGTATGGAAGGTGCATTTGACAATGACAATACCTTTCACTCCCGATGTAATTCTGCTAAAAGACACGGAGTATATGAAATCAAACCGTGGTTAGCCGCAAATTAGAGTTTTCTCACATTAACTATGATGTTTTGCTGTCGGCTAACTACTAACTACCAATCCTATGCTTGCAAAATATTTGTTTTAGTAAAATTTGGAACGCGGTGGGAAACCAAGCCACTCGCAGACTCCCAAAAATCTGTCTCAAAGATAGGAACTGTATTTTAGGACGGACTTAACAAGCATTCCAAATGGCAACAAAGTTTCTCTAATTTGGGTACTGAGTCACAATGAAACTTTTTTGTAATACCGGAAGTGTAGTCTGCCAAACCTGGCTATTAGCACTAATAAGTTTTATCTTGTCTAAAATTAATCACTTATATGTGGCGAATTACATCTCAGCTGTGTCCTGCCGAAAGAGAGTTCGGTGCCTTTCAGTGCACAACATTTTTAAAGGTTTCCTCCTGTTTCGTATGAATTATTTATTTGTAGCTAGTAATGATTAGCACAGTATCCATACATTAATTAGTCAAAATGTAATCCAAGGGGAAAATATCTCTACAAAGTCAACTTTTCGAAAGAGTTAAATGGTTTGAGGATGTCATGTAAAAAAAGAGGCCTTCGCCGGTTTTGATAAAATCGAATTCGGAGGGAAGGCCTTTTTTTAAACATTTACATACCTTAAGAGCTCCTACGAAAGTTTAATAACAGCCCATGTGGCGGGTTGTTTTAATCTTAATCGAGAAACCAGGATAAGCCTCAAACTGTAATAAAATCGTTCAAATCCGCATTAACAATATGCCCCTAGCCCCTAAAGGAGATGTTAATAACAACATAAGTGTGATGGGCGTTTATTATATCTCCTGGCGCCTGCGGCTTTAATCATTGGTCGTCCTATTGCTTCCTTGCACAATAACACTCGACTAATATTTTTATTACTTGACTAATAAAAAATCTAGAGCAACTTTCATTTGTGCAACGATACATAAATTAAACTATGCTCAACACAGCTCATTCAAATTGAAATCGCCACACCAACATGCTAACATCTTTATCTTATCATCTACCAAGTATTTATATCAATCACATCATCGCTTTCACTTACTTTTCTAATCTTACACTGGAGATTATAAATCACGGTAGGTACATAAAAACAAAATTAATGTCAGGTAGTGCATACTTACAAATGTTGTTAAGAGCTACGTATAAGACTTGCGACTTACCTGCAAAAAAAAAAATTAAATAAAAACATAAATCAATGAATAATAAAAATAAATAAGAAAATGCAAAACATAGTTTAAATTAAAAAAAAATTAATCAATCAATACATTTATCCGACAGTGATTTTCCCCATTTCGATCTTGTGTCCTTAAAAGACTAACAGGTATTTTCTTCTTGAGAAATCGCTTAGGATAATTCCCCTGCCCATGTTCTTGGAATGCAATTTGAAATTGAAATTCACACATTGAATAGATAAATGCACACACAGACACGGTAAGAGAAAGGATTTGTTTTTCCTTAGCATGTCAGTATGTACCATCTGTGTTGGGCTTGGGATATATTGAAACGCTGCACTACTAATGTCGACAAGGATAAGAAACAAGATTTATTACATACGCAGCGGCAGTGAAACGGAATCAATGTAAGAACCTTCATCTTAAATTTTTTGGGAAACTACGGGAATTTATAAGCACGTGTTGAGTTTTTCTTTTTTTTTTTCTTCAGAGACATGTGGTTTGAAGTGGAAATCTATACCTATTGTAGGGGAACAGTTAAGTGGAAGGAAAACCTAGGATTTCAAATAGTAGACGTGTATTAATCGTATGTTTATACTTGTGCAATAGGGTGACACAATTATTCAGATGGATTAGTTCAATATATGTACACATGCATGTACATTTGTAGGCCTGTAATAAATTTGATAAAAAAACACATTTGAAGGCTATTGTAAACAAATATTGAAAGATATCTAGAGAACTTCCTGGGTTTCTTCATTCAGACAAGATAATTTTTCTCTTGGATATCTGTCAGACGTTCGGAAAAGATGAAAAAACTTATTGATATTCTCTGGTTCTAGAACCTTGAAGCCTCCGCTCAGTAGTTCGATGAATTTACTATTGTGCTAAGGTGTCAACAGTGAACACTTCTGCTGAAGCTCAGTTATGACTTCTGATTTTTTATTTGAAGTAGCAAGGTTCTAACTTACTCTCACTATTATACTTTCTACAGACATATTTGAAGAAGGTCTCTGGTTCACCAAGCAGTAACGAATAAAAGTAGCTAAGGCTTTGCAGACCGATGACAGATCTTATTTTAGGTCACTTGCTCTAAAAAACGCTGAATTTTGAAAAGTGACTAATTAATACAAAGAATAAGATAAATAATTTTGTGAAGCTCAACAGCATAAATTCAAAAGACTTTATAAATGTGTCGTTAGACTTTTTCTCATCGACATTCATTTAACATCCAATTTAGAGACTTTATGTCTTCAGCTTAAAAGACTTCTTTGAACATCTGTTGTTAATACAAAAACGAGTTGGTCTCCCACAATAAGCTTTAGCCTCCACTCAAAAGATTTCCCTGCACTCGTCGTAACTTCAAATAAATGGCTTAATTTTAAATGCATTCGAATAAGTATAAAAGTTATTAAGAACAAAAATAAGATAAGACAAAACGAGTAAAAGAATCCATAAATAGTCGAGCACAATCCTCTACCATTCCCGCGTAGTCAATTTTAAAAGTCAATCAATTACAATTCCAATGAATGAACGACGAACCCTCCATTCTCCCTCCATTGAGAATTCAATTTTCTAAAATGCATCCATAATCTGAATCGCTCCGGGGTAAGTGTTGGCTTCCTCCTTCCAAAAGCACATAGACACAGCATAAGTGGCACATTGTAATGGAGGGGGATTGCATATTAATTACACTTATTATCTCCGAAACGCATCTAAAGAATGGGTCACGTTTAAATATTTCCCCATGAGCTAAGCAGCATGTATCGCCTCCCTAATGCGTGGCATATGGATAAATTCTAAGCACACTCCTCCTTTGGAAAGTGGATCAAATCTAATGCAGCTCAGGAGAAAGAAGAAAAAAAAGTGCAGCCTTGTCTGGCTGCTGCCATTGAAAAAGATTTCAATAAACGGATTTAAAAATCAATCGTCCCAGATGGGGATAAACATACTCAGAGTGAGATACATTTTTTATTTTATTTTGAATTAAAGAACGAAAGGATCTCTAATCCTGACAGGAATATTAAATTACAACACGTTCTACGTTCTCAGAGTGTATCACACACACAGAAGAGGAGGAAGTGGTGAGAGGGCATAAGTGAGATATTCGAAAACGAGGGTAAAGGCGTGGTGCACCAGGAAGAAGCGGGCCAAAAGAGGTATTATACATTCACGAACAAAGGCTCGCATTGAAAATGTTCCATTGCCCGAGTAAAACGAATTATCTTTCATTCACCTTGTGCCAGAGCTGTGGCTGCAAGTGGCCTCGACCATCTCGAGAATAAAACTTTTCTCTCGATGATTCATGGTGTACGAGTATAGGTAGTATGTAGAAGCAGCATTTTGGTGGATGATATGTCGAGTCGTCGTCGTCGTCATCTTCTTCTCAACCAACCACCTGAACAATACACTGAATATAATTTGGTACACGTTTTCGGCTGTAAGAAGATACCGACTATGTGCGCTCAGGCCTTTTGTGGTATAGTGTGTGTAGTCAGAATTGTATAGAATTCAATGATTTTCTTTCTTTTTGGTTTTTTTATGAAAATTTGTGAAACGCCATGGAAAGCTGAGAAGACCTACCGCATGGATGATGATGACGGTTACATGGGTATGAAGAGGTAACGCCTTTCGGCGACGTGAGTTTCCTTCTTAGTTTCTGGTTATTTTTAGATTTTTGTTGTAATGGCTGCTGAATTTGATAAAAAGTTATACTCTAAGGAATCTAAAGTGGTAGAATATGAAATGCAGATGATTGGTTATCAATACCAGGTGTTACGGTAGGTATTCTAAAAATTCAAAACCCCATACCAGCGCTGAGACCAATGGACTTGTTTCCATGGTTCCAAATGCCTTCACAGTATAACTTTGCCCTTTCTATGTTTTCAACATCCACATTGATAACTTAGTCAGTCAAGGTTCGACACTCGAAAGGACATCTACCATTCTGGCATAGTAATGGGATGAACCTAGTTTTCGCTTGAATAATCAAGAGATCTGTTCTGTACTACAACCATCTTTATCAACTATTCTTTTGGTACCTACAGAGGACAAGTGGAGATAAGGCTACCACCAAAGGCAAGTCACATATTCAATTGATCTTACTAAACACTTAAAGACGCTGCGAGCAGAAAGTGCTCTCTGAAGCAAACAATATTTAGTTTTCATTATACATAGTACTCTAAATGGTTTCAAAAACGAAAACCGCTTCTATTTCGCTATTGCTTTCTAACTGATTGCTCTATCAGGTACAATAACTAGGCAAACACTTGCCATGTGTATCCCTATCAATTTCCTGAAAATCTAATGCCTTGCAGTAGTAAATCCGCACTTCCGACAGAACAGTCATCCATTACGAGAGTAGGCAACTAATTCTGCTTTGAAACAATAGGATTATTTTTGTTTATTTATTTATTTTTTGTTCTCTTCGTACAACAGTTTAGCCGCCACTTGTTTTCCCACTCTCTTGGATCGGCTCTGCGGATTAAAAAAAACTACATCGCAACAATTATGGCGCCATATACAATCCGAACGATTTTTTTTGCTTCTTTCCACGGATGCAATGTATATATGTAGTTATATCGTATCGTAATCCCTCCTAAGGCACGGCATGTGGTGTAGCCCACATAAAGAGGTGTCTAGGTGTCGAGGAGCTAAGTTGGCAGGCGATAATAATTATTGTCATCGTCAACTCACACACAAACCATGAGAACCCATGCACATTAAACGACTATACAATGAGGTAATAATGGTCGATGCAACAATTTATCGGATAAAGGTGGAGATTACCAGCCGGTACGTCAGTCTGTATTTTGCAATTAGAATTAATTGTAGATGGTAATTCAATTAGCAGTGCAGATGGGAGGTAATCGCTTGATTGCGCAGATGGTATTGAGCTTTAAGAAGATACGTCTGTAGACGTTTTAGGGGCGTTTTCGAAGCTAGAGTTATTGAAATGCATTATAGGCAATCAAAAAAAAAACCTTATCTTAACGATTGCGACCACTTGTAATAATTGGATTGAGATATTCTGGCCGCGATCATATCTCAAGTGAGTCGTTTTGAGGAATTTTAATTTTTACTTTAATTGTTATGATGGTTTTTGGAGAAAATTGAATGAGTCTTGGATTAGAATTCTAAGTGCATTGGGTTTGTCGGCTGCGCCACTCGAGCGTTGTGATAGTGTTTCTGCATTGTACAAGTACTGGTGGTTAATTTTAGATGAAAGCATTAAACGGATTTGGAGTTTTAGAAGTATTATTAGACTTAATTTTAGGGTAATATTATTTTGTGTTCACAATCAAATTTTCTTGTAATAATTCCTTCAAAAATGCAGAATGCCACGCCCACTTTACTATATCTCATAGTAAAACAAGGACATTTTATCGCGTACTGTCAGAGTAGAAAGTAGAATGAATAGTAGTACCGAAAATTTATTTGTTCGAAACAAAATACCAATTTGGCTTTGGAACAATTGACAATGAAGTGGCAGTTGTCTGATCAGTGTTCAGAGCATTAATAGTTGACAGGTGCTTCTGTAAAACTGTAAGCACTTGAAAGTATTCATTCGGAGTAGTAGGTAACAAACAATGATCAAAGAGGTGATATTGCCCACCCTTGAGATATGCCTATACTGATAGATCTTACCCATTTGCATTCTAAATTAGGCCCCATCACGGTTTTAACGTCCAATATAGGATTACTTAAGTTCCAGAGGTCTCTCCAGTTTTCTATTGAGAGCTGTGCTACTGAACTAAGTTAGAATGTAGACGAGAAACCTTTCTCATGATAATTGTACCTTATGTCTGTAAGACTTTCGAGAAAAATGGTGATTATCAGAAAGTAAACAAAGTCGTTTACGATCTCAATGCTACGTAAGTTGAGTGTCCTTAAATTTTACGGAGAGGAACATTCATCCAAAATATGATCTGCACAACGACATCGAGTATGTATGTATGTATACTGCGCGAAAAAGAATTTATTTCTCTCCAATGGCGTCCGCAAGTGAAAAGTGAGAGTAAACATTAGAACAAAACTTTTGTAGGACAGTTTACGTTTACAAATATACATATGGTTTTTAAAAGTCCAATCGGTGAAAAAAAATACTCATACGTATATACTACATATGTACATACATATTTACAAATGTACAAAAAAAAACAAATTTTTGGCGCGACAGGTCCATGGGACCCAGGGCCTAGCTTCTCACAACCACTCGTGCTGTGCGTGTTATATTCTTCACACGAATGGAAGGGGCCTATTGTTTAATGCCGGATTATGACAGTTTTACTCTCGGATGTTTGTCAGACACTCGCGAGAGTGAATTTCCGTGAAGGAAATTTTAGGTGTTGTTTGGGGATTGAACCTGGAACCCCTCGCTCCGTAGTCCAACGCACTAACCATTTGAGCCACGGCGCCCACGAACGCAGATATGTACAAATGTACAAATGTACATATCTGCAAATTATGTTGATCATGTTTCGCATGTGCCAAGATTGGCATGATATGTTTTTGTCTTGACAAAGTAGGGTTAAGATGCTACGCCCACCGGCGAGCTAATAGCGTACAGATAGCAACCAATTCTACTACAAAATCTTGTGACGGATTCACGCAAATTTTATTCGTAGGTGTGGGTTTGGATTAAGTCAAAATATTACCAATTTGACTGTACAACCATTTGCAAAAATGTATTTATTCCATTTATCACATATTCTCGTTTGTTATTCAAAATGCAACAAATTTCAATTGACAACAATTTAAAAATAAAACCAATTACATATTGTAACAACAAACAATCAACCTGCGGTCATAATTCTTCTTTCGTTCAATGACATCTTCCTTTAACACCCAATATTCCTCGTCGAATTTCCTTACAAACTTCTTCTCCACTCCACAATATTCATGAAGTGCTTGAGTTTTACGTTTATTTTGCATCTAAATTTAGATCAGTAATTTCCGGTATTTCCATCCTTGAAGTACATTTTGTGACTTCTCTCTGATCGCACTAAAGAGTATGATTGACAGTTTCAAAAGATTTTGGTTAAAATTGGAAATAAAAAATAACCCAAAAAAACGTTCCACACAATATAAACATTCGTCATCTCTCCCGATGAGTTGTGAAAATTGTTCATTTAATTTACTTGGTAGGTATTTATTTTATAATTTCACCATACCCTATCATCTGCTTGAATGCCCATGGATGGAGATCTTTTTGGGCATTTCCGAAAAAAGCCAAATGGATCGGCACTATACCACACCTTAAGCTTTCGAATAGCTAAGCAAATACAAAAGGGCTAACCTGGTTGTCCGGAAATCAATACACGCCGCGCAGTGGAAATTGATTTTTTGTCATTAAGGTAAATAGTTTTTTTTTGATTTATGGTCAAATGGGTTGCATTCGGTAAGTTGCGGTAGTAAGCAATTTGTAAAGAAGAACCGAAACTGTTTGTCGAATTTGTACCGAGTCGAGAAAAAAAAAACATGGAAAGTGGAACACATTTCGCTTTCAGAAAGGGAACTATTGTTCTTGACCGTGGAAGAGAGTAGGAACCGATTTTATCGGTTAGAATTTTGTTTACTGTGAACACACATTTTCACTTTTGAGGAAGATTTCTCTTGGGCTAGGTTAGATGAGATTGAGCATGCGATAGGACACATTTGCACTGTATGTCGTTATGATAGTCCACGAAATAATGTAATCTAAAAACTAAAATGTTTTTGAAACGTGGGAGTTCGAACTAGTTTGATAAAGAATCAATATTGACTACGTCTTCTAGTGATACAAAGGAGAAGGTTCTCTATGTATCTTTCGGTAGACAAAGGCGCCGTGACATAAAACTAAATTAAAAAATTTGGCTTTAACACTTTCCAAAAACGATATAAGAAAAATTCTAAATTTCAGCGAAAACCAAGACTACTTTAGGTTTATTTCAGTTAGCATTATATTCTAATGGAAATTATTGCACTGCTCCGCTCTGCTCTGCTTCGGTCCTCTATTCACTTTTCCTCATTTGGACTAGTGTCACAAATTCGTTTGGCCTTAAGTCACTTGGCAATAGTAAAATAAAGTCAAATGTTTGAATCCGGCATTGTGTCGCATCGTAAAAGTGGCCTTATATCACTGCATCGTTGACAGGTCCGGATTAGAGCAGAGATTCTCTGCGATTTAGTGGATTTTTTCTTATACCTTATTGGTCGAGTTTTCTTTATATCGATAGAAGTGGATAAATACGGTCTATAATAATGTTCTAATCGTTTCTGTTAAATTACTTATGTATCATTCTAGGGAAAGCTACATACATACATTCCCTATAATGAGAACTAATTAAGTTTTTCACCGCAAATTACCCTACAAATTCTGACCCTAATGCACTATAATCAGTGTAAAATAAGCTAAGGTTATTTTAATACCCATCAAGACACCTAAAGTACCTCCAAAGATTCTAACTACCCACTTCCGTTCTACTACCACTCATTACCTCCTTCTCCATTTAAATCATTAAATCCCTGATGGATACTCAAATCCAAATGAAACTTCAAATCCAAGTAATTTTCCAAATGAAGCAATCAACTGCAGCCAAAGTGCAGCAGTTATGCGGGTATTTATTTTTTTCTTTTCTGTTTTTGATTAAAAAGCAATTGCAATACCATCATTCGCAATAAACTGCTTTGAATACAACGTCTGTGTTGTCACTTTTAATACACCGACGTCACTTGGCTAGCCAAGCCAGTGCTGTCATCAACTCTACAACTTGGTGCCTTCCTATCTGAGACGCCATCGCGGAAAGTCGTGTGATTATTGTCAGGATGATTTAATAAAAACAAATGACAACTGTCAGCGGCAAAAATTATTCATAAGAGATTATAGAAATAAGAAAACTACAAGCAAAGTAGTTTTATACTCGAACATTGTAGGGCCATTAAAAGATATTTCATTTATGAACGCATTATAGGGGGCACTATGGAGAATGGCATTCTAGACGCGAAATCTGCGATAGCAATCGTCCATTTAACGACCACTCAACTTGGCCGATGTATAGAATGAGAAAAAAGGGTCGAGGTCAGTCAATGCTCAGAGACGAAACGACATTATGTACATACATACATGTAGCGGTTCGAATCTGTCAAAGTGACGTGAGCGAACGCAGAGGGAGCGAATTTCATGGTGTTATGTATGTGTACAATTTATTAAACACTTTTTTTAAGAGTGCAAATTACTTAGAATCTCGTTAAGTAGATTAGCCTACTCTAGTGTGGAAGCGATGCGAATACACTGAGAGGAAAGAAATTGGAAATGTCAACACAAACGTTCAAAAAGATGCTTCCATCCAAACTAGTAGGACAACGCTAGAAGCAACTTAATTTATTATGTTTTCATTCAATCACGGCCATCAATTGTGTACCAGAGCACAGTAACTATGAGGGAAACGAACGAACCGATGAGTTGGCCAGGCCCTCTTACCGGGTCTCTATCTTTATATTTATAGAGAAAAAATAAAAAATTTTCCTTTGTTTATAAAATTGTCTGAACGGCAGTGTTGTTAAAACAATCTCTTAGAAGTCGATTGTGTTGTCTTGGAATCTTAGCGCTGCAAGAAAATCGCCCTATATTCCAAGTTAAGACTCGATAGCCCAAACTGTCAAAAAATTGGGCGACTTGCCTAAGTTCGATCGATTAGTAAAAACATTAAAAACACGATGGACTCAGCCGACACAACCGCACTAATGTCTGCTGTTTCAGGACCAATAACCATTACGGCGATTTTGAGTTAATTAAGTCATGAAATGCAACAATATATTTACGCTGATATGTCAAAAGAGCCGCAAAGTTTATGAATGCTTATCAATTATCTGAGCTACTGTGCTTTATGAACTTTCTGTCAGCTTTCAATTCAACGTGTCAACTTGATGTCAAATAAACATTTACAATAACAGTCATGCCTTACGATCATAAATTCTATATTTAATCCTGTTTCTGTTTATTTTAATAAGAATTCCTTTCAGTGTAGTGTATACTGTTTCGCAAGTGACACAAAACCCGCATAAATCAAATTGTTAACAAAGAAAAAACACAATATAGCAAACAAAAAACAAAAAAAAAAACCGACTCTGGGTGGTCTTTCGCGTAGATAGACCCCACCACGAGAATTCATTTCCTAGCCAGTGACAGCGAGAGAATCTGCAAACCGATGGACAGTGAAACACCACTTAACCCTTTGCGCCGTGCAGTCAGTGCTTTGTTGTGTGTAGTTCTCATTACGAAGAAGGGTCAGTCCTACACAACTACTGTCACGTCAAAATCGCCTGAAGGAAATCGCGCTAGTGCATTCGAACATAAATATTTGACGCTTAGAATGAATACATGTGTGTACATACATATATTCTGTACGGCTATCAGCCGTTGCTACTGCATCGTTAATCATTTGACATTTGAAACACACACTCGTGGTTAAGGGGATAGCGGGTGAGTATAGGGAATGCGCCTGCATTTGGCACGCGGGGACAGTTTCAACGTGAAATGAACTTTACAGCACCATGGTGGTGTGGTTGAACGGCTGTTTGAACATGACATTTGGGTCTACTGGCGGCATACTAATTATACCTCACAGGAATCAGGGTGGAGTGTGTCCATTGTTTCTTTTTATTCTTTTTTTTTTTTTTTTTTTTGCAATGATGATGGTTATGCCTTAGAATCATTTGAACCAATCAAAGTTGAATTGAATTTCCTGTCATCATTGTGGTGTGGATGCTAGGATGCTTGCGATTTATCAATTGATAATAAAATGTGGAATTTTAACTATGAAGATCTATGTATCTATCTTAACAAGCAATTGGAGAGGACTGTACATTAAAATTGAATCTAGTTAAGTCCATTTAAGGGAACTTGGAAGGAGGTTGTGAAAGAATATTATACGTCCTTACAGAGAGGTTAATGGGTTTCAGAGGAACTTACCTCTATAATTAGTGATTTACAAACGAAATAAGATAAGCTATTAGTCGACCACAAAAATATTATGTGTCTGAGCAAAGATAATTGAATATCATAAACCAATTTATTGCTGTGGTCTGTGGCATCTAGTATTAACTTTTAATGACCCTTTGGTACGTAGATACATACCTGCAACCAATGCATAAAGATTGAAATATGCTTTCAAGTAATCAAATTGAATTACTTTGACCTGAAGTAATAAGTCCTTAACTCTGGAACACTAACCTTGTAAAATGTAATATCGTGCAGTAGGCTATGATTGCGATTTGTTGTTTCTAGTCGAGACACAACTAGTGACAGCTGTTTTCTAGTGAAATGATGATGAGCCAATATTTACTATTATTATTTGTGAATCCGCTTGTGAAAAGTAAATACGTTTCATGTGTGCGGAGATTCCTTACTCCGAAGATCTGCATACATATATCAAATAGTAATCTGTCGCTCCTCTTATTTTCAGTAGTGTCCTTGTTTTTGTTTGGCAACATTTTCCTCCCATCGACTTTGGCATGTGCGTACTAAAGTAATTTAAACCCTACTCTCACATTACGTGTGTAAGTTTTATGATGCCCCCCCTACAATCCAAGCACATTCCCGATCCCATTTTTATTGCACATGTTGTGTTTGTATCTACATGCCAATCACTGAAATGATGATACCACCCTTTTCTAAATACGATATCGATTTCATCGATTTCCTTGCCCCTCGATACATTTGACTCTCCATCGAATTGGACTACCAGTGGAGTAAGTAATCGCTATCTGTTTACAGATACAAATCGCTCATCATTAATAATCCATCACTAGAACGACGCACAAACGTCATTCGAATTGAACACGCATGCCTGTTTCATATGTCACTTGGTGTTCTATATGATGCGCTTTCCATGACGATGATGTGTCGTCATCGCCATCATCATCGTTGTTGGGCTGGCAAAGGAGACCTCCCCAAAGAATAACAATATTTTGTTTGTGTTTCCTCCGAAAGTTCGTTGTCTTGTGTGCTTCCACTCCTCAACAAATTGACAGAATATTAAAACGTAAATTAGACAGTGTCTAATAGAATGAATAAACGCCTCGAGCTGGTAATGATATTCATGGCATGGGCCGTGTTTGGTGGTGCTGCACTATTTAGTCAAGCTAGGGTTTCACGATATGAACACCGCACGATGCAGAGGCACGGCATGTGCCTATGATATGCTGCAGTCGGCGGCGGCAAAGTTGATGCAAATAGTCGTATACGCGTGAACTTGGACAGAGACGATCTGGTACAAAAGAACCTAGTAGATGGATAGGAGAAACCACCCAAGACGAGTTTTTTTTTTGTTTTTGTTTTTGTCTTCATGGGAGAAATGTTAAAATCTAGATTCTATGCTCTGAGTCATGGAGAAACCTCGCCGTTTATGATGTCACGATGGGCGATTTGTTTGGTGTTGACTTTAATGTCGCTATTAGAAGACTATTTTAGAATTTCCTAGGATTTCCTATAGAAAATTTTTGAAAAAAAAATTTATGTGGTAATTGGTGTCGTATGGGTATGAGTATTTCAACATAATGTAGAATATCATAAATCCCACAACGTCTTCGAGTCTTTACTGTTTTTGAATGTGAAAGTTAGTGTTTTGGTATTTTTCTATAAACTAGTCTACAGATAGACTAATGTTTTGGTATTTTTCTATAAACTAGTCTACAGATAGACTAATTTCGGGGCTTTTTGAATTAATGTGTAATAAAACGGAGTATAGAAGCACCTACAAAAGACTGTAGATTATAATGCCTAGTGCCTTTCACCATATACTACAAGCAGCAATGGGATTGACATCTTAGATCGATAAGTAAATGGAAATCTTGAAGAATTAAAAGCTTCTCGAACAAATCCTGGATCCGTTTGTGATTATTTCTATCGCAAACTCATTCATTACTCTAGATACTCAGGCAGTTCTTCTATATACGCACAACCAGCTGCAAGAATTCTTAAATCGCAATGCTGCATTTGCCGTCATTATTTATCCAAAGATGTGAGCAGGAAGAAAGTGGATCATAGTTTCTAGTGCAGCTTTAGGAGTGGTTCAAGATGCGCCCATTATACAAACGCAGGATAGCCAATAAACCTCTTTGAGCGGTTGTTTGTCTTCCATAGTACATTTGGTTGTATGTATGTACATATCTGACGACTGCCAAGTAGTATATCAAATAGACGTCTCGAAGCTGAAAACGTCATTCTGGGTCAAGGTCCTTTCTATATGAACATAGGCCATCGAAGTCCTCCTAGCAAGGTCTAGAATATTTAGGTTCCAGCTGTCGTTTTTTATCGTGGTATCTGGTGTTGTTCGCCAATGCATATCGAACTTTTCGTTATTGATGGACCAGAATATTGACGGTATGTCTTGGGAAACTTCATTGAAGTATTCCATGATTCTCGTTATTCTTAAAGCGACTTTAAAACTGGCATTCATATCGACAGGCAACCTGCTCAAAGCAATTTTCTTAAGAATTTGATATCCAAAGTGGTTTAAGGCAAGGCTGCATTCATATTGTTGATTAGCGTGCTTATTGCTGCTTTGTCAACGGAGAAATTCGAGGAAGACAGGAGTCGTCAAGTTGAATATGAATATGACAAGAAATAAAACTAACAGCCTTCGTATTGGGATAATTGTCTCGACCAATCGAGAATCGGATCAACAGAGGTAGCAGGCGATTGGTTATATAAGGTGACAGTTCAAAAGAACCCGGGATAACCCGGGATCCAAAAACAGTGGAGAAGAAGGCACAGCACAACTGAAGAAGAGTTAGATCGAGCTGAGGCACATTGCCATAAACCGTTCAAGATTCCGCGTAGGCGTAGTAGAAGTCTTAGGACCCACAAGGAGATATAGGGCACCAGTAGTTATGTAAGTGTATCGCATCGATCAATTACAACCTTACTCTATGCTGAACTCCTTAACATTCATACTCGTAAGTTCGAGGTAGTTGCAAAACAGATGAACAGTATGTCTAATGAGCGATAGCGTAGTTTTAATGCATGTAATAAGTAAAGCAGACGTATCCTTAGTTAAATCGGAGAAAAATAATTAGCCTTCTACTTGTTAGCAGTGCTTGCATATCTGTCAGGATACTATATCAGGTAGTATCAGGCAATAAAAAATTAAGACAGAAAGGTATTGCCCTACCATATTATCCTCAGCAAGAAAGGATGAACTTCTAATTAGATACTACTGGCTTTAATATCAATAAAATCTTGAAGGGAATACAAAAATTGAACTGTGAGTAGTGAAATTTCATGTTTTAAGTGAGGTGAATCACATCGATTAGGATAATTCGCTTCATAACCTAAGGCACTGTAGAGCTTATGATTGGCTGTAGGAGCTCTGCTGAAGATTTCCGCTTCTTGAAACAGATCAGCGAAGACTTACCATGACACTGACACTGAATATGTTTTCTTTTACTTCCTCTGTATTCAAAGGATTCATGGAAGCAGATTATGTTTTGTTGTCCTTTTGTGGTATGTTGTTTTGAAATGACTAGTCTTAGGGCTTTATATGGTCCTGATATGTCAGATATTTAATGCCTGTTTAACTTTCCTCAACCCTTTTGGGTCAATACCTCAAACTCTTGACTATAGTGGAATGGAATGGAATTATACCAAATTGGTGTTCGTACAATAATATTTTCTTGTGCTTCTGAATTGCGGTCATCTGCTAATGATGTTGTGATAATAACCACATAAAAATTGTTCTATGTACCATAAATTAAGTCGTGGTAATTAACCCTGAACCCTAATAAAACTTTCTGTTGGCAGGTGCGCTTTGGGAACTGACCCGAAAAAATGTTGCCTCTTTACGAGGAAAATAATGATTATTACTGTAACCACCGCAGTCACACTCATTAGAATGGAACCTAACAAGGGTTATAATTTTACTTCTCAAATAGAAGACAAATGTATACTGGTAAGTTTTAGATTACTAGATAAGAATATTTTTAAGGAGGAATGGGTAGCAGTACCATTGTTTTCACTATGATGCACTTGAATTGCTACTGTCAATCAGAGGGAAAACATTATACCATTACACTTTAAGTGTACGTAATGATGAACTATACATTTCATACCTACGTTTAATGAGAGTATTTATTAGAGGAACTAACTGCACGCAACTCTAAGTACATTTCCTGTGCAATAAATCCCACTTTTCTTGGCCCACTGTTGCGTGCTAGGAAAAACATTTCCCGAAATAGAGTCGGATACGAAAAAGTTCCTTTTTAGAATTAAAATTCTTCAACATACATACGTGTATGTCTAGAACGGAACAACTAAAAAGAAAGTACAAGTGCACACTTTGCGCATACGGATACATTTCCATGGAAAGCACAGTCCTTCCTTACTCCTATGAGCTGCAAATTCCTATTCACTATAAAGTAACAATTACGTAACACAAGCACTTATGCTATAGCGCCAAAGAACTTGGAGCACAAAAAAAATTGTATTCCTCTTCCACGGAACTCATACATTATTCAGTAATTCCTTAAAGTGGAATAATTGCTTCCATAGCGCCAATACCATAGTCATACCACTGTTCCTTACAGGAACAACAAAAAGAAGCGCGCCAAACAAATGCGTATCTATAGTAGGTAATGTCATTGGAAATCTTGTGCTTCTCTCGGCATATGATTGCACACGCCAAGGTACATCTTTCGTCGCCTTTGTTTATAATACTTGCCACACAATCATCTGGCGATGCACACACAAAAAGATAGTACCGCGATGGAACACAACAGAATCCAAAGCAGGTTCATTGCTCCAGTAGGTATCTCCCCAGCACTTTCCTAGACAATCTTGGATTCTGGTTGATCTTCTGCGAATGCCCCATCGAACATTGAACTTCGATTCGGTTTCGATTGGTTTTTTTTTTTTTTTTTCCTTTTCTGTCGCCCATTCCTTTTTAATCGAATGAATCGTATAGACAATCAACATGGTGACATTTAAAAAATACATACATATTTAGATACATACATAGTTGCAAGCAATTCAACATTGGCATTGCGTAATGTGGAAATGTAATGTATCGTGTATTACTTGGGAGAGTATCTTTAACCCTAATCGAAATCAGTGGGTGGCAGCGGCAGTGAATTCGTGTTACTACTTATTTCATAACAATATTCGCGGAAAAAAGTTTCATTTTTGCTTGTTTATGTAGCCAAGGGAATCGAAATGACCGACTCGACGACCGCGACGTGACGACGTTATACATTTTAACCTTCACCGTATTGTTTTCTTTCGGGTAATTCAGAAGATCAATCGAATATGAACATACTATGTACATGTGAACTTTCAATTTCTTTTGCAAATATCTTTCTACTATAAACAATTAAAACGGCTATTTACGGATGAACTTGTTTATGAGTTGAATTGAAGAGAAAAATGCAACCTTGAAATCATCAAAGTAGGAATGGGCTGTGTCAATGTTATCCATTAGCAATTAATTCCAAGGATACAATCAACTTATTTCGCCGCAATTAAAACGGTTTGGAATGAAGTTAATTAGCAGATGTTGGTGTTCTATAAATCATAGAGTACAAGGTAAAGATGGTGTGTATATCTAAGGGATAAACTGAGTATAATGATAACCGGAAGTATAATGAATATAAGGCTGTCCTTTTGATCCGGCTCAGATTTGTTTACCATTATGTTGTAATTAGTTGGTAGTTTCTGAGAATTTAGGCGAAATACCCTATTAGTGAATATTTTATGATTTCCTTAATTTCGTACACACCGAATTGTATCTCAAGCTAATTTTCCTATTAATCTTTTTAAGAAATTGGTACGATTTTTTTTTTGTTGTTTCGAACATTGGGGCTACACGTGTAGACGCCCTTGGCTGGAGTATTCTATTTCATAGATATGCTCATACAGATGGTAGGATATGCGAATACATTTTTTTTATTATTTCTTTATTTCCTTACAGCTTTTGTGGGGTATAGTTTTGCAACGTGCTTCAACTCTCCCCAACTCATTCCAAAGGCTCTAGCTCATCTTCAACTGTTCTGGGGGATGTTTCTCTTGGACGACCCGACCCGCTCTTCTGCTTTTAATAGAATTCTGTTTGCGCCGGGTTATGTGCCCTAATCCACTCCTACTTCCTTTCTCAGATGGGGATGTCAATAGGTGACCGACCAAGTCTTAAGCTGATGGTTTAAGATGCGATTTGGTCAGAAAACCTTAAGGATGATGGGTATGACGTATGACAGTGGAACTCATCTTCCACGTACTACCCCCAAATGTTTTACATTGGAGCGGATCGAACGTAGCCTTGGCGTTTCCAATTGTTTTGTCTACATTGAATTGGAGAGAATGGAGAGAGTTCTTTCAACTAAAGCAAGTTGTGGAATTTATGAGGATTGAGTGAAACTTTATTTGATTCCACTTGCAGATTGTGGACCATTAAATTTTGGTCCGAAATTTTATGCGAATGCAAATAAATATAAAGCTGGAGTCCCGTTGCGATAAAGTAGTCCTGGTCCCGTGAGGGATAGTAGATCTTTATAACAAATGTTTGGTCCGATTCGAAGAATATTTTTGCTGAAGCGTTGTCATTGTCCATTCACACCACGTGGCCTAGACACACATTGTTACAGTTTATAGAGTTAGCGTTAAATTCTTTCCCCATTCTTATAGTATATGGAACCGAATAGAGGAAGTACTTTTCTTTCGAAGGAGTACACGATTTGCTCCGATTTTTTGCTTATAGTCCACTACTCGACGACGTATAATACGACTGGTAGGTTCAATGTTCTCTAGAGCACCACAAACTGTTTTGGAGAACCGAAGTAGTAGCGATTTGTTAGGCTGATTCTTCGCCGAATCTCCACTAAAGTGTCGTTCGTAGAGTTAACTATTACTCGGAAGTAGGTGAATTTTTTTAACCACTTCGAAGTTGTAGCTGGCGATAGTGATATTTTTTCCTTAGCGGTAGACAGATATTTGGCTTCATCCTTGTTGACTTGTCTTTGTTTCAATGATGTCAATGTAGTTGGGTTGCTTTTTGAAAGGTTGACACCAACGCTCTGTGTTATCTGCTCCACCACTAAATTGAGGAAATCCTTGCCGAAATCTGATGCATTGCTGGCAATTTTTCGAAGTGGAACTTTCAAACTTGAACACCGCGTGTTATCAGTGCAACCCGGCATAACTGAATCAGTTTCTTCGGGGCCCTAAATTTAATCTTCCCGTTGTAGGGCACCTAGCAATGAATGATAGGAACGTGGTGTGATTCGGCTTTAAATTCGTTGGATTTTTCCAGAATTTGTTTTAGTGCGAAAATTTGGTATGAAGTCAATCTGCCAGACTGGACGCCTTATTGATATTTACATTTATAAACAAGTATTCAGATGTTCGCATAGTACGCTGAACAGGACTAATGTTATATGCGACATTGAGTAGGGACATTCCTCGATAGTTGGCACAAGACATAGGATCGCCTTTCTTGTATATGCGGGATATAGAGTTGACACTCCTGTCATTAGGAAATTCGTTCATATCTTACTAATGATCTGATGCATGGTCTTTATTACAACACATCGCCTTTGATTTGTTGTTAATTAGCTTCATAATAGCTCTAACTACATACTTCATCTTCATTCTTTGACTTTCTTGCACAAATTCTGAATTCGATTGCGAAACTGTTCCTGTTAATGTTTCTCATATTAAGTTAGCCATTGTCCCTAGACTTTCATCATGCGTCTTTATAAACAGAGGAAACGGACATTAGTGTTTATTTCTATTCCTTATTGGTTTATCCAGCATTATCCAGCAATATGGATAATGTGTCACGACAATGACAATATTAAAGCACTTCTACGGAGTAAAATGGATATCCACGTAGTACACCCACTCATTTATGTAATACTTACAAGAACATACTTGTTACACAAAACATTTAATATCTCTGGGAATATTGTTAACACATCTGCCTGATTAGAGTTATGATATCTAACTATCCTGTCACTAAAATGAAGCTATTATGTATTTCACGTTCTTCCACGTTATTATATGGTAAACAAAACACATAATAATACGAGTATTGTGGTACAATTGTCTGTCTCTGAAAGAAACAACATGGGTTGTCTGCACATTCAATAGCAAAAGGTCATAGTATTTCAACGTGCAATAAGTCTTTGGCTTGTTCTGAAGGTACCTTCGTTGTTACATCATTAAAAACTTTTGTAAAGGTTCTGCGATGGAAACTTATCTGTCAGAGACTTTACTGAAACATGAGGAGAATTAATAATCAGCGGAAATCGAATTTCTTGAAATGTCCAATGTTTGAAACCTACTTTCACCTTAGAGTACACGGAAAGAGGTAACTACCCCACTTGGAGAGAAATAACCTGTGTGCTTCTTTAAAAGAACTACATGGCAAGATTTACGTAAGATATGATGATGTAAGTCCCGAGAAGAACTCATGAGAACTGAATGTTTACATTGAATAGTTGGAAATTCAATCATGTTTCCAATATTTATTAATTTTCCTATAGCAGCTGTTTTTAATCGCAATACAAATCAGGTAAAATCTTAGTGATTTATGGGTTGGACAAAAAGGAAGGGTAGGTGTTAACTTAAAGTTCATCCTTAACGACTTGATTTATACTAAATAACGATGTTAATTTATACTAAATATCCTTGTCTTATATTTTTCCAGTGAGCCATGTACATTCGTAAAGGAACTTTGAAGGAAAGTCTTTGTCGGGGATATGTGAGGAATGTAGATTCTGTTGCAAAGACCAATCCAGCCTGTTTTCCATATCGATACAGAATACTGAAATAGTTTACATTATTACAATACAATATTAATATCTATTACGAATAGTTTACAATATTTGCAAGAATTTTTGCTATCTTTTATTTTCTTCGGATAGGCGAGTCTGTTATTATGGAATATATGTACATACATACATAAGCATGTAGCCCTAAGATGCTTAAAGATGGCTGTTGATTCTGCTCTTGGATTGTTGGAGATTTGAATTTTCTGGAAATTTTGGTATACAAAGGTGCTGTTGGTCTGTGGGGTGTGAATCATTCCACTCTTTGAACATTTTGCCCTAGAACTATCTATAGTATAGGCATAAGTCAGCTTACAGACAGATGTAAGTAATTCTTTAGGACCGAACTACAAGTTTTACTTGTGGAAACCACAACAGCCAAAAATTAAGGAGCCGATGATGTTTGACCACTCAGTTTCTCATGCACACCCATAATATGAAGCTATGCAGTTGCTTACTTGAAGCTAAAGAGCATGTTTTAGAATTTGCAGTTTAGAGTTGGATTTTATTCTCAAAATTGTTACTTAGCTTCTTCCATCCTATAACATACAACTCTTTTGTGAAGAAAAGCACTGCAAATCCCTCTTGCAGTTACATACTTACCACTTTATTTCTTCTTCTTGTCACAGAATTCCCGAATATTCTATTTTAAATATTGTCTATTCATCAATCTTAGTAAATTAGATACAAGGCATAATGTGATAGGGTATCGATACGTGATAGTATGTCCAGCTTTTAATGCCACGACGTAGTACTTTCATCAGCAAATTTATGTCCCATTACAACATAGTACTATTTCCTATCAGAGGCAGTGTATAATAGAATGCATTTGGTCATGACCGCTACTAGAAACCACCACAATGACAGAACGGCACGAGGTTGACTTCAAACCTAGTTAAAACCACGTCCTAAACATTCCCTATAAAATTATTTCATGCCACGAGCAGATCTCTTATTTGCTTACATCAATAGCATCGTCCACGTGTTTGTAGCCCACTCAGAATACAGATATTTTGCTGATGACATGTGTCCCATCGGAACCGTGACGCATTCCCTAATGACTCCACTTGTGACAGATCGCCAAATAAAGCACTCATTTACCAATCCAGCTTGTGGCTTGACTTTGTGACCAATTTAGTTTTTCTCAGTGTATTTCATACGTGTGCGTCTCGACGGGCGGCGCGCGGCGCATAGTGAGGCTCCCAATCCGACAAAAGTTGAATTAAAAACTTTTGATAAAACTCTTCATCCCAAAATAGCCGACCACAACAACGCAAAAGTAATAATTCGCTGTGTATCAAGATGAAATCACGAGCACGTGATTTCTTTGGGGGCAAGGACGAGACATGAATACCCAGTGGGTGGTTATTCACTCTCGGTTATTCGCTTAATGGCATTGGCACGTGGAGTGCGCTCATAAACTTTCGCCTTTCATTGTGTTTCTCCCGAAAACATTTAGATTTGGATCCCGGTAGACCAGGTCGCACGTCAATAAACTACAGCACCAAAAGGGTTGTTCGGAATTGTCAATGTCATTAGCAGGCCTATTAGTAGTCTCAATTGTCTTTTGACCACTTGACCGGTGCCGCCAGTGATTCGGCTTATCTGCTGCTAGTGATCAGCCGTCAACGAGCTCTGTTTTCGAATTTCATTCATTAGAAAATCTATACTGTACGACCAGCGGGCGGCCTTCCTTTTTGTTTGGTAATTCTCCAGAACTGTCGCTTTCATGCGGCAGGTCTCTGTCATCTTTTTTCGGTTAGGGGCATAAATCAGTCGTCGGCGCCAAAACAATTTGAACTCTGAATACAACATGGACGTCAGACGACCGGACGAAAGACCAGTATGGGAAGGGAGAATACGATTAAATTTAGAACTGGATTTGCAGCGAATGAATACTGTGGATGCAAAGCAATGAGTTTGCTTCTTTTTCTCGATAAAATGCCGCACATTCACTTGGCGCGCAGCTGGAGGTGCATCAATCGAAGACGATGATGGCGTGTTGCATCACAAGCGATTCCCATTACTCTTGCAGTTTCATTCGAACTTATATGACAGACGCTCGGGTTATATCGAAAAAGATTATTTGTGCTGGAGTGCTGGAGTGCTGCAGTGCTGGTGTTGCTTTATTGGATATTGATTTGGAATTGCTTCTCCTTTTCAGCATCGATAAATCTTTCGAAGGCAATTTCTTGGATTTCGAATTGATTGAAGGATTTTGGTGAGGGAAAATACGAATAACAAAAAAATAAAAAAACAGGTGTATCTCTTGTTGTATCTGAGAGAAGTTTTGATCTTTACATTACAGATTCCATTCGGTGCTTTGTTCGCCTTTGTAGATTCAAAGATGCAATCCAATTCTAACTTTTTGTTTTCACATCGAATAAAGTAAATGTTTGTGTGTGGAGTTAATCAACGGAAGCATCAAAGGATTGCTGCCTATGTCATTTGTATGGCTGCAGTTAATTTGAAGTGAAATGTGTTTCAAGGAAGGAAAATGAATAAATAGAATTTATTCAAAGAAATGCTGCACTCGTGCACTAGAAGCGAACGATGAGGAAGCTATTCTATGAAGTAGTGCGTTGATAGGTTTATTTTATTATGCGAATATACTCGTAGTTTCGAAGCTATGGGAGGAAAAGTGTTGCGCTGTAATAGGAATATTTATAGCTTATGTACATACATACATGCAATTTTAGTCTGTCAACGAATATCTTTGTGCATACGTACATATGTATGTACATATCTATATATACATATATTGAAATATTTGAAACGACTTATTTTTAAATGTCTACCAGCCCCATATTTATACTATTGAAAGGAGTTATAGTGTATGTAAATACGTCGCAAAAGGAGGTCTTTTTAAAGACATTCTTAGCAGAATTAAGGATCATCTTTTGTAACTTCACACGACAGGATGAAGACCATAAATGTGCCGGTAATCTTAGTTTTAAAAAAATTGATGAACTATCAGTACATACACGAGTCCTTTTCGGATAAATGGTGTAACACATGATTGGTTTTTGAAATTATATCAGACTATCTATAACTATGTAATTTCAATAGTTAAAATAGCACAATAACAGGAATGACTGTCTAGGTCTAGATCTAGCACTACCGAACATCACAGTAAGTAGTTGCCTAATCCAGACTGAAATGAATAAAGAAGATCTCAAAATTGTCTCAATTTTCTTTGTAGTGAATTATGTCTTAAAGGATAATAATAATTCACTATAAAAGGAAGTCACTCTTAAGAATAATAATTGAGACAAACTACGCTGTTAAGTAAAGCATACATTCCAGATGTAATGGAGTTCTTTTATACTTTACCGCATTACATATGTAAGGGTTAGTCACCAAGTTCTAGAACAAGCTATTTAAAGGATTGTAAAAAAAATAATAAACGAGTAACGACCGCAATATATCGCAATATATAATGATTCAGCTTTATTCAGCGAAAAGGAAAGTAAGTAAGATTGGCTTCCAAGAAAACAAATAAAGGTTCCAATAAAATGTTTTAAAAAATTCAGGTGAAATCGAGAATGGTGGACATAATCCAGCTCAATCTTTGTCCATTACATTCTCTGTATATGCCAATGATTTTAGCAATAAAAATATACTGAAGAAAAAATCGAGAATCGCAGAGAGCGACATTGGAGTGATACAAAACAAGCCTCAGATACGTGCATACATTTTTTAGATACCTACCTGATTTACAGATAGATGCAGTCACACTTAGTTCATTCTGATACCCCAAGAATCTAGAATCCCCAAAACTGGCGAAGAAGCTAGTTCCTAGGTGTATTCTTCTGCGAACGGAAAAAATTTGGCAGACCTACTCTACTCCCGTAGTAGCAGAAAGTAGTCGGTGACTTGCGAAAGGAATTAAAACTCTTTAACAATAGTGGAGTGTTCGGTACGTAGATTGAATTACTGAGATATGGCTTACCACTAGTAAGCCAAATGCACCAAGTGGAACAGAATATTAAGAGTCGCTGTAGTAATTGTTCTTAGTGCTTTACTGATGTATATATAAGCAAGCCAACCTTAGCACTAGACTTGATCTAGGATATTGTCATTCTTATCAAGTATGAGACCCAAAATTTATTCCTTTATCTTCAAATGTCAGACTAGTGCCACATAGCTATTTCCTCGTAAATAGGACTAATTATTTTTTGGCACCGATACCACAGTTTTTGTTTCTTTAAACAGCTTAGAGAGAGCGTTCTGCAAAAGATTTCTTTCCCTGAGAAAGCAAGAAACATCAACGGCATTAGAGCTCTCCCTTTTCAAGGTTAGAAGCAGTTTAATCACAGCTAGATTCCAAAGAAGGGAAAAGAGTAGCCCACTTTATGAAGAACTCCTACCTATGAACATCCATCACCTAAGAGTTAATAGCTCTAAAACTGGATAATCAAGGCACCACAATTCCAAGGGTAGTGAGTGAACCCATAGTTGCCTAAGTGCCATCAATATCGAAAAACGCCACCAGCGTGTATCCTTTGATGTCTAAGGGTGCGGACCAACGAGTTCTAGGCAGTTTCTTGGCTGAGCAACATGGAAATATCCAGGGGCACAGCTGAAGAAAAGACCAACAAAGTGAAAACTTTCCTCACCCTAGGATGCGATGCATCCATGCCACGTATATGCAATGGAAATGGACAAACACCGGTGTACTGGTGGAAAGACTGCATCGCTAAAGTGAGAGCAGACTGAGTTAAAATATAAAGGCCCCAGAACTAAGCAAGCCAAAGACGACGAGAAGACTCCGTAGAGATACGGGAAGAATTCCTAAGGAAACGAGAAGAACTTCGACATTTGCAGACATCTACACAATATGCCTGACAGAAGGAAAGTTTCCTCTGGAATGAAAACTACAGAGGCTGATATTAATCCCAAAACCCTCTTCTAGAATACGGACGAATTTCCGAAAAGACAAAAAATTACACGAGGAGTCCTACAGTATAACATTATGTATGCTTGAGGATCAGTATAACATTATGTATGCTTGAGTACTACGTATGCCGAGCTCAAGAGAAGTGGACATAATTGGATATGCCGATGATATCGCGGTGGTGATACTGGCTAAAACCCTAGAGGAGGTGACACAAACTTGCTACAACACCATCAAAGGCATGAAGATATGGTTTCGTTCATCAGGTCTGGAATTAGCAGATCAAAAAACGGAGGCTGGTCTCATTAGCAGCCGCAAGAATGTCGAGCGCCTGACTATACAGGTAGGTCAACACAATATCGATTCGAAGCTCTTCATAAAGAACCTAGGGGTATTGCTGGATCATAGGCTAAGCTTTAGAAAACACCTAACCGACATAAGCGGGAAGGGCAATTGGGAGGTGTCTTAGCCACGTAGTCTGGAGTCTGCAAGATTCTCGTCGGGGTTTTCTTCAGTCGGCCTTATAAACAATGAGCGCATCTTTGCACAGGGTCCAAAATTAGGCATCACGATTCTCCTTGGCCTGGTTAAGGAGCCTTATGTAGTCTTTTCGAAGGGATTTACTGTCTTGACTCCATCAGTTTTTAGGTTTGCCTTTAGGTTTATTTATCGGGCCACATCGCGTGATTGAGATAGTCATTTTATTTAGCTTCTGGTTGGTTGTTCCTCGCTCTGTACTTGGACCAATCGGTCTTCCTATAATTTCTGAAGACTGATAGATTCGAAGTGAAGCAAGTTGAATCAAACTGAATATATGACCGGAGATGGATTTCAAACTAATAAAAGAATCCACAAGCCTTTGGCCAAGATGTAACGAGAAGAAACTCAACAAACTTCAACGAAAAAATTAGAAAAAAATTATTAGCTGTTTTTACTGGTCATCAATTTGTAAATGTCTCTCTTGAGGAATAGAACATTTGGAGGTTACTAATTCCCTTTTTTCCTTATCAATGGATTATCAACACTTAATCTCTACGGCTTTAACCCTTCAATCCCATCTAAACATTTAAATTGTGTCTGCAGTCAAATTTGATTTAAATACTCATTCACCAAATTGTTTATTTTCATCTAATTGACTTACATGATTTTTTTTTATTCAATTTTTATTTGTTCACTTACCTGAAAATAAAAGGAAAATAAATTATTTTAGCATTTTCGTTTTTTATCAAGCAAAACAAAAACATTTACAGAAATCATCAATCAATCAAACTACAAAAATATTTATTCTATAGCCTAAGGTCTTTCCCATTTAAAACAACCCCCCAAACATACGTTAGTTACCTAACTGACCAGTCTAACAGCTGCATTTGTTTTCATTTGGTCGGTGACATGCCTAAATAAATCGACTAGACAGGGGCTATGGTACAATTAATTATTTGTAATAACTTAACACGGTTAGATGACATATGTATCATGCACATCACATGGCTAAGCGCGTGCCCATAAACGGATCCATTCATTATCCTTACTCACAGGGCGTAATTTATTGGTTTCCGAGAGTGCATAGCTGATAAAATGGTAATTGGACGACCAGACAGTATCAGCTGGCGATTTAGTGGAGGGACCAATTTGACATTGTTGTTTATTTTCTCTAGCTACGGCAGAGTGACCATGTAAAATATTTTTACAGGGATAATAATTAGGACGTGAATTATGCAGGGAAAGGCGTCATATGTAGGGTAATCCTTGTGTGGGAGTTGGTGTCGAGGGATTTTCGTTTTTCGTCAGTAGAACAAGGGCACGGTTGACTGTATCATGCTAGAGGCTTGAGTATGATTAAGGGTGGCAACGTAATGAGGTTTTACTAGCATGTCACTCTAACCATCAGAAATGTTTGCTTAATATTCAGGAAACACAGTTCAGTCTTGTCATTATTTCTTCATTTTAAAGTGCAATACAATGTAACAAAGATTGCCTTAGGACCTGTGATACAAATTGCAGCTCGTGGCGTAAAGTTAAATGACTTTCAACATCATGCTCAAGATCTAAATGAAGTGGAAGATAATTTCCTTTCTTTATCACATAAAATCCCTTGTCCTTTCCTTCTTTGAATTGCCCCTTGGGCTATCAACATTCACATGAACCCAATTCGATGTCAATTACCTCAAGATTCGTATTTACCTAGGAAACGGTTACCAACTGACGTTGCTCTAGAGATGTCGGCATCTAGTTGTCACGTATCGTGTATACACACACATTTGAAGAGCCAAAGTAGATCGAAAACACACTCCATTCTGAATGTAGATTCCTCCCACCCTTGTCTCACCGAATATTGAGTTCACATTGATTTTTTGAAATAATAAAATTGTACGAAAACTCGTTAGGGCAGGTTATGAAGTATGACAGTACATGTCAGCCAAAATTGAGCATCAAGCTACAAATTAACATACCGCGCGGTAACCATAACCGAACCACGCATCTCGTTTGTAAGTCATACTAAATTACTTCACCATCAATTACCCAAAAAGCCCACAGTATAATTTATCGTTAATTTTTTCGAAGAACTTCAACGATGCAGACCCACTTAAGCGTTAACCCATTTCGTCAATGCATCCTCAAAGCGTTTTGTGTACCAGTATCACAGGACAAGAACGGGTTATCGTCTTCGAAAAATTATTCTTTTCATTTGTGTTATTAATGGGTGATCCATCTGATATCTGAAGAACAGAAATGGAGAGAGGGACAGTGGAAGACACAGGATAAAGTCCCAATTGAAGGGACCTCAGAAAATCGACTGCATGTGTGGTCTGTCGTTAGTGTCATCATCGTGTACATTGGACAATCGCATTGTCATAAAATATCCAAATACCCTTGTATGGATGGAGGTTCGTCTTAAATTTCCGAATGCTATGCACCAGCATCGTGATATAGAACCTGAGTAAGTTGTTAAATTTTAAGGGGAGACAGATTTAAATAGGGACACGAATAACCACTTTATTAGGCAGCGAGGATGTGGTTTCTAGAAGGCTCTGTATCTCCTTCTACCCTAGAACAGATAATTTATCACCTTATCCAATGGAGTGTTAACATTTAATTTCATTTAATGTTTTTTTGAAGATCATAATGGACACTTGAAAACGCTGTTAATTTGGATATTTATGAGCGTGTGGTGTCTGATAACGACAAACCGCGGGCGGTTCACAATATTGTTACATGTAAATTCGGGAAAGAGGGGAGGGAAAACAAAACAACAAAACACTTAAATAAAGCATAGTTGGAGCTCCCAAGAAAAGAAATAATAATAATAATTTATCATCGAGGGAACACACAGAGTCGGCGCGGCTTAGTTTGACAAACAAACCTGCAGAGTGGAACATTAAAGTCGGACGCTTCAAAGTGAAGCCAAGATCCCTTTATGTTAATTTTGTACTTTTATGACACCTTGGCTATCGGGTTCCCCACAGATAAAATGGATTATCTGATGCTTTACTTAACATACGCATGATGAATTTTAAGCCCTCTCAAATACTGAGATGCGGGTAATGGTGTTAAAAAAAAGAGTTTGTGATTCACACCATTTACAACCAACTAGATTAGAAAATATTCTATTATGGGATCCGGGGCTTTGAGGCATGATAAGGGACGTTAAACTTAACCTATATTTTGACCTCGCAAAGGGTTGGTTTATGGTATTTTTGGTATCACTGTGCGTTCGATACAACCAGTGTGTTTTTGACTCGGGTGAAAATTCGTTTTTGAAGAATTGAATCCAAAACTATGTTGTCAAATTGAAATCATGCCATATCGTTAGCAAAGCGAAAAACTTTGAGTTCATCATACAAATACATATACTACGCGGTATATATGTAGTCATAGCAAGACCTTTCATAATCTACAACACATGCTTGTGTGTCGAATGGAAATGGAAATTCCGTTTGCAAAAAACAATTTTTTTTTTTAAGGTCCAGGTTTTGGGGTTATTTTTGTCTTAAAACATACAAATGTATGTACAACGCAAACAAATGGGCCAAAGCTGCCAGATAATATCCCTCAACCAAGACTGGCCATGACAATTTTGCGAAAGAGTCATAATCTGCTGAGTTTAAAAGCGGCATGATAATGTCGGTAATAGCCCATTGTACACGTTTCCGAAAACTGTGGAACCTATAGAAGGCGAATGACACTACAGATTCTGTGTGAAGCAAATTCACAAAAGCCACCATCTGGAAGCCTTTTTCTTTCTGAGGCAGATCTGGAACGAAAGTAATGAATGAGACAGATGTTCAGATAGTATTATGGGCCGAATGTTGCATGTGATATTTATAAGGTAATAGTAATTGGAAAGGCATTGAATTGCGTATAGGCCTCGTATACCTAGTTTCTTTCTTCTAGCCGTCTTGATGAAGAATAGATTTTGTGCATGTGCCCTATCATCTCTATGTTCGAAGAAGCTGTGCGCAGGTATTTTTTGTGGTGTCAAGGCTATTTTCCATTTACTGGAAGGGGAAATTTTGCAGGCCCTAACTTTCGATCTTACTTTCACCCATAAAGCAGCTCTCAGTACATATTATACTTTTGTGGTACGAATCGGATCAATTTACGCTTCAAAAACGTTGGGAAATATTGCAAAGTTACTTCCAAGTTGGATGCTGTGTTGCTGAAACAGTGCGAATTTTGAAAAGATTTTTCGGTCTGCATATGGTGTACGCAAGTTTGTGATGAAAGTTCGTAAGACTACTTTGCTGATTGATAACCGAACTTTTTCCCTTGTTTGTCCAATCGGAGACAACGGAGCTGAACGAAGAATATTGCAGCTGCAGTTTGATTTTTGGAGAGGCGGCATTACTGGGCCATTTTTCTTCCAAGACAACAAAGGAAGAAATGTTACAGTCAATGGAGAACGCTGTCGAGGCATGATAATCGACCAAAAATTGAGGATTTGGACTTGGGCGAGCTATGGTTCCAATAAGATGCGGCTACGTGCTTCACAAGCCGTCCAACCATCGATTTATTGCCAGTTAAATATTCATGTAATCAGTCGTTTTGGTGATGTTGCTTGACCGGCACCGAGCTGCGATTTGACGCCGTCGGACTTTTTTTTTGTATGGTGCCATTAAAGAGCGATGCTATGCGAACAATCTAGAGACGATTTAGGTACTCAAGAACAATATTTCTCAAACTAGTCGTGAAATAGGGACCGAAATCATCGAAAATACGATGCAAAATTGGGTTGACAGAATGACTTACTACTGCCAAGCCAGCCGAGGCAGTCATTTCATAATTAATCGAAAGGTTTACTCTTTTTAATAAGACAAAAAAATACAAATTTTTGGCACAACAGGTCCATGGGACCCAGGGCCTAGCTTCTCACAAACCATTCGAGTTGTGCGTGTTATATTCTTTACACGAATGGAAGGGGCCTACTGTTTAATGCCGGATCCGAACGGCAATTTTGAGAAGCTTTTTCATGACAGTTTTACTCTCGGATGTTTGTCAGACGCTCGCGAGAGGTGGGGCCGTGAAAGAAATTTTAGGTGTTGTCTGGGGATTGAACCTGGAACCCCTCGCTCCGTAGTCCAACGCACTAACCACTTGAGCCACGGCGCCCACTTTTTTAATAAGACAATAATCGTTAAAAAACATTCAAAAGCCAACCAAGAGATTGGCCCACCCTATACATTTTCAATTTTCTCCAAAAGCCTGCCTTTTGACTTTAGTACACATATGTAAATGCTTGATAGAGGTCTAGCGTCTCGTCAAAATGTCAATAAGCTCTCTGAAGTATCTTCTGCTCATGGATACTAAGAATACCTCCAATTTAACATCTATTTAATCTGTCAGCATCCTAGAGATATACATGACTATGTTCAAAATCGTTTCAAATGGAAGTGCTGTCTAAGGTCTAGGATTCTTCTTTAACCTTCAGGCAGCAAATTCATTGGAGATTTTAATTGACTAAATCAAGAGAATTCTTGCATTCTCAAATTGTTTTGGAAGTGGTTAAAGGAGATACTTCGTAGATATTTCACCGATTGCATCTATTTTTCACAATATAGTGTATGCTCAATAGGGTGGCATACGTCTAGGATTAAAAGACAGATATGTTCATAAATGTTCACGACAACGACAATTGAGCCGAATGGTCTAGTTCTTGAAAGTTTTTGTGAAACTTCGTCTAACATTCCTTGACCTCGTCATGAATACAAGAAGACAGCCTTATCGTTATGTTCAGCAGAATATGTGAAATGCATTTTACGGAAAGATTCAAATGGGAAAAGCCAAATGAGATTCTTTAGGGTTATGCTAATGTCTGTTCTACCGATGGCAGTAGTAACAATAGTGGAACTCTAACTGATTGGTATTTAAATAACGGGTTTAATATAGCAACTGGTTTTGCAAAGAAGAAGAGTCGGAGAAGTAAAGTTGATATACACACATAAGCGATGAAACATGACGTAGTAAAAGGTCTTCAAGGCCCTGGAACTCCCTAAAATCACTCAAAGATTGTAATAGAATATAAGAACGAACTGCTGTCTAAAATGGAATGAATTTTTTTGTCTTATTGGGTACCAGGTCGTAAAGGAATCGTAGGCACTAAGATCTTTAATGAACTACCAAGACAACTCTTAGAAATTACTACTTTAAGCCCGGAAACTAACTGATGTTAGTTTCGAAAATATTTTATGGAACTTAATGAAATGATCCATAGAATTGCGGCATTTAGACACTTTATTAGAGAGGTGACAACTTTGCGATAACTGTGGAATTGATTACCAGTATACATGCACATACATACATAAAAATTTCCAGAAAGTTTCAATTTCCAGCAAGAGGGAAATTAACAGTCAACTTCTATCGGAGCTCTATTTCAAAACTATAGTCTCGAAAGGAGGAAAAGTTATAAAAAACCAACTCATGGAATTTTTAGAACCTACATACATACAATATGTGAGTCTTGTCTCTTTTGCAAGAGGTTTCGCATCTTGCACCACGACGTCATGAGAATCGATTCAATCCAATTTTGTTTCCTAAACAAAACTCTGTACCGTACGTAATAGTTTGGATACGTGTTTTTAACAGTCTTAAATACGATCTATTCGTTTTTACTTTCACTTATCTGACCGAACTAGACCAATTTACTTCCTTCTTCTTATAGAGAGAACAACCTCACATTAGGCTTCGATTGTTTCGATATGTAGGATCTTCTATTAAGAGTTTCTATTCTGTATTTCGCTGTAGTTTTCAGATTTCAAAAATAAAGCTGCCATTCCTTGACATGCTGTCATGTAAAAAAAACGGTTTAAGAAAATGGAACGATAATTCCATCGAAATTGTGAAAATTCACTACAAAAGCATTTGAACATTTCGCGGATATATATTTCGTAAAGTTACATACTTATTCGGAAAAAAAGTATCTTTTTTGCTAATTTGAAATTAAAGCTCTTCATGGAAGGCTTTACGTTTGATATACGTCCATAAGCATGTATGTACATAAATGAAAACAAGAAAAAAGGTACATATACCATATTTACTTACAATTGGACCTGTAGATTAAGTTCTGAAGAGTTCACCAATTCCTCTGCGAATATCCTGTTTAAATTTCAAAGGAAAACCTGTCAAACGAACTCACACTTAAAGACTCAATAATACATTAAAAAGTTTAAAGTGACATATTTTATAATTAATTCAGCATTAACCTCAGCACCTTGTTTACATAATTTATAAAATTCGCAATAAATTGCCAACCATCCGAAGCCTAAGACAAACAAAGTTCCTCCAAAGAAAACCAAACACCATTGCCCCCATTTTCAACAAAATTAAACATCTCCAACAGAGAGAGAGAGAGACTCAAGCAAAGTAAATTATGTATTTATGTACTTGGACACCAAGGAGGGCAATCTGTCGGGTCACTTTTACAATAATTGAACTGATCTCTTGAGTGAAAGTGAAACCAGTATAATTAATCGGTCAAAATACCAAGTCTTGGGGAAATATTTTCTCAGCCAAATTTAAAAATCACAAAGGGTGTTACCCGAAAATTAACGAATTCACGCAAAGTACAGCAATTTATATGGATTCAATTGATGGTGGGTGTGGCCGCTTCCAGCATTTGTTTAAATTAAATCCAATTTCATAAAACTCGCCCACATATCGTCTGCAAACAACAATTGACCAAATGTAATATACCGCCTACCGAAACTATGGGGGTGTACTTTTTTTTTGTTTTTTTTGAATAAATTTACATTTACCGAACCACCGATGAAATGTTTGTTTTAAATTGGAAGGGTTCGTTTTTTGGGGGATAAAATGATACTTTTAGGATTATTGAAGTTGTTTCGAAAAGGTTCTGACGCCATTATTGAATTGAAAACACAATAAATAAGGATAATTGGTTTTTAAATGGTTAAATTCAATTAAACTTATATTTAACAACGGGTTCATAAAGTAGCCGAATTCCTGAGGGATTTGAAAATATAAAAGCCACGACTTTTCTTAAATTTAAAAAAGGGATTCGTTAACAAGCACTTGTATTGTTTTCAAATATGTCAGGTTAACTTATTCAACAATACCCTGCTTTACTATTTTCTTTTGGAAAAGCCAAATGCGTCTGTTGAATAAAATAATAATAAAAAAACTGTCGTATCAATCCTTTTGTTAGCATTACACTATCCAGATTGGGAAATTCCCCTTCTTTCGAAAAAAAAACAAAAAAATATTTTCTGCGTAGTTAGACCGGTATGCAGTTTTAATTAATGGCACACGCGTAAAGGATAACATAACAACCCTAACCCTATTATGGTTTTGCTACCCTTCCTTCCGTAACCACTATAGCGTATACTCTTGACAGAGCATTAAACGTGCACACAACATGAGGGCCATGGGCCATGGCCGTCCCAATAGTTTTGCACTTCATCCCCTGCGGATTGTTGCTGTTATTTTTGATTTTGATGGCGCAGTGTACGGGCTTTCCCTCTACAAGTGCGGTCGCCAATTTAAAAACTCAACAGATGTCAACTGGTGTAAATGTTTGTTGGCGGACGTGTGACAGGACCGTCAATTCAATCGGAAGTTCACATTAGCACGAGTGATTGTGCGGATTAAACCAACTGCCAATTAATGTAATCGGTAAATTTAATGCGAAATCGCAAACACATACTTAGACGAGATGACATGCGAGTTTCGTGTGATTCCGATAACGATATGTGGTCGAAGCCGGTAGCTACGTGCTGGAGATGAGTATTACATCCGCTTTGCGAAGTAGGGTAGTTTGTTTTCTTTTATTCTGTTTTTTTGGTTGTGTTAGTTGACAAAATTTGTACGTCCTGCCTCATTTTGAAGTGAGCAGCTGGGAGATAAAAAGGACGATTTTCTTTTTTGAATGTTCATGTTCAGAATACAATAAATTTGAGGACGGCCTATAAATGTCTAGGCAGTTGGCATGTTTCTATTTTATTGGAAAAGTGAAATAGTTTTATATTACCTACTCGCTGCTGCAGTGCTTAAATGGGATCATAGTAAATATTATAAATCATAGCTTTGTAATCCTTGAACTGAAGCAAAGCAATTAGCATTGCAAATGTGCATTGCAAGGAGTTGGTTGGTTGGGAGTTGGTTGACGATGGGGTGGTATTAGGTTGATGTGAAATACGCTCAGATTACCTAGTATGTACTTTATGGATTAGAAGGTGTTTTTGATATTTTCGCTCTTAAATATTAAGCGGCCCTGAATTACAAATACAAATGCATGACGGGTTGATACGTAGTCCCTTGAGTGCATAAGCCTCGATTTTTGAATATGATTTTATTAGATAGAAGGTTTTTTTTTTTTTAAAGATGTAGGGCTAGATGTGTTTTAGTTGGAATCTAATCTCGAACCTATGTAGGGTAATACATATGTACTTATGTATATATACAAAGATATATATGCGTCAAGATTGTATAAAAGAATTTAGAAGAATCCGTCTATTAGGTTGAAACAGGACGAGTTTTGCAAAAAATATCGTCGTCCTGCGGTCATAGATACAAAGATTATTTTGCGTCTAGCCATTCGATTCGTATAACATCGCAGGCTTGCATCGTGAACATGTTTTTTAGTCGAAAGAGAAGTGAAGAGAAAGCACCTTGCAGATTTGCATATCTGCGGGCAATTTCACACCAATGCATGAATACTAATATCAAACAAATTGCACAAACGAGTACATATGTAGGTGTCTCATCAGCCACTGCACTTTCCATTGAATACTAACAGCGACTATAGTATGTCCATTTCAAAGGCTCAGCTAAGAACTTGGCAGTATTGTCAACAAGCTCATCATGATGGACATGATCTCAATAGAGTACAACATCTGTTTCCAGGAAACAAAAAAACACACACGAAAGATCTTTACATCCTTAAAAAGTGACTTGTTCAATGACGCTGCAGAGGATGTTGATAGAAAAGATGTTGATTCGTACAGACCGAAGGGTCTGAAGAACATGTGGTTTCAACATGGGGCACACAGCCTATGGAACAATCAAGATTTTGAAGCCCATGTGCCACAGTCTTTTTGTTTAACTTGACGGCACCGGACTTTGTGAGTTTATTAAAGGCGAAGGCTTATGCCAATAATGTCCAAAGAAATTGATAATCAAAAGTTTGGGGAATCCCATTAAAAGGTACAGTTCGATACAAATTAACACTTTATTAAATATAAATTTAAGCAGACTGTTCCATTACTTTTCGAATCTTTGGCAGAGATTCCTTACCAAATGCAGGTTTGTATTTGATGGTAGGTTGCAATTTTCCAGAATTTTATAAGTTTAGAGTTATCAGGAAGTCGTAGGTTTTGTAAGATTTTTTCAGTAACATTCTCGGGTATTATATAGAAGAGGATAAAAATGATTTCTTCGTAGGAGCAAACTACTGCAGCATTTAGCGAGGTGAAATGGACTGTACTACTGGACAAAAAAAAACTACTGGCAAAAGCTGTAGTTTTGCAGAGTATGAAGGTAGTACAATCGTGGGTAAAATGTGTACTAGAATGAGCAAATCCAAGTCTTTCACGTATCGATTACTATAATGGCCTAGTTCATACCTACCAACTGGCTCAGGAAGTAAATTATGAAACTGGGAAGAGCTACTACACCAAAAGCAGTAAGCAAACGTGCCCAAGTCAATTGCACCTCTGAGAACAGAGTCCCACATTCTGATCGAAATGGAAAAACTTTTGGGTTTTGAACAAATCATTAGCAAATTACTTGGACTGTTGTTGTTCGAAATAAAGTCTTCAAAATCGTAAGCGTCACAATATCAATGTTAACACTGTGAAGAAAATCATGCATTCAACCATTCAATATCTTGTCGATAGTGAATTGAACGTAAATATGATTGAACATAAGTTCCGCAAGTTATTATATTTTCAAAGAACCGCGAAAACTTTGCGATAGTCTTTACCAAACAATCATTAATTGACAATTAATTTCTTTCTTTCTCAACAGACTCTTACAGCCTGTTCCTGGCAATTTAGTAATCGCAGCTGTGATGGCACTGAAGATTTTCCCGGATGGATTATTGGCCCGCATTCAATAGTCGGCAGGATCTCTGGTTTGAACAGCAAGACATATCTACTGGTCTACCTACTGGGGCTATGATGTTGATACACTATTGTCCGCTAGGTATTTTTCATTTTTAAAAACACCGCTAAACATACTACGTATGAAGTTGAAATAGTTAATACGTATAAACATTTTCGATGCCTGGTCCAGGGCTATATAAATTCTACTTACAGTCTTCAACTTACTTACTGCTTTCTCCAATAAGAATTATAGTAGAGCCTCGATTAATATCGAGCAAACAACTAAGCGTCTAGACAAGATATGTATGTATAGATGGTCGTCTACTGACGAGCCCAGCAACCATATTAGGGCAAAATGCATTCTGGAGTCGAGACCAATATTTTCACAGCACGTTGTTATACTCTGCTAAACTATTACTAGTTAATACTTATAAACATTTTTCATTTTTAAAATGTTATAACAAAGTATTAAATCTGGATCTTGATGATACAAAAATCACCTATAGATACACTACTCCCCCGCAATGCATGATTCTATATTTGAAAACAATAACCCATGGACATTTAAACATTCCTTTCCTGACTCGAATACATTAACATCCTTGAGTGTATCCAAAATATTGCATAACACAACAATGTGTTTAATAACCATGGATAGCTTCGATAAAATTTTATTATGATTTCAATAATTTAACACACTCTAAATAAATTTCCCATGTGCCATACTAAATCTTACCCACTACTGCGTGGACGGGAAATTCCCAACATGGTCTTTCAGATACAAAACTACTTCTCAGACAGTCGCCTATATAGTAGGTACCTAACCTCTTCATGCGAGGCTAATCCCCACGCCAAGCGAGTGCACCGGCTAAGCTATTCAAGCTCTACTCTCACAATCGTTCTGTGTAAGTCCGTCTGACTGAGAATGCGCTTGACAACTTAAATGCTGACCATAAATTTTGGTATTTTATTGAAATCGAAACTCTTTCATCAGCACAGACAGCCAGTGAGTACACCGGCACTGTGGAGGAGCATTACCTGTAATAAGCAATTTTCATTTTATTGTTCAAATGTGCGTCGTTAATTTTTATGAAACCATAACTGACTGGTGCCGGTGCAGCAGAAACTTGCACCAGTACCACCGCAAGCGCCATAAAGGATTACGCAGTTTTAGGCTTTGGTATCTGCATTTTGCTGTTATTGTTGGGATCGTTAGGCCTATAGGAGCCGATACACTTATGCGTTTGCAATAACTCTATTCGAGGGTATTTCGTTTAGAAATTTACTATGGCAGATTGTTAGGCTTTATGGGTCTCAAATGCAATTGCTGTATGGTCAGGTGCTGTGCAGGAAAACCCACCCAGAAGCAGAATAATTGTAAATGTTGTGGGTATCAAAGTCCAATAAATCAAATTATATTTCACCTATGTTCGCGTACTAATTGTGCATATATCATCAATGGAATTGCTGAGTGTATCGCAACGTTAGTGCATTTAGTTAGGATTTTAACAAAGTCTTTGAAAAAAGTGATAGTCAATTTGTTTAATTTAAACTAATAGCAAGGAGTGTTATTGCAGTCGTTGGCACTCCTACAACATTACGGACTTGGTTTGTTTATTTACGACGGTGAGTCTTATTTGCATCCAGCCATGGCCACCTTACTATTTGAACGCTGAAATGATTTATGAAAGTAATTTATGGTCAATCAAAATTTGTTGACGTCTTTATTTTGAGGGATTGCGTGAGAATATAAATATTGTAAGTGGCCCCCCATTTTGAAAGTATGTATGCCCATAGAGGGTGTGAAACTGCTCGTAATAGGACTACACAATGCAGAATTGCACTTGTCACACATGGTCAATTTACGAAATAAAGGGATTTGTTTAAAATCAAGTTCCACGTGACGTTAGAGTTTTTAATAAAAATGCTCCCAAAAAATTGACGTTGCCACATATTTTTGCGTTTTTAAGTAGGGTTGAGTGGTTGTCCCCTCTTAACACGGACGCACTTAGACTAAAAGGAAGGTCCATTGTGATACCTCTATGGAAAACCCGGATTACCAGCAACGGAGACCTTCATACATGGAGACTTCCCAGATGGGACAGGAGGCAGGACAACCAGTTTCGATGTAAACCCATTCCGAAGATTTTAAGTAAAAACATAAAGTTTTGAAAAAGGGTCCGATAATTCGATACTTTTTCAATTCTTCGACATAATACCAAAATATCGCCAAATGACGACGGATTGCCAGTTGCAATCATCTTGTAATAGTAGTTGTGTACCTGATCAAAAAAGGATGTTAGAGTTAATTGAATTCGTCTATTTCCAATCGACAAAAACACATCGCTGATATCACTTTGCTAGGCTTTTCATTAAATCTCAAATTCCAACAACAGTCTTTCGCTAAGAACAACATGTCCTATCGATCCATCATCGTCTTACAGTTACAAGCAAAATAAACTCTCTACAGATACCTTTTCAAACTAGATGAACAGCAGATGAAGTGGCAATGGGTATACTATGAATTTTTCACTGATGATCGACAAAATGTTAATATGGTCGACACAGCTGCATCCCTACTGAAAATTTATTTTTAGAACATCTCGGGTATTGTCAAGATGATCAGATGATCCAAACAGCCTTCGTTTGTAGTAGTCCCTTAGATCCTTTTCTTAAATTTAGATGAATATACCATTCACTCGTCTGGAATGTGTTCTCTTCTGTCGATATGCAGAAAAAAGGAAAAGATCATTAAGTTTGCGTTCCAGTTCTATTGGTATAGAATAAATGTATACTTTCTGCATGACCTGGCCTGACCTTGGTAACGTAAAGTATTTTGCTGTTGGTTCTGGCTTTCGTCACAATTTCCTTATTTCTTCTGCTACTTTCTTTTGTGGAAATCTTAGAATATTAACCAAAAGTTTAGGTCTATCACATTAGTGTTCTTTCGTCAGCCTCTTCATTCTCTGGTATAACGTTATAACAGAAGAGATATGTGTATATGTACCTATGTATATGTTCAAAGTATCTTAAATTCTTCGCAGAAAATCCTACCTTATTTGCCGAACTATCAGTGAATAGGACGGTAACTGAACGTAGATCAGAACCTTTCAACTATCTAATTCGAAGTTCTTTCTCAATGCACCTTTTTCTCAGGTGGAAAAACAATCCTTTCACTCAGTCTGGGTCTGAGATGTAAGCAGTCAAAGTCGTTTATAGTTGCAAGAAGCAAGATCATCCAAATTAACACCATGATTCTGTAAGACTGACCCGCTTTGAATAAAAAATGATAGATGATTGTAAAGTCTTAGTGTGACGACATAGTTGAACCTAACATAAAGGTCATTAATAGGTATTGAGGATGACGCATATATGTATGTAGTAGGGACCATGCTTTCAAACTTAATTACTCAAGGGAATAAGTTTAATATGTTAATGATACTGTTACATTTTTGACGTTGCCAACGATTTACGATCAATAAAATGTTAAAATTGTTCAATCTGCGTCATATACATATAATTAAATGCGGTCGTTCATTTATTAGCAAAGACTTCGCATGCTCTAAATCATGGATGTGAATGAACCACCCAATCTTTCCATACTACACGTGCTAGTATAAATTATAAATTTTCTTAAGAGACTGTCAAATTATTAATCTGACAGATCATAACAACAAAGTCGTTCCAAACAAATTTCTTAAAATAATTCTATCCGCTCTTTCTCTTCCGTTTATAACTGAAAACTATACAAATTATCTGAAAAACAAAACAATAAACACAAATCGTACTTAAAGCGACTAATTCGAATGGAAACACAGTTTATTTTGTTTTCAGCAAATACATAAATATATGTATACAATGAAATAAATAAACGAGGTACTCGTTCGTATAGTTAATTTATTTATTGTCTGCCTTTAAGTTAACTATCCGCCGCCCGTCAAAATAATGCGGTAAACATGTCCCCGATGCACAGAGAAAAATTTATTTGGGACAAGAAATAAGAGAAAATCCATATCCAGGTCATAATCGTGACGGTTTTGTCGGCTCCAAAGGAATGATTCATTTCCCACAAAGATGATGGCATTCCTTTGCCACAGCTGACAAGTGTTTTTTTTTTTGTTTTTTGTTTTTTTGCATGGAAGTTGATTTGGAGAAATGCCATTGAAGGTGGCAACAAATGGCCATAACTTGAAATTTGCGGTGGAATGTAGGATAATAATAAACAATTTTCCAAATAATTGAGTTTATACGAATTTTTCCAGAGGTTGTAGGAGGTCAAATTCCATCGACAATGTATCCCGCTGACCACCTAGAATTTTAAAAATTCTGCAAAACCTTGAAAACGAATCTGTACTCCCACGCCTTAGTAAGGCAAAGAAATGACGAGGTTTTTCCAAAGATGAATCACTCAATCCGCTAGCAGTTGCGGTCGCGATCATAGCAAAAATTTAATTTGTGCGAAATTAATTTATTATTTTATACAAAAAGAAAGCCAGAAATGCTGTTTGAATAATGGGAGGTGAGTAATGTCTTGCTTTGTGATTCACATTCGTAGAAGGTGTCTAATTTGCTTTTTGAACAAAGCTCAAAGTCTGCTACGAGTACAGTTTTGCTCAAATCTTATATTCAAAACTGTTTTGAATATAACACTCAGTCATTGAATATTCAAAACCGTGCTAGGAAGGCCTCGATTGACTTTTATTCATGTAGGAAGGCTCTTGGCCCAAACTTGGGTTTTCATACGCGGCAGCCGTTACACCCATCGGAGCAGTACGGAATACTGGTCTGATGGATGACACTGGACAAGAAAAGCAATATTATAGTAGTGCCCGTCATAAATTAACTATAGTTAATTTATGGTGCCCGTAGAACCACTTTTACAGCTGCAATAAAAAGGAGCCGATGGCACCTAAAGCAGCATTACGGCTGAATCCTCGCAATTGGCTCGTGGAAATCTGGACCTCGAAAGTGTCCTAAACGGTCTTAATAGTACTCCTAGTAATTCGGACTATATTGTCTCTTATTTGAACTTTAATGTCAAATATAAAACCAGGATTCCTAGCAAAATTCCGGGGTCAACTGGAGAATTTTCAAATGAGTCTGCGACAGAGATTTACACAGACGGATCCAAGACAACGTTTGGTACAACTGCGGGAGTCTACTCCAGTCCAACAGATATATGCCTCACCACACGATTGCCAAACCAATGCAGTAGATTTCAACCAGAAGTCATAGCAGTCCGACAATTCGGGGCTTGGTTTTCAATTAACTTGTAGATTGCAGTGCTATTGTTTTTTTTATATAGACAACCTAAGCAGAGATAAAAGTCTTGGTATCGTCAATAGTACAATCCAAGTCTTTTTGTCTATGTGTGCCCTGCTGCTTGAGCCGGGACAGCCACCTAACCCAACCCCAACAAACAGGCAGTTTAGTTAAAATGGCATTCATAGCATGAACTAACTTACTCGCTTCACTTTGTCTGACTCGTAGTCTATGAAATCCCATGGCCTGCTTTAGCAAGCCTTTTCACATCAGTGATTGCCACGTTTCTTGTTTTTTTTTTTGGCTGGGGCATTTTTTATTAATAAGTTGATGTGGCCAATCCAATGCAGTCTTAGGCTTTTTTACTTACAGAGACAGCGACACTTAAGAACTAATATCGTAAGAGCTTGCTTCAACACCCAGAAAAAAGTCCTGTTTTCGCTGTTTTGAACAGCATGGTGAACGGCATGGTGTGCCCAACATTAAGACGAGTTGTCTGAAGCCCTAAATTCCGGGATTAGCAATAGGTCCTCCAGTGTGGATGAAATTATTATCTCGATTAAAACGCAAGTTAAGCAAGGTGAAACGACTAGAAGGCTTATGCCACGCACCGCTCTATAAGACTTTGGTCGTCGTAACTACAGACCTACTGCTTTCTTTAGTGGAGATGGTATGAAATAGTGGGAACTCTCATGAAGAATGGAAGAACGGAATGAACTGCTGTTTAAGCTCAGTATAACAATATGACCAAGAGCCTCTTCACACGGGTTCGTATATGCGACTAAATTTTTTTTCTCCACTTGTCTTGAACTCTAAAAATAACCTTTAGCCTTTGAAATTTGATGAATAATGGTCAGAAGGATCCTTAACCTAGTCGGCCAGTTAAAAGTACAACTTCATACTGTTTTCCATAAATCACTAATCCTCCCACTTACCTTAATCATTATGTTGCTAACAAGTGCATGGAATTTCAAGTACATACATACATAATGGGCAAAAGGCTAGGTAAGCTTTACAGGGTCTAGCAAAATTACATACATATTCTATTTTAAACCAATCGTGACGGAACCGTAAAGGAAAATGTTTTATTTTCGTATCTTTATGGGACCAGAACACTTATACCAACTAAAAAGTAATACAGACTCTTGTGAGTTGTAAAGTTTTTACGACTGGCTAGCCGGAGATGTGATATAAATACTAGCACTCAACAACCATAAAATGCAAAAATTCCTTAAGATCGTGTCTAGAAAACTATTAAGTACTGATTAATTAGTCTTAAATCTTCTCAACGAAATACGATCCTTACCAGATTCCTAAATAAATCCGCAGAGCCACATCTTGATTTACTACCAAAGAAACGCAATTAGATTTGAAAATAATATTTGAGAAATATTCACTCCCACATTCAAAATATTTGCGTGCGTTTCGCAAAATTAAAAATAGTTTTCCAAGAATGTATCACTATTACCCTTTTACGCATCGGCGTTTTCTAAATGAGTTTTAAATATATACGAGTATGTATACACAAACTTTCTTCAATGTCAGAATTTGCGTTTTGTTGGATCTTGTTTAGGACATTGGGACTTTGAAGAGTAAACTATGATTTATGTGCATAGTCTTATTGTAAAACACTTAGCATTAAAATAAGAGAATTTCCTAATTATAATGCTCGGGACTGCAATATGTGACTTAAAACAGCTTAAAGATACAAATTTAAGTACGCCTCTTAATGGTATTCGCTGTCGAAATGCGCAGCTCCTTTCAATCAGCACTTCATCCCTTTTATGTGTTTTGAAAACATCTCCTTGATAATTTATAAATTTACCGGTTTTATTTGTTCTTCCTTTCTTCAGAGTGTTTTTCAAAAAGAAAATTTTACTCAATGTCATAAAATTTACTTTTTGTTATGGTTTTACTACCTACGTTTTAAATTGCATCAAACCTTGACAAGATAATTGCAATGGTGGCAGAAATGTCCTCGTAGCAAATTTGTACATTTATTCACTTACCTGGAAAGAAAAGAAAATAAGAAATGTAATTTTAGATCAAAGATCGGGCCATAACAATAAAAAAAATAATAGCCAAAGGTTAAAGCACTTAAATTTATTATTTTTACAAGTATGGATGAGGATTTAATTTCGAATTCAATTTAAAAAAAAAATCAGAGTAAAAGTGGACATGCACAATTTAATATTCGCACTTAAGGACTCCCACTCAAAGATTAAGACAATTTTCAACTTATTAACGTTGCTACTGATGCACGATATGTCTGGTGTGATTTTCCGTTTACGAACAATATTACATAATCATGTCGACACGCAATATTTGGAAGGTCAAAGTAAACAAAAAAAAAATTAAATAAGGAGACTGATCTTCGTGCACAAGTGGTTGATTGTAGGGATGCATATATTGGCAAGCAAAAATGAATAATTTACTTATGAGAACGCAGTTTTTTTTAAATCAGTAAAACAATAAATATGGTTGTTTTTGTCTACAAAGTCTTTTGCTTTTATGATTTACTTTTCATAGGTATATCTTCATTTAAATAAATTAAATAACAAACTGTCTAAGGAGTGGATACAACCTTATTAAATTTATGTTCTGTTCAGCAACGTTCATCGAAAAAAAATATTCAGGTCCTGGAAAAAATTGAAAATTTTGTTGGACAGGATTTTTCAATCAACGAGTCCCTCTTTCATTTCAAATGCCTCATTGGCTGCCAAATGCCACATATCTTGCAACAAAGTTGCCCATGTTTTAGATCATCTGATTGTAGGTCTTTTGGTTCAAATCTTTTATTCTTTGTTGCCTATTTCACCCAAATGATCAAGGGAAAGCCGTAATAAGTGATTTCTACTTAAATTTCGGGATCTGGAAAAAATTTAAAACTTTGCTGGACAGGATTTTTCAATCAACGAGTCCCTCTTTCATTTCAAATGCCTCATTGGTTGCCAAATGCCACATATCTTGCAACACAGTTGCCCATGTTTTAGATCATCCGATTGTAGGTCTTTCGGTTCAACCCTTTTATTCTTTATTGCCTATTTCACTCAAATGATCAAGGGAAAGCCGTAATAAGAGATTTCTACTTAAATTTCGGGATCTGGAAAAAATTTAAAACTTTGCTGGACAGGATTTTTCAAACAACGAATCCATCTTTCATTTCAAATGCCACATTGGTTGCCAAATGCCACATATCTTGCAACAAAGTTGCCCATGTTTTAGATCATCTGATTGTAGGTCTTTTGGTTCAACCCTTTTATTCTTTGTTGCCTATTTCACCCAAATGATCAAGGGAAAGCCGTAATAAGTGATTTCTACTTAAATTTCGGGACCTGGAAAAAATTTAAAATTTTGCTGGACAGGATTTTTCAAACAACGAGTCCCTGTTTTTTTTCAAATGCCTCATTGGCTGCCAAATGTCACATATCTTGCAACACAGTTGCCCATGTTTTAGATCATCCGATTGTAGGTCTTTTGGTTCAACCCTTTTATTCTTTGTTGCCTATTTCACTCAAATGATCAAGGGAAAGCCGTAATGAGTGATTTTTACTTAAATTTCGGGATCTGGAAAAAATTTAAAACTTTGCTGGACAGGATTTTTCAAACAAAGAGTCCCTCTTTCATTTCAAATGCCTCATTGGCTGCCAAATGCCACATATCTTGCAACACAGTTGCCCATGTTTTAGATCATCCGATTGTAGGTCTTTCGGTTCAACCCTTTTATTCTTTATTGCCTATTTCACTCAAATGATCAAGGGAAAGCCGTAATAAGTGATTTCTACTTAAATTTCGGGATCTGGAAAAAATTTAAAACTTTGCTGGACAGGATTTTTCAAACAACGAGTTCTTCTTTCATTTCAAATGCCTCATTGGCTGCCAAATGCCACATATCTTGCAACACAGTTGCCCATGTTTTAGACCATCCGATTGTAGGTCTTTTGGTTCAACCCTTTTATTCTTTGTTGCCTATTTCACCCAAAAGATCAAGGGAAAGCCGTAATAAGTGATTTTTACTTAAATTTCGGGATCTGGAAAAAATTTAAAACTTTGCTGGACAGGATTTTTCAATCAACGAGTCCCTCTTTCATTTCAAATGCCTCATTGGTTGCCAAATGCTACATATCTTGCAACACAGTTGCCCATGTTTTAGATCATCCGATTGTAGGTCTTTCGGTTCAACCCTTTTATTCTTTGTTGCCTATTTCACCCAAATGATCAAGGGAAAGCCGTAATAAGTGATTTCTACTTAAATTTCGCGATCTGGAAAAAATTTAAAACTTTGCTGGACAGGATTTTTCAAACAACGAGTTCCTCTTTCATTTCAAATGCCTCATTGGCTGCCAAATACCACATATCTTGCAACACAGTTGCCCATGTTTTAGATCATCCGATTGTAGGTCTTTCGGTTCAACCCTTTTATTCTTTGTTGCCTATTTCACCCAAATGATCAAGGGAAAGAAGTAATAAGTGATTTCTACTTAAATTTCGGGATCTGGAAAAAATTTAAAACTTTGCTGGACAGGATTTTTCAAACAACGAGTCCCTCTTTCATTTCAAATGCCTCATTGGCTGCCAAATGCCACATATATTGCAACACAGTTGCCCATGTTTTAGATCATCCGATTGTAGGTCTTTCGGTTCAACCCTTTTATTCTTTGTTGCCTATTTCACCCAAATCATCAAGGGAAAGCCGTAATAAGTGATTTCTACTTAAATTTCGCGATCTGGAAAAAATTTAAAACTTTGCTGGACAGGATTTTTCAATCAACGAGTCCCTCTTTCATTTCAAATGCCTCATTGGTTGCCAAATGCCACATATCTTGCAACACAGTTGCCCATGTTTTAGATCATCCGATTGTAGGTCTTTTGGTTCAACCCTTTTATTCTTTGTTGCCTATTTCACCCAAATGATCAAGGGAAAGCCGTAATAAGTGATTTTTACTTAAATTTCGGGATCTGGAAAAAATTTAAAACTTTGCTGGACAGGATTTTTCAAACAACGAGTCCCTTTTTCATTTCAAATGCCTCATTGGCTGCCAAATGCTACATATCTTGCAACACAGTTGCCCATGTTTTAGATCATCCGATTGTAGGTCTTTCGGTTCAACAATTTTATTCTTTCTTGCCTATTTCACCCAAATGATCAAGGGAAAGCCGTAATAAGTGATTTTTACTTAAATTTCGGGATCTAGAAAAAATTTAAAACTTTGCTGGACAGGATTTTTCAAACAACGAGTCCCTTTTTCATTTCAAATGCCTCATTGGCTGCCAAATGCTACATATCTTGCAACACAGTTGCCCATGTTTTAGATCATCCGATTGTAGGTCTTTCGGTTCAACAATTTTATTCTTTCTTGCCTATTTCACCCAAATGATCAAGGGAAAGCCGTAATAAGTGATTTTTACTTAAATTTCGGGATCTGGAAAAAATTTAAAACTTTGCTGGACAGGATTTTTCAAACAACGAGTCCCTCTTTCATTTCAAATGCCTCATTGGTTGCCAAATGCCACATATCTTGCAACAAAGTTGCCCATGTTTTAGATCATCTGATTGTAGGTCTTTTGGTTCAACCCTTTTATTCTTTGTTGCTTATTTCACCCAAATGATCAAGTGAAATCCGTAATAAGTGATTTTTACTTAAATTTCGGGATCTGGAAAAAGTCAATAATTTCGCTGGACAGGATTTTTCAATCAATGAGTCCCCCTTTCATTTCAAATGCCACATTGGTTGCCAAATGCCACATATCTTCAGTCGTTCACAGACCATCATCGTGGTAAGACTTGTTTCGGCTTCTCTGAATCATTCAGTGTGTTTCAATAGTGCGAAAGTTCATTGGTTTTTAATAGCCGAAGTGGCGCAGTGGTAGTGGTTGCGTGCAGTCACCCGAACCGACCCCGGTTCAAATCCGGGAAATAATTTTCAATTGCCTTTTTTTCTTATTTAAAATAATTAAATAAGTGGAAAATTACCAAGAAGAGTGGTAAACAAAAACCACGCCATGGACGAAAATCAACGGTCCGCACTCCCCATAGCGGGAGATGCGGACAAACAAACAACAACAGCCGATCGAGATCCAGATCCAGAAACGGCATCAACATCTGGCTGCTCAGCTGTAGTGGCCACCGAAGGGACAGTTAAAAGGAGGAGGAAACCCAAACCAACTCCTAACTTGGTCAAGCGCCCCACTCTATCAGCTTCGAAAGATAAGCTGCATGTCGAAGTGAAGGGGGGGGCGCAATCAAAACAAAAACAAGCAGCTACAGACATAGAACAGGAGTCTGCCGACGACGAGGAAGACTACCCATACGTCTCCGACGGTGGGGAGGGTCGCTATACGGGTGAGAACAACACCTTCGCCAAACTAGCGTCCTCGGAGTCAGAGGACGAGGATGAGACACTGGAGAGCCTGAGCAGCAGCATCCAATTGCTGCAGCAAAAGGTAATCCAAATCAAGGCCAAACAAACAGCTAGAAGAATGAAAGAACGCCAAGAAGAGCTTCAACTACAGCAGCAGAGACAACAGCAGCAACAACTACAACAAGAGCAGCAACTGCAGCAGCCCAAGCAGCAACAACAAAAACAGCCGCAACAACTGCAGCAGCAAAAACAACTGCAGCAGCCAAAGCAAAAGCTGCAAAAAATGCAGCAGCCACAGCAGAAACAGCTGCAAACAAAACAGCAGCAGCTGAAAACGCAGCAGCAACAACAACAGCCACAGCAGAAACAACAGCAGCAGCAACAACAGCAGCAGAAACAACAGCAACAGCAGCAGAAACCGCAGCAGCAACAACCGCAGCAGCAACAACAGCAGCAGCAAATCCAGCAGCAACAACAACAGCAACAGAAGACAACAAAAGAAAGGGTGCCGCCAATCAACACTTTCAAGGTGGAACTTAAGGACACAATCGAATTATGTAAGTCGGCCATTGGCAACAATTTTTCAATCAAACGTTTTAATAAGGATAGACATTCGATTCAATGTAATACTGTAGAACAATATCACATTATTAAAAATTTGTTAAGGGACTCGACGACGGAGTTCTTCTCCTTCACCCCGAAAGGGGAAAAGCTGCATACTATGCTGCTGAAGGGGTTGGAACCGTCTTCTGAACCGGAGGAGATCCTCAAATTGCTTAGAGAAACAAAGTGCGACGGGCTCGAATTCGTAGGAGTTAAGCCATTCATTACAGCTAAGGCCAAAAGGGAGAACCGGAAACTTCCGTTCTTCCTGGTTCAGCTGTCACCCAGCAGCAAACTGGATAGTCTAAGAGGCATTAAAGTCCTCGACTACCAGGTTGTAAGGTGGGAAAAATTAAGACGGAGCGAGAGCATTCTCCAATGCGTTCGCTGCCAGAGGTTCGGGCACGCCGCGTCGAACTGCGATATGCAGCCTCGATGCGTGAAGTGTGGAAAGGACCACAAGACAGAAGAATGTCCGCTAGGTAAGGATAGGGCTTCAGATAGGGAGCAACTTTCATGTGCACTATGCAGGAACACGGGGCACACCGCTAATTATCGGGGTTGCCCTCAGTTCCAAGTTATTAGGAGATCAAACATGGCTCGTCAGCAGAAGATCGTGGTGAAGCGTTCACCTGGTCCCGCTCTTTCAAATCAAGTCGTCACACCCCAATTGACGTACGCCCAAATGGCGGCCGGTCAGGGTAAGACGCAAAAGCAACAGCCAAAGGCTGCTCCAAAGGCGTCAGTGTCTAAAGCACCTGAGGCGCAAGCTGACCTGATGGCTATCTTGCTCTCAATTCAAGGGCAGATGGGCCAGCTTCAACGTCAGATACAAGAGCAGGCGACGCGGGTGGATCAGATCTACGCGCTTCTGCCGGGCCTAACGCACCTCCAGTCGTAATGGGTACCACGGCGGAGATTCCCCTTAAGATCCTTGCGGTGAATGTGAATTCACTGATAAGGATAGAACGTAGAAACTCACTTTTTAAGTTGCTAGATGACGAAAATCCTGATTTGCTTTTGATTAGCGAAACTAAGCTAACTCAGAGACATAAATTAAGGAACAATAGATATGATATAGTAAGAAGAGACCGACCCAACTCCACTCAAGGAGGTGGTGTCGCGATCTTTATTCGTAAAGAGCTGCGATATAAAACAGTGTACAGTGGTGAAGTGCGAAGGTTCCAGGTGCTGGAAGCGTGTATCGTGTGCATCCCTCTCCGTAGTGGAAAGAAGATGTACGTGGTCGCAGTCTATGCGCCTGAAGCCACTCAACCTTCTTTATTTATTTCAGAGCTCGAGACACTTTTCCGATGCCTAAGGCTGGAGTCGGAGGAGAACTATTATCTCATGGCCGGAGATTTAAACGCGAAGCATAGGGATTGGGGAAATAATACGCCAAATTCTAGAGGGAACCTACTACTTAATTGGTGGGGTCAGCACAATGTCGAGTTTAGACTCGATGTGAAAGCATCGGATAGTCCGTCGTTTCCCAGAGGCGGCTCTTATCTGGACCTCATGCTGTTCGACGTACGGCTACAACTAACCGACACGGACCGACAAACGATTAACTGTCTGCACACTTTTGTGTACGACAGCGACCATTGCGGACTTAGTGCCGAAATAAGTATTCAAAACGAAATTGCGGAATTGGAAGAGTTTGTCCAAACGCATACCTACAATTACAGTAGGACGCGCTGGACACGCTTCTCCCGAGTACTGACTAGAGCACTCTCCTCGAACTCGCTCTACCCACCGTCCAATAGGAATCTGTCAAACGAGGAGATTGACAGATACCTAAAGCAATTGGATGAGACAATCAAACGAACTATGGACAGTACGATACCTCGGTATCAACATACTGACAACGTAGATGTATTCCGCAACGCGACTATCGACGCACTACACCAACAAAAAAGTAGACTGTTGTCAAGATTAAAAACCTTGTACAGACAGTTTACTGACAGACAAAACTCGGAGGTTAGGACATTGAAGTCGTTGATCAAAAACCTCCAAAAATTGATCAAAGAAAATTACAGACTGACGGTGAATGCGTATTGGAACGGGAAGATTTCGGCGGTAAGAGCCAATAATCCCAGTATGTTCCCGCAAATCAATAAGATTTTTCGGAGGAATAACTTCAGCGACCTTCCGTGTCTTAAGATACCCCGAACGACGAACTACGAACAAATACTCATAACAGCTGGTATAGATCCAGATAACGCTGTCGAGGATGACGACTTCTTCGTGATAGAAGATCCGCAGGAGAAGGTTGAGGCTATAGGAGCGACTTTCCAGGAAGTGTACAAGGTGAATGAAAGCATTTACCCGAACCATGACCTGGATAATCGCGTCCTTGTGCACAACGTCTACCTTCGAAGTGATATGCAAGACTGGCGATCTGAGAACACTGGTTTCACCGTGTTCAATGAAGGTAACATGGCAAATAATGCCATCGCCGATGACAGGGTTCATCCCCCGTTCATATCGAAGGTAGATCTCCAAACGATCTTCGTCTCATTAAGAAGTAAGAAATCCGTGGGTATCGACGGAATTCCGAACATTGTGCTCCGACATCTCCCTCTAGAAGCGGTGGACATATACACCACCCTGTTTAACAATGCGTTGAATAATGCACATTATCCGGCGCATTGGAAAACAGCAGTGGTGCATCCCATTCCCAAAAGGGGAAAAGATACATCCAATCCGGCAAATCTCCGGTCGATAAGTCTCCTTCCGAACATTAGCAAGGTATTCGAAAAAGTGATCCATAGAGCCCTGAATAAGTGGGTTGAGGACAGAAATATAATCCCGGACAACCAATTCGGTTTTAAGGCGGGGCATGATACCCTACATGCCGCGTCTAAACTGGTTTCGGATGTCCAATGGAATAAAAGCAAGAAACAATGCACGGGTGCCTGCCTAATTGACTTGGAAAAGGCCTTCGATACCGTATGGTTAGAGGGACTCTTTTACAAGTTGAGTAGGCTGGGTATAAGTAAACCACTGCTGTACACTCTTTATAACATGCTCACCAGTAGAAAGTTCGTTGTGAAAAATGGCAATGTGACTTCTGCTGGTGTATTTCAAATTAAAAATGGTCTGCAACAGGGTGCAGTTAATTCGCCTATCCTTTTTAACATTTACACTAGCGATCTCATAGGTTCTCTTCACCATGCTATTGCGTACGCAGACGACTTGATTGCGTACAGGTCAGGTCCAAAGATCGAGGTCATTACAATACTCTTACAACGTGACTTCGAGACGATCCAGCGATATTGCGATGACTGGAAGTTGAAGATCAACTTTCAGAAGTCGGAAACCATCCTGTTCAGAACGCCGTTATCTGGGGCCTCGAGGGACACCAGAAAGAATTGGCGAAAGTTCTCCATCGTGGGACCGCACGGACGACCATTGGCGTGCAGAAGTGTAGTCAGATACCTTGGGATCTGGCTAGATCAGTATCTATATTTTAACAAACATATAGATGCTGCTCTGGCCAGAGCCAAAGCTGCTTTTGCCCTTACAAAGAGACTGTTTTATAGCAGCCAACTCGATGCAAGGGTGAAGGTCATCTGCTACACGGCCCTTATAAGGCCAATGCTTACCTATGGATGTCCGGTGTGGTTTAACGTTAGAGCAAGCTTAATGGAAAAGATTCGGGTGTTTGAGAGGGCTTGTCTCCGGGCTTGCCTTCATTTGTACAGAACACCAGAGTCTGAGTACAAAAAATTCTATTCCAATGAGGTCCTTTATAACAAAGCGAATCTAATCAGAGTGGACAATTTCCTGGTGAAGTTGATTCGATGTCATATTGCAAGAGCAATGAACTCGACCAATAACCTGATCTTTGGGGCTTACTACCCCAATGAAATGTACCATGAGAGGGTGCGCCTTAACGGCTTGGTCCCCCCAGAGGCATTCCTCTATTTCGACGGACAAGGTCTGATCCAGGACAGAGCGGGGTTTCCGCTTATCTTCCACGTCGCCAGAAAAGCTGTTGATAGGCGACTCAACTACGAGCGAGGCGTAGCACAGAGCGATGAGGAGCGTCTCCGATTCAGTAGGTCGGTGTCGGGGCGCGATGTTAAAGACATAGAAAAACAGCATCAGAAATTCTGGTGGCTTTTTGACCGAGAGGGAACTCCCTCGTCGATCCCTTTCAATCCTGGCTAGCCCTTGTAGGGCACGCTGGCCATTTTACATATATTTATTTATTTATTTATTTATATATTTAGACTGGCCGGCTTACGTAGTTTTAAGTCCATGTTTAAGTGTTGTCTTTTGTTGCTGTCCTTAGATGTAAGTTAGGTTAAGACATAAACACAGCACTTGAAAAAAAAAAAAAAAAAAAAAAAAAAAAAAAAAAAAAAAAAAAAAAAAAAACACAGCACTAAAATCAAAAAAAAAATATATATAAAAAAAAAAAAAAGTACGTATTTAGTTACGTATTTAGTTTAAGTAGTTTAAGATTTATTTTAAGGTAGTTTTTAAGATAGTTTTAAGTTTTATAAAATATAAAAAAAAAAAAAGTCCGGATACAAAGTTTTTCCAAAAAAAATAATTTTCTTTGTTTACCAAATTAGTAATCAAATAATTAGATAATAAATACTTAAGTAAGTTAGGTTAGGTCAAAAGACATAGTTTTAAGAATTAAGTTTAACTTAGAGTGCCCGCACAGGGCCAGTAAGTTAGTAGTATATAACGTAGTTAAGTTAGTTAAGCTAGTTTTAAGCGTTTTTTTGTTAGCATGTAAGAAATAATGAATTGAACTAAATAAAAATGCATTATAAAAAAAAATAAAAAAAAAAAAAAAAAATGCCACATATCTTGCGACAAAGTTGCCCATTTTTTAGATCATCCGATTGTAGGTCTTTTGATTCAACCCTTTTATTCTTTGTTGCCTATTTTACCCAAATGATCAAGTGAAAGCCGTAATAAGTGATTTCTACTTAAATTTCGGGATCTGGAAAAAATTTAAAACTTTGCTGGACAGGATTTTTCAAACAACGAGTCCCCCTTTCATTTCAAATGCCTCACTGGTTGCCAAATGCTACATATCTTACAACAAAGTTGCCCATGTTTTACATCATCCGATTGTAGGTCCTTGAAGGGAAGGGATGAAGGGAAATCCGTAATAAGTGATTTTTACTTAAATTTCGGGAAATGGAAAAAGTCAAAAATTTTGCTGGACAGGATTTTTCAAACAACGAGTCCCTCTTTCATTTCAAATGCCTCATTGGCTGCCAAATGCCACATATCTTGCAACAAAGTTGCCCATTTTTTAGATCATCCGATTGTACATCTTTTGGTTCAACCCTTTTATTCTTTGTTTCCTATTTCACCCAAACGATCAAGGGAAAGCCGTAATAAGTGATTTTTACTTACATTTCGGGACCTGGAAAAAATTTAAAACTTTGCTGGACAGGATTTTTTAAACAAAGAGTCCCCCTTTCATTTCAAATGCCTCATTGGCTGCCAAATGCCACATATCTTGCAACACAGTTGCCCATGTTTTAGATCATCCGATTGTAGGTCTTTCGGTTCAACCCTTTTATTCTTTGTTGCCTATTTCACCCAAAAGATCAAGGGAAAGCCGTAATAAGTAATTTTTACTTAAATTTCGGGATCTGGAAAAAATTTAAAACTTTGCTGGACAGGATTTTTCAATCAACGAGTCCCTCTTTCATTTCAAATGCCTCATTGGTTGCCAAATGCCACATATCTTGCAACACAGTTGCCCATGTTTTAGATCATCCGATTGTAGGTCTTTTGGTTCAACCCTTTTATTCTTTGTTGCCTATTTCACCCAAAAGATCAAGGGAAAGCCGTAATAAGTAATTTTTACTTAAATTTCGGGATCTGGAAAAAATTTAAAACTTTGCTGGACAGGATTTTTCAAACAAAGAGTCCCCCTTTCATTTCAAATGCCTCATTGGCTGCCAAATGCCACATATCTTGCAACACAGTTGCCCATGTTTTAGATCATCCGATTGTAGGTCTTTTAGTTCAACCCTTTTATTCTTTGTTGCCTATTTCACCCAAAAGATCAAGGGAAAGCCGTAATAAGTGATTTCTACTTAAATTTCGGGGTCTTTGGAAAAAATTTAAAACTTTGCTGGACAGGATTTTTCAAACAACGAGTTCCTCTTTCATTTCAAATGCCTCATTGGTTGCCAAATGCCACATATCTTGCAACACAGTTGCCCATGTTTTAGATCATCCGATTGTAGGTCTTTTGGTTCAACCCTTTTATTCTTTGTTGCCTATTTCACTCAAATGATCAAGGGAAAGCCGTAATAAGTGATTTTTACTTAAATTTCGGGATCTGGAAAAAATTTAAAACTTTGCTGGACAGGATTTTTCAAACAACGAGTTCCTCTTTCATTTCAAATGCCTCATTGGCTGCCAAATGCCACATATCTTGCAACACAGTTGCCCATGTTTTAGATCATCCGATTGTAGGTCTTTCGGTTCAACCCTTTTATTCTTTATTGCCTATTTCACTCAAATGATCAAGGGAAAGCCGTAATAAGTGATTTTTACTTAAATTTCGGGATCTGGAAAAAATTTAAAACTTTGCTGGACAGGATTTTTCAAACAACGAGTCCCTCTTTCATTTCAAATGCCTCATTGGCTGCCAAATGCCACATATCTTGCAACACAGTTGCCCATGTTTTAGATCATCCGATTGTAGGTCTTTTGGTTCAACCCTTTTATTCTTTGTTGCCTATTTTACCCAAATGATCAAGGGAAAGCCGTAATAAGTGATTTTTACTTAAATTTCGGGATCTGGAAAAAATTTAAAACTTTGCTGGACAGGATTTTTCAAACAACGAGTCCCTCTTTCATTTCAAATGCCTCATTGGCTGCCAAATGCCACATATATTGCAACACAGTTGCCCATGTTTTAGATCATCCGATTGTAGGTCTTTCGGTTCAACCCTTTTATTCTTTATTGCCTATTTCACCCAAATGATCAAGGGAAAGCCGTAATAAGTGATTTCTACTTAAATTTCGGGATCTGGAAAAAATTTAAAACTTTGCTGGACAGGATTTTTCAAACAACGAATCCCTCTTTCATTTCAAATGCCTCATTGGCTGCCAAATGCCACATATCTTGCAACACAGTTGCCCATGTTTTAGATCATCCGATTGTAGGTCTTTCGGTTCAACCCTTTTATTCTTTATTGCCTATTTCACCCAAATGATCAAGGGAAAGCCGTAATACGTGATTTCTACTTAAATTTCGGGATCTGGAAAAAATTTAAAACTTTGCTGGACAGGATTTTTCAAACAACGAGTCCCTCTTTCATTTCAAATGCCTCATTGGCTGCCAAATGCCACATATATTGCAACACAGTTGCCCATGTTTTAGATCATCCGATTGTAGGTCTTTCGGTTCAACCCTTTTATTCTTTATTGCCTATTTCACCCAAATGATCAAGGGAAAGCCGTAATAAGTGATTTCTACTTAAATTTCGGGATCTGGAAAAAATTTAAAACTTTGCTGGACAGGATTTTTCAAACAACGAGTCCCTCTTTCATTTCAAATGCCTCATTGGCTGCCAAATGCCACATATCTTGCAACACAGTTGCCCATGTTTTAGATCATCCGATTGTAGGTCTTTTGGTTTAACCCTTTTATTCTTTGTTGCCTATTTCACCCAAATGATCAAGGGAAAGCCGTAATAAGTGATTTCTACTTAAATTTCGGGGTCTTTGGAAAAAATTTAAAACTTTGCTGGACAGGATTTTTCAAACAACGAGTTCCTCTTTCATTTCAAATGCCTCATTGGCTGCCAAATGCCACATATCTTGCAACACAGTTGCCCATGTTTTAGATCATCCGATTGTAGGTCTTTCGGTTCAACCCTTTTATTCTTTGTTGCCTATTTCACCCAAATGATCAAGGGAAAGCCGTAATAAGTGATTTCTACTTAAATTTCGGGATCTGGAAAAAATTTAAAACTTTGCTGGACAGGATTTTTCAAACAACGAGTCCCTCTTTCATTTCAAATGCCTCATTGGCTGCCAAATGCCACATATATTGCAACACAGTTGCCCATGTTTTAGATCATCCGATTGTAGGTCTTTCGGTTCAACCCTTTTATTCTTTGTTGCCTATTTCACCCAAATGATCAAGGGAAAGCCGTAATAAGTGATTTCTACTTAAATTTCGCGATCTGGAAAAAATTTAAAACTTTGCTGGACAGGATTTTTCAAACAACGAGTCCCTTTTTCATTTCAAATGCCTCATTGGCTGCCAAATGCCACATATCTTGCAACACAGTTGCCCATGTTTTAGATCATCCGATTGTAGGTCTTTCGGTTCAACAATTTTATTCGTTCTTGCCTATTTCACCCAAATGATCAAGGGAAAGCCGTAATAAGTGATTTTTACTTAAATTTCGGGATCTAGAAAAAATTTAAAACTTTGCTGGACAGGATTTTTCAAACAACGAGTCCCTCTTTCATTTCAAATGCCTCATTGGCTGCCAAATGCCACATATCTTGCAACACAGTTGCCCATGTTTTAGATCATCCGATTGTAGGTCTTTTGGTTTAACCCTTTTATTCTTTGTTGCCTATTTCACCCAAATGATCAAGGGAAAGCCGTAATAAGTGATTTTTACTTAAATTTCGGGATCTGGAAAAAATTTAAAACTTTGCTGGACAGGATTTTTCAAACAACGAGTCCCTCTTTCATTTCAAATGCCTCATTGGCTGCCAAATGCCACATATCTTGCAACACAGTTGCCCATGTTTTAGATCATCCGATTGTAGGTCTTTTGGTTCAACCCTTTTATTCTTTGTTGCCTATTTTACCCAAATGATCAAGGGAAACCGTAATAAGTGATTTTTACTTAAATTTCGGGATCTGGAAAAAATTTAAAACTTTGCTGGACAGGATTTTTCAAACAAAGAGTCCCTCTTTCATTTCAAATGCCTCATTGGCTGCCAAATGCCACATATCTTGCAACACAGTTGCCCATGTTTTAGATCATCCGATTGTAGGTCTTTTGGTTCAACCCTTTTATTCTTTGTTGCCTATTTCACCCAAATGATCAAGGGAAAGCCGTAATAAGTGATTTCTACTTAAATTTCGGGATCTGGAAAAAATTTAAAACTTTGCTGGACAGGATTTTTCAATCAACGAGTCCCTCTTTCATTTCAAATGCCTCATTGGCTGCCAAATGCCACATATCTTGCAACACAGTTGCCCATGTTTTAGATCATCCGATTGTAGGTCTTTTGGTTCAACCCTTTTATTCTTTGTTGCCTATTTCACCCAAATGATCAAGGGAAAGCCGTAAAAAGTGATTTTTACTTAAATTTCGGGATCTGGAAAAAATTTAAAACTTTGCTGGACAGGATTTTTCAAACAAGGAGTTCCTCTTTCATTTCAAATGCCTCATTGGCTGCCAAATGCCACATATCTTGCAACACAGTTGCCCATGTTTTAGATCATCCGATTGTAGGTCTTTTGGTTCAACCCTTTTATTCTTTGCTGCCTATTTCACCCAAATGATCAAGGGAAAGCCGTAATAAGTGATTTTTACTTAAATTTCGGGATCTGGAAAAAATTTAAAACTTTGCTGGACAGGATTTTTCAAACAACGAGTTCCTCTTTCATTTCAAATGCCTCATTGGCTGCCAAATGCCACATATCTTGCAACACAGTTGCCCATGTTTTAGATCATCCTATTGTAGGTCTTTTGGTTTAACCCTTTTATTCTTTGTTTCCTATTTCACCCAAATGATGAAGGGAAAGCCGTAATAAGTGATTTTTACTTAAATTTCGGGATCTGGAAAAAATTTAATACTTTGCTGGACAGGATTTTTCAAACAACGAGTCCCCTTTCATTTCAAATGCCACATTGGTTGCCAAATGCCACATATCTTGCAACAAAGTTGCCCATGTTTTAGATCATCCGATTGTAGTTATTTTGGTTCAACCCTTTCATTCTTTGTTGCCTATTTCACCCAAAAGATCAAGGGAAAGCCGTAATAAGTGATTTTTACTTACATAAATATCGGGACCTGGAAAAAGTCGAAAATTTTGCTGCACAGGATTTTTCAATCAATGAGTCCCCCTTTCATTTCAAATGCCACATTGGTTGCCAAATGCCACATATCTTGCAACAAAGTTGCCCATGTTTTAGATCATCCGATTGTAGATCTTTTGGTTCCTTTTTGATTTTCTTATTTTAAAATCAATAAAAAGTCAATAAGTTATCGAGGAATCTCGACTTCTTTAACCTGTTAAGATCTTCATCGCTCTTTCTCTACTTATACTCAAACATTTCATCTAATCCTTGCATCTAATTGCGTCACCCTAATTTCATAAAAATTATAATTTTTTGATCTTTCTAATACAGATGGTGCGAAATACGATTATATTGGAGTATTTAAGTATAGCAGAGTGGATAAGTACAGTGTAAGTAGTTCTTAATTGGTACATGAGCAAATCAACCACTATGATGATCTACCTAAAAAAATTTAAACTTTTCAGATGGTGCTGAGCTCGAAAAGAAAGAAAAAAAAATCATAATATTAATAGACCGATTTTCTGATTGACCTATATTTTCCAAAGTATCTACGACTTAGTTTTGTTTATTAATAAGTTCAACGTTCAATTTTTCTCTAAGCCAAATATTATAGTCCCCTATTTGAATGACATTGGGATTATTTTAAAGTTTTGCTTTTGCTGCATTATAAGTATAGAACCAACTTTAAAAAATTCTATAAATATCACCGATTTCAATGGAATCCAATGATAACAACGAAGTCAATAAAGTCAACAACTGTTTAATTCGAATATAACCCACATAACTGTTTGATCGAACAACCTATTATATAACCATTACAGGGAAATGTTTAAGCCCAAAATGCTATTATAATAAAAAAATTAATGATCAAACCTATAAAAGCGATTTAACGACAATTTACTGTGTGATTCATCTCATTCCTCTACATGCATCTAAGACAAAGAATATGAAAAACAGAAGCGGACAGATGTTCTATAAAGAACTGTTGTACCCCAATTCACTGGAATGGGGCGACGAATTTTTCAAAACACATTTGTGTCACGTAGAGTTCAGTTAATACACACGATTTGGCATATCAGATGAGTTGCTGGTACAGCAATGCATTTGGTTCCGAAAATTGGACTGATTCTGACGTAAGAGTATCTGCTTTCTTGAATTTTTAGAATCCAGACTCATCGCAAGTTGGAAGAGTTCATAAACTCGATTAAAACTTAATTGCTAAGAATAGGGACCTGAGAGTGAAACCGGTTAGTAGAAAAATAACTCCATATTATCTTGGTATGGTAGCAATGTTCTCTTTCAGCTAGAACCGATCTTCTATTTTAACGCCTCAAGGCTTACCTAAAGCGAAATTCCACTTGAATGCGTCATAGGACGTTAAGTTATTAAATTCATTTTTCTTGAACATTATACATCATAAAAACGCTCATTGTGCGTACCCCAAAGGAGTGACTATCTACGACTGTTCAATGACAGAGACCCCCTCCTTTTTTTTCTGCCAATGCACTCTCCCTTTAGCTATTTTTATTTGCATCTCATTAGAAGCTGTCTTAATGAGTTCTGCTGTTGCAAAAACGAATCCTATCCGGATGAAAATATCGTAAATCTATTTTTAAATTCCAAACAAGAAGTCAACAACACAAACGTACCTCACATGGCTCTTTTTCTTTTGCATTCCAAAGTCTATTATTGCAATAAGACGACAACGAAGATTGCACATTTTGATGCATGAATTCGCGCATATGTGGATGCTAAAGTATCTGTATATCTTTAGTGTAATTAAAATCTTTATTACTACGATAAAACTGATTAAATGTGCATCTCGTTAAGTCACTCTGTACATGTGTAGATACAAAGATACAAAAGTCAAGCGACCTCGATGGCATCCTTGCACTGAATTTGAAGGAAGATTTCAAAATGACTATCGTTTGTCGTGATTGCGATGTCAATGGTTATTAATGAGATGCAAGATGTGTTGAAGATCATTTGTATCTATCATTCCTATCTGAAATTAGTTTAGCCCAGAAAACGTTTCGTTTGAAAAATGGAACAATGTGCATATGTTCGTGTCACAATTTGTTCAAGTTCGAAATGGTTTTGGCTTTTCTTTTTTGTTTTTTTTTCTTCTTCTCTATTTGGAGGCATCTTATTAACATCTTATTTTGTAGGGATGATTCCGTGATTTTCCCCAACAAAACAAAAAGTGAGAAAGTGAACATCGAACAACATGATGTCTTGTTTGTGGAAAAAAAAAAGAACAACCAGAAGAATGAAAGAACATTAATCTTGTACCTGCTGTTGTCATTCAACGAATTGAGATGAGTATTTTTTTCCTTTTCTATTAAACAAAGAAACCGGATTTGAAATTCGAAAATAGGTTCTTTTGTTGTCTTATCTACTGCCATGGCCACATCGTTTGTAAAGTGTTCTATAGTTCCCTGTCGAATGACATCGTTTAAGTGCTTTCATTCACAAAGTACTGCGCAAATTACCATTCATTAAATGAAGAACCCTACCAGTGATTATGAAAGGAAAACTTAGAGGCTATCTGATGGATATCAACGCGTATGACATAATACAAAGAACCCTGGAGCCAAAAACACCGAAGTGACAAAGTAGTTTACGGGTTTTATAAGATTTCCTGCGTAACAGCCTCAAGTTAAGGTAATAAACAATTAAATCATTTATGAATCTGTTTAAAATCGAAATGAAATAAACAGCCTTTGACACTAACTCCTTTGGGAAACCAGACTATTCGGGGAGGAGTGGTAGACTGGGAATGGTGTCTTCAATTACTAAATTGTATATTTTGCCATCAACAGTAGCTGATTTGAGCTTCAAGATAAACAGGAGGTTTTAAAGCTATAATAATACATGATTTTTCGTCAGATGCCTTGAACCCTCCTCAACTTTTCAACGCAATGTGTATTCGAGGGGTTCTACGGTATCGCGTAGTATTCCAGACTGCAGGCTATGGTGCAGATACAAAATCCTTTGTGGGAGAAGGCAAATATCATGAGGGTAGATGGCGACCATTGAATTTCTCAGCTTTCCTTCACACGCGTTTTATGGATAACCTACTGATGACCACAAGTATGAACCCCTGACGTACACCAGTCTATTATACTATAAAGTCTTATGACACATAAGGAGACGCAAATAACATCTCAAGATAGTGGCTTGTACAAAAATTGACTATCTTCCGAAAAGTGTTTTCAATTCTACTTGTTACGCAGCAACAATTTTCAATATAGTAAAAATACTCGAATCTACTCCAAACATCCATTAATATTTCATCATCTCTGTTGTATCTGAATATCCTTTAAGTATCATAATAAGGAAAACATTTTTCGAAAATAATTTCAAATTTATTGAACATTAAAAATACCATCCCAAACCGATTTCAATAGACTAATCCATTAAATATGATGTCACTTTTTTGTATCTATGGATTTTTCCACTGGTTTTGCATAATGTTCGTGGAATTCGTATGAATCAAAGGAAAGCAAATTTAAGACAAATTTAATATAAAATGAAATTGAAGAAATTCTTTTAGAGTCTGGTATTTTTATTGATACATAATGTCGAGTAAATTGATGTTAAAGGCGAATAGTCCTATTTATATACTGTTCTCATTTCATGCGCAAAAATGTTATAATAAGCACCACGACATAAACAAAAAAAAAAAAAAGAACTTTTCATGCTCTTCGTCCTTTTTTTAAATATGTAATCACTCTTTTTGTTCTTTAGCCATTTGAATACTGAAATAAGTTAAGAAAAAAAAGGGAAAGAAAAAAAATACAACCGTCGGGTCTACTTGTCCCGAGATCCCTTTTTTTTGTACAACAAATATGCGTAAATCCATCTTCACCATCTATTAGATATTTATTTAGTTTTTTTTTTTTTTAAATCCTGCAAAAGGGTAAGCCAAAGAAGAAACATTGAAATAGCCTCAGTGATGATGATGACGGGTAAGATGATGATGAATTTTGATAGAGCATGGGATGGACCATGACGAAATGAAAAGATTTACTTCAACATGTGTATCCACCTACGTTCAAAGAAGTCTGTGGGATTTTGAAGGCTTTTTACTTTTTCTTCTTGTTTGAGAACGAAAAGGAAATAATTATGGAATCACGTCAGAGTTAGAAAATTCCTACCGGGTGACACAATATTCCCCTCTCTTTTCGCTAAAGACAACCGGTATTTCTGGCATCCACTGCATTCCATGCAATCTGTTGTACCTATCCTCCTGCTGCTCCACCTCCTGACTGCATTACAAATTTGAAATATTCGCTCCTTAGCCGCAAGGTGATGCTATGTATCCATGTATCTTAATCACCGAAACTGCATATGGGAGCGAGTGCAGACATAATTCGTTGAGTTGGTCAAAGACTTTCTTCCACAAAGCGCCTACGGCTGCGCTATAGTGCTGCACTCATGCATTCCTGTGATCTTCATTCATTTAACAGTCGACTGGGTGCCAATATTTCAAACCAAAGACGGCGACGGTGGCGGCGGCGAATCCGCTTGAATATTTATAAAGATTTTGGTAGGCATTTCTTTTTTGGAATTTTTTGTTTTTTTTTTTTTTGGTTTTTGTCTGCCGGCTGGAGTCCGGGGTCCCAAGATGAATGATTTCAATTGAAAGGTACCCTGCTCTGCGCGGGAAATTATACACTTCTCTCTCAGGAGGAGGAGGAGGAGGAGAATCAATATATTTTGGGTCTGGTCTGATGTGCTTTTTTAAGGTCAGCTTTTTTTGTTTTATTTTTTATTTTTTTTTTTGGGAGGATGAGTCGAAATGGTGTGTGCACCTGTCAGATGAATTCCCCGCGTGGAAATTATGTCACATGTCAAGACGGGCAACAATTGATTGTGGTTAATAAATGCTTATAAATAATTAATTTTTACATGCAAATTGTTCCGTTACTTTGGGGAATTGCACTCCGCGTGTGTGAGTGTAATTAATGCTTTCCCAAGTGGTATGTGATGGGTAGCCCATCGCAATGGCGGCATCTTTACCTCATGACAGAGGATGCTGTTTGATTGATTTTGAATAGGAAAAAGGAAATTGTAGGATGCACACTGATTTTCGCCAATTGATTTAAGAAAAAAAAATAAAAATTGACTAATGATTGAAAACTAAGGAAGGAACAATTTTACCGTTAATGGGGGGTGAAATTTTTCGACTCTACCTTTGGTGAAAGTTTCCTTAGAAGAGATTGGATCTTGCTAAGTGGTCACAGCGGGAATTTGTTTCAAACGATTAGTCAAAAAATTGAAGAATATATGGTTTAGTTAAATATTTACAAAGAAGTATTAATCAATGTTTGGTTCGTATACATAATAGTTTAACGGTTTCAATGAAAAATGCGCCTTACAGTTTGTTTGACAGTTGTTTACAAGTTTGAGATACTTTTTGAACTTATTCGTAGTTATGCAATTCTTTTCTTTAAAGCATTCTTTCATAACTTGTTGTGCACACACTTGGTGGTCTCATAGATCTCATTGAAAGCGACTTAATTGTCATTTTCAAAACATATACATAAGTACAGTTTCAACATTTAATGGAATAGTCTGGAACGGTAGGTTGGAGATAGGTGACTGCAAATACGGGAGTGCAGCTTCACTCGGATCTCAACGGATCCATTGTGTTGCCCGGTTTGGGATATCTGAACATCATGAAACAAGACAATTATTCAAACAATTAGTTTATGGCGGCAGCAGGCCTCCTCTACCCACCTGTTTTAGTGATGAATTTTAGGGTGGTTTTAGGTGACGTGTCTACTAGTTCGATAATGTCATTGAAAGATACTTTATGCTTGGGCATTCCGATAGAAAATGTATTGGGTCTTCCTCTACCTCTGTGTCGCCACAGCTCCTGCATGGGTGGGCCGCCATTGAGTTGTGGCCTGAGAGGATATCTATGAGAGGATTGAAGTTCTTTCATGTCGTATTGGGCCAATAGTTTTCGAAAGACACTGCATGAGGTGAGTGTACTCCTCACCTTATTTTGCCCATGTTGTGAAAGTCTGAGGTGTATTTGGACATGAGATGGACATGCTTGTTGATCGTTTGATTCTGAGCCTTTTCTAGTTAGATTATGTCCATTTCATTTCTGTGAAAACCCATGTCCCGGAAGCCAGTAAATCGTGGTGCTGTGCCTCGAGGCAGCCATATACAATTGCTATAGCTTGTAAAGTAATGTGTGTCAGTTTTGTCGCTAGTTTTTTTTTTGCTTACATTATACTTGAACGGATAACGCGAAGGCAGAATCTATCAAAAGTCTGTGAAACTGTGTCTAGTATTGAAAGTATAAAAACAAAAGTTGCGATTTATCGGTAATTGAGAATAAAACCAAGTACGTGGCGTTAACAAAACATCGCTGAATTAGGCAGAACGTTACAGTCGACAACTTTAACTTTGAGGTTGAAAGGAATTTTGCCTACCTTGGCTCTGATAGTAATACTTTGTGAGAAATCAAATGAAGAATACAAATAACTCTTGCCAACTGCTATTTCTTTAGCGATTTGGAACATAGAAGGCAATTAAATATGTAAATGTATCTGCAGCAAGTATTTTTTCTCATTTTAGTCGTTCATCAACCAGCGCTGTCATTCGTACCACTGCTAGTGATACATAAATAATAAATAGTGCTATGGTAGGGCTTCGGATACCAAAGCCATGGTGTGAGGATGAAGTGGAAAAATGTGTGAAATTGAAAGTAACAACTGCATGAGATACTTAAAAATCATCTTTATAAGAGGTCAGATCTGTCTCAACTGGATTCATCTATGACTCCCTATGAATTTTAAGACTAACTGCCTATTTTATACAAAAGTCAAATGTTGCTACTAGAATTGTGAAAGAAGAAGGCCAAAGGTATTACTCCATCGCTACTTGCGAACCATAGTCAGCTAAAAGTCAAGTGATTGCTTAGTCTCTATTGTGGACTCTCTGCCATGGTTGCCACTTTGCTAGTTTTGTCACCAAATTTGGTAATTTCTCGTTGGTTTGTTACACCCTTCAGGCTTTCTTGATTCTGTTTTCTAGATTTCTCCTCCATGTTGACTTGTTGTCCAGGATGACCCCAAGATACTTTACATCATTTTTTAGGTCCAGTTTTACTCCCCTTAAAAATTGTACAAAGAAGTCCTCTAGATTGTATCTTCTCGTGAAGAAGACCATGTCTGTCTTTCCAGGATTGACGCCTAGGCCGCAGCGGTTTGCCCAACTTTCCGTTGATGTCCAGTGCTTACTGCATGAGCTCACCCAGTGTGTCCAGATGTTCCCTAATTAAGATTGCGAGGTCGTCAGCATATGCTATACATTTGAACCTAGATACATGGTGAACTAGATCTGTGAGAACTGATAGATATACCTTTCTTTGATAACTTTTCAGAAGCCAACTCTTCAAGGATGTATTCACAGATGCAGCCAATGACCGTCCATCAATGTTTCAGGAATTTATTTTTAAATTTCATACCATTCTTATTATGGTTGGCTTTGTTACAACAGAAGCTGTTCCCAGTTGCATATTCTCAGAAAACTATAAATACGTAACCTACTCATTGTCATACCTTATTCAATTTCTGCATTTTAGTTACATGATATCAGCAAACTTTGTATGAACTACCGATAACTACGAGAATAAGTTGCGCAATAACTAACCGTTCATTGCTTAGCTATAAAAATAAACTCGCGTTTTGCCTTCTTGCAAAAGTTCGTAACATAAGAGTTTTTTCAGTTGGCAAGGGAGGGGGTTTCCCCTCTCACTCACAGCCAGTGGACAAATAAATTGCCAACGCGCGTTGGCTGACATTGAGTTCGAGGTGCATTTTGAAATCTATTTTCGGGTACGGAATCATTCGACTAAGCAAAGTTCTTTGACTGTGCTTAGGTAAGCCGTGTTGTAGATGTTTTTTCTGTTTTTTTTTTTTTTGTTTTGGTAAGCATACACACAGGGTGTGTGTATCGTGGTCACAGAGGGCGACAAAAAGGGTCTACCTCACGAACTGAATTCGACTACACACTTTTGTCTCGACGACCACGACGATGGAATATCAAATACGAATACGAACGGATCTGGAGTGAACCCTTTCAGTTTCGTTTTGAAACTTTTTGGTTACAATGTCTCGAGAATAAAAGCGAAAAACATAAAAATAAAAACAAATTTTGCAACAAGGTTCGCCAGGTTTTTTTTTACTTTTTATTTGAATTCTGAAGAATTTTGTTTTGTTTTGTTTTGTTGGCTGTGGCCAGAATGTGATTTGCTAAGTGGCTTTTTGTTTATCATTTGAATTATAGGTTATATGTACATACATACAATGGAGATGTAGATGTGAATGTGTTAAGGTTGGAGGTTTTGTTAAGTCAGACAGTATTACGTTAACTTGTTTGGACTTTTGGTTTCAGAGAATTAAATTTTGTTGCATATTCCCATGTCTTTTGTGCGCTATGATCGTCTTTTTGTTTATCTGTGTTTGTTTTGTCTGAGTTTAATAGGATGATTGTTGGCTAAGGCACATTGACATCGTCTGATTTAGAAAAGGTATTCTGTTTTAATTTTTTTGTCTGCGACCTTTATTTGGGGCGCCTTAGCTAGACAGCGCTGATGAAAAAAAAAACTCAAAGTTGTGTCATTTCACACGAAAGTAAAAGTGTTTTAAAAAGTAGATTAGATACTGTAGTTGCAGACATAGAGAATCATATGTTGAAAATAGAAAATCAGGCTAGGGAATCAATGAAGTCAAAGTCGTAAGTACGTTTTTTTCATCTACCAAAGTATGTAGGTGCACACGCCTCTTAGTATGAATTGTTTAGTGGATTACTTTTGGTATTCAACCCCATTTTATGTATTTCACCAAAAGTCTGAAGCAGGCCTAGAAGGCTTTGAGCGCATTTTCAATGGCCTGTCTACATAAGGCTTCCAGTTAAGATTAAGGTTTAATAATACACGAAATATTTAGTTTAATTGCTTTTGGGATTTGAGGTTTAAATTTGTTCTCTTGATAAATGATATAATGAATGTCTTAGTTGGGTTAACATTTCAGCCTTCTGTCACCAGATACCTTTAGAAATACTGAGGTCGGACTGATTGTCCTGAAAGCCTTTAAATTTGCAGGAGATCTGCAGCCACCTTAAGATATGAACACTCCATAAACTTTTCTCCACGGTACTGGGATGTAGCTTAGTCCATAGCTGGTTCTAAAAATTAGCACTAGGATTTAAATGAGAGTATCGAAGCCGTGTTGTAGGACGACAGGGAAAAATCTCCACTTTATGACTTTTGTTTGGAAATAGTCCATATGACTACCTACCCATTGTGTACCTGTTAGGAGGCCGTTGTACAAATTCATTTATAGTACGTATGACTGTATCACTAAATGACTTTGCAGGAGCAGTCCTAAAATTTCGCTATAACTGAGCGTGAAGCTGCCCTCAATTTTTGGATGAGATGAATCCCATTACTATGGTTTCTCGAGGAGTTTCTGTAGTTCCTCGTACTATTTTGGTTTTATGGTTTGGTTCATTCTGGCTTACAGATGGGTGCTGGTCTTTGTCGCAGATAATACAGTTCGCAGATCTTTCCTGGCCACACCATATCTCTAACGAACAGCTTTATCAGAGAACGGGTCATGAACCTATAGGCACAACCATACAACGACGAAAGTGGCAGTGGATTGGTCACACTCTCCGAAAAGGTGACCGGTCCATAGCTAACCACGCGATGCAATGGAACCCGCTTATTCAGGATGGCAGAATACGCGGCGATCCCAGAAGTACATGGCGCAGAACAGTCGAGAAGGAAGCCACGTCAATTGGGAAAGAGTTGGGGATAGCCGAGGCACATTGCCAGAAAACGCACACGATGGCGCGTAGCCGTTGTAGAGGCCCTAGGACACACAGGGGGATACAGGACATAAGTAAGTAAGTAAGATCTTGTTTAGGATTGAGTGCTGCGTAGCTGTAGGGTAGGCTAGCTTTTCTGCCTCTGGGATTACTTAGGATTCCTAATGCACAGTGAGCTCTTAGTAATCAACAATGGTAATTATGTGGGCTCTGTTAACACCCCGTAGGCTTCTAGTTTTACTCTGGTTTTGCTTTCACACATCAAGATTACATATTTGCTTGTTTCTATGATGTCAGGGCTTTCAGGCTTCTAGCTTGACACTAGTTAAAGAAGTCAGACTTCTATCAGGCTAAATCAAAGCTTAGTCTAGACAGATACATATTGCACTAGGTTAGGTAAAAAGTAAGAAAAAAAGTAAAAAAAAGATCCGGCCCAGTTCAATGCAAAGACTCGTAGTAAAGCGTAAGGACTGGCATGACTGTTCATGAAAGCTGCATGTAAACTGATATACAGTTTCGTCGAGAACTGAGCAAGGAACCCTACACTACCATGTTTCAAATCAAATGCATCTAAGATACTCTTGACATGAAATGCAGAATGTTTTGATTCGGTGCTAATTAGTTAGATCCAAACTTTTATGGGAATGCCTACATAAGCTCCATGATTAGGGTAGATGTAACAAAGAAACCCTGTACTGACTACCCCACTAAGTTGAAATCGAGAAACCAAGAGATTTAATTTAGGGTGAACCATTGCCGAATTTGAATCAGGGTACCTATAAACAAAATTTTTAGAAAATACTACAACAGAACAAATATCTTATTTTACAAATACATAGTATAGACCTGATGGGTTTGCTTCCATTACTATTGGTCCAGTAAATGGAATACTATTTAAAAAGTTCTATATTTAGCTTAAAAAACTAGAAAAAGTAAGCTATTGTACATCAGGGCCGTTAAGTTACTGATTGAGCTGAGTGATGTTAAGATCTTCAAACACTTACGCAAAGAAGCTGCTCAGGCAAAAACACCTTTCTCGAAACAACTTTCTATAGACGCGAATATTTGAGACAACAAAGGCAAGTCGGATAGTTTTTTATTTTTTTCTTCTCTTTCTTGATCTTCTTAATCCCAAAATGTTTTTAAATGCACTTTCATGTTTTTTTTTCCTTTCATTCAAGATTCCACTCAGTCAATTTAGCCTTATTGGCAAATAAATCACAACAGCGTCGGTAATTAACACTCAGACAGCACCTGGTATTTAGGGAGATCGAATGTGAGAATGCGCCTCTAAGAGCCCATAAAACTCGTTCGAACAGGTCAGCAGAGCGATGCAAACACTTATCAGATACAAAACTGCGAAAAAAAGAATTAAAACATTTCCACAGTTGAAAATTGCAAAATTTTTCGCTGCCAATTTATCAAAAAAACAAAAAAAAAACCCAAAACAAATAAGACCATTTAATGCATGCCGAATTGGCATCTCCATGTCCAACTCCACAGTCGCGAGCACTCTCCGCCGGTCTGTGCCAGTAATTACGTGCTACGCGCTCCATTTAGATAACACGGCTATATAACACATTAACTCGTAGATGAACTGACGCTGTCCGATTAGAGGGCAACATGTGATGACTTTTTCGGTTCGGCTCGCGGAGTATGTTCTAGATTCTAGTCGCTGCAAAGATGCAGTCGTAGGTAGGTAGATGTCTACATGGACGGTGCCAATAGTCTATTGATTGTATATAGTTGCAACTGCGAATGCCCTCAAAGCCGCTTTTATCAGTTTTCTGATAGTCTGTGGCCAGTTCGTGGCTGCTGCTATTGCGTGTTCTTAGGATTGTCGTCGTCGTCGTTGTCGTCGTAGTCGCCTCAGAGTGGTGCACTTCTTGCAGCAACTTATTGAGTCGTTCTTGTCTGATAGTACGCCATATCAGTGCGCTGTGATCGCTTCCGATGTGCGAGTTGCAAAGCCTTGTGTAATTAAGTTAAAGAGTTAATGAATTTTGTGTATTACATTCGTCGTTGCGCTGCGCTGTGCCGCCACCCGAATTGGGTCAAATTGATTTGGAGCAATTTTTTTGGTTATTTTCTTTTTTTTTACAAAGACTCGAAGAGAGAGTGAATTGAAATGTTTTGGGTTAAAATTGATTGCATCTGGTTTGTTTGATAGTCCCGGTAGAAGTTTAATTATTAAATTTATGTGGACGCTTTTCTCTTTAAACTTGTGGGACTGTGATTTTTATGGGTAACCAAGATTGAGTGGTCGTTTTTTATTGACTTTCACACATGCATACTGGCAGTACCTAATTGGTGCACTTTTAACATCTGATAGTGATTTTTCAGTTTAAATGCCTGTCGTGCTTGTTTTCGAAGGTGTTGAAGACCAGATAAGCTGAACTTGTTATAAATTCAATTTCGAGTACAGCTTCTTCATATGTACGTACTTAGAAGTATAAGATATTAGAAATTGGGTGTGGCTGCGAAAGGGTGCTAACGATGAAACCATCACGACTGCATTATTGAATGGAGACGCAAACACGAGCAAACAAAACAAAACAAACAAAAGCAAAAGGCTAATCTAGTCCTAAGGGCATCCAGTTAGTAGGAGTTGAAATCGAAAAGTTACGAGGTTAGGTACCTAGGGCAAACTTGAGTATATACACAGTTCTAATATCTTGAGCTGGATGTGGACAGTGATGTCGAGAGCAATCATCGTCTATGTTGGCTCGGATCGAAATGACACAGTTCCCAAAGGTGACACTATTAAATAATTTTGTTTCGAATACCATCTTATAAGTACATCGACGAAATTAATCGATGGGATGGTATAAGGAAGCGAGGAGTCTTCAAGCTAAGAACTACTGTCGATGGACAAGTTTTACCATATCGTCCATTTGGAAGTTCGCTTAATAAAAACATACGCTGTGCTAGGAGAAAACACAATAGATACATACATATATTGTTTAATATGAACTTTTGAACACCATACGAAGTAATGAACAATGAAAGAGAGTATTGGTAAAGGAAGAAAGTCTATTTCCAAAATGAAATTACAATTGGATTTTCGACTGGTTGCCAGATGGACATGCAGATAGGTGATAGTTGAACGTTCAAATGATGTAGTCTTTTAGTGACTATTCCATTGACTTCTTTAGAGTATGTACTGCAGTAGTCTTTGCAGTAAATAAACATTACAACAGCAATAACTATAAACTTGAGTTCAGGTTAATTCAATTGCCTTCATGATGATGAATACCCAACCATTTCAATAAATACCAATCAGTCCTCATTTAAGTGTTTCACCACGCCCTTTTTACCTGCATAATTTACCCAATAATGCACAAATAATTGGTATTACCTAACATTTCATCCATGAATGATTGGCATCTCATTGAAAATGAATATCTCACGATCCCCTAAAATTTCGCAACTAATCAGACACCCACATGCACTGATTCGGTACCTGGTGGTATCGGTGGTTCACACATCCCTAATTAATTTTCACGTATCAACCTCAAATTCTATCAAAAATTATAAAATGATCCCGTTCAGAGCTTTCGGTTTCAGTAATATGTGTGATGTAATTGAATGAAACCAACACCAGTCGGTGACCGCACCACTGACTGGTCAGATACACTTTCATGTCTATTCACTTGACCGGAATAATACTGTGGCTGATTGACATTTTAAGTGAATGAACGTAACAAATCATCTTGTTGGGCCGAAAAGAAAAAAAGAAAAAAAAAAATGCGCCCACCCGCTACTGCTACCTAAAACCGCCTTAAAGTAATCTCACCCAGACAGAACTATTGTACAACGCGAACCTTTGAGAATACGACCAGATAAGTCTATTGGGACTGTTTGCCTCATAAAGTTGCCAAAATTGATCATAAACAATATAAACGTAGACATTCCTAATGCCGCACTAACAACAACTCGGGCAGACTCAATTGAATTCTCTGATGGTGGTGGCGGATTTATAGCAGAACGAGCTAACAATCCGTGATGCCTATCATGGCCTGAGACTATGGGGACAACGACAGAACACGATAGTACGACATACAACCACAAATAAGAGTTCTGTACATTTGTTAGCTAACATGATAGTATCATAGATACATTTTTGGCAAAAAAAAGATACACAAGGGACTAGGCTAGGTGCTTTATCTTTGCTCGAGGGTGATGAAATGGTTGATTGAAACCATAGTGGGGGAGGGACACTGTTCGTGTAGATTAGAGAACTCGATTGGAAACAAAACGCAACAAGCACATTTGTTGAGTTCACTTGAATGGCACAAGTGCTTGCGATACGTACAAGTATCATACCAGTACATACGAGTATGGGTTGATATCGTTAGTTGCCAATGCCAATTATTTTGTTTTGGTTTTTTTTTTTTGCTAAAATTTATCTCTAATGACAATTTACATGGTTTAAGGGGGCGTTTTGTTTTGACACTTTTACTTTCATAGTGAAGACAACTGTGTTGCTTGTGGCCCCGTTTTCTGAAAGCAGAGTATTCTAAATGGTGCGTGAGACCTACATACGAGATATTTTTAGACTGCAAATTTGAAATAGTATCTTATTCATTTGACTATACATACGTGTCGCTAGGGTATTAGCCCGAAAACGACCAATGGCGTAATAAATTATTTTAGTTAGGACTGACAGTCTCTTGTAAGATTACATATATCTGGCAGGATTTCTTAGATTTGACTAAATTTATTTTGATCTATCAGTTCTTCATTAAAGTTTCTTCTTTGATGACCTCGTCTAGCATATAAAGTTATGCCTTGAGAGGCAGGAATTTATCCATACCCAAGTCTAATTTGAAGCCACTTGGTAATTGTTATGAGACGGGCTTTCTTTTTTCACTGAACTCATCTAATTTTGTGTAGAACAGAAAAATGTCGAAAAATGTTTAAACATACATAACTTTATGTATTTACTGCGAAAACATTGTTTTATACATGTACATGAAGGTTTTGAGGGTAATAAACAGGCTGACTGTCGGTCGAGAAGAGGCGCTTGTCACATACTCATTGCTCCTTAGCCCTGTTTTGGAGTACAGTGCCCACTCCAAGACAACATGTGCCTGAGACAAGCGAAAAAGTTCTTCAACCCTAACTGATATAGGACTAAGACCTTACTCGATCTCAACAAAAAAACTGCACACTATAAAACTGCCAAATACTGATATTTGCCGGCTCTATGGAAAGCAAACCTATTTCTTTCGTATGTCCAGGAGCTCTATCAGTCCAGTAGAAATTAAAATAATACTGAGATTTATTAAGAGCTTCAATAGAACTTTTAGTTAAATCATATAGGCCAGTGCAAAATATTTTATAGGTCGTAAGGGCTCTAGTATAGTATAAGTAGATTAGTTAACTCAAAGCTGAGGATTGGCCTAATATTGGAGAACATGCAGAATAGACTAATATCTTGAACGTCTGGAAATTTTAAAGATTTCCCAAATAAACGTAAACCTAGGCGTTTACATCCAATTACGGTAAAGTACGTACATATATCAATCTTAAAGACCCTCTTAGCAATGTGAAATCCAAGCACATTTTTGGCTCTGCCTTGGAATAGAAAAAAATAACAGATTTTATTTCCAAATGTAAGCTATCTAATTTAGACTACGAATTTCGTGAGTTATCTATTGATCTGCGGTATTATGTTACCGTTGACTTCTACACAAACGTTTTGGAGCTCTTGACCTTATACGTTTTATAGTTCAGCCGTAAATCCATACTGAACATCAGCCAATTATGATTGCATCAGATGCTCGCCAAAAACATATGTATATTTATTACTTCACTGTTTAGCTTATGTCAGAGATCAGATAGTTATCTAAACTGGGACTCACATATGACCGTGACCTAATCCTCAGAAATTCTTTCTTTTCTTTGAGTCTTGAGTACGTGCGAACATAATTTAAGCTGAGTGAAGTGACTTTCGTAAGTAGTACTTATTTGTTAACAAATAAATTTACAAAAACAATCATGAACTCAGCCAAGTCGGGCTTATTTATAAGTATACACTAGCGCTTCATGGGAAAGAGGAACTTGTATGTATGTCGAAGAGACAGCTGTTGAAATTTGCGTATTAGGATATCTCAACCATGCTATAGTGCTCAATCAGAGTTTTAATCTATCCACTAATTCCTTCTTGTGAGTAAGAGTACGTACATATTTTAAAAGTCCAACTTTGAATAAAGACGTTTTACCCCACCTTGTGAGTTCAATCGAAAATTAATAAAAGGGTAAATGAACACAGTTCTCCTCGCGAGTAACTTGGTGTAAGAAAATTTAAGTACCTACATAGATATCGGAGTATTTTGTTGATGATTATATCTCGAAAACCACTGAAGCTTAATCTGTAAGAATCATTTGACTAGGTATCAATATTTACCCAGGGATACACTAAAATCCTGTATCAACAAAATATAAAAAAAATCTTCAAACTGTAGCAGTACTGTGCTTTCTTGGCTTGAAACTACATGTTTGTCTGAATGATGGGTTATCTGAATCTTATCTATATTTCCAAACTGTGGATTGTACAAAAAGGCTGATAAATATGTACATATATGTATGCGCCAGAGCATTAGCCCGACTATGAATTATGCATCTCAACATACGTGATGCAAAGGCAAATCCGTTGAAATAGTCTTCGATTATGCATCGCTGAGAATTAAGGAATAGGTACTAACTTGTTGGTTGTAAATGACAAAACATTTTCCCAATTTAGATGCCAAAAAAAAAACCTAAAAATCCCTAGTACAAAATTTTTAGCAGGAGTTAAAAATTGCAATTTGAAAAACTCAATTTTAGCATCTCTGTCAGTTGAAATTGACATTGAGTAAAACTGTTTAAAAGAAGGTGCTTTAGGATGAAGTATTCTTGTCAAGGAACATACCTTACCAAAGTATTAGTGGGGTCAAAATAGACCATGAGGTTGAAATCGAAAATACCTTTCTGCGAATAATAATAAATCAAGAAATGTACTTACATAGGTATCTATGAACAAAATTTTCGAATTTACTTTAAAGTTTTACCTCACAAATTCCGTCCATAAAGCTAAACCGCCCATAAGGGTTCACTTTAAGAGTATAGGCATTATTTGTAGCTTTTAAGTAATAAGAACGTCAAATCCCTATTTTCCGAAATTAATAATTGTCCTAATTATAGCCCTACTTATTGTTCTACTAGGTGCAATAAGAATCAGTTCATAGTTAGTTTGGGCTGAATAAATTTTAGAAACGACAAATTATTATTAGAGTCTGAAGAGCATACTCTGGTCGATATCCTTAATGTTGATAGAGCCCTTCATACCGTAGAAGAGAAGCAATTGCTTGTGCGCTGCCAACCTCTAACACAGAAGTTTCGCTTGGCATACCTACTAATAAATGATGTGCTCACGAGCAGAATTGTAAATACAAGTCCGAGAGGAACTTTAACTCGAAGGTTTGTCAGTAACGGCATACCGAAAGGCGGTATTCTGTCTAACCTTCTTTACAGTCTTATAGCAAATGAATCACTGCTTACAAGTGAGGCTGTTTCAGTGATGCACCTGATTACTCTAAGATGTACACTATGTACACGTGGGTCGATAGATGTGAACTGAAGACAAAGCTCTCATAAAACTAAATTAGATTTATTTACAAGGAAATACAGGACTGCCCCCACAGAATATTTAATAACATTAATTACTCCTAGGTTATAACATTACACATTAAAACTAAGCACTTTTGATATCAAACGTAATACTATTTTAATTAAACTTCTTACTTACGAAACACACAAGAGAGACTTACCTGAAAAGAAATAGAAGATGATTATCATTAAATTAAAAGTTGAACGATTTCAATTTCATTAGTAGAAAAGTTTGTCGTCAAAAGCTTAATATCTAGATGTAGTTTTCTTTTAAGAGGTGCTTATCTTTCAAAGATGTTTTTATTACTTTTTTTTTCGTAACAAGTCGACATTGAAGAGCAAAGGTGACGTTTTACAGATTTTTTTCATATCGTGTGGAATGTGTTTGTTATGATATATTTTAGGAGCTGGAAGTTGTATATAGTATAATTGGATTTTTACAAGTTTTTGAATTGCATGAGTACATATAGGGAAAATGTACCTCAAATTTTATGAATCTTAGTTTAGGCCCGACGGCAATAAAAATCGATATTTTTGAAAAGATTTCGATTAATTTTTGGGTTAATTTGTACATACAAAAATACAAATCAGGTCCCAATGCTGACGTAAGCAACAGGATTCAGTTAAATCAGAAAAGGTCTATTGTGTAACTATCTTAACTTAAAGGCAGTTAAGGAGTTCATTTACATCGGGCGAAGAATCACTCTACCAAACCAATGCTACCACTGGGATTAAATTTTCTAACACGATACTCATTGATCACACATTGATTCTGCTAGTCGTACTTGGGGTATTTGGAAAGAAAAAATATTTTGTCAAATATTCGGTCCCATACACGAAGACGGAGTTAGAAAATGAAGGTGGATACAAAAGTTTAGCCACGTTGATTACATTGGCGAACGAATGGACAACGCTTCACTTCAACGAGAATCTTTGAAATCCAGCCCTAAGGTTTGAAATAACAAAGAAGATCGAACCTTGGTTATAAGGTTCAAAAAAATGCGTGTTCTGACCAACTGGCAGCTATGGATCGAATGAAAGGTTGCAGTGTCTTAGGCAAATGCTCTTTATGGTCGGGAGAACTTTGAAACCTTCAGGAGATATTTTATTTTATTCGCTTGTTCTAATCGAGAAGCAACACTTACTTCAAATTGAGTTATTTACATCACATAGTTCTTATTTCGAAAATCTTCAAACAATAATTCGAACTACGAGTATGTTCCTCCTTGATTGTTTTTCGTTACGCAAGCTTCATCGCTCGTAACTCCTTGCTGCTTATTGTGAGAAAGTCTACTACAAATCACAATCTATTGTGGACCGCAAATACCTACTCCTGAAATAGCTTATTATTCCATTTATGATAACCTCTTGAGACAGCTGTTTGATACTTTGGTTTGCATTCTTTTCCTGCATTTGACCTGTCTATTTGGAAATCGGAAAAATCCTATTTTATATCGACTGGCGACTGGCATATCTAATTAAATTGCATATAACCGCTAATAAGCTGTCCCAGCCGTGATACCAAATTACGTTACCACATTATCATATAATAGAAACAAATCAAAACAGCCAACCTAATTCCTAGGCTACCGCCATACAGGTCCAATTTGAAGTGATTTCCCATTGATCGTTGAATGCAAAATTGGGGGACAACGACACGTTGAGAATTCCCCATCATCATTCCAATGCAATCGGACTGCGAAAGTTGTCACTTCGTGGTTTAAGTGTCCTATGCACCTCGCCGAATACACGTTACTCAAGGCACACCGCACCGCTGAGCTGCGCTGCACCGAATTGTGTCAAATATCTGTGGAAAATCCACAAAGATCTCTCGTCGAGCGCCCAGTTGACTTACTTACCGCAAATGCTGCCAAGTTGTAAATTTCCTCCCCTTCCCTCGTCGTTTTATTGTATTCACAGAACGACGATGGCATTCCCAGTGTGGTGTGCGCGCGCATATCTGCTTTGACAGCAGCCCTGGTGGAATTTATACATATCTGCAAAACGGCAGCGTTGTAATGGGGGCTTATCCTAGCGGCTGGATACCTAATTCTTTCAACGCTCTCACCGTTCCAGCCAAAGTGAAGTACAGTGTGTTAGACTGCAGCTCCTTTCTGTAGTTGTGGTGGTGGAGCTCTTTGATAAATGTGAAAAGAGTTTTTCACGAATTTCATGTTTAACACAAATAATTTCCCCCGCCCGCCCCCACTGACCACATTACAATGGGTCATCATTCTGGGTAGATGGGTCTCGACGCGCGCCGCCATCGATCCTATGCGCTTTGACGTAAGTTCCGGGAATTCAATTTAAGGAGTCCATAGTAAGTTCGGTACCACGCGTGATCTTAGGGGGACTTGTTGAGCCATCTCAAGCCCCACACGCTGACAAAGAGAGCATGGCGCGAGCACATTTGCAATTAATTATGTGCCACCATAGATTGCCAATGACACTTTGATATATTTTACCAGATAAAAGTGTCAGTGACATGGGGAGATGTTCACAGGTTGGCGACTACCAGCTAATTCTCTGTTTTAGGTTATCGATTTATTTCAACTGTGAAATGTCAGACAGGGTTCGTAGGTAGATGTGTAACACTGGGTTAGTGGGTAGCGCTTGAACAGTTTAAAAGGCTCCATTCATTCGTTTAAGCTTCCATCCATGTGGTGGTTACAGTGGCGACGGCCCCATGCGATGATGGATATTGTTGGCGCTGAACATTTGAATTGGAATAGATGACAGTTGGCATTTGACAGTCGCTGCTTGAATGGTCGTGTTTTCACTTTTAACTGATGATGTATCGATCGAGGAAAGTTAGTAGCAGCGTTGTCGTCGTAGACGACTCTGGGAATAGTATGTGGCTGCGACAACATTGTAGAGCGATAGTTATCTGTGAGAAAACTGTTTCCAGTAGTCTAGTTGCCGTCCGCTGATGGGAATTGATGATAGACTTATAATGGTATCTTCTACGAATCTGATGAATTGGATTAAGTTGAAAGCTCGTTGACAGCATGTGTCATTGGTGCAATTTGTTTATTGGTGGCCAACAGAGAGAAAATATCGATCTATGATGTATTTATGCTGATTAATGATCTCTATAGGAGTTGATGAAAGACTTGTCTAAGGCTAAGAATGAAATCAGATACGTCATATTCAAAATATATTAAAATTTGAGTAATGGCCATCTTAAGCGTTGCAGACGTTAGTAAACATCACATTAAAGAGAGTTAAACCGCTTTGCTTTTGCAGAGATATTGGTCGGCAAATCTAATTTTTTTGTTTATCTTAAGAAAGATACGCTATTAAAGTGAGTCAAATAAACATTGGAATGACATTATTAAACATTATAAACTCCTAAGATAGAAATTTTAAATATTGTATTACCATCTACGACAATGGACACAGTGCAATTCTTTAATGTTTTGAAGATGACAGTACATAACCCACATCCGTTTCGTTTTCCTAAATAGGAACAAAGGATGTTAAAAGTCGACGTTTCCAGCACTAAAGATGAATCAAAATTGACACAAGTCACTAAGGCAGGTATACGGTCAGAAAAATAGAGAATTTTCAAATTTATATACCTTCCGACTTGACTTTATTAATAACCCTAGACTGTAGCAACTCCATCAGTTACGAAAAACTGCGGAAATAGTTACAAACCTAAGCCCTAAACTATCCTAGGTTAATCAAACTAAGAGACTACCTGATGTCGTTCCTAGACTTCAGCTTAAAGTAAATTCCTTAAGACTCCAGTACCCAGAATGCGATCTATCACACGATCGTCTCGGAGGTCGGTGGCATGTCATCGTCATATATGTCGCAACATCTTTATTAGAGATGCAGTGTCTCGGTTTCTTCTAGCGAATAGGTCAAGCTAATACAGATTTAGCTATTACTTTTGATATAACATTTTTTATTTTGACTTGACATTGTCAGCCGAAAAGGTAACCAAACCACTGTAACATAGTGTTGAAGTTCTAGTACCTATTATGTCAATATCGTCGGCGTATGCTAGTAGTTGCACAGACTTTTGTGAGATTGTGCCTCTGGTGTTGGCTTGTGAGTTTCGCACAAAGAAGTCACATGACAGCTCATCATCTTGTCTAAAACCTTTTTTGACATCAAAGCAAAGGAGATGGAGCAGCGTCATTTTGTACAATCTGACGAGTTTGGTTTGGGAGGGCACATATATAGGTGCTGTCATATGCGGCCTTAAGATCGGTGAAAAGATGGTAAGGATCGAATTGCACTTCTTGAATTTTCTTCAGAGTCTGCCGAAGTGTGAAGACTTGATCGATTGTGGACTTTCCTGGTCTGAAACCGATATGAGACAAATATTTCCGTCCTCCAAATCATTGTAGTGTGTTTCAGGCCGTGAAAGAAATTTTTTTGTGTTGTCTGGGGATTGAACCTCGAACCCCTCACTGCGTAGTCTAACGCACTAACCACTTGAGCCACAGCACCCACGAATTCATATGGAAAAGTAGAACGAATCTAGTCATGTTTTTAAAAAGTTCATTAGTGCCTTGATCCAGCAACTTGGGGCTTGGGTATTGAATTCAAAGTTTGTTTTAATCAATGGCATACCTATACCATTCATTGTACTTATCAAATTCCTTTCTTGTACTTACATACATTCATGTGTACATATATCTTCAGTAAATATTTGCCACCCAAAAACCATTTGATTGTCTTGAAATGCTTTTGCAACAATCCTCCCTATCCGCTGCTACTTGTCGTCTCCGTCGTCGCCGCATACTTTGTCGACTATTGCCCTCCGTAAATTGCATTAAGTAATGCCAACTAAAAACGCTCAGCTCGGCCAAGTTGTTTGCTATTCTGTAGATACACACTACAGTACAATGACAATCAGCATCATCAGCTTGTTTGCCTAGTTGATATGATTAATGCATTTACAATGAGCTCATTACAAGAAGTGCGATGGCCAGCCATGCTCCGTGCTGCCCCTAAAGTGGTAAATAATGCGGAAAATATAAAATACCCTCGACTTTGATTAACAATATTGTTTAAGTTCAACACAGTCTCCGATGTCGCCGTTGACGTCTGCCTCGAGGTGGCTTTCCGTTTGTTGGTCCGACGAGTACGTGTCAATAATGTTGACTTAGGTCGAAGTAATCGCTTTTAGGCAATTGCGTCAGGATTAAAATAGATCTTTCAATTTAAAATGTATAGCCCCAGATCACTTCCAGAGCAAGTTTATGGAACCATAAACACTAGTTAATTATCGACTCACTTTATACATGAAATTAAAGTGAATGATGTCAGTGCTATTAACGACTTTCTTAATGTAACGTTTCAACACAAACATTGATTTTATTATGGATATGCTCTGTTTCAGGGCACCTTAGACAAGAAGTCTAATTACGAAAATGTCAGGCTGAGTGCTTTCCACAAGTGTCATAAAAAAATATAGGAAATGGGAAAACACACGTTCTACATATATAGGAACTCGTTCAGCGTCTTACCGTTTTTACTACCCACTTAAGATAAAATGCCTTTAACTCTTCTAGACTGTCCCCGGAGGCATGAAGTCATGAGCTTGTCATAATGAGTAATGCATTGGAAGAGCTTACGCAATTGGAAAAAGTGATTCAGCAAAATACCAAAAATGTATCACTCGCCAATAAATGTTTACCTTGGTTTAATATTTATTGCTTTTACCTGTGAAGACAAGTGAAATAGAAAAACATCTCACATGTAAATCAATATTTACGTCTAGCTGTGTACATATGTGCTTTTATTTGTTTTTAATAGTGGTAACGTTAACATTGATAATTCCATCTGCTGTTGGCAGTTAAATGTATCTTAATGCTGCTTGTTAACGTCGGATAGAAAGAAATGAAAATTTTACCACGATTTTAATTGCCATCTAAAAATCATAAAATTTACGATACTTAGCGCAGTTGTAGGCTTGCGAAAAATCGATTATCCGCATACCCAGGAAAACGTTCCAAAAATGTGTTCAATTAACTCAAAATATACGCCGCAAGGAAAACACTTGGAAGTGGAATTGTCATAAAATAGAGTCACAACATTGCACTACAACTATTGCGGCTAAAGTGAATGTTTTAAAATAATTGAGTTGTCAATAAAGTACCCAATAACTTGGGATTTATTGCTAAAAATTTACCTATGCATGCATATACATATACGAGTATGTACATATGTATAATGGAATTTGAAAACACTACTGTAGGTACTTCGTACCTCTACCCAAAAGCAATGAACTCTTTCCATGGAGCCTTGGACTATTATTTTCAGACCCTTATAGGCCTTAAGAAGTACGTACATATGTAGGTGGAAGGGTCGGAGTATCTACGTATAGTATATAGCTTCCAAAATAGCATGTGAACGTTAGAAACTTTGGTTTGGGCAAAATGTAGAACTCGCTGATGTTCATTTCGATTTCAGGCCGCATTGGAACTACTACACAAGGCTTAAAGGACGATTTCTCAGACCTATATCTTGGGTCTTCCTGCATCCTCCACAAAGCTCAGAAAAAAAGAATGAAGATGTCAGAGCAGATAACTGCCAGTTGCCAAAGTCCATAAGACTGCTAGGATTGCGCAGCACTTTTCCCCATTGGGCGAAAGAATTGAACTGGCATTAAAGCCTTAGGTATTCCAATTTGAAAAAAGTAGGATCCTATCGTTCAGTACTTTCTTTTTCTTCTACGGCCAGTGAAATGCTGATTTAATTCAGAGGAACAACGCAATGCAGGAAGACTTAGTGACATACAATAGTTGCAAACCCAATAAGCTTGTAGCTCAGGAGAGGTCTAACTGGAGAGGTTAGTAAGTTACCACCGTATTGTCGTAAGCAGAAAAGCCCATAAAGTAGCAAGACTAGAAAAAACCAAATGGAGAAACATCCCAACTCTGCCTTCCTTTGGTACTTTTCAAGGAACAGTAGACTGCGACAGAATCTTCTAGGAAAACCCCACTTGGACGACCCATTTTGTCGATCGTCAAGCTCGCACCGAACAGAACAAACTAGGCCCATATCCTCAAAAGTCAACAATGTCCCGTGTGAGCATTACAGGTATGAAGAAAGAAACACCCTTTTGCTATCACAGAAGAATTCCTCTGAAAAATGGGTCCACACCACATGATGATAGTTCGTTGGCAGCTAAAAATGTAAGGGTCTCCTCAGCAACATACCATACCATCGGGTAGTGATACTCGACGTGTGTTCTACGATCATTTTTTTGCGGGCTGATATCGGAATCTTCTTTTTGATCGGTATTATATATCGTGAAGAGTAATGGCTCTAAGAAAGGTGACACTGTCTTATGTATATACAGACTTTTAAGCCTTATTGACAGCATTTCATAAAAGACGTTTACTCTGGAGATGCTTGCAATAAATTTTATCAAGAACAGTTTCAGCAGAAGCCTTTAAAATTTTATCAAGAACAGTTTCAGCAGAAGCCTTTACTTATCGACAATCTCAGCATGTTGCTCACCGCATCCCAAGCTTTAAATAATGGAAGAGTTGCTCGATTAACAGTCGAGAGGTTTCCTCGCTTTGCGGGGCCTATGCTGGAGTACTCTAGACTATTATGCCTATGTGCTTGTCTAACTGTGGATTAGTGGTTCTAAGACTTAACCATCTGCATCTGGTTGGGAATCCGACATAGATGCTGAAAGCTAAAACTTATGTCTAGCTGAACAAAACGAAGTGAAAATAGCAATATTCAAGCTCACGTTAAATCCAATAAGGCTACTAGACCTAACAGCTTACCCCCTAAGCTAGTAAAAGTAACTCCGTAGAGACCATCCACCAACGCGTTTCTATGACTTGAACGGACGACCCTAATGAATGGAATGAAATGAGTGAATGAGACTCTTTATCGGATCCAGATGAAAGAAGGGTCCATCAACTGCGCCAGTTACAGGGACATTAGTCTTCTCTATATCATGTATAAGATCTTATTGTGTGACCGCCTTGAACAACCCGATTGGACTTATCAGTGTCGTTTCAGTCCAAGAAAGTCCTACTTTTGCTTTGATGTACTTAAATTTTAAAAATAACATTTCAAGAGTATAACTCTTGTCAATCGCAGTTTCTTGGGACTGAGAAGGCAATAGGCTTCATCCCGAACAACTAAGGAGATTCTATACAAGACCCTAATCATATCAGTCCTACTTTATGGCGCTAAAGCATATACTTACATATAGTCTATAGAAAGTGGATAAAGCTAAACATAGATAGGTATACGAGGTTAGAAAAAAAAAGATGGCATCAACACTCCGACACGTAGTCTTGAAACCCAAATTGAGAGAAGTAGAGTAGAGTAGAGAAAAGAAGAGTAGAGTAGAGTAGAGTAGAGTAGAGTAGAGTAGAGTAGAGTAGAGTAGAGTAGAGTAGAGTAGAGTAGGGTAGACTAGAGTAGAATAGAGAAGTAGAAGTAGAACAAACCTCAACTGCCTTAGAGTTCGCAACTGGAGGCGGTCAGCTAAACATCGGTTTATCTGGAGACGCTAGTCAGTGCAGACTCAGTCCGTTTACCATGTTTACCCCCAAATTATAACGTCAGCTAAGCAAGTATCTGATTTCCTAATGGCTTATAAGCAAACTGGTGATAAACGTTGCTAGGTACTATGTCTGTCATTCAGTAGGGAAGTACATAGTTCTGTCTTTTTATAGTCTAGGTGCGTCTTTGGTTTAGGCCGTGGTTTTCAAGGGAGACAAAGTTAAAACATCAGGCTATTGCTTAATAGCCTTATTATTTACTCAGCATCCATATGACATACTACATATGAATGACTATCTAAACAAATAAACTTTGAAAGTCATTCCTATATCCGGCCCACAGTCAAAAGGTTAATCTAATATTTATGTACAATAAGTCGGTAGGTAATTGGTTAACAAATTTATAACAAGTGACAAAAAATTATGTGCATACGTACGTACATTTAATTAAAACTACTCCATTGTTATACTGATGATGATTTGACCCGTCGAGGGCTGATTTAATCATTTTGTATGCCATCGTCGAGCGTACTCCAATTTGTCATAATCCTTGACCGGAAACTCTGTCACAACACAACTCTATACAGACGCGACACACACGCGAACAATTCTATTTTCGAAAATCACTAATATTTCTCGATTTTGTAATGACACTTTATTTTCAATGCCACTTCGATTTATTTTTTCAAATGAACTGCTGCCTGATAGTATCACACTTTCCACAAAAAAAAATTAAAAAAAAAAAAAAAATCAAATCAAATAGAGAATTATGAAAAAACACCGGCACATCACACACTGTTGGGAACTTGATTTTTTTTTTCTTGTATACACAATTGTTTATCTCCTCTTCTTTCTTCAAACAAAAATACGAAAGAAAACAAAAAAAAAAAACCAAAAGAACTTAAAACAAAATGGAACGGAACGGAATATCAAAAAAGAATCTCAACAAAAACTATCTATAGGTACTCGGTTGCGTATGTCCTTCTCACATCGCCTCCTCCTAGCACGGACCTGTCTCACTCACTCAGCATGTGTTGTTGTCACTTGTTTCTAGTATTTTTAGAAATTACCAAACTAATTAACCATAGAACCCGACAAATGTAAAGAAAAAAAAAAAACAGAAATCAAATCAAATAACAAACAGTATGTTCTCCTTTGAAATGGTGGATTTTATTCGCAATCGCCGCTGCGGCATGTTTTGGTTGAGGAGAGCCGTTGCCGCCGCCGCTGCGAGGGTCATGAACCATCGTCGTTAATTTTAAAAATAATCCACTGCCGCCGAGAGAGATCGCTTCGCCGCAGAACGCAGAAGAACGTCAGACTAAGACCAAATCAAAGGCACAAGGGTCGCGATCACGATCGGGCTTTAAAGACTCTAAATTGAAAAATGGTGTGATTAGGCTTTCGGACAGCAACAACAACAAATTCAGTTCAAATTGGGAACAAACGGAAAATTGTATTTCGACAGCGAAAGTGTAGTATCCGACGCGACGCGCACATTTGATCGTTTCGACAAGATCGATTCTACTGACGAGGCAGTATGTGGAGGCCGCCATTCTGCTTGCATTCGTTGTCGTTCTTCTATCGGCTTATACGAGTAGTATGTGTAGAGTGGTGCGCTGTGTAGTAGACCGCTTGCCATCCAAAAACACTGCTGCCGCCGCCGCCGCCGCCACCACCACCACCATCCTCGTCATCGTCATCGTTGTCGTTTGTCGTCATCTCAATGTGCCCCGCACTTTGGTCGTTTTGGAGAAACAGAGCAGCAGCATGGTCTTGGTCTACCTAACACTGGATGAAGTGGCCCATGATCGTTTGAAAGGGTTTTCTCTCTCAGCTGCTGCCGTGCGATGCTGCCGTGATGATGTCAGGGATGAGGGGAGATACTTTGAGTTGAGTTTACCTCTTTGTGGTTTGCTCCTGTTCAGTTGCATAGATGGAAGTACCCACCACTTGTAAAAAGAAATGCGATGGTTCTAATCTCAACAGTACATTCCATTCAAGTGATTCTTCAGTTCTACCGGAAGTCAACAAGTAAACACACACACACACACAGGCAGAGTTTCTAAATGCAGATCAAATTTAATATAAAAGTTGGCATTATTTTGAATTGTCTATTTTTGATATGACAGGCATCAGAGCTTAAAATACATTTTCAATCATTTGGCAAAGAAAATTTGAAAAATAAATGACGAACGACAATGAAACTACCAAAGAAGTAATTACACCAGAAGTTGAGTTTGAAATGCACTGGAATTAAATGCAACAACCACGCGAGGGATGGTTTATGCCAAAGCTAGACGAAATGGCTATGTCCAGTGCGAGTACATTTTAGTTCGAAACCAACTGCACGAAATATTTGTTGGTTTCGCAGCTGGTGTACAGATGGCGGAGATGTTTTTTTTTTAACGGTTCTGCGATTTGAAATTCTTGTGAGATTTGATTGAAGTTGAAGAATTTCAACAGAAACAGATTCGGTACGACAAGTATAATAGATATTCCTGAAAATCATGGCTTTATGGTAATTAGAAGGCGAAGAGAGGAGGTACAGCTGAAGTGGGGTTAGAAAGTTTTATGCGAATGCCTAGCCTAAAAGGCGTGAACAAACGTCTATAGGAAATGGGTCGTAAAGGAACCAAGTAGTAAAAGGTTGCATTTTTTTACATCTGCTGAGAATAAAGTATCCATGATTGGCATTCGGTACCGCATCAAGGTGACCGAGTTTTTCTGGCGTCAATTGATCGGTATAAGCCTTGATGAGAGTCGACATCAATTAGTGAATAAACTCCACGGCTGTTTTCTGTGGAGTTTGTGTGAAATATGTCAAACAAGTCAAAAATGAGGGTAGAAATCAAACTACTAATTAAATAATAATTTAATTTCGAGATTGTATCTACGACAAATATGATCGAGAATTTGATTAATTACCAGAGTCTTCGAACTTCGGTCAACTATTAATGTTGGAAGGGACCTTCCGTGTACTCCAAAGGTCTGTTTTTTCTTAGAAACTATTGGATGACATTGATACTTTCGGACAAAAGGATAGTGATGCGAATATATGAGAGCGCAAGCGTTCTCACGATAGCCTCTTACTATCAACTCCTACTCTACAACTCTAATGTGGTGGCTGCTGGGTGCCTAGTACATCGACTGGAGATTGGGTAACCAATCGCTTTGGAAGGTCGTTGGCGGTAACGGATGAGGAAGGGGGAAAGAGTGCTTTCTCACTAAACCACTTTCTCTTGATTCAGGCGGCAGCGGAACAATTTCATAGATGGAATCAGCAGTGGCGTCTACCACTTCCAGTCAGGTCGAACTATTAAGTGTTATCCCTATATGAGCTGCTTCGACATATTTGCATCCCAGGTCTATAGGGATCTCCAATACAGTGTCAGGGTGTTGGAATAGAGTTGGTGGCGGATGAACCCTTCATTGGCCAACGGCAGCCCAGAAGCGGGTTACTGATTCCGGTAAACCAGGCCCCTTGTCCTAACGGTATAAAAGGGAACTGGTCCTCCAGGTTGGAGGTTGTGCGTCGGGGTAACTTACCATGGAAAATAATACTAGTTGCGAAACAATAACGAGCCTCGGATAAGAATGGCCCTACTATTGACGACTGCAGCAAACGAAACAAGGACAACGATCTACACACGGATCCTTAACAGACTGCGTGCAACCGAACAGAGGTCCTAAATGCTATAATGCAAACATCACCACCATTCAGAAAGTGCGATAGGACGCGCCGAGCAAAAGGGGGATAGAGTCTTCGAAACTAACCCTGAGGAACAACGCAGTAGAGAAAGACCTCCCCTTAGGTGGCGCGCATAAGTAGAAGGGGACCTCAACCGACTTGAAGTGCCCAACTGGAAGCAGTTAGCTAAGTGTCGGGGTAACTGGAGAGGCTTGTTGGTTCATAAGTAAGTAAGTAAGATACTTTCGGACACCTTTGAGAACATAGTCGAGATGCTATGAGTCCTACCAGAGTTCGATGACTAAAAACAAGAGGGGACATCAATTCCAATTTTTAATGAACTGAGGGAGTGGAATATCCTCTTGTGTTCCCAATATGATCATTATTACTTGGATTATGCTAGATTGGTCGTGAGTGTGACTATGGCTCTCTAAACCCTATGAAGGAAATCATTCATCAAATCAAAGATCAGAGTGTCGACATGGAATTGAATGGGTTCCACGAAAGGCATGAATTTCGATGTATATTTTCCTAGAACCGCGCAAAGTTATCAGATTCTCATTGGCAATAAATTTTTTTGCTGATAAGACCGATGACGGATGACGTATTTATTTAAACCATTCCAGCTAGAAGCCGGAAGTGGACTTTGCGCTGTAAGTTCTGTTAAAAATCTATGAGTTAGTGGATCATTGTGGTCTTTGTGAACTGTTGGTACTGCATTGGAGACAATTTGGTTCTTTTATCTCAAAAGTATTTCAAAGCTTACTTTTGGGAGTTCGGTAACTATGGATGTAATGCATCTAAGGATTTCCGCGCTTACCCATGGATGATGTTAGTCGGAGATATAGCAACTAAACAATTTGAGCCCATATACATAGTTTCTGCCCATCAATAGCGTTAATTCGGTCGGCAGGATATTCTGGTTTCAAAAACTTGACATCGAAAGATACAAATGTCTTGTAGATTGCTTTGACTAATGACCATGGTTATAGTTGCAATGTACAAAAGTGGACCATCTTAACCACCTTAAGTGCAAGATTCGTGGAAAGTCAATGTGCAATGTGTTGACTTTTGGAGGACCGAAAGATTTGACTTTAAAGCCAAAGTATAGGGTCATCGAACAAGATGTGTTATTTTTAATCAATAGAAAAACAACATTTTTATGAAAAGTTGTGATATTTTCATTCTAATCTTAAGTAAAAATTCTGAGTTTAGTAATGAAATACAATATCTGCCAAATGTTTACCTCAGCTTTGCCTACAAACAGTCATTCTTTTAATGAAATTTTTTATCACGTTTTCGCATAATTTCGACTATATTTCGTGAATAACAGCTCCGATATTTTCTTTTAGTGCATGAATCTATTGGTGAAGCATTGTTGTAGAATTGATCTTAAACATAGCTCTGAAGAAAAAAGTCTAAGGGTGTTTAATCGCACGATCTCGGTGGCCAATTGAAGTCTCCACTTCCAGAAAATTAGTCACACAATACAGCCATTGTTTGAACAAATGTATGACATAAGGCGCCATTCTGTTGAAAATAAACGTCATCCACGTCCGTAGCATCGACTTTGAGCGAAAAAGTTAGTGAAAATCGTAATCCACTGAACCCGTTGTTCATTTTCAAAAAAATAAGACCTAATGATACCGCCAATCCAAAAACCGCCCCAAACTGTCACTCCTTGTAGAAGCCTCATCACTCAGAATAATTTTGTGAAAAAAATTATGATCTTATTTATTCATTTCCAATACCCAAACAGCGAAAGTACGGCATTTTACGTGGTCTGCTGACTTCAATTTATATGTGAATTGGACCTGGATCTTATAAGCACGTAAGCTAAGATCTAGGCAAAATGCTGTGCAAAGTAGTTGCGGTTAATTCCTATTCCTTTGATCGTCTCGAAATGGACAGACCTGGGTTTTCAGTCACACTCTCAGCTATGGCGGCGATATTTTCAGCTGACCTTGCTGGACGAACACGAGTTGGAATCTACACATTACTAAACTGTCTGAGACATTCAAAATTATCGAATAAATTCATTGTAACTGTACGAGAAGTCGGTTGATGATGACTAAAAAGCATTATGACCTTTACTAAACGTTTCCGCGATGTTCTCACCATTTTTGTAGTGATTTTTCACTATGTCAACACATTGTCGATCCATATTTAATAACTTTTTTTTACTTATCAAAAGTCATCGCAATGATAGTTAAATGTTAACAGTTCAACAATCGCGTGAAATTTACAATGACACCTCTTCTTGGATGACGCTTTACTTCACTGATGAGCAATCAATATAGCCACATAGATCCATTCCATTCTGAGTACTTTTCATAGACACTTCATCGGTGGGAATCGCATGGTTCAATATCTTTAATGAGTACTGCAGGTTCTGGTTAGTAGTTGAATCATTCTTTCGGTCGAAGTGACCATAGATTGTGTCACCATTTCACAGAGACAGTGATTCACAACCTTTCTCTTTCTTACAAAAATAAAGTGGTTTCGACATCGACTAAAATTTCAGCCAATTGGAGTTCCGATAAGAGCAGAATTCACTGAGAACTCGCTCGCCAACATATTTCGTGCAGATTCAAGGATTAATTACTTTCTTAGCCCCGTAAGCCACCAGATACATTGTACTACAAATGCTTTACTATCAAAACTATCTATGTATCCGTACTTTGCCGAACGTGACACGAATAAATGCGCTTACCGTGAGAAATATGCAGATAAAAGTTTAACATGGACAAATGTGTGTAGCTACTGTTTGTTTTCGCCATCAAAACTCAAACAAAGTTCAGAGCACTGCAATAAAAAAAACTGTTTGAAAACTGACCCCCATCTATTACCCCAAAATATGTTTTATGGAACTGTATTCCTAAATCGCAACAAAACAGAACAGTATAACTTCCAGCACATTTATCAGCTTCAACTCTTATCTACGACTATATGCTCATGGTTCACTAAAACCAGTCAGCCTCGATTAGATTTTATAGGAATTTCTCAGAAAATCCCCATATTTCCATAAACTCTTTTAAATTGGATACAAAAAAAAAAAAAAACTTATAGATTCAATCATGAAACTCAATAAAAAATATTTCATACTCCGTTGGAGCAAAAAATAATCACAAAAAAGTAATAATTGTATACATTCAAAGTGAGCGCGCTAGAAAAAATGCAAAATAAAATAAATCCTGGAACACTGTGTAAGCTGCAATGTCCCATAGATAAATGCAAGGCATCATAACATGGTTTCATATTCAAAGCGCCATCATGTTACCATATTTTGCCGTAACATGCTGCTGCCACTACGACTACAAGTTCCGTCGTCGTTGTCGCACTCGATCAAAAAAAAATAAAGTGCGATAAATTGCACAGGCTATGTGATTGCATTTTGCTCCTTTTTACATTTTTTTTTAAAATCCTATCTCTTATGCTTTATTGCTTTACCCTTTACCTAGGCTTATATGTACATATGTTGTATCGGTGTTAAATAAAAGTAAATTAGATTTTATTATTAGTGCACCTCTGTGTCAGTTGTACGCGCTCCAATTATTAGTTTAATTTTATAGGTTATGGCATACCGGGGTAATGCGATTTATTTTTTTCGAAACTCAATCAGAATGTGTTTCAGGATGGGCGGCAGCGGCGGCGGCCATGCACTTCCTGGTTTCCACTGATGGATAGGTAGGTTCAGTGTGAGGACAAAAAATAATCATCATCACGTTCGCAATGAGCTGTGCCGTGCCGTGAAAATTCCATTTGAGAACTGTTTTTTTTTTTTCTCAACATTCCTGGTATATCCTTGTGGTAAGTTCGTTAAAACTATCCACACAATACAACGTCTGTCATTTTTAATTAATTTTGTCACCTACGGCGCGGCAGTGGTTTCTATGTTTTTTCTCTCTTAATTTGGAGAACGCGAAAGGAGTAAAAATTCCTTCTAGTATTATGCACATACCATTAATTTACACATACGTGCCACACATTTTCTTTCTCACCTCTTCCAGGAGCACACACATCGGCACCACATGCCAGCATAGAATCTCCCAAATTCAACACCAGAGCTCACAACGTTCATCTTCCCGAATAGGTAGACGAAAACACAAAAGAAAATGTCACCTGTGGCATGGCTTACACGTCCTGCCACAAACCACTGCATACAGCCACCGAGCTGAGGCGATGACGAGAGGAGGTCCACCACCGGCCATGCATAGTAACCTGGCGAAGAGGTGCTTTTAGGAACTTTTGTTCAGGCCAATTAGTATGCATCCCGTGACAACCAGCTATTGCAGTCGCTTTCCGCACATTTCGAGAGTAAACAAAGTTGTTGCCTGGCCATATAATTATGGGCTCCGGTAGTGGAATCTGTTGATTGCATTATTCCATGGTAGGATATCGGTTTTGTCCTGGCGGTGGTGGTGGCAGACGAGGGCTGTGGGATGCACACTGTGCAACATTAAATGAGTGTGCTGAAATGGAGGAGCGGGGTTTGGGCGGGAGAATCGACCGACATGTTAATCCTTTGATTGGGGTTATACGAGGTGGATTATCGATCAATTGGAGCAAGTTGCATTAATATTTTGTAATAGGCGAATGTCATGTGAGGTACATAGATACGTGGATACACTGGTTATGGCAAATTGCTGAAGTTGGTTTGATGTTTTATGAGCTCGCCATCGGGTGAAGGGTGTGTTGTTGGGTTTATGGTGATGTCACAGGTGATACAGACTCGGAAAATGTCGGATTACAGGAAGTAATAGAGATGTATGACAATAGCCCGCAAAGTATTTACAGTGAGTTAGTTGAAAACGATTTCGGATTGGCCATATTTGCTGTGGAGATACTATACGGAAATATGCCTTATAAGAGTTGCAGCCTAGAAAAAATTCCTTCATTTCAATATGTCTCTCAGATTAATGTTCCAAATGTAGAGTGATCTATTCTACAGTTTACTCGTCTCATGACTTTTAAAATCATCAGCTTTTGGGTCAAAAATATAGGTAGTCTATCGAGGTAGAGTCTATCTTTAGCAAACTCGATAGAGTTCACGGTTAAAGAGTTTGGGTTTGAGAATGACATCGTTAAACATCGGATATGTTCCAATGTCAATTAGGAACAATTATTTAGAAATAAATACAAGAAGTCTCTTAACCTTCTAGTCAGCAGTTATTCTTTTGACATATTCTCAGAAAACGCACAACTTGTCATTTTTCCACATTTTTATAATTTGATACCAGTTCCTCCTTCCAAGACTATTCTCAACTAATTCGTTAAAGCTAAAGAAAAATTTGGGAACTAGAGGGTTAATACTGAGACCAAACTAAACCTCTGCCTTTGCAAAGGATTCTGGACGCGAAGAGACCTGGCTGCGAATTTTAGTTTAAGAAACGAGGTTTAATCTGTAACTATAAACGATGCTGTACAACTTCTTGAACTACCAAAGGATCTTGAAGGAGTAGTCTCAATAGTAAAGGAGCGAATAGTGCCTGTTTAGGAAATCAGATTTACATCTTTTTCTGTATTAAATAACACAAGTCTCAATTATGAAAGACTTTTCAATAGCATCTCATACGAATCCACCCACATGCCCTTAAAAATATAAACCTTTCACTAAGTAAATGGATAAGATCCATACTTACGAGTAGAATGATGTTTACCAACATTGAAGTTGGTGGGGGACTAAAATTACTCGGTTGTCAAATATATTATTACTGCGAAAGGAAACGATTTATAATTTCGCTGATGTCCATTGTTAATCTTGGCCCAAGTTCAATAAAAGCCAAAGGCTCCTTCATCTAAAAATGCAGGCTGCAAGAATCTCAATGACCATGGTTGTCATCTTCGTCTGCCCAACTCTTCTTCACTTAGCAATGATAGCTAGAAGTGGGTACTTCACTAGAAGATCGAAGCAAATTTGGCAATTTTTACTGTAAAGAAACAGTCTGCTACTTTATAGAGCACATGCTTAAAAGCAGGGTAATCACAGTGTCCTTCGGAAACAGCCATGTCAAACGACAAGCAAATTGTGGTACCCCCCAAGGGGGAGTATTGTCTCCATTACTATGGAATTCAGTGCTTAACGAAGTCCTTCGGAATATAGAAAAAACTGGATGCAGTCATTGCCTATGCGGTCGACGTCGCTGTACTAGTAACAGTAAAATACCCGCAGAGACTGGCCGATGTCATGCAGTCTGCTCTCAAAAATCTGACAAGAGTCAATCTGTGGTTCTTTTGTTAATCCAACGAAGACTAAGCTGGTCCTTTTCACAAGAAAACATAAACTATCTGACTTTAATCTCCCAAAGTTAAGAGGCACCCCCCTCATTTACACTACGGTAATAAAACCGATCATAATGTATGGAGTATTGGTCTGGTGGCCCGCCCTGAAGAAGAAGTCCAACCAAATAATATTGGAAAAGATCCAACGAGTTGCTTGTCTTAGTATTACTGGTGCACTGAGAACCTCTTCCATCGCAGCGCTCCAAACCATACTCCCAATTGACATCGTCAGCAAACAACTGGCTGCCTGCTCAGCAATAAGGCTGAGAAGCTCTAAACAATGGAAGGAGCAACACATTGGACATGCCAGAATATTCGTCAAGCAGCTGACTGACTGGCGGTTAATGCAGTATCAGTATCGGATATTGTCATATATGTATATCGACAGTCAGGCAGCCATCAAGTCCCTTGCATCCAGCACAAGGCACATCCAAGGCACTGAAAGACTGCCGCGCATCTCTTAACGAGATATGTATATGGACAGTATCACCTCACCCTCTGCTGGGTACCAGGTCACTGTGACATACCAGGGAACTAGCCAGACAACGCTCCACTGGTCTTAATAGCATAAGCGTCAACGACATCTGTAGATGCTCAAATATGGTTGTAGATGCCCAATAGTCACCTCCTGTGCACGTGCCTTGCGCTCGCCAACACTAGGAAAACTACACTAGGCGAATACTTTTTCAATGATTTAAATGATCTCAACAACGCCTGTACGGCTAAGATTAGCTCCTTCATACGAAGTGGATAGTTCCCAGAGTAAGAGGGTGACCCACCCACCTTACACATCGGCAGCACAATGGCTCTCCTCTGGTCTAAGTGCATTTTCCATCGAGGGCCGATCTTAGCCAACCAACCAACCAACTGTAAAGTCACTTGCCACTTGCATCTCTAATACTGCTGTTTTTCTAAAGGGATGAACTATTTTTAATATGAGACTAAATCCTGTCATTACAAGTCTTAGATCCTTCCTTTCTGCGATACATTTCATCTTTCTGGTCCTCTGCATACAGATTAGGTTAGTTTGTGTGACTGTCTTCGCTTAGGCAGAGGCGCAAAAGAGCTCTATTTTAGAAGAGATTACCAAAACCAGAAAGTAAGGGGTAACCAGTTTCGGTATCAACTCAAGCCACTTGATGATTTGCCAATTAGGCACGAAACCAATTTGACTCAAAGACAAACCTTTTACAATTGTAGACCGTGGCTCAAGTCGTTAGTGCGTTGGAGTACGGAACGAGGTGTTTAATACCCTGACAAAATTTCTTCCATGGACCCACCTCTCGCGACCGTCTGACAAACATTCGGGAGTAAATCAGTCACGAAAACGCTCCTCTATTGAAAACCTTTTAATTTTGCTTAAATCGAGTCTGGCTAGATCACTAAGATCCCTCTCAATGCCATAACGAAATAAGGCTATATAAGGATAAGTCTGACGACTGCTGTATATGATTATTCAGACTCAAAGCCTTCCTTATGTACATACATATATAGAGCCTCCTTGCACGGTATTGAATATTTTGCTACCAGCTATTTTTTTCTTGAAACTATCCGGCTTGGTCCTCGAATTGTAATTCAATGCTTTAGGGTTTTGGAAGCGATACATGGTACTTTGTACGTTCTTATGAACAATAATAATTTAGTCTTAGACGGATTAATCCCAAATACCAACACTTTACGTCCACTTTGCACGTTTAATTGGAGCAGACTCCATCAGGTTCTTATTGTAAGAAGGAACTTTCCTAATTCACTCGTACCTATCACAATGTCTTCCGCAAAGGACACGAAAGTGAACGCCTCTTTACCCAGTATTAGGATAGGTTAATGGGTTGACGGGATAAGAGAAACGTGCACCCATCATACTTAGATCAATGTAGATCCATTGTGATGTTACTCTGGGTAAGGAGTAAATGTTTCATTCACTACCATCAGGCACAGTAGCGTATTCAATGCTCCATCCTCCAGCCTCCAACCTCAGCTCAGCGTGAATAGTTGTCAACCTTATCTCTGGATAGATACATAGTTTCCGTTTTGACATTGTTGATAGCTCCCTTAAAATCAAGGAAAGACAATAATATGTACAAGACTTCTTTTTCCATCAAGGAAAAGAAAAGCGTCCTTATTAACTTCGTTACACATGAATACATAGCCCCAACATCCATGCCACCAACTAATCGAAATAAGTGCTGTTCCCCTGGCACATTAAACACTATTTATTAACTCCCAGGACTCTTAGCTAATAATATGTATCAGTAACAAACGGACAAACGATCCAAGTTTAAATACAAACATAAGTCCGAAAAAAGTTATATTAAACTCTGTTTTTGAAAAACTCACACCAGTAAAAGTATCTAAAGTAGAAATATGCATATTTCTGAAACACAATCGTTGCAGTTATTTCGACTTTATTTTTTTCGTTTGTTTTGTTTCCAAGCAGATAATACCCCAAACTTCATCCTCTAAAGATGTCAAGAGATACTCTTTTTAAGTAGGTGTAGAAGAAGTGCATAATTGCACCCTTGTAGTGCACATTTTTGAAGTTTTTATCTATGTATCTCGTGTGTTTCTTTTTTTTTTTCTTCTTTCTCTCGAATTTAAATATTTCATTCCCCTCGGTATTATGTCCCTAAACTGACTTTTTATCCCATTTCGTTTTGTTTTACAAAAGGACTTAGTGCAGCAGATGTAAAGGAAGCCAGAGCAAGAGAAACAAACAGAAAAAAAAAGATAATAAAATAAACATTTTAAGAATACCACCAACATTTCCATATCTGCCATAACAATAACACATCCCCACTTTAAGTAATAACAAAGATGGCTATAGGGACGCCTGCAACTGGTATAAAATATAAAAATGATGAAAGAAAAGAAAAGTAAATAAAAAAAAAAAAAAAGGCGAACAACAATAGCAATTCCGAGAAGGACGTTGACACTCGGCTTGCATCCGAACGATGCCAAATCTACATTTGTCGTTTATAGTGGTGTAATATGTTACTTATGCGCCAGGATATGAGTATGCATGTGTATAGGCATGTTAGGATAGCAATTAACTGTGTCTCCACTCCTGCAATTTCGTTTCGCTTTTCGTTTTTATAAATTTTATTATTTCTCTCGGCTTCGCACACAATTTCAATTCTGCACACAAACATTCACAGGACCATAGTAATGCTAACCGAATCCAAAAAGATATGTATCTTGACAAAATTTACATAACGGCTGTTGAAGTTACCAAAAGAGAGCTTCTCTCCGCCGCCGCCGGATCTATTTTCTGTCATAAATGTGGTGCGCGATGGCATGGCGGTGGTGGGTTGTTCTTCCTTCCGTTTTCGGTTTTTTGAAGGTACATTGAACCTTTTTATGATTTTTGGTACTATTGGAGTTTGAACAATTTTCGTGTCAACAATGGAAAAACTGTTTGCTTTGGATGGCGATGAAAACTTTATGCATTTTGAATTTGTTTTTCTAATGGATGAACGTAGGGAACGGTGTAGAGATATTCCCAATTGTCAGTGGAAATGGCTTGTGCTGTGGCACGGTGTAATACTACTGTTGATATACATATATCTACCTACAATGAATGAGAGGAGGTTTCTAGATTTAAATGGAAAATCTATCAGTTTTAAAATTTAAAATACAGCCATTAAGTTTGAAGGAACATTTTTATATTTAAAGGTAGAACTTTCAAAGTTAAATAGCCTTGAGTTAAACGATCGTCACTTGAGGTACCTTGAGAGTGTATTGGACAAGGTTCTATAATGTATTGCGAAGCCTTAGATTAATAGCAATTACTTGTCAGTCCTAATCGAGATATGAAACTTAGCTAAGAACTGATTCTTATTCTTATAATGATGACCTTGGGAGGAGCGTGGTCATGAGGTCAAGAGAGACCTGTCTAACACCCCGATGTGGGCGGCATTTTCAGATGTCGTTAGGGATAAAAAAAATCGGAGGATGGTTCTGGAATGAGTGGACGTTTCGGATGGAAGGATGATCCATCAGTTTTAGCTTGGAACGAGCAGTAAAAGGCCTATTCACATAGAAGATGTTCTTTAGTTTCTCATTCTTCGAGGCATAAGTTCATGGGGCTTTCAACTATCTTTTGAAGATCGGTGGATACTCAAGAAGATTCAAGTTACATTTGCCCTATGTTCTTGGGTTTCCTTTTTTTAAGTGTGGCTGGACATGTTTTTGCTTAACATTCATCAATAAGCCGCTTGGTGACAGGTTTTAATTCAGATTCTGGAGTAGCGCATTTTTCCTTATTAGTTAAATTAGGCGACTTGAGTTTGAGATATCTCTCGTTCTAGCCCGTTGGAAGGTACTATGTCTGGGTTTGAAGTCCAGCTGCAATCAAGTTTGATGATAACCACTGGTTTTTTGGGATGAGAAGTAGATTGTATTAGATGAGGTGGTAAACCCTTTCTGAAAATGTATTATTCTACTACAGCAATGGCAGGACATTGATGAAAAAAATATGTTCTGCTATTTCAGTGTCATCTTCGGATAGACTTAAACCATTTTTGAGGTGATATTTGAGCGGGCAACGATCAGCAAGAAAATTTTACTAATTGTGAAGACTAGTATGTAATTTGCATATTTGAAGTCTAGTTGAGACTTACAGTATCTGTAATAGCTTTTATGCTATGTTCAGCGATTTGGATGTACTTATTCTTAGTTGATTGGTGGGAAGGGCACATAATATTCTTGGGACTCAGAAAAGTGTAAGTTTGTTATGGATAGCAAGCTAAGCAAGGGTTTGTAAATTCCACAACCCAACTCACAATACAAAATACATTATATTGAGAACTTGTAAGGCTATTTACCTATGTTTCAATGCACAGTCTGTATTGTATATCACGACACCTATCCCATTTGCAATTTTTGATCCACTGGTGTATTGTAAGAATTTAGGACCTGTTGCGCCAAATATCTGTTTTTTTTTCTTCTGTTTTTTGATGTATAAGTGGGATTATCCCAAAAGCCGCGTTTGGGGAGGACGGTTTTGAAGGTGCAGTCTAAGTTGATTTTAATAAGAATCTAAGCTAGTAAGAATAGAAACGAAACGGATTTGGAGTCTTCTTGACTATTATGTGGATAGGTGGAAGATCGAAGAGGGATCCAGCACTTGCACTTGGGCTTATACACATCGCAACCGTAATATCTATACGGGCGATTCAATTTACCTTTTGGAGGACGCGGCGGGTGTACGTTTGTTAGGTTCTTTTCTATCATATCAATGCAGTGATACTTGAAGTGACAGTGATGATATAAGTCCACTGAATTATTTTTGGCTTTATTTCCTATGAATCTAGCACAGAGGCAGAAGGTTTTAGGAGCCAGTGCTGTGTTTTTGTGTTGATGGGATGTTCGGGCTTCATTTAAGGTTACATCGATATATTTAGCTTCAGTGGATGATCGGTTAACTTAACCCATTCATCCAGTTGGACCTGTAATTAGTTTTATTTAAGGCAGTTCGCATTCTCCCAGGGATGTTCCATTCTGGCTCCCTCTTATAATGATTACATCTTACTGCTTCTTATTATAACATCGGAGTTAGTTACCTTCGTCTAGGAGTTGAGGAGCTCAGTTGGAAATTGTAAAGCAGAGTTTTAGGGCACTAGATGCAGTGGCATTGGACGGCAAATCACACAGGATATCTTCAGATAATAAAGAAACAGCAGTGAAGTGACTGGACTTTCTGCCAAAAAGTTTCGAGTTTTGGCTTGGGGTTACAGGGATTTCGGTTAAGCTTTCGATTCAGGGTGACACGAAGTTGTTGTTTTGTTTTTTTTTTTTTTTAGAGAAAGGAGTTTCCACTCCATTTAGCGACGGAGATGATGGGTTAAGGATTCTCTTCTTGTTAAAGGGAATAATATTTTTTTTCGTTTAGTTTACACCATACCCACCCCTAGTTTAGAGTAGATGACATCTGATGACTATGACTAATTCTTTCTTCGCATTAAGTTTTTTTTATTTTTTTGACAGGTGTCCGTTTTCTCTTCTTGCGATCATGTGGTTTACACGTGAAGTGACATCTAAGCCGGTTATTAAATACTTAGGAGTTATGATTGACTCGAGGATCTCTTTAAAAATCACCTAGAATATTCAAGCAACAAAACTTCATGAGTGAATGAAAACAAATATACCATCGCAGATGACCCGTTTTAAGACAAACATCAAAACGTTGAATGCAGAAAGTATGAAGCACCTAGAAACACATTGGGGAGAGATACACTGCTGAGGACTCATATCATTTATTCTATCGACGCGGGAAGCATGGAAGACCGCCAATATAAATATAAAAAAGAAAAGACATAATGTAGAAACCTGCCCAACAACGAACTGAACTAGAAATTAAGTGAGACAAAAGTCTAAGAACATAGCGATGGATTTATTTGCCCGAAGGTGGTTGGATTTGTCGCTTTATACCCGAAGACTTCTATGAAGTACAACTATTAAACGGACACAGTAGCTATCTTTATATGTTTTGGCATGATGTCTAGACAAATTGTCCTTCTTGACACTGTCCTACTTTTGAAACCAACGGAATGTGGTAGATAAGATTATCCTAGAGTATCTCTCACCAGGGAAGTTCGAATGAAATATGTACCGGTATGAAAAAAGTGTACAGTTCTATGTACAGTCTTAGAAATCGAGAAATCATCCCCTCAATAATGGTTTAAGGCGGTGAAGAAATGCCGCGGTCCTAAAATATTTTCTGAAATTTTCCAACCTCCCTGTGTCCTTTGGAACGAAGCTCTTCTTGCTGGGAATGATGCTTTTTCCCTTTTATCGACTTGTAAAGTAAAGTAAAGTCCAACTGTTGTCAAAATAACAACAACAGTACGGCATAACCTTAGAATGGTTACAAGTCTTAAAAAAGTCCTAAGAAATGAGAATTATAAAAACACGTGTTTATTTCAGACATGAGTGTAAAACCAAAAACTTTTCTTCCTTCCTTAGAGGAGCATTTTTCATTATGTCTTATTTTTTTTACACAAAAGTCTTCCTGCCAGGTTATGAGGACATTGCATAAACTTTTTTGTTAGTTGTTCTATGCAAAGAATTCTAATAAAATCTTCATCACAAATTTGTGCATATTCCACATTGCTGTCAGAGTGAGTGCTACATATTCATGAAAAAAAAAAAATAAAACTAGACAACTTTACTCTACAAACTTGGACTGAACCTCTCCCCAATCAACTTCAAGGCGGTATGAAGTCTCCAAACTTCAATCCATTGCAATTTTCTAATACACAACGAAATAAAACATCAGACCTAATCACGCTTTGACCAGTTAATCAAAGGAACTTCATTCCATCACCACTGCCGACCACTTGCCAGTGAAACTTTGTCCCGCAAATTCATTAGTCAAATTAAAGGCTCGTGCCTACGTTTTCTTTTTTTTTCTATTTTTTTGTTTCCGCCCTCGACAAACTAAGCCTGTTTGAATTTGGCTGTGTGTGTGTGTGTGTGGTGGTGGTGGTGGTGGGGGTTGTTTCATGCTTTTAACCAAATAGCTCTGACGGCTTCGTAACGTCCATTTGGTGCGGCTGCCTGGTGCCTGCATAATAGATACTATCCAGTAAATCGATCTGACAAAACCTATTCAAATCTTAGTCAAAGTTAAACATTTATGCGTTAACCGATGCCAAAATTAATATCCAACATCCGCGTCGCCTCTGTCCAGGATGGAAACACACACAGACCCTTCGTCGCAGGCAATGATTAATGCATGTGCCAGATCGCAATGCTTATTTATGCTCTATTTAAATGGGAGCTAAATTCGACTGCAGCAGCCTTCGTTGTTGGTCCTATTCCGCAATTGAATGGAAATTAGCCAGTCAATGGGGAGCGTATGTACATATGTATGTGTGTGTGTGTGCGTATTGTGTACCCCTTCCCAAATTAGCTAGACAACTGCAACCCACTGAATAATTGATCTTAGTTAACTATTGCTGTCGTAGTGTCACATTGGTTTGGCCCGGCCCGTTGTTCGACTATAATGGCCGAATGTGGTGGCACACCCTTTGCCTAAAAATGTGACATTTCTCCGCCCGCCCCAGAGTATTGAATACTAAATTGAACTGACAATACTAACAAACACCATCAACAATGTGAAAGGGTGTGTTTCGGGGTCGAGGCCCCTACTAATGAATCCTACAGATATTCGGCGGATTAACCATCGTTGATGGTTAGGCGAAAACCGCAAACGTATATTTTACACTCGACTTTTGGCCCTGCAAGGTGGTGCAGTTGGTGATGCAAATACGTTTGCAACCATCGGATGTATGTATATGTGTGCGGCAGTGTCCTTATTCGATAATGGCGAAATAATTGATTAAATCCACTTAATGTGGGGGGAATGCATTCGGTCGGAATTGACGCAACAAATACTTATAACACAATTTTGGGGATTTATGGGATTTTCCGGTCTCGGCATGTGCACCCAGTGAAAATGGATTACCGTCAGATTTTTGAGTGGATGAAGAGTGGAGTTCAGAAATAATTTATGAATAATGAATTGAAGTATTCCGAAGTGGATTGGATTTTGCCCGTGAGGAGATTAAATTCAAAATTAAATTTCAATTGTTGAACGTTTGCTAGAACGCGTCGGCGGTGGTGGTGATGGTGTTGCTGGTGTGGAGGTTTATAGAAAATTTATTTGAATGCAAAGAAAGATGGCTCACGATGGATAGTGTAAAGTTTGTGAGGGATTACACTCGATTTATTTTGAATCACAGTTGTGACAGAGATTGCAAATAGATTTAAGAGAAACAGGGGTGGTTTTTGCAAAGGTCTACACTTTAAGTTACTTCTAATCTTTCTTTACGTTATTGATAAGTTTGATATCTATAATTCTTAAGAGACTTTATCTTACTTTATTGGATGTTATTGCGAAATAGTGATGTTGTCCAATCTGGAGGGGTTGACATTGGTATTGGCCCAATAATGGATACAGAGGCATCTGTAGTCAAATTGCTCAAAAGCGATTCCAACGTTTCACACACTTGTGAGTACCTGTTACGTAGACGACCTTGCTAACCTAACATAGAACTGTGGCTCACAGAACAATCAGGCATCAAAAACAGGGATCTTCTAAGACAAACCTGGAACCATACAATTTCGAATAAGCATCTTATAGTCATACAGAAAGGATTTTTCGTAGAATAAAGTTTTCAATCACCAAGGACTTGAGTTAAAAAAGAAGAAAGGTTTTCAGTTTTATCAGACAATGAGAAGGTCGACGAATTCGCCAGAAGAGGTTCAGAATCTACATCAGAACATGTCGACACCTTGGTGTCTATCTCACCTTGCAGACTGAAGCTTGAAGCAGGTATTACTGCCTGCAGGGAGGCTAACATCAGATGGTTTTCCCTAGACACTCATCACAAGAAGTATATGCCCTCGTTTTGAAATCCCTTTCTAACGAAACAATCCACATATCGTGGATATGGAGATGAAGAAGTCAATGAGGATACATCCCCTTTCTGTCACTGTTCCGGTCTTATCCACTTTAAATTTAAATTTCTGAGGCGACATTTCTTCCGTGTCCTAGAAGAATTATCTAGCCAATCAGTCAATGACATATTGAACTAAATCAAATCAACTGAATGGCCTCCTAGTTCATAGGAATCATATTTGTAGAACTAGAGTTAACCAATGGGGAAGGGACATCTTTCCCCTATGGGTATCACAATGGGTCTGTATTGACCTGAGTGTGGCGTTATGGATTCTTCCACTTGCCTACCCAACCTTTATCATGCAACGAATAACAGCCAAAGTTTAAAAAAACCATGCTTATCTTCCTTAAAACTTACTTATCTTCCCTGAAACCTCAAGCTTGAGATAGGACTTATTTAGATGATATGGTAGGTCCATTGTAGCATTTAATAGATTCGCGTCAGTGTTCAGATGTAATTTCATCTTATCAATAGAGATAGAGGGAACTTTGCTAACTTCAGCGAGTCTTGCACTCTATTGCTAGTTCCGTCTTACAGTTGCTTGGATTGTCCTTATGACTTGGGACCCAACATAGGGAAAGTTCTGTCTGGGTTTTCTTTAAGAGACCCGTGGCATTACCTAACCAATTTGGGTTATGTTGTCGATTTCTAGAAGGTGAAACATTGTTCGTGATGTTGATGTGCATTCATATGCTAAATTTTGTACTCGTTCTAAAAGTACAAAGCATAAGTTATAACAACCTCTCTTTCCAAGATGATGATTAACTCATTCACTACTAGTAGCCTTCTCCTTGAAGACTAAATTCGTGAGAAACTTCCTAGCTTCGTGGGGATGACTCTGCTGGTCAGCATTTATTGAATCCTGCGAGGATACAATTGCAGATCTTTAGGTTATTGAATGCAGTCGTTATAGTTTCATTTTTTTCCAAAGCACACAAGCAGTGTTAACGGAGTCGTTTACTATCTTCGATAGTACGTTTTCTATACGGTTACAATTGGTAATGGGTATTTAGTTTTATAACCTAAAGGCATTGTATCGGAGTATTGGCATCAATACTGTATAGTACGTAGAAGTGATTCGTTGTTTAGAAATCTTCCAGTGCTTTACTTTTGATTGTGGTAAATTTGTCTGGAACGTCCTGTCACTCTCCTTGATTTATTAATGCTAAGTCAAATCAATTTCATAGCAACTTCTCAGCAAGAGATCTGGTTAAATTCGTAAGGACCTGTACCAAAATGCGGAATCAAGAGCAATAGCCTGAACATCTAAGAGCTATTTGGTTGACTATAATATTTTGGAATAGTCGAATTCGAATTTTGTTCACCTGTGTATCTTTCGACAAATTTTTTATTCTTCTTTTTTATTTTTATTTATTTTATTTTTTTTTTCGATTTTTTATTGTAAATCCTGTGACACCTCAGTGATAAATCCTTTCAACAACTCTGTTTCAAATCCATAACAAGGCAAAAAATTTGGTCTTCTGATATGCATTTTTTGCGATTGCTATTAATTTATGACAAAAATTATAAAATCGCTTTAGAAAAAATCTTCTATGTATTAAAAATGCATTCGTCCATTTATAAATAGATGGCGATATTTGAAATTCCATCCAAAGTATGCACGTTCCTAGTACATACAATTTAGTTTGTAGTATTGCTATTTTACTACGCATTGACATGTTCAAAAACTCACATTTTCCAAAACTCTGGTCTTATATTAGATTAATCAATTAGATGTAATTACATAATCTATTTTTTTTTAAATCAATGCGAATCTGGAGCTAGACATACCTCAGAATATACACAACGCTTGTAATTCTTCAAGAGACTTGCACAATATAATTTGAAGATTAAACGAAAATAACTTTCCTCAAAGTTCAGAATAACTTTTTTAACCATAGTCTAATAATTACAAATCAAATCATTAATTCTCTTTTAATATTTCTGTTCCAGAAGAATGAAACTAAATTAAATTTTCCAAACATCAATAAAGCAAGAGCCTTACACAAAGCCTTATTCAACTAAAGTAAAGTAAATGCATTTCTGACGGGGACATTCGAACAATAAATTGCAATTGAATTCCAGGAACCACCATCACCAGAACTATTGCATTTCCTTTGTAGTAATATAATATTAACAGCATGGTCTAGTTCTCATGTTTTCGTTTCAGACACAGCTGTCCATTCTTCCCTAGTGATAGAGATATTTTGATTACATAGAATACTGTGCAACTCAGGGACTATAAAATGAGGTGGATTATAATTCTCGTCATACGGAGTCAAGAGAAAATTAACAATTTACCGAATAGCAGAGGTCAAATAAAAATGTTTAAATGAAGTCTGTCGTGTATGGTATTGTATCTTGTATGGTATCTTTAGATGTCAAAATCGTACATCGATTAAGTCACCTCTGCAAGACAAATTTTGCCTATAGTTCGAATATAATATCAAATGGATATTTATGACCTTAATGTAGTTACAGAGAGGATAACATAAATGTTATACAAAGCTTTGACATCTAATAAGGATTTGACAAATAAGAAAAAAATATTTTCATTCAAATAATATATGTAAGTTGATTTGACATTTGTTAATTAAGGTCACAATAATTTTCAATAGTAACAACAATAAGTATGAACGGTGGTGTAATATGGAAACCATTGTACTATTATATGATCTCAACCACATAATTCAAAAGAATAGAATGTCAACATTGAATAAAAATTACAGTCAACTTATTGATGCTATACAATAAGGCTTGATTAAAAATTGATGAAGAACGTAAAATGTGGTTCTTAGATACAATAGATTCCCATTCGATCGAACTCTAATGAAACTACATATTATAATGGCGACAAATCAATTAATTCTCATGAAGATCAAAGTAGCTGGGAACTATGTATATTAAAATCGACGGAAAACCGCATCGTAAACGAATCTATTCAATGTCATTAAAAGGAAGGGTACAATTATCTTTTTAGCCGAAACCGCAATATCGGATAAACAATGTGTGTACGTCTGGAGCTATACTAGAGCAACACAGCAGGTAGGTCATCTATGAACATTGATAAAAGTAATGGACCAAGTATGGATCAATGAGGAACATCAGTTTTATCCTTCAAACTAAAAAAAAAAATAGTTCAAAATTGTAGAAAACATTTTCGACATCGAATATTTTAACTTACCTTTCTAGGAATTTTTGAAAAAAAATGCTTTCGATTATTACTGGCATTTGACATCAAATGTTGCCATTTTGATAGAAGTTATTGTCACTGTCATGATGTTATTTTTCTGTTACTACAGATTTTATTTTAAACTTGCACCTCTTGTTTTGACAGAAATTTGAAAGATAGCACTTGCAAGGATTAAGAATACGTGCACTCTTACCTTGCTTGTAATTGAGTTTCTGTATATATTTAGTAGATTTTGATACTGCAAGGAAGAATATGGTAAGGAAGGATAAAACTTAAGTCTAGAACCTTTAAGTCTGTTCTCTTTTCTGCTGAAAACTATGGAAATATTGGACGGAAATGCACATGCATGATAATATGAAAAATCCGGAGAAAGCGCTTCAAAATGGAAAAAAATATGCTATGGTAATTTTTATCGACCTCTTTGGCAACACAGTCAAATGATGATGTGTCTAAGATGTGTCATAATGAGATCTGTATGAATAACTTTAGTTCTATGTGAGAACCACTATGTTATGGTAAGATTAAACAATTATTTGACCAGGTGGTGCTCCTTCTTTTCGCCTACTATGCCTAGTAGATGACTTTTTATTGCGTACTCCCAATGTTTCTAACGTCATCCCGACTTTCTGTCGGGTTATGTCTAGAGAACATCTCTGCTACCATTTCTACGTTACGTGTTGTCTATTTGGTAGAAGGTGCATAAATGCGTTAGTGCTGTCTTCTATACTAGGCTGCAAAGAATGGCTTGTCTCAGCTACGGAGGGTGCCCGGCTTTGTTCTCCTAGACCTACCTACCCTTGACAATAATATCATGGAGTTTAGTGTTGAAGAAATTTCTCATCTTATATGGGGCAGCTTTGGGTATTATCGACAGTGAAGATGACCGTGCCCGACGTTTATTCTAGAACTAGAATCTGGGGTATTGTCAAAATTTCTTGGATGACTTCAAAAGCAGTCAAGGCTGTGGTGTCTTCGTAATTCACAATATTCACTACTCTCAGCAACATCGTACAAAAAATACTTAACACACGGAGGGTTATACTGAGGGATGCAGGATAAAGTCTGAATTTCAAAGAGATACATGCGAGAACTGGAAATTTATTTGGATAATTTAGAATGCACCATACGGATCATCATGGAACCATATGGATAACTCAGTCCCTTCTTCGAAAAGCCCAATGACCCATCCTTTGAATAGAAAGGTTTTTTTTTTACATCAGAGGGTCATACAGATAAGGGTTGCCAACTACTGAATGAACTGTCAAAAGCGAACCTCTTCCGTAACTAAAACGTTCAGTTCTCTTTAGCAATCGTGGGTTCATAAGGAATTAATATTGTTTGGTTCTATTTCTGTATGAGTGCCAGAGATGGTAGGTAGATGGTCTAAAGTTATAAGGATTCAAAGAAGTTACGCAAGAACGAGCAGGGAATATACTTAGAAGTCACTAGCTTTTGCTAGTCTCTTATCGAAAAAACTACATGGACATCACAGCAACTTGAACTGCCCAATAGAGTCAATAAACATTTTATTGCATTTAAATCAGTCGAATTAAAGGATTTATCCAGTCTTAATTAAAATTAAGTAAAGGATAAACTTATATACATAGGTCTGCACTGATGTAGAGTAACAAAAGTTTTTCAATTACTTTTCAATTCTTCTCAAATGTATCCCACGAGGTACGCAGTGTATCTATTATAAGTCCCTCGCAACTTTACTGTCCAAACCATTTCGCTGTTTATTATTACCTCATAAAATCCTTAGTCCGAGAGGCCAACCACAATCTATTTGCTTTCTGCCGGCGCATTCCATATGCACTGAGAAATACAAATTACAAATCCACTTGCAATTTAATACATTATTACCACTCGTACATACGAAATTACCTTTTAAGGATTCTTTATAACACCTCGTTGCCTTGTTGGTATAGGCATTCGGAATAAGCGAAATTGTGTAATTATTCATTCACAACCTATGGTATACGAAATTTAGGAAGGAGTTATCATTTCAAAGTTCATGAGTGGGATTTTCACTTCACCATGGCGCACTGCACACTCCAGGTACAGGTCTCAAATGTGAACGGAGTACCATCGGCTAACTATGAATTCAAAAGTGAACATCTCGGAATCCATTTAGGAGCATCACGTTTTCAATTATAAAATTGCATTGACGCTAAACTCTTCTAAATCATCTGACAGGCCTTTCGTGCCTCGTTGCAAATTCATTTATTTCATCGAGTCGACGTCGTCGTCATCGTCGTCGTGGTCGTCCTCAACGTAGTCCGTCGTCGTAGTTGCCCATGCCACAAAGCCAACACATGGTCGAACGTTTAGAAGAACATCATCGTTTGTGGCGGGCTAACGTCGGTTTTTCTTTTTTTTTTTTTTTCGTCCACCTCCTCCGATGCATGAGGATAGGAACACCGACCAAAAGTATGAGTGAGGACTGCATACATTTGCGGTTTTCATCTAGGTTTTGTTTCCACCGACCGACAGTTGAATAAGGTAAAAGCGGACTTCTCCAGAAGGCACTTCCCTCCAATTCGGAGCCTGAATTGAAAAACGCAATCAATTAGCAATAAATTCAATCACTCTGACATTTATTGAGTAGAACTGAATGAACTTCTGTCTCTGGCTCTGGCAGCGATGGCTGGGGAGTACGGGCACTGAAAATTGGTTCACCGGCCGCAAAAACGGCAGCATTCAGCATTCAACGAGGCTATATTTGGTAGCTGATTGGAATGGAAATTAAGGAATCACAGTGACATCATGGTCCGATGTATGGTGAGAAAGTCTGTTTTATCCCAAACCCAAGAGTGCATAAGTTATATTTACGAAGCGCATTGTGGATTCATCTTACTTATATGCTTGTGGCTCGTCGGTCGCTAGCGTAGGAGGCCAGGCCGAACACTTTGCTATTTATATACATATTTAAATTAATTTTAAGATCAATTTATGGTAGTGATTCAATTATCTGTTATTCCTTAAATGGCTTTTCGTTAACATTTTAATGACCGAAATTGCAATTAAAAAGCTTCAAACTGATTTTTGAATTGACTCATTGGTTATTAAGCCTCGTTAAATATGTTTATGATTCAGCTTTCAGCTACTGACTTGAGTTTATCTGATCGAGACTTTGATTTAGTCAATTTTATAGATGTATGATGTTAATAACATTCCATTTAGGATATGGAGAAGTATATTTAACAAAAAGAGATAAAGTGATAAAAAAATAAATCAACAATTAGTTTTAAGATTCGAAAAGAAGTACTCATACGCCCTGATGTCCAAATATTCATTCCAAAACTCCACTGGTTTGTATATCATTAGAAGGTTCAAAAAAATTCTAAAAATTCTTCTATAACCAGTGACGTTTAGCTTAGGCTGGGCAGTTGTCAAATCTTTCTAAGTAATTGACGATGTCAATTGGTTTTGTTTTTGAAAATCGACAGAAAGTTTTTAGCTTGAATGTTTCAAACCCTCAAGTTTCAAATAAACCACTTTAAAATCTGAAGTAATTCTGAACTGTTCCACAGTGCTTAAGGTACTATACGTACAAAATTACGAATGATGGTGCTGTGTACCTTTTCCATGTCAAATATTACGTGAGACATATCCAAAGCCAACAGGATATTTTTTCGCGTTCCCACTAGCTCTTTTTAGGTTGAAATGATTATACCAATGAAGGAAGCGATAAAGCGAAGCCTTTTCACTATCTTAATGTCATCACACGGAGCTTGAGAGAAGATCTTTAAGAGGTGGTGCTGGCATTAGAAAAATTCATATACAAAAAAAAAATACCGCCCAGCCATCTTTTTAGATATCGACGACGTTTTTAATACACTGAAGGCATACGGATAGAAAGCTATCTGAATCAATAAATTGATTGAAGACTCAGCACTAGAGTTATTAAGACAATGGTAGGAAATAGGCATATAACTAAATTTGTTGATAGATGGACACTTCAGGGCGGAGTTATTTCACTTCTACTATGACCCATGATCATGAATACAATCCGTCTAAAACTAGAGAAAGAAAGAACAAAGGTAGTCAGGTATGCGGATGACATGGTAATTTTGGTGCCAGGTATGTTCCCATCCTTGAATAAGGAAAGCATCAGGGACACATTTGGTGTCAATTTGAATAAAAATACTGAAATTATGCCCACGAACAAAACAAAAATATCTTATTTAGGACTCCCTCGGCTAAATGGCTAATCGCTCTACTTATTGCTCAGTCATCCTGATAACTAATCATTGATCAGCGGACGTGAAGTTTTCTATGCTTGTGGGAAAATATTCGAAAACAAATTGGTTCTTCAACAAAAATTTACCCCATGAATGTACAGAGCCCTAATACGATTCTGACGCATGGGTCACTAGTATGCTAACAAGCGCTGAGTAAAGGCATACCATATCATAACAAAACTTAAGAGAGTACATGAAACAGCAAGAAGTTCTAACATTGCCCTTGCATCTTCTACCTCCAGATCTACACATTAAAAGGAATTGCAGCATATAGCGCGGTCAGGTACAGAAAAACTCCTATACCTATCTCTCAACGAAGCCTCGTGTGTCGAACAGAGGTATTAGTATCTTTACTAACATTCAAGCTGCAATTAATACCCTGGGATCGTGCTCTTTTACCTCATAGCTCGCTTTAAGCTGGTTGTCGTAAAAATTATGTGCTGGATGCCAGGCCACTGAGACATTCCAGGAAACTGCAATCTTGACGAGCAAACTGAACTCGCTAGAAAGAGTACTACTCTTAGGATTCTTGCCGAAATGACAAGCCCTTCGCCTTAAGTAGGTATTTGTGAAGCTATATTGGCAGATTAGTCGGGAAGCACAGTCTTCAGGACATGACAACAGACTTTGTCTTCTGGCTAATCGATTTTGCGGCAGTTCAGAAAACGGTGGTGAGTAGCACTAGATTTTCAAGACTACGAATCCACATAGCAACCTGGCATTCTCCAGATCGACCAGTTTCTAATAGGTGCGAGGTACGCATCCAGTATTCTGAATGTTCAATCGTTGACTGCGACCCTTTTCTTCTTTTAACCAAATTTAGGGCTTGACTATCTAATGAGAAAAAGCTGCAAACAGCCCAGAAAAAAAAATTCAAAGTTGGAAGTCTCAGCATGACTGTAGACCCGAAAGAGAGCACCTGAGCGAGAGACTTCCCGCTGTGCATTCACCATCCACAAACGCCAACAATCTGTGGAACCAGTATCGTGACATCATCAAAGCAGTAGTACAGACCATCAAGGGCTTCCAAGTACCGCCCAAAAAGAGCCCTTGGTATGATGATGAATGCATGCGTTAGATAATGCACACATGCAAGCGTTGCAGAGCAAAACAAGAGCAGCGAGAAAAGCTAATCGGTCCAGAACAAGGGAGGAGAAGAAGATCCTGCGTAAAAAGAAAAGGCCCCACGCAGTCTTCTAGCTCAAGGATATCAAAGAGTCCCGCGATAGGAATAACATCCAGATGCTTTTTAGAAAAGCTAAGCAGCTGAAAGCTGAATTCAAGCCCGGAATGCAGGCTCTTCAAAACAGTGAAGGAAACCTAGTCACCGAAGTACAGAAAGTAGTAGATGTGTTTAAGCAGCATTTCCAGCAGCTACTTAATGGGCATCAGCTAGAGAGAGTGATAGGACAAGAAGAAAATCCGCATCCAGTCAAAAAGGAATCTATCCCCCCTCCCAGTTTTGAAGAGGTTGGCTCAGCTATCAAAAAGTTGAAGAACAACAAGGCCGCCTGCTCTGTTGGTTTATCAGCAAACATGGTGGTGATGCTTTGGTAGGGTACACGCACCAAATCATCAACCAAGTATGGGTTGTGACTGGACTATCAGCTCTATATGTATGCCCCATTTTCAAGAAAGGAATCCTATATTTTGTAAGGACGATCGAGGCATATCCTTGTTTAATGTCGCCTATCCAACGTACTAAATGAATGTCTGAAGTCTCTCTCCAACACACTAACTACCACGTACCAGTGTAGTTTCAGGGCGGACAGATCGGAAAAAGGTCAGAAATATTCAAGTACACTACATAACTCTCGAATTGCTTAGTTCTGTTCTTTTTACAATCCTACTACTTCTACTACAATTCATTCGAGTTGAAAACTTAAAAAAGACTAGAAGCAATGATGTAGCCCTATTTGTTGCAGACTAACTGACTAGCACGCAACTTAATGCTAATCGTCGACACCCTCTGAATGTACGACGAATACCAAAATCTGTGAATGACCTTATAAAGTCCAACTTACGATTATTTTTGAGAAAAAAATTTATAATAATTGTCCACTCACCAGAAATTCCCGCATCGTTGATACTCGATGTTGATGAGAAGCCAGGTAGTTTCCGCCATCCCTTGCGATTCCAAAAACTCCTCGCTTTCGATTCAGTCGGCACAATAGGTCCCGGATCTTCGGCGGCCTTAATTTTCGCGCAATTCAACACTCGGTGACCGCATGAGGTTCGCGTTAGAAAAACACTATTACCCGACTCTTGGTCCTGGGAACGTTGCGACGAGCGACAACTATTTGAACCGAAAAATGTACAATTCTGCGGATTATGTCGGTTATTACCGGCCGCAGTAGCTGTCTGTCGAGCTGTTAACAAATTTGACAACGCCGCATTGGTTTTATGCAAACGCAGGCTCCCAATGTAACTAGCACCACTACTGCCACTAAACCCACTATCCAGGTCGCCGCAGAAGGCCGGATTCGTATTTGTGGTGACCGGTGACAGAAGGTCATCGGATGGACCCACCGTGCTAAGTAGTTCCGCAATATTCGCCTCGGAAATTGCATCGTGATGGCGATTGCGGGACGTCCTGGGATCCGGTGCCGATGCACCCGATGACCGTGTATCCTCGTCTGTCGGACTGCCACTGGGTGGTGTTTCAGGCATCAACATGGCTTCCACTGATAAATTCAATTCGCCCAAGATCTTCCGGTGACGATTCTGAACACGACGAAACTCTTCCTCGACCATTGACTGATTGAGGGAACCGGCCGAATGTGAAGTTGTGGCCCGCATTCCGGCACCAACACCCGAGGAGGAGCTGCTGCCACCAGCGGCAGCGGAAATTTGTTGACTCCGATTTTCTCCGGAAATTTCCTCGTAAAAGTTCTCATGGGTGCCGCCATAACGTGTCTGGTAGGACTGTCTTGTGGCGGGCGACACTAACTGCTTATTTTTTTTACCCTTCGAGAGCAATGCTCTTATGGAGTTGGGGGGCGGTGGTCTTGACGGTCCGGGTAATTGTTCCGGTGGTGGAATGTTCGAGTGGCGCATTGCAGCTCCCGGCTCATAGTATGCATACGAGTAGTCTTGGTGGTGCATTGCATGATGCACCATTGTGAGGCCAGGTGACGTTGTCGTTGTTGACATCGTCTCAATCATTCCAATATTGGATTGCGATGAGGACGATGAAGACCATTTCGCGGCCGCATCGTGACCCAAGGATGATGCTCCAACTCCTACTGCTGCTGCTGTTGCTGCTGCTGCACTCACCGAAGGCGACTTTTTCCCTCGAAATGACTTTATCGAAATCGGCTGCTGTTGGTCTTTGTCCTGAGTGCACACCTCGATAGCATCCGGATCATCGGGATAACGTGGCATTATTCTTCGGTTACTTGGACTAATGCCAACGGTGCCACCACCTCCTCCTGTTTCCATACTGGATGCATTTATATTGGCCGATGTGTCAACAACGCCAGCGACGGAGGCCACTGCTCCAGCGCTCATATGGTGCGACTGAGGATGATGGTGCTGATGGGGATGCACATGATGAACGCCGCCGACGCCCGGCGAACCACTCCCGCCGGCACCACCTGCGCCACCTGTTATTGTTGTACCGGCAGGAGGTGTATTATTAATCTGTTTCATATTTGTTGTCAGGCCCATTTGAGAAGGATAATCAGGTGGAGGAGGAAAGTGTGGGTACAAAATGGATTGGGATTGATGCTGCTGCTGCTGTTGCTGTTGCTGTGCGACGGCTGCTGCTCCTCCTCCACCTCCTGGAATCCGATCAGGCATAACACCTGAGTTGTATTTCTGGTAGCTCTGATGATGTGGACGCTGGTGGAACAGTTGATGGTGCTGCTGCTGTTGTTGTTGTTGTTGTTGTTGTTGCTGCTGTTGATGCTTCTGCTGGTAATGATGATGATGCGCTTGCAGATGCGAATGTGGGTGATGCTGATGCTGGGGATACAGATGATTTTGGATATAAGACTGTTGCTGTTGATGGTGCTGCTCTTGTTGTAGTTGTTGGAACTCCTGATGCTGTATATGCTGTGGTGGCTGTTGCTTTTGTTTGCTGCGCCGTCCTCCCAAGCAATTCTCCATGGCACATGGTGAATCGATATTCTACGCTACGCTGTGTCTAATGGTCCTTTTCTTCAGTCTCCACCCTCTGCCGGTCTACACTTTTGCCGGAGATAAGTCGTTGCAGCTCCTTGCTAAAGATGTGCCGTCGTTGTTGTTCTTGCTATCCGGTTGGTTTAGCTGTCGCTGGTAACTGCAAGCAGAGAAATGGTAAAATGTCATTAAAGCGGATTATCTTTGGTAATTTATTGCTGTAATCAAGAATTTTATTGCGATATTCTTTAGCGTGGGGTTATGATGTCTAAAGTGGATGTAAATGGGAAAGGATCATTACCGAAAGGAAGCTTGGGTCTCTCTGCTGCTGCTGCTGTGTGTAAGTGAATTAGAGTATGGCACGGAAATGGATATGTTGCGGGTGTACAAATTTCACACTTACTTTTTGGTTGCGGTTATAGCGTGAAGGAATTTGAGGCTAACTAATGTAAGGCACGGAGTTGCAATGGACAGACAGAAGCTTGTTAGGAAAGGTCAATAGCATAAAATGTATTTTGTATCAGTGCGGATAGTAAAGCTCGTCATAGGCACCATGTAATGGGTAATTTGATTGTTTTGAATCCCTTGACTTAGCGTTCAAAACCAAAATGAAGGACAAGATAAGATCTGTTTTAAAACTTGCCATTGGAATTTCATCTATGATAGGAAAAGTAATCTCCTTTTAAGATAGAATTGTATTTTCGTTGGGTATGGTGAGTGAGTGAGTATATGGGTATGTAGCTTTCAGAACCTTGCACTTTACTACATATACGCAAAAGGCGGTATTACCCTGGATGCATTATGACTACGATATCATCAATCAAGAATGATAGTGAAACTTCTCTTTCCTCTGCTAAAAGTTATAAATGGGATTTTGACAAAGGAGCAATAGATCCTTGCCCAGACTATTTTCAAAACCAGATCTTAGCGCATTGAAAGACAACTTCAACTGTACACTTTCTATTAGTAGCATTGCGTCAGAAGGTAGGTAATCAAAACTTCGACGTAGTTTAAGTATATACATATAAAACTAGGAAGCTCGGTATACTGTATGATAAGTTCGATGCCTTGCCAAAGCACCCTTAAAATGCCACAAAGTCCCGAGCAGCTTAGATGTCTTTGCTCTGAAAGAAATTCTTTGTCCATTTGTATGTATTTGATTTGATTAGAGATCCGGATAGTGACATCTTTCAGTACTGGGAGAGTCAAATCGTTCACAATTAAAAAACAACTACTTGAGATATTAGGAGAATAATTAAAAACCTCCTTAATGTGGCCTAGAGGAGTAAACCAGATACAGACTAGGATCAGTAGAAAGCCAGTCAGAGGAAGTTTAAAAATGAGACTTAAGGAGACAACAGAATCTGCGAGACTAGAGAAGATCCTGTCCAGACAAACTACGGCTATAGGATTACTAAAAGATTCCGACGAATTGGGTTAATGTACTAAATGAAGTACTTCTACATCTCAGGTATAATGATGTTAAGACCAACGCTTATGCTGATGGCTACGGGCAAATTCCTCCCAACCCTTAGTTAAAAACTAGAAATTGCGCTGAAGACCTTAAACACCAGAACCAAGACTAGCGGTCAATCCCCAGAAGTCCGAGCTGGTATTATTTACAAAAAAAAAGGAAAATTCTTGAGTTTTCATTACCTTCTATAGGGAGGACTTCCCTTAGGATTACGGACAGCCACGGGCTCATACTTGATAAGAAGCTGAATTGGAGGCCTAACATTTCCTTTCTATACATGCAGTAGAATATTTTTAAAAAAAAACCTTGGAACCAAAACCTAAAATTATGCTATGGATATATACGGCTACAGTAAGACCTCTTCGAACTTATGGCTGTCTTGTTTGGTGGAGGTCCAACAGCATGCCATGAGAACCACACTTACTACAAGACTGGAGGATATTCCCAATCTGTTTATGCTTGATATATTCGCTCAAGCCTCGGCAGGTATTAGTGCCCTAAGAATAAATCAGTCATAGTTGGAAACAAAATACAACGGATCAGTCTGTGATCCCGGAAAAATATTTAGGAAATGTACTTACCACGGATTACCTTACTCCGTACAAGATACCCTTCACAAGCTCGTTCTCGAGCAGAGAAAAATGGAAAAGCGGTCAGCTTACTTATACACGTACCATCTCTGTCTTCACAGATGAATCAAAGATGGAGGTAGGGCATATCCAAATTAATTCGCATCCCTAGCAGTGACACTAGCTGCCCGTGAGATTGCGTTGAAGGCAATATCACAAGAAGGTATCACATTTTCCATGGACAGCATGCAGCAATAAAAGCGATTTCGGCTATCAGAATAAAATCCAAGTTTGTGAATTACTGTCTTGAAGATCTTAAGATTCTTGGAACACAGCACTGGAACAGGATGCGTTCTACTGGGTCCCTGGACATGAATATATACAACCTAACCTACGGTCCAATTTGTTGGACAATTTGTGAGCGAAGAGCTTTAATTCTTCAGTTTCACATAGCAGTTGAGTTGCCCTGTTGAGTTTAAGTCTGTTGGTTGGGTTTATTCCATCAATACTTGGTGATGTAATACAGCGGCTTAAGCACCTTACCATCCTCGGTGTCCTTATCGATATATGCGGAATCTTTGACAACATTTCGCATGAAGGTATCAAGAAAACTATGATCACGAAAGGATTATGAGCTCTTATTGGTTCCTTACCATGCGTTAAGGCTAAAGAATACAACTAAAATGCTTAGGATTACTTACAATATTAATAGCTTCCAAAGGATGCCACAAGGATTTGGTTACAGATAAAAGTCTAGAACTATTAATAAAATCTGGTTGATAAAAAATCATAGGGGCTAATTCGATGACATCATATCGTAATTAATGAAGAGTAACCTTAAAACAATTTCACAGTAGAACAGAAGTGCGTCACCATTAATCGTGGGTTAAACTGTTATTGCACTGTTTTTCAGTGCAGTTAGACTAATTCAGGACAAAACCTGTTTTCCAAAACCCGCTCAATAGTCTTAGTCCTTAAAGATCTAAAAAGCAACAAATCTCTCGATCTAGATGGATTTCCTATTTTTATTTTGGCACAACCATTACGTTAAGCTCTTTCACCTATCATACTAAATAGGCACTTTCCCAGATAAGTAAAACGTCCCTTCTAACTACCAACCTGTATCCTTGACATCAGTGCTTTCTATCGTCATGGAAAGCAGTGTTTGTAAATCACTACCTCAGGAGTTATCACGAAAGAAATCGTCTCGTTACCGAATGTCAATATGGTTTCCGACAATAACATTCCACAGGAAGTCTTAAAGAGAAGAAGGTTTTTGAATGGAACTGCGGATTTGCAGGAACTTTTTTTGTCAGATCAGCTAAAACAATCGCGGTTTTGAAAGATACCTTTTAGTTTAGTAGCAGTTCGACAGATTTTTCTAGCTATTTGTTCACATCTTTGATGAAAAAATCCAGACGTTGTAAGAACCTCCTTACAATCTCTTTAACCTTTATGAAAAAGAATTCGTAAGAAATGCCTTACACCATTTCAACCTTACATCACAGTAGTTTACAGCCCACTTAACCTCAGATCTTTTAAGCCTCAATTCCCATATAAATGCCAACATGAAGCTCTACTTTAATTTCCGATTAGACTCGGATGGAAATGCACTGCAGAGAATGTACTAATTAAATGGCGGTTCGTTGCAAAATCAATTACTTTTAAATTACTGTGAAATTACTTAGCTTTAGTCATCTCTGGTTCTCAACATTTCCTTGCATAGAGTATGATGACATTTTCAGTTAGAATGACTGTAAAATATACGTGCACAATTAATTGATATGTCCTTTAGATGATTGTCTTGGAATGGTTATTTATTGACTCATAGACACTCAACATGGGGAAACTCGTTTGGGCCAGTGTCGCAAATGACCAAGTTCACAAATTGCGAGCTTTGGCTTCTAAGAATTAAAGTATCAAATCTGTTGTGAAGAGTTTGTTTTGTGGGCTTCTCCATGTGATACACGAACACGAATAGACAAAGCCTACAGAGACCGCCTGAGCAAGAGATTCTTCGTTGTACATTCATCATCCACAACCGCCTTCAATCTGTGGAACCAGTATCGCGACATCATGAAAGCTGGAATGATTGAAAGCTGGAATGATCCGTACGTCGAAAAGGTGTCAGAAAATGTACCTACACCTACAAACTCTGAACCGCGAAACAAGGAAGCAATGCAAGAGTATCGAACCAGAAGAAGGAGGAAGATTCTGCGTAAAAAAATTATAAGGACCTACCCAACTAATAGCCAACTAGGTGGTACTAATTTATTAGCCCCTAACAAAGGTTTGTCCAACATGAACATGAAATAACCCAAGAACTTAGGTGAAATAAAAATGAAGAAGGTATGCATCCTTGGTGTACCCCACTCTGTAACATAAAGACTTTATGTATCTACAAGTTACTTCGGAATCAACTGATGCACGGCTTCACTGTAACCTAGTTGACCTTCAGTTAGCTATTGGGTCTTGAGAATTTTGTGATGAAAATTCAAAATAGAGCTAAAGCCAGGTCATACGAGTAAGTTCTGTTAACTTCAACTAAAGAAACCCAAACAATCACAAGAAGTAATAAAAAAAGCATTGGAGTGATTTGGACTTTAAGGCGAGGCTTTACGCTGTTCACACGTCATGACAAAAAGATGTTTGATCTAAGACCTCTCTGAGAAAAACTTGTTACCTCTTCTTTGCCTTATGAAGCCTCTTCAGAAGCTGCTAACAAGACCGCACAAAATAAGACACAGTAATTATGCATTTCAGCTTTTTTTAATTCTTATTCCCGCTGCTAACTAATCAAATCGAAGAAATGCAAGCATTAAACTCCAAGGAATGTACACTTTAGCCGTGCACAGCCCCTTCCCGAATTGCAAATGAGAATTAACGCACCGAAGATGTGTACTGTGTGCTGTGTGCATTCTATGCGCGAAGCAAACAAGTTTTGGTTTCAAGTAAATCGGACTAAACGGACAAAACGCCAAGGAAGACCATCAGAATTCTTATCGCGCACAGACATTTCTTCAGGGAAAAGGAACGAAAAATTATTGAAATGTTTCGCGGGCCGGTCCGACAGCGCGCGCAGAATAACATTTATGGAAGACAGAGAGAGCCTCCATGCCCGATTCAGTTCGTCGTGATGTTTAATCTCCATCATATGAAGAACCAAGTTGATGGTGGTGCTGTGCTGCTGGCCTAGAGGACGACAGAGAACCCAAAGAACCTCATACAATCGAATAAAATACGCAGGTTCCGTCCGATTCTGACTCGCTGCCCTGGTTGTGTGCTTATATCAAAAATCCAAATCAAAGACCGAAAAAATTCAAAGGCAAAATTAAAACTAAAAAAAACCTCAAAAACGTATGAGTTTCGTTTTATTTTCATTGCGGTTCGGATCTAAATCGCATTCCCTGGACTCACGGAACGTCCGCGTGGTAGGATAACTTGATGTTCTTCTTGGAGCTGTGTGCATGTTAAGTCGTCCGTCCATTGGAGCAGGCAGGCGAGAGCACATGGGTGCGGACAAGTAATTAGAGAATACTTTAGGTGGAGCATTTTATTTATTTGCACTCATAGTCCGCTGCGAGTTGGTGTTAGATGAAATAGTGGCCATAAATTAGCCCTCGCCCCCTTGCCCGGTTAGAATTTATAACATGAACGCAATCAGAGTTCCTCCTTTCCATTGGGCATTGCACAGCTGTGGGGATGCCTTTGCTGCAGGAGTCATGTTTTGCATGTACACGTTAAGTGGTTAATTTGTTTAAACAAACCGCAATGAGACGACGGCGATTTTAGTTTTTTTCCTCGCAGACTGTATGTGAGTATTTGATATTGGATGCTGACGGTACGGTAGCACTAATTTGCTAAAGTTCGACCATTCATTAGTGCGGTAAGTTTTTTTTTTTTTTTTTTTTAAATATGAGTATCAAATTTTCTAGAAGTTATGTCCTTCCTCACTCAGTTTGACAAATTAAAATATAGCGACTTGGTGTGACAGACAGTTGTTGAGATTTATCTTCGACGAATCGGTGAGGTTAGATTCAGATATAGCAAGAGGTTGGGAAAATAAATTCGTTATTTCATCTAACAGCTGGCAGTAGTTGCTTAGTAAATTGATTTCAACATGCCAATGGAGTACAGGTAATTGCCAGATTGAACGAATTATTTGTTGGCGGCCAAATGGTAGTAATGCGAATTTATGAGAGCATAAGCGTTGTCAACTTAGCCTGTCACTATCAACTCGTACTCTACACCTCCACGTTGGTGTCTGCTGGGTGCCTAGTACCTCGACTGGAGATTGGGTAACCAACCCCTTAGGAAAGTCGTCGATGGTAGCAGACGAGGACAGTTTTTTTTTTTCAAGCTAGGACACTTCCTCTTGATCAACGGTGGTATCCACAGTTCCAGGCCGAAGTATCTAATTTTATCCCTATATGAACTGCTTCGACATATTCGAATCCCAGCTCTATAGCGAACTCCATTACTGAGCCAGGGTGGTGGAAAAGAGTTGATGACGGATGAACTCTGTGTCACTGGAAGCGCTCATATCCCCGAAGCGGATTACTGCCTTAATCCGGAGGAAGGAAAATGGAACTGGTCCTTCAGGTTCGGGTAACATCCTGACCAAGGAAAAAAATAGCTAGTTCCGACAACCATACAAGCCTCGGATAAGAAAGACTTCACTGTTGACCACCCTAGCAATAGAAAAGGGGACAACCATCTTCGGATCTGCACGTCGAATGGTCGGACCCTTAACAGACTGCGTGCAGCAAAGACCCTAGACTGCTATAAAGCAGACATCACCGCCATCTAGGAAGTGCGAAGGAATGAACCGGGCAAAAGGAGGATGAAAAACTGTGACGTATACTATGGTGACAGAAGCAGACTTAAGCAAGAAGTCTTAAGCGTCTTATGACAATCTGCATCAAGGCTCAATTCGCCAACCAAAGCCTTATCATGCCCCACAGAAGACAAGGACGACGCCACCAAAGAATGCTTCTATGAGCTGCTCGACAAGACGTATGAGCAATGTCCTATGTATGACATCAAAATCGTATTGAGTCATTCTAATGCCAAGGTAGGAAAGGAGGACACCTTTGGTAGGTCCACGTGTTCGAAAATTGACTAAGACTTATTGACTTTCCTGTGCGAGTAAGTAAGTAAGTAAGATTGTGCAGGATGGCGATAAAGAACGATCGCTACTCCATCAAGATCAGTAACGATCTCACCAAGACCTTTGACGTCAAAAAAGGATTTAGACAGTGTGAAGCGCTGTCATGTAACTTCTTTAAAATTATACTTGAAAGAATTGTACGAAAGTCAGATACCAACACCGAAGGTACAATCTTTCAAACGTCTGTGCAACTACTAGCGTACGCCAACGATATTGGCATAATTAGTAGAACTCCACGGCCAGTTACAGATGCGTTCGCTGGTATTCAAATGAAAGCTGACAAAATGGCTTTACCGGTAAACGAGGGCAAAACCAAGTATATGCTGTCAACAAGGATGAACATTCAACATCGACGAATTGGACAGAACGTCAAAATCGTCAGTTTAAAATTTGAGGTAGTTAGGGACTTTCTCTACCTTGACTCTGCTATCAATTCTGAAAACAACACCTCAGCAGAAATAAAACGAAGAATAACTCTTGCCAATCGCTGTTTGGGCAGAAAATGCAATTGAGTAGTAAGGTCCTATCCCGAACAACTAAGGAGACTCTATATAAGACCTTGATCATCCCAGTCCTAGAAATAGTCAAAAAACCGGGCATCAGTCGTTTGAGATGGTAAGGACACGGTCGAACGAATCGATCCCAGAAGTACAACGAAGTAGACCACTGTAGGTGGCGAGCATAAGTAGAAGGGGACCTCAACCGACTTGGAGTGCGCAACTGGAAGCAGTTAGCTAAGGACCGGGCTAACTGGAGAGGCTTGTTGGTTGAGGCCCAGGTTCTCCCCCAAACTGTAGCGCCACCTTAGTAAGTAAGTATTAATACTGGATTCACTGGTTGTTTGTGCCACTATCTACGGCGCCCTGAGACTAAGTCCAAAATGGAATTTTTAATTTCTGGCCGATTCGAAGCTATGTATTATAATATTCAAGTCTTTAAGTCCAAACTCCGCGTTCGAAATGTGCAGGCTGCTTACAATTCAATTGTTTACTCTAAGGTAATTGTCTAAATTTTATAAATGGGTACTGTGAGCTAGCGAGAGCAAAGTTTTCAAATCCATATTAGTTTATTGCGCCTTCTGGAACTGGATTCGACTGAAGTCTCAATTTCTCACTAAAGGCCTTACTAAACTTGTGCAAAGTCATGGGTGTTGTCATAACTAGTTGTTTGATGTTTATTTCTCAGATAAGCTTTAAAATCTACGACTCCTAGCTAGCTTGCACTGAAGGATAAACATATTTGTGAAATGATTGTTTAGTCTAGTGAGCGAGAATGTCAGTAGTTTTGTTTAAGTAGCTTATGTATGTACGTACATATGTACCTTATCTAAGACACCTTTTATGATTTTGCTTTTAATGGATGCAAGCATCTCTACTCAACTCAAAGTTTAGCGTCAAATTTTCTTTTTAAAATGTTTTTTTCTGCCGACGGACTGTTTTCTAGGTTTGACTGAGTAGTTGTAATTCGCAGCATGGGTATTCTACGTCCGATCAACTATACTGCATATAAACTATATGGATGTTCATAGTTCAAATCCCAGAGAACACCAAAAAGTTTTTTCCACGGTCCCATCACTCGCGACCGTTTGACAAACATCCGAGAGTAAGGATGTTGTCTGGAATTTGTCTGGGATTCAAAGTACGAACCTCCAGTTCAGTAGTCTGACGCACTAACTAAACCACGGTGCCCACATACCTATATACATACATGTTATAATTCTGTCGAAAATCAGACCCAACCCATTCCGATTTATCTACCGGTTCTGTATATTTTTGTAATAAATCGCCCTCCTAATGTTTGACTCATTCTTGCATTTCACAACCGCAACCAGAGTAATTAAATTACTAAATTAATTTTCTGTTTTGTTATTACCGGAAATTAAGTTAAAAGAGAGTCCTCTGCACACACACAGTGGAGAAACCGAACTCACAACGAAAGTTTGTCTGAGGCCAGAAACGAAGGACGTACCAAGGGACTGTCGACAATAGCACCCTTGTCTCTGACATCCTTCCTAACGTACACTCTGTTGAGAAAATTTTCCTCTGTTTGTCTTGCGATTTTTTTCGATTTTGTTGTTCGCAAATATTCAATGGAATCCTTAAGACATTCCACTCAAAGTGAAAACTCAAACATCATGCAACATGAAAGATTAATAATTATCACACAACTAATGGCAGATGATTATGCGCGACGACCAACAATTAAATGTCCGTCAAAGGATGCGTGCGTGCACCGGCCGGTCGTCAGTCGGTCGGCGTCGGTCGGCATGTATACATGCAAAATGCAATAAAATTTGCAAACTTATTCCAGTCCATGTTAACTGTCGCCGTTGTTTACACGGCCCATTAAACCAAATGTCGAATCGTCGTCAGCTTAAATCCCTCAAAAATTATTTCACCATGTTTATGGGCGATGCACATGGCAGCGGAATGATAACATGTCTCCTCTCACTCGGATGCTGTTCCAGCCACCTTCCATGTTTCAAGTGCACACACAAAGGACACGACGACAAACCGGCTTGTAGTATGTGGGTCTGGGTGCGCTCAAAATATTGTTCGTCTGTCTGTCTGTCTGTCTATCTGTTGTTGTTGTTTGGCATTGTAATTGGGGTGAGGAGAACATGGTATTCACCATAAATTTCACACTAAATGATCAAAATGAGACAAGAACTCGAACCTGCCCATTTGTCCGTCCTCTACGTTTGTTCGTTCGTTCGTTCATTCGTCCTTCGGCCACACGGTCCAGTTCACAGTGATGCAGATACACGCATGGGAATGTCAATAATTCCGCTTTTTAAGACTGCACTGTCAATTATTATTGTTATTATATTATTATCCACTTTGGGTTCAGTGCTCTGCACAGTGTTCACTAATTAATAATGGCAAGCCCGGGTCGGATTAAGTGTCCGAGTTTTGAGGAGCCGTCCGGCTTTGTTATTTGTTGTTACTCTGTAGGTTTTTTGGTTTTTTTTTTGTTCGTGCCTTTTACATGCACGGCAGCAATTTTCGTTCATTAGCTGGTTGATTTTATTGCCACTGATGCAGTCCCGGAGTTTTCAGTTGGAGCTGACGATGATTGGGTGCAACGTGCAGATGTGAAGACCAGAAGCCTGACCGTGTCGGAAGGGGGTACCATACAACCATCACCTCAGAGCTCTCAGTTGGAGTTTTGTACATTCAACTGGAGAGATGCAAAAATATGGAATAAAAAAAAAAAAAATGAGAAAATGAATTAAATCCTTGCACACACACTGATAGTGGGCTAATGGGCTCTTTTTTGTGGCCTTCTGGCTGGTACGAGGGGAATCAAGGTCCAGTGCGCACTGTGCATGCTCTCCGTGGAATTCCATTTGAGTACACTCTATTTAAGGCTTTCACTGGGAGGACAAAGTGTACGAATATTTTTATGCGAACATTAATCTTGTGTTGGGATTATACGCGTACTGTTGGGGATTATGAAGGTGGCCTGCTTTCAATTTGGTCTTTGACTGGCATTCCTTCATATGACTTTGACTAATATTGAATAGTTTTGAGGGATTGGTAAAAGGATTTGCGTTGATTAATAGTTTCACTGGTTCAAATTTTTAATTAGAGAGATTGAGAGCACGTATCCATACAACATGTATGATGTGTGCATACAAAGGAACTGGGTTAGGTTGGATGAGTTTGAATGAACAAAAAGCTGTGGTAGACTATCTATCGGGTTATACAAATTCGAATAATAATGGTGGAGCAGTTGGTGTAAGCCCCAATCAATATAGTTATTGGATTTGGTTGTTATTAGTGTTTAAAGGCAGATTTTAATAAAGTAGATTAGATTGCTAATTTATAGAGGAATTTTTTGCTAGTTTAGAGAGATTTAGTAGTTTAAAGTTTAGGTATTGTTAGGCTTTATTACTTCATGAATTCAGTTTAGTTATTAATATATTAACAAATACGTATGTGTTTGGTGCATCCAGTTGGAGCTCCCGGGGCGCCATTTAAGAACGAATTTAGCCCTAAGCCCACCATTAAAATTATAAAGCTAAGCAACCACAGGCCTCGATTGCAAAGATTATGGCAGCAAACAATAACAATGACTTTTGGATCTTGGAATGTGAAGACTTTGAACAAGCCAGCCCCGGAAGAGCAACCTACACTGATACATATGTATGTACATAGAACGGCATTGGCTTTGGGCCAGATAACGCTGACATATATGTACATATATGTATACGGATGGTTTGCTAACTGGAGGCCCTGCTGGAGCTGGAGTCTACTCTGGAGATGTTCGGAGCAAACAATCTGCAGTACGCTATTAAAATCATTAACTATGTGACGCTGATCCTGGTTTCTGCACACGCAGATATTCAGGGTAATGAGGTGCCGTATTCAGGTGCTCACAGCGTGAAGTGACCGAGTTATTACACCCTTAGCACTGAGTTGGCGTGGATTCGGTTCATGTAGACATTCTCTTACAGCACTCAGATACTCAGATAGTTGAACGAATAGGAGTATGGTAACAAGTCCTTTCATCATTTACTGAAATCTCTCGGAAAACCCTTTTCTTTTCTGCAATTTTGAATTTGCAAGGATCTACCTTTTAAAATTAATGTTTTCTTAAGCTTTAAGGAAGTGGGGACTTCCTTGATTGCGATAGCGCTCCAGTTTATTAGAAAAAATAACCAATTTAACAAAAAACTTAATTTCTTCATTCTTTTCGACTCATTTCTTCCATTAGGCCCTTTGCATCGTTGCGTAATAATTCTGGGTGGTCTACCTTGACGAAACATTTGTGCACGCACAAATGCACAACATCAATAGGATGTGTAATTCCTACCAAAGGATGCCTCTACACATCATTGCATCGACTAGATGGCCGTATTTTCGTTTCTCGAAGACAACCCATACTTCACTTCGAAATCCCGAAACAAGCTCTGTGCACAAAATGATTTCCTCTACCAAAAGGAAAACCAAATTACACCTTCTCAGTCAGCGCAACATGCACCACTTGAAACGAAAATATATGTATAACCTGTTGTAACCTCTTGAGAAGGCGGAGGAGGAAGCAAAAAAAAAATAATCTAATTGGCAGCGTTATGAGTGTGTATTTATACATTTTGCAAAGGAACTCGGTCTTGCTCTCTTTGCCAGGGAGATCCAGTGACACAATCCAATTAGAGCAAATGCTCCTCCCATGCTATGCAATCCACTCGACCATTAAATTAGCACTTGGCGTCAACGCCATCAGAAAGGAAGGAAATATGAAACTTTTTCCATTACTAGGAGTAGATGAACAGCGGAAGCCCACTCTTAGACTCCGCACCGCATGTGTGCGTTTGGTTTAAAATATTTTTTTAATTGACCAGGATTATTTGGAAAATTCCTTCGTAAGTTAGAAAAAAGACATACTGCACTCGTGTGCATTATGAGTGTGAGGAGAGTAAATAAGATTAACTTCTGTTAGGTGGAACATACTTTAGGTAAAGAAGGAATTTTATTTTTAAGGCCGTCTTGAGAACATGAACGTTCATCAAAGTGAAAGTGAGTGGTAGTAATCCGAAAGATACATATGTATTAGGAAAGTTTAAATTGGATGAGTTAATATAGAGATTTATGGGTTTACTTTAGCTCTGACATCCGAATATAGGGTAGGCATGACGAAATTTTTACAATAAAGCCAAACAATTGGCTGCAGCTCCGAAACCTACAACACAGGCGCTTCGAAATAGTAGAGGACACTATAGAAGTATTAAAGGAGCACCTACTCCAGCTACTAAATGAGCATCAAGCAGAGAGAGTGACACCGTAAGCTCATCGATGTAGTAGGTTTACGTCCCAGTTTGGAGGAAGTAAGCCCCGATTACTTTTGGAACTTTTCAAATATGGATGCGATGTTCTGTTTAAGAGCACGCATCATACCATTACTAAAGTATAGGAACACTGGAGTGTCAGCTCTATATATGCCCCATCTACAAAAAAAGGCTATCTTATATCTTCCACCAACTATCGAGGCATATCACTATTAAATGTCGCATATAAGATCCTGTCCGGCGAACTGTGGAAACGTCTGACCACATTTATCAGTACATACCAATGTGGCTTCCAGCTACTATAGATCTACTATAGATCAAATCTGCCCTCTAAGACAAGTAACCAACAAATTTTAAGCATTCATCACTTAGAGCTTTACAAGGCAGTGGCCGAATTCGGGATCCTGAAAAAAATGATCAAGCGTTGACCCATACAAGTTCCACTTCGGAACTTTTCCAGACAAGCACTGAATTTTAGACAGGAGATGGTCTGCCATGCGACTTCTTCAATTTAGTGCCAAAGTAAATAGTATGGAGTGCTGCTGTCAACACGGAGGGTACTGTATTTCACAAGTCAATCCAGTTGCTGGGAGACGCAGACGATATCAACATCATTGGGCGTCCTAGAACTAGCACAATCAGCTAACGTTACAGAGTACGAACATGTGTCGTGCTTGTTTTATCCTAACCCTGGATATTTCGAGAGCACTCTAATATATGGATACACCACCAGAGTTATTCTTTTACTTGGATGAGCATAGCTATGTATATACTTATCAGATTTGACAAAAATTTATCCTCATGAATCGATATGAGATACTGCGTAAGTGTACGTGAAAGAGATGTATTCAAAATCGACGGATTAAATCGGCAAAAATACTTCTGGCTCGACTAGGTTCAAGCTTACGTTTAGGTTAAGCAGAACTGAGGTCTGGCATGTGATCTTCGACAGCCGATAAAGTAGTTAAGTGAATTCAATTCAATTAAGTGTAAACTTCGCTTCTGGGCTTATAGTCTTGGATACCTTTTTTTAATTTAATAGAATTCATATCCTGTCTGCAATAACATGACTCAATTTCGCCAATAGCGCAGGGTCTTTAATGTTTGGAGCTCTTGGTTTGGAATGATTGAAATGAAGACAGTAAATTTATATGAAAAAAAAACACACATTGAAGAGATATCCAGGAAAGTCGCGCTGGCTCTAATGATTTGCCGGAGCCTAGTAACCCAATCATCCTTAAATTGTTGTATATTGCTATTGTGAGACCAATGATCACATATGCAGCGATTGTATGGGGTAAAAGCACCAATCTGGTCACCACGAAGGAGACACTCAATAAGGTCCAAAGACTGGCATTCCTCTGTATTACAGGGGCCATGAGAACTTGCCCGACTGACTCCCTTGCATCCTGTGGTTTAGGAATGTGCAAGTAAAAAGGTTCTAAGAATGGCCAAAGAAGGAACAGGAAGAGATAAGTGTATTACATCGAAGCAATCCGATGCACCTTAAAAAACTATTACTCCTGGCCTTTTCTAGAGACGATATTATTATATGGTTGAACTTTAAAAATACCTCAACAACAAAACGAGTTCGAGCAATGAATCCACAATCTATAAATTGAGTAATCACTCAGGAATACTTCGAATCCATGACAAAAGTACCAGCATCAGAAGAATAACCTTTGTAATGTTACGGGTTTATTAACGGGGTTTTGCAGACTTGAGGATCAGCTAAGGATCTATCATCTATCTGAAGAAGGTCTCTGCAGATTCTCCGATGAGTCCAGTGAAATCCTAGAACATGTGTTGGGTCCTTGTGGGTCACTAACCCACAAACGACTGAAATAATTAGGCAAGTGCCAACTATCAGATGAGGAAATACCGTCACTAGAGCCACCCCTCATCCTTCGGTTCTTAAAGGTACCTGGGTTAGAGAGACAGCTCTATGACAGATTTCTTCCGCCAAGGCGAAGTAAGAGTTCATGACACTTAAAAAAGATTTTGATCTTAATGTGAGGGGAACTCTAATGAGAGAACATAGCTCTCCAAGGTATTAGTAGAGGGCACAATAGACCAAAAGTTCGCAGCGCAACATACCTTACTTCAGAAGGCTGAAGGTGACTACCACTTTTTTAAAGCCATTGATATTGAATGAATGGTTCAATACCTTAATAGTCTTGCTCAGTAGTCCATAGCAGCAGACATTGGGCTATAGTTTTTCATAATTTTTTCCAAGTGTATGGGTAAAGATACTTTCATCTTAAATACATGGATGATGTAACTGAAGACGTAAGAGAGCTTCTTGGAAACAATTGGAGACTGATACTCAGTTTCTTGGAGCCCCATTGCATGAATGTAACTGCATATAAATGTACGAGAAGTCAAAGAGGTGAAAGGTACACTGTTTAAAGATACTGCAAACTGAAGCAGAGAAACAAAAAGCCTGCGTATAAAGATAAACCTTAAAAATGTATGACCTAACCAAGAGCTCTATAAAAGAAAACGAAACTCCTTCTGGGTCACCTTTCGAATCGACTGAAATATATTTAATCCAGCAAAATGACCTCGTTTCAAAAGGCTTAATATATTGCAAGACGATAAAAATCAAAAAAATATTCATAACCACAAGAAGTATCCACCACTCAAGCTTTATTTAACCAAACCAACATACTCCAAAATTCCTGACGACATAAGTCTGGACGAATGGAGAATATTGGATGTGACTCATAACTGACCTATGGTCATGTATATGCAGTCACACTGACTCATTTCAAGTCTGATATTAGTAAAAGTTTTGACCTTGTCCACACTAATTTGGGCTAGATGTGTATCTTAACCTTTTGTATGCGAAACGCTTAAATGTTGCATACCTAACTCAAGTAATCGGCTCACTAACGATATAAGGACAAAATTTAGATCGTCGTTTACCATAATTTAGCGACTTAAATTCAAATGAATTATTTCATTTAATTGTGTTGACAGCACTATATAACAATATTAATAACTTAATTATTTTAAGCAAACACCAACCATTTACGATGACATTATCAATTAACAAATTGTAGCGACACTTTTTTGAAAAAAAAAAAATCGTTAAAGAAATGTCTTCCCCCACAAAAGCTTTCAACATTTTACCAAAACCAGAAGAAAAAAAAAAAAGAATTTCAAGAGAAACCTCAACACCATTCCCAAAAGTCATTAGTATCCGTCATACTGCCAAATGACGATCATTTATATATCTCACTAAACTTGTCCCGCAGAGAATTAACATGGAAAAGTGGAAGCCGAAGCACTAGCAGGGCACACCATCAACATCACCATCACCGCCTCCGACCGCGACAGTGCCACTGCACCAGAATGTTATCTTCTGTCATTTGGTTGGCTTTTTCAAGTCAAGGAATTTAAACTAAAAAAAAAACCTTTCGACACGATTTCGATCCGTATTCAAAATTACTACTCCACTTCCACTTAAGTTAAGAAGTGCTTGGTGGCGGCAGCGGTGGTGGATGTAGCATGCCAGCGCACCAAGGTAATGGATATCTTTGAAGTTCTTGTTGTGTAGTGTGTGGTGTTGGAGTCAATGCAACTTGGTGGTAGCATAAGCATAACCACCAAGTGCTTGACTGACGGAAAAGGTATACATGTTTGCTTCTGTTTTCGTCGAGGTGCACGTTTATTCGATTTGAGGTGTGAATATGCATCTCGTTCACCGGAACAATTACCCTTTTCTCGATTTCAATTGAAAACATGTCCTTCAATTATCGACAAAGCATGCAAGTGGCATTTTGGTTTTGGGGATAATGTTACTGTTGCTTGCAGATTTATGCAGAGATAGTGAGATGTTTGACCATCAAAAGTGGCCAATTACATGGTGTAGCATAAATCTAATGAGATTTCGGAGCTGATTATTCTCGGTGCACCTATTTTGAATCATGGCGTTTAAATATCTTAAGTCTGTTGTAATAGCAGTTGCTCACAAAGGCATCAGGAATAGCCTTTTTTGTTTAGTGAACTAGCTGGCATCTGGGAATTTTTTCAGAAATTGTTTTGGGTTTGCTTGCGTGCTAGTAACTGGCAACTATAAATAATTGAAACAAGTAATCTCGGAAATAGACGAATACCATTGTCATTACTTAGACGGACTATGATGGGATTCTGTAAGCTGTTCGAACTCTCAGATTTCCATCACGTATTCAGTCGGTATTCGATTAAAATTTTGGAAATGAGATGAATTGGATACAATGACGGATATTGTATACCGACTGAATACTTATGTATCTATGCACCTTTGCATGATGATGAATGCGGACGACGTAAAATGTGACAGAAAATGCACACCTACAAACGCTGCAGCGCAAAACAAGGCAACGTGGGAAGACTATCGATCCTGAAACAGTGAGAAAAAGAAGATCTTGCATAAAAAAATTAAAAAGATATCGAAGGATATCGAAGAGTCCCGCGATGAAAACTATATCCGGATGTTTTTTTTAGGAAAGCCAAGCACCTGACAGCTGGCTTCAAGCCCGGAATGCAGGCTCTTCGACACAGTCACCAAACCGCATGAAAAGGTAAATGCCTTTAAGTAGCATTTCTAGCAGCTACTTAATGGCCATCAGGTAGAGAGACTGATTGGACAAGAAGAGAACCCAGTCAATGAAGAAGCCATCCCCCCTCACAGTATTGAAGAGGTTAGTTCATGAATCAAAAAGCTGAAGAATAACGAAGCAACTGATTTTGATGGTCTACCAATGGAACTTTTCAACCATGGAGGTGATGTTTTGGTAGGATATATGCACCAAATCATCAACCAAATATGGGTAGATAAAACCATGTTCTATACTGAACTATCAGCTCTATATGACCCATTTTTGAGAAAGGCGATAGTGTGTGTTGTAACAATTACAGAGGCATATCCCTGGTTAATGTCGGATATAAGATCCTATCCAACGTAATGTGTGAATGCTGGAAGACTTTCTGCAACACACTAATCTGCACGTACCAGTGTTTGGCAGATCGACGATCGACCAAATTTTCACACTAAGATCAATTTTGGAAAAGACCAACGTTGAATCTTAGGTTGAAACTCACCACCTTTCCATCGACTTCAAGACCGCATATGGTAGCTTTCATCGTCTTGAGCTCTACTAGGCGATGGCCACAATTGGGATCGCCCTCCCAATGTTTCATTCAGAAACAGTTCCTTTAAATTACTCCAAATGTGTACCGCATTTCGGCAGAAGAGGCTCTAACATGTGACTTCCGCAATCGGTCGCTCCCACCCCGCCGTCATAGAAATTTTTACGGTAATCGAGGAACAGGCTAAACGAGTTGCCTTGAAGTAAATGAGGGCAACACCAAGTACATGTTCTCAACCAACAAAGAAGCATCTGTTCACCGTTTAGGAGGATATATGTACATATACGTCCCGTCCCGTAAAAATCAAATCCACGAATGACACCTTAATAGAAATTCGGCGCAGACTAGCCCAAGGAAACCGCTGCAACTTCGGTTTGGCGAAACAAATGGGTTCAAAACTCCTGACTTGAAAGATGACATGCATGCTCTACAAAAGTTTGATCCTGACAGTTCTGCTATATGGAGTCGAGTGCTGGACGCTAAGCAGGAAAGCAAAGCAAATATTGAACACTTTTGAGAGAAAAATCGAATATTCACTCCAATATGCGAGGAGGTCAAATGGAGGAGAAGATACAACCACGAACTGTGGTTCGAAGAGCCAAAACACGCCGACTACACTGGCTTGACCCCCATCACTAGGTTCAAGACAACAAGGAAGACCGAAGCTTCCATTTTAAGAATCAAGCTATCCCACATGCCAGTATGATTGGTCTAGAGGTCGAAGAGAGTGAAAGGCTGCAGTGTCTCAGGCAGAGACTATTCAAATAAGTAAGCAAGAAATTCACAGAAAATGTACTCCAAAGATTCATTGTCTTCGAAACAAAGTCGGTTTATATTCATGTGATGATATTATGAGAGAATGGACTAGTGAAGAAGATCATTAAGAACGTTATGTTGCACTTGCTGGTATCGGATGCAAGGTTAAGGGCCAATGAAGGGAGCATTGTTTTGAAATTTGAATCACGACCAAGTTATGTTCGTTATCCTGGTAGTCTCTGGTACTGGTACTTTAGTCCCTAGTACTAAAGCAATCAAATTTCGCATTGAACCATTGGTGAGGCGTAAGGCTTTCCATGACGATTAGGCAGAGTATAGTCGATACAAATGACATCTTGACCTAGAAAAAGGACTCAAATAAGCAATCTATATATAAATCTTTTAATACTATAGTAGTACGAATGACAGTTCTGGTTTACCACCCTCATATCATTACTTCCATCAGAAATGCTTGAATGAGATATATAACTGACCAATCCATTTGGCTTTTTGATCAAAATATATGAGCACATCCTTATCATTTAAAACCTGTTTAGAGGCGCATCCTAAATTTCATAATCTTAATTATCATTCAACACGAAAATGGAATAATTTACTTTTTTCAATATCTATCTATTATCGTCTATGACTACTGTGTACACTTTTCTTTCATGACATCACTGCCTTTATAACTTTAAGGTAGGACCTTGTCTTAAGTTCACCAGAACATAAGATAAAAGTTGAAAACTGGTAAACTACTATGCAATAATTTAAAAGATCACCTCTAATGTTCAGCCATATGTCTATTCTTCTATTCGTATATACATACATATAGTTTATGCTCTTAGCAAGATTTACTCATTACATTAAAATCGCACAAAACCATTCCATACCTAACGCATTCCAAGAGTCATCATTATACGCACTAACATAGATTGCTACGTTCACAAATGCTTACGAGGGCTTAAGAGCTGCAACCAAATCCCTACGGCACAAATTCTTTCTTGACACAAATTAATGGCCTTAAGCTCGCGAAGGGGGTTTACTCCCCCAGCAAATGTAAAATCCACACAAATCTGCACGCATAGTGCTGGTGGCCCTTATAAAAGTATCCTGCAACAGACTCCAACATCCGCTTGAGCTTTTCTGTTTTAATTATTACATCCTTTATTTAATTTTCATTTCTTTGCCTTTGTTGCACAACACTGCCACAACTTTCCTAAGCCACTGACTTATAATCTACCAACCATGGCTGCTGTGCCACGACCGCCATCTGCCTTCGTGCTATGCTCTGTGCCTCGTGCGCTACTAAAACGAACTTTGAACTACTTTTTCTACATCGTCACTCATTATTTATTCCGAACCCGACAACATGACGTTCTGCATTTACCGCATTCAATTAAGTTACAGATCTAAACAGATTCCGTTCGCCCACCCCCTACGACGCGTCCTTGGTTATGTGCATTTGCATATCAAAAACGGAATGTTACTTTCTTGATCGGTTGCCGGGCTTTTGCCAGTTTTTCAACAACAACATCTAACCACTAAATAACAATTTCCATTGTTGATGCATTATAGAGAGCGCACATCACATCCACATGTCTGGGATGAGGAGGAAAAAAAATCTCTGCACATTTGCTTCCCTATTCGGTGGGTCTTCGTCCTCGGATCTCACTTCATTCCCCTTAAGCCGCCGTTTGTTTAATTGTACATTCCTCTCTGACCCTCTGCACAAAGAAGTGATGAAAAAGCGCATGTGGAAATGCAAATAATAAAACCATATACAGCAAAGACAGTCGAAAGGCAACAGAGCCAATTAAGGCATGTTAAGTGGCTTTCCCTTTCGACGTCATCATCATCTTCATCATCGGTAGCAACGATGGAATCGCTTTGCAAATCCTTTCTCGTTTCGTTTAAATGTTTTTTTTTTTTCTTTTTTTTTTAATGTGACTCCCTCCTTCCAATGTAGTTCTCAAAAGAAAATTTCATCTCCTTTTGGATGTGCATACAATATTCCAACCTCCTCCCATTCAGCGAGCGATTGAGGAGCATATGCACTGGATACAGTACAACCATAGATACATGGTATCTATTAGCTATCCTTCGCTCTGCACATCATCATCAACATCATCGTCGTCGTCATCGCAAGAAAATTCAACTTTTCGCGGTGCACTCAGAACAATATAATGCCAGGGAAGACTACAAGGACGAGGACAGGCAAAGGCACCAAGAGAAGGTACTATGGTACTATAAAATCTCTCTTTCATTTCTGCACTTATCTAACTTAACCTGCTCCTAGAACTTATATGCTCCTGCAAATCCCCTTCGCTGAACAAAAACGTATAAAATATAATACACTTGGTGATGGTGACTCCTATATTTACATGACATTCAACCAAGAAGAGCTAACAAAACCAAGAAGCTGAAGGTGGACAACAAAGAAGTAGAAGAACCTGAAGATGTAAAAGAAGCCACATCCACACGTCAAGGGTGAGTTTCGTTGGCGCGTTCGTGCCGAACAAAGTCATGTGGTGCGCGCACTGTTTCGTGGTACAGAAACGCTGGAGGAGCTAATAGAATATCAAATGCAAATGAAGCAACTCCTCCTTGCCATTGGCAGTCACTACCATTACACACCGGTCCACCGATGCCACTGCACTTGGTCTGCTTGAGTATATGTAAAAACGACGAGGACGACAAACGGGAATTGCTTGGAGACCAAGGAACTTTCGCTAATGCACTCCTGGCCCTTAACTCGAAAATATATTTTGTAAATGGGAAGAGGAGGTGAAATCTGTTGAACAGCGACCCCCTTCATTGGGGATTACTGCGGGACAGATGGGTTCCAGCAGCGGAAAAGGCAGAAAGGCAATTGGCACTTTTAATCAAAAAATACTTGTTCCTGCACATACCTACATGGGGTTGGCATGGATACACGAACTGCGCTACTGGTTAGGGTATTAAGTGTGGTATACGGCACAACCTGTGAAAAGGTTAAGGAGGCCCCTGACGATGGTGGTGAAGGAAAAGAACAAAATGTGTTCAGGGACTATGTTAAAAATATAAGGATAAATTGTGACGACGATATTATATGCCGTTTGTTCCTTAAGGCAGGAAAGAAAATTCACCAAGGACTCTTGAAGATAACACGTGACCGTTTTTCGTTTTCTATCTCGGGTCTTACCTGGAACATCGTACGAGGGAGTGCTTTCGATTATGACTTACGATTCGAGGCAGAAGGTGAGCTGAATTTTTGATCGAATGGAGGTGAACCAATCTTGGTCAAATTATGCAATCGCCATATTTTTATTAGGACGGTGCTGGCTTAAGTTTAGAGCGGGTACTTATGGCTCAGCGTGTGAGTTTTAAAATCAAAATTAATGATTTCGTCTTCCGGGATTGAACTAGGCAGGCAACGTTTGGGTGGTTCATAAACCAGAAAGGCTGTTACGGTGGTAGGGGCATGTAGGGCATATGTGTCTGACACCAGTCCAAAGGAGCTTTTGTTAATTTCTTACTCCACCTAACGGAGGAGTGGGGTTGATGCAAAAAAAAAATATCGGCACTACAATAGGTGTCATCACTGGACACTTTGGATGAAACCATTCCTCACCTTCTTTGTTTCTGCCGAGTTCGCTTCCACTGAAGGAAGCTTCACTTAGGACTCTTCTATTATAATGATTTAGGCGATCTGATAAACATAGATATCAAGAGTCATATCATCATGTCATATTATAGTAGAGAGAAACTTTCTCCTATGATCCATGTGGTATCACAACCAATGACATATTGCTGGTGTGTTGGCGTTTTTGAGCTGGCAGCCACTTCAATCAAACAAAACTAATCCATATCCTGAATAATTATTTCTTTTTAAATAAAACCAAAAGTGTAGAACCTAGATGGCTTTCCTGTGGTACACCATTTATACTCCATAAGGGGACTTACATATGTTACCAAACGTTATTCGTTATTATTCAAAATCGCTACAAGTCTTAACTGAAATGAGTACGACTATGTCTAACTGCATTCGCATTCTTGGGGTAAATTTTACGAACAAAAATAAAAAGAAAATTCATTTCTCAATTCTCCAACACACGCGAAACTTAGTTCACTCTAATGAAAATTCAATCAGCTGATGAATGTGATATATTATTCATTACATTCACTGACAGGAAATCATGTCCTCATGGGAGAGGATATGAACTACGCCCATTTGCGGGTTCTAGCGAGCAGGGAATGGAAAGTTGACTACCAGTTCAATCAGTGAACAGTGGTATGAAATCAAAAGGACAACAGCACAGTGGTATAGGTTAATAAATATTAGGACCTCACTAGGAAAACAGTCCCGACATTCTAAAAGGTCTCCAAGCCTTTATAATTTGGTACCAGTAAAATGTAGATGCATAGCATCTACGCCTACAGGAAGAACAAAGGGATGAATAAACTTGTTGATCATTTAAAAGACATATTTCCTGGAAAATTAAATTCATTAACTTCGCAACAAAATGATGAAAAAATAAATTGTGGAAAGAACAACCCACCGGTTTATAATTTATTAACAACATTGACAAATAGACTTCATTGGCAAAAAAAAAGAGAACGGATATCACTTTATATGAAGTTTCGCAAACAATTTATAATGTCACATTGGCGTAGGCCGTTTCAACGCATGTCCTGAGGTTGTTTAATTATATTAATTATAAAATATTGACTGTGACAAAGTGATTGTCACCGTTCCATAACAAATTGAGTAACAAATTACACTCTTTATTTTTATTTTTTTTATACACAACTGATGGAGATATTTTATTTATACAGAACTGATGGTTTTTAATTTACTTTTTAATTGAAAATATATAATCGTTGTGCATTATTATATATACATATGCCGGACACATTGGTGACACAGGAGCGCGTTGAGGAAAAAATGAAATATTTGAAATTCAATAGATTCGATGTGAATTTTGATGATTTCTTGTTCATGTTCAACGTTGCCACTCGAAATCGTGAAAACAAACGTGGTATCATGCAACAGACAAAGAAGACTTTCAGCAAGATTTGCATGTGTTTTCTAAATAAGACACATTTAGATAAAATATCAAAGGTCGGTAGGAGAAGGTGACCTAAGGATTAACACATACGACACTACGGCTACCCATTGCCCCAGCTCTAGTAATGAGATGACAGAAGAGGCAGACATATGCAGAGAGCAAATGAAATTCCAAGAAACATCAACAACCTCTCAACCAGTCCCCAAAGGAAGCACCTAATGTTGACCTAGCCCTGATCCAGGCTGCCAAATGAAAAACTGTAAGTTTGTCTACTGTGGTTGCTCACATAGGAGTCTAGGAAACACTAAGCTTCAATAATTACTGTAAAATCTGCAATGTAAACGCAGATCCGACAGCTTAGGGCACTGTGGACAAGAGTTCACTTTTCAAATTTGTTTGTACTAACAGGATACATGTAATCTAGAGAAATGTCAGCACTTCTACGAATGTTCTTCGCAAAGAAGTACTTGATTATTTGATCATTTGATCTCACACATATTTCAGGAGATCTCCATGTCACTTCGAAACCCTTACACATAATTCGAACTTGAGGCAATTGAAGCTTCAAGAGCCCTAGATATACAAACTCTCTTTGAGACAGATTTTAATCTCTCATCAAACCCTGTGGCATCTATTTTAGAGTTCGGAGGAGAACTGCGCTGAAATACCATTCCCGTCGCTGTTCTCAAATTAAGAAGAGAACTACCTGATCACAAAACCCGGAAAAATTGTCCAGGAAAAGATAGTGATATCACTAGAAAACCTTTCTATTGGTTTGTCCACACAAGCAAAGTATCTTGGAGTAATTAGTGACAAAACAGATACCTGAAACCTGAACTTGTACAACAAGGCCATTAGGACAGTGGTCATGAGCCAAAGCTCTACGTACAATACTTAGCCTAATGTTACTGATATCCAGCAAAGAAGGAAACTGTGCTTAATCCTGTCAATCGGGCTAAGATTGTGCATCTAAAATTCGGTAACTTTCGGAGCCATTTGATGACACTGCGAATCTAGGAATGGTGCCATCAACCAAGGTCTTATCAGATTCTCAAATTTAGTATACAGATGGTTCCAAATTGTGAAATGGCAGCACTAGAGCTGGAATATACTAGTACCTCCAGCAGCGCAAATTTTCAAGCTGGAATTTAGAATGCCTGCAGAGAAGAATCTAAAGAACCCGCATCTATATATATCTTTTCACATAGCCATGCAGCACTAAAGGCCCTTAAATTTTAGACCGCAGGGTCTAAACTTGTCCGGGACTCCCTTTATCTCCTCGAACAACTTGGATTTTTAAATAATAAACAAGTCATGAGGAGAATGAAACAGGCAAGACGTCCTCGCTGATACTGAATCCTCGATTTCAATGCGTACCTGCCGACTTTTGGGCTGGAAGTCCTCCAAGACCTCTCATTTCCGTATATATGTAAGAGTTATGAAAACAGCGACTTTAAGTCTCTTAAACTCCACATCAGCTGCTATACTCACTGGTAATATGCACCTCAAACTTCATGGCAAAAAAAATAAAAACTATTTCAAATGTGGTAATCCTCAAGTCACTCAAATTACTCAAACCAAACTCTAATTAATACAATGACGACTGAAAAATGGCAAATAGGGTAGGAATTTACGATCCTAGAAAATTTTTACTCTCTACCTTTGAAACGATTTACTTTTATTTTTCAAGAAGAGGCTCAAGCAGTGACCTTCATAGATCATACATAAACATTTTATTAGATACTCTAAGCTGGTTTGTGACTGCCTTCTAAATCTCTTACAGCTTGCAATCCACAATAAAATCATGGGTTCCTGGAGATAAATTCATCCCTGGTAATAAAGTTGCTGACAAATTAGCTAGATCTGGTGCACAGTCTCCATTCATTAGTCACTATAAGCCAATTGGACATGCGCCAACTACGTTATGGGGATACTGAAAATTCCGCCCTGCCATTGCTCGAGCCAGGTTCAACAACTTACATACAGGCATTGCCACGTCATTTGATGGCACCTTCCCGGTAGCGCCAACAGTCAATATAAACAATGTCTTTACGAGGTCACCCAGCAACTTTAAAAAAAAAGTTCGCTCCGACTCAGATACATATTTATCTTTTTCGTAAATTTTCGCGGAATCCCAATCAACTAGGAACCGCAAGGTTCGAAGTCTTGTATCTCGTTTTGGAAAACAACAATTTGAATTTGGATAACCGCTTGTGTATGTAGTATGTAATTTTCTATCAAGTTGACAAGTTTAGATAGAACTCTCTACATGTGCTTCAAGTATCCCAAATGTCACATCAAGTGTCTTGTAGTAATATAAAGCACAGAGCTCATACATATTAGTCGTAAAATAACTACTTAATTAATAATTCTCGAAACACTGGTTATGCTAGTCACTTAATTTATATTAATATAAAATTTTACTGACAGATGATTCGAGTTACGAGCTACAACTTAACTTCATCACTCACTGCACTCCTTTCAATTTTATGATAAAACTTGTACTGGGTTAATAAAAGTTATGTTTACAAGTTTTCAACAGGTAAATGCATAAACACCTAACCATTAAATGGTTTCTCTCGTCTTCACAGACACACATGTTGTGTGGTTTCCTATTGCTATTCATCGTAAAAATCGTAATGGATTGTATATATCGTTTGATGACCCATTTTGTATGTGAAATTCACAGTCAATATAATTTATCGCTCCATAAAGAGCAACAACGTGACATGAATAAAACCATTGTCTAATGAAATACAATACTAGATATTTATTCCTTTTAAAAATATCCCCCGAATCGGATATCCGTTCCGTTCTAAAAACTAATAAATACTACCAACGAAAATGGTCTCTAATTAATCCCTTATTTATTTCACCCTTGACCTCATGATGGAAAGTTAAAACTTCAATCGCTACAGAGAAAATCATATTGTCGGCAGGATAACCACCTTATGGGGTATGGGGGGGGAGGAAATCTATCGTATCCTACGCAACCTGAGACTATCGTTAGCTTAACCACGTTGATACTGTGAAATGTTCATCGTTAGGAGAGATACGTGATCCGGTAGCAATATGCTCTGAAGCAAATCTATAAATGAGAATCGGCTTGTATCTACCGATATTCTTGCACACTCCAACTGCCCTGGGCTAATCCTGAACTTTCTCATAAAATTGGATACCGAGACTGTTACACCAGTCAGTGTCATAAATTAAGCTTCCCCTCGGAAGTATTTTTTTTTCTCTTTTTTGTTTTTGCTGTCGAAGAAAATATTGAATTTTTAAGGGAACTGACATTTGAAGGAAATACACTCAGGGAATAAAAAACGAGACCATTTTAAAGAAATAAAAAATTTTTATGTAACATGGTTTCGAATGGAATTGATTATGTAGGAAATAAAAAAATTCGACTTAATTTTGTTTAAAAAATGGAAAATAGAAATTTTTGTACCGTAAACTATTTTGTCACTATTTTTAACAATAGTTGTAGTGTGGTTTCTTTTATTGAATACGTACTAAGTATCATGTTACCTCAAGTACTATCTCCCCGTGGGTTATGTCGTTGACTCAGTAAATAAAATCTAAGGAACTGCAGTAAATATGTATATAAATCTGTCATACTTCAGGACTTAAGACTGTCATGGAGCTTTCACTTCTACAAACAGCATAAGTGTTGGATGGTCTGTGATCCAACGAGACACAATCGTAAAAAAAAACCATTAACTCCGAAGCGGAAACAAACACCTCGGATGCAGACAGATCATACCTTTCGCTATCGATAATGATTGCACGCTAAGATCGTCTTCTACTTGCGGAAACAGCGTCACCAAACCCCCAGAGTGTGATAAGTGGAGTTAATGTTTTACTTTTGCAGACAATCTGGAAGCAGATATCCGTCTCATATGCTGAAAACCTTACAGATTCCAAAGTTAGGTAAGAAAAATTACCAAATTACAGAGAATTAGGTACCATTGTCGACGAAATGACAATGGGGCACGGTTTGTGGACTTATACAATGTCAACAGCAAGTGCAAGACAGTTAGACAGTTAGAAAACACCCAGTAAGAGGCTTAGACGGTAATCTGCTGATTTCCGATAAGGATCAGCTCAAGAAATGGAGAAAGCATTTGTGATGTGAGAACTGGAGAGGTAAATACACATATTCTCAAGTATTAGTAACAAGGATAAATTAGGATAGAATAGCCTTTAGATTCACCTCTAGATGCCAAAAAACAGGGCATAGGATCCTTCTACATAGAGGGAGTTGAATACAGGTATCTGCTACATCTATTGTTCATCGACTTTGAGAAAGTTCGACAGCTTAAATCGAGATCCCATTCGGTTGACCTTGCGGTGCACACCCGAAAAACTCCTAAGCAGTTATTAAAAGCCTACTTACGAAGGGCTTAAAGTCCATGTTTCTTACAATGGTAATGTGTTGAAGTCCAAATGGTGCTACGACAGGTGTGTACACTCTTACCATTGTGGTCACCAGCGATATACTTTGCGCAGGACTGACCGGGGGAAAACCGTAGAATCAAACAAAGGTTGACATCTTACTTAAAGCCACAGAACTGCGCTGATGATGTTTACCTATTTTCACACAGGATGATGGACAATCATTTGTGTTTAGAACCAAACTTATGCATAGCTGCCAAAGGCAGTCTGTCCTATTGTGTACTTTCATCAAAGCTATATCATTCATAATACCATACCAAAGGCATCACGGGTACAAAAATACATAGAACAAGGCAACCTAAAACTCAAAGTAAGTATATAGCTTCAATCGGACGGCTGCCATAACGCCGATTAAGAATTGGTAACATCAACATTGCCTAGCCCATTGGGTGAATGGACTTCCTAAAAGAGAAGCTCTGTACTACAAAACAGCGCTGAACTCCCGGAATAACAGCCAAACGATGCAGACTTGGTTTCAATGAACTGACCTAGTAGTTCTCTTTACAAATAAGAGAATCCATACCACCATCGTTAGACCTATCCTCACATACGGTTGTCTTATCTAGGTACGACCAACGCTATTAGGACAACACCTAGAGCTATGCTCAGGCTTTGAAAGCCTGGCCAGTGGCAGTGTAGGTGTTCGATGAACTTTATTCTTTATTCCTACAGCTTCTCCAAAAGTCGTTCAAAGAAACTCCTAGTCACCCGACTATAAGCTATGTGTATACCAGTACCCTGTGTTACTGGTACTGATCACGTTGAGGTAGCAGGTTTTTCGTCTGCTGAGTGCCATCAGTGTCACGTCCAATTTAGTGAAGGTTACTAATGGTCCCTCAAAACGCATTATAAAGGAAGAATAACCAATAAAAGATAGAGTTCCGGAAATGTTTGCATTTTGGTGGAGTTCATGCTCGCCTTGTACCACTTGGCCAAGGTGCTTGGAGGTAGAGTTTCCCTATTAGTGGCAATGGTGTAGCAGTAATGCGTTCGGTTATTGAGTGAAAAATTATTGGTTCAAGTCCCAACTAAGTCGTTCAACTTTTTGGTAGTAAAATAAAATGACATCACATCGCCGTCAGAGTAATCACACCAGTTTCCCACTTAATACTAGAACTGTAACCGAATCCACAAAGTAGTTAAAAATACTATTGGACTATTTTAAACCGAAAACTAATAGCACCTGAGTTTCAAACCACTACACCGATCGTATTAAACAGAGTGCATACTCTTAGGCGTAATCTAAGAAATTTTCGGTTTACTGGCTTAGGGATACCTAAATGTAGGTCTGATGTTAAGACAGGTGTTCGGTGCCTCTGGATTAATGGATATGTTATTCTTTAGTCAAGAGTATATTTGTTAAATAAATATTCCTTTAAGAATACTCGCCCAAGTGGTTACATGGCTGTCTTTTAAGTCACCAAAATCTGATATTCAAAGTATTATAAGTTCAATAAATATTATAACAAAAGTATATTTCACACTCAGGTTCTGAAAACACCCGTCCAGTATAATCGTCTTATACCAGCTACCAATCAATCTTTACACGAAGAATTTCCATGAATATAAGAACCCGACTTCCATACTTTTAGTAGACATGTCTCTTAACTTGTTATCTTGCTTATGCAGCTTGTTCTGATGGTTGTTAATTAATCACTCGGAGCTTTAGAACGTACCGATTTTAATACCTCAATTCATCTAGGATGACAGCTTTCTGAAAACATTATCCCAACCTGCTTCATGCATGGCGCTGGATGTTGCTTCCTGTGATATGTAAAGTCCTATCATCCTTCTACCAGAATATTAACCGATTGTTTTGAAATACCTTAATCACTTTATATACTTTTTAATTGCATGCCACTTGTGGAACATGCCACACTAGCTTCAGAACACCAATTCACTCACATCCAGATACCATCACGGTTAGGAAAAACAAAAAACCCCCCTCTTCAATCCCAAAGTGTGTCATGCAGGCAGGCAGGCAATTTTGAGCTGCTTGCATGTACACCTAGTCCGATCAAAAATTGTCGACAAAGCAGTGCTGGCTAGTTGGTTAGTTAGCTGGCTGGCTGGCTGGCACGCATGTAACGCAAGACGTTATACGTGCCCAAACAGAGAAGCCTAATTCAAACACAAGATTTGAAATTCTCCATTACCACCTCTCAGTTCAGAATCAAGCATGACACCACATAATGCAGCTTCGAGTACCCAGCAGACCGACTGCTGCACACGTACACATGGCAAAAACCGAAGCATTAAGTGGTAAGCTGTTGTTTTATCCTTGGCTCCTTTGATATATGAACACACTTCCATCCACATACAATATATCAACTGACATAAAATACAAGCACCTTCGGTTCAGATATCAGTTGCCATTAATCTTCGAGAACCACTCACATTTCGCTCGAATTCGATTGAATCCACATTAACTTGGTCTGCAGGCAGGCGTGCAGATACCACGTACATAGCTACACATAAGTACTGCATATCCCCCTAGTGCTCTGTACACTCTGTACACACATGTGTAGCAACGCCATACCACCACCTTTTTCACTATCTAGGTACGGTTCAGTTCAGGTGGAAGGTGAACCGAACCCTTCCTTCCCAACTCTTTACTCCTTACGAGTCGAACGAACAACGAACTTCAACTTCGGCCTATGTAATGGGCGGGAGCGACGAAGGCGGACGGAATTCTACTTCTTGGCAACACATCCTCCTCGTCCTAGCGCACCTCGCACACATCGTGCCAGGTCATCTTCATGGTGTGTGAGTGTTAAGTACTTTTTGATTCCAAGTGCAAACTTGTTGAGTGATGGGTGGTGGTGGTACACGTAGTGTGTGTTGATTTAGTCTCTTCATCGGTTTACTGCACAGTTTCAGGTCTTGCCTGTCAGGCTAGAGGTACAAGAAGTAGAAGATGAAGAGAGTGCATACGAGTAGTATATTTGATAATCCATGATGCTGGAGAGGAGAGGCATCTCTCGAGAGTCCCTGTGCGTTTCGCCTGTCAACAACAGGATATGACTGTGCATGCTTGAGTTGTAGAGACAACAGTAATTGGATCAAATGACATCGGGTGAAAGGACCAATTGTCTGTTCGACAAAAAAAATAAAAAATATAAAATAAAAACTGTTAGAAATGATTTCAGATTTCTGATTCCTTGGAACGGAATCAAACGAAGAGGAAGACTTCGAACGGAATGAATCAAATTGCAATTTGTGAAGTTGATTCTATCTTACTACGAATTGCATACACTCACAAGCCTGGATAAAGGATTATTTTATTTGAATAAACTCAAGACGGAATGTTCTATCGAGTGTACATCTTATGGAAAATTATCTCTGTGTAACTTCAGGAATACACACACATACACTTACACGTTGATTGCAATTTCCTGGCTTTTCGAGCAACAATCAATTTCAAATGCTTTTTGATGATCCCATTAAACGATTAAATTACAATGACTTATGCACCTATCTGCATGTAACACTGCAGGTGTTTCATCAGTAAATTATGTATCTTAACTTTTCCACGACACGACTATATGAAGAGGGATGAGTAACCCTATAAGGACCAGGAAATACGTTTATGGTTGCGGTCTAGCTATCATACACTACTAGTACGAGCTTTTGCAATTAACGTAGAAGGCAAATTGCATGAGGTGAATTGACAGACATTAAAGAGAGCTTGTGCAATTAAATGACTTGCTTTATATAAAATACAAGGATTGGAATGCAATTAGCATGTAATGCTGCACCAACTGAAGAAAGAGGTTTCTTGAGCATAGCGAATTTACATGGAAAGAAGTTATAGGTGAAGCTTTAATCCTTCAGGTGATTTAAGGCAGACTACAGTTCCTCAAATGGAAACCAATGTGTACAATGGTACACAAGCTAGGGTATATCATACAGTGAGGCAGTACAACAGGAAAACCAATTCATCGAAGTTGGTTTTTGTCGAATTGAATTAAAATGCAATGTTAAAAGGATACAAGTTGCAGTCTGCACGCTGCAATCACAAGAGACCGCCAGAACCTTTGCCGAACGCATATCCCTAAATTTCCAACATGCCATCAGAAATGCCGCAAGTGATGTGATGGGTTTCATTCGACCACCAGCAAGAAACCCATGGTTTGACAAAATGCTGGCAAGCACATGCAGCTTAACAAGAGGCATACAAAGCGGCGCTGCAAAGAAGGACGAGGCTTCTCGGTAGCTCTACGATCAGAAGAGACAGGAAGAACACCGGCTTCTCCGAAAGAAGACAAAAGAGCACGAGAGCCTCACGATCGAAGATATTGAGAGACTATACTTCAGGAATAATGTACGAAAGTTGTACCAACAGGTAAAAAGAACGTGTCAAGCCAACAAAAGGCGTATTTGCAAAACGTGTCTGTAGAGATGAAGGAGGAAACCTAGTAGTAGAGTCACAGTGCTGAGAGTATGGAAAAACTTCTTCTCCAGATTGTATAACGATGACGAAGACCAACATCCCGCTGTTAGGCAGAATTAACCATTCACTCTAGACGATGATAGTCAAAACTTCCGTTCACCTGACCAAAACGAAGTGAGGATAGCAATATCTAAATTTAAGTCCAACAAGGCTGCTGAACCTAACGGCTTACCAGCCAAGCTATTCAAAGCAAATTGAAATGATTTGGTGAAGAGCATACACCAACTTATTTCTAAAATTTGGTCAGATGAGGTATGCCTGATGAATGGAATCTCGGTACTATTTCCCCGATCCACAAGAAAGGATCTCCTCCAACAAGTTCCTATCTGCCATATTGTGTGAATATGTGATTGGGCCCTATCAGTTTGGTTTCAAGCAAGGAAAGTCCACATTCGATCAAATCTTCATACTTCGGCAGATCCTGGAAAAAAACAAAAGAAGTCGAAATCGATACTTACCATCTTTTCGATCGATTTTAAGCTCGCATTTGACAGCATCTATAGAGACGAGCTATACAGAGCCATATCTAGTTTTAGCATCCCTGCCAAACTCGTCCCTATGCAACAACTAAGGAGACTCTATATAAGACCTTTATCTAAAGCGGATGAAGATATCCTCGGTCGTTTCGAGAGAAAAATTCTTCGTAAAATATTTGGTCCCGATTGCGTTGAAGGGCCTTAGAGGAGATGATTCAACGACAAACGATACGAGCTGTACAGCGACATCGACCTAGTCAAAAAACTGTGCATCAGTCGATGGCTAGTACATGTAGAGCTAATTTTTAAAAGGCAAACCAACAGATGGCCAACCCTATACTTACTAAATAATTGAGATTCTATAGTCTAGTACTAGTAAATTCCTCCTCGACTCGCATTCTTCTGCTTAACTGGGAGAGTGGATTCCACTGAATGGCATATTTCGCAACAGGACCATTTTCACGTCGGAAGCTGTAACCAATCCATTGTGACTTCCTCCTCCGTATGATGGCTACTATAGATTCTTGACCCGTTCTCAGAATAAGCTGTTCATTGGTGATACGTTTTGGTCAAACAATCCTTAAGATTTACGAAAGTTTGCAGCCTTTAATTGACAGTACTGATTGTAGTACTGATTCTACATTGGATCTGAACAATGTCAGCTTGGGATTTGTGGTGACAACATTGCTTTATCGCGTTCCAAACGCAGATTTAACTCGATTCGGTTGCCGACATCGAATTTGGCATTTCCGTCGGTGTCGGCAAAGGTGATCCTTGCTAAATAAAGAAAGTTTTCGACATTCTCGAGCTGTTGTCCGGTAATCTTGAGTTGAGCATCGACATGTGAAACCCTCAGGACAATTATCTTTACCACATTTATCTTAAGCCCTACTTTAGTTGCCTCAGCTTGCACATTCTGAGCCATTTGGTGGATATCCATTTTTTTTTTTGTAAAAGGAGGAAAACATCGTCAGCGTAGTCCAGGTATTTAATGTAAGATGTCATTGGTTGTGCTGTTAGTTGGTGCTGTCCGAAGTACACCGCTGATGACCACCAGCAATAAGAACGGTGAAAGTATGCAGCCTTGACGTACTCCACTATGGACTTCAAAGTCATCTGACACCTTATGTAATACTATTGGAGGCTTTTTCTTTTGTAACAAAGGCAAAGGATTACTAAAGAAAGAAATATAAATGTTTGTCAAAATAGCTACATAAATGAAGCTATATATCTTACGATCAAGTCCTCCATTTTTTCTCCAATATGGTGTCAAACTCATAAGTACATATCACAATTTTTCGGAGCTATCTCACTGAAGTATTTTACTCCTGAAACAATGGCGATACAATTCAATGCAATTCAAGAACTATTACGTAGATCGAGGCGGAATTTTAAGTTCAATACCTTCCGTCCTACATTATTGAAATATTAAAATATTGACACCCTATTCGGATATGCTCTTAATTTTAATATATTTATGTACAACTATCCACAAAGACGACATTTTATAGCACAATTATGTGTGCCTTATGAATGCGGGTAAAGTCCATTAACTGATACCTACAGTGACCTAATAAAATGCCTCGTGCCTTACGAGTTAAGCATATGAATGTTCATCTACATTTTTTATGTCACACTTGCTTTTAAGGCCTTCCTCATACGAGAAGTTGTTAATTAATTCAAAATCATCATTAACCACTTTGACAACTCGCTGATAAGAGTCATATGTAAGCCTGTAAATAAACCATCAAATTTATTTCATTCCCAAACTAGTTAGGTGCCCACACATACGAGTATTATCCACCGCGCTTAGGCTAGGCACCACCAACAGCCTCCTCAAAACCAAACCACATTCAGACCTGTATTATTGATTTCCCATTCTCCGGTTCGAGATCACTGATCAGTTCGGCTGTTAGACGTGTAAAAGCTCACATTCGGATAGACATCTGAGTCGAATACCTTTAGTGACAGTTAATGCCACACTTTGTCATGTCTGCGCGGTCGACTATTAGGCTGATTAACCATACTTCCATGAAGAATTTGTTAACCAAATTGGAATGGCTGTTCGATTAGCAATTTAAATGGCGTTTACCTGATTGATAGTATCGATCGTTGTTTGACGGTTTTAGTTCATAGGTGATCGGCAGTTGGAGTTGGAACTGTATTTTTTTTTTCTGTTTCCAGTTTGGGTAGTAATAAATTAACAAATTTTAGAAAATTTAATTGCTTATTTCCATTAAATCAAGCTCTTGTATATATGTTTTGTATGTTGAAGCCTGTGAAGACTGAAAGGAGTAACACTTGTTCTTCAGATTTACGATCTTTGAATGGGGAAAAAATTGGTATTATTATTTGCTGAATATTCTTTAAGAAATTTGTTGTTAACATTATAATTTTTATAACTAATTTTATGTAGATTAAGTGGGTTTTGAGCTCTTTAGCTTTGGAAGCCTTAAGGTATGGCGAAGGTAATACTGGTAAAAAGTAACCTAACCTTACTTCCTAATTACAAAGATCGAGATACAACCGCGGCAAAAATAGAAACACCTGGGAGCTCCTACTACAGCCTGGTAGCTCCTACTTATTGGGGATAACCTGGAAGGATTGATCGCAGACTGTGATGCTAACGCTCACCATACTGTATGGGGAAGTTCTGATATCAACAAAAGAGGTGAGCTACTTTTTGACTTCATTCTAAGTACAAATCTCATTGTACATTGAAGGTGCCTTCGATAAAATAATAGCCTCAGAAGCACGCATGGGTAACCCATTGGTGGTGAGATGGGTGGACAATAGGCTGAAAAATAGGGCGATAAATATTCAGACGGGAACTTCAAGACTTAGAGGAAGGGTTAGCTGAGGTTGACAACAGGGAGAAGTTTTATCACCTACTCTGTGAATTATAACTGTGGAATCTCTCCTGAGAAGACTTGAAGACAGACATCAACACTATATGCTGATGACATAGCATAAATGGCAAGAGGCATTATTTTCGGATTTGGGCTACAGGTGACCAGGAAGGTTAAGTATCTGGGTGTATACTTAGATGCTGGACTAACTTGGAACTTCCATGTGGAAGGCAATCTCGCCGAGGTCAGCAAACTGGATGTATACGATGTATATAATCATCTTTACAGATTGGTCCGTGATGGATGGCAGAGCGGGGGCAGGTATCTTCTCAGAAGAACTGGAACTAGCCTGTCATATTAGTCTGGGGAAATATACCTCAATGTATCAAGCCGAGATGGGTGCTTCTATTGGATCATTTCAAAGAAGGTTGAGGGTAAAATTATTATTATAGCATTAGACAATCAATCAGTGATTAGATGCATGGATCAAACAGATATCAATATAGGAATGTGTTCATAAACTCAATGAGTGCTCTTCTCGAAATGAGATGACGCTGCTTTCGATGAGAAGGCATGTAGGGACTTAGGGAAACGAAAAGGCGGACTCTCTAACAAAGCTAGGCTCAACCTCGGAGTTCTCTGGTTCGGAAACATTTGTTGCAATTGGCAGAGAAATTGTAGAGCACCTTATTAGCAAATGGCTCTCGGCAAAACACCAAAGGTGGTCAACCGTGGAAGGTTGCAGGCAGGTGGAAATGGCTGTTAAAATGCCGATTGGCACCACTTATAGAGAAGTTCTAAGCTTAGGGCAAAGAACAGTGAAATAGGTGGTAGCATTATCTATAGGTAATGGAAATTTCGGGTATCACCTAAAGAAGATGGGTCTTCTAGAGGATGACACCGGTGAACTATGCCTGTAGCAAATCGAGACGGCAGCACATATATTGTGTCAATGAGAGAGCCACTGGGTAGAAAACCAGATGATGAACCAGATTTCTGTTAAACAGATGCTAGCGTTGACTCAAGGAATCAAATTTCAGACCAATCAGTCTATCATCATTCCTCAGTGGAGACGGCATTACACACCCTAATGCGTAATATCGAATATTCCCTGTTTCATAAGGAAGTACACTATGGTTGCCTTCCTGGATATAGAAGGCACCTTCAACAATGTCAATACATCAGCAGATGCACTATCAGATCTGAAGGTAGACAGCTCACTTTCCGAACTGATTAATCTACTTCTCAATGGTCGGATTATTAATTCCAAGCTGGGTTGGACGTCTACTAGAACATCTGTCAGTAGAGGTACTTCGCAAGGAGGTATACTCTCTTCTTTGGAATTCGGTGATTAATGAACTATTGATAATCCTGGAAGGCAAAGGAAGTGCACCGATCGTTTATAGATGATGTTGCTCTAGCTGAAAAACACTACAGTCAACTGGGAGGCTGGTCTTGGAACCGTTTCTATAAAAGTGAACTGAACTATCATCCAAGGTGATATTCTTGTCCTATTTACTGAAGGACAGACTAGTGCCATGACTCGTAGAAGAGTCTATAAAAAGAACTTTGTATTTTCTCGTAAACAAGTTCGGTTTAGTGAGCGTTTACCCCTAGTCCACATTACGAGGCACATCTGGTGAGCGGAAAGATAGCATATTGATAGATTTCCCTGAGACTGTCCCGGTATTTATCCGAGACAGCATTAGCAATGTCATCCACATAGACAATCACTCTGCATCATGTCTACTAGTAGCCCATTGAACACCAGATTCCCAAGAAGAGGGGACAAGACACCAACTTGCGGTATACAGCGACTGGTAAATCTTCTATTCAAATACCGTCCAGCTATTTGTTAATAATCCTGCCTCTAAGCACAGGAATGTAAGGATGTTTTGGGTGATTTCCATTCGCAGTATATGTACATGTTGGGTCGCCAAGATTTTAGTGGCATTGATGCCATGGCGCAAATGAATATCAATCAGCTTTACCAGGTTTCAGCAGAAATGGAAAGATTGACTGATAGGTCGGAAAGCCATAGATTCCACATGCGAGTTTTTGCCTGCTTAGATATGAAGACGATCTCAACCTCAGTCCACGATTTGGGAATACAGACTACATTCAGACAACCTGGGGACTTAAAATATTACAAACTGCGTATAATCGCTGCATGGTGCAACGGAAGTGTTTCCAGTTCAGAGCTTCCAGGAAAGCGAGTATCCTGTAAATGATCAACTCTTTACTACAGGTAGTTGGCTATTGAGGAGTTTTTGAAGTAAGTTTTTCGCAACCTGAAAGCCTCCGGATTTCTTTAATGCGATCGCAGAAGAGTCTTTAAGAACGGCGTTGATCTTTACTCAGTGAAGTTTTCTATTTTTTAAAAACACTTTTGGTATCCCAGTCAGCGGTGTCACTAGATCAAAAAAGACTCTACATTGTTTTCCAAGAGCGCTGAGGTGATTTCTTTTTAACTCGAGAGGACAACCGACCTATCGTCATTGAACACCAATATTAAGGACTCACAGAACAATCATAGAAATCACAATGGATTCTAAATGCCTTAAAGCCTACTTTTTTCAACCAAATTTAACGTCAAAAAGTTTATCTTTCCAATTAATTCGGTAAACTAAACCCCAACCAGCTTTTATAAATAAACAACGCCCCTGCTAGTGCTTTTGTTTTGTAATTTTACAAAATCCCTATACTCACATGATGCGCGCCATAGGCATGGAATAAAATTGAATTTCAATAATTTATGCGGAAAATAAACAGTAATTATCATCTATAATACTAATAAACAACAACAAATTGCGTTTGTTTTCGAAACCACAACAAACTTAAAAAGCAGAGCTTCCATTACGGGGTGCTCCCGCCTCGACCCCAAATTAATTAACTTGAAATAATCACAAATCATATTTGATTCCCAGCCATATGTGGGCCAACGGGTAATTGCAATAATTAATTTGGTTATTTTAACTACACTGCCATTAATGGTGCTCGAAAGCAAGCATTTTGGCCCATCATCGACAGCGCTGCGCTGTCCGCGGACCACCAGCTCCATTGTAATTAACATTGGCACACTACACTGGCGGGGCATGCTCTCCTCGGCGAAATTATGCGCGTTACTGAGTAAATATAAATTCAATTTGAAAATCTGTAAAAAAAAAGGCATACATATCGGTGTAGATACATCAAAGCAGGACCGGATAAAAGTAAACCACGCCACTACCAGTCCAGTTTGGCAGCATTTTTTTGTATAAATTTTTTTTCCATCGTAGTTATTGATTTTCCGATATAGAAAATCACGACAGACGGTCATTCGAATTATATTTTCCGAAATCAGGCGGGCTGCACGGGGAGTCCTTAATATCGTTGGCAATTTCAATCATGCAACTTACTACCCGTACAAGCGGTGCACGCCGAAGTCAATGCACCGATCGACTTCTGCCAAATGAACTCCCAGGACGGCGAATGTTCTGAACAATTATGATTATGTATAATAATAATAATAACCTCGTGTAGCTACCAATTCAATCTGTATACCAATTTAGCAAGCAATGTGTATTTGGAAATTCCTTGTCTACATACAGTGGTGGCGGAAAGTTTCTCAACCATTAGATATTGTGTATGAACTGGATTGTTTTTAAAAGTTTTTCAAGAAATTCTAGTACTATTTAAAAACTTTAGTACTAAAATGTCGAAAATTCAAAAGTTCAAGAACAGCAGCCCTTTAAGGTTTAAGAGTTTCTTAGATCGTTAAACCATCTTAAATAGAGTCTCCTTAGTTGTTTGGGATAGGGCTCTACTACTCAATTACCTTTCTCAGCGATTACCCAAAGAAGCAGCGATTGGCAAGAGTTACTCTTCCTTTTCTGCTGAAATGTTATCAGAATTTATAACAGAGCCGAAAGTCCCTTACTATCTAAAAGATATAGCTGACGATTGTGACATTCTGTTCAATTCGCCGATGTTGTGTGACCCTTCTTGTTCACTGCATATACTTGGTTTTGCCCTTGTTTACCGCTAAACCCATTTTTGTCGCTTTCGTTGCAATACCAGCAAACGAACCAGTGGCAGCCAGCTATATTTTGCCAATCATGTCAATATTGTCGGCATACCAGTAGTTGGACAGACTTTTGAAAGATTGTACTTCCTGTGTTGGTTTGTGAGTTTCGCACAATTCTTTCAAGTATGATGCTAAAGAGGTCACATGACAGCGCATCGCCTTGTCTAAATAATTTTTTTGACATTGAAGTGAGATCGTTACTGAACTTGATGGAGCAGCAAGAATTCTCGATCGTCATTCTTCACAATTTGACAAGTTTGGCAGGGATGCCAAAACTAGGCATGTCTCATGCCTTAAAATCGATGAAAAGATGGTGGGTATTGATTTGGACTTCTTGGGTTTTTTCCAAAATAGCCTGACACTTTTGACCTGTTGGTAAAGCTTCTGTACATTATTCCTGGCGCATGCATGTCCATTATACCCATAGAGCGTGTATGTCACGATAAAACTGCAAAGACTACTGAATGGAAGTGACACTAACAGTTTGCAGTCTGACAATAGTTTTGACAGATATACCTGTCTGAAGTTAGTACTGGTTTAAAAAAACACCCTTTATAAGCCTGCTTTTAAACATTTGCTCGATCCAATAACAAAAGCATCTGTCAATCCTCGGATTAAGAAGTGTAGCAGAAACATATAGTTTCTGTTTGGACATTGCAGAAAGTTCCGTCAATGTGAAGAAAAGATAGATCTTAAAAGCTCTTTTGCGTTAGAGATATCTTTAACATACTATCTCTTCTTCATATTGTCTCTTCCACATATGTATGTATATGTATGTAAATTAGAAAGTGTATGTACAAATTTTTAGATGTGATATACATATGTACATATGTACATTTATTTCAGCAAATGGGGTATGTACCATTAATCTAAATATTTATTTATCTACTCCAATGCTAACAGTACCAACCGGATATCATTTAACAACATTAATGACAGCAGCATATTGTTCTATGCTGTACTCTTATAATATACAGCTTTAAGTAACTAACGAATCCAGTGAGAAGTCCTGTACGATAAACTCATTCTAGGAAATTTATAAACCAAATCATCACTTGTTTCTTTTTCTTAGAAGCACTGCTACTAATTTGCTAAACGCCCTAAACATACTTGATTGTATTCAGTAAATAGAACAAATAACTTCATTCATGATCTATAGAGTGAACGTTGGCTCTGCACCCATTTCTTTGAAAGAATTTCTCACAATTATCAGGCAAGATGAAATGTATGATATTTTCTGAAATGTATACCGAACTCCAGGAAACTGACAGTAAATATTATTATTCTTGACACGAGGTAGTATCATGTCTATCAAATTTAATGATTCTTGATATCCAGATGGTTTGATGGATGACTCCTGATATGGAGATGTGCAACCTCTTGACGAAAAATCGAATTAAAAACCTTCAACTGTTTCCTTTCAATAAAGAGATACAAATTTTATCTCAAAAGTATCAAAACAACATCTTATAATAATTTCGTGTTCAAATTTACAAATACGAACGATGCTATGTTGTTAGAAATTGGGTAATGACAATAACTTAGCAAAACAATGCGCGTGGTAACTAACATCACCCACTGTATCTATTACTGCTGCTGTTGTTCTAAGTTCTCCGACATTGTTCACATATTGTTCGATAATTATTTTCATTGTTTGGGAAACGAGCAAAACGAATAAGATACCCTATTTCGGGTTACTTAAGGCATTCGTCGTCGTTGCATTCAACCCAAACACGGCTAGAATCCAAAAAAGGAAGGAAGGGGGTTTTGTTCATGTCAATGAACACAAGAACTACTGAACTGAACTGCGCTGCACTTCAACTCATTGTCTACATGTGTATACAATTTGTTTGGCATTAAATGCGAACTACAAACTCCAGCACCCTGTGTTATAATAACAGGCAACAACAACAATGCCACACTCATTCGATTTGAAAATAGCAAATAAGTTTAAATTGTTGTACAATAGTGCCATAACCCCAGAAAGACAGAGAGCAAGTGGCAGCGTCAGAACCAACAAGCGAGCGAGTGCAACAGCAGCAAGTCTTCAATTTGAGGTTAGCAAAAGTTCAATTGAATTCCTAAAATTGTATAAAATTGGTTCCTTTCATTGTGTGTGCTGTTGCCGTTATGCTCTATACGCTATAGCACACACACATGAGGCGGAAGTTTTGATTACAAAACTGCTTACCGCAAAATAGAAGTTTCGGGATGAAAATGTGATGCAAATTGGCTAAAAACAATTTGCAATTAAACGCAAGCACACAATGCAGATACATACATATATATGTATGTAGTTATTGTGGATACAGATGCACCATAGTGGGATTTATACGCTTACGTTTACGCATCAAATGAATTTCTATGCTCGGATAAAATATTTCATTTCAATGCGGGCACTTCGAAAATAGTTAACCGACTCATAAATGTAATGCACCATGGTGTACCATGTAGCATGCACCCATGTTGTGCGGCTCCCTGTGCGTCATGTTGTATGGAAAGGAAATTAATTTAACAACAATAATCAACTTGTTTTGGAATTAGTTTTAAATGCAATAATTATGCGAACGCAGGAAAATCTGTCTGATTTGACGGAATTATTCGAAATGGGCAAAGCAACAAAGTGAATTGTTTGAAGTATGGTAATTTGATTTTATCTGGGACCGCAAACAGACTGGAACTGACTGTGAATATGTGATGATTGAAAATTTTAAAACCCATCGTAATGTTTATTATTCTAGGAATTATCATTTCGGTAATTATTTGTTACAAATTAATTGGAAAATTTTACGCAATATTCTTGCATAGGCTGACATAGGGATACAGTGTATCTATGGGAATTTTATTACTACAATGTGGTCTTAAAGACAGGCGACAGCATTTGATATTGAGCCTATATATACTAGGTGGTAGATGAAAGCAGTTTGCATACAGTTTTGCTCTTGAAAATCCTCAGCTAATGTTCAATTCCACTATTTCCAACTAAAACCGAGAGCTTTATGGTTCTGTGGGAGTATTACATATTTTTCCTTTTATTTTGTAGCTTAAAACTGAATTCAAAAGAAAAACTTGCCTTTATAATCGTTTATTTAGAAGCCCACCCCTATTTATATCTATCAAAAAATATGTACAACAGATTAAAACGAATACCATCGAGATAAATTCAATGGGAAACGCAGATTATATAAAGCATTGCAATATTAATATTTTAATTGAAGTAGTTTGCAGGATTTTAGTGGTACAGGCAGTAGATTTGTGAAATAAATCCTATTTTGAGTGATGATAATCCACAAACCTTTGTCTAAACACCATTACATCCAGAAAAATCCATGGTTTGGTGCGCTTTATGGGCCGATGGAATCATTGGTCCATATGTCTTCAAAAATGATTATGTTCAGAAAGTTACAGTCAACGGTGAGCGTTACAGACACATGATTACTAACTTGTTCGTGCCTAAATTAGAAGGCATTAATGTTGCCGACATGTGGTTTCAGCAGGATGGCGCCATATGCCACACACCGCGCAATACAATTAATTTACTGAAAGAAACACTTGACGAAAGATTAATTTTACGAAATGGGTCTGTTAACTGGTTACCTCGTTCGTGCGATTGACACCATTAGATTATTTTCTCTGGGAATATGTAATATCGCAAGTCTACGTCGAAAAACTAGAAACAATTGAGCACTTGGAAGTTAACATTTAACACGTTATTGCCGAAATACAGCTTGGTTTACTGCGAAAAGTGCGTGAAAATTGGACCAGTCGCGGCGACCATATGTCCGAAATCATACTCAAACATTAATGCAATAAAATTATCTATAAAATAAGGCCAATTTCATGGATATTAGAAACATTTTTTTGTACTTTATTTCAATTTCAAGTTCTGCGCCTCTAAAAAAAACACCCTTTATAGACATACATACATACATATGTACTATGAAATAAAGTTTCTTCATGTAACTTCTTGCCACTAGCACATCGGTAAACTGATTCTACTTCGCATAATGAAAAGCTCCGGATAAAGAATAACCTTCATGGTTTAAGGTTATTCTTTATCGGGAGCTTTTCATTCTCAGATTTTGAGACTATGAATCAGTGTAACTAGTATCTGTGAATACCTGGAGGAGCTAATGGGCGGACAAAAACGCATTCAACATCCAGTTAAGAGTGTGGATGGCACCCTGCTAACTTCAGATAAGGATCCACCTAGGAGATTATGCGGCGGTATTTAATCGTTTAGACCCTAGTCTAACGTTTGCAAAATTTGGCAATACCAAAGCACTAGGCCCGAATGGAATCCGGAGAACAAGATCTGATGCATTTGTAAAAGTCATACAGAGCTTTGTAAAAAAGGAATATTTTCGGATTTCCTGAAATTTATAGCATGCTGCTGAGAGGAAAGAAACGCTCTCTTAGAATTCCAGTTTGGGTTTCGAAAAGCCCGCTCAACAATAGACACTAAAAAAATTATGGTAGATATCGATGACGTAGTCATAAAAGGTAGAAAATGGCGGTAAGCAGACATGAGTCCCTTAGTTACAATAGTAGACAACAAGAACGCTTTCAATTTAACAAGTCAGTCATGTATAATGAACTCTTTTGAAAGAATGAATACGCCGAGCTTTATTGTTAGGATAGGATTAGGAAGTTAATATATGAAAGCGATGAAGCCACCAAACACTATGTCGGCAGACGTTCCAGAAGGATTAGTGCTAGGTTCTCTTCTGTGAAACATTGTGTTTGACGATGTGTTCAGGTTGCATATGCCGTCAAGAACAAAAGTCATAGGTTTCCTGAGGACGTCAATGCAGTTGCGAAACCCGTTCACAAGGTAAAATCGGTAATAAATGAAACTCGAACATGGATTAGGAAAATAGGCGTCGATATTACAATCATCGCTAGCTAGGATACTGCCAAATATCGGTGAACTCCGATATAGTCATAGAGTCCTATTGTCCAGAGTAGTAAGCTCAGCATTACTACTTGCATCCCCAATGTAAACTTATGCTATATGGGCAACAAAAGAATCCAGACGGAAACTATCAACTGTCTATACAGTCAGTGGACAAAGCCGAAGGTCAATCTGTTGTTAGTACTAAAACTCAACACTATTTGTCTAGACTGTAACAAAATGGAGCACCCCTGCTAATTGGGTTCTCTTCTAAAGAACCGCTACCCTAACTTGCCTAGACATGTCTAGGAAAACAAAGTTTGGTTGAGTTGGTCGCAAATCTCGGTTTTCTTCGATTGAGCCTGAGGTCTTATGTAGCAGTATCTACAACGAATGGTACGCCTGTTCTGGATGCAAAATGTAGTCATAGAAAATATGAAAAAAAATCTCATTCAAGTCCGACTATATATAGAACTGATGATAAAACCGTCACAGATACAGTATTGGAAACGTTCTTCTTGTCTAGAATGCAATTTGCTTCAAAATAGCAAACCAAATTACGCATATAACCGTATTCGAACAAGTATCTTTCCGTCTATATTACATTGTTAAAAATTTTCAAAGGGAGGAAACTTCCAACTACACGCATACATAGAAGTATCTATTTACAAAACACTACCGGCGCTGTGACCCTCCCCCATCTCGCATGGCTACGGCTCTTAGGGTGAACAAAGTTCTTCAGTCATCCAGGTTCTCAAATAAAAGCAACCACCCCCCTCCCCTTTGTAATGCAATCGCTCAAGAACTTATCCCTTAATCACCGACTCTTACATTCACTCAATGCTTCCAATCGCAAAAGGTCATGAAGTAATTAGCCCTAACGATTTCTTTCTGGCAAATACCGCCTATGGTGAGGTTTCATATTCTTGAAATGTGTGCTCATTCGATACCCCAATATCTGCATTTTCGAATTGTGTGCTTACCCATTTTGTGTGTGCTCTGCGATGAAAGGGATTTCCGTTTCTAAACGGAGGAGGGTTCCAAAGCCAGAGGGTACTTTTTGCCTACCTACCCAGAACTATTCCCAGCTCTATACCTCAACCTGAACTCTTTGCTTACCATGTGGGAAATTGATTGTTGGTAAATTTAAATTAACTCGAACTCGAATCCGTTGCCTCCTGTGCCCGAGACCCCGCTACCGTCGACAAGAGTCCTTCTCTATTCGGCATGCATGTGTGTTCCACTCACGCCTTATTGGCATTGTTGAATGAGGCGACGGTTTTAGAACCTCAGACTCGGGGTATGGCGCTTTATATGGGCAAATTATCGAATGACGTGCTTAATGACTTGTAAGAAAGGAGTTCTTGAGGAATTCCAGCGCGCTACTTCTGCTTCTTGGCTGGCATTGTTGCTGGTTGTCACCGTCATCGTCGTTGTCGTCGTCGTCGTCCACGATGGTGTGGCTTCCATTTTGCCATTCCTTCTCCGGTGTATATGCATATGGATTGCTTCATTTAGTTAATGGCGGCTCGTTTTTTTTTTTTTTTGTGTGTGCCTTCCTACTTCTTTTCTTTCTCTCACTGGGTTTTGTGTGTTTTTTGTGAATAGAAGAAGAGAAAAGTGCACGAAATAAAATGCAAAACCGACTACAATGGGGCGTACAATGCAAAATGGGAAACTTGATACACTCGTTTGGGGGGATTTTTTTTTTCTCCCCGCCGTTATACCTAGCTACTGCTCCTGGGACGTGGATCTTCTTTCAGGTTTTGCTAATTTCAAATTGATGTGAAAAATAATTAACTAAGCGGAATTCCTTATTTAATTTTGCTATCTACGTACCTACATCGTACCGACGACTATGTGTGGCTGTGAGAAAGTCGCTTTGATTGCTTCTGTTTGATGGGTTGTCCTTATTTGGGGAAAAAGATGGATGGGAACAGATGGTTCAAGGATTTGCCTGAACAGAAAATTTTTGCACATGTGGCCCATTAAGCACGTTGCGCTTACTGGTGGATATGTGGTCTTTGTTCAGATTTACCTTCATGGTGAGAGAAAGGTATTATTCGATAAAGCTTCGAGCTGAATAGAATGCGAAAGGTAATTTGTACACACGACTAATTACATAGTTTTGTTGACCACTTTTTCTTGTCGTACATACAGTTTTAATCAAGTTAGGGGACTTTTCTGGTAAAAAAAAAATTGAGTTCAAACCAGACAACATTCTGGATCATTACTTGCCCCTATGCCAGTAAAAGTAAAGATGTCAAAGATCTCGTCACTGAGCATTCCATTAGAATTACAGGACTGTTTGGTAAATGACTAACCCAAGACATTTATTATGGATAAGGCGGTTGTTAATATATGGACCAATCACCAACCATCAAGTACTTGGGGCTGGGAGTTGTCCTAGACAGGATATTAAACTGGAATCTTAATTAACAAAAAGAAAGAGAAAAGAAAGCAATAATACCCTTCTATGCCTGCAACATTCGGAAAAACCTGGAGTCGCAGTCCTAAAATCATCATGTAAGTCGCAGTAGGAAGACCGATTCTTACGTATGATAATTCAGTCTGTCGGCAAGCATTATGCAAATCTTAAGACTATGACTAAGATTCAAAGAATGACTTACATCGGCATCCGTCTTCGCAAAACTGGAAACTATAAACCCAGTATGATAGGTCAAGCGCAAATCCTACAAGAATTTACGAATAGTACTGTATGATCAAACTTCACAACACTCCGGCTAGATTTTCCAAGACCATCAGTTACTTCCTTTTCTAGTAGAAAAAAATTACACAAAAATCAACTACCAGGTAACAAAGGAACTATACCCAACTACACCGATTGCATAGCTTGCCGCGGGAGTTAACTTCGATGTTCTTGGACTATCAATCAGACTTCTTGACTACAGCAGCGTTTTCCAAGCTGAGTTCCTGACAGTGACAACAACTGCAATGATGGCACTACCACACACTAATGTTACCTTTTTTATAGACATATGTGAAAGTCGCTGTCGCAGCTCAATGTCTTACATCTGCTGCGTTCCTGGACACAAAGGCGTACCGGGAAACAACAAAAAAAAACTGATGAGGTTGCAAGAAAAGGATCATCACTTGAACTAAACCAGGCAGATACTACTGTAAATATCCCACCCTATAATATTTCCATGACTTAAAACAACTTTCTGGTAAGTCTATAAATGACTTGGACAAATTCGTAAACCCCTCGGGATGGCTTAAAAATCCATGGATCTACATTGATCTATGTAAGTTTGAAGAGGATCGCGAAATTTTATTTGTCCCGTGAATCCATTAACCTAACCTAACATAGACCTACTGAAGTGAGTTCTTCCAATAAAGTTTGGATCTTACATCTTACAACAAAGAGTAAGTCCTACTTAAATCTTTCTGCTGTGCTATTTCGAAAATTTAATAGAGAAGAGATGGATTGGCAAGCCTCCATAAAGCAGGTCAAATTTTAATTGTGTCCTGGCAACTATACACAGTAGTTCCCAATAGAAAATCATTCAGCTTCATTAGAAATCGGACGGATCGTGGGCAGAAAATAGTGGGGAAGTCAGCAGAACAACTATGCTGCAAAAGGCTTTACTTAAGGGTATAAACAGGATCAGGGATATTTTTATAAACTGTTAGACTACGCACCTATGGTATGGAGGAGAGTGTGGTAGGTATTTATACCCAAAGAAGGTAAACCAGTTCACACTTCAGTGAAAGACTACAGACCCATTAATCTCTCGTTATTTCTTAGACACACGAAAGTATTCTCCACATTCATATAAGAAGCAAGTGTTGCAACGGCAATCTATGCAAAGCTCAGCATGCATATTTAAAGGGCAAATCGATGGAAACAGCTCTACCTGAAGGAGTAGGTAAATTAGAAAGCAGCTTTCACCATCAGGAAAGAATTTGCACTAGCTGCATTTTTAAATATTGAAGGGGCTTTTAACTACGTGCCCTAGAAAGAATAAATTGGCTTGGAAGATGCTCGTCACGAAAAATATCAATTCCATTCTCGGACATAGATCAATAAGAAAATCGGTTACTAGAGGTACTCCCCAGAGAAGGGTTTTCTCTCCCCTTCTCTAGGTTCTTGTTATAGACGATATACTTAAAGATCTGTACAACGCAGTGTTTAGCGTCACTAAGTATACGGATGACGTGGTTATTTCAGTTTCGAGAAAACTCTTAGATACATTAAGAAAAATGATCGAATTAACCCTTAATGGGCTCGAAAAATGGACTGAAGAGTGTGGACTTCATTTAACCCAGCAAAAACAGAATATTCTTTAGGAAGATATACAAGATAACCATCCTTCAAATTGCTAAGCTTGCTGGAGTGTACATACATATCTCCCTCCGCTTGCGCTAGATATTTTGGTACGGTACTAGATAGATAGCTAAACCAGATAGAATAAATGAAGACAGGCGGCGAAAAGTGGGGCTTGAAACCGGCATTGGCTATATGTATGATAGTCAGACCCATTCTTAAATATGAGATTCTTATTTGGGGGAACACATTTAAGAAGAATACACGGGATATGTTGACCACTGGTGCTCTACGCACTACGTCCATGGCTGCCCTCGAGGCATTTATATATATATCTTTTGCCACTCGATCAACAAATAAAATTACAACCAGGTAGTATTGTGCTTCTTCTCACTTAACGGAGAACTCTTAAAAATCAGCTTTATGGGACATAGCTTTATCCTTAAGGGACCCCAATTCATCCTTGACAAAGCGGATGAAAGTCTTGGAACACTCGACTTCGACATACCCTACGAAGAAATGTACCCTGATGGGGAGGATTGGGAAAGGAAAAAAGTGAAGCATATATTTAAGAGACATAGACCTACACATGGCTCTGAGATTTCCGGAGACATGGAATGTGTTCAAGGTTAAGAATAGCAACATTGATAATCTCTGACCATAGTCTTCTAATGAAACACGCTATGAGATTAGGTTTAATGAATACGAACACATGCAGGTATTGTGATGTCCCACATGTCGCAGTGAATATTATTCATCTACTCTGTGAATGTCAAGCCATTGCTCGGAGTAGAATGAAGTGCCTCGCAAGATACTTTTTCAATAACTTTGAGAAGGTTGGTTAGTTGAACAAATTGAGGCCATATTTAGGTTCTGTAGGGAAATTAAGTGTATGAGTGAATTGGTTTAGATTTCTGGGTTTCTGACCATAAAGGTGCCCAGAGCTTTATGACGAACTCCTAACCCTATATATCCTAACCTAGACGTTGAATTAATAATTTAACTGAATTTTGCTGATATTTCGTCACAAAATTCTTAAGAACTTAAAAATTGTATCTACAAGACGTCATAAATACATATGTGTGTAGTAAGTTCAATGGTAATTGAAGCACTCTTTGAAGACGGTTTTTTAAGAGCACCATTTAAACAATATTTAAATCTGATGTTCAAGTGATAATGCATAGAATGTCACGTCAAATTTAGACATAAAAGAAGATGCTGATACCGTTTTACACAAATTCTGACCTATCCATATTTTTAACTTATTGTCGTTTGAACGGTTCTGTTCGAGTTTTAAAAACGTATTGTAGTTTTTAAACGTATAGCAGTTTGATTCATTGAGAATCACAAAAAGCGTCCTTAGATACATTGTAGGTCCAATTGATCCAAATGAAGAAAACAAATCTTTGAGGAAGCATTATCGGAAACATTATACCCCTTTTCAGGTCGATCATGTCCACAAGTTTCTTAGGAAGGACTGTAGTTACTTGATGTGAAATGTGAAAAAGCCACAAAGAAATACATAGTACACGTTTTGTCCAATTTAAATGCCCTTATCCTGGTTAAATAATCTACACTCTAATTAGTTCAAAGATAAAACTGTCAATCAAAAATAATTGAAAATGATAGCTGACAGCAATGTGAAATTGTTATTTGACATGACCTCGTAGATACCGATACATACACACATACTCGCTAGTGCAATTCAATTTGAATTACGACCATAAGCATTATGTTGTATCCAAGGTAATTTTTTATTTTTTCAAAATTAAATCAATAATGTAAAAACCGACGACTACCCCAAATCAAATCAATCAAACAAGAGATATGAAGAACCTTTTCGCTTCACCTGCACCGAAGGCTAATAATAATTAAATGGGGTAAAACTTTTCCCGATCGAATGTGTATCCTTATTCCGTGAAAATGTAATTATCTATGTATCTCGTGAAATATTTTGCAGGAGAATCCCGCTCGCAGGCGAAACAACCATAATTACTGCAACAAACCAAACAAAATACGACCCAATTTGGCCATAACACAATGTTATTTGCAATCACCGACCGCCGAAAACAACAAATTGTCCATAATGCCACCGCTGAAATCTTACATAAACTATAAACTGCCCATAAACAAGCCCTAACCCACACCGACTGAACGACCGATCGACCGACCGGGAACTGCATCGGAAACTGCACGCAGAGAGTTGCCCTTACGGCGGGGGTCGTTGTTGTGTCCTGGTCGTTGGCTCTTTTACAGCCCCGCGCTGTATCCGTTTAACTTTACAATAATAAATTTTAATTTCTTCTCTTTTGTTTTTTTAAATTATTATTATTACCACGATGGCAGCCTAAGTGGGTGGCTGTGTTTCTGCAGCTCTTAACCCGTATGCTCCACTTAATGCAATACGGCCGCGATAATAGCCAGGACGCTGCTCGCACGGAGTCCTTCTTCTTTGGCCTTCTGTTAAAAGGTTGCCAAGGAATGTAATGAAATAAAAACGATGAAAATCCCCTCTCAGGTATTTTGCACTGGATTTTACACACTTAACCGGGTGTAGACGGTGCAACAGGAACGACGAGGAGTAACGAAACGAGAGAAAAAAAAATGATTGCACTTAATTGCATGTATGCGGGTCCATTAAGCTTGTGTAAAACTACAACTGATAAGAATCTCGAAGCGGACACAGAAATTATGTCCAAGCTGGAAGCACTAAAGTGGCTTCATTCTTTTAAGACTACGAGTATGCTCTCCACCCTCCGAGCCAAGTGTCGTTCGTGTCGGCGACGCGGTTCCTTCACAAATTGACTGGCCAACACACAATGATGATGGGTACAGCAACGACGACTTAGCCTCGGAGATGATGGGCTTTTGTTGCTTCACTTTTAATGTATACAAATCCGCACTCTCCTCCCGATCATGTTACTGTTGCTGCTGCTGATGATGATGATGATGATGGCAGCAGGAGCCAAGACCTTCGGTCGTCGATTCAATAGTATGTCATCGGGGCGGTGTGTGGCGACGTGACCATGTACCTACATACGTATCTGTGCGGGCTTAAAGTACCCAAGCAAATTAATCGCGAACAGGTGTCGATAGTTTTGTTAATGGCTGATTGATTTTCGGTCCGTTCACTCCTTGGCACTCCGAGAGTGCTGCTGTTGTCGTGGCAATCAGCGCCATCAGCAATAGCGTCAAGCTAATTGATTTCGAGAGCTGTTCTCGGTGGTAAATTGCTCTGAACCTTGTGTACATATCGAGCTTGATAATCAAAAAACCACCACCAGCACTACCATAACCACCACCACCACCACCGCTACACCACTGGTCTGTTGGAAGGATGTGAGAGCATACGGTAATGGCTGTTGCTACAAACGAGAGGCACATTTGTACTTGCCTGGTCTTTGGCGTTCGAAATGCATCAGCTCCAATTGGACCAGGCAATGATTTGACCAGAGGTGGACTTAGAGAAGAATTTGCATAAGACCTGCCGTTGCAATGCTTGTATCAATTAAAGCTGTCGTCGTAGATGTCGTTGCGGCTGCTTCGGAACATGCACTCGCAATGAAACAAAATCCAATCTGTGTAGGAGAATGTTTCGCAAAAAAAAAGAAAAACAGATAAACGGGAAGAAAACGAAGAAGGAGCTAAGCTGAGAGGAAAAGAAAAAAAAAAGAACAAACACCGGCTAAAAACAACCAGGAATTAATGGGAAACCAATTAACCTGGGTGGTCAAGCACTCAGCTGGCTAATTCACTTTCTCCACACGTACTGGTAGGCGATGGTGAGATCTTCTATGTGCGGTTCTGTTGTGTAAATTGTTGCACATGTCAGCCGAGAAGCAGCGTGTGCCTGCAAAGGAGTGCAACTATGCTGGGCTTCACAAGAAGGCGGTAGCCACACGCTGTCGCCGCCACCGCCGCCGCTGCATTCTGTCATAATGATAATTAACCACAAGTATTTGTTGTTCTCTCCTCTGGTTTATTTATGTGTTTTTATTCATTTATTGATGTTGTAATGATGTCATTTGTCCCAGATACGGATCATGATGGTAACGCAATTAAAATAAATATCAAACAATTAAAGGAGGGCAGAGGATGGCCTGCAAGTTGTTAGTTAAGGAGTGACAGACATTGATGTGGTACAACTTTTTATCATATCTTGCAATGATCGAAAATACCAAGTCGAGAGTAAGTTCTAGATGGATTTTAGATTCTTATTCAAAGAGTTGTTCTGATCTGGATTAGAGCTATTCGTCTTGTAGATAACCTGCAGTTCAATGTCATACTCGTTTCCTTTAAAAAGCTTTCTCATGACAATTATACCCTCGGATGTTTACCAAATGTTCGAGAGAGGTGGATCTACACTTTTCGGTGTTATTACCGATACAGACTTGGAACTCCATGCTTAGTAGTCAAATTAACTAAGGAATAAGCCACGGCGCCATGAACCAATTAGTTCCCGTTTATTGTCCATTATTTGAGGCGAGCGTCTGACAAACATCCGAGAGTAAAACTTTCATGAAAAAGCTTCTCAAAACAAAAAAAAAAAAACTGCCGTTCGGATCCGGCATTAAACAGTACGCCCCTTCCATTCGTGTGAAGATTATAACACGCACAGCATGAGTGGTTGTGAGAAGCTAGTTTTTATTTGAGGCATACGCGCAGACAGAGCAAACCTTGCCTTCAACGGAATTCGTTTCCCCGTAGCTACTTATGAATGTACCTTCAAACAACAATTGCCCATTCCTTCAGAATGTACGCAGTAGACTCAAAACTAGAGCTGTTACCCACATTTTGATATCAGATACGGAGGAGACTAACATCATTGTAAATATTCTCACCAACTGTAGTTCCAAACTGTTCGACTCCCCTCTTAATTTGAAATCATTGAGTTTTGAACATAATTATGTACATATCCACTTTGAGTACAAAGAAAGTCTCCCATAGCACAGTAGACGCACTCAGCTATGGAGGTTGAAGCTAAGAAATAGGCAAAACGGAACTTCTAGCTAGAGATCTCCGGTCTTTGAGTGAATGCCCATCAAAAATACTGTTCAAACCTATCTATCCATCTCTATCATACCGGTCTTAATTCTCCTTTACTAACTTTATTCTCCATAACATAGCAAACTTTTAGTTACTAGTTCTCTAAAAATATACAAAAGTCGCGAAGATTTAGATGTTGCCACGAAAAGCATTTCTAAGTCAATAGTCTCGGTATGGCATGGTCTAATTATTTAATTAATTGGAGTCCGAAACTCTTCTTCTCCTCTAAGAGTATATCCATCCCATTATTAGGGAACAAGTGGCTGTAGATGTCGTCGGTGGTGTTCTAGAAATCGGTCTCACTTGGCCTTCGCGAAACTCGAGATGGTTTCTTCACTAAAAAGATAAGTTTGACTGGTTAGACTGATACAATTAACCAGTGGCTGGATAGGTCAATTTTGTCAAGGCTTGTCAGTGAAGATAGTCCTAACATCGTCTGGTTCTCATTTACCTTCTAATGACTAAAAATTTGAAAAATGCAAACATGTACGTAAATACATAAATAAATATTTAGGACAATGCAGGACTGTTATATTTTAAAAAGCAATTAGACGGATATACTTTCGAATGTTTGCCAGAAGTTCGGAAGGCGAAAAATCTGCGAAAAAACTTTTTGGTGTCGAACTGGAACTCCTCGTTTTTTCCTCAAATCAGCCATCCCTTTGAAAAAAAGTGGTCAACAATATTTATTGAACTTTTAAAGGCTTTGGGTGACCCAGGACCTGTAACTCCTATCTTGTGGACATACTGTATGATATAATGGTTCTGGAAGTAAGATTACTGAAAACATTTACTGTTGAGTTGCCTATGTCTAGAACTAGTTTTCATTACACTTTAAGGTAACTAAAGTAAAAATTGTCTACCACTCTTATCGGGAAGTGAGTAACTTTTAATGATTTTATTATACCTGAGTCATGCAACAAGAGTGAAGTGGGTAAAATTTTTAGTAAAGAGTACCCAAAAGACTTTGGTATTTGTTTAACATTAGATCGGAGGATTTGTTATCACTCAAGGAAGAACGAATCCTTTTTGCAAATCTTTTTCAGCTTTATATAGGTTGCCAAGGAAAGCGTCGATGAAAACTTTGTATACACGTTCGCCAATGAAGACAATTTAGATGAGAATGAAAAATGTTTAAAACTTTTTTTACTTCCATAGAACGGGAGCAAAATTGTTACCTCTCTACTGTGCCAGCTGCATTGAACTACATAAAGATGAGCGAATGCTGAGTCTGTCAATATGTGTGAAGTCGAATGCTCGAACGCGCACACGCATATGTGACCGACCCAGCCTTGATTTACACTTACGAGCCATATGTATATTTTTGATTTGAAAATGCATTTCAAATGAAGGAAGACCTACATTTTTTTTTTTTTTATAACTAGCTTGCGCTCAAGGGGTGTTAAAGTGTTAAGACACAGCGCGAGCGGAAGTTTTTGACTTACGCCTAACAAAGAGCATGGCATAAGTCGGAAATGAATAGGGAGATAGGATAGATTATTTTGTGGTGTAGTGGTTTTTGAAACTCAGGTTATGTTAGGTTTCAGTATTTGCTCCATGGGTGGTGTCCGCACTAAGCGGGGAGTTGTTGCAAATTTTTGCATTCGTCATAATTCACAGTATTTTTTTTTCGAGTATGCACGAGGCTACTCTAGATGGAATTGAGGGGCGTGACATTTTAATGTAAATACTGCAAATATTGAATGGGTATGGCTGGGATTTGAGCGCACAACCTTCCATTCAATAGACGAACGCATTACCACTACACCGTGGCCACCCACATAAATACAATAGATGAAGAAGTCGTTGATGTAGTCTTCACTAAGGCTGGTGAAAGCCTTACTTGGATTACTCGCAGCTCAGGTTAAACATTTTCAAAAACTCTGGCTCTTATACTCGAACCATTTTAATTTCTAATCGAGCCTTTCTGATCGAGGAACGGGTGCAGTGGAATAACTGCCTTACCATGGTAGAGAATAGAGAGCTACTTGTGGTAGAGAGCGGTTCTCGAAACTGAACGTGAAGTAGCCAGATCTCTATCAGACCACGAGTTGTCGAAAAATGAGCGGGGATCCTAGACTAGTGTGTACGAGATATATCCTACCACATAAAAACCGTAATTTTCGATCCCTTCATTGTACTAAGAGCGAATATAGATTTTGATCACAACCTGTAACCTTGAAGGAAGAGCTTTTAAGTATCGTGAATCAACCATTATCAGAATCAACTGTTAAAGTGTTCAATGATAAATTGTAATTGTAGGAGACCTTCAGAACGTTCAGGGGCAGTATAAGACTGCAACAAAAAATTACATGGGAACAAGTGAGTTGCGAAGTCTTTGAGTCGACAAAAAAGGAAGAGCACAAAATTGACTGCATACAATGTTTATCACAGATAGGTTTATAGAAGGCCTGGATAGAACTTACAAAGGAATCTAGTATCTAATAAGAATGCTATGACTGACAGACAGATTAAAGAATTCAAATACATATATTTCTATAACCAGTGCCCATGGATCATAGTCTTAGTCTTCCATAAAAACTTTAGATACATAATCTGTCAAACTACTTCCACACGCTGATTATGTCGACACAATCAGAAGAATGCAAAGTATCGTAGCCATTGCTGAGAATTGAGGAAGATGGGCTTTTTGGCGAATTTAGGTAAAAGTATCGTCAACATCCGGTAGCAGAGCCAGCTACTATTGGTGAGCTAGTATAGAACTATACCTTATCTCTACTAAAAATTCTTAAGACTATATTAATGTTGATATCATTTATTTAGTAAATTCAAGAAATCTAACAACGTTCTCTGGTTATATTTCGGCAGTGAGTGACCGCAGAATGTATTTCCATTCGTAATTCAATAAAAACATAACGTACCATTTCTTCCTTTAACCTTTCCATCGTTAGTCTTCCTTGCTATGCTGACAGCTCATTCGATAACAACAATCGACAAACGTGACTTTTCAATGTCTCCCGCTCCTCAAGACCTCCTGCGTCAACGATTGTTGAAAAGTTTAGAGGTTCTTATGTAGGTTGATATTCTATTTATGGAAAGGATTGCTGTACTCAGGACAAACGTAATCAAGACGAAAATATAAATAGTTAAAAATCACTTCTAAGGTTGCCCTAAACCACGGTTTTGGTCTCATGGAAATGGCTAAGAAATTCAAACATTTATTCTTTTTGGGTGCAAAGCAAAAAAAAAGCCGGTAAAGTTCACAAACTCGGCAGAATTAGGGGTATCCATGGTAGATTCTACCGAGTTGAGACGGAGAGATAAGATATAGGTATATTTAGGAAAACACTGACAACAAAACCGATGGGCAAGTAGCAACAGTTTGCTCTAAATCACACCGACATTTTGGTCACTATGTTTTGCTATAGTGATCGCAGATCAGCACCTTCATCAGAGCTGCAGCCTGAGGAGGGAAAGTACATTTTTGGAGACCTGGTGTACATTGATATCAGTACAACCCTTTAAATAGTTAGTAAGAGCGTGGTCCTCTGCTGGTTTAACTATCTGTATGTAGGTAAAGACAGCTAACCTAACCTAAATTGATTCGCTGTGACATTGCCTCTTCAAATAGTATAAACTATGTACATACATACAACGGTGTACTTGTAGGGCTTCAAATCCCAATCCACAGGACTGGAAAATGTATCTAGAAAATTGCCGGTGGAAATAATAGAAAGACGAACTATTTTCAAAATAAGCTTATCACAGAAACTGCTAATATTAATGCTACTGAAACTTTGGCGAAAGTAGCTATTATTGAACTATTTCTTACGAGGATACTCAGCACTGTACACCTACGTGTGTATATGTATGTGGGCCATTTCCTTTACGGTCGCCATTTGCTTTAAAGTTTCCCTACACCAGACAATTGCTTAAATGGCGTCGTACCATAACTACCAACACACAAAGTCCAAGAGAAACTTTGTCGTCGGACATAACATTTGTCGAAAGCATCCATTTAATTTTATCCTCTTGAGCGTCAATACCTATTCCTTCTGATGGTTAACCGCATCACTTCCCCACTAATGGTCAGCTTTATAGTATTTACCTCCCAGACAACATCCAAAGCATTATAGCTGTCCTTTTGTACATTTTAACAACATTGACGGAAATGATAAATCCATCTTGGTGACCTGCTACATTCATCTTTGATACAACGGTATAATACCAAATCGTCTACGTTCGCTACGGAAAGCTATTCTATTATCCTTTTGAATCACTTTGTGTATACCTATGTATGTGTATCTACGAGTAAAATGTGAAATGTGATGACTTCTCAGCAAATAATCTCAAACGACTTATCTGCCGCATCGATCTATATAATTTTGAAAAAGAGAAAAATATTCCACAAAATCCTTCGACTACCAAAGCCGGGCGCCGTAGCTGCCGCCGCCGCTGCCACCAAGTGCGTAAATGTCGACAACCTACACTCGCTCTCTCGAAATAAATTCCTTTGATTTCTTTTTATCGCCGGGTTAATAATCTCTCTATTGCACGAAAAGACTCCCATTGAATGTGACAAGTATAAAATGAAGAAAAAGTAAAATAAGAAATAAAAGGGGAAAGAAACAGCGATTATCTAGAATGACAAGCCGAAGGACACCCTACTTACTCCTTCTCACAGTGGGTGCTCGTACTTATCGCGTTGCAACTTTCTACGTAGCCAAGCCAGAGCTTTTGTTTGACTATAAGCACACAGCCATTATGACTAACCCTTGCGTAAATTTCCTTTCAAAGGAAAATATCAGAAACACAAATATAAATGTGGAGGGACAGAAGAAAAAATAAAAAACCTTTTTAGTAGGTCATTCGCATGTGTTTCTGAGCACTTACAGTGTCACCCTACCTATCAACCCTTCCACGTTCCTGAGACAGGACTAATCGTAATTTTCTATTGCTTACTACAAGCGCGCAAACTATATACATACAAATGTATAATATGTACATTTCTTTTGTCTGCATTTGCCACTGATAAATTATTCCTTTGTTTACCATATAAGATGTGTGCTCGGCGAAGGAAAAATTCTTTGGTCCGGTCAAGTGGTAAGCTTCAACGGGGCGTACTGTCAAGGCAGTTAAATTTATTATAATTAACGTCAGCAAATAGGGGGAAGTAGTAAATCAAAAGGGACAGCTTGTGTGTAGTACAAAACAACTATTTTGGGATCTGTATAGGATTGGGAGCAGCCGAACAAAGTAGAGCCCCCCCCTATTCCGTAACAAGTTGCCCTAGGTTATGGTGAACAAAGAAAGTATTGTGTTTGACTGAATATGAGCCGTGCGTTCGCGCGAATTATAGGAAATAAAGCCTATTCAGCTGTCATATGGCACGCAAGATCAATCAGTGGACATACTACTATTCAACGCCGAGAATTGTCCTCAAAACAATGGAAAATTGTGACAATTAACTGTCAACTAAATAGCTGATGGTATCACTTACCACGAAGATAGTTAACCTAGTGTTGGAAAAGACTAAATACAAATCAAAGAAAGAACTGGAAAATTAAACTGCCTACTGAAAGTTTCTTGGACTTGCTCAGAAAAGTTCACATTCGAGAGTTGAACTAGAGTTATAATTTCTGCCACCCGTCACGGCCATAGTGATCATATCACGAAGTCAATTTTGGGAGCATACTTCTCGATGACAGGGGGATGTTCCATATGTCAATTAAGTGTGTATCTTGAAACTCAGATATACAAAACTTCGCCAACTCCTTTTGTTAAGTTAAACAAACCATTAAACCTAAATTATATTTAAGGAAGAAGGCAATATTTTGGACCATCCCACTACATATATAATACCTAACAATCAACCTCGTGTTCCAGAAAAATTAACACGTCACATTTGGCTCATGCAACAATCACTCGAGTTTTCCAAAAAAAAAAAAAAAAACAAAAGCCTTGATCTTATCCAGTTAACAAGATCTTCCGCAGCTGCTCGAGGAGAAGTACGTGTTTTAAAAGCACTTTGCACGGCGCGGTATCAAGAGGACAAATGTGTGATCGCGATTTGCGACGCGTAATTAGGACTCTTAAAGTGGTTGCTTTCATCACACGGAATGCTACCTGCAGTTTCCATCGTGCAGCGTGTTCTCTGCAAATTTCTTTTCATTCTTCATCCGTCTTCTGGATCTTTTCCTGCTCCTGATGGTGCAGCAGCAGCAGCAGCAGCAGCATCATCGTGTCGTCGTGGCTAAAGAAAGCACATGTACAAAAGGAACAAAACACCAAACTAAACCAAACTTCGAATATAATACGAGACCGTTAAAAATCTAAAAAAGAAAAAAAAAACGAAAAAGAAGAAGTAGAAGAAGAAGGAGCACAAGACGTGCTGAAGTCTTGGGTTTCAACTTTGTCCGTTTGGTTGTCGTCTACGTTTTCTTGGGGTTTCGTGCAGGAACTCTTATCCCCGGTGATGCACGACAAACGATCACTCCCAAGGAGTCAAAACCAAGAACAAAATATACTGTACTTTGAGCCATTGCAGTGAGAAATGTGGGCTTGTGTACATGTGTATGTGTATAGACGTTGGTGGGGTCAAAAACCTGGAATCTCGGTTTCCTCGTTGTGCAGGGGGGGGGGGGCAATTGGGTAAGTCTTGACTTTCCTAATCTTGTTCAGCGATTTATTCGCTTTTTATCCTTTTTTCATTATTTTATTGGATCATGTTAGCGGTAGACTTCACTGCTGTGTCGGTGGGATGTTTATTGTTAATGGCGCGCAGCAATTGCGAATGAGGTACATTGTATCTATACACTGCAACGTATACTTTGAGTTCGTCCTAATTTTTTTCGTGAAAAGATTTGATCATATCTTGGGTAAGAGGCTTTTAATGAGAGACGATAAGGAAGATTCTTAATTTGTTACGTTCGTAAAGAAACCGTTAACATAGAGTGGATCTGTAAATTGCGAGTAAATTTTCAGTTTCATAAGTGCTTTTGGTTAAGTGCGGCAATTTTTGCAGTAAACACGGTTGAAAACACTATCTGGTAGGTAGGTAAGTAGAAGGGGTGACTGCATATGCAGTAAGCGCTCGGATAACCACAGTGGATCCATTGTGAAAGCTAATCGTGTACAAGCCTAAAAAGAAGACAAACATTTCGGTTGTGGCTTTGAGGTAGCTAAGTGGACTCCCTGAACCAATCCGAGATTATTATACATTTTAGGACGGTTGGGGGCTTTCCTGACAGGTTGCCCAGTTCACCGAAGTGGTATTCGCCAATGGCCGCTTTCCTAGTTCTGCATAGAAACGAGCAAAAGCTCAAAATGTGGTGATGGTAAAAAAAAATATTAATTATTAAAGCGATTCCGGGTGTTACAGTACCTTAGTAAGATAGATTTGAGGTATTATGTATGTGCCGTGGTTAGTACGTTAGATTCCCAAATTCCACCCGATTTTTCACAATTATGCCAACATCTGACAAACATTCAGGAGTATATTTGTATATTTCATAATGAACCTTCAAAAACAAAAGAAGATTTCCTTTTGAAAGCGACATTAAATTGCAGTGTCGCTTCCATTCGAACAAAATAAATAAAATTAAAACACGAATGGTTTATATTGCGGAAACAGGATCTTTGTAGATGATAATGATGATGAGGCTTTAGAGATCAGGGTATAGAAAATAAATGTGTGATCGTAATGTCAATTTTTTTATGATTTTACAATTTTCGATGCAAATACGTTTTAAATCCGAATCCGCTTCAAATGCAAAGTCTAAGCATCGAAATCATTTGAAGATCATTGTAAATACCAAAGTTGGTAACATTTTCGACACAGAAAAATCCTAACACATTGGTTAATGCATTGAACTGCTGAACTGGAGGTTCGACGATCTAATCCCAGATAGCTATAGAAAATTTATCATGCTCTCGTGAGTATCTGACAAACATTTAAGAGTAAAACTGGCATGCAAAATCTTTTCTCCAACTTGTGTTCGTCAGCAGCAAGATCAGCTGATAATATCGCCAATGTAGCTCAGAGTGTGACTAAAAACACAGCTGTGTCCATTTCGAAACGATCACGGGAATTGGCCTATCCGCGAGCTTTTTGCACCGCATTTTACCTATACACCTTGGCCTACAAGCTTATAAGGTCCAGTTGGCTTCACTGATTGGGTTTTGGAAATGACTGAACAAGATCATGATTTTTTACACAAAATTATTCTGAGTGATGAGACTCATTTTCATTTCCGAAAACCCAAGAGAAATAGTGAAACAACCTCTCCACTTACAAGGATTGACGGTTTGATGCGGTGTTTGGGTTGGTGTCGTTGGGTCATTTTTTTTCAAAAACGATGCTTGTCCGACCGTTTTTTTGCCTAAAATTGATGCTTGAACAGCGTTTGATTTCAATAGCATGGCACCACATGCGTCACAGTTGATAAAACAATGACTCAATTACGTGACAAGATAGCTTACTTCATCTACACCCAGGGAAAGTATTTTCAAGCTGTTATACAATTTTAGGACGACATATGAGTGGAGCTGAACAGAATACCAATTAGACATCTAAAACTAACCAGTTGAATCATTTTTAGTTATTAATATAAAAGCTTAAAAGGTTTTTGAAAAAAATCCCATATTAGGTCAAGAAATGTTGTAAAATGAATAAGAAGCTGAAAAGACATTTTTGGCAAAGTTTTCATGTCACTCTAAAAAAATCATGAATTATGTCGAATTATTCTTGTGTTTAAAAAACTGCAGGCTGCATACAATAAACAAAGTATTTGCAAATAGAAATGAAAGTGGTGTTGGTGGTAGTGTCTGACCATAACATGTATAGACTACAAGTTCTAAGTAATTATCCTCTGAGGCTTGGGTATCTACTTCATCGAAGATCTCATTCCCCGTGATCCCAGAACTTTTTGATTTTAAAACTGATTAGTGGGTTGACCATGGTATAGCTACATACACCGAGCCATCTACTTTTGCCTTCTAATATACGTAATGACCAATAGGCTTCATAGACTTACCTAACGAGTAGTAAAGTCAAAATTTAACTACAATCCATTCCAGGTTCAAACTCTGATTGAAGTCAGACCTAACCGTAAGCGATGTCGATTTTAAACATGCGCATTAGCCAAAGTTCGAGTGTCATTGTGTCAAATGGCATATTCAAGAAAAAAGAGTCTTAGGTATCTAGGTCTCCATCGATGTCTCCAAAACTTTATTGCGGATGATACCAGAAACCACTCCATCTAAATTCTAAGACGATAAAATGCTACTTACTCGTAAGTATTAAACGGAGGTAGATCTAGCTATGCATCTTGAAACATACCCAGAATTGTTGGAAACGCTGTCCTTTAGCCGAGAATATTTGTGTTTTTAAATTTAAAGTAGAAGATAGTCAGATATTTACGTCCAAGTCTAATCAACTAAACAACCAACATAAGCCGTAACCAACAAAAGCTAGGAAATGTCTTAATATAGCCGTATAGATCCAGGGAATATTTTTCAGTGATAAGCTTCATGTCCAGCCTAAAGCACCCTTAGATATTCTTCTAGAATACTGAAAGCATCGTGGCTGTAACGTTCTAAACATTTAGCACTAGCTGTATTAGATCAGTCACGATCCTCATTTACGTAAAGAAAACAACTTTAGATTAAGGAAGATTAGTCCAAAACTTTTTTTCAGTACCATCCCAGCACTGTCCTTTCCACGGTGGTAGATTTTGGAATTGTTGAGAGTGTACAGCAGATAGTAGGACACACAATATCACTCTGCTGACAGTTCCTGTCTAGCCCTACTATTTTTTACAACCAAAGTTCAACAAAATACTGGTACATCGAAGTAGGTCGCATTATCGAAAGCGCCCTCTATGTCTCTGAAAAAGAACCTAGACTCTATACTCAGAGGACTCTATGCTCTATGCTTTTCAGCAGAAAGAAAATTAGACTTATGTATGTACATATATAGGCTGAGCCATCTGTTGGCCAACCATCCAAATCATCCATCAAAAAAAGTCCAAAGGCGTCAAATCGCAGTTCCATGCCGGCCAAGCAACATCACCAAAACGACTGCACGATTATTAAACTTAGTGTGCAATAAATCGATTGTTGGACGGCTTGTGTGGCACGTAGCCCCATATTGCTCGAAAAATCGGTTATTACGCTCTCCATTGACTGTAACGGTATTTCCATGGTCTTCTTGGAAGAAAAATGGACCAATAATGCCGCCACTCCAAAAATCTGCAAAAGGCTGCAATATTTTCCATTGAATGCACTTTCACTACAAACTTTCTTACCCCAGCTCCAGTTGGTTCATTATTTCGGCCCAAATTTCTTTTCAAAATTCGCACTGTTTTGGCAACACAGGGTCCACTTTGGAAGTAACTTTGCAATATTTCAATATTTCCCAACTTTGTTCAAGCGTGAATCGATCGATTTCGTACCGGGAAAATATAATACTGCGTTTTTGACAATTTCTTGAGCGCATAAGAGCTGTCAGTGTCAAAATAACATATGATTCAAAAAGAAACCAACAGATGGCCCACCCTATTTGTAGATCTTAAAATATTTTGGAGAGTGAGTTTTCTTTATAAACAGCTTGTACATCTAATGTTTGGTGCACTTTACGTTATGTTAGCGTGTAATATACATATGCTAGAGTTGACAGGAACTGACTTATACTCTATTGCACCACAGCATATTTGATAGGCTCGTCTGTTATCACGGCCGATACATTATACCAGATCACTAGGGATCGCTATGGTGCCTAGTGCTTCATGACAAACTCATAACCGGATATAACCTAACCTGTTTGGACACTCTAATAAGCCAACATTTGGACATTAGATATTAGATGTTAGGGATTTTGTATTACTTTCTCTTCAGTACTCAAGTCCTAGATAGACCTAAAGCTATATAGCCACTGATTTTGTAACCTCTGGTAAGTGATCGTACCCTATTACGAGAGTGATCGTTTTGAGTTCATTGTTTGGTCGTCAGCAAGAAAAGACGAGAATTCGCTGAATCGAGCTTGCGTACGCATTGAAACCGTCTTACTTACTTACTTACTTACTTAGGTGGAACAACAGTTCGAGGTGAAAGGTTTAAATTTATTTATATTCGAGTAAAAACAGAGTTCCATTTCCACTGCTATGTAATTATCACACATTAAAGGGTAAAATATATTTCAATTCCACAGTATTCAAACATGAAGAACGATTGTGAAAAAAACCGGTTTTATCCCACTCATGTGTGGTCGAATATCCTTCGAAGAACCAAAGCTTGAACAAATGAATTAATCTCAATATTTTTATAGGAATTTTTTAATAGATACTTTTAAACCAAATACAAAAGTTTTTTTTAATGCCGCACAGTTATTACTGCAATTATTACTTGACTATACACGATGATTACAAAACATTCTTTATCGCCCTCGAGTCCTATTCCGAAAATGACTGCAATTTCTCGGGAACATATTTTATAACTTCTTCCAATTATTCCCGCAACAATCGATTCGCAAGTAAGCCCAAACGTCAACATAACTATCGTTGCCTTGCCAATCGTAAATTAAAATCCTTACATCAATGCTTCAATCTGAACTTCCACTAATTGCTTTTAAAACAGAATTAATTTCCGATCATACAATAACTCAGCAGCAATAAAAATACCTTGACAAGGATCATAACTAACATTGCAGGCTTTGTGTTTTGCTGCTGCTGCTGCAGCAGTCATCCGTCGAACAGTTGGATACAATCAGACCAACCCGACCTACCTATCCACCTCGCTGAAGGGATACGTAATTTATCCGAAATAAATGGCAAATAACGCAGCAAGAAATGGGCGAAACTGCCTTTTTTATTTCGTATCCCTATCCCGGCACCATGCAGGATGACTCTGTGGTGGTGGTGAGCAGAAACGAAAAGAAAACCAAGGCAAAACGAAGCCTGTCAGTGCCACAAGTCGTTGCGAGTTAATGTGAGCAGATGCTTTCAATCAGATCTTCCGCCAGGCCATCGACTACGACGACGACGACGACGACGATGACGACGACGAACAAGGGAATATTCGACTCGACTAGTATGCTTGCACCTCCACCCGGTCTGCATCCAGGCATACATACATACGTTTCCCATTTCGCAGCCCGCTATGCATCAAATCAATTTTTCCTCCTCAGAGATGTATCTCTTGTTTGTTTCATTTAATTTCTTTTCATTTCGTGTTAAATGTTGTGCAACATTTAGAGTATCGGATGTACATTGCACCCACTGCGCGCGCCGCCGCGGTCATGATCAATACATGCGTCATATCCAGCACATAGCGTCTCGTATAGCAGCTACTATATGTGAGTCTGTTGTGCTTGGAAAGGAGTATCGTTGTAAGCGGCCTGCCCTGAGGCGAGTACTTTTTAGCGATAAAATATTAATTCGTGACGAGTTCTGGCGAATGTTGGGCTGTTTATGTGGCAGTATATCTTCCTTTTTGAGCAGCCAGAGTTATGAGATGCAACATCTGATTTCATCTTGGCAGAGGGTGGTGGCTGGAGGCTGGAGGGCTGTTGTGCGCCTTACATCCTCTGGCATGACAGATGGAAAAATAAAATGTTTTAGTGTTTAGTGAGATGGGCGGAGGAATGACGGAAATGATTAAAACTCATTAAGGGTGATGCGAATAGCTGAGCTATGTTATATTCACAGTCATTACAAAAAAAAAAAAAAAAAAAACAAAAAAAAAAACGCTCTCCATATAGCGGAGGAAGTATGACGCTGACGAATTGATGTGGCATGTCTCGGTTCAGTGAAGGATATTATTACCGCAAATCGCGGAAGGAAGGATTACACACTTTCTGATATTTAACGGAGTGATAGATTCAAATTGTTCGTGCTTGTTGATGACCACCCAGATGGGGAAGTGATTTTATAATGCAAACTGAGAAACCCAGTCGGCACGGTTGTCAAGTGTGTGAATTGCAGTGACAGTCATAGTTACATACGATTGTTTTCTTTTGTGGAGACCAAAGGACCTCTCGAGCAGAACATACATACATATGTATGTATACATTCATTTGAGCAAGCTTACTGTGCCCAATACTTTTTTGTAGCCATTTGGGACACTAAGTTAAGTGAAAAGCTCTGCTTTCCGAACTACTAGATTATCTTCATACATATGTATGTATGTATGTCTGGTCCAAGGTACAACCCTAACACTCATTATTTGACGACATTTTTGTAACGCTTCTTTTTATGTATTAGTTCATGCTTGTAAAGTTTGGTCAAAGTGCGGGTAGTAGGGCATAAAGAGGAGAAAGTATAAGATACCGATGTACATTGTACGTACATTAAATGTTTGAGAATCAAAAAGTAAGGCAAAAATAGCGCTAAGCAGAGCATTCCATAATCGTGTTGTACGGTTCAGAAAAGAAACCTATAGTTTACAGTACGTCCGCAAGTATGTATATAATACCTTTTAGTTCAGTTAAAAACCTGAACCAAGTCTGGTCAAATTCGTGACGAAGCATTAATACAGTTTTAAATCTTAAAATATCAAGAACGTAGTAAAATTTTATACCAGTTACGCTGAAAAAGTTATCTGGGACACGATAGCGGACAGAAGTAATATTAGGGTACGTATATGGTGTACTAGCTCGTCTTTTTCTCGCTTACCAGCTTTACGACGAGATTCACGTCGGTACTTATGTATGTAAACCCAACGTGATTCTAGCAGGTGATGGTCATAGTGAACATAAAGCCGGTACTAGCGACTTTTTCTTCAGTCGAGATGACAGAACTTTTTACGTTCGGAACTACTTGCTAAAAACTGAAATAATATGCTTAAAAGCAGGCGTTAACAAGAATTAAAGATTCATTCCAGTGAAAGCTGGTGGAAACCGGTTAAAACGTGTTAAAGCAGGAAGCGGCTACCGCTAGAAGACACGCCCATTCATCGCATGCTGGAACCGGCGGCTGGAAAGCAAGACGCTAGTTTAGTGACCACTGTGAACGTACTTTTCGGTTTGGAACAGTGATTTTGAAACGAATACCACCGGGGGAATATTTTTCACTCGTGGACATTCTCTTAGAAGCTTTGAAACTCGTAGTATTTATCTCTAGTCAGCGTTATACAAAGATTTGTTTTGGCGAAAAGTAGATTGAAGATATGAAAAAGGAAAGCAGGAGTAAAAACTTTCAACATTTATAGAGACCATCACTGTCCTAATTTTGACAGCTAAATATCCAAGCTGACGCTACTCATGATGTTGCCATTTCTTTCATTTCCACAGCCACCTATGCACACGAATTGTTTCTGGGCTGTTTGCGAGGCTCTGTCGAACTTGACCATCTCATTATATCTCATCTTAGCTACAAGCTACATATCTACATGCCATATGAAGCTCCTTTTAGTATAAATGTTCTCATCTAAATATAGGGTGGGCCATCTGTTGGTTTCATTTTGAATCATATGTTATTTTGACACTGACAGCTCTTATGTACTGACAGAAATTCAACATTATATTTTCGCGGTACGATATGACGAAACGTTGGAAATATTGCAAAGTTACTTCCAAAATGGACCCTGTGTTGCCAAAACAGAGCGAATTTTGAAAAGAAATTTCAGTCGAAATAATGCACCAACTAGAGCTGGGGTACGCAAGTTTGTGGTGAAAGTTCATGAGACTGGTTTACTGATTGATAACCGAACATATTCCCGTGTTCATCCTGTGGGTTCAACGGAGAATATTGCAGCTTTTTGCAGATTTTTGGAGTGGCGGCATTATTGTCCTATTTTTCTTCCAAGACGACAATGGAAGTAACGTTACAGTCAATGGAGAGCGCTACCGAGGCATGATAACCGATTTTTTATGGCCAGAAATTGTTGATTTGGACTTGGGTGAGCTATGGTTCTAGCAAGTTGGAGCTGCGTGCCGTCACAAGCCGTCCAATAATCCATTTATTGCACACTAAGTTCAATTATCGAGTAATCAGTCATTTTGGTGATGTATTGAAAAATTGGGTTGACAGGATGGCCCACTGCCAGTCATTTGAATGAAATAATATTCCATAATTAATAGGAAAGTTTACTCTTTTGAATAAAGCAACAATCGTTGAAAAATATTGACCAGTGTTCTCTATAGCCTTTTTAAAATGCCAACCAACAGATGGCCCACCCTATATATCAACCTATCTCGCAGTCCCCCATATATGTATATTGTGATGTCTAATCATTCTTTATCACTTCCTATCACCATTTTGACCTAAATCTAAACAAAAGGCTTTACAAAACCAAAAAACTGATGACAATCTATTTAACTGCACTCACCAGCTATGCACCAAAACATATTCCACCGCACCTGCACAGAGTGCAACAACGCAAAGGATTTGATTACATCCCTAATTGACTGCAGAAGAAACCACAACGCCCCTGCTACATTTGCGGTTTCGCAAGTAATTTGATGCAGTGACATCTCTATGCCCCTCCACACGCAGGCCTTAAATATAAAACCAACACTTCCCGTGTCGTGGTGTTATTTTCGCATTCGAAATCAATTCACACAAATTAATAACAATAAAAATGTGCTCCATAAACAAAACACGATCCATTGATTCCAAAAAACGACCAGCAACCACTATGCATCGCCGAATCGTCAAGTAAACAATTTTTAACAACCAACGTCGCGTTGCCTATGACGCAATGTCAGAAACGAACAAAAAAGTGGTCCGCGCCACTCCATTGCCACGAGTTTTTGTGGTGGTGTCGTTGTGGTTATCATGTAAGCCATATGCCTGATAGATTCTCTGGCCCAGACTAAAAACAAAAAACAAAAAAAAATAACAGAAAACATAAAAAATCACTAGTGGGAATTTTAAAGCTGCAATACACTGGTTTTTGGCCGGCGAGACAGATCCTTTGGTATTTGTGGTCCACCGGCAGCAGCATTCGGGTTTGTTTTTCTTTGGCGTTTCCAGTTGCGAGATGCGTATACATAGTTTGCATTCGAATGTATTTACTCGCACGTCGCCGCCGGTACTTTCCTTATTTGGACGGACGCTTCGTCGCGACAAGGAGAAAAAGTCGACCACTGCGAAATGGCCACAACATGGTTGCAGGCATCTGCATAATGTTACCATAACATTTGCTTAAGTTGTGCGCCGTTGTTTTTTCATTTGGCTAATTTTTCAACTAACATCAGTCAAATAGTCATGGTGCGGCAATCAACTTCTTCCTCTTCATCATCATCAGCAGCAGGAGCAGTAGAAACAGTAGAAACAGCATCGCTCTTAGAGTCCATCCATCCATCAATGCAACCGCCAGTGATGGTGGTGGTGGTGGTCAGTCTTGTGAAGGTCATCATCCCCCTCTCCGTCCTTTTGAATGCGGACTTCCGAAATACAACATGACGACGGCTACAACTACGATGATGATGATGATGATGATGATGATGATGCTGATGATGACGGCCGGCTGTTGGAGAGAAAGATGACGATGATGGCGAAGGAGAAAACCATTCGTTTCGGTTCGTACGTCTCTCTGGCATTTGCAACTGTCAGTTAAAGTTTTTTTTTTTTTTTTTCTTCTTTAAACGGTTCGTTTGGGATGCTTTCTTGTTTTTGACGTACATACATAAGATGACGTGAGTAACGTTCAGGCAGCACCAGCAGTGGGCTCCATCTGAGGGATGCACATTTCCAGCGACTCGTGCATAATATGAAAGCACGAGTCAGTGAGTTTTACAAAAAAAAAAAAATATAAAAATTTTAGAAGGGTTGTCAAATTTTGTTAACCATGTCAAGGATTTGCTATTACGTAAGCAGGTAGGTTGTTCACAATGTATTATAGATACGCATATAAAGTTACATGTGGTAGTTTTGGCTTTTAAGCTAGACAGGGCTTATAGTAAAGGATTTCAATTACTAGAATGAACTGGGAAAGGATTCAACCAAGCCTACTAAAAATCATCTGACTATCTGAGGTTAATAGACAAAGTCATCTTTTGATGTTGAAGAAATAGTTGATCATTATAATAATGAATGTCATAAATTCTGCCCATACCGTACTGCAAAGCAAAAGAATACCAACTACTAGAATGCCAAAAAACTTTCAGAGAATGACCGCAAGGGAATTTGCTATCCCCCATACTCTCGACTACTGACGAACGAACTTCTGAACTACTAAAAAAACTTGGCAATTATTCGCAATGAGCTGTGCAGAGAACCGAAGTATCTTTGAGTAGTCCTCAAGAAAACACTTACATACCTGAACTTCGACAACGAGGCATAACTTGGGGACCCAAGATGTATTATTGGTCGACTCAACAGGTTAAGATGAAGAAATAGTTGAATAGACTCTATCATCTAGCCTTCCAGGGAAATGAAAACGTGCCCAACGCCAGCTACAGAAGTAATAGATAAGAAAGCTATGCTGAGCTCCATCAGATCGTGAAGCTTAGACGCGGTAACTTTACAGGTCAACTGAGAATACTAGCTTTCGCACGACTCAGTTCTTAAGATTCTAGAACCATGCTCAAGAGATATTGATTTTCAAGAAAGTTAGAGGTTGTTATAAATGACGGCCGCCAATGGAGGAATGAAGTGGTATTATTTCGTACAGAGATGGTTTCAAAATAACAGAACTGAAGTTGAGGTACATTATTACAGTTTTCGACATCTAAATGCGCTTCAGTGTCAGTGTGTCAGAGTGTCACCAACAAATTTTCAAGAAGAAGTTCATACATCGTAAGCATAATCATTTCTGAAGAATCAGGCTTCTAAATGATTCAATTCCCAGACAACACCAAAAGTTTTTTCATGGCCCCACGTCTTCCAATAGTCTGACGAACATTCGAGAGTATATTCTGTTTCGTCAACCAATCGTATGAAGAATATAACACGTACAACTTAAATGGTTGTGAAAAGCTATGACCTGTGTTCCGTGCGAATCTGTTGCGCTAAATATTTGTATTTGTAATTGTACGTTTCAAAAAAATCTTAAAGTACACATCTAAAAAGGCAGCAGAAACAAACTCTGCACTAGCCAGGATGATACTAAGCGTTGGTTGACTGATAATACACGGTGGGTTCTAATTTACAAAAGAACGATGGAGTGCTGCCTATCGCATCCATATAAAATAATTTGACATAGTCCCAATCATCATGAAGAAGCAGCACCGATAGAATTAATAATGCAATGCACTGCGTGAAGCAGCTTGTAGATAGCAACGAACCGAATACATAAAACTGGAATCCTTCTAGTAATGAAAGGTTTGACGATATAAAAAAGAACAGGAAGTTGAAGATGGTTTAACTCAATACTCACAGGCACAGTTCGTTAGGAACTTTCCAAGATTTTCAACTACTTATTAATGACCTGCCACCCACTGTCGAGCATAAGTTAAAGTACCATCGACGTGATTAAATATTGAACACATCATTCAATATTGTCCACAAAGACACATGACTGGATGCAATTAACCCTATTTTCCATGACTTTTTCGCATAAATCGAACGATATGCCGGCATTTTGGCGTTCGATGTTGGTCTATTTCGACTTGGACTTGGAATAGTCCCAAAAAAAAAGTCCAGGATCGTCAAATAACACAAACGACTGTGTTGCTAGGTTGCTAGCATAAATGAATAAGAAGTATGAAACCCGTCATTCAGCATGAAACCAAGCAGTCAATTTTTCTTGGTATAATTGGATTTTGTGAAGGGCTCCAAGTCATTTCATCATTAATGAAGCCATTAAGGTAGAAATTAGTTTTATCACTGAGAATCATTTTGCGATGAAAATCGGAAGATCGCACACGGAAAGTTGCTTAATTTGCAATCTTTGTAGAAGCATCTGCGCGTTTATAAAGAGGAAGCGGTACAAAAAAAATTTACCTCAGCATACGTTTGAGGTTACCATTGTATCCATTGTATCTCAATCCAAAAACATAGTATGTACCTTCGTCAACTTTATTAAGTCTGAAAGATAGGATAGCACACAATCCATTGTAGCTTTTCTGCATATATTTTTGTATTATGCGTCTCTCTAATGTCTCTGGACCTAGCATTAGCCCATTTTGTCAAATAGTCATTTTTTTTTTTTATTGTTTTGGTAAATATAACTTTGTTGACAACTAAGCAACGATATTTATTACTATTCTAAAATACTTATATGGAAAATGGATAATAAATTGTTCTAATAATATGTTTATGGCATTATAAACGCTTATGCATGCCGGATATTCCTAACCTTATTGATCTGTATTCTTATTTGAATTTTCAAAATTAGGGCAGGAAATTAATAATCTATATATGCAGGTATGTGCACATTGTATTTATCACTAGAGTTCCATGATATATGTGCAGTGATTCAGTATCTAGACTAAACAGAAATATTAAATCCATTTTACAGGAGTAACCATTTGTCTTAAAGGACAAGATAATCATTTCAAGTCTAAACATTTGAAAGAAAAAACAAAGCAAATAATATTTACATAACTATACATACATATGTATATGAATAGATCGCATCGTGGATACAAACGAGGATTTATTGCCCTTACCAGACAGTAAAAATGACAAACAAAATGTAGATTCCACGAAAAGCCTACTCAGAGATGTACAAGAACGTCTCGATACACGTCGTTTTCGGGACCAAGATGCTAGGTAAATTGTTGAAACAACGTATGTACATATGTATGTATGTACAAATATGTACAAGTGCGAAAAAAAGGCCTACACGTGCACGAAATCGGTGAAATAAAACCTAAATCGAGGACTTCCTGTATATTAGTTTAAATTTTTCTCATCTAAACATTATGAGCGCGCAAAACTATAAAAGATGGCGGAAGTGGTTTATAATCGCCATAAGAGAACAAATGATGGATCAAACCTGTCGGAGGAATGTCACGTTCTGCATATACTAAGGCTGTCCTAGAAATTAGAAAAGGATGTATCCTTTCACCAATATTGTTCCTTAAGGTGATAAGTGATGTGCTCCGTATTCATTCATTAACAGGACTTCGATATCACCAAAACTATAACTTATAATTTATCATTGCTGGACACCCGGTGGAGAGGGTAGAGTGTTTCCAATACTGAGAACGAGTAAAGCATAATCTGGGTTTGGTATTAGCTTAAAGACCAAGGTACGGCTGTTAGGATCCATTGGTAAATTTGAGCTGCTACTTGTGTTCAGCAGCTGGGAAATATTCATCCCTATCACAAAACATAGAGAAAAGCCCCAATCCATTGAGAACGGATCGTTTAATAACTTATCCTCCTTTCTATGTAGCTCTAACAAAGTGGGTGTGGCATACTGCATTTTTGTCTCGAATTACAACGATAACTACGAACGTTTGAGGATGTTACATGAAAAATTTCATAAAAATCGGTTTATTAATGAAAACGCCCCAAAAGGTGGGCGTGGCTGAAGATATTGTATAGGTAAATTGTAGACAATCTGAATATCTAAATATTTAGTGAAAACAAAATTTTCCGTTTTTATTTACAATAGTGAAGTTAAGAAAAAGTGGACTCGTACACTTGTACCTTTTTCTCAAAAATCCAGATATGAATTTTCATCCTCCTAGCTCAAAATTTAAAGCCCAAAAACTGCTGACGCATGGACAGACAGACGGACTATATGCATATACTTCATAGGGTATATCTCAATTATTCCTCTATGTTACAAACTGCATCAAACTTAATTTCGGTACCCAAAGGATAGCGTATAAAAAGTTACAACCGGTGTCAATAAAACATCTTGCGGATGTTCAATCGCCTAATCGCATTTCCAACACAAAGCTTCATGACAAGACAGGTCAAGGATCCTATAGATGTCGCAATTTAAAGACGAAGGTGGCGTACTGAAGGCTCTAAGACCTATAAGTGGATATAGAAACAAAGTAAGTATAAGACTGAAAGCTATCTTCGCATTTTATCTCAAGAACCTCGTAACCTCAAAGTTGTTTAGATTTTTAAAGAAAAACAACTGTCCCACACAACAGTGGCTGAGTGGTAATCGCATCGGTCTACTGAGCGAAGGTTCGAGTCGAAGAAGATACCAAACTTTTTTATACGGCTCGACCTCTCGCTTAAGTCTGATAAATATTTAAATGTACATTCTTGTCCTTCAGATACGGCATTAAACAAAACTTCCATTTTGTGGCCAACATGCAACACGCACAACATGAATGGTTAAAACAATTTAGATCCGAAGCCTAGATTTTCGGTCTGGATTCTCCACATCAACACTCTGTGGGTTATCCATGAGCAGAGCTTCAAGAATCAATCTAGATGGGTCTGTTGTGTACGACATTATTGACGGATTTTAAGACCGAAGTTCGGAAATGAAATTTAAAAGCCTTTTCACAGCTCTGAAATGTTAGACAAATAAAAAGATTAACCATTCAGAAAGGTAGCGAGAACAAAGTCGTTGATTTCTATGTCCGTACTCCTATGTCAGTCACCGAAATAATTCAAACTTTAAAGTGATGCTTTGAAATCAAGGACGAGTGAAAAATACAAGTTTATCTTAGAAAACTAGAGGAGACGTTTCTAGGATTGAAGATGATGGAAGTGCCTAACTTTTCCCAGGTCTGTCAAATAAACGAGTAAGTACAATTATCGTTGGAAAAGGATGAATGTCACCAAACTAATTGCGAGGCTGATCATTAACAAACTTATTTACATAGTTATCTTACTGTCTTAGCCCCGCATAGATAGCTTTCCTCGAATATTAGGTTCGACGACAATGATTGACGACTGTGAATCCTTTTTGCTAATGCCGTTCTCGATAGAATTGCAGCGAACATTTTGATAACCAAGGGCCTGCGAGTATTAATCTTTGTTAGAACCAGCAATCTACTTTAAGGGAATGATACACAAAGTTTAAGACTTAAAATAGGTAATAAGAGCTATCATCGGCATCTTGTTTTCAGAACTTCTGCCTATCAACAACTGCTCATGCCCACTGCAACGATTAGAGAATCATCTGTTGAAATATTTTACCTCCCAATAGGTGAATAGGTTCATATCTTTGCTGTAATAATCGCAAGAAGGTAATTGTTTTTGCTAAAATCCCCACAAAGTTGATTGAGGTTATATCATATTTCAATACATATTGGTGAATAAATTTATACAGGTGCAGTGGAATTCGATTAAATAGTACAGATCTGTCGAGTTAGATCTGTCAAGACTGTAATTATGTTATTTACGAGTAAGGAACAAAAGGTTTGGGTCCAAATTCGATTGACTAACACATAACCTTGGTTCATATTCCAGCCAAAACAATGCATTTCTATTTCAAATTCATAATAATAATAGCAAACATTCTCCTTAGTTAGTTCAAACCACAAAAGTGTATTTCCTTCTTGTAACTAGTTTTGGTTAATCACAAAAGTCAAATTCAATACCGACTTGGGCCTGGAAAATCCCGTATCCGCCATATTTTTGAAAAGTCCCGAAAAATTGGAAAAACTACTTCATGTATCATCCCTGCCGTTTCATCCATCCCTGTGTTACAACTAAAATAATTCAAAAATTACTTGTATCGAAACAAAATTGTCCAATAGCTTATATTTTCAAATCATTTCTGAAAGTGTTTTGAACGATAAGTGTTTAGTATAGCACAGCCTGCGTTTAGGCACTGAGCCACAAAGGGCTCGATAAGTTTTAGGTTCAAATCCATCTTTATTTTGAATCTGTCATTCAAAAACTTCTACTCTCAACTCAAACTAAAATATTACAAAGTTAACCAAACTTAGTGTCATTTCCAACCCGCAATATGCCAGCCTGATTAATAGTTGTCATTTCATAAAGCATTTCAAGGATATTCAACAAGGATTTATGGATATAGGATATGTATGTATGTATGTAATGAAGCAAATATTTAACAAAAAAACATAACTCACCATATATCAAAAGGAAAGAAATATTAATCCAAACAAACACCGTTGACTGTCAAAAGTGCAAAAAGGCAACGGCAACAATCCTTCTTCTGGCAACGTTGCAAAGCTCCTCTACGACTGCACACAATGTGCACACACAAGGGCACAACTACGGCCGTACACTACCACTGCACTTGAATACACAAAAATTACACGTTTTACACCAATACACAGATTACACTTGTTAGAATTTCCCGAGAAGAGTTTCCTTTCTCTCTCTCTCTCTCTCTCTGGGTGTTTTTCTTATTCAAATTTATACGTTTCCACTTCTTGACACTACTGACGTATAGTAAATCACAAAACGTCGTCCTGCCCTACGTTAGCGATGTTATTTCGCTCGCGGCACCCACACAATGCTACAACACACGGCCATAAGTCGAAACGGAAGAATCACATTTAGGCATTTAGCATCCAATGGACCTAGAGAGACCGAAGGTACTAGGCATTCATTTAGCCATTATCGCACCTTGCACTAGTCACTCAATCGCACGTACGAGTTGTACCTACTCCTAGTCGATTGCTGCTTGGATGCCTGGATGAGAGCGAGATTCGCCGTCAAGCTGCACCACACCAGATCTTCGGGGGTAAAACGAACAAAATTAGTTGCAGGGAACGCGCGCTGGTCTGGTCTGGAGTGGAGTAGAGTGGTGCCGGGGATCCAAATGTACACGAAAACGACACACGAAGAGATGTATCACTTTCGGGCCGAGTATGACTTACAAACTCCTGCGGGGAGTGGGACGAGAGTTAGTAATGGAGCGCGCGGAGTGGGCCGTGGGCGCTCATGAGGCCGACGAGGCATTAGGAGAAGTCCATGGCCCACGAAAAACACAACGACACAAAACGAGAGACACGACGATGAACCCACAGGCGGCAAAGGCAAGCAACGGCAACGGCAGCAGAGCTACACAGAGCTAAAGTACCAGAATCTCCTCCCGAACTCCTTTTGGCAGCGCAAAGTCCGCACCAGTCCCAATGGGACTCTAAGTAAACTCTCTCGGTTGGACCGGTTTTTGGGGACTCCTATAGATCTGGAGCTGGATCTGTTGTATCTGTGTGTATGCGAGTTCGATTTGACCAGCAGTAGAACCGGATAGGAAAAGTCCACCATCCACTACCATCTAACTATCTTCGTCGTCGTTGTCGTCGTTGATGCGAGGAAAATGTTTCCTTTTCCTTTAATTAGTTTTCTTGTCTCTTATTTCTTGTAATTTTTTTTTTTAACACTAACACTAACAGTACGGCATAACTTTGACCACAAGGACACGTTACAAAACCACCGGTAATATGACAACATTTGTGCAACTTCTTCCGGTCAATGTTTACACCATTCCCAGCATTCGGAGCGGGAGGGCCAACGGCAACCACCGCGGCTGTTTACAGTTTCCATAGAACACACAATTATTAACTTTATTCGGAGCCCTGATTAATTCTCTTAGAGAGACTCATAAAACAAATTGGAAAATGCATAAAAAATTAGAGAGGCACAGAGTCAAAGTAACAAAAAAAAAAAACGGAAAACTCCAGATAGACAAGGAGTATCTATGCCTAAAGCCAAATGCTACTCTCGGTAAGCTTTGTGTGTCTGTCACACGACGCGAATTCTGAGGAAAGCTGACCGCGTCCTCCCACTGTCGAGTCGAATCTTGAACTGATGAGACGGCCACATTCACAGCGAGACAGGCGGCAGTGTAGATGGAATCGAGGCAAAAACGTGTTCCTCTGGTTACGTATACGTTAGGTTTGCTGTTCAAGTTTTGCCGGCTAGCCGAGTTGTTGTTTGGTCTGGTCTGGTTGCAGATGCGAGTTGCCGATGTTATGTGCTTTATTGTATGGATGGAATGGAAAGTATCAAGGTTGTGAGGTGGTGGGTTGGTATACGTGCGTGTATAGTATCAACCCTCCATCGAAAGTTTATAAATGATTAACGTGATATGGGAATTAAGATACTAATGTACTAAGATACTTTTTTCATGATACAAATGCATAAGATAGTTTCATACATATATTGTAGAATGCTGGTACAAGGTCTTGAGCAAATGCTTTTTGAAAAACCTCTTTTGCAAATATTGTTGGGAATGAAGAATTCCATTAGACCCCTTGTCAAGGTGGAGCACTCTACTGTATCTCTAAACAATGTACGCACTGCTGGAGTGTTGTCTCTGCAGAGAGTCCTATTAAATCTAGCGCCCCATTTTTCAACCAGATCATGATACTGGTATTATTACAAATGCTCAGTTATGCTCCAAATTTGGTCCCGCTTCAAAAATTGTGGCAAATATTGCGAAGTTACTTCCAAAGTGGATGTTGTATTGCCGAAACAATACGAATTTTGAAAAGATATTTCGATCGAAATAACAACGTAGATAGTGTGACTTTTTGATGTGGTTTTTGGAGTGACGGCATTATTGGCCCATTTTTCTTTCAAGACGACAATGAAAGAAACGTTACAGTGAATGCAGAGCGCTACCAAGATATGATAACCGATTTTTTATGGCTAGAAACTCAGGATTTCGACTTGTGAGAGCTATGGTTTCGGCAAGATGGGGCTACGTGCAGAGCGCTACCAAGATATGATAACCTATTTTTTTATGGCCAGAAACTCAGGATTTGGACTTGTGAGAGCTATGTTTTCTGCAAGACGTGTGATACAAGCCGTCCAACTATCGATTTATTGCAATACTAAGTTCAATATTTGTGTCGTTTCGGTGATTGATGTTGCTTGGCCGGCACCGAGCTGCGATTTGACGGCGTTTGACTTTTTTTTTGTGCGGTGATATTAATGATCGATTCTATGCGAGCAATCCAGAGACGATTTAGGCACTCAAGAACAATATTGATCAAGCTATTCGTGAAATAGGGATCGAAACCATCGAAAGTGTATATGATGGCCTACTGTCAAGCGAGTCGAGGCAGTCCTTTGAATGAAATAATATTCCACAAATAATTGGACAGTGTTTTTTATAAAAAACCAACAGATAGCCTATATATTATTCAGATGTCATAGTACGACGTAATATGAATTCCATAATAAATGCGATAAAATCTGGCTTAAGAATTTAGTCTGGTCAATCTGCAATCGAAAGCAGCAACAGGGACAGTAATTCGTATCCTACGGACATCATATGTGTATCTGCTTCTGTTAATTCTTTCCTACCTATGAAGACCGAAGCACAGACTGGACACAAACACCTTCGGGTAGAAACTCAAGATGATCTTGTGCGAGTAGTTTTGTCAAAAGTGGTTTTTTTTTTTAAATAGTTCCGACCTTCAACAATGAAGGTAAAATTTACTCAAACAAATCTTTTAAACTAATCAATGTCAGCAATAAGATCTTCAATATCACTTAAGGTGACACCACATCGCACAGCTTTTTCTGCGAAAGTTAAACAGTATACGTATGTATACATATATAGGTACATATGTACATATGTAAGTATCTATCAAGTCATGTAGTGGACGCAAGTGAGAAAGAACATTAACCATCATTTTGAATGGCGATCCTTGTACGTGGAGGTCAAGGTCCTCTTATTTCTCTTCCACGTGGGTCCCTAAATATGTACATATCTCGTAATGTTCATTCAATTCACTCATATCGCATTGGACTTATAAGGAAATCAATTTTGGCGCTAATGGTATGGTATTCCTTGAACTCCTCTCGAAGTGACTGCTATTCCAGTAGTATTATCCGAAAAAAGCTTTCCTACTACTTTTTCTAGAACATTTCATAACATTGAGTATTCGCCACAGCAACACTTTATCAGTAGCTGGTTGTGGTTGTGTTGTGAAGTTCGTTGCGCCGCCGGTTGATGTCAGTCAGTGGTCCCCGCCCCCCCTCCCACCCACAACGAAGGTTTGTTATTTTCTTTTACATTTTGTTTTTGTTCGCCGTTCTTTGGTTGTTGGTGTTGTTTTACTTTTTGTTCGTTTTCATTGCATTTTTTCTCAAATAATGTTGGTTTCGGTTCGCCTCCACCGTTTCGTATGGAGCGCACTTCTTTTTCTTTTATTTTACCATCGCTGCTCAACATTTCTTGTTCGTCGTCGTCGTAGTCGTTGTTGCTGGTTGCTGTTGCTTTTGTTGTTGTTGTTGGTGGTATTCTGCTCGACTCGATTTGACTATACGGATGGATGTGCTTAGATACAAAGATACTCCTTTTTGCAGATGATGATGATGATGATGATGATGATGATGATGATGATGATGACGATGGTGATTGAAACGGCAAGGAACGAATCTACTGACTTTTATACATTTTTTCCTCATAAAAACGCACACACATCGTTACTACATAGATGAGTGTTTTATTTCTAGATACAAATATATATAAGTACGTACATATGTATGTAGTTAGAATGCCGGCAGGAGAATTATTCATACTTTGGCAGATTTGTAAAGTTCTCGCTTACAAGTATCCACCCGGTCGGTAATACTACAATACGCACTTGGGGCGCATACCTACCTTGGCAAATGGAACGCAATGTCAGCCGCTAGAGTCGCGTTAGCTGGCGCGACCGGCCGAGCTGCGAGCAGAAGTGGCGAGCGGAACATTCCAACGGATGCGGATACGCGATTTGTTTGGTAAATGAACACACAGGCTTTTAGTTTGTTTACCTATGATAGATTCATTCAGTCGTCTCTTGTACTGGGGAGGAGAGATGCTTGGTTTATGTAGATTACTGCCAAGGACTGGAACGGGTATTTGTGCACTAAAGGGGAGCCAGTCGGATGCCGGTGAGTAAAAATAGTTCTTCCTTTCTACCACCACCGACAGAGTTATCGAGTCGTCGGTCGGTCGCCGCGATGTTGTTTGATTGGGAGTAGGTAGTTGTAAACGCAGTGCAGTGTTGTACTCGTGGGGGCATTGTGTTTGCTTACATTAAAAAGTTTATCTTACTCGAGGGTGGAAGCTTTTACGAGAAAGCTTTCAGCGTAAGGGTGGTCCGTCACGGTAGCGTACGATTGGTAGTATGGAGTAAAATACGATGCATTTATAGATTTTAATGAATGAGTTCAGGGAATCGCACGCTCGGGGGAAGGTAAAGTGAACAATTTAATTTTCAATTACGGAATATTCAAGTATAAGCTTATACATAGATATACCAATACGGCAGGATGATTTACTTAACATCACGTCGAAAAAACGAAAATTCTTTCAAGGAAATTTCCGCAGAAAATATTATTCAATATTTCGTAGATGTGTAAGAGTCTCATTAATAATTCATAATCGATGTGTATTTTCGTTCTCCTTTGTAGCTGCGATCCTTAAGCAGGTGGCCGGGGTTCTGTTTTGCTGATTTAAAATGTAAAAGTTTTAAAGCACTTCACTTTGTTTATTTGAAAACAATTTTTAATTAAAATTTTTTGATTGAGATTCGAACAAAAAAAATGATGGAATCGAAAATGATCTACAAATACGTACCTACCTACCTACTTAAAAGGAAAACTTCAAAGGACGATAACCTAAAGTGAATTCTTAATTAGAATCAGATTTGATGTAGGCTACGTAGGATGATAGTCGGTGATTGCAATTTTCCGGTAACCTGTCCGCGAAATTGTCGTTAATGTTTGATTTAATCTTAAAGGTGGACATTCTGAAATAAATAGGAAATATAGAGAGAAGTTTAATTTCTGGAATATATGTATTTTGAATGCACTTCTTGAAAAGATTTATTGAAATTTATTCCAAACGTTGAAAGCAGACAACCTGTCATGTGATTTATTCAATATGGCGGTGGAGTATACAGTGTTGGAATCAACATCGAAGGCACTATACCTACTCAGGTTACGTTATGCAAGAAAATCGGGAACCTGGCACATCTCGAGTTTCTCATTAAAAGCACCAATCATATGTATGTCGATCGGAAATACCCAGGGATACATGTATTACAGAGGATGCAGATATTACAGGCGGCATTATCCAAGGCTCTGTGCTACATCTTTTGCTGTGGAACGTAATGTAAGACAGCCGATGTCATTCGACTAAGATTCCCATCAACCGTCAAAATAATTGGCTTCGCTGATGACATTGCTATCATTGTACTAGCCAAACATTTAGGGGAGGTAGAGCCTTGTGCGTCTGATTATCTGGGTACATATGTGCATATGTATCAGATAACGCCACCTTACATTTGTCTGATGAAGAGTTAATATAGAGATATTGTATCTTACAGTTTTACTGGGTATATCCAACCCCCTTCAGCATTAGAGATCTTCTTCTGGTACTATTTTTGGCTAGTTCGTGTATTTCAGAATTTCCTGGGACGTCTGAGTGATCAGGAATTCAGCATAGAGTTAGATTCGTTCAGAGATTATTATTGGTGATTCAAGCGATTCACAAAAAGTCATAACCTCCGCTTGGAATAGTCTGGTAATCTAAGAAACATGCTTACGTCAAGAGAGTCCAACCATCCAGCTCCTACAGTCTCGTTTGTCTTAGACCCATTCAGTGCAGAATTATTAATAATCCTGTTCTCTGCGGGCGTCACGGGTCAAGTGGTTAGTGCGTTGGACTACGGAGCGAGGGATTCCAAGTTCAATGGGTCCCATGGACCTGTCGCGTCAAAAATTTGTATTTTTTTTTTCTCTGTCTAATTCTATGTGTTGGGAATACGTGACTTGTATTGTGGGTATTCAGGAGTCTAGGAACGGGGTTACTTAGTCCGTAGCTTAAATTTTTATATATTCTGAATTGGGGATAGTAAGGTGCTCTGTATACCAGCCGCTGCTAAGACTGCAAAGGCAACGTCTGCTCTACCACGTATAATAACAAATATCGGTAGAGGCCTGCTCCTGACAAGAAGAACAGTGTTAATCTATACTCTATAAATCCCAAATTTGCACGTAGGACATGAAAGTTAAAACCTACAAAAGGAAGATGGAGGCGGAATACAGAAACAATACACTAAAACCAATCAATGCCTTCGAGCCAGAGCCAGGTAAATAGCAGTAAGGAACGATATCTAGTCAGAACAAGGGTCGATTGAATAACATGGCCGATGAACTTATAAAACCATACCCGAACCCAATATCAAAAAGTAGATAAACCGGCAACATCGAGAGTTAACCTTTAAGGTAACCCAGATGTTAATAGGTCATGAATGCTTTAGGACGTACATATTTACACAGGTTTGAACAAGGTACCAATTGCAAAAAAAAGTGGTAGAGATTTTCACCCCAAAAGCTACAACCAGCCAGATGGTAAAATTTGAGGAAACAGTAGCCGCAGTAATAAGGAAAATCAATAACTAGTGCACAATCAATCAGTGCTGCCAGATAAACATTTGTCCGTGGAAGGCATTTTTAAACACCAATCGGCTATAAACAGCCCTTTATGAATGTCAATAAATAAGTACAACCTTTTCATCCGGACTACTAAAATAACGAATTACATAATATTTATGACAATTCACTGCAATGACGTTTAAATACAACTGTCAAACTTTCCAGATATCGAATCTCCTCCACTTCATCAAGAGCACCAACTAGTTCCCAAGCCAATCAGTAACGTGATAGGTTTCGGTTTTTTAGATCTCATTCTATTAATATTTTTAAAAGGGGATTCATAATGGACCTTTATGTCTCCGAGTAGACGTCATGAGTTTTTCCGTCACACTCCCCTTCTTAACCTAACCTAACATTTCATGGGTAAGAGGTGGTGGTGCAATTTAGTACAATTTTAGAATAACGTCGCCCACTTTCTACTGTGAGCTTATTTTATTTCAGATACTTTCATCGATTAGATCCGGGACGTAATTCCTCTATTAAGTTCGCAGTGCTATTCCATCCCGCCATCCTACATGAATATACAGAGCCCATCACTTTCCCACACGCGCTCTCAAACTGTATCTTTTCATTTAAAATGCAACTTTTTGGCTCCCATCGTTAGGGTTAACATAAATCAATGTATATCTTCTTCTTTTTCTCCTTCGTCCTTGGTTTTTCCTTTATCTGGGGTCAGCACTCCACGTACATAAGCTCCAGGTGTTCCTATCCTAAGTTGTTTGGCTATAATGCTGCTCGACGTTTTCGGTGATCTACCGGTACCATTTTAGGCTGTTGGCATCACCAATGGCCATCAGGTCTTGTCATTATAACTCCATGCCGACGAAGGCATTGTTCTTCGAACTTTTCGGTTGTCGGTGTAATTTTGCAGCTTCCCCTTACGTACTGTGTTTTAACATTGTTTACTCATCCTGAACGCCGACCTTGACCTAAAATTATTTCCACAATCCACCCACATACTTGACTTGCGTAGGTTTGTTTTGCTAGTCTTTGAAGCATATATTTAGCTCTTAAGGACAGGGCCCTTTTTCCACATCAATGAAATGCTGAGAAGGTTCTTCTTATTTGGGCGATGTTGTTCAATTAGTGTCCGGAACGTATGGATCGCATCTATCGTAGATTTGGTGCTTATAAAACCGAACTGGTCTTTAATTTGCATATCTAATACCTTCACCTAAATTTTACGGCAGTGTCATTGAAATCGGGTTCGATACAAATGCTTTATGGCGTCAGTATCTACACCTTGTGAATAGTCGAATATCGATTTAAAAACTTTACCAAATCGTAAAAGAAGTTTACTAGTGTTGAACGTCCAACTTACCAACAAAATTTAAAGATCAGATTATGGAAGCCGATAGTAGAAGTTCAGTTGAAATTCTTCATTTGTGTTAATAACATAATCATCGACAAAATTTCGGTACCTACGGACAGCCTGTGGGTAAATTGCTTCATTTACCTTTCATCAACATACTTACAACGCAGCTAAAAGATTGTCGATTATATTTAAATTTACAGATAAGTGTTGATACCTTTTTTTAAATTCCAACCTAATTTTTCTAAATGTCAGCATTGTTACTGTTGGCCCCTACTACAGATACCATCAACCTCTACATACTTGTCTCAGTTTGGCTAACATTGGAGTGTCCTACATCCTGCTGCATGGCTTCACCTATTGTTAGATAAATCAACTAACAATTGCAGCCTCGAAACTCCCTTCACATCACTGCAACAGTGCTGCAGACAAATTTTGCATTTTCTCAATTGTTCCGATTGTCTTAATTGATCATTTGGCGATCATAGAACATCGTTCCCAGAATCGTGATTAATCGACTTAAGCCATGTAGCAGCACTATTCCCATTCAGAGGTCGTATTTAACCAGGGTTCCTACTTGCAATGCCATGCCAAAACCAGAAGTTAAATTCAGATTGTCAACGTCCAGATGTTACATGTTGTGATGGCTGCCGCGCGGTACTGTTGTGCGCGGTGTCTGTATTTTTAGTTGCGATCGATGCGATGCAAAATCAGAATGGAACTGAACGTGGAGAGCTTGGATTTTGTCACGACTGACAACAACGACGAGGTTGCTTTAAATAGAAATACTATTCGCGTTTGGGGGTTGGATGTCGCACTGTCCTGCAGTGGGCGGGCAGCGGTATGGTAAGGATGTTTTCGATGGCAATATTCTCTTTCTCTCTGTTCGGTTTAAAATCGTGAAACGTTCTTTCAATTTTTTGACAGATACTACGATGGTGATGCTGATTTTGGATATGAGATTTAACGGAAAAGTCACTATTGCGGTGTATTTTGATTGACAGACAGATTGCCAGAAATTTGAGATCGGATGGTGGTACTTGTTGATGGTATCCAAATGGAAATCTGCTCTGGGGTGACATGTAATTAAGGGAATAGGTAGATTGAAAGATACCTTATCTTCAGAAGAGAAAATGGCCGGATATAATTTAATTATGCGGTCTATATTCCAGCTAAAACAATGCACTTAAATTAAGTGGACACACAAGTAAAGTTCTTCCATCTTTGTGTGAGAACACTCATCACAACACATCTCATTGCTGGCTACACTGCGCATCCTTCGAATATGAACGTAACATATACATATACCAAACAAGAGATAATTATTGGGTGGATTTAGTAAGTAAACCATCTCTAATAGTAGCATTTAGCGTATAAAATGAATTGAGGAGAAGAAGGACCTAAAACAGTATCATCGGATACTTGATGCCTTTTAGAAAAATGGATTTTTTGCAGATTTTTTGACTATATTGCCGTAGTCACGAAATAATAGTTTGCAACATGAAAACAGCGAATAGATGGTAACCTGGCTATAACTGGTGCGTTCAGTAGTATTCAATTGAAAGCTGCTTAAATGGGTCTAGAGAGCAAAATTAGTTAAATGAGAGCAAACCCAAATATATGATGCAACAAGAAGGGACAAACAACATCGAATTCAACAGAACGTCACAATCGTCAATAGGCTTTGTCTATCTTAGCTCTACTATCAATTCTGAAATGTGTTAAGCAGGATATTGAGTACTAGAGCCATATCGCAAACAACTAAGGATATTCTGTATAGGTCCATGATCATCCCAGTCCTCCTTAATGGCGCTGCAGCATGGAGATATCCTCGGTCACTTCGAGAGAAAGATTCTTCGTAAAATTTTCAATCGCATTTGCATTGACGGGCTTTGGAGGATGAGATTCAACGACGAACTATACTGGCTGTACAGCGACATCGTCTAAGATGGCTAGGGCATGTAGGACACAAATGCTCCGGGTAATAGAGTCTTTGAATTCAACCCAGAGGGAAAACGCAGTACAAAACGCGTGCATGTAGAATAGGTCCTGTTGTTGGATGAGTATGTAAGTTGTCCTAAGTATGTAAGTTGTAATGTTGCAAGATGCAGCGGAAATTTGTGTTCCGTAACTAGAATATGCTTCCAAAACATACCGGAATGTTGATTTGATTAACCTATTGCAATACCAAGCAACATGCTATTCAAGATGACAGTCTTCTGTCAGAGATGTCAGAATAGATACATTCAATGCTGTACCAAAACAACAAGCACAACAAAACTTATGTAAAATTTAAGTTTTGTCATCTTTATAACAAAACATACAGAAAAGCTACAATCCGTCTGGAACGGATCGTATGATACCCTATCCTCCTCTCTATAAAGTGGGCATGGCCAAATTGCATATTGTACTCAAATATAGCTATAATGTCGAACGTTTGAGGATGTTACATGTAAAATTTTATCAAAATAGGTTTTTTGATAATAACGCCCCCAAAAAGTGGGCGTGGCCAAAACTTTTGTATGGGTGGATTGTAGGGAATCTGAATGCCTAAATATTTGGTCTTAACAAAATTTTTCGGTTTCATATAATTTAGTGAAGTTATAAAAAAGTAGGCGTGGCAGTGGGCGGATGTAAAAAAATTTTACACTTGGACTGTATCTTTTTCTTGGAAGCCCAGATATGAAATTTCAGCGTCCTAGTTAAAAATTTAAGGCCCAAAAACCGGTTTTGTGATGAAAACGCCCCCAAAAAGTGGGCGTGGCCAAAATTTTTGTATGGGTGGATTGTATGGAATCTAAATGCCTAAATATTTGGTCTTAACAAAATTTTTCGGTTTCATATAATTTAGTGAAGTTATGAAAAAGTGGGCGTGGCAGTGGGCGGATTTCAAAAATTTTTACACTTGTACTGTATCTTTTTCTCAGAAGCCCAGATATGAAATTTCATCGTCCTAGCTCAAAATTTAAGGCCCAAAAAGCGGTGACATACGGACGGACGGACGGACGGACGGACGGACGGACGGACGGTCATCGCTCAATCGATTTCGCTATTGATGCTGATCACGAATATATATACTTTATAGGGTCTATCTCGATTATTTCTCTATGTTACAAACTATGTGTCAAACTTAATATACCCTTAGGATAGGGTATAAAAAAACTCCAAATTAAGCAATTTCAAGCGTGTGACTCTAAAAAGGCAATCGCCACATCTCCGTTGGAAAATTTAAAACCCCACCATAAGTACTGATCCCATGTCAATCTTTAATAACACTTCGATGATCACCGCCTCAGACGCCAGCATTGTATCTGAATGTCGATTTCTTTTTTTTTATCTCCACAGACCAACTCCAGTGCGAGATTAAGATTAACAAGCAATTGAAGAAAAGCATAATAAAATTCTTGATTTAATGAAATGCCTCCAACGAATCGATAAAGGAGGATAGGGCACACAGCACACAAATAACCCGGCCGCTGCGCTGTACCCTCACAGTCGCCCTGGGAATTTTTCTGCGATTTGATCCCAATTAACTTGATTGATTGATCAAAATACATTTCGCCTTGAAACAATCAATTACACGCCAAATTTCATTCAACATTCGGTGTCCCTCTTACAGCTTGGGAATCCTGCGATTTGCTACCCCAAATGCATGGAATGACAACAACAGTGACAATCCCCATACATATACGTAATTAAAGAGAGGTCGCCCAACTACACAGACGGCGGCGAGTGTTTATTTTTAGGTAAACAATTTAAAACAATAAACGACTCATGACAAATTTTTATCTACAATCGTTAATCAAGTGGTTGTTCTGTTTGTTAAAAGAGATGCAACAGTATCTATGTATCTGTCATGGCTCGAAGGGTTGTTTGTTTTCGTTGGAGCAGATCACTTGGACGGAGGACTAGACACTTATTGGTGGGCGGATCGTGTTGAACAAGTGTTGCCTGCCGCGGAACCTTTCAAATTGGCTTAAACTATTTCGAGTTGTATGCATGTGTATGTGAATGTGATTAATTGCAACTGTTGTCCAACAATTTGTTGGGCGCGTACCCACTCGGAGATTCATTGAAGATTTGTCTTTTCACTTAAGTCGAATGGTTTTTCTTTGCTTTTGTATCCATGGAGAAGAATAGAAACCTAATAAATGAGTAAGCACGCATAACAAGCAACAGCGGGGCTTAAGTGAATAATACGCCTAATGGGGGGCGCATTCATGTACGTACATATGTACATATGTAAGTATCTTTGCCTTGCTCCACACTGTGACCGAACAAACTAAACGAACTTGTTGAGCGATTTAAATGTCATGCGGATCGGCACAAGTGCGCGACAATATTTGGGAACTGTGCCAAGATAATTTCTGTTCGCATGGGAGGTACGTGCGTCGGATGCCTTCAGACATGTGGCCCGCAAATGTATGCGAGACAGTCAGGGTGTTTTCCAAGAAGTTTTTGCTCTCTCTCATTCGTTTCTTGCAATAAAATCATGTTTGTTTCGTGTCATTTTAGGTAATAAATTGTGGAAGTGGATTAATCAAATCTGAGAATTGTACTGGCTAGCGAAAGTTATTTTCAAGGCTGACTTTCGTGGCACCATTGGGATTAAATGGATTCCTGACTAGTGACAGTTTTATTTACCAATGATCAGTTTGTCTTGGGAAATTGGATAATTAGAATGAATCATGCAGAATTGGAACTTTACAGAAGGATTAACGAATATTAATTATTTTACTTAAGAATTAAATTAAATGATAAAAATGTACATATACCAAAATTTTAAATAGGTAATGATTAGTAGCAGGTGAACGAAACTATACATACAAGTACAAGTAAAAAGTAAAGGGTTTTACAATAGGGTCATAACAATTGTGTATTTTAATATAAACGCACGCTTAAACTTATTTTACGATCTGTCAATGTGTACAGTCTTATCTGAGTCCAATTTCTGTCGTTATAATCGTTCCAAAAAACTCGCAGCCGTAAGTACGTCAGTTCAAAATAAGCCAAATCAGTCGAATCCACACCGTTCACAGGAATTGTGAATCTCTCAGTCTACATTGTGGTGAATTTTGCGTAGAGATCTTGGCCTACACGCTACACCCTTACAAAATCAAATTAACTCAAGAATTGAAGACTCTTGATCATTTGCCACCTATTCAACTTTTTTTTTCTATAGCCGAAGTTGATACTGCCCTCTCCTCCATAAAATCTAGAACTGCAGCGGGCGCAGACGGAATCTATCCGGAATTTCTGAAACACAGCGGCTCAAGAGTAACAAGGTGGCTCCCCCGATCCTACTCGAAAATACTGTCATCTGCAGAGCTTTCCAAAGCATTCCAAAAATTAAAGATCATCATGCTTCTCAAACCAAGCAAACCTACAGATGTCCCACAAAGCTACCACCCAATTGCTCTTCTCTCATTTGGCCTACAACTTCTTGAAAACATGATCCTGAATAGAGTAGGCACTGATATTGAAAAAGGTATCCCGGACGAGCAAGCTGATTTTAGGAAACCCAGAAGCTGCACCGAACAAGTCTTGGCCCTATCAAACTTCATCGAAAACAGTTTCCAATGGAAAATGAAAACCTGTGTACGCTTTGTAGATCTAATAGCAGCCTACGACACCGTGTGGAAAAAGGGCGCCCTGTTCAAGCTTCTCCAGATCATCCCCTGCATAAAAATCTGCTCAGTGGCAGGCTATTCAATGCCTTCCTCAACGACAAGCAAAGCAAAACTGGGAAGCTCAACAATGGCCTTCCCCAAGGGTCAGTGTTTGACCCTAAACTTTTCAACATATATGTACATACATACACCTGCGACCTCCTAGACACGTCCTCCAGAAAATTTAGTTATACCAACAACATGGTATTTGCATTCCAACACAAGTCCTTTGGAACCCTGGAGTAAGTAGCAACTGAGATCAGTTGCTTTCACCTCAATCACAGAGAGGCCCGAAGAGAACTGCGAGGGCTGTTTGACAATGTATACCTAAGACACAACTTTACTCCAAAATATCTGGGTATTACCATATATCGAACTCTGATATATAAGCCACATCTAAGCAAAGCCTCTCAATAAAATGATAAGAAACAGGTGCCTGCACACCTCTGATCTGTCCCTAGTTTATTCAACTGCAGAATATGAAGCTCCAGTTTGGCTAAACAGTTACCACATCAACACGACCGACCCCCAACTTAGCACCACCATGAGGTTAATATCTGGCACTCTAAAAGCAACCCCAGTTGAATGGCACCCCATGCTCTGCAAGATAGCCCCACCTGACCTAAGAAGGAAGCAGTCCTTATAATCAAATAATTTCATAAAATCCGAGGTAATGCGAGAATCCCCCTTTGTGCAGATATTGGAAACACTACCACCCTGAGACTACGCTGAAGACACCCTTCAATAGAACTCGCAAAAAAGTTGAGTGTCATCAATCCTGGTCATCTTCATGGGCTAATTCCAGCAGATAAAGTTCAGTATTCACAAATGGGAACAGAGAACCTCAATTTGAACTACCGAGGAAAGCGTGGTGCAACCTAAACCGGATAAGAACTTCTACTGAGAGACTCAGCGGTACCTTCGCTAGATCGGTCAAACTGCTGACTCCACCTGCCCATGTCGCGCTACCGTACAAACCACGGAACACATCCTGCTAGACTACCCAGAGCTTTCATATATGGGTAACCTAGATGACATCAACAGCCTGTCAACAGAAGCTGTCTCCTGTCTTCAATCACTGCATCTGTAAAATGTATGTTTGTATCCAAACACAAAAAAAACCCATGTGGTGTGGATTATGGACGGTGTGATTGGACCGTATTTTTTCTTCGATCGTCATATTCCGGTCAATGAAGTTTGCTGTCGTCCCATGTTGGAAGACTATTTTTGACCGAAATTGAATGGACTTGACATCAGTAGTATGTGGTTCAACACAGTTCACCAAACCATCAAGTTATTGAAATCGAAATTCGGGTAAAGCATCCCTTGCTCACGGCAAAAACAAAATCACCCTATATATCATCTACTTTAATCTATCTTTCATTAAACCCTTAACTTTTTTTTAAATCCTTTAACTCCTTAAAGTTTGCTGTTAATTTGATACTAAACTACATAAATGGTGCCATTTAGCACAAACACAAAGTTTCACACCACTAGCCCAATTCTACAACTCGAGAGGCCTTATGCATGATACGTACTTAAATTTGTCAACTTTTTTCAAGTAACCGGCATTTTAACTTTGCTCACATATGCTTCAACATTTTTGCGCATATCCTTCGCATTAATTATTCAGAAATGAACTACTCTCGTGGAAAGGAAAACGAGACACATCGTCGGCATTTCTTAATCACATTTACGCCATACCCCGCAACATCTTTTGATTCCGTCAAAGGAGCCACATAAGGACACTTTTTTAAGCGTTCACAAAACGTAAGAAAAAATTATGTAATTTTTATGATGCACTTTAGTCCTGAGTTTTCTCATTGCGTTAATGATGACGATTTACGTTCATCACGGATGGAAATGGAAACCCAAACGAAGGCGGACATATCCGAAAGGCAATAGTCGACTGATGAAGATCATAGAAAAATGTTTTTCCACGGGAAAAAGAACAAAAAAAAAGCAAAATCCTGGCAAAGGAAAATTTCAACTTTGAGGTAAAAGAATGCCTTTTACTTTGACGCCACTTAAAAGGATTGTGATTATAGAAATATGAAGCTTTAGCTTTTCGCTAAGTTTTTTCCTTTCTGGTAAAGTCAAAGACATTACCGGGGTCCTTAGGAGAGTGAAAGCTGTTTTTAGCGTTAGATCCTTTGAAAAATGCCTAAGTACCTATCCAAAGGGAGTGTATACTTTTAATAATTAGTAAGTGTTTGGGGTTAATTGCGAGTGTACGAACTAAATATGAAATTAGATATTTTTTTTATTTGGTGTTAGAGGGCGTTACTCGAGCGAAGTCAATAATATGGAATTGCTTGATATCGAACATTCTGTAATCACCGACACAATTGGCGTTTTGGTTTGATAGAGTGGAAATCTTAAGGTAGGATGCTATTCAAAGATTAACAGAGATGTTTAGAACTGTAATGTTTAAGGACAATGGAACTGTCTTTATCATAACGCCGGCTATACTGATGGAGGATAAAGTTATATGGAAAGTGAGGTTTTTCGAACCTGGAGCAGTTGCTGTCATTTCGATTACTACACATGTGCATACAGCGATTAAATTAACTTGGTCGTAAAATAAGAGTGTAACCCACGTATTCATCCGAGGTGTCAAATAATTCCAATAATTTCTCATTCAAGTGTTAAAATGACGTTAAGATACCAATACTCTGACATCTGTTGTGATGACTGATATCTTTGATTAGTCGACGGGTGAATTGGGTGAATAATGGTATCCTTCAGAAATTTTTGATGGCTGGACCAAGTTTTTTTTCCAAGGACATGATTCAGGCATCTTTATTGGGAAATACATCTGTGTCAGTGGATTGTATTTACCACCAGTACAAATTCTCGGAACATTGCTTTCGAAAATGTCAAGTTCTGCTATCGTGTACAGGATAGGAAAAGAATATGTTATCACTGTCCACCACTAGTCCATGAATCTCGACTTGGGATCGCAATCTCGAATCTTCTACCAAAGCAAAGTCATCTAGGTCTAAAGTCAGAAAGCGTGGCGAGTCGCACATCAAGTCCATAACATAAACATGATCACATGAAGTATTTTCATTCGTTTTTCAAAGACTAACCGCACTGGGAATTGTCACTTATATACCATACCACATAATCTCCATGGCTGCCGGGACTGACATGCATTGCGTCAGTGACATCAAGACATGCTGGTCTTTAAAGCCAACTTCCCTAGCTTTCGTAGGATGAAAGTAATAATGAATCTATATAACTGCCGATGGGTATGGACTGTAATTAACCATTCAGGACAGATCCCATTCAACGACAAGTCCACATGGCATTGGTCGCCTTTGTAATTTTGTTGATAAACCCTGCGTAAATGCAGAAACTTCAAGTAGAGAACAGAAACTTCATTGTCTTCTTGTTGCCTTTGTTTGTGATCACTTGATCATCTGCATAGCCTAAAGCGCTAAAGACTAAGCTATTACGAAAAATGGCCATAAAAAGGACGAAAGGATACCACCCTAGATGCAACCTTTTGCTGCAGATACAGTCCAGAAACTGCTTTTGATGTTCATGTTAAGTTTGTAGAATTTCGATCGATCTTACCGCAGAAACGATCACTGACGATGACGATCACTAGACAAACTATTCTATAGGTCTTACAGGGATACCTATCGATCTTGAATATTTGGTTCTTATGGTATGCACTCAGGAGACTTGCTAACAAAGTCGGGAGAGAATGGAAGCCTCCGAGATAATTTAACAAAGTGTAATGTAGAGCTTCAATCCTATACTAAATACCCTAAGAACCCCAGATCGACGATCAACTATTTTCGAATATATGTATGACAGCTGGTCGACTTCCCTAACTGTATCTATCATTCAATGGACATGTATCGGATAGTATAGATACAATATCAAACCAAGTTAAAATAATTTTAGAAGCACCATCTCCAACATTGCACCAAAATCAATTCAATCAACAAGTTAATACATTCATTCAGAAGTGTATTCCTAGCTTCTGAGCTTCCTGCTATAAACCCAAAACTCAAATAGTGTACATTTCCTATCCACAGTGTGGTGTACTGTTAAAATATACTAACGGTCGGCAAGGAGGCGGAGGTGGAAGGCGAAAAAAAACATGGCAGACAGCTTTCAAAACTTTACCAAACAAGAACAACAACAAATGGGGGTAAAAAACTTTCGAATTAAAATTGCAATTATTCATTTCAAATGTTTTGCATTTATTCATGCGCTAAAACGCCTCCTCCAACCAAAGACGTACAGCATACTGAGAACCGAGAAACGAGAAGAAGGCTACGTCGGTCGCCTTGCCATCGTAGACAAGTTGCAAGTCGATGTACGAATGCGAGTATCTCTGACAGGAAGGTTGTTTGAAAAACTTTCAACCGTAATTACGGTCTCACGCTTAAACGCATACACAATCATCCTGTAAGAGAAACATACATCTCAAGCATGTATCTGTAGATAGATAGTTCTATCTTCCTGATGCACATCCTTTTGTGGCTTAATAGATGCAGCACAGCAATTCTTGTCATTAGTAAACGTCAGTTACGTACTTTTATTTCCGATGCTGGCATCTTAAGCGCCATTTAATGGAACAACCACACACATTCAATTAGGACACTAGACATGTTTCCAGAAAGTGTGCATAGGTGCCGCTTTTAGCTCAATTAGATGTGTATCTGCAGTTGCATACAAATACCCCAAAAGAGATACTACTAGTCAACGTACACGTGCTACGGTAAACCATTCACAAATTTGTGGTAGTTTGTCAAGTATACGCCGTAGTTTCTATCTCTCCTCTTCCCATTATTCTCCGTAGAAGATGAGGACCACGACTACGACGAAAGGACCTTCTCGAATACCAGTCACTGATGGAAACGTTTACCTTGACGAAGAGTGCATGGAATTCGTTACGGAATGCAAAGAACACGACAACAATGCGCTATGGTTTTCGTTTTCATTTTATTTTTTTCAATTTATTTTTTAAACTCATTCGTTTTGTGCAAATAAAGGATACGAGTTGAAACGGAATAGCTCTGAGAACTTCAAAAAATGAAGAAAAAAAAAATGGATAAATGCGGATAGTAGTTCCTAGATTTGTTCACCGGGGGTGGTAAATCAACATCTCGGAGACCTTTGCTCGGCGGGCGGTGGGCGTCGGGAGAGAACCCCCGCCACTAGGTATGTGTGTGCGGTTAAGGATTTACAACTTCTTCTTTCTAACCATGAAGTAGTACTTCTTTTTATTTTTTATTTTTTTTGTTACTCCTGCTCTGTGCCGTTTTCCTGCCGCCAGACGATGACTTTTGTGTTATTAGGATAATGCAGAGTAACGCAAAGGAAAAAATGACAGAGCAGAGGAGGAAGAATGAAATTATATAAAAATGGAAACTTTGGCTTCCCCCAGAAGAGATGCAACTTTGCAACAGTGTCATGTAAAAAACCAAGTATTTCTTGGGTCCAAGGACGTTACGTTCGCGCTGCTAGTGGTAGTGGTAGTTGTAGTTGGTTGTAGGAAAAATCTCTTCTTGATTAAATTGGTGTCATTCAGGAGTAGATTTAGGATGGTGATTTAAGGATTTATTTTCAGTTCGTGCATCGTTACCTGCTTCCCATGGAATAAATTGAATTTGTGCCCCGAGTCATTGCATTTGGTAAATAAGAAAATTTTCTTGACTTCATCTCTCCCATCTCTGCTGTGCGACTACAAAAGGCAAACTTTTTAACGTAATAGAGTTTTTATTTTTTGTAAATCTTTCCATGTCGTGTGCATCCCTTTATGGCTGCCAGTGGAATCATATTTTCAGATGCAAACGATTTGGGCGATACAAATGGTTGCGGACGGGGGTGTGGTCATGAATGAAAGATGAAGTTAAACATCACATCCGCATTCGTAGAGGGTTCAAAAGATTTTTCTCATTTATCATGATTTGCTCGAATAAATTGATATCAAAGTGATTTCAAGTATTCGAAGGGTGTTTTTTTTTTCTTCTGGAATCAATTGAGACTTAGAGTTGTGTCTCTCCAGGTTGACCGAAAGGGTATAAGCCAACTTCTACTATCTTTGAATTTTTATAAGCCTAGAATACAAAATCATGTATCCTCCCTGCATAGAAGGAGGTTCTTTGTCTCAGATATAGAGACAAAGATTTGCAGCGAGATTCAAAAGTGGGATGCGGATGTATGAATCTGGACACGCAATGGTTTCTATGGAGTCTGACGTCCGAAAAGATAGTTTGATGAGATTTTGGTTCGATATAGTACTGGTCCGGCTTGAAGTTCAAAAGTTGAATGTAATGAGTAGGTTCTAAATAAAATTAACAATCAAATAGTCCTTCTGTATATCTTAGCTTTTACGGTAACTATCTGGACGTTGTTGTTCCTGATAAATACCAAGGACTGCTCTTAGGATCTTGTTTAGTACAACCCCAAGGTTGTCTATCATTCACAAATGTGTTTAATGTCTTCTAGGTTGTACATTTGCCTAAATATATTTTGAGCTAGTTGCCTTTGTTTAATTTTTTTATTATCAGTGTAGTTGTATCAGCAAGGGCAGAACAAAAGACATAACCGGACTATGCACACTCCCTTGTGGAACACCAGTTTTAATTTTCGTAAACGCGGTTGTTAGTACTATTATTATTCCTTTGTGTTCATTCTGGTACTGCGCTTCATCGAAGAGTCCTATTAGAGGTTTTAGGGACGGAGTAGGTTATATACACCAGCGGCAGTTAGAAATATCAATAACTTCTTGGGGCTTATCGCAGCATGAGAGATCGTTGAAAAAGGGCGTTTTTTTACGTTAATAAGAGTGGAACGACGTACATCATTTTCTAGGCGGAGTCTGCAGTCTGTGAAATGTGAAGTCTGTAGATATTCCTTTACAAAAGGCATCGGCCTCTCATGGCACCAGTTAGTGTTCTTAGGTTGCATTTGCTCAAATTAGCAATAAACTTGAATAATTGTGTAACAGCGCAGGGGAGTTTGGCCAGGTTTTCAGTTAGACCCTTGCTGAGGTTTTCATAGAGAACTTATTCCAGAAAAGAGCTTAGGCCCAATTAGTAGGTATGATACTTCAATTGTGACTACCGAGTCGGCTATTTAGTTGCTATCTTTCTAGCAGATATGCTTTGATTTTATTGTTACTGAGCTTAATACCTTTAGAGCGGCTTGTCTGTCAGAAAAGATGAAATTGGTTTTTTCACGGGTGTCATGGTTGTAGATTAATGCTAATGCACTGATTGATGGGAAACTTAACTAATCGAGTTTTTTGCGAGATGAATCGTCAAACTTCCAGATCCACTGTCAGTTTTGAACCAATCAGTATACTAGACTTGATTTCATTGGCCAAGGCTTGTATTTTGCCCACTCATAGACTGGAGGGTTAATATTAGAGCAGTTTCGTTTAGGGCAATATTCGGGAAACATCTTCGAATAGTCCAGAGGTATGCTGAATTTATTGCTTAATGACTCAAAACTAAGTAGATGTAGATAACCATTAGGGTAATACAAGGTAAGCTTGGAACTTACATATGTAGGTTTCATATAAAGGTCCAGCAACCAACGCGTATATTTAGAAAGCATTATTTTTGTATCCAGACTTAGGTCCTGTCGTATATGCGTCGATAGATCCAAAGCGTTCGATTTGCTCTTTCAATACGGGAGCCAGGACCATTTAGGGTCACACCAAGGTACTTTGGTTTTTGAGAAAACTGGACGGTTGCGGCGAACATAGAGAAGCAAATGAGAGGATTCAAGTTCCTTCTCTTTGTAAAAGGCACAATAGTTATCTTTTTGGGGTTTACAGAGAGTCTTTCACTGGTACGCCATCTCTGTATTAGCTCTGCACAAATAACTCCCTGACAATTATTGGTACCTTATCTGTTGTCTTTTAAGGGATTGAAGAAGGCTGTTAATTTCGAGGGACTAGACTCCACCTTCCGGGCCCCCTCGGCTTGTAAGAACTGATATTTCAACATCGTTAACGATGGTGTGTTTCACTCTACCATTCAGTATGGACCTTGTCCATCTACATGTGGCTGGGTGGAGACCAACATTACTAAGAACACTTTTAGTGGATTCATAGAAGGTGTTATTAAATATTCCTTCAAGGTCTAGTAAGATGACGAGGCATACATATGTACATATATCGCCTCTATTGACGGAATGTTCAATTCTGGAAATAAAAAATAATAATTCCATCACAGGACCTAAATATGACATAAGACTGACTGATTGATAGATGGGCATGTTTTCGTGGAGTTGCTGGTCTGTTTAAGAGATGGTCAATTACTTTTGGTCCTGGAAAGTGGGAACTTCAGGGTCATTGTCTTAGTTTGAGTCTGACTTCCATTCTCCTTAAGAACTGTGTTTCGACTGTTTTCAGAGGTTTCAGAAGCGACTAAATCGTTTTGATTTCCTGGTTGCCTTTAACTTAAAAGTTGGTTATAATGTGTTTTTAGTGCACGAAAGCTAGAGGCCTCTTGCTACAACTCGCAGTGGTTTTTCTGACACTGTTCGGTAGCTGTGGGTGTCATTCACACATTTTTCCACACCTTAAATTTGCCAAGGTTCCCTTGGGTAGTAAATCCAACGGCATTCATTGGAAGCAAAGGACACAGTTTAGCTTGATTTTGCTTCTGCTCCCGTTTCTTGCTAGATCTATGCTTTGAAACCAAATTCGATCCTCATCCATATGCCATTCCGACCTATCTGAGTGAGGTCCAAGTTCTTTAGAGCCTTGTTTTATCCTCTAAGTAGATCTACTTCTTCCATTACTGGCACTTCTTTTGGTACGTTTGAACTTATTACAAAGGAGTTACATAACTGTAATGATAGACCCTCTCCAAAATACTTAGGACTGAAGAGTGTGGAATTTGTATTGATCCACCTTCCGGATTAATCGGATATTTGTATAGTCTGTATACGTGATATACGGAGGGTGATTTTTTTTGGATGCATCAATGGGGTGAGTTGAATGCACTCAGATACTTCCTAGCAACTTAAAGATCAAAATCCTAAAGCGCTCTCTCAAGCCTACGCAAGAATGGAGTACCACAAGTCTCTATTTATTTCCCAATAATCTTTTTATTCGTAATGAAACATCTGCTTCGCCATGTGCTTTCTTGATAGAAAACAAAGAAATTTAATGAACTTGCATCTCCAATCCAACAACAATGACTACAAATGTGGAGAAAAGGAAAGCTGAATATGGATCAGTGGTCAAGAGACCTAGTTCTTGCAGATGCACCAAAGGCTATTGTACTACAAGCACGATACCATAGTTCCTTTAACCATAGCTTTAATCAAATTGCAGTCCTTGAATATTTAGATCTCCATTTGTTACGAAATTAAACGTGAATAATGCACGTACATTTTCCAACATCTCGAAAATAGTTCTTCTCTCTTTAATCCTCTTGAAAAATTGCATCCTTACGTGCAGCATTTATAACACTTTATACACATGCGAACAAAAAATCATAATCCTCCCCTTTCCTTTGTATCCAGCTACTTGTTCATAACAAAACCTGCTTATGCACGTGATTTACAACGAGCATGTAACTAATTTGATATTATATACGTACCCGTACATGGATTATTATAATAATTTGAAGTTTAACTACATGCACGGAGAAGGGTATGAATTTTATTCTTTAAGACTCCCACGACTACCTGCCCTTTTGTATGTATGTTTTTATGCAATCATATTTTTTAATATAGTAATAAATGTTGGACGGTTTTTCTTACGGATTGGAGACTATGAACTATGGAAGAGCGTGTTTCTTGGTTTTATGGTCTATTAATTCTAGTCTCCACTGCACCTTAGTTCATAGATGCACACAAAGGATTAAATAAAGTATGTTTGTTTAAGAAGCCCATCAAGCAATTGGGAGGATAAAATTTATTGAACAATATAGACATGCAAGCTCTTATAATAACATTATGCATGTGACCTTTATTAGGTATGTTTATGACTTTTGAAGGCTGCAGATGAAAACTAAAGGTGATAGTAGTAAGACGACGTAAAGAGGTTTTTTTTTATTATCTGCTGGAATTCGTCAAGGATTAGTTAAGTTAGTGTAAGAAACTGAGAGGACTAAGACAAATGGTTTAAAGTGTCTGACAAAATGATGAAAGCTCTTTCGAAGTGTTTTAGAATCCATCATCCATCCATCAAGCAGTTTCTTGTTCTTTGACGCACGAATTCACTAACACATTTTGGTCAACTGGCTTGAATACTTGACTAATGGAATAAATAACAGAGAAACTAATTGATGTGCAACTTTACCAGGGTATGTCGCCGCCACTAAGAATCCTTGATAGCTACTAGCTAGCGAACCAAATCTACGAAGACTGACTTGCTGCAGTCTTCATGGACTTGGAGACGGTATGTAACAACTCCATCTTGTCCAGAATTAAGTCAGTCTTGATTTCAAAAGGGATCAAACCCCGTTTAGGTTGAATGAATCCTATAGTTACTCAGAGAAACCACATTAGGGGGAGCTGCACAAGGACTGTGCAAGCTGTCAACGGCTTTGCATAGGGAGACGTGCTTTTTATCACTTTATAGAGAATTCTCTGTTACAGTGCCTTAATAAAGAAGAAAACCGTGTTATTGGCTCCGGTAATATTCAACTTACAAGTTCTGTGTACGCAGAGTCTGTGCTTAACATAGTCGATGCTTGGTGACGTGAGCAGGCTCCATCTAAGACAGAGATGATGCTGTACACAATAAGAAGCAAGCTACCATTAGTGGGATGACCTATATTCTGGGATACTAAACTGATATCATTTAGTATAGCTTAGGGCTGGAGTGTCTTTTTGAAGAAGAATCTAACCTTTACTGAAGACGTAGAAGTAAGAGCATCTAAAGTTACAGTCAGCAAAACCTGAAGACTTACATGCATTGTTGTACTCAAAGTACGATGAGGAGGGACAACATCCTTAGTAATCGACTATGCTTACTTATTTACTTAACAGGATTCCGAGGCTGGCAGAATTTCGATCTTCGATCCCGGGAACTATTTTTCCAGTTGTCTAGAGCAAGCGCTCTGGCATCCCCGATAGCGTGATGCATTAAAACAGGCTGTGATTCGAAGATCCTCTTTGCTGAACCATTATTGTCCCTTCGTTCGAAGAAGCCGGGCCAATGTAGTGGTCGTGTTTTCGCTTTTTAGACTACATCCACCATTTTACCATATATCCAGTATCTGCTCTACTTTCCTGCTTATCGTCCAGTATTTGGCAGGATCAAGGTCTTGTCGAATTGGCATGTATTTCATCTTCCGAGCTACGAGTTCTGAACCCATTTCTTTTGCCAAACCAAAGTAGCAGTGGTTTCCTAGTGTATGTGTTTGCCAAATCTCCACCAGAATGCCATTCGTGGAGTTGATATTTACTCCGAGGTAGGTAAACTCCTTAACCACTTCGAAGTTACTGTTGCCAACAGTGACGTTTTGTCCTAGGCGGTGGATAGATGCTTCTTTCTTTCTTGACAACATGTACTTGGTTTCATCCTCATTGATTTCAAGGCCAACTAGTTTCACCCATTCTTCGATTACCGTATGAGCCTCTACCATGGCGCACTGGGAGCGACCAGTGATGTCGATGCCGTCTGCGTATCAGCTGGACTGATTTGTTGAAGAGAGAGCCTTCCGTGTTGACACTTTCACTGGTTCGCAGGAACTGTTTCTGAATTTCACACTGCACCGCGTGTTTTCCAGCGTCACGCAGCACAGCTTAGTTGGGATCCCGAATTCAACCATCTGGTAGACCATCAGAGCAGGCGGCCATATTATTCTTCAGCTTTTTTATACCTGAGCCAATTTATTCAATACTGGATAGGTTCTTCATTGACTAGATGCGGGTTCTCTTCTTGCCTTATCATTCTCTCTCTGTCTGATGTCCATTAAACACATCTACTATTCTGCGAAACAGTGAAGGATACCTAGTGACTAGGTTTCGAAGAACCTGCATTAATGGCGTGAAACTAGCTGCTAGTTTCTTTTCTTAGATTGGCTTTTCTGATAAAGATCCAAATGCTTTTCCTATTGGGACCGAATTTTATTCCTGTTGACACTCCTAGATATCCTTGAGCTGGGAGACTGCGTAGGCCCTTTTAATTTTTTAAGGATGATCTTCTTTTCCTTACTTTTTCTGGCTTTATATTCTTACTTCCTTGATTTGTTTCGAGCTGCAGCTGCTTTAGATGTGACTAATGGCACTGTCCTACATACGGACTTTTATTTATTGACGGATTTCCTGAAACTTAAGTCTACTCTAGAAATACTCTAATCCATAGCCTTGTTTTCACTGACTACTGCCTTTCACGTAGAGGTAATGAGTTAAGGGTATTATCTCATATATCTGACCAGATAGTCAAGCTGCCTATTCGTAATGACTAGCGCTAAAATCGTTAAGCCTAACCAGTCAGGGCGAAACTTAAAACTTGATGACGCTGGCCTGGATTTCTAAACAAGTCGCCAAAAATACTGCTTTCGGTAGGCCCTTCCATTCGCCCGAAGTTTTGTCTAGGTAAACATAAGCAAGTAGTCATATGATTGCATATGATTGCAAAGACTTTCATCAGCAATTGCTTATCGACCTCGATGGAGTAGGATAGATTTTCCATTCTGTATAATCGTTCTAGTTTGGTACGGAAGCCTCATTGCTCTCCTTACCTCGACGTTATACTAAAATGCTTATTGGAAGACCATAGCAAGGAGAAAATGATTCAGAACAAAGGATGGCTTCCAAACGACTTTCATAATATCAAAATATAGAAGAAGCACTTGATTGTTTTAGAGTTACATCCTGTAACATCTATCATTTTTCCTTTTATCAAACTGCCTGCAAAAGTGTATAGGAAACCGAACTCATTAAACGTCCTTTGAGCGTGATCTACTTAGAATGATAATGAACTACTGATTTACTTTCCCTACAGCATCAGCCCTTTCAGATGCACACGTTTGCTTTACAAATCCATCCTTTCCATCTCCGGATTGCGTTGAATCAATATCTTCATACAAATCCCAATCAAAAAAAAAAATGGAGCAGAAAAAAAATCCTCAAATAGACCAAGTTTCACTATCTTCTCAACTCAGTATACATCTAAGCGGAAATTTATGCAAAAGGATCACAGTCTAGAGGTACATCATTAATCCTGTATCTGACCACACAAAGCCACAACATTAAACGCTTGATAAGAAAATTCCACCGGCAATGACTGCCATAGACTTTACAAAACCTTACTGCCACTGCCACTGACGATGATGATGATGATGACGATGAACAACAACGACGACGATGACTACTACGACTCGAATGATGATGATGATGATGATGAGGAGTCCATTCCGATTGCAATCGAACAATGTAACTAACAAAACAACTGCTGCTGCAAGTGGGTACTATCAATTTCACGGTTCCGTAATCCAGATAAACATCAGATCAGACCTTGTGCAATCGAAACGGTGGGCGATGGTTCAGGACACACACACACACACACATACACAAACTGGGAAGAAATTCTTCAGGGCTTCAGGATCTACGGCCAGTGATGCATCAATGTGGCTGCTTGAATTGCAACAGCAGCAGCAGCAGCTACCCAACAAATTGATGATTTCATTCGTGTAATGGTATGCGATAAAATTGATTTTTGTTTAGTTTAAATTAATTGAGCGGGATACCGCATCTCTAATAGAGAAACACACCACCGTGCAGAGACCGACGCGACGGCAAAAAGAAGCAGATATCCACCGCGAGGAGGCAAAGGAATAATATCTCGGAATTCATTATCTAGATGCTGTTTGATTAAAGTGGAAACATTTCTTGTAGGTGTTCTACCCCATTCCATCGTCTTCGTCGTCTATTCCACTTCTAATTATTCAAAGAGTCCTCGGTACGAAGGAAAAGCAAAGTAGAAAACACAAACAAATCGTAAAACGACGAACAAGGACGACGACGATGTCGTCGCCCCCGGGAAAGACGCATAATTTCGCAAAGATGCATCTTAATTGTCGTTTTGTTATCGCATCTTGAATTGAAATAGCTACTTAGCATTTGCGTGCTGTTTTTGCTTGGTTTTCTCTGTTTTGTTTCATTTGAATGTCTCTCTTTGTTTCCCATCGCTAATGGTGCATTTGGGTCGTAGAAGGGCGCAGGATATACAGTGCGATGCATATGCATGCTGGCGTACTCTAGAGTATGCATGCATACAGGACGTGCACCTGGCAAAACGTACTCTGCATTAACAAATAACAAAGGCAGACAATTGGGAATAACTACTGCGTTTCTGGGTCATTTGATTCGTTGGCAAGATAGCCGAGATGGGGCCAACAACTGCTAGTGTGACTAACAACTGCAAATGCATCATTGGTGTGGCAGTTGCGCGATAGGACACAAATGGCCCTTGGATGTGCCACACTATAGGGAGTACGATATACCTACTTGCATCCTTCCTCATCAGGATGCAGCTATTAGTGAATTTTTGAAGCTACACCATCCTGGTACTGAGCACATGTAAGTAGTTCAATTTGTTTGACAACGCTTTCCGTTTCGAATAGATGACACAAATTGAGTTTGCTTTGAATAGATTGAATAGGACGCCATAGTCGGTGTCAGGTTTTGCGGTTACAAGTTGCAATCAGTGATGTTTCCCATTTCAAAGCGCCATTGATGGGTTATATAAAGCACTACCTGGGCAAGGGTAAATTAGTAAAACTCATTTCAACTGAATGATGATGAGGTGTCTATGTCAATGGAGGGAGGAATTTAGAGGACTTTATGACTGAGAGCTGACAAATTGAGATTGATATCGCAGAGTAGATAGCTAGGATGTTGCAGACTTAAAGCAGTCTCCTTTAGAGTGATTAGGCAAGAAGTAGGATTTTGTGTTTACTATTTTAACACACATATCTGATTGAGAGCAAGTTCATAGAAGATACAAGAAGTGTGCAAATTGACATAGGCGGTGATAGACTTAAAGGCTTAGGGTGTATCTACATATGTGTGCACAGTCTTGAAGGTATTTTGGTTTTCGAATTTAGTTTGCAGACTTACGGAAATGCTTTACTATAGAATTTAAAATTGTACCTTAGCTTCGAAGCCACAAAGAGAAGAAATGTTTTTTTTTTTATTAAAAAAGGATCTTTACCACATAGGTTAACAGGAAAAAAAGTCTTGGCGTACATGAGCAACTAGGAGCTACTGACTGCAACGACACTCAAAATCCTTATTTGAAAACTTAAAATTAGTGGATTATTTCATATTTTAAGACAAAAGATATGGAGAATGAAAAGGAGTAGTGCTAGGCAGATGGCCTCACGTAACTGGAAGTCCGTATTAACTGGGGACAATACCTAGAACTAATTTAGAACATTTTTTCAACGACGAACTGTACGAGTCGTACAGCGACATCGACCTAGTCATAAAATTGCGCATCAGTCGTTTGAGATGGCTAGGATATATAGAGCGAATGGACACCAGCGGTCAGACCCCTAGAGTCTTCGCATCAAACGCAGAGGAACAACGCAATAGAAGATAATCTCGCCTTAAGTGGGTACGTACAAGTAGAAGGGGACTTCAACGACTTGGAGTGTTTAAACGGAAGCTGTATCTGAAGATGGAGAAGTTAATGGTTAAGGATACCTTCCCACCTTACAGTGGAAGTCATTCTCATTGGACCCTTAGTACATATATGTACTAGTTAGCATTTAAAGTTTCTTGAGCCTGTCTTTTGTAGATACACTTCTGTTTCGTTTTCTTCCACCATACAGGTGGTTTGGTCAGGTTGTGGTATTTTTGGAGTGTATACCCCAGCTTTTAACAATAAGACTTATATTGGTCCTGGCTTTGTCTTTAGGTGAGAGTTTCAAGTTTGGTTTTTATCTAGCGTTAGACTAAAGTATATGACTTCTTCTATTCTTCAAAAAGTCTATTGCTTCACCGAACATGACGTTCTTTGTGACGTTTAGGCCAACTTTCTTGAAAAGCTAAGCAACAACGTTCAGTGTTCTCTGAAGGAGATCCGACATTTTTTTCCCCAATTTTCCTCTGATTATCACCGCAATGTTGTTAGCGTATCCTTGGCAATAACTCGTCATTGGTGAGTATAGGTATGTCACTGCTGATTATCTACAATGAACCATAAATGGAGAAGAGAACTCAACTAAGGAACAGCTTTTCGACGACTTGACGTTGATTCTGTCATTGCTTGCTGCTTTGATATTTCTATCGTTAAGCCTGTCATTTATTCATATTTTTGATCCTGAGTTCTGGAAGCATCTATATACTTATATAGCTGGGCATGTTCGGCGTTGTCGAAAACTCCTTCGATATGATAGAAGCAGACCACCGAAATCTCTTAGTCTCTGAAGGATTTGTCAATCCTTGTGTTGCGTTCCTGAAGAACATGCGTTGTTGATTTGCCTGGTCGATAGCAAATTAGTTTTTATGTAGTGGATTCGTGTATATTGGACTGTCCCTAATATATGTATCTAGCAAGTATTTTGCCCATTGTCTTAAGGAGAAAAGAAGTGAGGCTTAAAGGTCGGTATGATTTCGACAGATCTTTACGCCTGCTACTTGGTTGTAGTATCAATTTTATCTTTACTTCTTTTTAAAGTCTCAGTCTGTAACCCCAAATATATATACGTAGCTTCTTCTAAAAATGTGAGTTAGATATATATTTAATATGTGAGATACATTTTTGGAGGCGTGGTACAAAGATTCCATCTTTACCAGGACCTTTTTGGTCATGAAAATTTTTCGTTTATCTCTTCCAGTCCTCTCTGGTTGGTCTGTTGAACTTTCTCTGGAAAGGATTATCGTGAGAGATGGAAGTGCTGGTAAAGTTTGGAAAGTGTGGTAGAAAGTCCAGGTCAGAGGCATCCCCCGCCAAGTAAATTAAGCATACTACTGCGACTAGCTTACCGCGTTTAGCATGTAGCTCAATCCGGACTTTATTGATGTGGTCTTGACTTGGAATAGCTTCCATATTTGGATTAGGTTAGGTAGATGGGTGCCTTGTGACAGTGTCACTGTTTACTTAGACCACAGTTCGGGTGCATTGTGCCCAATCATTTAACCCCGGAAACATATAAAGTCCGCTATTGGAACCACTCAGATAATGATATGAATCTCAGGAGGTCCGTCAGCTCCACGTTACCTAAGTCCTCCAAATCCGAGAAGAAGTAACTACCAAGAGTCCTCATTCTTCTGACGGATAGGGCAGGACAGTCGCACAGCAGGTGACGAACTGACTCAATTTCTTTTTCGTCCCTGCAACTTCTACAGAAGTCATTATGTAGTACACCGAGTCGCTCCGCTTGGACACCAATGGCACAATGACCAGTAATTATCCCTGAAACGACCCGTGTTTTATAAAGACTCAGTTTCACCAGAGAAGTTGATCTCTTCTTGCTGATACCCGGCCATAGGGCCCTGGCTGTTGCGCATGTTTCCAGATGAACCCAGCGACTATTTTCTCGACCGATGGCCTCATCCTCTATTTTCTTCTGTAAGGAACTGATTGGGGAGAGCCCGCGATAGGTGCAGCGCCGGCCCTTTCCTAGCAAGTTCGTCAGCAAGTTGGATAAAGTACAATACAAGCTGTAGGTCTTTCTTCCTTTGAGAAAATCGGCAATTAAGTCACCTGAGAGGCCCCTTATGTGAGCCATTTGTATGGCATTTGGATGCACCTTAACAGCTAATTTACGCATACTTTGGCAGAACTGTCAACTTTTTTAACTTGTTCAGTTATAAGGCTGACTTCTAAGGTTTAAAGGTTAAGCACGTCATCGACCTATGAGGTTCTTCTTTAGCAGTGTTTTGCTGCGCGGTTAACTTTGGATGTGTTTGCGCTCTGCCCTCAATTTTCAAATTCCTTACTCTGGACTTGTTGATCCCTTTTTTCCAATCAGAACCTGGAAGAAGTTGTGTTACATACTCGCCTTCGGATGTAATCGCTTAAAACCACATCAACTGCGATATGTAATAGTTTCGATATGTTTAGTTAGTGCGTCGGACTATTAAACGGGAGGTTCGAGTCCCAGTTAATGGTTGTGAAAAGTTAGGCCCTACCTATCGCGCCAAATATTTGTATATTTGTATTATTTCTTTTTTTTGTAATGATGTCCTATACCATTTGAACCCGCTTAAGAGTTATGACGCTTATAGCCGCATGTATTTTGATTAAAATGTTCACTGAAAGCCGGATAGTATCGAGGCCTGTTTCTAATTCCTTGCGTTTCGTGATATACTTATGTATGTACATACTTACTGAATAAACACCGTGTAGAAATAGAAATAATTTCTATTTCAGATGGAGGTTTGATGTCCCTGATCATCCCGAATCTGTAGATTGGTATTCAAAGATTCTCTTATCCGCTCGATGTGGACGAGACAATGCAGTCGTCTTATCTACCTTTTCAGACATTATCTGCTTTTTAAAAATTCAACGAAATATACTTTTCGAAGATTGATACCAAATTCGGTTTAAAGTCAGCTTACCAGTTAATCTATCAACTCGATCTCTATCTTTATCTATCAATGAACGTTTTCTTCTATATTTTTGGCATTTGATGTACGCTGCACTTCACTATACTTCTGAATCAAAGTTCCTGGGATATACATAAAGTACATATGTATATCTACTGGGTAAACATTTCAAAAGCCACCCATGTGAATAAGGCTATAAAACAAATGCACTAGCAGTGTGTGAAACTAACCCAAAAAAAAACAGCCATTTTCGCTGATCACATATGGTAACCTTATTCAAAACTTTGCATTATGAGTCAAAGGCTGAACTGACAAAGTTTCCAAAGCAAATATTAGAATAATTATTCCTGTGTTATGAGCTCCCCCTAAAAAATATAAAATCCAACCTCATTTCTTTATCGTGCACAACTCAAAAGCACTCGACATGTACTACATACATACATACATACTACATATGAATGTATGCCAAAAGGATTCCCTTTTGATTGAGGTCCCCAAATACAGGAGTTTCACACTACAAAAAGATTATAAAATTGAATTACGAGTGATTAAGATGAATATGCACAACATACCAACCGTGTGGAGTGTATGTGTATCCTTCGGTTGAAACCCACTCCAAGTTTCTGAATATTTTATGCATCCACTTCATAGTTCATTAACACCATGTTCCAGGAAAGTGAAAGAAAAATTCTGCAGTACTCTCAAAAGTGCTAAAAAGAACTCCCTGTTGCAGATACACTTATAAAGTCACTTCAGAAGTCAACAAGCGAAATTTTAGGGAAGGTCAGGTACACCCTCTCCCAGTGGACATTGCACACAGAATACACCCACACATACACAAAAACATCCCCTGCCCATTATATTTCAATTTAGCTAACGTATAGTGCCTATTTGGTGGTGCACACCCATACACAGTGCATTCAGGACTTTCGGCTTAGGGGAGCGTGATGTAAAGAACTTCGAAGTGGGACAGAAGTTTCCAAGTAACCTCAAGTAACTGAACCAACTAATTGAGGACGAGAGGAATACAAAAAAAGGGTAACGCTGAACTTTCCATGATTCAATAGAAATACACTGGGTAAAGGGCTCTGTGGGTAAGGAAGGAAGCAATTATTTGACCTCGGTTTATTAACCGATGGAAAGCTTGTCCAACCATGAAGTACCGTGCTGTAAATACACACAATTTTTCCTTTTTTTTCATTTTTTTTTACTTTTACTCTGAAATTACTACGAGTGAAAGGATTTATACTTGCCTACTTGGAACAGTGGTTGTTGAGTTCCTGGAATGCGAATTTCAGGAATTTGAACCATGAATAGGAGGTGGAAGAATCCTAGCTAGCGTGGATTGCATGGTTGGTTTAAGGGTAACTGTAGATATTTTTTCTTTGTTTTTAATTTTTTGTTTTCTGTAGGGATAACCATGCATAAGGATAAAATTGCTGGGTTGACGTTAATTGAGTGCAGGAAGTTCGATTAACGGCCGATGAAACATTTTTTTTAATTAACATAGATTAAGTTGAAAAATTTTAAGATTTCAACTTGGCTACAGTGAGGTTTTGTTTTTTTTTTTTTTATACCTAGACCTTATGGGGTTAAGCGATAGCAAATGGGAGTATTTACATGCATATATTCAAAAGCCACAGACAGGATAAGAGTGTTTATACCTACAAAGTAGTTACTGTGTTTGGACAAAGTGTGTTCCTTGTTCTCTTGTTCTAAGGCATTTCTGGCTGCTTCAAATTCTTTGCATTCCAGAAGTACGTGCTCGGCGTTCTGGACTTTGCCTTCATAGTGACGGTAAAATGGGACATCTAGGATGTCGTTTTTGTAAATTTATTGCCGGAAACTTCCATGTCCCATAAGGAATTGGGTAAGATAAAAGTTTACCGCACCGTGTTCGGTAACAGTTTGTGTGTCCACCCATCGTTTTTTGAGTCGTTTCATCACCGTTCCCATTCTATGTTGGTACTTGCTCTAAGGACCCCTCGCTCTGAGTTTTCGCTTTGGCCTCCAACTCAATAGACATTCGCGAGGCCATTACACTTATTGCATCCCCCAATACCGTTCTGATGCAACAATCTGACTCCGCATTATGTACATACTTCATAATTTATTCGAGCCAACAAGACAAGGAAACGCGTGAGATCCCAAATTGTTCGATTCCGAGGCAATTTCAGGAGTTTGGTATTTTGTGACCAGTTTGTGACGAATTTCGTAAGATCGCTTTGGCCCAAGAAATGATCCCGAACCATTAGTTGCGACGTAACTTTAGTGAACATTCAGCGCTGGGGCCTATTTCTGGCTCAACGGCTTACTTGGTCCATACTTCAGAGTCAATCGATCGCTACAGGAATATATTGACAGATTTTTTTTTTGTTAAATTAGAAGTGAAATGCTTGGAGCACATGTGTATTTAACGAACAATCAGGTTATTGAAGTTGAAGTTCGGTAACCGTGTTAACTCAAGAAATAGACCAGTGTAATTGGACGTCCTTGGACTTTTTTCTTTGGGACTATGTCAAGTCCGTAGACTATGCGAATAAGATAGAGATTTAAGAAGACCTCATGACCAACATCCAACGCCAAATAAGAAAAAGTCATGGAAAATTAATGAACAGCAAGTGAAGTTGTGATCGAAACTCAATGCACTGCTCGATGTTGACCCGCAACGTATTGGTGTGGTTGTCATAGAAGGATTCAGGCTGGAATCTTGCTTGCTCGACGTAGAGAGTGTCTTCAAAATAAACTTTTATTTACACCACAATTACATTTACCACACAAATCCCTTTCGCACTCCGTTCTTAGGAAGATTAATGATGATTTTTTTCCTTCAACTCTTCGGGTACAGGTCCAGCTCCCAGGTCTTCTCTACCACTAGATATAGGAGCTGTGCACATGCTGCTATTGAAGCTGTTAATAACGCCGTGGGAATGTGATTAAATACTAACGTTTTGTTGGACTTAAGTGCTTTAATCAGGTTAGTGATTCAATCTTTGGTGGTGATTTTGGTGTGGATACGGACAATTCTTCGCCCATGTCATATTGACTTGGTTGCATATCACCGGCGAATACATGACTTAAAACTATAGCAAAATGCTGCTTCCATTTTTTGACTTGGTCTTCGTCCGAAGTGAACAATGAATCGTCTAAATCTTTCACAGTATGATGTCTAAAGATCTGCACATCAGCTCTTTGGTGAGTCTGTAAACGGTTCTGCTTCTCTTCAACGAATTGATGTGCTGATTGATTATTGTGGAAGTCCAAATTTTCATTTCCAAATTAGACATTCGCTCGTTCTTACGTAATGTTGGGGTTACTGCAATAAAAACTCTTATAGCTATTAGATCCCGATCAGCTTTACCACTCCATAGGTGGAAAAATTCGTTAAATCATTCCTTATCAGAGACTAGACACCACCACATAATTGTTGCACTTCTGTTGCACCGAAGACCCCTGAGCGCATGGAATGATGGAATGATCCTCGAAAATAGGACCAAGACCTTCTCTCACTTTTTTAATGGTAATTTCTCTTTCAGACATCACTTTGAAAAAATTGAGAACGTAAAGACATTTGAGCCCACTACACCACATCCATTCCATTTTCTATTCTCATCTTCTTCCATGGATATTCTTACTTATTTAGATGGCTCCACAGTTCGAGTGAACCTTAGTTTCTACTAACAGACTTCTCCAGCTAGCCCGATTCAAAGCTAAGTGCCTCCAGTTGCGCACTTCAAGTCGGTTAAGTCCTTTTGCTTAAGGTCGTCCTCTACTGAGTTGTCCCTCGGCTTAGATTCGAAGGCTCTGCGAAGCTCTACGTGTTCTCACTAACTCAAACCACTGATGCGCAAATTTCCAACTAGGTCGATGTCGCTATATACATACATAACTCATAGTCCGTAGTTCAATCTTCTCCCCGAAAGCTGGACAACGCTAAATGGGATCGTAACTGGTACATTGTAATTCCAGGAAACAGTTTTATCCATTAAACTAGAACTTTCTCGGGAATGCGCTTTAATGATAAGGGTCTTTCAGCATTCAGCACATCAGTACTGAAGATCTGCCTGGTTCGAGCAAAGACAGGATGATCACAAAGGAAATAATAAACAGTACCATCGCCCTCTCCATAAATGTTGCAAACAGTATTCTCACTTATGCCTGGCACAAGACAAATGTCCTTTAGAGTCGTTCAGAGCATTCGTTTTGTCGTCTCGTATTCTGGAGAGTCCTGCCTAACATAAAAATTGTGTTCGTAAGAAACTCAATAGTAGATGGAGACTCAGATGGGGGAAGCGGGAAAACCCAACGCTTGTTAAAGTTCCAGAGATCCCAGTGTAACCTGTGACCCAGACAATGGGTTGTACAAGGCCTTAAGCCCAGCCTGGATACTCCCATTCTTCTATCTAAATCTTACAATATATGTAGTTCGTGGTCATTAGGATAGTATAAATTTCCGTGAAAAGACGACTGCAGTCCAGTTCAGTGTCAGACAAATAGAACGCATTTACATTGAACCCGTGTCGTTGGATAGAGTCGCACAATGTCATCGAAACTTTAGTACTGGTAATACTAAAAGCCGCACCGTCTAAGGTGGTACATTACCTTAAATTATGTGCAGCCCATGATATATTTAAGTATATATGTAGTATAGGTAAATCAAGCTGAGGATCTAGAGCACCGCCAGGCGTACTAGGAAAAGCTAAAATGTAGCCCAGTCAGACCGCTCTTTGAAGCTTAATACAGAAGAAAGGCATATTCTTTAGCAAATGCCGCCTCCAAAAAACAAACGACGTATAGGCAAACAACGGTTTTATCCTAACCGTGTAGACGGAAAAGACCTTTTTCTGAAGCCAAAAGCACCCCCACACTACCAGAAAACTACAAGCGCCTTGGATATCTTCCACTAAACATGGTTTCCCCAAAAAAAGTTTTTCTTACTCAATACCAGTCCTAGATATTTGGCTTCATCGAGAAAGATCTGGATAGTGATGGCCTTGAACACTGGCTTATTCAGAGCGGTCAACCAAATATTATTGAAGTTAACAGCCAGATCTATATCTGGACTTTAACGTGAAGTATAAAACCAGGATTCCTAGTAGAAGTGCTTGGGAATCAAAAGAAATTTTAAACGAATCTGCGACATAGATTTACAAAGACACTGCACTGAATATTTGTATCACCACTGCCGGATCCAAAAAGCAACCTGGCTTTCAATAGATAGTTAAACTGCAATAAAATTCAAAAACTCGATCCAAGTTGGTGAAGCAATGACGCGGATCTCTTAATGAAATCGCTGTCAGATGCGTCGTACACCTTTGCTTGATTTCAAGTCACAGGGATATTCTATGCTTTATTTTTACGTAGGAAGGTGGGAATCTTTTAAAGACGAAAGAGATTTCCACCCACTAAACCCACCTCCCCTTCTACCACTGGTACTCGCGGCACTGCCGTCAAGCATTTCATCGCGCAAGGGGGGACTTCAGCCTTATGTATTCGGCTAATTCAAGTTGGCGGCATGCTGCGCTGCGTTTCGTTGCTGCTCCTGTCTTCGCTGCTCTTTCATAACTGAAGTTACAGTGTCGCTAAGTGCATTCCAAGCCTATTCCCTGCTCATCATCTGTTTGGTGAAGTTGTCTGGGGTTAAATCATCGCCCAATTGGTTTACGAGCAGGTATCGTTCTACGTAGTGTCGTGAGCAGTGGAACATGATGTGTTCCGCATCCTCTACTGCTTCCGTGCACTTTGGACAATAGGGGTTGTCGTCGTGTCCAAATCTTTGCAGGTAAGCTCTAAAACATCCATGACCAGTAAGCATCTGGATCAGGTAGGAATTCAGCTCCCCATGCTTCCTATTAATCCAGGCGTCTATATTGGGTATCAATCTCTGCGTCCACCTGCCTTTGTCAGAGTGACACCATCTCTCCTGCCATTCTTTCAGACTTGTCCTGAATATTCTAGAACTGGACCACCTAGTGCAAATCGGAACCTCCCTGACAATAGTGGAGAACCATCAGCCAATCTTCCAATTACAATCTAGAATAGACATTAGTAAGGCAAACAGTAGATGAAACAATAACAACACAATGTCTCTTCTAAACAAATCTGGCCAGACTCGGTTTGTAGAAAAAAAAGTTCCGTCAATATGACAAATCTAACAAATTCAGTTGGCTCGCTCACAGGGCACTGTTTGGTAAGTAGACATACCAGAGGAATTGGTGCTCCCTTCAAAGAAAGGAAACAATGACATATCTTCTATGTACCTGTCCTGCCCTATCGACTTTGAGATGGAAAATCCTAAGCAAGAGTAAAATAAAAACAACCATACTTCTTAGGCATGGATTTACATCGAAACCGGTTGTCCTGCTTCCTGTCCCATTTGGGAAGTCTCATAGTGCTTTCGCAATGGACCTTTGCCTTTGGACCTTCCTGTTGAGCGGTTACAGCCACCCAACTCAACCCAACGGGCACAGATTAAATTTTACTGCACACTTACACCGGTCAGCAATCCGATTTTTATTTTTTTTTTTTTATTTTTTGTACAGAACTTCCAAAACTCATTCAGAAAACTGCATGTATGCATATGTACTCGTACTCATATATCATAGTTTCTTCCCTATTTATCAATTTCATATAAATGAAGTCATTTTAACACTTTTTGTTTTATGAGTAAATTATCTCCGCTCCGCTAATTAGCATCAACTGTAATAAATTTAAAATCGAATTCAATTTATAATATAGCAGCACTAATGTTACTAATTAATTATTCAGACCGAAATTGAACGCTTGAGAGCTTTTCCGGCTACAAATTCTGGTATCGTGCTAATGAAACTCCCAACAACTGTCCAATGCCATAATCACTATAACAGCCAGCACTATAGTTTATAATTGCTGGCTCAATTTTGATCATCGGATATTCTTTTACATTTGATTTGACTTGTGTGCTGTTATAATTTATATTTCACGGTTTATTTTGATTGGAACTGTTAAAAATAAAAGCAACGATGAGATTTGCTACCGAAAGTGTCAATGGGGAGCTGACATCAGGTCAAAGGACCTGATCAAGAGTTCCTCAAAATTTAGTATCTTCATAAAATTTAATATTTTCACCGAAAACTCAACTCTTTTCCAGATATGTACATATGCACAACATACAATCGTACCTCCTGTTGAGATTTACTAATAAATAAATCCTTCACAATCAAACTCACTTCTCTCAAAGCATACAACACACAGGCAAGGCAGGAGAGAAACCATACTCCTAATACCCAAAACCCGTAGCAACCGAAAGCCAAGCACATGAAATATTCATAACAAAACGACGACGAGGAAGAAAAAATAAAAGCGTTCGAGAGTTGTCATCTTCTAAAATATTAAGCCAATTGAAATATGTCAACTCTGCACATTCTCGAGGATTATACTCTTGTCAATGAATGATATTTATTCTGTTCTGTTCTGTGCTCCTGTGCGCTTGGTTGTGTGTTAGTACGCTGTACGTGTCGGTCGGTCGGTCGGTCGGCTCCTTATGTAATACTCTTTCGGTTTTTTTTTTTTTTTGTTTTTTTATAGCTATCGTGTGAATTTTTCAAATTTCTAAAACCAACAATAAGTGCAGTCGTTTGCAATGCAATTTGAGGTTACACGAGAGCAAAGGATTGTAGGAGAACAAAAAAAAAAAAAAAAACAGTGGATATACATACTCGTATGTATACGTTTCAACCGAACCCATTTGAAGGAGGCACGGTAAAAGAAAGAAAGACAAATGCCACAGACAGATTTAGGAAAACGAATCAAATAATCCTTGCAGACAATTTGCAAGGATAACTCTCCATTCTTTTTCGGTTTGTGCTTTTTTTTTTTTTTTATTTTCTTGTAGTTAGTTCCTATAGCCCACCAGCCCCACCAGCCTCATGGGTACGTATGGCGGAGGATAAGTCCCTGTATTCCCTTAGGATGGTTCTTATGCTGTGTTCCCTAGAGACATGTGCTTATCATGGAATTGAGAAGAACGAAACATGGGAAATAAGAGAAATTCTTTCAATGGGACTTAAGATTATAATTTTTTTTTTTTTTTAAGTTACAAATTTTGTGAAAAAATATTTTGTGGACTGTTGGTCTGCAGTTGGTTGAGTCAGGATTAAAGTACAGTACTGGTTCTCTTGTAAAAGACGTATTATTAGTGTATTCAAGTGATTCCTTGCTAAATCTATAAATATTCAGTTTTGGAAAAAAAAAATCAGCTTTCTAACTGGTTTTGAGATGGAGCAGGATTTTACTACATGCATATATCATTTGTGGTAGTTAAAAAGAATTTAATTAATTAACAAAGACTTGGGACTTTGTGGTTTTCCAGAAGTTTGTTCCATGTACGACAGGATTAAAATCCAGCTAGACTAGTTGAATGAATCACTGCTTTTAGTTGATTATTTTAAAATTATTATATTATATTTAAACATTACAAGGCAAGGGTAATGGATTGAACAATCTGTGTACACCCAGCGGCCAAGGATTTCTATTCTTTCTTGTTGCGCGCGATATTACTCGTATATTGCGAGGATATAAGCGATGTGATCCCTTTTTGTTTAATACCTTGACAATGGAATATCTTAACCGTTGGGATGTTATAAAGAAAGTTTTATAGACAGTTCCAGGCATTTCATTTTTTTTTTGTTATATTAGAAGCACTCCACTGAAGTACTCAGACCCAACTGGTTCATTGTACTACAACGAAACAAGCCCCAGTATTACCCATTTTACTGGAATTCCTTTGACTTTTGGAGAAAGCCGAGAATGCACTTCAGTGATGAGGAGCTTACTGTATCAGTACTCATATGAGCACCGAAGTTCTGCCACCTTATGTGATCAAACTCAGGACAATCACAAAGGAAATGATCCAAAGTATCTCCACCCTCTCCACAAGGGTTACAGACAGTGGTTTCTCTTGAGTCTAACACTAAGGTACTTAGTAAAAGGAAAATGTCCCATAAAAACGTCAATGAGTTATCTATATCCTTTTTGTTGAGAGACAATAAGAATATTGCCTGTTGGAGAACCATGCCATACAATTGTGTTTATAAGAAACTGAATTGTCAATAGAGGACCTGACCAAGGACGCGTGAAAACCAAACACAGGTTGAAGTAATAAGAAATCATTCTTTGAACCTTGCTTAGCAACCATCATCGAAGATCTCATTACTACCAAAGAAGATGTCATTACTCGCAATCCCAGTATGATCCGGGACCCAAACAACAGCCTTTATGTTGGAACGGGTTACACGGTTGACCAAGGCCTTAAGTGCAGTCTGTCGCTGTAGATGCAGATACACCGACCCTTCCACCTATTCTAAACAATATAATCAGCAGCCATTTGGATCTGACCAATAACGCGTGAACACCCAACACAGGTTCAGATCCTAAAATATCATCCTCTGAGCCTTACTTAGGAGCCCCATCGAACATTTCATTTCCTCTGCACCTACATATACTTAACAATATCTGTAGTCGCCACCCATTAAGATCATACATAGATCTCCATTTGATAAACAGAGGCATGCTTGCCTAACACGTAAAGAAGTTTAATGTTGTCGGTCTCCACGAAAACACAAGCACGTGGAAAGTGCGTGACATAAGGTCAAATCTTAAAATTTGTCCTTATGACACTTTGATAAAGCGACATTAGACCAGTTGACTTTATGTCACTTATATGCATAAACAGTGGAATATATATGGGCCACCCATGCATGCAGCCACCCTGCAACCCCCCTGCTTGGGGTCACTGTTAGATTGCAGGAGAAGCGAGGTTAGTTATACGCAAAGTTTCTTTAAATCCTTGCGACACATGCGACACAGGGATATAAAGAAACGTTGCATACACCCAACCCCACATCTACTACAAATCCAACATTGACCCCAAGCAGGAGGGTTGCAGGTTATATTCCACGGCTTGGTCTTATGTTTCAAATTGGCATTATGTTGCTTTCTCAAAGTCACATAAGGCCAAATGCTAGAATTTACAAAGAGTCATAAGGGCAATCCGCCGTTTTTGATCCATCCGTAAAGATTCGGCAACAGCCCAGCAGCTAAGATACCGGTGCCATTGTATCAGACGGCATATCTATGGAACCAGCGTCGTAGGATCAGTGTCACGGAAGAGCATCGCTACTTCATTGCGGATAATACTTTGCTAGTATAGACAAAAGTATCAGGGAAAGGTAAAGATCTCAACAGTAACAAATCTTCAGGTCCAGATGGGATCCTTCCCCTTGTTTTGAAGAGGTCTCTTCCACCTGTCATCTGTCTACAGGCATCTTCGAGATAGGTGGAAACTCGCACACTTCCAGCCGCTCCATAAAAAACGCGATAAGACATTCCTTTCTTCAAACTACCGACCTAGCATAGCCCTAACTTTAGTGCTCTCTAAGTTCATGGAAAGCATTGTAGATTTCTATCTCATGAGATATCTTAAAAACCGTCTTCTAAGTGACTGTCATTACAGCTCCCGTCAAAAGAGTTTCACAGGGGACCTTATGGTACATAACTGAAGCCGAGTAGTTGCCTTGTTATCTGCAAAGCCTCCCATAGAGTGCGGCACAGTGACCTCTGAAGCAAAATCCCAGCTTACGGTGTCGGTAGCATCTTCTCATCATGGAATGCAAGTGTTTTGAGTAATCGGTCAATACAAGTTGTATTGGACGGATATATGTACATACTTATACCTCATTTGCAACCAATGCTGGTATACCTCAGGGCTCAGTCGTCTCTCAGACAGTATGTACTATTGACTTCGCGTATTCTTTGTGACTCCACGGCTGAGACCCTAAGCTATGGAGTCTCAATGGCAGCGAATTCCGATATTGAAGCAATCATGTACTAGGGTGCAAAAAACCGAATTTCATCAAAAATCGAGTGTTGTCTCCTGTCTCTAAAGCGGGACACTCCAGCACTGGGTTTATAACTTTAAAGGATTTTAGTCCTAAGTGATAAAGAACATTAAAAAAAACAGTGCTAAGCGAACTCGAAGAAGTTCCCGTACAGCCGAGACAGCCTTACATTCCCCTCCCTGGGAAGAGCCGTATGAACTAGGTCCGAGAGTGGGATTGATATTTCTCGTGACGAGCATCTTGCAAAGCCAATTGGTAATGCTATGCTTCACATTTAGTCTTTCCAGAGCACGTTTGATAGGCTTCCTCTTAACGTTATTAAAAGTCTCTTCAATATTTAAAAAGGCAACTAGTGCAGCTTTCTTATAGTGAAGGCTCCTTTCTAATTCAAAACTCTTGTCGTACCAATTCAATTCTAGCCTATACCACACTAGATTCCTTAGGTACTTCAACATCTACTTAGTTGCCATGAATTGGTTTGAACGTTGAAAAGCACTCTAAAGTGCGTGGCCTTTCCAACCAAATTACCCCCAAAAATTACACCTAAATCCCGATGTCCGATTGTAACATTTTCCATTGAATCCGACAATCCGACAATCCAATCCATTGCGCGGCTTTATTTCCACGAAATCTACAACAAAGAAAAAAACGAAAACGGAATACAAAACAAAAAAACAGTTAACAATGCGTACACCGGGAACGATTTTCATTTACTTTATCCTCAAATGGATTTAATGCCTCCCGAGATCGTTCTGTATGTCAAAATTGATTGGACTCCTTCGCTGCCCTGCGTCCAATCGATTCACAATTTCTTAACATTCACGTAATTTTGTTGCTCGTGCTGTAGTTGCCTCCTGCTTCCATGATGCGCTGCTGATGATGGCTGAACTCCCTGCATTTGATTTATATCCCGTTGCCACTTCAAGAAGACCTCAACAACAACGGCTGCATTGGTCATCTCAGGCGAGATGACCGATGGAGAAGGAATTCAAAAGGGTAACACAGATACATACATACATACGTATATAACTATGTACATATATCGTATTGAACCAACAGAGAGTGATGCCGATGATGAGTTAGAGGCCGAGATGCATCAACCGGTGGATGAAGGAGATGCCCCTCAGCCTGGATTTGCACAAACATCGTCGAAATAAAGGAGAACATGGCAAAGAGCTTCTTTTTTGGATTTTTATGCGCTAAGCTTCACAGTTGGTTGTGCAGTAGGGTTAAGGGGTACCTTGTGTGGTATTTGCCGAAGTTTTTCCGTCTTCGGGTTTTTATCTCTTTGTTTCCCTTTTATTTCCGCGTCGGTTTTTTATGTTGTGGCTCCCCCTTTCGCTGGTGTTTTCTTCCCGTCAGAGAAAAATCCTCGGCAAAGTGAAAGATTTACGATTTATCGGTTTGATTCGAGCATCACGAGACTGGAATATCGAATTCCCCGAAAGGAAATCATCATCTTGTGGATTTGTTGTCGTGCATTCGAAAGTGTTTGTATCTATATACATATATGTATGTATACCTGTGTATGGTGCCGTCTTCGTGTGGCGTTCTCTATTGAGGTTGCAATTGCAGCAGCCTTGGCACACCAAGGATTTCTTTCTTTGCTGCTATATCTGCTTCTGCTGCTGCTGCTGCTGCTGCTGCCATGGGATGAAGATGGTGCATGTCTAGTTGTCATTGATCCAATGATTTACACTTTCGTAATTGTGCTAGTAAGCGAAGGGAATAGTTTACCCTGTGACTCGGCATGCCTAGTGGGATATGGTATCGCATTGTTGTTTGTCATGTCATTGGCAACTATAATGAGTACGACTGGGGAAAAGATACATAAATAATAAGGTCATTTAACTTTTCAACGACAATCTTCCTTTTTTTATGGAGCTCACTTGAGGGAGTACCTACTCAAAAGAAGGAGGAAATTTGTAGTCTTACAATATTCAAAGGACGCACAACTATGTACAATGGATGAGGAGGATGTTCTGAGACTAGTAACTTGGTATGAAGATACATCCAACTATTTGCTGCCATTCCAAGTAGAAATATGATAATAGCACAATCTTAAACCCGGTAATACGACATCTGCAACAACATCGATCGATATTGCGTGTACAATGAGGCAAACAACAATAAGGGATCAGATTTTGGAGATGGTAGTGCAGCCCTTATTGCAGAAAGAAGTACAACAAGTTGAAACAACTATATAAAAGAAAAATAGCGGAAGATAGATATTGCTGACGCTTAGCACTTACAGAAAAAATGTAATGTGTCCTCTTCCACACCTTTGTCACCTAGATCTTCTTCCTTTTCTTCGTCTCTATCGTCCTGTTGTGTATATGAACTAAAGTATACTTCGTGGCTTATCGGTTACCAATTTTTAATGCCCGTGAATGACCCGCTATCCAAATGATCTACTAGGTCTTTTGTACCGCTACAGACCCCAGGTTTAAGAAGGCATTCTCTTCAGTGGAGTTTGAGTCCGAGATCTAAGCCGTACTATATCTGACTAGTGCATATACCTTTAACAACGCAAACTGGAGAAAGTACCAGACTACCTGCGGATGATATTGATGAACTATCTTAGAAATAGGATTCTGTAAAACGAGACCGCACTAGGTCCACTACTGTGGAACCTAATATTATAATTCTAAATTTTTCGAAGCTAATTGGCTTCGCCGATGACATAGCAATCATTGTAGTGACCAACCTCCTTGAGGAGTTGGTGCTTGATTGCAATGAGCCTATGGCTAACGAGTCTTGGAGACTATAAGAGTAACCGATGGCTCACGTTGTAGTTTTCAAACCAGAGCTGAAGTAACTTGGTAAGGTAAGGAAACATCTGCAACATGCAGCTAAGAAGGGCAACGACTGCCCTGGCAAGCTGGCAAGGATCATATCAAATATCGGCGGACCAAAGCACAAGAAGATATAGCTCTTAGCAAGAGTTACGGGATCGATAATGCTTTTCGACTCCCAAATATGGACTGTTGCCATGAAGACGAAATCGTACGAAAACAAGTTTACAGGATTGAAAAAATGCAGCACCTTTCGAACAACCTCCTAGAATGCGGGATGTATGTATGGTACCATTAGACTTTCTTGCTAAAGAACCCCAACAAAAATACCGTGCCAGCAGGGCAACAGCACAAACAGCGAAGTGATTCTGATGTATCACCAAGTACAAATCTGAAAGAATGACAGGAGAGATGGTAGCACATTGATAAAGCTGGTGAACGCTTGGATAAATAGATACGCTTGGATAAATAGGAGGAGCTGAATTTTTATCTACCCAGATGCTTACTGTCCTTAAATTCTTCAGACCTTAGCTTCTCAGGTGCACAAAAGGAATCGAGGATGTGGAACCCATCATGTTCCATGGTAATGGAGAACCACACCTGCTGGTGAAAAAACTTGGTGAAGACCTAACACCAGACAATGAGCAGACAAGAAGCTTGGGAAGCAGTTAGCGATAGTATCGTAAGGACTATTCACCAAGTCATCTACTACTTGCTAATCGCATTTACTTTCAAAAATCATTTGGACTTAGTGGGAGGCATGCTGAGTATCCCTTACTCTCATATAATTCGTAGAAATATGGAGAGGATAGTATGCTTAACCCTGGTTTGTTTTTCTAGATTCTCAATGGATAGGATGAACAAATAATTAGATTCATTTCTCGATGTCGAAAAAACAGGCATAAAATTGTCATGGCCTTATGGTCTACCACACTAAGCTGTATGGTGGAATTATGATGAACTATGAACACATACAGGCAATCCAGCATTGCAACAATAAGTGCTGTTGTTTGGGACATCTTAAAAATCTTTCCATTGGTACTTGTGGAGAACCTTATTGAAAAAAAATCCAGCTTCCCATGAACTATAACAGTAGCTCTGTAAAGAACTTCTTTATCAACAACTTTTCTGTAAACGCTGGAGTGCCTCAAGCAAGAGTGTTACATTGATTTCTAATGAGCCTAACTCTGCGCCTTCGCCTTCGTTGTACAGTTTCAGATTGTGTTTAATACCAATTGCACTGGCCACAGGTGACTGGCCCAGTCTTCTGTTTTTGTAGTCACCGATCCAAGGAACCCAAGTTACATTTCGAATGGGAGGTAAGACCGCTGTCCGGACACCTGGAGTCAATGGCCAAGTCGAGAGATGCAATCGGAGTATTCTGACGTCACTCGGGTGTAGTCACCCTTCCTCTTTGCGTGGACGCATTCCACGCACGACTTGATGTAACTCCTGATCAACCCCCTCATCTTCGGGACCCAGAATGTTTTCTTTATTTTTTCCAGTGACTTCTCGTTAGCAGGTTGACAGCTAAAGTGTTCTCCATCATCTTGCTTTGGGAACCACTCATCTCCACCACCCACCTTACAGAAGAGTCGGCACCTTCTGACGGCAAGGTCACTTTGCAGTTGTTGCTTCGTTGATGTCATCTCAGCCTTCTTCAGGTTGGACATCATGTATCCTAGCCTCCGATCCTGCCACTGCATGGTGGCTAAACAATCCCCGTCCGATATATGGACGTTTAATACAAAAGTAGACACTTCATCTACTTGTCACTCATCTTCTAATTGTTGCCGACTTAGTGCTGCAACGTGTGCTAAACAGGATCTTTAAACGATCTGTCCACTCAAACTTACAATCTGCTTGCGGAAGGTCAGTAGGTGGGGTTGGCGAGTGCCTGTAATTCTCCCCAAACTTGCAGAAAAACCCTGTAAGACCCAGGAACTTTCGAACTCCATGAAATTAGGTAGGGATCGGAAATGCTGCGATTGCACTTAGTTGTAGCCCTTCCCTGCTCATTCGATTCACACGTTCATGGACGACTTGAACTCAGCTTGGGCGTTGGGCCACCTAAATTCGAATGTCCCATCATTCGTTGCAAACGCCGTGAACTTTTTACTGCGTTCATCCCATGCTGATCGGACGAAAACTATTGAAGCAACCCTAGGTTACAGAAAGATTAAAAAGGATATTAATAGCGTACTAAATCCATTCAACCACTCATAATTAACATTCCTCATTAGGAACATGAATCCAAAGCCCTCACCTTACTAACTTTTAGGACTTTACGTTAACTAACGATATCTCTGGGTCTATGTCTATGTGTTGATAACCAATGTTTTAACCATTCACTTACTAAGTGAGTCAGTTTCCAAGTATTGTATCTTTTCATCAATTTAAGCCAGGAACTTGGTAGCATACCCAAGTAGGATACTTCGCGTCGCATTTTTTAGTTTATGTCTTACTTATCGTTGACCAAATTAGCAACTAGTTTGATTCCTGAACCAAGCACACAAAAATCCTAATCGGCTTACAATGTCCGTTTACAGTTCAATTCAAGCAAAATGAATCTTTCAGAGGACGTCCCTAATTAGAATTCCAACAAAATGTCACAAGCTCTTGGAAAATTTCCACCTAATTATAACTCATCAAAGGAACCATCATAGTTCTGTCTACAATTCCAAACAAAAACTCACATAAGGCCGTCAGAGAAGTCAAATTAAAACATCAGTTCCGAGCCAAACAAACTACTTAAGTAGTAAACTCCACTACTGTTTCAGAGCAATTAGAATAGCAAAACACCAACTTTTGCGTCTCGCAGAACAACCAAATGGGAACTCAAATTCCAATGCAATCTTTTATTCATTTATTTGAATATAAATCGTGGGCGGGAGGAGGAGTGCTCATTAGTGCATCCTCCACTGAACGGCGGCGTCGACGGAAACTCATATTACTACTGTACTGCCAACTACTACTAACCATTCAACGGAAGTCCGGATCTTCGGTGTGCCACTGCGCCCTTTTGCCTTTCCAGAAACTTTCAGGTGATAGTCGACTTTAATTTGTATATCATAAGCTTCCGTCCTGGCCAATAAATGTCATTACCTCCGTTCTATGCTCTCGGTGATGTTTAGTGCGAAAACTTTTCAACGGAAAATCGAGTTTCCCGAAAGTTACGCAGTTGAACAGGAGTAGTGTACGGGGAGTGTGCTGGAAAATAGCATCATTAGAAATATCAACTGGTAAGTGGGCTTAAGAGTTTAATTACGCCATTGAGAGTTGAAAGAGATTCACCATCATTGGTGCTGCTTTCCGACGTGTTCCGCCGGTTCCAGGGAGAATAAAGTTTGCCAAGAGCTGCTTTGTGGTCTGGGAATAGCTGGATTAACCATGTAAGAAGGATTACTACAGCCAGCGGTGGGACAGGTTTACCGGGGAATTTTCAGAATGACCAAGCATTTAACTTCGAGAATTAAAACTTTTTACACCGGTATGCACATGCAGCTCTCCGTAAGGCAGTATATTGTTCGGAAGACCTGCACTGCACACATGACTTGCGTAGAGCACAAGTAAATTATAGAGTTTTAATTATATCACTTGTCTTTCGTCGGGTTTTGGGTGAATATCTTTGCAGAGGAAGGAATGCAATTTAAAAGATTTTCCAAAGAAATGACATATAAAAGGATTTTGGTTAAATGGAAAGGTATTTACTGATAAAGTAAGCTGTAATGGGTTTAAAGGATATGCATTAACTGTTGTATTATTCTTAGCTGTCCTTTATTGCTGGGATTTGTAATAGACCATTCTGAACCAAGGTTATGGGGATGATTTTACGTCTGTGTTGGGTTGAAAGTATTTATAATCTCCTTTTGCGTTTAATGTCGTATCACAAAACTTGACTGGAGGCAGAGTGAAAACTTGGCATGACAGGGTTGTTAAGAAATCTAAACTTAGTGCATTTTAAAACTTCCAAGACGTCCGCCTGACTAAAACGAAGTAGGAATAGCAATATCCAAGCTTGAATCCAACAAGGCTCCAGAACAGGAAGACCACAGTTAATCAAGTCCTCATACTTCGGTAGATCCTGGAAAAAATTCTAAAAGTCCAAATCAATTTTAAGGCTGCATATGACAGCATCTATAGAGACGAGCTATACAGAGCCATGTCTAGATTTGGCATCCCTCCTAAACTCATCCGTTTGTGCAGAATGACCATGGAAAACGGTCGCTGCTCCATCAAATTCGGTAGCGATCTTACCGAGAGACATGGATTTGGACAAGGTGACGCGCTGTCATGTGACTTTTTTTAACATCATACTTTAAAGAATCTTGCGAAATTCACAAGCCAACACCGGAAGCACAAACTTCCAAAAATCGTTGCAACTTCTAGCGTATGCCCAGGTGTAGGCCGACCCTTTAGTACACGTCTATAGGACATACATATTCTAATTGTATCGGGACAGTATATCAATAAAAGTAATGGACCTAGAACTAAACCATGTGGCACCCCTCGCTTGATCGTATATTCCTTGGTATTCCTTAGTATTCCTTAGTATTCTTTGTTTGATGCATTTTAGTACACTTATATTTCGAAGAGCTTCCAATAGGTGCTTCTAGTTTTCGGAGTTCAATAGCGTTTCGGACATCCAACATAAAGCAGCACTGTGCTGTCTAGCGCTGCTGCTTTCTATTGCTTTTCCTGCTATGTCTACGACCACTTTGATTGCGTCTATCGGCGACCGTGAATTCCAGGAACCGTATTGGTGTTCCACCATTCCTCCTGCATTTTGTAATGGCTACTTCAGTTGATGATAATTAGCTCTTATTCTATATTCAACATACAGAGTTAGGAAAACGATAATGGATCGGCAGTGGGATTGCTTCTTTTAGCGATTAACAATGGGCACACTCTTCACTCAGCCACGAGCTGTAGATATCCGTTAAATCGTGTCTTTAGGACTATATTGGGCATGCCACCTAGGCTAGGAGCTTTTTTTTATCTCCAAATATGTTAGTACCTGCTACTACGTCTTCTACTGTAAACAGAGAGATTGAATGTGTCTTTTTCAGGTAATTGTTCATCCAAAAGGATTTCATGTTGAGTTGACAATAGAACGACGTGTTTTCAGTGTTTTCATTACATCCATTGATGAGTTGGATACATACATAGGTGGCTTCGATGGAACTAGTGACTGTGGTAGAAAAGCATTAGAACAAAACCAACACCTTGGAAAAGCAGAACTCGGCGGAACTCTACGTGAAAGAAGGTACCAAGAAATGCAACGAAACTTGTATTTAACTAATCTAGGATATATTGGAGATTACCTGGAAAGGACACACGACAGTTTTCAATCAGTTTGGTCGACCGAATCAACACCTTACAAATCATTATCGACTAACGTCGAGTGTAGATCAATACCACCATTCCTAGACTGTATATTAGTCAACTTCTTGCCTAAATCTTTCGAACTTCCGTGTCCGGCCGGATTTACAATCTTTTAAGGATCAGTCTACGGGGTTTGTCTTCGCATTCAAGTACCTTATGGAAGATGGATAAACCCTGCAGATTACACTTAGCAAAGGCCGGTGAAACACTTTGAATAAAAGAAACTATTTGGCATAACAACAATTTGAAAATGGGATACATTCATTCAGTTTTTTTTTTTTTATTTTTGTATCAAGCCACCATATATGTACATTTATTACCCTATCTAATCCATACCCTTGCTAAAAGGTTTCCATTATTACAACCGAAATAGTTCTAAAACTGAAAACCCCTTCAATTGCCATTAACAATGGCAACAACATACTCTTGTTAACTTCATGTACATATACACTGTAACCCCTAACTAATTTCATTTAACTTGTTTAGCCTTGAGCTTGCCAAATTTTTCACCACCACTCTTCATTCGACGATGAACAGGAGGTAAATAAATTGTATCAGTTCCACTGCTGCCTGCACAAATAAGAACACTGTACCGCAAGGTCATTACTTATGTTCACTCCCGAAGGGGACACTTTTCGCATCCATCCACCACCAACGAGCCATCTCTCGGTGTATCTGTGTCCTAGTATGCTCTTCGTCTATATCTCTACTCGCACACTGTGATAGTCTTAATTTACTCTTTGCAATTATTTCACAGTGCAGTAAGTTATGGCATCCGGTCATAAATTTGTCGGGGAATTGTTTGCATCAGTTTCCAACCGATTTCCTTGTCCCCTTTCGCACACCTTACCTTGTACTCGGTTCGGGCCATCAAAGAGTTAACATGCTGCTCCTATGTCTACGACGACGACAACGACACAAAAGCGCACTGTAGTACAAATAATATGCAGCCGAGGCAGCTAGTGAATGAGTGGGTGAACTCCAAATAGACCGTCGAATCTATTGTGGGCTACTAACACAGTGTGGGGGTGTCCCCCCAAACCACCCATCCTCCATCTATTTTAGTCGATAGTAACACTGTGTGCACAGTGGCAATTTAAAACAAAAAAAAAACCCTCCTTCTACTAAAGCAAACATCTGTGTCCGGACATGGGCATCGGAGGATAGACTCTCGACATGGTCGAGGCGACAGACTGACATATGTCTCTGGGGGGCTGTGTTCCGCAAATTCCCATTCCAATTTTTCAGAGATAACTGACCTCTGACTGCTGTGTGGTCCATACGAGGTATTTATCACCCGAATTCATTCATTCCTGATTGTTCGATAGTTAAATCCTTCCGGAAATGGGCTTTAATCGATGTCGGCTGCACTTCAATTAGATGCTGGATTTTGTGGTGCTCACTCGTATCGTCCAATCGAAGTCAGTGTCGAGTTCAGTGTTGTGACCGACAACAATAGGGATTTTCATCCCTATTATGTCTCAACTGGTCAGGCAATCAATGGAGCAATGAAGCTTGCCATAGACACAGATCAATCATCCTAAGAAACACTCAGGGGAGACTTGATGTGCGGACAAGTAGCATAAACAAAATTCCAGTTTAAGGGCAAATATCAAATTAGGAGTGAACTGGAAATGGAATTTAACATAAACAGCCTTTGTTTCTATGAAATCGAGACGGATTAGTGAAATATTTCCAATATTCAATCCAATTGGGTAAACGAATTGAAAATAATCTGCCACAGTCAAACGACTAAGGGCTTTTCAAGTTCCACTTTAATGAAAATGCAAATCCGATTGCAAGTGCCTGTCTAGGATCAAACATCGTTGGGTTACAATGTAAGTGAACCTTAAAATTATTTATCATGTTATTGACTACCAGAGCTGGGAAAAATTATTCAACGAATGAGGGGTTGGCAGATTTTTGAAATATAGCCAAATTTCGATACAATTTTCGGGACAGTAAAACACTATCCAAATTTGGAAGTTGGAAGAAAATTTCTTCAATGGACAGTAGGGATGTGAACCTTGACCGGCAGGCTGCTTAAGTACTTATCAACGTATGACCAACGTGTGCCAGGTCCAGACTGATGTAAGGATTGCGAGTAAGATAGGATAGTTTTCTACAGGAGCAAGGATTCACATGGTTATAGTAAAGCATTTCGAAAACCAGTTTAGGTAACATCGAAATAGAATAGCAAATTCCATGGAAGAAGCTACAAATGAATGAATGTGCTTCATGCATACCAGTAGGGGTCTCGATTTCACAATTCTAAAAGACAGTTGATAAAAGATTGGAAAGTCTGTTGAGCTTTCCTTATTAGACCATAGAAGGACAACGTTCAAGCTTGTAAATGTTAAGGAGATTATCTTTCGAGGAAATCACCAAGAAACTGACCAAGATATGTACTCATATGTATGTATATGTTAATCAGTGGTTAATTCTTCAGACTACTGAGCAGAAAGGTCGATGTTCGATTCTTAGACAACACCAAAGTTTTCCGCAGTCATCCTCATCGGCGTTTGTCTTTTCCTTGCTGTTCAAGCAGATGTCAAGTTGCCTCCTTTCGAAAATGTCATCTGCAAGTAATTATTTCAACTAAATTTATTGACGCAGAAACTTTTTCTCCAATCAGAGGGCTAGAACAGTAAAAGCCAGACCGTCCATCTATACTATTAAATTTACGCTAAGCTACGGCCTTCTATAGACGACGAACCTCCAACAATGTGAAGTCTGAATTTATAAGACTAGCATTGACATAGCATAGGCTCAAGACTAAACACATTAACTCAGAACTGGGAGACACTTCAGAGGCCTCTAGAGAAACCTCGCAAGTAGGAATCCTATGTCCTCTACTTTAAAAACTAGTCTCGAAAGATATTGCAACGAAACTAAGTAGAACACATTGACGTAAGTTGTAAGTTATTGCAGATGGGAACGATGTTGTCATAATGGCGACAAACAAGTTTTTACCCAATATCATCGAACTACAACAATCCGCCCTCAAAAGTAGAGCAACCGACGGCCTTGAAACTCCAAGAGGGTTTTTTCACTAAAGTTGATGTTGAAGATTGTGCTATTTGGATTTCCAACCAGATTTGGCGCTGTGTACTTTTAAGAAGGTTTCTTGTAAGTTTTTTGAGTGTTATGTACAACCGCACAAGTACTTTGAAAACCTTTGTTTGTAATACTCAAAAGCTAGAGTATCATAGGTGATGGCTCCTCTGCATGAAACTTCGTTAAAGGCAAAATTATTTTAATTCGAGCTTATGAAGTGCTGCCGAGAAGGCACAATGTTACGCTCTGTTGAGTCTCTGAACATGAAGATGTAACATATAATGAGAATACTGATGAATTGGCTAGATGAGGTTCGAAATCTGAATATAACAAGTCGACTACTCGGTGAACATCCTGCCTTACATACTAAGGCTCGAAGCAGAGATTAAGGTTAGAGAAAAGAAGGCAACTTATGACCCTCCTTAAAAATTTTGTGTGACCACGAGAAGAATATCATCTTGTTCTGACAAAACAAGGACCAACAGACTTATACAAAAGGATAGGAATACTTTTTCTGCCCTGATAGGAGTCATTACGGGGTGTAAAAGTCAGCGGTACCACATGAAAAACTACGGCGGTACTCAACAATGATACAACTCTGTCACTATCCAGGTTCAGGTCACAATAGATAGCTATAGATTTGAGGTAGTTAGGGACTTTGCCTAACTCAGCTCCGCTATAAACTCTGACAACAACATTACATCAGAAATTAAAGGAAGAGTTACACTTGTCAATCGCTGTTTCTTTGGGCTAGGCTTTGTCAAGAAACACTACGGAGACTCTGTATAAGACCCTAATCATCCCAGTCCTGTTGTATGGCGCAGAGTCATGGACGTTAACGAAAATGGATGAAGATATCCTTGGTCGTTTTGAACGCAAAATTCTTTCAATGATTTTCGATCCTGTTTGCGTTGACGGGATAAGATGTCCACTTACGACGGGGACAGTTCGCTATACAGCGACATCGACCTGGTTAGAAAAGTACGCATCGATCGTCTGAGATGTCTAGGACATTTAGAGCGAATGGTCATCAACGTTCAGGCTCAAAGAATCTTCGAATCCAACCCGAAGGGACACCGCGGTAGATGAAAACCTCACCTGGGGTGTCACGCAGAAGAAGAGGAAAAGGACCTCAAGCAACTTGAAATGCGTAACTGATGGCAGTTAGGCAAAGATCACGCTAACTGGAGAAGCTTGTTGGTTGAGGCCCACGTCCGCCCTGGACTGTAGCGCCGCCTAAGGTAAGTATGTAAGTCCAGGTCTCATCCAACTCAGATATAAATTTCTCGAGCAATACTTCTTCCAGGACCTAGAAGAACAACATCAATGAATGAGTAGTGAGAGTAATAGTAAGTAATAGAATATGGTTAAACAATAGTCAAGGGACAGCTCTTCCCTATCACAAGGGTCTGTATCGAAAAACCAATCAGCAGATCAAGGTTGCAATGCCTGCATCTCAAGTTGTAGCCTCCGTAACCTAGTCACCTAGTCTAAAGCTGAGTTTACAATATCGACGTAATCGAGACTGAAATAAACTTGTTCACTATAATGCTCTCCGAAAGATCTCCCGAGACAAATGACAAAATGCTGCATACCATCCATTTATCCTGTCTATTTAAAAAGTCACGTCAATCATCAAGTCCAAACATCAATGAAAGTTCTGATCGTTTACCTTGAAAGATTTGACGTAGATTCAGGTCCTGAGAAGTCTTGCTATGAGCCTTCATCCATTGTGATCTCAACCCAAGCAAGGCTAGTTTTCTAAGGATTTAGAAACTTAGCAAGGTCTTAACAATTCTCTGGGTGTCATCCGTTCTTATGAATAGTATAGCTACTAGCATAGCATGAGTTTCACTGCGTCAGACGATATGGTTATAAGACCCATATCGTAGATTCTATCAAAGCTATTATGCGGTTCATACCTCATCTGGCATTAAGCAATGTAGTAACCCAGCTGTCGTAGAGAAGGTTCTATATAAACTTGGAGCTTACCGAGCAAACCATTTATATATACATATATGTAGATCCTTAAACCCTTAGACGATAATAAACCCCATATCTTACTAAAAGGACTCCTAACCTTCAAACTCAGTCTATCTTCAACTCAGGATGTGTGAGTAAAGAACTTGACTATTCAGAATAAGCCCAAAATATGTATTTAGCTTCGATATTTTGAATGTGGCATCATGGGCTGAGCTAAATCAATGAACTTCGTCAATTGCATAAGTCTAAGCGTAAACGTTTAAGTCTCTGATAACCCTACCGTTCCACATTTGCAAGGCACAGCCAAATCAACAAAAGTAAAGATTCATCCCCACCTTACAGTTTGGCAGAGTTTCAGAAAACACGTACAACTAGATTTTAAAATGCAGTTTCACAGGACTGCCATACCTACCATCTTCGACAAAGCATGGAGTCCTGAAGCAATTTTGTGTACACCCTGCTAAACCAGCCTGTTCATGATTTTAAGCCCGAATGTCAGACATTTTGGCTTCTCTTTGTTCTACATCAAAAGTAAAGAATGACTACATATATATACAACCACTCAAAACTAATAAGATTACGACATTCTTTACTCAACAAAAGTAATTCCCAAAACAACCACTGCTACCCATATCCTTATACAGACATGTCTCCATTTGCATTCCTCGCGAGAATTAATGCAGATTTTTGACAGGATATTTTAATTATTACCTCAACCACCCCATATGCCAGCATGCATGCAACTTTGTAGGTCATGACAAGTTTGATATATTTCACTTTACCCCGCCAAGGTGCATGCAGCACCGTGTAACTTACACCGTCTGCTCCTTGTTATGCAACAATTCATGATTACCAATGTGTCTTCGAGTCCATTAAAAACATTTCACCTGGGACTGGGACTGGGACTGGAATTTACTTCCATCGCAAAACTTGGTAATCCCTAAAATCAACACTCAAATAGTTGTGAACTTATGACACAGGGATTAGTGTATTTCTGGAGCTCACCCGGGAAGTTCCATTCAACACGGCAAACGGAAAACTCTGATGGAATTCCTCGAACATTTCACACTCGTCGTGGCAAGGGATGTATTTTCAAAATTAAAAAGATCTCCATACCTCACCGGTCTTAAATTGAGGGCGTAATTTAAGTTGCCTACATGCCAAAAGACAAACTTACCAAGACCTCCAGGTAGTTTAACATAAACGACATGTCACGCCTGGAAATTCTTTAGTGTAATGCCCATTGCCACCGAGCGACCGTATATGCCCGCCATGTACTCTGTTCACAACAAACTGCGCGAACATGCAATCACTCTGCACGCGATAATCTACAATCGTTTAGCCGTGAGACTCCTTCGTCCTACTCCGACCGTGCGCCGCGTCGGTTCCAGCATTGCACTTTTAATATAAATATCCGGGCAGAACAAAGTTTACAACTTTTGTGGGCCCATAAACCAACAGTCGACTATACCTGGAGCTGGAGCCGCCTCGCAATGCAATGAAATGAGCAATAACACTCCATGTAGCCGCGAATCGAATTGCTGTCGGTCCAATAAAGTTTACGTTGGTATTTATTGAAAGAAAATTGAGGTGAACAAATGCATCGTGCCCCATAAAGGCCTACATGTTAATATGCGGGCCCTGAGGCTTACCCTCTCTCTGTGTGTCGCGCCTTTTTGGACGAGCGTGGATGGAGAGTCAAAGCTATTAGGCCGTCAGTGCTCAAATGAATTGATTCTTAATGAAACCTTTCAGAATTCGAACTCCAATTCGGCGGATTGATGTTCGTTGTGTTGGACGTAAAGAGGAACCATCAACCTGTGGGATGATAGGTGGAAATGAATATGCAATTTGACGGCCAGATACACGAAAAGGGCAAGGATATTGGTTAGTTATTAGTGGTAATTAAAATTGGCATTCGGTCGCCGAAGGCGGACTTTTAAAAAATCGTGTGGGCCATAAATAAGCGAACGGTAGCATTCCTGTTTGTTGGTACGTTTACCACTGAATCATAAAAGTATTCATTAGGCTTCATTTCTTTAGTAATTGTCTGAAGATTTGTAATTATTCTAAGAATCTGTTTGCAAATATGTAGATATACAAAAAATTATGCACAGTAATAGATAAATTGTCATCGAACTTAGAACACGTTGAAAGATTCTTCTAAATGGAGTCTCTACGGTCAATCTATCGAAACTGGAAGTTTCAAGAATCCGTTGGTAGCAGCAAACTTCTGTCCAAAGAACACAAAACCCACCTCTCTCGAGATGAAAGCTGGACAGTGTATGCAGCGGAATTCTTGGAGTTTCTAATGAACACCCACACCCACACCCAGTTCCTAGTTCCAACCGTGAGCAGTATACATCATTAGGATTTTAATTTTAGGGGTTTTCGCAGCCAACCCCTTTAAGACATAGCAGTTCTGTGGCTAATAATGATCTATAGGAGCTGCTTACGCTTAAGTTATATTCCTTAATCCTGCAGACGTGTCTGTGTATTCCAAAAGTGGGACAACGAGGTCATGAATCCACAAAGGATTTTAGTCCTATTAGTTTTAAAAACCTTGGAGCGTATCCTTGAAATTCATGTCCATAAAATCTTCGGTGTATCGCCTCTATTTAAAACCCAAGTAGGCCTGCCTCAAAGTTAGATCCACAGCGGCAGCCAAAGTGACAGTAGAAAAAACCTTGTACAACAATGAATATACTACTTTTACTACTTTTTTGAATGTAGGAGGTGCCTTTAACAACGTTAACACTGAAACTATTCAAGAATCTTATACAGAGTTAGGTGTATAAGGATATATTAGCCAATGGATAGTATTCATGCTAAAAAATTGTATAATTTAGGCAACACTCGGGAACAGTAGCCTAGTAGTAGTATAGAGGAATACTTCAGGGTGGTGTTATCACTCCTCTACTGTGGTTACTGGTGATAGGTGAACAAGGTGTTAGTGCGACTAGACAGGGCATGTGCACAGCTGTTGTGCATCCAACTCTTGTTTATGGCGCTATTGTCTAGTGGCCCGATATAAGCATGAAATACAGCTTCTGTGTAGGCACTACCGACGAACTGAGATCGTGTCCGACAGATGCTCTAACCATAATCCTACATCTGTTGCCCATTGACCTGTATATCAAGAACACAGCTATTTGCAGCCTAAGACTTCTCTAAGAATCTGAATGCTGGACCGGTATAGTACAGTTCTTGAGACAATACCAGGTGAACTAGTTGCGTCTTCGACTGACTATAAAACTGCTTCACTAAACTCTGACAAACGTTTCCCAGTAAAGCTCCCAAATAGTGAGGAATTGATGAACGGAAGAGTGATTGAGGACTACGATACTATTATTTATAAGGACGACTCAAATAATGGACTGCGGAGTCCACGCATTTGTTTAGATAAACTGAATTTGTCGGTATTCTTTCGCCTCCCGGACTCTGCGAGTGTTTTCCAGACAAAGCTTGTGAGGCTAGTCAGATACTGAGAGAACTCTCTAGCCGCAATCAAAGTCATTTATTCGTCAACCACATCATCCAAACTGGTGGAGCAATGCCAGAAGAAATTCAACCTATTATGCTCCTATTGATGACCATCACGTGGGCCCAGGACACAGTTTCCCAGGATATAAGGAAAACAAACGAGCTGATGAATTGAACAGGCAGGTTCAGCCTTTAACGGGTTTTTTTCTACAACTTTGTCAAACCTGTTGATCGATTCCCTTTTGCGGAGTCTAAATAGGGAAGTATACTCTGATGTTGGGTACGCCCATGATGAAATAGTCGTTCCTTGATTTCATGATATTATCTGTCAAACCATCTAGAAAAGAGATGAGAGCTTCCGCGCATGGGATGATGTGTAATCTTGGGCACTTAGCTAACCATAACCCGTAAAGTTAATCACTTAACCATCCTTTTAGGCCAAAAACTAACCGTCTAACCGTCTAAGTCCACAATGCCGTAGAATATTAAGCAGAACCTGAAGACTAAGTCCGAAATTGTTATTTATACTGGGTATACTCACATTATGTATACAAGCTCGTTCACTATACCTGACGTACGGAGCGGTTGTTTGGTCGCCGGAAGCCTACATCCTCAGGAATCACTTTCTTTGTTAATAATTAATCAAGAAAGGCTCTATACAAAAACTTTTTCAACACCGATTTCGAGGTCTGTTTTCTAGATCAATTGAAAAGAGCTAGTAAGGGTCAAAGTCAACTCCAGAGATGCTCGGATCAAACAATCTGCAGCCTTTGATACAGTGACTACTGTCTGTCAAGTAGAGTTAAGGGTATAACCTCAACATCCTTTCCGGTGCCCAAACTGATATCAAGGTCTGTTCGGCTGTAATATTCTAAAATATTTGAGGAAGCATTCGCTAAGCTAAATCGACTAAAATGATGTAACTCAGTGACGTTTGCTTGAATTCGTTACCATGTAGGTATTCAAAACTGACGATTGTGCCATAAAATACGATATTTCAACACTGCGCGCACTACCACGGATTCAGTTCACGGCGACATTTAAAATGACTGGATTGGGTATCTACTCAGACTGAAATGACGTAACTTCTGAACCTTAGTTGACTTCAATATCGTCTCCTTAAAAAGGACCTTGGTTAAGGTAGCCATCTTAAAGCGCGACATTCGCAAATGAACTGTGAAGCTGTTTTATTAAGACAGCGCTCTATCAGTTACCTTTGTTACCTTAACCCAACACTTCCTTCGGGGAGGACAATTTGATAGATTTCAACCTTAACAGTACCCATCTCTTTGTATAAGCTACTGGCAAGTTTAGAGATCTCTCCTCAGTGTACAGGATTTTTCACGCTGGTTGCATACTCCATGCGCTTAAGAGTTTCACCAAAAATGCCAAACAGCGTAATTAGAAGTGGAAAACTCTAATCAATCAATTCGCTTTAAAATACTAGCAACACCAAAATGTTAATTAAGCAAACATCAATTGAAATCTTAGCCAATCCATATCGAATTAAATTGGAATTTCGTCTGACCGAAACGAAACGTCGTGCAGCCATTCCCATCACAAACAATCGCCAGAGTTTGTTGGATTTCTTGGTCATTGGTGCTGATACCTGATGAACACCTAACAGCAAAATTATTACGTGCGATTCCAATCAGCAAGTGCGACGACACAGTCATTTTGCAGTCACTCCTCCTATGGAGGAGTGAAGACCACGTTCCTTTTATACACTTTCTTCATTCAGCTCCATGTGGACTAGTGACAGCGGCGACGGCCGGCGGTGTGGTGTAGTGTGGCAAGGACAACTGCTCTCGCAAAAAGCGAATTAATCACATCAGGCAAAAATGTCATCAACATTAACTTTTGATACCATCAACAGAGCCATAAAGAAGTTGCTTTTTGTTTTGCTACGTCCTCTGGTGAGCTCTGGTCGGTTGGTCGGTGATGGTGTCCAATGCTCCTCTAAGCCATATGTCAAGCGGAAAGAGGGGAACGGATCCAAGTGTGGAACTGATGGTTTTTTATGGGTTTTTTTTTTTTTTTTTTTTACAATAATGTTGGAATGCATTAGCTTTTGGCAGATTGCGCAGCTGATTGTACGGGGTTTTGCAGCAGGAGCGGAACCCAGTCCCAATTGCATGAGGACAAAAAAAAAAAACAAAAGCGAAAATATAGAGAAACAAACAATTCACGGAATGAGTTGGCATATGGCGGTAAAGTTAATATCTTGTGTGCATGCTTTACACCAAGTAATAAACTCACTGGTGTGAACAGAGACGTATGTACTTAACCGGAATAAAGATGCGACTACGACTACGACTCTGACTACGGGATGTCCTGTCGAGAGATTCGTGTGTGTGTATGTAATGTACAATGTGCACGCGAAAAAAAAAGTGAATCGTCAGAGATACATTAAGCGAGAGAATGGCAGAAAACACCAAACGAAGATACAACTCACGGAACAGATAGTGAATCGGAACAAATGTGAAAATATCGATCATCATAAATAATGGAAGTACAATCGGAGCACAAGTCATGGTGCTGCGATTGTTAGTAGTCGAGGTCCTGTGTGTTAAGGTGAACCTATCATGGGGAAGAGACCAAGTAAAAAGGTGTCGTTGGGGGCACATCAGATATCTGGTAAATTATTATATTCGCTAGCTGTGTACTAAGTGTGGGTGTGGATTGCTTCTACCCTTTGCATTGTGCCAATCGTACTTGTTAATAAATATCAGCGCACGTCTGTGCATACATACGTATGTACATTGGACAGGAGGAATTATTAAAACAAAATATGCACTAAAAGCTGTCTACTTTATTTGCCGACCGTCATGGAATTTTTACACGTCCATATTCATACTTTTATTTAATTGTACTTAATGGGTGGGGAAGAACCATTTCAACTCAGTTATCAATATTAATTATAAATGCCGGTATCATTCTCACTTAGTAAGGTAAACAGTTGTCTCATATCATGCAGACTCTCGACTTATACGATGGAGGCCAGGATGGGACTTGGAAAGTTCCTTTCAGCAATTAATGAATACTTACTTTCCAAAATTCAAAGACAGTTGTCATTCAGAATGCGCAACCTTCCACTTGGAACTTGCCACTAAATAGAAACCATGCTTAGACTATAATCTTCTACATAACTCTTGGTAACAACAGTTAAACCAAGTCAGTCGATGTCAAGGAATATCTAAAGGAAAAGTCCGTTCTCTTTCTCCTGACCGCAGTGAGAAATGTGCTTCTGAAAGGTAAGCCTGAGGTACTAGTTGCGTACTTAGTATTGATTTAAGTAAGCGACTTTTTTCCAGGCGTAAATATTGAATTCTAAGCCTGCACTTATCCGAAACGTTGTCATCCTTATTAACAGCTAGGATCCCATCAAGGCCCTAGCGTCCCTTGAAATACGTCATCCTCTAAGAAGGTGGACGATCTCGCTTGAATAGAACATCATTTCCGAATCAGAGTAGCCTGGGTTTCGAGCCACAGCCATATAGAGTAGAATGACCGACTTGATCAACTGGCGATGTGGGATTCAGAAGTTGATAGATCTCTTACGAAGACAAACTTAACTGCAGGTGGTACAGGTTACTAAATTGTACCATATCAAAGCAAATATGGCCAAACTACAATTGGTCCAGAACTCAAAATCTACAAAACAGGACTCGTACAGAAATTGCAAGGCCTTTAGGACATATGTTCAGGCTAGGTATTCCATATATCGTAGATTATCGCAGCTGCAATAATGAGGATGAAAAAAAAAATAGGTTTTAACGTTCTCTGAGGGTGGACAGCTCTGTATAGGTTCAGACATTGAACACTAGGTAAAACCTTCTACGAAAAGTTTAACGAAATTTCAAAGAAAAACGACTTTGCTCCCTTCTCTTGGTAGTTTTAAAATGCCGCTAAATCTACTACTTCTACCCACCTTCCCACCTAAATTTAGTCTGTAGAGCGAGTTTATCAACCTTAAAGACTGAGTTTGAATCATACATACTAGTCATTCGAAAACTTTGTGTTGTGACTCAAACATTCTCCCCGAACACAGATGAGCAGTAAAACTTTGTTTGCTATGATGAGCGATCAATGCATTTCAAAACCTCCCAAGTAGTGAAAAAGAATGATATTTTTTCGTGTAGCATCAAACTTCAAAAGTGGTGGCACTCTTGGTTGTCCTTAAACATTCTTAGGTTAGGTTAGGAGGCTTTTCCTCAATCTGACTCAGAAACAAAACTTTTTCTTTTGTCTATGTCGACTCTGGTTAGGTTACGGAGATCTCTGTAGTAATAGTATGTAACATGCATGTACATCTTCTCAAAAAGTATGTCATTGTTTCTTCCACATTCTCGTAAGTGCGCCAATTAAATGGGGTTAGTAAAAGATACGCCAGGATATGATCGCAACCAGAGATTCAATAATGTTTTCCATCCCAATCAGAAGCAAATGCAAATTTGTCTGCAAAGCAACTCCGGCTGTACTGCTTAGAGCGCCGATTATATAGACGACGGATAGTCCTACTTCGCAATACTATCCATGGATTGTCCATTGCCTTACAGTGGGTCTCAGTGATACGAAGCCCTGCAAATTATTATACGCAGTAGGTCCAAAGTTCGTAAGTGACTATGAAACTTACTAAACTTCATTCTTAAGCTGGTAGTTGTATGTAACTTGAGGGATAGAAACGTAAACGTGTAAGGCTGTTAGAAGTAAGACTGTCTAAGATAGATGTTGCGTCAGATAACCTGAAAGCCAAACTATTCAAAAACTATAAGTTTTCCATCGATCGATGATGGGAACCCAAGTACAACGTGCTCGAAACATAAAAGGGAGATAGCCTTACCTATGCCACCTACCGAATTATGTTCCACCTGATCATCGTCCTTAAGGTCTTATCTAAGTCGATTTCTAATCAGTTAACGCCCTAGGACAACAATCAATGTGATTCCTATCGGTACAATCTTCGTTTTAGTCTTAATAGAAAATTGACAATTGACCTAATCTACCCACTATGTCTAGAGAAGGCTGTGAAAGTCCAATTTGATACCCACCATCTGTTTATTGATGTCAAGGCTGCATATGGTACTATAGGATAACCCTATCATGCCATGTCAAGTTAGCTTAAATCCATTAAACTCGAAGAGACCCAATTTTTTTTCTTATTTCTTTCTGTCCCACCTGTTGTGAGCGTCTGACAAACATCCGAGAGTATAACTTTTTATTTGTTTAGCTGGATTGGTTTAGATTTACAAAGTCTGTATAAGAATATAGCTACACTTAGACACACTATCCGTTGGGACACCACAGATCATTTCACTACTACCAAGCTTTCACAGACTAGTTGAACCAAACCCTGAAAAGAACCCATATGTGGAGCAGTCTACTTTGTTACAAGATTAAATCGTTGTAAAATTAAAAGTGTCCTTTCTGTGCATGCAGCTCCTGCAGAAATCAATACAAAAGAGGACTAACCTTTAATTATGTAATCCCACCAAGCAGTATTCACTCAAAACACCGATATCAGAATTGATCTGTGATGTGAATATCAACCGATGTGCCTACACCAAACTCGGCATTTCACCAAAATCATAGGAGTAGTACCTTCTCTCTTCCCGAAATGTCTCTGTGGTTTCGTACCAATACAGGTTAATGTTGAACAGTTCCATTATTTCGGATAGCAGTTCCAGCAGGGCTTAGTCTGTGTTTTCATTTGTCGAGTTTTGATCATCTACGACCGAGTATCCTCCAATTTCTTCGATTCCGGGCACTCTACTTCCAGTTATCTAGACCAAACGCTCTGGCATTCGCGATAGCTTGATCCTTAAAACGGAGGTTCGGTCTTGCTTGTCGTCTCGGACCTGGGGGCTTTGATTCGAAGATCCTCCTGATCGAGCATTATTATCCATTCGCTCGATGTGGCCGAGCCAGTGTAGTCGACGTGTTTTGACTTTTTGGACTACATCCACATCTTGGTGCAGCTCATAGAGTTCGCGGTTGTATCTTCTCCTCCATTGACCCTCCTCGCATACGAAACTAAATATCCAACGAAGAATTTTTCTCTCGAAAGTATTCAAAATCTACTCTGCTTTCCTGCTTATCGTCCAACACTCGGCTCCATACAGTAGAATTGGCAGGATCAAAGTTTTGTAGAGCATGTAGAGCGTTTCGTCTTCCCAGTTAGAAGTTTTGATCCCATTTGTTTCGCCAAACCGAAGTAGCAGCGGTTTCCTAGGGTAGTCTTCGTCAAAATATGAGACAATGCGAATCCATAAGATGTCTGCAGAGATTGCAAACCTGGTAAATATGTATGTCCTTATTTAAGAAAGCCCATAAAGTCAGAAGTACGCCCATAAGCCTTACACTGAAGAACAGGACGATGGAATGGATGCCCTCTCTCTAGACTTCGTCTACAAATTCAAAGGATTTAAGTGTCCAAGTCCGAACAAAAAACAAAAAACTGAAAGTCTGAATAAAATAAATGTTTTTTTAAAAACAACGATAATGTACTCTTTCTACTATAATTCTCAAATTGGCGCCTTAATTAGTATCCACGGTCAAAGACAAACCAAGTAGTCATTACAAAAGAACACGAAGCAATGCTTCCCCCAAAACAAAATCCCATTCATCCATAGAAATCAAAGAGCACAAAAGAATCACGTCGCCACCACTTGAACCACTAAACTCACTCAGTTGAACCTAAAAACAGAAAAAAGCAAAAAAAAAAAAAAAAAACCACAACGACCACAACGACCCAGCGCAACTGACAACGAACAACGACACGGCCAAGACGATTACGCGAAAAAGGTGCACAAAGCCCAACTCTTAGTAGCTCCCTCACTTCCATCCCATTAGTTGAATGCTCACTGGCGACAGCCAACCAACACCACTATCAGTCGCATCAGCGCCCCGGCAATCATACAAACAACAACCAGCCGGAGAATAAAGGAAAAATTCCTGAATTTCAAAATGCATCCAATGGGATGGGACACAAAGAAATCTCAGATTCATATTTAATAAATGATATATCTTAAAAGATTTTAGCGCCACACAAAGCGGGACAATAAGCCGCCCCCCGGTCCCCTATTCCCCCGGGGGCACACGGGAAGGAGCCAACATTACAGAGTGAAAAAAATAAACGGGATTAGTTCACATTTCAAAAAGGGGTTTCATTTTCCACAATTTTATTTATGGAGTCCAGGTCTCCTCGAGGCTACGTGTACAACTCCATCGGATCGGAGAGTGAAGCACCGCATCTCTCCGGGGATTATGCACAGCAGCACCAGTTGAGAGGCAGGAGTACCACTTGAAATTGTGCCTTCCATCTCCAGTCCACCAATTCAGGGGAGAAGGACGACCTACGACGACAACTATTCGTACGATGAGGACGGATTCGTTTCGTAAACTGATATCGATTGCAAGTTTGGTTTCGGTACGAGTACGAGTACGACTACGAACGAGTATCTGTATCTGTTGCTTGAAGCTTGATTTAAGGACTGAGAGCGAGAGAGATGAGATTAGGTCCGAGTTACGACGAGATCCACATCCAACCAGCGCTGTAGCGATAGCGCCCCGCACCGCACTCCCGTATTTTGTTCACGCAAGGATTAAGCGAGGAGAAAAATTAATAATTAAACGATGCGGCATGATTACGAAATGGAGTCCAAGCACAAAGGGGGCACGACGACGACACGCAAGGAAGGCCAAGAAAATATGTGTATTTGAGATCAATTTATTGACATGTGTCACACGGTATCAAGGTTTTGATCAATCAGCCAGGGGCAGGCATATTTGTGCGTTGTGCCGATTTTGGTTTGATCCTGACTTTGGCTTGTTCGCGGATGGATAAATCAATAACCGGATTGGTTTGATTGACTTGTGTGTGAGATACAATTGAAGAAGCGCAGCGGAGTGTTTTCAGTTTTTTTTTTTTTGTTTTTTTTTTAGTTCAGATGACGTTTTCACATTCCGGTACACTGTGGCGCATCTATGCGATGTATCTCTAGAAACAGTGCGATAAATTATGGGAGGATTATCTCCACTGATTGGTATTGTGTATGGTGTAGTAGTCAGTGATGCGCATCAATAATAGGCTTTCCTTGGATGAGCTGCCTTCAAATGGGTTCAGCGCATATTTTAGTGTTATTGGTTGGTAATTAAATTTATTCGATTATGGAGTTTAACTAGAAAGACTGGACTGGATTTGTTAAGGCAAGTTATCATTTACTTATCATTCACGTATAAGCAATAGTTCTGATTCACCTACTGGACCATACTTTTTGATAAGTGATCATAAAAACATCAACGCTCCCTAACCCTTTTTAAAATTTTTAATTCATTAGATGCCCTTTTAAGTTGGGGTCCATATCATCAGGTTTGAGTGAGTATTGCATACTTAACTTCGCCTACATAACTTCGAATGACTGCAAAAAATAGTATGAATCTGGTGTAAGTCTTCCAGTTCTTCCTAAAAAGAGTGGCTATGGATAGCCTCCTCTTGATATAATATTTGAGAATATGTTTTGCCAATATTTAGGCCCATCATCAAGCACTTTCTACCCTCTAACTCTAAAATTTTCGTAAGACTTTGGGCACTACACCATTCAGACATTGATGAGAGTTTGTCCTAAATCCCAGTTTCAAAATATGTCGGGTTTTTAATAGCACTATCTAGTCTATGTACATATGGATTCTATGGACTTTGACTACCCTAGATAGTGACACAATTTTTGACTTCTTGAAAAAATGCATTGTAGGACTACTGAGAAGGCCGAGCATCCTGGTGAAAAGCAGAGAGACCCATATCTGCAGATAGTCCAATTTGTAACCCTTCTGATACAATGCTTTAAACTTACCGCTGACTATTATTATCACCAAATTATCAGCCGATAGTCATACCTTGAAAGTTTTGTGATTGAAGTAGACTGTTTATATTTTCTGTTTCAGAGGAAAATTCTTTGCAACACATTCAGAACCTTTTGCGTTAACGAGCCTTGGAGGTGATAATTCAACAAAGAACTGTACAACGAAACGACATCGATCTATCAAAAAACAAAACTTCGCATCACAGTCTGTGGAGTCTTCGAATCCAACCATGAGCAATAAGGCAGTAGATGGAGACCTCGTCGTAGGTGGCACGCATAAATATATGGGAACAAAACCGACTTGGAATGCGCAACTGAAGACGTGTTGGTTGAAAGCCAGGTTCACCCCCAACTGAAGTGGCAGAAAGAAAGAAGTAAGAACTTATACTAGGAAGCTGTGATAGCCGAATCAATCATTCGAATGACCACATAGTTGAGGTCACAATCACGAAGAATGCTGCGAAATGTTTAGGTTACCTTAAACGGTGCAAGAACTACTTTTTTTAGCTCTGATCTGGTATATAAGACACACATACATTCACCCCAAGCTAGAGTATAACATTCATATCTGGGCTAGTGCAATCAAAACCAACTTATGACTGCTAGATGGTACCCAAAATCGTGCGTTATGACAAATCGCCATATCATACAACAGAACGCGAATGTAAAATGCCCTACCACTTCCAATTTGTCTCTCCCATAACATTCAAAACCAACGTGCATCGTTGGTATTAATAAAGCCTTGAGCTTTACATGGTATCTTTCTATAGGTATTTCTAACAATTTTAGAACAAAATCAGGAAAGCTAAGGTCTTAGGCTAATCATCTCGGCTTGGGTTGGGTTGGGTTGGATGGTTGTCCCCGCCCAGCAGACAAACACTTAGACCAAAAAGAAGCTCCTTGTGATACCACTATGGCAAAAAAGGATTATCCGGACCGGAGACCTAAGTACGTGGAGACTTTCCAAATGGGACTGGAGACAGGGCAATCAGTTTCGGTGTGAACCCATGCCAAAAGATGTGTCTTGGTTTCCTCCTCTTCCCTGTCTTTACTTACAGCTTCTACAGGAATCATTGAACTAAGTACCAAGCTTTCTGGCATGTCTACATACCAGACAGTGCCCTCTGAGAGCGCCAACTGTATTGCTTTTCCTATTGGTTTTCTTACAATCCAGCTCTGGCCAGATTTGTTTAAAAGAGAGACATGTACTGGTATTGTTCCACCTACTGTTCTCCATTCAAATGGTTGCGATATCTAATTAGAATTTTATCGATTTAATAGGTGCTGTCGATTCCTCCTACTCTCAGGAAGGTTCCGGTCTGCACCCTCCTTAGCTAGTTCATCCGCTTTGCAATTGCCTGAACTATCCCTATTGCCTGGAACTCAGCCGAGAGATACGTCGCACCTAACAGCGATCTCGGTAAGAGATCTGCGGTATTGCTTTATCAACTTGGATCGAAGTATTGGCGAGCGCAATTTGACTATCTATGTAGAAAACAAAATTGAAGCACTCTATGGAATTACTCGAAAGCCAGGTCGCGGCTTTACAGATTGCTGCTTGAAATACACCACAGTGTTCCGGCAGTTGTGTGGTGATACAAATATCCAGTGGACTGAAGTAGAGTCCTGCACCTTTACCAAATGCTGTCTTGGAGCCGTCTGTGTAAATTTCTATCCCAGACTCATTTGAAATTTTTCCTAGTTTTCCAAGGATTTCTGCTAGGATTCCTTGTGTTATATTTGACGTTGAAATCCCAATTACTAGGAATAGTGTTTAGGATGCTGGTATGGTCCATGTTTCTACGAAATAGTTACAATGAATTCCTAAGCCGTAATACTGCTTTAGCCGCCATAAGCTTCCAACGGGAAGAAGATGGAGCATAGTTCATAGTGCAGCTATAAGAGTGGTTCTAAGGGCGCCCGTTACACAAACGCAGGGTAGCATTTGAACCGTCTCAAGTACTGCAATGTTGCTTTTCTTGTCCAGTGCCGTCCACCAGATCAGTACTTCGTACCTAATGGCTCTAATGACTGCCGTGTATATCCAGTGAACAATCCGGGACTGGAGACCCCAGTCTGAGTCCATAGCCTTCCTACATGCATATCCATGTTCAATCCCAGTATTTTATCGAGAAATACCACCAAATATCTGGCGTGATCTGCAAATTGCAATTGAATACACTTTAGTTTTGAGAGAATTATACATGGAATGTTGCCGCTAACTACGAAACCGACACTACCTGCTCACTTTGCGAGTTTATTTAGAGCAGACTCCATCAGATCTCTAAATGTTGAAAGGAACTTCCCTGATATCGCTATCGCAATGTCGTACGCATAGGTTATGACACTGAACTCCTCATTACCCAAAATTAAAAGTATTTCATTCACTACCACGAGCCACAATAGTGGGTGATAATACTCCGCACTGGGGGGTACCCATGTACACTGAACTTCTGGTTAGACACCACCCCAGCTCAGCATGGATAAGCCTACTTTTAAGGATTTGCTCGATCCAATAGCAAAAATAGTTCTCAACCTTCAAGTCAAGAATTGCATCAGATATAGCTTCTATTTTGAGATTGTTGAAAGCTCTTAAAATATCAAGGAAGGACACTATACTGAAATCCTTGTTCTCAATTTTTTTTTCAATAATTCCTACCAACGAGTGCAGGGCAGTCTCTACCAATTATCCCTTGCGATACGCGCGTTGATTACTATTTAAATTTGTTCTTATGTGGACGTTGATCAGCCTTTCCAAAGTCTTTAATAGAAAGAAGGATAGGCTGCTAAGCTTACAATTAAAGAAAACTTTGTTGTCACACCAATGATACAACAACAGTCTTAATCAACAATTTTTATCATAGCAGCACATATTCCATCAGAACCTGATGATATATATATATGTATATATAGTCCTCAAAAGACAAACTAGAAAATTAATCAAATCTTGTGGCCAGACCTACAGGTTTCACTGTACTCCCTTTGCTCAAGGGCCACTACCTTCAATTTGAAAACTTAATGCGAACTAGTCTAGGAAGGCTTTCCTATAAGAATCCCCATAGTTTGGATTAGTGGAGCGCAGAATTTTCCTGGACAATTTTTTGTGCTCCGGGTTCCACTAAGGAACACGAGAAGGCTGGACATAAGTAAATCACTGCTGGACATTATTAATAATTTGCTCACTAGTAGACAGTTCGGTGTGAAAAATGGCAACCTGACTTCTGCTGACACGCTCCAAATTAAAAACGATCTGCAACAGGGTGCGGTAAATTGGTCCATCCTTTACACTAGGTTCTATTCACAATGCTATTGTGTACACAGACTACCTGATTGCGTACAGGTCAGGTCTAAAGGTCGAGGTCATTGCACTGCTTTTGCAAGGCAACTTTGATACGATCCAGTGATATTATAGAAGTTGAAAACCACTCTGGTTAAAGCGCCATTATCAGGGACCAGAAAAAATTGGCGAATGTTCTCTATCGTGGAACCGCATGGGCAGCAGCGACTGGTGAGTCGATGTGTTATCAGAACTCCCCTATGGGTATCCTGTGTGACTCAAAGTGGAGGTAAGCTTGATGGAAAGATTCGGTGTCTGAAAGGACTTGCCTTCATTTAAACAGAACACCAAAGTCTGAGGAGCGTCGCCAAATCATGTTTAAGATGTGGAACGGCAGGGTCAGTAATGTTGGTAATAGAGCTTCTTCATAGACACCTTTCAATCCAGGGTAGCCTTAGTAGTGAAGAGTTGACCATACCTATATATGTAGTTAAGTTAGTTAAGCTTGTTTTAAGCACTTTTGTCTCGCTTTAAGAATTAATGAATAAATTAAAAACAAAATTCCCCTAAAATATTGAAGGTTTTTCAATGGCTCCGCACTGACATTTGGAAAAAATGACAATGATATAAGCACCACGGGGAACATCTATTTCAACATCGACAGTCGTTACTTCATAACTAAACCTTTATTATGAACTGAACTTATTATTACTACACAGTCTTGAACTTATCAAGTTCACTGTTTGGTTGGGTTTGGTTCAGATTGAAATGGATCGACCTTTTTTTTACTATTCGCTGTAATAATGGATAACGCTTGAAAGTACACCGCTGATAAAGAGGGAAATGCCTTTACAAAGGACCTTTTTACCAGCTTTGACTAAAATTATTTTTGCATGCTTCAGCTGCGTGTGCTATTCATATACCGAGTACGAGTACATAAGGATTTTTCAACTGAGTGCACTTATGTCCTCGGAGTTGTTTTTTTTTTTTTTTTGTGATTGGTCCATTCAATGCATCACCCAATGGAATTTGAATTTTTTTTTTTTCGTTTGTTTGTTTGTTTGTTTGTGTCGTATCACCGTTGTTGTTATGAAGATGACAGTAGGTACATGCAACCATTGAATCCATAAGAATTTCAAAAGAGAAATGCACATTTCCACTCGCGTAAACATGAAGCGCCAGTGTTGCTCCGGTTTTTTGTCAGAAATGATAACCACTTCATTTGGTTAGAGGCTCTTCAGAGATTATTGCCATCTTGGGAACACGAATGGTTATGGTTGTCCCGGTGACATTAGGGGACATCCACATACATAATATGGAACTCGTACTCGGGTGTACATAACACTCGAATGGGAATCGGCAACATGGCGGAATTTATTTTTTTTGCTTCTTCCCAGTTTGCAGTGGATAAAAAGGGGTCGAAGCACTTCAGTTCTTAGATGACAGAGATCCTCAGTCAGCACATAGAAATGCATACAAATTGTTGGTTTAAATGAGGAGGGTTTGGTTAAGAGAAACAAGGGATCTTCCTTAGGCTTCGTGTGATGGTACAATGGCGTATACTCTTATGTAGATATTGTTTTCGGGGAGGGATCGTACGTATGTATGTATGTATGTAAGTACGGCTTTGTACAAGTGTGGTTTAAATATTTATATACCTCGTTATTTGAATGCATATTTAAGTGAAATGCGTTTTGCCAACGACAAGGGAATGCGAATGCTTAGGGTTCCTCTGACCCTTTTTTTTTGTACGGATAAGTTGAATAAACTATTTTAAATGGGCTTTGAGGTGGAAAAATATTGTTCCACTTGTCTTTGGTACACAATGCGAAAGAATATGTCATTAAGCCATTAGGAGTAAAATCTAGGAGGAAGAACGGACGAGAACAATGGAAGCGTTGGTCGGTGCGCTGCAGCAGGCAGACACTCTACATTCACTCCAAAATACTCTTCTTTACAGTATTTTAAGTGATTGCAATTAAAATACACTTTTTTTTTTGTTTGGGTAGACACACTGAAAGGCTTTATATGTACATATCTGTATGCATCAAAGCAGAAAATGTATCTACTGTTAGCCTTACGCAATCTTAAAAGGTATGACTAAATCTAAATTTTTATTTTCCTGTAGGAATAAACAATCCCAATCCTTAATAAACGAACCCACAGAAAGATTCCAGTCTTAGAAACGCGGATAACGAACCAGCTATACAGTACATCCGCAAGTCATTGCCTGTAATTCTCTGGTGACCAAATTTCAAAATGTCGCACACGTAGCCACTTGAACTTGAACTTTCGATATAGGATTGCTTGAATTTAAGAAATTCTTGTGTTTGTTTTCATGGAGAAGAAGTGCAACAGTCTTGTACTCCCAGGCTCAAGCGAGCTGCTTCAGTTACTTACTTACTTACTTAGGTAGCACTACAGTTCGGGGTGAACCCGAGCATTTGCGTTCATTCGTTCTACATGTCCTAGCCATCTTAAACGACGGATGCACATTTTTCTGACTAGGTCGATGTTGCTGTATAGCTAGCATAGTTCGTCATTGAATCTCCTCCTCCAAAACCCATCAACGCAAACGGAACCGAAAATTATACGAAGAATCTTTCTCTCGAAGAGACCGAGGATATCTTCATCCGCTGTTGATAGAATCCAAGCTTCAGCACCATAAAGCAGGACTGGGATGATCAAGGTCTTATACAGAGTCTCTTTAGTTGTTCAGAATAGGACTCTACTACTCAATTGCCATCTCAGGCCAAAGAAACAGCGATTAGTAAGAGTTATTCTTCGTTTAATTTCTGCTGAGTTGTTGTTGTCAAAGTTTATAGCAGAGTCGAGATAGACAAATTCCCTTATTACCTCATAGTTATAGCTGTCGATTGTGACGTTCTGTCCAATTCAATGATGTTGTGCGTCCCTTCTCGTTGACAACATTTACTTGGTTTTGCCCTCAATTATCGCTAGACCCATTGTAGCAATTTCCTCTTGAATACTATCGAACGCACCAGTGATAACCCGCTGAATTCTGCCATTTATGTCAATATCGTCGGCGTACGTTAATAGTTGCACAGACTTTTGATAGATTGTGCTTCCGGTGTTGTCTTGTGAGTTGCGCACAATTCTTTCGAGTATGATGTTAAAGAAATCACATGCCAGTGCGTCACCCTGTCGAGGATATGCCAAAGTAGTGGGCGCTGTGGCTCAAGTGATTAATGCGTTGGACTACGGAGCGAGGGGTGTCAATCCCCAGACAACACCTAAAATTTCTTTCACGGCCCCATCTTGCGAACGTCTGACAAACATCCGAGAGTAAAACTGTCATCAAAAAGCATCTCAAAACAAACAAAAATTGCCGTTCGGATACGTCATTAAATAGTAGACCCCTTCCATTCGTGTAAAGAATATAACACGCACAAAACGAATGGTTGTGAGAAGTTAGGCCCTGGGTCCCAAAGGCCTTTCCTGGCCCTGTCGCGCCAAAAATTTGTATTTGTATCTGCCTAAGTGTGAAGATTTGATCGATTGTGGACGTTCATGGTATGAAACCACAAATTTGTGCCTGCGCATTTCTTGGCGTCTCTCAGGCCTCAAGCTAAGACGGGTTGTGCCGCAACACTTAAAAAAAATCTTAGAAAATGCACTTGGTCCTATTTCATTTTTGCACCCGGGACACTATTTCTGAATTATATACAGAAAATAAAATAGTTATCACACTGCCAAATGAAAGGGTGATTGAATGAAATGCTGCAGACAGCCCATGCCAACCCGCGTACCTACTTATCTGACTTTTTTTATCCAGGAAAACAAATGCTGCCATTTGAATCTCCTACATGTTCAACACCCTTTTGTGAAATAAAGCCATCCGAACCGAACCGTAGCTATCAAATCTCAGAAAAATCAAATTTTCGCAATTTGTAAAATGTTTCCACATGCAATTGTATCTATGTATCTTTTATTCGTTTGGTCGGTCGATCGTTGGTCTCGGCCCGTATTTTCTCCTTGCCAGGATTACAGCTTTAATTAATTGCGGATAAAGTCGAAAATTCTTACAAATTAACAAGCCATTTATCTTGGCAACAAGAAAATACAAAAAAAACAAAAAAAAAAGAGAAAAGTCCCATACTCCCCAAGAGTCCTTCCAATAAATTACCATCGCACTGTAGTATGAATATACTATGGCTCTACTGTGGTATACTACCTAATAAAGTCTAAGTTTGGCGCGTGCTGGAAACTGCTTCTCCGCTTCTGGCTTTGGTGTTGGTGCTGCTGGTGCTGGTGCTGGTGCTGCTCTGGCTGTAAATCGTTTTCAAATAAACCACTTACACTTAACGTATAAAGTGGAGCAAACAACTTTGTAGGAAATGTGGATGTTAAGATTAATTGCTTCTGGCAGTGTGAGGTGGTAAGACAAGGCAGTTGTCTTGCATTGCAAGCAACTCAGTTAATGGTGCAATGTTCACGTACTACATCTAGATATGTACATCTATGAGTTGCTCTGGCAATGTGTTGATTTTTCAGAGGTTTTCTTCCCTGTTGCATGGATATATAATATTTTAATGAAGACAAGGTAAATTAGATAAAATTGAATGGCAAATAGATTTACAGTGTTTAATAAAGGATTGAGTGAGACACTTTACAAGCGAGAATAATTACACAGCGACATGGTAAGGGGGAATTTTCAATGTAAAGTGTTGACTTGGTAATGTAGAACAGGTCCTTTACGACATTTATTGTAGATCTAAAATGTTTTTCGTTTGTATGGTTTCCTAACACATTCGTTAATACGAAAGGAACTTCTTGTGATATAAAACTCTACCCTGAGCTAGGGTGCTGCCTGACGAAAAGATCGATGTACAAGTTAACCCTCAGGGGAAAGTAGTTTCAAGGCTACTGTGCCTCATGGTACTGAATGAGCTACTCCTAACCTTGAGTATATAAAAGAAGCTTATGCGAAAGACATTAAGATAGCCACATCAGCAAAGTTGTAGTAGACTTTTAAAAAGAATGCTCTTAATAAACTTGCAAAGTGTACGGCAGTCATCAGGCCTATCATCATGTGCTAAGTGTTAGTCTGGTGGTTGGCACTGGTTAAAGCAATATTACACCACTCGGGTAGGTTTAAAGCTTATTCTGCATCTGGATAATCGGTGCCCTTAGAACCATCCCTACAGCTGCACTCGAAACTATGCACCTCCAATATCCAGGAAGCTGATGATGGCAAAAACTGCAGCGATCTTCGCAGCTGACACGTACTAATATGGGAGACGCTAGTATCTGAGTCCATAATACTATTTCTAGTAATTCGAAGTATATTGTCTATTATTTGGACATTTAAATCAAGTAGTAGATCAGGAATCACAGAAATGATTGGAATGTGGAATAATTTTGAATGAGTCCATAATAGACGTGTATACAGAGCGGGAGTCTTCTCCATTTATATCACCAAACGATTACCAGAGCATTGTAATCTCTGCATTAAGCAAAGATCGCAACACTCCGAGAAGCCAAAGAATGGTTTTCAATTGCAGTAAATTGCAACGCTATTGTTATGTATAGTATACATAGTCAATCAAGGTTAAAAACCTTGTAACCACCAGCAATACGATCCAAATTGGTCAAGCAATACCCCAGATATCTTAACGAGATTGCTGTTAGATACGACATACTATTTTAGTGTTGAGTTCCATGCCGTAGGGATGATCCGATCATTTGCAAAGCAAATAGACAAACTGGCAAAAGAGAGTGCAGGCCGTAACCTCCCTGATAATAGGAAGGGACCGAGTCGGCTCCTATAAAATCGATAAAGTTCCGCTTAGGCACTGTAGCCTGATTAAAATTTTTTAAGATATATTGAACTTCAGTTTCTTGAAAACAAGCCAGATCCATTTGCTGCATTAAAAATGTTTTAATTTAAAACCGGAAAGCAAACAGGTTATAAGCTTAAAAGCCTTAGAAGCAATAGTGACAGAGCGTGTGTTAGTACAGAATTCAAAAGTTTCTTAGCCCGAAATGGTATTCTTCATCAAGCCACTGTTAGCTATACTTCTCAGCAGAACGGCATCCAATCGTACGATTGTCCAAATGGGACGTTGTCTCCTGAAGTCATCGAAGCTGTCTCAAAGTTTGAGGTCCGAACTTGTCAACATCGCAGCCTGTATTACAAATCGGTCACCAACCAAAGTTTTAGATCAAATGACACCTTCCGAGCGTTAGAAGGGTAAAAACCGCATTTTAGGATGTTTGGTTATGAAGTAGTAGCCCTTGAGAAAGGACGAAAAAGGTCAAATTTTCTACCCAAAGGGAACCCAGCTAACGTTTGTAGGATATGCGAATTCAACCAAGCGATATACATAGCTTACCCAAAAGGAAAACCAGCAAGGAATGGAATGAAATAAACATGAACCTGAGACAAATTTTTTTCTGCATGTTGGAGATATAGAGACGAAAAATTATTATGAAAATGCAGATGAAGGTGAAGATGGCAAAGAAGTGCTGATGAAGTGTAAGTTGAAAAAGATATTGTCTCAAATCTCCCAGAGGAAGAAGAGGAAAGGATGCAAGTCCGAATATGTTTCGGTGTTAACGTGAAACAGTATCAGGCCTTAGTTGGAGGACTTACATATCTGGCCATAATATCGAGGCCGGATATAGCACACACTGTGTTGAAATTGGCTCAATTTCACAGTCATCCACACCAGGAACACTTTACAGCGGGGAAGCATGTTCTTCGTTATTTTAAAACTTATCCGAACCCGAATAGCCATCCCTGTGTTGCCTATGAGTAACTTTTTATTTTGTTCATGCTGATGGTATAGGAATTTTAAGAACACGATCGGCAACTTAATGTCAAACTTGATTCCAGTTTTTCGTTAGCCCCACTTTGATTACCACATATGCACAAGATATATGTCCGATTGTATGTGGGGTTCTCTGAAAGATCTTTCGTATCGCACACTCACAAACTCGCTTAGATCCTATATGCCGTAGTGAGTTTAAGGACCTCCACTACCTCTATGATTCAGCAACGTTGGTAGCTTTATTCTGATAGTGAATTTCGAATCCCTCGGGCACAGGAAAGCTTGATAATGATTCCTTTCTTCCACTCTTCGGGAAAAGAATCAGCTTCTCAGCTCTTTAGATGCTATTGGCGCCATTTCTAATAACTCGGACTGCGGGCAAATCTTACTTCACCCTGCTTATGGCTAAGAATTGTGACAACATGCTCCATCCATGTCTTGAGTTGGTTATCATCGGAATTGAACAAAAAGCAATTTAAATCTATCTTTCTGGCATGTTTAGGGATCGCGGGTGCAATACGAATGACACCAACAAGCGCAATGGAAGTGATCCTAGGTATTCTACCGCTAGACTTATTTATTAAGGATTCAGCGGTTTCAACGGCACTACGTCTGCACCGGGATGCCAACTGGCACTGGCGCTGAGGTTAAGAACGTTACCATAGAACTGGACAATCAATCAGGCGGAGGAGAACTTTGGAGTTCTCTGGTCCAGAACCATTCACTGCAATTGGCAGAGGGATGGTAGAATGCCTAATTAGCAACTGGGCCGCGACGGAACACCAGAGAAGGTAGTCAACCGTGGAAGGTTGCAGACAAGCGAAAATGGCTATTAAAATGCCGATTGGCCCCACTCATAGAGAAGTTCTAAGCTTAGGGCGCAGAACACTGAAATGGGTGGTAGCGTTATCTACAGGTCATGGAAATTTCGGGTATCACTTAAAGAAGATGGGTTTTCTGGACCAAGTCGGGACGGCAGCGCATATATTGTGTAAATGTCCGGCGCTATCTAACAGAAGAAGGGAGGTCCTGGGGAGCCACTGGGTAGATACCCAGAGAATGAACCAGATTTCTGTTAAACAGATGCTAGCGTTGACACGAGGAATTAAAACCAGAGAGGAACTGTGGAGAAATCCAGAGAGACTCTTGGGCTAAGATGGATCATTGAAGTGAGACGCTAAATATAGTTCCAATATAGATGGCTGATTGTATCTACTTCTCGCAAAAGGTGTTCATCTAAGGGGTCGACTCACTTATCGCGGAATGAACGATCAGGTTTTGCATATGGCCGTCAGGGGAAACCAATCACAGCCATGGTGGTGGCAAGACACGAAATTCCAGTACGCCTTCCGCTGACCTTTCCGCAGTAGAGTAAGACAACATGATCATTGGTTGATTGGTAAATCAGGAGACCAGCAAGTCACCTTGTGGATGTTAAGATGTTCTAGCTATGATAACATCTCGACTGTAAAGTATGTAGGTTTTCTAGGAACACATACATATGTAAGTACTACGTCAATCAGACTGATTTTTGCTCTAGTCTTTCGCCATTCGGAGTCTGTTAAGAGACCTATTCCATGCCCAGGATCATCAACAATAAACTCATTCGTATACGAAGCACATATTGTTGTTTTGCCTTCAACGTCGATGGACAATTTGTAAACTAGTGAGCTAGGTACGTGATTAAAACATCACAGGGCGATTGGATAAAAAAACAAATAACCGATTTCGAGGATAAAATATATACTGTTGTAATCAGTAAAATACAAATGTGTGTCTTAACAATTAACGCAGCATCCTTTTGAAATAATCACTTACTTTACACAATACTTAGTGGAAGAGTCACATCTTCCTGACAGATATGGAATCCCAGAACAAATTCTGGTCAAGATCATTTGAATTACAAAAACAATAAGGTTTGATCATAACAGAAAGCAAATATAACAAAGCTCAATGTGTCAGTATAATCACTTACCTCTGAATTCACTTTAAAAAATTCTATCCTTTTTAAAAAACCAGTAATAATTACGAGACAGACAGGATGTCTTTCAAGCTAGGTACTTAAACAAATTTTTGCCAAAGTTCCATAGATTTGACAGAAGGCAAAAACCAGTAAGAACCTCCTACAAGTACGTTAGGCGAAGCTAACAGCCTCTCAGGGTTATTCGCAGACTCAAAGATTTCTATTGCTGTAAGTGATTGTACACATTTCACCTCAGCCTTTGACAAACAAGGATTTAAAAATACAAAGTAAAAGCTTTTTAACATTCGCCTCCCCTCCATTATAATCCTAATCTTCCACTCGTATGTAAAATACATTTTAGCTTATAACCTGCATCCTCGTGTATCCTGCCAGACAAATTGTTTATAACGACCTTATTAGGCACGACAAACATTTCTCATTGTCTTTTTAAGAAAAAAACAAAAAACCCTCCCCAGAGGGACAGAAATAAAATATGCAACATGTAAGATGTAACTCGCACATGACCTTATTCCTGAGACCAAAAAAAACTTCTCCAAGCAAAATCAGCGTACAAGTTTCAAAATTTTCTTTCTTCATTTTGTCAACTTCTTTTTTTTGTGCGTTTTTGTTTCAAAAACCACCAGAAGCTATGTTCCTAAAAGTGAATTCAATTCCCCTTCGCACAATGCTTCTGTGAAGTGGCATGGTGCGCACACGGCAACATGAAAAGGAGCCGACGTACGAACGCCGAATTCGCGGTTCCGTAACAAATTCGGGCCAACAACGAATATATCCCATCCGCCGTATCCTCGCCATCCTTCATTCGATTGTGTGCAGTTCATTGTAGGCGCCGTTCGCAATGAATAAAACTGAATAATTACTCGCGCGAGTTGTATTGCATTTATCACACACATACACACACGCAAACATGTAGAGTCTTTAAAGGGTTCCTCTGTGTATTTTATGAACTACATACGACAAAGGATATGCTCTCGGCGTTCCGCCATTGAATTGTTCTATAGATGCATTGATTCAACTCCAGCAGTGCCAGTAACAAAGCCAACTGCAGTTCGTAGCACTTTACACTTTCTGTGTTTGGGGCTAGGAGGGGTGGCAATGCTTTTGGTACAAAAAGCGGTACTTGGCCATGTACACCATGCTGTTGGTGCATTTGAGAGAAGAAGAACTCGGTTCTGATAAGGATCACAGTTTAAGAGTTTTCTATATTGTATTCGCAGTTTTTTTTTGCTTTTTTTTGGCACTGGGCTGAAGTATTTGGCGAGATGCGAGGCACTAGGCGCAAAGTTTTCAGCGTAGAAATGGTTGAGGACTTGATTATTTGATTGGCTAGACCAGATAGTTGAAACAATTTTTTGGCCAGGATTTTGTGTATTTTTCATTTGATGGTGATGTTTTAGCGCACAATTAATGGGCCTGAAAATTGTGTCGTTTTGTTTCGGGTTGGCAACGGGTATTAAGGAGTTTTTATTCAGTAAATAGTTTTAGTGGAGATTAGGTTATTTCCGGTTGGATGTACTCGAGTGGAGAAGAGAAATTGTACATTTTCTTATTATACAGACTTTAGAGAGCAGTGTGCCAGATATTTAAGCTATCTGTGGGTGGGACTGCTTGACAGTACTGAATGAGAAAATGCTGACATTATTCAGGTCAGTAAGTGAGAAAATGATTTTTTTTTTTTTAGCTTTTTAGTGGACTGTGAATAATTTTGCAGGTAGGAGACTTGGATTGGTAGAATTTTTTGTTGAATGTCCTTTAGAAATATTTCTCTATTGTATTGTACTCACTCTGAAACATTCGTACCTACTCACAGTAATTCTTTTTGTGCGTGTTCATGTGTATGTACTTAGATGGTAGAATTTTTATTAATCGGTTTCTAAATCGGAGCCTTAGATTAGGTGTAAGCCTCTAATACATTACCATTGTAGCCACATAATGTACTGATTGAAAATGGTAAAAAAATTTTGTGGAATCTGTTGTAAAACACAGTAGAGTGGGGCTTAGTAAAAAACATTATTGGGTTAGGAAAGCTAATTGATCATTTTATCGAAAATAATTCTCTTGGGCATGCAGATTGGTGGTTTTATGGCTCTCAATATGAATAGCGATATGCTTCTCTGTTATTGATGCCATTTTAAGTAATTCCGAGGTTTGAGTACAACTAGAACCTCTGCTTGGAACACATTGGATGTGTCCGGAAGTCTCAGAGCCACCTGTGTGGCTACATCTCTAGAGTATACACCTCCTGACCCTGTACCCTCACTGGTCTTGATACCATCTGTGTATATTTCAATTTCATTTTGGAAACAGAGTATCTTCCTTTGCCAATCCCTCTTTAGGGTACATTACTTCGTATGATGTATCGAAGTCGAGGGTTTCATCCGATTTGACAGGAATGTCGCGTGGTGATTTCGTAAGAATGGACCTACATACGTATGTACATATGTGGACCATTTTGCTGAAAAAAAAAAAAACCTATCTTAGTGAGCCGATGAGCATTATTACCTGTAATTTCATTTGTAGGTCTAGTGGAAAAAAATACAGACACATCTCGAGTATAGCCGTGGGCGTAGTGCGCAAAGCACTGGTTCTGATGGCAACACAGGCTGTTCATCGTATCTTTACCAACGTATCCCGTGTATTCTTCTGACTATCAGGATATATAGCCAGTGCGTCATCCCTAGTTTCAGACCAATTTTTTTCCGCTGTACTCTTGCAAATGAAAAGAGCATTATAACACTTACGGAGACCTTACGGAAAGGGACAACTCCATCCCAGTTAGCTTCGGCAATTTGGAGGGTGGTATCTTGTATCTTTTTCTGAAAAGTGCAAGATTTGTCCAAAATTTTGAACAGGTAAAAGCAAGGCCGATTATGCCAAATATCTGGGAAACGAAGCACAACAAGAGATTACTCTTAGCGAGAGTTGCCGCATCGACAATGCTCTATGGCTCCCAAATATGGACTGTTGCCATGAAGACGAAATCGTATAGAAAGAAGACTGACTGAGAGACCTTACCGGAACAAAGCGTTGAGAGTATGCAGCGCCTTCTGAACAACTTCTTACGACACGCGGCATGTGTAGTGGCTGGCATGGTACCAATAGACCTTCTTGCTAAAGAAACGTAGAAGAAATACCGTGCCAGCAGGACAACGGCGACAGCGACGAGTCGAAGTAATACTGAAGTACCATCAAGGGCAAGTCTGGAAGAATGGCAGAAGGGATGGTATCACTCTGATATAGACAGGTGGACGCAGAGATTGATACCCAATATAGACGCCGGGATTAATAGGAAGCATAGAGAGCTGAATTTCTACCTGACACAAATGCTTACTGGCCATGAATGCTACAGAATCCGCCTGCCCTTGGAAACGGCGACAACACCTACATATTTTACAAAGTGCACGAAAACAGTGGAGGATGCGGAAGATCATGTTCCAATGTCCACGATATTACTTAGAACGACACCTGATGGTAAACCAACTGGGCGAAGATTTAACCCCAGAAAATTTCACTAGACAGATGATAAGCAGCGAAGAGGCTTGAGATGCAGTTAGCGACACTTTGACAAGCATTATGAAAGAGCACTAGCAAAGGCTGAAGTTCGCCCTCGCCATGAAGTGGTTGACGTGATGTGCTTCGCATAGATTTTGGGAACTCATTATTTTTCTGATACTGATTCCATGAGTCGCCTGCTTTAACAACGCGCCAAATAGTGGATCGTCAAAAACCATGAGTTTCTTAAAGATCCTCGATCGTACCTGCTTACTTACTTACTTACGTGGCGCTACAGTCCGAAGTGGACCTGGGCCTCAACCAGTTTCGCACGCTCACCGTGGACCAATTAGATTGCTGACAAAAGATTTTAAGCGTTCACACAGTATAGCAGATAAAATCTTGCAGGCGACGTTGAGGTTGACTTAATCCTCTATAGTCGGCACAGTATAGAAGGCCTCCTTTCTTTAGGATCAGCAAACAATGCTGAAATTCCATCCATCGGGCATACTTTCGTCTGACCATATTTTGCAAATGAGTTGATGATGGCGGCATACGACCCCTTGAGAAATTAAGGGACACTCGATCGGAAAAGGCTCTGGCGATCGTCAAACTTCCTCACAGTATTTCCTTGTCGTCGCAATGTTTTGGATATCCGCATCCGTACCTCGGCTACAACAAGGTAATGGTCTGAGTCGATGTTTGCTCCTCAGAACGTTCGGACATCCATCATACTGGAAGAATACCTTGCGTCGATCGCAATGGGATCAAACTGGTTGACAGTTGACTGATCCGGAGATCTCCTTGTTCCTTTGTGATTATTGCGATGTGGGAATCGCATGCTAGCTACTTGAAGATTTTGCCCCACTGCAAAGTCGATTAGCCTGAATCCGTTATTGGAGGTGGTGTCGCTGTTGCCTGGAACAAGATTAGGTGCCTGAAAAAGCACTACTGCCCCCTCTTTCGTCTGCTGCCATAAACGACTTCCAAAGCGGGTTGGTTACCCAAGCTCCAGTCGAGGTACTAGGCACCCAGCAGCCACCATCGTGAGAGGTTATCGTAACGCTTGTGCTCTCCTATATTTGCATCACTACCCTTTAGCCACTATCTGCCACTTTTATATGTTCACCATTAAAGATAAATTACTGTGATGACAAATTTATGTTTCCGTATACCCCCCAGCGATATTTTCATTTACTGCGACGATATACTCCATTGACTGGGAGGACAAACACAAACACCACTTCCTTGATCCATAGCCCATAAAGTTCATTCAAATTTCTTAAGGAATCTTGAAGTTTCCTTCTAGTTCGGTGGACTTTTGTAAAACTGCAAAAACAATACCATTCTATACCCGTCACCAATATGCGTATAGGTACGTATGTTTTCTTAAACGTCATAGGTACCGGCGAAAGCCTTCCAAAAGCCAAAGATCCTTAAGCTCAGACAGTAGATGAGACCGCAATAAAAAAAAACCTCTACTGTCATGTTTCTAAAAACTTGGGATCAAACTTTTTGATTGTTTCCCTCCACAACTTCTCACTTGTAGAATGAAATTTTGTAATACATCACCTACAAGCAAATACTTGATAACTCGTTCATACATGTGTACATATGTAGTATGTCTGCCTATATATACATATATCCACTCCTATCCTAACATCCAAAATCTTAATCTGCCGTCTGTGGGTCGCGTCATTGTCTCCAATTTCCCTCTCCCTTCATACTTGTTTGTCTATTATAAAGTTGGCAAATTTGTGCTTCTCGTCGCTTGGACCTGTAGATGTTTTATTTTTTTACAATATTATATGACTTCAAGGATGCTAAAGAAGTGCGTAATTTAGTTTGTACAAACCATCTTGTACAAACAAATTTGCGAAATAGACAAAAAATAAAAGGATAATGCATCCATACATAAATTCAATTACATTATAAAAATCAAGAATTAAAAATAAAAATATAATTTTCATCTTTTTTCTGTAAAGTCTGAAAATCTACTATCGTATGATAGTATCTATTGTTGCAACTAAGAGTAAATCGTTACTATTACTACGTTCTCCAACTTTTACAACTGAAAACTTGACACAATTCTCTTTGTAACTGGAAAATGGAATTACTATAGTCCTTCCAATTGGAAGAATTCCCAATTTCCACATTCCACAAACTGAGGCATTCACCAAGGTGCTTTAAAACTTTATATTTTGAATAAAAAATGGTAAATACCCGAAAAACAAAAAGGAATCTAGAAACCTACGATGCTAATAATAGTCAAGTAGAACCTTAACTCTTGTTACATTCACGTTAAATAGCACAGAAATCTGTTAAAAGAATTGCCAGAGAGAGAACCTTGTGTCTTGGAAGAAATTCCCCGCGTTATTCCCAAAATGGGGTAATAATTCCAAGACTGACTTTCACCCACCAAAGAGTTTTCCTGGAAAACGTTTGAACAGTTGAAAGCCAATTGAGTGGTTGAATGGGAAAAATTTCTCAAGAGAACAGGAACAGATACAAATCGCATGCGAGTTTGGCGACTGAGTGAATATAGAAATTTACGATATTTACGACCGAAATGTGAGTGATGTTATGCGGCAGGTTTTCCCCTTGTTGAGTTGTTAACCGATGACCTTACTGTTTGCTGAGTGAGTCTGTTAAAAGAATAAATGTGATGTTTGTTGGCTGTTAACGTATGAAAATACTGTTAGTAACAAAATCTGTGCATCATACATATGTAGATTGAGTGCATTCTGCAGACAATCAGTGAATAAAATTATTATGACGTGTCCATTGGCATATTTCGAATTGAAAAGGTAGAAAGGGATATTTTGAGGTCATAAAACAGCATTTGCTAACGTCTTGAAAAACATCCTTTCGTTACGCGTATCTTTGCCCATTAAATCGAAATGAGTGTCTAGCAGTTTAAACTTTTTTATGATACCTACCTAACTTAAGTCATCGATTTTGATGGAATGTTGGTATATATGAAAAGGAAGCCTGATAGTCTACTTAAATATATTATATAAACCCTACAAGCATAAAAATGAAACCAACAAGATTATGGAGTGAAGAATGGGTAGAATATGTTCTTTAGGTCAGTTAACACTTTCGGACTGAATGTTTGTGTGCCATGGTTACAAATCAAAATCGTACGTTTGCCTACTTGTCAAGTTTCACAGAGGACTGTTTTGGAAATTATGTGGAGTTTGAATTTCTACAAACCTAGAATGTAGTAGAATGAGAAAAAGTACAGCGAACCAAATAGGTATTTATATTGTATGCCGCGCCAGACAATAGACAAAAAATAAATTTATGATGCCCTCTCGTTGGGTAAACTAGAATGAATTATTTGTTTGCTCCAGTAAAACACTAATCATGAACTGGGTACTAAGAGTATGAGCTAATGTGTTATACAAAATTCATGTCAAATAACAGAAACCTCATCTTAAATTGAGAAATACTTATTGGTACATAACAAACCCCTCCCACGCTGAAATAAAAGATTAGTAGATAGTAAATAAATAGAAATATAATAAATGTTCGAAAAAAATTAAAGAATTTAGTGTGCAAGTTAAGTATACGATTAAAGACACCCGCCGGAAATAATGCAACACTCTTACAGATATATAGGATCAAGAAGTTGTGATCAATGTTAAGATTCAACTTCAGACACACCTACTTTAGAATCAAAGAACAAATTGTTGGAATTGCCAGAGTTATACTACGTCTCAGCGAGGAAGCTGGGACTTACCTATTTCTAACACCAAGGGATTAGGCTCTGATGCAACCTCTAGGCCCTATTCCAGAGAGACTTTGCAGATTTGCTTCATCTACTAGAGCATTTCTCTCACACAAAACCCCTCCCACGCTGAAATAAAAGATTAGTAGATAGTAAATAAATAGAAATGTAGTAAATGTTCGAAAAGAACAAAGAATTTAGTTTGCAAGTTAAGTATAAGATTAAAGACACCCGCCCGAAATAATAGAACACTCTTACAGATACATAGGATCAAGGAGTTGTGGTCAATGTTGAGATTCAACTTCAGACACACCTACTTTAGAATCAAAGAACAAATTGTTGGAATTGCCAGAGTTATACTATGTCTCAGCGAGGATGCTGGGACTTACCTATCCCTAACACCAAGGGATTAGGCTCTGATGCAACCTCTAGGCCCTATTCCAGAGAGACTTTGCAGATTTGCTTCATTTACTAGAGCATTTCTCTCACACAAAACCCCTCCCACGCTGAAATAAAAGATTAGGAGCTAGTAAATAAATAGAAATATAATAAATGTTCGAAAAGAAAAAAGAATTTAGTTTGCAAGTTAAGTATACGATTAAAGACACCCGCCCGAAATAATAAAACACTCTTACAGATACATAGGATCAAGGAGTTGTGGTCAATGTTGAGATTCAACTTCAGACACACCTACTTTAGAATCAAAGAACAAATTGTTGGAATTGCCAGAGTTATACTATGTCTCAGCGAGGATGCTGGGACTTACCTATCCCTAACACCAAGGGATTAGGCTCTGATGCAACCTCTAGCCCCTATTCCAGAGAGACTTTGCAGATTTGCTTCATTTACTAGAGCATTTCTCTCACACAAAACCCCTCCCACGCTGAAATAAAAGATTAGGAGCTAGTAAATAAATAGAAATATAATAAATGTTCGAAAAGAAAAAAGAATTTAGTTTGCAAGTTAAGTATACGATTAAAGACACCCGCCCGAAATAATAAAACACTCTTACAGATACATAGGATCAAGGAGTTGTGGTCAATGTTGAGATTCAACTACAGACACACCTACTTTTGAATCAAAGAACAAATTGTTGGAATTGCCAGAGTTATACTATGTCTCAGCGAGGATGCTGGGACTTACCTATCCCTAACACCAAGGGATTAGGCTCTGATGCAACCTCTAGGCCCTATTCCAGAGAGACTTTGCAGATTTGCTTCATCTACTAGAGCATTTCTCTCACACAAAACCCCTCCCACGCTGAAATAAAAGATTAGTAGATAGTAAATAAATAGAAATATAATAAATGTTCGAAAAGAAAATAGAATTTAGTTTGCAAGTTAAGTATACGATTAAAGACACCCGCCCGAAATAATAAAACACTCTTACAGATACATAGGATCAAGGAGTTGTGGTCAATGTTGAGATTCAACTTCAGACACACCTACTTTAGAATCAAAGAACAAATTGTTGGAATTGCCAGAGTTATACTATGTCTCAGCGAGGATGCTGGGACTTACCTATCCCTAACACCAAGGGATTAGGCTCTGATGCAACCTCTAGCCCCTATTCCAGAGAGACTTCGCAGATTTGCTTTATCTACTGGAGCACTTCTCTCAAACAAAACCCCTCCCACGCTGAAATAAAAGATTAGTAGATAGTAAATAAATAGAAAAATAATAAATGTTCGAAAAGAAAAAAGAATTTAGTTTGCAAGTTAAGTATACGATTAAAGACACCCGCCCGAAATAATAGAACACTCTTACAGGAGTTGTGGTCAATGTTGAGATTCAACTTCAGACACACCTACTTTAGAATCAAAGAACAAATTGTTGGAATTGCCACAGTTATACTACGTCTCAGCGAGGAAGCTGGGACTTACCTATCAGTAACACCAAGGGATTAGGCTCCGATGCAACCTCTAGCCCCTATTCCAGAGAGACTTCGCAGATTTGCTTTATCTACTGGAGCACTTCTCTCAAACAAAACCCCTCCCACGCTGAAATAAAAGATTAGTAGATAGTAAATAAATAGAAAAATAATAAATGTTCGAAAAGAAAAAAGAATTTAGTTTGCAAGTCAAGTATACGATTAAAGACACCCGCCCGAAATAATAGAACACTCTTACAGATACATAGGATCAAGGAGTTGTGGTCAATGTTGAGATTTAACTTCAGACGCACCCTACTTTTGAATCAAAGAACAAATTGTTGGAATTGCCAGAGTTATACTACGTCCCAGCGAGGAAGCTGGGACTAACCTATCCCTAACACCAAGGGATTAGGCTCTGATGCAACCTCTAGCTTCTATTCCAGAGAGACTTTGCAGATTTGCTTTATCTACTGGAGCACTTCTCTCAAACAATACCCCTTCCCAAGCTGAAATAAAAGATTAGTAGATAGTAAATAAATAGAAATATAATAAATGTTCGAAAAAATTAAAGAATTTAGTTTGCAAGTAAAGTATACGATTAAAGACACCCGCCCGAAATAATAGAATGCTGTTACAGATACATAGGATCAAGGAGTTGTGGTCAATGTTGAGATTCAACTTCAGACACACCTACTTTAGAATCAAAGAACAAATTGTTGGAATTGCCAGAGTTATACTACGTCCCAGCGAGGAAGCTGGGACAAACCTATCCCTAACACCAAGGGATTAGGCTATGATTCAACCTCTAGCCCCTATTCCAGAGAGACTTTGCAGATTTGCTTTATCTACTGGAGCACTTCTCTCAAACAAAACCCCTCCCACGCTGAAATAAAAGATTAGTAGATAGTAAATAAATAGAAATATAATAAATGTTCGAAAAAATTAAAGAATTTAGTTTGCAAGTAAAGTATACGATTAAAGACACCCGCCCGAAATAATAGAATACTCTTACAGATACATAGGATCAAGGAGCTGTGGTCAATGTTGAGATTCAACTTCAGACGCACCCTACTTTTGAATCAAAGAACAAATTGTTGGAATTGCCAGAGTTATACTACGTCTCAGTGAGGAAGCTGGGGCTTACCTATCCCTAACACCAAGGGATTAATCTCCGATGCAACCTCTAGCCCCTATTCCAGAGAGACTTTGCAGATTTGCTTTATCTACTGGAGCACTTCTCTCAAACAATACCCCTTCCCAAGCTGAAATAAAAGATTAGTAGATAGTAAATAAATAGAAATATAATAAATGTTCGAAAAATTTAAAGAATTTAGTTTGCAAGTTAAGTATACGATTAAAGACACCCGCCCGAAATAATACAACACTCTTACAGATACATAGGATCAAGGAGCTGTGGTCAATGTTGAGATTCAACTTCAGACACTCCTACTTTAGAATCAAAGAACAAATTGTTGGAATTGCCAGAGTAATACTACGTCTCAGCGAGGAAGCTGGGGCTTACCTATCCCTAACACCAAGGGATTAGGCTCTGATGCAATCTCTAGCTTCTATTCCAGAGAGACTTTGCAGATTTGCTTCATCTACTGGAGCACTTCTCTCAAACAAAACCCCTCCCACGCTGAAATAAAAGATTAGTAGATAGTAAATAAATAGAAATATAATAAATGTTCGAAAAAATTAAAGAATTTAGTTTGCAAGTAAAGTATACGATTAAAGACACCCGCCCGAAATAATAGAATGCTGTTACAGATACATAGGATCAAGGAGTTGTGGTCAATGTTGAGATTCAACTTCAGACACACCTACTTTAGAATCAAAGAACAAATTGTTGGAATTGCCAGAGTTATACTACGTCCCAGCGAGGAAGCTGGGACAAACCTATCCCTAACACCAAGGGATTAGGCTATGATTCAACCTCTAGCCCCTATTCCAGAGAGACTTTGCAGATTTGCTTTATCTACTGGAGCATTTGTCTCAAACAAGACCCCTCCCACGCTGAAATAAAAGATTAGTAGATAGTAAATAAATACAAATATAATAAATGTTCGAAAAAATTAAAGAATTTAGTTTGCAAGTTAAGTATACGATTAAAGACACCCGCCCGAAATAATAGAACACTCTTACAGATACATAGGATCAAGGAGCTGTGGTCAATGTTGAGATTCAACTTCAGACACTCCTACTTTAGAATCAAAGAACAAATTGTTGGAATTGCCAGAGTAATACTACGTCTCAGCGAGGAAGCTGGGACTTACCTATCCCTAACACCAAGGGATTAGGCTCTGATGCAATCTCTAGCTTCTATTCCAGAGAGACTTTGCAGATTTGCTTCATCTACTGGAGCACTTCTCTCAAACAAAACCCCTCCCACGCTGAAATAAAAGATTAGTAGATAGTAAATAAATAGAAATATAATAAATGTTCGAAAAAATTAAAGAATTTAGTTTGCAAGTTAAGTATACGATTAAAGACACCCGCCCGAAATAATAGAACGCTGTTACAGATACATAGGATCAAGGAGTTGTGGTCAATGTTGAGATTCAACTTCAGACACACCTACTTTAGAATCAAAGAACAAATTGTTGGAATTGCCAGAGTTATACTACGTCCCAGCGAGGAAGCTGGGACAAACCTATCCCTAACACCAAGGGATTAGGCTATGATTCAACCTCTAGCCCCTATTCCAGAGAGACTTTGCAGATTTGCTTTATCTACTGGAGCATTTGTCTCAAACAAAACCCCTCCCACGCTGAAATAAAAGATTAGTAGATAGTAAATAAATACAAATATAATAAATGTTCGAAAAAATTAAAGAATTTAGTTTGCAAGTTAAGTATACGATTAAAGACACCCGCCCGAAATAATAGAACACTCTTACAGATACATAATATCAAGAAGTTGTGGTCAATGTTGGGATTCAACTTCAGACGCACCCTACTTTTGAATCAAAGAACAAATTGTTGGAATTGCCAGAGTTATACTACGTCTCAGTGAGGAAGCTGGGACTTACCTATCCCTAACACCAAAGGATTAGGCTATGATTCAACCTCTAGCCCCTATTCCAGAGAGACTTTGCAGATTTGCTTCATCTACTGGAGCACTTCTCTCAAACAAAACCCCTCCCACGCTGAAATAAAAGATTAGTAGATAGTAAATAAATAGAAATATAATAAATGTTCGAAAAAATTAAAGAATTTAGTTTGCAAGTTAAGTATACGATTAAAGACACCCGCCCGAAATAATAGAACGCTGTTACAGATACATAGGATCAAGGAGTTGTGGTCAATGTTGAGATTCAACTTCAGACACACCTACTTTAGAATCAAAGAACAAATTGTTGGAATTGCCAGAGTTATACTACGTCCCAGCGAGGAAGCTGGGACAAACCTATCCCTAACACCAAGGGATTAGGCTATGATTCAACCTCTAGCCCCTATTCCAGAGAGACTTTGCAGATTTGCTTTATCTACTGGAGCATTTGTCTCAAACAAGACCCCTCCCACGCTGAAATAAAAGATTAGTAGATAGTAAATAAATACAAATATAATAAATGTTCGAAAAAATTAAAGAATTTAGTTTGCAAGTTAAGTATACGATTAAAGACACCCGCCCGAAATAAGACAACACTCTTACAGATACATAGGATCAAGGAGCTGTGGTCAATGTTGAGATTCAACTTCAGACACTCCTACTTTAGAATCAAAGAACAAATTGTTGGAATTGCCAGAGTAATACTACGTCTCAGCGAGGAAGCTGGGACTTACCTATCCCTAACACCAAGGGATTAGGCTCTGATGCAATCTCTAGCTTCTATTCCAGAGAGACTTTGCAGATTTGCTTCATCTACTGGAGCACTTCTCTCAAACAAAACCCCTCCCACGCTGAAATTAAAGATTAGTAGATAGTAAATAAATAGAAATATAATAAATGTTCGAAAAAATTAAAGAATTTAGTTTGCAAGTTAAGTATACGATTAAAGACACCCGCCCGAAATAATAGAACGCTCTTACAGATACATAGGATCAAGGAGCTGTGGTCAATGTTGAGATTCAACTTCAGACGCACCCTACTTTTGAATCAAAGAACAAATTGTTGGAATTGCCAGAGTTATACTACGTCTCAGTGAGGAAGCTGGGGCTTACCTATCCCTAACACCAAGGGATTAATCTCCGATGCAACCTCTAGCCCCTATTCCAGAGAGACTTTGCAGATTTGCTTTATCTACTGGAGCACTTCTCTCAAACAATACCCCTTCCCAAGCTGAAATAAAAGATTAGTAGATAGTAAATAAATAGAAATATAATAAATGTTCGAAAAAATTAAAGAATTTAGTTTGCAAGTAAAGTATACGATTAAAGACACCCGCCCGAAATAATAGAACGCTGTTACAGATACATAGGATCAAGGAGTTGTGGTCAATGTTGAGATTCAACTTCAGACACACCTACTTTAGAATCAAAGAACAAATTGTTGGAATTGCCAGAGTTATACTACGTCCCAGCGAGGAAGCTGGGACAAACCTATCCCTAACACCAAGGGATTAGGCTATGATTCAACCTCTAGCCCCTATTCCAGAGAGACTTTGCAGATTTGCTTTATCTACTGGAGCATTTGTCTCAAACAAGACCCCTCCCACGCTGAAATAAAAGATTAGTAGATAGTAAATAAATACAAATATAATAAATGTTCGAAAAAATTAAAGAATTTAGTTTGCAAGTTAAGTATACGATTAAAGACACCCGCCCGAAATAATAGAACACTCTTACAGATACATAGGATCAAGGAGCTGTGGTCAATGTTGAGATTCAACTTCAGACACTCCTACTTTAGAATCAAAGAACAAATTGTTGGAATTGCCAGAGTTATACTACGTCCCAGCGAGGAAGCTGGGACAAACCTATCCCTAACACCAAGGGATTAGGCTATGATTCAACCTCTAGCCCCTATTCCAGAGAGACTTTGCAGATTTGCTTTATCTACTGGAGCATTTGTCTCAAACAAAACCCCTCCCACGCTGAAATAAAAGATTAGTAGATAGTAAATAAATACAAATATAATAAATGTTCGAAAAAATTAAAGAATTTAGTTTGCAAGTTAAGTATACGATTAAAGACACCCGCCCGAAATAATAGAACACTCTTACAGATACATAGGATCAAGGAGCTGTGGTCAATGTTGAGATTCAACTTCAGACACTCCTACTTTAGAATCAAAGAACAAATTGTTGGAATTGCCAGAGTAATACTACGTCTCAGCGAGGAAGCTGGGACTTACCTATCCCTAACACCAAGGGATTAATCTCCGATGCAACCTCTAGCCCCTATTCCAGAGAGACTTTGCAGATTTGCTTTATCTACTGGAGCACTTCTCTCAAACAATACCCCTTCCCAAGCTGAAATAAAAGATTAGTAGATAGTAAATAAATAGAAATATAATAAATGTTCGAAAAATTTAAAGAATTTAGTTTGCAAGTTAAGTATACGATTAAAGACACCCGCCCGAAATAAGACAACACTCTTACAGATACATAGGATCAAGGAGCTGTGGTCAATGTTGAGATTCAAGTTCAGACACTCCTACTTTAGAATCAAAGAACAAATTGTTGGAATTGCCAGAGTAATACTACGTCTCAGCGAGGAAGCTGGGACTTACCTATCCCTAACACCAAGGGATTAGGCTCTGATGCAATCTCTAGCTTCTATTCCAGAGAGACTTTGCAGATTTGCTTCATCTACTGGAGCACTTCTCTCAAACAAAACCCCTCCCACGCTGAAATAAAAGATTAGTAGATAGTAAATAAATAGAAATATAATAAATGTTCGAAAAAATTAAAGAATTTAGTTTGCAAGTTAAGTATACGATTAAAGACACCCGCCCGAAATAATAGAACGCTCTTACAGATACATAGGATCAAGGAGCTGTGGTCAATGTTGAGATTCAACTTCAGACGCACCCTACTTTTGAATCAAAGAACAAATTGTTGGAATTGCCAGAGTTATACTACGTCTCAGTGAGGAAGCTGGGGCTTACCTATCCCTAACACCAAGGGATTAATCTCCGATGCAACCTCTAGCCCCTATTCCAGAGAGACTTTGCAGATTTGCTTTATCTACTGGAGCACTTCTCTCAAACAATACCCCTTCCCAAGCTGAAATAAAAGATTAGTAGATAGTTAATAAATAGAAATATAATAAATGTTCGAAAAATTTAAAGAATTTAGTTTGCAAGTTAAGTATACGATTAAAGACACCCGCCCGAAATAAGACAACACTCTTACAGATACATAGGATCAAGGAGCTGTGGTCAATGTTGAGATTCAACTTCAGACACTCCTACTTTAGAATCAAAGAACAAATTGTTGGAATTGCCAGAGTTATACTACGTCCCAGCGAGGAAGCTGGGACAAACCTATCCCTAACACCAAGGGATTAGGCTATGATTCAACCTCTAGCCCCTATTCCAGAGAGACTTTGCAGATTTGCTTTATCTACTGGAGCATTTGTCTCAAACAAAACCCCTCCCACGCTGAAATAAAAGATTAGTAGATAGTAAATAAATAGAAATATAATAAATGTTCGAAAAAATTAAAGAATTTAGTTTGCAAGTAAAGTATACGATTAAAGACACCCGCCCGAAATAATAGAACGCTCTTACAGATACATAGGATCAAGAAGTTGTGGTCAATGTTGGGATTCAACTTCAGACGCACCCTACTTTTGAATCAAAGAACAAATTGTTGGAATTGCCAGAGTTATACTACGTCCCAGCGAGGAAGCTGGGACAAACCTATCCCTAACACCAAGGGATTAGGCTATGATTCAACCTCTAGCCCCTATTCCAGAGAGACTTTGCAGATTTGCTTTATCTACTGGAGCATTTGTCTCAAACAAGACCCCTCCCACGCTGAAATAAAAGATTAGTAGATAGTAAATAAATAGAAATATAATAAATGTTCGAAAAAATTAAAGAATTTAGTTTGCAAGTAAAGTATACGATTAAAGACACCCGCCCGAAATAATAGAACACTCTTACAGATACATAGGATCAAGGAGCTGTGGTCAATGTTGAGATTCAACTTCAGACACTCCTACTTTAGAATCAAAGAACAAATTGTTGGAATTGCCAGAGTAATACTACGTCTCAGCGAGGAAGCTGGGACTTACCTATCCCTAACACCAAGGGATTAGGCTCTGATGCAATCTCTAGCTTCTATTCCAGAGAGACTTTGCAGATTTGCTTCATCTACTGGAGCACTTCTCTCAAACAAAACCCCTCCCACGCTGAAATAAAAGATTAGTAGATAGTAAATAAATAGAAATATAATAAATGTTCGAAAAAATTAAAGAATTTAGTTTGCAAGTTAAGTATACGATTAAAGACACCCGCCCGAAATAATAGAACGCTGTTACAGATACATAGGATCAAGGAGCTGTGGTCAATGTTGAGATTCAACTTCAGACGCACCCTACTTTTGAATCAAAGAACAAATTGTTGGAATTGCCAGAGTTATACTACGGCTCAGTGAGGAAGCTGGGGCTTACCTATCCCTAACACCAAGGGATTAGGCTCCGATGCAACCTCTAGCCAATATTCCAGAGAGACTTTGCAGATTTGCTTTATCTACTGGAGCACTTCTCTCAAACAATACCCCTTCCCAAGCTGAAATAAAAGATTAGTAGATAGTAAATAAATAGAAATATAATAAATGTTCGAAAAATTTAAAGAATTTAGTTTGCAAGTTAAGTATACGATTAAAGACACCCGCCCGAAATAATAGAACGCTCTTACAGATACATAGGATCAAGGAGCTGTGGTCAATGTTGAGATTCAACTTCAGACGCACCCTACTTTTGAATCAAAGAACAAATTGTTGGAATTGCCAGAGTTATACTACGTCTCAGTGAGGAAGCTGGGGCTTACCTATCCCTAACACCAAGGGATTAATCTCCGATGCAACCTCTAGCCCCTATTCCAGAGAGACTTTGCAGATTTGCTTTATCTACTGGAGCACTTCTCTCAAACAATACCCCTTCCCAAGCTGAAATAAAAGATTAGTAGATAGTAAATAAATAGAAATATAATAAATGTTCGAAAAATTTAAAGAATTTAGTTTGCAAGTTAAGTATACGATTAAAGACACCCGCCCGAAATAATAGAACACTCTTACAGATACATAGGATCAAGGAGCTGTGGTCAATGTTGAGATTCAACTTCAGACACTCCTACTTTAGAATCAAAGAACAAATTGTTGGAATTGCCAGAGTTATACTACGCCTCAGTGAGGAAGCTGGGACTTACCTATCCCTAACACCAAAGGATTAGGCTATGATTCAACCTCTAGCCCCTATTCCAGAGAGACTTTGCAGATTTGCTTTATCTACTGGAGCACTTCTCTCAAACAAAACCCCTCCCACGCTGAAATAAAAGATTAGTAGATAGTAAATAAATAGAAATATAATAAATGTTCGAAAAAATTAAAGAATTTAGTTTGCAAGTTAAGTATACGATTAAAGACACCCGCCCGAAATAATAGAACGCTCTTACAGATACATAGGATCAAGGAGCTGTGGTCAATGTTGAGATTCAACTTCAGACGCACCCTACTTTTGAATCAAAGAACAAATTGTTGGAATTGCCAGAGTTATACTACGTCTCAGTGAGGAAGCTGGGGCTTACCTATCGCTAACACCAAGCGATTAATCTCCGATGCAACCTCTAGCCCCTATTCCAGAGAGACTTTGCAGATTTGCTTTATCTACTGGAGCACTTCTCTCAAACAATACCCCTTCCCAAGCTGAAATAAAAGATTAGTAGATAGTAAATAAATAGAAATATAATAAATGTTCGAAAAATTTAAAGAATTTAGTTTGCAAGTTAAGTATACGATTAAAGACACCCGCCCGAAATAAGACAACACTCTTACAGATACATAGGATCAAGGAGCTGTGGTCAATGTTGAGATTCAACTTCAGACACTCCTACTTTAGAATCAAAGAACAAATTGTTGGAATTGCCAGAGTAATACTACGTCTCAGCGAGGAAGCTGGGACTTACCTATCCCTAACACCAAGGGATTAGGCTCTGATGCAATCTCTAGCTTCTATTCCAGAGAGACTTTGCAGATTTGCTTCATCTACTGGAGCACTTCTCTCAAACAAAACCCCTCCCACGCTGAAATAAAAGATTAGTAGATAGTAAATAAATAGAAATATAATAAATGTTCGAAAAAATTAAAGAATTTAGTTTGCAAGTTAAGTATACGATTAAAGACACCCGCCCGAAATAATAGAACGCTGTTACAGATACATAGGATCAAGGAGTTGTGGTCAATGTTGAGATTCAACTTCAGACACACCTACTTTAGAATCAAAGAACAAATTGTTGGAATTGCCAGAGTTATACTACGTCCCAGCGAGGAAGCTGGGACAAACCTATCCCTAACACCAAGGGATTAGGCTATGATTCAACCTCTAGCCCCTATTCCAGAGAGACTTTGCAGATTTGCTTTATCTACTGGAGCATTTGTCTCAAACAAAACCCCTCCCACGCTGAAATAAAAGATTAGTAGATAGTAAATAAATAGAAATATAATAAATGTTCGAAAAAATTAAAGAATTTAGTTTGCAAGTAAAGTATACGATTAAAGACACCCGCCCGAAATAATAGAACGCTCTTACAGATACATAGGATCAAGAAGTTGTGGTCAATGTTGGGATTCAACTTCAGACGCACCCTACTTTTGAATCAAAGAACAAATTGTTGGAATTGCCAGAGTTATACTACGTCCCAGCGAGGAAGCTGGGACAAACCTATCCCTAACACCAAGGGATTAGGCTATGATTCAACCTCTAGCCCCTATTCCAGAGAGACTTTGCAGATTTGCTTTATCTACTGGAGCATTTGTCTCAAACAAGACCCCTCCCACGCTGAAATAAAAGATTAGTAGATAGTAAATAAATAGAAATATAATAAATGTTCGAAAAAATTAAAGAATTTAGTTTGCAAGTTAAGTATACGATTAAAGACACCCGCCCGAAATAATAGAACACTCTTACAGATACATAGGATCAAGGAGCTGTGGTCAATGTTGAGATTCAACTTCAGACACTCCTACTTTAGAATCAAAGAACAAATTGTTGGAATTGCCAGAGTTATACTACGTCTCAGCGAGGAAGCTGGGACTTACCTATCCCTAACACCAAGGGATTAGGCTCTGATGCAACCTCTAGCCCCTATTCTAGAGAGACTTTGCAGATTTGCTTTATCTACTGGAGCACTTCTCTCAAACAAAACCCCTCCCACGCTGAAATAAAAGATTAGTAGATAGTAAATAAATAGAAATATAATAAATGTTCGAAAAAATTAAAGAATTTAGTTTGCAAGTAAAGTATACGATTAAAGACACCCGCCCGAAATAATAGAACGCTCTTACAGATACATAGGATCAAGAAGTTGTGGTCAATGTTGGGATTCAACTTCAGACGCACCCTACTTTTGAATCAAAGAACAAATTGTTGGAATTGCCAGAGTTATACTACGTCCCAGCGAGGAAGCTGGGACAAACCTATCCCTAACACCAAGGGATTAGGCTATGATTCAACCTCTAGCCCCTATTCCAGAGAGACTTTGCAGATTTGCTTTATCTACTGGAGCATTTGTCTCAAACAAGACCCCTCCCACGCTGAAATAAAAGATTAGTAGATAGTAAATAAATAGAAATATAATAAATGTTCGAAAAAATTAAAGAATTTAGTTTGCAAGTTAAGTATACGATTAAAGACACCCGCCCGAAATAATAGAACACTCTTACAGATACATAGGATCAAGGAGCTGTGGTCAATGTTGAGATTCAACTTCAGACACTCCTACTTTAGAATCAAAGAACAAATTGTTGGAATTGCCAGAGTTATACTACGTCTCAGCGAGGAAGCTGGGACTTACCTATCCCTAACACCAAGGGATTAGGCTCTGATGCAACCTCTAGCCCCTATTCTAGAGAGACTTTGCAGATTTGCTTTATCTACTGGAGCACTTCTCTCAAACAAAACCCCTCCCACGCTGAAATAAAAGATTAGTAGATAGTAAATAAATAGAAATATAATAAATGTTCGAAAAAATTAAAGAATTTAGTTTGCAAGTAAAGTATACGATTAAAGACACCCGCCCGAAATAATAGAACACTCTTACAGATACATAGGATCAAGAAGTTGTGGTCAATGTTGAGATTCAACTTCAGACACACCTACTTTAGAATCAAAGAACAAATTGTTGGAATTGCCAGAGTTATACTACGTCCCAGCGAGGAAGCTGGGACAAACCTATCCCTAACACCAAGGGATTAGGCTATAATTCAACCTCTAGCCCCTATTCCAGAGAGACTTTGCAGATTTGCTTTATCTACTGGAGCACTTCTCTCAAACAAAACCCCTCCCACGCTGAAATAAAAGATTAGTAGATAGTAAATAAATAGAAATATAATAAATGTTCGAAAAAATTAAAGAATTTAGTTTGCAAGTAAAGTATACGATTAAAGACACCCGCCCGAAATAATAGAACACTCTTACAGATACATAGGATCAAGGAGCTGTGGTCAATGTTGAGATTCAAGTTCAGACACTCCTACTTTAGAATCAAAGAACAAATTGTTGGAATTGCCAGAGTAATACTAGGTCTCAGCGAGGAAGCTGGGACTTACCTATCCCTAACACCAAGGGATTAGGCTCTGATGCAATCTCTAGCTTCTATTCCAGAGAGACTTTGCAGATTTGCTTCATCTACTGGAGCACTTCTCTCAAACAAAACCCCTCCCACGCTGAAATAAAAGATTAGTAGATAGTAAATAAATAGAAATATAATAAATGTTCGAAAAAATTAAAGAATTTAGTTTGCAAGTTAAGTATACGATTAAAGACACCCGCCCGAAATAATAGAACGCTGTTACAGATACATAGGATCAAGGAGCTGTGGTCAATGTTGAGATTCAACTTCAGACGCACCCTACTTTTGAATCAAAGAACAAATTGTTGGAATTGCCAGAGTTATACTACGGCTCAGTGAGGAAGCTGGGGCTTACCTATCCCTAACACCAAGGGATTAGGCTCCGATGCAACCTCTAGCCAATATTCCAGAGAGACTTTGCAGATTTGCTTTATCTACTGGAGCACTTCTCTCAAACAATACCCCTTCCCAAGCTGAAATAAAAGATTAGTAGATAGTAAATAAATAGAAATATAATAAATGTTCGAAAAATTTAAAGAATTTAGTTTGCAAGTTAAGTATACGATTAAAGACACCCGCCCGAAATAATAGAACACTCTTACAGATACATAGGATCAAGGAGCTGTGGTCAATGTTGAGATTCAACTTCAGACACTCCTACTTTAGAATCAAAGAACAAATTGTTGGAATTGCCAGAGTAATACTACGTCTCAGCGAGGAAGCTGGGACTTACCTATCCCTAACACCAAGGGATTAGGCTCTGATGCAACCTCTAGCCCCTATTCTAGAGAGACTTTGCAGATTTGCTTTATCTACTGGAGCACTTCTCTCAAACAAAACCCCTCCCACGCTGAAATAAAAGATTAGTAGATAGTAAATAAATAGAAATATAATAAATGTTCGAAAAAATTAAAGAATTTAGTTTGCAAGTAAAGTATACGATTAAAGACACCCGCCCGAAATAATAGAACACTCTTACAGATACATAGGATCAAGGAGTTGTGGTCAATGTTGAGATTCAACTTCAGACACACCTACTTTAGAATCAAAGAACAAATTGTTGGAATTGCCAGAGTTGTACTACGTCCCAGCGAGGAAGCTGGGACAAACCTATCCCTAACACCAAGGGATTGGGCTATGATTCAACCTCTAGCCCCTATTCCAGAGAGACTTTGCAGATTTGCTTTATCTACTGGAGCATTTGTCTCAAACAAAACCCCTCCCACGCTGAAATAAAAGATTAGTAGATAGTAAATAAATAGAAATATAATAAATGTTCGAAAAAATTAAAGAATTTAGTTTGCAAGTAAAGTATACGATTAAAGACACCCGCCCGAAATAATAGAACACTCTTACAGATACATAGGATCAAGGAGTTGTGGTCAATGTTGAGATTCAACTTCAGACACACCTACTTTAGAATCAAAGAACAAATTGTTGGAATTGCCAGAGTTATACTACGTCTCAGCGAGGAAGCTGGGACTTACCTATCCCTAACACCAAGGGATTAGGCTCTGATGCAACCTCTAGCCCCTATTCTAGAGAGACTTTGCAGATTTGCTTTATCTACTGGAGCACTTCTCTCAAACAAGACCCCTCCCACGCTGAAATAAAAGATTAGTAGATAGTAAATAAATAGAAATATAATAAATGTTCGAAAGAATTAAAGAATTTAGTTTGCAAGTTAAGTATACGATTAAAGACACCCGCCCGAAATAATAGAACGCTGTTACAGATACATAGGATCAAGGAGTTGTGGTCAATGTTGAGATTCAACTTCAGACACACCTACTTTAGAATCAAAGAACAAATTGTTGGAATTGCCAGAGTTATACTACGTCTCAGTGAGGAAGCTGGGGCTTACCTATCCCTAACACCAAGGGATTAGGCTATGATTCAACCTCTAGCCCCTATTCCAGAGAGACTTTGCAGATTTGCTTTATCTACTGGAGCATTTGTCTCAAACAAAACCCCTCCCACGCTGAAATAAAAGATTAGTAGATAGTAAATAAATAGAAATATAATAAATGTTCGAAAAAATTAAAGAATTTAGTGTGCCAGTAAAGTATACGATTAAAGACACCCGCCCGAAATAATAGAACACTCTTACAGATACATAGGATCAAGAAGTTGTGGTCAATGTTGGGATTCAACTTCAGACGCACCCTACTTTAGAATCAAAGAACAAATTGTTGGAATTGCCAGAGTTATACTACGTCTCAGTGAGGAAGCTGGGACTTACCTATCCCTAACACCAAAGGATTAGGCTATGATTCAACCTCTAGCCCCTATTCCAGAGAGACTTTGCAGATTTGCTTTATCTACTGGAGCATTTGTCTCAAACAAGACCCCTCCCACGCTGAAATAAAAGATTAGTAGATAGTAAATAAATAGAAATATAATAAATGTTCGAAAAAATTAAAGAATTTAGTTTGCAAGTTAAGTATGCGATTAAAGACACCCGCCCGAAATAATAGAACAATCTTACAGATACATAGGATCAAGGAGCTGTGGTCAATGTTGAGATTCAACTTCAGACACTCCTACTTTAGAATCAAAGAACAAATTGTTGGAATTGCCAGAGTTATACTACGTCTCAGCGAGGAAGCTGGGACTTACCTATCCCTAACACCAAGGGATTAGGCTCTGATGCAACCTCTAGCTTCTATTCCAGAGAGACTTTGCAGATTTGCTTTATCTACTGGAGCATTTGTCTCAAACAAAACCCCTCCCACGCTGAAATAAAAGATTAGTAGATAGTAAATAAATAGAAATATAATAAATGTTCGAAAAAATTAAAGAATTTAGTTTGCAAGTAAAGTATACGATTAAAGACACCCGCCCGAAATAATAGAACACTCTTACAGATACATAGGATCAAGGAGTTGTGGTCAATGTTGAGATTCAACTTCAGACACACCTACTTTAGAATCAAAGAATAAATTGTTGGAATTGCCAGAGTTATACTACGTCCCAGCGAGGAAGCTGGGACAAACCTATCCCTAACACCAAGGGATTGGGCTATGATTCAACCTCTAGCCCCTATTCCAGAGAGACTTTGCAGATTTGCTTTATCTACTGGAGCATTTGTCTCAAACAAAACCCCTCCCACGCTGAAATAAAAGATTAGTAGATAGTAAATAAATAGAAATATAATAAATGTTCGAAAAAATTAAAGAATTTAGTTTGCAAGTTAAGTATACGATTAAAGACACCCGCCCGAAATAATAGAACACTCTTACAGATACATAGGATCAAGGAGTTGTGGTCAATGTTGAGATTCAACTTCAGACACTCCTACTTTAGAATCAAAGAACAAATTGTTGGAATTGCCAGAGTTATACTACGTCTCAGCGAGGAAGCTGGGACTTACCTATCCCTAACACCAAGGGATTAGGCTCTGATGCAACCTCTAGCCCCTATTCTAGAGAGACTTTGCAGATTTGCTTTATCTACTGGAGCACTTCTCTCAAACAAAACCCCTCCCACGCTGAAATAAAAGATTAGTAGATAGTAAATAAATAGAAATATAATAAATGTTCGAAAAAATTAAAGAATTTAGTTTGCAAGTTAAGTATACGATTAAAGACACCCGCCCGAAATAATAGAACACTCTTACAGATACATAGGATCAAGGAGTTGTGGTCAATGTTGAGATTCAACTTCAGACGCACCCTACTTTTGAATCAAAGAACAAATTGTTGGAATTGCCAGAGTTATACTACGTCTCAGTGAGGAAGCTGGGACTTACCTATCCCTAACACCAAAGGATTAGGCTATGATTCAACCTCTAGCCCCTATTCCAGAGAGACTTTGCAGATTTGCTTTATCTACTGGAGCATTTGTCTCAAACAAGACCCCTCCCACGCTGAAATAAAAGATTAGTAGATAGTAAATAAATAGAAATATAATAAATGTTCGAAAAAATTAAAGAATTTAGTTTGCAAGTTAAGTATACGATTAAAGACACCCGCCCGAAATAATAGAACACTCTTACAGATACATAGGATCAAGGAGTTGTGGTCAATGTTGAGATTCAACTTCAGACGCACCCTACTTTTGAATCAAAGAACAAATTGTTGGAATTGCCAGAGTTATACTACGTCTCAGTGAGGAAGCTGGGACTTACCTATCCCTAACACCAAAGGATTAGGCTATGATTCAACCTCTAGCCCCTATTCCAGAGAGACTTTGCAGATTTGCTTTATCTACTGGAGCATTTGTCTCAAACAAGACCCCTCCCACGCTGAAATAAAAGATTAGTAGATAGTAAATAAATAGAAATATAATAAATGTTCGAAAAAATTAAAGAATTTAGTTTGCAAGTTAAGTATACGATTAAAGACACCCGCCCGAAATAATAGAACAATCTTACAGATACATAGGATCAAGGAGCTGTGGTCAATGTTGAGATTCAACTTCAGACACTCCTACTTTAGAATCAAAGAACAAATTGTTGGAATTGCCAGAGTTATACTACGTCTCAGCGAGGAAGCTGGGACTTACCTATCCCTAACACCAAGGGATTAGGCTCTGATGCAACCTCTAGCCCCTATTCTAGAGAGACTTTGCAGATTTGCTTTATCTACTGGAGCACTTCTCTCAAACAAAACCCCTCCCACGCTGAAATAAAAGATTAGTAGATAGTAAATAAATAGAAATATAATAAATGTTCGAAAAAATTAAAGAATTTAGTTTGCAAGTTAAGTATACGATTAAAGACACCCGCCCGAAATAATAGAACACTCTTACAGATACATAGGATCAAGGAGCTGTGGTCAATGTTGAGATTCAACTTCAGACACTCCTACTTTAGAATCAAAGAACAAATTGTTGGAATTGCCAGAGTTATACTACGTCTCAGCGAGGAAGCTGGGACTTACCTATCCCTAACACCAAGGGATTAGGCTCTGATGCAACCTCTAGCCCCTATTCTAGAGAGACTTTGCAGATTTGCTTTATCTACTGGAGCACTTCTCTCAAACAAAACCCCTCCCACGCTGAAATAAAAGATTAGTAGATAGTAAATAAATAGAAATATAATAAATGTTCGAAAAAATTAAAGAATTTAGTTTGCAAGTTAAGTATACGATTAAAGACACTAGCCCGAAATAATAGAACACTCTTACAGATACATAGGATCAAGGAGTTGTGGTCAATGTTGAGATTCAACTTCAGACACACCTACTTTAGAATCAAAGAACAAATTGTTGGAATTGCCAGAGTTATACTACGTCTCAGCGAGGAAGCTGGGACTTACCTATCCCTAACACCAAGGGATTAGGCTCTGATGCAACCTCTAGCCCCTATTCCAGAGAGACTTTGCAGATGTGCTTCATCTACTAGAGCATTTCTCTCACACAATACCCCTTCCCAAGCTGAAATAAAAGATTAGTAGATAGTAAATAAATAGAAATATAATAAATGTTCGAAAAAATTAAAGAATTTAGTTTGCAAGTTAAGTATACGATTAAAGACACCCGCCCGAAATAATAGAACACTCTTACAGATACATAGGATCAAGGAGTTGTGGTCAATGTTGAGATTCAACTTCAGACACACCTACTTTAGAATCAAAGAACAAATTGTTGGAATTGCCAGAGTTATACTACGTCTCAGCGAGGAAGCTGGGACTTACCTATCCCTAACACCAAGGGATTAGGCTCTGATGCAACCTCTAGCCCCTATTCCAGAGAGACTTTGCAGATGTGCTTCATCTACTAGAGCATTTCTCTCACACAATACCCCTTCCCAAGCTGAAATAAAAGATTAGTAGATAGTAAATAAATAGAAATATAATAAATGTTCGAAAAAATTAAAGAATTTAGTTTGCAAGTTAAGTATACGATTAAAGACACCCGCCCGAAATAATAGAACACTCTTACAGATACATAGGATCAAGAAGTTGTGGTCAATGTTGGGATTCAACTTCAGACGCACCCTACTTTTGAATCAAAGAACAAATTGTTGGAATTGCCAGAGTTATACTACGTCTCAGTGAGGAAGCTGGGACTTACCTATCCCTAACACCAAAGGATTAGGCTATAATTCAACCTCTAGCCCCTATTCCAGAGAGACTTTGCAGATTTGCTTTATCTACTGGAGCATTTGTCTCAAACAAGACCCCTCCCACGCTGAAATAAAAGATTAGTAGATAGTAAATAAATAGAAATATAATAAATGTTCGAAAAAATTAAAGAATTTAGTTTGCAAGTTAAGTATACGATTAAAGACACTAGCCCGAAATAATAGAACACTCTTACAGATACATAGGATCAATTAGTTGTGGTCAATGTTGAGATTCAACTTCAGACACACCTACTTTAGAATCAAAGAACAAATTGTTGGAATTGCCAGAGTTATACTACGTCTCAGCGAGGAAGCTGGGACTTACCTATCCCTAACACCAAGGGATTAGGCTCTGATGCAACCTCTAGCCCCTATTCCAGAGAGACTTTGCAGACGTGCTTCATCTACTAGAGCATTTCTCTCACACAATACCCCTTCCCAAGCTGAAATAAAAGATTAGTAGATAGTAAATAAATAGAAATATAATAAATGTTCGAAAAAATTAAAGAATTTAGTTTGCAAGTTAAGTATACGATTAAAGACACCCGCCCGAAATAATAGAACACTCTTACAGATACATAGGATCAAGGAGTTGTGGTCAATGTTGAGATTCAACTTCAGACACACCTACTTTAGAATCAAAGAACAAATTGTTGGAATTGCCAGAGTTATACTACGTCTCAGCGAGGAAGCTGGGACTTACCTATCCCTAACACCAAGGGATTAGGCTCTGATGCAACCTCTAGCCCCTATTCCAGAGAGACTTTGCAGACGTGCTTCATCTACTAGAGCATTTCTCTCACACAATACCCCTTCCCAAGCTGAAATAAAAGATTAGTAGATAGTAAATAAATAGAAATATAATAAATGTTCGAAAAAATTAAAGAATTTAGTTTGCAAGTTAAGTATACGATTAAAGACACCCGCCCGAAATAATAGAACACTCTTACAGATACATAGGATCAAGAAGTTGTGGTCAATGTTGAGATTCAACTTCAGACACACCTACTTTAGAATCAAAGAACAAATTGTTGGAATTGCCAGAGTTATACTACGTCTCAGCGAGGAAGCTGGGACTTACCTATCCCTAACACCAAGGGATTAGGCTCTGATGCAACCTCTAGCCCCTATTCCAGAGAGACTTTGCAGATGTGCTTCATCTACTAGAGCATTTCTCTCACACAATACCCCTTCCCAAGCTGAAATAAAAGATTAGTAGATAGTAAATAAATAGAAATATAATAAATGTTCGAAAAAATTAAAGAATTTAGTTTGCAAGTAAAGTATACGATTAAAGACACCCGCCCGAAATAATAGAACACTCTTACAGATACATAGGATCAAGAAGTTGTGGTCAATGTTGGGATTCAACTTCAGACGCACCCTACTTTTGAATCAAAGAACAAATTGTTGGAATTGCCAGAGTTATACTACGTCTCAGTGAGGAAGCTGGGACTTACCTATCCCTAACACCAAGGGATTAGGCTCTGATGCAACCTCTAGCCCCTATTCCAGAGAGACTTTGCAGATGTGCTTCATCTACTAGAGCATTTCTCTCACACAATACCCCTTCCCAAGCTGAAATAAAAGATTAGTAGATAGTAAATAAATAGAAATATAATAAATGTTCGAAAAAATTAAAGAATTTAGTTTGCAAGTAAAGTATACGATTAAAGACACCCGCCCGAAATAATAGAACACTCTTACAGATACATAGGATCAAGAAGTTGTGGTCAATGTTGAGATTCAACTTCAGACACACCTACTTTAGAATCAAAGAACAAATTGTTGGAATTGCCAGAGTTATACTACGTCTCAGCGAGGAAGCTGGGACTTACCTATCCCTAACACCAAGGGATTAGGCTCTGATGCAATCTCTAGCTTCTATTCCAGAGAGACTTTGCAGATTTGCTTTATCTACTGGAGCACTTCTCTCAAACAAGACCCCTCCCACGCTGAAATAAAAGATTAGTAGATAGTAAATAAATAGAAATATAATAAATGTTCGAAAAAATTAAAGAATTTAGTTTGCAAGTTAAGTATACGATTAAAGACACTAGCCCGAAATAATAGAACACTCTTACAGATACATAGGATCAAGGAGTTGTGGTCAATGTTGAGATTCAACTTCAGACACACCTACTTTAGAATCAAAGAACAAATTGTTGGAATTGCCAGAGTTATACTACGTCTCAGCGAGGAAGCTGGGACTTACCTATCCCTAACACCAAGGGATTAGGCTCTGATGCAACCTCTAGCCCCTATTCCAGAGAGACTTTGCAGATTTGCTTTATCTACTGGAGCATTTGTCTCAAACAAGACCCCTCCCACGCTGAAATAAAAGATTAGTAGATAGTAAATAAATAGAAATATAATAAATGTTCGAAAAAATTAAAGAATTTAGTTTGCAAGTTAAGTATACGATTAAAGACACTAGCCCGAAATAATAGAACACTCTTACAGATACATAGGATCAAGGAGTTGTGGTCAATGTTGAGATTCAACTTCAGACACACCTACTTTAGAATCAAAGAACAAATTGTTGGAATTGCCAGAGTTATACTACGTCTCAGCGAGGAAGCTGGGACTTACCTATCCCTAACACCAAGGGATTAGGCTCTGATGCAACCTCTAGCCCCTATTCCAGAGAGACTTTGCAGACGTGCTTCATCTACTAGAGCATTTCTCTCACACAATACCCCTTCCCAAGCTGAAATAAAAGATTAGTAGATAGTAAATAAATAGAAATATAATAAATGTTCGAAAAAATTAAAGAATTTAGTTTGCAAGTTAAGTATACGATTAAAGACACCCGCCCGAAATAATAGAACACTCTTACAGATACATAGGATCAAGAAGTTGTGGTCAATGTTGAGATTCAACTTCAGACACACCTACTTTAGAATCAAAGAACAAATTGTTGGAATTGCCAGAGTTATACTACGTCTCAGCGAGGAAGCTGGGACTTACCTATCCCTAACACCAAGGGATTAGGCTCTGATGCAACCTCTAGCCCCTATTCCAGAGAGACTTTGCAGATGTGCTTCATCTACTAGAGCATTTCTCTCACACAATACCCCTTCCCAAGCTGAAATAAAAGATTAGTAGATAGTAAATAAATAGAAATATAATAAATGTTCGAAAAAATTAAAGAATTTAGTTTGCAAGTAAAGTATACGATTAAAGACACCCGCCCGAAATAATAGAACACTCTTACAGATACATAGGATCAAGAAGTTGTGGTCAATGTTGGGATTCAACTTCAGACGCACCCTACTTTTGAATCAAAGAACAAATTGTTGGAATTGCCAGAGTTATACTACGTCTCAGTGAGGAAGCTGGGACTTACCTATCCCTAACACCAAGGGATTAGGCTCTGATGCAATCTCTAGCTTCTATTCCAGAGAGACTTTGCAGATTTGCTTTATCTACTGGAGCATTTGTCTCAAACAAGACCCCTCCCACGCTGAAATAAAAGATTAGTAGATAGTAAATAAATAGAAATATAATAAATGTTCGAAAAAATTAAAGAATTTAGTTTGCAAGTTAAGTATACGATTAAAGACACTAGCCCGAAATAATAGAACACTCTTACAGATACATAGGATCAAGGAGTTGTGGTCAATGTTGAGATTCAACTTCAGACACACCTACTTTAGAATCAAAGAACAAATTGTTGGAATTGCCAGAGTTATACTACGTCTCAGCGAGGAAGCTGGGACTTACCTATCCCTAACACCAAGGGATTAGGCTCTGATGCAACCTCTAGCCCCTATTCCAGAGAGACTTTGCAGATTTGCTTTATCTACTGGAGCATTTGTCTCAAACAAGACCCCTCCCACGCTGAAATAAAAGATTAGTAGATAGTAAATAAATAGAAATATAATAAATGTTCGAAAAAATTAAAGAATTTAGTTTGCAAGTTAAGTATACGATTAAAGACACTAGCCCGAAATAATAGAACACTCTTACAGATACATAGGATCAAGGAGTTGTGGTCAATGTTGAGATTCAACTTCAGACACACCTACTTTAGAATCAAAGAACAAATTGTTGGAATTGCCAGAGTTATACTACGTCTCAGCGAGGAAGCTGGGACTTACCTATCCCTAACACCAAGGGATTAGGCTCTGATGCAATCTCTAGCTTCTATTCCAGAGAGACTTTGCAGATTTGCTTTATCTACTGGAGCACTTCTCTCAAACAAGACCCCTCCCACGCTGAAATAAAAGATTAGTAGATAGTAAATAAATAGAAATATAATAAATGTTCGAAAAAATTAAAGAATTTAGTTTGCAAGTTAAGTATACGATTAAAGACACTAGCCCGAAATAATAGAACACTCTTACAGATACATAGGATCAAGGAGTTGTGGTCAATGTTGAGATTCAACTTCAGACACACCTACTTTAGAATCAAAGAACAAATTGTTGGAATTGCCAGAGTTATACTACGTCTCAGCGAGGAAGCTGGGACTTACCTATCCCTAACACCAAGGGATTAGGCTCTGATGCAACCTCTAGCCCCTATTCCAGAGAGACTTTGCAGATGTGCTTCATCTACTAGAGCATTTCTCTCACACAATACCCCTTCCCAAGCTGAAATAAAAGATTAGTAGATAGTAAATAAATAGAAATATAATAAATGTTCGAAAAAATTAAAGAATTTAGTTTGCAAGTTAAGTATACGATTAAAGACACTAGCCCGAAATAATAGAACACTCTTACAGATACATAGGATCAAGAAGTTGTGGTCAATGTTGGGATTCAACTTCAGACGCACCCTACTTTTGAATCAAAGAACAAATTGTTGGAATTGCCAGAGTTATACTACGTCTCAGTGAGGAAGCTGGGACTTACCTATCCCTAACACCAAAGGATTAGGCTATAATTCAACCTCTAGCCCCTATTCCAGAGAGACTTTGCAGATTTGCTTTATCTACTGGAGCATTTGTCTCAAACAAGACCCCTCCCACGCTGAAATAAAAGATTAGTAGATAGTAAATAAATAGAAATATAATAAATGTTCGAAAAAATTAAAGAATTTAGTTTGCAAGTTAAGTATACGATTAAAGACACCCGCCCGAAATAATAGAACAATCTTACAGATACATAGGATCAAGGAGCTGTGGTCAATGTTGAGATTCAACTTCAGACGCACCCTACTTTTGAATCAAAGAACAAATTGTTGGAATTGCCAGAGTAATACTACGTCTCAGCGAGGAAGCTGGGACTTACCTATCCCTAACACCAAGGGATTAGGCTCTGATGCAACCTCTAGCCCCTATTCTAGAGAGACTTTGCAGATTTGCTTTATCTACTGGAGCACTTCTCTCAAACAAAACCCCTCCCACGCTGAAATAAAAGATTAGTAGATAGTAAATAAATAGAAATATAATAAATGTTCGAAAAAATTAAAGAATTTAGTTTGCAAGTTAAGTATACGATTAAAGACACCCGCCCGAAATAATAGAACACTCTTACAGATACATAGGATCAAGGAGTTGTGGTCAATGTTGAGATTCAACTTCAGACACTCCTACTTTAGAATCAAAGAACAAATTGTTGGAATTGCCAGAGTAATACTACGTCTCAGCGAGGAAGCTGGGACTTACCTATCCCTAACACCAAGGGATTAGGCTCTGATGCAATCTCTAGCTTCTATTCCAGAGAGACTTTGCAGATTTGCTTCATCTACTGGAGCACTTCTCTCAAACAAAACCCCTCCCACGCTTAAATAAAAGATTAGTACATAGTAAATAAATAGAAATATAATAAATGTTCGAAAAAATTAAAGAATTTAGTTTGCAAGTTAAGTATACGATTAAAGACACCCGCCCGAAATAATAGAACACTCTTACAGATACATAGGATCAAGGAGCTGTGGTCAATGTTGAGATTCAACTTCAGACACTCCTACTTTAGAATCAAAGAACAAATTGTTGGAATTGCCAGAGTTATACTACGTCTCAGCGAGGAAGCTGGGACTTACCTATCCCTAACACCAAGGGCTTAGGCTCTGATGCAACCTCTAGCCCCTATTCTAGAGAGACTTTGCAGATTTGCTTTATCTACTGGAGCACTTCTCTCAAACAAAACCCCTCCCACGCTGAAATAAAAGATTAGTAGATAGTAAATAAATAGAAATATAATAAATGTTCGAAAAAATTAAAGAATTTAGTTTGCAAGTTAAGTATACGATTAAAGACACCCGCCCGAAATAATAGAACACTCTTACAGATACATAGGATCAAGGAGTTGTGGTCAATGTTGAGATTCAACTTCAGACACACCTACTTTAGAATCAAAGAACAAATTGTTGGAATTGCCAGAGTTATACTACGTCTCAGCGAGGAAGCTGGGACTTACCTATCCCTAACACCAAGGGATTAGGCTCTGATGCAACCTCTAGCCCCTATTCCAGAGAGACTTTGCAGATGTGCTTCATCTACTAGAGCATTTCTCTCACACAATACCCCTTCCCAAGCTGAAATAAAAGATTAGTAGATAGTAAATAAATAGAAATATAATAAATGTTCGAAAAAATTAAAGAATTTAGTTTGCAAGTTAAGTATACGATTAAAGACACCCGCCCGAAATAATAGAACACTCTTACAGATACATAGGATCAAGAAGTTGTGGTCAATGTTGAGATTCAACTTCAGACACACCTACTTTAGAATCAAAGAACAAATTGTTGGAATTGCCAGAGTTATACTACGTCTCAGCGAGGAAGCTGGGACTTACCTATCCCTAACACCAAGGGATTAGGCTCTGATGCAACCTCTAGCCCCTATTCTAGAGAGACTTTGCAGATTTGCTTTATCTACTGGAGCACTTCTCTCAAACAAAACCCCTCCCACGCTGAAATAAAAGATTAGTAGATAGTAAATAAATAGAAATATAATAAATGTTCGAAAAAATTAAAGAATTTAGTTTGCAAGTTAAGTATACGATTAAAGACACCCGCCCGAAATAATAGAACACTCTTACAGATACATAGGATCAAGGAGTTGTGGTCAATGTTGAGATTCAACTTCAGACACTCCTACTTTAGAATCAAAGAACAAATTGTTGGAATTGCCAGAGTAATACTACGTCTCAGCGAGGAAGCTGGGACTTACCTAAGGGATTAGGCTCTGATGCAATCTCTAGCTTCTATTCCAGAGAGACTTTGCAGATTTGCTTCATCTACTGGAGCACTTCTCTCAAACAAAACCCCTCCCACGCTTAAATAAAAGATTAGTACATAGTAAATAAATAGAAATATAATAAATGTTCGAAAAAATTAAAGAATTTAGTTTGCAAGTTAAGTATACGATTAAAGACACCCGCCCGAAATAATAGAACACTCTTACAGATACATAGGATCAAGGAGCTGTGGTCAATGTTGAGATTCAACTTCAGACACTCCTACTTTAGAATCAAAGAACAAATTGTTGGAATTGCCAGAGTTATACTACGTCTCAGCGAGGAAGCTGGGACTTACCTATCCCTAACACCAAGGGCTTAGGCTCTGATGCAACCTCTAGCCCCTATTCTAGAGAGACTTTGCAGATTTGCTTTATCTACTGGAGCACTTCTCTCAAACAAAACCCCTCCCACGCTGAAATAAAAGATTAGTAGATAGTAAATAAATAGAAATATAATAAATGTTCGAAAAAATTAAAGAATTTAGTTTGCAAGTTAAGTATACGATTAAAGACACTAGCCCGAAATAATAGAACACTCTTACAGATACATAGGATCAAGGAGTTGTGGTCAATGTTGAGATTCAACTTCAGACGCACCCTACTTTTGAATCAAAGAACAAATTGTTGGAATTGCCAGAGTTATACTACGTCTCAGCGAGGAAGCTGGGACTTACCTATCCCTAACACCAAGGGATTAGGCTCTGATGCAACCTCTAGCCCCTATTCTAGAGAGACTTTGCAGATTTGCTTTATCTACTGGAGCACTTCTCTCAAACAAGACCCCTCCCACGCTGAAATAAAAGATTAGTAGATAGTAAATAAATAGAAATATAATAAATGTTCGAAAAAATTAAAGAATTTAGTTTGCAAGTTAAGTATACGATTAAAGACACCCACCCGAAATAATAGAACACTCTTACAGATACATAGGATCAAGGAGTTGTGGTCAATGTTGAGATTCAACTTCAGACACACCTACTTTAGAATCAAAGAACAAATTGTTGGAATTGCCAGAGTTATACTACGTCTCAGCGAGGAAGCTGGGACTTACCTATCCCTAACACCAAGGGATTAGGCTCTGATGCAACCTCTAGCCCCTATTCCAGAGAGACTTTGCAGATTTGCTTTATCTACTGGAGCATTTGTCTCAAACAAGACCCCTCCCACGCTGAAATAAAAGATTAGTAGATAGTAAATAAATAGAAATATAATAAATGTTCGAAAAAATTAAAGAATTTAGTTTGCAAGTTAAGTATACGATTAAAGACACCCGCCCGAAATAATAGAACACTCTTACAGATACATAGGATCAAGGAGTTGTGGTCAATGTTGAGATTCAACTTCAGACACACCTACTTTAGAATCAAAGAACAAATTGTTGGAATTGCCAGAGTTATACTACGTCTCAGCGAGGAAGCTGGGACTTACCTATCCCTAACACCAAGGGATTAGGCTCTGATGCAACCTCTAGCCCCTATTCTAGAGAGACTTTGCAGATTTGCTTTATCTACTGGAGCACTTCTCTCAAACAAGACCCCTCCCACGCTGAAATAAAAGATTAGTAGATAGTAAATAAATAGAAATATAATAAATGTTCGAAAGAATTAAAGAATTTAGTTTGCAAGTTAAGTATACGATTAAAGACACCCGCCCGAAATAATAGAACGCTGTTACAGATACATAGGATCAAGGAGTTGTGGTCAATGTTGAGATTCAACTTCAGACACACCTACTTTAGAATCAAAGAACAAATTGTTGGAATTGCCAGAGTTATACTACGTCTCAGTGAGGAAGCTGGGGCTTACCTATCCCTAACACCAAGGGATTAGGCTATGATTCAACCTCTAGCCCCTATTCCAGAGAGACTTTGCAGATTTGCTTTATCTACTGGAGCATTTGTCTCAAACAAGACCCCTCCCACGCTGAAATAAAAGATTAGTAGATAGTAAATAAATAGAAATATAATAAATGTTCGAAAAAATTAAAGAATTTAGTGTGCAAGTAAAGTATACGATTAAAGACACCCGCCCGAAATAATAGAACACTCTTACAGATACATAGGATCAAGAAGTTGTGGTCAATGTTGGGATTCAACTTCAGACGCACCCTACTTTTGAATCAAAGAACAAATTGTTGGAATTGCCAGAGTTATACTACGTCTCAGTGAGGAAGCTGGGACTTACCTATCCCTAACACCAAAGGATTAGGCTATGATTCAACCTCTAGCCCCTATTCCAGAGAGACTTTGCAGATTTGCTTTATCTACTGGAGCATTTGTCTCAAACAAGACCCCTCCCACGCTGAAATAAAAGATTAGTAGATAGTAAATAAATAGAAATATAATAAATGTTCGAAAAAATTAAAGAATTTAGTTTGCAAGTTAAGTATACGATTAAAGACACTAGCCCGAAATAATAGAACACTCTTACAGATACATAGGATCAAGGAGTTGTGGTCAATGTTGAGATTCAACTTCAGACGCACCCTACTTTTGAATCAAAGAACAAATTGTTGGAATTGCCAGAGTAATACTACGTCTCAGCGAGGAAGCTGGGACTTACCTATCCCTAACACCAAGGGATTAGGCTCCGATGCAACCTCTAACCCCTATTCCAGAGAGACTTTGCAGATTTGCTTCATCTACTAGAGCATTTCTCTCACACAATACCCCTTCCCAAGCTGAAATAAAAGATTAGTAGATAGTAAATAAATAGAAATATAATAAATGTTCGAAAAAATTCAAGAATTTAGTTTGCAAGTTAAGTATACGATTAAAGACACTAGCCCGAAATAATAGAACACTCTTACAGATACATAGGATCAAGGAGTTGTGGTCAATGTTGAGATTCAACTTCAGACGCACCCTACTTTTGAATCAAAGAACAAATTGTTGGAATTGCCAGAGTAATACTACGTCTCAGCGAGGAAGCTGGGACTTACCTATCCCTAACACCAAGGGATTAGGCTCCGATGCAACCTCTAGCCCCTATTCCAGAGAGACTTTGCAGATTTGCTTCATCTACTGGAGCATTTGTCTCAAACAAAACCCCTCCCACGCTTAAATAAAAGATTAGTACATAGTAAATAAATAGAAATATAATAAATGTTCGAAAAATTTAAAGAATTTAGTTTGCAAGTTAAGTATACGATTAAAGACACCCGCCCGAAATAATAGAACGCTGTTACAGATACATAGGATCAAGGAGTTGTGGTCAATGTTGAGATTCAACTTCAGACGCACCCTACTTTTGAATCAAAGAACAAATTGTTGGAATTGCCAGAGTAATACTACGTCTCAGCGAGGAAGTTGGGACTTACCTATCCCTAACACCAAGGGATTAGGCTCCGATGCAACCTCTAGCCCCTATTCCAGAGAGACTTTGCAGATTTGCTTCATCTACTGGAGCATTTGTCTCAAACAAAACCCCTCCCACGCTTAAATAAAAGATTAGTACATAGTAAATAAATAGAAATATAATAAATGTTCGAAATATTTAAAGAATTTAGTTTGCAAGTAAAGTATACGATTAAAGACACCCGCCCGAAATAATAGAACGCTCTTACAGATACATAGGATCAAGGAGTTGTGGTCAATGTTGAGATTCAACTTCAGACACACCTACTTTAGAATCAAAGAACAAATTGTTGGAATTGCCAGAGTAATACTACGTCTCAGCGAGGAAGCTGGGACTTACCTATCCCTAACACCAAGGGATTAGGCTCCGATGCAACCGCTAACCCCTATTCCAGAGAGACTTTGCAGATTTGCTTCATCTACTAGAGCATTTCTCTCACACAATACCCCTTCCCAAGCTGAAATAAAAGATTAGTAGATAGTAAATAAATAGAAATATAATAAATGTTCGAAAAAATTAAAGAATTTAGTTTGCAAGTTAAGTATACGATTAAAGACACTAGCCCGAAATAATAGAACACTCTTACAGATACATAGGATCAAGGAGTTGTGGTCAATGTTGAGATTCAACTTCAGACGCACCCTACTTTTGAATCAAAGAACAAATTGTTGGAATTGCCAGAGTAATACTACGTCTCAGCGAGGAAGCTGGGACTTACCTATCCCTAACACCAAGGGATTAGGCTCCGATGCAACCTCTAACCCCTATTCCAGAGAGACTTTGCAGATTTGCTTCATCTACTAGAGCATTTCTCTCACACAATACCCCTTCCCAAGCTGAAATAAAAGATTAGTAGATAGTAAATAAATAGAAATATAATAAATGTTCGAAAAAATTAAAGAATTTAGTTTGCAAGTTAAGTATACGATTAAAGACACCCGCCCGAAATAATAGAACGCTGTTACAGATACATAGGATCAAGGAGCTGTTGTCATTGTTGAGATTCAACTTCAGACACCCCTACTTTTGAATCAAAGAACAAATTGTTGGAATTGCCAGAGTAATACTACGTCTCAGCGAGGAAGCTGGGACTTACCTATCCCTAACACCAAGGGATTAGGCTCCGATGCAACCTCTAACCCCTATTCCAGAGAGACTTTGCAGATTTGCTTCATCTACTAGAGCATTTCTCTCAAACAAAACCCCTCCCACGCTTAAATAAAAGATTAGTACAAAGTAAATAAATAGAAATATAATAAATGTTCGAAATATTTAAAGAATTTAGTTTGCAAGTAAAGTATACGATTAAAGACACCCGCCCGAAATAATAGAACGCTCTTACAGATACATAGGATCAAGGAGTTGTGGTCAATGTTGAGATTCAACTTCAGACGCACCCTACTTTTGAATCAAAGAACAAATTGTTGGAATTGCCAGAGTAATACTACGTCTCAGCGAGGAAGCTGGGACTTACCTATCCCTAACACCAAGGGATTAGGCTCCGATGCAACCTCTAACCCCTATTCCAGAGAGACTTTGCAGATTTGCTTCATCTACTGGAGCATTTGTCTCAAACAAAACCCCTCCCACGCTTAAATAAAAGATTAGTACATAGTAAATAAATAGAAATATAATAAATGTTCGAAAAAATTAAAGAATTTAGTTTGCAAGTTAAGTATACGATTAAAGACACCCGCCCGAAATAATAGAACGCTGTTACAGATACATAGGATCAAGGAGCTGTTGTCATTGTTGAGATTCAACTTCAGACACCCCTACTTTTGAATCAAAGAACAAATTGTTGGAATTGCCAGAGTAATACTACGTCTCAGCGAGGAAGCTGGGACTTACCTATCCCTAACACCAAGGGATTAGGCTCCGATGCAACCTCTAACCCCTATTCCAGAGAGACTTTGCAGATTTGCTTCATCTACTAGAGCATTTCTCTCAAACAAAACCCCTCCCACGCTTAAATAAAAGATTAGTACAAAGTAAATAAATAGAAATATAATAAATGTTCGAAATATTTAAAGAATTTAGTTTGCAAGTAAAGTATACGATTAAAGACACCCGCCCGAAATAATAGAACGCTCTTACAGATACATAGGATCAAGGAGTTGTGGTCAATGTTGAGATTCAACTTCAGACGCACCCTACTTTTGAATCAAAGAACAAATTGTTGGAATTGCCAGAGTAATACTACGTCTCAGCGAGGAAGCTGGGACTTACCTATCCCTAACACCAAGGGATTAGGCTCCGATGCAACCTCTAGCCCCTATTCCAGAGAGACTTTGCAGATTTGCTTCATCTACTGGAGCATTTGTCTCAAACAAAACCCCTCCCACGCTTAAATAAAAGATTAGTACATAGTAAATAAATAGAAATATAATAAATGTTCGAAAAATTTAAAGAATTTAGTTTGCAAGTTAAGTATACGATTAAAGACACCCGCCCGAAATAATAGAACGCTGTTACAGATACATAGGATCAAGGAGTTGTGGTCAATGTTGAGATTCAACTTCAGACGCACCCTACTTTTGAATCAAAGAACAAATTGTTGGAATTGCCAGAGTAATACTACGTCTCAGCGAGGAAGTTGGGACTTACCTATCCCTAACACCAAGGGATTAGGCTCCGATGCAACCTCTAGCCCCTATTCCAGAGAGACTTTGCAGATTTGCTTCATCTACTGGAGCATTTGTCTCAAACAAAACCCCTCCCACGCTTAAATAAAAGATTAGTACATAGTAAATAAATAGAAATATAATAAATGTTCGAAATATTTAAAGAATTTAGTTTGCAAGTAAAGTATACGATTAAAGACACCCGCCCGAAATAATAGAACGCTCTTACAGATACATAGGATCAAGGAGTTGTGGTCAATGTTGAGATTCAACTTCAGACACACCTACTTTAGAATCAAAGAACAAATTGTTGGAATTGCCAGAGTAATACTACGTCTCAGCGAGGAAGCTGGGACTTACCTATCCCTAACACCAAGGGATTAGGCTCCGATGCAACCGCTAACCCCTATTCCAGAGAGACTTTGCAGATTTGCTTCATCTACTAGAGCATTTCTCTCACACAATACCCCTTCCCAAGCTGAAATAAAAGATTAGTAGATAGTAAATAAATAGAAATATAATAAATGTTCGAAAAAATTAAAGAATTTAGTTTGCAAGTTAAGTATACGATTAAAGACACTAGCCCGAAATAATAGAACACTCTTACAGATACATAGGATCAAGGAGTTGTGGTCAATGTTGAGATTCAACTTCAGACGCACCCTACTTTTGAATCAAAGAACAAATTGTTGGAATTGCCAGAGTAATACTACGTCTCAGCGAGGAAGCTGGGACTTACCTATCCCTAACACCAAGGGATTAGGCTCCGATGCAACCTCTAACCCCTATTCCAGAGAGACTTTGCAGATTTGCTTCATCTACTAGAGCATTTCTCTCACACAATACCCCTTCCCAAGCTGAAATAAAAGATTAGTAGATAGTAAATAAATAGAAATATAATAAATGTTCGAAAAAATTAAAGAATTTAGTTTGCAAGTTAAGTATACGATTAAAGACACCCGCCCGAAATAATAGAACGCTGTTACAGATACATAGGATCAAGGAGCTGTTGTCATTGTTGAGATTCAACTTCAGACACCCCTACTTTTGAATCAAAGAACAAATTGTTGGAATTGCCAGAGTAATACTACGTCTCAGCGAGGAAGCTGGGACTTACCTATCCCTAACACCAAGGGATTAGGCTCCGATGCAACCTCTAACCCCTATTCCAGAGAGACTTTGCAGATTTGCTTCATCTACTAGAGCATTTCTCTCAAACAAAACCCCTCCCACGCTTAAATAAAAGATTAGTACAAAGTAAATAAATAGAAATATAATAAATGTTCGAAATATTTAAAGAATTTAGTTTGCAAGTAAAGTATACGATTAAAGACACCCGCCCGAAATAATAGAACGCTCTTACAGATACATAGGATCAAGGAGTTGTGGTCAATGTTGAGATTCAACTTCAGACGCACCCTACTTTTGAATCAAAGAACAAATTGTTGGAATTGCCAGAGTAATACTACGTCTCAGCGAGGAAGCTGGGACTTACCTATCCCTAACACCAAGGGATTAGGCTCCGATGCAACCTCTAACCCCTATTCCAGAGAGACTTTGCAGATTTGCTTCATCTACTGGAGCATTTGTCTCAAACAAAACCCCTCCCACGCTTAAATAAAAGATTAGTACATAGTAAATAAATAGAAATATAATAAATGTTCGAAAAATTTAAAGAATTTAGTTTGCAAGTTAAGTATACGATTAAAGACACCCGCCCGAAATAATAGAACGCTCTTACAGATACATAGGATCAAGGAGTTGTGGTCAATGTTGAGATTCAACTTCAGACGCACCCTACTTTTGAATCAAAGAACAAATTGTTGGAATTGCCAGAGTAATACTACGTCTCAGCGAGTAAGCTGGGACTTACCTATCCCTAACACCAAGGGATTAGGCTCCGATGCAACCTCTAACCCCTATTCCAGAGAGACTTTGCAGATTTGCTTCATCTACTGGAGCATTTGTCTCAAACAAAACCCCTCCCACGCTTAAATAAAAGATTAGTACATAGTAAATAAATAGAAATATAATAAATGTTCGAAAAAATTAAAGAATTTAGTTTGCAAGTTAAGTATAAGATTAAAGACACCCGCCTGAAATAATAGAACACTCTTACAGATACATAGGATCAAGGAGTTGTGGTCAATGTTGAGATTCAACTTCAGACGCACCCTACTTTTGAATCAAAGAACAAATTGTTGGAATTGCCAGAGTAATACTAGGTCTCAGCGAGGAAGCTGGGACTTACCTATCCCTAACACCAAGGGATTAGGCTCTGATGCAACCTCTAGCCCCTATTCCAGAGAGACTTTGCAGATTTGCTTCATCTACTAGAGCATTTCTCTCAAACAAAACCCCTCCCACGCTTAAATAAAAGATTAGTACAAAGTAAATAAATAGAAATATAATAAATGTTCGAAATATTTAAAGAATTTAGTTTGCAAGTTAAGTATAAGATTAAAGACACCCGCCTGAAATAATAGAACACTCTTACAGATACATAGGATCAAGGAGTTGTGGTCAATGTTGAGATTCAACTTCAGACGCACCCTACTTTTGAATCAAAGAACAAATTGTTGGAATTGCCAGAGTAATACTACGTCTCAGCGAGGAAGCTGGGACTTACCTATCCCTAACACCAAGGGATTAGGCTCCGATGCAACCTCTAACCCCTATTCCAGAGAGACTTTGCAGATTTGCTTCATCTACTGGAGCATTTGTCTCAAACAAAACCCCTCCCACGCTTAAATAAAAGATTAGTACATAGTAAATAAATAGAAATATAATAAATGTTCGAAAAAATTAAAGAATTTAGTTTGCAAGTTAAGTATAAGATTAAAGACACCCGCCTGAAATAATAGAACGCTCTTACAGATACATAGGATCAAGGAGTTGTGGTCAATGTTGAGATTCAACTTCAGACGCACCCTACTTTTGAATCAAAGAACAAATTGTTGGAATTGCCAGAGTAATACTACGTCTCAGCGAGGAAGCTGGGACTTACCTATCCCTAACACCAAGGGATTAGGCTCCGATGCAACCTCTAACCCCTATTCCAGAGAGACTTTGCAGATTTGCTTCATCTACTGGAGCATTTGTCTCAAACAAAACCCCTCCCACGCTTAAATAAAAGATTAGTACATAGTAAATAAATAGAAATATAATAAATGTTCGAAAAATTTAAAGAATTTAGTTTGCAAGTTAAGTATACGATTAAAGACACCCGCCCGAAATAATAGAACGCTCTTACAGATACATAGGATCAAGGAGCTGTGGTCAATGTTGAGATTCAACTTCAGACACTCCTACTTTAGAATCAAAGAACAAATTGTTGGAATTGCCAGAGTTATACTACGTCCCAGCGAGGAAGCTGGGACTTACCTATCCCTAACACCAAGGGATTAGGCTCTGATGCAACCTCTAGCCCCTATTCCAGAGAGACTTTGCAGATTTGCTTCATCTACTAGAGCATTTATGTATCTCACACAAAACCCCTCCCACGCTGAAATAAAAGATTAGTAGATAGTAAATAAATAGAAATATAATAAATGTTCGAAAAATTTAAAGAATTTAGTTTGCAAGTTAAGTATACGATTAAAGACACCCGCCCGAAATAATAGAACACTCTTACAGATACATAGGATCAAGGAGTTGTGGTCAATGTTGAGATTCAACTTCAGACACACCTACTTTAGAATCAAAGAACAAATTGTTGGAATTGTCAGAGTAATACTACGTCTCAGCGAGGAAGCTGGGACTAACCTATCCCTAACACCAAGGGATTAGGCTCCGATGCAACCTCTAGCCGCTATTCTAGAGAGACTTTGCAGATTTGCTTTATCTACTGGAGCACTTCTCTAAAACAAAACCCCACCCACGCTGAAATAAAAGATTAGTAGAGAGTAAATAAATAGAAATATAATAAATGTTCGAAAAATATAAAGAATTTAGTTTGCAAGTTAAGTATACGATTAAAGACACCCGCCCGAAATAATAGAACACTCTTACAGATACATAGGATCAAGGAGTTGTGTTCAGTGTTGAAAGCAAATGGAGTCAACAACAAAACACCCAGCAAAGACATGAACACACAAGCAAAAACAATAAAAATATTTAAAGCCAAATAATTTCTGAAAACAATGCAACGAGAAGGACCAAGTCAGTTGGATTTTTTCAAAACAAAGATATTTTTTCATATTACTGTAAGTTCAAGACAGACTTTTAAGATTTCCTTCATCTTGTACTTCAGAAAGAGAAACCCTTTTCCATCGAAATAAATTGTTGCTAACAAATTAAATGGCTATATAAAATGAATAAATAAATAAATAAATATTGATATAATTGAAAGAAATGTTCAACTTACAGTAATTGTTCACTCACCCCTCTAAATCTTCTTCGATGTCTTGGATGTCCTGCAGTTCTTCCATCTCCATCTGCCTATCCTCTAAACACACCAATGTACACCAATGTCTGTGTTACGAAATTCCCGAACTTGAGGATCGATTACCGATATCCGAAGGAGCTGGAAAGAGTCTTTATAAAAAAAAAACCCTTCCGTTCCACTTTATTACCAACGTACCAACACAAAATTCTACACGTAAACACTTGCAGGACCAAGGACACAGGTTAGGCAAGGATGACTGCTTCAGAAACACCAAGTGGTACAGCAACACTACAAGTGAGAGTTCGCGATGAATTGGCTTAAGAAGGTTTAGACAAATGGGGACTTTTTACTTTTGCTCTCCCTAACTTTCAAACCATTAGGGTAAATTACAATTTGAAAACCCTTCTGAACCTACCTGCTTACGTACATTATGAATATCTACGTCCTTAAGAGAATTCCTTTTTTGTTTATGGCACCATTTTATAACTGCTGAATAATACTTACTTAATACTTCCCTGACACCATTTTACCGTCCCTACTTTGTATTTAATCATTTACATATTTCACGAATCTATACTAAAGGGAAGTAAAAATCTACAGGATTAAATCCACGAGTTAGAGTTACTTTCTATTCCTGGCTAAAATTAACTTTCAGCTAATTTAACTTTCTATCAAAAATAAGATTCGAATCCTTCCTAATACGTCCTTCCTGTACTATAGAATCTACGATCCCTCGACTAATCTATCAAATTAAGTTATAAATTTGGGTCCAACTTAAACAATGTTTTGAAGTTCTTAGACCTAGCTGAGACTCGTTGTAAAAATGTCAACTCAAGTACAGTAATGTCTTCCGATATAGAGCACAGTTTTTTTTTTTTCTAAAAAGTGGACGTGGCATTCTCTTTTCCAAACCTAAAACCTAACCAAATGGCTTTGAAACGCAAAAAAAAGTAGCTAAGACCTAACCAAATGGATTTCAAAGAAGAGAAAGAGTATCTAATATGTAGTTTCTAGAAAAAAAAAGAATAAATAAAAATCTTTTTCGAAACTGGTATCTGAGTAAATTTATTTCTTATGTTTCAATGGTTCAAAATGCCCTAAAACTGCAATAAAATGTGACTATCGATCGATCGTGGGAAGATTTGAAAAAATATCGCGATCTGTGAAAACTTAAACTCAGCCTACGTATCTACTTATGTATGTTCATCTAAGGCCTCACAGGATATAATTGGTGTTTCTAATTTATGGGACTTAAGGTATTTAGCTCACGTCGCATGCTACCGAGGAGAAATGCTTTTTTAAATTGATCGAATCCCATCCCCATCTGATTTTTTGGAATAAAAACTGAAAAGCTCATATCTACTCCCCACTTTACTACTGCTATACAGAATTTTAACTAGAACTGTTCTATAAAATTGTATTATTGTTCTAAAACCTAGAATCCAGAATAAAATGTTTTTATATTTCCAAGTGTTGCACTTAACTTCCAGAGCACTAATTATGAAATATTCTCGGAATGCTATAAATCATTCAAAATACCTATTGCTACAATTCTATGATCCTAGCTTATTGCTTCGTTTTTATAAATTATACTAAAAACTCCATACGTTACATTTTATAGTTAGTTAGTTACTCCGTTCCTATATCGAAAGCTTTGCTTTAATTAAGAAATATTCTAACAATTTGAAGTATGCTCCTGACCATTCCTCCTTGTCTAAACTCCAAAAACAACTTTTCTAGAACCCTGCGAAGTCTTATCAACCTGACAAAGGAACCCTAATTTCTCAAAACCAGTACTACTACTTACGAAGATTATAAGTTTTCACTATGAAATAACTGAGAAAGTTTATCTCTTGATCTGGAGTTCCCTGCAACTGAAATAATCGTATTGCCCTAACGTTCTACATATGTATATATCTTATATCTCCGAATAATTTCTCGGGGATTTCTGATTTTATTTTTCCTACTCTAAGAACTCTCCTAAAAATGTATCGGGAAAAAGTTACCGCTGAACTGAACCACCATATACGCGTTTAATTCGGAGTCTAATCTGCACTATGCTGAACTTGAGTAACTATCTAATTGCCTCGCATGATGTCTTACTATATGTTCTAATTCCACTTGCTTACGTCTTTCATTTTATGTTGTCTTTACAAGGCCAAGCGATGAGTTTTGTATCATCCAGCACGCCCCTACAGTCCATAGGAAGCGGATGTTCCATATCCCTTCAAATCATCTAATTCAGCATCCGCATTCTAACAACACAATCAACTACTCTCCAAGTAAGGCCAGCAATTCCGCTAAGCACGAGACTTGTCGTCCTGTTAAGCATTGAAATTAACAGTGACCCACAGTAAACAGTCATCCAGCCAAAGTCGACAAACGGGGAAGAGCCAAAGAAAGTAGACAGTGCACCACAAGCTCTGCCATTTGGTGGAACAAACTGAAGGGTTACACGATTTACGGCCTTTGGAGAATGTTCTCTAAGATACCCTTTTCCAGCCACCATGCCCATCAGGTCAAAGTCCAAAGCAGGGAAATTGTACTTAGGTTAGACGAGATGTGGCGTGAGTACGATTCAACAACTCTCCTCCGGGCTACGACAACAGCAGACCATCAGTGATGGTGATCGCGAGTAATATCCTCCATCTTTCTAAAGCTCTGTGCCCCGAAACGACGAGAATGGCTGGTTGAGAGTCCCATGAGGTGCGAATTTCTCTGGGTAACGCCGGATCGCTAAGGCATCATTGACCTTCCTTGGAGTGTGATTGATTGTGTTGCTAACTGCAGTTTTTGAATCTTCAGATTTCTTAAGCCATCTTGGCATAGGGATTAATAAGTAAATGTTAGACTGCTCCTATTCCACTACAGTCACTACGGAGAACCTACTCCTATACCTAGACTCCATAAGTAAACTACATGTCGTTCGGAAAACCCGATGCTTCCGAACCTTCTCCACTACAGTCCGTAGGGAGGAATATATGACTCCTATAATGGGACAATATCCACTTCACTTTAAAGGGAAGAAATACCTGATCCTACTCGACTACAGTACGTAGATAGAACCTGCTCCTGCACCTAAGAAGAAATACCTGATCCTACTCCACTACAGTACGTAGATAGAACCTACTCCTGCACCTAAAATCCACTAGTAAACTACATGTCGTTCGGAAAACCCGATGCTTCCGAACCTTCTCCACTACAGTCCGTAGGGAGGAATACCTGACTCCTATACTTGGACAATATCCACTTCACTTTAAAGGGAAGAAATACCTGATCCTACTCCACTACAGTACGTAGATAGAACCTACACCTGCACCTAAAATCCACTAGTAAACTACATGTCGTTCGGAAAACCCGATGCTTCCGAACCTTCTCCACTACAGTCCGTAGGGAGGAATACCTGACTCCTATACTTGGACAATATCCACTTCACTTTAAAGGGAAGAAATACCTGATCCTACTCCACTACAGTACGTAGATAGAACCTGCTCCTGCAAGTAAGAAGAAATACCTGATCCTACTCCACTACAGTACGTAGATAGAACCTACTCCTGTACCTAAAATCCACTAGTAAACTACATGTCGTTCGGAAAACCCGATGCTTCCGAACCTTCTCCACTACAGTCCGTAGGGAGGAATACCTGACTCCTATACTTGGACAATATCCACTTCACTTTAAAGGGAAGAAATACCTGATCCTACTCCACTACAGTACGTAGATAGAACCTGCTCCTGCACCTAAGAAGAAATACCTGATCCTACTCCACTACAGTACGTAGATAGAACCTACTCCTGCACCTAAAATCCACTAGTAAACTACATGTCGTTCGGAAAACCCGATGCTTCCGAACCTTCTCCACTACAGTCCGTAGGGAGGAATACCTGACTCCTATACTTAGACTATATTAGCGTACTAAGTTTCGTTCTCCACTTCACTTTAAAGGGAAGAAATACCTGATCCTACTCCACTACAGTACGTAGATAGAACCTGCTCCTGCACCTAAGAAGAAATACCTGATCCTACTCCACTACAGTACGTAGATGGAACCTGCTCCTGCACCTAAGAAGAAATACCTGATCCTACTCCACTACAGTACGTAGATAGAACCTACTCCTGCACCTAAAATCCACTAGTAAACTACATGTCGTTCGGAAAACCCGATGCTTCCGAACCTTCTCCACTACAGTCCGTAGGGAGGAATACCTGACTCCTATACTTAGACTATATTAGCGTACTAAGTTTCGTTCTCCACTTCACTTTAAAGGGAAGAAATACCTGATCCTACTCCACTACAGTACGTAGATAGAACCTGCTCCTGCACCTAAGAAGAAATACCTGATCCTACTCCACTACAGTACGTAGATAGAACCTACTCCTGCACCTAAAATCCACTAGTAAACTACATGTCGTTCGAAAAACCCGATGCTTCCGAACCTTCTCCACTACAGTCCGTAGGGAGGAATACCTGACTCCTATACTTAGACTATATTAGCGGACTAAGGTTCCTTCTCCACTTCACTTCAAAGGGAAGAAATACCTGATCCTACTCCACTACCGTACGTAGGGAGAACCTACTCCTGCACCTAAAATCCACTAGTAAACTACATGTCGTTCGGAAAACCCGATGCTTCCGCACCTTCTCCACTACAGTCCGTAGGGAGGAATACCTGACTCCTATACTTAGACTATATTAGCGTACTAAGTTTCGTTCTCCACTTCACTTTAAAGGGAAGAAATACCTGATCCTACTCCACTACAGTACGTAGATAGAACCTGCTCCTGCACCTAAGAAGAAATACCTGATCCTACTCCACTACAGTACGTAGATAGAACCTGCTCCTGCAAGTAAGAAGAAATACCTGATCCTACTCCACTACAGTACGTAGATAGAACCTACTCCTGTACCTAAAATCCACTAGTAAACTACATGTCGTTCGGAAAACCCGATGCTTCCGAACCTTCTCCACTACAGTCCGTAGGGAGGAATACCTGACTCCTATACTTAGACTATATTAGCGTACTAAGTTTCGTTCTCCACTTCACTTTAAAGGGAAGAAATACCTGATCCTACTCCACTACAGTACGTAGATAGAACCTGCTCCTGCACCTAAGAAGAAATACCTGATCCTACTCCACTACAGTACGTAGATAGAACCTACTCCTGCACCTAAAATCCACTAGTAAACTACATGTTAAACCCGATGATTCCGAACCTTCTCCACTACAGTCCGTAGGGAGGAATACCTGACTCCTATACTTAGACTATATTAGCGGACTAAGGTTCCTTCTCCACTTCACTTCAAAGGGAAGAAATACCTGATCCTACTCCACTACCGTACGTAGGGAGAACCTACTCCTGCACCTAAAATCCACTAGTAAACTACATGTCGTTCGGAAAACCCGATGCTTCCGAACCTTCTCCACTACAGTCCGTAGGGAGGAATACCTGACTCCTATACTTAGACTATATTAGCGTACTAAGTTTCGTTCTCCACTTCACTTTAAAGGGAAGAAATACCTGATCCTACTCCACTACAGTACGTAGATAGAACCTGCTCCTGCACCTAAGAAGAAATACCTGATCCTACTCCACTACAGTACGTAGATAGAACCTGCTCCTGCACCTAAGAAGAAATACCTGATCCTACTCCACTACAGTACGTAGATAGAACCTACTCCTGCACCTAAAATCCACTAGTAAACTACATGTCGTTCGGAAAACCCGATGCTTCCGAACCTTCTCCACTACAGTCCGTAGGGAGGAATACCTGACTCCTATACTTAGACTATATTAGCGTACTAAGTTTCGTTCTCCACTTCACTTTAAAGGGAAGAAATACCTGATCCTACTCCACTACAGTACGTAGATAGAACCTGCTCCTGCACCTAAGAAGAAATACCTGATCCTACTCCACTACAGTACGTAGATAGAACCTACTCCTGCACCTAAAATCCACTAGTAAACTACATGTCGTTCGAAAAACCCGATGCTTCCGAACCTTCTCCACTACAGTCCGTAGGGAGGAATACCTGACTCCTATACTTAGACTATATTAGCGGACTAAGGTTCCTTCTCCACTTCACTTCAAAGGGAAGAAATACCTGATCCTACTCCACTACCGTACGTAGGGAGAACCTACTCCTGCGCCTAGAATCCACAAGTAGACTACATGTCGTTCGGAAAACCCGACGCTTCCGAACCTTCTCCACTACAGTCCGTAGGGAGGAATACCTGACTCCTGACTGACTATATTAGCGGACTAAGTTTCCTTCTCCACTTCACTTCAAAGGGAAGAAATACCTGATCCTACTCCACTACAGTAAGTAGATAGAACCTACTCCTGCACCTAAAATCCACTAGTAAACTACATGTCGTTCGGAAAACCCGACGCTTCCGAACCTTCTCCACTACAGTCCGTAGGGAGGTATACCTGACTCATATACCTGGACCCTATTAGTGAGCTACGTTTCGATCGAAGCACCCTTTGCTCTAACTGCCATCTCCACTTCACTTCAAAGGGAAGAAATACCTTATCCTACTCCACTACCGTACGTAGGGAGAACCTACTCCTATACCTAGACTTCACTATCGTTCGGAAAACCCGACGCTTCCGAACCTTCTCCACTACAGTCCGTAGGGAGGAATACCTGACTCCTATACTTAGACTATATTAGCGGACTAAGTTTCCTTCTTCACTTCACTTCAAAGGGAAGAAATACCTGATCCTACTCCACTACCGTACGTAGGGAGAACCTACTCCTGCGCCTAGAATCCACAAGTAGACTACATGTCGTTCGGAAAACCCGACGCTTCCGAACCTTCTCCACTACAGTCCGTAGGGAGGAATACCTGACCCTTATACCTAGACCCTATCAGTGAACTATGTTTCGATCGAACCTAACGTTCTAGAATTATTACGATGGCGATCTATCTTATATCTCTGAATAATTTCTCGGGGATTTCTGATTTTATTTTTCCTACTCTAAGAACTCTCCTAAAAATGTATCGGGAAAAAGTTACCGCTGAACTGAACCACCATATACGCGTTTAATTCTGAGTCTAATCTGCACTATGCTGAACTTGAGTAACTATCTAATTGCCTCGCATGATGTCTTACTATATGTTCTAATTCCACTTGCTTACGTCTTTCATTTTATGTTGTCTTTACAAGGCCAAGCGATGAGTTTTGTATCATCCAGCACGCCCCTACAGTCCATAGGAAGCGGATGTTCCATATCCCTTCAAATCATCTAATTCAGCATCCGCATTCTAACAACACAATCAACTACTCTCCAAGTAAGGCCAGCAATTCCGCTAAGCACGAGACTTGTCGTCCTGTTAAGCATTGAAATTAACAGTGACCCACAGTAAACAGTCATCCAGCCAAAGTCGACAAACGGGGAAGAGCCAAAGAAAGTAGACAGTGCACCACAAGCTCTGCCATTTGGTGGAACAAACTGAAGGGTTACACGATTTACGGCCTTTGGAGAATGTTCTCTAAGATACCCTTTTCCAGCCACCATGCCCATCAGGTCAAAGTCCAAAGCAGGGGAATTGTACTTAGGTTAGACGAGATGTGGCGTGAGTACGATTCAACAACTCTCCTCCGGGCTACGACAACAGCAGACCATCAGTGATGGTGATCGCGAGTAATATCCTCCATCTTTCTAAAGCTCTGTGCCCCGAAACGACGAGAATGGCTGGTTGAGAGTCCCATGAGGTGCGAATTTCTCTGGGTAACGCCGGATCGCTAAGGCATCATTGACCTTCCTTGGAGTGTGATTGATTGTGTTGCTAACTGCAGTTTTTGAATCTTCAGATTTCTTAAGCCATCTTGGCATAGGGATTAATAAGTAAATGTTAGACTGCTCCTACTCCACTACAGTCACTACGGAGAACCTACTCCTATACCTAGACTCCATAAGTAAACTATATGTTGTTCGGAAAACCCGATGCTTCCGAACCTTCTCCACTACAGTCCGTAGGGAGGAATACCTGACTCCTATACTTAGACTATATTAGCGGACTAAGTTTCCTTCTCCACTTCACTTCAAAGGGAAGAAATACCTGATCCTACTCCACTACCGTACGTAGGGAGAACCTACTCCTGCGCCTAGAATCCACAAGTAGACTACATGTCGTTCGGAAAACCCGACGCTTCCGAACCTTCTCCACTACAGTCCGTAGGGAGGAATACCTGACTCCTATACTTAGACTATATTAGCGGACTAAGTTTCCTTCTCCACTTCACTTCAAAGGGAAGAAATACCTGATCCTACTCCACTACCGTACGTAGGGAGAACCTACTCCTGCGCCTAGAATCCACAAGTAGACTACATGTCGTTCGGAAAACCCGACGCTTCCGAACCTTCTCCACTACAGTCCGTAGGGAGGTATACCTGACTCATATACCTGGACCCTATTAGTGAGCTACGTTTCGATCGAAGCACCTTATGCCCTAACTGCCATCTCCACTTCACTTCAAAGGGAAGAAATTCCTTATCCTAGACTTCACTGTCGTTCGGAAAACCCGATGCTTCCGAACCTTCTCCACTACAGTCCGTAGGGAGGAATACCTGACTCCTATACTTAGACTATATTAGCGGACTAAGGTTCCTTCTCCACTTCACTTCAAAGGGAAGAAATACCTGATCCTACTCCACTACCGTACGTAGGGAGAACCTACTCCTGCGCATAGAATCCACAAGTAGACTACATGTCGTTCGGAAAACCCGACGCTTCCGAACCTTCTCCACTACAGTCCGTAGGGAGGAATACCTGACTCCTATACTTAGACTATATTAGCGGACTAAGTTTCCTTCTCCACTTCACTTCAAAGGGAAGAAATACCTGATCCTACTCCACTACAGTAAGTAGATAGAACCTACTCCTGCACCTAAAATCCACTAGTAAACTACATGTCGTTCGGAAAACCCGACGCTTCCGAACCTTCTCCACTACAGTCCGTAGGGAGGTATACCTGACTCATATACCTGGACAATATTAGTGAGCTACGTTTCGATCGACGAACCCTATGCCCTAACTGCCATCTCCACTTCACTTCAAAGGGAAGAAATACCTTATCCTACTCCACTACCGTACGTAGGGAGAACCTACTCCTATACCTAGACTTCACTATCGTTCGGAAAACCCGATGCTTCCGAACCTTCTCCACTACAGTCCGTAGGGAGGAATACCTGACTCCTATACTTAGACTATATTAGCGGACTAAGGTTCCTTCTCCACTTCACTTCAAAGGGAAGAAATACCTGATCCTACTCCACTACCGTACGTAGGGAGAACCTACTCCTGCGCCTAGAATCCACAAGTAGACTACATGTCGTTCGGAAAACCCGACGCTTCCGAACCTTCTCCACTACAGTCCGTAGGGAGGAATACCTGACTCCTATACTTAGACTATATTAGCGGACTAAGGTTCCTTCTCCACTTCACTTCAAAGGGAAGAAATACCTGATCCTACTCCACTACCGTACGTAGGGAGAACCTACTCCTGCGCATAGAATCCACAAGTAGACTACATGTCGTTCGGAAAACCCGACGCTTCCGAACCTTCTCCACTACAGTCCGTAGGGAGGAATACCTGACTCCTATACTTAGACTATATTAGCGGACTAAGTTTCCTTCTCCACTTCACTTCAAAGGGAAGAAATACCTGATCCTACTCCACTACAGTAAGTAGATAGAACCTACTCCTGCACCTAAAATCCACTAGTAAACCACATGTCGTTCGGAAAACCCGACGCTTCCGAACCTTCTCCACTACAGTCCGTAGGGAGGTATACCTGACTCATATACCTGGACCCTATTAGTGAGCTACGTTTCGATCGACGAACCCTATGCCCTAACTGCCATCTCCACTTCACTTCAAAGGGAAGAAATACCTTATCCTACTCCACTACCGTACGTAGGGAGAACCTACTCCTATACCTAGACTTCACTATCGTTCGGAAAACCCGACGCTTCCGAACCTTCTCCACTACAGTCCGTAGGGAGGAATACCTGACTCCTATACTTAGACTATATTAGCGGACTAAGTTTCCTTCTCCACTTCACTTCAAACAGAAGAAATACCTGATCCTACTCCACTACAGTAAGTAGATAGAACCTACTTATGCACCTAAAATCCACTAGTAAACTACATGTCGTTCGGAAAACCCGATGCTTCCGAACCTTCTCCACTACAGTCCGTAGGGAGGAATACCTGACTCCTATACTTAGACTATATTAGCGGACTAAGGTTCCTTCTCCACTTCACTTCAAAGGGAAGAAATACCTGATCCTACTCCACTACCGTACGTAGGGAGAACCTACTCCTGCGCCTAGAATCCACAAGTAGACTACATGTCGTTCGGAAAACCGGACGCTTCCGAACCTTCTCCACTACAGTCCGTAGGGAGGAATACCTGACTCCTATACTTAGACTATATTAGCGGACTAAGTTTCGTTCTCCACTTCACTTTAAAGGGAAGAAATACCTGATCCTACTCCACTACAGTACGTAGATAGAACCTACTCCTGCACCTAAAATCCACTAGTAAACTACATGTCGTTCGGAAAACCCGACGCTTCCGAACCTTCTCCACTACAGTCCGTAGGGAGGAATACCTGACTCCTATACTTAGACTATATTAGCGGACTAAGGTTCCTTCTCCACTTCACTTCAAAGGGAAGAAATACCTGATCCTACTCCACTACCGTACGTAGGGAGAACCTACTCCTGCGCCTAGAATCCACAAGTAGACTACATGTCGTTCGGAAAACCCGACGCTTCCGAACCTTCTCCACTACAGTCCGTAGGGAGGAATACCTGACTCCTATACTTAGACTATATTAGCGGACTAAGTTTCCTTCTCCACTTCACTTCAAACAGAAGAAATACCTGATCCTACTCCACTACCGTACGTAGGGAGAACCTAGTCCTGCGCCTAGAATCCACAAGTAGACTACATGTCGTTCGGAAAACCCGACGCTTCCGAACCTTCTCCACTACAGTCCGTAGGGAGGAATAGCTGACTCCTATACTTAGACTATATTAGCGGACTAAGTTTCGTTCTCCACTTCACTTTAAAGGGAAGAAATACCTGATCCTACTCCACTACAGTACGTAGATAGAACCTACTCCTGCACCTAAAATCCACTAGTAAACTACATGTCGTTCGGAAAACCCGACGCTTCCGAACCTTCTCCACTACAGTCCGTAGGGAGGAATACCTGACTCCTATACTTAGACTATATTAGCGGACTAAGGTTCCTTCTCCACTTCACTTCAAAGGGAAGAAATACCTGATCCTACTCCACTACAGTACGTAGATAGAACCTACTCCTGCACCTAAAATCCACTAGTAAACTACATGTCGTTCGGAAAACCCGACGCTTCCGAACCTTCTCCACTACAGTCCGTAGGGAGGAATACCTGACTCCTATACTTAGACTATATTAGCGGACTAAGGTTCCTTCTCCACTTCACTTCAAAGGGAAGAAATACCTGATCCTACTCCACTACCGTACGTAGGGAGAACCTACTCCTGCGCCTAGAATCCACAAGTAGACTACATGTCGTTCGGAAAACCCGACGCTTCCGAACCTTCTCCACTACAGTCCGTAGGGAGGAATACCTGACTCCTATACTTAGACTATATTAGCGGACTAAGTTTCCTTCTCCACTTCACTTCAAACAGAAGAAATACCTGATCCTACTCCACTACCGTACGTAGGGAGAACCTAGTCCTGCGCCTAGAATCCACAAGTAGACTACATGTCGTTCGGAAAACCCGACGCTTCCGAACCTTCTCCACTACAGTCCGTAGGGAGGAATACCTGACTCCTATACTTAGACTATATTAGCGGACTAAGTTTCGTTCTCCACTTCACTTTAAAGGGAAGAAATACCTGATCCTACTCCACTACAGTACGTAGATAGAACCTACTCCTGCACCTAAAATCCACTAGTAAACTACATGTCGTTCGGAAAACACGACGCTTCCGAACCTTCTCCACTACAGTCCGTAGGGAGGAATACCTGACTCCTATACTTAGACTATATTAGCGGACTAAGGTTCCTTCTCCACTTCACTTCAAAGGGAAGAAATCCCTGATCCTACTCCACTACCGTACGTAGGGAGAACCTACTCCTGCACCTAGAATCCACAAGTAAACTACATGTCGTTCGGAAAACCCGACGCTTCCGAACCTTCTCCACTACAGTCCGTAGGGAGGAATACCTGACTCCTATACTTAGACTATATTAGCGGACTAAGGTTCCTTCTCCACTTCACTTCAAAGGGAAGAAATACCTGATCCTACTCCACTACCGTACGTAGGGAGAACCTACTCCTGCGCCTAGAATCCACAAGTAGACTACATGTCGTTCGGAAAACCCGACGCTTCCGAACCTTCTCCACTACAGTCCGTAGGGAGGAATACCTGACTCCTATACTTAGACTATATTAGCGGACTAAGTTTCCTTTTCCACTTCACTTCAAAGGGAAGAAATACCTGATCCTACTCCACTACAGTAAGTAGATAGAACCTACTCCTGCACCTAAAATCCACTAGTAAACTACATGTCGTTCGGAAAACCCGACGCTTCCGAACCTTCTCCACTACAGTCCGTAGGGAGGAATACCTGACTCCTATACTTAGACTATATTAGCGGACTAAGGTTCCTTCTCCACTTCACTTCAAAGGGAAGAAATACCTGATCCTACTCCACTACCGTACGTAGGGAGAACCTACTCCTGCGCCTAGAATCCACAAGTAGACTACATGTCGTTCGGAAAACCCGACGCTTCCGAACCTTCTCCACTACAGTCCGTAGGGAGGAATACCTGACTCTTATACCTAGACCCTATCAGTGAACTATGTTTCGATCGAAACTAACGTTCTAGAATTATTACGATGGCGATCTATCTTATATCTCTGAATAATTTCTCGGGGATTTCTGATTTTATTTTTCCTACTCTAAGAACTCTCCTAAAAATGTATCGGGAAAAAGTTACCGCTGAACTGAACCACCATATACGCGTTTAATTCTGAGTCTAATCTGCACTATGCTGAACTTGAGTAACTATCTAATTGCCTCGCATGATGTCTTACTATATGTTCTAATTCCACTTGCTTACGTCTTTCATTTTATGTTGTCTTTACAAGGCCAAGCGATGAGTTTTGTATCATCCAGCACGCCCCTACAGTCCATAGGAAGCGGATGTTCCATATCCCTTCAAATCATCTAATTCAGCATCCGCATTCTAACAACACAATCAACTACTCTCCAAGTAAGGCCAGCAATTCCGCTAAGCACGAGACTTGTCGTCCTGTTAAGCATTGAAATTAACAGTGACCCACAGTAAACAGTCATCCAGCCAAAGTCGACAAACGGGGAAGAGCCAAAGAAAGTAGACAGTGCACCACAAGCTCTGCCATTTGGTGGAACAAACTGAAGGGTTACACGATTTACGGCCTTTGGAGAATGTTCTCTAAGATACCCTTTTCCAGCCACCATGCCCATCAGGTCAAAGTCCAAAGCAGGGGAATTGTACTTAGGTTAGACGAGATGTGGCGTGAGTACGATTCAACAACTCTCCTCCGGGCTACGACAACAGCAGACCATCAGTGATGGTGATCGCGAGTAATATCCTCCATCTTTCTAAAGCTCTGTGCCCCGAAACGACGAGAATGGCTGGTTGAGAGTCCCATGAGGTGCGAATTTCTCTGGGTAACGCCGGATCGCTAAGGCATCATTGACCTTCCTTGGAGTGTGATTGATTGTGTTGCTAACTGCAGTTTTTGAATCTTCAGATTTCTTAAGCCATCTTGGCATAGGGATTAATAAGTGAATGTTAGACTGCTCCTACTCCACTACAGTCACTACGGAGAACCTACTCCTATATATCTGACTCCTATACTTAGACTATATTAGCGGACTAAGTTTCGTTCTCCACTTCACTTTAAAGGGAAGAAATACCTGATCCTACTCCACTACAGTACGTAGATAGAACCTACTCCTGCACCTAAAATCCACTAGTAAACTACATGTCGTTCGGAAAACCCGATGCTTCCGAACCTTCTCCACTACAGTCCGTAGGGAGGAATACCTGACTCCTATACTTAGACTATATTAGCGGACTAAGGTTCCTTCTCCACTTCACTTCAAAGGGAAGAAATACCTGATCCTACTCCACTACCGTACGTAGGGAGAACCTACTCCTGCGCCTAGAATCCACAAGTAGACTACATGTCGTTCGGAAAACCCGACGCTTCCGAACCTTCTCCACTACAGTCCGTAGGGAGGAATACCTGACTCCTATACTTAGACTATATTAGCGGACTAAGTTTCCTTCTCCACTTCACTGCAAAGGGAAGAAATCCCTGATCCTACTCCACTACCGTACGTAGGGAGAACCTACTCCTGCGCCTAGAATCCACAAGTAGGCTACATGTCGTTCGGAAAACCCGACGCTTCCGAACCTTCTCCACTACAGTCCGTAGGGAGGAATACCTGACTCCTATACTTAGACTATATTAGCGGACTAAGTTTCCTTCTCCACTTCACTGCAAAGGGAAGAAATCCCTGATCCTACTCCACTACCGTACGTAGGGAGAACCTACTCCTGCGCCTAGAATCCACAAGTAGACTATATGTCGTGCGGAAAACCCGACGCTTCCGAACCTTCTCCACTACAGTCCGTAGGGAGGAATACCTGACTCCTATACTTAGACTATATTAGCGGACTAAGTTTCGTTCTCCACTTCACTTTAAAGGGAAGAAATACCTGATCCTACTCCACTACAGTACGTAGATAGAACCTACTCCTGCACCTAAAATCCACTAGTAAACTACATGTCGTTCAGAAAACCCGACGCTTCCGAACCTTCTCCACTACAGTCCGTAGGGAGGTATACCTGACTCATATACCTGGACCCTATTAGTGAGCTACGTTTCGATCGAAGCACCTTATGCCCTAACTGCCATCTCCACTTCACTTCAAAGGGAAGAAATACCTTATCCTAGACTTCACTGTCGTTCGGAAAACCCGATGCTTCCGAACCTTCTCCACTACAGTCCGTAGGGAGGAATACCTGACTCCTATACTTAGACTATATTAGCGGACTAAGTTTCCTTCTCCACTTCACTGCAAAGGGAAGAAATCCCTGATCCTACTCCACTACCGTACGTAGGGAGAACCTACTCCTGCGCCTAGAATCCACAAGTAGACTACATGTCGTTCGGAAAACCCGACGCTTCCGAACCTTCTCCACTACAGTCCGTAGGGAGGAATACCTGACTCCTATACTTAGACTATATTAGCGGACTAAGGTTCCTTCTCCACTTCACTTCAAAGGGAAGAAATACCTGATCCTACTCCACTACCGTACGTAGGGAGAACCTACTCCTGCGCCTAGAATCCACAAGTAGACTACATGTCGTTCGGAAAACCCGACGCTTCCGAACCTTCTCCACTACAGTCCGTAGGGAGGAATACCTGACTCTTATACCTAGACCCTATCAGTGAACTATGTTTCGATCGAACCTAACGTTCTAGAATTATTACGATGGCGATCTATCTTATATCTCTGAATAATTTCTCGGGGATTTCTGATTTTATTTTTCCTACTCTAAGAACTCTTCTAAAAATGTATCGGGAAAAAGTTACCGCTGAACTGAACCACCATATACGCGTTTAATTCTGAGTCTAATCTGCACTATGCTGAACTTGAGTAACTATCTAATTGCCTCGCATGACGTCTTACTATATGTTCTAATTCCACTTGCTTACGTCTTTCATTTTATGTTGTCTTTACAAGGCCAAGCGATGAGTTTTGTATCATCCAGCACGCCCCTACAGTCCATAGGAAGCGGATGTTCCATATCCCTTCAAATCATCTAATTCAGCATCCGCATTCTAACAACACAATCAACTACTCTCCAAGTAAGGCCAGCAATTCCGCTAAGCACGAGACTTGTCGTCCTGTTAAGCATTGAAATTAACAGTGACCCACAGTAAACAGTCATCCAGCCAAAGTCGACAAACGGGGAAGAGCCAAAGAAAGTAGACAGTGCACCACAAGCTCTGCCATTTGGTGGAACAAACTGAAGGGTTACACGATTTACGGCCTTTGGAGAATGTTCTCTAAGATACCCTTTTCCAGCCACCATGCCCATCAGGTCAAAGTCCAAAGCAGGGGAATTGTACTTAGGTTAGACGAGATGTGGCGTGAGTACGATTCAACAACTCTCCTCCGGGCTACGACAACAGCAGACCATCAGTGATGGTGATCGCGAGTAATATCCTCCATCTTTCTAAAGCTCTGTGCCCCGAAACGACGAGAATGGCTGGTTGAGAGTCCCATGAGGTGCGAATTTCTCTGGGTAACGCCGGATCGCTAAGGCATCATTGACCTTCCTTGGAGTGTGATTGATTGTGTTGCTAACTGCAGTTTTTGAATCTTCAGATTTCTTAAGCCATCTTGGCATAGGGATTAATAAGTAAATGTTAGACTGCTCCTACTCCACTACAGTCACTACGGAGAAAATACTCCTATACCTAGAATCCACCAGTAAACTACATGTCGTTCGGAAAACCCGATGCTTCCGAACCTTCTCCACTACAGTCCGTAGGGAGGAATACCTGACTCATATACCTGGACCCTATTAGTGAGCTACGTTTCGATCGAAGCACCCTATGCCCTAACTGCCATCTCCACCTCACTTCAAAGGGAAGAAATACCTGATCCTACTCCACTACAGTACGTAGATAGAACCTACTCCTGCACCTAAAATCCACTAGTAAACTACATGTCGTTCGGAAAACCCGACGCTTCCGAACCTTCTCCACTACAGTACGTAGGGAATCATACCTGACTCATATACCTGGATCCTATTAGTGAGCTACGTTTCGATCGAAGCACCCTATGCCCTAACTGCCATCTCCACTTCACTTCAAAGGGAAGAAATACCTGATCCTACTTCACTACCGTACGTAGGGAGAACCTACTCCTGCACCTAGAATCCACCAGTAAACTACATGTCGTTCGGAAAACCCGATGCTTCCGAACCTTCTCCACTACAGTCCGTAGGGAGGAATACCTGACTATTATACTTAGACTATATTAGCGGACTAAGTTTCCTTCTCCACTTCACTTCAAAGGGAAGAAATCCCTGATCCTACTCCACTACCGTACGTAGGGAGAACCTACTCCTATACCTAGACTTCACTATCGTTCGGAAAACCCGACGCTTCCGAACCTTTTCCACTACAGTCCGTAGGGAAGTATACCTGACTCATATACCTGGACCCTATTAGTGAGCTACGTTTCGATCGAACTACCCTATGCCCTAACTGCCATCTCCACCTCACTTCAAAGGGAAAAAATACCTGATCCTACTCCACTACCGTACGTAGGGAGAACCTACTCCTGCACCTAGAATCCACCAGTAAACTACATGTCGTTCGGAAAACCCGATGCTTCCGAACCTTCTCCACTACAGTCCGTAGGGAGGAATACCTGACTCCTATACTTAGACTATATTAGCGGACTAAGTTTCCTTCTCCACTTCACTTCAAAGGGAAGAAATCCCTGATCCTACTCCACTACCGTAGGTAGGGAGAACCTACTCCTATACCTAGACTTCACTATCGTTCGGAAAACCCGACGCTTCCGAACCTTTTCCACTACAGTCCGTAGGGAAGTATACCTGACTCATATACCTGGACCCTATTAGTGAGCTACGTTTCGATCGAACTACCCTATGCCCTAACTCCCATCTCCACCTCACTTCAAAGGGAAGAAATACCTGATCCTACTCCACTACAGTAAGTAGATAGAACCTACTCCTGCACCTAAAATCCACTAGTAAACTACATGTCGTTCGGAAAACCCGACGCTTCCGAACCTTCTCCACTACAGTCCGTAGGGAGGAATACCTGACTCCTATACTTAGACTATATTAGCGGACTAAGTTTCCTTTTCCACTTCACTTCAAAGGGAAGAAATACCTGATCCTACTCCACTACAGTAAGTAGATAGAACCTACTCCTGCACCTAAAATCCACTAGTAAACTACATGTCGTTCGGAAAACCCGACGCTTCCGAACCTTCTCCACTACAGTCCGTAGGGAGGAATACCTGACTCTTATACCTAGACCCTATCAGTGAACTATGTTTCGATCGAACCTAACGTTCTAGAATTATTACGATGGCGATCTATCTTATATCTCTGAATAATTTCTCGGGGATTTCTGATTTTATTTTTCCTACTCTAAGAACTCTCCTAAAAATGTATCGGGAAAAAGTTACCGCTGAACTGAACCACCATATACGCGTTTAATTCTGAGTCTAATCTGCACTATGCTGAGCTTGAGTAACTATCTAATTGCCTCGCATGACGTCTTACTATATGTTCTAATTCCACTTGCTTACGTCTTTCATTTTATGTTGTCTTTACAAGGCCAAGCGATGAGTTTTGTATCATCCAGCACGCCCCTACAGTCCATAGGAAGCGGATGTTCCATATCCCTTCAAATCATCTAATTCAGCATCCGCATTCTAACAACACAATCAACTACTCTCCAAGTAAGGCCAGCAATTCCGCTAAGCACGAGACTTGTCGTCCTGTTAAGCATTGAAATTAACAGTGACCCACAGTAAACAGTCATCCAGCCAAAGTCGACAAACGGGGAAGAGCCAAAGAAAGTAGACAGTGCACCACAAGCTCTGCCATTTGGTGGAACAAACTGAAGGGTTACACGATTTACGGCCTTTGGAGAATGTTCTCTAAGATACCCTTTTCCAGCCACCATGCCCATCAGGTCAAAGTCCAAAGCAGGGGAATTGTACTTAGGTTAGACGAGATGTGGCGTGAGTACGATTCAACAACTCTCCTCCGGGCTACGACAACAGCAGACCATCAGTGATGGTGATCGCGAGTAATATCCTCCATCTTTCTAAAGCTCTGTGCCCCGAAACGACGAGAATGGCTGGTTGAGAGTCCCATGAGGTGCGAATTTCTCTGGGTAACGCCGGATCGCTAAGGCATCATTGACCTTCCTTGGAGTGTGATTGATTGTGTTGCTAACTGCAGTTTTTGAATCTTCAGATTTCTTAAGCCATCTTGGCATAGGGATTAATAAGTAAATGTTAGACTGCTCCTACTCCACTACAGTCACTACGGAGAACCTACTCCTATACCTAGACTCCATAAGTAAACTATATGTTGTTCGGAAAACCCGATGCTTCCGAACCTTCTCCACTACAGTCCGTAGGGAGGAATACCTGACTCCTATACTTAGACTATATTAGCGGACTAAGTTTCCTTCTCCACTTCACTTCAAAGGGAAGAAATACCTGATCCTACTCCACTACCGTACGTAGGGAGAACCTACTCCTGCGCCTAGAATCCACAAGTAGACTTCACTATCGTTCGGAAAACCCGACGCTTCCGAACCTTCTCCACTACAGTCCGTAGGGAGGAATACATGACTCCTATACTGGGACAATATCAGGGGACTAAGTTTCCTTCTCCACTTCACTTCAAAGGGAAGAAATACCTGATCCTACTCCACTACCGTACGTAGGGAGAACCTACTCCTGCGCCTAGAATCCACAAGTAGACTTCACTATCGTTCGGAAAACCCGACGCTTCCGAACCTTCTCCACTACAGTCCGTAGGGAGGAATACCTGACTCCTATACTTAGACTATATTAGCGGACTAAGTTTCCTTCTCCACTTCACTTCAAAGGGAAGAAATACCTGATCCTACTCCACTACCGTGCGTAGGGAGAACCTACTCCTGCGCCTGGAATCCACAAGTAGACTACATGTCGTTCGGAAAACCCGACGCTTCCGAACCTTCTCCACTACAGTCCGTAGGGAGGAATACCTGACTCATATACCTGGACCCTATTAGTGAGCTACGTTTCGATCGAAGGACCCTATGCCCTAACTGCCATCTCCAATTAACTTCAAAGGGAAGAAATACCTGATCCTACTCCACTACCGCACGTAGGAAGAACCTACTCCTATACCTAGACTTCACTATCGTTCGGAAAACCCGACGCTTCCGAACCTTCTCCACTACAGTCCGTAGGGAGGAATACCTGACTCATATACCTGGACCCTATTAGTGAGCTACGTTTCGATCGAAGGACCCTATGCCCTAACTGCCATCTCCAATTAACTTCAAAGGGAAGAAATACCTGATCCTACTCCACTACCGCACGTAGGAAGAACCTACTCCTATACCTAGACTTCACTATCGTTCGGAAAACCCGACGCTTCCGAACCTTCTCCACTACAGTCCGTAGGGAGGAATACATGACTCCTATACTGGGACAATATCAGCGGACTAAGTTTCCTTCTCCACTTCACTTCAAAGGGAAGAAATACCTGATCCTACTCCACTACCGTACGTAGGGAGAACCTACTCCTGCGCCTAGAATCCACAAGTAGACTTCACTATCGTTCGGAAAACCCGACGCTTCCGAACCTTCTCCACTACAGTCCGTAGGGAGGAATACCTGACTCATATACCTGGACCCTATTAGTGAGCTACGTTTCGATCGAAGGACCCTATGCCCTAACTGCCATCTCCAATTAACTTCAAAGGGAAGAAATACCTGATCCTACTCCACTACCGCACGTAGGAAGAACCTACTCCTATACCTAGACTTCACTATCGTTCGGAAAACCCGACGCTTCCGAACCTTCTCCACTACAGTCCGTAGGGAGGAATACATGACTCCTATACTGGGACAATATCAGCGGACTAAGTTTCCTTCTCCACTTCACTTCAAAGGGAAGAAATACCTGATCCTACTCCACTACCGTACGTAGGGAGAACCTACTCCTGCGCCTAGAATCCACAAGTAGACTTCACTATCGTTCGGAAAACCCGACGCTTCCGAACCTTCTCCACTACAGTCCGTAGGGAGGTATACCTGACTCATATACCTGGACCCTATTAGTGAGCTACGTTTCGATCGAAGCACCTTATGCCCTAACTGCCATCTCCACTTCACTTCAAAGGGAAGAAATACCTTATCCTAGACTTCACTGTCGTTCGGAAAACCCGATGCTTCCGAACCTTCTCCACTACAGTGCGTAGGGAGGAATACCTGACTCCTATACTTAGACTATATTAGCGGACTAAGTTTCCTTCTCCACTTCACTGCAAAGGGAAGAAATACCTGATCCTACTCCACTACCGTACGTAGGGAGAACCTACTCCTGCGCCTAGAATCCACAAGTAGACTACATGTCGTTCGGAAAACCCGACGCTTCCGAACCTTCTCCACTACAATCCGTAGGGAGGAAAACCTGACTCCTATACTTAGACTATATTAGCGGACTAAGTTTCCTTCTCCACTTCACTTCAAACAGAAGAAATACCTGATCCTACTCCACTACAGTAAGTAGATAGAACCTACTCCTGCACCTAAAATCCATTAGTAAACTACATGTCGTTCGGAAAACCCGACGCTTCCGAACCTTCTCCACTACAGTCCGTACTGAGGTATACCTGACTCATATACCTGGACCCTATTAGTGAGCTACGTTTCGATCGAAGCACCTTATGCCCTAACTGCCATCTCCACTTCACTTCAAAGGGAAGAAATACCTTATCCTAGACTTCACTGTCGTTCGGAAAACCCGATGCTTCCGAACCTTCTCCACTACAGTCCGTAGGGAGGAATACCTGACTCCTATACTTAGACTATATTAGCGGACTAAGTTTCCTTCTCCACTTCACTTCAAAGGGAAGAAATACCTGATCCTACTCCACTACCGTACGTAGGGAGAACCTACTCCTGCGCCTAGAATCCACAAGTAGACTACATGTCGTTCGGAAAACCCGACGCTTCCGAACCTTCTCCACTACAGTCCGTAGGGAGGAATACCTGACTCCTATACTTAGACTATATTAGCGGACTAAGTTTCCTTCTCCACTTCACTTCAAAGGGAAGAAATACCTTATCCTACTCCACTACAGTAAGTAGATAGAACCTACTCCTGCACCTAAAATCCACTAGTAAACTACATGTCGTTCGGAAAACCCGACGCTTCCGAACCTTCTCCACTACAGTCCGTAGGGAGGTATACCTGACTCATATACCTGCACCCTATTACTGAGCTACGTTTCGATCGAAGCACCTTATGCCCTAACTGCCATCTCCACTTCACTTCAAAGGGAAGAAATACCTTATCCTAGACTTCACTGTCGTTCGGAAAACCCGATGCTTCCGAACCTTCTCCACTACAGTCCGTAGGGAGGAATACCTGACTCCTATACTTAGACTATATTAGCGGACTAAGTTTCCTTTTCCACTTCACTTCAAAGGGAAGAAATACCTGATCCTACTCCACTACAGTAAGTAGATAGAACCTACTCCTGCACCTAAAATCCACTAGTAAACTACATGTCGTTCGGAAAACCCGACGCTTCCGAACCTTCTCCACTACAGTCCGTACTGAGGAATACCTGACTCTTATACCTAGACCCTATCAGTGAACTATGTTTCGATCGAACCTAACGTTCTAGAATTATTACGATGGCGATCTATCTTATATCTCTGAATAATTTCTCGGGGATTTCTGATTTTATTTTTCCTACTCTAAGAACTCTCCTAAAAATGTATCGGGAAAAAGTTACCGCTGAACTGAACCACCATATACGCGTTTAATTCGGAGTCTAATCTGCACTATGCTGAACTTGAGTAACTATCTAATTGCCTCGCATGATGTCTTACTATATGTTCTAATTCCACTTGCTTACGTCTTTCATTTTATGTTGTCTTTACAAGGCCAAGCGATGAGTTTTGTATCATCCAGCACGCCCCTACAGTCCATAGGAAGCGGATGTTCCATATCCCTTCAAATCATCTAATTCAGCATCCGCATTCTAACAACACAATCAACTACTCTCCAAGTAAGGCCAGCAATTCCGCTAAGCACGAGACTTGTCGTCCTGTTAAGCATTGAAATTAACAGTGACCCACAGTAAACAGTCATCCAGCCAAAGTCGACAAACGGGGAAGAGCCAAAGAAAGTAGACAGTGCACCACAAGCTCTGCCATTTGGTGGAACAAACTGAAGGGTTACACGATTTACGGCCTTTGGAGAATGTTCTCTAAGATACCCTTTTCCAGCCACCATGCCCATCAGGTCAAAGTCCAAAGCAGGGGAATTGTACTTAGGTTAGACGAGATGTGGCGTGAGTACGATTCAACAACTCTCCTCCGGGCTACGACAACAGCAGACCATCAGTGATGGTGATCGCGAGTAATATCCTCCATCTTTCTAAAGCTCTGTGCCCCGAAACGACGAGAATGGCTGGTTGAGAGTCCCATGAGGTGCGAATTTCTCTGGGTAACGCCGGATCGCTAAGGCATCATTGACCTTCCTTGGAGTGTGATTGATTGTGTTGCTAACTGCAGTTTTTGAATCTTCAGATTTCTTAAGCCATCTTGGCATAGGGATTAATAAGTAAATGTTAGACTGCTCCTACTCCACTACAGTCACTACGGAGAAAATACTCCTATACCTAGAATCCACCAGTAAACTACATGTCGTTCGGAAAACCCGATGCTTCCGAACCTTCTCCACTACAGTCCGTAGGGAGGAATACCTGACTCATATACCTGGACCCTATTAGTGAGCTACGTTTCGATCGAAGCACCCTATGCCCTAACTGCCATCTCCACCTCACTTCAAAGGGAAGAAATACCTGATCCTACTCCACTACAGTACGTAGATAGAACCTACTCCTGCACCTAAAATCCACTAGTAAACTACATGTCGTTCGGAAAACCCGACGCTTCCGAACCTTCTCCACTACAGTACGTAGGGAATCATACCTGACTCATATACCTGGATCCTATTAGTGAGCTACGTTTCGATCGAAGCACCCTATGCCCTAACTGCCATCTCCACTTCACTTCAAAGGGAAGAAATACCTGATCCTACTTCACTACCGTACGTAGGGAGAACCTACTCCTGCACCTAGAATCCACCAGTAAACTACATGTCGTTCGGAAAACCCGACGCTTCCGAACCTTCTCCACTACAGTCCGTAGGGAGGAATACCTGACTCCTATACTTAGACTATATTAGCGGACTAAGTTTCCTTCTCCACTTCACTGCAAAGGGAAGAAATCCCTGATCCTACTCCACTACCGTACGTAGGGAGAACCTACTCCTTCGCCTAGAATCCACAAGTAGACTATATGTCGTGCGGAAAACCCAACGCTTCCGAACCTTCTCCACTACAGTCCGTAGGGAGGAATACCTGACTCCTATACTTAGACTATATTAGCGGACTAAGGTTCCTTCTCCACTTCACTTCAAAGGGAAGAAATACCTGATCCTACTCCACTACAGTACGTAGATAGAACCTACTCCTGCACCTTAAATCCACTAGTAAACTACATGTCGTTCGGAAAACCCGATGCTTCCGAACCTTCTCCACTACAGTCCGTAGGGAGGAATACCTGACTCCTATACTTAGACTATATTAGCGGACTAAGGTTCCTTCTCCACTTCACTTCAAAGGGAAGAAATACCTGATCCTACTCCACTACCGTACGTAGGGAGAACCTACTCCTGCGCCTAGAATCCACAAGTAATCTACATGTCGTTCGGAAAACCCGACGCTTCCGAACCTTCTCCACTACAGTCCGTAGGGAGGAATACCTGACTCCTATACTTAGACTATATTAGCGGACTAAGTTTCCTTCTCCACTTCACTGCAAAGGGAAGAAATCCCTGATCCTACTCCACTACCGTACGTAGGGAGAACCTACTCCTGCGCCTAGAATCCACAAGTAGGCTACATGTCGTTCGGAAAACCCGACGCTTCCGAACCTTCTCCACTACAGTCCGTAGGGAGGAATACCTGACTCCTATACTTAGACTATATTAGCGGACTAAGTTTCCTTCTCCACTTCACTGCAAAGGGAAGAAATCCCTGATCCTACTCCACTACCGTGCGTAGGGAGAACCTACTCCTGCGCCTAGAATCCACAAGTAGACTACATGTCGTTCGGAAAACCCGACGCTTCCGAACCTTCTCCACTACAGTCCGTAGGGAGGAATACCTGACTCATATACCTGGACCCTATTAGTGAGCTACGTTTCGATCGAAGGACCCTATGCCCTAACTGCCATCTCCAATTAACTTCAAAGGGAAGAAATACCTGATCCTACTCCACTACCGCACGTAGGAAGAACCTACTCCTATACCTAGACTTCACTATCGTTCGGAAAACCCGACGCTTCCGAACCTTCTCCACTACAGTCCGTAGGGAGGAATACATGACTCCTATACTGGGACAATATCAGCGGACTAAGTTTCCTTCTCCACTTCACTTCAAAGGGAAGAAATACCTGATCCTACTCCACTACCGTACGTAGGGAGAACCTACTCCTGCGCCTAGAATCCACAAGTAGACTTCACTATCGTTCGGAAAACCCGACGCTTCCGAACCTTCTCCACTACAGTCCGTAGGGAGGAATACCTGACTCATATACCTGGACCCTATTAGTGAGCTACGTTTCGATCGAAGGACCCTATGCCCTAACTGCCATCTCCAATTAACTTCAAAGGGAAGAAATACCTGATCCTACTCCACTACCGCACGTAGGAAGAACCTACTCCTATACCTAGACTTCACTATCGTTCGGAAAACCCGACGCTTCCGAACCTTCTCCACTACAGTCCGTAGGGAGGAATACATGACTCATATACCTGGACCCTATTAGTGAGCTACGTTTCGATCGAACTACCCTATGCCCTAACTGCCATCTCCAATTAACTTCAAAGGGAAGAAATACCTGATCCTACTCCACTACCGCACGTAGGAAGAACCTACTCCTATACCTAGACTTCACTATCGTTCGGAAAACCCGACGCTTCCGAACCTTCTCCACTACAGTCCGTAGGGAGGAATACCTGACTCCTATACTTAGACTATATTAGCGGACTAAGGTTCCATCTCCACTTCACTTCAAGGGGAAGAAATACCTGATCCTACTCCACTACCGCACGTAGGAAGAACCTACTCCTGCACCTAGAATCCGCCAGTAAACCACATGTCGTTCGGAAAACCCGATGCTTCCGAACCTTCTCCACTACAGTCCGTAGGGAGGAATAACTGACTCATATACCTGGACCCTATTAGTGAGCTACGTTTCAATCGAAGAACCCTATGCCCTAATTGCCATCTCCACTTCACTTCAAGGGGAAGAAATACCTGATCCTACTCCACTACCGCACGTAGGAAGAACCTACTCCTACACCTAGACTCCATAGGTAAACTATATGTCGTTCGGAAAACCCGATGTTTCCGAACCTTCTCCACTACAGTCCGTAGGGAGGAATACCTGACTCATATACCTGGACCCTATTAGTGAGCTACGTTTCGATCGAACTACCCTATGCCCTAACTGCCATCTCCAATTAACTTCAAAGGGAAGAAATACCTGATCCTACTCCACTACCGCACGTAGGAAGAACCTACTCCTATACCTAGACTTCACTATCGTTCGGAAAACCCGACGCTTCCGAACCTTCTCCACTACAGTCCGTAGGGAGGAATACCTGACTCATATACCTGGACCCTATTAGTGAGCTACGTTTCGATCGAAGGACCCTATGCCCTAACTGCCATCTCCAATTAACTTCAAAGGGAAGAAATACCTGATCCTACTCCACTACCGCACGTAGGAAGAACCTACTCCTATACCTAGACTCCATAAGTAAACTATATGTCGTTCGGAAAACCCGATGTTTCCGAACCTTCTCCACTACAGTCCGTAGGGAGGAATACCTGACTCATATACCTGGACCCTATTAGTGAGCTACGTTTCGATCGAAGGACCCTATGCCCTAACTGCCATCTCCAATTAACTTCAAAGGGAAGAAATACCTGATCCTACTCCACTACCGCACGTAGGAAGAACCTACTCCTATACCTAGACTTCACTATCGTTCGGAAAACCCGACGCTTCCGAACCTTCTTCACTACAGTCCGTAGGGAGGAATACCTGACTCCTATACTTAGACTATATTAGCGGACTAAGGTTCCTTCTCCACTTCACTTCAAAGGGAAGAAATACCTGATCCTACTCCACTACCGCACGTAGGAAGAACCTACTCCTATACCTAGACTTCACTATCGTTCGGAAAACCCGACGCTTCCGAACCTTCTCCACTACAGTCCGTAGGGAGGAATACCTGACTCATATACCTGGACCCTATTAGTGAGCTACGTTTCGATCGAAGGACCCTATGCCCTAACTGCCATCTCCAATTAACTTCAAAGGGAAGAAATACCTGATCCTACTCCACTACCGCACGTAGGAAGAACCTACTCCTATACCTAGACTCCATAAGTAAACTATATGTCGTTCGGAAAACCCGATGTTTCCGAACCTTCTCCACTACAGTCCGTAGGGAGGAATACCTGACTCATATACCTGGACCCTATTAGTGAGCTACGTTTCGATCGAAGGACCCTATGCCCTAACTGCCATCTCCAATTAACTTCAAAGGGAAGAAATACCTGATCCTACTCCACTACCGCACGTAGGAAGAACCTACTCCTATACCTAGACTTCACTATCGTTCGGAAAACCCGACGCTTCCGAACCTTCTCCACTACAGTCCGTAGGGAGGAATACCTGACTCATATACCTGGACCCTATTAGTGAGCTACGTTTCGATCGAAGGACCCTATGCCCTAACTGCCATCTCCAATTAACTTCAAAGGGAAGAAATACCTGATCCTACTCCACTACCGCACGTAGGAAGAACCTACTCCTATACCTAGACTTCACTATCGTTCGGAAAACCCGACGCTTCCGAACCTTCTTCACTACAGCCCGTAGGGAGGAATACCTGACTCCTATACTTAGACTATATTAGCGGACTAAGGTTCCTTCTCCACTTCACTTCAAAGGGAAGAAATACCTGATCCTACTCCACTACCGCACGTAGGAAGAACCTACTCCTATACCTAGACTTCACTATCGTTCGGAAAACCCGACGCTTCCGAACCTTCTCCACTACAGTCCGTAGGGAGGAATACCTGACTCATATACCTGGACCATATTAGTGAGCTACGTTTCGATCGAAGGACCCTATGCCCTAACTGCCATCTCCAATTAACTTCAAAGGGAAGAAATACCTGATCCTACTCCACTACCGCACGTAGGAAGAACCTACTCCTATACCTAGACTCCATAAGTAAACTATATGTCGTTCGGAAAACCCGATGTTTCCGAACCTTCTCCACTACAGTCCGTAGGGAGGAATACCTGACTCATATACCTGGACCCTATTAGTGAGCTACGTTTCGATCGAAGGACCCTATGCCCTAACTGCCATCTCCAATTAACTTCAAAGGGAAGAAATACCTGATCCTACTCCACTACCGCACGTAGGAAGAACCTACTCCTATACCTAGACTTCACTATCGTTCGGAAAACCCGACGCTTCCGAACCTTCTCCACTACAGTCCGTAGGGAGGAATACCTGACTCCTATACTTAGACTATATTAGCGGACTAAGGTTCCTTCTCCACTTCACTTCAAAGGGAAGAAATACCTGATCCTACTCCACTACCGTACGTAGGGAGAACCTACTCCTGCGCCTAGAATCCACAAGTAATCTACATGTCGTTCGGAAAACCCGACGCTTCCGAACCTTCTCCACTACAGTCCGTAGGGAGGAATACCTGACTCCTATACTTAGACTATATTAGCGGACTAAGTTTCCTTCTCCACTTCACTGCAAAGGGAAGAAATCCCTGATCCTACTCCACTACCGTACGTAGGGAGAACCTACTCCTGCGCCTAGAATCCACAAGTAGGCTACATGTCGTTCGGAAAACCCGACGCTTCCGAACCTTCTCCACTACAGTCCGTAGGGAGGAATACCTGACTCCTATACTTAGACTATATTAGCGGACTAAGTTTCCTTCTCCACTTCACTGCAAAGGGAAGAAATCCCTGATCCTACTCCACTACCGTGCGTAGGGAGAACCTACTCCTGCGCCTAGAATCCACAAGTAGACTACATGTCGTTCGGAAAACCCGACGCTTCCGAACCTTCTCCACTACAGTCCGTAGGGAGGAATACCTGACTCATATACCTGGACCCTATTGGTGAGCTACGTTTCGATCGAAGGACCCTATGCCCTAACTGCCATCTCCAATTAACTTCAAAGGGAAGAAATACCTGATCCTACTCCACTACCGCACGTAGGAAGAACCTACTCCTATACCTAGACTTCACTATCGTTCGGAAAACCCGACGCTTCCGAACCTTCTCCACTACAGTCCGTAGGGAGGAATACATGACTCCTATACTGGGACAATATCAGCGGACTAAGTTTCCTTCTCCACTTCACTTCAAAGGGAAGAAATACCTGATCCTACTCCACTACCGTACGTAGGGAGAACCTACTCCTGCGCCTAGAATCCACAAGTAGACTTCACTATCGTTCGGAAAACCCGACGCTTCCGAACCTTCTCCACTACAGTCCGTAGGGAGGAATACCTGACTCATATACCTGGACCCTATTAGTGAGCTACGTTTCGATCGAAGGACCCTATGCCCTAACTGCCATCTCCAATTAACTTCAAAGGGAAGAAATACCTGATCCTACTCCACTACCGCACGTAGGAAGAACCTACTCCTATACCTAGACTTCACTATCGTTCGGAAAACCCGACGCTTCCGAACCTTCTCCACTACAGTCCGTAGGGAGGAATACATGACTCCTATACTGGGACAATATCAGGGGACTAAGTTTCCTTCTCCACTTCACTTCAAAGGGAAGAAATACCTGATCCTACTCCACTACCGTACGTAGGGAGAATGTACTCCTGCGCCATACCATAGGGAGGTATACCTGACTCATATACCTGGACCCTATTAGTGAGCTACGTTTCGATCGAAGCACCCTTTGCCCTAACTGCCATCTCCACTTCACTTCAAAGGGAAGAAATACCTGATCCTACTCCACTACCGTACGTAGGGAGAACCTACTCCTATACCTAGTCTTCACTGTCGTTCGGAAAACGCGACGCTTCCGAACCTTCTTCACTACAGCCCGTAGGGAGGAATACCTGACTCCTATACTTAGACTATATTAGCGGACTAAGTTTCCTTCTCCACTTCACTTCAAGGGGAAGAAATACTTGATCCTACTCCACTACCGCACGTAGGGAGGATCTACTTCTTCACCTAGAATCCACCAGTAAACTACATGTCGTTCGGAAAACCCGTTGCTTCCGAACCTTCTCCACTACAGTCCGTAGGGAGGAATAACTGACTTATATACCTGGACCCTATTAGTGAGCTACGTTTCAATCGAAGAACCCTATGCCCTAATTGCCATCTCCACTTCACTTCAAGGGGAAGAAATACCTGATCCTACTCCACTACCGCACGTAGGAAGAACCTACTCCTACACCTAGACTCCATAGGTAAACTATATGTCGTTCGGAAAACCCGATGCTTCCGAACCTTCTCCTGGATTGCTGGACCCTATTAGTGAGCTACGTTTCAATCGAAGGACCCTATGCCCTAACTGCCATCTCCACTTCACTTCAAGGCTAAGAAATACCTGATGCTACTCCACTACCGTACGTAGGGAGAACCTACTCCTAAACCTAGACTCCACTGTCGTTCGGAAAATCCGATGCTTCCGAACCTTCTCCACTACAGTCCGTAGGGCGTAATAGCTGACTCCTATACCTAGACCCTAACACAGTGAATGGAAAATTAAGGTACAAAATGGTTTGCTACCGGTATATGTATGCGGCTTAAAAGTGTTTATCCAGAGACACCCATCCGAAATAGCAGCCCACACTTGTGCGTTGGTCCAAGGATTTCTATTCAAAGTAGAAAACAAACCGACTCAACAACGAACCTGATAGCTTAAACAAGATTTCAAAATATTCACGTGCTTAAACTTATATTTCAAAATAATAAAAAGATTGAGGGCCAATTAAAAACCAAGGAAATACAAGGATAAACAATGTAATTCGGTTGACTTCCATACACTTAAGGATATTTGTTCATATGGGTCTGTAAAAGTAAATTAAAAAAAAAATTCAAAATAATTATCAGAGACACCCTAACCCTAACCCTACCCCTAACCCATCGACATAAATGTTTGGTATTAAATGTAAATAAATAAATAAAATGAAATATAGTAATAAATGAATAAGCAAATATAATAGATACATAAAGGTAGTAAAATTTTTTTTATATATGAAGGTATTTGATTTTTAAGCAATATTATTCAAAAAAATGCGTAATGCAAAATAAAATGTTTTTCACTCACTCTACCAAATCTTCTTCACAATCTTGGATGGTTTCGATCTCTTCGATCTCTTCGATGTCTTCGATCTCTTAAATCTCTTCGATCCCTTCGATGTCTTCCATCTGCATCTGCATCTATGTACATATCCTGTCAGCATCTCATGTGCACTAATATTTGGTAAAAAAAAAATAATACACCCACTCCCGAACTCGAGGACCGATTACCGATAACCGAATAGGCCGTCTTATCTTCTATGTCTTCCGTCTGCATCCGCCTTTTCTCTCAGCATCCCATGTGCACTAATATGTGGTAAAAAAAAAATAATACACCCACTCCCGCACTCGAGGACCGATAAAAAAAAATTAAAAAAAAAAAATTCAAAAAAAAAATTCAAAACAAAATTCAAAAAAAAAAATAAACAAAAAAAAAATATTTGGTAAAAAAAAAAAAATAATACACTCACTCCCGAACTCGAGGAACGATAAAAAAAAAATTTTAAAAAAAAATTAAAAAAAAAAAAAAAAAAAAAAAAAATCAAAAAAAAAAAATAAAAACAAAATTCAAAAAAAAAAAAAATCAAACGGAAAAAAAAATAATAAAAACAAATCGAGTTGTAACCCGCGCACTACTAACTACTAAGTATCACACGCCACTAAAGTCCGAAACACACCGACTTCAACTGATCGCTCGAATGTAGGTCAAGGCTGGTGAAATGCTCATCTCTTCGATCTCTTCGACCCCTTCGATGTCTTCCATCTGCATCTGCATCTACCTATCCTGTCAGCATCCCATGTGCACTAGTATTTGGTAAAAAAAAAAATAATACACCCACTCCCGCACTCGAGGAACGATAAAAAAAAAATTTTAAAAAAAAAAAATTAAAAAAAAAAATTAAAAAAAAAATTAAAAAAAAAAAAATTAAAAAAAAAAAATTAAAACAAAATTAAAAAAAAAAAAAAATCAAACGGAAAAAAAAATAATAAAAACAAATCGAGTTGTAACCCGCGCACTACTAACTACTAAGTATCACTCGCCACTAAAGTCCGAAACACACACACACACACACACACAGAAAAAAAAATAATACACCCACTCCCGCACTCGAGGACCGATAAAAAAAAAAAAAAAAAATAAAAAAAAAAAAATAAAAAAAAAAAAAATCAAATGTAACCCGCGCACTACTAACTACTAAGTACCACTCGCCACTAAAGTCCGAAACACACTGACTCCAACTGATCGCTCGAATGTAGGTCAAGGCTGGTGAAATGCTTTCTCGAGAGAGCCAAATAGCTTTTTTCTCTCCCAGTGGGAGTATTGCACTGACAGGTTTTGACAAATCGCTCGCTGTATGAGTATTTGAGAGTACAAGTGAGTAAAAAATTGATCTCAGCAAAGGGAGTATAGGGAATTTCTCGGGATGCATTGAATTTTTTTATTTTTTGGCACTCACTGCACTCAAACTGACAAAAAAAAATCGAAGATGAGCAAAATGTCAATGTGACAAGTCTGAACATGAATGTTTGCACTTGAAAGAAAGAATTTGATAAATAAATTTTGGGGATGAGATCCCCAGATCAAATAGGGATTTTAATTAATTTTACAACGCATTTTGATTGCAATTTATAGGCATACTCGTATGTATCTATTTTTTTTCTCTCCGTGACTGTACATACATACTTCTTTTTTCCACTTTGGGGCTATTTGACAGGTTCGGACACATATCCTAAGTAGTTGTGTTTGATTATGCTTCATGTACTTTTATTAACTTATTTGAGATCTATTGATGATCAATCGAACATCATTTGGTGTCTAAGAATTCTATTAAATGGTAAATACATAAAATTTGGGCGAAATCGAAGTTTGAAGATCGGCTTGATCTTAATTACTTACTAACTTTGGTGGCGCAGCAGTTCGTGTGGATCTGGGCCTAAACCAACAAGCCTATTCAGCCAGCACGATCGTTGGTTGAGTACCCTATTTACTTGAGCCTGCTACTATACGCAAAGTCTTCCTTTACTGGTCCATCCCTCTAAGGTGGGTGGATGCAATGACTCTGATGTTAATTTTTATTCTCCATCTGCTCTGATGACCTAGCAATCTTAGTCATTGTACTTGATCGACCTTGTCAGTCCATCAGGCGGCATATCCATGAGTCCAGGTTCTTTGGATAAATGTCGCTAAGGTTATCAGATCTCTAGGGCGGGTATTACCAAAGATGATACATAATATTTGTATGTATCAAAGGGACGTGAATCTAGCAGGGCATCTAGAACAGCGCTAGGTAATCAAAGATCCCATTGTCGCAAGCACCTTCTACGAGTATGTCGAGTAACATCCATATGACATATTCTCTCCTTTCCAGTTTCCATCTAAATTTGTCTTAAGTGACCGAATTAGAATTTTCTGATTTACTTTTGGATTCCACAAGAGAACTGCCGATCTTTAGTAGGTTTTCGTAAACAGGCACGTCGTCAATTTGAACCATCTGGTGATGGTGTTAGTCAGGTTTAGTACATAATCGTCTGATTTTGAGTTTAAGAGTAGTTTTGACAGACTTATCTAGCGGGAAGTGCTCCAGGGAGATAGGTGGGGTGGGTTTGTAGTTAGAAGAGACAAAGGAATCATAAATTATGAGGTTTAGTGTTGACGAAAATAGATTTATGAGACACGCAGTCGACGAAACTTGAGAGAAGTCGATGAATGAAGAGAATGTCTGGTACGTCCTTGCTTTGATGGTACTTTGTTTGTTGACAGCAAATATTTTGTCTTCTCCTCATTCAGTTCAAGACCAACTCGTGATGCATGTTCATCAATTGCTTTCCAATAGTGCCTTCTGGGTCAACACCCGCCCTACGCACTACCTCCTCCAGCACTATATTAAAGAACTCACATGATAACACATCTCCTTGCCGAAATCTAGTGGATGTTTGGAAGAGTTCCGGAGAACTGCTTCCAAACTGCTCCTGTTCTCTAGCGTTACGCGAGTTCTTTTGTAGGTATTTTGGTCATAATTCAACTCGCAAGAAAGAGTCATCTCCAAATGAATAGCACGCATCATATGTCGTTGAACCAGATAATAAATCCTTAGGTTAGTTGAGAACAAGCTTCATGATCTCCGATAAGAGGGTGGGAAACACAAAATAAGGCAATGTACACCACTGTAACCCAAATAATAAAAACACAGTTAACGCGGCATATGTAGGTCACGCCATATAAGCGTGACAGCGAATCACTGCAGATCCGCTGACTCAGTTTGTTCAGGTGCGAACAGGTTCCCACGGGCAAGTGCAACGGGATCAAGTATCGCACCGGATATTCTACACGCGCCGCGACACATTCCGCCAATGCAGCAGTCTGGAGTTTGGGTACCTGAACCGATGGAAAGGAGGAATGAGTTTTGTTAGAATTAATTTAGTCTTAAGTTGGACTTGTAAGCGAGTAGTAATTGATTGGGAATAAATTATATTAAATAATCAGTGCGGAGTTTTAATTGTTGTAAGTCGAACAGTTTGGGGGTTGGCCTAAGCCTCCCCGTTCGCGGTTTTTTTTAGGATTCCCCGGAACGGAATCTTTAACTGGCGCCCGAGCAGGGACCGGCCAAAGTAAAATTGTATCCTTCTTCCTGTGCGATTAATTGTCCTACTTTAAATGCAGTAGACGAAGTTAGTACACTCAACTGAGTGCATGAAGCTGTTACCATGGGAACACAGCAACTATTCTAACTTCTCTGACAATTGCATTCCACCATAACCATGGGAACATGGCGGAGATTGCTAGAAGGAAAAAGGATACAATCGTGAAGATCATCGTGCCATTAGTAGGTCGCCTGCAATTATCAACGCTGGCGACTAAAAAGGAACAACACGACTCTTCCAGGCCGGTTCCATCCGAGAAAAGAGAATGATCGTTTCTTTGTTCTTTGCAGATCGGAAGAAATCAGATCAGCCCAGAAAAGATCGGAACAAAAAGAAAAAAAGTGAAAAAGGAAAATGAACTCAGTGTGCTTAGTGTGAGTGAGATTTCCACAATAAAAAAGAAAAAAGCTAATAAGCCAAAAATATTGCAAAAGTGCCGAGAAGTACCGAGGGTACATATATGTGAAATCACGCAACAAGTGGAAGATATCACGAAGAGCATAATCTGTAAAAAATCCGATAATTGAAAATTTGTGGTGAAAAATTCATAAGAAAATTTGCAGTGTCAAGAATTAGAGCTTAAGTTATAAAAAAATTATAGTAAATTATAGTAAATATTTACTAATTGTTTTGCAAAAATTAAAGTGAGTGAGTGAGGTACATCTCGTAAGGATCGGGCCGTCAACGCGATTTTGGGCCAATTGAAGGAACTCGAGGGCCGCATTAAACGCGTTGAGGAAAGGAATGAACCCACCGACGTAAATAGCGGGGAGGTAGTAGGTCCACAGTTGTGCCCTCCGAGAACGGAAGCGGACCTCAGGGAAATCAGTAGACTTCCCGACTGTGTGAAAGAGTTGCAGGCTTTTGAGGGAAACCCTACACGGTATGTATCCTGGATACATAACGTGGAGGCAATCCTGAGAGACTTTGACATTGTCAAAGACAAGCCAATATATCGTGCAATTCTGCAACATATTAGGCAGAAGATCAGGGGTGCTGCCGACACGGCCCTCGTGTCGTATAATATATTTGACGACGATTGGGCTGCCATAAAAAAATGCTTGTCACTGCATTATGCTGACAAGCGCGACATCCGAACGCTAGAGCACCAGCTTAACCAGCTGTCGCAAAGGGGCTCCAGGTTGGATGAGTTTTACGCGACGGTGAATCACCAGTTCTCGCTAATAATCAACAAGATTAAGACTGAATCCTACACGCAGGAGACAGTAAACGCACTGGTTGAAACATATCGAAATCGTGCCCTCGACGTGTTCATCAGGGGCCTTAGCGGTGACCTCTCTCGGATGCTTATCATCCAAAAACCGAAAACTCTCCCAGAGGCGTATTCCGCGTGTCTTGAGATTCAGAATCTCAATTTTAGGAATCACACGATTCACACCCCGAATACAACCAATATGGTGACGGCACCACTGAACCAATCTTTCAGGAGAGAGCCGAAGCCTTTCCAGAGGTTCAGTAAATATCCCATTGAGAAGCCCAAACAGTATCCCCAAAATGACAGTCCGCCACCAAGGCCGACTGCCCCGAAGCCCCACGAAAAGATGGAAGTAGACCGCTCCATCCAATCTCGGCAAGTAAATTATATTAACCGACCACAGGCTGGCAACAACCCCTTCAAAAGGAGGGCAAAATCGGACAACTTTCCGAACAAACAACAGAGGTTGTTTAACCTATGTTCGACAGAGGAAGATCTTGTAGACCAATATGAGGAAGTAGCGGAACAGAATGTAGAGGAACTAAATTTTATGAAGGACGCTTATCCAGCGTACCATACTTAGAGTACATCCTAAAAGACAACACCGTGTTAAATTTCCTTGTCGATACTGGTGCAAATAAAAACTTCATCAGCCCCCGCATATTGCAAGGAAATACCACCTTAATACAACCATTTACCGTACATTCGGCGGCCGGTGACGTTAAAATCACAGAAAAAATTTCAGGAAGGTTCTTCGAGGGTGTCGGAAACGACGCACTCATCACTTTCTACATTCTGCCTGGTCTTACGTCCTTTGATGGCATTATCGGCGACGATACTCTAAAGGAGCTGGAGGCCATCATAGATCGCAAGAAAAATTTATTAACCTTAACACCAAATATAAAAATCCCCCTTAAAAATAAGCTGTCAAGGGAGATCAACGCCTTGTTCGACGATAAAATTCCAGAAGAGGTTCGGTCGAGGCTCTCGCATTTACTGGAAGAATATAGCATCTTGTTTGGACCAGTGAATGACAGTGAGCTAATCCAAACTACAGTTAGGGCCGAAATTAGGACAACCACAGACGAGCCAGTGTATACAAAGAGCTACCCTTATCCCGCCTGCATGAGGGATGAAGTGGAGAAAGAAATAAAACAGCTGCTGGCGGGTGGTATTATTCGCCCCTCTAGGAGCCCATACAATTCTCCCATATGGGTGGTTCCTAAAAAACCGAAACCATCAGGGGAGAAGCAATACCGGATGGTCATTGACTTTAAACGACTGAACCTGGTAACCATTGCAGACGCTTACCCAATTCCGGATATTAACTCTACACTCGCCAGCCTGGGTAAGGCGAAATTCTTTACTACTCTGGATCTCACGTCCGGTTTTCACCAGATCCCTATGAAGGCGTCCGATATACCGAAAACGGCATTTTCCACAATGAATGGGAAGTATGAGTTTCTGAGGCTGCCGTTTGGCCTGAAGAACGCCCCGGCGATCTTCCAGAGGATGATCGATGATGTATTAAAGGAGTACATTGGAAAAATATGTTATGAGTACATCGACGACATCATCATCTTTGGCGGCAGCGTGGAGGAAAGTCTTAAGAACATAGAAACCATCTTTTCCAAGTTGCGCGGGGCAAACCTGAAGGTGAATCTGGATAAAACTCATTTCTTAAAGACAGATGTCGAGTTCCTGGGATACGTCATCACTCCTGACGGAATTCGAGCCGATCCTGGGAAGGTTACGGCAATACAAAAAATCCTACCACCAGAAAACTTAAAAGCGTTGAAGAGTTTCCTTGGACTTACGTCCTATTATAGGAAATTTATCCGCGATTATGCTAAGGTGGCCAAACCCTTGACTAACCTGACGAGAGGAGAAAATGCGCAGATAAAAGCGAACCAGTCAAAGCGTATCCCAGTCAAGCTCGATGGTGAGGCACTAAAAGCCTTTAATGACCTTAAGCGCTTGCTCACGTCGTCTGAAATCTTAGCCTTCCCTGACTTCGAGAAACCGTTTAACCTAACAACTGACGCCTCCAACTTTGCAATAGGCGCAGTTCTTTCACAGGGCGAATTAGGTAAAGACAGACCCATAGCCTATATTTCTCGTTCCCTCAACAAGACCGAAGAGAACTACGCTACGAACGAGAAGGAGATGTTGGCCATAGTATGGGCACTAGACAATCTCCGTACATACGTCTACGGCGCGAAAAAAATTCGCATCTTTACCGACCACCAGCCCTTGACCTTCTCCTTGGGAAACAGGAACTATAACGCAAAGCTGAAGCGGTGGAAAGCCCGCATAGCCCCTAGCCAGAGAGACTTTGCAGATTTGTTTCATCTACTAGAGCATTTATGTATCTCACACAAAACCCCTCCCACGCTGAAATAAAAGATTAGTAGATAGTAAATAAATAGAAATGTAGTAAATGTTCGAAAAATTTAAAGAATTTAGTTTGCAAGTTAAGTATACGATTAAAGACACCCGCCCGAAATAATACAACACTCTTACAGATACATAGGATCAAGGAGCTGTGGTCAATGTTGAGATTCAACTTCAGACACTCCTACTTTAGAATCAAAGAACAAATTGTTGGAATTACCAGAGTTATACTACGTCTCAGCGAGGAAGCTGGGACTTACCTATCCCTAACACCAAGGGATTAGGCTCTGATGCAACCTCTAGCCCCTATTCCAGAGAGACTTTGCAGATTTGCTTTATCTACTGGAGCACTTCTCTAAAACAAAACCCCTCCCACGCTGAAATAAAAGATTAGTAGATAGTAAATAAATAGAAATATAATAAATGTTCGAAAAATTTAAAGAATTTAGTTTGCAAGTTAAGTATACGATTAAAGACACCCGCCCGAAATAATAGAACACTCTTACAGATACATAGGATCAAGGAGTTGTGGTCAATGTTGAGATTCAACTTCAGACACACCTACTTTTGAATCAAAGAACAAATTGTTGGAATTGCCAGAGTAATACTACGTCTCAGCGAGGAAGCTGGGACTTACCTATCCCTAACACCAAGGGATTAGGCTCTGCTGCAACCTCTAGCCCCTATTCCAGAGAGACTTTGCAGATTTGCTTCATCTACTAGAGCATTTATGTATCTCACACAAAACCCCTCCCACGCTGAAATAAAAGATTAGTAGATAGTAAATAAATAGAAATATAATAAATGTTCGAAAAATTTAAAGAATTTAGTTTGCAAGTTAAGTATACGATTAAAGACACCCGCCCGAAATAATAGAACACTCTTACAGATACATAGGATCAAGGAGTTGTGGTCAATGTTGAGATTCAACTTCAGACACACCTACTTTAGAATCAAAGAACAAATTGTTGGAATTGTCAGAGTAATACTACGTCTCAGCGAGGAAGCTGGGACTAACCTATCCCTAACACCAAGGGATTAGGCTCTGCTGCAACCTCTAGCCCCTATTCCAGAGAGACTTTGCAGATTTGCTTCATCTACTAGAGCATTTATGTATCTCACACAAAACCCCTCCCACGCTGGAATAAAAGATTAGTAGATAGTAAATAAATAGAAATATAATAAATGTTCGAAAAATTTAAAGAATTTAGTTTGCAAGTTAAGTATACGATTAAAGACACCCGCCCGAAATAATAGAACACTCTTACAGATACATAGGATCAAGGAGTTGTGGTCAATGTTGAGATTCAACTTCAGACACACCTACTTTTGAATCAAAGAACAAATTGTTGGAATTGCCAGAGTAATACTACGTCTCAGCGAGGAAGCTGGGACTTACCTATCCCTAACACCAAGGGATTAGGCTCTGCTGCAACCTCTAGCCCCTATTCCAGAGAGACTTTGCAGATTTGCTTCATCTACTAGAGCATTTATGTATCTCACACAAAACCCCTCCCACGCTGAAATAAAAGATTAGTAGATAGTAAATAAATAGAAATATAATAAATGTTCGAAAAATTTAAAGAATTTAGTTTGCAAGTTAAGTATACGATTAAAGACACCCGCCCGAAATAATAGAACACTCTTACAGATACATAGGATCAAGGAGTTGTGGTCAATGTTGAGATTCAACTTCAGACACACCTACTTTAGAATCAAAGAACAAATTGTTGGAATTGTCAGAGTAATACTACGTCTCAGCGAGGAAGCTGGGACTAACCTATCCCTAACACCAAGGGATTAGGCTCTGATGCAACCTCTAGCCCCTATTCCAGAGAGACTTTGCAGATTTGCTTCATCTACTAGAGCATTTATGTATCTCACACAAAACCCCTCCCACGCTGGAATAAAAGATTAGTAGATAGTAAATAAATAGAAATATAATAAATGTTCGAAAAATTTAAAGAATTTAGTTTGCAAGTTAAGTATACGATTAAAGACACCCGCCCGAAATAATAGAACACTCTTACAGATACATAGGATCAAGGAGTTGTGGTCAATGTTGAGATTCAACTTCAGACACACCTACTTTTGAATCAAAGAACAAATTGTTGGAATTGCCAGAGTAATACTACGTCTCAGCGAGGAAGCTGGGACTAACCTATCCCTAACACCAAGGGATTAGGCTCTGATGCAACCTCTAGCCCCTATTCCAGAGAGACTTTGCAGATTTGCTTCATCTACTAGAGCATTTATGTATCTCACACAAAACCCCTCCCACGCTGGAATAAAAGATTAGTAGATAGTAAATAAATAGAAATATAATAAATGTTCGAAAAATTTAAAGAATTTAGTTTGCAAGTTAAGTATACGATTAAAGACACCCGCCCGAAATAATAGAACACTCTTACAGATACATAGGATCAAGGAGTTGTGGTCAATGTTGAGATTCAACTTCAGACACTCCTACTTTAGAATCAAAGAACAAATTGTTGGAATTACCAGAGTTATACTACGTCTCAGCGAGGAAGCTGGGACTTACCTATCCCTAACACCAAGGGATTAGGCTCTGATGCAACCTCTAGCCCCTATTCCAGAGAGACTTTGCAGATTTGCTTTATCTACTGGAGCACTTCTCTAAAACAAAACCCCTCCCACGCTGAAATAAAAGATTAGTAGATAGTAAATAAATAGAAATATAATAAATGTTCGAAAAATTTAAAGAATTTAGTTTGCAAGTTAAGTATACGATTAAAGACACCCGCCCGAAATAATAGAACACTCTTACAGATACATAGGATCAAGGAGTTGTGGTCAATGTTGAGATTCAACTTCAGACACACCTACTTTTGAATCAAAGAACAAATTGTTGGAATTGCCAGAGTAATACTACGTCTCAGCGAGGAAGCTGGGACTTACCTATCCCTAACACCAAGGGATTAAGCTCTGCTGCAACCTCTAGCCCCTATTCCAGAGAGACTTTGCAGATTTGCTTCATCTACTAGAGCATTTATGTATCTCACACAAAACCCCTCCCACGCTGAAATAAAAGATTAGTAGATAGTAAATAAATAGAAATATAATAAATGTTCGAAAAATTTAAAGAATTTAGTTTGCAAGTTAAGTATACGATTAAAGACACCCGCCCGAAATAATAGAACACTCTTACAGATACATAGGATCAAGGAGTTGTGGTCAATGTTGAGATTCAACTTCAGACACACCTACTTTAGAATCAAAGAACAAATTGTTGGAATTGTCAGAGTAATACTACGTCTCAGCGAGGAAGCTGGGACTAACCTATCCCTAACACCAAGGGATTAGGCTCTGATGCAACCTCTAGCCCCTATTCCAGAGAGACTTTGCAGATTTGCTTCATCTACTAGAGCATTTATGTATCTCACACAAAACCCCTCCCACGCTGGAATAAAAGATTAGTAGATAGTAAATAAATAGAAATATAATAAATGTTCGAAAAATTTAAAGAATTTAGTTTGCAAGTTAAGTATACGATTAAAGACACCCGCCCGAAATAATAGAACACTCTTACAGATACATAGGATCAAGGAGTTGTGGTCAATGTTGAGATTCAACTTCAGACACACCTACTTTAGAATCAAAGAACAAATTGTTGGAATTGCCAGAGTTATACTACGTCTCAGCGAGGAAGCTGGGACTTACCTATCCCTAACACCAAGGGATTAGGCTCTGATGCAACCTCTAGCCCCTATTCCAGAGAGACTTTGCAGATTTGCTTCATCTACTAGAGCATTTATGTATCTCACACAAAACCCCTCCCACGCTGAAATAAAAGATTAGTAGATAGTAAATAAATAGAAATATAATAAATGTTCGAAAAATTTAAAGAATTTAGTTTGCAAGTTAAGTATACGATTAAAGACACCCGCCCGAAATAATAGAACACTCTTACAGATACATAGGATCAAGGAGTTGTGGTCAATGTTGAGATTCAACTTCAGACACACCTACTTTTGAATCAAAGAACAAATTGTTGGAATTGCCAGAGTTATACTACGTCTCAGCGAGGAAGCTGGGACTTACCTATCCCTAACACCAAGGAATTAGGCTCTGATGCAACCTCTAGCCCCTATTCCAGAGAGACTTTGCAGATTTGTTTCACCTACTAGGGCATTTCTCTCACACAAAACCCCTCCCACGCTGAAATAAAAGATTAGTAGATAGTAAATAAATAGAAATGTAGTAAATGTTCGAAAAGATTAAAGAATTTAGTGTACAAGTTAAGTATAAGATTAAAGACACCCGCCCGAAATAATAGAACACTCTTACAGATACATAGGATCAAGGAGTTGTGGTCAATGTTGAGATTCAACTTCAGACACACCTACTTTAGAATCAAAGAACAAATTGTTGGAATTGCCAGAGTTATACTACGTCTCAGCGAGGAAGCTGGGACTAACCTATCCCTAACACCAAGGGATTAGGCTCTGATGCAACCTCTAGCCCCTATTCCAGAGAGACTTTGCAGATTTGCTTCATCTACTAGAGCATTTATGTATCTCACACAAAACCCCTCCCACGCTGGAATAAAAGATTAGTAGATAGTAAATAAATAGAAATATAATAAATGTTCGAAAAATTTAAAGAATTTAGTTTGCAAGTTAAGTATACGATTAAAGACACCCGCCCGAAATAATAGAACACTCTTACAGATACATAGGATCAAGGAGTTGTGGTCAATGTTGAGATTCAACTTCAGACACACCTACTTTTGAATCAAAGAACAAATTGTTGGAATTGCCAGAGTAATACTACGTCTCAGCGAGGAAGCTGGGACTAACCTATCCCTAACACCAAGGGATTAGGCTCTGATGCAACCTCTAGCCCCTATTCCAGAGAGACTTTGCAGATTTGCTTCATCTACTAGAGCATTTATGTATCTCACACAAAACCCCTCCCACGCTGGAATAAAAGATTAGTAGATAGTAAATAAATAGAAATATAATAAATGTTCGAAAAATTTAAAGAATTTAGTTTGCAAGTTAAGTATACGATTAAAGACACCCGCCCGAAATAATAGAACACTCTTACAGATACATAGGATCAAGGAGTTGTGGTCAATGTTGAGATTCAACTTCAGACACACCTACTTTTGAATCAAAGAACAAATTGTTGGAATTGCCAGAGTAATACTACGTCTCAGCGAGGAAGCTGGGACTTACCTATCCCTAACACCAAGGGATTAGGCTCTGCTGCAACCTCTAGCCCCTATTCCAGAGAGACTTTGCAGATTTGCTTCATCTACTAGAGCATTTATGTATCTCACACAAAACCCCTCCCACGCTGAAATAAAAGATTAGTAGATAGTAAATAAATAGAAATATAATAAATGTTCGAAAAATTTAAAGAATTTAGTTTGCAAGTTAAGTATACGATTAAAGACACCCGCCCGAAATAATAGAACACTCTTACAGATACATAGGATCAAGGAGTTGTGGTCAATGTTGAGATTCAACTTCAGACACACCTACTTTAGAATCAAAGAACAAATTGTTGGAATTGTCAGAGTAATACTACGTCTCAGCGAGGAAGCTGGGACTAACCTATCCCTAACACCAAGGGATTAGGCTCTGATGCAACCTCTAGCCCCTATTCCAGAGAGACTTTGCAGATTTGCTTCATCTACTAGAGCATTTATGTATCTCACACAAAACCCCTCCCACGCTGGAATAAAAGATTAGTAGATAGTAAATAAATAGAAATGAAGTAAATGTTCGAAAAATTTAAAGAATTTAGTTTGCAAGTTAAGTATACGATTAAAGACACCCGCCCGAAATAATAGAACACTCTTACAGATACATAGGATCAAGGAGTTGTGGTCAATGTTGAGATTCAACTTCAGACACACCTACTTTAGAATCAAAGAACAAATTGTTGGAATTGTCAGAGTAATACTACGTCTCAGCGAGGAAGCTGGGACTTACCTATCCCTAACACCAAGGAATTAGGCTCTGATGCAACCTCTAGCCCCTATTCCAGAGAGACTTTGCAGATTTGCTTCATCTACTAGAGCATTTATGTATCTCACACAAAACCCCTCCCACGCTGGAATAAAAGATTAGTAGATAGTAAATAAATAGAAATATAATAAATGTTCGAAAAATTTAAAGAATTTAGTTTGCAAGTTAAGTATACGATTAAAGACACCCGCCCGAAATAATAGAACACTCTTACAGATACATAGGATCAAGGAGTTGTGGTCAATGTTGAGATTCAACTTCAGACACACCTACTTTTGAATCAAAGAACAAATTGTTGGAATTGCCAGAGTTATACTACGTCTCAGCGAGGAAGCTGGGACTTACCTATCCCTAACACCAAGGGATTAGGCTCTGATGCAACCTCTAGCCCCTATTCCAGAGAGACTTTGCAGATTTGCTTCATCTACTAGAGCATTTATGTATCTCACACAAAACCCCTCCCACGCTGAAATAAAAGATTAGTAGATAGTAAATAAATAGAAATATAATAAATGTTCGAAAAATTTAAAGAATTTAGTTTGCAAGTTAAGTATACGATTAAAGACACCCGCCCGAAATAATAGAACACTCTTACAGATACATAGGATCAAGGAGTTGTGGTCAATGTTGAGATTCAACTTCAGACACACCTACTTTAGAATCAAACAACAAATTGTTGGAATTGCCAGAGTAATACTACGTCTCAGCGAGGAAGCTGGGACTAACCTATCCCTAACACCAAGGGATTAGGCTCCGATGCAACCTCTAGCCCCTATTCTAGAGAGACTTTGCAGATTTGCTTCATCTACTAGAGCATTTCTCTCACACAATACCCCTTCCCAAGCTGAAATAAAAGATTAGTAGATAGTAAATAAATAGAAATATAATAAATGTTTGAAAAAATTAAAGAATTTAGTTTGCAAGTTAAGTATACGATTAAAGACACCCGCCCGAAATAATAGAACACTCTTACAGATACATAGGATCAAGGAGTTGTGGTCAATGTTGAGATTCAACTTCAGACACACCTACTTTTGAATCAAAGAACAAATTGTTGGAATTGCCAGAGTTATACTACGTCTCAGCGAGGAAGCTGGGACTTACCTATCCCTAACACCAAGGGATTAGGCTCTGATGCAACCTCTAGCCCCTATTCCAGAGAGACTTTGCAGATTTGCTTCATCTACTAGAGCATTTATGTATCTCACACAAAACCCCTCCCACGCTGAAATAAAAGATTAGTAGATAGTAAATAAATAGAAATATAATAAATGTTCGAAAAATTTAAAGAATTTAGTTTGCAAGTTAAGTATACGATTAAAGACACCCGCCCGAAATAATAGAACACTCTTACAGATACATAGGATCAAGGAGTTGTGGTCAATGTTGAGATTCAACTTCAGACACACCTACTTTAGAATCAAAGAACAAATTGTTGGAATTGCCAGAGTAATACTACGTCTCAGCGAGGAAGCTGGGACTTACCTATCCCTAACACCAAGGGATTAGGCTCTGATGCAACCTCTAGCCCCTATTCTAGAGAGACTTTGCAGATTTGCTTTATCTACTTTAGCACTTCTCTCAAACAAAACCCCTCCCACGCTGAAATAAAAGATTAGTAGATAGTAAATAAATAGAAATATAATAAATGTTCGAAAAATTTAAAGAATTTAGTTTGCAAGTTAAGTATACGATTAAAGACACCCGCCCGAAATAATAGAACACTCTTACAGATACATAGGATCAAGGAGTTGTGGTCAATGTTGAGATTCAACTTCAGACACACCTACTTTTGAATCAAAGAACAAATTGTTGGAATTGCCAGAGTTATACTACGTCTCAGCGAGGAAGCTGGGACTTACCTATCCCTAACACCAAGGGATTAGGCTCTGATGCAACCTCTAGCCCCTATTCCAGAGAGACTTTGCAGATTTGCTTCATCTACTAGAGCATTTATGTATCTCACACAAAACCCCTCCCACGCTGAAATAAAAGATTAGTAGATAGTAAATAAATAGAAATATAATAAATGTTCGAAAAATTTAAAGAATTTAGTTTGCAAGTTAAGTATACGATTAAAGACACCCGCCCGAAATAATAGAACACTCTTACAGATACATAGGATCAAGGAGTTGTGGTCAATGTTGAGATTCAACTTCAGACACACATACTTTAGAATCAAAGAACAAATTGTTGGAATTGTCAGAGTAATACTACGTCTCAGCGAGGAAGCTGGGACTAACCTATCCCTAACACCAAGGGATTAGGCTCCGATGCAACCTCTAGCCGCTATTCTAGAGAGACTTTGCAGATTTGCTTTATCTACTGGAGCACTTCTCTAAAACAAAACCCCACCCACGCTGAAATAAAAGATTAGTAGAGAGTAAATAAATAGAAATATAATAAATGTTCGAAAAATATAAAAAATTTAGTTTGCAAGTTAAGTATACGATTAAAGACACCCGCCCGAAATAATAGAACACTCTTACAGATACATAGGATCAAGGAGTTGTGTTCAGTGTTGAAAGCAAATGGAGTCAACAACAAAACACCCAGCAAAGACATGAACACACAAGCAAAAACAATAAAAATATTTAAAGCCAAATAATTTCTGAAAACAATGCAACGAGAAGGACCAAGTCAGTTGGATTTTTTCAAAACAAAGATATTTTTTCATATTACTGTAAGTTCAAGACAGACTTTTAAGATTTCCTTCATCTTGTACTTCAGAAAGAGAAACCCTTTTCCATCGAAATAAATTGTTGCTAACAAATTAAATGGCTATATAAAATGAATAAATAAATAAATAAATATTGATATAATTGAAAGAAATATTCAACTTACAGTAATTGTTCACTCACCCCTCTAAATCTTCTTCGATGTCTTGGATGTCCTGCAGTTCTTCCATCTCCATCTGCCTATCCTCTAAACACACCAATGTACACCAATGTCTGTGTTACGAAATTCCCGAACTTGAGGATCGATTACCGATATCCGAAGGAGCTGGAAAGAGTCTTTATAAAAAAAAAAACCCTTCCGTTCCACTTTATTACCAACGTACCAACACAAAATTCTACACGTAAACACTTGCAGGACCAAGGACACAGGTTAGGCAAGGATGACTGCTTCAGAAACACCAAGTGGTACAGCAACACTACAAGTGAGAGTTCGCGATGAATTGGCTTAAGAAGGTTTAGACAAATGGGGACTTTTTACTTTTGCTCTCCCTAACTTTCAAACCATTAGGGTAAATTACAATTTGAAAACCCTTCTGAACCTACCTGCTTACGTACATTATGAATATCTACGTCCTTAAGAGAATTCCTTTTTTGTTTATGGCACCATTTTATAACTGCTGAATAATACTTACTTAATACTTCCCTGACACCATTTTACCGTCCCTACTTTGTATTTAATCATTTACATATTTCACGAATCTATACTAAAGGGAAGTAAAAATCTACAGGATTAAATCCACGAGTTAGAGTTACTTTCTATTCCTGGCTAAAATTAACTTTCAGCTAATTTAACTTTCTATCAAAAATAAGATTCGAATCCTTCCTAATACGTCCTTCCTGTACTATAGAATCTACGATCCCTCGACTAATCTATCAAATTAAGTTATAAATTTGGGTCCAACTTAAACAATGTTTTGAAGTTCTTAGACCTAGCTGAGACTCGTTGTAAAAATGTCAACTCAAGTACAGTAATGTCTTCCGATATAGAGCACAGTTTTTTTTTTTTCTAAAAAGTGGACGTGGCATTCTCTTTTCCAAACCTAAAACCTAACCAAATGGCTTTGAAACGCAAAAAAAAGTAGCTAAGACCTAACCAAATGGATTTCAAAGAAGAGAAAGAGTATCTAATATGTAGTTTCTAGAAAAAAAAAGAATAAATAAAAATCTTTTTCGAAACTGGTATCTGAGTAAATTTATTTCTTATGTTTCAATGGTTCAAAATGCCCTAAAACTGCAATAAAATGTGACTATCGATCGATCGTGGGAAGATTTGAAAAAATATCGCGATCTGTGAAAACTTAAACTCAGCCTACGTATCTACTTATGTATGTTCATCTAAGGCCTCACAGGATATAATTGGTGTTTCTAATTTATGGGACTTAAGGTATTTAGCTCACGTCGCATGCTACCGAGGAGAAATGCTTTTTTAAATTGATCGAATCCCATCCCCATCTGATTTTTTGGAATAAAAACTGAAAAGCTCATATCTACTCCCCACTTTACTACTGCTATACAGAATTTTAACTAGAACTGTTCTATAAAATTGTATTATTGTTCTAAAACCTAGAATCCAGAATAAAATGTTTTTATATTTCCAAGTGTTGCACTTAACTTCCAGAGCACTAATTATGAAATATTCTCGGAATGCTATAAATCATTCAAAATACCTATTGCTACAATTCTATGATCCTAGCTTATTGCTTCGTTTTTATAAATTATACTAAAAACTCCATACGTTACATTTTATAGTTAGTTAGTTACTCCGTTCCTATATCGAAAGCTTTGCTTTAATTAAGAAATATTCTAACAATTTGAAGTATGCTCCTGACCATTCCTCCTTGTCTAAACTCCAAAAACAACTTTTCTAGAACCCTGCGAAGTCTTATCAACCTGACAAAGGAACCCTAATTTCTCAAAACCAGTACTACTACTTACGAAGATTATAAGTTTTCACTATGAAATAACTGAGAAAGTTTATCTCTTGATCTGGAGTTCCCTGCAACTGAAATAATCGTATTGCCCTAACGTTCTACATATGTATATATCTTATATCTCTGAATAATTTCTCGGGGATTTCTGATTTTGTTTTTCCTACTCTAAGAACTCTCCTAAAAATGTATCGGGAAAAAGTTACCGCTGAACTGAACCACCATATACGCGTTTAATTCGGAGTCTAATCTGCACTATGCTGAACTTGAGTAACTATCTAATTGCCTCGCATGATGTCTTACTATATGTTCTAATTCCACTTGCTTACGTCTTTCATTTTATGTTGTCTTTACAAGGCCAAGCGATGAGTTTTGTATCATCCAGCACGCCCCTACAGTCCATAGGAAGCGGATGTTCCATATCCCTTCAAACCATCTAATTCAGCATCCGCATTCTAACAACACAATCAACTACTCTCCAAGTAAGGCCAGCAATTCCGCTAAGCACGAGACTTGTCGTCCTGTTAAGCATTGAAATTAACAGTGACCCACAGTAAACAGTCATCCAGCCAAAGTCGACAAACGGGGAAGAGCCAAAGAAAGTAGACAGTGCACCACAAGCTCTGCCATTTGGTGGAACAAACTGAAGGGTTACACGATTTACGGCCTTTGGAGAATGTTCTCTAAGATACCCTTTTCCAGCCACCATGCCCATCAGGTCAAAGTCCAAAGCAGGGGAATTGTACTTAGGTTAGACGAGATGTGGCGTGAGTACGATTCAACAACTCTCCTCCGGGCTACGACAACAGCAGACCATCAGTGATGGTGATCGCGAGTAATATCCTCCATCTTTCTAAAGCTCTGTGCCCCGAAACGACGAGAATGGCTGGTTGAGAGTCCCATGAGGTGCGAATTTCTCTGGGTAACGCCGGATCGCTAAGGCATCATTGACCTTCCTTGGAGTGTGATTGATTGTGTTGCTAACTGCAGTTTTTGAATCTTCAGATTTCTTAAGCCATCTTGGCATAGGGATTAATAAGTAAATGTTAGACTGCTCCTATTCCACTACAGTCACTACGGAGAACCTACTCCTATACCTAGACTCCATAAGTAAACTACATGTCGTTCGGAAAACCCGATGCTTCCGAACCTTCTCCACTACAGTCCGTAGGGAGGAATACCTGACTCCTATAATGGGACAATATCCACTTCACTTTAAAGGGAAGAAATACCTGATCCTACTCGACTACAGTACGTAGATAGAACCTGCTCCTGCACCTAAGAAGAAATACCTGATCCTACTCCACTACAGTACGTAGATAGAACCTACTCCTGCACCTAAAATCCACTAGTAAACTACATGTCGTTCGGAAAACCCGATGCTTCCGAACCTTCTCCACTACAGTCCGTAGGGAGGAATACCTGACTCCTATACTTGGACAATATCCACTTCACTTTAAAGGGAAGAAATACCTGATCCTACTCCACTACAGTACGTAGATAGAACCTACACCTGCACCTAAAATCCACTAGTAAACTACATGTCGTTCGGAAAACCCGATGCTTCCGAACCTTCTCCACTACAGTCCGTAGGGAGGAATACCTGACTCCTATACTTGGACAATATCCACTTCACTTTAAAGGGAAGAAATACCTGATCCTACTCCACTACAGTACGTAGATAGAACCTGCTCCTGCACCTAAGAAGAAATACCTGATCCTACTCCACTACAGTACGTAGATAGAACCTACTCCTGCACCTAAAATCCACTAGTAAACTACATGTCGTTCGGAAAACCCGATGCTTCCGAACCTTCTCCACTACAGTCCGTAGGGAGGAATACCTGAGTCCTATACTTGGACAATATCCACTTCACTTTAAAGGGAAGAAATACCTGATCCTACTCCACTACAGTACGTAGATAGAACCTGCTCCTGCACCTAAGAAGAAATACCTGATCCTACTCCACTACAGTACGTAGATAGAACCTACTCCTGCACCTAAAATCCACTAGTAAACTACATGTCGTTCGGAAAACCCGATGCTTCCGAACCTTCTCCACTACAGTCCGTAGGGAGGAATACCTGACTCCTATACTTAGACTATATTAGCGTACTAAGTTTCGTTCTCCACTTCACTTTAAAGGGAAGAAATACCTGATCCTACTCCACTACAGTACGTAGATAGAACCTACTCCTGCACCTAAAATCCACTAGTAAACTACATGTCGTTCGGAAAACCCGATGCTTCCGAACCTTCTCCACTACAGTCCGTAGGGAGGAATACCTGACTCCTATACTTAGACTTTATTAGCGGACTAAGGTTCCTTCTCCACTTCACTTCAAAGGGAAGAAATACCTGATCCTACTCCACTACCGTACGTAGGGAAAACCTACTCCTGCGCCTAGAATCCACAAGTAGACTACATGTCGTTCGGAAAACCCGACGCTTCCGAACCTTCTCCACTACAGTCCGTAGGGAGGAATACCTGACTCCTATACTTAGACTATATTAGCGGACTAAGTTTCCTTCTCCACTTCACTTCAAACAGAAGAAATACCTGATCCTACTCCACTACAGTAAGTAGATAGAACCTACTCCTGCACCTAAAATCCACTAGTAAACTACATGTCGTTCGGAAAACCCGACGCTTCCGAACCTTCTCCACTACAGTCCGTAGGGAGGTATACCTGACTCATATACCTGGACCCTATTAGTGAGCTACGTTTCGATCGAAGCACCCTTTGCTCTAACTGCCATCTCCACTTCACTTCAAAGGGAAGAAATACCTTATCCTACTCCACTACCGTACGTAGGGAGAACCTACTCCTGCGCCTAGAATCCACAAGTAGACTACATATCGTTCGGAAAACCCGACGCTTCCGAACCTTCTCCACTACAGTACGTAGGGAGGAATATCTGACTAATATACTTAGACTATATTAGCGGACTAAGTTTCGTTCTCCACTTCACTTTAAAGGGAAGAAATACCTGATCCTACTCCACTACAGTACGTAGATAGAACCTACTCCTGCACCTAAAATCCACTAGTAAACTACATGTCGTTCGGAAAACCCGACGCTTCCGAACCTTCTCCACTACAGTCCGTAGGGAGGAATACCTGACTACTATACTTAGACTGTATTAGCGGACTAAGGTTCCTTCTCCACTTCACTTCAAAGGGAAGAAATACCTGATCCTACTCCACTACCGTACGTAGGGAGAACCTACTCCTGCGCCTAGAATCCACAACTAGACTACATGTCGTTCGGAAAACCCGACGCTTCCGAACCTTCTCCACTACAGTCCGTAGGGAGGAATACCTGACTCCTATACTTAGACTATATTAGCGGACTAAGTTTCCTTCTCCACTTCACTTCAAACAGAAGAAATACCTGATCCTACTCCACTACAGTAAGTAGATAGAACCTACTCCTGCACCTAAAATCCACTAGTAAACTACATGTCGTTCGGAAAACCCGACGCTTCCGAACCTTCTCCACTACAGTCCGTAGGGAGGTATACCTGACTCATATACCTGGACCCTATTAGTGAGCTACGTTTCGATCGAAGCACCCTTTGCTCTAACTGCCATCTCCACTTCACTTCAAAGGGAAGAAATACCTTATCCTACTCCACTACCGTACGTAGGGAGAACCTACTCCTGCGCCTAGAATCCACAAGTAGACTACATATCGTTCGGAAAACCCGACGCTTCCGAACCTTCTCCACTACAGTACGTAGGGAGGAATATCTGACTAATATACTTAGACTATATTAGCGGACTAAGTTTCGTTCTCCACTTCACTTTAAAGGGAAGAAATACCTGATCCTACTCCACTACAGTACGTAGATAGAACCTACTCCTGCACCTAAAATCCACTAGTAAACTACATGTCGTTCGGAAAACCCGACGCTTCCGAACCTTCTCCACTACAGTCCGTAGGGAGGAATACCTGACTACTATACTTAGACTGTATTAGCGGACTAAGGTTCCTTCTCCACTTCACTTCAAAGGGAAGAAATACCTGATCCTACTCCACTACCGTACGTAGGGAGAACCTACTCCTGCGCCTAGAATCCACAACTAGACTACATGTCGTTCGGAAAACCCGACGCTTCCGAACCTTCTCCACTACAGTCCGTAGGGAGGAATACCTGACTCCTATACTTAGACTATATTAGCGGACTAAGTTTCCTTCTCCACTTCACTTCAAACAGAAGAAATACCTGATCCTACTCCACTACAGTAAGTAGATAGAACCTACTCCTGCACCTAAAATCCACTAGTAAACTACATGTCGTTCGGAAAACCCGATGCTTCCGAACCTTCTCCACTACAGTCCGTAGGGAGGAATACCTGACTCCTATACTTAGACTATATTAGCGGACTAAGTTTCCTTCTCCACTTCACTTCAAAGGGAAGAAATACCTGATCCTACTCCACTACAGTACGTAGATAGAATCTACTCCTGCACCTAAAATCCACTAGTAAACTACATGTCGTTCGGAAAACCCGACGCTTCCGAACCTTCTCCACTACAGTCCGTAGGGAGGAATATCTGACTCCTATACTTAGACTATATTAGCGGACTAAGTTTCGTTCTCCACTTCACTTTAAAGGGAAGAAATACCTGATCCTACTCCACTACCGTACGTAGGGAGAACTTACTCCTGCGCCTAGAATCCACAACTAGACTACATGTCGTTCGGAAAACCCGACGCTTCCGAACCTTCTCCACTACAGTCCGTAGGGAGGAATACCTGACCCTTATACCTAGACCCTATCAGTGAACTATGTTTCGATCGAACCTAACGTTCTAGAATTATTACGATGGCGATCTATCTTATATCTCTGAATAATTTCTCGGGGATTTCTGATTTTATTTTTCCTACTCTAAGAACTCTCCTAAAAATGTATCGGGAAAAAGTTACCGCTGAACTGAACCACCATATACGCGTTTAATTCTGAGTCTAATCTGCACTATGCTGAGCTTGAGTAACTATCTAATTGCCTCGCATGACGTCTTACTATATGTTCTAATTCCACTTGCTTACGTCTTTCATTTTATGTTGTCTTTACAAGGCCAAGCGATGAGTTTTGTATCATCCAGCACGCCCCTACAGTCCATAGGAAGCGGATGTTCCATATCCCTTCAAATCATCTAATTCAGCATCCGCATTCTAACAACACAATCAACTACTCTCCAAGTAAGGCCAGCAATTCCGCTAAGCACGAGACTTGTCGTCCTGTTAAGCATTGAAATTAACAGTGACCCACAGTAAACAGTCATCCAGCCAAAGTCGACAAACGGGGAAGAGCCAAAGAAAGTAGACAGTGCACCACAAGCTCTGCCATTTGGTGGAACAAACTGAAGGGTTACACGATTTACGGCCTTTGGAGAATGTTCTCTAAGATACCCTTTTCCAGCCACCATGCCCATCAGGTCAAAGGCCAAAGCAGGGGAATTGTACTTAGGTTAGACGAGATGTGGCGTGAGTACGATTCAACAACTCTCTTCCGGGCTACGACAACAGCAGACCATCAGTGATGGTGATCGCGAGTAATATCCTCCATCTTTCTAAAGCTCTGTGCCCCGAAACGACGAGAATGGCTGGTTGAGAGTCCCATGAGGTGCGAATTTCTCTGGGTAACGCCGGATCGCTAAGGCATCATTGACCTTCCTTGGAGTGTGATTGATTGTGTTGCTAACTGCAGTTTTTGAATCTTCAGATTTCTTAAGCCATCTTGGCATAGGTATTAATAAGTAAATGTTAGACTGCTCCTACTCCACTACAGTCACTACGGAGAACCTACTCCTATACCTAGACTCCATAAGTAAACTATATGTTGTTCGGAAAACCCGATGCTTCCGAACCTTCTCCACTACAGTCCGTAGGGAGGAATACCTGACTCCTATACTTAGACTATATTAGCGGACTAAGTTTCCTTCTCCACTTCACTGCAAAGGGAAGAAATTTCTGATCCTACTCCACTACCGTACGTAGGGAGAACCTACTCCTGCGCCTAGAATCCACAAGTAGACTACATGTCGTTCGGAAAACCCGATGCTTCCGAACCTTCTCCACTACAGTCCGTAGGGAGGAATATCTGACTGCTATACTTAGACTATATTAGCGGACTAAGGTTCCTTCTCCACTTCACTTTAAAGGGAAGAAATACCTGATCCTACTCCACTACCGTACGTAGGGAGAACCTACTCCTGCGCCTAGAATCCACAAGTAGACTACATGTCGTTCGGAAAACCCGACGCTTCCGAACCTTCTCCACTACAGTCCGTAGGGAGGAATACCTGACTCCTATACTTAGACTATATTAGCGGACTAAGTTTCTTTCTCCACTTCACTTCAAAGGGAAGAAATACCTGATCCTACTCCACTACCGTACGTAGGGAGAACCTACTCCTGCGCCTAGAATCCACAAGTAGACTACATGTCGTTCGGAAAACCCGACGCTTCCGAACCTTCTCCACTACAGTCCGTAGGGAGGAATACCTGACTCCTATACTTAGACTATATTAGCGGACTAAGTTTCCTTCTTCACTTCACTTCAAAGGGAAGAAATACCTGATCCTACTCCACTACCGTACGTAGGGAGAACCTACTCCTGCGCCTAGAATCCACAAGTAGACTACATGTCGTTCGGAAAACCCGACGCTTCCGAACCTTCTCCACTACAGTCCGTAGGGAGGAATACCTGACTCCTATACTTAGACTATATTAGCGGACTAAGTTTCCTTCTCCACTTCACTTCAAAGGGAAGAAATACCTTATCCTACTCCACTACAGTAAGTAGATAGAACCTACTCCTGCACCTAAAATCCACTAGTAAACTACATGTCGTTCGGAAAACCCGACGCTTCCGAACCTTCTCCACTACAGTCCGTAGGGAGGTATACCTGACTCATATACCTGGACCCTATTAGTGAGCTACGTTTCGATCGAAGCACCTTATGCCCTAACTGCCATCTCCACTTCACTTCAAAGGGAAGAAATACCTTATCCTAGACTTCACTGTCGTTCGGAAAACCCGATGCTTCCGAACCTTCTCCACTACAGTCCGTAGGGAGGAATACCTGACTCCTATACTTAGACTATATTAGCGGACTAAGTTTCCTTCTCCACTTCACTTCAAAGGGAAGAAATACCTGATCCTACTCCACTACCGTACGTAGGGAGAACCTACTCCTGCGCCTAGAATCCACAAGTAGACTACATGTCGTTCGGAAAACCCGACGCTTCCGAACCTTCTCCACTACAGTCCGTAGGGAGGAATACCTGACTCCTATACTTAGACTATATTAGCGGACTAAGGTTCCTTCTCCACTTCACTTCAAAGGGAAGAAATACCTGATCCTACTCCACTACCGTACGTAGGGAGAACCTACTCCTGCGCCTAGAATCCACAAGTAGACTACATGTCGTTCGGAAAACCCGACGCTTCCGAACCTTCTCCACTACAGTCCGTAGGGAGGTATACCTGACTCATATACCTGGACCCTATTAGTGAGCTACGTTTCGATCGAAGCACCCTATGCCCTAACTGCCATCTCCACTTCACTTCAAAGGGAAGAAATACCTTATCCTACTCCACTACCGTACGTAGGGAGAACCTACTCCTATAATTAGACTTCACTATCGTTCGGAAAACCCGACGTAGGGAGGAATACCTGACTCCTATACTTAGACTATATTAGCGGACTAAGTTTCCTTTTCCACTTCACTTCAAAGGGAAGAAATACCTGATCCTACTCCACTACCGTACGTAGGGAGAACCTACTCCTGCGCCTAGAATCCACAAGTAGACTACATGTCGTTCGGAAAACCCGACGCTTCCGAACCTTCTCCACTACAGTCCGTAGGGAGGAATACCTGACTCCTATACTTAGACTATATTAGCGGACTAAGGTTCCTTCTCCACTTCACTTCAAAGGGAAGAAATACCTGATCCTACTCCACTACCGTACGTAGGGAGAACCTACTCCTGCGCCTAGAATCCACAAGTAGACTACATGTCGTTCGGAAAACCCGACGCTTCCGAACCTTCTCCACTACAGTCCGTAGGGAGGTATACCTGACTCATATACCTGGACCCTATTAGTGAGCTACGTTTCGATCGAAGCACCCTATGCCCTAACTGCCATCTCCACTTCACTTCAAAGGGAAGAAATACCTGATCCTACTCCACTACCGTACGTAGGGAGAACCTACTCCTATAATTAGACTTCATTATCGTTCGGAAAACCCGACGTAGGGAGGAATACCTGACTCCTATACTTAGACTATATTAGCGGACTAAGTTTCCTTTTCCACTTCACTTCAAAGGGAAGAAATACCTGATCCTACTCCACTACCGTACGTAGGGAGAACCTACTCCTGCGCCTAGAATCCACAAGTAGACTACATGTCGTTCGGAAAACCCGACGCTTCCGAACCTTCTCCACTACAGTCCGTAGGGAGGAATACCTGACTCCTATACTTAGACTATATTAGCGGACTAAGGTTCCTTCTCCACTTCACTTCAAAGGGAAGAAATACCTGATCCTACTCCACTACCGTACGTAGGGAGAACCTACTCCTGCGCCTAGAATCCACAAGTAGACTACATGTCGTTCGGAAAACCCGACGCTTCCGAACCTTCTCCACTACAGTCCGTAGGGAGGTATACCTGACTCATATACCTGGACCCTATTAGTGAACTATGTTTCGATCGAACCTAACGTTCTAGAATTATTACGATGGCGATCTATCTTATATCTCTGAATAATTTCTCGGGGATTTCTGATTTTATTTTTCCTACTCTAAGAACTCTCCTAAAAATGTATCGGGAAAAAGTTACCGCTGAACTGAACCACCATATACGCGTTTAATTCTGAGTTTAATCTGCACTATGCTGAACTTGAGTAACTATCTAATTGCCTCGCATGATGTCTTACTATATGTTCTAATTCCACTTGCTTACGTCTTTCATTTTATGTTGTCTTTACAATCCTACAGTCCATAGGAAGCGGATGTTCCATATCCCTTCAAATCATCTAATTCAGCATCCGCATTCTAACAACACAATCAACTACTCTCCAAGTAAGGCCAGCAATTCCGCTAAGCACGAGACTTGTCGTCCTGTTAAGCATTGAAATTAACAGTGACCCACAGTAAACAGTCATCCAGCCAAAGTCGACAAACGGGGAAGAGCCAAAGAAAGTAGACAGTGCACCACAAGCTCTGCCATTTGGTGGAACAAACTGAAGGGTTACACGATTTACGGCCTTTGGAGAATGTTCTCTAAGATACCCTTTTCCAGCCACCATGCCCATCAGGTCAAAGTCCAAAGCAGGGGAATTGTACTTAGGTTAGACGAGATGTGGCGTGAGTACGATTCAACAACTCTCCTCCGGGCTACGACAACAGCAGACCATCAGTGATGGTGATCGCGAGTAATATCCTCCATCTTTCTAAAGCTCTGTGCCCCGAAACGACGAGAATGGCTGGTTGAGAGTCCCATGAGGTGCGAATTTCTCTGGGTAACGCCGGATCGCTAAGGTATCATTGACCTTCCTTGGAGTGTGATTGATTGTGTTGCTAACTGCAGTTTTTGAATCTTCAGATTTCTTAAGCCATCTTGGCATAGGGATTAATAAGTAAATGTTAGACTGCTCCTACTCCACTACAGTCACTACGGAGAACCTACTCCTATACCTAGACTCCATAAGTAAACTATATGTTGTTCGGAAAACCCGATGCTTCCGAACCTTCTCCACTACAGTCCGTAGGGAGGAATACCTGACTCCTATACTTAGACTATATTAGCGGACTAAGTTTCCTTCTCCACTTCACTTCAAAGGGAAGAAATACCTGATCCTACTCCACTACCGTACGTAGGGAGAACCTACTCCTGCGCCTAGAATCCACAAGTAGACTACATGTCGTTCGGAAAACCCGACGCTTCCGAACCTTCTCCACTACAGTCCGTAGGGAGGAATACCTGACTCCTATACTTAGACTATATTAGCGGACGAAGTTTCCTTCTCCACTTCACTTCAAAGGGAAGAAATACCTGATCCTACTCCACTACCGTAAGTAGGGAGAACCTACTCCTGCGCCTAGAATCCACAAGTAGACTACATGTCGTTCGGAAAACCCGACGCTTCCGAACCTTCTCCACTACAGTCCGTAGGGAGGTATACCTGACTCATATACCTGGACCCTATTAGTGAGCTACGTTTCGATCGAAGCACCTTATGCCCTAACTGCCATCTCCACTTCACTTCAAAGGGAAGAAATACCTTATCCTAGACTTCACTGTCGTTCGGAAAACCCGATGCTTCCGAACCTTCTCCACTACAGTCCGTAGGGAGGAATACCTGACTCCTATACTTAGACTATATTAGCGGACTAAGGTTCCTTCTCCACTTCACTTCAAAGGGAAGAAATACCTGATCCTACTCCACTACCGTACGTAGGGAGAACCTACTCCTGCGCCTAGAATCCACAAGTACACTACATGTCGTTCGGAAAACCCGACGCTTCCGAACCTTCTCCACTACAGTCCGTAGGGAGGAATACCTGACTCCTATACTTAGACTATATTAGCGGACTAAGTTTCCTTCTCCACTTCACTTCAAAGGGAAGAAATACCTGATCCTACTCCACTACAGTAAGTAGATAGAACCTACTCCTGCACCTAAAATCCACTAGTAAACTACATGTCGTTCGGAAAACCCGACGCTTCCGAACCTTCTCCACTACAGTCCGTAGGGAGGTATACCTGACTCATATACCTGGACCCTATTAGTGAGCTACGTTTCGATCGACGAACCCTATGCCCTAACTGCCATCTCCACTTCACTTCAAAGGGAAGAAATACCTTATCCTACTCCACTACCGTACGTAGGGAGAACCTACTCCTATACCTAGACTTCACTATCGTTCGGAAAACCCGACGCTTCCGAACCTTCTCCACTACAGTCCGTAGGGAGGAATATCTGACTCCTATACTTAGACTATATTAGCGGACTAAGTTTCGTTCTCCACTTCACTTTAAAGGGAAGAAATACCTGATCCTACTCCACTACAGTACGTAGATAGAACCTACTCCTGCACCTAAAATTAACTAGTAAACTACATGTCGTTCGGAAAACCCGACGCTTCCGAACCTTCTCCACTACAGTCCGTAGGGAGGAATACCTGACTCCTATACTTAGACTATATTAGCGGACTAAGGTTCCTTCTCCACTTCACTTCAAAGGGAAGAAATACCTGATCCTACTCCACTACCGTACGTAGGGAGAACCTACTCCTGCGCCTAGAATCCACAAGTAGACTACATGTCGTTCGGAAAACCCGACGCTTCCGAACCTTCTCCACTACAGTCCGTAGGGAGGAATACCTGACTCCTATACTTAGACTATATTAGCGGACTAAGTTTCCTTCTCCACTTCACTTCAAAGGGAAGAAATACCTGATCCTACTCCACTACAGTAAGTAGATAGAACCTACTCCTGCACCTAAAATCCACTAGTAAACTACATGTCGTTCGGAAAACCCGACGCTTCCGAACCTTCTCCACTACAGTCCGTAGGGAGGTATACCTGACTCATATACCTGGACCCTATTAGTGAGCTACGTTTCGATCGACGAACCCTATGCCCTAACTGCCATCTCCACTTCACTTCAAAGGGAAGAAATACCTTATCCTACTCCACTACCGTACGTAGGGAGAACCTACTCCTATACCTAGACTTCACTATCGTTCGGAAAACCCGACGCTTCCGAACCTTCTCCACTACAGTCCGTAGGGAGGAATACCTGACTCCTATACTTAGACTATATTAGCGGACTAAGTTTCCTTCTCCACTTCACTTCAAACAGAAGAAATACCTGATCCTACTCCACTACAGTAAGTAGATAGAACCTACTCCTGCACCTAAAATCCACTAGTAAACTACATGTCGTTCGGAAAACCCGATGCTTCCGAACCTTCTCCACTACAGTCCGTATTGAGGAATACCTGACTCCTATACTTAGACTATATTAGCGGACTAAGGTTCCTTCTCCACTTCACTTCAAAGGGAAGAAATACCTGATCCTACTCCACTACCGTACGTAGGGAGAACCTACTCCTGCGCCTAGAATCCACAAGTAGACTACATGTCGTTCGGAAAACCCGACGCTTCCGAACCTTCTCCACTACAGTCCGTAGGGAGGAATACCTGACTCCTATACTTAGACTATATTAGCGGACTAAGTTTCCTTCTCCACTTCACTTCAAACAGAAGAAATACCTGATCCTACTCCACTACAGTAAGTAGATAGAACCTACTCCTGCACCTAAAATCCACTAGTAAACTACATGTCGTTCGGAAAACCCGATGCTTCCGAACCTTCTCCACTACAGTCCGTAGGGAGGAATACCTGACTCCTATACTTAGACTATATTAGCGGACTAAGGTTCCTTCTCCACTTCACTTCAAAGGGAAGAAATACCTGATCCTACTCCACTACCGTACGTAGGGAGAACCTACTCCTGCGCCTAGAATCCACAAGTAGGCTACATGTCGTTCGGAAAACCCGACGCTTCCGAACCTTCTCCACTACAGTCCGTAGGGAGGAATACCTGACTCCTATACTTAGACTATATTAGCGGACTAAGTTTCGTTCTCCACTTCACTTTAAAGGGAAGAAATACCTGATCCTACTCCACTACAGTACGTAGATAGAACCTACTCCTGCACCTAAAATCCACTAGTAAACTACATGTCGTTCGGAAAACCCGACGCTTCCGAACCTTCTCCACTACAGTCCGTAGGGAGGAATACCTGACTCCTATACTTAGACTATATTAGCGGACTAAGGTTCCTTCTCCACTTCACTTCAAAGGGAAGAAATACCTGATCCTACTCCACTACCGTACGTAGGGAGAACCTACTCCTGCGCCTAGAATCCACAAGTAGACTACATGTCGTTCGGAAAACCCGACGCTTCCGAACCTTCTCCACTACAGTCCGTAGGGAGGAATACCTGACTCTTATACCTAGACCCTATCAGTGCACTATGTTTCGATCGAACCTAACGTTCTAGAATTATTACGATGGCGATCTATCTTATATCTCTGAATAATTTCTCGGGGATTTCTGATTTTATTTTTCCTACTCTAAGAACTCTCCTAAAAATGTATCGGGAAAAAGTTACCGCTGAACTGAACCACCATATACGCGTTTAATTCTGAGTCTAATCTGCACTATGCTGAACTTGAGTAACTATCTAATTGCCTCGCATGATGTCTTACTATATGTTCTAATTCCACTTGCTTACGTCTTTCATTTTATGTTGTCTTTACAAGGCCAAGCGATGAGTTTTGTATCATCCAGCACGCCCCTACAGTCCATAGGAAGCGGATGTTCCATATCCCTTCAAATCATCTAATTCAGCATCCGCATTCTAACAACACAATCAACTACTCTCCAAGTAAGGCCAGCAATTCCGCTAAGCACGAGACTTGTCGTCCTGTTAAGCATTGAAATTAACAGTGACCCACAGTAAACAGTCATCCAGCCAAAGTCGACAAACGGGGAAGAGCCAAAGAAAGTAGACAGTGCACCACAAGCTCTGCCATTTGGTGGAACAAACTGAAGGGTTACACGATTTACGGCCTTTGGAGAATGTTCTCTAAGATACCCTTTTCCAGCCACCATGCCCATCAGGTCAAAGTCCAAAGCAGGGGAATTGTACTTAGGTTAGACGAGATGTGGCGTGAGTACGATTCAACAACTCTCCTCCGGGCTACGACAACAGCAGACCATCAGTGATGGTGATCGCGAGTAATATCCTCCATCTTTCTAAAGCTCTGTGCCCCGAAACGACGAGAATGGCTGGTTGAGAGTCCCATGAGGTGCGAATTTCTCTGGGTAACGCCGGATCGCTAAGGCATCATTGACCTTCCTTGGAGTGTGATTGATTGTGTTGCTAACTGCAGTTTTTGAATCTTCAGATTTCTTAAGCCATCTTGGCATAGGGATTAATAAGTAAATGTTAGACTGCTCCTATTCCACTACAGTCACTACGGAGAACCTACTCCTATACCTAGACTCCATAAGTAAACTACATGTCGTTCGGAAAACCCGATGCTTCCGAACCTTCTCCACTACAGTCCGTAGGGAGGAATACCTGACTCCTATAATGGGACAATATCCACTTCACTTTAAAGGGAAGAAATACCTGATCCTACTCGACTACAGTACGTAGATAGAACCTGCTCCTGCACCTAAGAAGAAATACCTGATCCTACTCCACTACAGTACGTAGATAGAACCTACTCCTGCACCTAAAATCCACTAGTAAACTACATGTCGTTCGGAAAACCCGATGCTTCCGAACCTTCTCCACTACAATCCGTAGGGAGGAATACCTGACTCCTATACTTAGACTATATTAGCGGACTAAGTTTCCTTCTCCACTTCACTTCAAAGGGAAGAAATACCTGATCCTACTCCACTACCGTACGTAGGGAGAACCTACTCCTGCGCCTAGAATCCACAAGTAGACTACATGTCGTTCGGAAAACCCGACGCTTCCGAACCTTCTCCACTACAGTCCGTAGGGAGGAATACCTGACTCCTATACTTAGACTATATTAGCGGACTAAGTTTCCTTCTCCACTTCACTTCAAAGGGAAGAAATACCTTATCCTACTCCACTACAGTAAGTAGATAGAACCTACTCCTGCACCTAAAATCCATTAGTAAACTACATGTCGTTCGGAAAACCCGACGCTTCCGAACCTTCTCCACTACAGTCCGTAGGGAGGTATACCTGACTCATATACCTGGACCCTATTAGTGAGCTACGTTTCGATCGAAGCACCTTATGCCCTAACTGCCATCTCCACTTCACTTCAAAGGGAAGAAATACCTTATCCTAGACTTCACTGTCGTTCGGAAAACCCGATGCTTCCGAACCTTCTCCACTACAGTCCGTAGGGAGGAATACCTGACTCCTATACTTAGACTATATTAGCGGACTAAGTTTCCTTCTCCACTTCACTTCAAAGGGAAGAAATACCTGATCCTACTCCACTACCGTACGTAGGGAGAACCTACTCCTGCGCCTAGAATCCACAAGTAGACTACATGTCGTTCGGAAAACCCGACGCTTCCGAACCTTCTCCACTACAGTCCGTAGGGAGGAATACCTGACTCCTATACTTAGACTATATTAGCGGACTAAGTTTCCTTCTCCACTTCACTTCAAAGGGAAGAAATACCTTATCCTACTCCACTACAGTAAGTAGATAGAACCTACTCCTGCACCTAAAATCCACTAGTAAACTACATGTCGTTCGGAAAACCCGACGCTTCCGAACCTTCTCCACTACAGTCCGTAGGGAGGTATACCTGACTCATATACCTGCACCCTATTAGTGAGCTACTTTTCGATCGAAGCACCTTATGCCCTAACTGCCATCTCCACTTCACTTCAAAGGGAAGAAATACCTTATCCTAGACTTCACTGTCGTTCGGAAAACCCGATGCTTCCGAACCTTCTCCACTACAGTCCGTAGGGAGGAATACCTGACTCCTATACTTAGACTATATTAGCGGACTAAGTTTCCTTCTCCACTTCACTTCAAAGGGAAGAAATACCTGATCCTACTCCACTACCGTACGTAGGGAGAACCTACTCCTGCGCCTAGAATCCACAAGTAGACTACATGTCGTTCGGAAAACCCGACGCTTCCGAACCTTCTCCACTACAGTCCGTAGGGAGGAATACCTGACTCCTATACTTAGACTATATTAGCGGACTAAGTTTCCTTTTCCACTTCACTTCAAAGGGAAGAAATACCTGATCCTACTCCACTACAGTAAGTAGATAGAACCTACTCCTGCACCTAAAATCCACTAGTAAACTACATGTCGTTCGGAAAACCCGACGCTTCCGAACCTTCTCCACTACAGTCCGTAGGGAGGAATACCTGACTCTTATACCTAGACCCTATCAGTGCACTATGTTTCGATCGAACCTAACGTTCTAGAATTATTACGATGGCGATCTATCTTATATCTCTGAATAATTTCTCGGGGATTTCTGATTTTATTTTTCCTACTCTAAGAACTCTCCTAAAAATGTATCGGGAAAAAGTTACCGCTGAACTGAACCACCATATACGCGTTTAATTCTGAGTCTAATCTGCACTATGCTGAACTTGAGTAACTATCTAATTGCCTCGCATGATGTCTTACTATATGTTCTAATTCCACTTGCTTACGTCTTTCATTTTATGTTGTCTTTACAAGGCCAAGCGATGAGTTTTGTATCATCCAGCACGCCCCTACAGTCCATAGGAAGCGGATGTTCCATATCCCTTCAAATCATCTAATTCAGCATCCGCATTCTAACAACACAATCAACTACTCTCCAAGTAAGGCCAGCAATTCCGCTAAGCACGAGACTTGTCGTCCTGTTAAGCATTGAAATTAACAGTGACCCACAGTAAACAGTCATCCAGCCAAAGTCGACAAACGGGTAAGAGCCAAAGAAAGTAGACAGTGCACCACAAGCTCTGCCATTTGGTGGAACAAACTGAAGGGTTACACGATTTACGGCCTTTGGAGAATGTTCTCTAAGATACCCTTTTCCAGCCACCATGCCCATCAGGTCAAAGTCCAAAGCAGGGGAATTGTACTTAGGTTAGACGAGATGTGGCGTGAGTACGATTCAACAACTCTCCTCCGGGCTACGACAACAGCAGACCATCAGTGATGGTGATCGCGAGTAATATCCTCCATCTTTCTAAAGCTCTGTGCCCCGAAACGACGAGAATGGCTGGTTGAGAGTCCCATGAGGTGCGAATTTCTCTGGGTAACGCCGGATCGCTAAGGTATCATTGACCTTCCTTGGAGTGTGATTGATTGTGTTGCTAACTGCAGTTTTTGAATCTTCAGATTTCTTAAGCCATCTTGGCATAGGGATTAATAAGTAAATGTTAGACTGCTCCTACTCCACTACAGTCACTACGGAGAACCTAGTCCTATACCTAGACTCCATAAGTAAACTATATGTTGTTCGGAAAACCCGATGCTTCCGAACCTTCTCCACTACAGTCCGTAGGGAGGAATACCTGACTCCTATACTTAGACTATATTAGCGGACTAAGTTTCCTTCTCCACTTCACTTCAAAGGGAAGAAATACCTGATCCTACTCCACTACCGTACGTAGGGAGAACCTACTCCTGCGCCTAGAATCCACAAGTAGACTACATGTCGTTCGGAAAACCCGACGCTTCCGAACCTTCTCCACTACAGTCCGTAGGGAGGAATACCTGACTCCTATACTTAGACTATATTAGCGGACTAAGGTTCCTTCTCCACTTCACTTCAAAGGGAAGAAATACCTGATCCTACTCCACTACCGTACGTAGGGAGAACCTACTCCTGCGCCTAGAATCCACAAGTAGACTACATGTCGTTCGGAAAACCCGACGCTTCCGAACCTTCTCCACTACAGTCCGTAGGGAGGAATATCTGACTCCTATACTTAGACTATATTAGCGGACTAAGTTTCGTTCTCCACTTCACTTTAAAGGGAAGAAATACCTGATCCTACTCCACTACAGTACGTAGATAGAACCTACTCCTGCACCTAAAATCCACTAGTAAACTACATGTCGTTCGGAAAACCCGACGCTTCCGAACCTTCTCCACTACAGTCCGTAGGGAGGAATACCTGACTCCTATACTTAGACTATATTAGCGGACTAAGTTTCCTTCTCCACTTCACTTCAAAGGGAAGAAATACCTGATCCTACTCCACTACAGTAAGTAGATAGAACCTACTCCTGCACCTAAAATCCACTAGTAAACTACATGTCGTTCGGAAAACCCGACGCTTCCGAACCTTCTCCACTACAGTCCGTAGGGAGGTATACCTGACTCATATACCTGGACCCTATTAGTGAGCTACGTTTCGATCGACGAACCCTATGCCCTAACTGCCATCTCCACTTCACTTCAAAGGGAAGAAATACCTTATCCTACTCCACTACCGTACGTAGGGAGAACCTACTCCTATACCTAGACTTCACTATCGTTCGGAAAACCCGACGCTTCCGAACCTTCTCCACTACAGTCCGTAGGGAGGAATACCTGACTCCTATACTTAGACTATATTAGCGGACTAAGTTTCCTTCTCCACTTCACTTCAAACAGAAGAAATACCTGATCCTACTCCACTACAGTAAGTAGATAGAACCTACTCCTGCACCTAAAATCCACTAGTAAACTACATGTCGTTCGGAAAACCCGATGCTTCCGAACCTTCTCCACTACAGTCCGTAGGGAGGAATACCTGACTCCTATACTTAGACTATATTAGCGGACTAAGGTTCCTTCTCCACTTCACTTCAAAGGGAAGAAATACCTGATCCTACTCCACTACCGTACGTAGGGAGAACCTACTCCTGCGCCTAGAATCCACAAGTAGACTACATGTCGTTCGGAAAACCCGACGCTTCCGAACCTTCTCCACTACAGTCCGTAGGGAGGAATATCTGACTCCTATACTTAGACTATATTAGCGGACTAAGTTTCGTTCTCCACTTCACTTTAAAGGGAAGAAATACCTGATCCTACTCCACTACAGTACGTAGATAGAACCTACTCCTGCACCTAAAATCCACTAGTAAACTACATGTCGTTCGGAAAACCCGACGCTTCCGAACCTTCTCCACTACAGTCCGTAGGGAGGAATACCTGACTCCTATACTTAGACTATATTAGCGGACTAAGGTTCCTTCTCCACTTCACTTCAAAGGGAAGAAATACCTGATCCTACTCCACTACCGTACGTAGGGAGAACCTACTCCTGCGCCTAGAATCCACAAGTAGACTACATGTCGTTCGGAAAACCCGACGCTTCCGAACCTTCTCCACTACAGTCCGTAGGGAGGAATACCTGACTCCTATACTTAGACTATATTAGCGGACTAAGTTTCCTTCTCCACTTCACTTCAAAGGGAAGAAATACCTGATCCTACTCCACTACAGTAAGTAGATAGAACCTACTCCTGCACCTAAAATCCACTAGTAAACTACATGTCGTTCGGAAAACCCGACGCTTCCGAACCTTCTCCACTACAGTCCGTAGGGAGGTATACCTGACTCATATACCTGGACCCTATTAGTGAGCTACGTTTCGATCGACGAACCCTATGCCCTAACTGCCATCTCCACTTCACTTCAAAGGGAAGAAATACCTTATCCTACTCCAATACCGTACGTAGGGAGAACCTACTCCTATACCTAGACTTCACTATCGTTCGGAAAACCCGACGCTTCCGAACCTTCTCCACTACAGTCCGTAGGGAGGAATACCTGACTCCTATACTTAGACTATATTAGCGGACTAAGTTTCCTTCTCCACTTCACTTCAAACAGAAGAAATACCTGATCCTACTCCACTACAGTAAGTAGATAGAACCTACTCCTGCACCTAAAATCCACTAGTAAACTACATGTCGTTCGGAAAACCCGATGCTTCCGAACCTTCTCCACTACAGTCCGTAGGGAGGAATACCTGACTCCTATACTTAGACTATATTAGCGGACTAAGGTTCCTTCTCCACTTCACTTCAAAGGGAAGAAATACCTGATCCTACTCCACTACAGTAAGTAGATAGAACCTACTCCTGCACCTAAAATCCACTAGTAAGCTACATGTCGTTCGGAAAACCCGACGCTTCCGAACCTTCTCCACTACAGTCCGTAGGGAGGAATACCTGACTCCTATACTTAGACTATATTAGCGGACTAAGTTTCCTTTTCCACTTCACTTCAAAAGGAAGAAATACCTGATCCTACTCCACTACCGTACGTAGGGAGAACCTACTCCTGCGCCTAGAATCCACAAGTAGACTACATGTCGTTCGGAAAACCCGACGCTTCCGAACCTTCTCCACTACAGTCCGTAGGGAGGAATACCTGACTCCTATACTTAGACTATATTAGCGGACTAAGTTTCCTTCTCCACTTCACTTCAAAGGGAAGAAATACCTGATCCTACTCCACTACCGTACGTAGGGAGAACCTACTCCTGCGAGTAGAATCCACAAGTAGACTACATGTCGTTCGGAAAACCCGACGCTTCCGAACCTTCTCCACTACAGTCCGTAGGGAGGAATACCTGACTCCTATACTTAGACTATATTAGCGGACTAAGTTTCCTTCTCCACTTCACTTCAAACAGAAGAAATACCTGATCCTACTCCACTACAGTAAGTAGATAGAACCTACTCCTGCACCTAAAATCCACTAGTAAACTACATGTCGTTCGGAAAACCCGATGCTTCCGAACCTTCTCCACTACAGTCCGTAGGGAGGAATACCTGACTCCTATACTTAGACTATATTAGCGGACTAAGGTTCCTTCTCCACTTCACTTCAAAGGGAAGAAATACCTGATCCTACTCCACTACCGTACGTAGGGAGAACCTACTCCTGCGCCTAGAATCCACAAGTAGACTACATGTCGTTCGGAAAACCCGACGCTTCCGAACCTTCTCCACTACAGTCCGTAGGGAGGAATACCTGACTCCTATACTTAGACTATATTAGCGGACTAAGGTTCCTTCTCCACTTCACTTCAAAGGGAAGAAATACCTGATCCTACTCCACTACCGTACGTAGGGAGAACCTACTCCTGCGCCTAGAATCCACAAGTAGACTACATGTCGTTCGGAAAACCCGACGCTTCCGAACCTTCTCCACTACAGTCCGTAGGGAGGAATACCTGACTCCTATACTTAGACTATATTAGCGGACTAAGTTTCGTTCTCCACTTCACTTTAAAGGGAAGAAATACCTGATCCTACTCCACTACAGTACGTAGATAGAACCTACTCCTGCACCTAAAATCCACTAGTAAACTACATGTCGTTCGGAAAACCCGACGCTTCCGAACCTTCTCCACTACAGTCCGTAGGGAGGAATACCTGACTCCTATACTTAGACTATATTAGCGGACTAAGGTTCCTTCTCCACTTCACTTCAAAGGGAAGAAATACCTGATCCTACTCCACTACCGTACGTAGGGAGAACCTACTCCTGCGCCTAGAATCCACAAGTAGACTACATGTCGTTCGGAAAACCCGACGCTTCCGAACCTTCTCCACTACAGTCCGTAGGGAGGAATACCTGACTCCTATACTTAGACTATATTAGCGGACTAAGTTTCCTTCTCCACTTCACTTCAAAGGGAAGAAATACCTTATCCTACTCCACTACAGTACGTAGATAGAACCTACTCCTGCACCTAAAATCCACTAGTAAACTACATGTCGTTCGGAAAACCCGACGCTTCCGAACCTTCTCCACTACAGTCCGTAGGGAGGAATACCTGACTCCTATACTTAGACTATATTAGCGGACTAAGTTTCCTTCTCCACTTCACTTCAAAGGGAAGAAATACCTGATCCTACTCCACTACCGTACGTAGGGAGAACCTACTCCTGCGCCTAGAATCCACAAGTAGACTACATGTCGTTCGGAAAACCCGACGCTTCCGAACCTTCTCCACTACAGTCCGTAGGGAGGAATACCTGACTCCTATACTTAGACTATATTAGCGGACTAAGTTTCCTTTTCCACTTCACTTCAAAGGGAAGAAATACCTGATCCTACTCCACTACAGTAAGTAGATAGAACCTACTCCTGCACCTAAAATCCACTAGTAAACTACATGTCGTTCGGAAAACCCGACGCTTCCGAACCTTCTCCACTACAGTCCGTAGGGAGGAATACCTGACTCCTATACTTAGACTATATTAGCGGACTAAGGTTCCTTCTCCACTTCACTTCAAAGGGAAGAAATACCTGATCCTACTCCACTACCGTACGTAGGGAGAACCTACTCCTGCGCCTAGAATCCACAAGTAGACTACATGTCGTTCGGAAAACCCGACGCTTCCGAACCTTCTCCACTACAGTCCGTAGGGAGGAATACCTGACTCTTATACCTAGACCCTATCAGTGCACTATGTTTCGATCGAACCTAACGTTCTAGAATTATTACGATGGCGATCTATCTTATATCTCTGAATAATTTCTCGGGGATTTCTGATTTTATTTTTCCTACTCTAAGAACTCTCCTAAAAATGTATCGGGAAAAAGTTACCGCTGAACTGAACCACCATATTCGCGTTTAATTCTGAGTCTAATCTGCACTATGCTGAACTTGAGTAACTATCTAATTGCCTCGCATGATGTCTTACTATATGTTCTAATTCCACTTGCTTACGTCTTTCATTTTATGTTGTCTTTACAAGGCCAAGCGATGAGTTTTGTATCATCCAGCACGCCCCTGCAGTCCATAGGAAGCGGATGTTCCATATCCCTTCAAATCATCTAATTCAGCATCCGCATTCTAACAACACAATCAACTACTCTCCAAGTAAGGCCAGCAATTCCGCTAAGCACGAGACTTGTCGTCCTGTTAAGCATTGAAATTAACAGTGACCCACAGTAAACAGTCATCCAGCCAAAGTCGACAAACGGGGAAGAGCCAAAGAAAGTAGACAGTGCACCACAAGCTCTGCCATTTGGTGGAACAAACTGAAGGGTTACACGATTTACGGCCTTTGGAGAATGTTCTCTAAGATACCCTTTTCCAGCCACCATGCCCATCAGGTCAAAGTCCAAAGCAGGGGAATTGTACTTAGGTTAGACGAGATGTGGCGTGAGTACGATTCAACAACTCTCCTCCGGGCTACGACAACAGCAGACCATCAGTGATGGTGATCGCGAGTAATATCCTCCATCTTTCTAAAGCTCTGTGCCCCGAAACGACGAGAATGGCTGGTTGAGAGTCCCATGAGGTGCGAATTTCTCTGGGTAACGCCGGATCGCTAAGGCATCATTGACCTTCCTTGGAGTGTGATTGATTGTGTTGCTAACTGCAGTCTTTGAATCTTCAGATTTCTTAAGCCATCTTGGCATAGGGATTAATAAGTAAATGTTAGACTGCTCCTACTCCACTACAGTCACTACGGAGAACCTACTCCTATACCTAGACTCCATAAGTAAACTATATGTTGTTCAGAAAACCCGATGCTTCCGAACCTTCTCCACTACAGTCCGTAGGGAGGAATACCTGACTTAGACTATATTAGCGGACTAAGTTTCCTTCTCCACTTCACTGCAAAGGGAAGAAATCCCTGATCCTACTCCACTACCGTACGTAGAGAGAACCTACTCCTGCGCCTAGAATCCACAAGTAGACTACATGTCGTTCGGAAAACCCGACGCTTCCGAACCTTCTCCACTACAGTCCGTAGGGAGGAATACCTGACTCCTATACTTAGACTATATTAGCGGACTAAGTTTCCTTCTCCACTTCACTTCAAAGGGAAGAAATACCTGATCCTACTCCATTACCGTACGTAGGGAGAACCTACTCCTGCGCCTAGAATCCACAAGTAGACTACATGTCGTTCGGAAAACCCGACGCTTCCGAACCTTCTCCACTACAATCCGTAGGGAGGAATACCTGACTCCTATACTTAGACTATATTAGCGGACTAAGTTTCCTTCTCCACTTCACTTCAAACAGAAGAAATACCTGATCCTACTCCACTACAGTAAGTAGATAGAACCTACTCCTGCACCTAAAATCCACTAGTAAACTACATGTCGTTCGGAAAACCCGACGCTTCCGAACCTTCTCCACTACAGTCCGTAGGGAGGTATACCTGACTCATATACCTGGACCCTATTAGTGAGCTACGTTTCGATCGAAGCACCTTATGCCCTAACTGCCATCTCCACTTCACTTCAAAGGGAAGAAATACCTTATCCTAGACTTCACTGTCGTTCGGAAAACCCGATGCTTCCGAACCTTCTCCACTACAGTCCGTAGGGAGGAATACCTGACTCCTATACTTAGACTATATTAGCGGACTAAGTTTCCTTCTCCACTTCACTTCAAAGGGAAGAAATACCTGATCCTACTCCACTACAGTAAGTAGATAGAACCTACTCCTGCACCTAAAATCCACTAGTAAACTACATGTCGTTCGGAAAACCCGACGCTTCCGAACCTTCTCCACTACAGTCCGTAGGGAGGTATACCTGACTCATATACCTGGACCCTATTAGTGAGCTACGTTTCGATCAAAGCACCTTATGCCCTAACTGCCATCTCCACTTCACTTCAAAGGGAAGAAATACCTTATCCTAGACTTCACTGTCGTTCGGAAAACCCGATGCTTCCGAACCTTCTCCACTACAGTCCGTAGGGAGGAATACCTGACTCCTATACTTAGACTATATTAGCGGACTAAGTTTCTTTCTCCACTTCACTTCAAAGGGAAGAAATACCTGATCCTACTCCACTACCGTACGTAGGGAGAACCTACTCCTGCGCCTAGAATCCACAAGTAGACTACATGTCGTTCGGAAAACCCGACGCTTCCGAACCTTCTCCACTACAGTCCGTAGGGAGGTATACCTGACTCATATACCTGGACCCTATTAGTGAGCTACGTTTCGATCGAAGCACCTTATGCCCTAACTGCCATCTCCACTTCACTTCAAAGGGAAGAAATACCTTATCCTAGACTTCACTGTCGTTCGGAAAACCCGATGCTTCCGAACCTTCTCCACTACAGTGCGTAGGGATGAATACCTGACTCCTATACTTAGACTATATTAGCGGACTAAGTTTCCTTCTCCACTTCACTGCAAAGGGAAGAAATACCTGATCCTACTCCACTACCGTACGTAGGGAGAACCTACTCCTGCGCCTAGAATCCACAAGTAGACTACATGTCGTTCGGAAAACCCGACGCTTCCGAACCTTCTCCACTACAGTCCGTAGGGAGGAATACCTGACTCCTATACTTAGACTATATTAGCGGACTAAGTTTCCTTCTCCACTTCACTTCAAACAGAAGAAATACCTGATCCTACTCCACTACAGTAAGTAGATAGAACCTACTCCTGCACCTAAAATCCACTAGTAAACTACATGTCGTTCGGAAAACCCGACGCTTCCGAACCTTCTCCACTACAGTCCGTAGGGAGGTATACCTGACTCATATACCTGGACCCTATTAGTGAGCTACGTTTCGATCAAAGCACCTTATGCCCTAACTGCCATCTCCACTTCACTTCAAAGGGAAGAAATACCTTATCCTAGACTTCACTGTCGTTCGGAAAACCCGATGCTTCCGAACCTTCTCCACTACAGTCCGTAGGGAGGAATACCTGACTCCTATACTTAGACTATATTAGCGGACTAAGTTTCTTTCTCCACTTCACTTCAAAGGGAAGAAATACCTGATCCTACTCCACTACCGTACGTAGGGAGAACCTACTCCTGCGCCTAGAATCCACAAGTAGACTACATGTCGTTCGGAAAACCCGACGCTTCCGAACCTTCTCCACTACAGTCCGTAGGGAGGTATACCTGACTCATATACCTGGACCCTATTAGTGAGCTACGTTTCGATCGAAGCACCTTATGCCCTAACTGCCATCTCCACTTCACTTCAAAGGGAAGAAATACCTTATCCTAGACTTCACTGTCGTTCGGAAAACCCGATGCTTCCGAACCTTCTCCACTACAATCCGTAGGGAGGAATACCTGACTCCTATACTTAGACTATATTAGCGGACTAAGTTTCCTTCTCCACTTCACTTCAAACAGAAGAAATACCTGATCCTACTCCACTACAGTAAGTAGATAGAACCTACTCCTGCACCTAAAATCCATTAGTAAACTACATGTCGTTCGGAAAACCCGACGCTTCCGAACCTTCTCCACTACAGTCCGTAGGGAGGTATACCTGACTCATATACCTGGACCCTATTAGTGAGCTACGTTTCGATCGAAGCACCTTATGCCCTAACTGCCATCTCCACTTCACTTCAAAGGGAAGAAATACCTTATCCTAGACTTCACTGTCGTTCGGAAAACCCGATGCTTCCGAACCTTCTCCACTACAGTCCGTAGGGAGGAATACCTGACTCCTATACTTAGATTATATTAGCGGACTAAGTTTCCTTCTCCACTTCACTTCAAAGGGAAGAAATACCTGATCCTACTCCACTACCGTACGTAGGGAGAACCTACTCCTGCGCCTAGAATCCACAAGTAGACTACATGCCGTTCGGAAAACCCGACGCTTCCGAACCTTCTCCACTACAGTCCGTAGGGAGGAATACCTGACTCCTATACTTAGACTATATTAGCGGACTAAGTTTCCTTCTCCACTTCACTTCAAAGGGAAGAAATACCTTATCCTACTCCACTACAGTAAGTAGATAGAACCTACTCCTGCACCTAAAATCCACTAGTAAACTACATGTCGTTCGGAAAACCCGACGCTTCCGAACCTTCTCCACTACAGTCCGTAGGGAGGTATACCTGACTCATATACCTGGACCCTATTAGTGAGCTACGTTTCGATCGAAGCACCTTATGCCCTAACTGCCATCTCCACTTCACTTCAAAGGGAAGAAATACCTTATCCTAGACTTCACTGTCGTTCGGAAAACCCGATGCTTCCGAACCTTCTCCACTACAGTCCGTAGGGAGGAATACCTGACTCCTATACTTAGACTATATTAGCGGACTAAGTTTCCTTCTCCACTTCACTTCAAAGGGAAGAAATACCTGATCCTACTCCACTACCGTACGTAGGGAGAACCTACTCCTGCGCCTAGAATCCACAAGTAGACTACATGTCGTTCGGAAAACCCGACGCTTCCGAACCTTCTCCACTACAGTCCGTAGGGAGGAATACCTGACTCCTATACTTAGACTATATTAGCGGACTAAGTTTCCTTTTCCACTTCACTTCAAAGGGAAGAAATACCTGATCCTACTCCACTACAGTAAGTAGATAGAACCTACTCCTGCACCTAAAATCCACTAGTAAACTACATGTCGTTCGGAAAACCCGACGCTTCCGAACCTTCTCCACTACAGTCCGTAGGGAGGAATACCTGACTCCTATACTTAGACTATATTAGCGGACTAAGTTTCCTTTTCCACTTCACTTCAAAGGGAAGAAATACCTGATCCTACTCCACTACAGTAAGTAGATAGAACCTACTCCTGCACCTAAAATCCACTAGTAAACTACATGTCGTTCGGAAAACCCGACGCTTCCGAACCTTCTCCACTACAGTCCGTAGGGAGGAATACCTGACTCCTATACTTAGACTATATTAGCGGACTAAGTTTCCTTTTCCACTTCACTTCAAAGGGAAGAAATACCTGATCCTACTCCACTACAGTAAGTAGATAGAACCTACTCCTGCACCTAAAATCCACTAGTAAGCTACATGTCGTTCGGAAAACCCGACGCTTCCGAACCTTCTCCACTACAGTCCGTACTGAGGAATACCTGACTCTTATACCTAGACCCTATCAGTGAACTATGTTTCGATCGAACCTAACGTTCTAGAATTATTACGATGGCGATCTATCTTATATCTCTGAATAATTTCTCGGGGATTTCTGATTTTATTTTTCCTACTCTAAGAACTCTCCTAAAAATGTATCGGGAAAAAGTTACCGCTGAACTGAACCACCATATACGCGTTTAATTCTGAGTCTAATCTGCACTATGCTGAGCTTGAGTAACTATCTAATTGCCTCGCATGACGTCTTACTATATGTTCTAATTCCACTTGCTTACGTCTTTCATTTTATGTTGTCTTTACAAGGCCAAGCGATGAGTTTTGTATCATCCAGCACGCCCCTACAGTCCATAGGAAGCGGATGTTCCATATCCCTTCAAATCATCTAATTCAGCATCCGCATTCTAACAACACAATCAACTACTCTCCAAGTAAGGCCAGCAATTCCGCTAAGCACGAGACTTGTCGTCCTGTTAAGCATTGAAATTAACAGTGACCCACAGTAAACAGTCATCCAGCCAAAGTCGACAAACGGGGAAGAGCCAAAGAAAGTAGACAGTGCACCACAAGCTCTGCCATTTGGTGGAACAAACTGAAGGGTTACACGATTTACGGCCTTTGGAGAATGTTCTCTAAGATACCCTTTTCCAGCCACCATGCCCATCAGGTCAAAGTCCAAAGCAGGGGAATTGTACTTAGGTTAGACGAGATGTGGCGTGAGTACGATTCAACAACTCTCCTCCGGGCTACGACAACAGCAGACCATCAGTGATGGTGATCGCGAGTAATATCCTCCATCTTTCTAAAGCTCTGTGCCCCGAAACGACGAGAATGGCTGGTTGAGAGTCCCATGAGGTGCGAATTTCTCTGGGTAACGCCGGATCGCTAAGGTATCATTGACCTTCCTTGGAGTGTGATTGATTGTGTTGCTAACTGCAGTTTTTGAATCTTCAGATTTCTTAAGCCATCTTGGCATAGGGATTAATAAGTAAATGTTAGACTGCTCCTACTCCACTACAGTCACTACGGAGAACCTAGTCCTATACCTAGACTCCATAAGTAAACTATATGTTGTTCGGAAAACCCGATGCTTCCGAACCTTCTCCACTACAGTCCGTAGGGAGGAATACCTGACTCCTATACTTAGACTATATTAGCGGACTAAGTTTCCTTCTCCACTTCACTTCAAAGGGAAGAAATACCTGATCCTACTCCACTACCGTACGTAGGGAGAACCTACTCCTGCGCCTAGAATCCACAAGTAGACTACATGCCGTTCGGAAAACCCGACGCTTCCGAACCTTCTCCACTACAGTCCGTAGGGAGGAATACCTGACTCCTATACTTAGACTATATTAGCGGACTAAGTTTCCTTCTCCACTTCACTTCAAAGGGAAGAAATACCTTATCCTACTCCACTACAGTAAGTAGATAGAACCTACTCCTGCACCTAAAATCCACTAGTAAACTACATGTCGTTCGGAAAGCCCGACGCTTCCGAACCTTCTCCACTACAGTCCGTAGGGAGGTATACCTGACTCATATACCTGGACCCTATTAGTGAGCTACGTTTCGATCGAAGCACCTTATGCCCTAACTGCCATTTCCACTTCACTTCAAAGGGAAGAAATACCTTATCCTAGACTTCACTGTCGTTCGGAAAACCCGATGCTTCCGAACCTTCTCCACTACAGTCCGTAGGGAGGAATACCTGACTCCTATACTTAGACTATATTAGCGGACTAAGTTTCCTTCTCCACTTCACTTCAAAGGGAAGAAATACCTGATCCTACTCCACTACCGTACGTAGGGAGAACCTACTCCTGCGCCTAGAATCCACAAGTAGACTACATGTCGTTCGGAAAACCCGACGCTTCCGAACCTTCTCCACTACAGTCCGTAGGGAGGAATACCTGACTCCTATACTTAGACTATATTAGCGGACTAAGTTTCCTTTTCCACTTCACTTCAAAGGGAAGAAATACCTGATCCTACTCCACTACAGTAAGTAGATAGAACCTACTCCTGCACCTAAAATCCACTAGTAAACTACATGTCGTTCGGAAAACCCGACGCTTCCGAACCTTCTCCACTACAGTCCGTAGGGAGGAATACCTGACTCCTATACTTAGACTATATTAGCGAACTAAGTTTCCTTTTCCACTTCACTTCAAAGGGAAGAAATAAATGATCCTACTCCACTACAGTAAGTAGATAGAACCTACTCCTGCACCTAAAATCCACTAGTAAACTACATGTCGTTCGGAAAACCCGACGCTTCCGAACCTTCTCCACTACAGTCCGTAGGGAGGAATACCTGACTCCTATACTTAGACTATATTAGCGGACTAAGTTTCCTTTTCCACTTCACTTCAAAGGGAAGAAATACCTGATCCTACTCCACTACAGTAAGTAGATAGAACCTACTCCTGCACCTAAAATCCACTAGTAAGCTACATGTCGTTCGGAAAACCCGACGCTTCCGAACCTTCTCCACTACAGTCCGTAGGGAGGAATACCTGACTCCTATACTTAGACTATATTAGCGGACTAAGTTTCCTTTTCCACTTCACTTCAAAAGGAAGAAATACCTGATCCTACTCCACTACCGTACGTAGGGAGAACCTACTCCTGCGCCTAGAATCCACAAGTAGACTACATGTCGTTCGGAAAACCCGACGCTTCCGAACCTTCTCCACTACAGTCCGTAGGGAGGAATACCTGACTCCTATACTTAGACTATATTAGCGGACTAAGTTTCCTTCTCCACTTCACTTCAAAGGGAAGAAATACCTGATCCTACTCCACTACCGTACGTAGGGAGAACCTACTCCTGCGCCTAGAATCCACAAGTAGACTACATGTCGTTCGGAAAACCCGACGCTTCCGAACCTTCTCCACTACAGTCCGTAGGGAGGAATACCTGACTCCTATACTTAGACTATATTAGCGGACTAAGTTTCCTTCTCCACTTCACTTCAAAGGGAAGAAATACCTTATCCTACTCCACTACAGTACGTAGATAGAACCTACTCCTGCACCTAAAATCCACTAGTAAACTACATGTCGTTCGGAAAACCCGACGCTTCCGAACCTTCTCCACTACAGTCCGTAGGGAGGAATACCTGACTCTTATACCTAGACCCTATCAGTGCACTATGTTTCGATCGAACCTAACGTTCTAGAATTATTACGATGGCGATCTATCTTATATCTCTGAATAATTTCTCGGGGATTTCTGATTTTATTTTTCCTACTCTAAGAACTCTCCTAAAAATGTATCGGGAAAAAGTTACCGCTGAACTGAACCACCATATACGCGTTTAATTCTGAGTCTAATCTGCACTATGCTGAACTTGAGTAACTATCTAATTGCCTCGCATGATGTCTTACTATATGTTCTAATTCCACTTGCTTACGTCTTTCATTTTATGTTGTCTTTACAAGGAAAAGCGATGAGTTTTGTATCATCCAGCACGCCCCTACAGTCCATAGGAAGCGGATGTTCCATATCCCTTCAAATCATCTAATTCAGCATCCGCATTCTAACAACACAATCAACTACTCTCCAAGTAAGGCCAGCAATTCCGCTAAGCACGAGACTTGTCGTCCTGTTAAGCATTGAAATTAACAGTGACCCACAGTAAACAGTCATCCAGCCAAAGTCGACAAACGGGGAAGAGCCAAAGAAAGTAGACAGTGCACCACAAGCTCTGCCATTTGGTGGAACAAACTGAAGGGTTACACGATTTACGGCCTTTGGAGAATGTTCTCTAAGATACCCTTTTCCAGCCACCATGCCCATCAGGTCAAAGTCCAAAGCAGGGGAATTGTACTTAGGTTAGACGAGATGTGGCGTGAGTACGATTCAACAACTCTCCTCCGGGCTACGACAACAGCAGACCATCAGTGATGGTGATCGCGAGTAATATCCTCCATCTTTCTAAAGCTCTGTGCCCCGAAACGACGAGAATGGCTGGTTGAGAGTCCCATGAGGTGCGAATTTCTCTGGGTAACGCCGGATCGCTAAGGCATCATTGACCTTCCTTGGAGTGTGATTGATTGTGTTGCTAACTGCAGTTTTTGAATCTTCAGATTTCTTAAGCCATCTTGGCATAGGGATTAATAAGTAAATGTTAGACTGCTCCTACTTCACTACAGTCACTACGGAGAACCTACTCCTATACCTAGACTCCATAAGTAAACTATATGTTGTTCGGAAAACCCGATGCTTCCGAACCTTCTCCACTACAGTCCGTAGGGAGGAATACCTGACTCCTATACTTAGACTATATTAGCGGACTAAGTTTCCTTCTCCACTTCACTTCAAAGGGAAGAAATACCTGATCCTACTCCACTACCGTACGTAGGGAGAACCTACTCCTGCACCTAGAATCCACAAGTAGACTACATGTCGTTCGGAAAACCCGATGCTTCCGAACCTTCTCCACTACAGTCCGTAGGGAGGAATACCTGACTCCTATACTTAGACTATATTAGCGGACTAAGGTTCCTTCTCCACTTCACTTCAAAGGGAAGAAATACCTGATCCTACTCCACTACCGTACGTAGGGAGAACCTACTCCTGCACCTAGAATCCACCAGTAAACTACATGTCGTTCGGAAAACCCGATGCTTCCGAACCTTCTCCACTACAGTCCGTAGGGAGGAATACCTGACTCATATACCTGGACCCTATTAGTGAGCTACGTTTCGATCGAAGCACCCTATGCCCTAACTGCCATCTCCACTTCACTTCAAAGGGAAGAAATACCTGATCCTACTTCACTACCGTACGTAGGGAGAACCTACTCCTGCACCTAGAATCCACCAGTAAACTACATGTCGTTCGGAAAACCCGACGCTTCCGAACCTTCTCCACTACAGTCCGTAGGGAGGAATACCTGACTCCTATACTTAGACTATATTAGCGGACTAAGTTTCCTTCTCCACTTCACTTCAAAGGGAAGAAATCCCTGATCCTACTCCACTACCGTACGTAGGCAGAACCTACTCCTGCACCTAGAATCCACAAGTAAACTACATGTCGTTCGGAAAACCCGACGCTTCCGAACCTTCTCCACTACAGTACGTAGGGAATCATACCTGACTCATATACCTGGATCCTATTAGTGAGCTACGTTTCGATCGAAGCACCCTATGCCCTGACTGCCATCTCCACTTCACTTCAAAGGGAAGAAATACCTGATCCTACTCCACTACCGTACGTAGGGAGAACCTACTCCTGCACCTAGAATCCACCAGTAAACTACATGTCGTTCGGAAAACCCGATGCTTCCGAACCTTCTCCACTACAGTCCGTAGGGAGGAATACCTGACTCCTATACTTAGACTATATTAGCGGACTAAGTTTCCTTCTCCACTTCACTTCAAAGGGAAGAAATCCCTGATCCTACTCCACTACCGTACGTAGGGAGAACCTACTCCTATACCTAGACTTCACTATCGTTCGGAAAACCCGACGCTTCCGAACCTTTTCCACTACAGTCCGTAGGGAAGTATACCTGACTCATATACCTGGACCCTATTAGTGAGCTACGTTTCGATCGAACTACCCTATGCCCTAACTGCCATCTCCACCTCACTTCAAAGGGAAAAAATACCTGATCCTACTCCACTACCGTACGTAGGGAGAACCTACTCCTGCACCTAGAATCCACCAGTAAACTACATGTCGTTCGGAAAACCCGATGCTTCCGAACCTTCTCCACTACAGTCCGTAGGGAGGAATACCTGACTCCTATACTTAGACTATATTAGCGGACTAAGTTTCCTTCTCCACTTCACTTCAAAGGGAAGAAATCCCTGATCCTACTCCACTACCGTACGTAGGGAGAACCTACTCCTATACCTAGACTTCACTATCGTTCGGAAAACCCGACGCTTCCGAACCTTTTCCACTACAGTCCGTAGGGAAGTATACCTGACTCATATACCTGGACCCTATTAGTGAGCTACGTTTCGATCGAACTACCCTATGCCCTAACTGCCATCTCCACCTCACTTCAAAGGGAAAAAATACCTGATCCTACTCCACTACCGTACGTAGGGAGAACCTACTCCTGCACCTAGAATCCACCAGTAAACTACATGTCGTTCGGAAAACCCGATGCTTCCGAACCTTCTCCACTACAGTCCGTAGGGAGGAATACCTGACTCATATACCTGGACCCTATTAGTGAGCTACGTTTCGATCGAACTACCCTATGCCCTAACTGCCATCTCCACCTCACTTCAAAGGGAAGAAATCCCTGATCCTACTCCACTACCGTACGTAGGGAGAACCTACTCCTGCACCTAGAATTTACAAGTAAACTACATGTCGTTCGGAAAACCCGACGCTTCCGAACCTTCTCCACTACAGTCCGTAGGGAGGAATAACTGACTCATATACCTGTACGTTATTAGTGAGCTACGTTTCGATCGAACTACCCTATGCCCTAACTGCCATCTCCACCTCACTTCAAAGGGAAAAAATACCTGATCCTACTCGACTACCGTACGTAGATAGAACCTACTCCTGCACCTAGAATCCACCAGCAAACTACATGTCGTTCGGAAAACCCGATGCTTCCGAACCTTCTCCACTACAGTCCGTAGGGAGGTATACCTGACTCATATACCTGGACCCTATTAGTGAGCTACGTTTCGATCGAAGCACCCTATGCCCTAACTGCCATCTCCACTTCACTTCAAAGGGAAGAAATACCTTATACTCCTATACCTAGACTTCACTATCGTTCGGAAAACCCGACGCTTCCGAACCTTCTCCACTACAGTCCGTAGGGAGGAATATCTGACTCCTATACTTAGACTATATTAGCGGACTAAGGTTCCTTCTCCACTTCACTTCAAAGGGAAGAAATACCTGATCCTACTCCACTACCGTACGTAGGGAGAACCTACTCCTGCACCTAGAATCCACCAGTAAACTACATGTCGTTCGGAAAACCCGATGCTTCCGAACCTTCTCCACTACAGTCCGTAGGGAGGAATATCTGACTCCTATACTTAGACTATATTAGCGGACTAAGGTTCCTTCTCCACTTCACTTCAAAGGGAAGAAATACCTGATCCTACTCCACTACCGTACGTAGGGAGAACTTACTCCTGCGCCTAGAATCCACAACTAGACTACATGTCGTTCGGAAAACCCGACGCTTCCGAACCTTCTCCACTACAGTCCGTAGGGAGGAATACCTGACCCTTATACCTAGACCCTATCAGTGAACTATGTTTCGATCGAACCTAACGTTCTAGAATTATTACGATGGCGATCTATCTTATATCTCTGAATAATTTCTCGGGGATTTCTGATTTTATTTTTCCTACTCTAAGAACTCTCCTAAAAATGTATCGGGAAAAAGTTACCGCTGAACTGAACCACCATATACGCGTTTAATTCTGAGTCTAATCTGCACTATGCTGAACTTGAGTAACTATCTAATTGCCTCGCATGATGTCTTACTATATGTTCTAATTCCACTTGCTTACGTCTTTCATTTTATGTTGTCTTTACAAGGCCAAGCGATGAGTTTTGTATCATCCAGCACGCCCCTACAGTCCATAGGAAGCGGATGTTCCATATCCCTTCAAATCATCTAATTCAGCATCCGCATTCTAACAACACAATCAACTACTCTCCAAGTAAGGCCAGCAATTCCGCTAAGCACGAGACTTGTCGTCCTGTTAAGCATTGAAATTAACAGTGACCCACAGTAAACAGTCATCCAGCCAAAGTCGACAAACGGGGAAGAGCCAAAGAAAGTAGACAGTGCACCACAAGCTCTGCCATTTGGTGGAACAAACTGAAGGGTTACACGATTTACGGCCTTTGGAGAATGTTCTCTAAGATACCCTTTTCCAGCCACCATGCCCATCAGGTCAAAGTCCAAAGCAGGGGAATTGTACTTAGGTTAGACGAGATGTGGCGTGAGTACGATTCAACAACTCTCCTCCGGGCTACGACAACAGCAGACCATCAGTGATGGTGATCGCGAGTAATATCCTCCATCTTTCTAAAGCTCTGTGCCCCGAAACGACGAGAATGGCTGGTTGAGAGTCCCATGAGGTGCGAATTTCTCTGGGTAACGCCGGATCGCTAAGGCATCATTGACCTTCCTTGGAGTGTGATTGATTGTGTTGCTAACTGCAGTTTTTGAATCTTCAGATTTCTTAAGCCATCTTGGCATAGGGATTAATAAGTAAATGTTAGACTGCTCCTACTTCACTACAGTCACTACGGAGAACCTACTCCTATACCTAGACTCCATAAGTAAACTATATGTTGTTCGGAAAACCCGATGCTTCCGAACCTTCTCCACTACAGTCCGTAGGGAGGAATACCTGACTCCTATACTTAGACTATATTAGCGGACTAAGTTTCCTTCTCCACTTCACTTCAAAGGGAAGAAATACCTGATCCTACTCCACTACCGTACGTAGGGAGAACCTACTCCTGCGCCTAGAATCCACAAGTAGACTACATGTCGTTCGGAATACCCGACGCTTCCGAACCTTCTCCACTACAGTCCGTAGGGAGGAATACCTGACTCCTATACTTAGACTATATTAGCGGACTAAGTTTCCTTCTCCACTTCACTTCAAAGGGAAGAAATACCTGATCCTACTCCACTACCGTGCGTAGGGAGAACCTACTCCTGCGCCTAGAATCCACAAGTAGACTACATGTCGTTCGGAAAACCCGACGCTTCCGAACCTTCTCCACTACAGTCCGTAGGGAGGAATAACTGACTCATATACCTGGACCCTATTAGTGAGCTACGTTTCGATCGAAGGACCCTATGCCCTAACTGCCATCTCCAATTAACTTCAAAGGGAAGAAATACCTGATCCTACTCCACTACCGCACGTAGGAAGAACCTACTCCTATACCTAGACTTCACTATCGTTCGGAAAACCCGACGCTTCCGAACCTTCTCCACTACAGTCCGTAGGGAGGAATACCTGACTCCTATACTTAGACTATATTAGCGGACTAAGTTTCCTTCTCCACTTCACTTCAAAGGGAAGAAATACCTGATCCTACTCCACTACCGTGCGTAGGGAGAACCTACTCCTGCGCCTAGAATCCACAAGTAGACTACATGTTGTTCGGAAAACCCGACGCTTCCGAACCTTCTCCACTACAGTCCGTAGGGAGGAATAACTGACTCATATACCTGGACCCTATTAGTGAGCTACGTTTCAATCGAAGAACCCTATGCCCTAATTGCCATCTCCACTTCACTTCAAGGGGAAGAAATACCTGATCCTACTCCACTACCGCACGTAGGAAGAACCTACTCCTACACCTAGACTCCATAGGTAAACTATATGTCGTTCGGAAAACCCGATGCTTCCGAACCTTCTCCTGGATTGCTGGACCCTATTAGTGAGCTACGTTTCAATCGAAGGACCCTATGCCCTAACTACCATCTCCACTTCACTTCAAGGCTAAGAAATACCTGATGCTACTCCACTACCGTACGTAGGGAGAACCTACTCCTAAACCTAGACTCCACTGTCGTTCGGAAAATCCGATGCTTCCGAACCTTCTCCACTACAGTCCGTAGGGCGTAATAGCTGACTCCTATACCTAGACCCTAACACAGTGAATGGAAAATTAAGGTACAAAATGGTTTGCTACCGGTATATGTATGCGGCTTAAAAGTGTTTATCCAGAGACACCCATCCGAAATAGCAGCCCACACTTGTGCGTTGGTCCAAGGATTTCTATTCAAAGTAGAAAACAAACCGACTCAACAACGAACCTGATAGCTTAAACAAGATTTCAAAATATTCACGTGCTTAAACTTATATTTCAAAATTATAAAAAGATTGAGGGCCAATTAAAAACCAAGGAAATACAAGGATAAACAATGTAATTCGGTTGACTTCCATACACTTAAGGATATTTGTTCATATGGGTCTGTAAAAGTAAATTAAAAAAAAAATTCAAAATAATTATCAGAGACACCCTAACCCTAACCCTACCCCTAACCCATCGACATAAATGTTTGGTATTAAATGTAAATAAATAAATAAAATGAAATATAGTAATAAATGAATAAGCAAATATAATAGATACATAAAGGTAGTAAAATTTTTTTTATATATGAAGGTATTTGATTTTTAAGCAATATTATTCAAAAAAATGCATAATGCAAAATAAAATGTTTGTCACTCACTCTACCAAATCTTCTTCACAATCTTGGATGGTTTCGATCTCTTCGATCTCTTCGATCTCTTCGATGTCTTCGATCTCTTAAATCTCTTCGATCCCTTCGATGTCTTCCATCTGCATCTGCATCTATGTACATATCCTGTCAGCATCTCATGTGCACTAATATTTGGTAAAAAAAAATAATACACCCACTCCCGAACTCGAGGACCGATTACCGATAACCGAATAGGCCGTCTTATCTTCGATGTCTTCCGTCTGCATCCGCCTTTTCTCTCAGCATCCCATGTGCACTAATATGTGGTAAAAAAAAAATAAAGCACCCACTCCCGCACTCGAGGACCGATAAAAAAAAATTTTAAAAAAAAAATTTAAAAAAAAAAATTTAAAAAAAAATTCAAAACAAAATTCAAAAAAAAAAATAAACAAAAAAAAAATATTTGGTAAAAAAAAAAAAAATAATACACTCACTCCCGCACTCGAGGACCGATAAAAAAAAAAATTTGAAAAAAAAAATTTTAAAAAAAAAATTTAAAAAAAAAAATTTAAAAAAAAATTCAAAACAAAATTCAAAAAAAAAAATAAACAAAAAAAAAATATTTGGTAAAAAAAAAAAAAATAATACACTCACTCCCGAACTCGAGGAACGATTACCGATAACCGAATAGGCCGGGCTATCTTCTATGTCTTCCGTCTGCATCCGCCTTTCCTCTCAGCATCCCATGTGCACTAATATTTGGAAAAAAAAAAATAATACACCCACTCCCGCACTCGAGGACCGATAAAAAAAAAAATTTGAAAAAAAAAATTGTAAAAAAAAAAATTTTTTAAAAAAAATTTAAAAAACAATTTAAAAAAAAAAAATTTTAAAAAAAAAATTAAAACAAAATTCAAAAAAAAAAAAAAAATCAAACGGAAAAAAAAATAATAAAAACAAATCGAGTTGTAACCCGCGCACTACTAACTACTAAGTATCACTCGCCACTAAAGTCCGAAACACACACACACACACACACACAGAAAAAAAAATAATACACCCACTCCCGCACTCGAGGACCGATAAAAAAAAAAAAAAAAAAAATAAAAAAAAAAAAAAATCAAATGTAACCCGCGCACTACTAACTACTAAGTACCACTCGCCACTAAAGTCCGAAACACACTGACTCCAACTGATCGCTCGAATGTAGGTCAAGGCTGGTGAAATGCTTTCTCGAGAGAGCCAAATAGCTTTTTTCTCTCCCAGTGGGAGTATTGCACTGACAGGTTTTGACAAATCGCTCGCTGTATGAGTATTTGAGAGTACAAGTGAGTAAAAAATTGATCTCAGCAAAGGGAGTATAGGGAATTTCTCGGGATGCATTGAATTTTTTTATTTTTTGGCACTCACTGCACTCAAACTGACAAAAAAAAATCGAAGATGAGCAAAATGTCAATGTGACAAGTCTGAACATGAATGTTTGCACTTGAAAGAAAGAATTTGATAAATAAATTTTGGGGATGAGATCCCCAGATCAAATAGGGATTTTAATTAATTTTACAACGCATTTTGATTGCAATTTATAGGCATACTCGTATGTATCTATTTTTTTTCTCTCCGTGACTGTACATACATACTTCTTTTTTCCACTTTGGGGCTATTTGACAGGTTCGGACACATATCCTAAGTAGTTGTGTTTGATTATGCTTCATGTACTTTTATTAACTTATTTGAGATCTATTGATGATCAATCGAACATCATTTGGTGTCTAAGAATTCTATTAAATGGTAAATACATAAAATTTGGGCGAAATCGAAGTTTGAAGATCGGCTTGATCTTAATTACTTACTAACTTTGGTGGCGCAGCAGTTCGTGTGGATCTGGGCCTAAACCAACAAGCCTATTCAGCCAGCACGATCGTTGGTTGAGTACCCTATTTACTTGAGCCTGCTACTATACGCAAAGTCTTCCTTTACTGGTCCATCCCTCTAAGGTGGGTGGATGCAATGACTCTGATGTTAATTTTTATTCTCCATCTGCTCTGATGACCTAGCAATCTTAGTCATTGTACTTGAGCAACCTTGTCAGTCCATCAGGCGGCATATCCATGAGTCCAGGTTCTTTGGATAAATGTCGCTAAGGTTATCAGATCTCTAGGGCGGGTATTACCAAAGATGATACATAATATTTGTATGTATCAAAGGGACGTGAATCTAGCAGGGCATCTAGAACAGCGCTAGGTAATCAAAGATCCCATTGTCGCAAGCACCTTCTACGAGTATGTCGAGTAACATCCATATGACATATTCTCTCCTTTCCAGTTTCCATCTAAATTTGTCTTAAGTGACCGAATTAGAATTTTCTGATTTACTTTTGGATTCCACAAGAGAACTGCCGATCTTTAGTAGGTTTTCGTAAACAGGCACGTCGTCAATTTGAACCATCTGGTGATGGTGTTAGTCAGGTTTAGTACATAATCGTCTGATTTTGAGTTTAAGAGTAGTTTTGACAGACTTATCTAGCGGGAAGTGCTCCAGGGAGATAGGTGGGGTGGGTTTGTAGTTAGAAGAGACAAAGGAATCATAAATTATGAGGTTTAGTGTTGACGAAAATAGATTTATGAGACACGCAGTCGACGAAACTTGAGAGAAGTCGATGAATGAAGAGAATGTCTGGTACGTCCTTGCTTTGATGGTACTTTGTTTGTTGACAGCAAATATTTTGTCTTCTCCTCATTCAGTTCAAGACCAACTCGTGATGCATGTTCATCAATTGCTTTCCAATAGTGCCTTCTGGGTCAACACCCGCCCTACGCACTACCTCCTCCAGCACTATATTAAAGAACTCACATGATAACACATCTCCTTGCCGAAATCTAGTGGATGTTTGGAAGAGTTCCGGAGAACTGCTTCCAAACTGCTCCTGTTCTCTAGCGTTACGCGAGTTCTTTTGTAGGTATTTTGGTCATAATTCAACTCGCAAGAAAGAGTCATCTCCAAATGAATAGCACGCATCATATGTCGTTGAACCAGATAATAAATCCTTAGGTTAGTTGAGAACAAGCTTCATGATCTCCGATAAGAGGGTGGGAAACACAAAATAAGGCAATGTACACCACTGTAACCCAAATAATAAAAACACAGTTAACGCGGCATATGTAGGTCACGCCATATAAGCGTGACAGCGAATCACTGCAGATCCGCTGACTCAGTTTGTTCAGGTGCGAACAGGTTCCCACGGGCAAGTGCAACGGGATCAAGTATCGCACCGGATATTCTACACGCGCCGCGACACATTCCGCCAATGCAGCAGTCTGGAGTTTGGGTACCTGAACCGATGGAAAGGAGGAATGAGTTTTGTTAGAATTAATTTAGTCTTAAGTTGGACTTGTAAGCGAGTAGTAATTGATTGGGAATAAATTATATTAAATAATCAGTGCGGAGTTTTAATTGTTGTAAGTCGAACAGTTTGGGGGTTGGCCTAAGCCTCCCCGTTCGCGGTTTTTTTTAGGATTCCCCGGAACGGAATCTTTAACTGGCGCCCGAGCAGGGACCGGCCAAAGTAAAATTGTATCCTTCTTCCTGTGCGATTAATTGTCCTACTTTAAATGCAGTAGACGAAGTTAGTACACTCAACTGAGTGCATGAAGCTGTTACCATGGGAACACAGCAACTATTCTAACTTCTCTGACAATTGCATTCCACCATAACCATGGGAACATGGCGGAGATTGCTAGAAGGAAAAAGGATACAATCGTGAAGATCATCGTGCCATTAGTAGGTCGCCTGCAATTATCAACGCTGGCGACTAAAAAGGAACAACACGACTCTTCCAGGCCGGTTCCATCCGAGAAAAGAGAATGATCGTTTCTTTGTTCTTTGCAGATCGGAAGAAATCAGATCAGCCCAGAAAAGATCAGAACAAAAAGAAAAAAAGTGAAAAAGGAAAATGAACTCAGTGTGCTTAGTGTGAGTGAGATTTCCACAATAAAAAAGAAAAAAGCTAATAAGCCAAAAATATTGCAAAAGTGCCGAGAAGTACCGAGGGTACATATATGTGAAATCACGCAACAAGTGGAAGATATCACGAAGAGCATAATCTGTAAAAAATCCGATAATTGAAAATTTGTGGTGAAAAATTCATAAGAAAATTTGCAGTGTCAAGAATTAGAGCTTAAGTTATAAAAAAATTATAGTAAATTATAGTAAATATTTACTAATTGTTTTGCAAAAATTAAAGTGAGTGAGTGAGGTACATCTCGTAAGGATCGGGCCGTCAACGCGATTTTGGGCCAATTGAAGGAACTCGAGGGCCGCATTAAACGCGTTGAGGAAAGGAATGAACCCACCGACGTAAATAGCGGGGAGGTAGTAGGTCCACAGTTGTGCCCTCCGAGAACGGAAGCGGACCTCAGGGAAATCAGTAGACTTCCCGACTGTGTGAAAGAGTTGCAGGCTTTTGAGGGAAACCCTACACGGTATGTATCCTGGATACATAACGTGGAGGCAATCCTGAGAGACTTTAACATTGTCAAAGACAAGCCAATATATCGTGCAATTCTGCAACATATTAGGCAGAAGATCAGGGGTGCTGCCGACACGGCCCTCGTGTCGTATAATATATTTGACGACGATTGGGCTGCCATAAAAAAATGCTTGTCACTGCATTATGTTGACAAGCGCGACATCCGAACGCTAGAGCACCAGCTTAACCAGCTGTCGCAAAGGGGCTCCAGGTTGGATGAGTTTTACGCGACGGTGAATCACCAGTTCTCGCTAATAATCAACAAGATTAAGACTGAATCCTACACGCAGGAGACAGTAAACGCACTGGTTGAAACATATCGAAATCGTGCCCTCGACGTGTTCATCAGGGGCCTTAGCGGTGACCTCTCTCGGATGCTTATCATCCAAAAACCGAAAACTCTCCCAGAGGCGTATTCCGCGTGTCTTGAGATTCAGAATCTCAATTTTAGGAATCACACGATTCACACCCCGAATACAACCAATATGGTGACGGCACCACTGAACCAATCTTTCAGGAGAGAGCCGAAGCCTTTCCAGAGGTTCAGTAAATATCCCATTGAGAAGCCCAAACAGTATCCCCAAAATGACAGTCCGCCACCAAGGCCGACTGCCCCGAAGCCCCACGAAAAGATGGAAGTAGACCGCTCCATCCAATCTCGGCAAGTAAATTATATTAACCGACCACAGGCTGGCAACAACCCCTTCAAAAGGAGGGCAAAATCGGACAACTTTCCGAACAAACAACAGAGGTTGTTTAACCTATGTTCGACAGAGGAAGATCTTGTAGACCAATATGAGGAAGTAGCGGAACAGAATGTAGAGGAACTAAATTTTATGAAGGACGCTTATCCAGCGTACCATACTTAGAGTACATCCTAAAAGACAACACCGTGTTAAATTTCCTTGTCGATACTGGTGCAAATAAAAACTTCATCAGCCCCCGCATATTGCAAGGAAATACCACCTTAATACAACCATTTACCGTACATTCGGCGGCCGGTGACGTTAAAATCACAGAAAAAATTTCAGGAAGGTTCTTCGAGGGTGTCGGAAACGACGCACTCATCACTTTCTACATTCTGCCTGGTCTTACGTCCTTTGATGGCATTATCGGCGACGATACTCTAAAGGAGCTGGAGGCCATCATAGATCGCAAGAAAAATTTATTAACCTTAACACCAAATATAAAAATCCCCCTTAAAAATAAGCTGTCAAAGGAGATCAACGCCTTGTTCGACGATAAAATTCCAGAAGAGGTTCGGTCGAGGCTCTCGCATTTACTGGAAGAATATAGCATCTTGTTTGGACCAGTGAATGACAGTGAGCTAATCCAAACTACAGTTAGGGCCGAAATTAGGACAACCACAGACGAGCCAGTGTATACAAAGAGCTACCCTTATCCCGCCTGCATGAGGGATGAAGTGGAGAAAGAAATAAAACAGCTGCTGGCGGGTGGTATTATTCGCCCCTCTAGGAGCCCATACAATTCTCCCATATGGGTGGTTCCTAAAAAACCGAAACCATCAGGGGAGAAGCAATACCGGATGGTCATTGACTTTAAACGACTGAACCTGGTAACCATTGCAGACGCTTACCCAATTCCGGATATTAACTCTACACTCGCCAGATCCCTATGAAGGCGTCCGATATACCGAAAACGGCATTTTCCACAATGAATGGGAAGTATGAGTTTCTGAGGCTGCCGTTTGGCCTGAAGAACGCCCCGGCGATCTTCCAGAGGATGATCGATGATGTATTAAAGGAGTACATTGGAAAAATATGTTATGAGTACATCGACGACATCATCATCTTTGGCGGCAGCGTGGAGGAAAGTCTTAAGAACATAGAAACCATCTTTTCCAAGTTGCGCGGGGCAAACCTGAAGGTGAATCTGGATAAAACTCATTTCTTAAAGACAGATGTCGAGTTCCTGGGATACGTCATCACTCCTGACGGAATTCGAGCCGATCCTGGGAAGGTTACGGCAATACAAAAAACTTAAAAGCGTTGAAGAGTTTCCTTGGACTTACGTCCTATTATAGGAAATTTATCCGCGATTGTGCTAAGGTGGCCAAACCCTTGACTAACCTGACGAGAGGAGAAAATGCGCAGATAAAAGCGAACCAGTCAAAGCGTATCCCAGTCAAGCTCGATGGTGAGGCACTAAAAGCCTTTAATGACCTTAAGCGCTTGCTCACGTCGTCTGAAATCTTAGCCTTCCCTGACTTCGAGAAACCGTTTAACCTAACAACTGACGCCTCCAACTTTGCAATAGGCGCAGTTCTTTCACAGGGCGAATTAGGTAAAGACAGACCCATAGCCTATATTTCTCGTTCCCTCAACAAGACCGAAGAGAACTACCCTACGAACGAGAAGGAGATGTTGGCCATAGTATGGGCACTAGACAATCTCCGTACATACGTCTACGGCGCGAAAAAAATTCGCATCTTTACCGACCACCAGCCCTTGACCTTCTCCTTGGGAAACAGGAACTATAACGCAAAGCTGAAGCGGTGGAAAGCCCGCATAGAGGAGTATAACTACGAATTGATTTACAAACCAGGTAAATCCAATTTTGTGGCTAACGCTCTCTCTAGATTAAAGACTCAGATCAATCACTTATCCAGCTCGGCGCAAACCGAGGTGGAAGAAGGTTCTAAAATTGCGGAAGACGGTTCTGCAACGGAAACGGCTAGTGAAGGCGGGTATAGCCAATCGGCAATGGCCAGTGCAGGACACGAAATCGAACCTCATGACCACACTGACGCGACTGAAACTGCAAGTGAGGGTCGCTCTTCCTTGGAGACGGCACATAGTGCGCAGCAAGACGGTACAGACCTCATTCCTCATGTGGAAGCCCCTATTAATGTCTTCCGTAATCAGGTGATAATTAAAATAGGGAAGGGTCTGGAAATCTACGAAGAGCCTCACCCTGGCTTCTCTCGCCACTATGTAGCGGTGACAGAACCGGTCAAAGAGAAATTGGCAGCTATCCTCAAGACCAAGCTGAGACCTGACGTCATAAATGGCATCAAGATGCCTGAATCTCATTTAGTCGTGCCTGAATCTCATTTAGTCGAGCTATACCTTGAAAATTTCGTGGGCTACAAGATCCGAATAACTCAGAGAGTGGTTGAAGATGTAAGAGATGAAAACCACATATTTGAGATCATCATGGAAGAACATAAGAGAGCCCATAGAAACCCAAGGGAAAATCGGGAACAACTGCTTGAAAAATACTACTTCCCCCGCATGAACAGCTTAATCAAGAAATATACTAGCTCCTGTGAGATCTGTAAGGCCAATAAGTATGACAGGCATCCTATCAACCCAGAGTTTCAGGCCACACCGATTCCATCATACCCATGTGAGATACTGCACATGGATATCATGGAAATCCAAAATGAAAAATTCATAAGCTGTATTGATAAGTTCTCTAAGTTTGGTAAATTGTTCCATATAAAGAATAGGTCAGTACTTCATCTAAGGGACAAGATTGTTAAAATCCTCCACTATTTTACAGTTCCGAAAATTTTGGTAACGGACAACGAAAGGAGTTTCCTTAGTCCGATAATAGTAAATCTCATAGGAATGTTGGGGATAAAATTGTACAAGACTCCTGTTAACCGCAGTGAAGTGAACGGTCAAGTTGAGCGGTGGCACTCAACGATCTTAGAGATCTATAGATGTTTGAAGGCCGAACACAAAGATCTGAGGTTGAAAGAACTGTTAAACATAGCCGTAGACCGGTATAACAATACCATTCATTCGGTCACGAATAAGAAGCCCTCCGACATATTCTTTAATAGGTCTCAGAGGATTAACTATCAGAGTCTCTCCAACTTTCGTTCCAAGGTTAACGAAGAGTTAAAGGGTTTGATAAAAAGAAAACAAAGGGCCACTAACACCAGGCGTAATACGAAGAGAACGAGCCCCAAAAAATACAAAAAAGGTGATGTAATATATACCAAGGTAGGGAAAATGCAGGGAAAAAACAAGCCATTGTGTCGAAGAGAGACGGTGGCAAGAAACAAGAAGGTAACGGTCACAACTTTAACCGGAAGAAGGGTTCATAAGACCCATATCAAGAATATTTAGTACACGCTCCTCTCATTACTTACGAAATGTACTCCGCTATAAACCCCACGAATAAAATTTTTAGATAGAAATTTAAAGAAGTATACATTTAGTTAGTACATAAGCGAATGGAAATGAAAGCAAGTTTTTAGTTTTACACAGACACATAAGTCTATCATTTAAACGTATTCTTACTCTATACATTTATAGCACGTAATATAAGCATTATTAACCATTAGATTATAGTAATATGTAGAATAAAGTTGTAAAAGTTAATGTTCCCACCAAGGCATCACAGTACTTTTATTTCTACCCTAAACTTTCGCGAGAATCCCCATTAGCGTATTTCTCCTTTCAGACTTACCTCCCTAGTCGCCGTCCATAGCTACCAAATTTTCAACTATCAGTCGCCGATCGTAACTATAAAAGAAGGCAAAGGCTGGATCATTGACGGGCACTTCAAACTGGTGCACGTAATCGATCTGACACAATTCCGAAACCTAACGGAACAACTTATTATTTCACTAAACCCAAAGGATTTCAAGAGTCCGGAGAAGAGAACGACAATCGAGTACTATCTAAGGGAAATAGACGAAAGGCTAACCCTACTCAAAGGCAGAGGAAGCCGCAGTGCAAGGTCCATCGATTGGATAGGATCGGCTTGGAAGTGGATTGCGGGAAACCCCGATGCAGCAGATTGGAATAAAATCCTCGCGAGCGAACAAGAGATCGTCAATAATAATAACCAACAATACAAAATCAACAGCCGACTCCTCGACACTATGGATGAAACAACGAATAAAGTCAACCATATGATAGACTTATTCAATTATGAAATCACCGCTTCCGATGCTGGAAGGTACGAGCAAGACATTCTGAACGAGGTACTGATAATAAGGGAGAAGGTCAATGAAATAGTGCGTGTCTGCCAGATGGCAAAAGGTGACCTGATAAATACGAATCTTCTGGACAAAGAAGAGGTCGGCAGAATCATTAGCGAAATGGAGACACTGCCATATACTAACGAAATTGAAGCTGTAGAATACGGCTCTCCTTCCATATATACGAACGGGTCACTGTTACTATATGTCCTTTCGATGCCGAAGGTGAGAAATGAGGAGTTCAACTTGCTCCTAACACGGGCATCAATCACTAATGGACTACAAATCGACTTAAAGTTCGACAGAATGCTGGTTAACCACCTGGAGACCTTTGGCATCATTGGGAAATGCCTTTCCATTAACCACCTTTTAATCTGTGACGAGAAGTCCTTGGAGAAGCTCGAAGAGGACAGCTGTGTAGCCAACCTTTTGAAAGGAGGACACACGACGTGTACCTTCGAACACAAAAGAGGAGATCGAACTTGTTAAGGACGATACGATATTTGTAACAAATTTCGAGGGCCAATTAGTTTCAGGGGACAAATCACGAACCCTCAATGGTACTTATGTAATTCAAATGGACAACGAGGTGATTCGACTAGGAAACAAAACATTTTCGAGCTCCACGTACTCCCATGTCCAAGTACTACCGCCCGTCCTAGCGAACATTACCAATCGGGTGCAGAAGATTGATTTGGAACACGTGCATGGCATAAGTGTTAAGAACATAGAGCGGCTGAAGGACCTCACGAGCCAGGTCACGATCTCTTCCCTCATGGACGCATCAATAATCCCATTGGTTATGATCACAGCATGGGTCATATGGCGACGGAATAACAAGGACCTGAAGCTCCCATCTGTAAACGCTCTTGGCACAGGAGCCGATCCTGGAATTGATGGAGGACCTCATCGGTTTCGAGGGTCGCCGGTAGCGCAAACTTGGCCATCGGCCTCTGACGTCACGCTTGATCTACGGGACGTAGATCTTTGAGGGGGGAGGAGTTAACGCGGCATATGTAGGTCACGCCATATAAGCGTGACAGCGAATCACTGCAGATCCGCTGACTCAACGGGATCAAGTATCGCACCGGATATTCTACACGCGCCGCGACACATTCCGCCAATGCAGCAGTCTGGAGTTTGGATACCTGAACCGATGGAAAGGAGGAATGAGTTTTGTTAGAATTAATTTAGTCTTAAGTTGGACTTGTAAGAGAGTAGTAATTGATTGGGAATAAATGATATTAAATAATCAGTGCGGAGTTTTAATTGTTGTAAGTCGAACAGTTTGGGGGTTGGCCTAAGCCTCCCCGTTCGCGGTTTTTTTTAGGATTCCCCGGAACGGAATCTTTAACTACACACTTAAGAATTATTTATTTTATTTACAATACACCAGTCCAATTAAATTAAAGCCTGACACTCTTTTTCCAATTCGGAAAGCGAACTAGGCTCGCTGGTAGGCCATCAGAGCCGGCTGCCTTGTTGTTCTTCAGCTTTTTGATAGCTTCGCCGACCGCTTCAAAACTGGGAGGGGGGCTGGACTCTCCTGAAAGTGCTGCTTAAACACATCAACTATTCCCTATGCTTCGATGACTGTTTCGAAGAGCCTGCGTTCCGGCTTGAAGCCAGCTACCAGTTGCTTGGCTTTCCTAAAAACCATCCAGACGTTGTTCCTATCGCGGGAATCTTCGGTATCCTTGAGCTGGAAGACTGCTTGGGCCCTTTTCTTCTCCTCTCTTCTGCTGGCTCGATACTTTTCTCCTTTTCAAGGGCTCTCTGTGGGCTCTGGCTACTCCAGTCGCGCTAAGGCTTCCAACGTTGAATTTCTTTTTCTGGGCGGTTTGCAGCTACTTCTCGTTGGATAGTCGAGCTCTTAAGTCAACAAGAAAATGGTCAGAGTCGACGTTTGCCCATCTGAAAGATTGAACTTTCAGAATGTTGGATGCGTATTGGATAGCACTAGGATGTAAAATAAGCACAACTAATGCGCAGTAACAGTTACAACACTGAACGTCACCAGGTTGACGCCAATCAATGCCTACCCTATTCCTACAGCATCCAGAATATGGTCTAATACCTTTTGTTAAAAGACAAGACGTCCGACCTCTTGAGTCGTTTTGAAACGAATCAATGAGCAACACCCATCGTGGTTGTAAAAAAAAGTAAAACTGAAATTTTCGTGGTGAGCGAGGCTTTAGTGGTTTTCGAAACTGTGGACACCACGGTTGATTCCATCTAACTGCCGATCGGATCAAGAGGAAGCGACCTAGCCTGAAAATACTCGTCCCCATCTCTCGTCTTCTACCACCAACGACACTCCAAAGGGGTTAGTTGCACAATCTTCAGTCGAAGCACGAGGCACCTATCAGCCACCAAACTGGAAATGTAGAGTAGGAGTTGATAGTGAGAGACGCTTATGCTCTCATATATTCGCATCACTACCCTGAACCTACTCTTAACTGTAAATATCATTGTTATATCCATCCTCATTCCGGGACTAGACTAAAGGATAACTTTCTCAATAGAAGCACTGTTCCAGATAAGATTATTTTTAAGTCCGACTTAATCCCCATAACTTTAATTAGCAATTAATTTCATAATTCATATATCAAAGTTGAAAAGGATTAACATTAAATTTTTAATTAAAAGTTATTTGTCACTAACATTACATTAATTGAAGCACAATTGTCATAAGGACCTTTGTCATCCAACAAATCCTTCACAAGCATTACATAACCCCAGTTCGCATGAAGCTATATATGTTTAATTAATATCCACTAATTGTGCGCATAAACATTAAACATTTAAGAAAAACCTTTTGCAGTGGGTTTTATGCTAATTGATCCCATATTGCTATGCGTTTAATGCGATTAAGCCTCACGTGCTACGACCTGAACACCGAATAGGTTCATCGTTTATCTATTTAATTCCATTTGGAGGAGGCAGGCCTCGTTTAAAAGCGCACCGTTTCAGGATAACCGTTTTTTGGAAAACACTCATCAGCTCATCTCGGCCCACCAGCCACCCGGCGCATATAAACACATTTAATTAGTTGATAAATTGGAAAAATTAATGAGCAGAGTGGATTATGTAAAATTCTTAATTATTGCATTTAAACCCGCATTCAGTTGAAAACGTTGTGCGAAGTATATTGGATGTTCTTCCTGCTCCTTCCAACGCCATGTTGTGTTCAATGTGTACCAACCGATGTCGATGGCGATGTCTGGCAGTCTTCCTTCCGTTTTGCGGAATTCAGTTTAAAAAAAAATGAATTGCAAAAAAAAAACAAAAAAAAAATGTTACCGCTGCACTTACCACACCGACGCGACACCACACCACAGAAGTGTACGCTGCCAGAGGCGGCCAATTTTTAGGAAATAAAAATTAAATTAAACCAGAACGGAAGCCAAAAATAAGTTTTTATCTTGTCTAGCCGATCAAATCGAGAATTTCGCGCCGTAAGCGAAAAATGGTGTTCACTGGGTTTTTTTTTTTTTGCGAATTTCCTCATCAACACAGCAGCGCCGCGACGTGTGATATGCCCCATTGATACTAACAGAGACGTGGTCATTGAGGAATTAATAAAGGATACACCAATTATCCTTTTGTGCGGTTGCGGTAACATCAGCAAGCATATGCTTGCACAGGGACATTTCTTCTTCTTTTTTTTTTACATGCAATTTAAAGTTGGACAACTCCTTAGAATGGAGATTGTTCAAATTGTTTTAATGGCCCTCTATTATGAGATCAGGACTGGTAATTATTAAAAACAACATTAAACTGGTTTTCAAGTGGACTACCTACATATATATGTAGTACATGTAGCTAGCTACTCTATCCACAGAGATTGCATGGAAATTAGGAATGGAACGCGGCTGCCGTGTTATTGTATTTAGATGAGAAGTGTTTACTTTCAACCTCATTATGCTTCAGTTCCGTTTAACTTGGGTTTTCGACGAAATGTTGATTTTGTCTACAAATACATACATACATGAATAATTTACTTGAAATTATTTCTTGCTCCTGTTGTTATGCTGCTTGTGGGAAGAAGATAGAACTAGCCACAAAAACCAGAAATCTAAAATGATTAATGAATGAGTTTTTTTTTACATCAATCTTAGAACAGAATATAGAAGTTCGTACATTTAAAATGAAACCTTAATCAGAACGGAGAATTTAGTTAAGCATAGTAGATTCGTTCTAAGCTCGAGTGTAAGGATGCCAGCTTATCTGTATATAGTTACAGAGAGATTTTAGTGCCATTGTTAGGTAGACATTGAGGTAATAGGTCTCAACTGATTGCATTGTTGAACGCTCAAATGCACTCCCAACAATGGAGTTTCAATTCCCGATTCTCATATAAAAGAAGGCATTCCTCTACTCAGAAAACGTAGCTCAAGTTCATGAACGGTGATTTCGCGTGGTTTTATATGTGAACATGCTAAGAAGATGTATGGTATCCTTGAAGCAATGGTTCAACAGATTTGCTCTTCTGGACAATTCCGTAAATAGCTCTTTTTCTCACTGAACTCGACAAAGTTTTGTGTATTTTTCGCATCTCTAACAATTTTAAGTAGTTCCATTAACGTCTTGTTTTTAACAGTAAAAGTTTTTACTCACACCTCAAAATTAAGGATACTTTAGGCTTCTACGATTTTGATAAAATTTCGTACATGAGTTAGGTTTGGCATTAGATGGCATACCACGTTTTCCGTTTCTTTGTCAGTTTCTGGGCTATTTCTTCAACGATTGGGCCGAAAACGACCACGCCCACTTTTTAAAATTTGTCCAAATTTTTCATATTTATGGTCGAATGACCACGTCTCCATTTTGGAACGTTTTTTTTTAAAAAAAAAAACCTTTTTTTTAATGAAACTTTGCAGATAACATCCGTTAAAAGTTATCGTGGTAGTGCCCCAAAAATGCGGAGTGACACGCCCACTGAACTAAGCTTCATGTGTAGATACAAGAGACTGTCTGCATTTCATACCTATCGTTTCAGATTTAATTATTTTACTTGAACTTCAATCCTGAATAATTTACAATCGTTCAACACAAAGGTGCAAGTACGGACGAACCAATCGTGCACTTTATTTATCATCGAGTAGAAATAGATCCGGTGAAAGAATACATCCCTGGGGTACTCCATCGTATCGTATTGTGTTTGTGTCAAGACATTTGCAAGGGAGGTAGAGTATGATTCTTCGTTCATTCAAATTCTGTAAAAATCGTTTGACAGCATGACCGCCAATGATTCAGTACCCTGTAAAGACTCTCATTATGTATGTTAGTAATGAGTGAACTTTTCAATCTAATTAGACAGATGAATTGTTTTTGATTTTTTTTTTTTTTTTTATAATTCACGCGCGCTCAAGGGCTTATTACTACCCTTTTAATGTCAAGACACAGCGCGGGCGTTAGGGAAATTAGGAAGAGAAGATAGGAGATACCGATGGACGTTGGTTTTAAATGTTTGTGGATTATACTGTGAGGGAAAAATAGAGCTCGGTAAAGCATTTCACATTCGTGTTGTACGGTTTATAAAAGAAGCTCTATACTTGACGGTACGTTCGAAAATAGGCTTGAGGGTATACTGATGAGCATTCAAAGCGTGTCGGGTATTGCGAGAAAATTGATGAAGGGGCGGAATGCAACTGGCTATTTCGCTGGAGCACTGTTTGTGAAAAAAGCGATAGAATAAGGAAAGGCAAGAGACATTTCTGCGATGTTGGAGCGAGTCAATAGACTCCGCTATGCTTCTGTTCCCTATTAGTTTTAACGCTCGATTTTGAATTCTATCCAGCAGGTGCAAAGAGGTCTTAGGAGCACCAGACCAGATATGAGCATTATACTCGAGCTTGGGGCGGATGTATGCCTTATATATTGTAGCCAGATCAGAGGGGGTAAAGAATTTCTTGCAGCGTTTAAGGAATCCTAAACATTTCGCAGCATTCTTGGCGGATTCGAATATGTGATCATTCCAACGAAGATGGTCGTTAACACACATACCGAGAATGGAAAGTTTTTCGGTTTCGACGATGCAAGTGCCATTCATTGATAATGGCAAGGGGTTAAGGTTACGCTTGAGCGACAGCTGACAGCATTGGGTTTTCGAAGCGTTAAATTCCACTCTGTTGTTTATACCCCATTTAATTATACTGTCAAGATCGGAATTTAATGAGCTTAACATACGCTGCCGTTCCAGTTCTACGGCCGAAGAGCAGGGACGTGAGTCTGGGAACGAATATGAGAAGCTGAGGGTGCTGTCGTCAGCGAAGGAATGTATTGGATTAGAAGTAGCAGACAAGAGATCATTTATGAATATAAGAAAGAGAGTCGGAGACAAAACGGAGCCTTGAGGAACACCAGCATTTATATGGTGGATAGCAGACTTGAAACCGTCCAAAACTACTTGAATTGAACGTTCCGAAAGGTAGTTTCTAATCCATTGAAGAAGAGATTCATCGATGCCTAATGCACGCATTTTCGACAAAAGAGCTTGATGCCAAACTCTGTCAAATGCCTTAGAAATATCAAGCGCAACAATCTTACATTCACCAGAATGATGCAGAGAGTGGTTCCACTTTTCGGTGAGATATACCATCAAATCACCAGTGGACCTTTTGCTACGAAAGCCATACTGACGGTCATTGAGGAGCTTTCGTGATTCAAAATATTTCATAAGCTGACGATTTATCAGCGTTTCCATGACCTTGGAAAGAAGGGACGTAAGTGCAATGGGTCGATAGTTGGAGGGAGAAGAAGATTCGCCTTTTTTAGGGACGGGCTGGACAAATGCTGTTTTCCATCTACTCGGGAAGAGTCCAGAAGAGTAGGATAAATGAAAAAGCTTACTCAGTGGTTTTGCCAGCGTGGAAGAACACCTCTTCAGAATAATGGGTGAGATACCATCTGGACCAGCGGATTTGTTAATGTTGAGATCTTTAAGTACTCTTGCTACTGTACGAGTGCGAAAGTGGATTTGTCCCATAGAATGTTCGACGCGCTCAAGTACAGGGGGGGGCAAAGCACAATCTGGGAGTGTGGAGTTCGCAGCGAATAGGGCTGCAAGCAGATTGGCCTTGTCCAAAGGGCTGACAGCTGGAGTGTCATTGTGAACTAGCGTTGGGGTGGAAGATGAGGCACAATTTTGTATGTTTTTGACGAACGACCAAAAATTTCTGCTACCTTTGGGACAGTGTAGAATCTTTTGCCTCAATTTTTGGTCGAAGGAGAATTTTACACGGCGAATTAGAGCATTGCAATCATTTCTGGCTCGTTTAAATATTTTTCGGTTTTCCTCTGTTGGGTTGGCCTTAAATGACCGAAATCTTAACTCCCTCAACCTGATAGCTTCTTTGCAGGTCGAGTCGTACCACGGGTTTTCCTTCGGCTTAATACTCTTTATTCTGTGAGGAATAAAGGATTTCATGCCGAGGAGAATAGTGTTCGTAATCGTATCGGCGGCGGCGTCCACGTCGTTATCGAGGAAGCATAACGACCAGTTAAAACTCCTAAAGAAGCTGTTCATGCCGTCCCAGTTGGCTTTCTCGTACTGCCAAACTAATCTTTTAGGAGCTTTTTCTTTAACTGTGTGGTTAAGGTACGAAAAATTAGCCGATACGACACAGTGGTCTGACGACCCTAGAGGCGATAATACATTTATGGTGTATTTATCGGGGTGGGAGCTAAGGAACGAGTCCAGAGTATTGGCGGTGTGACTGTCAATGTCGGGTAGCCGGGCTCATTCACAAGCTGGGTCAAATTATTTACCTCAGCAAAGATTTCAACATATCTTCCTTCGGGTGTTGTCTGTCCAGAATGTCGAAGCCAACCAGAATTGTGTAAATTGAAATCGCCCGCAATGACGATCTCAGTATGAGGGTAATGGGAAACAATTCTTAAGATGGAGTCAGACAGCGCATCAAACTCATTACAAGTAGAATTGCTGTCAATGTTGGGGCTTCTATAAATAAAACAATAGTGGATAATTTGCCTACGGACACTGATTTTTAACCACATGAAGTTGAATTCCGGATTGGAACAGGAGCCATATTGTGGTTGAATTTGGTAGGTTACATCACTACGAATATAAATGGCGAGACCGCGGTGGAAGAAGAATAAAGGCACCAGGCTATATCCAGGAAGGTTTAAATCTGAATAATCAGAGTTCTCACCTACCTGTGTTTCACCCAGTGCCAAAACAGCTGGCCTGTATTTACAGACGTGGACGTACGCGGCAAAGTGATTCTTCCTTAGCCCACGAATATTACTTATATCCACTCTAAAATTCCCTAGCATTATAAAAGACAAACACAAAAAACACAAACCCCGACGCTACTAAGCAGAGCTGTTAAGTGTAGATCCTACGTTAGTTTTCCAAAACAAATTGCCGTAGGTGTTATGCCCGTACGACAATATGATTTGGTCCACCAACAAAATAAACACTCACAGCCCGCTATTCGTCTGGTGCTACTTTACCTTAAGCATTGCGTCGACCGCATGAGGAAGACAAAAAAAAAAAACATACGGCAAATGCAATGTCTAAGATCCAGTGGCAGTCACAAGAGATGGAGAGGAGAGGGGGGATGACCCGGCTGGTACTAGCACACTTGTTTTTTTTTTTTTTTATATGCACTTCACTGCACTGAATATCGTTGCGCGCGCGATAGAAACTGTTTATATTAGATTCAGCTTAGGACAGATCTAACTTTGAGGTAGCAAGGGACTTTGTCTACCTTGGCGCTTCTATGAATTCTGAAGACAACACCTCAGCAGAAATAAAACAAGAATAGCTCTTGCCAAACGCTGTTACTTTGGGCTGAGAAGGCAATTCAGAAGTAAGACCCAATTCCGAACAATTATGTATATCTATATCTAGGAATCTATATAAAACTTTGCTCACCCCAGTCCTCCTTTATGGCGCTGAAGCTTGGACTCTATCGAAAGCGGAGAAGATATACTCGGTGGTTTGGAGAGAAAAATTCTTCGAAAAATGTTAGGTCTCGTTTTCTTTGACAGGCCTTGGCGGAGGACATTTAAAGTTGGACTATACGAGCTGTACAACGACATCGACCTAGTCAAAAAACTGCGCATCATTCGTTTGGCTAGGACATTTGGAGCGAATGGACACCAGCACTCCGGCCGGCAGAGTCTTCGAATCAAACCCGGAGGGAGAACGCAGTAGAGGAAGACTTCCCTTTAGGTGGCGAGCACAAGTAGAAGGGGACTTCAACCGACTTGGAGTGCGCAACTGAAGGCAGTTAGCTGAAGACCAAAGAGGCTTGTTGATTGAGGTCCAGGTTCACTCCAAACTGTAGAGCCACCCAATAAAGTAAGTTAGGGCAGATCTGTGTGCCCATCTGGGTTGATAATTTCGATCGCATTTAGCTGAAGCAGCAGTTTAACAGTAGTATATAGATCGTTGGAGCAGACATCCTCACCCACTCCCGGTTCTACTTTAGATTATGTATACAGCCATATGGATCTCTTTTGTAATCCAAGGTTATCCTACCAATCAAGTTTTTGTCGAATAGAAATTGTGGAAGAGAGGAAATTTAAGGTCGCTAAGAATAGAGAAGTGTTCGATATGCAAACTATACCACTGTAATATGGCTTTAATGCGAGTAGCTGTACAAGCTGTAGCTCAAGTGGTTAGTACGTTGGACTACTTAGCGAGAGATTGTAGGATCAATCCTTAGACAATAGCTAAAATTTCTTTTACGGCCCCACCTCTCGCGAGCGTCTGACAAACATCAGAGAGTAAACTGTCATGAAAAAGCTTCTCAAAATAAAATATTGCGTTTCGGATACGACATTCAACAGTAGGTTCCTTCATTCGTCTAAATAATATAACACGCTCAAAACGAATGGTTGTGAGAATCTAATCCCCAGGTCCCATAGACCTGTCGATCCAAATACTTGTATTTTTATTTGAAAAATCATATATGGTATGTGGTGGAGTAACTATGCTTGTGGGTATCACCTTACACAGTGCTTTCTACACCATTTTGCTTTGCCACTTATAAGGGGGCTTGCTTGAAGCGAATGCATTCGTCAAATTATCAGTATTTGTAGGGAAATTTATTGTGAGGGCTACCTTCTACTTGATCCTGCCATAAATGTAAGGCATCCGTAAGAACAAAATCCGCATCACTATGATGCATCCTTCCTTCACAACATTCTAACAAATCAAACAATTGACACATTGCAACTACTACGAGTATTCATTTCAATTTTCTTCGATACATAAAATCTTCCACACGACATTAATCTTTTTAACACAAACAGTTTATTTATAAACAGTTAAATCCAAAATTTTATGTCTCCTCATGTATCCACCGAGTCTCCTAGTATTCCTGAGAACTCCCATTTGTCGCAGAACTAAAAGGATAAAAAAAAATTGACAGCGAAAATAAATTTCAAAATATTGAGTGCCAGTACTTATGGGAGGGAAATCCTTTCGTTTGGTTGAAGCGTAAACATTGGATACAAGGGATACGCTGCATTCTGCAGCACAACTGCAAATATCTAAGGTACTTTCGAAGGACATGTGGTATGTATTCGTATGTGTGTAAACTTCCGGTTATAAATCATTATTTTGTCAATGGAATTATTGCAAGTTGTGTATCAGTGACAGAATGGGAAAAAGTAGCGAAAACAAGAAAAACTATTTCCACATGTGCCACATAGATTCACCCCTTAAGCTCTTTATCTGCTAACTGAAATTTATAGCTCAGCTAAAGTTTTTTTTTTTTTTTTATATATTTTTCCAAGAGCATACATAACATATTTTTGAATTCATGATAAGCGTATACAATTTGTGCGGAATTTATTCTGCTAGGGAATTAATTTTTATATCCAATATGTTTTTACAATAATAAAATGCAGAATTTATTGAGGGTTGTTAACATGGTGGATTATAAATCCACTGGTTGTTGTGCTCCGTTTTTTTTTTTGTTCAAAGAGGAGTCTGCCACTTACTCCGCATACATTTCCGGTAGCTTTAGAAAAGCACCTCTTTGGTGAGTAGACTAAAACTGTCAGACTTTATGTCCTTGAATTTTAAAAAAAAAAACTCCTCAGCACTACAGGGAGTTTAGAAACAGAAAACCACCCTAATGTCTTATAAACTTTCTAATTTAGTTCAAAAACCAGCTTTACAGGTCAACACAAGACTTTTATTTTTATATTTTATAGTTTTTAATAAATAAACGCAGAATAGGTTTCTTATAGTAAAACAAAATGTGAAGTGAAAACCTTTTATTCTTCCTTCGTCCAATGATATTTCAGAGTACCACGTACGATGTGTTTTTGCTTAAGTGCTGACAACGTTTGTTTCCTTTTTTATTCCGGAAAATGTGAAGACAGCTGCTTTGTACGAGTATCTTAAAAAATACAGAAACATACCGAATGCGTTTGGGGAGGTTTTCTTAACTTTTTAATAAAGAAACGATAAATCATTCATTGCAAATCGACAAGGATACAGTGTAGACGAATAAGGAAAGAGCTACTCATATCCATACTCATATTCTTGTACCATTAAGGAGTTGAGTCTTAAAGCATTGACAAGGACAAATATATTAGACTTTATGGGAATTAAATATATCAGACATTCAATGACTTCAGAATTACAATAAGATGACACTGATTGTTTTGGTGCACTCCTAATAGCCGTTAATATATGTATGTATATGTACAGTTGTTTGACTAGGTCGATATCACTGTACAGTTCGTCGTTGAATCTCCTCCTTCAAAGGCCGTCAACGCAAACGGGACCAAAAATTTTCGAAAGTATCTTTCTCTCGAACCGACTGAGGATGTCTGCATCCGCCCTAAGAAACAGCGATTGTCAAGAGTTATTCTTCGTGTAATTTCTGTTGAGTACGCTAGTAGTTGTATAGACTTTGGAAAGATTGTGCCTCCGGTGTTGGCTTGTGAGTTTCGCACAATCTTTGAAGTATGATGTTGAAAAAATCACATGACAGCGCGTCGCCTTGTCTAAATCCTTATTGACATCAAAGTGAGATCGTTACTGATCTTGATGGAGCAGCGACAATTCTCTATAGTCATTCTAAACAATCTGAGTAGCTTGGCAGGGGTGCCAAAACTAGACATAGCTCTGTTTAGCTCGTCTCTATAAATGCTGTCTCTATAAAAGATGGTGGATATCGATTTGGACTGCTTGAATTTTCTCCAGGATCTGCTGAAGTATGAAGATTTGATCGACCGACTTTCCTGGCTCAATCAGATTGTTGGCGAAGAGTTTTCAACGTTCACACAATATGGCAGATAGGATCTTGTAGGCGATGTTAAGGAGACTGATACCTCTGTAATTGATGCAATTGAGGGGGTCTCCTCTCTCCTTTCTTGTGGATCAGACAAATGCTGCTAAGGTTCCATTCATCAGGCATACACTCGTCTGACCAAATCTTAGAAATGAGTTGGTGTATGCTTTCTACAAAGTCAATTCCAGCTGCTTTGAACAAGTCGGCCTATAGGCCATCAGGTCCAGCAGCTTGTTGGATTTAGGCTTGGATATTGGTATCCTAACTTCGTTTTCATCCGGTGAACGCAAATTTTGTCTATCATCGTCTATGTCGTTGGTCTTCGTCGAAGTTATCCAGTCTACAGAAGAAGTTTTTCCATATTCTCAGCACCGGCTGTGACTCTACTACGAGGTTTCCTTATTCATCTCCACAGGCTTCTGTACGGGTCTTGTTGGCCTGACACGTTTTTTTTACCTGTTGGTAAAACTTTCATACATTATTCCTTGAGTATAATCTCTCAATCACATTATGATCAATTCGGTTGACCATTTGATGAGAAGATCGCCATGTCCCCTAATGAATATCGAGATGAGGAAACCGTGTGCTTGCTATGATAACGTTTCGCTACGTAACGAAGTCAATAAGCCTAAGTCCATTTTCGGATGAGGATACCAAACATATCCTCATTTCCAATCTTGGCGTTAAAATCACCCAATACGATTTTAACGTCAAATTTGAGACATTGCTCGAAAGTTTTGTCAAGGAGCTCGTAGAAACATTCTTTGGTGGCGTCGTCCTTATATTCTGTGGGGTCATGGACGCATATAAGGCTTATGTTGGCGAATTAAGCCTTGATGCGGATTGTCATAAGACGCTCGCTCACATATCGAAAGCATAAGACTTCTTGCCTAAGTCTGCTGCGTATGACAAATCCGCATCCGAATAAGCGTTGTTTGTGCTCCCTATAGCAATCACCGTAGTAAATGTCGCAGTTTTTCATCCTCTTTTTGCCCGGCCCAACCCATCGCACTTGCTGGATGGCGGTGATTTCGGCTTTATACCAGTCTAGAGCATCTGTTAATTCTTCGACTGCACGCAGTCTGTTAAGGGTTCGAACATTTTACGTGTAGATTCGTAGGTCGTTGTCCGTGTTTCGGTTGCTAGTTTTCGGAACTATATAATTTTTTTCATAATCGGGAAGTTAGCCCCACGCACAACCCCCAACCAGGATTTTCCGGAATCAGTAACCCTCTTCGGGGATAAGAGTCCTGCCGTTGGCCCATTAAGGGTTCATCCGCAACCAACTCTATTTCACCAACCTGGCTCAGTAATGGAGATCCTATAGACCTCGGATTGGAATATGTCGAAGCAGCTCATATAGGAATGACACTAAATAGTTCTGCATAACTGGAACTGTGGACGCCACCGTTGATTCCATCTAGAGAATTCGTCCGCTACCATCCGGATCAAAAGGGCAGTGCCCTAGCATGAAAACTGAAAACACTTCTCCCCCATCTCTCGTACGCTACCACCAAAGACCTTCCAAAGGGTTTGGTTACCAATCTTATGTATGCAGTCTTCATAGTCGTCATCTCCCATTGACACAACGAACTCCTATTCTAACATTGGCAGTCTTTGGGGAATCTATAACGAATGCCATAGTTCATTTTCTTCGAGTTTTCAGCTTATATTCGCCACATTATTTTAAAAGCTAGACACTATACAGGGAAACCTCAAGAACCAAGGTGTATGCACTACTCAATGCAATCTTCTGATCTGGAATATTTGTTAACTTGACGAGTATTAGAAGATTTGCAGAAGATATTCATCCAAAATTAAAAACACTTTGTTTCAAGGTGAAATCCTTTTAAAATACCTTTATTAACAATCAAAATTCCCTCTAAAGATGAATGACTTTCAAAGTCAACCATTAATACCGAAATTTAAGGCACAATTTGGCATAAATAACAATTCCTATGGCAATCGTCAATCGTTCAAAAAATCCTCCAGCGCATCATCGGCACCATCGTTGTCCAAATCTACCTCTTCTAGTGTCAGGAGCCTTGCGGTCTTCAGCTCAATTTCTACAAAAAAAAAAAAAAGAATCACAAAACCAATTTAAAATAAATCCTACTAAATGATTATGATTGCATTACTTGTTACAGCACCAGTCTGCTTATACTCTTCCATGTCACCCTGAAATGCTTCATCGAAAGCAGCTTGTCGTTCTTCCTGGAGTCGTTTCAGTCTTTCCTCATCATGGCGTATTCTCACCCTCTGTTCTGCAGCTTGCTTCTCTTGTTCTTCTTGCAGGGCCGCTTTAAGAAACTCATCTAGTTAAATTCCAAAGTATTTCATTCGAACGCTTACCCATTTCCTTCCGTTTCGCGTCCAAGTCCCTTCGAATGATTTTCTCCTGCATATCCAACAGCTGGCACACATTACAAAGTTCGGCTATTTTCTCCTCAGCATCAAAGGCCAGTTTTTCGATTTCATCGAATTTATCCAAGCTAGCCTTCAAGTTAGCTTCTATAGCAGGCAATCCCGACAGGCATGCTAACAAATCACTGATATTCACCTGTCGGGCCTTTATGCGCTTCTGAATTCTATCAATTGTGTCGGTTATATTAGTAGCCACTTTTTCGTTGGCTTTATTCGCTTCGAATGTGTCTTTCCAAGCTTGTTCATACTTTTGCAAGAGTTCCGCACCAGCAGCAACGTTAATTTCCGGTGGTATTCCCAACTCTGGGTCATTGGTTGTGTCGAAAGTGGGCGATTGAACACGAGAAAATTGTGTGGAAATGTTCTCTGTTAGATGGATTCCTTCCTTGAGTGCGTTATTCAATTTTTTTTTAATATTTTCCAGCATTTTTAAAATAAAATTAATTTAAGTACGAATAATACATTAAAGGAACGAAATTAAATAAAAAAGTTATCACTTGAATTGTTGACAGTTTTGATTGTCAACAAGTGCTGAATGACATTTGTTATCAGATGAGTTCCACAAATACCATCCAACTGCAAGCGGTGTTCACAATATATTATTTGGTTTCCTTTCCTTTCTTTTTTTTTTATTTCTTATAATCAACCAGAGAATTTTACATGTCGAAATGAATTTTATTTGTAATTTGACGAACTAAAATTTTTAAAACAATGCTTGCTATTATACTATTATGTTTGTTTACTGTGCACAGATTTTGTTGTTATGGATACCTGAATCATCTTCTGTTTGGGTGTCTTTCTGTTTACCGTCCAACAAAGATGAACTGACAATGGCAAATCAATCTACTCTAGGGTAATGCAGATAATCAATAAGGAACGGTCAAGGTAAGTCTCTACCACAGAACTGCGAGTTCTCAGTTACAGATGCTCCATTACTGACCCCTGGCAGGTCAGAACACAAACAAAGTTCATTTGAAATTAAGCAAATAGATAGTACCGAAGGCCTAGTTTATTACAATCATTCGTCGCTTACGATGTACTTCAAAATAGTCGGCCTATCGCTGTTTTACAGCGATTGTGAACCGAACCAAGACCCCTAAACCTACTAACGCCGTCCCAAAGAGGCAAAGAGTAGGAGACCAGCGAGTTTGAGAACAATCAGCTTGTCCTCCCATAGGAAGTACTTAACTAAAGTATTTAGCCTAAATTTTCATAACAAAACGTCATGAGTGTCCGTCGCTTCAAAAAAAAGCTCCTGTTGGTCTAATTAGTCCCTGGGTAGCCACAAATGGAAATCCATGATCCATGGTATCACAATGGACCTCTTCTAGTCAAAGTGTGTCCATACACTCATAAGACATCCACCTTAACCTAGTATAACCAAGCACAGGTGGGTTGCTTGGATTGCACCACGAAATGCTGAGTGCAGGTCTCAAAGCATAGTTCATACATATTTACCTGTTTAGAACTAAACGGAACACGGAAGTTAGACATTTTTTTCATTTAAAATAAAATTTATATTCGGCTTAGCAAAAATATAACGCGATAAACTAAAATATTTTCCACTTTGCATAACGCAACACGTGAACTGAACAATACAACTTCCCTTATCAGTGGTTTGCAAGAAAACGGTTAATTTGTGACGCCGTCTATATGATTACAGCCTACTTACTCACCACCTAAGCATTTCTCATAATATTTACCAATAAGCACACGTCCATACATAGTGTACACACAAAACAAATAATTATCTCGAGTGTAGCCAGCGTGGCGTCTAATGTTTTCACGTTTTAATTTCAACTGTGTTTGATCACCATGCAATTCAAATTCATAATCAGCTTAATCTTCAATGTCATGACTATCACATGATACGACGCGTATACATTTTGACTAGTTCTTATCAACACGAATGATTGCAAAATAACAATCGAAAGCAGAGCACACTCTCAAGTATGCCAGCAAGTGTTTTTTTTTTATATGAATCATGCAACGATAACTGCGTTATTTATTTGTCTACCGTTCTACGAAACCAATTAAAGAGATGTTATGATTTTTATTTTTAGCTTATCTGCACAATCGTTGTACAAACATCTACTTGAACTGAAATAAGAAGCTATCCCGAAATACTCTGAAATGTTAAATGTTAATGCGACTTATGATTGATAAGGGAGATGCACGCCCTTAGAGGAAATCAGTGTGGTTTCTTATTAGATTTTAGTCGCATGAATATGTACACTGGTTGGACTTGATCTGATAAATCTAGACAACGTAGATCATATGTAGTAACTGTTTGAATTAAAATTGAGATCTGTAGTAGGTATATGGTGAAACTTTTCTTTATGAATACCAAAAAGTAGGTGGAATAGTATCAGTAGATCTTAACAGTTCAGTCCGTCCGTAAGAAAATCTTAAGACACTCATTTAAGAGTCCTTACAGGGAATTAATTGGTAGGCTGGGTGCTGCCCTTACCTCTTGTTCCTCTATTTCAACTCTTTTCAATGTAAATTCAGCGTATTGTAATACCTATCCACAAGAAAGAAAATCCCTTGAACTGCGCCTTAACATTGCATACAAGATCTTATCTGTCATATTGAGTGAACGAACGTGGTTTCAGGCCTCCAGAAAAGTTCACAGTCGATCAAATTTTCACACTTCGACAGATCCTGAATAAAACCCAAGAACCCAAGATACCCACCATCTTTTAATTGATTTCAAGACCACATATGACAGCATTTATAGAGACGAATTATACAGAGCCATGCCAAACTCGTTACCTTGTGCAGGATGACGATGGAGAACGCTCGCCAATCCATCAAGATCGGTAACGATCTCACCGAGACCTTTCATGTCAAAATAGGATTTAGACAAGGCGACGCGCTGTCATGTGATTTTTTCAACATCATGCTTGAAAGGATTGTGCGAAACTCACAAGCCAACACCGGACGCACAATCTTTCAAAAGTCTGTTTGGCTTTGGCAAAGGAGATTCAACAACGACCTATACGAGCTGTACAGCGACATCGACCTACTCAGAAAACTGGTCATCAGTCGTTTGAGATGGCCAGAAAAATGCTGAATCAAATGAGTGAAAACCGTGCTTGGAGTCACTACTTCTTTTGTATTCACACAGCAACCATCGGTAGATGATTAAGAACAAGAAATCTCTAACCCTCCTCGCCACCTACATATAAGGCAATTGGTCACAAAGAAATTGTTACAAATGTTACAATTCCGGTGAGCTTAAGAAACATGTGCATAAGATTTTGCTCTAGCTCGCGTTTTACAACATTGACATCTATTCCTTGTGGGCGGACGAACATGGCTAGATCAATTTGGCTGTTGCTGTTGATATATATATTTGTTAGAAACTAGTGCTTAAGCTGGTGTGGACATATGGTATACAACTCTGCGGTCATACCAGTACAGTAATATCAATATCCTACAATAAAGTGCTAAGAGCATTAGAAATAAATACATATAGGGATCTCTAAATTCCATCAGTGGAAGATGAAATTAAAACATTTTGCGAGAAAACATAAAAATCCCTTAGGACACATCAACAGTGAAGTGCTTCAGATTCTCAATGAGTGTCTGAAGGGCTTCTGTCTACAAACGACCAAGTCTTTCGACTTAGCACAACAAAGAGTAACAGCGCAAAAATTGCAGAATGGAACTATCGATGGAAGCTACCAACCTGCCAAACGTTCTAATTTCATGAACAAAAAACTACTCGACAAGTTAGAACTTACTTGTAGTAACAAAGCAAAAGCACAAAAAGAAGGGTGGTGCTTTTAAATGAGTAAAAATCTCACTCTTATGAGCATGCACTGATGATCCCCGTAATGTCTTTTGAAGATTTCAACCTACCGGCAGATAAAAGCAAAAATACGTCGCATGTTGCCATTGTGCCACGTTGTGCATCATCCACCTTCAAAGTATGACTGAATTCCAAAACGCAGTACTGCAACGTCAAACGTTCCAAAATGCAAACAAAAACACCGTTGCAAGGCATCACGTTTCAAAACGCAACACGAATGTATTAGCTGCGCAAATAGCGCATCATAAATTTCTATGATGCAAATAATTTTTCATTGTTGTCTGGTTTTAGATTAGTTGCAATGGAAGTTTTTGCAAGTTATTTAACGAATTATACTTAATTAATTGTAACGTTCAATTTGGGGGAATTATGGACATGTACAGCAATCCCCCTACATACGCGAGGGATGCGTTCCAAAAAAAAAAAACCCGCGTATGTTGAATTCGCGTATGTTCAGACTAGAAACTGTATGAAAATATGTACCAACCTAGAAAAATCAAAAACTAATAGTAACACTCGGAATCACACAACAAGCAAGAAGATGCATGGATATCTGATACGCATAAGAACTTGAAAATAAATGCAAAGCCTACCGGCAGACAGTTTGTTTCCCTGCTTTCATCTTCCACAACAAGAATTTTTAATGAATCGCGTATAAGCACTGTGTATGTAGAGGGTATTTCGAAAAAACTTAATCGCGTATGTTGAGACCGCGTATGCTCAGTGTAGTTGTTTCCAATTGACAAAAGCATTGCGTATTTTTCCAAAACGCCATTAATGCATAGCAGTGTCAAAGCATCAAAATTTTGCATCACTAAAGCAGTGTGCAGTCACGATGTGCATTTTTTCGACGTTTAGCCATTGGCTATCTCCGATAAGAGTGTCGGAACGTATGCTGATAGGACATTCACCGACTTCGTACAAATCGAAGAAAACTCCGTTCCGATCGGATACCATGGTAAGGGTCTCAATGAAAAGGAAACGAGAATCATTCCGGGACATGTATGGTATGTCCAATTCCTTCGATTCGTAACAATCCTTGTCATAAATTACATCGCCTGTATACAGAAAATAAAAATAAAAATACATCGTATTACGTGTACCTAACAGTTAGGTTTTTTTTTTAGTTTTTTTTTTTATTTTGAAATTTTACTTTCTTTTTTGTTGGTTTTTATTTTTTTCTTGTTTTGTTGTTTTTTTTTTTTTTTTTGTTTTGTTTTTGTTAATTAAAAATTATCGATAAGTATTTTAATTACAGGATGTTTTTTGTTTGTTTGTTTGCTTTGCTTTTCGTGTTTCCTTCGAAAATATATTTAAATTTTATTTTTTGTTTTTTTATATATATACTACATATACATATATATATATATATATAATTATGTATGCAATGTTAAATTAAATTCACAATACAATCAATATTCAAAAAGACATAATTTCTTGCGTTTTGTTTATCTCTCATACAGTTATACATAATATCGATTCTGGTTAGAAAATAATTCGAGTGAATTTTTTATGGGTGTTTTGCATATTTTAAGATCATCATCATTATCATTTCACAAACAAAATTAGTGAAAAAAATAAAAATAAAATAAATTGAATTTTCAGAAAAAAAAAAAAAGGAAAAAAAAATAAAATAAAGAAAATTACAAACACTATTTTGGTTAACATAGACATCATACTTGCAAGTAACTTAAGGAAATTATTATGAGTAAAAATCGGAAAGAGGTAAAATTTGTCTTGTTTTGTTTTCTTGTTTTATGTTCTGTTTATAAAAATTAGTTCTCGTTGCATTGCTTTTGTTTTGTTTTTTTTTTTTGATTTGAAATGTTTCTAGTGTTTTTGTGGTTTATTTTTTCTAACAGGATAGGTGTTGTTATCTTTTTTATCTTCTCTCCAGGTTTTCTGTTTAATTCATATTTGTTTTGTTTAAATCATTCACTTTGTTGCAAAATTTTTACGTAACTATACAATTGTTGCATTATTCTCTCATATACTCATCATATAACGTAGTAGTTAAATAGAAACTTACAAAACTATTAAATTACTATAATAATAATAATAATAATAATAATATTTTTTTTTTATGTATAATGGTATTCTTGTTTTGTTGATTTTTTTTTAAACTTTGAAATAATTTCATTTGAACTTAATCGTTAAAAAGGAAAATTAAAAAAAAAATAAAAATAAAAATAAAATATATAACTAAACATTTATGAAACAAAATCTATCACTAAGAACTAGGTAAAACTAGGAAAGTAAATTATTTTATTATTAATTAAGGAGACAACGAGAACCGAATGGCAGACATTTAAGTTTTTTTTGTAAAATTTTTGGAAAATTTTAAAAATGTTTTTCGTTTTGTTTTGTTTGAGTTGCGCAAATGGCTTCTCTGTTAGTCCTTTTTAAGGCAGGTGTGTGTCCACCATCAACTCCCAATTCACACTTCTTTCTCTCACTTTGTCTATCTTTTTTTCTTTTTTTGTTTAGCCCTGTGTGTTTGCATGTTTTATCCCTCTTTCTGTTTCTATCTAGTCTAGTCTAGTATTATTTCCCTCTCACACTCGGCGTATATATAATTAAAAGGAAAGAGAATAAACTGAAAGCGCTTCATACTAACCCTAGATAACGTACATATGTGTTTTGTCTTCATATAGCGTAGTCTTTTGTTTTTTTTTTTTTAACAGAAAATGATTGAAAAGAGAGAAAAAAGTTAACATTACATTTTTTTGTTTTAAAAGAAAAGAAAATAATAACTTATGCGACTAAAGAAAATCTGTTTTTGTTTCTTCTTTCAAAACGACAGCCTTCTTGATATTATTATTAAAAATTTTTTTTGTTTTGTTTTTATGTTTTATGTTTTTTTGTTTTTTGTTTTTTTTTTTTTGAAATACGATCCTTATACGAATGGCGGGCGGGCGGGGGGAGTGGGAGGGAGCTTGGATTCAGGATTGGAAGGAAACGAAACTAATTCAAGGTAGTGTGGGCGAGTACAGGTGTTGTAGCTGGTACTCTAACTTGCCTGTTTGTTGGGACAACGATAACGTTGACGTAGATGATGTGCCAGCGTAGGGATTCTGTTGCTGTTGCTGATAATGATGCTGCTGTTGTTGATGTTGATGAATGGAAGGATTACTAGGAGAATTAGAATTAGGAATTGGGTGCTGGTGGTACCGCTGTCGCTGCAGTCATCATGTATCGCCGCGACCTGACACCATATTCGTTTCTATGTCTTCCGTCTCTTCAGAGTCGTCACCGCTCGAGGTACTGCCGCGCCGTCGATAGTCAGTGTTAATGTTATTACCGCTCCCGCCGCCGCCGCCCAACATATGATGCTGCTGTTGGATCTGTTGATATTGCTTTTGCGTTTGTCCCATCACTACGCCTCCGCCGCTGCTGGTGATGATGTTGTTGCCACCACCACCTGGCGACATTCTTGTGACTAGTAGATGATCGTAATTCTCCTTAATCCATTCGCGATAGTCGATCACATCGTCTGTAATGCGAATGATACGGCCGAGTATGGAACGCTCATTACAGTCACTGGCCCAGTTGTTCAATGGCGATACGGCTTGTGACAGCATCAGGTAGGCGTACTCGAACGCCTGCTTGACTTGCAGCGCTCCATACGATGAGCGCCCAATGTCATTGCCCGCCGTCAGTGGGTCCTCGATGCATAGCAGTGACGGCCGATGCCCATCGACCATCTCGCGCTGCAAATCTTCTTTCGGTATATAACGGCCGCCATTCTTGATACTAATGCCGATCTTCATATAGTTGAACTTTCGGCCATATAATTCAAAGAACTCTAACAGTAACACGCCCAGATTCGCCTCTGTGTGTATTTGTCGCGGATGCAACTGCAAAAAACTGATGCACATCAAAATCAGCGAATAGGATGAAATGCCGCCGGTGAACACCTCGTTAAGGTCACGCTGCAGCAGGAACTGCTTGAGAACGAGCACCAACTTCGCCAGCAGTGGAAACTGCTGCTTGTACTCCTTGATCAACTCGGCAGACTGCACGCCCGACTGCATATTGAACGAGATGTCTACCTTGACCTGTGACTCACGGTCCGTCAACTTAATAATGGGCACAGACGCTTTGTCTAACACCCGCACCGATGACGGCTCAGCGATACCGCGCGCAATCAACTCTGTCTCAAGCGTACGCAATGGCAGCTTCTCCCACATTCCCAGGACTACTAGGTCAATGTCCGACGTGGGCAGGAACAACCCCGTCCGGAATGATCCGAATATCTCAACTACAGCGGCTGGCCAAATTGTATGGACGACACTTTCAATGCGGTGGACGACCTCGTTGCGGATGGCATGTTCGGCGGGCGTTGGCAGGACATAATGATAAAACTGATCGATCTCCTCGTGCAGACCGATAACGCCACGTCCGTACACATAGTTGGGAATGCGCCAGGGGCAACCTCTGTACTTACTAATCAGCTTCTCCACGTGCCGGTTGAGGTTGTACGTCGATGCCTTGTTGTCGACAATTCGACCAATTTTCCTACGCGACGGATTATAATAATTTCCTCGCTCGTTTGTGGGACGTTCCCGCTGCTGTTGCAGCTGGTCGCTGGTCGGCGCATTCTGTTGCTGCTGATCCAACATCTGGTGGAAGGCAGCATTGGTTGTATCACGATCGCGTTCTCTACTCATCATAATCATGTTGCTGTTGTTTGTGGCGTTGCCGTTACCGTTCTTGCTGTTCTGCTGTTGTTGTTGTTGCTGCTGCTGAAACTGCAGCTGCAAATCGATCAATTGGCTCATCTCATGGGCATTGGTCTCCCAGATTTTATACCATGTACGCAGTGCTGGACCCTCCTGTTCCTCTTGAAACCAGCCAACAAAAGGATCCATCCACGGGGGACTTGCGTTTGTGCGAAATGCACAGGGCAGCGATCTCGAACAAGTAACTGGAGCGATGCTGTAGGGTATCAGGGTGTTGGTTTGTTTGTTCCATGAGTAAAATATTACTGTTTCCATTACTTACCCGAGGATTTGGCGTAATTGTTCCAAATTACCGTCTCCTACACGCTCGACATTTTTATCGCAAAAAAAAAAAAAAAAATACTAATTTTTTTTTTCTTTTCTTCTTTTTTACTGCTTGCTGTTCTTCTTCTTCTTCTTCTCGTTCGGGTTCTTCTATCTACCTCTCTTCTTCTCTTTGGTGAACTCCCAAAAAAAAATTGAATTGGAAATTCTTTTGAGGTTGAGAAGATGGATTTTGGATTGATCTTTTTGAAGCGATAATAAAGGCGACGTTTAGAACTTATTTCTGGTTTTTATTACGAAGTAAAATTCAGTTTTAATGCGGAGATTTTTTTAAAGAAAAAATAACCACGCTTGAACACTTCTTTTTTTTTTCTTCGACGATATACAAGAAAATCGGAGAGGTGAATTGATTTCAGCGAGAGGCTGACATTTGTGAAGTGGTGAGTTCTTTTTCCAACGGGAGCTGTGTGTTAGAGGGAGATGGACGGATAAAACCAGTTAGGTAGCTAAGAGCTACCGGTTGTTGGGCTTCTTACCTTTGAAAGCTGTAAAGCGCTAGAAGTGAATTCTTGTTTGTTTTTTCACCGTTCGCATTCGTACTTTACACTCTTCAACAATTAGGAAAAGTTTCATGCAAGTGGAGAAACGGAGACTCTGGAAAAGGAATAAGAATTTAAATAGCGAGTACACGATACGACAGATAACAAACAGACGATGCGATTTCCATCCAAATAGAATATTTTATCAGTCGTTTCTTAATGGAAACCATGTTGTTTTTTATTTTTCTGCACCCTTCCATCAGTAAAGTATTTGGCGCGACAGGTCTATGGGACCCAGGGCCAAGGTTCTCACAAGCATTCATATTGAGCGTGTTATATTCTTTCCACGAATGGAAGGAATCTACTGTTTAATGTATCCGAAGGGTTCTCGGATGTTTAGAACGTTCGCGAGTGGTGCGGCCGTGAATGTAATTTTCTTCGGCTGTCCTACTTTCTAAACAATAGCAAAATATTATTCTCCATATACGGCCCCATATTAAGAATAGAAACGTCGTTTACTTTCCAATTAAATTGACTTTAAACCCCATTTTGATCTTATTACTAAGGGGATGCATTTGTTTCAGAATTTTATTTTCAGCTACAAAGCTATAGAGCATCTAGTTGGTTTACAGAGTTTGCGGAAGGCGGGCTATTCAGACTTGGCAATATGAATCGCTTAGAGACTGAGTTGTTCCATCTTTCAATTGAAATGTATGTAACCTTGCCCTTCTACTACATATCCGAGCGCTGATCGCGGCTGTCTGAACTCTGAACACAGTATATTTTTCGAACGTACAAAAATAGGCAAATAGTCGTGTTAAATAAGTCATCCAGTAAACCACAGTTGGTTTAAGGATCCATGGGTCACTTAGAAAGGCAGCACTTGTCTGGTTTTTTTATGCAAACATCGATGTGTTCTTTCCAAAATAATTTAGAATTCAAGATTACGCCTAGGTATCATCCTACTCGTGAAATGTTCAAATTCAACTCCAACGATCCTTGGGGGTTTTGAATACAGGAATTCCTCTAGTAGTAGTTGAGTATGTATTTCACTTAGAACTGGCTGACCTTATACCAGAATAACATCATCAGCGCAGGCCAATAAGTTAAACACCTTTTCCTCTAAAATTATCAAAATCTCCCACTACAAGAAGCGTAAAGAACTCCACCCGAGTAGGTGTTGTCTTTCACTTTTTTTCTGATGCTTGTAGAAAGTGAATCCCCAAGATTTAGAAGAAGAACTGTAACCCTGAGAGGGTTATTCTTCCACGATGTGTGTGAATTATCCGCAAAGCCACTTACACCCTTCTTAGAACTCACTCTGTGACAGCAGTAGTTCTGAGCTCCTTCCTTTCGTGTGAAGAACGCACGACGCCTTGGGTCCTGTACTTTTTTTCTAACAAATATGTATAACTTTCCACTGACACTTGTACCCTGGGACGATCTGCTAAATTTACCAGATTATTATTATTTATTATTATTATGAGACAGATAGTGTCGTGCTCCATAACCGAATCAATTTGAATGTGTCACCCAATTTGATCTACTATATAAGAACGTATTCTCTACACAAATTCTTTTATTCTTTAAATTGTATTAAAATACTAAATAAATACTTATTTCAGCCGATTCACAATAATATACTATACATATTTGAACGTTGTGCTGTTACTCAGAACTGTTTTGTGTAAAACATTTCCAGCTATTCTTACATGGTGAATATTAAGAATAGCGGAAAATAAAAACAAAAAACCGCCAAATTAACGGAGAAATGTCAATCAGGTGTAGATTTTTCTAGCTGTCATTGCAGAAAACTGTTACCGTTCTCTGAATTCAACTGTTAACAGGACTAGATCAACAAAAATACAATAAAAACAGTTTTTTTTTTATCATTTTTATACATATGTAATTTTAATAATCATACTGTTATCCCAAAACGAATTTATATAAGAATAACACTAAAAAGAAATAAACTCTACAAGTTTCTTAATCTGATTCTTCTCATCTTTGCTTGATTGACATTCGGTGCGAACTTGTGAGATTTGTTATGAAAAGTTTCGATGGATGACTTGGAATTAGAGAGGTAAATCAATATGTTTACTATATTTCATTAATATTCTAATAAAAGTTTGTTTCTAGTTTGGCTGTTAAGGAAATCATAGAGGAAATAGAGAGAAAAAAACGAAAAGAATTGGAAAGTCGAAGACCTCCACCATCACGACATATTCGTCCAAACAAACGCTTTCTCGGAAGGACTATAGTCTCTGTACTGCAACACAATAGACGGCAATATGCCCAAGAGCAGCGTAACTCCTCCCGAAAGCTAAGGGAACTAGACAGGAGAAGGAAAAGGTCTAGATCCACGTCCAGAAGCAAAGAGCACAAGCGCATTAGAGAAAGAACTCCAGAAAGATACTACCCAGAGGAAGCTGATGCTTTCGCCAACAAAATGCAAATGGATCTAGCAGCTATGTTATTTCTAAACAATATGAATAAGATGTTAAACAACGCACCAAAGGTACCTTACAAACATAAACTGAAGAAGAAAAAGAAGCGAAATGAGATTCCCACCATTGACTTGACTAAGAAAAAGAAAAGGTCCAAGTTAAGGAAGAGAAAGAGCGCTAGAGCCCGACAGACGACAATCAAATCAAAAAAGCGAAGACGAAGAAAAGATAGCAACGATAGCAGTACATCATCGTCTTCGTCCAATAGTAGCAGTCTATGCATTGCAACAGATAGCGATAGTGAGAGTAGTAGCAGTGATTTCAGCCAATCGTCTACACTCTTAATAGACTTAACGTAAACCTGACTGTAACTTGAATATTTATTATTAAATCAGTTGAACTGACTTATTAATGTAAGAAATTTGACTTCTTTTACTCGGTTCATCTAGCAACAGGTGTTTTACCAGGATAGCTATGCAAGGCAAGTTGATCCGCTTTATTTCAATTTAGATCTCAGCTTTGACGCAAGCATCGACATCTGAGTTACGTCGAAGAGTTCTACAATATGTATGTCGAGGCTTGGGCATTCGCAGAAGAAATGTGTTGTGTCTCCCTCTACCTCTGCATTGGTCTGTGCTGATTCTCATTCTTCTGAGATGGGTCGCCATTGAATTGTGGTTTGAAAGAATACCTACAGTCTATTAAGCAATAGATGTTCTCTAGTCCGTCTTTTGTCGTTTTGGGCCCAAAGTTTTCTAGAGACCCGGCATGAGGAGAGTGTTCTGCACCTTACATTGGCCGTGTTGTGACAGTCCGAGGTGATTTCAAATATAAGAAGAGTGATGGGCGTTAGGACCGAGTGATCTGCTGTTAGGTCGTTTGATTCTGTTCCTTTTTTCCGTTAATTCATCGGCCATTTCATGCCGCAATGCTGTGCCTTGAGCTAAGGAATTTTATTCAGAGTCGATAGGTCCATATATTTCCGCTTGAAACACACATGCGTGGTTGAGAAGTTTCATGGACCTAGCAATTGGCGGTGTCTTTGAGAGAATTCCTGAGTCCGTACCTTCGTCCATTTTTGACCTATCCTTGAAGATGAATATGGAGGCGGTATTAATGGCATCACCATTTATTCAGCTCTCTCTAGAGGGAAATTTGGAGTCGAGGTTAAGACTGAAGTTCATGTGGAGGAAAAGGTGGTCGGCAGGCGCGTTGACGTCTGACCACTTGTTGATGGTGCTGTATCCAATTTGTTTTTTTTTCCACATCCAGGTTTGTTGGTGAAGAGATCCAGTGGGCAAAGCCGAGTATGGTTTCAAAAGCAGCGGTGGTTGTTATCCGAACTGCTCTAGTGGTATCCAAACACGCTTGATGTTGGAGCCTTATGAGGGTGTTAGGGTTTTAGCATTTACGGCAGCAGGCCACCATACCAGTGCCGTAAGGGAGGATATGTCTAACGATAGCGGTGTACACCCAGTGAATTTTTTACCGAAGATTCTACTGCATGAATAAACATTAATCGAGGCTGTGCGTTCAAGTATATTGTCTTTACGATCTAATGTTCATCTTGCCTTGTCTGATATTTGGAGTTGAGCTCCATTCAGTCAAGGTGGCTTGAATTCAGGTATTTTCGTCTTATTTGTAAAGAGAACTAGTTGGGTTTTTTGTTCATTAAGACCGAATCCACAGCGTCATCCTAGTTGTTCAGGGCATTCAATGCTTATTATAGCACGTCAACGATTGTGGGCAGGCAATTACAGGTCACTAATATGACGACATCATCGGCATAGACAACAGCCCTAACCCCGTTTTGGTCTAATTTAATAAGTATTTCGTTAATCACTAGGTTCCAGAGTAGTGGTGATAAAACTCCTTCTTAGGGGGTTCCACGCAAAGCTACAGCATATGCTTGGCTACTACCCAGTTTAGATTTAATTTTTCGTGTATTCAGCACACATTCTATCCAATCTGATAAGAAAGAATTCACGTGCGTCTGGTATAATGATGTTCTGGCTGAATTCAAGTTTACATTGTTGAAGTCCCCTTCAATGTTTAGGAATGCTGCTACTGTGTATTCGTTTTGGTGGAGTGATTTCTCGATTATTGTAACCACCTCATGTTGGGCAGGTGAGGTGTACCTTGGGGTAAGTTTGCGACCTATGGACATATGTACATTAGTCCAAAATTAAGTTATTACTATATAGTATTATAAGGTTCCTAAATCGTCGTAAAGTCAGACAAATTCTCGTAAAGTCCTTTGAATTTTCAGTGTTATTGATCCACAACACAATGGGTTCAACTAGATCACACAGGTGGCTGCAGTTAAGAAATTCTTCTTAAGGAGCCAACGCAGTAAACCAAATGCAGAGCAATGACCTAGAGCAAAAATAGATGCACAAGACTTCTAATCAATAAAGCTTTTTGAACCTTCTCACACTGCTTAAAAAATGAAAGCAAATATATTTAGTGCGACAGGTCCATGGGGCCTATCACAACCATTCGCGTTGTCCGTATTATACTCTTAAAGCAAATAGAAGGGGCCTGCTGTTCAATGCCGTATCCGAAGGGCAATTTTTGTTGTGAGAAACTTTTTCATGACAATTTTGGTCTCGTACGTTTGTCAGACGTTCCCAAGGCGGGAATCATGTTTTTGGTGTTGTCAGGGATTCGAACCGAAAATTCCGAAGCACTACTCCCGGCGCTTAGTGTTTAGAGCAAATAATTAGCTACAATAAAACCCATTTTTCTTTTATCTACAATTTAATGTGGGAGACAGATTGCAATATAGAACAAGAAAAGGAGAATTTATGTTTTAACACACAAAATATTTTTAATTAACAGCAAACAGTAACTACGCAATTAATACTTTTATACAATTTTTCTTTCTTTGCTTATGTTCTGCGATAATTCTTGTGTAACTCAGGTTCAATAGAGTACACATACTGAAGAACTTCATTGATAACTGGCTCCTTACGCGACTGAATAGCGCGATTCATTTCATCCAATTTGACTCGTGTATCTGCATCGATTTTGGCAGCAACTCCTTCCCTCGAGCCCATATGCTGTTAGGGGAAAAGTTGTAAGTCTAATCCAACAAAAAAAACATGCAAATTCCTACCTTCGCCTCGAATTCCTTGAATTGCCTCTCCCGTTCCTGACGGTACTTCTCAATTTCCTCAGTTGCTTCGTCCTTAGCCTGCTTCAACCTCCTTGCCTTTCCTGATGATAAAAAAAAAAATTATCACATTCATCGAATACCAAATTTTCACGTCATGTGACTTCTATCAGGGCCACAGAAAAAATGGTGTCTTATTTACGTTTTCTTGCTTCGGAGACTTTTTCGGCAGCCTTCTTCTCAGCTGCAAGCAATTGCTGGATTCCTTGAGTTTGGCTGGTCATTTTAAAAGGATTTTCGTTGTTTTTATTCCTTTTTATTGATTCGTTACAACGAGAAAAATTGAGGATTACTCCGATTAGATGTATAGAGAAACTGGAATGGTTGAAGAAACTCCCAATCCACCAATCACCACTCAATGAACTGAATAATGTCAAATTCTTTACATGATTATGTGGGAAAGCTCTCAAAAGAGGGAGGCAGAAGTCACGCGCAGTGTCACGCGAACGATTTTATAAAGTGTGTTCGAATGTTTTCGCTATTTGTGGAAGAGCTTTTAGTAGCTTTTGGTATAGGTCGTTATTAGACTACTCCGAATGGAGTAGAACAATATCAACTCGAAAAGATGCACGAAATCAAATCTGTAGCAATAAGGAAAAATAGCCTAAGCCACCTTTTGTCGAAATTGAGTTATCAATACCATCGGTTGCCCGTCTATTTCATTCAATTTTGTACAAAACAAGTTATTGGCATGTCACGCTAGGGATATTAACTGACAGTCACAGAAGCCACTTCATTATTTGGATAAGAAAAAAAAAACAGGTCCGATAATCCTTCCTACAGAGTCACTTTTTGAGGCAATAGCACACGAGCTTCCAAATGGTTGTGTGCCCAATAGTCCTCGCGTCTTGGTAAAAACTTCTTTGTTGTCACACGAGCTGCATTTGTTAGTTTAGTTTATTCAAAATGGATACAGCTCCAAATAATGTTTTATTTTTATGTTATATAGCAAAAGCATTAAAAAAGAAAAGAATGTAAAGAAAATTCTAGGTACCGGGGTATATACTGCTCGCACTGTGTCTTCATATAATAAGGGTAGCCATAGACCATTCAACGTAACTGAATTAAATAATTTCCAAAAAAAAAAACCTTGTATCCAAGAACTCCAGATAACTAAGGATATGCTCTTAATATTCATTTTATAGCAACAAACTTCTACAAGATGTATTATTTTGTATGTATCTCCTGAATACCTGAACGTATGGACATACATACGTTACGTATCCACTGACAAAAGAACATTCAAGTGTCAAATAAAATTTGATTTGTTGATAGCTAAAGGAGTAAGGAATTAAATTTAAAAATGATTATAAAAGAACTTAGTAAATTTATTATTTTGGATGAAATCCGAACAAATGCCAATGTAAGTAAGAATTTAGAAGGACTGCATTTATTTTAAGTAATTACTTTCCATTTCCAGTCTGCTGAAGTGTATTTCTTGAGTCATCTATTGGGAAATGAGATGTTAAGCATTCCAGAGAATTGGCCTTCAAGGATTTATACCTCGGAGTTTATATTTGATGTACTAAGCAAGAAAAGACCAGTAAGTTGCTTGAAATGATTTTATTCTAAAGAAATGCATATGGTTTTATGGACTATAATGTATCTTTTCGATAAACTTAATGACTGCTGTTGTACTTAGAGAAAATATGAACGTTAACTACTGAATCAGTGATGCCGAAAGTACTACAATAGCAGTAGGCATCAGTAGTCATTCCAAACTCCGTACCGCCAAAAAGTAAACTATACTGTTCAGTCATAATTATATTAATTATTAATAATTTTATAATGAAGTTCTTTTGTATAGTTTTATAAGAATTTGAATTTCTTATATTAAAGTCCTTGTGATCACACTCAATATGTGTAAATATATGTACATAACTTTGTGGCTTCTCAAACAAAAATTGCCCTTCAGACACGGCATTAAACAATAGGCACGCATAACACGAATGAATGTGAGAAGCCAGACCCTGGTTCCCGTACGTATCAGTCGCACCAAATATGTAACGTTATAATAAAAAACTGGTCCATATGGATTACTGAGTCAAGTGATGAAGATTGGTCCAGTTCTACTTGATGTACTGACGGCATAACTAGTAACTATTATTTGTACGTACATATAGGCGCAGCATCAGACCGATGCAGTTGGATATTGACGCTGTTAGCTCTAGTTTGTATCCATATCCGTTCGAGAAACTATAGTGATTCTTCTCTTGAATCGTGCGGCATTCTTTCTGTATGCTTCAAAGCGTCAGTCTTAAAACCTTAAGCCATCGCTTGTATTTTCTGATAATGCAATCGTTCTTCCCTTACACTGTCTTGGTAGCGGTGCTAACTGAAGAGGCTTGTTGGTTGAGGGCCAGGTTTACTCCAAACTGTAGCCCCATGATCAAGGTAATATCACCACAGCACATACATGTGTATACAGCCAATCTCTCTAATGAGTGATTACAGATACATTTTAATGTAGACACTACTCTACACGTATAACATAAAATCTATTTTTATCACCCCCACAGGAAGTCCACCTGCAATACTTTCGAATACTGCAAGCGAATGTACCAATAAAGTTAAAATCCAAAGACAAAACTATTATGGTTACAATGTTCGAAACGGAAGAGATCACCAACAATGTGATGTTCTTCTTTGATGGTGAGTTACTGCCTTTATACTTTTAGTATCCGCATTAATCCGTTTTGTATTATTACAGATAACATAACAACACATTTATATACTGGAGTATTTACTGAAATAGGCGGTCTTTACCGAAACGAGCATTTCATGCTTTGCGTACAAAAAGGTATTGATAACGTCTACATAGATACGACCCGATGCAAAGGTAGATCCTACATATTCACAGAAGACACTGTTGATGAAATCAAACAAATTTCGGTGTAAGACTGTTAGTAGTTGGTGCCACATCCTTCAACTAATGTATGTATGTACATTATATCCCCCAGCTCTCATCCAGACTCTAAACTAGCCGTCATAATACCCACTTATGGATATGAAAAGCTTTTAGTTCACTTAGCTAAAGAGTTTCCTCAAGATATTTACGCCATGAAGAATCAAAGAAAAATTCTCGCAAAACTAGGTTACAAGGATTTATTGGCAAAATCCTCTAATTCACGGATAATTATCTTGTCACCTGGCATCACACCCGATTTCATAGAAACGTGTAAATCAAAGAAATCACTCTTTAGACAAGATTTTTAAATAATTTTTTGTCTACTCCAGAAATGAAATTGTCACCGTTTACATAAATGAAGGTAAAACACCCGCTACAACAAGTGCATGTGGAATGTATCTGCGACAGTGGTCACCGCTTCCATCACTTATGGATCTCCAGTCATTGTTGGACATAATTAGACCGAAGAATATTATTCCTATTAAGAAAGTTCCTCTTGAAGACAATATAGCTTTGCCAGAATGTCTAAAATGGTTCACTGACAAAAGGCGGACAGGAGACGATGACGCTCGTTCTAGTACTGCATGTAGTGATTCACATGGGTCTGAGACTGATAACGAATCGATTTGTAGCATTTCGTCATGGAGTACTGCAAGGGGGAGCACAACAGAATTTGGGTAAATAAAATGATTTAATGTGTTTGCTATATATGCACATATGTATGTAGAAATAGTTTTTCCTACAATTTGTACTATATAAAGTTTTTAACGATGATTTCGTGTAGGTGCAGTCAAAATAAGAAGTACAAATTATCATTGATGTGCATTTTTATTTCAGATCCTCGCTAGCCACAACACAAGTGTTTGTACATCCAACACGTCGGTAGGTTTCCATTTATATTGTAATGGTTGTGGATGTGTAGAATGTATCCATGATGCGAGAAAGTAGTATTTATTTTTATCATTATAACTTCCTATTGATTTCTATATACTTTCAATTGGTAGTAGTTCTTACGAAGACTTTCTTTCCTACTTTCTTTCTGTGGATTCAATTACGTTTCTTATATAATTGTAAGCTTACAAATAGGCCGTTTAGTTGCTTCCAAATTTATTCGTTTGTGTGGATAGTCATAGAAAATTTTTTATAACTAGGAGCACTTTAAAATAATATTTCACAGGCATTTTAATATTTTAAATTTCTATAAGTTATTCAAAAAAGCTTAACATTCTCATTTCAGCACAAACGAAGCCAAGTCTCATTCATCTAAGGACCCCATTGAAAGTTCAGAAAATATAGGTGAACAAATTAAACCAGAAGACACAGAATCGCAGGAAAAGGTATCACCTCTGAAGCGCACAAAACCGTGTCATGAAATGACTGCTAAGCGGACGAGAATCATTCGCCATCATAACAATTTTGATTTTGAGTCTGATGAAGATGAATGAGATTAAAAAAAAAAAAAAGAAAATAATCTTATCAGTGAATGTGTTAGTCTCAATTATTTTGTTTTAGTAGGCGTACATATGTATGTACATATGCACGGAGATGAAGATGATAGCGCGGTGCTAGTGCAAGTGCAGTGACCTTGGTAGATCTATTAGACTTCTTAAACTGCTGCTGTAATCGAAAGGATACTCTTGCCGAAGCACTTTCTCTAGTGCAACAGCTTTGATGAACCGCAGTATCTGAAGCCAAGAAAATAGGCTACCAGGTGACCTTATCTGTGACCTAGTGGTTCACATCCGGCCGCGGCTTCTGACAAACCTGGATGTTGAAAAACAATCAATTCGGGCACAGCACCATCACCAAATGGTCAAATGTCAACTTGCATTCTGACCGCCTTTCCCCCCACGCATCTAGACTCTGAATTTCACTCTAGAGAGAGCTGGACATATTCATCTTCACGGATTGGTTAAAAATGGACGAAGGTACGGGCTCAGGAATTTTCTCAGAGGCACAACCAATTGCCCGATCCATGAATTTTCCTAACCACGCAAGCGTGTTTCAAGCGGAAATATATAGAATAACCCAGACCTGCTGGCACCTATCCACTCTGAATAACAATGAACACATAGACATCTACATAGACAGCCATCAAAGCCATCACCTCCATCACAACAAACTCTAAATTTGTCAAGAGATGTAAAGAGGAACTCAAATCCCTTAGGTAAAGGCACTGCATCACGCTCTGTTGGATTCCGGGACACATCGGCTTTCATGGGAATGAAATGGCCGATGAACTAGCGAGAAAAGGATCAGAATCAAAAGACCTAACAGCAGATCACTCAGTCCTGACGCACATCAGTCTTCGCTGAATAGATGGCGGCCCATCTTAGAAGAATGAGAGTCAGCACCAGAGCCCTATGCAGAGGCTGTGGCTACCCAAATTAGAGGAAGATACAACGCCTTTCGTCTGCGAATGCTCAAGTCTCAACAGAACAAGATACTCAACCCTGGGAAAGGTATCTTTCAACGACCTCAACGAACTAGCAAACACGCCACATAAAACCACCCATTTATAAAACCGGCTTTTTTAGCGGCCGCTTCTGACATGGATTAAGGGAAAAATAGTCATTGTGAATTTCAGCTATCCCCCACCGGGGAACACAATGGATCCGTTGAGATCTCTTTTGACAGAAATGCGAATCCAGCAGTCGCTAAACGTGGAGCTCCTAAATGGAAAAACAAGACAAAATTAATTAGTGGCTTTGAGTTGACTGTGCAGCCTCCTTGAACCATCCCGAGACTGTTACGTTTTAAAATGGTTAATATTGATTGCCCTTAGAGGTCAAACAGGCCTCCAAAACAATAGGTAATCGCCGACGGACGCTTTTCTGGTTCTGCATAGGATAGGACATTCACATATGGAGTCATAGCCTCTGCAGAGATCATCTATATTTAGTCGCATTCTTCTTAGGTGGGCCCCCAAAAAGGTGTGTGGCTGCTAATTGCGTTCCTTTAAGCGCTAAGATTTGACTGGTTCTGGTTTAGTCCAGGTCTAGCCTAGTCTATTTGGACGACAAGATGATATTCCGCTCCATCTCTCATTGGTTAATCTCAGGCAGTCTTGTGCTATAGTAGGTAAAACAAAAAACCATTAAGGACCATCCTGAGGTTGTTTAGACCCCTTTCTTGTTAACTCGTCCACCAGTTCGTGCCCTTAGGTGCCGGTGTCCCCTGAAATCCACCAGAGTTTAACATCATAATTCACTGTAAGTGTTATGACCTGGTCGAGGCATCGTAGAGCTTAAGACTCTAAATACGAATACCTACTAAAGAACATACCTGGTGGCGAATCGGTGAAAGTTCGTTGGATTTTTTTTATATTTTACCTCATATACCACATTATTGGTACGTGCCTTAGCCGAAAGCCCTCGTAGCTAGTGCTTAATTCATGTATTATTATGTAATTCATTTACATTCTAATAAAGTTATAATAATAATAAATAATGGTACGTGCCAAATAGGTTGTTATAAAAAGAATTGGAAAAATCCTTTGGATAGGAACTTATAGGCGACATTTAGCAGGGATATGCCTGCGGTGATCACGAGATCATTTTTGGCTCATCTGTATGTACATGACTAATATATTTACACATGGTGCTTTGTTGGTTTTCAGTAAAAGTAATTGTAACTTTTTGTTTTCTGTTTAATAAACCAAGATTGTAAAATAAATCAGTTCACACAAACGACAGTTTCTCTAGTTGTCATAGTTTATTTCTATCCTTACCTACAGCTTCTACAGAGTCATACATGCATATACATATACACACATACAAATCCCTGGGTGGGTATGTATTTATTTACATATATATCGTAGCAATTCAGTTAGTACATATTCATGTCTAGTTCGATTTGAATTACGACTCATACTTACCTATTTGGGGTAAAGTTTTAAAAAACAGCAACATTGTCAATCCACCCTTGTACTAACAGCAGGAATTGTATTAGTTCCACTTGCACATAACAAAAACCGAAAAAATGTCTGCATTCAACAATAGATTGTGGTGTTAATGACGCAATAGACTTTCAACCCTTGATAGGAATTCCCCTGCTGTTTCTTGTAAAAAGTCACCCCCATTGAGTAGGAAACAGTTTTCTGACTGGAACTTCGTACCTACTCACGCGGAATTGAGTGAAAGGACTAGCGTAGTAATTTTATTCAAGTGATTAGACTTGAGATTAATTCGGTGCGTTAAGTAGAGATAAGAACTATGCAATCAAGACAAAGTTGGACAAATATTGACTTCGCGAAGCAAATAAAAACGGGTACTTTGCTACTTACGTACGAGTACATGGGTTTATTTTTTTGTGATTTCATTTACATTTACATTTTTATTTTGTTTATGTTCTTACATTTAAAACAATGACATCATTATTAATTCGTAGCTACATAGGTCTATACATGTTATTTAAAGAAACATACACACGCATAATCTATGTATGCATGCATGTACATATATATCTGCCAACAACTAACAGCTGTTCGTCTAATGTGATTTTGTATCCATAGGAAAGCGGTTTGGCTCCAAATGAGTTTCTACCATGAGCAACATTGACGGTACGGTGCAGGAAACCAAAATAAAAGGAGTATAAATGGAAACATTGTATTATGTATGTTGTGCAATACCTTATGTTATGATTATTCAATGCTTATGTTCGTTGGTACCGCTATAGATTTGAGAGCATTATTTGCATGAGTATGTATGTTATATCTAGATAACAACATATCCTCTACGTTATCGTACATATGTAAATAAAATAGAAACTGAGCCCCAAGTTGAGTCAGAAAGTAAGTCGAAGTTCGTTCCTTGCCTTGGCCTACAAATGAGTAACTTAGCAAGACAATGTGGCTATTGTACGTGTGTAGTTACATATATGTATATAAAGTGATAAAACTGTGTCCAAATAGATCGTTGACGCAGGAATGACAATACCTCGCACAACATATGATTTATTTTTTATTATTAGGTACATTATAATGTATTCAGTACCATATTTCCTTCTATTCTCGTTTTTTTTTGGCATTTCTTCAACTTCGTTTGTAATCCCTTGCCTATGTAATTCGCATTGTTGTATGTTGTAATTGTGAAACTAATGATCACCTTAGTTATAATCCTTATGAGGAAGACACTCAATAATGTGTAAATGGGTCTTCATTAGAGAACCCGCACAACCTTTAGGTTAGAGTGCTGTCTGTACGAGAATGCAGACACACTTAGGCCAGTGCGAAGAATAGGGGCTTCATTATACTATAGACCTTTCGATTTAGGATACCAGGGGACTAAATAAACCAACTGGAGCCTTTAATGAAACAATGGATGCTCATGACGTCTAAGGACGCCAGTTCGCTGATGTCGGAAAGAAGAGTCCCTAGATTGAGCAAGGGAGTCTTAGGAGACTAAGACACACCTAAACGGCTAGAAGTCATTTAAAGTCATAGCATAACCAACATGGCACTACGTTTATTATCGAACTTAGACCAGATCTGCCTCTAGATATGACATTCCAAATCATTTTTCCCATCTATGGTTGGTCGTGCGAAAAGCTAGCAGCTTGAGTAGATATAGCAAAGTGCTTACGAAGGGCTCGCCATTCCGGGAAAATCCTTATATTAGTAGCACTTCGGGCCAGCTCATCAGCCTATCAGCCATCCGAAATTTCTCTACCCAGCATAGGTGAATATTAAACACCATCCAGACTTCCCTAGCAGCTCAGTTGACACCACAGTAGGGTTCTTTAAGTCCTGTCAGGCTCTGAAAAGATATTTATATATCCTAGCGCCCTTAATACCTTTAATAAGATTTATCCTAGCGCAGATCTCAATGGCATTGGAGTTCAGCCTGGAAAACCGTGGGACACTTTCCCATGGGTATCGAGATTTTGGTTTTGGGTCCAAAGACATCAGCTCTATCCTCAGTTTCCATCTTCGATCCATCTGTGAACCAAACCGAACCACTAGAATCGAGCAATGACATATGTACATACAGTACTGTCCGAAACCTAAGCAACTTTTTCCTCTGAGTTATTCAAAGTCGAATATTGTTGTATTTCTTCGTTTTAATAGAAATAGGATAATTTTTATTTATTACAGTAAGTACTTAGATTGGAATAGTAAAAAACTAAAATCCAAAATCAATTCATTCAAATTAAATAAAAAATCAAATACGAGGTCCTCTCAAAATGCAGCTGTTCGAAACCTAAGCAACTTTTAATATCTGGCGTGATAACCGTTATTTTTGATTACACCCGCTCTTCTACGGGGCTATGTATGTACATACATCAAGTATCAAGTATTAAAACTAATAAAAATTACAATATATTCAACTTAAGCATTGTTTTCTTTGCGCATTATTTATTAAACATGTTACATTTATGAAAAACATCACAATCATTACCCTACATACCCCCGCAACGGACAATCTAAAAACAAAACCAACAATAATTGCGTCATTCTCATGACGAAAAGTTTTACCGGCGAAATTCAACTGAAGCAACAGCTTTGAGTGGGTTTTCATTGAATTTCACTCAAGTTCCACACACAATACAGCAATGCGAATGTGCCCGTGCTTGTGTAGGATTTATTGTGTCGGTTAGTTTTGGCGTCGTTGTTTCGTTGGTTGCCATCGTTTTCAATCAAAACGCTTCAGTCATTCAACGGTTTGTGTCGCTTGCATTAGCGAGGTGCGTTCTCGTGAATTTCATAAAAAGGTGGTTGTTATTTTTTTTTTTTCGTATTTATTTCACTTTTATTTTTATTTTCTGTAGAAAGGTAAACAAGTTCTCTTGGAGTCTCTTTTTTTTTTAATTTTTACTTCCCCACTTTGTGTTGTTTTTTTTTGTCGATTTCCTTTGCCTTGTTTTCGTTTCACGGTCAATTTGTGCGGTTTCCGTTTTTTTATTCAAAACGTGAGAGATCAACATTTTCAAAGCCGATTCTCTGATTTGTGATGATGTCATGTTCGACTGGTAGTGACGTCATGTGATCTAATTCCATGAAATAGTGAACAAAGGGTAAAAAGAACTACAAGTCCAATCGATATTCGATACAAGTGATTGTAATTGCGCTTCTATATCGGTTGTCATGATATCTCTGGCCACGGTGTTATCAAGTGTCGTGAAACGATAACGCTCCATACTGTTCAGTTCAAACGTGTCCGAGATCTAATAATACGTGTGTCGGTTCAATACGAAATATATTTTTATGGTTTCAAGTCCTTAATTGATCACAAGATCAATTTAATGATGTGTCAATTTTGTATTTGCAGTGAATCAATTAACCGAAGTGAACGTAAAGGAATAAAGCAACATTGAAAGTTAGCACGTTCGTGAATCGAAAACTTTGGAATACAACAGCAGAACAACTTCATATACAGATACACAAGAGTATCTGCAGTTTGTTTTTTTATTATTTCAGCAGGTGAGTGTGAGTCTACTGATTAGATACTAAAGCAACTGACCTTCATTGGTGGGTGACTGAGATATGCCGTCATTTTTTGTGTTTATACATTCAAATATAGGCAATTACCACGAACACGACTAATACTCTAACCGGGGATTTAGAATGAATAATCGAAGAAAAAAGGTGGGAAAATGGTAAATAGAGCCAAACACCCGTACGCGATATTCACCTGCCGTCTGACGTTATTTCTATTAGCTTTAAACAAATAGTAACGATCGATTCTAGGCAGACCGGCATTGAATTGGAGTTGCTGGTTCAATGGAAATTCATCACGATCATGTGTCGTCGTTGGGATATTTTTGGCTTAATGAGTCAGCCCCATTTGATGATTGTTAGACAGAGGAGAATGAAAATTGTACAAATCAGCACTTTCTCTTTGTGGACAGCCAAATGCATTGAAGAGGTTGGCTTTTCGCTAACAGAATTGAGTGCCTAGTGGATTTGTCTTTTGTTCGTTTGATTGTTTATTATTTTATTGTTTTTTTGTATAGCTTTTGGTTGAATATCTACTTGGAAATAAAACGGAAATTGTATAGATTGTCTGTCAATGAAATTAATTTCCGATGCTTTGTAATGGATTTTTCATCAGACCTAGTACTGAGTGGGAGAGTAATTATGTATGTACGAACGTCTTTCTGGAATTTGGAAGAGTTAAGAAGTCCAAAGAAAATTGGCGAAATTTTAACAACGCTTACCTCTTCAGGTTCCTGAAAGACTAATACAGAAACCGCGAAAACTCCCTCAATAACACATCTTGTGTTCTACTTACCATCTGAAGAGTGGCCCAAAGCTCATTGGAATAATTTTATTCCCTGACCAAGGGCATTCTTTGTCATTTTTCATTCAACTGCTTTTTAAAAGAGAGGGAAAAGCAAAGAGACAGAAAGGATAATTTTTTTGTTTCTTAACTTTGTCTTCGTCTACACACTTCCCACCTGCCCGTGATGTAGGGCAGCACCTACTAGGTATACGGCCAATATCTGAGTCAATGCTGGTGCTGGTGTGGAAAATGATGATATAAGAATTCATTACTTCTTAATCAAATGGACACAGGCAGGTAATACTGGGCTTCGGCTCACTAACGTAGGGTTCTTTAAAACCAGCAATGTAGGGCATATGTACATAGGTGCATTGTTAGGGAATCACTTCCCAATATCACTGTTGAATCGATTGTACCTACACAGTGAGGGTACGGTGTCAGGTATATGCTCGAGGGATAAACTACATACATTACATAAATATGTACATACATAAGTACGTACATATGACGGAATAACTTAGGATGGGATCAATATCCGACAGGAATATCGCCATCTACATCAAAGTCCTACATCACAAAATCTGAAGTAATCAGGAATTGCCGCACAATGCTCAGGGCATTCTGTACGCAGTACCGTGTCAGATTATGCTGGGTACCTTGCTATATAGAGCTCACACACACACACCGACACAATTTGAGGCATAAAATCACCAATCTGCGTGGACAAGAGTGTTATTCGCGAGGAAATCATCATGACTGATCTACTTAGGAGAACATATGTTGTCTAAGGGCTTGTTTTGGAATCCGGGAAGTGATCTAAGCAGATCACGGATAAGAATAGGGATATGGATACTCTCACGCTATGAGATTAGCATTATCAAATACGGATGTATACACTACACATCTCAGAGGCTATTACATATCTACTCTGTGAATGCCAAGCATAGTCCGGAGAAGACTAAACGCATTGGAAAATAATTTTTAGCAACCAAATTAATGAAGGGATATTAACTGCATGGGTGGTTCTCTAGGGATCGCGATAGTCCAATAGTTATGATAACCTCATAATCCTACTCTACCTATCCTAATCAAATGTGCATCTATTTTCAAAGCGGAGATTCATGTCATTGAGCTTTAGACATTACTTAAACCTTCATCGCTTGCTAAATAGTTTGTTAATGCAAGAAAACTCTTAATTTGATCTCTTTGAATCACTCTTTAGTTTTTATTTGGGTCACAGATCAGATACCAACAAAAATACAAAAAGACAAATATTTGGCGCAACAGAACAATGGGACTTGGGACTAGGGACTAGCTTTCATCATAGTTATAGTTTCGGATGTATGCGCGATATAGACGTTCGCGAGAGGTGGGTGGAAAGAAATTTTAGGTATTGCCTGGGGATTGCACTTTGAACTCCTCGCTCCGTAGTCCAACGCACTAACCACTTGAGCCCGGCGCCCACGGTCGTTACGACGTCCGAACCTGGCACTACATCACTTCTGCCGGCGTCCCATATTTTTTTAATCCAGCAGCTAGACTGTATTTTGGCTACGAACGTATCTATCTAAACCTTCTGACAGATACATACATACATACATATATTCATTTAGGAAAATGAGGGTCAGTTCTCATTTGAGACTTCGATTTAAGTACACCACGTATGACAAGTTATCTCAGAAAGGCTTAAATCGGCAGTAAAACTTTCAATGTGTGGAAATTTACCTCCGTTTTATGATGCACATTTGATGATAAACGTGCAATTCAATGTGTTATTGATAAATTTCGGACTCAATTCACTCTATTGGATGTCCACCCATCAACCAGATTAAGAACCGTGCAATTTGAAGAACATCGCCGCTGTAAAAGCTACTTAGTATTACCTACTGAGGATCTAAATTTATCGATTCGACACCATGCGCAGGAAATGTGCCTTTGCTATGTGAATCATTTTGCGAAAAGATGCCCGAAAAAGTGTTGGTCATTTCTTATGTGTTTTATTAACAAAAAATTCCGACATTTTTAAAAAACCAAACATTTAATTGTGAGGATTAACTTCTATCTCGTAACTATTTGAAGCAAAAATCAGAATTAAGTTTCACCTTCTAGACCGGCAAATACCCTGCATGTATGTACTATTCTAAATTTTTAATAAGTATACGCAAGAGAAATGCAGTTAATTAATTTGTTTGTGTAGTTTTGATTGAATAAACTTTGTAAAATAAAACCGATAAAACCTGAATCATTTCCTCCAATACTGTACCCACAACTTTTTACACGAAACGTGAGTTATTCCACTAAAGCAAAACACTTCTACGTGCTACCTCTGCTATGAGGATTTAAACACGCTCCAACAATCTTTAGAGTACACCAATCAATCCACAAATCATCAGACCTACCTTTTTAACTTCTGAACCTCTTCTTATTTTCACATTCAATAAAAACCGCATTAATTAGTTTTTGAACTCGATGAAGCAGAACGTAAACTTTAAATCCGAGTAGAAAAGTTAAGTATGCCTGCCTCACACACACCTGTTCGGTAGTGCTTCCTGCATATATTATCTGCAAAAAGCCAATATACATAGCTTGATCCCTAAATAACCTTTTTGCTTCGCATAAAAGCAGCAACTCCGCACTCGTAAATCTCACTGCCAGCTCTAGACAGTTTGCGGAAGGTAATGGCACTGGCACCCTTCAACTTTACCCTCATATTTGCATTTGCCTTCATTTGAATGTGACATAGAGAGCTTGCTATTGCTACAACTTCATTTTCTCCACTAGTGCGTTGTGCTGGTTGTACACATCTAATCCGCATAGAGTCTCACCATACCCGTATTGAATTTCAAAAGAAAATCCAGTACCGTCCATCTCCCATTTACAGAATAAATGGGTTTTGCCAGATGTCATTTCATCGTACAGATACTTCTTTTAGTGAGTTTTTGTATTCCCATACCTTTCAAGCTTCAACCATCATTACCAGGAGTAGAAGACAATAATGTGAAAGCCAATGTAATTACAAAAATATTCTAGAAAAGTCGTTGACGTTAATTTTACTTCCTCGTCGCCTTACTCTTACTTTCTCTCCTCCTCCTGACTCATGTGGGAATATACGAGTAGTTACAGAGTAGATTGCACTTGAGTACTTATGTGCTCGAGAGCAGTTAAATCACAGTGCCGACTATAATTCCACTTAAGAATGAAAAAGAAAAAATAACCTGGCTATTCTATAAGATTTTTATTTTTAATGAGCATTAATTTTAAGATGAGAAAATGTATTAAAAGCAACAAACTCTTTATTGCAAAAGGAAATAAAAAAAGAAAAAACAAACAGAAAAACGCTTTTGTTTATAAGAAAACTAGCAAACTAAAGAAAAAAAAAAAAAACAAACAATATTTATAAATTTATTATACATTCACCCACTGGAGACGTGATCTCCCTCAAAAGTTTTTCTTACCAAAATTTTTAATTCAAACAAAAGTACATATTTTACAACACGTTTGAGTTAGTGGCGGGCCTCAAAATTTTCTCTAAGTAAACAATCACATGGATAGTATCTGATTATCTTTCGTGAGGATCGTATTTTTCTGTTAACGAATATTGATTTTAGACAGTCTTTTTGGGCAGAGGATGTTGCAATTCAATATAAATTTTAGATACATCTGAAGTTTTGGTTAATATAACGAATCTTTTGTATAATTGAGTACAACTTTTAAACGTTTTGCGCAGTTTTAAAATGAAAACAAGAAATAGAGTCCCTAGTTTAACTATAACTAGTTTAGGTAGGGAAACGATCCGATCATGAGCCCAAGCTAGGTTGGGTTAGGATTTTTGGGGCTGCCTGTCCTTGGTTCACTGTAAACCAGAGGATCTGAAAAATTCCCACTCAACTGAATCTATAGAGTTAAAGGTTCTAATGAAGTGATGACGGTGGAAATGTGTGCTAAGATTCGTCCTTTTAGATTTTATCGTAGTCGTATGCTTGGCGGAGAGTGGTCTTATTTTTAACAAGAACTTGAGCAAGTAGTCGTCGGTATTTTCTGCGGTGTATTTTGGATTGTTAAGAGTGACTTTTACTTTTTTTTTTTCCTTGGAGGAGTACCACATCGATATTGTTCTCTTCCAGTAGTCTATATAAGTGTTCGCTTTTTGCTCTACTGATGCCTTTGATATTCAGTTGGCAGACACGGACGGATGGTTCTATATCTCGAATCAGATGGAAAAAAAAAACCATGGCATTTGGCATATATCTATACATCCTTTAAATTCATCAGGAGAAATGCGCAGAGGCCTCGCCATGGCTTATTGGTTTTGTTTTCGTGTTAGATTACACTCCACTCAGACGCAACTGGTCCACTGTACTTTATTTATCCATTGTTCGAGGGTCTCGAGGATTTAGCTTCAGGTCTTGAAAAATCATTGTCTGAGTCGTGTCTACCAATTTCTTCCAAGATTTTGTTTTTCAGTATAACCTAGGCTCACAAGACTAGAGTGAAAGAGTACAAATAGTTTGCATTCTCGAACTATTTTAGAACTGGTTATAGGGCTAAGCAAGGGCGTACGCGCAGTCTGGCTATCGCTTCAGATGCAGTTATTCTGACTCTACGAAGATACCATCGGACTTTTAACTGGTTTTTGGAGCCATACGTGTAAATTCGACTAGAGGCTAGTCCAGGTTCAGACTCTGGTCGAAGCTAGTCCAGAACACAAGGAATGCCGACTTTGTACAGCAGTCGAAGTCATAACAACATACGAGTATCCATGGAACCAGGGTTGTAGGATAAGATAAGCCACAAGAGGTCATCAAAACTCTTGTACGGATAATACCAAAACCTACTCCGTCTAAGATAGTAGATTGCGTTAAAAGTTCAGCCCATGATAAACATACATAAGTATCAAGGGGGAGGTAAATCAAGCAGAGCATATAGCAGCACCAAGCGTACTCGGAACGTAAAGCCGCGACAGACCGTTCTTCAAAGTGTGCTGTGCAGTTTTGAGAACTTTAACTAAACTGGAAGTTTCACATTTTTTGTTTGGATCGCAAAGGATTCTAAGTAGTCTCCATCTATATTTGTCTTAAGTGACCGATTTCTAAGTTTCTGGCTGCCTTTCTATGTCTCTGAAGTCAGTTTGAAACATCTGGTGAGAATATTAGTCAGGTTTTGAGAAGTAACCTCAACCTTTCGTCTCGTTCTGAGTTTCGGAAGAGTTTTAATAGACGTGTCTATTTCTTCTCTAAAGCGCACAATTTTCCTTGCGTTTTTTCCTTTTTTGCAAAGTATTAGATCAGTGAGTCGCTCCTTGGGCCCTTCTGTGCTCATCTAGTTCTCCGATTTATCAATTATGAGTTTGAAGCTGATGGTTGATAACCTCAAAGGTCCAGTTGTGATCTTCAGTCAACTTCGTGCTGTGAATAATAATGTTTCATATCTTACACGACTTGTATGAATTAATTTAGCAAATTATTGAAAGTGAAAGGAAATTACCTCTGGAATATTTTCCTTTAAATTTTATTAAAAATAAAAAAGCTATGGAATATATTAATTTGGTTGGCTAATTACATGAACTGGTAATAATTACTGCCTTGATCTTTTACAATTTCAAAACATTTGGTTTCTGTTTATAAATTAACCACAAGCGTAAATAGAGCATGTTATTCGCTGACTCGAATGAAAGTATCTGACCACTTTCAGTCTCAATAAAATTATGATGTCGAGGTCATATCAAATCCAATGGATAAACAAATATGTATGTTAATGGTGTGCAAACAATAAGCCAAAGTAAACTAATCCCTTCCATTAGCCAGATGGTCAACATACCAATTATTAAACTTTCTTCATTTTTTTTTGTATCGAATCCTAAAAGTAGTTTCACATAAAATGTTATCGATTATTTTCTTTATCGTTGTTTAGTGATTGCGTAAGTTTATAGGGCATTTCGGAGATTGAAGTTTGCAGAGCTAATATCTATTTCTGTCGGAATGGACCTATTTTGATCCAAGTGTATCTCATCGAGAACCACAACACTCGTTTATACATGATTCAAACATGTTAGTTCAGTAGAAATCTATGAAAGCGAATACGGATGTCCATCTAATAATAAAACCGTGGACGTGCACAATAAATACAATTTCGCACACTACATAGAAAACGTTCCTCATGTCTAATAGCATTCCAATGAACTCAAGTACAAAAAATGTTAATATATCTCACGATTTCAAGTTCTTTTAACTCACTTCACAGCCGATTAGACCAAGGAAATGAATCATCCGCTATGAATACAATAAGAATTTTAAAAGACTATAGTTTGCACTGCACAAAGTGTTGAAACAAGTACTCATTAAAGCAATGCAATACCGCATGTGTACTCGTGCACATGTAACCCACACTCGAGGTTAAGTCATCCATTTATGTACGTATTTCGTAAAAAAAAATTTCTTTAACAAACGTTCCCCCTGGAATATTTCCAAACTAAAAATATTTGTTTTGCGGAGAGCCAAAGAGATTCCACTCGACGACGATACGGCAAAAAAAAAAAAATAGAAAAAAACTATCTCAACTGATCGTAGAAAACAACTTGGCAAAGAGATCATATCCTGGGGTGTTGCAAACACCTCCAGAGTATCTGAAATGTTTGTTTTATACACGATTTCAAATTGTATCTCACAGCATAGTCTTATGACGAAGACAACAGTGTATCTGAGTGATAATTTTAGATCTGAACTACTTTTTATGATATTGCGGTATGATTTGGAAATCACAATCTGTTTTCGTGCTCTTCTGGTGTGTATTTCAAGTGTATTCCACGCGGAGGAGGCGACCGAATCGTAGACATTCAGATGGTTGGGTACCTATAACAAATTTTTGACTTTTATTGTTTCTCAAGTGATTTATCGGGCGGGAAAATGCGGTATATTTGTGAAATATACAAATGTGAATGAAGGCTTGGGGGATCATTTATAAGACCTGTCAACTTAATGATGCCTTTGAAATTGCATACATCTAGTTATTGACTAGTCAGGTAGACTGTCAGGTTGACAGTTTTCGGGGCACTGACAGCGACATGTGTATACTAATTTGTGATAGACGATTAATTGGTTTGCCCTTTAGGGATAAATGGATTTTCTACGCTTTTCATGAACCATTAGCGCTTTCTATCAAAGTGCAGAAAGAGGCACTAACATTTTCTTCGTGTCACTGACCGCATGTGGCTGTGAGCCTATTGTAATTAAATTACGATTTCGTCTCAGTGAAGCATCATTTTACTGTGATCAATACCACTGAAATACGATTGGACTCAGGCAACAGGGTCAATATAGAGCGAAAATATTTAGAAGCTCTTGATGTTTTGCCTTGGTTGTACATCCATCTAAGGCAACCAAAAACAAAAAAATATTTGGTGCAACTGGCAGATATACATATGTAGGTACAAGCCCAGGGTCTAGCTGCTTTCAACCGTTTGTGTTGTGCGTGTTATATTCCTCCTCACTAGAACGAAGATTTTTCATGACTTTTATTCACTCTGAGAAGTGAACAGAGGAACCGAGGAAAAAAGGTCGGTTTTGGGGCCTCAGGTATGCGAATTAAGAAGATCCTCTCAAGAACAAACACAACCGCAGTTTCTTTTAGCTAGCGCGAGGTAGCAACATCAGGAAAAGCTCTCTAAATGGTGTTGAGGATCTATTTTCCAGAATATATTAATTAATCTTTCCATGCATCGTATACAGAATCAGAGCTCGAAAACCAAAAATGGGAAGAACCTGGCAACTCCCTATCTTCCTGTCCTGCAGTAGGTTCTAACCTCTTACATGGTGAGATTCTTAAGGAAATGTCAGAATGTAAAGAAGTAAGGGTGGTGGTGAAGTGAAAGAACTTAGTATGAGAAAGGGATATGGACTAATTATTCTTACATCAATTTTATTAAAAAATCTATAAAAGATTTGTGAGAAACAGATCAGATCAAATCTACCCCTTACCTCTCTATCAACTAACACGCATATACCGAAAGGAAGTAGGTGGAAACAGCCCTCCACGACGTAGTTCAAACAATCGAAGATGCGGTTCTTAGCGTCATACTGAACATAGAGGGAGACTTCAACAACATTAAAATTAGTGGTAGGTACTTTGGGACCATTCTCAAGACTCAAGACTCTGGGTTATTTCAATGAACAGATCACAACGGGACTCAGGGCTATCTGGAAGGAAGTACAGGCGAACCCTGGACTGGTAGACTTTTAAAATAAGGAGTAGCACTTTGATATAGGTTATACAGTTCGATGTCCCAACCTGCTCTAGGTATCTTGCCACTGTAACATACCAGGAAAAGAAGCAACGGATGTGTTAATGTTGTTAATGGTTACTAAAACCGTATATAAGAACTTTTCCGCAAAATGCAATGAAAACATACAGAAAAGATACAATCCTCCTTTCTATGCAGTCCTTATCGAGTGGGCGTGGCACACTGCACTTTTTTGTCGAATTACGATAACTGCGAACGTTTGAGGATGTTTTATAGAAAATTTTATCAAAATCGTTTTAATGAAAACGTTCCCAACGAGTGAGCGTAGCTAACGGGTGAATTGTAGACAATTTGAATATCTACCTACATAAATATTTGGTCTTAACAAAATTTTTAGATTTCATGTAAAATAGTGAAGGTATGAAAAAGTAGGCGTGGCAGTGGGGGGATTTGAAAAATTTCATCCCCGTAGCTCAAAATGTAAGGTCCAAAAAGTGGTAACATACGGACGACCAAGCAGACAGGCATGGCTTAGTCGTTTTCGCTATTGATACTGATCATGAATATACAGTCGAACTTCCCTATAACGAACTCTTATACAACGAAGCTCTCTCTATTACAAATTGTTTCAAGTACACAACTTTTTTGTTCTACTTTTAGTGTGTTTTAATCTCCTTATAACGAATTTCCATATAGTGAATTTTTCTGAACAAATTTTCGCGTTGGAAATCGAACTCTCATGCGAATATGTATGTGCTTTATAGGGTCTATCTCGATTCTTTCTCTATGTTACAAACTATGTGTCAAACGTAATATAGCCTTAGAAAAGTGCATGAAAATGTAGAACGGCGGTTACAAACTTGTAAAGGTGCCAAAGAAGGCGCTCGATCTGACAGATGGCTGGTCTGTACATCTAGACACATAAATCTGAATAAACATCCCTAGAAACAGAGACTGGTTAGCTCTAGCACTTGCAGGGATAGTATCTGTATCTGTCGAATGTCGGTAGCATTAGTTGCTTTTTAACTCAATTTGATGATTTACAAAAGCTAGACTTTTTGTTTTCATCAAATACGTTCTTATGTAAACAAATATGTAGGTATCGACCACATTAAAGTGCAAACATAAATAATATAAGTAACTTCACACTTTCAATGAAACGTTAGTGGTTTTATTGAAGCAAATCTCTAGACACTTCAGTTTGCTCTTGATTTGATATTTGATACCCAAATCAATAGCATTAGTGGCTTTCAAAGTTTGTGGTCATTAAATTACCCCTATTTCAGTGGTCTTGTTTAATCTGTAAATTATTTTAGTGTGAGCTTTGTGGATAACCGAGAACTTGAGTGGAGCCTCGTTAGACTACTTAATTTGGGTCAGAAACAAAAAAAAAAAAAAAAAATAAACAAAACCACAAAAGTAATAAAGAACCTGCTTTCGATTTCACCTTCACCCTCACATATTAAATTTAAATGCCAACAAAATTTGATGAAATGTTTTCAATGCCAACTTGGCATGGCTAGGTCTGGGTGCTGCTGAGTGCTTTTTGTTTAAAATGCCAGCTCCTCCGTATAGACTATTAAATCTAATTTGAGGCAAATAATCTAAATAGCCGAGCTGATGTCACAACTTTGCTTGGATATTTCTCACTTCGGTTGGAGTCGTGTTGTTATTTCTTAATTAAGCGGTTACGCGGGTTCTGAATTTATTTTTCGTGACAAATTTGATAAAAGGAAGTGTGTAGTTACACACTACAATGTCTTCAAGGTTCCCTCCTTGGATAAAAAAAAAAAAAACAAAGAATAATAAACTTTAGTAGTGTCGATAATGTTGGCTCCAAATTTTTGTCGTTTGTGCTAAAATCGTGTGAACTGGCAGCATGTTCTGCAAATTGTTTTGGCCTTATCTAATCGTCGAGTGGTTTTTTTTTATATTATATTCAATGAAATTCCAGAATTTAGGGGTGCTCCGTGTTAACTGACGTTTTTGATAAAGAAGTGAGTTTTGATGCGATTGTGGATTTTTGGAAGGAAATGTGTTGAAATGAAATTCTAACGATTTGACTGTTAAGTAATTATGAAGTGTTACTTTATTGTTTACAAATATTTTCTGTAAAGTAACATTCATGTGCGTAAGCTTCTCGTAACGAGTTTCATGCGGTTGTCAACTGATTGTTGGATCTAATCATCGGTGGATGTTAATTATTTTTCTACATAAGTATTCGTACAATTAGCACATTATATGATTACGTAAATTTGAATAGGTAAATACTGCTTATTCGGTCATTGATCTTTATCATAGTTTCTTCATCTTAACGTATTAGGTCTTACATTATAAATATATCCGTTGTTTTCCATAAAACTCATGGATGTATATATTTGTAAAGTTCTTACCTCACCTAAATTGAAATCCGATTAGAGATGTGAATCTAAGAATCTATAAAAAAAATGTAATCCTATGACAATCGAGTAAAACGCACAAAAAAGTAGATACCGTGGCGCTGTCTTTAGTTTTTAACAGAAGATTTGAACAAATGGAAAGAACAAACACCGCTAGTTTTACGAAAATCGGTTTTTGACCTTTGTGTACATACATACATACATATATTGGTGATCCGTAAATTTTCCTTCAACGCAAGAAATGTGTCATGCCATTTAAATTTCCAATGGAGACCGGATATTGCTTGGAATAATTTATTTCATGACATCAATGTTTACTTTTATTTCGTGTCATCTCTGTGAACATAAACGCTGAAATAAATTTGACAGTCATTGTCAATTTAAGTTTTAATACAAAGAAAACATGGCTGATTGACGGAGTTCAAAAAATATCGTGCAAAAAATTAGTTTCTAAATTATGCAAATGTCTTTTTTCTAGAAATGGATTTATCCAAAAACGATGTTTTTGGTTTCTTTCCAATTTTTTGTCTTCATTTACAGCCTTTAATTAGCAAGGAACTAGTCGTTGTTTACTCAAAATTTGTTCTTCCAATAAAAAAATTAAAATTTCTGATATAAAGTCTGACATAAATATGTCTTGTGGAGACCAGGTGTTACGATTGTTCAATGAGTAGATACTTTCGTTACTGTCAGAATAAAAGTTTCGCTATAAAGTAGTCGTTTGTTAGTCTCTTATTGTTAGTCTTATATTGTCTTTTGACATGCAAGTGTAGTTGTGGATTAGGTTGTCAGAGTTCACATTTTAGTGCCTTTAAATGTGGTGCTTTGTGTATGTTTAAAATTCTTGAATGCCGCAGTCTTAGTTATTAATATAACTCTGATAATTTAATATAAACAATTAAATAAGATTGGACGCTCCTAAGCGTGGACATCATTAAATACATCATTAAATACCATTTGAGAAGTTTTGGATTATTACTTAAATATCTTACTTACTATGAAAATATGCATATGTATATGCATATGTAGATGCACAGAGGGGGCTTTTTTCTCGATAGAAAATAAAATACTTTGTCACAGCGAGAACAAGGCGTAGCTTCTCATTCGAACTTTAAATTTCGAATTTGACATTTAATAGTTCAACAAACAAGCATTAGACAAATGCCTATACTCCAATACATCGCTGTCAGAATTTACTGAAATTTACTGATGATTTCGGGAATATAGACAGTTCACTCAACTTATCTTATTTAAAGTAGGCTCCATGTGTGTTGTAGTTAAATATCTGGCAAGGCTCACTAAGTTGTTGTTTCGAATTTCTTTTACCATTTTCTCAGTCTGTCCTGATTTTCTCCTAAAACTCAGGCAGTCGGACAGTAATGCCTTGCAAACTAAGACGCTTATACTCTAAGTCTCTTTTGGTAGTATAGTCGCACAGATCCAAACTTTCTTAAAAGGACTCTACTCTATTCTCGGACGAACTCCATCCAATAAGTGAGTGAGATTGTATCTGATAGTAACATTAAACACAGAGTCATACCATGTTCCCACCAAACAAAATCGCGAGGTTGCGTCAAATCTCTACAAACCTCCGAGGTTTCGCCATACGTTATCGGGTTTTCGAAATCTCGTGATTTCGGCGAAATCTCTTTGAGTTCATCCGTCCGTGAAAGGTTGTCAAACCGAACAAACCTATAGCGTGAACTTTGGTTTGTTTTGGTTTTCATTTATATTCTTAGTTGTAGATGTTACAAGTTTTTCGATTTTATTTTCATTTTAAATCGGACAAAGAGCTAATATTTTTAAAAGAAATATTCTAATTACACATAAATAATTTTTTTCAGCAAACGGAAAAGAAAAAAAATATAAAAAACGAAGATTGTTGACAATTGTTTTGTCAGCCACTTCAAAATTGGCATTTGAAATGACTTCAGATTGACATTTGAAATGATTTCAAATTGGTGGGAACGGCTTTCGAGATTTCGGCAAAAATTCATCGAAACCTCGGGGTTTCGGTTTGGTGAGAACGTAGCATTAGACTCTATCGATCTAGTATCAAATTTTAATATTCATATATTTCAATTTGTATATTTTTCATTACATATATGAGCTCTGCGAAATATTCGATTTGTTTATCCAGGCACGTAACATTTTTACTACAGCCCTACCCTTGTTGGAATGCAAAGATTTCAAATTGTCTGTATCACGAAGCTGATTGCCATCTTATCGCCAAGGAAATCGCTTTCTTGTTCCCATCGATAGGAAACACAAATGAATAGACCCGCTTGAGATCCTGGTCTTCTGACGCATTTTTAACACTTGATAACAACAAGAGATTATCATAATCTTTTGCTCTAGATTTTATTACCATTACTTTCATTCCTTTGTATTATAACTGGAAACAATGGTATTATTACCTGTCAAACGCCTGTCAAAAGATTAGTCCAACAGTTCATTCGGACAAATTTTTGACTTGAAATGACTTAATCAGTATCAGATTAGGTTGTTTATTAAATCAGATTAGATTAGAATTCGTTTATATTGCAGGAAATGAATTTAATATCTTCCGGTTTATGATCATAAACATCAGATGCGTTGCCTGCAATCGTGTCTCCACGGAAAAATTGCATTAAATTAAAAGTGAAAACTCATACGAAATTGTCATGAACCACAAATCCCCCCAGCTCTTTCCAATGCAAATTTATTGCGGTCGGGGATTTAAATTTCCCTCCACTATATCGGTCTATCACATCGTTTAACAAAGCGGATTATGTATGTGCATACAATATCCTCGACCCGGATGACGCGTTGGTCGTTGGAATTGTTTTCCATCGTCTAAAAGGGACGACACAGACAGAAATTGCGAAAACTAAACTAGAGGGCGTTTAGATTGGATTCCCGCCTTGGTGTTTGTTTGTAGCTTGTCTCGACAGTAAAGCAAGAATCAAACAACAGGGGGAGCCGATTACTTATTCACAGTCATGGTTTACAGACTCTTTTGATGTCGCGAATTGTGGTTGTGTCTGCTATTAAAACGTTGCTGAGGTTCAAGGAAGGAGCGGAAGTGAGAGGGAGTTTTATATTATTTTTTCCCCCCTGGTTCAGTAGGTAATCTGTGGTTGTTTAACAAGCAATAGATTGTCTAAGTAGGTGGTTTACCATTAAGAACAGCTAATTGTACTCCACCTACCTTGAGTTCATTGAGTGTCACTTCAATTTTTTTACTGACCCAGTGAACCCGGAAATCTTATGCATGTTTGTTATTTTCAGCGAAACATGTTTGATAGCATTTTTCAAACAATTTGTTAAAACTCCCAGGTCAACAGCACAGAAATAGAATTCTATTCTATGCACTCTCCGTAGTGTTTGCATCCATTAAGTTCGCAAATAATGCTTAAGGGTGGTTATGCTGCAAAAGTGTTCCGTATTTGGTTTCATTTTTCTTTTACGTGCTGGTATGTTGCGTGTCAACTTCTCATAGATGGTGTAAGGTTCACTTAACTGAAAGTGGGACACTTACACAAAGAGTCGAAGTGAGAGATCATAAGCACCTTGATAAATCAGAGCCTTTTATGTGGAGAGGTAATTGTTGCATAAAACAAGTGGGTGCTGGCGTTTTGTACATCCAAGATGTTACATTTTAGTATAATGTTTTTTTTTTTTGATATATCCTTTATTGTATGTAATAAAGTAATATGCCCCATAACGAAGCTTTTTTTAAAGATTCTTTTCTAGTCTGACTTGGATAAGTGTTTTATGTCAAAACTATATTTGTATAGGAACGACTGAACATCACCATGAACAAAGTATATACTGTCAACAAGAAAGGACACTACTAATCGTTTAATTGACAGAAGGTCACGTTATACAGTGACAACTTGAAGGTTGTTGACCTGAGGCTCCACTAACAATTTAAACAAAATGCACGTCACATTGTTGACATCGTTGACAAACTCACTTTTGGCAATTGGTATTTTCTTAAACTGAAAGGTTCCTAAAACCCTTTTACTCTAACTTTGTATAAAACCCCGATTATCCCCTTCACTTCTCAGAGAATATTACTAATCTTTGAATCAAATTGATGCCATATTTAGATTCTGTAGTGAAATTAAGTGTATAGGTGAATTGGTTTAGGTTTCTTATCGTGAAGGTTCTCTAGGGATCGTGATGCTTAGTGCTTTATGATAACCCTATAACTCTACTTAACCTAACCTAAGCTGCAGTTGAGCGAACATGGACATAGATATGAAAATCCACTCATTTGAATACATCAAAAATACAATCCTAAGTTTGGTCAAAACCTCGGTCATATGTATCAGCGTTGAGACCATTTGGGCGCCAATCTGAGCTTAGAGCAGAAATATGTTTCTATGTAGTGTACATAGGAACTACAAGAATCTTGAACCTTAAAACTAAACATGTGAGACGTCACTTAGACCAATAAACACTATTAGTATTCTACCATCAAACGAACCCAGTTTATCAACCATGAGAATCTCAAATGTGCTGCATATTGTTTTGCAATTTTATTAACATTAACTAATTTGATACTTATCAGGTGGCAAGGTTTCCTGCATTCGGTCTTAGACAATTTGGCACAAGGTCATTGCTTTTTACATTTTGAAGGCTGTTAACGATTTCTATAACCGTATTTTGTACTACTTAACACAAATAATCGCTAAAACCGGAAAATCTTGACACAAGGTTTTATTTATCGCTAGTGACTCAATTGAATTACGAGTACTACGAGTTGCACTATAACACTTATTTGCCTGAATGAAGTCACTTGAGTCATGTTGTCATACACTTCTTAGAATATTCCCATCTCTACTCCCTTTTTTTTATTTTTACATTGTATACATACATATGTATGTATTTTTGCAATACGTAACGTTGGCAGAAGTGAAGTACAATAGCAACTGCAATGTATTACAAATTCTATACGATGCCTCACTTAACCTCATTTTGTTTGCAACACACCCACTTACTTCCTCCTGTGTCGGAGCCCAGTGACCCAGTGTACGAACTGACTGACTGGCTGCTGTCAGTCATCTAGTCACGCGATTATTTCGAATGCAACTTCCAGCTATTCGATTAAAAATAGATTATTTCCACTACGCTTGACGGCGTATAGTTTATTTATAGAGATAAACCTATCTAAGGAGAGACCTAATTTACAATGCAATTTCGTATTCTTAATTGCGAGCTGATCCAGTTAAGTTTTATGATTGTGTAAGAGTTTTCAGTTAATTGTTAAAACGTTTTACGGTTTAATTTTATCCTCTGGAAACGAAGGGAGGTTTAACTTCTACAATGGGGAGTGGATCAGTGGGTGTAATAATAGTGTAAGTGCAGTAAATCCTAGTGGGTTTAATGAACACTATTGTACGAAGGCGTGCATAAAGGATTAGGAAATGCATATCAATTTACTATAAAGGCTGTGGAGTATAATTTGATAAATTAGGCATTCAATGGTACCTGGCAGGTAGTGGGCATCTATTTGCTTCCAGAGTAGCCTGTAGGTATACAAACTGTAGTATACAAACTAGAATCAGAATAGGTAAACCACTCAATAGAAGTTCTCCATAAATGCATGTTGACTTGAGACTATTTGCTATGATGTCAAGTGTAAAAACCCAATAAGAGAGGTAAAACAAAGTTATAAAAGTAATAACCGCTTACAAACAAACCAAAGAAACAACCAGACAAGTATGCCTTATAAGAACTAATTATGTAATTGCGTTTGAACCGAATTGGGAACTGTGCGTTTTGAAGAAAACATCGACGCTACTGGCAATAGTCTCGCTGAGGACCCACACCCATCGATTCGACGCCGTGCAGATGAAATGAGGTTTTGTCCATCCCCTATGTGGAATATTTTCCGAGTAGATCTTGGCCTAAAGGCGAGATTCAATTGCTTCAGGAATTGAACCCAAACGATTGACGCCATAAAGTCGATTGTTTTCTGTATCGCTAAATTTTATTAAATAAATGCAATGAAGCAAATTGTTGGTTTAATGAGTATCCTATACGTAAACGAAAAAAATTGTCGCATTGGAACTGAGGATAACACACAAGACGTTCATGAAATGTCTTACATCCACAAAAATTCAATCGACCAGCTGGTAGTGTCATCGGACCATATTTTTAAACAAAGGAGACGGGAGCTCACGTTACGATGAATGAAGCTTGTAACAGAACAATATAATATATGTAATCCAGGGTTAAGATCTATGAGTATGACAGAAGTATAGTCTTTGATGCTGAAGGTATGTTGCTTCGAAGGCAAGCCTGCTTTGTCACCTTAGTTTCTGGTTTTGAGCCTTTTTGCGCTTCTTGCAGAAGTTTGTTTTACAAACAGATATAAGGCCATCTGGTTTAGGAAGTTTGCAGAAGTTTGTTTTAAAACAGAACTGGAGCTACATATCTGCTTTAGGAAGGTTCTTAAGCTTCGCGGTATGTCTTCAGGAGGCATTTATTTGTAAGTACACGTCTCCGTTAAATGGAATTTGTAGTTACTATCCATACTGGGATTCAACAACATGAATGTGAGTTGCGTCCATTATTAATTTTAGCCGAAACTCCTTCATAGAAAGGAATCGATGGAAATGGATGTTTTCAATGTCATGTAGTTAAAAGATATTATACGTGGATACAGATATACCACCCGATAGCCGAAATTATTGTTAAAAATCGACTTCAATGCTTATAATTCGAATTGGTTTCAATACACCAATAAAACCGACAACGCCGGAAGTAAAGCTGAAGCAATTGCAACCTTTCTCAGATGGTGCTAGTGTCTACATGTGTTCCACATAATCCAAACCCAAACATTTTGGGACTATTTTGGATCTTAGTCTTTCTCCAGAGCTAAAAAAAACATCGTTTAAATATCTGCACTGGACAGGATTTTTCAATCAATGAGTCCCTCTTTTATTTCCAATGCCTCATTGGCTGCCAAATGCCACATTTCTGCCTATTTTTGCCTATTTCCCCCAAATGATCAAGGGAAAGCCGTAATAAGTAATTTTTACTTAAATTTCGGGATCTGGAAAAAATTTAAAATTTTGTTGGACAGGATATTTCAAACAACGAGTCCCTCTTTTATTTCCAATGCCTCATTGGCTGCCAAATGCCACATTTCTTGGAACAAAGTGGCCCATGCTTTAGATCATCCGATTGTAGGTCTTTTGGTTCAACCCTTTTATTCTTTGTTGCCTATTTCCCCCAAATGATCAAGGGAAAGCCGTAATAAGTAATTTTTACTTAAATTTCGGGATCTGGAAAAAATTGAAAATTTTGCTGGACAGGAAATTTCAAACAACGAGTCCCTCTTTTATTTCCAATGCCTCATTGGCTGCCAAATGCCACATTTCTTGGAACAAAGTGGCCCATGCTTTAGATCATCCGATTGTAGGTCTTTTGGTTCAACCCTTTTATTCTTTGTTGCCTATTTCCCCCAAATGATCAAGGGAAAACCGTAATAAGTAATTTTTACTTAAATTTCGGGATCTGGAAAAAATTGAAAATTTTGCTGGACAGGAAATTTCAAACAACGAGTCCCTCTTTTATTTCCAATGCCTCATTGGCTGCCAAATACCACATTTCTTGGAACAAAGTGGCCCATGCTTTAGATCATCCGATTGTAGGTCTTTTGGTTCAACCCTTTTATTCTTTGTTGCCTATTTCCCCCAAATGATCAAGGGAAAGCCGTAATAAGTAATTTTTACTTAAATTTCGGGATCTGGAAAAAATTGAAAATTTTGCTGGACAGGAAATTTCAAACAACGAGTCCCTCTTTTATTTCCAATGCCTCATTGGCTGCCAAATGCCACATTTCTTGGAACAAAGTGGCCCATGCTTTAGATCATCCGATTGTAGGTCTTTTGGTTCACCCCTTTTATTCTTTGTTGCCTATTTCCCCCAAATGATCAAGGGAAAGCCGTAATAAGTAATTTTTACTTAAATTTCGGGATCTGGAAAAAATTGAAAATTTTGCTGGACAGGATTTTTCAAACAACGAGTCCCTCTTTTATTTCCAATGCCTCATTGGCTGCCAAATGCCACATTTCTTGGTACAAAGTTGCCCATGCTTTAGATCATCCGATTGTAGGTCTTTTAGTTCAACCCTTTTATTCTTTGTTGCCTATTTCACCCAAATGATCAAGGGAAAACCGTAATAAGTGAGTTTTACTTAAATTTCGGGATCTGGAAAAAATTTAAAATTTTGTTGGACAGGATATTTCAAACAACGAGTCCCTCTTTTATTTCCAATGCCTCATTGGCTGCCAAATGCCACATTTCTTGGAACAAAGTGGCCCATGCTTTAGATCATCCGATTGTAGGTCTTTTGGTTCAACCCTTTTATTCTTTGTTGCCTATTTCCCCCAAATGATCAAGGGAAAGCCGTAATAAGTAATTTTTACTTAAATTTCGGGATCTGGAAAAAATTGAAAATTTTGCTGGACAGGAAATTTCAAACAACGAGTCCCTCTTTTATTTCCAATGCCTCATTGGCTGCCAAATGCCACATATCTTGCAACAAAGTTGCCCGTGCAACTTTTGGTTCAACCCTTTTATTCTTTGTTGCCTATTTCACCCAAATGATCAAGGGAAAGCCGTAATAAGTGATTTTTACTTAAATTTCGGGATCTGGAAAAAATTTAAAATTTTGCTGGACAGGATTTTTCAAACAACGAGTCCCTCTTTCATTTCATATTCCTCATTGGCTGCCAAATGCCACATTTCTTGGAACAAAGTGGCCCATGCTTTAGATCATCCGATTGTAGGTCTTTTGGTTCAACCCTTTTATTCTTTGTTGCCTATTTCCCCAAAATGATCAAGGGAAAGCCGTAATAAGTAATTTTTACTTAAATTTCGGGATCTGGAAAAAATTTAAAATTTTGCTGGACAGGAAATTTCAAACAACGAGTCCCTCTTTTATTTCCAATGCCTCATTGGCTGCCAAATGCCACATTTCTTGGAACAAAGTGGCCCATGCTTTAGATCATCCGATTGTAGGTCTTTTGATTCAACCCTTTTATTCTTTGTTGCCTATTTCACCCAAATGATCAAGGGAAAACCGTAATAAGTAATTTTTACTTAAATTTCGGGATCTGGAAAAAATTGAAAATTTTGCTGGACAGGAAATTTCAAACAACGAGTCCCTCTTTTATTTCCAATGCCTCATTGGCTGCCAAATACCACATTTCTTGGAACAAAGTGGCCCATGCTTTAGATCATCCGATTGTAGGTCTTTTGGTTCAACCCTTTTATTCTTTGTTGCCTATTTCCCCCAAATGATCAAGGGAAAGCCGTAATAAGTAATTTTTACTTAAATTTCGGGATCTGGAAAAAATTGAAAATTTTGCTGGACAGGAAATTTCAAACAACGAGTCCCTCTTTTATTTCCAATGCCTCATTGGCTGCCAAATGCCACATTTCTTGGAACAAAGTGGCCCATGCTTTAGATCATCCGATTGTAGGTCTTTTGGTTCACCCCTTTTATTCTTTGTTGCCTATTTCCCCCAAATGATCAAGGGAAAGCCGTAATAAGTAATTTTTACTTAAATTTCGGGATCTGGAAAAAATTGAAAATTTTGCTGGACAGGATTTTTCAAACAACGAGTCCCTCTTTTATTTCCAATGCCTCATTGGCTGCCAAATGCCACATTTCTTGGTACAAAGTTGCCCATGCTTTAGATCATCCGATTGTAGGTCTTTTGGTTCAACCCTTTTATTCTTTGTTGCCTATTTCACCCAAATGATCAAGGGAAAACCGTAATAAGTGAGTTTTACTTAAATTTCGGGATCTGGAAAAAATTTAAAATTTTGTTGGACAGGATATTTCAAACAACGAGTCCCTCTTTTATTTCCAATGCCTCATTGGCTGCCAAATGCCACATTTCTTTTAACAAAGTGGCCCATGCTTTAGATCATCCGATTGTAGGTCTTTTGGTTCAACCCTTTTATTCTTTGTTGCCTATTTCCCCCAAATGATCAAGGGAAAACCGTAATAAGTAATTTTTACTTAAATTTCGGGATCTGGAAAAAATTGAAAATTTTGCTGGACAGGAAATTTCAAACAACGAGTCCCTCTTTTATTTCCAATGCCTCATTGGCTGCCAAATGCCACATATCTTGCAACAAAGTTGCCCGTGCAACTTTTGGTTCAACCCTTTTATTCTTTGTTGCCTATTTCACCCAAATGATCAAGGGAAAGCCGTAATAAGTGATTTTTACTTAAATTTCGGGATCTGGAAAAAATTGAAAATTTTGCTGGACAGGATATTTCAAACAACGAGTCCCTCTTTTATTTCCAATGCCTCATTGGCTGCCAAATGCCACATATCTTGCAACAAAGTTGCCCGTGCAACTTTTGGTTCAACCCTTTTATTCTTTGTTGCCTATTTCACCCAAATGATCAAGGGAAAGCCGTAATAAGTGATTTTTACTTAAATTTCGGGATCTGGAAAAAATTTAAAATTTTGCTGGACAGGATTTTTCAAACAACGAGTCCCTCTTTCATTTCATATGCCTCATTGGCTGCCAAATGCCACATTTCTTGGAACAAAGTGGCCCATGCTTTAGATCATCCGATTGTAGGTCTTTTGGTTCAACCCTTTTATTCTTTGTTGCCTATTTCCCCCAAATGATCAAGGGAAAGCCGTAATAAGTAAGTTTTACTTAAATTTCGGGATCTGGAAAAAATTTAAAATTTTGCTGGACAGGAAATTTCAAACAACGAGTCCCTCTTTTATTTCCAATGCCTCATTGGCTGCCAAATTCCACATTTCTTGGAACAAAGTGGCCCATGCTTTAGATCATCCGATTGTAGGTCTTTTGGTTCACCCCTTTTATTCTTTGTTGCCTATTTCCCCCAAATGATCAAGGGAAAGCCGTAATAAGTAATTTTTACTTAAATTTCGGGATCTGGAAAAAATTGAAAATTTTGCTGGACAGGATTTTTCAAACAACGAGTCCCTCTTTTATTTCCAATGCCTCATTGGCTGCCAAATGCCACATTTCTTGGTACAAAGTTGCCCATGCTTTAGATCATCCGATTGTAGGTCTTTTGGTTCAACCCTTTTATTCTTTGTTGCCTATTTCACCCAAATGATCAAGGGAAAACCGTAATAAGTGAGTTTTACTTAAATTTCGGGATCTGGAAAAAATTTAAAATTTTGTTGGACAGGATATTTCAAACAACGAGTCCCTCTTTTATTTCCAATGCCTCATTGGCTGCCAAATGCCACATTTCTTTTAACAAAGTGGCCCATGCTTTAGATCATCCGATTGTAGGTCTTTTGGTTCAACCCTTTTATTCTTTGTTGCCTATTTCCCCCAAATGATCAAGGGAAAACCGTAATAAGTAATTTTTACTTAAATTTCGGGATCTGGAAAAAATTGAAAATTTTGCTGGACAGGAAATTTCAAACAACGAGTCCCTCTTTTATTTCCAATGCCTCATTGGCTGCCAAATGCCACATATCTTGCAACAAAGTTGCCCGTGCAACTTTTGGTTCAACCCTTTTATTCTTTGTTGCCTATTTCACCCAAATGATCAAGGGAAAGCCGTAATAAGTGATTTTTACTTAAATTTCGGGATCTGGAAAAAATTGAAAATTTTGCTGGACAGGATATTTCAAACAACGAGTCCCTCTTTTATTTCCAATGCCTCATTGGCTGCCAAATGCCACATATCTTGCAACAAAGTTGCCCGTGCAACTTTTGGTTCAACCCTTTTATTCTTTGTTGCCTATTTCACCCAAATGATCAAGGGAAAGCCGTAATAAGTGATTTTTACTTAAATTTCGGGATCTGGAAAAAATTTAAAATTTTGCTGGACAGGATTTTTCAAACAACGAGTCCCTCTTTCATTTCATATGCCTCATTGGCTGCCAAATGCCACATTTCTTGGAACAAAGTGGCCCATGCTTTAGATCATCCGATTGTAGGTCTTTTGGTTCAACCCTTTTATTCTTTGTTGCCTATTTCCCCCAAATGATCAAGGGAAAGCCGTAATAAGTAAGTTTTACTTAAATTTCGGGATCTGGAAAAAATTTAAAATTTTGCTGGACAGGAAATTTCAAACAACGAGTCCCTCTTTTATTTCCAATGCCTCATTGGCTGCCAAATTCCACATTTCTTGGAACAAAGTGGCCCATGCTTTAGATCATCCGATTGTAGGTCTTTTAGTTCAACCCTTTTATTCTTTGTTGCCTATTTCCCCCAAATGATCAAGGGAAAACCGTAATAAGTAATTTTTACTTAAATTTCGGGATCTGGAAAAAATTGAAAATTTTGCTGGACAGGAAATTTCAAACAACGAGTCCCTCTTTTATTTCCAATGCCTCATTGACTGCCAAATACCACATTTCTTGGAACAAAGTGGCCCATGCTTTAGATCATCCGATTGTAGGTCTTTCGGTTCAACCCTTTTATTCTTTGTTGCCTATTTCCCCCAAATGATCAAGGGAAAGCCGTAATAAGTAATTTTTACTTAAATTTCGGGATCTGGAAAAAATTGAAAATTTTGCTGGACAGGAAATTTCAAACAACGAGTCCCTCTTTTATTTCCAATGCCTCATTGGCTGCCAAATACCACATTTCTTGGAACAAAGTGGCCCATGCTTTAGATCATCCGATTGTAGGTCTTTCGGTTCAACCCTTTTATTCTTTGTTGCCTATTTCCCCCAAATGATCAAGGGAAAGCCGTAATAAGTAATTTTTACTTAAATTTCGGGATCTGGAAAAAATTGAAAATTTTGCTGGACAGGAAATTTCAAACAACGAGTCCCTCTTTTATTTCCAATGCCTCATTGGCTGCCAAATGCCACATTTCTTGGTACAAAGTTGCCCATGCTTTAGATCATCCGATTGTAGGTCTTTTAGTTCAACCCTTTTATTCTTTGTTGCCTATTTCATCCAAATGATCAAGGGAAAACCGTAATAAGTGAGTTTTACTTAAATTTCGGGATCTGGAAAAAATTGAAAATTTTGCTGGACAGGAAATTTCAAACAACGAGTCCCTCTTTTATTTCCAATGCCTCATTGACTGCCAAATACCACATTTCTTGGAACAAAGTGGCCCATGCTTTAGATCATCCGATTGTAGGTCTTTCGGTTCAACCCTTTTATTCTTTGTTGCCTATTTCCCCCAAATGATCAAGGGAAAGCCGTAATAAGTAATTTTTACTTAAATTTCGGGATCTGGAAAAAATTGAAAATTTTGCTGGACAGGAAATTTCAAACAACGAGTCCCTCTTTTATTTCCAATGCCTCATTGGCTGCCAAATACCACATTTCTTGGAACAAAGTGGCCCATGCTTTAGATCATCCGATTGTAGGTCTTTCGGTTCAACCCTTTTATTCTTTGTTGCCTATTTCCCCCAAATGATCAAGGGAAAGCCGTAATAAGTAATTTTTACTTAAATTTCGGGATCTGGAAAAAATTGAAAATTTTGCTGGACAGGAAATTTCAAACAACGAGTCCCTCTTTTATTTCCAATGCCTCATTGGCTGCCAAATGCCACATTTCTTGGTACAAAGTTGCCCATGCTTTAGATCATCCGATTGTAGGTCTTTTAGTTCAACCCTTTTATTCTTTGTTGCCTATTTCACCCAAATGATCAAGGGAAAACCGTAATAAGTGAGTTTTACTTAAATTTCGGGATCTGGAAAAAATTTAAAATTTTGTTGGACAGGATATTTCAAACAACGAGTCCCTCTTTTATTTCCAATGCCTCATTGGCTGCCAAATGCCACATTTCTTGGAACAAAGTGGCCCATGCTTTAGATCATCCGATTGTAGGTCTTTTGGTTCAACCCTTTTATTCTTTGTTGCCTATTTCCCCCAAATGATCAAGGGAAAGCCGTAATAAGTAATTTTTACTTAAATTTCGGGATCTGGAAAAAATTGAAAATTTTGCTGGACAGGAAATTTCAAACAACGAGTCCCTCTTTTATTTCCAATGCCTCATTGGCTGCCAAATGCCACATATCTTGCAACAAAGTTGCCCGTGCAACTTTTGGTTCAACCCTTTTATTCTTTGTTGCCTATTTCACCCAAATGATCAAGGGAAAGCCGTAATAAGTGATTTTTACTTAAATTTCGGGATCTGGAAAAAATTTAAAATTTTGCTGGACAGGATTTTTCAAACAACGAGTCCCTCTTTCATTTCATATGCCTCATTGGCTGCCAAATGCCACATTTCTTGGAACAAAGTGGCCCATGCTTTAGATCATCCGATTGTAGGTCTTTTGGTTCAACCCTTTTATTCTTTGTTGCCTATTTCCCCCAAATGATCAAGGGAAAGCCGTAATAAGTAATTTTTACTTAAATTTCGGGATCTGGAAAAAATTTAAAATTTTGCTGGACAGGAAATTTCAAACAACGAGTCCCTCTTTTATTTCCAATGCCTCATTGGCTGCCAAATGCCACATTTCTTGGAACAAAGTGGCCCATGCTTTAGATCATCCGATTGTAGGTCTTTTGATTCAACCCTTTTATTCTTTGTTGCCTATTTCACCCAAATGATCAAGGGAAAACCGTAATAAGTAATTTTTACTTAAATTTCGGGATCTGGAAAAAATTGAAAATTTTGCTGGACAGGAAATTTCAAACAACGAGTCCCTCTTTTATTTCCAATGCCTCATTGGCTGCCAAATACCACATTTCTTGGAACAAAGTGGCCCATGCTTTAGATCATCCGATTGTAGGTCTTTTGGTTCAACCCTTTTATTCTTTGTTGCCTATTTCCCCCAAATGATCAAGGGAAAGCCGTAATAAGTAATTTTTACTTAAATTTCGGGATCTGGAAAAAAATTGAAAATTTTGCTGGACAGGAAATTTCAAACAACGAGTCCCTCTTTTATTTCCAATGCCTCATTGGCTGCCAAATGCCACATTTCTTGGAACAAAGTGGCCCATGCTTTAGATCATCCGATTGTAGGTCTTTTGGTTCACCCCTTTTATTCTTTGTTGCCTATTTCCCCCAAATGATCAAGGGAAAGCCGTAATAAGTAATTTTTACTTAAATTTCGGGATCTGGAAAAAATTGAAAATTTTGCTGGACAGGAAATTTCAAACAACGAGTCCCTCTTTTATTTCCAATGCCTCATTGGCTGCCAAATGCCACATTTCTTGGAACAAAGTGGCCCATGCTTTAGATCATCCGATTGTAGGTCTTTTGGTTCACCCCTTTTATTCTTTGTTGCCTATTTCCCCCAAATGATCAAGGGAAAACCGTAATAAGTAATTTTTACTTAAATTTCGGGATCTGGAAAAAATTGAAAATTTTGCTGGACAGGATATTTCAAACAACGAGTCCCTCTTTTATTTCCAATGCCTCATTGGCTGCCAAATGCCACATATCTTGCAACAAAGTTGCCCGTGCAACTTTTGGTTCAACCCTTTTATTCTTTGTTGCCTATTTCACCCAAATGATCAAGGGAAAGCCGTAATAAGTGATTTTTACTTAAATTTCGGGATCTGGAAAAAATTGAAAATTTTGCTGGACAGGATATTTCAAACAACGAGTCCCTCTTTTATTTCCAATGCCTCATTGGCTGCCAAATGCCACATATCTTGCAACAAAGTTGCCCGTGCAACTTTTGGTTCAACCCTTTTATTCTTTGTTGCCTATTTCACCCAAATGATCAAGGGAAAGCCGTAATAAGTGATTTTTACTTAAATTTCGGGATCTGGAAAAAATTGAAAATTTTGCTGGACAGGATATTTCAAACAACGAGTCCCTCTTTTATTTCCAATGCCTCATTGGCTGCCAAATGCCACATATCTTGCAACAAAGTTGCCCGTGCAACTTTTGGTTCAACCCTTTTATTCTTTGTTGCCTATTTCACCCAAATGATCAAGGGAAAGCCGTAATAAGTGATTTTTACTTAAATTTCGGGATCTGGAAAAAATTGAAAATTTTGCTGGACAGGATATTTCAAACAACGAGTCCCTCTTTTATTTCCAATGCCTCATTGGCTGCCAAATGCCACATATCTTGCAACAAAGTTGCACGGGCAACTTTTGGTTCAACCCTTTTATTCTTTGTTGCCTATTTCACCCAAATGATCAAGGGAAAGCCGTAATAAGTGATTTTTACTTAAATTTCGGGATCTGGAAAAAATTGAAAACTTTGCTGGACAGGATATTTCAAACAACGAGTCCCTCTTTTATTTCCAATGCCTCATTGGCTGCCAAATGCCACATATCTTGCAACAAAGTTGCCCGTGCAACTTTTGGTTCAACCCTTTTATTCTTTGTTGCCTATTTCACCCAAATGATCAAGGGAAAGCCGTAATAAGTGATTTTTACTTAAATTTCGGGATCTGGAAAAAATTGAAAACTTTGCTGGACATGACATTTCAAACAACGAGTCCCTCTTTAATTGCTATCGCTTGCTATCGACTCTAATGACAAGGTCAACAGGATCACCAATCTTAAGCTACAAGAGGTGTAACTGGAATAAACTGTGAAACTTTTATACTATTTCATCGGCACTTCAGAATGTTTTTGTTCTGTTCTGTGAAGGTGGCTGGTTAACCTAATCTTTAATACAGATACTATACAGACTTCATACAGATACTATTGTACCACGGCAGATGTTTCGAAGAACTCAATGAAATTCGATATAGTGATGCCAGAAGGCCACTAGGAATGGTTTTCATAAAAGTGCTATTTTTCCCATAGAAATAGTGGAATTATTCTTCTCATTCAGTGGGAAATAACTTCATTCTAAAAATGTGCATTTAGCTTCTACCACGTTTGGTGCAAAACTTACATGTGGAACACATTCTAGTGGAGTTATTCCCTCGCAGGGTTTTCCCCAATATCTAAACACGCTTTTATGGAATTCTGTACATTAACATGGAATTGCTACCATTCTTCGTAAGCCAACACTTTTGTGCTTAAGATAAGAATGTGCTCAAACGCACTTCTATTCTTATTAAGGGTTAGTGCTGAAGTGAAGTATTTTTTTTCCTGTTTTGGAATTTGGTGTATGAAGAAGGATATGAATAACAATATGGGGAGTGATGTCGTACCATTCCGATGTCGACATTGCCAAAAAAAGATATTCTACGTGAAGGATACACCTATAGTGTATCACATTGAATAGCCTTCATATTGTAAAAATAATTTTGTCAACGGCAATAACTACTCAAAAGACTTAACTTTCACGACATGTGACATTATTCATCTCAATGTCTTACTGTCAGTAAATAAGCACGTTTAGCTAAACTGAGCAAAATAAACACTTTTAAAGCTTAAAAAAATTTGAATATCAACTAAGAGTATAATCTTAAGTGTTTTTCTGTGATAATAAATAAAATATTTATGTAGTATCTGGCACTCATTTCTGTACCACAACTTTACTAAAATGTTTTATGGGTCTAAATTCAATTTATCTTAAATCGTAAAAAAATATATTTTATGAATTTTTCACAAAATTTAATTTGCATACATTAAAAGCAAGTGAAGCCAAATGGATTTTATAACGTACGTACGTGTCCATTAATATATTTACCCTTGAAGTACTAAAATGGTAGGGCGGCCTACTTCCTGTACTTTATTTCATAAATGAAATACCATTGATGAATATACTCTAATCAAGATACTAAAATTCCCCACATAGTTGTAGTGCTTTATGTTTGATAAAAATGCGAGCTATTTGCCACTTTTATTATCTTTCCAAGTAATGAGTCAGTTATGCGATGTAATTTCCACTACTAATTCCATTGTTTACTTTCTAAGCGCAGAGCAACTTGTGAGGCACTCATGAGTCACCAAAATGACATATGCTTGGAGCCAATAGCACACTTTAATTAATATTTCATAACGCCTTTCTAATGGGTCCCAAAACGAACACTCCTTTAGGTTGTGAACATACTTAAACACTCTTTCAACTAACTATGAGTACTCATCCATTCACGGTTCTAATGGCCCTTCAATTAAATTTGTATTTCCGGTACTTCCATCGATTTCCAGTAAGTGTCATTCGACCCTAAACCTAAATCAAAGTGCACTTTCGTCTATCTATGCCGTATGAGTATCTTGTATGTAATTGCTGGTTTCTAACTACAAATTAGGGAACTGTGTTATCTGCCATCGGTGTCCAAACTTACTTTCCTTGAAAGTAACTCACCATCATGTGCACATGAACAGTCAACGGAGTGCAATCAGGTGAATGAAACTTCACGTGTTCCGCATGTCATTGTTTTTAACTTTCTGAGTTTCTATCGATCAAGTTACCCGTGGTTACCCACTGAGGCAAGGAAAGTAAATTCTACAATACGTGCACATCCGCTGCTGGGGCAATTGCAACTTTAAGCGAAATGAGTTCAAATCACTACGTCGCATGCTTCATTGCATTTGGATGGTTTCCAACCATAAGTATCTACTGGGGTTGGTTTTCATCTTGTGGAAGCGTGTGGGATTGGTTATGTGAATCCATTTGTATATAGGATTGGGGTAGCTTATACATACGTTTGGGATCGTGAACCACCTGGGGAATTGGTTTCCGTTTGGGAGTCGTCGGTTGAGTTCATTTGGAACACTTTAATTATCAAATTGTTATGTCGAATGACTGGTGCTTGGTGTCATTTCGTGGATAATGGGTGTGTGCTGGTTTTTAATTATGTCACTTGTAGCTCGAAACCATTTTAGTGAATTTGAACAGTGTTCGTCATTATCGTTTGGTTTCGTGTTCTGTCCATTTTTGTAAAACAATGTTTACAAGTTGAGTTCTTTGAACTGATTTTGTCTAGTAGGAATTACTTTTTATTGAAACAACAGCATTCTAACAACACGAAGTTCTAGCCACTTGCTTACTGGCTATTGGTAATCAACAATAAAACAGATTGTTCCACCAATATAAGTGTCAATCATCTCAAGATTGGATATGATTTTATTAGGTTCGGGTTCTATTCCAATCTTATAGGACCCTTCTGTGGTTTACCAACTAACCAACTAAAGTGAGAGATATATTGCTGGGAAAGGATGAAAAGCTCTTACTTATACATATTGGTACTCAAATTCTCTAGGAAAAGATTGTAGTGCTAAAATCTTAACTGATTTCCTTACCGGTCACTATTCTGTCAAATATCACCTTAACAAAATTGTCATAAGTCAATGTGACACTTGCATACTGTGCCTTGAGGACGCCACACATCATGTGCGAAAGGCTAGCTATTGCTCGCAGGATTCAAATTTGTGTGCAACACAGTTTTTAGAAGATAGTACAAAGTCACTAGTCGGACAACATTATTCTAACTAGTTAGCACATTCATTCACTAGTTAGCTCATTCAATGACTACGTAACTGCCTCCAATTGCGCACTTCAAGTCGGTTGAACTATTACTTGTGCACGCTACCCAATGGGAGTATACCTCCACTGCGTTGTCCTTCGGCATGTTAACTATCTCAAACGACTAATGCGCGTTTCTTCCCCTTCAAGACCCGAAACGCAAGCGATCGAAGCAATGATCGAAGATATTTTCATCTGGTTTTGACAGAGATCGTGCTTCATCGCCATAAAGTAGGACTGGGATGCTTAAGGTCTTGTGTAGGATGTCCGCAGCCCAAAGAAACAGCAATTGGCAAGAATTAATCCTCATTTTGGTTGCTCTTGAATTCTGATAGGAAAGAGTTTAGGACCGCATCGAAATGGTTCCACATGACTGTGACGGAGATAAGTCTATCCATACTTCGCAAACCCAAAGTAATCATTCCTAACAAGCCACATTCAAGATGAACCTTAGTCTAACTATGTGAAGAAAGAACTACATATGTATGCATGTATATTAATGACTAATTAATCATCCAAACCTTACTACTTAATATATGTATATGTATTTGTAACCAGTTTTCCAAATTACATCACCATCTGAAATCCTTGATTGTTAATTTTCCGACGGAATCTGTGACATCGATTGAAATCAATTTTCTTTTATCATTTCACAGTGCTTCGCTCATCGTGATTCTACGATTCAAGGAGGTTAATTGAATTAAAACAATTATCAATGAGCAACGACAAAAAAGCATACATATTTTCCAAAGTCTCACATGGCCTTCGCATATTTGCATTAATTGGCGAAATTGAATTATTGATCATCGTCATCGCCGTCGTCAGTAGTGAGTCTGTATTGGTTTTCACATTTTTATGAATTTTGTAAGCCACAATCCAGCAACAGTTGAATAATTTTGAAAATCCATCGCAGACAGTTTGTCGCCTCGAAATTTTCAATTTCCGTTCCTTTTGAAGTTCGCTGAACTCTCTAGAACTCATTCCGACTCTTGGAAATTTCATACATCACCCTGGGGGCGCATGAAGGGTGCAGACTAATCCAATTAACCAAACGATAAATAACTGTCACAGGTTCGAGTATCAAATGTAATGTTGCAGGCTCGTGGAATGCGCACACCTAGGACATATGACATGGACAGGACTTTCCTGGCACGTTCACGAGGGTCAGCTGAAAATGAACGTTTATGTGTACTCTTGTATCTACATATTTGCCCATCCTTTTGAGTTGTAGGTGTACGAGTATGTGTATACCATCATTTATTTCAGCTGAGTAAATTTTTAGCCATTAACGGAAATACAAGGGGTGACGCCGCCAAACAGTGTTGGTATTTTTGTTTTATAGACAATTTTCGGTGGTGTGGCTAAAAGTCAATTAGAAAAGGAAGTCTCTTATATCACTGCCACCATATTTTTTGTTTTATCCCTTTTTAATGGTGGAAGGGAATTTATGTATCTGCTGACTAAGGTGTGTTTTTATATTTCCTTTTCGGCAGAGGACATTAGAATGTGCAAATGAGGAATTAATGCATGTGTGCTTTGAAATATAATCCTTTTATTGCACAGGAAAGGTTGGAAGCTTATTAAGGTGGAAGACTGATATTTTATTAGGGAATTTATTAGGTGTTGTAAAGATATAAAATTACGTAGGCTGTTAGAGTAATTGGCCTTAAGATAATTCCAGGACTGTTAGCTGACATTTTTCCTATTCTACTCTTATTGTTAAAAGAAACATATGTATCTACATTCTACCCTAAAAAAAGTCCTGTCTGTGAAGAAAGTTGAAAATACTGACTGGATTTGGGTGTAAAAGGGTGTTGGTGTTGCACTTCGAGCAGGAACATTTCTTATCTTAACAGATTATACAATCCCTATGAGCGTGCACCGAAATAATTTGATCTCTAAACTTTGCACATGTACACATCTGTCAGTTCTCTAATCCCTACTTGCTTAACGACGCTCGTGAATTGAGATACTATGAACATTCTTCCAGAATAGTTACAAAGTAAAAAATACAAATATTTGACGCAACTAGAACGCCTAGCTGTTATACATATTCTTCGCACAAATATCAATTTTCAACTTTTGTCTGAGAAGATTTTTCACGAGAGTTATTCTTTCGGATGTTTGTCAGTTGCTCGCGAAAGTTGAAAAAGTGTAAACATCTTTTTTGTTGTCTGAGAATCGAACCTCAATTTCTTGCTCAGTTGTCCGTCAGTACTAACCACTGAGTCACGGCGCCCACTTGGCGCCAGAATAGTTAAGATTAAAAAATGCTATGTGAATTCCAAAATTGGTAAAACCATGGTTGAGCTTGTTTGTTAAAGTGTACATACATAGCGTTAGGCTAGTGTTAACGTCATTCGTGACGATGTGGAATACTTTTAGAAGTCGAACAAAAAAATAGACTTGCAAATTGTAATAGTATGTCTTCCACAATATCAGTTGGTTTTATCCTAGTCTGTGATGCCTATAAGTGTGCTGTGAAAAGTACCTCTGAAAATTTGATATGCGATCGTAATCACAAAGTAAAATGTTTAGAGCCATTATTATTATTATTCTAATTGGGGAGTCGTTGGTACATTCTGGAACTGCGGTTTATCGAAGAGTCTTACTGTATCGACGCATAACTTTCTAAACTAAGTTATTTACTCCAGAAGGGTTGTAGGTAGATAGTCTCGAACTCTCAAACTTCTCTAGGTTTTTGGGTACCACAAAGATTGTTATATAGTCTGAGAAGTCATTTATTTTGGATGAACCCCAAGGTTATTATACATATATCATCCACAGTAGCGGACATAATACGGAATCCTGCAGCACGTCACCTCCGAAGTAGTATTGTCTTGATCCATCCATCGTCAATGTCGTACAGCAGTATCATATTTCTCAAATAGTTCGTCTTTTGAAGGTATTCCGACACTGTTCTGGCGTCTTATGATTGTACACTTCGCTGTACTGATTAGGTTCGGTCTGGACCGTTTTTACTGGAGGAATGTTGCCCTTTCGTAAATAATGGAGTAGACAACTGTTGTAAGTTAAATTCGCCCAAGCAATTATCTTCCATGCCTCAGAAAGACGAATTCTATGTAGCTTTTCAGATTTGTGTCTTCTTTTGAACTGATATCGCATAAGATAGACACAATGATTAGGCAAACAGATGACTAATTCGACTGAGCAATTACTAACCTAACGTAATCTAATCACAGAAGTAGAGCACGAAAATCAATGCAAATCTACGTCTGACATGTCTTTTCCGTCAAAGACAAAATATAAGCAATCACATTCTTACTCAATTAACCCCACCAACTGTTTTCCTTTTCCAAGCAGACTTTCAACGATGAAAGGCATGAATAAACGACAAATCATAAAATCATTCTTATTGATCGCAACAACCAACCCCTCTCGTAAATCAAAACTTTTCTTTGCAGAAATTTCTGCAAACATTGTAATATTGCTGTGTAAAATTACCCCTTCCATTAGAACGGAACTACGAGTATGTGACTTCAGAAAATCACAAATATTCGTAACCCTAAAAATTATTACCATCCCATTGTGTGCCAGGCACTGTCACCCATTCTCAGAAAGGTCTCTTTCGTGCGCCATGACTTTTGTCGTGCATTCCTATAAAACTCCCATCAAATCGTATTCAAATAATTTACACGACTCTCAACATGACTACGACAAGCTGGCTCCCGTTCTGCGAATATTCTTAGAAAGTCCTAGCAATTCATATCCCCCTTTAACTAAACTTTTCTCCTTTGTAATTTCAGGTTATCAATCGCAGCAAAGTTGGTTGATGTTTTCAAGGTTGAATACCTAGGAAACCAGGCCATAGCAATACAATACTACAAGAAAACAACAACAGGAAAAGCAGCAGTATATAGAAATAGCAATGTCCTCCATGAATATGCCCCCACCACCGCCACCGAAACCGAATAAAATGAACGGCAATCGGTCGGTGAACGGTAGCACGAATAGTCTTTGTGAAATTCAGAACGGCAATGGTCGTAGTCCTTGCTACACGCCACCACAAACAGACAGAGAACAAGTCGTGATGACACCGAAAGGTAAGACAGCCAACAGCACGGTGATCCTTATCGAAAGGAAGCTGGTCGATGAGATCAATGACCGTGTGCATGTTGCGGGCGGAGATCATACTGGCATCATCATCAACAAGGACACAGTGAATGGGCAAAAAAGTGCAAGCGTTCCAGCTCAACTATCATTAGAATTCCGGGTATTCTTGGTCAGTGCAAATAGTGGCAACCACTCACAAGAATCGAGGACATTGCGATTTTGGTTCCGCGATTGGTTGAAGGATGACGAGAAACAGGCTCATATAGCACAAGATTTCTTCAGAGAACTGGTCAGCCCAAAGGAATTTCCCAGAGGTAAGTGTGACGAAATTCTAAAAGTTATTGTCTAAAATGTTGGGGTTTTAGATTACGTGGGATTCATCAAGAAGATCATGAAACTACTTCAACGTGGTTACGATGAGATACAATCACTCGAGATCGAGCTGAGGATACTTGAGGAAACATCCGCTCCTCCGTCCAGGCCACGTAAGTAGTTGCATTTTTGTCTGTTTCTTGTATCACTATCTTCCTTTCCTTTATCCTGTGGAATTCTTTTACGCGATTTTTAGCTAGAGATGGTTACATTATCTATTGTTATGGTGATTGCAATCGAAAGTTCGAGGAGGCCCTTCTGGCACAGAAGCAAACAGGTGATGGCGATGACCTGATGAAGGCCATTTGGTTGGATATCTATAATGAAGGCGCACTAACAAGAAAATAACTCGTTGTTTTTTTTTGTTTTGTTTTGATGGTTTTTCTTTTGAGTTTCTAAATTTTGTTGTTTCTAAACGCAAATTGGACGAAGAATTGCATGCTAAGGAACAATTAATACCGAAAAGGATTCACCTCGTAATTGGTCTTCCTTTTGCTTTATTTCCATATTTATGAATTATTGATATAATAAAAAAAGAAAGAATCTGTGGAAATATAATCGTGTAACAAACTAATAAGAGTCTTAATTACTTACTAATATTTCTTAACATTTCTCTTGTGTTTTTGTTGTTTGGTTCTCTAAAAGTTTGTACAAAAGTTTCACTACGAAGATGATGCACACCTTGAAACTTTGTGATCCTTTACTTTGTCATTTGAGAAATGCAGCATACTATGAATAACATTTCTTCTTTGAATACAGTTAATCGAATGCAAGTCTTAAGGACTAGGATAAGTAAGGTGTGAACAATCCTTTTTATTATTATTAACATCAAGAGCATTTTTGATACCGTTACATAGATAACGGAGCACAATGTCCACTGTAGTTCTTCACAGCTGCGTACGGACATTCTTGTTAGAATACCAATTAAACAGAACCGAAAAAAATGGACTATAGGCGCACGGCGCTCTTACGTCTGTCGAGAATAGTATGTCTGCATCCGATCTCAAAGCACACCGCGTCGCTGAAGATAATTTTCTTACCGGATCAGTTTTCAAACTGTTGCCGAATTCGATCTAAGCACTTGGATCAGCTAGTTGGGAAATTGCAATATTTTTCGGTACCTCGCGAGAAGCTCTATCTTTCCATGAAGAACCGCTATCTCTGTATTTGCCTGTCGGCATTCTTCGTCGAATCAGGAGGGTTTCGTTGTTATGATCTAGAAAAACCCAGCACATAAGAAGCAGCATCTCTTATAACTTTTTGGCAGTGTAGTCACTGGTCTTCAGTTCTTGGTGCTGATGGCATAGGACCTCTTGAGAGAGGTTAGGAAAAGGCTCTGGCGATTATCGTCCGTCGTCCGTCGTCCTCTTGAATATCCTCTTCTTTATCTTTAATTAAATGAAAAAAATACTTTGAAAGAGGAAGCCTTAAATGATTCTATAGCCAGATATTTATCGTTTGCTGCTACATCAAAATGCTCTATATTGTGGTTCGATGAATCACTAACTACTATTGTACTCAAATAGTTTAATGTCAAAATTTGCATTCATATCGCTGCCTTGAAAACGCCTTTAATGCCTTAGGTTTAAAATATGAGATTAATTTAAATATGGATTGCCTTGAACGGGTGTGTTTACTGAAAGTTTAAATGTCAGGGGTGCGCTGTGTAAACAAAACTTCCAGCATTTCAAGGGAATAATAGAATTATTTTAAATCACCGATAAGAAAATAAACACGTGAATAAACAAATCTGTGACCTTAAGTACATACATATGTAGGTGATGCGAGTAGTTGCCGGTATAGCTTACGTAATTAGATTTTCTTTCTGAATTCGAATACACTTTAAAAACTAATAACTTTAATCGCATATGATGTTTTTCGTACCAAATTGGTCACATCACCGTACTCAGCTTTATCTCTTAAAATTTAAATTACAGGAAATACTACCACTTTCCTCTTACCACAGCCAGATTCCCCTAACGAGTAAAGTGTTGTGTGGTTTTACATGACAAATTTGCTAAGAGCTTTAGATGTGTCTCCGTCATTCTTGGGAAAGTGCACTTGAGTACTTAATTGCAGGAGGAAGGCATTCTCTACGTATTTCCCTCAGGAGTTTTTGCAGATGGTGACGTTCATTTTAATTTTATCTAATGGTAGTCATGTATACGTACATACATCACATTTCTTCTTTAAAAATAAAAATAAAAAAATAATTGTATTTAAAAATTACCAGTTGTGTTGTATAAAAAAATGCCTCGCATCGCAACCCTATCCCAGACAGACAATTGTCTCAGCTCTCAGTTCTCAGTCTGTAATTCAAATTCAATTTCTCTTGCCTTTTTGTTATTAGGTGCTGCAGTGTTTTTTTTTTATATGCGAAAGGCCAATGCATCTGAGTTTAACTAACCTGAGCTATGCTCCTCCGAGCTGCCGCCATCACAAACTAATTTAAATCCCCCATAATTCATGCAGCCACAATAATACTTCATTGTCTTGTATTTGTTTTTATTTGTATTTCCCTTTCCTACTTTCATTTTTTATTTCTTATTTTATTTTTGATTGTTTTAATGTTGTGATGAACTTTTTTTTTTGTAATGGACGGGTTATGTGACCCGAGACGACGTTGAGTCACCCTTTGCAAAAAATAATTACTTCAATTTATTTGAAAATTTGTTTGTATTTTTATTTTTTGTTTTTGTTTATTCTTCTGTAGTGTCCATGGAAGAGTCACAGTTTGAATCGCCACCACTGACACAGGAAAAAGTACTTGAACTGATTGAGCAGGCCTATCCGAATCCCATTACTCCAGAGGATTTGGCTAAGTACGTTGGATGGTTTGGGAATTGTTTATTATTTATTTAATTAAATTTCTTTTTGCAGAGATTATGGATGGGATGAGCAAGAAGTTATACAAGTTTTCATCTCGCTTAAGAGTCGTGGTTTAATTAAGTCTATGGAATATAATTCGTATACTAGGATTCATCATGAGGATAAGGAAATTAAGGTGAGTTGTGTCTGCAGGAAAGAAAAATCACTATGAACCTTTATGCGGAAAACCAGTTAAGAAAGAATGAATAAAGTCTCCAATTTCCCTTACAGGTCGTAAAACAGATGCCAACAATTGCATCCAATAAGCAGCCCACAATCGCCATCATTACTGCACAATATTGCGAGAAATTGGCCGTTGATTCGATGTTGGAGAATAAGGAAACATTTGTTCGTTACACAACCGTTGGTAAGTAGTCTTACTACAGCTTGGCTGTTGTATCAATCTTAAATCTTTTTTGCCTACTAATCAAATTAAAAAACAACGACGAACAAATTGGTTTCGTAATTACTAATCAATGAAAACATTTTCTCTCTTTAATCGCCCCATTGACATTATTGTTACTCCTCAATTACTACACGGCCCTAGATTTAGACCCCAACTCTGTGAATTCACTTAAGAAAAATAAAAAGAAACGAAGATTTGGTAAGAAGTACTTGCAAAACCAAAAAAAGTAAAACGAACACACACAAATATAACACTGTGAACGTGCTCTGGGTGGCAGACAATCCATGCAATTTGTGTGCTTGTGGTGATGGAAGTTTAATTTGTTTATTTGTTCCATTTTTATGTTGTGTCCTTCTAGATTTTGGCACTGTTTTTATAGAGCACCGAGTTATTATTTGTTTTATATTTTCGAATAAGTCATGTCCAACCATTGACATTGTATAGTTGTCCAAATATTAAGATGATCATGCAGTGATTATTATTTGTAGAATGTCTTGTTCCCTGTCAATTGTATTCAGTTCAGTCATTCTTTTAATGTATTATGTAGATAAACTAAACCTTTTTAAGGTCTGGATTTAAGGTGTACACTATATATGGTTATTATGTTCCCATGCAACGATCTGTAAACGGTTAAGAAGTGAACTGAAACAAACAACGACATGCGCATAATATGTATTATCACGATCCAATTACATCGCTTGAAAGCAGTGCTATATTTATATACAATGGTAGTACACAATTATGTAACATATTTGTACGTACTACTAGATCTTTTACAGGCCGAGGGTTAGGACCGAGTTCGAATAAGAAATGAACCAACCAAATCAGAGTTCATATGAAGAATAGACTAGAATCTCAGTATCGTCGTTTCCGCGATCTACAAGAAAGGAAATCATCAACTGCGCCAGTATTGGACCGGATAGAATATCGTTTCTGTGAACATCTGAAGCCTTTCGTTAATAATCTGATTCGTCATATCAGTACGGTTTTAGGTCAGGAAAGTTCACAATCGATAAAAGTTTTACACTTTGGCAGATCATATCAGGGAAGATATCAAGCAAATCGATCAGGGATTCACCAACTGATTTGCTGAGTTAAAGGTCACCTACTAGAGCAATTATAAAGATGAACTATCCAGAGCTGTGCCTAACTTTGACATCCTTACTAAACTCAAACGTCTGTGTAGGATAACGTTGGAGAGTGCTCGTTGTTTCATAAAGATTGCGCTTTCATTAAATTTTTTTGACAACATAAATACTGTAATGGATTCTCTGAAGCACGTAAACCAAAAGCAGAGGTACATACATACATATACTCGTTATCTCTCAGAAATCTGCGCAAATAATGATACGACTGCTACGATCTTGAGCTCGCGTTCGCGGGTATTGATCTAAAAGCTGGCAAAATGATTTAAGCGGCGAAAGAGGAAAAGAAGAGATATATCCTGTCAACAAGAAGGGACACCCACAGCTGACTATTCGAATTATTAAGGAACTTTGTCTGCCTTGCCTGTGCAAAAACTGGCGACTGCGACATACCACAGAAATCACCTATCTTGGTCATCCCAACTAAATTATATAAATATGTAACCATCCTACTCCTACTTTTTGGCGCTGAAGCATGAACTCTTTTATTGCGAAGAAAGAAATTCTTTGGCGTTTCGAGTGTAAAATTCATCGTAAGGTTTTTGTTTCCGTTGGAATTGATCAGTCTTGGAGGGGAGATTTAACGATCAGTCAATAAAGTGCTTATCGATCGTTTGAAATTGCTAGGACAGGAAATGGACACAAATGCTTCGGATGGCAGAGTCATCGAACCTGACCTGATGGGAGAATGCAGTTTGAGGAAGGCATTGCTTTAGGTGGTGTGCATAATTAGAGCAGGATCTCAACCGGCATGGAGTGCGCAACTAATTGCAGTTTGCTAAGTTTAGGATTAAAGGGAGAAGTTTGGTGGTTGAAGTCTAGTCTCATTTGACAATAGATCGACACTTCACTTACTGATGTTCGCTGATCCTGACAATAAAAGGAAGTTTATTTAGTTTACCTTCTTTTTTGGTTAATTTCATGCATCCTTTCTTCTCTTCTTTGATGCAATTACATTATAGCGACAGATGTGTTCGGAAAAGGTCAAACTCGAACGTTAACAGCTGTCCACGTTTTGTTTGACATTATTGACCACGGCGGGCAACACCGCAATCTGCCCGCATTCCCTTTATTTCCTTTAATAAGCTAGACATCTTAAATAAAACTACGGACTAAGTTGAAGGATCTATGGAGCTTGTACCGTCCTGTGTTTTTACTTAATGTGTGAAAAACAGTCCCAGATAGTTGGACATCGTAAAACTTAACTCAAATCATAATACTCGTATATCTCATTCCGAAAACTCTCCACAGCAGAGTACGGATAAACATAAATTAACGTCAAAGGTTACCTAAACAAATTCATTTACTTTGTCGTTAATCCACCATTTTACTAGCGTTGTACTCGTATGTAAATAGTAAAAAATCTATCATCATTTAATTTTCATCAATATTTTCATTCACTTCGCCCCCAGTAGTATTTAATTTATCTGTTAATCCTTTTGAGCACATAAAAAACATTTTTCGTTTCGTTATTTACAAAATTCATTTCTACCACAAACAGAGCACCACCACCATTTTAGATTTAATTTTCAGAGAACTAATTCGTTATGAAATCCTTATTTTCTTAGGTGAGTCGAACGTCTATACTCTGGGCAACATTGGGGCGCATCGCATTGTCAGCACAAAACTCCCATCAGTGGGTAGTACACGCGAGGCTATGACTGCTACTGGTAACACGACAACCCGACTTTTGGGTACATTCCAGAAAGTTGACTACGTCTTCATCGTGGGCGTAGCTGGAGGTGTTCCACATTACACAGACTACAAGAAACACGTGCGGTTGGGTGATGTAGTTATCTCTTATGTTGACAAGAATAGGGCGCTATTGGGAAGGTCAGTACTATCTTTTTGTATTCCTAGTTTCTTAAATCAGTTTCATTTTATTGACAGAGGGGCAAATAACAAATCCGAGAAGCCATATGTCTATGTCTACAGCAGTGGGGAAGATCTCAAAACCTACTTCCCAGCCAACGATTCTCTGCAACAAATCGCCGAAGGACTACAGGCGAACATGGAAGGTAAACGTCCGTGGGAGGATTACCTTAAGGATGGTCTAAAGAATCTGTCAATGAAGACTGAAAGTGATTTCAATAGACCGGCTGCCAATACTGATAAACTGTTCATGAACATTGGCAATAATGAGGTTATTGAGGTTGCACATCCGACAGCTGGTGGCGATAAGGTAGATGGGGTGCCACCATCTCGTCTACATTTGGGACCTATTGGCTCCGGACGAGACTTGGTGCGAAACGATGGCCTGCGTACTACTTTTGTCAAAACTCATGGACTCCTGGCGACAGACGTGGAAATGAGCTCGGTGCTAGACAGTATTATAGGCAATTGCCGGGATAGTTTTATTTTAGTTAAAGGTGAGTTGGTGACATTAAGTCCATCTTGGTTTTACTTCATTTTGGTTGTCTCTATAGGTATCTCTGATTACAAAGATGGCATGTCGACGCGTAAATGGCAGAATTATGCCTCTCTGGCTGCCGCTTCTGTGATGAAATCGGTTATCTGCGGCATGGATGCACCAACAAATGTCTAAATGAATCAAAATGGATTATAGAATATTTCTTATTAACTATATTACGAGTAGATTTTGCATTTACAATAATATTATCGTGAAAGTGAATTTATTTACACATTTTTTTACTATGAGTAACTATATACCAAAAAGGCTTAATTAAAAAAAAAAAACAAAAATATAGATATACATATATTTAAATATAAAGTGAACGAGTTTTGGAGCATTTGTAATGAACAAGTCGAAATTATAGTTTTGTTGAGTTTTTTTTTTTCTGTTTCTTTTTATGTACATATGTATGTATTTTTTTAATACCATTTTTATAATACATCTCTTCTTAAAATAAATTAATATATTAGATACAACTTAGTTATGGTTTTGTTTTCTGTTCTTGTTGTAAAATTATATATTTCAAGAGGATTTTAAGAGATTCCAATGAAAATTAGTGTGACCGTTGATTTCAGACACCTTTATTTCGTGGTGTTGGTTGGTAAGGATAAATTTCGCTCTTTACATTAATGTACATATGACTAGAGCTCTTAACATACAACTGGATGTGATATTTGGATTTTGCGAAATATTTCTTTGGTATAAAATCGGTTGGGTAGTAGATTAATGACTGCACGACTTGGGCTAAAGTTACCCCACAAGGATTTGTACTAGCACTGCTGCGGATGATCGCCACTGGTTTATTTCGTGTGGGGATATGCTAAGTCGCTGGGTTACGCCAACAATCCAACGACTACTGAAGATTTGGAAGCAAACATTGTCTTCATTTTTCGTAATATACGGCTTCAATTACTCGATAAATTGTAGAAAATGCACTTACCGAATGTGTTTTGTACAGGTATCCACGATGTACACATGGAAGTACGACCAAAATTTTCTTAAAATACATATTAAATAAAAATAAAAAAAAATGCTTATTTCATCAAGTTTGATTTCAAAAGTTTGTATTAGGACACTCTTTAACGAAACACCCATTATAAACTTTTTCTGTATAAGGTTATGTACTACTGTAATATGTATTATGTTCGGATTTAAGTACGAGTGATCACTGCAACACTCTACCATTTGAAAAGTAACAGACGAATAGGAATTGCAATATACACTTTGGAGTAAAAAATACAACACCTCGTTCCGACGATGAACAACTTAAAACAGATTACATAAAATAGTATACTATTCTTTCAGGCGCATAAAATAAAAGTTTAAGAAGTCTAAGTATGCATTTACGTAAGAGGAGAGTTAAATAAAACAGTTTTTCTAGTTCTTAAGGATTTTTACTATGTCATTCTCAATAAATTCGTACGAACTGCTCTCTACGAGCATTGGTCTTGAGTAATATGAGATCAATTTCCAACTTTACAGCGCCCACTCTGAGTAACTTGAGTTTAGGTAAGTTTGTTGATAAAGAAGACACATCTCCATCACACTCTGTTATGCCCATTGAGTGGTTTGAAATTTATTAGTTCTTCCTAAATTTGTGGATCCCTGTTAGGTAGTTGAACTAGCTTGATATCCTCAAAAATCTGTAAAGATCAGAAAGAGAGACATCTGATAGTTTTTTAATGTTTCCTATAGTTTTGTTTCTTAGGTGACACAGGCTTGGGCAGTGACACCATCTGCCAAGAATCTTAAGCACTTTGCGACAGCTCTTAACAAGTTTCGATTTTATTTCTACAATACTTACTGCTTTTATAGCTGCCTGGCTATTTATTCATTGCAATTAGATTGGCAGCTTTGTCACTACTAGGACCTCGACTAAGAAAACAGTGCCGTGGTCAGGGAATCTGATCGAGCGGAGTAGGTACATACATATGTATGTATATTGTCCACTTCCGAAAAGACCCCCGCGCATTTGTCTATTTCGATTTACGAACAATCTATATAGATAAGCAGGAGCATGCTTAGTTGGCCTCGATTTTTAGTCATCGCCTGATTCCAGGGGTACTTTTTAAAGAAACTCTTGCTTATAGAGATCTATTGCTATAGTGTATAATTTCCAACTCAGTTTCTTGTTTAGGATTAGCCCTAGATATATTGCCTTATCTGAAATCTTGAAGAATTTTTCTTTGAAAAGCACTAACTCTGTCTTTTTTAGGTTGATTTGTAGACCATATTTCTTCACTGAGTAACTTAACCAGATCCACCTGAAAACATGCGCTATGTATGCTTACATCCATGCTTATAGATGCACCAAAAATCTAGTATTACTGATTAAAATTAGGTGCACAACTAGAATGCACATACTTGCATTTTTATGCGGTATTCGAAATGTTTTGAAACTTTCAGTCAATACTGTATACTATCCAAGTTTATCACCATTTTAGAGTGAATATAGTAACTACTCAAACCAAATGGCATCAATGTTAAGAATCATGGAGAGATGCAGTGTAAGCTGTTTGGAGTTTAACATTCAAAGCTCAACAGTGCACAATCCGACGGCTCTGAATGTAAAAACCATAATGGTTCTTAACGAGCAGCTTTGGGGTGGTGAGCGCACATCGAAAGCACATTCACTTCAACAAACACCGTGTGTCGTTGATTTCTCTCTTATAGTTCGGAACGAAAGAGAAGTATACGCAAAGTTTACAAAGAAGCTTTGTTAAAAAATGTTACCATAATAAAATATCGTCCTAACTAAAATACCGTCCTTCACGCTGTTACTGTTAAATAACTACATAATTACTTTCTTTATATTCCAACGCTAAGTGCTTAGGAGTTGTACTCGATTCATAGCTCAACTGGAGGGTAAATACGTTTACATTTGCAGTAAAACCTTTGGTAAGAAGTGGAAAATTCGACCGAAGATGGTTTATTGATTCGTTTATTGGCCTACGTTTTGCAAAGAAAAGCGGCTATGGGCTCTACGGGTGCCTACCACTTTAACCGACTACACCACGCCCAAACTGAAATTTAGGAATGATCTTAAGGTAGCTCTCCCATAAAGGATGGACTAGGAAAAAGTAAAATTTAATTGAGTATGAATCAACAATTTACACAGCGGTGCTGGATCTTCTAAGCTAGTGGAAAAATCAAAGATGAACTCGCTTTATTAGACTATTGCTTCAAGATAAATCTCCTTTGGTTGCTGGAGTACAGCAACATTGAGTATATTCACAGCGCTGATAAACTTGCGGGGCGCGGTTTAGCTTTTGATAGATCCTTTGGGAAGACTATTCACGTCCCATTGGGAAGACTAACGCCAGGGTTGTGAAATTGTTTCATATCAATGCAGGCAGGGCCCAAGTACAATTGGTTTAGTACACAATGTCAACAAAACAGGCGATCAGACTAGGTATTTCATTTACATAATGCACATTGTCGCAACTGTCCCCAGACCATGATATTACCACCATTATGTTTAATCGTGTTTACAGTAAATTTTGAATCAAATTCTTCTCCAGTTGACCTCTGTACATATCTTTTTTTGGTGTCAGGTACAAATAAATTGATTTTGGTCTCGTATGACCTAAAATTGTAACACCATTTCTCGGCTGGCTAATGCTAATGCGAAAAAACAGTAATTTGTTGCTTTTGTGAGAGGAATCTGAAAAATTGTAAACCATTGTATAAAAAATATTTTTTCAAATAATTGTTGGGGTGAGTAGTATCCCCTAGTGGTTGCTCGATGATGTTCGCGGATGACCGAGAAAAAAGAGGATATTTCGTGGAATAAAAGTACAGCTCTATATTCTTTTTTGGAAGTTTTGGTCTTAGCGCGGTGAGGATGAAATCAAGAAGCCCAAGAATATGGGCAATTAAAAAATATGGCTAAGGGGTATCCGATCTCAGAATGCGTCATCTAACAATTGAGTATAAAATAACTACTAGCATTTTAAGCTACGTTCAATTATGTTTGGCTTGAACACAATTATTGATTTTAACAAAAAGATTTTTACCAAAAAATTCTAATATCTCTTGTGTACAGGTACAGGTGGGACATTTTTGGTAACACAATTTGTAAACGCAAGAGGTTTATGAATTATACAATTCGAGGAAAGGAATGATAATCTTAGTATATATGTATGTATACATATGTGAGGATCTTTTACCCTGAGTGTTTTATTATTTCACAGGTGCCTATATTTTTTCTCAAGGTTGCACGGTCAGGGTATACTTGTAAGTTACAAGTACATGTCATTGCAGTGATCATTTGAAAACTCATTCCGGTAATTTGTTGATATTCAATACATATTTATGTAGCATGATTTGAAATGTGCTATCTTATGCTATTTGTATCAGCATAAGAGTATTAATCGAATTCTCCTCGAATTCTCTTATATGCACATACATAGTATGATGGCTGTATACGAATAGAATCCAAGTGCTATGTACATAACATACATACATATGTACGTACACAATCATTGGAGAACCAAGCTCAGTCGTTGATTTGCGACCGATAGTAGAGGTTATATATTTTTTACGGTTGATACTAGAAATATACTAAGACCACGTGGTGATTTTGTTTAATGAAAGGTGCATATTTATTGCTATATTGCAGTAAATAATTAAGAGGAATAGTTTTTGACAAGTGATATACTTTTAAATTTTTTTGTATTCTAAAGTTGTTTCCAGTGTTGGATCCTAAAACGCATATTGGATTACTTACGAGTAGGTATGTAAACACATGTTGCAGTGATAAGTAAATAATTGTGCAGTGTTTTTTTTTCCCGGAAGTTTTATTACTACGATTTATTTTATTGTAATTACTACAAGATCCTACTAAATAGTACAAGAACGTGTCGATGCATACTGAGTACCTAACCAGTGTATGTGAGATTACTTCGTGCACTATCCTTATTAGATACTTTAATCCGATGGAAATGAAAAGCAATAAACTGGTTTTGAAAATGTATTTAATCGTGAGAAAAATCAACTCGCACCGGGTTTGCCGGTCTTATTGCGCTCAAACAAACCAAGTCTACTGCCGTTTACTTCGAAGGCACTCGTTATCAATACTGATAGTACTGATACAGTCAATGCTTGACGAATTGTATGCATGACGAGTTTGCTGGTAGTTTTTTTCCGAAATAGATTTAGACACTAGTGACCTACTATTATAAGTTGTACGTTTTGTAGTTATGAGCAATAATATATTTCGTGTTGTTGACAGATATTGACAGATTAGTTTTGATGCTGCTTTTAGAATAAAATGTGTATATGTATATAGGACGGTATGTACTTAGTCAGGATGGTGTGCCAGCTACTATTCAAGTATTGTCCGTGGTGCTGAATAGGATTAGGCAAATGCGTCCAATGCGTATGAGCAGAAGTAGTACAATCTTTAATGCAAGTCAACATAAAACCATTAATTCATACTATAATTCCAATGCTCTGTGTCCTACAGCAACAAACTTTGCAGAAGTTTTTAAACTTCAAACGGTGAGAGCACATACCCGCGAAATTCTCTTATATGGTACATTTGTAAATGAAAAACACAAGTGATTTCTATTATATTCTAAGTTCAGTTTCAGTCGTGAGTAAGAGGCCGATTAAGTAGGTTTGTTTTGTATTTACGGCTGTTTAGTGAAAAGATACACCGCCACGTGGGTGAATTGTTAAGTAAGAGGTGAATTTTAAAAGTAAAACTGCGAAAAAAATTTGTAAATTGCCAATAACAAGTGCCTTACATTCGTAGAGAGAGGTTTTTTTGTTTTGTTATTATTTTCTGCTGCTAATTCCGGTAATTAAATTAATTCTAGTGAAAGGTAAACCATGCTTTTCTTGAAAGTCTTAATGTATATGATGAACGTGATTAAATTGAGTTTTATGGTGTACACCGACGTGATATGTATATGAATTAAGTATCTAACGAGTTTATGTTTCATTCGATACCGCTTATGTTCTGTTGACCTTTAAAGAGCACTCCATTTACTTAATTGGCGGAATTAATCAATTTAAGTGAATTGTTAAATTTTATTTAACCCTTATCAGAGGCCAAATATGGCGTCTTAGAAAAGACGGTATGTACATACTTAAGTACGTACGAAAAGATGTGATAACCGGTTATTCTAAAGTTGATTCGTGTAGGTATATAACGAAACATGAATGTATGTATAATATCTTTCTTTCACTCCGGGACCGGGGTTCAACAACAACATCGACATATGTAAGAGAATTCTACTCTTCGTTGAGAGAACATTTTAATTTACCCTAACACAGGCACAAATTTCGCCGGTCTCGATTGACGCGTAGTGCGCGGTTTCAGCAAATTATAGCTCTATTGTTGTTTGTATTTTTGTTTACATTTATTGTTATCATTTCTGCTATTTATCTTTTTTTTTCGAACTGAAGATGAACACTTAAATACATATGATTTTGAGTATGTTGGTTCTTTTAAACGTGCATACATACATACCATACATATGTACAGGTATTTGAACACATGGTGACCTACATTTTAGTTTCACGTTTCCCATGTAGGCAGGTGAATCCACTGGTCACTGTTGCCGGTGATTTTTTTTGGCGGTTATTCAAAAATTAATAATTTTTAGCTTTTGACAAAACTTTTTCAAGATTGATAGTCGATACCAAGGGAATTCGAAATCGTTCTGGTTGTATCGAATTGTTCAATCGGGATATATTTTTTTTCTTTTAATGTATTTTCATCATTTAGGACTAAAGTCCTTTAAAGTTATAAACCCAATGATGGAGTGAAGGGAAAGGTATTGAGAATTTAGAAGTTGGAAGGAAAGGACGATCCGTGTTGACATTAAATCTTTACAAATCTAAATTTATTGAAAATATTGAGGAGTATCTGAATTTCATCTACTGCCGCGTGTCATTTTATTAAAACGTCGTAAAACGCCGATTGACGTTCTTTAAGGTTCTTCGTTTTTTCGTTCGTTTTTTTCGTAAGTTTTCACCTATCCGGAAAGATGTGTAAAGTGTGAAAGATCTTACATACATAGAGGTTTAGCCAGGGAAGAATGACACCTCTTCAAAACAAGGAGAGAGATACCATCTGGACCTGATTATTTGTCCTTAGGAATATTAAACCGCGAATTATCTGACAAGGTGGAATTTGTAGCAAACATTGCTGCTAGCAGATTTACTTTTTGTTAGGAGTCAGTGATAAGTTTTTTGATCGTTGTGAACAAGAGCTGGGATGAACAAAGTATCAGAACCTTTAAGTCTTTTAACGATAACCAAAAAGTTTTACTGCCTTTAGGACACTGCAGTTTTTTTCGCCAAATATTTCCCACATCGAGATGCATCCATATCTAGCCCATTTATAGCGACTGAGGTTGCCCTCAGAAGGCGTTTGTTCTTGTTTTGGTTGAATACTAACATTTTTACTCGGAATCAAGTAGTGCATTCAAGGTAAAACCAAGTCTGTAATCCTGTCAGCAGTGGCATTTACATCTCTATCGAGGAAGAGCAAGCATGGAGACCACTTGAATTTTGAACGAAGTTCTACCACCCTAAACAGCTTCCGGTTCAAACATTGCTGGAAATATGCAACCGTGAAAGACCACATCGTGAAGGATATGGTCGATTTGGTGGCTGTGGTATAAATAATTTCTCGCCGTTTTTCAATCGCTGGCAAATAGAAATAATCCAGCCGAGATAGTGGCATGACTTTTAGATGAACAATTATTCTTGGGTCCAAAAGGTGAATGATAATTCTGAATTTTAATGTTTCTTTCTTGGTTTGGGGTTGATTTTCGGCTTTTTTGGTTTAGTTATTTGGTAATAGCTTGAGAGTATACCAGCCACTGATGTATTTGTCTCGATTGAATAGCTTCCTTACTACGGACCTGTTTGGATGAATGTTTGAGACCATTGCTCCATCAGGAACTTAGCCAATAAAACTGAAGAAGTTGGATAACCTGGACTACATTAAAAATTATGTAGGTAATTGTTCTCGAATGTAGTTATAACTCTCTCAAATACCATCCTTTTTATGAATGTCCCGCCATTGTTCGGCCTGGGTGCAACCACTGGCATAAAACTTTTCTTCGTCGTCTGATATCACCTTATCCGCAACTCAAACACTCCTAAGCTTCTTTCATAAATTTAATTTCACCTAGTAGGCAAAACCACACTTCGTCTTTAAGGGGATAGTACAAAAGATCCCGTAGGTCTTTTTGAGGTTACTTCAAGGCCCACCACCCTAGATATCTTTAAAAAAAGAATACGCACCCCCTTGATCTTGTACAAGGTCTTGAGACTCAGAGCCACTAGATGTCTATAATGTTTAAGAGTATTGCAAGGAGAATTCAATTTTAAATGAGATTAGAATAGGTAGACTGACTGCCCCAGTTAGAGTAGAGCTAGAGTTAACCTAGACCAAAGTTTAGGTAAGTTTTACAACCTTTTATTAAATAAGCCTGTACTCATATCCTTAGTGAAGTGCAGTTCCTATGGATTTATCATGGTGGTGAGCATGCATCTGATATAAGAATACTGTTCAGTTTGGTCCCTACATCTTTACGTAGGTACTTCAGCCTTTCTAGTGTGTACGAAAGAAAAAAGGATATGTTGAAGGGTCTAAAAATTTGGGAATGAGAAGCCTTGATCACTTTAAGTTCTCTTCAGGACTTTAGAGTGTATTTAGACTGCTTATGATAATGTGGTGGAACAACGAAAAGAGTAGGTAAATGCATTGTTATAGTTCCATTAGAATGATGCCATTGAGTCATTGATAAGGTCCGTCCGGTTTCTTGTTATAGTGTGGCATGGATGAAAACTTTGACAAGATTTTTTTTTATTTGGAAGAGCTGTTGATCTTTTCTACATTTTAATAGAAAACATGCTAAGCTTTTCTTCATAAATGCCTTAAGTTTGCACTGTTATAGGCACCTTGTATAAAGTTTAGACTTATGGATCTTGGTCCGTTTTTTTTTTATGAAAAACTTTAAAAATATTTTGTTGGTTGTCTTCATCATCACCAGATGGGTGAAGACATTTCATTACAGAACGTAACCCAATAGCTAAATTGAGGTCCCTGGTGTTGAGGATTTTTCAGCAATGTCTGCAATTAATAAACTGGCTTCAAGTTCTTTTACAGAAAGACCGTCGTATGAAACACATTCATAGTTTGGATATAATTCCAAGCATGAAGTTTAAAGTTCTAGATGTACCCATCAAAAGGGGTACATTACGTACCTGTCCGACTGTTGCATTTGAAATATCCCTAGACTTGCATATAAGAGTTATGAAGGCTGGGTTCCTAGCGGATAGAGGTTCAGCTCATTTGTAGCACTTACTTAGTTGGACATAGGAATCTTTGAAAGAATCTCGTTGGTACTTAGAACTTCGAAAATCAGACATATCTAAAAATAAAATACAAACATTTGGTGCGAAAGGGACTCAGAATTTAGCTTTTCAAGTAAGGGACCTATTTTTGTTTTGAGAAGCTTTATTAGACCTCTTGGATGTTTGTCAGACGGTCACGAGATGTGGAACCGTGAAAAAAATTTTAATATTGTCTGGGAATCGAACATTGAAGCTCATGCTATATAGCGCACAAAATCTAGAAATTAAAATTTTTAATGAACCCAATACTTGCAAGCTTTATACTTGTGAGCTCTTATTTTAGAAGCACTATATCTTTCTATAAATATATCCATACATATGCATGTAGTTACTGACGAGAAAACATTTTGTTTGTTGCCTTGTTTAATTGGGCTTATAAATACAAGCTGTTGTCAAATAGCAAAAAATTCCACATTAACAAAACTAAGTTTCAGGGGTTAAGTCTGTGGTCTCGCGTCGTTAATGCCAAGACTTGATGAGAAATTACGTAACTAGGCACATTGCATTATATACAGATGCCGAGTGTATAAGAAAAGTTTTATATCTTATTTATCGTACAAGTGTATGACAGCATTTCGATGTTTTGCATATACCCAGCGAATCGAATTTAAGCTGTATAGTCAGTGAGTTGTGCATAGTTGATTGTAGTTGATTTCGCATAGAACGCAGAGTTGTCACATTGTCCTTGATGTCAATCACTTGTCAAGTTCTAATGAAACCCTTTTTTTTTTGCAGATTATAGCTAACCAACATCACAATGACTTTCGACTGTTATCTGGTGCTTCAAGACTCCACAGTTCTGCCAGGCCGTTCGTTCGGCGCTCGCCAAGAAAGAGATGGTGAAGTTGTTTTCCAGACGGGTATGGTCGGTTATCCAGAATCGATGACTGATCGTTCGTATCGAGGACAAATTCTTGTACTCACATATCCACTAGTGGGTAACTATGGAGTTCCAAATATAGGTGAATATGACGAGCAGGGTATTTTGAAGCATTTCGAGTGGACCACTGGAATAACTATTTCGGCTTTGGTGGTTGGAGAAGTTTGCAATACTCCCTCGCATTGGCATGCGAAGCAAACGTTGTCGGAGTGGATGGCGACTGAGGGTGTTCCGGGTATCAGCGGTATTGATACTCGTGCGTTGACTAAGAAAATTCGTGAAAATGGTTCGATTTTAGGAAGAATTGTGTATGAAGTACCAGCGGATCCAAGAAGTCTAGTTTTCCAAGATCCAAATGAAAGAAACTTGGTAGCTGAGTGCTCCGTAAAGACCTCGACGACTTTCAACGAAACAGGTTCACCGAGAATCTGTGCAGTCGATTGTGGCTTAAAACTGAATCAGATAAGGTGCTTTGTGGCACGTGGAGCTAGAGTGGATTTGGTTCCATGGAATCATGAACTGAATGAGAATGATTTCGATGGGTTATTTTTGAGTAATGGACCAGGCGATCCAATCGTGTGTAAAGATACTGTTGCACAGATCAAGAAGATTTTGGATGGTGGGAGGAAGCCAATTTTCGGAATCTGTTTGGGTCATCAGTTGTTATCAACAGCTATTGGTTGTAAGACTTTTAAGATGAAGTATGGCAATCGTGGTCACAACTTGCCATGTATTCATAATGGAACGGATCGATGCTTTATGACATCACAGAATCATGGATTCGCTGTGGATAGTGAAAGTTTGCCGGCGAATTGGGAGCCGTTGTTTACAAATGCCAATGACCAAACTAATGAGGGGATCATTCACAAAGAGAAGCCATATTTTTCGGTACAATTCCACCCTGAGCATACTGCTGGTCCAGAGGATTTGGAGCTGCTCTTTGATGTTTTCTTAGATGCTGTGCGGAATGGGGGCCGATCGGGAATTAGCCTTCGAAAGCAATTGATTGAGAGATTGTCCTATAAGCCAACACCAGGTTCGATTCTAGAGGAAAGGCCACGAAAGGTTCTCATACTAGGCTCTGGAGGTCTATCGATAGGGCAGGCAGGAGAATTTGATTACTCGGGATCTCAAGCCATCAAGGCGATGAAGGAGGAGAAGATTCAGACAATTTTAATCAATCCTAATATCGCTACTGTGCAGACTTCAAAGGGATTGGCTGATAAGTGTTACTTCCTGCCACTGACGCCGGAATATGTGGAACAGGTGATAAAGGCTGAGAGACCCAATGGGGTCCTGCTGACTTTTGGTGGTCAAACAGCCCTCAACTGTGGCGTTGAGTTGGAGAGAGCTGGAGTATTCGCAAAGTACAATGTCAAGATCCTTGGAACTCCCATCAAGTCGATCATTGAGACCGAGGATCGGAAGATCTTTGCTGATCGTGTGAATGAAATTGGAGAGAAGGTGGCACCATCTGAGGCAGTTTACTCTGTTGAGGAGGCTTTGGAGGCAGCAGATCGTCTGGGATATCCGGTCATGGCTCGGGCGGCATTCTCACTGGGAGGACTCGGCTCTGGATTCGCCAACAATCAAGAGGAACTGAGCAATTTAGCGCAACAGGCACTAGCGCACTCCAGCCAATTGATAATTGACAAATCTCTCAAGGGCTGGAAGGAGGTGGAATACGAAGTCGTTCGAGATGCATACGACAACTGCATTACAGTGTGCAACATGGAAAATCTAGATCCGCTGGGAATACACACCGGGGAGAGTATTGTAGTGGCACCATCTCAAACCCTCTCAAATAAGGAGTACAACATGCTGAGAACGACAGCCATCAAAGTGATTCGCCATTTTGGAGTCGTTGGCGAGTGCAACATTCAATATGCCCTCAATCCCTTTTCCGAGGAGTATTACATCATCGAGGTCAATGCAAGGCTGTCAAGGAGTTCCGCTTTGGCAAGCAAGGCAACCGGATACCCTCTAGCGTATGTGGCAGCGAAATTATCTCTAGGAGTTGCCTTGCCAACGATCAAGAATTCGGTAACTGGAGTGACAACGGCGTGCTTTGAGCCAAGTTTGGATTACTGTGTAGTGAAGATCCCACGCTGGGATTTAGCCAAATTCATTCGTGTCAGTAAGAACATTGGAAGTTCAATGAAAAGTGTCGGTGAAGTCATGGCGATTGGTAGGAACTTTGAGGAGGCATTCCAGAAGGCACTTCGTATGGTCGATGGTGGTGTGAATGGCTTTGATCCGTATTTACAACCAGTCAAGGAAGAGGAACTCACTGAGCCGACGGACGAGCGTCCGTTTGTTCTTGCTGCTGCTCTCAAAGCGAATTACACAATCGATAATCTGCACGACTTGACTAAGATCGATCGGTGGTTCCTTAGTAAGATGAAGAATATCATCGACTTTTTGGGAATTTTGGAAACCAATGGCAGTAAACTAACGCATGAGTTAATTGTGCAGGCTAAACAGATCGGTTGCTCGGACAAACAAATCGCAGCGACGACCAAGAGCACGGAATTGGCTGTACGACGACAGCGCCAGGAGATGGGAATTATTCCGTATGTCAAACAGATCGATACCGTGGCTGGAGAATGGCCAGCTGCCACAAATTATCTTTACTTGACCTATAATGCATCCGAGCATGATTTGGAGTTCCCTGGAAACTTCACGATAGTTGTAGGATCGGGAGTGTATCGAATTGGATCCTCGGTTGAGTTTGATTGGTGTGCTGTAGGATGCCTGCGGGAGCTACGGAATCTGGGTAAGCCCACAATCATGGTCAACTACAACCCTGAGACAGTTTCAACAGATTATGACATGTGTGATCGATTGTACTTTGAGGAGATATCATTTGAAGTGGTTATGGACATCTACGAGATGGAGAACTCAGATGGGATTATACTCTCGATGGGTGGACAGTTGCCGAATAATATCGCCATGGACCTTCACCGTCAACAGGCAAAGGTGTTGGGAACTTCTCCGGAATCTATTGACAGCGCTGAGAATAGATTCAAGTTTTCACGCATGTTGGACCGAAAGGGAATTCTCCAGCCTCGTTGGAAGGAGCTGACAAACCTGCAATCCGCTATTGAATTCTGTGAAGAAGTCGGCTATCCTTGTTTGGTGAGACCATCGTATGTGCTTTCGGGAGCTGCAATGAATGTAGCCTACTCGAATCAGGATCTAGAGACCTATCTCAATGCGGCCTCTCTGGTGAGCAAGGAGCATCCTGTGGTGATATCAAAGTTCCTCACTGAAGCTAAAGAGATCGATGTGGATGCAGTGGCCGCCGATGGAGAAATTCTCTGTATGGCTGTGTCGGAGCATGTCGAGAATGCAGGTGTGCACTCCGGAGATGCCACGCTGGTAACTCCACCACAGGATTTGAATCATGAAACTCTGGAGAACATCAAACGTATTACAAGAGATTTAGCTGGTTTGCTTGACGTTACAGGTCCGTTCAATATGCAGCTCATAGCCAAGAACAACGAATTGAAGGTGATTGAGTGTAATGTGCGAGTGTCACGTTCGTTTCCATTCGTTTCCAAGACTTTGAATCATGATTTTGTGGCAACTGCTACAAGAGCAATCATTGGTATGACTGTGGATCCTGTAGATGTTTTACATGGCGTCGGAAAGGTTGGAGTGAAAGTTCCACAATTCAGCTTCTCTCGGTTAGCCGGGGCTGATGTTCAATTGGGCGTTGAAATGGCATCGACAGGAGAAGTTGCCTGCTTTGGCGATAATCGATATGAGGCGTATTTAAAGGCGATGATGTCTACTGGATTCCAAATACCGAAGAAGGCCATTCTTCTTTCCATTGGGAGTTTCAAGGTGAGTGCTAGTGTTTTGTTTGGTTCAAAACCTGTGACTTATGAATTCTATTTCAGCACAAAATGGAATTACTTCCGTCGATTAGGGATTTAGCGAAAATGGGTTACAAGCTGTACGCTTCAATGGGCACTGGCGATTTCTATGCTGAACATGGTGTGGATGTAAGTAGTTTTCAGTGTATTATTGTCAAGAGTAGATCTATGTAGATAGTTCAGAGTGGAATGCATTTTAAGTACTTTGCAACCATCTCGAGTACGTTTTGTGAACATGCTTGAAAATGAGTGCCTTGTAATCTCTTGAATCAATTAATTTTATTTTATAACTTAATTCAATCAACTTGGCAATTGACACTCGTGAAGATTTCAAGGCAATTCGACTGGCAATAACGTCATAATGAATGTAATACTATTTTATTTGCTTTTAATTTAATTCATTAATTTGTTCTGTAAAGTTCGGGAATATACATTTTAGTTAGTTATCTAGTGTAAGCAAAGAAGATTGAACTTGAACTATGTATTAATCATCCGAGAAGATGTAGGTAGTTCAATTAACGCACTAATCCTTCTATTAGAAGTCCTGTGTACCTATACCATATGTCTCGTTGTGATTTAGAATAAGAAGTCTATTCCTAATCTCCTGGTGTTAGTACCTATATACATCAAGGTCTAAAACTTTATCACCAAACTGTTGTTAGAACAATGGGCACGGTCTGAATTCTAGGCTTACTTTTTGAGGTAAGGTTTAACATATCGAACGCAAACTGACTGAAAAAGTAAGCGACATTTCATGTGCCATAACTCAAATACTCTATTCCCATTTTTCCTATAGTTTGGTCAATTTATTTGTAAAAGAAAACAGTAAAGAAGGTTTAAGTACGATAAATGAACAGCAAAGAACAGCCAATCAAACATATTTGGGAGTGCTTTTTCCTGTTCCCACTCCAAGCACTCTTTTTGTACAATGGAAAACGACATTTTGCAGGTCGTTTCTCCACAATTCCAAACAATTTTTATTTTTCTCCTGGCATGAGAATGTTTGTAGGATATTTTTTTTTTGCTATATTTTTCGGTAACTCGGTTACATTTTCTAAATATTTTAAAATATTATTTGAATATCGTACATAATCCATTTAATTTATAAAGCATACCCGAACAGTAACTAAAATACTAACCGATCAGCTATTTTTGACATTACGAAAACGGACTTAAAAAGGGTTTGTTCCCTTACTTGAAAATTCGTACAAATTCGTACGAATTGTTACGAATTCTAGTTCAACTCCGTTCCCTAACACAAAAAGATCGTAGAACAGAGTGTACGACATTTACTTTTAGTGACAAAATTTACAATTTCTGTAAGTAAGTGGTTTACAATCTGTCAAAAGCACTACACAATCAATACTAACACTTTAGTTCAGATATTTCTTTTCCTTTTAAGAATTAAATTTATTTACGATTTAATTTTTTTTTGATTTGGAAACATATTTATTTGTTTATTGTTTATTTTTCCTCATATATGACATTTGATTCGTGCGAAAGTATTGGTGTTCGATGCGTTCCCTAACTTTCATGAAATTTTCATCATTCTCTGAGAGAATTATCATCCACTCTTAGTAATTTGTGATTTTAGGGTTTTTAGTAGATTTTTACCTAGAAATCCAGTTGAAAACATACCTTACTTTTGTGTCAAATCTGGATATCTCGACTATTTGGAAACGTTTGACTACCTAGGTCCTAGAATGCGAAACGTGTCAAATTATAGCGAAAAGTGGGTATGACTGTCACCGTTTAATACACATAAAGACAGATTTTAATGAGATCCTTAGTACAACTCTCAACCATTAAAAGGTCTTTTATAATTTTGCTTCACATAGTTACCTTCTATCTGAAACTGTTTCCAAGAAAATACGAAGAACACGGTTTTAAGAAGGATCCTATTTTCAAGGACTCCAAACCTGAAATAAATGAAAAAAAAGCGATAAATGAATAAGTAGCTTTGTGTGGGCTGTGCGAAGCCCCTGAATCATTCCGAGATTGATTTTAGCATAGATAGTGGTGACTTTCCTCTTTCCTGACAGATCGTCAAGGTATTCGAAGTGGCTAGGCTTGGACATTCGCATAGAAAGTGAGTTGTATTTTCTTCTGCGTTAGAATTAAATAACATTATTCTTAGGTCAGCTGCCAAGAGGTTATGGTCTGTAATACGAGTAATCCTTGGGAAGTGCGTTCTTTTATGTGCCCTGTTTTGTTGTCTAAAGAGACAACAAGGGGAGAGTGCACTTCATCTTTCATTGGCTGGTCTCAGGAAGTCTTGTGCTATACTAAATTGAACAAGTGCTCGTATCAGGTCTTGTTCGTTTCCTTGGTTACAGGTGTGTCCTGGAACCCACCAGAGTGTTACTTTCTGTCGAAGTATGATCTATGATGATGTCGATGTAATAGATACTGGTGTAGATCGACATCGAGTATATATTTACAAGTTTTGTGGATAGTTCTCTTACAGCTTCTGCGACTGTTAAGTCTTTCACTTGAAACTCACTGCCGTGGTATAAAAATATTAATTTCAGGTTCAGACGAGTAGATTCTGAAGCCAACGCTTACATCGGTTTTGACCTGTCCGTATAGATCGAGATTCTATTTGAGTTTTCTGTTTCGTTTGGCCAATCATCTCTTGAGGGGAAGATTGGTTTAACGTTTAGACTGAAGTCAGGGAATCATGTGTGTTGGGGCCCACGCCGGGCTCTTTCCAAAAGTTGAATTGTTTGTTTCTTTTGCCAGTCTAGTTTCAATGGCTGCTATAGGTGTGGTTCTAATGGCACTAGCGTATGCAAGTTAATCATGGGATCTTGGTCAGTTCCCTGAGGCACTTACCTGCTGCAAGTCACAAGACTAGGTTCCAAAAGGTTAGAGGGCGTTGGCCGATGGCTGTGCACATCCAGTCGATGATGACAGGGTTATGCCCCAATTTTTTACCAACGATTTTATTGCACATATAAAAAGGCTATGGATGCCTTCTTTATCATTTCCAACGTGTTCTCTTTCGAATTCAGCTTTCTGCCGAGTATACAACCCAAGTATCTTACCTTATCTGAGAATTGGACTGACGTAGCATTGAGTGTCAAGGGCCCGAATGTTGGTATTTTTCTCTTGTTAATGAAGAGGACTACCTCTGTTTTCAGGAGGGTGACATTTAGTCCACATCTTGTAGCCCATTTGTGTAGGGAATTGATTACAGATTATAGCTGGAACAACTCGGACTTCACCCTAGTTCCCTAGTTTCATTAATTCCCCTCCTTGTGGAGGAATATCGAATAACTTTAAACTTAGAGCCCCACCAACTTAGTCGCGGTGTACTTCGGATCCTGGTTACAGAACATAAGTTCGTTTGTGAGTTGCTCTACCAGATCATCGGCAGAACAACCAAAGAAATATGTATGTAGCTACGGATGTCAAATATATGGGGAGACTCGATCAGAACATATCATTTACATTGCCACCATTCACAGCGGATTATAAGATACAAATTTGTCATTTGTATCCTGCGACGGATTCTACAATATCTGATATTAGCTGCTATTCCCTACTATTAGCTTAGCAGCCACGATTGTTGTCCTAGACTCAAATCCTATTCATTCATCTGTACATTCTTAACCTGCCTAGAATTCTTAATTCTACGCTGTCTAACAGTCAGGACTGTTATTGTCTTAACTCTACTGTGTTGAATATCTGTTTTGATGTGGCAGAGTCGTATGCAATGAAACGAAGCAACAAATAAATGATTCATGCAAGTCTTCACTACTGATTCATGTCTCAGTTATTTCACTGACAATTCACTAAATTCCTTTTAAAACTACTTACGATCTATCAATTTCCACGGAAGTTAGCATGGCTCACATTTCCTTCTAATCGTATTTCCGATGTTTACCACTGACAATCAGTTAAAGATAGTTCAAAATTTAAAATGATAAAAATGTTATTGGAATTTAATTACATTCATGTAGATAGTCAATGAATTGACGTACATATGTACTCGTATCAAGGCGTATTGTTTCTGTCGGTCGGTAAATCAAAGACGTTGCACTTTTATTAGAAATACAATATTTATCATTTATTTACAGTCTGCACTATATTTACAAATAATTTAGAGACGGTGTGGACGTCATAGTAAAACGCTACAAGTCAGAAGTCTCAGAGTTCTGGACACCATTAACTAGAATGACACTTCCAGTATTTTTTTGTAGCATTTGCATGATAAGGGCACGTTTACCCTCGAACGTTGTTGGTGCTTGTACAGAGGAGGCAGATGAAGCTGTACTTGGTAGACGTGGTACTGGAGCTTCTATAGGTAGAACATCGGCTTTCCCGTTTCCGAAGTGAAGTATCGTTGTCGGTGTATGGGCTTTGGGTTCAATTTGATTTAACTGTGGATTTGGAATTTCGAAATCAGGAAGACTGTCTTCCTTCGATGGAATTGCTTTGGACTTGATAAGTTGATGTATTTTGTAGGCATTTTCGTAAGATTCTTCTCCATGCGATACTTTACCATTTGATGGACTCGATTTTATTTCAAAACGATAGATGATTGGTGGACTTTGGGATTGGGCTTGATTTGGTGATGACTTTGGGGAGTCCATTTGTCTTAGTATTTGAACTGGGGTTGTACCTTGATAATTGCTGTTTTCAAAGCCATTAAACAGGGAGGGACTCCTGCTCACATCGTAGTCGGATTCGGAATCTGTGGAATTACTAAGATGCCTTGCTTTCTTTAGTGATTTTGTTGGTTTTACGTTCTGCCTGGCATGGCCATTGACTTTAAACTTTGGACTACGGACGTTTACCTTTTCCGATTCAATTTTGGCTGGCCTTTCACACCACTGTAAAGCTTCTTCGTCGTCAAAACGGAATATGTGCGTTGGGCTTTGAGCTTCATCAGAAAATTTGATCGACCTACGTGGCTCTCTATAGCCATATATTTCATCGTCCGATTGGTCGTACCCTTGCTTCAAGGATTCTGGTCTATGAACGTCAGCTTTCACCTTCACTTCGAATGGATTGGCAAATTTAATCGACCGCCTTGCTTCCGGTTCTTGTTTTGGTGACTCGGACTTTGCCCGAGAGATCTGGCGCACGTAAAGGTTTCCGCGGGGTTCTTTCATCTCCATCGAGTCCTTTGTTCGAAAAGATTTAACTGGTTCTAGGCTTGTACGAATGGGTAAGGCTGGTGGTGGGATATTGCTTTCTGTAATGCGGAGTATGGCTATCTGGGATTCTATAGTTTCAATTTGAGAAATATACTCAATGGCTCCCATGTCACAGCCAAAATTGCTGTAGAACTTACAGAGTCTCTTGGCTTGATTGAGATAGATTCTGGCTAAGTAAATAGATCGATTTTCGGTTGTTGCTGTGCATGTTTCTCCCATTGCAATGAGATTGTCTAGGATTATCTCTAGAATGTTGGTCCTACGTAGATTCTCTACGCCTTGGTTGTAGTCCTTTCTCTTCTCCGAGTCTTTTTGGTTTTTCGTGAACACAAACTGTAAAGAGAATGAAGTCAGTCAGATGTCAATAGAGAAGATTTAGACGCACTTACCTCTAGATCGATGGAATCGACTGACTTTCTATTCTTCTCATAGTCAAGCTTGCGGCGCATTTCAATGTTTTGCTTCATTATGAGGGTTCGTCTTCTTAGCTGACCTTTGCCCTTGTCCTTTTGTTGGGAATATCCAATCAGGCCCTGAAAATCAGCTTCTTCGTCAGCCATATGCATTTGATTAGGATTCGGTCGTTTATCCTCCATCAAACCAACACTCTTGGTATTCCTTGAAAGTGTTTTCATCTTGAGAAGGCTGTTCTCCACCAAATTGTTGTAGATCTTCTTAAAGTCCATCGTCGGAATGAAATCATCCACAAAGTGCAGGTTCCTCAAGGCAACTATAAGATGCATAACTGGGTTCGATACGATCTGGGCCAAGACACTGTGCAATCGCATTAGAGAATACTCAGGAATGCTTTCGAAAAGATTCCGTCCCTGGATAAAAAAGTCTGGTAAATTCTTCTCGCGTAGTCGCATCATGAAAGATTCAATGAAACGCAGGAGGACATCACCGAGAAACTCCTCCGGCCAGGTTACATAGTTCCTCTCGCATTCCCAGAACAAATGCATGCGCAAGTGGTCTATGGTGAACATGAGGGTATTGTTCCTCTCTCGTGGTTCCACGAAAGTTTTAACCAGCGCCTTGGCTATCATGAAGACTTTAATCTGCGTGTTGGTCAAGGTGGTCTCAAGGAATCGCTCTGCTTTGGGAAAAATTATTTTCCATTCGATTTCTCGGTAAGGATTTCTCATCCTCTTCGGTGCGTGACCTAGGGGTATGACATGAAAGCCAAATGTCTCAATTCGTTTGATCATATCCTGAGTGGGCCATTGAAACTGCTTGCGAGTTAGCGGATTAGTGCGAGTTGGTCGTGCACGCCTCTTGAACTGAAATGCACAATCTGGCCAGTTCTGCGCATTGTGTGCTACATGGATCGCCGGAATGATCTCATAGGTCTGCGTGTGTATGGAGGCTCCTCGATATGTTCCTCCTTCAAACTCGCTTGGACTTAGACCGAGTTTCGGTGCGAGTTTTTTTCTCAGTAAGTCGCCAAAGTACCGCATGAATTCCTTCGAGTCCAAGTACTTAACCTGAGGTACGTTGAACTTGGAGTAACTGCTCTCGTCTATATTCGTAAGATCCCCCTCATCAAACTCATATCCTTCCTCTTCTTCTTCCTCCACGTCATCATCTTCGGGGATTTCTACAAAATCTTGGAAATTTGCCACACAAGATTCCGGCAGAATCTTTGTGTCAACTTTGGCCTTCTCGATTACGTTCGTCATTGTAAGCTCGGCTAGAGGATGATGCGAGTTTAAGTGTGTAATGTAGGCATAGTCATACTCAGGTCCAGATGTGTAGCCACTGCTGTTAGAATAACGAACTGCATCTCTGCGTCGGCTTGACGATGAAATTGTACTTTCACTGGCAAAGTAGATTCCTTCGTCGGGCACGGCGGGTTTTGGTGAGGTAACTGCCTTTGCAGTATTATCAAGTTGGGTGTCTCGGAGCTTTAGCCTAACATAGCCTTTCCATTTGGTGTTTTTTAATATTGGCGCGTATGTTTTACTGCAAGGTGTTGTATTGTAGAAATCTGTTTCCATGTCAACTTTGCAGATAGGCGATAATGAGTCGTAGTTTGCTTCATTTGGTCGGGCGATATCTATGTTCTCGAAGACCACATACATGGTTTGAGGTTGTAATGGTTGCATAAAGTATTTTTCGGGACCGTGTCTGGGGAGATAGAGAATTGTTAATAAGTGGATAGTTTGAAAGATGCACAACTTACATTGGTTTGTATTTGACACGTCTCTCTACTGCTGCGTCTAGGGCGTTTGCCATGAGAATCGAATGCTCCTCGAATTGTTGATTGAGTTCATTTTCTTTCTGTTTCCAAATGTACTCATAGGCTGCGGATATTTCCCTTCGAAACAAACAAATTTAAGAATTAGCTAAGGAAAGTTAAAAAGTTAAGGTGTAATAAAAGTCTGGGTTTACAAGTGGTTTTAGACACTTTTGAATACTAGGAAAGAAATCTGGTAATGACTTGACTTTTTGAAGAGTTCTTTAAACTGTTGCGGATTGATTATAGTAATAAAGTCTACATACATACATATATCGAACTATTTAGCTGAGGTTCAACATTTTCTATCTGCCATTTGGCATAGAATACAATATTGAAGATATCACAGACGATTTCGCAAATTGATCTAATTAAGGACAAAATGCTGCACGTGCCTCTGCATACATTGGTTATCATTTCTACCGGATCTTAATAACATGTTGTTTGATGGCGATATGTATATCTCATATTTGTCAATCATAACACAGTTTAATTGTTATCTAGAAATATTCTGATAATGTCGTATAAAAGACATGAAGAAAAACAAAACAAAAAATTAAAGATCAGTGGTGATGATGAATCATTTTTAGGAAGTAAGACAACATCTGTGCATTTTGTCAAATTAGTTTGTCATAAGGGTACGAGTCATAAGTCCAATATTATATTTAGATATGTACATATGTATGTACATACAATATGTATTTAGTTCGAGAAAATTTGCATGCCTTTTATATTTTTGAAGAAGTGAAATTGTTTCGTTGTTTATTTTATGAATTTCTTGCGTTAGGGAATGGATTTGGTCTAGAACTCGTAAAAAATTATTACAAATTCTTAAAAAATGCAAGTAAAGAAATAGTCATGATATTATTAGGCGCGTTTTTGGAAGCCTTTGTGTGATCGAACGAAAAAAACCAATATCGGGGCTTAGCAACGTCATCACAGAAACTTGGCAATACTGTGTATAAAGTGACACTTCTACTCTTCAGTTGTAAGGTAAACAAACAAAATAAAAATTTATCAACACAAACCAAATTATTCAACAATTTTCTTTTTGAATACATTCCGAACAGCAAATCACATTAAAATAAATAAACTCCAAACAATGCATATAAACAAAGAATTTAATAACGATTCCTGATTTCGCACGGGTTTAATGTATTTCATTGCAAATAACAAATCATAGTTAAATAAATAAAGTTCAAATAATGCGTACAAACAATGAAACGTCAATCGTGAATCTGCATCGCGAAACTGGGTAGTGTTCAACTTGAAAATGCAGATTCACGATTTAGATACTCATTGTGTTCGTGGTTACTCCTACACATGTAGTGAACTTTTGACAACTCGAGATTCAGATGGAGATTCACATTCCGTTCAACCCTTTAAAATAAAGGTTTTCTTTTTAGGCCAGTTTGAGCGTCCAGTTTTGACGTACGCATTAAAAATATTCACACAGGACGGACGGACTGGATTTTTTCAATAATTCCGTATTCAGAATAATTGATAGTCCTGTCTGAACATTACCGCAGACTCATTTTGACATATTAGTTGTTAGCGTCAATTAAACTGGTTTGATTTTTCAACAAGAAATTCTTTGCACAACTAAACTAATGCTTTTCCTTTTATTTGCTTCGCGAAGTTTGAAATTTTTGTAATTTTTTATCACCTTTTTGTCGAGTAGCACTGACATTTCCAAATGTCAGAAAAAATACAAAAAATTTTAAAATTCAGATTGCCGTAAAATGTCACCTCTCCGCTTCGCCCTCGCTTTTAAACATCAAAAAAAGAAATCCCAGTCCGAAAGTCCTGTGTGAACAGGATCATTGATGTATGAAAAATAGAAACAAAAAATGACAGCGAGGGAGATGAATACGTTACAGATGTCAACGGGAGTATCAAAACCTACATAATTGGAAGTACTCGTATTCGTGGAAATCTTTACGGACATAAATTGATTGTGAAAAACCAATAGCGATTCAATTTCCAGACCATGATGTTCCAAATCTACCAGCGTCTTATTTTATTCGATTCGAGCAGTCAAAGCCTGAATTGTCTTTGCATCTAAAGTAATGTGAAATTTTTTTTAGGGCAAAAGTCCACATAAAAGAACCACTCTTGTAGTCGAAATCGACCAACACTTCGGTGACAGGTAGTGCCGACATTCACGATATCTAGATTTTCAAATCAAAGGAGATGACTTGGAGCATTCTTAACTTATTGTCGGATGAAAGAATGCCAACGATAAATATAATCTTAACATTGCTTATTTGATCTAAAAAAAAAGATCGAATATAGAAATTTAAAAACGAAACCTAACAATGATTTCCCGATTTGTAAGTTGGCTGCGACATTGTGAATAAGGATGAGTTTCCGTCTCATTTGTCTGTGAAGTAAAAGCAAGGAATATTTACGATACTACCTCTCTAACATTATAAATTTTGACAATTATATGTTGTAGTCTCTCTGGTAGCCACTGGGTGATTGGAACGATGATCAACTCTGAATATAGGAATGAAAATGAGCACAAATCAATATCTAAAGATCTTTAAGCCGATGTGCACCTCATGGCGAAGAATTGTCATCTTTTTTCCTTACGCTTTTAAGGTTGAAGCATCTGCGTATGAGGCCTTTATAGTTTGAGGCAGTTTTTAGTGTAAGCCGATGGTTGTCCCTTTTTTCTATACCCTTTCATTCAAGTTTAAACATTTTTTAAGCTCACTATTCTGGAGGTAGGTGTCATGGCACTTAACATTAAGGGCTAAAACTATCTTTCTCGGAGTGAAGTAGTCAGTTACAGTATACATTAGGTCTGCTCCTTTACTTTATGCATTAAAAATAGTAAAATTAATTTTGATAATTCTATCAGAGAATGATGAAAATTTCATGAAAGTTAGTGAACGCATCGAGCAACAGAATCTGCGCGTAACTGAAATGTCATGTATGAGGAAGAACAAAACGCAAGAAAGACGATGAAATTTTCAGAAAGCTTCGCAAATATATGCTTCTAAATCAAATAAAAATAAAATCCTAAATAAATTTATTTCTTAAGTGGAAAACAAATATGAAAATGAATAGTGCTTTTGACAGATCGTGATGTACGATAGAAATTTGTTGGATAAGAATTCATAACTGTGACAAAACTGATAGAAAATGCTTTACTCTCTCGTGTGTACTCTCTTCCACGATTTTTTTTGTGTTAGGGAACGGAGTTGATCAAGAATTCGTAATAATTTGTACTAATTTGTACGAATTTTCAGGTAAGACAATACACATATTATTTGAAAACCGTCTAGACAGATGGTCGAATTGAACAGGACATAGTCAGCTGAATCGGCAAATCAGTGTTTATGTTCGTAAGGTTGTCAACTTTACTGTCACTGCCTCTATAAAGTTGGGAACGTTCGTTAACAGGTACTTATGAAGTGAAATACCAGACGATTTCTTTAACGAATACTTTTTGACAATAGACGTAAGATTCTATAAAAGGTGATGTAGAGTGAAACGTTCACCATGGTGTGATTAAAATGTTAATTTTGTACAGCTACATATGTCTAAAAACTCTGAAAACATAGATCTACAAGTCCATTTCTTGACGTCACGTAAGCATTTGCAACGTCATCAAATAGAAACAAAAGAATTGAAGGTGGTTTTTTTTTATAATCATAAACAAACAAGCTCTTATCTGCATTACATTTGCCCCGGGCTGTAAATAGATGGCACTACACATCACTGCTCTAAGAAGAAGTAGATCTTTTACCATTCCTTTGTGAATCATTACAAATATGTACACTATCAATTTTACATCGCAATTATCAATGTCTGTTTGTTCTCTCCACCGGGAGAGTTCATTATCAATGATAGATATTCCCCCATCATGAGTATCACACCTCAAGTGGTCACTATTTTCAACCGCTATACTCACCTTTCAAAGTTACCGAAAAACTGCAACGTAAAGGCTGTCTGGTTGAGTATAAACCTACACAGGTCATTATCCAATTGGTATCTTAAATTCTGTTCGAGCTTAAGCTCGTACTCCTGCTGATTAAGGTCGTAATTCGGTTTAGGCTCAGCTACAGCACGATCATTGGTTTTCTGATGTTTTTGAAGTTTTTGCTGCTTTTTTAAGTTTTTCTCTTGGAGTTTGCGAAGATTTTTTTGTTCCTTTTCCCTTTTCTTAAGCTTTTGACCTCGAAGAATCTCCTTGAGCTGTAGCTCTTGCAGAGGATTATTTGGAGTTATATGTTTGGATTTTGAGCTACCCATTTTAACATGTACACAAACACCGACTGACCATTACTTCCGGTCCGAGATATCTTTCAACCGACGAACTATTTAGGACTGAGCACTATGTTTTTGTGCAAGGTGTTCGCAGACCGTTTTTCTGTTCCGCTATTTAAAAACTGTGATGAATGCTTCAAAGCGGCGGCAACAAACCGTTTCGTTTACTAATTGATAAAATGATGACACTCTTGATTACACGTTCGATAACAAAGGCCATTATCGATGAACGAACGAAACGCGATTGTGATTGTGCGAGAATGCATTTCATAGATACATATATGTGAATAATAAAATTCCACTGAGTATGGTCAAATGGAAGAAGTCACCACAAAATTTCTATTGACACACTTTGATGGGGTGATAGAATTGTTTCCTGGGTTCTTATCTAGAATGCATTGTCGAAACCCTTTATAGTGGGTAGCTACTCATAATTGCACTTTCATTGTAATTGAGATTGTATTCAATTAAAATAATTTGAATGGTAAGGGCTAAGTGCTAGGTATTTGGCAGTGATTAGAAAGTCATAATAGTCTTAACCACTTAAGAGGGCATAAAATGTCAAGAGGATGTGCTTTACTTCGTCACTAACTGATGAAGTTTTAAATTATTTTTTTTTCGTTCAGAGCTTGTTTGTAAAATAGAAACAGAAAATTAATTGATTTCTCTTATCGGTCTTGTATAAAAAAAAACTTAAACACGAAGGCTATAGTTTGTTAGCCTTGGACGTTTACTGTCCTTTTAATTCTAGTACGTCTTATTGCTTACTAGATACATATTGCAATAATAAATCACGTTTGTATTGATTTAAAGAAGAAATACATTGTGAATCATTTTCAAGAAAAAATAAAATTGGTAGACAACTTGTCAATTAACTTATATATATGATTACTCAACTATGAGTGATATTTTAATAGCTTGGTTGGCGTAATTGAATAATAGAATAGAGAAGTCTTCACCTCTTCAGATTTAGATCCTTGTGGACTGTGATGTCTAATAGGCGTTTAGTCCTAGTTCTTCTTTACTGCTTCCCAGAGACATGGACAACAATTTCTTGTCATTTTATGGTTGGTTCTAGTTTCAGGTGGTATCATGCTCAGAGTTTTCTTGATATATCACATGTGGTAAACGAGTTCTAACTATTGTTGGCTGTCATTACGATCTTACGTTCGACTTGCTCCCTGAGATTACAGAGTGGAGGTTTAATCCTTTCAAGTGCTTGTTTTTGGTTAATTGTAGACCCTTTTCTTAAAAGTTTGTCAGCTATCTCATTCCTTGTGACCAAGGACTGATCCAACAGAGCAATATTGTGCTGCGAGTCCAGAGCTTCAAATTCTTCGTGACAGCGTTGGACTAGCTTGGACTTGATTTCAATAACAAAAATTGCTTTAATGGCCCCTGGCTGTCAATAAAAATGGTGGTATCAACTTGTGGTATAACTATCATTGATACCATTCTGGTTCCCTTTGTCATTGCCAGGATCTCCGCTTGAACGACACCGTCAGGAAGTCTCATAGAGTTAAGTTCCTCAGAGAATATATCGGCCCACATTCCTGTATCCATATTTTCCCCATCTGTGTAGATAGTTAGAGATTTGTCTTTTGTTAGTTCCTTCTTCTAGATTTGAAAACGTGCAGGAGAATGGTTTTTCAAAGACGAGATATGGTGACTTGTAGCCTGTCCAGTCCGGTTCACCTACAAGCTTCTATAGAATCTGTGTATGTCCTTCGAGGTTTGAGTTCAAACCATTTGACCGGCTAATCCTCACAGGAGTGCCTTTGCATGCACAAGTCTAGGAGTAGTATGTTGAAAAATTATTTCCAGCCCCTGTGTCGGTGTTTATCTCATGACGCTGTTTGTGTCTATACATCTTACTCTCTGCATCTTTGTCATAATATGCTTTGTCTGCAGTTCGCCACCAGATTCTACCGAAGATTCGGTTGCAGGTGTAGAACACTATTGGTAATTGACACCAGCCCTCATATACCTGTTTCGAAGTGGGACTTCCAAACATCGCTTTTATTTTTCAACGTAACGCGGGGGATAATTTGAATCAGTTTTTTCGAGATCTCAAATTCGGGCATAGTTCTGGTAGAGCTCGAAGCGATGATTGCTGTCATACATCGTGTCCGTAGGCCTGCAGTTAGGTGCTTAACTTTCTTGTAAAAATTCCGGATTAGGCTTTTGTCATGAGACTCCTCGATATCCTTGAGGTGAGTCCTTCTTTTTTTATGCTGGTCTTCTTTTTCAGTTTTACTTTTTGGCTCTGTTCCGTTGGAACAAATATGTTAAAATTATTAAACAACGTATTTTCGGCCTTTAGACTTGCGTCTCCCGAGTCCCGGCAGGACAAACCACTTTTATCAAATTTTACTCTCTACATTACCAATTAAACAAATACCATTTCTTTCCAGGTTGAATCAGTACAATGGACTTTTGATAAATTAGCTCCAGAAGATGCCAGTGGTGAGTTACGACACTTGGCTGAGTTCTTGGCAAACAAACAGTTCGACATGGTTATCAATCTTCCAATGCGTGGAGGCGGCGCAAGACGGTAAGTTACTACAGCATTTCTGAGCTAAGCATACATTAACATTCTATTTCTACAGAGTTTCATCATTCATGACTCATGGATATCGAACCCGACGCTTAGCCGTTGACTATTCCATACCCTTGGTGACAGATGTCAAATGCACTAAACTCCTTGTCGAAGCTATGCGTCGTATTGGTCGTGCACCTTTGATGAAAACCCATACCGATTGCATGACTTCCAGACGAATGGTAACCTTGCCTGGTTTCATTGATGTTCACACGCATTTGCGTGAACCAGGTGCCACGCACAAAGAGGACTTCTCAAGCGGGACTGCTGCAGCTTTGGCAGGCGGAGTTACCTTAGTCTGCGTCATGCCCAATACTTCACCATCAATCACTGATCGGACTACATTCAGTCTGTTTCAAGAACTCGCTAGGGTTGGTGCACGTTGTGACTACGCTCTGTACGTAGGAGCATCCGACAATAATTGGGGACAAATTTCAGAGCTCGCTTCGCAATGTGCTGGATTGAAAATGTATCTTAACGATACCTTCAGTACGTTAAAAATGACTGATATGACTGTTTGGGAGAAACATCTGCAAAATTGGCCAAAACGCTGCCCAATTGTGTGTCACGCAGAGAAACAAACAATGGCAGCCATCATTTTGTTAGCTCATATGATGGATCGGTGTATTCATATCTGTCACATAGCCCGCAAGGAAGAGATCATGATCATTCGAGCTGCGAAAGAAAAAGGCATTCGGGTTACTTGTGAAGTTTGCCCACATCATCTATTCCTATCGACGAAGGATATTGAAAACATTGGCTCTGGACGCGCTGAAGTGCGACCAGTGTTATGTTCACCAGAAGACCAGCAGGCTCTCTGGGATAACATTGACTACATAGATGTATTTGCAACTGATCATGCTCCACATACCATCGATGAGAAGAACTCAGAAAAACCTCCTCCAGGTTTCCCGGGATTGGAGACAATTCTACCACTTCTCCTCCAGGCTGTGAACGAAGGACGCCTCACGCTGGAAGACATTAAGAATAAATTCTACCGGAATCCAAAGAGAATATTCAATCTGCCCGAGCAGCAGAAAACTTACGTCGAGGTTGACTTGGATGAAGAGTGGACAATTCGAAAGGAGAAAATGCATTCCAAGGCACAATGGACGCCATTCGACGGAATAAAGGTTAAAGGACGAGTCCACAGAGTTGTGCTGAGAGGAGAAGTTGCCTTTATAGATGGAGAGGTTCTAGTACCGCCAGGATTCGGCATAAATGTTCGAACGCAATATACTCGAAAGTCACTACTCCATCAATCACTGGAATCATTAGACTATAACCATTCCACTGAAGCTTTAGATGTCCTGACAACGAAGACGGACTATCTCAATCGAAGCTCAGACTACGTCACTGATCTGCAAACTAACGAAGCATTCTCAAAACTCCTACCGGAACCGATTCCAAAACTTGCAGTACACTTTGCCGGAGATCCTAATTTCTTACGGCCAATGTCACCAGGTCCTCGAATCCGGTACGATTCTACAGGAAACTCAGCTCTTAAGGACCTCATTCAAAAGACCAGCAGCGCGACGGCAAATCCCGCTGCACATGTCCTCCTTGGAAAGCATATTCTATCGGTGGACATGTTCAGTAAGGAGCAACTGAATGACATTTTCAACTTGGCACAGATTTTTAAGAGTCGAGTGACTAAGGATCGCCCATTGGATGACATTTTGAAAGGCAAGATCATGTCTTTAATCTTTTACGAGGTCAGTACGAGGACGAGCTGTAGTTTTGCCGCCGCTATGCAGCGTCTTGGTGGACGAGTGATCTATATGGATCAGACGACCTCGTCGGTGAAGAAGGGCGAAACTTTGGAAGATAGTGTGTCGGTGATGGCAGGATATTCTGATGTCGTTGTGCTAAGGCATCCCGAGCCAGGAGCAGTTAGTGTAAGTATTTATAAGTTTCTCTCTTGACACACAATTATTTATGTTATTTCTACAATAGAGGGCAGCACATCATTGTCGCAAGGCACTGATCAATGCCGGTGATGGCGTCGGTGAGCACCCAACTCAGGCGCTACTGGACATTTTCACAATCCGCGAGGAAATCGGTACAGTCAATGGCCTTACAATCACAATGGTTGGAGATTTAAAACATGGCAGGACTGTGCACTCTCTAGCCCGCCTATTGACTCTCTACAATGTGACGTTACAGTATGTCAGTCCTGAGAATTTGGGCATGCCAGAGCATATTGTCCGTTTTGTAGGCTCAAAGGGCATCATTCAGAAAACAATGAGCAGTATTGAGGAGGCACTGCCAAACACAGATGTTTTATACATGACCAGAATCCAGAAGGAACGTTTTGCTTCTGAAAAGGATTATAATAACGTATGTCTTCCGTTTAGGTTAATAAATGAAATGAGAGTAATTTTGTTTTTTGTTTTAGTGTTGCGGCCAGTTCATTGTGACCCCGAAACTTATGACTGAGGCCAACCGGCGGATGATTGTCATGCATCCACTGCCGAGAGTGTTTGAGATCAGCAAAGAGTTCGACTCTGATCCACGGGCGGCTTATTTCCGGCAGGCCGAATACGGAATGTACATAAGGATGGCTCTGCTGGCGATGGTACTCGGAAGGAACTGAATTTTTATTTTATTTTAGACGTTGGCTTTCCCAAACAATTTTTTTTATACCAATTTTTTTTACAACAGCCCTACTATATGTGATTAAAGTTGATCTTTTATAAAAATAATAATTTAAGGATTTTTAATGAAGGGCTGAGACGAGGAATGAAAAGAAACTGAACAAAATTAGCAAAGCTATCCTAGTTTCCAGTCCCAGGCTATGTTGAGGAGAACAGTAACGAGGTTTGGCTTACGTAAGGGTTGGACTAACTCCGCTCTTAAGAATAAAACCTTTTTATTATTCGAGAAAAGCTACGAATTGCGAAGAAAATCAAAAGGGTTAAACTCTTAAGTAAACTCCCAGATCAACGGGTAGGAACAATTTATGTTTCATGTTAACGTATCGGATAGTGGCTAAAAACTTCACACTTACAGACCCAACCCAACATTAGGTGGGAACTTTCTTAAGCCAAGTCAAAGGTTCGGTCAAAGTCCATTTAGGTATAGAGGTAGGTTAAAGGGCTGGTTGTAAATTGAGCAGCTTTAAACTGCTGCTTAGAACAGAGCACATGCTTCACATGTGCATTCTACAAGAAGTCTTGCTGCACATCGGTTTCTACCTTAATTCTGTGGAAAAGTTGGCCTTCTTCGCATTTTAAACAGATAGGAGATTCATCATCTGTCGGAGAAGATCAACTTCTTCGTGATGTCCATGTCGGTCCATTTATTTTTCAATATCCGGTCGATGGGTTTATATGCATACATAAGTGTGTCTTGTTGATCATCACACCTACATATGTACCTCTTCGAATCTGATAATCGATTTTGATGTTACATTATGCTCGATTCGCTGATGACGATTGTGACTCAATTCTTGCGACTATTCCTCTTTTATATTCAACGAACTATAACCCACCTTCTACCATCCACCGCCTCATTTTTCGGATAGATTTCTAATGTCCACGACACCATCATCTGTGTTAAGGGAGTATAAGTCCCACATCGATATATCGTCCCAGGGACTATAAGTCCCACATCAATCTATGACACTTGCTGTGAATTTATGCTATCTCTGTATTCCACCAGGATAATGCTGGTGTGTGTATAAATTTTCCGGACAATTGATGCATCGCATTGCAAGTCCTTGTTAATTGTTTAGTAACATCAGCGGTCATGTTATTTCTGTTCCTGGGTGTATTAGAGACTCTCCACAAATCAGAGAAAAAATGTCTTCGTTAAGACATTTAACGAACAAACACGTTGTGCCTGGGTGGCGTTCCTGGGTCACTCTCGTCAATTGTAGTTCAACTTGATCGCCAGGTGGTCGCTGTGGGTATATTGATTACTGAGTCTAGTTACGAAGGTGATGACAACTATGGAGAAGCTATTGTCTTAGCTAAATTTTTTGAACTCAATTTTCTGTAATGCTCTTCTAGTATACCCATTACAATGCGTGTTAAAATCTGAAGTCGGTTTTTCTTTAAATACTTACTCCTTTTCTGGTTGGATGTCATTTTAATGTTGACCTCATTTGCCTCATTAGTTCCTTTTCGAACTCTTCCCGTATTTTGTATGGCAGAAAGATTTCGTTCCCAGGAATGTGGTTTGCGAACCGTTCCTTGCTAATTCATCGAAAGATTTGATTATCGACTGTCTGTCGGATAATATTGCAATAGTTTCTGTCAAGGTTAAATTGAACAATTTGATTACGTGATCCTCTGTTTGGAAAATGCTGAGGAACATTCCCAAAGACTGAAAATCTCATCTTAGTCCTATCTCATCTTAACCCCAGTCCTGATGAGGTTTGGGATCCGCCTGTGTACCATTTGATTGAGTGTTACTTGAATTCGAAATTTTAAAGTTGGCATTGCGATGATGAAGATGTTCGAAAGAGTGGATCCGCCAATTCTGTCTGTCTGTCTGTATGTTCGACTGCAGCCTAAATGGCTCTACGGATTTGGTTCAGACTTCATATCTGAGTCCGTAGGGTCACAATCCAAAGTGAAATTAGAACTTTCTTGGTATTAGTACATATATTTCAATCCCTTGGGGATCAATAACTCATACGCTTCCAGATTGTGATCCAGAGTCTCGCTGGACTCAGTGCGGATTTTGCAAAGGCCCTCATCTGCGGTACCGAGTTTTCTCAGGTGTTCCTTAGAAAACGATGACCTGTTAGGACATGCTTTGAGTTTTTTTTGGCTCTATAACTCCTAAGGAATTTCTTAGCTTGCCTTAGACCTTAAAGATTCTTTCAGATTCTTACTCAGTTTTCTTTTTCTAGCCTCCTGAATTCTACTTTTAGGGTGTGTTCCCCTATTGCACAGAATGGTTCATGATCTATGAAGAATTCCGCTGACCCTTGTCTTACTAGTTTATCTGCGAATTCCTTACACTCTATTACCACATGACCTGGTATCCAATAGAGTATCACTCTGTTGTTTCTGTAAGTCCAGTCCAGTAAGTTATACTGTAGATATTCACACAGCAATTTAAACCCAACGACACTGACAGTGAGAGTCCTGATGGCTGTCTGACCAACACATTATTTCTACGCCATAGTTGCTGCATACATACATATGTATGTATATTTATTTCAGCCAGGACGATGCTACTACTTTTGCCCTTTGATACTCCCGTACCTATTCTTTTCTCAGTTTTTGACCCATTCGGGTACCATTTAATGCTTTGGATGCTCATTCTATGGGTTATGTCCATTTCAGAATCCTGAAGAGTTTGTACCCAATCATCCACTTTATTTCATACACTTACCTATGTACTTATGTAAAACCAAAATTAAGGAAAAAATAGTTTTTTTTTTATAAAACTTTTTTTTATACATGTACAATATAAATGTGTGTCGTGTTTCTTACTTTCTAACATTATCATATGTATGTATGTATGTATATAAATTGTTATTAAAACTATTCTTATATTCTTATATTTAATATTTAACAGGTCATATGTATTTTACATGGTTATATTCGTGCTTAAAATATAAAAAAAAAATATTTGATAAAACTTTTTTATTTTAAAACACATATGCATACATATGTATGTATGTATGTATGTACATATGTGTATATTTGTACGCATTCAAAAGTTCACTCAAGTTCCATCTCTTAAACACTTTTCAGTCTTTCATATTGCCTCTTTAAGGATCAGCATTCTCAATGCGATTCAAAACTTTTTTATACTGCTAAAGGATGTTGTATCCTTATCGTTCTTTGGTCCAAGACTCATTTCATTTGCAACGAATGCTGGATTTAATTTTGCAAAATTATTCGATATAACCGATACAGATACCAATCGAGGACTAGTATCCTCAACGCTAATACTCTTGCTGAAGAGAGGCAGGATTGATGATCTTTTGCTGCTCATTTCGGGTATTTCACTTACTCCTGGTGATGGTGGTGGACCATTTTGTTTATGTTGTCTATTAACAATGAAGAATATATATTATAGAGGATTGGTTTGATGAAAAAATTTAATTTAAATTACCTCTCTTTATTTTTACATCCAATTAAAGTTATTAAAATTCCTAATATCACAATAGCCGCAAACATTCCTGATAGACCGGCTACAAGGGTCATCATTTCGTGGGGCTCTCCATCCGAAGTTACTTTGGGAACTGTAATTAATAAAAATTATTATTATTTCTTAAATTGTGATTATAAATTTATTTAAAAAAAAATTCCATAAGAGTATAATATCAATTTGCAATACTGGCAACTCTCCAAGCTTTGTTTTGCCAAGGACGGATAATTTTAATGCGTGGAAAATGGTTATTGAAATAACATTAGTATCAAATAACGAAATCATTAGAGTTGAAATCATTAGTTGGAAAGTGTCCAACCTAAAATGATGTTGGTCTTCAGATAGGGACTCCTAAACCTTTAAGAAACCCAAAACGAATAAACTGGACAAAGTTTAATTGTATAGCTAAGTCAAAACTATGCAGATAGCACGCCCAATTACAGACCTCGGAACTGAATTCAAAGGTTGAAACCTTTAAGAAAGGTTGCAAGATTGCTTTTAAAGCTTCGTGGCCAGTCAGTTACAATAAAAAGAAAGTTCCGATGTTGTGGAATGAGGATCTGTCGAAGCTCAGGAAGTTGACCAGAGTGATCCTTAACATATGCTAAAATCATAACTTCTGGCAGCCCTATAAGGATTGTCTAAAAATGTATAAGAAGTTCATTAGAATGGCTAAGAAACAGGGCTGGATGGATTACAGTCAGTCTATTGAGTCCCTTAAGGAATCGGCTGGACTGTCCAAATGACACAGCAGTCGGTCCTTCCTGAAAAAGTCGGATGAAAACTCGACTAGGCTACTCTACTGTGGAATCATTGGCATTTCTTATGAGAGTACACTTTCCAGGTTGCAGTGACATTGATTGCAAATGAAATGTTTTGGTCCAGAAATAACTTCTCCCCTTATAAGTCTCCCTGCCTTAATGCTATCATATGCCTATTCTACTACAGAAACTGCAAGACATAGCAATTTCCTGGATACTACCGATTTATGAGAGCAGCCTATGTTTAAATCATGTCCCTCAGTCCTGGTCAAAGTTGTTTTCATTTCGAAAGTGGGCCGGCGAGGTCATAAATACGCGAAGGATTTCATACCTATTAGCTTATCCTCTTTTATACTAAAAACTTTAGAACGTATCCTAGATCTTAGCATCTGCGAAACTTTGAAGAGCCCTCCATTGTCGACATCCCAGCATGCTTACCTCAAAGGTCGGTCTACTGAGACGACCTCTTTATGAGGTGGTGTGTACAATGGAAAAGACTCTCCAGTATAAGGAATACACTCTTGCTACCTTTCTGGACATAGAAGGAGCTTTTAATAACATCCATACTGAAGCTATTCAAGAAGAATGTTTTCTTAGTCAATGGATTGTATCCATGCTAAAAACTAGAATTAATTTAGGAAATAATCCTTTAGGCAACAGTATTCTAACTAAGATAGTCAGTAGAAGCACCCCACAGGGAGGTGTTATCTCTCATTTGCTATGGCTCATGGCAATTAACAAAATGTTAGTGCGACTTGATAGGGAGGGGCTTAAGGTGGTTACGTATGGAGATGACTGGTGTCAGGAAAGTTTCTCCGTTGAATAAACACTAAACTCTGCTAGTGTTTTCCAAGCGAAGCCTTTTGCGATTTGGGAAGCCTGAACTATATCCCTACATTCAGTCACAATATCGCTATATTTTCAGACAGCCAAGCCATTGATGTCGTCACCACATCCTCTAAACTGGTAGAGCAATGTCATTTCGAAATTAATCACATAAGTGTCCACTTAACAATTACACTCATCTGGGTCATAGGGCACAGTAGTTATGAGTATAATGAGCGTGCTGACAAGCTGGCCAGGCGTATCTAAGGACATCTTTACTTCCTCTAGCTTGCCAATCACGGGTGAAACAGCTTGACTAGTTGTGTCATATCAAGAGAGACATGCCCTGTTTACAACTAAGTCAAATGAGCTACTTGGTAAATTAAAACAAGATATTGCCAGAATTGTAGCCATTAACACAGGCCACTGGCTAATCGAAGACCATGCGACCAGCTTGGTATCCCTCACAATACCTTTTGCAGAAGCTGCAAGGATACTAATGAGAAAGAATCTCTATATCACTTCCTTTGTAGATGTCCAGCCTTAGCGAGGACCTTGTGGTAACAAAAAGGCGCACCCTAGCACAAATTAGGTTCTTTCTCCTAAGAAACCGGATGAAAATATCCTCGGTCGAGATTCCACGACGTATAGTTCGAGCTATAGAGCTACATCGACCCAAAAAACTGCGTTTTTCATCTCAAACGATGGCAAGGACATGTAGAGCGAAGGGACACCAGCGCTCCGAGCCATAGAGTCTTCCACCCAAACCCAAAGGGACAGTAGAGGAAGACCTCGCCTGGCGCGTACAAGTGGAAAGGGACCTCAACCGATTTGGAGTGCGCAACTGGGGACAGTTAGCTAAGGACCAGGCTAACTAGAGAGACTTGTTGGTTGAGGCTAAGGTTCACCCCGAACTGTAGCGCTACCTAAGTAAGTAAGTAAGAATATGCGGATCTGGTTCAGAATCTACATTCATAGAACTAAACCTTACGATAGTGTCAATTGATCTGTTCGCACAACGCTGGTTATGCGTGTTATATCCTTCACATGAATGGAAGTAGCCAACTGTTTAATGCCGTTCCTGAAGGGTTTTGTCATGAACAGATTGAACTAATTGCTCAATAATACCAATCTCCATTTCTTAACTTAGTCTTAATATCTTGAAGCTAAGTAAGACTTCAAATTGTAGTGGTAACCAAATGGTTCTTTGGGTCCCTTGACTGGTGGTTTACTGCAAAAAAATCACCAAAGTATTAAAGCTACCAGCACTTCAATATCTTTTATTAGCCTTTTTGATCACAGCCTTTACACGTTTAGAAAATCTCTGCAGACGCTGGCACCTATGATAAATGACTCTGAGCTGAAAGCTGCTGCTCTGGAATCCACCGAAACGAAACCATCTCGCAGTTTACTAAATGTTAATATACAGCACAAAGTCAAACTATAGAGCGAAAAAGAAATGTTCAAGGGTAAGATTGGGTCAGGTTTGAACACTAGTATGGCTGACAACATGCGAAACCGATTCTTTATGAGGCCCAGGCAGTTGTTACATCCCGTACACATTGACTAGAACTTGAAAATTATGAAACAAAAATATGCAGTTAAAAAAAATTTTATTGGAGTAATCTCTGGACACTGTGCCATCATAGCTAAGCTTACAGGAGATAGAAAAAAGTCATAGACTTAACATATGTGGACAGGTTCATAGAGCAAGAACTTGCTTACCGTCTGGTACAAGTATAAGTTTCGCAAAACTGAAACTAAATATGAGGACCTTTAACTTTGTGGTCTTTATCTAACCAAACCTAAATAGCTATTCTCATTGCTCTCTCATTGTTCTCATAGTATAGTTCCAAAGATTTCATTTTATTCACTATTTTATTGACCAATTGTCCTGTCCAATTCAATTTTATGGGTGGTCTAACCTTACCCAGTAATTAGACAAGTCCATTTTACCGGATCTAAGTTTCTAATATAATGATATTGTCATTTGATCGTCAAGGAATTATATCTTAAGACGGTATTTGCACATTACTACACATTTACCAAGCCCAGCTCGTAAATATATCAACTTGTCTTGTGTGATTAAAGATATTCAAGCTACTTCCACTTGCGAGCCCACCTTTCTCGAGTGCGTGCAATTTGCAAGATACTTCCGCATCAGTACATCAGGTACACCCTCGTTTAGTTTCCAATCAGACTTTATACAAACCTTGAGTCCAAAGATATTGCAAAAAAAATTGTATGTAAATATACTTATGTATCTCACAATATGTTCGCATTTCCACAATATACAATACACTGAGTAACGCATTTCAGAGGTGCATGTACGCGTCCAATCGAACGTGGGAAAGTGATTCGTGTCAAGTTGAAGTTCATGTTGTACACATAAATACGGTGTGCAGTACAATTTTCAATCAACTTGATGAGTAAGCTGTTACTGGCGGTTGGCCTGATGCCTTAAAGGCGAACACGTTGCGTTAATCGAGATATAAATGGAGGCGTGCTGCGCGGTGCGTGTGAAACCAACCGAAGGACAGCTGGTTCCGAATAAGTTGCACGCGTTCTAGTTGTTTACTTGCATAAATATGTTCGATACCCAAATATGGTTAAGTAGTCCAGGTGCAACTCTATTTCTCTTCCGTTGCGTACTTCCTATAAAATGGAACCCGATGCCGGATATGAAAGTTTCACGCTGGAGGGATTTTTACATTCAAATTTAATTTCTTTGTTCATAGGTTTAATAAAGATTCTAAAATATGTTTATCCTCCGATACAGACTATTCACTAAGGTAAATGTCCACATCGGATTTAATTGAATGCAATCGCTTTCAACTGGTTTCAATTCTAGTCTGGAAAAACCAAAGCTTTTATGAATGGCGACGGGTGGTCTATGTGTGTAGCAATGCAAAAAGCTTTCGGCATTCACATCAGCTTTAAAATTTAAATGAGTTCGCGATAATTTATTATTTGTTTGGATAAAAAAAAATTGCTTAGCTATCATTTGTAATTGCTAATGAAAAGATATAGTATTTCTTGAACTTGGCTCAGTTTTACAAGGTCTATTGCTTTTGAACTTGCAAGACGTCTATCACCTTGAACTTAAGTATCGATGTTTGTTCGATGGCAATTGCTTTGCCAGAAACTTAAGAAGCTGTCTTGTATGTTTTCTGTCACTTTCCTCAAGGTGACACAGTAGAGGGTTAGTGTAGAAAGATTTAAAGTTGGAAAGATACATCACTCGTGGAATAATGAAAAGCAAGCGCCAAGGAAATACAAATGTTAATCCAAGGATATCACAGATTCAGGTGATATGCAAATATATGCAGACCGAACTTTAGATTAGTGAATCAAATATTTAGGATTAGAAAGGATGGCTCATGGCACTGAACATTAAAGATGCAATGTCCTGTAGAAACGACTTGTGCTTCATTGTTAGTAAAGTCACCAAGATCATCGATAATAGGGTTCACGTTAAGAAAGTATTGTAGTAAATCCAGTGTTCTTTGGTCGTTGTCAATGAATTTGAAAAGTATGCAACTTTTTCCAACGCCATCGGAGTAAGCATGTAGCTTCCTTAATGCGTTTATTGATATTGTGCTTCCAGTTTAATTGTATTCAACTTCTACTATCTTTGGATCCAAAATTGAAGCCTGTAGCGACGAACAAGTAAATTTCGTAGTAGAATTGCAGTCAATACTGTTGAAATTGAAATATTATTTCTCCAGACTGTATAACGGCTGCGATGACCGAAATTCTGCTGTTAGGCCGAATGAACTATTCAATCTGGAAAGTGGTAACCAACGTTTTCGTCCTCTTAAACCAAGATGAAATTAAGATAGCTATGCATTTCAATTTCAATAAAGCTATTCAAAGCAATAGGGGATGAAAAGGTTAGGAGCATGCACCAACTCACCTGCAAAATAGAGTTGGACAAAGTATGCCTGATGAATTGAACCATAGCATTGTTTGCGCGATTATCAAGAAAGAACACTCTCTAAACTGAGACAATGATGGTCCATATCAGTGTGGTCTTAAGCCACTAAAGTCCTCCATCGACCAAATTTTCATTGTTTCATTTCATGCAGAACAATGATTTGTTTAAGGACCCCTGTCAAACTCGACCCATTGTGCAGGATGATGATGCAGAATAGTACTGAGATTTTCGATGTCAAAAAGGATTTAAACAAATCGGCATGCTATTATGCGATTTCTTTAACAACGGTCTTGAAAGGATTGTGCAGAACTCATATGCCAACATCAGATCGAAAACCTTACAAAAATGCATGCATTTCGTTGGATATGCCGAACAGAGCGAGGTGTCAGTAGTGCTTTTGTGAGTATTTTGAGACGCAAGTGGCTTAGATGTGTTCAACGGTGAGTGAGGACAAAATAAAGTACATATATGCTGTCAACAAAAAGGACGTAGAACAACGACGTCTCGAACAGAATGCCATCCTTAAAAGATATAACTTTGTCGTGATCAAGCCACGAGTTAGTCTTATCACTCGCTGTTTCTTGGGGCTAAAAAGGCGATTGAGGAGCATAGACTTCTTTAGAACAATCTCAGTTCTGCTCAACTCCATACTAGCATAGATTATGGTGAATGTGAAGTCGTTTTGAGAGCGAATTTCTCGAATTGGGTTTTCGTACCGTCTGCATAGACGAAGAGTGCAAAAGAAGACACAACCATAAGATGGCTGGGTCCGAGTGCCTTTGAACTCACCCCAGGTAGATGGCGTAGTAGAAGAATACCTCACCTAACATGGCAAGCTCAAGTAAAAAAGGACCTCAACAAACTAGCTTTGTGAAACGGGACGAAGCTGATTAACGACCAAGCTGGGTAGAGAGGCTTGGTCGATGTCACCAGGTTTACTTTGGATTGTAGCCCCATTTAAGTGCGATTCTTGAGGATAGGGATTCATTTTATGTTTTTTGGAGGACAGAAGGATCTCTGTTTTACATGAGTTATCTTCCAGACCTGCGCTGACTTATTTAATAGCAATTGGGCCGTTTGTTTTACCCTCTTAATCCCTTAACGATTTTCAAAATCTTCAAGCAAGGGTTCAGAATAATGAAACTAAGAAATGTTGTTCTTAATGTGTTATGTTTAGAAATGATGACGAATTCACTTAAGGTTTCCGACTTTCTTCTACCTGAAAAAGAAACAGTCAATTGTGCCCTTAACATGCAAGTTCTGGTAATATTTATGGAGTTTTAAATGTGCTTTAACCAATGAGATCACACAAAACTTTTTGAGTTGAGATCTACTGTGTGAAGGAAGTGTTGGAACTACAAATATAATAATATGTTGGAAAACGACCATACATCCATATATGCACCAGGCCCTAGTTTCCTACACCCGCTTGGGTTATATTCTTTATACGAATGTACTGTTTCATGACAATAATACTCTTGGATGTTTGTCAGACGTTCCCCGAGTGGTGGGACTGTACAGTAAAATACATTTGAACTTCCGCTTAGTAGATCAACTCACTAACCACAGAGCCATGCCTGGCGTCAAGTAGAGTCTGATACAAACTGAATTGTTAGAGCTTTTAAAAATGATTAGAAACTAAGTATGTCACTTATTTTTAATGCAGCTTGCTCTCGGATAATAAAAATAAATGATATTACTTGCGTCATTCGGTTTGCTTAGAATTATTTCAGAAATGTATCTGTTGCCTTAGTACATACTTTATAATAATGTAGAAAAACATAAATCAACTTACTTGAATCCTCAATAATGTATCGCTTAGTATACGGTGATTTTAAGTAGTTTTCCATGATTAAAACCGTTGCAGTTGTTACAAGTCTGTACTTGTAGTATTAAATTTGTTTACTAGCGATTTCCAGAGAATATTACATAAACTGAAATTAGAGAGAAAAACAATTTTAATAAGCTTTTGGTTTTTAGTGTTAAAATTATCTAAGATTCTACGGCTGATGGTCATGTTTAGGTCGGAAGACTTATTTACCACTTGGAAAGCTGTTGCAACTAACTTATGTACTGATTGGATCTCAAAACCGTAGTAGTAGAGAAGTGTCTCTACGCAATTAAAACAATAACTTATTGCTCATCGTAAGTATACCTATATGTGCTTAGAGTTCAAACAGAATACTATGATTATTAGCAGAACAAAACTATAAGGTCACACGTGTCTGGAGAAGTTATTAATTAGAATAATACAAGTCACAGATGGACGTGGACAAGTTAGGTAGCACTAGTTGATCATTCAAAATATGTATGAACACATTTATTAACTGGGAGTTTGAAGTGTTGAGGGAGATGTAAAAGAGTTGTAATAAATGCCCATTTGATGGGTCAAACTACCGGCAAAATATGTATGAAAAGCAATCTAATGTACAATTAATATCACTTTGCAATATATTGATATTATTGATACATGCAATACTATTCGTAATCCTTGTGTTACCCCTTAGAATATTATTGTTAAAGATATGTTCCTATGTTCCTTCCATTATTTAATAATAGTGTGTAAATTACTTTGTTAAATGCTAATGTCATTTAGAATTAATTTTTATAGTGCAATCTTGATTAATGATTCCAATGATTCTTTGAATCATAAGATTCATATTCGTTTTATTATTCATTAGTTGAGATATGTAAGGTATTCAAAGAAACTGAGAAACCGCACTAAATAACAAGTTCAGAAATGCACTAACAATATCACTTAATAAACTGCAAACAACTGAAAAGCACGTATCGATACAATAGGAGACGTTAAACTAATTGAAAGAAAATCACTAACCCAATACGAAATGTATTTACCTGAATGTAAAATAGTTTTCCAGTAGGTAACCTATTCTTAGAAAATCCAGTATTATGTTCACTTAATTACATATGTACATGCATAAGTATACTATGGAGCTGGCCTGCCCACCTGACATTTTTATGACTTATATAACAATGCTGCAGTTTTTTTTTTTTAGGTCAAGGATGCTGGATAGAGGAGCGTTTCTCCGTTTTTTTTATATTTTTTGTCAAACAAAACGTGAGAAAAGTGAAATCAAATTCGAAAACAAGGTAGGTAAAATGCATTCCAATGTATTTATGGGTGAACAAATGCAGGTAGGTTTTTATGGATATGTATATGTATACCTAGGTATATAGAGAAACAAAAATATAGGTGATATATCATACATAGGAGTATAAACCGTCATGGGCTATTTTAGGCGATTTGATCACTTATGTACTTTCCAACTTCAAAGATTAGATTAAATTAAATGGCATTAAGAGGAGATGATTTTGCTTATGTCTTTGGGTTGGTTGGGTTAGGTTGGATGGTTGGAGATCCATTGTGATACCACTATTGAAAAACCGCATTACCAGCACCGGAGACCTTCATTGAGACTTCCCGGATGGGACAGAAGGCAGGTCAACTATTTTCGGTATAGGCCCATGCCGAAGATGTGTGGTTCGTTGTTTAATCATTAAACCAGTTTGACCTGGTGACAAAGCTTCTAATCTTGTCTGGTTAGATCGTTTAGATCTTCGAAGAAGTATTCACCTAAGGTTTTCCTTCTCAAGACCGATAGAGCAGGACAGGTGCACATAAGATGTGTCATGGTTTCCTCCTCTTCCTCGTCTCTACAGTTCCTACAGAAATCGTTCAAGGGGGCACAAAGTCTTTTAGCATGTCTACCTGCCAGACGGTGTCCTGTGTGGACGTCAACTATCTTTCTAAGATTGATTCTATTACTGGAAATAAGTCTACTAATTTTCCTACAATCTAGCTCTGGCCAGATTTGCCTAGGAGTGAGACATGTGCTGATATTGTTCCACCTACTGGTTGCCATACTTATGGCTGCGGTATCTAATTGGAATTTTATCCATTTTATAGGTGCTGACGGTACCTCCCTATTGTCAGGGAGCTCTATATTTGATGTTGAAGTCCAGATAGGGGACTATGTAGTCTGTACTTAGCTAACTAAGGCTCGGCCCTTAGCTAACTACCCCCAGTTGTGCACTCCAATTTTGGTGAGGTCCCCTTCTACTTGTGTGCGCCACCTAACGCGAGGTCTACCTCTACTACGTTGTTCCTCCGGGTTATATTCGAAGACTCTACAGACTGGAGCATTTGTGTCCATCCGTTCAACATGACCTAGCCATCTCTAGCGAGACCTTTAACTAGGTCGATGTCGCTGTACAGATCGTATAGTTCGTCGTTGAATCTCATCCACCAACGCAAATAGGACCGAATATTCTACGAATAATTTTTCTCTCGAAACAACCGAGGATATCTTCATCCGCTTTTGATAGAGTCCAAGCTTCAACGACATGAAGCAAGACTGGAATGATCAAGGTTTTATAGAGAATCTTTTTAGTTGTTTGGGATAGGGTCTTACTTTTTAATTGCCTTCTCAGCCCAAAGAAACAGCAATTGTTACAGTCTTATAAGCACTGAAATTCAAGTCTTGCTGCAGTCTTGGAATTGATAACATTGAACTGATGCTATGTGGGAAATTTCACAAGTTCTCAAAAAGTGGGCGTGGCCATATATGGTGTTCAGGTGAATTATAGAGAGCTTCAAGGCTTAATAATTTTGTTTCAACATTTATTTTGAATTTCTAGTATGTACTTACATATGTACATATGTACAATGTAGTAATTTTGAAAAAGTTAAATTTTTGAAAAGTGGGCATGGCAGTTTAAAAACTTGGTACGTCATATCTTTGCATTTGTCATAGCCACCTCAGAATATTTTAAGTCCATTCGCCGAAGGAATAGCCGAGAAACAGCCAATTTGTAAAATAGAAGGATAGAATGGACAATCCAACCTAGACGATGATGGCCAAAACTTCCATCCACCTGATCAAAGCAAAATTAACTTGTTTACCTCAGCATCGTTGCCCGATCCACACAAAAGGAGACTGAAGCCCATCGTCAACAACTTAATTGCCCCCTATTAGTCGGGTTTCACGCTAGAATGGTCCAGAATCGATCAAATGTTCACACAGAATGTCATGCACAAAATTCAATAAGTCCAATTCGATACCTATCATAGAGATGAGCTACATATATAGAATCATGTCTAGCTGTGAGATCCATGCAAAACTCGTCCATCTGTGCCAAATGACGATGAAGAATGCTCACTGCTCTATCAAGGTCGAGTCCTTTGATGTCAAAACAACGATATAGACAAGTTTTCCAAAATTCAGTGCAATTACTAGCGTACGCCGAGAATGTTGACAATGTTGCAGAACTCAGATGATGCGTTCGCTAGTATTGAAATGCAATCTGTCAAAAGGGTTAAGTGGTAAATGTGGGTAAAACCAAATGTATGCTGTCAACAAGAAATGACATACAACATCGATGAATTGAACAGAACGTTACAATCAATAGCTATAACTCGGACAATAACACTACTTCGCAGATATCGACTGAAGAATAACTATGCAATAGGTGTTTCTTTGGGCTGAGAAAGCAATTGAGTAGCAAGTCTTTATCTCGAGGGACTAAGGAGATCTACATATGTAAGACGATTCCAGTTCTGAAGCATAAAATTCTTCGTAAGATATTAGGAGAAGGCGATTCATCTAAAAACTGAAGGACCTAAACAGCGGCATAGACCAAGTAAAAAAATGTCACATCAGCCGTATGAGATGGGTAGGAAATATGAAGCAAATGGGTACCAGGGCACCGGCTCACAGAGTCTTCGACGGAAACGCATTAGCAGAAGACCCCGCTTTGGGAGGTAGTCACATGGAGAAGGGACAAGGGTACCCCAACCGACTTAGAGTGTATGTAATTTGCTAAAAACCAAACTAACTAGAGAGGTTGTCGTTTGAAGTCCAGGTTCACTCAGACTATAATAGAGCGACTTAAAAAAGTAAGTAAGGATAGAAGTTAATTAGATATGTCAACAAATTGTTTTTAATATGACTATATATTACATGACTATATATCCTAAGATTTAAGCTGACTGTGGTATCTATAGGAGCAGTTTAAGTCATCAATCAGAAATTTGTATTCGCCATGTTATAGTAAATCTAACAAATTCCTTAAATGCCACAAGCCGAATTAAATTGCCTTTTATTTATAACTCGCATTTTTATTTCCCGTAAGAGACACTATTAAATTAATTTAATGTATCCTTTTGTGGGATAGGTCATCTTAGTTCATGTTTCCGTAGGCGTACCGTATTTGATAATTTTTTTTAAGATCATGTTGGAATTTATTTTATTTTACGACCTCTCTTCGAATCGAATACAAAATATATCTTGAATCGAAGAGCCTCGGCCAAAGATTTGAATTAAGTAGCCACGGATTGACGAGATTCAATTTAAATTAAATGACCACCATGTGCTCGATCATGCGAAGCACATGTAAAACATCAAAAGCTGAGCTGGAATTATTATTTGTAAATTTTTTTTATCTTTGTGCCGCTTTTTTTTGTTAACAAATACATAAATATGTGCGTCGTTGAACTCAATCACACTTTTTGTCGGCGAAAGAGCTTTAATTTTGGTAGAGATACATATAAGAGTATCTCATTGCTAATGTGTCTGCAAATGGTATGGTGGCTCAACCTAGTTGGTGGATGATGGAGATGAGACTGATGCAAAGATCAATCGATATTGCTGCACTAAGCAGTGTGTTAAGGGGATTTTTTTGCCTAATTTGAGTGTGAGTTGAAATGCGAAACTAGTTCTTGGGTTTGTATGATGAACTGGTTAATTACTCAGGCCTAGACATTTTGCAATGTACAGCCGTGTAAGCGTATCTGGTGCAGTTCGCAGGAAAATTACATGGACAAACGTCACCTAATCTGTTACAGATAGAAGCAATCGGGTTAGTATCATTGGTTTTCCAATATCTTCCATGAATCATCGGCTTAAATTTCTATTAAAAAGGAAACTTGAGGTTTTTCCCAACAGTCTTGTAATCGATATTTTAATACAGAATAACTGCTGTTATCGTTATCGTGTAGCAAATTTAAATATAATCAGATCACGTTATACTGTTCAGTTAATAGAATAAATAGGTGTGTATATTAAATCTATTAGCAGGCCTTATAATTTGTAAAATGAGACGCAAATTATAGCAACACATTATTAAATATAATTATCGATGTAAGCAAACTGATTACTATTACAGATAACAATTCAAAAAAAAAAAATATGTTCAACGGAGAGAAAATGATATGACTAAGTGGTCTAGTGATCCTTTACATGATTTGTGCGTAAAAATTTTGTTTTCCGAAATAAATCGTAAGAAAATTCTAGACTTGCATATGTCCCAATGGGGTGGGACATACTCGCATATACATATGTAAGTCCATAACTCAATTGTGGATTTGTGTTCCACTGAACTGGAACTTTTGTCCTTACGCCCGAATTGGTACCATTGGAGTTATTTTTTTAAATTCTATACTATTCGAGAGTTTGGTTTCGAGATTTTTTTTTTTCGAAATTTTTTTTTTTCTAGATTTTTGCTTTATATATTTTATTTTTTTTTACATATCCCCATACCTTCATAGACCCGACCTTTATATAGGCCATCTGTTGTTTTCATTTTGAATCATGTTTTATTTTGACACTGACAGCTCTTATGCGCTCAAAACATTGACAGAAACTCAGTATTATATTTTCGCGGTACGAAATAGATCGATTAACGCTTGAACCCTGTTGGGAAATTTTGCAAAGTTAATCACAAAGTGGATGCTGTATTGCTGGAACCTACAAATTTTGAGAAGAAATTTCGATCGAAATAATGCACCAACTGCAGCTAGTATACGCAAGTTTATAATGAAAGTTCGTAAGACTGGTTTCCTGATCGATAACCGAACATGTTCCCGCTCAATGGAGAATATTGCAGCTGCTGTGCGGTTTTTGAAGTGGCTACATTATTAGTCCATTTTTGTTCCAAAACGACAATGGAAAAAGCGTTACATTCAATGGAGAGCGCTACTGAGGCATGATAACCCTTTTTTAAGGATAGAAGTTGAGGATTTAGACTTGGGTGAGTCTCCTAGAGTCACCAAGGTGGAGCTACGTGCCACACAAGCCTTCCAACAATCGATTTATTGTACACTAAGTTCAACAATCGTCCGTCTACTCTGACGCCGTTGGACCTTTTTGTGGGGCGCAATTAAAGATCGATGCTATGTGAACAATCCAGAGACGATTAAGGCACTCAAGAACAATATTGGTCAAGCTATTCGTGAAATAGGGGCCGCAACCATCAAATATATATATTGAAAAATTGGGTTGACAGAATGGCCTACTGCCAAGCCAGCCGATGTAGTCATTTGAATGAAATAATAGTCCACAATTAATCGAAAGGTTTACTTTTTTCAATAAAGCATTAATCATTGAAAAATATTAAACATCGTTTTTTTTATAACCATATCAAAAGGCCAACCAACAGTTGGTCCAACCTATATATGTATGCACAAGCAATTATTAATGTGATGAGCCCTATGAAATATACAAAATTAGTAAGTATTTTGACGTAATGGGCCCAATTAACTCTCAAGGAGTAACTAACTAATATGTCCATACTCATGTACAAATATATTATCCGTACGAATAGAAAATTAAATACGTTACATTTTTTTCCTTCGAAGAAAGTGAGTCTACGTACTTACTGATATATTTTTAGTAAAAACTTTTAAACACTAAATAAAATTGGTAACGGCAAAATAAAAATGTGAATCAGCAAAACATATTTTTTCCAAATAAACTTCTGAAAAACCGTAAAATAATAAAATTACTTTAATGTTTTAATTTTACGAAAAGGAATGAAAATACGTGCTAGCAAATTCCAATAAAGTGGTCATGGTTGTAACAATAATTAATGTCATAAATAATGTATGTAGGTGTGCAAGTAAGTTAAAAAAATAAAAAGAAAAAACAAATCGATATGGTTATTTATATTCTATATATATAATTCAATAATTATCTCCTTGGGGCGCTTTATTGTGCTGCAAAAAAAATAAAAAAAAATACGTAAAGGGAAATAATCTATGGTGACGTTCAACAGGGAATTTGGGATGCCAGCCATTGAATAAAATGGCGACTCAAGAGCGGTGGCACTAAGTATCTCAAAACTCGAGGCAAGCTATTTTTCTATTAGCATCAAAGCGAATGGGTAGAAAGCTTTCCACAGAACAGATCCATTTTCTAATAACGACCTATTACAATCAACAAACAACAACTGGAAAATAAACATATTTTTCCACCAAATAAAATTTATCATTATTATTCATTAATTCATTAAGTAACATGGCCTCACCAAATGTTGTATTCATTGGATCAAATTATGAATTCAGAGCGCAAGTTACAAAAGAAAGAACATTCATTTTTCGTTCCTCATTAGCTATTTTATGATTTTATACATATACAAAAGGTATGTAATATTTATCTAATTCCTGTTTTGTAAAATATTTTTCATTGGCATACTAAAAAGTTTTAAGTCTCCTAATGCACTACAATGTTTGTGACCACGCTCACTTTCTAAAGCCTTTTACTCCATGCTTATGGGTCACAACATTTGAGGTAGGTAGTTACCGTTCTTTGAAATCCGAAGGGTTACGTTCATAAATATTCTTTAAAGTGTTCGAAAGTGAAAAGCAATTTAGAAAGATTTTCTTTTTTAAATTGGTATTTTTTTTTTGTGTGGGCCAACTGATTTTAAATATTCATTAATGCGCACGGAAGCACCTGCAATCATATCCACAGAGTTGCTGACGAGTATATAGATATATGTAGTTGGGCATCGTCGGCGTACATCTGAAGTCTCCCTCTCCAGTTTTTCGCTAGTTCTTAAGTTTGTCTTTAATTTTTAGGTTTAGTTTTTTTAAGTAGTGTTTGTATTAAGCTACATAAAGTTCTGGAAAATTAAATTTAACAAATTTGCAATTTCTTAGAACTGTAGGTAGGTTATTAATGCAAAGAGAGAAGAGTAATGGTTCCATAATAGATCCCTGAGGGACACCGACCTTCGGTTAAAATCCAAAGTGATATATTTCAAAATATGTCTTCTGTGAGTAACATAGTTTGTTCACATTAACAAAATCACGAAACAGCGTCTATGAAATTACTGCCTCTTTAGAGCTCTATATAGTTTCTTATAAAAGGGATAACTGCAACTACTGAGGGTGGTTTTCCCAATATTATCTGTCTAAACTACAAATATTAAAAATAAATGTAAAACTGCTTCCAAATCGTCGGTATGTTTATGTGAAAAAATGGAATCTACCATATATTGGTAACTTTACAACAATAAATATGCGTAGTTAAAAGAAAAGTTTTGAGACCTTTAAACTAAATGTCTCTCAGTTTTATTTGTTAACTATTTTACAAGTATTTAATGTTATTTATTAAACCAACAATTAAAGTATATATATTTAACTGACTTTCTGCGAGTTATTTTATCAAGCTAATGGAATACTATTCGTATTTATGTATCCCTTTAAATACAAAATAATTTCTAAAATAAAACAATAATTCAAAGAAAAATAAAATTATTAAAGTTAAAATAAACTGTCATGGAGACCTTAATATCTCTAGAAAAACTTGACAAAAACTATAAGTAACTAACCACTATATCCTCAAATGTCGGTTGAATGACGAAAGTGATTTTTATAAAATCAGGGATTCACTTTAGAAAAAATATTCAACACCAAGAGATGTTTTTATAATATACTAATTAGTTAAGATTTGTTACATCAATTGAAAATGTCTAGGAAAATACTATTGAGTGATACTTTACATTATCAATCTAAACTGATCAAGAAGAGATTGTGAAAATTCTATCTGAGTCAGAATCGATGAAAATAGAAAACACATCTGACAATGGCATTACTCGTACATTATTGAAATTATTCATATTGCATTAACCATCGAACAATTATATTTATTTTTCGTGAATGAATATCGCGAGAAAAATTAAAAAGAAAACCCTTAATCTGCTAAATGGTTGCTAAAAAAATCTCTGAAAACAAAAAAATCCCACAACTCGCAACAATATATGATAGTGGGTAAATTTTGTCAGGAAATGAATATTAATGTATTTTCCCAGTTTAATTTAAATAAAAGCGGATATACAGAAATGATGTTCATTTCCATAAAGTAAAATAAATAGGAATGAACGAATACAAGTTGAGTTAAGGGTAGTATCTAATGATATGTATCTAGTAATATCTAAACTATTTAACCACTATTTAAGTCATTTCTAATAAAATTCTATTATTTTTTAAATTATTGGAATAGAATCTATAAACAAATATAGTGGGCGGTATCAATGTTTTAATGCATTGCCATTTAAAGCTTAACCAGTTTGGCTTGGTGATTTGTGCAAAGTTTATGACAAAGTGTTGATGAATTTAAAATAGCAGTGGTAAAACATGCACATAATCAGACCATTTTTTTTTAAATAAAAAATTGTATTTTTACTTCCCTTTCTCATCACCATTTTAATATAATAATTTTTATTTTTTATTTTTAATTTGATTTATCGTCACTTAGTGGTCTATATAAACATATTTATCGCTTTGCGGATATTATTGCCTTGATGATTGATTAAACTTCTAAATTAAATACGCAACTGTAGCTTAAGTTCTTAACTAAACGATTTCAAGTCCATATGCTCAGGGTCGACATGCATATAAAAAAATTTACTACCTACAGTAAGTACTCATGCCTTAGCAACTAATATTTCCTAAACTATGCTTTAACTAGAAAATCATCCTCAGATTATCATTCGTACAAAAATGATTTGTAGAGTTAAAATGAATCTCTCATCCTGATTTCGAAAATAAGTCACTCACATCACACTTCGTCAGAACCTGGCGAATTTCATATGAAGTCTCAGACCAACAAAAAAAAAAACAAATAGGAGAGTTCAGAGTTTTTCTATATATTCATTCAAAAAATAAAAATCAGTATTTGGTACCGAAATCAAGAAGGGTCCTTCGGGCTTAGTTTTTATTGTGCATGCAATGCAATTTTCACATAAATGAAGAGGACATTTAAGTAATAGTATGCAATATTTTAAATGACAGTCTTAAGGACAGATAGGACCATTTTAACTATATTCTTGTATAGAAGATGTCGCATTTCCCAATCAATTGTATCAGTCACTAACCACTTCACCATTACACCCACGAATCACAAACTTTTCATTACGAATTTATTAGAAACTATTTTAACAGAACGATTTGTTTCTTTAATTTAATTTAATCATAAATCTTACAAGACTTTCTTGAGTCGGTTTTAAGCTATGAAATAGTTCATATCCTCATTCAAAAACCGGTTGACTAAAAATATTCCACCAACTATAGAAATAGACTGAATACATTTTCAATTGTATTTTATCCGATGAATTATAAAATTATCTAATATAATTTATTAACCTCAACACTGTCTAACTAAATCAATAAATACCATTCCATAATAATTTGAACGACCAATAAAAACAAACACGTTCAACAATAAAAACGAAAACATTTTAAAATGTTTAAATGAAATTAGCACTTACCTTTTTTAAACATAAATAAATATATTATACAATTAATTTAATTTCCGTTTTCAATGCAAAACCACACAAATTAATTCAATAAGTGCCCGACACAAAATTTCACTATTCACTGACAATCATCATCTTTTGAATGCGAAGTGTACAAAAAAAGAAAACCCTTATTAACGGTAATTAGTTCACAAAACACACACTTCAAATATAAAGAAAAAAAAAATTCTTATCTAAGGCTCTTAAAGTTTTTAATCAATTAGATACTTTTTAACCACTCAACCAACAGTCAATAAATATAATTTATGCACTTGACGAATTAAATTTCAATTTTTATGCGTATGGTGTGGCACACGGTGTTGTTGCCGTGGGAATTTCTTTAAAAATGACAAACAAACCACCAACAATATCTCGTATAAAGCCGACAACAGCACAACGTGGTGTATCTAGAACAAGTATCGAGATCGAGACTCCTTGTGTCGCGGAGGAGGAAGATCGTTTCAATGGTATTACTTTCAATAGAACCTCAACTTTTATATAAATAATGAGCAAAATTGAAAAGAAAAACTGTACCGAAACGATAAGATACGAATTTCACTTGCTATAGTGAGCGGGCTGCTGACTGGTGCGATGAACAGTACCGGTGTCGCACCGCTGCACAAGTATGTATATAGTATCTCAATTTCCACCGGAGCCGAGTTGTTGGCGATAAAAAAAGCTCAATTGTAGCTTATTAAATATGCAATGCAACATGATGACGGGGTGGGGGTGGGGGTGGGTGTGGGCTGAAGTTTGAACAATTTAACTGATGATGGTCCTGAGAATTTCTTCCTCCTCCAACGATATATCGTCGGCGACGATGATGGCAATCTATATCATGGTCAAGTGGATATGGTTAGACTTCTTCGGTTTTTGGAAGTTTCCATGATCGTGATCATTCACAATCGGTTTAATTAGCTTTTTCTGGATACGGAGATGATGTTGCTCATTTTTGATCGGCCATAATTGGACGAAAGGCCATTTGTATTCGCACGAGCCATTGGTTATGACAAGCCATTTGCATTGACATTTTTTTCGGTTTGTCACAACGTTGTAGGAAATTATTATCAATGTTTCCAGCAATTCAAAAGAGATGACACAATGAGTGTGTTTTTGTGTGGTTAACGATAATTCCCAGATGAATTTCAATCATTTTTTTTTTTTGTTTTATTGTGTTAAAAGCCGATTGCTACATTATGTGGATGTTCGATACAATCGTAACAAAAATCAATTAACATGCGACACAATTGAAAACGTTTTATGCGAATAATTGAAATACTTAAAAGTTGAAATGAAGCTCCCGATCACGTTTAACGTCGTGGTTTTTTACAACAAAAAAAAAAGCAAAAATACATAATAATAAAGCCAAAAACGTAATCAGTTTAGATTCGCTGTGAATTTGTTGTTATTGACATTCGCGTTTGTAGGAGTATCGTATAATTGAAAAGGCTTAACGAAAATCATTGTCACAGGACGTGCCTATGTTGATGGAATAGCTAATTTAAAAAAAAAAAGTAAATAAAGCAGAAAAATCCCCATAATGTTCAAGGCTGTCTGATGTTTCATTGTTAGTTTCCGCAATATGTATAATTATTTCAACATTTTATGCTTTAAGTCTTTGACGTAAGTAAACAGTATAGTGACACTGTATCTGCTGTTGCCTTTGTTTAAGAAATTAAACAACCATTCGGAGGAGTTTTTAGATGACAAATACGTCCTAGTTGATAATCACACGGTTGTTCTTATAGAAATCACAGCAAGATACTTCGTCACTACATCGTCTGTACCTAGGTATATGTAGTCATTGCTTTAAGATGTGTTGTCGTTTAGGTACTCCCATACTTTGGTTAGGATTTCTTTGAGAATTAACAAGTACGCTCAGTCAAGTTCAAGCTCTACTTGAAAAGTAGAAGTTTCACTTTTGACTTTGATTTCGACTCCATTCTCCATTTAGGTGATTGATTTTTCGATTTTGGTTTAACATTGCATTGCTAGTTAAGATTTTATTTAAATAAAAAGGTGGTATCACCTCGAAGTATTACCGTCATTGTTGCTGACTGGGGTTAGTATATCTAATCATTCAGACGAGAAATCTTCGCCAATGAATATAGTTTGGCAGCCACTAAAGAACGTATCAGCAAGTTCTAGGTAAAGCAACTGATTTTTTTTAAGATGATTGGAGTGATAGGCTTTGAAATTTCTTTAAAAAGGACTACGATGTCATAGAGATCTTTTGTGGTATTCCCTTAATCATTTGTTTTTCCTGATAGCGGAAATCGACTTCATGTATGAAGCTTAAGATTGTTTTAGCTAAAAAGGATGTGGACGGTGAAGCAAAGCCTGACTGACTTGGTCATTGTTAGAATATCTTGTGCTCTTTTTTTGGAGAAAATATTGAATTATTGAGTAAAAGACTTGAGAACTTTAAGGATTGCTTGGCTACCTGACAAAATCTTTAGAGGTTTCTTCTGATGCATGCAAAACTCGATAGCATAAACATTTTGTTGGTCCTAATGGCGCAAACAATCTGCAGTTGGCGCCGAAAATGTCGACTTCTACACCAATTGACATTTTGGAACCGTCACAGTGTAACATTCAGATTGAGGTATCAATTACGAAGGTTTTTACGATTTGAACTGAGAACTTTGAAGGGGCGATTGACCGGATTTTTTCAAGGATCTTTATGCGTGCAACTAAGTTGGTTTGGTTGGTTTTATTGTTGCATAAGAGATCTATGTAGCTGCAGTCTTCATAAATCTTATATATATGGGTAGATACGGACAGGTACGTATTACTACTGTTGTTTCAACGCCTACTAGTTAAGGCAGAGCTCTAAAATACAATCTTAAATCTAACTAATAGCTAATGACATTCTTTCAGATTCTTAGAATGTTTTTTTGAATTTGATGTCCCCATTTCTCTACGCTCTGATTTTATGTTCCGCCTGTGAATACTCCCATTCTGGTTTCATTTTGCATGTTGTAATAAGACGTGATGTGGGTATACAAACATCTTTCTATTTAGTCATCAACAAATAGAACTATGTAAATGTCGATGTGTGAGCGGCGTTGCATCAAAGCCGCCAATCGATATTGAGTACTGAGTTTGTAACCCCGCCGGGGCGTCAACAGCGTGGAAAGATAAGCCATGAACACAAACATCTACTGTTTTCATATTTTCAGTAATATGTAGTACAAATGATTCCATTTAGAATACTACTCATTTTCATGATTTGTTATTACATGTTTCAATGACGTTTCGATGCTCTAATCATACGATACTGTTTATCAGCCAATCTATGTATGTACATATGTATGTACATAATGTTATCACCTAGTATGGATGCACTTTTAAAAATCGACCATAAGACTTTAGTTGATAATTTGAAAAAAATATTGTCCATTTGAAATAAATGTTTGGAACGTGCGTTAGCCTAAATTTCCGCTCGCATAAGAAACGTTCAATATGTTTTTTTTTAAACAAAGCCCACATTTTTGAGGAAACGAATCAACTTCGTGTAAATGCATCTGTGCAAATAATGACAAGTTGGGGGAGAAAAATTACTATTAAAACACAGATTCTAGCAAAACCCCACAGAAAAAGTGGACGACATCAGACAGAAAGATCTAGCTGGCCAATTGATGTCAAACCGAAGCTCAACAAGATTTTGAGGGTTTTTAAAGGGTTTAGGATAAGAAAAACAGAATCTGGGAATAAATATGACAAATTGAGAGTACTGTTAGTAACGAAAGAATGTATTGGACTAAAAGTAGCAGTCGTTCTTGGACGCACAGCCTCTTTTTACCACTGCCATAACATACAGTCCGCATTTACAGTGAAAGTTCTATTCATTAGGATTGCCCTGATCCACAATACCAATGTCTCATCCTGTGGCATTCATGAAGCTAATCATTTCCTAGTAAAATATACAAACAACGAATTAAAAATATAAACAAAACCATGTGATAGTTAATAGCGTTAACAAGCCACGCTTTCGAAAAAATTACGCATAAATTAATTAATTGCTAAAAGAAGAATATCTTCAGATACGAGAAAGTGGTTTATTCTATAATTGCGGTTTGCTCTTTGTCATTCTTATACACACATGTGTACAGAAATAAATCAGATTAATTGCGATCGCTAGACACGCGACGTCCAATCACTTTGTCGCTTTGTCTAACTTAATTAGATCAAACATCACATCTGAACAGAAGAGTTCTATAAAAATTTAAATTCAAACCAGCTTCAAGATTTTCAATCGAAATGAACGTCTTGCCGCTCCCACTTGAATTGGAAAATTCCAACCACAAGCAATTCATTGAGACTGTCTTCAGCTGCTTAATTTAGAATCAAAAAAAAATTAATTAACATATGTCAATCAATTTGAGATGCTTACCGGTAGAATTAAACTTACATAAGTGTCGATCTTCAGAGATTTGTTTGAGTTAATGATCGTTGGGTGTTTTAGTTGTTTTTTTTTTGCTCTTAATTGAGGTAAGTTTGTATTTAAATTGGTTATTCTTATGCAACTTATAGGCCTTAATGTAAGTTGTAGTATCTTTCTTCATATCAGTAAATTAGAAAAATAGGTGAACAATTAAACTGAATATATTCAAATTGCATTGTTTTGTTGCACATATTGAAACTAAGCCCATTATAAGTTTTAAATCTATTGCGTATGTGAAGCACTTCTGTAGCCGTGAACTTTAAACAAAAATAATATAATAACGTCTTCTCTGACGCAAGCTCAAAACATTGTTCCAACAATGTGATGATGCGAAACAGTGTAGCGTTCTCCTTTACATCAAGTGGATTGCAAAAAATGATGTCTAACAGACGGATATTCATATTCCATTCATTCACATTCTGTTCTATTTCCGGATTTTGAAACACATGGGTTGCCTTAGAAGGGGATCATCTTACTAATAAAGTACCTACATATGTTTGATCGAATCGAGCAAATGTTTCTGTTTTATTTTTTTATTTTCTTTTCATTTTGAAATTTCAAAGCGGGCTTAAATAATGTCCCCAAGTTTCTTTTCCTTTAGACATTTTTTTTTAACATTACAGTATCATTATTATATACCTCTCAAGAACGTACAATCGATTTAGCTTCACAACTCGTGAAGTCATCGTACAAAACTATCTTGGACTATTCTGCTAAGAAGGGTATCACCTCCTACAGCTTCGTTATACTACATGAAGAAAAGGGAATGTGGCTTTCATTTCGGCCAAGGATTCACCGAAAATGGACTTGAAATACAAGGAAAAAGGGAGACCAACGAAAGTGCGGAGTATATTTTGTTGTGCACGACAGCCGACCCTACGCAGGTGGTTTACGTGGAGATTGTGTCAACAAAATCACTAAAGCCTAATCCGACGAAAATAACCCAATCTGAGAAGCAATTGGTGCGGTATTTTGGTAACGTGTACTTCCATTCTCTGTACAAGACGCTGATGCAGAAGACAACCGTCCGTTTGAGTTCGCCGAGTTGAGTTTCGCAGAAGATATGTAGATGTAGCAAAAAAAAAAAAAAATGGAGAACGCCACAAAATTAAGTTTTTAGGTATATACGAGCATGTATGTTTTTTTTTTTGTTCAGACTGTCCTACTTATTCAATTGAGAAAATTTATTTTCAAATCCAAAATTCGATTCGAAGATGTTACAGAGCGCAGATTTAATTCTTTTAGATGGTACCTCTAGCTAAAGTGGCTTTTGAGAAAGCCCCCCAGCTTCCTTATACTTTCTTTATTTAAGGTAAGAATTTCCTTTCATTTAGAAGCCCGTTTGACGCTTTCTAACTTGACTAGCCTGAAGTTTGTATATCCAGTTATTAATCAGCGCTGTTGCAGCAGCCCAGTTCACGCTACTGTGAGGTTCTGATCTGATCAAGTTTTACCTTGGTTTGTCTGGAAAATGGTTTTATTGCATCGCAGCATTATTTAACTGAGATGAAGTCCACTTAGTTGGGCGTTGCTTGCCTATCTCAGAAAATATAAATGTATCTATTCTAGCTCCTTTGATATCTAAAGCAAAGGTTTGGCATAGTGCAGATTTCAATGGCATGGACTTGAGCATAGAACACAGTGGGACACGTTTCCATAAATATGGAAACTTTGGTGTTGTGTCAAAAAACGCTAGTTCCAATCCTCGATCCGTGGGTAAACTACAGCAGTCTATGTCTACCTCCAAAATAGTATTAACTGACCATGACGTCCGGAATAGTGCAGAACATATCAATTCTTGGAATTGAGTAAGGAATTTTCAGGTGCCCTACAAAATTGCCTGGTTGCCACTTGTATTCTGACTGCCGTACGTAATAATGGCTCTAAGCATCATTGTATACAATCAGTGTATCCTTTTGGGACTGAAATTCTAAATTCTGCTTTAAAGGTGTCTTCTAACCCAGAAGGCTCTAGTGGCATTCTCAGTTGCGGGCTTGATATTCATATAATTAAGTTTTTTGTCTGAGATGACGCCGAGATATTTTGCCTCAGTGGAGTAGAGCGGAGACTAATGTGGTAACTTGGTTCAATGTTGACCTGTCTTCTTTTCGAAAAGGCTTCTAGAACGACTTTTCGAGGTTTGATGAAGAGTCCTTCTTTGTTGCAACATTTTAAAACGTGTCGGTAAACTCCCTGCATGACTATAAATACTGATAAAGACATCAAGAAGAACCCATGTAATGGACCCAAATCTCTGTAGATCAACGAAAAAATTGGCGATGGCTAGTGACCACAAAAAGGAAAGAGGACTCCTCCTTGGGGACAACGTTTAGCTTCAGTTACAGACATCGACATTTCACCAGAAGGGAATGGAATTACTGAACTGTCCAACATGTCCCTTATCCATTGTATGACTGATTGGTCTTGCTATCCAGTTGTAGCTAATACTATCAAATGCGCTTTCGATATCTAGGAAGGGTCATAGAGCTATTTCCTTTTAGCGCTGTGTGGCTTCTATGAATTTAACAGATAGTAGAAAATACCTTCCGTGGACTTTCCTTGACACATAATGTTAAACTAGTATGTAGGCACTAGTTTAACATGCATGCAACTAAGATTAAATTCATGTGCTTATGACTGAACTGAATTTTCATTCCCAATGACTTCCAGAATGAAACGTTCGAAATAGCTCTAACAAATAATATCAGCCAAGGTTTGTTTGCAAATTTGACAAATTTATTTTAACATTTAGTCAAACTTTGTACCTTAGAATTTTAAATAAAAGATAAAACAATTTGTTTTCTATAAAATAGCTTGAGCCCTACATTTTATTTACAAGCCAAAGTACGCAAGCCTTACGTAAGAAATTCATGGAAATGATTATAATACATAATAATATATGAGCTAACATTACGTTTTACTTCTGTAAGTTCATGGAAAAGTATTATCTAACTGGTTCGTTTAAATACTTTATTTACATTGTTGAGTTACAAGATATCTTTGGGAAACTTACAGATAAGCTTGGTGAACTTTAGATAATTTCATTTGCAGACAGTAGGTATCTTCATACATATGTAATTTATTATCTTTAGCAATGCGGATTCCTTTATTATTGTTGTTAAGGTTACGTTTGAACAAAATATTTACAAAAAATTCCCAACTTTGTGAATGTGGATTGTTAATAGAATAGTCAAACACAAACATATTGTACTAGAGTAACTGTGACAATTCTCATTATATTTTTGATTGTTTGCTGTTAAATCACTTCAGTATGGGTCATCATAGCTTGTGTATCTAAAGTGCAAGGTTCATGAAGAATTTCGATGTAGAGATTTAGATTAATCTCGCAGGTATCCGCTAATTCTGTTTATTTGTCTGCTTGTCGGTACTCGACTGCAGCCTAAGCAGTTAGGGAGATTTAGTTCAAAATTAATACCTAGAGGTCTATATGCCAAAATTAGAATTTGGCTAGTCGTTAGCTAAACTCTACTTTACATCGATAATAAGCTATCAGAGAAATATGCTCGACTTTCTTGAATGTGATTCTACATGCATACGTATTCATGATACATGCTATCATATGGAGATTATTCCTGGCAAATTTACTTGAAGCTTCTTCAGGCTCAGTGAAATGCATAATGTTCTTGTAAGATGACTATTGCATCTGTTCGCATCAAATGGGCTTCCGGGATATATTAAAAAATATCAAAATAAATTTTTTTCTGGGTCTAGTAAGTGTATTTCCTCAATTATTTAACTTTCGTGTGGTAGTCTTACAGCTTACATAGTCTAAAGCAATTGCATGTTTCTTGTCATATAATGAATTATAGTGCGCATTCGCCAATTAATTGAATGACTAGTCTGAATAATTTAAAATCTGTGCTTGTTGACTTTAATTTTAAGATCAGGAAACAGTATATTGCGTTCTTTTCTTGGGTAGGTATTTAATTTGATTATCGTTCGCTCCCAGCCCGTCGTCATAAAGGCAATTTTACGGCAATCGAAGAACAGGCATAACGAGTTGTCCTTGAAGTATGTACATGTTGTCAACAAACAAAAAAGCATCTATCCGCAGACAGATGACAATAATAACTTCGAAGTGAGTACGGAGTTTATCTACCTCAGAGTAAACATCAACTCCACGAATGACATCTTAGTAGAAATTCGGCAAAGACTTATTCTAGGAAATCACTGCCACTTTAGTTTGGCGAAACAAATGGGGTCTAAACTCCTAACTTGGAAGACAAAATGCGTGCTTCAAAATTGATCCTGCCAGTTCTGCCATGTGGAGCCGAGTGTTTCGTCGACTATGCGAGGAGGACGAATGGAAGAGAAGGTTCAAGAGGTATAGTAGCTCGCTCATATTAATTTAGAAGAGGTTCGGCATCAACATCGCATCGTACATAGCAAGAAGCAGAAATTAAGACCCTAAGGAAGGTAAAAGACCTTTATCGAATCTTTGGAGATGAGGAAGGCAATATTAAGCCACTGTCTATATCACTGTCCAAGTCTCGTTCAACCCAACGTCTTCCAAGCCCTCTAAGATACATATATCGAAAAGACCAGTAAACGACACTTTGACTTATGTACATCAAATCCACTGGACGGTTTGTGGGCTATTCTTTTCAAAACTTTCAGTGGACAGAACCATTTTTCATATTTTAAAAAGCTTCAGTTGGTTTTAGAAGTGATAGATCCATGGCATCATAAATCACAATGGATCTCATTTAGTCTAGCTCTTCATTATCCCATAAAACCCATAAAGGATTTCATAAGTCAGCTAGAAAAACCTAGGCTGTGAAAAGAATAAGCATTAATAATCTGAATGCATAGAGTTATCGGGTTGAATGATAACCCCTCTATCGAAGTGTTTCAGTCAGCAAAAGATTGTGTCATGCAGTATTTTATCCTTCCAGAGTCGCGCACATGTCTGTAAATTTATTAAATGTTTTTGTTTTTCGAAGACCTTGAGAAAGGTTTCATTCATCTTTCATTTAGAATGGTTCGGCGTGAGTAACTTGAGATCTTTGCTATGGAAGTTGATTTAGCATTTTGTTACCTTCTATACCATGATGGGCAAGTGCCAAGAAAACAGATTGTTTGTTAAAGGCAACAAACTGCTTCGAAGAGTTGAGACAATTCCATGTTTGTTTTGAATTGAGTTCTTACACGCTGGTTGTATAAAAATGTCAGAAAATATCTTGATTTCCACTCTGCGGATGTTCCATATTCCATATAGGCAGAAAAGTAGGGTTAAGTATAATTATTTCGAACGAAATTCAAGTTCCATTTTGAAATCTAAATCTCAGAAAAAAAAATTAATTATATATTCAGAATTGAGGTTAGTTTGGGTACCCTGTTTGAGTGAGGTAGAGTTCAAAAGACGCTTTGATTTTGTTTGCGTCGTGTTTCTAGAGCATCACTTTGACATAAGCTCATAATTCCCATAATGCTGAAGCAAGCGGGTTATTGAAGAGAAAGTTGAGCCGAAGCTTGTTAAAAATTTACTTTGCAGACAAAAGGATATTATACATATCATTCAATTCTAAAGAACTGATGGTCGTATGTAATGGTTTCAGTTAAATTTTTCGTATCTAGTGTAATATCAAGGAGAAAGTAATTCTAGCTCAGTTTATTTGTTTAATGAACTACTTCTAAAGATACTACGAACTGAAAGATTCAAGTGTTAGTTTGGGTTGGGTGGTTGTCTCCGGTCTAGTAGAAATACACTTAGACCGAAAAGAAGGTCTATTGTGACACAGAGGAAAGAACTTAGTTATCCGTAGAGGAGTCTAAAATTTCATAAAAATTTCCAGCTAGCTGGTCAGCAATTCAATTCTGCCCTTTCAAACATACCCTTGACATTTTATTGAGCAGATACATATGTAAATAAGTCGAGGTGCTAGGTGAAATGCTAAGAAAGCCACCTGGAGTACGTTCGGTTGCCAATTAGAGTCGACCAAAGTGGCAACTGGACTCCGAAAAGTCCTCTCATAAACCCAGCCTTCATTAAAAAAACGGACATATCCTGAACGTAATCATGTACCGAGATCCTGGTACATGATCCTCTTTAACGGCCAGTACAAGACACTTCTTGGGCAGTCAGATCGGTCTTTAAGAACTGGTAAATATTTTTCATGGGTGCTCGTACATACACAACTTGAGCCTGGAGAGAAATCAAGTCATTTTCATATCTAAAGTGGATAAACCTTCACATGATAGCCCAAAAGACTTTAGGCCGATAATCCTTGTCTCTTTTCTGCTTAAGACATTTAAAAGTTTTATAGATTTACACATGAGTCTTAAGGATATATGTATGTAGGTGGCAATGGCTTAATGGATAGCGTGTTTGCTTGTAACTCCGCAATTACGCTAACTGTGCAGGTTCGAACCCGAGCAAGGACCAACAAACACAGCTACCAGACCATGTGAGTCTGATTTTTTGGTTTTGGATTTCATTTAAAGAAAAAGTCCTAAGGATATGTCCACAACCCTACATGATATACTCATGGTCGATCTGTTGAGACAGTTCTGCATTTGAACAAAGTGAAATCTGAATCCATCCATAAACACACACACTGCTGCCCTAAAGCTATACTTGTATTGATTCCATTAGACTTACACTAAATGAAATAGCTGCGAAGAAACAATCCACTCCTTGGAAGAGGGTGACATTGGCCACCACACTATTGCAAGATGGACACAGGGTACAACACCATCCTCTGACTTTAGTCTAAACATTAAAACAATCTTCCCCTCAAGACAGGATTGGGCATACAGTAGGGCCCAATATTAGAATGTCGATGGTTCAAAAATCGATGAAGAAGTGGGCAATATTCATTGTCCAAGCTACGCCTGTGTGTTCAAATTAAAAGTCTTAGTAATTGCAAAAACGGCACGAAACTACACTCTAGGAAGATCGATATTTACATCGACGACCAAGTCCCTATAAAAGCCATCTCATCCATATGTATATGGGTATAAGAACCCCTTAATGCATCTTAACAAAATATTGAGTAGCATTGACGCTCCAATTGAACCCACTATCAGTACCAGTCAACTCCCTGCTTCTACTACTATTACGCTGAAGAAAATTCCAGAACTTCAGTGATTTGTAAGAACGATGCAAAACACTGTCCAATAAATATAATATCTAATATGCTGCAATCAGGTACATGACAAATGCATTCCAATGCATTATTTATGGTGACCCTGTCCCATTAACTAGGGATCTTCAATTCAGTAAATTACGAAATTTATATTCGAACTGCTATTTGCATCAATATATCAATATTCTACGAGTATTATCAATTAATTCTCATTCTACTACCTTTGGATGTTGTCTACTTAAATTTTATTACATCGCGTTAGCAATTATATTTGTCGGTAATTTTCCCCAAATCATTTGGAAAGCCTCTTAATTTTACAACTCCCTCATTCTATTGTTTAATAATGTATAGCGTGGCGACAATTTAAATTAATTATAGACGACTTTTAATTTATTTCTCTCTCTTGAATTAAATAATAATCGCACTAAAACTACTGTGTAATTCTAGAATTTCACCAGTAATCCGATTTTATGTAAACACATTAGTTGCGGCTGGAGAATTATTTTCTTCAGATCGACTGACGTATCTCACCCGTATGACTATGGATAACGGTAATTGCCCATAATACTTTATCTAAACAATAGAACGAAGAAAAGGTCTTACATATGTACATACATCACTGGTTAATGATAGATGAGCTGCGAGAAAAAAAACTGCGTTGTCTCAAATATGATGCATGTATCTGACGGATTTGCACAAATATCGTGCGGTTAATCTTTGTGGCGCGTCCCACGCTCCTTCCTGGTGCAATCTTTTACTCGTTTTTTTTTTGTATTGGTAATTTATTTGTTTACTACTTGAGTGGATAGTAATTTATGAGTTGTTGTTAAGAATGCGCACAGTCACAGAAAAAGATGGATGGATTTATCAGACAACCAATCTCACTTTCACTTACAACACTAATTTTTTGACTAATCATCGATTTTTTTTTTATTTATTTATTTTTTTGCAATTAGTATGATTATCACTTTGACGCGTTGCGGTATATAAGATTATTACATTCCGATTGCGGTCGGCCGCTGCTGTTGCGAGCTATTGGATGCATTGCAACATGGAGGTGTAAAAATGGGTAATAACCGGAGAATAGGTACTATGTACTTTTGTAAAAGATAAAATAATTAAAAATATTTTCTCAGCTGACAGGCAGATTTTCGCTTTTCTTTTAGATAAACGGCAAACAAATGGGCAGCGGAAAGAACATTTCAAATCCAAATGTATTTTTAGAAGTGTTTTTCAAAAAAGCATTGACTCGCATGTAAAGCACACAAGTTTGTTACGTTCAAAGAATGTGCTATTGTTTATAGCATTGTTTATATTATTCAGAGCAAGCTTTACTGAATTGTAAAATAAAATTAGGAGAAAAAAAAAAAGTTACACATACGCCTCGTGAAAGTATATTTAAAACTATTTGTTTATGTGCACGTTGTAGAACCGCCCAAGAACGTTGGCATTTGATTGAAAATCAATACGCTTAGGTTGGGTCAACAAAAGGATTATCAACTTTTGCTTTGACAATGGGCAAACAAGGGTAGTTAAAGTTGTACGACACTGCAGTTGAATTCTTTTATGGGTTTTGCTGCATCTGAAAAGTCGTTGGCCAACTATGTATACTATCTACTTGCTGTGAGAGAAAACATTGCTTACCTAAACATGACAGTTCTTCAAAATGTTATATCGAGACCTGCTAGATCAAAGTAAATCCTTATGTAACTTTTTTAATTGAAAAAAAAAAAAAATAAAAAACGGATTCCTCTGCTTTTGTTTATATTTTAAAAATTGTCTTCATGAAGGTAGTGTGATCATTCTCTTGTTATGTTTAAAGCTGGTATTTGTTCCAGATGCGATATCGGGCTTCACACCCAATAGTTTTCTATAAAAGCAAGAAAATCTTTAAGAAATCTTTATTATTATTATTTATTCAACTCTACATAGATCCTGCCGTCATCCACTAGTCGTCAAGGCCAACCTATGTAACTTATGGACGCCTAGTGCCATTAGAACTACTTCAACTACTCTATACATTTTAAGGAAACAGCCCCAAAACCTAGCACTCTGGTAAGACCCAGGACCCCAGAAGACGGTCCTTCAGCGATTACCAGTTCAAAAACCTGTGCGATCTGTCTGCAAAGTCACCATTAATTATTCTAACATTTATATAACAATCTCGGGATATTTCAGGTTTTTCCGTGATAGGGGACAATGTATCTATCGGAGATCCGAGTGTTGCATTACTGAATTTGCAACCACTCCCATCTACGTATTTACATATTGTACATACATACATAACATCTCTAACATCTTCTACAACATATCAACATAAAAAATCCTTGTCTAGATACTTTATCTTTCCCACCAAGCTAACTATCTAGGAGAAAAAGATAAGGCAAACTGTAATTGAATATGCCTCCAAGACCACTGAAGGTGATAGTATCTTCATGGTCATTACAACCTTGTGCAACTCGTTTATCAAAAATTATGCAAGATGTATTTAATCTAACTTCGAGGTGATGAATGTCCAGGACTGGCCATGAATCGCGGACACATTATTACTATTCTCTTTTCCACGGAGATGACACGTTATAAATGACATTATAGATGACCTTATACATATATACCTATACTGTACAATTGTCACTAAAAAACATATGCAAAAGGAAGACACGTCTTTTTACCAATGTAATGCCAGGCATTCACAGAGCATTTGCTCCTATGATTCGGCCTCTAGACGCTACCTAGATTCCGAATCCGGACTCATATTTCTTAGGTAAAACCTCAGGCCGCACTGTCCAAAGAGAAAGCTTACCAGTTTTCTGATACTCTCCTTTTTTAAATTAAAGATTTGTTTGTGGGGTATTCCTACTTAAATATGATTAAATAAAAACAGTAAAGTTCTGGTCACAATAAAGTCCTGGTCCTATGAATGTGGATTTTTGAGCCTAAGGTAGCTATTTCATCTGCATATTCGTTTCTTGCAATTTTTGGTGATCACAGCACCAACTATGTACATAAGTGTGACATAGCTGACTATCTGAAGACATGTATTCTAGTGCCTTGAATACCTTTTCCAAGGTTAAACTTACTAAAGATATCAATCGCATGAATTTCTGAGTAAAAGTAAGACACGTTCCTATGGTGTTTGGTGTAAAGACCGCAGCTCCAGATTCCATCTTCGATCCATCGGTGAATCAGACTGAACTTCTAGGGTTCAGTACCGAAACTCTATTAGACCAGTTTTGACCATAATTTCGGGGATAGTGTACAACATGTTGCTTCTAGGAATTGAATCAAGTATTGTCAGGTGTCTCACAAGATTTCCTGATTTGTACTTGTATTCTACGCAGCTACAATTTTTCCGTGACATGTACTAAAACGGTTTTGCATGGATTGATGGAAAGTACTTTTTTGTTGTACCATTATAAAACGTGTAGTTAAGCTCCCTACATGACGTTAGAGATTACCGGATCATATTTACAACCCTAGATTATTTACTGGATGAATAAAGCTATTATTAAACCAATAGTGCTATTGCATCATTGCCGAAGGTCCTAAGGGCAGAACAGCAATTCTTAGCCTCACAATACTATGTACAAAATATGTACAAACTTTAATAAATTTAAGGAGCCTAATTCAAGCGAAAGTTCATCAACTTCAACCAATAAAAGGCTAAGACTTTACTCGCTCTTAACATAGAGGATCTAAGAATTTTAATGGAATCACTTAGATGTTATCTGCAGAAAATGAAATTGTCAAATACTGATATATCCCAACCCTATGAAGGGCAATAATTGATGACAAAACACATTCTTTATGAATTTCCAGTAGCTGCAAGACTACTTAACCTGATGAAGGACTCGGTCAGTCTATCACAAACTTTTAGGGATATTAAGGACTTTGAGAATATTAACTTGGTTGAATAATAGTGTACTTTTTGGAGGAACCTGATTTTCAAGAACAGGTTCGTCTAGAGTCTTTTTAAGGTCAAAAATGCTACCGATCGATTTACGATGACCAAATTCCTTAAACGAAGCATCCTTTAATTATACTAAATTGGCATTGTTTTGCACTTTTAACAGGTTATGGATTATTAGCGCACAATTAAATTAAGACTTGCTTCATTTTATGATTATTTATTATACTTTTTATACTTTTCTGCTCACAGTCTTAGTTTTTATTTTACGAACTAATATCTATCGTGAAACTCTACTTTTCCGACATCTAGACATATATGTACATACATATGTAGGTACTTTGATCTTTTTTTAGATCGGAAGTAAACTAAATATGTTTAACTTAACTTACATTTCAATAATTATCTTCAGATTGATTCAAACTTTGTGGATCGTGGGTACTGTGGCTCATTTTTTTTCAGGGTCCAACCTCTCGCGAGCATCTGACAAACATCTGAGTATGTAATAACTGTCATAAAAAAAGCTTTGCAAATAAAAATTTCCCTTCAAAAACGGTATTAAACAGTTGACCATTTCGATTCGTGTCAAGAATATAACACGCAAAATACAAATAGTTGTAAGGAGCTAGGTCCTAGGCCCTGGGTTTTGTTCAGACCTGTTGCACCAAATATTTGTATTTTATTTTATTTTTTTATCCACTTTTTGTATAAATTTAACTGCCTTTTAAGTCAGTTCAATACGTACTTTGTTTACAACTTCCTCCGATCATTGCAATATTCGAAATTATGTAGAACGAGTAGAATACTTCATTTCTATAGCTAATAGTATCTTACTGATCCCATTAACATTTCATAAGCCTGATCAAAACAAAATGAAGGTCAAATCTTAAAGAAACCAGTTAAACAGAAAAGAGCGTTTAATTCTTTGTTTACAATTATCTAAGCTAAGTTCAGTGATTTCTCAATACGAGATGATATATCTCTCATGATATAAATCTTCTAATTAGCAACGTAATATCTGTGCAGAAATAAAAATGTAAAAAAACAAAATATTTATGTCACAACCCTGAGTCCAATTCATTTTTATTTATTTTCTTTTTTTTTTTGCGATCAATCTAATTTTATTTTATTTTTCGTTTTTAAGGTACTTGTGCTGGTGAAAACATTTGGTCACCGGTTGGTTGGGCGGTGTGTTGAAAATAATCAACAAACAATCTAAAGATACACATTTCGCGCATTGATACGTACGCCATTTCTTTTATGTTTATTTATTTATTTTATGTTTTTTCTTTTACTTTAAAATAAAGCTTTTTGCAAGCGAAAAACGACAATAAATTAGTCGGCGTTCGTCTGCACCAAATTTGATATTTCTTAATAATTCATTAATGGCTTGTGGTTAGGCGGCCAGGTTTTTTTTTGTTATGGTAAATTCCTTCGTGTAAGGAAAAGATACATATTTGCATTCAAAATGTTGTAATGAAGAAAATGTGAACTGTTTTGTGAAGGCAATAAAAATGTGAGAACAAAAGACTATGACTATGCGATGAAAAACGAAGGCGACAAGCGAATAGTAATTTGCATTGTCGGTGTCACTAGCGAACAGCTGTTTCAATAAAAACGTGTATGGCTTAAGTGTTTTTTAATGGAGCGAAATATTTGCATTTTTATTTCCTCATAGATGATGACACTCGAAGCATTGTTCATTAGGAAGGTGGTAATTTTGAAACGTGATTTGGATTTAAAGTGCAGTACTAGAGCAATTTAAACATATGCATATCGGAAAAAGCGTTATGTTTAACCATTAGTTGTACCAATGTTCTTCAAAAAAGTTCTGGAGGTATGGATTTTGGTACTGTTTTGAAAGATCAAGACAAACGAATTTCAAGTCGAGACTCACCATCTCTTCATCCACTTTAAAGCCGCATATGATAGCATTCATCGTCTTGAGCTCTACAAGGCGATGGCCAAATTCGGGATTGCGGCAAAACTGATCCAGCTATGCCGCGTGATGCTGGAAAACACGCGGTGCAACGTGCAATTCGGAAACAGTTCTTACGAACTATTCCAAACATGCACCGGATTTCGGCAAGGAGATGCGCTATCATGTGACTTCTTCAATCTAGTGCTAGAACAGATAGTGGGTAGGGCAGGTGCGAACACGGAAGGAACTATCTTTAACAAATCTGTCCAGCTGCTGACGTACGCAGACGACATCGACAACATTGGTCGCTCCCAGCCGTGTTAGAAGCTTTTACGGCAATTGAAGAACAGGCGAAACGAGTTGGCCTTGAAGTGAATGAGGACAAAACCAATTACATGTTGTCAACAAACAAAGAATCATCTGTCCACCGCATAGGACAGAAAGTCATTGTTGGCAACAGTAACTTCGAATTGGTTAAGGAGTAAATATCAACTCCACAAATGACACCTTAGTGGAGATTCGACCAAGACTTACCCTAGGAAACCGCTGCTACTTCGGTTTGGCGAAACAAATGGAGTCAAAACTCCTAACTCGGAAGACGAAATGAATGCTCTACAAAACTTTGATCCTGCCAATTCTGCTGTATGAAGCCGAGTGTTGGACGATAAGCAGGAAAGCAGAGCGGATATTGAACACTTTTGAAAGAAAAATTCTTTGTCGGATATTCGGTCCCGGAGGACGAATAGAGAAGAAGATACAACCGCGTACTTTATGAGCTGTACCAAGACATGGATGTAGTCCAAAAAGCCACATCGGCCACATCGAGCCTCGAATGGACAATTATGCCCCAGCAAAGAGGATCTTCGAATCACACCCAGGTTCGAGACGACAAAGAAAACCGAACCTCCGCGTTAAGGATCTATAGCGGACGCCAGAGTGCTTGGTCTAGACAACTGGAAGTAGTGTGCCCGGGATCGAAGAGAGTGGAAGGCTGCCGTGTCTCAGGCAGAGATTCTTCACGGATCGGGAGCCCATTAAGTAAGTAAAGTAAGTTTGAAAGATTTTCATTTCATTTCGATTTTGTTTTATTGTAAGACGAAAATGTTAAAAAACAAATCACAACTGATTCCGGTTTGAACAGCTTGTCAGTAATTAAATCTAGTAAGCTTAACGAAATGTCTTATTACTTGGAAACTGTAAAGCACAACTATAAAGGGATTATGCTCGGTTTCTTTAAGTTTTCGTTAACTTCTGTGGGCTTACGGAAAGTCCCCACCAAAGACCCTGTTCATACAGGACTGACGGACTCAATTTTGTTTGACGTTTCCTTGTTCAGTTTGAAAGTCCAGTATGAACACTGTCACAGACTTATTTTGACATAATAGTTGCCAGCGTCAATTAAACTGGTTTGATTTTCAACAAGAAATTCTCTTCACAACAAAACTTATGCTTTTCATAACATTTCCAAACGTCAAAAAAAAAAACAAAAAAATCCAGAAAATCTGAAAATCCATATTGCTGTCATATGTCATCTCTCCGCTTCCTCCCTTGCCGGTAAACCTAATAGGATATTCAGTATATCCTTAAAAAATTTGACAGCTGACACAAAAAGAAAAAAAAAAGGACATAGCAATGGCAATAGAAATTAATTCAGAATACGATTTTGAGAATATTTTAATACCATTAACCTGTCAATTCTTCATCAAGTCTGTTAGGAACCTCCGCCCTCCGTCTATATCGTCCTCCACCTCCGTCTATACCGTATCAAGCGATTTTCCTTTGAAGTAGGTATGTTGTGATTTAGAAAGCTGTCTCCAATCATGTTCCTGACATGAAAGGCGGGTTGATTGGTCTGTAATCCAAATTAGTGTATTCAATGTGACTAGTTTTCCCACTTTTAGGATTGAAAACCACACAAGGGTAGAATATCCCTGGACTACAAATTTAAATAAAAGTAATAGTAGCAGATGAGTAGAACCATTTCAAATACCCCAGCTATCCTAAGGGAATTATTTGTATCTTTCAATTCTACTAAAACGATTAATTCTCGTACGGTTTTAGTTAATACTGATTAGTATTTCTCTGGCAAACTGATTACATATCTCTAGTCGGGTACCGTACTATTCACTCTATGTGAGGAAGATTTTTTTAAACTGTTGAACTACCTACAACATACATACATTGCTATTGGAATGGATCCGGGTTTTCCCAAGTAAATTACTTGAATACACAACGTAACTCCCTCGACATTAAAATACACTAACCACAACATCACGGTCTGAGATTCAACATACTAACTATGCCTGACCTCGCATCTAGGATGTTGCACAGCTGATGTTGTTGTATACTATTGTGGTTTTAGTGATGCTATTTCGAATGCCAAATACTCTAAGGTCGTTCTTGACTCGAAATCAACCTCTAACTAACCCCTAATGAGGGTGGATTTGTTGGTTCAATTTATTTAAACGAAATGACAAAAAACATTCCCTAACACTTCCCATAACCTTGAAAATCCCTTCCTTACTTTGTTGCATTTGCTTGTAACATCATTTGCTTGTAACATTATTTCTTGCCCATCCCTATTGGAAATCCCGTAAATTAATCACAACATTCACGATCTTCACGATCGGAAGTGATGAATTCTTCATCTTCAGCTTCAAATCGTATCCCCTGCACCACTATATCTATCCGTTGTGTACCTATTATTAACTAAACAAATGCAAATATATTCCGTAAGGTCTGTATTAAGAAAAAAAGAAAACATGCAAAATAACACTTTATAAAAATTCCCGACCTTCACCACTGTTAATCGCTCAACTCCAGCCAGAGCAGAAGTCACTAAACGTTCTTCTTTTTTTTTTTAATTACCTACGATTACAATCGTAGGTATTTCATAAACACTATCAACGTACGAGTACTAGTACCTAATAAGGAATTCCTTAGATGCAAAGGTCTACGAGCTTGCACCATAGAATCGCGCCCTCTTGTCCGCGCGCTCTTTGTGCAATTCTATCGCATAACTATTACGTTTGGTAAACAATTGCAATTTTCAATAATTATCATCTGGCTGCTAATTATCTGAAAAAAAAACGAACGTAGTAAACGCCAGGAAATTAAATAACAAACGATGGAGATAGATCGATCCGTTGGATCGTAATACATTTTGCCGGTATATTACGATGTTGGAGTTGCGAGTGTCAGAGCATGCTATACGAGTACCGGTCGGTATTGTCTTGGGTTCGCGTCGTTATCGTGATGCAATATCGTGTGTGTGGGACCGTGGAGGTGTTGCCGGTACGGTCAATATACTGAAGGCACGACGACGACGTCGATGATTATGTCACGATTCGATGGTATTATGATTGCGCACGTGAAATTCATGCTTTTTCTAGTGATTAATGGAGACGCGGTTTCAAGTTCAGGTGGTTTGGAAGATCATGCGATGTATGTTAATATAGTGTGATGAATATTTTTAAACAAGGAACTGATTATAGAGTACATATGTAATTTGAAACTTTTGATCTTGTAGCAGCGCTTGTATCTTCACTTTTGATAGAAAATGAGGAAAATTCCCATTAGGAGGCGACTTTCTACTAAAGGGATGGTAATGGGTTCATGAATTTGCTACGTTCGTCAACAAGAAAAAAATAATGGCAAAGAAAAATTTCTTCCGCAAACTACATAATGTCGACGAAGACTAACACCCCGCTGTCAGGTACAATGAACCATTCAACAAAGACGCTGATAGCCAAAACTTCCGTCCACCTGACCGAAACAAAATGAGAATAGCAATATTCAAGTTTAAATCCAACAAGGCTGTTGAATCTCATGGCCTATAGCATACACCAACTCATTTCAAAAATTTGGTCAGACGAGTGTATGCCTGATGAATTGAGTCTCAGCACCGTTTGGCTCACCCACAAATAAGGAGACCCCCTAAATTGCACCAATTAGCTTCCTTAACACACAAGATTTTATCTGCCATACTTTGTGAAACCATTCTGTTTTACACCAAGGGACCCAGCTCTTTTGGAATGCTTTTGGCCGCGAATGTTCGTGGGATAAATGTCCTGTTTGCTGTGTTAAAGGCATTCTTAATATCTAGCGTAATAGCTGCATACCACTTCTTAGTCCATCGTGTTACATCTATGTATGTATAACTTTCCTCGAAGGCTTTACAACTTCCTTAGTAGCGTCGATTATCGAGCGAGCCTTGCAGGTGCAAGCACACCTAATTTCTTCATTGAGTCCTTTGAGCTTACATACATACGTTCATGGCCAGTATGCACGGTTGTCCGTATGGAAATGGGTTTTAGGGTGTCTTGTTTCCTTTTGGGAGTATAACCAGTATTGGATCCTTCTATGAAAGGAAATGCTCCTTCCCTCAGACTTCTGGTAAATTTTTTTGCAAATACGTGCATATGTAGTGGGAAGTATTGGTTTCATCCCTTCTGCAGCTTTTTGATCAGCCTTTGGTATTCCCGATTGGTAAGGGAGAGAGTCCGTAGTTTTTCCATCACGAATTGTTAGGTTTTGTTCCACGTATTGTGCTCAGCTTGATTATAGAGTTCGCTTATTAGAATAGTGTTCTTTAAAGTTTAAACCTTTGTTGAAACTTTTCATGATGACTTTGTCATTTGTCAATTCTGAATGTAGTCTTGCGATTTCCTCGCTCCACTAATACACTGCCGATATACATACGTGTGCATACCTCTTTTCTTTCGGGCTGGATTGCTGCGTCGTAGGCCTCTGTTACTCCTTTTATGAGCTACATTACTAATGGAGCTACAGCTATAAGTGTAAGATGAATATGTAATACAAACGAAAATTCTCGGGCTATCTTATACCGATTATTGTAGGAACTGCAAAGACCAAAACCAATGAAATGGCTTCAGGACTCACTGTAGTCAAAAAAAGACTAAGTACTCTTGAGAGTCACTTTTTAAACGTTATAGAAGATTTACATATAGCAAAAGCTGAGGAACCTATCAAGTCATACATCGCCTCCCACAGGTAATTGTAATTGAACTACTTCTCCTTCGGTTTCGAAGAGTAACAGGCAATATATGTACGTAAAACCATTATTTTTATCCATAACCCTTATTTTTCCTTTTACCCTTTCAACTCAAAACCATTTGTATATTTTTTAATTTTTAGTATTTTTTTAATCCAATCTAACATTTGCCACATTATTATCGGAATACAAATAAAATGTATAACTGCAGCAAAATAAACTAAATCAGAAGCTGATTCAAAATCATCCTGACTAGGATTGCCACAAAATGTTATTCCAGCTTTAAGTTGACTAGAAGCAATCAGACAAATTATCGCAGCGAGAACATGATAAAGAACACACTGCAAACAAAAAAAAAATAATGAATTGCATTGTTCCAGGTAAAAAATAAAATCAATTACAAGAGGTCGAGCGGCACTATTCAAATCACCAATCACCGAAAGAGCTAAAACTATATCAGGTAAAACAACAATACTGACAAGCAATTGGAAAACACGAGCGTATGGCGAAATTTCACGGGCTTGAGTACAAATCTTATCGTGCTGATTGTCAACGTCCTTAATGGCAAGAAATTCCAACATCTAGAAATGCATGCACATACGTACAATATATTTAAAAAGTAATATCTTTATTCTTACACAGCAGACTAGTGGTAATATAAGATTAAGAACACCCTGTATAATGGTCACCACAGGCGGTTTAACGAATGGCATCGTTTTGTTTTATTTAGTAACTGTCAATCAGAGAGATATTAGACTCTGAATGTTCGTTGAACGCCAATTTTAGAATTAATTTGTTCCGGTAGCTTTACAATTTATTTTTACAGTAAATATCTAAACTTCCGGACGACACGAATACATTTGATTATTCTGCTCTCACCTAAAAGCAAGCATGCATACCTAAAACTATATATATGAGGATGACAGTGCAGACGTCTAACTAGATCCTGCTAACTTCACCTTACCTTTATCCACTACCTTTTTTATTGGAATTCACACGTCTTTTTGAAAAAAGCATAGAAGACCCTTCAGTGATGAAGAAGAAGAGAACCGTGTCATACACAATAGTAGAAAGTCTTAACATAGGTTTAGATCATGGGAAAATGTCCTCTGAAACTTTCCCAGCAAATCTTAGTCCCAGAGATTCTAGGATAATCTAAGATACACTAAACCATACTCACGCCTTCTGTTCCCTTTTCTGTAGTACCGACGTATAAGTATTTCTTCACAAATGACGGTTTAGGTATTTCTAGCTTAATCTTCTTCGATTACCCTGTTCCCCTATACCCTTAATCTTTCTTGTATGTATAACTCTTTCTTCACGCCGCCGCCTGTTAAACATTCCGTGGCTACATGCTGCATCCCATACCTTTTGGCTTCTAAGCATTTCAATAATGATGTTTTCAGGTGCTGTCGGTTCGTCAAGTTATATTCTCAGAACTTCCCTCGTCCCGAAGAACTTTGGGTATCGGAAAATCATGCATTCGGCGCGGCGACCGACGTTGCGTATTATTAATTCCTACTACGACTCAATGCTCTCTTTTTTACGATTTTTTTCTGTTAGGGAACGGAGTTGGACTAGAATTCGTAACAATTCGTACGAATTGGCACGAATTTTCAGGTAAGGAAACAGAAATATATATTATGTATGATGGAGTACTACGTCGGATACATCGATGACATCGCGGTGGTGGTAGTAGCTAAAACCCTCGAGGAGTTTACAAGAAATTGCAAAAACACAATAAAAGACGTGAAGATATGGCTTCGATCAAGAGGTCAGGAATTAGCGGACCACAAAACTGTAGCTGTCCTTATAACCAGGGTTACGAGAGTGTTTAAGCCACGTAAACACACAGGAGTCTGATATAACTTGTGCTGGCTAGACAATTTCACCCCTCCAGAGCATCAAAAAAATGTTCCAGTTCCGATATCTAGGGCTGTGAAGACTTTCCATCAAGGCTTTTCCAAATCTATGCTTTTAAGGGCAGCCCCATTTGCCATTAAATTAAAGGCACCGACAATGATCACTGGTTCATACAGCAGCTTCTTGAGTGGCTATATGCTACCCATGTGTTCTTGTTTATATCCTATACGGTTCACTCAGGATGGCGACATCGACTTTTTGCTCGCGATCATAGTATGTTAGAAGATCATCAGCTGATTCCTTGTGGTTTAGACCTAGTTATATCTCCAGATATCACCACTTATCTTTCTTAGCGCCCTTTAACGCATCTATTAGAGCAATCTTCCTTAAGTGTAGGAACTCGTAATACAAGGTTGGAAGGACTTTTTCTGTTAGTCGCCACCATCCTACACATACTTTCCCAGGTAGTTCATGGAATTGCTCAATGAGCACTTAGCAGATCTTGCCCTTAGTTCTGATTTTCTGACGTCATCGAAGAGAACTCCGTCTTCTAATTCAGAGAGATCTTGCTTCTGAGATTTTCCCCTTACGTATTCACCACCTTAAATAGAGTCCTTGACGATTTGGCTGTGATAGATCTAAACAAAAAAAATATATATATAGTGCGACAGGTCCATGGAACTAAGGCCTAGCTTCTCACAGCCATTCGTGTTGTGTGTTTATATTCTTTACACGAATAAAGAAAGCTTGTTGTTTAATACCGTGACCGAAGTGCAATTTTTTATTTGAGAAGCTTTTTCATGACTGTTATCCTCTCGGAAGTTTTTCAAATGCACGGGAGATGTGGGACCGTGAAAAAACTTTTCTTTTGTCTGGGAATTGAGACTTGATCTCCCGCTAAGTAGTACATTACTCACTGTCCCATGGTGCTGTAATTAAATATCTTTATTTCATTCAGGGAATCGGTACAAAAGACTTTAATGGATCTATTGTTTGTTTGAGTTCACAAGATTTCAAAAAGGAAATTAAACAACGAGTTGTGCGAGCAAGTCAAGAAACTGCCCATAAGTCGTATGAGAACTTAGTTACTCTCGAAGGATAACGATGATCTTAACCTCGCTGTTAGTTGGTTTTACCCTGTATCTGTTTCGTCATCATAGAGTCTTATAACTCTTCTATCTCTTATCGAGTTGTAGTTGTTTTTCTCCACCGTTCTGTGCATGTGATTCTCGGTAAACCCTGTCTACTGTCTATGGAACTGTTGCGTTTTTGAAGTGTAAGGCCGTTCTCCTTTTTCAAATTTGTTACTTATTGGTGAAGGAACGAATATATTTGGAAGTCGAAATATTTTGACGACTTACAATATATGTATATAGATACATACATATGTATGTACATCTCTGCGAAAGAAAACAAAATATCAGTCGAAAATTTTGGAAATACATAATTCAAACATATGTACGTACATACATATATAAACATATCTACACCTGATGGATGAGACTTTAAAATAAAATTTGAATCATGTTTTTCTGACATAGTCGCATTTTTATTTTATTTGGAAGATATATCGAATAATTTTGGAGCGTTATTAATATAAATTTTAAAATTATTTGTTTTCGTGTTTAAAAATTGAATTACCATGTCATACTCGAAGCGTTTTCTTAAACCTCGAAACTATTTTCCCCTGTTAAGTTTCGTAAGTAGATGTTCTAAATTTTTGTTTAAAAAATGTGAGTTGTTGCCGTTTTTAGATTCTAGAACTAACATCCATTATATTGATTATCCTCAATAATGATAGTATTTGTGCGAAAGCACATGAAATTTCAACGGGCATAGAGATATTCGTTCTGACGGTCGGTCAATTCATAGTTCCTGACTTAATATTTGTTATATTGGTCTTTATGGATTCGAAAACCGTAATTCGTCCTTTTGTATAAGCATTAATGTTTTTTTTTTTATTGCAACACAATAAATATATACACAATTTATTTTACAGGGATTTGTTTATAGCATTTATGCAACAATAATGTGCGTATTTGGTTCGTTGGCTCTTTTGCTTGGATTGACATTTTGTGGAAATTATTCTCAAATATTGTATCTTATTGCGGGTATCTGTGGATCATTTGCAGCATCAGCGCATTTTGGAAGTATATACGAAGTTGGAATGGGAATGCCACGGGATGAAAAATTTGCAATGGACAGATAATACATGGTAAAATGTATGCGTTAAATGTGTGTTAAATTTAAAAAAAATCTAATAAGAATTAATAAAATCAGAAAATCGTTACCTAGTTAGTCATAATGGGGGATCCATTAGCTTTGAATTTTGGTTGACGTGAAAATTCGTCCTAAATCGCTCACGTCGTGTGATCGTCAACGTAAAACGTCGTCAATGCGAATGAATCGAATTTTTGGGTCAACGCGTTGACTATTTTGACCGTGTAATCACTCGTCAACGGCGTTGACCGTGTCCCAACGTTGACATGGCAGGATTTTTTGCCGCGTCAACGTTGCCTGCGTTGACTTCTTTTCAGATGTGTATTTTGGATGCACGAGACGTCGTATTTTGCTCGAATTAACGTTTTTCAAGAAAAAATTCAAGTACACGACTGGGTTGTACATACTTGCGTCTTTATAAAGAAGGTTTATAAATTATTAAGTAAAATAGATAAATTCAATAGTCTGAAACGATAAGTATGAAGTTCCACCCATTTTCTTATGCATCAGGCCTGGTAAAATAGGTGTGGCATACTGCTTTTTTGAGTGCACTACCGGGATAACTTTTAATGGAGATAAGCGTACTAATGCATGTTTGTATATTTTGCCAATGCTTTCATTGGCAATATTGTTGCATCATACTCCCTAAGTCTAGTGATCTAAAAGAGACCACACTTGGAGTGCGCAACTGGAGGCAGTTAGCTAAGGACCGGGCTAACTGGAGAGGCTTGTTGGTTAAGTAAGTAAGCAGTAATTTTGGTGCTTGATGGAACAGTGCAACGATTGAACACACCACAATTCGAAAATTTCCCATTCGGCTTTCGTGATGGCCTGTCGCGAAGGTTTTCGACATATTTATTTTTAAAATTAAAGCAAATGCAACGAAAATCTTTTGATTTGATTATTTATTCCACTGCGATATAATTTATTTTGTTTTGTTTGAGAAAAAAAAATCACATTGACATAACCTTTTAACGTCGTGTGCTCGTCAACGTGAAAAATGACCGATTTTCGATTCTGTCAATGTGGCTTCAGCTCACCGTCAACGGTCAATGTGTTCGAAAGTCGTCAACTAGTGTGATCGTCAACGTTTTGCGTGTCAACTCATTGACACCGAAGAGGAAACATCGCGTTGACCCAGATTACGCGTCAACGTATTTTGGGACAACATTGACTGTCTCTCGTAATTCATGTGACACGTTAACGAATTTTTTTGAGACGTCAGAGACTCAACGCGTTGACGGATTTCGCTGACCGTGTAATAGTAGCGTTAGTTTTGGTCAGATGGACAAAAGATGGCAGTGCGATATGATCGTCTTCATCGTCGTTATACAGCCATCATAAGAAGTTTTTTTTTCATATTCTCAGCACCGACTGGACTAGTACAAGGTTTCCTTATTTTTCTTTACAGGCTTCTGAATAAGTCTTATTGCCGAGACACATTCTTTTACCTTTTGCTCAATATCATCGAGAGGGCTTCTCATGCTCTTTTTTTTTCTTGGAAAAGTTGATTTTTGTTCTGTTTCTCGTTACTTTCTGAGCTCGTTAGTAACCCTTATCTTTCTTGGCAGCACCGCTATATATGTCAAGCATGTGCTTGCTGTTTTTTTTTGACAAATCATGGGTTTCTTGGTGGTGGTCGAGTGAAACCCAGCACATCGATTGCGGAACTTCTGATGGCATGTTGGCAGCGTTGCCACTGGTCTTTGGCACTTGATGCTGACGGCATAAGAGTCGTTGAACGATTTCGGGATACGTGTTATGCGAAGATCCTGGCGATCTCTTGCGATTGCAGCCTTTCGACGTTAAATCATTAATAATTCTTCTTTGTTGTGGCGTTTGGGATATCCGCATTCGTATCTTGGCTGCAACAAGGTAGGGATGGGAGTCGATGTTGGCTGTTCGGAAGGTTGGTTACGCTATATTATACATAATATAAGATACATATAAGATATGTACAAGTATATACATATAAGCACGATTGGATTTCTGAAACGTATTCTAGATCCCTTCAATTCGTTTCATCGACCATTTTGCGCAGAAGATCCATTCTTTCACATAAATATCGTCCTCTTAAGGGAGATGTTCAATATACAATGTAATTGCGTGCTAGTTATAGTTATAGTTTAGTTAAAAGCGCATTGTGCTTCTATGAAGGCCTGTTGTGTTTGAAAAAAAAAGAGTTTATGAAGATACCCCTATATTTAGTTCGGTAAATATTTGTGGAAATTCGACTCGTTCGTTTTCCACTATATCTTAGGTTACATTGACACATTTTTTGTTATTTTTAGTGAATCATTCCCGCCGACGGATTCAATGGTAGGTGTGACTGTTTCAAAAACCACAACAATTACACAAATAACTCTCCCGTTACCTTATTAGTTATATTCTTCCGGGAAGAATATAATAGTCATGAAAAAATCTCAATAAAAACATACATATGTATATATGTATGTTAATTAATCACAGAATGTTTCTGATGTTATGTTTTCACCAAACCAAATCATCGTGGTTTCGATGAACTTTTACCTAAAAGCCGTTCCCACCAATTTGAAATAATTTTAGAAGACAGTAAATGTCAATCTGGAGTAGTTTCAAATGTCAATTTTGAAGTGGCTGACAAAACAATTGTCAACAATTTTCGTTTTTTATATTTTTTTCTTTTCCGTTTACTGAAAAAATTATTTATTTGTTTAATATTTCACCTCTTTCCGATTTAAAATGAAAATAAAAACGAAAAACTGGTGACATCTACAATTGACAATATAAATGAAATAAACCAAAGTTCGCGCTGTAGTTTTGTTAGGTTTGACAACCTGTCACAGATGGATGAACTCAAAAGGATTTCAACTCGAGAATCACGAAATTGATTTCAACAAAATCCCAAAAATGTATGGGAAAACCTCAGAGATTTGAAAAAATTTGCTGAAACTTCGAAATTTTGTTCAAATTATGAAGTTTCAGGTCTTCGGCTATTTTACTTACACTGCATCTGACATCACTTCGTAACTAGATAAACTCTCTGCATTTAATTCTATGGAAAATTTTCTTGGCATTATTGATATAGCACGTAGGTAATAGAAAATATCAATCAGACGTCAGATTGACATGTTGCTAACACATAATTCATTAGCGGGCGGTGGCGTCTCCATTTCACAGAGTTGTTGAGTAGCTATAGAGTTTTCCACGCGAACATATCACGGCAAATTAGCTTGTCAGATAATTATTTGAAGTGCCTTGCAATTACAGTTAATTGGCCAGTTCAGGCATAGATTTACTATGTCCCTCCACGAAAGTGCCAGAGTGATGTATTGCAAATGAAGTAATATGCCAATCATTTTTGCTAGGAAATTGTAGAGTTTATTTCAAAATTCTAGAAATAATTAGAAGTTTTTCACGCCGTCACTGAATACAATTAAATTAATAGAAGGTAAATATAAAAGTATTAAATGTCATAACATGGATGAATGCTTTGCAAGTCGTAAACTTGATTGGATACTTACATGTGTACATATTAAGCGGTGAAAGTAGTATACATATATGTTTGTACCTATGTTAAATAGATTTTTTGCAAGCAGAGAAGTTTATCAAAAATTCAAAGAAAGTCTTCAGAACATAACGACAACAAACAGTCCCAAACAAATCCGAACCGATATTTTTTACCAACTACTCCGAAATTAAGGTCGATCAACAGCTCACTTAAAAGATCAACACACTGAAGAAATGGAATAGCCTTCTGGGCTTGTAGTAAGTCCTTTTGCAAGAAGGAGGCACTCAACCGGAGGTATCCTTTTGAATATATATGTATAGTACAGCTGAAGTATGCCAAATTCGTACACCTACATGCCAGTAGTTTGATAGGATACGTTTAGTTAAGACTACAAGCTAAAAAGATCATCTTGGGGTCATGACCGACTTAAGTTCTAAATGTGCTTCTACACTTTTTGATCAACAGATTAAAATTTCTTTAGTTGGCATGAGCACATATTTGGTGGAGTAAAATTCGGAGTTGAGTATATTCATATAATTTTTTGTTGATGTAATTGTGAAAAATAAAATTAAAATAATTTTAAAAATTAAAATAATTAGAATCACCGTCACGACTACGAAAGAGTGCACCCAGGTTAGTGTTTTCGCCCACTTGTTATGGTTCACCGTAGTAAACAAACTGCTGTATAGATTTCTATGTCCAAAGATAAGCTGATGACATTGCAATCCTAATCAGAAGCTATAATTGGGAATAGAAGAAACCTACACTTGCTAGCGGATCTCATGTATGGTACTACAATTGCTCTATTGCAATGATTACAACGATATAAGCGATCTGATAAACATGGATATTAAGAGCCTCTTGTACTTCATCAGAATTTTAACGAGTAACTTTTCATGTGAAGCTTTTCCACGTGGTATCACTATCCACTAGGCCAATGCTGGTCTAAGTGTGTCGGCATTTCTGAGCTGGCTGCCACTTCAACTGAACCAAACCAAATCGATCCCTCAAGTGGGTCACAGTGGGATTAATCTGCTTATACATATGTTTGATCTATGGGCTCGTAGAAGCTTAGTGTCATTATATTTCTTCGGTGGCATGAGCGCATATTTGGAGAATTTAGCCTTGGTGCGAATTGTTATGAATCATAAAGTCCTTCTTGATGCAATATACCCCAAAAAGGATTACAAAATCTACACAAACAAGAAAATATCTTCTGAAGTTATTTATAGTTTCTACATATGTATATTATTTTTAAATAAGAATTTTTAAAACTTAAAACACCTCTATCAGCTATTGAAAGCACAGCTACATATTCAGTTTAAGACAATATAAGCTCTCACAGTTGGGAAAAGTGAACTCCTGTCTGACTTATACTAGTTCCATTTGCTTCATCTTCATAACTAGATTAAAGTACTAGTGCCGTCATACTATATGAATATTCATATCCATCGAAACTTCTAGCCCTATCCCACGGTGATTAGGGCTAAATCGTGACTATACCTCGTCAACGTTATCTAAACAAATAATTACTTTCCACCAGAAAATACCTCCCTTCTGCTACCTTAAATTAATAATAGATTTTGCAACTTTTTGGAATACTTTCCCACACAATTAACTTAATTCCGTTGCACAAACAAAAAAGATAAATGGATAAGTGACTAACATTCGTAACCAAAAACAATTAAATCCAAGCACTCTGTAGCACTAATAAACAAACTAATTTCCCACTGTTAGGTGATATCGATGATTACAATATTGAAATTATCAAATACTATTGCATCATATAAATGATTACAACAGTGTAACAATGCGCTAGAGTTTTTTTTTTTTCAATTATCTTTTCAACCATGTTATTGAACTGATGCAATGGTTGCAATGCTTACCGACATCCGTTTAAGAACCTTGGCCTTCGCTGTCTACGTCTTATTCAAAGTACAATGCACTGCAATGCAGTTAGTTAGTGATTCTTAGAAACTATCTGCGAATATTGTTGATACAGAGTGTTTTAATTATAACAGATTTTATCTATAATTATGTAAAAAGGTGTAAAGCCTTTATAATTGCGGTTATGTCTAATGAAAATTAGCCTTAACTGTAATTATTAATAAAAAATGTTAATTTCAACTGGATTCAAATCTTAAACGTCGAGCAATTTAATTGAATATCCAGGCCAGATAATTATACTACAAATTGTTTCTGAGAAAATTAAAACCACATGTGCAATTAGTGCTGTATGATAAACGTATTTTTACATCTCGAGATAAGAAAGCGTAACAACTTTCAAAACATTACGGCATACCTTGCTTAGCTATACTAGAATATCTGAAGTCAGTATTGGATAGAAATTCTAACGAGTCTTGCCTTATCCTATTAGTTGTATTACCCCAGATAAAATCTAACTGGCTCCAGATTATAATTGATTGTTTACTAAATGAGCATTCAATAAAATGTTATACGTACATATAAGGAGTGGGCAATCTGTTGGTTTCTTTTTCAATCAAATGTTATGTTGACACTGACAGCTTGAGCTAAAAAAATTGACAGAAACTCAGTATTATATTTTAGCGGTACGAAATGGATCGATTTGCGGTTGAATAACTTTGGGAAATATTGCAAAGTTACTTTCAAAGTGGATGCTGTGTTGCTGAAACAGTGCGAATTTTGAAAAGAAATTTCGGTTGAAATAACTCAGCTGACGTACGCAAGGTTGTGATGAAAGTTCGCTAGACTGGTCTGATGATTAATAACCGAACATATTTCCATGTTCACTCAACGGAGAATATTTTAGCTGGTTTTTGGAGTGACGACATTATTAGCTTATTTTTCTTCCAAGACGACAATGTTAGAAACGTTACAGTCAGTGCAAAGCATGATAACCGATTTTTTATGGCAGAAGTTGAGGATTTAAACTTGGGCGAGCTATGGGTTCCAGCAAGATGGGGCTACCTTCCACACAAGTCGTCCAATAATCGATTAATTGCACACCAAGTTCAATAATCGTATAATCAGTCGTTTTGATGATATTGCGTAGCCGACAAGGAGCTGCGATTTGAAGCCGTTGAACTCTTTTTTGCGGGGTGCCATTAATGATCGATGCTATGTGAACAATCCAGAGACGATTCATGTGCTCAAGAACAACATTGGGCAAGCTATTCCTGAAATAGGGGCCGAAACCATTAAAAATGTATTGAAAAATTGGATTGACAGGATGGCCTACTGTCAATAATTTTCCATAAGTAATCAAAAGGTTTACAAATACAAGCAAATTTTTGGCACAACAGGTCCATGGGACCCAGGGCCTAGCTTCTCGCAACCATTCGTGTTGTGCGTGGTATATTCTTCACATGAATGGAAGGGGCCGTGAAAGAAATTTTAGGTGTTGTCTGGGGATTGAACCTGGAACCCCTTGCTCCGTAGTCCAACGCACTAACCACTTGAGCCACGGCGCCCAAAAGGTTTACTCTTTTTAATAAAATATGTAAATAATTATACCTAAATCCATATCCTTACAAAAAAATCGTAATTTTACTTGCTGGCTAAGATCATTGCTTAATGACAAGAACAGCCAACCTATTTCTGGAGGACACTGGAGGCATGATGTCAAACTTAAGGCCATCTATAGGAAGGGTATCCTAATTCGATTCAAAGCCTACTCCTACTCCTAGGGATACAAAATCCTGACTTTCCCACAGATAATTGGAAGTTAAGAAAAACTGAGTAGCCAATTGACGTCGGTAAATTGGTTTCATTACTCCTGAACTCAGAGTCTATTCGACCTTTCGCTGAAAGATATTTAAGTGCAGTATATACCTCATCCACGAGCAGTAGGTCCTAAAGGATAATAGCATATTTAAGAACAACCTTAATCTGTTTCTTCAACTCAATTTCAGCGCCCAAAACAATGACCAACTGGTGACATGTCAATCAGCATCTAACCCACTGGATCCAACACGACAGTAGAATCTAGAGCAGAAATTTTCTAGTACCATAGCTACAACAGGAAGTGCAGAGATACAGCTCCAGTTTCTGAACTTCCTTTCTTACGAAGTTTGACTATTATTTACTCCTTCCAATCATCATGAAAGCTCCCAACTTCTTTAGCTGGCTCTATAATTGGAAGCAGTAGCTAAGTCGAGATTGTTGGCACTGCTCGTAAGAGCTCTAGGGGTGTATGTTCAAGTCCGGTCACCTTATTGTTTTTCAGTACTTTGATTGCGATTCTATTGTGATGTATATTCGATTATTTCTTCCATATTGCTAGCGAATACACCGCCACCATAGACCGTATTAAAATCTTCCTTCCATATCTTAAGCTGGTGCCAATTCGAAATAAGCAAAGAACCGTCTAAGCTTTACACTACGTGTTGCCTGAAATTGCAATCGTCAGGTCTTTTCTACCGTCGCACCTGTTTGTAGCTTCTTCTACTTCTGTAGCCACTTATGTACATGCTAAAACTTCTTAGTGAGAAAAATATTGGAAACAATCAAAATATTCAGTAGGTATAATCTACAATAAGAGATTCCATCAGAGTACTCTACAAAAGCCAGATATCCCCAATCAAGAAATATGTTTAGTAAACCGCAACGGATTCTGTTTAAACTTACATTTATTTGCTTACAATACTAAACCACTTAAAAAAAAAACACACTTTCTTCCTATATCTGATTCATTTTATACTTCATCGGTATCCTCGGTAGTGTTTAAATGCAAAAATGGCATCGATTCCATGAACTAATGAAGCCGCATATCCCAAATACTAAAAATAGAAAAGAGTTACTTGCGCATTCATATTTGTCACCCTTAATACTTATTTACGTATGCTGCCGTCATAGCAGGATAAGCCCAAAATCCTGGTCTAATTAGAAACTGTGGATGCAACCAAATCATTGTAGCAAAACCCATGTAACTAGCCGCACTGAAGTACATAACACAAGCCACTGCATTGAATAAAGTTTCCTAAAAACAAAATCATTTATTGTTTTAATTTATTGGTTTCACAAGCCACCATCCTTACAAACAAAGATTGTCGAATAAGATTGTACGACTTGTCGGAGAAACAATAGCATGCAACAAGTATTCCTGTCGTTGTAAAACAATATGCTGTGGTTGTAAGAAAACTCGTTAACGCTTGACCGATATTATCCGCTGCTGGTATTCCATATTTGATTAGAAGTCCTTCACAGATTGTGGCAACAAACAATTCCAGAAGCTTCATCAGTCCCATTTTTGAAGTGAGAAAACCAAAATTAACACAGGTACAAATGCGACAGCAACAAATATTGATTCCTCCATTTTGGTTAAGACCACGTATACCAAACGAAGCCATAACAAATTTTGTTGTGATGTTCTTTGTTTAAAATTTTAATTCCACAAGACGATCCTGTTCCAAAGATTTTCCTTGGAGAACTAATTCTGAATAGTATTTTACAGTAATAATAACATCCGCACTCCGGGGAAGCATCCCTCACAGCGGGGACCTAAAAATAGATGAAGCATGGATGCAATGGCCTTACAAGAGTGTTTTGCCTTTACAAAGACACAAATAACAACGACACTAGTGTCATGTTGGAAAATATTTGGAATTCTCGTAGTTAATTTTAGAAACATACAAATTCACTCTTGTAGACTAGGTCAATAAACCAGGATCCATTCTTTTATTCGAGGAGTACTTTCTTAAAATAAATGAGAAATAAGTATCTATGATCTTCGTGCCTAAGAAAAACCAAATACGAGTTCTAAGAAGAATGTTAGCGGGCCATTGTAGACTTAAGGAGCATCTAAGGAACCTGGCCATAGAATGTGATGTATGTATGTACAATGTGAATAAGGCAGAAAAAAACATGAGTACACCTTCTCATGGAATGTGAAGCACTAGCTCACACAAGGAACACCACCTGGGACACTGTTTTCTTTCAGAGAGGGATCTGCCTACTTTAGATCCATTTCAGATACTCCGGCTCATCAAAAATGCTGGGCTAGAGGAGCTTTAAAACAAATGTAGTATCCCATTGATTAGAGCCCCGAGTAGTTTGGTGGTCACAATATTGAGATTCTATTGAGTCTATATTCCATTGTGCAATGTTCGCCTGGAAATTCATTTAGATTTTGTATAGTATAGTATAGTGTATAGTTCATACCTGCTAGGTTGCGTGTTTCAGTGGTTAGTGCTTCGGATCACTGAGCGGAAGCATTGATTCGTAGAAAACATGAAAGTTTTGTCACAGTCTCACCTCTCAGGAGCGCCGGGCAAACAGCAACTCCATTTGATGGTTCATTAGTTGAAGAATTTTGAGTGATCCTATCGAACAGTGGCGACGAATACGCCGGTTGTAGTGCTGGCGATCCGCTTGCCAAGGACTTAGGACTTAGGAATTGGGTACGAGGAGAGAGATTACAATATGGGCGGTTGTGATGGAGCATTTTTTGGGGCATTTGGACCGTTATTGGGTATCATCACTTGATAGAGTCAACGCATTTGCTAGACAAATAGCAAATAAGATTTAACGGCGATGTTTATGATACATACCGTGTCTGTGACCGCAGTCTCCAGAGAGGAGTCCTTTCTCCCCTTCTGTGGTCACTAGTCATCGACAATCTTCTAATCGATCTACAGAGATCAGGCTACATCGCCATTGGTTATGCGGATGACTTGGCGATTTTTATTAGTGGTACTGGTAAACACAACACGACCATTAGAATGATGCAGAAGAGAAGAAAGGCACCACTTTAGTTTATTTCAGTTATGTTAAATATCCAAGTCCAAATATGATGCATTGGATGTATATATACAATTATGGTGACGCCCATTATCATTCACGCGGTCATTGTTTGGTTGCCGAAAGTTTTTGAACGGACAATGGCAACGAAGCGTCAGAAGCTTCAAAGAATTGCTCGTCTCGGTATTACGGGTGCCATGCGTACCACGGCAGCATTAGAAGCTGTTGTTGGGCTTTCTCCCCTACAAATTTTCATTAGGCCGCTAGATGCGCTATTAAGCTGCAACTAGAATACAAGTATAAATCAGGTGACCATGTGGAACACCTGAAAATTCTTGACTCAATTCGCAAAAACGATATGTTTTGCACTATCCTCGATATCATGGTTAGGGAGCACTGTTTCGGTAGGTTATCTGAGGTAGAAATATTGGACTGTGCAAACTGATCTAATGGTGTTCCGGCACTGAATCCTAGAGGTCTGATCTGGTTTACAAATGGATCAAAGACGGAAACTAGAGTTCGAGCTGGCGTCTTTGGACCCAACACCAAAGTTTCGATACCTATGGGAACGTGTCCCACGGTTTTCCAGGCTGAACTTCATGGCATTGAGATCTGCGCTAGGATAAACCTTGGTAAAGGTATTCAGTGCGCTAGGATATATGTAGCCAGGCAGCACTCAAAGCGCTGTCGTCCAACTTAATGGACTCTATATCAGTTAAATGCTGCTACGATGCACTACAATCTCTTTCCAGACATAACAGGGTGAAACTCGGTTGGTCATCAAGAAATTGCAGGCAACGAATCTGCACACGAACTAGCTAGGTCTGGCTCAGAATCTGTGTTCAAAGGAGCTGAACACTATTGTGGTGTCAACTGGGCTACCGCCACAGCGATTGGGAATATAAACTTCGTCTGGCTTACTGGGAAAATGTCTTGGGACTGAGACAATCCAAGCGGCCTTATTCCTACAATGAAGTCCTTAATCTGGGTAAGGAAAGAATTAGAAAGCTGGTGAGCTTTCTCACAGGTCACAGAGGCATGCGATATGATCTTAGCAAGCTTAATCTGTGCTCAGAAACGGAATGTAGATTCTGCTCGTATTTTCCATAAAGAAATATGTTCGTCAGCGGAGAACTGAGAAACTCTGCTGCTAGAGACGTACTAGCCTTCATAAGCGAGGTGCTGCGTCTCTTGGTTTAACCATACCCTAATTTGATACAATAGATCTTTTTAGGTCGCAGTGTCAGCCATATGACCAAGGGTTACATAACAAAAAAAATACACTCAATTTATTCATAGGCTGATGTGGAAAGCTTAAAAATGTTGAATTAAGACATTTTCTAGGCAACATTGAATGTCGAATGTCTTAAACAAGACTTCAACCAAAAAAGTTTTTAAGTCCCAGAAATTTTGCCAAGATTGCGATAAATGGAAAATGGTTGTGAATCAAGCTGTACCTCTGCATGGGTGCATGGATTAAGAACTAAAATAATTGGGTGTCACAGCCTTTCTCACTCTCTCCCTCTCTTTCTTCACATACATAGCTCCTTATATTCGAACTGAAGCATCTTTCGTACACTTTTCAACCAATCGAAATTTCGTTTAAGTAATAAACATGCATACTTTGTTTGATATGTAATTCAGCGAACAAAGAAATAATACAGCTCAGAGCAATGAATATCGAGTTATGTTTTATCCTAATGTTTTTGGGTTAGGTACCAACTGATAGATAGTATATATTCCCTATATTATATTGCCATGCCTTAATTTCAAAAGGACTGTATAAACTTCAAGTTTCCCTAACCGCTACACCAAAATGTTTTTCCAAAGAAAACCCTTGAACGTATGTAAGCATCAAGTTAAGAAGGGAAAGCTAATAGCACTATTCCTTGAGCACTAACATTAAAGGGAAAAACTTGCACACAATAGATGGATCTGTGTACTGGAATACTATAACTTACCTAATGGCTTTAATTTTGGCTTTATTGCAACCTGGGCAAAGAAGCAAATTATTCATGATTTTCAATGTTTATTTTGAGACAATGACGCACACATATTTCATTGGCATATGTATGAATCAATCTTAAAAATAGCAGAGAAATTAACTTTATTCTTTTTGCAAGAGCAACGTTCGGAATTAATTAATTTCTCAGTGAGTCTTTAATTTATTAAATCAAACTATCACGTACACATTGACTCAGTCGAGGTTGGCAGATGTTACCACAAGGAAACGTGCAATTCGTATTAACCTTAATTTATAACAATAAAATTCTTTCTTAAGGAAAATGCATTTTTTTTTTATTATTTTAAAATATCAAATGGTACACTCCAGGCACTGTGTATAAAAGCACTTTGATTTCAATAATACAGTCAACGTTAGTATACAATCACATCTGTTAGGTGTTAAAATCACAAAAATAAAAAACATGTACTATGTACAAAAGACAAAAAAACACTGATAAATTCAAGACTTTAAGATACAAAGACTAGCAAGTTCGATAGTTTTAAATTTCATCATTTAAAACATATTTGGTTGGCGAAGACAGAGCGGTTTAGCCTTTACTCCTTCTTATTATTTTTGAAGGCCGATTTTAATTTTCTGAAAAACAAACGATTAATAATTAATACAATTTACTATAAAACAAAAACAAATAACACACCTTAAATCCTTATAGGCCAAACTTGATTCATAGTCTGACTTGAGCATTGCAATTCGCACCCAACGAGGCCGCTCATGAATTACTTTATGAATGAGGTACTTAAGGCCGAGTAGAAGATGTTCGAAAACGATAAACGACAGATTCGGGATATTCGGAAGCATATTAGCAACAAATCCTCTGTGATAGAAATTTACTCATGCAATTAGGTAACAAGAGCATATTCCATTAACTCACCTGACGTTTGGTTGGAGGTATAATAGTCCACAGTTGCTGAATATCGCCAGCACAGAGATTATTTCAAAAGCCGACTGCCATGCACCAATGTTTTTGGCACGACGCGCAAAAGGACGTTTGAATATATTGCACAACTTGAACAAATCAATATGCAAGGCAAAGATATTATTGACGAGAGCGCCCATCGCTGCAAAAGGAGCCACGGCAGCGAACAGGACAACATAACCAAATTGAATACACATTTGTAGGTAGTCTTCATATGTACTTTGGTATTCATCTAAGCCAGCTTCATAGAAACTCTGAAAGAGTGGAGAATTTCTCAATTTTTTGTACGTATGTATGGCTTTAATAAAACCGACCTGTTCATAACGAGCGATATTAATAATAGTAGCCTTCTTAGTATCGTCCATTTCCTTGGCAATGTATTTGGTAAATTTCTGCCTTAATACAGCCAATAGGGGAATACCGATCTCTTGAGCTGTGCAAACGAGCTAAAGGTATTCAAAATATAAACAAGTATTTAAAAATGTTGACAAACTTATAAATATCAAATCTATTCGCCATATTCATGACCATATTCAGTAAGAGAAGAGAATAATTAAACTCACCTGAAAGATGATCAACTGCATCATTAATTGATACTTCAATTGTTTTAGATCCCGTAAAACGAAAGCGATATAAAAGAGAGAAAAGAAATTGTTAACGATCTCGAAGAGCACTAGTTTATTAACACGATGACGATCGTATTGACTACGGGTACGATGGTTCTCTAAATCAGTCAGAAACGTGGCGAGTTTCTCATAAGCCCAGGAGAAAATTGCAATGAGTATTGATTGAACTATAACTGGGATGTACAGCAGAAGCGAATCGGGTCCTGAAAAGTGAATAAGAATAAATGTAAATACACATGAAACAAATGTTAAAATAAAAAAAAAAACATTGAGTGGAAGTGGTACTGATCGACTAATTTAAGATCAAATGCTTTTCAGAACTACCAGCACTTATGTGAAGGCAAATGTGCAAGTGTATTCTTGAGTGACTTTAGAATGATGGCGACCACTCAATCAATTGTCGGTTACCTTTCCGAAATTCTAGGAAAGCTAAAAACATTTCTCAATTAAAAGCTTTCAGGTTCATCCCTTAACATTAATAACATAGACATTTAGCCAAAGATTATTGCTCACACAAAAGCAATAAATTCCAGAACTGATTATAGTTACCAAAATCCTGCAGTACTTCTGCTTCGATTTGAAACTGATACAAAGCAAAATAACCAGCAGCCAGTATACAAAGAAACACAACCGGATATGATATGCAGTACATTTGCAAGTAAGTAAACCGCATCGGATATTGGAGAGTCAATTTTCCCGTAATAGGATCTGGCTTCATTTCACCTTGGTAAGCTGTTCGTGGTTTATCTAAGCTGGTCATTTCAATCGTACCCCAACGGTACGATAGGCCTGAGCATTTTCTTTTCCATAATTCTAGAAAAATCTAAAAAAAAGGAAAACGTTTAAGAGTCAAAGGAGTTTTGGTATATGTACATATTTACTTACGGTCGTCCAAATAACATAGAATCCACAAACTACGGATAAATTTAGTTCGAAAGCAAATTGCCAAAGACCAAACATACTTGGAAATATTAACGCTTTCGTGTAGAATTCAATAAATGCAAAATACAATCCAATGCTGGTTCCATAGTAGTTACGAATATCTTCAACTGGTTGTTTGGTTCCTAATTTAAATGAGAATTTATCGAGGTATTCCTGCAGAAAAAAAAAGAATAAACAGTTGAGACAGAGCGAAAGTTTCGCGGAAGAAGGGAAAAGAAGATAATGGTCAAACATAAAGATGTAAATAAATATTTAAAAGATTATACATAGTTCGATGTCGAACAAGCCAAATTATCACATATTTTCATCCAATTCAACATGAGATCCATGAGAAATTTGAACCACCGATTGTACCAGAAGTCCCAATACCGATTCCTGAGGTGAAGTTTAGGCCTCGTGAGATTCGAAGCATGCATGCAAATCTATACTGCAAGATGTTCACTGGACCAAAAAAAAAGATGATCCAACACGTCCAAGACCCAAACACTGACACATCGAAAACAGGTGGCTGTTACAGGTGCTTTTATGCCTTTTGTTACAGAGGGATCAAACCCTGCATTTCCAATTGAAAATTGAAAAGGAGAATCAACATCTACTAGCAAATTGGGGCGCTATCTCAGCGTTATAGGCTCGACTTTCCGGAGAAATGATAATAATAAAAAAAAATGAACTACTGAAACATTATCGCATTTATAAGCTGGAAGCTAAGTTGACAGATGCATGCGTTTCATTCTGCGTAGAACTTCATGTTCTAACCGCATATGGAACGAAGAGCTACATATTATATATGTACATACGTAAATGTGTTGGTCATTCAAGGAAAAATCAAGAGCTCTGGGAATATGTGAGAGAGAACTGAAAAGTTGCAGAAATCTTACCACGATGGCAACCTTTTATTTTCTAGAAAGACCTAGTATTACTAAAAGATAACGATGGAACTCGACATTTATACATAACTTAGTTTGACTACATTGTAAGGGTATAGCGACGTACCTTACAATGCTCATTGCATTGTTTTAATAATTAAACTGCGCAGATGTGTCATTAAGGGATATCTTGGTTGACCGTAATAGCATGCAACACGTACATACATAAACGAAAAAAGGTGTAAGAAATAGAGTCAAAGAAAATAAAGAGAAAAAACGTTTTCTAGTTCAATCCATAGACATATTATTACTCACAATATCGTGAAGCGGGAAAAAATGTTCAATAGTTCCATTACGTATATACGACATCAGGGATGGTTTGATCAGGTCCTTGATCAGTACCGGCGCTTCACTATTGCGTACAATATCATGCTTCGTCATGGTATCAATCAAATAATCCGATATGCTGAAATAATTGAATTTTCTCATACTGCCAGTTATTGTCTTCTTGCTAAGTTCCGCATCATCAGCCAGACGTAGGAGTGTATCCGTTGATGCCGTTAAATACAAATATTTCTCCGTTTTGCTACAATTCGATTGACATACTTTAAACCATCTTTTCAGCGCTACTCACAACTCTTACCTAACAATCTCCAGTGTGGTGAGAATACCAAACTCTTGGATAATTTTCTCGACATCTTCACATCTAGAGATTTTCGCTTTCTCAGAAAATATTATCACAAGGTAAGTCTGCAAATATTCGTATATTGTCTATCGGTGTTCACCCAACTAAATCGTTTCGCTTACCTTTTCTTTGTTCTTGTCAGTTACGCTTTTTTGCCTCTCGAGGATGTTTAACTTGAAACTTCGCTGTCGTCGGAACAAACTATTCTCTATAATGTTCTGCGGTCGATTAATTAGTGACGAACGAGAGCCTGCAAATGATTGTTATGAAATTCTTGTGGACACAAATAGAAAGTGATTTATTTAACCTTTGCTCATGTCAGCCATTATAGGAATAAGGTTGGCGGATTTACCCAGACCCTTAGTCGCTAATGAATACAATTTAAAATGTGAAAAACAAATTTTCGTTAAGGTAATTATAACTAAAACCAACTTAAGCCAACTCACCGGCCTTCATAAAAAAAAAAAAATTGTTTCACAAATGTCACTGGAACAGCTGATTTGGATGTTGGCAAGTAAACAAATCAAGTGAGCCGATGCAGGGCTGTATCATCCAGATAGGGGCGAACATCGGCTTCAGAGCCAGTTGTAATAGAACGGAAATATGGTCATTCAAAATGAGGTTATGATAACGAATGTTTGAAAAACGTTTACAATGACAAGAGCCGTGAAAAAATATTTGGTCCAACTGACCTGACCATATTATGTACATACATATAAACATATGTATGACCCAGAGCTTAGGTTCTCCCATTTATGTGTAATATTTTTCATTGACTATTTTTCATGATTATACTGTCTTATGCTCGTTCGACGTTCCCAAGAGTTGAGACTGTGGATGGAACTTTTGCTGATGTTTCTAAATCGAAATTTTTCTTATAATTCACGTGCGCTCCAGAAATTAAGGCTACCCTCATAATATCAAGGTACAGCACAGACGGTAGGGAAATTATGAAGAGAAGATAGGAAATACCGAATAAAATAGAACTTAGTAAAGCATTCCACGTTCGGGTTGTACGGTCAAGGCAGGAATGTCTATACTTGACGGTACTTCCGAAGTTGGGTACACTGATGAGCATTCGAAGCGTGAACGTTATTGCAAGAAACTTGGTCTGTGTTCTAACATTTGGTGTAACTTAAACTTTGGACTTGGGGCTCAGTAGTGCGAACCCAGCAATGACTGCTATAATATGTACAGTGCTTAGCTTCCAATACTCTAACGTATAAGGCTGATGAACAATGCTACACTGTAGACCATCTCGTCGATTGCGATTACACTGCTTCCAAGTTATTGAATTCCAAGCATCGCAACACGAACTTGCAGATTGTCTTCTCTTAAATATTGTTTCCGTTCGATCTTCGAGCGACATCTCAAAGCTTCTTCCTCTTCGTCGGACATATCATTTTGCTTGCGATGTTAAGTATTTCCTCTGGTCCCTGTTTACGACATCTTCCTTTAGAACGAACAAGATCGTTGTTTAAAGAAGCATCAGCTTCTTTCTTATAGTTAGGAGTGGTGTCCAATCGAAATATTGTCAATTCAAGTCGCTTTATTTATTCAAACTGTTTCGTCAGTCAAAAAAAAAATCAAATTAGAAAATTATTCTTTCCAATTGTATGGCATCACCAAAAACACCCCATCTACTACATTCATTTGATATTAGAAAACGCTGTCAGTTTGAGCACACTCACTTACAGTTAAATATGTCAAATGATGCAAGTGTCGGATTCGTGCCAGAGAAAGTGAATTGATAACAGTTTTTCTCTACGAGTATCAATTAAAATTAAATTTCAAAATGTTCTCCATTATCAATTTCAAATAAAAGTGTAGTTCCCCGTTTTACGGCAATAATACAATTTGATTTCCTTGCCGTCCAACATAAATCAATACACCAGACCGTAGTACTAAACATAACCTAAAAATCGAAATCAATTGAAATTCTTGTGGCTCCAGAAATGTTTTCACAAAAACTACAAAAGCACAAAATATTAAAATTTTCAATTAGGAATTCTACATAAATTATAAACTCGCCTTTCTAATCGGTAGTATTTTTCGTGTGTAAATATATAGAAGTCTCCCGGAGTGAACCACCAGCTCAACATGCTCAAAGCTATTCTTCCTACTCGATGGGATGGAAGGATTCTCCCGTTTCGGATGTCAACTTCACAAAAGGTACGCGAGAGAAAGCCTCGGCATAAATTCACACATCTAATCAGTTGTGAAAAAGTGTTATATCATCTATATTGTTGATGACCTAGCGACAATCGGTGATAAGTCCGGAGAGCGCCAGGCCCCCTCTTCAAAAATTATACAACTCGCGCAATTCATGTTGTACTTGAGGGATGTTGTGTTATCGCAAATAGTGTGGTCAGTGGCTTATGTTATTTGTTTATTATTGATTATGGTCTATTCGCAGGCTATTTGTTGTTGGGCAAGATGTTTGTATATTTTTTTGACGCCACTGATGTAGCAGGGGAATCTAGTATGGTAACCTGAGTTGTTTTATTGTCAATCTTATCACTATGTAAAAGAGTTTTAAAATTTGCTGTCGTTTGGAGCCTAATTGTTTACACGAATTGTGTTTATACTGCTACTTCTAGAGGTCATAATACAAGCGGGAACGGAGCTGTTGAAAGCTACCAGTTACCACATAGTGTAGAGATTAAAAATTTGTCACTTTGATGAAAGTGCTATCGGTCTGTCTATGTTTATATTCTGACATCCGGCTTCTGCTTCAGACAACTGCTAATGACTAACCAAAGACATTGACTTTGGGATCTGCACGTGGAATCTAAGAATTCGTGTCGTAGAACACGTATCAATGCTATTCACGAATTGTGATGCGATATCATTGCAAATGATGATTTGTCTGTGGATTTGGTATTGAGGAGGACATTTTGACGCTTTTCCACAACTTGTCAAGTATTTACAAAAGTGACAAGTCACGACCGCCCTTTGCCGCACGATTGAACTGTAAGCTCGGAGTGGTAACGAATGAGTGGAATACCCTGCGCCAAAATTTGGTTATAGACTTTTTCCCGAAATCAACGCGTTCTTGGATCGTAAGCGATAGGCGTTTGTGTATAATAAGTAATCTCGGGATTAATGATATATGTCCATTATGATTTACATTTGTTAAGCCTTATCACGCGGAAAAGAGTTGCATTATTTACCCCGAGAATGCGCGCTGTCGTTCGTGATTGATTACTCGCGCTATCCAGTAAAGAACGTATGCTAACTTGCAAACACGTACCTAATCTGAACTTACACAAAACGAGCGATGAATATCCGTTTCCGTTAATAAACCATTTAGTCCTAAAAGTACAGTTTAAGCATTTATGTCATTTAGATGAAAAAATGTGTCATTCTTTATAACATTATTCAACATCTATAAATACATCATCGTTTATTTGCGAAACTAAAACAAATAATTCTCTTACAGATTGTAGTTGTCTCTCTGACAGCTGGTGTTGCGCTTTTAGGAGTTCTGGCACGATTTCTGCGACGTCGAAAATCCCCTCGCCCACCTCGACGACCGCGAAAGCATGGTGGCCGTCGCACACGCAATAGTATGCGGAGCCCCAATGATTTGATGTCAGTGGCTGGATCAAAAGCATCTGCCCGATCGGGAAGTCCTGTCGGTTCTACAGTAGCCTTCTCTGACCGGTTGTCACTTGCGTCGGGCTCAATCGATTCAGCAGCCGTTGCAAATCAACAACTCACAGCGCAACAGCTCGGTGTTATGGGTATGGAAGCACTCGACACAGTCATCAATCACTGGGAAGATGCCTTGGCAGCACACTATTCACCTGGTGGCATACCAGCCGCTCTGACTACAGCCGAAGAATCGGAATTTTGTCGGGAAATTCAAAATCTTCTCGATATGGCCTACACATTGCAAGATCAAAGTGAATTATTATTCCTTGATCAGAGATCGGTATTATTTCGCGATGAAGCAGCCATCGATGAGGAAGAAGAAGAGCAAATGGTTGTTGCTCGTAGTCGAAAATCGACTATGAGTCGGACTGGTTCCGATCCGAATTTCGATTCGGCAGAAAGCTTTGCATCAGCATTGGACCAAGTCGCTGATTTAAGAGAGTTCGAGGAGTTCACAGAAGCATTTGCAGAGTTCGAACAGTATCCGTTGTATCAGAGTGCCCTTAAGCAGTCTGAGGAACAACCGATTCCCTGTCGAAATGTTCGAACAGAGTTGGTGCACTGTGCCACTGATTCAGAGTATTTGGCGAAGCTGCATTGCGTACGATTAGCTTTTCAATATCTGTTTAAGGTGAGTGAGTGAAAGATCATTTCATGAGTAGATGACCAAAATTGTTTATTATAGGATCCCAAAGTGGGCCACTGGGTAGCCGATACAGGGCGGCAAATCCTAACAGATCTTCTTTGTCTAGGCGACAAGGATACAAAAGATTTTCTTGTCGGCTATGAAGACATGATAAACTACCTACAGGATGAAAATAACTGGGATTACATCGAGAAGGAACTGGAGGCACGAAATGTCAAGGCGATGACATTCTACGATATTTGTATAGATTACATAATATTGGATGCATTTCGTGATCTAGATGCACCTCCAGCTAGTGTCACAGCTGTGGTGCAAAATCGATTCCTATCGAATGGGTTTAAGGAGACTGTAAGTAGAGCTTACTGCCATGCGGCTACAAAAACACAGTTTAACATTTTCTTTTTAGGCTCTGACCACAGCTGTTTGGTCTGTTCTAAAGGCTAAACGGAGAATGCTTAAATTCCCCAATGGCTTCATGTCACACTTTTATGTTATTTCGGAACAACTCTCGCCACTGATGGCATGGGGATTCTTTGGACCGGATGAAAATCTTCGAAATATTTGTCATTATTTCCGAGAAGAAATACTCGGATTCCTAACAGACATCTTTAACTTCCAGAAGACTCGTTACACTACAGTCGAGGAACTGGCAGAGGATGTAATGAAGCACATGCGAACGAGAGTGGATAATATCGGAGTGAAGTTTTGCCAATAGGATAGTAGCAATTGAATGAACAGCTTGTACCCTTGATTTTTAAGATATACGAGAGAAAGATTAGATTTAGTAGACCAAACGAGACTTTACCCCAGTAACAGATATGGCATCCGATGTGTGTCATTCGGTGTTTCATTTCATTTCATTGCTAGCATGTAGTAATTGTTGATTCTTACACGAAAACAGGATTCCTTAAATTTAATTCGTTTTAGTATACTCTCTTATTTTGTTTTCATACTCTATAACAAAAGACCCAATTTTATACTACTTATGTATATTTTGTTGATCGTTGTATCTCGCTTATCTAATAATTTGGGACAATTTAGTGGAACTGTTATATTTTTTAATTGTTAATTTTCCATTTGAAGTAAGTTGTTACTTGGAGAGAGCCTTCTTAAATTGTAAGATTATTACAAATAAAAGGATAAGTAAAATTACGTTTACAGTAGTTGCTTGTTTCTTGTTATTAGTAGGTGTATACAAATTCTAGCTTGCGTATGTAGCTGTACTAAATCGTGTTTTGTTTTAAACCAGCTCTAGGATCACATGAAGGTGCAGAGCTAAGAGTTCAACTGCTTTAGGTGGACTAGTTTCTGTGGAGCATTAAATCCGCCACAAATTTAACTGGAAGTCAACAAATCTTCTGCTTACTCAGGATCAATTTGAGGACGAAAACAAAAAACAAATTCTGGTACAATATTGACAGACTGAAGCATTCATCTAATATTCAATAAAATAACTCTTTCAGCTTTTGTTCCTTTCAGTCATGTTTTTGATAATATTTTGCAAGCCACATCTACAAATGTTCTAAACTCATTCCGATTCAGTTAGTTCAGTCAAGTTAGTTTTTTACGAATTCTAAAACCTATCACAATCCACAAAAAATCCAAAGTGGAAATGGAAACTGGAATTTCGAAAATTCCATTTGTGACGTATGGAACTGTCATCTAACATGTTAGTCAATTTTGCGTTCAGAAATCTAGGCCTAATATGTTAGTGCCTAGAATACTTGACGAGCCCAATAAAACGTGCACATCGCGAATGGTTATGAGAAGCTGGGCCATGAACCTGTTGCGTCAAATTGTACAAATTGCTGAATTTTTAAAGTAATCAACGTTTTCTAATAAAGGTGTTTGCCCGTCATAAATTTCATTTTGCCTCAAATGATAATGAGAATGGGTTTCCACCCAGTGGCTACCAAGAACCTCCCTTCTTCTGTTAGCTAACGCCGGACATTGACGCAATATACATATGTGCTGGCGTCCCGACTTCCTCCAGGCATACAGGTGTCGTCCTCCAGAAGACCCATCTTCTTTAGGTGATACCCGAAATTCCCATGACCTGTAGATAACGCTACCACAAATTTCAGTGTTCTTCGCCATTAGCTTAGAACCTCTCTATGAGTGGTGCCAATCGGCATTTTAATAGCCATTTTCGCCTGCCTGCAACCTTCCACGGTTGACCACCTTCTCTGGTGTTCCGCCGCGGCCCAGTTCTAATCAGGTGTTCTACCATCCCTCTGCCAAAAGCAGCGAATGGTTTCAGAGCAGAGAGCACCGAGGTTGACCCTTACTTTGCCCGAGAGTCCGCCTTTTCGTTCCCCTCAGTCGCTACGCGCCCTCTCATCCAGAGCAGCGTCATCTCCTTTCGAGAAGAGCACTCATTGAGCTTATGAGCACATTCCAATGCCAGTGATGCGTTGATATCTGCTTGGTCCATGCTTCTAATCACTGATTGAATGTCCAGTGCTATGGTAACGTTTCTACCCTCGACCTCTTTCAGGTAATCCAAAGCATGCAACAGAGCAATGTAAGTAAGGTGCCTAAAACAATAAAATGTGAGGAGTTTAGGGCGATAAATGTTACTTTGACTTTGCAAAAAGTTGTTAACAGTTAATAACACCCGTGCGTTCGCTAAACGAGGTAAACGAGGGCAAATATATGCTGTCAACACACAACATCAACGAATTGGACAGAAGGTCACAATCTACCCTGGCTTTGTTATCAATTCTGAAAACAACACCTCAGTAGAAATAAAACGAAGAATAACTCTTACCAATCGCTGTTTCTTTGGGCTGAGAAGGCAGTTGAGTAGTAAGGCCCTATCCCGAACAATTAAGGAGACTCTATATAAGACCTTGATCGTCCTCCTTTATGGTGAAGCATGAACTTTATCGAAAGCGGATGAAGATATCCTCGGTCGCTTCGAGATAAAAATTCTTCGTAAGTAGAGGAAGACCTCGCCTTAGGTGGCTCGCACAAGTAGAAGAGGACCTCGACCGACTTCAACGGAGTTCGCAACTGGAGACAGTTAGCTGAGGACCGTGCTAACTGAAGAGGCTTGTTGGTTAAGGCCCAGGTTCATCGCGAACTGTAGCGTCACCTAAGTAAGTAAATAATAAATTTCCTTGAAGGACATGACATACTGATCAACGAATAATCTTTTTAGAAAAGACAATTTAAATCAAGGTATATAATAATACGTTTACTGAACATTGAAATAGGGAAATACATATGTAGGTGAAAGATGATATAGGAAGGCTTCAATCGATGAAAAACAGGCCCATGGGAGTCATTCTAAGGTGTAATAAGTAAACACCAATTAATTCGATGTTGCAGACGTTAAAATGAAAGAGTATACATAAGTCAGAGATTATAATTAAAAGTTTTATTTTTTGTTTTTAAAATACAAATTAGAATCGCGTTCCAGTAGTTGTCAGGAACTGTGAGTATGGTCTCGGCCTTACGCTTTGAGCAACTCAACGGACATAAGAATAACTTTTGTGACTAGAACTGCATCACAAAACTGCTTGGTGTTCAAAGGGTTTCAGAAATTTAAACCAACTTTCACGAGAGATAAAGACTGAAACGTCATTAATCAGATTCAGAGCTACATATTTGCAGTCAGCATACCTTAGCTCAAATCTAAATTTATTGTTTGTTACTAGTGGGTGCCGTGGCTCAAGTGGTTAGTGCGTTGGACTACGGAGCAAGGGGTTCCAGGTTCAATCCCCAGACAACACCTAAAATTTCTTTCACGGCCCCACCTCTCGCGAGCGTCTGACAAACATCCGAGAGTAAAACTGTCATGAAAAAGCTTCTCAAAATTGCCGTTCATGTGAAGAATATAACACGTACAACACGAATGGTTGTGAGAAGCTAGGCCCTGGGTCCCATGGACCTATTGCGCCAAAAATTTGTATTTGTATTTGTATTAGTTCCTACATGTTTTGTTTAAATAAATAAATACATATTATGTACATATATATGTATATGTACTTATTGTAAGCAAAAAATAAATAAAGAATCTATTTTAATGTAATATCTTTAACCCTAATCCTACCACGATGCTTTCTGAATTTTCACCGAAAACAACATTTAACCATTTAATTATGAAAACATCCCTCATAGGCGAAAAACTCTCAGCTCGACATCAAGAATATAATTCAGGGGAATGCTCGAAGTTATACAGGCTAATTTATTAGAGCCAGGGGAGGAAACACTTATAAGTGTTAAAACAAATCTGCTTATATTTTTCAAATCCTTTTGTTTGTATCATACCTTCTGGAGCTATTGTACTCGAGAGACACTAGACTAACTCATACTGACAAACACAATACCAACTCCACAAGTATTTCGTTTCGCCATTTTATTGGTTAAGTTTTATGACCGATAATTTTTATAAAGTAAAAATCCCAACGGCGCCAATGTGATAATTAACAAAATAGCTGAGACTGTTGCAAGAGCGTAAGATAATGTGTACAGGGTGAGTGTAGTGTTATCCCACAGCTCGGGTTCGGCATCCATGGCGCTTTCTCCAAGATAGACAGCTGCAAATTGCAAGCCAGTCACAATTAGAGCAAGAGCCAAACACGCTCCTAACGCAATGTCCTGTTAAAGAATATAATAAAAAATAAAAAAAAAAAATAAATAAACAAAATGCTTTGCATACGAATATTAGAGAATTTCGATCACCACGTTTATCCTGTGAAGGAAATGCAACCGACTCCAGACCCAGAAGAAGGCTCAAGAAACCTGCTGCCACGCATGCCATTTGAAAATAGAGAACACTCGCTTCTTGAGGATACATTCCATAAGTAATTAGAAATGACACAGCGGTAAAACACAACACCTATTTAAAATTACAGTGAAATGAGAGTCTAATGACAATCGGTTTATCTTACCCCTACAACCAGTTGCGGAATTCCCACGACCTTACGTATCATGCGTAAATTAACCATTATTTATAACTCGTCGTTTTTTATTCATGCATTTTTCTCTTTTGTGACATTTAAGAAATCTTGTTTATTAAATTTAAAAAAAAGTATAGATTAATGCAGAGCAGCTCAGTTTTCAAAATTGTCGGCACTCCTACTTCCTGCAATTATTAACAATTTTACAAGTATGCATTTGTGTACCTATGTACATATATTTTGGCTTATTGAAATGCCAAATGCTTTAAAAACTTATAATAAAATGACGTATGTATATCGGTAAACGTAGTCTGTTTAGAAGCACAGTACACTCCATTTTCATCGCCTCTATCGTAGTACTTAACAAATACTCGCAGCTCTGTCCAACTTTTTCTCAGCTGCTCTGGAGATATCGATAACGAGATGATACTTTCAAGTTATAGGAAACACTCCACTGCTGCGCTGCAATCCTAACTTGAGATGAGGTAGATCCAGGACTGAATATATCAGTTTTAGCGGTGTTACTCATCAGCTCAACGAATTATCTGGTGAACATTTTGAATACTTTAAAACGGCTATTTTATTTGAGTTTTGGTAAAATCCGGAATTCAGCCGCTGAATAGTGCTAACCAACATAATCAAAGCAAGTGCTACATTTAGAAAAAAAATCTCGTTTATTTTTAGCGAAAAAAATTACAAAAAGTTTGTTGTATTAATTACAATTGTTCGATAAAAACAATTACTATTTCTTTACGATTTTACTTTCTGTAAGAACACTTTGAAATCTCTTACATGGCTAAATAAATAATAATAAAATAAAAAAGGAAGAATAAAACAAATATAACATAAGTATTCGGATGTTGGAGTGAGTTTCCTCAGGATGAGAAGGCTTACAACAATCTTAAAAGGACTATATTTCGCACTTAGATCCCACGATACGACTTATGTGCCAAGAAGGTGCTAATGAAGTATAGAACACAGTTTACCAAGCCCATAATTGAAGCAGCCAAGTAGGCATCATATTGCCTATATCCCTTGTAGCGTGAATTGTTGTTCAACTCGATGAGAAGCAACAAGGAGGATATCAACAGTAAGATACCAGCAATACTATGATAAATGAGTTCCTGTAACAAATTGTTATTGAATTTATTGTTTGTTTTGGTAAAAAAAATATATAAAACTTACGTAGATCGTCTTCGAGATAATACCACCTGTACTTAGTGACGTGAGACACGATAATAAGAGACAAAATGTCCCTATCATAAATGTTGTCACCATCAGGAAGAAGAACAAATCAGGCGAACCGGTGATGATAAGCCTGTTGTAGTAGTATGCGAAAATTCCCACACATGCTGCACCAATCAGCTGGAAAATTATTCTCAATTTTAGTAGCTTATTAAATTTGATATTTGAATGTAACTTACAAGCTCGAACAATTTTAAGAGTCCTGGAAATGACTTCAAGTACCCGGTGTTAAGTACGATATATGAGGTATTGGTGGTACTGGTTGTAGTCCTTGTAATTGTAACTGAGTGAGACATTTTGTTGGATTATAAATTGGTCTGAAAAAAATAAAAAGGCTATGATTAATAGAAGAAGAGATTTATGTTATTTTTCTAAACGTTTTTTAGGAAAGCCAAGCAACTGACAACTGGCTTCAAGCCCGTAAAGCAGGCTATTCGAAACAGTGAAGGAAAACTTGTCACCGAAGCACAGGGAATAATAGATACCATTAAGCAGCATTTCCAGCTGCTACTTAATGGGCATCAGGTAGAAAGATTGATAAGGCAAGAAGAGAACCCGCATTCAGTCAATGATGAAGACATCCTCCTGGTCTTAAAGAAATTGGCTCAGCTATCAAAAAGCTAAAGAACAACAACTGATGGTCTACCAGCGGGGCTTTTCAAACATGGTGGTGATGCTTTGGTAGGGTGCATGCAACAAATCATCATCCAAGTATGGGTGGATGAAGCCATGCCCAATGACTGAACTATCAGCTCTGTATGTCCCATCTTCAAGAACGACCATCCTATGTCTTGTAAGAATTATCGATGCAATTCCCCGCTTAAAGTCGCATACAAGATCATTCGGGATCCCGGCTAAACTAATCCAGGTGTTTCGCGTGACGCTGGAAAACACGCGATGTAACGTGCAATTCGGAAACAGTTCCTCCGAACTTTTCCAAACATGTACCGGATTTCGGCAAGGAGATGCGCTATCATGTGACTTCTTCAATCTAGGCGATGGTCGAATTCGGGATCCCGGCTAAATTAATCCAGGTGTTTCGCGTAACGCTGGAAAACACGCGATGTCACGTGCAATTCGGAAACAGTTCCTCCGAACTATTCCAAACATGTACCGGATTTCGTCAAGAAGATGCGCTATCATGTGACTTCTTCAATCTCGTGCTGTGACAGATAGTGCGCAGGTCCGATGTTAACATGAAAGGCACTATCTTTAACAAATCTGTCCAGCTGCTGGGATACGCTGACGGCAATTGAAGAACAAAGTACAAGTTGTCAACAAACAAATAAGCATCTGTCCACCGCCTAGCACAAAACGTCACTGGAGGAGTTTACCTCGGAGTAAATAACAACTCCACGAATGACACCTTAGTGGAAATTTGACGAAGGAAACTGCTTCTACTTGGGTTTGACGAAACAAATGAGTTCAAAACTCTTAACTCGGAAGACGAAATGCATGCTCTACAAAACTCTGATCCTACCAGTTCTGTTATATGGAAAACAGTTGGTCGGTCGATAAAAAAAAATTGTAGCGATTCTAAAGAACCCAACTGAAAGTGTATTCCGTTAAGAATCTTGACTAGGTATCGAAAACAAAAGCCAATGAATCGCATGAATTTTTTTGGCATGTGCATCGCAATTTGGCACATATGTAATGAGACCTGTATGCTGTTTGTTACTATGTTAAGAAAGTGAGAGGTCTGTTGCCTTCATATTCCACATGCATGAACTTTGTGCATATTAACCGTGAAATGAGCAGTGATAGTGAACTTATGCTAAGGCCTTGCATCCTATTGTTCGACCTTAAACAATCTGTGTTGAAGTTGCATACAAATGTGAGTTTTAAGAGTCAATTTTGCAATTCCTCTCATACCTCCCAAACACGTACTGGCATTCATTAAAACCACATAACCTACAATAAGGAAGGCCGAAGAAGAAAACTAAGAGTCGAAAAAAGTTTCAAGAAAATATAATACCTATACATACAGACTATTTATAAAATATTGAACAAATTTGGATGTCATCGTTAAAAGAATCATAAAACATAGAGCAAAGAAACTGCATTTGTATCACAAACACTAAGGAATGAGCTCAGTCATGAAAATAGAAACAATTAAGACAGGAAGTCGTAAGAACTTGTCTGTTAAGAGACAGACTGAGTCGGGAACTCAGGATTGTCGTAACATCTAATTGTACACTCAAATGTATGTATATAGTAATTAATTTTATGACCTGAAATGCATAATGCAAACAAGGTAAGACCTATTAGCGTGTACTCCAATTAGTTGTATAAAAAAAACTGTTTACTAGCACTAATTGATTAGGCGACTGCTTGTGTTCTTCATTTAAGTTAAATGGATACAACTGCAATCTTATCTTACCGCCAAGCATGTTTTAACTATGCGTCACTTTTAAGATATTTGAACCACAAACATCAACAAGAGCGCACAGATTGATTTTACATCATTTCTATTTTTATACAAAAAATAATTACTCAAAATAATTCACTTGAAAACTAATATTTCTTCATAATGACGGATATGAGAAATACTTGTTATCAGATTTCCGTTGGTACATAGAATCAAAAAATTCTTTTAATATTATGACACGTAACTATATGTATGACTTATCACCGGTTTTTGTTTATTAACAAATTAGCAATTTTTTTAATGATACAAATATAAAAAAAAAAAAACAAACAAAAAGCGAGAGTAATCTCCTGAGTCAGTGGCTATTGTAATTATGACATCAGGGCTACACCCTATAAATGAATAAGGATTAATTAATTATAAGAAGGCAGATATTAATTAAATAATCATGAAGATTTTCATTCATCGGTGTGGGAGAACCGCTCAACACTTCATTCATTCTTTTTTATAATCGATGACGGCATAGAATGACGTTGACCTCCATTAACATTTTCATTCTGAATTTAAATGTCGTTTATACGAGTACATATGTATAAAGTGAATACAGTTTTTTTTATACATATATCTTTTCGCGAACATAATACATATGTACATACATACAATCCAATGACAATGATTACGCAATCGTTTTGAAATGAAGTATGTGCGCAGTCGTAAATTTCAAGTTCAGCATATTTTCTGCTTTTGGAATTTTATGAGCGCCCGGTTTTTTAGGGAGAGACGCTCTGAAAACTAATACCACACGGTTGCGTCCATTCGAATGAAGTATAAGTGATGTCACTTCAACGGAAACGGAAAGTTTTTTTTTTTCTGTTTTTATTCAATCTTTTTTAGTTGATTGTCATTTTATTGAAAACTTCTTTAGAATCATCTGCGTATCAGTGTGGAGTGGATACATTTCAAATTGACATTTTTAGACTTGGATTTGCTGATTCGTTTAGCATAAGAATTAGGTGGATTTTTCTTTTGTGCTACTTGTCTATCAAGGTTGAATTGGAATTGCTTTGCTTATTAAGATTAATTTTATTCGGTAGTGATTATTCGACAATAAGCTAGCTAGCATGCGAATGTGGATAAGAATTACGAAATAAAATGTTTTGTTATTCAATTCTTAATACATATGAATATTTGTTAAAGTTATTGGTATGCACCGAAGAACTTGTTTTAGTAATCAACTATGTATCTACCATCAAATGATAGGAGTTCCATTTCAATGATTTTCATTTTGTTTACTACTGGAACTGGCATCGAATTGCTTACCAATGTGCAAAAAAAAAACAAATTAACTCATGTTTGTGTTTATGGGTTTAAATTAGATAATGCATCGATAAACAGAAAACGTACATGCATAAATGAAACAAAGCAGGTGAGACTGGCAATGCTCAAATACGAAAATTATGGTATTTAACCTGAAATTGTTTGATAGATTTCTGTGCAAAGCATAGAACGTAAGAATTCAGAATACAGATCGTATACTTAACATTCTGTTCCAATTCATTTCCTGCTTTCTTAATTGTCAGTTGCGGTAAATACTGGTAAATCCATACAGTAGGCAAAGGTATTAGTTAGTAAAGAAGAATTAGTTGTTAGTTGTGCTTTTAAATTTAAAAATCTGTTAGCAAAATCTGTTGTATTCACATTCATCTAATTTTCCAACATTTTAGGTACATTTCTTGCGAGTCCAAACCGAAGCAAATGTACGAGAAACATCAGAGGAGAATCACTAGTATAGGATTTCCATTGGAAGATATGGTTGCTGCTATTGAGTTCAGTCTTTAACCATGTTTAGTGTATGTTTATAGATACTGATTGGTGTCTTGAATATAAAGCTTGTAAGGAATATGTAAAGACACTCATCATCCCAGTCCTGCTGTATGGAGCAGAAGCATAGACCAAGTTGAATGAAAATATACTTGGTCGTTTTGAACGCAAATTTCTTAGGATGATTTTGAGTTCCGTTTACGTTGAGGGGATTTGTTGGAGGAGAGCGATCTCTAAGAGTTTTACAGCGATACTGACCTGGTCAGGTCAAAGTACGCATCAGTCGTCTAAGAGGGCCCATATATGTATACATATACAGCCCAAAAATTGGAAACGGCAGCACTGAATGGGTCTCTGTTTCATACTGTATAGTTGTAAGAATGTTTACGTCGAAGTCAAGAAAATAATCAAATACCCATCTGGCAGAAATGCGAATTACATACACCTATAAACGCAGTATATTTTGTCAGCCTTGTTTCTTTTCCTATAAATGTGTCGGTAAGAATCAAGTCATTATATCCACTTTAGAAAGTTTTGAGTAAATCGATAAAAACTTGTAGTTCCTAAACGATTCAGTTTCCTGCAACCTGAAGTGGATAAAAAGGTTTTTAAAATTCACTTCAGTTTTTCGGGTCCGATCGTGCATATAAAGGAATTTCAGATTCAAACTTAGACCCAAAGTATGCATTTGAATAACCTCATACATAAGTCTTTTTTTTTCCAAAAGTGGATATATGTACATACATACATACATAATAGCTTTTGATACTAACCGACACAAATGCAGTAGGTACATAGGTCATCAAGCGTTGCAGTTAGAGAACTTCGAATTGTGCCAATGCATGAGAGTCGTGACTATTAGACCCATAGGTTAGAAAGGGTCTGAGAGTAACCAGTGAATGTTGGCAGATCTGGACACCAATTTTCTCCAATTTTCTCCGATAACTATGTACGTAAATTACTTGTAGAGAGCACAGCAGAATTTTTTTTAATATATGTATGTATTAAGGAGTTTTCTTTTTATCACATCTTGTGTCCTTTTAATTTTCGGTCAAATACTATACCAGGATTTAGCTAAGCTGAAGCTCTCGCAGTTCACTAGTGATTTTTCGTAGGTTTGCCGAATAATTTGAAAGAAAAACAAACTTGAGAAGCACCACCCAATTGTGAAAATGTTTTCACATGACTCACTCATCTACTCAAGTCAGGGAAATTGTGAGTCAATCTAGTATTCATCATTATCTACGTAAGACACCTTCAATTTAGGTCATAGTCGCTAAAATATAAAAACAATGTCAAAGGTGTATTCCATAATAATCAATGCAAAAGCGTTACTTAATCGTACTTTAAGTTGGTAATCACGTACAAGTCAAAAGCGTTCATAAATGTTTGATTCAGAGATATGTATGTATGTATGTATACACGTACATATGTATTTAATGTATTTAATAAATTGAAGTAAAATAAGTTTTGCAGTAAGGCATTGGCTTCAAAAGCGATTATTACCTTTAAATTATTTCATTTGTTTCGATAACGAAAATTATAGAGCCTGCAAAATTGAAATCGATTTTCGATACGAAAGAGTTTTTATCTTTTCAGAAAAAAATAAAATGAACAATCCCCTTCAAATATTATCTTTTTTCTCAAAACAAACTTGAAATCAATTCCATCGCTATGCACACAACCGAGGCCAAATGTTCCCCACCCTATAATAACGAGACGAAAAACATGATAGCTTCTTTACTTTAAAAAAAAAAAGACGCATTCCGCCTGTCTGCCATGTACAACAGCAATGTGGAAAACATTATTTGTATGTACGCAAAAAAAAAAAAAGTCCATGGTAATTATTCAAAAAAGTAAAAAAATAAAATATCTAAAAATACAACCAAGTCGATGCTGGGCAACGATCATTCCACCGCGTGTCGATCGATTGGCAATCTATTTGCATACAAAGTAAATCCTTTTTTTCAAGTGGCCCACTTAATGATTTCCAGATTTGAATTCGAAATTCAACTTTTCCGGTCCACACCCTAGGACCACCAATAAACAAGATGTCAACAAATAGAATATAAATAAACATTTGCAGATAAAACTAAACAACGATTGGAATGACGAACAATCGACTCGATGAGGATTCCTTCTCTAGTAGCATGTATTTATACTATATGTACAGTTCGGGTATTTTTTAGGTCATGAGAATAAACTCACACATGCATGCAATCTGTTGTGATTTTTATTACTATAAAAAAGGCGAAATAAAACGCCCCAGTGTCCAGACTCTGGCGCTGTTGCTTCGAAGTAACAAAAAAAAAATAAAGCTTCACACGCTTTTAATGAAAATCAACAGATATTTAAAAATAACTTCCATAAATGACGTCATCCGGGTCCTATTCAGTACATAGTGATAGTTGCAGACAATTTTACTACAAATTCAGATGCATGATCTTCTAGAAGTAATTTATGAGTAAACAACTTAGTTGTGTTATCTTCTCAGCGTTTTACTTGAAAATGATGTAATGCGAAAGGAGTTTGATTAGGGTGAGGTCAAATTGGGGCCAAGAAAGACCGTTGGGGGAATTAATCGGAATTAAAACTGCAGGAAATAGTAGTTGACTGTAATCCGAATCAATCGATTTTTTTTATTACATACTTTTAATCAGTTTTCTCTGGAGAAGCGTGTATGGGACACGCCTTCAGTAGGTTTAGGCTTGGTGAGCACATGTTTTAGGGAATTACAGAATTTTGACATGAAGAATAGTATCTATCTATGTATTTTCAAAGTAAAGGGACAACAAAATATCACAAACAAATAACTACATACATCATGTGGCGCAAAATGACTCACCGAATATAGTGGTCTTTAGTGTTGTGCATCACACTGTGAATTTAAATTTATAAGAAAGTGATACAAAATGCTATTCATTGTATGTAACAAAGAACTCGTACTTCCGCACTATGCTAGTGAAGTATTGAAAATCGACCACGGCCATAACCTTGTATTAAACAGACTCAAAAATAGTGTGTAAGATACTGGTGTAATTGACCTTTGGTGAACTACTTTAATTATTGCAATTAGAACGACATTCCTGAATTCTGTCTAATAGAGCAATGAAGCAAGTACTACGGAAAGTTGGATGCCTATTGAAGATGTGACCTATGTAGTTAACATGCTAATGTTCTTGAAGATATGTAGTACATAAAATTAACTTCAATTTGGCATTCTTATGATCTTTGAATGTAGCATTAATTATGCAAATGAAGTGATCATGGTAACAAAATAGAGGAAGGCAAGAAATATGTCTTTAGAATAGATTTGAATGAATCATATTATATTTATACAGTAGTAGTATATTAATCTAAGCAAACGAAAGAGCGAATTTAAGTTCGAATATAAGTTTTGAATAAACCTCCCAAGTATACCTACATACATATGTACAGTCAAATCCTAAAAATCGAGCCAAAAAAAAAAAGTATCCACATTCCCACGATACCTTGAAAAAACTTAGACATGAGTCGTCCAGGTTAGTCAAATTATAACCCCATTTGCCAATGGTTTGAGATTTAAATTTTTGTAAAATAAAATTCTGTCAAGGAATTCTTACGTGGATACAATAAGTCTGTCGATCAACACCAGCAAAATACTGCTAATACCACAATCTATAACAAAGTCAAGTATCAATCCCAAATAAGCTAAGAGGGTGTCGCTGACAATGATCATTAAACTAGAAACTTGTGCTGTACTAGAACCTGATTGTCAAGCAATCGCAAATGGATGGCAATGCGTTAGTTGAATATCTCACTAAAAACAAAATTCAGGCAGAGAAATAGATCCATACGTATGTACATTTGCATTCCATTGGATGTGAAAATTTGACATTTAGAGCCCACGCAACAGAACATTAACATTTCAAAGCTGACACCTTTAAAGTTGTATAGTCAAAATGGTGATCCATTTACTTACATATGTATGTATCCCCCTTTTTGAAATAGTAAACCTGGTAAAGGAGTGCATAGTCAACTTAAGTTTTAAACCTTATTCAGTTGAAAGTGCTTCCATGAAAATATGTATTTCAAGTTCCTGAATTTAGTTTATAAACGAAAAGTTTTTTTTTGATAGCACGTATGTATGTAGATACATACATACATATCTCACTAAGAATGAGGATGAGGATATTTAACAATACCACACCTCTTCTGTAGAAGCTATGACTTCGCTTAAGTAAATCCAGTGAAAGTCTCAAGTTGTTTGTCTGAAATTTGATATTCAATTATGATCCTATGTACATACATAGGTATATAATGTTACCCTTAATTTTCCCTTTTTGCATAATTTAAATACATACATACATATGTATGTGTGTCCTATCACTTAGAAGAATTTTTGTAGTTAATGAGTCTTCAACAATTTTGTTAGTACTTGGGACGACACTAAGCTGTTATACACTACACTATTTAAAAGTATGTAGGCTTTACTATTTGGTAAAGTACAACTAAAATCTAAAACTTAACTTAAATCATAGTAATCAACATAACTCAACCGATTTAGTTGCATCTAACTAAAAATATTGTAGCAGATTCGCATTCAGTGCAAAACTAATTACCTAATTCACGTAAGTATAAAACCGAAAAAGCACAGAACTTTAAAAGAGCTAATGGAATTGTAAAATGTTTTATTTGTTTACTTAACAAATTGCTTTATTTGGAATCGTGTAGGTATTCCTGTTTTAAGACTCTGATACTCTCGCATTTGTTAAATGTCGTGTTACATTATTGTATCTAAATAAACTAATTAAACTTTAGCACCCAAGCTTATTGGTTGATATTTATGGATAGTGTAGATCAGAGCTCAAAGTTATGAATCATGAAAATCCAATAAATACCATTTGTAATATGCACACTAATAATCTTGAATATGTGCACAATTTAGTGGTAAGTAATCCTAATCAAACCAGCTTCAGATTCAAATTCTAGAAAATTTCAAACTACGTCTTAGACTATACTTGGCTAAATTCCGCCACTACCTCTACAATCAACACTTATTTGCATTCCAAATAAATTGGTCATAAAAAAAAAACAAATAAAATAACTACATTAACTTCATCGTTTACATTCAGTAAGCAAGCCCGATAAAACAAGAAGACATACATATACGCGCCAAGCAGTGACATCATTAAAAAAGCATCTACCACCAAATTCGATTGAAAACAAAAAAAAACTTGGCTCATCAAAAACACGGCCAACAAGGAATGTGGTTACAACAACAATATGCTTGTAAGCCAACACCATGTGAATTCAATGTAAACAAAAAAGCACACAATTACACCAGCAACAAAAAAAAAGAGCCATTGTCGTCTGGCCATGCCTCAAATACTCCATATCCCGATATGGACCGAAAGGGAAAGTTGACCAACACCATCCTATTCAGTATTCCTTGCCAAGAGTCTTTTTCTTTTGTCCCCCCCCGTGACGAGACATGGCCAAGACATATTGTCACGCACTTGTTGCACACACAGCCTCGAGTAAGTGCACAAAAGTAATGTCCATCAATTACTACACCAAACTCGCAAGGAATGAGATCATCCAAGTAATTTTAAAAATGGATGTTGGAACAAATCGTACTTTCCGAGAATCGAAATAAAAAAAAAAAACTTAGAAACAACCACACCCACACACTTTTTTGTGTTCTCAGCAAATTTTGAAAAGAAATTTTGTGTTTTTGGAGAGAATGGCAAACTTAAAATAGATTTTATTACAAAATCACTCATAGTTGGAGGATTCTAATTTAAAATTTTACTTTTTTTGTAAATTGTATCTCTATTACCGTTGAGTGTTTGGAAAAGGATCAGCACTGCAAGGATATGCGCGGTAATTAAATGCGTCTACAGTTGTTGCTGAATTGTAACGACGGACTTTTGAGTGGATGACCGTTGGAATGAGGTACCGAATTACAATGAAATACTTCAATAGATGCGTTACCGCGAACGTCGCAAACGAAACTGAAAACTAAACTCCAAGTTGATATCTATCGAGGAAGGTGTATCGCCGCAATTGAACGCGTAGCGATGGTATGGAAGCTTTTAACTATAAATATGTACATACGTATGTACAATTAATCTGACTATCTGAGTCAGAGCAGAGCTTTCATTTGTTGATAAGATGTTTGTAAATGCTGTGCTTGAATATTTAAATTTGAATTATCGAAATGAGTAATCAATTTGTTCCATGAAAGGAAGACGAATTGGTAAATGCTTTTGTTTACACAACAAGTATTCTGATGGTTTTTAGCAATCAGCCCAAATTTTTTATCGCTCTAGATTGCACTGCATTTGGCGACACCTGAAAGATAGCCGAAAGCTTATTTTCAATGAATTCCGTCAGAGAAATAAAAAGAACATTTAACCATAAAATGTGACGCAGCATAAGAGCTGTTCCATGCTGTTTTGTGAAGGAATTTTTCATAGTCTCCAAGGAAAACAACATCATCTTATTTATAATGCATTTTCAGAGGAATAAGGTACTGCTCCCCTTGTAGGGTTCCACGACACAATAAGAGTGGGTGCCGAGTAATATTGGAAACTGAGCGAACTGGACCTCCTTGCGAGTAATGAGAAAGCTGTATAAAGTTGTAATTCCATTGCAGATGCAGTATTTCTGAAGACGACGGAAGAAGAAAACGTACCAAAACTGGAACTGAAGCCTCCAGTTGCGCACTCCAAGGCGGTTGAGGTTTCCTTCTATTTGCGCGCCACCTAAGGCGATGCTGGAGCATTTGTGTTCATCCCCACTACATGTCCTAGCCATCTTAGACGACTGATGAGTATAGTTCGTTGCTAAATCTCCTCCTCCATAGCCCGTCAACGCAAACGGGCTCGAAAATTTTACGAAGAATCTTTCCATAGAAGCGACCGAGGATATCTTCATCCACTTTAGATAGAGTTTAACCTTCAGTGGCATAAAGTAAGACTGGGATGATCAAGGTCTTTTACAGAACTTCCTTAGTTGTTCAGGATAGGGCTCTACTACTCAAATGCCTTCTCAGCCCAAAAAAAAACCAGCGATTGGTGTAATTGTTTGATTTCTGATGTGATGTCGTTGTCAAAGTTTATAGCAGACCCCAGGTAGGCAAAGTCCCTTATTACCTCAAAGTCATCGCTGTTCATTGTGACGTTCTGTTCAATTCGTCGATGTTGTGTGTCCCTTCTTGTTGACATCATATACTTGGTTTTGCCCTCGTTTATCGTTAGACCCATTTTGACAGCTTTCGTTTCAATACTAGCGAACGCACCATTAACAGTCCGCTGTATTCTGCCAATAATGTGAATATCGTCGGCATACGCAAGTGTTGCACAGACGTTTGAAAGATTGTGCCTCCGGTGTTGGCTGGTGAGTTTCGCACAATTCGTTCAAGTATGATATTAAAGAGGTCACATGACAGTGCGTCACCTTTTCTAAATCCTTTTTTGACATCAAAGGTCTCAGGGAGATCGTTACCGACTTTGATGGAGTAGCGAGAATTCTCCATCCCCATTCTACACAATCTGACGAGTTCCGCATGGATGCCAAAACTAGACATTGCTCTGTATAGATCGTATCTATAGATGCTGTCATATGCGATCTTAAAATGGATGAAAGATGGTGGGTATCGATTTGGACTTCTTGAGTTTATCCAGGATCTGCCGAAGTGTGAAGTTTTAATCGATTGTGGACTTTCCTGGTTTGAAACCATGCTGATAGGGCCTAATCAGGTTGTTGACGAAGGGTTTCAGACGTTCACACAATATGCCAGATATGATCTTGTACGCGATGTTGAAGAGACTGATACCTCTGTATCAGCGCTCTTTCTTCTTTGCAGCGCCCCTATTGAACCGAGTCGATGTTGACTGCGCGGAAAGTTCAGACATCGAGAATACTGGAGGCATTGGATTGTCGTTGGATTGTCATAAGACGCTCGCTCACGTGTCGGAAACTTAAGACTTCTTGCCTAAGTCTGCCGCGTATCGAATCCGAATCCGAAGAGAAACTTTTTTATGACAGTTATACTGTCGGATGTTCGTCAGACGCTCGCGAGAGTTGGGGGCGTGAATGAAATTTTAGACATTGTCTTAAGATCGAAGTCCACTATTAACAATTCTAAAATTTATAAGAATCTCAGGTCGATTCAGGGAGGCCGCTTAGTTATTACAAAGCCACGAACGAGGTTTCTCCACGACAGAGGAACACAATGCATCCATTGGTGATCCGAGTGCTAGGAGCATATGCAGTTACCCCTTCTACCTATCTACATATATACCTAAAATCGTTCCTGGACTTAGTCTTCATCTTATTCGATAATGTTGATAGAAAGCACATCGACTTACAAAAACTCGAATAGTACCGTTTATGATCTGCTCATGACACTTGAACATGCCAATTGTGGTTCTGGTTAGTCTTCATCTTATTCGATAATGTTGATAGAAAGCACATCGACTTACAAAAACTCGAATAGTACCGTTTATGATCTGCTCATGACACTTGAACATGCCAATTGTGGTTCTGCTAAGAGGCTACTGCAAAATATAAGATCACTTTTTTTTAAACAGCGGGTACTCATCGGACACCATCTGCTACAGATGAATAGGTAGCTATAAAGTAGCTAAGCTGCTAAGAACAAAAAATGTTCCTCTAAGTACCTATGTAAGTATATATGTATGCACATTATTTAGTACATGCATGCCAATAATTCTCCATCTTTATAACTACACACATTTTATAAGATCAAGGATTGATATGATTTGCACATATTTTAGAAAACATTTTCTTATTTTTTCGTAATATACCTATGTATGTACATATAACATTTCATGCTATCACTTCAATTCCTCATGGTTTTCTTTTTTTCTTTTGAAAAATTCCCCTCAAAAGTGGGATACTTTTCTTTAAAGAAATAAAATGCGTATATACATACATACGTATATTTCTGAGGAGTATCAACACGCATATTGACCACGATGATGTCATCAACATTGCAACGACCTCGTTAAGGCTTTGTTGAACCCTTAAACTTTTATTGCTATTCCATCCATACATTGGAACTTATTTCTGTTCGCCAATGGAAGTGTTGCACATAACTATACTATATAAGCAAGCAACATGGCTCCATTGAGTCTCGACATAGAGACAATAAAGAAACGTTGCCCTTGTTGGTTTTAAGGAGCAGCTTCTATTTTTGATTACAATAATAGCATTTGCGGGTAGTGGGTGGATAAGCTTTACGATATTTGTGCATTGGATGTATGTACATGCTATGTACTTATGCATTTATACATATACATACATACGTTTCAATAAATGGAAAATCCGTGAATGAGGACGAATCTTTTTGTAAACAATCTCTAACTGTTGAGATAATTATCATCATTCATCGGGAGTTTACTTCATGAATCGTGATGAATGAGTTCAGATTCATAACAACGGAGTCGTCCGTCTTATTTGTGTGTGCATATGGTATGAACAGTCAATAGGGATTTATTAAATAATAAACAACATCTGTACTAGCGAATAGACTTTTTTTCAAGGGTTGCTAGTGTGCTGTACGAGGGTGGCTAGTGAGAAGAGAAAGGAAAAATATCGGGTTTTGTAATAAGAAGAAAAAAAACAAAAAACACTAGAAGCGCATGATCAAAAATACTGAGAGATTATACTCCAGGAACAATGCGCAGTTTGAAGGAGATTCAACTGTAGGCTCGAAATAGTTATCCAAACATAATATTCCTTTGTTCTCCTGATCTAATGATAATTTTCTTATTGCTTAAGGCATGCACAGATGTACATATATATGTATGTAGGTATTACTTTCTGATTCCTGGTAACAAGCTAAATGAACTCTTCTAGATCTTTCAGGAATATATGTAGTTACAAACAATTTAAGACTTTGATGCTAACTGATCGTTGACGTGTGCATTACTTCTCTCATCGTTTTATTGCATGAAATTCAGCTGAAAAATAATCCCTGTATTAACTTGAACTTACTGCGTGTCATACTTGAAAACTTATACAAAAAGAAGCTACAGGCTCTTGGCGATAAATATTTGTTAATGAGACCAAGACTATTTGCACACACAATCTACAATAAATAAGCGTGTTGGGCATAGTAATGTGCACTTTGGTCTTACTTTCTCAATTCCAAATCGGCGTCTACTCACCTGGTGGCTTTCATTTAATTATTTCAGTTACACCCTTTCTTAACTTGAAGTTCACATTCATGTTGGACACAGTTCAAACGAAATCAAACAATTAACGATCGAGGATAATTGAAAAAAAAAGAGTTCAATTCAAGGATAAAAATTATTTTTATTACATCAATACGCATAGAACGCAAAATTATAGAAGAAACCTTTTCAAAACAAAACTATCATTTAGACTTCTAGTATTGCTAACAGAGTGTGGAAGTTCATTTATTATCGAAAGTAATGTTAAAGCGTTCAATATTAGTTATCGTTGGCTCAACCAACTCCAAATGCTTTCGTTCCGAATGGTTTGTTTCGAGAAGTGTGTGTGTATGTGTGTGTGTTCATGTAAATGGTTGGCAAAGCCTATAAGAGACGTGATAAAGATTCTCCTCTAATCTAGACCGTCGTCAACAAAATCTGGTTTCTGTGCCTTAGGGGCGCTGGGCGGTGTTTCAGTGGGAGGAGTTGGATTTGCATCAGCACCAGCACCAGCACCTGGGAATCCAGCAGCACCAGGGAATCCACCGGGGAATCCAGGGAAGCCAGGCATTCCACCACCACCACCAGCACCTCCCAAACCCTTTACGACTTCGAGAAGCTTAGCAATTTTCGGATTGTTTTTGTATTTTTCGACATTAGCCGGATTTCCAGTGATGTCGATTAGAGCTGCAGCTATTTCAGGATCGTTCAATGCAGATTGAATGTCCTGGAAGTTAAAACCGGATGGAGCAGATTCACCGGCTCCTCCTCCTCTCTGCTTATTTTGTTCTCTGATTTTCTCGTTTGCTTCCTGTGTTCTACGTACGCGTTCCTGTCGCTTTTTTAACTCCTTTTCAGCTCTTTTGCGTTCTTGCTTGATGCGATGCTGTTCGATTTTCTTGGCATTGGGCGTTACTTCGCGTAACCATTCGTCGGCGTCTTCATCAAAGTCCAACTTACATGCTTGTCGCAAATCTTTTGCTGCAGCCTCCCAATTACCTAGCAACCGGTGAGCACGTCCACGGAATTTATACGCTGCAGCCGAGTCACAGTTCAATTCCAGGGCACGGTCACAGTCACGGATACACGCGTTCGGCTTGTTTAGTCTAAGGAATGCTTGCCCGCGTTTGGCATGGAACAATGCGTTGCCTGGATTCAATTCGATTGCTTTAGTGTACAAATCAATGGATTCTTGGAATTCTTTTTCAGAGAATGCAGCTGCTGCTTGACCTCGCAATTCACTCGACTGTTCTATCTCTTCTTCAGTCGGAGTTTTGGACTCATCTCCCATCGGTTGTTTGGGATCGTTGTCAGGCTCGATGACACCTAATAAAGGGCGAAAGAGAGGAGTTAGTTTAACGTAAGTGGCTTATAGAATTTAGTTAACAAATTCAGTAAAATACATTATTAAATCTGAAGGAGGTACTAACATATGTACATAAAGCTAGGTCTTTGTATGAAATTGGAATCGATATCGTGGAACTTAGCGAAGTAAGAATATTATGTGACGAAGTACCAACCTTTGGTAAGAAATACAGCTTTGCTAGCAAATCTAGTACGAAATCTGATTTTAAAAAAATTGAGGGAAAACTTGCTATCGGTGAGATTTAAGTAGAGAGTAGGATAACACTTTTGAATTCTAGGGGTGATAAGAATATTTTTAACTGTCAATCACCATTTAGTAGACAACATGCTCTTATGTTATACATGCAGTATTAAACTGAAGGGTCCTACAGACACTAAAACATGGTACATGGTATTTCTATCCACGTCTATCCACAACTACAACAAAGTTGAGCAATTATTAGATCGAACATTATTAAAATGCTTATTTCCAGCGAGTTAAGATCTGTGCGAAGAGAATAAATCAATAAAGTAATTAGAGACATTATAGCGTCTATTCCGAACAATGGTGCTTGGAGGGAGTTTTTTGATATGTTGAGTGATATATGTACATACCTGTGCTTTGGCACATCAAATCTGATATTTTTTTAAGGATCGGGATGTAGGATCGGACAGTGAGTTCCTAGTGCGTTAGCTATCATAGTGTTTTGGTAGCTTCCTTATTACCCGAGGTCATTGAAGTTTGGAAATTGAGTGTGGGGTCGATGTCTATTTGGTGTATTGTAAGTTTCTACCGGATGTGAAAAGGCGGTTCTTCCAGCGTTGTTAGAGAATGGTTTGGGTGCTCTTGCAGATGGCATATGGTTCTATGGGATTTGATGGATAACATTTCAGTCTCAGTAGTTAAGGACACTGTAGTTTATCAAACCTAGCGAGCAGTGGTCTCTTACATATGTATGTGCTCATGGGTTTCGCTACCAATTCGATAATGAAATCGTAAAATGAAATCATTAAGGGAAAACCAACTTGTGGAATCAGGCGGAAAAATCATTAAGTTTCCAAGCACAGATAGTTTAAAAAAGTGATCTACTCAATACGATTCTAAAGAACTGCTTTATTAGTTTACCTACATACGCTACCTCTTCTGTCAAGGTCTCTGAGCTATATGTCTTCTTTTTGTTGATTTCAAGGCGGTATTTGACTTCATTAATTTCCATTCTAAAGAAAACCAGTTACTATTAACTCTATTTAGCTAGTTTCCTAGATATTGCTTTATACTGTGATGAATTTAAGTTCAAAATGCAGTATGCAATGGAAGTTAGTGAATCCATTCATTCGGACGAAGAGCTTTGTGAAGGGTTCAAGAATCTACAAACAGCTTAATAGTAAATAATGGATGACATGTTTTTGTGATGGGATCAAAATATTGTGATCATTGTACCACTTGGTACAAGTAAACGCGTTTCGAACGGAATACCTATTTATATGTATGTACATCCTTTTCCGGAAAAGGTAACTTAGAAATGAAAGGCAATATAATGATTTATAAGCAATAAGCAAGCCTCAGCTGAAATTTCATGACCATGAATAACAAGTCCTTCGTATATACATACATAACTACGTACAAATATAAAATTGAGACATGATTGAGAAAGTAAAACATCTTCAATTTCATAACTAGATTGACAAGCGATTTACCATGCACGTAGTATACATACATATGTATGTATGTAGGTTTGTGACGCGTGCTTGTTATGCTAGTGCATTTGTGTAGATGTCTTTAAATTAGGGATGCTTCTCTTCCTTTTATAGATTGTTCTCTGAATTTTTTTTTTGCATTATTACGATTGGAACTCACAATCCTAATGGAACTTCCTAACAAAAATAGAAAATTTCTCTCTACTTACCCTCCATATCAAGGTCAATTTCTGACTCTGGTTCTGATTCCATGCCTTCATCCATGAATGCATCTCCCTTCGATTCATCTTCTTTAGGTTGTTCCGCTTTCGCACCAAATGGACACGTTCTTAAGAGGGAGAAGAAAATGCAGACAAAATAGCGTCGTGTAGGTAATCAATCGATTGTTCAAACCATAGAAATGTACAAAGTACTTACCCTTGCGGAGCTGATTCTTTTTGAGGCACTGTACCACCTAATTTCTCCACGAATTCTTTGACGAAACTCAACTGTGGCAAATTAAGGATATATACATTCTCGGAGCACAAATCCACGAAAGTTTTAAGTTTTTTCAAATCATCTGGCGTCAATGGAATACCCATTTTTATTTCTCGAGTGTTTTTTCTTTTAGTTTTCTCGCGCAATCTCAAACAAATAAATTGCAAATTAATCCGTTCGCTTTGGGTTTATTACGGGAAAAATTCGAGAATAAGTAAATAATTTTATCAGTGGATTGCCCTATTTGATGTTAGAACTAGAAAACTGCGTGCCGGTTTATTAAGAAAAGTAATCCCGAAATTTCTATTTTTCTGTCAAAATTAATTCATTTGCTTGGGGAGGGTTAGATTTTTATTTTCTTGCCATTGGTAGCACTGTGTTCTGAAGTAGGATGCTGTTTGTCCTTGGTTTGTAGTTTGGATAGAATGTAGTATTTTGAATTATAATACGTTAGAAATAGTACATAGTTTGAACCAAATGTAAATTTGTACAGATTTCGTATATACAGCACATAGAGGTGTTCTGCTACAACAAGACAATTCTATAAAAAAAAAATTACTTACATTATTGTCTTATAAATCAAGGTTTGAAAGATGTGTTATTTGTATAGAAAAAAGCAAATAATTGCATAGATTCGCTCCAAAATAAGAATCCCGAAACAGAAAATGAGACATTTCGTGCCAGCTTTTAACTACAAAATATATAATTTTATGTAATCGTACCTTTAAAGTTTCTTAATACCAAGTCACTGTACCGCAGTAGGTTTTATATTATTTGATCCAGAAACCTTCTCAAGATTTTGAACCTTAATGTTTAGGTTTAGATTATGGCTTTAGCCGAACTTTTATTGATCCATTGTATCTCCATGTGTGGAATACCCTTGAGGGCCTCTGATTTTTATTGTTACAATTGTCATCAGCTTTCTCATTTCTGTGGGCACACTATTGTCAATGATTTCTGGTTTAGACTGATCTGTTTACGTGAACGCTGTTGCTCAGTGTTTAATGCCTCGGACTACTGAGTGTAGTCTATATACAATACTACTCAATCATCTTGCCGAGGGTATAACTGTTTCGAAAAAGCTTATGAAAGCAACAAACAGTAGGTCCCTTCCATTCGCACAACACAGATGGTTGGGAGAAGAGAAGCTAGGTCCTGGGCCACATACGTAGCTCGGGCTTACAACCTTTATTTTCATCCAACTTTCTCTTAGATAGCCTGTATTCATTTATTATAGCCTGTATATGCATCTGGGGTGTTAGATTTACAGAGTACTTCTCTGGGCTATTTTCTTTGTATTCAACTCGATGGGTATTTATGAGCGCATTGCTTCTTCACTAATCTAGGTACTTACTTACTTACATACTTATATCAGAATGTGGTTCGTAAATAGAATCACTGATTTTCGGGCTATATGCTAAAAACATATCATTTAAGTTGTTGGTAAGGATAGATAGAGCTGGATGGATCTCGTGGATGATTTAAAATTGATTTATTATGTCCAACGTGTTCCATTGTGCCCTAGTTGCAATAAAACTTTGTTCATCCAGAACTATGAAAAATGTGGGACATTCCTGCCTGAGGTGTTGTTCTTACTGTTGCTTTGCTTTTCGCCAGAAACATGAAGTATGAGAGTTAAAACTTAATGTCTAAATGTTTTTAAAAATAGAGTTTAAATAGATTTCAAAATGTAGAATCTTGTTTCTTTTTTTTAAAGAAAACACTCGAATTAATGTTAAACTTATGTATGATCTATTTGTATACATTTTGTCAACAGTATTCTGTACTCCTAAGATAAATAATAAATAAAGCTGAGCTCCGGAGTATCATTAATTCGTTCCATTCATACAGTACTTGGTAACAGAATACCTAGAATTGCACAAACGTTAGTCTTCTCAAGATTTTGCATCAGGTAACTTATGCCCAATTCTAAGAGTAGCTATATTAAGTTTGATGTAATGCTTGCAACGTGGAGAAATAATTGATATAGACCCTACCGTTGAAATATATCGTAGTAACGTAGTAAAAAATGCAGTATGCCACGCACACTGAAGCTGAAAGGAAAAAGGATAGGGTTTTATAGAAGTGATTTTAAACCCACCTATATATATATAAAGTTGCGGTTTTCAGAGCATGCATCCCTTTCAAACTCATCCATTTGTGAAAAATGACAATTCTCTATCAAAGCACGTCAAATTGATCGAGGGGAAAAGATGAGTGATTTCCACCACCGCCTCTGATATAGTCTATGCCTTTGCGCCTCAGATTAGCACTGGGAAGATGAATTTACTTCTCAGCCCAAAGAAAAAACAGTGAGAAAGCATCAAGAGCCTTTCTTCTATTGATTGCTGTGCTGGTATCGCTATCGTTATAGCAGAGTCTAGATAGACAAAGTCCTTGAATATGACAAAATTAGTGCAACAGCTCTCTTCCTCCTTATTGTATGACATCATATATTTTGTTTTCTCGACATTAACCATCAGACTCACTTTCACAGCATCTGCCTTCATACATTGTAAATGCGCCACTGACAACTCGTTGTGTTCTTTTCATGATGTCACCCGCATATGCAAGTAGTTGGAATTTTATACGTAGGTATATACTACCTGTCTACAATTTCTAAAAATTAATGTAAGACAAACCACAGTGTTATTCATTCTAAGTTCTTCTCGAAAAATTATACACATATTGGGAATATGTTAAAAATAATTATATTTCAATGACTCACATTAAAAAAAAATTTACAAAAAAAAAACACATTAAACTTTTTAGTTTTACTGCTTTAAAAAAAAAGAAAAATAAACTTATTTAAAAATAAATTTTTCACATTTTTCGACACCAAAACGTGTCGAGTTCTTGAAACAATTCGAACTCTGATGTGTGTCTCTCGTAAACAATATTGTTTTTTATAAACCTTTTTTTCTATGCAAAATAAATACAAAATATGCATAAATGTTTGTTTAATTTAATTTTTTCCTTTTTGTTCTATTACTTTTTGTTATAAATAAATAAAAAAAAAATAAAGAAAAATTTCTTAACATTTGTTAAAATAAAAACAAGAAAAAAAAAAAACAAAAAATAATAATAATTACATTTAACTTATTTCAAACTATGACTAATGTGTTGAGCCACGCCTGTGCTCAATATACAATAAATACGATCCAGCTGCATAGGCTAAAAAGTTAAATAGACCAAATACGCCAGCTGCAATATTTGAAGAACGTCCTACTGTCTTTGAGCTGTACTCAGACCATTTGGCTAGTTGTACAATGAAGGCAATGAAGTATAGAATTGTTTCAATGGCAGTATTGATGAGTTCCTTAAAAATAAAAAAAATTAAATAAATATAAATGCATTTTGTTTTGAGCATTACAAGAGGGTTTACAAAAGTCAAGTGAGAACATTGAAAACATGGTGGTTATAGGCATCTTTATACACATCATTTCGAGATGACAGTGGCAATCTTTTGCACCTAATTTGCAAAGTAGGTACTAACATCTCTTAGCATGGTGAAGAATAGATGTGGCTTTTATAGCAAAAGTTATAGCTGAATGTTTAAGGAATCTCAATCTTACTTTACATTTTTTCTTTGATATCCTAGAGGAAGTTGGGTCTTCGAACTAAATCAGTAAGATATTAAAATTTTGTAAGGATCTCGAATGCATATGAGAAATAGTTTAAGTTTATCCCCATTAAGGCTCTCTAGGGATTGCGATGGATCCACTAAAGTCATAACCCTGCCTACTACCAGTAACTAACTTCATCTTTTCCTCTCCAATAAACTTCTTGACATGTCTCCAAGGAATTTGGCGTAGCCCTATTTTTTACACCAACAACACAACGCACCGGGGTACGTAGAGACGACGTGTTTGTATTGCAACAAAAGCAGAATTGCCGAATCGTTTAATGGCTTTAGCTATCTTTATTTCAAGAGTAGAAAACTATACGAAAAATACTTAGATAAGAACAAGTACCACCGTCGCTTATCTGGCTGCTAATCATATGTAACCTAAGTAAAATATTTTTTTTTAAATTTTTGGCACAACACGTCCAGGAATCCAGGGTTAGGACCATTCGTATTATGCGTGTTATATACTTCACACGAACAGAAGGGACTTACTGTTTAATGCCGTATCTGAAGGCTAATTTTTGTTTTGAGAAGATTTTTTATGACAGTTTTACTCTCGGATGTTTGTTAGATGCTCACGAGAGGTGGGGCAGTGAAAGAATTTTTAGGTGTTGTCTAGCGATCGAACTTCGAATCCCTCGCTCCGTAGTCCAACGTACTAACCACTTGAGCCACGGCGCCCACATATACACCTACATACCATATGTATATGGAATTTTAGAAACATTTTCAGAAACATGAGCAGAAATGGTCAGAAACGACATAGTCCTAGTAACACATAAAAAGTATCCCTGTATATCCCTCCGCAATTAGTGTAAGTCTACAACGTTTATGCTTTAAAAACTAATGTAATCGTACTTACTAGAAAAGAGTACATATCAGGTTTGAGAGTCTCTGTACTTTCTGTGCTGAACACCTGAACCTGGTCTTACAAGAGTAAGGCGAGAGTAAGAGAAACATCAACTGATGATCTATGCCTAAAAGTAGCAGCTTTTTCCGAGCCGGAATATGTATATGGCTTAGATATATACTGTCAGATATTCAGGAAGCCATCAATGATCTCATCGCTCAAGTTGTTAGGTCTAAGCTTGCCGGGAAAAATTTTGCAACTTGCTCAGAAGCAATAGAGTGACCATCTGTGGACTAGCAGGCCTTGTAGGAATAAAGGGTAATGAAACAGTAGACGTGTTAATAAGACAAGGCGCAGCAGAACTCTTCATAAGTCCTGAACTATGTATTCTGGGGCGTAGAGGACTATTACCAAGAAGAAAAATTCAGGGAGCTGAAAAAGGTAAACAGGACAAGAACTTGGAGAAATGTTCCAGATCTGTGGCAAATTAAGAAACATCATTCATCAACCTGAAAAAAAAAACAACTTACTGGTCTTGAAATGTTCAGAAATTTTTAAGTGCATTAGTTTTACTATGCATTTTATTTATGCCATTAAAAAACACTGCGTTATGTTACAGGTACAGGAAAAATGCAGTGACCCTCAAGGTTTACCAGTTCCAAACTGGATTCTTATGGTGTCTTACTTTGAATGAAATTATCCGGATATGGTAGTACCCATACGAAGACGGTTTCTTAATGTTTCGGTGCCTACTTTTTTGAAATTCAATCAATGGTGGCGTCTTCGTTTTCGATTTCATTGTAATGCCATTGCTATATAGAGAATGCCCATATCTATCATTCAACCCAAAGTGGACATGTGGACATTACCATGCCTAAAACTTGAACTTCACTTTCTGTTTGAGACTTTTACAAACCCTCTGTAAATTACCAATACTTACTGACAAAATCCAATTGAAAGGCAACGTCAAACCCTCACGCACACCCAAGAAGTAAGCAAATGACCATAAAATCGTCGCTATAAACGACACTACCACAACGAACAGGAAGAAATGTGTAGCTCCAATGTACGCGGGTGATGCCAATGCCATGCAAAGTATGCCCAAGATCTGAAAGATACAAAAACAAAAATTAACATTAGCTATAGTACAGTATTCTCAAAATGCGGTAAGAAAAATAATAAATTTTCAGCTTTGTTTGGCTCGTTTGAGTTTTGGTTAGAAAAAAAAAAAAAATAGCGACTCCAAAATAAATTTTACAATAACCACCAAGAAAGTGGGACAATCTTGTTAATGAGTTACTCCCACGCTGTCGCTTAGAAGTGGAGGCAAAAATATACAACCAGATACAATCTGCTTGGGTGGATGCAGAATGATGTTGTTCAGTCACATGGTGCACGACAACAATAATATACCTTATTTTTTTGTTTATTTTGTTTTGTTTCTGTATCTGTCGGTAACTGAATACTGCATCTTGTCGACTTCAACCTGTTTTGGTGATATAATCAAGCTTTTTGTGCAACAGGTGTGACGCATTATTATAAACTAAATCCATTGTGACAGGTTCATTCATTGATTCAGAGAATGCGTGGAAGAAGAGATATTCTAATAGAATACGAGATTCATCATCTTGTAATGGTTTTTGTGTGACCTTAAAAAAACAACACACAACATATCGTGAAAAGTAAATCTGAGAATGAAACAACTCCTCCAGATGTTCTTTTTTATTTGCAACACCATATGGGGGGATACTCGTACACCTACGTAGCGATGTTGGAGTGTTAATGGATTGGAATTCCATCGATACAGACACGAAGCATTTAACTCGATCTGCGGGGTTATGAGTATAAATGGCTTTATCGTGCTTTGAAACTTTCTGCTGGACAATAAATTATATTTTATTTCTTTTATATTAATTATTTCCAAAATCGATTGTGTAAAGACTTTTCCATTGTTTGTACATAACACGCAATAACTAGATTAAGGTATCTTTGTTGAATTTTGATTAGATTAGCTCAGCGATTGTGTTACGTTTTTGTTTTACTTCCAAGAATATAATTTTGTTTTGATTCAAAATAAATGTAATCAATACATTTATTACTCAAGCAATGGGGTATTAACCTGGTGTGACATTATAAATTCTTTGATGGAAAGAAATTTGGATTACGGTGTCATGTAGTCCATGATAGGTACATTGACTAGATATTATTTCAGGATCGTAGGATGACCCGTTGTATTTAGTTTCCAGGTATCTGTCTGACTAATATTTTAGGGCACTTATTGCTGCCGAGGCTAAAAGCTTTCAGTCCCTCTGGGCTCTGTATCTTCGTGCAACCCAGAGTAATCCTTTTAATTTTGCTATTTGGCTATTTCTGTTTAACCTCCAATTCAGCTGTTTATCAATCACAAGGTCTAGGCATCTGACCCTATAAAAAGTAGTATAAACTCTAGTATTAGCCTATTGTTAGTAAATAATACAAGCTTAGTTTTCTGGGGGTTGACCGCTAGTCCACATTTCTTAGTTCAGGTGTATAGGGTCTTCAGCGCACCTTCCAATTGTTCATGAACCCGTAGCCATCAGTGTAACGTCATCGGAATAATGTGATGGTTTAGACGCTACTGTATTTGGATTACAGGAGAACTTTATTTAGAAGTTTTTAGACTATATTCTTAGTCTTTGAAGACGGTAGTGATATCCTTGGCTTTGAGGTCAATATCTGTGGTACTTTTGCAAGTTATCATACATTCCTATAGGCAATTGCTACTTTTACCCATTGACTTACTGAACAGATCCAAGTTTGTCTTCTTGGGATATCTATAACGCTTAGGTGAGTTACAGGTACTACTTAAGAAAAATGCAATAATTTTGTGGTTAGAATAAGATTCCAACTCCATTTTCATAAGTTTAAATTCTATTACCCTACCTAAGGTCAGTTTCTAATTAAAAAAGTTAATTCGTCACCCCTATTGATAACAATTACAAATGAAGGGAAAAACCTCCAGCATATTAGGTATCAGTGTTCTAGCTTATATGTAAATTACAACGTCTTGTTTGATATAAAATTTAAAAATATGGCAACTCTTTAGTGCTAGGTTCGCCAAATTCATTGCCACCACTCTGTTAGGCATTAACGTCCTTAGTAGAGACTTTGTCCTCTAGTAGATTCAACTTTTCATCATCAATCATAACCTTGAAGACAATCTTGATAGTTTGTTGGGGAAATGGTACTTTTTGTCATTAATCGAACCATTCTTGATTTACTTCAAGCACTATAGGATAAGCATAGGTATATAGCTTAGAACGTTTGCTTAAGTTTGAAAATAAGTTTCAGATGCACTCTAAAACAAAGCATATACGAGTCCATGTATTATGTAGGTAAACCAATTTATTTTCAGCTTAATACAAACAAATTTCAAGAAACCATTGTACTGCCTCCACAAGAACATCAACTGTTAGAGGTTAACAACATGCATATCAAATTCATGAATGATCACATAAAATATTCAGTAGCCAAGCTGATTTAAACACGGATTAGAAAAACAATTCCAAACTAACATAGTCTCCTGTTAAATTAATTCGTAACGAAGAAAGTTGTTTTTATTTCCTTTTGTTTTGGTTTTCATTTTCTTTTATTTTAATCAAACCCCAGCATCGTCAGAGAAGACAAAACTGATTAAAAACCAAGACCGTCATCCGTAGAGTACTCATAGATCATCGATTACAACCAAAACCCGATTAAAGAGAGAGGCTGTCTCAAGTTTACCTTTCTTGTGCCTTTCTCATGTGCTTCCAGGTACAAATCTAGGAAATTGATCCGATCACAAGAGAGATCCCGATTACTGCAGATGATATAGCCTGTTTGCAGCAACAATTTGTTGCAAAACAACAACATTGTGGTATGTAATGGAAATTGGGTCAAATAAACAGTCTGCACCATATTAACCTAACCGACATGAAGGTAGCTCTTTTCAGTGTAGTTCGTCCACAGTAGCATCGTATTGACTACGTGTTCCATGCTACCACATATGGAAGCATGTATGCATCATGGATGTTGGGCTTCACTTCCATCTATGGCAATTTCACATAAATTTCATGTCACGCGTAATTTTCACTCGTGGTCGATTGTTGGAAGGCCAATGTTGCAGATGTAATGTGAACTCACCATAATAATGATTAGAAGTGAAAGTTGCAGCTTCCCTCTGGCGACTGTTATTCGCAAAAATAGTGTCGACAATTCGGTGGGAAATTTCTGCTGGTTCAGTGGGATATGTGTGAAATAAATGAATATAGGTAACCTACACCGAAACCCCACCAGTGAAATTATTCAAAACCGGTGTAAATACAGTCGGTGATGAAAGTCGAAAATATTCACATTCGTGGGCTAAAATGGATAAGATTTCTGTAGAAATGCTGCATACAACGCAAGGCTTTAAATTTATCAGGCGGGGCTATAATTCTATAGCAAAACGTCCCTTGATTGGTCCCCAAATGTAAGTTACTTGTTGATTTAGTTTTTGTGGGGTAGGTGGGTCCAAGACCACAGCTATGATTTAATCATACGTTTATGGTCTAATTATCATCTCCGTTGAATGGCAAAGACAAATTGTATTAGAACATCTTCCAATGACCATGACCAATGGCCATTCGCTCAACTTATTGAAGTTGTGTTATCAGAAATTCAGTGACGACCATAGAATAAAATGGGTAAATAATTTAGGCTACCAATTTAGTATTTTGAGATGTAATTAAACAAGCTAGGTAGATGGGAAGATTGGTGGTTTCCGTACAGGGAAAAATCCAATTAGTTCTTTGATGCACCGTTTTGATACCATAACTCATGTAAATTGATCTTATAAGTTTATTTGATCCACCCAGTGGAGCTAAGAAAAATTAGAGTTCTCCAATTCTTTTGTCAGATAAATCTTTCAGGTCGTCAAAAATGGTTTACCAAATGCATGTTGTCTGGTCCTCGCTAGGGCTGGACATATGGAAAGGAAGTGAGTTAGAGATTCTTTTTCGTCATTATCTCTGCAGCTACAACAGAAGTTGTTGGTCTATCTGCCAGTGGCATGTGCTGTATCTTTAACCTACAGATCAATGAGCATCTGTCATACAGGATCCCAGTGCCCCGCTGGTGTCCAGACATGCTGCTCTTTGGACTTTTTTTTTGATTTGATCGGTATTATATTTCCTGCTTAAAGCCGCACGCCACCAGACGAGGAAGTACAAATTAGACGAACGACACGGCTGTGTACATCCATAGGCTGATTTTTGGCTGAAGTGCTTCCTTTTTCTCGATAGTCTTATTGCAGGTATAGAAACCTATGCTTGGTTTCTTAACCCGCTGTTCAATATTTAGTTTCCAACTATGATTTGGTTCGAAAATAGTGCCTATAGATACTTTGGAATTGGAACTGATCATTCTCTTTGAGGAGGTGAAAGTGGTTTTTGTGGAAAGGCATTAGTTCGATTTTATCTGGGCTCAACTTGAGATCACACCTTGTGGCCCATAAGTGAAATTTGTCCAAAGCGCTCTCTATGAGTTGGCCTATCGCTGAGAGAAATTTTTCGACACTAAAACCGCATCTTTCGCTTACCTACTATATTGAACCGTTGCCTGTCTATCCGAACGAACACTTTATTCATCACAATAGTAGAGGAGAGATAACGCATCCCTGAGGAGTTCCTTTATTTAAGATCTTTTTTCGAGTGCTACCTGAGTTATTCAAATTCTTCAACACTTAGTAAAAGATTCTTGTATAAAGTAAGTTTGGAAAGTGCTGTTTGTGTATCCAAAAATACTTATCCATAACTCATAAATTTTCGTTGATAATAATCAAACTGATATCGGTCATCTAAAGTGGTCTAAGTTGTGATATTCCCACCCAAGTGTTCAATTGCAATTTAATCTTATCAAGCCCAAAATAGTTTGGTGAACTACCTTCGTCCACCATTATTCACCAAAATGACTATTCGTCACATGGTTTGGACATCTCTTAGTCAGCCATGAGTGACCAAAAGTTTGAAAAAATAATTCAAAGTTCAACAAGGTGATCTTGTGACGAAAGGGTGGAAACCACCTGAAAGGCATTACTTGTCAAAACAATAAAAGAGATAAGATTATATAAAACCCTGATTATCGGCGAATAATGACTCGAATAATAGAAACAAATCTGTGAACACTGGTTACCTTTAAAAAAGTCGATAACAACCTTACTTATAGAAATATTTGTCGTCTAGTGTCGGGCAGATAAGAAACGGCTTTAGGTATGGAAAATGTTCTTCGTTTCTTTTTTTCCAAAGATCGTAGTGAAACAAAAGGCAAACTCAAATGCAAATAACAAGTATCTACATATTTCTACATAAACAAGTTCTAAGAAAATGTGATTACGGCATTTATGTAGAGTAAACTTCCGTCCGGTTTTACCTTCATTATTGTCTCACAGATGTGCCGCGACCACATTCAATGGAAAATGAGTAACCACAAGCCTAGAAATCGAAGGTTATAATGGGTATTGCTGCATCATATTGATGACTTGACATAAAACCTACAAATGTATCACTACTGGGGTAAGATAGCAGCTTGTAATGTGATGTGATTTTCGAGAAGAAGGTGAGATGATAACAAATCGAAAATCACTCAATGGTAAAGAAAAAGAAACATCACCACACATTTACCTAGGCACTGAATCCAGTTCAACCCTCTGACATAGTTTTAAATACACCATAATTCAAAGATCAATGACCGGAAGCAATGTGCGTAACGCTCTGCCATATTGAAGATAAACCCACAACGCCTTGAATTGCATGTATCATTAACTTGTCAAACTCGAAACTGTGCACATCTGTGTAGTGTTTCTATTTGGTCCCCTCTAAGGAAATATAAAAGCAAAACTTAACCTAGCCTAAAGTTGGTCTCGAAAAGAAAACACCAATAGACGATGCGCAACGCATTCACTGTCATTACCGATGACAAACGCATTTTCTGCCATATGGTGTGCTTTCAGCCATAAATGGTCAGCAGCTGTGGGGACGTCATTTAGCCATAAATTCCCAGTTGAACGGGTTATTTTATACATCCAATACCTATATTCATATTGAGAGTTACTCTTGCAATGCACTGATGAATGCATAATCATAGAGCTAATTGATTTCTCCGACTGGTAACGTTGGTCAAGTGTGACCAATAATGAATGTGGGTACTGAGGTTGTCATATTATAAGTTGAAATCTAAAGTTGATTTTAAAATGTATTTGTCGTTTGCTAATATGTAATACATACTAATATATACAGGGTTTGAATTTGAGAGTATGTATGTGTTATTAATTTTCCTGATTTGCTGTTCGTCCTCAGCAACAGCATTTTAAAGAGAGGTTGTATTAAAATAGTTTCTATAATACGTACAAGTGATATCCAAACAAATTAATGGATGAAATCAGTTGGGAAATCAGTCAGGGATGTTACAGATAGAGTTTACAACATTCTCGATGGTAAATGTAAGAATTTGTGAACGTCTTCGACATCCTAATGAAAAAAGATCAAATTATATTAAGTAATCGTAGCATAGATACTATTCAGACGGGATTTACTACATTTATTCCTTTCTTTCTTCTGCTTTCTTTTCTATACATACATATATCGTAAGTACATTCAATAAAGTCAAAGTGAAGGCTTTAATATCTACGCGTATCAAACTAAATTGGCAATTGCAAATTCTATTGCAAATTCTGTGAGACTTATCCATATGACGAGCTGGGATTTAGCCTGATTAAGAGATCGGTTTTGCAAGAGTTGTTCCCAGAGGGCGACTATGGCAAGTGAGCGCTACCATGACAAACGGATGACATTCTTTCTTTTTGTCTCCCTTCATGGATATAGGTCATGAACGCGCCATCATGTCCGGAATTCTACAATGCACTTTGGCTTTATCCAACTTATTGCAAAATGCTCAGGAAAGAGCACGTGAGGTCGAAGCTAACAGCGGGCACTATTTAAGAGATGTTGAATTCAAAACATAATGTAAACATATTTCCAAACTATAAGCTAAAGGTTAATAAATGATAAACTTAAATAAAATCAACCAACCTGTTCTACTACTACCTATATAGTTACGATGACCCTATTTTTGAAATCAAAATACAGAACAGAACAAAAATAAAAATGAATTGAACCTAAGTTGTTTTAAAAGGACAAATACAACCGGAAACTTATACGTGTTTGATACTTCCTTACCAAATTGCATGTGACAACTGATTTCATTATTATTGGCGCGTTCCTGGCTGTCAGCTGTGCAAAAGGAAAGAGCCGCATTGACAGAGGATGTGTTCAGTTTGTGCAGTTGCATTAATTTTTTGTTTTGCTTTATATTTTTTCTTTATTATTTGTTCGTATTAATATTTAAATTAAAATTCAAGAAGTTATTATGGAATACAGTAGAAATACAGAACACATGCTAAAATAGAGAACATTTCTATGTTTATACCGATTTATATTCGTTTTGATCTTCAAATCAACAAAAAAACAATTCACTGTTTGGTTATCGGAAGGGACAGATATTGGGTTCAATCTCGTAAGACACATTTTATCTCTCCATGTCAGTCCCTAGTGTGGCAACAAGGATTAAATCCAGCTCTAGTGAAGTGGTTCCGTGGCTCAAGTGGTTAGTGCATTGGAGTAGTTCGAGGTTCGATCACTATAAAACGATCAACACATAAAATTTCTTTCACGCCTTCACCTTTCGAGAGCGTCTGACAAACATCCGAGAGTAAAACTGTCATTGAAAAGCTTCTCAAAACAAAAATTGCCACTCGGATACGACATTAAATAGTATGCTCCTTCCATTCGTGTAAAGAATATAACACGCACAACACAAATGGTTGCGAAAAGCTAGGCTCTGGGTCCCATGGACCTGTATTTTTTTGTAGTGAAATAGACTTACATCTCAGTAATCACTACATCAGTTCTAAAAGGTTGAATATTAAAGATCATTTGATTTAAATACATATATGTATATGTATGTATGTATGTACCTTTTACAAAAAAAGTAAATACTATGTACATCTTTACTTTTTCAAGATAAGATATAAAATTTATACTCATCTAACTAAAATAATATCGTTGAACTCTACAACTATAGCTTGTCTACTTATCATTATTAACAAACAGAAGATGCGTTGTTTCTTTCAACTCCTCGTGTGATTCTTATCATCAAGGTAACCTACACATTTTCAATTTTCATGTTTTGATAAAATCTAAATTTAAGCAAATTTATCTTACAAACAAACAAAATATATCCAGCCAACAGCCAGAGCGTGCGAACTATGTATGACTAAGCTACGAAATTAATTCATCAGTCCCGATTTTATTTTTAGCGAATTTATTTATCTTTTCGCTGTAATAAAATAAAACTTATTTTTATGACATTAGGTATGTGTTACTTATAAATCTTTTAAAAAAGATAAATTAAAGGTTCTCTTCAAAGTGTGAATAAGCTTTGATATACACACGAATGAAGTCTTTCATCAATCATACATGAATATGTATGTACATATGTATAAAACAAAAAAAAATTATAATAAAAATAAAGTGTTAATATTATTTTGTCGTCATTTCAGTTATGTATGTCTGTCTACAGGCTAATTTGGAACTCAATTTGCGCGCAATTACGCAATACCTCACACTGTACGATCCAGAACGCTTCATTGTAATTGTGTTGTATAGATTCTATTCTGAGCGCAATAGTATGCATCTTGTTATAATTTCATTTGAGGGTAAATTGAGCTCTCAAGTATCTCATCTCACCACACAGTGCACTGAAATTATGTATCTAAGCTGATGTAGGTTAATATCGTAGGTAGGTACTCTATTCAGACCTACTATATAGTGAGTGTGAGAAAATTAATTTTTCACATACACACGCGGCTAGAGTTATTGGCCTTGTAATTGAATTTGCAGATTAATTGGATTGATACTAAGTGCTGTTGAGTGCAGTTTAAAAAAAAATTAATTTTCAATGTACATACATACATATGCAGTGAAATGATATATTGTACATATGTATGTCTGTCTAATATTGTTTACGTTTCACCACCTGTTAGATAAACAAAAAATTAATGTTTATAGTTTGAAAATTTTCTAAACAAAATATTTCATCTGGAGTTTGCGATCTCAATTTACAAGAAATATTTAAATTGAAATGACTCATAAGGGTGGGCGGGGTTCCTACTGATGATACTGCATATGGATGTACATTTGTATGTCTCCACTAGGCAATTGAAGAGGTACATATGATAATTATATGATGATGATAGGTCATTGAAAGTGAAACGTATTTACGCCTAAGTGATGATGAGTTTATCTTTGAATATGGCGTGAGGATGAATGCACTTTGGTCTTTGCACACTAGTGTGTGGTTGTCTGCTGGATAGAGTTAATGAAATTTAATACGATATCCCACAATGTCTGCGAATATTTATTTTTCTTTCTTCTGACTGACGACATATGGAGAAAATTATAGATGATTAGATCCACACATATTGACTATAGACCTTTCGCGAAACTAGAAGTATTTAGAATACTTTATGAAGAAATATATACATATATATAAAGAGAGGAACTAGTATCTATTCTTCTCAATATCGCCATGGTTCATGAATATAAATCCGACATATCGTTCAGAAAAAACTGCATCGAAAGTGTCGCCGAAGATCTTGATCCCGTACTGTTGTTGTCTGCGAATCGAACCTCGAACTTCCCGCTCAGTAATCGAACGAACTTACCACCACAGAAGAAATAATATAGACAGTCAATGTAGAGGGAGAAGTTTATAGGTGCTTGGAAATCCAATGAAAGCTGACTCATGCTACATTCTTTTAGTCATGGAGGTGTCAAAAATTGCCTACCAGAGAAATTTTTTGTTTGTTATTCGTTATAGTCCTAAAAATGTAATTTGAAAGTGTTATAACTCTTAAATGAAAGAATATGACAATGTCTAATTGCATTTTTGATTTCAGTGCAGTAAGATGAGAAATAGTTTAGAACTGAATTAGGTTTTCGTATACTTGGGTAAATTTTAAAGAAATAAATAAAAAGGAGAAACTTAGTTAGCGCTAATGGCAATTCAATCAGGTGATGACACTAATACATAGAAAATTATGCGAGAGGGTTGATCTTCGCCCATTTGCGGGTTTTAGCGGGTAAGAGATGGTAAGTTGACTATATACATATATAACCTGTGCTCCAAAAGTAAGGAAATTTGAACTTACTACTAACTAAAATGAAAACTTTAAAAATTTTCATAAAAGTAATTTTGCCCGCGGTTATGCGTATGAGCGTATTCAAGGAAGATCCTTACTGTCTATAATGATGTCCTTATATGATATCTCGAACTTGTCCAAAAGTCATTTCAAAAGTCATCATATTCTATCCAGACTGAGTCTTCGGAGTAAAAATTGGGTTATTGCAGATCCTGCAAAGTTATTTAACTATCTGCAACGAAAATTTCGGATTGAAAGATACTGGTACATTTGCCCGTGGATATTCGTTTCGATATTTTTTCCAAAAACACCTGATCTTATCTTTTCCCCAGTTGTTCATTCAAAAGATTTTCCATTTCTTCAATAACCAAAAAATAATTAAGTTTTTTTGATTCTGTCTAGTACCCACATTTGCATGAAGGTTTAGAATTTGTATTTTTTACATATTTATTTACATTTAATGTTTGGTACATTTTTGAATAATTATGATAAATTTATAGAAAATATTCTCACAACGTATTTGCTTTTAAATATCTATAAATCTAGTAAGACAATCTTCAAAAACACCTATGACGTACAACTGACATTTGTTATTACCAGTAATAAAAAAAAAAAACCAAAAACTTATCTGAAGTTCAACCATTTGACTTTTCAAAATCTTCGCGAAACATGATATATTTTTATGTAGAATGAAACATCTTATTTTCTAATTAGACTTTGTTACAATAAGGCAGGACAATTTGGCTAAAAGCCATTTTCTTCCCCAGCCTAACGCAAAAAAACAAAATCTTGTGTCATGTTTTTTATTGCTTTTGGTTTTTTTTCGTTTTTTCAAAGTAAATATTCAAAACAATCTATTTTAGTTAAGTAGAGTGTTCACAGGAAATCCACAACACGAGAATGACAAATATTCACAGACTACGTCATTTTGTCTAAAGAATGATCTAAGTGCTAATTTTTTATTTATTTTCGTTTGCAAATACTTTTAGCATTTTAACTATAGTCTTCGACTTAATATTAACTTATTGTGTCTGGGTGTTTTCTTCCGCAACGAATATCGGTGCCTAGAAACGAGTTAAACGCTTGTGGCATACAAATTTAAAAATAATACTGTATTTCCTCAATGGAAGAACAATGACACTAAACAAATCGGAAACTATGCTAATGAATGCAACCAGTGACATAGAAAGATATTTTGAGTTACGTTTGGTATTTTTTTTTTTTTTTTAACCAGCACGGTTAAGCCGTAATACAATAGCCAAACGCCCATGGAATGGAAATGACAATTTTAGTGTGGTTCCGTAGATTTATTCATCATTTTCATTGCCATCTGTCATAAGTCTGATGAAAGGGTGCAGTTAATGCATGTACTAGAAAATAATTTAAATAAAGAAAGCGTTTTGTCGTAGATAAGTGCTGAGAAAAGTTATGTATTTGTAGTTACTTTCCTAAATTTTACATAGATTTGTGTGCATAAAATGTTATTATAGTCTGAATGCTGTCTTCAACCGCCAACATTGCAATCCATATTGGTTTTCGCCCCCATTCATGTTTTCTCGTCGGAGTAAGAATTGTGTATTAATACCTCATCGATTTAACGCAAATTAGTCATAGAGTAATAAATATTTAATGAGTACATATTTTTCTCCTGTCCAAGTAGGCCGTAATTACACAGACTAACCTATAATTAAGGACATTCATTGAATGGGTTAGTAACAACTTTCTTTGATGGAATCATAATACATACAATACATTTTTTGACAGACAGAAATTACAAAGAGTTTGACCCTCATACATACTTAACTCTTTAACAACTACATACATATATCGTTAATGACTATAGATATCTGGGAACTCATTAGCCATAGAGCTCTCCTTATTTATTACCGTAATAGAGACTGTTTCTACTATACGTTACAAAAGCCACAACAAAAATTGAGACCGGTAAAGAATCATAACAACAAAGCAGATGCCACCAATGACTTAAAACCTAAGAGAGACCACTTTGTATTGCCAAAGCTTGTAAATTTTTGCAACGTCTATCATCTTGTCACTGGTCACAAGGTTCAGCTGAAGATTGAACAAATTTCGCTTAAGAAGCATCAAAATTCTAATCATATTTTTCCAAAAAGGCATTTTTTTTTAAAGATAATTGGTGTAATAACCTTAAAGTTTCAAGAAGCTGAAGAGCACTACGACCTCATAGAGCTCTTTTGAGATATCCTCTTAAATACGTTGTGGTTTGTTACTCCGATGTTTCAGTATCCTTAAGGTATAGTCGGCACATTTACGATTGGACGATTGGCTAATATCAATCTTTTTGAGGTGGTATTTGAGAGAGCACTGACCAGTTAAGAAGTTCGTCAGAATCTGGCAAGTACGTTAGAAGGATCATTACCAGGGACGCCATTATGTCCTCGGACCTATGTTAATGTAATTTTACTGTGCACAGCTAGCTGTAGGAGGGTTTGAGCACCTTTCCAAACCAGCTTAGACTCAAAGCCAAAGGACATGATAAAATTTTTATGTATGATCTTCAGAGATTTCTTCTGATCCACTCTCTTGGTACAGAGCTCGATAACAAAAACATTTTCTTGGAAGATACGACTTGAAATAGAGTACCTGATAGCACAGACAATTTGTAATTGGCCCCGAAAATTCTGACTCAGACACTTTTGACATTTTTGAACCGTCAGTACACCATTCAAACTGATGTGTAATTATTATTATCGCAATAACTGCGATTAGGAATATTTTAAGGGGCGATAGAGACGGATTCTTTTTGGCATGAAGTCCGAGGTGCATACTGCCAATGAGGATAGCAACAGAATTTGTATGGCCAACTAGGTTGGTGCTGTTGTAAAAGGTAGGAAATAGTACCTATACGCACGGCACTCATGAATTGTGCTGACCTCGTCCAGGAAACACAATTTCAGAATTGCTGTGCTAATTAAATATTCAAGCGATAGTCGGACTATACTATGTATGTACAATAAAATGTTTTCGAAATAGTTATCCAAGGCAAAAAAAAAACCCTTGACTTACAGTCATGCCTTTCACCCCCTCATTATGTACCCATGTAGGAAGTAAGTATAGTTCAAAACCTGATCTATGGACATAGCGCCCCAGAAAGTAGTTTCCAGCAATAATAGGTCTTTGAGGTACACATTTTATTTATTATTTTGAATCAATTAGAATCAATTACAAATTTAACTAGATTCCGGTGTAAATAGATTCTTTATCACTATTGCGTGAGTGAATACAATCAATGCATGCTGGCGACTTTTTATCCAAGTATCCGTTAGAAATGTTATTCGCAAACTCGCTTCGAACAACTTCAAGTTCCAGGCGATGTACGGCATACATACAGTGTTTTTTTTTTTATTCTTGCTCTCAAACGAGAACAAGAACAGCTCTTAATCAAACCTGTATTAGCGCGCCTTCACAATTAAAACAAACACAAGTGGAGTGCGCATTCTAAGCCGTGTTCTAAAATTAAATGCAATCCTCTACTGTTAAATAAATATGTAGTGTACCTTGTGGGGTGCACAGAAATATTTTGCAATTCCAAGAGTTTCGTATGTATAGTTATGCAAAGAATTTACATCAGCACAATGTAGACACACCGGATTTCCCTCCTTGAGGTACTTGGACCGCCGCCGTCGTCGACACAGCATCTCATGCAAGTCAAAGTATAGAACAATCTGCAGTACATTAGCATCCACTACAGACTTCGTTTAGCCAGTCAATAGCGTATCTTTACGAGATCTTGTTTTTATGGATTCTTCAATGATGCAAACCTCATTGGTAATCTGCATAAAATACGCGTAAAGTAAAGGAGTCTGACCCACATAGCTTGTGCGATGTTGTGCAATTGTCTGTGCTGTACTTGAATTTATTTATTTTGAGTTATGACTGCATTAAGAATAGTTATTCATTTTCTTTAAGAAGTTTGGGACTGAATTGCATTGGCTTGAGTATGTGGAGACGGATTTGAATAACAAAAACACAAATTTCCATGCACATATGTATGTAAGCCTTTTTGTAATAACGGAAATGGTTGTTCAAAAAAACTGCAAGTGACTTTTATCTGACATAATTTTGTGTAAGGAGTCATTAGATTTTTTTTTTGTGCATAACTTTGTACAGGTACATATGTACATATGTATATCGTCAAATCATTTGGGAACACTTAAGGTTCATCCATAGGACAGGGACCTGCGAATGCGAACTATCGAATATTCGCCAATTTTGACATTTCATCCACCAACTTTTTTCTGGTCGCAGGAATCTACGAATTTTACTTGTCATTTACGAGCTCTGACCGACCACCAAGAACAAAACAAAAGAATTGTGGGGTTAAACTCTCGCGTCCTACGTGTGACGAAAGTGAATAAAATTTGACATTTCGCAAAAATCTTTCGTCTATTCCTGAAAAAATCAGAGATATTCTAATTTAAATTCTAATTTCTTCACAAAAACTAATTGAAATTCAACTTTTTTTTTATATCAATCCATAGAAAAATTAAGCTCTGTTCTTTTGGAATAGCAAACCGTTTGCTAAAAACCGTTTCTTCACAGTTTGCTAATTGTGAATGGACCTTTACAGATAGCGTTATAAAGACATACATTTTTTCTCATAGAAAGTAAATTGTACTGTACCGTTATTTGTTTATTATAAGAATACCCTCTCAATGAATTCGACAATAACAGATACGTCACATTTAGTCGATAAGTTTAAAAAATCACTGTCAAACAAATCCATAGCCGTTTACGCCATTCTAGATATATCTAGGCAAGACCTCGTTGCAATTTATTGAAACAACCGTAAACACAAAGGGCTTCGACCCACAAACAACAAAATGGATCTACTCCAAGCAACAGGATTATTTCTGTAAAGCTTGGTCAGCTATCTCTATATATCGAAGTACTTAAGTTGGTCCACAAGGAGTCGTTTTGTTCCCTCTACTTTGGTCCATTGTGACTGATTGATCTGCTCCTAAACGACCTAAAAAAATTAGGGACTTATAACTCAAGATTAGGCGGATGATCTTGTTATATTAATCAGAAGCAACCGGGGACTTATCAGAATGCAAAATGATCGTTCGTGGCCAAAATTGTCATCTACATAAGTAGAATCACAGAATGGGGCCTCTAATCTAAAGAGATTGAGTGGATAAATGTGCATCACTATTTTCACCCAAATCGTCTTTTGTCCCCCAATGTGGAAAAAGATTAAACAATTCTAAGCCCGTAATAGCATTCAAAAGATGTAAAGACTCGCTTGTCTAAGCATGTCCTATTGACCTTTTTAACCTATTATCTCTACATATAGAGGTTATGAAGAGTACAGCCATCAGTGCTCTAAAGCTCCACCTGACATATAACCTCCAAATAAGTGGGGTAATTGAAAATTCTCAAGAAAATTCCGCTGCTTTCCTTACCAACAGAATGTGGACTTTATGACGAAAAAATCAATTTGAATTGCCCATTCAGAGTGATCATTATAAAATGAACCCTCTGAGGTAACCCTCAGTTCCTTCTGGTTGATAACTTTAAATAAATATCTGACTTGGCCACTTCTTCTCTCATTGCCAATACGGTTCTGGGCGTTTATTAAAAGCGTAATTTATAAGATTTGTCAACGGCTCACTTAGACTATCAATCAGTTTATAAAATCCCTGAGAACCTTAATATCAGTCATCGACGCGACGGCTGAACTAAACCACCCGAATAAGTGCATGAATCTCAGGTGTTTGTTCAGCTAAATCTTTCTAAGATCGTCCAGTTCCGCAAGGAAGAAGCTACCAAGAGTGTCTTTCCTCATGGTGGCTAGTGCTGGACAATCGCATAGCAAGTGACGAATGGATTCTATTTCCTCTTCGCCCCTGCAGTTCCTACAGAAGGCGTTATGGGCTAGTTCTTGTCCTGCTGCATGATTGCTTATCACGCAGTATCCTGTCACGACATCAGCAGGCATCCGAATATCCCAACGACTGAGTTTCATGAGGTCTGGAGATCTTTTTTGGTCGTAGACTAGCGATTTGGCTGTATCGCATGTATGTAATTATATTGGACACCATCGCCTGTTAGCTATCTACTAGTTCAAAAGTATTGGCAGTTGCTTTAAAAGACTAAACAAAATGATTTTTAACACACCATTTTGGATTGGTTACTAAAACCAAAAGCTTGAAGGCTTATTTCGAATAAATAAAAATAAAAAGATGATATCTCATCGAATATAATGACTTTCAAAAAACCACTCAGCGAATCTAGTTGTAGATAACACTATGTATAGGTAGTGACTAATAGATGTATGTACATATGTAGATTATGCATCTCATATTTTGGTCGTAACGAAACGATTAGATAAATTAATTGACATGTATACCAACAGTAGTAAATAATTAAAATAAATTTATCCAGTGTTTCAACCTAAGTCTAATTGATTCGATTTAATTATCGACACGAATACATTTTCATCACACTCTACTAGAATGTTAAGTGACTTGGAGTTTCAAGTATATTCCGTTGTTTATTTATTATTTTCAATACATTCAGTAAAGTACATGATGTCTACAACGTTAAGTAGTTATTTGTTATCTAATCCAAAATACGTACATACATACATACATACATACATACATATGTACGTCAGAAAGGAATTCAATAATATAACAAAATAATCCTCTCCACTCTATCGATTTTTATGTCACAAAACCTTCGAAACTATCTACCAATAATGATCGATTTATCTTAGATTTCTTTTATTTATTTTGTATTGTGACAAGTAAAAAGAATTAAAAATGATAATGTAGAAATAATTATGTGGGAAACATTATTTTGCCATCGATTAACAGGAAAATTTCATAACTTGATCATTCATATTTACTTTGAACTGAGCTACATGCATTCGGAAGTATTGTAGCCACTTAATGTGCTGGGATTTACCCAATAGACAAAATTCCTGGTTTTATGAGGAATTCAGGCAGCCATATAAAGCAAAACAAGATATATATGTACATATAACGCGACGTTGGCTCGAAGACGAAGACTTAAGCTTAACAAGTGAAAATCACATTCCTGTTCAAGGAACAAGTATTACTAAAGGGTAATAAAAGCGTATCTGAGAATAAAGGCATTCAGCATTTATACACAGTAAGGTCTAGTATAGCATCCCTGTCTAACTCATATGTATGTATGTCAGAGCAGAATGAAGAATGGAGCATGCTCTCTATTTTGTTAAGCTTGGCAACGTTCTTTTCAAGACCTTTGATGTCTAAAAAGGATCAGAACAATGTGGCACGTTATCGTGTAATATATTTAACATCTAACTTACTTACTTAACGGACACCCGACCCGTGAAATATCTCTGCCTGAGACATGGCAGCCTTCTACTCTCCTTTATCCCAGGCATGCTGCTTCCAGTGCTTTAGACCAAGCGTTTTGGTATTCGTGATAGCTAATCATTAAAACGGAGGTTCGGTCTTCCTTGTCGTCTCGTACCTGAGAGCTATGATTCGAAGATCTTCTTTGCTGGAGCATTATTGTCGATTCGCTCGATGTGGCCGAGCCAGTGTAGTCAACATGTTTTAGCTTTTTGGACTTCATCAACATCTTGGTACAGCTAATAGAATTCGCCGTTGTATCTTCTCCACCATTCGCCTTCCTCACATACGGGATCGATCCGAATTGCACATTGCATTTCGTGTTTTCTAGCTTCACGCCTTGGCATTATTTGCCTTAGTGTGAAAATTTCGTCGATCGGTGTCCAGTCCAGTCATCGGGCATGGGTTCATCCACCCATACTTGGTTGATGATTTGGTGCATGTACACTACTAAAGCATCACAACCATATTTGAAAAGCTCCACGGGTCTTGTTGTTCTTCAGCTTTTTGATGGCTGAGCCAACCTCTTCAAAACTGGGACCGGGGATGGTTTCTTCATTGACTGGATCCGGGTTGTGTTCTTGCCGGGATCATTTACTTAATGAATAGTATCTTACTTCAATGAATAGTATGCTACCAGCAAGTTCAGAAAAAGGCACAATATTTAACAAGTTCTGTAAATACTTGCAAACGCCAACGATAATAATGTATTTAGATAATTGACAGATCCACTCAGCAGTTCTATTTGCGATCGCGACATCGATGCTATATAAGGAATCTGACAAGTTGTGCACCCCAAATTAGTCAAGGTCGCTTTTCATTTGTGCGTGCCTCCTACGTCGAGGTCTTCCTCCATATGTATTGGCAAATGCATGATGCCAATGATGTCAACGTCATTAGCGTAAGGAAGTAATTGCACAGACTTTTGGAAAATTGTGCCCCTGGTGTCGCAACACAAGCAAAAAAAACCTTCCCTCCGTGGTGGAATGAAAAACTCTCTAACCTCAGGAAAAAACTGACTAAAGAGACTTTCAATATCTGCTACATGTGTAAATACTGGCAGTCTTACAAAAACTGCCTTCAAATATGCAAACATGCTATCAGAGTGGCCAAGAAGCGGTCCTGGATAGAATATTGCCAATCAAACGAGATTCTATCTCCTGAAAAGGTTGGATGGAAGTTGGACGGAGTTAACTACAGAATCCTTAGAGACTTTAATACACACGCACTTTCCCGAATGTAAAGATAGCAGCACAGAGCCTAACAGTTCGCAATGCCTGCAATCCTGAGATCACATAACACTCATTATTACTGAGAAAAACATTTCTTAGGCCATACACAGTTAATTCTACCCATTATTCTACAAAAAATGCAAGAGGTAGTAATCCCGTGGCTCATATCGATTTTCAGGAGCTGCATTTTAAATAATCATGTACCCCACTAATCATTTCGAAGGTTTCGAAGGGTACATCAGGTCACGAAAACGCGAAAGATTTCAGACCAACTAGTCTGATCTCCTTCGTATTGAAGACCATCGAATGCGTCCTTGATAACCATCTGCAAGATACAATTGTGTCATCTCTTCAAATCCCATGCGGTGTCATTTCAACTTTACCATGGCTAACAGTCATGCATATGTTTAGACAGAGAAAGAATTAAAGTAGTCGGGTATGAGCACGATATGATGATATTAGTGTCGGGACTGTTTCCCTCCGTGATAAGTGAGGTCATGAAACGGGCTGGGCCAAAAAGTTTTTGTTTTTTTGTAATGAAGGTGAAAATCTCGAAAAACACTAAGGGATTTGATTTGGGCCAAACAGTCAACCCGAATAAAACAGAGTTGATACTTTTCACCACCAAAACCAAAATACAGAAATTCACGCTTCCTCGACTAAAAGGTCAGCTACTCTCCCTACACTGTATGCTATTAAAATAAAACTGAAAACAATTCGAATGCAGCACAAGATATACACAGAAGGACGACACTGTCCTTCGTTCTAGAAATCACAATCATAATTCAGGCAATTTTCTTCTACCTCTTCAAGGACTAATGAATCAATATGTCTAATTTATAACAATGCAGACTCAGATATTATTAAAACTTTTACTACATATCAACCGCATTTAAATATTTAAAAAAGGCTATCCTGCACATATGGGAAAATAAACAAGAAACCACCTGCTGTTATATAACAAAACTTCAAATGCTTTAAATGAGTTGATGAGGGTTTCCTTCACCACTAGTTTCTTTTTGAATATTTCCCACCCGACCAAGTGAAAGAATGTACGCCATATGACCAATAGGTATCGTATTTTTCCAAAATGTTTATTATCTTTGAGTAATATCCAAATTATCACACCTACCGCCTGATTACGATTAAATATAAGTATCTAAGCATGTAATAAAAAATACCCACACTATCACCTGGTAACAGTTAAAAAATGATTCAGAAAAAAGTTTACCAATCAACATTTAAACAAAAAAGTATCTCAAAGATATCGAATAATTCCTTGCACAATTTCTTATCATAGGTAAATTTCATTTTAACGATTAAATGATATTTGTTTTAGTCTGGCTTTATGTGAACTACTTACAAATTGAACAATTTTAATGATGCCAGGAAGTGTTTGGAAATATCCAATGTTAATTCTTATCCAACTGAGTCCTCCTCCGGATGGGGGAGGAACATGTCCCGCCGGTTGACTATTGACTGTAACAACTGTTTCCGTCATTTTAATTGGTTATACAATGAAATATATTTTGTTTTTAATTAAATTGGAATGAAAACTCCAAAACTAAAATTTTAAACTATGCGGGTACGAATGCACTAGAAGTATTTAGAACGATCACGACAACGACAACGCAACAAGTTTCCGGTGGACGGTGTGTAGACAATGAGCGCGCTTAACTAACTGAAATGTTTATGCAACTATGGGGTAGCGGGCCAGAAAGCTTTTTATAATATTTTCTCGTTTGTACGTATAATTACCTATGGTTTTACTACCTACATGCGAGTATATACTAGACTGTAGTGGATGATGAGATAGTGTATCTGTTACTGTGGGTAGATACTTGGCCTAATGATTGGAGAAGTTCTTATCGCCGATACAAATGAAGCTTGCGTATCTCCAATTTTGTTTGGATCAAGATAGCAGGTATACATACCTGCAGAATGTATTCATTGCTTCGGAGTGGGCACTGAAAAAACTCTGTGTAATCGCTGATGGGTAAAGCTTATCGGCAGTTGTAGTTTGTGATGATAGAAGCATACACTTAGGAGCATGGCATATAATTTTAATTTTACATTGGCGTTATTTTTGTACGTATTAAATGTTAATAAATAATATAAAGAAAAAATTATATCAAAATATAAATATATGCAATGTCAGGTGTTCTGGATCTGAATAAACCAAAGTCTATAAACTAGAGGGAAAAGTGAAAAAATGAAAATGGTGTATTGAAGAAAACCGTCATTGTCACAGTAGGACTCCCAAATAAAAATAAATATCTAGCTTTAGATACACACAAAACTAATGTTTAAACCTCATCTAGACTATACATGTGTCTAGAAGGTAACCAAAACTGCAAAAGGGATGAGTACTAAATTCGGGGTAAAGGCTTGACGGAAGTGAATAATTGAAACCTTCTATATATAAGAAACTTTAAGACCGTTCTTTGGACAACTTCCTATGATGCCAATATACATATGTTTCCTTCTCTTTTTTTTTTTGGTTGTACCAGGAAGGTGGGTAACATTCTACGGATACCAATAGCCCGTACTATTGACATTTACTTTACATATGTACGTGGTCCTGACTTAGAATTATCAGCTGATATTTGTTTACGTACTTAACTTCAAATGGTGGCCATATGGTAGTGATGCGAATATATGGCAGCAGAAGCATCCTCACCTTAGCCTCTCACTATCAACTTCTACTCTACACCTCCACGTTGGTGGCTGCTGGGAGCCTAGTACCTCGACTGGAGATTGGGTAACCAACCCATTTGGAAGGTCATTGGTTGCAGCAAACAAGAGAGGAGGGAGTAGTGTTTTCTCACTAAGTCACTTCCTCTTGATCCAGGCGGCAGCGGACGAATTCCCTAGAAGGAATCAAAGGTGGTGTCTACCAGTTCTAGTCAAGTCGAACTATTAGTGTTATCCCTATATGAGCTGCTTCGATATATTTGAATCCCAGGTCTATAGCGATCTCCAATGCTGAGCCAGGGTGTTGGAGAAGAGTTGGTGGCGAATAAACCAACGGCAAAGCCCATATCCTTGAAGCGGGTTACTAACTCTGGAAACTTCGGTCCCTTGTCCTAAGGGTAACGAAGGGAACTGGTCTTTCAGCTTGGGGGTTGTACGTAGGGGTAACTTCCCGACCACGGAAAGAAAAAATCTAGTTCCGAAACAAACCTCGGATATGGATGGATTCACTATCGATGACCCTTGCAATCGAAACACGGACAACGACCTTCGGATCTGTGCGTGTGGAATGTTTGAACACTTAACAGACTGCGTGCAGTTGAATAATTAGCAGAGACCGTAGACTGCTATAAAGCATATATCACCGCCATCCAGGAAATGCGATGAACCAGGCAAAAAGAGTATAAAAATGTGACATCTATTACGGTGATTGCTATAGAGCGCTTATTCGGATGCGGATCCGTCATACGCGGCAGACTAAGGCAAGTAGTCTTAAGCTTTCGACACGTGAGCGAGTGTCTTATGACAATCCACACCAAGGTTAATTTCGCCAATATAATCAAATATTTCACATTTCGACAAAGCCTGGGAAAGACCCAAGAAGTCCAAATCGATACCCAGCATCTTTTAAACGATTTCAAGGCCGCATATGACACCATTTGTATAGAGCTATATAGAGCTATATAGAATCATGTCTAGTTTTGGCAACCCTGCCAAACTCGTTCACCTATGCAGAATGACGATGAAGAACACTCTCTGCTCCATCAAGGTCGGGAACAATCTCACTTAGACCTTTGATGTCAAAAGACAAGGAGACGCGCTGTCATGTGATTTTTTCAACATCATACTTTGAAGGATTGTGCGAAACTCAGAAGCCAACACCAGAGGCACAATCTTTCAAAAGTGTGTGCAATTATGAGCTTACGCCGACTATATTGACAAATTTGGCAGAACTCAGCATTCGCTAGTATTGAAACGAAGGCTGCCAAAATGGGTTTAGCGCTAAATGACGGCAAAACAACATCGACGAATTGAACAGAATGTCACAATTGACAGCTATAATTTTGAGGTAGTAAGAGACTTGGCTCTGCTATCGATTCTGAAAGCAACACCTCAGCTTTCTGCTGAAACGAAAAACAACTCCTGCCAGTCGCTGTTTCTTTGGGCTGAGAAGGCGATTGAGTAGTAAGACCCTATCCTAAACAATTATGGAGATTCTGTATAAGACCTTGATCATCTCAGTCTTGCTTTATGGCGCTGAAGCTTGGACTCTATCAAAAGCGAATGAAGATATCCTTGGTCGTTTTGAGAGAAAAATTCTTCGCAAAATTTTCGGTCCCGTTTTCGTTGACGGGATTTTTTAGTTAAAAAATTGCGCATCAGTCGTTTAAGATGTCTAGGACATGTAGAGCGGATGGACAAAAATGCTCCGGCCCGTAGAGTCTTTGAATACAACACTGAGGGATAACGCAGTAGAGGAAGACCTCCCCTTAGGTGGCGCACACAAGTTGAAGGGAACATAAACAAACTTGGAGTGCGCAACTAGAGGCAGTTAGCTAATGACAGGGCTAACTGCAGATGCTTGTTAGTGGAGGCCCAGGTTCACCCCAAATTGCAGCGCCACCTAAGTAAGTAAGTAATTAAAATATATTTTGAACTGCAGATTGTCGTATTTAACATTACCAAAAGTAAATTAATTGCTTCCTAAGACCAAATGGTTTTGGTTAGCAACTTGACATTAAATAAATTAGGCATCAAGCATCTCATCTTCACGTATTTAAGCACAAAAATAAGATACTTTCTATAATTAAAAATGATATAAAAATTAAGAAAAAGTTCTTGCGCACTATACATATGTATGTAGGTACATTACACAGATTTTATCAAATAAATAAATATTAACAGTGGATTCTCACCCTCAAGCACCTAATGACAACTTCCGTTTAATGCCACTATTTCACGTCTGTCACATAGATGCCGCCAAAATCGAACTGAAATGTCAAATATGAAAACAAGAAATGCCAACTTCGTAAAAATGAACTTCCTCTTTTTCGATACGTTCTCGTCGGTGTCAATTTGTCAAAAATTTTCACAAAATAAATCCTAGGTAATCTATGCGAAAATCTATGGAAATTATTCTACAAATATCTAAAATCGTTAAATAAATATATCTTGCGAAAGAATATGCAATCATTTTGTGTGAATTATTTTTATAAATAACAGAAATAAGTGCATTTTCAAAGCAGTGGTACTTGGTTTGACAGTCGGCTTTTACTTCAGTGTTTTCCTAAATCCTTGTGGATTTTTCAAGTTCTAAATTGATTTCTTGCACTTGTGATTATTATAATAACACTACTTCTCATAACGAGTAGTTCAGTAAACACCGGTGTTTGTGAAAATTCTGTGAAACTAACTTTGTTTATATTTCACTCTACTGTCAAGCGGTGTGCCACCAAATCTATAAAAAAATATAAATCATTCCACTGAAACTAACTTTCCTTTCCTTCTTATTACAGCCATGGTGCGTATGAACGTATTGGCCGATGCCCTCAAATGCATTAATAACGCTGAAAAGCGCGGAAAGCGTCAGGTTCTCCTGCGTCCCTGCTCGAAAGTAATCGTCAAGTTCCTGACTGTGATGATGAAGCATGGATACATTGGCGAGTTCGAGATTGTCGATGATCACAGATCAGGCAAAATCGTCGTCAACCTTACTGGTAGGTTGAACAAATGTGGCGTCATTTCACCGCGTTTCGATGTCCCAATCAATGATATTGAGAAATGGACCAACAATCTGTTGCCCTCACGTCAGTTCGGCTATGTTGTGCTTACCACATCTGGTGGTATCATGGATCACGAAGAGGCCAGGCGAAAACACTTGGGAGGAAAGATCCTTGGATTCTTCTTCTAAATAATTTAAACAGAAAGATAATTTTTTTTTTACAAAACACGAGAAATGTTTTAACTGTGAGGAGAATAAAAAAAATGGATAAAACTTAAAAATAGGTAAATCATGTTTCATTTATTTGTTTATAGCATATTTCAGTGGTTGGTGGTGTTTTGTTGTGAATGTGATCTTTGTGTAATGGCAAAGTGGTCATTGTTTACAATTGCCGCCAAATTTTTAATATAGTGCTGTGTACTAAACCACAGATGTTGCTAATTAAGTTCAACAAGAAGGCAAAGGAATTCCTAGTCTGGAGGATTTTTCGTGGCAGTTGTTCTAAATTTTTGTAAAGCGAACGCATTGGGACGGAATAAGCAACCCACGCCGCTACCTGCGAAATGTGTTTGCTGTTCGTTATTGATAAAAGAAAGTGAACCACGTGTGAAAAGGTGGTTGTCGATTCCATATGAACTCTACAGTTCTTGTGGAATATTTTAAGCATTTGTACATTAGCTTTAGATTTCGCACTACTACCTAATGCAAATCTGTACGTCATGGAAGCAATAATCTCCAGTGAACAATATTGCCACCCTGAGTAATGTAGGGAGTACAAACTGCTTTATTTCTTGTCTGTTTTCGATCGCCATCGTAGAGGTTTGGCTCAGTGATGAAATGGTTTCTTTTTGCTTTTTTCAATTGTTTTTAATTAATTTATTTTTCCTCTTAGGTTGCGCTACAGCTCGGGGTGAATCTGGGCCTCCAATAACAAGTTCCTACATGTCTCTTTGGCCCTGTCCTTAGCTCACTGCCAGCACTCCAAGTCGGTTGATTTCTCCTACTTGCGCGCACCACATACATACGTCGAGGTTGTTCCTTCGGGTTAGGTTCGAAGACTAGAGGCCGGAGCATTTGTGTTCATCCGCTCTACATGTCCTAGCTATGCGTAATTTTTGGACTAGGTCGATGTCGCTGTACAGATCATATATGTACCTATACAGAGGATGGAATTTTCGATATTCCAGTTTCCATTTGTTATTTGTGAGTGGCAGATATTCGGGTGTTCCCCTTTTTTCAATTCTTTGCGAGTTTTATCTAGACATGTATGTACATATGTATATGTTCTACCTGCCGTGGCCTTTACTTTTTCTTGTTTCCCGCTTCCTCGTGTTTGGTTCTTTGCATTTCGCTTGGTATCTATAGCCAAAAATCAATACTCATGGACGTGCTCCGTTGTTGACCCATCAAATTTTGGTTCTCGTGGGTTCTTTTCAATTCCGTTCTTTCAAATTCTGAATTCTGCTATTTGACTGACGATGACCTTCTCTTCTACGAGATTTTCACTTTGGTTTTGATATCCTTTTGCACTTTTCCTCCATTGTCGCTTTGTCCATATCCCTCATCTCCAGGGTTAATTTTGTTTTGTTTTTGCTTTTTTAATATTGCTTCAGAACATCCCTCGTTTTTATTATGGAATTGATGAGGTTAGCTATGCCCACTTATTAATGTCATCAAGAAACACTCTGTAAGACAATTAGGAAGACAAGATAGGGGTTACCGATGTACATTGGTTTTAAAAGTTTAAGTATTATGTGAGGAAAAAAATAGAGTTTGATAGAATAGTCCATATTCGTGTTGAACGGTTTGCAAAAAGGATCTCTATACTTAAAGGTATGTCCGAATACTTGAGGGTAAATTGTTGAGTATTTAAGGCATATGACGGATATTGCGAGAAAGCTGTTGAATGCAGTAAGGAGACTGCCTTACTGTCGCTGTATATGGGTGTGTGATTTCCCTTTCGTGATTCTTATTTTTTACCTTTTTTCGTTTTACTTAACTTGCAGGTTGTCCATTAATTTCCGCAACCTTTCTGAAATATGTAAGTTCCATGGTACTCTGATTGTTAACTCACACTGACCACTGTCTTTTGACATTCATTCATTTGACTGTCTTTCTATTTTCTGCCTCTTCTATAGATTACATTGGTTGCAATATTCTTTCTGAGGAAAAAATATAGCATCCCACATTCGAGTTGTAGACTACAGAAAATAATTTCTATAACTTCCGCTAAACTGATGAGCATTCAATGAAAAGAAAAAAATATTTCGCCAGAGCAATGTTTAAGAAAAAAAAAAATAAGGAAAGGCAAGAGGCATTAATCAGCAACATGTGATAAATTAGATAATGAGAAACTGCCTCATCTTCTGCACTTGCACCGTCCACATCCACAGTCATCTCAATGGTCTCCGTGTGATCCGCTTTTTGGTATTTCTGCGCTTTCTAGCCCATTTACTCACAGTCACGGAGGTCTTTTCCTAGATGTTTTGACACGTTCTATCGATTTCAACACGTTTTCTAAATTTCGACTTGAATGAATCAGCCCTTGTAACGCGCTATTACTCTAACAATACCCACACTGAAAATTTCTGATTAAATATCACTTTTCATTCGAAATAGGTTTCTTTACCAAACAAATGCCCAGCAAAAAATACAAATTTTTGGCGCCACAGGTCCACGGGACCCAGGGCATAGCTTCTCACAACCATTCGTGTTGTGCGTGTTATATTCTTTACACGAATGGAAGGGGCCTACTGTTTAATGCCGGAACCGAACGGCAATTTTTTGTTTTTGAGAAGCTTTTTCATGACAGTTTTTACTCTCGGACGCTCGCGAGAGGTGAGGCCGTGAACGAAATTTTAGATGTTGTCCGTGGATTGAACCTGGAACCCTAGCTTTTATTTAAAACATAAAATAGAAGCTAGCCTCCATCTTTGAAGGGATCTTATACATGTGGTCCATAGTTCGAGGCGAAGGAATTCCGGATCACTGAAAAACAGATGGTGCTCTGTAATTTGGAAGAGCTCATCTGCATTATTGTATGAGTAGATCTTCGGAAAGCATATTACTGTACTCAGCATTCAGTCAGATATGAACTCAAATTTATCTGAGTCTATTATCCTTCTTACAGATATAGCAGATAAGTTTATTAGAGTATCACTTTCTGCCACTATACAGTATAATAGAGTGATTTTAGTTTTAATGTTAGCTTGGCACTTGAACCTACAACCAACCACTCAATAACAGAACGCATTGAGCTCGTTCCAAAAATCGAGAACTAATATGTTAGCACGCTATAGCCACCACCCCATATGGAAATCTAGAAGATACCGAAGTCCATCAATCTTTCAATGACAAAGACATATGTACATAATTTAGGTTAAATTAAACTGTATTTCACTTTTATTATTATTATTTCAATGATAAATCTATAAAAAGCTTAAATTATAATTGGACTAATCCCATCAATCTGTCTTCGATTGAACTGACGACGTCATTGGCAAAGTTTTGCCATAATTCACCACTTGTGGTTGTAGAATATGTTTTCAATTTCTCAGCAACTTCTTCGTAAGCTCTGGAAATCTCCTCTTTTTTGGGCATGGATGCCTTTATACGCCCAATTAACTGACAGTAGATACTAAAATAAAATTCTTATCTTAAAATACAGATCAGATGATAGAATAATTAAAAATAACTCACCTTTCCAATTGAGTTTTATTTTTTTGTTGGTTCTCAATAAGCCACTCTAGTTTACCAAAAATAAAAGATAACTGCTCCTGGGCTTTATTGATGGCGGTTTCATGTTCGTCCATCGATTTCATTACTTCATCGAAGATTTCTTTGAAATTTGCATAGAAATCTGTTTGCAACTTTCCTTCAAGTTCGTTTAGTAGACGATCCTTTTCTTTGGTGACTTTTTCCATATACCTCGCAAATATTTGAGCGGAGCCTAGTACAATGATCACAAGTAAGATTGAGTAGATTATAATAGAGATGAGTTACCTGGTAGAGATACATCATCTCCACAGCGACGTATCTTTGCCAGTGAACACTCTTCATGACCATTGGCAATCGGCCTCTTTCGAACTGTGGACAAAACGATTTGATTCTGAATGATCACCTGGTTTGTTGTAACATTCTGTGAACGTTGACTGGAAGATTCATCGTGTGTTGAATCAATGAAATGCGGAGAATCATATGACCTGGATGGCAGTTGGTCGTACACTTGTTGATCGTTGAGATACCTGCTAATGTACCAGGTATTAATTTGGTCCTGGTTTTCATCCGATTCGGTGTGAATATCATGAGGAATTTGTTTAGATAATGAGTGAAGTGACGGAGTTGGGCTCTGTTCAGATGCAAAGTCAGAAACTAAATTTGGGGAATAGCGGTCGCTAGGTGGGACTACATCAGGTTCCTCAAAAATTTCTGACGTTTGATAGGAACTGCGACGTATTGGTGTGGAACTGGGGATAATCCATGGAGAATCAACTTGGTTTTGCGAATTATAAACAACATCCAGGTCATCGGTAGGCGACAACACCTATTGGAATCAAACAAGTCTATAATACGTATATTTTAGTAAATAACTGCATGATACCTGAGAGGTTGATGAACAGCTTTGCCTGTGTTGACTACTTTTGTTGATCTGCGATACTTCAATTGGAACTGGAACTGGGCTCAGTTCCCTTTCCTCTGGTTCTCGTCGGCATACCACATCCATGGATAATATCTCTTCTTCGGAAGATACCAATTCTACCAATTCATTGTCCGATTCCACGATATGAAAATTATGATTCGAATAGGAAGACGCACTACTGTTACATGATCTATTGTCGTCTACTACTGTTGTCCATTTTATCGTCTCCCTCTGCGATGTATTTGGTTTGCTACAAGAAGCTCCACGGTTGGTTTCCCTCTGCGATGTATTTGGTTTGGTATAAGAAGCTCTATTATTTTCAAAAGTTTTTAACTGATCGAACGTATTGAAGGAGGTTCGAGGCGAATGTTGCTCTTTCTGTGTTTTGCTTCTGTTGCTTTTTCCACATCGAGTAGGGGACGAAATTCGTAACATACGCTTCTTTGGTAACATCGTTGACTGGCTGTTAGTTTTTTGCTTCTGTTGCATTTTCCACATCGAGTAGGGGACGAAATTCGTAACATTTGCTTCTTTTGAAGCAACTTTTCCTTTTCTTCTTCTTACGGTTTGTTTCAATATTAAATCACTATCTGTGTCGCTACTTTGATTTTTCGGAAAGAAGCGTTGAGCACTTCGCTCTAGGTCTTGGTTTATTTTTTCAACGTTTTCGATAATTTGTTGCCTTTGCTGTTCATTGAAACAGGCTGCACTCGAATTGCTGCGTAGAAAGCTAATAATATTAGCATAGCCTCCATTTTCGACATACTCTAAGGCGGCGTCCTCTGGATCACAGTCCGGTTTGGTCAAATGATTCAATGGGCTTACAGTATTGACCTGTTTTCGTTTTGGGCTGATTCCGGTGTTGGGAATGGTGGCTTGTCTCTTACGGTAAGTTCTTTTTGGTTTCTTGGGGGGTGAAGTGGCATTGGTTCTGGAAAAATTTCGAGAAGATTTGCCAGATAGTTGAATCAGTTGTGAAGCGGGTTGGTCTCTATTTTCCAGTGTAGGTGGAGTATTGGGTTTCTGTGGCTGTTTGGTGGGATTGGTTTTGAAAAAACGACGAGATGATTTACAAGATAGTGAAATCAATTGTGAAGCGGTTTGGTCCCTATTTTCTAGACTGGGTGAAGTATTGGGCTTCTGTGGCTGTTTGGTCGGGGATTTCCTGGTTTTTGTGAGAGATTTATTCGCCGTCTTTCGAGGAACTGGTTCGGTAGGTTTCTTAAAAATTATTGAATCTTGTTTAATAGTCGATACACCGGTATTGTAACCGCTCTCCTTGATCGATAAGCTATTGTTGTTGGGTAACTCCGTTAATGAAGTTACTGCCTTTGAAGATAGGGTGTTATTAGTCGTTGATCTTTTATCGACTCTTTTGTTTAAGTTGGGGTTAGTGGCGTCTTTTTCCGATTTTCTGGGCTTTGGCAGATTCTTTTTCAAAACATTTTTTAGAGTGACTTCCGGAAGCATTACTGCAGATGGTACAAAACTGTCTTGTGTACACAAAATTTCTGAGCTATCATCGTCTGTTAAATATTTTTCAATTGTATTGGGAGTTGATGCTGCATCTGACTCTGAATAAGAATAGGATTTGTTGTAGAAATCAAGTAAGTCACGGTTTGCCTTAAGACGCTCTAATTCATTTTGAGGCAAAGTGAATACTGCGATACGGGCATTCCTCAATTCAGTGGAAACTTCGATGGAAAAGATAGCTGGCTCAATGGAAACTACAGTGCAGTGAAATTTATCACTGAAAATAGAAGTTATTTACAGATGTTTGCAGACGTTTTAAAACACTTACATTTGAAGCTTGTCGATTTTTATTTGTATTGAAACTTCTTGTAGATCTTCGTTGCTTTGCTTTAATTGACAAAGGAACGAGACACTCTTCGATGTGTAGTTGAAATCAATCCAAAATTTGTCAGCATTCTAAATTGAAAGAAAATGTTATCGCTAGCAACATAGCTGCTTAAGATAAGTCATTAGTTAAGTAATTTAATTCCTAGCATTGCACTCATTGAAACTTTTACAAACTGCAGGTGCACTATTGAATATCATTTGAATTATTTGGTCACTGCACTCACTTCGCCAAATTCCACAACGTTCCTATTGCAAAACTACAGAGTGGGTGAATAAGGGTTCATATAGCGCCAGTGTAATGAAAGTCGCTGTACTGATAGCTATGAGTACCAATGACCCAGAAAGATAAACAAATAAAAATAAACAGGCAGGAAAAAATCGGAGAAATGACAACGATAAAGAAGAAAGACAGGATATGTTAGCCATGGTACAACGAACAGTCTGCATTGCCATGACCGGTGAGCTATCATGACTACATCAATGGGTGCACTCGAGGCATTTCTGTAGGACTACAAATAAAATTATAAGCGGGTAACGTATGGCTATCCAAAACCATTCTTCATTCAATAGTGAGGGTACGGGGTCAGGTATATACTCGGAACATATACATACATAAACATATATATGGCTTTGAGACAAATACACTGTGTTCCAGGCAGAGGTTCTTTGTTGTACTCAAAGCTGTGGAATTACTTGAAATGAAATTATTATCAGACAAGAATATTCCCATCTACATTGACAGTCAGGCTGCGCTAAAGACGCTTGAGTCCCGCGTCACTAAATCTGAAATAGTCATGAGTTGTCATGTTCGTAGAACCTTGTCAGATTATATTGGGTACCTGGACACTGCAACATACATAGATGATAGTGCAAATGCCGATGTACTGCTCAAAAAAGTAGTAGAGCTCCCACTAAGTAACGTAATTGGGCATGGCTAAGAGAATTTCTCGATAGAATCATCAATATGACCAATCCATAAAGACATAGGGTGTTGAACGCCTTGTGGCCTGTTTAGATCGGATACAATTTCGGGGATTTATAAAACAAAGCAGATCAAGGATAAGAATAGTGATAGGCCTTTTAAGGAAGCACACTAAGAGATTCGAATTGAAGCGCTTAGAATATGAAGGGCCTAAGCGACATTTTTTTTTAAATTTGCCTTTTTTCTTACAGATGAAGGGTCCTATATGAAAACTTAAATTTCTGTCTTATCTGGACTTCTCTATCGCTTCTAGATTATTTAGCAAAATATGAATAATTACTATCGAACACGGATACATGCAGCTATTGCCTGCACCTGTGAATGCCAAGTCATTGTCCAAAGTAAAGTAAAGCATCTGGAAAGATACTTCTTCAATAATTTAGAGATGATTGGATCTTTGAACCAAATTAAGTGCATGGATGAAATGGTTTAGGTTTCTTACCGTGAATACTCCCTGTGGATCATAATTAGTGCCTAGCATTTTATGATAAGCCTCATAACCCTACTCAACCTAACCTAAATGTACTAGGTACCTCTTAAAGTGTGGCCAATATTTGAAGTATATGTGTGTTTAATTAAATAGCTCAAGATTTTTGTTGACTGACTTCTTTCAATCTAATCTTCTAAATTACATATTGTTACTTACCTCTGGTTTGAAAAGTTCGACACTTTCAAACAATGTTGTGGTACAATAAACGGAAAAGACTGCACAACTTTGGGTAATCCTCATGTTAAACGTATTCAACAACTCTCTGGAGATCTAATAAACAAATATTTATAATAGAAATAGAGTACAAATGAAATAAAATAAAAAATTGTAGTTAAGGAATATTGGAACGCATTGCTTTTTTTCAGGGGAATACATATAATATATGGATGTATAGATACATAATGTGATAAAAGATTTGAGTTTGAAACTCGTTTGCTCTTTTGCGACAAACAATTTAACTCAAGCGTAACAAAGGTAAATAATCTATGATGTAGGATTTTGATTATAATTAATCATATTCGCTTCCTATCATCAATTTTAATATTTTATGCAAGTATGTAGTTACATCCCACTTAACAAGATTACACTAGTGATTCAGTTCATAGCTTATCGTTGTAATAACAAACATAGTGGTTGAGTCCTTATAGCCATCAAATCATATTACATTAGCAAAATTGTTTACAGAAAGGTGTTATCTGATTTAAAATGATTGTCTGCAAATGGTAACGAACTAATTTGATTGGTGGTGTTGCACGCTATTCTTCCGTACTCAATGTAGTTCAACTTCCGAATTAAGTAAATAGTATCTTTATGCATAAATGTAGGTATGTATGTAATCATAGTTACTATTGATCTTAAACTTACCTTTTCAAAATTAACATCATCCATTGCAAGTCTTAAAAGCAAATTTTGTAGATCTTCACTTCGATCTATCTCGGTGACCTTTTTTTGCCTATCTGACTCATTTAAATATTTAAGCACTTTAGTAATTAATTTCAAAGATACTTTTTGCGTATTGTAGTCTCCAACGAATTCAATTGGCATCCAAAAGAGTGCACTAAAAAAACGTTAAGTTAATAAAGTAATAGTGATTAAAAAAAGGAAGCAAAAATTACATTATTTCTATTTCCAAATTGGCTATTATCTTCATAATATCTGTCGAAGCAGAATCGAAAAGCGATAAACACATTTCCATAACTTCTAGGTGATAATTGGCAATTTTGGTCTGATATTGCAAGGAAGCGACGATATATGAAGTGCAGACTGGAATCCTTTTTTCGAATTTTTTTTTGTGCATGTTTTGTGAATCGATCTGGTGCTGTAATCTCTGTGAAAAAAAAATTAATTATCATAATTTAAGCAGCATCGACAATGGACTAATAACCCACTTTGGTGAGCTATAAATCCACAAATTAATTATAAAACCAAACCCATAATGACCCGCCGAAACGATTTGTATTATGAAATAATTATGACTCACATACATAGCTCCTGATGTCTGCCTGAATATCCTCAGCGGAGCAGGGAAATTGCGTGAACTGCCTAACGAAGGAATAGTGAAGTCTGGTATTGTCGGTCTGCACGAAAACACCACCAACGAACTCTCGAATTGTTTTAGAACCATCCATAGAATTAGAAAATTTGAACTCAGTATTATTGCATCAGACGCCATATCCATGGAACCGTAGGAAAAGTGTTGGGCAAGGTCATCAAAGCTCCAGTGACGATAGTATCAATACCCACCCCTTCTAAGATGGATTGCTTTGATAGATTTGCCAGATTATGATACATGTACATACATAAGTATGAATGAGTGGTAAATCAAGCAGACCATCTAGAGCAGCGCCAGGCATACTCGAAACAGTTTCGAAGATTTGTACGTTAGAGGCCTTTCCACAAAAAAAAACCAACGTATAAGCTGCGCTACGGTCTTATTGTAGCCGAATAGATCCAAATAACCTTTTGATATAGTAATAAGCCTCATGATGTCTTGCCAAAACCACCCTCAAACTGTCAGAAAACTGAAAGCCTTTTCGATATATGTATGTATTCAAATTAATATTCTTTGACAAGAAAGGATTTCACTTACTTACATAGATGGCGCTACAGTTTGGAGTGAACCTGGGCCTGAACCAACAAGCTGATCCTTAGCCCGGTCCTTAGCCCTTAGGCCCCCCCTAAGACGAGGTCTTCCTCTACTGCGGTGTCCCTCCGGGTTAGATTCAAAGACTCTACAGGCCGGAGCATTTGCGGCCATCCGCTCTATATATCCTAGCCATATTAAACGACTGATGCGTAATTTGTTGACTAGGTCGATGTCGCTGTACAGCTCCTATAGTTCGTCGTTGAATCTCTTCCAAGGCCCGTCAACACAAACGGGACCGAAAATTTTACGAAGAATCTTTTTCTCGAAGCGACAGAGGATTTCTTTATTTGCTTTAGATAGAGTCCAAGCTTCATCGCCATAAAGCAGGACTGGGATGATCAAGATCTCCTTAGCTCTTCGGGATAGGGCTCTACTACTCAAATGCCTTCTCAGCCCAAAGAAACAGCCATTGGCAAGTGTAACTCTTAGTTTGATTTTTGATGTGATGTCGTTTTCAGCACTTTTGATGGTATGTTGGCAGCGTTGCCACTGGTCTTCTGCACTGGAAAGAGTCGTTGAGAGAATTTGGGATACGCGTTCGGCGAAGATTCTGGCAACCTCTTGTGATTGCAGTTTTTCGGCGTTAAATCTTCTAACAGTCATTCTTCTTTGTTGTCGCGTTTAGGATACTCGCATTGGCATTTGTACCTTGACTGCAACAAGGTAGTGATCCGAGTCGATGTTGGCTGCTCGGAACGTTCGGACATCCAGAATAAAGGAGACATGCCTTGTGTCGTTCGCAATGTGATCAATTTGGTTGACCGTTTCATGATCAGGAGACCGCCATGTCCCCTTGTGAATATTGAGATGAGGAAACCTTGTGCTTGCTATAGTAACGTGCCGCAAAGTCAATAAGCCTAAATCCGTTGACAGACGTGGTGTCATGCAGGTAATCTGTGCTATCTAGTTATACATAGGTTATTTGTGGCAGAGGCATTACCGAATCATAGGGAAAGTAAGCTCATGGAACGACGAAGGTTCTCTGTAAACCATTCGTTTCAGTTTTGAAACAGAATTGTCCAACTTTACCCAATTCAACAAGCTCTCAAACTTTCATATCGCTTGTCACTGAGTACCATCCCACACTGTACATCAAAACCACAGAGGCGCTTATTCCGCACCCACGGGTCCTATACCCGTAGTCGTTATATGTTTGTACATATAAAACCATGCTTCACATGTGAACATACCATAATGTTCATAATTTAGTTTATCAAACTGTAAATAAGTGTTAGAAATCAAATGAAAATAAAGATTATCGCACTTTGGCTATAACACAGCAATAAAAAAACAGCAATGCACACCTACCTTTGTATGCAACCTATACATAGATAAAGTTAGATGCTACAATCAAGTTAACAATTAGCAATGAAAAACTCATAAGGGCACACTAATTTTATCTAATTAAATCTTATTATATATTAACATTAAATAACATACATACAGAAGAGTTACAAATCTGTCTAGGACGGATTCTATCATTTATCTTTCTAACTGGGTACATACTTAAATGAGCGTTATGTAATGAACTTTATGATTAAAATATGATGATATTAATGATAAAACAAATAACCCCCAAAAATAAACGTAGCTCTATATTAGATATGTACATATGTATGTATGTAGACGAATTGTAGAGAAAGTTAATTTCTACATATTTCGTTAGAACTTTGTGTGGTAAATCATTTAAATTTTAAATTTAAAAATTACATTTTTCTTGCCAAAAATTTAAGTCCTTAAAATCAAATCTTACTTGATAGTTAAATTATTAAATATAAGTATAAGTTACTAGATATAGTTTACAAACGTATGTACTACAGGGTATATGGATATAATAAGTTCATAAACTGTTGCTACACTTCCCTTCCCCTATTAGTTAAATATTCGCATTACTTACGCAACATATCTTATCACATAAAACAAAGTATTAGTGCTTTAGGTTATTTATTACTGAATCGAGAACTGAAATACATTTTTGGTCTGAGCAGATAACAATCTAAACTATAAACAAATAACATGCATACAGCACACACTTTGTAATGTTGTTTTGTATGAAAAACTCTCTAGAATATAATGCAGATTACGTATATACATATGTAGGTAGGTACATATGCAAAACACGTAACTAAAACAGAACATAGCAACCGAAGTAAACTACAGTCTGCTTCATTTAATTATACGCACTAAATTCTTGTCCTCTACACCTCCACGTTGGTGGCTGCTGGGTGCCTAGTATCTCGAATCGAGATTGGGTAACCAAACCCTTTGGAAGGTCGTTGGTGGCAGCGGACGAGAAAAGGGGAAGGAGTATTTTAGCACTATGGTACTTTCTCTTAATTTATGCGGCAGCGGACGAATTCCAGAGGCGTCTACCAGTTCCAGTCAAGTCGAACCCTATCTCTAAAGAATACAGCTCCATTTAGGGGAACTTTCTTCACCAAACTGGAATTTCATTAAATAGAAAGTTTAATTAGTGATGGGTAGCCTAAATGGAATATTCCATGGTATTACAAAGGTTTTTTTTTGTCTATGGAAGTGTGTCTATATTCTATTACAGTCAACCGCCCTTACCTAAACCTAAACAAAGATCAAATCATATAACATACACCTCCTTTCAATATTAATCAATAATCAGTAAGGTACTTTAAAAATGAAGCTGATTTGAGAGGAGTAGAAAAAAAAGTGAAAATTGCTTTTCAACACATTTTGGTGCGCCTAATAAAGTGAATCAGACTGTATGTAGGCATTGTAGTTGAATTTTCTTTGCATTTCATGAGTTTTAGAAACTTAGCCTATACCTAAAGAGCATTATTATGTACTTCTCATGGATGCAAATGAGTAACTATTTACGTTCACAAATGTGTAAAGTAAAATTAAGTATGTACATATATATGTGTGTGTACCTATAAAACTTATTGAAAATATTTCATACAAATAAATGGTTGTTGACAATAACTTATTTAACAGGTGGTTCATTTAGTGACTAACTCTGACGTACCTACTTAATTTTAATTATTACTTGGCCTGAAGTATTTATAATATAATTCCAGTTGTGCTAGAATGATATATGGTCTACTTTAAAACGTTGTAGAGCTGCGATTCTGCAACATTGTTTAAGAAAACAATTCATTAGGTAGTCAGATATGTATGTAAAGAATTAAAGAATGTAGATCTGTAGATCAATGGAAAACTACTTTGGTGCATAAAGTCTTGCCTCAGATGGGGTAACACTTCACAAAATAACTGCTGATTGACTCATCTGTACGATGAAGTTCCGATACTGGTCAGTTTTTATTTCATTAATGTAAGCTTTAAGATACATATATATGTACATATTGTATGTACATTGTGAACCTGCCTTTTATTCTCTATAAACTTAGGTATGAGATCCAATCAATGGTGTTAGATCCGGAAATTTTCAGGTTTTTCTAAATAAAGAAGGTCTAGGTTCCAAATTGAGATCCACTAATGGTTATTGATGTCAAACATGAATACCCTGGACTGCAATGCACGACTACTTTCAGTATATGTATCTGTCAAGGTTTTGCTGGTATAAACCATCAACGACTCTGCATATCTATCGTATGTATGCCTTCAGTACAATTAATTAAGAGTCCTTCAATCCTTTGAGAGAAGATTATTAATAACAAGTTGTACATAGGAAGTCTTGTTTATTTTATTGGTCTTTGGCCAAATGGAATATCCACGTGCAATAGCTACTTAAATTCACCACAATACTGAATGACTATAGGGTCGGTGAACTTAGACCAAAGTTTAATGATGAGAAAAGAATATACATATGTACATAGTATGTATGCATGCATGCATTTGTATGCCCATATTAAACTGGTTCCAAACCGTATGATGCGGCTGTGGGAATGTGCGAAAATATTTGCAATTAAATAGAAATTCGTGCTTCTCATTATAAAATGGAAAATGCACTCGTGATTGGAATGCAAAAACCTACATACATATGTATGTACATATGAATGTACCAACTATGTAGTTCATATAAAAATAAGCAACGACTTCCTAAGATCTACTAAGTATACATATGTACATGTATATGTACATACATATGTATGTACGTATCACCCACTCACTAAATGCTAAAGTAAACTATCTCAATTTATTTATCCCCCAGTAATAACAATCACAGTAAGCAATTATAATAATCGGTGCTGAAATAATAAGATTTGTAAAATCTGGCTGTATATTGTGAAATAGTACCCATCCGCGTCTTACTCATGCAATGCAATAGGGGATACCTACAACATTAGATAACATGTAAACACTCAGAATGGAAGAATACAAACAGTTATTGAATAATCATTATATTCATTATTGTCACCGCCTTTGCAATAAATAACGTAGCATGTTCTTCGTATCCCATAAGGAATAGCACCTAACAAATCTCACATCTAATAGCCATCACTTATCTAACGAAGTGGGGGGAAAACGCACCTATATGTACCTACAATTCATATGAGTCAGAGACTATGGCTATGGCGTCTCCTTCAGTTGGCATCCATATTTGTTTTAAGTGGTTCAGACTGCAAATTTTTTTATTTACTGATTAATGACCGCAAAATAGTAATGATAACAAAACTCAACTAACATTCCGATGTTTGCACGCTGAACAATTGTGAATGTGGTAGTAACCTTTCTAAAGCGGTAGGTAATTAAGTCTTACAGAATCCTTGTTTTCGTTATAATTACGAACTTCTAGTTGAGTTGTTAGTTAAAGAGGTATTAGTATAGGTATACCTATGCACATTTATAATAACAATCAAGTGAATTTTTATGAGACGAGACACGATCTCAGGTAGTAACTGATGTAAACAATCTACAGTTGCTCACAGAATTAAAAATATACTCTTTAGGTATGTATGTACTATATGCACTTTGCTGATACGACTTCTTGGGAAGTATTATTACTGGACCATAATTTATTCAAGGACTTGAAAAACTTTTAGTGAATGACCGATCACTTACAATCAGTTTCATACATCTGAGGATCACCCGCCCCAAGGAATGTTTTAACTGTTAATGACCGACGGAATAGAAGAAAAACACAAAAAATACATTTTAAGGCTTTGTAGGTGAAAAGCTTAAAACAGTTGAACACTATTAATACCTGCACCATGAAGTGGAAATCTCAATTTTTTTTTCTTAACGTGTTTAGATAAAACGGATGTTGAATGTACATAGGTAGATTCTTGTAGATATTTCCACTGATCATTACACAACGATTTCAAAAAATACCTTGAAGTATCTAATTATTTTTGTTGATGCTTTTGATTAGAGCCACAGGTGACTGGCTGGTAACTGGTTTTAGAGTCAGTAATTGTGTTACATTTAATTAAAACAAAAGTGCGAAATGATTCTCTGACCAACTGTACCACAATATATACTTCGCTACGTACTTATTAAAACGTGCGCGATAAACAGCACGTCGATGATAAAATTCAGTGATTCTCGTACTCTCTTCGCATTTATGACATCTAACAAGCATGAAAAAGTATAATCGCTTTAATTTGATAAACCCTCAATTAAATAAGACTTTGAAATTTTCATGAAAAGGCAACAAACTCCAAACTAATAACTTGAAGTAAAACTACCAAGTAAAGATATAAATCAAAATATATTTTCGATTACAACGTGACCACAATCAGAAAGTTGATTATGCACGATTATAATAAAGCTGCGGTTAATAGATTCCAGAACATTCCCCTCAATAGAAGAAAAACTTTGAAGTTTGAAATAGCAACGACCTTTGCCTCCACAATAGCTGCGTGAATTAGCACTTACGCTAGACGGACAGTTCTTCTTATCTTTTAAAGGAAAGAAAAGGCACACGTGTATGTTGTGAATTCACATTTATTTTGGTTTATAAAAAGGAAAACAATAAACAATTGAACATATAAACTTGTGAATTGTATTTTTTTTTTTTATTTTACGTAAAATAGCTCAGCTACGCTTGCGTTAAACGCGGTTGCATTAAAAAAAAAAAACGGTAACACTGTGATATCATGAAGAGTACTCCAATTTCTCGTCTCAACTGCTTAGTTAACAGCAGAGAAGTACTCCTGAGACTTCAATGGATCAGCGATCATTGATTTACTGCCTGGCTTCCAGTTGGCTGGGCAAACCTCACCGTGCTCATCAGTAAATTTAAAAGCCTGCACTAGACGTAGAGTTTCATCCACACTACGGCCGACAGGCAAGTCATTCACAGTGATTTGTCGTAAGTTCTGCTTGCCATCAATGATGAAAAGTCCACGGAAAGGAACACCACTTTCTTCGTCGAGAACATTGTAAGCACGAGCGACCTTCATTGATTTATCAGCGAGCAATGGAATGTCCAAGTTACCAAGACCTCCTTGCTTGCGAGCGGTGTTGATCCATGCCAAATGGGTGAAGTGTGAGTCTGTCGAGCAGGCAATCACTTCAGCACCAATGGCACGGAATTCCTTTACACGGTCGGAGAAAGCAATAATCTCGGTTGGGCAGACAAAGGTAAAGTCCAGAGGATAAAAGAAAAGAACCACGTACTTGCCCTTGTAGTCCTTAAGATTGATCTCCTTGAATGCACCATTGATGACGGCGGTGCCAGAGAATGCGGGAGCTGGTTTTTGCAATTGTGGCATCTAAAGAAACAAAATAATAGTTACCCTTTTAAACAATGGGAAATCAATTACGCAATAAACTACTGCTACGAGCGTCATTTTTTTAATCGTATTCTCTTTTGCCAATGATGTTGGAAGAGTAGAGAGAATGAATCTGCAAACGAGTTTGCTTAAGAATAGGGTGGCGGTTTATCCGATTTACTCACCGAATCAAATTATTTCCCCATCAATAGCAAAAGGAGTACGATTGAAAATATATGTATTACAAAGCTTAATCATGGTACTTACCTTAATAAATTGATTAGTAATTTCCTTTAGAATCTAAGAACGTCACCAATTCTACGTGCACTTTCCACAACGACCGCGAAAAGAATAACGAAACTTGAAAAAAATGCCGACACACGGAAAACGAACGAGGAATAGGAAAAAATTAAGAAGCAGACAAACGGGAAATTGGCAAATAAGGGGAAAAGTACCGGCTACTTGCTGTTGCTATTGGAATGAGGTGAAGTAGAGCAACTAGTGGTTTCGAAGCTAATATGGTTGTTTCGCTTAGGGAAATTTGTAGATCTAGAAATTTCCTAGGGATGTATTTTTTATGCGAAGCCTAACAGCCTGTTCACATCAGTTGAACAGGTTTAAAATTAAATACAACTGGAAACTGACTTGAAAAAAAGGGGAAATAAAAGGTTTTTTTTTCAAAGCAGATTTAAGGTTGGGGGCATTGTAACTGCATGTGTAATTTATTTAATGTATTTTTATATTAGAATATAGATATGTAAGGCTTACCACTTATGCATTAATACATTCTTTTGTTTTTGTAGAAGTAAATATAGCATGTACATACAATATATAATAAAGAAGGATAAAAATATATAAGTCTTCGTGCAATTGATTGTTTGATAATGACGTGAAGATATAGTATAGCATGACCGTATCAAATGGAGAACGATGATTTAGTTCCGGTATTATGATCTCATCTATAACCCCCATCTGGTCAACATCTTTGGGACCAGCTATGCCTGCGTCAGAGGTCACGGTAAAATTTATACCCAAAATAGATAGACCTTTAAGCCCCACTTCTTTTTTCCCCAAATATCACGGTCCTATATAGGAATCCACTTTGATAAAACCAATATGCCCATCAACCTGGAAAATCGACAAGGTATGCTATTTAGAAACTCACCACGAGAATTAACAAATCCCTCAGAGACAAAGAAAATAAAGTGCACGACTGGGTCGTACGAACTTGCACCTTATTGCAATAAATTTACAATCTTATAAGAACTGAAATAAAGTCTTGTTTTTCTTACACATGAAGCCTAATAAAGTGGGCGTGGCATTTTGCATTTTCGATGGAAATGATAGCATTGAACTGATACTACGTATCTTGGATATTTCAAAAATCGTTCTTTTGTAAAAATGCTCTCAAAGAGTGGGCGTGGCCGTATATGGAGTTCAGGTGAATTATAGAGAACATCAAGGCCTATTAATTTTGTTTTAACAATTTTTTTAGATTTTTAGTAAAAATTAAATTTATGAAAAGTGGGCATGTCAGTTTTAAAATTTTGGTACGTCATATCTTTGCATTTGTCATATCAACCTCAGATATTAAATTTAAGCCCAATCACTGGAGAAATAGCCGAGAAACAGTCAATTTCTAAAATTACAGTTATACGCATTTTTCACACAAAACGTGGTATGCCATCTAATAGGATATGCCCAAACTAACTCGCATATAAAATCTTATCGAATTCATTTTTAGTGAAATCGCCTTTAAGTAAAGTACCCTTAATTTTGAGGTTAGAATGAAAATTCCAATTCCGACTCTAGGGATCATCCAACAGACCCCAGATATGAAGTTTGAAGTAAATCCGTCCACCCGTTTAGACTCCAGTCGAATATACAGACAGACAGACAGACAGACGGAATTGGCGGACCCACTTTTTTGAATTTCTCCATCATAGTAATGCCAAGTTTGATTAAAATCCCGAGTTCGAAATTTTTCACGAAACCAATACTTGCCCTATAGGTATAGGTGCAAGTAAAAAAATGTGTTTGGCAGCTTCCTTGACCACAAAGAAGCTTTCGACAATACTGAGCATGTACAGTACATAATACTATATCTTATATATCTGGGCGCAACATCTAAATCTTCTGCTGCTACATTCGACCTTCCTAAACCACTCAATTCTATGAGCTTGCCATTGACGCGATTGGGCTCTCTGCTTAATGTGGTGGACACCAGCGACGTTGTGTTAATTATAGGGGACTTTTATCTGCCCGATTTTCAATGGGTTCTATCAGATGAAGAGTCAATTTTGTCGCCACGAATCTCTATTCGGACAAAGAGGTACTTTCATTGATTGTCTCTCTGATTCTGGCCTTTATCATTTAAGCAGTGTCACTAACAACTTAGGTGGACAACTCGACCTGATCTTCTCCCCAGACACAGATAACTGTGTTGCGTACTCACTCTGAGAAAAAACTGAATAACTTTCTAAGCAAAACATCAATCTCAACGTTATTTTTGAAAATCCGAGCTTTCGCGCTGTTCTAATTCCGAAATTTTCAATTGTTTTACACAATCTGTGCTTTTTGCACTCCAGAAGAACTCCTCGCCTTCCATACCCTAGTTTAAAAAGAGTTACGATCACTTCAGAATATATACAAAGAAATAAACTCTGGTATGTTTATCTTAAATCTCGGTCGGACACTGACCCAGGGCCTAGCTTCTCACAACCATTCGTGTTGTGCATGTTATATTCTTTACACGAATGGAAGGGGCCTTCTGTTTAATGTCGTATCCGAAGGGCAATGTTTGTTTGGAGAAACTTTTTTATAACAGTTTTACTCAATATGGCAGACATACAAGATAACAAAAAGATCTGCATCGGCCTTCATGATGCCAAGACTTTTCTTTGGACTATCAATCAGCATGGCAGAATGCTATATTGAAAACTGGTTGAATAAAATAGTTCACCATTACTAGAGGAAAGCCGCAGGTAACACACAAGCCAAAATGTTTATCCCAAACATCTCCTGTACAAGAACGAAATAATTCGTAGGACTGACTAAGACAGATTCGTATAGTCACAGAAATTGTCACAGGACACTGTTAAGTCAAAAACACCTCATGACTATGGGTGTAGGCCAAGGTAAAATCTGCAGAATGCACTGAATTGTTTAATCAGAACACGTCATCGTCATTTAGGTAAATTGTACTTTAAGGCAGAGGATAAATCAGCCAGGTTGACCAAAGAGAGACTTGGTAAAATTGGAAGAAATCGGAAATTTTTGACGCTTTGATGAAATCGTAGTAGCTTTATAAATATTTATTTACATATGTACGTAGGAGGGTGAATCATCAATCTGTCAAATTGACCTTGCAACTGGGCAACCCAATACGTAATGAAATACATCCAGGCCGATTTGAAAGCCTCTGGTATTCCAGATGATACCAGATCCTATTTTAAAGACTTTAAATGAGAATGTAAACTAAAATTTTAATCGCCGATTTACGTAGGTGAGTTCTTTCTTTACTGCACCGTCCCTCTGGGGTGGATTGGAAGTGCCTCCGACTTATATTTGAACTCTTCTGAGTTTTCTCCTTAAGGCACTTCCCCTCGAATCAGGCGGTAGCAGACGAATTCCCTAGATGGAAACCAGTTCCAGTTAGGTCGAACTATTAGTGTTATCCATATATGAACTGCTTCGACACATTTCTATCCCAGGCCTATAGGGATCTCCAAGGTGCCAGGGTGTTGGAAAAGAGTTGGTGGCAGATGGACCCTTAAGAAGTCTTAAGCTTTCGACATGTGGATACCCCATACGATAACAAAGAAAAATTACTGTGAGGCGATATAACGTCGAAAAGCTGCAATCACAAGACACCGCTAGAACTTTTTCCGAACGGATATCCCGATATCTCGCTACGACTCCTATGCCACCAGCACCAAATGACGAAGACCAATGGGAACGATGCCAACATGCCATTAGAAATGCCTCAATTGATGTGCTGGGTTTCGCCCGATCACCACCAAGAAACCCATGGTTTGACGAAGAATGTGAGAAGCAAATGCAACTAAAGAAGTAGCATACAAAGCGGCATTGCAAAGAAGGACGAGAGTGACTCGTTAGCTTGGTAGAGGGCATACACCAACTTATCTCTAAAATTTGCTCAGATGAGAGTATTCCTGATAAATGGAATTTAAGCATTGTTTGCCCGATACACAAGAAAGGAGATCCCATACTGTCATACTGTGTGAACGCCTGAAACCCTTCGTCAAAAACCTGATCGGCCTCTATCAGTGCCGGAAAAGGTCAGGAAAGTTCACAGTAAATCAAAATTTTCACACTTCGACAGATCCTGGAGAAGACCCAAGAAGTCCAAATCGATACCCAGCATCTTTTAATCGATTTCAAGGCCGCATATGTCAGCTATGTATATAGAATTATGTCTAGTTTTGGCAACCCTGCCTAACTCGTTCACCTATGCAGGATGACGATGGAGAACACTTTCTGCTCCATCAAGGTCGGGAACAATCTCACCTAGACCTTTGATGTCAAAAGACAGGGAGACGCGCTGTCATGAAAAGGAGACTCAGAAGGATTGTACGAAACTCACAAGCCAACACGGGAGGGGCACAATCTTTCAAAAGTCTGTGCAACTATGAGCTTATGCCGACGATATTGACATAGGCTGCCAAAATGGGTTTAGCGCAAAACGAGGTCAAAACCAAGTATGTGATTTCAACAGGAAGAATGTCACAATTGACAGCTATAACTTTGAGGTAGTAAGGGACTTTGTCTACCTTGGCTCTGCTATCGATTCTGGAAACAACACCTCATCTTTCTGCTGAAACGAAGAACAACTGTTGCCAATCGCTGTTTCTTTGAGCTGAGATGGCAGTTGAGTAGTAAACCCCTATCCCGAACAATTAAGGACCTTGATAAGACCTTGATCATCCCAGTATTGTTTTATGGCGCTGAAGCTTGGACTCTATCTAAGGTGGACGAAGGATATCCTTAATCGCTTCGAGAGAAAGATTCTTCGTAAAATGTTTCGGTTTCGTTTGTGTTGACGGGCTATGAAGTAATAGATTCAACGACGAAGTATACGAACAAAATTACGTCGTACTCTATAATTACTCAAATAGTTATTCAGATTTAAGAGTTTAAATTGGTATTAATATTCGAATAATGACTATCTTCAGCTCAGGATTCGCGAACAATAACAAAACAATGAAGAAATATTTTTTGATTTGAAGCAGGCGTGTGTATTATCTTTCTAGATAAGAAGTCAAACGTCAAATCGAGCACGAAGCAGATTAGCAAATTGATCGACCAATCGTTTCGAAATAATAAATTTGTTCAAAGAAATTTCTTGGACTAAAACTCACAGGTAGGGGAAATCGTTTACTTTCTCGTGAGATCTCTTTTCTGCTCTTTTTGCAACATGATTTGATTTCACCATTTTCGACCTAATGTACATATGTAGGTACAGACACTTTTCGGCTCTTACAGTATATTCGATTTCGCAATGATGGTCATAACGTATTTATAAGAAAAGGTACATATGTACTTCTCTCTTGATATCTTGCATTCCTGGTTATAATGCTTTAACGTGGTTCATAAACGAAAAAATACTGTAATACCATGCATTACCGGAATATATGTCATTTTCCAGAATAACATTTTATTCTGACTATTTAAACTACCGACACATAATTAATAATTCAAAATTCCATCACTGCACAAATTGAATTAATAGACTTGCCCATTAACCAACTTACCACATAAAGCTTTAGCCATTTTAGAAATAGCGGAAATGAACTTGATGCACCATTCTCCATGTTGTACACAATGCTTTTGAATCCAACAGCTATGTCATGAAACAAATGCGAGTTCTAAAATAAACAGTTCCAAAGTCAGAAATATTTTAAATTTGTTTAGTAATATAAAAAATAAAGTAATTAAACATATAGATCTGCTTCACCAATTAACTAAAACTTACATATTCATCTGCAGAAAGTGCATAGATTTTTGTTATTGCTTTCTTGATATCTTTGACGACTTGTTCCGATGGAATTTGTGAAGAAAATAATTTTGAATACGTCATTTTGATGGCAAAATTCTTTTCAGCCGTAATTTGTTTTTTGAAAGCGCACAGTTGTTTGTTATAAAACGGATAAATAATATGTTAAATTGTTTGAAATTGTTGATGCAACTTTACACGTCTAAAACAATGGCTAAACTGACACTTGTGACTTATTTCCTTTGGCAATTTAACTGTAACTGCACCTAAAAGTATGCAAATGCAACTTTTGTATCGTACTGTAGAAACGGAAGTTTAGTGCCATTGTGTATTGTTGACGGTTTGAAATTTGAGTTTTAAATGTTCATAAAGTAGTCTTAGCATTGGAGATTAGTAAATAAGTTTAAATGGAAATTTTTATTATTTTTGGAATACTGACTGATATTAGGGGTTCCTAAATACAACATTTTAACTATTGTTAGGGGACTTTGTCACTCGCATTTGACTTTTGGCCTTTCCTCCTTTGAGCGGAAGTCGAAGGGTAAAAAAACCGGAAATACACGCACAAGAGGGTTTACACCACGGATATTAGGTTAGTTCCGAATACAAAATTTAAGTTGGTCTCACACTTTTTTTAAGTATTTGCTATTCGCAAACAGAATTCGCTAAGAACTGTTATTTATTGATATAAATAACAAATGGAAAGTGGCTGCACGTGGTTCTCACCACAGTCTTTCCCTTTTTTAATAAATTTCACTACTTTCTCTTCTTTGATGCAAGAGTAGGAAAAAGAAGTGGTTCATCATTATTATTATTTCTCCAACAAAGTAATTAATATGTTTGCAAGAATATCGTTGAAAATGAACGCTGACAGCTGTTTGGGTTTTATTTGATATTACTGACCGTGGAGGACAATAGTCCACGTTCTTGTTGACTAAGCCTTAGCGTGAGATGCTTTGATGAATCGTAGTATGCTGATAGCAAACTACGGCACAATAATAATAGGTTAGTATGAAATGATCATAGATGGCGGATGAAAGATTCGAATTGTTTTAAAGGAGGTTTTTGAAGGAGATATCGATAGTTTGAAAAAATGCAATCAAATGGTTTAAAAATGTACAAAATGTGGAAAGATATAGTATGTAATACTGCTCATCTTAGAGATTCTATAAAAACTTATACAGATCGACACAAACAGAGTTAACAACATTATTATACGAACATCAAGTGTTTAAAGTGTAAAAGTCACAAAGCAGATATAAAGTTCAAGGAGGCACAACTTTGAATGTTCAGTAAGTTCAGCTGACAAAAGCTATTCATCCCCAACCCCATTACAAAGCCCACTCAAGCTCCAGCCACCCTAGAGTTAAACTCAAATTCACCGCATCGCTTAGAGAGGTAACCTTCTCTACCCGGAATCGGAATTCTCAAGTTCATTGAAGTTGTGTGTCTTATCTCATTTTCACTTTCTACAGAAAATCGTACGCCTTTTGCTGCTGGGCTTCTTCCATATGCCATCAGACACATAAAATAACTTCTTTCTCAGTGTTTAGTTAGTACTTAGTATATTTCCGTCTCGCTCTCTATCCGTATCGGTGGGTTTTGTCGACCGTGCCCTACGTCACACAATTTCCACACACAAATCAGTCAATTTTCCTCTAAAGTTCTTCGGGTTTGGATCATTTTCTTCGGAAAGATTTTAGTGAAATAAAATGGCGAAAATGCAAAAATTCCTTCCCAGCGAATAGTGAGTCCGTATGCCTAGTGTCAGTGTTTACATTCGAAAAGGATACACCTGTGAAAATCAAGTAAAAATTCGAGGAAAGAAAATTTTTCACAAAATCAATCCTTGAATATGTTACATACATTCGGTGGGGGTGAGTTTTCAAGATATACAGCTTTTCTTTTTTTTTTTTTTTGTTATTCCCTATGGATGGGGGAATCATATGTTTTCCTTAGGAGTGGGTGGATTGGGGAAGTAATTAAAAATCTGACCCTTGACCTAAGTCAGTGGGTTAGTGGGTTTTTTTCCTCACAAATTTTAATTTGCATACAGATTGCTGTGCCTCCCCTTTTCGGGAGAGCTTTTTCGCTTTTTCCTTGTTTTTGGGGTTTATTCTACTTTTCTTTTTCTTTTGAATTTTCCTTTGTTTGACATTTGTATGTCTTTGATACAAAAACAATGCGAAGAGCTTCGGGTTACGCGCGATTTTCCGCGCAAAGTCAGGAACAGAAGTGAGCTTTCACTCGACCGCCCCCTGACACTCCCATCTTATCAAACTGTCTGTTGGGGGAGCGCATATGTTTATTTTGTTGTGTTTTCGTACATCGTTCCGGCGCGGCCGGAATTCATTTCATCGTTATCCTCCGTCTCTTGGTTTGTTTATGTGGAGTGTACGAGGATTTTGTGTATTTGGCTTTTGTTGTTTTTTTTTCGCACTCAGTGTGACTGTCGTCGGAGATAAAGTAAATGAAATATGATAGGAGAGCCTTGAACGAAACCTTGCACTCCTAACCTTAAATTCAGTCAGTTTGTGGGTTGCTGTTTTTTTTTTTTTTTTCTCGAAAATATTTACTAAGAAGCGTAGAAAGAGGGATGGTTCGGTTGACCTTGTTTGATGGATCGTTTCCTAACAGTTCAACGTTGGCTGAACTAATGCCTTTCTTGGACGAAGCCATTAGCGATTAATTTAAGTTTAAGTTTTGTAATTTTTTGAAATGACTTGTGGTACTTGTCCTTGAAGTTTATTACTATGTACATATGTAGATGTCACTGCATGGGGATGGTGTTGAGGAAATTGATTTCAATGTCTGGAAAGAAGAATAAGCTTTTTTATTCTTTTGGTTTATTTTTATGAAAGACACAATAAAGTAACAATGAAGAATCCGACAGCTTGAAATGAAAGATGACAGGTTACAGTCGATTTTCCGGTGGAAATTGATATTGAAAACGGTCAGTTAACAACATGAAAACATGGCTTCATTGTTTTCTCGTTTTGAGGTTTGGACAAAACTGATTACGTTGTAGACATTGTTTTGTAATAAGTTGATAGGTACATATGTACATACATTCATAGATACATGAGTATATGATGTTTTTTTTCCTTTTACACTTATAACAGCTAGTACGAGACTTATTTCGATAAGTTTTACACCTTTAACATGTTGACTAATATCGATAAATTGAATGGCCGGGTCATCCATTATTTTTATTATTTGAAGAAGGGGTATATTGTACTGTGACCTTTTGGTCTATTATGCCCCCAGCTAACACTTTAGAGAGGTACGTGCCCTCATTAGAGTTCCCCTCGCATTAGGGTTCCTTTCGGAATCATTTTGAGGGTTATGTACTCTTACTACGCCTTGGCGGAAAAAATCTGTATTTTCTTATCACATAATTGGTACTTGCCCAAGTATTTCCTTTTTTTGTGGGTCAGTGCCCCACAAGATCCTAGCACATGTTCTGGGATTTCATTGGACTCATCGTAGAATCTGCAGAGATCTTTTTCAGATATACCTAGTATCCTTAGGTGGTCCTTGAGTTTACAGTGCCTAAAGATTATTTTTGTTCATGCTGCTACATGCTTCGAATCTTTTCGGTTATGTAGCCCTAGAAGTTTCTTGGTTTGCCTCATGTCCTGAGCGTTATTCCAGGTTCTTGCCCTGTTTTTCTTCTCTTGTTTCTTGAATTCTGCTTTGAGGATATGATACCCTATTTCGTAGAATGTTTCAGGACCTATGAAGATTTTTGATGCTCCCTTTCTTCCTAGGGAGTCCGCCATTTCATTACCCTTTATTCCCACATGGCCAGGTATCCAGTAGTGGGTCATCTTCTGTTTGGACTCAATGATATAGGAGTCAAGTGCCATGATAGCAGCTTGGATATCTGACATTATAGTTATATCACAGTTGGTATTATTTCTGTCAAGATTGATTTGGACACATTTATTTATGGTATAGATTTGAGCCTGAAAGATGCTGGTACTTTTGCCCATGGATTCAGAGTATTTGGTTCTAGAACTGAATACTCCTACTCCAGTTCCTTTATCAGTTCTTGATCCTTTTGTGTACCATTTTGTCGTGTGATTGTTCAGTTTGTAGATTGTCGATGTGAGTGAGTGATGTCGGATCAATCGGAAGTGACATAATGGGTAGAGCGGGATGCATATGTGAACTGTCAACCAGTTATAATGATGAAGTTGCTAATGTTTGCGTTTGGCACTACTTTTCTAAGGTTCGCGTTTCAACATATTACCTTTGCTAATTGAAAGCAAATCGTATCGATGGTTTTCTAAACCTTTAGCAAGATTCTTTAGTAATTAGAATGTGGTTTTTGTGGCTTCTATTGGAACTTCCTTTATTTGGCTTCCGACATCGGATCCAGTGGAAGTTTTGGGAATCTGGAAAGTTTAGTGTGAAACGTCTTCGACCTAATCTATAATAGAAGACATTTCATTAGTTTTTGAAAGCATTGTACTTAGCTGTTCTGATGTCCTTATGATGCCTTAGCAGGGCATTGGAAAGGGATGATGAGTTGGATATGCTAGTTGGCTGCCGCGATCGTAATTGGTTTCCGATATTAGTTTCGATCAGTACACCGACTCAAGTTTTTGATTACTTTACCTTCATCCCAGTTTGGTTTTTTTTGATATAGTCGTGTAAACACTGGTTCGTTGGTAGAAAAGTGGGAAGACCCTCTATAGCAAAAATGGATTGCAATACCTGAATAGTTGCCTTTGAATTGGTTACGCTCATTTTAACTACGAAGGGGAACTTAGATAGCGCATCTACTACCACCAACCACATATTGCATAGGAACGTGAATTCTTTCCCACGCTTTAGTTGGTATGGACCAGCTGTGGTACATCTTCGCGTTATGACTCGCGTGACTTTGACAAGCGGAACAGGCAGCTACCATAAGTTCAATCTGATCGTCGACTCAGATTCTTCATTCGACTGTATCCCCAGTGGTCCTGGTGAAGCATTTAAAGGACATTTGATTGTAAGACTTTCGGGATTACTACTCTCTGGCTTTCAGACTGAAATATAAGAATGTTAGTACACATACAAAGGGAAAATCTGCGAAAGAATGGTAGTAGATTGGATTGGTTTTCTGGCAGTTTGTTGGGCCAACCTTGGGCCACAAGGAACAATCTTTTGGATTGTTTTATCCTGGTGAGAGGTATATGCAATAACTTTACTGTTAACGGGGAAATCTGCCATAAGTGCACTATAAAGATCTTCTATTTCCAAACAAGAGTCCTTGGATTCATTAAAAGTTTTGCCGGATCCGAGATAAGCAGTCTGCATTGTTGCGGAGCGTTGTTGGCCGGTAACGAATTTAGTAATTGTAAGCCATTAAGACAATCGCCCATTACTGTAGCCGTTGTATGGTTATTTTCGAAAGTTTTTTATTTGGGTTAAATATGGTTAGGAGGGGCTTATGATCTGTTATTAATTCGAAATTGCGACCATAGAGATACTCATGGAACATTTTTTACGCCACAGATGATTGACAAAGCCTCTTTTTCGACTTGGCTGTATCTTCTCTGAGTCTCCGTTAGCGTTTTCAAAGCAAACGCTTTATACATACATAGGTCGTTCCGAATCATCTGGGTAAATGTCTGACAAGACAGCATCATTACCATACGAGGATGCTTCTTTTACACTGAACCTGTAATGTTGTCATTAAAATGCTGTAGACGTGTTACAGCTGCAAATTTTGTCTTGAGACACTCAAACACTCGTTGTCGCACGACACCCTACTTGTACTCCTCACCTTGGGACCTGAGCTTATTTAGTGGTACGGCAATCCTTGAAAAATTTGGAATGTATAGATTGTTATTGTTCATTTTCTGATGAATGATTCTAGCCCCTTAAGATCAACTGGTGCGGATAGCATCATAAGAGCTTTATCGTGTACCTCCGATAGAGGGATCCCTTGGGCATTTATAATATGACCTAGGTATTGTACTTCCGTCATTGCTAACTGACATTTGTCTAACCTGCAAGCAAACACATGCTCCTGCAATTGGTCAAAAAAAAAAAAAAAAATTGAGGTACTTACTGACTAATTTATATTTTATGTTGTTGGATTCTAATGCCTTAAACGCAGCCTGACTATCAATATAGGTGGTGATATTCTTGTCAGATATTGATCACATCTCTAGTAATTCCGCAGATTGATATACAGTTAGAACCCCTGCTTGGAATACATTGCATATGTCCTGAAGTCTCAGAGCCACTTGCAGGTTTATGCCTATGGAGTATATAATTGAGCCTGTACCCTCATTTATTTTGGAACCATTCCTCCATTTCCTGGTATATTACTTCGTACGGTGTATTGAAGTCGAGGATGTCTTCCGATTCATCAGGGATGTCAGGAAGTGATTCCCTAAGACTAGAGCTATGTGTCTCATTGTTGGACTTGATGAACCCGATGTTAGTGAGCGTTATAGGCCTAGTGGATTCTATCCTGTTTGTTAAGTGTACAGTCTAGCTACTTATCCAGTATAATGCTAAGATATTTTGAGCTATCCTAAAGGGACAACTCCACCCCTATCTTGAATTTTCTGCTGAAAAGTACTAGATCTGTTTTGTCAGGATTGACGACTCCTTGCGTACAAGTGTACAAGCATCTTACTATCCGTCCTATGAGACACTTCAGATCCGGTGGCAGATTTTCCAAAGATAACCACCACTAACATAAGTATTGCAGTGGTTGCAACTCCAAGTAACTCTTATTGTAAAGTTTAGGGGACTAGTTCAGAAAATGAAAGGACCATTCAACTACGTGGCGGGTTTTTCAGCATTGCAGAAAAAAAAAAAAGCGGTAGGTATCGCTGGAATTTTCGCAAATCTTTTTTGAAATCCATAAGCACCCTTGAAGGGTTTGGTTCTGGACTCTACTACTTTTACTTCCTAGATTAGCTCTTATTATCCGGTTGGATAGCATATGTTTAAGGAAGTTATTTATTACCTTCCTCTTAATGGAGAGGGCTTCCTTAATACCTTTTGACTTGCTGTTGCTGAAGGAAACAGCTATGAGCAGGAAGATACCGAGGGTCGCTTCTTTAAGGGCTGGGACTTTGGATGGTGTGAACTACGTCGTTGAGACCTGTTTGCGCGATCTTTTCTTTTATTGTGCTGGTCGATGCTCAGAGAAGAGGTGTGTAGGTTTGATTTGATGTATTCATCACACAACACAGTTTATAGTAAAAATGATGACTAATTGGTCTGTATCCCTTTGCCGTACTAAGGTCTTTGCTTGATTAAGGTAATAACACCGACCTTATTTTCTGCCATGAGGATGGCGTGTAGCTTAAAGCCAGGGAGGCCTTAAATGTTTACGCCAGGTAGTATGTTATCCACCTATGGTCGGATGTACAGATCTCGTTTGAAACACTCTCATTCGACGTAAGGTGGATCACGTTTGATGTTGTAAAGGTGATATCTATTATGCATCTCCCTTCTTATCTTGTTAATAGAAGTTGGGGTGCAACCTACGTTAAGTACCTACTTCGAGATTCTCTATGTCTATGTTTAAGAAATCAAGAAGAGACTCATCTCTTGAGTTCTCATTAATCTATTCTCAGGCGATCGGAGATTGATGGGGTTCCGGTAAGGTTAGCTTAACATCTTCTCTATACCGCTGCCGTTTGTATTCTATATTTTTCTTGCTGAAGCGCATCAGTCTTTATCTTTTAGGTTGCAAGTGTTAAACGGTGGTCTTTCATTCATTCATTCAGTCTAATGGCTTAGAACTTATTCGGGAAAAGATCGGCTTAAATTTCTAGCACCTTTCAGATTTTCTTGTTTTGTTCCTGGATGCTTCTTGGAAGTCCAATAATCTAGCGAATATTAAAAGTTGGTCCAATTAGACTCGCTGTAGAGATCTGTTGATCTCAAATCAATTGTAGCCTTTTGTTCTTTAGACGATTTTTCTGAAAATGGTTACCTTCAGTACCACTTTGTTGGGTTTGAATGACCAACTAGCTTCTAGAACTGAAGAGTGCCTTGCGTCGTATTGATTTAGAACTCTTTGCGGTACTAATAATCCCAGATTTAAAGTCTGACTGTATCCATACAGTACAAGGATACGTTTATTAAACAAACAAATTCAATTAACGCTTTCCCTGCCAGTTGCGAAATATTGTTTATTATTCAGCTATCATTCAGCAATGGATAGACTTCTAATGTGCAGCAACAAGAGCTCATTTAATCTCTATGACCTTCATACACTCTATCAATGATTTATTGATACACACAGAAGTAGCTAGGTATGTATGTACATAAATCCATAAAACCTAAACTCAGCAATTTTATAAATCAGAACAACGCTGAATACAGATCCTTTAATACCTACCCTATGACATGTACGTATGTATCTCAATCCCTCTGTTCACATTCGTTTAAATTTCATTTTCAACAATCATTATTCAGATTCACTCTCAAAGAGTACACGTTTCCGCTTAGAGTGCCAATACGACGAGCACAAGGACATTATATTCGGCTCTATATCCCCCACTCACATCATGTGTAGATGTATAGATCTACCGTACACCAACCGAATTGGAAGCAATCCTGTTGATAGAAAAACTACGTTCACTGTTTGCAGATTCCATTGACTTTTGTATGTTTACGAATGAACTTCATTTGGTTGTGGTGTAGGACGATACAATGGGAATGGAGAGGAAGAGGACACTTCCCTCTGTTCCCTCATGCACTTATCGTTGTCGCTCATCTTTTGCCATGAAATTGTGATGTCAACATTCCACATAGAGAAAAGCACAGACGCAGAGAATGGAGATTACAAGAAAATTCTTTCACGTTCGAGGACCATTTCGAGAATTCCCTTCGCTTTTATTAATTAAATTTTTCCATTCCTCAAAGTCACCCGAAAAAGATTTTTCCCGTTCATTCGTTATCGGTTTCCCATACAGTAAGGATGCTTACGGCAGAGTTCATTAAGTCATACTTTTCGCATCTTGCAGAAACCGAATTCAAGGAACGCCTCATCTCCAATGTGAAAAAGGAGGTCAAGCAGTTGATGGAAGAGGCCGTCACCAAGAAGTACATACACGAGGAGAGTAGTTCGGTGACATCTTTGTGCGCTGCGGTAGAAGCATGCCTTAGTCAGGGCTTGAAGCGACGAGCTCTGGGACTCTTTAAGACATCTTCAACTACAGCTTTGTTGCATAAAATTGCAAAAAATTGTCCCGAAGCTGACTACATTAGTCAGAAAGTCCAGGATATTGAGAATGTCGAACCTAGTAAGCGGTCCTCATCCAGTAGTGATAGTCTCATAAAGCCACAGATGCTGAAAAAGGGTAGCAGTAGTTCGGTGACAACGATAAATACAATACCACCAGCACCAGTTGTTAAGTATGATTCGAGTGTAGATACATTTTGACTGGCACTGTTTGAGTTTTTTTTTATATCTTTGCAGATACCTTTGGATTCGATTGGCGTTATACGAGAAGCGTTTGTCCAAGATCATTGAACATTTGGTGAGCAACGCGAGCAGCTATTACGAACGAGACGCTTTGGTAGCCAACTCGGATTATGGATCTATTTTGAGTTCCCTATTAGTCGGACCTTGTGCTTTAGAGTTTACGCGGGCCAAAACCGCCGATCATTATTGGTCGGATCCACATGCTGATGAATTGGTAATAGTTATCATTGAATACAAGTATGGAGCAAATATGTCGCTTCTAATTTGTAGGTGCAGCGTCATAGAATTAGTTCGGGGAATCGAACTCCGCCAGCATGCCAAAGACCTATAATCAACTTTAAAAGGAGCCTCCACACCAGTTCAGAGGACGGCAGTAGCGGGTCTTTTAAGTCAAGCTCTTCAAGCGTTGCTAAGGATTATGTGGAATCATTGCATCAAAATTCTAGGGCAACCCTGCTCTATGGAAAGAATAATGTTATGGTTCTTCCGGTAAGTTCTATTCAGTAATATACTTCGGTTTGTTGTTTTTCCTGTTGCCAAAGGCTAAGTATCTTTTATAAACAAACAACGAATTCCATTATCGCCGAATTGTTTGTTTTGGCACTCTCATCCACTGAACCCACCTCCTTTTTACTGAAGGATACTGGGATTACTTTTTATTGTTGGTGTGCCTGGGGATGTGGTCTTGATAGCCTCTTGAGCCTTAAATTGCAGTTCGTGTTTGAATGCTACGCACCAGCAATAGTTGGCATATCAATGTGACCTTGACTTTAACTTATTTGGTTTACATATCAATTCCAGAAAGAAATGGATGAACCCATGCCAGGCTATCTAAGTCTACACCAAAATGTTCAATCTTTGACGATAAAATGGACACCGAACCAACTAATGAATGGGTACAACGAAGCTGAGGGGACCGACAAAAGCTCCTATTGGGCTTATGCACTTAACATAAACGTTGACGACATTGTGTATGTTCATTGCCATCAGAATCGAGGCGAAGATACTGGTGGAACGATTATACTGGTTGGTCAGGACGGAGTACAGCGTCCGCCAATTCATTTCCCTGAAGGTGGTCATATGCAAGCATTTCTAAGCTGTCTGGAGACTGGTCTTTTGCCACATGGTCAGCTGGATCCCCCTCTATGGTCACAGAGAGGAATTGGCAAACTTTTTCCCTGGCCAAGGCTTGGACGCAGGCGTATATTACCATCGGTAATGGAGTCCACCGAGGAGACTCCAATCGATTATGTCTTCCGTATTGTTAGTAAGAGCAACCATCAGGAATTTTGTAAGTACATGAGAGCAATTGAGGAATTTGCATTTTGTGACATTTTATCTTTTAGTGGCTACTCATCCGATCCTTGAAATAGGGCGCACAAGTCCTAGACGTGCCCAGCTAAGCAGTTGTTCGACAAATGGTAGCAGTGATTGCTCGAGCAAGAGTATATCGATTGACCAAGTTCTGGTGGACTCTCCCAAGGTAGTTGGATCCTGAGTTTGTTTCTAACTAATGTTGAGTCTATTCGTAGGTCGTATGTAATCAGACTGCCAGCATAGAGTTGGTTTGCTCGACTATGCGACGTCAAATTATTTCTAGAGCCTTTTATGGGTGGCTAGCGTATTGCCGACATTTGTCCACTGTTCGGACACATCTCTCTGGATTGGTTAATGGACGAATTACACCAGATTGTAAGTGGTTCATATCAGTAATTTCTTCCTTAATACTTATATGGATTCTTTCGAATTATCAGTGGGAGCCGATGAAGAGGGCTTGACAAGGGCCAAGTGGGAAGAATTGCAAGAGGACGGAGTAATCTCCGACGACATTGAGGTCTATCGTTTAGTTTACTTTGGAGGAGTTGAACATGAGATTCGAAAGGATGTTTGGCCTTATCTTTTAGGGCATTATAGGTAAGTTATGATCTTAGGCCTTAGCGTAGTTAACTTCAAATCTCTTTTCCATGAAAAGTTTTGGAACAACACCAGCTGAGCGTCAGAAACTTGATGAAACCACCAAGCATTACTATGAGACAACAATGAGTGAGTGGTTGGCTGTGGAAGCCATAGTCCGTCAGCGAGATAAGGAGAAGAATGCTCGTGCTAAGGCCAAGCTAAGTTCAGGAAGTGGAAGCGGGGACAAGTCCAAAGCCGAGTTGGAGGCCGACGTCGATAATGATGTATTCGAGGATAATGATGATTCTTCTGAAATGTCGGATCCAGATCCTGCAGATTATCCAGAAGAAGATCTCGCTGAAGATGGGGATACTTCGCGGGATGCCAAGCCTAGCTCTGATTCAGGTAATGCAGAAGATGCTGATATTTTAGATGACCAGTCAGCGGTCAAAGATGAGTGTGACGAGAACGAACATCCAGAGGGTCTTACTATACAAGAGAACTGCTTTGGGGATGACGATATCCAGGCGCGAGAAAACGATGTTGAAGGTGAAGTTGAAGAGAGTCAAGAAGATCCAGGAGGTATGAATAACCTATCCATCCCGAGATCACCGTCCACCTCCTCATACGAGACGGTTGGGAATGAGTTCACTGACGCCACTGATATCCCCAACATTTCAGCCCAAGCCGAGCATCCCTTAAATATTCCAGAGTTTCATAGTGTAGACGATATACAAGGTCAATTGACTGATGCCATTGAGGAGCCACCATGTTCTTTAGAGAGCCAGATACCCATTGATAGAAATACCGATGACAACGAACCATTAGCCCCACATGCGGCTGTGATTATAACAGATGCATCAATCGATGTGGCACACTTTGAAAAGGATGGAAGTCCAGAGCGTAAGAAGTCGGGTCTGATGTCGCCGGTACATGAGGATGGAAACGGACAGTCACTGGATGCATTGCAAGAACCAAAGTCTGCATGTGTATCACCAGCAAGCTCCAATGGTGGCGTCTATAGTGTAAGTGACATATAAGAGGGCGCTCCGCAATAGTTTTGAAACTCATGTCCATTTTTCAGTGCGAACTGCTGGAGAGTTTTGGTCTAAATCTGCATCGCATAGAGAAAGATGTTCAAAGGTGCGACAGGAACTATTGGTATTTTGCCAACGAGAATCTAGACAAACTTCGCAATGTGATTTCGACGTAAAGTTGCAAACATTTGATTATTTGGAGAGAATTAACTTATTTTTCTTGTAGCTATGTCTGGGAACATTTGGAAGTGGGTTACATGCAAGGAATGTGCGATTTGGTGGCACCTCTGTTGGTAATTTTTGACGACGAATCCCTGAGCTATGGGTGCTTCTGCAAACTTATGGAGCGCATGGTTGAGAACTTTCCCAATGGCGGTGCTATGGATATGCATTTTGCAAATATGAGGTGAGTTATTGGGGATTAGATTCTTTTAGTCTTTGCTTGCGTCTCAAACCCATCTAGAGTTTAGAGTAAATTTTAGAATATTTGCTGGGTTTACTGACAGTTTGCTCTTGTCATATCATAGGAATATTCTTCAAGAGAGGGCTTACTCATAAGGGAAGCGCACTGACCTCTACATTTAAAACATCGCATTCTTGGCTCGCAATCTTTTCTTAAGAGAGGATAGTTCACAGGATCACTCAATTATTGCTAGAACTTCCACTTGGAAGATGGTTCTGTAGTTTGAAAACCTTTTCGATTAGCGTGAATACGTCATCATACATTAGATTCCACAGTAGCGGACCTAATACGGAGCCTTGAGGAACGCCGCCTGTAATAGTATACTGCCTCGTTCCATCGTCGGTGTACCTGTCGTATTTAGCCTCTCCGTTTGTTCCTCCATTTCTTGTTGTTGTGGGAGGAGTACAGCTACCACGTTTTTGAGAAACACTCTGAACGTAGGCGAGGATTTTCGGCTACCTTGCAACGTCATCATCTCCAGATGAAAGATAAAAAAACTTGGTAGGCTTTTCCCCATGAATTTTGGTTGTCTTCGTTGCACAGTTGCCCGCGCATTGAAATCGCCTGCAATGACGACGCGGTATCTTCCTCTTCTTCTTCTTGAAGATTGAAGTCGTCTTCAAACCTAAGAGTAGGCCCATGGTGAATCAACTTCTCGCTTTCTCGCATACCAGCTTTCCGACGAGATTCATGCTGGTACTCAGAGCCAGAGTAATTCTAGCAGGTAATGATCATAGTGAACATCACGCCTGTACCGCCGGTTTTTACTTCAGTCGAGATCACAAAACTTTCACACCAGGCACTAGTTTGTTAAAAATTAAAAGTAAGTGATTGAAACCTGGTTATCGGCTGGTTCATTCCGGTAAAAGCTGGTAAAAACAGGTTAAAGCTTGTTAAAGCAGGAAGCGGGTTCACTATGGATAGGCCCATTTATCTCCGGCTTTATTTTAACGAGCGTGAACAGGTGACTGGAAAGCGAGCCCTAAGGCAGGTTAAAGCTCGAATGTAGAACCTGAGGATTTCCGATCTATCAGTCTATTTTCCTTTCCGTGTTGATATCCATCTACACCAGGGCATCAATCCAACTCTGATCTCTGTACCACAACGTATGAACTAAAAAGGATAATCAGTCGAAACAGCCTCAAATTTGATGGTTTGTATCATTGTAGATCTCTGAGTAGGAATATACTGTGGTGGACTTCCTTCATATTGAGGGAGGAAGGAAGCCTTATCCTGGTTAAAATTTAATGCAATATTCGTCAAGGATATTATCATTTTTTATGGACAGTCAAGTCCTTGGAACAGGTCTTTTTTAAGTCAAAGGGCGCCTTAAACTCCCGTTTATCTCTCTCGAAGATGACGAAGCAGTTCACAATTCATCTAGGTTCAATGCCAAGCCATAGAGATATTCCGCGAAACTGCAAGGCTGATGAGCTCATAGCTGAACTGATTAAGGTTAGGCCTCTTTTTAAATGATTTCTGCAGGAGTTGAATAGGCGGCTCTGTCCCAAGGAAGACTGCTTCTTTACGGAGACGTATTCTTTAATGACCTCAGACATCATGAGCATCCTTCGTTTCTTAATAAGTTTGATTAGTCCTTGAGTAGCCAAAATGATCCATTGAGGCTCAGGTTCATCCCGGACTGTAGCACCATCTCAGTAAGTAAATAATTAAGCAAGTACATGACAAAATTTTAACTTAAGAGCAAAATTATGTAGAACAAGTCCCATTAAATATTCTTGAGCCTTAAACAATGTTATGTAGTGTCGTATAAGTTTAGAACGAATTGCTTACAATATTCCTGGTCACTGATTCTTACTCTCAGCTACATATCTTTTAAATAGATCCTGGAGGTAGGACTTTTAAAGGCAAAAATGGTGTCCCCTTTACAAATAGATTATACCATTCCTTATGTCTTATAGTTTGAATCTGCTCCCTCACACGTGTTGCCTGTCTACTAACGTCTCATTTGTCTTTCTTTAGATCTCTTATCCAAATTCTCGATTCGGAAATGTACGATCTCATGGATTCTCATGGGGACTATACTCACTTCTACTTCTGTTACCGATGGTTTCTATTGGACTTTAAACGTGAATTGGTCTACGCCGATGTGTTCTCAACGTGGGAGGTAATTTGGGCAGCAAAGCATGTTGCAAGTGCCCACTTTGTTCTGTTTTTGGCACTGGCTCTGCTTGAAACCTATCGAGATATAATTCTGTCAAACAGCATGGACTTTACGGATGTCATCAAGTTTTTCAACGGTAAGTATAACATTATATTTTTGTATAAAGTTTTGCTAAGCAGTATGTATCTTTCTAGAAATGGCTGAGCGTCACAATGCAGCATCTATTCTGCAATTGTCACGCGGTTTGGTACTTCAGCTACAAACAATCATCGAAAATAAATAAATAAGATCCTTCATATGGACCACATAAATCGTAGTAGCAGTATTTGTATATCACAAGAGATAAATAAATTTACACCAACGCAAATTGTTAGATGTAGATACGTAGAGATTCAACTTGTAGCGAAACTAGCAGAAAAAAGAACGCAACCCTTCCATTTCATAAATGAAATGAAATCAATCTCTTTAAAAGACAAAGATGCAATTTTAAAACAAAGTGGAATGGATTAAGGATCCCCCTGCCACACGGACTATAACACATATCCAACACATATGTGACTGGAGCCAGATATTATCTAAAAAGTGGATTTGTTGTTGTTATTTTAACCCGCAAACATAATGTTAGTAAAAACAAAAAAAAAAAAAATCTATCTGGCTTGAGTTTTCTCAATGGAGTACCTTCGTCGTATACCTGTGTAGTTTTCAGTTAAAAAAAAAATAAAAAGTTCTAAGTTGCTGAAGTTAAAAAAAAATTCTTAAAATGACTGTTATAGGAAAATCTTAGAGTGATTTTCAAATTATTTGCTTTCTTAGTTTCATGTTGAAAATTACAAGAAAAAGAAAAGAGGATATATTCAAAAAAAAAAATACACACATACATACATACATAAGTGATAAAGGATAAAAATATTGTAGCTGTAGAAATTTATACTAAAAAATATAACTGAAAAAAAAATACACAAGTTGTTGAAAAAAAAAAAGAAATTATATACATATATATATTTACATGAAAAATACATACATACATGCAATGTTGAGATATTTTTTATACTAAGTTTTATTAGTTCTTTTTTCTTAAAAAAAAATATTTATTTTCTTAACAAAAAAAAACCTGTTGGAGATGTATTAGTTTTTTTTTTATATAACAATAAAGAGTTCATATTTTCATTTTAACATTTTAACGTTTTTTAAGCAGAGTTTATTTTTTATTAGAAGATTCAGAAAACATTGTTACAATAAAAAAAAAAACCAAAATGAAGAAAAAAAAAATGGAACATTTATAAAATATTTTAAAGAACAATTAAATACACGTTTATAATGAAAATTTTGTTTTTGTGTGACTATTTCTAATATTGTGGATACATAAGTTTTTAGTAAGGTATGTATCCTAGCAAAAAAAAAAAGAAACTGCTATTACTGTTGATATGGTGTTTCTAGACCCCGAATAAATTTACAAAGTATGGATTATTGGCATTCATTCGAATACATTTTCTGTTAAGTTTGAGTAGACCTTTGAGATGATTTGTTAAATGTTGTCACAACCAGTGGTGCCATTTTAGCATTTTTTATGCTAAATCTAGCATAAAAAACTTTAAATGCATATATGTAAGTATAAATAAAATATGCTATATGCAATCTAGCATTTTTTTCAATTTTTAAAATCATTGGCACCAATAATGTTTTGGGTTAAAGTAAACTCGTATAAAAATGCATTGAACGAAAATCTTCATCAGGAATTGGCATCTTTCGTGATTTCGTCAATGGTTTTACCATTTGCGAATGCAGAAGTGAAAAGGCTCTTTAGCAAAATGAATGTTATAAAATGCAAGCGTTTAAGGGCGTATTCATAAAAAACCGATTTTGATGAAATTTTATATGTAACATCCTCAAACGTTCGAAGTTATCGTCGTAGTTCAGTACAAAATGCAACATGGCCAGGCCCACTTTATAAATGCTTCATAGGAAAGAGGATATGGTATTATACGATCCGTTCCAGATGGATTGTAGCTTTTCTGTACGTTTTTTTTTTTACTTTTTTTGTAATAAAGTCGTGTTTTTAAACTTATATTTTATATTTTGTTTTATTCATCCATATAATTTAGCATATTTATTTCTCAATTTGGCATATTCCGTTAGAAAATTTCTGGCAACACTGGTCACAACGGCTTGAACCTTGCACGGTGCTATCCAACACTAGTGAATAATTGCATAATTTAACATTCCATTCGAATAGATTTTAACGTTAGCGGTGCTTATTCTCAATTTCAAAAGTAATATTCAGCTAGCAGTATTTAGCAGTATTTAAAACTAGAAGATAGTGGTTTTAGACAATCTGTTTGGATAGAAGGAAAGGATAATATAAACTGTCCATTGGAATACCAAATCACGAATTCTTATAATTTTAGTGAAAGAAAAATTCAGTGGACGAAGGAACTCGAACAAAGAGATTATTGCTTGTCAGGTTGGTTCTAGTGAGAAGTTCCAATGGATTTTGTTACAAATATCTTGTGAAAGGCAGGAGTTCTGTAAAAAACAAAAAAACATTTTCTGCTTAGAAAAACTACTATACGTACGGCGGTACAGCTTTGACGCAGAATAACTTTTTATCCATTGAACATTAACGTCCTTGCTTATTGGACAAAACTGTTAGTTCTCAGTCACAGGATGTAACAGTTTAGACTGCTCATTTGAATATATCTGAAAAATACCTGTGACTAAAGTAAGAGGAGTGTAATTTTGTTTGACATTAATTTGTTTGCTTTGTAATAGCACAACATATCAAGAAAAAATATACCCTGTTACGATACTTTTATTTTTTACAACACATTCATGTTGCTGGCTGTTCGATGTAACAATTCACAGTACATACATATTACTTTTGGTATTTGTTAACAGGTTGTGACTGATACTATTGAGGAACTGTAATAAAATATCTGTTCTATCTAACTATCAACCCATCTTTAGCCTTGACTATGCCGATGATGTTTTTCTGTTTCGAAATTAAATAGTCGAGCTATAACAAATATTCAAACCATATAAATGCATATGGTCTTCAGATGGTTTTGTTAGCTTTTAATGAATTCCTGCTACTCATCACCAGACCACGCATACGTCGTTCTATTGATTGTAGGTTTGGAATTCTGAACAACTGACCGTGCATTTAACACTTGAAGTTTTAGACTAAATATGAAAGTATTTAAACACTTACCTACCAGGGACCACTAAGGAGAGTAAATGCAAGCATATGTATGACTATGAATATGATTATTAGGTTATTGGCTCAAACCAAGTTTTGAGCAGTCATTAATTCCGAAATCAAACGACACACAAATCATCTGGTCTGGTTCACAGACGGATCGAAGATGGAAACCGGAGTTGGAGCTAGCGCCTTTGGACCTAACACAAAAGTCTTGATACTTATGGGAATGTATCCCATGGTTTTCCAGGCTGAACTCTATGCCATTGAGATCTGCGCTAGGATAAACCTTATATATATCTTTTCAGATAACCAGGCAGCACTTAAAGCGCTGTCTACCAATTTATTGGACTCTATATCAGTTAAATGCATCTACGATGAGCTACAATCTCTTGCCAAACATAACAGGATGACACTCGGTTGGGTCCCTGTTCATAAAGGAATTGCAGGCAACGAATCTGCAAATGAACTAGCTAGGGCCGGCTCAGAATCTGCGCTTATAGGATCTGAACCCTACTGTGGTATTAACTGGACTGACGCCACAGCGCTGATTAACAATTGGGAACACAAACTTAGTCTGGCCCACTGGGAAAATGTCTCGAGTCTGAGACAATCCACGCGATTAATCAGCCTTATTCTTGCAAGGAAATCCTCAATCAAGACAAGAATAGTATTAGGAAGATGGTGAGCTTTCTCACAGTTTACTGTGGCCTGCGATATCACCTTAACAAGCTCAATTTGTACCTAGAAATGGAATGTATGTAGGTTCTGCTAGAAGATTACGAAACTCTGTGAATATCGAGCATTACATTGCTTAAGGGGGCATACAATACATACAATAGATCTTCTTAGATCGCAGTGTCGATTTCTACGGTATAGCATATGTAGATGATGAATTATTAGGTAATATAAAGGCTACATATCATATGTCTAAATGTCACTTGTTGTCTGAGAAATTCTTGGCCCGAAAAGGGATAAGGCAAGGCTATATTCTTTTACCAATATTGTTTATAATGGTACATGTGGTCAACGTTGATAACGTAATATCCTTACTTTAGCACAGGATCCTGGAGCTCCACCATTTGACAGCAAGTATGGCAATATCTATCGATATTGGAATCAAACAAGATAGCAAGTAGAATCAGCAAAATAAAGTCTACGTTTGGAATACTATCCAAAATATGACGAATCAAAGCAATTAGCTTACAAACCAAGCTACGGTTGTTCTGTTCCAATATTGTGAACCCCTGTCGCAGATAGCCTAAAAACAAAAATAAAAGTTCGTCTGTAGCTTTGGGATAGCTCAGCAGTCTCCCTGAACCAACCCGATATTGTTATAAATTTCAGGATGGTTAATGGTGGCTTTCTTGACAGGTCGCCCAGATCTTCGTATTCCTAGTTCTGCATAGGTTTGGACATTCGCATAAGAAGTGAAATATGCTCTCTTTTTCGCGCGTGTTTCCACAACCTCGGCAGAGGCTTTCAGCATCTAGTTGCAATCGTCTTTGGTGGGCCGCCAGGAAGTTTTAGTCGGTAATAATCCCCGTGAAGAGCACTAAGTTCATCGTTTCACAAGTTCAGATTTGACGACTGTGGATAAAATGGCCTTCATAGCGGCTTGACTGTCGATGTGTGTATATGTTCCTCCCGTTTCTTGAGTGCAGTTTCGTGGATAGTTCTCGTGCCGTTTCTGCGATTGTTAATACTTCCACTTGGAACACACTGTCATGGTTTGGAAGTCTCAGAGAACAAACAATTTCAGGTTTAGATGAGTATTTGACAGAGTCTACTCCTTCTTCATTTTTTGTCGCGTCCGTGAAAAGCACTCTTTACAGCTCTTGCCTTTAGGTGTAGGTCTAATGGGATTAGTGTTAGTATGGTTTCAAGATCTGCAGTAGGCGTGGTTCTAATGGCGCTAGTAGTTCCTATACGTTCCTATAGTAGTTCCTGAGGTACGTGGTCTTATCCGCTACGGGCCACCAGACTAGGCACCCATAAGAAAGAATGAGTTTGACGATGTGCATCTTGGTTGCCGGGCTTGGTATCCCTTCATCCACTGGAAGATTTTGTCTGCATATATAGACGGATATGGATGATATCTTTATCCTTTCTGACGTGTTTTCTTTCTTAGTCAGATTACAGTCGCGTATACAGTCCAAGTATCTCGCCTTATCTGATATTTGGAGGGATGTGCCTTTTAGTCTCAAGGGTCCGATTTGTGGGATTGTTCTCTTGTTAGTGAAGAGGTCCACCTCTGCTTTCTATGGGGGTTAACGTTTAATCCACTTCTTTCCGTCTATTTGTGTAGGGTGTTGAAGGCGGATTGAAGTATTTCGGTGATGGTGGATGTGAACTTACATGTGGCCATTATGACAACATCACCCACATATGCGACAACTTTGAACCCACTTCGATCTAATTTCTTTAAGATTCTTGGAGACTTGGCAGTCACACAGTTCTGAGTTGATGTACATATGTCGTCTTGAGCATGCATTCAACCTAGTCTGAGATTACTGGGTCTATGTTTTGTTGGTTCAGTGCTACTCGTATAACTCAGATTTTACATTGTTGAATGCATCTACTATATCCAAGAAGGCCGCTACTGTGAATTATTTGTGGTGAGATCCTTGTTACCACCTCACGCAGGGCTCTTTCAACAGATAGGCGCGTTGGGCTGGGGACCTATCTCTGGGACTCAGTTTAGAGCGAATGTGTAAATCCATTAGCCTTTCAAATGTCTTGAGTATGATCGAGGTAAGGCTAATGGGTCTAAAAACTTTTGTAAGGGTTTACCCGCTTTGGGTATAACTTTGGAAAACGACTTTGACTTCTTTCCAAGCTCATAGTCGTCGAGCTTTCAAAGAAGTGAGCAATTAATACACTCGCGAAAAATGTTCACTAGCCTGGGACTGATATACACCTTGTGGTTTTCTAGGATCATGGGGAAAATTTGGTCAGGGCCGGGTGCTTTGAAGGGGCCGAAGGAGTCGAGTGCCCAGTTGATTTTCTTAACGTCTACAAGCTGGTCAGGAGGTGTTTTGTGTTGCCTGTTCCTTCATTAGAGCTTTCTGCGGTAATAGATGTTAGGATTTCCCAAAGAGGAGTTTTAGGGTCTTAGAGCATGATTGTGTCCAGGACCCAGGGCCTAGATTCTTACAACCATTCATATTGTGTTATATTCTTTACACGAATGGAAGGGGCCGTGTCCGAAGGGCAATTTGTTATTTTGAGAATTTTTTCATGACAGTTATACTCTCGGATGTTTGTCAAACGCTCGCGAGAGGTGGGGCCGTGAAAGAAATTTTAGATGTTGTCTGGATGTCCTCTTGGCGTAGATTGTCTTTTTTTAGAATTTTGTACTTACACTCTAAGTCACATCTTAATAAGCTTCTACTGGAGCTGTATAAACAGTATAATTTGCGTACAGCAAAGCGTAGAAATTCATAGATATCATTTTGGTCAATTTACTGATTACAATATGTCACATCCCGGGTACTACCCAATGCCTGTTACTTTATCGAAAACTCTCTCGTAATGAGGCCTAACAAACTTAGGGCTCGGTAAGAATTATCGGAATAAAGGTTATCATGAATATAAGCATAGATGTTGAGGTACCAACGATTGTTGAAACAACATCGACTTGTTGTTAAAACTCTGAAAACTGAGTTCCCTTCAAACTTGTGTTTTTTTTTAATAAATAATTTTATGGAAAACCCAAATAGATACACCATCGAAAAACATCAAAAACCTTTCAATAGCATATCTGTTAACCAAAAAACGTGAGTTTTCTCCCATCCCTAGCTGTTCATATTTAAGATACCCAATTCGTTACAAAACATTTGTACGTACAATAAATTATTTCAACTATAATACTTCGTAATCTATGTCCATAAATGCTTATAAATACTTCCCATACCCTAGGGTTTACAGAGTCTTAAAACCTCATTATACCGCTTAAGCTGTCGCGCATTAAAACCCTCCGCAAAAATACAACCACCAACATTGACGATTGCGTTTAAAAATTCAGACATCGTTTACGGGGACGCATTAAATATTCATTATCTACCAAAAGTCCATTGTGAACACACCAGAATGGCCCACATCTGAGTTATCCTATGAAACGCATACTACTGAACTGAGCCAACCATATCCCATAGCTCCAGTCTTCTACCAGTTTTTCTCGAATTCGGACGTGTATACAGAAAATGCGAACCGTTTTTGCTCAGTAACCAGCCAGTTTTCCATCCAACAAATGGAGCAGTTTTAAGCTAATTTCTGTCGTCTAGTTTTCTCAAAAGTGACATACTAGTGACCAGTTTCATAATTAAACTGAAAAATATTACATTTTCCTCAAAAAAAAACCTCAAAACTTGTCCGAAAAAGATTCTGTGAAAAAATTTCTGTTGTGAATATGGTACAAACATCCGGTGGGGGTGAGTACATACAGCCAAAAGCAGCTAATATCACTTTTACTCCTCTATCCCATTCGGGGGTATGCAACAAGAGAAAGTGACAGCCACATACACTAACACAGAGGAAAAACAGCCCCTGTGCCAGAGCCCTGTGTATTGTGCGTCTTTCACCTCATCACCCAAAGCCAACTGTTGCAAGAATTTTTGTTTATAATTAAAAAAGACAAAGTGGCTCCATAAAACGGGACGAAACGCACTTTCAATTGACTTGCTTTCGGGGGGTTATGGACGGTTTCGTCCTAACAACACAACTACACACAGGAGGGGTTTAAGGAATGTTAATTTGAAAAAAAAAAAAAATCGATTATGTGTTTTAAGAGTATACGTCAGCAAGGGTAATCCTACCTCACTGTAAAAGGACTATGGAATCTCCAAAGTTGCGGTGGCTCAGGGAGATAATAGAGTCTTCGACTAACAAGTGGTTGTGGTGCGTGATAGCGCGCGGGGGAGGCAGTCCCATATGGGATCGATTTTTTTTTTTTTTTTTTTTGACACAATACTTTGTTCTGCGTCACGAGCGCCCTTTCATTTTCGGGGTTACTTTGCCGAAGGGGTGACCTTTATTATTTTTTTTTTTTTGCAAATTGCCTTTGTTTATGTTCAATGTCATAGATACCAAATCGGATTTGGGAGTTGGGCGATGCGTATACGAACCACACCTTTGAAATCACACCAAAAGTGTGTCAATGTGGTTACCATTGCAATGTGATTGAGACTGCTGCGATGGGGGTAGGGTATCTAAATACACACGTACATATGTATGTTCTTATGTACTTATCTTTGAATGTGTGTATTTGCCATTCCAATTAAAAATCTCATTAGTTCTTTATCTGATTTGGATCTCCTCTATCGAAAAGGGAATGGCGCCATTTTGACGAGGTCGAGTGTATTTAGTTGTTTCGTTAAGGATCGTTAGTAAACTGTGGGGGGTGCGTATAACAAATTTAATTTGCAGTTTTATGTTGTTATATGTATGTTCGTACATATGTATGTATGTATATGCTGGGTGGTGTTGCACATTTGAGAAACGATATGTGGGTGAAGTGCAGTAACTGGGAATGAAGTGTCCATTATCCACTTTCGTTTCGGTTCAGTAGTTAAGGGGAGGAGGTCTGGTTTTGATAGCTTTATGTGTTTTCATTTTAAGTGGAAACTCTTTTTATGTGAGAATTATGTGTAGACAACAACTGCAGTACGGAGAGGGTTGGAAAATTGAAAAGGACTTCCTGTCTCGTAGGTGACTGGCAAAGTATGCATAAAACTTAATTGGAAACATAAATAATTTTATGGACTATAACCACCGAAGAGGTCGTTTTAAGAGAAATATGATTACTTATTTTTAAATCAACTGAAATTGCACAGAAATACATTGTATTCTTGTAGTAAACTTTTGAACGATGTTGAGAATCTAATTGACTTTCGATTTTCACTCAGAGACCTAAAGGTTCTATTGTGAATTCCCTTCTTGGAGATAGCGAGAGAGACTAAAAATAAATCAAACCTATCTTGTTACTGGCAACTCTTAATGAAATGGAGAAATCCTGTAACCTCTGCGGTTATTCCGAAGAACCTGGAACTTATGTAGATGCGTTAACGTCGTTCTTGCAAAGCGGGGTAGTGGCAAGGCAGATGATGGATTGTCTCCACTTTTTCCTCATCTCCGCAGCTTCTGCATAAGCTGTAGGACTCAACCCTTAATTAACGAAGCAAGACTCCAATGGGATAGTGGCCTGTGATTACTCCAGTTATGATACGAATAGAGGAGCGATCTAGTGGCAGAAGTCTCTTTGTTTTCCTTTTGTTTAATTCCGACCATAATATATCATAAGAGAGGTGAAACAGTCATGCTTAGATAACCCAGACGAGTTGGTCTCTTTCTCTAGCCATCAATTATCCTACAGAATTTACTAATCGGTCTAAGTATAGATAGATGTGTCCCTTTCACTGATCCTCATTGCCGACCCCATTCTGCCCAAACCATACGCATTTTCATTCGTCTATATTGCTATGTCCGGGAACCCAGCTGAGTTTGTTATCAGTGCACCACGAAATTTCTTAATCGCCTTTAATTTGACTAGAAGTAAGAAAAGCGAATGTAGCTAGGTAGGAACTGAAGCATGCATTAGACCTAAGCTACTTGAAGACATGATCGTATGGTGGCTCTTGAACAGGAACTCAATCACTTAGTGAAAATGCAAAGATCTGCATATACATATGTGTATCAACGGTGCACTAAGAACTACTCTCCCTGAAGTATGAATACTATTAGAATAACCATCCATAAATGGGAATACAGTGACGTGTTGAGTTGTACTAAAGTCATCTCAAATTAGCTACGTAATCAGTGTTCCTGGACACTCCTGACATGATAAAAGGTTAGACTTCTTTTCTAATTAGGTACAGGAGCTGCAGGGACTTGTCCAGTCATGTCCCAAAAAGACTGCTGCATCTAGCGGTTCTTCTCTTTGACGACTTAAGCGAAGTTGTGTCCTTAAAAATCATGAACCAAGAGCATCATTCACTTCATAAAATTATTCGATTTGATTCACATTTGTCTTTAGATGTAGCTACAGTCCAGAATGGCCACAAGCGACAGAAACTAGCTCTATACTTTGGCAACATGTACAACATGCAACATGGATGTAGAGGTTTAAGAAAAATTCTGTTTCTATTGCTGGTTTTACGAATCCTATTTACGTAGTATTCTGAAAAAAATTACCGGGGCCTCGACCAACAAGCTTCTCCCGTTAGCGCGATCTTTGGCTAATTGCCATCAGTTGCACACTCCAAGTTGGTTAAGGTCCACTTCCACTTGAGCGCGCCACCTAAGGCGAGGTCTTCCTCTACTGCGTTGTCCCTCCGGGTTGGCTTCGAAGACTCTTCGTACCGGAGCGTTGATGTCCATTCGTTCTACATGTTCTATCCATCTTAGACGACTGATTCGTCCTTTTTTCTGACCAGGTCGATGTCGCTGTACAGCTCGTAGAGTTCGCTGTTAAATGTTGAAAAAGTTACATGACAGCGCGTCACTTTGTCTAAATCCTTTTTAGACATCAAAGGTCTCGGTAAGATTGTTCCCGGCCTTTATGGAGCAGCGAGCGTTCTCCATCGTTATTCTGCACAATCTGACGAGTTTGGCAGGGATGCCAAAACTAGACACGGCTCTGTATAGCTCGTCACCATAAATGCTGTCATATGCAGCCTTAAATCGAAAAAAGGAAGATAAGTATCTATCTGTACTTTTTGAGTTTTCTTCAAAATCTGTTATATTGTGAATATTTGGTCAGTTGTGGACCTACCAAGCCTAAAACCGCACTAATAGGAGCCAATCAACCTTGGAAATGAGTTGGTGTATGCTCTCCACCAAGTCATCCCCTGCTGCCTTAAAAAGTTCGGCTGGAAGGCCATCCGGTCCAGCAGCCTTGTTGAACTTGCGTTTGGATAATGCTATCATCACTTCATTCTGCTCGGGTGGACGGAAGTCTTCATTTTCATCGTTCAGGTTGAATGGTTCGTTCTTCCTGACAGCGGAATTTAGGTCGTCGTAAACCGTTTAACAGCCTACAGAAGTGGTTTTTTCATATCCTCAGCACCGACTGTGATTCAACTTGTTCATCTCTGCAGGGTTCTGTTCGGATCTTGTTGCCTTAAAACGTTCGTATTACCTTTTGGTCCGAACATTGTTCCTAATTTCTCGATCGCGCGCTTCTCATGATTTTTCTTTTTCTTCCGGAGAAGCCAATGCTTTCCCTAATCTTTTGTTCATACAGCTCACGAGCCGCTCTCGTTCTCCTGTATCAAACCAGGAGTTTCCTGGGGGTGGTAGGGTTGCGGCGTTTCTGATGACTGAATAGGACCCCTCGGGGGGTTGAGATTGCAGCCGATCAACGTTAGATCTCCTGACAATATTTTTCTGTCGTTGTGAAGTCTGAGATATCCGTAAACGTACCTTGGCTGCAACTAGGTAGTGGTCCGAATCTATGTTGGGCGCTCGGAATGTTCTAGGATACGGGAGGAGTGCCTTACGTCGATCGCAACATGATCAATTTGGTTGAAGATTTGAAAATCTGGTGACCTCCATGTTCCTTGAGATCAGGATACCGTGTGCTACCTATATTAATGTTAGGTCCCGCGGAAAAGTCAATTAACTTGGTCCGTTTACAGATGTGATGTCGTGTAGACTACGGTTTCTAATCGTGCTACCAAAGATGTTCGCTGTTCCTTTTTTTAGCGTTAAAATCACCTAAAACGATTTTAACGTCATACTTAGGACATTGCTAATATATGTCTTGTCGAGGAGCTCGTAGAAACACTCTTTGGTAGCATAATCTCTTTCCGCTGTGAGGGTCTGAGGGTACATACTTACATATATCAGGCTAATGTTGGCGAATTTAGCCTTAATGCGGATTGTTATAAGGAGTTCACTGACGTGTCTTAAGCTTAAGACTTCATTTCGTTCAGATCTGAAAGTCGTTGCTCTTTTTTTGTTTTGCAGTGTCGTTAATAGTGAATCTGCTGTTTTATTTACCCAATCTCCAGTCGAGGTACTACGCACCCAGCAGCCACCAACGCGGATGTGTAGAGTAGGAGTAGGAACTAGTGAGAGGCTAACGTAAGAACGCTTGTGTTTTCATGTATTCGCATAACTACCCTTTGACCAGTAAATAAATATAGAAAAACAAATATGTACTGAAAGTCTACATCAATGATCCCTTGAATTGTATCCAGATGGTAAAATACTTGTATAGGACGACAGTATTGTTTGCAGATTAAAAAGTTTAGAACTATGTCTGTATATCAAAATATCGATGAATTCTAATCCTGAAGCAAAACATATTCAGGATACGGATAATCATGGGTGCTTCCTTTGTTAAATTTATTTTTATTTTATAAGGAAAGGCAAACTGAGATCCTATATACAGATACGCAGATACCAGATACACTTTGTGTGTCGAAATATTTACATTTACGCTTCGATAGCGATAGCGAATCATATTTTGTTTGACTTGTGTCCTTGTGCGCGCACCAATCTTTCATCCTAAAGTGTAGAAACTTACCAAACACTTACTGTTATGGGCACTATACATATGTTAATATTTTATTTTCTTGGTTTAGATAAGTATTTTACTTTTGGGTCATTTATGTTTGCTCATAGAACCATGAATATATTTAAGTCGATCCCAAATGTTTATATGCGTATAAGATATCGGATATTTCTTTTTTGTAGAATCAGAGTTCAAGGAACGTCTGATATCCTCTGTGAAAAGGGAGGTCAAGCAATTGATGGAGGAGGCAGTAACTAAGAAATTTATTCATGAAGAGAGTAATGCTGTGACAGCATTATGCGCTGCAGTCGAGGCTTGCCTCAGTCAAGGACTACGCCGTCGAGCATTGGGATTATTTAAAACATCATCAACTACAGCACTTTTGCATAAGATAGCCAAGAATTGTCCCGAAGCTGATGTTATAAGTAAAAGAGTACAAGAATCCGAAAATGCTGAATCCAATAAAAGATCAGCAAGCACAAGTACGGACAGTATACACAAGGTGCCAATGTTGAAAAAAGGAAGCAGTAACTCTGTGTGTGCAGCAAATCCCCCACCAAGTCCTCCAGCTGTTAAGTAAGTTTAAGTAAACTAAAATTTGAGTTCTTTCATTTAATTGTTGTTTTTGTATTTTAAAGATTTCTATGGATACGCCTGGCTCTGTACGAGAAAAAATTGGCAAAGATCATCGAGCATTTAGCAGCAAATGCAAGCAACTATTACGATAAAGATGCGCTGGTCGCTGATCCAGATTATGGATCGATTTTGAGTTCATTGTTAGTTGGTCCATGTGCTTTGGAGTTCACACGAGCAAAGACAGCCGATCATTATTGGACAGATCCTCATGCTGATGAATTGGTAATTGATATGAATAAGGACTTAGACGATATTATATAATATTGGTCAATTGGCAGGTTCAACGTCATCGAATCAGCTCTGGAGCCAGACAACCGTCAACAGTTCAAAGACCAATCATCAACTTTAAGCGATGTCTTCATGCTAACTCGGAAGATTCTAGTACGAGTTCCTTTAAGTCCTGCGCGTCGGTTAGTGTGGCCAAAGATTATGTGGAATCTTTGCATCAGAATTCAAGAGCTACTCTGCTCTATGGGAAGAATAATGTTATGGTACTTCCGGTATGTATTGTGAGGAGTTTTTATGAAAGTGTTTTTAGAATGTGCGACTGTCTCATCTGAAATAACTTCCTCCCTTTTGGGATCAATAAATCGAGGCTTGGCACCGGATCTGGCAAGTTCGTCAGCAGCTTCATTTCTAGGGATGCCTATACATACTCGTATATTCTGGTAGATGTAGGTTTTGAAGACCGCTCCAAACTAGAGAGACTTAGAGTCAAAAAATATGAAAGCCTTTAGAGCTGTTTGGCTTCGGAGGTTTTTTCTGATGCACTCTCTGGCACAGAGCTTCGTAGTAGTAAAACCTTTGCTTGGAAGATAGAAGTAGAGTATCCTAATGGCACAGACTACACAAATTTTACCTTCAAAAAGAAACTCCCTGGGTATTGTTTCATGTACAGTACAGAATAAGTTTCTTCTTGAATTCAAATCCAAAACAGCCAATTTTCTATAGATACTTTTATCTTCATCATTTTACAGAAAGATGTTAATGAGTCAATGCCTGGCTACTTAAGCCTTCACCAGCACCTTCAATCGCTCACAATAAAATGGACTCCGAACCAACTGATGAATGGCTATAATGAATCTGATGTTACTGATAAAAGCTCTTTCTGGGCTTACGCTTTGAATATAAACGTCAATGAGATTGTCTACGTACATTGCCATCAAAATCGTGGGGAAGATACTGGAGGTACCATCATACTTGTCGGTCAAGATGGGGTTCAACGTCCTCCAATACACTTTCCCGAAGGAGGTCATATGCAGGCTTTCTTGAGTTGTCTCGAGACGGGTCTCTTGCCTCATGGTCAATTAGATCCTCCACTATGGTCACAACGGGGCATTGGTAAGCTTTTTCCTTGGCCTAAGTTTGGACGCAGGCGTATCCTATCTTCGGTCATGGAGTCCAATGAGGAGACTCCCATTGATTATGTCTTCCGGATTGTTAGCAAGAGTAATCATGAGGATTTCTGTAAGTCACTACCTTCGACGTCTAAAGTTGTTGCATATTAACAACTTTTTGATTGTAGTGGCTGCACATCCAATACTAGAACTAGGACGCACAAGTCCTCGGCGCGCACAACTAAGCAGCTGTTCGACAAATGGCAGTAGTGACTACTCCAGCAAGAGCATTTCTATTGATCAGGTATCTATAGACTCTCCGTTGATTCAGAGCAGTCAGACAGCTAGCATTGAGCTGGTTTGCTCAACTATGAGGCGGCAGATTATTTCGAGGGCATTTTACGGATGGTTGGCCTACTGTCGCCATTTATCAACTGTACGGACACATCTGTCTGGATTAGTAAACGGACGAATAACGCCAGAGTGTAAGTGTTCCTTGTCGAGTTCTATGGAAACCTATTTAACCTATTATTTAGTGGGAACTGACGAGAAGGGTTTGACAAAGGAGCGTTGGGAAGCCCTGAACATCGACGGCGTGGTCACAAATGAGACAGAAGTTTATCGCTTGGTTTATTTCGGTGGTGTGGAACCTGAGATTCGTAAGGAAGTTTGGCCCTATCTCCTAGGACATCACAGGTATTAACAAAATTATATAGTTGGTACACATAATCCAATCCTTCTTTTACAGCTTTGGAACAAAGCCCCAAGAACGAGTAAAACTGGACGAAGAATTCAAGCATTACTACGAAACAACGATGAGTGAATGGCTAGCTGTCGAGGCCATAGTTCGCCAGAGAGATATGGAGAAAACTGCTCGAGCTGTTGCCAAACTAAGTTCTGGAAGTGGTAGTGTTGAAAAATCTCGTATCGACTTAGACGGCGACATGGAGAACGAAGTCTTTGCCGAGCAGGATTTCTCTGATATTTCGGACCCTGGTGAGATAGAACCTAACAGGCTAACATGTCCAACCAGGGATATGAAACACAGTACAGACTCAGGAAATGTCGACGAAGACGAGGAGGTCGAGGGTCAGGAAGAGTTGGGTCCATCTGAAAGTCCAGGCGTAAAATTGAAAAAAATGCCTCCATTAGGTGTTCCTGACTCAGGTACAACAATCAAAATCGTATCAATTGAAGAGGATTGCTTGAGCGATGGCGGTACCGACGACATCAAAGGAGGTATGATTGTCCCAAGCGATCCCTGTTCACCATCCACATCCTCATACGAAACGGTTGGCAATGAATTTGCTGACATCACTGACAATGATATCCACAACATTTCAGCGCAAGGTGGTGACATTACAGAGATTCCCGAGTTCCATAGTGTCGATGATATTAAAAGTGAGCTGACAGATACTATCGTTGGAGATGGTATAACAGCGAAGAAAGAGCAGACAATTTTCAGACCCTCGACATTGCCTGCTGCCGTGATTGTTACAGATGCTTCTGTGGATTTGGTAAACTTTGATATAGAAGATGAGAGTTGTGACGAAAAGGTCGCAGAAATGTCACCTGTACAGGAAGATGCTGGGGCTCCATCTATGGATGTTTTGCAGGAACCAAAGTCAGTGTGCGTTTCACCAGCCAGTTCAAATGGTGGGGTGTATAGCGTAAGTAAGGTTAAGTCTTATAAGCAGCGTTTTAAGTAAAATTTCATCAATCTAGTGTGAACTACTGGAGACTTTTGGATTAAACTTGCATAGGATTGAGAAGGATGTACAGCGGTGTGATCGGAATTACTGGTATTTTGCAAATGAGAATCTAGATAAACTAAGGAATGTCATTTCAACGTAAGGCTTGTTACGGAACAGGATTGTGAAGCAATTTGTGAGTTGATATTTCATTGCAGTTACGTTTGGGAGCACTTGGAGATTGGATACATGCAGGGAATGTGTGACTTGGTAGCACCACTTTTGGTAATTTTTGATGATGAGTCGCTGAGTTATAGTTGCTTTTGCAAGCTGATGGAACGAATGATTGAGAACTTCCCCAATGGAGGCGCAATGGACATGCACTTTGCAAATATGAGGTATGAACTTATCTTATTAAGAAGAAAAAATATTTAATTTATTGAGGAAGGTTTGCTTGCTATAGTAACTCCCCCAGACGCTCCGAATCAAAGACAATAAGCCTAGTATCGTTGGAAGATGTGGTGTCGTATAGGGCATGCTTATCAACTGTCCTAAGATGCCCTCCTTTCCTATCTCATACTTAGGTCATTGCTCTTATGTTTTGTCGAGAAGCTTGTAGAAACATTCTACACGGTCGCAGTCACAGTCTAGTGGCAGAAACAGTCTAGGGCCTTGCTGGGGTCGTCAACTGTAAGGTTATCCGAGGTTCGTACTTGCTTCGTAACTATTGGGTTTTTCCGTAGTAGGAAAGTTCCCCAACGCACAACCACCTAACCTGGATGACCAGTACCCTTTTATACCCTTATGACAACGGGCCGGAATCTCCGGATTCACTAACCCGCTTGGAGGATACGAGCACTGCCGTTGGCCTATTAAGGGTTCATTTGCCACCACCCAACACCCTGGCTCATAAATTGGAGATTCCTATAAACCTGGGATTCAAATATGTCGCCTGGATCTAGAGAACGTGCTTTAGTGAGAAAACACTCCTCCCGACTCTCACTTCCGGCACCGCCAACGACCCTCCAAAGGGTTTGGTTACACTATCTATAGTCGACTACTAGGCACCCAGCAACCACCAACGTGGAGTAGGAGTTGGTAGTGAGAGACTATTATGAGAACGCTTGTGCTGCATATGCTTCGTTTGAAGACTATCCAAAGTAGTTTTCGTACGATTTTCATGGCAAAATAATTTTTCCAATGCCTTTTTGGCAAGTCAGCAATCTAAAGCCATTCACGAAATGTCTTTACATCCACAACAATTGACTATTTGTTGCTAGTTTCATGCTGGAGGCGCCATTACTCATACTTCGTCTTTAATAATGCTGGTAACACAGTCACGTTGTTTGACTATTTTTGGGATAAATCGGAAGAGTATGACTTGGAGGTATCGAAGTCAAAGTTTAATGATCGTGTTTCTTTCTAGAAAAGGATCCGTCAATTTGCCGATTCGTATGTGTGATTTGACACCTCTCAAATTTTTCTTTGGTGTTATGTCAAGTCAATGGTCTATGCCAATAAGCCAGAGACTTAAGCATAAAATCAGGACTAACATCGAACCCCAAATTGCCATAAAAAATTGTGCTCAGCGTATTCACTTGTGCAGGCATTTCCATGGATGACCTTTGAATGAGGTGGTGTTCCATAATTTTTTTTTTATGTCAAACCCAAGCTGTTTTATTTAAGGAAAAAAAGAAAAACAATTTAACCATAAATTAATCAAACGATATTGCTTTTACATTTTTATCTTTTCACAAATTTTCAGATCACTAATTCAAATTTTGGACTCAGAAATGTATGACCTCATGGATTCCCATGGAGACTACACCCATTTCTATTTCTGTTATCGTTGGTTCCTTTTGGATTTTAAACGTGAGCTGATCTATGCGGATGTATTCTCAACTTGGGAGGTAATTTGGGCAGCAAAACACGTTGCAAGCGGACACTTTGTACTGTTCTTGGCTTTGGCTTTGCTCGAAACTTACCGGGATATTATTCTCTCGAATAGTATGGACTTTACAGATGTTATAAAATTTTTCAATGGTAAGGATATACCTACATTATGGGTGTCTCCATTATATATATGTTTACTTTTTAGAAATGGCCGAACGTCACAACGCTCAATCCGTGCTTCAGCTAGCCAGAAGTCTGGCATTACAACTTCAAATGATTATTGAAAACAAATGAGACTCACCTGTCAGTCCTGATAACTCCATAGAGGCCAAATGAGCATTTAGTCTAATTTAGTATCTGGTAGCGTATAGGAGAATAAATTCAATTTAATTGTCTCGAGCATGTAGCGTAGCAAACATAAACATATACATACATTTAAACCTATATCTCTTGCTGTGTATATCCCTATCTACCTGTTCACATAGAAGTGAGCATTCACGTTGCGTATCTCAGATAGTCGATATGTAGTACGGCTTCACTGATTAGTTGACATTCAGAGAGTTTTACTCTGACTATGTAGTAACGGGCTATGCTTCGTGGATGCTCGATCTTTATATTTCACTTCGGAATCAATGTTTTTTAACACACATACCTATATACATATTTATACACTCAATCATTTTTATTTTTTTTTTAAATATACATACTTACATACATATTACATATTTTTCAAGATCAAAGCTTTCATATCATGGAAATTGTTTTGAGACAAAGCATAGAAACAAAAAACAAAAAAAAAAAAAATAACTCAATTATATTTATTATCTAGTCAATATATATTTACAAAAAAAAATAAATCAATACAATCAAAGAAATTCAATTATAAAAATACATTTTTGATACTAATTTATATATGTATGTATTCATATTCTCTTCCGGAATGTAAACACACAACCCCTTGTTGAAGACTGTTTCTATAGCAGAATTTTACTCTATAAATACGACAGAGTCCTTGAGAGGCCAACATTTGTACCTATTTGTTAGAAAAAAAATGTTAAACTTAAACAAAATAAAAATAAAAATAAATAAATATGTATTAATAAAAATATTATATATAGAAAGTTAACTATATGCCACATAGAGAACTATATTATGCAATACTGCATTTATTATTTTAAATTATTTTAAATAAATAAATAATTATATTTTAAACTAGCGAAAGTAACAGATTTTATATATTCTTTTGTTTATTTTTATTGAAACTTGTTGACCTTTTTCTTTTAGTTGGTTTTCTCTCTTCACTTCGGATTGAAATGAATTTTGCGTTTTAATCGGGAAAATTTCACTTCATAGATATATGAAGCGTCATTTCTAAATGCCTGACAATGCCTGACAAATAGGTTTTGGCTCTTAACGTACACATCAGATTGCCTGATATGATTCCTTAAAACGAGACGCTTCAACTCAGAATTGAGAGGTTGCCGAGGTAGTACTCTGGCCTTCAGTGATACCTCCCAGGAAGATACATAGGTATCATATATCTAAATTAAAATTGGTATTCTACTAAAGCCTAGACATAATGGTTGAATGCTTGAAACTGACGACGTAGTTTTATTCGCCAGAGTCGGGAGTTTTTTCCAACTATTGCAATGGTATTTCAATCAGTTCTTATTGTAATAATATATTGAATAACCAGCTTCTCACAGCCATTCGTGGATGGCTGTTTAGTCCCGTCTCCGAAGCCCAATTTTTGTATAAGAGGCAGTTATGATGTCAGATCTTCATCAGACGCTCCCGACCTTATGCCTACTTAGGACATCTTAAGTTCTTCACAACAGTTTTGATGTTGAACATCGGTATGGAGGGCAATGCCCCGCATCACGGAATGAACCACCACAGTGTTAGGATATAATACAGTCATGAAGAAGCCTTGACATGCCATAACATAATGACATAATGACATATGACATAATACCAGTTTAGGTTCTTAAAAAACACTCTTTAACGGACTTTGACGTCAAGTTTTTGTTTTTTTTTATTATCGCACTTAGTCATTAAACCAATTAGCAATTTTTTTCTGATAATTGTAATTTATCGTCAAGTAAAAAACCAGATTTCCTAGCAGAAGTGCTTGGGAAGCGGAAGAAATTTCAAACAAGATTTTAAAGGACAAAGATTTACACAGACGGATGCAAGACAGCGTCTGGAAAGACCCGCGTCTGCGGGTGTATATTTGTATCACAGTGGGCTGTATATCTGTATCACAACACGCCTGCCGGACCACTGTAGTGTATTTTAAGCAGAAGTCACAGCAGTCCGTGAAGGCGCGACTTGGTTTCGATCAACTAGTTAGAGTGCAGCGCTATTGTTGTCTATATAGGTAGATAGTCAAGCTACAATAAAAGCTTTAGAATCGCCAATAATTCGCAGAATACCGCAGACCTTTAAACGAGATCGCTGTCAGGTGCCAGGCCACAGTGCTGGGTGCAGGTCACAGTGATATTCCAGGCAAATGCACAGTGAACGAGCTTGTTAAAGAGGGTGTAGACCGGAACCTCTGACAATAGGTGTGATCCGTCAGCACCTATTAAGACGAAAAAATTCTAATTAGTTACCGCAGCCATAAGAATGGCAAATAGTAGGTGGAACAGTATCAGCACATGTCTTTCTTCTAAATAAATCTGGCCAGAGCTAGATGGTAGGAAAACCAGCAGACTTATTTCCGTCAATAGGATAAATTTGCGAAAGATAGTTGGCATGCTCACACGGCACTATCTGGTAGGCAGATATGCCAGAAGGCTCGGTGCTCTCTTCAATGGTTCTGGTAGAAGCTTTAGAGACGAGGAAGAAAAGGAAACCATATCACATCTTGTGTATACCTGTTCTGTTCTATCGGTTTTGAGAAAGAAAACCCTAAGCGAGTACTTCTTCGAAGATCTTAACGATCTAGGTAGACTTGACTTAAACAAAATAAAAAGCTTCATCATCGGGTCAAACTGGGTTAATGTGCAAACGGTGAACCATACTACTTCGGGATGTGTTCACACCGAAACAGGTTGCCCTGCCTCCTGTCCCATTTGGGAAGTCTTCATGTAGGTCTCCGCTGCTGATAATACGGATTTTCCATAGTGGTATCACAATGAACCTTCTTTTAGGTTTTTTAATTTTAATGTTTTTCGTGATGATGATCTCGAGAAAGAGGACGATTCCTCTGGCCGCGGTGTGCTTTTAGCAATACACAACCGCCTTGACTCTACACTCATTAAAACCTCGCACACCGCGAATTTCGAGTTCATTTGCGTCAAGATCGCTGTCTCAAAGCATAATATTTACGTTCTCTGCTGCTACATTCGACCATCTCAACCCATCCAGGGCTATCAACTTGCCGTTGACGCTATTGATTGTCTTTCTAACGATGCTGACCCCTGCGACACTGTCATTGTCCTTGGAGACTTTAATTTACCCGAACTGCAATGGGCTCTATCGGACGACGAGACTCACTATGTTGCTATTAATCCCTCCTCTGACAAGGAGATTCTTTTTATAGACTGCCTCTCCGACTCCGGTCTTTGGCAGTTAAGTGGCGTCACTAACAACTTAGAAAGACAACTTGACCTAATTTTTTCATCGGATGCTGATAACTGTGTCGTGTCAGCAAGCAAACATCTTCTTTCCAAATTAGACCGTTACCACCCACCTTTGTCTCTTACATTGTCCTATACTAATGTCAATAAAACTCTATACTCCGAAATACCAGACAGATTTAATTTTCGGAAGGCTGACTTCGTAAAATTAAACACCCTTTTATGTAACGCCAATTTCAATCTGAAGTCACACCTTACTGTCGAGAACGCTCTCTCCAAGTTTTAAATCCAGATTTTCAACTGTTTCAAGGAATCTGTCCCGTTCGTACCCCAAAAAAACCCCTCGTCATCACCATTGGTTTACTAAAGAGTTACGTTCGCTTCGTAATAGAAGAAATAAACTCTGGCACGCATATCTTAAATCTCGTTCTGAATCTGACTTTTCCATCTATCTTCACGCATACACGAACTTCTCTGAACTCTGCGTATCTCTTTATAATGAATATCTAGTACGTATGCAATCTAACTTAATCTCTGACCCCAAGCGATTTTTTCACTTCATCAATACCAAAAAAAAAATCTGACAGTTATCCATCGACTTTGAAATTATCTACTTCATTCAAGTTGTATTCAGATCCTCTGTATCTGATCCCTTTACAGCCACCTCCGGAGTTCCTCAAGGTAGCCACTTGGGTCCGCTTTTATTCATATTGTCGACTAATGACGTCGACCGTGTCATCAAATTCTCATATCTTTCTATCTACGCTGATGACATGAAAATCTTCTGACACATTTCAACTCCCACCGACTCTTACCCACTCCAAGAAGACTTGAATAACTTTTCAACATGGTGCCAGAAAAACTTCCTTGAGCTCAATGTGAATAAATGTCAAGCGATCACATATTCCCGCAACCGTTTTCCTCTAGACCCTCGATCATACTTCATCGGTGATGAGCCTGTTCCCCCCGTCTCTCTGTTGCGCGATCTGGGTGTCATCTGCGACAGAGAACTTAATTTTCGGTGCCATATTGACCAAATCATTATCCGAGCCAATTCAATGCTGGGTTTCGTAAAACGCTGGTCTAAGGAATTCTCGAACCCCTACGTCACATTTGTCAGCTCAATCCTTGAATATGCTAGCCAAGTGTGGTCCCCCCACCATGACGTCCATTCTCTCCGAATCGAAGCTGTTCAACGCAGGTTCATCCGTTTTGCTCTACGCGGCCTTCCATGAACTGATAGATTCAACTTACCCCCATACGAGAGTCGTCTAAAACTGATCAATTTACAATCTCTCGAAAAACGTCGAGAAGTAGCCGACATACTCTTTGTCCATCAGCTGCTAACTGGTAACATTGACTGCCCCACGCTGCACCAAAAAATTTCCCTGAAAACAAACCCGCGCAACCTTAGGTCTGTACCCCTTTTCCACCTTAATTTCCACCGCACCAATTATGGTTGTAACGAGCCAATGTCCCGAATGTTACGACTAGCAAATGGAATGCAAAGTTCGTTTAATTTTCACCGGAGCAAATTTGCACTGAGAAATGCACTCTGGAACCTTCCAACCACCTCCTAAGTATTTAGTTTTAAGTATCTAATTTTAAGTTAAGTGAATTAGGTGGGCCTATGGGCCCAGAAAAAAAAAAAAACACACATATAGGTTAAGTTATGTTAAGTTAGGTTAATTTAGCTTGGACTAAGCTTAATAAATAAATTAATAAATAAATAAATAAATAAATATAGATTCGTCTGTTCTTCAATTGCGGTAAAAGCCTCTAAAACGGCACACTAAGAGCGACCGACGATGTAGTCTGCGTATCCCAGCAGCTGGACAGATTTATTAAAGATAGTGCATTCCATGTTCACACCTGCCCTGCGCACTATCTGTTCCAGCACGAGATTGAATAAGTCACATGATAGCGCAACTTCTTGCCGAAATTCAGTGCATATTTGGAGTAGTTCGGAGGAACTGTTTCAGAATTGTACGTTGCACCGCGTGTTTTCCAGCGTCACTCGGTACAGTTGGATCAGTTTTGCCGGGATCTCGAATCGCTTGGTAGAGCTCAAGACGATGAATGTGACATAATATGCGAGTTTGAAGTCGATGAAGAGATGGTGAGTTTCGACTTAAAATTCGTTTCCAGGATTTGCCTTAGTGTTTGAAAATTTGGTTAATAGTCGATTTTCCGGGGCGGAAGTCACACTGGCACGCGCCGATTAGTGTGTTGCAGAAAAGTTTCGGACGTTCATACATTACGTTGGATAGAATCTTATCATCTTATCATATCATTAGTACTTATTAACTAGTCTATGAATTGCCTTGTGAACATGCACGAATGACTCTTGACCAATATTCACATTAATGTATGTACATATGAATATACATAAATACATATATGTATGTATTAGCCATCAGACTTCCCTTCGCCTATACAATTAACTTTAAATTCAGCACGAAAATAAATTCAATGCGTTTTGCTATATTGTATCATTAATGCGTCCTTTGACGATACTTTTTCCGTGATCTACAATATGCAGTCGACATAATCTACATAAATGCATTACAATGGAAAATACCAAGAATTATAGAATACAAGATTAGGCATTGTCATGACGTCAAGCTTCCGGCTGCTTGAAGACTCGCTTTAAGTTTAGTTACATCTTGACTTATCGTCCTAATCAAGATGTGTTAGAGAAATTTTTTGGTGTCATTCGTGCCAAAGGAAGCCTTTACGATCATTCTGATCGTCAGGGATTCAAGTACAGGCTACATATGGACGCGAAAGGCCCTGGTAGCTGGCGTTTACTTCACTTTATATTCATATGTAATTTACTTACATGCTAATGAATATATAGGCATAATAATAATATCTTTTTTATTCTATTAACAAGAATAATTTAATTTACGTTTGACATAACATGTACATACAAATACATTTCACAAGAATTCTTGATGAATTCATAGCAAAAACAGACACTACAGTGGTGGAAATAATTATAAAGGCACTAAAGAAATCGTAGTTTCTTTTTACTCGATCTATGGAGCAAGGTGAATCTGATTTTAGGAAATGCTCAGAGTACTAGTAGACTACAGAGATAAGTTTTACTAAGAAATTTTATTTCAATTTAAAAATAACTTCCTTAACATAAAAAAGACCAATTTCAAGTGGAAATAAATATAAAGGCAAAATTTTATTTTGATTATTTTTTTACAATTAGTACTTAGTATGCCCTCCTTTGTTCAAGATTACCTAAAATATTCTTTTTGGCATCGAATGAATTAAATTTTGGAGAGTGCTGCTATCTAAATTGGACCATTCCTCCTCAATTTTTTGTTTCAGGTCTCCCACGGAATGAAATTGACGTCCATTCGCATACACCCTCCGAGCAAGAATACCCCACAGATTTTCTATGGGGTTCATATCTGGGCTTCGAGATGGCCAGTCCAAAACTGCTATTCCATTGTCCTCAAACCACTTCATAGTGGCACGCGAACGATGTATGGCAGCATTATCTTGCTGAAATATCCAATTTGCTGCTACCAAATCGCGAGTATGCACCATTAAATTGCCTTGCAGCATTTGTACATACGCAGCGGAGTTCATTTTTGTGGAAATGAACTCAATTGGTAACGTTCCATTAAAATTGAAACCACCCCACACCATGGCGGAGCCTCCTCCGAAGTTTCTGCTCATCAAAACCTCGCTCTTAGACCTTAAGTCGTGGCAGTAACTTCGTACGCCATCAGGACCATCAAGGTTAAATTTTTTCTCGTCGCTAAAAACCACTTGGGGCCATTGCTCTGCCCAACTCATATATTTTTTGGCGAATTCGAGTCGTGTGGACTTATGAGCAACGGTGAGCATTGGCCTCTTGTTCATTTTTTTGAAGACTAAGTTTTTATCGGCGATTAAAATTTGCCTGATCCTTCTGCTCGTGACTGGAAGATCGAGTCTGGCTTTGATTTGGCTTGAGAATAACTTATTTTCCGAGGCCTCATGCACAATATGTTTTTTTTGGCGGGGTGTGAGCAACGACTTTCGACCCGACCTTTTTTTTTGCCGTAATCCTCCTGCAGAGAAACGAAGTTGTCAATCACTGTTGGAGATCGATGCATCTCCTTGGCTATAGCCCTGTTTGATAACCTTCGTCTCTTTAAAATTCGAATTTTATTCTTTTCTTCATCATTAAGTGCTTTTGCTCGCGGCATGACTGAATAAAAAATAAAATAAAACTAAATAGCCTTATTTTTTTGATAAATTTTAGAAATAATTAAAAACTACCTGTTGGTTTTCACTTTCAAGCAAATAAAGTTTAAAAAAAATTAGTCGATTTTGTATTAATGGCACTTTATAAACGCTGCCTTTATATATATTTCCACCTCGAAGCACGAAAGTCGACTACCGGTGATAATATCTGTAGCTACCGAACATATCAGACCACTGGAATTTTACCGTTAGTTCGGAACATGAATTGTTATATGTTGCCATACACATTTTCGCGGAATTCCATAAGGGTTGGTTTTGTTCGCATTTTTGTTGTTGCCTTTATAATTATTTCCACCACTGTATAGTGACGTCATGCGCAGAACGTTCGATTTTTTACATTGAACAGCGCAATCCTTATATTTTATGTAAAATACAATATGCATATACATATGTATAAACATTGACACAGTTTTAATTTCACGGAGGTTTTAAATGCTTTTGCAAAGTCGAACAGTAGGTCTGTTTTCGCTCCACAGTAGCGGTTGAAAGAACTTCGAATCGGTAGTATTGTGATTGATAGCGCCATGTTGGAGTTTGTTGAGGATTACTTCGGTTTGAAACCAGGTATAGAAAAGAGATTAAAGTATTAATTTAATTGCGTATTTGTTTTACATATGTATGTACATACATATGTATATCCTCGGTAATAAGTTGACACAAGTGTTTAACCAAACTTAAATGGCAAAAGTTGTGATCTGTTCGAATTCTGATTAGAATCCATAGAGAGTCCTTTGAAAAAATTGTGCGTTTTTCGCATAGATCAAAGGAACTTCAAAAAAAGATTTCTGTCGGCAGTTTTTTTTTTAAATATAAATGGTGTTCCTCTCGCATGATGCTCACAAGGACAAGTCAAATGTGGACAGTGAATGTGTTATATTAGGGTTTCCATTCCAATTCCCAATTTGACGTTCTTCCGGCTCGCCAGATGAAACGTGATATGCAACTTGAAAACGGAATTACGGTCTCGTTTGTCGTTTCAAAGGTTAAAATGAATTTGAATTTTAAATACAAGCTATTACATGCTACATATGTACATGAAATATGGCCCCAATGAAAAATCACCCCACACTGAAAAATGAAAAAAGCCCAAAAATATGAAATATTACCTCATATAAATTTTTATAGCGAAACGATTGTATATTCATAATCAGTGTCAATAGCGAAAACAATTGAGTCATGTCTGTTCGTCCGTATATCCCCACCTTTTGGGCTTTAATTTTTGAGCTTGAAATTTCATATTTGAGCTTTTGAGAAAAAGAAGCAGTGCAAGTGTAAAGTATAAAGTATTTTGTTAAAAGCAAATATTTAGATATTCAGATTGTCTACAATTCACTCCATGCTCACTTTTTGGGGGCGTTTTCATAATGAAATTAATTTTGATGAAATTTTTCATGTCATATCCAAAAAAAAATGCAGTATTCTACACCCACTTTAATATGGCTGCATAAAGAAGAGGATAGGGTATCAAACGATCCGTCGCGTTTTATATTAAAGTCCAAAAAATCTTAGCGTCCAAAATTATTTCACCACTTTACGCTCTACGAATTTGGACGCTCTTCCAAAACAAAACAAAAACCGTGGAACGAATTACGGCCAAATTGGCTTTATTTTGTTTTAAAAAAGCTTGAATAGATACTTGGTCCTTTGGTGACATGTCTTGATTATGGTGACATGCATCATCTTTTCATAAATTAGAAAAATCGAGTAAGAATGCACTAATAATAATCTAAATATATATATGAATGGAATACTGTTCATACTTCATGAATGAGGTATGGTAAAAATAGAGAACGAAACGTATGTCTAAAATTTATATAAAAGTAAAAACTACGATTGAATAATCGCGTGCGTTCTGTTTGGTGCTTTTCTAAGTGTTCTAGTTTTAAATAAAAATTTGCGACAAAAAAGTTGCTTGAAAATAAGAGCTTAATTCGTATTGCCATTTTCTACACGCTTAGCTTTATTTGCATTCATTTGTTTATAATTTTAGCAGATATACATATTTGTTTCTCCATTTGATCTAAGGAAAAAAGCTGAATATGAAATGTGCTTCAACTTGATTTTTATGAATGGAGTCTAATCAGTGTTACCGTTTCTCCTTCTATAATGTCCACTTTTTTTCGAAAATGTGTAATAATGCAGTTTTACTAATTTGAGAATGGTCTGCTTTTTCACGTATGTCATTCTGTTCATCAGATAGTCTAAGTCCCATTTGGTCTAAGAGCTAAATTTTTATAGGGAAGCAGATTCCAAATTGTTCAAAGAGACATTTTGTGTGGAATAGAACAATTTTCAAGTGGAATAGAACAATCAAGTCTCAAGAATCAACTAAGTTCCAATGCTTGTGGACAAAGGTTTGAAATAACATAAAGAGAACTTTAGGAAATATCCTCAAATACCAAATATTGATATAATGTATAGAGTGGGCCATCTGTTAGTTGCTTTTTGGACCATATATTATTTTGACTTACTTACTTACTTAACGGGCTCCCGACCCGTGAAGAGTCTCTGCCTGAGACACAGCAGCCTTCCACTCTCTTCGATCCCGGGCACGCTGCTTCCAGTTATCTAGACCAAGCGCTCTGGCATCCGCGATAGCTTGATCCTTAAAACGGAGGTTCGGTCTTCCTTGTCTTCTCGAACCTGGGGGCTGTGATTCGAAGATCCTCTTTGCTGGAGCATTATTGTCCATTCGCTCGATGTGGCCGAGCCAGTGTAGTCGACGGCTTTTTGGACTACATCCACATCCTGGTACAGCTCATAGAGTTCGCGGTTATATCTTCTCCTCCATTCGCCCTCCTCGCATACGGGACCGAATATCCGACGAAGAATTTTTCTTTCGAAAGTGTTCAGTATTTGCTCTGCTTTCCTGCTTATCGTCCAGCACTCGGCTCCATACAGCAGAACTGGCAGGATCAAAGTTTTGTAGAGCAAACATTTCGTCTTCCGAGTTAGGAGTTTTGACCCCATTTGTTTCGCCAAACCGAAGTAGCAGCGGTTTCCTAGGGTAAGTCTTCGTCGAATCTCCACTAAGTTGTCATTCGTGGAGTTGATATTTACTCCGAGGTAGGTAAACTCCTTAACCACTTCGAAGTTACTGTTGCCAACAGTGACGTTTTGTCCTAGGCGGTGGACAGATGCTTCTTTGTTTGTTGACAACATGTATTTGGTTTTGTCCTCATTCACTTCAAGGCCAACACGTTTCGCCTCTTCTTCAATTGCCGTAAAAGCCTCTAACACGGCGCGCTGGAAGCGACCGATGATGTCGATGTCGTCTGCGTATCCCAGCAACTGGACAGATTTGTTGAAGATAGTGCCTTCCGTGTTTACACCTGCCCTGCGCACTATCTGTTCCAGCACAAGATTGAAGAAGTCACATGATAGCGCATCCCCTTGACGAAATCCGGTGCATGTTTGGAATAGTTCAGAGGAACTGTTGCCGAATTGCACGTTGCACCGCGTGTTATCCAACGTCACGCGGCACAGCTGGATCAGTTTAGCCGGGATCCCGAATTCGGCCATCGCCTTGTAGAGCTCAAGACGATGAATGCTATCATATGCGGCTTTAAAGTCGATGAAGAGATGGTGAGTCTCGACTTGAAATTCGTTGGTCTTTTCCAGGATTTGCCTTAGTGTGAAAATTTGGTCGATCGTCGATCTGCCGGGCCGGAAGCCACACTGGTACGTGCCAATTAGTGTGCTGCAGAAAGGCTTCAGACGTTCACACAGTACGTTGGATAGGATCTTATATGCGACATTAAGCAGGGATATGCCTCGGTAGCAGGGATATTATTTTGACACTGACAGCTTATATTTGATCAAAAAATTTACAGAAACTCAGTATTATATTTTTGGGGTACGAAATGGATCGATTTACACTTGAAGAACGTTGCGAAATATTGCAAAGTTACAAAAGTGTTTTCGAAACAGTAAGAATTTTGAAAAGAAATTTTGGTCGAAATAATCCACCAACTGTAGATGGTGTACGCAAGTTTGTGTTAAAAATTCGTGAGACTAGTTTGCTTATTGATAACCAAACATATTACTGTGTTTGTCCTGTGCACATATTTTCATTCTGCCATTTGTTATAAAGTCATCATTCAGTTTCACGACTGACCCTGTTCATGAGTCTGGGAACGAATATGAGAAACTAAGAGTATGACCATCAGCAAAGAAATGTGTTGTATTAGAAGTAACAGACAAAAGATAATTTATGAAAATGAGAAAGAGAGTCGGGGACAAAACGAAACCTTGGGGAACGCCACCATTTATGATTGCCGACTTGAAACCTTCCAAAACGACTTAAATTAAATGAAGTGAAAGTGTATCAGAAGCATATTCATAGCAGGGATAGCTTAAGTTCGGATTGGTTTCATAACTGCTGAATGTTTTAAAAAAATATGCTTTATGCTTTTTTATTTTTATATTTTTTTTGTAATAATTCTTAACTGCTTTTGCATCTCTTACAGATCCGCGTAGCGCTGTTTATCCTTTTGTGAGTAGCTCCAAACAGGTTATCGGAATAGTTGCACTGTATATAGTGTTTGTGAAAAAAATTGGTCCCAATTTTATGAAAAATCGCAAACCATTCGATTTGAAAGGAGCTCTTATTATCTACAACATCATTCAAATTGGATGTAATGCATACTTGGTGCATAAGGTATCGCAATGAAGGTTATTTTTTAACACACATTCTGTTACTATATGTCTATTTCATTATAGGGTCTTCGAATATTTTTATTTCATCGAGAAAGTTTTGGAAGATGTTTAAGAGTAAATATAAATAATACTGAAGCTTTTGTGCAGAGCATTAATTTGACTTATGCATACGCCATCTTGAAGTATGTGGATTTCGTGGACACGATATTTATTGTGCTACGAAAACGAGACTCTCAGGCCACATTTCTGCACTTCTTTCATCATATTTCAGTTAGTTTAGTTAGCACTGTTGTTTTCCGATATCTACCCTTCGGTCACATCAATTTAACTGGCGCTTTAAACAGTTTTGTTCATATTGTTATGTATTTCTATTATTTGCTGTGTTGTATTCAGTCAGATATGAAAAAATCAATTCGGTGGAAAAAGTGTATAACTTCGTTGCAGATGGTACAGTTTGTACTTATGTTTGTGTATCTTATATATCCATCGATGAACGGTGAAAATTGTGGATATCCACTTAAGTTATTAGAAATTATTGCCTTTGAGAGCCTAATAATATTTGCTTTGTTTACTAATTTTTACATTAAGACATACATAAAGAAAGATAAATCTAAAGTAAAATAAATTAAAATATCTTTATTATGCATTAATAAATAAATTATTTTATTTTAAACTAGTAGCAAAAGTATTTGTTTGTAATAGCGGCGGGAGAAACAATTGAACAAACATTTCCTCCAAAGAATCAAGACTCCCAGCTTACAAATCATCAAGGGAGACTACAATGTTCTTAAAGGTTATAAATGCCTTGAAAATGGAGTTACGGTCCTCGAATACACGTAAGTATGTAGAACCTCATCTGATTATCTGATTCAGATGATTCACTTAGACTCCGTAAAGTTTTTGACCTTTAGGGTCACCTTCTTACAGCCACTAAAAAAAAAATTGAGTGTGGTTATCCGTGTTGCATTGCTCTTCAAGAATATAGCATGACCTTAACTCTTATTTTGTTTTCTAAAAATTGATGACTATTCAACAAAAAAAAAAAAAAAAAACAAGTAAAAACTAGCAATAGTTCAGTTAAAGTCAACAGAAAAATTATTCTGACCTTCAAAGTGAACTATGCTCAGACTCACAGCTCAAAATCTTGTGCGATACAAAGTTTGCTTAAAGCACCTATTATCACATCTCCGACCCATGGAAGCTAATTATAATAATACTAGTCGGACTTGTTTTTCTTTTTGTTTTTTTATAAGAATGTAATAGTACTAATTGCCATATAAGACCGCTATTTGCCGTATTGACTGTTTCTGCACAACGTTTTCTTTGCAGTGGCAAAGGTGTATAGGAACAGTGCATACTGAAGTGAATATTGCATCGGATCAGGAGAGCGTTGAAGGAGATCCAAATTAATCGATTCGACATCGTTCACAACAGCTTAGTCTTTGTCCGCCCAATATATGGAAAATTTTACGCAAAGATCTTGGTTTCAAGGCTTACAAGATCAAGTTGGTGCAAAAATTGAAACGGAACGACCATCGTTTGCTTCGGAATTTCGGTGAATTGGCTTCAATATCAACTGACATTGGATCCGCTGTTTTATCGAAAAATTGTGTGCAGTGAGGCTCAATGTCAATGCGGTCTGTGGGCTGGAGAATTCATTGGACCAAATTTTTTTTTAAAAATAAGGCTATTCTCGCTAAAGAGCTATGATAAATGACTGTTTCGTTCCCCGATTGAATGGCATGATTGTGGAAGATATGTGGTTCCAGCAGGATGACGCTACGTGCTGCAAGCTTATATTTATACTTTACATACTAAACCCATACTATACGTTAAACACTTTTCACGATTAAACTTTTTCTCCATCCAGCTAGATGCTATAATTCTTACGAACGATTGTGAGCAACGTTCAAATTGTAAGGTTCATGTATATGCTTTATAAGAATATGCTCGAAAAGGACATTTCCCGGGAATTCAAATTATAAACATGTTTGTTGTCGAAATCGGTATAGAACATGTTGCTGAACAGTTTCCTATATTTTCCATAAATTCTAGCAAATTAAAATCTGTGTGGTTCGTGTCTCTACTTTATACAGATTGCTCCATAGATATATTATTTCAGCAGCATGCGCCGAAACATTGCCTCTTGGCATCAACAATTCATTACCCCAATTCCGAAAAAAGCTCCACACATCATGCTGCATCCCTTTAACTGTGGTGAATATCCTTATCACAAAATCAAGAAAATGCTGTTAAATTTAATCAGCTTCAGTCCTTCGTCTGTATTCAAGGATTGTACAAGTCTTTCGACCGGTTACCGGGATTTGTTTTCTTCACTTATCATTGGCGGGATACTGAATAAAAATTTCGTAAAAAAAAAAAAGAGTTTAAATTCCATTATTTTTGGTCGAAATGTCGGACGGATATGTTAATGATACCACTCTTCTTTCCGGTCTACTGGATTACAACGGCAAAGCGGAGAATTATACAAATCTAACGGCCAACTTTGTAGACGACTTTAGGACAGTTAGCGATTTTCAACCGAACGTCAGTTTTACTGGTAGTGCGGCGAAAATGTCGTGGTTAAGTGGCGGAAAAATTCAAATTCCATTCTACACCATTATCCTTTTGCTTTCGGTCGTGGGTAATTTACTTGTGATCTCGACACTAGTGCAAAACCGTCGTATGCGTACCATCACCAATCTCTTCCTGCTGAATTTGGCTATCTCGGATATACTACTTGGAGTCCTTTGTATGCCGGTTACATTGGTCGGCACACTGCTAAGGCATTTTATTTTTGGAGCATTTCTATGCAAACTGATACCATTCTTACAGGGTAAGTTTGAAAGCGGCAAGTGGTCCTTGATATTCCATTACGATGGGGGATTTATATCAGCAAAGGATACTCGTGTATGTGGGTTGGAAAATAAATCATTTCCTTCTTCTCTTTTTTTTTTAACATCATCTGTGTGAGGGTGAGTTGACGTTGAATAGTGAAAATATGTTGAAAAGCTATTCGCAGTTCGTTGTGATAAATATTAATAGATGGCACGTACTCATACATATATGTAGTAGGATCCTTGACTTCTATGTGTCATGAAATTCGAATTAGCTTTGTAATTCGTGGTTAAGATTCTGTGTATGACATTTTCAAATAAATCTTCAGTTTCTAAATAAAAACCCAAACTGGGTTTCTTTCAAATCTTCGCATATGACTGGACGTGTTGGAAATAAAAATTTAGAGTTTGTGTTCGACAGAGAGTACTGAATACTGTGAATACACGAGTATGTACGCAATTCAAAGAAGTACTAAATCGCAGTTGAGTTCAGTCGAAAGTAAATGTTTTTCTTATCTTTGTGTCCATCCAATCGTAAAATTACTTTTAAGGATTAGAGGTATGTGAAATTTCTCGACTGCTTTGTTCCAGACAAAACTTGGACGTCCTACTCAACTCAACTTTCATTCAACTTGTTTTTATCGATTTTTTAGAGCTGGTCTAAGATCCTTTCAGCAAAGTTGATACTTCTTAACTAAAAGTGTGCAATTGATGTGTATTCTTTTACTTTGTATTAGTCATCTTGTAAATTGGAAACAATTTTAAATGACCTCAAGACATACCTAAGTATTTAAAAAGTAGGTGAACTAATCATCCCATAGTTTTAATAATTTCGAATTGTTAAACTCGATAAATTTAGGCAATGATCTGCTTTTTCGAAAGTGTAATAAATTTGTTCTTTATGAAATTAGAAAGAAACCATGGTTTCTCATGGTTTGTTAATGTTGTTTTTGCCGAAGTAATGTGTGTACTCTTTCAAAATTTGTGGAAATTTTGCTTTTGGTTCCTGGTATCTCCTACATACCTACATATATCTTTTTGCTTTAATAATAACGTACCAATTCGTTGAAAAAAGCTATTTATTTCGGAGTTATAATGATCTTTAAAATCCATATACATATGCATATATAACTGCAGGCTTGCCGCTAAAAAAAATTTAGAAAGTCGTAAAAAAAAGTGTCACGGAGCAAGAAAAAGTCGCAACAATAATAAATATTGGAAAAATTAAGGACATTTAAATTTTGTAATAAAATCTACTTATATTTCCCGCTGGCCATGATGACCAACTTTACTTCACTCGGTCCAAAGTACTTTCTTTGGCAGAGAATGAGGATAAGGTTTTATGGTTAGATCGATAAACGCCAGAACTATTTTCAGATGAGTTCGAGAATCGTAAGTAGTTGGGATTAGGTTATGTCCTGTATCATCTTATGGCTCCTGGGGCTTTCACAATGCCTATGAGCCATCGTGTGCGGTTTCTGGCAATGTGCCTCAGCTCTCCCCAGCTCTTTCTCAGTTGCCGTGCTGCTTTATCTACTGTTCTGCAACGGATCGCCGGTCATCCTGAGTTAGTGGGTTTCAATTTGGATTAGATATTTCGATATTTGGATTAGTGGAGTTTGGTAATGATAATGATAATGATTATGATTGTTTACGAGGACAGGTTCATTTCAGAATCTTGAATACTCTGAAAAAATCACATGGCAGCGCGTCTCCTTGTCTAAATCCTTTTTTGACATCAAAGGTCTCGGTGAGGTCGTAACCGACTTTGATGGAGTAGCGAGCGTTCTATATTGTTATCTTCCACAGGCGAACGAGTTTTGCAGAGATATCTAAACTATAAATAGCTCTATATAGCTCGTCTTTATAAATGCGGCCTTAAAATCGATAAAAAGATGGTGGGCATCGGTTTGGAATTTTTGGGTTTTATCCAGGATCTGTCGAAGTGTCTTCCTGGTCTGAAACCACACTGTTAGAAACCAGACTGAGATAAGATCTTGATACCTTTGTAATTGGCGTAACTAAGGGGGTCTCCTTTCTTGTGGACCCGGCAAACGGTGCTGAGATTCCATTCATCAGGCATACACTCATCTGACCAAATTTTAGAAATGGCTTGGTGTGTGCTTTCTACCAGGTCATTTCCAGCTGCTTTAAATAGCTCGGCTTGTAAGCTGTCCGATCCAGCAGCCCTGTTGGACTTAAGCTTGGATATTGCTTGGTCAGGTGGACGGAAGTTATTGCTATCATCGTCTAAGTTGAATGGTTCATTCTGCCTGACAGCGGGATGTTGATCTTCGTCGCCGTTATACATACAGTCTGCAGAAGAAGTTTTTCATATTCTCAGTACAGACTGTGACTCTACTACGAGGTTTCCTTCTTCATCTCTACAGGCTTCTGTATGGGTCTTGGCTTGGCACGTTCGTTTTACCAGTTGGTTAAACTTCCATACATTATTCCTGGAGTATAGTCTCTCAATACCTTCGATCGCGTGCTTCTCGTGTTTGTTTTTCTTCTTTCGGAGAAGCCGATGTTCTTCCCGTCTCTTTTGCTCGTAAAGGTCACGAGAAACCCTCGTCCTTCTTTGCAGCGCCGCTTTGTGTGCCTCTTGTTTAGCTACATGTGCTTGCCGGCATTCTTCATCAAACCAGGTTTTTCTTGGTTTTGATTGAGCGAAACCCAGCACATCAGTTACGGCATTTCTGATTGCATGTTGGCATCGTTCCAATTGGTCTTCGGCATTTGATGTTGGCGGCATAGGAGTCGTAGCGAGATTAGGCAAAGGTTCTGGCGGTTTCATGCGATTGCAGTTTTTCGACACTAAATATTCTTACATTATTTCTTCTTTGTTGTGGCGTTTTGGATATCCGCATTCATACCGTGGCTGCAACAAAGTAATGATTCGAGTCCATGTTGACTGCTCGGAAGGTTCGGACATCCAGAATACTGGAGGCGTGACTTACGTCGATTGCAATGTGATCAATTTGGTTGACCCTTTGATAATCAGGAGACCGCCATGTCCCCTTGTAGATAATGAGATGAGCAGTTTCCTCTTGTGTGTGCTTGCTATACACACGTTTCGCCCCGCAGCGAAACCAATAGGCTTAAGTCCGTTTCCGGACGTGGTGTCGTAGAGGCTATGCTTGCCAATCGTCCTACCAAAGATGTTCTCCTTTCCTATCTTGGCGTTAAAATAGCCCAATACGATTTGCTTATGTCCATATACAAACCTTTGGCTATTTAGGGCTGCAGAATTGCTCTTATGTAAATCTACTCGACAGCATATAGAAATGTATGTTTAGATTGAAGAATTAATACCTTCATTCAATCTCCAAAACCGCTCAAAATCAGTTATCGAAAGCAATCGACCCATGCGTCTACTACAGGTACCTCTATGACAGATTCTCCAGAACGTAAGGGCACACTACCTTCATATTATTTCGCAACAGAACAACAACAAAAAAAAAAAACTGTGGAAATCAGTACCAGAAGGTAGGTAGAATGTTTCAATCTCTAGCAATACATAACCTATGTATCTATTAGCATCTCAGAGCAAGATACCAGAGTTATAAGCGAACTTCTTCCGAGAAAAAATTATAAAACAAAGTGTAGGACTGTGTCGTACGTACGTCTACAAGCTATTCAGGATTAAAATTCAAGTGCAAAACTAACGCAAAAGTAATCACCTTATCGGAAGACGCTGTCATTTTTGCAAATGGCGTTTTGTGTCATTCGTGACTTTGATATTTGTATAGTAAACAGATGCAGATTATGTTTTGACAGAACATGGCTCGTTATACTCTTCAAGAACGTGGAAAATTGTGCAATGTTGTGACAACGTGAATTTCACTGTGCTTTTTCGTGTAGTAACAACTCGGCAATTACTGTGGGTTTAATAAACTCGCTTCGAGATAACGGGATAGTAGCAGACGTCGCCATCCCCGGAGCAATCATTTGTCGTTCTTGCGGCTTCATATGTCTTAGAGGAAAATTGTAAGGTCAATAAATTTGTCTTAGCAAAATTTTCGATTTCTAGTATTATCAGGAAGTTCTCAATCAAAAAACTGGGTATGTCATCTCATAGCACCCCTAACCCACTACCCCAAATTTTAAGAGCTATTGTAGAGAAAATTGATTTTTATTGAAACTGGCCTGAATTATGATACTTAAGTACCCAGGCATGAAGTTTGATGCAAATCCTTTAAACCATATAGGCTGCACTTAAGCTTACAGAATTTGTAGAGAAAACTATGCATGTATACCTTACCTACTGAGTTTTCCAGCCTAGATATACGATCCTTCAACAAGAGCAGTTATTTTAACTCAATAGAAAAATTTTTATGAAAGTGGTGATATTTTTATTTTAATCTAAAATACAAACTCTGAGGTAAGTAATGTAATACAATATCTGTCAAATGTCTGCCTCGGCTCTGACTGCAAATAGTTATATTTTCTTTTGGTGGATGGATCGTTAATGGAGCACTGGCGTAGACTTTATCTTTAACATATCCACAAGGAAAAATCCTAATGGTGTTAGATCCCACGATCTTGGCGGCTAATTGAAGTCTACGTTTTGAGATGACACGTCTAGGAAATTTAGTCAACGTAGAACTGAAATCCTCTCATATGTATTTTCCATGAGAACTTTCAAATCCCAAGGATATTCAAATGGTACCGATGCCGTAGATTTTCAATTCATCATAATACTCTGCAAAAGTCAAACGTCATCAGTTTCATTTTTAAAAATAAAGTGAACTTTATTATTATCTTCATCCTTTCTATCTTCTCAACAACTTTAGCTAGAATATGGTAGTTATGAGAAATTTGGGTCATTTAACAATTGGAACTATTCCAAACAAGTACTTAAACATGTTCTAAAATCTATGTACAAAATCTGTATCTTTTACATTTTTTGTTAACATATCCTGCATTATTTTACTTGAAACCAGATGCCAAGTCATGGAATCCAGTTCCCATGATAATCAAATATAATATATTCAAGTAAATAGATGTAAGAGGTCCTTTTCCCTTTGGTTGAATATATTACTAAAATCATTTTCAATGCTTTTCAGGAGTCACTTTGAAGGACTGCCAAAATCTCATTACCATTAGTCGTGTTGTCGTTTTCAAACAAGATGTAGTTAGTTGTTCGCCTTTAACGAAACATACAAACTTGTCATGTTCTATCTGTGATTGTAGTATTTACTCCCACGAGGATAGATTTACTAAAGTTTTTCCTTGTTTGGCTCACAGAATTTTCATAAATTACAACTGCTCGAGTTGCCAAACCATGACAAAGTCTACCTACACTTACAAAGGAGTTCAACTTTGATCATATGCATGTGCATTATTTTAATTTAAAATATGAACCAACGGTGTAAAATATAATTAAAGCGCATCCAACCAGTCATACGTATAATGTTTGCTTATGAGAAAATTATACAAAATAATGTACCAACTCGTATACTATCTACATATGTATATGCAAGCCTGGTAAAAAAAACTATGATTCATGAATATAAATTAAGTCCTTTAATTATTTTTGTTTGTGTTTTACTAAGCCTCTTTGTGCAACTAACAAGAATCTAGTTTTAAAAGGCTTATGTACTTTTAAACTGTAATGGATATGACAAAAGTTATGTAAGTGAGACTAATGATTTATGTACATATATATACAACGAAACACATGTCCTTTGACATTCTCCCTTCAACAAAATAGAATGGCAGTGATTAGGAAAAAGCGTAGGGTTTTGAAATTTGTAATTCAACAACAGATACAGATACGGATTATGTAATACTATAACTGGATAAATTTAATACTCGTTATGAGGCAAAAGTTTTTCTAAAAGCATAGTTGGTTTCAAAATGGAAAACGTATTACAAATAAATTTGAGAAAATCCATTAATCTGCGGGCTTAATACTTAAAATCGGATACATTACAAACAAAATGTCAAATATGATGATGATCATCATTAGGATTGCTTTATAGATGCATAGGTATACATATATTAATCATGAATAATCCTATTTTAGTTTTCCATTCATTTTATTTAAATACCTACAATTGATATTTTATAATTGACAGTCAAAAAAATATTGTTAAAAAAATCTCATGTTCAAAGTCAAATGTCCTGTCCGATAAATTACGTAACATGGTAAATCAAATACGAATGTTTAAAAATACATTTATAATTCATGTGGCCTCTCACTACCAACTTCTACTCCACACCTTCACGATGCATGGCGGCTGATGGGTGCCTAGTACCTCGACTGGAGATTGGGTAACCAACCCCTTTGGAAGGTCATTGCTGGCAGCAGCAGAGAGAGGAGGGAGTGATCATCGACTCGGAACACTAACTTGTTGTAGCCCAGGTACGGATGCGGATATTCAGAACATCGCGAAGACAAGGAAATACTGTGAGAACGTTTCCACAGATTTAAATTTTTGATAGGCGTGTTGTGACGTGGATAGTAGGGTACTATCAATAGTGGCCTTGAAGTGAAGTTTTAGAATTCTTTCAAGAATCTTGAGAAGAAAAGACGTTAGACTGATTGGTCTAAGGTCTTTCAGGAGGGTATGCGATGTTTTGCCTGCTTTGGATATAAATACCACTCTTATCTCGGTCCAGTGGGCCGGCATTGTTCCTAACTCCAGGCAACTCTTTAGAATACAGGACATGGTATGCGGGGACTTAAAAGGCTCGAAACTGGTCACCGCCTATTTCAATTGTCGGTCTTACTCTTGTCGAAAAGGGTCATATACTTCTTGTGATGACACAAGTGTTTAGGGAGGACCATCTGATGTTGGCCTCCCTATGGGAACAATCCCTGCTTCGAGTTTCAGTGAGCAAGACGGGATGCGTACTGAGGTGTCGACCTGTTATGAGATTATGAACCTCTTCTGGCCAATTCCTCGGCTTTCTCATTATCTGGTATGTTTTCATGTTCAGGGATCCAGCAGAGTGCAATCTTATGCTGTGTTCCAAGAACCTTAAGATCTTTACGACAGCACTTCACAACAAGCTTGGATTTTATTTCGATAGCAGAAATTGCATTTAATGCTGCCTGGCTGTCGATGAAAAAGGTGAAAACTTCCCGTGGTATTGCCTTCAACACAGTCTCACGGGTATTGTTACTGCGAGGACCTTCGCTTGGAAAACACTGCCCAATGGTTCAGAAAAGCCTACGCTTACATCCAAGTTTTATCCACCTGTGAAGGCAGAGATGGTGCGTGTATTGGTAATTTGTATATTATTTAGGAACGAGCTTGTGAAGCGTCTCTTAAAGTCTAAGTACGGAGTCAGGCAATTCATGGTGGGAACTTTTCCTAGATATTTATTCAGGATTATAGAATGACCCGTTGTATTTTGTCTTTAACTATTTGACTGACTTATTCTTAGGGCGCCAACAGCTGCTGAGGCTTGAATGAGGATGTCCAACGTAAGTTGATTGAGGATAGCCTCCAGTACTGCACTAGGTGTGGTGCATGAGTGGTGCCAATACAAGCCAATCTCTGAGAGCCACTGCCACCATACAAGATAGCCATAAGTCAGAATAGATTTTACTATAGCCGTATACATCCATAGCATAATTTTGGGTTTTGGTTTCCTGGTTTTCCGCAAATATTCTACTGCATCTATACTATAGAATGGCTTTCTTAATTCTTTCATTAAAGTTAGGCCTCCAGTTCAGTTTCGTGTCAAGTAGAGGTCTAGGTATCTGAGGTTAGAGGTATTGCTGATTTAGAATCGAAGTTAATTCAGTAAAATTTTGTGTAAGTCCTCGAACTCTGTGAAGAAGTGAATGGCAACAGATTTAATTTGTTTATCGTCCTGCAGCTTCTGCAGTAGAGATGTCAGGTATCTTGAGACGTTGCTCATGAGTACTAATGGCACAGTGTCCATAAATAATGGCGGAGATGTTCATGCGTCGCTGCGACTAAGCTTAAGGTCAGCCAAAGAGTTCAGCTGTTGCTATCGTTGTCAATAAATTACAATATGAGTGAAGCTGAAACGAATGTACACAATATGGAGAGTCTTTGAAATTGCTAGTGCCGATCGCATCCTTGCAAGTTCATTTTCTCATTTGTTGTTTGGGATATTCAAATGTTCTGGTACCGAGGATAGAGTCACCGTATTGGTTGTAGATACATATGTATGTCAGCTAGGTAACACATCCGACAATGTTTTTATCGCATATGACTTTTGGAAATTGTTGGATGGCTGTAATCTTGGCTTCAAAGACACTGCAGTCGTTACCGAGTTTTAAAAAATGGCCTAGTCTGCCTTTTAGTAGCTTTCCTGAAGAATCCTGATTCCTTCATCTTAATTGCTGTTTTGACGCTGCTTTGTACTAGTGCAATACTTCAAGGCCAAACGGTGCCTCCAAACAATTTATAATGTATGAGTACCCAATAAGAATGCGAAATTTTGCAATGCAAAGTTTTGCCCTGACAGCAGAAATGAATAAATACTTAGACAGGGAATTTAAGGATCCCGGTAAGGTGTAAAATATTATTGTTAAAAAAAAAGTTGTATAAGTTGTGTTTAGATTTTGAAGAAGTTTACATTAAACTGAAATAAATGTAATTTCAAAATTAAAGAGTTTTGTCAATCTTAAATAAATGTCTATTCTTGGATATCGTAGCTTTTCCATCAAACATGCAAATGATAAAAAAAAGTCTATTTTAGTCCAAATGATCATGAAAGCTCTAAGAACCAAAGGCATACGGAATGAATATGATAATCGGGCATGTTTTGCAATCACAATGAGTATTAATAAATACGTACATAAGTACCTTGCATTACTGGAGAATTTCCAGTGAAACAATTTACATTTAATAACAACTCCAACATAATATGCAAGGTAATGCAAATATTTTCTTACTTATCTTTAAATTGGCTGTTAAATTTGTGCATACCACCATTTTGTGTGAATTAAAATATCCTGTACTATGTAGGATTCCTGGGAAGTTCATTTAAAGAGAAATTAAGAGAAAACATTCCGATTACCGTACATATTTTTGATGAAATTGGTTATTATTAACAAATAAAAGTTTTCTGAGGAAAAACAAAAGTTTAGTTTAGTTTTTATGTGGAATTGCATTATACGAGTAGAATGTAAATAAACAGATTTCCATTATAAAATCACAAGTCAACACCGGAGGCACAATTTTTTAAAAGTCTGTGCAACTACTACCGTATGCTGATGATATTGACATTATTGACAGAATACAGCGGGCTGTCACTGGTGCGTTCGGTAGTATGGCAACGAAGGCAGTCAAAATGTGTTTAGCGGTGAACGAGTATACATATGCTGTCAACCAAAAGGGACATAAATCTGTCGATGAATTAGACAGAACTTCAACCCTGAATAATTGAAAATCCTGCAGCATAAAGGTGCAAATATGTATGTACGTACGATAAGACCCAGTCGTTCACTTTGCATAATTCCTTTTTCCCTGATAACGTCTACATTTTATGGTTACTAAATAAAGTAAGTACAAGTGGCGTTCCTTTTTTATTTTAAGTCATCCGTTCGCAGTCATCCCCTTTTAAAGTTTATCCCGTTGAATTGCTCTCCTCTTAGAATTCACTGAATGACCCATTTTAATAGGCATTCAGACAAAATTGAAAAGCATAAGCCCATCGTGGGTTGGCCGAATGAAAAAAAGACGCGTATAAGAATTTTTCTAAGAATAGTGTTACCAAGTGTCCATGCTTTGTGTAGGTGGCAACGCAAGGACAAAGAATTTTTATTTCATTTCATCTTGAAAAATATAATCTTGTCATTTTTGTGTGCTTTATTTACAACTTCAAATGTCCATCGATTTAATGTTGGTATTTCATCTAGGGGAATGTAGAAAAAAAAAATGTTAATATTTTGTTGACGCTATCTCCTAGATACATAAATATACCCACATACATATATTCGTATAAAAGAAAAAATATTTAATCCCTTAAAATGCCTATGTAGGGTCCAGGATTGCCGATGCGTACTTTGACAAAGCAACAATAGGGATTCTCACACTCGTCTAATCGGTTGTCACATCTGCTTGATAATACATCCAATCCAAGTAAATTTGCGTTCTCATTCATCAAAACTAGGGCCATCATGCCGATTTGACGATCCATTTGATGCGTGTGAACACACCCCTAATGTTTTACTAAGTACAATTCCTAAGATTCTGCAACTGTGGCTCGACACGACGTTGTGTGTAAAGTAGACGTGCTAAAAAGAAAAGAAAAACATGATATGCAAATTGAAATAATAGAAAAGGTTAAAGTTGAGATTTTGAAATCGAATGACTATCAAATCCAACTGGTAGTCCTTCAATTCAGAAAACAAATAAACCAAAAGGACAGAGAACAAACATGAATCTAAGATTGATTATTTTGACAGCTCAGAAATGAAAAGGTGAAATGATATTTTATATGATGTTTACACTCGGCGAGATTGAGGTAATATATTACGTCAATCTTGTTTTTTTATTTTTTTTTATATTTGCGGCTTTTTTTTGACGTTTGGAAATGTCAGTCGGTGTGAAAAAAATATATGAATTGAAAAATCGGTAAGATAACAAAATAAAAACAAAAGTAAACCACTTTAATTGTTGTGAGAAGAATTTGATTTAAAAAAAAATATTGCTAAACAAAATCATTGTTGAAAAACAAACAAATTTAATTGACATTGACAACTGCTTTGTCAAAATGAGCCTACAGCAGTGTTCAGGCATCAATCAGACCATGAAAAAGAAAAAAATAAATTTCACTATTCTTCACTAAAATAGAAAATAGATTTACGAAGGGTTTGTTTTCTTTTGTTTTGTTTTAAATAATGAACTTTCTGTAGAGATAGCTGTTTAACCAGCTGTCAAATTTTTGTCTACGTGTCGTGGAAATTTATTTCCAAAATACGTGTCATGTTCGGCAAACTTAAAGAGCGTTTCGTTTAATGTCCATCCTTGGTGATGGGGTTTATTTCTGGCTTTAGAGTGAGCCGAATTTAAAGTTCTCATGTTCAAAGAAAAGAACTCCCTGTACAATAGCGCAAACAAAATGGCAAAAAAGGACAAATACAAAAATTAATAATAAATAAACGCAAAGCCAATAGGAATTTCGGACAAAAGCAATTATATTTACATATGTATATCATACATACATACATACGATTTCGTCTTATTTAAATAAAAAATCATGAATGTTGGAAATTTTGATTAAATAATAACGATTTTAACATTCATCGGAATCGACTAGTACTGTCTGATTTTATGATTGAAAAGTGGAGAGTACTTCAAAGAAACGTCGTCAATGACAAGAATGAAGCATTAGAAACCAAAAACGAAATCCATACAATGTTCAGAGCCCGACAGAAAGAATGAGTACACCTGAACGGAGCCATCTTAACGTTGGTATTTTTAAACATTAGTTGCTTTTTCAATTGCGTACTAACACTGCCTCAATTCTATTTTATTAGGTTAAAGACGGTGGAAATAAAATTTGGAAAATATGGAAGTACAATATTTTTATTGTTTATTCTGCTCAACCCTATACGTAACCGTCTCAAGATGATAAAAATACAATCGTAAAATTTTGTCTTGGGAATTATGAAAATATTGGGCAGACGAATTTTGGCATACGGTAGGTACATAGATATGAGGGTTAACTGCACACGCAGGAGGAATTTAAATGGGAAAAGAAGACAAATTCTTTAATGACTTTGAGTTGTCTGGCTCTCTGAACGAGATGTGAGATCACCACTGTAAAGGCTACTAACTGCGCTCTTTTAAGCGCTAGGATTTGCCTGGTTTTAGTTTTATCGAGTTTTTTTCAGGGTTTTCTAAAGACAGTACACTATGGTAGTGCACTTCATCCTTCATTAGGGGAGGTAGAACAAAATAATTAACGACCATTGTCAGGTTCTGTTCAGACTACTATTCCATTGGATATCGTCTTGGAAATTTCGAGTATAACCTAAAGAAGATAGGTCTTCTGGAGGATGACACCTGTGAACTATGTCCGGAGGAAGTCGGCAGGCAGCGCATATATTGTGTCAATGTCCGGCGCTAGCTAGTAGAAGAAGGGAGGTCTTGAGGAGCCACTGGGTATATACCCAGAGGATGAATCAGATTTCTGGTAAACAGATGCCAGCGTTGATATGAGGAATCAAAGCCAAAGAGGAACTGTGGAGAAATCCAGAAACACTGTTGTCTGGTTCGAAATCTTCCTAAAATTTATATATATATTTTTTTTTATAATTATTTATTTGTTAATTTACAAGTAACTGAACTACTTAAAAATGTAGTTTCCTGTCACAGATCACACTCAAATTACGCAATAAGGAGAGGGAAGGAACAGGTTCACCACAGATAAGATAGGATCCAGGGGTTGGTGGTAAAAAATTTTTTGGTACCATGTCGAAAAGTTGTTTTTATACCTGTAGAACGAGGGGCCGGATTTTCCGGAGTCAGTAACCCGCTTCGTGGATATGAGCGCTGTAAACAAATATTTTTATTCAAATATGTTTAAGCAGCTCATATAGGGATAGTACTAATAGTTCAACTTGACTGTTGAAGATTCCATCTGGAGAATTCGTTAGTAAAAAAGCCTTACCTAAACAACACTCCTGGTATACATAGATAGGTGCAATTTAAAATGAATGTTCATGCAAGCGAGGGGTTAGCGGTATCAGGAGTTAATCCTGCTACCACAGGGATAAACGATACCCATACTACAATGTATTTCGTTTAGATATTATTTTGATTTCATCATGTATCAAAATTTCCTGAACTTACAATTAAATTTCAATATAACAACTAACTAATATTATTTTGCTGGTAACCAAAACTCATTAAAAAGGAATTAAGTACTCCACACATGCATGTTTACACCTATTTATATTCAAAAAACATTGTTTTAGAGTGGTTTTCAGCAATGATGCGTAATTTTAAATCGTTTTAGTGGCAGTGGACGGTAAATGGATTCATGGATAATCAAAGAACACCACTCTCTATTGTTTTTAACTGTATTTAGCTACAAATTGAATCAGAGGTATTTTACAGGTATTTAACTGAATGACTATTTGGAGGGTTGGTGGTTGTGGTTTGAACTTTACCTAGGCCATATTCCAAAAATGGAGTTTGTTTATCAGCAACATGTAGTAAAATGTGAGCATGGTGGCTCAATGTTTAGTGTATCGATTTTCTGTTCGGTTTTTAGACAACACTAACAAATTTTTCATGGCCCTACCTCTCGCAAGGCATCCGCAAGTAAGACTGTCAGGAAAAAGTTTCTCAAAAAAACAAAAAATTGGCTTTCGGACACGGCTTTAAGCAACATGCCTTTTCCAATTGTGTGAAGTATATAAAACGCATAAAGGCGAATGGTTGTGACAAACTAGGTCCTGGGTCTCGTGGACCTGTCGCGTTTTATTTTTTTTTTTGTAACACGATTGTAATCTATACCAGACTAATTACTTAACTCTAATGAATTGAACATGTCATCGCTGTATTCAATTTCAAAATTAAGGCAATTTCATCCTTTTTTGTGATTCTTCAGTAAAGATTAAATATTTCGCCTGAATGTCCTTCAAATCTGATCTAAACCTTAATAAAAATTCACCAATTTAAAATATTACGCAAGTGTGGTGTGTTTACTTTTAATTTCCAGTAAATAGGGTTTGTCCTAAATCTACTTACTCAAATGAGTTTTTAGTATAATTTGTGTATTTTCAAAATTTGAAATAACGTATAAGTTGAAAACAAGCAAAGCCTTAGAAATTAAATCTAATTTTAAGTTACAAAATATAACCGCAGAGGAAAATTACATATTTATGTATTGTGTTCTAAGAATCCTTAAAATTCGAAGATAAAGCCTCACTTACTCTGTGTTTCATTGTTCTTCCATTCAATAGAAGGAAAATCTAATTTACAACATCCATTGAATTTTATTCCTTTCATAATGCGATATCTGATTATAAATTCAAATAAAAGCAGAAGGGTTTTTGATGGACATTTTGGAGTGTAGGTAATGAGAATTTATTTTCTTGTCTTGATGGGATAAAGTTTAGCGAGAGTTATCAAGTTAAGACAACTAACTCATAATCATAATAAGGACGCACAGGATCGATTTCTGGTCAGAAGAAATTTTGTTAAGGTGTGGATAAGAGTAACAGGATAAAACTATGACATCTTCGATGGAATTGGAGTGGCATTGTTTTAGGGACTTGTATCCTGGGGACAGTTGTAGCGGTTGGAGACAAACTTTCTTTGTAGATAGTTTTTTTTTTTCCAAATCTAATTGGAACGAATAGAAGAAGAGAAATATCTCCAAATTTTGAATGTCGAGGACGAGTTAAATTTTAATGGCAAATGGTATAATTGTTTATTATATTAAAATACAACTGTGTTCCTAAAGAGAAAATAAATGTTGTATGGTAGTTCAACATGAAAACTTTCATAATTTACGTGTCTAACTGTCACTCTATTCAAGAGTGCAGCATGTGTTGTACCTGTTAAAGGATTATACTTACCAGATTGTCATAATGTTAAACGAAGTTATCAAATATTTGCATAGTTTCCTACCTTTCAGTGACCCGTAACATACTCGTATCTATGCAATACGAACAAAGTCCTGTTGAGAAATTCGTTAGTTGTGTTGTGCATATTTGTACAAATATATTGAATTTCTCCTTAAAGTGCCGCAAAATTTACGGAGCTCTTGTGAGTGTGAGAGATTTGTTTCACAGAAATCATTCCGGCACTTTCCCTACCTAGCCTACAAGCTATTTCATGCATTTTGTTACATATTCACGCATATTTGTTAGAAATCTGTCAATTCACCCCTAAAACACAGCAACAATGTGTCAATTTTATTCTGAATTACAACAACAACGGGTGAATTTGACGGGCGATGACAGCTGATTTATGAATTCGTGAAAGGATCCAGAAAGTGCTTTGGGGTGCTGTTCGTTTGATAATAAACATATTTACATTAGAATTCTCGGTTACAAGTCAGAGAGAATTTGAATTTCGTCAGTTGACTTAAAATGTAAAGACACATTATAAAGAAGTACGAGGGTACAAAGTTAAAAGCATACGCCTCAAGGTGGAATAATCTCCCCACTTCCATGAGTCATAGAACTAAATGAAGTACAACGCTTATGCTGATGACGTTATTTTGGAATGTGCGCTGAAGATCCTAGACACCTGGACCAGCGATCAATCCCTAGTACAAGTAGAGCTGGTATTATATAGGTACTAAGAAAAGACAAATTCCTGAGTTTGCATTATCTTCCACAGGTGGCATTCCCCTTAGAATCTCGGACAGCGCCAGATATCTAGGCCTTGTACTTCACAAGAAACTGATCTGAAGGCCTAACATTAATGAAAGAATTGGGAAAGCAATTATTGCGTTCTATACATGTAGTAGAATGTTTGAGGAAACCCAGATTTATACTATGGATGCATACGGCTATAGTAAGACCTATTCTGCCAATTGACATCGTCAGCAAACAACTGGCCGCCTGCTCAGCAATAAGACTGAGAAGCACCAAACAATGGAACACACTGGACATACCAGAATATTATTGATGCATCGTCATCTTCCACAGGTCACCGACCATCAGTCCACTGAACACAACTTGAAAATAGGTACGAATCGCTGTCAATTTTTGCGGACGGTTCAAAAACCAAGGACGGAGTAGATGCTGGAGTCTGCAGTCCAACGAGACAGTTGGACAGTACAACCTCACCATTTGCTGGGTACCTGGTCACTGTGACATACCAGGGAACTGTAAGACTCATGAACTGGCTAGACGAGGTAGTGACTGCGATCAATCAAGGCAGGAATGCGGCGATGGCATCAACTCGACCAATGTCATATCAAAACTAGTTCCATTGGTCTCCTAAAACATAAGAGAGGTATCCTCTCCAAGATAGTTAACACCCTCACTGGACACTGTGCTATACGAAGAAGCTGTAGGGATGAAGAGGAAGAGGAGACCATCAGTCACCTCCTGTGGACGTGCCCTGCACTCGCCAACATCAGAAAGGCTACATTAGCTGAATACCTTTTCAGTGATTTAAATGATCTCACCAACTCCTGTACGGCTAAGAATAGCTCCGTACAAAGGAGGTCTAAATGCATTTCCCATCGAGGGCCGCATTTAACCAACCAAGACCTATACTGACTTATGGCTACCTTGCATGGTGGGAGCCCAGTAGCAAGATCACCAATTTAACGGCTCTTAGGAAGATACAGACATTTGGTGATATTGGTACAACAAGTGCCATGAGATCAACACTGCAGGACTCGAGGCAATCCTCAATCTTCTTCAACTGGATATCTTTGTTCAAGCCTCGGCAGTTATTAGTGCCTTAAGAATAAGTCAGGCAGATAGTTGGAGACAAAATATAACGGATCATTTAATGATCCTGGAATAGATAGATTTAAAGAGATCGTTCAAAAGCTTCTTTACGATCAGAGAACGAAAGAAAAGGTAAAGTGTCAGCTTACCAATACACGTTCCATCTCTGACTTCACAGATTAATCAAAGATGGATGTAGGCCTCCTGAATCATGGTTTCCAAGCGAAGGTCCTACCAATGACAATAGCCGTCTTTTTCATCTTTTTCAGCCAGGCAGCAATAAAATCGATTTCTGTTATCAAAATAAAATCCTAACTTGTGAAGAGCTTAAGGTTCTTGGAACAAATCATAAGGTTGAGTTCTGTTAGGTCTTTGGACAGAAAAATACACCAGGTAATGAGAAGGCCAATGAATTGACCAGAAGAGGTTCGGAATCCACATCAGAACAAGCTGAAACCTAGGTTTCACAGCCCGCCTTTCACACTAAAGCTCGAAGTAGGGATTAAGACCGGAATGGAGGCTGACATCAGATTGTCCTCCCTAGACACTTGTATGATCACAAGAAGTACATAGCCTTGTTTCGATAAGGACCGACAGTATTATACAAAAGGATAGCAAATCGCTTTCTACCCTGTTAGGGGTCATCACGGGGCTTAACACTCTGTTATACCACACGAAAAAACTAAGACTTACGGAAGAAGACTTACATATGTCGTGGATGTGAAGATAAGGAAGTCAATGATGATACAACCCACTTTTTCTGTTACTGTCCAGGTTAGATTTAAATTTCTCCGGCGACACTTTTTCAAGAACTTTTAGGTGTTCTCTGGGGAAGAAAGTAGAAGTTATGTTAAGTGCTCTCAGGCTACCTCAGATATTGGATCTTAAAGCCGGTCATCTGGTCACAGGTCATCTGAGAATACTAGAATACATCAATACGATCAAATGCTTAAGATTCTCGATAGCATGCTTTAAAAAAAATGTAAATCTGATATACAGACTGAATTAAGTTGACCGTTTTAAGTTTTTTTCACATTTCGAAAGTTGCCAACACAATTTCGTATAGAAGTCAATACTGTTAAATTATGTGCACGAGAATGCAAGCACGCTGAATATTAAACCAACTTCCAGAGTCTAAATCAAGCAAAAGCTTTTATTCAACACCTACTAAAAAAAACATGCAAAGTGAGTTTGTGCATTAGTTTGATTCTAAATACTTAGTCTGACAGTTTTATTTTGCAAATTCCATATGAACAGCAACGCCATTTTCCAGGCCACAGAAAGGAAGATCAAACTCCCAGTATGAAAACCTAGCGATCGTGAATGCTAGAGGGCTTGAACTGAACTACTGAAAAAATTATGTTTTGCTTAACGTCTCAGATGTTCACACACCCACCGTATTTCTCAGACCTGAGCTTGAGAGTTTTTTTGTGAATCTGAAGAGGGGGTCCAAGGAAAGCGGTTGTCGACCGATAGTTCACACCGCCGCTGTTGGAATTATGAATTTGTTACGAAGGTTGTACCAAGTATACCACTTCAATAAATAAGAAATTACTTTCTGTTTTGACTTTAAGTTATTTTGAAACAATTTGGCTTAATTAAAACCATTTCCATCAAAATTATCCGCCCACATCGATAATTCCCGCTTCTTAACACCAAGGGCGTTGCTATACATTTTAATTTGAAATCCTATAAATAGTATCTTTTTTATTTATTCACAATGATAAACTGGAGTTAATTGATTTTCCATTAACGAAATAAACTTTTGGCAATTCAAATAGAAAACACATGCTTCGCTAACTCAAGTCGACTTCATTTCATTCCCTTAACGATGACGCAGACCAAATTTCCTATTCAAACAGCAACGTACATCCCTTGTTGAGAAATTTAATTTAACATCAGGATACGTAGCTATATTAAGAGCCAAATATACATCGACCAACCGAAGCTGGCCGAACTCCCTAACTCTTGAATATGAAATTGAAAAAGAAACAAAGAACAAAAAACCTCATCACGAAAATCGCGAAACATCCTAATTCGGATGGGACACTCCCAGAATCAAATGTTGTTCGCCTGGAAAAATTTTCTATACCAACGCACTGCGAATAGATAAAACAACTCACGTTCAAGGTGTGTTTGAATTTTAAATTCAATTCGTCGAGAAGGAGAACAATCTTCAATTGCATCCTACAAACACGAGCGGTGTTAATCACCCATACCTGGGTCTCGATTCTGAATATGCCACCTGCTGTACAAAGTTAAGCAATTCGAAGCCATCAAGGGTGGATACCTAACATTAGCAAAACCGTTTTGGGCGAAAGATATCCTTTGCACTCGCAGATACACATGGTAAGAACCTAATTGAAATTGAGATGAAAGGGGAGCCAGGGACATTGACACACGGACTGGAACATTTAATTAATTTTCATTTGTTAACATTTTGCGCGTATTTATTCTGAGTCCTTAAAAAAGTTCGCAACCAGGTGAGGATGCAAACAATTGTTGCGTCGAAAGGAAATGAAAGGCTGTCGTGTCGTTGCCTGGATGAACGTTATGAATGTATGAAAATATCGTAATGAAATATAAACACACATCTACGACTGCCTTGGGGTGTATACTATCAAAATTCATCTCAATCGACAGCAGAGGTGAGCTCTTTTGTATCGTGTGGGTGTAATGTGTAAATGAAAGCGTTTTTGCTATTGTTTCCTTAATGGAGTATTAAATATAATTTAATCTACTCCTTTAAAGGATTCTCGAGGAACATGAAATAAAATGTTTGCTTATGCGATGTTAATGTGAAAAGTTAGGACGTAGGTATTTCTTGTAATTGCATGGATGGTATGGAGGTGATAGAATAATAAATTAGGATGTTGAATTAGCGTTCTCGTTTTGATATACCAAACCAGTTACCAATATTGAAATACTCTCTGATTACTATTGTATATACATATTTGAACATATTACACAACAGAATTCCTTCGAAGGACGAAAATGAAATGAAATTTTCTGCATTTCATTGAATAATCTTCAATGGCCATAATTTGTGGCACAAAATTGTGTAACCAGACTCCTTCGACTGCTTAAATAATGAAAAAGGATATTGATTAAATCTTACTGTAATGTAACCGTTCAATCGACCTATGAAAAGCATCAAAAAAGAAAAAAAAAACGTAATTCTCCTTTTTTGTAATATTGAGATCAAACTAATAGCCATTTCGAAGCAGAACCCAATATTGTTATTTCGGTTGGTTGGCTTTGAATAAATTTTCTTGCAATATGTCACCAATGGCAGTAAAAATAATTTGCACTCCATTGGGTATTGCAATTAGGTGTATCAATATTTTCATTTAATGTCGTCATACAATGTCTGAAGAAAGGAAATTGCCAAACAAGTGTTTATGCATAGAAATACGCATTTGAAGGAGTTTGGTAAAGTTTGGATTTTGACATAAAAAATGCAATTTCCATTTCATTAGAGTTTGCAGATGAAAGTAACAAAACCAGTTTATATATAACTTATGAAGTAATTTTTTTACCACGAAATACAAACCTTTGGCTGGTTACTTTTCAATGATAGATCCTGCATGTTCCGCAATATAGACGCGGTGAATCCTTAACTCGCCAAGTCCAATGGTTTCGTTCTTTGTAGTCGGCGAAATAAATTGCTCTTATCCAACATTTGTACTTTATTCAGTGTGTCTTGCAGTTTTTCAGTCGTTTCTTCGTTTGTTTTACCTACTGCTAAAATAGCGGTGTCATCGGCAAACCATCTTTTTCAATGTATCACGATCAAGAGTATATAACAGATAGAGAAGCGGCCCACGAACGCTTTCTTGTGGTACGCCGCCGACCGAAATTTCTTTGAGCTCCAAGTATTCGTTTCCATGTCTAACACGGAAGTCTATTCCCGAGATATGAATCTAGAATATCATGTAGCCATACGGGGAGAACTTGTCATTTCTTTCTTCAAGTGCTTTCTCGATTACGTCAGTAATTCTATGTACAGGGTCAACTGTCAAATGCATACTTCTACTAATTTAGCACTGGTGAGTGTTAAATTCTTAGATACCAGATGGGTGGCAAAATCTAATTTTTCCTTCACGGTCCCACTTTTCGCGAGCGTCTGACAAACATCCTAGAGTAAAACTGTCTTGAAAAAGCTTCTTAAAACAAAAATTGCCCTTCGGATACGGCATTAAATAGTAGGCCCCTTCCATTCGTGTAAAGAATATAACACATACAACACGAATGGTTGCTAGAGGCTAGGCCCTGGGTCTTATGGACCTGTAGCGCCAAAAATTTGTATTTGTATCAAGAACCACAGAACGTGTGTTTTGGATTATAAAAATTAGGTTTTAGCGGTTTGAACGGTAAAATCACTTTTTTCAAGCTCGGAACGCGGTGAACAATAGATAGATGGGATTTTAAGAACAACCTTACTATTTTTTACTCGGATCGTCCTCAGTTGCTAACTTTCAAGCTCTATCTTTAGGTCTTCGGACTGTCGATGCAATCTACTAATAAGGATGATCCAAGGATGATATATCAATTTTATTTTTAAATACGATTCCTTATTCGATTTTAGTGTGGCAGATCGAGATACTCTTGAAAATTTTGGAAAAAGGGTCATTGGATTGCAATAAGCGACTCTCCACAAAATCCTTAGAGCTGACTTCCGAAGAGGGTACTCGATGTGAAATCAAATTTTTACATGAAACTTAAACCTAAAATTGTGGATACAATGGTGCCGTTTTATAACACCAACATCGGCAATTGTTAGATCTTCGAAATGCAAGTTCAGTCTTCATATTCTTTTTCCATATGAAGATTGGGATTCTAGAATAAAACTATCATAGAAAGATTTTTCAATTTAATTCAAATTAAAACCAAAAAAAAAAAATCGAAAACAAATGTTCTTCGGAAATAGCATTTCCGTGTAGTTTCTCTCTATTCATACAAAAAGCAACAGGAATGGTTGTTCCCTGCTCTAGTCTCCTTCTTATCGTTAGATATTGTAGAGTACCACGTTATAACATAGTTAATGCTTACTGCAAGGTATTTGAATTTAAATTTTTCAAAAGTACAAAGTATATCCTTAAATATATACAAAAAGAATTAAGGGGAGCCAAACGTAGTTCTTGGAGACTCTTTTGTGATAAAACAGAAGAAGCCTCTGAAGCTTATAGGCTAAGAAAAATTATCTATTCAAATCCAATAGCACCCAGCTTCCTCAAGAAAGCTGATGGGTCCTGGACGACTTTTACCGATGACTCGCTAAATTTCACTCACTACACTCAGTAGTGCATAATATTGAATGTTTAATGGATGGTTAATGGACTATTTATTGATAATCTCAACTTAACTTTCTCTGACAAAGCAAAATATTTGAGTCCTGGATAGGAAGCTAACGTGGAAACCTAACATTCAAGAAAGAGTCAAGAAAGTCACAGCAGCACTTTGGAAATAGATGGGGTCTACAATCTCGGTCATTAGATCTATACTCACATACGGGGTGATTGTTTGGTGGACAGCCTTAGAAAAAGCTACAAACCGCGACTAAGTAAGGTCCTAAGTAAGGTCCAGAGTACAGCTTGTCTGTGCATAAGCGGTATTCTACGCACAACTTCCTCTTCGGCACTAGACATTATGATTCACCTGATACTCCTGGATATATTTAACAAGCAAATGGCAGCAAGTGCGGCTGTTCGCCTTTAAGCTACACTACAGTGGTCAAGAATAGAATTTGACCACGCCTCCATTCTGAATAATTTCAGAAACTTTCTCGAAAACACGGACTACAGCACGCCACGTCTAACTTTTGATAAAAACTTCGTCGTCACCTTTCAGATTGCTCTGGAATGAAGAATCATTTTCAGAAGTTGAGTTGATACACTTCCGCACTGACATGACGGCTCAAAAACCAAAGACGGAGTTGATGGAGGTGTTTTCTCCAACAGTCTTAATCTTAAGCTGTGTTTTCGTCTTCCAAATCACTGTAGCGTGATGGCGATCAAAGAAGAATTATCCTGTCTTAAGGAAAACGTGATATCTGCTAGGTATATCCGCATCCTTTTGGGCAGCTAAGCAGCTTAGAATCGATCTCTAAAAATTCTCTAGTAACTCTAAACTGCCGATCGTTTCTCATGGAAGTGGCTGAGCAGTTCAATATTCACCTTTGTTGGGTGCCGGGGTATAGTGATATTCCAGGGAACTGTAAGGCCAGATAAGGAACAATTTTACCCATTTTGCCGAACAAAGCTAGATGCTATCGAGAGTACAAATCTAAGGTGGTCAAGTCTAGCGACAAAGCGAATTTGGACAAAACTGGATTTAAAACGCTTTAAGACTTTGATTTCTCTCAATAGGTTGCCTATCGGCACTGCAATAGGTGTCATCACTGGACATTGTCTAATAGGCAAGCAGGCCACAATACTTGGACTTTTTGCGAACGACTTTTGTAGAAGTTACATGGATAAAGAAGAGGATGAAACCATTCCTCTTCTTTGTGATGCACTCCGGGAGGAGGAAGAACCTCTTACGCTTCATCAGAAGTTAAAAATGATTTAACGACTAGGTAGAGAGAAGTTTTCTCCTATGATTCATGTGGTATCACAATGGACCTATTAATAGTCTAAGTATGTTGGCCTTTCTAACCTGGCAACTACTTCTACCAAACCAAACCAAACCATTTGAATTCCTTAACCATTTCAACATTGGTGCATAGTTACACTTTATTCTATGTTGCTGTTGCATATTTCCTTGTTGTCATGATGCTTTTGAATCCTTGTTGACTTTAAGAGCATTTTTTTTACCGTAAAATCGAATGAACTTCAATGTGAAGAAATAGACGACCATTGCAATGTCCCAATCAACGTCCATCGTAACATGGCAGGACCACATATACAACATATAAATATCAGTAACCGATAGGTGTATCTACAAGCCTCATAAGAGCAAACGTACTCGTACACTCCACATTAGTGGAGCTTCCTTCTCGTAAAGTGGAAAGGACCAGTGGCAATGGTTTGCTCTCGTGTACGTAGTTTGGGTTCAAAATATTTTTCATATCCACACAACAGCTTACATAGAAGAGCAGTTTGCTTTAATAGAAAATTCCGCAGTACCAGCCAAGCAAATGTACATACATATAACTATGGCAGCTGTTCCGAAGAACTAAACGGAAATATTCCTAGAAATATGACATTGGAGTATCCAACTATGTAAACTACCAGGCTCCATGTACGTACATATTCACTTAGCAACAACTCTCTACCAAATTTCTTTGGTTATGGAACAGGTAATCGTTAGAATTTACTCCCTGGAGACTTAGGTATTTTCAGAATCTTTCATTTTATAGAGCAGAGCCACAACCAATCCACTCATTATTCATCTCGGAATGTTGTCATACGAGTATGTATGTACATACGCTTCTCCGGAGAGTAAATTAAAAAGTAATCATGCAGTGTTCCAATAGTGCTGTCAAAGCTGGCCTATTAACAACTGTTCAATTCATAAAGGACTATCGCAAGGAATGGGATATTGTTCATACAGTTCGTCCGTAGAAAAATGATTGCCTCTATAATATCAGTGTATTAGTTAGCACGTTCACTTATACAGTTTTGGAGGAGCGAGAAGGACATCTTCCGAAATCCCAATAAGTGATGTTACATTCTATAATCTGTCTCTGGTCTGCTGTCGTTCTTTTGAGCTACACACGATACATTAGAAATCATTCTACGTTCGATGGTTCCATGGAGGCTATTCTATACGCACGCCACATGAAAAGCAGGAGGCAGTTGTTTTGAGTACCATTATCAACAAATATTTGCGTTCGACGAGTTAATGATGATGAATGAACTTAGTCTGCATATGATACGACATCCTTTGGGTGGGTAGTGTTACACTGCATGTGCGCTGGATGAGAGTCCTTTATGAGTACTCATTATGCGCTCGTATTGTGTTGATTATGCAATTTTGACACTTGTGTACGTCTAGTTGGTGGACTCGACATTAAACACTGTATGCGGGATACAATAATTCAAATTCTCAGTTTCAAGTTCGACGCGTTGATATGGTAAAGTAAACCCTGTTCTCTAATACAAATGAATAGATATATAGATAGTATGAATCAATACAGTAGCTTACCAACACTCTTAAGCAATCAAAATACAATCTATTTATGGCATCCTTTATGAATGCATTTAAAAATATTTGCTTTGTTGAGAAGTTAAATGGAAAATATTCATCTTCTACGGATGATTAATCTTGAATTGATACTTGAGGCATTAATTCATTTAACTGTATTTCATTCCTAGGATAGATAAATTTCCTCAACAAGGATTCAATTTATACTTGCACCCAAAGCAGCAGAAACTTAAATTAGTTTTCTTGAAGCAATTATGGTTGAAATGTACACACAGTTCCCAACGCATGCACTTGGAAGGATGAAGATCCCAAAGAATTCATAATTTGTGGATGGATGCATGTTCTTAGGTTATAAAGTTATATTTTATGAATATCCTTAGCATATCCTTTTGGTAAGCAGTAATATTTCAATAAAAGTATTTAATGCGAAAAATTATCATTTATCCAAGTGAAAGACTTTTATGGGAATTACTGAAGAAAAATAACTCAATGGACATGCAGATGCAACGGGGAGTCGTTTCAGATCGTAATGTACATTAAAGTGTCATACTCACTAGACTTGAATGATTTGATCACATTAAATTGGAATAAGGGTTTATTTGGAGAAGATGAGAGCTTGTATATGCCTAAGAAAGTCAAGAATATTCTATTCATAATTTTTGCGAAGAAAACTCTTCATGCGTACGAGAAAAATTACATTGAAAACATGCAAAAAGTTTACATCCTGTCTGGATTGAATTGCATGACAACCTACCTCCTTTCTCAATATAGCTAATGTACTAGCGGCATTGTATAGTTTTGAAATACAATGAAAAATTGGAAATATTTTGTAAAATTTTATAGAAATAATTTTTTTTATGGGAAAGGATATGCATTCGAATGCAAATGTGTACTTTATACTTGCCGAAGTTTTATCTTATCGTGCTGGGAACTTTTGAAAAAGGTGAAGGGAAAACTTTTTATGATTACGGAACCCCGGTAACTTTTACGTAGATATAAAAATTTGAAAACTCGGTTAGTAGTAAATATTTTCTTTATTAAATCTCTCTAAAGTGTAAAATAAAGTGAACAATGTATGTGAGCTATCAAAGAAGAAATAAAGACTTATTGGCATAAGGTTGGCAAGGGCATATTGAATTTAAATCTTTGAAGCAGGTATGTATGTACTTTAGAAGTATGAAGTAGTGTGTTGTTCGTTTGTTTGTCACCCGGGCTATACAGGTTTCAATTCGAGAATGCATTAGAAATAGTCTAAGTTTTTTAGTAACTTCAGCAATCAATCCTCTAAAAACTGAGGTTGTTCTTTTCTTTTTGTGATCGGTGTGAGTCAGCCAGTGGTAAAGGGATCTCCAATAAAGCGAAATTTCTGGGATTCATCCTGGCACAAGAAACTTCTTTGCACAAACCATCTAAGTCTTATTTGCACTTTTAATTTTTTGGCCAGATTTGATGACTGAGATGTGACAAAACAAGGGCCTTATCAGGTCAAAAGGTCGTTTGAATCTTCTGCTCCTTATTCGGTGGCGCTACACTTCAGTTAGCTCGGTGCTTAACTAACTGCTTTCAGTTGCACACTCCAAGTAGGTTGAGATCCCCTTCGAACTGTGCGAGCCACTTAAGGCAAGGTTTAGATTCGTAGACTCTACGGACCGGAGTATTTTCGTCCATCCGCTTTAAATGTCCTAGTCATCTTATACGACGGATGCGGAATTTTTTGACTAGGTCGATGTCGCTGTATATCTTGTGTAGTTCGTCGTTGAATGTCCTCCTACAAGGAAGACAAAGAATCCTTCTCTCGAAGCGATCGAGGATATCTTCATCTGCTTTAGATACAGTCCATGCTTCAGCACCATAATCTCTTTAGTTGTTCGGGATAGGACCTCACTACTGGGCCTTTTCAGCCCAAAGAAACAGCGATTGGCAAGAGTTATTCTTCGTTCAATTTCTGCTGAGATGTTGTTGTTAGAGTATTTAGCAGAGTCGAGGTAGATAAAGTCCCTTACTACCTCAAGCTTGGGTCTACATATATGACTATGAGAAGACCTTTTCTAGCTTATGCATCAAGTGGTGCGCCTAAGCGATTGCCTTCTGGACTAGACTTCAAAGAACTGTCTACAAAGTGACCGGAATTTGGGCTGCTGTGGAAATTAGCTTTGGCCAGAGTTTCAGCCCGGACTAGGCTGTAGTCACAAATGGCTGCAAAAAAGGCGCTGGTGCCTTCATGAAAACCGACAATAATTCACTACTCTTTAGTCAAATATGCCTCTGCTTTCTATGCTATCCTAATGGCTATCGACTTTTGTTGTGGATATTAGGTGGAGTTGTTAACGATAGTTAGGCTTGCTCAAACCTCTAAGCCGTTCGAAAATGAATTTGGTCACAAGGTTTGACTGTTTGACTATTTTCTGGGTTACACTGGGATTGTGGGGAATGCAATCTCCGATGAGATTGCTAAGCAAGGCTCAGAGGAGGATTTCGCAGGAGCCTACATTTATTAACCTGCATTTATATATTTGCAGTTCCAAAAAAAGCAGTTCCATTTTTAACGCGAAACTATGCGTTTCAGTTCTTCTTAGTCGTTTGAATCTTCTTAGCTCTTTCTGCACGCTCGCTATGAAAGAGCAGATCTCCAACCAGTAGTCCCCTAAGCTTATCATATGACTTACTAGAGGCTCCGGGATCGGTAGGTGCATTCTCGCCCCTGCGAAGCGTCTACAGTGCAACATTGCGTGCTCCGCGTATACCTCTTCATCTGGACATTCTGGCCAGAAGGGTTAAATCTGTAAGATATTTCCGATAGCCGCCGTGACCGGACAGGAATTACGTAAGGTGTTTACAGTCCCCGTGTGATCTCTTTCTCCAGACATCGATTGTGGGAATCAGCTTGTGGGTCCATCTGCCTTTTTCCGTGTTATTCCACCAATTCTGTTACTTATCCTGCACTAACTTACGTGTAGCCTATTAATTTAAATTTATTTATTTATTTACTTTTTTGTCTTTTTTTTTTTTGCTTTAGTGAAGGTTTTTTGTCGTATTTTCCTTTCAATCATTCAAATTATAAAATGCAAACTAATATTTTCCAAATAAAAATAATGTTTCAGTAGAAAGATATATAAAGACATATCAAATCTCTGTATGTAAAATGTGTGGTAACGAAACCTTTGTAAAATTTTAAGAACGAATAAAAAATCTAAAATCTAATCCACCTGACTTGCCACAGTGGTACAGATGTTGCCCTTTCTTTTGCTTTTACCTTCCTGATAACGCTGGTCTCTTGTGGGTTTGTGGTTCGCCTAAGGCAAAACCTTTGCATGTCGTTGGCGAGAACGCCGATAGGGACCACACCCGCTATAACACAGGCTGGTTCGTCCGAAATTGTTTGGAAACCGCATATTGTTTTTATTGCGCAGAACCTGTAACCAGATGAGATCTTTATTTTTGCCTCTTTCGTTGTAAAAGCTCCCGCCCAGACCGGAGCAGCGTATAAAAGAATTGAGCTTACCACTCTGGAAAGCAGAATCCTACTCACGTATCCTTTGACGCCTTTTTATTGCAGTACTCGACGTGTTTTTTGAAGTTAAGCCGGTTGTTGAGCATTACACCCAAATATTTTAACGCCTCTTTAGACCTGATTGATTGGCTTGCAACCCGGGAATATTGCGTATTTCACAGTCTTTGGCTGGTTATTAAGACAGCCTCCGTCTTGTATTCAGCTAGTTCTAGCTCGGCAACCTCGTGCATTTGTTTGGCTAGTGTAGCTGCAGCGCTAACGTTAATCGCATGTCATGCATTATGTTCCACAGGAGTGGTCCAAGGAGGACTCCCATGGAAACATTGTAGTATTGAAGGCCATCGTCCATCTGATACCTCAATTTCCTGTCAGTGAAGCAGTTAATTATCTTCACGAGGTAATGTGGTGTATCCATTCTGGTTAAAGATCTCCTAATGCAGGACCAGTTTGCAGAATTAAAGGCATTTTTAATGTCGAGACTTACGTCAGCGCAGTATTTTCTCTTTTCCCCAGTATCCCTTCAGCTGCTGTACCTCTTTTATGGCAACGACGGTAGAACACGATTTTCTAAAACCATACTGGTGATCAGACAAAGCTCCTATATCCTCTGCCACGGCGATTAGTCTAACGTATATGATACGTTCTACGATCTTACGGGTTGTATCTAGCAGACATATTAGCCAATACGTCGATGGTTCTCCAGGTGGCTTGTTTCCTTTGGTTAGCAAGACCAGATGCTGGAGTTTCTGTGGTTCAGGGAAGATACCTTCTAGAAGGCACCTTTGCATCGTTGCTATAAAAAGATCTGGTCTCCTTTTGACGGTTGCCTTGTTCGCTATATTTGGCCGTCGGTCGGGTGTAGGTGCTTTGTTGTCGCCTATTTTCCTGCATGCTTCGTGCAGTTCATTCGGCCTGATTGGCGGGATTTGAGGAAGGCTAGCCCTCGTGACGGTGCACAGAATAGATGGTCTGCGGGAGAATAGATGCTCTACTATTGTTCTCAGCCTTGTTGGGCAGAATATTTGTGGGGACCTATTGCCCCTTAGCTTCTTCATCATCATATTATATGCCACCCCTCAGCGGTCTAGGTCTGTTTCGTTGCAGAGTTGTTTGAAGCATCTTGCTTTGCTCTCTTTGATGACCTTTTCAAGGTCACTTCTCGCCAACCTAAAGGTATCTAAACGTTCTTAGAATTATGGTCATTCTAGAACGCTGGAGCGTTCCCTGCCCTGCCCTAAGCATTTTGATCTCATCTTTCCAACAGTAGCAAGGATCACCCCTTTTGCTGGCTGATGTCCTGGGCATCGCACGCTGTCGTGATTGTTTGGGTCATTTGATGCGACAGGTTGTCCGCTGACGTGGGTGCTTAAAAAGTGGGCATTCAACATTTCCTCCAACGGCTTCTCTTCGCCAACGTTGAATATAATCGCCTGTAGTATCTTTATTATATTAACTATTATACTTCTCTGTAGGACTTTCAAGACTTCTTAAACATCATAACAGCTAAAAACGATTTTATTTTTTAAAACTCGTAACATGTAATGCGTAATTATATTTACGAAATGAAACCAATAACTCAGTTACCCATAAAATGTAATCTCTAAGTTTTTGCATAATCATTTAACGACTACTCCATTCTTTGACAGGACTATATTGTGTGCGTTTTTTTTTAAAGAGCATCTAAAAACCACCATGGCTCCATGTGTCAGACCGTTTGTTCCCACTCCAAGTGTAGTCACTTTTAGGCATAAGTGCAAAATTAAACTTTTTCATTACTCCCTCTGACCTAAACTGCTAATGAAGAATTCCAGACAATCTGTTACCGATTGCTTTTTCGTCTATAACCTAGTTACTGAGTGTATTTGCTACAATGCCTCTTAAGGATGTGGCATATCCGGTACAACCAAGGATAAGGCAAAAAAAAAAACAAAAAAATTTAAATCTCATTAAAAGTGCTTTCGCGGTTTTAAAGATTGAGGAAAATTAATTTCCTGTTTTTTCCCAGGGGTTGATGCTTTCCGCCACCGATGTCAAGCACTCTTCAATGATCCGGGAAGGCTCAGGAATTCGAGAGTGGATTTTAAAAAAGTATTGGTGCGAAAGTTAACAGGGTTTTATTGCAAAGTGCCAGAAAAGTTTCATTGATGATGGGAAATGCTCCGCCTACTTTTTTTCTTTTTTAGGATCCTGCTGAATAATGAGACATTTGGTGTTTTGAAAATTAGGAAAATGCTTCATTTTATGCAAATGATTAGAGTTGATTTTCAATCAGAATTGAGACAGTGTGCGTGTGTACGAAGGGAAAAAGGATGATAAGGGTTAAGTGCTAGAGGATGTCTTATACTTATTCTTTTAGTTTTGTCACTTGGGATAATTTGGGTTGAGTTGTCTAATAAAAGCGGACCTTTTGAGAGCACAACCAAAGGAAGGGTAAGAATTTATTCAAATAACTGAGCAAGTGACGAGAAGTGTGATGCCTTCATTTAGATAATGAAAGGGTGCAAGGTATTGATTTTGAGATGGATATTAGTTTGGTTGATTGGTTGTAAAGGGGATGGGTATGAGATATTACTCACGTAAACGAACAATCGGGTGGGAAAGTTGGTAGGTATCTCCAGATCCGACGAACGTTCTCTATGTCACGTAACCTTTTTAATTTTTAAAACATCTGACAGAACACAGGACCTGACTTCCTGGGTATGTGTTTTTTGTGTTCCTCTTATGGAACTTCCTCAAAAGTGCTCGATGATACATGTATTCCTCTTTCCAACAAACCTGGTTTTCGTGCATAAAAATACCTTAAGCCTAAAAGTATGCAGGAAAACTTTTCTCTCCCCTTAAGTTCTACGAGAAGTATCTTTTGGACTGTGTTGTGGGTGTGTTGCATTGGAATCCGATGATTCCTAAGTAGGTCATACATTGGATATTGGATAACTGTTGGAAGGTATCATTCAAAGGGCTTGACAATGTAAAGACAGAACCTATCAAGATACTTCTGTTTCCAACGCCACAAGTCTTTCAAGGACTCTAGTACATATTCTAGCTTCGCTGTAACAAACAGTTTTTTTTTGCTATTTTCTTCTTTTTTCCTAACGATTAGAAACGATAGATGTGACGAAATTCGGTAGAAGAATGAACTTCTCTTATGATAGGAAGTTACTGATGGATTTTGTTCATTTCGGCATCAACGAGGGTATGAATGGGACTGAACGAATCTAAAAAGTGGGGCATGTTCAACGAGGAAGATCCTACTGGGAATTCATAAAGGTTCCACGTCCTAATACTGAGAGGCAAAGGAGGTACAACGAACCAACTGTAAGTCCAACTGTAGTATAACCGACTACCGACGGACGTTGGGAATGCAGTTCTGCTGGATGAGACATTTTTTGCTCAACAATCTTGTAGAAGTGAGATATTTTCTGAATAACCATGCGGGAACTTTTTTAGATTAGGTCAAGCTTTTCGTTAGGCTTAGTTCAGCCTGCCTGAATTCTTCTATGGTATTTGATGGGTTTGGTAATGAGCATTATGCGATAAATTTGAACTAATTGCATTCCCAAGTTCTTAGAAAATTGTTAATTCCAATATCCATGATGTTGTCGTTAAAGTTAGGTTATGACTTACTTACTCAGGTGGCGCTCCAGTTTGGGTTGAACCTGGGCTTTGATCAGAAGGTTTTCCATTATTGGTATCCTCCCTTTGTTTTGGTAAGGTGGACAGTAGTTTGGGCTATCATCGTCTAGGGTGAATGGTTTATTTTGCCTCATAGCGGGATGTTGGTTACCTATTCTCAGTACCGACTGTCACTCTACTACAAGGTTTCCTTTCCTACTTGAAAATCCTTTCCTAATGGTTTTCAACAGATCTTGTTGGCTTGACACTTTTTGTTTTTATCTTTGGTAAAGCTTCCGTACATTGTTCCTGGAGTGTAGTTTTATGTCAAAGTTTTATGATATAAAAACCATGTATCTACGTCTACTAGACTTTTTGATCTCCTGTGATGGATGTTCATTGAAAACGTTTTGAGTTTGCCTGATTTTCGGGGCAGTCAGTACATGTACATATGTAAATCTGAAGATCTTCGTGATGCGGTAATAACAATGGATATTTGACGTTCCAGTATGCCGGATCATGATCCTTTGTTGAAGACAACAACCGTATTCAAAGATTTTAAACAGGTCCTTAGTAGCTTGTTCTGTCTCTGGAAATACTCTGGACAAACTACGACAATAGCAGAACCAATCAAATTATGGAGCTTAATAGACAACCTCCTGGCGGTCCACCGAAAAAGAATGCCACTATATACAGATGACCTCTGCAGAGGCTGTGGCTATACAGACGCACTCGGCGAATATCACTTCGGAGACCTGGGTGACCTGTCAGAAAAGTCTCCATCAATCATCCTAAAATTTATAACAATCTCGGGCAAGACCACAAACAAACTTGTAGTTTTTTTTAGGTTACTCCACGACGGTTATGGTCATAAAGTTTCATGTAGCTGACCTGAGGATGAAATCTTCGGATCGTATATGACCCGTAACATCACCCGGTTTAATTTTACAATCTTGATACAGACTTTATTTGTAAATATGTATGTAACTATGGTAATTGGATAATCCGGAATGCTTGTTTCCATCAGTCTTGCCCAAAACTGAACACTTAATGTTCTCTCGAGCCGATGTTCCATAAATGAAAGTTATGTTACCTTTTATCTCACTGCAAATATTTTTTCTGGGTTTTTTAAAAACATTTCCGACCAGCTTCTTGAGAGTTAACTTCTTCCCTGAACATTGAAAAGTTTTCCCATTGTCGTTCTTTCTTGCTGGAGTTCGTCGTTGGTGCAACTATGCTTTGTGTTGCATGTATAAACATTTAGGAGGCAAGCAGGCTCAAGGCAGGTCCTTAGCATCCACAATCTAATATAACCCTCGACTGCATATTTCATTTTACAAAATACATTCATTATTTTCATTACTCTCCATTTGTGGATATTAAAGGTCTCTTCTGAAGCATTTCAATTCGATGAACAACTTAAGTTAAATTTCATTTATTGTCTCGGAGGTATTGTTAGGTATTATTCTCCGAAATTTGTGTTTATTAAGTGGAGACATCCTTACAATATTTGTAACAATATCTCCAACTACATGTCTGCTTCGGAAATCATGTTCAATGATATGGTTTTGAAATTGACATTATAAATACTTGAATAGCATATGCAATGGACACGTGGGTGATAGTTCGGTGTATCGATTCAAATCAGTATTCATGTTAAAAGGTCATAAAACATTTCCCGAGAATAATTTGACAACATTGTCTACTTCGGATGTTTGCATTTTCCTCAGTCCGTTTCTGACTAACTTCCTACGCAATCGATTGGATAAAACAAAATCATGCTGAGATTTCTGTGTGGGCTATGAATTGTAAAGGATTCAAGCTAAATCCAGAATAAAAGGAAGGATTCAATGGCAAATCTGTTTTATTTCAAAGATTTTATGTCACTCGGAACTGTTTACATTTACTGAGTATTATTTTATTTTTTATTCACTACTGAACCCAACCAATAAAATTGTTTCCTTTTAAAATTTTAAGGATAATAACTTTGCCATCGTTTAAATGTTTTTATGGGAAGCAATCAACACAGCTTGTGAAAACTCTTTTTGTTGTCTTTATTTGCATTTGGTAGATAAACAAAAGCAGTGTGACGTACAAACATAGGATTCGAAATCTTCATAATGGATATTTGTCGTACTGAACAAATATGTAGGGAGGGCTAAATATTTTAAGGTATGTACATACAAAGACAGCGTAAATGCAAAAATACCCCCAAGGTGTTTTCATGGAAGTATTCTAGGAATATGTAAAATATGATTGGTGTCCTGTCTTGTTTAAATAAACTCCATCCGTCATTCATTGCAGTGCGTTCTTTGTTGCCATTCAAGACCTCGGGCGTCATTCACACCCACGAATGTTGTGTGCAGTATCAGACTTTTGTGCTACATACATATATCCGGGTTATAGAGATTCGTGTTCGACCTGCGGCAAGTTTTCCAAGGACAATTTATTCTTCCGTTGTAATGGACATTGTAGGTATATTGTTTGAGTTTCTTGTTGCCATAGCTCATTATCCTAGACCAACTTTTTTCTACTTGCATAAGTCTTTCTCCATTTTCTGTCATCTTGGGCGTAAGGAACTTTCCGATGATACTATAACCTTTATAAGGTATATAACCTATAAAAATAATAGAACAATGTTAAGTGGACCACTTAGGATGACGCAAAAGCAAACTTGCTTGTTCAACTTCTAGTGTGTCGTTGAGTAGTTGCCTTAATTTTACATTGCATCTCTAGCTAGACTCGGTAGCTGCAAAGTGGGATTTAAGGACTTCACCACATAACTCACCAAAAGAGTCTTCGTAGGATCGCACATTCTCCATGCAGGGAAAATCTGGTAGCGTGTCATCAGTAATAAATTGTATAAAGCAACATAGAAAGCGGTGGGAGTTTCCGAACAATAATATAGTTTCTAAAAGGTACATTGTACAATGGACACAATGGATAGTCGTAGTCAAAACACCAGCCAACACAATACAGCGAAGACGATAGACGGGAAATAGTAGGCAGTGATAATTGTCCACAGAAAAATGCTATGTATATAATAAAAATATTGAAACTACTTTAGGCACTGGAAAGTCCTATGTAACACCAAACCGAACGTAAGCTGAAGGATTATCGCATGACTGATGGAATGGCACAGAGCAGTTTGATATATCATCAATGGTAGGGTAATCAAATGCAAAACCCTCATAAGAAAGATAAAACGAATGTTAACTAACAACCTAAACAAACCAACAAAATCGTAATTTGGTGTGCCACAGGGATCCATGCTGGGACCACTGCTGTGAAATATTGTATATCACATCGAATTTACTAGAAAATGTTGTGCAGATTGTCAGGGCAACCATTTGAATAATCCGAAATGGCTCTCCTCGCCTGGTTTACCACAAAAATACAAATACAAATATTTAGAGCGACAGGTCTATGGGACCTAGGACCTACATTGCTTTTCACAACAATTCATGTTATGCCTGTGCCGTTTCCAAAGGGCAATTGGAGAAGCTTTTTCATGATAGTTATACTGTTGGATGTTTGTCAGACGCTCGTGAGAGGTGGGGCCGTGAATGAAATTTAGGTGTTCTCTGGGGAAAAAGTAATGAAAAGTGCATACAACGTTGTGAAGTACAAGTGGCTTTCAAGTAACCGCAGTGCCAATATACATATATACGAGTATCTATCAGTGCACATGATCGAAAGTGTTTCTGAAAAAAAAACCTTGAACAGATTTTGATTTACTGGCGGTCTCTGTACTGTGGTACTTACTTAAGTGCATCAGCTTTGCATAGCATGGCAGTATGTTGTGACAAATACTTTTCAAAATTATCTCATGTGGGTTAGGGTTACTTTGTGCAAGGAAATCTTTAACAAGGATTTCTCAGAGTAATTTAATTCAGTTCACTTTGTGGAAGTAAGTACGACAACCAAAGGAATATTTTTTAGTTCTTGAATTTTTTCTTCTTAAGTCAAGGAAAGGACTTGGAAATACGACTTGATTCTCCCCAAGGGTGCATACTCTTGCTAAGAAAAAAGTCTTGTTTTAGTATTAAGTTCAGTTAGACATCATTTTGTGCATTTTAACTAAGTGACAAGTGTATCCCTTAGGGGGTTTGCGGAATTTCGTTTTCTAAAATGTTCCTCTAATGCCGGGCATTTGATTATACCTTCAAAGGACACACATAAACGAAAATTTGGTGAAGAAACTTTTTTAATTTCGATTTTAACTTTGAATGATGGTGGTTTAGTAGAAAATTGATTTGACAGAAAATTGTTGAAAAAAAAAAAAATGTTATTTAGAAAATCAATTAAATTGTCGTGTGCGATGACCAACAGCGACTAAGACCGTCACGTTCAAGAAGTTCCGGCAAAGAAGAATTGCAAAAGTTTTCTAGAAATACCCTGACTGGACAGATAGTCTCCTGAGATTGCAATTAGATTAAGGTATCCTGCGTGCCGTTGTCAATAAGCCTTTCGTCCTTATTAAAGGTCTTCGTTTTCAGTGCTTCCTGCTATAAAATTCCATCACTGCTGTCCACCCCTACTTAATTAAAACATCACGAGATTTATGTACAAGATATGAGACTACATGCCATTCAAAGAACGTCAGATATGTACTTATTACATAGTTTTAAGGATAACATGGTTTATGGAGAAAATATGCGTTCTGCATGATGGTATATGTATGCCTAACACATCGTCTTGATGGTGGAAGCAATTTGTCCCTAATGTTCGTTTTGTCTTCTTTGGGGGGGGAAATGTATCTCGAAATCAGTTGGGTGGATAATATCAACGGCATATCACAAACGCGTTAAGATTCAAGAAACAAATTTGTTCGTGTTCTTTTTTTTTTGATTTTTTTTGTGGTGATGCTAGGAGGGTGGGAGGGTGTCGTAATGAACTTGATACTTTTCCGCTTGGTATGTCATCTGAAAGAGACTCCACATGCGGGTGGCTGTACATTACTGTGCCAGTGATGTAGAATAATATTCAATTTACGTAACAGGGCTTTTGTGGCAGAAATTATGAACTTAATTTGGTAAGTCATTAGGCGTTCAATCGTGTCCTTATTATAGTGGATGGGAAGTGCTTGGAGAAGGTACCTCAAGGGAATGGATGGTTTTCTGAGGATGATCGTTTTTTTTTTGCTTTGGCGGTTATTTCGTTTTTGGTAATAAGTTTGGACAGCTTTCTTCTATGACCCGACAGCGAAAATTCAATTGGACACACATACACATTGAAATAGGATATTAAAATGTTCTGCACGCGCGACTTTTTCGTTCGAATAATGTCAGAACTGGCTACGTATGCGTAACTGATATATGAAGGACTTAGAAGAGTAATTTCACGTTTGATGCATCTAATTAGTTTGATGTTAGGTAAAATGAGTGGTTTCTAACCTGTCTTAGGACCTTGAAGTGGTCAGAAAGTTTTTTTTTGTTTAAAGTGTTGTTAGACCGCTTTGACTATAGAAAGGCAAGTACATCACGAATATTTGCGAGATACTAGACTCTGGGTTCCGTACGAACTTATCGCGTTTCGTATTTGTATTTTTAAGCGCAGTCTGAGATTCAGAGTGAGATTCCCGCATTTCTTTAAATTGTGTGGATCTTTTTGATCAGGACCTACTTTCATTTTAGGTAGGGCTATCTTGCAGAGTACTGGGAGCCATATAACTGGGGTTGGTTTTAGGGTACCGGATCTTGAGAGAACAGACGTCCGTTACCAGTTTACTGAAGCACATCAGGGGCTGTATTGAATCACGCTGTTCTATTTTTAAATTTTTTGTAGGCTTTGGTTAAAGTTCGATCTAAGGTCCTACTCAGAGTAAAATTAGTATCTTTGGGGCTTTCTGAGATTTATTTGGATGTAGCAGGTCACAGTTTTGATTGCGCTTGGATGTATGCGCCAATTCATGCAAAGAAAACTTTTATTTAAAAGAAAATTGCATGTCGTTGTCATAGCTATATTTGCGGGAGGGAGGTGCATACGTTGAAAAGAATGAGAACAAAGATCGGGATCGGGTATAAAGGCATAAAATAGTTGTCATAAAGGAAGACATTGCATAGCTTACCGCTGACCATTGCTCATATTAAGTCGCACATTCCAAATTTTGGGCCGCTACGTTTCAAAAATATCGGTTAGATTCCATCCACGCCTGCTGAAGCTCTAGATTTCATGGAACAGACGGCAGCACAAGCTTCGGTTGTTGAAAAGGGAGTCGAATACATTGTGTTGCATGTGAGTGCAACAGTCGAAAGACTTCAAACTCTTTGATGGTGTGCCTTGTGGCTCTTTTATTTATTTATTGTGTAAGGATGGGGATGGATACACTGTTGGCGGGTGAGATCTATCTAACTTTCAAACTAACGTCCTTGCCTATTAAATGTAACTATTTACAAGCAACTCTGTTAGCCATTCCATTTCAAAACGATGGAAAAGGCTGTAGACATTTTTTTAAGAGAGGAAGTACTACGTACGTAGCATGCCTACAGAGCGAGCAGATTCACAGAGACTACTCTGTACCAGCTGACTAAAACTATTCAAAGCGCTTTTGAAGCGAAAGAGATAGTACTGCGTACCATCTTGGACATTGAAGGAGTATTCGATTACACATCATACATCCAAGTGGATGTATGAACTTCTAAGCACAAGATCAGCAGAGACTCATACATACATCAGAAGGTCTCATCAAGGTCAGCACAGCAAGAGGATGCCCACAAGGAGGAGTTCTTTCTCCTTTAATGTGGAGCCTCGTTGTGGATGAGCTATTGTGATCTCATAAGGAGCCATTGCATGGGCAAAAAGAACCAATCTGTTCACCACGAGGAAGACACTCATTAAGGTGCAAACACTGGTCCTGTATTACCGGGGCCATGAGAACTTGTGCAAACGCAGCCATGGAGCTACTATTGGAACTGACTCCGTTGCATCTTGTGGTTGAGGATTGTGGAAGTAAAACGACCAATGAAGGAATAGGAAGAGATAAGTGCATTCGATGCACTGTTCAAAAACCAACCACTCCTATCCTTTCCTAGAGATGGCATCATTAGAAGGTTTAATTTCCAAAAGAACTTTGTTGAGTAATAAAAAAAAGTTGAAGCAATGTATCCACTGTCTACGACCTGAGCAATCACACAACAAAGTGGTACCTATACAGATGGATCAAGAACTGATGAAAGAACTGGAGCAGGAGTATACTTTGAATCCATGTGCAAGAGTACCAGCATTTTTCAGGCTGAAATCTATGCCATAGCTGCTATCATGGCAAAAGAAATCCGAGTGCTAGGGGAACTCTAATGAGGGCATGTACCTCTCCAAGGTGTTAGCTGGGAGCACAATAGACCAACAGGTCGCAGTGCAACATACCCAATCTTTAAGTAATAATAGCCATTCCATTTTTGATTCCTGTTTTGGTGTCGGCTTCTCATAAGTTTGTTCACCAAGTTAAGGATTAAACTGTTCACCTTTAGTTATGACAGCCAATGTTTTCTATTCTTGCTGCTATTCTTTGTACTCTTCCTGGGCCTTATATCAAAAAAATCAATCAGCGCCATGATAGCTATAACGCTGGTACTGATTCATTGTCAGGAATTTTTTTTTATTGTATTCATGATTATTCGCGGTGCAGGGTCATAAGTCCACAGGCCAAAAGTCCACAATGCATTGTTGACCCACCTGCGTCATTAAAGTGGGTAGGTCCCTGCGCCAGTACCAGTAATACTATAGGCACTACTTTCAACAAACGCCTATAAGTGTTTAAAAACGAAGCAACTTCTAGAATTGGCTAGAATCCAGGTTTGAATATGAAAGGATTTCTATCTGGGTACTGTTAAATACAACAATATAGATATAATGGCCATTGGAATACCAAAAAAATTAGAAGATACATGTATCTTTTACGAAGCCCAAAGTAGAAGCAGTTCCCACTTAATCCATCATAGAATTCAATATACAATCTATTTATATACATATGTAGAAACGGATTATATTCTAAATATGTACATCGTCCTTGAGTCGGAAAATTTGACTTTAGTCGCAAATTTCGGTATATTCTGCTGGCATCTCTACAAAGAGATACAAATTAATATATTGCCCTACAAATAGGGTATTTCAAACAAGCACGATGTTATAGCCACGCAGCTAACTATGTAATAACATTTTATGATTAACAACCGTAAATGATGCATTTTTAATTACCCGATTTTCTTTATTTTGAGCAAATTACATATGTATCATCGCATTACCCTCAAGGGTGCGGGAATTTAAAAATAAACTTTTATGGATAATGGCACGAGTCGTAAAAGTCGAATTGGTCTGAACTGTAATCAGCACGTCATAACGAAAACATGAATCTGTTGATGATAATTTCAATAAAATAATTTCGGCGGTACTTAGGTTTGGAAACATTGTCGGATAAAAGGTTGATTAAAAAATTTTAATAGGTTTGGTTTCTATTTACGTCAATAAGTCGCTGGAAGGTATTTACCTCAATCCCAAATCACACGACATGAATTATTTTGAAGTATTTTGCGGAAATCATGAAACAAATTATCATTATGTATGTAGGTACATATTCCAAATCATATTTAAAATGTCATAGGGATTTAAGAAGTGAGTGGTTGTTATAGACACATATGTATATTCTCTCCCTGCAAGGCACGCTTTAAGTCTACAGGATGAAAGAAAATGTAAAGCCTACTCAAGGGAAACAAGTCGTATTCATTTACTACTCGTATGTGTTCATACCCCGTAGGTATTTTTTCCCCTTGAAGTTCCAGCAGCAGGTGATTTGCTTATAATTTTGTTGTTGATTACAAAATGGAAACCTACTGTGATCAGAAGGAATGGTGTTTTTTTTTGTAAATGAAAATACCACTTAAGGTTTCTATTTTCATGCAGTGTATGTGGATACAGTTCATTGGAATTAAGAAAATAAAGTTCTGAAAAAATAGTAAATAACAATTTACACACTTTTGTATGACTACTCACCGATTAGATAATATGCTTAAGTGGTAAGGTTTTATCCTTTCAATTTACGGAGAAAAGTAACAACAAGCTTCCCAAGAAGAACTAAATTCCATTCCTCGGAAGCACTGATGAAAAACTTTATAAATCTGCTGAAAATCGTTTCGAATACACACGTTCTCCTATTGAGCGCTCATCCTTTTGAAAACTTCTCAATAGAAATTCATTCAATGCCCTAAGAGGGATTCCAGATAATCATAGAATTCTCAAAATTGTATATAAATCAATTTTGATGAATTCTATCAATCAATGCTTCAATCTATAGTTGGGAGTATTGTAACCTACTTGTAAATTGGAAAGCAGTTACTTATTTGGTGTTTCTCGCAGAAGTAGGAAATGAACTTCATTCCAATTATAAATATTCAAATTGTAACTATCATGGAAGGAAAACCAACACTCATGTTAATTGAACCAAACGCATGAGATACCCTTTACGCAACCACACATAGAGGAATTTCTATGCCTAGATAGTGTACTCTGTTTTTGTTTACAGAAAGGGCCTACACCGGTATGCGCCATTTGTGTTGTAAAATAATTTCCTATTTCTTCAAAACGTCCAATAAGCGTACAGTACCGCACAGTATCCTTATCAACCAGTTCATATACATATGTATGAACTGGTTCATAAGGCCAAGGTCCTTTTAGGGTATTCCAATTGAATAGTTTCAGTTTGCATGTTATCACTCATAATTGATTTGCGAATTGAAGCATACACATGTAAGTAGTCCTTTTCCAATTGTCTGTTGCATTTAGTCATACTGAGCTTTATGGACAATTTCCTCAGATGTACAGATACCTCTACATATGTTGGTCGAAAAGTATTGCTTTTAGTTAGTGTTTCGATGCACCCAGTGGGCTGTATGGCTAAGTGCATATGTATATTTAGAATTTAATCTTCGACCCCTTTCAGTCGATCATAGAATATCATCGAGGTTTACAATGATTATGTCTTCTATCCTCGCATTCGAAAAAAACAATACAAATATAAATTTTTGCTGTAAAAGGGCCTAGTTTCTCACAACCATTCGTGCTGTGCGTATTATATTCTTTACACGAATCGAAAGGACCTACTGTTTAATGCCATATCCGAGGGACAATTTTTGTTTTGAGAAGCTTTTTCATGACAGTTTTATACTTGGATATTTGTCAGTTACTTGCTAGAGGTGGGGTCGTGAAAAAATTTTGTTATGTGTTGTCTAGAAATCGAACCTCGAATTCCTCGCTCCCTAGTAAAACGCACTAACCACTTGAGCCACGGCGCCCACCCATACTCGCATTCTCCTTGGTATTTATAATGGAAGACCTCAGTTCTTATGGTACAATAGAAACAGTTTATGAACAGTTTTCCTCGCGGTTCTTTTCTGACTATTCCAACTATCTCGGTGTTAATAGATAATGCGCAATCCAATATTTGAGACGATCCTTTTCTTTCTAGTTTGTAGACTATAATTTGAAAATAAATTATCAACCTTATTGCTATGTTTTTTAAAACATCTTTTACCGACAACTCCTACGTACCAGATCCCTTTTACTTTAATCTCTCATTGAAAAATAGTTACAGAAACTTATTGATGAATTCATACCCGGCCAATGGGACTCCATTCCATATTTGTTAAAAAGTGTTCCTCCAAACTTTTTATCCCACTTTCCTCTAACATGGCTTCGTACAAGGTAGGTCAACAACTACAAACTTCGTCGAATTCGCACCATGTCCGTCCTCTCGGCTACTCTCTTGCCCACCTCTGGTGATTCACAAGGCAGTCATCTAGGTCTCCGTCTTTTCATCCTAACTCAAGACGGTCTTGAGATAGTTTTTCAACACTTTTTCATCTCTCTCTACGTTAACGACATTAAATTTCTTCAAAGCCATTTCTTCTTCAAAAGACTCTAGTCTCCTTGTCACGTAACTGCAACTAATCCACTCCCCGACTTTATCTCTTTCGCGGTGAACCTATTTACATACATACATCTTTCGTTCGATCTCTTTCCGAACTTGTTATATTGTCACATATTTCCAGAAGCATGTTGAAGAGATTATCCGTAAAGCTATAATATGGTTTTGTCAAATGGTGGTTCAAAGAATTCTCCAACCCTTACGTGTTCCCTGAGTACGCCAGTTAAACTTGGAATAGTCCTTCAGTTCATATGTACATATGTATTTCCGAAATCGAACACATTGAACAATGTTTTCTTCCTTTCCGAGGTCTATTCTGGAATGAGCCTTTTATCTTGACTCCTAATCAAGACCGTCTGAAGCTCTTACTTACTTACTTAGGTGGCCTCAAACAACAAGCCTTTCCCGGTCCTTAGCTAATTGTCTCAAATTTCGCACTCCAAGTCGATTGAAGTCCGCTTCTATGCGCTAGCATTATCATTCTGGGTTAGATTCGAAGGCTCTGCGGGCCAAAGCGTTGATATCCATTCGGTCTGCATGTCCTAGCCTGGTCCTAAGGCTCAGTTTTTTGACTAGGTCGCCTTCGCTGTACAACTCGTAAAGTTCGTCATCTCCTCTTCCATAGTCCGCAAAAGGGGACCGAACATTTTACGAAGAATCTTTCTCTCGAAGCGACCGAGGATTTCTTCATCCGCTTTAGATAGAGTCCAAGCTTCAGCGCCATAAAGCAGGACTGGGACGATCAAAGTCTTATACAGAGTCTCCTTAGTTGTTCGGGCTAGGACTCCACTCTACTGCTCAATTGCCTTCTCAGCTCAAAAAAACAGCGATTGGCAAGAGTTTTGAGCGATGGTGCCGATTTATATGCTTTTTACGTTATGACTGTTACATACCGTAACACCGTATTCATCTTCTGTATCTTCAGCCAACGAACCCAGGAGCAATTATCTCTAGACGTTATAAAAAAATGTGAAAAATTAGTTTTTTTCCGAGCCAACGAAGCGTTAGAGATCATTTAATGATTAAATTCTTATTTGTGTTTTATTTTTTAATTAAAATTAAACATTTCCCTGGAACTTTTCAAAAACCTTTTATGTAGGTCTGCATGTATATTGAGCCTAAACAGTTCAAATTATATACTTGTACGTCATCCCTTTTGCATCAAGTATTTACATATATACGAGCAAGGACACATTTTTATGTTCCCTTTAGTACCGAACCCATTATAATTAAAAAGTAAAGTAACGCAATGCCTCAAGGACCGATGGTATCCATGAAAGGTTTCATCATATTTACACCCCCCTTTTTTTGGAAATACAAAATTTGACACCTACACACTTGCTGTCAGCATTTGTAATTGAAAATAATGTGTCTTTCGTCGCTCTCGGCAGTTTATCCCTGACGTGTTTTTTTTTATCATGACAAAAAAAAATAAAATAAACGGATACGCAGTTAAATCTTTTAAAATAAATTCACGAATTTGTGTTTTGCAATTCGCTGGATAATACTATGTAACAACTATTTTTAGGAAAGTTGATAAAAATTATTTATTCTTATTGGCGAACAGAGTTGATCAACTCAATTATTTGAATATTTTATGAGAAAAACAAAAAAAAAAAAAAGAACAAATAATAATAATTGCGAAGGAAGAAGTGAAAAGTTTTTGTTTACATTCTTGTTATAAACTTATTTCCATAAATTGAATATAAAAAGTGTAAACACAAATTCTATAAGGAAAACATATTTTCTTTTTTTCTGAATATTATTACCATAATTGTGTATAGAATTTTGAAATATAAATAAGAACAGGAAATAACCATCACTCAAGTTCAATTCAATTTCGTTCAATTCTCTCTCTAGAGATTAGTTGATTTCTGCGGCTGGTGGATATGGGATAAAGATACACGATATTCTATCTAAGAAGAGGTATCCATCATTCGTAAACGCAAATATTCATCCATTTCGAAAAAAGATTAGAAATGAGTTTAAATCCGTCATTTTGAAAGTGCATTCTGGATGACATACGTTCTTCCTACATACGTAGATACACATGTATCTACAGTGAAAGGTGTCAGGGAATAGTTCTCATCTACATAATATTTCATCCATAGTGTACATCGGAACAGTGAACAGTGATGATACAGAATTGTAGATGTTACAATTAATATAAATTAATATTAAAAGACCTACATTCATATAAATAATACTCGGAATTTTTTTTTTAGGAATGAAATTATTGGAATTTTAAAGTTTACACTTAGTACAAAAAAGTTTTGACCTTCTATCTCAAATTTAATTTCTATATGAAGTGCATCCAAAGTAATGGATGTGAATTTCCCATAACAGGCGATCAAGGTTGACAAGTAATCATAGTCAAGTGGTCGATATAGGTACGTCAGTCAGAGTAGGAGTTAGAGTGCAAATTCGTTATGCGTTAAGGGTGACAAAGTGTTAGTAGGGATTTATACTAGGGCCGTTGTTACAAAACCTTTGCCTTATCCAAGAGGATACTAGTGAAAGTGCATACTATTTAAGTCCTTGTGTAGATAATCGAAGCAAATAGCGTACATCCATCAAAAAACTATGTAAAATGGAATGGCAAGAATGATAGTACATTTTTGCTGAAGCGAGTTTGACACCCCATCAGAAGAACTAGAGGAAAAACTGCAATTAAATGTTGTAAATGTTTTATCATGAATATTCCCATGCAGATATAAAAAAGAAATAGACTAGCATCACAATGAAAGACTATAATTGGTGCAGTCACACTTTTAAGGAAGTGTTTAAAATGCTTTGCACCTTGGAAGGTGTCTTTGGATAAAATAAAATTTTAAAACTTTTTGGAAAATATTTAAGCGTACGCAAGGCCGTTCGCCATGCTATCGAAGTTTGTGCACATAATAATAAAAAATTTGTATGATGGGGGCATCCATGTATTTTCCAATATCTAATCAATAGGTACTCACATATGTAAGAAGCTGAGTTCTTGAAGAAATTGAATGTGTTTATCTAGTGCTGTAGAAATTCCTTTGCTTAAACCTAATCAAATCATGTTAATATTTTTTTAGTGGAGAACATGTTGTATTGCCTCGCTCAAAATTACAAATAACTCGAATTCCTCTTCATAGTTCTTATTGAAATGCTTTTTTAAGAGTATCTCCTTAAATATTAGCGATGTTTTGGCCCATTTATTTAACAAAAGCATCTTCTGTGATAAATTTCCCGATAGACTCAAGACGATGAATGCTATCATATGCGCTTTTGAAGTCAATGAAGAGATGGTAAGTCTCACCTTGAAATACGTTGGTCTTTTCCAGGTCTGCCTTAGTGTAAAAGTATGGTCGATTGTCGATCTGTCGGGCCGGAAGCCATACTGGTACGTGCCGATTAGTGTGCTGCAGAAAGGCTTCAGATGTCCACACAGTACGTTGGATCTTATATGCGACATGAAACAGAAATATGTCTCGATAGTTCTTGCAAAACATGGGATCGCCTTTCTTGAAGATGGGGTATATAGAGCAGATAGTCTAGTCATGGGGCATGTCTTCATCCATCAATACTTGGTTGGTGATTTTGTGCATGCACTCTACCAATGCATCACCACCATGTTTGAAAAGCTCTGCTGATAGACCATCAGAGCCGGTGATCTTGTTGTTCTTCAGCTTTTTGATAGCTGAGCCAACCTGAGGGGGATTGCTTTTTTATTGACTGGTTGTGGGTTCTATTCTTACCCTCATTCTCTCTACCCGATACCCATTAAGTAGCTGCTGGAAACGCTGCTTAAATACATCTACTTTCCCCTGTGCTTCGTTGACTAGGTTCTCTTCATTCGAAGAGCCTGAGTTCCGGGCTTGAAGCCAGCTGCCAGTTGCTTGGCTTTTCTAAAAAACATATGGGTGCTGTTCCTGTTGCGGTACTCTTCGAAATCCTTGAGCTGGGAGACTACGTGGACTCTTTTCCTTCTACGCAGGATCTTCTTCTCCTCCCTTTTTCTGGCTCGATACTCTTCTATCGTTGCCCTTGTTCTGCGCTGCAACGCTCGCATGTGTGCATTTTTTGTCACCTTTTTCCGACGCACGCAGACATCATCATACCAAGTGCTCTTTTTGGTGGTGATTAGTTTTTAAATGTTGATGCGGATCGCAGCCAGGCGATCGCTGATCGGTTTAAGGTCATTGTAGTCATCATTAAGGGTAGTCGATTTCCCACGACGAATCCACCTCCTAGCATGTGCAGTCTTTTGTGATAGCTGTAATAAATGTCGCTATTTTTCCTATTTTGCATACCTGATCCTATCCATATCCTGGATCGCGGAATATCTGCCTTGCACCGCGTGATGACAGTGCGTACGTTGCACGAGCATACTGTCAATTCATAGTCCGTGAACGTTCCGGGTCGTGATATTAAATGAGGGGGTCTATTGTTATCCGAGGCTGGTGACTCTTTTATAACTAGTTTTTTTTCTCTTTTACGTGGTAAGGAAGTTACTCAGACGGCAAAAGGGCTCATCCGCCACCATCACTTTTCCAAAAATCTGACTTATTCTTGGAAAACTTTATGGGTCTGAGCTCCGAATGTGTCGAAGTAGCCCAGATAAAGTGTGTTTATTTGAAACTGTGACATCACCGTTGACTCCATCAAGAGAATTCATCCGCGGTCTTTTTATTGTGCTGCATTTTTCTTGTTCATCACTTGCGCTTATAGGTTATAGGTCTAGTACCCGATGACTACCACCAGGAGTTAAAATACGAGCAATTGATGCGCAGATTCAGTTACAACACTGGACATAGCATCCAGCCATCATAATGCATAGTAATGATAAATCTTGAAAAACCAGAATAATCAATCGCCAATATTATAAATGTCCTTAAAATTTTCTCGCAATAGAAAAAAGTAGATTTCACTTTTTCAGATCAAAATAATAGTAGACTTCTGTTCTCTGACAGGAGTAGAGTATAAAGTAGAGTACCAAAATTTTAAAAAAACGAGAAGATTCCAGAAATACATAAGTATGTAGGTAAAATATATACATCATCTCTGAAAAAGAATATAAACATTCTCTCCCTTAAATTTTTGGAATTTTTCCTGTAACGTGATACTCAGTTGCGAGTATTTCTGAGAATAGTATAATTTTATTTTATCAAATGTACTGTGTTTGTCCTTCAACACATGATGTCCTGTGATTTTACTGATATGTGATATGTTAAACAACAATCGGATTTTTTCCCTTTCATGTGTCATGTTTAAAAATGTCATTCCTGGAAATTTGTGAAAAATATAAAATACCATTTGCTCTTAATTTTTCATCAAAACTGAAATACTACAAATGAATACATTATCGAGCAATTCTTTTGAAATGGAAATATTTCACTATTTAATTTTTTTTTCTGGTATATGTCAAACTGTCGTACTGCAGTGATATCGATAAAGTTGAAAACATTATAAATTAAAAGCTCAAATTGTTATATAAGTACAAAGATACTCGTGTGGAGGATATGTAACAAAATTTATTTTCAATTAATTACTGATGTATGTACATACGTTGGAAAACCATTTATGGGTTTTAATGTAACAATTGCGATTGATTCCAATTATATTTATATTGAACACGAGTTAATTTTACATAAAAAAACGTTTATATCGCCATATCTGTTTTCTTTATGGCGAATTTGTGTAAATTGATTCAATATTAAATATAAATGAATCCAAATTGAGTGTTAATTAATGATTAATGTAATTTCCATAATAAGCGTGTAATAATTGTAATTAGTATATTCAGCTAGGTGTTGCTTACAATTATGTAAACACACATATTACAGTAGCAAGTACATATACTTATGTATTTCATAGCTTTTGATATCAACGAAGTTTTACTATAAACATTTCTCAATTCGGTAACCTTCAACAAGGTGAAGAGAAAGCACATATGTGCACGTCTCTCTAATGACCAATGTAATTAGGATAACATACATACATACATACATATATATATTATTTACTTTGAGAAACCAAAACCTTTTATCGAAATCAACAATGTCTCTTGTTTTCCTTCACTAATTCCCAACATAAAACTTTGTTAAGTAATCTTTGATTAGATACACTACAGAACCTACCTAAGAATGGTAATTGTACTCATCTTATACAAAATTTATTTTTATTTCTATTTCTCTATCAATTAGATGATTGTAAATTATCCAAGGTAAGGAAATGGTAGCTTCACTAATTGATGCCAACTCTGACGACATTGTATCACCTCACACAGAAGTGCGGATATCCTTTTGTAGTCAGCTCATTCCCTTTTGGACAACCAGGGGGTTAAATTGGGTAGGTGGATGAATCCGAAAGCAGCAAAACCGGAAGCTTAAATATCCTGAAACATTTCTCTTATCTCGTAAAGATACAATTTAATAGCTTTGGGGGATTGTATCAATCTTGCTTTCGATTTCAATGGCAGGGAAAAAATCACTCAAATATAAATGTTCGCCTGAATAAGCATTCGGTTTTCGTGGATTCGACGGGAATGAGGTTCATTACGAAATGAATAAATTGGAAATCATTTGACTTTGAAATTTATCTGTCACACTTTTACTCAGTGTCAAGTGTTATTGCGAAAAGGAGCCACATAAATCAGCAAAAAAAATGATTTGATCCTTATGAATTCTGATAAATGTTCTTGCTATAACAAAAATATTTCAGAATTTATCTGAGACAGTGGGAAGACTACGTATCTATAAATCAGTGACGTAGATGTCTAGCCAGAATGTCACATTCATTACTCATCATTTGGTTCATTTAACAAGAAATATTTTGTTACAATTTCTTTCATTGATAGAGCTCATCTTTGACGATTTGTTAGAGGTGGGGTGCTTTTTCTAAGCCAAGACCAAGTTGATTGAACCAAGTCCGTCTGTTTATATGCAGGTCAGTCTTTTAATTATTAGTTAAGGAGATCGTACATAAGGTTTGGAGAATTTGACAATTTATTTTTATAAAAAAACAAATATTCTTTTTCGAAAAAATATGCAAAAACAAAAGTTAGTGTAGACATATTGTTTTTTTGTAATTTACTAGTGTATTGTATAATGCGACATGGTATGGTATAATGCGACCTTCTGAAACCCCCAGGTCCACCGACAGGTTTTGTCGCCAGAATATCAGGCAGGAAATTGTCAGCCGCATCGCACGCTTCCCAGGGTTCAAGGGGATCAGCTTTTAGGCGACTGCAAATTGAACTCCAAACACAAGAGGAGGAGAGGCAAATGCCTGAAAAAAGGCCACATCCACAGACCACTTCATCTTCCAGATCTCTTCTAACCCCAAAACGGAAGATATGTTGCTTGGAAGATGTCATCTCACGAAATTTAGCGAAATGCTAAATATTCTGATGACAATCTTCGACCCATTGTGCCTACTTGCAAACTTTTTGATGTACTTAAAGGTTTTTCTTCCAGAAATTTGGCGTACTGGACTCGTCTGGGACGAGCAGTATAAAAGCTGTGTAAACTTGGATCGTTTTTTGCTTGACAATTTACGAATCCCTTGATGCTATTGGAACTCTGATTTTAACGCACATTGCGATTTGCAACTATACCTATTTGTTGACGCAAGTAAGAGTGGCTATGCTGCTGTGGCATATTTGCGAAGTGGGCATGGGATTTAGTGGAGGTCAGCTTGATTGGAGCCAAAACACGTGTTGCTCCTCTGGAAAGTCTTTCAATTCCGAGGCTTGAGCTCAACTACTTATCGAGTCCCAATCCATTTCCTTTACAAAGCAAATTCTTCTGGTCGGACTCGAGAAACATTTTGAGATCGTTGCGGTCAGATCACCGTAGATACAAAGAATTTGTTGCCTTTCGGGTCAGCGATATCTTAGACGTATCTGAAAAGTCAGAATGGCGTTGAAAGTTAAATGCTGCTGACAAAGGCAAAAAGTGGAGTAAGAAATCTGAGTTTAACTCGACCGGTCGGTGGTACAAGGATCCTGACTAGATTCAACAACTGAGGAGCTTGGCGTCCATACCAAAGTTCGTGAAAGTGTCTTCAACCCGCAAATTGGAAACGATTACTTCGTAGCGTATACGTTCCAGTTTATTCATAACCTTCAAGCGAAACAAAAACGAGTGCCTATTGAAACTGAACCATTATGTCAGTTGGAGATAAGTTTAGCTGAGAAGGTAATAATAAAGGAAGCACAACTCTGTTTGTATGCCAATCGTTTAATTGACAAATCCAGTTCAATCAGTAGTCTCTGCCCACACTTAGATGAAGACGGAATACTTCGGACCATTCCTAATCTCATGGCATGACTCCTCAGAAGGCAATGGCCAGAAAGAATCCCTACCGCTATTCTTAACAGCAACCTGCTAAGTTTCATTATTTCTCCAGATTTTTTCCGATCTAACATAGGCCACAAGGCCTTAGACACCCTGTGTCCTACTAGGTTGGACCATTTTAGTTCAGCCAGATTGATGATCCTACAAAGAATAATCCTCTTAGCCACGCAGATAGGTGATTTTACTCCACTATCTGTACCGCTTTGTGGAAGGTCTGAGCATTTCTTGCCCAGTACATCGGCCCTTTTGTTTCCCTCTATAGGGCAGTGTCCAGGTTTATTATTTGACATGTTTCTGTGTACATTATGCCCTGAGCATTGTGACTAATTCAGATTTTATGATTTTGGATTCTAACATCTCCCGACTATCAATGTAAATGGCGAAATTTTTCTTAGATATTGACACCATCGTAATTCCGCAGAATACCGAGGATTTCACCCAATTCATCGGGGATGTCGAGAAGTGATTCCCTAATAATGGAGACATTTGCCTCAGTGTTGGACTTGAAGATCCCTACGTTAGTCAGTCGACTATCTGTCGTAGTTTTATTTGTATGTCAATAAGTCCACAGTGTCTGGCCCATTACCCGTTGTGTTCCCCTCTAAAGAAACTGTGTGTAAGAGAAGGGGGGAAGGGGAGTAGGTGAAGGGGAAGATTGATTTGAGGATGGAAAGTTGGGTGGGGTTCATTGTTCCCGGAAACGTCCTGTATTTCTGACGAACTTAAGATTCTTTCCGAAACTGTAATGTCTAAGATAACTCAGCCCAGGCAAGACATGTCTTCCCAGGAGTTTGTATCTTAGTGCCCCTAATGCAGGGCATTCGCAGAGAAAGTGCTCGAGGATTTCTTCCTCTTCCTCGCATCAAGGGTAGATGGTTGCAACGCGTCGTGTCTGTTCAATTCAGTAAAGTTTCGTTGGCTTATTTCCACATCTAATAGCTTTTGACCTAGTCAAGCCCACACCTTTTAGGTTATTACAGCATGTGGACATCGGGTCTTTAAAGAGTATCTAGGCCAATCGTTAAACTTTTTTAGTATACACTTTTTATGATTTTCCACTGAATTTTCAAGTGAGAACTTCAGCAACTTCAGTATCGCTTTCATGTACAGATACTATGACATGCATTTTCGTTTAAGTGCAGTATAGTGACTTTTCCTAAGATCACCTTTTTTGGAATCTCCACTTCACAGTTTTATTTTCCCAGATCGCTTGAATTTGCGGGAGGATAAAAGATACGAACAGTCTTATCATCTTAGTGAAAAATCAAATTAAAATTAGTAGAGTCTATGTTCTTCCGACCAACTAGGCTATTCTTTACTATGTGCTTCACCAGCTTATTCATAGGATATTTAATTGAATTTTGGTCTGTAAAAGCAATTCTTTTGAATTTCATTTTTACTTTTTTTAATTTCAACTTATTTTATCAGAATAATGCAAGAAGATACACAATTGAAGTATATACAATATATTGTCATCAGAGAATTCTTTTAATATGCTAGACTAAGAGTTCAGTAGTTGAAGTTTAAGTAATAAAAAAAAAAATAGATTTTCAGTTAAAACTTTTCCGCGAACATGACAACGTTTTAGTTTTATTCACTTAAAAGAAAGAATATATAAAAAAAAATACCATCATGTCCATGAAGTTTAATTAAAATTTAAAATGGTTTTTGTGATAAAGTCTTCAAAACAACCTGTATTTAGCAATTTTTGGTTTATATTCATGTGGTAATTTATAATTTGGTTTGTATTAGATACATATAAAATATTTGCGGACCACGGACAGGAATTTAATTACATCAAATAAAGCTAAACATATTGTGATAGAAACATAAATTGAGGGCGGTGAGATTCGTTGAAAATCGATTGACTTTTAACAATGTATTATCTAATGATTTTATTTCATTATTTCTGAGAATAGAAATTAATTTAATCATGGGTATTAGTGGTAACGATAGTCAAATGAACTGGCACTGGATAAACAAATCTATTAATAGGGTTGCAATTAATTACATATATACTCTACAAAACGTTACAACTTTAAATGCATTCAATTGGAGGATTAAATTTATTATAATCCAATGTGATTTTAAATTGATCAATGGCCACTACTCTTAATGTATGATTGCAGGCTAAATGAACTGAAAAAAAATGGTAGCCTTGATGATTGTAATTAATTTATCTGGCATACTTCTACTGGGAACGGCACGCCAAATAAAATCGATGAACTTCAGGTGAAGTAATCATTATTCAACGCACTACTCGATGATGTATGGTCAACATAGTAGAATCCAGAGCGGAAATCTGCTTTTTCAGGCAGTAAGCTGGTGTAGCCTAAGAGGGTTAGTCTTCGACGAATCTCTACCAAGGTGTCATTCATGGAATTGGTGTTGACTCCAAAGTTGGCTGAGCTTTGAGGGGATTCGTAATTCGAATTGCTGAGACTTGCTGTAGAAGTTCTAAATATTGTTTCCCTCTTTCTCGATAGTCTTCCCTCATCGTTCTAATAACCATATCATGGCTTCACCTATTCCTTAGGGGTGGGATTGTTTAAATTTTGGCTATACCCTTAAATTCTGTAGGAGGATCAAAGTGATCTTCATACCGAAAACTTTCTGGAAAACTTTCCGCACTTTTTTAATGACTATCGTCCATTCAACCTATCTTTTTTTTTTCATTAAGGACTTTGGAAAATTGATTGACTTACACAAACAAAAAATAAGTTTGGACAGTAAAGGCGTATCAATATCCCACCATGCATAGTGAAGAGAAAATTGGAGAGAAATTAGACTTATTTTGAACGAATGTTTTGAGAACAAGGATTACACAATTTCCTTCCTGGACATTGAAGCTGAATGTACAGGCGTTCCCTCATGGTGCAGTACTACTACTAATGTGGCTATTGGTAGTGAATAAGATATTGACATTGCAAAAGATACTCCTTCATACAAAAACTGACCAGCTGGAATGTGCTCTTAATGAACTTGTAAAGTGGATGTCTTACAGTTCACCCGTCTAAGGCCGAATTTGTTTTATTCACAAGAAAGTACAAAGTATCCCAAAACTTAAGAGCATAGAACTGTAATTCACATACCATGACCAATTAAGGGCTATTCTCGATAGAGAAACAAACTCACCTGAAAGCTGAATATTCAAAGCAATGCCACCAGGGCCCTATTTGTATAGAAAGGCCTTAGGTAAGAAATGGGGCTATCATTCTCAAGTTATTCGTTGGATATACTTGGCAGTCGTTAGACCGTTGTTGATGTACGAATTAGTAGTCTGATGGACGGTACTGGACGTAAAAACCAACATTACATCCCTCGAAAAGGTTCAAAGATCCTACGTCTTAGAATTGTTCTGCATTATAGACTATGCTCTAGTCCCCTTGATATCTCTCAGAAGCTGATGGTGGCAAAAGTAGCATTAAGGGTTAAGGTACCCTCTAAGTTGCCTAATGCTTATGTATATGCACCACTCTAGACTCGATTTATAGAGTGCTACTTAACCGTTGGTAGGCTTTCATGCCCTGAAGGCAATCCTTCATACAATATATTCTATGACAACAAACACTTCAACAGGCCTTTTGTTCGGTTGTTTCAGGGTCCAAACTGATTGTCAGAAGAACCAAGATTTAATTATATTTATGTATGTTTCCAAATATTACAATTAACTTGTAACATTTAAGCAAGTTCAACCTCTGACTTTCATGCATAAAGGTCAGCTGTGGCACTGCAATATACATAGACATAATGTAGGAGGATTCTAATTAATGTTAAAAGAATATTCCAAAAATATCTCCTTTGACCGAAATGAATCTTCAAACAAATAAAAATTAAAAAAAAAAGTCTTTCATCTGAATGGCAGTTCTCTGACTCTTGGATGAATACAAGCACTTTGGATAAAATGTCAAAGGCCTTTAAGGCATCTAAGGATGCACTACCAAAATTAAAAACTAGAACATGGCTACATTTAGATATGTATGCATATATTTAACAAGAATATAATTAGTAAAAGAAAAATTTAAAATATACAAATATGCAAATTTATTCCTCATTAATGTGCTCATACATAGTTGTACAGTTGTTATAGAAATTCGTCGTCAGAGCTAGTAAAAATATTTTTTTGTATAAAGTAAGTCTCCTGGCACTGTAAATTATTGTGGGAATTAAAAAGTAGTTCATACATACACACATGCTGTATCAAATCCTAAGGAAGTATATGCATATGTATGAGTTAGAATGTAAGTAAGATTAACCGGAAAATGCTTTTGGGCAGTGTGGCAATGACGCTTGTGTGTAGAGATTGTAGAGATTAAATGCAGATGCCCATCTGAGTTTGTTATGGACCAGAAACCCAAAAGCAATTAATTTAATAGTTCCTAAATTTCTCAGCTCAAGATATCAAAGCATGCAGTTAATCTAATCTATTCAACCTGCACCTCCCCAAGTAACCTGAACTGGGAATAATAAAATTTTAGGTAGCTATCCCTCAAATTATTAACGAGAGTGTACAGAACGTTTACCTGGAACAACAAAGAAGAATTGATCCCATCAGTACATATCCGTATCCTTGTATACATACATAATCATTTCTTGTATATTCCGATTCCAATTTAGTTTCTTATCCAGAATTATACCAAGGTATTTGGTAGGTATTCCCGTCAGAATGGCACTTACTTACTATACTTTACGTAAAGGGCTCTCTACAGTCTCTGCCTGAGACACCGCATCTTTCAACACTCTTCGATCCTGTGCACGCTGTTTCCACTTGTCTAGACTAAATGCTCTGGCATCCGCGATAACTTGTTGCTTAAAACGGAGGTTCGGTCTTCTTTCTCGACTAAAACCTGGGGCCTGTGATTCGCTTACATCCACATCTTGATACAATTCATAGAGTTTGCGGTTGTATTTTCTCCTTCGCCCTCCTTGAATACGGGACCATATATTCGTCGAGAAAAGATCTCTCGAAAGTGTTCAATATTTGTTTTGTTTTCATGCGGCACAAATGTATCAGTTTTCCCATAATCCTGATTTCGGCCATGCATCGCCTTGAAGAGCTCAAGACCATGAATTCGCTCATATGCGGCTTTCAATTCAATTAAAAAGATGGTGAGTCTCGACTTGAAATTCGTTGGTCCTTTCCAGAAATTGCCTTAGTATACCTCAATGTAGACCCATAAGTTTGTCACCATTGATAGATACCCTTATACCCTGCAATGTTCATCCAAATCTTCCATTAGCCTCCCAACATGCATATAGTAAAGTGAAATCGGTTGAAACGGCCCTGTACTCATTAGTTAGCATTTCCTAGGCAGTAAATTAAGCTGGAACCCCAATATCTTGGAGCGAGTTAAGAAAGCCACCACGGGTTTTTAATGCTATAGAAAAACTCTTGGAAGTAAGTGGGGACTTCAGCCTCGAATTCCATATTGGTTCTTCGTATCCACATATCCAAACTTACGTATGGGATGATCGTCTGGTGGACTGCCTTTGATAAAGCAATACGCCACAACTACCTTAGTCGTATGCAAAGAACGGCATGCGTCTGCACCAGTGGAGGCTTAAGTACCATTCCAACTGCGGCTATGGACATATATGGTTCCGCTCGATATCTATGACATTAAATGCGGCCATTCTTTTGAAAACAATTCTTTTGTGAACTAGTGTGCGAACTGGACACTCGTCTATACTAAACTAGAATGCATCACAAAAGACACTGATTACACCGTCCCTCACTTCCTATTTAACAAAAGTTTCGAAACCTATATACCATCCAGGATTGACAAGGATGGTGATGTAGGGTCTAGCAGTGGATCCATTTGCTTCTATACAGACAGGTTCAAAACGGAAACAGGTATGGGGTGGTGTTTTCTTAATTATAAAATTTCCTTCCGCATTCCTAATCACTGTAGCGTGATTAGGCCTCCTTGGGGAGGTGTGCTCTCAGCACGAAGAAAACTATATCCAGGAAATTACTTTTTCGACAACCTCGCTAAGTATTAGCTCTTTCTCTCTAACTGATACAAATTAAGTATGCTGCTTAAAAATACATGTACCATTCCCAGTGCTTCGGTGACTGAAACCTAGTACTAGACTGAAACCTTCACAATTGAAACTATTTAGCTGTCAGTTGCTTGCTACGAGAATGATTCACATAAATACGTGTCATCAGGCCTAAAAAGCCTTAATCTCTTACTAAATCGAATGAAACCCGCAAACCTGGTTCCTAAACACCAACTTACGAATTTTTAAATTATTTAGCAATTCATTCTACTGTTGCTAATTCAGATTTTTCCAAAAAAATTCCAGACCCTGAAAGCTTGTAAATAAAAGTCAGACTCAGACTCTAAAAGGCACTTTTTCGGTATCCTGTATCTGTCACAAGTTACTACTTATATCAAACTCTACCATTCATTGGTGCGGTGAAATTGTTTTATCAATCCTTCACAACAAAATACTTTCTGTAGGTAGGTAATATATTATTTTTTGCTCGTTTTGTAGAATTGTAGGTTTTCTGCTTTATTTTTTGTTTTTTATGATAAAACCTTACCTTTGATTTTTTTAAAAGAATTGAGTGTTTTTCACGTAAAAGGATTACACAAACCATTTTTGTAATGAAACAGTCTTGGTCAGGTGCAGAGCAAATAAATTGAACCGTTTATTCAATTAAGTTCTTCGTTTCGGCTAATTGATGGTTTTTATACATACTTTCCTTTTTACACGTTTGCGGCATTCAATTTCATTGACTGGTATGTTTTTTTTAAAAGTTCGTAAAAATTATTACAACGTTTTAAGTTTGCAGTATTAATCATCCATTCGTGAAACTGAGAGCATAAATGAAGTCTTTAATTTGAAAAGCGAATTGCTTATTTATTCAATAAAGGACGTACATACATATGTACAAAAGTATTGGGAATGCTATCGAGAACGATTTTTTTTAATGCATGATAGCATGAGTCGCAAAGTCCTAAAATCATATTGCAATGAAGCTAAATGCACTCTGAGGTATGGGTGCAGGGTTAAGCATTGTCATTTCAAGGACCCTGTTCATACAGGACTCTAGAAACATGTAACCTCTCTGCTTCCTCCCATGCCTGTAAACGAAAAAAAATATCCAGTCCGTCAGAAAGTATTAAAATGAAATTGATTACAAAACTGTTGAATTTACTAAAAGCTGAAAACGGATCTTTCCTGCGGACGGGAGTGTCAGGGGAATGAAAATCAGTATGTCAGTTGAAGAATTTGCGCAATTCGGAAAAAGATTGTCTTAACAACAAAAATGTCATGCAAACTGTGTGCTAAGTCCTGCATCTTTCCCCCTAACAATAACGCATATTTTGAAATAAAAATTTATTTTAGTTTATAATTATTTCCTTAAATATTTTCATTTGCGCTCTTAAGGACAATTTGAACAAAACTTTGGAAACATAGAGAGTAGCAATATCAATGTTCAAGCCAGTCCAGTCAAATGGTGGTTTTCCCTTCAGGGGAATCAGAATGTTTGGAGACTCATAATTATGGCCAGAAGGTCAACATCTTCCCCCACAATTACGAAACTTTTGTGCGCCAAAGAAAAGGATTCTGCTGTAATTTTGGCTTTGTTCCCTCCCTACTTATAAGAAAATTGAAAATATCGACTAATGGGCAGTTCTTTGACTAGGTCAATGTCATACGCTTTCGTTAAAGTCTATAAAGGAGGACTGGGATGATCAAGGTCTTATGTATATAGAGTCTCATAAGTTATTCGGCCTCACTACTCAATTACATTCTCAGCCTAAAGAAACAGAGATTATCAAGGTATTCTTCGTTTTATTTCTGCTGAAGTGTTGCTTTTAGATTTGATAGCAGAGTCAAGGCAGATAAGGTCCCTTACAAGCTCAAAGTTATAGCTGTCTATTGTGATGTTCTGTCCAATTCGTCGATGTTGTCCGTCCCGTTTTGTTGATAGTATACTTGGTTTTGCCCTCGTTTACCCCTAAACCTATTTTGGCAGTTTTCGTTTCAATACTAGCGATTGCACCAGTGACAGCCCGCTGAGTTCTACCAATTATGTGAATATCGTCGGCGTAAGCTAGTAGTTCTTTTGAAAGATTGTGCCAAGTATGATGTTGAAAAAAACAAATGACAGCGCGTCATTGTCTAAATAACTTCGTTGACATCAAAACTCTCGATGAGATCGTTACCGACCTTGATGAAGCAGCAAGCGTCCTCGCTCGTGAACGAGTTTGGCAGCATCTATAAATGCTGTCATATGCGGCCTTAAAATCGATGAAAAGGTGATGGGTATCGATTTGAAATTCTTGAGTTTTTTCCAGGATCTGCCGAATGTGAAGATTTGATCACTAATAGGGGCCAATCAGGTTGTTGATGAATTGTTTCAGACGTTCACACAATATGGCAGATAGATTTTGTACGCGATGTGGATTGCTGAGATTCCATTCATCAGGCATACACTCGTCTGGCCAGACTTTAGAAATGAATTGGTGTATGCTTTCTACCACGTCATTTCCAGCTACTTTGAACAGCTCGGCTGGTAAAACGTCAGGTCCAGCAGGCTTGACCTAAGTTTGGATATTGCTGTATTCACTTCGTTTTGGTCGGGTGGACGGAAGTTTTGGCTATCATCGTCTATATTGAATGGTTGATTCTGCCTGACAACGCGATGTTGGCCTTGGTCGCCGTTATACAGACTGCAGAAGAAGTTTTTCCAAATTCTCAGCATCGACTGTGAGTTGACTTGACACGTTCCTTTTACCTGTACATTATTCCTGGAGTATATTCTCTCAATATCTTCGATCGCGCGCTTATCGTTTGTTTTTTTCTTCTTTCGGACAAGACGATGTTCTTCCCGTCTCTTCTGGTCGTGAAGCAGCTGCATTTGCTTGCCGGCATTTTTCGTCAAACCAGGGATTTCTTGGTGATGGTCGGGTGAAACCCAGCACATCAATTGTGGAATTTCAGATGGCATGTTGGCAACGTTCCCACTGGCTTTCGGCATTTGACGTTGGCGGCATAGGAGTCGCTGTGAGATTTCAGGATACGAGTTCGGCGAAGATTCTGGCGATCTCTTGCGATTGCAGCTTTTCGACGTTAAATTTTCTCACAGTAATTCTTCTTTGTTGTGGCGTTTGCATTCGCATCCGCTCCATGACTGCAACAAGGTAGTGATCTGAGTCGATGTTGCCTACTCGGAAGATTCGGACATCCAGAATACTGGAGGCATGCCTTACATCGATCGTAATGTTATCAACTTGTGGATATAGAGACGAGGAATCCGTGTACTTGCTATAGTGACGTTTCGGCCGGCAGCGATGCCAATAAACATAGGTCCATTCGTGTCCCATGTCGTGTAGGCTGTGCTTGCGAACCGTCCCACCGAAGATGTCATTTTTTTCTATATTGGCGTTAAAATGACCCAATACGATATAAGCGTCATATTTCTGACGGGGAGCTGGTAGAAACATTCTTTGGTGGCTTCGTCCGTGTTTTCTATGAGGACATGAGCGCATATAAGGCTTATTTTGTCGAATTTAGCCTTGATGCGGATTGTCATAGGTCGTTCGCTCACGTGTCGAAAGCTTAAAACTTCTTCCCCGCTGATGGCTAATCTACATCCGAATAAGCGCTGTTTCTGCTCTCTATAGCAATCAACGTAATGGATGTCACAGTTTTTTATCCTTTTTTTGGCTGGCTTGTCACATTACACTTTCTGAATGGCGGTGATTTCTGCTTTATATCAGTCTTAGAACATTCCACATGCACATCCGGAGATCGTTCGGTTGCTAGGTTCATCAAAAGTAAAGTCATTCTTATCCGAGACTTGAGTGGTTTTCGTAACTACTCTGTTTTTTCCGTGGTCGGGAAGATATCCATACGCCCATTCGTGCGTTTTCAGTAAAATAACATCTACATATAGTACGTTGTAGGTTATCAATGTATCTCAATCCAAAAACATACGTAATACGGCCACGCCCACTTTATACAGCCTGAAACAGAGCAATAAGGATATTTATATCTCAATCCTGTAGAAACTGGTTTAACCCAACAGGTTCTTATGTGGTTTCAAGGAAAATGATAAAAGCTAAACTCTTTTCAGTCAACGTTTCAGCGTATTTATACTGACATCAATAGTATTCTGTAGCTAATTCTAAACAACCAACCCCTATATTAACGTTTACATATAGGATAGTAGTTGTTCTTAATAAAACATGAAGGAAAAGTAAAGTGTGAACACTTCTCATATGAGTATAATCAAAAGCAACAAAAGATACTATGAAAGGCTTTGTGTCATTCGAGTACTGCGCCAGAAAGTACTTTAGCTGTCCGTGATAAAAGTTATTCTTCATCGTAGACACAATGCAGTTGTCGTGCGTGTGAAAACCGGAAAAACTTTGTTTGAAAAATAAAAATAAAAACAGGAATCGAGGAATCATGGTACACACGTCTAGGCTTGTTTTCAACGTAAATGCAAACCCCCAATCACACTATACAACTCTTCGTACAAAAACCAAAGTAAATTCAACAATTTACCCACAGAACAGAACACTTACCTTAATTTGAATATGTATTTCAATTCAATTCAATTTTTTATATCCTCGAAAAGGGTTTTACACCATATCCGTTTTTTTCCTTAACTAACTCCAATTTCTAGTTAAAAACTAAAACACCTTTATCCTTCTATGCAAATGTGTATATTCATGGGTTTATCCTCTGATTTAAAAAAGATAAGAACTCATAAATAGAAATATACTTTTCGTAAGAAATTCTGCAAAAAAAAAAAAACTAAATAAATCCCCTTTTTAAGGCCCAATACCAAATCGATGGAGTACAGCTCAAGGATTTCAGGAATCAATGAAATGTAAATAAACCGACATAAAGGAAAAAGGAAAACACGTGATTCTAAAGCAATATTGTGCTTTAATAAATAAATTCCTTCTCTAAGTGAGCTCAATAGAACTGCCCTATTGCCTTTACACAAAACGATTTATGGTAGCTTGGCACGAGGCTCTACAATCTTTCTTGTGGCGCATACCTTTTCTGTTCTGTTTCAATAGAAATGGATAACTAAGTCGCAATGATAATAAAACAATACCCAGTGACAGGAACTGGAATATTGTTTGTAGAAACGTATTTTCATTTGAAATGAACCATGAAGTATTCTTTGAATTTGTTTACCGAAAAGGGTTACGAACAGCGATGCCCTTTTATTGCGCAAACTTTGTGTAAGTAAACTATTTAGGTGACCCATTTTTTAGAGGGAAAATATGTACATATGCCAGATTGGAGGAACAAGGATTTGCCTTCCCTACCCTCAGTCCAAGTCGCAACTCAAGGGTGAAGATCATGGTTGAATTAATTCTTCATCACTCAATAAAGGCCATTTCATCTATGTATCTACATGTACATACATCCCCTTGATACAATAAATTTCCCAAAATGAACCCGAAATTACTTTTTAAAGTTCAGGGATAAATGAAATAAAAGAAAAAAAACCTAAAGAGATACCACGATAATCCCCAAATGAGAGTGTGTGCTGCGAAAGCATTTTTCCTGATTCGTATGTAGTCCGTCTAAACGTTCTAATTATCTCTGGTGAGTTTCAACGGCATACTTAAGTATTTCTTTTTGTCTGTTAAGAGCTGATAGCCAATGCGCACATACATGTAGAAGCTGGTTGTCCTTTCTGGTTAAAGATAAGACACACATATTCAATTGTTATGGGGTACGTGCTTTAAAACCCAAACAAACAATCCCGCAACAGGACGATGTCTTAGGGCAATTGTTTTTTAAAACTTTTTGTTGGAAACTCAGAAAAAAGGCAACTCAAACAACAAACTTTGGTCAACCACCATCAGATTTCGAAAAGTCACCCACATGCAGTATAATTCTCTGACTTTGCTTCGATGGGGGTTTCAAATAGCTCGGAGTGTTGATAGTCTACTTATGGATGCATGGCACACTATCACGAAGAGTGGAAAAAAACCCCATAAACGGTTTCGAAGCAATCCGACTGCAAGCGATTTGTGCAAAGTGATTGGTGGTTACACTCATAGAAGCCTTTACTTGTTCTTTTTTTTTTTTTGTCGTTTACACTTTTTATGTCTAAAGGGGCTTTAACCAACGAATGGTGAGATACCAAATAAAGTTTACACTAATCCGGAGAAAAAATTCAAATCAAAGAACGGTAAGAGTGACATAGTCCTCGCACAGTTCTATGTGGTTGCGGTTCGAAAACAGAAACCAATCCTTTGGGAGTATTCCAATTCAAATATGGTTGAAACGCATTTGACATTAATTATAATGGCTATCATGTGGTTCTGAGGCTACCACGGCTGGTAAAGGCTAAGAAATTTAAATAGCTCTCATGTCATTAGATAATAAGGGTGGATGAGTGCGGTCTTATAGTGTGCAGGTAAGGCACATCGGACTGTGAATGCATCAAATTGCCGTAGGCGATTAAGCAAATGGTATTATTAATGACCCTTAGGTCTGTCTAATTAGATTGAAGACAAATGAGAGGATAATTGTGTGGAATAGGTACATATGAATACACACTGTGTAGCGTAGGCGCTAAAATTAATAATTGTATTTATTGGTATATATAATAAAGCTGATGTAATATGCAGATATTTTGAGAAACCCCTTGTAAAGACTATTTGACTGAATTAAAAAAATAGGCTAAAAGAGATCCTACTGTAACTAATAAAAAGGGAAAATGCGTAGAGACTGCCCTGCAGTCGTTGGTATCATTTTGAGAACAATCAGAACACACAGAACACACGTTATATCTGCTGGTTGACAATTTTTCTTGCTATTGGATTGGGCAAATGCTTAAAAGCAGGTTTATCCATACTGAGCTGGGTTGATGTCTAACTAGAAGGTCGATGTACAGGGGTACCACCAGCGTGGAGTATTATCACCACTATTGTGGTTCATGGTACTGAATGAGATACTTCAGTAAAGAGAGGTTCATTGTTATAGCCTATGCGAACAACATGGCGATAGCGATATCAAGGAAGTTCTTTGATGGAGTGTGCTCTAAATAAACTAGTAGGATGGACGGATAGTGTTGGCCTCGCAGTTAATCCGTCAAAGACTGAGCTAGTATTGTTCATAAGAAGGTATAAAAAACTATAATATATAACTCCTAAAACTCAAAAGTATTGAATTGCATTTGCAGATTACGCCATATCATGAATATTCAAGACCGTGCCAGGAAGGCCTCGATATTGCTCTCTATTTATCTAGGAAGGCTATAGGTCCAAATTGTGGTTTCCAGCCCTGGATTGGTCACTGAATATACACGGCAATCGTCAGACTCATCCTGATGTACACATATACGTCACTGGACAAGAATATCAACATAGTAATACTTGAGAAGGTTCAAAGGCTATCCTACGTCTGTATAACGGGGGCACTTAGAATCACTCCTACAGCTGCACTAAAAACTATGCTTCATCTTCTTTCCGTTGATATCTTTAGGAAGCTGATGGCGGCTAAGGCAGCATTAAGACTTAGGGAATCTTTGCAACTTGCTCGTAGAAATATGGGCCACGCAAGCATTCTAAACGGCCATAACAAAATTCCTAGTAATTCGGAATACAGTATCCCCTATCTGGACTTTAACGCCAAGTATAAGACCAGGATTCCTAGCAGAAATACTTGGGAAAATACTTTTAAACGAATCTGCGACATAGATTTACCCAGACGAATACAAGATAGCGTCTGGAATAGATGCGAGAGTTTACTCTAGTGCACTGGATAATTGTATCACCATATGACTGCCGGACCACTGTAGTGTATTTCAAGCAGAAGTCCGTGAAGTCGCGACCTGGTTTCAAACTACTCAATAGAGTGCAGAGTTATTGTTTTCTACATAGATTGTCAAGCTGCGATAAAAGCCTTGGAATCGCCAATAAATCGACCCAAGTTGGTAAAACAATGCCGCGGATCTCCTAAAGAGATCGCTGTCAGGTGCGAGAATCCCTGTGTTGGGTTCCAGGCTACAGTGATATAACAGGCAATTACAAAACGGCCGAGCTAGCTGAGGAGGGTGCAAACCTGAACCTCTCTCACAATAGGGGGGCAAACGTCAGCACCTATTAAATCGATAAAATTCCAATTAGATACCGCAGCCATTAGAATGGCAATTAGTAGATGGAACAATATCAGCACATGTCTCTCTTCTAAACAAATCTGACCAGAACTGTATTGTAGAAGAATCAGTAAACTTATTCCCGTCAATTGGATAAATCTAAGAAAGATAGTGGGCAGCCTCATAGGGCACTGTCTGGTAGGCAGATATGCCAAAAGGCTTGGTGCATCCTTCAACGATTTCTTTGGATGCTGTAGAGACGAAGAAGAGGAGGAAAACCATGTCTCATCTATTGTGTACATGTATTGCCTATAGATTTTGAGAAGGAAAACCCTAGGCGAGTACTTCTTCGAGGATCATAACAATCTAGCTAGACTTGACTTAAGCAAAATACAAAAGATTTGTCACCTTGTAAAACTGGTTTAATGCCTAAACGGCAAACCACACTTCGTCGGCATGGGTTCACGCAGAATCTGGTTGTCCTGCCTCCTATTCATGTCTCCATGTAGCTCTCCGGTGCTTATAATACGACTTTTCCATAGTGGTATCACAATCAACCTTCTTTTAGGTCTAAGTAGGTCCCTGCGGGGACAACCACTCAATACAACCCAACCAACCATGCCCTTGATTTAGAGAAAATGTACGGTATGGTTCGAAGTGTCCATTTTGTTTCTATTTTTTTAGAACTGTCTTGGAAAACGGAACGGAAAAATGGTTACGGTAATGGATTGTGGGTTTTGGGTAATAGGTCGATACAGGCAGGGTGCAGTCCTATATCCGAACTTAACACCGACATTAATGCAATCGTCCATTGGGAGTGAAAAACCGAATGGGCCACAAAGCACGATAAGTGTCGAGTCGATTGGTCTGTGGCCCAGTGGGTCGCAACTGCAAAATAAATGTATTGCTCCGAAACGCTACAAGAAGCTTCCGATGCAGACTAATATTTTGTTGACAACCCTTGGCTATTGACTAGGGACAACGACAGAATTCTGGAATGTTAACATCCTCCTCCACTAACGAGACTAAGGTCCTCAGAATGCCAGGTTCCTTCCACTTCAGCGAGAGTCCGGCGTAGGACTGACCTATATCTTGGAAACCGTACAGCGACCGGATATTGATGGCCAGATTTTAGAGTAGGGTAAGAAAAATTACCATCGTCCAGTGCTATTCCCTGACGGAAACCGCGACTAATGACGAAAAGGACAATTTTTACATTCAACTTGGCGCCGCCTAATGGGGATATCGTAATCGTAATGGAAGATTTTAATGCTAAGGTAGGCAACGACAACACACCGCAATGATAATGAGGAACGGTTTGTAGATTTTTGCAATATAAATCAGTTAGTCATTCGAGTACAAGGCCTGCTACAAGACAAGTTGGGAGTCAGCGAACATCAACCATTTTGCGATAAGTCGACGTTTCAGAAACGCCGTCCTAGACGTTCGAAACAGATATGGAGCCGATATCGGAATGTCACGCGACTATCATCTTATGTTAGACCACTATACCAATGCCACCGTCAACACCAACCGCTAAAACTTGCTTCGAGTTACCAGGTACAAATTTTGGGATCCCCTAGTGCGCCAACAATTCAGAGACCATCTTGTCACGGAAGCAGAAACAATTAGCAGCTTAATGCATGAAACCGGATGACCACTGAAATGCTGTGAAAAAGGTTTTTCTATCTGGAGCATTGCAGTTGGTTAAATCGGTAATAGGCAGAAAAATCATAGCAAACGGCTATCAGCAGATACCTGGCTATAGATCGATGAGCGTTTTTCACTATAGGCTCGATTTGCAGTGGCATCAGCAGTAGAGAAACCCGAGCTAGAAGCGTAATATCGTGTGAAGAAGAAGAAAGTGCAGCATAGTATCAGACGTGAGAATGCTGAAGAATCGGCTAGTAGGTGTAATAACAGGACCGTCTGCAGCATCATAAAATAACTTTTTGGTGGTCGTTCTTACAACATCCAGTGAAAGGTATAGATGGCAGTCTGCTGATTTCGGATGAGGATCAACTCAACAAATAAAAGGAATATTTCGCGCGTGGGAGAATGATTATCAAGCTTCCAATTTATGGAATGCCGGAACTGCAGTGGAATATGCGTTCTCCCAGTCGTAGCCAAGAAAATAGCTAAGATAGTTCTAGATGTGATAAGAGAGCATCTAAACTCAACACTCGATGCCGAACTGGCAGGATTTCGGGGTGGATACTCTTGCGTGGATTACGTCAACACCTTGTACATCATCATTGAGCAATGAATCAAGTGCAGGTTTCCGCTTCATCTTTCTATAGTTTGAACAGAGATGCTATCTAGATAGCCTTCTGTAGGAGAGGTATCTCGAAAAACTTATAAAAAACTACTATTAAGGCTACTTACGAGGGTGGTAAGTGTCACGTTCGGCACAATACTGGAGTACGTCAGGGCTGTTTACTTTCACTTGTTGGCATCCTATGCTGCTCGATGGATGACAGGATATAAGTAAAGTAAGTAAATGAGCGATGCAGACGTCATATACTTTAACAGTTCCTACAACTGTTTTGAATGAGGACGTGTATTTCTTATCAAAAAACAAAATATTATCTATGCACAACCTAGGACAAGACGCCTCTATTAAAAACTGAGATGAGTAAACCCTCGCTGTAACTTTGGAAGACACTATTGACACTCCTGAAAACTACATTTCCTGTCGGTTCTGATTCCAGTTCATGCTACCGAATCCTTATCAAGTAATAGTAAACAAGATAGATGCAAAAAATAAACTCTGAACTACATAACAAGTCAGTACACAAGTTCACATGACAACTCACAGCAACTCGTGGCAACAAATTTAATTGGAAACGAATTGCTTTTCAAGATTTCCAATCCTCATCTATCATATTTTCAGTGCTCTGAGATTTGTCACGTTCCTGTACGGAAGACTACACATTCGGCATTAAAATGAAAGAAATTTAAACTTTGCACTCTCATCCGTTGCTACTGACAATGAACATTATATTTCACCACTGAAATCTATTTCAGAATTGAAGATAAATATCAAAGGAATTAGTAGATTCTTATACTTTCATCAGTAACAGTGTATGGAACAAGTATCATTCCATTTGTATTATGTACTTAGCATCGAATGTGGTTATTTTTAGAGATAGGAATGATTTAACTCTTCCCATTGAAGTATTACTAACCTGGATCTGGGAAAGGACTTAGTCAAACAAGTATATAGCTTACATGGGTCACATACCACTTGAAGTGTGCAACCAAGTTAACTGGCAAGGATTGCTGGTAGAGAATTAGGTTCATCTTAAACTCAGAGACAATGTTGGCTATTTCTTAGAAAAAGTTTAAAAATATTGAAGGACGTACATCTGATGATATATAATACACAGTCGGTTGTGCATCTGATTAGTTCACTATACCCACAGAATGACTCACCATTCTTATATTTATCTTCTTTCGGCGAAATACTGTATAGGTCTATGTGCCCCCAACTATCTGTCACCGAGTTCTATTTATAACAAAATAATCGAGTTTGTAACAAAATTTCAATTCCGGCAAATGAAGTATAAACTTGTTTTGGAAAAATAACGAATAATGTGATACACGCGACTGCGGCTAGGTCCAACGTAAACTTGAATCCATCATTGACTGCCCACTCAAATACAATAACGTCTCTTGGTTCTAATTTGAATACCAAATTCCCAAGGAACCACTCAATTCTTATTTCTTAGAGGTGGGTGGCGCTTAAATCCCTAATCTGGTCAACTGATCTTCCTTATAACAGTTTCTCCACATTAAATAAACTCAGCCTTGAACAAAACTATGAGTAAAGTTAACCTATAACTCAAAAGTGGTAAAAGTCAAAAAATAACGTTAAATCTGTTTTTCTTTTTTGAAAATTAAATTTTCGCTTTTCATCCCGAACCCGTAATATCTTTTTTTTTTTTTCTTGGAAAAAGTATTTTCTTCGGAGAAAATCTTTTCCTCATTTTAGTAAAATCAAATTCTCATCTAAGGACATTCTTTTCCTCTTTTACTTTGCATAATAATCCCTTTGATCCTTGCCCCATTGTCATGCAAATTATTCTGAAAGCCGTTCCCTTGTTCTCTCTCTTGTAGCTACATCTGTTGCTGTGTCGTCGTGGACATTAGTGGCCATATCCTGTGAACGTTACTATGCAATTTGTCATCCGTTAAGATCTCGAACATGGCAGACAATTAATCATGCATACAAGATTATTGGATTCATTTGGATTGGAAGTTTCGTTTGCATGTCTCCGATAGCCGGTTTTAGTCAATTAATTCCGACCAGTCAAGGTAAGTGTAACAAAGATTGAAATCACCGTTCATGTAGGTACTATATCATGGAATTCTGCAAGTCCTTGTTCAATGAAAACTTTATAAACATTGAGGGTTCTATTCAGATTTTGACATATTTTGCTTCGGGTTCTTTTCCAATAAAATGCATGTTATTTCTATCCGTACAGGACTCCGCAAATGCCGTGAATATTGGCCAGAAGATGCCATCGTCTACGAGAGGACATACAATATCCTACTGGATTTGATATTGCTGGTATTGCCCCTGATGGTGTTGTGCGCTGCATACATTCTAATAACACGAACTCTCTACATGGGCATGAAGAACGAAAAAATCATTAAGAACTCAAACACTGCCCTGAATGTCAGCATTACGGTGTCCTTTCGTCAGGATGGCATAGATCAAGAGGAATTCCCACAGTATGGTAAGTTCTAATGAGATCCACATATACCTAGTGCGTGTGTGTTTGATGGTACAAATAAGAAGATACTTTGCTGGTGGTATTTCTTTAGACATTTATCCGTTAACCTTGGTAATAATTAATGTGTCCTGGGAGTTCTTTGCGGGGGGATAAGGCAAAAGTGTGTACGTACGTGTGAAAAATGACTTTGGATTTGGGATGTGGTTGGGTCAGATGCCGTATTCCCGTTGTCACATTAAACGAGGAAACATATGAATGGTTTGGCCGGCTTACTTGGGCGGTTAATGATGATTTTGTGTTCTTAGCGATTGTTTTACGGAACTTGATGGGCTTCTTTATGGTCGTTGAGCTTACGGTAACTGGGGGTAGAATTTATTTGCAACCATTTGACTTTTTGTTTTATGGTTAATTTACACGAACACATTTTCTTTGGTTTGTGGCTCTTCTGGGGCGGGGGGAAGGATGTGGTTGCTCCTGATGATACATACTCGTAACGACGAAGAAGCCTAATTGAATTCGTTTTCTTTAATTGTTTTGGTTTGCGGATAGCTAAATAAATATTTACTGGTAAAGGTAAGTGGCTTATAGCATGTTGGATGGTTTAGTAATTCGCTCTAATTGCAAGAATTTTGAAACACTTTATTCAGAATTAAGGTTGGAATTGCTTCTGCAGACAGATATCTAAAATTATACATACTTAGGATTTAGTGGTTTGATATTGTTAGTAATTTGAAGATAAGTTCTGAGTCTGAGTTCTATTTTTAAATCAATTAAAAATAAGCTGATTTGATGTGTGTTTTTGTAGTATACTGTAGCAGGGCAATGCAGTGTAACAGTCTTAACCATGATATGTACTGTATATGTACATAGCTCTTAGTGATTTCATTGATAAAGCTAAGAATCAACCCGATTTTGTTATAAATTTCAGGATAATGGTGGCTTTCTTGACAGGTCGCCCAGATCTTAGAAGTGGTATTCACCGAGGACCGTTTTCCTAGTTCAGCACAGACTTGGACATTCGCATAGAAAGTGAGATGTGCAATCTTTTGCGTCTGTGTAACTATAGCCTCGGCAGAAGTCAACAATGTCGAGTCGAATTCTTCTTCTCTAGGGCACGAGAAGTTTGTGATCGGTTATAAACCCCGTGAAAAACACCAAGTTGAGTCTGTTAAGTGTTAAAATTTACTTAGTTTTAGTATTGTCATGTTATGGCCAAAATTTTCTGGAGACACGACAAGATGAGAGTGTGCTCCATCTCTCATTAGCTAGTCTCACGAAGGTTTCTTCTACATAAGTGGTAGAGCAGAAGTAACGACTATTGTCAGGTACTGTACGGACCCCTTTCTTGCTAAATTGTCCGCCCGTTCGTTTCCTTAAATGCCACTGTGTCGTAAAACCCAAAGAAGTGTAATATCATGGTTTGCTATGAGTGGTGTGAGTTCTTCACGGCATCGTTTCACAAGTTTGAATTTGACGACTGTGGATGAGATAGCGTGAATTCTTTGTGGTGGAGTTAACTTTCGATTCTTGTTACCATCTCATGCAGGGCTGTCTTAACAGATCGGCCTTTAGTACAGGCATGTAAGGCTGGGTACATATCGCTAGGACTTAGTTTAGAGCGAATGTGTAAATCGTTTAATCTTTCAAATGGCTTGAGTAGGATCGAGGTAAGGCTAATCGGCCTAAAGTCTTTGGGGCTAGTAATTGAGGGTTTGCCCTCTTTGAGTATGAAAATGACTTTGACTTATCTCCTGGTACAAGGAATATATGTATGAGCAAAACCTTCGAAAAATATTCTCTAACCGCGGACTAATATACTCCTTGTGGCTTTGTAATATCGTCGTGCTTAAAAGAGGGCGTACGAGTCAGTTGAACTTTTTTTCGTCAAGAATCTAGTTATCCATCCATATGTCATAAGGGCTTTCTGTCATAAGAATGACTTATTTTTTAGAACACGGTCACAGTATTTAAGTCGTACGAGTCAGTTGAACTTTTTTTCGTCAAGAATCTAGTTATCCATCCATATGTCATAAGGGCTTTCTGTCATAAGAATGACTTATTTTTTAGAACACGGTCACAGTATTTAAGTCTAGTTCATCACCTATCATTTTCTTTTCTAGGTCGTTCTTGGGTCATCGTTAATGTTTTGCCTTACGAGGCCACATTTGTGTTGTTGGTTGAAGATATGGCCCGCCCTACATGATAAATTCGATTTATTCAGTTGTGGCAAGAATATTTCATATATTACACTTCTTGCTATTTAGGATAGGGGCATAATAACAATGGTCCACTACTTAGAGAGTAGAAACCATCATGGGCGTGCCAGTCATTTTAATGGATTGGAAGTTGCACACGATAAAAATTTACCAAAACAATAAAGTCGGTGAACCCTTGTCAAATTCAACATCGAAGGTCCAAGCAGATGGGATAACTTCCAAAAATTTAAATAGTATGTGACACCCTTTAAAGTATCGTATCGTACTATATTTTCAAGTCGAGGTTCCCTTTAGGCATTTAGACCATTCGTCCCCAAAATCTAGGCACGGTTTCAATATCAGCTATCCACCACCGATCTAGTTTTGTCCATGAACTTTTGCAAGCACATACATATGTAAATAATATTTGGACAAAGGAGAAGTTCCAATTCAAATAGGGCACGCAAAGGGCATTGTTAAAAACCAAGATAGATATTATTTGAGAAGTATTCCTCTTAAGGTTGGATTTTTGGATTTTCTCTTTTCGATCAGATACTACTCGATAGCTTATAATAAAGTCGTATAAATTTTTGATGGTATAGATGTTCTTCCTCTAAGAATACATATGTATTTCATTCCGACAGCATACACTCTCAACTGTTAGACAGTAGCACTTAAATCTTTAGGGTCTAATGGAACGTCTTCTTAGTTTGATGTGGCACAGCTTTGGAGCTCAGTTTAGATAGCGCCAGTAAAAAGAAGACTCCACAGAGACGGTATCGGAGATCATTGCAAGGTCAGTAAACGTCAATATTCAGACGAACTGTGCTCTGACGAACTATACTGTGATGCTGATGAACATGAAGCTAATCATCGGTAAGTAGTTGGGGATTATCGATTCGGTATTTCTGGTTTTATTAAGATCGATTTACGGATTTACGGTTATCATACTCCAACAATATATACATACATCCATATATGTATGTATGTATGTATGTTGGCGCAGAGGTTTTCTTAAGGATGCAGATCAACTCCCTTAGTTTGCAATTTTACAATTTTTACTTTGATGTTGGTCCCTTGTAAGGTGCGGATGTCTTAAATGCTAGTTGTGTGTCTTCATTTTTTTTTTTGGTTTTTGGTTGCGGCAATGGATGTGGTAATCTTCTAAAGATACTTGTAACCCGGGCTAATAGCATGAACGATTTCCAAGCTTGATTAATCGATGCCATGAATGTGTCTACATTCTAATGCACACCCTACAATCTTCTATCATTCTCCTTATGGGACTACGGTACGGGACTACGGTTACGTATTACTTCGTGGGGCTGGTTAGCCTTTTAGACCTTACTCTGTTTTGCGCCGTTTCCTATTCTTAAGCGCTCAATTCTTTTCAGTTCGATCTGGAAACTGGTCGCATATGCATTCACTCTCCAGCCAGCTCTCTTCCGACTGCATCATATCTCCAATGAAGTGTCTGTGGTGCGTAAAGTTTGTACGTCTTTGCATAAAGCGCGGATAGTGTAATGTCACGTGTTCTGTGTCTCCTTCCTTCATTTCGCTGCACGGATAAAGTGAGGAGCTGTCGAGCCTGAATGTGTGCAGATACTTTCTGTATTTACCATGACTGGTTAGAAACTAGGTAAATAACAGTAGGGGTGAACTACTACTTTTCTTTTCGCCCAAGTTTCTATGTTGGAGATGACTATCAGCCCACAATGGTGATGCTAAGCTTACTACTCTGGACAATAGAACTCTACAAATTTATCTACGTCCACCGATGACTTTTGGCAGTATCGTCGCTAACTATTTTTGTAGCATCGATGTCTTTTTCCGTATATACTCTAGGTGTCGCTTAAAGTTCAATCTATTGACTATCATTACACGTAAGAATTTCATTGCCTGTTTAGATTTAATCACTTGGTCTCCTATGTGCACATTCATACTGCTTTGCGTCTTGGGATTAGAACTGCTGCACACTTCTGTTCCGCCAAATCCAGGCCTGCTGTCTCCAACTAGGTTTTAACTTTTCAAATCGTTTCATTTGTTGTTAATTCTACCTCGTGAACATGTTTTGCAATGGTTAAAACAGTGATGTCGTCTTATAGCCTATAACTTTAGTGTTCCACAGAAGAGGACCTAACGATCGGTGATCTTTGCGGAATGGCTGCCGACACATCGCTTTCATTCCTTAATTTCCTATTTTTAAAGTATCTAGTTCTATATTAACCTAAGAATATAGTTTAGCATATTCATTCTTTCAAGAGAGTCTATTATACATGACCAACTTGCTGAATTGAAATTTTGATGTCAAGGTCTGATTTCCACCGCCATCTATTTCCTTCGTATTACTACTACTATTTTTATAGCGTCTACTGTTGATTGGGCTTTTCGGAACCCAAACTGTTATTCTGCTAGAGCGCATCTTTCCTCCTTGTACATAATTTTCTCCTATATTCTCCCTATCGTACTCAGTAGACAAATGAAGGTGTTCCAGGGAGTTTATTGGGAAGCAGGGGCATGCCTTCTATAAAGGTATCAGATTTAACTTTTACAGCCGGTTTCAGGGGTTTATTTGGGTTCCATCCGGGTTTGGTTCTTTGCTATCTTCAATTTTTGTGCACACTTGATGCAGTTCCTTTGGTGTTACTAATGGGATCACTTCGTTGAACGCTGTACTGTCTGTATGGAGAGTGGTCGCTGGACGTTATGGAAACATGGACATGTAAGTGTGGTGCACTGTGTCCTTTGAGCTTCATCATTGCAATGCCGTAGGCTGTTCTCCACGGGTTTATGCCGGCTTCATCAAGTACTTGCTTGAAGCATCTTTTTTTGCTGTCTCTAGTAGCAATTTTCAAGGCCTTCCTGGTATTTTTAAACATACCTGGCTTCTGATTGAATAAAAGATGAGTGTCTTCTGTCGGCCGTGATGCGATTCATCTAGTTTTCGTAATTTTTTTCTGCAAAAAAGCCCTTGTAGGAAGCTAATGGGAATCATGTGCCATGTAGGTTTCACTGTACCTGTCACAAACGTCCACTAATCCTATCAAGTGGCATACTTACAGAGCGTTATACTTTATATGTGCTCTTCAGGAGCTCAATGAAACATTCGTCTTTCTCTAAGGCAGGATGCCTGACGCGGTCTACTGGCTTAAGTCTACATCTAATATTCATTTTCAAACATACTCAAATGAATTTTTTGGATTTTCATAAAACTCATTAACTCTGTTTATCCTGGTTAAGCGGTGTGTCCGACAGGATTCGACAGGAAGTGTGTTATTTTTTTCTAAATACTAAGTATTATTGTTTTATCTTTATATTTTTTTAATTAGATATATACTTAGATAGAAATATCTTTATTTGAAGGATAACACGAAGAGAAAAACTTCCTACTTACGTTAATAACGATTTACGGTTTCGTTGTACACATTATCCTCTTAAGTACACTGACACATATGTAAGTCAGTGCAGATTTTTGGTAAAAGATATAGGACACATTTGATGCAAATTCTAGCGCATTTAACGAAGCGATGTAATAATGACAAAGTATGCATTCCACACTTCCTTTACAAGCAGATTAGGATAAAGAGTATTACGTTGATACGTTATGAATATGTAGAGACAGGATATAAGTTTCGTATTGAGTGTATACAAATGATACCGGATGAGTTACATACAAATTGAATTTTGCTATCTAATGGATTATTATTGGAGTGGGTACAGAGTGTCGCTTTGCATTTTTTATATCGTCCTTCAAGAGCACATAAAACTAAAAATGAAAAATCATTGTTTTATCGTAAACAGGATTTATACTGTTGATTTAAGACAAGAGAGAATCAATGAATTATTTATTTCACCATATTGATTGTGCAATATATTTTCTATTGAGTTCTCAATAATACCCAATTGTTTACCCACTTGGAATAAATACACATATGTATGTATGTATGTAGGTAAGCCTTTCTTTTTAACATTGCATTCAATAGTATCTGAATTTTATGCCTGTGGTCACTTGGCTCATAAGTACTACAAATGACCAGTGAATAATAAAATACTCGTACATATGTCAACTGGTCTCTATGGTAATCCTTGTCTTCAATTTATAGGCAATTTAGATTGAGTGCTTTTATAACAGTTGAATAAAAGATGAAATTGCTTTCTTGTTGATTTTATTACGTGTCAGTAATTCATGCTAAGCATTATACAAGTCGTCGACCCCTAAGGACATGTTGTCCACAAGAAAGATTCACGCCTTGTAATAAACTAAGTGTTCATTGGGTGTAAGTTCTTAGTATTTATACACATGAGTAGGCGTAATGGTTTATATCTATCCATACATACATATCTTTGTATATTAACTTCCTTTAAAGGAAACTATTTCAGGTCCTTTAAATTTGAAAGAACTCTTGTAAACTCTTTGTACGCGTGTCAATGAGTTTATTCAGCATTGCAAAGAAGATTAGGAACAGTGCATTTTATACGTGAGTATTTCTTTACCTTCATCTCTGTGTAAAGTCCTTTGAATGCTTTGGGATGGAATTCAAATTGGATTTGCCTGCAGTGCACGTACTTATCTGCACACCTGGATGGAGAAGAGAAATATTGATATTGGGTGTGAAAGGTTAAATTGAATGTGAACTCTAATGCTCTCATCCATGACCATGAATCGTGTTACTTGCTGGAAGGTGTATCTACGTATTATGCATTCATATTGAAAGTGAAATATCTAATGAGGCATAATACCAAAGTAATGAGCATCATTACGTACGCTATTGAATGTTTTACCCGATTTCAAGGTGCAAAGGGTTGGTGTTAATTGAGACTTTATGCCAGCCGACTGGCTTTATTCGAGAATCCTAAAATGAAAATAAATTCCACATTTATACAATCGAAGGGGCAAGTGGAAGAAGGACCTGTGTAACATTTTAAAATTTTTTTTATTTGAATAAAATTTGAACTCACTTTTATGGCTATGTAGTGGATAGTTTGAAAGTTATAGAGCTGATGACACATATCTGTTATTGTTTGCAGTATTTTTAAGATAGTAGAGGCTGCTAAGCAAGGATATTTGAATTTTGTTGTGTTTAGATAATATTGTAATATCCAATATACTTTATGAGCTGTGTCTCTAAGTAACAGCACACCAAGGTGCTTGATATCTCTCTCAACTTGAGTCAAGATCTTTCTTTACTGCTCCGTTCCTTGGGGACGTATTCAAAGCCTGTTTTTTTTGGGAGCGTTGATGACCATTCACTCTACATGACCCATCCTCTTTTTTATTTGATTTCGACTTTTTTGTCTAAGTTAATTTCGTCCTATAGAAGTAGGTCTTTGTCTTGTTATCCTTTTTTGTCGACAATATATGTGCATATACTCGTATGCACCTTGCTTTTGTTTACTTGGATTAACCTCCAACGTAGTCGTTTCCGTCTCAAATCAGTCATCAAAGCGTTATTGGCATCACGCTGCGTTCTGTCGATGATGTCAATATCATCTACGTACGTACCTTGAGAAGTTTTAATAGAACACCCTTACTCCCAGGTGAAGCAAGAAGCAATGGCAAGAAGACACCAACGTTCACTATATTGAGGAATTAATCTCAATAACCCGAAACAAAGACTGATTGATTTAAAAAGGATTAATTTCGCTTGAATTTGCATTTTGATAGGAAGTTCAGATTTCCTCTCCTTGCGGAACGATTTTCTCCAAATTCAGGAATGTGGAATTATTCTGTTTAATCCTGATGCTTTGTAGGTACGTAGAGGAGCGAATGACCTTATCTCGTAACCCTGATGATATAATTAGGATTCGTCCATCCCTTCCGTGTCCATAACTATGATCACGTTCGTTTTAAAAATAAATTACAAGGACTGCAAGGACAATACTGTTAGTAGTGACAAAGATGATAATTTAATCTGCCCACTCATATAGACTTACATATGTAAGTCTCCTAGGCTCTGACGCAAACAAACAATCTAAGTAAACTTTTAGGCAGTTACGAAGGCTATTTATTTTCAACGTAAACTTTTGATAGGATATTAGTTTTCTCTTTGGCATCAGACACAGTAAGGTCCTTTGAGGCTTGCCTTAATGAAAATTGAAAAAAAAAAACTTACATTTTAATTTAATACATACCAGCATGCAACCACCCTTGCGGATTCTCATCTGCAACATGGAAATATTTCATGTGGAAAATTAATTCCCTTGAACAGTATCCTGTGGCACTGCCGAATACTTGCAACTGATGGAAGTATGAGCATGCAGCATGCTTAGTCAGAATTCCACTATCTACAAGGTTACACGCATGTGGCTGAGGATGCATAACCTCTTGTGGAATGTTGTCTTACATGAGGTTTTGTAGCTAATAAGAAACCGCGTATACAGCATGGTGATATACATATAGGGTGGATCATCTTGGTTGGCATTTTAAAAGAGCTAAAAAAAAAACACAGTTCAATATTTTGCAACGATTGTTGCATTTTATTTAAATGACTGCATTGACTGCATTGACTGCTTGTCAGTAGGCTATACTGTCACTCCAATTATTCAATGAATTTTCAATGGTTTCGACTCCTATTTCACGAATAACGTGACCAACACACCCAATCCAAACACAAGTCTGTGTTTCCAATGAACCAGTAGCAACTGTCAGTGGATGAGTCCTCATAAATTTAATTTAATTTCTGTTTCAGTTTAAACGAGGACCTTTCAGTAACAGCAGTAATGGGAAAAACATCGAATTGTTGTCTCAGTTTCAATACTATCCAGTAGCTTCCTGTCAAGAATGTAACATTTATGATTCCATACCAGTTGGGACACACTGGTTTCTACAGTTCACCGGAAGTGTCTACCGTTGGGTATTTATTGTTAACAATAAATCTGTCAACCAACCAATGTCTGTATCTATTTCGGTCCCCGGAGTGGTGACCATTTCGTACGTAACCTGTCGAATGGAAAAGTTTTTCATTTGATTTGGGATACGTTACACGGGTGGTTTTGAATACGTGGGCGTATGTCGAGTCCTCGAAGAAACTTTCATTTTATATCCTTTGTGTTGGAGATTCGCTGAACTTTGGTTGTGTAAACATCATTGAAATGCCCATGTTTCGGGATTATATTTGTTCAACAGACAGTTGAAACGTTGGACATATTTTAAGTCCCTTTTCATGGCATCAAGTGTTTGTATGTAGGTTTTCATTGCATATTTAACGATATCTTCTAGGGAATTATATAGACCGTTGCATCCATCCACCAACTACTGCCGATAATTACGACACACTCTGTTTATTGACAAGCAAAGATGTTTATCCTGATGATTCTGCAATTTATTGAAATCATTAAGGATGCTCGTACCGAAACGTGTAAACGGACAGTAAAAGAAATCAGACACAACGTTGAGAACAATTTAACAGTTCAATGAATCGTTGCAATTAAATACCGTGATTGACATACAGCTAAAGGGTTTTTCATTAATAGCGTCCGATATTTTATAAAGGAAATGGCTTGTATGCAAGACATCAAAAATTATTTTGGGTTAAAGTATCATCAATGACTTTAATTATGGAACACGAGTTCCTTCGCGGAAACACCTGCACGGGTGAATGCGTTGATCCCAATTTTCCATGAGTTTTCGAATTAAAAAAAAAAACAAATGTTTCATTCGACAGGTCCTTGTGATAGGAAGAAATATATTCAATATTTGCATATTTAATACCATTTCGAGTGGAGTGCGGTTTTATTGACTTGCCTTCCTTCGGAGATAATTATTTATGTAAACAAAACGCAAACTTTTATTCCTGGTATTCGCACTATCGAACTTTCCAAAGAGGTTGAAATCGTATGTTCACCCCATTGATGGAGACAACATAAATTACAAAGAATAGTAAGGATCATATGTGGATTACTCAATTAACCGATCATTAAAGTCAATTCGCCAGATAATCAACGCAACACTTGTTAAAACCCACTAATACCTGCAACCACTCTGTCACTTTGACTGTTCTAAACAGTTGATCGTTTCAAAGTTTATACCTTCACACCGTCTCAGTAGCAGATTTTCCATAAATAATCCTGAAGGATTCATCCAATTAAAAGGTCTTACAGTCACAGTCATGGTATTTCATTTCACATAACAAACTCACAGACAGAGCCCACCCACACACTTCATGTTGCCAAGCATTTATATCTGAATATAATAGAATTTCTTCATTCAAGTGAAAAATTTCCTTTCCATCCATAAATCCCCACTGTTTACTCTTTTCTTCGCGCATTTCCTTGGACAAATAGAACCTGACAGGAATAATTCCTCCCAACAACGACGTTGATTTATTTTCGTTCCAACACCGAGCCGAGCATAAAACTGCTTAGGTGCCAAGAAAAGGGAAAGAAATCTCTCCGTAAGGACCTAGCTCATCTCCTTCACCACAAAGGAAATACAAAACCTTCAATGTCAGTTGGTTTTTCGATTGATTCTCTTGCGGTGATCCTTTGAATGAACCTTTTTTCTTCCCCATCTGTAGATAAATATTTGCTGAACATTCTTATCCAAGGCGAAATATATTTTGAGGTGATTTACGTTGTGTTGAAAGGTCGAACACACGAAAGGATACATTTGATACCAATTGATTCGCTGCTCCTGGCAGTTAACCAAAATCGATTATTAATCGATGGGATCGGTAAATATTTAATTGGGATGGCCCAGTGGCGGGCGTCGGTCGGGATGGATGCAAACTATGCTTTGTAACATAATTTCTCAAGTCGAGAACAGACGGCAAATGTATTATTCCCTGACATCAGGGTAAGTGTTATAAATCTCTCCTCAGTGTAGGCATATAAATCATACGGTTTACGGAGGGGATGACGGAAGGGACAGTACAAGGTAAACGACTCAACATCACTCATCATAGTGCTGTGTGATTTCCCAAAAGCTTTGCTCCCTTCTGCTATGTGACTTTAGTTAATAGAGAGGCATTTTTTCTTAGACATACTTTTTGCAGTAAACTTTGATGACCATAATCACAGAGAAGCTGGGTATATCCTTCATTCCAACCGACATCCTCTTAAATTTAGCTTACCAGGGGTGGTGGGCTATTTGTCTAGTCGGGCTCTTTCCTTTCGAATGAATTTTTGTTTGCCTTTCATTTGGTATGCGATGATATTAAATAGAAGAGGGCAATAATACCTTGTTAAGCTCTAATGCTATACAGACATAAATGGTTCACAAAAAGGGGTGTACTGGTGGACTATTATGGCGGCGGTGGTGGGGATTCGGAGGAGACTAAAGTGCCTCAGAAGGTATACTTGGTTAATGATATTATAGCCATCAACTGCGGTAATTAGGGGAAACTTCCTGGAAGGTACTTACCGATGCAAACGAACAAGTTAATGGGACACTGTCGTAACATTGAACTTAAAATGTTCTCTCTGGTGAAAGACTTGTTGAACATAAAATAAATTTTGAAACAATGCACGAGAACTTAATTGGAAAAGGAGATATTTGTCGAGTCCGATGGCTTTGGAAATTAGCTTGTTCTTAAGAAGGACTCAAATAAGTCTAATAAATGGAGTCGTTGAATATGGCAGGATGGCATCATCAATTCATCACTGAAAAGAAAGTTGAACTATTAACATCAACGATCCGGATACAAAATGAGGAGGAATATGGGTGGATAGCTGATACCACTGCACCACCACATTAACTAGGTAACTACTTCTGATGATAGTAATGATGCGTGATACTTAAGGTGGCATGTATGTACATGTGGTGGTATGATTGGGTACGAATATTATCTGAGAGGTGAAGTTCTTTTTACTACCCTAACCACTAACTTCTGTTAAACTATGGAGAGAAAAAAATCATAGAAATCGGATAGCAAACCGGACTATTGTGATGGTGAACTGAAAGTTATTTTGGCTAAAGTTAATATCAGTAAGAACCATACCAGACTTTTTAATAACTTCAGTTAATTGAATAAAAAATGAGCCAGTTTCAGAATGAAGGTTGGGTCAGGTAAATGGATGCCCTTGTTGACAGGAACTGTCAACGGCTCACTTAGACTAGCAAAAAGTCGATTGTGCCCAATTATAAGACTCCTGAGAACCTAATTTCAGTCTTCGAATGCCCAACTAAATCACACAGATACGTGTATTAATCTCAGGAGTTTGTTCAGCTCAATATTTCCTAAATCGTCATGTTCCGGAAACAAATAGCTCCCAAGAGTGTCTTTCCTTTTGTTGGCTAGTGCTGGACAATCACATAGCAAGTAACGAATGGATTCTATTTCTTTTTGGTCCCTGCAGTTTCTACATAAATCGTTATGGGGTAGTCCTACCCGTGCTGCAGTCTCCTGCAACGAAACCAACAGCTGTTCGGGCATCTCTGCAACTGAGTTTTATGAGATCTATAGATCACTTTCTGTCATACACTGGCCATAACGATATGGCTATAGCGCATGTACATATGTAATAAATACCATCGCCTGTTAGCGTCCTCGTTGGATTCGATGTCTAGTTCCCTGTTCAAAGTGCTAAGTGGTGTACTAGTGTCAGAAAGGGCCTGGTACCAGCGTATATGTGACCCAGACCCGGAGTCTCAATACATATATTCCACCGGTTCAGAATTGAGGCATGGCCATAGGGTTTAGCTAACCATAGTCCGGCTTCCCTCAGTCAGGAATGTCTTCGACTTTCGGAGAAAGCCGAAAATGCACTTCAACGATAATGAGCTTACAGTATCAGCACTCACCACATCAGCACCAAAGAAATGATAGGAAGTATCGTCGCCCCCTCCATAGGCGTCGCAGCCTGTGTTGGCAATAAGTTGTCTACAGTCTATTTTGCTGAAAGACAGCAAGAATGCCGCTGATTTCTCGCAGTCGTTCACACACAATTATTGTGTTCGTAGGAAACCCTATCCTCAATGGACGCTCTGACTGAGGACGCGGGAAAACCCAAAGCAAGTTCAGGTGCTGAGAAATCATCATCTGAGCTTCGCTTAGCAATCTCATTAGAGATCCCATTTCCTGCAATCCCAGTGTGACCTGGAACGCAGACAAGAGTCAAAGAGTTGAGCTTTGCGACCGACTTCAAAGAATTCTTGCATACTCGAGTTTTTTCGAAACGGGTTACAGGGTTGAAGCACAGCCTGACTGTCGCTACAGATACTCCGACCCGCCACCTATTCTCAACAATATAGTCGACAGCCATTAGGATAGCATAGATCTCCGCTTGAAAAACAGAGCCATGCTTGCCTAACGAGTGGTGAAGTCTAGTGTTGTCGGTTTCCACGAAGACACCAGCACCTTGACTAATTTTAGAGCCATCCGTGAAGTTTCGACAGCAACCCAGTCTAGCCTCAGACTCTGGCCGAAGCCAGTCCTGAACGCAAGGAAAATTGACTCTAAATTTGCAAAGCAACCGAAGTTCCGGTGGCATACGGCATACATATCTATGGAACCAGCGTCGCAGGGTAAGTGTCGGAGTTCCGTGCAGGACAGTTAAATACTTACGCGAAAGCCCACTCCACCAAACAACCGACGCATAAGCTAGAAAAGTTTATAAAGGAAAAAGCTAACTGTGGGTTAGTACACACTGAGACACGTTTGCATTGTGACTGAAACTTTGGTGTTGGATCAGAAGACGCCTATCAACAAATTCCAACATTTATGCAACAATGAACCAAAACAGACTTCTAGTGTCATTGTCCAGTACTGGTTCTCCCCTCTACACTTTCCAAAACACCACTCCTTATCAGAAATAATACAGAACACTTACTTGGAATGGAGTTTAGCATTTTGAGGTGTCCCACCTCTGGCGAATGTGTGACAAACATTCGAGAGTAAAACTGACATGAAAAGCTTGCAGCCTTAAACTTTTTTTTATTATCTATCAATGTCAAAATGTCAGTCAAGGTTTCAATTTTGATCAAGGTGTAGTTCATGAATGAGCAACGTTTGGAAATTATTATAAATTACATCCGAAATTCTGAATCAGTGGTCGCACCTTTAAAAGCGCTTACTTCAATTTTCGGTCGTAATAATCGTCCCACCAGACAGGCTGTGCGTGCTATAGTGAATAAATTCGAGTCAGCATATTCACTATTGAATGTTCCTGTGCCAGTGAGACAACGCCTCGGTCGAAATGGGAATCTCTCAGTCCATATTGTGGCGAATTTTGAGTAAATCTTGGCCCTTACCCTTACGAGATAAAATTAACTCACGAACTGAAGCATTTTGATCATTGGAAACGCCGAAACCTCTCCGATTAGGCTCTGCAAAAGTTTGAAGAAAATCCTGAATTTCATTGAAAAATCATCTTCAGCGAGGAAGCTTAGTTTTGGCTTAATGGCTTTGTCAATAAGCAAAATATGCGTTATTGGACAGCAACAAACCCACATGTGTTTCAAGAGACTCCTTGGATCCGCAAAAAGTAACCGTGTGGTGTGGATTTCATATCGGAGGTATGATTGGACCGTATTTTTTAGTCGGTGAAAATCTCCCGTGCCATGCTGGGAGACTACTTTTCGCCAGAATTAGACATGATATCAGTGATATGTGGTCCCAACAAGATGGTTCCACATGTCACACAGTTAATCAAACGATTGATCTATACAAGGGGAAGTTCGGTATTCGTGAAATCTCGAGAAATGGTCCGGTCGAATGGCCACTTTGCTCATGCGATTTAACGCCGTTAGATTTCTTTTTAAGAGGTTACCTCAGGTCGTTGGTTTATGCCAACAAACCAATAACGTTAGAGGAGCACGTGCATAATATTGAAGGCGAAATTACGGTCCAGCTGATATGTGTGGAAAAGTGGTGGAAAGAATCGATTGCTGCAAACATGCTAGCGGTGGTCGTATGAAAGAGATCGAATTCCATACTTATATTTAACATGTGTACTGCATCTGGAATAAATTTCAGTTCGATGCGGATGTTTGTCAGACGTTCGCGGGATGCCGTGGGCTGTGAAAGAAATTTTAGGTGTTGTCTGTGGATTGAACCTGGAACCCCTTCACTGTGTAGTCCAACGCACTAACTCGAACTTCTATTTATGTAATTCTTGCTTCGTCCTGATTTGTAACGTTCTGTAGGCCATCATACCAATATCATATAGGTGTCCATTGACTTAAACATCCTGGGATCCATTAGCCTTCTCTTTCTTTTGGATTTGAACCTCATCCATAAGGGTGGTGTTCGAAAGAATCATGTGATATACATACATATGATAAGGAAGTCGCAACACGCAGACTGTTGGTACCGCATGTCCCAAGAGATGTAACATAAATGGTTTCACTGAATAAATGACCTTCCTGTTCTGTCTAGGTCGAAGCTATTCATAAAATTCCTGCTAGGTGCTTAAATTTTAGAATTTAACATTACTTCATAAAAATCTTTTTTATTTATTTCGACTTTTTTTTACCACATCTCTGACACTCGTCATGGTAGAAATAATCTCCTTGTAAATTTAATTTCATTAATTCCTAAAGCCAAAGCTTCTATTCTGACTGACAACGACTTACTTCGGATGAAATCCTTTACATGTACTTTATCGTCTCTTCAAATTGTCTCAACCACATTACAGCCTTAACCGCCTAACGAGATTGAATCTACATCTCCTTAACACATTATTATCTGCAAAATATACTTTTCCTATAATTTCATATATGTACATATGCACGTACATATTTCTGAAGGAAATTTATTTTGATTTTGATAATCGCCGCAATATTTTCCCCTCAAGTATTCTCCAAGATAAGGGTACTCGGTATCAGAGAAATCCTCATTTCCTTGAAAGGATGTGGTTACATCGTACAGTAAAGAAATGCAAAAGTATGTGTTACATTGGTTAGTAAAGGGATGCCAATTTGAAAACGATATACTAGTTTAATGCTTCAGGGACAATATAATTCTTCGAATGTACACCAAGGCACATACACGAGTTATTATGGAAACGGAATTAAATTATCATATTACCAGCATTCTTAGAATACCAACACCTACCTAGAGGCGATGTTTTCTTTTACACCATCATCTTTTGAAAGATATTTTATTTATTTTTTAGCATAGGTACATATTTTCCATGGAATCAGATTGCCTGTGCCATTTGCAATTCAGGTTATAATTAAATTAAACTCCTGGGGAAAGGAAATTAATAAAAGATTGTGTTACATGTAACAGCTGGTAGAATGGCAATCTGATTGATGTCGGATTGATCACAAATTAATTACCGAGTAAATCACCATTTTAGGCTATAATATGTACATATGTCAGGGATATGGAGTTTAGGCAATAGTACATCTTCGTATACAATGTATGTAATGCATGTATCTATAACAACGTTTCTGGGAATCAAATCGTCTCAGCTGTATGAATGTTTAATGGTGTAATGAGCCTTCTTAATTCTTTTTTGTATTTTTTTTTTCTTTGCGGCTTATGGTACTTCTATAGGCATTTGGTATGGGTAGAATATCTGTTACGTATTTCTTAATTGGTAACATGAGTGGTCCTATCCAAAGGCATGTACAACGCAAATTTATTGAGTGTACAATATACACACAGATTTGAAACTCATAAAAAAGGCATGTTGACCATTTGCCGATGTAGGTATCTCTCATGTTGGGGTCAACAGTTCAGAAATGGTAGCGATGACAATAAAGATGAACCTCGCTCAAGGCGTTTATAAAGAGAATATGGGGGAACCTATACTCTATGGTACAAATCAGAATATGATGGATAGTGGAGAAGACTTTTGTATCTTTTTGACCTTCTCATATTACAAACACATATCGATGATTGACAATAATGAAAGGATATTAAAATAATATAAACAATAGAACTATGATCCTGATACACCTTCATATTCTGCTGTAGACTGAGGTACAAATTTAAAGTAGTTGACTAACGCTAATTTTTGATTGGACTTAAAGACTTAAAAAAGGAATCGTATCATATAGTACAGGATATTTGGATTTTTGAACCTCTAAGTTGTAAATCTCTTGTATATCCTCCATCAGTCGTTCCACAGTCGATGCAAACACAGATGCAAACCTGAAGTTGAATTGAGAAGTTGAGAGTACTCTTGCCACTTGCCAGTAAATGGCTGTATTCGACTAGACGTAGGTACTGGATAAGAAATCATTTATAAACACACTAATTTAACAACCTAAAATTAAAAGGTAGATGACAGTCCTAAAGTTTTCCAAAACAAGCTTGAATTGATCGTTAGATAGATATATATTGCTATTGTGAGACGAATGATCTATGACCAATGGAACGATTGCATGGAAAATGAGAACCAATCTACATAGTCATGACAAGAGATTCACTGATTAAAAAGCACAGACTGGTATATAGAGGTCATGAGAACCTACCCAATTCCAGCTATGAAGGTACGATTGGAGCTAACTCCATTTTGTTGCCGAGCAATGTGCAAGCAAGACAATTTTAAGAATGGCCACAGAAGGGATAGGAAGAGGAAAGTCCTTTATATCAAAGCAATTCGATGTACTACTCAAAAATTTACCAGTCCTGGTGTTTCCTAGCAATGAATCCATAAACTGAGTAATCATATCACAAAGTGGTACACAGATGGGCCAAGAACTGACGAAGAAACTCGATCAGGAGTATTCAGTCCTAGAAGCAAATACTAGAAATTCAAGGCCAAAACCACTAGCTTCTTTCAAGCTAAAATATTTGCCATAGATGTTTCCAAATCAATCTTGAGATAAACAACACCAACTCTTATATATGTAGCTATAATGACAGATAGCAAAGCTGCTAATATGGTATTTGATTCCTATGTCATTAAGTCTAAACTTGTGTGGGAATGCCAGCAAAAACGTAATGAACTAGGTAGTAGAAACAAGGTGAGTCCCTGTTGGATACTTGGCCATGCGGGTAATGAAATGGTCGGCTCTGTACCAAGAATGGGAGCATCAGAATCCCTCATATCTCCTGAACCATTCTGGGGAATAGGGGATCATACCCTCGAAGAAGAATTCAGGTAATTCGAAAAACAGGACAAGAACCTGAAATAACGCTCAGGGCATAAAGCAAGCCAAGAAACTTCTACGGCAATATAATCGAAAAAGATTCGAAGCATGTGTCAAGAATAACCTTCGTGTTCTTACGGGCTTCCTTATGGGGCATTGTAAACTCTAGGAGCACCTTAGGAAACTAACAACAAAGGCAGTTAGGAAATGCGGTGATGCACTAAACACGATTGAGCACCATTCGGTCAAACTCTGCTGGGTTTCCGGACATAGCAAAATTAAAGTTAACGAGAAGGCGGATGCTCTGGCAAGAATTGAGTTGGAAATGAACATCAGTGAAGCAGACACATCCATACTGCCAGGGATTGGAAGATTCTATAACATAATTGGTAGCATAATAGAGAAAGAGGCCAACTCGTCCTGGTTATCTAGAAAGGACTATCCCACTTCTCGCACATTATAGCCGAAATTAGATAAAAAGAAAACAAAGAACCTTCTGGACCTAGATCGATCGTTTATCCGCCCCCTGACTGGTATAATCACAGCTGTGCCATCGGAGTCATGCTCAGTAAATGGAGGGTAGAGCCCGACAACTTACGTAGAAGCTGCGGAGACGAGGAAGAGGTGGAGACATCTGCTTTGCTATTGCCGCGCTATATAAGAATGACACTTTCGCACTTTATGTTCCAGGTTTTTCGGAAGCACCGCCGAGTTAGTAGGTTTCCAGATATCGGATCTCCTCCACTTCATCAAGAGCGCCTACTGGTCCCTAAGCCAGCGAGTAACACGATAGGTTTCGGTTTATTCTTATTTCTAGATCTCATTCTATTAATATTTTAAAAGGGGATTTTAAAGGGGGCGTTTTTCCATCACACAGCCCTTTTTAACCAAACCTAACCTAACCTAAAGAAACTAGGTATATCTATCCATATAGTCCAGTGAAATCCTAGTGGGCACTGACTCAGAAATGACTGAAATACTTACTTAGGTGGCGCTACAGATCGGGGTGAACCTGGGCCTCAACGACTGAAATACTTGGGCAAGTACTAATTATCAGATGAGGAAATACCGTCACTACGGCCAACTCTCATGCTTAGATTCTTAAAGGAAACTGGGTTAGAGAAAGTGCTCTAGGACAGATTTCTTCCGCCAAGGCGTAGTACGAGTACATGACCCTCAAAAATTCTGCGACATATTTTCCTGGTTGTAGAATGGTAACACCCGAGTAAAATAAATTGGCTGCAACCGCATGGAGTAATATCACTAGATTAAACTAGAGTGTGGTCAAACGAGTAGTGAACGAAGAGTTGATCAGGTTTTTGCCTGTCGTCCTTTGATAACCATAAAGCCCCTAGGCCTGATGGCATTTATCCAGTAATGCTAAGGAAAGGAAGTGATATCTTAACAAAGGATCTATTAAGAATCTTGAGAGCTTCACTAGATCATGGATACGATCGTACGATACCTTAGTGCGCTGTTAAGATGTCTTTCACAAAAGCTGGAAACGAGAACTATGCCCTGGCAAAAAGTTCAGCAGAAAGATCTGGAACGGACGGTGGAAAGAATTTATTTCTAAAAAGAAGCCTTCTGTCTAGACAGCAACACGCCTATCAATGCGGTGAATCCTGTGATTTTGTTCTTCACGACCTTGTTTATAAGGTTGAGAATGTGCTGGATGGAAGGATGTATGTACACTTTGGGTGTATTCATCGACATTGAGGGCGCTTTTGATAATGCAACCTTTGAATCTATGTGCAATTCTGCGAGAAGGCACGGAGTAGGTGAAACCATTGTTAGATGGATCTATTTCATGCTGTCTGCTGACTCTTAACAACGCAGAATAATTGGGTCCACAAAGTCCCGGTGGAAGTTGTAAGGGGCTTCTCTCAAGAAGGTGCTCTTTCACCTCTATTGTGGTGCTTTGCAGTTGACTCACTACTCACTGACTTACTGGATTTGGACGATCAGGCTTACGCCGACGACGTCTGTACTCTGACATCGGGTAAGTCTTTAGGTGCGATTTCTAAATAGCACTATGTACACAAAATTAATGACTGGTGCACTAGTCATCGAAAAAACAGAACTTGACTTCGAGCAATAGTGTGATTAAGTGAATAAATTTGTACGAACAAACTTTTCCATGTTAATCCTGACAATTCTTTTGTCTTCATACAGGGCCGTCCTTGACGCAAAAATTACCTACAAAATGCCCCAATTTTGAAAATCTGGAACTAAAATTGCCGCAATAATCTGTCAGTAAATATATTTTCGACAATATATGTAAATTTTCACAAATTGCTTACATCTGAGATAAAAATTTTATAATTTCACACTCAAATGGCTTCGCAAATGAGCAATAAATTAAATCTCTTTCCGTAATGAGTTTATATTGTGGATTTTTAATCTGTCTACAGGATGTTGCGTATAAATGTTAAATAAAAAAAAAAAACCCTGACTCTTCACTAGATGATCTTCCATTAAATCCTCCGAAACCATGCTGTTCAGTCCCTTTTCGTTTTGCAAGTATGTAGGAGTAAGTAACATTTGCTGTTGAATGAAGAAATCATATTTATTACCACGCTCATCGACCCACATTCACTTTTGAACGTCGACGCGGGCCACTGTCATAATTAATTCAATTTAATTAGTATCCAGTTGTATTGAAATATGCGAATGGTATTCAAGAAGAAAAAAAAAAAATATAGCGTTAATCATTCAATTAGAGAACCGCCTTCTGCATAAATCCTGGTCCTACTCTTAGACCAACGTCTGAATGTGTAATCAACCGACCACAAGGATCCTAATTATTGCTTTTAATGCGCTTCTTCTAATAAGCGGATAATAATATTTTTACTCCATCGCTGTTATTTATTAGTCTCTTGATTTGAGCGGATTTGGTATTCTGAAACTTTTAGGAGGATTGGATTAAGTGGAACTTGTCGGCTGGCAGAAAGTATCTACAAATCAACGTGCTTTTGGGGGAAGGTCGGAATGGTTTTTTATTATGGAGGGGTTCAAAGAAAGTGGTGTGCGGGCCACATTATTATACGTGCGGATTGTATTTTGAAATTATTCAGAAAACGATTTATACTTAGTACCTACCTTTGGAGGATTCATAGATTTTGAAATATTTATAAAAATTTTGAACAAAGAGAGGGAGAGGTTTTTCAGAAAAGGCAATAGATCTCTTGAGTTTTAAAAATTTTGTGCAAACTGCTATAAAATTTTAAACATGGCTCAATTGCGGATGCATCTACATATAAATAACAAGCACGCCCGTGTAAAGCAAGTAAATTGTCAATGTCAACAGTCATGAAACTTGACTTCAGTCCCTAGCCCATTTGCACTTATAGCTAAGAACTTATACTTACCTTATTATTACGGCTAGTTATGAGGGTGATAAGTGTCATATTTTACACAATGGTAAGGTGTCAGATGACTTTGAAGTCTATAGTGGAGTACGTCAGGGTTGTATACTTTCACTGTTGTTATTACTGGTAGTCATTAGCGATGTATGTACATCGGGCAGCACTAACTGAAAGAAACCATGGATTGAGGTGGACAACACCTGGACTACGTTGATGTTTTTTTGGCAGCATATGCAATTGACAAGAAATGCTTCAATGCGGATAATTCTTTTTAGCTAGTCGATGACTGTATAATATGGTTCAAGGTATCAATTCCGATGATATAAATAATAAACTGGCACATCATAATGGAACATGATAATATGCAATCATAGTAGTTAAGAGGCAGAATATTTTTGAATATATTATAGCAATCCAAAAAACCTACTACCTTAAGGGAGAAATATTGGCACTACAGTTCAAGGTGGAACTGGAGCTAAACCAACAAGCCTGTCCATCTAAGCCGATTTTTGGTCATCTGCCTCCAGTTTTGCACACTAATTTCGTTCAGGTCCCTCTACGTTGCTGTATAGCTCGCACAGCTCATGTATGCAGCTTCTTCTTAACTCACCGTCTGTACAGGCTGGATCAATAAATCACTAGCAATAGTTTCCCTTTATGCGGAGGATTGGGATGATCAGAGTTTTGAATAGGGCCACTTTAATTGCCTCTGATATGTGGTGTAAGTTCTGCACAATTCTTTTGCGAACGATGTTGACGAAATCGTATGACAGTGTGTCTCCTTGTCTAAATTCTTTCTCGACATCAGTGACAAGGATATCAAAACTAGAGATGGTTCTGTATAGCTCATCTCTCTAAACGCTGTCATAGGTATCGATTTGAAATACCTGGAATTTTGTTAAGATCTGCCGTAGTGTAAAAATTCGGTCGATTGTGGACTTATCTAGCCTGAAAAGGCACTGATACCAATCAGGTTGTTTACAAAGGTTTTTAAGTACTCATTGAATGGGTATAGCAAATAAGAACTTATAAACGACGTTGAGCAGACTTATTAAAAGATATGATAAAAAACTGGTGCTGGTCAAGAAAGATGCCCAAGTTTCCATCCATTCCAATTTCATCCATATTAAGAAATCAGACGGTAAGTGAACCTTATCGTAGTAAACTTGAACGACGGTAAGTAACCAATCCCATCTCCAATATTGAATGTCAATTTCTGAAGTCTTATTTCCTCCTCTTTACAGGGCTCCAGTCTTATTTCCTCCAGTCCAGGGCTTACTGGTTTCATTCCAGCAAAGATACAAAACGCCTTTTGCTTTCTATGTCCATAGCTCCGCTCGCAATTCAGTAGTTTCTAAGCTTTGCTCCAAATTCTTGTGAAAAGTTGAAAGATCTTTATTCACAAATCACCCTGAGACACGGCAGCCTTCCACTCTCTTCGATCCCGGGCACGCTGCTTCTTGTCTAGACCAAGCACTCTTGCATCTGCGATAGCTTGATCGTTAAAACGGAGGTTTGAGGTTCTTTGTGGTCTCGAATCTGTGGATTGTGATTCGAAGATCCTATTTGCTGGAGCATCATTGTCCATTCGCTGACCGTGCCAAGGTAGTCGACGTATTTTGGCTTTTTGGACTATATCCACATCTTGATACGGCTCATAGAGTTCGGGGTTGTATCTTCTCCTTCAATCGCCCTACTCGCATACGGGACCGAAGATATTTTCTCTCCAAAGTGTTCAATATCTGCTCTGCTTTCTTGCTTATAGTCCAGCACTCTGCTCCATATAGCAGAACTGGCAGGATCAAAGTTTTGCAGAGCATGCATTTCGTCTTCCGAGTTAGGAGTTTTGAACCCATTTGTGTTGCCAAAGCAGCGGTAGTCTTCGTCGAATCTCCACTAAGGTGTCTTTCGTGGAGGTAAACACCTTAACCATTTCCTCATCACCATCACTTCCATTTCACTCTGGAATGAAGACACATTTTTAGAAGATCCGTCGATTTACTTCCACACTGATGGCTGAAAGACCAAAGACGGATTTTATGCTGGTTTTTTCTCCGTCTTAATCGTAAGGTCTCCTTCTGTCTAATATATCATTGTAGCGTGTTCCAGAAAAGATTACGGCGATTGAAGAAATCTTATTTTGGCTTGAGAAAAACATGATATCTGCTACGGATATCCACATCGTTTCGGACAGCCAAGCAGCTATTAAATCCTTGGAATCGATCTCTATAAACTTAATGGCTCTAGACTGCCGATCGTCTCTCATGGAGATGGCTGACCAGTTCAATATGCACCTGGGTGCCGGGGCTTAGGTACATCGCAACGAATTGTAAGACTGATGAACTCGCTAGAATAAGAACAACTGCACCATCCTGCAAGACAAAGGTGTATAAATCGGTACTTGCAATAGGTGTCATCTCTGGGCATTGTCTAATAGGCAAACATGCTACAAAGCTGGGCCTTTCTGTGAACGACTTTTGGAGAAGCTGTAAGAAACTATTCCTCACTTTCTTTGTTTCTGCCCAGTTCTCTCCTTCAGAAGAACGATTCACTGAAGAGCTTCTATTGTAACGATATAGGCGATCTGATCAACATAGATATCTTACGCTTCGTCAGAAGTTCAAACTGGTTTAACGAGTAGGAAGAGAGAAACTTTTTCCTATGATCCACGTAGTATCACAATGGACCTACTGCTGATATGAAATCCCTAAGACAATCCAAAGTTACCATACAAAATTCACTACTTCGTTGGGAGTTCCTAAGAATTTGACTGAATGAACAGAACAAACTACACACACTCCAAGCCCCTTCGTAAAATAGATGGAAACCACAACAAACTGAACACAAGAAATGTATCTAAAAGTAAGAAGAAAATGTTAATTGTTTTGGCTACAGTTAGAGATTTCAATTGAAATTCCTAAGGCTCTAGACGATAAAGTTGCTAAACAGAACTTTTTGCTCGGCAGACCACCAACTCCCAAACACACAAAAACACTTTTTTTTTTTTACTTAAAAAGTTTGCCCCCCCCTGACTAAAGATACTTTTCCTTTTAAATACAATGGAAATCACAACGTGGGATGATATCTAATGGATATTGTTCTCTCAATGATTTTCCTTCCAGCTTGGATGAAAATTTTAAAATAAGACCAACACACACAAAATTTAACTAAATGGAATCACTCATCCCTTTAACGTTGGCTTAATTATTTATTTATATCACTGTAATACCCTTGAAGGCATCCATACATTCTGTCTCATCTTCATTTTGCAATAAAAAAAAATAGAAATTGGATCATTTTCATCGGCTCATTGAATTAGGTAGGTACACATTCTATCCACATTATGTTCCCAAATCAAACATGGTAGAGGCAGAGTAAAACTCCAAAATCAACGACAAATTCCTTCGGAAATTCTTCGAATTCCAAACAGAATCAATAAAAATTTATTCACCACCCTTAGGACAATTGATAGGATTCCATTTTTTTTTCCTATTACATAGCCTTGGGGAATAACAAAACCAAGTCATAGATACCTAGATACATGTTTTACTGACTGAATAGTTCAATAAAAAATTCAAAGCAACGTCTATTTGATGATGATTATTGCCCAATTCTTGAGTAAACATGGTGTTTTATTGGTTTTCTTCTTAAGAACATATGTATGTATGTATGGACGGATCCAATCTCAGCACAGCCTCCCGCCGGTGGGGTTTCCATGAAAATGTGAGTGGTATGTCATAAATAAATTAAATTATTACCACAAGCGGAGAAGGAATTCCGTATTGATTAACGTAATTAATCTAATCACTTGGTGGCGTTCACGAGCTGTTTGGGCAGCAAACATCCAGAAGTTGTAATTAAGTTATAAACATTTGGCTTTAGCCACAAAACTAATTCTAGCATTGTCAATTTTCTAGTTAATTTTCTCGCAGGTGTTGTCTACCACAATGGCGGTAAAGTTTACTTAAAATTTGTTGTCCCAGGTGTGGAGGTGATTCCTGCAGAGCGTGGTACAGCATTATGTGTATATGTTCAAATGAATGAGTATGAATCCTTTAAGGTGACTTTGCATGCCAGCAGTCCTTTTCACTTTTCCGGAAGCTTATAGGTTTCAGTAATTAAATATCTGGAAAATCTATGTTTTTGTAATATGGCATGTGTATCTACAGGATGGAATATAAATAATGCATGGCGTGGGGAAACATCTGAGTATATCCTCTATCTAACGACATAAACTTGAAAAAAACAATTGATTTAACCACTTTTCAGATATTATATGTAAATTCTCCATAAATGTTATCCTTTGATAAGAATACCCTGCTATGTTATTTCTCCAGAACGTAAATTATGAATTTTAATGGATTTCCTCGAAATATATTTTTGTCTTACCATAGCACATATATTTTTAAAGTGTTGGCAATTTTAGTCCATCCCCAGATGAGATGAAAGGAAATGAGATTTCCATTGATTTCATTTTATGTTCCCACATAATTGAAATATTACAATGAACCATTAATAAAGTAATTTGGCCCACTTAAAGCAAAGTAGGTTTGATGAGATGTGCAAAGAATAATGATTTTCTGTTCTGTTAAATGTACTTATTGCGGAATTGTGCTATTAGTCCTGATAGGAGATCGATTAGGGAGATATGTATCTATAAGTCATGTAAAAAATTTGTAAAGTTTACGAATTCGTTTTCATAAACAGGATTTACGTTGTTGCTCAAGCTAGCTTCGGATTGCCTCGCTGATCAGTTGAATCTGGAGAGATGTTGTTTAAAGGATAATGCCATGTGATTTTCATTCCAAAATTCCTCTATTGTCTTAAAAACTTTAGAGCGTACCTTTTGAAATTCATGTCCGAAAAATCTTAGATGAATTGCCTTTACCCAAAATTTAGTTCGAAACTTAATATTGAACTAACCCACTGTTCTGGAGGAGACAACTTTCTATGTCTGTATTAAGAGTTTCGGCAAAAAATTGGAACTTCAACCAAAAATTACTTTATGGATGTACACAGCCGTTGTGCGTCGAATTCTTGCACTACAGACCTAAAGACGATGCCAGGTGAACGGTTTGCGTCTTTCACTGACTATATAACCCATTCACTGAACTTTAGCAAACGTTTCTCAGCAAAGCCCACAATCAGAGAGGAATGGAAGAACGGAAGATTAATTAAGGATTACGACAATATCATTTATATGGACGGCTCAAAAATATACTGTAAAGTCGGTGCAGGTATTTTTTCCTTTCACCTCCCTGACTATGCCGGACAGGCAGAGCTTCTTGACATTCGTGAGGCCTCGTGAGACTAAGGAATCTTCCTACTACCTCCTAAAATATCGTTATCTTTACTGATAGCCAAGCCACAATCAAAGCCATTGATTTGGTTACCACATCATTCAAACTGGTAGAACACTGCCAGAAGGAACTCAACCTATAATGTTTCTATTCAATGGCGACCATCATCTGGATTCCAGGATATAGTAATTATCAGGTAAACGAACGAGCTGGCCAGGGCCAGGCGGCCAGGTTCAATCCTTAATGGGTCTCTCTATGGGTGGCTAAGAGCTATATACACCACCACGCCTTACGCTCCTAAAAAGTAGGATGATGCATGTATGGACGAATTTTAGGGAAGGTTATCGCCTACGCTTTTGGTTTTTTTTTTAGAAATGTTGGGGTGATGGGAGTGGTTGGTTAGGTAACGTATGTACTGGTAGTGTGCTTGTTGAGAGAAGATTCTGTCTGTTTCGGTTGGTTGGTAGTTGCCGGAGTTTGCAAATTTTTAATTTCTATCTGCCCGTTCTTACAGGCGCATTATGGTTGTGATAACTTCATTTACCATCTCTTAGGCTTCACTCGTTGTTAGCATGAAAGTTATCAACCTCGTTGGTGTCACCTATTTACCTCTTGCTATTTCTAGAATATTTCTGGTCGTCGAATATCTTTGGCATTCTATTAGGATATGCTCTGTATAGTGGATTTTGCCATCACAGTTTATACTTGCAGAGATACTGCCAGGAGCATCCATTTTTACTTACTTAGGTGGGTCTGGGCCTCCACTAACAAGTCTCTCAGTTAGACCGGTCCTCAGCTAACTACGTCCAGTTGCGCCTATTGCGTTGTCCCTCCGGATTGGATTTGAAGACTCTACGGGCCGGAGCATTTGCGTCCATCCGCTATACATGTCCTACCCATTTTAAATGGCTGTTGCGCAATTTTTTGACTATGTTGATGTCGATGTACAGCTCGTATAGTTTGTCGTTGAATCTCCTCCTCCAAAGTCCATCAACGCAAACTGGACCGAAAATTTTACGAAGAATCTTTCTCTCAAAGCGACCAATTATATATGCACTTTAGATAGCGCTATAAAGCAGGACTGGGTTGATCAAGGTCTTATATACACATATATATATATGCTCACTGTTGCTAGCAGATTTCTAATTGACCGCCTGGTTCCTCTAATATTTGACATTATCCTGGATAGTGCCGCTACTTTCCGGGAGACTTTTCTACCTATGTACATCATGTGCTCTTTGAAGTTAAACCTGTGGTCCACCAGCATTCCCGGGTAACTGATGTGTGGACTCAACTCGATTTTATGCCCACCGACCTGTATAGCTGGGTGATCTACTCTCTTCCTTCTGGTTATTAACATTGGTTCTGTGTCGTGGTCTAATGTTTGTAGCCATGACCTGACATCTCTGATCATGTGGCTACATTTCTCAAACATTTTTTCCAGGGTTTTTGCCACAAAAACTACTGCCATATCATCGGCAATATCTCGGTATTCTCGGATGTCATCGCACATTATGTTCGACAGCACTAGGCCATGCACTGATCCTTGAGGAACTCTTTCCCTAATGTGGTTCATACTTCTTTGGTCCTTCTTCGTGTCATAGCAAAGGGTCCTGTTTTTGTAGCTGGCAGTTATTTTCATATGCAAGTTGTATAACGCCCTACTTATGCAGTTCCAGCTAACTGAGGTGAAATCGTTTTGAAGTCGAGTATTATGACGGCACAGGTACTGCTTTGTCCCTTCTAGCCATCTTGATCCCGGAATTGCTTCCTTTTTTTTTTTTGATTTTATACATACCTGCTATACATATAGAGTAGGTTTGCAGGTATTCAACAGAATAAGGGATCTACGTTCTAACTTTTGCTTTAGTCAAATATATTCTTTGTAGTGTTGCATCAATTTATTCCAGATGATGGTTATGCACAGCTCTGTTGAAAGATACTCCTCAGTGAGCAGATTAAAACAAGTCGATATTTGTCTTCACTGTCAAGATGTTACTATTACTTTTTCAATATGTAGATAAATAAATTGCAGGTTCACGCATCACTGCACTATCCTGAACAGCTGCATCTGTTTTTGCATTCGTCCTTCGTTTCTATCATAACACACTTTTATTCATTACACGTTCCAATAGTTACATTGTAACGCGTTGCTTTTAATACTATATTTCTAGAGAAAATTTCCATTTTCCTATATGGCAGTAAAGAGAACAAAAACATTCGAAAATATCCTTTAAACGTTCATATGTTTGTGTAGCTTTCCCTTTGAGCTATTTTTTCGCCTTGTTATGCAAAACATACTGATATGCAAATTTACTCTTACATATCAAAATACCGACATCAAAGTATTCGAAATAATTCCGAGAAATATCCCATTTTGTAGAAATTAAACTTGTCCATACCAGTTCTCCGAATACATAGTTCAAACAAAAAAAAAATTCCTTTAATAACAAAAACTCAGCATGTCGTCGAAACTATAAGAATTTAAATATAAAATTCCTAAAGCCCGTTTAACATTTAATTGCTTCATCTTCCTCAAGGGATTCTACGTTGCCTGTTGAAGGTCGTTTAATCCGATAGTGCAGGAAAAAAATTAATAACCCATTGGAGGGGATTTCTTTCAGGAATCGTTTGAACTGCTCTTCGCAATTAATATACATCCGGGTCGACAATTTTAACAACAATCGACCATTCAAACACAAAATAAATCAATCCTTAGAACTATACGCTCAAATGGCGCTTGAATATGATGAAAGAGCAATGGGATTACTCTTAGAATCATGAACTAAGAGAGCCCAACAATAGAAGACAAAGTCAAAGCGGTATATCCTATAAACAAGGACCAAAATGAAATTGTGCAACGACCGAAAAATCACCAATAAGGTGGAAGGGGGGGTTTTGTTTTTTTCAGTAGTGTGTTAAAGCATAAGGATGCTTTAATACATATGAAGTGAAAGGAAGAATTTGAAAAGGCGACAGATACCTAGTAGCGTATCGTGTGCTATTTTCACATGAATGCATAAGTGGAATGACCTCAATTCTATTTCCATTAGTCATCAGTATTTTCTTGTTAAAGGATAACATAAGGTAAACCAGTTTATTTTCTTCCTTCTATGTTATGTGCTTATAATCATCATCATCTACCTAATTAGCTACTTATACGTGACTCGCATTGCAATTTTATTCAGATAACCTATTTATACCTGCATACATACATACATAATTGGATAACTGGCAGCTTTACTATATATTAAGGCATGTAAGTGCTTATTCCTAAAACGTTCTCTTTTATGAAGAAGTTTTAGTAGCTTCAGATACTTGAGCAGTATTAACGCATAATGAGATGGCTCAGTCACGAATACTATTAGTAAAATAGTGAAACTAAAACTATGAAGTGTGTATCTGCATATATGTTATCCTAATATTGTAAATATTTACAGATTTTACTGGATAAGACAGTTGAAAGTTGAATTGTCTTTAGTCTCTAGAAGTGCTGCAGATAAAGGTCCTTTTAAACAGGTCTTAGATTTTTTCAAGGAACTCATAGTGTCATAGTTAAATACCGAAGTTTTTCATTAGAAGGGATCTTGTTGACTCTGCTTATAAAACTCAAAAGAAGATACATAGATAAATAGATCATTGACTGACTGAAGGACATACATGTGTACGCATATTCCTTCATCAAAAATTCTTCTCGTCGTCTAGTAGAGACAAATGGTCCTCCAATAAATTAAAGCTGACGTTCCAGGTAAAAGTCAATATTTTCTTTGCCCCTATAAAGTTAATTATGATAGATTCTTATCTTCAAGCTATGTAGTGTTTAGTGTGCATCTGCATTGTCCATGGTAATTAGCCAAATTCTGTAATTAACCTGCCCTGTGTCCTATTCATGTTTCACGAATTTTTGTTCCCCTTCCAGAGTAAAAACAAACCAACTAATTAAGCTCCATGCTTACAGAATTAAGTCTGTCTGACGCTTAAGGGCATGAAAGTCAATTTAGTATCAGACGGTTCCCACACATTAAAGCCCCTTAACTCATTAAATATGCAAATGCCTGTCAAGTGCATGCAAGCACAATTGAAACTGCAGCAGTAACACATGCTTAAGGGTAGTACTCGTACGTATATCCACGTTTATCCAACAAAACTCCTGGAATGATGCCATTAAATTTAATTTACTGAACTAAGATTTACGACAACGCAATAGGAGTTGGTTGTGTTATAGCCATGTGCCAGGTTAAACGAGGACTATAATCCTTCAATAAGATTATGATAAAGGTTCAGCGAACAGCCACAGCCATAAAGTACGTCCTAGATGATGATGGATATCCCTTCGCTTTATGGAGGTTAAAACTTTTTTTTTTATGGTGGTTCCGTAGAATTTTGTCACATCATAAACATTTTAAACACGTACGAAACGACATTGTCCAATTATAACAAAAGCCTTTGGGACAAAATTCTTTTCGCTTTGTGCACAACAAAGAAGTTGCAGAGAGGTTGGAAGAGTGTTAAAATGTCATCAATCCGGTTGAATGATGAATGATGGTCAAGCTTTTTTGATGTGGAAGCTTAAATGGTGTTAAATTTAAAAGTAGAGTTTTGGTTTGTTTATTACAGGATACAAGGGTCCACTGGAAACTTGAGTATTCGGAAAGGAAATGTGATGAGTTTTTCTTTATATCTGTGCTGTCATAGCCTCTGCATAGATCTATGGCGCTGATTCTCATTCTGTTTAGACGGGCTGCCATTGAGCTATGAGGAGAGTCAGATGTGATCTATTTAATGACAGAAGTTCCTTAGTCCTTTTTTTATTTTTGTTATATTGGGTCCATAGGTTTTTGAGACTAGATACATAAATTCTTAGATTTTGGTCTATGATGATATTATGATCAGGTAACTTATGCTGTTGTCAAATCATGTCACATTATGATTTATCGTTTAGGGTCTGCCTGTGACTGTATCTATGTTGGTATAAACAGCCCTCATACCCTAAGCCCTAATCTTCAGAAATAGTTAAAGAAACTATGTATATTCTTTAGTCAGCAATTGCCCGGAAGATGCCTGTTATTTGGAATCCATCACAAGAATACGTTAGATGCAACGTATATTTTTAACCAAATTGGATCGTATTGTTGGTGGTTCCAAGACTGTAGAAATTGATCCCGACTTCTTGTACTGCCATAGTCCCTTTCTTAAATACAGAACAGTGATCTGGCAATCGTGAAATATTACTGATACTTGGTGCGTTGGAGAAGAGTCCTGCGCCTATCACGGATATCTCTATTGCAGACTCTCTTAGAATTTTTGCGGATTCCCAAATATTTCGCTGATAACTCTGGTTTACGTTTACGATTCAAAAGTAGCCCATATTAGCAACATCCAACTAAGCCTTTATGCTACCTACTTCCTACTTCACTAGCTTCCCAAATAAATCAATTGGAAGCAAGTGGAGCACTGTCTTGAGTGCAGCTGTATACAGATGTAGCAGACCTATGAACTTTCTAGATCGGTTTGTTTTCTTATGCAGATCCTAATCAATATTTTATGCATGAGGATGGGTCTGACGACCGCTGTATATGTCTATCCACTGGACGAAGTTAAAGACCCCATTTCGGGTACAGAGCATTTTTAATGCATGTACAACATTCGAAGCCTACCTGATAGGTCTTGGGTCCGGTGATACTGTGTTACATATAGACGGTGACCTTATTAAAGGGTTTTGGGAGCTGTATTCTGAGGGTCGTCGTATCAACCAACTTGCAACGGATTGTTCGAACTATACAGACGTGACTTGAAAAACTACTTGCAATGCTGAGTACTAGATTTAAGGACTGAAACATGAAAATAAAGCCTCTTTTAAAACCCAACAGAGTGTGCTTCACTTAACTGACACCCCGAAAACTACGTCTGGATACATACGTAAAGGATCATCCAACAAGAAGTGTCATTTGATATCAACAGAAAAATATAACATTTTAATGTCAAATTGTGATTTTTTTTATTTCAATCTAAAGTACTGTTATGAAAGTGGGCGGCCGTGCTATTGACCACCCACGCTACAAGGACACACTATAACTCTACAGACTAAATTACGACACTATACACGAACCTACAAACTACGAACAAGGACAGAAATACACTAAACGGAGAACTTTGTCCGCTCAGCGATACTGCAGCCTGCATTGGATTGGATTTCATTTTGCAATTCCATCCCTCCGTTATCGTCGTCAGGTTGAATTACCTGAGGAGAAACGTAAAAATAAGTGCATGTCAACCTCGCCAAAACACAAAGTCACCTGACATTGAAAAATACTTTCAGCGCCTCTGTCACTGCCAACTACCTCACTGGGAAGATAAACCTTTTGAATTTACAGATTTCAGTTATCAAGCTCATTCACTTACCTGTCTTTGCTCCTTCCAATGATAAACTCTCGCACCAGCTTACCTGAAAAGAAAAACACCCCCAAATACTTACCTGTGTACACACCCCAAATGTGCAATTGTACACGGGCACCAGCACTAGTGCAACCGCGAATTCCTGGGCTAAACCGGCGTTAGTAGTGGATCGCTAGCGATGGCCAGGAACCGGATACCGACATGAGCTGAAAAGTAAACATTAACCAAATTGAAGAAACTCTCCTGCGGACTCAGTCGTGGTTGAGGAAATCCTTGAAAATTACCCGGCGGCGGAAAATTTTCGCTTTTTTTTATTTTTCACCGACTTGACAGCTAGCTGAGGTGGACAGGAGACTCAAACGGGAAAGGGATGTTCTATAGATCGTCGGTCGTAATTTGGCCGCATCGACAAGGGTATCGAAGGAAGTAATTTTGTTCAGGCGGGTAAAAGCTGGTGGAAATCTGTGAGGAAGGAATGAAAAGACGAATAGGAGAAAGTTGGAGCAAGAAATCTATGGGAAATTGAAATCAAAGATGCCAACAGATCGTGGAAGTTGTAGATCTTTGATTTTCGGCTCGAAATCCGTTTTTTCTGGACATATGGATATATGTTCATTCATTTCCAGCATCTAATCAGTAAAGGCTTATAGAATTCAGTCGCTCAATACCCAGATCTTTATACAAAATGCGGTCCAAAATGCTTCTGAATATACCCAATTTCATATAATCGCTAAGATACATCCGTCTTCCAAAGATCTTCCAAATTCTTCCAGCAACCCATCTTTTTCCGCGCAGATATTGCCGCGCAAAAACGGATTGATTGACGCTGAACTTCGTGTAATCCATGCTGATCTTCTTCCTGGTGCTCTTAGATTCGGGTGAGACTACAGACAGTAAGGTTCGGTAACTCTAAGTCTTCTGCAGGTAATGTTCCGCTTTCATCCGGCCTAGAACGGTATGTGGACAGGAAAATCACCAATGCATCGTCGCCTTGCTTACTTTTCTCTAAGATTTTAACAAAAGCGGTCTTATATGTTCGGACCGTCCTCTCAGCTAATTCGTTCGACTCAGGATTGAATGGTGCTGATGTCATATGTCGAATTGAGTATTTGCGGAAAAAATCCTGGAACTCGGAGGACGTGAATTGAGTGCCATTATCGGACACTTTCGTCCTTGGCAGTCCCTTGTGCTGCTAGAGGACGTAAACTTAGGTTTCACATCGACCACAATCAGTCACATGACCTTTTGAAATAGCCCAGCAAAATCTACGTGAATGCGCTCCCAAACTTGCTCAGATTTCGGCCAGCTGGTATATTCTTTAGGTGAGTGGCATGTTAGCATTAAGCTAACATGGAGTGCACTGCGCCACGGTTTTTGTGATAAGGTCGTCAATATTGGGCCACCAGCAATATCTGAGTAGTTCCTGAATGCTCTTGATGTAGATGTAACTTTTTGCTGTATTCGGATTGGTACGACAACTCTGGAAAATTTATTGTGGAAAATTTTAAACAAAATCTTCTGCGAAAGTACTATAATAAAATGTTATCTGACGGATGTAGGCGATTGGCCCAACCCTTCTGACTGGGACTCCGACGGGCGAATACCCGTTTCGTCTATAATATGGCCTAAGTATTCGCTCTTCGCTTTTTACAAATTTACATTTCTCTAACCTGCACCTCAATCCGTGGCGTTCAAGCCGCTCGAGAAATATTTTAGGGTTCCTCAGGTGCTCTTCATTGTTACATCCGGAGACAATGACATCATCCAAGTAAGAAATTTTCTTTGGAAAATACCAGTAGAACTAGATGTGCCAAACGGCAAGCACTGAAATTCGAACAGCCCGAACTCGATGTTGAAGTCGGTAGTATGTCAAGTTACCGACCCCATCTCTACCAAGGAGCACCCCAAACCATATGCATGCGCCACTGCAAAATAACCAAAAACCGCAGCTGTAGTATACTGATCATTCTACTAATCCACGATGTATCCTGTTAATCTCAATACTATACCGAAAATCAAACATATTCTGTGATTCCGGAAGAGGAAATGGGTTTTATTTTCATTGCCTTAAGTATGTATGTACATATTACGCTGCCACCGACCACTGTCCACCACAGAAACCACATATGAGTCTGGTTAAGCAGGTCATGTATGGGACATTCTCATTAAATAACTAATTAAAGTGAATCCTATCTGGGGTTTATATTGGAACTAAAGATAATCCATACAACGAATAAGTAAAACGTTCTTATAAACATTTCATGTACAAGTTACTTTCCACTGAAATGGTAACATATATGTACATAGTATGTATTACACGAAGTTATTTATACTCTGACTTGTTAATCTCAGCACGAAATCTGGCATATCCTTTTGGCTCTCTGGTAATTAAAAACTCTTGGGTTCATGCATAATCATCGACCTTTCATTAGCCGCTGTTTATTTTTCCGCGATTCACAAACTGTGGCAAATGCTTGGTCCTTCACCCTGGCCAAAGGATATACCTATATAGGTCAATTAGTTATCTCTAATTTCCCAAACGGATCAAGTGTTTATCATCCGTGGAATTGGTTCATTAATATGTCTGTAGATGCCTTGGGTGATAGAGAAAAACTTTGCATTGCAAACTAACCGAAATCGATATTGAAACACATCAGCTTACCAAGGAAGGAAGGACTAGGTGCAAATAGAGTTCAGCAAACAGAAATCCAACTCATGGTACCTAAATGAAAGTTTCGTGTGAAGATTGTGGTTGACTACAAAACCAATATATGCCTCCCAAATGTCCTGTCAGCAGTTTTGTCGGTTAGTTGCAATTTACATTGTGAAAAACTAAATTGGATTGGGGTGGTCCTGGCCCACTAAAAAGCTGTTGCAGCTTACTTGTTTTTATTAAAATTTTCATCGCGTACGGATGCGAGGAAAATTTAATATTGGATCGGCGGGTAATTGAAAAATCCACAGCTAAGCTTTAGGAGTCAAAGGGGCTGTGTTTACAACAAAATAATTTAAGATAATGAATTACGCAGTTGGATGGAGAAATATTATGAAAGAAGTAGATTTCATTATAGATCCTCTGTATATAGTTGGCTTAAGCGCTTTCGTAATTAATTACAGTAGAAGCCTGTGAATATACTGTAAAGGAGAATGTACTAATGCGTTGAATTATATTCGATAGCAGCATTAAGATACTATCAGAAGTTCTGATTTCACATTAGAAATACTCCCATATCGGTGACATAAGTAACTCATTGTGGATAGAGAGTTTGTTCCATTTTCGGAGCCCTAGATGCGACAGTTTTATTACCCATATATGACAGCTCTGGACAGTCTAGAAGAGCGCCACATAGGCAGGTCAAGTCAGTAGTTTGACCCCATCCGTTGCATCTTCCAGTAGCAGTCCGTATCCGGTTTAGGTTGCACCACACTTTCCTTGGTAGTTCAAATTTAAGTTTTCTGTTTCCTTTTCTGAATATTGGACTTTGTTTGCCGGAATTAGCCCATAAAGATGACCAGGATTCTTCCAGCGATTTCATTCTTTCACCTTTTTTGGGAGTTCTATTGGAGGGTGTCTTGAGCGTAGTCTCAGGGTGGTGGTGTTTCCAATATCTGCACAAAGGGGGATTCTCGTATTTCCTCAGATTTTGTGGAATTGTTTGATCAGGAGCTGCTTCCTTCTTAAGTCAGTTGGGGATATCTTGTAGAACATGAGGAGCATTTGCCTGGTGTTGGTCTTAGTGTGCCGGATGTTAACCTCATGGTGGTGTTAAGTTGGGGGTCAATCTTGTTGGTGTGGCAACTGTTTAGCCAAACTGAGGCTCCATAATCTGCAGTTGAATAAACCAGAGAGACAGTAGAGGTGTACACTGGCTGCCATTTTCTGGATCACGTTGTTCCTTGCCTTGAAAGCCTTGAGGCTTTGGTTCAATGTAGCTTATTTGTCAGAATTCGGTCTAAGTTTATACCCAGATATTTTGGTGTAAAGTTGAGTCTTACATCGTCAAACCTAAGATACAACTTGCACTCTCATATGGCGTCTCTGTGATTGAGGTGAAAGCAATTGATTTCAGTTTTGGCTGCACTCAGTTGTAGGCGCCAATTTTTTCTGACAGGTGGTTCAGGTCTGAAGTCGCTACTTGTTCCAACGTTCCAAAGGACTCGTGTTGAAATGCGAAAGCCATGTCGTCGGCGTAGTTAAATTTCTGTGAGGATGGGTCTGGGAGGTCGAAGGTGTATATGTTGAAAAGTGCAGGAGCGAGCACCGACCCTTGGGGAAGGTCGTTGTTGAGCTTTCTAGTTTTGCTATGCTTGTCGTTGAAGAAGACATTGAATAGCCTGTCAATGAGCATCGCGCGTATTTGGTTGCAGATTTTTATGCAGTGGATGATATGGAGGATGGTTGGATGCTGTAGGAATAGGGTAGGCACTGACTGGCGTCAACCTGGCGACGTCCAGTGTTGTAACTGTTACTGCGCATCAATTGTGCTTATTTTACCTCCTAGTGGTAGCCATCGGGTACTGGTTGGTGTCCATCCGGACCCGACTTGCTAAACTTATAAGCGCGAGTGTTGACCAAGAGAAAATTGCAGCACTATAAATACGACAGCGGACGAACTCTCTCGATGGAGTCAACGGTGGCGTTAAAGCTTCAAACGGAAGCACAACACTTTATCTGGGCTACTTCGACATATTCGGAGCTCAGGCCGATAAAGATTTCCAAGAATAAGTCAGGTTTTTGGAAAAGAGATGGTGGCGGATGAGCCCTTATTGGGCCAACGGCAGCGCTCATATCCCCGAAGCGGGATACTGACTTCGGTTTAAAACCGGCCCCTCGTCCTAGGGGTTTCAAAAAATGGAACTGGCCCTCCAGGTTGGGGGTTGTGCCGTCGGGGTAACTTCCTTACCACGTAAAAAAAATTTAGTTATGAGAGAGACACAAGCCTCGGATAATGGACCCCCTCATTTAATACCACGACCCGGAACGTACACGGACTATGATATAAGAGTATGCACCTGGAATGTACGTACACTGTACACTCCTGGTGCTATTCAAAAACTTGAATCTGTCCTCACGCGGTACAAGGCAGATATTACCGCGATCCAGGAGATACGATGGATAGGATCAGGTATGCAAAAACGGAAAAATTGCGACATTTATTACAGCTGCCACAAAAGACTGCACATGTTAGGATGCGGATTCGTCGTGGGAAATCGGCTACGCTCAATGATAATTGACTTTAAGCCGATCAGCGATCACCTGGCTGTGATCCGCATCAAGGCTACATTTCAAAACATCAGCATAATATGTGCACACGCCCCTACCGACGAAGCTGAAGACTCTATCAAGGAGGAGTTTTATGACCTCCTGGACGGAGCCTACGGAGCCTGTCCGGAGTATGATGTGAAAATCATACTCGGGGACTTCAATGCCAAAATCGGTAAGGAAAACATCTTCGGCGGATTAGTTGGAAAGCACAGCCTCCACGACACGACAACAGACAACGGCTTCCGGCTAATCGATTTTGCAGCAGCTCGTAATACGGTGATAAGTAGCACTAGGTTTCCAAGACTACGAATCCACACAGCAACCTGGCGCTCTCCAGATGGTCGAACCGCCAACCAAATCGACCACGTGCTAATAGATGCGAGGCACGCATCCAACATTCTGAATGTGCAAACGTTCAGAGGGGCAAACGTCGACTCTGACCATTTTCTTGTTGCAGCTAAGTTCAGAGCTCGACTATCCAATGAGAAGAAGCTGCAGACCGCCCAGAAAAAGAAATTCAACGTTGGAAGCCTTAGCACGTCTGGAGTAGCCAGAGCCTACAGGGAGCGCCTGAGTGAGAGACTCTCCGCTGTGCATTCACCATCCACAAACGCCAACAATCTGTGGAACCAGTATCGCGACATCATCAAAGGGGTAGCAGAGACCACCATAGGCTACCAGCCACCACCCAAAAAGAGCCCTTGGTATGATGATGAATGCGTACGCCGGAAAAAGGTGACAGAAAATGCACATTTGCAAGCGCTGCAACGCAAAACAAGGGCAGCGAGAGAAGAGTATCGAACCAGAAGAAGGGAGGAGAAGAAGATACTGCGTAAGAAGAAAAGGGCCCACGCAGCCTCCCAGCTCAAGGATATCGAAGAGTCCCGCGATAGGAACAACATCCGGATGTTTTTCAGGAAAGCCAAGCAACTGGCAGCTGGCTTCAAGCCCGGAACGCAGGCTCTTCGAAACAGTGAAGGAAACCTAGTCACCGAAGCACAGGGAATAGTAGATGTATTTAAGCAGCATTTCCAGCAGCTACTTAATGGGCAGGTAGAGAGAGTGATAGGGCAAGAAGAGAACCCGCATCCAGTCAATGAAGAATCCATTCCCCCTCCTAGTTTTGAAGAGGTCGGCTCAGCTATCAAAAAGCTGAAGAACAACAAGGCCGCCGGCTCTGATGGTCTACCAGCAGAGCTTTTCAAACATGGTGGTGATGCTTTGGTGGGGTGCATGCACCAAGTCATCAACCAAGTGTGGGTGGATGAAGTCATGCCCGATGACTGGACTATCAGCTCTATATGCCCCATCTTCAAGAAAGGCGATCCTATGTCTTGTAAGAACTACCGAGGCATATCCCTGCTTAATGTCGCATATAAGATCCTATCCAACGTACTGTGTGAACGTCTGAAGCCTTTCTGCAGCACACTAATCGGCACGTACCAGTGTGGCTTCCGGCCCGGCAGATCGACGATCGACCAAATTTTCACACTAAGGCAAATCCTGGAAAAGACCAACGAATTTCAAGTCGAGACTCACCATCTCTTCATCGACTTTAAAGCCGCATATGATAGCATTCATCGTCTTGAGCTCTACAAGGCGATGGCCGAATTCGGGATCCCGGCTAAACTGATCCAGCTGTGCCGCGTGACGCTGGATAACACGCGGTGCAACGTGCAATTCGGCAACAGTTCCTCTGAACTATTCCAAACATGCACAGGATTTCGGCAAGGGGATGCGCTATCATGTGACTTCTTCAATCTTGTGCTGGAACAGATAGTGCGCAGGGCAGGTGTAAACACGGAAGGCACTATCTTCAACAAATCTGTCCAGTTGCTGGGATACGCAGACGACATCGACATCATCGGTCGCTCCCAGCGCGCCGTGTTAGAGGCTTTTACGGCAATTGAAGAAGAGGCGAAACGTGTTGGCCTTGAAGTGAATGAGGACAAAACCAAATACATGTTGTCAACAAACAAAGAAGCATCTGTCCACCGCCTAGGACAAAACGTCACTGTTGGCAACAGTAACTTCGAAGTGGTTAAGGAGTTTACCTACCTCGGAGTAAATATCAACTCCACGAATGACAACTTAGTGGAGATTCGACGAAGACTTACCCTAGGAAACCGCTGCTACTTCGGTTTGGCGAAACAAATGGGGTCAAAACTCCTAACTCGAAAGACGAAATGTATGCTCTACAAAACTTTGATCCTGCCAGTTCTGCTGTATGGAGCCGAGTGCTGGACGATAAGCAGGAAAGCAGAGCAAATACTGAACACTTTCGAAAGAAAAATTCTTCGTCGGATATTCGGTCCCGTATGCGAGGAGGGCGAATGGAGGAGAAGATATAACCGCGAACTCTATGAGCTGTACCAGGATGTGGATGTAGTCCAAAAAGCCAAAACACGTCGACTACACTGGCTCGGCCACATCGAGCGAATGGACAATAATGCTCCAGCAAAGAGGATCTTCGAATCACAGCCCCCAGGTTCGAGAAGACAAGGAAGACCGAACCTCCGTTTTAAGGATCAAGCTATCGCGGATGCCAGAGCGCTTGGTCTAGATAACTGGAAGCAGCGTGCCCGGGATCGAAGAGAGTGGAAGGCTGCTGTGTCTCAGGCAGAGACTCTTCACGGGTCGGGAGCCCGTTAAGTAAGTAAGTAAGGATGATATGGAGAAGCTAGCCCTTTTTATAGACATACACGGGTTTTCACTTTCAGATGGAAACCGTTCTCGATTAAGTTTGTTAGGGCTAAGACTTGATCGGTGCAACTCCTGCGTTTCCTGAAACCTGCTTGCTCGTCCGGAATAGCTTTTCCAATATCAATGCCTATTCGATTCGAGGATGCCCAGGTTCACTCCGAACTGTAGCGTCACCTAAGTAAGTAAGTAAGTAAGCCTATTCGATTCAGGATTATGCGGTTAAGAAGTATTAGGCCGAGTCATAGGAGAGAAATTGGGCGGTTGCTTTGTGGAGCATCTGCAGGTTTGCTTGACTTGAGGAGTGCGATAATCTTTGATCTTTGGAAGGACTGCAGATTACAGTATTTTGGAGTTGGCTTGGGCAAGCCACCTTCTTACTTTTGGGCCGTTGTGCTTTAGAAATTCCGAACAGATTTATCCATAAAATTTTTTTGGAGAAGAGGGCAGTATCAATGGCATGTGGTGTTGTATTTCTTCATAAACTGTTGTACTCCTGGTGGATGTACCTAGTGAATGATTTATCTGGTTCTGCTTTCGAGAGTTTAACTAAATATATGGGATCGAAATTTGGTTTTATAGCTGGTAGCGGGCTTGACGTGCCTAATTTCCAAAGTAAGCTCCATGCCTTCCGGCTTGAGTATTTAAAGTCGATTCTGTTGACCGTAGCTTCTCATAAGCTTGTTCGCTAGATTTGGATGATGTCCATTTGAACGGAATTCTTCGTACAATCTTTCGCTGGTTTCATTCCAGCAGAGGATGCATTTCTTGTGGAAACCCCTTTGGATACATAACTTCGCTGTTGCTATAAGGAGACTAGAAACTCGATCAAAGTTGGATGTTGCTGGAGGTATTAATCGAATGTCATCATCGGCTTTCCTAGAGAATTTTCCCCAATCTGCCTTCTGCAAATTCCATCTTGTCTTTGGGGTCGAGTTTATTATCGGGATCCTACAATTGCCATCTATTATGCTAGGACGGCAATAAGTCATCTTTGACTTAGCGAGATGCGCTTAAGGGTCCATTTACTGATCTACGTAAAAAGCATAGGTCTGGATTGCAGTCTCTACCGCATCTAGCTGAGTGGAAAGTGCCCTTGTTTTTCCATCGAACACTAAGTGGGAGCCATGTATGTCCGCCCAGTCTCTCCGCCGTAGACGCATGAGTGGGGATAGTAGAGAAGGACCTGGTCTGGCCATGCAATATTTGGGGGTTTGTAGACGTTGAAAATGTGGGTTTTATATAGGGTGCTAGGGTCTCCACACTCGACTACCTCTACGTCATTCATGTTGCATCTGACGCATGTAGATGGCTGTACCGTACGATGGGTGGTTGATTGATGCAACTAATTTGAATTTTAATTAATTTTCCACGTATAGCCAGTGCATAATATGTTGTCATTTTAAGTGAATTATTGCTTCCGCAGGAAAGAACTATTAGGTAACATGACAGTATATGTATCAGTATTCTATGTCATATGCATATATATAAGTATAATTTTGATGACCTTCTGGTTAAGGCATTGGTTTTCGAAATACGAATCGTTGAAGAAAGTTGAAAACACCAATCATCTGTTTCCTTTATTTATCCTCAAAACTTTGTTCAATTGTTAGCTAAGTTTTGACTCTTCGTTTACGTGACACCTTTTATTATTCACTCATGTAGAAGAACGTTTAAGCTGTGCATGAGTATGTACTTCATCATGCATCATCGAACGTGCAAAATTCAAAATGACATATTGTTTGGTGATTGAAATTCTCCCAGTAATATTATTTTGTAACGTGCATAGTACGAGTACCTACAGATGTAGGATACCCAACTTCCCTATTCTACTATACATCTGCAGACAAAATGTGCTGTCACGTTACTACAAGTTCAAGGATAAAATGCATTGCAGTTTGTATTTTCAATTGCTTTCCATTTCAACGTTGAATGTTGACCATCGATAAAAAAAGTTTTCAAAAGTTAACATTAAGGCAATTGAGTTACAATAGATGTGTCTGCTGTGGAAGGATATCTCATAACAGACTTATTGAACTATCATGGAATATTTTGCAGAAATGGAATAATAAGAAATGGGATATTTGAAGTGCAGTATCTACAAATTGTATAGAACGTATATCAGTGGTTGGAAGGCACTTTGGCGTGAACAAGAAGGCTTGTAAAGAAGGGTATAACTCAGTTCTTTATGTTATTAAGTGCATAATGTATTGTTTTGGCGTTTTCGAGTCTATTCATGAAGTAATGCAATAATGTCATACTCTGCGAATACAGTTGGAATCGGCCTTATTACATTAGGTTTTCATGTGAGTTTAATAATTAAAGATGGCATAGCTCGTCTCTATAGATGGTGCCATAACCTCTCCATTAAAAAATTTGTCTTTTTTCAAGGCAGTTTTGGAACATTCATACTCCTTCAAACTCGTATGTGCGCATCCCCGAATTCGGAAATACATTTTATTGAAATGATTTGATTTTTATTTGTCTTTTTGATTGCCTTTCTCCGTTGTATCTTCATGTATTTATATGGCTTTCATTATTACTTGAGTACACGTTGAACTTCTTTGTGATAAACTTCAGAACAATAAAAGAAAACACAAAAGGACTTGTTTGTATGAATATCTAAGATACCTTTTTTGTCGACCTCTTTTCAAAGTACCCATCGGTAACCCTGCCAGTATTTAATTAGGTAATAGCTCACAGTATGAGATATTTTGAGTGAATCGGTAAATCTTTAAATAGTCTCACTTCAAATTAAGGTACATTCAGGAAACGGATTATCAGCTGCAGACCTCTACGAGAACAGCTCTGGCAGTTGATAGGAAAATGTTGTTTATTGACAGATACTTAGTATGTCTTCAGAGTTTCAGATACATTTTCTTTCAGCAGACTTCAGTTTAAGAAAAAGGTAATTCATCACTTTCTTCAGAAAGAATTGGTTTACTGTGCAACTATCTTACACACTATCAGCGAACTGATAGAAAATTCATTAAAGACACTTAACACGTGGACAAAGCATTGTGTTCTTGGGGTTAATCCCAATAAAACCGAACTAGTGCTATTCACTAATAGAAAAACTATACCGCAATTCAAACTACCACCTTATAAGGGAGTACCCCTGAGGATATCTGATAGCACTAGGTATCTAGGAGTCATACTAGACAGGAAACTTAATTGGAAGCTTAATGTCAATGAAAGAGTTAAGAAGGCAGCGATTGCGCTATGCAGTTGCAATAGGACCAAACCGTAGGATGATTCTGTGGATATAGATGGCAATTAAAAGACATATTCAGGTGCCGATCTGCAGACAAAGCAAACAATTTTAAGGTAATGACTAGAGGCTAGCATGTATAGGCACAACCATAGCGATGAGAACAATGTCAAAAGTTGGGTTAGAAACAATCCTTGACATGCTACCGCTAGACCTGTACATACAGTAGTCTGCCGCCAAGAGTGCCTTGAGAACTAGCCAATTAAACGGCTTGAACTCAAACCTCGAAGGCCATACACAGATTCTAAAGAACCTCGTATGCGAAGGCGTAAATAATGATTACACGTCACTATACCTCGACTTTGAAAAAACCATTTTCTAGCATTATTCCAAGTAGAGAATCAGAAACCAAGAAACCAAGAAAAACACATATCTACACAGATGGGTAAAAAATGGATATAGGAGTGGGCACCGGTATGTTCTCCATGGAACTAAATATACACAGAACAAGCAGTTCTCCTGACAGTCATGGCAGTAACAAACGCAGTCACCATCCCACGACCTAGCTTCTTTACACGAACAGAAGGGGCCTACTGTTTAACGCCGGTGTCCGAAGGGTCATTTGTTATTTGAGAAGCTTTTCATGACAGTTATACTTTTGGATGTTTGTCAGGCGCTCGCGAGAGTTGGGACTAACCACTTTAGCCACGGCGCGCACAACCGAGAATGAGATAACTGACGAACTGGCAAAAAAAAGGGTTGCAATGGACCGAAATCAAACACTTCAATGAATCAATCCTCCATTTTCTAACCTCAGGAAGCGATTCGAACGTATGATCGAAGTAGATGGAACCCGCGTACTATATGTGATATATCAAGGAAGCTCTGGCTATGATACGACAAGGCCAGAACTAACAAACTCCTACAAAATGACAGCAAAATGCTATCAATGTTAATAGGTGGACTCACTGGCCATAATGTTCTAAGAAACCACACAATGAAACTTAAACTCAACGATGACACCATATGCAGAGGATGCGGTGACGAAAAGGTTCATTTTCACCAACGAGCAGTAGAGAAGTAGATAGGAAAAACCCAGTATAGGAACTGGGATCAAACTGGCATCAATCGGCATCACAATGGGTCCACAAGGACTTAAGAGTGATGAGATAGAGCTTACTCCCCTCATCAATCCATCCACCTATCTACCTATTGTCCAAAGTTTCCAACATGAAAGCCCAATATTTAAGTATCTTCTCTTATTTAAGGACATTATGGCGTAGTCGTCGTATAGTATCATATGTACAGTACAACCTGTACTTAATGTTGTTATGAGTGTGAAGATTCACCCCGTCTTCAAAAAATAGTCTTAAGATGATGAGTTTTCCGTTATTACAACTTCTGTAGGAAGTACTCTTTTGAAAGGATTTCCCTGCCATCAGTTCTGGATTAGAACCACAGATACCATTACTCATCGAATCTTTTCTATCTAGACGAAGGATCTTTTATAAATTTATGGGTGTTACAATATTGGCAAATACCAAATTTACTTTGATAGAGTTTAAATAAATATTTACACAATATAAACCGTCCTAAATTTAAGAAAAACAATCTACGAAAAAAAAAAAACACTCTTTAAACACAAGAAAATAATAATGTGTATCTTTTCTTGAATATCCTAGACAGAAAAGGGTTAAAGCTAAATCAATGTCGTGCGACATTTTTTTGCCACAATCTGGCCGAACATAAACATGTACTTCATAAATACAATCAGAATATTATTCCACTCAGAATAGATCGATAAGAATATGTTAATAAAAAAAAAATTAATATCTATGGCATGTTGCCATGTATCGATTGAGCTTCAAAGGGATACCAATGAACCAATTCCATTTCCTATGATTGTGGAACGTTTATATCCGGTTGATATGGTGTGGATTTTATTAGTTTACTCCTCTACTGTGTATGTGCTTGCTTCAGAGATGTAAGAAGTGTTTATACTCCATGACGTTAACATTGTTTGCTAACTACCAGTATAATACGATTTGATTTCAAGTACTACACGTGCAAATATTTGCTTAGGGGATATGAGAAAAGCTCACGATGTACTTCATCGTTTGTTTAATTTGATACAATATGTTTCCTTCTACATATTGGATTTTAGTAAAAGACTTCGTATTTCAGGGTACAGTGCTTACTTGGGAATAGAAGTGCTTATAGTTTTAAAGTGGAATTCAGATTTGTGTCACTGTCAGACATCTTCGGTAAATGGATGGGAAAGATATTACATTTACGTACGAGTTTTCAAAGAATCTACGAATCCATGCTATCTGTTCTTAAATTTTATGAAATATTGTGCTTAAATTTTGTGAAGCCAAATATTTTTCTTAAACACAAAACAGCTTCACAGGAATATGTATATGTATCCTCTATGTTTTCGGTTTACGACATCTCTGTGCGAATAATACATCCTTTATCTGTGTTGTCATACACTATAAGTACGAGTACATAGTACATAGCATACGTTGTACAATGCATCTGGGAGATTCATAATTCAGGCGAGTTTCATAGAATTGTTTACCATCAAAAGTGGAACATTTTTACTATTGTTGTCATAAACAATACTTCAATACTTACCCAAAGCAGTGTTGGGAAGTCTAGATGAGAGAAATTTAACAGGGCTTCTAAAAAAATGTTCATATTGAAATTTTGCGGTGTCACTATTGTTATTTTCTACATACATACATATGTACATATGTATATCTGCATAGTTTCCTTGAATGTACTTTGACTGTGCTCCTTTAGGAAGCCTGTTTGGATATGTAGGATTCTTTATTGAGTTGATGTAATTTTTAGTCAGAAAATTGGTTGCAAATACATTCATTAAGGTGAAAGTGGAGTCCTTTCAGTTTTCTGCTGAAAACGCAATAACAGGTGACAGGTAACCAGATAAAGATTCGATTACAGTTTGAACCGCTCATACAGAGTGAGCTTGATCTAAATCTTAAAACCGGTGAAACTAGTACGAGTATAATACATTGGCCATTGAAATAGACTAATACTATCTGGTACCAATGGATTATACCCATCCATACCCCTTTACAGTAGACAATACTGCAATTTCTAGCTTCAAATTCGAGTTGTTAATATTCCTTTTAACTGCATTCATGGGTGCCGTAACTCGGAGCAAGGGGTTCGAGGTTCAATCCGCAGATAACACCTAAAATTTCTTTCACGGCCCTGCAGTGTTAATACAAATCTTCTGTCAACCTCTCATTATACATATAGTAAAGGGAAATCGGTTGAAACGAGTGCCTTGCGAGCGTCTAATAAACATCGGAGAGTATAACTATCAAGAAAAGCTTCTCAAATAAAAACTTGTCCTTCGGCCACGGCATTAAACAGTAGACCTGCATGACTCTGCTAGAGAACACGGGTATTATAGATCAGAGCAATGTGATCAAAACTTTTGTTCAAGATGCAAACTGTATCCACTATGATAAGGTAGGGGTAAACAACGGCTGTCTACAAAGTGGCGTTCCATCTCCTCTATGGTGCATTGTGTTTGACTAAACCAACTTTGACTATACTCCAACATTATATGGATGATGTTGTCAAATTTTCTGTCGGGTCATGTTCAGAGATGCCTCTAGACATGATCGATGCACTCAGTGAGGCCGTTTCAGCGAGTGCCAAAGAACGTTATTTTTCAAATCTACAATGACACCAGCTATATAACACTGATTCTGTATAAACTTTTCTGACTGCTATTCTTAAGTCTAAAACATACTCTCACAGTTTTCTAGCAGTGTAAGGGTACCTTGGCAAAACATTGGTCTTGTTACCGAAAACTGTCTTTTGAATCCATGTGGGCGAGATAACACCGTCCCTAGCTTAACCGTCAATTGTTTTGTAGTGGGGACTTTCGCATAACTTTGTGGTTGCCGTCAGGAGAAACTTCCAAAGGCCTATCTCTGATGGACGAAAGCTTTGCCGAGTACGTCTGGCACTGCTCTAAATGGTCTGCTAGATCCATTCCCTTGTTCTTAGGTTTTTCGTATTATGGGTATAGTAGGTTGGTGATCTTCGATTCTTTTCTTAGGGATATGTTGTTAGAAGTAATGACACAGGATTACGTGCGGTCAAGACTCGTTTCGGTCAGGCATTTGAGTCACCAAAGAACTATCTTCATTGACGACGAAAACATAACATTTTACAGCTCTTTGAGAAAATATGCATTCATTTTCCAAAGACAACAGCGTTCCGGCCTGGAGAGCCTTTGAGTATCACCCGGAAAGGCAACATGAGAAAAGCCCAATGGAAATCCTGGAAACTCTTCTGTGGTAAGATAGACGAGATCTCTGAGGCATCCAGGCTCCGAAAGATCCTCGCAGCCACTTCCAAAATGCTTAGCTATCTCACAAGAGCAGATAGCTCGTGGACCACCCCTATTGCGAAATCCCTGGATCTATTATTGGATTTCCAAACAGCTGCAATGCCATTTCGGGTCAAATTGTGATCTCGGCAAGGTCAATGTTAAGCAGCCCCTCTTATCTTATTATATAGAGCAAAATTCTTTGGACAATAAAGGGCTACCAAAAGCCATTCAAGCCTCCTGGAACAGATGGTATTATAACTGCCGAACTTCAGCACCATGTGGACCTAATCCTTCCTTGGTTAACTTTATTTTTCAAAAGTTGCCTGGATTTGGTTCAATGGGAGCCGTACCGTATGACTACGGAGCGAGGGGTTCGAGGTTCGATCACCAGACAACACCTAAAATTTATTTTCCGGCCCCACCTCTCGCGAGCATCTGGTAAACATCCGAGAGTACAACTGTCATGAAAAAGCTTCGCAAAACAAAATTTGCCCTTCGGATACGGCTTTAAGCAGTAGGCCCTTTCCATTCGTGTATAGAATATAACAAGCACAACACGAATGGCTGCGAGAAGCCCAGAAATTTGTATTTTTTTATTTTTGTTTGTTTTGTTCACATTCCTAAGCCATAGACGCAAGTTAATGGGGTTTTTATACCCTAGGCGGGTAAAAGTTTGGACGTTAACCCGAAAGATCTACACCTTTAAGCTTATTATTATTTCTCCTGAAAACCATAGAGAAATTGATAGCTGCAGTGTTAATTCAAATCTTCTTTCAGCCTCTTAACATGAATATAGGATAAGGGAAATCGGTTAAAACGACACTACACTTATTAGTTAGTATTATTGAAATATATTGTCCAGGAATACATTGAGGGAGCGCTTGACAACATCAAACCAGAGGCAATTATAGGGGCACTATTGAATCTTGGAATTGAGACGTCGATTGGCGCATTGGTGAACCAGTTATTTACAGGTTCATCAACTCAAAGCTGGCCGAGGTCTCAGTTCGGAGGTTCGTCAGTAGAGGTACACTACAAAGAGGTGTGATCTCCTGTTCTTTGGAATCTATTGATATTTCTGTCTCAGGGAAACCCCTCAACACCCTTAGGGATCTTCTACTGAACGCCATTTCAAAGCCCTCCAAATGGACAAAAAAAAATGCGGTCTGAGTGGTCAAACCTCAGAAAACTGAACTGGTCCTTTTCACAAGGAAATATAAAATTCCCAACTTTGATCCATCGAAACTGAACGACATCTCGCTGGTACTCACAAATAAGGTCAAGTACTTAGGCCTAATCCTAGACAATAAATTAAGCTGGAAGCCATCACGGCTCTGTACTGCTATAAGAAAACTCTTGGAAGTATGTGTATGTGTGCATCCGTTAATAGGCCCATACTCATGTATGGCGTAACCGTCTGGTCGACTGCGTTGGATAAAGCAATCCACTATAACTTCCTCAGTCATGTGCAAAGAACGGCAAGCGTCTGCATTAGTGATACCCTGAGGACCACTCCAACTGTGGCTAAGGACACACTGTTTCACATGCTTCCGCTCGATATCTATTGCAAACGAGTGGCACCAAATGCGGCTAGTCCCATGAAATGAATTCTTTTGTGGACCAGTCTGCGAACTGACCACTCGTCTATTAGAATTCATTCCAAAAGACACTGATTACACCCTACCTCAGCTCCTTTTCATCAAAAATTTCGAAACCTATATACCCTCTAGGACTGACTGGGATGGGAGGGTCATTCAGTGGATTCGTCTGTCAAGCGGGTCTAAGACTAACCCTTTAGTTTCGTTCGCCTTTCAAATCACTGTAGCGTGTTCCAGACGGAAATTATGGAGATCAAGGAGACCTTGTCTTGGCTAATGTAATATCCGCGAGGGATATCACCTTTTTTACCGATAGTCAAACCCAGATTAAATCCCTGGATTTTGACACCTTCAATTTTAAAGCTCCCCTTAATTGCAGCGTATCTGTCAAAGAGATGGCATAGGGACATTCCAGGAAATTGCATGACACAACTCTGTCGATTCTACTGGAGAAGGACAATCTGTATATGCCTCTCACTACGTGTAAATTCTTAATTAGGCAAAATGTGATCAACCTACTGACGTGCTCTATCCCTAAACAGATCTGGCCGAAGCTGGATCTCAAGCGCTCTAATAGTCTAATAAGTCTGAAGAGATCCTTCATCAGCACAATAGTGTGTATCATTGGGAGGCCTGCCTTTAGGCTGGATCTCCCAGCAAACGACTTCTGCAGAAGCTGCATGGATGAGGAGGTAGAATAGACTATTTTTCACCTCCTATGAACCTGCCAAGCTCTCTTAATTTGAAGAAAACTACATACTATATCTAGGAGAGTACTTCTTCGACAAACATAACATAAGCATTAGCCGCCTCCAGCGCTTTTTATAATAATGTCATGTTGGTTTAACGGGTAGATTGAGGACACTAGATCCTGTGGTATCACAATGGGCCTATTCTGGCCTAAGTTTGGCCAGCCTGCCAATCGAACCTAGATTAACCTAACCCAGAAGGACGGCGTGAAGAAGTGAAATCAAGTGAAAAGAAATTTTAACAAACTTTGTGTGCAAAACTGGAGGAGCAGGGCTGGTCGCTTCTTTATAAAATATTCAGTCTCTCAGACCCACACATCGAATTAATAAGGGAAGAACCAAACTTTGATAGATAGTGTGCTCGATTCCCATCTGGTTTCATAATGCAATAGATAAAAAGTAGAGGGAAACTTTAACCAACTTGAAGTGGGCAACCTAGGGGCATTACATCGCATGTACATACGAGTTAATGTTTCACTGTCTGACAGACAGAGCAGTCTTCGGGCATAAAATCAGTGCAAAACACGAAGATAAAGTTCCTAAAGTCTTAAAGCAATAAAACTAAACTTAAACAAAATAATAACTGAACTGAAGTACAAAGAAATTCGATACTACTTCCCAATTGGGAAATTCTCTCCGCTGTAATCATACGAGCACGTTGGGAATTTTCAAAAGATTTCGAACGATGATGACCGCACTCAAGTGTGGTGAAAGTTAACCTTGTTTTTTTGAAAGGGTTAACACAAGCTATTGGAAGGTAGCCGGAGGACTAAACATTCAGTTTGAAATGTGTTTTTTAAGTTATTCCTTCGGGGTCGTATGTATTATGTATGTATCTTTCCTTTCCTCATATCAAGTTTGCAATTATAAATCTAAATTTTCTAATACAAAATCCCACAACTTGTATTTCAATCAGGGTAATAGATCCCCACTTGTAATGTTAAGAGATACCCTTGTCTAAACGATAATATAACAAGGGTACAATTAACGAAGCTGTATTCCTGAGTGTCCGTCAGATAACCTAAATTATGTGAATTTATTCAAAAGAAAACTTTTCCTCGACATAGGTTGAATGCAGATAGTCAGTAAATTCTTGAAATTGCAGTTGCATACTTTATCTAAAGAGGTATGGAATGGATAGACCAGCCAGCGACAATAAAATTCTCTCCCTCTATTAACACAAAATGAAAGAGACTTTTCTTGAGTAAAGAATTTTAGAAACATTTACGAAAGTACCTCGAAAAAGTAGAAATAGATTCCAACTTAATGGTTCGTAGGAAGCATTAAGTAATTCACAGATGGTCTAGAAGTACATATATAGGTGTCATCTCTAAGAAAGGATACATATTTACTTGTATATTCAACTTCGTACCTTCAAAAACTTCTTTTCTTCAAAAATTTCACATATTTGACTTAACCTTTACGTCCATGAATGCTGCGATGTTTGACGAATCGTATATGTATCTAAGTTCATGATATTATTTCAGATAGCTTGATTGGAATGTCTTATATCTGAGACCCACCATTCACATGCAGAATCCTGACGACAATGTATGATAGATAGATAGATACTAATTCAATCTCTATCAAGACGAAGTAGGAAAATAGCTCGCTACTGATTTTCCTGTTTATTAAGCGCCTTTTAGTGTTCCTTAAAGCCACTCTTTCGTGACAAAGAATCTCGCTTTTATTGATCTTTAAGAGCAGCATGCTGATATAGGTTTCAAAACGAACAGATGCAGTTGGCCAGTATACATTACAGAAACTCCTACCAAGTCCATGGCAGTTATACCTCCCTGCTGGTTATACCTCTTATATATCATACTTAGTCCTTCCTATTGAATCCTGAACGTAGTACGTTCCTTTCTTGCCAAATATTTACAACCAGGCTAGACGATAGGGCATTAAAGTTTAACGTATGGACTTACAACATACATTCGACCTTAATTCTGTTGCTTCTGCAGGTAATTACAAACTCAAGACTAGTACGCTAGCACTTAAAGTTACTATTTGCAATCAAGGTATTCTTCGAGAACCTTTTTCCGGAATAATAGCTAAAGTGCGACAATTCAATAATCCAAATCAAACAACAGATAACCTTCGCTTTAAGATGTAATTGCAAATTAAATTTCCGTTGATTGTCTAAAGAGTTGAGTTCCAATTTGATTTAGAATTAAGTTAAACAAGGACAAAGGATTTTAGATTTTATTTCAATTCAATGTAATTCAACACCAATTCCTAGAACGTTCCGCTGCCAAAGTAGCATCTTGCTTACTGTGAAATCAATTAAATCTCGTCCCGAACCCTTCCAGTTTCAAAAACATTATCCTTAGCAGAAGATTATGAAGCAATTTAACTTCAATTTACACAAGAATTTTAATCCTTGAATAAATAGCTAAAAGGACAAAAGCAAATAACGAGACAAAGAAAATTTCTTAAATAAACAGGAAGAGAGTATCTCTCCCAGTGGGACTAAAGGAAATGTGCTTTAAACGATTTAATGAGTGCAGGACTTTGGAAAATATGTATATTTTCCTTGATAATAACATCTTTTGGAAGTAATCAATCAAATTATCTCCCATATCCTTGGAAGTGCAAATCTATCATCGAATAAATTTCTTATGAGTTTGAGAGGAGGAGGCTTAGCTCAAGTGTTAAGGACATGCAGTAAATAAAGTGAACTTCTGGAAAGGTGGTCATCAAAACTTTCCATGTGACATTAATGACATAATATCACTTGACCTAATAAAATAAACTAATGGACTTAATGATAAACAGAGTGATGAATTGACTGGTAGCGAGAATCAATGTTATTGTTTTCCAAGGAAAACTGGGTCTCTGCTGTCGACTTAAGGCGCAATAAAAACTCTCAAGGCCGGGTGTTCTTAGACGGATGAATAACATTTACTGCATCCGTACATTATTCACTTCAACTTGTCATTGATGAAAACAGAAAAGAGGTTTCCATATGTCTTTGGCATTTGAGTGTGTGAACTTAAATAATATCTAGTCATCGTCCTTTTTTGTTTGTGCAGGGTAATGATGAAACGAATAACAGTGGCGTTATGTAACGAGACTCGAGTGATTCTCAATACGCACATTTGTTTGATTTTCTTCAAGGCCATTGTAGACATGTTGTTTTGTTGTCTTTAGGACTTCTATCATCAGTTGATATACATAAGTTACCATTATACAATAAGTTATCTAGTCCTATTGCATCGCAAAAGGAGGCTGGAGATTAACAATGAATGTTTTTTTTAGACTAAAGTACATGAAGCTGTGCTCCTTTTTAGAAACGCTTCCTTCATTGATACTGTTTGTCATTTAGAAATCATTTTATTGTTTTTTGAAACTCAATCTTCCTTTTTGCTAGTCAGTGGTAGGTGTCTACTCAACAACTATCCTATTAACAACTCGTTGGATTTGTATCTGGTTTGGTTATATCTTCGATATAAAAACGTTAATCCAATGCTTCAGCGACATATACTTAGAGTATCCCAGGGAAATGGCAATTAGCAAGAAATATATTCAGCTTTTCAATTACTGATGACGTTTCCTTGTCATAATTGATAGAAGAGTCGAGGTAAATAAAGTTCCTTACTATCTCAAAATTATAGCTCCGATTGTGACGTATTGCTTCAGATATTCGCGAAAGCACTGCAGGTAATCTTTAACGGTTTTGCTAGTTTTCAATACCGTCAACGTCGACTTTTGAAAGAATATGTCCTGTGCTATAAATCTCTTCAAGTATGACGTTAAGGAAGTTCTTCAGAAATCATGTTTTAGAGTATTTTTGTCTATCTAAGCCTCTGAGAAGGTGAGTGTAGGTCCCCATTTTACCCCAGGTCTTGCATTTCTTCACCAATTTCGAGTGCCTGACTGTCGAAGCAGATGCTATTATTGCTATTACCTTGGGTTATCGTACTAAGAAAAAGTTTCGCGTACTTGATCATATAACCTATATTAAAGTGATATTAATTATTTATGAGGTCCTAAAGTGTTTAGAGGCCGCCTTTATTTCCTTCCAAAGAGCCCTTTGTCTCGTTGCGCTCCGTTCCTTAAAATAGCCTAGCGTCTTGAGTCTAAGAGAAGCCAGTGCAGCGATGTTTTTTTTACCTCTAGTTCTATACGAAGTAAGTTCAAGACTGTATCCATGTCTCCTGTGGGGAGTACTAGATTGGGATCCAGTTATTCCCTGACAGGCCATACATTGGGAGTTCAATAGGTAGGTAGATAGGTTAGGTAGGTAGGTAGAATTGGTTGTATTAGCAAGTCGTGCCGAAACATAATTAGTGCAAAGGCGCCGTTTTAATACTACAACTCAAGTGACCTGTCGGATGTAAAGAAGGTGTAAACTAAAAGGGATAAGTGAGATGATTGACTATTATTCCAATCCACCCAGTTACATTGAGGAAACTGATGATATCCCCAATGCTAATTGCCGTTAACTCTACTAGGTTCTCAAAGAAGGGTTTATCTAGTGTGCGCTGTATGGCCCTGCCTAGAGTTGGACACTTGCAGCGGAAATGTAGTATGGTTTCCTTCGCTTTAGCGATATTGCAGCTTTGACAATTTGCAGTAAACGGAATGCCTATTCTGACCGCATGAACCCCGATGGGATATTGGCCAGTATTAATTGCCATAACTCATGCGACATCTGCACGGTTTCCATTTAAAAGTTCTTGTGATCCATTCCAGTGGTATCTGGGCCACATCTGCCTGAATATGACACAGTTCCTCATTCCTTGCCATCTGCTGTCAGCTTTTAATAGAAAGTGCGCAAAGATTCTATCCAGCGGGAAGTTCACCGCCTCCGCCAGGGAACCATCAAAGGCAGATCCCCGTCTTGATAGTGCATCAGCTCCCTCATTTACCTCAATGTTACTGTGACCCGCCATCCAAAGGAAGCTAATCCTTAACCAATGACCCAGCAAGGCAAGTTCATTTTTGCACTGTTTTACGAGCTTCGAAGATGTGGTGGCAAATATGATAGCTTTGATAGCGGCTTCGCTGTCAATGAGGATGGCTATGGTGTTAAAGGGTGTGGTGGTTTGCTTGAGTAGGCAAGCCTCACGTACAGCAAGAACTTTCGTCTGGAAGATACTGCACGAGTCAGGAAGCCGGTGAGACCTGGAAATGTTGAGGTAATCAGAGAATATCCAGACCACCAGACTAGCGACCCATAGGAAAGTATAGAACGCACCACAGCTGCGTACATCCATATGACCATCTTCGGGCCGTTTAGTCGTGGAGGAGACAGAGAAGAGGAGACATGACCCCACCCTGAGGAGTTCCTCTTACGACAGATATGTGTGAAACTGTTGTTAGCGAGGGTCGATCGAATGATCCTAATTTTTAGCATAGTCACTATACATTTGCTAATAAATTCTTCCACACCCAGTTGGATCAGAGCTTCCTGAATCGATTCAGTGCTGACGTTATTGAAGACACCTTCGGCGTCTAAGAAGCTAGCTAAGGTATGTTGTTTGTAGTGAATTGTCTTTTTTATCGTTCGTCGACTGTGTCGATCGCCCCTTAGTATATACGTGCTGAGATTTAGATATGTAGTAGGGATTGAGCTAGGGTATTTAGTATGTGTGTGTCTAAGATACGTTCCAACGTCTTTAAAAGGAAAGAGGATAAGTTGATGGGTTTGAAATCCTTTAGCAAAGGACATAGCACGGAACCTTAAGTAGCCCCATCTGTAATATTGTGCTGCATTGTTCCATCATCCGTATCATAGAACTGCATATTATTTTTGAAATAGTCTACCAATATTTTCTGTACCAAGCTCAGACACTCCTCAAAGATATCTGCTTCATGCATTGCTGTATCGAACCTGTCACTTACAATAAAATATGTATTGCTAGTCTTTGTACCTTCCTTGATCCGGAAATACTCCTACTCCTAACATATTTTAAATATGTATGCATATCCCTTATATTTCTGGTCGATGTATGAATGCTACTTTGAAAATGGTTGCATTGATTGGAGCTCTTTCGTCCCTAAAACTGCTACTACATGAACATAAGAGACAGCCCATAGCTGACATTCGAGATTTTTCATTATGATTTCATCCCACGGATTGTGCTCAGTTTCATTAAAATATTCTGTAAAGCATATATTCTCGCTCATTCGGATCAAGTTTGTATTTTCAGGTTTGTTGGATCAACTTAGAAGTTGATAAAAATGTCCTGCACAATGGCATTCTGTATGCCTTGCGACTTTTTCGCTGACCGATACTTCCCTTTTTCTGCGATACCGATTTGGAATGCCATCAGCTGCTTTTCCTTAGTGGCGGCAGTCACGGCTGGTAAAACTTTTTCCAGGATAAGCTTGAAAGATCTACATCAAATGTGTGTAGTTTTTAACTACTCCTTTATAATACTTAGTGGTAGATACGTCCTCACCTTATAACCTTATATCAAATACTTTGTCATTCCTATTTTTGTGAATTATTAGTTCTGATGCCATATATGAAAGGATGATGCAAATGGCTTCAAAAGGACATTGCCTACAGCGTTCAAAGTACGTCAGCTAAGCCATTAAATTAGCCTGCAATATTGACCGAAATTCTTCCTGTTGCACTGGAAGAAATGTTGTAAACCAGTCTTTCAAATCCATCCTGCATTCCGTTTATATTTGCCTCTGCGAATCCTTCTTAGTTTGTCGTCGTTCTCTCATCGAATAACTCAACATACACATCTCACCACTATTAGTTGTTCAATCCTTTCCTACCTCTGCCTGTAGGATTCGCTAAGAACTACAACGTCTGGTAGCGATCATAAGCTGATTTGCAGTATTTAAAGATTTAAGTTGTATAATTATATTTGTGTCTATATCCAGCATCAGTAGCACCTTATTTGGCTCAGTTTTTTTCCTATCTCACTGTTGAACCAGTATATTCTTCTGGCTTCCATGGTTTTGCTGTTTCTACTAGAACTTTATTACGTCCAGTTTTTGTCCTAAGACATTGCTTCTTCGTGTATCTGTACGCTATGAATGTATCTACATTATGCAAGGTACTTTAACGCTGTGGCAAACTGAAATCTACAGAAAACAAATAAAATTATAATACAGTATTCACCGAAAGGTATGTACATATGTGAATATTACAAAAAAAAAAATCCGAATTTCAAAGTCAATATCAAATGGTGAATAAAGTTTACCAAACTGTGTAAAGTTACTTCAATAAATTGAAAACAAACGTAAGTGACATATTAATGCTCTCGAACCACCTATGTATGTATGTACATGTCTCCACTCCACTGCACAGTTGAAAGGAGTGCCAATTGAATGCGAGAAATTCAAGGATATTTGTCTGTTTCATGAGATGAAATTGAACTTTTCCTTAATGCTGTGTGTTAGAATATACTCTGGTGTAACTCCCCCTTACAGTGTGGTGGTGAAACTTTTGGATTTTTTATTTCGTAATTTAGAACTACAGATTCAAAGTGCATCTAATGTTTAGATACTAGACTAGATACCTAAGTGGATACTTCACAAAAGTTTTAAAATGTCACAAAAGTTTTTATTTCAATACTTAATGGCAAGCATGACTGTGTTTTAATTTTCAATCTGCGTAAGGATTGTTTGTTTTAAAAGAAAAAACCTTTTCAACTTTCTAAATATAGGTACTGTTCATTTTGTCTGATACATTAAGCCAATAGACGATGAAAAAAAGTTTAAATCGATATTAATGAGGAGACTTTTTGGTTCTCTGAGTTTTGATGGTATTCTTGATGTACATCAGACAGGGATATCCCCGCGAGAATAAATCATAACAATTGTCGAAAACAATTTATACTTTGTTTTTGATTTTATTAAAAAAAAAACCAAAAATGGTTTCCATTATTGTTTTCGGTAACATACACACACCCTCAGTAGGATGCAAAGATACATATAGAGTGCTTTCATTACTTCCTGTGATTGGCAGGAAGCAAACACGAAGTTAAAACTTTGACAATGAAAAAGTTTCACTGTGTATCCTCAATTGCCACAATATGCAGCAACCTACTGTGACAGGTTTTTTGTGTTTCCTGATTTTCAATAGGAAACAGATGTCAACATTCCATTCTACTTTTCATTTTAAAATGTTAAGATTAATTAAAACGCAATTTGCAATTTGAACGACATTTATGTGACAGTAAATTCAAATACAATGTAAGTTAACCAACAGAATATTATGAACTTTGCAATTAGTTGAACGACTATTAGCTTATTAGGTCTTTTATTGTGGTTACCACTTTTTGCACATTAATGACAGAAGTTACGTTACATTTGTATATGGTTGTCATCGTTTGACATATAATTTGTCTTTTTTGGAAATGTTTTTTGACATGTGTCATCTACCTACAAACTATCGCAATTTTAATAATGAAATTCTTTATGGTCGTGCAATTAGTGAACATTATTCGAACTTTCTGCGGAACTAGTTCTTAACGTGTTGACATTTTGCAAGTGTAAATGTGTAGTTAGATTTGACATACGATTACCGACATCGTTGCGTCTATGATGCTGTTTACATATGTCCTTGGGTGAGGTAAATTTATTCATCCATACTAAAACACTCAGACATGATGCTGGTCCTTTGTAGTGAGACATATAAATATGCTTGTACATATACTCATCATTGTAATGCCATAGTAAAATAAATCGTAAAACAGATTGATTGAAGACATTACTAGTAGACAGCGGGTATCATTCTTCTGGTATGCTTCCTCGGTCCTAGAGGATTGCTGCTCACACCATGGATACAGTTTTATATATTTAATAGGTAAAGATACTCATTGCCATACATATGTAGGTATTTAAGAAGGCTTCCGAATCACACGAAGCAGGTCGAGATCGATATTAGGGAAGTGTTTCGCATAGAGAAACAATTGGAGGTAAAACAATATATTTCAGGAATACAAACGCATTCGTCCCATTGTTTGCAGAGGTTTGCGCCTGCAGCTCATTGAATAATTGGAAAACCGATAAAAATGTAAACGTAGAGGCAATATTCAACATTTAGTAGGTATTCCATTGCCATTTCATCGTTCGTTGAAATTTTTTCATTTATATTTAAAATTAAAAAATTAAAATATTCGCTCCTATGTATGTATAGTACGTATTTACTTATTGACATTTCAGAATTATAATCCAAATAAATGGTGGATGAGCTCTTATTGGGCCAATGGCAGCGCTCACATCCCCGAAGCGGGTTACTGACACGAAACGTCCACGGACTTTGAACTATGAGTATGCACCTGGACCGTACGTAGACTGTATACTTCTGGTGCTACTCAAAAATTTGAATCTGTTCTCATGCGGTATAAGGCAGATATTACAGCGATACAGGAGATACGATGGGTAGAATCACGCCAACAGTGAGAGAAGAGTATCAAGCCAGAAGAAGGGAGGAGAAGAAGATCCTGCGTAAAAGAAAAGGACCCACCCAGTCTCCCAGCTCAAGGATATCGAAGAGTCGCACGATGGTAACAAAATCCGGTTGTTTTTAAGGAAAGCCTGGCAGCTGGCTTCAAGCCCAGTACGCAGGCTCTTCGAAACAGTGAAGGCAACCTACCCTCCTAGTTTTAAAGACGTCGGCTCAACTTTCAAAAATCTGAGGAACAGCAAGGTCGCCGGCTCTAATGGTCTACCAGCAGAGCTTTTCAAATATGGTGGTGATGCTTTGGTAGAGTGCATGCACCAAATTATCAACCAAGTTCAGTGTAAAAGACTGAAGCCTTTCTGCAACACACTAATCGGCACGTACCAGTGTGGTTTCCGGCCCGGTAGATCGACTACAGACTAAACTTTTACACTAAGGCAGATCCCGGAAAAGACCAAGGAATTTCAAGTCGAGACTCGCCGTTCCGTGAAGAGTCTCTGACTGAGACACGGCACCTCGATCCCGGGCACGCTGCTTCCAGTTGTCTAGACCAAGCGCTCTGGCATCCGCGATAGCTTAATCCTTAAAACGGAGGTACAGTCTTCCTTATCGTCACGAACCTGGGGGCTGTGATTCGAAGATCCTCTTTGCTGGAGCATTATTGTCCATTTGCTTCCTTCAAATTCTTTTAAGGATTTTTGTTGGATTCGTATTGAACCAGGTAAACACACTGTGGAGCCGAAAATTGGAAATTTCCAACGGAAAAGTCGGAAAACCGTGAAAACCCAAAATTGCATACTTTCAGGTGTGGATGGTATCTGAAAATTCCATTTTGTATGGGAAGGAGAAAATATTGATTCTAAGGAATGACAAACACTGCGGAATTGACAATCGGCTAATTTTGTCCCTCACGAAAATGGGATCGTTAATAGAGGGCGTTGAAATGTGAAATCCATTTTTCGTGTAAATAAAATGCATTAAATGCAGTCTTATTCCGAAAGACTTTCATTCTTTCAATAGAAAGGCTCGACTTTCGAAAGAGGTATTAATAATTTAATCAATTTTAGGCGGAACGAAGTTCGCCGAGTCAGCTAGTTTGTATTAATTTTAAGTTTATTTAAGTCCAACGAAGTGCACAAATTATTCAAATCATCCTTTAAAGTTGGTTGGAAATACACCTTCCTTACATGACTCGTTTATATGTTTCTTACATACTTTCCACTATATCCCCTCAGTTAAAGCAATGACTTTGTTTGCACTAAGTTGATTACATTTTTCTTGCATAAAAAAAATGGCAAAGTACAGTCGTGTGAGCAACACCTATCATAGCACCGACGACGTGCCATTTGTGGTAATGAAACTTTTATCAACAATTTTCATCGTGGTACCCACATCCAGGAATTGATAGCGAAAGTCAGCAGAGATACTCCTTCTCTCCAACTTTAAGTTCAGTTTCTTACTCCCACTGAACAAGACGGCCAAGTACATTCGATATCGTCAATCGGTGAGCCTTTTTTTACGAGACACTTGATAGCAGCACAGTGCTCAAAAAGGTACGACACAATTCTTTCAAATATCTGCCCCTCTTATCGACGAGCTTATTGGTCATTTGAAACGTAATTGTATCTAGAGGATGGAATCTCATAATCACAAAACAATATCGTTTAGTCAGGGCGAAAAATGGTTCAAATTACCACGGAAAATTTATGACTTTTGACCATTTACGGTGTAACAGATGGGCAAACCAGAAATAGGTATAGTATCTGACATCCGACGACGGTGCAATTTGTGAGGGATCTAGGCATCAAGAAAATTGTGTGGAAGGGAGAATTTTTCGAAGGGAAGTTTTCCCGTAAAATAAAAGTCGAACACCCGAACCAAAAAGAAAACATTTTCTTTTAAAGGCAGACGAGGTACCAGTATCTATTCGTAATAATCCCTTTTTCTGATGAAGGGAAAAGTTAGGGGAGTCGAAGTTTTGAAAGCAAAACAAATGTGTTCTTTGATAGAGCCATCAATTTATGAGGTTTCTTGTAGTTTAAACTCCTCCCTACAGTGGGGGCAGATTTTTATATTCATTACATACATATGGACAAGCTGCAGGCACCATGCTATCCGAAACACTGATCCTAGATACAATACTTTTTATACCCAATAAGCAAACCGAGAGGTAAACACAGACGTCGCAGATTAGAACCCTTTGGTGTAACTGGAGACGGCTTTTCAACCAAACACTCTAATGACTCTCATTCCATGTATAAAGTGTTCTTCAAAAATTTACAAAATCAACTTAAGGATGGGTGTCGTTTCTAAAATGTTATTCGTAGTCGGTTCGAGTCCTAGCTAACACCAACATGATTTTTCACGACCCAACCTATCGCGAGCATCTGACAAAATTTCGAGAATAAAACTGTCATGAAAAGTTTGTCAAAAACATCTGCTAACAGAGAACTGCTGCTTGGAGCTTTAACATTGACACTGTAGCTTCTTAACTGAGGCGATCTTTGCTTTGGCCAGCGCTAAGGCGACTTCCACTTTATTAAAGCGTTCAAAACGCAAGTACGCCACGGCCGCAAACGTCTATTTTGAAGCATTGACGAACACCACCAAACTAGTCTGTGATTCATTTGGGTTCCATGATAAATATCGCCGGGGAATCTTGAGCTTCTTGATAGACGGTAACTCCTTGATGAACTCTGTCAAAGGGATCCTCAGATGCTGTGAAACTTGTCCCAGTCAAACCCTTCTTGCCATACTTCCAGTAGGATGATACGGCCACAGATGATGTATCATAGAACGATACACGACCAAGCGGGTTGAAAAACTTCATTATTGTCCTTAGCATCTCGCTCTTGGTTATTACGACCTCAGACTGCGTAAACTGTTGTAGAATTTCGTCGCAAGACAATTTGCAAGTGAAATAGTTCGAGGTTGGGTGTCAGTACATCCCAAGGATCTTGCAGACAAAAGACTCAAAGCTGTTTGGATCTATGCTTATCAACTTAGCGTTAATGTTGTTCTGTGAGATCTTTTGGAGAAAATCCTGACTATCTGATTGTACTCTTATCAGCTCGAAGTTCATTGACTTACAGATACGAATTGCGTTTTGAGTTATAAGAACTGCCTTGTCCACCGAATCATAGCTGTTAAAATAATCGTCTACATATGTATGCCATCTATAGCTTCTGGATATTCTTTACGAAACAACTCAGCATGACGATTTTGAAAAGCTGAGAGCACGTCGGAGAACACCTAGGACCGAACATCATAACCTCCATGATGTAAACGTCTGGGTTTCGAGTGCTATCACCATCCCTCCATAAAACTCTTTGGCAATGTTGATCTTCTTCCTTTATCCAGATCCTGTGAAATATTTCTTTAACGTCTGCATTAACTGCCACTTGACGTTCTTGGAATCGTGCATGAAACGGAACCAGATTGTCCAGTCCTTTTAATAGGTAACTATTAAGTGAAACTCCGTTGGCTTTACCGGCCACGTCGGCTTCCTCGGTTTTATTGGAAATTTGTTCGGATACCCAACAATGAACGTAAGTGCATACCAAACCCTTGGCCACTGTTTCTGCAACTCTTCTTCAGATGCGGTTCTGGTATACCCTTTAGATACCAACTCCCTCATGTGATTATTCACTCCAACAGATGTGGTTTCTTTTTAAGTGACTTCTCGAGGTCTCTGAGCCGGTTTAGAGCCATCGGGTAACTGTCTGGAAGTTTAACATCATCAGCACTCCACAGCAGATCAATCTCGTACCCATTGTCTAAGCGTCTTATGGTTCGTTCCATGATTGGGACAGCTCGTCGCTCTTCTTGAGTCATTAATCGCCATTAAGACCTTTAACTCCAAAATTCTCTGTAGAAAAGTGACTTTTAACAAGTTCATGTAGCTCATCGTCCGACCTAATTGCATCATTGATGGTATCGCTGCTTGGTTAATGCCTGCAACATTTAGTCGATTTTTCGTAGACGACCCAACCCAAAAGAGTTTTCATGGCACATGGCCCTTTGTCCTTTCCATGGGGTTGACCATGCCCCCACAAATATTTAGACGACGATGGATGAAGCAAAACGTGATGATATTCGTGCCAACCATCGTTTCCACATGTTATCCCCCGGTGCCAAGACCTCCAGTGTAGTTTCAATGGAACCAAGCAACAAAAACATACGACCTTAACCTTGAACTCTAGACATTGCAAATGATGCCGACCACCACACTGGCTGGTGAGCCATCAGACGACTTCTTCAACTGAACTCCTTACATCTGTTTCGACAACTCTGGAGGCGAATTGACTACCTTCCCTGTTAAAAACTCAGCAAAATCGAGGCCGAGGACTAGCAACTTTTCTTATGACCACTTTTGGTAGTGACCTGCATCCAATTTGCCAACAAGACAAGTCAAACTTGTCAAGACAAAACCAAAAACAAAACCGTTGTTAAGATATTTCTCTCTCTTCATTAATTTTAAATTTGCAACGAATCCATTTAGCTTCACTGCCCACAACCGGAAATTTGGATCACACCTCGAGGTACTTGCTATGTCATATTACTGACAAAAACAACAAAATATTGTTGTACCTACATATATAGTTAGTAGCTGATTAGCATGAGTCCCTAGATAAGGAAATGATTACATTCTCCGAAACCATTTGGGATTGTTTTTCCCCGGAATAGGTATATAGGTAGATACATATTAAATTTTGCCTGCGATAGCTGAAATTTTACAATTCACATGAGGAAGGAAGTGGTGTGGGTTTAATCTCAGATTTAATAAATTATGTAAGGAAAACTAGCAGCAAGTTGTCCTTCAAAACATATTTTTGTCACCCGACCTGTTTACTTAAAACATTCAAAGGGTTTCATAATACAGAGCGGTATATCCGCTTACCTCGAATAGATGGTTTAGTAAATACTCTCATCACAAAAACATGTTATTTCCTTAAAAACATGTTTTTATCCCTTCCAAGCAATCCCTGCATCCTTGTGACAATGTCCGCAAAAGGTACACATTTCCTTTGTTACTGCTATGTCTCCGGCAAACACGAACAAAGGAAAGTTTTCTACAAAAAAAAAAAAACTTTTCGCGATACCTTCCATCCTTGGGAATACCAATCTATTATCCAGGTCGTTGAATACAATCACGAAGCCTGTTTTTTAACTGATACTGCCGGATGTCTATTTTAATATTCATACACCACCTCATTCATACCCCGTGCGGTGAGATAGAAATTGCATCAAATGTTTTACGTGTCATTTGTCGAAATCTCAATATTTCCAAGACAATGAATAGTATCTACAGCTCCCATAGGTTATTCATCTTGTATGCCACACTTAGCGCCACGAACATTTGCATAAAAACAAATCTCCAGATACTGTGAACAAAGAAACCATTCATCTGGATTCGTTTCGTTGTTCTGCTGAAATAAATGTTAAACAACCACGCACAGGTTACATTTTCTTCGTCATTAAGCAGCAGGTTAAAGGATCAAGGCCATTACTTACAATAAATTAGATACTTCCGACTTCAATGGCGGTGAACAAATTAAATGGATATTTGATGTGTTGCTCTGCGGTGCCTACTACAGGCAATCATCCAATTTCAGATGGAAAAAGTTTCACAAATCATTTTCGACACATATTGCATTAGATACAGTTCTCGGCTCGGATGAGGATTTATCTTTCTCTCTCTCTCTCTGCAAATCGTCCAGTCAATTTAATAAGCGTTGTTGGCCCAGGTGACACGGCTGAATAGGAGCCGCTAACGTGCGCCTCCGCCATCTGTTGGAGTAAATGATATACGAAAAGGAATTGCTCCTTAATCTTCTTCTCGTGCTCTCTCGGGACATTTTAAGGGCTGCTGATGATGTTTCGAATTTCCTAAGATTTAAATTGAAATGGAAATGGTGCGTGTGAGTGTAAAAGAATTCGGGGGGAAAATGGCATTCTGCGAGATGGAACCTCAGATTGTGAAATGTTGCATATCAAGTGTCGGCTAATAAATTTCCTTTCGGGTGATAGTGTGGGGTAGGTTAAGGACAGGCTCATGCTTGTGAGATGGAAATAAACTGCTCATTAGGGAAATGCTCGAGTTTTTCCTTGAAACTTCCTGTGAGAGGGGAAATTGAAAAGCGTTGGCAATTGAAAATATTTGGAGTGTCTGTTTTTTTTTTTTTTTTTGGTTTGGGTTGTGACTTTTTATCCTGGTGGTAGGAAAGGTTTTCCTTGTATTCTATTTCATGGTTCATTTTTGACGGAATTTGTTAAGCTTGGACTAATTCATTTGAACTTTGATAAAGTTGGCCGTCAACAGACGTTATGATTGACACAATGGACACCACTTCAATAGAGGTCAAATGAAAGTTTAAGGCAAACAAATCTTTTCTTAATATACAGATGCAGGAGTACCTCACTAACACTCACTTTCTATTGTCCTTTTTTTCTTTAAATGAAGCATAGGATCTCCACGAAATCTCTCAACCTGACTATATTTTTGCTTCCCTGGAGATGTCGTTTCATATATACTTCGATCGTGGAAGTTTTTCATTAACTGTCATCCGCCAAGTTTTGAAACTCCAAGACGATGTCTACGTTGTGGACTCCAACGAAGAGATTGTCCATTTACGTTTCTTAATTTCTGCGACTCCTCTCTTTTGGGCTGTGCTATTCCATAGTTCAAATTTGGGCATTGTATTTGCCAACTAAGTTTGAACATCTTCTACATTCCCAAGCCTTTTCCCTGCTCATAATCTGTCCAGTGAATTTTTTTTTGCGGTTAAGTCCTTGCGCAGTTGGTTTATCAGCAGGTGCCGTTCTACGTAATATTCTGGGGAGTGAACAGAATGTTTTTCACACTGCGATGGACAATAGGGGTTGTCTTTGTGTTCAAACCTATGCAGGAAGGCTTTGAAGCATCCATGGCCAGTACGCATCTGGGTAAAGTAGAAATTCAGCAAAGTACTTTAGCTCTGCTTTGGAAGCTACGATGTGATCGCCCACGGTTACTCTTACAGTCTCCATAACTCGGTTTTGTTCTGAAAGTTGTAGACCCGCACTAATCATTTAGTCCTCGACCTTCCCAATAGCTTCATTATAGTCATGCTCCAACTCCTCAAGGCGTTTGTTCACTACAACGATTGCTATGTCATCGGCGAAGGCAATTATTTTCAAAAGACCTCGGGATTCCAAGTCTAAGGACGGACATTAGATGTTACAAGTGCTTCATATTTTTTATGCTTTTGATTGCATCAAGTATGTACTTCAGCTCTAATCGGAGTGTGAGTGCGTATACCATGAAGTTATCTTGCTCATGATCGTGAAGATGCTTGAAAGTCCTAGTGAGTTGTTGAAAACTTCTTCAAATTGAGGCACGCCTGCTATTTGTTGTTCTTGGTTACTTAGTATCCTACCAGTGTTGTCCTTAATAGATTCTTCTCTGCTAATGGACGCTTCAGACAGTTTGCTCGTTATGCTGTACAACACTTTTATGTCTTCACGGCACGCAGCAGTTTCCACTTGTTCTGCCAGTTCTTTTTTTTTTTTTTTTTTGTAGTAAGACCTCCACAGAGAAGTTTGTTTCTAAGATATACATACATATCTAACCAAATTGTAGTGAAAAGTACATTTTCGTTGTGCATTCCCAAACCAATTAAGAAATGAATGTAGAAAAATGGCGCCCAACGTGAGGCCCATTGTCTTATACATAAGTTTCAATGTTTATGAGCATTTTAAGTTCAAGTCTTCCATTAAAAAACTATCCACTGTCAGGTTCATATTAGAAGCGTTGAGACTTCGCCTTTCTTACACTATACAATGCTTATTGTTTTGTCACTTAACACAAGCTCAGAAAATTACAAGAACTTGATAAGGACAACAGTTTTCTTCAAGATCCACGACTTTTAGAAGATGGAAATATCTTCTCCACTTTCTTACACATTGGTGTAGTAAATGCTTGGAGCGGTGTATTTAGTGAAACAAAACTATAGTTTGCTTTAAGTTTTATCTTAACGTACCAGGTGTAGAATATTTTTTATTAGATATTATAACATTTTATGACGAAAGTCAGTTGGTACAGAAACCTAGATTTTTGAAGCAAGCTAGCGCTTTATTCCACCCTTCGATCATCCACCAAGGTTCGACGAATTCCACATACGCTAATTACATCCCTGTATTCAGCTTAATAGTCAAAAAGTGTTAAACTATTCCCCATATTCCATGCCTTTTTAGTTTTATTAGTTTCTACCTCTTTTGTCCTTGGTAAAGTGTTAAAACGGCGAAATTGTTTGTCGTGGTAGTGACTAAAATTTTTGAAAAAGTTACCCACAGAGGACTTTATTGTCCTTTCACAGGAATAAACTTCAATATGACTGCTAAAAATAGTGAAAAAAAACTTCAACGCTTTTTATCAATGGAATTCGGAACAAAGTAAGGTCCTTGCTTCTGGTTCCATTGATTTTTAGCCGTCTATGCTTTCCAAACTTTTTTGCCATAAATTGTTGTGATGCGGAACTAAATCACCTCGAGATATAGAAAAAACTTTAAAACACAAGTTGCAACTTTTGCAACTCAACAACAAAGTGAACATATTTGTAGTTGGACAAACATAATAAACCTTAAACTTTAAACTTATATTTAAACAAAACAAATGTTCTTCTTAAGGCGGGAAAGATAGGAGTCCCATGTGGCAGTTTCACTGACAATGCTAACGAAGCAGGAAATGGTATAAACAAGTCTACATAAATGATATAGTAGGTACTAGTTTAAAATGCAGAAAACATCCGCAGATTCTTGATAAGGAATACGTAATTAACTAATTAGCTAACGATGGAGACAAGATGCGGTTCCTGCATACATCAACATAATTAGTAGACAGGATGACTTAGTATCGCCAATGTTAATGGGACACAGTACACGGAAGATAATATGAGAATAGCTATCCACTGAGCGGATTATATTGAATGAACGCGAAACTTTTTTTTATTTATTTGAGTTAATCACATTGAATATATCACAGTGGATGGCGTCAATTGTATGTACTATATCTGCGTCGTCACTGTCGCCTTAGACTGCAATATCTCACCCGCTTTTGATGTTGAACTCTTTTGCTGAGTTAAAGTGTGTCGATGGTGCATTCCCCAAAGGCATGGAGGCGATGAGTGCCAGCAGATACCACGGTAGAATGGCCGAAATTTTAATTCATAGGAATTTCTGCATTCAAATTGATCCAAAATGAACTAACCGTTGCTGTCTCAATTAACTTTTTCAGTCGAACTTCAAATGTGAGAACAATAGACAAACAGAATGTGTATTTTCTGGGAAATAAGGTGCATTAGGTTAGGTAAAGTTATATAGGGGTATGAGACTAGGCACCATAGTGGGTCCATCGCGATCCCTGGGGAACCTTTTAGGTTAGAAACTGTAACAGATTTCCCCACAGAACCTATGTAAATATGGGCTTAGTTTTGTTCAAGGAACCAACCTCCTCTAAATTGTTGAAAAAGTATCTCCCAATGCACTTTGCTCTACTCCGAGCAATGGCTTGACATTCAGAAAATAGATGAGTTATATCCTCTGCGATATATGTTAGGTCATCACAATACCTGCATGTGTCCATTTTCGTTAAACGTAATCTCATGGCGTTCTTCTTAAAAAAAGCAATGGCCATAGAGAATCCCTATCGCTAGTCTTAACTGAGTTTTATTAATTCTCAAAATTTTTTCCAATCTAACTCAGGCCACAAGGCCTTAGAAACCCTGTCCCCTTCTAAGTTTGACCATCATATGATTTTATCGAGAATAATTCTCTTAGCTACGGTCATTGGTGGTCTTATACCTTCAATTATATCATTCACCAGGGTCACTGCTCCTTTTTTAGCCAGTACGTTGGCACTTTCATTACCCTCTATATCACGCCATGTCCAGCATGTACGCAACATAATCTGACTTGGTTCTACGAATATAATGCCCTGAGTATTGTGCGCCAACTACTGACTAGTTCAGATTTAGTGATATAGGACTCTAGCGCCTTAAGCGTAGCCTGACTATCAGTGTAGATGACAATATTGGATATTGATCCTATCAAAACTAGTTTGGCAAAATTGCGTACGAGGACCTCTACATGGAAGACTGCATGCGTCCAGTAGGTCTATACTATATCTCTTGAATATGTGCTTGAACCCGTAGCGTCTCTAGTTTCGGAACCATCCCTATAAATTGAAATTTCATTTTCGATCGAAACTTTTTTTCTTTGCCAATCCTCCACATCAGGCTATATTACTTCGTAGGGTGTGTCGAAGTCGAGTGTACCAAGACTTTCATCCGTTTCGTCAGAGAATTATCCCTTAAGAATAGAGCTAAGCCCCCTATAGCTAGATTTGAAAAGCCCTGCGTTAGTGACCCGAAACACACTTTTACCTACTTGTAATTTGTTTGTAGATCCAATGGTAAAGGATACATAAATGCCTCGAGTGCAGCTGTTGGTGTAGTGGGTAGAGCACCAGTGATGGCAATGCAGGGTGTTCTTTGTACCCTGGTCAACATATCCGTTATATTCTTCTAATTGTAGCCTTCAACCAAACAAGAGCTCCATATGTAAGTAAGTATGGGTCTACCTGCCATAATGTGTAGCCAATGCATCATTGCAGGTTTCAAGCAGCACTTTTTTTCCCGCTGTCCTCTTGCAAATAGAGAGAACATTATGAGCCTTACGTCTTTTGCCATCATTTTGAAGAGTCTAGAAGCTTCACTAGTATCTGTAATCGATTCACAGAATAGCTTCCAAGATTTCCTTTCAGATTTCCTGACCAAATATTTCAATTCTCTTTTGCTCTCTTCCATCCCCTACCACTTTAGCCCTGTTGTAAAAATGTCTGACCGGCTTTCTCTTGGAGTTTATGTATCTCCTTGTTTCACCACGGACAGACAGACTTTTTCGTAAGCCATGTTCGTTATTTTGCCTAGGTTATCAATTGTCTTATCTATAACTGTGGGATCTGCAATACAAAGTGATCTATCCTTTCGTCTTTTGATCGCTTGCCACTCTACATTTACTATCATTTGGTGGAGGTCTATTATCTTGCGAGAAACTAGTTATACATACTTCGTCAGCGTGGTCGAGGTGTTTGAGTTCGAATGAACGAGTCCATCGAATTCCTCCATTTCCCATCGACAAAACAGTGCTTAGCAAATCGGTTAATTACCAATAAAAGCATTATTAGTGAAAGGATACAGCCTTGCCGAAACCGACCTTGAACTTCGAAGACTGCCATCCTCAATGCGAAACGTGACATGTGGACCCATCGTATGTATTATTACATACTTATTTTATAATTGTTCAAAATCTATCTGGTTTATCTTTCCTGCGCAAGGGACACTAAATAAATTCCTGATTGACACTATTAAACTTTTCAAAATAGATCGGCAACAGGTGAAGTGGCGATTGATATTCAAAGCACTGCTCGATGATGATCCTCAGGGTGTTGATGTGGTCGATACAAGAAGATCCCGAGTGGAATCCTGCTTGTTCTAGCTATTACCTTAATCAAAGCAGGCAGCGCGCAGATACCTCTCCAGTTTTCGCACTGCGTTGCTTTTTTTATGGAACTTGACGATCATCTACTTCTCCCAGTCATCCGGAAGGCTCTCGATCTCCCAGGCTCTCCCAACAAGTGAGTACAGTAGATCGGCCGATGCAGTTGGCGCTGCTCGATATAGCTAAGCGGATATGCCATCAAATGTGATCGTGGTAATGATCTCGTCCTTATCATCTCTTCAGTTCATCTTCATCCGATAAAAGTATAGAACGGTCTTACCTTTTCACTGGGTGTTGGGTAGAAATGCGGACACCTATCAGCCCTTTGTTGATTCTGTCATCGATTCTGTTGAAGCACCTACTTGCTCATTATTCTGCTTCAGTAGCCAACGCATTGATATAATTGGATTTGTCACACATAGGGACTCTAGCTTCATTCTCCTTGCTGCTGGAGTGAGATATGACCCCTTAGTTCTTGCAGTAATATGGGATCCCTAAGTCGGTCGATGTTGAACCTAGGCATCTTTGTCAAAATGGTCAATTTGGTTGAAGGTTGTTGATAGGTATGCTATCAGTTTATATCCAGTTGATTCTTTAGTAGGCTTTATTCTAAAACATGGTGCCAAATATGACAAGGCGATTTGAGTTGTGTCATTGCGGTTGTCCGTGCCGTGTCTTCTCATAACACCTCATCCCTCGCTCCCTACTTTGGAATTCAGGTTCCGAATGAGAGTGACAATGGTGATGATTTTTTCGAGAATCTTCGAAAACTGTATTTTATTTTACCAACTTAAACTTGGCTACTAACCTGAACTAAAAAACAATAATCTACAGGGTGTTCCAGGCCGATGGTGTACTAATGGTCCAAAATTTGTATAAAAAACTTTACATTACTAACCAAACGATTGAAAAAGAAGGTTTTGGTGCATGGTGCATGGTGCATGTTTAGTGCACCGTTAATACATGAATACATTTGGAGCTGAAGTGCACAATAATATACAGGTACATCCCTCCCTTATTGTGATGGCCAATGCAATTCGTTGTTCAAAGTGCATCTTCCAGACCAAGACAATAAGTTACCTTCATGCGCTGCATTTGAAGAAACTCTTTCAACAAAAAAATCGTATTTCAGCTGTCTTGACATAAGTTGACTTGCTTCCTAGAATATTGCAATATTTTTTGTAAAGGTTTTGGTTGGCTTTTTTAAAAGAATTTCCAATTGAATTTTCAACTTTCTGAACTGCACCTGCATTTTCCACATCCATTGTAATCAAAACCGATACCAATAAACTACTCACTGCACTGCATCCTTGAACTGTTTACCGTATCCCACACATCCCACAATCTAGCTATGAATGAAAAGGATACATTGGAAAGAAAGTAAAATTCTCGATAACACACATAGCAGAAAGGGAACCATTGCAAACATTTTTGATTACGATTTCCAGTAGCTTACGAGTAACTCTATCTTTTATTTTTTTTCTTCCTTTACAGATGAGCTCCAAAGGCGGAAAATCTACCCAGACACACGTCTGACCAACTATTCCCGTTCACCCTCCATGAAATCCTTTGAGCGGCGTTTCAATGGAAACACCAACAATGGCAGCCGTATTTCGCAGAGTAGAAAAACAACATCCACACCGGTGTTGAAGTACGACTCCATCCTGAGGAAGTATGATTGCATTTTTTCCTTTTTTTTTTTTTTGTATCCTAGATGCAATGTTATTACATATCTGAATTCAATTTTTTCTCCCACAGATCGAATGTTACCAAGAACTTGGAAAGTAAGAGACGTGTCGTGAAAATGCTATTCGTTCTGGTGCTGGAATTTTTCATCTGCTGGACTCCGTTGTATGTCATCAATACGATGACTCTATTCAATCCGGCACTTATATACCAGAATGTGGGATACACAGCGATAAGCTTTTTGCAGTTGTTAGCCTACTCGTCGAGTTGTTGTAATCCAATAACGTACTGCTTTATGAATGCCGGATTTAGAAAGGCGTTTCTGGATACATTCAAAGGTATTCATGCGGCTGGACGATGCTGGCGCAAACCGACTCCCACCAGCAATGGCGCCTTGGAAAGCCCGAAAATTCAATCAAGGCATTAGACGTGAAAAAGAATTCTTGATAATGTACATATGTACATATATGTATAAGTCGGAGCATCTAATAGTGAATGGATTTCCAGTATTTAGATTTAATTTTAAACTATCTCGTAAGCTTAATTAAATTTCTTATTAATGTATTGTAGTAGATTCCACTTGCAACGTACACATTTCTCAGGCTTGAAATTGACGAGCTTCTGTAAATACTTCTTTATAACAAAATGGTGATTCAAGATAATAAAATGTTATATTTTAAGATTTCTTCTAGAAATATTGTGGTTTTATTAAATTTTGTATACGGGGAAACTTATGCAACCTTACAGGACAAAGAATGTTGGGTTTCACACCACACATGGCATAAGCAATGGCATAAGCAACACATCGGTACTACTGAAGGCAACGTTCAGAGACACATTTCCTCCAGTATATCGTGAAGTGTTAGAGTAAGTGTCAGTAAGCTTCTACACTGCAGTTGGATAAGGATGCCCACGTGAATGTGTGAATTATGAAACCTCAAAAGGAAGTAATGGATATAGTGTATTCCACACTCAAATGCATGTCTGTACATATGTATGTATGTAAATAAAAACAACTAAAATGTACGAACTGACTGCTGCTTTTGTAGAAGACAGGGTAAACTGGGTTAGGTAGAGTAGGATTATGAGGTTTATCATTTCTAATTTGAAGGAGGGGGAGGCAATAACCCCCATTTTTTGAGGTTAATACAAGCTAAGAACTAAAACTGAAACACTAACTTGCAAACCAGGACTTAGGATTCATTAAGGGTAAGGAGAAAGGTGCAGAAGGTGAAGTTTAAGGCGAAAAGTGTTCCCGTTGAAGTCGAAGATGGAAAAGTTTGAGTTAATTTTCCGCATTAAAGCTACAGGGGGTCTGTAGATAGAAAAGACTAGGGCATCGCAAATTATGAGAGTTAGTATTGAAGAATATAGAGTTGTTAAGGGACGCACACCACGTGATCTAACACGAAACAGATCTGGCTCAAGCTGGATCTCAAGCGCTCCAATAGTCTAAGACTAAAGAGATCCTTCATCAGCACATTAGTAGGTGTCTTTACGGGACACTGCGTCATTGGGAGGTATGCCTTTAGACTGGGTCTACGACTTCTGCAGAAGCTGTATGGGTGAGAAAGAGGAAGATACTAGTCTTAATCTCCTATGCACCTACCAAGCTATCTCAACTTGAAGGAAACTGTATCTAGGAGAGTACTTCTTCGACAAATTTGGCGAACTAGCTAACATAAGCATTAGCCCACTCCAGCACTTTGTAATAAGTTCATGCTAGTTCAACTAGTAGTTGAGGAGACTTGATCCTGTGGTACCACAATGGACCTCTTCTAACCTAAGAGTGACTGCACTTTCTGTAGCCTGAAAATCGAACATAGCCTAACCTAACCTAAGGGACGCACAATTGACGGAACTTAACCTATAAAGTGGCAAGATTAGAGGGTCGTTCCAGAATAGGCCTCATAGGACAAATTGAAGAAAAAGGCGTTAGGTGTTCTCGATTCTGGAGACATGAATTCGCTGAAAGAGGGACCAAAGTTAGGACTTAGTTGAAAAAATAATAGATTGGCATTTGCCAATATTGAGCTCTAAGTAATTTTTGAGGCACCAGATCAAAAACTATCGAGGTCTGTCCAAGGAGACTAGAGTCTTGTGGGGAAGAAATGGGTTTGAAAAATTTGATATCGTCACCGTAAAGGGAGGCGATGGAGTGTTTGATGACTCTCTCAAGATCGTTTATAGCTTGAATAAAAATTAAGAAGGGGACCTAGATGGTTACTTCGTGGGTCACTGAAGGTGTTTAAAAAAGGAGCCCAGAGGACAGAGCTGAAACGGTGGCTATTAAAAATGATTTTCCAGGCTGTCAACTTAGAAACAAGCACTTCCAAACCAAGTTGATTATTTCGCCATCAGTAGCCCTTTTATAAAAAGTTTCCTGTACATGCAAAACATGCATGAAGCAGAGAATTTACTAAAGCTAAATCGAGATCGAGTAAACCTACACCTCAATCAACCAATAGAAGTATTTGGCGCGACAGGTCCATGGGACCCAGGGGCTGGCTTTTCACAACCGTTCATATTGTGTTTCTTATATTCTTTACACGAATGGAAGCGACCTACTGTTTAATGCCGTTTTCGAACGGTGATATTTTATTGGTGAAACTTTTACATGACAGAATACTCTTGGATGTTTGTCAGACGTGGGACCGTGAAATATAATTGTTGGTGTTGTCTGGCGATCGAACCTCGAAGCCCTTGCTCCGTAGTCCAACGCACTGACCACTTGACCTACGGCGCCCACTATAGCTAAAAGTACTTAAGGCGATTTCGTCCTCAATTGTATTGTCACTTTGGGTTCGATGTAAAGACCCTGCTGGCTGCAGCCCTAGAGTCCATTCGTTCTAAGTGTCCTACTCATTTCAAATTTCATTTGACCTTCCTCCTCCAAATCATACCAATTTTTCTTTCAAGATCACAGAAGATACCTTCATGCGCTTTTAATAGGGTACATGCTTCAGCGTCATAAAGTAGAAATGGGATGATCAAAGTCTTACGTATATAGAATTTAGGTAGAGCCTTACTGCTCAGTTGCCTTCTCTGCCCAAAGAAACAACTGAGATGTTATTCTAGGAATTGATAGGAGACAAGGTTCCTTAATACACCAAAGGAGCAGATAAGAACATCAAAGCATTGCTTGAGACTGTAGCTCAATAATTAGGTTCATGATGGAGTCCGTACTTTACCTTCTAGTGGTGGTTTCAGGGCAACTAAATATACATATAAACCAGTGTCTAGTGATGGGGGTCTTCGATGACAAGGTATTTTACGATAACTAAGGGCTCAAATATGGAATCCAGCTGAATTGCAATAAGATATGTTTGTGCTTCGTACTTTTTTGTCAACGGGAAATATTGGAATCCGACCCAGACTCTCTGACTACATTGACGACAGAGAATTTATCTTTCACAGAACACTACACTAATAAACACATCCTCGAAACAAACTCTTCGGCTGAAATACACATTTTTAAATAACAGCTGAGTCAAGAATTTTTATTATCTTTGTGTCTTGATCAACGGTGGCACCAAGCGGGACGTAACCAGTCGTATCCGCAAAGCAAAGTTTGACTTCAGAATGTTGGCCAAAATATGGCGAAGCAATGCAATCATAATCACTCAATTTTACGAACATCAGAGTTTCAAACCAAAGTTTATCCTCATTTCCAATGTGTATTTGCTAAAAGTGACAAAAAGATTGCATACTCCTAGGATTAAGTTAATTAAGAATGAAACTAAACTAAATATGATAGATGCAACACGTGGAAAGTGATCTCTTTTATCAAGAAGAAACTGTAAACATGCCTACAAAATATTTTAAGTATTTATTAGCCCAACCATATCCTTATTCAAAGGACAACATGCTACGAAAGCAATACTCTTAATGGGTACTATGCAACCCTTCAATCTGAAACGGCTGAAGAGATGATCTATCGACGAGGACTAGTTAAAATTTTGGGTAAATAGATTCTTTAAAAATGAAACCTACCATATGTGGGCTATAATAAAAATAAAAATAAAAATTCAAAACGTTGCCTAAAATGGCACGTATCATATGGATTGTGTGTTTTAACGCCGTGCAGCCCAACTTTTAAACTCTCATCCACGGCAATACTCACCCACGTGTCATATCTCTATTTCCCAAAACGCATTTTAAAATACCAAAGAATACATTTTAAGAATCCCTATAAATTTATCACAGGTATTTCGACTAGAATAAAAGCGTGGACCAATACCGTAGTCCAAAATTTATTCTCAATCCAATGAAATGTTATTTATAGTTCAAAAAACTTATTGGTATTCAATTGCAGCATTGTCAATAGGCTGGCCTAGTTGTTTATTAAATTTTTCTTGGACAATACATTTCAATACAATCGAGTTCCCATTTCGTGGTGTTCCCTGTAACATTGTTTTCGAACGTTTCCTATAACGATAACATAAAGCCAAATTTAATCAAATGCACAACCAGCATAACGTGCGAGAAACGTTATAGCGTACACAAATGCACACTCGTGCTGAGCTTATGGAATGCAAATTGGATTCATATTCAATTTCATGATTCAAAATCTGCCGAAAGCAATATATTTTGCAAAACTATTAAACCAGATGTATGTACATACATAACGAAGTGATTGGTTTCAGTGAACTCCTATTCCCATTTAGGAACGAATGGCTTATCGTAATTACACTAGATTTGAATTTAATGTTTGGTTTAGAATCAATTCTACAATTTCACTACATTTTAGGAGGGAATCATTGGCGTCATTGAGGAGAGATATTCATTTTCAAATTATATGCAAATAACAACCATTGCAGGGGCGGCTGCTCTCCGGGGAGTATGAAGCCGATCAAGGATATAGTACGTTTACGTTGATTAAAAGAGAAGATTCTAAGTAAACATCTTTAGACTAAGCCGAAGATATATGTACATATGTTAGGTCTTTCGTAAAATCATACGAATCAAACAAATGACCGGAACTGTAATAAAAAGGACTGAAACATAGTGGGAATTATAAATTGTTTTCGTCACATAAAGGTACTTCTCGGTTTTTGGGACTTAAAGAGCAGGTGATCCGTGTCCGATTCCGTTTTCGTGAAACATGTTGAGTTAACGAAACGAAAGTGGAGGACCACGTAAGCGATTAACCACGTAAGCGAGAAATGATTTTGAAAAATACTATTTTAGTTTATTGGAATGATAAAGCTGATTTTCATTTAGACGAAGATATTATTTTGGTAAACACAGCACGCCCATTTTTAGTGTCATTTAAGGGGCTTTACTACAAATGCTAGACTGGTGCAGCAGCGGAGGACTATCCATCAATCCTTGCAAAATCGTTCTAGTGCCTTTACAAAAAGAAAACTGGTCAATCTACATAGGACCTATCACCAATTTAGTTTATTCCAGTGAAGTTATATATTTCGTCGTAATACTTGACAAACGGCTTAGCTGGAATTCTCATATCAAATCCGCCATCAAGGGCGCCACTAGGGCCATGTGAGCATGTAGACGCCTTTACAGCAGAACTTGGAGTCTAAACTCAAAAATGATATATTGGATGTATACAATGATGGTGAGGCGCATTATCACGTACGAAGCCATAGTTTGGTGGCCTAATGTTCTTGAACGCCTGTCTATGTATTACGAGTGCCATGCGTACCTGCCCTACGGCAGCATTAGAAGCTGTTGTTGGGCTTTCTCCCCTCAAAATCTTCATTAGGAAGATGGCCGCTGAGTGCGCTATCAAGCTGCAGCTAGAATACAACTGAGACTTAATTTTCAAAAAGGACATGTTTTGCACTATCCCCGACATCATAGTCAGAAAGTACTGTTTCGGTAGGTTATTTGAGGTAGAAATATTGGACGGCGCAAACTGGTCTAATGGTGTTCCGGCATTAGATTCTAGAGGTCTGATCTGGCTTACAGATGGATCGAAGATGGAAACTGGAGTTTCTGAAGTATCGATACCTATGGGAATGAGACCCACGGTTTTCCAAGCTAAACTCCATGCCATTGAGATCAGCGCTAGGATAAACTTTAGTAAAGGTATTAAAATCACTAGGTTATATATCTTTTCAGATAGCCAGGCAACACTTAAAGCGCTGTCGTCCAATTTAAAGGACTCTATATCAGTTAAATCAGACATAACAGGGTGAAACTTGGTTGGGTCCCTGGTCATCAAGGAAGTACAGCCAATGAATCCGCAGATGAACTAGCTAGGGCTGGCTCAGAATCTGCGTTCATAGGACTTGAACTCTACTGTGGTGTCAATTGGGCTGCCTTCATAGTGCTGATTAACGATTGGGAACACAAACTTCGTCTGGCCATCTGGGAAAATGTCTCAGGGCTGAGACAATCCAAGCAATTAAACAGGCCTTATTCCTACAAGGAAATCCTCAATCTATACAAGAATTGTATTAGAAAGCTAGTGAGTTGTCTTACAGGTCACTGCGGCCTGCGGTATAACCTTAACAAGCTCAAGCCTAGAAAGCCTAAAAACGAAATGTAGGTTCTACACGGAATCGACGAATCTTCTGAGCACATTCTCTGTGAATGCCCAGCATTATATTGGTTATAAAGGCGTATTTTCCATAAAAAAAATATGTTCGTCAGCGGAGTTGAGACATTCTGCTGGTAAGGACGTACTATCCTTCATTAGGAAGGTGGTACGACTCTTGGTTCAATCATACCCTTACTGATACAATAGATCATTCCATCTTTTAAATCTTTATAGCGTGTAGCTGGCGGTTAAAGAAGTCATAAGGAAAACGTGATGTCTGCTAGGGATATCCGCATCTATTCGGACAGCCAAGCAACTATCAAATTCTAGGAATCAATCTCTATTAATTCTTTAGCAGCTCTATACTTCCGATCGTCTCTCACGGAGATGACTGAGCAATTCAATATTCGCTTGTTTTGGGTGCCGGGGCTTAGGGACATTCTAGGGAATAAAGTCGTCATAATAGAAACAACTTTACCTATTTTGCTGGACAAAGGCAACTTAGGTATACCAATCGCTAAACTAAAACTAAACTAAACTAAAATTCAAGTTGGATGCTATCGAGAGTACAAACTTTAGGTAGACAGGTGGATCAAATTTTTTGGTGACAAACCAAACCAAACCACTCGTCTCTCTTACATATGTATGTCAACAGTAGGGAAGTTAGCTCGACGCACAACCCCCAATTAGCTGGCCCCAGGAGGGCCAGTTCCCTTTTTATAACCCTAAGACAAGTGGAAGGATTTTCCGGAGTCAGTAACTCAATTCGGGGATATGAGCGCTGCCGTTGGCTAACTTAGGGTTCATCCGCTACCAACTCTTTTCCAACACCCTGCCTCAGTGTTGGAGATCCCTATAGACTTGGTATTCAATTATGTCGAAGCAGCTCATATAGAGGTAACACTAATAGTTCGACCTGACTGAAACTGGTAGACGCCACTGTTGAATTCCTTTAGGGAATACGTTCGCTGCCTCCTCCTGGATAAAGTGAAAATGCTTTAGTAAGGTACCACCAAAGACCTTCTAAAGCGGTTGGTTACCCAATTTTCAGGTACTAGGCACCCAGCAACCACCAACGTGAACGTCTAGAGTAGGAGTTGATAGTAAGGGCCTATCGTGAGAATGCTTGTTCTCTCATATGTTCGCATCACATAGAAAATACCCTACACTAACTATAGGTAAGGGGCTACCTTGAGGATATATGTATACTATTGGTAAGATAGTTGTGACTTTCACCGATTTTCAATAGACTCTTACAGTTTACCAGAGGGTTTTCCTTCAGAGTTCAGCAGTAAATCCGAGTATATTCCATCTTGTTTCAGGCTACAGCGTATTTCGATTCGCTATTCTTCTTTCAAAGTTCGAACTAATCTGTTATATGCTTTTCGGTTTCGTCACAAATTCAAATCTGAGTTTAACCACGAACCTGTCTTTTTCAATGGACTTTGCTTTACATATCAGTTCAAAACATATAGTGCCATAGATGTCTTGACTAGCCTCCTGTACCCATTGTTTCGTTTTGAGTTTAAATGGAGCTTTAATGGATTTATCTGATTCCTTCATGAACCACATGCATTAAAGTTTTCTCTGATTCCTCATTTGGAATTTGATGTGCTACGAGTATGTCTTTAAGGTCTGAGCGGATTGCATTGTGTGGCATTTGTAATGACTAAAGCTACCAATTGGACAGCGCTAGGTCAAACAACTCCAGTCTGTACCGTAAGAAATATTGGAAGCAAAACCTTATTGATAGTAAAACTAGATGATAGTATAAACTCCAGAAGAGATTTTGGCAGGAGCACCGCAATATTCAACAAGATGTATCTTTCTATGTATCTTTTTGATCCCACAATATTCTAGTAGCGCAAGAACTACATTTGGTGATTGGGTAGTAATGAAATGCATTGGTGAAATCTCTTTCTCTTTGACAACATAATACAAGTCCTAAAACGAGGTCAGGGGTTTTTCGGCGTGATAACGTCACATCCCATCTAGCTTCTTCCAGTGTGCTGAGCAAAAACTACTGGATTCATCAGTACTAGATCCGTAAAGTCCAAATCATATCTGTTCTATCAGTAAGTGGCACGTTTTTCGATTCACCGTAAATTCATCTCTGTTAATCAGGTCATTTGAACAAAAAATCCTTGGACATGGGCTCCTAAAATGGCCCCGCAAAGCTCATACCCGGCTGTACCTTACCATAGCTTCACTTCAGCCATAGCCATAGCGAACTTTGCTTGAATTTTTTGATCCGCTCTATCGGTTTGAGTGTATTTTCACAGTTTGGACTTGGGTAAAACAATAATGCTCCTAAGTCGGACGTGTATAATCCCAGTGCCTTCGTAATCTTACTGTGCACCCGAAATTTATATCAGCTATCCACACAGCTCATTTGAGACACCACTTCCATTCTCTATGTCTAGGGCCCACACATTGTACCTAAATAATCGAAATCTATCAGTAACTTCATATCATACAAAGGTTTAAAACTCCTATCAAATTTCGTGGCGCCAACTTTTCTTACCTGCATCCTGACGGACAGTACATAAGTACTCATCTCTTTGTAAAAAGAAATTTGTCAACACGTGCATTTCAAGTCCGAACCTACCAGGCACTAGACATGGAACGACCAACTTTTTCTTCTCTACTTCAAGGCACACGAATACTCTTGGGCAAACTAATGAAGGTACTTTGTAGACACAAAGTTATTTCGGTTTTTGTGTTGACATATTCTGTTTGGACATTTTTTTTTTTAGCAACAAACAAGGACCTTTAGAACGTTCAAACCATCCCCAACAAAGTATCTTACTGTGCCAATTTATTCATGAAAACTTTATTTCATGCTAAAAGCAATGCGAAATCATTTGAAATGTGACAAAATGTTTTGCTAATGGTCGGTTTAGAGGGCACTATCAATAATATCATTACCGAGGACATTGTCAATCAATTTCCGCGAATCCAACCAAAACGACTGGAATTTGTAATAAAAGACCAACAATAACGTTATTGTCACGTGGGTGTAATGTAAAACACAATCACCCTTAGTAAATTATACGCTCGAATGTGAATTTCTAGGAATCGCTCAATTCACTCAATGTAATTGGTCAAGGACATTCGCCACCATGAACACTCTGATCTGGTCATCATTGTAGGTAGACCAGGTGAGTAAACAACCAAACACAAGCACGATCAAAATATAAACAAAAACTCCACCGAGTTGCATAATAATCCAGAAAATGTTGTTTGCGCACACATTAACCAAAGTAATGTCGGATGGAATGGACGGAAGAATGTACTTGATGAAGCAAAAGAAAACAACAAATTGCAACCGATTGGTCCTTGAAAGCCGGTGCGCGATGAGTGCGCGAGGATTTCAATCCGAAAATATCTGTTGCATGATAAGTAGCACGTAATCTCCAAAACCAAGATTGCACACAGAAGTAATTTCAGGGAAAATAAATGCCCCCCCCCCCCAACCCCAGGTGCGCAATTACTTATCTACCGTATGAATGTTGTGAGTATTGTGGGTTAAGTATTTTTATTTTTTTTTGCTTTTTGCATCGGCGGCGAATAAATTTACACTAGGTGTGTGTAATCTTTAATTCGGACATTGACTCGGCGCGTTGACATTTGTGCCGAAAAAAAAAAAAAAAAACAAAAAAAAACTTTCGAAATTGACCATGATCTGGATTCGCGTCCAGGTACATCATCAACGTCGTTGTCGTCGTGGTTGTCGCCAGCGGCGATTGGAGCGGTTTTGGTATTCACCTACTTAACGTCTGCCGTGCGTCTGCAAAAAGGGCGTTTAAACATTTCACATCCATAAAGCAATAACGAAACACTATTCGGTTGATAGCCAAGTCGCCGTGGGAATTCCCAATTGGATATTAACATGTAATTTCTTTTCAGTCAACGGAATAATGGATTTATTTTTGGATTTCGGATATGATACCGGTTTGGGTTTTTGAATTTCAAATTAATAACCCAGACGCGGGCGGGTTTCCTTAACTTTGGTCGACGTTATGCGTAGGCATAATGGTCTTTGTCCTATGAGTAGGTTTTTTTTCGCAGAATTGGTCAATTAGGGGATACTGGGAGTCAACATCGTTCGAAAGTCATCCTCTTCTAAATTCTTTAAAACAGATTCTAATATCACTAGGTCTGTACGATAGTTGTAGCATTTCTAGGTTTTCAGGACAAAAGCAAGGTTTTCAACTTTATCCAACTACAGACCTTCTTGTAACCTTTCGTATAATATCGCAATAGCAGCAAGAAAGGTCATACCATAAGTATTTATTGTACGGTTAGATTACTATGTATGAACTTGAATTGTGCTTCCTTGAGTTAGTATTCAATTTTAGTTCAATAAGCATAAGTTATTCAAAGATAGCATTCAACTTCAGAGAATAATTCTGGTTCTGTCATTGACTATGTTCTGTGTACGACATCTACAGGGAATATTTTATTTAGCCAAGAACATAACCATCACTGATTTAAGCAATTACTAGAACCCGCTTGAAATAGAATTCACAATGGATTATAGATTTTAGTTTTAAAGATACACAAATTGTAAAAAACGTGTTTTAATGTATTTCAAACCATATTTAAAAAAGAATATAGTAGTTAATACTTAGTTTTCTATGGTACGTAGCAATAAAATCAGTTTGGACGACGAAAGCTTTAAGGTTTTAAAAGCCAGTAGCAAGCAAAGGATGCTGTCGAAAGACAGCTAATGACACAAGCAGACAAATATTTCTTATGGCTTCACTTCTCAAACAGATGATTTGCATATCTACCCAAAAATTCTTTAATTTAAGGAACTTCTTTAAATCAAAATCGCATGGTCACCTCCATGTGGTACCTTGATGAAAAGGAGGCAATAAGCAGTACTGCACCGTGGTTACACTAGACGTCAGGAGCGCCTTCAACTCGGTAAATTGGAGTTTAATCATGAGAGCGTTGAGGAACATGCAAGTGCTAAGCAATCTGCTCCAGATAATTAAAAGCTATTTTGAAGACAGAATCGTCTTCTACGATACGGACGAAGGGCCGAAAAGACAACAAATTACAGTTCTAGGTTCTGCTCTGTGGAACATTATGTATGATGCAGTACTACGTATGCAGAGACCAAGAGGAGTGGACATAATCAGATACGCCGATGACATCGCGGTGATAGTAGTGGCTAAAACCCTAGAGGAGGTGACACAAAACTGCAACAGCACCATCAAAGACGTGAAGATATGGCTTCGTACATCAGGTCTGGAATTAGCAAATCAAAAAACGGAGGCTGTCCTCATTAGCAGCTGCCTGACCATACAGGTAGGAGAACACAGCATCGATTCGAAGCCCTTCATAAAGTACCTAGGGGTACTGCTTGATCATAGGCTCAACTTTAGAGAGCACCTGATCCACACAAGCGCCAAGCCCAATCGGGCGGTTGCCGCAATATCCCGGCTAATGCCAAATATTGGAAGGCCCAGGCAGCCAACAAGAAACCTGCTTGCGATAGTGAGCAAGTCAATACTCATGTACGCAGCCCCTATATGGGCACCGACAACAACAATACATTCGTACATGAGAAAGATAAACGCTGTGCACAGATGAACACGGCTCAGAATATACTGTGCATACAGAACGGTATCGGGGGACGCTATAAGTGTTATACCGGCGCGAATGCCTATTGAATTGGAGGTCAAAGTAGCGGAATCAATATATATTGGCGAAAACCCAGAGAGAGAGGCCATCAGAGCAAATGCTAACATGAATGGCAACGGCGATGGAACGCCTCGAAAAACGGTCGGTGGACACACAAATTTCTACCGAATATAGAAGAGTTGACCAACAACATCATAGATGACCCATTCTGCCGTCACTGTGAAGGCAAAGTCCAGAATGCCGAGCACATATTGCTAGAATGTAAAAAATTTGAAGCAGCCAGAAATGCCCTTGAACGAGAGGTAGGCAGTGCGTTAACCCCCAAGGAAATTGATATCGTTCATACTATCAACAAAGGAAGCATGGGAGACCGCCAACAGAATCCTTGCAAACATCATGCAGGAACTACGGGTGGAAAACCAAACCCTAAGAGCCCAACAGGGAAATCATAAAGAAGACATGACGTCAAAACCTGCCCCTATGAAGGAATGCCTTGACCGGCGGTACCTTAGGGGGAAACAGGACAGTAGTAGTAGTTCTTACCAACGATATGAAGGGTTAGAGGTTGTGCATTGAGGTAACTTCCTACATCGAAAAAAAAGTTTTAGTTACGAGTCAAGAAAAATCCACAGATACGTATGATTCAACTCTTGACTCCTCTTCAAGCGTGATAAAGGTAACGACTATCGGATCTCCACATAAATGATCCCGACAGATGCAGAGTCTATGTATTTGGATACGGATTTGTCGGAAGCCATTGGAAGTAGTCTTAGGCAAAAAGTCTTGAAGAAGACTTAATATGGACTCACGCCTCCACCGAAAAGAAAGATGACAATACCAAAGACAGCTTTTACGAGCTCGTGCAGAAAACCTATGAGGACTGCCTTAGCTATGATGTTAAGATTTTCCCTGGGGATTTTAACCCAAATCTAGGACAGTAACTCCCAGGGTATCATTAAAGAATGTCGAGTAGCAAAGAAAGATCATTTAAATGCGCTATATGTAGATATGTATGTAACTGATGGTTAAAAGTTTTTGCAGATCCTTCATTGATCCCAATGGCATTCTTAAACACATTCTGGGCATAACTTTTATGCACTATTTGAATGACATTGTGGTACCTAGTGCAATAAAACATTGTAGTTCTCACAGATTCCAAGAAATACCATCCAAAAGAGTAAAACATAGTTTGAGTAAACATTTTCATCAGCACTGTACAGCATGGTCATTGGGACTTTAGCATTCACTGTCATCGTCATGCCCAAATAGATGAGTCAGAGCAGAACAAAAAATCTAGGTTTTAAGTTTTTTAATAGATAGGTTTGGAATAAATTTGTAGACGCAGGGAGGACATAAAACCCTTTCGAGACATAATTCCAGAATTGTTTCTTTAAAGCTGGGACATAAACCTATAGTTCGTAGAAAGATAATCAAGCATAATGCTTACAAGATTTGATACTGTATGAGCGGTGATCGTTAACGTACTACGAAGCGGAGCGGTAGCGGGGCAAGACTGAAGTATTTTCGTCATAAAAACTTGAACATGACTATACACTTTTGAAAGTGTTAAAAGGATTTCCATTCTTTTCTCCGTAGGGTTTAGCCACTTACTCAAATTTTTTGATCCGCTAAGGGTAGGCACTTGTTGTCAGGCAGGCCCCTATGTACACATAAGTTAGGTGGGACATAAGGCCACACACTTTTTTTTGTAGATTTATGTCCCGATGCCTAAAATAGTCAAAAAAAAAAAACAGAGCCCGCTACACCGATCTTTTCATAGAAACACATCGGATGGACACCTCAACCGACCTGATGACAAAACCGATTTCAGCGTAGGTAACATATGTACATCTATGTAAGTTCATATCTCAATAGTGGACTCCCTGCGTCAAATTTATAATCCTAGCGCTTTGTTTTCTCGATAGATTTCACCTCCATTCCCATGTGTGCATTCTTCATCAGAATGTGTCCGTAGAACATTACAGATTCCTAGAGTCGAATTCATGGACAATGTTCTGCGAAATGATTATAGAAATGGAAAGCTCATGATTATTAGCCTAGTATGATAGATGAATTTTTTGTATAGCTAGGTGTTGACACTATTGTTAGTTGGTCCAACTGCTGGTTGTTCCGCTAGTCCGCCCTAGATTGGGTAGAGTGTTACTGATAAATTTATTCCTCGGAAACCCCGACAAGTACGTATAGATATACATAGGTAAATATTTTGGTTAGATACGTGTTATGGACATTTCTACTGTGGAATGCTACCACCAACTCACCGAGATACAAAATTAAAATTCTCTCGATCGAATGATTATTCTAATCAAAGTATTCACTGCCAATGCTCGAATTCTATTTCTGCAATAAAATAAAAATAAAAAAAAAAAAAAATAAACCCCCAAAGCAGTTCATTCATATTTTGCATGTATCGGTTTGAGAAAAAGTGAATGACTCCGTTGGAGGTCAGTAAGCTAGCGATGAAACCAAGCGTTCCAATGTGTGTTCACATCTTTTGTGCTAACAATGTGGTTGGATGGGTATAGAAATGGCATAGGAACTGCTTAAATATGCTTGAAGCCAGATATTCAAAAATTCTTCTCACCCTCTGCCGCCCATCCAACAATAGTATCCGCATCCGTGCACGAGCTGAGATTGCACTCGATAGCGTCTCGGAATTAATTACATTAGAACCAGACAACGACGGATTATTTTATGTTGACTTAAACGAATGGGTCTCTGGTTCTTAATGATCGCGCTTGCCATTTACACTCTAAAGAATGCCACCGATTTATAGGTATTGAATAATTTTCTTATTAAATAATTATTGATTGCTCATTTGTTGTTGTTTTTTCTTCTTTTTAACTCTGTAAGTGTGCGAACACGCCGCCCGCCGTGATGATGATGATGATATCGATGCACAAGTTGAAATCACCCAAAGACCTTGGAGTGAAGTGCTTTCGGGGAAGACAAAACGCTGGAGACGGCGACGGCATGTTGGGGAATAATGAGAACGCGTGCGAGGCCTTGAGCTTGATGCTACCGTATGACATTAGGGAGGACTGTCTTGTTGGTAGGCACGCCTGACATTTATAGCGTTTTTTTTTTTTTTTATTGATATTTTACCTATTAGGCGAACATTGATGTGCACTTCATTTGATAAGAAATTTTAATTTTGGTTTTGAATTACAAAATCATTAGAAATTGTTATCGCTCCGACGGGGGGATACTGCATTAAATGGTGGAGAGGAAATCAGTCTAAAAGCATAGTCATGCGACAAGGTCTTATCGGTTTGGGTGTTGACGCAAAGGATGAATTGACTAGATGCTTACAGAGCGGATCTGGATTTACTCACGTATACCTGCGAGTACTGACGTGATATGAATTTTTTTATTGATCTTAGACATTCCTAGCCGAAAATGGGTGTGGATGTTAAGGTTCCAGTGGTATTTATCTCGCTAGAAGGTGGGAATTATGTCTATCATTGATGGCACTGCTTAATAGTGAAGACAAGGTCGGCTTTCTACTGCGACCATCTTTATCCCTTCAGACTTTGTAGAGTTGATCTTTTCACAAATTGAAAAATTTTTTGGCAGTCTCTTAGGATCCACAATAATGTTTCGTACCATCTACGTAGCTGCTATCGTGAAGGCTGTACCTATGTTTGCAGTAAAACAGCAAAGAATCATCAAAACGTCATAATTCGTAGGTATTTGACCAAAGAAGGCTTTTAAGACTATTTGCATTTTAGTACAGTTTGGAAAATTTTAATGTAAACGTGATGAAAAATTTCATCAAAAAAATTACTATTTTTAGACGGAGTCGATGCAGATATTTGTCAGATTTTGTATTCCATTACTAACCTCAGCGTTTGTACTTTAGATTAAAATAAAAACATCACCACTTTTCATAAAAATGTTGCATTGTTCTATTCACTTAAACTGACACCTCAATTCTGTGATTTATTGAAGGACCAACTATTAGTAGTTCCCATTCTATTCTAGGTCTTCCAACTTCACAAATAAGTAACTGCCATGAGGTCCCTTACGCCTGTTGGCGAAGGCAGAACATTCACACAGGAGATAACCAACAAATTCTACTTCTTCTATGAAGTCGTTGTAAAGTATCCCCAAACGTTTAGCATGAGTTTTCATGCCGCAGATTCCGGTAATGAGAATAGAGACGGTTCGTGCGTCACTGCGACTAAGCTTGACTAGAAAAATTGTTCTCCTCCTGTTAAAGGTCGAACAAAAAAATTCTAGTAGTTGCGCATATATCTAAAAGGCCTCAACAAGCGTTAACTTTCCCGATAGCCTCGTTATCGATAGAGTTTTTTATGGAGCCGAGTGGAATTTTCGCAAAGAGGAGATACCGCCTGCAATTTCATTTGCTATTTAGTTATCTAAGATATCCATACATATGTCCTGATAGCCTAGGATATATCGACAAACAGTTTGGAACCGTCAGTGTAGAATGTCAGCTCTCCTTCGTTAGTAACCTCTTGATTTAGCTCATCCCGACTGGTCAAGAATTCTGATAGTGAACCTCCTGATAATTTTCAGTACCGGGGACATATAGTGGGTTTCATTTTGATTGTTTGTCACCTTATATCGATCCACGACCCAAGACGTAACCAGAATCCTGATTCCTTCAGTCTAAGTGCTATTTTTGCCGACGACTAAGTATGAACCCCAAGATATCCAGTGCCTTCCACCCAAAGACCCGCTGTTTACCACATATTGAGAGTCTTAACTTTAAGAGTCTTGTGCCTTTGTGTATACTACAACACGGTTTGGTTTCAGGCCCCAGGTGTTGGTGAAAGCTACACATGCTTTCTTGATGCCATAGACTGTTTTCCCTCTTACTTAGTTTGGAACGCACGATTATACCAAGGCATCGTGCTTATTTTGAGATGTTCAATTCAACTCTAACGTTTCTTGGGGCATCCAATACAGAAATTGTGATTTTCTTAATGGAAAGGACGATTTCTGTCTTGAAGTCTTTGTTGACTCACAGACCATAGCTACCAACCCTATTTTAAGATAGTTGTAGTACATAATTAAGCTTTTTTCTTTAGAACTAGATGGTGTTTACCTGATATTAGGGTGACAATACCATCGGCGTAAGCCTGCATCTTGAAGCCATTACCCTGTAATATTTTCAAAATCGCATTTACTACAAGGATCCAAGGTGAAAGAATGCTAAACTTAGTGGTACCCCTGTCAACTGTTTTCGTGCTGCTAGTGTCCACCAACTTTAAGCTAAGCATTCGCTAACTTAGCACCAGACCAATTGAATCGCAATAGTCGGAGCAAAGATTGCAGGATGCTAATAATTGTAGGCTTCCTAAATGTCGAGGAACGCCCCAAAGTGAACACCTTGTGATTTCCACCATCGAGACTATTATTTTCTTTTCATCATATTCTTCATTGATTTTCCTTTTAAATATGTATGTAGATACATATGCATCCTATCATTTACACAGATAGTTGGTTTCCAATCATGTTCGTGACATATCTATACATATGTCTAAGAGGAGGTTTAGTATTTTTATCTGCATCCAGTCTTGTGCCATGTTCTCACAAGCGTTTTTTGAGTCTGAGAGTGGCCGCACCAGGCCCACACAACAGCTTCACCTACCAATTCTTTACCAAAGGTGCCGGCGCGGCGGCTTAATCATTATGATGATGAACCTTTTAAATCATCATTGGCATTCTTTTCCCCGATTACCTTCCAGCTTTTCATGTCAGTTGAAAAGTTCTGAGGTTTAATAAGCTCAAATGCAAAGGAATCCTCTTACCAAGTAAGGCAAAGAACTTAAGGACGAATAAGTACTCTATTTACTATAGGGCTTACTTTCCCAATCCAGAAATCTTAAACAATTTTTCCATTTAGTAGAAGCAAAGCTTTTCTAAAGCCGTTGTCACTACTACCAACTCTACAAACTTACTTACTTAACGGGCTCCCGACCCGTGAAGAGTCTCTGCCTGACACACAGCAGCCTTCCACTCTCTTCGATCCCGGACACGCTGCTTCCAGTTATCTAGACCAAGCGCTCTGGCATCCGCGATAGCTTGATCCTTAAAACGGAGGTTCGGTCTTCCTTGTCTTCTCGAACCTGGGGGCTGTGATTCGAAGATCCTCTTTGCTGGAGCATTATTGTCCATTCGCTCGATGTGGCCGAGCCAGTGTAGTCGACGTGTTTTGGCTTTTTGGACTACATCCACATCCTGGTACAGCTCATAGAGTTCGCGGTTATATCTTCTCCTCCATTCGCCCTCCTCGCATACGGGACCGAATATCCGACGAAGAATTTTTCTTTCGAAAGTGTTCAGTATTTGCTCTGCTTTCCTGCTTATCGTCCAGCACTCGGCTCCATACAGCAGAACTGGCAGGATCAAAGTTTTGTAGAGCATACATTTCGTCTTTCGAGTTAGGAGTTTTGACCCCATTTGTTTCGCCAAACCGAAGTAGCAGCGGTTTCCTAGGGTAAGTCTTCGTCGAATCTCCACTAAGTTGTCATTCGTGGAGTTGATATTTACTCCGAGGTAGGTAAACTCCTTAACCACTTCGAAGTTACTGTTGCCAACAGTGACGTTTTGTCCTAGGCGGTGGACAGATGCTTCTTTGTTTGTTGACAACATGAATTTGTTTTGTCCTCATTCACTTCAAGGCCAACACGTTTCGCCTCTTCTTCAATTGCCGTAAAAGCCTCTAACACGGCGCGCTGGGAGCGACCGATGATGTCGATGTCGTCTGCGTATCCCAGCAACTGGACAGATTTGTTGAAGATAGTGCCTTCCGTGTTTACACCTGCCCTGCGCACTATCTGTTCCAGCACAAGATTGAAGAAGTCACATGATAGCGCATCCCCTTGCCGAAATCCGGTGCATGTTTGGAATAGTTCAGAGGAACTGTTGCCGAATTGCACGTTGCACCGCGTGTTATCCAGCGTCACGCGGCACAGCTGGATCAGTTTAGCCGGGATCCCGAATTCGGCCATCGCCTTGTAGAGCTCAAGACGATGAATGCTATCATATGCGGCTTTAAAGTCGATGAAGAGATGGTGAGTCTCGACTTGAAATTCGTTGGTCTTTTCCAGGATTTGCCTTAGTGTGAAAATTTGGTCGATCGTCGATCTGCCGGGCCGGAAGCCACACTGGTACGTGCCGATTAGTGTGCTGCAGAAAGGCTTCAGACGTTCACACAGTACGTTGGATAGGATCTTATATGCGACATTAAGCAGGGATATGCCTCGGTAGTTCTTACAAGACATAGGATCGCCTTTCTTGAAGATGGGGCATATAGAGCTGATAGTCCAGTCATCGGGCATGACTTCATCCACCCACACTTGGTTGATGACTTGGTGCATGCACCCCACCAAAGCATTACCACCATGTTTGAAAAGCTCTGCTGGTAGACCATCAGAGCCGGCGGCCTTCTTGTTCTTCAGCTTTTTGATAGCTGAGCCGACCTCTTCAAAACTAGGAGGGGGAATGGATTCTTCATTGACTGGATGCGGGTTCTCTTCTTGCCCTATCACTCTCTCTACCATTAAGTAGCTGCTGGAAATGCTGCTTAAATACATCTACTATTCCCTGTGCTTCGGTGACTAGGTTTCCTTCACTGTTTCGAAGAGCCTGCGTTCCGGGCTTGAAGCCAGCTGCCAGTTGCTTGGCTTTCCTGAAAAACATCCGGATGTTGTTCCTATCGCGGGACTCTTCGATATCCTTGAGCTGGGAGGCTGCGTGGGCCCTTTTCTTCTTACGCAGTATCTTCTTCTCCTCCCTTCTTCTGGTTCGATACTCTTCTCTCGCTGCCCTTGTTTTGCGTTGCAGCGCTTGCAAGTGTGCATTTTCTGTCACCTTTTTCCGGCGTACGCATTCATCATCATACCAAGGGCTCTTTTTGGGTGGTGGCTGGTAGCCTATGGTGGTCTCTGCTACCCCGTTGATGATGTCGCGATACTGGTTCCACAGATTGTTGGCGTTTGTGGATGGTGAATGCACAGCGGAGAGTCTCTCACTCAGGCGCTCCCTGTAGGCTCTGGCTACTCCAGACGTGCTAAGGCTTCCAACGTTGAATTTCTTTTTCTGGGCGGTCTGCAGCTTCTTCTCATTGGATAGTCGAGCTCTGAACTTAGCTGCAACAAGAAAATGGTCAGAGTCGACGTTTGCCCCTCTGAACGTTTGCACATTCAGAATGTTGGATGCGTGCCTCGCATCTATTAGCACGTGGTCGATTTGGTTGGCGGTTCGACCATCTGGAGAGCGCCAGGTTGCTGTGTGGATTCGTAGTCTTGGAAACCTAGTGCTACTTATCACCGTATTACGAGCTGCTGCAAAATCGATTAGCCGGAAGCCGTTGTCTGTTGTCGTGTCGTGGAGGCTGTGCTTTCCAACTAATCCGCCGAAGATGTTTTCCTTACCGATTTTGGCATTGAAGTCCCCGAGTATGATTTTGACATCATACTCCGGACAGGCTCCGTAGGCTCCGTCCAGGAGGTCATAAAACTCCTCCTTGATAGAGTCTTCAGCTTCGTCGGTAGGGGCGTGTGCACATATTATGCTGATGTTTTGAAATGTAGCCTTGATGCGGATCACAGCCAGGCGATCGCTGATCGGCTTAAAGTCAATTATCATTGAGCGTAGCCGATTTCCCACGACGAATCCGCATCCTAACATGTGCAGTCTTTTGTGGCAGCTGTAATAAATGTCGCAATTTTTCCGTTTTTGCATACCTGATCCTATCCATCGTATCTCCTGGATCGCGGTAATATCTGCCTTGTACCGCGTGAGGACAGATTCAAGTTTTTGAATAGCACCAGGAGTGTACAGTGTACGTACATTCCAGGTGCATACTCTTATATCATAGTCCGTGTACGTTCCGGGTCGTGGTATTAAATGAGGGGGTCCAAAGCCTCCACTTAAAAGCAGTCAACCTTCCCAAATCATTCCATTTTCATGTGGTTAAAACTGAAAGTGAAAAAGATTTAACTTAAGCAAAGGGAAACCAAAACCTCCTGAGCCCTGTCCACAGAAAAAAAATACAATCTCTAAGCCCCGTTCAAATCAAATCAATCGATGATAATTATAAAATCAATGATGACCACTTGAATTCCTTTCTATTTCATAGAGCCACTCCATCAAAGCATAAAATATGCGTCGCAAATTCTAATCGTATCTAATATCCACAAGAATTAAGCCATAAAACGAACGAATTCTTTAGAAACTAAAATAAAAAATAAAAAAAGCCTGCGGCTAAACTCTGACGCACTTATAACGATGACCATCAGCAGAGGTTCTAGCATAAATCAAATCAAAATTCTAGAACCAGATAAACAAATCCATGAGAAAAAGAATCTACACAACAAAGCAGGAAGTTTTTGTATAGGGATATCCATGAAATGAATGAACCCGGAGGAGTTATTTGTTTGTTTAGATTTCGAAGTAATTTTTCTTCTTCTTCGGTTTTTTTTTTGCAAATTGCGTTGGAACGCAAAATTTATGTTTTTTATGTTGTGAATAACAATTTTTTTTTATTTTTTTGGTTTCGTTTTCTTTTAATAAATTCGCAAGGATTTTTTTTTAGAATCAGTTTTAATGGGCAATTTAAGTGATAGATCCAAGAGAATTGATTTGTTTTTTTAGGATTTGTTTACCGAGATCGATTTGTGATGCGTAGAAAAATTATGTTTCTGGAAGCTTCTTGTAAACATCCGAATTATAAAGTGAAATTTGAGATCGGATCTGGATGGTACTAATGAGGCTTAACGAGATTTTTTTTCTATACTCGAAGAGATGGAATTTTTTTGGATGGTTATTATGATTGGAAAGTGAAGAGTATGAAATTAAATTTGGAATTCCAAGAGTGGTATGACTTAAGGGGTTATTGTACTTCGTGGCCTTGTATGTAGAGGTCGTGTGTCAGTGCAGTATGTACATATGTAGGTTTGTAAAATATTTACTTATTGGCAACGCAAGTGATTTTTTTCCTGAAAGATGCAGTAAATTTCCACGAAAGTTCTCGGGTATAGCACTTAAAGAAAACCTTTGAACTTAATCATCTTCAGATCTAACAGTGAATGGCTTCATGAAAAGATTTACTAGTCAATGCTTGCAATTGCACTAATTTTCTGTCAGTCTTCGAACCAATAGTTTTTGTTTTTCTATAATTTTTCTCGACACCAGGTATGGAAGGCGATGTACTTCATATTGGAAGAGAGTTTTTTTTTGATATAATCCATGTGAAGCTGTAATGAAGAAAAATGCGATCTAGTACTCTCGTTTCTAGCTTCAGTGCATAATGTGGAATGAAATCAGAGCAGAGTACACAATTTTTTGATAAAGTATCTCTGTAATGTACTTCATCGAAACTACCGAGTCCCCATACCTGGGCTGCATAGCAATAGGTAACTTGTGTAATAGCTTTGAAAATTTTAAATGTTGCCTCGAGTTTAGTACTCCTTTTTTTTATCAATAAAATATTTCCGTTTACTATTTAAACTAGATTTAGCACTTCCTTCTCTTTCTTTCAAATATTTGAATTTGGTTATCACTTCAATATCTTCACGTTCCCAGATCTTTTAAAAATCATTATTTTAATTCTAAGTTTCCAAAGATCGCAGTACATTTCTAACCTATTCATCATTTCTGATGGTACTTATTTCGGTATTTCGTCCGCCAGTATAATGATATCACCTGTATACATGAAGTCTCTGATTCGAATATCATCGATGAACAAATCAAGAAGTCGTGAATTTTTCATAACTTCACTATCACTACACTTTTTTGTTAGGACCAAGCATCTAGATAATCAGATGCTCTACAATTCATCCATACATTGTCTTTAGCTACGCCTATTTTTTTGAGGCGTTTTCATTTAAAAACTGATCTTTATAAAAAAAATTCATGTAACATCCTCAAATGTTCAAAGTTATGATTTGAAAGAAAAATATAGTAAGCCACGCCCACTTTAGTAAAGCTGCATAAAAAGGAAGATAAGGTATCAAAGAACCATTCCAAACGGATTGTGGATTTTCGTAATATTTTTTTCTAGTGAAGAGGAAATATAATCGTTTGGAGAAAGCTGATCCATTTGCTAACATGTTGGAATACTCAGAAAGTTTTCTGGAGCATTTACGAACATTTCATAGGGGATTCTATCAGCGCCTGGTGCTTTATTTAATTTTACCTTTTTTCAAAACTTCTCTTATATCCTCTGCCGTAAACACTGCGTCCAGATCTTGAATCGAATTCCCATGGTTCTGCTTATAGGTGGATTAAAATAATCCTTCAAATTCTCTGCTGCTAAGTTTTACTATATGACATTTATTATAATAAAAATTTTCGGACCACATGTTCTGTAGGTGTAACAATTGCAAGGAACCCAACGAACTAGACATAAGTCCCAGAACAATTAATTGGGAATTCTTCATTAAGCTAGTTGGGAGGATGAGTAGGAACGCGTACTATTATAATAAGGTCGCTCTGGTGTTCCGAAATGTACACCATGGGTAAAGATTAATCTTCTAAAACTCATAAACACTGGAAGCATACGATGTTCATGAGAAACATTCTGTTATAACATTAAAAGTGTCACGCAATCTACGAGGTCTGTACAGATATTTCCTAACAAATTAGTGGCCAAGAGCTAAAGGCCCTCTCTAAGACGATTGGAAATACTTTTCACTTTCCTCAACATATATACATATGTGGGCGCCGTGGCTCAAGTGGTTAGTGCGTTGGACTACGGAGCGAGGGGTTCCAGGTTCAATCCCCAAACAACACCTAAAATTTATTTCACGGCCCCACCTCTCGCGAGCGTCCGACAAACATCCGAGAGTAAAACTGTCATGAAGAAGCTTCTCAAAAACAAAAAACTGCCGTTCGGATCCGGCATTAAACAGTAGGCCCCTTCCATTCGTGTGAAGAATATAACACGCACAGCACGAGTGGTTGTGAGAAGCTAGGCCCTGGGTCCCATGGACCTGTTGCGCCAAAAATTAATTAATTAATTAATATACATATGTACATACTACAAATAGTGAAAATCAAACGTAGGTACAATACAATCTGCATTTCGATACAGGAACGGATTTATTTCCCTCCTGTTTCACGTTATTGTACACAAAATATTAAACGAACACTGATGAGGTTTATCCAGCGCTTCAGGGGACGGTATCATTTAGTTAAAAAGGTTTTTTTGTTAAGAGCGTCCTATTTTTGTTCTTCTTTTGAATAAAACAGTTTGTGTTTAACATATCAAAACAAATTTATTTCGGGTTAAAGAAACATCGATGACATTAAATACAGAAAACAATATCATTTAAATTTCTTTGACTCCTCCAGCATAAAACCCGCACCAAGCAGTCAACTTTTGTGGCTTTTCCTGAATGGTTTCGGGTAGCTGACTTACCAACTTGGAGTGCGCAACTGGAGACAGTTAGCTAAGGATCGGGCTAACTGGAGAGGTTTGTTATTAGAAGAAGAAGAAGACTTGCCCAAATTCGACAATTTTGTATATCAACGAAGCCATTCAGCCAAAAATAGGCTTCATCGCTGAGAATGATTTTGCGATGAAATTCGGGTTCATTTTCGTTCATGCCTAGAACCCAATCACTGATGTTACGTCCCAGCTAATGGTTGTTTGACTTCAGTTCATATCTGAGTCAAAGCTATCCTGAAGTCGGGGAATCAACAAATTTAAGACTTCAATTACATTCGTGGATATAGTCGCAATATTCTCGACACTCCTTGCATTTCTTCGTCTTATTGGCAAGGGAATATTATGAGGTGCGTATGTTGGCTAAAATTCTCCCCCGAGACTCAAATTCTGGACGAGTACTATGACCAAAGTGTTTGCGTTTCCAAGATTAAATGGCAAGTATAGACAAGTTGAAAAGTCAAACAAACCGCAGCTAACTTCGGGCATAGTCGAGAAATTCTATTGGAAATATTAGTTTCGTAAAAATTTGAAGTAATTTGTTTTAATTGGGAATTGTACAAAATGTCTAAAACTAAATACGGCAAATTTCTTGCACGTGTCATATATGTATTTTAAGGCACTAGTGCCGTAAAGTAACTTTACATGTATTTCATTTTAGAAAAATATAATATGCCATAGATATGTATGTCCAGATTAAAAAAAATATGACATTTTATCAAAATCGTTAAAGCCGGTTTAAAACCACTGTAAATACTTGAGAGACATCGTTAGTCGATTACTTTTTTGTTCACCTCAAATGAATTTTGGAATCCATCCCGTAAAAGCATTAGAGAGCCCACGTTTGTTTTAAATTATGTTTTGAGTCCGTTCATATGAAATACCAAGAACAGATTACCAATTACATCTGTTTAGGGATTGATCTACTTCGGTACTTTATATTCGTAACAACATGATGTTCGAAGCAACAGAATGATATTGAAATGAGGAAGTCCTCGATATTTAAAGTATAAGTAGAGGATTAAGATGGATCCAATTGGTATTACAATGTGGATGCAGACTTTAAGAGTCCTCCTTTTTTGTCAACTTAATTACCTATCCTTTCCTAAGCTAAGAGCATATAAATTAAAAAAAATCTGATTAATTGATGAAAACAGGATATCAAGTAATCATGCTGCGTAAAAGGTTTAAATTTCAAAATTCAAAGAATTCACAAATTTATTTTGCCATAAGCTGCTTATATTAGCCGATAAATTCATTAGTTTGTTCTAATTGGTGATTTCATCGACACTAGAAATGCGTGCGTCACAATTGACGTCCATCGACCATCAGTCTACATAAATGTACATATGTAGGTTGATTACTTAAAAAATTTACAAACCACATGCTTAATTAAATTTATACATGTGAAAAGACTCAAAAAAAACATATTTGTCAAACTCTATTTCTTGTTCAAAAATACTGTCGAAAAAATATAAATAGCGATTTAAATTATACAATTTTCTGGTCATAAATGGCATAACAAAACTGTTAAGTTCTTAAAACCATGTCTATATCTATCCACAGGAAAACTCAAAAGTACTTTAAGAATACATACTATTAACAGCAGAATCTCCGATTCAGGTCCTTTAAAAATCACTGGCTTTAATAACAGCAGGTATCTTAGATTCCATCGAATTTACTAGATTTTGGGTGACGTCTGGACCAATTTTGGACCATTCTTCCTGTAAGATACGCTTGATGTCTTGTTTTGATTTAATATCATGCTTATTTGTCACTGCAGAGGTCCAATAGCATTCATATCTGATGACTGGGTGTTGGTTTTCGAAGCTGTTTTCAATCACTATAGATCAATCGTATGCTTAGGATCATTATCCTACTGGAAAATAAATGATCCTTCTTACCCTAAATAAATAGTTGCCACTCTGATGCAGGTTACTCTTAAGAATGGTTAAGTACATGTATCGATCCATTGTTTAATCAATGAACACTAAATTGCCGCCATGCACCCCACACCATAACTGAACCTCTGCCTGTTTGACAGTTCCATCCAAATTTTCACCACGTCCATCCGTGGATGTTAAATTGGTCTGTAGGAAATTAAGTCGTTTTATTTTTTTTAAGATTCCATTCGTGACCGGTATCCATAGTAGAGGGGATAGGACCCACCTTCAGGAGTGCCTCTAGAGGCTAGTGCATGTAGTTGGCAGTCACCCAGTTCTGAGTTGATGTGTCTTATCTTGAATGCATTCAACCCAGTCTGAGAATACTATGATTATGTTTTGTTGCTCCAGTACTATGGATTCAGATTTTATATTGTTAAGGGTTCCTTCTATATCAAGGAAGGCAGCTAACGTGAAATCTTGGTGCGTCTAAAAGTAAACTGGTGCATACATATTTTTTGAGATTGTGTGGCGCTCAATGTTCAACAGTGGATCTCAAAATTTACACAACCAAAACCAGTCTAATTTTTTCACTAAGAGAACTCAAACCTCTAATAAGTATCACAGCATATATAGAGGTATCGAAACAATTTAGCAACCTAAGTAGGTATGCACGTGCAAAATAAAGAAAAATAAAGAAACCATATCAGAAGCATATCAAGAAAGACAACCAATACAGCATATCAAACATCAAGGCCATTGAAGTTAGAGCTTAAGCAAAAGTTAATACATTAATATAAACGCATTTTTGTTCAAAAAGCAGAGCTTAATTGGTTGTTATTGTCAGTTTACACTGGTATAAACCGCTTTCAATATGAATATTGTAATTTTAAAATAAGCAACATCTAAAATAAGCTTCATAACAACTTCGGTGCATAATGGGCTTAGAACTCGATACATCATAGGATAGCTTTGTTATCCTGCTAACATGCTACTTAAAGCAATCTTAATGGCCTTTTTGCACTTAATTCCGCTTAGCTGTTGGAAGCAGTCAACAAATAAGTATACATATATATTTTTTTTAAATAATTACTTGTTATACAAATTTTGTTATTTTCAAAAAAAAAAAAAAAATTGTTATTGATTCGCATGGAAAAATTATCCACCCAAAAGTCATTCACCCAAAAATTTCGGGGAATTATTCAAAACAACAATTACGAAATTACGAATCTATGTATATATAATAATAAATAAATTTCCAATTCACTTAAGATGCAAAATCATCGCCAGTGACAACCGGTCAGAGAAGTATCTTATGCAACACATCCGACTCGACGTACGTCCACTGTGTGCGCATCTTTCGCTAAAAAATAATTAACATAGTTCACTGAAGCAATCTGTCTGGAGTATGTGTTTTTTTTTTTCCCCCCCATTTCAGGTATGTGAATACGCGAAAAAGTGCGAAAAGTTAAGAAACTGCAATAAAATCAAATCAAGTCGCATAAGTGCCTGCAAAATGGCAACCTTTACATAATAATTCCTCCACTGATCCACTGATCCCTTCGGGCAGCGACATACTATACTACAGTATCGGTTCGTTGCTAATAATGAACTTCAAATTCGGGCTGTTCATGACCGGTCTTTTAGGAGATGCGTTCGATGCAACTTTTAAGCGAAACAATAGCACGCGGTCGCCGAGTGTTAGTCATTCTATTTGTATTCTCCAATCTGTCTCTACGTGGTCAACAGGTAGTCACTCATCCTATCTGCCGAACGCAGCATGTTTGTCCAGAATTTGCAAATCAAAAAAAAAAAAAAAAAAACCAAAAAAAATTAAATTAAAAGAATCGCGTTTCGTCAGCAACAAAGAATGAAAATAAATCCAAAACAAAATAATGGCAACACGAAACTTTTCAAGGTCAACACTCGAAAGTGCTGTTGGTATCTGGTGTTTAGCATTTGCCTGGACGTGTATATCTATATCATGTATCTATTGGTTAAGTGTATCTAAAGACGTGCTTCTCGATGTAAGCCATCCACCACGCTGATGAGTTTTGTTATGTTGATGGTGTTGTTATTGTATGCCGCTACCATAGTCGAGCTGGGCTTTAAGGGAATTTGATTGGTAGCCGGAACTATCGAATGTTTTACCTATTGCATTATGGGAACAGGAATTATATTCTAGACTTGTACCGAAAGAAACAGCTTTTGAATGTTATGAATTTCTTTCCGAATCGGGTCATTGGCACATATAGCCGCTTTGATATCATATTCGGCAAAAAACAACACAAAAAAAATACTATTTGTAGTAGAGGATTGCTAATTGGTGATTAAGTGTTTCTATTTTTACTGTATTGGAATGGAAGATTTGCGGACTTATGTAGATATCCGTTTGGGTTTTAAAATACTTGGAATTATGTTATTCTAGGAACAAGTCGTAGTGCACTAAATGGATCTTAGGACACCATATCACTTGGCGCAGCTCATCAACTCCACTAGATGAATCCTAGATTCTTGTTGCATCGACAATGTGGTTCAAGTCGCTATTATAAATTATAACATTCTGTATGGTAATAGATGGCGGTTTAAAACCCTTTCGCTTAAGAATTCCATATTTTAAACTGCAAAAAGAACTGAAAAACATCCTCCATCCCCTGAACCGCTATTGCAAAATCTTGCGGGTTAGATTGCAATTAGTCTATGTTGTCAACATAAGTCTATCCTCATGCCTGTACCGTATCCCTTTTGCATGACCTATTACATGATGGTGGCATTTAACACGAGATCCACTGTCAGAGTTCGTGTTCTTCTCTGAAACTCTAGGTCTCCACCACAGCCAATAGCATTCCACTGTCAGGACAATGGAAAAGTATTACAGCAAACATAAATTTCAAGAAAGCGTTTCATCTAATGGGGATCGAAGAGCCTTCGTACAGAAGCACCACCTTAAATTGAACGAAGATTAATTAGGAAACCTTGTCATCAATGGGAAATGAGGTGTTACAGCTCCTTAGTGGACAAGAAGCAGTTATAGAGCCTGCCTCGATGTGAGCCGTTAGTGAGTCGCTTTGGTATTTGGCATAGGTACAATTGCGTCGATAGCTGGCTCAATTCTGTTATATATGATTCTCTCAAACAGTTTGTATAGGACAATAAGCAGTGCGGTAACTTTCTGGCTTGTCATTGGTCTTTCCAGGTTTAACCAGAGCCACTACTTTAGATTCCTTAAGTTCGGAGGGGAAGTGCCCCGTTTCGATCACGTTTGGGTAGAACCTTGCAAGCCAATTCTTGAAGGAGGATTTCTGGGAATATGCCATCTGGTCGTGCTGCTTTGTCTGCCCTTACCGTGAGAATCGCTGCATCGACTTCAACGATGCTGATGGTTCTTGAAAAAATTCTGTCAGTTCCTTTTTAGTGATCGAAGGTTTTTCTTGAAAGTCTTGCTTTCTATTTTGTCTGCAGGGGCTTTGGATAGTTGGACAATCCAAGCAGCTATTTTATTTGTGCAGATTGTGGGTTTCGGTGCAGCTACCGGTGTGCTGTTCTCAAGTTTACGGAGTAAGCTCCATGATTTGCGGCTGATTTTTGCCATTTTCATTGCGTGCTTTTGTCAAGAGACTTAAGTAACCCGCCTGCAGTTTCGGGATCGCCGCTTGTCTCCTTTTTGTAGAGGCGATCACTTTCTTCTGTCCATCCGGCTATATATAGTGAAGTTTACGGAAACATTTCTAGTATCTGCGTCTTCGCCGTAGAGAGAACGATCCCCACAAGACAGGACAACTATCCACAGCACAGCTCCAAATTATGCAGAAGTTTTGTCAAGACAAAGGAAGGCCTAAGAAAGTAGAAGTCCTTTTTGAAAAAAAAAAATGGTTTGGAACTGGATAGAAAAGTTTGTGAACATAGAAAGGGATGTGGAGTACTTCGCTGAATTGCTGGAATCATATTCCCCCAAATACAATCCAAAAATTATTTGCTACAATATCAAGATTGGTAAAAAAAAGTAATACAATGTAAACGTGGCTTTTTTTGTCGAACAGTTGGGGTATGTACAACTTTCCAAAATAATACATTCAAACAGTGTACAAACAGTGTACCTAAGTATTCATTCTCACAACTGATGATGATGATGACAAGTAAGGATACGATCAAGTCTGGCTGTTGTTAAGTGGATAAATTACGTATTTTTGGCCAAATGTAGGAGAGTCGCTTCTTTTTAATATTTTTAATCCTAATTAATTTAGATGGTATTAAAAATTGTTGCTATACACAACTGGATTCAAAGTTTTTATTTTGTTACTCCTTAAAAAAAACTCCTTAACGCGCAATTCGAAGATAATTCCCTGACATGCTAAGTTGTGTGCTGTTGACATACAAGATCATTATTTTAATAATTTATACTGTGTGTAAGGCAAAGGGTTTAAAACATTTTAATTTACTTGTTAGTGGGAAGTTATTACATTCTTTTGTATAAATATTATATATTATGTATTAATTCAAACAATAATATGTATATGTACATATATGCTATAGGATGTCACTTTTGTTATTCAGGAAACAGTAATCTTTTTGAACATTTCCAAAAAGAATAAAATAGCTAAAATAAATGGATTTGGTCTTATTACTTTTCAGCTGTCAATAATTTCCTTTGACACACTTGACAGATGTAAATACTTTAAAGTGCATCTGTCTTCACCTTATTTATACGTAGGGAATGTAAATTCCACAAAATGACATTGCGGCAATACTGTCAGTGGTCTAGATTATTCTAGATGTTTGTAGACGTTACGTGAATTGCATCATCCTTATTAATACAGTAGGTACCCCCCACCACGTTTCATGACAAGTTGTTGAATAATTCTATAAATTTCCATGCTACTGCTTTCCTTTAACACTCTTAGCACAATAGGAAACAAGTAAATAACAAATATGAAATTTTCCATTCTCCTTCTTTTTAACATGTAGCGGAAAGTTTTACTCCAAAGGACGCGCACAATCACAACAACAATTTAAACCTAGGATTAGTTGTCTGTTCTCGTCTTTACCCACCATCTTCGTTTCGTATTGCACGTAGGCCCCACACTCGTATGCCGGTCAACATGGCTGGACGAACTCGCCTTCCAAGGCGAATCGGTGCACAACACGTAATTCAGCAATTCGCTATGATATCACTAAACAGGACAAAACGAATTTATTTTCATTCATACATCCGTCGACCAAATGCAAACTGTACTCAAAGTGAAAAATTAAAAAAATTAAAAAAAAAGCAAAAACTATTTAGAAGAGTCCATCAATATAGTCAGAGTACTACAGATACATTCTGACTCATCTATACACGGGTACAAAACGAAAGGCACGTGTGGAACACATGATGTCGCTAGCATCTCAGCAGAAGGTTATTCACATTTCGCGCTATTCTTCCGATGGCATCGTACGCTTCCTACCTGCTCTACGATCAACACCACCGACACGACACCATCACCACGGGTTCCAAGAACGGCCTCCAAGAATTCTCTTGGTAAACATAGCCGGCACCGCCCGCACCGTCGTCGCCAACAACAATCACCGAGAGAGTTCTTTACTCCTTGATGGGGAAAAAAAAGGCATTTCTTGGCGATGACCTGTTTCGAATTTGTCGGTTACTATGTGTGGCAAATACCCGTCAACCTATTACTATGCCATTGACCTTAATTTCTATTGATGGATGCACTTGATGGTTTTGTCTGTGACTATTGCTCTTTTTTTTTTTTTTTCCTTCTCTCTTTCTAGAACCCACGCCAGGGATACAAATACAAATTCAGGGAATTGACATTCTCGGAATGTTGTGAGAGGCCACTTTCACAAAATAGAAGAAAAAAAAAATAAATAAAAATAGAAAACGGGTCAACGAACCGATCACGGTGGTTGATCCTTAAGAGTCATGCGTGCAGCTAGTGATGAAGTGCGATTGACCTTGGACTTGGAATTTTCTTCTTGACGCGTTCATTGACCCCGTGGGAATTTTCTATGACTTTTCGGTTTTCTTGGTTCTGTGAAAAACCAAGTTAAGGCGTCGCTTTGGTTTCCCTCCAAAAAAACGAAGACAAACAGAGTTTTGTTGTTTGATATTTTTCTGGAAATTGTTAATCGGTTTTGTTGTTAGATACAATGGCAGTGTTAGTACCTACCAAACTGACGCCTAAACCTATACATTCGTACATCGAAATCAGCAGAATAGTAGAGGAGGTGTAGCATCGAGTACATACATACATAGGTTTATATCCTTGAACAGCAGATGCAATTTGTGAAGCGATGTCGTAAGAAAGTATTTCATGAGGAATGGAAAATGACGCTTGGGCAAGTACAGTGTTTTGAAGAGTTCAATGACCTGATGTCTGAAGACTATTTAGGAATTCTAGGAAACACCTAGAAACACCATTCGCAACTGAATACCGCTGTGAGAAAATGTTTTCATATATTCGTGTAGGATGAACGTTATCCTTTTTTTATCGTTTGATTTAGAAGACTGTACATACATATGTACATATGTATAGGTGCGTTGTTTTGTATTTTGAGAGGAAAATTTAGAATTACATACTCACTTTAGAAATACATACTCGATTGCTACATGATGCCATTGTTTGGTAAAGAAAGAAGAATATCAAATAGCTAAGGTTTTGATTGGTTAATCGAAAGATTTTGTCCTGAATACTTCGATGATGTGAAAGGAATATTTATCAGAGTAGATACATATGTAGAAGAATAGAAGCTAAATGTATCTTACCCGTACCCCTCTATGGAAAAGGTACAAGTTATCAGTTAACAAACTCTAAATGCATTGTTTTGGGACATCAGTAAGGCTGGGACGTTTGGTTGTTAGTGCCTTTTAATTTTATCCGATTTTAATTGAAGACTAGATAGTACAGATAGTAGTTATAAGTTTGACTGCATGACCGTATCAAACACTTTTTATTCGATTTGGTCAATGATTACGCAATTGAGGTCTTATTCGTCATCATTCTGTAAGATTATTAACTGAGTAGAACCGGCGTTCTTGTTACACATCCTGCGTGTAGTAACCTGTGATCTACTAAGATTTCTGCGACAGGACAAGTCTGTTTTGGATAATTGTTTTTTATTTCTTTTATAACTCTCAGCTATTTTCTGAATGTGTCTTCTTTTAGCTGCTGTTTCATTCCACATTTTACAGTGGTTTTTGTGTAGCATACATCACCTTCTACTTTATTTTGCTCCTGATCATTGCTAAGTTACTACTCCACAGGAATTTTTAATTTGCCACAATCCCGGTTAACATGTCTATCAGAAAATGTGTAATCATCATCTTTCTGGGCACTGCTGATGCTTTAAAAATTTTGCACCATATGGTAGGACTGGCACCATGACTAGCATGATAAGTGTCTTCTAGACTCCTTCGAGTCAAAAGCTTTCAACAAATGTCTTTGTATAAACCAAAGTAGAAGCAATGACTCAGGATACCGTTTCGTAGGATGTCCCTAGAGTGTCGTTTATGGTGTTATTAAGTTATTGACGCCAGAAAGGTGAAGTTGCTAACTATCAGGAAGTTATAGTTGTCAAGAATTGTATTTTTGTTATTGTTAAGAGTCATAGTTCCAGCCTTTGCTACTATATACGTATATGCTCCAGGAGCATTATTGCTGTGGGTCTTGCAAAGTCTTGTTGGGTTCAAGGTGGCTAATGCTGTCTTGAAATCGATAAATTAATGGTAAAATCTTTTATAACTTCGTTTTACCACCCTTATGGGGAGGTAAATGGTGCATCCTGGGTGATCTATCTCAATTAGGCTGCCAAACTATCGAAGAAATACTTCCCAACAATTTCCCGATCTCCTGGCAAAGAATGTGTACATGCAGTCTACACACAAATACACAAAACGGCACTTCTAAGAATTTCTTGACAAATAGAATCAGACCTTCAGTTCGCATTCTTAAATTTAATATTGAACGAATCAGTAAAATCAAAAGCGACCGTCTCTCAAGGATCTTAAGGGAACGCGCCATCGACGAAGCAGTTATTCAAGAAACTCCCACCGAATCTGAAACTGACTTCCAAACAAATGGTGGAATACCTGGTTATACAGCAATTGGCGTAATCTATTATCATACATATGGATATTTTCTCTATTACTACTGAAGTAGCTGGCATACATCCAATTTGTACAACAAACAAACCATGACTACAACATCTATACAGTGGCGACCTCAACAGCCATCATAAATCTTGGAGATATGCAACATTAGACCGAAATGGTGTGAACCTATCGGACTGGGCTGAAGCCAACCACCTTCACCTCGTCTTCGACGCCAAAGACGCAAACACTTTTGAATCTAAACGATGGCAAAGGGGCTTTAATCCCGATTTGACATTCGTAAGCACCAACATCGACCAAAGGCCTCTCCAAACTAGCCGTAAGGTCCTCTCGAACTTCCTACACAGTCAACCCAAGCCATTAGTTATCAAATTCAGCACCCAAATCCGTTTCATCGAGTAATATCATCACAGCGCAACATAGATGGAATTTCAACAAGACTTCTTGGAACAACTTCAGGAGCGAGCTTGATGCAAATATAAAGTGGATTCAGCCAGTAGCGCAAAACTATAGACGTCTTGTAGGTATCGTTCTTTCTACGACGAAGAAGCACATATCGAGAAGTTTCCGTAAACTATACTATGGATGGACAGAGGAAAACGATGTCCTCTAAAAGGAGTTTGAGACAAGCGACCGGCGATCCCGAAACTGCAGACGAGTTACTTAAGTCTTTTGATAAAGCGCGCAGTGAAGAACTGTCGAGAACACTAACTTTGTCCACTCCAGCCGCAAATCATGGAGCTTACTCCGTAAACTTGGGAACAACACACCGGGAGCCGCACCGAAACCAACAATCTGCCCAAATAAAATAGCTGCTAGGATTGTCCAATTATCCAAAGCCCCTGCAGATCAAATAGAAAGCAAGACTATCAAGAACACCCTTCGATCACTAAAAAGAGAGTCACAGGAACTGGCAGAATGTTCAAGAACCATCAGCATCGAGGAAGTCGATGTCGTGATTCTCAAAAAAAATTGTAAAGAATGAAGAAACCTAAAATTGTTGGAAGCTGCTACAAGTTCAAGATAACAGCGGACTTACAGTGTGCTTCAAACCGAAATTTGGTTTGGCGCAAAATTTTAACACCTTAAATCGTTGCGCGCCATATTATGTTGATGTTTTGAAATGTTGTCTTGATGAGGTTCACAGCCAGACGATCGATTTCCCATGACGAATCCGCATCCTGGGATGTGCAGTCATTTGTGACAGCTGTAATAAATGTCGCAATTTGTCCGTTTTCAATATCTGATCCTATCTATCGTATCTCCTGGATCACGGTAATATCTGCCTTGTACCGTGTAAGGACAGATTTACTTTTTTGAATAGCACCAGGTGTGTACAGTGTTCGTACGTTACAGGTGTATACTCTCAATACATAGTCAAATTAATAAATTATATCCATCACATACCTATAAGTATGGAGTATATCAGTATTGTCATTTAGGCACCAGTTGACTGTACATAATAGATGGACAGACAGAATCGGTGGGCCAACTTTTGACCTTATCCATCAAAATAATGCAAAGTTTGATTAACACTCTTCAAGGTTGACATTTTTCGAGAAACCAATATTTGCTTTATAGTAATCGGTGCAACTACATATGTATTTAATATAAGAAATTGGGTACCTTAGCTTACCTGTTTTCTGAACTCTCACCATATGACTAAACTCGAATGCACAAAGCACAAACAAGTAGAATAGTCTATATATACTATGTGGGTAGTTTGGCAGAAGACTTACATATGTATATTGATCATGTTCTTATATTTTTACATTAACCTCTTTTCTACTGTTTCAGAAAAAAAATTCCATTATCCAACCCCCAACCGCTTAAAGTAGACAATGACCTTGACGTAACCCTTTTTTTTTGTTTGTGGTGTATATCTAAACTGCGCAATCACCTAACCACTTAATTTAGGAAATTTTTTTAACGATTTCTTGTTCCCGAACAAGTGACAAGAATGCGCAAAGATTACCACAACACTTATTCATAATTAAATTCCACTTATAGCCCCCATGAGCTTACCGGGCAGCGGGCACACAAAAGTCGACAACATAATCGAATCAAAACATGAAAACAATTTTTTTTATATACATATATATTTTTTTTTTTGCTTTCTTACGGTGAATAACCCACACCCTCGAGGTCATCGATAGATCGCTATTCTCCGCATCTACAGCAAAGCGCTTACCATTCTAAAACGCGTAAAAGTCGATTGATTTTAGGGAGAGGTATCTCATCTCCCCTGGGTCATTGTACACGCGAGTCGGCCTTGAAAAACCATGTGCTCTCCGGTTCCAAAACGCACCTCGCCAACATATTACAATTCCGAGAACGCTCGCTAACATGTTAGAATTTTTCGCGAACCCCAAGTGTTTTCCTTGTATGTAAATTATTTACGCAAATTAATTAACATTCGGCGTTCGGTTGATCCGTGTGATGATGTAAATTTATTCGCACATTAGAGCGGTTCGCAAAAATCGTAAGAACCTGAAACTTGTTTACGGCTTATGGCTTAATGTTGACTGGGGTTGGTCCATTCATCGTCATCTTCTTTGCCAGTTTTAACCAGCGGCGGCGCGGCGGCGATGGTGGCGTCTGATGGTGGCGTCTGTCGCACCTGACTGTCAGACGGTGGTATACGAAAGTGAGTGTGATGGTTCTCACGACCGTAAAATGTGCGAAACTATCGCTTTCTAGAATCGAACGAATGGTCGTCGCGTAGAAGAACACCACGACGACGAAGCAGGAGGAGAGAAGAAGACGAAATATCATAGAATGCTAAGCCTAAGATCTCACTGAATAGATTACTCCACTCGAGTAGCTAGAGCTCTCATTGATTGACGCTGGTCGTAGAAATGTAAATAACCTCCAGTTTGGCAACAGGTGCTGGCTGGTATTTGTGGTACAACTTTGTTTTGTTTGTTCAATTTGTTATGAGGAACACATTTCGGCTGGAGGTATTTACGATGGATCTCTATCTATCTATCTCTGTCACTCTTTGGGCGGGAAGGAGGAAGTGAAGTTCAATGGCCGACCTTCTAATCTCAATTGAATGGCTCTTATCAGATATCTAACCCGGAGGCGATGACCGACAGTCGTGACGTGGAAATGGAATGCTATGCGGAATTCGTTTTAAGAGTCAAGAGTCGGCGCACGCAACAATGACTTGGTACCATGATGGTAATCTTTATAGTGCTGGAAGTAGTTTCAGACTTTAATGTGGAGAAATTGCAATGGAGTTGATTCATTCAACGAATACACCTATCTGTTGGATCTTGGCAATAAAACTACGAGTACTCGTACAAATTCATACAAATGCCCTAAAAAAGTGCGAAAGAACTTAGCTTAGATGCAAGCCCATTTATGTTTGGTTTGCAGAGAGGTTTGACAGTATTTTCGATAATTTGACATATTTGACCTTCAATGACCTTCAACTGAATTGAATTGTACTTTAATAGCAGCAAGGTACATGTTCTTTTAAGGGCTAAGGGTTGAACTATCCATGTTAGGTAGCCATCGACTATATCCAGTAAGCTTTAGAAAGTGGCCATTACATATACTATCGCGTAACCCGATCATGAGATTATTCTTAATTATCATCAAATCTTGAAGATCCAGCTTCAATAATGTCCAAGGTCCAGAACTGTAGAAAAAGGACTGATTAAGGTCTTATATAGAGAGGAAATGTTCAATCCCTTCCTACCTCCACAGGTTGCATAGATTACTATCCAGTGTTTCTTAAATATAATCATGTATCGTCTGTGGGTGCCGTAGCTTAAGTGGTTAGTGCGTTAAACTACGGAGCGAGGGTTTGGAGGTTCGATCCCCAGACAACACCTAACTTTCTTTCATGGCCCACGAGCGTCGAGAAGCATCCGAGAGTAGAACTGTCATGAAATATCGCGTTACAAAGTCGCATCAACCCAAGCCGATATTGTGAAAACATACCCTAATCTTCAAATTGCTTAACAGACGAATGCAAAACTGTATAGGTATAGTAAACTATCTTCTTTCTCTTATGAGCCACTCCCTAAAACACTTGTCGTGTAACATGTATCTATACTATGTAGTTTCATCAGACACGACTTCATACTGATGAATTGCTCCTTTGCATGAAGCGGAGGAGCTAGAGATTACGCCACACATATTTTCCACTAATACCGAGTGGAACCACAGAGTTACAGAAACACATTTGTTGCGGTCCCAAGCTTATGAAAGGATTATTAAATAGTTATTTATCGAGCTGTTTCAAAATCTGCAAATCTTGGCGAACACCTTTTTAAGGCACTGACCCCGTTTTGTATGTTTTAGTTGATAGAACATATAAACTAATTCAAGTGCGCAACGTGAGATATGCGACAACAAGTTGCATTTGCACAACAAGCCTTGATCTTGATGTCAATGATTTCTAAACTAACTCATGTGTACGATGATACTTGATAAGTTAGCATTAGGTAAACGACCTTTCCCGTAATCAAAAAAAGAGCGAAACACTGAACTAAATTTTGGTTCCAAAAACGGTTCGATGATTCAAAACAAAAACTAGACCTTGATTCGATTCTAAATGCATGCGTAGGAATCAGGAAAAAAGCGGACTTTCTAAAATGTCTAGACATCTGATTATATTTACGATCTTGACATAAGAAGCCTGCGAATTTTTTTTTTTTTTTTGAATATTTGAATAGAGTTCATAAAAGTTCAATTTTTTTTCTTTAGGAAGAAAAAAAAAATTAAAAAAACAATATTACAATTTCCCAGACGAAATTTTAAACAAATAAGTCAAGTCAAATGACACCTAGCAGATAACACTCTAGAATTGTATCTAGACTTTGTCTCTGTCAAAAACAATTCCATTCAAAGTGCAATAATCACTCGTAAAGTGAATGACCGCGAGTAGTGCGTTTCATACCGCTCCCAGGTGTATAATTTTCTACACTCATACCCCTTTTGGTGACGGCAGGAAAAAAATCGAAAAAAAAACCGAAAAAACCGCCTTCTCAGCCAGTCATCGTTCGAAATTTGACGTCAGGTTGAACTGTCCTATCAGTGGTTGAACTCATGGGAAAATGTAAATTTTCATGTTTAGCAAAAAAAAAACAATAAATTACACACAAAGCGATTTTCAAATGAAGGTGTCACACTATCTGGGCACATTTCGAAAACAGCGAGAAATGTCAATATCCCTTCACAAGTTCCTTATCTAACAAAAGATGAGTGCGAGTATGTGTAGCTATGCCTAGCTACTTTGTTACACTTCCCTATAGACTAGTATCTATTTATTTGGAAAATTACAAAAACAAATTGTAAACAATGACCGCAATAGGCAATGACCGCATTCGGTGTATGCTATCGCGCTGTTAGAATCATTCACCTTCCTAGGGTAAGGAGGAGTATTGAACGGTCAGTTTCCAATGTAAGGTGATGATGCACCCAGATGAGATCTTGAAAAGCGAAATTCTCTGTAATTGTTTGTATACGTCGAATAGATAAGGAATTTCATTGACCCATTGAAAAGTTCCCGAGGTGTTCAAGGCAATTCGTAGTGACTGTTCCACTTTTCGATGCTTTTGTGCATCGATAAGATTTTATTGAATCTTATTGTGTAAATATAATTTTGTACTCTTGTGGGCATAACTACACAATTCCAAAAAGGTAATCATGTGTGATGCATTAAGACGTAATTGTCTTCAGTCTATTCACACAACCTTGTTTGGGAAATCAGGACATCATGACTTGCATTCGAGATTACAAACGTGCAAGCAAATGATAGCAGAATTAAAAAAAAAAAGAATTGGAAATACAACTTTGTTGTTTAAGCCGATATATATTTACTACAAAACTAGGCTAATTACAAGAAGTTAAATTTAAGCTTTGTTTTGAATGACTGCTTCAAGACTTGTAAGCAATATTATCTAATATAATCCGACTCCTTCCTCGTCCTTTTAATATCGGATGATATATGTATTGATATAATATTTGGCGCCACAGGTGTATGGGACCCATTCCTTAAATTCAAGTGCAGTACCAACACCCTACAGTCTTGTCGCATAATATTAAATTTTTTTTGTCGAAAGCCATATTGAAGGTTAGTTCTCGTATATTTGTCAATAGTACCAACTTACTCTAGTTGAAGGTTCTAATACACATTAGTACTCTCTTAAAACAGATGTGGAGAAAATCTTGGAGCAGTAAAAAACAATAGTAGTCGATTTGAATTCGAACAGAACTCGACTTATAGCTCCGAAATGAGCAGTCAGCTCTGTTGTAACATATAAAATATGATTAAATCAATGCTCCTACTTCCATTTAAACTATTAAACTAAGTAAGTTAGACCAAGACTTACTCCTGCAGTTTATAGCTGTTTCAACATTGTCTATATACATCTACTCTACATCTAGCAGTTTGATAGAAGTTGATACAACTCTATCACATCATATGGAATGATGGCTAGAAATATGAACTTTGGATGTTCATCCAGAGCCCATTATATTATTCCATGAAACTCTAGGGACTTCACCTAGATAAAACAAAATTTAATCACTGATGGAACGTATGAGTTTGTTTGTAAACAGAATTTGTATCTCACTGGTACTGTTTTCAAATTGAGGGTATTTCTAAAAAAAAAGGAGAACCTCTTTATATTTTTTTCCATTGTGTATTAAATCACACTGATACGAACAACAAATAATTTTTTTAAATTCCCTACAAACAACAAAAGAAGTTGGTTAGGTAAATAATTTATTTATTTAACTCCAAGCTGATGAAATAGATCGGCAATATTTCATGATTTTTACTAGGTGCGTGCAATGACGAACCAGACTTGACCAGTTACAAGTAGGACAAGCAATAGGATTTTTTGTATGAGTCCGCCGCAGGAGATGCCTTGTCTCTTCATCCTTGGAGTGCAATAGTAAATGAGCTACATGTAATCCTAATATGAGACTATTTCTAGTAAGTATGTCACCATACTCCGTGAACTACTATAAAATACTCTTGTTCACAAAAAAAAAAAAAATCAGTGAACAGCAGGTGAATTGGTTATCGGATATTTAACAAACTACTAAATCCTGACCCACAGCATAGAGTATGACTTTTAACTGTTCCACTACTGCCCCTTGAATGATACTGGCAACACGTAGATACATCTTCAATTTTCACCCTGCATAAGATTACCATTCTCATACAGCTTTTTTAAGTGGGTGTAGAAGTTTGGCCGAAGTTATTGGTGTCAGTATATTTTTTGGTATACCTGCAAGACTCATTTGTCTATGCAGGACGATACTAGAGAATGTCCGCTGCTCCACCATTGTGACCTTCAATACCACTCAAGGTCTTTGACTTTACGAGCAGTTTTTTTAACCTCATTCTGGAGAAAATAGTGCGAAATTCCCAGGTTAATACATCAAACAGTTACTGGTGTATTCGAAAACTTCAATTCAGAAGCTGCGAACATAGGACTGATTGTAAACGAAAACATACTGTCTACCTTCAGTGACATACAACACTGAGGTATTGGTCAAAACGTACGGATGGATGCACACCTAGGCTTTGCTATTAATTCATACAAAGAAATCAGCGTGGAGATCAAACGGAGGTTAACATACACTATTCTTCTTCAACTGTGTAGCAGTCATATTAAGAAAAACTAAGAAAATGCTATGTAAGACCCTCAACATACCCCATACCTTCCCAGTATGATACGGAAGAATGGATTTTGTCAAATCTGATGAAAGTGTCTTTGGAATCTTCAATCCTTTAGATTTATGGTACTTTCTGCGTTGACATGGAGGATAAGATTTGACAGACTATATGATCTGCACTTTGACATCGACATATACATCCAGCACTGAGGTGATTGGGTGATGTAGAGAGGATGAATAGCAATGCTCTGAATTGAAAAATCATTCAATCCAACACTGAGGAAACACACATACATATGAACAAGAGGTCGTGTACACCTCCTTAGCGTATGCAACTGGAGGCATCTAGCCAAGGATCGACTAACGATAAAAAGAAGAAGTAAAAGATTCGCGTTGATTGGCGTTGTCGTATTGTTTCTTATTCCGTTGATCGAGGTACTCATATCTTCACTATTGGGAGCACTATTGGGAGTTGTACGTATTAAAGCATTTGTTGTCTCAGGTAGCTTAGTCTGTCTGTATTGGGTGCATACAACTCGCAAATACTCATCCACAACGTGACTGTCCGTCATGATTCTGTAAACGATTCTGCTATCACGCGCAATGGCAATGCATTGTCAATAGCAATGACATACAATGAGAGTTTTTTTTTCGATACTCCTCCAGGTATCCGCTGAAAGTCATATATGTACATACATATGCATGTATATCTTGCGATTGACCATAGTTCGTTCAGCATACAAATGGTTATAGGTGTTGGGCCACTGAGCAATCTTTTAGCTTGTGAATGTTATACATAGACGTTCAGAAGTGCAAAGTTGGTTCTTCATCTTTTCTGGACGTCAATGAGACTATATTTCTAAAAAGGTTTCTGATAACAAAATGGTCAATCCAGTTAGAATATCCTTGTCGGTCACTTAACGCCCAGCTGACTTTTTGGTAGGTTCTGTGCTCAAGCGAAACATTGCTGTTGTCATTCGTGATTTCCTAAAATGTATCTGAGCTTGGACGTGACTATATGCAGTACCTTAGCAGAATAGCAGATAGCAAAAAGTCTTTCAGATATGATAGAATTAAAATTAAGAATTTTCGCGTTCGATTTTTCAATTCTTAGATGTTCTGAGATATTAATGGTACAATGCTTAGTTGAAGACGATTTTCTAATAGAAGGCTCCAATCCAACATAGGCCATCCTGATGGTTAGTGCACAGAATTTACTGATGAATTATATGATACAAACGGAATGAGATTATTCCTACCTAATGAGATTTCAATACCTATACCCATGATAAGCGACGATTTTTTGACGAATGGAGTGATTGAGAATTAGTACAGACTTGTTCAAAGATCACGCAGTACTTCACAAGAAAAAAAAATATTTTTTTGATAGCAACCATTTCTAGGCACATACGGGAACCGTGTGATTTGACGACTTCCCTTTGTACTTGATTCATTAAAATTTCATCTAAACGTAAAGGCATCAAGTGTAGGCAACAATTAACAAAAATTTGGTCAAATTTATCGCAGCTTGTAGGAAACTCTACACAAACTTGTTGTGGAAAATTTGATCGTAAGTTGTCTGCAAAGATGAGCAGAAATGGAACCCTTTTCTCGGGCCACAAAGGACAAAATTATTGCTATTATAATATCAACATAAGATGGATCAAAATGTAATATTTTGCATTAATGAAAACTGTCAGCAGAATTCGAAATCCAAAGCGACGTGCGACAGGGATGTATTCTTTCACCCATATTATTTTTTATTGGTGGGAAGTGATGTACTTCGCACGGCTCTATCAACGGGAACCATATAAATTCGATAAACTTTAACATCTAATCTAAAACACCTCGACTATACTCATGACATCTTCTTATTAAGACCACAGATGAAACTCCAGAAATAGATCATGAAATGGCCAGAGCCAAAAACTTCTCTCCTGATTGATTTCCTTTCGGTGAATGCATGTGAATAATATTACAATCATCACCTGAATGAATTTCCATTAGTGTGAACTAATGAAATGAGGAATAATTTCCTTTTTGTTTTTTACCCCAAGTGTGCGAAAACCTAATTCAGTTCTACACTATATTTTTTATGCCAATTGATTCGTCTTACTGCACTGAACTCAAAACTTCGATTAGATATTGTTATACTCCTTTCATTTAAGAGTTATAGCGAAAAAATTCTCCTGGTACTTAATTTTTGAAACGAAGATGAGTCCGCGAACGAAAGTACCCATCGCTCAAGGAATGTGTGCTTGAGCTTCCCTTTGTTTCTATATATGCAAACTCCTGTACACCTAAAGACCCTTAGGCAAAATCTCATGGTGTAGAACAGTGGAAAAGGAATCCTTGCAGATAGGAAAAAGTTGGACAGAACTGCAATATATTTCTAGAAACCCCACACGGTGGCGTAGTGGAGGCTCTAAGACCCACAAGGGTACGTAAGTAAGTAAGTAGATATTTTTCGAGAACTACTTTGATAACATCTGAAGAAATATCAAAAGAACAATATCAAAGATAGTTTTAGGGCAAAGTCTCTTCTATTAATTAAACTTTTATTTAAAGTATTCTCGTCATTTTTTGGTATTGAAATGAGGTAGTCTATTGACCGATAAGGCAATGTTAGATAATAATAAACAGAACTAAAAAAGAAAAGGCTTATTAAAAATAAATAATTTAGAAATAATCATTACTCATTCATGCTTTCGCCTAATCTATCTTATAGAACTTGCCAGTAGTGTGTAGAGTATTCGAATTGAAGTGAGTTTGTAAAACTTTGCATCTTATCTCCTCAGATTAGCGTATACATACATCTATTCTCTATTTGACCTTGTTACCCAGAAATAAGAATCAAAACAAAATCTAATTAATTATGCTAGCACTGTGTGACGTGCCTCCAAAACGCATATATGCACGCGACACGGTGTGGTCGTCCTGAAGAAGTTGATAAATTTTGCGATTTACGTCAAACCAGTAACATCCAACCAGCTCGAACTGTGATGATTTGAAGCAAATAATAAATTTAGAAAAAAGATTAGAATTTCCTATGCACGCAGATGGATTTGATTCGGGACAGAGCTTTGTCTTGATAATGTGAAATGCGTTGTTACGCTGCGAAAATAGTTTGCAATAGCAAAGTTTTTCAACACTTAAGGTTCACCCAGGTTAATTGGACAATAATACCCCGAAAAACAAAAAAAAAAATACTGAACCCGCTGTCGAAAACAAATTCCATGCAACTGCGGAAATTTGAAATTTATTTCATAAATACAAAAATGTATGTACATCTAGTTATATAATCTCCGATGTGCGTCTTTTGGTTTTTTTTTTCATAGCTAATCCGGCTTCGCATTGCATGATATTGATTAAAGCACGCATCCGATTGTGTTATGACATTTCTAATAAATCACAGAAAAAAAAAAAAATAAAATTTATTGATAAAGCAAACACGAGTGATTTCTTTGTGTAAATAAATTTGCAAAAAATTGCAATAAAATAATTTTTACGACAATCGAAATGATTTTAAATTTGTTTAACGATGCACGAGACGTCGACTGATAGTAACGTACTGTACTGGCAATTGGTTTGACTTGACTTTGATGGCTTATGACTTATGTGAGGCAGGGAATTTTTGAAATTTAAGAAAAATACCCGTTGCTAGGAATTTATGCAAGATTACAGGACTAAAGCGAAGATTAAAAAGAATGCAGATCGTAAGTCATCTCAGAAGTAGCAGCGACAGGATGCGATCGATATATTTATCTTGTCTTCGAAGTGTTTGTCAACAATTTCACTGACTCATGTCGCAGACGTATTTATTGTTTACAATTTCTTAAAGTCTTGATTGTCTGATGTTTACAGTGTAGGGCAGGTCTTTGAACAGACTTAATGAAATCAAGGTCCACAAAAAGCGGTCAAGAGCATGATTGTCAGAATTATTTTTTTTTCTTTCAATTGTGAATAACAAAAGAAGTAACAAGACAAGAAATACAAAATGCAATCTTTCTCGAGGGGATGTATTTGAAGTCTCCAAAATTAGTTTTAATTAGTAATGCGGGATGCTCCTTTGTAGGTAGCATGTGGGAAAAGACTCTACGTACAGTTTGTAAGTTTGACAAGTACGATTACTGAATTTGCAGAGAAAATCTCATGAAATTGAGCTCATTTACGTAAATAAATAATAGATAACTTGAAAATATTTTTTCAAGAGATCCAATTAGCTGCACATACCATAGAGATCCGCAGACTTTTCGAAGCTTCCTTAAGACTTCCAAGATCAATGCGCATATTCACACTATGTTCTTTAAAGCAAAGAATTAAGGTACTTGGTCAAGGCAGAAGCTATTATACATCTTACCCGTACTTATCTAATTATGTATTCGCAGAAGTACGCCTGTATATACTGTGGCTAAAAACTGATCAAAATATAATAGCTATGACGTGTAAGTCCAAGCCCGACAGTAAGACGTGCGGTGTCGTATCAGCATTTTCCAAGCCTTCTGTGATACAGCATTTCAAGTCCTTTATGGGAAAAAGCATTCACAGTCACTAGCTGACGGTATTGACCACTCAAACAGGCAGTTTACGAACCGACGTGGTTCAGTGCGTCAGCCTACGGAGTGGGAAGTTCAAGGGAACACACCAAAGTTTCTTTCTTTCGGTCCTGCTAGTCGTGAGCGTCTGACAAGCATCCGAAAGTATACTTACCATGAAAAAGCTTCTTAAAGAAATTGTCCTTCGGACACCACAGAAGGGCCCTACCATTCGGGTGAAGAATATAACAAGCTCAACGCGAATGGTTGTGGCTAGTCGCCAATTGTTGGTATTTTATTTTTGTTTTATTTCTTTGACGTGCTTAAAATTACAATTAAAAATGAATGCTGTGAGAGAGTTGTAGGCAACTCAGTTATGATTTATGCAAAGCTTTCGTATGACGACGACCGCAAATATGAAAGGCTATAGGGAACTCGTTGTACACAGTAGTTTTACCGAAGATATAAGAATAATAATCCTGAATTCAGAATTGTCAGAACTAGTAATCACTCCTGATGCCAGCAGATGACCGTATACATAGCTCTCCACTTGAAGTAACAAATATTTCAAGCTGTAGACTTGTCAAACATTTGCACTTTGCGCAATCTAAAAGAGAAAAGCCAATGATCTCCGTATCGTATTGAATATAGCAGTAATGTTTAAGTAGAAGGATGCACACTAAAACTGTAAAATGGTCTTCAGTTCACCGCCATGCCTAAGTGAGTAGTGGTGCGATTACTGAGCGGGATTTCAAGGTTGCCATATGACTTGTTCCACAATTTTCCTTTACGGTCCTGTCCCGCAAATTATTAGATTGTTTCGTCCTTCAGGTTCTGGAAACATGTACTTATGGAAATATAGTGCGATATCTTTTAGGGATATATGTAAGTATTTTTAAGCTAGCATCCAAACGGCAATTAAGTTCTTTACTTACTTGCTTACTTAAGTGGCGCTACAGTTCGGAGTGAATCTGGACCTCCAATGACAAGCCTCTCCAGTTAGCCCGGTCCTTAGCTAACTGCCTTCAGTTGCGCACTCCAAGTTTGTTGGTTGTGTGCACCACCTAAGGAGAGGTCGTCCTCTACTGCGTTGTCCCTACGGACTACATTCGAAGACTCTACGGGTCGCTCTACATGTCCTAGCCATCTTAAACGGCTGATGCGCACTTTTTTGACTAGGTCAATATCTTTGTACAACTCGTATAGTTCGTCGCTGAATCTCCTCCTCCATAGCTCATCAACGCAAGCGAGATCCAACATTTTACGAAAAATTTATCTCTCGAAACGATCAAGGATATTTTCATCCACTTTACCTAGAGCCTAAGCTTCAGCGCCATAAAGCAGGATTGAAGATTTCGTTTAATTTCTGCTGAGATGTTGTTGTCCGAGTTTATAGCAGAACCGAGGTAGACAAAGGCCTTTACTACATCAAAGTTATGGCTGTGGATTGTGACGTTCTGTGCAATTCGTCCATGTTGTCCTTGTCCCTTCTGATTGACAGCAAAAACAAACCTCAACCCATTTTGGCAGCTTCCGCTGAGTTCTACCAATTATGTCATTATCATCGGCATACGCTGGTAATGGCACAGACTTTTCAATGCTTGCACCTCCGTTGTTGGCTTGTGAATCTTGCACAATCCTTTCAAGTATGATGTTGAAGAAGTCACATGACATCTCGGTGAGGTTGTTACCGACCTTGATGGAGCAGCGGGCGTTCTCCATCGTCATTCTGTACAGGCGAACGAGTTTGGCAGGTATGCCAAACTAGACATGGCTCTATATAACTCGTCTCTATAAATGCTGTCATATGCGGCCTTGAAATCGATAAAATATGGTGGGTATCGATTTGGACTTCTTGAGTTTTCTCCAGGATCTGACGAAGTGTGAAGATTTGATCGATTGCGGACTTTCCTGGTATGAAATACACTGATAGTGGTCAAACAGGTTGTTGACGAAGGGGTTTAGACATTCACACAATATGGCAGATAGAATCTTGTACGCGATGATGAGGAGACTGATACCGCTGTAACTGCCGCAATTGAGAGGGTCTCCTTTCATATGAATCGGGCAAACTGTGCTGACATTCCATTCATCAGGCATACACTCGTCTGACCAGAAATGAGTTTCTGCTTTGAACAGCTTGGCTGGTAAGCCTTCAGATCCAGCAGCCTTGGTGCATTCTGCCTGACAGCGGCATGTTGGTCTTCGTCGCCGTTGTACAGTCCGCAGAAGAAATTTTTCCATATTCTCAGCACCTGTGACTTTATTACGAGGTTTCCTTCGTCATCTCTACAGGTTTCTATACGGATTTTGTTGACTTGACACGTTCTTTTTACCTACCGGTTAAGCTTCCATACATTGTTCCTGGGGTATAATCTCTCAATATCTTCAATCGCGCACTCCTCCTGCTCCTTTTTCTTGTTTCGGAGAAGCCGATGTTTTTCCCGTCTCTTCTTCTCGTAGAGCTCGCAAGCCGCCTACGTCCTTCTTTGCAGTTGTGCTTTGTATGCCTCTTGTTTAGCTGCATTTGCTTACCGGCTTTCGTTGTCAAACCAGGGGTTTCGGGATACGCGTTCGCCAAATGTTCTGGCGGTCTCATGCGATTGCAGCTTTTCGACGTTAAATCTTCTCACAGTAGGTCTTATTAGTTGTGGCGTTTGGGATATCCGCATTCGTACGTTGGCTGCAACAAGGTACTGATTCAAGTCGATGTTGGCTGCTCGGGAAGTTCGGACATCCAGAATACTGGAGGCAAGCCTTACCTCGATCGCAATGTGATCAATTTGGTTAACCGTTTCCTAATCAGTAGACCACCATGTCCCCTTGTGGATATTAAGATGAGAAAACCGTGTGCTTGTTGTAGTGACGTTTCGCCCCGCAGCGAAGTCAATAAGCCTAGCTCCGTTTCGGGACGTGGTGTCGTAGAGAATGTGCTTACCAATAGTCCCACCAAAGACGACATAGGCTTTGACACTAAACCCTTCTTTACGCAAGGTAATGAGTATATCATTCACTACCATAAGCCACTGTAGTGGCAATAGTACTCCAGTTCGGGCGCTACCCCTGTACACCGACTTTTGAGCTAGATAGCACCGCAGCTTTGCATGAATTAACCTATGTACTTCTAAACATTTGCCCGATCCAATAGCAAAGATATGTAGTTATCAACCTTCACGTTAAAAAAGTGAGGCAGATGTGTTTTGAATTGTTAAAAGTCCTATCAAGAAAGGACGCTATAGTCAGATTCTTGTTCTCAAAAGATTTGTTAATGATTCCAACAAACGACGGCTCGGGCGTCTCTACTAATTTTCCTTCGCGATATGCACGTTGGGATATCGAATTTACTCTTCAAATTTGTTCTTACATACATATATGGACGTCGATCAGTCCTTCCAGAGTCTTTACTAGAAAGGATGATAGGCTGATCGTATGGAAGTCTATGCTCTTTTAAGCTTTCCGGATCATATCTTGCAAACATCTTAAGCATCGACTGCATCAAAATAGCTCAAATAAAGTAACTTCTAGTTTGACTGCAGTTGATTATATCTTTTCAAAATTAAAGATACATTTTCTTGCTATTATTACCCCTTTTTGTTACAACCTATGTATGTATGTACATATGTATACCAACCAACCAGTCTTCCAATGATAATGCATCTTGCTCTGATGGAAAAACTGACTACCATATGTACATATTTGAATAGTGAGAATTGAAAATACAAAAAAAAAATTAAACCCAAATCCAATCCAAATCCAAAAGTGCACGGAAGTTTTCATTCAAACTGACCGCTAACTTAAAACCAAACTAACTCCAAATCGGAAACGGAAATGTATCTCTCTCTTCCAACCTCATGCATTTCATTTGCATAAACCAAATCAATTTGCAATGCTTGCATTTTAGGCCAATGACAACACTCAAAACGATTTATATGACGCCAACATCACCCAAATCCATTCCAAATTGGCAATACTTCGCCAACTATCTGTCATCAATGAACTGAATATAGTTCACGAACTCTGACTTTGAAACCATTCAATACTAGCGCCAGCACACCACACCCGGCTACAAATCACACTATTCAATAGTAAAACTCATCTCTTTATCATTTTGCGTGTGTCCAGTCCAGTCAACACCGCCTCATTTCAATTTCAATTTTAAGCCAATTTTAGATTGACTGAAAAGCTTATGAACTAACAGAAGGTCACCCGGTAGATCAACATTATAAAAAGACTAAAATTATCAAATTAAATCACAGCGCCACTATACAAATAGTTGTTGAGAAAAAAGAAAAAAAAAAAACAACCAACAACAATAAAATAAAAAAATAAAAACGCAAAATAAACCGCACATATCTCTCAATAAATTATGACAACATAGAGCCATAAACTGGCCCACACCAATCATCAGCGTGCTTAGTACGTACGCTCGACTCGGGGTCCGTAAATATTTGCCAAGCATTCATAACAATTCTGGCAAACATTAAGTAATAAAATTTGTTCGTAATCGGGGTTTTCTGGTGTTGTGTGATGACTGTGTTTACTCTCAGATACAGCGCGCGACAAGTTATGTATCTAAAGGTGCACTGGAGCTTCGATCAAGTTTTGATAAGCAGGTGAAGTGATAAGAATGCATTATATCTACACTCCCTCTCTCTCTGAGATACAAAGATACTTATACATGAATATCTCTTCGGCTAAGACCATGTGCTTCTGGATTTCGACGAAGAGATAGTTATTTACTTACGTTACTTCTCTTTGTTTGGATTTTACTGAATGAAATTTTACCCAAGATCGTAAAAGTGCTTATCATTCAAAGAGGGGTAGATCCGAGCACCTGCATTTCCCCAAATTTACGATATTCCATCCCCACCACAAAAATTAAACAAAATTCTCTTCATCTACATACATTAATAACAAGTATCTTTCTCTTTCTTTCGCTCTCTGTTAAGGAGATAAAGACGCGAGTCCATCGCTTCGATCATTGCTGTCCATTCGATCTTGGCTTGGGCAAGCTCCATGATCGAGTGCGCTCCGTCGTCGTCGCGGCACCATATCTCCATCGCCTCGGTGGCTCGGTGAAAATCACAAAATGTATCTGAAAAGTCAATTCTGTCGTCACACGGTATTGTCGTCGCCCCGTCGACGAATAAGAGAGACACAAAAGACGACGGTAGATAGTAGAGAGACTGAGCAAGAGAGTGTTTTTATTTCTCTGTAGAAAAAAAAAAAGTGATCTTACTGGCCGCAACAGTATGTATACAGATACGCATCTGTATTGGTGGGATTCGATCGGTTTATGGGGTCTCAAAAACTCTCAACAGAGAATTTACCTACGATTTTCATCTTTGGCCGTATGCGGATCGTTTATTTACGCGCCCCCTCTACGATCGCCGTCCATCGTCGTGCGAGTAGTGAGTGTCTCGATCGTGTGCGCCGGCTGTTATAAAAGTAGCAAGGACATATGGACTGAACATTAGTCGAAATCTATTATTAACGCAGCGCAGTATCGACGCTAGAGCTTAATACACGCTATCTTGTGTTTTTTATTTTCGAATTAATATCTACAACAGCCTAAAAGTGTTACAATCGTAATCTTGTTAAATTTAAAAAAAATTAAAAAATAAATATTTTTTTTTATAAAAAAAATTAATTTTAAGAAAAAAAATTTGTATCTTATAGATACGTTAAATTAAAAAAAATAAAAGTGTTTAAAGGATAATTTAAAAAACAAAATCAAAATGCTAACAGATTCATTTATCATAAAATTACTGATTCGTCAGTTTAAAACAAACGATCTACAGCATACGCTGTTAGTTTTTCTTAGCATTATATCAGTGATAAGTTTCATTCAGTGGCTAGTGAATTTGTACAAGGAATTGAAGTCCTTGCCACCAGGACCATGGGGTTTTCCCATTATTGGATATTTAGCCTTTATGGGCAATGAGAAGCATACACGGTTCATGGAATTGGCCAAACGTTATGGCAGTCTATTTTCAACGCGTCTCGGTACCCAATTGACCGTAGTGATGAGTGATTATAAACTGATAAGAGAGTGTTTTCGTCGTGAAGAATTTACCGGACGTCCGGATACACCATTTATGCAGACCTTAAATGGATTTGGTAAGTTTAACAAAAAAAAAAACATAATTCAGAACACTCTACTGCACTAGTGACCCAAATTTTTATAAGTCACAGAAATTCTACAACTACGCAGAATTTTTTTTTTTTTTGTTTTAACTTACTACACAATTTGTTGCAATTACAAAATGATTGTTACATTCGTAACTACTAGGTCATTTGTAAGTTTATATTTATTACATATGTGTGGTGATCACAATTAAATCGGCAAAAGTAGGACGGAAGAGTTATTTTATGTACAAACCGCAGATACGCATTTATCGATATTTTTTATTATTATTTACGTTTCTTATTTTTATGCTGTAATTTTTGGTTTACCCAATTTTTTATTGACTTCATTTCTTCTTTACATTTTATTTCCCCCTTTACTTTAAATGCGAATTTTTTTTTTTTTTTCGTTTTCACACTTGTTATTGCGGGGAGTTTCTTTTTGGAGATGGAGAAATGTTTGCACATTTATTAGGCCTAAAGAAAAAAAAAAAAAGAATATACATAAAATTAAATTTCTCTTGGCGTTGACATATGCTAATTTTTATTTTTAAATATTTATACTAATTTAAGTGCTAACAAAAATTAATTGTATTTATTTTTCCGGTTATATAAAGTTGGAGAAAATTTGCAACGTTTTTTTTGTTTAAACTTAAATTAAAAATAATATATATAGTTAAAGGCAAAGTACTATAGTTTTTGTTACATAGAATTTAGTTATAAAGAGTGGTCATATTTATAATGTATTTTTTTGTATCTTTTTAGGTATCGTCAATAGTACCGGAAAGTTATGGAAAGATCAACGCCGATTCTTGCATGAAAAACTTCGTCATTTGGGAATGACATACATGGGCAACGGCAAGCACATGATGGAAAAGAGAATTATGGTGAGTACAAGGATAATTAGTATCTATGACTAATCTCCAATGTCCAATCTTCTTTGGATGTAGGGAATAGTCTTTTACTTTCACTTACTATATCCCTGCAGCTATATTGGACAAAATAAGTCAAATGAAATTCTTTTAGATGTCTGTGAACAACTGTCTTATGTTCCTACATACGATGCTTTTCTCACAATAATATCTTAACAATATGTTAGTTATTTACAAATTGTTAATTTTAAAGCAAAAGTTCGAAACTTTAAATTTATTCGAAAACATTTTCTAAATTCGATATAATCCTTGAAAAACACCATCTATTCAGAAATTTATTAAATTGTAGATAGTAAATGAATTTAACGTTGCAAGGGATATCGTAGTTACCCAAAACTTACTTTTAAACATTTGTGGTTGGAATTATTAAGAACTAGCTTCATTATTAGGCAAAAATATTCATATTATATGTAATGAGTGTACATACATATAACATATAAAACTCTGAAGACATTTGACGTTAAAACTTTATAAATTCACTTATTTAAGCCCACATATGAACTTTTACGATATAACTTGCTTAGAACCCGCATTAAGTGATGTATCTTTCGATACTTGCCTTCAAATTTGGTGAATCTTTACAGTCTCAAAGTATTCACATGATTGTTAGACACTACAAAAGGGAACTAGGTCCAATAACTGATGACCTCACTACTGCTTAATGCCGCACTAGTATTAAAGATAGAGGTCTTGCTTGTATACATACTTAGAAGATACTTAGAAGATACACAAACGATTACCAGAATTTTTAAACAAATTTAGCTTACAGTGACGCAGTGACAATTTATTTTTCTAATTTTTCTAACTACATCCAACCTTAAACCTCCTCTCTAACTCAAGCCTTTACATTATTTTTACAGACCGAAGTTCACGAGTTCATTCACAATTTGCAAATCTCTGAAGGTCAACCCATGGATATGGCTCCAGCAATTTCCGTTGCAGTTAGTAACGTAATCTGTGGCATAATGATGTCGGTTCGTTTCTCTATTGATGATCCCAAGTTCCGTCGTTTTAATTACCTCATCGAGGAGGGTATGCGTTTGTTTGGTGAAATTCACACAGTCGACTATATTCCCACGGTACAATACTTCCCCGGTGTGTTGAATGCCAAAAATAAGATCGCCAAAAATCGCGAAGAGATGCAGAGATTCTATCGTGATGTCATCAATGATCACAAAAAGTCCTATGACGCTGAGAATATACGCGATCTAATCGATGTTTATATTGCTGAAATCGAGAAAGCTAAATTGGAGGGTCGCGATGAGGAGTTATTCGATGGAAAAGATCACGGTGAGTTGTGTAAAAAAAAAAAAAAAACCCCCTTTTTTTTCTAAGAAACGATCCGAATGACCCAGTTTCGAAAAAATATTTTCCTTTTTCCCAGAATTCATTCAGATTATGAAACAGGATACTAATGAGAGTTTTTTTTTTATTATTTTTTACCCATTATAGAAGAACAAATTGTACAAGTCATCATCGATCTATTCTCAGCCGGTATGGAAACGATCAAGACCACATTGCTATGGATCAATGTATTTATGCTGCGCAACCCTGAAGAAATGCGTCGAGTTCAAGAAGAGTTGGATCAGGTTGTTGGCCGCCATCGATTGCCATCGATTGAGGATTTGCAATATTTGCCCGTGACTGAGTCGACAATTTTGGAATCAATGCGCCGCTCAAGCATTGTACCATTGGCTACAACACACTCGCCAACAAGGTAAGTGTTGTCCGCGTAGATACATTTGTATCTTTTTATTTTTTATTTTTTCTATTTCTCTATTTTTGTGTGTCGTTGTCGTCGGTTGTGGTGTGTGCATGGAAATCTCTTAATCTATATTTGATCACGTGCATGTGCGAGCTACGGCGGCGCACTCTATTGCCAATTATCATACCGGCTTTGTGAGTAGTAGTAGTAGTAGTAGTAGTATAGTAGCGTGCGTAGCGTAGATGCTGCGCCTTTCGAAATACTATACTCTGCGCTTCAAGAGTTTAATGAACTGCCTTGCCATAGAAGTTGGGGTTTTCGTTTTCTTTTTTCTTTTTTTTTTTTGTTATTTTACTTCGTCATAGATAGAGTATCTATGAGTGTGTGTTGAAAATCAGGCCAATTATTCCACTTTAACTTGAGAAACCATAGGTCGGTGATATTCATGTGTAAAGAAAAGGCGATGAAAAATTACGTAAACGCGCGTCAGTCAGACACAATCCACTTTGGTATGAGTAGTGCAATGCGTAATTGGCGTATAAAACAAGTGCGGTTGGCGGGTGTATTCTTTATGGCTCAGTATAGTCTTGCCAAATGGACAGATAGATAGAGGGAGATTGTGATGATCTCACAGAGAGTACTACTTGAACAAAGGCTTGCATTTTAGAGTGAGTGAAGTGACTTTGGAGACAATGCTTCTCATTGTTAGTGAAGTTGATGTAATGACGACTGGGGGAATCGGTTGTGGAAAGTTGAGATAATTTTTTTTGGGAGAAACTTGAGTTCAGCAATTATTTTGTCATCCATAGGTATTGGGAAAGACTTGAAGTACTTGATTTTGATGCTTTGTTGGTACTGCCTTCTGAAAGTGTTTCTTCTTCTTAAGACAGTGAGCAAAAACGTTTAACTTAGTTAAAGAGACTTGGTTTTGATAGAGTGATATTTAAAATTTTAAGAACATATCATTCTAAGCACTGAATATACCTATAGCAAGCCTTGCTCTACTTTTTTCAGCAGTTCATAGCTCAACAACCGAACGACACACAATCTTCTACTTTCATCTACTTTAAAACCACATCCTACCATCTTAATCAAACATCACTAACCAAATCCTTTCTATTTTCTTTTTCCTTACAGAGATGTTGAAGTAAATGGTTACAAGATCCCAGCTGGCTCACACGTGATTCCTTTGATTAACTCCGTTCACATGGACCCCAATCTATGGGACAAACCAGAAGAATTCAATCCCCGCCGTTTCGTGGACAGTGAAGGCAAGGTCCGCAAGCCTGAATATTTCATTCCATTCGGAGTTGGACGTCGCATGTGCCTAGGAGACGTGCTCGCCCGTATGGAACTTTTCCTCTTCTTCTCCTCATTCATGCACTGTTTCAATATAAGCCTACCCGAGGGAAAACCACTGCCAAGTCTAAAGGGTAATGTTGGTGCTACGATAACTCCCGAATCATTCAGAGTCTGCCTAACGCCGCGACCCTTAACACTTGCCACCCCAGAGCCATTGCACCAAAGGAATGTCGGCTCGTATTGAAATTGCAGCAGACGTTCTTCAGTTTCAATAGGAAAGGATGCTGCCATCGGCACCGAGACTTGAGGAATATGAATTTTTTTTTTTATCAATATTTCAAGTTCGGGGCAGATGTTAACTCACTTCCGTGTGGCTCCTTATTTTGCAGAGCACGGTCTTGTTCCTACAAATTCACATCATCAACACACATTCAAAACAAAAACAAAAAAAAAAAAAACATTCAAACCAACACGCATACTGACTCATTATACGTAAAAACAAAAACAAAATACAAAGAAGAAAGGAATTTACAAAAGCATAAATCCTGGGACAACGAAAAAGAAGAAGAGAATAAAATCAAAGAAAGACAGAGAAGAAATAAAAAAAAAACATAAATTTATTTTTTTTTTTGTTTTTGCCCATCCAAATGAAGATGGCTCTGAGAGCTCTAAACTCGTCATCGTCGGGCGACTCGGTCAGTCGGTCGGACCGATCGGTTGGTCAGTTTGACCAAAAAAAAAAGAAAAAGGATAAAATGTCGTCGCTGAGACACCACACATAGACACACACAACAACACTGAGATTAGGGCGAATCGAAGGCGCTTACCAATTTTCTCCACCCCCGCGCTGTGTTCAGTTTAATTTTTAAACAAAATATAAAATTCTGTGGTTCTAGTTTTTAAAGAATAATTTTTATTAATATTATTATACATATATATATATATTTTTTTTAATTAATATTACATTTAACGTTCTCACTCATTATAAACAAAAAAAATAACTAAAAACTAAAAACAAAAAAAACATTATAAGAAAAATCATTTAAATTTCATATTGAGTTCGTGTAGATTATTTTTTTAAAAACATTTAAAATTTATATATAAACAAAAATTAAACGTGTACCTTTTGTTTTATTTTTTTTTTGTTTGCTTTTATAATAATTCTGAGTGCCAATTAGAAGAGAATCCATTGTACAATATTTTTTTGTATTTAATTCTTCTTTATATTCATAAACACAAAAAAAACAAAAACAAGAAAATATGTATTTTTAGTTTAGTTTTACTTATATGTTGTTTTAAATGTTGTTAAATGTATTTTTTTTTTTTCATGTAGATCATGAAAAGATCATCGAAATAAAAGAAATATTAATAATTGAGAAACAAATGTTTTTTTTTTTATTTAGGAATTTGTTTAAAGCACAAATTGTGATAAGGTGGTGTTAAGGTGATTCCACAATCGCCTTCCATATTTATGTCTTGAAAGGGTGGTAAGGTTATTTCAAAATTTACCAAAGTCAGCCCGACAAAGTGAAGAATCAACATTTTGGCTAATTCTTCGCCCGGACACATTCGTTTGCCTGAAAGTAATACTTCAGTTTGATGTCCTTTAAAATTATGTATGTATTAAAACTTACCCGACTGAAAAGGAATAAAGTGAGCTGGGCTAAAATATTTTCCTTCGGGGCTGATAAATCTGAAAGGATTGAACTCTTCGGGATTTGGCCATAGTTCAGGATTCATGTGTACGGCCCATAGTAGGGGAATAATCATTGAATTTTTCGAGATCTTAAAGCTATTTATCATCGTGTCCTAAAGAAAAGGAAGAAAATAAAAGCCATAAAGATAGAATACAGGAATTATTACTATTTTAACAGGAGTACTGGCATCTCTATGCAAAGAAGCAAAAAGGCTGTATAAAGTAGCTAAAAATACAAAAAATCCCAATGACTGGGACCGCTACAAAGAAAGCTACAAAGAAGGCTGCGCCAAGAAAGCAGCCTGGAAAAACTTCTGCAGCGACATTGAACCAACAAAGACGCTGTCAGATTCAGAAAAGTCCTGATAAAGATTCAAACAGTTCCGTCCATGGCTCACACAGATTTTCACAGGCTGCTTAAATTGCACCTATGTACCTCAATCATAGAGAGAAGTCAACGTCATTTTTATCCCCATGGCGGGATAGCCCAGCCATACCACAGAAAACGATTTTAGACCAATCAGTATAACTAAATCTAAATCTTTTTTTTGCTCAAAACCCTTGAAAGAATACTAGACATCTACATCCGCTCCAAACTTACCCCAAGGGACATCTCATCTGCCCAACAAACCTATATAAAGGCCCGATTAGTACAGACAGAGATGCACGAGGTGGTTACAAGAATTCACAAATGCTCCGACCCGTAGAGTCTTCGAATCCAACCCGGAGGGACAACGTAGTAGAGGAAGACCTCGCCTTAGGTGGCGCGCACAATTTGAAGGGGACCTAAAAAAACTTGGAATACGCAACTGGAGGCAGTTAGCTAAGAGCCGGGCTAACTGGAAATGCTTGTTAGTAGAAGCCCAGGTTTACCCCGCACTGTAGCGCCACCTAAGTAAGTAAAAATAATTCACAGTAGCTGCATTCTTGGACATTGAAGGGGCCTTGAACAATGTAAACAGTTAGAAGAGCACTATACCAGACGCAAGTGAATCCTATCCTATCAGAATGGTTAGAATGTATGCTCAATGCACGAGAGAATAAATCTGAACTGGGTAGTAGCCAAGCATATGATGTGGCCTCGCGTGAAAGGACTCCTCAAGGAGGAGTCTCGTCACCAGTACTCTAGGAAGAAAATGCCCTAGTTCGAGCCACCTAGACTGAATGGAGCCCAACTAAGACTATCAGACAAGGCAAGTTACCTATGGTGCATATTACATCGAAAAATGAACTGTAAAAACAATATACCTGAACGTACAAGGAAGGTTGGGATTGCTTGCAGAAACTTAGGTAAAAAATGGGATTCAACACCAGCCACTATCCACTGGATGTACACCGCCATCGTTAGACCTATCACAAACCTGAACACCTTCATAAAGCTCCAACGTCTAGCTTGTTTGGGTACCACCAGCGCAATTAGGACAACACCAACCGCTGCCCTTAAAGCCATGCTCGGACTTAGCCCGCCGGACCTCTTCACCAAAGAACTAGTGGAAAAAAGAGTACTACGCTTCCTGGATGTGGAAAAACAAACCAAATCGGACATAGCACCATCACCAGCACCTTTCCCCCCACATAGACATCAACCTGGACTCCAAATCTCCAAATTAACCGTGCCTCCATATCCATATCTTCACGAATGGGTCCGAAATGGGCGAAGGTACGGGCTCATGAATATTCTCAGAAGCAAGCGCAAATATATGGAATAATCGAGGCCTGCCGGGATCTATCCACTCTGAATAGCAATAATCCTACAGAAATCTGCATAGACATCCAAGCATAGAATCTATGTATGTCCTGCGCGCTGGGTTCCGTACGAACCTATCCTGCTAAATATTTGTAATTGGGTTCTTGTATTGCTTTCTAAACATTATTTAAAGCGAAAACGTATATCGGGTTCTGGAATCTTGGGCAACCATTTTCCATGGCAAAAGAATCAAACTGGTCTCAGCAATGACGGAATAGAATATCACTTAGCCAAAGCCAAATTATTTCAAAATATCAAAATCAGAAAAACCTTTATCACTGTTTTAGAGCCCTACTCACAAAGAACGCTTGCACAACAAATGGTAGAATCTCTGGCCAAAATCAATGCAACAACATCCATCACTCGTCCTGACCCAAATTTTCCACAGATAAGCAAAAGCGTATTCCAAAACTTTAACATCAACTTAACAGACTTCCTGAAACCATAGAGATTCATGTTTCCATTTACCTGAACTGTACCATGTGGCATTCCCAATGGCACAACAGCCCGAATCCTTTCAACCTCAGACATGCAAGCTTTCATCAAGTCTATGCTGTCAAAGTCGTCTAAGCACAATCCCTCTTTGTCAAATGCGGAGAGTTCCTAAAAATTACATGAAAATACTTTTTTTTTTAAAGAAACACTCCGTTCCCAAGCCATCGAGTTTTACCTTTCTCAACATATCCTGATATTTCGGATACTTTGCCAAGTACAAGAACAACCACCGCAACGTAGTCAAAGTAGTGTCAATACCGGCACCAGACAAATCTGCCAATAAATGTCGCAATTGATCATCGCTGTACATCTTGACGCTTGGATCATTGGCCGCCAGACGTTTTCGTTTCTCGCGCAGAAAGCACTCGAGAATACTAAGCCGTCCATCGTTCTCGTCGAAGTCTTCAGTCTCTGTCTCCGTCTCCAGGCGCTTGCAGCAATCATCAATTATACGATCGTAAATTTTATGGGTTTTACTCTTGCCCTCTAGCAAGAAGTTAATTGTTTTCTGGTTCGACGGTAGGAATCTACAGGAGATGCATAGAGAGTGAATTTGCAGGATTATTACCTAGTTTATGCGTTTTGCACTTTTTTTTTGTCTTTTCTTTTCGCAATTTTTATTGCGTCATATCCGGTTGGAAGTTCCAATCCGAACCAACCAACTAACCAACCAACCAGTCATACCTGAGGAATGGTAGAAAATTAACCACACCCGACACCCCTATGTGCTTGACTCCTTCTTCTTGCAGCTTCTGCAGGTATCGCCAGGTGACATCATGCTTCGCGTATGTGATCCCAAAAACAAGATCGGTGACGATGTTGCCCATGGAATGGTGGAGCGCGTGCATTGGATTGATTTCTATGCGCTTCGCAGATTCATCACGTATCGTCTGCACGAAGAGGAAAGAGAAAGAAGGAACAGAAATTGAAAGTGGTATTAGTCAGACTGTAGGAAGAAAAAAAAAAAACAAAACACTGAACACGCACGTGTTAGAAGGAACGGCTGAGTAAAATCAACTTCTGTGTGTGTGTCCGATATTGTTACTAACCTTGAGGAAATCCTCAACTCCAGTGCGAATTCTATCTTCGAGAACAATCCGAGTTGAACCGAATTTAACCATTCCCATGCGCTTAAGCCAGTCAATTATCTGGCGACGCTGATCCTTCCAAAGGATACCTTCGGCGCAGATGATACCTGAAAAAAGATCCAAGCAGGTGAGTAATACCCACGACAATTCATCAAGTTTGTGGTTAGTTTCTTATTTTTCTTTTTTTTTTAGCAATCTTTCGTTTTCTTACCATATCCACCCATGATGCCATGAGTAACGTACAGTGGAGCTCTTGCTGTGAATTCTTCTCGACGAAGGAATTCACGGATAACAGATGCCTCTGATAGTACCACAGTGTTGACGGTGCCCAAGGAAAGCCGATAAGTGGATCCGTATTTCTTTGACAGCTGCTCGAGGGTTTTATAAGGAGCTTTTGGATTGAGAAAGGGTAGGTAACCCAAAATTGGTACTCCCCAGGGGCCTGGTGGATAGTTTCTGGTTTCGTGAAACTTCCAAATTACGACAGCTGTGATAATCAACAAGATCTATAGAAAGAAACGTTAGTAACAAGTTTTTTGGAAAAGAAGTGGTAGACGTAGTCTATGTAGCAGCTAAGGTTCCATTGGATAAAATGGTTTCCAGAATTTATATATTAAGAGCTGAAAGCAAGAAGTCCACAGAAGGATATCTTCGTAACAAACATTTTTTTTATCTAATAAATCTTTCACAGGTTCAGTGTGGACTAGATTTGCTACGAAGAGAGACAATGAGAGAAGCGATAAAGAAGGTCCAGTATTCAGATGAAATTCAATCAATTTAATAAGAACCTAGCCAATGTAACCATCCCTATTCGTGTCGCAATCATATTCCATTGACCTATTTGAGATACAATGGGGAATCGCTTCAATTAGAATTTTGTTATTTAGCAAAAGCATTCGTGTTCCTTTCGATTTCGATAACTTATTTGAAACACTTCCAATCGGACATACATAAGTACTTGCTTACTTATGTATCTGACAACCGCCTCAGAAGAGGTTTGTCTCTGAGAAATCTATCGTTAATGAGGTCGAGCACATCACCCTTTTCTAATTTTCTGGACTATTACTTCTGACATCCATGATTATATTTCATCTTTGAAACGAAGGATCTGTCTTTATTTTTATCTCGAACCTGTAAGATCCGAAAGCATACGAAAGACTTTTCAGCCATACAAGTCTCAACCTTTTACTGCGATCCGCCTTTCGTCTTCAGTTTCTATAATGAAATGCAAGGGGGAAGGGCAGACCAAGATTTCCATGGCCTTCCATAAACACACAAAGTACTGAGACTTACTAACTTAGGAAAGTTCGAGGTCTCGGTGAGATCGTTACCGACCTTGATGGAGCAGCGAGAGTTTTACATCGTCATTCTGGATGGAGGGATGCTAAAACTAGACATGGCTCTATATAGCTCGTCTCCATGAATCCTGTCATATGCGGCCTTGAAATCGATATGAAGATTGAGGACCTTATCACTCAAGGTGATCGATTTGGACTTCTTGGGTTTGATTTGATCGATTATGGACTTTGATGACATCAGCCCCAGCAATAGAGAAATCTAAACTTGAACCCAGTACCGTGTGAAAAGAAAGGAAGTACAGCGTAGTGTAAGACGCCATAAGAGTAACCACATCAATGCGCTAGCTACACAAGATGCGACAGTACTAAGAAGCTTACTTTAACCAAGGACCAAACAGTATTCTGTAAAAATGTGGAAATACCCTAGCGGATGAGGATTAGTTTAGAAGATGGAGGGAGCAGTTCACTATGGTACTTAACCATATAGACGATCCCACGAGTGTTCCGAACCAAAACGAACCATCTGAAGTAGCAAACTCCCAAATTCGCCCAGCAATACAGAGATTGCAACCGATAAAGGCCCTCAAAAAGAACAAGTGGTAGGAATTCCCGCTGAATTTTTCCAAGCTGCGCCAAATACATCGGCAGAGCTACTGAGACCTATCATAGGTAATGCATGCGAAAATTAGTAATTTCCAGAGGAGTGGAGCCAAGCTGCCATAAGGGCAATCTGCTGGATTTCCGAAATTGGATTCTGCCGGCACTGGCCAAAATAATAGCAAAGATACATAATTCTAGACAGGTTCAAAGCACACTAAGACTCAATTGTCGATGTCGAACAACCAGGCTTTCGCTCTGGATCCTCCTGCGCCGATCATATAAACACTTTGCGGATCATCGTAAAGCAATGCGTCTAGTATAGGTCTTCAATCTACATGCGTTTTATCGATTTCGAGAAGGAGTTTATATGGAAAGCCTTACGCAGGAGCGGTATTCTTGCTAATATCGTTGCTATTATAAAGGTTACGTACGAAGGTGCCAAATTTCGTGTTCTACACAATGGTAAATTTTCAGAAGCCTTTGAAATTCAAAGCGGAGTTCGGTAGGGTTGTATTTTATCACCGCTTCTTTTCCTGGTGATAAGAAACGATGTTACTCACGCAGCACTGTTGGAGGAAACCAGAGGTGTTCAATGGACAATGACATCTTACCTGAAACATCATATCTGCTTCCTTGCACACAGGGTTTTAGATCTTCACCAGATGGGTCAGAATCTGGAAGTTGAAGCCAGAAGAGTCGGTCTTAAAATAAGTGCAGCTAAAACCAAAGTTCTTGGCCTTTCGAGCTCTTTCTCCCAACTTAACATTGCTGGACAGTAGGTCGGGAAAGTGCAGAGCTTTCCTTATCTGGGAACCACCATCTCGACTGCCGACGGCACCGAACTCAATGTTAGTAATCGGTAAGACAAAAGCTGCTTTTGGAATATTGTTTAAGGTGTGGAAAAGATATTTTTACAGCACTAAGACCAAGCTGCGTCTGTCCAATGTGACCACAGCAATCACTCGGAAGCTACAGTCCTTCGTTAACAGAAGTTTGCGTATCATTTTGAGAGTATATTGGCCCAAGTGAATCTCAACCGGTATGTCATTATATGTAAGTACCTTCTATTTATTCTTGAAGGATTTGATTGTAACTACTATACCTGTAATGTTGATTCTAGGTCTGGTATGTATATATTTGGAAATTGGCTGCTTCGATACGCTGTAAGTGCTTAGCACTGTAATAAAATATTTTCTCCATATCCTGAGCTGATCTTTTTCCGAAGTCAGCAGGTTACCGTCCAAAACTCTATATGGGTGTTGATTGTAGTTTCGACTCCCTTTAAGCTCCTTGGTGGTCCTATAAGCTTGTATTGTTTATAAACACAGGTAGGTACTGTAGTACATTCTTGCTGTCGCTTTAACCTTTAAAGGACACTTGTCATGTCTCATACTACACTGCACACAATTTTTTTTTTCGGATTGTACTAGAATTTTCTCCACTGCTGAGTCCTTGATTGCAATACATTCATCGATCTATGTACATACATATGTCCAGGAGTCTTCCGATGCTGCGTTCTTCCTGCCTTCTGCCAACGTATGTAGATACATAAGTGTTCCATTTGCGAAAATAAATTCCACAGGGCTTTATTGGTCGCCCGCTCTATCCCGCACTGAATTGCGAATTGTTTCTGCTTCTAAGTCAGGGTAATCACTTAATTATTATCGCACTTAGGTATCGCTTAACTTGTCGGTATTATAGCTAGTTGTTCTTGAAAAGTTGAAACAATCGGTGGTAATGGATACAGTACAAATACGCATAAAGGGTAGCGTAAGATGCTGGTCACGTTCAATGCTTCCACCCTTGTTTTGAACGTCAAAGAGACAATTTATGAACCATCGGCAAATCATTGATATTTGATTCGGTTAGATGTTCTAAGGCTGTTTGTTTCCCTCAGAGTTTTCTGTTTCTAAGCTCAGTGTAAGAACAAAAGTAAGGGTCTGTATAAATTTACTCAGCCCTATCATTACATACGTTCCGAAAAAGTTACGAATAGTAAGAAAATTCCGACTTCATCCCAAACACCTTCATGATATCCGGTTTCGTACAGACATTTTCGATATGTACATACATATAAATGTATTTATCCCACTTCTTCGCGACGAATACCCGTCAGAGAACTTCGGAGCAAAAATCATCATACAACTGACAGAACAAAAGTAATGTATTGGAGGTAGCCATTGTGCGTAGTACATCATCCCTCTTTCGATAAATGTCTCCGATAAGAGTGTCGGATCGGATACCATGATACGAAATGCTCCGATTTCAAACAAATCGGAGAAAAATCTGTTTCGATCGGATACCATGATACGAAATGCTCCGATTTCAAACAAATCGGAGAAAAATCTGTTTCGATCGGATACCATGATAGGGCTGACTAATAGTTTGCATAGTATCAGCAGGAGGATGATAGTGATTGCCAATGGTTTATTCAAAACTATTATATGTACATGTAACTTTTATTTTGATATTTGTTACGATAACAACCACCTATTTAAGTGTTTTTTAGCCGCAAAAATATATATGTATGTATGTAGATACTTAAAGAAATTTTAATTGTTAAGCCGTGACTATCCGTAGTTGTTATCCAATAAATCGAGTTCTAATAACCATGATATTGAATTTGAAATTTCCAAAGAACAAGAACACTATGGTTTCGGGAATAAAAAAAAAATAAAAACAAAAAAAAAGGGGGAACGAAAAATATCGTAACCTTCAAATGTGATACATAAACATGAGCAGCAGCACCGTGTCTTCGAATTGCCTTCTCAAATTTAATATTCTCGGCCCATCATCACTTTACGCTTTGGTTATATTCGTGACCACACGTTTTTTTTTATTTCTTTTGTATCCAAAGGAACTTAACTTCGCTGGATTTATATCCATACATACACCTATATGTATGTATATATGGCAAATAATTCTAACAATATTCTAAGTTAATTTTCGCTTTCATTCAAAGGAAAGTAAAAGTAACTTACCACTGCCAGATACATTTTGCTTCTACTATATGGAATTCCAGATATTTTTTTTTGTATCTTTAGCAAACTGATATGAAATCGGATAAGGAAACGAAAAAGGAAAGAGGAGATGGAACAAACAAAAACAAATGAAACACAAAAAAACCGGACAAATAATCCGCGGAACTGTCTGCTGCACAGTTTGCTGAGAACTGAATTGAGAGCCTGAGCAATGAGTATTAAATAACGAAAATAAAATTGAGAGTGTCGGCCATTTCTTTACTTAAAGGTTCCCCTAGAAGAAGTAGCCTTTCCTGGTGTTCTTATCGTCTTTTATGTCCGTCGTTTCGTTTCTCCCTGACCGAAGTAACAGATGGTAAATGATTCTCGAAAATAATTTAATTCCGAGCATTACGTATGCGTTGCCTTTGCTTACACGTTTTTTGACAATCCTCAGGTATGATTTGCGTTACTTTATGTACACATGTATCTATACGTTTGTCGAATCTTGAGAATGATTTAAAATTCGAGAGAATAATAAATTTTTGGAAAAAAAAATGTACTTAGCTTTATATTTACGTCTCCTCACCGTATCTTTGACCCTTAAGTGACACTTAGATGAGCGATCGATATTCATACCGATATATTGGTAAAGTTGGTGTCTATTGAAATAAGAAGACTCTGTCGAAAGCGCGGTCTGGCAGGTTAAGAACGGTTTTCAGATCAAAGAAGCTCGAACCAATTTTTTTGTATATGTAGCTTCATATGTAGTAATGATCAGATAAGTGTGTGGAGATTTCAATTACTTCGAACAGGAAAATACTACAAAAAGCATCATTCTGGTGCAAGCCAGGAGCAGGCATCACAACTGGATCAACCTGTTGCTTAGATCTTCTGATAAATCTTTGGTTTTTAGATTGTCTTCAGCAAGGGACAATCTGACTCTAGACGTTGACTTATCTGCTAAATCTACTTGCTTCAAAATTAAAGCAGAACCTTAAGGATCAACTGTATGGTACTAAAACTCCGCAAACAAACCTACCACTTATTTTAGAAACATCGGTGTCATCCAAATCCTCGCAAGCTTATGCACAAGATCTTAGTGCCTGAAAAGTAAGAAAGATGATTGATAAAAGTAGTCAGTCAAGGGTCATTGATTTCAAGCCCATAAAACTGGCTGAAATATATATATATATATATATATATAATATACATATGTGTAAACATCGCTTCCAAAAAAAACTGAGGACTCTGCATATACTTCGTCCTGAACGAAGCCTACAGAGCCTCCCCGAGTAGGTACGATGTCGAAATCGTGCTCGGCAACTTCAACATTGAAATCGGTGAGGAAAACATATTTTGAAAGCAAACGGCTTAGTATCTTTAGGTTTCCGCATAGAATCTCCACAGCATTTTAGATTTCCCCAGATGGTCAGCCCGCCAACCATATCGACCATGTTTGCAGGTATGCACCATCAGAAGGCAAATGAACCATCTTCTGGCCATCGCCAAAAAGTCGAAACCCAACTACTAAACGACAAGAAATCTCGGTCTTCCCTGAAGATATAAATTAACTAGCAAGCATCTAAACATACCAAAAGGAGGCAACGACTATTGCAAACAACTAGTGACTGTCGCCACTATAGGCGAAGAGATAATCGAAAACACCATAGCTTGGAAAGTACCCTCGTTAAAAAAGATGACCGAGACGACATACATGTATGCACATATCTACAGGCTAGACGTACCAATAGAAAACACGATCAGAGCCAAAAGTTTGCGTATCTTCCCTGCTTAAGGATATCGAGGAGTCTGATGACAAAAACCTTATCCAGAATTTCTACAAGAAAACCAAGCGATTGCGTACTAGCTTCAAATCCGAGACACAAGCTCTTTATTACTGATGTACAAGGAATTGTAGATAGGTTTAAGGCAGTAGTTCTTATTAGTAGTTCTCCCTCCCAATTCAAAGGAGATTCGGGTAGGTAGTATGAACCTAAAGAACAACAAAGCCACCTGGCCGAATGACTTACCGTCGGAACTCTTTACGAAGGCGATGTTCTGATTAGGAGCATGCATCAGATAAACAATGGGAGGACGAAAGTATCCCTGATTAGTCAGCTGTATATGGCTGTCCAGTGGACTGTGCAAACGCCTTAAGCATTTCTCCATCATTTATCGCCACGTTCCATTGAGGCTTCTAACTTGGTAAATCGACTGTAAATCAAATCGTCGCACTAAGACAAATCCTGGCAAAGACCAATGAGTTTGAAGTCGAAACGTTCTCTTATGACATCATTCATCGCTTGGAGCTCTACAAGGTTATGCGATGGCCGGGTTCGGAAGCCAAAAGTGTGCTGTCGACGAACAAATAAACATTTATCCTAAGGAGTTCACCTACCTGGGAGCAAATGTTAGCTCTACAAACGACACTTCAGTGGAGATCCGATAAGGAATCATCGTAGTAAATCGCTACTACTTCAGTTTGACAAAGCAACTGTATTCAAAACTTCTAACACATATTACCAAACTAATACTCTACAGAGATCCTTCCAGTCTTACAATAGCTTGAGCTCCTTTCAAATAAAAAAACATCGTCAAATATTCGGTCTCATATGCGGGAAGAAGAATTAGCCGTGAGTGCACTAAACTGTACCAAGTAGTCCGAAAGGGCGTCTACAACATTGGCTCGACCACATCCAGCAAATGGACAACAACGCTCCATCAAAGACAATCTTCGCATCCCAGTCCTCAAGTTCAAGACCACGAGGATGACCGAACCTTTGTTATAAAAATCAATCAATCGAGTATCTAAGGATGCTTTATCTGTCGTACTGACAGGAGCGTTCCTGTGATGAAAGGCATCAGTGTCTCAGTCACATACTCTTCACTGTTCGAGGACTAAATGATTAAAATGGAATTCGTATATTAATGATACAAGTACAAACGCCACATTATATGTACATCATCATAAAAATCAGAACGATCGTTCGGTATGCATTTATTGTTTGATGTACTAATAGCTAAACAAAAGACCTCTATGGGTACTATCTGCCTGATTCTTGTTATAGATACAAACATAGGACTGACTCCCCTGTTTCTCATTATCAAGAAATTTAGAGCCAAAACAGTCGAAAAAAAAATCTTTGCCAATGATCATAGGACTAGAACTTTTATGTGGTTTTCCAGAATGTGATAAAAAAGGAACTTAAACGCATGGGACTGTATTAGTTCCATGAGTAACATCGAACAAAATATTCGTTTGCCGCAGTAAACTCTCACTTATTTCGAGTCTAGAAATTGATTGAACATATGAAAATTTTGCCACCTCCTGGTAGCACTCATCCAATCTTCAAACAATGACATGTCGAAGGAGAGTGATTGATTTATGTCTAAACTAAACTGAAGGCTCTCAGATACGGAGAGCGTCCTTCCGATCTGCTAATGCATGGTATGGGCGGTATTCCCTATCTATCTAATTTATCTAATTGAAACTTATAAAGCCATAGATTATCAAGATATTGTTTACCGTTCCCAATCGATTGAAATTTATTATTAATATTTACAAGATTGCTCCAAACAAGCCACCTATTTTCTATGTTTCTAGAAGTCAATGGAAAACCTCGCATCTATATTAGATGTCATAATTCACATCATGTTTTACATCTCAGAATACGAATGGAAGATGAAAATGCTGCTTGTGCCCCATTGACCCTGAATTTCATGGTTAAATGGGCACATTCCCCTCAAATTCAAGTTAGAATTTGGGCCATCAACAGTGAACCTACAATTAAAATATTAATGGTTCACTTGACCTAAAAAATTTACATAATCCAAATCTATCTAAGCACCTCTTATGCCCTTTTTGTCTAGAAAGTCGCTGCTCCACAACCTTGGATACCTTTTCCATTGTTGTCGTATATCTTAGGCTAAGGCACCAATCAACGTTTCCCAAAAAAAAAATAAAAATAAAGTAAACACACCTCTAAGTCGAGTGTTTTTAGGCGTTCAAGAGTAGTTAGCTCGAAACCGGACTGAGGAAGTGTCTTTATTCGAAGGCTAATTGCTATTTCCGCTGACAAAAAAATAAAAAAAAAAAACAAATCTCCCTGAAGATACAGTGAACTTTTAATGACAAGCCTTCGTGTCGCGATCTTCTTAGCAACCGTACTCAGTCAGTAACCAGAACAGGACTATATTCACGTGCAGCAGCTGCAATACCAACAAACGAACGCAGACAATACACAAGAACTATCTCGCGAAATTGCACACAATCCACGAATGTATGTAGATACATCCGTATCTGTGGCATAAGCAAGTGCAGCGAAGTCCCAGCAGTGCCAGCCGACCGACAGACCAACCGACCGATCGACCGCCTTGAAGTCATTGACTTTGTACTGAAATATGTTTCATTGAACTCTGCCGGACTAAGCCTAGACTCGGACTCGGACTCGGACATTGAATCCAGCTCCTTCAGTACACGTGTTCTTGGCAAATGTTGATTAGTATCGTTGCTGTTGTTGTTATTATTGGAGCCGTAGTCCACACAGAGCAGCAACATAAAGAAGTGATTCTGTTGAATGCAATGAACTTGAGAATGTCGGTTGGCTATTCGTATTTTATTATAGCCGCTTATACTTTGTGCACACTAACATAGGTACCTACATATAGTATGTATCTACCCGCACTGCAATGGGGTGCGCTAAGGTATATGCAGGGCATTGTATCTGCGACTGCGGCATCCTGGCCAACCTAGAAATGGTGCTGGCTGTCAGGTCATTGAATGTCCATTCTTCGATGGGCTCTTTCATTAAATATAACTCGCACATGGTTATCAACTTTGAGCTCTGGACATCAGCCATTGAGACTGTGCGCCACAAGGCAATAAAAATTCGAATACTTTTCCTTTTTTTGTTTATCTATCTCTTTTCGTTTTTTTCTTGTACTCGTACATACTTGCATCTAGCTACACAAATGAGTTGCTATTTTATATTCCTTGTCTGTGCTCTTACAGTTTATATTTTGTGAGTGCAGTAGTGAAGGACGATTGATGCTTATTTTACCGGGATGGAAAAAATGGATTGAAGAGCCCATAAAAACGATGACCAGTCGAGCTTGGAAAATCGCTCAAAATATGACTTAAGCTCGGTTTGACAGAGATAGAGTTTGAGTAGTAATTTATTGACAAACCCCTCATGAATGGTCTGACTTAAAAGTTGATGCGAAAGATGTACATATGTATATAAGAGTGCACCCAACCAAATGCTGGTAAAATGGGTGCTTAAAATGATGTGTTCATACTGTATTTCATAGCTTCCTACTTTCAGAGCTGCACTGTGTGCTTGATTGTTATAGCTGATAACAATCAAAAACCGCTGTGGAGATAAAACACAACATTGTCGCTATCCACTTTGAACCTTAAAGTCCTCCTGCACCTGCTGTTGTGTTGGTGAAATGATGATGAAAATTTGCTTTATTATGGTTTAATAAATTAAAGGGTGCACTACAGTATTCATCTCTGAGTACAGTACTTGTCCCTCTGCGATTGTGAATCATATGGAGCATCTTGAGGTACTTCACACAGACTTTTTACAGAAGCAGAATGGAAAAGAATAATACAAGCACATTAGCAGGGTCCCAACAGTCTTATCTGGTATTTCAAAGCAATAATGGTTTTGATTTTAAAATTTTCGATGAGGTACATTGCATACATTGAGGGAGATAGCCCCTCAAAGATATAAAGGATGGGCTTACCAAATATCTTGATCGCTGTTACTAGAGAGTAGAATTACTTTTAAAGGTTACTTTCACCAGTATGTAAAATTTAGGTTTACTTTTCCCCAAGACATGCAGGGAATGTCATTTTAGAGACTTGAGCCCACCACCAAGTTGTCAACAAACCAAGGTTCTTGGACCAAGACTATGACTTTTCTATCTTCGAAGAGATGTTGTGATAGGATGGTGGAGGTTAATCTAAAGTAACTGCTACAATCAGGTAGAGAAGTCTCTATTAAGGTAGAGTTCATAGCTTTCATAGAGGGGAAAAAAGTACATGCTCCAGGGTCTCTATTATCTCGAGCGCCAATTCTAGAAGATGGGAAGGAAATTTTCCCAAGTGTACCTCGTTCTATTAGTAGACCTTAAGAGTGATAGCATCGACTTATCAAACCTTCAGTCTTTGCCAATAAAATCGCAATAAATAACGAGAGCTCTTTGCTTTCTAGGTGTAGTGTGTGTTTACTTGGCATATCCTCACTTGCAGCCACCGTGAGCTTTGCACCAGTCCACACCTCACCCAGTTAACCTATAGCCAGCTTATAAAGATCAAGTGATCACTCATCAAATTTGAAGCCATCCCATATACATCGCGATAGTTAGGAAGTGGCCCAGGATTCTCCTTCACGATCCACTTGAGAGAAGCGATTGTTCTTTCAACATCGTCTTTGTCGTTGACTGCCCGCGCAATTTGATCTTTTAAAACATCGCTGTAGGACTTCGTTGTAACATTGGTGGGCTGCTGAAGTTATGCATGTTAACTCTGATAATCGCCGTTGATATGCGAGTAATACTGGGAAATACACAGTGTATTGTTTGGAAATAATTCCTCCAAAGGTTCATGGGTTTTCGGCAAACCCAAACTAATCCTGGAACATACAGTGCACAGGGTCGATAGCAGCACGGAAAGTACCCCATTTACTATATACGGTCAATGTCGGCTCTAAACTGGGACGCAGTATTATCCCAGTAAGGATGACGCATCAACTAGTTTAGCATGAGCTTCTTAGTTTAGATTTTGCGACAGAAGCTGTACTTCCTTTTGTCTGCGACAGTCATTCTTAACTTGTCACTTTGCACGTTGTAGAAGAAAAACTGCTATCACTTAGCGGAACCGTATCTCGAACGAACAACTCGTAATGAGAACGGGCCAGGAACTTATCAACATCACAATAAGATGAAGGAAGTGACAGTCGATATGTCACACCTTACAAAATATGCCACGCAATGAAATCCTCTTACCCAACTCGGAGGAAGAGTGGATCAGCCTAACCAAACTTAGCGCAGGACAATTGAGGAGGAAGAAAGGTCTCTAGAAATGAGTTAAAGGGTCCTGCAATACGTTGCAACAACCTACATACGATGGAATGCAGCAAATTAATTTACAGGTATGTACATTACGCAAAATATTACGTTCATCGAATGTTCGCTTCAATAAGTTGATTGTTTCGTTTGCTGTATGGCATGTGGCGCCATCCTGCTGGAACAACATCTCTTTCACATTCACGCCATTCAATTGGGGAACAACAACTTCATGAATCATGACTCTATAGCGAATCATCTAGATAAACATCCAATAAAGAGCGAGATAATATAGGACGAAAGGAAATCAGAGGAATTATTCTAACATTTGTAGGTACCAAGCGCAAAAGCAGATGGCTCTAGACATGATCGATGAATGGCTTTGGATTTTTCTCTTGAACTAGCCAGTGCAAAAAATTCTCTGATCAAAGTATACCGAAGATTTCCACAGAGCTTTCAGTTTACTGGCCGTGTAAACGTTATCGCAAGACCATCTCTAACTTGTGCTTATTGATGATTATTTTGATGGTTTCTGCATTAAATTTCAAGAACGGTCTATCTCGGCTGTACTATAATACGCTTGGAAGTATTTCAGATACTCTGCTAGAACTACCTCCTCCTACCATCTATCTGTTCAATAATGGAAGACCTCTGTGAATCCAGTCGCAAACTTGGGCCCTCATCACGTACGACGACAATCGTGCAAACGATATTGTTGTGACGATTCAACTTTTGCTTCACGTAACCCCAAAAACTGTCAAACACTATCGCCAAGACGACATCTGTTGTATGATAGATAAAGAGGTATCGTCTTGGAATTTAGTATCGTCTAGACGATGATCGTCTAAAAAGTTACGTGATGAGTGCCCAGATCTCTTTGACTTTTTTCTGGGGCGTAAGTGACATTAAAATCTCTGAAAATAAGATCTCTGTTGAGATTACTATTAAATACAAGAATCAAAGGTTGATTTCTCAGAACTTAAACCTGCGTTAGTTCTTCTCGCATCCTCAATGAGAACCACTGACGATTGACTTTTTCTTGAACACAATTATTGTCTGTGATACGACTCCCCAGGTTCCGAAGGGCTGTAAAAAAATTAGTTGCATTCTTGTTATCTCTCAGCCAAAACGACTGCCGAGAACTTACATGCGTAGTCTGACCTACATCATGCCGTACGTTGTGATACCTATGTACATAGTTTCGTATCGATTCTAATGAGTCCTGAACAACAAGTGTGTTTTCATAAAACGCTTTAACTGCCCTCAATTGGCCAAATATACGAAAAGACTCTTTCTAACAGTTAATGAATAGATTCGAGGTATGTCATCTATTTATTCAAGGCCTTCTTAAAGAAATGACGAAGCTAAAAAAAATTCGAACGACTCATTGATTTATTTATTTAGTGAATCTCTTACACGACTGAACCCCCATGCTTGTACCTACAGAGGCAGATATTAACAACAACTAGAGAACTGTAAATAAGCACAAAGAAAAATCTACCAAAAGGTTAAAGACACCGCAGGGACTCCCAGTTTAATAACCCCACACAAAGAACTGTCAGTGACTGGTGGTACCTCTCCAACTCACGTCAGTACAACAGCTCACAGCAATGAACGCAACCAAAAGAAGAAAAAAAAGACAGAACCTAGGCAAGTGCTTAGCACAGCAACAGTCGTCAGGTGGCAATGCACCAATCTACTTCTGATCCGACAATAAAAGAATACAATGGGTAAACCATACCCCTGCAGGATCGACTACGTGCTCCTCCTCTCATCTCGTCCTTTCTTCGATGGAGAAACAGAAACTTACTGGGAGAAGAGTTTACTTAAAAGTCTATTGTGTATCTTGAGAAGGCGTCAACCTGGTCTAAGTCTACGGCCCAGGAGGCTAGGAGGACACAGGAACACATCCTTGCCCGCATACAGATGGCAGCTAGCGCAGAGATGTTATTTATAACATCTGCGCACTCCAGTGCACAAAGTGTGTGTGTGTGTGTACAGAGGACAAGAGATGCAGCTTGAGTTGTCATTACTCCCGAGTACCACAGCAGAACACTACGATCACCGCACCACCACTGGCTGTCGTCGTCGTCGTCTTCGCTCGCTGCAGTCTTGGAGTCATAATGGAGCCAATTTATGTGCACAAGTGCCACTAGAACCATCATCATCATCATCATCATCATCCACATCACCGTCGTCGTCGTCGTCGCTAGCGCTGCCGTTGTAGACATTCGACGTCATCGATGCCAGCGAACTCACTCACAGAGTTCGAAGAACTGTATGGAACCATGGGATTTTTCGAGCGGTGGTGGTTGCCGACCGCGTTCACTTCTTTCCTCTCCCGCATGCAAAATAGTCTACGCCAATGACCGAGGGAGCACGGGGTGTATCTTTAGCTGGACAGTGCGGTGCATTCTCGTTTTCGTTTTCATTTATTTTTGTGCGCGCGCTTGCGAGTGAGTTGAGAAGTATCTCGCTGCGTGGCCGCGGCGGAGGCGGCGGGAAACACACAAGGTATGGTTTTCCTTGATAGTTTCTTAACCCGAACGTTAAGAAGCGATAAAATTCGATCTTGCCGCACGATTGTAACTACTCGTATTCTCGCGGCGAATTCACATTTTTCGCATTCATCGAGGCCTTTGAACTGTAACAGCAGATACACTTTCCGATTGGGCAATTACGAGTACTGGACGAGTTCCGCCGCGGTTCCGTGATTTTTTTTTTTTCTCTCAGTTTTTTTTTTTTTTTTTGTAGCTTGATTCAATTTGCTCACTTGTCGTAGGTAGTAGTGGGTAATGAACAGGCACTGGCAGCACAGTTCGTTGGCTTACGTCAGGCGCAAGGTTCTTTTTTACCCGGTATGCTGCAGCGGTGGTTGACATCTCAGCTGCTGCTGCTGCTACTGCTGCTGATGGTGATATGGTCTTTCAAAAGCTATGAAGCCATTGAACTTAATGGCGGTGCTTGCTGTGGCACGAACCAAGCACAGGTGAATTTGTGAACTGCATTAACTATGCGAGATGTCAAGGAATTTTTATTTTTTTTTTGATTTAATTTTTCATCTTGGGTTTTCGAACTGTGGGAGAATGTTGATTTTTCTATCTGAGTGGTTTACAAAGTAGTTTCGTGTAACTACATGTGTTAAATTGTTGATGTAAAATATTTATTATTCCATGTAATGAGTCAGTTGAGGGTGGTTACCCCTTGAGTTACATATGTATGTACATACATGTATAATGATGACAAATATAGGTATTGTCAACGTGGACAGGGGTTACGAATCATAAAGTTGTCTGTAGCTATGATATTACCAGTACCACACCGAACTAAATTAATAAAATCAATGTAGTAATGTTGCTATGTACTCTATAAAGAATGTTTGCAACGTAGGTAGGTAGAATAGGTGTCTGCACATGTAGCACTCAGATCTCCAATGGATCCATTGTGAACCCCTGTCATGAATAACCTAAAAATGAAGATAAAAGTTGGTCTGTAGCTTTGGCGTAGGTAAGCGGACTCCCTGAGCCAACCAGGCAACGATAAATTTCAGGATGGTTAATGGTGGCTTTCCTGACAGGTTGTCCAGATCTGCGAAGTGGTATTTACCACGTAAGGAGCGCTAAGTTGGTTCTGTTAAGCACACAATTTTGCATGGTCTTGGCTTTGTCAGGTTTTGTGCAGAAATCTCTGGAGACACGACAAGATGAGAGTCCGCTAGATCTCTCATTAGCTAGTCTCGCGAAAGCTTGTTCTATATACGATTTAACTAGAGTTAGGGACAATGGAAGAGAGGTATCGATCATTGTCAGGCCCTGTCCGGACACCTTTCTCGCTAAATCGTCCGCTCTTTCGTTTTCCTGAATGCCGCTGTGTGGTGGAATCCAAAGGAGTGTAACTTCGTGGTTTGCTGTGAGTGCTATGAGTTCTTTACTGCATTGTTTCACAAGTTTGGATTTGATGACTATGGATGAGATGGTCTTTATAGCAGCTTAACTGTCGATGTATATGAAGATCCTCTTTCTTGAATGCAGTTTCCGCTTGGAACACACTACCGTGGTTTGGAAGTTGCATAGAGTGAGCAATTTCGAAGGGTCCAGATGGATATATGCCAGAACCTGCTCGGGTTAAGGGCCCTAAAAAAAGTTAATCCAATCCAGGCAAGATTGTTTCAATGATTAGGCTGAAGTCGTGGGATGGTAATATATAATCTGTGTCGGTACCCAAGTGTGCCCATCTCGCAATAGTGCGCTGGCCCGTGTGTCGCCCTCTTTCCAAATGTTGACTTGCTTGAAGTGAAGGGCACTCTTTGCAGTTGTTTCCCTTAGGTGTAGCTCTAATGGGATTAGTACTAGTATGGTTTTAAGTCCAGCAGTTAGCGTGGTTCTGGTAGTGCTCTGAGGTACGTGGTCTTATCTGCTGCGGACCTTCAGACTAGGCACCCATAGTATAGAGTGGGTCTGACGAAGGTTGTATACATCCAGTGGATGATGGCGTGCTTGGGGACCATTTTTTTATTTGTTACCACCTCATGGAGGGCTGTCTCAACAGATCGATCTTTAGTATAGACGTATTGGGCTAGTTTGGAGTGAATATGTAAATCTATTAGCATTTCAAATGTCTTGAGTAGAAACAAAGTAAGACTAATCGGCCTAAAATCTTTGGGTATGAAAATGACTTTGATCGCTCTCCAGGCGCGGAGAATATATGAGCAATTTAAACACCGCGGACTGATATATACCTTGTGGCTTTGTATTATACAGGCGAAAATATCTGCAGTGTTAGATGTTAGGATTTTGCACACTGGAAAATGTGTCCTAAAGAGGAGTCTCAGAGCATGATTCTGTCCATAATCCATCTGGTTTGCATCTGATGAAGACTGGGACTGTGGGTTCCTTTGAAAGTGTAGTTCCGTAGTGGACTCTATTTCACTGCAGAACTTGCCTCAAGAGGCGTAGGTTGCTCTTTTTTTTTTTTTTAAACACCTTTGGTTTCCTTGTAGCGGTCCCAGTCAGCGGGATCTTTTGTGCTCTTGGCCACATTGTACAACGTCAGAGCATTTTCCAGCAAGGATCTCCTTTCTTGAGGATCGTACCTATCTATCGGTCTATTTTCTGAACAACTACAATTACAGAGTTTAACCATAGTTCCAAGTAGAGGTTCTGGCAATAGTGGCAATACTAGGTTTAGATTTGAGTTTCGGTTAAAGTGGTTGTCTGTACAAGCGTGCATACACACTTAGACCAATAAAGGTCTGTTGTGATGCCATGCATCGCACTATTTAGCTAATCGGTACTGATTAAACTAACCGAAGTTATTAATAAAGGGAATAGTAACGCCAGAGTGCCTATGTTGTCAAAGAGAGGATGCTCCTAGATGAAGAATTCTTTTTTGGGACAGAGCTAAGCACAGAAGGTGGAGAACGGTTTCTTTCTCCTCCTCATCCCAACAGCTTCTACAGAAATAACTTGAAAACAGACCCAACCTTTTGGGGTGTTGACTTGTTAGATAGTGTCCAGTAAAAACACCGATAAAACGACTGATCTGTGACATCTTTAACAAAACCATTTCGGCACTACGTTTCAGATCAAGCCTATGCCAGATCTAACTCGAAATGTTGCATGTAGAGAGATTTTCCTATCTACTGTTGGTTTTGTTTAAAGCGTCCAACTTTAGTAAGGGTTTACAAGTAGCGATACCCAGGATCCGGCATTTCGACAGGATTCTTTGATCATACCCTGTCTGTAAATTTCGTCAGCCTTGCAATTTGATGTCAGATCAATAACCGAGGATAGCTAAACCACTGTGAGGAGACTTTAAGTTTGATAGCCGCATTAGCAGCCAACTGCTTACCAAGAATATCTAGAGGGAGCAAGTGGAACATAATGTCCAGAGCCGTTGAGGGAGAAGTTATGAGTGCATCATTGATGTACATACATACATTCACATCTTACCACTTTAGATAGAAGATTAAGCAGCGTAGCCCAATAAGTAGCCGACTAAATTATCCCTCTATTCCGGCGAAGTATTGATGTTATAAAACGGCCTAGAGTACATGCATGGATACATCTTGTTTCATCGCCAAGTTACAGAAGCTGCAATTTTTTAAGCTGCGCTTCCTAGTTAATATATTTGTTTCTTAATATTAAATTTGTTTGTTTGCTTGTTTTAAGCTTAAGTGGCTTTAAGTTGTGGAGAGTCGATGCTATTAAAGAATTCCAAGGTATTTTAAATCAGAATTCTATTACCACAACTCATTCACAAACAAATTGGAACAACACATATCACTTGTCGCCTAAGCCACTGTCATTTTGTCAAAAAGAATGAATGTCCATTCCAAAGAACAAAACGAAACCACATACCTCACAGTCAGACATTTGGTGGATCACCAACAACGCCTGCCTCATCCATTACACACCATATATGTAAATTCCAAGATAAAATGTCAAACACGCCCGTGAACCACCACGGACTACAATTAATAAATGATCGAGTACAATTCACATTCGATTTCAATTAGATTGCTCATTAGAAGTTCGACTTGGTGCTATCTGCGTCGTTGCCAGACATTCATCGCCCACTGGTTAGAAACCACCACCACCCGACCACATATCAATAAAGTATCTTACGAGCCGTGATCTGATACGGTTCTAGTTCAAATACACTTGTATGTAAATTAATTATATTTAAATGTAATCATAGTTGTTGTGATAGAGAAAATATTATTAGAAAATTCGCTCGACCAGAGCCGGGCAGGTGTCCATTTCAAATCCGCAATCAGTGCATTCCACTTGAACCGTCCAATTGAATGCGGTCTCATTTGTAAAATGCCACTTCGTGAAATTGGATTTTGAATTCGAAGCTCTGGGGGTATTTCCCAAAACCAGATTAAAATCTTGGAATTTAAAATTACATATAAGTTAGTGATACTACCTCATAGCATAGATGAAACAACTTTTCACTTGGTTGGTGATTAGACAAACTGCGTCATGCTATCAATAGAATTCGGTGGAACCGAAATACTTTGACGACAAATTTTTTTATGGGTTTTTTCCAGTGATTTGGAGCCACAGACTTACGTGACCGAATGTATGTAAATCCATCCACCCGATGGTTTGTCTGAGGCCTGTTTATGACTGGCAACACTTAAAGGATAAATGTGCATTTTCGTTGGAGATTTTAGCTATTTTCCATCTTGGCGGGGAGGCTTCATCATACTACAAGAACTTCGTGCCAATAAGTCTGGTTTACTCTTACTTAAAGCAGGGACAGACTGGTTGAGCTTGAAGTTCGAAACGTTCCTTTCAAATTGCATCATCTGTCAGAGACACAACCTGCTTATGAATACAGAAAGTTCTGTGACATTGTGATTTAACAGATTTGAATATGAGTTTAAAGCCTTGAGATTGCAGTGAAGGTTCTTCTTACAATACATAGGAAGGCTTTTAGTTAATACTCTCAAGCGAAGTTTTTCTATTTACGAAATTGCTCATAGATCTGAATTGGCTACCACATAAAGAGATCATCATTCGTGATTTCTATAAAAAGAAGTATTTAGGGAGAATTCTAAGTATCAGGCGTACGTAGCTGATATGTGATCACTTAAGCATAATCAACATAGCACTACGTTACTGATCCAGCTTGGACCAGATCAATCACAATATGTGACAAGTCCAGCCATTTTCTAATCTGTGGTTGATCCTGCTGCATGTAGTTGGTGTGACCCAGGGTTTTTCCATTTAGGCAAAATCTTCAGAGCCCCTTTTTTTGGGGATCACCCTTTATTGTAAGCTCGTCAGCTGTTTACAAGAATGTCTCTATGGTCTGGCACCGATCAGAGGTGAATTTTGAACTACTCTGTTATCCCCGAGAGAAACAAACGCCAGTTAATAGCACCATTCCAGGGACTTGATTGCCCCTTCGCTGTCAGTAAGAATGCTAATATCAATGACAGGTATTGGATTATATTTCAATCAGGACAAGGCTTCCTTGAGCTCAGTAACTAATCCATAACTCACTTGAAAAAAGTTTTAGTGATCTGGGAGGCGGAATAGATGGTCAGATTGAAATTTTCAAAATAGACACCCTCTTGGAGTCTTGGAGCTGTTTATGTAGAACAAGGTGGCATTGATAGGTTACCGATCAACTTCCATGCCTGACGCTGGACACGATCTAATAAACTTAAACAAGTTGCGGGAGCTCCCGCCGAAACATGTGAGTTGTATTCGAGTTTCGGACGAATGTAATCTTTATAACTAGTAGCCAAGACTGCATGACTGAAAAAACTGAGGAATCCGATTCCAATGAAGATCTGGGGTAAATTGCATGCCAAGCATAGATAAGTCATTAGATTCCTCATTGTCTGCTCCATGCATGTTTAGTTTGGTTACATTAATATCCTGCTTCAGAGACACGAGACAGCACTGGGTTTTGGACGAATTGAACTCAACTCGGTTTTTCGCCGGTGAAACTCCACAGTTTAGGGTCTCATCCGTGTAGTAGGCAAAGAATGAGCGAAGTCAAGAGTACTGTCATCCACAAAGAAATGGATTGGATTGCGAGTAAGAGAGAGAAGGTCATTAATAAATATTAAAAACAGTGTCGGAGAGAGGACTGAACCCTGGGGTACACCAGCATTGGTTATGAGGTAGAAGTACATCCGTCCAATACAACTTGTATTGACCTATTATACAAAAATCTTGCAATCTATGATGAGAAGATGCTACACATACCCGTAAGCTGAGATTTTGCTTAAGAAGGCACTGTGCCACACTCTGTCGAAAGCTTTAGATTTATTAAGGGCAAATACTGGGCACTCGCCATGATGGTGAATACTCCATATCTGTTAGGTACAGCATTTAGAAGACGGTTTCTTTCGAAATATTTCGTGAGAAGGAAATTTACAATGCTTTCCATGACCTTAGAGCGGACTGATGCTAGGGCTATGGGTCGGTAGTTTGAACGGGAGATTTTATCGCGCTTTTTAGGGATCGGCTGGACGTGTGTAAATTTTCCACCTATCCGCAAAGATACCTATAGAGTATGAGAAGTCGAAGAGCATATGTACGTTGAGGTTTAGTCAGGATAAAAGCCTTAGAACACCTTTTCTAAACAAATAGGATCCTATCTAGACACAAGCAACTGATTCGGAAAAATATTTGTCCTAAAGTATATAGAACCGGATTCACTGAGGGTGGTAGAAGAACAGTGTCTGGCAAGGTGTGGCGGTGTAGCTGCCGCACCGCTTTTAAGTTTGTCCATGACTATCTTGTAAGCGCTTCCCCACGGGTTATGTTGGAGGTCTTCTTTACTCGTCGGCTTTACTCTTTTTATGGGTTTGCAAAATTCTTTTTGTTTCCATAGGAATTCTTCCTGTATCTCTTCGGAGTCTTCTCTTCGTCTTTGCCTTGCTCGCTGCTGGCACCTTCGTAGTTTTAGGCAGTCTGCTTTCAGCTTAGCGATGCTGTCGTTCCACCAGTACACCGGTGTTCTTTCATTTCTATTGTTTTTAGGTGGCATGGATGCGTCGCATTTTCGGGTGAGGAAGGTTGTCACCTTTTGCGCCTTTTCTGTGGCACAGCTGGGGTTGCTCAATGTTCTTACTTTACAAACCCAAATTTTGTGCCTTTTCAGTGGATTCTAGGTATTGAAATTGTCTTGGTTCTATTGTCTCAAATATGATGGCCCGATGAGCACTATTTATATAGATATCAGAAACTTTCCATTTGTTTTACTCGCTATGCTTCTAGTGGCGAAAGTTAGGTCTATGATTGAGCCATATCTACTGTTATTAAATGTTTCTTTGTTTCCATCGTTTAGTACGACAACATCAAGGCTGGCAGTAGCATCCTGCAATGCTTCACCTCTGCGGTTGGTCTACGTACTACATTTGGATCATCTTTCAGTGATAAGAACGAGCGAATGTGAATGTGCAGGTTTAGACACAAAGATTATTGTTACCCTTTTTATCAATTAACCTTTTTTGTGTGTTTAGCCAAAAGATAGACTGACTAGGATCCACCTGGAAAGCCTGCCTTAGGTATGAAGACGACTTCAACCTAAGTCCACAGTTTGGACAATTTGTATACTTGATTCGAACAAACGGGCATGATGCCTTTAAGTCAAGTTAGTACTATGTATGTCTTCAGATATGCTGAATCTCAGCAGAAATTCTCCATACATAGTAGTTAATATATTCAGCATCAAGGCTTCTTATCCCTAATTGTGTCTTCGCACCCAACTTTTCTAACATAAGCTGTTCAAAGATCTTTTTAGTCAAACCTATACCTAAGCTAAAAGCCTGACTTAAGCCATCCAAAAGCCGATCCATTAAATTTGTCTCAGCTTCAAGACTATCCCAGTCTCAGACTATAACGTCTCCTCCTTCCCACGAACCAAACTACTAATGAATCCATCAATTTATACAAGTCCGCAATCAGTCTCAATAAAAGACCGTTTAAAAGGTAATTTTTTTTTTTTTGAAAAAAGAAAATGAAAAATTATGTATGCTTCTCAGTTGTACAAATTGCTACATAGAGAGAGGGCACTGTCTGTGCTGGTCATGCAACATATTGCAAAAGGGCTCGCTGATGTGTTACGTGAATGGGTTCCCAAATCAGTTGCCAAAAATGGTTTCCCAAAATGGCCCGCGCTCCAAATTTTGTTGTACACACCTAGTGGTGATGGTGTCCGGCGCGCGTTGGAAAATTTCGCAAAACCGACTTTCGGACACTATAGACAGCGATTTCTCCAAGAAAGTGTCCCAAATATTGTTTTATAGTTAGCACTCCCGAAAAATAAAAACTGAGGGGCTCGTAAAGGATCCCAGCCATTTCGCACATAATTACACCTTAATGTGAGTACATATTCGACTGGGCTGCAACCGCTTTTATTATGTTGCGCACCTCCACCTTGTTGAGTGGCTGTTTGAATGTCTTTTTGTTGGTAGCAGCTCATTAATCTTGTAATCACACTCTCAATCTATTTAGAATTTATCTGCAGCTCGGCTGGAGGAGTCATAAAAATGCGCAGTGTTCTCGTTTGCTGGTGCAGCTTGACGTTGGCGGCGGCGGCTGTAACGACGACGCCCGGTATGCAGATGCTGGCCGCAAAAGTACTTTTACCTGTTGGCAGTTGGTTGGTGGCTTGTTGCACTGCCGCGAAATGATTCGCATTATGGCCAACATATTTTTTATGAGCCATAAACACTCGGTTCGTTAACCCCGTGCAGAGTGGTGTGTGGTGATGGTGAGTGAGTGTGAAGAGTGATTCAGAATCTACAAGTTTCGTGGATTCATGTTGGCTGTCTCAGCTGCCATATCTGTTAGGCTGTGTGTCTAGGATGTTGGTTGTGTATCTGTGCGAAGATGCAGAGCGCCGCAAAATGTCATAGTGTGTTAATCTTTATTCATTGTCATTAACATTAAGTAAAGTATCGCTTTGTTGTTTTTTTTTTGTTTTCTATTTTTGCAGCGCATAGATACTTTTGTCCTTCTAGTAGGTTGCTTTGCGTTGAGTTTTTTTTTTTTCTTATTTTGCGGCAACCGTATGCAATTTAACAAAACATTTGTGTCGGCGGCGGCGCATTCAATTGTAATCTGAATCTTTAGCTTGTGGTTACTCAGTCGTAGTCGTAGTCGTAGTTGTAGTCACAGTCGGGCGTTCTACACGAGCAGAAGTTTTATGCTCGAGTGAGAATTGCTCCAATGCACTTGTTCTCATGCCAAGGATTAGTCGGTGTTATTAATACACAGTTTTCAAGGATTACACGATTGTTGTCAATGAAACGCGATGTTTTGCTTGTCGACGATATGCTCACTGGTTGGAGGTGTGGAACGAATTTGTTTGTTCGCGACGACGAATGTCATTGAACAGTGTAACTGAGCGTTAGTTTGTGGTTTGTTATTATTTTGATATTTGAACCAATAGACTTATTAAGTAGGATTGAGATCTATAGGTATGTACGTAGACTAAATATTTTAAATAGCCTTATGCATCTCTACAATGGAACGAAATCTAAAATACTAGCTTTTTCAAAACAGACTATTCTTTTATCTTAATCGATCTTCTTTGCATAGTACCATTGCAAGCAGAGTAAAGCTTGCATTCAGCTCTTTAAAGATACTACTGATCATAACTATCGACAACACAGTAGATACTCGGATATGTATGGCATTAGAGTAACTGTGCCGACTGGAGTCCTTATTGAAATTTGTCATAGTGTTGCTTTAATGTTCCTGGTGATCAGCAAATTACCGAGGTAACCATCTATTCGACGTATTTGACTTTTAAGACTGCATCTACATACAGCTTTGGTGCACATACATACACTTTGAAGAAGTTAGGGTAGAAAAATGATAAAGGTACCACACTTCAAACACTTCAATCGGTATTAGTGCTAGGTCCCTTTCTGTGAAACATCATACATATATGACGATGTATCTACTCAGGTGGGCAATGCCGTCGACAACAAAAGTTTTAAGTTTCGCGAACGATATCGCTGTTGTGGCCGATGCGAAACACGTTCACAAGTTCGAATCCGTAACAAATGAAGCGATTTCAAAAAACCTAGTTGGAGACAGTCAGGTTCAAATTTAGCGGACCAGAAGACGGAAGCAGTTCTAATCACCAGCTCCAAAGTAGTAGAACAATTTAAACGTAGGAGTGTAATGATAGACAATATGCTAAACTTTAAGCTGTATCTAGAATAGGAAAAAGGCGTCAATACTACAATCATCGCTAACGAGGATACTGCTAAAGTTCAGCACTACTACATATGTATACGTATCCCCAGTGTGGGCTGATGCTATGGCAACAAAAGAGGTTAGACGGAAACTATCAACTGTCTATGCACTCAGCGCTCAAAGAACATGATTTGCGCCTATAAAAGACTGTCAAAGGAAGTGGTATGCGTTATAACTGACATGGTGGCCATCAATATCCTGGTCGACGAAATGAAACGAGTACACAACATGACTCGCGACTCGACAGCATGGAGAACGAGGGGCAGATTTATTGGCTAAATGGTAAAACCAATGAAATGATGCTGAAACGTAGAAATTTTGGTGAAAATGAAAGTAGAAGAGTTAAACTATAATTTTACATAGTTCCAAACTGCTCACGGAGGATACAGAAACTATCTGTATAGTAAGAAGACGCTGGCCGAGAGGTGCAATCTTTACCGATACCAGAAAGGTCATCAGAGATATGATTCACTTGGAAGAGAGCTGGCACAAAGTGTATGGATATGTGACCAGCGTTCGGGTCGAACTTAGAAGACTTGAGCATCAGTACAGAAAATAGCAAGAAACAGACTAGAACCTAAAAGCCTAATACCTAACGATAGTCGTACCGGGAGAGTGGTAGAAGTGTGTAGGGTGTGGATTATGCAGGTTTGCAAATATTACATGGTGGCAGTATTTACTTGAGATTAGATCAATATCCGACAAAAATATCGCCATCTACATTTTCATGAGTTGTCGCACAACATTCAGGGCAGTACGTTCGCAGAATCGTGCCAGATAAGTACCTCGACACTGCGATATAGTGACAAAATGGCTAAGAGAATCATTCTTAATAGAAACAGCAATATGGCCAACCTAAGATGGTTAAACTTAAAAGGGCATAGAATGTCAAAAGCCTTGTAGCTTGTGTTAGATCGAAAAAAGTATAAGAATAGCAATAGGAATACTCTCTGAGCCTTCTGAGGAAGCATGCTGTCAGATTAGGATTATCACTAAGATGTATGCAGGATACTATTCATCTACTCTGTGAATGTCAAACCATTGCCCGGAAAAGACTAAAGCGACTTGGAAGATACTTATTAAAAAACTTAGAGGAGGTTGCATCCTTAAACCAATTTGACTCCATATCTAGGTTCTGTGGAGAAACTAAGTGCATGGGTTTAGGTTTCTTATCGTAAAGGTTGCCTACGGATCGTGATGGGTCCATTCTGCTACCTAATTTCTTATAATAACCTTATAACCCCGCTCAACTTAACCTAACCTATAGATGTGGACTACCCCTAATCAAAAACGCTTTACTAAGTTCCTTTGGAACCATCGTTAATAAGCCTAATAATCGCTGACGCTCGAAAATCACTCTCCTTTCCATTTTTTCCCCAGCACAGGCGCAAAAATTTAGCAAACAGAAAACACTCCAAACAATTAAGCACTAAATTGCCTCACACTATTGGCCCATGCCGCAAGTGCATTACTTCCACTGCCACAAGTGCCTCAGAGCATAAAATCCAAAAATACTTCGAACCAGATGCACCGAACCGTACTCAACCAAACAAATACAAAAAATAAAAATAAAAAATTACTCCAAAACTCCTCATCATCTCCGTAAGTGAGCAAATAAATGAAAAATCCGCGTCCATTAAGGAAGACAAAATTTTAAGTAAAGATCAACAGCCTCGAGTAGTAAGCCGCATAGTATCTGTGTGCCCCAGTATCCAGCTGCATGTTGCGTAGCCAAAGTCTCCGAAGTGGACCCCAAAAAGCTGAATGGCCGACTTGCAATTGCCGCGCCGTTAACTTGCATTGCAACCGTCAGTTACACCAGAGAGTGGCTCCGGGAACTTGCACTGCACCATCGTACGTCCACTCTGGCTGTGCCGAAGAGTGCACAAATAATACCACTACCAATGGAACGGACCAGCGTTCATTGACCGCACGCAAAATTTGTTGTTTACAAAGTTGATGAAGAAAACAAAAAAAAAAAAAAAAATAAATGAAAAATAAAAGAAAATTCCCAACGAAATATAATTGAAAACCATCAACTTTCCAAGTTATTATGCTCAGCGGTATCGTGCGGATGACATATGCATGAGTACCCCTCCCATGGGACACTTTGGTGTTGGACAGCCAAGTAGGTGATGTTTGCTGCCCGATTTTGGTTCACAGAATTCTGCGCGGTGCATCGCTGAGTGTGTTGCCAGTGCAAACACAGTTTTTGGCTGCCCCAAATTTCCCTACTTTAACAAGTCACGTTTGTGCCGAAACGCACTTAACGTATAGTTTGGCTTTCATTTACTTTTGTGTCTCGTTGTGGGCTTACTAGTGGGATACTGGTTCTCATAATATTATTAAAATAAGTATCACATTCAGAAAATATCTACAGATTCTCAGTAGAAAAATTAATAATATTCCAGGTTCCATCTGCACTTAAAAAGAGTTTGGAATTTTATTAATTTTTGTACTGAGAATCTGTAGATACTTTCTGATCACTGAATAGAACAAATGAGTTTGATGTTATGAATGAAAAACAAATGTCATTCCAAGAAGCTAAATTCTACTCAATTTTCGGTCACAATTTAGACCCAAGTAGGTATAAAGATTTATCAGTAATTGAGTTCGAAAAACTTATTGTCTATGGTTCTCAACTGATTTAAATACGTAGAAAATATTTACGGGAACATATTCGAACAGCTGACAGCGTGACTACCGGCAAATGACCTACTCAACGAGTTAAACGATAGATTCAGAAAAAACTCCTCTGCGGTGGACAATATTTTTACACTTTCAAATATCTCCAGGCCTGATCTGAATAAGGCTGACTTTTGAGGCCCAGGTTCACCCAGAACTGTAACGCCTTAAATAAGTAAATAAGTTCAATATTTTTTTTACAATTGGTACTTTATTGATTCCATTAATTATTGAACATGATTTCATTCAAATGACTGCATCGGCTAGCTAGGCAGTAGGCCATCTGTCAACCCAATTTTTCAATACATTTTCGATGGCTCCGGCCCCTATTTCACTAAAAGCTTAACCAATATTCTTTTTGAGTTCCTGAATCGTCTCTGGATTGTTCGCAGACCATCGATCTTCAATGGCGCCCCACAAAAAGAGAAGTCCAAGGCCATCAAATTACAGCTCCGTGCCGGCCAAACAACATTATCAAAATGACAGATTATTGAACTTAGCGTGCAATAAATCTTGAGTGCCATGTAGCCCCATCGTGCTGGAACCATAGCTTGCCCAAGTTCAAGTAATCAATTTCTGCCCACAAAAGATCACTTATCATGCATGCCTCAGTAACGCTTTCCGTTAACTGTAACGTTTCTTTCATTGTCGTTTTAGAAAAAATAATGCCGCCACTCCAAAAACCACACGAAACAATCACACGTTTAGGATGGATTGGATTATCTTTGATTACGTGTGAAATTTCCGAGCATACGGCAAGTTTGCTTGTTTACGTAACCGCCGAGATAGAAATGCACCTCATTTGAAAAGATTATTTTTTGAGCAAAATTCTCGTTAATTTCGAACTGCTCTAAAGCCCAAACAGAGTCTAAAGCCCAATTCCTGAGGCCTTGAAAGCGAATGATCCGATATAAAGACCAAATTCTCCTCAGGCTAATGCGATTGATGTTCAGTTGCTGAGATTTTTGGCGCGTTGAGCTTCTCGAGTTTAGGCGCATACAGTTTTAATAGTCTCCATTGAGCCCAAAGATGCGCTATGATCTGCATTGACTAGAGTATGGGCTACGAAGCCTGCATATCCAACACACCGCTATTAGGTATAATGACTTATTCTGTCTACATAATGCAAATAGTTACCAACCTTACTCATTTGAGTTTCCCTACTCTATAAATAACAAAAATAAGTTGTCAAATGAACTGCATAATCCAATATAACTCACACTGAAGTCCGTTTCCCCAACTTTTACCATCACAGAAGAATCAGTCTTCAAAGAATCACGTAAGACCATTTGTCTTGAACTTAATTATCTTCAGTCCAGAAAAGCTCCCCTTCTAGAAATATTCACAAATGTTTTGATAGGTTCCATCCCAATACCAGACATTTCTTTATTTCAAAGCCAGTTGTCGTAGCATTAGTAGTGTTTTTTTTAAAGGCTAATGCAAGACATTACACAATAAATTGCGAATAGATTTAAGTTCTTCTCAATCCCTGCTACTTTTACAATAGTGGTTGTATCGGAGACTTAGTGATTATGGATAGATGTCTAATGAGCAATACTTCTTCAGGATACCAAAAGCTGTACGAATTGACCAATGTTTTTAAGGGTCATGGACCTCTTCTTATCGAAAACTGGCTACAACGATCTAGCAACACTGCAACCATTCTATTGTCTAAAAGCAGGGTTTATAAGTAGATACCTACCATGCCTTCGTTACACACTCTACCCTGCCTTCATTCCCATCAGTTAAGAATTTCTCACAAAAAATCACCAATTGGATTTTTCCAGTATCTGTCTGGAGTTTCAAAATATTCTAGCGATTGAAACGAGTTTCTCGAAAAGTAAAGGAAAATTTAGTATCGTTTCCAGAGCTGCCGTTGTAAACATACTTCCAGATGGAACACTTATATTTAAAATCCCAATTGAAACTCCGGCAAAGTTTAAGGTTTCTGTTTTGGCTGTGTTATTTATTTTTAAGCCCATCTTGGTTTGGCTCAGCTTTTAGATTTTGGGCCACGAAACTGATGATGAAGGTCTATTGTAATGCCACGTAGGCTTTCATAATTCTATCTTCAGTTTGACTGAATTGAGTATAATTGTAGGTACTATAAGTGTAAGTAAGCAATTGTTTATCTTCTGACAAAGACCAAACCAACATGTGCTTCAAGAGACTCCATTGCATCCACAAAAAGCGACCGTGTGCTGTGGATTTCATGCCGGGAGGTGTGATTGAACCGTATTTTTTCGTCGATGAAAATGATCGCCATATTACAGTCAATGAAGTTCGCTGTCGTGACATGTTGGAAGACTATTTTTGGCCAGAATTGGATGGACTTGATATCAGTGAAATGCGGTCCCAACAAGATGGTTCCACATTCGGTATCGGTATGCGTATAATCTGGAAAAATGTTGCGGTCGAATGGCCACTTTACTCATACGATTTAACTCCGTTGAATTTTTTTCTATGGGGTTACGTTAAATCGTTGGTTTAAGCCAAGACAACAACGTTAGAGGAGCTTAGGAACAATATCGATATTTGTGGAAGAATGATGGAAAATTTGTTCCTAAGAATCGATCGCTGTAAACCTGCTTTCGGTGGTAATATGAACAAGATCAAATTTCATACCTAAATATAACATGTTTACTACACCAGCCCGATATCTCAATTACTCTGTGTTTTATTTAAATACAAAATTGTTATGTACTTATTGAAAAACCCTTTATGTACTTGTATCAAGGCATTATTAACCAACGTTGTATTACAAACTAAAGGCAGTTAACTAAAAATCGAGGTAAATCGAAACCACTGCTACAAATGACCAACGTCCATTCCGAAATTTGTACATTCATACACTAAGAGTATTTTTTAGTTTTTTTTTTTTTAAATTGCAGAAAATGTCATACGAAGAATGTCAAACCTCTATCACGAATGTTCACTTTCGAAGTTACCGTCTTCCTACTGCAACCATCGACAGTCCCTTAGTTCCAGAATTTTAATACAGACAATCAAGATCTTACTAATCAAGTATCCACCCAGGACGAATAACTTCACCTCTTAAAAGTAAATAAACAAAATAACAAATCAATCAAAAATAGCAAAATTCCAGTTTGAGAGCACATCTGTCCCGTCCTTGATTATTTGCGACGGAAGAAAAATCACACCGCACCAATTTTCTTGGGAATGCTGCCTCTATCCAATTTAATTTATTCCTTCTCGTTCTACACTCTGAACTCCAGCGTAACAACTCACCGTGCAAACAAATTTTATTGTAAGAATTCTCCAGAGTCCGCCATAGAATGAAATGTGGTTCAATCCACTTAGACTAGCATACCTTCGAGCATCCTCCTCCTAGAAAAGCAGTTCACACAAAAACCCATGATACCGACAGATACATTCATAAATCCAACTGCAACCTTGTTTTACTCCGCATCTCTCGCCTAGTGCACACAATTCCAGAGAGCGCGCGCGCAAATTGCTTTGACATTCTTCAAAGAAACTTTAGGGAGGCGATGTACGATCTAGAGATACAAGTCATCTAACCATTTGCAGAAAAACTCAGTCAGTAGTGTGGTTGACGTCGTAAGTCATTCATTCAGTCATCCGGCCACTGTGCCAATCTGGCTCTCTTCTCCTCAAAGACTCACCTAGTCTTTACTCTATGCATGTGTGTATCTATTGCATGTTGCATGCGCAGCGCACTCACCACAAACACACACACACACACTCAGTTAGGCACAAGCAGTGCTCTTGCACTGGGTTACCTACATTCCCCGAAAATATAAATAAATAAACAGAGCCAGCTACTATGGCGCACTTACGATGCCGTTTGACTTGTTCTTCTAAGTTCATTGACTTTTGTGTATGCAGGCCTGGTCGCCTGTCCCCCTGCCACGGCCGCGGGGCAGACATAACGTCCAATAAACACACTGCTGGTGGACATAAGAGAGTGCGCGGGCCCACTCTGATGATGATTTGTTATGTGACAGAGATGACGACGCCCCCTTGCGTTTGACATTTGCGTCGCAAAAAAAAAAAAATAAAAAATAAAAGATACACGGCGCACACCAATCAATTCGTCTGCCATCCTGTCACTCTGCATTTGCACCACTGCCATGCAGCTGCTGTTGTACGATGCGCGCGATCATGATGACGATTTCACCGCACACACCGCACGGTGTCATTACAGATGTCGCGCGAGTTCATTGTAACACAAAACCCGAAGAAAAGAGCGCAAATTCCATTCGATTACATAACCCCATCATCATCAGCACTCACCAGCCAACGTGGGGCATGATAGAGAGGGGCACTACGTGCTCCTGCTGCACACCATCGAGTGTCACTGCAGTTGAGTTAGTGTTAATAAAAACAATTAAATGGACTGACAATTCCCTGTCGGAGGGGGTGGCTGCAACTGTGGGTCCTCTAATGGAATACAAATTCTTGAAATTTCATTGAATACAAATCAGGTTGCACATGTAACACGGCTCAATGTTGGCACACAAGGTGCGGCCAATGACCGACCAATACTTTGCCAGCAGCTGGACTACCACTACAAGTGCAACTTGACTGAGATGCCTCCGCTTCCATGCCATAATTGGCGGGGTAATTCATTCAGCAGCACGGTGGAACGTATTTAGCCTCGCGCGCAATACTGCATTCGCCGATCGCACCGTCACTAATACAAGTGCTCATACGCCCCCGCTGCTGCTGCTAATGCCGTCTGTTTCCCGAACACCGACCACCGACCACCGACCACTTGTCACCTGTTGCCACCTAATGGAGTGGCTTGGATCGGCACCTAGTCTTTGATTTATGATTGAACGTTAGTTGAAAGGTTTAAGAGCTGTTGGTGGATTTATTAATTACGTTCAGGCGTTGCTTGATCAATGGATTGACTGTTACTTTGAAAATTGGCGCGCAATTTGGATTTTCTTACGATCGAACGCGGGGATTTTTTCGTACAATTTCTTGGGGGGTTTTTTGCTTGAAATTAGATACATTTTGAATGTGCAACTATTTTGGAAAAGTGAAGCAAGTACGTGATGCACCGATCCAAGTTAGTAATTGCCAAAGTTAGTAATAGCCATTTGTACGACTACATGTCATATGAGTCAGTCATTTTGACATGCGGGTGGTTTTTGGACAAAAATTCACAGAATCGGATGGTCTTGAGAGTTTCAAAATATGAAGAAGCTAGATTTTTGGTTGCGTCATGTATACACCATCTGCAGTATGCAGATAGAAGAACTTTAAAAATGTTGAGGTTAATGATTTTACAGTCAGTCCAATAAAAACTGCTGTCACTCTAATTTAGTGTTAAAAAAATACACAATTTTACACAATTGTACAATTTTTCCGCAAAATAACGAAAGTACGTCCGGAAAGGAAAATTGCCGAACAGACATGAAGACCCAAACTCATGACCAAAATTTTCAATCACATGGTTCATGGTTCCTAAAATAGGGAATTCGGTAGGTTCTGAAGAAATCTGTGTACAAATCTTCTTGCGATTGTTAAGATTATAACCAAGCCTTAAAATACATCAAGACAGTTTGATATTTTCAAGTTAAGCCATAGGAATTCAATCCATTCTATCACAATCTTATTTTCACTTCGACCTAATGTTTGGCATTCGTAGAGAATGACGTAATGCTACGTAACGTAACATCAACGAGGAGTAGAAGTTGGGATGAGTTCTTTACTTTTGCTTGATTTTGACAGTTAGCAGCTATTTAAATTTGACCGGCAATGCAGCAATTAGTAATGGAAATAGACGAACACTAGGCAAACGGGGTTCACCGCTTGAAGAGATATTTTTCTTAAAAATACTTTTCGAAGTTTACAGCATAGAAGCCGTCCTAATCTCTCCATAAATTGAACTGTCGTCAGGCCCAGTAGTTCCAGTATTTAACTATATTTTCAATTTAAAAGACAAAACAGCAAAGATAAATGTTTTCGGAAAATAATAACAGCTGTCATGTCAATAGCTCTATGTCATTTTAGAAATGTCATTTCAAAGCGGATTGGTAGGTTGTCGAAAAAATTTTAAATAGTAACAAATTGGGGTACCACAAGGCTGTTTAGTATCGCCGCGACTTTGTAGCGATATGCTACAAAGTGCTATGCAATCCATTGATGATGGAAAAGTGGCATTTGTTGTTTATATTTGAATAAGTAACATTTTGAGTAACATGACAAAATGTATTTTGGTCTACTGAAAGTAATGCAGAATGCGTTACTCGAATAAGTTGCTTCGAGAATACGTTGTTCGATCCCGTTGATGTCGGAATACCGTAGGCCACAAGACTTGTTTTCGAAACCTAAAACTGACCAGTTGTTTGAGCAATATCTTAAGATAGACACAATCAAAGGCATGTCACTATATGTATATTGAAAAAACTTGGTTTTCTACTCTAACACATGTATAGTATTTTCTAAAGTGAGAGTCTATAGGCCGAAAAACTTACTGAAAAAAGTGTAATATATGATCGGGCTAATTATTTAGGGAATTTGAAGCTAACAGGTGGTCAGGCACTGTCTACGTCTAGGTTATGTACGTCATTTTAAAACTGTCTCCAAAAAAGGAAACTTTTCTGCTAAAGCTGTTTCGGAAAATCAAAGTTGTATTTTATTTTGGATAAAACAATCACTTTTCCAAAAATGTTAGGTCCATCTTAATAAAGGCTAACCTTGAGACACGGATTAGAATTAATTTTTTGAAATTGCTTTCAACTAAGCCTCCATTATTGGCTGAAGAATGATGGGCCATGGCAATGAGCCATTTTTAAATATATTGAGTGAAATGATGGAATCAGCCCTTGACAGGCTCGGAAGATGGGTGAAAAAGTATGGACTCCATGTCCATCCGGAGAAAACAGAACTAGTACTCTTTAGCAGGAAATACAAAATTCCACCCTTCAAATTGCCTGAGCTTGCTGGAGTGGAGTTTTGCCTCGGGGATCGCGCAAGATATCTTGGTACGGTATTAGATAGAAAGCTAAATTGGAAACTTCATGTTCAGGAAAGAGTCTGTAAGTCTCTGAGTCAGACCAATTCTAACAAATGGGGTTCTTGTTTGGTGGAAAGCTACGGTCATCCTACGCACTACGCCCACAGTTGTACTCGAGATATTTATATATCTTTTATCACTGGATCTGCAAATAAAATTACAATTACTCAATAACTTAGGTCCCTTAGCTCCCGATGGGCCCACTATGGTGCCTAGTGTTTTATGATGAACTCTTAATCCTATATGACCTTTAACTTAAATCGACTTTGAAAACGCGCGAAAGGGATTAAAAAAGGCTTCACATTGTCTGGAACAACTACACTAAGTTCAATTTGTTTTCCTCAAACTACACACTCAACGTTCGGGGACCAAAAGAAAAGAATTTTCAAGAACTCTAGAAAAACCGGTAAGCTCGGAAGTGGAAATATAATGAAGTAGGCTATCGGTCCAATTTTTCGAATTCGCCATGCTTCCTTTCGCTAAGAAAACATGCCTGTCACATGAGATTTCGAGCAGGGCAGCAATGCAAAACACACCTTTCGTCTTGTGAAAGACTGATTTGATTCCGATCAAAAAGTGTCCATTATTCTATGGTTAAGTTAATCCTCATATCTAAATCCGATTGCGATCTTGTGGAATAAGCTGAAGAAGAGACTGGCGGTTCAATATTTTGGAAATATTTTTAATAACCAAGAAAATGTAAATTTTTTTTCACACCTATTCCTTTGATCAGGGTATGTGTATATGTACATAACATCTTCATAGGCTCTTCCGTCCGAAAATTCGTCCACGACTTTAAGCACTTCAATTGTCAAGCTTATAGCTACTAACTTATACAAGTATCTACACAACAAGCATCTACACAACTTATTGCAAATATGTATGTACATACATATGTAACCAGAAAAAAGATGCATAATTCCACCAAAATCTAGGACCAGTGACCACTCATGAAAAATTTGCTTAGCTAATTTTAAAGCCCCACTTAAACTCATTTCATTCTTCTTCAAGCCAAAATTAAACTTCTAACTACTTTTCTAAATACAAAGTGTGAAGAGTACATAAACCACATATGCATAGGCATATACACATACATACAGTATAAATCAAAAGAATAAAACAAAGAAAGAAAGAAAGAAAGAAAGAAAAAAAACAAACAACCCACAAAGACCTTCGCTCAACATTGCGCACCGTCCGTGCTATTAGTGCGGCTCCCGCATGTAAACACCAGAAACGCAAAGTTCGAAAACCTTTGAAAGTGAAAGTATTATCGGACGTAGACCTACATATACAAGCAAAGGCGAACGCATACCGGGCCTTGTGCATGTGAGTGAGTGCTACAAAAACTACAGTTATTATTACGGCTCGATATGCTACTCCGCGCGTCGGTATGGTGTTCGCATTCATACTATTATTTTTATTTTTTTTTTTATATATACCGGTTGGGGGGCCGCTGCCGTAGTAGCCCACAATCATGTTTCTCCACTCCGCTCCGTTCCCCACAAGCCCATATTTTTGTGTGTTTCTCTCTCTCTTAGCAATGCGGTGCCTCGGTGTGCTGTGCTGTATTGTGCTTCTTGGAGCTGTTCTTTCTCTTTTCTGGGCTTGGTAGAGACAGTACTCTGGTCGGTGACGAAGAGGAGTATATTAACTTCGAATGCGCGTATGACAACGCCATACTGGGGACTGGCCGAACGGGCTGTCATAATTACTGTCGACATTAACGAGATTACGATCTTTTCTTTTAGTATTATTGTCGTATACGGGCTTACAGGCAGGCGGCGCGGCGGTGGCGGATCGTCGGCGGATTGAAGGTTTGGTAATGCAGATCTTTCAGGCTAATGCAAGTGGGAGGCAATCGGGAGATTGCCTTTTCAATTAATTTTTTTTTTTTTAATTTGAGAGTACTTTGGAATTTACTTAACGATTTTAATATTAATTGTTTATGGCTCCTTGGGTGAAGGGATAATCAAAAGATCTAAATAACACTAAAGAAGGAGTGTGCCATAATCACTGCAACTTATGGATACATTCTGCCTTGAATCTTATCCTTATCGAAAAACGTTGTTGAACCTTCCCCTCAACTCCATCATCAACTTTGGACTCAACATCAGGAAATCTATTAGTTTCTTGGCTGTCAAATGCAACAAAGAACTGTCAAAATAATTCTCCACTCACCGTACCTCGTCATCGAAAAATAGAGTGACAAGCAATACCTAACCTATTTTTGATTTTCTTTTACATAAAAAGAGTTAAGTTAGCGTTCCCAGTATCCAGTTTCTTTAACTAAGGATCTTAATTGATCTATCTTATCTGGAAACTTGTTTTAGGATAGATTCAAATACGTATGTCTCAACCCTAAGCTTTCCCAAGTACATTTTCTTAGGTACAAACTTTGCTTAAGTTAAGAGCTTTGCGATTTCGGCCGATTTTCATCTCCATCCCAAAGTATTCACTTTAGCAGATTTAAGGAATAAAGATTCTTAACTAACGAAAAGATTAACGAACTACATATCTAGTGCCATCCCTATATGAACTGCTTGACGTATTCGAATCCCAGGTCTATGGGGATTCGCCATTATTGAGCCAGCGTGGTGAAATAGAGTTGGTGGCGGATGAACCCTTAATGGGCGAGAGTTACCGCTCATATCCCCGAAGTGGGTTACTGACTCCAAATAATAAAGCCCCTCGTCATAAGGGTATTACAGCTTGCAGGTTGTGAGTAGGGGTAACTTCACGACCACGGAAAAAAAGAGTAGGTACGAAAACCACTCAAGCCTCGGATAAGAATGCCTTTATTGTTGACGACTCTAGCAACCAAAACAAGGACAACGACCTTCGGATCTGCATAGGGAATGTTCGAACCTTTAATAGACTGCGTGCAGCCGAAGATTTAATAGAGGCCCTATACTGCTATAAAGTAGAACTACAATCTAGTTCTGGCCAGATTTGTTTAGAAGAGTGACAGATGCTGATATTGTTCCACCTACTGCTTGCCATTCTCATGACTGCGGTATCTGGAATTTTATCGATTTTATAGAAACTGACAGTTTCCCTCTATTAACAGGGTAGTCCCGGTCTGCACCTTCCTTACCTAGCTTTGCAAACGTCTGGTATATCCCTGTGGACTGGAATACAGCACAGAGATACGTCGCACCTGCAAGCGAGATCCGCGACATTGCTTTACCAATTTGGATAGAATTATTGGCGATTCCAAAGCTTTTATCGCAGCTTGACTATCTATGTAAAATACAATAGCGCTGCACTATATCGACTTAATCGATAGCCAGGCTGCGGCTTCACGGACTTCTGCTTTAAAAACACTACAGTGGTCCGGCAGGCAAGTGGTGATACGATTATCCAGTGCACTGGAGTAAACTCCCGCACCTGTTCCAGACGATGTCTTGGAGCGCCCGTTATACAGAAGCAGGATAACCTTTGAACCTTCTCAAGTATTGCAATGTTGCTTTTCTTGTAAACTAGTACTCTGTACATAAGGATGGGTTTGACGACTGCCGTGTATATCCAGTGAACGATCCGGGGCTTCCAAACTCTGTCAAATGTCGAAATATCAAATACAACAAACTTACATTCACTAGAATGATGAGTGGTTCTACATTTTGGTAAGATTTACCATCAAATCACCATTGAATCTTTTGCTACAAAAACCATACTGTCGGTCATTGAGGAGTTTTCGTGATTCAAAATATTTCATAAGCTGACTATTTAAATGTGTTTCCATAACCTTGGAAAGAAGGCACCTAAGAACAATGGGTCCGAAATTGGAGGAAGAGGAAGAAAAATGCTGTTTCCCGATATCTCGCAGTGGGGGTACGTTGGCTACAACCAATTAATTGTAGTATACATATGTATATACAAAGCCAATAATAACCACAATTTACTCGGAACAAGTCCAGAAGAATAGGACGGATAAAAAAGATTACGCAATGGTTTTACCAGCGTAGAAGAATTCCTCTTAAAAGTTATGGGTGAGATATCATATGTACCAGGATTTATTTGTGTTAAGATCTCTAAATATTCTTGATACTGTACGAGCAAAGCATTATCTAGGACTCTGTAGTTTCCAGCAAAAAGGGCTGCAAACAGATTCGTTTTTACTTGTTTCTAAAGAGCTGACAACTTAAAAGAACTTTCCGTGACGGATAAGGGCATTGCAGTAATTTTTGGCTTGTTTAACTTTATCCCGATTTTCCTCAGAGATCCTCTTTCCAGCCCAAGTCATACCACGCATTTTCCTTTGGCTTGATACTATTCAATCAGTTAACAATAAAGAATTTCATACCAATTAGAATGGTATTTGTAATCATTTTCCGACCCCGACTTTTCCATGCAATCGTATCTTCTTATTCTTTATCGCGGCTTCGATTTGTGCACAATACTGTGTTGTGGTTTCTTCTTGTTTTCTCCATTGACATCATACAGCAATACCTCACATTATTAGGAATTTTTACATTAACTTATTTCCCCTTAACCAGTCTCATCAGACACAGTCTGACTCAACTTCCAATTTCTAGATGATATTCAAAATCTGACACAAAGCCAAAACGGAAGTAGTGCCATAGTAGTTCTCAAACTATTCATCGACTGTCATTGAAATATGAGATCCCAAGCTCGTAAATATTCCAGTCGACAGTTTCTTACATTATAGTAGAATTATTTCCCCTCTCCCTGCCACTACCCTTTTGAAGAATTATGAATGCAACAGACAACAGTTATTCCATATGTTCTGTCATAATGCCTTCAACTGGATCTCCACGAAACTAAAGAGATCTCGCACCATCGCGATCGGTGTGTGTGCTACAAAACGACGACAAATGTCTTGCAGTCTAGCACTTAACTACTTTGTTGCAAACGATTTGCATACATTGTAGTCGCATGCCATTATCAATGCGGCCCTTATATGGGGCACATCGCCTTTTGCACAATAAGTACGTAAACTACTCCCAACTGGGTGACCATACCGTGCAGCGCCACAGTTGGTCTTAATCTTCTCAGTCTGATCTAGCGAAACGACGACGATGTTTTTGGTATCTTTCGACTACGGATATGCTACAATTCAATCTCCCAAATTTTTACGATATTACTACATACTTACAAGTATTCGATTGGTAAATATAAAAAATAAAAAAAATCGTTTTGCAGCTGCCGCGTGTTTTTCCAGTGGGCACTGGGCAGTAGGTTATCGATGTTATGATTCTTTCCTTTTTGCGTTCCGATAATTTACGAGACAAAGCACTAACCACAAGACATTCTCATATGAAAAGAAATAAAATTAAGCAAAAAAAAAAATAAATAAATAAAAATGTATTAAACTGCATTTTAATGGCGCGTCGAGAATTTCGGAGTCATCATGTAGCCCGGATCAACACTGGTTGCATGTGAAATCTGATGCAACGGCTTGGACTGGCACGAGATTTTCGAAATCGCCTGCTGCAGTGCAGTGCAGTCTCGTGATACATTTTTTGGACAATAACAGATGAAAGCGCCAAAATGAGGATGTATTCCTTATGTTTCGTTTACATTCGCATATAAGTACATTTTGGCCAGCATTACGTGGTCTTACGAGTGAGTGTCTTTTTATTTCATTGCATTCGACATAATTACACATCTGGTGATGCTTAAGGCGTGTTCATCGTCGTCGTCGTCGTCGTTTTTGGTTACGGGATTGTCAAAAAATTGAAGAAGACGATGTCGATGGTGAAGAAGAACAAGAAGGCAATCAAATTGTCCCTGGTGGTGAAAGCCATTGCCCTCTCCACTGGGATAGGTTAGTGTTTATGTACAGTTGTGCATTTAATTAAAATTTGCCATTAAAAAATAAAGTTAATTTTATTCTTACTTTATTTTCGGTACTAGTAGAGTTTTGAAGTATAACTGACATATGATTTGGACCGTTACTACTATTACTAGAGAGAATTCGGTACTGTTGACTGGTAACACTTAGTTACAGTACGGCTTTGACTGAATTGACTAAATTTTTAATTCCATGAATATTCGAACAGATGTCATTGTGAATATTTGACATTTAACACATTTACAAAGGAAATCTTTTTTGACACACATATGTCAAATTTAAATTTATGTTATTTTAGTCACGGAATCGTTTACGACCGAACGACGCATAAAAGCGTTTTCGTTCAATTCGTTATAGTTCAGAGCAATTGGATATGTCGAACAGTTTCATGCAAATAATTTTAACGAGAAACTTTCATTTGTTCTTAAAAAATCCAATTAACTTAACACTTTAAACCGTTGGACCATTAACAGCATCGCAGGTTCGTTAATTGCATGTTGGAGAGAGTGATGAGAAAGAACCCTCATGTGGTTCGTCAGCTATTGGCATCCATCCAAATTCAGACCATCGGTATAGTTTACGAGCTTCAATTTTGAAAAAGCCATTTTATTATAAATTTTTAGGGTTACCATAACACTTTAAGGGTTATTGAGTGGCCTAAACAATTGAGTGCAATTAAGTGCGTTTCTCGTACGAAACGGTGCAACATCCGACACAAGTCGTGAAACAATCGCGAAGTCTTAAAGCAATTTGAGTCTTGTCTCCTAAGTTGCATTGAGATTATAGGACAGGATTATAGGATTATAGGAAATATAGCTGATAACTCAATCGTTTTCAAGGAAACGAATGTGGTTTCGATATTCCTATATCCTATCCAGGACTTCTTTTGAAGATTGAATTTCGCATAAACAAACAAAATTGTATTTAGCGTGATTTTCAAGCATGGAATTAGACTGAATTGATGTTCCTGAATGTTCTTGAGCAACCCGGTGTGTCCCGAGATGCTGTAGAGCTCTTGACGGTCAACTCCACACTGGTTACAACTTCTCAGAATACGGGCCCCATTTGAATCTTCCGACTTGTTAATAAACTGCTTCTATTACCCATTGATTATAAGTAAACCCGATCGAATATTGAAGAAATTTGGATGAAAGGAAACTAAAATCACAAAAATAACTTACGAAAGTTACCTAGTGCAAGTTTCTTGGTAATTCTATTCTAGATATGTACATTATGAGATTGTTTAAGAAGACTAGACAGTTGAGAGAAAATTTAGGTACGTATTTTTGTATGAGGGCTAAGTCAATCAAGACTAAAAGGCTAATTCACTCACATAATGTATAACACAAGTCTTCATACAATCCACTACATAGATAAATTTTCAAAATTCACTTTTTGTGTGAAGATAGCAAATACAGCATAAACGCTGAAAGTAGTACGTACGTACGTACTTTCACCAGAATGTCAACACTTTTAAGACCCTTTCATCTGCAATTATTCAGTTTTCACCACTCATTGTGTGGAGACAAACTTTTTTGCGTACATATCTACGTAAATAGGAAAAGAAAATCGAAATGGTGCTACGATTACGCATCGAATTCCGCCAAAAAGATTCATCTCTCGATATAAACTTACACACAGATGCACCAATAGATTACGATGACGGTAGATGAAAGGCCTAACACAACCTTTCGCATATTGCACCCAATTAATTGACACTTGCTCAAACGTCATTAGATCGTAAAATGACGGCTCGGCATCGGCCAAACGGCAATAAACACCAACATTGGCTCCACACGCAGCAGTAGTATACACATACCGCTTCAACCTCCAAGCAACTTTTCAATCTCAGATGGCAAATAAGTTCATTGACTTCTCCTCATTCACTTGTATCTCAGCACACCACGAGTTCCCAGAGCTCGGTGGCTGAATGGCTGGCTGCAGCAACCAGTAGCAGCAATTGAAACCGGAAAAGTTATAATTTCATAAATACATACTCGTACTTGTGGTGTATTTACGTAGGCTTTGTCCAAAAAAGTAACATGGCCCAGTGTGGCACACCCCACATCGTATAAATCGTTGTGTCAATCCGTTGCTGTGGTTTGCTGTCAAATGTTAGTAGGTACTGCTGACGCGATAAAGTTTCTTTCGTTACATAAGAGCTCTCTTAATGAATCACAGTCACCGAAGATGATGTGAAATTTTTCGGGTCGAGAAAGACATAAGGCCTGTAGCCGAGGAGGATCCTATAGAAACGATTATCGCGCGTCTAATTAACAATTTCACCGAAAATCCCCAGACCAGCCACAAGTCGTTGGTATTTGCATAAGACACGTCCCATCCATTATGAGATCATATTAGGTACTTCGCTATCACCTCTGTCCGATCATGTAACAGTTTAACACCACTTTCGGGCTTAAAACAGATTTCATAGGCCTACCTGTTGAGAGTGTACGGCAGCCGATTGTGGTGCTTTGACACCATAAACACGTGTGGTGGGCCCGTTCGTGTTAATGAAATGCAGATTGAAGGCAACTACCAACCGCACCACGACCGACGACGCGACGCCACAAACCAACGACGACAAAGTGGAAATTTCACGTTTTGAAATTTAAATATACGGGGCTACGCAATCATCTGCGATCGGTGATGGTACACACCTCGAGTACCTTACACCCTGCTATTATGTTGCGTATTCATATCCGGGCCCTCTTTTCGAACAGATTTACCCATGGATTGATGGTCTTTGTTGCGGTTGTGCTATTGTAACCAACTTCTTTTTTTTTTTTTTTTCGTTGTGATTGGCAAATGCACGTGATTGAAGAGCTGAAGATTTATTTGAAACGTCAATTAAAAGGGGCTTGCATAACTAAAAAAAAAACGCGTTGAGAACGTGAGCCCGCCCGTGACGTGAATCGAGGGTGTTTTGTAAATATACGAGGGGCTTTTATCAATGTGAACTTTTAGACCTTAGGACAGTTGAAAATTACAAAATATGCATTTATTTGTTCGAGCGATGACGAAATTGTATGTTTCAATGGAAAGTGATTTGTGGCACGAACATGATCACGATCATCACGTGTATGATGCGATTCGGCAATGTGATCTATGAGTAAATTATTCAGCTACAGTCTCTATTAAAAGTGAATAGCGTTGATTAACAAAAGCGTATTTATAACAATCTGCCCTTCAGATTATAATAATCTTATGTAGATAGAGAGTAAAATCAACTCAAAAATATTTCTATTTTCACAACAAATAATCACACATACGTATTTGATTTTTTCGGTGCCGACAATCCCTTTAGAGATTTTAATATTATAGCGGAATTGCGTCACTAATTTGATTGCAATCCAGAAAATTGTTAGTTAGTAGCGCTATCTGTGCTATCTTGGTTAGAAATAGAACAACACTCTACACCATATAGGGGACAAGCTTGTGCCAGAGTTGTCTATAGATGCATACAATTGCGAAAGTGCAAGTTTACATAATAATGGTGATTATTTGGATGACAGTTTGTTGTCAGAGATAGGGTCATTTCTCGAGATTACACGATTACCGCCAGTTCCCCTTCAAAATATTAATTGTTTGACCAGCTGTGTGGCATGTGGCACCATGTTGTTGAAACCACATATCACTGGTGTCCATTCAATTGGTTATGGCAAAAAAGTTCGGAGAAAGCCGAGAAAATACTTCAACGATGAGGAGCTTACAGTATCACCACTCACCACATCACCACCGAAGATCTGCCACCTGATCCGAACAAAGGCAGGACAATAAGAAAGGAAATAATCCGAAATATTGTCGCCTCTCCACAAGCGTCGCAGACAGTGGGATCTCTTGAGCCTAGCACACTAAGATGCTTGGCAAAAGGAAACTGGCCCGTAAGAATGCCAATAAGTTGTTTACAAAGTGATTTCTTACAGACGTGCGGGAGCATACGTTTATTCCGCCTGCATCCTGGAGAACCGTGCCACCCACCACAATTCGCTTCGTAGGAAACCCAATCATCAAAGGAGGCCCTGACCGAATAAGCTGCAAGACCCAACGTAGATACAGGTCCTGAAAAATCGTCTTCTGAGCCTTTATTAATAATTTCTTCGAAGAGAAGAGAAGAGTCAAAAAGTTCAGTCTTGTGACCGAATTCAAAGAGTTCCTGTGAGGATGAGCAGGGCCTTAAAGGCAGCCTAACTGTCGCTACAGATGCAGATACTCCGACCCCGCCACCTATTCCTAACAATATGTATAGTCGACAGCCATTAGGATAGTATACACCTCCGCTTGAAAAACAGAAGCATGCTTGCCTGACGAGTAGTGAAGTCTAGTGCTGTCGACACGAAGACACCACGAAGACACCAGCACCGGACTTTTGACAAGTTTTGGAGCCATCCGTGAAGATTCGACTACAGCCCAGGAAAATAGACTCTAAATTTGCAGAGCAGCCGAAGTTCCGGTGTCATTGCATCAGATGGCATATCCATGGAATCAGAGTCGTAAGATAACTATTGCGCAAGGTCATCGAAACTCCACTGCGGATTATACCAAAAGTCATCCCGTCGAAGACGAAAGATTGCTTTAATAGTACAGCTAATGACGAAAGTACGAAGGATGCAGAGCATCTAGAGCAGAGCCAAGCGTATTCCAGATAGCTCCCGTGCAGCCGAGACATGCCGATTTTTGTAGTTTCGTGTAGAATGCAGTCACATACTTCCGCGAAGGCCACCTCCACCAAACAACCGACGCATAAGCTGGAAAATGTCTTATTATAGCCTTATAGATCCGTAGGAGGGTAGACCATATGTCGACGAACTGATTGAGAATTATAAACGTGGTTTCCAGCCTGAGAAATCGGTGATCGACCAAATATTCATATTACACCAAGTCCTGAAGAAGACACCAAAATTCCAAATCTATTTTTTTAGACTATCCCAAACTATCATAATTCGTTTCTTCAGGATGACAATGAAAAAGGACCACTGCTCCCATTAGAGGTTTTAGACAAGGCGAAGGCGCTGTCTTGCAGCTTATATCGTGATACAGGAGAAAATATATAAATATATCGGACACTATCTTCTACAAGTTGATTATGTTGACGACATTGCCATCATCGGCAGAACGAAGCGAACAGTAACTGCCTCGTTCGCGAATATCGAATCAGAAGATGCAAAAACCAATCTGCAAAAACCACCGACAACTTGGCCAAAAAATTTCAATGACCAACTATAACTTTGTAGTAGTAAAGAAATCTGTGTTTCTTGGATGAATGTATCCTGTCCTCCGAGAAAAATTTCTCGATGATGAGGTAACGAGAAAAGGATCAGAATCAAAAGACCTCACAGCAGATCATTCACTTCTAACACCCATCAGTCTTTTCATGTCCAAAATCACATCAGACTTTCTCAATAAAGCCAATATAAGGTGGAGAACACTCTGGTAATGCCGCGTTTCTATAAAACTTTGGGCCCAATACTACAAAAGAAGAATTAAAGAACCTCTATCGCTGAATAGACCACAGTTGACTCTACAAATACAATACTGTTTAATGCCGGATCCGAACGGCAATTTTGAGAATTTTCATGACAGTTTTACTCTCGGATGTTTGTCAGACGCTCGCGAGAGGTGGAGCCGTGAAAGAAATTTTAGGTGTTGTCTGGGGATTGAACCTGAAACCCCTTGCTCCGTAGTCCAACGCACTAACCACTTGAGCCACGGCGCCCACAGTTGACTCTCCTCATAGGTATTCTTACAGGCGGCCTATCTCAGCAGAATGAGAACTACTCAAAGGTAGAGGAAGACACAACACATTTTGTTCTGAAATGCTCGTACCAGCATCATTTTCGAAAAAATATGGCCCAATGACACCGCCAGCCCAATGGCCCAATGACAGAAAAACCGCACGAAACTGTCACTAGTTATGGATGGAGAGGTTATTCCACTATTTTTCTTGGGTTTTCGCAGTCGCAGATACGACATTTTCATTAACAATTTACGTACCCAGATACATATGTGAAAATGAGCCGCATCACTCAGAATTATTCTGCGTAAAAAATCCTGATCTTGTTCATTCATTTCCAGCTTTCACTCAGCGAAAGTACGTCATTGTGCGTGGTCCGCTTCAATTTTTATCCCAACTGGACCTCATAAGCATGTAACCCACAATCTTTATGCAAAATGCGGTGCAAAGTGGTTGCGGAGAGACACAATTCCTGTGATCGTCTCGAAATGAACACACCACTCAGCTACTGCGGCGATATTTTTAGCTGGACGAACACAAGGTGGAGTTTTCACAACAGTATTCTCTCCGAGACGTTCAAGTTTATTAATTGAATTTACTAGACCTGTGCGAGAAGGCGCTTGATGATGATCAAAAAAAAATATGAACGCTTCGACATGTTTCCAAGATATTTTCACCGTTTTTGTAGTGCATTTTCACTATTTCAACACTTTGTGCGAGTATGTATCGATCCATATTTCATAATCTCCTAGTTTTTAATTAGCAAAAGTCATTGCAGTAATAGTTGAATGTTGACAGTTTAACAATGGCGTGAAATTTAAAATCACACTTCTTGTTGGATGCTCCTTTATTTACCACGGGGAAGTTGTTCAATTTGATACAAGGTTTAGTTCAATAACAGGGTTTACTTTTTTCCATGAAAAATAATAGGTAGATACAAATAAGATAAAAATGGTGGCAATTGTAGGCGTGGTCACTGGCAATTTGGCAGTGTTCACAACAATATCGTCGTGGCCACTCATTTGTCCAGTGGAATACACCCCAATGCACTTAAGGGATAACTAATGAACGCAGAATTCTGATATCATTTTTGGGTAATAGAGGTAAAGCTAAAGTAATGCTGCTACATACATATATGACGAATATTTTAAAAGACGATAAATAAATTGCATGATTTTAGAAAACGTGATTACCAATTACTTACTACCACTAGGATTTGTAGAAGATATGGTAACGGAAATATCCATAAGCATGTGCCTGCGCCTTGACATTACCACATTAGAAATCGAATCCTTGGAAGACATTTTATTCATGACTAAGAAAAATTTTCGGGTAAATCTGCACAACTTCTTAAAAGCCTTCACGTCATAAAACACTAGGCACCATAGTGGGCCCATCGCTGTTCTCAGCTTTGATCAGCTTAGTTTAATCAATTCCCCAATTTTTTTCCGATTTAACTTAGGCCATAAAGCCTTAGAGACCCTATGCCCTTCTAAATTTGACCATTTTAGGTCGGCCATCATCATTATGATAATTTTTTCGAGAATAATTCTCTTAGCCACGGCCATTGGTGGTCTGATGCATTCAAGTATATTACTTACCGGAAGCTTTGCTCCTTTTTTTGGCCAGTACACCGGCATTTTCGTTACCCTCTATGTCATAGTGTCCAGAAACCCAACATAATCTGACTCGGTTCTGCGAACATAATGCCCTAAGCATTGTGCAACTCCTGACTAGTTGATGTAGGACTCTCGCGCTTTCAGCGCAGCCTGACTATCAATGTAAATGGCAATATTCTTGTTGGATATTGATCCCATCTCAAGTAGTTCCGCAGCTTTGAGTACAGCCAGAACCTCTGCCTGGCCTGGCGGGGTCGAATATACTCCTGACCCCGTACGCTCGCTAGTTTTGGAACCATCCGTATATATTGAGATTTGGTTTTCGATCGAAACTTCCTTTGCCAATTTTCCCTATCTGTATACATTACTTCGTAGGGTGTATCGAAGTCGAGTGTACCAAGACTTTCATCCGTTTCGTCAGGGATGTTGGTGAATGATCCCTGAAGAATAGAGCTATGTCCGATATAGCTAGATTTGAAGAACCTTGCGTTAGTGAGACGAATCGCACTGTTACATGCCTATAATTTTATCTTTAGATCCAATGGTGGAAGATACATAAAAGCCTCGAGTGCAGCCGTTGGCGTGGTGCGTGAAGCGCCAGTTCTTTGTACCTTGGTCAATATATCCCTCGTGTTCTTTTGATCGTGGCCTTCCACCAAACAAGAGCCCCATATGTTGGAATGAGTCTTACTCCCATAATGTAAAGCCAGTGCATCATTATCGGTCCCACTTTTTTCCCGCTGTCCTCTTGCAGATGAAGAGAGCATTTTGAATCTTACGGACTCTTTCCTGAACGTTAAGCAAGCTGCCAGCCAGCTTAGGCAGTTTGAAGGGTGGCATTTTATATTTTCTGCTAAACAGTACTAGTTTTGTTTTTTTCCGGATGGACGTGCAGTCTGCACTTTTTAGCCCATCTTCCAAGCCTGTTAAGGGCTAATTCCATCATATCGCTCAATGTATTTAGGAATTTACCCTAAACTAAGATCATCACATCATCCGCGTAGGCAGTGACGTTGCATAGATCCTTGAGTATATCGTCTATGAAAAGAACCCAGAGAAGGGAGAGATATTCCCTCCCTGGGGGGTGCCTCTAGTTTCCTTATTGTACTAAGTCCGAGAGTGAAATTGATATTTCTCGTGACGAGCATCCTGCAGAGCCAATTGGTAATGCTATTCTCGATATTTATCCTTTCCAGAGCACTTTTAATTGCCTCCCCTCTTACGTTATTGAAAGCCCCTTCAATGTCTAAAAAGGTAGTTAGTGCGAATTCCTTATGCTGAAGGATGCTTTAAATTTTTCCTACTACTTCATGTAGAGAGTAGAGAAAACCGTTGCCGCACTTGCTTCTTCTTGTCCGGCGCTTTGAAAGGAGCGAGAGACATTATAGCCCAATGTAGCTTCTTCCATGCAATGAGATGATTTAACTCTTCCTCTGTTGATAACCTGACGTTATCAGAAGCAGTTGGTGAGTCACTTCCTGAACTTCAACTAATGCTTCGAAAACTTCCTCACTACTTTCAGCCCACGATCCGCCAGATTTTCTAATGAAGCTGGGAACTGCCGCATCTTTTGCCAGCATTTTGCGGAGTCTAGAAGCTTCAGTAGTGTCTGCGATCGATTCGCAGAATAGCTTCCAGGATTTCCTTTTCTATTGCCTAATCAGGTATTTGAGTTCTTTCTTGGACTCTTGGGCTATCGCTTTAGCCCTTTTGTAAACATGTCTGGCCTACTTTCTCTTGGCGTTTATTTCTTTGTTCCACCAAGTAGGTTGAGATCTTTTTGCCGTCTTCCTGACCGGACAAACCTTTTCATAAGCCGTGTTCATTATTTTTCCTAGACTACCAACTGCCTTGTCTATATCTGCGGTGCCTACAATGCGAGGTGGCCTATCCTCTAGATGTTGCCTAAATATTAGTTTAAAATAATTGATCTAAGTGTAATGACAAAATTAGTTTTGTTCCGTCAACCTATTAACCTATCTACAGATAGTTGTGTTGCTTTCATGGATGACAAAGAAGCCGACCGCTTTATACTAAGTATTACCTTAGACACTGTACAGCTTCCATGAATTTGTAAAGAGTGTGCAAACAAGTATTTTCATTAAACGTAAACTAAATTAAACTGCACTCATTTGATTGGTTTTAAATGCAAATACTATTGACAATAAACTCACTGAATTACATCATCCTAATCGGCGCTGACATTGGCCTTTTAGAGATTCTGTTCGTAGAAAATATAATTCCTTTCCTTATTAGATTCACTTGTTCAACAGAGCTTCGAAAAAAAATACTACCATACCTCCAATCTGTTTTAATTCATTTCGTAATCACATCCAACGTTCATTAATCTACTGAATTGAAACTTCCTTTCGAAAAAAGTATCCGACACACTCAATATGCATTTAAGGAAGTTCGCCATCCCACCTGTATGGAGCTTGGCGTTACTCCCATATCTTGGCATATATTCAATTAACTGGACACGGCTAACATGCATTGCAGTAAATCCCACCATATTCGTATCTTTGCGCACTCGACGGACCAGAAACGCCCAGCATCATTATTTGACCCAAGGTATTTCCTATTCTCTTATCTTTAGCGGAAACCTCCGCACAGTGGCTTACTGGCAAGCTTCATTTCGAAATGTTGTTTACATTACATCGATGGCCGATGGAAGGTGTAAGACCCCGTCTACACTACTCGATTACGGAACTCGGTTATGCTATTTTTATATTTCGTTGCTTACATGCACTATGCATGTGAACTGCGGGGGCATTCATGAACTGTCGATCTGACGGTCTGACAGTCTGACAGTCTGGCGATTGTCCATAATCGTGTGTGTGTGCTTTCTCTTCAGTCGCAGTCACTGCGAAAAGGTTATTGTACTGCCCAATTCCAAGAGTGTACCAAATTTATAAACACGAAATACACATTTATGCAGCGGGCCATGATAATAACAATAAAATGCGAGGCGATGAAGTGTATCTGTGGAATGTTTGTCCACTGACCACGATGCTGTATCGTATCGCACAATCGCAAACATAATCAAGAGTTTTTTTTTTTTTTTTTGTTTGCTTCTTTCGATCGTTGGAGGCGGAATGTTTCCTCCTCTTTGGCTGTCATCGACGGTGCACTCAAAATAGAGATTAACTTGTGGTCCCAATTCCTTCCTGCTTCAAGTATCCGCACGTGCAGTGGCAGCACCACTATTAAGGCGGGTTACTGCTGCTGCTGTAGCAGCTGATAAGACTTTTCTGCGGCGAGTGTATAATTATTTTGAAATTTACTTAAATTACGTGTTTAATCGTCCTGAAAATGGATTTTTATGACACTATCAGCTGCATTTGTGAAATGCACTGTTACATGAAGTTATATTGCACGAGTATGTAAAGTTTTAGCTTAATAGCCACGAGCGAAGTAATTTACTTTCAATAAAGAAAAACAAAACGCACAAAGGCTCCGCGCCGCATTGAGAGGTGACTCTTTGACGGTAATGATAACGATAAAAAACAAATTATTTATTTGGAAATTATGACAAGTTCTCGGCATGCACACATGCATGGTAGACCTCAGCAAGCAGGCTTCTTTACAAGAGGTATCCCTGAAGGCAGGTCAGAAACCTATTTCCATCACAATTCGACGAAGCGAATAGGAATGAATTTATCGAATCCGGTACGCAGGCTCTAGAAATCCTGACATTCGCGAAAGAGTCTACAAAATTGAGCTCCTCCGATTGCGCTAGTGATTCATTTAGAAACTGGCCGAGTAACACCAATGAGTGTAAGTAGAAGCAGCATCTCGCGCTAGATAAGGGTTCGCTATAAATTATGAGATAAGTGAAATCTGAAGACCCAGCAGTTCTGTTCGTAAGGCCTATTCCCACCTCCTCATAGTGCCACTTTGGAACGTGGGAATGTTGCTGACTTCCAACGCCATGCAAAGGATTCATATCGTGGACACACTCTATCGACAGGTTATTAATGGCAAGTTTTTAAGACAGAGTAAGGAAGATGATTATCATTCAGTAATATCCCCTTACTCAGAACTCTAAACAAAGGAAGAAAAGAACACCTTTTGTTTACAATTAAGTACTGTCCACAACCAAGCTCAAAATGGGGCCATTGGCATTCTAATGGGGAACTTCAATCTCAAGATAGGCAGCTACAACACGGCCTCAGAGTAACGTAAACGTAAACCATCTTGTAGTTGCAGGCCCCTTGTTTGATCACAATGCCTACATTTAACCAGATTGACCACTTTAAGCGCTTTAAAATATGTCTTTAGATGCCCGAAAAGACCCGACTCTGATACATGACCACCATCTTTTCACTTTCAGTTTCGCTCTGGAATCGAGGTACAATATTTACAGACTTCAGGATCCCATAGGAATTATCTCATTGAAGAAGTTGAGTCGTACCTACATGTATATCCACGAATAATATTGGGTTCTTCTCCAGCTATTCCCCAATATTTTACTCCACTAGTAAAAAAAAATACAAATATTTGGCACGACAGGGCCGTACGGAACCCAGGGCCTAACTTTTCACAACCATACGCGTTGTGAGTGTTACATTCTTCATAGGAATAGAAGATGGCCTACTGTTTAATCCTAGCGATCTATACTCGTAGGACCTTGCAAGATACATATGGTTTTTCTAGAATTTTTGCATGACAAGGTTGAGATGAAATTACTTTATAATCTTAAGTAGTATAGAGTCTTTCCCAGAGATGCGTCATTTTTCTAGGTCATTTGTATCTCTAACTCCATCGAGTATCTCCAATTCCTTCAGCATCCATTCATTACTACTCAGTCTGCCATTTAAATCGATGATTGTTCCTTGGAAGATTTTTGGTTTTCTATGACTCTATTTGAAATTACTCTACCTCTGTTGCAAGTATACACCCTTCACAGTTCAACAAAAGGTCAGTTCTTAACGTGTTCCACCAATAAAACTACCGTCTTACAGGATTACTAAGAAAACGTCATAATTAAGTGCGTCCCATATGGAAAAGTACAAATCTTTATAGAAACATTCTTGGAACAAAACCTCGCGATGTTCGTTACCTTTTAGTAATCCCCTGTGTGACTACACTGACTCTTAGTAACCAGTAAGCAGGAAACGCTAGCATCTGTCACGATAATTGTCTTAAATATTATTTTATAATTCTCTTTATCTCTTTATCTGTTGGTGAACTCAAACTGCAACTATAATTTAATCGTCTTAAACAAAAGAAAGAAAAAAAAATCAATTATTTGTGCGTTCAACTCTGGTGACAACGTCCTTCGATGTGACACTATACCTGTTTAGGATTTCCTCACGCTACTTGTAGAGTTTATTCAACCTGAAACGTCAACTTATTTCCTATGCCGCACAAAGAAGATCAGTCACAAAACGAAGACGAAGACTGAGTAGAAGAAAAACTTAGTTACTGGGACAACTTGAAAGTTTCGCCTGGTTCTCTTCGAAGGTGTTAACAGTGGTAACAAGGAAGTGACATATAATATGCTTGATGATATTTAATTGGGGTACTGTTCCAGTAAATCAAGTCAGCTGACAAGTTGAGGATCACCGCGATACTCAGGCGGTGGTTTTTTATTTTTTTCATATTTGACTTGAGATGTACATCGCGTAGTGCTTTCCTGTTCGAATTTGCAGATAAGGATTTAACATGACTTTTAACTGATTGATCAAGTAAGTTATTGCTTACATATGACGATCAAGCAGGTTATTGTTCATTTTTCTCATTTTTTTTTTTTGCATTAAATTGCCTTTGACTTAAGTGGAACGCTTAAGGAAACTATGAATTGCAGATGGTTAATTACCCAAGGTCAGCTTATGTATAGTATGTCTTGGATAAAACTTTTTTTTTTCGATGACAAGTTGTTGGGTACATACCAAGTTGTGGTACATTGTTTGTTATTTATTCCGTAGGGCGTGTAAACTCTCTATCCATATGGAGTTACTTTTTTGTTATCCTTTATTTAAAGAGTTGGAAGGAGCAAATCTTAAATGACCAATTTCACTGAAATTCAAACTCGAATATATGTACAAGTATGTATAGGGTCATCCAACAGGAAGTTGCCATTTTCAGTTTCACGCCATTGTTGAACTGTCAACACGACAACTGTCATGTGAAAAATTACCTAGACGTGTGATTTCTCGAAATGAAGACTTCAATTGGCCGCCGAGATACTGCGATCTAACACTATTAAACTTTTTCTTTTGGGGCTAGTTTAAAAAATTAAGCCTAACCCAATCCAACTACTCATGTACTAAGCAAAAATATTAGAATTGTGTTTCACGAAATACAGCCGCAATTACGGAAACGTGATCAAAAATTTCATCAAACGAATGACTAATTGTAGGCAGAGCCGAGTCAGATATTCGACAGATTTTGTATTCCATTACTAACAAAGTTCGTACTGTTACGAAAGTGGAAGGCCGAGCTATTAACCATTATTAACAAAACTCCCTACAAAATACGAACTAGGACACAAATACACAACATAAATGCAGAACTTTGTCCGCTCATCAACACCGCAGCCTGCGACCTCCGTTATTGCTGTCCAATGCGCCAAACAGCGAGGTCCGTCACATTACTTACTTACTTAGATGGCGCTAAAGTTCGGTGTGAACCTGAGCCTCAACCAACAAGCCTTTTTCGCTTAATTTCTGCTGAGATGTTGTGGTCAGAATTTATAGCAGAGCCGAGGTAGGCCAATAGCTATCGATTGTGACGTTCTGTCCAATTCGTCGATGGACGAACCCTCCTGGTTGACAGCACATGCTTGGTTTTGCCCTCGTTTACCGCTAAACCCATTGACAGTCCGCTGAGTTCTAGCAATTATGTTAATATTGTTGGCGTAAGCTAATAGTTCCACAGACTTTTGAAAGATTGTGCCTCCGGTGTTGACTTGTGAGTTTCGCACAATCCTTTCAAGTATGATGTTGACAAATTCACATGACAGCGCGTTCCCTTGCCTAAATCCTTTTTTGACGTCAAAGGTCCAGGTGAGATCGTTATCGACTTTGATGGAGCAGGGCGCGTTCTCCATCGCTGTTTATAACTCATCTCCATAAATGCCATAAAAAGATGGTGCGTATCGATTTGGAATTCTTAAGTTTTTTCCAGAATCTGCCAGTGTGAAGATTTGATCGATTGTGAACTTTTCTGGTCTGAAACCACACTGATAGGGGCCAATGAGGTTGTTGACGATGGGTTTCAGACGTTCACAAAATATGGCAGATAGGATCTTATACGCGATGTTAAGGAAACTGATAGCTCTGTAGTTGGCGCAATTGAGAGGTCTCCTTGGTCTTGATTCCATTCCAGGCATACGCATACATTCGTCTAACCAAATCTTAGAAATGAGTTGATGTATTTCTACCAGATGATTTTCAGCTGCTTTGAATACCTTGGCTGGCAAACCGTCTGGTCCAGCTGCCTTGTAGGACTTAATCTTGGATATTGATATGCTCACTTCGTTTTGGTCAGGAGGATGGAAGTTTTGGCTGTCATCGTCTGTGTTAAATGGTTCATTCTGTCTGACAGCGCGATATTGGTCTTCGTCGCCGTTATACAGTCTGCAAAAAAAAATTTTCCATATTCTCTGCACTGATTGTATGAAGATATTCTCAGCACCGAATGTATGAAAATCACGTTAACTTCTCGTTATATCAATATATCTGAGTTCAGGAAATATCTTCAATATATCTCTTAGTCTCTTCATGGCTTTGTCTCGAAATTATTTTGACAAATACCGTCTATTCTTTTCTCGTCTAGTAAACTGTTTTCGATTACTTGCTTATTAGTAAAGTTTCCTTCCCTGTTTCCACCAGAATAAAATCTCTTATTGGCTGCTTTCGGCTTATGTGCAGTCATTGTTGCTGTCTATTTTAAGAACACTTTGCAAAGTCTCCCTCATTAATTTCTGCAACTGAGTCGAGTCACATTTTGTTTTTAAAAAAAACTATTGGTATTTATTTTTTGAACACAATTTTGGGACCATACCTCTTACAAAGCTCATTCGAGAGGACAAAATTTGAAATCAAGTAATCCCTGATCATCGGTCGGTAACAGAGTCTATTAACAGTCGATAAAAGAGTCTATTGACGGAACACGAGCTGCAGCCTTCTTTTTTTAAAAAAAAAATTAGGTGCGATAGTGGATGAAAGGACATTTTATGAATTTCACACCATAAAACAGAGGAAGTGCTTTATGGTGAAAATAAGGTCTGATTATGAAATAAATTTCCAGGGATGTTGTGATGTAAACCATGGGTCTCATTCACATTTGACAGCTTGTCCTTATTCAAACTGTATGACGGTCTAAGAAAAAAAAACCCAAATTCGGTACATCTTCATGCTGGTTCATGTGGACTTTTTTCTATACCATTGCTTTAAATATATCATCTTCTGACATGATATATCTCCGGCAACTTCATCAATAAACTGCAGCCATATACAAGCTTTATAACGTCCTAAAATACTGGAGTCGGTAAAGACAGGAGCATAACATGCATTTCATATTCTAAAAACCTTGATCTCTATACTCACAACACGCGACTTGTATTAGCACCGACGAAAGAGTTTGTTTTGAAATGTTACGTATACGCCTCCCGGTATTCGAAATAGGGTACTTTCAAATTTTATTTATCAGAAACCACTAAAACCTAAAACAATTGCAACCTTCTATAGGTATTATGGTCTGCCACAAAGTAGCAACAAATAAACTACTAATCAAACCATTTAAATTCAATAAATAAATAAAATTTACATTTCATATGTTGCAAACGAAATTTGCCTTTAAATCACATGAATAGATTTACAATCAAGATGCATATAATGGTAAAAAGGTCACGTTTCAAACGTCGTATCTAACGAAAACCATTTCCACATTTTAATATTAATCAAACACTAATCTTCAAGTTGTGAGTATTTTACCAAACTCGCCGTAGGTTCATCGTCTTCTTTCGTAAAGAAAACAAAAAAAAAAAAAACAACAGAGATGCAAATCGCTTGATTTCCATGCCAAAAAATGCAAAAGACCACCACTAATCATTGTGGCTACTTGGAAATTTATGCGACTGGCTTGAGGAGGAGCAGCCGTCTTGCAGATGAACTACAAACTAGATATATCTAGATACTAGTAGGCCTATGTGTCAATTTAACGAAATTTCGTTTCGTTTTATTCAAATTTCGTGCATAATCACCGAAATCTAAAGAAACCTTAGCGGGAATTTCTATGAGGAAAGGCACACAACGACATTCACCTTAGACTCTTGACTATTGGTCGATAAAACACGATCGTCACACCTCCTCCGAAAGAATGGTCAGTGTCGCTGTACAAAATTTGGAAAATTTCTTCACTGCCGTCTGCCCCAGTCGTGGTAGATCATTGATCTCTCTGGTAGGTGTGCGTGGCTCTTGTAGAAATTTGCATTACATGGCCCATTGTTACATAGCACCACTACCACACTGAAACCGACCGCTGACAATCTCCTGACGAGAGTTATGTGAGTCCAAATCAGTATGCTGCCCGGTGGACAGTTCATACTCGACGACCGACGACGTGTTACCAAATTTAAATGCTGCGCCTTGTAGGTAGGTTAGCCTGGCCCAGAGTTTTTCAGCTATTTTTAGACCGTTGTCGTCGATCGATAGCATGACATTGTATTCACACTGCTAGCCTGTGTGTATCTGATGGTATTTGGGTGTATGCGGCGGCGTTGACGACGATGTCGGGTAGTGGACCTCGTTTTTTTTTTTTTTTTGTTTTCAGCTGATGACTGGAGAAAGTCTGGACACTTTTTTCTCCATTTCGGGGTTCATTCAACTCTCAGAGGTCCGTAGTCCGGTGTTTGCCAAAAAAAAAAAAAAAAAAAAAACACCGAGGTGGAAAAAAAGTCGTTGTCTGTTATTGTTGATACACAAGATATATGCCTACATCATAATGATGGTGATTGCGTGAAAGCGGTGACGGTTATGGCAGACGACGAACGGATGAGTGGTGTTGCTGGTGCCCTGAGGGCGCTATTCGAAATGTGACTACTAACATAGTGCCACAGTCACCGACATTTGGTGGGTTTTTTTTTTTCTTCTGGTTCGACGTTCGTGGTATTGTTGTTGAGTAGAGTGTCTTGGCCCGACTAGAGCTTGCATAGAATTTCCAATTGATTGATATTTGACTTTGATTCTTTCTCTCCGAGTACGGGTGGGTAATGCGTCGTCGGAGAATAATCTATGCAAATGTAAATAAAGGAAATTGATTGGAGTCAATGACCACGATGGGAAATTGTGATATACTTTCTGCAAGTAGGTGAAGTGTGAGGGCAAACAAGAGTATCTCTGATGGCGATGATGGAGAATGCTAATAGGTTTTATCAATTTATTTGTTGATTGACTTATTTTGAGAAACGCGATATATGATTTTTGCGGTACTTGCTTGATTTATTTATTCTTTAATAAAAGAAAGATTAAATTTATCTGCTGTTATCTAAAAAAAGAAAAAAAAAAAAAGGTGTTGATATGGTGGGTTGGGATATTTATACTTTAAATTAGAAGTGGCACATTCATAGGTTTTGTCAATGTTTGCTGATGTATTATATATTTTTAGAGAGAAAATATTTGAATGGTAACAACAAGGTATATAATTTGCAACCCATATTTTGTATGAGGTGTGAAAACAACAACGCTTTCTTTCTTATGCAGCTGTCAACAACCTCAATGGAATCAATGGAAAGCTTTGTCAACAAGAATATATAAAAGATTTTCCACTCCTACAACTCAGGTTTCGCGAACGCAGATAATGTTATATTGATGGCTACGGGTAAACTCCTCCCTACCTTAGGAAGGTGCGCTGAAGACCCTAGACACCTAAACCAAGAAATGTGAGCTAACTAATTTACTAATAAAATGAAAAGTCTTGAGTTTACGTTACCTTTCATAGTGGTAGTTCCAATTCCGCTTAGATTCTCGGACAGCGCTGGATATCTAAACCTCGTGCTTATAGGAAGCTGAGCTGAGGACCTAATATTAATGAAAGAATCAAAAAACGAACTATTGCTTTCTATAGATGCAGTAGAATGTTTGAGAAAACCCTGTGGACCAAAACCCAAAATTATACTCTGACTTATGGCTGTCTTGTATGATAGCCACCAACTTATAGCCTCTCTCGAAGATACAGAGATTAGCTTGTATTGGCACCACAAGTGCCATGAAAACCACACCTACTGCAGTACTAGAGGCTATCCTCTATCTGCTGGATATTTTCATTCAAACCTCGGCAGCTATAAGTGCCCTAAGAATAAGTCAGTCAGATAGTTTGAAACAAAATACAACGGGTCGTACTATGATTCTAAAGAAAAATATCTAGGAAATGTACCTACTTCCTACATTTTAAGAGACCCTTCGCAAGCAGAGAAGATTGATACCACTTTTTAAACGTCAAATGTCAAACGCAGTGGCGTAGCTAGATGGGAGAGGGCTACGGGGCCCAGAACATAAAGGAATTCATTTGAAATGCTTCCACAAGAAGTGGAATATAGGTCTGACGGACAGGACTGCAAATCCACCTTAATCTTTGACAGATTTGTAGATTTGACAGATAAGCAATCACAGGTTTAGGCCACTATTCACCTGAGATCTTGTTAACTATTCGACTATAAAAAATTAAGGCTTCCAATAGCTCATTTTTGGAGCACTCCCACATCACACCTTTTCTGTGTACTAGTTATACTTGAGTTGGGGTTTCTGATGTAGTCCCATTCGAATGTCCATCCGGATGTATGAATAACGCATACTTTTTAGTGCCATCCATTTAATGAATGTATTCCATTCAATGGATGTTGACGTTATATTTATGTATGTTGCTTTAAAATCAGTTGATTATTTCTAGTACTTAGGAGATCCGAAGATGTTCAGGAAATCACTGATACTGCGGTTTGACCATCGATGCGACTTCAACTAAAACAACTTCTGTGCAATCATATGTCCTGTTCCGGATGGTAGTGTTTAAGACCAGATAAGAATTTTCTTTGAATAAACTTATACTCGTAGACGCGCGTCTCCACCTGACTGTCAATAAACTCCTGACAAACGGATATACAAATAGTTGCTCAAAACCGGAAAAATAAATCCAACTCTAATAGCTAGATTCAGTGACTTTTTTTTTTTTTTGTATAACATTTTCTTGGCTAAACATAAATGCGTAAGCATATAATAAACAGCTCAACGGTAATGACACCATACTGACATACTTTATGAACGACGACAGCATCGTACTCCGTACCCTATCAATTCACATAATTTTCCTTGCAACAATGTTTGCCATTAGCTTTTGTGTGTTGCATTGAATAATTGTATCTACAGACGTATCCATAGTACCTGTCGGAATGTGGTGACTGCATCTCTAGAAGCGGTCCTTATCGATGCTTACCATCTCCCTCTCCTTAATGTTTTTTTTTTTTTTTTTGTTTTGCAAAACAACCGCGCGAGTATCTCAAAAGATACTTTGTAGGATAACTGGCGATTTGTCCATGTTTATGTATGCCAGTTGAATTTGGGTTACCAACCGACAAACAGACAACCAAACCAAATTCTCATTCTTCACGATTCCCATTCAGCAGTGGTTGTACTTTTACTTTGTTAAGTTAACATGAACTGGCTGACTGTGTGTGCCGCGCAATGGGATTCGGCTAAGAAAGCAAAGATTTTGTTCTCTCGCCATATCGGGTCAACTTTAATCGACGTTTATCACCGTCAATGATTTTATTCGCGTACATCAGCTCAAATCCGATTTGCAAGGCCACGAATACTTTCAGCAGTTTCCTGACCGCGATACTACCCGCTGTGCGTGAACCAATCATCATGCTGAAAGTACAATTGATAAGGTCGATAGTGGGCTGTGTAAATGCAAGACAATGTTTTGCCAGTAACCATTCGGCGATATGAAAATCATTTCGTTTTGCTTTAAAATGAAACAAGAAATTATTTTTATGGCAACTCGTATTATTGTTGACCTACTGAACAATCTCTGTTCTCTGCTGTTCGCCAGGGAAGACTATATACATATTTCGATAAGGTGGCACGCTTGCTACACTTTAAGAAGTGATTATGTGCTGAGTGGTGGTGAGTCCTCCTCCTCCTATCTGGAAAATATTATGGATACTATTTACAGTCCGGAATGCACTCTCAAGCGATTGTACTATCTTCGAGTGAGCAATGGTAGATGGTGGCTCGAAATAAGACTTAGAATTAACAAGTGGACTGCAAGCGGGATCCTCATGTACGGTAACCTTTCAAAAATGCAAATGCCTTTCAGCTTGGAATATCAGATTGTCTAAATCTGATCTCATCGACAGCCACACACCTATAACTTACATCCTGTATCCCCTTATGGATAAAATGGAGTCTACCACGACTAAATTCTATTCTTTCCTGGCAATATATCTCAATTTCCCGCAAGCCTATACATCTTTGAAAAATGGGGCCGCAACCCATCCATCATCCATAGGATGCAAACAAGATCAGGTTCTTTAGGGAACTGACCACGATCCAAAGGTTAACATGGATAATCAGCGCCATCAGAACTACGCCAACTTCAGCCCTTGAAACCATTCTCACACTGATTCCATTAGACTTGCACCTAAAGGAAACAACTACAACAGGATTGGATAAACGGTAAGATCACCAACCCTAACAATATTTCGATTTTCACGGAGCGATCAAAAACTGATGAATGAGTAGGCTCTTCTGAACCCAAAATGTAGGCAAACTTTTTATCAATACCTAACAAGAGATATTGACTCAGTTTGAAGAATTGTGTCATATCAGAAATTTGATACAAAATTTCGCTGATCAGTTCAGACACACCTGAGTTGGAAACCACAATCTCTATCCTATCTTCTCAATATTTCCAAACAACGTCATGAAAAAAGAGTGCATACTCTTAGGCTTAGGTTAAAATCTACCATCTGTTGTTCTACATATAAACCCTTGAGCATGAGCACATTATATAAACAAATATGACCACACTACAGCTAGGCCAAACCATAACTCAACTCAGCCTTAATAAACCTTATAACAAGAAGTCTCATGATATCAAATCAACCTTTCTTGAAGTTAGCTAATATCAGATCAGATTGTAACCCGTAAAGTCGCGTTGGATCAAATCAATTCTTCCTCACGCACTGTGCGCTGCTCTACTCGAATCATACTACATCTAGGTTCATACCAATCAATTCAGCCTTCAAGGTCTCGGTTGTCAGCGTGGAAAAACAAACAGATGCAGTCGAAAACGTTGTTAATGAATATGGTTTTTGTCCCTACCCGTGGTCCTCCTAATGACAATGGTAGCACTGTTTTTACCTAAGCGAACTATCAAAAAATGTCCTTTTTCCGTTGTGGTATCTGGAAAAGAAAAAAAATCAGAGGGAAAATTGTGTCACTCTCACTATTGTCTGCAACGATCGCTTCTACACTTCCAACCGAATTTTGTATAAGATGGGGACCAAATTCCAAGAAAATTCTAAGGATGTGCATATACGGCAATGGAAACGTTGGTTGGTTGTTGCGGAATCTCTCTGTCAGGCCCTTTGTGTTTCCATCCTTGTCTCGTATCCATCCTCCTCTTGCACTTTGCAAGTAGACATGAATAGGAACAACAAAATACAAGTATATATCTATCTACACAGATTGGTCGGAACGGGAGCCGGCATATTCACCGAGGCACTAAACATACATACATAGCTCAATCGGACTTCCCGACTACAGCAGTGTCTTCCAAATGGTGGTCGGTCTCGGCAGTGATAACTACAGCCAGTATACACACGATATGAAAACACCATATTTATGGACAGTCAGGCGATCATTAAAGCAATTTTGCTACTAAAATCAGATCCAAGCTAGTTCGACGCTATCAGCAAGAACTTAAGGTTCTTGACTTGCAGCATAGTATTACTCTCTGCTATATTCCTGGGCACAAGGATAAGAAAATTGCAAAAAAGAATCTGTAATGGACCAAAGTCAAGCACTTGGATAAATGGATAAAGTCTCCAATATGTAACCTCAGGGAGTGAGTTGAATATAAGATCCTAATACTAGCCAACAGTAGGTGGAACTCATTTACTAGCTATTATATTTGTATAAAGGAAGCTCTGCCCACGAAACGACAAACACAGAAATTCGACACAATGTGGACGAACGGATTCCTAATTCCTGTGAACGGCGTGGAATCGACTAATTTGGCTCATTAAGAACTGAAACACTTATGCCTACGATATTTTCGGTACTTCGACCGGTGCGTTGTCCCACTGACACAGGAACATTCAATTCACATGGTGACTCCAATTTATCCAGTATACCGCGGACAGTAAGTGCTCTTAAAGTTGCGACCACCAACTCAGAATTTCGGTAGTAATTCATAATAATTTCCAAACGTTGCTCATTCGTGAACTTCACCATGTAAACCTTGACTGACGTTTTGACATTGACTGGTCATAACAAAAGTTTAACGGTGCGCTTATATTAAAATACAAAATTGTTATGTCCGTGTTGAAAAACCATTTACAAGAACTATCTGATGTCTAACTATTCGATCTTTTCACGTTTATGAGGTCATCACGATGGTGGGAAGCCCTATTTACCAACTAGCGATAAGGAAGAAACACAATACAGGAACTGAAATCAACCCCTTATTTGACATCACAATGACCTATATACATTTGTAAGTGTGATGAGGAGTTTTTCTTCCCTCATCAAACCAACAACCTAAATTAAGCATTCTGTTACTCCTCCACTCTGTGCCCATCATCTCTCCTAGCCTAAACAACGTGTTACTAGGTTATGACCCAAACTAAATGAACAAAGCCCTACCAAATTTCGTTAGACCAACTTTTCTAGCTTTCACCTCTACCGACAGATGGAATTATAAAACGCTATTACGTCAAAAAATTGGATGGATGTTTCAGTAAAGGACGATAGTTCTGAAACTGTGCCCTTCACACCCTTCACCAAAAATAGTAAACCAAGCTAACCATCAACAACATTAAGCCTTTGATGGCAACTAACTTTGATTTAACGACAAACTCATTTTTAGCTTTAGGTGTAGCTCCGGATTATTCGACGTGAAGAAATGTCTAATAACAGACAACTCAAACCTTAATTATGTGACCACATACAGATCGGTTCCGAATAGGTACTACAATCTATCACAAACCAATGAAACTTATCTCAGTTCAGTTATGGTATTCTTATTCCATTATATTCAAAAAAAAATTCTAATCTCTTAACCACTGAAATGGAATCACAGAGAATCAATTACAGAAGGCAAGTTGCAACTAAAGTCGCCAAAAAAATAAAGAAAAGTTTACAAGACTAGTATTCGAAAATAACATCTCCTGTCACATTTCCATCTGAAAATCCAGATCAATGGTTACCATTTGCATTTAAAAGAAACGAGCATAACAATATATTGAATTTCTTCAAAGCCATACCGACCTGCCCTCAAAACAGGAAATTCAATAAATAAAAACAAAACACAACAACTTTTCTATCTGACAATTCAATCTCGAATAGTACCTACCATGTAAAGATAAGAAGCAAACAAAATTAAAATAAATTTCCTGCTAAATCCGGCTCCGCTGGTATAAGCGCGTTCCACGACCTCAACATAACACAGAAATCTGCAGATTATGCACCAACCTCGAACCGAAAGTTCACCGCAAGTCATCGACCTCAAATTATTTAACACTCAATTCGAATGTTTTTTTTTTTTTTTTTTTTTTTTGTTTTTTATTTCCACTAAATACAAAAAAGAGGAAAAAGCGTTGAAAAAAAAAAAAAAACTTTCTAAAGTGTTACAAAAGTTTCAGTGCGACTAAGAGGTTTCCCTAGTCTATAGAGAACAGCCATAGGGCTCTACCTACCATTTCCCATGGCCTACTCTGCAGGCCGCTTGGCATTGAATTCGATCTTCCGCTAATCATCCAAACGATGATGACGATGATGATGATGATTATGATGATGATGGCTTGCAGATATTTTCTATTCACCTACCACCCTCTGTATGGGGATTTTCCCACAACACAAAGTGCAAGTTCGATTTATCGCTTCATTATACGGCTGGCTTCTACGAAAATTCTCCATATGCCATGGTTTCCTTCCTCCATCGTAAGCGTAACCATCATCATCAGATACAATACCTATAGCTTGTATAGATGCGCGGCTTTGCTTTGTATTTGGCGTCTGTGTGTGATTTTTCCATTTCTCTCGTCAGAATAGCGAAAGCATGACCTACCTTTCGCAAACGAAAATATAAAATTGCAGTAAAAGTCCATTTGGTTGTGGATGGCGCGAGTGATTCTAAGGCTTTCACTTCTTCCGAGTTCCATGGTGGTGCGTCGGTCGGTCGTCGTCTTCGTGAAATCGGCGACATTATGAGGAAAACAAAAACCAACAAAAAAAAAAAAAAACAGAAACAAAACCACAGCCCGGGTGCTGCAAATTTAGCGGCCACACGGTGAGAGATACATCTTCGCGCATTATTATCATCATGGTAGGCCGTAAAAGATACTACTTTGCCGCGGAGCGGCGCGGTACACTTTATGCATGCTGCTGTCACTCTTTCGTGTCATTAGTTTGTTTAGTGACTTTTTCCCTCGTTAAACCACAACTGTCATCTGCTGTTTCTATTATTATTATTATTTATTTGTGCATTGCCGGTTTGTTATAGTCTCATTAACATTGCATCGCAGTTGTCAGACCGGCTGCTGGGCAATCATCGTTCATGGCCTAACTGCCATCTCTCATCGTAGTCACTGCTGCTGCCACCTCCATCGAGCCACCTAATGCAAATCTATCTGTTAGATGGATAGAAAAAAAAATAAAATAAAAATAACTAAAGAAATATCCCGGAAGCGCTCTACTTTATCCACACTGCACTACTGATGTAAGCCAAAACCAACAGCGTCACATGTAAGTTAGTGAGATCGCCATGGATATACTGTGTCACATCAACAAGTTGGCCTTTCCTATACTCGTACACAGCAAACAACATCTCATCTTTTGGGGCCCAATGTGTATCTGCATACAGAAAGCGATTTCACATTGCACATCCGTGCCCACGTAAATAAAATAAAAATAATAATCATAATAATCCAAATGAAACTACCAACCGACACACACAGATACACACACTCACGCTCAGCAAATCATTTCGGGAAAGTTGTGCCATGAGATACCACTCAGATCGTACTCACCGTATGTACGATGAGTAGATGTGTTCTTGATTTGGGGGCTGCATGCCAAACAATAAGTATCTATAGCCAGAATTCATGTATCTGTTGAACAATTTATTGGGGAGAAAAAAAAAATATGCAATGCCTGCAGCGCGGGACACACAATGAACCATAGAAATCATAATAGCACTTGGGCAAGGCGGCTGCGGCGGCGGTAATAGAGAGCTGTGACGACGACAAACTTGGCCGCCCGAAAAGAGGTGTGTGAGTGGTGCTCTTTTGTACGAAAGACGGCCCGCGCGATGTCGGATAAAAACAAACGAAAGGGTTCAATGACATTTCACCTAGTTGAAGTAAATTCAAATTACGTACAAATCTGTCTTGTCTGTCTGTCTGTCCGTCTGACAATGACATTGCATTAACGTTTCAGTTCTGGCAAGAGAAAGAGATTCTTTTTGTTTTGTTATTGTTTTTGGTTGATCTCGTAGATTCTGTATAATTATGCTACTTAGGTGAGATCTCTGATGAGAATTGGAGGAGATCATGTTGGTCTTATTTACATGAGCACACTCTCGGAGAAAGAAAGGAAAACTTGTACGTGGTGGAAATTGTGTCAAATGATTAATCATTTTGAATGAAGTTTGACAGTGTGAACGTACTCGCACATTGACAGGGAGTGAAACTTTTTCGAAAAAATGCATGTTGAGGACTTTTTTTTTACCATCAACAGTGTATACATATATGTAAGGTTTAATCTCTGTGAGGTCCAACATCACACAAATGGGAAATAGAAAATATAATTTCAAGATGCATGGATAGGTTTTATGCGTCAATATTTTTCACCTTTAAAGAACACAGAACCCGAATTTTAAAATGTCATCCGCACAATTCCTTTAAGAAATATTTTTAACTCTCAACTGAGATGGTGTCTTTAGATTTTGAATAGGCAGTGTAATTCCTTCATTTCCGTCGACAAAGCAGCACGAAGTGCATTGCGAATTAGTAATGAAGAAAGTATTGGTAAAAGAATGCAGCCTTGTCTTACACCATTATATTCAAATTTCTCGGACAGCCTTCCTTTAGGCAGAACATGGCATTTGGAGCCATCATACTTGACTCTGATAACAAATATTAAATTGAATTAAATCAGCGCAAGATAAGTCTAATAAATTCGCTTTTGACACTATCGACAGCCTTCTCAAAATCGATCGACAATAGTTGGCAATCGATGTTGAACTTAACTAATGCACTGTATTATCATTCGTCAGGATTTGTAGCCCTACAAATGTGAGCAGTAGTTTCGAAATTATTTGTCACTACCATCAAGTTTCTGGAGTAGCTGCGATGCGAAGTTTCAGCTGCTTTCATTGCATTGTAGAAATCAATAAACCTTTCGCCATTGGCATTGTGGTTGCCTAGTACATACTTGGGTTGTCATTGTCTGTCTTAACATTTAAGTCCATGTTGCCTCCGTTTCTGTTGAAGACAGGCCCTAATCGATTGTAGAAATTCTCTGTCCCTCGTCATCGGATCAGCCATCCGTTAGGAAGTAACAGTTATGATGACGCGTCATAATTTAGTCCGAAATCTGACCGTTAAAATACTATAACCATAAGGTTATCAAAAAATTAGGCTCTTGCGTACTGTTCTACGTCCGGTACTCGCCCGCTTTAAAACATATTATTCTGCTTAAAATATCAAGCCTACTCGTATATCGTGTGAACTATTGCTCAAATTGTGGGGATCTTGCATTACCAAGTCCTTCATTTCCCTAGCTAAGGAAGAACGTCTTCATATTACAGAATGCAATCTTTGTGTGTATACAATAGCCAAAAGTTTCTAACAGGTAAACATTCTTTATTCAAAGCGTAGTGTCGACTTCAGTAGCATTAAAAGTTTAATAACGTGGGTTACTAGTCCACGTAGAAATAAATGACTAGACGGCTCCTACTAGAAAGTAAGTAAAATGTTTTATATGTATGCAGGAACAAGCTGTATACCTTCATCTTCTGACAACATCAGTCCCACTTTAATACGCGATTTTTAAGAAGATGAAAATTTTTCATAGTTGATTGCCTTCATGTTTAGACCAAAAGTTTACAAATCTTTACCTACCACATTTTCTTAAACCAAACTTTAATTTTGCAGAGTTCAAGTTCCATCAGTACCAAGGACCCCACGTCACAGCGAACATAAACCGAGGTTAACTTCGATATTGATGCATTTGTCGAAACCATCGCCAGAGTTTTGGATACTTACCGAATGTTCTGACTCTCTAATTACTCATTAAGCATCTATTGCACATTCTTACACCATAAAATCTGCTTTTCAGACATGTATGGAACAATACTTCCCGATGACTGGAAAGCATGGTAAATATTTACAAAAGGGTCATCGACAAGGCTTTTGGTGCATAAAATGTCCTTTTATCCAGCATGGCTTTCGCCGAGAGATCTGCACTTCAAATGTTAAATTTACCGACATACGTTACCAATGCTACGTCCTGTATTACGTTTTAGAGTTTAATGAACTGGAGGTCCAAAGTGGAGTGCAACAAGGCTACTTACCACCAAAGCTATTTTATTCATTATAAGTTATACTCTTCAAAGAGCTCTATTTGCGACTGGGGATTATGAAGACAAAAATGAAAATACACATTTTTGACGCAACAGGTTCACGGGAGCTAGGGCTTAGCTTCTCACAACCATTCGTGTTATGCGTGTTATATTGAATGTAAGGGGCCTACTATTAATGGAGTATCCGAAGGACAATTTTTGTTATTTAGAGGCTTTTTCATGACGATTACAATGGTTGTGAGAACCTATCCTATCTCCCTATTCATTTCCGACTTATGCCATGCTCTTTGTTAGCATTTTTGTCTTAACACTTTAAGGGTAATCATAACCCCTTGAGCGCAAGCTAGTTATAAAAAAAAAAAAAAAACCTGGGACTTGGGTCTATTGCACCATTTTTGTCTGTGAGCTAAAACTAGATAAGGCAATGGAAAAACCACAAACTGATCTATAGGTGTAGTAGATCGCTACTGCCTATATTAACCTGTAAGCTTTTGTAAAAATGTCTTCTTTCCAATAAATGAAAAGTCCTGTCGGAAGAACAGTGGGTTTCCAAAAGCAAAGGGACGCGAAAGAACCAAATGCGGTTATAATGAGTTAGCACACAGGCGTTAATGACTCCGGGATGAGTAGCAGGACTTAAGAAGTAAAAAAGTAAAAAAGACTGAAAAAATTATTCGACGCTCTGTCGCTTTAGTTCATTGAACCTTCGCAATCTTTTACTTTTCATAGATCAGCGAAGCAAACAATAGAAAATTCATGGCCTGCAAATATTTTAAGTGCATTTTATGATGTTTATGTAAATCTGAATCTTGTATCAATAAAACTAGGTTTCAGGACCTGCATTTGTACTTGGGCAAATAAAATTAAAGCCTACAAAGTTAATAACCAAATACGATCTTGTCAGATCTCTCCAATATCATTCAATTGCTACGCCAAAAGAAGAGACACCAGAGTAACAGAGTAAATAAGAGTAACTCACCAAAAACAGAAAAGAAAGAGCAAACATATTACAATATAGTAATTTCAAATTGCATTTAAATGCAAAGTGAAATTCTAAAGAGAAAAAAAAACCCCCCCAACTAAAACTAAGAGCGCCAATGAATACAAATGCATTATGAGAAAAGCACATGTATCTGCATTTGTATAGGTGCGCAACCGCGCATCGACGTCGCAGAAGAAAAAGAGAAACAGCAAGAAGAAGAAAAAAAACAGCAGCATTTGATTACATTCAACGGTCGTTGAACCCTCAATCAATGCCCCACCATTTGACCCATATATTATGAAAGTGGAACACTAGGTGACAGCTGATCGCGCGCCGTCTCTGTGTAGAGGCAGAGGCTTTGCATTTGTGGTTGGGTATGGCATATGGCAATGATGAAGATTGCGCCCGGGCTGTGTGTGTTGGTGGTATAGTGGCGGTCGTCGGAAGCGCAAAAGAAAACAGCAAAAGGAAAAAAAAAAAACAAAATAAACACACACCGTCGTTGATTCATGTGCGAGAGTGTGTTTTTTGGATCCCGTATGTGGGGGGATATGGACAATTTCTACGATATAACATCGCTATGCTTGTATTCATCGATAGAGGGCAGTGACAGCAAAGTGGAAGTGAGTGATTGTCGGTTGCATTTGTGGGCCTACGGGGGTGCGCCGCGCCGAGGTTATTTGGATGCACTATGGAAGGTAACTCACTTATTGTTGACTGTTGCTATTTACTAATGACAGTAAGTTCGATGACATTTGACAATTTGGGGACTCATAAAGTCTTCTAGTACTTTATTATAATTCTAGGAAATTTGCATGAAATTACTTAGGGAGATTCAAGTTACATACATATGTATACTTGGTCAATGGAATTGTATTGAGGTTTTCATCGGAATGTCTCTCTCGATGGATATAATTTTTATTGATTGCTTAGAGCTGGATTGGTCACTTTTCACTTTTCGAGGTTAATGGAATATAAAAGGTTATTGGCTGGTAGGTTGTATGTTCTTGCCAGTCGTTCATGCAAAGAATGTTCTCCGCATGCATGCTTTCTCTTTTGATGCAAATGCCTTGTTACTTTCCATAATGGAAGTGTGGCATTCAAAAATATAATCAGGCTTAGAGGAAGGTAAACTAATTGTTTAATGATTACTTCTCTCTTTAGCTTTATTTTTATTTAGCTCAAAATGCTTGCAAATTTACGAAAGTGATTTTGAAGACTGAACAAAAATTGCAAAGCATTTTGGTTCCATACATACTTATTTCAAAATGTCTGCTTTGACGTAAGATGACTTCTACTGTCAGTAAGAGGATGAATAAAAGGAGCGAATTGGGATGTCTCTAGCTCGGATCGAATTAAGATCTTCAAAGGCTTAAGGTAAATTTAATTTTATTTATTAAGGAAGTTAATATGACTGCGTATATAACATACTGTGTGTATATAAATCCACAGTGTCAGTCAGCTTTGAAGGCCGTTAGTGGCAAAGTCCAAAAAAGACAGAAAAGGGTGTTTAAGGTATGTTCCTTAGATTCAGGAGGCTCTAAGAGAATTTCCGAGATGTAATCAACGAATTTGTATGAGATGAACACTTTTAAAGAAGAATCTCAGTAACAGTATGAAATTTTCACCCAATAAAGACACCTCCCGTTCTGCCTTCTTACCGATGTGATACTGCCGTTCAAGCATTTCTTTACAGGTCGGGCTTAGATATTACTAACCTATTCTTCTTTGTTTTTCTATATTTCAATAAGTTTGTCTTCAATCATTCTGGAATGCGTAATTCTTTCATCATGCTTGTTATGCATTTCACCAACGATGCTATTGGAGGCTTGGAGGCCCGCCCAATTCCATCCTCACAATTTTCCTCGCCCTGGAGAACATTGTGCTTTGAAGAATCGCGTGACCGGTATTCTATTCAATATATATATGTATATAGGGAATAGGGGCTGTCATAGTGCTATTGCTTATGTAGAAACAAACGGAACTGAGTAAAAAAAGAATTCAGAAAATTCCCCGCCACGCCTATTTAACCTTAAGTTAAAATTGAATATGAGCCGGTGTGTTCAACTGTCTTTCTCAGATCCATCCTAGCTAGCTATATTCTTATGCTATCTAGTTTTTAATCAAGTACATTTACACATTTGCACGCCATTGCTAACGATCCTTATTGTCGCATCACTTATGCGTTATCAGTAATCAATTAAGCAGTAACAAGCTCCTTTTAGCAAGAAATACATGCTATTCCACAGCAGCGGGCCAAGATCAGAACCTTATGGTAGCCCGCCGGTTACGTTGTATTCTTTAGGGCCTTTGTCGGTATTTCAAATTTATGACCTACTTGCAGGCTTATAGAATGGGTTAAGTTTTTTTTTTACAGAAAACAAAATGATTACTACCAGCATCGCTCACAATCGTCCAGTACATTGGATCCGCAATAGTTTAAGAAGTCAATATAAACTCGGTATACTGCGTTTCACAATTGCAGAACATTAGGGTTTATTTTATCTACCGATCGATTGGAGCATTTTCTATCAGTGGAGCGTTCAAGTTGATCCTGATATTCGGATAAAATTGATTTGCGTAGCAAAAGTTAAATAAGTACTACTTATAAAAGAAACTGAAACCAGCCACGAAATCCACTACGATTTTTAAGCCAGGTTCAATTGTCGAAAAAAATATCTAGTTTCGGCATCCCTGCTAAACTCGAAGAATACATGCTCCATCAACGTTAGTAATGACATCAGTAGGTATCAAAAGAGTATTTAGATATGAACTTCAACAAATTTAGAAGAAGAGGTCATTACAAAAGAAATATGCGCTGAATAATCTATAGGCGTATCTAAAGGGTTTTTCAATTCGGACATAATAATTTTGTATTTAAATAAAACACAGAAGAATTGAGATATCGGGCTACTAAACTTAAGTACGGATTTCGATTTCAATAATAGGACCACCGCGAGCATATTTACAGCGATCGTGTCTTTGGAAACAATTTTCCAGCACTCTTCCACCAATATCGGCCGGAACGTTGACAATTTCGAGTTCGATATCGTTCCTGAGCTCCTCTCACGTTGTTGGCTTATTGGTATAAATCAACGACTTAACATAAAACCATAAAAGAAATCCAACGGCGTTAGATCGCATGGGCGATCAGACCATGTTCGACCGAACCATTTCTCGAAATTACACGATTATCAAACTTCCCCTTCAATAGATAAATTTTTTGACCAGCTGGGTGGTACCACCTTATTGGAACCACATATCAGTGATGTCAAGTGTATCCAATTCTGGGCAAAAATAGTCACCCAACATGGCACGCTAGCGTAACCGTAAAATGGCGATCATTTTCGTCAATGAAAAGATACGGTAAAATCACACCTCCGTCATGAAATCCAGACCACAGGTCGCATTTTATGGGTGCAATGGAGGCTCTTCAAGTACATGTGGATTTGTTGCTGTCCATTAACGCATATTTTGCTTATTAACAAAGCCATTAAGTCAAGACTGAGCTTCATAACCGAAGATGATTATTCGAAGAGATTCAGGATTTTCTTCAAACTTTTGCAGAACCCAATCGGAGAAGTTTCGGCGCTTCAAATGATCAAGAGGCTTCAGTTCTTGAGTTAATTTGATCTTGTAAGGGTGTAGGCCAAGATCTTTATGCAAAATTCGTCACACTTCTAGTGACTAAACCAAACCCTTTTCTTGGCTGTTCCATAACTCACCCACCGAAGATATCACCGGAATTGCAACTGAGCTCATATCCATGTCTCGGTTTTCTATGTTAAACTAGTCTTTGCTCAAAGGTTTTCTGACTGATCGGCTAGTTTTTAAGCCAGTAATTACTGAGGATCGCTTTTCAATCGATAAAGAATTTTCTTCGTCAGCTAAATCCTTAAGTTGCCATATCCAGGTATTTTTTGCTCTTGATTCGTAATGTATTTTAGTAAGGCCTTATTAACTTTTCTTTGTCGTGTTGGCTAATTTATATAAACTTCTCATCAATCCGCTACTGCTTGATTGTCCAGTGCTAATAGAATATAGCTCCTCTATCACCTAATATGTCACATACTTATGTATACTGCGCACTTCGCCAGAGTCCAGACTCAGCTAAATTTATTTTTATTGAAAGAGCTTCTACTTTAGCCCTGCCCTTATTCATGGATTATGTCACGAAAAATGTTATGATCTCTTGTTCCTAACTATCAATAAGTTTCGATTTTGAGCACGTTCACAACATCCCCAATGTACGTAGTTTCCACAACATATGACCTTGTCAGAAAAGAGCCCCTAGTGTAAAAACAAAAAATTCTTTTACATTCTAGAGCTTATCAATAAAAAAACAACAACATTCCCACTTACTACAAATAGCTAAATAATTGCAACAAATTCCGATTTCAAATTCCACAAAATGAAACAAAAACAGAATTACTACAAAACGAGGAGGAGCAAAACACGAAAAAAAAATCCTATTGCTCCCATCGGATACCAGCAATAGAGAGAAGAACCAGTGAAAGTACATCCGTGCACGGAAATAGTAAAACGCCAACCGCATCATGATGCAGTGCCACTACCGCGCCGGTCGAGGCCATAGAATGCCACAAGACCTGGGAAGAGGCATCCAACACTGCTACAGTACGGTGCGGCGGCGGTGCAGTAAAAGCAGTTGGCAAGCGCAGCACTCGACTCTCCAAATGGCCTTCCCGCCACCACCGCCATAGCTCCCTGCTGCAGTTTGTAGTTGTTAGCTCTAAGCTAAGCTAAGTGCATGTTCCTTTTTTTTTTTGTTTTGTTTTGTTTTTGTTGATTATTTATAGTTTCCAGTATGTTTATCATTTTCCGCTTCTTTGAGTTTTGCTATTTTCTGTTTTTGTTATCGCATTTGTTTCTCGCTTCCCCCATCCCCATCGATGGCGGATTTTATTGCACTTGGAGTGGAAATAATAAAATAAAAAATAAAAATGCTGCTCCATATTTGAAGTTCAAGTTTATAGCAGTGTGCGCGCGCGCGTGCTCCACACTATGCGGCGAGTGGAGAAGGAGACGAAGGAGAAAACACCAACAATAACAACACACAACACACAACAACAAGAGAAACATTTCGCTAGCTTGTTGTTGCACCTAATTGCTGTTGCATGCAGCTATGATGCAGATAATGATGCAGTCATCGTTCCCATAAAACACCGCCGGCATCGTTAACTTTGCCATAATGGTGAACTTTTAATGAGATAATGAAAAAGCAAGGGGGCGACAGTGGAAACTGCACCACCCCCTTTGGTCCCATATACATAAATATGTACATATGTATGTATATTTGCATAGGTGGCTTTCTCGAGGCTAGTTCGATCTTTGTTGTGGCCTAACCGCACCGCCAAACTGGGTCAAGTTCGTGTAGGCCACACGACAACAGAGGAGGAAGTCTTTTGGCAAATGCCGGTTGTTGCCCGCCGCGCACATCCATACACAAAGCGTGTGGTGGCGGCGGCGCTGGCGCTGATGCCAGTGCTGCCATAGGATACTAAGCCAAAAGTCAACGGGTGACACATTGTGTGGGCCAGAGCGTCTATTGTGTGTGGTGTGCGACGAATGTGTGATTTCTCGTCGTGGCATCCTGTAGGAAGGAGTTATTATTGCCGCCGCAGCATTCATCTATCTGACTTTCTCCAAATGGCCAGCGATAGAGAGAAAGAGATGCCGGGAACGACATGCAATTGGCACAAATTACAACAGATGAGATAAGAGATCTGAGCAGCGCGCTAAACTAGATGCATGCATGAGGGAATCTGTTGGTGGCTGCTAGATGGATGCATGCAACAAGGAGTTAAAAAAAAATAGTTCCGGGTCGTCATCGTCGTCTTGGTCGCTGTTGTTGTCGTACAGTCGTTATGGATAGAGGATGGAGGATGCAGTGTTGCATTAGAGGTGATGGCTTGACTATGCTGCTTGGCTTAGATTGGAATTGTGTGTTACATGGAAATCATTGAATTGAGTTTATTTATTTTTCTCTTTTACCGACAGAGGTTTGTGGAGGCGGTGATTCGGGACGGTGTTCGTAGACTGATTTAGGTTTTTATTTATCACATAGGATTAACGTGACACAGTTGAGATAGCCTTTTAAAGCAAATGGTGTCAGTATAATACTTATTGGTGGAGCATAGGATAGGTAGGTTTCGCGAAAGTCGCATTCACATTGTTGTAGGTTAACGACCTGATGGTGAGATCTTAAGATGTCAATTAAGTGTTGTCAAGACATGCATACTATTCAGGCTTTTATTGTTGTCAAGAGTGCTCACTGCTGCACATAATCATAATCAGTGACAGAGATAGTTGAATGATTATTGCACTTACTACATCTTATAAGTCCCTTGGTCACTTAAAATTTAACCTAGGGACGTTTTTACACCTGATTTAAAGTATGGAGCTTTTAAAAGTCAATCGACTTCGATGTGCGATCCATGTGACCCAGGACTTTTTATCTTAGCATCGCAGTTGCAGGTCAGTGACAGAAGTAGTGTTCTATGTCTTCCTCTTCCTGCTCAAAGTTGGTACAGATTGATGTTTTCATAAGTTAGAGTCTTAACACATGTTTGTTGAGGTTGATGTGTTATGAGTCCCACAATTAATGTTTCCTATGTTTTGCATAAGATTCACTTAGTATCTGTTTCATTAAAGATCTGGCCATTTTACAAGTATTTGGGTCAGTCGTATCTTTCCGTTGATTCCATTATTTGTATTCATCAACGAAACACCGATTGGCTTTACAGCATTCAGTTCTGTGTTTCCAACCACTTGTGTGTTCATCGACTTTTTCGTTGCCCGGCACTCCTTCCTGTCCCAGTATACAATAGCAGGGAGCATATTTACTAATCGCAATTCAGACATGAGGTTTATAGTTCCTGCTTCGGTGTCCCAAAAGATTTTGATTTGCCTACTATCGCTCTAATCGTCAGATAATCGATGAATGGCAAGCCAAATAGGTGGTTGTCGCAAAAAACGTCATCCTCCCCATATATTTAAACAGTTCGTGTAAATTAATCATTTTAGTAGATTGTGGTTCTATTGATCACTCAAGATTCTCTTGTAGGGAAACGTGTTTCAAAGTTGTACAATTTGTTCACAACATCACTTGGACGGATTACCAGTGTTACATCCCGTATTATGTTTTCACCATTTTGATATTCTGTATTAGTACCTTCATCGAAGTTGCCGAGAACTCTGAACCTTGCTGTCGAAAGTGGGGTAATTCGATTCGCTTCTAAGTGTAGCGGGTGCAGTTGGAGATCAGGCTTGTGCTCCTGTAACACCCAGGCAGGTCGTAAGCCGCACATTAACGATTTCCTCTCCATTTGAGTCCAATTTCCTCTGCCCAATTACTGATGGTAACGAGTGTGTTATGCATAAGTTCCATTGTGATATTCTGCAACTCATTTCTAAAATTTGGTCAGATGAGTGTATGACTGTGTATGCCGTTCGCCCGACCCACAAGAAAGGAAACCTTCCTTTGGCATCACTGCCAAACTTGTCAGATTGTGCAGAATGACGATGGAAAATTCTCGCTGCTCCATCAAGGTCGGTAAGGACATCACCTAAACCTTGGATGTCAAAAAAGAATCTAGAGAAGATGTAGTGCGTAATGACCCAACACCGGAGCCACAATGATTTAAAAGTCTGTCCAACTACTAACGTACGCCGACGATATTGACATAATGGGTAGAACCGGATGGACACAAATGCCCCGGCTCGTAAAGTTTTCGAATCAAGCCCGGAGGAACAAAGTAGTAGAGCAAGATCTCGCCTGAGTGGCGCGCTCAAGTAGAAGTGCGCAACTGGAGGCAGTTAGCTAAGGACCAGGATAACCCAAGAAACTTGTTGGTTGAGGCCCAAGTTCACCCCAACTGTAACGCCACCTAAGTAAGTAAGTAATGCTAATTTTTCTTATGTAGTTATTCTAGTAACTGTCATAAATTATAGCTACTATATCAAAACTGGTTTTAGTCTCCCGTTTTCTTTAAATTTCTTTTATCTGAATTTAGTTTTCATAGTTTCATTTCAAGTAATGTAAAACTTCTTAGTAATTATTTTTCAGGGTAACTTCAAAGTACATACTCAAAAAGTAGTAAATTAGTTTTCTACCATAACCCGTCAAACGTGGTAAAGCTGGCATTTAATTGATGGGTACATCCAAAGATATACATACATGTGCATCGATCGACTATCGCCAACTGAATGACGGCTATGGTAATTAAAATATAAATAAATTTTACAGTCTACGCAAAATGTTGTTCGGCACTATTCTAAATTTAAAAATGAAATAAAAATTTCTTAGGTTAGAAATTTGCAAACCTTAAATTACTGCAAGCAGCCTATATAAGTATCTGGGATCAGCTTTCAAGCATTATGTTAAAGAAATCACCTAACATATAAATCTTTTTGTGATATCAGAAGTTTTGTTAAACATTCTCCATTTTCATTGTATCTAAATCAAGACAAGTATAGCATGGATATTAAAACCCGAGCAGGGAAATAACTCCACGGGAATTTATTCCACATGGGATATTTTTTGTATGGTTTAAATTCCCACTCAATTCAATTCAACTATTTTTAAAGAGAATTCCACCTCTTGAGAGAAATAAATCCGCAAGCCAGATGTTGGTGAAGTTAAGAGATAGAATCAAATTTTTAGTTCACCTTCCTGCTGGTATTACTTTTGCAAATTATTCATTTATACATATTACTGGTTCCAATCTTGATATAAAGGTGAGCGTAGCACAGCTAAGGTATGTGTGGATTGCCTTTCATGAGATTGGAATGGAGTGGATTGTCACAAAAGGTAGTCTCACTGTCAGTAGGGAAATAAATTCACTCTCAAAGGGTGGATTTATTTCCCACTTAATGTCAACTAAATTCCCATGTGAGGCAGATTCTCGTGCAGTCATTATCTTTAACTGCGTCTATTTCCAGCTAATCTTCATCAAACCAGGGGTTTCCTATTGGTGATCGAGTGAAATTCTGCGCATCAATTATGTCATTTTGACAGTGTTGCGACTGCTCTTCGTCTCTGGATGTCCGACATATGATTTCAGTAACTTGTCTGCAACAAGTTAGTGATTGAAGTAGACGTTTGCTGATCGGAGCGAGGCGTGAACTTCATCGATCACTATGCTGATCAACTTAGTTGATCGTTTCATGATCAGGAAAGCGAGTGTCATGATCAATCTCTCCTCATCTTAAAATCAAATAGCCTTAATAGATTTTACTTTTCTACCAGTCACACTAATAGATGAAACAGTTTTCTTCCTCATTTCTACCGGCCCATCGCAGATGGGTTTGGTCAAGCCTACCTACAGCTACGTACGAAACTAATTATTATTTTCATATCCAGCCATCACATCAACCCACCACTGTACTAATGTGAACCCATAGTAAAGCACCTTTCAATACCGAGGCCAACGAAAGAAAGTCATTCATAATTGCATTCGCAAATAGACATAAACCCATAGAAGAAGGCTGGCATTAAATTACCCATCCATCTAACCGAGAGAGTCATCTATTTATCTTATATCAACGTCACAACACCTGAGGAAATGCCATCAGCAACCAGTAGCGCCAAACTAAGAAGAAGATATGCGAAAGTTCTGCACTTGAAGCACGCTGAATCTCCAAGCGCGCTTACGGAAACAAGAAAGATGAGTTTCCTTCCGGAATCAATTAATCGCGCGCACTGGCGCGCGCCACACACTTTTCTTCCACTTATGTCCGTTGGTTATTTGCTGCATTGCAACTCTGGGATTTCCTAGAAATTTCTAGGTTAGTCGGGGAAAGTGATACAAAGCCAGATGGATGTATGGTTTCTATTTCTGGCCCAAAGAGAGAGAGACTCCCACCGCCAACAACCAGCCAACCAGCCAACCAGCCAGCCAGCCAGCATCATCAGAGTGCAACGGTCCAAATTTCACAAATGGTCCGGTGATTTGATTGAATCCGCATACAGGAGGACCGGGGAAGCCCAGCAACTCGTATTGTGTGGTGGACCACTTGGACCGGCTCAACAAAATACGAAAGCGGATGTCGAATTGTATGCATGCAGGCGAATTTTCGAGGGCGCAAATGTAGGTTAGTGAAATAACGCCAGTTAACAGGCAGCACCAGCAACAGCAGCAGCAGCAGCAGCAGCAGCGGCAGCAAGAAGAAATTGAATGTTTGGAGCGCGAGTCGCTTGTGTGTGCTTGGAGAGTGGTTGGTACCAAAAGGTTAAAGACACTCAATAGCGGTGGCGGCATCGCCAGTACTGATGCAGCGTTTCAGGAAGTAGGTGAAGGTAAGTTGATGATGACAGTGGAGCTGTATATCTTGTGCTGTTGTTGTTAGCCGATGAATCATTTGGCTGCTTAGGATAGATACGTATTGTACATTGTTCAGAGCAGAAGGTATATGTGCAATCTAAGCTTTCTATCTGCCAACAACAAACGATTAGGGTGTTCCACACAGATCCACTGGTGGAACAGCCGCCCGATCATACTCGATGGTGGCATGGCCTGCCTCAGTTCGTATGCAGACCGTGTTCTAACCCAAATTCACTACGACGACGGCAACGACGACGACGTCAACGAAGTACACCTCTCTTTCATTATTCTTTGATTTGGATATTGATAAGCTGTCTGGCGTTGATCCGCACAAATCGGTTCTGCTGTGTGTGAATATCATTGACACAGAAATAGGTGTCCGCGCCCGTTTGTCCCGAGGCTATAAAAGACCCTGCCTAATGTTAGAGGTCTTTATTATTCTCAAGTGTGCGGGCGGTGTGTACAACGTAAAAATTGGCAACGAAACCCATCACTGAAGGCGGAGGAAACGACGACATTTGTGGGAAATGGCTATCATTCGCGGATATATTCTGGGTGTGATTGCTCTGCCAGTTATGTTGTGCACGGCTATGCTGAGTTGGAATCCTGTGGTACCGCCAGCGCCTCGGTATGGGCCCAATATGAAGATTCTGAAAGCGAACAGTAAGTAGGTGGAGAGGGATCCAGAGGTTTGTGATAGTTGGGAATAAATTGTTATTAAGGAGTGTAACGTGTGTGTGTTTTGGATCTAGGTCCAGAGTTTATCGATTGGTCGGAGGAATGTGAAACGAATCTATGGGAGCACTGTGGTTTGTTCGAGGGCGACATAATGCTGTATAATGATAGCCGACGGAATGGCTTACTGAACGAAAGCTATTATTGGCCGCAGGCAACGGTGCCATTTTACATCGATAGCAAGGATTTTGGTGAGTACTGCCTTGGAAATTAGCTTGCGATTTGACTTTATGAAGACTTTATTGGAAAATTTATGGTGCAACAGTATTTCTGTAGAGGCTTGTCCAACTGCGTTCTTCTGGTGGACTTTTCAAATTGCAAAAGTGTTATTAATACCAAGATCAAGGTAGAGAGACTATTTTAGGTACGTCTTTGAAATGTTTTAACAAAGTCAATACAGTTCGGTTTGTAGCAGTCCTGCGTGTCAAGAACTTAAGCTAGGTTAGATCCTACCTTAAGTCGCTAAATTTAATCCATCTTTAGCTGCCACATTCCTAAACGGTGACTGAAGATAAGTTTTGTTTTTTAAAAGTATTGATTTTTAAATTGCGTTACTCTATTGGTATTGACGAATGACTGGAGAGTTTCGAAAGGGTGGAAAGGCCTCTGACGTTACCACTGTGGTGGACCTTTATAAAGTTATTTGTCCAATGTTCTCTTGATACTCGCGCATGCAGTACTTGACTAGGTCATGCTTTATGGTTTTCCGTCATTGTGGGAAATGCCTAATCTTTAAGCGCATATACTTACATGAAGTTTAGCTTCTTCTCCTGTGCTTTCTTTCAATATCTAGAACTTTTAAGTGTTCAACCTTGAAGCTGATCTGGTGGGCAATGTCTGAAGCACTACTCTACTTAAATTTCTCCTCTAGAGCGGGCTGCCGTCATTCATTCCTTAGTCCTATTCTGACTACCCTTGCATTTCTACGCTGGGATTTTGCAGTAAGGTATATTTTGGAACCATCAGTTCTTGCTCATTAGTGATTTGTCGATTCACCCAATAAAGTATGTCAGTGATTCTGATACGAAACCTCCTGATGAGTTCTAGTACCCGAATCGTACGGTTAGTCTAAGTTTGTAGCGTCCCATTGACCCAAAACAGAAGCATGGCCGTAAGGTTTTGGTAACTAGAATCCTAAGTCCTTCCTTCAAAGTACTATTTTGGAACTTTGTCTATTTTGCACCGCCGAATCAGTGCAAAAGAGGGCCAGCGGAATGAGACTTAGCATGGTCTCCGTAGCCGCTGTAGGTGTTGTTCGCATATATTCCAGAATCCCAATGTAGGGCAAGATTATGCCTAGCTATCGTCGTGATCTTGAAATGTTCAATTAAACACTTGGAGCTTCTTTGAATAGAGCATTCGCAACCTTAACATCAGACTAATCCAATCGCAAAGGCCAAGACAAAGTTGAGCATATTGCATACTCCTGATAATTGACTTGGCATTAACTTTATTGAAGGCTCCTTAAAAGTGAACCCATTAAGCACACGCGAATCTTTTCGAGCAGTGTTCCTTTTTTTCCAGTCCATCCAGCTAGTAGGGTAGATGCGCCATGAATATAAAGCATGGTTCTGACTATTCTGCTTCCAGCTAAGTTATTTATCGACAAAAAAAATCCACGTGGTCAGCAAATTCCATTTCTCTTCGGATTTTGAACATGTTTCTTGTGAGCAATAGCTTCTAGGGCCTCTATTCGTGCTTGTACCGCTTACCGACTCTATTCCATTTTTGTTCCAAATTTTGTCGATTGATGTACATACCAGCAACGATCATCTGATAACTAATGGACAATTTTTACCCTTATTGTAGATGGCAGTCAAATTGGAACAATTTTGAGAGCTTTTGAAGAATACCACAAAAAAACATGCATTCGCTTTCGACCGTATCAGGAGGGTGATACAAATTTTATTGTTTTTAAAGGAAACTTTTCTGGATGTTGGTCCAGTGTTGGAATGCGGAAGGGTGGACAGGTAAGTGTCCAAGTCAAAAATGTTTTCTTTTTATACTAGATTCCACTTAAAGACCTTCTGTTTCTAAGATTCTTAACCTAAGTACTCCCAAATGTGTAACACACGGCATTGTCATCCATGAACTTCTTCATGCAATTGGATTCTTTCACCAGCAGAGCGCTACAGATCGTGATAACTATGTGAAAATTCAATGGGAAAATATTATTAAGAATCACGAACATAATTTTAACAAATACAATGCTGACCATATCACAGACTTTGAAGTTGGCTATGACTATGGAAGCATTATGCATTACAGTGAGAAGGCATTTTCGAAAAATGGAAATCCTACTATTGTACCATTGGTGAGTACTAGAGTCACTTTGATTGTAGTTTCCTTTTTTTAAAATTTCATTATTTAGAGAGGAGGCGTTCGAATAGGTCAACGACAAGGCCTTTCACCAAAAGATATCGAAAAGTTAAGCGAAATGTATGAAAACGAATGTGATTCGTCTGAAGAAAGTGACGATTTTCTACAAGAACTGATAAAGTTCTTTCAGCAGTTTCTAGGAAAATAAAGTCGTGTGTTTAAGAGAATAATTTTAGAATATAAAATAAAGAATACAATAAGTCATAAAACCCACCAAAAGATGAATAAAGTAAGAACTAAATGAATGAGCAGATTTTTTTGGACAATTTTTTTCAAGCCTTATGCAGCAAAAGAGTTTTGTAGGTTTCCCGAAAGTTAACATTGCCCGACCTATTCTATTTCAACAGCAACAGTGCTAAAAGGTTAGCCTTAGCTTTTCGGTCGTATGTTCGCATACATAGGTCGGGCCCGATCGCACCTAAAGCTGAAGTAAACATCTTATATCAAACAACGCGCAGCTCAGATCATAATCCAGGATCCAAGTTACTGCTCTCATTTTGGATAGAAGTCTTGCAATGAAGATGAAAACGTTCCCAACATACTTGCAATGCTTCGAGTATAATTCTTTGTAAAATTAAGATGATTATACCCTCATATCTACTAAGTAAAACAATATTAAATATCTAGTACACATACCATTTATTTGTTAGCCAATAATATAAAATAAAAAATTTAATCTTTTGTAACATGTTACGGAAGTCTTTTTTAAAAATCTATGAAGAACTGTTCTCCTAGTAAATACATATATAAATTTGTTTCCTCTTAAGAATAAAATGAAAATTGTTTCAATTCGTCCAGCATACACTGTGCCTCCTGCAGAACAAAAAATAAAAAAATAAATACTGACTTAAGCCTCCAAAACAAAACACTTACCACTCGAACTTCCTCACTACTATCATCAATGAACGACTCTATTCCCTCTCTGACTTCAGGTGACCAAATATTCTGAAGACCTCGCAAACTGAAACGTCCCAATAACCGAAATAGCATACATAAACGCATGCGTAGAAGTTCATTTTCATTCTTCAATAGTCCCAATAAATCCAGTCTCGGGCTGAATATAATTTTCTCAACTAGATCTGCGTTTTCAGGTAGCTCCCGGAGCACACAACATAGCAGTGCTATCACACAACTTGTGATTCGGACGGCGTTTGTATTCGTAAAGTCTAAAGAATTTGGTACAAATTTAGATAATGGATTTAAGTTCGCAAGGATTTAAGTACCTACCATGGCTTAAAAAGTTTATCAGCAAGTCATCAGCTGATAATATGACCACAGCATCGCAAAACTGCGAAAGAAATTGCTCCTTTAAGTGAACCAAGTGGCAGATCAGTTCGTACAAGCGAGATGCGGTAAGAACCTCTTCTTTAGTTAGTTCAGACACCGGGCGAATAGTGCTTCTGCTGCCTGAATATAGTTGGAGAGATGCATTCGAATCGTTCATGTTCTTAGTGCTAATAAGCAGTTTGGAAGCGTACATGAGATTCGGAACTAATTTTACTTCGGTGTACACCTGAAAGAAACAAAAATGTCATACGTACAGATTAATGCATACGGACACACACTACCACAGTAGAAAATACTTACCGTCTTAATGTGATCAATAACGCTTGCTGGGCCGCCCAACACAAGTGGCAAACTCAACAGCTGTGCCACACTTTCCACCACTTTCGGCGTTGCATTTGTATTTCGCAGTGGTGCAACAATTATACTGACCTGAAAGCAAAGGACAATTATAGCCAGTTATTTATGAACTATACTTCACTAAGTTTCACCAAATTCTGTTGTTTCAACGAATCCAATTCACCATCGAGAACCTCCTGAATGGACCTATGAAGGAACGCCAACCATTCTTCATTCTCAATCACTGGACTTTGTGATTCATCACAGGAATCCCATCCGGGCATTAGACATGGTGGTGTATTCCTAAAAACAAAACCAATTACTTAACATCCAGTGATTCTCATACTCGACATACTCATTCTGTTTCTCGTCAACAGATTGTGTACTATTCTTCAGAGGTTTGTCCTTTTTCTCGCCAGTTTTCCGCGAGTGCTCCACGTCAACACTATTACCCAATCTCAGAGAAAAGTTATCCAAATTCTGACTAAGCTTTCGCTTTTCTAGGTCTTTGTTGCGTGAACTCCCCTTCTCTGGAGCGTTCGGTAACATTGACTTTTTTAAATTCAACGAAAGATTCGCCTTTGACTTAACAATGTCAGTGGATGGTTGCTCGGACTTGAAATTATCATTGAGATGGTTAACGATCATGTTTGAGTTGCCACTAACGAAACAAACTTTTGCTGCTGCAGCTCGCTGATTGGACTTAAGAGTTTCTGTTGGTCTTGGAGGAGATGATTCAATTTTGTATGGTCCGTCGGAGAATGGAACTGTTACTCTGGCACCAGCGTCTTCGACGTCAGTTTCGAAATTTTCAATGTCGCTTTGAAGGATTGCGTTTACACTGTCGCGGGAAGATGTAAGATTGTCAGTGCATTGCGATCCACCCTCAATGGTGAGGGATTTAATGTTTTTGCTGAGTTCCTCGTCGTTGGTTCTAGAAGAAAAAGTGGTTCTAAGTTAGATCTGTCTTCAGTCTGAGAAGGTTAGACACGAGGTGATGTCAGCGATATAATTTGACTTACTTATCTGCCGACGACCTGGAAGTGCTCTGCTTATTTGCTCGCGATGACTTCTTCGGATTTATGAAAGGTGAATTCTCCGCCGCCGCGATTCCAGATATAAAGAGCCTACCCTCTACAAAAGGATGACACAATATCTGCGCCCATGTTATGCGCAAAGATGGATCTTTCTCCAGCAGACCCTACAATAAAACTAATTGAATATTCGTTTATAAAGCGTGCACTTTCCACAGTACCTGTAAGAATGATCGACAATCGCTGGAAAGGAAACTGGGCCACTTCACCTCCTCATGCTTGATAAGCTTCACCAAATGCAGTATGGATGTAGTACAAAACGGCGGCTGTCCTGCCATGGTCTCATACGAAATACACCCGAGTGACCACAGATCCGCTTGATGGTCATAAGGACGTTCGGCCAGCAGCTCCGGTGCCATGTACAGCGGGGTACCTTTGATAGAAGTAAGCACATGGGTGCCCATTGTCATGTTACGTGCCAAACCAAAGTCACACAGTTTCACATGCAATTCGTCATTGAGGAGGACATTCTGGGGTTTCAAGTCGCGATGGAGAATTCGATTCGAATGGAGGTAGTACAGTGCCGAGACTAAGTGGCATATGAGCTTCTGTGCTTTCTCTTCTGATATAGCACCATTCTTAGCCAAATATCGATGCAAGTCGATCAATGCAAACTCCGTGACGACCACTAAATCATTTTTCGTCTCGAACGACTCGAACATCTCGATTACATTTGGATGCTTTAGCTTTGCCTGGATGTCACATTCTCGACGGAGGTTTTTCAATTCCTTATTCGATCGTCCACGCTGTGGATGGGAATGGGTTATATTAATGAAAATTAAATGGTTTTGCAAGAGTTTTACCTTGGAAATTATTTTTATGGCGACGATATGATCGTCGGCCTTACGATTCGCTTTGTACACACGACCGAACGATCCTTCACCGATCAACGAACTAACTGTGTACCGGTTCATAGGCGCTAATCGATTTGTTGCTATCAGGTGGGGATTATTTGTTTAATCGTTTAATTAGCTTTAGTTTGTTGAACTTGTTGCTCGTAGTCGAAGTATAAACAAAAACAGTAGGGGAGTGTCAAATGTCAAACCGGCAATCAGCTGTGACTTACGATATTGGGATGGATGCAATCAGTGCTAATAGCGTTAAATTGAGATTACGAAGTGTCTAGCTGCAACTAAAAAGCAAAGGAATACCTGCCAATTTATCCCTTCACTATTTGAACCCATCTCGTCGGATAAATTGCACAGATATGTATTAAGTTCTTATAAGCATCGGAGTATGATCCAGCTACCAAACTTTATCTCGAAAGTTTTTAAAAAAAATATATAAATAATTGGCGTGGCCATGGGCCTAGCTTCTCACAGCCATTCGCGTTTTGCGTTTTCTATTCTTCACATGAATAGAAGGGACCTACTCTCCTAATGAGGAGTTTTTTGTTTAAGAGAACCTTTCTGATGACAGTCTTACACTCGGATGTTTGTCAGACGCTTGCAAGAGGTAGAGCCGTGAAAAAGCGTGTGATATAGTCTGGGATTCGATCCACTAACCTTCAGTTCAGTAGTCCGACGCACTCATCACACTCCGCACTCTGCCCACAAGAATGCGAAAAATTCACAAATCAGATCACAAAAGTAAGTGTTTTATCTGATCTTCCTTCGAATAATACCTAATAATATTTCAGATCATTTTAATAAAAAACAATGTTTTCCTCAGAAATAATCGTTTCTCGTTACCTTTTCATTGATACAAGCGTACGCCATGGCTATACACACCCATTTTACGAACTTTGCAGCCGCTGTATTTCAGTACCATCCTCGAGTCTCGAAAGTGTTTGTATTTAAAACGTCAGTTGCACTTTTAACAAAATAGAAGTCCAATTTTATTTTTCTCGAATTTCATTAAATTCCCTCTTTTATAATGGAAACTACAATAGAAATTCTTCAAAACCGACTCTCTAAATGCCGCAGCGTAATCTACACTGGCTACACTAGCACCAAAACAAGCGATATTCCCTGGCTCAACTCATTCTGTGCGGAGTTTGAAAAATTTGCAAACATTTTGCATAAATTTCTTATTTTCGATTGCGCAAAGAAGGATGAGGTAATTGAAACGATGTTCTTGTGCCTTACGCAGATAACCACCTGCATTCGACACATGGAGAAAACCATAAAAGCCGAGGAGACTGGTGGTTTTGCTATATCAGCCTCTCGTCAGCATTTTCTCGATCGCATGCTCTGGTGCATGGATCGCATTAAGACTACAATCAGCTCGGTGGGTACAAACTCGACTATTGTTGAAGAATCAAACTTTGTCAGTTTGATGGATAAAGTGCTTGAGGATATCGCACCGTTTAGCTCATTCAATGAGGGAACCATCAGCTCGAATATGGCGGAGGAGAGTGCGGAAGCAATGTTCGCCAGCAAGCAGATCCGTTCAACTGTGGACATGATCCTGAGTCATACACTGGCGTTTGCCAATGTGACACTAAAGAATGACAAGAAGATAATCAGTGTTTTGTGCCAGAAGGCCATTCGGGACTGTATTGCTTTTCAGGAAGAGTGTTCTCTGTCTGATGAGAAACCGAAGATCAACGAAAATGATCGCAAGCTTAAGGCGATGACTTTAGAGAATTCCCTGTATCAACTAGAGGATTTTATTAATGAAAGCCTACTCCGGCTAGTGTTTACCACGTTTTTGGATTACAACAAGTTCTCTGTGCAGAAACTCCGATCAGCCATACGACTCGATGCTGACGACACAGCGCTCGATGAACTGATAGCCGATTTCGATGTGAATGTAGATAGAACGACTCAAATTGGTATCTTCGCCATTGCTTTTGCGCCAAACGTTAAAGTCAAAACCACTGTCCGCAGCTCTTTGGCTTCTTTGGAGTCACTCGACTCGTGTATCATTCCATCCCTCCAGTCGAACTCTGATATCTATTCAGAGATCCTCGAGCAACATTTCAATGAGGAAGTGGAAAAGTTCAAGTCAGCTATTCAGGAGATTATCGACAGCAATGCCTTCTGTACTTGTTACCTGGAAATGCTATCAGAAACGATCACCAATCATGCAGATCCACTGGATAAAGAGCAACTCTCCGACATCCTCGAAATGGGGGTCATCCTAAAGGAACATCTCGACCTCAACTACAACTACTTGGAATTCCACAAAGACGCGGATAAACTCACGAAGTATAACAAATATACCCTAATGCTGCAGGAATGCCAAGCGATTCTGGCATGTCTCAACCAAGTCGAACCCGAAAGGGTGTTGAAACGCTTCAAAATCCTACGCTCTGTACTGTCCAAACTGAGGGACTCACTCACCGATTCAAAGAAAAACACAAAGAAGCCATTATCTGATGTATTCATCACGTCCGACGAGATGTGTGATTCTGAAAAGCTACTCGAATCTATCGGAATCTCAGCGGCTGCAAGCAACAGCATTCTTTATCGAAATGATGTAAGTTATCGGCAAAGTGTGGGGCCAGACTCTATGAAGGGAAACTATTCACGTTTGAATATTGCTACGTTAAGTAGTGGTGAGAAGTCAGAGGAATTGCTGTCAAGATTTAACCGTCCGAGGAGTATTCGACGTAAGGAGAGTTTGAGGACGACGATGTTCAAGAGACAGAAAAGCAACGAATCAGAAAACGTGTACAAGATGTACAGAGAGCACTCGACAGCGCTTCATATCACTGAGATTTTAGATCAAGTCACTGCCCTGTCTGGGAAGTCATCTATTGGAAGTGGTTAGGTAGGGATTTGTGTACTCTTATGTGTTTGTATTGTAATTTATCGATGAATGCTTTCGATATCATGTTTACATTATTGACTTACAGTTGTAATTTATAGTATTTACTTTTATATGCAGTTGTTTCATATACTATATTCGATCAATTAAATTTTAAATAAACTTTACAACATGATTTATTGGTCGCATCATTGTATTTGCGTTTTAAATTCACCGAAATATAATACTTCTTAAGCACAGCGACATACGCAGAAACAGCCGATCAAGTGGTGTAGACTCGGATCACTACCTTGTTGTAGCCAAGGTAAGAATGTGGATATCCCAAACACCGCAAGATTTAGTGTCCAAAGCGTATTCCGAAATCTGTCAACGAGTCCTATGACCTGGTAGACAGTATACACCAACTCATTTTTTAAATTTGGTCGGACGAGTGTATGCCTGATGAATGGTATCTCAGCATCATTTGCCCGATCCACAAGAAAGAGTATCCAATCAATTGCGTCAACTACAGAGGTATCAGTCTCCTCAACATCGCGTACAAGTTCCTATCTGTCATTGTGTGAACGTCTGCAACCCTTCGTCAACAACCTGATTGGGCCCTATCAGTGTGGTTTCAAATCTGCCCACTCCAACAGATCCTGGAAGACAATCAAGAAGTCCAAATCGATACCCATCATCTTTCCATCGATCTGAAGGCTGCATGTGACAGCATCTATAGAGACGAACTATACAGAGCCGTGTCTAGTTTTGGCAACATCTGCCAAACTCGTCAGATTATGCAGAATGACGAGGAAGAATTCTCGCTGCTCCATCAAGATCGGTAAGGACCTCAGCAAGACCTTTTATATCAAAAAAGGTTTCAGGCAAGGTGATGCGCTGTCATGTGACTTTTTTCAACATCATGCTCGAAAGGATTGTGCGAAACTCACAAACCAACACCGGAGGTCACTGCAACTACTAGCTTACGCCGACGATATTGACATAATTGCTAGAACTCAACGGGCTGTCACCGGGTTTAGCGATAAACAAGGGCAAAACCAAGCATATGCTGTCAACCAGGAGAGTTCGTCCATCGACGAATTGGACAGAACGTCATAATCGACAGCTATAACTTTGAGGTAGTAAGGGACTTTGTATGCCTCTTCTCTGCTATAAATTCTGACCACAACATCTCAGCAGAAATTAAACGAAAAATAACTCTTGCCAATCGCTGTTGCTTTGGGCTGAGAAGGCAATTGAGTAGTAAGGCCCTATTCCGAAGAACTAAGACTGTATAAGACTTTGATCGTCCCAGTTCTGCTTTATGGTGCTGAAGCTTGGAAAATTCTTCGTAAAAAATAATTGATCCCGTTTGCGTTGACGGGCTTTGGAGGATGAGATTCAACGACGAACTATACGAACTGTAGTGCAACATCGACCTAGTCAAAAAACTAAGATGCAGTTAGCTAAGGACTGGACTAACTAGAGAGGCTTGTTGGTTGAGGCACAAGTTCACCCCGAACTGTAGCGCCACCTAAGTAAGTAAGTAAGTAGCATGGTCTTACTCATCTTATTTTCACCTCGACTCAGTGCGTTTGAAACCTCAACGGTTCATGGTTCGAATTACAGAAAGTATAAGCAAGATTAACATAATGAATGTTGAATTGGACAACGGACTCTTCAAAAATAACGAATTTTTCCACTTACGATATTAGAGACTGATAGAATTCTGTGAGCCAACTCGAACATCCCTGCAATCGAAGAAAGAGACAACAAATTTTTGTTGTTTAGTTATTATCAGTCCGTCACCACTCACATCACTCAACACAAGTGGTCAAGTACTGGAGCTGGTTTATCAGAATTTTATAGCAAAACATCAATAAAAAAGTATGTAAACAGTACCGGCAACCACCGAAAACAACAAGTGCATCATATCCGCACTTAATTAGATAACTTTCTGATAGTAATACACCTTCGATACGAGTGTAAGCGCAAAACATTTCCACGTCTCTTTTCTAACTACTCCGTGGCTATTATCCAATTCTTGTCCTCAAAATAGTTTTTTGTTTATATCTGACGACCGTGCAACGTGGACGAATCAGAACTCGACGCCGAAGCAGACAGTTGTTAACGAATCTCAATTGGTGTCTTTAATTGGAGTGCTCATCTAAATGTTTGGACAATGCTTGCTACTTAAGTGAGTTCTAACGCGGACCACTTTTTATTCTTTCGCAGAGATCCGCATCAAAATGAGTTTATCTGATATTTCCAAAAAGTTCACGGAGAAGTCTCTTGACGAGATAATAGTGAAAGCAGGTGGTACCAAGCATACATCGTATAAGTTTGGCAAAGGCTTCAAAAAGGGTGACTCTTATCTTAGTAAAGTCTTCCGACTGTGTGTTTATGGAGTGAACGAGAGTAATGGGTAAGTGCACAAAGCTTAGTTAGTAGTTTACAATAGTTCACGTGTCCTCCATTACAGTTCCAAACAAGAAGTGAATCTAATTATCAAAGCCATGCCAGATAACCTGGCACGTCGAAAGCTATTTCGATCAACTGACTTTTTCCGCAATGAAATCAATTTTTACAATAAGGTAATCCCTGCGCTGGAGAAATTCCAAGAAAAAAGGTCTCCAGTAAACCCATTCACCGAATATCCCAAGTGCTTTTTGGCTCTTTGTGATGGAGAGAACGACTTTATTGCCCTGGAGGATGTCAGTTTCTTAGGATATGGATCTCCAAATAGGTTAGTCTAACGAACTCTTACGACAATCAAGCATGTTACATAATTCCACTCTTCACCTTAGACAAGATTACATCACTCTCGACGAGACTCTGCTGACGATGCGAACTCTAGGACGTTTTCATGGAATAGCTTTGGCTTTCGCCGACCAAGACCCTCAAGGATTCGAAGCTACTGTAAATCAATTGGAAGAAACCTACTACTCTGAGAGATTACGTCCCTGGTACACTGGTTTCCTTCATTTAGCAATGAATGTCGCCCAAGATGCAGTCTCCAAAACTTATCCAGGAACTAAATACGAGACGATTGCTAAAAAGTTCCTACAAGAAAGCCTTTACGATGATCTCATCAAACTCGTATCCACCCGAAGTGAGTTTAATTTTATCTTCTTACTTGGCTGTGCTAACAATGAAATCCCTTATTAGGTAAATACTCAGTAATTGGTCATGGAGATTGCTGGTCACCGAATTTCTTAACAAAATATCTTGCTGATGGATCCCCTGAAGCTATTAAAATCATCGATTACCAGCTAGCTAGGTGAGTCTACCATCTCAGAATTATGTAACGTAATGAATAATGCTTTGTTTCCCAGATGTGCATCACTTGGTTTGGATGTTTCCTTTTTCATATACTCCTGCACCAGTCAAAAGCTAAGAGAGGAGCATTACGATGATTTTTTGAAGGTTATTTGCTATTCAAATTCTCTGATATTGTTAAATACATAATTTTGTATTGTTTTAGGAATATCATTCCAGCGCCAGTGCCCTAATTAAGGATCTTGGTGGAGATCCGGAAAAAGTTTTTTCTTTTGATGGGCTGTTGGAAGAATTGAAAACCTTCGGACGTTTCGGTTGCGGCATGGGAATTGAATCGTTGCCAATGTCGCTGATCGATGATGAAGAAGTCGCTGATTTGGATGCTATTGAGGACAGTGCTGTACTCACAGATGTCTGGAATATAACTCCATTCAAGGAGGAGGAGAAGAGGCAGAGAATTGCTAATATTTTTAAGCACGCCATTGATCATGGATATATTCAGTGATGTGCAGATTGATGTACAGTTTTACTCAAGAATAGATAAAGTTTAAAGTCCTATAGGATATATTTAATAAAATGAGCATATTTTATATGAAAGAGGTTTGTTTACAGCTGGTTGCTCAGTTCAGTTAAAGATTGACTAGTTTCAAATGCTTCGTTCATTATTGCAACTTATAAGGACATCTGTGTGTTCTCCAATAAAGATTTATACTCCTCTAATATATAAAGACGTCTCGTAACAGAAATTCAGTATTTGTACAAGAAACAGAAGCTGCAGGCTTTAAACTTGGAGCACAAACTCTTCAAAATTGGACCTACTTATCGGTGCACAGGGAAATGGAAATATTTTTTAGGATCATTTTCAGCAGCTACTAAGTGGTCACTAAACAAAGAGTGATACCGACAAGGAAGAGTTTCCCAACTAGTAAATGAAGCAATTCTCCCTCCCAGTTTGAAGCAGATTAGTGAAGCTATGTATATTACAAATTTGTTCTGATGAGGAGCATGCTTTGGATAATTAGTAAAGTAAGGGAGGACGAATCCATGCCTCTAATCTGGAGTACCAGTTTTATATGCCATATCTACAAAATTAGGCGATTCTTTGTATTTTGTCAACTACAGAGACATCCCTTCTCATCCCTGTCCAACGCATTGAGTGAACATCCTATACCGTCCTAACGAATTTCAAATCGAAACAAATATCGACATGTGATCTCGAATAAAACTGCTACCAGCTGTGCGGGGCACTACGGAACTTTGTCGAATATGCACTGTATTTCGGCAAGGAGATCCTCTATTTTACGATTTCTTCAATTTATTGCTGGAGCAGAGAGTGCTTAAGACAAAAAGTCACCATGGGCAGCTACAACTTTAAGGCAGTTAAGGAGTCCACCTACCTCAAAATAAATATTAACTCTACGAATGACACCTTACTGGAGATCAGCGACAAATCACTTGAACAATAGAGTTTAAAACTCCTAACACAAAGCATCAAACTGATGTTCTACCAGTGATACTACTACTATGAGGTGCTTAGAATTTTAATCCCGCGATCTTTCATAATAATTGGCTTCGCCAATTCGTTGTAATGTAGCTATCGGGATGGGCCAAAACTGGCTAGTATGCATGGGTCTACAACTTGTAGAAGAAAAGACAGAAGTAGTGCTCATCAGCAGCAGGCGAGACATGGGGACTATAAGAGTAACCGTGGGCGATCACGTTATAATTTCAAAGTACAAGAGTTGAAGTAACTTGGCATTACTTTAGTTGCAAGGCTAACCTTTAAGCAATACCTGCAGCATAAAGCTGATAAGGCAGCAAAGGCAATGTGTAAAACTGCACGGAAGCCTGGTGCTGGTGTTAGTGGAACTAGTTAATAAGAACTGATAGTAACACTGCCAGATTGGAATACTGATTATCCCCCCCGAGTTGTATGTGGACTGCGCTTTTCATGAGAAACACTTATGCGGTCAGCAGTATTTCCTAATAATATTTAATATTTTCAGATACCCGACTCTAGGGTAGAAGCGGTTTTTCAGTTCCGATTTTGAACTTGATGCAGTCACTCGTGTAATAATTGCTTGAGCTCTATCGTTTGCTCGTTCATCTAATTGACGCGAAAAATTTATTATTGTATAGTGGCTCCAAGTGATAGTGGGATAAACAGAAATTTGTATGCAAATTTGGAGCTATTTAGATATAATTGAAAGTAATAAGTACGCAAATGGTGATCAAGGATTGCCAAATTAGTTCACCTTTATTTTGAATTTGGTAACGGTATGTAATTTAAAAACAATTGGCCCTATTGGGAAGGTTGGAAAGGCGTTGTGTTGTCTCCTTTAAATGTCTTATCTTAATTTTCATATAGATGTAACAATATGAAAATAACATCTAAAACATAGTATTTGTGAACAGGTGTATGGATGCCTAATTGAAATCTGTATCTTTTCTGTGTAAATCTGATACCACCTCTTGCGAGCTTCTGACAAACATTCCAGAGTACAACTGTCATGAAAAACTCTATGTAACATGCGCACTGATTGTACGTCGGGTGGGTAAGTGATTCGTGTATAGTAACATCCAATAACCGATAAGTGATGAAAATGCACAGCAAAATTGGGGGGATCGTGTGTGACATACAGAAAATTCTGTATAAACGAATACAGAAGAGCTACAATCCGTTTGGAATGCATCGCTTGATATCCTATCCTTCTCTTTATGCATACTCCATTTTTTTTCTCGAATTACAACGATAACTTCGAACGTCTGAGGATGTTACCTGCGAAATTTCATCAAAGTTGGTTTTTTGGTGGCTTAATACAATGGGTCGTATGCAAAAAGATGAGCATGATCTCAGAGCTGACGAGCTTCAACTCACTTGTGAGATCGATTGTGCAAAACGGAACTCGGACTCAGTTTCATATGCACAAAATGAGATCGTTTTTAACGACTCTTACTCGATGTATTTGATATCGATCTCAAAGCTCTCTCTCTGTTTTATTAAGTTGTGAATAGAATTTCAGCATTTAATTTACGTTCAGTATCATTAGCATTATTTGTTTGTTTAAATGGTGTCAATAATCATGGAGTAATGCCATATCTTTCATCGCCCAATAATATATATAAAATTCGAGAGTCGTGAACGGATCCTGGCCAACAGACTTCAACACTGGTAAATTTTTCTTCTGCGTTGCATGTGGTTTGGGTAGAATCTATTGCGATTTCCGTACTGTTCACATTGATTTAGCCGTTTTAAAAAATTTAACTTTTTTAATATTTTTACTAGAAATTGAAAAATTCGTTAAAACAAAATAATAGGCCTTGAAGTTCTCTATAGTTCACTGGAACACCATATATGGCCACATCCACCTTTTTGGTTTCTGAAATTTCCCAGATAGCAAAAATGCTAACCTACAACCTTACACTCATGTGTAAGCAGAAGAAGAATGTAAACTTATAGCATTAAGGTGCAAGTAGGTACATACGTATGACCCAGTCGTGCACTTCATTTCTTCATTCCAGAGTTGGCCCTAAAAATTCTTCAGAGAATAATTTCACATCCTCTTCACTAAATCGATACAGTCGACGAAAACCATCACCAACTGGACACCTTCTATTTTTATAAATTCGATTTATAACGAAATTTAGCTGAAATTCTGCCATTTTTACAGTTGTGTATGAACTGAGTAAGCGAAATACCATGCTTAACTATATATGAGATCGATCTTATGCAATCAATCGTTTTCTCATCTTGTCCAAAATCAAATGCCTTAAAAGCTACAAGAATCAGACAGACATACAGTCAGACAGACGAATTCGTCAGTCCCACTTTATTAGGCTTCTCCGTCATAGTACACAATGTCAATTTGACTTAAGTCTCGAGTTCGAAATTTATCACAAATCCATTATTTGCTCTATGTATCTACAGGTAGTACATATGGACATACATATGTAGAAAAGCGAAAACTTCTTTTTTGTACAATATTTAAGCTATAATCTATCAAAATTATTCCCCTAGATCACATTAAATATAAAAAAATTAAGAGTTTATAACGAAAGTGAGCACTCTTATTTACAACTCAACAAAATAACAGAAAAATGCATTTAAATTCGTCCTTCCTCTTTTGGACACAGTTGCTCATTTTCTGGAGCCAAGTCACTGCAGTTGAAATGTAAGTTCTGAGAATAAATATTTCCCAGAAATGATACAATATGAGATTTCTTTCAGAAAACCCTGGAAATGTAATACATCCAATAATTGTGAATATGATCCAAACGATGAATCTGCTACTCCCAGTTTTGAGAGCCAAAATGACTGTAGAATGTCGTGTGGAAAATATGGTGCTATCTGGCCATTGCCCACACAAGAATGCAGTATTGCACATGATCGAGTTTATTTCGATCCATGGAAAGTGAGGTAAGTCTAAGAACCAGTCACAACAAAGTGGAAAGACTGTGCAATAAAATCAACATCGCTCTAAGTTTAATTTGATTAACCAATTATTTAAGATATTCTCATAGTTTGTCGTGAAATTGAAAGAAAATCTTTCCAGGTTCCATGTTGTTGCACCCAATGCACCCACATCGCAGTTTATACGTGAAGCTAGTCGTATCTTCATCAGTAATGCTCTGAAGGAATGCATTCGAAACTGCACTTTAACAAATAGTAAGGAGATACTTGTTAATACTACTGTCAACTCTACCAGCTTGGATTTAGATTGGGACACCGATGAATCCTATACATTAAATATGAGGACAGAAGGTATGCATAACAGGGTTCACTTTGTGCGAGCTAAATGCTAATCATTTTAAGTAGATATGGCAACATTTATTGACATCAAGGCCGAAACTGTGTATGGAGCAAGACATGGTCTAGAGACGCTGAGCAACTTAATTACTGGCGCAATTAAGTAAGTAAACGTCATCTTGTCACTCAGAATTCCAAAAATAAAGGTTGATTCGAAGAGTGTACTTTTCCTTACTTCCTTTACCATCACTAAGAATGCGCTTCCATTGTGACAAGCAATCTGCATATAAGTCGACCTAAGCATAATCGATGCTAGGACAATTTTTACAGAAGATGCACAAGAAAAGTTTGTAAATTATATCTTACCTTTCTAGTAATGGCTTAATAATGGTGGCTGAGGTTCGAATTCGGGACCGTCCAATGTTTCCTCATCGTGGTGTATTGCTAGATTGTTCTAGGAACTACATGCCCGTAAGACTCATCAAGTCAACTCTAGACGCAATGGCCGCATCAAAATTAAATGTCTTCCACTGGCATGTTACCGATTCTCAGAGTTTCCCATTGGAAATTACCAGAATTCCCGAACTACAAAGGTTACTATAACAATTTTAAGACTATAAGCCATTTTCATATACAAAAATCCTTCTAGATTTGGAGCCTATTCACCAGAACACGTTTACAGCCGCATCGATACGCAAAACATCATAAAGTACGCCAAAATCCGTGGTATACGTGTTCTCGTCGAATTCGATGGGCCATCGCATGCTGGCAGTGGTTGGCAATGGGGAACAATGGCAGGACTGGGCAACCTGACAGTGTGTATGAACCAAAAACCATGGCATTCATTCTGTTACCAACCACCCTGTGGTCAGTTGAATCCAGTCAATGAGAACGTCTACGGTTTGATAAAGGAAATCTTCGAAGACATTGCTGAGATTAGCTCCCCAGAGGAAACCATTCACATGGGAGGCGATGAAGTATTCATTCCATGTTGGAATGAAACCAAAGAAATTGTTGATAAAATGATCAAAACTGGATACGATAGAAGTGTTAACAGTTTTCTCAAACTATGGGCTGAATTCCATGCGAAGAATCTCGAATCCTGGGATGAAGTTAACCAACGGCAACATCCAAACACTCAAGTTCCAAAGTCTGCCATTCTATGGTCAAGCCAATTGACTGATCCTGAAATAATTGCCAGCCACTTACCAAAAGAGCGTTTTATAATTCAAACATGGGTAGCCTCATGGGATACGCTGAATAGGGATCTTCTCGAGATGGGTTATCGTATAATTGTATCGCCTACAGATGGTTGGTATTTGGATCATGGATTGTGGGATACAAAATACTATAATTGGAAGAAAGTCTATGGCAATCAATTGATTCGAGATCCAAATATGCTCGGCGGAGAAGTATGCATGTGGAGTGAATATGTTGACGAAAATTCTTTAGGTGAAACCATAATCCGAGTCTTAACAATCAGTAGCTTAATTTTGATTTACAGATGGACGTGTTTGGCCTCGAGCTGGAGCAGCGGCGGAAAGACTTTGGTCAGATCCAAGCATATCGGCTATGTTGGTAGAACCAAGATTTTATCGCTACAGAGACAGATTGATTGCACGAGGTATTAGGCCAGATGCAGTCACACCCAAGTGGTGTGTACTTCATGAGGGTGAATGTAATTGAACTCGTCCCAAAAATTTTAACTACGTACCAACAATGACTAAAATGTGTTCATGTTTATAAGAGAATAAAGTTTGTAAAATCTTATAGACCTCAAAAGCATACGTCTGTACAATATCGGTACAACCATACAATCGATACAATTGTCGTAAATATACAACACCAAATCTGTCCAACCGTTGCTTCGATGGTTGTATCGTGTATTTGCTACTTTAGAATCAGCCTGTTTATTTGATTGTACTCATATCCATTGATTGCTTGCACTTCATATTCCCTCAAGCTTTGATGGAAAATGACTGCATGCGAAGAATGAAACAAGACAAAGATCTAGGAGTGTAAATAAGGATAAATAAGGATTACTTCAACAACGAGGTTGTATAAGCATGGAACAATATTCGAAGAAGCCTTTAACTGAACAAAAACTTGTCTGGTCCTGCATAAATCCAAACTAAATATGTAGTTCCATTTGATTTTTTAATTTAAATCACGAAAGTGAAAGTGAAAAACGAGTTAAGTGCCAACAGCATGACTCAAGTCAACCAAATTATATTAAGTTCTATCCAAATACATTGCCTCAGATAGGGACAATCGATGTCAAAAGGCAAAGCTGGCCATAATACAGCGCGTAATGTGGGTATCGTGCTTGCAAAAACAGGTAGGCAACAATTACAGGATAATGTTTCGACATATCATCCAAACTCTTGGCCTTGGTGTCTGCTTCCTATAGGAACACAAATCAGAAAACTTCTTACCAAATTGACTATATTAGTATTAGCCAATGTTTTAGAAAATCTCTCTTGACTATACGAAACAGACAGGGTGCCGGTGTTGGACTGCAACGAAACCACAATCATATGGTAGTTAGCATTTGTCTTCGAACTTACTAAGGGACCTTCAACCTACATACGCAAACCTTGTCTACCTTGTCGTCTCAAACCTGGAAGCTGTGATTCGAAGGTCCTCTTTGCTGGAACATTATTGCCCATTTAGCCAGTGTAGTCGACGTGTTATGGCTTTTTGGATCCACATCATCCACATCCACATCCATCTTGGTACAGTTCATAGAGTTCGCGGTTGAATTTTCTCCTGCTATGCTTTTCTGCTTATCGTCCAGTACTCGGCTCTATATAGCAGAGCTGGCAGGATTAATGTTGTTGACTTCGAGGTAGGTAAACTTCTTAACCACTTCGAAGTTACTGTTGTCAACATTCTAGACGGTGGACAGATAACATGGACTTGGTTTTGTCCTCATTCACTTCAAGGTCAACTCGTTTTGTCCGTCGTAAAAGTAGTCCGGTGCGCTTCACCGGACAGGAATTATCAAAGATGTGTCATCGCTGAGACTCAAACCTCCCATTTAGCAAGGCATTAACCACTGAGCCATGTCGCCCTCTACAATTACCAATCCCCATTAATACCGCTATTCATGCTGAATTTTCTTCAATCACTGTAAAGCACAACTACATACAAAGTATGCACATATGCATTTTTGTGTTATTATATAATAACAATAAGCAATAGATACAACCTGTGTTAACAATGTTCTCATTGCTATTCAAATATTACAGAATACAGTCAAGTTGCTTAAGTTGTTTACTTACTATTCAGTGGTGTAATGGATTTATTGAGTCATGATCGCCCTTGTTTTTAAGACTATGCTAATATTTTCTTAATAAATTAGCTCACACGTATTTTACAAAGAAAAACGTGTGGGTATACGTTTTAACATTTCAAGTAATGTAATTCATTTACTCTTATCATTTTCATCGATTTCAAGGTAATCATAACTTAATCTAAATGTGATCAATCAGTATTTTTATTCACTTAATTGCAATTATTCCACAATTGGCTTGATTACTCGATTCGAAGGAAAAATAACTGTCAGATAATGTTTCATCAAAGATTCCATAAACTGAAATCCTCTTCTCAAGTTTGACTATAAATTTGTAACAGAACGCCCAAGGGTAAAAGTAGGTCAAAAAAAAAATGGCGAGGAATTAAAATATTGTGTTAGTTATGTAACAATTTTTATTAAGGGCATTTAAAAACCGCCTACCTATTTGAATAATTTGATAAATATTTACGTTTTTGAACCATTTTCTGAGTCCAATGTAAAACGTGTTTGCCATCCATTCGTGTTCTAAATCAATGCAATTAAACCATGAAAATTATCTGCAATTTAAGGTGTTTTCACATATCGCGTGTTAATTTCCTATTTTCATAGTAAAACGCCATTCTGCATGAATTCTAATAAGTATTTAATATTTATATATAGCAAGGAAAGGCATCTGAGAGATGCACTTAGGATAGAAGAATGTATTCTTTAATAAATATGCAATGGTTTACTAATTCAAATCTACTTGGTTAATTTTAAGAAAATATTGGTGTACGCCGAAGTTCTGTTTTGTTCCCGATTCTTTCCAAATGAGGCCTTAAATCTGGCCTTAACCAATTTTTGAAAAAAAACAATGGTTCATTCAATTCTTTCTAAAATGATCCGAAATGATCTCCTAAAATGATCCCAATAGTTAAAGTTCAGCTCCTCACATTTGGTTAGTTAGGTGAGCCTACAGCCCGTCGGGAACCTTAGTTTCAACCACCAAACGTTTCCAATTAGTTTGATAGTTAGCCAGCGTCCTTCAGTTTTACACATCTTTCCATTTGAGGGCGCCACCTTATGTGAGGTCTTCTTGGGTTCAAAGACTCTCTGGACCGAAGAGTTGATGTCCATCTACTACATCACACTGCTATATTTGAACTTTTCTGTCTAGCTTGATGTCGCTGCTCATGGTTGTATATTCTTCTCCACTCATCGTCTTTGTAAATGTGTCCAAAAATCACTTGAACTATTTTTATTGACATAGACCATTTTTTCACCGTAAACCAAGTCGGCAATTTAGTTGTTCGAGAGAGGTATTCGCTACTCAATTGCTCATAAAATCGGTACTAAACAAAGCACTGTAGGAAGGTTAGATTTTTTGCTCTTACTTACTTTTTGCACAAGTTCGATGGCAATGCGGAAATGTGTACACATTTTCGTAACATACTTTCGTCGGAACACATTATTTGATTGGTTATAAAATATTTATAGAGCGTTGGTTTGTGATGGTTTCTTTTTAAAAAGGCTATAAAAAAAACCATTTAATTTTCAACAATTGTTGTTTTATTATAAGTAAAGCTTTATTTATAAGTAAAGCTTCCTATTAATTATGAAATATTATCTTATTCAAATAACTGCCTCAGTTGGCTTGACAGCAGGTCATCTTGCCAAACTAATTTTTCAATACATTTTCGATGATTTCAGTCCAGATTTCACGAATAGCTTATGCTATATCCCCACCAAAACTAAATTCGGGATTTATGCAGCTATGATTTCCCTAAGTCCACCTTAATCTTCGCTAAATCTCGAGGATTTATCATACGATTTGACGTCTATAAATCCCATCTAATTACGAGATTTATAATTAATCCCACTTAAATCCTCATGCGACACAAATCGAACAATCCTTTTTTATGTCAGCACATGTCATTTTCGTTTGCTGACAAAGAAAAAAAAATATTGAAAACGTAAAAAAAAATCCAAAATGCATTGAACAAATCAGGTTTTAAATCATTTTTGGCAATCATTTTAGTAATTCTGGTCTTTAATTATAGACAGCAATACAATTTGTATTCGCTTCCAAAAATTATAAAAAATTTACCAACTGTGACTATCTTTTTCACAGCAAACGTCAATATAAATCCTAAATCCCGGTGGGGACAGACTACGTAAATCTAAATCTTTTTTCGCTAAATCCCGGATTTAGTTTCGGTGGGGACATAGCATTAAGCAATATTGTTCTTGAGTGCCTGAATAGTCTCTGCATTTTTCGAATAGCATCGATCTTTAATGACACACCACAAAGAGTTCAACGGTGTCTAATCGCAGCTCTAGTTTAGTTTAATCGATTATTGAACTTAGTGTGCATCAAATCGATTGTTGGACGGCTTCAGTGGCACGTAGTCATCTTACGGGAGTCTTAGCTCGCCTTAATCACAATCTTCAATTTCTAACCATAAAAAATCGGTTATCATGCCTCGGCAGAGGCTCTCTCCATTGACTGTAACGTTTCATCCATAGTCGGCTTGGAAGAAATGTGGACCAATTATGCCACCACTCCAGAAATCTGCAAAAAGCTGCAGTGAGCACACGGCACACGGGAATATGTTCGGTTATTAATCAGCAAACCAATCTTACGAACTTTCATCATAAACTTGCGTACACCAGCTGCATGCATTATTTCGACCGAAATCTCTTTTCAAAATTTACACTGTTTCGCCAACATAGCATCCACTTTGGAAGAATTTTCTGCAATATTTCCAAATTTTGAAAGCGTAAATCGATCCATTTCGTATCTCGAAAATATAATACATACTGAGTTTCTGTCAATTTTTTTTAACGCATAAGAGCTGTCAGTTTCAAAGTAACATATGTATGTATAATTGAAAATTAAACCAACAGATCTACATGTACCTTTTACAAACAAAAAGTTCAAATGTCCTTGATTTGTGTATTATTAATTTATTATTAGGTCTGTTCGCGTAATTTTTGCAACAAAATTCGTAGATTGTGAAAAACCAAGGAAAAAATAAAATTACGAAAAAGTAAACGAAAGTAAACCAACAAAATGTTCTTACATTGAAATCGTCAAATGTCAAACGCAGTGGCGTAGGTAGAAGGGAAAGGGCCCCAGGGAATAAATTGTAAATTTTTCTCCATTTTTATAATGTAACACAATTAATAAACGTTCTTCCGAAAGGTAACTCTTTTGAATTTTTATATCCTATCCTAAGGGTATATTAAGTTTGACACATACATACAGTAACTTGTAACATAGAGAAACATTTTGGGGAAATTTTACATGTAACATCCTCAAACGTTCAACGTTATCGTCGTATTTCAGTACAAAATGCAATATGGCCTCACCCACTTTATAAGGGAAAGGAGGATAGGGTATTATACGATCCGATCCGATGGATTGTAGATTTTCTGTAAGTTGGTATATCCATATGTTTCCATATAGCTACCAAGAATAAAGGACTAAACATTTAACAGACGACAATGAAGCGCGATTCAAAATTCAAGTCTATTAAAACCCAGATAAGAAACAAATGTTTAAACCTTATTTGACCTTGTTTTTCCATTTCAAGACCCAATGTCGTAACAGCGCGCTTCGATTACCCCAGCCTTAAATCAAATCACCTAGAATTGCATACATCCATTATCACCCAATTTACCGCACTCAGTTGGTAAAATAGAATGTACACCCATCCGGTTCCACAGGAACCACTTGTCTCACAGATCTCCTCAGACTCGTTCGAAACTCTTCCGCCATCCGTTGGCGATTCAAAATTGCAAGCATACACACACCATCATGCAATTACATTTCCCCTGCGTATTCGTGTATCCACTATGTGTTTACTTTCTATTATTAGACCGATTTATCAATAATTCCCTCCCAAGTGCCCGACTGGACTAATAACTCTTTTGTGTGCCCCTTAATTTGTACTGAAATGAAGCTGAAATGGCTTTTTGTCATGTTATGGTGCATTTATCTCAACTAGAGTAACTCGTATGAAAAGTAAACAACATTCAGAAGGAAAAAAGAAAAACTGTCAAACGCAAAATAATAGAATAAGAACCATGGAGGCAGAAATAAACTAAAATTACAAATCGCTACACAAAGCCTCCTTCTTTTGGAACCGGGGACTTTCTAAGTCAGCTCCACGATCATCAGTTGACGATTGCGATCCGACGCGGACGGACAATTCAAGCCAGGCAACCGGTCGAGAAAAAATAGTTTTTACCATACGTGCTGTATACGTGCTGTGCGTGTCGAAAACATAAACTTCATTTAAATTCAATTCACTTGACCATTTTTTGTTGCATTTTATGGCATCTATCTTACATGCCAATGAACGTACACAAAAACGGTCACTGGGCTAAACACAATTAATTAGAAACACATAATGTACGTTCCCTATTCAGCTGTCTTATCAAACATGACCCGCTGCTGGAGCTAGTGGAGTTCGTTAATAAGAACTGATAGTAACACTGCCGGACTGAAATACTGATTAGCCCCCCGAATTGTATGTGGATTGCACTTTTCATGATAAACACTTACGCGGTCCGCGGTATTTTACACGTCACGTCGTCGACCTGATACACTAATCAGATACACGACTCTAGGGTAGGAGCGGTTTTTCAGTTCCGATTTTGAACTTGATGCAGTCACTCGTTCTTGTTAATGACCTGCTAACACTGGTCGTTCGTGTTGTGTATACATAGTTACAAGTGCATAGCATCGTGGGGGAGATCAATGGACTAGCAAGAGATCCATTATTGAGTAGGTGGTGAACTATTATGCTTGTAATTAGTGAGCCGGATATAATTACAATCGAAAAAAAAAAAAACTAGTTGATACATATTAACAACAATGATGTGGAATAATTGCGTGAGCTTTATCGTTTGCTCGTTCATCTAATTGGCGCGAAAAAATTTTAATTGGCCTTATTGTACAGTGGCTCCGAGTGATAGTGGGATAAACAGAAATTTGTATGCAAATTTGGAGCTATTTAGATATAATTGAAAGTAATAAGTACGCAAATGGTGATCAAGGATTGCCAAATTAGTTCATCTTTATTTTGAGTTTGCTAATGGTATGTAATTTAAAAACCTATTGGGCCCTATTGGGAAGGTTGGAAAGGCGTTGTGTTGTCTCATCTTATTTTAATTTTCATTCAGATGTAACAATATACATAGTGATGACATCTAAAACATAGTATTTGTGAACTGGTGTACGGATGCCTAATTGAAATCTGTATCTTTGATTTTTGTGGGGGTCTTACTTTTCATCTAATAAAACGATAGGTATCTAGAGTGTGTAGCAGCCTTACCGCATTCACATTCGGCTACAGAACATAATTAGAATAAGAAATATTTTATTTATGTATATTTTGTTAGCCTATAAATAGTAGAGGACTCATAAGCAAATAATCGAACAGGGAGGGTTGTTGCAGAGTTAGTAATTTTAATGAATTTCCATAGTCAGACGTCATCGAATCTCTATGAACTGTGAAGTAAGAAAAATTGCATTTAAGAAAAATGTGGAATCTGAATAGCTTAATAAGACGTCAAGAAGTGAAGTGTTGATCAGACTTTCCGCATTCTGTTAATAGTACAGTCGTAGATCTGTCATGAATTCTCCAGATCCATTTTCGAATTCCTAACTTTGTCTATTACCATTTCATTTTAAACTCGAGAAAGAAATTTGTAACTACATGTAAAAATTATAAGTTAGTTACGTCTATACTTACTATATTCAATTAGTTACAAATGTTAGTGGTACTGCTTGGTTGGAGAAGTTTTTCATCGAAAAAGAATCCCCTAATGATTTCTAGGTACATAACTAGAAAATGTACTATTTAGCATGTCAAAAGAGAAAATGCAAAATAAACACATATAGTAGGTATGTAAATCTCTCATATTGTATAAAGTTGAAGTGTAATAAGGCGGAACAAAAACAGAATGGAATAAGTTAGGGGATCGCTCTTGTGGTGTATGTTATAATTTAAATTTATTATTAATTTCTTTGTGAATTTTCTTTTGAAACGCTGCTTAGATCCAGATATTTTACCAAGTAGGTATTTCCCAAAGTGTTTCTAGAAAATATAAATTTATGAGAAAATATCTAAATTTATGAAAATTAAAAGACGATTAGGATTAATAAAGACCAAGTGACAGCCGAAAGCAGTCGTTTTGTATATTACAGATTAAATACGACACAGAAAAGTTCCAAAGCATCAATCTAATCCCGGTCCTTGTGTAGGACGATGTACTTATATTTAGCGCACTTATCTAGAGGATAACTCTTAATCAGTAATACATATACGTACCTGTTTCGAACTACGTTTGAGTTACAGCGAATTTGAATTGCTTTCTCCTTCGTTAGACTCCACTGTAATGCTAGGAAAATATTTAGAGGTTGGATGAATACTTTTAAATCCGAAATCTTAACACCGACTGACAAATACAGCTATCATCTTGTTTTCCTATTTAAGAACTATGGTAGCCAAATTTTGGCTTGCAATAGGTAATGAGTTTTGAAATCCAAAAAAAAAAAAAAATATTTGTCGGCTTACCTAGTTAGGTCTCTTCTGGAGCACGTAATGCATGTCCAAGGATTTGCACCAACACTATTTTAAGTTTAATTTTACAATTATTGTAGATAGACTTTAAAGCTATAAACATGACCTTAACTTTGTTGTGTGGCTCAAGTCGCTAGTGCGTTGGTCTACAGAACGGGGGGGACTTGAGGTTCGATCATGGCTCCACCTCTTGCAATCGTCTGACAAACATTCGAGAGTATAACTGTCATGAAAAGGTCTCAGTAACAAAAATCGACCCTCGGACACTGTATTAAACAGATAGTCATTTTCATTTGTATGGGAATATGACAAGTACGGGACGAATAGTAATGTGAAGCTAGGCCCAGGGTCTCCTACGGACGCACCGTTTGCATCTGTTTTGTTTAGTTTATTTTCGACACCAGAAAATCCAAACTGGGGTTGAGTTTTTTTTATACAAGCAATTATACAGACACAGTAATGAACATTTTAAGCTGATTGTCAGTGTTTTTCAGCTTGAGGATAGAAAGAAAGACTCCCTGATTGTTGTCTATCTAAGTATAACTCATCTCTGGTCAATAATAAGTTTAACACAGGTTTAATTCAAAGGGTTTACGATTACTCTTAAAGTGTTAAAACGCTGCGCGAGCGAAAATGCGGGACTTACGCCTAAGACTGGGCATGGCGTAGATCGGACATGACTTGAGATAGGATAAATTTTTTGTGGTATATTGGTTTTGAAACTTAGGTGTTGTTAAATTTCAATATTTGCTCCATGGGTGGTGTTCGCACTAAATGGGGAGTTGTTGCAAATTTTTGCATTCGTCATAATTCACTTTATTTTTTTCGAGTATGCACGAGGGTACTCTAGATGAAACTGATGGACGTGACATTTAATGTCAATACTGTAAATATTGAGAATCACTTTTTTGAGGATCGTATTATATTGATCGTATTTCTGGCACTGATTTTGCAGACATGAAAGGATTGACTTTCACTTTCCGTATCAAGCAATAATATTCTACAATGCGCTACATACTCGCAATCAACACAATGCACTAAACTCTACACAATCATTTCCAAGATCATAAACAACCTAATATTCAACGTCGTAATGCTACAACTCACAAGTGCCCGCATCAGCATAAAATGTCTAAACTCAACGTCATAACGAATACCGCCATGCACTATCATTCCTACTGGATTACCCATAAGAATGTAGATATAAACTCATAAACAATAACAAAATGATAAAAAGTGATTACATGTACCATTGCACTGCCCCCGTTGCAACCAATACCGACTGATCGTACGTCGGCTGGTTGCACCGTATATGGGTCATGCCGGCTGATTGTCGGCTGGATAAATGATTCGTGTATAGTAACATCCAATAAATCGATAACTGATGAAAATGCACTATTATAGGCAAATTGGGTGGATCGGTCGGAAAGTCAAAATCAAATGTCCAAAAAATAAATAAATCTTGTGGCATCACTTTCTTGGAATTCTCTATAATAGTACAAAATGTCAAGTTTGACTTAAAGTCTCGAGTTCGAAATTTATTACAAATCCATTACTTGCTCTATGTACCTATAGGTATGTGCATACGTAGATGTAAATAAAAAGAAAGCGACAACTTTTTTTTGCATAATATTAAGCCATAATCTATCAAAATTATTCCCCTAGATCACATTAAATATAAAAAAATTAAAAATTTATAACGAAAGTGAGCACTCTTATTTACAACTCAACAAAATAACAGAAAAATGCATTTAAATTCGTCCTTCCTCTTTTGGACACTATTGCTCATTTTCTTGAGCCAAGTCACTGCAGTTGAAATGTAAGTTCTGAGAATAAATATTTCCCAGAAATGATACAATATAAGATTTCTTTCAGAAAACCCTGGAAATGTAATACATCCAATAATTGTGAATATGATCCAAACGATGAATCTGCTACTCCCAGTTTTGAGAGCCAAAATGACTGTAGAATGTCGTGTGGAAAATATGGTGCTATCTGGCCATTGCCCACACAAGAATGCAGTATTGCACATGATCGAGTTTATTTCGATCCATGGAAAGTGAGGTAAGTCTAAGAACGAGTCACACCAAAGTGGAAAGACTGTTAGACCATGAGCAATAAAATCTACATTCTTTAACTTGATTAACCAATTATTTAAGATGTTCTCATATGTAGTTTGTATTAAAATTGAAAGAAAATCTTTCCAGGTTCCATGTTGTTGCACCCAATGCACCCACATCGCAATTTATACGGGAAGCTAATCGTATCTTCATCAGTAATGCTCTGAAGGAATGCATTCGAAACTGCACTTTGACAAATAGCAAGGAGATACTTGTTAAAACTACTGTCAACTCTACCAGCTTGGATTTAGATTGGGACACCGATGAATCCTATACATTAAATATGAGGACAGCAGGTATGTATAGGAGGGTTCACTTTGTGCGAGCTAAATGCTAATTATTTTAAGTAGATATGGCAACATTTATTGACATCAAGGCCAAAACAGTGTATGGAGCAAGACATGGCCTGGAGACGCTGAGCAACTTAATTACTGGCGCAATTAAGTAAGTGTATAAACCGACGTCATCTTGTCATTCAGAATTCCAAAAATAAAGGTTGATACGAAGAGAGTACTTTTCCTTACTTCCTTTACCATCACTATGAGCTACGATCTACGAGATGTAGAACTCGAAATTTCAAGTAAGAATTCCTGGCTGTCGTTGGCTTGTGGCCCTGATCAAGAAATTAAAGTTCGAGATTGCGCTTGTTCGGATATCAAGGAGGTAGAAACTTGCTCTGCTCCTGGTAGTTTAAGGACTTTATCTTTTTATTCGTCTTTACGCTTTGGTATTATGAAGCGATCAACTCTGCAAAGTAAAGTGTTTGTATTAGTATTTCAAATACATCCTGGCAAATATAGGCGCAGAATGCACTTAGCACGTCCATTGTGACAAGCAATCTGCATATAAGTCACCTAAGCACAATCGATGCTAGGACAATTTTTTGAAGATACACAAGATAAGTTTTTAAATTATACCTTACCTTTCTAGTAATGGGTTAATAATGGTGGCTGGGGTTCGAATTCGGGACCGTCCAATGTTTCCCCATCGTGGTGTATTGCTAGATTGTTCTAGGAACTACATGCCTGTAAGATTCATCAAGTCAACTCTAGACGCAATGGCCGCATCAAAATTAAATGTCTTCCACTGGCATGTTACCGATTCTCAGAGTTTCCCATTGGAAATTACCAGAATTCCCGAACTACAAAGGTTACTATAACAATTTTAAGACTATAAGCCATTTTCATATACAAAAATCCTTCTAGATTTGGAGCCTATTCACCAGAACACGTTTACAGCCGCATCGATACCCAAAACATCATAAAGTACGCCAAAATCCGTGGTATTCGTGTTCTCGTCGAATTCGATGGGCCATCTCATGCTGGCAGTGGTTGGCAATGGGGACCAATGGCAGGACTGGGCAACCTGACAGTGTGTATGAACCAAAAACCATGGCGTTCATTCTGTTACCAACCACCCTGTGGTCAGTTGAATCCAGTCAATGAGAACGTCTACGGTTTGATAAAGGAAATCTTCGAAGACATTACTGAGTTTAGCTCCCCAGAGGAAACCATTCACATGGGAGGCGATGAAGTATTCATTCCATGTTGGAATGAAACCAAAGAAATTGTTGATAAAATGATCAAAACTGGATACGATAGAAGTGTTAGCAGTTTTCTCAAACTATGGGCTGAGTTCCATGCGAAGAATCTCGAATCCTGGGATGAAGTTAATCAACGGCAACATCCAAATATTCAAGTTCCAAAGTCTGTCATTCTATGGTCAAGCCATTTGACTGATCCTAAAATAATTGCCGGTCACTTACCAAAAGAGCGATATATAATTCAAACATGGGTAGACTCATCGGTAACTCTGAATCGGGATCTTCTCGCGATGGGTTATCGTATAATCGTATCGACTAAAGATGCTTGGTATCTGGATCATGGATTCTGGGGCCAAACAAAGTACTATAATTGGAAGAAAGTCTATGGCAATCAAATGATCCGGAATCCAAATATGCTTGGCGGAGAAGTATGCATGTGGAGTGAATATGTTGACGAAAATTCTTTAGGTAAAACCATAATCCGAGTCTTAACAAACAGTAGTTTAATTTTGATTTACAGATGGACGTGTTTGGCCTCGAGCTGGAGCAGCGGCGGAAAGACTTTGGTCAGATCCAAACATATCGGCTATGTTGGTAGAACCAAGATTTTATCGCTACAGAGACAGATTGATTGCACGAGGTATTAGGCCAGATGCAGTCACACCCAAGTGGTGTGTACTTCATGAGGGTGAATGTTATTGAAATCGTCCCAAATATTTAAACTATTCATACCAGTAAAATGATATATTTTTTAATGACTTTACTTTGTTTATGTTTTTAAGAGAATAAAGTTTGTAAAATCGTATAAATCTAAAAAATAACTACAACAACGATGTTTTATAAGTATGGAGCAATATTCGAAGAACCCTATAACTGAACAAAATCTTGTCTAGTCCTGCATAAATCCGAGCTAATTAGTTCCATCTGGATTTGTTAATTTAAATCACGAAAATGAAAGTAAGACCCAAGTCAATTCAAAAAAAATTCCGAAATTAAGTTAAATTGTTCTACCCAGATACCTTGCCTGAGATAGGGACTAGTCAATCGATGTCGAAAGGTAAACATAACCCATGCAGTCAGTTGTAAGCCGGTAACTGCAGCAAGCAGGTTTATGTTATGGATTCTCAGTCGTTAATCACTATAATAAGAATCATCATCTCTACACATGTTGTCCATTGATTTCGAAAAAGCGTTTGATAGTGTAAATCGAGAGATTATATAGCATACCATAAAAGTAAGTTAAATTTTATATCGGCAGTGGAGTTTGGCAAGGTTGTATACTATCACCACAGCTCTTTTTCGTGATTTTTAGTGATGTCCACAAGAAGTGATGGAATTAAATGGAGCTTTACATCCTATCTCAAACACCACCTACTGCTTTGGTGGCAGAGACAAACTTGGTAGTTATGACGATTAACTCTGCCTTCCCTCGAACTTGTTTACATCTCATATCAGTACTGTAGTTTCCTACAGTCATCTCGATGGTCGTTGCTACCAAATTAGACGTTAGCAGCCACATAACTATCCTGGAATCGTGCTGCAAATGGCTACAGTACATGGAAATTGAAATGTCAAAAGTAAAAAAAAAAAAAATAGGGATTCTCTCTGAGCATTGCCTTCTGGGGAAGCACGCTAGAAGAATAGGTTTAACGACGGACATATGCAGGTATTATGATGAACTACATGTAACAGAGGATATTACTCATTTATTCTATGAATGTCAGCCATTACCCGGAGTAGAATAAAGTACCTGGGAAGATACTTTTTCAACAATTTAGAAGAGGTTGGTTGCTTGAACAAAATTGAAGCCATATTTAGGTTCTGTAGGGAAATTAAATGTATGGTTTGTCATCAGTTTCATCATATTGGGTTTTACTCAAAACAGAATTCTTTCTTTAACTAATCAAATTCATAACATTTTTCTTCTGACAAATTGCTGTGGTTCAGTAGAAATTGAATGAATCAAACCCAAGTAAATTAGTTAATGTGCTATAGCCTCAGTATTCCAGGATAAAGCCTCATGAAAAATGAACTAAATTAATTAACTGCACCCATTTCATGAAAACAGTCTCACCACATTATTTTCTTTTTCTTTTTTTTCCCCCCGGTTTTCACTGCTCTGTCAGTCTAAGCCGTGCCTATAAAAATTCATTCCGGCTCCTTTCTCGGTCTATACATACATATACTACCGTCAAACAGCCAACCTTAATTCAATACAAATGCATTGCAAAAATTCATTAAAATATCCTCTGAATTCTATAGAAGCTGTTCCAGCAGATACTACTGCTGCAGGAAGTAACCTAGCTTCATCGAAGGACGGGATACGGAGTGCGGTCGCCATTTCTCGTTTTTTTTATTGAATTTAATTCATTAATGCATCAGAAAGGCCGCACATCGATGCAGCATACACACATACATACATACAGAAAAAATTAAAACAAAAAAAAATATTCTTTTCTTGTGCTGCGTCCGAGGCAGAAGCAGAAGGAGTGCATAGATCAACAATGGTACAAACCATCATCATCATCATCAGTAGTTAGGTTGTAATTAAAAATTTTAATTTACTTTGAGAGAACAGAGTTGTGGTAGCTGATTTGTCCACTTTTTTTCTCTCGTTTACTGCCAGGACTCTCTTACTGACTGTGACTACAGACTTAACTTCAAAGCTGGGCTGAAAGCTAGCGGTACCCACTTTGTTTAAAGTCCTGTTTATTGTTTTTATTTTCTCCCCTATTCCTAATCATCATTCTATTATTTGTATTTTGTTTTTGTTGCCTCCCTCGGGGTTGATACGGTTCTTGTGCATTCCGTATAGAACTACCACCCTCTGCTCAGAATTATTTCTTCGACTCTACAGTTTACACATGTCACCACCTCGGAGCTAGCTCATTTTTAAAATGATTTCTGTACGAGGCTGGTGCTTCGAAAGGATATTGCTTTCAGTCCAATAACTGTGCAAAAGAAAGAATTGGGTATGTAAAGTCATTCACAGTGCACTGGTCGAGACGAGAAACGAGTACTTGCAGAGCCCTAGACAGGACGATTATGTTAATGGAACAATGCAACTTAACGTGACAAAATTTAATATGCGTAAATATTTGCTCCGTTGAACTTTTACAGATATTTTTTAAATTCACCATTGTGAAGGCTTATTCTCATTTCGAAAGACAGCCATTTCACATTATCCTAATGGATAAATTGTCATTAACAATTAGGGTGATCATCTGCATGTGTAGTGTTCCAAAACGGGTTAGCCAGACAGGAAGAAATTGGTTCGGTTAATTGTGGTAATCGCAATCAACAGGATGTTTTTTTTTTGTAATTTAATAAATCTCTAGGGACTTTTGTTTTTTGGATAATTAAAAAAGAGAGTTCTGAAGATCTGCGACAGTTTTTTTGGGAATACAAAAACCTGCTACACATTCACACTATGACTTAATCGAACTCTCCAACATAACTTCGAAGTATGTGTATCGAACTGGTCATCTCCAATGAACTTCGTGCGGCAGTAAACAATGAAAACCGAGTAATAAAATGGACAATGGCATCGTATCTAAAGGATCTTAACTACATTTACAATTTGTACCCTGTTGAAACACAAAATAATGATAATGAACTTGTTTAACCCTGTTGAGGCCAACAAAATGTATTTAAAGACAACCATGACGGAAAGAAAAGCAGTGAGCTCTATGTTGCCAAAATCCGGTACATGTTTGGATTAGTTCGGAGGAACTGTTTCCGAATGCACGCGGCACAGGGTAATCAGATTTGCCGAGTTACCGAAATTGGCCATCGCCCTGTAGAGTGATCTCAAATTCCTTGCTGTACAACAAATTCAGCTTCCTATTTGGAAAGTAACACATTGACCATATATTCTCCCAACCAGCCGGAAACATAATTTTGAAACCAGAAAGCAATCATAAAAAAAGGTCATCGACCGTGGAATAGTTTCGAACGAACCTGGTCTAGTCTGCAAAAGGAATTTTAAGCGGATCTTTGAACTACTGCCAAGGCCTTTGGAAAACAGTCTCTGTAAATTATTTCACAGAAAGCTAACGGCGCTTAGCTCACAGCATAATGTCAAACATTGTTGACTTTCAGGATAGGAATACGTACATGTATTTTCAATAATCCTATCCCATGTCGAATTTCTGAGCTTTGAGTATTTTCAAAATCTTGCAGATGAGAAAATGAATAATGTCATGGAAGTCACTTATTTTCATTAGAAACTAGCGGATCCCGGCGTGCTTCGCTATGCATGAATACAAACATTGAATCAAATTCCTTGGATTCTTTTATGTTTTTTTTATAAGGAAAAAAATGCAAAAACAAAATAGTTAATCAATTTAATACAATACATAGTCCCAAAATTTGAGTAAAAATCACAAATTACGACTTTCCCTCGATTTTCTGGGTGAAATAGGCAACAAAGAATAAAAGGGTTGAACCAAAAGACCTACAATCGGATGATCTAAAATTTAGGCAACTTCGTTGCAAGATATGTGGCATTTGGCAGCCAATGAGGTATTTATGGAACATTACCGCACATCGATGAAAGAGAGACTCTTTGCCCAGATCCCGAAATTTGAGTAAAAATCACAAATTACGACTTTCCCTCGATTTTCTGGGTGAAATAGGCAACAAAGAATAAAAGCGTTGAACCAAAAGACCTACAATCGGATGATCTAAAACTTAGGCATTGCAAGATATGTGGCACTTGGCAGCCAATGGGGTATTTATGGAACAATGCCGAACATCGATGAAAGAGAGACTCTTTGCCCAGGTCCCGAAATTTAGGTAAAAATCACAAATTACGACTTTCCCTCGATTTTCTGGGTGAAATAGGCAACAAAGAATAAAAGGGTTGAACCAAAAGACCTACAATCGGATGATCTAAAACTTAGGCATTGCAAGATATGTGGCACTTGGCAGCCAATGGGGTATTTATGGAACAATGCCGAACATCGATGAAAGAGAGACTCTTTACCCAGGTCCCGAAATTTAGGTAAAAATCACAAATTACGACTTTCCCTCGATTTTCTGGGTGAAATAGGCAACAAAGAATAAAAGGGTTGAACCAAAAGACCTACAATCGGATGATCTAAAACTTAGGCATTGCAAGATATGTGGCACTTGGCAGCCAATGGGGTATTTATGGAACAATGCCGAACATCGATGAAAGAGAGACTCTTTGCCCAGGTCCCGAAATTTAGGTAAAAATCACAAATTACGACTTTCCCTCGATTTTCTGGGTGAAATAGGCAACAAAGAATAAAAGGGTTGAACCGAAAGACCTACAATCGGATGATCTAAAACATAGGCAACTTCGTTGCAAGATATATGGCATTTGGCAGCCAATGGGGTATTTATGGAACAATGCCGAACATCGATGAAAGAGAGACTCTTTGCCCAGGTCCCGAAATTTGGGTAAAAATCACAAATTACGACTTTCCCTTGATTATCTGGGTGAAATAGGCAACAAAGAATAAAAGGGTTGAACGCAAAGACCCACAACCGGATGATCTAAAACTTAGGCATTGCAAGATATGTGGCACTTGGCAGCCAATGCGGTATTTATGGAACAATGCCGAACATCGATGAAAGAGAGACTCTTTGCCCAGGTCCCGAAATTTAGGTAAAAATCACAAATTACGACTTTCCCTCGATTTTCTGGGTGAAATAGGCAACAAAGAATAAAAGGGTTGAACCAAAAGACCTACAATCGGATGATCTAAAACATAGGCAACTTCGTTGCAAGATATGTGGCATTTGGCAGCCAATGGGGTATTTATGGAACAATGCCGAACATCGATGAAAGAGAGACTCTTTGCCCAGGTCCCGAAATTTAGGTAAAAATCACAAATTACGACTTTCCCTCGATTTTCTGGGTGAAATAGGCAACAAAGAATAAAAGGGTTGAACCAAAAGACCTACAATCGGATGATCTAAAATTTAGGCAACTTCGTTGCAAGATATGTGGCATTTGGCAGCCAATGAGGTATTTATGGAACATTACCGCACATCGATGAAAGAGAGACTCTTTGCCCAGATCCCGAAATTTGAGTAAAAATCACAAATTACGACTTTCCCTCGATTTTCTGGGTGAAATAGGCAACAAAGAATAAAAGGGTTGAACCAAAAGACCTACAATCGGATGATCTAAAACTTAGGCATTGCAAGATATGTGGCACTTGGCAGCCAATGGGGTATTTATGGAACAATGCCGAACATCGATGAAAGAGAGACTCTTTGCCCAGGTCCCGAAATTTAGGTAAAAATCACAAATTACGACTTTCCCTCGATTTTCTGGGTGAAATAGGCAACAAAGAATAAAAGGGTTGAACCAAAAGACCTACAATCGGATGATCTAAAACTTAGGCATTGCAAGATATGTGGCATTTGGCAGCCAATGAGGTATTTATGGAACATTACCGCACATCGATGAAAGAGAGACTCTTTGCCCAGATCCCGAAATTTGAGTAAAAATCACAAATTACGACTTTCCTTCGATTTTCTGGGTGAAATAGGCAACAAAGAATAAAAGGGTTGAACCAAAAGACCTACAATCGGATGATCTAAAACTTAGGCATTGCAAGATATGTGGCATTTGGCAGCCAATGTGGTATTTATGGAACATTACCGCACATCGATGAAAGAGAGACTCTTTGCCCAGATCCCGAAATTTGAGTAAAAATCACAAATTACGACTTTCCCTCGATTTTCTGGGTGAAATAGGCAACAAAGAATAAAAGGGTTGAACCAAAAGACCTACAATCGGATGATCTAAAACTTAGGCATTGCAAGATATGTGGCATTTGGCAGCCAATGTGGTATTTATGGAACATTACCGCACATCGATGAAAGAGAGACTCTTTGCCCAGATCCCGAAATTTGAGTAAAAATCACAAATTACGACTTTCCCTCGATTTTCTGGGTGAAATAGGCAACAAAGAATAAAAGGGTTGAACCAAAAGACCTACAATCGGATGATCTAAAACTTAGGCATTGCAAGATATGTGGCACTTGGCAGCCAATGGGGAATTTATGGAACAATGCCGAACATCGATGAAAGAGAGACTCTTTGCCCAGGTCCCGAAATTTAGGTAAAAATCACAAATTACGACTTTCCCTCGATTTTCTTGGTGGAATAGGCAACAAAGAATAAAAGGGTTGAACCAAAAGACCTACAAACGGATGATCTAAAACATAGGCAACTTCGTTGCAAGATATATGGCATTTGGCAGCCAATGGGGTATTTATGGAACAATGCCGAACATCGATGAAAGAGAGACTCTTTGCCCAGGTCACGAAATTTAGGTAAAAAGCACAAATTACGACTTTCCCTCGATTTTCTGGGTGAAATAGGCAACAAAGAATAAAAGGGTTGAACCAAAAGACCTACAATCGGATGATCTAAAACTTAGGCATTGCAAGATATGTGGCACTTGGCAGCCAATGGGGTATTTATGGAACAATGCCGAACATCGATGAAAGAGAGACTCTTTGCCCAGGTCCCGAAATTTAGGTAAAAATCACAAATTACGACTTTCCCTCGATTTTCTGGGTGAAATAGGCAACAAAGAATAAAAGGGTTGAACCAAAAGACCTACAAACGGATGATCTAAAACATAGGCAACTTCGTTGCAAGATATATGGCATTTGGCAGCCAATGGGGTATTTATGGAACAATGCCGAACATCGATGAAAGAGAGACTCTTTGCCCAGGTCCCGAAATTTGGGTAAAAATCACAAATTACGACTTTCTCTTGATTGTCTGGGTGAAATAGGCAACAAAGAATAAAAGGGTTGAACGCAAAGACCCACAACCGGATGATCTAAAACTTAGGCATTGCAAGATATGTGGCACTTGGCAGCCAATGGGGTATTTATGGAACAATGCCGAACATCGATGAAAGAGAGACTCTTTACCCAGGTCCCGAAATTTAGGTAAAAATCACAAATTACGACTTTCCCTCGATTTTCTGGGTGAAATAGGCAACAAAGAATAAAAGGGTTGAACCAAAAGACCTACAATCGGATGATCTAAAACATAGGCAACTTCGTTGCAAGATATGTGGCATTTGGCAGCCAATGGGGTATTTATGGAACAATGCCGAACATCGATGAAAGAGAGACTCTTTGTCCAGGTCCCGAAATTTAGGTAAAAATCACAAATTACGACTTTCCCTCGATTTTCTGGGTGAAATAGGCAACAAAGAATAAAAGGGTTGAACCAAAAGACCTACAATCGGATGATCTAAAACTTAGGCATTGCAAGATATGTGGCACTTGGCAGCCAATGGGGTATTTATGGAACAATGCCGAACATCGATGAAAGAGAGACTCTTTACCCAGGTCCCGAAATTTAGGTAAAAATCACAAATTACGACTTTCCCTCGATTTTCTGGGTGAAATAGGCAACAAAGAATAAAAGGGTTGAACCAAAAGACCTACAATCGGATGATCTAAAACATAGGCAACTTCGTTGCAAGATATGTGGCATTTGGCAGCCAATGGGGTATTTATGGAACAATGCCGAACATCGATGAAAGAGAGACTCTTTGTCCAGGTCCCGAAATTTAGGTAAAAATCACAAATTACGACTTTCCCTCGATTTTCTGGGTGAAATAGGCAACAAAGAATAAAAGGGTTGAACCAAAAGACCTACAAACGGATGATCTAAAACATAGGCAACTTCGTTGCAAGATATGTGGCATTTGGCACCCAATGAGGTATTTATGGAACATTACCGCACATCGATGAAAGAGAGACTCTTTGCCCAGGTCCCGAAATTTAGGTAAAAATCACAAATTACCACTTTCCCTCGATTTTCTGGGTGAAATAGGCAACAAAGAATAAAAGGGTTGAACCAAAAGACCTACAATCGGATGATCTAAAACATAGGCAACTTCGTTGCAAGATATGTGGCATTTGGCAGCCAATGAGGTATTTATGGAACATTACCGCACATCGATGAAAGAGAGACTCTTTGCCCAGATCCCGAAATTTGAGTAAAAATCACAAATTACGACTTTCCCTCGATTTTCTGGGTGAAATAGGCAACAAAGAATAAAAGGGTTGAACCAAAAGACCTACAAACGGATGATCTAAAACATAAGCAACTTCGTTGCAAGATATGTGGCATTTGGCAGCCAATGAGGTATTTATGGAACAATGTATGGAACATCGATGAAAGAGAGACTCCTTGCTTGAAGATCCCCATTCAGAAAAATTTTCGATTTTGTGCAGGTCCCGAAATTTAGGTAAAAACAACGTGTATTTGTCGTGTGTATGACATTAGCACACAGTGTACATACAGCACACGCTCAAAGCGCCTACGTATTTGTTGTTTTTTTTGTTTTATGGGCGAAATCAGATGTTGACATAAAAAATTATAACTCACGAACGCGTCGAGTTTCGTTCAAACTTTAGATAAAACAGCTACACGACCATGCAAACAAACCTTAAAAATTTGATCGAATTCGGTTTGACTGTTCGTGAGTTATAAAGTCACAATGCATTTGCAACAATTTTCTGTATACATAACATACATATATAAAATATAGATATCGATATATAGATATAGAGATAGAGATATGCACAGATAGATATGCGCTAAAGAAACTTCTTTAAACCATAGTAAGAAACCAGTTGTATTTATAACAAACTTATCTTCCGCAGTGGTATATGCCGGACTCTTTGATCAAGGTTGTCACATCAATACTCTTTATTGATCCTTCATGCAATCACAAAGGATACCTTGAGAAACAAGTGAGGAAGTTCTTACTTTGAAAAATTTAGTAAAGCACTTGAGGCAAACGTGCATCACGGTATTATGATATTATCCAACCCAATGATATAAATATGTATAACAACTACGACTTAATAAAGTACTGACCGCAATCTACATACATACATACATATGTACTTTGATTGTGGGTACAATAATAGTTTACGGAAATATAGCTGAGTGAATTTATGTATGATACAACAACGATCCAATGTGAAAGCGATAGCACGTTTAAAGCACAGGGAGTCCCCGAATTTAAAAAATCACATTATATGTGTATTTACGGGTATCCACCTAAACTAATCTACATTAAATTTGTATGACTTCATTTCATCATCAACAGTTTTAATTATAATAACTGCAAGGTACTTACTCAAAATTAAAACATTTCACCATCGAACACAACAGAACAAAAATATTAAATCCATAAATGATTTCTATTCAATGCAAACAGCATATACCATATAATAAATATTCCTTAATTAAAACTGTTCTATTATTGTTCAAGCAGGCCATTGTTCAAATTCAAACCGCATTTTGAAAAATAATAAAATAACTCCACATTGTGTGGGTATGAAAATGTCCTTCCATTTGAATATATTCTCACATAATGCCTGCATATGTGACTAAATGTATAAAATATGCTCATGTGATTACAAAATAGTTATTTTTTTTTACAAATACATAACCTAGGGCAAGATAAAAATTGCTGAGCAAAACGTTTTATCCATTTGTTTAACGAATCCATGAAGAACTCAAAACTAAACTCATTCGTAACAAACTAAAAATATAATTATTCTATTCTGAATTATTGAGATACCCTATCTTGTATCTGCGTGATATAGTTAGGAAGAAGTAATACTAGGTACTTGTTGGTTTTCGACTGGTTATAATGTTAACAACTTCAGACAGTAAACGGTGTACCTTAGTACGAGCTAAATTTAAACGAAATTAGAGGTCGGCTAGATTTGTCTACCCCTCTGCACTCAAGTCAATTTGGATACAGAAAAGGAAAATCAACAGAAGAAGATAGAAAATCTTGTGAAGAAGATAGAAGGAACTATACTTTCCAAGGAAATAGCGCCTTGACATAGGGGGCGCATTCGATAACACACGACTTAATAGCAAGAGCAATTAGTAGAAGAGGTATCGAAGATTCGACCAACCAATGGATACGGGCCATGCTGAAATGTCGAATTATTACTTCCTCCTCTGGAGGAGTGTCAGTGTCTGTGACTGCAGTTAAGGGATGTACTCAGGGAGGAGTCCTTTCTCCCCTTCTATGGTGTCATCGACAGTCATCGACAATTTCCTAGTCGATCTTCAGAGATTAGGCTACATCGCAATTGGTTATGCAGATGACTTGGCGATTTTTATCATTGGTAAACACAGTACGATCATTTCTAGTGTCATACAATGTGCTTTACTATACGTGTCAATGCTTGCAAATCCATTCTAGTGCCTTTTACAAAAAAAACTGGTCAATCTAGGACCTATCACGTTCAAAGGCACCACTTTAGTCTATTCCAGTGAGGTTAAATATCTCTGTGTCATCGTTGATAAACGGCTTAGCTGGAATTCTCATATCAAGTCCGCCATTGAGCGCGCCACTAGGGCCATGTGCGCCAGTAGACGCCTATAAGGCAGAACTTGGGGTCTAAGTCCAAAAATGATACATTGGTTGTATACAATGATGGTGAGGCCCATTATCACGTACGTGGCCACTGTTTGGTGGCTGCCCCACGGCAGCTTTAGAAGCGGTTGTGGGGCTCTCTCCCCTACAAATCTTCATTAGGAACACGGCCGCTAGATGCGCTATTCAGCTGCAACTAGAATACAAGTATAAATCAGGCGACCATGTGGGACACCTGAGAATTCTTGACTCAATTCCCAAAAAGGACATGTTCTGTACTATCCCCGACATTATGGTCAGGGAGTACTGTTTCGGTAGGTTATTTGAGGTAGACATATTGGGCCGTGCAAACTGGTCTAATGGTGTTCCGACACTGAACCCTGATCTGGTACACAGACGGATCAAATATGTAAACTGTGGTTGGTGCTGGCGTCTTTGGACCCAACACCAAAGTTTCTATACCAATGGGAATGTGTCCCACGGTTTTCCAGGCTGAACCCATGCCATTGAGATCTGAGCTTTTCAGATAGCCAGGCAACACTTAAAGCACAGTCGTCCAATTTAATGGACTCTATATTAGTTAAATGCTTCTACGATGCACTACAATCTCTTGCCAGACACAATAGGGTAAAATTTGGTTGCGTCCCTGGTCATCAATGAATTGTAAGCAATGAATTTGCAGATGAACTAGCTAGGGCTGGCTCAGAATCTGCGGTCATAGGACCTGAACCTTACTGTTCACTGCCACACTTACACGCACTTTTAATTCTTGCGAACACAAACTTCGTCTGGTCCACTGGGAAAATATCTCGGGGCTGAGACAATACAAAAAACTAGCTTATGCTTGAATGTCAAAAACAATTATCTTCAGATCCTTGATAATTTACACCTTCGCCTTGAAATTGAAAGAATAGAATTGAGATCTCCTTCTACTCGAGCCCGCCACCTAAGGCATGGTCTTCCTCCAGTGCATTGTTCTTCGGGGTTTGATTCGAAGACCTAGCCATCTCAAACGACTAATGGACAGGTTTTTGACTAGGTCGATGTCATTGTACAGCTCTTATAGTTTGTCGTTGAATCTCCGCCTCCAAAGCTCGTCAACACAAACGGGACCGAATATTTTACGAAATTTTTTTTTCTCGAAAAGACTGAGGATTTCTTCATCCGCTTTCAATAAAGTTCATGCTTCAGCGCCATAAAGGAGGACTGGGATGATCAAGGTCTTATATAGAGTCTTTTTAGTTGTTCGGAACAGGGTCTTACTACTCCATTGCCTTCTCAGCACAAAGAAAGAGAAACAGCGATGGGCAAAATTATACTTCGTTTCATTTCTGTTAAGGTGTTGATACCAGAGCCAAGGTAGACAAAGTCTCTTACTACCTCAAAGTTATAGCTGCCAATTTTGACGTTCTATCCAATTCTTCAATGTTGTGACACACTTCTTGTTGACAGCGTATACTTGGTTTTGCCCTCGTTTATAGCTAAACCCATTTTGACAGCTTCTTTGCACCGCCGCCGCTTTGTATGCTTCTTGTCTAGCTGCATGTGCTTACCGGCACTCTTCGTCAAACCAGAGGTTTCTTGATGGTGGTCCTGTGAAACCCAGCACTTTTGATGGCATGTTGGCAGCGTTGTCACTGGTCTTCGGCACTTGATGCTGGCGGCAGAGGAGTCGTTGAGAGATTTCGGTACACGCGTTCCGCGAAGATTCTGGCGATTGCAGCTTTTCGACATTAAATCTTCTCACAGTAGTTCTTCTTAGTTGTGGCGTTTGGGATACCCGCATTCGTTCCTTGGCTGCAACAAGGTAGTGATCCGAGTCGTTGGTGACTGCTCGGAAGGTTGGGACTTCCAGAATTAGGGAGGCATTCCTTGCGTGGATTGCAATGTGATCGATTACAGCAAAAATGTCAATCATAAAGAATCATTTTGGACTTCAGTCAATTTACCATTTTCTTGTCGCAACGTAAGCCTATTTCTTGGCCCTCCTAGGTTGGGCAAATGCGCCTGTTGCACCCCAGCAACTTGTGTTATAACATTAATTGAAACTTGTATTTATAGAAAATATAAGGGCTCTGAACTTTCAGTAACTAATAAGTTTATGGTGTCACCCAATAACATTTAAGACTTTCACTAGAAACGATTGAACATTTATTTGTCAATTGGTAAGACCATGCCATAATCTTCTATACGTTCCTAACTATCCTAACCAAAATGATCATACCCTATACTATCGGATATTAAAAGCAATCATCAAATCATGTTCATATTATTTGAAGCATAATTATACTCACATCTCATTGTCTCTGGCAGCGGCAGAGTGGTTTGGTTCCAAGCTCACCAAGTCATCCGCAATGGATTCTGTACACCAGCATACTACATACATTTATAGTACAGTTGAATGAAAGAATAGATTTTTTGTAATGGAAAACCTATTCTCTGGTGAAATGAAAATTTTAATTGAAATATGTGATGAATATAAAACGCCTCCCAACGCCCCGCCGCTGATGAACCCAAACTAAATCACCCACAAGCCAAGTCAAATTCATCTACACGCTCACAGCCACACCACACACACCGGAAAGACAAAGGACGAGATGTGTGGGATTTCTCCATGTGATGTGATGTGTTTGCAAAACAATGGAATTTCTGAATTAATATTTTTATATTTATTACTTTTTCCAATCTCTCTCTCTCCAAAAGTTACTGCCTATATGCTGGTGGAAAACGAGATCTTTGCCGTGTGTTTTTGTTTTCTCCGTTTCCAGTCATGTTCCAGCAATCATTCAAAGATCCTTTTTTTTTTTTTTTTGAAAATATCCCATATCCATGGAGAAAAAAAAAATCAACAAAAACTGACTTTTGTTCTCTGACAATAGAACTTTATTTTACAACATTTGGTACTCGAGACGTGAAGTATATCCACCACCTCGTCAGCATAGACTGGGCTGGGGTGTGTAATGCATATTTTATGGTTAGCAGTTGGACTTGGATGATTTTGGTGTGTTTTTTTTAGTAATGATGTTAACGTGTGTTTAGATATGTATACATGCTGGGTGAAGTTGATTAAATTCGAAAGTTGTAAGGGAGCGATGATTAAATCAGCGGAAAACACACAAAAAAACGACGGTACGATGTTATTTTATTTTGATTGTGATGTTGATGTCGTTTTTGGTTCTATCACAGTATCGCATACGAGTGCACAGATTGGAAAAAAAAATGAAAAGGGTGAGTAAGGTTGAGTGGGCGTGTATGTATTGAGAAAGGCGCATTTCGTCGACCTATTAACAATGGCTTTCTTTTCAGAACTTTGTATTGTACGATTGCAAATTAATTAAATAAATGTATTAAGGGGACTTGAGCTCCAAATGTGCTTATTGAGTTGGTTTGTATTATAAATGATGATGAAGGGTTGCTTGATCGACTGATATTGGTGGAAGAGTCACATTGTAAAGATAATGGAAAGGTTAAACATGACAGTTGGCTATACGGCTCCATTGCATTAGGTACCCATTTCGTTATGACCTTATGAATTAATTCACTCGAAGTTTTTCTCTGTTCATATCTACCTATTCAATTGGTTGACCTTTGACATTTACCTTCAATTTGGGGAGTAAAAAGAAACTGCATAATCATGAAATACGATGACCGTTGTTCGGAATCTAAAAGGTCAAGGTGGATTGGAAGAAAAGCAAATTGGTCGATAACTGAAGTGTGCTGGTTCTTACTCAAGCCGTTTAGTGCTTAAATTGGGATTTTTATTGTTTTAGATTTACCATATTATTTTTATTATAAACATCTTCCCACCAAAGGGAGAGGAAATATATTAAAATTCATCCAGGGCCGCTAATTGCACTTCCTGCATTGGTACTTTCTGTATTTGGTACTTTTGTTTTAGTACCGACGTCGATTAAATCCTCATTCACTTTTAATTTTCAAAATTAGTAGCATCCGCATTCGAAAGTTCTTACATTGAGCTTTGATTTTTGAAACAACGCAAAAAGTTAGTGACACTTGAGAGTTTATCTCTATGAAAAAGTACTTTACTTTTTTTGTCCTCGTTTATTACCATAGGGGTTGGAGACAATACTCAACCTAAAACCCCTAGACCTCTTTGTACAAGAATCCGCCGAAAGTAGTGCCCTTCGAATAAGCCAAACTGGAAGCTGGAAACCCAGTCTTCTATGGCACGCACAGATTCTACAGAAATATGCGGGCAATGTAGTATGCACAGACATAACCCTCCTTCTTGACTTTACAAGACCATTCGTCACTTACTTTCCTAAGTAGAGAGGAATGGAAGGAAAAACAACCACCAGTTAATGGATCAACGATACCCATTTACACGGATGGTTCCAAGATGTGACACCGGCGTTGGTGCAGGTTTCTTTTCCGAAATTCCCGGAATGTCCAGCTTGATCAGACTCCCTGACTACAGCAGTGTTTTCCAAGCTGAGGCCCTGGCAGTGACAACAGCTGCTAAACAGGTTGCAATGAGGGCATTACCACACGCTGATATTACCTTCTTCATTGACAGCCAAGCGGCAATAAAAGCGATTTCTGCCGTTGAAATAAAATCGAAGCTAATAGGTCGCTGTCACGAAGAGCTTCAGGTTCTTGGCGCGCAGTACACCGTAAGACTTTGGTGGGTTCCCGGACATAAAGGTGTGCCGGGAAATGAAAGAGCTGATGAACTGGCAAGGAAAGGATCATCACTTGAACTAAACGCAGCAGACACTGCAGTAAAAATATACTTGTAGCATTAAATGAGAAATGGACCACGCTCGACTCTTGTGTCACAACTAGGAAAATGTGGCCACTCTACAACAAACAAAAAACCGAGAGAATCTTACAAATGAGTAAAAAATCCTTGTCTTCTCTCGTGAGTATAATTACCGGACACAATATGCTGAAATATCACACAAAGAAGATGAGACTCAGCACGGACGACCTACGCAGAAGCTGTGGTGACGAGGAGGTGCATAAGGATACTCTACACTTCCTCTGTCACATACACAGCACTCTGTCAATTCAGAAACAAAATTCTAGAAAGACATTTCTTCCAAGATTTAGAAGAACTTTCCGACATCTCGTCTTTAAATCACCTCGGGATGGCTTGAAGATCCATAGGTTTTTCATAGGTTCTTTAAAAAGGGCATCACAATGATCTAAGTGTAACGGGTGCAAGCTTCTCTTTTCCCGTCAACCCATTAACCCAACCTAACCTTACCAATCCTATGTTGGCCTTCAATGACTTGTAAAAGACTGGTAAATTATTCTAATAGTATGTATTTCTTCTACTTAATCTACATGCACGCATTGTATTTATTCCACACAGTCCATGTCCCTAGATTAGAAGGAGCTGTTCATTTTGACATGCATTTAATTATTTTTTACAGTTCAAGAGATTTTTTAACATTACGTTCAAGAGTAGACTAACTAACTTTTCCAAAATTCAACAATCCTTTTAAACCATATTCATAGATTCAACAGGATGATGACTCTTAAATTTGTGCTGCAAAATTTGTTTAAAGTTGAATACTTACAAGGCCTAGAGCTCCTGATTTGGCAATCATATTCTCTAAACCTGAACATTGTGAAAAAATGTTTGGAAAAGTTAATTAGTAAGGTAAACTGTTCTATAGTGAACCATGTCCCAAAGTGAATTACTCGAATATAAGGGATCGTTTCAGTCAATAACAACAAGTTATGAGCCATACCAGCCAGCATGTCACGATTTATGACATGGCTGATTTTATCGGTATAGCCTATTAATCACGAATTCCTTCCGAAAGACATGCATGTTTCCATTTAATAAAACTGTTTTTGCCGAGATTGACTTCTTACCTAGTTCAGTCACTGATCGTCCAAACTTTGAAGTATTGCTGTTGAAAAATCGCATTCAGTAAATATAAATATTGATGCCGCTTCAGAATTTTTCAGAAAAATAAAATGCAAATCCTTACGGAAACAGATACTGTGGATGTTTTCCAAAGTGAACCCCAAAAAAACAAATAAAGAGAAGTTTTTAAGCCAGAAAGATTTCAGACCATCTGTTAAAGCACAGCAAAGAAGAACTAACAGACTTACCTACTAGGAAAAAAGATAGAAGCTTGATAGCAACTCACATCCTAGAAAAAGAGGAAATCTTGTACCAAAAGCAAGTGCAAAAAGGACGATTGTAAGGAAGTAAAAACTGTCTGAGAAAAAATGTGAAAAAGACTGTGAGACAAGTATTGAAGGATTTTTCATCAGAATCTGATGTCTCCATCGTTTTGGAAAGTGATGGTCTTATGACAGATGAAGACTCGATTGAGAATCTTCAAGATGTAAGAAACAAATTTTTCAAACTTACAGGAGATCCTTTCGAAGGAGAATTTGTTCTGGTCGAGTTTTAAGGAAAGAAGAACTTAATCTACTACGTGGGAACAATTTTAAGTGTATCATGTGGATTATATGAGAAACAAGTCGGAGACACAACATATGTTCGCTCTGCCTGATGTTCCGGATTTGGCTACTGTTTTTAAGTGGGATATGAAAATGATTTTACCAGAAGTCCCTTGAGCATAGTGGTACTACCAGGCTCCAAAACTCATTCTATTTGTTCAATGTCAATTTTTCGGGTATTAATGTCCATTAAAAACTATAACTCGCTTATTTTTTGTTAGTTAAATTATAAAATTAAAAAAAATGGAGTGCATAACAATTGTTTTATTTACCTTTTCCATCATTGGTTCACTGTGCGCCAACAGTTCACAGTGTACACTATTCGATACACTTTAATAAAAACATAAAATTTTGAATTAAAGAAAGTTTAAAATTACTCTATAGGTATCCATATTATAGTTTGATGAACCAGAGATTCGTTTAAAATAATTTCTACGTCACCGTATCCAGAGGAGTAACGTCCAAATTGGAAGAAATTGGTTCACAGTGGAACAGTTTGCTCTAAACTTTCACTGATTTTGTTTAGTCAGTAAGTACAATACAGCATCAAGTTTTGAAATTGTATTAGTAAGAAATTGCCCACAATACATTAAAATAAACTTAGCCTTAATCAACTCACATGCATTGTATCATTTTAAGTTAAATATTGAAAAAATCAAGTGCGAACGCGTTACAATCCTTTGTTTACATCAAAGGCCTTTATGACATTAATGCAGCAAGGTGCTCCCCATCATCATCATCTTGCAAAGGCGAAATACTTTTGGTAGGGATGACTTAACTAGACATTACTTTTGTACAGCTCGTCCCTATAATTGGTATCACATGCACTTTTGAAATCTGTGGGTATCGATGTGAAACCCTTACGTTAAATTCAAAATTCAGTCGCTTTAGGAATATTTAGAAGATTAATTTTAAGGCCTGAAACCATGCTGTTGCCAAATGATACAAAACTTTCAAATAATATAAACATATTGGCGCAACTTTGATGGTCTTGTCAGATGCGGCTGACAAACATAGCTTTGTTTTACCACATATTACAGATGAGTTTATTTATGTTAAACTTCATTTTGAATTTAATGTATGTTAAACTCAGCTTCATAAATCCATTGACACTTAATCAAAACCTAAAGCTAGAACCCCTTGTCAATGAATGGTATTGGTTTGTTTGAATTCTCGGTATGTGTGTTAATAAATATTTTTTGTTGGAATGACCACATATTTAAAAGTCGTTGAGAACGTCGCGAAATGTCTAAGATTAATCAACGCAAGAAGTACCTTGCTTGCTCTAATTAGATTCGATATACAAGGTAAACATCAACCCCAAGTATAGCACTTACGTCTGGTCTCGTCCACCCAAAACCACTTTGCGCCTGCTAATAGCAGACAAAATTAGAACGGTGTCGACTCGGCGCTCGACCTCCGTAGAAATATGGCCACCCTCTCCCTGTTTTATTGCTTAGTTATAATTATAATAATGACAGGAAGTTCCCAACATGTACATACATACAAATACCATAGTCATGCTGGCAAACATTTTGTAGGTGCTGCAGTCTTATTCTTCTCCAAAACCTAACCTAACGCGCACTTTTTCTTTACGATTTTACCACTTTTTTTGAAATCCGTGTCAACATCAACAAAAACTATACTTAATAGATACCGTTCTGGCAGTATTCTTTCGATCTTATGCTCAACATGTTTATTTAGGTGCTTATGAAGCTCTTAAGAGCTTCGTCTCACTGTTAATAAAGTTGATAAACCTGCTAATATTAATAGTGTTCCGCAACTTTAACGTTATTTTGATTTACTTACGTACCTTCATATGTAAGTGCAACTTAGAGTGTGTTTGAACCTAAGCCTCAACAAACAACCCTCTTCAGTTAGCCTCAAGTTGTGCACAAACCTGTCAGCGCAAACGCGACAGTTTCTCTCTCGAAAAAACATTGGATATGTGTATCCGCGTTCACCATCATAATGTACAACTAAAGGATGACTAAAGTTTTGCATGGAATCTTCGTAGTTGTTAGGTATAGGGTCTTATTTTTTCCTTCTCAGACCAAAGAAACCATGATTGAAAAAGTTATTCTTCGTTTTATTTCTGTTTCTTTAATTTACCACCTTTAAGTTATTGCTATCGACTGTGACTTTTGGTACAATTCGTTCTGTGTTCATCTTATTAACAGCAAAAACTTAATTTGAACATAATTTATTCTTAGAATTATTTTGGCAGCTTCCGTTTCAATACTAGCAAAAGCATACCGGTGACTAGTGCCAATTATGTCAATATCTTAACTTAACATCAGGTCTGTTCATTTGCTAATATGCAAAAGAATGCAATTTTTAAATTCGATAGCATTTTCTTACGATTACTCACCTTACAGTTTTGACATTGTGTATCTGAATTCCTTTTTTAATATTCGAAGCCGTCGACGAAATTTTATTCATAAGTATGTAGGTACAGCAAAATATAATAAATATAGCAAAGGATTAAAAGATCAGAGAAATATTTGTAAATAGAAGAATTCTAATTGGAATCAATAAATCTATCTACGTATGTATGTCCATCTGTCATATGACAGATATGATATGAAATTGGATCTATTCAATTCGATTCAATACGAATAGTACATCAGCACCAGAAATCAAATATTTATTATTGTAAATACCGCGAGTTTCCTAAAAATCGCAGTGTAAATCGTCTTTAATGGTTTAATTTTTGAAAATTTGTGGTAGGGTATCCAACGATTTAATCCGCCTGATTGTGAATTTTTCCCTACTTTATCTTTCTGTTTACTACATGTTGTATGGTATCTAAATTTAATTTAAAGAATACGATTAGGCTGTAATGAAAAAAGTTCAAAAATATAATTCTGGCATACAAGATAAGAATTTATTTCTAATCTCACAAGAAGAAAATCCCCTTGAATTGAGATATGTATATTCTGCATGGGCGACTTCCGGGGGAGCTGATATACATATATTTTCGCTAAAGCACTACGATGTACGGAATTGTTCGATGTTAACCGTACTGATAGTATATCAATGAAATAAGTAAATGCGAAAAAAAATTCACAGAAACTTATTTAGATCATTTTAATGGGAATTCTTCATTTTCATATCAACAACATTCCCATTTACAAGCACGAGATTCAAGATGTACATATATTCGATGTTAAGCTTTTATAGGGATCAGTGACACATCTCGGAGTGCATCACTAATATTAATCGGAGACTGTTGTGGATTTTTACAAATAAAGTCAAACAGTAGTACTAGGAGTTTTATCCTTGTGTCAATGTCCAATAGGCTTTGGTCGTACGGACAGAAAACGGAAAAACTATCTAAAGTACTAACATAAAACATAAAAAAAAAAGTATTCCATAATTAATCACTCCCCAAACCATGCAGCCACACTAAATGCACATTACGTACGAATACCCTACCAAAAATCACTCAACATCTATACAGATTTACGATAATTTTCGGAGATCAATTTGATTTATGAGCGGAACTCATCCATGCACAAATCAAATGATTTCATGAATATTTCTACATACATACATTTGCAATCCTTTGCTCCGTTCCAGTCCTCGATTGACCGCAAAAAAGACCGTGCATTTCATTTCATTTGTATTCATAATGAAAAGTTTTGGAACATTTCATTGAATGCCCGCTTTCATGGAGAATTATTTTGAACTCAAAGCGAAGAAATCAATTTTTGAAATTGCATCCTTCATTTTGGGAATGAGTGCGGCCACCACTTTATATGAAATTTCACCAATTGGATTCCTAATGTATTTAAATTTATATTCATTACTTATCGCTAGTGTTTTGGGGTTGAGGCTTTAAGGATAATAATTCGCTAGTTTCAATGAATTTCGCGCATAATATAATTGCGTTGCAAAAAGGATAAAACTTTTAGTAGAATCACTAAGTTAAAATATTAATCTATGTGCATATAATTTTTAGTTATATTATATGACCCAAAAATGAATTCGATGGGTATTCAGTTTGCACAGCAATGGTGAGATTTATTCGTCCAACCACGAAACCTATTCCATATGACTGCGTTTGAATTGGAATTTGAATTATGATATTAACATACATGTTTGGATTGTGGTGCAAATTTTATTTGAAAAATTAAAAATCAAAGAAGGACATAAGTCATTTAAGTTACGGTAGCACACCATTCATCCTGGAAATTTAAAGATTTCATCAAATCCTGTAATAACCCTTGTCTATCTGCTAAATGCTAACAAAATTAAGATTTAATACATATACAATTACGATGTATAACGCCTAAGGTTGATCCTAACACTAGTGGTATGAACAAAATTCATTTTGATGAAATTTTAAATGTAACATCCTCAAACATTCAAAGTTATGGTTGTAGTTCAGCACAAAATGCAATATGGACACTCCCACTTTATAAGGGCTGTAAGGAGGATAGGATATCGAACGATCCGTTCCTGATGGTTTGTAGTTTTCCTGTAAGTCTTGGATGGTCGCACTTTAAAAATTATGTTTTAAATTCGATAGAAATTATCATCCAGCTGATTTTTTTAATTTTGCAGCAAACGTGATAGTTTTTGAATCGACATCTCTGCATCTTCGTCCAGCATGTTCATACGAAAACAATATGAGTACCCAAAAGTGTCAATAAAGTCGATTGCAGCACCTTGGTCTCTTATACACGGCTCTCTTTGAAGAATTTTGTACTTCGGATAATGAAAATCTACAAGTGATCCTAGAGAGACTTTGAAATCTAATATTTGGTTCGGTATTGGTAATTAAGGCGTCATCGAACCATACTGCACCAAAAATGTTGAACCAGCAATAATCAACGGCATCCCCGCAGGCAAACCGACTTCTTGTAATCGAAATTAGAAGATTTGGATTTGGAAGACTTATGATTTCAACAGAACGAGGCCGCTGATACAGCTCGTACAGCTGATGGAAGAATTGTGTGAACAGTTCGACACCCATTTCAAGATTTAGCAGCATATGACATTAAAAATAATGACGATATGTGCATTTTATTTTGATAACAAAAACAAGTCCTGTATAAAATCTTTATTATTAAAGATCTGTACAAATATGATCATTAAACCTAGCTTAAGGTGGTCATGCTTCGCACTGCTGTCCCAATTACATTCAAAATATGGGGGTTTCATGTAGCCACCACTTCTTTAGATCCGTTTTTGACATTCAATGTCTCGGTGATGCCCTTACCGACCTTAATAGAACAGCGAACGTTCTCCATTGTCATTCTACAGTAACAAAACTAGACATGCCTCTATATAGCTCATCTCTACAATTGCTGGTCTTAAAATCGAGGAAAAGTTGGAAGGTATCGATTTTGACTTCTTGAGTTTTCTCCAGGATCTGCCGAAGTGTGGCTATTTGATTGATTGTAGACTTTCTTCGCGTAAGACCACACTGATCCCTATCAAGTTGTTGTGGCCCCCTATCAAGTTGTTAACGAAGAGTTTCTTACTTTCACATAATATGGGAGATCTTGTACGCGATGTTGAGGGTACTGATCCCTCTGTAATTTCCTTGGTTTCCGGGCAAACGATGTTAGGATTCCTTTCATCAGGAATCCGCTACTCGGACCAAATCTTAGAAATGCCAAGTTGGTGTATACGAAGATCTTTTCCAACTGCTTTGAATAGCTCAGCTGATAAGCCGTCAGCAGCCTTCTTGGATTTAAGGTTGGATTCTCTTTTGTTGTCGCTTTCTTAAATTTGTTACTTATCACTTTTGCCACTGACAGGAAAACGCAAACCCCTGGAACAATAAAGAAGCTTGTTTTGGTAGGTGGTGATGCCGAATACAAACAATTTAAGATCCAATAGCCTTAAATTCATACGCAAATTCAAAGTATTCCATTTGATACTTTCATCGATCAATGGCGATATCTATGTATGTACATTCTATCTACTAGTATCTTACTTAATAGTTAATCCTTTGGAGGTATTTTTCGAAGTAAAAATCAGAGGTTCTACTCCCTTCACTGAGTGTTGTACAAACTTAAATCTTTCTTTAAATCTTTTCAGGTTCGGAACTATTGTAAATTAATCAACTTACTGTAACTTTTAATTATTTCATGTTGTACATAAAATTGTCACTCCTTGCAACAGGACATTCTCAAACCAACATTTCAAACAAAAAAACATATTCCACAACTCTTAATGCCAACAAAACCTCTCCGTTTCTGATTGGATAACCACCCCCTCAAGCTGTAGAGCGCCACCGAAAGGGATCATTGCATTCCCGGATAGAAGTATCTCATCCGCACCCCCGTAAACGAAACAATGCCTTACACAAATTTATATTTATGAAATTTCCATTTTCATCCCCATACTAGGTAGGGTAGTAGTAAGTGGCGCGGCAGTGGGTGTTTATTGTAATACACTCAACGCAGGCGGGGGTTTGATGGCGTCGTGCCATACTTTGGTTGGCTGCAAATTTTGATGGTCGTTGTTTCAGCAATGGCGGCGAAGTGGTTTCATTTCCTTTTTCTTCGACGATAGTAATCGTCGTAAGGAGTGTAACTGATTTCTTTTCTTCGGTTTCTTCTTGTATTGTATCTTGAAAATAAGAATTTTTTTTTGTTGTATGCCGATGGTGATGTAATTTTGATTTTGAAATTTTCTTCATCCTTTTTCTTTTTCTTTGCCATTGCTTTGTGTTGATTACAACACAGAAATGGGGGAAACAAAAAATTCTATTATTTGTTTCGTTGACGTGGGAAAAAGGAGCTCTTCCTCAGATCTAGGCGATGAGATGCGGTGGTCTGGGTCTCCACCCAGCTTCAGGCCTACCACCAAAGAGACAACCGACTACAACGACGATGATGACGACAACAACAAGGAACGCGAATACGATGTCTCACTTCTGAACAATACTTGGGGACTTGGAATTAAGTTAAAAAGGGATGACGAAGGATGTGCTTGCTGTTCGGTATATACAGTTATTTCGTCGCTTTTGTCATTTACAAAATAATAACAATAATCATAAATAATGATATATACAGCTATGTGAAGAGGTAGTCAGGCAACAGAATGAGCGGGGAGGGTGATGATGACACAAAGAGAATTTTATTCCACTCCTTGAAGTTGTTGCAGTCGTCGTTCGTCTGTCCGTCCGTCTGTCTCCACTGCTACTGTGTGCTACTGCTGGTGCTTTTTGTTTGAGGATAATTAAAATTTTTAATTTATCCTCTGCTTTATATACATATATTGTACTTTTGTTTATTTATAAAAAAAAAAAAAAGAAAAATGTATAAAACATTGTTTCGCCTCATCCCCGAGGCGAAGGATGTGCTTCGGATGCTTCAGCAGTGATGCTGCAGGTTTTTATTAATGTTGTTCTAGTTGATGATGGTGTTTCGTGTTATTGTTATATTGTTTTATGTTATTACGGTATAAGCTTGGAAATTACCAACCGTTGCTGATGCATTCAGCCCTTAGTTCTGCACTTTCCCTCTCGCCCTCTTTCGTTGTCAAGGTGGATTGTTGAAAGAGGATCCTGTTTATATACGGCTTCATTTTTTTTTTAACTAATAGCTACTTTCGTATGAATGCATATGGGTGTGGAGTGTACAACATTGCTGCAAGGATAATGGATCTTAATTAACGCCAGGGTATATGGGCTTTGTGTATGTGCTCTTGTGGAGATTACTATTTAGTCCGTTTCGGTGAAAGCTACTGTAATTTATTTTTGCAGGAATTGTGGGAAATTGGGAATTATTTACACCAATACCTTAATTTGAATAGCAATGAAAGTTTTGATTAGTACGATTGATTGTTATTCAGTTTCTCGGGAGTTTAATATTGACTAAGATTGTAAATTTGGTCAAAATAAGTATGTGTTTGTGAAAAATTATAAAAAGCGCGGAGCAATATTTTTCGATGGTTGAATAGCTATTTTATTTACGATGTCATGTACCTAATCAAAGTCTTACATTCCGACAAAACTATTTATAAACTGAACGAGCAGTCGCTTATGGGTGGAACTAATTGCGCTGAAGTTACTATTCACCTATTATTGACGAATATATCACTTAATTTAGTCTATTAGAGATCCATTCATCAACCAGATTGAGAACTGTGCGGCTAAAGAAAATGTCGCTGCTGTAGAGCCTAGTGTCGCTGAGGACTGAAATTTATCCATTCGACACTGAAATTGGGTCTTTGTCCGTCCCCTATGTTTAAGATGGTGCAAGAATTGAAGCCAAACGACAATCTTTTAGTATTTGGGCCCTAAGTCAGCTAGAAGTGGATCATTTTCTAATTTTAATTTTGTTTAACGTTAAAGTGCATTTTTTGTACGATGTTCACAAAATACCCTAACCTCCAAAAAATTGGTCGTATCATCGGATCTTACTTTTTCAAAAATGAGGCTGGAAGTACCAGTACCACGAAAATGAATTTCGTTACCGAACGATGATCAGCATCTATCATATTTGTTTTCAAATATAAGTGACTGAACCGGAAGACGTGTGGTTTCAACAGGATGTCGCTGATTTTATTTGAAAAACATCTGCATAATAGTTTGACACTCGTTAAAAAAAAACTTTGGTTTGATGGGAATCGATCCTTGACCCTCCCGCACACTAAACAGTAAGCCATACCGCCCACCCATGCGGTACAAAATGGTGGAATCATTCAGAATATTTTACCTACACAATAGCATCCACATACGCGAAGGATGCGTTCCAAAAACACCGCGTATATGTTTATTGATAATCGACATCAATTTCTCTGTTTTTAATGCTCAGTTGGTTATCTTTTTCTTCTGAATTTGATTAACCTTCACCCAATTAGGGCTGCCCTGCCAGACCTATCAGTTTCTGGACTGATAGCTCATCACCGTACACTTTTAGCATCTTATTAATATCACCTGGAGCTAGATCTTGAAAGCCATCCAGCCCAATCTGTCATCCAAGACAAGTTTTCTACACTGCTTTCAAGAGTGGGAAGAGTGTTTTCTACACACTCAAGCCATAATGGTTTCCAAACTGCATCCATCGCCTTTTTTTTACGTCACACCAGAATGGTTTGATGTTCTTTATTGGATCCGCAGTGTTGTACTTACACCAAAATTCACGATGAGTGAGTTTTTGTTGGGTCCATCTGTACCTTCTAACATTGTAAGATAAGTTCAACACATTTATTTTTTTAAACTCCTTAGTCCATTGGCAGAATTATTGATTTAGTGTTTGGAACAAAAAAAATGTATGTACAGCAAAAAAAAATTAGTAAACAGGCGTAAGAAGTGCGCGTTTATGCATATAAATTAAATCGCGTATAAGAGAATTCATATATGTATGTATAGAGAACGCGTATCTCGAGGCTTTGGTGTACCTACTTGATTTGTTTGATATCATCAGAAGCTTCAAAAATGAGATAGGTCGTAACACAGCAACGCCAGCAAGTGTTTCAACAGTATTCTTGAAGACATATAGCCGGCCATAAGTTTGGAATCATCACCTATTTTTGCAGTTTTCCTATTTTTTTGTTGTAAAAGATTGAAATAAAAGATACTAAATCAATTTTTTATTATACATTTATTATTACTTGTATTAATCAAGCATTAAATCTTCAAAATTACATACAAAATAACAAAATAATACATATTTTACTTAGACCTTCTTTTTATCGAAATATCCACCTTTTGCTTTTATGACCGCTACATATAATCTAGGCATTCTATTTATGAGTTTGTCGATTGTTTTGGTGGAAATAGCATTCCATGCGTCATTAAGAAGCTTCCACAAATGATCTTTGGACGTTGGGCATGTTTGGCAGACCTTCCGATCGAGCTCTTCCCACAAGAGCTCTATTGGGTTCAAATCTGGCGACTGTACTGGCCAAACCATATTCCGCACCAAATTTTCTTCCTCCTTAGCAGCCAAGAACCCTCTACCCAATTTGGAGCTGTGTTTGTTTATTGCCGTTTGAAGGATGAATAAAAATTATCAGAGTCCTGACTCACACTTATACTCGAAATTTTTTATTTTTATTTTAAATTATAAAGGAAACTTTAGGAAATACTAAATAAAAACATAAGAACATAAATATTAATAAAAATTTGTGATAAAGTAATTATCAGCTGGAAGTATATTTTTTCGCAATAGTAGGCTGAAACATTTTTTTTTTTTTTTTTGGTCTTAATCAGAAATTCAATTTTAATCGACTTGGTTAGGCCTACAAAAATATATGGCATATACAATTTAAAGCTAGTTTATAGTCAAGATTTTTAACATTAACATTTTTTTTTATTCTGTAGGTATTTACTTCAAAAACTGGAAAAAGCATAAAATTATTAGGTGATTCCAAACTTATGGCCGGCAGTCTTACATGCGCGAGAAACAATTGTTTTATTTCGGAAACGATTTTCATGCCGCAGTGTTTTCTAACGTCAATTATGGTTGCGAGGTTTTTTGACATTTGAGGCTTGTACCAGTAAATCAGGCACAATTTCTAAGGCCAAGACTGCAATCAAAACATGATTAATGAAATTCCGCATTTCTGCACAAACTTTTATAACAAGTCCATTAAAAAAAAATATCTGAATCCTTTATTTCATTCAGCGTTCCCTTCCTAAAAGAAAAAAAATTATTGTCAATCAAATTTATTTATGGACTTGGGCATCAAAGCAACCTGCGTTAGAAAAAAGACGAATTTCATTGAGGTACGTCAAACTTATACTGAGCATTTTTAATGCCAAGATAAGTTTGGAGAACATCTGTGGTTCTACGGGCATATGCAGATTCCTAGACATATACATCGATAGACAGCATACAAGGCCATAATGATGGTCCACAAATTCCATTATTTTGGAATCGAATCACTACCTCGTCGCCAGCCAAGGCATGTTTGCGAACATCTATTCGAATAGATATCATCCCAAGAGACTGTCAGAAGTTTTGGCTCAATGATTTGGCAATTGACAGCCAAATCAGAGAGCTTTTCCAAGGTGAGGAACACTTGGTAGGGAAAACCATGCGTAATTATTTGCCTTCTGAAAGTATGCCCGACGAATGGTATCTTAATATTGGTTGCTTGATCCTGATCCTGCAGAAAAGATGTTTGCACAACTACAGGTATTTATGTACATCGCATTTAAGATCTTGTCTGCCAAATGAGAACTTTTCTACTCGGTCTCCAAAAACCCAGCTACACCAAATCAATACGTATTAACGAGGTAATAAATGACTTTATCTATTTACGGTGATAGGCAATTTTTTTCGCGATAGTCTGGCATACTTCCGAAACTCCAATTGCCTTGAAACTATAATGAAAAATTTCTTAAATGAAGAACCGCTCTATTTTTCGGCCAGGTCCTGAATAATCTGAACGATGATAGAGGCTAAGTCTCCGAATGGAATTGGTTACATGGAATAAAGTATGATCGAAGGAACTTACAGTAAAGGCATACACTAAGGAGAGAATTATTACCCCTCCTCTAGCAGTAGGTCGTAAAAAATACTCTGTTACTAACGGAAAACAAAACTTTTAAGGTGGTAACATACGATTTCGTCCAACCATTAACAATATGACCAATCTGTTCAAAGCCAAATTGGTACTCTACTTTCCTTATGTATATCACTATTAAATCTCGGACTACAATTTTTTGTAAATTATTCAAATTTTTTGACTGGTCGCAATGTGTCCGTTTTCAGAATTACGAAAATTTAAAAAGTGGACAAACCGGGGATAGACTATAACCTGAGACGCACAACTAATTTCAAGAACAGTCACCCGAAATCTATGACGTATTGTCACCTTATCGTGGATGACAAATTGCTTAACAATTTATCGCAGCTTGTCTAATTTTAAATGAAATACATAATTCAGTTCCTTCCAAGTACAAGTTTTCATCAATAAACCCAAAAGAAGTAAGCCTTCACAAATGTCACTCTTATTATCCAGATTAGAAAGCACAAGAACAAGTGTACAGATCCAAATTACTTTTCGTTTAATGTAATGTAAATATTTTTTTTTTATCACCACTGTAGAGTAATAATTACTTCTTCAAATCAAATCATACCTGGGCTGTAGAAGACCACCCACTCAATTTTCCCTTACTTCATGTTTGTCCTAATGCAAAACAATACTGAGTGCAGAAATGAGAAGAAAGAAAGAAGAAAAAAAAAAACTAGGAGGCAACAAGGAATGAAATCACAGAAATCCTATAACAATAAGCAAACAAAATTTCACTATGGGCTCCCCTGTACATAGCACGCCCCAAACTCGGTGGCGCGGTGAGTGGGTGAGCGCTCCTTTCTGTCATCGAGCGATTGCCATAGCCCAGAATACAACAACGCCAGGCATTATGAAGGATCATGAAGGCAAAAATTAATCAAAACATTGCATAAAGGAAAATAATCATAATCATAATAATAAAGTAAGGACGAGCTTTGCTTTTTTGTTTCCCGAGAAAAATGAAATCACAGAACGACTACAACGAGAAAAGAGGTAGAATCTTGCTGCAGCTCAGCATAAGAAAGGAATAGCTGGCCGAAGGAGGTGGAGAGTAAAGCAAAAAAAAAAAATAATTTTAAACATAATAATAACATCATATAAAACGGTGTACAACAATAATGGAATATGCTGCAAGGAGTCCTTCCTCCACATCATTCCAACTACAACAAAGGACACACAAATGAATGACATGAATAGCATCAGGCTCATAGTCTCGCAGTCATCGTCATCATCATCATCATCATCATCATCATAATCAACATCAGCATCATCTAGAAGGCATCGTGTAAGCGTAATGTGTCAGCTCCTCTAACAACAGCCCTCCGAGCAACATGCATCTGCGACAGGTCCTTGTTTGTCGTTGTACCTGCAGTTCAACAGTACACCAGCAGCACATGGGGAAAATTGAATGAAAAAATTATGTGATGCGGCACTCTTGTATGGAAGGAGGTGGGCCGAGGGGCCCTCTGTAACAATGGCGTCAAGAGTTTAATTACGAAATATGTTTTAATTTTACATTGTCAGAGCTGCTGTGTACTCTGGCACTGTATGTGAGGAGGACACATGACGTCGTCATGGTGTGCCACCACCGATGGTAGGTGAAGTTAGGTGTGATGCCACCTACTATATGTGTTCATTTGCACATGACAGTACTCTGTGAAAATGCAGGGAAAAAAATAATTTTATTTTTTTTTTTTTTTCCAACCTTTTTCTTCTCATTCATGTGCTAATGTAGGTGATGATGAGATTTCGAAGGCAAAGAGAGATTGTTCATAATTTTAAATGTGACATTGGGACCATGCAATTAGCATTATGGGAATTTTTAATTTCGGCAGCCAACTGCAACAACAGTACTGTATACATATAGAAATGTGCATTAAGACTAATTAAGTAAGTGCTTTAAATTTGCCAAAAAAAATCAAACCAGGCACTCATGTATGAATATTCATAAATTTCGTCCTTTTCCAGACACATCAGACATGCTTCGCGGTCTACAAGTCTTCAGATGGATATTCTCGGTATGATAGAACAATTCTCAAGCTAGTTCCTTATAAATTTAGCAGACATGCAATACTATGTGTGCAGAACGCAGTTTCAGCTGCTACGTCTTTGGAAAAGAAATCCAGTGTAATCCTATTCGGAAATCTGAACAGCTAATACAAAGTTTACTGTTGTATACGAGGGGGCAACCTATTGGCCTCCGGTGTTGGCACAATCTGAGTTTCGCACAATCCTTTGAAGTACGAGTATGATCTTTGTCTAAATCCTTTTTTGACATCAAAGTTCTCGGTGAGATCGTTACCGACCTTGATGGAGCAGCTAAAATTCTCCTACGTCATTCTGTACAATCTGACGAGTTTGGCAGGGATACCAAAACTAGATATGGCTCTGTCTCTATATCTAGTGATGCTCTATAAATGCTGTCATATGCGACCTTGAAATCGGTAAAAATATGGTGTGTATCATTTTGAACTTCTTGGGTTTTACCCAGGATCTGAGGAAGTGTAAAGATTTGATCGAATGTGGAATTTCCTCGTCTATAACTGCACTGCAACTGTTAGGGTCCAATCAGGTTGTTAACGAAGGGTTTCAGACGTTCACACAATATGGCAGATAGGATCTTGTACGCGATGTTGAGGACACTTATACCTCCGTAGCTAGCGCAATTGAAGGGTCTCCTTTCTTGTTGATCGGGTAAACGATGCTGAGATTCCATTTATCAGACAAACAGGCATGTGACCGAATCTTAGAAATGAGTTGGTGTATGCTCTCTATCAGATCAGTTCCAGCTGTTTTGAATACCTTGACTGCTAAGCCGTCAGACCCAGAAGTCGGGTAAAACCCAGTTTATAGTTGCGGCACTTCTGATGGCATGTTGGCAGCGTTGGCACTGGTCTTCGGCATTTGATGCTGGCGGCATAGGAGTCGTTGAGAAATTTCGGGATACGCGTTCAGAGAAGATTCTGGCGATAGCTTTTCGACGTCAAAACTTCTGACAGTAGTTCTTGTGGCCGTTGGGATATGTGCATTCGTACCTTGATTGCAACAAGGTAGTGATCCGAGTTGATGTTGGCTGCTCGGAAGATTCGAAAATCCAGTATTTTGGAGGCATGTCCTACGTCGATCGCAATTTAATCAATTTTGTTGACCGTTTGATGATCAGGAGACCGACATGTCCCCTTATGAATATTGGCAAACCGTGTGCTTGCTATAGTGACGTTTCACTCCTCAGCAAAGACAATAAAAAATCAAATGGCGTTAAAATCATCCAATACGATTTTAACGTCATATTTAGCACATTGCTCATAAGTTTTGTCGAGTAGCACTAGAAACATTCTTTGGTGGCGTCGTTCTTGTCTTCTGTGTGGGCATGGGCTCATATAAGACTTATGTTGGCGAATTTAGCCTTAATGCGAATTGTCATAAGTCGTTCGCTCACTTGTCGAAAGCTTAAGACTTCTTGCCTAAGTCCGCCGCTTATGACAAATCCACATCCGAATAAGCGCTGTTTCTGCTCTCACCGTAAAAGATGCCATAGTTTATCATCCTCTTTTTGCCCGGCCCATCCCATCGCATTTTCTGTATTTCAGTGATCTAATTTTTCCGCTGATTCTTCGGCTGCACATACAGATCCGAAGGTTGTTGTCCGTTTTTCGATTGCAAGAGTCTTCAACAGTGAAGTCATCCATATCCGACATCCATATCCGGCTTGTTTTGGTTTCGAAACTAAGCATTTTTTTCCGTGGTCGGGAAGTTACTCCTACGCACAAACCCCAACCTGAAGGACCAAATACAAATACAAATTTTTGGCGCGACAGGTCCATGGGACCCAGGGCCTAGCTTCTCACAACCATTCGTGTTGTGCGTGTTATATTCTTCACATGAATGGAAGGGGCCTACTGTTTTAATGCCGGATCCGAACGGCAATTTTGAGAAGCTTTTTCATGACAGTTTTACTCTCGGATGTTTGTCAGACGCTCGCGAGAGGTGGGGCCGTGAAAGAAATTTTAGGTATTGTCTGGGGATTGAACCTGGAACCCCTTGCTCCGTAGTCCAACGCACTAACCACTTGAGCCACGGCGCCAACCTGAAGGACCAGTTCCATTTAATACCCCGAGGACGAGGGACAGATTTTCCAGACTCAGTAACCCACTGAGCGCTGCTGTTGGCCCTCTTTGAATTAGCTCCAAATATGTGTACTTTCCTAACCTTTACATTAAGGCAGCCAAAGTCAATTTTATCTTTCTATCAGGTATTGACTATATGTGTTGTTTTATAGTTGTGTAGGCATTCCCCACTGATGAGGGGTGAACATAATAATGATGTTGATGGTCGCATGACAAAAACATCCTTGAAGTTAAAAGGATGTAAGGAAGACCTTCGGCAACATTGTAGGGTAACTCTTACCACTAAACTTTCTGGGGTGTCGTATGCAAAATTGAAATTATTAACAATTAGTTGGAGGAGACTAAATAATCCCAACCAACTTCTTTCAATTGATGAGACTCACATGGTCGGAAAACTTACTGAAAAATCCAATGCTAGACTGAAGAAGGCAATCAATAGAGTAGGAAGTCTTGGAAGCCTTCTGTGAAATAGGAAAAAACTACAAAAGGAGAGGAAGATATAAGGCTGTCCTCTGTAAAGCAGTTTACGAGAGCTTTAAAAGATTAAGCAAAAATAAGGGTTTACTGAATCTCTTAAAAGGATTTAGAAACTTAAATCACTTAAATACTTACACTTACACCATTTTAAGGAACGTCGACACACTGAATTTTTAACGTACGAATAAAGAATTTCTGCTCTTTGATAACTAATTAATCTTTTCAAATTCATTCTCCTATTTACGTATTCATTCAGTCATTCATACCATGAATGTATTCAAATTGTAAGAATAACTTGTAATTACTCAATCCCTAAAATGTGTAAATCATTTACCATTTCCTTAGAGAGCCAAATGAAAAATTGCCTTACTCCTCTACATTCATAATAATTTATCAACATCATTTAATTGCATTCCCCATTTAAAAGTGCCTCTCGGTGATTACCTAATTAATATGATTTACCTTTACCCGACAACTCCATTGTGATTCCCGTATAATGACACCACCCACAGTCAATTTGCGTGCACCTACCCCCTGAGCAATTACATCGTTACCCTCTGCTTTAGCTGCTAATCATGCTTCTACCACAACACCCTAGATCCTCTACGCAGCACTACATATATCTGTGCGTTACCTAGCAGCAAATCCATAGGGCGTAAGGCATAACTCATAAGGAGACACAAGTCAACGTGCATGCCGATGCCATCGCTGCTGTTCCCACGTGTCCTAATGAATTTCCCAACCATTGTTAGGATTATTTATTATTTTTCTGCAAAACTTATTTACGCAAGAGAAAAGCGAATAACGCAACACAAAAGCAGGACGAAGAACAATTCATATTTCATAAAGTGATGCATTATGATTGGCTTCGAATGCCCCGCCTCCCTTGTTGTAACAGGATAAATATAATTTTTTAGCGCAGGCGCCAGGATCACCCACCGACAAAAACCAGATTAATGCGAGCCGAGTGTGTGTGCTGTATATTAATCTCTCGCGGGAAGTGCAAAACAAGAACAACAGCAGCAGAGTCTATTTCATCCCCTATTTGTTTATCACATGCAGCAGCAGTAGTAAGAATGGATATTAAAAATAAGGACGAGGGGTGTAAAAATCTAATAACATTGCATACACTCCCATGCAGTGCAGTCGTGAGAATGAATTGTTTTTCATTTCATGAATACGACTGTATGGGTGGGTGGGTGGCTGTGTGTGTTGCTCTGCGTCGATGAGGGATGGTTTGCCATTGTGTGCAAGTAATTCTAACGAGATAAAAACAAGGATCATAATAATTTGGTCTTTTTTTTTATCTCCCTCAAGTAAACGGCATAACTCATTGTTTTGCGCCCATCAACTCCCACTGACGGAGTAATACAACACCAGTCTTAAGGGTTGTTGTTGATGATGACAATGATGGATAGATGGCAGCATTGCCAGTTTAATACTTTTTGTTATTATAGAAATTTAAATTTGACTTAGTCGACTTAATAGTGAGCACTTAATTTTGAAAACTAATGGATCTTGGAACAATTTTTTCTACTATTAGTCACTCAAGCTCTAATTGAAGCTTTAAAACGTATATTGAAAGTTTTCAAATGAATCTATGGTCGTTAAGAAAACTCGGAATTCCACTGAAAAGTGAAAAGAGACTCACCGAATTCGAAAAGAGAATTAACAGGATTATCTGCAGTGACCTCATAAATTTAATAAAATACTTAAGAGATAAATCTCCAAATTCGCAAACGTACTACTCACATCAAATTGTCTAATATGTGAGATCCCAAGACTAGACCTACAATGAGCCTTAAACTTATACGCAATCTGTGTAAGTATCACCTGCAGACATGCATTATAAAGAGAGTAACAGGTTGACCTCAAAAGCATGAACTCAAATTTGTACGAGTTGTTTTCAGAGCTTCTAATAACAATTTTGGAAATATGCCATATTTAAGTTAGGTTAAAATGGTTGGCAGCTCTAACCACTATATACTTTGACAGGTGACAGGTTCATGGTGATACTACAACGGTCTTGGAAAAATGTCCCTTAACTACTCGTTCAACCAATTGGAGCTTGAGTCTCATGAATCGCAGGATATTTAACAGAACCCGTAGATTGTTATACTATGTACCTATTTAAAGCTCCTAAGTGAAGTTGTATTTTGAGGAACAGAGTTGGGCTAGTACAAAGACTATGAAGAATGATTTTTTTTATCTTCTTTGTCTCTACACCTCCTTCAGAAACCATGCGAGTGTTCGACTCGTGTGAGTGCTCTATTATTAGACAGTGCCCGATGATGACACATATGCAGTCTATTAAGAGAGATAAATTCTTATAGGTTTTTAGATCCAGCTTTGGACATATCGGTTTAGTCACGGTATACACGGTATATCACTTTTCCACACAAATTTTGTTCTTTTTTTGATTGCATGGAGAATGATGGATGGATATAGTTGTTCCATATCTGGCGAATTCGTTCATACGTAGTCCAACGCACTAACCATTTGAGCCACGTTATTACGTTACCTGGAGTAAAAAATCGACCCTGTATGTCTGCGCTGCACTTCAGAGGTAAGTGCGTCGAACTACTAAGTTGAAGTTTGAGTTTCAATTCCTAAATAATACTAAACCACCTCTCACGAACATCTAACAAACATCTGAGAGTACACATAAAACATAAAAGAAAATGTCATAACTGCAGGTTTCCTTCATTTGAAGAAGAAAACAAAACACATCTGGTAACTCCCCACCTGGATATTAAAACTGTTTCTATGTATGAGTGTATGATAAAATTGTAAACAAATTATGATTTGTCAATGCGCCTTGTTGAAATTGCAACGAACTATCGCACACACTCACATTTACCATTCTTGTAGGGTGGCTTAGCAAGTTTCAGGTGCTACTAGATAAATGAGTAGGAGGTAGGTACTGGGGATGAAAACGTTTAAATTTTGATTTGCCACTGAGTGCCGAAGAAAGAGCGCACACAGCCTGTTGGCAAGGATACTACAGGATGCCAACAGCCGCTCTAGGAAGTGAAATGAGCAACAACAACACACTTCAAGTGGGAAAATTTTCATCGAGTAATATTATTTCGTTTGTTATGCGGCCACGTACAATAATAACTCTTAGTCGTTGTTGCCGGAACTTTTTTTTACCATTTTAGTCGTATTCGTGTGGCGTAGTGTGAAAGGATAACATTTCAACGGAAACGGCCAGTTAAAAACATATCGTGTTGAGTTCTCAAAGAACAGTTCTTGTTCGGTCGTGAATGGATTAACATCGCTTTTTATTAAAATAAAAAAAATAAATAAAATAAAATTACAACGAATTTTATTATATTAATTTAAATGAAAATTGTTTAAAAAGTGTTATTAAAAAAAATAAAATAATAATAAATCAATGGCTGGTCCATTTCTATCGCCTTTACCCGGGGATTTATTAACCGAATACATGTTTGGTAGAAGGCGCCAAAGAAGAAATCGCACGACTTTTACACCACAGCAACTACAGGAATTGGAGGCACTATTCCAGAAGACACACTATCCTGATGTATTTCTGCGCGAAGAAGTTGCACTCCGTATTAGTTTGAGTGAGGCACGAGTACAGGTATTTTGAATAGGTAGCGAACGGAATGTAAATATCCTTCCTATACAAATTGGATAAGTCAAGTGACTGATTTGTAACCAATGTTAAGATATCCTTTAGGCTCTTTGTCAAAACTTTATCCATACGATTAGATTTAAGTAATTATCCAAATTGAGCAACTTTCCTTTATATGTAAAGAACAGAAATTGTTCCACGCAATGTGTTTTAGGATATTCAAGAAGAAATATTCAAAATATTCTGACAACACTATTACGTGAATCAATTCTTCCATTTTAACTATGTACATCTTAACCTTCCAAATTGTATACAATTTCATTCTAGACCGTTTATATAACTAAGGATTTAAAAATATCAATGATACGTAACTTATTGGCCTCATGATATGCATATGTATAGTACGTAACCGAATTGAAATCAGAGCTATCTCGCTTCTTAATCTTTTAGCAGGTGGCCACCTCCAGAAATACCTAAACCTTGTACAATATAAACATTAAAGTTGTTTAATTCTTGAAATATAGAGGGCCGTCGGGTAATTGCAAAAAAAAAAATTTTGTTTACAAAAATATTTTGTTGAATATTTTTCAAAATACTAAACTCTAAGAAAAATAGGACAGCTACACCTAAAATAGACTTTGAAGTTAGACCTTTAAACTTGTGTTCGAGATTTTAAAATTCGTAATTCCAATTAAATGTATCGCTTTACAAAACAAACAACGAAATAAACATATTTTTGAAACACCAACTCCTTTCCTTAATAACTCTTTAAATCAATTGCATACCAGACAAAGCAAAAAACACCAATATTGTTCTCCGCAAAAGCCAAGATCAGGGTGAAAAATCAATAACAGTGTGCCTTGGAAATGTAAGAACCAAAAATATTGAAAATGGTCATGGTAAATGTTTTATTACACCGAAAATCTAATGCAGATTAATATTTTTCTAAATGCTAACCCTTTGCTAAGTTTTTCTTTTCATACCTACGCGTTGCGCTTTCAATTGATCCCCTAAATCCTATTTAGATTTGAGTAATACTCTGGATTCTAGCCGAAGCCGAAATAAGTACAACAATCCGGGAAGTACTTAAAGGAAAAACTAAACTTCTTAAAGCAGTTTTTAATGAAATGAAAATGCTCTAAATTGGGTGGCATAACTTCCTTAATTTGTTCATACCTTTCTATAATTCACCTGCAGTTTTAACCCCTTTTGGTTTCAAAAATTTGGTCTTTGGGATAAGACAGTATTAGCAGATAAGTACTTCGCCTCAAGCTTTTCCCAGTTTCGAGACCACTAAATCTTTAATATCGAGGTTTGGTACTTCTTTTGGTTTCAAGACCAAAAATTAAATTCATCGGCTTTATCGAGTATTAAAGTAGTATTAAAGTGCATTTGTTCAAATTGTTCCAAGTTATTTAGAAACCTGGTTTGTTATTGGCAAGTAGTGATGAGCTTTTAATATTTATTAACACTCAGTACAAAGTACCTATGTGAACTCCGGCACGGTGTCAAATCGCCCAAAAGCAAACCCAAAATGCAATAAATCAAAAAATCTCAAATCAGCCAATTTCTGATTTTTTTCCATTTCTAGTAAAATTACAAAGTTTTTAAATAATGGTCGTGCCAGTGAATGAATAAAAAAAAATGTCGACTTGTTTTGATTTGTATGGCTCCCAAACAAATGTTGGGCGATTTAACTTTCGGATTTTTTGGGCGATTTGACATAATGTCAAAATAACCAAAAAAGTTATTTCCTACGATTTTGTATTTCGGATTTTAAGGCGGGTCTATATCATATCGCTCAACACCAAATCCCGCAAAACTGAAAAATGTCACATATCGCCCAACATTTTTGGGTGATTTAACATTATGACAGATCGACCAAAAATAAAAATGTGAAATTACCCAACGCAGAAATGGACGTTTCGTCGCAATGCGACAATACCAAGAATCATTCAATTTATCCAAACATTTATTAAAAAATTAAAAAGTGAAACATTTTCATCAACGCCTGTGCAAAATTAGGTCCCAGAAAATAAGGCCCAAAATTAAAAATGAAATAAAGCCCCAAAAATGGGGTAATTTTTCATAATGAAAGAAAGCACCATTTTAAATGTGGAAATAATGCCCCATGAATGAATGAAATGGAAAAAAAAGACCCAAAAATAAATGAAATAAAATCTCAAAATTCATTTTGTTATTTTTTGCATTTTAGAAAGTAAAAAAGGTAGCGCAGGGATATAAGGCCATTAGGGACCAGTTCAGTGGGATTTCATTCCACAAATAAAAGTGTGTGGTCTTATTTCCGACCTAACCTACATACATATGTACCTTCTTATGACGAATGACGATCGTTAAGGAGCAGAAAAGCGGACTTTATTGTGCTTTTACAAGTGCAATTATGTCCAAAAGGCTATCAGAAAAACGGTGACATTAATTAAAGTCTTACTAAAGGTTAAAAATGATTTCATCGCTCGCTCCGCTAACACACCGCTTCGTTGCTGGTTAACGATCGTCGTACATATAAAAAAGAAAAATATTCTGCTGTGGCCGTTAATGTAATTATTACATTTAGTTTTGACAAGACTTTTAAACCCAATTTACGAAAATATCAAGTCGCCCAAAATCAGTTACATATATTTTTGCGCGATTTGACACTATGCAATATTTCTTGGGCGTTTTGACGATCTGTGATAATGTCAAATCGCCCAAGATTTTTGAGCGATTTGACATGGTGCCGTGAACTCCTTCAGAGCATATAATTTGAGGCCATTGATAACACCTAAAATTTCTTTAATGGCCCCACCTCTCACGAGCGGGTGACCAACATCCAAGAGTATTACAGTCATGAAAAATTGCCCTTGTCAGTTTTCAAATTGCCCTTCGAAGACGGCTTTAACCAGTAGGTTCCTTCTATTCGTGCAAAGATATTAACACGCACAACATGAATGGTTGTGAGCAGCTAGGCCCTGGGTCCCAAAGACCTGTCGCGCCAAATATTTTAATTGTAATTGTAATTGTTTATTGATATGTTACGAACTAAAACATTTTCGTAAACTTATTAAACTCGAACGGCAAGTCAGGCCGTATCCGAATTCTTGGAATGAGAACTTTCTCGCCTTTGAACTTGCCTTTGTTTATGGTGTCTGGATGACGTTGTTCATGAGTTTCTTCCACGGTTACACTGCACAGTTTCGGTTGGTTCAGTATTATGATGATAGAGCCAACTTTGAGTTGCAAATTGTGCGGTGGTTAACCGAGCACATTCAACGAATTCAAAAATTCAATTGGATAGTTTGTTGCTTCGCCGTCATTTGTTAAGCGATCAACCGATTTGAATGAATGCAGTGTGGCTGCGATTTGATTTTGAATAATGAAATTCAAATCATCGACGGCCTTATTCTTTGCAGATAATATCGCGCGTTCACTCAGCCAATCGTATTTCAGATTATTGCGACTGATGTTCGGGAACACTTTGCTGATGAGTTCTACCTTTGATGATCGTGAATTCACAAAAATTCGACAGGAAAGAAATCAGGCCAGTTGCAGCATTAACCGGAATTCGACAATTTCCAATTGCCAACAGTTGTTTTGAAAAATCGTTCGGCTGATGGATCGTTCTGCAACGCAACTTGCATGTTCGTCGTCAACTGCACCTTCTTTACGTATCGCCAGAAATACGATAATGTCAGGCAAGTGTTAAGTTCATCTGCAAGCGTTGATCGCGGGATGACCGGTAAAGTTTGATGGAAATCGCCGGCCAGCAGTATCATTGCGCCTCCAAAGCGTCTCACATTGCTCCGCAAATCTTTCATTGTTCGATCAAGCGTCTCCAATGCTCGCTTGTATGCCATAGTGCATTCATCCCAGATGATAATTTTATAAGTTTTCAACACCTGTCATTCATCTGAAGATTCAATGGCAATTTTAATGCTAAATTAGCCGTCCAACCGTCTTCCAAGCGCGATGTCGAATATTGACCGAATTGAAGCCAAAATCAACGAAATGAGGAACGTTTTGCCAGTTCCACAAGGCGCATCGAGGAAGAATATTCCGCCGTATCCGTCGTCAACTGCCTTCATCAATGTGTCATACATGTTTTTTTGCTAGGGATTCAGTAATGGGACATTTGTGCGAACTGTTTCTGTCAAAGCTCGTGTTGCAATTCTCGATCAAATGCATCCTGCATCGAGTTGACATTCCCAATTTACTCAACAGACTGCCGCACATGAGCTGACATATGTCTTTGAAATGAAGTAAAAAAACAGCAATAATTTGTGGACTTCATCGAGATACAACCGTTTCTGAGAGCGTAACGTCATCTGTTGGCAATCCTATTTTCGTGAGGGACTAATTTAGCCTATTATCAATTCCGTAGTGCATGTCATTCCTTAGAATCAATATTTTCTCCTTCCCATACAAAATGGAATTTTCAGATGTCGCCGCCATCCAAAGTATCTATGCAATTTCTGGTTTTCTCGATTTTCCGATCGAAAATTCCAATTTTCGTAGTGTATTTACCTGGTTCAATACGAATCCAACAAAAAAATCCCCATGCAAATCGGATGATGTTCAGTTCGAGTTATGCGCGTACGAACCGACACCAATTAATTTTTATAGATTCAGATATTTTTAACTAACTTTGCAGCACAATGGACCTACTCTGGTCTAAGTGCATTTTCCCACCGAGGGCCAATCTTAACCACTTATCGTCCTTACCACCAACGATGTCGACCACTTTATCAAAGACTCCTATGTCTCCATCTACGCCGATGACATGAAAATCTTTAAATTCATATCTCCCACCACCGACTCTCGCTTTCTCCAACACGAACTAAACAGATTTTTTATCTGGTGTCAGAAAAATCATCCCGAACTTAACACTAGTAAATGTCAATACATGACATACTCCCGTAAATGCGTTCCACCACCCCATAGGAATTACTTTCTCTGTAACGAACCTGTCTCTTCAGTCTCCTCATTGCGCGATTTAGGTGTCATCTGCGATAGGAAGCTTAATTTCCGTTCGCATATTGACAACATTACAAGTAGAGCCAACTCTGCGCTCGGCTTTGTGAAACGTTGGTCTAAGGAATTTTCAGAACCCTACATTACCAAATCACTCTATATCACATTGAAGCTGTCCAACGCAGGTTTATACGTTTCGCCCTCCGCGGTCTTCCTTTGGTTGATAGTTTCAATTTGCCTCCCTCTGAACGCCTGAAACTGATCAATCTTCAATCTCTCGAAAACCGCCGCGAAAATGCCTATCTTCTCTTCCTACATCATTTAATAACTGGTCACATTGATTCTTTTTCCGTCTCAGTACTCACCGCACCAATTATGGTTATAACGCACCTCTGTCTAGAACGCTTCGTGTGGAAAACTCGTTCTTTCACTGCAGCAGAGCCACCCATCCTCCATCATCGCTCCAATTCCGCCTAACCACTATCCCACACCTCCCCTTCTCTAACCCTACCCTCTTCCTCCTGTCGATAGTGTGTAAGTTTATCTTTAGGTTTTAAGTTTAGATTGTTTAAGTAAGGCTAATTTATACCTTACCTTTGCGCCGCCTGTGCATTATGTTTTTGTACACTGATTGTTTTTTTATATACCACCTGCCACCTGAAAGATCTATTGTAGGTACATAGCTAGCCTTTTAAGGACTAATACTTATGTTCGCAGTAACAAAGCTTCTTAACTACACTGCCTTATATTTTATGGAAGATGTTTCTTATACTGTTTTCGGGTGATTCAACTTCTCCAGACAGAACTCACATTCTATCCCTAAGCACAGATTTAATTTGTTGAGATAATACCTAAGGCTGTAGTGGCCTGTGAGAATACTTTCCAGCTTTCTGACATTGTTCTTATCTAGGTAAAGAATATCCTTATATGAACAAGGCTTAACTAATATTTTAGATGTTGTAAGCTTCTAGACAATTTCCCAGTGGGCTAGCCATAATTGGTGTTTACAGTCATTAACCAAAACTGTGGCAGCAATTCAATTAATGACACAGTAAGGTTATATAAAGACGGTTTCTGTGGCATCCCCAACTAGTTCATCCGCAGATGTATTGCACATACACATATTTGTATACTACTGTACAGCATTTTTACGATGACACAGCATAATTCTATATTCTGTTATAAACTTATTTATCAAATTAATAAACCCTTAGGATAGGGTATAGAAATTGTTTGATAACATAAATTACCTACTTATGTACATATATGTATGCATATAAAACAAAGTATTATTATCATAAGTATTATACTTATTGACTGAACTCTAATTTTCAGGTTTGGTTCCAAAACAGAAGAGCCAAATGGCGAAAACAAGCTCGTCTTCAATTGCTTCAAGATGCATGGAGAATGCGTTGCCTTAGCCTAGGTTCACCACCAATTATTGTTGGAGGTACTTTAAATTGCAATTGTCATACTCTTTAAATCCAACCAAAAAAATATATATATATTCCTCTTAGGTGGTCGTGGCGCCAATAATAATTCTATTGAAGCAACAAGTGCCACCCAACAGCAAACACCAGAGAATCTCTCTAGTTCGGACAAATCAAATCTACCCCCACAACCACCACCACCATCTAACTCAACAGGGCCATCGGACGATTCTTCTGCCGCTACTGCTGCTGCTGTTGCTGAAGCACAGCAACATCACTTTACCATGATGCATCCCGCCTTTCAAAATCAAAATAGAACAATGGACCGAAATTCAGAGGCAGTCAGTGGTGGTGGCATCATAGGGGATGTAGGTGGCTGCGAGAAGACCTACACCGAATTGAAAATGTATAAAGACCGAAATGGTCATGTATCTCTCGACACGATGCGAAATCACACAATGAATGGAATGGGGTGCGAGCCACGTGCCGGCAGCCTGAGTAATTGCTCCGATACGGATGGTTCGGACTCCGAAGAAATCGACCTCACCTCGGGAACGTGCATTGATTTTTCAAATAACAATAAAACAACGAACGGATTGCATTAGGCATGTAGGCCAATGAATGCGGAATGCTTTAAGCGCTTACTGATATAAAATTTCTGTAGTGATTCCGAAAGTACTCTTGTGAATAGAAATCATAATTTTAAATTATTTATTTTAATCGCAAAAAAAAATACATTATTTTACTGTATAAATTTATAATAAAGACATTATTTTTCTTGAGTTTTAATTAATATACTAAATAATAATAAGACTTTTAACGACTTATAATTAATTGCTATTTAAAAAAAAAACAAATGGATGGATGGCGTGGATTTTACTATTCATACATATGCATACATAATTTAGAACATACTGGAAAGCTACAGTTTGATACCCTATCCTCATTACAATATAACCCTAGTAAATTGAGTGCCCAACCAAAAGCGGAAGTGGCCAAAACTGTTGTGTAGGTGAAATTGTAGACAATCAGAATATCTAAACATTTGGTCTTAATAAAATTTTTCGGTTTCTCTCAGAGTGAGATAAAATTACGAAAAAGTTAACGAACTTGGGAGAAAGTCCAGCGAAGACCGAATTAAGAAGAAGGTCTATACCGATGTGCTGATACCCAATTCTAAATGACGTTGATCTGGTACCTAGGAAAACTGCAAAATTTCTCAGTGTAATACTAGATTCAAAGCATAACTGGAAAGAATATATCGACAACAGAATAAAGAAATCCTTATGTGTCATTAAATATATCCATGCAGAAGATCCTTTGAAAAAACATTGAGGTTACCAAAGGTGGTTTACTGGATATACACCACGGTAGTAAGACACATTCTACTGATAGTCTGGTGGAAAACGCTTAGGGAGAAATGCCATCTTTACAACGCCCAAATATATAAAGGGCAGGTTGCTTGGCAGTGATGCGGTCGAATTTTACGAAATATCAAGATCGAACAAAGTAACCCTATGATGGATGCCGGGACCGTTTCCATAAACGAAAAAGAGGACGCACTAGTCAGAAAAGGATCGGATATGCAGCGTTCTTATGCTTTACCTGAGGTCAATATATCGCTTAGTACACTTACTTACTTAGGTGGCGCTACAGTTGGGGGTGAACCTGGACCTCAACTAACAAGCCTCTCCAGTTAGCTCGGTCCGTAGCTAACTGCCTGCAGTTGCCCACTCCAAACAGACAAATTCCTTTACTACCTCAAAGTTATAGCTGTCGCTTAGTACACTATACAGGGAAATAGACAGTCTTTCAAGGAAAAGATGTCGAATAAATAAAACCAATCATTTTTGTTTCTTTTAATTGGACGATTTTGTAACAAAGCTTAAGCTAATAACATAATTGTATATCACTTCTCTTACAAACACACATTGATAACGAGTACTAACATAAAAAAACAGATAACAGCAGTTATATCACTCAGGACAAACTTCAGCTATTCTGGAATCAAATTTAGACTTGTCTAGCTCTTTTATAAAACGTCGCATTCCTTTCAGTAAGTAATGCATACTGGGATGTCCAAAAACGTCTGTTAGTACACTTAGCAAATTTGTTATACTACTCTCCGTCTTATACTGCATCAGTGCTTTCACAAATTTATTATAGTTATCCGTATTAAGGGTGCTTTTGATCTAAAATAAAAAATTGTTAATATGATTGTTCTGGAATTTAATTGATCTCCATACCAATTTCAGTAGTTCAACATGATGAACAGGAAGTTCAGGATTCTTTTCCTCTTTAATAATTGTTGTTTTGTTAAAGGAATATTGCGATAGATAACCACCAGGAGTGGAAGAGTTACTACTGGAACTACTACCAATCCCACTGGAACTCCCAGACCCCGTAATATTAGGAATCATTTTTAAACGTTTTTTCTTTGCATCGTTCGAGGTTAATGTATGGTTCGGAGAAGTGCGCTCCCGCTTATGGATTGTAACCAATCTCGAATTTTCCGCTGCGCTGGCATTGAAGTCAATGGTCTAAAATGGAAACGTGAGATAGAAATGGATTGCGAGAAGCAGATTCCAAATTACAGAAACATCAGCATCGAGTCGGCTAATAAAATCCATTGCTGACGGCGCTGCCGTCGATATTGACTTTCCAGCTGCAAACGAGTACTCCGCTGGAGACCAGCTTGAAATGGAATTGGTTTTCTCTATATCCCTGAAATGGATCCACACGAATTATAAGGCAGTCAGCAAGAGATTTGGTTGTATCACCTACAAAGCTTGACTATGGGCAGTTTTGAATCTGTTTTTCGACTCCAGAACCATAGCTGGATCAGAAAATTGCTTTGTTTTAGCTAAAGGATCCTCTGCACTATCACGAACCAATGTTTCGACAGACCTCACTGAAGGCTTGGGAAGCTGTAAAAGAATATTACACGTCTGGACCCACAATCACTTTCAATTACTTACAGTTTTCTCTGCATTTCGAAAAAATCTCGAAAGTTCTCCCACTACTGGACCAAAGTTTTGATGCTGTTGTGAACCTTTTAAATGTTCTCGAATCCACGCTGACAACTGATTTATCTGGCCGATCTGATTGAAACGTGAATCACAGAGTAAAATAGCACCGTAATCATTGCGATGCCGGATAACACGACCAATGGCTTGATTGACTGCTCTTGTGGCTTCTAAAGCGTACCATGCTTGCCCACTAAGGAGCTACAAGAAAAAATAAGTTAATCAACTACGTACCATATTGACTGCTTTGAAAGATTACCTCATTATCTATCGTTCGATTTTCATCCAAATATCGTTTCTTTAGTATTACACGTGCATCTTTCAACGGTGGAAACGGCAGACCAGTAATTATCACCGCTCGACCATTCATATCGGCAAAATCAAGACCTTCAGAGACTTTACCGCGACAAACTGCCATAAAACATGCCCCCTTCGAGTTCGGATCACGAATTTTCTCATAGAACTCCATCATAGCTGTGTTGAATGCATCCTTGGTGCGCGGTTCCACGAAAATCGGTTTGTATCGAGCTATTTGTGACCATATTCCACTCGCTTGCCAACTATCTATGCATTTGTTCATAAGCGGATATGATGGGAAGAAGACTAATAACCCATCGGGAATAATGGGACAAAATGAACGGATGGTATGTCCTAAAGAATTCACATATTTTGGATTGTCTCTACGAAAAATAGACATATTTTGAACTCAGCCTTTGACATAGAAATGCATGTACTCACCTATTTTGATAGTTTGACACCAGAAGCTCCTTATCCGGCCCGTGGGAAACTATTTTGACACAGACTTGTGACTTGCTAACGATGTGAGGATTTTCTAGACAATGAGCTATCGGAATTGCTAACTCCGCAATTAATGGCCTTAATGGGGCCAGAGTACCACTGGTCAGAATTACACTACGAACGTTTTTGTTCAGAAGTTGTTCCATTCTAGTCAAAAGGAAGGCAAGAAATTATGCATTAATAACCTAGAAATTAAAATGAATAGAACTATTCGCATTTGTCCGCTGAATGAGATCGTCTTCTTGTACTTTACATAGTATTGAAATAGAAATTTTCAAGTACGAACGCAAGATTATGTTAGATTTCAATAAGTGACCCTTGGGTCCTTAGTCACTATTTTTAACCGACCCGTGAACCAATTCATGCTCTCAAAGAATTTTAATAAATTTGATATGCTTACGTTTTCAAATTCTGCTGTGCTCTCGAAGGATCTGTAGCCCAGACCACATAGAAGGCATTCTTGTTGAATCGATTCTGTTTCTTCCTCAACTTGCACATATCGTTAGAGTTTGCCATTTGCAGAGCATGTTGCCAAAGTAATCACGCCTACAAACGAAGAAAGAATCTTGTCGCGGTAAAATTGCGGTCAGAAAGACTGTGGGTATGGTATTCAGAGAGAAAATGTTCACAGACTTTTCATGAAAGACAAGATTAGGGATCGAATATTCTTCTCAACGAAATAAGTGATGAAAGGTAGGTCTCAGGCAGAATGGTGAAATAAATAAATATCTATACGAATGGATCCATGATGGAAGGTAAAACTCGAACTGGTTTCTTCTTCTCAAAATAACTACGCATTTTTAAAACTAATAGCAGTATCATCAAGAAGTATTTTCTAAATACAGCTCTGATCGTGAGAGCGATAGTTTGTTTCTTGCAAGAGAAACACTTGCACACAAAAGAGTCGTAGAGAAAGGTTAAACGGTTGACCCACGTGTGGCTAGCTCATCGGCTTTTCATTTCTCTTTATGTACATGTTACTAGTGCCGGGAACACAGAGAAAAGTAATGTTATACCTACTTGATAGCAGAACTGAGATTAAGTATCTCACATTCCTTTCTGATTGCTATAAGATCTTGCAGTTCAGCAGAGAATGCACCGATCCTCCATTAACTAACTGGGCACTTATGGATGTTGTAACCCGGATCTCCAATATCTGCTCTTTCTCGACTAAATTCAATATATGGGATCTAGATTGAACGTTCCAATCTGAATTTTCCAAGCCGTAGATTCTAATTACTTTTATACCGAGTTAGTAAAGGAATCCCCCAACTCTACGAAGCAGACAAGTCATGAACTTCAATTTTAAATTATTAGTGGCGATGCTTGGAGGATACGGTTACCTCAACTACTAAAAAAAAAATTATTTCCTCACCCGAAGCCTGGATTGAAGCACCAGTAGTTGATAACCTTCGCCATTTTAGTGCTTGCCGATCCTTTCGTCGTCAACCAACCGTCCTTGCGGGCTGACTGATTTTGCTGTTTCACCTCCTCCATCTGTACGTGAACTTTAAAACTTTTGTGCATCTTCACCAAGTTCTCATCCTTGTTGAAATACACAATGGTAACCAAGTCCTGTAGTACCTCAAATCCAGCTCCTTTGCGAAACATTGTATTTTGCGACGCCATCGCCAGAAATTGAAGTAACTTATCCAGCAGCGCGACTACCATATTCGCGGTCTGCTTGGTTATCTGCGAAGAAAACATTTAAAACACCATATACCCCAAAAGTTGGTCAACTTACATTCGCTTTTTCGAGAAGTTCAAACATAAACGAAGCCGGATGAGTGATTCCCTCGAGTTTGTTATGCACTTCAATTGCATCAACAGCTTTCTCCAAGTCCAACAGCATTTCCTTTAGTAAGGCCAAGTCGTCCAACGTGAAATCCTTTGGTTCATCAGACACATCACCCAGTGCGTTCTCACTCATCGCCTTCATGATGTGAGTCACATCGTCGATAGCCAAAGCAATGTCAGAAGATTTTATCTGAACTGAGGCGGACTCCTCGCATAGCTTCTCCACATTGTGCGCTTCATCAAGGATGACAATTGTGTTGTTCAATTCCACTTTGTTTGCCTTTCGAGCTTTAGGGTCAAGCAAGTAGTTGTATGGCATGAACGTTATATCAGCATCTTGGACCAGTTCTTTAGACGCATAATATGGACACATTTTCAACTTCTGTCCCTTGGCAACAAGATCTTCAATATCCATAACGGGCTGCATTCGAAACTCAGGATTGTCTTTCATGGAATCCACTCGAGAGTGGAAGCTACACGTTCTCGTTTGAATACGCAGCTTGCACATAGTTATCTTATTAGAATTACCCTGCTCTCGCATGACCTCCGGATGAATACAGAGTTGGTCACGAGAGCCGAGAACTACAGCGCGCATGAAGGAATATGACGTTTGCTTCAATTCCTGCATAGCCTGGGTCAACTGTGAATGCGTACGGGAGGCGTATATTATTTTTGGGATGCCCCAATTGGTCAGTTTGCCTGTGGGATCATTCAGCCGTGCAATTAGTTCTTCTGCGGTGGGTGTCTGTGAAGTAGTCAGCGGCTTCTTCTGCATTTGAGCCTGAACCTGAAGCAAAGTTCTAGCATTAGTACAATAATTTTTCGGATATTTCATCACTCACCTCTGTTTTCTTGGCTAAAATCCATGCCAATGAGGAGCATAACAAACTAAGTGTCTTACCAGTTCCGGTTGGGGATTCCAGCACTGCATTAGTACCAGTCTTTAAGGATTCGATCACTTTTTCCATAAATCTTTTCTGTACTTCGTACGGCTCGAAAGGGAAATTCACCGGAATATCATTGATCATATATTCGGGCATTTTGATGGCAATATTTTGGGCACCCGAATTATACGAAAACTAAAATTCAAAGTGGCGAAATTAGCGTAAACAAAGTTGAAACGAATTGTCAAATGTTTTCCGTTTGCCGCTCAAAAAACGTGACGTCCATCTGACATTAAAGACACAAGGCAAGTGATAAGCTCGGGAGATAGTAAATTTTTAAGACTTTAAACTGATAACATTAATGCAAATCAGTGACGGATAAAACTTCGCTGATTTATTTTATAAGACTTACGGAGAGATTTTTGCAGAGATATGTTAACATATTCTGTAGTGTTGGTCCAACTTTTCTTAATAACTCGAAAGACAAAACCCAAACACTTGTTATCTCCAACGAAATTTAGTTTAAAGTTTAGTTTTTATTTGATAAGGTATTCTGAACAATTCGGAACAGATTACAGAACTATTGTATGCTCCGATTTGTTTTTGGGTTTATAGTATATCTAAATTCTTCTTTTTTCAATGACTGTTTTGAATCGTTTCACAAACGATTTTCTCCATCTATTCTTTAGGTCGAACACATTTGTGAAAAGATACTTTGCTAATATTGCGGGACTATAAAACTAACCAGTCAATTATGATGCATTTCTTTTTCAAAATAGAAAATTATTGGAAAACAGTTACCCCAATACTTCTACCAAAAGCATATTTTGGGAGATATCCTAGCTAAAAGAAGACAGTAAAAGCGGGTTACTGACATTGGTTTAAAACCAAATGATGGTCTACAAGCAGAGCTTTTCAAACATGGTGGTGATGTTTGGTAGGATGCATGCACCAAATCATCAACCAAGTATGGGTGGATGAAGTCATGCCCAATGACTGAACTATCAGCTATATATGACCCATTTTAAAGAAAGGAGATCCCATGTCTTATAAGAACTACCGAGGCATATCCCTGCTTAATATCGCATATAAGATCCTATCCAACGTACTGTGTGAACATCTGAAGCCTTTCTGCAGCACACTAATCGGCACGTACCAGTGTGGCTTCCGACCCAGCAGGTCAACGATCGACCAAATTTTCACACTAACGCAAATTCTGGAAAAGACCAACGAAATTCAAGTCGAGACTCACCATCTCTTCATCGACTTTAAAGCCGCATATGATAGCATTCATCGTCTTGAGCTCCGCAAGGCGATGGCCGAATTCGGGATCCCAGCTAAACTGATCCAGCTGTGCCGCGTGACGCTGGAAAACACGCGGTGCAACGTGCAATTCGGAAACAGTTCTTCCGAACTATTCCAAACATGCACCGGATTTCGTCAAGGAGATGCGCTATCATGTGACTTCTTCAATCTTGTGCTGGAACAGATAGTTCGCAGGACAGGTGTGAACTCGGAAGGCACTATTTTTTCAAATCTGTCCAGCTGTCATCATGTTGTCAACAAACAAAGAAGTATCTGTCCACTGCCTGGAACGAAACGTGACTGTTGGCAACAGTACATTCGAAGTGGTTAAGGAGTTTACCTACCTCTTAATAAATATGAACTCCGCGAATGACACCTTAGTGGAGATTCGACGAAGACTTGCCCTAGGAAATCGCTGCTACTTCGGTTTAGCGAAACAAATGGCGTCAGAACTTTTAACTCGGAAGACAAAACTCTACAAAACTTTGATCCTGCCAGTTCTCCTGTATGCAGCTGAGTGTTGGACGGTAATTAGTGGCCTGCCTCATTGTATTGTGATTGAGTGTTACACAATAGTTCACATACGTGCATTGTTTTTGTTTACTTTCTACGGAAGCTAAAATCACATACTACTTTGCTTATTGCGTATCAGCGTATCACTGATCTAGTAAACGTTAAGATAATAAGTCAAAAACCTGCTTCTTTGGATCTTTTAAAAATCTGTTTCAGATCTGACATTACGTGCATAGTTTGTTCACAGTATTTACGGATATTTATATTAAGATAGTTATAACAAACCTATGTTATCATCATCAATTATTCGGTGTTATGTTACATGTGGCTTCAAGTCTGATTAATTCTAAATTCCACTATAATCACCTGCCATTTCAGCTGTTTACTTTGAAACATTTACTCAGCAATCTTAATGCGACTAACAACCCTGTGTTATTAATTTTCTATTCACCCAATGTCTCTGCTGTCGTTAAAAATTGCGTCTTCATCAGACCAAAACGCAAAACTCAAACCTCAACATATTGCGAAGACGGACAAAAAGAGAAACCGACAAAAAATGGCACATAATAGAGAATTGATAACATTTGCAAAACTTGTTTACATTTGATTAAATTAATTACTAACCACCGTGTAATGTTCACTGATAAAGCTTTTGAGTTAATTAAAGAATTGGAGAGATCTTCGCAAACCATTCCGCCATTCGATGTGAGTTAGCCTTTGAATTTATTGTGTTCATGAAATATCCGATATCCATGCCTTCTTTCGATTTAGGATGATGGAGTGCGGCAAGTGCTCGAGGAAATCAAAGCGATATTCGAAGAAAATTGCACTCAAGCGTGGGTATACTTTAATTTGTTGCACTTTCCCGATAATAAATTTGTTTTCACTTGCAGGGCAAACTACTCTACCTCCGGTGATCGAACGTTGTGGCCTTTGTTAAACTTTCGCCACGCGGCTCTACAGCGCAACAAGCGCTGTCTGCTGGCATACTTGTATCAAAGATTACAGCGGATTAAAGCCCTACGATGGGAATTCGGTCCCATAGTCCCCGCGGACATCAAAGAAATGCTCTGCGAGCCAGAAGTGAATTTCTTTAATTCGTACTCCAGGTCACTGGCTTCGTATATGCGATCAATTGGGGATGGTCAGGGTTTGGATTTGACCGGTGACTTGAGACCTCCAAAGTCGCTGTATATTGAAGTCCGCTGTGTAGAAGATTATGGCAAATTTGAGTTGGAAGACGGAGAAGTGATTTTATTGCGAAAGAACAGTCAGCACTACCTGCCGAGGGCGCAGGTGGAATCTCTAATACGGCAGGGGATACTTCAGCATATTGTTTGAAGTGATTGTTAGTTTTATTGCATGTTACTTTATTTCTTTGTAATAAATTTTCTACAAAATTTTTAATAGTGCTACCCTCACTTTTGAACTGACCGCTAAGGTGGAAATGTTACGAGAGAAATTCGTATAGTGTTACCAGGTCAGGTTGTAAAGTTCATTAAAATATTTCGAAGGTGGGAATCCAGAAAGCATGGAAGTGTCCATCGACTACCTATTTGAGAGATTTTGGAATATTTAAGGTCAAGCCGATTCGCCACCTAATTTTATTTATATTATCACGCTTTAAATCTTATATGTACATCAAATTTAAGCACCATTTTGCTGCTCACTTAGGTGATCACTTCGCAATGATAATCACAAAAATCAATTTTTGTACATTAATCAGTTATCGATAGAAAAATTAAAGGCATTTTATTTAAATGCAAGGCGAAATTCACATGTTTTCTAGTTTTTGTGTAATCTATTACTGACAGTCTTCTGTCCGAATTTTTGATCCAACATGTTACGTTCGATAAACCCAATAATTGGGGAAGCATCTAATACTTGTAATCAACAAAAATGCTTTCCGTATTCCAGTAGTCGTATTATGTACTTGAAGTTGTTAAGCGAGAGCTTCACATATTTTTGTGTCAAGGCTACGGGAACTATTGTATATTAGTCCGACGTTTACGTTTTTATGATTCAAGCCATGAACTCGCGCGTTTTAGCATAGAACTATGTGAAGAACGTTACTGAAAAAGATCAAAATAGCTCTGGTGAAAGTTGCAACACACTTTGGACCACAAATTCATTAGACACCTTAACGTAACGCAGAACATTACCTTGGGAACAATTGTAGGTGTATTCAATACTAGAAATGGATACCTATCCTGCGAAAGCCACGTCATGTTTAATCTCGTGTTGTAATCGACTTTAGTCTTTGTTGTTTATCAGACGCTTGCGAGAGGTGGTATCTACAAACATACACCTACAAGTGTCTACAAAGTGTTTTTCAAGCCTCGTTCATTTCTACTGGGTCAGCGATTGGTGTCGCTTTTAAGGATACTGACATCGTTAGTTCTTTTGACCTGGAAGTATTATCTAATTACCTACAACATAGCTTATAGATCTGACTAACTGACAAGCCAAGTTTGCAATCCCAACCAAGGTTATAGAGCCATTTATTATAAAAATGATTCACAAATGCTGTGTAGCACTACATTTGCCATCCTTAAAGAATATCCTCACACTACCATTTTACTTTTTGTACTTCTTATACAAAAGAATTGATCAGTCAATCCCTGAAATAAGTAAGCGTGTACTCGTAAGGACCAAGGAAGTCTGCAGTTCAAGAGAGCGAGATAGCAGATAATGTGTGTCCTCAGAATTAAACTATATAATATTTAGCATTGTGTGTTGTGAAATCATCGATAAAAATATTTGATGTCAGGTAATGATGACTAATAGCGGATTTGGAATCGTAATAGATATTCAAACAGGTTTATATAATCGTACAGGCCTGATGCTTAATATAAATAAAGTTGACTTATGAATCTAGTTTGAAGGGTCATATTATTGGCAAATCTGTTCTAAAGAAGAGTTTAGTCGAAAGTGTTGTTTATTTGTATATTTATTATGTTGCTGTTAGGTTTTTAATCATCGACATTTTTGTTGGTCAGGATTGGTAGCGTATAATGGATTTCAACTATATACCGTGAGCTAAAACACAAGAGCTGCACGAACAAATTGAGTTTGCCTTCGCAGAGCCTAAAACTTCTGAATGTGAGCAAAGCACTGTTTTCAAAACATTTCTAAAACCCATTTCAATACCTCTAGTTCCAGCAATTTTCAAAACTTACTCCAAAATGCGCTCACGGCCCTTATAAATCCTCCTGAACAACCACCGCTTATGATTATAATACACAAACAACACGCCATCTAATTATAGAATACCACTCTACTGGCAATACTAAGCCATTAATCTCCACCTCTACGCTCTTTTTTTTCCTATTTTTATTTCATATGACAACACCAAATCCATATAACCAGCTCATCGAAAGCACCTCGCTGTCGTGCTGTGATGTTCTTCGACGAAAATTGGTGTATTCCTTCTTTCTTTCCCCCGAAGTCTGTCCTCTTCTTCTATTTCAACGACGGCGAAGCGAGCCTACTTTCTCACTTCAACCAATTACGTGCAGGGCACAATCTGACAGTTCGTCTCTGGCTTTTGAATAGTAAGGTTGTAAGATAGTGAAATTCAAGTGTTCTCGGTGAAAAACAGTGTCGTTATTTACAAAAAAAAATTTCTGTGTGTGTTACCTCCTCAACAAATAGCGCATTGGTTGATTGGTTTTGTCAATTGAATTGTGGAGCCAAATTCGAATCTTGGCCGACGGGCACATGCAGTCTCTGGCAATTCGGCTCGTTGGCACGTTTAAATCGAAGTAGAACGTTAACTTTTGGGTAAAAATCGTCCACTCGCAATTGCATTGTTGTAGTGCCTTCAGAATCTAAAAAAGTTTTTTTTTTTTTTCCTTCTCGTACTCAATTTTGACAGGAGGTGAGAGAGAGTGGAGCAGAGTACACACAGCATTTGGCGTATAGCCGTGATCGGAATCTTTTTGGTGGGGACGTTGGGTAAGTGTCAATTTTGGGTTGTCGTGTGATGGGGTGCCATCTCGGATGGGATAGGCTCACCAGTCATGGAATAACTGTTGATTTTAAATTGTTTAATAATTTTTTTTTTTAATTATTTATTTATATATTTAATTTTCTTCTATTCAAAGATGAGAAGAAGAATTTGTGGGTAAAGCGTTTGGAAAAGTCGCAGATAGGTCGAGTGAAAAAATGCCTATATTACAATAACAAAATTGTTGCAGACACAGTGTGGGTTAAAAGTAAACAAATGGATTGGCGGCTAATTGTTATCTAATTTGCTTTGGGGATGGATATTCCCATGCCATTTACAGATAACCACAATTTAAATGTAACCACTAGTTCTACCACCATCACCTAGTATTTAAATTCAACATGAAAAATTGTCTTGATTCGTCGAACGCTAGGGGAAGTTACCAATTTCCGGTGAATTTCAGTGTAACAGAAATAAAACTTCCATCTATTCGTTATTGGATGGTGGCTGTACGGATAGAATTTTATGTAAAAGCATTCAGGCTTTTCATCCGTTCAAGGGAAAAAATGTACATACAAATGTATGGCTCACAGGAAATAATGTACATACATACATACGTATGTATATGATTGGTTAGCTCTACAGGATGAATTTAGCTGAATGATAGGCGATGTCGCAATAGCCGAAGTGTCTTATTTTGCAAGGGGTACTGGCAGGTCATTCACAGTGTTTTGCAGTAGTGCTCAGTGGCACTCTGAAAATAAGTAGTTTCGTCCTTTGTGCATGATACCCCTTATAATATATTTGCTTGGAAAATTAAAGTCTATTAGGGGCGCCTAAATAGAAATCTCCAGATATACCCACACCAACTTTAAACTCTACTTGAAACAGTCTGTTAACGACATTGATTGAGGTAGATAATACAGTTCCCATAGCTCCCATTATCGCTTGTTTTTGGAACCTCGTCACCGATCGTATTAGGTTGTCTGGTTTTAATGAGCTACTATGTTGCAATTTCAGAGCATTAGATGCAATTGCAATTTTTAATTCATTCAATACATACTCATTCTCTCCCTTCCGGTTTCTTTAGGACAGCAGTTGGGTATGAGGGTGAGCTCAATGCACTTGAGGCAGGCAACTCTTTATTTGGTTCGAGCGGTACGTTGAACCAAAGAAAACAGACACTAGACAGTTAAATGATTATGTGTAGTAAAGTAGTATTTCTTCCAAAATACCTACATTAAGCAAAAAGCGCTGATGTTCCTTTTCTTGTTTCGTTTAGGTGAGGGTTTTAGTTAAGTTTTTGATTTAGGCCAACGCCAAGATATTTTAATTGAATTAGGCCTTCATTTAGTACAATAAAAGGAGAGGTAAATAATTTGTTTCGTGATGAAGGAAATAAAGATGGTTTCGTTTAGATCAATGTTTAGCACATCGATTTGTCAACAATTCCAGGATTTGTTTAGAACTTGTGTACCATATTTTGTATGCGCTAAAATGTGCTGCATTTTGTAAGAATAAGAACAGATGACCTTAGCATTCTTATCATTTTGTAAAAATTAAAGAATCCCGTTGACAATCTGCTTGCAAAGGCAAAGGCATTTGTAATGTTTTTGCATTTTCAACTCCTGGGATTAACTTTTAGTAGAGTTTAAAATAGAGCTGTTGGATGATCCTTGTTCTTGTTTATAAACCAGAGTTAGGTATCTAAATTAATTCCTAATTGAAGAAAATCTTCATTTTCTTTTTCCTAACCTCTTGTCATCCCTCGACGAGCATAGATTGTCAACAAGGCCTGTGATTTATTATGAGGGTCGACATGTATTCGAGTATTTATCTCCGCAGATAGCTCCATTGGATATGAAGTAGCACCATTATTGTCTAGATGGGAAATACTCCCTCTACCTTTCGAGCTAAGCCCTCCTATTCTGAAGTCAGTAATCAACCATTTAGACACCTTACAAGGTATTGGTTGGAACTCTGATGATCTACTAGTCCTCACTAACCTAGTCCTACTTTCTACTAGTCCTTACTATCGCATCTATGAACGTATTTGTTGCCTCTCCGAGCTTGTAAAGCAAGGTTGTTAAGGCGTTTGCGTTTGTCTCAGTAATTAAGTTTTTTTTATACATTTTGTAGATCGGCGAAATGTGGGCGCTGTGGCTCAAGTGTTTAGTGCGTTGGACTACGGAAGGGTTTAAGGTTCGATCCCCAGACAACACCTAAATTGTCTTTCACGGCCGCAGCTCTCGCGAGCGTCTGACAAACATCCGAGAGTAAAACTGTAACGAAAAAGATTCTCAAAATAAAAATTGCCCTGCAGAACGGCATTAAACAGTAGGTCCCTGCCATTTGTGTATATTCTTTAATTTAACACGAATGGTTGTGAGAAACTAGGACCAGAGTCCCATGGACCTGTCGTACCAATAGTTTGTATTTTGTTGATCGGCAAATATACAGATTTTATATAGAATTATGTTATATTAGAATTATTATACGTGTTATATTCTTCGCATTTGGAAACCAAATCCCTCAGTAGTTTGACCCCTTAACATAATTTCATAAAAATTATCTTATAAATATCTTCAAAATGAATTAATGCTGAGTTAAGGTGTAAGTGTTGTTTTATGCCAAAAGTTATAAGTAAAAAAAAAACCTGCTGTGTATTTGGTCGCATACCCATACATATGTACATAGTTGAAGAATTAAAATTTTCTCAACCAAACTCAATGTTTCATACATTTGCTAATTATGTACATATGTACACGCGTCCAACTAATGGGCATACCTAAGGAGCTCATCTAGCCAAAGATCAACCATAGTCCTAGCCATGGTGGGGGTGGATCCGTGGTCGTGCTCTGTTGTTTTATAAGTACTTATACTACATGTTGTGGAAATCCTGTTTCCTGTGATTGCTCATTCATCCGTGCCTTCGTAAACTATAAATGCTACATATATGCACTTTTAATTTAGATGGTGATGAATTCTTATTCAGACAGTCATCTATATATTTTCGTATGTTAATTATTATAACCGGACATCTAGCTGTGCGCAGGGTAGTGGTGATGAAATTATTTTCAAACTTGCCAATGTTCATGTTGAAACTTGTTCGGTCGGCGTACGATCGGCGTCTACCTGTCAGATTTGTGGATTTTAAGACTGTGATTCAACCTAATTTTTGCAAGAGCGAGTGAACCATTTCGTTTACATCACTAAGGAGGACAGAGTAAATAGTTTGACGTCCCATCAGTTGGTGTTAATGGAACAGTGTGACTCCTCAAACCTTTAAAGAAATAACTAAACAACTAGTCCATGTACAAACATATACCGTATGTTGCCCCATTAATATTATGGTACATAGTAAAAGTATAAGGCTCTTGACGAAAATCAAATCTATTAAGTAGTAACTCTTACATATGTACATACGTAAGTTTAAAACCAAATTCCTTGGAAACAATTTAGACAGAAAATTAGATATAACATAATAGAGATTGGCGTATTGCTGGAAGATTAAAACCTACTCCATATACATACATCCGCAATATTTCCCAGAGAAGACTCACTGCATGGTCTATAAAATTATTTTCGCGTCAGAAAGGATTACCGAATTCTTTTTCCATTCTATTCATTCAACTTTCGGTTGCAGCTACATACATATGTACGTATGTACATTGATAGAGGGATTTAGATTTCTATTTAGTTGAAAACGATAATATTTATATCATTGTTTTTATTTTCGTCTTTGCTTCTACCTTGCTTTCTCTATCTGTTCAAATATAAACGCGCTAAATAGTGCCGTACTGTATTTGGAATGCTTGTTATAATGTAATCCCTATAACAAAAATTATTTAACTTGACGTTCGTCTACCCCTTTTGAACTCATGCAGATCTACTTCATAAGAGGCTTAATCAACTTTCTATCTTTCTTGTCTCTCTCTAAATCAGGGTGGTTAGGTAGGATACATTTGAAATAAAATTCTTGTTCAGTGTTTCCACTGAACATGAGATATTATCGTTGTCATGCAATACATAAAACCCTTAATTTAATGATGAAGCTGCAATCGAAATCATACTTACACTTTGATAGGAGGAATAAACCTATGAATATGTGTGTGTACGTCACGCGCATGACGCATTCATAGAATGTTTTAGACAGTCACTTGATGTTGCACTGATATTTGAGAATAAGATAATAAATATATTTACTTCTACTATTTTGTTCGCAAATTTCGCAAAAATTGCTCGAATGTTGTTGATGACTGCGTTACAAAGGATCCCCTGTATATGACGCATATCCAGACGTCAGAAATATAATGGCATTATGGAAGTTTACTATGGATGGCACTATGGAATCTAGAGAAAGTTTGTCTTGCGGTGTGTATTTGCTGGTTTGAAGGTATTTTAACGTAAATATGTATGTTTTGAACATTCTTTTCATACTTTTTTCTATAGTTACAGACGCCGTAAAGACGACTTCTAATGATTAATTACCAAAAAAAAAACCTCGAGTCATTTGTTTTCGATTTTTTTTCATTCTTTTGCTTGCTTTCAAATTGGTAATGTTCTGAATGCTCAGTCACCTTCATTAGGGTACGCACTAGTAAAAACGCCTTATGAAATATGACTTTGTTGCCCTTAAACACAAGTTTCAATGTAGCACAGCTCGATTACAACTGATGAGCTTATGTATTGCAGAAGGATAGTTCAAAAGCCACTTTTCATTTCTCGAAGTTCTGTTATTTTATCTCCTCTCTCTGTGTTTACTAGAGGAAACATTTTCTAATTTTCATTGAAAAACGATTCCTATCGACTCCCAGTAAAAAAGGTTAAGAGCGACATAGCTATGTAAATACGAAAGACTCACTTACTAACATACTTAATTAGGTGGCGCTTAACCAACCTTGGCCTCAACAAACAAGCTTCCAGTTACCCCAGTCCTTTGCTAACTGTCTCCAGTTGCGCACTCGGAGTCAGTTGAGGTTCTCTTCTACTTGTGCGCGCAACATAAGGCGAGGTCTTCGTCTACTGCGTTGTCCCTCCGGGTTTGATCCAAAGACTCTACTGGCCGATGTCACTGTACAGCTCGTATATAGGTAGTTCGTCGTTGAATCTCCTCCTCCAAAGCCTGTCAATGCAAACGGTACCGAATATCTTACGAAGAATTTTTCTGGAATCGACCGAGAATCACCCGTTTTCGTTAAAGTCCATGCAAGTCCATATCTTCGACCGCGAGCTTCTCGTGCTCTTTTTTTCTTTCTCGCAGAAGCCAATGTTCTTCCCGTCTCTTCTGCTCGTAGAGTTTATAAAGCTTGCAGCGCCACTTTGTATGTCAGGGGTCGGGTAAAACCCATCACATCAATTGCGGCACTTCTGATGGCAAACGAAAGATTTAGTTTCCATAATATGCATATGGTAGAACAGAGGGATGGGGAACAACCACTCACGATAGTGCAAAGCAGATCAAGCGAGGAAACTAATTTGAATGTAGAAACAAAAACATATATTTGTGGTTTGAATTTAGTATATACGTACATAGAGGCGGCGGTTCATAAACCCATGAACCGGTTATGTGAGTGTTTTTTTTGGTTATCTTAAGAGACAGGCTAAAGCTAGGCTGTCAGCTGAAGGATGAGTTATTTTGTTAGACCACATTTCAAATCTTCGAAGAAGAGTATACGTATGGTCACACCTCTTACGAACGCTTGACAAACATCCAAAATTATAATTCCCATGAGAAACCTCAGCAAATGATTAATTATCTGAGTGGCAATTAATTTATTGTATATTGTTTCAGATTTCAAAAAAAAAAAAAAATGTGCGCATCGGATAACATTCCAAAACGTCATGATTCACTACGCAAAAAAAATGGTATCGCATCGTGAATGCATCGTGTATTTGCATCATCGATACAAGTTGCAGTCACGATGAGCATTTTGGTAGAATTTTGGTTTTACCGCTCTTATGCGGGTTTTTCACTTGTATCGATCGAACGAGCTGTAAATTTATGTTTCTTAAAAATTGCAGCAGACAACCGTCGATGGACATTTGCAGTGTTCCGACGTACATATGTATGGGCAGCAAAAGGAATAACTTATCCTGTATCGGATGTCCGCATTGTACATAAAGGCCCCACAAAAACTATTTCATATTCACATATGAATGATTTCCTAGTATTCTGTCGATCAAGGTACAGATAATTGTACTCTCATTAGTATTAAAATTTAGATGTTTATGTATGGATCGTGATATTTGTATGTATATAATTGGCCCTGATTCTCTTATAACATTCTGCCCTATACCTAGATAACTTTATTTTTCTTTGCTGAAATCTGCTATCTTCAGAAAAATCTGCTATGCTTAAAAAGAAAATCTTATGATCATTAAAAGGTCACCCTTATTCTTTTCGACATTTTGCGGTAATAGTGTACACACAAATCCAAACAAGTGAAACTAATAAAATAAGTTTTTATATCGTGTTATCAGTGTTTGGCAATAATCTATCAATTAGCACAACACGAAGCCGGTGTGCGTTAATCTCATAAGCATGTGAGCTTACGACACAGCAGCAGTAACATTTCGTCGACTTTTCCAAACATTTTTCGCCATTCAACTGCCACATTACAAAAACAAAAAACACATTTTCTAATAATCAAAATCAATTTCTTTTTTTTTTTCTTTTCCATGCATTTGCCCACCTCTATTCACAGGAAAGAGATCAAATTCATCGACTTTTTTCTTTAAATTCCCGTCTCTTTTTTTTGGCCTATCAATGACCACGAGAATAACCTGATCAGACGAGAGAGAGAGAGAGAGAGAGAGCAGAGAGCGTTCGTTAACAAGGAACCGAAAAGAATTTGAAAGGATGACAATTATATTATTTCTGGTCGACACATCTTCGTCCATGTGTCAGAAGGCCTATGTGAATGGAGTTCAGAAAAGCTACTTGGATATTGCGAAGGGGGCAGTGGAGACATTTCTTAAGTTTCGACAGCGTACCCAGGATTGCCTTGGTGATAGGTATATGCTGTTGACCTTTGAGGAACCACCGGCAAATGTAAAAGCAGGATGGAAAGAGAATCATGCCACGTTCATGAATGAATTGAAAAACCTGCAAAGCAATGGACTCACCTCAATGGGTGAGTCGCTGAAGAACGCATTTGATTTGCTAAATCTAAATCGCATGCAATCGGGTATCGATACTTATGGGCAAGGACGGTGTCCATTCTACCTGGAACCGTCTGTAATAATTGTCATCACCGATGGTGGGAGGTATTCGTTTCGTAATGGAGTTCATCAAGATATCATCCTGCCGCTGAATACACAAATTCCTGGAACGAAATTTACGAAGGAGCCATTTCGTTGGGATCAAAGACTGTTCTCTTTAGTTCTAAGGATGTCGGGAAATAAGATCGACGAACGGGTGGACGGTAAGGTGCCACACGATGATTCGCCCATAGAGAGGATGTGTGAGGTGACAGGAGGAAGATCGTATCGCGTTAAGTCACACTACGTGCTAAATCAGTGTATCGAGAGTCTGGTGCAGAAAGTGCAACCTGGTGTTGTTCTGCACTTTGAACCAATGTTAATGAAGGATCTGAAGGATGGCGAAATACAGGACATTGCATTTCAGACGACCAAGAAGATGATTTACGTACAAAAGCACATTTCACAAAAGACATTTCCCGTTGGTTTCTGGCCACTCCCAGAGCCCTATTGGCCCGATCCGAAGGCAGTAACATTGCCGCCCAGAGATGCCCATCCAAAGTTAAGAATAGTGACTCCGTGTGTGGATGAGCCACAGATGGTGCGGAGTTTTCCCGTCGACAAATACGAGGTGGAAGCTAGTCCGCTGACTCTACAGATTTTATCAAAGCGCGAGATGAACAAGTGTTGGCCAGTGATCATATCGAATGGAATGCATGGTTTCGAAGTGCCATTTGGTTATCTCAAGGCGAGTCCAAACTTTTCACAGGTTCACCTGTATGTGCTGGCGTACAATTATCCAGCTTTGCTGCCGTTGTTGCACGATTTAATCCACAAGTACAACATGAGTCCACCGAATGATCTTATGTACAAATTTAATTCGTACGTTCGTTCGATTCCACCGTACTATTGTCCGTTCTTGCGACGGGCACTGCTGAACATCAACGTTCCATATCCGCTGTTGCAATTCCTGTTGCCTGAAAATGCAGACAATTATCTGAGTCCGAATATAGCCAATCAGCTGAAGCATATTAAAAACACGGCCAAACAGGATCAGGAGAACTTGTGTCAAAAGGTTTTAAAGCAGTTGCGCCAGCCTAGACCGCCATATTGGCAAATTGAGCGAGCGCGGTTGAATGTAGGGCCACCACTGCGAAGGGATTTGGTGCGAAATCCTCTGCTGCGAGACACATTTAGTAAGTTGCATAGTGAAATCGAACCGATCGAGAACTATACGATTGTAGTTCCGTCAATGATACGCCAAGGGCCGGCGAAAAACTATCGGAATCCCTTCGATATTCCAAGGAGAGATCTAATAGACGAGATATCAAAAATGCGCGACAACTTTTTGCGGTCGTCGACTGCCAATGGTATTGGCCTAGTGAACAAGGACTCTGGCCATTGTCTGCCAATCTCCGAGATGGGTAACTATCAGGAGTACCTAAAGAATAAAGACAATCCATTGCGTGAGATAGAACCGACTAACGTGCGACAACACATGTTTGGCAATCCCTATAAGAAGGATAAGCATATGGTTATGGTGGACGAAGCGGATCTAGGCGAAGTAGCACCAATCAAGTCACCAAATGCTCCCAATGGACAGCCAAAGAAACAACAGGAATTGGGCAGTAGATCAAGGAAGCGGAAAGCGGGACCAATTCGCCGGGATTTCGTCTTTCGGCGGACATCGACAGACTCTAGGCCAAGCACCCCAATTTCGTCATCATCCTCCTGCATGGGTATCGATTCGGAAACCGACGACGGAATGTCGGACACATCATCAGTGGCATCGTCAGAGGACGGTGATACCGATCGGCTGACATCTTTTGAGTTTAACGAACCGCCTGACGACTTCCCCATCAATGGACATGTGAGGAATTTTATCAACGGAGTGACGGACGACATAGAAGAGGTTATTCCAGGGGTCACAATACCGGGTCAGCTTCATCTTTCAGCGCCTCCCACTCCGATGCAACTTAACCATAGTAGTAGTAGTAATATCAACATTAGTAATAATAGTCCTAGTGCGGTAGGCATAAGCAACAGCGCTAGTAGTAGTAGTATTGCCAGCAGTAGCACCAGCAGCATAGGCAATGGAATTCTAAACAATAGTATTCACACACCGAATCCATACAATTCCCCAATGTACGGCGAAATTACGACGTCAATTCTTCACCATCATACCATACCCTTGGCGGCTTGCATGTCACCACATACACATCCTCTCCATCATGCATATACAGCATTGGCGGCAGCAACGACACCGACGCCCGGAACACCGGTATTAGCATCAATTCAAACAACAATAACTCCATCACAACTACACCTACAACCGCCGCCAACAACAAACGGCCACAATGACATAAGCAGTGATGCCCAGGAAATCTCTAGAATTCTTCAGCAATGTCACAATGGCAGTAGTGGAGTCGTGCCAGCTGCATCGTTTGCACTAGCTCCCACATTCGCGGAAAATTTCAAACACGAACTACTTGCGGACTCATTGGCTAACGAAAGTGATGTCAGTATAAGAATGGACGTCGATCCTGATCCAGGACCAGGTGTCAGCTCAACAGCATACACAATAAACTCGAACTTTGACACCCTCAAAAAGGATAGAACACCTTCGCCAGCAGCAGAACCAATTCTAACCAGCGAACAACGTGATGCCATTCGACGGCACAACATCGAACTACGGGAGACAATTTTCAGAGACATTCGCCGGCCAGGCAGGAATTATTCGCAACTTTTGGAAAATCTAAATCTTATCAAAGGAGACTCCGACACAAGGCACAATTTCATACAGATGTGTGTCACTGAATCGTTGCGCTTTCGGCGGCGTCTTATGGCCAATAGCATACAAGAATGGTGGGATAAACGAGCCAATGGTAGTTATCCAGTGCAAAATTCTACGAATTCGAGCTAACAGCTTAGCTACTAAGAAGACCAACATAAGTTTTTTTTTTTATTATAATTTTATTTTCAGATGCATTATACTGCTATTGTAGTACATACATACTAGTAATCATAGTAGTAATAGTAACTTTCGTAGTAGTACTGTAGTAAGAGAGTAGTCAGATTTGTTTTTTGTTCTTAAAATAGCAACAAAACTTTAAAACAAATTCTTTAAATTCTTTGTAAATAGCATTACAATTGAGAAAATAGAGCTCTTTACATACATACATCATTTTAAAAACTACTAAATAAACAAGGATTATCTGTCATTGTTTCTGCAGAAAAAAATTCCCTTAAAATTTTTCCTGTACCTCTGAGTTTCATTTGAATTCTGTAAATATCTTTCAACCTTAAGATTCCTTCTATATTCCTGAGTTTTTTTTTAATTCTGTAATTGTGTTTACAGACTGTTTTTTTTTAAAAAAGGTGTAACCCATAGATCAAGACGAGCCACTGAGAATATTTGCTTTTTCATAAACTTATCGTTTTCTAAAAATAAAACAGTTCCTTTTTATTTACTTTGAACCAAAGGTGATCTTAATTAACCCTTAAAGTGCTGGAAGTTACACTATATAGAGCTTTCATTACATACCACCAAACCGATTTGTAGTTTCTTTACAACTAGATGGCAATTGAATCTCGTAATTACTGATTCTGAAAATATTACCGACTTCTAACGGTAATCGGCTTGAATGTATTCAGATTCATAATATGTGGTATGTGTGTTTTATATCCGATCTTGATATAGTTTCTAAAACAGATCTCCTCATCTACGTGCAATCTTGAACGGATCATGTAACTATTCCACTTCACTTTTGTATTGCTTATAGCTTTCGTTTATCTCTACAAAGGCTCAACATGATCATATACAGATCAGGTATGTATGCATCCGAACATACCAACTTCATTCGCAGTTAGAATGCTAGATATGATATAGATACAAGATTCATTCATTGTTAAGGTTCCCCTTTGAGCTTTAAAGAGAAGCACTGGAAAACTCAGCAGGAATACCTTTTCTGTTCTTTCATTTAGTATTCGACTCCTTTACTCATACATTTTTGTCATCATTCTATTTTTCAGTCTTAATTTCCAACTATGCTTAGATAAATAGGTATACTTCCTTTTATTTTTCCATTTTTTCTTACTGCAATATTTTCTGAGACTTCTCGCACTATTTATGTACTTTCAACGACATAATGATGATAACTTCTTTCTAAAACTACTACAAACAAATAACCACTGACCTAGTTTCCTTTATATTTATTTCTTGTTTTATTTAATGAAGAAGGATAAAAAAAATCCAAAAATAAAAATACAAAAAAAAAAAACGTAATAATTTATAAAAACAAAAAAATATTTCTTAAAAACTTGTTATCTACTTTAGCAAAACTAAACATAACACACACCACCCAAAAAGTATAGTTAAAAAAAGAAACATACATTTACAGAAAATTATAATGAAATAAATAATTTTCTACAAACAATTTAAAAGAAAAAAAAAATACTGTTCGTAAGTAAATTAAAAAAAAATTGTAAAATAATTTATAAAGAAAATTGTTATTTTTTGTTTGTTTTATTTTCTTTTGTATGAAAATTTTTGAGAAAAATAACTGTACAGAGCGAATTATAATAGTTAAAAGAAAAATCACCCTTACCCTAGTGCGTAAGATAGACAAAAAAAAAATATTTTCTATAATATAGAAATTATTTTACATGATTGTTTTTAATGTAAAAAAAAAAGCAAATGAAAACCCTAGGATAATGTAATTTTAATATTAAATCATAAAAAGCCGGGAGCAAAATACAGAAAAAAAAAAAAATAACAAACATCTTTAGAGAGTTAGAACATAAAAAAAATATACATACGTGTGGATGTGGATATGTAACGTGGGAGAAAGGTACATTCGAACGTTTAAGAAACAACAAAAATTTGTGTGTGATAGATATGATGAAAAATTTAAGAAATTGATAAAAAGAAAAATATAAAACACAAAAAAAAAAATCACATTTAATAACTATGTTCTATGTTGTGTCCCCTTATCGGTTTTTTTTTGAGAAAGGATAAAAAAAAAAACATTTTAGAAATAAAAAAAGTAAATGTGTTAGGAATTTATTATCGATGACATTTTGCAGTTTATTATTTGAGAAGAACTGATGACAGATTCATAGCGCCTCCACGTATCGTGTGGAATGTGGATATAAAAATGCGAATGCTTTATGTATGGTGCAGTGATAATGATAAGAGCGCCCGAAACATAACAGCCTTCATTTATATGTTTTCCCCTATCTACTCTCAAGTAAATGTTCTTTTTCAGAATTGAGCTGTGGCTAATAACGCTTGTGATGCAGCGCTGGGAAGGATAAGATTGTTTCCTCTCTTTTGGGTAAGCTCGTTGAGGGAGGAGGGGAAAAACTTTTGTTTGAAATTGAATGCGCACACGGTGTGTTCCAGGAATAATTGCATCGTATTCATGGGGGTGCAAATACAAATATTATATGATATGTGAAGAGACTTCGTAGAATTTAAACTTCAATCAAAAAATCTCTCGAATCGAAGTAAATTTTCCTGGAATGTTTGAAGTACATATTAACCTGTATATGTACATATATAATGCAGCTTTGTGATGCCATCATTTAACAAGAATTGAAAAATTGCAGTAGATGCGCGTTTAATGAAAAATAAAAGTTTCGGGGGGCGCGAAAACTTTAAACTTGGTGAAGCCATACATAACCACTCGTATTGCGGCTGTTATATTTTTCATAGCAATAAATGGGCTGACGAATTTTACTGCCGAAACCGGCAGTAGCTGACCAAAGCTTGAATACATCGACTATTCTCTGACCTGAAATTATTCGCAGTAGTTTCTTCTAAACTCAGAAGAGGGCGTTCTGATCATGGTCGGATTACGAGAAAACACGATTTTCGAGCAACAATATTCTTCAGGTAAAAGTAAAACACTTAACTGTCGAAAGTGGAAAAAAAACTTTTACTCATATTAAGAAGGTATTCTAAGACGATGGTCTAGAACCTAAACCTTGCGCTCAGTCACCTAGGAACCCAGTCCGTGAAAAACCTGTTAAAACCATATTCAATAGGTTATATTGGGCTGCAATCTCTGCAAGCCTTACGTGCAACCGTCGTCAGCAAACATAATTGATAAGGCTATAGCGAACAGGAACGTTATAATGTATGTAACCAACGTGGGAAGTAAACACGAATGCAAGTTTTACATCACATCGTTGTTAACCGCAAAATAATGTTTGTCTCATCCGGTTATACAAGCTTTGAGGGTTTGGAACCTTTTACCATTACATAAAGGGCTACGCAACTCTAAAAAACTAAATTTCATTTCCACACAAAAATCCGATTACTGTCATGAGTTTGTTTAAAAAAAAATACATTTTCGGATATACAGGATTCAACTGCACGTTCCTTCCATTCTGCATATGTACATGTGTATGTACATACATCTGCTCCTTTTGCGGAAAATCCGAATGTAGATACATACATACGTAGGCCATCGCATGATGGATCTACATATGTAGGTATGTATAATAACGTATTAATAACGTCGAATACGTGGGAATATTCTCGTAGAACTCAATCGGTAATTTTCACATGTTAATATGTACATACACGTGTATCGTGTAGAAACCTGAGTGGTGTAATGGCTAAGGTACATACGTACATACATATGAATGATTAGGGGCAATCAAGTGACACATTTCCGAGAAAAAAACTTTGTTTTGTTACAATTGACTTGTGTGGTATGATATAATTTGAATCGTTTTATATTAAATTTGCCATAATTGGGTGGTGTGGCAATAAAATATAGTTTGATTGTGGTTTAAAAAACAATTTTCTTCACCCAAAGCCTAGATTTTTACAATACGTGTTGTGAGTGTTTAATTCTTCACACGAATGGAGGGGTCTACAGCCTAATACCGTTATATTTGAGATAGTTGTTTATACTCTCGGATGTTTGTCAGATGATTTCGAGACCTTACAATAAAGAAAACTTTGAACCTCGAACTCTCGGTCGGTTGTCCGAGGCACTAACTGTAGGTAATATAATAAAATACTGACGGTGCTAGACTCGATTGATTGAGAACTCTATCAGTCTACTAGATTCCTTAAACCACTACTGTTAGGCTTACCTTCAGCGAATTAGAGAAGTCTTCACGTTTTCGCCTTGCATTTCATGTTTTGTTTAAAATTTCGTCAATTTTTTTCATTTGTAATAAGGTAACCAATTGGTCACCAATTTCCGGGAACTGTCCGCAAAAACAAATTTTCGTCCTTGTTTCAGTTTTTTCCCTGTGTTGTTCCGAATTTAAATTTAAATGTTTTCGCAATGAGTTATTTTTTATTATAGTAGTGGATCAATATGTTTCTGCTAATAGATCTTTCGATTTTACTTGTACCCACTGCTTTCTCAAAACTTTGGACCCATCATTGTTCCGATCACCAACCGATCACTTAGCAAGACTTAAATTTCAGTGATCTGGTAAAACGCCTCCCTAGTTTCACCTTTGCTACTGTAGATCTAGAAGCTTTCTGATGTACTCTGACATTTGTCAGTTTTTTGCGAAAAGAATTAAGTACTATAGTGAGTAGGCACACAGTGAATAGTGTGTTTGCTTATTACCCGAACTGTGCAGGTTCGAGCCAAAGTTTCTCGAACCAAAATACAAACAGTTGGCATGACAGGTCCGTGGAACCCAGGGCCTAGCTTCTCACAATCACTCGTGTTGTACGTGTTATATTCTTTACGTGAATGGAAGGAGCCTACTGTCCAGGGCCGTGTCCGAAGGCAATTATATTATTTGAGAAGCCTTTTATTTACATATTTATTTCTTTCATGACAATTATACCCTCGGATGTTTGTCAGACGCTCGGAAGAGGTGGGGCCTTAAAAGAACTTTTTGTGTTGTCTGGGGATAGAGCCTCGAACTCTTCGCTCAGTACTCCAACGTGCTAACCACTGAGCCACGGACACGGCACCATTGGACTAAAAAAGTGAATCTGCCCGGAAGTAGAATGGACTAAATCGGCATTGAGTGCTTCAGGAATTTAGAAATTCTTTAAAAAAATATTGAAAATCCTACATGTACATAGATCCTCAAAGCACATATACATATGTATATGTACATTTGAACTGAAAAAAGCCGAAAGGTAGTAAGTAAGATGCGGTAAGGAGTCCCTTGAATCCCCGGTCGTTCCAAAGTCCCACTCTATCTGTCAATCAAAACATCGACACTACATGTGTACGTCTTATTTTAGACACGAAACTTCTTTTGACTATACGTAGTTTCAAGTGCCTGATCGGATGACGCCTTTAGGAATGCAGAAGTTCTGGAACATTTTTCTTCCCTGGCTAACACCTATTTTCAAGGGTTGTATGGATTTAGTCCACCCACCAAATTGTGGAAGGAGTTAAAAGGATCTTCATTTTTATTTGAAGAAGATAATAAAGTTATTATCCATTTGTTCAGTAATAATTATTTATTTGTATTTTTTTTCCAAATCACTAAAAATTGAGTTTTAAAATTTTTCACAAATTTTTGATAATACGCCACGCCCACTTTATTAGGACTGTTCGAAAGGAAGAATGATAGCCTGTAATACGATTCATGCCAGACGGATTGTAGCTTTTCTGTTTGTTGTATTTATGTAGGTCTTAGTAAAGTGCCAAGTTTCTTGATTTTTCGGAGAAATTAAATTTAGAGATAAGTTGGGTACCTATGCCAAAAAAAATGTTATCTGGCTTTGCGTCCGATCAGAAACATTATCTTTCTCGAAAATTTTTCTTCATGTAACTCATGTGTAGGGGCATATAAATGGAACAATTATCCGTAATAATTGAAATAAATTGATTAAATTTCCTCTATTTTGTGAATCACCGATCGTTGCACTGACTCACTTTTCGTATATAAATAAGATGGTTGAGTCAAAGTAAAACGCATAACGAATTTGTTTCTCCAGCTAACAGCATGTGTTTTGAATGACAAGTATTGCTTTTGATATCGCCATGAGCAAGACTAGAATTGCCGAGTTATTGGCTTTTCAGTATTTAAAAAAAGAGAACAGATATCTAAGGGCAGGTAGCTATCGATCTAATAATGAACAGGGTTTTAGGCATCCAATAAGTGAACTATTCCTGGATTTCGTTCTCTTTGCATTCATGGCGATGTCGAAAGCAATGCTAGTCGTTCATAGCACATGGACTGGTCTGAAGAAACATATTCATTTATTATACAAAAAAAAATATATATTTGGGGCGACAGATCCGTACGGGACCCAGAGCCTAGCTTCTCACACAGCTATTCGTGTTATGTGTGTTATATTCTGCACACGAATGGAATTTTTGTTGGAGAAGCTTTTTAGTGACAGTATAACTTTTAGCTATTTGTGAGTCTCTCGCGAGAGGTAGAACCGTAAAGGAACTTTTTGGTGTTGTCTGGGAATCGAACCTCTAACCCTCACTTAGTAGCCCGACGCACTAACCACTGAAGCCACGGCGCCAACTGCAGAGAAACTAATAGCTACATATCAAGACTGTCTATAAGCGTCTTACACAACGAATAAGGCTGTTTACCATTGCTATTCTTGGTGGTAATCAGTGATGATCGTGACGATAAACAACAGCGGCATCTGTATTACGGATTCGCCCGACCACCTCCATGAAACCGGTGGTTTGACGACGAATGCCGGAAAGCAAATGCAGCTAAACAAGAGGCATACAAAGGAGCCCTGTAGAGAAGGACGAAAGCGGCTCGCGAACTCTGCGAACAAAAGAGGTGGCATCGGCTTCTTCGAAAGAAGAAAAAAGAGGACAAGAAGTGCTCGATCGAAGATATTGAGAAATTATACTCCAGGAAGAATGTATGGAAGTTTTAACAAGAGGTAAAAAGAACGTGTCAAGGCAACAGGACACGTACAGAAACCTGTAGAGATAAAGAAGGAAACCTCGTAGTGACTCTATCACAGTCGGTGCTGAGAATATGGAAAAATATCTGCACAATGAGCTCTTCAACATAGACGATGATAGGTAAAACTTCCGTCCATCTGACCAAAAAGAAGTGAGGATAGCAATATCCAAGCTTAAATCCAACAAGACTGCTGGGTCTAACGGTTTATCAGCCGAAGTATTCATAGCAGCTGGAAATGATCTGATAGAAAGCATACACCAACTTATTTCTAAGATTTGGTCAGACGAGTGTATGCCTGATAAATGGAATCTCAGCATCGTTAGCCTGATCCACAAGAAAGGAGACCCCTCAATTGCACCAACTTCAGAGGTATCAGTCTCCTCAACATCGCGTACAAGATCCTATAAACCGTTTCGTGTGAACGTCTGTAACCCTTCGTCAACAACCTGATTGGCCTATATCAGTGTGATTTCATACCAGGAAAGTACATAATCGATCAAATTTTCACACTTCGGCCAATCCTGGAAAAACCCAAGAAGTCCAAATCGATACCCACCATCTTTTTATCGATTTCAAGGCCGCAAACGACAGCAGTTATAGAGACGAACTATCATGTCTAGTTTTGGCATCCCTGCCAAACTCGTTCGCCTGTGTAGGATGACGATGGAAAACGCGCGCTGCTCAATCTATGTCGGTAACGACCTTACCGAGACCTTTGATGTCAAAAAGGATTTACACAAGAAATGCGCGTCATGGGATTTTGCAACATTATCCTTGAAAGGATTGTTCGAAACTCAATCCCCAACATAGGAGGCACAATCTTACAAAAGTCTGTGCAACTACTAGCGTACGCCGACGCGGGCTATCAGCGGTGCGTTCGCTAGTATTCTAACGTAAGCTGCCAAAATGGTTTTAGCGCTAAGCGGGGGCAAAAGTGCCGTGGCTCAAGTGGTTAGTGCGTTGGACTACGGAGCAAGGGGTTCCAGGTTCAATCCCCAGACAACACCTAAAATTTCTTTCACGGCCCCACCTCTCGCGAGCGTCTGACAAACATCCGAGAGTAAAACTGTCATGAAAAAGCTTCTCAAAATTGCCGTTCGGATCCGGCATTAAACAGTAGGGCCCTTTCATTCATGTGAAGAATATAACACGCACAACACGAATGGTTGTAAGAAGCCAGGCCCTGGGTCCCATGGACCTGTTGCGCCAAAAATTTGTATTTGTATTTGGGGGCAAAATTAAATATGTACATTCTGTCAACGCGAAGGGACACACAACATCGACGAATTGGACAGAACGTCACAATCGACAGCTATAACTTTGAGGTAGTAAGTGACTTTGTCTACCTCGGCTCTGCTATAAACTCTGACAATAACATCTCAGCAAAAATTAAATGAAGAATAACTCTTGCCAATTGCTATTTGTTTGGGCTGAGAAGGAAATTGAGCAGCAGAGTCATATCCCGAATAACAAAGGAGACTCTGTCGCCTGCTTTATGGTGCTGAAACTTGGACTCTATCTAAATTGGATGAAGATATCCTCGGTCACTTTGAGAGAAAGATTCGTAAAATATTCGGTCCCAATTGCGTTGACAGGCTATCGAGGAGAAGTTTCAAACTATACGAGCTGTACAGCGACATCGACCTAGTCAAAAAATTACGCATCAGTCGTCTACGATGGCTAGGACATATAGAGCGAATGGACACAAATGCTCCGGCCCGTAGGGCCTTCGAATCTAACCCGGAGATACAACGCAATAGAGGAAGACCTCGCCTTAGATGGCGCGCGCCTTAGGTGGAGGCCCAGGTCTGTTTCGAACTGTAGCTACACCTGGGTATGTAAATCCGCCACTTATCTTGCAATTTATGGTTGGTCCTTGGTGGCGTAGTAAACTATGAACACCTTTGAAACTGATCCGTCCACTGTTCATGAATATGTCAGTATTTGCTTTCTTCTAAATACTGGAAAGATAAGTTGCAGTTCTTATCAAAATCATTTGACCTGATTTCATAGAAAATCAAATTGATTCGAATCAATTTTCGTAGAAGTGATTGCGTTTTATTTTGGGGTAGGTACACATAAATTACGCAAAAAATCCAACCCTCAATTTGTTATCTAAACGATTACTCATCACTCACATTCAGCACCACATGTTTTAAATTCTTGACGGAGTTAGTATCTGAATCTCCATTTAGATGTGTACTCGTGCATCCGTCGTAGGTACTACATCTGTACATAACTCTTCTTAGAACGGATTTTCCGTTTTGCTTCCATCGGTTCTTGGAAATCGAACTATTTTCTTTTTGAATTTCCCATCTATTTCATGTAATTGTCTAGGTTTCATAAAATTGTTATGAATTTCGAAACGAGACACAACGCAATACCAACTGTGATGTAGACCAGTTACATACGTATGACTATAAGTTTTCACTCCTTTTTGAATAAAAAAAAAAAGTACAGAAATGCTACAATCTGTCTGGAACGGAACGTTTGACACCCTATCCTTCTTCCTTTGTATCTGACCTAATAAAATCCGAGTGTACCATATTCTATAACGTCGAACGTATATACATACATATGTAAGCCTCATAACCATTCGCATTGTGGTGTTATATTCTTTACATGAATGGAAAGGGCCTACTGTTTAACGCCGTGTTCGAAGTGCAATTTGAGAAGCTTTTTTATGACAGTTATACTCTTGCATGTTTGTCCAACGCTCCGGAGAGCTAGGGCCGTGAAAGTACTTTTTAGGTGTTGTCTAAGAATCGAACCTTAAACCTTTCGTTCGGTAATCCAAAGCACTTACCACTCAAAAAAATGGGCGTGTTCATTTATAATGTTAAGATTGGAAGTTTCATCCTCTTAGTTCACAATGTAAGTGGTTATATACATGTGTTGATAAACAACCGGACATAGCTCAACGAATGTACATAAGTAATATGCTTTATAGTGTAAATCGCGATTATTTCTCTATGTTACAAACTATGTTTCAAACTTAATATACCCTTAGCAGAGGATGTAAAAAAAGGGACCAAAGCATTTCAACTGTGGCATTGAGTAACATTTCAATACATTGTGCGACTGATAGTGATAGGTAACGTAATGTACACTTTTGCACCCATATTCCCTTGTCGAGATTAAAACGAAAATACGTCACGAAAAACAATGAAATTATGACTTTTAAACAAGGTCTGTGGGTGGTTGATGTGAATATGTGCACGGGGGAAATTATCAGCGTAGAACATTTTCGCTTTTCAATAAAATGCGTTTATTACGGGGGCGGATTGTCCGTGAAATGATGTGTATACACGGGAGTAAGTTGATGACGGCTCAGGTAGAGATGTCGGTAGGTAAGAACAACTACCATACCTACACATCATTGTGTTCTGTCGAATTGCAAACCGAGGTAAGGTTACCTTGGATTAATGAAATTTTTTTTTCAAGCATGTTTTAAAAGTCCAAATTCAGTGAGTCCTTTATGTACATCTCCACGAAGGGTTATCGTAACTATAGAAACTATGGAAGTTTTTGTATGTCTGTTGACGTTGTTGTATTGTTGTCATCCCGACTTCTCTGCTTGATATTTTTAATTTATTACGCTCCACGGATCATGTCACCAAGGAGGTGTGAGTTTGCCATACTTTTGATGCATTGGTCAAAACTTTACATACATAGAAGTACTATCAAGCGAAATGTGCTGTATGTGCTAAGACGTGTTAGTAAGATTGCTACAAGGTACATACCGTCTAGAGAACATGGAAGTGAATATGACTATGAGCATCGTGTAAGTTACCTGCAGTTGTAGTGTAAGGTAAATTTGTTTCATTTAGAGATATAAGAAAATACATATTTGTCGTAAAAGGACATTCGTGAGAGTTGGTACCTTGAGCAATGTTTTATGCATGCAAACGCGCTATCTTCTGAGATAGACAAGATACCATTCTTATTTGCCATACCTAAATATACCTATGTATATTACTCAAGTGGTTAGTGCGTTGGACTACGGAGCGATAGGTTCTAGGTTCAATCACCTTTACAAACTATTTTCTTGACATCAATGAAAACGGGTAAGGAAGAGACTTCAACTTGGGGCAATGCTTCTAATGTGATGGACACAGACGATTCTAACGCAAAAGCCCTAGAAGTTCTGTTTGGCGCGGCATAAAAGAGCTAGTGAGCAATGCCTACCGGTTGGTTCTTCTTCAGGACTCTGAATCCAGTTTGATTTTGGTGCTTCGGAAAATTCATTCGAAGTCGAAACCATTAAGGTGTAGTATACGTGGCATTGAATACGTTATTGTAAGAAATAAGTTTGCCTATAATATCCGATTGGAAATGATAAGTTAATCCATCACACAATTTCCAATATAGTTTTTGAATTTCAATTATGTTGCTTACATTCAGTTTGGTGCCAATCTCGACCGCTATTGGTGATCATTAGTGGTGGTGCTTCTACTTTGTTTGCTTCATTCGTCTTAGTGGCCATATTGTTTAAATCCATTGTCCTATGGTGACGCAAACGAAGGATAGCTTTGAGATAAGTTGTTAATATCTGTCGTTGTTCTGCAAACGTTGTTCCAAAAATATCAGTGATGGTGACATTTATTATCCAATACTTTTGACGGTACTATTTAAGTCTGTACACTCTAATCTAATCCACCTAAGCAATGCGCAATGATCTTGCGATTGTCTGAAGCACTCCTTCTCTCCTTAACAAACACGTGGTAAGTACGTCAGTCATTCAACTCAAATCCGGCTTACAGTATTCTAATGTAAGTACACGCCACTCCATAACTCATAGTAATAAAGGATTCATGCCAAAAGACTACATGTTACTTGTAGACTCATTATTATAAACATTTTCTAATAAGAGTTCTCAGCTTTGAGTGAAGGTAGCAGATTTGTGTGATGTGTCAATTCGCCTATAATAGTAATAATAATTCTTTATTTCAAACTTGAATTACAATATGTACATTGTTTTAAAAGAGAAGTAAAGCACGTCTATCCCGCTTTTACCCGCTTCAAAAACGTTTGCAAATTATCTATATTTTTTGTATCACGATTTTGCGCAAGTCAGTAACTCGAAGCTGTCCACAAAATCCCATTACACCCACAAAAATTGAGTGTTTGTTATGGATTTCATGCCGAAGGGGTCATTGGCCCATACTTCTTCTTCAACAGTCAATGGAGATCACTACAGAACCATTTTCACATTTTCACCCTGGATTTTTTTCTTTGGAGCTATGTACATATATCAAGTCCATGGTCTATGCGAGTAAGGTAAACACTTTAGACATCAGGATCAACATCGATCGCCAAATGGCTGGCATATCGCCCGAATTATGCGAAAAGTCTTGGAAAATTTGGTTCACCGTTCAGTGTTTTCCATAATTTATTGAATCGATGTAACCCGAAATAATCTTTTTTTGTTATTAATATCTCAAACATATGCTGATTTATTTAAAAAACAAAATGGAACGCTCTTAGGGGTTTTCCCCTGCTTTGCTGCGCCTAAGAAAAAATACATGTTTTCTTAGTAAGCAGTAAGGAATTTTTTTTTTGTGGTTAAAATTAGGAGACTCCAAATTCCATTTTTTCATCGGCTACAATTTTGCTGTCCAATACTCACTTACTTACTTAGGTGGCGCTACAGTCCGTGGTGAACCTGGGCCTCAACCAACAAGCCTCTCCACTTAGCGCGATCTTGGACTAATTGCCTTCAGTTATGGACTCCAAGTTGATTTAGGTCCTCTTCCACTTGTGCGCGTTACCTAAGACGAAGTCTTCCTTTATTGCGTTGTCTCTCTGGGTTGGATTCGAAGACTCTTCGGGCCGACACGTTGATGTCCATTCACTCTAAATGTCCTAGCAATCTTACGACGACTGATGCCTGCTTTTTTGAACAGGTCACCTCCTACAAATCCCGTCAACGCAAACGGGACTGAAAATCATCCGAAGAATTTTGCGTTAAAAACTACCAAGGATATCTTCATCCGCCATCATTAACGTCCATACATCTGCACCATACAGCAGGACTAGGATGATGAGGGTCTTATATAGAATCTCCTTAGTGTTTCTTGGCAAAACTTTTTTACTCAATTGACTTCTTAGACCAAAGAAACAACGATTGGCAAGTGTAACTCTTCGTTTGATTTCTGATATGATGTTGTTGTCAAACAAGACAAAGTCTCTAACTGCCTTAAAGTTATATTTATTTATTGTGACGTTCTGTCGGATTCGTTAATGTTGTGTGTCCCTTCTTGATGACAACATATACTTGGTTTTGTCCTCATTCACAACTAAACCCGCTTTTGCTTCTGTTCATATTAAAACGGACCAATGACAGCTCGCTGTGTTCTGGGGATGATGTCAATGTCATCAGCGTATTGAAGTAACTGGACAAAATTTTGGAAAATTGTAACTTTAGTGTTGGCTTGCGAGTTTCGCATTATTTTCTCAAGTGTTACGTTGAAAAAGTCGCATGACAGCGCATCACCTTATCTGAATTCTTTTTTGACATCAAAGGTCTCGGTGAAATAGTTTCCGACCTTTATGGAGCAACAAGTGGTCTCCATCGTCATTCTTCACAATCTGATGTAGTCAGGGATGCCAGAACTAGACGTAGTCCAATATAGCTCGTCTTCCTGCCGTATTTGTGAATATTTGGTCGGTTATGGACTTGCCGGGCCTAAAACTGCACTGATAGGGGCCAATCAGCTCGTTGACAAATGGTTTCAGGCGCTCACACAGTATGGCCGACAGGTTCTTGTATGCAATGTTAACTGTCTGCATAATTGGTTTTTCCATATCCTCAGCACCGACTTTGACTCAACTACCCCTATCCTGTCTAAAAATTGCCAAAAAGAAGACTTTATCTGGGAACACTGACTTCTAGCTGTCCTGTTATTCAAAGCAGATCGGTGTCAGCACAATTCGAAATATCGCTGCCTATTCTCCAGGAAAATGTCTGTATAAAGATGAAGAATAAAACTATTCTATATAATTCATGTGATCTAGTTGATCGAGAATGTTGATATCAGGCACTTTCAGATCTTTAATACTAAGCTCTGGTTGGTATGAACGGACAGTTCTGGGGAGTATTCAAAACTAACCTATTGTCACTTTAAACAGACTGCTAATCAGTCTTAAGTCTCAATTCTACGTAATCTAGTCTAATACCGTATTTATCTGATAAAACATTTTTGAATTTTTGACAGACAAACTCATGAAAAATGGGGTTATACAGAACTCTCCCAATTTAACTTTCACACGACTTCATATTCATCTTTGATCATGAGTTTTTGTTTTTTTTTTTATTATTTGTCACATCAAACTGGTTTTCTTACCTGTCATGTTTTTTAGTTGGTAAGCCCGAGAACCCGGTTTAAACTAATTCCGACTTATAACTCATTTCTAATCCACCGCACCGCGGTTTATATACATACTGGTGTTGTAGTAGGTACTAAGTAACGTGACGTTTTAAAAAAAAAATGCTTTATGACTTACATATGTACATAAATTATTTGCTGATGCTAAGTCTCTTAAAAACTGCTCATAACCACTTCTAAATTGCCCTTATAAAATTAAAAAAAAAAAATTTAAATCTGTTGAGTTTATCATGTTTATACCCATAAAGAGACAAACACATGATAAGTTTTATAGTCATGTACGTATACATACAGTACCTACTAATTAAGATGCTCTCCAAAGAATTTAAAAATAATACGTTTTTAACGTAAAATCATTGTCTACGATTGAACGAAGGAGTTCAAAAGAAATATGAACGGTCCCACATCCTTCACCTACTAATCAGATCCACCGATGATCGGTCGGTATGGCACTGAACAAAAATTCAATGCCGACACTAACCTTATATCAAGATCGTTTCGATAGAAATAATGAATTGAATTCTACTAAAATTATTTATGAATACAAGGAATAACATTTTATTAGTTGCACTTAAATTAAAGTTTATGATTCGTTGAAAAATAAGATGTTATGAATTTAAAATTTTTCTGTTGACATTTTAACAGATCAAATTTTAATAGTTTATCCGAACGATGCAGATGCGCAATATACATATAAATTTCACTTCTAAATAATACAAACTTTTAGAATTTCTTTTTGAGAAATTAAGAAAAATAAATATTGCTAATATATTTGCAGCAATTAAAAATGTAAATGGTCATTTAGATACAGCTAGCAACCGGAGAGCTGTAGAAACTTAATCATTTGTGCTAAAAATAAATGTGTATATACGTACTTTCGTCGGTATACGTGTTTTTTTTTTTTTGCAAAATAAAATGCACAAAATGTATACGAAATTATCCAATAATATATCTTGGTCTATTAATAAGCACAAAAACAAAAAAAAACAAAATAAAAATTCCTACCCATTCATTCAGAGATGATGTTGGGCTCTACTCCACTCGACTCAACTGATTGTTTTCGAAATTCATGACGTTTTCATATTTCGTTAATTGTCTCCAAATTTGTCACTAAGCCAAGCGGTGATTGTAGTTTTTAGTGGGTGGATTTTGGTCATTCGGTGTGGGTTAATTAAAGTAGAAGTGTCTGGAGTTCGCCAGAGAAATTGACGCACAGTGTCACAGCATCGCTATAGACTGACTCATAGAGTGTAGATAGATCTTTTATGTATCTGCGAAAGTAATTAGTGAGTGTTAAACAACTCAAGGCATACTAACACATGGAATTGGAATATTATTCAAATATGACGCCCCCACGGGTGATAAAACTGTGTAAAGTCAACCGCAAGCGATGCAATTTATATGGAAAAGGTCAATGGTACCACTTTACGAGTGCATTTACTAAGAGTGAATTATCTGTGGATAATTATTTATGCACGGTCACGTCAAATGATGTTGTTTTCGGTCAGTGTTTGTAAAAGGAAATAATGTTTATGTTTTTGACAAAGATTGGCGTGTTGTTGAAGTCCTTAACTTTGTTAACACAATGTATGACCGGTAATTATCGATGAGTTTGGATATTGGTTGGAAAGAAATTTTTCTTCGTGTACTTGGCAAGCGGAGTGAGATCACTTCATGCCTTCCTCCTATAGGAAAGGAGTCATCTTTCATCTAGAGTCATCAAGTAAGAAAACTAATGAACACAAGGTCAGCTTACATTTGAAAGCCCAGTTCTGGAATGTGTGAAGTTCTCTAGCTAGGGTAATGGAACAGGAAACAAGTAATAGCGAGTTGTTTCGATACCCCGATGTATTTTCCCAGTGGACTAGACTCAAGTTTGCGTTCCCAGGCAATAATCAGGGGCAGTCCAGTTGATGTCACATTAAAGTTCAGATCCTTTGAACGTAGATTTTGATCAAGTCGTAGCTAGTACATTTACAGATTCGTTACCTATAGTTTCCCAACCAATTCAACCAAGTTTTACCTTGTAATGTCTAGTAAGAAATTGCAGGGCGTCGTAGCATCATCATACTGATATTAAGCCCACTGATAGTGCTTTAAGCGCGCCTTTAATACCTTTTCGAAGGTTAAATCAGTTTTCAGTGGCATGAACTTCAGCTTGAGGGACACCTTTTCATAGGTATGAAAACTTTGGTGTTGGGTCCAAGGACGCCAGCTCCAACTCCAAAATCCATCTTTGATCCGTCTGTGAACCAGATTAGACTTTTAGAGTCCTGTACCGGAACACCATTAGACCATAATGTCGGGGATAGTGTAAAACAAAAAAAAAATAGACAGCCAATTTTTTGGAGCTTCTGTAGCTTAATTGCCGTTGTCCTTGCAAGAACTTTCGGCCACCAGACAATGTATGAGATGATTGGTCTCACCATCATTAGATACAAGAAGTGTATAATTTTGGGACTGAGACCACAAATTTTACGATATAGGCCCATACTGGCCCACATGGCCCTGGTGGTTCAATGAAGGACTTAATATGTGAATTCTAATTAAGTCGTTTGTCTAACATGACGCCGAAGTATTTTACATCGCTGGAATATATTAATGTGGAAAAACGGTTTTGCAAGGATTGATGGAAAGTTTTTCATTGTCACACTATTCTAACACGTGTAGTAAAGCACCCTGAATGACACCAGAAATGGTCGTGCTGTGTTTACCTCTAATGGCCTTAATACATTGGACAGTCGAATGTTCGATACCTCTTCTACTGATTGCTCTTACTATCGAACTGTAGACAATATTATCAAAAGCGCCATCGATCTCTTAGAACGCACAATAAGCGATTTCCTTGCAGCTACACATGGGGCCTTAAACTGCGATTTTGAGACTTTGACATATGGGTTAAAGTATTTTATTGGAAAACAGAGAATGGGCTGTATTGGGAACCTGGGACCCATGGTTAGTGGTTAGTTTCATAGCGCTGGATATCTGCTAAAGATACTAGTCCAGTGACAAAAACGCGACTTAGGATGAAAGAATCTGGTCTGGTCATGTTTCCGTCTTGGGTCGATGTGAGTTTACAATGGCACAGACTGAAACTAACTATAAGATCCCAGTACATACCAAAGCCCGACAGACTTGATTGGTTGAATGACAGCTAATGGTTCGAAATTGTACATAGGTACGGAAACTGACGTTTGCTGTGAAACCTCTTTTAGCTTAGCATAATGATTGCAGTGGATTTCAAAACTAAACTACAGCCATCCTACAAGTTTATGTTGACTATGAGGTAGTTGAGCTCCTTTACTACCTCGTACATAGTTGTAGCTATCAACAGTGAGATTGTGTCCAAGGCGATGGATTGATGGTATTTCGTTTGTTGACAGCATGCATTTTGTCTTGTCGTCATTCACTTCAAGGCCACATCGTTTCGCCTATTCTGGAAGCGAATATGTTGACTGGATATTCTGCTCCAGCACGAGATTGAACAAGCCACATGATAGCACATCTCCTTGCCAAAAACCGGTGTTAGTTTGGAAAAGTTCAGAAGAGTTGCTTTCAAACTGTTTTGCCGGGATTCCGAATTCGGCCATCGCCTTTTAGAGCTCCACTCGATGAATGCTGCCATATGTAGCTTTAAAGTCGATGATGAGGTGGTGAATCTCGACCTCATTTGTCTCTTTTCAGGACTTGTGTTAGTGTGAAGATTTAGTCAATAGTCGATCAGCCGGTACATAATACACTTGGCTAGCCAGATCACCTGGATACATTGAGATCAAGTCCGTTGCTGATTTTATTCCGAGCAAACATAGTAGGTATTCCACCACTTTGTTTCTTTACCTTACGAAGTACACATATTTACCTGTACATGTTGCAGTTTATTTATAAAGAAAAAAAATTATTGATAATGCCTTAAGAAATCTTATCTCATGAAGCAATATGAATTAATTGCAATTAAAAAAAAAATAAAGTATCAAACAAACAAACAGATAACGATAATACAATACAAACAAAAGCACAATTGCGTAAAGTCATAGTCTTCTTTTTGTTTTTCATATACATATTCATTTTGTTTACGTTAGAGAATTACAAATTAAATTATTAATAAATTTAAGTGATTTATCAACTATATTTCATTGTCGTCGTCAACGGCGACGCGTCACTATAGACCAGCGTGGGAGATACGACTCATTTTAATATTCAATGATTTCATTGCTTAACAATTTAAAGCAAAAAGAATTTCCATAAATAGCCCTCTCTGCAGAGAACAACATTGTTGTTAATATTTATAACACAAAACATTATTGTTTGGTCATTATGCATCATGCTAAATGTAAATCAGTAAGGTACACAATTAACAAATACACTATTATTTCCTCATAACAGAGAGCTAAATGAGTAGAAGAGAGTGAGTGTGTAAAAAGAGTACGTTTGATGATTCATACTGAGTTACACTCAAATAAAGAGTGAGAGTGTTAGATGGAAAAGTACATTATTAGCCAAAGTTAAGATTTAAGGAAAAATCAATAAATGGGTTTCCAAGTGAATCACATAACCTATGTGTAACAAACAAATATTAAATTAGTAGAGAGGAAGATTATTCTAGATTACCAATTATGGATTGAGGTGAATATTAACATTTTCGCCGAAATTTTGATTGGTCATAGATATGATTTTCTATAATAATCATACGTTCTGAGGAGTAATTAAGCTGTCTTGTTTGACATAACACTTAAAAAAGGATACGTGATACTTAATATCACCAAAGAGAATTATTCTTTGAATTAGAAATTAATGTCTAGATTAAAAAGGATTGAAATTATGTTGACGAGTGACAATTTATTCGAACGCTTCTGGATTTGAAGATGATTGATTAGAACCGTTGGTCCATCTAAGCAATTTCTAATGATAATAGTTTAGCTGGAGGAAAACTGATCTGCGATGTTGATTATATGATAGTTTTTTTGTGAATAGACAAATGAAGCAGGAAATATGTATAAGTACACGGATTACTGCCGTAGTAACTCCGGCGATCAAAGTAAATACTTACATACGTATCTACAAACTCGTAATATAACAGCACTAACCAAACAAAAAAAAAACGGTACGAGCGGGCCGATAGTAAGTAATAAACCCTGTCCGTACTCTACATTGGCATCAAAGAGGAAATATATTTTTGTGTTATTTTCTTATGGAAAGACCAGGAGAAAGTCAGAGAAGGCTAAATTTAATGATAGAATTAAAAATGAGCACAAGTAAAGGGTATTTTTTTAAGCCAAAGAAAACACACCACTGCTGGATCTGATGAATGTCATCCGAAGAACAAAGTTTTCGAACACTTTTTCAAACATTTGTGGACATATGTACTCAATAACACGAATAATGTTGCCTTCCAATGCTGTTGCTTTGTCAGTGTAGACGAGCGACTTAACGTATCCCCGAAAAAAATAATCAAGAGGCATCAAATCACAAGATCTAGTAGGCCAATATACAGGTTCATTACTCGAAATTATGCGGTCATCGAATAAGTTGATTGTTTCGTTTGCTGGAACCACATCTCTTCCACATTCATGCCATTCAATCGGGAAATGAAAAAGTCATTAATTATGGCCTTATAGCCAATATCGTTGACCGTAACACTCTGATTGGCCTCATTTTTGAAAAATAAGGTTTAATAACTCCACCAGGCTACAGACCGCAGCAAACTGAGCATTTTTCGGAATGTAACGGCGTTTCAATAATCTCATGTGGATTATCTTCGCTCAAATACCAATAATTTGGCGAATAGCTTTTATGTAAAAGAATTGCCGAAAACATACATAATGTATGTTTCCAGACTAAATAAGATAAGCTACATATGCCAGCTAAGCAAGTTGAGAAAGTAAAGCAACATTTTCTAAATTTTGTGGTTAGTTTGGAATGACGATTTGTGTTTGAAAGAATAGACCATTTTTAATAGAAATAGCTGCAAGTCAAGCTTTGTCTCAAGGACTGAAAATTAATCAATTGGTAAGTCCAATACTTGGCAGTAGATGGTAGAACATTTTCTGCATTTGGCAATGGTGTCCAAAATATGACCAGAGAAAGCAATTAATTTAGGTATCAAGCTACTATTGAATAAATTGTGAAATGGATTCCGTTCTACTATATGGGTATAGCATTTGGAAAGTGACAAGTTAGAAACAATGCCAAAGATTTTCGGTTTTTCGGTGGTCTTCGTCTGTATTCATGTAGACTGTGGAGTAGATAAATAATTTGTGTAAACAAGACTAGAGTCGTTCAGAAGAATAGATTTAATTGGAAGTAATACTAGACTCTAGATTGTATTCACATGAAAATAGTGTCCTTTTGCTGACTTGCATGCCTCTGGTTCGATTAAACTATCCACTTAAATTAAATTTTCTTTTGATTTATAGAAGCATAATTACTCTTCTTTTAATCTCAAACTGATTTAATACTTCTTATGGTTATTAATCACAAACTAGGTTATTACCGTTGTATTTAAAAATAAACTGGCACTTAACATAAATTTCGCAGAAGTACTTTATTACAATAACATATCTTAAAAACCATGACAACGAATGTAAATCTTTATAAGATATGTAGGCGTTCTGCCCACTTCACAAGTGAGGTCACACCATTAAGCATTCAATGTATAATCTAAAATAACACACTACTGTCAAATGAATATCCACTCAAGTGTCACAAGTACACTAATAACCAACACGTATCTGCTGTTCTTGAACATTCTCTCAAATGAATCAGAGTTTTAAATAAAACCACTCGAGAGAGCGTGCGAACAATCAGTCTCAAAGAAAGCATCAATTTGTGAAGTGAATTCGTTGCGTACAATTCAATTGGTTTTCGCGTTCATCTAGTAAAGAGTTGCTATTACAGTTTTTTCCGTGATACAAATTAAAATATTAATTAAAAAATAAACAAACTCTTTTAGTGTTGTGACATTAGTGTAAAATTATTTAAAACAAAACAACAAAAAAAAAATGGCAGAATCAAACAAGAGGAATATTCCAATCAAATTGGGCGACTTCAGTGTGATTGATACAGAATTCTCAAGCATTCGGGAGCGATTCGATTCTGAAATGCGCAAAATGGAAGAGGAAATGGCCAAGTTCCGCTCTGAGTTAATGAATCGTGAAGCAAATTTCTTCGAATCTACAAGGTATGTTAGAAATTGAATGCATTATCCATACTAACATCTGTCTGATTGGAGTATACATACATATGTATGTATATACACTATAAGCACAACGAAAGGATGATGTCAGGAAGACGCTACCGGTCTAATTTTGAGAAATTTAAAAAAAAAATGCCAGTTGGTGTTGTCATATTCCAATAAGATCTAATTCAACGACCATATCACGCTGAGTGTATCTATCCTGAAAATTCATGCTAACTCTAAAAGTGTTTGCTGTGGTATTGATTAACTCTCACTGATTGACGATGAGACGAACAAAAATTCAACCGAAAACTATAAATAGTGCACAGCCTTAGCATCGCGGCAAAGAAGCGCCAGAGAAATTACTTTCTACCGCTTCGGCATTCAGTTCAGTTTTCGTTCTATGCGTACAGTGGGGAACGGAAACATTCACATAAGGGTGGATATTTTATTGGTTCGAGGATGGGAGTCTGGGGAATTCAAGTAATTTTCTTGGGTTAAGAAATGTTTATCGATTTTTGCACCTGCACCGTCTGAGTTATTGTTTATGTTGCATGGTAACCAGAAAGTGTCTGAACTTTTGAACTTTTAGTTCTGTCCACAATGTCTTCTTGAACTTGATCGTCTGTTCATATTATGACTATTTCTTTCGCTTGCTTTTGCATAACATTTATTTGAAAGGTACTTACTTGAAATGTATTTGCTCATAAAGTCTATAATTAACGTTAGCCATTCGAATGTTTACAACTCTGAACAAAGTTGAACAATATAGATTTTTACTGACTGTCAATACAAAAGCGTAATGTCACAGCTTCTATTCGTGATACTTGGACAGCAGTATTCTCTAGTAATTTCTGATAGCGCACTCATAAAAAAAACCTTTGTGCATGGATATTTCGTTGTAAATTCAATAGACTACGATAAGTCCGAATATTCGAAATTGGGAATCCCTCTTTTTGGACTTATTAACGCTATCTAAAGTCGTCATAGGTGCTATAGATGGTACAGTCCTGTGGAAATATTGTTACATCCTCAAAATAACATTTGACGCTCGCAACAGTACCATGACAAACGGAATAGAACCGATTATGTATTTATTTTTAAATAAAATTAATTGCTCTTAAGATGTTCTTATGTTCATCTCAGCAGATATTGGTTTGTCTGCGTAGACCAGCGATGTAGTCCATTTCCTGAGAATATGTTATCGTCGAACTGGTCCGTCTTAGTCTGGCTGGCAGTATGGCATGTTGTACCGTCTTGTTCAAAATACATGTCTTTCAATTCGACGCACGCAGTGATTACTGATTTACGCTAATGCTAGCTTCTGCCTCAATTTTGAAAAATAAAGGAATACCCACAAAATATTCAAAAATGGAATCCCCAAACTAACAAATCCCCAATTTTTGCAAAATCCCCAAATCCAAAATCCAGAAATCGAAAATACCCATGTTATCCCCACGATCTTTAAGGAGCAGCAAAGTGGACCGAGCGTTGAAGTAATTTTGGACGTTCTATGAAGGATTTAATGTCAACGATTTGTGATTGAGGATTTTGTGTTTGTCGATTTTGGTTTATGAACTTTGGTATGTGGATTTTAGTTTGGGGATTTTGTGACTGGCAATTATGGAACCAACCCAAAAATAAATGTCCGATGATTCCACCAGCATACAATGCGCACTAAACATTGCATTTTTGTAGATGTAAGAGCATTTCATGTACCTCTTGTGGGTTATGTTCACTATAATGTCGACAATTTTGTTTGTCTACATATCAAAGGCAGTAATTCGCTTCGCTGCTGAAGAATTTTCTGCTATAAGCAAAATCCACGTACTTGGAATCACAGCGTAAATGATGCTCGTTTCGCTTCAATTTTTGTACGAACTGAAACTTGTGAGCCTTTAGGCCATGATCTTTGTACATATGTATGTACTCGTATTCGTATGTACATATGTGCTTAAATTCAATGAAGTCTGTAATTATTACTGACAGTCTTCAGTGATCACATCCTAGTAAGTATGTTGTACTTCAAGGAAGTTAATTTATTTGTCTCCACATTCGTTTCTAATAGTCGTTCCTACATCTTTGGTTCATGTACTTTGTAAATCTTTCTGATATTTACCCAGAAAAGAATTACTCCGAAATGTCTAAGGGATGATACACTTTAATCTCCCAGGTTTTTCTAAGCTTCCTCCCTCCCATGCTTTTTGGTTTTTTTGTAATCTAATCTTCTATCTAAAGATTTGAATTGAATATGCCAACACTTTCACCAGTCACTGTAAGAAAACGTGTTGATCAATGAGTCACCAAAATAGTCTGCTTTTTATTTTCAATTTGCTCGAAAATTAGTGAAAAAATATGTATCTTTATCTAGAATGCTGTTTGCCAAATTAGATATTCTGTTTCTGCTTGTTTTATCGTCTGCTAAGGTCTAATGGATAACGACCATAAATAACCGATGTGTTTTATAACTTTCTAATTCGCTATTTATTTATTAATTTATTATGAAAGGTATCTAACTGAAATTCATTCAACTTGGTCATTCGTTATCTATGCAGAACGAAGTCTATAGATAAAAATAAATAAATCGAATGAAAACTTGGCGACACAAGATAGATTACTTTCAAACATTAAATGGGTAAGCGCCGGTATGAGAAAAAAGAACTGTTACTACTTGGTTATCTTCGCCGAAGATAAATATGTTTTTTTTTTTAAATTCAGATAAGCATTTGACGTATGCTGGTAACTGGGGTTAAATTAAAGCAAACAGTGTAGTCGTTGAATTATCTTCTTTGATTTTTAGTCCAAGGTAATTGAAAACAAAAAATTTTGTGATCCGTCACGACAGCAGTTACAGTCAATTATGTAGTTATCTGCTGGTGTTACTTAGATCGCCGTTTACTATTCAAAAGTGGTATTGCACATAATTTCTTTATCTAAAGCAATGGAATTCTAATTATTTTTTTTATAGTTTTGAAATGCCGATCTTTAGTTAGGAAAGTGAAATTGGTCAACCTACGTACATAGTATCTACATATATCTATGGAACAAATACATTCACGTTCTTTTCATTTGCATGTAGCCTCCTTACTCGTTTCGCTGATATGATCTTTAAGGGGTACACTGAGATGTATGATACTTAATTGCTACTAGAAAAAACTTATGGATCATCTCAATACCATCATTTCATTGATAAGTTCTCCTACAGCAGCATTTCAATCCATACCGCATTTTCTCACAAAAGACATCATCAGAAACCAATTGGCTGCACGGCCAGTACTAAGACTCCTTTAGAGCTCTACATACTAGAGATTTCAAAATCCAATCGATGTAGCGTCATCTTTCCAACGTTATACGCTGCCTTCCTGTGCATTGTACGAGATATTATTATCAGTTACTGTCACTAGATACTGGATAAATACTGAGTGAACACTGTTTCGTGATGTTTTCTGCAACGCATCTAATCATACAATATATGTAAGCTCATCCTTCACTGCAACATCCAGAGAATTGCCACATGCTAGCACTCGATGATCTTTTGGTACCTTACCCACTCATCGCTAGGCTCCTTAAAAGCAGAAGATCAGCCTGTCCTAAAATAACCGACATCATCAACGGGCACTGTATTATGGGAAGACACGATCAAAAGTTGGTTTGAACGAAAATCTCCTAGATTTGGCAACTTTAAATGCATGTCTGGTTGAGTTTATCCATCAGTAGTTGTTCTAGCAAAAACGCTCAATACCCTACCCAGCAATTAGAACTGTTTAAACTGCTGTCTGTTGAAAGGTATCATAACACCTCCTCTGTCCTCGATAGATAGGTCGCAAGTCATTTGTTCCACTGTCATTTGTATCCGGTGACTATAAACTCCCGGGCATTGCCTTCGTAATTTAAATATGGTTTTAGTAACATTCTATACCGCCCCACTACCAGTTTCTCGATTTTTGCCCATCATAATAGAATAAACAAATAAATCTTCTCCTTCCCAAATAGAGCACAGAGCCAAAAGAATATGTGCATAATCCATTCGTTAGAAGCGACTAAATTGTAAACATCACATTTGTATATATAGAGAACCTGCTGACTGTAGTGATATGCCTAGCATCTGTTGATCAGTATGTTATCGTGTTAATGAAAAAATAAATCCAAGCGGGCGTTAAAATAGCAAAATCGTATCGCCCACGACGACTAATTAAAATCGTAAAAAAATCTCCTGATCCGAGGGTATTTATAAAATTTTTTCATGAAATTTATCTCAACAGAAAATGTTAAGCTTTGCAACAAAAGTCATTGAGAATGTTTTACGACTTCAGCCTCCTCACGCACCCGCTGTTTACATTCAAATTCACTTTATTCCAAAGTTCTCTCAACAGATTAGCAGAGTCTGTATCTAAATAAAATTATAAGATACATATAAAAGGAGAAAAATTCGTAATCAAATGAAGTGTTAAACGATGATGTCATTAGATTCTAAATACAAGCGCTGATGAGGGTATTCGAATTTGTTAGTGCTTTGTGAATACTTTTTGAATATCATTAATGACAATTAAACAAATATACATTTTGGTATTGAATAGCACTTGTGCGTTCTGGGTAAACATCGAATAATGAGAGTGCTTTGCTGGAAGATTACAAAAAAATAAAAAAAAAAAACAAAAAACTTGGAAAGTTGTTATATAGTTTATAATAATGTCCTTGGCATTATTATACTTGGGAGTGTGTGGGGATGGAAAGGAAGTGTGCCACTTCCGAATGCCTCTTCCATTTTATTCTCAATCAAAAAGTGACGTAAGCTAAGCTGTTGTTGTGGCACGCTAACGTGTTTGTTAATGTAGGCCAGCAGTTTATTGGAGTAAAGAAATTACCCTATAAAAGGGGGAGGATCACATGAGTGTATATTGTCAGTGCATTTTGTTATATGGGAGGGCTGCTATTTGAGAGGGAGTTTCATTCCCGAATTAGCATTAGAAGTGGTTGGGACGCTATCTTTTACAAAAATCTTTGTGATTATAGCTTACGATGGTATTGTTTTGTAACATTTAAATTGGATTCAAAATACCTATAATTTTATGCCACATAATGACTGAATGGAGTAAAGTTTATAGAAAATCCAATTACTTTACAAAACGTCCTCCAATTGATGATTTTGTTTATGTACTGGCTGATACGTAGGTGCAAATGACCTCAAGTAAATTATTCTCGAGTCCAAGGCGAAGTAGTTATGGAAATTTGAATATGTTATAATCCATATTAGGATTAGAACTTAGAAGAAATATATGGAAGTACATCGTTTCAGTGCGAATGTTTGGGGGATTTCGTCATTTTCGTGCTGTAAAGAGCATTTTTTTAGATTTGTTATCAGAGGCAGACTGAACTAAGGTTAAGTTCACCAATTTCGATTATAAAATTTTAATGCAAGATATGGAAAGAATGATTTCTATGGCAGTACAGTCGGAAAACCAACCTTGTATATTACAAACACAGAGATTTAAAGGGGTTTGTTAGCTATTTATGCATGTGCATGTGTTTTTTAAGTATCCGGGCTTGAGATAAGAGCACGAATTACTCCAGGATCTGATGCAGTCATAAAACAAATACATATGTATATTAAATTTCGAATACTACATACATTTGCCGCCTAGCCTTGAGATGGATGGGACTAAGAACACTGGTTTCTGGTTTGGGGCAATCATTTTACTCAGTGACATCATAGTCCTTTCAAGTATAACAGTGGTTGCCAGTTTTTGACATTCATTCCCTTTACAATGTAAGACGGATGTGTACGGTATGATACTCATTGCGAAAGAATTTGTCTGTTTTCGGATTTGATGAGTGCATAAGTACATCCGGCCAAAATTTCGGTTGTTATGCATACTGTACTGTAGCTTTATATTATCCGTTCCGAAGGAGTTTCGGAAAAAAAAAAACCCGATTGTGTTTTTCCTCTCCGCAACGAATTATGGTCCGAGAATTTCAAAGGGAAAAAAATCATATCACCTGTTCATCGGAATAATGCAAGTGATCGCAGGCCGTCATAGTACGACGCTGTACATTAGAGTATGTGTCCGTTAACCGTGTGTCGGAATCGATACAATGAAAAAAAATTATCGGAACAGATACGACGATAGGTCTGAGAATCTACCCACTGTACTTAGTGCAATGAGGTTAGCGAACTATGTTTGTTAAAAGCTGTCTAAAGCTAAATATATAAAACCTCAAAAACGAGCAATTATAAGTATTATGCCACCGAAGAATTAGGCAAATTATTCACACTAACCACCAAATAAATGAGATGGAAAAATGTTGCCCATGTACAGTGGTTCAACCACGTGGAACTATGTGCGGTAGTTTAGCGTCAGTAACATTCACATGGGGTGATTCATCCATATGAAGAGAATCTTTCATTTTGTGTCATAGATGAAGTTTTGAAGGCAACATTTTGACCTACCTCCTTCATGTTTGCCAGATTTTCAGATATACATACATACTTATGTATGCATCTGTGCATTTAATCTAATGGTAATGTTTATAAGATCCAAATAGACCTGTCAAGTTGATCCATCATTTGCATTTATTAAAAGTAGGTTGGTACGACTGCGTGCAAAATTAAACTTCAACTAAACATAGACTTATTCAAATATTCAAAACCAAATACTTCCGTAAGTAGATCATCCACCAACAAGCACATAAGTTATTCCCTCGAGTACACCATCCAAGCACCGTTCTACGAATATGCACTTCAGAAACCAAACCAAAAAAATAATGAGATGGCATGAATAATTGATGTCACGGTCTGTCGACTAGGAAATTAGTTTCGTTCTTTATGTATGTATGCCCGGCGAAATAATTGCACCGACGACTGCTATTCTCAGTGATCTAGGAGAACATTCCAAGAGCTTATTCATTAATCGCCAACTGCATTTACAATGACATGTTCAAATTCAATTACGCAATTAATTGAATCTTGTTAAGTGGGATTTCAAATTAAGCACAATAAAGCAATCATGTCACCTCAATGATCTTTATCAAGTCTAAACAGTAATCACCCACCAAATGATCCTCAATGGGAGTTGGAGGTAAGCTTTTACCTCATTAGAGATGATGTCGACGAGTTCCATTGATGACAGTAAACATATTAAAAAAAAAAAAAAGAAATACTTCTCATGGGATTTCAAGAAGTCAATGATCTCCCAAGGAGGTGCTGTCTTTTTGGCGCTGATTTATTACTTCAACACAGACATGTTTGTGAAGAATACGAATAAGGGGCGGCCAACAGAGTTGGAAATTGACAAACAAAAAAAAATAAAAAATAAAAAATGAGAAAAGAAAATTAAATATTTGCGCAGTCATTATTGTCGCAAGTACTTAAGTATTTGATTGTTAAAGAATGACAGTTCAATGGCCAGTCTAAATAAAAATGTGATCAGATTTACTCATGATCATCATTCGGCACGAAAAAAGCATCTCATCACAAAACCATATAAGACAACTCGAAGACGACTATGAATAATCAGTTCCTGATGTCATAAAACTGCCAAGTAACCACTTGATTATCTAATCACTGACATGCTGTTCACATTTAAGTTGGCATCAGTTGTTGTGGTGAGCACCATTTAAGCCTCTAAGTAAGGTGAAGTAGATTTGTAATCACGATTTAATAAAACGAAAAACAAAACTTTGACAGGGAAGTGGAAACGATATGGATTTTTAGAAACTTATGATTGGTTTGGATAGGCCAACATTAAACAAGTTCATTAAAATAATTTTATTTTTATAATAAATTTCCAATTGATGCAATTTAATTGTCGACTAATGGTTTTTTTTTTAATTTGTGATAAGTTATAGACTGTCGAGAGTGCGAATAACGTTTTGGAGAGATTAATTGTGGAATATATTTGAATTTTTAATGCGTCTTATTGAATTGATCATTCGTAGTGATAATTCAGTGAGTCATAGTATTTAAATTAATTCGAGTTGAACTTTGAAACAATAGAGGAACTGAAGTGGTGTCTTTTAATGATGAGAAATCCCATGCTGTTTTCAGGCGGGTTATCACAGTTTTCATGTTGCTTATACCAAATATTTCTTGAGTTATAATTCTTTTAAAGCTTAGAACTGTAGACTTTCATCGAAAACACATCACGAATCTCAAACCTTATGCTTTGGAACCTACATTATTCTGCTGCAATGTTTGGAATGATCTTCTAAATAAAATAACATACCGAACGTAGCCCTCCTTTCACTATGTGCATGGGTATATTCCATGAATCAACCTCACACTCTTAGTTGTGTTTTTTTTTTCAGCTACCTGTGTCTTGAATTTTTTCAAGACCAACATGGATTTGATTAGAAAATAGTTCCAAGAGTGAGACAATTCATCGAAATGCTTATCAAAATGAAAAGTGAAACTGATTAGTATATTTCTTGGGGAACTTGACACCTGTTCCCCTACTGAAGTTATCGGTGTTGTTTCAATTTCTTTACAAATTTTCATTCTCATTTTAATAAAACGGCAAAAATTTTCTTGCACAGAAGTTTGTCGATTCTTGCATTGTGTTAGGCGTACTGTCGGTCAGTATTAAGTGCGTCCGTCTACTGAGCTGGAGCTCTGAATCTCAAATCCCAGACATTACCAACATTTTTTTTTTCACCGCCCACCTTTCGCGAACGTCTGGCAAACATCTGAGTGTAAAACTTGTTATGAAAAGTTTCTTAAACCAAAAATTTGCCCTTTGCCTTTAAACCGTAGGCCCCTTCTATTCGTGAGAAGAATATAACACGCACAATGTGAATGGTTGTGAGATGCTAGGGCTCGGGATCCATGGACCTTTCGCGGCAAAGATTTGTATATTTTGACTTTGTTTCAGAGTGTTTATGGTATTGGTTTAAACTTCTTGTTTGAATTTGTAGTCAAGGGCTTAAAGGGGAGAACGTTTTGCCAGCTTGTTTTTAGCTTTGTCCAAAGAGTTATCTACATACTTACTTTCTTATGAGAGCCTATAGCATTTTGAGTCACTTGTGTTGGTATATTCTTTTCACGATTTTGCATATAACCAAACAAAGTTCTTTGTTTCGAATTCGGAAATAACAGCTCTGTTAGCACAGACGTGTTTTGAAATCAGTTTTACTAGAGGATTCCTTGAAGGTATCGTGTTGCCACTTTGAATTCTGTACTACCACTTCGAGGTCAGTATGCAACAGGGACATTATAATATAAAAACAAAAAGTTTATATTGTAAAAACTAATCATCGTAAATACACACCAAATCACTAATGACTTGACCTCATCAAAACAAATATAAACATCACGATATTACTGAAGCCATTAATATTCCCATTTAACCTAACCAACAGTCCAGCTAATACAATTCTAATTTGTAACACTTTATTAATAGCTTCATAACCCACATGCCAGTGACATGCCATAATGTGGTTGTGCTTCTATATAGCAGGTCTTGGAGTGGCCCACGTCATCTACTCCAAGCCCGATATGCAAACACACTTACTCTCTCTCCGCACAGAGTCTAGTGTGCACATAATACTTTATAAGGAAATTTTCAATTAGAAATAGAAATATTGATTTATGCACAACCATTTCATAGCAGCTGTGCGATTAATTGGATAATTTAGCCCACAACTTGGCAGCTAGTTACGCACAACTTGACCAACATACCGGTTGTCCCACTAATGGCATTCCTTCGATTGTCAGCGGCAAAGTGCGATTTTCCCCATCCGCATTTCCTTCAAATAGCCTTAGCCACCAACTCCATTCATAACCAAACGACTTTACCATAATGGAACTATCTATCTTCGGTGAAGTCGTATCTCATAAGTTCAGTCGCGGGGACCTGCCCGGGAGAGATAGCCCACGTTGCTGTGGTGTTATATTCTCACCGATGATGTCATAACTTTAATTATACATTTCTACTTTGCTTTTGTTGTTGTTCGTTTTATTGTATTTATTTTTTTTGTTGTTTAACGATCGCGTGCTATATAGTGATCGCACACAGACACCCATGAAATTATCAGCCGGGCATGGAACCGCTGTATGTTTTTTTCTTTCGTTTTGTATTAAACGATCGATGGCGCTGACGTTGGATTTATTTTTTTTTTTTTGTGATTTTTTTTTGTAGATAGTCGTGACAGCGACCTTGCATGAAGTCAGCCAACAGATTAAACCACCGTTGGCTGATGAATTTGATGCGTTGGTGCACTTGGAGCGGTACAATAAGGAAAAAGAACTGATCTTGGTGGGTTTTGGTGTCAACTTTCTGGCTGCACCTACCTACATAGTACATATGTACATAAGTACTTTTATCAGAATCAATCTTTTGCGGGCGATATCTGTATTTATTACGTGGGATTACAGGAAAATAGATGGGGCGGCATGTTTATTTTTAAAAATAGATATTACCATTTTGAACGCATTATGCAAATGTTTTGGCACCAATCCGCACGACTTAGATATTCAAAACAGCTGTTGCATTTCTTGTATGTCGTTCGTGTCATAAATTATTTAAACTAAAAATCCGCAGCTAATGAGACAGTATAAAAATACTTGGCGGTCCAAGTTGAATTTTTGTATATCGCGGCGATAAAATAGCAATATATCAAAATGATTTAAATTTAAATTGGATCAGATTTTTACTCCTACACAAAATGTCGATTCGTCAACACAAGTTTTTTAGGCATTCTATGATCGGGCTAATTTCATGATGTGAATTATAATTCATAATAATTATTATAGAGGAGGAGAATGTTACTCATATTTTGTAACTCTTATAGATTATTAGAAGAAAAATCTAGTACACATTCAAGGACCTGACGACCTTTGACTTCTGCGGGACAGATGGACAGATTTGTCCATGTTAAACTACATAGATACTTATGTACATCTGTGAAATCCTCCTAATATTGATATCGCAATGGACTTATCCATTGGTCTAGGCTTGTCTTGGTCATAGTCTACATATCTATTCCACTTAATATGAAGTAGATCTTGCGACAAACTACTAAAATTGTGCAGTGCAAGCAGTTCCATATCAAAACTTATTTTGTTACAAAGAGGAATTTACGTTCAGCAAAGATGTTTACAGAAATTTACCTTGTTCAGATATTCAATTAATAAGAAATTGTACGGTCTTTGTGGATATTTTTGCGAACAACACTTAATTGGTTTCTGTTGGTTAACTCTAACTAAACGTGATTCACATATTAGTCGAAAGAATTTTCTTGTTAACACGTACACATTTGAGTACACTTCTTAGATCTATTATTGTCTGCAAGCAGCATGAAGTCTTAGAAAATACTAATTACATGTGTTCAGTTTTTTTTATCCAATTTCAAATAATTTTGAGGTGTTAAGGTCTTACTTTAAATCTCACTCTACTACAATTGTAATAAAACAGAATGACAATCAAGTCACTTACTTTACTAAATTCTATTACACTGTAGAGTTAACATTTATGCATCTCTCCACAAAAAATAGAATCTCCATACAGTTGCCTTAAAAAACTTATTTCTATTTTGATGAGCTTTTACTGTCTAAGTAATAATTCAGGAACCACCACAAAGATTACTTTGTTCCGAATAGGATAAGACCAGGGTTGTACCCCGGACTGTAGCGCCACCTAAACTCATAATCTAGTTGTTGTGAGCACGAAGACTATTTGTAACGCACGTGCCTTGTCGTTATTGAAGGTGTTCTCAATATTCAAAAATGCGGAAATGTTTTTCACTTGTTCTGCATGTTGTGCCAAATGTTTCTGAAACTTGACACTTCCATTTTTACTAATTTTTAATGTTTAATTTCCAAGAAGAAATGTAGCATGCATATGTACATACGAGTCGATATGTAGATCTGAAATCCCTAGTCGCACTTCGGCTACTTGGTTTCTAAAAAAAGGAAAATAATTATCAATCAGGTTTCTCGGGAAAATCGCTTTTAAGAAGAGAACCATTCAGATACAGTCACTAGCTTCCTTACTTACTATTTTTACTTTATGCCTTCTAATTGTTAGTATATGCTAGTGTCTTATTATTGTCTACGTCGACGTGATCATTAGTTTAAATACTTCGAATCCTGTTAAAACTCACCAAAGCATAGAAATTTTATTGTCTCCTTAGGACATTTTTTGTAGAAATTTCAGTAGCCTGCAGTGCTATAATCATCTATTCAAGCTCAAGTCTTTAAATTACTCACATAGACTTGAGTTTTATCGAAAATTATAAATCATTCAAGTTGCTGGTCGTTCACTTAACGTGATTTATTTCTTCAATTGAAGTAATTACTTCACAATGTCGTCCACCCTGGGCGAAAGAATAAATGTGTCTATTGAAATTTGATTAATTTTATGAAAGCAATAATAAATTTTGTAAAGGGGATTATTTTTGAATAGGTTTTGATTTCTATAAAAAACTCGCATACACAGTGTATGGTAAAAAATACGATACTGGTTTTCTTTTGTACTCGCAAAATTTATGAAATACATTTGAAAAAATGCTACTAAGATCGTGTTGTGAGTCTGCTATTTGCCTCCTATTGAGTAAGTTTTACATGATGCTATATTCCATCATATTATGGTTTGCTTGATGTTTTCACTTCCAAGCTTTTCGTTAACAACGCTTCGGCAAGTGTTCTAAGCTGTGGAGTTCCTAGACCAGCAAATGGTACCAAAAAACCGAGTTGAGTTCATACTACCAAATTCTATCTACATCTGTATGTTTGAAGTGGAGTGCTAACTTAAAAAGAATCCAATGCTCCTAGCTTCACTTAAATCAGTAGATTATTAAATCTGAAAAGGGTGCTGCTAACGAACTTTGCTGAAGTCTAAGGGACCACCAGGTCTTCGAACTTGTAGTCTTTTGTCTTTGGATTTCGTCTACATCTTTGTCTCCTACGTATTACTTTTTCAACGCCTTGAACCTGGCTCACCAATTTCTCCATGGCTTACCAATTTCTCCAAGAGGAGGTATTGTTTATTATCGAGTTTTGTTGTTATAAATGGTATTTCGAAGGACTCAGTGTTCTACCCGTAACTTGGTCAGCCATCTTAGCTAATTCTTTAATTTTTATACGTAAAAACTCTCTCTCGACCTTTATATGTATATGTATGTACATAAGTACTTGTATCATGGTAAAAAAATAAAGTACAGGATTGCGAATGGATTAGCTTTAACAAAGTGTGCGTGTCATTCTGGATTCTTAAAGCATTTGCTGTCTCAACATTCGAGTAATATTGTCTGGGAACTTTTACAAAAAAGTAGTTTTTTACTTTAGAACGCCTTCTAAAGTGGGTGTGGTTTTTCGATTTCTGGGAAAAACAATGAAAATACCTTTCAAAAAAGGGGCATAACTGTTCAAAAAGTTTGCACGCCATGTCCTGAAATATGTCCTATAATCCTCAAATATTATTTTGTCCCTAAACTGATCGAAACTTTATCTGAATCGTTTGAGACGTTTTCAAAGTTTTACTGAAATCATCCTTAACTAAAATACCGTCAATTTTAAGGTTTGAGTGAAAACTTCGATATCGAATTATGGCCCTACAGTCTTCAGATATATACTTTGAAGCAAATCCGTCCAGCCGTTTAGACTGTAGTCCAGCGTACAGACAAACATTTTGCAGATTCACTACTCTGAATTTCACCATACCTTACTTTTATGAAAGTATCTGATTCATAACATATTAAAAAATATGGCTCCTTTCGTTGTGCTTAAAATTTTTTTTATTACTCCACAGATAATTTTTTATATGCTTAACCAAATTATTTCCTCTTAAAACTATTATATATTTTGAATAACATTAATAAATCTTTCTTATTTCTTTACTTCCACGCTGCTATATATTTTTCGATAACAAAATAATAAAATCAACTAAATTGCGTGAAATAAATCCGCTCGCTTGATCCTGTGCTATAACAACTGATAAACAAAATACAAAAAAAAAATAAAAATAAATAAATAAATATGTCTTCCCCCATAAACAATTATAAAATGTACTAAAATACACAAAAAATAAAAACAGTTCTTCAAAAAAGACAACAACGACCAGGTATTTTTCAATGTTAAACATTTTTAAACACAAAAACCAAAATTAAGTCTTTTGTTAAAAATTTCCTTCAACTCTTTTTTTTTGTTGCACAGATTCATCACAAGATGATTTATTTAATTTCGTTCGTTCAATGTTTTTTTTTTGTTTAAAATTTCGTTCTAATTTTGTAGCACCTGAGATGTGTATATTTTTTGTTCGTTAATTTCCATAGACATTTTGCATATTGTAACTAATTTTCATCTTATTTTGGGGCGGGCGAAGTGAGTGTCCTTTCTCTTTACCTTGTTGCGTGGCGCATACTTTCAAAGATACCGTCACACGCTGAGATAGTTTCGAATTCGTTTATTTATTTTCTTTTATTTCTTGGATGAAAATAGCTCAAAGACAGAGTGTGTGGCACCGGCAACAGTAGCACCGGCATGTGAAATGGTGCCTAGCACTGGTGGATGTGTGCCCTCAAAATGAGGTCAACAACGAAATATTTTTTTTTTTATTATTTCGTGTGTGTTTATCTTTAAGATTCTTAGATATTCTAGTCGGTTCTAGTGTTTGGTTGCCAGATGCCTATCTGTGCGTTGCTGCATGAGTGTGAGCTATTTTTAAGATTTATGAATTCGTTGGAAACATTGTCTGTTTCTCGGTAAGATTGGGTATTCCATTAGAGATTGCATAGTTTAAATTTCTGAAATGACGTAAATAAGCAAATTGCATTAAAATTGTTGGCAAGAAAAGTTTGAATATAAATTTGTGTCGTTCAATGGCTATTTAATATATTCTTTCTTTTTTTTTTTTTCATTTGCGATGGTTTCAGTCCATTAAGTTGGAAAAATATATGAAATTCTCACAACACACGGCATGGGTTTCTACTTGGTGTCGTCTCCCTACTTTTAGTCGGAAAGTTTTTTATGATGTGAAAAATAAAACCATCACGCGGTTGCCATAATCTGTTCCAAGAAGTTCATTTACTTTGTTTATTTTTTTTTTTTGAACTAAGAATGTAAAGTAAGTAACTACGTCTACTTCTTGAATGGTATCCGGCTTATGTCATTAGGCTTCAGGTTGTTTATAGAAAATGTATTGCCCATGTTTTTATTTAACACAGTGCGTCATTATTATGCGAAATGCCTTAGTTAATGTACTTCCGTGTGTTGGCTAAGGGGGTGCCCTAAGGAACATAGACGGTTCGGAGAACGTAGTTTGTGTATGATGTCGTAAACTAAAGTTTCAGCCAAGGTTCTATGCACATACATACATATGTATATATACATATAAGTAGAGCAAACCCTAATTTGGCAACCATACAACTTTTTCTTTTCCACAGACCATACTACGCTTTCCTGCACTTGTGTACAATTTTTATAGAGCCCAACAAAAATGTCCCTCGACATTAAGGTGCCACTAGCTACTCAATAATTGTATGACCTTTCCCATCGGTAAAGCACAGCAAATTAGGTCAGGCCATGGAACATCACCGCAAAAGTTTGTTTGTGACATTACTTTAAATTATGTTAAGTTACAGAAGAGTAGCTACATTTATAAACTTCACTTGTCAAGTATGTACAGATTGTTTCAGTATTTCCAATGATGCATGGTTGTCTAATATAATCAAAATCTAAGATTTTTAAACCTTGAACCTAGTCGATTTTATTTGTTGATATCAACCCAGTGTGGACCATTTTCTAATGGGCTTTTATACTATTTGTTGATTTTGGAGTAAATCGATTTGCCAGACATGTCTTAAGGCACTGGCAGGGAATGAGTTCGATCGAGACTAGACCCAGAAAAACCACATGTATTTGATTCTGTGATAAGTCATATAATAGTCCTTCCTACTTAAGTGGAGAAGATCAATTCACAAGTCAGCGACCTGCAAATGACCGAACTACGAAAACAAACCATTTTAGCACATTTTTAAGCACGCTATTGACAATTTTACTATTCCAAACGAACAGAGCTTAATTTATCTATCGATTGATATAAAAAAAGTAGCATTTCAATTAGTTTATGTCAAGGAATTAACAATTTGGTGATTTTTCTGCGAATAGGCGAATTTTGTTCGTTATCTGTGTCTAATTTTATTCACATTCCACACATGTAGGACGCAATCCACATTCGCGCGACCAAAACATTCGTCAGAGTTTAACCTAACAATTCTTTTGTTTTGTTTTTGGTGATCCTGCAGAGCTCGTAAATGACAAGCTAAATTCGCAGATTAATGCGACCAGAAAAAAAGTAGCTGTGAATGAAATGTCAAAATTGGCGAATATTCACTCGTTCGCATTCGCAGGTCTCTGAGCTGTGACATCAGTTGAACATCAGTTATTGGTTCCAGATGCGGACTTATAGAACTGGTTTCTTTTGCTAGAGAATCCGAGATTTTTGAAGCATTAAATAGTCACTTATTTGTGTTTTATCGAGAGAATACATTCTGCAATTAATTTTTAAAAACAATTTTGAACATATCCCCGCCACGGCTGGATATGATAAATGCCATCCGAGAGACAAAGTTTTCGACCATTTTTTCAAACATTTGTGGCTGTATGTTCTCAATAACACGAAGAATGTTGGATTGCAATGCGTTGATTGGTGTTGGTTTGTCAGCGTAGACTAGCGACTTTACGTATCCCCAAAGAAAATAATCAAGAGGCGTCAAATCACAATCAGCCAATTTACAGGTCCAATACGCGAAATTATGCGTTCATCGAATAAGTTGATTGTTTCGTTTGCTGTATGGCACGTAGCGCCTTTCTGCTGGAACCACATCTCTTCCACATTCATGTCATTCAATAAATAAAAAAGTCATTAATCATGGCTCTATAGTGAATACATTTGTGTAGTTTAGTTTGCAGATTGCGAAAATTACCATCACTTGCCTGTAGAAGTTTGTTCTCAGGATATTTTTGAAATGTTGAACTATTAATGCCGAAACGTCAGCGCTACGACTGAAGAAGAACAAGGCACTCACCAGGTAGGAACACTAGATAAAGCGAGATGGGGCTCACATAGCACATCTCTGAATAATTTACTACCAGAGTGGCGCTGTATTCGCTTGAGAGTTTGCCTTTAGCGTATTTCACATGATGATAACACTGTTCAAAATAGCTTCCGGAAATATGTACATACATATTTAAGACTCAGTCATCGAGTATCAACCCAGCAAAACATTATTTATTGATATTTCAGTCGAAAGAACGTCCCATCTGTTTACCATAGCTATGTATATATATGCACGTATCTGTATGCTACAAAGTATGTGTCCATCTCCTGTATTCATTTTACATTTCATTTCCTGCAGCACAAAGTAAATATTTTGTCATTGGAGAACTCCATTTGTAACACCATCTGTCAGGATATCCGTTTCAATTCACATTCATGAAGGCCATAATTTTCATCCCCCTGCTAAATAGTTACAAGGATTCTGTTTACCCTTGATGCGTGTATATACATATGTACATGTATACATAAATGCAGTGGTGGCGTAAAAATGTTTGCCTATGGATGGAAATTTGATACAACGCCAACATGTTTCTATTTACACTCTTGTCATAAAATTTTTAAACCACAAAACCAACTCGTAAAACAGCTGCGCATCGGTATTTCTGGAAAAATCATCATCTTTTCATGCAAGCAAAAAATTAATTATCTTAAAATTTTCTTTTATTTTTTTTTTTTTAAGTATTTTTCAAAATTCTTTGGCATTGTTGTCGATTTGGCTAAATTGCGCTCATTACGTGAATTCACCTAAAAATAGGTGAATTTTACCTCAAAATGCTAATGTATCTATGGATGTACATATCTATGTGTGTATTTGGTCATAAACATTTAATTTTGTTGGTTTGGATATTTCTCCTGTGACGAGAAGAAGTCAATCTTTATCAGAGGACTTAATGAAATTTAAAAATTATGACTTCAGTCCCGAATTTGGAGGTGATTTCAATTTAATTTAATAAGAAACCAATATGACTTCATTATAAAAAAAAATTAAAGAATGTAGAAACAGAAATAAAGAAAACAAATTCGTGCACAATTGCACGATATTGCAATGAATCCATGATTCTCTTCTCTTCGTTGTGGTTAACATCGTGTCACGCAACAATTACTTGCAGGCGGTGATTAACTATTTTATCGGATTTAACAGATTGATGTTTAAATGGTTTTGTGACAGAAAAATTACATAAGTTGGTAAACTTTTGTTATATTCACTTTGAATTAAACATGTAAATTGCACGCAGCTTTACAAGAAAACAGCAAGAGTGGAAGGAATAATAAAACAACTGAGGGTTGCTAAGAAATAAATGTACTAAAAAGGATACAATTTCTTGGATCTATTTCTCAATAAATCAAAATATGCGTTCTGAGAACAAGGATTGGTTTCCGCTATATGTATTTCGAAGAGCATCTGTTCCGTATTTAAAGCCTGAATTTAGTTGTTTGACTTTCTTGTAGAAATTTCGGATAAGGTTACTGTTACAGGACAGTCGATATCTTCAGTTGGAAGGCTTCGTAGACTATCTTCCTTTGTAAATCCTGTAGGTAGGCTGCTTTGTACAGACTAACATTAATTTTTTTTCCAGTGTCCAGTTTATAGCATATGGTAGTTTCGGCAATCTCCTTGATGATGGTACGATACTGAAGTCAATAGTCATTGGCATGCTGATAGTTATTAGGGCTTCGAGCTATCTGATAAAATGATTATGTGTGATCTTCAGTGCCATAAATCGCTCAGTCTACTACCACATTGTCAATTTTTTGAATCGTCAGTGTCAACTTGAGGTTCCGAATTGAGGAAAAGATTTAATCCCTACCAAGTTTAAATGAGGTTACAAAATTGACAAACTGTAATTTCCTTGGTGGAGAATCTTAAGAAAATTGACTTCCAATCGACTTGTAACCTTAAATGATCAAAAGATATTCTATCCTTCTACTTAAGAAGATTGTTTGGCCTGCATTTGGTCCTTAAGTTCCAGCTTTTATAATTCTTGCAAAGATTTATCATAACCTAACTAACCATAGAGAACATACTGAAACCTACATATCTACACCTGAGTGTTATGTACCCACCAAAACAAAGAAGCACTTCCTACGTATTCGTACCTTACATGGCGATCCTTCCAGGATAAAACCGTAACAATACAAAATTCTACCTTCTGTCAGCACATTCGACTTACGCTGTGTAATTGTTAAAAATTGCTTTAAAAGCATTCTAAGGCGTGAGTTAATAGTGAAGCTCACGCTGTGTCTTAACACTATAAGGATATTCATAACCCCTTGAGTGCAAGTACATTGTAATAAAACATCTGTCCTGTTTATACCCTATCCTAAGGGTATATTAAGTTTGACACATAGTTTGTAACATAGAGAAATAATCGAGATAGACCCTATAAAGTATATATATTCGTGATCAGCATCAATAGCGAAATCGATTGAGCGATGACCGTCCGTCCGTCCGTCCGTCCGTCCGTATGTCACCGCTTTTTGGGCCTTAAATTTTGAGCTAGGACGATGAAATTTTATATCTGGGCTTCTGAGAAAAAGATACAGTACAAGTGTAAAAATTTTTGAAATCCGCCCACTGCCACGCCCACTTTTTCATAACTTCACTAAATTATATGAAACCGAAAAATTTTGTTAAGACCAAATATTTAGGCATTCAGATTCCCTACAATCCACCCATACAAAAGTTTTGGCCACGCCCACTTTTTGGGGGCGTTTTCATCACAAAACCGAGTTTTGGGCCTTAAATTATTAACTAGGACGCTGAAATTTCAAATCTGGGCTTCCAAGAAAAAGATACAGTACAAGTGTAAATTTTTTTTACATCCGCCCACTGCCACGCCTACTTTTTTATAACTTCACTAAATTATATGAAACCGAAAAATTTTGTTAAGACCAAATATTTAGGTATACAGATTCCCTACAATTCACCCATACAACAGTTTTGGTCACGCCCACTTTTTGGGGGCGTTTTCATCAAAAAACCTATTTTGATAAAATTTTGCATGTAACATCCTCAAACGTTCGACATTATAGCTATATTTGAGTACAAAATGCAATTTGGCCACGCCCACTTTATAGAGAGGAGGATAGGGTATCATACGATCCGTTCCAGACGGATTGTAGCTTTTCTGTATGTTTTTTGTTTAGAATCCACTTCTTTCCCCATTAGTAACTACGTTCTCTTGTCACTTTTAAAAGATTTTCCTGTGAAATGCTTCCACTGGATTTAAAAGAAAGGGATTTGTAGTTATTTTATATTAACTGGGAGACAATAATACAATCAATTAATCCTTCGAGAGTGATCTAGTCAAAAATCACAATTTCTGCATGTAACGAATTTAATCATGACTCTTCATTATCCGTGTCATATCTTACATACGTAATGCTGTATGATTTATTAGACTCGGATCTAAACAAGTCACCTAATGTTGATTCACTTTACACCGAAATTTCGTCATGGTAACAAACAGTAGACACTTTTTTTTTTTTTTATTGAGATTCCTATAGAGCTGTGGGCTAGTGTGTCATCGTGCACGGATTGATGGTATAATAAATATATTTATGAGGTTGAGGATACCAACCCCATACAGCTTTGCTCACTGAAAATCCATGGACGTCTTGTGAGTAATTGAATTCTTCAGTTTTATTTGCCATAGTGTCGTGATTTGATGTGCGGTTGTTTTATTTGTTCGAAGGAATTACTTTCTGTACAAAACCGATGAAAAGATCTTACAGACTTGAACTTCACAGTACAGGCTTTTTTTTTACTGAATACATTGTAATAAAGAATTTCAAGAGTTCATAAAATTCTGCGAAGGAATGATATGTCCGGGGTCTTCATTATCATTTACTATGTGTATACACATTTACTTAAAGTGCACTTTTTGTTTCGATGATAAACATCTCAAATCATCTTTTAACAAAACACAACCAACACTTGCACCTGGTACATTGCAATATGACGTGAATAGAGTTCTCCTTGGAAAGGAAATTAACACCACTCTGCAAATCATTTCAACCAATTTAAGTATACGTATTGTTTTTTTTTTTTATTATCTTTTTTTTTTTACTAATCCTCACCGCACAGTGATGATCAATTAACACTTGGGCTCACCCACATTACCTAACCGCAAGAATGACACTCTAAGGCGTCTTGCATTCTTCACAGCATACATCCATCTAGCAATGACATAAATTTATAAATAAAAATTTTTCCATTTCAGCTCGACCACAACTAATGCAGCGGTGCCCTCGGCCCGAGCAAAACAGAATTACATTTCCGATATTAGCTCACCTTTGATTCAGGTAACGTGTAACGTGTAATGTCATTGCATTTGCATTGAACTGAATAAAATTATTTGAATTTCTTTATTTATTTGTATCTTTTTTTCTTTTCTTCTATTTTTTGTTTGTTGCTGTATGTACGATGATTTATTTATTCACATCTCTCTGGGCCAATTGCCAACACAACATTTTACCAACGAAAAAAAAAAAACCAACAAAAATCGTGTGTTCTATGTATTGGCTTACCTGTAGGAGGATGGCGACAGCAAAGTGCTGAAGCTGAGGTTTGATGTCAGCCAATACGCCCCCGAGGAAATCGTTGTCAAGACTGTTGATCAAAAGTTGTTGGTGAGTCAAATTGTTTATTAAAAAAAAAAAATAATTGTACGTATGTATCTATGCGTTTCTGAATTTATTATTTAAAATAAGTTATGGTCGTAAACGAAACAATATTTTTTTTTATTTTGTTGTCCTTGTGTCTGTTCCAAATTTTGTTAGTCATAGTGGATGTTTCTAGAACAACAGAAAAGATGAGATCAATTGTTAAACGTCCAAACGAGAGAGGGTGTGGGCAAGTTGTTATTTTTGGAATTTTTATATGCTTTCCTCTGTTGGTGGGCCAAATGGAGTTCAACGGAAATGATGACATATCGCAAGAAACAGGAGATTTGTTTAGGGTTTGTTTTGATGGACGCGATGGATTATGGGATCAATTGAATGGAATAGTAGTGTGGGGATTAGATCGTCACTAATTATGACGTACTCGTACAAGAGGAGGTCAACAAGCTCGTGGAATAAAGACGAATACGACTAAAAGAAACATGATAATATTTTTACATTTACTATTGACTTACGTCCATATTTTTCGAAGCTTTAAATAAGTTTGATTGTATCATACATTAGAAAATTATATCTGTGGACTAGAGTGTCGTCGATATTTTTTAAAGTTGCATGGTGCCTCATTATTTAGATGTGGTATGAGTTGACGTAATGATGCAGCTTATCTGTTGTTCATATTTCATTGCTTCAAAACGTTGCTATTTTTGAGAGTATTCTTGGAATCTTTAAAGATCTGCATGCACTGACTAGATTTTCCAACTACTAATTCAAACAACAGTATAGTTGCAGGCGACAATCATCATTTATGCAACTTTTTGCACGAAGGCATTTATTATTAAATAGTGCTACGGATTTCGACTTTGTGTCTACTGTCTACTGTACTACTAATTTTAATAGATTTCTTGTCTCCATGAATTTTGTTTGAGAGTCTTGTTCTCTACCTCGTCGAGATTTTTTTCGACGTCAGTTTCTTTCAGAAATTTGAATTTAGTTTGTAGAGTGATGGTAGCTGGATGTTTGTATTTTTGTGCAGTTTAGCTCGAATGAAGTAGGTTGTACAGTCACTTGCGTTTAGACTTATCATTGGATATCTAATAACATCAACTTTTTCACGAGTGACACGACGCTTACCTCCCGAACGTACCTGGGGTAAACCATTTACAAATTGTCTTAAAGCCATGTTAACAGCAGTCACTATGAAAAAAAAGCTGGGATATCAATCTGATCTTGGAATCGCCTGAGAATCAACTGGTGGTTCTGCACGAAAGCTCTACACTAACCGAAAGCTACTAGAGTAGGGAGAAAATTTATCATAATCTAATTTTTCCATTCTTCAACTTCGTTAAGGTGTTCTTATGAAGTACTTTACCCCTTCTGATCTGGCTGCAATGTAATATACAAGCCATACATCTGCCCCAAACTTAAGTACATACATATATTGCACATGTTTGGTCCGGAGCACTTTAAACTTTATTTCTTTTGCTAGATACAATTCAGAATTGCGTCTGAAAACTAAGAAGAGGTCACAGAAATGTTTTCTGTCTCCTTTTGTATCGCTTTTTCACAAACATTTCGTTCATTTTAAATCTATTCGCAATCCTATCCCAAATAATATTTGTTCGTTTTCGTTTAGGGAGTCATGTATTTTATCTGGAAAATCTTACATAATTGTAAAGGCCCTTCAAAAGAATACACCTACTACAGCAACACGACTACTTTGGAACCCTTCTACAGCGAGTGTATAGCATTTCGTGCAATGATTAGTAATGACTCCATGCTAACATGAATAGCAATTTTAATTTATGTATGGATTAATTTTTCTTTCCTTTTTTAACCAAATGTGCTCCAAATGCTAATCAGCTATCCAACCTCAAGCAGTTGATCTTAAAGAAAGATAAGTTTCCAGCTAAACGCGTAATAAAGTAGTCCTTACCTCAATGAATCACTTATGTGAGGTAGCTAGCCTACACCATCCATCCATCCATCCATAAATTTACTTTTTCTTTACTTTCCTTCATTACACTTTGCCTATGCCATTAGCAATGATGTTTACTTGCCTGAAAACCTCCACTTGATCCACTTACCTACAAAAGAATCGTTATCTTGATGAGTACACTCACACGGGCGGGTTTATATAAAAAGAAATGTAAAGAAAGACTCCAACCTCCTTACACATGCAAATTAACATAACTCATTAGCTGCCTGATATATGAATGTCGTTTTATGATACATCCGTCTAATACCTTTTCACATTTTCTTCTTTCCAGGTGCACGCTAAACACGAAGAGAAATCAGACACAAAGAGCGTCTACAGGGAATACAATCGGGAGTTCCTCTTGCCAAAGGGTGTCAACCCGGAATCAATTCGTTCATCCCTCAGCAAGGATGGTGTACTCACTGTGGATGCACCATTGCCAGCATTGACTGCCGGCGGAGAAACAATGATTCCTATTACACACAAATGAGCGCACATGTAAAACATAAAATCCCGCCACTTTTCCCAAAAAATCCCATAAAAAATTAATCTAAAACTAAATAAACAAAAAAAAAAAAAAAGTAATTAAAAATTTTTCACAAACGAAAGATGTATAATTTATTTTTTTCTTTTTTAATTTAACAATTTATTTTTATTTTCTTAATTTTAATTATATTTCCCGACTGTTGCGCGCCAAGAGTGAAACCTTAAAAAAATTTTACTAAAAATGAATGATAATTAAAATGTACGTTAATGTACGCTACCTTTCCAAAATGGTATTTTGTATTTAATGTATTTTTTTTCGTTTCTTTATTTTAATTTTTTTTTTTTGTAATGATTACATTGTTTTCCCTTTTTATATCGTAATAATAAAAGAAAACTAAATAAAAAACAAAAACAGAAAAAATACATTTTTTTTTAACTTAAATGTTTGCCCACCAAACACATATAGACTCACAAAAGGAAAATAGTTTTTGTGTCAATGGTTTTGTTTTTTGTCGTTATGTGATGCTTTAGTGCAGCTGTATAATTTGGTAGAAAAAAATATACAAATACTCGTTGGATACATTATAATTGATGTAGATTACACTTAGTATAGGGTGAAGGTGCCTGCTATTGGTTACTAACTAATTGTTGTACACAAAAACTAAACCAGATGATTTTTGATATTTCTGCTTAATTTTCAATAAAACAAAAAAACAATTGTATTGTTCTTAAAAGTATTTTTTTTTTAAGATAAACAATGTACACCAATGTAATAGGTGTACAAAAACGAAGGTAACATTATCGTATTTGTAAAAGAAGTTTAATTAATACATAACAATAAAACAAAAAAAAAAAAAACATTTTTATGGATTTTTAACATTGATTTCTTTGTTTTTATTTGGCTTTATCGCTGCTTAAGTCCATGATTCCGAATCTCTTAGTTACTCCTTAAGCTTGTGTGTGAGGACTTCACTCTCGAGCCATATGAATTTTAGTTGAATATAGTTGTGTGACCTATTGCTCAACTAAGATTTAAGGTTCAGCAGAAGGTGGGCAGTGCTATCATGGTAGCCATTCGAAAAACGTAATACAATTCGAATTCCAACGCATGGCAACTTTATGGTATCCATTTCAATGTCTAGCAATTCAAGAGTAGAAACGACAATGATCTGTTAGCATTCCGAGACACATTATAGCCTATGTTTCTATTCAAAACATATGTTTATTTAAGACAACGTATCAGGTCTCAAGAGAATCATCTTACAAAACGTATGTATATTTATAAATAGTAAATTATTTCTATCCTAATATTGATCTCCCCTCCCCTTAACTGGACACCTAAATCGACAGAATAAATCGACAAATAAAGAAGTTAAGTGCGTACAACGATCATTAGCCTAATTTTAGGAGCACCTAAACAATCCATTTGCTTGTTGTTTTCTGGAAATTTCTGGTGGCCTGGTATTTCACAATAATTTATGGTGGAATTTTGTGCAAATTGAATTTATTTGCATGTGTGGTTTGAAAAGATTTTATGCAGAAAAAATGTCGCCTTTAGTGGAGGAGGATAAACATTTAAGTTAAATGGTGGACATTACTAAGCAGATCGTTCGTAGATTTGTTGTGTTTAATTAGGACAAAACGTGACTATTGTACTTTGAAGTAATTGAGGAATTCTAAGATTCTGGTGCTATTTTGGATTGGCAAAACAATTGGGTTGAAGACCTTTAACGTGAAGGATGAATGTGATGCTGTAGGTTAGATTAGTTATATGGCTATTGCTCACCTAGATCTTCTGTTGGGTCCATTGTGCCTATCTCAGATATTTCTGCTTTTGACCCTAGTTAAAGAAATAGATTGGTGAGATACGAATCTCAGGAGATTGACCAGTCTTACTTTGCTCTAATCTTCCGACTACATGGGAAAGCAACTGTTAGTAGTTCTCATTTATCTGCTGTGGATTAGAAGTTAGAGGTCCTGCTGATTGAAAAGCATTCATATATACATAAATGTCTTTCAGCTCAGTTTTGTGTATGTCCAACTTTGACTAAGGATCCTCGTTAGCAATAAACCACAGCTTCCGTATCTATTTCCATTTTGGAACCTTCAGTGTAGTAAATAGTAGAGTGCCACCTCTTCTTTGTTAGTGATCTGTCGTTTCATCCAATCAAGAGTTATAGTGAACCTCCTGGTAAGCTTGAGTACTGAACGTATAATGCGTGTTTATAATCTCCTATTGATCGAAGACGAAGGGATGGGCATAAGGTGTTGGTGACCAGAATTCTGATTCCTTTATTCTATGTGCTGTTTTTGTTCCTGTTGCTGTCGTTCTCACTTTTCTGGCCCTTACCAGCAGAGGTATTCATAGCAGCTGGAAATGATCTGGTAGAGGGCATACACAAATTTATTTCTAAGATTTGGTCAGACGAGTGTATGCCTGATGAATGGAATCTCAGCATCGTTTGCCCACTCCGCAAGAAAGGATATCTATAGAGTTATCAGTATCCTCAACAACGCGTATAAGATCCTATCTGTCATATTGTATGAATGTCTGAAACCCTTCGTCAACACCCTGAGCGGCCCACTTCAACAGATCCTGGATAAAACCCAAGAAGTCCAGATCGATACCCACCATTTTTTCATCAATTTCAAGGCCGAATATAACAGCATTTATAAAGACGAGCTATACAGAGGCATGTCTAGTTATGTATGGCACCTCTGCTAAACTCGTTCGCCTGTGCAGGATGAGGATGTAAAACGCTCGCTGCTCCATCAACGCCGGTAACGATCTCACCGAGACCTTTGATGTCAAAAAAAGTTTTAGAAAAGGTGGCACAATCTAACAAAAGTCTGTGCACCTACTAGCGTAAGCTGATGATATTGACATTATTGGCAGAACACAGCGGACTGTCGCCTTCTCTAGTATTGCAATGGAAACTGCCGAAATGGGGATAGCAGTAAGCGAGGGCAAAACCAAGTATATACCTTCCACAAGACGGGATACACTACATTGACGAATTGGACAGAATGTCACAATCGACAGCTACAATTTTGAGGTAGTAAGAGACTTTGTCTACCTCGGTTCTGATATTAGAAACGAAATTAAACGAAGCATAATTCTTGCCAATAGCTGTTTCTTTGGACTGAGAAGGCAATTGAGTAGTAAGGCCCTATCCCGAACAAGTAAGGAGATTCTGCATAAGACCTTCATCATCCCAGTCATGCTTCGTGGCGCTGCAGCTTGGACTCTATCTAAAGTGGATGAAGAAATAGTCGGTCGCTTCGAGAGCACGATTCTTCGTAAAAGTTTAGGTCCCGTTTGCGTTGACGGGCTTAAGAGGCGGAGATTCAACGAAGAAATACATATACCGGCTGTGCAGGGACATCGACCTAGTCAGATAATTGCGCATCAGTCGTCTAAGATGGCTAGGACACGTAGAGCGGATGGACACAAATGCTCCGGCCCGTAGAGTCTTCGAATCAAACCCGACAACGTAGTAGAGGAAGACCTCGCATTAGGAAATTTAAGAGACCTTTTTATACGTACTGACCTAAGTTAACCACGCTTAGGTCAGTTTACCATGCTTAGTACTATGCCACAAATTTAAACCAACTCCTATAACTCTGCAACACATAATCTATTTATATTATTCTCAGGGCAAACGAATACAACCAACAATTGAAATTATTAAGCGAATATGTATACATAAATGTATATAATTTAGTTCACCAAAGCAGTGATTTATTTATTACCAGACTCAGTGAAACTTCAGGGTACTAACATACTGGCGCACTTGAGATAAGAATAAAATAATAAATCTTTAACTTTATCGTCAATAGAGTTCAAAGTACGATATGCTGGTAAATTTATTCAAGTGCTGCACTTATGTACATAGGTAATCAGTAACATGCACAAGTTTTGGTGGTAGGTGACAATATTAAAGGTTTAATGTTAAAAGCAAACGAAATAAAAGCATTATACAATTCAGAAATTTTCATCAGTTTATCCTTGAATCCACAGGAAGTATACCTACCAAAGAACATTGTAAACATGAAGGTAATCTTTGAATAAGTTTTTCGTTAAAGAATAATTATTAACGTTATGTACATACATACATATGTTTCTACAGATGATTATAGTCCTCCTCGTTTGTATTGCTGTTGCTGCACAAGCTAATCCTCCAGCTTCACGGTATACCTACTCAAGCGTTGACAGCGATTTGTACGATAGGATTCAGCCAATACGTTATGTACCACATACACCTATCGTAAGGAATATTCATAATATGTATGATGTATCTAATGTCCATGGAATGAGGACAATTCCAGTTCCAAGCAATTACTGGGGACGAAATTCTGGTCAATACTATCATGGTTAAGGAAAAACAGATGGTTCCATCATCTGTCCAACATACAAAGATAGTTACATACAGCAAGCAAATCTGATTTAACATTTTAATCTTTTTGTATTGTAAATTAATAAAAATAAAAATTTGGATAGTTTTTATATGTATTTTGTCTATTATTGAAATTTATAATTTAGAATATTAATTATTTATCTTAAAAATAAGTTCAAAAATCTGTAAATGGTAAAACCTAAAATTAACTAGTTGAATGGGCGGTCGCCCTGAACCATTCCGAGATTATTATAAATTTTAGGACGATTATTTTAGGTAGGCATAAACTCTCGTCTTTGGTCCTCCCGTGGGCGCCCGCCGGAAATGGCTATTCACCCTTCAGGTGTTTAGTGTCAGTCTAGAATTAACACGCAAATGGTTTATTAAGATGTGGGTGGAAGGTAAACCACTAAAATCTTTATGTAGGCCCTCGTGCCAAGAGCTGCATGGCCAGCGGATGATAAAACAGTTCTTGGCGCGAACGGTTCGTATTCATGTCCAGGCGAGGTCGGTAGTATAAACCTCTTATCCTGGTCCAACAACAGAAGGGTACTAATAAGAATAAGCGTAACAGGTCCTGGGATGAGAACAACCACGAGGCAAAGAAATCCAAGGTCGCAAACACCCTAACCTCAACCTCAACTTCAACACATCAACCACCGGGTACATCCTGGTACCGAGACTATCTGCACGTTGCCCTATTAGACGACCGCTCGTCCGATGACAAGACGGTCAGTGTAGCGTGTGGTAGTATCGATGCCCGACTGTCGGAGATGGTCATGGACTATCTGTTGGGAAATCCTGGGTGAACTCTGCCGTGTTTTGACTTCACCGAGTTGGACAGGGGTTATCGGATAATCAGGACTTCCTCCGCGAGTGTGCCACTAAGGTAAGTGATGCCTGGGAGGGGGTGAATCAACAGCATCCTGTAGAGGCTAGACAGAGATGGAGTTCCGTATGTGGATGATGTTGTAATACTGATATCAGGAATGTTGTCTTCAGTAATCAGTGAGATTATGGAAGGAACCTTGGACAAGATTAGTAAATGGGCCACTGGATGTGGACTCAGCGTCAACCCAAGCAAAACTGAACTGATGCTCTTTACTACAAAAACCAATATACTGACCTTCCCGCATCCACGGCTAAACAACTAACTACTCTCCGTATTCTCCAGTGCCAGGTACCTAGGTGTGGTATTTGATCCAAAACTTAGTTGAAAACTAAACATTGAGCAGCGGGTAAAGAAAGCCTGCGTGGTCTTCTATGCTTAAAGCAAAACCTTTGGTAAGAAGTTCGCCAGAATCGCAATAGTGCGGTGATCCAAGTCGCCCCCTTTCTGAAAGTAAAATTGTTTTTAGGTGCAAGGCAAATGGAATCAGTGCAAGTATGGTTTCATGAACTTCGACTGGCGTAATTCTAATGGCGCTAGTAATGGCACAGGATCTTAATGTTTGAATCTTGATCAGTTCCCTGAGGTACCTGACCTTACTCGCTACAGGTCACTAGAGTAGGCATCCATAGGATAGAATGGTTCTGATGATGGGTGTGTACATACTCTGGCAGGTTAAGCTTCAAAGATTCTGCTGCATGTATATAATGTATGTATATATCCTTTCTGACGTGTTCTGTTTCCAAGTCAACTTTTGGTCGAGTAAACGAGTACAACCCAAGTAAATCGCCTTATCTGAGAATTGAAGTGGTGTATCTCAGTGAAGTGGACCCCCTTTTTTTTTTACGAGGAGACATTTAGTTCATGTCCTTCCGCCCATTTGTGTAAGTTATTGAGGGTGGATTATAATAATTTGGTGATGATGGGGAGGAACTTGACTGTCCATTGTCCGCATATGCAACAACTTAAAACCCACTGTGTTCTAGTCCGTTCGAAATTTCATTCGAACCGGTATCTATAGTAGAGGAGATACGACACCTCCGCGCTGGTAGCCTCTAGAGCGGAGTGAATGTTAATGTGTCTTGTCTTGAGTATGCATTCAGCCTAGTCTGAGATTTTTGCGTCTACTCTCTGTTGGTTCAGTGCTTGCTTTATGAATTCAGATTTCACGTTGTTGAATGCTCTGTTTACGTAAAGTTGGTTGAAGAGGTTACTTGCTTGAGGCACAGGTCCACCCCAGGCTGTACACCCTTAATATAAGAAAGTAAGTAAGAGGCATCGTAGTCCTGTTACCAATCATTGAGGCTGTAGCTATACTGAACAAAAGGATACAGAAAGTCGTTTGAGTACCGAAGATAAGAGATAGCTAAAATCAAGACTCAAAGTTCTTTTAAACTTAATTTTGCACTTCTAATGGTACAATGAGGCCAAAATTTACTGAGAGAAGCTAATTAAAAAAACAGTAAGTTTGATTCTCTTTTTAACAGGACATCTACACCTAGAATGGATTCAGAGAAATCCAAATAAGGTTGTACAACGTGCTACCCAATGCAGCTAAATCCACTACCCTAACTCAGTCAACATTTAGTTCAGAAGCATTTCTAAAGAAAGTTAAACAATTTTTTAAGCTTCTTCTCTTTATAATAATAGTCAGATAAATAATGCAATTTTATATATATTTTTACTAAATTATTTACAAAATGTGATTTTCCATTCCAAAATGTGATTTCTAACAGCACTGTATTGTTTTGCAAATTTCATAATTTGTATGTTTTAACCACGATAGTAGTGACCAGAATCTCGTCCCCAGTAATTGTTTGTAATTGGAAGTGCCCTTAGTCCTTGAATACTGGCCACATCATAGGGATTGTGAATAGTTCTTATGACGGGTACATATGGCAGAGTTCGATACAAATCGTTGCGAACATTTGAGTAAGCAATTCTTGATACGGGAGGATAGGCTTGAGCAGTAATGGCAATGCAAGCGAGAAGCACTAGAATTATCTGGAAGGTATTTTTTTTTTTAATAAATAGAAATATTCTTTTTTAATTTAAAACTTTAGGGGTTACCTTCATGTTTAAAATGGAATTCGATTTACTTGCTATGGAATCAAGGATAAACTGATAAAACTTACAGAAAAGTACCAGTCTTTTATTTGTTTTCAAAAAGCTATCTTTGAAGTACATACCCAAGTTTTGGATAATGCTAAATGTAAAACCGCAATAAATTTTGTCATTCGTGGGATAATCTAAAGTATGTCATGGAGTTTAATGAACTTGAAACACTTTTCACTTAATGCTAGTGCAATGCAGGTGAATGAAGTTCGTTGCACTGTGATCATATTCAAATAACTTGAGTCGATTTTGCTTCCACTTCTTCGGGTGCACTTAATATAATAATAAATCCATCACATTGCTGGGTGGCATATGATACAATTTATTACAATTTTATAATCAGTGGTATAAACTACTTACATATGAATGCTTTTTCATAAAAGCGGGTTATTTGATTTTTCAAAATCAAATATAAGCTTCATACATTTTGGACATCATCATCAGTTAATCCTTGACTTCACAAGTATACCTTGTCTTGCCTTAATTATTTTCGTATAGTGTTCCATTAAATTCAATTTTTGTTTTTAATTAATATGCAGTTAATCCTATTTCTCCTCGCTTGCATTGCTGTTGCGGTTCAAGGTCATCCTCCGCCATCAAGGATAACCTATTCAGATGTGCACAGCGATTTGTATCATGGAATCCGATCAGTGCCTTATGTACCACAAATTCCTGTCTGGAGGAATGTTGATAGTGTCTATGGTGTGCCCAATGTTCATGGATTAAGGTCATTTCCAATCGCAAATAATTATTGGGGACGAAATTCTGGTCAGTATTATCATGGTTAAAGAAAGTCAATCAGTTTTGGAACCAGAGAAAATTACTATAGAGGAATGAATTTGTAACTTTTAACTTTTTAACCTTTTTGTAAATGATTTAGTAAAATATAATATATATTCGCATTATTACAAATTGAAAAACAAAATGTATTAACTGGGTATGACAAATGTGCATAATTACCTGAATAGAGTTCTACGGCGTTTATTGAATCAGTTGGAGGTTCTTATGAGCAGCGCTATCGTTTGTACTACTTTCAAAATTCGCATATGAGTTCTTTGAGGAGATCAAAAAATTAGTAATTAAAACAGGTCGTGTAAGACAAAGAGTACACGACTCTTGCAATGAGCCCAAAAGAATCTTTAATTTAATAATGTAGTATTCCAACCACAGTTCCTTCACTTATTCCAAATAATCGTTAGCAGTTTTGCAAACTAAGGTCCTTATTGTTTGACATAGCGTTGTTTTGAATGAGAATTTCAAATTATAGAAGAAGGTAACTTAAAGTCTCTAAGTAAGAAAATATTACAACATTTCATACAAACTTGAGGCACAAGCTGTACAGAGGGCAACTCTAAGTAACTCTAACAGAAGTGCACGGGTCATGATTCTGCAAGGTGTTGGTCTTGCTGAATATTTATAACCATTATAGCTTCAGTACATATTTCTCGCCGACGAGTTTTCTATAGCAGTCAACTAAAACAAGATGATTCAACCCATCTACGTGGGCTCAAGGTACACATATGCCAGTAGAAACTGACGCTCTTGAGCAATGGATCAAAACTACTTACATTGATCTAAGAGCAATCTGGAAGGCATCTTCCTCCGATCTGCTTTATCAAAGAGTAAAGACGGATATCTTCACCGCCATCTCATCCCTTTTTAGACTTCCCAAAAGCAATCTATTAGAGTCTGTAACGATAGACAGATCAATCGATTAAATCGCCGGAAATGCTGTAAAAGTATGATATTAATGATTCCGTCAATATCGAAGCTAAAATTGGTAGACAATTATTGCCATTCTGATTTTTCTGTTTAAAGAAGAGTGAAACAGTTTTATTTAGCGTTCCGTGATCAGATCGTTTTTATTAGCCAGTTACCGGTTAAGGTTTATTATATAGCGTTCCAGAGATTTTTGGCCATCTCCCTCAGACTCAAACGCTTTCAAGCTTTCTAAAGAAAGAGGAAAAATTTATTGATCTTCACATCAGAAATACTCCCTTAATAGTACACTCCATCGATTCGCATATCAGTCAGGAAAATCAACAGTAACAGCATTATCTTGTTACCAAGATTGAAAAGTTTCTATCGAAGAAAGAAATGACCCTCTGTGTCTATCCAGACATCTTTGGAGTCAGTGATAATACATCCTTTAAACCCATTAGAGCTGCTACTGATGTCAAAGGCATTGACTCATAGCGAACCAGGAGAATATGCTCTATGCTTAGCAGCAGAATTATTTCTGCCAAGTTTGTTTTCCTCAAGGTGGAATTCGGCCCCTACTATGGTCCATCCTATTAGATACACTTCTCAACGACCTAAACAATCGCGATTTTCTAACTGCAGATGACTTATTTATAATAGTAAGAGGCAAAGAAGAATCCAGTATTACTGGAAATAGGAAAATGCTCTTAATAAAAATATTGGATGGTGCCAATCAGAAAGGCTAAAAGTTAACCCAACTAAAACAGTAATCAAGAGAAGAAACTTTAACATCCAGTCACTAACACAAAGTGGTGCATAACTCGTTTTCTCAAAGAAACAAATTATCTCGAGGTAATTCTAGACGACAAAATCAATTGGAAACCAGACTAAAACCTCTAGACATTTCGGGAAAAAAGTGGCATTAAAACCAAATATAATTCACTGGACTTACCTCACCATCATCATCCCAATAATACCTATCCAACTGGTGCGCTGGAAGCCCTTCTACACCTTCCATCCCAACATATAAGTATTACGAAAACTACGGCGCCAAGGGTATTAAAGCCTCAGATTTTATGCAAAAAAGAAAAACAATACCATAAATATTTTATCAAATAGCCAAGCACTCTAAAAGCTCGCATGTCCTTTCACTTTGAGTCTAAGCTGGTTTGGAACTGTACAATCACATTAACATGGGCCCCAGGACATAGAGGGATCTCTGGATATGAAGGTGTTGACGAACTTGTCAGATCAGGTGCCCAGTCTTCATTTATTGAACCTTTTTGTGGCCTACCTATTAGTCAGATGAAGATAAAGCTAAATCACTGGGAACAACAAGAAAGCTTTTTTACAAACCCTCTCTCACTTTACAAAGTGGAACATTCCAAGAATTTCATCAATTTCTCAAAAAAGGATATCTCAATAGATCTGTTTGAGATCGTAGTGGTTCTTGCGCCCACTCTAACTCTACAGTCAAGAGCTTATGAGTTATTACGCCGCACTATTCAATAATACAGTAATGACGAACATTTTGTTTGAACGTTTTTGTCGAAAACTATACTGATATTCTTTGAAGTAATAGTAATCCTTAATCGTTAAATCTATGGGTCTACTTAAACCTCCCTTTATTGCCCTTTTTTTGTTAATTGATTGACAGTACACAAGATTCTGCATATCCGAAAGGGTGCAGGAAGGGTGAAAGAAAAGTTAACTTACGTACAGTATACCAACTTACTTACTTCCGCACATACAATGAGAAAAAATCTGAGCTTCAATCAGAAAGCCTCTTGACCTTTAAAAGGGTTAGATTCGAAGAATGTGCCGGGTAAAGCTTTGGTTTCTATTCGCTCTTGACAGGATTCGGCGTGTGTGGATACTCTTGTATTACAAGGATTAAGTTTAGGTCGTAATTTATTGTCCTCAGATTTTTCTTAAACATTTATAAAAACTTATTTATTTCATTTCTCATGGTCTTGCTGTATACCATTTGCCAGAGAATTATCAATCCTCCTAAAAGGCTGCAATAGGTTCCAAAAAAAGATACTCGTCGAAACTATGAACGTAATTTGAATAGATTCTTGAATTTAATTAATTAGTTTGATTGTTCTAAGAATTTGAATATGAATGGAACAAATGCCATTAAGTCACACACATTAATTAATTGGAGTTTCGTAACCGCAAACCGTCACAAACAAGAATGGTTTGCCTTACGACAATAATCAGCATTAAGTTGGGCGTTAGTTGAAGTGCAATACATACTATATGCATCATTTTGCAACAATTTTCACCAATTGAATTGTTTGTTTATTAGTTTTAGTAAATCTGCAACATAATGTGTACGGGTCGTTGCACTGCAGAAACAAAAAAATATTCTTAAATCGATACTCTGACATATTGTAGGTACTCGTACTCATTATTCATAGAATGTGTTTAAACAAGTTCTTTAGTTATTCCTAGTGACGTTCGAGTAATAATCATGTTTCTTAAAATTAAATTCATTTAAATACAGATCCGTTGGTAAACAAAAATCAGTTTCATATTAAATCTTTCGTCTAGACGTACTAAAGTTCGTGGCAATGAAGGTTGGTTTCATTTAATAAACCAAAAAAACCATATTACATACTAGTTTTTGCTTTCTTTCAGGTCCTTTTGTGTCTTATCCTGTGCATAGCTGCAGTTCATGCTTCCGGAATATTGGTTGTACCAAAACTAATTAGGACGATTCCTGTTGTGTCAGTCATTCGACCCATCTCGGTTATACGTACAGTTCCACTTGTTCGTACTGTATCTATTGTTCGACCATTACCTTTGGTGAAAACGGTTCAGCTTAGTAATCATATTGGGTCAATTGGTTTAGGCGATTTCAGAGACAAATGATTGTGGAAAATTGTGTTATAAACTTTTATAATATATTATAATGTATTATTGAAGAAGTTTTTATTTAAATGATGGTCAAGTTGATAGTTAAAATATGTACGCAGATTCGCAATATGCAAATTCAGTGTTTGCTAGTGTTTGGAACCATGCCTAGAGCATGGGGCTGTGGTAAAAGTGGTTTTTAGACCAAAATAAGGAAACGTCTCCTATGCACTTCCCAAAAACTTAATGCCAATAAGCCTAACATCCTTTCTCCTAAAACTCCCTCAGCGAATCGCAGACCTTGTTACCAAAGGCTCTATATATAGCAACACATTATCTAAAACACAGCATGCCCATCAAAAGGGCAACTAACTCATTTATCCTATTGAAAGAACGTTCTCGCTCAAGGAATTCACTATGGTGACATTCCTAAACATCAAATGAGCATTTAAGAATGATGACACTAATTCGATCGTGTACGCTTTGGGTTACAATGAGTGGATATCCCCGCTCAGCACGGACATACTTATATCAAAAAGAAGGTACATTGTGTTACCACTATTTTTTCAATGAAACAGGAGGCAGTGCTACCAGTATCGGTGTGAACCTATGCCGAAGAATTATGGTTCGCCATTTAGACATTAAACCAGACCCGATGACAAAGCTTTTTATTTTACCCAAGTCTAGTATAGCTAGATCGTTAAGATCCTCGAAGGAGTACTCGTTTAGGGATTTCGTTCTCAAGACTGATAGAACAGAACAGGTACACAGAAGATGTGTCATGGTTTCCTCCTCTTTCTTATCTCTACATCTTCTACAGAAATCGTTGAAGGGAGCATCAAGCCTTCTGGCATATCTGCCTACCAGACAGTGCCCTGTGAGAGCGCAACTATATTTCTCGGATTTATTTAGCTCATCCGCTTTGCACTTGCCTGGAATATCCCTGTGATTTGGAACCCAGCACAGGGATACGTCGCAGCTGACAGCGATCTCGTTAAGAAATGCGCGGCATTGCTTTCCCGGCATTGTGGCCCATATTTCCACGAGCAAGTTGCAAGGATTCTCTGCTGCTTAGTAAACCGGATTTTTAAAACCAGAGTTATAAATGACGACAGCTCTACTAGAAAGAAAACTCATTGGGGTCCACCACAGGGTGGTATATATTCTTCGCAGCTGTGCTGCCTAGTTTTAATTAAATTTCTCATTACGTTAGAGAACACAGATTGTACATAGAGTGGTAACATTTGCGGATGACGTTGCTATTTTAGTGTCAAGTAAATACTAACAGACATTTTAGAATTCGTTTTTACAGAGCTATTCAAAAGGACAAAGCTGTGAACATAGCATCAATCTAGCTAAAACAGAATAAGTCTTATTTGTAAAGAAACATAATGTTCTAAGCATAACGCCTTCAACGTTTAAGGGCTCTATTTTGAACTACAGATAGACAGAAAGGTAATTTAGAAGGAGAATACTGATTGTTGAACGCGCTAGGGAAAGCTCTTGCTGACCTATGCTCATGGAAAACAGCTTTAGGCCCTAGATACTATGGAATAAAGTAATTGGTGGAGACGTCTTCAATTTCATATGCTAAGAGCTTGACTCTTGCCAATGGGGTGAATAAAGCTAGATACACATAGATGAATACATTAAGTCTACTGCGACACTGCTAGGTCTCGCTAGTCAACGCTAGATTTCAGTAGAACGAAGGTCCTGCTACGGCACCGTAGAGATTGCTTGTATAAATTAATTAATGTTATCACCAGACACTGCGTCATAGTTGCACGTATTAAGATACAGTCACCCACCAAATAGATGACTTTTAAAACTCGTTTAAGAAGTATGTGAACTATGAATATAACTTCTTTATATGAAAAGAGGTGATTGAGTCTTAAGCTGAGTCTCTAAATATCAGGCACAGAACAAGGGGTAGCACAAGTCATGACGTCAAACAGCTGTATTTAAAAAAAAACAAATTTCTCTGCTGAATACTAACAGTTTGAAAACTTTCTGTTGCCTACTAGGATCTGTATACAACGACCAACTAATTTGATCTTAAGCAAATTGATCGGTTTTTATTTGATTTTGAATCTGCATATTGTTTTTAAGTTATACGTGCACATACTCATAATCAGGTTCGACACGAGCAGAAAAGAATAAATATAATACAATGACCCTATGCCAATGGATAATAGAATTGTTTGTTTTCGCTTTTATTTCATTTGAAGACTTGTTTGTGAAAAACATGAATTTTGAACAATACGAATTCGCATAAGTAAAAACAAAGCTTTAAGTCAAATTTAATTGAAATTAATATTAGGAAAAAGGTGACATGCATTTCTTCGTGTGCTAGAAAGTATTGATTTTCAAATAAAGCCAAATCAAATGATTTGGAGCAACAGATGTATAGTATATGTATACGTGCTTTGTTTCTGTTTGAGTTAATGATTTTGTCAATCTATAGATCCAATCCAACCTTAATAAGTTCCTGGATCTAATCCATGAGGAACCTGTTAAGGTTTATACGTATTCCATGTCTTAACTCAGAATGGAACTGGTCCGAAAGAACAATATGATAGTAAATAATTACCCGATTTTTTCGCTAAGGTATTACGTAAACCTAGGACCTGTAATCTCATTAAGAACAACCTTAATCTATATCTTCTATCTAATTTCAGTAATTTTAACTATATTTGAGTAAGTTTGGAGCATTGCAAGGAAAACCCAGTCTCGATCACCTCTGCGTATAAGTAAGAAAGCTTTGGTGTGAAGGCCGGAAAGCTTACTGAATCAAGCAAGAGAGAAGGATTTGCCTTCGATCAGGAAAATCTTTTCCAAATCCTCAAATATATATAATTACATTAATGAAACCAGATGGAAACTGGGTCATGTCCACCAATGAAACCTTAGTACTTCATATCGATACCCACTCTATAGAAAACCATAAGAAATTACAATTTCTGGTAGCACAAGGTGTAATCAACCCTTGAATTTACAGTGTGTAATGCACAGCGTCTTTCTGTACAAATCTTCTGGTTTCTATGGTAGCTTATCAGTGAAACTACAATATGATTTTTAATATATGAAGTCCCTGACTGCAAACTATTTTTAGAAGCTGTTTAAACTTTAGCTTCATTCTTCAGATTCTGGGGGAAGGCCAAACCGAAGTCTACATACCGAAGTCTGATATGTTTGTCAGATGGGATGATGCAGCCACAATCTCCTTCATTTATGAAATCGATAAAGTTCCTCCTAGATACTGCTGCCATCAGAATGACCAAAGTAGGTGGAATAGTATCAGTACATACCTCTCATATACACATATCTGGGTAGATTGGAAGAAAACAAGAAGTCTTATTTCCGTTAGTAGAAAGAATTTAATCCTTTATAGACCATTATCTGATAGGCGGACAGCGATTTTTATAGAATCTGTAGAGACGAGGTAGATGGTGACACTACGACCCACCTTTTGTGTACTTGTCCTGCCCTATCGGTTTTGAGAAGGCAAACCCTTGGCGAATACTTCTGACAGTAGGCCATCCTGTTAACCCAATTTTTCAATACATTTTCGATAGTTTTAGCCCCTATTTCACGAATAGCTTGTTCTTGAGTGCCTGAATAGTCTCTGGATTATTCGTATAGCGTCGATCCAAAAAAAACACCCACAAAAAAAGTACAATGGCATCATATCACAACGAAACGACTAATTACACGGTTATTGAACTAAGGGTTCAATAAATCGATTGTTGGACGACTTGTGTAGCACGTAGTACGTAGGCCTATCTTCTTGGAACCATAGCTCGCGCAAGATCAAATCCTCAATTTCTGGCTATAAAAAATCGGTTATCATGGCTCTCTCCATTGACTGTAACGTTTCATCCATTGTCGGCTTCAAAGAAAAATGGACCAATAATGCCGCCACTCCAAAAACCTGCAAAAAGCTGCAATTTTATCCGTTGAACGCACAGGACGAACACAGGAATATGTTCGGTATAACCAGTCTCACAAACTTTCATCACAAACTTGCATACACCAGCTGCAGTTGCTGCGTTATTTAGACCGAAATTTCTTTTCAAAATTCGAACTTTTTCGGTAACATAGCATCCACTTTGGAATTAATTTTGCAATATTTCCCAACCGTGAAAATATAATACTGAGTTTCTGTCAATTTTTGGAGTGCATAAGAGCGCATAAGAGTCAATGTCAAAATAACATATGCTTCAAAAAGATACCAACAGATGGCGGTGCTGCTAAACCGATTTTTTGCGTTTTAGTATCACAATGGACTGTCTTTTTGTTCTAAGGGTGTCTTTGCCAAAGCGCGGATAATCTTCTCTAAAAAAAAGGGTGATGGCATCATAAGTTTATTTACATACGTATGTTTTTGTTTTAGTAAACATGGCAATGGGAATTTCTTGGAACAGTACAGGACGAAGTACTTACTTAAGGATTGTTTAATGAATACAAATCTGAGAATAAATATTATTGTACACTAAAGGTAGATACCCGAATTGGCTGATTTTATCCAAGTAATTTGTTATTGAGTAACAAATCCCATCCCTCTCGGTAAATGAACTTTATGTCTAAGGATAACTATTTGCACGCGTAACACGTCAAACACCTCGACGATTCTATCGGTACACAAATACTTATAATTGAATCTAGATTAATTAACGATATCATGTGTCATCTACGGCGAAAAATACGTTTAATGTATAACAACACCCAAAAATAAACTGGCATAACTGGTGGTTCAATTGCACTGAAAATGTGTTTTCGTGATACAATAACCTGTATCTCAGCCGTTCATGATCCCATGATATTGTTTGCAAATAAAAAAAAAGCACCCTTACAATTTGTGGTGAGAATTGTGTATAAAATGAAGACAAATTCCCAGTCTCAGCATCAGTTGATTCTTGTGCGTCAATTAATAAATCCAAAAAATCAATATGAAGGTTCGATTATTCTTTAAGGAATTTATATATTTAACTGTTTGCTAATTTTAACATTTTCTTTAGTGTGTCATTCTTCTCGCTCTCTTCGTCGTTGCGGTCAATGCTGGCGTCGTTCTACAACAACAACCCTTGTTGGTAGGAGCAGCACCACAACTCATCGTTCAAAAAGTTATTCCAGTTCAAGCTCCTCTTCTTACCACAACTGTTGTTAAGCAAATCCAGCCTGTAATTATCAAGCCGGCCTATGGCTAAATGTTTGAAATGAGTTAAAGTAAATATATGGAAAAAAAATTATTAAGGAAACTTATAAGTAACTTCAAAGGACAATAAATCTTAGTTAAGTAATGAGCATTTAAAAAAAAACGTTGTTTTAATTTGATTAGTTCATCCTGATTCGCTTTCCACATTGCTTCGTATGTCCAAAAAAGACTTCACGGTAGGATTGATTGTCTAACTATTTTACCATCTACCAGAAATGATCAATCAGATAAAAATGATTGCGACTAGATACCTATAGCTTTCCACACAATTTATTGCACCAATATCCGCTTCATTGGATGAGGACAAGTATAACTTGAACGGAACATTGCCACAAGTGCTATACTCCTTTAATGCTATTCATAGATACGTACATACAAATATATTTTACAACCTTAAGCTAAAAGTTATATCATAACAAGATATTGTAATTTCTAATCATTTCGATTCAAAAATACTGATGATGTAGACATTAAGTCGATTGTTATGCTAAACTGGTGCTCCAGGCTTCCCATCACTTATGCCCATCGCAGGCAGATATGTTACGGTGAATTGCTCATACATCTTAGAAGAGTGTTGCTCATAAAATATTCACATTTAACTATGAGTCTTTTCTTTTACATTTTAATTAGGCAAGTAAGTACCAAATCACGCCTAAGGGTTTTTTTCTTTCTTTAAATTGCACTAGTGTGCATGTTCAAGTCGGAAGGGAATTTCGTAATAACATGCTCTGCTGATGTTTACTTTTAAGTGCATTTCCTTTTAGGTTATTGTTAGTGGTACATACTTATGGTTCAATAATATAACGAATTATTGCAAAATTAATTAACATTAGTCTTAGATGTAGTAATGTTCATACTATGGAAACAAAAATCGTATGTACAAAATCTACAGATACTTTTTCTTTCAGATGGTTGATAAAAATTTAGCTACATCCATACATGCATATTATGTATTGTGCAAAATAACCTAAGCTCTAGATAAATCTTGAAGTTTGGACTAAGATAGGCTACTTTAACGATGATATGTAGTAAAAATGCTAAAATGGAGTTTTTTCCGGGATTTTTCAAGGCCAGACAAGTGGATTTTATGAAAACACACTTGCCTCGGTGAAGTAACTCGCACAGTACACATATTACAAGTAACTCATCTTCACGCGAGGAAAAGAAAATCATGTTCCGTTTAAAGCAATTCTTCTTGTTTTCAGAGCCCAGCGGAGGAACTTCCATGGTGGAGTCAATAGTGGTGTCCACAAATCTAGTCTACTTGTTGAACACAACAATTCGAACTTCTTCGACATATTTGAAGTAGAGGTCCACGCGGGCCTCTTCTGTTCAAGAGGTACCCAAAATGATCCGTCATCCTGATTGGATATTGTGCGTCATCACTATCGGTAGCTACAAGTTCGAGGTAGCTAAGGAGATCATCTATCTCGGATTAAAAATTAATTCTACGTACGGCACCTTAGTAGTGATCCGAAGAACAATAACCCTAACACGAATGACTAAAGTGATGCTTCATACTATAGAATTCAAAACTCTTCTCCGAATTTCATATCAGAGATTTTAATGACCACAGGCAAGATTTGAACAGGACAAAATTGAATGCAAATTGAATGAATTCAATGTTAAGGAAAGTTCAGAACTCGCATCAATTTGTTAGGTTAGGTTGAAGTAGCTGCCAACTACCTCGGAGATGATAGCGTATGACAAATATTTAAGAGTAAAAAAAAAGTTTGCCTGTCGGACACGGTATTAAACAGTAAAGAATAACACAAATAGTTGTGAAAAGCTGGGCTCTGAGTGTAATGGACCTGTCGCGCCAGATATTTGTATTTATGTTTATTTTGACTAGAAGTGTGAAGAATAGTTTGTATCTTTTTTCGGCCATATTGCTTCTACAGAAATCTTTGGAATGTACGGCCACGACTCCCTGGATGCTGTCCATTAGACAGTGCCCGGTTACAGGGATAATATGCAGTCTATTGAGAAAAATCTTCATGGACACTATAAAGACCAATAGCATGTGTTCATAGTAGTGACAGATTCGACTCACTAAAAAAAAACTTCCTATATTTTTCAGAATATTCGCGTTTGGCAGGTAGCTTTCCAGAAAAAAACATCAACTGATATCGCATTCACATGCAGTTACTCCTTATTGTGCTGGTTCAAGAATGTCTTCTAAATCAATACATTTCAATGACAAACGTGATTGCATGTCATCTTCTTGAGGTATGTATGTACATATATGTCAAGTGTAGAGAAGAAACGAAACCGGACGAAAGACACCTTCTTGCGGAACTCCAGCAAAAATATTACCGTCATTTGGAGATTTTCTCGGTTTTGGAACCCTTATGACTTCAGCAACTGTCCATCGTTCTGTAAGATCTTAAGGAACTTGATTATTGGTATTTTATACAATTCCTTGAGAATCTGTACGGTTATTAGGACACATTAAGGAACCTTTTCAAATTGTTTATCAATGCCCGTCTTTTAAAGCGTATTTAAAACCCTTCGATGAATAACCGATCATCATGCATTACAAGGCTTCCATGATTGTAAATAATTAACTGATCACTAAATTCCAAAGAAGAGTGGATAGGATGGCGCTTTCTTTGTATTTGCATCACTTAGTAAAGATAATTTTGAATTTAAGGTGTGTTGTTGACAAGATCTATTATTTCGTAATCTGCAACACAAGCTCTGATGTCAGAGTAGCATACATATGTATGTATATGCATATGCATCCTCAAATAAATAAATTTCGTAAATACAAATTATTCTAATTATTTTGACTTATATTCGTCATCAATACTCAGCGAAAGAAATAAAAATGATAACACCCACCCAAATATATTAAAACCGGTATAGCGTCTATTAAATTGATTGGTACCGGCTAATGAGATCTTCTAGATTGGCTAAGGGTTAGTGATCTGTTTTAATATGTTTATCATGTACTAGTTTCCAACCGAAGCAACTTTGGGAAGATCACCAGAAACTAGTTTAGTTTCAATAGACGATACTTATAATAATTAGGTTTTGTTTAAAATTTTCAATATAATGCTGTATCAAGAGGATTATTGTATAAATAATTTGTTAAATTAATCTCGTCTTGTCTTATTATTGTTCTTTGTTTTTGCTCTTGTCATCGCTTTCACTAGCGTCCTCGGACCAGTATTGGTTGCTGGTCCTCCATGTACGTACGTTAAAAATGTAAATAATATTGTTAACGGCAGTCTTTTATTGGCATTGATCCTGGGCACACTACTTCCAATTGTCTATATCTAAAGATCCACTATTCATGATCGTTTGGTGTTAGTAAAGTAGTGCCGTGACTTGGTTTTTAGATCTAACCTAAGGGCTGGGACTCGGAGATCATCTTGGCAGCTGTATTATTGTTCAACAATCATCCTTGGACTACTTCGCTCTTTCTGTTTATACCAGGCTGGATCACTTCCGAAAGACTTCCAGGCTTCCAATTCAGCGATGGAACTGCGAAAGTCAAACGATCCAGAAACATCTGGCAGAATTTTGACAGAATTCGTTGCCTAATTAATTTGATTTGGGTTTAATTAATCGACTAGTGGAATCCTCACAGAAACAGAACTTTCGTGCGGTCAATATAAGTATATACTTTTTCGGAAAAATGCATTTGTCAATGAAGGGAAACAGTTTTGTGAACTTAGAAGCCATCCTCAAGACTTCTACCGACGTCCTGGAAAACATTCCGGCCGACGATCTAAAACACTCATTCGACATGCTTTTGGACTGTGGAAATCGCTATATTGAGTTGGAAGGGCACTATTTTAAATCAAATAAATCTGATTTGCAAAAAAAAACTTTTATCTTATATTTACGAAATCCTGTTTACTTTGGAACGTACCTTGTTTTCGTTTGCTCTCACACAGAATTTTGGACATGGATATTCTGGAAGCAAAAGCAAATAAGGTTGGACTGAAGACAATAACGGCCAAAACAAGAACTCTCAGCCTCACAAACTCCACTGCTCAATTTAATATTGTTGGGCAGGAGAAGGCCGAGAAAGTTGACAATGTTTCTTACTTAGAAAGTATTGTCACGAGTTGTCACAACCAAAGGTGGCACCGTACTGCGTCCAGAATGCAATAGTACCAAAACCAACTACATACTCTTTGGAACTTTGTAAGTGGAAGATAAGAAACAGTCTAAACTGCATCTATCAGCACCTACCAATGTGACTTTGAAAGAGCATTTAACAATGTCAGAACGGATGCGGTGCGTAGAACACTCACAAACTTCAATATTCACAATAACGTCGTCAATTGAATTGTGGAAATTCTTGAAGAAGGACACATTTTAACGGAGCACGAGGGTACGAATGCTTCCAACATAATCCTCTAGAGGTGCTCTCTAAGGAGGAGTGATCTTTCCAATTCTATGAGTCATTGTACTAAATTATAAAGTACTTCTATAATTCAGGTATAGTGGTGTCAAAACCATAGCTTATGCGATGTGATAAAGAAGTCAATGAGGATACAATCCACTTTCTTTGTCACTGTCCAGGTCTTATCAACCTTAGATTTAAATTTCTATGGCGACACTTCTTCCGTGACCTAGAAGAATTATCCAGTCAATGACATTTTGAACTACATCAAATCAACTGGATGGTTTGCTAGTTCATATTTGTAGAACTCTAGGGTCAATCAATGGACAAGGGACAACTCTCCCTAATGGGTCTATATTGACCTTAGTGTGGCGTTGTGGATTCTTCTACTCGCCTACCCACGTATCTATCTAACCTAACCTACCAATGTGACTTCTAGCCCGGGAGTTCAACTGTAGACCAAATTTTCACGTTAAGATGAATCCTGAGAAAGACCAACTAATTTGATGTCGAAATGCGTGTGATACAATTTATCGCTGGCGAGATTAGTAGTTTATAAGTGTTCCAATCCCCTAAGCCGAAGATGTTCGGCTTTACGGAATGTCTTCTCCTCGAGTGGTGGTGCATTCTGACATAGCTTCAGCACTGCAGCCGACTCCGCGTATGCCTTAGAATCGTATGTCGATGCGTCCGGATCTTGGTCCCAATCCTCAGTTAGCTGTACTTCGATGCTGCGTTAAGCTAGAAAATAAGCAGTATGTAGTGTAGTTTGAAAATTTCACTTCAAGAAGAAGATGCTATGCGATGCGATTTCTTAAATGGAATGCTGATGTCACCACGGAAATCTTTCATAAGCCAATTTAGTTGCTGAGATACGTAGACGACACCGACGGTATTAATGATTTCCAACGAATCGTGTTCATGACAAAATAAAAGCAAGAAATATTGGTCTCATGGTCAACGAGGATCAAACCAGATATTTAACGTTGACAAACAAACAAACATCTGTTGATTGTTTAAGATAAAATGTCACTATCGGTAGCTACAACTTTGAGGCAAAGAGTTCACCTACCTCGGAGTAAAGATTAACTCTACAAACGATACCTTAGTACGAATCCGACGAAGTATCACTCTAACAAGGCGCTGCTACTTCGATTCAAAACTCCTTACAGAAAGGACTATATTGATCCTCTATACATCTGTGTCGCCGAGTGCTGCACGATAAGCAGGAAAGCGTACGATCTTGGCCTCCATCTAAAGATAAAATACTTTGTTGAATATTCGGTCCCTTGTGCGTGCAGTACGAATGAAAGAGAAGATTTAATTTGAATGTAGTCTGGAATCTTCTAACTTAAGTATTCGAATTCATAGGTATCAGAATGTAGACACCTTTTTTACCCTTCTCTGTTCGAAAACGAAATCAAAAGTTTGTAATCGTATAAGTTGAACATTTTACAAACTCTGATTTCCTAAATAATGACAATTTTGAATTTAGGTGTTTTAAACCACACACTATAGTTTTGATAACTTATGCTATGACTCCGATATATTCCAGAATATAGGGTGAGCAAATTTTTAGTCAACTTTCTATCGATCGAGGTTCAGAAACCTTTCAAGTGATAGATATGCCATAAGTGTTTCTGAGCAAGGCGCTTTCCCAGGATTCACACGTCTGTCAATTCGAATTGAATTATATAAACAAGTATTTAGTAATGCTTCATATATATATATATTTATTTTCAACAATCCATCAGTGGCAGACTAAGTCTGTTAAAAATGTATTAACGTCCATAGCCTGTAGAGATGACAGGAAGAGGTAAAGGTTGTTTGGCAACAATAACTCTTGGTGGTCCAACCACTACTACTGGTCCGAGAGCGCTAACCATAGCGACAACAAGTGCAAGAACGAAGAAGAATAGCTGCAAATAATAATAATATTAAAATGTTGTAAAGGAATAAAACAAAACTTGATGAAAAGTGTTAACTTATTTGCTTTGAGAACTTACTTTCATTTTGATTTGAGTAGTTTAACAATTTAATGGTAACTGATGCTTACTGAGAGTTTCGCTTCGGTATTTATATTCTAAATATTTTTTGTCTGAATACATAAAATCAAGTAATGTATCTTTTACTGTGAGAAACTTGTTTCAAATGTGTTAATAATATTATTACTTGTCGAACTTGATATTTGATGTGATAAATTAGTAATTTTTTTGGGCGGGGGTATTATTATATCCTTTCGACGGTTACACCTCTTGCGAACGTGGGACCGGTTCCTAAATAATGTTTCTTGCATTATAAAGTCCTGTGCGATTTAGGCAAAGCTTTCGACCAAACACCATTTTCTTTTTCTTCGTGGATTAGATCATTCTTAGCCAGATCTAGGCACTTCCTCTTGATCCGGACAGGAGCGGACGAATTCTCCAGATGGAATCAACAGTATCGTTAACAGTTCCAGCCAGGCCGAACTATCTGGTGTCATCCCTATATTAACTTGAATTTTTCGAGAGAAAAATTCTTCGTAAAATATTCGGTTGCGTTTGCGTTGACAGGCTTTGGAGGAGGAGATTCAATGACGAACTATACGAGCTGTACAGCGACATCGACCTTGTCAAAAAACTGCGCATTAGTCGTCTAAGATGCCTAAGACATGTGGAGCGTATGGACACCAGTGCTCCGGCCCGTAGAGTCTTCGAGACTAATCCGGAGGGATAACGCAGTAAAGAAGACCTCGCCTTAGGTGATGCGCACAAGTAGAAGAGGATCCCAACCGATTTGGAGTGCGCAACTTGAGGCAGTTAGCTAAGGACCGGGCTAACTGGAGAGGCCTCTTAGTGAAGGCCCAGGTTCACCCCGAACTGTAGCGTAAATAATGATTCTCCAAAAACTCGGATCTCGTATCATATATCACTAAATTCAATGATCCTTCAGTCCAGATCCAAAGGAAATAGAAGTTGCTGATTGCCCTTTGAGATATATGTAAGTAAAATCCGAAAAACTGGGGAAATTTTCAGTTTTTTTGTTGTGAAGCCGGCCAATTCAGCAAACGAAAAAAACATACTTAGTTATGTATACATAGAACAGTTGAGAAGAAAAGCTTTCCCATTTTCGTTGCGAAAATAGCAGTTTTGAACACCGATTGACTGGAGTAGGTATAGTACTTTCAGATTATTGCTTTATTCAGTCAGGTTACAGGAATGGCAATGGGTTGTTAAGTGGAGAATGGCCACTGCAACTCATTTGCAATCAGAATTCCTTATGTCTTCAATTGATTATTCCGATATTCAGGAAATAATTTGCAGAGTTTTTAATTTAAGTTTGAGTTGATAAAATTTGTCAGCACATCGATAGTTTATAGATGTAATCCTGTTGTTGCAAATCTTTGTGAAGTCATGATATATATTCATGCCCCGTGCCTACCTAGCAGCTGGACACTCAAACTTGTCTCTATGGGCAAGCGAATCATCAATTTTTAATTTACAGTCAAGGCATAGTGGCTGTGGGACATTGGTTGGTTAAACTGAAAGATGTGTATAATTGAGTCTGTTGACTTAGGTGATCAGATGAATGTCGTTTTGCTTTGGGATCCAGCGCCATGTGTAACATGATGTATTTCATACATTTAATCCCACTCAGAGGCATTATTTGAAAGACATTTTTTTTATTAACTTTTTCTATCTTGACAGATGGATGTTGATTGAAATCGTTTGGGTATGTCTTTCCTGATAGTGAATTACAGAGATTGCTCGTTCTGTAAGAAAACAAATTTTGGTATAGAAATGCTAAAGATAATGTGCCCTGGTTTCCTGTCTGGTGGGTAGACTGAATTTGTAGAGACAATTCCATTAAATTCTTTGGAATATCCATCCCTAGTAGTATCTGTAATATAGACATCTGTCAGTAGTTTCAGTAGCTGAAATTTGATTGTAATTGTTGAATCATTTCTTAATCTAATCACTCATTTGTGGATGCTGTTGAGTTGATTTGCGGATTTTTGGGCCCGAGCTCCGAATGGCAGAATAATACTTTAGTTTCAGTTTTACTTGCGATTTATATAAGAGGAGGAGCTGTTGATTTCAGCTTATTTTGAAGTGTAGGATGAGTGGGAATGCCATATTACTGCAAAGTTGACGGTGTCACCAAGAAAATGCATGGTCTTCTTGGCCCAACTTTGAAAAAGTTTTCTGTTCGTAAGGTAAGTAGAAAAGTTTGCAGAAAATAGACTCTAGTATAATTGGTGTCTGCAACTGCACCAGATTTGGTGATTGAAAACATACTACATACATACAAAAAACAAAGGATTTCCTTTTAAATGTTGTGGCTAGTTTATATTTAGTAATTTATAAGCTATCAATAAAGTTGAAAAGACAAACAGAAGTTGTTGCTTACCACTTCTGCCAGGGACTTGGACATTGAAGAACTTTGTTGGTGATTGCTCTTAATATGTCTTTTCTTTGTTGTTTATATATCTATTTGGCAACAATCATCCAATCTATCCAAGACTCCTAAAAAATATGTATAAGTAGTATCTAGATTATTACGTCGGCTTAATCTCGGGTTTACGAGTATTCCAATCAAAAATGATTGGTTGCATCACACCATTTAGAACTTGCAACCTCTGTTGATGAATGTGTTAACCTGAACCAAATTCGCTTAGAGTAGCCTTCGTAATATTTCCAAAAATGGGATACTTACAAAGAAAGTGACTGATGAGTTCTTCTTTCTCCTTTTTTCTGAAGGTCTTGCGGAAATGACTACGACGAACTTACAGCATATTGCCTACTTTACAGCGACCAGTAAAGACATTATTTAATGCGAAGGGTTCCTCTATAATGCTTCAGGAGTCAGAAGAATTAATGACGGCCTCTCTTACCGATGTTGCATTGGTCCAAGAGGAGTGAAACCAAGTCAGTTTTTGGTTGGCTTTCAGTTACCAAAGTATCTAATAAATATAGTACTATATTACTTTAGCAAGAGTCTGTTGGTATTTGCCTGATTTTGACATATCGACAATTTCTGCAAAAGCAACAACTTTCTATCTGGTTCATCGATTTCCTGCTTCGAAAAATGTACCCTACGATGCAGCAGATGTCTTTGCCGATTTTGATCCTCCGTAGGGCACTTCGAATTCGATTTGGGTTAAACGTTATTGAAACATCTATGGGGTATATGATATAGTGTAGGACATAACAAGCCAATATCCATAGAAAGTTAGTACTTTTAAAAGTTTCTAATAAGAAGGCTGTATATGGTCTGAGGAACTTGGAAAGATTGTGACCGATTTTACCTACCTTGGGTATGAAAAGTACCTTTCACCACGTATTTATGGTGATTCCAAGTGCTAGAAAGGTTTTCAGAGTGTGGACAAGATGCGTCAAAAAATACTGTCAAGCCTTGTAAAATTGAAAGTTTCGAAGGTGTTCACAGTCCACCTCAGGTATGTGCCATACCAATAGGCATGCAGCAACCAGGTTGAGCAATGCTTTTTTAGATTCCGTTTAAGATAATTTAAGATACTCGGTGCAAAATAACTTTAGAAAGAACTTAACATAGTCTATGTCAATGCTCGGGCAGAAACTCGGGTAAGATCTATGTTGGTCTTCGTCTATCAGTCTTGAAAGTTTTTAGGGTATACTTTAAGAACTCTCAGTCCAATGGTAGTCATATTGATTTAGTTTATTCCTTCCTGTAGTTGCATAGAATTCAGTTAAAAATGAATTTATAGCGGATGTTAGAACATTGCTAAGTTCATTTAGTTCCAACTGAAAACTCGCCACAGCCGTAACACATTCAGCTGTCATCAGGGAATGAGCGACTGCCACAAAATATTCTCGCAACAACCACATAAAGATCAATATGACCAATGTGGAAATCATTACATTATGCCGGAGAGGTACTCCTGAAAAAATATAAGCTAATGTTAAGGTCTCCTACTATGGATCTAGGTATTAGGTCGAACACAAGGTATCCAAGTTATTTGATGATTTTTGACTCCAAGGTGGGGTACCGCAAGGCAGCTTACTTTTAGCATTGTTGTTTTAGGCCATCATTGGTTTACATACTGGCAATGACTTCTTACTTCATATATGTATATAGATGTTTCGCTAGCTTTGAACACGCATGAAGTGTTATAAAATTCAAAAGTTCGGGGCAGGTAGTATTGTCTCAGCCAACATTGCTAGTAAAGATGAAGAACAGGTCCATCATCCAACCATCAATCTACAAGTAGTTGTCATTCAATCGTCAGGAAACATTTATGAAATAAAATACAACACAGACATACTATAAGAACAATTTGCAGGATGTTACGGGAAACGTATTTCTCATGTTTTATAGTTACTCGGCTCCAAAATTTAAATATGCCGGTTTATTCCCATCGCTTGTACAATATTTAAGCTCCAAGTTTAAACTAAGCTTGATTACCAATCGAATTCGATTTTTATCGACAAAAAACAAACTGAATTCCTCGAGTCTCGATCAAAGTGATTTCCATCCCATATTGATTAAGGAAGTGATTATTAATATCTGCTAAGCGCCTGTCGCTCCCAGTTAAACCCATCAATCATCATAATTCGCAACTCAATTAAGTAAATACACGAACATAACCGCATAACTTATTATACGACAAATAATAGAAAAACCGACTGAAGACGAAACAATCCAATGGCAACTTTTCCATTAGCAGTCTCCTGCTTCTCACACTAGCCAACTCCGTGCACCTGTCCCCCATTTCTACCATCACTCCTGGGCTCCTCGTTTATTCAAAATCGACTTTTCAACGGAAAAAAATACAAGTATTAACCATACACACCGCGGAAGCGCTTCGGTGCATCATTTTCTCGCACCGCCATCGTCGTCAACCAACAACCTGAAGATTAACTTGAGTTTCGTAACATAAATGAGGAGACCCTCCGCTTCAGCAGATCCCCCATTTCTCTAATGATCCTCCTCCTGTCCGATGGTTCTGTCTGTGTGCATGTTTCTATGCCAATTGTTTGCTGCGATTTTGTAGACAAAAACAAAAAAAAACATTAAAGCCTGCGGCGGCGGTACAAGTATCCACTTGAATATGGGTGAGCAACTATGTACATCTATCCCAGAAATACACAACATTGTGTCCAAGCAGCTAGTAGCTTCCTCCCTCTCACCGGCACCGCCACCGCCACCGCCGTGGTAGATATGTTTTGGAAAGCGAAATGAGTTCGTAGTGTACGTACTTTCATTTTCGATGTGCTAACGTGTACAGCGTAATGCATGTAATGATGTGAGGAGGCCCATCTCCAGCGTCATCATAACACAGCCACCAGAAGTGAAGAGTCATCGTCAACAACCTTCCACCACCACAACCGCCATCATGAGCGACAGCGGTGGTACCATACGACCACCTCCAATCTGCAACGATAGTGTCTGCAGAAATTTCCTTTGGATTTTCCCAGTTAAAGGTATAAAAGAATTGGACTATACCCGAAAAGACATCAGTTGGTAACTTGCGGAGGAAAATTTAGTAACTCAAGGAAGCACACGAAGGAGTAGTACACGAAGTTCACTTAAAGATGAAAGTACGGTCGAGGATTACGTCATTGGGATTGGGATTATAGTGGACTAACACTTGTGTGTTTTTTGTTTTGTTTTCCCACAGGCTTTTGTTTGTCTGGTAGTCCTTGGAGTGGCCAGTGTGGCTGGCAAGCCCGGTGGTGGATGGTCGTCTAGTGGTGGAGGCGGCGGTGGCGGATGGTCTTCAGGTGGTGGTGGAGGAGGAGGTTGGTCTTCAAGTGGTGGAGGTGGAGGTGGAGGTGGAGGAGGAGGAAGTGTCCAAGTCATCAAAATCATATCTGAAGAAGGTGGCGGCGGTGGTGGTGGTGGCGGTGACTGGGCCTCCGGTGGTGGAGGTGGAGGTGGAGGAAGCGACTGGGCTTCAGGAGGTGGCGGTGGAGGTGGATGGTCCAGCGGAGGTGGTGGCGGCGGCGGCGGTGGAGATATTAAAATTGTAAAGGTCATATCCCTTGGAGGAGGCAGCAGCGGCGGAGGAGGTGGTGGTGATTGGGCATCAGGAGGAGGAGGTGGTGGCGGTGGATGGTCATCTGGTGGAGGCGGTGGCGGTGGATGGTCTTCCGGCGGTGGTGGTGGCGGTGGATGGTCTTCTGGCGGTGGTGGTGGCGGTGGCGGTGCCACAAAAATCATCAAAATCATCAAGCTAGGTAGCGGTGGAGGAGGTAGCGGAGGCGGAGGCGGTGGCTGGTCATCATCCGGAGGAGGAGGCGGCGGCGGTGGCGGATGGCAACCATCCGGTGGCTGGGCATAAGTTATTGCTCCCAGACATAGTCAAACAGAAGCGGTGTGTAAATAGTACGTAGATATAAAGTAATCGAAACATGTACCTACTCGAAATTATGTATGTTTATGTTTTTTGTTTTATTAACATTTCTTGTTATTTGTTTTGTTAGCCATTCTGACTGTAAATATTTTTCTTTGGGTAACGAAGTTGTTTTGTTTTATGCATTTTTGTTTTTTTGTTTTGTTTATGTTTATCATTCTGTCAACATTTGCGAATAAATGTGATTAAACTTTATGCAATTTTTGTCGCGTTTGCCAATTTTATTTGGAAAGATATCTGACATCATTTTTGAGTTACGAAATGTAAATTTCTAATTGGAATTTGTAAATTTGTAAAACCATCAGTTAGATTTATTTTTTGTATTAACAAATAAATGAATTGAAAACTAATTTTGGATTCTCCTTTGTCAGTCTTTCGGTGGGTAACGATATCTTTGGTAAATCACAGGACGTGACTATGATAGTAAATCTTATTTAGTGGGACATGGCCAGGCATATCTGTATTTTAGTCCCGTCTGACCAACGATTTTATATCATACCATGCACCTATCATTCAAAGTCAATATTAAGCCACCTATTGGTCTTTTCAAAGAGTGGTTATCTTGTAATCAGGACAATCACAATCTGCCCTTGGAAGTGGTATTATTTGTAAGACATACCATGTCTGTTACTAGTGTACTAGTTTGTCTTATGTGCCAAAAGAAATCAACCACAACTTTGTAATCATTTCGAAACTTCTTAGTTCGGCGACTAGTCATATCATATTGGCATAAGGTTTGGTAGTCAACAGTCAACGTAGCCTACTAATTTATAGTGTCACTACGCACCCATGTGTATGTTTTGAAATAGCCTAGATGCACATCTTCTTAACCACTTCAATCAGAACTGGTAGTGTTACTTATGACTGTGTTTTGTTATTACATTAGTTACACATACTATGAACACATAGAATCTGTTAAGATTTAGCTAAAGATTGTGAACCGAAAGTGTAATCTTTATCAGGAAATTCAAGATACCACCCTTTAAACTACGTAAGCTAGCTGGAGTGGAATTTTACCTTTCGAATCGCGCAAGATAACTTTGTATAGTATAGGGTATACAAGCTGTACAACGACATCAACCTAGTAAAAAAATTACGCATTAGTCGTCTAACATGGCTGGGACATGTATAGCGGATAAACACAAATGCTCCAGTCCGTAGAGTCTTCTTAAGGAAGGGTCAGGGGATATGTTGGCCATCGTACATGGTACAAAGAACACCCTACATTGGTCTACCCCCAGTCGTCAGAAATTAGGGTTATTGAATAAGGATATACTTCTCAGAGAACTAAAATTAAGAGCATGAATGAAATGGTTCAGTTTCCCTTTAGATCGCGATGGGGCCACTAAACAAATTTTTTAGGTGTTATCTAGGAATCGAACCTCGAACCCTTCGCTCCGTAGTCCAACGCAAGAATTACTTCAATCTCGGCGCCCATCCGGCTGGGGACCAAAACCCAAAATTATACTATACACGTATACGACTATAGTAAGACCTATTCTGACTTATGGCTGTCTAGTATGGAGGCTGTCCACCAGCAAGACCAGCAACTTAGCGGCTCTCACGAGGTACAGAGATTGGCTTATATTGCCACCACTAGTGTCACACACCTACTACAGGACTGGAGGCTATCCTTAATTTACTTCCGCTGGATATCTTCGTTCAACACTCGGCAACTATTAGCGCCCTAAAAATATGTCACTCAAATAGTTGGATACAGAGTACAAGGGTTTATTCTATGATCGTGAATATATGTATATCTAGGAAATTTTACCACCACAGATTACCGGACTCCGTATCTAGGTTTTAAGAGACCTTTCACAAGTTCATTCCCGAGCAGAGAAGAGTGGAAAAGCGATCAGCTTACCAATACTCCTGCCATCTCTGCCTTCGCCGATGGATAATATAATGTAGGGGTAGGCTCAGGTATCTTTTCTGAACTACAACGAAAGTTTTAGCAGTGCAAATAGCCGCAGAAAAAATGGGGACTGAAGAAAAAATGTTTATGAGTCTTTATCAGCTTCCAATGGCTGTAAGACTGTGGCTACGAATTGATATTAAGATTCCAGTCTGAAAGTGTATTAACAACTCCCTACTCCAAAAAATAATCTGGTTCAGGAGCAGAATTCTACTTAAACGCACTTCTAAAGCCGGGGTTTTTCAATCCACCGAACTTTAAATGATGTGTTAATCCTCCACATACCTTTAAATAATGGTGCACTGGGCAGTCCCATAAAAAATATTCGTTGTAAGAAGTCCCCCGTCTAAAGATGGCATCGTGCGTTTTGAAGTCCTCTTTTCGCCAAGAGGGAACTACATATGTGTAATCATAGACAAACTGGAAGATATGCATACAGACGTTTCCGGGATAACATAAGCCGCTATCTCTTGGCGAACACCTTTATACATGGACCAGGCGGCGCTCGTCACACCTAATCATCTAATGGACAAACTTGCAGAAAATTTAAAGAACGGATTTCCATTATTTTCAATATAAAATTCAATTCACTCAGCAACTGCTTGACAGAGACTACCCAAGTCAAGATAACTATTTTTTCAAAGAAATTGATTATATCAGATCAAACCCATTTCCACATAAATCGCTTTGTCAAGAAATTTGCATTTCTGGTTTAAAGAAAACCGTCGAATACTTTAGGAGCGTCAGATGCATCTACTTCAAGTCAAGGTTTGGTGTGGTATCTCGGCTGAAAATGTCATACGGCCCTATTTCTTTGAAAACGCAGACCTAACAATAATAGGGGACGAGTATAGAGCATTCTTACATTCGCAGTTACCTATCCCGTAGCTGTATGTGTGGAAGACGGCACTGTCCAAACACCCAGAGATGTGATGTTTATTTTTAAAGAAATGTTTCCAGCCCGAATAATTTAAAAAATGTAAACATTTGTAAATGGACTTCTTCCTATGGGGTTATCTGAAAGGAAAAGCTTACGAGAATAGTCTCAGTTTACATTATGTCCCATATATTGGCATTTACACCACAAACCTTGGTTGAGAATTTCATCAAATTTCATGAAATGTTAAAGTATCGGCTTGGTTTGAAAGATGAATACAAACTCTTATATGTAGTGACACTGTTGCTTATGAAGGTTATAGAATTTATTTAATGCATCATACAGGGCTACACAAACTACATATATGAAGACAAACCATAACACTAAACCATAACGAGATATATTTATTTCAGATTTAATGTCAGATATTTTTATTTTTTTATTCAGTGTGCAATAATTGTATCAAGACATTTCAATTGCAGCTATGTTGCGTAAGAGGTAGCAACGACTAGTTTTTGTCTTATAGGCTTTAAATGAAGTTAAAAGAAATATCGGAAGGAAAACGAAGGTATCGCGTGGTTTTGTGTTCATTAATTCATATCTAGTAAATAGACATTTGGATGATTTAAACCCTAATTTGCAGACGAACGTTTTTTGTGAAATTCTGATAGGTATCAGCCATGTTTTCTTTGTAGTAACACTCGAATTGACAATCACTGTCAAATTTATTTCAGGGTTAATGTCCAAAGAGATCACAAGAAATAAAACCACCACATGTCATGATGTCATGAAATAAATTATGTCAAAAATTATGTGGTCTCCATGGGAAATTTCAATTGCATGACACATTTCATGCGATGAATTATTGCCAGTGGAGACTAGGGTTAACCGACGACATAAAACATAAAAATCTTTGTACTCGAGTAAAACATAATGCCATGTGACAGGTAGCTGCCATAGATCAGGCGTGAAATTACTGAAATAAAACTAATTGAAGAAGAAAAGACATGAAATCCTAAATTGCATTTGGTTATGTTTCCAAGTCGACGAACGCAACGAATGCACATAATCGCAATAAAACAAAGGAACTAGTCATATCGTTTGGATAACTATGTTCGAGTTAACATCAGAAGATGCATGGTGAGGGCAAAGTAATTAAACAGTCAATGGGTAAAGTGTGTACATCATGCACTGTAATGAAGATAAAATAAATAACTGCATCATTTTTGAAGAAGCGCGATCAAGTTCAGAATCACGCAAACTCTGTTCAAACTTTGAGACTGTTTTGTTCTGAGTACACATATGCACAGCTTTCTCTGCTAGAATTTAATATACTTTTTGATTAATCCTTAATTTACTTTATTTCATAAGATACCTCTCAGTTCCTCAGAAGTCGGAGCAAGCTATTTACTGAGGAAGTAGTAGTTTCATTCTTCCATCGACTTTTTCGATCAAATGTTGTCGGTTTTTGAATTCTTAAGCCACCCCAGGCATTTTCGAATTTGTGCAAATGATTTACAGACTTACTAGAAAGTTTTTCTAAATTATGACAAAAATATCTTCCAAGGATTTTATTTCTAATGTGGCAGAGTGTTGGACAGAGGACAGTGATAAAGGAAGTGTGGAATATCAACATCTTCGTCACCACATCCTCGCCACAATTCATTTGCACTAAGTGCCATTTTCATTTTATGATATCTCAGTGTACTCGTATTATGTCTACAAGAAACGTCAAAGATTCTTAATTCATTTGTAAAATTATCTCGGTTTTTCGTTTGTTGTCATATCGCTTGCCTAAGATTACATGGTAAGATCTTTACAGTAATATCTGCCTGGTTTAGTTCAAGTAATCTTGATGATCCTTTTCTTGTCCGTTCATCAGCTTTTTTATATCTTGGTACCTCTGTATGTTCGGGAATCCAACAGACTCCAACGCTGTGCTACAAGGAGAAAATGTCTTTCTTTATGACAGTGACTTCGATTATATTCTAATGGCAGAAATCGCTTTTATTAACGCTTGGCTGTCAATGAAAAAGGTAATATCGGCATGTGATTGTGCCATCATCCTGTTTAGTAGGTATTGTGACTGCCAGGTCTAAAGTTTGGAAAATGCTGCTGTAGTCAGGACAGGATGTCTGATTGTACTAAATAGGTCGAGAACTTCAGAATTTCGGTTTCCACGGCAACACCTTTCTCCATCTTGGAGCCATTTGTGTAGATGGGTACCGTTGATTCGTTGCCTGATAATTGATTTTCGTGCCATTCTTCTCTACTGGAGAAGGAAATAAAGAACGGTCTTGCAAAGGCTAGACGGAGAGTTATGTAGTCTGTGGATACATTATTGCCTGTAAATGTTGGTAGAACCTGCGCATGGTGGGTTTCCAGATTCTATGTTGGCTAAACCGGAGAGCATTGTTTGCGAAAGGTTCTTGTATGAAAAGGTCTAGGGGTCTAGGATTGGGTATATGTAGCTTACAGCCTCGCTTTCGGGGTGGTTGTCATTGCTCCATTGGTGCCTCTTAGCCATAGTCTTTCTACAGCAGTGTAGATTTGAGAACTAAGAACCCAGGTTTTGTCGAGTAATAATAATCCGGATCGAGATTCCAATTGGAGTTATATCTCCGAAAATGAGTGAGTTAGGTAGGAGCTCAAGCATTTCATTACAGGATATAGTGCATTGGTCGTTAAAATCTTTAAGTGAGTCCAAGTCGATTGGTTTCTTAGCAAGGACCTTCCTTATCCTAGCCGACTCATTAGTATTCTTTACCTCATTACAGAAGGCTCTCAACGAAACGAACTTTGAACATCAAATTAATTAATTCAAATTAGATTCAAACAATTTGTCACGATTCTTGTTTAAAAATCCTAACTTGAAGTGACTCATTCATCCGTCCATCCGATTTTTAAACCTATTAATCTTCCTTTTCCGCTTCGGATGGCTTTTTAGTCTCACCTGAGCTCGTCCTGTTTTTCAATTGGTCATTCTCACATATTTAACACATTTAATGCAAATTTATTTCAATAACAACAGCAAGAAACAAGATTGGCGCCGATTCGCAATATTCAATTAATTTGTTTATCTGATTTCCTAATTACTTGAAATTGATGAAAATAATAAATTGCACATGCCGGTCTTGTGAACAAGTTAAGAAGTTCAAGAACAAGAACTTTATCAAGTTATTGAACCTATCGGCTGTTATTCTGATGCAATATGAATGAGTCCTCACATCAACCGATAAAATTAAAATCCAAACATTTCTACTAACTGGTCCAGGAGGAATCTTCTTGCGCTATTCCACAGACTAACAAGTCTACTGCTCGTTATTTAGATGTCAACGAAAATTCGAGAGATGTCTCCGCACCTACAGATACTGGTTTCGGCTGACTGTTAAAGTTACAAAACATACTCATTAAACCGACTAACGACGATGCGACGCGTCGGTTTAACTGCAGCTACAGAAAGATCCACTTTGCATTAGACACGAATTTATGTTGGACAGTGATTCGCATATAAACAAACAACTGACTGCGTCCGACACTGCATGAGGTGAATGTGTTAACTTTATATTTATTTAAATTTCTTTTCTTCACAAATTAATGGTGAGTTTAATTTAACCGCATTACAGGTAGGCGTAATATAACTTTATGAATTTTAATGGTTGCTTTGATGTGCATGGAAGTGGGACCTAAGTTTTGAGCCATTGTTTGCGGCTTTTTATGAATGTTCCTTGACCATAAGCAAATTTGTATAATTTACGTTAGTTCAGTACATATCGTTAGGTGAAATAGTAACTTGTGTGCATTTTATTGTAAAACAAATTATGTACGTCTTACGAGATTGCTTTTGCCCTTTTGCCACGTGCCCTTATTCCTGGGTTCCAGACTACGCCAATGTTCTGGAGAATTGTAAAACGGACGTTCCACCTAGACGGCGTAGGAACAAGTAGAATGGCAAGGAGTAGTTGGAACGCCTCCACATACCTCCCGTCTAAACAGATTTGGAAACATGTTTATTATTTATTTTCGGAAGTAGAGAAAGCTTAAGTCATTTAATTGGAGGCGTTACAGGCACTGTCTGGCAGTCATATCTAGGTAGATATGCTAGTAGGTTGGAAGCTGCGTTCAACGATGTTTGTACAACTTGTAGAGATGAGGAAGATGAAGAAACGATGACTCACTTTTTGTACACATGTCCCGCCCTATTGATTTTGAAAAGGGAAACCACTGGCGAATATTTCTTGTAAGACCTTAGTGATCTATCCAGTCTCGAGTTAAGAAAAATTAAAAATTCAAGATCTACTAGAACTTTTCTAGAGCCTCTTTACTACCACGATATCTATCTATGTATATCTTTGTCATTTTTTAATATTTTCGATAGTCATTTTGAGGTTATTTTTATCGCAATTTGAGTACCACCACCAAGGTACTCTTTTAGGTCTGTTTTTCTACTTAGAAATAGACGCAGTAACTAGAGCATTGTCCTCGTTAATAGCACTACATCCACCATCGATAAGGATTATATGGCAACATTGCACTATTATCTGATGTGGCAAATATATCTTGTCTGACTGTGAAGATCTGTAGATTTTAAATACATCAGTGGAGGTAAAGATTGTTTAATTCAGTCGAGTAAGCATAATGGAGGTTATAATGCAATTCCAATTTCGGCTGTAGGGTCATCCCACAGACCAAATCTGTATACGAGTTCAGGTCTTAGCTCAAAACCCTCCCATAGAGTGTGCAGCAGAGCTTTGTTAAAGAAACTCTCCTCCTACGGACAGACAAATCTATGCCTTTGAGCGAAAAATATATTTAGGACTGATCGGTTTAGGTTGTGGCTATTATGGTGACTTACAGTACCTCTTAAGTAAACACTAGAGTGCATGAGGAATACATTCTTTCATAAATTCTATTACTATTCTATATTATTGAAATTTTACAAATAGTAAGATTTTTTGATGACAATAAACTGCTAATTTAAGTATCGAATACTTTCGTAAGCGATGCCAAATCAGGAAAAAATAACATAAATTGATTTCATTGGAAAAAAATACAAAACAGTGCTTTTCGATAAAGAATACGGTTACTTTGGAGTGCGCTGAACCCAATTTTCCATGACTTTTTGCACAAATCGTGCGTGTTGGTCCTTACGTCGTCTAAAGTCTCTGGTTTATTGTCATTAAACATGGGCCTGACATATCACACCAATGGGGTGGTCAATTGACTGGTCCATTCCTGGAAATAACATTGTCACCGAACTTTGTCTCTAATAATTCCATTGTTTGGCCAGCTGTGTGGCATGTGATGTCGTCTTGTTGAAATCATAAGTGTTCTATGTCGTCCTTTTCCAAAAATAGTCCCTGAGATTATTTTGGGAGGTTTTCCTTATGGAAAGTTTGTCCAAACACCGAAAGACCAGTAATAACATCTGAATGGAATGAATGGCTGCTACAAATAAAATAAAATGTCCGGATAATCACGCAAAGGTGCGCGAAGTAGCACTGGTTACGACCAAACACTACATCAGAATTGAATGATAATCGTTCTGCAACAGCACTATGTACATTAGAACTAATGGCATGAACTCACTTAGCTATTACAAAAGCTGTCAGGGTACGGATGGAACTGACATCATCAAACAATTCAATTGCTCTGTCCATGAGTAAAGTTTTTGATCCCGCTGCTTCTGTTATACATTAGACAGACTATTTGAAGAATTAAGGACCTACTTCTCTTATTGGAAAAATTGGTTTCATCATTATTTTTCATTACCATTATCATTGGAAGGATAATTAACGTAGAATTGATTTCACAAAATAAAATAGAAACACAATAGACCAAACTCTTTGGCAAATACACAAAGGATATATAATTTCGATGAGTCTTTAAGCTGCAGCATTTCGAGAGCAGAATAAGCAATCATCTGCAGGTAGCTTGGGGTGCAGTCTAAGTCTTCTGAGAGAAAGTACTTTTAGTAGAAAGTTTAAAAGAACATTTAGACTAGACTTCAGTTTCAGTGCATGTTCGCATTTATCATTATTTCCGATGCCAAAAACTAAGCCAATCAAAGACTTAATTTTCCCACGAGTTCGTTCAATTTATTAAATTTAGTATTCATCACACATCATCATCAGCAAGTTGCTAATTGCTTGGATAGCAGCCAGGTGTTACTACTATTACTTACATACCCTGATTCGTTATTTAACTTTAAGTCTCCACAATAGAATTAGTAATCCAATTTGCAAATCACTTTGAAAGTAAATGTTACTTTTTTTTTTGTCTGAATAAACAAATAACGGAGCAATTACATATCGCTTAATAAACTAATATTTGTTGTCTTTTAATTCGCATTTAAACAAAAAAAAAAAAAAGAAACGACACCTTAAGCCCGACTTATGAAACAGCCGTAAAATAAACTCAAATGGAGTTAAGCGTGAAAAATTAGTTTGCCTTTTTGTATAACTAACGATTTGCGTAATTCATATTCATTTGTAACGATAATTCCGTCGTAAAATCTTTCAATAAATAGGAAAACAAATGAAATGAAATAAAACACAAAAATGTAAAATGAAAGGTCTAAGCCCTTTTGTAGCCTTGCATAGCTATGTATCTAAGGTCATCTAGTTGTGTTCCGAAAACCGAACTCGTTAGACGCATTTCAAGCTACTGCAGTTGCCAATATTACTCAACAGTGTTTTATGAATACTGAAAGTCGTCGCATTCACACTTTAGTTAAGTTATAAATTCTGAAATGGATTGAGCCCATCCCCGATGCACATATGCAAATGAATGATCTTACAAGTCACATTCACGACTAATGTATTCATAATGAACTACTATTTTAATATTTTGTGAATAGATATTTGTCCCATCGATGATTGAAATGTCTGTAACGGATCACCGGCTTCAGGTGGAAGAGATTGTGACGGTATAACAAATCAATGCTTACACGATCTGACAAACAAATTCAAAAATTATTCATTAATCAAGACGAGAGTACAGTTTTTGAATGTTAATTCGAAAGCGATTTGGTAATATTTGGCAACGTCAGAAACGATTAATTTTGCATTTGTTGTGTAGTAGCTAAAAACATATATGCATATGTATATAGAGTAAGATATTTATTTATTTATTTAAATGGCTTAGTTATAGGTACACATACCCGTATTCCTACCAGAGGGCCTTAATATATTTTATTAGCACGTTCGTGATGAAAAATTGATTAATTATTTTTCGAAACTGGTTTATGCTCTTAGGTAGATAGTCTGTAATTAACCATTCACAATTTATCAATAATTGACTTATTTGCCCGATAGGGTTTGACTTTTGCTTTTTGGTCTCTAAAGTGTCTTAATGAGATTAATCACTTTAGTTGGGAAATGGTCAAGGTACACGTTTAAAGAATAATTGCTTTAACGCCCGATATGACGGCTAATTTGATCTTCTAAGGCAGTCTTGATTGATTAGATTTGGTATAGGTTAGGAATGACAATTTGTCAAAAATTAAAGTTGTAGCCACTAGCTGCAGTATTTAATTTTATTTCTTATTTGACCATTTAAGTCATTGATGTGGGTTGTAGGATAGTTTACATAAATAAAAAGTAGTTTATTGTTTAAAACTTTTGTCCGAAGAGCTGAATTGCCAAGCCTTAAAACCTTGAAACCTTTGCGAAGCAGTCTGACGCTCTAACCACACGGCGCAAACTGAATAAGTTTTTATGGTTAGAAATTCTTAATGCGAAGGTCCCTAGTACACGACGACCATGAAAACATCCTATTTAACAATCTAGGAAACGTCGATGTCAGGATGTTTGCTTTAGGAAAAAATGTAGAGAAAACAAAGTTTTTGGTATCGTCGAAAGTGGAAGACTTCAGAGTTTTAAGCAGAGACGTTACACTAGCCATGGGACTTGGAAAAAGAGTAGTGGTGGTAAGATAACCAGAAAAAGAAAGTGGTAGAAAAAATAATTTTTTTTTTTTAAATAAAACCAGCAAAACCAAAAAACAAAAAAAAATAAAGTTGTAAATATAACAAGAAATTTTGTTCTTATCCTTCATCGATGAAACTTTTCTTGTAGCAATCAGCAATCAATTTTTTACTTGTAGCAATCAGGGTTATCAGGGTTCCCATATTGATCGGGAAATCGCCCTTTTTCACGGCCTTTAGGCACAACAGAGAAAACTGTCTTCAAAAAAGGAGGTAAACGCGTATCGAAAGTTTTAGTTTTGAAATAACAAAATTTTATTAAAATTTATATAAACTGTATCAGTTTACTAGCGTATTTAAAAAGTATTACATCGGTTTAAAAATAATTAACTTTTTTTAGTCAACACCAGTAAATATTCATATCCGAGGGATATGGCTACCCTAACAACGAATCTTTTCGTTTCTTGGTTTGAGATGTAGGAAACCTATTTTCTTACAGCTTATGACTCAACGTGTTTCTCATAAAGCGTTTTTATTTTGAAAAACGTGGCTCCAGTAAAGTAGATGTTGGATTCAGTCCGTTTTTGGAGGCAAAGTGTCCGGTGATCCGATTTAGATGGTTCGGACTCTTTGTTCTATCGGTAATAAGCCCTCGCCAAAGTTTACCAAATATAGCACATTCACTCCGGGCTTCGCTTATTCAATATATTGTCAATCGCGTTATGGAAGTTTCTAATCTAAGGCTAGAGAAAGGTGTTAGTCCTACAGGTGTTTATAGGCGACCCCAACCTTGCCAATTCGATTGGTATCTCTGTGCTTTCTATATTACTATCTTACTACAGTTTGACATTTGCTACATTCGCTCGGAAGTGTTAAAGTCTCCTACATTTGCAGTGTTTCTTTCAACTACGCATGTTTATAAGTGGCATGCTTTCTGGTGCTCCGAGTCCCATCTGAGCAAGTCTAGGGGAAGATAGTAAAGAAACGTACCTATGGTTGCTTTTCAGCTTGTTGGTTTTCTTTGGTATAAGTTGCTGTGAAAATTTGCGCTGTGGCCGAGTTTTTAAAACTAAAGCCGAAGCAACCTTATTGAATGAAAGTCTTGGTACACTCGACTTCCACACGACATCGATAAAAAGTTGGTGTGTATCGATCGAATTTGATCGATTATGGACTTTCCTGGTGTGGAACAACACTGACGAAGAGTTCCAGACGTTCACACCATACGGCAGATAGGATCTTGTACGCGATGTTGGGGAAATTGTTTCATTTTCTCACTAAACCCAGTACATCAGTTGCTGCGTTTCTGATGGTATGTTGGCATCGTTCCCATTGGTCTTCGGCATTTGGTGCTGGCGACATAGCAGTCGTAGCGAGATTTCGGGATACGTGTTCCTGAACAATTTCGAACTCAAAAGGTTCATTAAACTTGACTATACTATAGAACGGGCGACCGCTGGGAGGGACTGGGCGATCAGACATAATGTTTGGAGTTCTTTGCAAACGATTTCAAAGGTTGAATTCCTTGGGAACAATATAGAATTATTTGTTTCAATAGGGCTTTAGGTTGACGTTAGGGTTGACTGCCTCAACCTGACAGCATCCTTGCAGATCATATGATATGAAGTATTTTCCTCTGGTTTAAAATATACTCTGTATTCTGTGAGGGATGATTTATGCCAAGGAAGTTCTCCATTTACTTGATCTATTGCTCATTTGTGATAGTAAGTTTGTACTGCTATCATTATTCAGCTTCTATTGTGTCGATATATAGAATGACTGCCTTGCAGGGGTAAAGTACCTATTTATTATTTCTTTGCTCAACTGTGTGTTAATAGAATGTAATACGTTTATAGAAAACTATCTTAGGTGCCGTTGATGTACATACATACATGTAGCTTTAACTATAGAAATGGCAACTCAGGCCTAAATTCAATGCACATAACTTGACCACATACTCATTGTTATATCTACATTAGCCTACACCCATGACAACTAAGGCCTAGCCTAACAGAGGGAACTCTCCTTCAATTGTCCAATTTTTCCCAAGCAGACCCCTTCTCCATTTTACTTTCACTAAGCTGCTTTAAAACAAAGTAGATCTACAACCAATTTCGCTTAATAACGTCACTCTTTTTTATTTCTTTCCATTTTACTATTACAATGTCAAAAAAATCAAAATATCATTCCCACCGCCTCCATTGGAATTCGGAATCTCATGTAAACTCGCATTCATCCATAAGAGGATTGCACAATCTTTCCCAATAAACGTTCAAATAAGTTTCCCCTGTCTCCAGAAAAAATGTTAAATTCAAATTCGAATCTCCGGCGGAAGTCCAAAGCGTCAACCCTTTTTGTTGTTTTAATTAAAAAAAAAATATTCGATTCAATTAAATGAAATCCATTAAACGCTGACCATCAATCACCCAACCGAATGCAGCGCCCATCGGTGCACCTGACCTTGTGCCATCATTTCCGCCAAAGATATCGTCTCTTCCCATCTTTGGTTCCCGATTTATCAAGTCAAGCACCATCCAAACGAAAGTACAAAAAAAAAAAAAATTAAATTATGCGTTGTTTCCTCCCAGTATTACATCAAAGCTAATTCGTGTGAATACTACGACAGACTAATTAAATCAGAAGACTACATATTTTTCACAGCGCCAACTGTGAGCTCCCAAATGAGACTGAAAGTGAAGACCCCACTTAAATTCTTCTTCTTTCACTACAGCTAATCATATTCATGTAGAAAGTAAGGTATGATGTGTACTCTTAATTAGCTTCGTGTGACTGTCAGAGCTCTTCTTATCATTTCGCAGACTATTGGGTGACATATTTTGTTACACGATCTAGGTCCATCGATCCACTGATCTTCGTTTGTTGGTTTGAAAGTTTTTTTTGTTTTTTTTTCTCGGATCATGTGGTGGAGGTCAGTGAGACAATGCACTCGAAGATGGTTGGTTTAGTTTTGGACCTTTCACATTGTGGATCGTTGGTGATGGAGGTACGGTATGGTGGTGTGTAGATCGTACGCAACTTATGATAACGAAGATTTGGAGAAAAATTATAATTTCGGTATAAAATGTGATGAGCTGGTTTGACTCGTAATCATTAACTGTTCGACATTTGTTGCCGCTGCTACTTGTTGCTGTAGCCCTACGCTAGGCCAACGTAAAAATGAAGGTGAGTTTTGCACAAGGATACGCACAGCATCACCGCAAAAGGATTATTCTAAAACCACTTTCATGTTTCAGAATGCAATTGGATTAATTTTGTTTGGATTACTACTTCGATATGGATCAGCAGATGTGTCACATTTACCGAAACCTGGTCATAACCAGTATCTACCGCCGCCAATTCAGAATTTACCCATTGAACAGGATTACAATGGGATAGATTCACAACCTCTCAACGAACGTGGATACTTACCACCGTACCAGAATCAGCATCAACAGGATCACCAACATCATGAACATCACCATCACCACGATCACCATCATGATCATAGCCATGATTACAATCATGATCACCATCAAGATCACCATCATGATCACAATCATGATCATCATCATGATCAACATCATGATCACCATAATGATAACCACCAAGATCAACAGCAATATCAAGATCCTTATGATCCGAGTGTACAAGTATCTTACCACAATGACTACACCATCCACCATCCACAGGATAATATAAACGATCAATCGCATGGCCACCACCACGACAATTCACATGATGATCATGTTGAAATCGATCAACAACAATTGGAACCCGTCAACCCATCTAGTTTTCCCATACAGGACTATCTTCCGCCAACTCCAGGACCTCAACTTAATACACACAGTGTGCACAATCAAGTGAGTCCAACCGTTCGACCAACTCGCGGCGAAGGTCATAGTATATCTTTGGTACACTACCACCATAATCATCCGCCCGTAAGCAGTCCTGCTCCTTTCACTCTTCCTCAGAGCAGGCCTTCACCGTTGACACCAATCCATAGTACAAGCCAACAGCTATTCCCTCCACCTCACAACGGCTACCAGTATTTGCCTCCATCACAACCAACACCATCTCTGTATCCAAATGAAGTTACGGGAGTTACCGATAATTCAAATCATGGGGGCCCAGAAGTTACGGATGATCAGCACCATACGAATCAAGGTTATCTACCACCAAGTCCGACACATGTGAGTCATAGAAGTCCGGGAGTATCAGTTCATTCGAGTCATGGCCAGTCTCACCAACATCAGGACTATCTGCAGCCAACCCAATCTAGTCATCATTCACACCAAGAACCACAACAGGATTACCTTCCACCGAATCAGTTTAATCATGGTAACCCTGGACTGAACTCGCATTCGAACCAACAGCAAGGTTACCTTCCACCAGTGCAATCGAATCAGCATTTTGGTAATGCACAAGGACAACCACAACAGGACTACTTGCCTCCAAATCAATTGAGTCAAACTCACTCAGGACAGGTGCATCAAGTGCCACAACAAAACTATGTTCCTCCAGGCTCAGGAGTGTCAAATGTTCATGATCACACTCACCACACATCGCCTGGACATTCCAACCACGTAAGTCAAAATCGCCACTCAGGACATTCTCATCAAGTTCCCCGACAGGAGTATTTTCCACCAATTCAGTCAAGTCCACCAACTCTCTTGAATCAGCAGCAAGACTACCTACCACCAAGTCAGTCCAACCACGCGCATCCAAGTGTAGCAAGTGGACATCATCATCAAGCACCTCAACAGGACTATATTCCTCCAAATCAAATTGGAAACGCTGCAGTTCCATCTCCTGTGAGTCATCTCCACACATCCGTCACAAATACACATCAACACTCAGGACAATCACATCAAGATCTCCAACAGAATAACTATCAATCAAATAACGCTGTAGATCTACCAAACTCCTCCGGAGCGTTACATGAAGTACCGCCGCCACATCTTGGATCATCACATCAAGAGCCAAGGAGTCAGCTTACGGTACGAGGACACGTAAACGTGCCTCTTCCGATTCCTCAAGTCGGATACTTCTTTGTTCCTGGTGTGGTTTCAACACTTCCCAGCCTGACCGAACCAAATCCGCCAGTATTAAGACCGGCTATCAATATTCCTGCGATCATTAGTCCTCAGCATCCCAGACCAACGCAGCGCATATCCTCACCAGAGTACACAAGGTCATTCTTATTGCAGAAGAAAAACAACCATCCAACTGAGCAAAAATCTTCAGGAATCGTGATAACCCCATCGATTGAGACAATGCAAACACTTCAAGAACAATCAGGTCATACTCTACAGAATTCCATTGAAAGTGGACATAGACATCATCAATCGACGGCTCCTCAATTAAGTGTGGAGAATCTCGGTGAAAGTCTTCTTGCTGGGCTAGGTTACTTACCGCCACAACAGAGCAACCTTCATACTCTTGTGAATTATCCACAAAATCAACAACAACAAAGTCAGCCACTCCAACATCAACACCAAGAACATGATCACTCAGCTAGTCATCAATCACAACAACATGTACATCATCATGCAGACCAGGGGTACATACCACCAGACAACCTATCGAATCGCGGAGTAAGCTTACAAAGCATCGCAAGATCTGAAGTCTCCAACGTAAATAATCAACAAAACCAGATCAATACCAATAACTACCAAGGAGCAGGCTACCTTCCCCCGACCCATGATCATCATAATCACCAACATGGTCAGCACTACAATCAACCTCAAAACCCCGATCAGCACTTGAATGCCAATCGTGGCTACCTGCCTCCTTCGCAGACTGATAGTTCCAACCAGATGACTAGTCTTCAAACCTACATGAACGGTGTTCACCCTAACGACAGGTACGGCTCCTCGCATTACCATCAACCACCGCCAACGGAAAAGGGTAATCCACCACCACCTGCTATCACCTCGCCTCCTATGTTCAGTAAGCCATCAGCAATCAGAGCGTATGCACCTGGCATGGCCTACAGAGTCTCAACAAATACCCCATTCAGTACATTCACTCCAGCTACCTACCTCCCACCAGTTGAGAACGCACTTCCTCAGGAGGATAACCTAGAGCAGTCCAACTCGATTGGCTTCGAACTCAATGAAGAGGCGAAGAGAAATCTGGCCAGAATCATGCCCAAAGACAATACTGTCTTCCCCCTAGACGAACTTTTAGATATCCAAGACAGCGACGACATCGATGTACCCCGGCTAATGGAACAACTCCGTGGACGAATCCGCACCGTTCAAATCATCAACAATCACGCGAACTCCGTGAAAAACATCAAAGTCCTCGAGACAGCCGATCAATCTGGCGTCAAAACCATTAAAATCCTCGGACAATCCAACGAGGACCCGATGGGCGAACACAAAATAGTTCGTATCATTAGTAAAGGTCCCAACCCAGAGGGCATAGTACAGACTGTCAAAATTTTTTCCGACCACAAAGAGGTGTCTCTGCCAACGCAGAATGCCTACTTACCTCCACCCAAAGCGAAAGAAACCTACGTTCGTGTGTTACGGCACTCGCAGGACGCCCATCGAAGTCATTAGCTGGCTGGCAAGGGGACTATCCTTATACACAAACCTAAGATTTAGTTTAGTTTAAAACCATTACCCCTACTCGTTAAGTCAAGGCTATGTTAGGCTCGATTTATGTGATTCCATCGATGATTGTTATACATCCGTCATTAGGCAAATTGTTTTGTTATTATCTATTTTAAGTTAACTGTTGACAAATGTGTGCCAATTTGCATAAAAAATAAACAAAAAGTTATAAAAATTATTCGTTTGTCTTGCAAAACTTTCGATAACAGATCTCTTGGAATCTTGATGAATGTTTGAATAATTTTGCGGCTGACCCAGATAAGGCTTCGATTTCTGCTTCATCAGCTTTGCATGGCATTAATCATCGTTAAGTAATTGTTTGGAATTGTTAATTAATTAGGTTGGACGGGATGCGATTCGCAGAAATCTACAAACGATATTGTTTGACCGCTGGGCTTTCGAAATGTGAGATCGATTTTTCATCAGTTTGATGGTATCATCCGGCGATGCAATCCACATATTTCAGATGCAGATTGTTGGGAAATTTATGTATGTAGCTCAGAGAAGAGTAGGCTTCTATGGATGCTACTCCTATTGGGCTGTGATTAATAGAGTTTCGTCGATTTAATTTATAAAAACAACACAACTTGTGGGAGATTGAGTAAAAGATAAATTAAATTTAGGCCTAGACTGTTGCAATGTGGTGCATGGATACTGGTTGGACGACCTTGATCGGACAGATGAAAGCTTCAAGGTCGGTTATAGATTTTATTCTGATGAAACAATGCGTTCGTGCTCATGTGCGCGATTTGGCCCACGATATATCGAGTTTCCAATTTGTGAATGGAAAACCTATAAAGTGGAGTTATGGTAATTTGGACAATAGGTTACAAATTATATCGATTAAGAGTTGTGATAGCCAGTCGTATTTTACAATGGGTTGGTTTACAAGACAAGAAGAACGAATTGAAGACATTTATCATGGAGTATGGGTTGGTATGTACAACATGTATAAACTGTTTCTAAAAATTTAATAAATCAACCAGACGTATAGGGTTTGGAGAGATACTTACATACGTAAGTTAATTGTAAGTGAAAGGTAAGAAAAGTAAGTTTGTTTTCTATTTGATTTCCAATGTAACGTTCAGTATATGATATTCCACCCATTTATCATGTTATTAATTGCGACTTTCGTTATTTCACAATTCCTTGTAGTCATCTAAAGAACCCTTTAACTGATGGGACGGTTCGATCAGAGACCAACCTAGTCTATTAATCTTGTACGAAGGCAATGTTTAAGAAATACTGTTCATGAGTAACACTACTGCATAGTTTTACAAATTATATTAAACCCATGCATGTCGCTTAACCTATATAAAGTTGCATAATGCAATAGAGATACGAGTTAAATTGGGGTGGAGTTAAAGTCTGTCAAATATTACGATTTGTATTTTTTCTTAAAGGAATGTTATATTTTCTAGGCTCATTTTATCGCACAGTACTTACATAAGTATGTACATATACATATGTCTCCATCTTGAAAGAAGGAACTGTCATTTAACGTCACTGCCATGTAAAATTGTTTTTTTGAAAATGTGTCTAAGCGGTGCGGATCTTCAAAATGGGTTTCTGAATGTGCACAAAGCACCTCGATCTATCATAAATCTTTTGTGTAATTACCTAGAAAAGATATATTAAACGGAAATCCTATCATGAAATCAAGTTCACGAAAGAATATTAGGATTTTATGTGTTGAGATGCTGTCAAATGAAGTGATGAACCGTTTTTGAATATGTTTTAGATTCTTTGAGCAAATGCGGGATATTGGCACACGAGACCTAGTCTGTGCGACAATTTCAGTGCCCTCAAGCCAGTATCTGGAAGTGTCAGAGTAACTATTGTTAATTTTCCTGAGGTTGTATTTTTTTTATTGACATTATTATTGACAGAATCTCTTTTGATCTATTCCCAGAAATTGATGTGCATGAATTTTTTGAGTTTTAGTTTTTGAGTCTGATACATTCTCTAGCACAACGATCAATTGGATAAATATCTGCTGAAAGATGGTAGTGTTGCTACTCAGTGGGACCGATAGTTTGAAGCTAGGGTCCATTTTTGATCTATCCATGAATCAATTAAGCTGGTTCTCATCTAGTCCAAAAGGGTGCTTTGCGAATAAATCACTTTGAAGGCATAAAGTCCATAACACATATTGGTGGTCAGGATAGCATTGGAATTGCGTTGAGGATCTTCAGTTTCATTGCACTATTAATAGCTGAAGTCTTTATAATTTTAATTTGTAAACACGGGAGATCTAAAAGGACCTCCAGTGCCGTAGAGATATGTATATGCATCATATTCGTGATGCCTGTACAGTCGAGTCTTTGGAGCTTTTAAATGGTATTGCGGCCATGGACTAAACAATCATTTAATCATTCTAGGCTTACGTCCCATTTTTTTTTTTCGAAGAAACAGGAGGCTTTGGTAGCCTTTTCTGTATTTCTAACTAGATGAGTTTTCCAGACAAGTTTTTGGTTTGTTAAATTGCTATGAAAATTCCTTGGAAAAACTGAATAGGACAGTTAAGGTTTTAAAATTTTTTTACTAAAAATCCAAAAAAATTATTCATAGCACTAGATTTATAGACACTGCCTTTATCTTTAATTCATTTAAACAATACAGAGCCACACTCACTTTTAGGGTCGTTTTCAATCCGATTCCAGTTGGATTAGCCGCTGGGCATGTAGGTAAGGAACGGCCATCATGCGTTGTTGTAGAGATTTTACATTTCTAAATAACTTTTAACTTAAAATTTTACTATATAAGAGTTTAGTTCTTAGGTTCATAAATATTCTCAATTTTTAAGATGGACTCTGTAGTTGCGTTTGGAGAATGCCAAGGATTAATGTTTCAGGTACAATTCATCCGAAGTGAACTGGTCAAGGCACGATTCATTACAAAGCGAACTATTAATCCGACTATTTGGTTGAATTCCTTGAGAACATTTGGCAATTTTTGCGAATTTGGATTTGGCAATTTGTATGGATACCAAAAGAGCTAATAGTAATGAATCCTTAAAATTGTATTTATTCTTCCATCAATTTATTAGTTTGTTCCTTTAGTACAAATTAATATGTACATTGGTCTTTTATCTAATTTCTGGAGCTCTTGTACCGTTGTTGACTTAAAAACCACTTCGAAATCGCTCTCAATGAGTATAAAAGAAAAGAAAACTTCTCCGAAAAATCCTCCCTTATACGTTACTGCAAGATAAGTGGTCTAATTGAGTTCTTGTGATTTACAAGCAACATGTCCCTTGTCAAAAGCTTATGTATCTAAGCAGAAACTTGAATTTAAGATTTAAAAAAAAACGTAGTCCTTAACTAAAGGTTTTGAAATTTTTGTTGATTTGTAAAGTGCAGTTGTTGACATTAGACATGAAACAAATATCAGTCTAATGGCCACTGTTTTGTACTCTTTTGACAAAATTAAGGAAAATGTTTCCTCCTTATTATATTAGTGAACGTCAAAAAAATGCAGTCCGTTAGTCCTTTGTGAACAGGATCAAACTGGTTTGATTTTCCAAAAGAAATTCTTTTCACAAGAAAACTAATGCGTTTTACAGCAATTGAATTGGTTTCATTTGGATTTTCTTTTGTTTGCTTTGCAAATTCTTAAATTTTTTATATATTTTTTCACCCCTTTGTCGAGTGACCCCGATTGACATTTCCAAACGTCAAAAAAAATGCAGAGAATATCTGAAAATCCAGATTCCTGTAACATGTCACCTCTCCACTTACTCCCTTGCTTGTAAACGTAAAAAAAAATCCAGTCCGTCAATCCTGTGTGAACAGAGTCATTCAATACTGGCTAAAAAGAAGTCTGTCAACATGCCACGGTCTGTTACATTCATAGAGGGCCTTGAGGATGCATCAAAAGTTCTTCCGTGACGTGTGGAACGTAGCCGCTGAAGTGGAAGTATGCTTTATCACTAAAGATAATTTTGTTATGTTTAATTTAAATTATTTAATTATAATTTAAAATTTTTTTTTTTTCAGATGTGTAACGCTGCATTTTAGTAAATGTCTACAACTACCAATATGGCTGATTAAACATTTGGGTGGTGGATATTGCGCTCGATTCAAAATGCATCACATGCATTTTCCTGTTTGGTGAAAAATATGTCAAGATCACGGTTCCAACAAGGTTATCCTGTCCGTGGACATAGCCAAAATTATAAAAGAAATTCATATTCCATTGATGTAATTCTTTCTATATTCTGATTTTCTAATACCAATTTCTTTCATAAATTTCATTGGCTTCGATGAGTGGTAATGAAATAATTGTAATTGGCATTACTTTCGTTTAATGGTATTGCTATTTGCCGATGGGTTTAGAAAGTACTGCATTACTCCCACCTCTTTATGGGTTGACTGTCTAGTGTTGGAAATGACGTCGTTTCAGCAATGAAACCAGGGCATAGAGGATGATCTGGATCCGGGACATTTTATAAATAAAAAAAAAACTTCTCAAGTGCCAGTGGACAAGCAGGATTATGATCATCTTATTCCGATGGGAGGATAAAAGCCTGTTGTATAACTCTGTGATTTTCCAGGAGATACTCTATTAAATTTTTTTAAAGTTATGACTGAAAGGCTCGTTAAGTCATCAGTAAAGAGGATCTAATCTTCTACGCCGATGGTTCCAAAATGGATAGTTACTGTGGAATTCTAGGACTTAACCATTTCTTTCAAATTCGCAACAAATGTAAAGTTTTCAAGCCAATGTCACAGCAATATCCACACTGCAGAAACTATCGTTGTAGACAATATCGATGGACCGTAATGCGGTAGCTACATACACATATGTAGGTGTAGCGGATAGCACTAGATAGATTTTCAAAAAATGGGTCGGCATTGCATGGTTTGTTTCTTTTGTGAGGGTTTGCAATAGCTCTTGAAATGAATGCCTATTCAAATGATAAATAATGATTAAGCAAACCTTTCAGATTTTTGAGCTATTTTTGATCTATAATTGGCATGTTGTCTTTAAGAAAAAAAAGTGGAATCACTCATTTTTATAGTTTTTGACCTACAACAACAATTTGTATTCAAGTTTAATTTCAACACAACGAAAATCTTTGTTGTGATGACGCGGGAGCTTGCCCAGCTGTATGTATTCTTTCGCGCTCTTATCATTCTCAATTTATGAGTACAAAAATAGATTATTTTTGTTCATATACATATATAGATACATATGTATTTCATTAAAATGTTTCTAATTTCATAACACAAACCAATCTATACGTACTTGTTTATTTGCCGGTGATGAAGCAGCGACTCTCAACAAATTGGTGCTATAAACGCCATGTGCCGCATGGCGATAATGCTAGATATCAATTAATTGCTTATCTTGCCGCAAGTACTCGTATGGGGACACAAACTGTGTAATGATACATTAATTGGCTTACTGCCCATATGTTAGATTAGATGAATGTTTTGAGTAGACTCCCGCGGAACTAAATTTCAGTTCGACAGTGTTTTCGGAAGGCTTAGGAACATATTTCACATTTGTGTCTTGAAAGAAAATTTTTAATAAAATATGACTTGCTGTTGCGGTCTTGTTGTAACTTTGGGACTTGTTGGCATCGTTGGTGCTTTACTTTATGTCTTCTTAACATGGCATTTTGATGATTGGAAAAAGCGCGGGGTGAAAGGTCCAAAGCCACGAGCATTTTTTGGCAATATACCATCATTGATTACACAGAAGCAACATATGGCCTACGACTTCATGGAGATCTACAAGTAAAACAAGAGATGAAAGCTTTAAAGTATTTTTAATTGAATCCATTTCTTTAGACAATTTAAAGACGATGAGGATTTTGTCGGTATTTACACGATACGAACTCCTCAGTTGCTTGCAATCAGCCCGGAAATTGCTCGTAAGGTGTATGTGACAGACTTTAAAAACTTTCACGATAACGAAGCTAGCAAATGGGTAAGTTGATTGCGGTCCTTTAATACGAATAATGAGTGACATTTTCATTCGTAGATCGATGAAAAAAGGGAAAAATTAATGGTCAACAATCCCTTTATGCTGTGCGGAGATAAATGGAAGGAGAGTCGCCAGGAAATCACACCCGCACTAACAGCAAATAGAGTAAGAAAAAAGATTTTGTTTTTTTTAAATTCCTAACTGACATTATGTTTAATAAGATCAAAGCGGTATATCCTGTCACTCAAGAAGTCTGCCAAAGGCTGGTCAAATACATCCGTGAAAAGAGCAGTAAAGCCGGAAACGATGGGATCGATGGAAAGGATGTAAGTTCTCCTAGCTTCTAAAAGCAACTTCAAGTTCATCGAATTCAAATCATTGCAGCTCAGTCTTCGGTATACCTCTGAGGTGGTGTCCGATTGTGTTCTTGGAATAAAGGCTCAAAGCTTAACTGACAATCCCACACCGATTTTAGCAATGACAAAAACCCTTTTCCAGTTTTCTACTACGTTCATCGTGTACTCTATCTTATCCGGCCTATTGCCACAAATCAGGCATTTTTACAAGGCAAAGTTCTTCGACCATAAAAAAGAAGACTTTTTCTGTGGGTTGATGAAGTCTGCCTTCGATTTACGTCGCAAACAGAAAGTGCAACGTGTGGATTTCTTAAACTTCATACTCCAGCTGCAGGAGAAGAAAAAACTTAGTGACGATGAATTAGTTTCACATTCGATGACGTTCTTGTTGGATGGTTTTGAGACTTCCGCTTCAGTTATTGCACACTGCTTACTGCAGGTATGTCATAGAATTCACATGAAATCCCAATAATTTGACCATCCCAATTTACAGCTCGGTCGAAAGCCCAGTACACAAGAGACTCTTCTGAAAGAGATCACAAGCAACTTGAACGAGAATGGTGAAATTGATTTTGAGAAGCTTCAAGAGTTACCTTACCTCGATCAATGCATTCATGGTAAGAATCCTTGCATGCTAATAGTAGGCATGTAAATAAGTATCGAATTCTTTCCAGAGAGCATTCGTCTAATACCTCCACTGGTGTTTTCAACAAGAGTCTGTACGGAAAAGTGTGAATTTGTAAATAAAAATGGAAGCAAAGTCCAGCTGGATGTGGACGATGTTATTTCAGTTCCTGTCCATGCGTTGCACCACGATGAGCAATTCTTTCCGAATCACGATGAATTTATTCCGGAACGTTTCAATCCAGAGAATGGTGGTACCAAGAAGTTCAGGGAAATGGGAGTGTTCTATCCATTCGGAGATGGTCCGAGAATTTGTTTGGGCATGAGATTTGCGTTAACTCAAACAAAGGCTTGCATAGCCGCGATTGTGAAGAATTTCAATGTTCAACTGAATCCCAAGACGAGAAAGGACAACAAATTGAACAGCACAGCAATTCTTGGAGAATTGGATGGAGGAGTTTGGCTAAATTTTGAAGAGAGGAACTAGTTTTAAGTTTATATTTATTGTTAGCATCAAAAGGTGCCTCGATTAAGAAAAAGTAAAATAAAGGTATTAAGGGAATTTGTTACAGTGTTTTCGTAAGTTCTTCTTCTGGCGATGAAGCGAGTATATAACAGATAGAGAAGTGGCCCAAGAACGCTTGCTTGAGGTACACCAGCCGAAATTTCTTTGAGCTCTGAGTATCCCTTTCCATGTCTAACAAGAATGAATCTATTCCCGAGATATGATTTTAAAATATCGTATAGGCATACGGGTAGAACTTGTCTTAATTTGACTTTCAAGCCATCGTGCCATACCTTATCAAAGGCTTGCGAGACGATAAGGAATACTCTTGAGGATATACTTTTTTCTTCAAGAGCTTTCTCGATTACGTCAGTAATTCTATGCAATTGCTCAATTCTTACTTCTGAACCCAAACTGGTGGTCAGAAGATTAGATTAGGCAAGAGGAATTGTCGCAAGAGGAATTGTCTCTTGCCTGGATTTTCTGTCATTGCAGGGTATTGTGAACTATTATGAGAGGGGAAATCTTGATTTGTTGTGGCAGTTTGGGGTAGCTCAAACATCAACAAAAGATGTGAGTTCATTTTAGTACAATCATTTATGTATATTAAAAATCTTGGATTCTACATTACGGCAGTTGCCCTATTGGTATGAATAACTCGATGTTATCTTGGGTACGACGATTTTTATGCTTTCATCCTTATGGACGGTACGTATGTATGTATATAGAACTTGGTGACGAAAGTCTTGATGTCAGATTTAAGTCCGCTTATCTTCAGGCTTATACAGAAAATGGAAAATTAGAAAATGGTATAAAGGCGCAATAGCTCTTAACTGAAAACAGTGCCCAACGTCTACCAGAGAAAACAAAAAGAGATCAAAGAAATTTTTCTAGGGGACCAAATAATAGCCATATTATCACACTCTTCTACAAGCTTTACTAAATGAATTTTATTGCATGGCATATTTGACAATGATACTTTCTTTCCCACAAGATATATGATACACACATACATACATACTGTATGTCAAATAGCTGCCATTTTCTTGAGATATCCTTAGGTTCATGACCCATACTGTTACATGAATAGAAATTCTTGGTGTTACTGTTAAAAAAGATTCGCATGTTACAGGGTTCACCAACTAGCATACCAAGCATTTCTGAAGGGTAAATCTAACCACACCACACTTACGTCTTTTAGACCATAAGTGAATTATCGACTTGAAACATGTTAGAATTGAAATTTAACATAAGAGCCACATATTCCACTTCACATCTGGATCTACAACGAACTTGTTGCTCCAACCCACTAAAACCTCGGAAGTGGTGGTAATGTAATTGGACGTAGAATTGACACATCCCAGTTTATCACTGCAGATTCGCCATCCAATTAGTGAATTGATTTGTATTTCGATTATAAGCCATTTACTATCTACGAAATTGGAATCATGTGGTCTTCTGTGAGTGAAACAAAGCGTGTAGAACATACATAGATGCAAACATTACAGCAGGAGCACACAAGAAGAGATATTGTGTACACGACTTTATTGATGTGGACTATAGCAAGCAGTTCAATCATTTCTGAATTATGATACAATTTCCGCCAGTGGTCACCGGAAACAAGTTTAACTGAACTAACTCTTTGATATTACTGGAGAATCAAGAATTATAAATTGCTACCCACCAACTTTTCATCGATTCGAAGGCGATTTCTTCCATTCATCCGGTGAATCCTCAAAGTACACTAAAAATATTTAAAGCGTTTTCATAAGGCAATTGCTTTAATATGCTTTTGTAACTATGATACACATGTAACAAACTAAGACGAGTCTTTGTTTAAAGGTCACAATGATTAATAATATAATTAATTAGTTGCACAAAGGGTAAAGATAAAATCAATATTTTCAATTTGACGTCCTATACGTCCAATTATCTTGTTATTGACACTGACAGGATTAAGTTTTAATTCTCCAAATGGAGATAATTATCTTCGAAGTATACAAACTAAGATGAGTCTTTGTCATGACTGTTAATTAAATTAATTAGTTGCACAAAGGGTAAAGATAAAATCAATATTTCCAATTGCACGTGCAGGACGTCAAGAGTTCATTATATTATACTTACCTTGTTATTGGCACTGTACATAATATCGACAGGATTAAGTTTTAATTCTTCAATTGGTAAAAAATTTATTGACATAAAACAGATAAAAACAGCTCCTTGAACATTACTAATTATTACACTTAAACAAAAAAAAAAAAATATTTTCACCAATTTTTAACTAATCGAATTGCAGTTAAAATCACTGGAATGTCCTTCTCTTCTTGGACTCCGAGTTTCATGAGATCATGTTTTGTGAGAATTTTAAAGACATCCAAGTCGATTTCTTCTCTGCGAAAGACATCACTATACTGATCCTGACCGATGTCGTGTAAGATCTTTAAAACCCTAGGGCTCATTGGAACAGACTCTTCACTTGTGACTTTTGGAAAGCACGTGAATCTGGAGCGTTTGCTAACAGATGCAAAGTCCACTGACTTTGGTGACGGTCTTGAGTTTGGTGTTAGAATTCTTTTTAAATTTTGTAAATAGCTAGTTTTACTTGTTGTCCCCTCTACTGGTGGAGTTTTCGCTGATGTTACCATAATTTTAACCGGACTCCGTCTTGACTTTGCAATTGAATTTTTATTTGGCGTTGATGTCGAAGCTCGCTTCTTCTTTGGCTGTGGACATTTATCGAGGACAATTTTATTGATTGGCATTAGGCTTGGCGAATGATCACGCAAGGTTTCTCGCAAGGTAACATCACATATTGGTGTCAATGGTGTGAGTGGAGAATGTGGGTCTGTCAATAGAAAAAGTAGATTTTATGACCGGAATTCAAGGATAAAAATTACTAATTACCTCTGTAAGCACACTTGTATGTTTCCATTATACACACAAAAAGAAAAACAATTAACAAACAATAAATAAATTAACACTAAAATTATGTACAGCAATTATTATTTGACTAATGGAGAACCAGCTCAGTGAAAATTCAATTGCTGTTGAAAGTTGGACAAGGACAATAGTAAGACTATCTCATAATTTTAATCAAATTGTTTATCTATCTGCCAATATCTGCCAATAGGAGAAAAAAGGAACAGCAGTGTATAGAAAAATAAATAGAGACTAACCTTGTCACTTCTTTTTTTAGTACTCGAATCGGGTTCTTGCAAAATAAATTGTTCCCAAAAAGCAATTGCAAACTTACTACATATGTACATAGACCTGTTAGCCAAGAAAGCCTGAATGAAAAACAATGACTTATTCGAAAATAAACATAATGTGATCGAACATGAATAACAACAAACAGAAATCAAAGTAATTTTTTAGGAGTAATCATTAAAAATGTTTTCTTTTTTTTCGAATGAAAATAGAAATAGACCATTGATAAATAAAAAAAAGTATATGTACTTATATCAGAGCAAAGAAGCATTAAATTGTAGAAGACTTAGTAGAATGCCACATATGTAATCCATTTAATATTTAAACTAATTATTTTTTTAAATTTAACGGCTTGTTTAAAATTGCATACTTCTAGGCTTTCAACAAATGTGATATCAAACTCAATCAGATTGTAAAATATTGAATACAAATTGGCTGAAAGATTGAAATCATCATTACTGTACGAAAATTGTGCAGGCAATTTAATTTTAAACGAGTTTGCCATACTGAAAAAGAAACATAATTGATAAAGGTGCGTTATAGCCATAATTGGTGATGAGTACTGAGCCGAAAGAGGGTAGTGGACTTAAGACTACAGGTATTGGTGTTAAATGAGACCGATGCAAAAAGCGTGGGTCAATCAATGTAACTAGTTATTAAATGATGCGGCATCTCCACGAAAAATTTTGAGACACAAGCTAAACTGCTCATGCCTAGCTTCTCACACAAAACTTTAACTTTGCGATCGAATTCCAACCATTTGGATTCAATTGCGGCTGTTTCTTAAAATTTACATTATGACTAGAGTAGGTTAGTTCGACAATGCTTTTATGCCACAGACGCCTGGTTCTTCCTCGGCAAAGTTTCTATACTGCCGACTTACGCTAATGTTAGATGTTTTATTTAAAATGTGCTAATATACGTATTACATACACAGTGAAGACTTGGATGTTCCGATTAAGAGGTTTAACAAAAAAGCTTTTCTTTTCCAGAATCACTCCAAGAAACTTAGGTCTATTGGAAATTCAGGTAATTTTGACATTGCATGAGTCAGACCAGCCGTGATCTTTCTTCCTTTAAGGTGTATAAACTATGTTTTGAGACAATCATGTCTACTGGTGATACAATATACGATAAACCAGTTCGAATATCAATAGTGTGGTACATCTGCACGTCAGAAAATATTTTGAAGGCGAATTGGAGCTTTTCGTTTAAGATTCTACTTCAAACTAAAAAGGAATGAGAATGACTCTAATGTCAGAACTCGATTTCGTATTAGTTTTGTGCTATATCTATCAAGATTGAAATGCTTTGGTGCATAACAAGGACAAAGTCAATCACCTGAGTGTATTTCGTGAGGTTAAGTTGGGTTAGCCATCTAGATTGATGTCGCGACGTATTCAAATATAGATTTCTGCAAGTTTAAATGCTGATAGAATTTATAAAAATTATTTGAATTCTAACCTTTCTCTGTTTAAAATATTTCTAAGGAATGCAGATTTCAAGGCGTATATCGGGCATCCAAACACGCTTAATCACAGTAAGGCTTTTAAGAGACTATGACAGATAATCTAGCTAGATAATGTTTACGTCTATTTTGAGTTTCTGAGGAAATTGTTTTGACTCGACTGATTCATTCATTCATTCAATCCAATTTCAAGGATTAGTACTTAATCAAATCTAATCCTTAACTAAAAGTGATAAATTATGATAAAACCTACTGATAATCACTGACAATCATATCCACTTTGAGCGTGTTATCTTTGGAATTTCTAATTATTTCACCAGTTAACGAAAAAAAAAGCATGAGAGGGCCCGTGATAAACCTGATCAATACATTTGCTCTTATCACTGGGAATCGATTGGAAATGTGTATGGGCATGATTAGATTTACTGTGTTCAATTTGATCTTGAAACTTATCTACGAGTATATTGCACTTTTATTTATTATTTTATCTGTACACAATGTACACACAATGATGTACCGATTTTTTAAAGATTACATACTTATTGGCTTCTTTTATTAAGGCTATGATAATGTAGCAAGCGAGTATTACAAGAGCTAAAAACCGTGAGCTTGCACTTTTTAGTGCATTAAGTGCATTTCATTGTGTCATTTTGGTTATGTAACAACAAATTCCAAGTGCAAGCAAGTGGGGTTTTGTTACATAACCACATTGCTCTAATAAAATGCATTTAATTTCAAAGTACGAGCTCGCGCTTGCTAGTGCTTGTGTTACTCGCTTGCTACATAACAATAGCCTGTGTTTTTAGTTACAACACTGTAAAAGATTGCATTGACCTCATGATGGTAAACAAAGGTTCAAGATCAGTCTCGTGTGGGTGATGGGGTACAACAACATAGAGAGGAATGAACTTTTGAACTGTGGAGATGGACATCATGGTTACGAAAATAATACGAATTGATGAAATGAAACAACGTCTTCTACAAAACGCCCTCTCTAAGCTCTGCATATGGACAAAAAAATTCGGTCTGTGAGTAAATCCTCCGAAAACCGGACTGGTCGTCTTCACAAGCACTATAAATAAGAAAACTCTTGGAAGTAAATGGCGCCTTCGCCCTCGAATTACATATTGGCTCTCTGTATCACATACGGCACATACTTACGTACGGTGTGATCGATCGTCTGGTAGATTGCGCTGAAAAAAGCCATCCATTATAACCTCCTCAGTCCTGAGTGCCACTCCAACTGCGGCTATAGACACACTGTTCATTTGCTGCTGCTCTATATCTATTGCAAACAAGTGGCAGCAAATGCAGCTATTCGCATGAAAGCAATACTTTTATGAACCACTCTGCGTACTGCCCACTCGTCTATTCTAAATAAACCAAAATGCATCCCAAAATACACTGATTACACACTCCCCCAATTCCTTTACAACAAAATTTTCGAAATCTATATACCCTTCAGGACTGACTGAGATAAAGTGTCTCGCAGTGGATGCGTTTGCCTCTACACAGACGGGCCCAAGGCGGAAGGAGGTGTGGGGGTTCCGTCCAGAATCTCCTTCCGTCTTCCCCATCACTGTAGCGTGTGATGGTTAAAGCTAAGGTACAATGTAATGCCCGCGAGGTTTCGGGTAGTTTGAGGACACTAGATCCTGTGGTATCGCAATGGGCGTATTTTTTGGTCTAAGTGTGGCTGCATTTTCTGCAGCCTGCCAATCGAATCTAATTTAACTTTACAGAGAATGACTTTACAGATGGAGAATAAATCTCTGCTCAACCTGCTTTTTATTAACGTCGACAAGTCCTTGGATTGCTTGCGCCAGGACTTTATGCCCTAGGACTTGCTCTACAAAAGCATACTTGGTAAACTGATTGCTTTATTCCGTAATCTTTGGAATTTTTGGTTGCCTGTTGATGTCCTCCATACAGAACTGATCAAGAAATTGAAAACAATGGCAGCCATTTTCGATGCTCTATATCCCATTAGGGGCGACACGACATGTGTAGATATAAACAAATATTTTTCCTAGGTACATACTTCGATACAGATGGATTTTTCAAAATAAAAATACAAAAACTTAACCAAGATTTGCATCATATTTATTGCTCTCAACTTTATAAGGCTAGAAACCAAAAAAACTACTTAAAATATTTTGTACAAAAAGGATGTACAGAAGGAAGTAAATCGCAACTATTTTCTCTCTTCAAAGTCCAGCCAAATTCCACCATCTAACGACCCAATGAAATACACTGGTTGTATCAAGTTATCCTTTCTGGTTTTAGAATTTAATTTGACATTAAAACTCTTCACAATTTCAGCAAGAGCAGCCTTAGTTTGTGTAAGAGCAAATTTCATACCCAAACAAATTCTAGGGCCATCACCAAATGGATAGAATGCACCCATGTCTCGGAACTTTTTTGTACCACCATTCTCAGGACTAAAACGTTCCGGATTGAATTCGTCAGGATTCGGGTAGATATATTCATCATTGTGCAGTGCATGAATGGGGATCAGAACGATATCATCTGGTTTTAACTGCAGTTTGTTGCCATTTTTATTGGTAAACTCACACTTTTCGGTGCAGAGTTTTGTTGAGTACAGTAGTGGTGGGATAATGCGAATGCTTTCTGTAAAGATACACTTATGTATATTTATATAGTAATCCTTTTGTTATGACTTACCATGAAGACACTGATCGAGATAAGGTAATTCGTGTAGTTTTTCAAAATCTATTTCACCATTCTCATTCAAGTTGCTGAGGACTTCTTCACGTAGTTTTTCTTGTGTGCTGGGCTTTTTAGCGAGCTGGAAATATGTTAAATAGAAACTTAAAAACTGGTGTATGTACATACATATTATGAAGGCAATTGAATTTTGAAACCATGGAAGCTGGTAACGCATTCAGTGTCTTAGAAGCGTTAATGGAATGAGTGGACCTTCCTGGAATATTTTTTTTAGTTCGTAAAAATAGCAGAAGCTTTATAGCCAAACAAACGCATTAGCAGGATGTGAATTCTGAACAGTCTTATGTGATTTCAAAAGGCTACAGGTTTTGACTTTAAGATCTTCGGAGTCTCATAAGTGACATAAAAAAGAAGAATTCTGAGATCGAAGCACTGAGTTGTGGGATACATTGACCACTTATGACCACTTATGAACTTTCATTCATTACTCACCTGATATAGACAAAGTGCAATCACCGAAGCTGACGTTTCAAATCCATCCAACAAGAATGTCATTGTGTGCGAAGTGAGATCTTCATTTGTTAATTTTTTCTTCTGTTGCAACTGAAGCATGTAATTTAGAAAATCCACACGATCCACAGTTTGTTTGCGGCGCATATCCATTGCTGAAGTCATCAATCCATAAAAGAATGTTTCTGTGTCTTTTTCGAAGAACTTGGCCTTGTAGAAGGACTTAATTCTTGGCCATAGTCCGGCTAAGAATGCGTAAAATGTAAAAAACGTGGTCTGCTGGAATAGTCTCTTAGTCATGCCCAGGATTGGTGTTGGATTGTCACTTAAGCTTTCAGCCTTGATACCTAAAACACAATCAGTCACCACTTCAGATGTGAAACGCAAGCAAATCTAAAAACAAATTATAAATCAATCAATTCGAATGGAAGGGTGTTTAGATTTTTATTACGTCTTTTCCGTCGAGTCCATTGCTGCCGGTTTGAGGGGACTTTTCCTTTATGTACTTCACTAGCTTCTTGCAGACTTGTTGTGTTACTGGGTAGGCAGCTTTGATCTATTTGTTATAAAAAGAAACATGCATACATATATAGTTCCAAAAATTACATACATAGGTGCAGTCTTAGATAAACCCACCCTATTTGCTGTAAGTCCGGGGGTGATTTCATTGCGTCGTTCCTTCCATATATCTCCGCGTAACATGAACGGATTGTTCGATAGAATCCGATCACTTTTCTCATCGCACTGTGAATACAAAAAATTCTTAGTTCGGAAGCCACTGAATGTGTATTTAAATCTACCCAAGTTGAGGCTTCATTATCTCGGAAGTTTTTAAACTCTGTCACATAAACTTTGTGTGCTAATTCTGGATTGAGTACCATCACTTGAGGCGTCCGAATGCTGTAGACTCCAACAAAATCTTCATCAAGACGATATTGTCTGCAAATATCCAATTTTTTAATTTACAGAGCTCTATATCTAGGCATTATTCCTGTATACTTATAAACATCCTGCATGTCATAGGCTAGATGGCGTTTCTGTGTAACCATGCTTGGGAAGCTACCGTAGAAAGCTGTCGGCTTGGGTCCTTTAACGCCACGTTTATTCCAATAATTGAAATTCCATGTGAGAAAGACATAGAATAATCCCAGGGATATTCCAACAAGACTCAAACCCAAGAGAATTGAACAAACCATGTTTGAATTCTCTCAGATGCTAATAGATTCTAAATTATCTTTTTCCAAATAAATTTCGTACTTTCCCGCTCGACTGCGTGAGTTTAACTGAGGCAGAATACTTTGTGTCCAGACATTCATTATTTGTATTAATTTATTGCTGGCGATAAGCGTCAAGCATCTGTGTAGTAAGCAAACATTTATTTCTATCATTAAATTGGACAATCAAATGATAAATGGGTGAATTAATTTGTAGATGTTGCTTGTAGCTGTGTACTTCAAATTGTTTTGAAAATCAGTATAAGTGTGAAGGTGAAGGAGTTTATCATTTACGATCGTGCTGATAGCGGTATCTATGTATTAATACATACGAGTATATGAATGTTATTGCAATAAGGCGCACGCTGCTGGAAAACGGCAGAAACAATTGTTATATGCAAGTTCTTAATTCAATAAGTGGGATCACTAGTTGCTTTCAGTTCATTGTAACTACTTATTGTGGCCGTGAATTCTACTTGCATCAATATCGTCGGCGTAAGTTAGTAGTTGCATCGATTTTTGAAAGATTGTGCCTCCGGTGTCCTTTCAAGTATTATGTTAAAGAAGTCACATGACAGCGCGTCCTCTTTGACATCAAAGGTCTCGTTGACATCGTTACCGACCTTGATGGAGCAGCGAGCGTTCCCTATTGTCATTATGCACAGGCGAACGAGTTTGGCAGGGATGCCAAAACTAGACATGGCTCTGTATAGCTCATCGCTATAAATGCTGTCACATGCGGCCTTGAAATCGATGAAAAGATGGTGGGTATCGATTTGGATTTTTTAAGTTTTTTCTGATCTGATCGACTGTGGATTTCCACACTTAAGGGTTCATTCGTCACAAACTCTATTCCACCATCCTAATTCAGTAATGAAGAATCCCTATAGACCTGAGATTCGAATATGACGAATCAGTTCATATAGGGATCACACTATCTATATATCCTTACACAGTTTCGGCCTAACTGGAACTGTGAACGCCACCGTTGATTCCTCAGTGATAAAACACTGCTCCCCGCTCTCTCGTCTGCTACCACCAACTACCTTTCAAAGGGTTTGGTACCCAATTTCCAGTCGAGGTACTAGGCATCCAGCAGCCACCAACATGGAGGTGTAGAGTATGAGTTGATAGTGAGAGGCTAAGGTGCGAATGCTTGTGCTCCCATATATTCGTATTACTACCGTTTCAAGACTCTTCACTGAAGATTATAATTAATAATCACCGAATAAATGCTCTATATATATCCTTACACAGTTTAAAAATAAAGACGTAAAAGTAATTTAATGAATCATATTTATTACTTTCAAATTTCTTAAAACAGAAACTACTTTTTTGAAACATTATATACATAGAGAAGCAACTACTACTTACACCTAAATCGTACTACAACTTTCTTTTCTCAAAGTCTAGCCAAATTCCACCGTCTAACGACCCAATAAAATACACTGGTTGTATTAAGTTATCCTTTCTGGTTTTAGGATTCAATTTGACATTGAAATTCTTCACAATCTCAGCTAGTGCAGCTTTGGTTTGTGTAAGACCGAATTTCATACCCAAACAAATCCTTGGACCATCGCCAAATGGATAGAATGCACCCATGTCCCGGAACTTCTTTGTACCACCATTCTCAGGATTAAAACGTTCCGGAATGAATTCGTCAGGATTCGGATAGATTTGCTCATCATTGTGCAACGCATGAATGGGAATCAGAACGACATCTTCAGGTTTCAATTTTAGTTTGTTGCCATTTTTGTTAGTAATCTCACAGTGCTCGGTGCAAAGCTTCGTTGAATATAATACCGGTGGGATGATGCGCATGCTCTCTGTATAGATATTATAACATTTTTATTCATCAAATAAATTGTCCTTTTGTTACGACTCACCATGAAGACACTGATCGAGATAGGGTAGTTCTAGTAGTTTTTCAAAATCTATTTCTCCATCCTCATTCAAGTTGCCGAGGATTTCTTCACGTAGTTTTTCTTGCGTACTGGGCTTTTTAGCGAGCTGGATGCATAGATGAAATAAAAACGTTTTTAAAGAATATATATGTAGATATTTAAAATAAAGATGTATGTATAGTTTCAGAAATAGTTAAGAGAAGTCTTAGCATAACCTAAACTTTGATGAAGAAGCATTAAGTGAAAGAATGAAAATTTGAGAATGTACATTGTTGACCACGAACAATGTACTTTAACTTGATCGATTATTAACTCCTTATGATCCTTTAAATTTTACCAATTACTCACCTGATATAGACAAAGTGCAATCACCGAAGCTGACGTTTCAAAACCATCCAATAAAAATGTCATTGTATGTGATGTGAGGTCATCATTTGACAAATTTTTCTTCTCTTGCAACTGGAGCATGTAATTCAGAAAGTCCACACGTTCCACAGTTTGTTTGCGGCGTATATCGATAGCTGAATTCATCAGACCATAAAAAAATTGTTCGGTATCCTTTTCAAAGAATTTTGCCTTGTAGAAGGATTTAATTGTTGGCCATAGTCCGGCTAATAATGCGTAAAATGTAAAAAGTGTAGTCTGCTGAAAGAGTCTCTTAGTCATGCCCAGGATTGGTGTTGGATTATCACTTAAACTTTCAGCTTTGACACCCAAAACACAATCAGTCATCACTTCGGATGTATAGCGCAGGCAAATCTAAAAGAAAAGCCAGCACATTCGTTTGCTTTCAAAGTAAGGATATTTTGAATTTTATTACGTCTTTGCCATCAAGTCCATTGCTGCCGGCTTGGGGATACTTTTCCTTGATGTACTGTGTTAGCTTTTTACATATTTGCTGTGTTACGGGATAAACTGCTTTGATCTTTTTGTGGGAGAAAAATATATATTCAACATAGAACATTAAATAAAGATTTAGATAAGGTCACCCTATTTGCTGTAAGTCCGGGAGTGATTTCATTACGCCGGTCCTTCCATTCATCTCCACGTAACATAAACGGATTGTTCGATATAATTCGATCACTTTTCTCATCGACCTAACGACAAGTAAATAATTTTCTGAATTCTGAAGCGCTTAAAATTGTTTCCAAACCTACCCAAGTTGCGACTTCATTATCTCGAAAGTTCTTAAACTCTGTGACATAGACCTTGTGAGCCAATTCTGCATTGACTACCATCACTTGAGGCGTTCGAATGCTATAGACTCCTATAAAATCTTCGTCTAGATGATATTGCCTACAAATATCCAATATGTGAATTTAGGTTACTCCTCCAGGTTAAAAGTTTATCCTGACGCACTTATAAATATCCTGAATATCATAAGCCATATGACGTTTCTGTGTAACCATGCTTGGAAAGCTGCCGTAGAATGGTTGTGGCTTGGGTCCTCTAACGCCACGTTTTTTCCAATAACTGAAATTCCATACGAGGAAGACGTAGAATAAACCCACGGATAATCCCACAAGGCCCAATGTCAGGAGAATTGAACAATCCATGTTTGAGTATATTCTCGCCCAGATTTCTCAGAAGTATCCTCCGAATGAATTTATATGAAATAAATGTTTAGAACGTACTTTTCTACTCGGATGTCCAACTTTGACTGAACCGCAATTCTCGCTGTCTAGATAATTCTTGTTAACTCATTGCTGGCGGTACTCGTTTATATTGTAAAGTGACAAGTATCTGTGTCGTAAGTCAAACAAACATCTGCTTCTATCTTTAATTTGGACAATCAAATTATAATGCTACGCTACATATGCATGCTCTGCATTGTGGGAGAAAAAAATTGTTTTCAATATCAGCATGATTTAACTAAGTATTAAATGTTGAAATATATTTTATTGAGATTAAGTCCAGCGGAAAATCGTTTATCATTTTATACAAGTTCTAAGTTCAATCACTGGTGAATACTAGTTTCTTTCACTATCATGAGTTGTTGTGTTGTTGTTCGGAGTGTTTCTAAAAAAAACCTAAAACCTAGAATGAAAAAATTATGTAACAAATACTTCTATGTTGTAAAGGGTGCATTACGAGTTGTAATTGGAAATACATTTGTATTTAATCCTATCGCACTATTAATCAATGGTTGTGAACCACAGGGTTAAAACTTTATTACTCCATCTCCAGGTTCATCATTTGCCTGTATACATACCTTTGTATCTACCCTCAGCATGGAACTACTGATATGGCAGTAGATAATCCTAGAACCATTAGTTTTGGAGAATCAATATTTAGGATCAAAAATTCCAACACTCAGGCGTTTTTAACAGCCTTTATGAAGCAAGCGATGATAAAATCCAAGAATAGTTACTATATCAGCATAGTATCTATCAAATAGATGATGTTGGGGGTGGTATCTATTCTATAGTTCTATTAATAATTCTTAAATTACGAATTTGTACTTCATTAAATCATATTTATTACTTTTATCTTGTGACACTACTTTCTTTCCTCAAAATCCAGCCAAACTCCACCCTCCAATGATCCAATAAAATAAGTTGGCTGTAATAGATTATCCTTTCTGGTTTTGGGGTTCAATTTGACATTGAAATTCTTAACAATCTCAATGATGGCAGACTTGCTTTGGGTAAGAGCAAATTTCATTCCCAAACAAACTCTTGGACCATCACCAAATGGATAGAATGCACCCATATCACGGAATTTCTTTACACCACCATTCTCCGGATTAAATTCTGGAATAAATTCATTGGGATTCGGGAAGAATTGCTCGTCATTGTGCAACGCATAAAGAGGGATCACAACGATGTCATCGGGTTTCAGTTTGAGTTTGTTGCCATTTTTGTTGGTGAGCTCACAATGTTCGGTGCAAAGTTTTGTTGAGAAAAGTCCTGGTGGAATGATGCGAATACTCTCTGTAAGGATAGATATTTTGAGATATGTATGTTTGTATGAAGTAAGTAATACGTTCATTACCATGAAGACATTGATCTAGATACAGTAGTTCATGTAGTTTCTCGAAATCTATTTCTTCTGTCTCGGTAAAGTTGCTGAGGATCTCTTCATGCAGTTTTTCTTGAGCGCTGGGTTTTTTAGCGAGCTAAGGAATGAAATACATATAAGCGTATGAAAGGATTTGAATATTTGGTGATGCATGCTCATATGTATGTATGAATATGTTTATAATGGGAAATGCAATGAACAAAACTAACCAATTGAAAGGAAAGGAAAAGCAAATGTATTCGAACTACAAAGTCAATAGTTCCTACTTTTCAGTGAACCAGAAGTGAACGACAGAGAAAATATTGGGAGCGTGTTCGAAATATATCCATATAATCAGGATAATGGCTATTAGTCAGAATTAAAACTAATATGTAAGCTAAGGCATTGAGAACTATTCTTAAGTCTTAAAGCGGGCAATTAGGTCACAGATCAACAGAAGTGGCAAGGTTTGATAGAATTATAAACAATGACGTTACTAAACATGGAACTAACATGGTCTTGGAGACATCAAATAATCTTCGGTCATCAGTAAGTATCAGTATGCTGTAAGGATCACAGAGCGAGTGGTTTTTTAACCGAAACAGAGGTTAGACCTCCCAACATGATCTACAACTGTAATACAAAATATCCATAGGGACCTAAAACTTGGAATCCTGAGAAGAAAGAACAATAACTTTAAGGAATGTCATATCAGCACACGTAAAGCCACCTAAAGGCGGCAATGGATGAAGCCAATACGGACTCAGGAAAGTTCGTCGAAGTGTATGTAGAAGCTATGACGGGCAAACAAATATTGTGTTATTACAACAGTGAACGTCAAAAATGCGTTCAACTCTGAAAAATGAGTACTTATGCGAGACTAGGGTCCTATTCAGATCAATGATGTTCCATGGTTCTTAATCAAAATAAATTAAACTAGATTTTGAAAAAGTTTCTACTTTTCGATAGAGATGATGTAGTAAGGGAGATCCACATGTCTGTCGCAGTTCCACAAGGACGGATATTATGACCTATCTTGTGGAATACAATGTATAATGCTGTTCCGAGTCCGAGTTTGTAATCCCAAATAAAACTAAAATACTGGGCGATGTATTGTAAATGGAGGACACCTGTAATGAGCAGATGTAAAACGCAGGCAAATCTAAACGAAAAACATAAGAAAATTCTTATGAAAGGATATTTTGATTTTCCTTACATCCTTGCCATCGAGTCCGTTACTGCCTGCTTGCGCGCTTTTCTCCTTTATGTATTTTACCAGCTTTTTGCAGACCTGCTGCGTTACTGGATAGGCTGCTTTTATCTTGTTGTTAAAAAACAAAGCACATTTATTTTAACAACTATATTTAGATTTAGATGAACCAACTCTATTCGCCGTCAGTCCAGGGGTTATTTCGTTCCGCCGTTCCTTTCATTCATCTCCGCGCAACACAAACGAATTGTTTGATAAAATTCGATCATTTTTCTCATTGACCTATGGACAGGAAACTTCCTAAATTCTCTTAAGTCCTTGAATGATTATCTAAATATACCCAAGTTGAGGCTTTATTATCACGGAAGTTTTTGAAATCCGTGACAAACACCTTGTGTGCCAATTCAGGATTAAGTACCATAATTTGAGGCGTTCGAATACTGTAGACTCCAACAAAATCTTCATCCAGACGATATTGTCTGCAAATATTCAATTCATCAATTTACTGAACTCTGTATGTAGTTATCGTCCTGCGCACTTATAACATCCTGCAAGTCATAGGCAACATGACGTTTCTGTGTGACCATGCTTGGAAAACTGCCAAAGAAGGCTTTTGGCTTGGGTCCTTTAACGCCACGCTTTTTCCAGTAATCGAAATTCCAAACGAGGAAGATATAGAATAATCCCGCTGTTATTCCTACAAGACTCAAGGTCAAGACCACTGAACAAATCATGTTTGAGTATTTCTAGACTCAGATACTGGAGTGTATGTTTGTTCAAATTATTGGATGCACAACAAAAGCTCAAAGGCAACTTTCCGGTTTAAATATCTAACTTCAACTGAATTGGTCATCTCTTTTAAAAATTTATTACAGCGATACGTGCCCAAATTATTCAGTGACAAGTATCTATGTACATGTTCTGAGCAAACATCTGCTTGTATCTTTAAATTGGATAATCGCATGATAATGGGTGAATTTATTTTTAGATCTTGCAGTTAAATTTCGTTTTGGTAATCATATTTAGAGTTGTGAATTCCAGTGAGGCTAGGCTAGGCTGGAAAAGTACGAAAACAAATTAATGTTCGCTAAAGTGAAATTGGTCAATATTTACATATTTAATTTGCTACTGGGATGAATAGCAGACTGAGACTCGGAAATCTACCTCCATGATAGCATGCCTGCACGAGATGTTAATATGCTAAAGCATCACTAAACAGTTTTGAATCGAATAGAAAAAGAAGATCTGTTGGAAGACAAAAAATAAACCCTGGTCAGATATCTAGTATTGAAGAGATGCCTCCTTTCCAGCAAAAAGTCTTTCTTTCATTTAAGTTTTATACATTGTTCCACAAATGCCACTTAGTTTGCAACAAAGTTGTCCATGTTTTAGATCATCCGATTGTAAGTCTTTTGGTTCAACCCTTTTATTCTTCCTTGCCTATTTCACCCAGATAATCAAGGGAAAGCCGTAATTTGTGACTTTTACCTAAATTTCGGGACCTGGACAAAATCAAAAATTTTGCTGGATAGGGTTTCTCCAGCAACGAATCTATCTTTCATTTACGTTTTATACATTGTTCCATAAATGCCACATAGCTTGCAACAAAGGTGCCCATGTTTTAGATCATCCGATTGTAGGTCTTTTGGTTCAACCCTTTTACTCTTCCTTGCCTATTTCACCCAGATAATCAAGGGAAAGCCGTATTATGGGATTTTTACCTAAATTTCATCAAGAGATCGAATAAATTCTCGATCATAATATCTTTACTAATGGACCGGACCTATTACTGACTGACACCAGGCTATTTCAGGCAATCACAGCAATGTTTATGTTCCACACGCCATTTTGGATCTTTCTATCTATATTGCAGAGGAATTTAAACTTCTCCTAGATACCAATCTTGCCAAGATATTGAAGATCTTATTTACTACTAGCAGTTCTTCAGATCAGCGTCTGAATCTAGTGGCAGATGTTTCAAACGTTCAAAAATATACTATCGTGCATTCTTTACTCTCAAAGGATGTTTCACGGATAAATTTTACATGCTTTAGTACATGCTGCTGGATATCGAACGATATAATACGATTACGCTATGAAGGTTGTTAACACATGAAATTTGGGTCATAACTGCAGATGTATAATATTGTCTATCATCTGTGATAATGTTTGATTACACAGTTGCATTTGAAAAGTCAATGCATTTGCTGCTAATATTTATTTTTCTCCAATGGTTACTTAGTGTACTTGGATTTATCTGTGATTGACTCGTATATGGGTTGGGTTTGTAACTTTCATTAACTTTATTCCTATGAAATTTATCTTTCTTGCAATTTACCCCACATACATACATACATAATATGTACAATGATTGCAGTAAATTTTGTATAAACTTTCCTTCCGTAAGTTCGATTGCTTAATTTTTTATTTGCAATAATGATGCTGGTTTTATTGTGTTAGTGATTTCTTCAAACAGTGGTTAATGTAAGCTTATACTATACCAAATTCATATAGTGTTTATTAAATAGACAATAAAATAACTTAAATTTGATAGTTTTCTTTTGGTAGTATATTTAACTATGACTTGGATCATCTTATGCTCATTGCCAACCGCACATTAGGTGGAGGCAAAGGCTACAGAGAGCGGTGGAGCGAAATACTACCCACTATGCCATCACCTGCCACAGACGTTAACTATTAGTGAGTCATTTGTCACGCCATCTGAACCATTGTATCTCAATCCAAAATTCGAATATTCTACATCTACTTTGTTAGGACTGATAGAAAGGAAGAAGGATAGGGTAACATATGATCCTTTCTAGACGGATTTTGTATTTTTTGTGTGATTATTTTATTAAAACCAAGAAATGAATTTGTTATGTTTATTTTTATTTCTTTACCCTTAACAATTTATAACCATTAATCCTATTTCTTTAACCAAATTAAAAGTTTCACGTCATTTTGATAAGCTTTCTGATGAAACTTTCTTGATTAAGAATCGTCTTATGTCTTTAATGATGAAAGTACGATAGGGTGAATTACAGTATGTGGTCGAGTAGTATATACGGGATCTATTGCCACAAAAGGTGGAATGGGGTCAATTGCCTTAATTGGAACAGAATCCGTTCCAGGATCAATAATATGGGCTGCAGCAAATCCAACCATCACCAGGAAGCCAAGTGTAATGACGAGCTTTAAAAAAAATTATTTAAAGTTTATTTTTAAATTTATTGTTTCACTAAACTCACTTTCATTTTGATGCGTTCGATTGATTCTTTGTGTGAATAAATGTCTTGAAGTGCAATCTATCACTGATGTTTAAAATAAATTTCAGTTCGTATTTATATACATAGATTGTTTTCGTTAAAGAAATTAACACTACTTAGGGAACTGTACCACATGACGTAGGTTTTTTATTAAATATTGTGTTTTTGAATTATTAAATCAAGCTCTTAGGCAAAATTTTTAATTAATTGTTTTATATTTTTTTATTTTTTTATATATAGATACATATTTATAAGAATTTCACACCTAAAAAAAAATGTATCTGTTACCACATCATGATGTTGATCTCATCACTAAAACTGTAAAGCACTACAGTATTGTCTAAAATCCCAGTAAGGCCATAAAGTTATGAATTTAAAGAAATCTTGTCTTTGAATATTAAATCAATAAAGAATAAGTTTAAGTTTTGTATTAATAGGTGCGGTATGGGTTTTATGATGCTGCAACTGCTCGGTATTCGAAAATGCTGAAAATATGAAGCCTACAGCGATCTGGTGGAGCACACAATTTTTAGACGACACTAGCCATAAAGACCACCAAGCCCCAAATTTTGAAAAACGATCTCCGGAATCAAAAAAATTTCTGGGGTGAATTGAATGTTTCCCAAATGCAATAAGTCGTATGTTAGTGATTTGATAAAGAAGATACTTTTTCTTCATTACGCTCATGTAAACTCTTTATGATGATGATCTTTAAAGATCAGAAAGACAAATATTCCTATTTCCATTTTCGAACCATTTGTATTCATCTCTACTAGGAAACACGTAGGAGTAGAGATTAATAAAGTCACGGTTATGCAACAGGGGCACTTTATGCCGCGGATTCCTGGAAATAGAGATCTATTGGCAGTTGTGCTGATGCATGTTACTCCTCTTATTTTGGTCGAGCTGAGATTGGTTGGTTTCGTGGGAGATTGTCAGCAGACTACATAAGTTACCGTATGTAGCAGACGTCTGCTTAGGTTGTGATCAACACGATTCTTTGCCAGCTTACCAACGTGCACCATTTCATCAGCACTGAAGTCTAACCTTCTGATCTCAAGCATATGTATTACAAGGTATGGTTAATTTCAAAGGATATAGTGTGCCGAAAAAAATACGTTGACAACGAGTCTCTAAGTGATGTGATTGAAAAGTGGTCACAGAGACCAAGGGCCTTTGTTAAAACAAAATCGGACTAGCTTTACTTTTCGGATTCAAAACACAACGCGTGTTGGTTTGCTTTTACGATTCTAAGGGCGTTGTCCACAAAAAGTTCGTTCCACTGGGTAATTCTATCTTGGTCCTTTTAAGCGTTCGGTGTTTTCGATTCGTTGTATTCGGCCAGAATATCGCGCAGAAGGAAGTTGGCGTTTGTTGCATGATAATGCGCCATCTCATCGTGACCACCACTTGTGACCGACTTTTTTAATAAAAATCACATTTTAACTATCAACTGCTTTAACTTTTCGGAAAAATGTTTTTGCCGATGAAGGGAAAGCATTTTGTGGACGTAGAAGCCATCCAAAAGGTTTGTACCGACATCCTAAAGGACATCCCGGCCGACGATCTAAAGACATGCTTTTAGATCATGCAAATCTCTGTATTGAATCGAAAGGGGACTATTTGGAAGAAAATAAATAAGTTTTGCAAAAAAAAGTTCTGTTCCTTTAAAAAAGATCTGTTTACTTTGGAACGCGCCTTGTACACATGGGTATAGTGGACCATCTGTTTGTTTCTTTTTGAATCATAATGCTATTTTGATATTGACAGCACTTATGCACTCAAAAAATTAACAGGAAAATAGTATTATCTTTTCGCGGAAATATTGCAAAGTTACTTCCGAAGTCGGTGTTGCCGAAACAGTGCGAATCTTGAAAAGAAATTTCGGTCGAAATAATGCACCAACTTCAGCTGGTGTACGCAAGTTTGTGATGAAAGTTCGTGAGACTAATTTGCTGATAAATAGCCGAACATACATATTCCTGTGTTCGTCATTTGGGTTCAACGAAGAATATTGCAGCTTTTTGCAGGTTTTTGGAGTGGGAGCATTATTAGCCAATTTTTATTCCATGACAACAATGGAAGAAACGTTACAGTCCGTGGAGACCCTTACCGGGGCATGTTTATCTATTGTTATGGTCAGAAATTGAGGATTTGATCTTGGCCGAGCTATGGTTCCAGTAAGATGGGGCTACCTGCCACACAAGCCGTCCAAGACTCGATTTATTGCAAACTAAGTGCAATAACCGTGTAATCAGTCGTTTTGGTAATGTTGCTTGGCCGGCATGAAGCTCCAATTTGACGCCATTGGACTTTTTTTTGTGGGATGCCATTAAAAATCGATGCTATGTGAACAATCCAGGGACTATTCAGGTACTCAAGAATATTATTGGTGAAGCTATTCGTGAAATAGAGACCGTAACTATCGAAAACGGATCGGAAAATTCTGTTTACAGGATAGTCTAAGGCCAAGTCAGCCGAGGCAGTCATTTGAATGAAATGACTCCATTATCTAACATCCAATGACTGTCACTGTTACCTATGCAACTGTTGATCTTAGGGTAGTGAATCTTTTACCTTCAAACAACTCCTCTCAAAATAAGTTAAACATCTAGTTTAAATATCGGTTTCTCATATGATACACATCCATCATTCTCATTGGAATTACTAGAAGAAGTTCCCCGAGCTCAGAGGTTAAAATTATTTCAATAAATCAAACAAATACGAAATTATTTTATATGTACATTATACATTATATATATTAAATAGTAATAAGAATTAAATTGAAAATTAGTTTACCATTGAAACACTAAGTTAGTTAGTTGGTAAGACATTTTGCTTTGTACTTTTTTAAACTTAAAAGTGCAAGAAATTAAATTAAATAATATAATTAATAAATAAAAATATTTTCACCTTCCCAAATATGGGATTTCTGAGATGGGAATTTTACCAGTAGCAAAAATACCAGACTTTCCAGCAACTGGAGCAGAACTTGCAATTTTCTCAACGTCATTTGGTGGAACAGATTCAGATCCTGGTTGAGGTATGACTGTATCCGCAGCTACTAGGGTAACAACCACCAATAGGACAAACGCAGTGCAGAACTTTGAATAAAATTTTAATAATATTTTATTTTTTAACGTTTGTTTTTTTGTTTTAACTTACCTTCATCTTTATCTACTGAATTAATGCCTTTTACTGATGCTTTGTGTAAATTTCTGTTCGCATTTATATACGGTTTGAGGTGGCAAAGAAATTAGCACTATTTTATGCACAGAATGTGAAACATTTCATTGTTTTTTTATTTTTTTTTTTTTGCTAACTGAAACACGTTTTTTGATGTCAGTTGATTAAGCGTTTTTTTCTTTATTTAGATTAGATTGAAAGCTTAACCTTTTCTTTAGAAAATATAGTGGACACATTAGCTCGAATTATTAAAGAGAAGTTATAGGATGAAATTTGAAGTTATGTAAGATCATTAAAACACGACAAATCGGATAAACAAAGAGGGTTCACGACCTACCTGACAAAGAGACGACGAGACAATATAAACGACAAACTACTACCAAATTTGTAACCGTGAAGCATAAAGTTAGATGGTCACCTTCAAATGGGGTCTCTCTTTCGAATTATAAGCTGCTAGACCTGGTGAGCAAAAATGTATCAGTGAATTTGCAAGGTAATTACGCACACATTCACAAATGAACGAATTGTGGAGGGGATGCTGTACTATAACAAAAAATTCGTGGTGAATTTGCTAAAAAAATAAAATTTAAAATGTGACGTATATTTTAAATTATTGATACTACTTTTCTAATGAAAAACAAAATGAAACTTATAGAAAACCTACAATACGTCTGGAAAGGATGGTATAATACCCTATCATTCTTCCTTTGTATCAGCCCTCATAATATGGGAGTGGTGTATTATGTTTTTGAATTGAGATGCAACGAAACCCTCGAAATTACATTATACTAAAAGTGGGCATGGTCACATATGTGTGTATGATTTATGGGTTAATTATAGACGAGATAGAGGTGTTCACACCTAAACATTTGGTGTAAATATTTCTTTTTTTTTTATTTTTAAAATATTTTGCACTTGTACTGTATTTTTTTTCTCTAAAAACATTTTTTTTAGATTTTTTGATGCTTAGTGGTCTGCTATTCTTGATTTTTTTAAAAGTTTCAGAGCGATATGGGAGTGTGTATACAAGTTCCTATCATGCTCTAGAAAATCTGAAAGTGACAGAACACATTATTTGCTTGATCTTTAAATATCTATAGAGCATAGAGTAGCAGATAAGGACTGTTTGGATTAGGATCTACCATTCTGGGGTATATAGTTGAATTTTAAGAATTAAATAACTGGGAAGGGAACTGAATTAGGGATATATTTGGAAAAAAAATAAATATACATATAACCGTATTTTAACTCGAAATATGCCCTAATTACTTCACTTTCGGACTACTGAACTGGAAGTTCGAGGTTCGAGTCTGAGACAACACCAAAACGTTTACACAGACTCACCTCTCGCGAGCGTCTGACAAACATCCGACAGTAAAACTGTCATGATAAATCATCTCTCGGACGCGACCTTAAACAGTAGGCCATGTTTATGTTTGTATATGTAAATAGAGGTACTCCCGGAAGTATCCGTACACCGACAGAAATTGCATCAATTAATAGTTTAACTCGCGGTTTATTTTATTAATCGCCTCTACTACGTTGGGTCAATCTTTCTTTGGTTAAAATGTTAAACTTACTGTATAGCCTCGCTGGTAGTTTTATTGTCGTTTCATGCACGATTTTCGGTCCATCGGGGGCGATATAGGACACGTAAGTATCGATTTTCCCATAGCTGTCACCATCTCTTACCATCAACTGCAGTTTTCGGACACTTGCTTAAGTATCTTTGGTATAACGACTACTGTAATATCGTCAGCTCCACCACACTCAGCCGATGCAATTTCAGTATGCTATGAATGCTATAATTCATTGAACTGGGCCTAACACTGACCCCTGAGGAACTTTTCCGGTAGTTTTGTATAACTTACTTACTTACTTAACGGGCTCCCGACCCGTGAAGAGTCTCTGCCTGAGACACAGCAGCCTTCCACTCTCTTCGATCCCGGGCACGCTGCTTCCAGTTATCTAGACCAAGCGCTCTGGCATCCGCGATAGCTTGATCCTTAAAACGGAGGTTCGGTCTTCCTTGTCTTCTCGAACCTGGGGGCTGTGATTCGAAGATCCTCTTTGCTGGAGCATTATTGTCCATTCGCTCGATGTGGCCGAGCCAGTGTAGTCGACGTGGTTTGGCTTTTTGGACTACATCCACATCCTGGTACAGCTCATAGAGTTCGCGGTTATATCTTCTCCTCCATTCGCCCTCCTCGCATACGGGACCGAATATCCGACGAAGAATTTTTCTTTCGAAAGTGTTCAGTATTTGCTCTGCTTTCCTGCTTGTCGTCCAGCACTCGGCTCCATACAGCAGAACTGGCAGGATCAAAGTTTTGTAGAGCATACATTTCGTCTTTCGAGTTAGGAGTTTTGACCCCATTTGTATCGCCAAACCGAAGTAGCAGCGGTTTCCTAGGGTAAGTCTTCGTCGAATCTCCACTAAGTTGTCATTCGTGGAGTTGATATTTACTCCGAGGTAGGTAAACTCCTTAACCACTTCGAAGTTACTGTTGCCAACAGTGACGTTTTGTCCTAGGCGGTGGACAGATGCTTCTTTGTTTGTTGACAACATGTATTTGGTTTTGTCCTCATTCACTTCAAGGCCAACACGTTTCGCCTCTTCTTCAATTGCCGTAAAAGCCTCTAACACGGCGCGCTGGGAGCGACCGATGATGTCGATGTCGTCTGCGTATCCCAGCAACTGGACAGATTTGTTGAAGATAGTGCCTTCCGTGTTTACACCTGCCCTGCGCACTATCTGTTCCAGCACAAGATTGAAGAAGTCACATGATAGCGCATCCCCTTGCCGAAATCCGGTGCATGTTTGGAATAGTTCAGAGGAACTGTTGCCGAATTGCACGTTGCACCGCGTGTTATCCAGCGTCACGCGGCACAGCTGGATCAGTTTAGCCGGGATCCCAAATTCGGCCATCGCCTTGTAGAGCTCAAGACGATGAATGCTATCATATGCGGCTTTAAAGTCGATGGTCGCCTTTAATGGCCTTTTGTCCACTGGCTCCGTCAATATGTCACTATCAAAAGGTTGTTAAGTACCTAGTTTGTATATTAAATGTAAATTCCAGAAACGGATTCCCTAGAGTCCATACTCTGGCTCGGCTAGTTTTAGAATCTAGTTCAAGGCAAGCAGGAACTATTTTTTAGTTTCATAAGTGTTTCGTTGAAAGGTGGATGCCATAGCATATTGATTAACTGATGCAGCTGAATGTTGCCAAGCTTGGTATCTATATTCCGACTGTTTATCATTCTCACAATTCAACTTATTTGGTTTGGTATATATGGAATGGTTAATATCAACGTTTATTAAAGATCTCTTTATTGCACCGATTCTTACATTCCTAAACAACATTGAATTACTACAAATGAGGCAAGTGAAGTGTCGCAAAATGATGTAGCGGAGATAGATCCCATTGTCAAAGCGTGCAACAAATATGCATGTCTATAAGTTATACCCTTAGAAGTCAAAATTATTTCAATAATAATCAAACACAATATAATTTTATATGTGTATAAATATGTATGTATGTATATAAGAAATAGTAATATGAATTGATTTGAGAGTTAAGTTTCGGAATGCATTTAATGCTAAGACATTTTGCTTTGTATTTTTTTAAACTTTTAAGTGCAGTAAGCTTAATTAAATAATATAATTAATAAATAAAAATATTTTCACCTTCCAAAAAATGGGATTAGTGAGATGGGAATTTTACCAGTAGCAAAAATACCAGACTTCTCAGCAACTGGAGCAGAATTTGAAATTTTATCATCGTCATTTGGTGGAACAGAACTAGATCCTGGTTGCGGTATGACTGTATCTGCAGTTACTAGTGTAACAACCAGCACGAGGACAAACGCAGTGCAAAACTATGTATAAAATTTTATTATAATTTAATTTCATTAAACTTTGTAATGTATTTTAATTTACCTTCATCTTAATCTACTGGATTAATATCGGTTACTGATGCTTTGTACAAATTTCCATTCGCATTTATACTCGTAAAGAAATTTGCTTTAATCTATGCATAGAATCTTAAGTATTTCATTAATGTTTTCTTAGTATTTTCTTGTAAACAGAGAACAAGTTTTTTACACGTTTTTTTTATGTCTGTTTAATAAGAATATGTTTTGATCTAGTGGAAAGCCCTGGTAGGTAGCTCTGTAGTATTAATATTAATGCAATTAAAAGAAATAAATAGTAGTATTTATATTTATATAAATTATAGTATTTAGTATTAAAATGCAATGTAGTCGTGTCGACGAAGATCGTACACAAACCTAGCCATATCGTTAATTTATGCAAAGATAGGGAGTCAAGTTTGCAGTACAAAGCTGATGCATAATTGATGTAGAGAACGAGTAAGATTTTAACTAATCTCAGTTTCGTATTTACAAGAGTAAAACTTGAGATTAACCAGAGTTTATCATTAACCACCGTAAATTCGTCCCAGAGTGTAGTTAATGTGGCTTACTGGGGAGAGAGAGCAGTTAATCTTAAAACCCAGTCTCCACGAACTGCAAATGTGTATCAATGAGGTAAATTGTCAACACTAGTTTGATACTGTAATTTTTTTTTGGATATTAGGATCAGTTGAGATTTTGTTGGGTTTAGCGTCAGGCCATTATGTAGCTTTCAACCTAATAATATGCCTAATAGGCATGGATAAATATATTTGTACATCATCCGAATAGAAATGAATGTAAGCATTTGAGCAAACTTTCAGAAGGTCATTAATAAACATGGAAAATATATTAGGAACCAATATTTAGCCCTGAGGTACTCCTGCAGGGACATTCCTCACTTCAGAGGATTTATCTCCTACTACAACCCTTTATCAGCGATTACTGATGAGACGCACCGAACTTTCATTGCACCCAAAAAACCTTCTCAGGTTCTGAGAAAGGATTGAATGATTGACAGTATCAAAAGCTTTGGAAAAGTCGAGGCGGCAGAGTACTGTGATAAAGTCCAAGTCATAGTTGATCCTTATATCATCGAGAATTTTAACCATAGCTGTAGAAACACTGTGGTTGGCTTGTAAACCAGACTGGATCGAGGCAAGTAGGTTATGTTCATCGAAGTGACTCGAAATCTGCTTGGCGAAGATTTTTCCCAAAACTTTTGATAAGTAAGGTAAAATACGTAACCACTAAGATGACTTTCTCATATCGAGCGGATGGACAATAGCGCTCCGTCTTAAAATTCACCCTCAAGTGACCAAAATAGAGGACGCATAGATAAGAAACTAATTAGCTGCCTAGGTCTTCCAATGTTTGGGATTATTCTGGACAATAATACTACTGCCTGCAAAACTTACTCCCCTCTGATTATCAGGTGCTTTTTTGAGGTTAAATCAATGGTCTAGGAATATTCAAAGCGATTTGATGTGCGAACTCCATTTTTCTTGCTTATTAGACCTGCTTCCGACTTGTGGTCTGTCAGTTATAGACCTGATGCTTGAAGCTATAGTTTCATATCGCCTCTCATGTTTTCGGATACTTTTGCTAGTGTCTTTGCTACATTGACCACTGCGATATCATCAGTCCGTCGTTCTTAGTATGCCATCCTACTACTAATACTACTAACACTGATCCTTAAGGAACTCGTCCTGTGACTTTATAGAATTTAAGCTTTAGATAATGGCATGGTCACATGAAATGCTCTATATTCAATAAGTTAGGCTATCTGTTATGATATTTTAAGGATCCAACCAAACTGTGCTACATGCAATAATGGCGATTAAGAGACAGAAGAATTGGCGGCACCTCTTCGAATCCACTTAATAAAAAGGACATCAACAAACTTGGAATACAACAATACGGATAGCTGACGGGCTAGAGAAGTGTTGTTATTTTGATGCCCAATTCATATGAGTGTGTATAGATTAAATGTATCGCAGAGAGAGGTCCTTACATAGCTTACAAAGAATGAATAGGTACTACAAATAAACTGTTTTTTAGTTTCTACGTGTATTTTAAGACTCAAATGGTAGGACAATAATATTGCTTAACATAATTCCAAAAACAAAGTTCACCTTTCATATGTACATATGTATAAAGATTTACAGAAATCAATTCCTTGATCGATAGTTCGAACCTGAAATTGGTTGTGTAAGTGGAACTGCTGGAACTGCGGCAGACTTAATTCCAGAAGGCTGAACAATTCCTCCACTTGATGCAATGTTGGACTTGGGAGCGATAGAAGGAGACTTTTGTAGTGAGTCAATGCCTTTTAATGGACCCGAAGCTGATTGCGGAACGACAACATCGGCAGTGGCAACGGCAACAACCACCAAGAGAGCTAATGCAATGATGAACTATAAATAAAAGAATTTTATTTTAAGATTTTGAAAATCCTTATGGTTTATATATAACTCACTTTCATGTTGATTTGTTGAATTGAGTATTTGTTTTGATTTGTTGAATTGTAACTTGCAACTGATGCCTTTGGTAAAATTGTATTCGCATTTATACAAATTCAATTGGTAAAGAAATTAACACTTTTTAGTGATGGGGTTTTTCGTCAACTAATGAATAATCAAAGTTTATTAAACGTTCTATCACTTCAGTTAGATAGTTACAACGTCAATTCGATTATTCACACAAAACATCTAATTTTTTCATCAATATTTGTAAACATTTGTTGAATACTTGTCTGTAAAGCTGTTCGTTCTAAAGATGGAAATATTTGTTTTGAATCATCATTTGTTTTGGTTTCATTTAAAAATATCGCACCCAAATTAACTTGTCTGTGGTTTACGCATATGTCATTGATATGATTATATGTACGTGTTTAACGCGTGCCGAATTCAAATGAAGGTAAGGTCAAATGAGTCAAGTAAGATCTTACTTGCCGGAAGAAGGCATGACTTTTGGAGGAAAACAAGGCTTCACTCATAAGCAGAAGTCCTCTTGGTACGAGAGAAAGAAGTTGCATACATACATATGTATGTAGGTCAAAACTGGTCGTTTTTCAAGTTGAACTTAGAATGTTGTAATGAGAAATAAGGATTCCATCTCATCTCTCAGGTAAAGGAAATCTGGTCCAAATCTCAAAAAAGGAAATGCATGACTGGGTTGTTCATATGTATGTATGTACTTGCACTTACTTGTAAGAACTGTTCAGCTTTCTGAAACTGAAAGTATAACACACTTAGCCTCTTCGAATGCAAGAACCCTAATAATAATATGTCGGCGTTGCATGTAGTCGCATATGTCCTATAATCCTCAGATATTATTTTATCCTAATCCTGGATAGAGGGGTTCAGTGTTCAGTGGACGACATTGCGATACTTAGATCAGAAAATTTAATCATCATGGTGGCTGATGAAGTCTGTCGTAAATAAATTAAAAGAATAATCAAGCTTAACCCGTCTATTACCGAATTGGTACTGATCATACAAACGTACGAAGTACTATGTATCACACTCCCAAAATTCAAGGCAAAATTCAAGTGCTGAAATTAGTTGGCCACGCCACATACTTCGGAGATTTTCTCGAAAAACCTAGGGATAACCAAGAATACGATTCAAGATCAGCCACAGCTTGGATCTTTGAAGAAGATTACTGTCAAATCTGACGTTGTTTTCGCAATTGCAGGATAGATGAGCCGGCCAAAGAAGACAAAAGCTCCCTATAAAATCCATAAAGTTCAAAACCAATACTGCACCCAATAGAACAACAAACAGCAAGTGGAGCAATATTAATTCATATATCTCGTCCAAGTAGAAACGGCTAGATTTGAAAATAATGATAAGAGCAGGAAAGGCTTAAGCTATTGAATGGGCACTCTTCCTAGGGCATAATCTGGTCGTAGTTGATCGATTTCTTTTAATTGTTTACCATTGGGAAAGGTATTTTCAAAAGAAGAAGCTCAGAACTTTCAGAGTAGCAGTGTGCAATGTGTTAGTCTCTAGCCAACTAGTCTGGTAGGTAGTCATGCAGATGGGAAAGAAGCTGTAAAGACGACGACGAGCACTGATGACAATGACTTTCTTTCTATGCACATGGCCGTTTTTTATCGACATCGAGAAGAATTATCTGCGGTGAGTACTTATTCGAAGATCTGAGTGACCGGAATATAAATTTAAAATAAAAATTGGCTAATACTCGTACAGCAATCGGTTGCCCATTCTCTGAACTCTGTATGTTGGTAATTTTTTTAAAATTGAAAATCAGCCACTTATATCTGTAATAACATTTATAGAAATATACTTTGGAATACCAAGCGATTACAGAATTTTAATGAACTAAAATCAATAACAACAAATAATTATGTAGATGTGAATTCGGTTTGAAACCATTTTGTTTATTTTATTTAATGCTGCTTGAAGGTTTTTATCCTTTTCGATGCTTTAGTATTTAACCTGATTTATTAAATTTAATAATTAATTAATTTAATTTTTCTGTTTATTTAAACAGAAGTTTAAATTATACTTTAGCACCGAGCGACTTAAACTTAAGGTTTAAACTCACATAATCGTTTAGTTAAACTTTAGTTTAAACTCCCACTATGAAACCGGGCATTAGTTGGCTTAACAATCGGTTTTTGGATAATTTGAACATTATGAATAGGTTTTTTTATAACAGTTTTTTGTGGCACTGGTTTTTGAATGATAGGTTTTTGAACAACAGGTTTTGGAAGAATTGGTTTCGGAATGACAGGACTACCTCTCGGAACATGTGGACTATACTTGACAGCTGGTGCTTTGTACACAATTGGAACGGGTTGACTGACAACTGGTTTTGATATAATTTTATTAGCATGGGCTGCAGCTACCAGCAAAATGAATGCAAAGAGGATCTAAAATCAAACAAAATGGTAAGTTGTTAAATATTTTCTTAAATTATCCTTAAAAACGATACTTACTTTCATATTGGTATTTGGTTGGAGAAGTGAAATAGAACTGATGCTTGTCATATTAATTCATTGCGCTTTTATACTTAGTTAAACAAAAGAATTTAAATTCATTTAAGGATAAATTAGCAGAATATTTAAGCATTTGTTTGTAAAGACTAAAAGGTCATTTTTAAAAGTGCAACAGTTCATTGCTTTAATATTTATTGCATCGATAAGTCGTTACCCTGATCTATTGTATATTTATAAATTAACACATGTCCATTGATCATTTAGCTTAGGTATGTGAATTCAACAGAAATGGAAAGATTTGACTTAAATGAGATACCCTCCCAAATTAATAATAATATTGTTTATTTTTTTGTTTGAATGCCAGTGGGCTTACTCATTGATAGTGTACAGATATAATTTAATATAAATTTATTTGTTCAATTTATTGTTCAAGTTTATGATGTGATTTATTATAAATAAGTATGCATGTACAAATTTGAGCTCAGAAAAGTCTAAAGGAACTTATACAGGAACTTATCATTTCCACAAGTCAGACCATCCCGAGTTACTAAAATAAAATGAAAACATAATGAATCTCCTCCAGTAAGAAATCATTTGAACTACTGTTGGATACTCACTTCCCTCAATTTAAACAGTTCCATTTTACAGCCGAAATTGTTTTTCTCAAAACGTAGCTTTCACCGGGGTCGGATGGTATAGTTTTTTTTTTTAAATGCAGAAATCTTCAAACATTATCCTCCTCTGGCTAACAGCTTTCTTCAAAGGATGCTTAGATTTAGTCCACATATCCAAGTTGTACAGGGAGGTGAACGTAGTCTTCATACCCGAAGTAGAAAAAGGCCATCTGTGTTTAGTGCTGCGCACATAGATATTTCAAAAAACTCATTCCTCTCACTACATGCAAATGATCACCTCAGCCGTACGTAGTTAGAGTGAGTAACCTCAGTACATACAAATAGGTCTCACCTAAGACGGTTCATAGGTTCACGGCACACAGAGCGCCGTGACATCTTTATGCACGAGAAATAGTCAGAGACAATCCTTACATATGCACCTTTTGATATCAGACGGAACCTTTATCCAAAAGTTTAGGCGAATTGAAAAGGCACAGCCTGCCACACGAAACCCAAACATTTTGAATCGCCCAGTACGATTTTAACGTCATACTTAGAACATTGATCATATGTTTTGTCGAGGAGCATTTTTTGGTGGCGTCGTCCTTGTCCTCTGTGAGGGCATGAGCGAATGTTCGCGACTTTAGCCTGCGAATTTAGATGTCATAAGACGCTCACTCACGTGTCGACTTCTAATCTAAGTCTGCCACGTATGACGAATCCACATCCAAATAAGCGATGCTTCTGTTCTCTATAGCAATCACCTCTTTATGCCCGGTCCATTCCATAGCAGTTCCTGGATGGCGGTGATATGTGCATTATAGGAGTCTAAGGCCTCTGAGAGTTGTTCGGCTGCACGTTTCCTGTTAAGGGTCTGAACAATTCACGTGCAGATCTGAAAGTCGTTGTCCATATCACGTTTGCTGGGGTCAACCACATTTGAATCATTCTTTTCCAAGGCCATTGGTTGATTCGCAAGTATTTGTTTTTTTTCGGGAAGTTACCCCGACTGTTACTGCTTTAAGAAAATTACAAAGATTTGTCGTTATTTTAAATAATCTACAGATTTATCGGTGGGACATAGTGTGAGCATTGTGATATGCAAATATTAGGGTAGGGATTTGAATAATGAAGAAGTAAAAATGATTTTCAATAACTTCTTTGTCTCTGGAATTTATGTAACAGTCGTGGTATACCGTGAAATACGAGATGCCCTGCATGAATGTCAATAGCACAGTGCTCAGTAATGATATCAAATAAGTTCCATACTTCACTGCAACTAAGCTTAACCAGAAGTGATTAGATTGTCTAGCTGTATTATAAGTATTAGTAATAATTTTACCAATGACCGCATATACATAACTATATGTATAAGTACCAATATATAAATACATAGGTACAATGCTAAGCTTTATACTTTTTTGAAAACTACAAATTACCGATTCCATCCTCATCTAATAGTATTTAACAAAAATACAAATAAATCACTCTAAAATCCAATTCAGTTGTCTCCGCAAATTTAGCAACTCATCCCGATACGCCTATCAAACAACGAAATATATAAAACTAAAATCAAAAAAAAAGACAAAAATCGTTCAAGTATACAGATAAGCAACTCGTCTTACTTACCGCTTATTACCTATCATTATCTTCCCCCGGGGTATTTAATTATTTGGTAATAAATTAATAAAAACTGATAACCTAGCGCGCACATCAGTGCCACTGGACTATTAAAAAACTGGTTTAACCTCAAAGTAAACACACTACACACTCGAAACTAAACAACATAATTGCGTTTGGGTCGTTGGTTTCGTGACAGTGCTCTTTTCCATAAGCATGTACTCAAATGATGCAGCAATGTATTTTTTTTTCTTACTGTAAGGTCCGAGTATAATTGGTTACATATCTATTATCTCATACATTCATAAAATCATTTCATTACAAGTCGTGTTTACATGACAGGCACTAGATTTATAACATAAAGCAGAGATACTTTATCTTGTCGTATTAAAGTCGTGAATAATAACTAAGTATGTCTAAGGTTTTTCTTGTCTGCGAATCTAATAATGAAATCGTTATAAAATTTGAATGAAAAATAAACTCAATCTTAGAGGTTCCCATTTTGAAAAGATTTACAAAGTGAAGAATCGTGAACATTTCGGTTAACACAGATACAATTCGTTAAGAAATTACAAGTACATGTTTTCGAAATAGAAATTTTGAGTTAAACAATGCAGTATAATTCAGTGATATTTTGAAATCAGATTCCGTTAATTTGCAATAAGCAAATAATTATTTTATTACTTTTCCTCATCTCATATAAAATGTCATTCCAAACATTGCCAATCAAATTTCTTTCCAAAGTCGGGAAAATTTAGACCAGCAAATCAATTTTACACTTTTGCAAATCGAAATAGCTGGGTCCGGGAAATTTTTTAGGCTTCTGAAGGCACTACTCTATGGTGCACACAATGACATAAATAGTTTCTGACTTAAATTGAAAATTATGTACGTACATATGTATGTACTTTTTAAACAATCTATTGTCGTGTGGTTGATGGACTTGATAAAAATTGTTTCAAATATGATATTTAATAGAACAATTGTAGTAACCGATGGCATAGAAATTGCAGCGGGAAGTTTTATTATCGAAAATGGTCTGCAACAAGGCACAGTATATTCACCCATTCTTTTTAGTATTTTCTAAATGCACTACTTGAAGGTCAGGGAAGGTTTGCCAATGAGATTATATGCATTTTACCCACACGCATCAAAAGTTTTTCAACAAAAATGCAAACATTTTGTTCCGATTAGAATTTAAAAATAAATTTTGGAAAATGTGAAGTTTTATTGCTTCGAACAGTCTTAAGTATTACTAACCATGTCAAAAAAAAAGGATTTGGAAAATCTAAGGATAACAAGTCTCTCTTGTTAGCGCGATCTTTGGTATACTACCTCCAGTTGCGCACTTCAAGTTGATTGAGGTCTTCGTCTACTGCGACCTTTAAATCGATAAAAGGATGGTAAGTATCGATCTGGAGTTCTTGCATTTTTTCCAGGATCTGCCGTAGTGTGAATATTTGGTCGGTTGTGAACTTTCCTGCTCTGACACCACACTGATGGGGGCCAATCAGGTTGTTGACGAAAGGCTTGAGACGCTTACACAATATGGCAGATAGGATACTGATACCTCTGTGTTTGGGGCAGTTCAGGGGATCTCCTTTCCTGTGGGTTGGCCAAACTATGATGAGGTTCCATTCATCAGGCATACTTTCCTCCGACAAAATCTTGGAAATGAGTTGGTGTGTGCTCTCCACCCAGCCATCTCCCGCTGACTTAAATAGCTTGGGTAGTAGGCAGTCCAGTTGAGTTTGGATATTCCTATCCTCACTTCATTCTGGTCGGTTAGACGGTAGTCTCGGTTTTCATCGTCCAGGTTGAATGGTTCGTTCTGTCTGACAGGGAAATCCGGGTCGTTGTCGCCGTTTAACAGTTTGCAGAAGTGATTTTTCTATGTCCACAGCACCGACTGCGACTCAACTACAAGGTTTCCTTGATCATCTCCACAGGTCTCTGTTCGGGTCTAGTTGCCTTGACACGTTCTTTTTACTTTTTGGGAAAACTTCCGAGCATTGTTCCTGAAATAGAACCTTTCTAATTCTACTCCAGAGATACTACTCAACTATCTATTAATCATTCTAAGACAGACTAGATCTGCCAGCTGTTATCCTATTCAGGATTATACTCACTGTCGAATGTCTTTACAGAATAGCCGAAGTTTCGTTAGCATGTTGAATTTTTCGTCAACACTTTTCAAATCACTCATCATTATTGGCAAAGTGACGTATCACCTCAACGTTATGTAAGAAAACAATAACATAAAGTCAATAAATTTTCTTACAAAGGCGCACGTAGTTTCCGTATCGGTAAAGTTAGTGATGTCAAACGTAAGTCTTGTAAACGCGTGCTTAAGCACGTTTATCGCAATTTACATATTTTATTCCATTTATTGTGTCTGGCATATAAAATGGACGGAATAATGGGTAAATTGTAATTCTTTTAGTGTTACTGCGCTGCAAGTCATCTTAAGATTAGCAGTAACCAGTATACACAAGTTCTTCAATGAAGGCTTTAACTTTGGAACTAAGAAGTGCATTCCTGTGAACTTACTTATTAAATGTCCAGCAGATTATAAGTCAGTCGATGCATGCAAGGTATTCAGCTACATGAATCATTTGAAGATTTGAAATTATGAACATCAAACAAAATATAATTTTCTCCCAACACTGTAGTAGAATGTATCACATTGAAGTCTGGATGCCGTGAGACTCGGATGTTGTATAAAAAAAATTCATTATAGTTAAGGGCGACTGAAAACCCTGTAGATACTATCGAATGGAGAAGAAAGTGTATAACACTTAGGTCCTTGTGGACCCATTGTACTGCCCGATAGGGGTTTGATCTTTTACTGTTTTTTTCCTAGTTAATTTCTTATTCTGGTTGGTGAATAGGATATCGAACCATCGTGATGTCCTCCGAAACCTAGAAAGATTGTAAAGTGAGACATCAGATAGATCTTGTAGATTCTCCTCCTTACATGACATAGGCTTGGACAGTGACATACATAGGTTGTGGGGTGTATCCTCGTCGTCACATCCTCTGCATACGTTGTCATAATTGAGTTTAAGTTTCATTGTGTGGTTCCTTAGGGCATTATGCTCATTGAGTGCACCTAACAACATTGACAGCGATTTCCTGTCATTTTGTAAGAGTTCGTTGGTTGTGACCTCGATATATCCTGGTGGTAAGCGATTTCCATCTATAGTTGCCTGTTATTAGGATTTTACGTTCAATCCATTGAAGTGTTCGATTTTGGTCCATTGCAGACCTTTTCTTGCAAGTTTATTAGCTATCGCGATTCCGGTTATATGATTGTGACCGGGAAACGGGGAGTAATATTCTTTAGTAGGAAACATTATTTTAATGACCGCCAGACTATCAATAAATTTTGTGATATTATCTCGTGGTATTGCCATCATAGATTCCATAATGGCTGCCTTTGTGACTAAGAATACACTGCTGTATTCAGGAGGTCTGATCGAGCTGTGTATGTTTAGTTTCACGGAGAATGTACCGGCTGTGTAGATATGTAGATATAGATGTTTTTTATTGGTTTTCCATTCTATTCTACTTGGAAATTTGACCCGAAACCAATCAAGTAATGATTTCAGAAAACGCGTTACACTTTCTCAATGATATAAATATTTTAAACGCCCTTGCAATGGGGAGCCCTAAAGACCTGCTTATTTCACTTCCCGAATAAGTAGGAAGTAATAATAATATCTCACCATCTCCAACTCCACTGTCATGATCGATGTCATTTAATTGAGAATCCATAGTACGAGTACATCAATCGTTTGATTGTTCAGCAAATGGGAAAGCCCATTAAATATCCAAATTAGCCACCATTGAAGCACGCAAAGGTAATGATATTATGGGATTTAAATTGCAAGACAGCTTACATTACTGGATTCATCTCTAGTGTACATTATGTAAGCGAATTAAAGTGAATGTATTTTTCTTACAACTCATATAGCTAATGAATTCATACTTACAGTGAAAGAGAATCACGAATACATAATAAACATTGACACTCAGTCTCCAAAGATGAATTTTTTTAAATTATATATTTGTCACTTAGGTACCTACTCTCTACTGCTATTTGTTTAATAATTCAGTTAACAGTGTAATTTTGTTAAAGTCTTTTGTACTTCCAAATGATTACGATGCATTAATTATAATGAACAGATATTTAACGAGAAGTAAAATAACGACTTTAAAACAGGTCCCAAACGTGCAATTAATTAAGTGCATATTCACACAATGGCACACGCAGTAAATGTTTGGACATGAACAAAGCAAACAATTATGTTGCGAATGTACATAGTACATGTAGAGGGAGAGTTATAATTAATATCGAGCTTCATTATTTCAGTTCAGGGAACTGGTGCTGTTTTATTGATTTTGTGATAATTACTACAATTTCAACAAAATGGATTAAAGTTTACTGATTGCTCTGATTTTTAATGAATGATTTTAATGACTCAGTGCTAACAGATTCATATTCGCGTATATGTGGTACGAAGTTCTACATAATTAAACCAATCCCATATTAATTGTCCTTTGAGCCTATATTTTTATTCAACCATGGTGCAACAATGCTTTGTTGCTTGTGGGTAGAATTTTTTAAACATGAATCTCTTGTTTATTTAGCTGACACTGCAACCTTAAAAAGCAAGTTTGATCAACGAGAAGGGGTACACAACATTGGCGAACAGAACGTCACTATAGACATCTCTATGCTTGAGGTAGTAAGGAACTATGTCTACCTTGGCTCTACTATCTATTATGACGACAACATCTTAGCAGAAATAAAACGAAAACTAACTCGCTGTTTCTTTGGGGTGAGAAGGCAGGCTGGGTATTAAGACCCTATCCCGAACAATTAAGGAAATTCTAAATATATAAAACCTTCATCATCCCAGTCCTACTTTATGGCGCTGTAACATGGACTATATCGAAAGCGGATGAAGATGTTCTCGGTCGTTTCGAGAGAAAACTTCTGTGTTAGATATTCGGTCCCATTAGCGTTGACAGGCTTTAGAGGAGAAGATTCAACAAGGAACTATACGAGCTTACAGTGACATCGACCTAGTCAAAAAACTATGCATTAGTCATTTAAAATGGCTAGAGCATCAGAGCGAATGGACACCAGCACTCCGGTCCGCTGAGTTTTCGGTCCAACCCGAGAGAACAACGCAGTAGAAAAAGATCTCGCCTTTAGTGACGCGCAGAAGTAAAAGGGGACCGACTTAGAGTGCTCTACTGGAGACAGTTAATTAAGGTCCTGGCTAACTAGAGAGGATTGTTGGTTGAGACCGGTTCACCCCGAACTGTACCACCACCTTAGTAAGTAAGTAACCGAAAATATGTTCAGATGTTGTATCTTCTTCCAGACAAAATTGACTCTGAGTTCGGATTTAATTTGTTAAGATAATAACTCTCGCAGAAGTGGCCTGTGAGAAAGCTTATAATATTTTCCTTGCCTAGGTTAAGGATTTTCTTGTAGGCATAAGGATTGATTGATATTTTGGATAGTCTAAGCTGTGATCACTTTTCCAATGAATTAGAAGCGCAATTATTAGAAGGAATCTGGTCCTAAGAACGCAGATACTGAGCAAGCTTTAGCTAAATCATCCGCAGATTTGTAGATGGGTGATAACAGGGCAACAACCACCATAGTGGAACGAATTTCATAGCTGTTGGCCTTCTAATTGGGAATTTTGCTATTATGCTATGCTTTACATAGCTGTGCATGGACCTTTAGGTCTTGCGGACTGATCGGATTATTGCAGAACTTAAACTGATAACCTCACTTACATACTGCAATGCATTTTAGTTGCCTCCAACTCATTCTCAAACAGTTTGATTCCTCCTCATCTGTTCTGTGCCATGTTTAGGCGTCTCCTAATTCTGCTTACCGCAAGTGAGTCGATATAATGACAGCTGTCACGTCTCGCACTATGCTACGCTAACTTCTTTTTTGCGTTATATTGGGCTTCTAGCTGGGTTTTCTCTACTCCTAAGGCCTGGCGATAATGTGCCTGGCGATAGCCTTGTGTGGCTTAACCTTGTGTGGCTTAACAAGTCCATAATTCAATGTGGTACAGCATACGTCGACAGATGCATGGCTTGAGATATGTGTGGATATGTATACCTTGGCGAACTTCTATTCGCATTAACTTCTGGTACTGGTGTAGATCAAAGATGCTGTTGTAGTTCTGGTGGTTGCTGTTACTATTGCCACTGTTGCGCGCATTTCGGCATCTACCCACTATACTATCTGAATTCTTCAGAATTGCGGAAGACGTTGGTATTTAAGACGCTCTTCCAATTCTGATCAGCTGAACAATTTTGTTAACAGCCACACTCCCTTTCTAAGAACACCGAGTTCAAACCGGACTGTAGTGCCATCAATCAAAGTTATAGGACACCAAAGGGTCACCTCCATTTGATCACTTCAAGTGCAAGTCTTCCAAGGGATGTGTATTCACTTACATACGTCTGTATCCTTAAGATATGATCGCAAAATTAAAAATGAAAATTCAAAACTATTATTGGGGTCAAGTGCTCGAAGCTATGCAAGAATAACCGAAACATCTATCAGATGCGATAAACGTTAAACCAGGTTAGACTGCGTGCCATCTAATGTGCCACATCCAACAGATTAAATAACTACACGTGCAGAGCATCAAAGTCACAAATAAATACAAAATTCCACTCAACCAGATTCGCTCCCACAGCTGCCTCAACAAAAACCATGAGTCAACAATAGCCACTTGCAAGTAATTTAATATCTCCTTCTCTGCCCACTGTGACCCGCCACGACCCCACCCAGCGATTTCCTCCGGACATCACATAATACCTATCAATCGATTGGTCAACATAAATACCGAACATTATAACACTTTATTACACTCTCAACGAGCGAGAGATTCCCATACGAATCGTAATTTGTTCTTATGCAACCGCAGCAAAGCAACAGCAAGGCAAGGCGCGTACTCCGAGCGTTCCGATATGCAAATTTTCAAAAATCATCATCAAATTGTGTTTCTATTATTTTAGTCTCTTTTCAAGTTTACTCGTACCCCGGTGGCGGCCCCGAGAAGGTTACATCTCATAATGGCACTAGCACACACATCGAGCCGCGTATTATGTCAGTTTTGTTCGAGTTAATGCGAGCCCATAAAACCGACACTTGTCGTCGGTTGTTGCAGATACTTTTGGCAGCAGACTACACTCTTAGTAGCTTTCACTGTGTGTGACACAAGCCGTTTGACTGACCGTTGCTTTGCATTGATTAAGAAACGGTCCACTAACAATAGCGCCGCAGCTCATTGGTCTTGTGGTTCATCAATTTGTAGCGCTTGTAACGGCGGCGACGCGACGCATCGCAGCCAAAGTATCTACAACTAAACATTCGATAGATACACATAGTTTTTTTTGTTTTTTTTTTTTTATTTTTTATTTTTGTGATTTTTCGGAATTCCGGATCTCGTATGAAGTGGTGTAACCAAATAGCCCACCACCGTGCCAGTAGGTACAGGTGGTGGTACCTTTTTTCCTGGGTATAAATGCAAACCGAACCGTTGGTGGTGGTATCAGTTTGTCACGTCGTGTTGTCATTGAAATTGGGATAAGCAACCAGACGATCATAATGAAGGTAAGGATATCGCAATCGCTCACAACTGGAAAAGGATTACAAAGGATATTTCTGTTTTAGGTACTACTCTGCTTAATAGCCACAGTTGCCACATGTAATGCTGGATTACTCACCGGATTGGGAGGAGGACATCAGGTGAACCAAGTTGAGGTTCAAGTTCAACCACAGCAGTTGCAGCACGTGCAACAAGTACAGCATGTCCAACATATTGCTCCAGCGCCTCAGCAACAAGTTAAGATTATCAAGATTCAAAATCTCGGAGGCGGAGGTGGTTATAGTGGTGGACATGGTGGACATGGTGGACATGGTGGACATGGTGGCGGATACTCCGGTGGATATGGTGGAGCCTCGTATTCTCAGCCACAAATCATTAAAATCATCCATGAACAATCGCCCGCTAGTGGATATGCTGTCCAAGGTTACTCCAGTGGTCACAGTCAATCGTACGCACCAAGTTATTCCACCTACCAAACCTCTCTGGAGTCGATACTGCCACAGATTTTGAAAATCATATTCGAAGATTCAGGATCATCAGGTGGCTATCAACAAGGATCTGCGTATGGTGGCCAGTTAGTTGATGTTTATGGATCTAGCGGACGTGCCATTATAACTCGGGGAGGCAATAGTAATGATTATCTGCGGGGCGGTCATGTGGTCGAGAAGGGACACCTGGAAGTTGTTCAAGTTAAACGCCAAAGAGGCGGCAGCAGTGGTGGTGGCGGTAGCAGCGGTGGTTTATTCGGTGGAAAGTGGTAACCTGCTGAGGTGTACTTGTTATTTTTATCCTCTATGGAGGAATTGTTAGCCAAAAATACATATGTCATTCATTTTAGTCAAATTATTTATAAACACATATGTACATGTTATACATAAGAAAATAAATTAATATATCTTAGAAAAGTAGTTATGTACATTGAAGATAAGTGCTATCTATAACTTGGAGGCGGTCATTGTTTATCAAAGTAAAGATCGAATTTACAATTGGGTATTTAACCTTGTGATTGAATCTACAATGACAACTTTGGAATGACGTATCAAGTTACAGATACTTCATTAAAACATATCGTTATCACCTGATTAGAGATATTGATCATGACTCCATTGATTATAAATATTTTGAGAGTAATTTTCGGAAGCACCTTGTATTCTGTTGTGTTTCCTTATTTATCATGGTCATAACTCATGAGATAAAATTAAAGCCTGTAAAAAATAGTTAGTCCATTAAATGAATTTAGAGTCAATTAGGTCACACTATGGGACATACTTGTCAGTATTTATCAAATATTTATTGTAGCCCGGTCTTGCACTAATTGCCCCCAGTTGCGCACTCTAAATCGGTAGAGGTCAGCTTCTACTTGAGCGCGCCACCTAAAGCGAGATTAGTTAGGTTAGTTTCGAAGACTCTATGGGCCGGAGCATTTGCGTCCATCCGTTCTACATGTTCTAGCCATCTTAGATAGAGTCCCAGTGCGATGTTAAAAAAATTCACATGACAGCGCGTCACCTTGTCCATTTCCTTGTCCTTGTGCTTTAGTGAGAAAACACTCCTTCCGTCTCTCTCGTCTACTATAACCAACGGCCTTCCAAAGAGGTTTGTTACCAATCTCCAACCGAGGTGCTAGGTACCCAGCAGCCACCAACGTAGATGTAGAGTAGGAGTGGATAGTGAGAAGCTTATGCGAAAGCGCTTGTAGTCCACAACTCGATATCTCCAGGGGAAAAAAAATATCTTGGTGTGACTCTAGACCACAAAATCAATTGCAAACCTCTTCTAGACAGATCCGCTGAAAATGCGACTAAAGCCTTATGGACCTGCTTTAAACTATTCGGGGAAAAATTGTAATAAAAATCAAAGATAATTCTCTGGACTTACCTTAGTATCTTCACCCCAACAATTACCTACGCATGGTAATTAAGCCTATTGCCATTCTACCCTACAAAAGATGGAAATATTGGTCTGTTTGTAGGTACTACGGATTCAATGCGTAACTGTTCGACTGGAATTCCTTTTAGAGCTTCCCTACTTATAAGTGTTATAGAGACAAAACCACCAACCTAGTTGGACTTATGAAGACCCTTGAATGAAATCCTCTGCTATCGTCACCGGCAGTATGCACCTCGGACTTTATGCCGAAAAGAATCGATCTCTAACGTCTCTTGAAAGTTGTCACTCCAAACGTAGTTTTTAAGACAATCCTTCCATTGATACCTTAATCTGAATAGTATCCTGACTGGTTCTGAACTATCTTATGGGGTAGGAGTCAAATTTTCAGATAGCCAAGCAGCTTCTAAAGCTCTCAGGTTCTTTGACTTTGAGTCTAAGCTGGTTTCCAACTAAATCTTTTAAGAAGAACATTCTCATGGAGTAGTGACTTTGAAATCCGTTACTCGGAGGAGCGGATCTCGGGCCACAAATAGTGAAGGGGCTTAGTACTCAATGCCGTAGCCGTATAAGAGCAATTTTTAGTTAGAAAAGCTTTATCATTACAGTTTTACTCTCGGATGTTTGTCAACTGCTCGCGACAGGTGGCATTGTGAAAAAACTTTGGTCTTATCAGGGAATCGAATGGCGGGTAGTTTTAGAAGATCTAAGATCCTTACACTATAACAATGGATCGACACTGGTCTAAGTATGGCTGCATAATATATAATGCAGTGTGCCACGTTAACTTTAACGATTTCCTAGTTACCTCGGGTGCAAGGTTGAATCTCAAAAATCACCAACAAGTGGTTTTTTGGAAACATTTCACAAACATCCCAGCATAAGAATGACTGTCAGATTTATAATAATCATAAGTGATTGCTTCACAGGACGTGTCCTATTTTTACTCTTGGCTTCGAAGTCAATCTGGGCAAAACAACAGAACTTATTTTTTACACACAGACTTACATACAGTCAGTATTATTATTATTTTTTAAAAACATGATTAGAAACAAAAACAAATCATATCCTCACAATAATTCAAAGAAAACAAGAAAAAACCAAAAATTCAATTCAAATTTAGCACTTTTCAGCGCCGTATGTAGACTTTCGTGACTGACTGTACATATGTAGTTGTGGAACTCTTGAGACAATGAAGCATAATTCTTCTCGAAAAAGTGGTTTATTAGTTAACGTGAAAAGAACTGCATTAGTCAGGCAGCACTTAAAGACCTATCGTCCAATTCAGTGCTACTACGATGTACTAGAAACACTTGCAAGGTATTAAAAGTGTGGAACTTGGATGGGTTCCTAGTTATCAAGGAATTGCAGGCAATGAATCAGCAGATGAACTAACTATCTGAGTTCATATTACCTGAACATTACTGTGGTATCAACTGAGCTTGCAACACTGCGGTGATTCGAAACAAAAACTTTGTCTGGTCCACTGGGAGAATGTCCCGTGGCTGAGACAATCTAAACGATGAATCATGGCATATTCCTACAAGGAAATCCTTAATTTAGACAAGAAAAGTATTAGAAAAGTAGTTCTATCACACAGGCCACTATGGCCTAAGATATAACCTTATCAAACTTAAACTGTGCTCAGATACAGAATGTAGGTACTGCTCGGAAGATGATGAATCATTCGTCCTTTATGCCGTGCTCAAAACTCTTTGTATGACTTCTGTTCAGTTTCAGTACACGAAGGTGTCTACGGAAATGAGAACGCAAAGAACTAAACCAATAAAGAGTCGACCACTCAGTCTTGTCCAACAGTATTTTGGATCTTTACGGCTAGTTGATGAAAGAAGGATACCATTCTCTCCAGGAATCTAGAACCAGGGACACAATAAATCCGTGAAAACCGGAATGAGCCAAAGGCCGTTCATGTTTCTGCAATCTTTTCCTTTCTGCATTTTGCAATGTTTGTCATGTAGACTCAGTCTCAAAATGTTATGTTCATAGTAACAAATCAATATTTAGCGTAACAGGCTCTTGAAAGCCTGATTATGTGGACATCCAAAAACTTGCAGGTATGTCGACAGATATATCGTATGTATAAGCAATCTAGTTAATGGTGTTATGATAAGAAGAAGGCCCTTCAGGTCCAATACAAGTTAATATGAAATGCGATACTTACTGACTTTAATTGGAGCAACTTAGTCACACCATTAACCATCATAATATGTAACACGTGATAGACAGACAACATCCCACCTGATTTCTTCATTTGCATAACTTAAGTGAATGCCGATTCGTAACCTGATCAGTCAATCTTTTAAGTCATCCAAAAACACTTACTATATGCCCTAAACTAGTTTTGACATGTGGTTATAGTAGACTTCTTTTGAAATAGAAAAATGTAGCGATACTCCATCTGACCCTTTATTGAACTTCTTCAAATCAAATCTATTAAGATTATAACGAAGCGATGGGTGCATCTAGAAATGTATATAAAACCGAATGCATTTTACTAAGCATCATCATTCGTTTGGAATTAGTTCATCAATCCTAAGCCGAACTTAATCTAAAATGAAGGTAAGGATTCTCAAGTGTAATACTACTCACATTGGAGGCTAAACTAATTGATTTGTTTTATAGACTTTTATCTGTGTTTTGGCTCTGACAACAGTTGTCAATGCTGGTATCCTTCATCAGGCTCCAGCACCAGTTCATCATCATGCTACTTCACATGTTGTGAATGTAGTTCATGAGCAGGCGCCACTTATTCAACATGGTGGACATCATGGTGGACATCAAAGTGAACATCTGATTAAGGTTATTCATGAACACGGACATGGTGGACTTGGTGGCGGACATAGCAGTGGACTAGGTGGCGGCATTGGTCTTAGCAGTGGTCTGGGAGGTGGTCTTGGAGGTGGTCTTGGAGGTGGTCTTGGAGGTGGACTCGTTGGTGGACTTGGAGGTGGACTCAGTGGTGGAATCGGTCTTGGTGGACATGGTGGTCTTAGCGGACATGGCGGACATGGCGGCGAACATCTGATTAAAATAATTCATGAAGCTCCAGTTGTTCACCAAGCCCCATTAGTTCACCATGAACCACCGCAATTGCTTAAGGTCGTACACCAAGAAGCTCCAGTTTTGCATCATGCTCCAGTTGTCCATCATGCTCCACAACAAATTAAGATCGTGAAGGTATTACACCAACAGGCTCCATTGGTCCATCATCATGCCCCTGCTGGTTGGTAAACTTTAATTGAAAGACTTTTCTCGTACCTCCTCCGGCTGTTTCTATTCCCAATTTTTTATCCTTCTCCGAAAGATGCAAAGCCCCCAAATAATTTATTTAAGCCATACATAGAATAAGTTCTCATAAGCATCTCCAAGCGATGAGCAACATTTACTCAAAAGAAATAAATAAAAAAGTGAAAATTAAATTGTCGTTAAAAATTTATTTTACAATCGCGTCCGAATCACCTACTCTTAACCATTCGAACCAGAGCTTTATTTGAAGGGCAGATCGTCTTTTCAAAATAAAGAGAGAGACTAAAACTAAATCAAATCCATCATGTTAGTAGCCGACTTGGGAACCTGTTGATACTATTAACGAAGTGGAGAAGATCCGATATTTGAAAATAGTGCTTTACAAAGAATCTGGATTTTAAGGTGTGCAGGCGTCATTCTTGCAAAGCGGGCAGTGGCAAAGCAGATGTTGGATTGAGTCCAATTCTTCCCATCTCCGCAGGTTGTGCATAAATTTTTAGATCCTAAACCTCCATTTCCAGAGCATGAGTACAATGGCGCAGTGTCCTGTGATTACTCCAGTTAAGATACAGATAGAGGATCGATTTAGTGCCAGAAAGCTCTTTGTTTTCTATTTGTTTGATTCCGGCCATAAAGTAAGAGAGGTGGCACAGTCCTCCCTAGATAACCAGGTCGAGTTGGCCTCTTATTCCTTTAACAATTACGCTATACACTTTACCAATCGGTGGCAGTTTGGATGCCTCTGCTTCACTGATGTATTACCGACCCCATTATTACCAATCCATACGACTTGTCGTTACCTTCCTTATTGCTGTATCCAGGAACCAAGCAGAGTTTGACTGAATGGTGTCTAATGGTGATCACTGCATTACGACATTTCCTAACCGCCTTTGGTTTGTCGTTTTTTTCTTCATTCTTCGCGAAAGTGTGACAAACATGTGAGAGTACATGGTCCAGTCATAATTCCTAGCAGTTCAAAGGCCGAAGTTGTTACTTTATGCACTGGTATCCCTAGTACGTGTTTTAAGAAGTCTGATTTGTTTGTCCAGATCTCTATCTCTATATTAATTGCATTTCAAAGAATGTTCAAGTCCGAGCAACATTTTTAATGTCAAGTAGAAGGAGGAGGAGTAGCTTCTATATACCTCCACTACCTATACGTTTTGTATCTGACCTTGTATGGCAATCTTTCTCGAAACTGTACCATACGAGCTACACAGTCAACAACAGATCCGCATACCATTTCAGTCGTTGATCGACCGTTGGATTGAATTTATCGTTAGTAAAATGCATTCAGACTTAAGAGAACCGCTTGGTCTAGTAAAAGTAGACTCATAACTCATTTAAGATGTTATTCAGATGGCCTCTCTCTACAAGTCATTCAACATCAGTTGCAATCTACTGCATCTTTGATCTCTCCATATTGGATTGCCCGGTTGCATGAAAAGCCATGATATACCGCTTCCTCATAAATATTCAAAAACACTAATTCACTTCAGCCATTTCCCTTGCAACAATAACAAATAAATTTTAAGAAAAATAAACAAAACATAATCATCGTCAACGCATCTCATTTGTGTTGATCATCATGCGTTAGATAACTGTTACATCAAATGTAAATATCAAAAAGCATTCAACCAGTTTGTCTTCTTGCAAAATCAACAAAACAAAAAAGTCAATCCGAAATATGTATGAATAGCCGATAGGAACGGAGAGTTGATTTAAAAGTATGATCGCTGCGCGTCTGCATGATGATGTCCCAAACGCTGAACTGCGTTTAGGCAATTATGGTAATGTGTTCGTTTTATAAAGAAAGACTTACACTTTTCCCTAATGCCCCACGGCACTGTAGCTTTTGTGGTTTAATTAATTATCATAATCATACCTATATGTTGGTATAAAATCGTTTTGTCGTAACACTTTACAACATTTGATCAAATGCCTTTAAGGTAGAAACAGTGTCTACCAGAAGTACGTGCCGTAAATCATGAAGGTACTGCCAGCTAAAACTGACATTTGTTTGACATTGTAACACTAACTGGATTGCTTTTCTCTTTTTTGTTTTTTTAGGGTTTTCTTGTGTTTCTCACTTTAGCAACGACAGTATTTGGCGGTTTTATGCCACCAATGGTCAACAAAGATCTCAAGCCAGTCGCAGAGGAATGGCATAGGTCCGCAGAGGAAGACTACGACGATTCAGAGCAATATGATAGCAATCATCATGACTTTGAGGGTTACCCGAAGACCGTACACGTTCATGAGGATCATAAGCATTATGACCATCATCATTTTGAAGATAGTCATGAACATCACCCGCCGACAGTTATAAATTATCATGAACAACCTAAAACAGTGCACATACATGAAAAACACGTAGTTAAGGAACCACAGTTGGTGCACGTTCATGAGCATCATCACCATCATCATCATCATGTAAAGACACTGCCAATATCGATCATAAGGAAGACGGTGTACATAAAGCATGGGTGAACGTGAAGTGTGTTTGAAATAGTGGCGTTGAACAAGACTGTTACATTCATTGTAAGACTAGTGTTTACTTTAAGTTGTACATATAATAATAAATAGTGTCATGGAACTTGGTGTTTTTGTTTTGTGTGCATTGGGGAAAGTTTTGCCGATGAACTGGTTTGAATTTAAATAATTTTACCTAAAGTGATGAATAACTGCAAAGAGTGTTTGAATACTTACATCCCTGTTTCACAGATCAGTAATAGTGTAGATAGTCAACTTCGAGAGGAACTCTCTTTTTACCTACCAGCTGCTGTACCTGATGAGGAAGAATGTATCATTGAATGTGCAAGAAATTACGCACACGTTTTAAATTCACTGCGTCCGTCACACTGACAGCTATAGGCACTACCAGAAGAAGATCTTAAACAAGGTACTGAATTGAGCGGCTTAAACAAGCGGAACAGCGAATTTCATTTGCAGGTTTAGAAGGCAATGAAGCATGCGTGATTTACAACGAAGTAGAATAAAATCCAGAAATTTTTTTATAAAGTGTGAGTTCTGAATTTTCACATAGTAAATACTTACACTAGAAATCTCACGATCCACTTCGTACTCTAGTCGATCTGGTGCATTCCCAGTTTTACATCAGCAGTCATTCTTAGACGCTCAACCTCAGTTTGGGCAATAAGCCATAGTAAGATTCCAAACTATTTGAGAACTCTCTTAGTCTTATGAAGCAACTTGATGTTTCCAGCAAAGTGTCACTTTCTAGGTTACCCCGATAGTAAGACAACTTATTTGACTAGGCTCACTAATGTTATTCATTGTGGTCTATTCTCCAATTAGCTAAAGTTTAAAAACAGATCCTTAGAGGTGCGAAATTTAAACTTAATTTAAGACTATATTCAAGGCAAGAAATCCACTGATTTCCTCGACTACAAACGAGCCTCAACTGCTATCTTTAACGAGAAGCTACTTGCTCCACGAAGATGTGTGAAGTATGCTTCGTAGATCAAAAAACTGTATAGTATCTCCAGTTATACTTGTCTTGCACCTCAACCAACAAACCGCTCTAGTTAATACGGTCCTTGGCTAACTACCTTTAGTTACGCTCTATAGGTCTCCTTCTTTTTGTGCGCACCACCTACAGTGAGATCTTCTTCGACTGCATTGTCATTCGGTGTTCCATCCGAATACTCTGTGGTCCAATGCATTGATTTAAATTCGCTCTACATGTCCTAAACATCTTAAATATCTAATACACAGTTTGTTAACTATATTACTCCAAAAGCCATACAGGCCAATAGAAACGAATATCTTACAATCAATTTCTGTTCGCCTCTGATAGGGCCCATGAGTGGCGTGGCTTTCGGAAGTACCTGGAACACATCTGAAAGTATACGAGTCCATTTTTCCATGAATATAACACACATAACTTAAATGGTTGTGAAAAGCTGGGTCCTGGTTCCACGCACGAACCTGTGCGACAAATATTAGTTTTACATATTATTAGTTTACATATTTGTATTCGACAAATATGACAAATATGTTTCAGCGGTATACTGTATGACTGGGATGATTAAGGTCTTATGTGGAGTCTCAGTAGTAGTTCGGACTCACCCCTTAGCTTTAACGCCCTATTACATTCACAGCTTAAACAATTAAAGGGTAGACTGTATCGCTGATACATCCATATTCGATTCGTGTCGATCGACTGTAACAGAGGTTATTCAGCAGCCCCGCTGGCTTCTTCTAAAACACTACTTTCTCAATGTTCTTGTACTTTCTTGTTTGCCACGTAAGGCTGCATGAATTTTCTTATCACATTAAGATTCAGCACGAATACACTAATTCTGAAGAGAGGAGAAAAGACATTTAAACTTTTGTAGCATTTTCTGGTGCGATGGTTTGAAACTCAGATGTGATTAGGTTCCATTACTCCATGGGTGGTGTCTGAACTACAGGAAAAATGCAAATATTTGGCGCGACTGGTCCATGGGGCTCAAGGCTTAGCTTCTCACAACCATTAGCATTGTGCATGTTATATTCGTTTCACGAATTGAAGGGGCCTACTGTTTGATGCCGTCTCCAAAGCATATATCACTACACCAAAACAAAAAAACAAAAAAAATACATTTTTGGCACGACAGGTCCATGGGACCCAGGGCATAGCTTCTCACAACCATTTGTGTTGTGCCTGTTTAGTTTCTTCACACGAATGGCAGGGGCCTACTGTTTAATGCTGTATTTGAAAGCCATTTTTTTTTTATTTCAAAATCTTTTTTCATAACAATTTTAATCTCGGATGTTTGTCAGACGCTCGCGAGAGTTGGCCGTAAAAAAATTTCTAGGTGTTGCCTTAGGATGGAATCTCGAAGTCCTCGCTCACTAGTCCAACGCACTAACCACTTGAGGCACGGCTTCCATATCACTACAACATGGTACCATTTACTGTAAGATCTTCTCCGCTAATCATGCTGATTGGAGATATGAGTAGAACAGGGTCATTAGCGTTCGTTGCCAGTTGAGCATTCTCCATCCTCTAGGTTCTCTAGTATTCCCTACGCTAAGGAAAATGCTTCAAACCTCAATCGAAAGACGTTACGCTAAGTTTTTAGTTTTTGAGCCTGTACCCCTACCGGTAGTAAATTCTTCAATGGACGAGACGTTGTTGATAGAATTGATAGTAGAGTGAATCTAGATAAAGCCTCCTCCTACATCAAAGTTATAGCTATCCACTGCAATGTTCTTTCCAATTTATTTTGGTGCTTCATTTGCCTCTTTTACCACTACAAACATCAATGGTATCGGTGGTAGTCACCTTGATGGAGCAGCAAGCATTATTCATGCTTCATACTGCACTGAGTGATGAATTTGGTAAGAATACCAAACCAAAACTTGACTCCATAGACACAGCACATCCCTATAAATGCTGTCATAAGCGACATACTTCTTTATCTTCCGAAGAAGTCGGGCTTAAGAAATATCCTTGACTTTAAACTGTGTTAAGTAAATATTATTTTGTGTGTTATTATTCATTTAGTCACCGTCTATGTAGAGGATATTCACAAGATGTAATAGCAATAAACTCAATATAGGTCCTTTCGCATTCGCTAATCTGAAATAGTCGCTTTACTTCCAAATGAAAAAATCCAGACCTTTCTCCATTTTAAAATCATATATTTAATTCTCACAAAAAAAAAAAAAACAAATTCATAAAACTGAATAAACTAATTAATATTGCAATCCGTAGCCTGCAATCCACACTTAATCCCATCCATGATGGTGGGCTGGAGCAGAAGCAACCTGATGATAATGATGTTCATGCTGATTGTGAATGAAGTTCTTATGCACAATGGGATGAACAACTTTGGTTATTACATGAGGTGGTGCCTGATGATAAGCTGGACCATGTCCTTCTTCGATACCATATCCAACTTGATGTCCTTCTACTGCATGGTGTTGTGGGGCATGTTCATGAATGACCTTGTAAAACTCAACATGTTGTGGCTGCACTTCGACTGGTCTATGAACGAGTTTCACAATAGCCTCTTGATGATGATCACCACCGCCGCCGCCGAGTGATTTATGTAAAACTTCATGGTGATGGTGATGATGATGTAAATGTTCCTGTGGTTCAGATCTTTGACTTCCACTCAGCCAACCACCGTTTCCGAAGAGAAATGTCGCACTTGATGAGGCGACGATTGTGGCCAGGATACTAGCAATAATTAAAGTCTGTAATGGATAACAAAAATTAGCTGTCAAATCGAGAATGTCCTGTTATAATGATTATCCTTGAATGTACCTTCATGTTTTCGATTTGTGTGCTTAATGTGTTTAGATGGACTGAGTTAACTTAGCTTCAATGATGCAGAATCTGCACGGAATTTTGCTTTTATAGCAAAATTTATGGTGAAAGTATATGAATTCGATTATTTTGTGCGAATATCTTTTGTTGCATGAAAGTCTCATTAAATTTGAATCAATGTAAATAAAATGTAAATCAAGACGATTGTAAAAGATACAATTATACATTTATTGACGAATATGAAAATAATAACATTCATCGGTCCATTAACGAATGTATTCGATGCAAATTTATTGTTATATGATCGAAATAGATCGGCCAGCAGGTGTCAAACGTCAAAAAGTTCAGTTGAACTGCCTTTAAATTTACTCGGATTCGATATTGCCTCTCAATTAGAGAATGCCGAAGAAAGATATACGATACTTAAACGTTAACTGTCTTTGCATAATCTAGACCAGTACACCCTAACTACAATGCCTATTTGCAGTCGCTGTCATTTAATCATAAATATAATATATGTATTCGTCTATTAATTCCTTGTTGAACGCATAGAGAAAAACATTGTTACCAGCTAATTTTTATTGACTTTGTGGCATCACTCCCACGAATTATACAAAAGTAATAAAACCAAGTCCATAACATCGATTATTATACTCGCGTCTGTCGATGTGGAAAGTTTTAGTTTATTGTGCCAAAATAATGTTAATGATACAATAATTGTTGTTCGTATGAGGATAAAACGCATTAAACTGAAATTAAAGATCAATAAAAATGAGATCTTGACATTAGCCAGTATTGTGAATGCAAATGAATGTTTGATATATTACGTTGTGGTGCTTGCACTATTCATAGATGATTGTCAAGTTGGGGAATACTGTCAAAGGTAAAGTTAATTAATTTCGGGTCACAAACTGAAAAGTATATGCGATGCTTGGATATTTACTAAAAATCCAAGAAAAAAAATCAAATAAAAAAGTAACAATTTAGATTATTTGAGGACAGGCCCTTATAGAGCAAAACCCCAATTTCATACATCCATGCGTTTTATATACAGTTTGATGACTTCTATTACACTTATGCTCAGCTTCACAGTGAGAATTTAAACCAAAATTTAACTAAACTACTGCTTGCGATTAAACCTGAAGTATAAATCAATCGGTTCCACAGTATAATTTAAACTTTAGTTTAACTAAATTTATTTTAGCATGCTATTGTGAATGAAATATGAGATTGTCAGTGAAATTAAAATGTCAATTTCCGCTTTTTATGAAAATAAATTTATAAAATATGAAGTGATTTCCCCGTGACTTGATGTATGTATTGAAGGAATCTTCAAATTGTAGATCAGGAATCGGGTGTAGAAGATTTTATTTGCCATCCTTTTCATAATCGGGAGATTGCACGGATATAAGAGTACTATGCTAAATCCTAGAATAGTTTAGTAAAAACTATATGCGTAGGTTACAACCTTTAACCATCTCAGAGAAAGATTATCTCTCCTCTTTTATGATTAATAATAATAAAAAAAAAAAATCCTAACAATACTTGACAGGGATGCAGTTAAGGTTGACTCGTGTTAGGATGACATGGTAAACTTTGTGTAGACAATGCCATATTCATTGGTATTCAGATTCGTATATAGTCTCTAAGTTAGGCTATATCATTCTCCAATTTGGTGAAATGGTGTAAAGAAAAGCTCTCCTCGATAGGTTGTGATTTAAAGCCACTAATCTTCGAGTGGTAAATCGGAGTAACATATGCATAGCTTTGTCCTTTGAAAAATCTTTTGGTGAGAATGACATCGCTCCATTGGGAGAAATTGGTTATCAAAGGCCAACGAAAAGTAAATTAAATAATAGAAACGTATTTGTCAAATAGATCGCAAGAACTACAAAACACTTATGCACATATTGCGACCTGCTCAACACACATTGCAGCCCCTGTAACAACGTAAATAACCTCGAAAAACTTCGAAGAATCTTCTAAGGTTAACCCATTTCGATAAGCTGAATGAAATTTCAGAGACGATATTTAAAGTAATGATTAGCGTCTTAATTGACGAATGTTGAATCTAAGAACATTTGTTATTTACTTTTGCACAGATGTTTTTGTTGAAGATGTTCTACAGTAGGAGCATTGAAAGATCACCGCAATTGTTTTTCATAAACTGCAAGCCATCGTAAGAGATTTAATGAATTTTTGTCAAACTGTACAAACTCTAAACACGACAAAGAAAATGGGATGGGATTGGTCATATCTTGTTCAATATGTCACGAAATGTAATCCACTTAAAATGGCATAAAATTTCTAACAATTCTTCAATCATGTTAAGTGTCCTGGTGGGACGATTGCAATCTTCCACTCACATAAAACAGAAAAAACAGGTGCCTCGTCAAAACAGGAAAAACCAACCCAAGCCACGGATCAAATTATACAAATTAATACCGTTTCCGAAAAGCAGTAATTTTCTGAGAATATTACATGATAGTTATACATACTTTTGGATGGTTGTCAGATGTTTACGAGAGAGTCCCACCTCTTGTGAAAAAATCCTTGTGGGCGCCGCTTAAACTCAAGTGGTTATTACGTTGGACAACAAAGCGAGGGGTTTGAGGTTCAATCCCCAAACAACACCTAGAATTTTTTTAACGTCCACACCTCTTGTGAAAGTCTGACAAATATCCGAGAGTATAACTGTCAGGAAAAAGTTTCTCAAATTGCCTTTCAGAAACGGCCTTAAACAGTATGTACATGAATGATTTTAAGAAGCTAGGCCCTGGGTGCCAAATATTTGTATTTTGTATTTTCAGGACAATGAACCTTAAACCCATCTGCTACTTTCCAAGGAAAGCAAATCCCTAGTAGTTCAATCAGTCAACCATCTCCTATGTAGGTTGGACACTGATCTTTATCTTCAGACTGGAATCGGTATTGACGAAGCATGAGATTAATCGAAACTTACTGGACTAGTGAGGCCATCGAATTGAGGGAGGACGATCAAAAAGAGGACAAAAGCAGTACTTTTCCGTCATAACGTTAGGCGTAAAGAACGCTTCAATATAGCGAACTAGCATCATTTTTACAGAGCACTACGTAACATGTGGGTACCAATATATCATAGAATATAACAATTGTGAGCATCTGTTTCCATTGCAGAGTACTCATATTTGCATAATGCAGAGGATGTTGGAACTAAGTATGTTCAATGTTGAAATGAATACTGTTGAACAGTACGTATGATGGCATTATGTAAAAAATTAGGAATGGTGTAGTGTTTTTGCTTGTGACCCCAATTGTGCAGGTTCGACCCTGGGCGGACGATAGCAAACACAGATACCAATCTCAGTTTCTTCAACCACTGCACCAGAAAAAAGGAATCTATCTGGAAGTACAATGGACCAAATCGGAGTCTGAGTGCTTCTGGACAAAAAAAAGACATGTACGGCATCCTTTGGCTAAAAGTAGTGGATAATCCAAGAGATAAAGGGGAGGGAAGGAGGGCGCAGTTCATATCCTTGCGCCACAGTCTGCACATTCTTTAACAAACTGATACGCTTTGCAATTATCTGAAACTTCCAGGTGGCGTGAAACCCAACATTAAGAAGTTCATGGCATTGCTTGACGAACTTGGATCATGTTATTGGTGATTCGAAGGCTTTTATCGCTACTTGCCTATCTATTTATAGAACCATACCGCGGCAATCTACTGCATTAATTGAAATCCAGGCCACGGCTTCTTGAACTCCTGTAAACTCTGTTTGAAATAGTTAACAATGATCTGGCATTCTTGCTTTCATCGGCTTCCCAAAGATGGGAAGCAAGTAGGGCATAGTTTCTAATGCAGTTATAGCAGTGATAATTCCGCCTTCCAATGTGAAAAAAATACCTGGTAGATGTCAGTCATGTGGGACATCTCTCGTGTTTCTCGTATCAAGTAAAACAAAACCAAGTAGGGACATGTTTCGTGATTATTTACTATGATGTCAAAGTACTGTTTCCTTTTTTTTCGTGTCTTTTTAGATGAAGACCTTGTACACTGGTTTGATGGAAAACCCCTACTGGAAGTATCGTTCAGTTCACTAACAGATTAATAATAAAAATCTTACCTCGCATCGTTAGAGCCAATCGTAAAGTAGAGCTACGAAGGCTATCTGTTGTATTGTGGTGCAGGTCGAAATCCATGCTCTTGAGCCAGACTAAGCTATAATATCACAGTCAGTCAAACGCGGTATCCAAGTCAGTCAAACGCTGCTCTTTGACTTATAATATTCTTGACTTCAAACAAAAAAAGTTCAATGGTTGGCCTGAGAAGGAATTATGGAGATCTCCGGAAGTTTCTTTTGATGCTGTGGCATAGAGCTCGATAATCTTTTTTTGGAAGATAGAAGTAGATCATCCTTATAGTGTTGAAAGTTTGTAGTGCAACATATGACAGAATTGCTCCAAGCCTTTTGTCTTATACATTTCGAATTGTTTTATTTGAAATAAAACTTTAAGTCCATATTTCATAATTCAATAATCGCATTTACCAAACTCCACATTTCGAACGATTTACCAAGACAAGGACCTTCTTGTCCTTAGACGACTTCATTCACATATTAGAAATCACTGTAATTGTTGATTCAAGGTTTACTTCTATGACATGTATGACTTCTCCATTATTTTATCTTCGATTGTTACCTGGAATCCATAACTTTCACTTTAAACTTAACAAACATTTTAAATACTTTTTTTTTTATTCATGAACTAAAACTCGGTGTTCTTAAACTTAATCACAACTTAAAACAAAACATTTAATCCCATCCATTCCATCCATTCCATCCTTGTCCTGATGACTCAACTACTTTAATGATCTTAAGCGCTGGTTGGACTGGTTGAACTTCACGGATAACTTTAATAATTTGTACTGGAGGCGGTGCTTCAACTACTTTAACGATTTTTGGAACAACAACAGACTTGCTCCATCCACCACCATAGCCACCACCATAGCCACCAGACCATCCGCCTGCATCTCCACCGCCTACTCCACCTCCTACTCCAAGACCAAGTCCACCGAAAAGAAATCCAGCGTTAGCTGCACCGACTAAGACGAAAAGACAGATGATAGCCTGCAATAAAAAGTATCCAGTTATTTACGGTCCTAGATCTTATCAAATCAATTAACTCACCTTCATGTTTGCAGTTGCTCTGTTCAAGTTTATCAAGAGCGAGTCTCGTTGAGTGTGATAAATTACTTGGATACTGACTGGTCTTTTTATACTAGTTTGCAGATTTTGGTACCCACCTTAGTTTTTGCAAAATCATCAGATTCATACAGCATAATTGATTAAATTAATTCACTGGGCTAAACCAATGCAAGCTTGGTCGAGTTTACGATTATTAATTCATATAGGAAGATAAAAAAAAAAGAAGTATTTTATGTATTACTGAAATGCTGACATTGGTTGCATCATGTTGAGACAGAGTTGAAGATGTATCGGTTTCAAATAACCTTCGAATAATAAGCAAAAGATTTAGGAAGCACGCTTTTAAGGTTGGTACTGTTTTACTATATATGTAGATTGGTAGAAGCCTCAGTTTACTCAGATTGAATGCGACGCAGAAGACAAGGTGTCATTAAATTGTGATTTTATGTTTTCACACACTCCATCGAGAAGAACTAGAAGAAGAAGAAGAAGAAAAAAAAAGTATCTGTCTAGACTAGGAACAAGTTATAGTAATTTGATAGAATCTGTAGATAATTTTAGCATTTCTTAGTGTCATGCTTATAAAAATTTCAATTAACTTATGATAAGATAATGTTACATAGATACATAGTTAAGCTTCCTCTAGGGTATGTTTTTCAAAACTTAGCAGTGGATGTTAATGAAGTCATTGACCTTACACCAAACATATTCACTTAGTCTGAAAAATAATATGAGCTAGTGAGTAAATTTATGACTTTCGATGTTAATAATTCCATCCGGATCGAAGACCTATAAAGTCGGCAAATGTTTGGCCTTCCTTCTTTTTCACATGCTTAACTAAACAACATTATAATAGCTACAAGGGGTAATGCATAATGTTCTATATTTAGAAACATAATGAAAGTAATAGGCATAATTTTAGCTATCGTAATTGGGTGACCACAAAATAATAGTAGTACCTGTGATCTGTTCAGTAATTAGGTGTGGAAAAGGAGCAGACATCTACAGGTGAGTAACTTTGCAAGTCCTGCAGATATTACCTGTAAAGCCGAGGGAATCATATCCATTCACGAAAAAGCTTTTAAACATAGCACATTCGGAACTAAAAATACTACTACTGATAGCCATTGTTGCCGTATTCCCATTAGTAGTCGATGAGAGCCTGTTGGGACAGAGAAACATCATCATTTCTGAGGAAGTAGGCACCATCTACAGTACCGACAGTTCCGAAAGAAGAAAGAAACCAAGTAGTCTCCAATCAAATTGCTCTGGCAGGCTGTAGTAGAAGAAAAAAACTTATGTGAAGTAAAGTGCAAGCAGGTTTTAGGAGAATAACAACAATCCTCCTCAATATACAGCTCAATACATGTAGCTAAAAGGATCATTTCTTTTTTTTTCTTTAGGGAAGGCGAAGAATGGATCATGCATCGTCAGGAGGTTATCGGTCTTTTGGTGTGTCGGACTAATACTTTGTTCTTGTCCCTTTCGGTCTCGTCAACATTCTCCTGGAATATTATTACTATTCGTATTATTTCGGGGACCTGTTTGTCTTCTACCTCATAAGGCTTCTTATTCTGCTATAAGGGCGCGATTTGGTTGTCCTCTCTCTTTTAAATTTTCAGCAAGGTTTTGATAAAAGACGATACCCGGTTCCAGCTGATTTCGTTTGTAATGTAATCATCTTTCCTATGATGTTATCAGGATATCAATCGTCTTTCTCTGCTTTCAGTAGCCGTCTTTCCATAGTCCACCTATTGCACTTGAAGAATGTACGGTATGCGTCGTATTCTGGTGAGTAGCCATATTGACATGTCATCTGGTTTACTTTTTCCATCCTGTATAGGTACGAATTGAAGTATCCATGTTCAGTAATGTAATAATTTATCTTGTCATGATCTAGCTTAGCGGTCCATCTGTCTATATTTTGCCTCAGCATTTGCTGCTGCCACACCTACTTCCGCCTTCTTCTCGTATACGAGGTTTCTATGGGTGTCACTCCCGCGCCGATTCCGACACAGTGCGGTAAGTGCTTGCGATGTGCAAGGCTCCACGCCTCGCTATTGGTGCCATTTGTTTCCTGGACGTCTCTTGCTTAAGCATATCTGACCATATTTCGCAGCCATAGCAGCCGTCGCTTACTCATGCTTGGACTTCCCACGTGTGTCATGTTTCTGTTGAGTGATGCTGTGATCTTTGCACCTCGATCGGATGCAAATTTAATCCGTTTCCCGAGGGTAAGTTTGCAGTCTATAATCATGCCCAGGTATTTCACTACATTCTTACTGTTGATCACATCTGACCCAATATAAAATTCGAGTTGTGTTGCAATTCGCTTACTGATCAAGAGAACGATCTCTGTCGCTACGCTCAGTCCGAGGTCAGTCATCCAGGTAAGCATCCTTCTCATGACTTGGCTGAGCCTTCTCTCTGAGTCCCCGAGCTTCTTGCAGTGATCTCCGCATCGATATCGTCTACGTACCCTACTAGAATAGTCTCAGATCTATCCAACTCTTTTCCAATTGTTGTGAATCATCCTTAACTATTTTGCGGTATGTGTTTCTCAGCCGACCCATCTTGGGTTGATGGATTCTATTAGGCTTTATTATTACTTCTGTATTGGATGATTGTACCTATTAGTTTCGGCCCTGATCTGTGGTGTAGATATAGTTGAGAGATACTATTAAGCCAGAAAATCCTTAAGATGTTCATTACCAGCGCCTGGCCTGGTAATGAACGATTACAGCTAACGAAAACTATCACTACAGTAGCAAAGGCAAATGTTGATTAGCTTTAACTCGGCAATATCCTACTTGGTTTCGTCATCGGTAGAGGCAATACTCTCAGTGCATTGGAAACTTTGTATTCTCATTACTGGGTTATTATGCAGTACATGTCCAAGCTAATGGATTGAATCTAGGAATTTATAGATGAACCTATGTAAATATCTTCTACATCTGATCTGATCTCCAAATAAGTTTTTACCAAGACGCACCTCGCCAATTAACCCTATTTAACTGTCGGCTTCCGAGAGCCTTATAGGACAGTGCTTATGTTTTGTTTGATGAGTGATCAAAAAGGTGAATATGTACTAAGACAGCAGTATTTGGAAATAAACTAAAACAAAGTTATTTTTTTCTTTTAAATTTTATACTTTGGCTTATCTATGTATTTCTGTGAAGGATCCCCCATAACATATGGGAAATGTTTACTAACACTAGTTCATGAATGAAATAATGACTATTTGCACATTTTACCAACCGCTTTGTTGGGGTACATGATGCGATGCTTGTTCATGCAGAACCTTCACCACTTGAACTGGACCACCTGAACCATGATGTACAGACTGGGCATTATGTCCTAATGAAGCTCCTTCATTGATGACCTTGATTACTTGAACAGACTGTTCCTGATGAACAGCTGGAGCATGATGATGACCACCTTCATTAATTACCTTAATGACTTTCACGGCCTGTTCTTGGTGGCCCAATGAACCGTGATGAACTCCTGCATCTTCGTTGATTAGTTTAACGACTTGAACACCACCATGACCACCACCATGAGATAATCCTCCTCCATGTGAGAGTCCACCATGAGATTCATGAATAACCTTGATCACATGTTCCTGACCAATACCGCCGCCTCCACCACCGCCGAGAAATACTGGAGCTGGTGCTGGTGCTGAATGATGGATGACATTGACGACATGGTGACGAGGTGCTGGTCCGTGTCCACCACCATATCCACCACCATTTCTATTGTTGTTTCCACCATTATTGGAACCGCCTCCGAGCAGACTAGACAATGTAGCATTAGCAACTGATGCCAGGGCAAGGACACAGATGAAAGTCTGAGAATGAAAGGATTTTGTTTATAAATTTATCCACTGATATCCTTGATGTGGTGTGTTCACTTACTTTCATGATTCTTGGTATTCCACTTATGATTGTCCAACGAAAACGAAACTAAGCGAAGTGATACCTTGGTGACATCGTGCGTTGATATTTATAGGTATACACGGATGGTTTGGGATGAGCCTACGCGCTTTAGATCAAAAAGGGCATTTCTATTGTGCATCAACACATAAAGCGTGCATAATTTAGGCGTAACGCATCTGCTGGACTGGGACAAAATGCAAATTGCTAACGAAGAAAGCCTATTGACAATGTATAGATGAATGAAATATCAGTCAGGTTGTGACACGTAAAACTTGTTTCTCATGAATTTTTTATAACAGATACTAAGGTGATGAGGTTCGATTGGTTTGGATTAAAAACTAAAATTCCCACACTAGATGTTACGGATACGCATAGCGCGTATACGGGGGGAATACAAAACTATATAAACAGTCAAAACCAGATTAAAAAACCGTAAATTGTTTATATCATATTGAAATCAATTTGTTAACAATTCATGACAGGCACAAGCTTACAAAAGTAAACATTTTGAACTATTCAATCATACGTAACGTGCAGCAATAGATCCAAAATACAATTTTTGACAACACAAACACAAGCTATAAATCAATATGTGATACACATTAGTGTTTACATTTTATTTTTTTTGTTTTAGTATTTAAGACGAGATCGAGGACCTAAAGGGCAGCACCTCCACATCAACCAAATAATGAATTATATGTACATATGTACATACCTACAATGTACACCATAGTAAAGCTGTTAGGCCGTGCATTGCATTTTTTTTTTGTTTAAATTGAGACCCAGGTTAACCCCGAAGGACCAGAAATATCGTTAGACCAGCGCTTGATAAGGCCAAGGAAAGAGTCGGCTTTCATTATAATGTTATCGATATGTGAACGGAAACTGAGTTCTCTGATAAGGTCTAGCTAACATCTATATAGGTTGCGCATTTCAGTTACTAAGTGAAACGAGTTAATTGAAAATCAGATAACTACGAGGTGTAGTTGGAGCACGCTTACGGGTATATGTTATTCCTAAGGAACCAAGTTGTAAATCTATTCGGATCTTCCTGCAGGAGAACACAATCAAAGGAGAACGATATATGTCTGGAGATATTCATACCATCTGCGTAAACCGATAAATAATGATACGATCAACATCATTAATTATCAAAATAAATAATAAGGGAGCAAAATGGCCGCCTTGAGGTACTCAAGAGTAGTCTTTAATTGGGATGGACTCATGGACCTAAATAGAACATTGTAAAGTTGGTTTTCTAAATAAGATTCAATACACGTAATAAAACTCGGCTGAAAGCAAGTTCCTTTAATCTAATAAAAATAATTTTGTGGCGAGATTTTATCGAAAGCTTTGCTGAAATTCCTAGCGATTACATCGAATTCATTTCCACATTCTAGTACATTATTTTTTTTGTCGGGTTAGGAAGCACTCACTTTGAGCTCTCAGACGCAACTTTACCAATTTTTTCGACATTCGGAGAAAGCCGAGAATGCACTTTAGCGATTAGGAGCTTATAGTATCAGCACTCATCACATCAGCACCGAAGATCTGCCAGCTGATCCGAGCAAATGCAGGAAAATAACGAAGGTAATGATCCGAAGTATCGTCGCCCTTTCCAAAGGTGAGTCTTTTAAGCCTACTACACTGAGATGTTTAGCAACTTGAAAGTGTCCCGTAAGAACGTCAATAAGTTGTATGCAGTTATTTCGGCTGAGACCGTGCAACCCACAATTGTGTTCGTAGGAAACCTAATCATCAATAGAGGCCCTGTCCGAGGACGCGGGAAGACCCAGCACAGGTTTAGATCCTGAGAAATCATCCTCTGAGTTTGGTTTAACTATCTCTTCGGAGATCTCATTGCCCGTAATCCTAGTGTGACCTGGAATCCAGACAAGAATCAAAGAGTTCAGCCTCGGAACTCAAAAAGTTCTTGGATTCTCGAATTATTTTGGAACGAGCTACAGGATTGAGGAAAGCCTTAAGCGCAGCCTGACTGTCGCTACAGACGCAGATTCTCCGACCCCACCACCTATTCTTAGTAATATAGTCGGCAGCCATTAGAATAGCATAGGTAAAAATACAAAAAAAATACAAATTTTTGGCGCAACAGGTCCATGGGACCCAGGGCCTAGCTTCTCACAACCATTCGTGTTGTACGTGTTATATTATTCACATGAATGGAAGGGGCCTACTGTTTAATGCCGGATCCGAACGGCAACTTTGACAAGCTTTTTCATGACAGTTTTTACTCTCGGATGTTTGTCAGACGCTCGCGAGAGGTGGGGCCTTGAAAGAAATTTTAGGTGTTGTCTGGGGATTGAACCTGGAACCACTTGCTTCGTAGTCCAATGCACTAACCACTTGAGTCACGGCTCCCACATAGCATAGATCTCCGCTTGAAAAACAAAGGCATGCTTGCCTAATAAGTAGTAAAGTCTAGTGTTATCGGTCTCCACGAAGACAGCAGCACCGGACCCTTGACTAGTTTTGGAGTGAAGATTCGACTACAGTCCTGTCCAGGCTCAGACTCTGGCCGAAGCCAGTCCTGAACGCAAGGAAAATCGACTATAAATTTGCACAGCAGCCGAAATTCCAGTGTCATTGCATCAGACAGCATAACCACGGAACCTGGGTCATAGCATAAGTGTCGGCCAAGGCACCGAAACTCTGTGTTTTCCACTTTCCACATATGCAAGTAATATTTAATTTACAATATTTTCATAATATTACTAACAATTAGCGGACGATACCAAAAGTGCGGACGATACCAAAAGCTACCATGATGATAGTATCAAGGGGAGGTAAATTAAGCAGAGCATCTAAAGCAGAATCAGACGTACCTACTCGGGAAAGCTCCCGGCAGACATACCGAGACATACCGTTTTTTGGAGTTTCGGGCAGTCACATACTTACGCACGCGAAACCCCCGGCCTCCACCAAACAACCGACGCATAAGCTAGAAAGACCTTATTATAGCCGTATAAATCCAGAGGACTTTTTTCGGTGATAAGCCCCATGTCTTGCCAAAAGCACACTATCAGAAAACTGAGAGAACATTGGATGGAAAATCGCGATTATATAAGCAAGGTTCAGCGTACAGCTCGACGGTGTATAAGCGGAGAATTGCGTACAACTCCCTCTGCGGCACTGGACATCATTTATCATCTGATACCCATTGAAATATTTCGCAAGGAAATGACAGCGTATGCAGCCGTTCCCCTTGAAGCTACCTCACAGTGGTCAAGACAAGAGTTAGTATACACTTCCAATCTGAATAAATTCAAAATCCCATCCGAAAACACCACCCACGTCTATATTTTGACAAGAACGTCCTCGTCACCATCCCTTCCAGATTACTCTGAAATGAAGACCTTTTAGAAGATGAGCCGATTCACTTCTAACACTGACGGCTCAATAACCAAGAACGAAGTTGGTGGAGGTATTTTGTCCAACAGTCTTAATCTTAAGCTCTGCTTCCGTCTATCAAATCATTATAGCGTATTACAGGCGGAAATAATGGCGATTAAAGAAGTCTTATCTTGACTGAAGAAAAACGTAATATCTGTTAGAGCTATCAAATCCTTGGAATTAACCTCTATAAATTCCTTAGTAGTTCTAGACTGCCGATTGTCTCTCATGGAGTTGATTGAGCAGTTTAATATTTAACTGTGTTGGTTGCCGGGGCATAGGGATATTCCATGGAATGTAAGACCGATGAAGTCGCCAGAATAGGAATAGGAACAACTTTACCCATTCTGCTAGAGAAAGGCACCTTATGGATACCAATTGCAAACAAAAATTTAAGCTGAATGCTATAAAGAGTACAAATCTTAGGTGGACTAAACATGTCCAGCGACAAAACAAATTTAGCCAAAGTTAGGTTTGAAACGTTCTATGAATTTGATGTCTCTCAATAGATCGTATATCGGCACTACAACAGGCGTCATCACTGGGCAGAGTTTAGTAGGCAAGCATGCTAGAAGGCTGGTCTGTTTTGCGAACGACTTTTGTAGAAGCTGCGTTGGACTTCGGAGCAAGGGGTTCAAGGTTGAATCCTCAGATAACACCTAAAATTTCTTTCACGGCCGTCCTATCGCGACGGTCTGAAACACAAATTTCCCTTCGGATACGGCATTAAACAGTAGGCCCCTTCCGCGAATAGTTGTGAGAAGCTAGGCCCTGAGTCCCATGGACATGTTGCGCCAAAAATTTATATTTTTGATTCCTAACTTTCTTTGTTTCTGTCCAGCTCTCTCCCGTAAAAGAAAGCTTCACTTAAGTAGGAACAGTCTTTTACAACGACATAGGCGATCTGATATCAGAAGTTCAAAATGGTTTTAACGAGTAGCCAGAGACAAACGTTGTTCTATGATCCATGTGACATCACAATGAACCTATTGCTAGTCTAAGTGTGTTGGCATTTTTGAAGTGACAGCCACTTTAACCAAACCAAAGTAGTTCCTGGTGGAACTTATACAGAGCCTCCACAGCAATTCTGCTGCGATTTTTAGGGTCCCTTTTGTTGTATTCACATAGAGACTTCCTATTTCTGTCACTATACATATGTACATATATCAGGTATTGAATAGGGAAAATCATAATGCATCACGAAGCATAAGTGTTATCAAAGTCATTACAGAGACCTTCAATGTCGATAAAGAATATAGACGTGACAACTTGCTGTTATTCCATTTTTTGAACATTGAAAGTGGATAGGCATACTCTTATTTGTTACCAGAGAATAGTTCTTCGAACATTCTGCGATACCATCTGCTAGAGAACAGAGAAAAATATGCAATGACAAACTTTCTGAGCTGTACGAAGTGTCGGCGGGTCCTCCTTGTACATACAGTATCGTAGAGAAATACCCCACCAAAAACTATTAGGAGCTGCTTGAGTGTAAAAAATTGTCCGAATTGTCAGTTGATCCAGTTCGTAATATAGCGTATTGCGAACTCTTACTTGTACATTTGTACATGTTCACACTTAACAAAAATCTCATTTGCATCCCTAAGATCGTAGCTAGAGTCACGATAGAGTACAGACTTCAAAACTATTTATATTCATTTATCATTTGATGAACTTGTAAATCATTCTCACTTAATGTGCACTCCAACAATTCAAGACATTTTTCAAAAGGAATTTTTTAATTAGCTGTGATGGTGCCATGGAAATTGCTAATATTGACATCGATATTGCTTTATCTCATCCATCATTATGAAAGTAACATACCTTCCACATAAAGCTGTCACACAAAAATGATGACTGCTAGCACAACATTAATCATTTCACGCATCACAAGTAGTTACGCCTGACCTTCTCAACGTGTCGTTGGCCACTGAATGAAAGAATGCCTAAAAGTGAATTTAGGACACACATAGCTTTGCGGTGTTTTACTGCCCGAGTTTTGGATTTTTACGATCGAATTTAACACGAATTTGATTTAGAAACCCACTATCATCTAGAAACCTGATTCGTTGTTTGTTAGCAGTAACAACAGACAGTTTGACGATGATGAACACATGACATAGGCTTCACACAAATCTTTTGAAATTTGACCGATACATTTCTGTAGAATACTGAAACTGACCTACAATAGTCACAACAACAAATTAAGTGAAAGGTTGTTCCCTTAATGTGGTAAAAGTTGTCTGAAAGGCTTTTCGTCAGAGGCGTTAAAACCTTATCAAAAAAGATCCATTCAATATAAAAACCTATGCGACCGACTTTAGGGCATCATTCGAATTAGTTCACTCAACGAACCTAATTGGAAACTATCCGAAATGAAGGTAATAAAGGGACGAATATCAAACTTGGATAACATTTCTAATTAAGTTTTTTTTACTTTTAAGGCTTTCATCTGCATCCTTGCTTTGGCTACTGCCGTTAACGCTGGACTAATCCATAATGCACCATTGGGACTTAGCCATGGAGGTGGTTCCCTGCATCATGGTGGGTCACAACTTATAAATGTTGTTCATGTTCAAGATGGAGGACTGGGCGGACTTGGCGGACTCAGTGGAGGTGGACTTGGTCTTGGTGGAGGTCTCGGTGGAGGTCTTGGTGGAGGTCTCGGTGGAGGTCTGGGTGGAGGTCTTGGCGGAGGACTCGGAGGTGGGCTTGCTCTTGGTGGTGGACATCTTGGAGGTCTGTCCCTTGGCGGTGGACATCTTGGAGGTCTTGGAGGTAGCCATCAAGTAATTCGTGTACTACACCAAGAACAGGCACCAGTGCACCACAGTGCTCAGTTGATTAAGGTTATCCACCAACAGGCTCCAATTATACAACAAGCTCCAGCTGTGAAAGTGATCCGTGTTATTAACGAAGCACCACTTATTCACCATGCACCAGCTCAATTGAAAATTGTTAAGGTCCTGCATCAAGCACCTGTGCATCATCACATTCCATCTGGTTGGTAAGCCAAACAGTCGCCGGGTGACCCAGCATCTGTATGAAACAGATACATAAGTATGTGCCATTTCACCTAACTTGTTCAAATTAAAAATAAAAACCAAAAAAAAGTAAAGCAGATTCCAGCTTTTTTGATCGGGTTTCCATTTCGCTTGAAGCAGACTTTTTCCGGCGATAATTTATGAAAATCTATGCAAATCGCATTCACTTCGCAACCGATATCAAGAGACAGACCGGCTTTGAGTGTTGCAAGCTTTGGCTTTATACAAACAAGATGCTATAACCGAAGCTGAAAATTTTGTAACAAAAATGTTTTTTTATTGTTAGTCTGCATATGTTCGTTAGTTAACGGTGAACTAGTAATACTGATTTACTGCGTAGATATTTGTAGAGTTTATAATTCATTACAAGACATATGTAGAGCGATTTACTAAAGCCAGTAGTTGTTAGTAAGGTAAAGAGATGAAAATTGGATCTATTCATAGGCCAACAAGAGCATAATCTTGTGATGTTGAGTAATAAGAGGTTACAAGAAGTGGTAGTGAAGCTGAGAGTAAGCCCATAGTTGGTCCACGAACGACAGACCATGAGAGACATTTAGAAATTTCGAAGGTTTTTACACTAGTTCCATGCAAGAGGTTAATGATTTTCTATTTCTGAAATACTTAACAGGTACTGCTTAGAGTCACTATTGAAACTGAAATCGAAATCTTTTTGGCCTAAATTTATGATCAATAAAACAACCTTAGCATTGTTTACTTGGAAGAGTAAAGGTATGAGAAAGGCAATAGAAATTTTGCATGTTGTGATTATAACGCAATGGTTTTTTTTTTTTTTAAAAGAAAAGTTTTCATCACTTAGGACTTACATACTTACTTAGGTGGTGCTACAGTTAGGGGTGGACCTGGACCTCAACGAACGAGCCTCTCCAGTTAGCAAGATCTTTGGCTAAATACCTCCAGTTGTGCACTTCAAGTTGGTTGAAGTCCTTTTCCACTTGGGGCGCGTCACCTAAGTCGAGGTCTTCCTCCACTGCGTTGTCCCTCCGGGTTGGATTCGAAAACTCTACGGGCCGGAGCCTTGATCCATTCTCTCTAAATGTCAGGCGACTGATGCGTACTTTTCCGACCAGATCGATGCCCCCATTCACAACTGAACCCATTTTTGCCGCTTCTGTTCCAACACTTGCAAACGCACCATGCCGATGATGTCAATGTCACATACTATACTTTTGGAAAAGTTGAAAAAGTCACATGACAGTACATCACCTTATCTGAATCCTTTTTTGACATCAAAGATCTCGGTGAGATTGTTTCCGACCTTTATGGAGCAGCGAGCGTTCTCCATCGTCATTCTGCATAAACATACGAGTTTGGCAGTGATGTCAAATGTAGAAATTGCTCTGTATACCTCGTCCATATAAATGCTGTCAAACGCGGTCTTAAAATCGATAAAAAAAAAAGATGGTAACGATCAATCCGGACTTCTTGTCTTGAAGTGTGAAGTCTGCTATGGCCTTACCCGGCCTAACACCGTACTGATAGGGGCCAATCAGCTCGTTGACAATTGGTTTCAGGCACTCACACAGTACTGTCGACAGGATCTTGTATGCAATGTTAAGGAGACTAATGCCTCTATAGTTGGCGCAGTTTAATGAGTCTCCTTTCTTATGGATCGGGCAAACGAAAGCTGAGGTTCCATTTATTAGGCATAATTTCCTTTAACGAAATCTTGGAAATGATTTGATATACGCTCTCCACTACGTAATCTTCCGATGCCTTAAATAATTCGCTTGGTAGGCCATCCGATCTAACAGCCTTGTTGGACTTGAGTTGGTATATTGCTATTCCTCATGCTGGTCCGGTGGATGGAAGTCTTGGTTTTCATCATCCCGGTTGAATGGTTCGTTCTGCCTGACAGCGGAATTTGAGTCGTCGTCGCCGTATAACAGTCTGCAGAAGTGGTTTTCCATGTCCTCAGCACCGACTGTGAATCAAATACAAGGTTTTCTTGTTCACCTCTACAGGTCTGTTTTGGGTATTGTTGCCTTAACACGTTCTTTTTACCTTTTGGTAAAACTTCCGAACATTGTTCCTGGAGTAGAACCTATGTAATTCTTCGATTTCGCGCGGGAAGCCGAGAAGCCGAACTGTGTACCTCCTTTTTTGTTCATAGAGCTCACGAGCCACTCTCGTCTTCCTGTGCAGCACCGCTTCGTAGGCGAGTTATTTTGCTGCTTGTGCTTGCCGGCATTCTTCCCCAAACCAGTGATTTCGTGGAGGTGGTTGGTTGAAACCCAGCAAATCAGTTACGGTGTTTCTGTTAGCTTCTTGGCAACGATGCCGCTGGTCTTCAGCACTTGATGCTGGCTGCATAGGACTTTTCGAGAGGTTGATTGATACGCGATCGGCAAAGATTCTGGAGGTTTGTTATGATTGCAGAAACGTTAAACTCCTCACGGTATTTCTAGGGCCTCCGCTAATTGTTCGGCTGCACGTGGCCTGTTCATGGTCCGAACATTCCACGTGCGAATCCGAACGTCGTTGTCGTTTGAAGAATCCTAGTCATTTCACAGCAATTTTTTATTTGAGAACTCTTTTGTCATGACAGTTTTACTCTCGGATGTTTCTTACACTTTCGCGAGAGTTGGGACTGTGAAAGAACTTTTGGTGTTGTCTGGGGATCGAACCTCGAACCCCACCCTCTGTAGTTCAACAGACTACCCATTGAGCCACGACGATAACAACATCTGAGTAGAAGAAAACGAAGAATAACTCTTGGCAATAGCTATTTCTTTGGGCTAAGAAGGCAATTGAGTAGTAAGGACACATCCCGGACAACTAAGAATACATCATTTATTCAATTATATAAGACCCTTTGAAGCATGAACTCTATCGAAAACGGATAAAGATATCGTCGGTAGTTTTGGAAGAGGAGATTGGAGGAGAGGCTTGTTAGTTGATAAATTTGTTTTATAGAATATTCGACCAGCGCGGGTACAGATGCTACCATATGTGGGAGTCTAAAGCGTAGAGCAATGTGGGCTGCAGATTAGCCGTGTCCAAATAGTAAACCAAAATTTCGACTACTTTTGGAACAATGTAAGATTTTTCGCTTTTTTCGTAATCATGTCGAGGAAATATAGAGATCAGTTAATAGTACATATGTACATCTGTGCATCTATTTTCTGATTGACCTGAAGCCAAATGTAAGAAATCTCTTAGCTTGCCCTATGCAATGATTTCAGTGGTCCAGAGCAATTGGGAGTTTGTAGAATTGGAAGTCTTATAACGTACCCGTATGTATTAACAATTTAAATTTACTGTCAATGTTGTTTCATAGTTTTATTAAATCTAATCAGACTTACAACAAACAAGAAGGATGTCATACTCGTTACATCTGAGAATGTACAGAAGGATGTACAACTATCTACCACGTAGGATGATGTACCGGCTTCTGTAACACCTTTATAATTTTCACTGCTGACCCCGGTGTAGCATGTGTATGCCCATAAGTTTTTGCGTAGGTTTGTCCAACTCCATGTGATGCTGCTGATGATGAGATCGAGCCACCAGCTCCACTAACTTGCCTGTACACCTTAAAAACTCTAACATTCTGTGCCTCCGAGACAGGATGAGGAGTAACTGTTTGTTGTTTGATGACTTTCAATATTTTAGTACTTTGGACTTCTGGAGCTGGTCCATAATGCCTAGGAGCATATTCATGAATGACTTTCAATAACTTAGCTGAACCAACTGCTGAAACTGGGGCTGGAGCCGATTGGTGAATAACTTTTACAATCTTAGGTGGAGATTCCGGCACTGGAGCAGTATGCGTATGCGATTGATGGATAACTTTTATGATCTTTCCTACAGCTGGAGCTGCTACGTTTACAACATTGGCCGCTGTTTCATGAATGATTTTAAGTATTTGCAATGGAGGTGTTGGCAGGGTAGCATGTGGTATTGAAGCAGTTTCATGAATTAGTTTGATGATGTTTGTTTCTGGGATCTGATGGGATGACTGATCGGAATGGACGGATAGAGGTGCTTCCAAGTGAGGGAGTAATCCACCATGGACAGTGACTGCAAAAGCCATTATGCAAATCAAAACCTAGAAATCAATAAAGTATAGAATTATTTTATACAAACTGTGTATTTCCAAGGACCCACCTTCATATTGTGTCCGAGAGTGCCTGGGTTTTGTTTTTGCTTAAAACTAAAATAATATCTGTGAAATGATGGCAAAATTGGTGTCGTTGTTGTTTTATATACTCACTGTTGAAAGATTTCTAATGAACATGGATTTAAAATTCAAAATTTGTTATGAATGAGTTTTGTTTTGATGGCACAATGGATGCCAATATGGAAAATAAATTGCACGGATGCGAACGTGGCACAACGCCGTGCTCGTTTTGAATATTTTGTTATTCATAGGCGATAAAATCTTTGAAACTCGATGTGCATAATTGAATGATAAATGAGTTTAATTTTTCAAACGAATTTTCGATGTGGGACACACGAGATGCATAACATGTGCCGGAAAAGGTTGATAAAGGTTGACAAAAAAAGATACATACATACAAGTACATGGTAGTTGAAAGAAAGGATAAATGTTCCAGGTGAAGGCATGGAAAGAAGAGCCTATGAAGGAGGAGTTTTATGCCCTCCTGGATGGAGTCTCCGGTGCCTGTCTAAAGTATGATTCCAAAATCGATCTCAGTGACGTTAATGCTAAAATTAGTAAGGAAAACATCTGCGGCGGATTAGACGGAAAGCACTGCCTCCGCGACAAGGACAACAGCGTACGGCTAGTCTATTTTATAGCAGCTCATAATACGGTGATAAGTGGCACTAAGTTTCCAAGACTACGACTCCACAAAGCAATCTAACGCTCTCCAGATGTTCGAACCGCTAAACAAATCGATCAAGTCGAAACTTTCAGAGGGGCAAATGTCGACTCTGACCACTTTCTTATTAAACCACATAAATAAAGAAATTCAACGCTGGAAGCCTTAGTACGACTGGAGTATCCAGAGCTTGAGCGAGAAACTACATATACCATACACAAACGTCAGCAATCTGTGGATCCACTATAGCCGAGACCACCATAGGGTACCAGCCACCACCAAAAAAAGTTTTGGTATGATCATAAATGCGTATGGAACGGAAAGGTGACAGAAAATGCGCACCTACAAACGGTCCAGACCAAAACAAGTCTAGGAGCATCAAGCCAGACGAAGAGAAGAAGATTTTGCATAAAAAGAAAAGGACATACACAGTCTCCCAGGTCAAGGATATCTAAGAGTTCCGGGATAGGAACAGCATCCGGATAGTTTTTAGAAGAGCCAAGCTGGCTTCAAGCCAGTAACGGAGGATCTTCGAAACAGTGAAACAAGCCTAGCTACCGAAGAGCTAGTAGATGCGTTTAAGCACCATTTGCAGAAACTATAGGTACTTAATGGGCATCAGGTAAATGTTATGGTAGGGCAAGAAGAGAACCCGCATTCACTCAATGAAGAAGCCATCCACCCTCCCAGTATTGAAGCTACAGAAAAAACATACAGAAAAGCTACAATCCGTCTGGAACGGATCGTATGATACCCTATCCTCCTCTCTATAAAGTGGGCGTGGCCAAATTGCATTTTGTACTCAAATATAGCTATAATGTCGAACGTTTGAGGATGTTACATGTAAAATTTTATCAAAATAGGGTTTTTGATGATAACGCCCCCAAAAAGTGGGCGTGGCCAAAACTGTTCTATGGGTGAATTGTAGGGAATCTAAATACCCAAATATTTGGTCTTAACAAAATTTTTCGGTTTCATATAATTTAGTGAAGTTATAAAAAAGTAGGCGTGGCAGTGGGCGGATGTAGAAAAATTTTACACTTGTACTGTATCTTTTTCTTGGAAGCCCAGATATGAAATTTCAGCGTCCTAGTTAAAAATTTAAGGCCCAAAAATCGGTTTTGTGATGAAAACACCCCCAAAAAGTGGGCGTGGCCAAAACTTTTGTATGGGTGGATTGTAGGGAATCCGAATGCCTAAATATTTGGTCTTAACAAAATTTTTCGGTTTCATATAATTTAGTGAAGTTATGAAAAAGTGGGCGTGGCAGTGGGCGGATTTAAAAAATTTTTACACTTGTACTGTATCTTTTTCTCAGAAGCCCAGATATGAAATTTCATCGTCCTAGCTCAAAATTTAAGGCCCAAAAAGCGGTGACATACGGACGGACGGACGGACGGACGGTCATCACTCAATCGATTTCGCTATTGATGCTGATCACGAATATATATACTTTATAGGGTCTATCTCGATTATTTCTCTATGTTACAAACTATGTGTCAAACTTAATATACCCTTAGGATAGGGTATAACAAGGCCGTAATTCGAATTCACGAAACAAGTTGGCCTTGAAGTAAATGAAGGCAAAACCAAGTACATGTTCTCAACAAACAGAGAAGCATGTGTCCGCCGTCTAGGACAAAACCTCACTGTTGGCAATAGTAACTTCAAGGTGGTTATGGAGTTTACCTACCTCGGATTGAATATCAACTCCACGAATGACTGTGATTCGGCGAATACTTACTCTGGAAAACCGCTGCTACTACGGTCCTCTACAAACATTGATCCTGCCAGTTCTTTTATATGGAACTGAGTGCTGGATGATAAGCAGGAAACTAGAGTAGATATTGGTCACTTTCGAGAGAAAAGTTTTTTGTCGAATATTCGAGGAGAAGATACAGCCGCGAACTCTACGAGCTGTGTCAAGATGCAGTGTAGTCCAAACAGCCGGAACACGTAGACTACATTGACTCGTACAAATCCACTTGGGGTCTCGGAGACAACTAGTATGCCACAAAGCAAGATCCAGTATTACCGATTTATTTTGGAGAAAACTGAGAAGGGGTCAGGAGTCTACAGCATCAGCACTCACCACATCATCACTGAAGATCTATTAGGGAAATAATCCGAACTATAATCGCTTTCTCTGCAAGCATTGCAGACAGTGGTGTCACTTAAGTGTAGCACATTCAGATGATTAGCAAAAACAAAATGTTTCGTAAGAAAACTCATAAGTTGTCTAGTCTTTTCTGCTGAAAGACAGTAATTTCATTTTCTGCTGAAAGACAGCATTCATCCATCCATCGTGGAAAGCTAATTCCAATCGTTAATGGAGTCCTTGACTGAGGACGCGGGAAGACACAACTCATGTTCAGGTCTAGATAAATCTCTGAGCCTTAGCTACCAATCTATTCGGAGTCTTCAATCTCCACGACCTCAAAATGACCGGGGACTCAGGACTCAGGCAAGACTCAAAGGGTTAATGCTTGCGACCAAATTCAAAGCGTCCTTGCATTAATGAATTAGTTTACAATGGATTAAAAAGTTAAGCAGGCCTGGCTGCCGCTGATACTCACACCTATCCATTCTTTGAAGATTAGTGAAGAAGATTGTTCATAATCCATTCACGGCCAAACACTCTCGGTCTGCAATGTGAGGTTTCCTCAGGCTTCAAAAGGCAAAGCCGTGATACAAATTACTTTGGTTAGTAAGCCCTATCGTCATGGATCTGTTTATCAACATTGGGACGTCTACTACAAATTTATAAATATTATAACCCCTATCGTAGAATCCGTCGGAGGTAACAGTTCACTCAATACAAAAAAGTTGCTTACTCTCACTAAGTTAATAATTCATTATATAACAAAATCGAATCGATATACTGCCCCAGTCGAGGTACAAGTTTATTTTTCTCAATTTGAATGTAAACTCTTCTTAAACAGAACGCCAGTGGAAACTAATTTAAAGATTTATCGCTTAAAACATTTATTCGGCAGCTTTTACGAGTGCTTCGGCACATTCAACAGCAATGGCAGCTTCGGCTTTAGCCTACAAGTAAAAAACAATAAATTATCAACAATCTACAGCCACTCGAATGGTTGTCTTACCAAATCCGAACTAGCAGTGGCCAACTGTTGTTGGTACTGGCTCAACAACTGCCGGCATTCATTCAAATCCAAATCTTCGATACCGTGTGCTTCTTCAGCCAACACTTGAACCGAAGAATCTTCATTGACAGTGATGGATCCGCTGGAAACAAAGTATTTGGTTGTCTTGCCGTCATTCTCAATGACTTGAACAACGCCTGGCTTCAGGACAGCTGTGACAAAAAATGGAAAGAAAATCAATAAAATGCGAAGGAATTAAGTCGGCTATTACCTACCCAAAGTTGGAACATGCTTGGCGAGAATACCAAAACTGCCAGAGAATGATGGGACATCGATTTGACGAACTTCAGCATTGTCGAAGAAGGTTCTGTTGGCAGCCGCGAATGTGAGTTTCATTTCGTCAGCATAACCGCGGGACTGGATCATTTTGGAGCCACGGGTGGCCAAGAATCTAGCGTTCTTTGCAAAAGACATTTTCCTGCAATAAAGTTAAAGCAAATCATTCAAAATTGAGTGAGGAAAACATAAAAATTAAAATTATGTAACTTTTTAGGTTAGACTAGGAAAAGGTTCGGGCGGTGATTGCATAGTTGGTGACAACAAATTGATCAATGGATTAGAGAAGTCTGAACTCAGAATAGTTAAATTGCTTTACCTGTAAATTTGCTTTTTCCCAACTGGATAAATTCTATCGAAAAATGTAAAGAGGAAAAGCCTGCGCTGCTTTTGCCGTTTTCCAAAAATGCGAATGTCAAGACGACAGATGAAAATTTCTGACAGCTGTCAAGATGATAACGTCTCATAAAATGGTGCCAAGTCTAGAAAATTTTTTTTTCAATTTATTGTTTTTCGTTATTTTGATATTATTACAGTGAATCATAGTTTTATAATCATTTTAGAAAATAACTTAAATCCTTCAACTATCTTACAAAAATCAAATCTTCATTTTGAAGGAAAGGGCAGAGGCATGTTAAAAACACTTGGATCTCATAGTCGATTAAAGACGAGTATGTAGGTCTTGTAATTAGTAGAATCCGGTTAAAGGACAGTGCTTCGCCGGCACAGAATGCTAAGCCGAAGGGATTACATAATACCTATGAAGTGAGGCGAAATAGTTATTAAAATAAGAAGTAGCGCCCTAGTTAAGGAGTGACAATGGTTTTAGTTAACAATTTCATAAACCGCATTCTTTCTCAATTGTCTCCCCAGCATGTTCACTTGGTATGTTTGTTAATTTTATAACAGCTGACCCTAGGTAGACCAAATCCTTGACTAAAAACTATAGCTATCAACTTTGACGCTCTAACATGGACATTTCAGCAAAAATTTAACGAAGAATAATTCTTGCCAATCGCTGTTTCTTTGGACTGAGAAGGCAATTGAGAAGTAGAGAAATATCCCGAAGAACTAAAGAGACTTGATCATGCCAGTTCTGCTTCATGCCGCTGAAGCTCTATTCAAAGCGGATGAAGATATCCTCAGTCGCCTCGAGAGAAAGATTCTTCATAATGTGTTCGGTCCCGATTGTGTTGACGGGTTTTTTGAGGAGAAGATTCAACGACGAACTATACGAGCTGTACAGCGACATCGACCTAGCCAGAAAACTATGTATCAGTCGTCTAAGCCGTCCAGTCCGTAGAGTCTTCGAATCCAACCCATCTAACCCGGAGGGAGAACACAGTAGAGGAGGACCTCGTCTCAATAAATTTGGCGTGGGCAACTGGAGGGAGTTAGAGAGCCTTGTAATTGGAGGCCCAGATTCACCCCGAACTGCAGCGGCAACTAAATATGTAAGAAATATAGACGTTGATGGTGTCTATATTCGAACATTACCTCGTTTACGGCCAGATTCATTTTTGTAAACCTAGCATTCACTCCCCTACCAATATCACCCGTAAATGGTCTTACTTCTGTAATTATCGTATTATTAGTGCTGATGGAGTTTTACATTATCTTTTTGAGAACGGTGAAACTAATGTTCGATGTTCTAAAAACTTTGAAAAAAAATTCGCGAACGGATTTGTCATCAGCAAAACATCTTCTGTATTCCTTGAGGACGACAAGATTAGGGTTTAATGTTCGAGATTCACAGAACCGTCAAGCTCCTCAAAAAGGGTGTCTGATCCTGTTTTGATTTCCTATGAATTTCTTTCAATCAATTGTACGGCTCGGTCAACACTGACGCGATGAAAGGTATCGTTATGTCTAAAAACTGTATTATAAAGTGTAGGTGGTAAGACAATATTGAAGTTACTGAGTCTTTTGCGTATCAGACCAGAATGCGATAGCAAGTAGATCGATTAAACGAGGGTTAAGAAAGCAGGATCTACACTTATTTTGAGTCTTACCTCGTAATCGATATGCTTTAAAATTTTCAAAACACCGAATGACTCCAGGGCGCAGACGGATTTAACGATGGCTTTTGAAAGCCTTTCAGAAATCCGATGCAATCTTGATGGTTTCCCGGAAAAGACTCCAGACAGTTTACTGGTCTTTTGATGGAGCGTTACGTACATATTTGTCAATCAATGTTTGATTGACACCACTATCTGCTATGTTCGTAGAAAGTATATTGATTCTGTAAAATACTTTCTCTCCGATCGTCCCCACGGCTTCACTGAAGTGGCAAAACTTCGAGCAGCTGTGGTAAGTGTCTCTATTTTCGAAAAAGAAACCGAAATTTTAGAAGAAAATCGCTTCATGCTGATGGTAAACTAGATAAAGTCTGGAAATTTCAGTGTAGTAACTCCGAAGATAAATTGCTTTACATGTGATACTACCAAGAATCAAAATTGACTACCGAAGAATAACATCATCGTAGACGCAGAAGTTAGAAGAATCAACAACTACTGGTTAGTATTTTGGTACACTACTCCAGCGTTATACGCTCACTTCTCCTTGAAGAAGACTATTGAAAAAAAAAAAAAAATAAAAGGGTTCCGAAGGTTTCTGAATATGTAATTGAAGAAGAATGTTATTAGATCTCGTTGTTTGTTGTGCTCTCGAGTTTCTATAGATCCATTGCATTATACGGTGTTCAATTACTGAAAGAGAAGAACCTTTAACCGCAGCCTTTGCTTAGCACAGTTGTAGCCTTTTATAATGCGTACGAGATATGTTAAGTATAGTCTGCTAAGGACAAGTAGTTCTTCTTTTATACTGTGGCCATAGATTCCTCAAAATGCGTCATGCTTTTACCACGTTTATTAGTATCAGAACTGATTAGTCAACCCTTTTTTGGTTAACCTCTGAACCTGTCTTCCTAAAACACTTACGGAGTTTCAATGATTCTGATGACTTTATGGCTGCTTCCACTGTCCAAGTCTTTGTCATGGTTTGGAACACATTTCGACTGAGAAAATGTGGGTTTTACCCACAAAAGTCCGTAACCTACACTAGCGTTTATTTGCAAACAATCCTTGAAAATGAATATTTTTCTAGGGTTCTAATCTATCATCCGTTTAAATTTCTCCTGTGGGGGATTTCGTTTGACTTAAGTCCGGCTATAATTTTCCTATAACAACGAATTAATTGAATACATCATCTATGGTGTCATAAGGTCTTACATATTTAGTATAGCAAATTACTCTACATACATATTAGATCCTTTCCCAAAAGTTAGATTGCTTAATACGCACTTTTTGATGCTATTGATGGGTGGCAACGCGAGCGTGGCCATAGTTGATAGCTGGTTATCTTTTAAATTTAGACACATGACAGTGTTAAATCATCTGTACTTCAAAGATTCTTCTAATGCATATCATGTCAAGGAAGCATTTTCTTTAAAACTTTTTTTTATATTTGTAATCTGATAGAAGACATAATTGTTTCAAAGAATATCGATTGTCCCTTACAACAAAAAACTCTCGCGGTAACTTAAAATCATCTTAAGCAACCAACGTTAATTAATCTTTGTGGGCAACAAAAGCAAAGTCATTAGAACATACTAGATAAAGTAATTTATAGAACCACCCCTAAATTTATTAAATTGCATTTAACTCATTAACATTCTTTTTTTTCTTGGTTCAACAACAGTTATTTACTAATTACTCAAATCTGCAGGAGTGTAATATTATGTTGTTTTTCTCAAAAGTGATTTGAAATCTACTCCGAATTCGGGGAATTCCTAGTTATCAAGATATAAAAATATCCAAGCATAGGCATTAGGAAATTTTGCATAGTTTTATTACTCCCTCGTTTATCATAATTTGCATTCCATCTACCTGACTCCTGATTTACAAAATTCCGCCAACGACCGAGATCAAATTGTTAGTCAAAATGGCGCCAATAATTTCCCCTCCCGCCAAATGACTTTTGTTTCTCAACACACCTGTGGTGTGCTGTCAACATGTTGCAAAACATGATAGGTGATTGGATAAAAGTTATAAGAAAAGTGCCTAGAAATCGTAGTAAATTAATTCAAAGAAATTATATAAGTGTAAGCTGATGGTTTTTCAATGAATTAAAAGCGGTTTTAGTTATCAAAAAGTATAAAATTCAAACAATTCAATCAAAAACGATAAAAATAGCGACCTGTCACTTGATTCCCTTACACGACCGCAGCGCCACCATCAACAAGAAGCACGGAGAAAATTACTGATGATTTTCTCATTTTTCACCACGAAATACTCGTGCACTCAGAACCCAAACTAATTGAATTCAAACTAATTGCATTCCCCACACCATGCAGATGCAATAAAATCAGGTAATTAGCTAAATGTACCAAAATCTACCTGCGAATTCAAATACCCTCACTTCAAACGGTCGTTTTACACTCCGCCATATGCAAAAAGTCTGTCTATTCACCCCTTCGCAACCCAAAACGTCAAACACCCAACCAACCTACCACCACGAAATCGAAAAGGAGAAACGAAAGATTCTTCATCGGCTCTTCATATAAAAAGTGACGGCGTACTCCGTTTAATGTTCAATTGAGTTTAGTTATTCAGTTAATCAATATTAACCAACGGACGTGTTAACACATCTAAATTTATTTAAATCACTTTCGCTAACAAATTGTGTTCAAAAGTTTAGAAGACTGTCTTCATAATGGCGACACGTTTTATGCAGGCACTTGGGAACTTTAAATTTCCAAAAGAAATAAAAAATGATTTGATCTATTGCCAGCGGGCGTTGAAATCTCACATTAAAGTGCACCAGGTAAATTGTTTAAATAAATTCATGTGCTGGCTGATGTCTAAATATTGTTTTTTTTTTTGTTTTTGTGCAGATGATCGTTGACCAGTACTCGAAGGAAAAAGAAGTAAGTTTTTTTTTTTCAAAATAATTTCCAAACATCTAAGTTGGTTTTCTTTTTGTTTTTAGTACTGTGCTGCGAAACAAGCTTGCTTGGAAGAACTTGAGAATGAAATTTACGAAATAAACTGTGAGCAGCAGTATCTGCTGCTCAGAATTCGTCGTATTATAGATGAATTCTTCAAGAGTCTTCAACGTGAAGATGTCGCGGTGGATCGGATACTCATGAATGACCATGTGTCACGCCAATTGGTGCCATTAATCCAAAACAAAGATTATATCTGCGAGCCAACTGTTGCTCGTGTTCGATTCACTGAAAGTCAATTGATTGAGACTTATCTTTTGTCGGATAGTTGGAAGACAATCACTAAGTCGCCAACACCGCCAGCTGAGGTGCCACCACCACCTCCACCAGAACCACCAACACCAGCTATATTCAACGCCAAGCAGGTGTCTCTTCTGAAACCAATATCAGAGAGGGTTGTGATAGCTGCACCCAGTCAACCAGAGATTGTAATTCCCGATGATGTGAAGCCAAAAAAGCCCCCATCACCGCCTTCGACGAATGTCCGGCTTAGTCGGATGAATCTACGACAGGCGCTGAATAAAGCCGCAGCTGCGATTAACGTGGCTTCACCACAACCCATACCAGTTGCAGTTATAGCTGCTCCAAGGGGCAATAAATCTGTGGTAGAAGTGACCAAGAAACCCCAACAGAAACCACTTAAATCCGATCCATCTTCGTCTGAAGAGTCCATCGATACACGCGTTCCGACGCCCTCACATCTAGATATGAAAACTAAGCCAGACGACTATAATCAAGAGTCGTTCATGCGATTGTTCAGCCTGTTCACTCGGGATACAATCCAGCAGATGCAGCAGAGGCGCTCCAAGCGTAAACGCCGTTGTGTTCACAACAACGAGAAGACTGATTATCATTATGGGCGCATCGAACATATGGTAAGTGATGATTTCTATTACTATTAAATGTAATATTGAAATAGGCTAAGTTAAAATAGGCGGGTCATTCTAGACAAAAAAAAAGATAAGATAAACCGTTGTATTTCTTTATGTGACTATGCTTTAAGCTTAATATTGTAATGGAATAGAAAATCAATATATTTTATATGAAAGATTTATCAAATTTGGATTTAGTATACATACCAGTGTCCGTATGTCCTTATTTTTAGAATCATTGTGCTAGTTTAGATGAATTTATTGTTCCCAATTAAAGAAGCAAAAAATATCTTTTATAGCAAATAAATCAGTTTTTCAAAAAAAAATCTACTAAATCTATTACATGACAACAATTAGCGTCATTAGCTTCTTTGTTTCAGTGACCATGTGCTGAACGGTTTGGAACAGAAAATTATAGGTTTTTGCTTTCAATGAGAAAGATGATTGTCAAAATTTGTTTCTTTGTTCCACACAGTATAGCAAATGGTTTTTTGGACTAACTTTTGTTATAGATTATGTCGTGCGGCAAAATTCGTATTTCTTCATGGTCAGGGCTATATTTTTCTTCTCTAAATTTTTCTAAGAAAGCTGTGTAGTCTTTATAGCTTTATTTTACATGAAACAACTCATGTCTCTAAATCATTATTTTGTAACCTAACCACCAAATCTTAAGGGTGGCACCATCTTCGTTCAATTTTCTTTCGAGTTGTCTTGCGGTTGCGAGTAGGAAATATAACAGCAGGCTTTTGATTATTATCAGAGATAAGAAATCTAGTAACCGTAATAAGTAACCGAAATGCTTGAACAACAATATGGTTGATTACTTACTTGATCGTTCTTGTTCATAGTTACTTATGAAACCATCATATTGGCGGCTCTACACTCACAAATAGTCAATATTCTGCTATAAGCCGTTGAAAAAAAAAAAAAAATTTAGAATTCCAATCGATATGTATGCCAAATGTAGGACAAGATAGGTAGTTTATAGCGATGAGTGTAGTCCTCCAATTGCTAATTTGAGACTTTGCAACTAAACTAGACTTACATCTAAAATCATATGACTGTATCTGATTAAGAAAATAAATTGTGTTCACTTTCTTCTGGTTGTGAGATAATATATTTGAACTTATAAATATCAAGTCTGTTTAGCTCTCTAAATAGCTTGTAAATCTGTACCGCAATTGTCTCCGCACACTGATGCCTGACCAAACGGCTACCATACACTGTTGTATACTTTAGATTAGATGGAAAATGTTTTGGTTGTTAAAGGACAATATTTGCTAGTTGAGCTTCTATATTCTTCAGACATTTATCTGCAAGATGGTTTAATGTTTTTTGTTTTCTTTACAGTTGTCCCCACAAGCAGGTCCATCAAAGAAGCGTAAGAAGGAGTTCCTATTGTCACCCCGCGTCAATCGTGCCTTGAAGAAGAAACGTTCAAGTGATGCTGATCGCTCAAATTCCTCGTCACCAGATGAGAAGGAAGTTTGTAATGAGTGCTTAAAACGCTCAGGAGTTGTGATCCAGTGCAAAGAGTGTCCTGGTAGCTACCATGAGAAATGTCACAAAGACATGAATATTAAAACAGTACCAGGACAATGTCCGTCTTGTTCCAGATTAAACTACAACGCCATGCTTCAAGAAGAAGGTAAGTAATCTATTTTAAATGATTTTCCACTAATCACTTAATAATGACAATGAGTTTATCTCAACGAAAACATCGTCTTATATCCTGTCTTATAGTGTAACATGATAGAATTTGTTAGTTCTAATGGAGTTTAGAAAAATTCACTGTCATTGCTAAATGATTTAACTTCTTAACTTCATTTCTAACAACTGTGTATATTTATATTTTCAGCTGCAAAAAAGGATAACACTATTATCTTGCGAGGACAATATCGTGAACTCGAGCAAAAGCTGGTCATTGAGCAACAACGCCGCGAAAAACTTCGTCAGGAAAGCAAGAAGTATAAGATCGGCATGACAAACCTCTTCAATATCGTTGAAACCATCAAAACTGATGAGAACGACAGTTAAATTGATAATCAAACGATGATGCGATTACATATACGTATATTTCGCCCATTTGATGAACACGGTTGTAACCTTCACCAGGAAGTTTCCTTTAAACCCCACGTCCCGCCAAATCGAAATATATTACTACTAATATATTGCCTGCCTTAGTACATTAAGAATTAACTTTAATTTCAACTTTATTTTCATTATTTACTTTATTTTATTTATGTAGTGAATATTCCAATTTAATTTGCATTTCATTTTCTTTAGAGGACATTCTTATTTTGTTGTTTGTTCGTTGCTTAGATTTTAAGTGCCATCTGATGTGTGTGCAAACGTTTAGGATGCCTATCGAACATCGTATTATTATTATAAATCTATTTACGCATTTACATATGTAAGAATAATTCGCAATTAGTTTTAAGTTTTCTTTTCTGTATTAAAGTATATTATATTATGTTTATATATATATTATATTATAAAACGCATTATTTACAAAAATAAAAGAATCTATTTAGTACTAGTAAATAACAGTATTTTTGATATAAAGCAGCCAATGATTGTTGTGAGCGCCACTCCCAGTAATGAAGTGGTTGAGATTTTGTTTGTGGAATTACAGAGATCACCTTGACAGAAGCACATGTAGACTTTTTTGTAATTGTAAACGGTGTAGGCGCAACGATCTTCACTATCGTCGGGGCCACGTTGAACACACATTCTTTGAACTGCTTGATCGTAATCTGGAGAGAATGGGTACAGATGAATGACTATGAAGATTCGGTTGAAATAAAAGTTTGTCCCTTACCATCTACCGCGTAGGCTCCGCCGCCTTCGATTACTTTACCGCACCAACCAGACGCACAGGGTATCGCCGCAATACCTGGCTCTTCCTCCACATCAGTTGCATTAAAACCAAAGGGATCTTTACAGCTTCCTAGTTCGCCCCTCGATCGGCATTGATAGCATCGTCGAAGTAGTCCTGTGGGATAAAAATTGTTATTAAGTGAATGCTGAGAGAATATCTAAAATATGTAGATATGCTAGTAGAAATATGGTTTCCAAAAAGATTTTCCAAAAGCAATAAACAAAATAAAATATATAGATGATATATATTTATGTATGCGGCGTTTAGGAAAGTCAGCTTAGTATAATATTATTGAAATTTTAAAAGCGAATTTTTTTAAGCTTGGATACGATTAGCCTTGACTAACGACAGGATTAAAAGGCAATAGATATTGGGGCGTTTGAATTCTAGGCCTAATATATTAGACCTATCATATTAGGGCTTGAATTCGGATTGTAAAATAAATTCGGACCGCGCCCATTTTAATCATGCGACCATGTTTGAAATGATTTTGCTTCCATTGTTTGACAGATGTGCTTGGTAAGCACAAATGCAACGAAATTACTACATTTTAGCAGCAAAATCCGCTTTCTATACATTTTTCAGTCGTTCTGTGTGAATTTTTTGGTTAAATGGATTCGTTATCAGTCGAATCTAAATTATTTGGTGGCAGGTACGAGAAACCATACTACAAGAGATCTTAGAGGAGTATAGTCCACTTATATCGGCTAATCTTCACTCACGGTATGGTACACTTGGCCGAGGACAGATCCACTTATTAACTGGGAGTCATTTTAATTTTTTTTGACTAGCTTCCAGATTTTATTGATATCCGGATCAGCTACATATATCCTCGAAGAAGTATTCACCCAGAATCTGTTTTCTTGGTGAGGATAACGCAGCAGCTGCAGAGTATGTGAAATGATGATTCTTTCTGTTCATCACCCATACGACAGAGGTCGTTGGTCGGTGTATGTAACAAAGTAGTAAAGTGTGGATGAAGATTATTATGTCTCTATGATGCCATAAACTTTTTTTAACTGGTCCTTAGTTCTGAAAAATTGAGTGAGTCTTTTAATTAGGGCTCAAACAAGAAGGCCTTCCAGTTGGTCCGGTCCTTAGCTGCATAACTGCCTCCAGTTATGTAAAACAAGTCGATTTTAGGTTCTCTTCTACTTGTGTATCTATCTACCCAAACGGTACCGAATATCTTATGGAACATTTTTTTTTTTCAATTCGTCCAAGTATATGTACATACTTATCTTTATTTGCTTTCCATAAAGTTCATGCTTCAGCACTATAAAGTAAGTTTGGGATTATCAAGGTCTTTTATTAAATTTTCTTAGGTGTTCGGGCCATTGAGCTTCATTAGTTTACCTTATTTTAGGACAAGAGCCCATTGAGTTGTGCCGATGATATCAATATCGCCAAGATAGCATAGTAATTGCACAGAAATTCAAAAGAAAGACCTCCGGTGTTAGTTTGTGAGTTTAATATTTTTTTTATAGGTACCCGGTTCTTGATAGACCAAGAAGCGTTCTCCATCGGTCTGCTCAAGTGATTGAATTTGGCAGGGATACCAACACTACGGATTAAAAAATTGATGATTAGCTCCGTAGTGCACGACCTGTACGCAATGTTGAGGAGACTGATGCCTGTGTAATTGGCGCTGATGATTGAAGCTCATTTCTTGTGCATGAGACGACCGATCCTAAGATTTTATTCATCTGAACAAATTTTAGAAATAAATTGTTGTAGGTATCCTACCAAGTCACTTCTAACTACAAGAGTGGAAAAGTGAATGATCATGAAAAAGATGAAGTGGTACTTGTGTCTTTCCTGTGGTTTATCAAATAATAGCTAAACAATAAGGATGTCGATTTAGAACAACAAATGGGAATTTGTCCCACGGTTTTCCAGGACGAACTCCATGCCATCTGCGCTAGGATAAACCTTAGTAAAGGTATTAAGGGTTCTAGGATATGTGTATGTATATCTTTTCAGATAATCAGGCAGCACTTAAGGCGCGGTCGTTCAATTTAATGGATATATCAGTTAAATGAAGCTACGATGTTCTACAATCTCTTGCCAGAAATAAGATGGTGAAACTCGGTTGGGTCCCTGGTCATCTAGGAATTGCAGGCAAAGAATCTGCAGATGAACTAGCTGGGGATATCTTAGAATCTGCGTACAACTACTGCCGTCAAAGGGCTGTTTAATGATTGGAAATACAAGCTTCGTCTCGGGGCTGAGATAATCCAAGCGATTCATCAGGCCTTATTCATACAAGGAAATCCTTAGTCTAAACAAGGATAGTATTAGAAAGCTTGTGAGCTCTCTCATAGGTGAATGGCCAGCATTGCATTGGTTAAGTAGGCGTATTATCAAGAAATATGTTTGTCAGCGGAGTTGAGAAATTCTGCTGCTAAGGACATACATATGTACATACTATCCTTTATTAAGGAGGAAGTACGTCTCTTGGTTTAATCATACCCTAATTGATGCAATAGATCTTTTTAGGTCGAAGTCTCAGCCATATGGGTAAAGGTCCACTACTCTAGTATTATATTTTTTTTTACTTATTTATTTATATTTATGTATGTAAGTATGTATGTACAAACATATACTGCATATCATATTTATACATACATATAAAACAATAAATCTTTGCAATTTTTTTTCTGTCTGAAGGTATTGGAATGATTTTAGTGAAACTTGGCACAGTGACAGCTGTGTCATGGATCAGCATTTGTATTCCGGAAAATGAAAGGGTTCGTAGAAGAAAGTAAAAAAAAAAACTATATCTCCAAACTCAAAACTGAGCGTAGAAAAGTACCAGTAGCGACATCTATCGTCGAGTAGCAAAAATATGTATCGATAGTTTCTGCATATCCTGCAAAGAAAAACAATATAAAACATACTGAAAGCAGCAATCAGTTTGGAACGGATCGTTTGACACTCTATCCCCTTTTTTATGTAGCGTTTATAAAATGGGCGTGGCATACTGCATTTTTGCTCGAATTACAACAATAACTTCGAACGTTTGAGGATGTTACATGATAAATTTCTTTAAAATCTGTTTTTTATGAAAACGCCCCAAACAAGTAGGTGTGGCTAGACATAATATACATATATACATATAAATAAGTGTAGATATTTTGAATATCTAAATATTTGGCATTATTTAAATTTTCCGGTTGCATGTAATTTAGTGGATAGAACGTCACAATAGACAGAAAGAACTTTGAGGTAGTAAGGGACTTTGTCTACCTTGGCTGTGCTATCAATTCTGAAAATAACACCTCAGCAGGAATAAAACGAAGAATAGCCCTATCCCGAACAACTGAGGAGACCTTATATAAGACCTTGATCGTCCCAGTCCTCCTTAATGGCGCAGATGCATGTACTTTATCGAAAGCGGATGAAGATATCCTCGGTTATTTCGAGAGAAAAATTCTTCTTAAAATATTTGGTCCAGTTTCAGCTAAGGATTAGTTAGCCTGGGTTTGTTGGTTGAGGCCCAGGTTCACTCCAAACAGTAGCTTCACCTAAGTAAGTAATGTTCTATCTCGATTATTTCTCTATGTTACGAAGTATGTATCAAACTTAATATGTATACCCTTGGATAGAGTGTGACAATCTGCCCGAGTTGTAACACAAAACATTGATGACACACTAACATCCGGCGCAACAGATAAATCACCATGCCAACTGTGGTATATGGTAGAATCATGATTAATAACCAGGAAATCAAATCAGTAGGTATGCTCATTATGTATCTCATTAAAAATAAATGTATAGGCACTTGTTGTTCTCGAAAAGAAAAGTAAGAATTTATTGTTTACGAAAGATGTACATAATTAAGCTAGTATGGCTAGACTATCAATAAAGAACTATCCTATATCAACTAAGTAAAATGTGGCAGCCACAGATGTATCATTCTAGTCTCTGCAGACAATACTCTGAAGTGTGAGCAAGTGTGTACAGATGCAATAATTTGTCACCAATTCCAATAAATTGCGTGCGTAAGCTTGTTATTGAAACAAAGTTGCAGAATACCCTACAGGGAATTAGTATTTCCTAAGATAAGTATATTCACATTCATTGTAAAGAACAGATGCACATAAACTCAATTATTACTCAAAAAAAAAAAAAAACAAGTTCCATTAATTTCTAACAAGTCTGTCGGATAAATTTAACGTTTATGCAAGTAAACGACCCTGAGGAGGTGACAAAAAATAACTTATAAATTGGGTTTGGCATTTCAGAAAGTTCAAACAACTTCGTGGGCACTTATGTGGCATTGTTAGGGCGGATAGCAATACGTAGACTAAGATTATCATAAATATTATCCCACCGCTACTAGTAAAATGAATTAAACAGATTTGTTGTGTAGCTCTTCTGGGGATAAGTGCAGTCATAACAAAAGAATGTAAAAGTGAAATCCACAAAGCAATGCATCAAAAACGAAAGAGTTCAATTGAACACGAAACAAGATACGAACTGGCACTCTTTCAGTCACTCACCGTGTGAAACTTCGACGAATGTCAAAAGAACAATTATCACAGTTACAAGAACAACTAAACTTTGTTTTAGTAGCATTTTTAACCGAAAAAACACGGAATGAGTATTATTTATTTGAGAATTAAAATTTACAAGTTAAATCGTTACACTCTTCTGGCTCATGCTCGTCACATACTTGGCGATTCGGACTGATTTAGCAACAACGTCAAACGTCATACAAGATACACGAACTACCTGTCAACAGGTGTTTGCGTTAGTATGAGTGGTATTTTGGTTTAGTGTACTGTCTGCAGAGTGAGATGGTTGGTGGTAGAGTCAAAGTAGTGGCATGGTTGGTGGAGAAATTTCCCAAATCAGATTTCTGGGGGAATTTTAGAGGTCAATTTTTATTAGATACTTAGTCAACCGTGATTTGGTATGATTCAAGATACAAGCAGATGTATTAATAAAGTCGGTCATCTAGATAGATTTATGTAATCCAAGCTACAAACATAAAACGCTCGTAAAAATTTGTTTTATAGGTTGTGGAACCGGTTTCGTTGACATACTAAGAGGACACACGAGACAGTCAGGCAGGGGATGGATTTATATGTAGATTTGATCAAGGTCACATTCCTAAAAATCGAAGGGGCTACCAAGTTGAATTTAAAACTATTAGGTGAGCACTAGGCTCTTTTGATGTAGAATAGGACACTTCAGACCGGACGCTTCAGATCAGAACTAGAAGGATGCCAACCACATACTCCAGTCGTCCGGAGAACGCTTAGAGGTATGAGTCCTCAATTCTTACGCTTTTAGTGGGGAAAGGAATTGTATTGAAACTAAAATAAAGGTCATCACAGACCTGATGTAGGGAGTTCGAAAACCATTGAACAACTGTCCAAAATGAAAAAAAAAAACAAAAAATGAATATGGTCCTATTTACGAAGACAAAAACGATACTAGCACTCAAATATATTACCTATACCTAAACCTAGACCTAAAGTTAACGTGAACAAATAATACTTACTTATGTACTTAGGTGGTGCCACTCGGAAACATTACAGTGAGAGCTCGATGTGTTCTAGCAATTATATGAATATCGTCGGCGTACGCTAGTAGTTGCATAGACTTTTGAAAGATTGTGCCTCCGGTGTTTGCTTCTGAGTTTCGCGCAACTTTTTTAAGCATGACTTTAAGATGTTCAAGAAGTCACATGATAGCGTGTCATCTTGTCTAAATCCTTTTTGACATCAAGGGTCTCGGTGAGATCGCTACTGACCTTGATGGATCGTCATCCTGCACAGGCAAACGAGTTTGGCAGTGATGCCAAAACTTAACTTGGATCTGTGTGGCTCGTCTCTATAAATGCTGTCATATGCGGCCTTAAAATCTTTGAAAAGATGGTGGGTATCGAATTGGACTTCTTGGGTTTTACCTAGGATCTGTTGAATTGTGAAAATTTGATCGACTGGCCTGAAACCACACTGATAAGGGCTGATCAGGGTGTTGACAAGTGTGTTGGAAGGGTTTCAGTAGTGACAGGTAAGATATACGCGATGTTAAGAAGACTAATACCTCTGAGGGAGACTCTTTTATTGCACATCGGGCAAACGATGCTGAGATTCAATTCATCAAGCATATACTCGTCTGAGAAAATTTTAGAGAAGTCAAGTCACCTCCAGCTGCTTTAAACAACTCGGCCTATACGCCATCAGGTCCAGCAGCCTTGTTGGATTTAAGCTTGGATATTGCTATCCTCACTTCCTTTTGATCAGGTGGACGGAAGTTTTGGCTGTCATCGTCTAGATTAAATGGTTCATTCTGGCTGCCAGCGATATGTTGGTCTTCGTCGTTGTAATACAGTCTGCAGAAGAAATTTTCCCACGATCTCGCGCTTTTCATGTTTTTTCTTCTTCTTTCGGAGAAGCCGATGTTCTTCAGCCCCTTGTGAGGGGTGGGCCGTGAAAGTACTTTCTCCGGTGTGTGGGAATCGGACTTCGAACACTTCGTTCAGTAGTTCAACGGACTAAGTACGGCGCCCACTATCTATCGATAGCCGACTGGATCATCGATTTCAAGGTTACGCATGTATGTCAGGATTCATTACGTTGAGATCAACAAACAGATTGTCGAATTTCGAATCTTGGAAAAACGGATATAGCTGCATAATTTTTAAAACATGTGAGCTGTCACACGATTTCATTAATCTCATATTGGATACAGAGGGTACTAGATATTTCTTCAAATCCATCACACTTTTGGAATATTTTAGCGGGTATTATTAACATCAGCGCCCATCCTCACGAAGATCGAAAGGATGCAATGTTCTACAAATGTTCTTCTTAAAGTTTCTCTGAGGATTCTTAGATAAAGAAATGCAGAATCTCCAAAGCCCCTCCTACTTTGAACCGTTTTTAGTTATAGTTCCCAAGGAGTTTCTTAGTTTGCTCCAAACTTTGATGAATTTTCTAGATTATTGTTCTGTGCTCCAACACTCAATGGCTCAGAATGTATGAAGGGTTTTGCTAATGCATCTGCTGTTTTGTTTTCCTCTATATCCACATGACCTGGTAGATAAAAAGGGTCACTCTGTCATTCCTGCTTAGTTCATTAGGTTTGTGCAGGCATTCACATACAAATTTGGACTTAACAACATGGCTCAGAATGTATGAAGGGTTTTGCTAATGCATCTGCTGTTTTGTTTTCCTCTATATCCACATGACCTGGTAGATAAAAAGGGTCACTCTGTCATTCCTGCTTAGTTCATTAGGTTTGTGCAGGCATTCACATACAAATTTGGACTTAACAACATGGGCTGTAAGAGTCCTAATGGTTGCTTAACTGTTTGATATTATTGTAACAGTTTCTACATTTTTTGATGCTGTTGACAAAGAAAGATGCAACTACAGTCCATCGACAGCTACAACTTTTAAGAGTTAAGGCAGACGAACTCGTTAAGCAGGATACCACCCTACCGATATTATCGGAAAAGGAGAATATCGGAATGTCTCTCGCTAAGTTAAACTGCTGCAAGCTTAACGCTGTGAATTTAATCCACTATAGAAGGGCAGGGGGCACTACGTGCCTCATTACTAGACACATCTGTCCCAAGCTGTATAAGAAACGCTACAACCGTTTGTTGTAGCAACGCTGGGCTTCCTCGCTAATGACGCCTATAGAATCTGAATGCACGAAAAAGACGAAGAAAGTATACTTCACCTCCTGGATGCTTACTCGGTTTGCTACGACAACCTATCTATCGACGAAGAGCAAACCTATAAAACTAGTGCTACTTCGGTTGGAAAAGAAACTGAGCTCAAAATGTCTAATGCAAATAAAGACGATGTTCTACGAAATTGTGATCATGCCTGTTCTGCGATCTAGTGCCTGGTGCTGAAGGATATGCAGATGTATCACATCTTCTACAAGTCAAATAAGAATAATAGTCTTCGACAATGAGGAATAGGTCGCGGTGATAGTAATGTTAAGGATGCGGCCAACAAGATGTGGCAAGTTCCTCAGTGGTAAATGAGATATATCGCAATTCACTGATTAATTCTCCTTTCCGGTTAATTGTTCTATCTCAATATTTCCATGTGCATATGTACATATGTATATACTCTATATTCAAATTAAGCACACAAAACTGTTAAGAAAAAAGTTATTTACTCAACGTAGTATGCATAAGTACGTTGGTTGTTATCAGTGCAAACTCAGAACAGTCCCATTTGCGTTTCTTAGGTAAACTATAGATAAACTAATTGCTACATCCATCAGCAGTGCATAATCAAGATACAGAAACTAGCACTCAAGGTTACTCTTGTTACCTAGTTCTCCTTTTCAGTGGTTAAGTTTTGTATAAATTGCTGATTCGTTTTACAACTGACATCAAACAGTTCCTTGCATTCGTCTCAAAGAGTTCTAAACCGAAAGAGAAAATGAAACTATTCCTGACCACCGTTGTTGTCATTGTATCCTGCTTACTGTTCATTGCAGGCTCAAATGGACAACAAACTAGTACGACCGCTAGACCTTTAGCAGGTATGTAACGTGATACTAATGCGTTCCTTATACTTACGCTATTTGTATTGTTTCAGATGAAGTCGATAACCCTAAAAACCCTCGGTTCTTTTTCAACTTCAATTCTGGTAAGAAGGACCCTCACATAATTCGGAACACATTCATATGTAACTCATAATATTTTTTTTAGATCCATGTTCCAACACCCTCTACCAGATGATGAACATGTCCGATGCCAAGTGCTCTCTGCAATGTTATTTACAGGCTGGATATCAACAAGGCGGCTACTGTGACAACAACAATGTTTGCCAGTGCAACGTAATTGCATAAAATCGGTTTCCGTATCAAAGATTATAAATAAATAACACATTCTGCAGCATATATTTTGTTTTTCTTGAAATGTCCCTCTACAAAGTTCAAAGGCAACGTGTGAACCCCTCCAGGACTAAAATTTATTTAATTTGCCGGCATTAACTTCTCAAATCCCAAAACAAAGTATAACAAACTCCTTGTGCACTTACTGCCTGACTTGAAGAGCCATACGAGTGACATTTAATTCCCACTCTTGTCGTTGGGAGGCCTTACAGCGTTCCACGTCCATCCTTGGCACAATAGTGCCATTTTGAACGCCCACACACATGTGTATAGGTAAATGTAATCGTCTGGTTAAGTTGCGAACGAAATACCGTGAATTAATTGCTTCAACACATTTCGAGAAATCAGGCTACATGGAGCAGTTAACAAACACATTTCCCATAAGCTTCCACTCCACATGACTACTCTTTCTCTTCGGGTTCCGTCACGCCGGCCAGCCGACCGGTTGAAAGAGAGAGCTTCATAGCGATTGTTATAGAACACAATATGGCTGGAACTTGAAAACAGTTTCCTGCTCCACAACTGGAGTACGAGTAGTTTCTGTTGTGTTTGTTGTGTCATGGCCTTGTTTCCTATTTTTCTTCTTCGCTATGCTTCTTCCTTCGTTAAAGTTAAGTATGTGTTAAAATATGTCCTTAAAGTTTATGCCATTATGGCGAAATGGTTTAACTGCAACGTTAATGTAGGAAGTTTATTACGGTGTTAATTTGCGAAGTGCTCGGACTATTGCAGTGTAACTCAGGACTGCTAAGGAGTGGAGTGGAGCGCGTCTATGTATGCCATTATAATGGCCTGCTAAGTAGCGTTATTATGTGCAAATTGTATACTTAGCTATACAGGTTTCTAGTTAATCGTTTGGAAAATGTTATTAACTTTCTAAATGCTTGTACGTTGTGCAAGAAATTTATGAACTCGGTACTCTGTAGTGATGTTTTCAAATTCTCATACATGGAGAGGAGAATTAAAGTAAACTTTTGTCGGGGTTCTCGGTTTCAGGCTATTAATTTTGGGAGTCTTGTATCAGTTTGAAGGATTTGTAATTGAGTGAATGGCTTTGATACTGTCTTCCAATAACTCCGCTGACAGAAGTCAGGAGTATGTAGAATACCGAGCCAGTACCTTCGTCTATTTTTGGCCCATCTATCAGGATAAATATGGAAGCGGAGTTTGCGACCTAACCATTTGTCCATCAATCTCTAGAGGGAAATTTGGAGTCGAGGTTGAGGCTAAAGTCTGTCAGGGAGAGAAAGGTAGTCAGAAGGCGCATTGACGTTTGACCACTTGGTGATGGTGCTGTGTCCGATTTGGTTACTTCTCCACATCCAGGTTTATCGGAGGCATAGCGCGCTTTTTGCCACTACTTTCTTAGTGAAGAGGTCAAGTGGGCAAAGCCTGAGCATGGCTTCCTGGTCGTAGCTGTATACACTAGACGTTGGATCTTTGTGAGGGTGTTTAGGTTTGTGGCTTTTGCGGCAGCAGGCCACCAGACCAGACAGCCAACGATGGCGGTGTACATCTAGTGGATTGTGGCTGCGTTTAGTTCCCCATTTTTTTACCGAAGATTCTACTGCATGTGTAAAAAGCAATAGAGGTCTTTCTTTGTACGTTCGAGTATATTGACTTTCCAATTCAATTTGCGATCTATTATGCACCATATGTATCTTGCCTTGACTGATATTTGGAGTTGAGCTCCATCAAGTCTAGGTGCGTCAAAGCCAGATATTTGTAAAAAGAACTAGGTCGGTTTTTGTTGATTATTCAGGTCCAAGTTATTCAGCGCTTTTTGAAGGAGATCAACGATTATGGGTAGAACTTTCATGTCAGAGGTAAATTTGTGGTATTATACACAGGGGACTTGATATAACTCGAGAATGGTGTTTGACGGCTGGGCTAAGCCTAAATCCGACAAAAATTGCAATAGTACCTTTTACGAGGAAAAAGGCTGAAACCAGGCAAAGAAGTTAAATATTTGGGACTTAACCTGGACAGTAAACTCATCTAGAAAAAGCATACAGAAAAATAATTAGGAAAGCCACTAATGATTTGTTGGCTCTAATGATTTGTCGAAGCCTAGCAGGCAAATCCTGGAGATGTAGTCCGACCATCCTTAGATGGATGTATATTGCTATTGTGAGACCAATGATCACATATGGAGCGATTGCAAAGAACCAATCTGGACACCACGAGGGATATACTCAATAAGGTGCAAAGAATGGCATGCCTCTGTATTACAGGGATAATGAGAACTTGTCCAACTGCAGTCATGGAGGTACTATTGGCACTGACTCCATTTGCATCTTGTGATTGAAGAATGTGCAAGTAAAACGATTTTAAGAATGGCCAAAGAAGGAAGGAAGAGATAAGTTCATTACATTGAAGCAATTCGATGCACTGCTCAAACAATTACCACTCCTGGCATTTTCTAGAGACGATATCATTAGAAGGTTCAACTTCCAAAAGAACTCAGCAAGAAAACGAGTTGGAGCAATGAATCCACAATCTACGAACTGAGCAATCATACAAAAAAGTGGTACACGGATGGATCAAGAACTGATGGAGGAACTAGAGCAGGAGTATTCGTGCCGAAAACGAAAATACTCTGAATCCGTGGGCAAAAGTACCAGCATCTTTCAGGCTGAAATTTATGCCATAAATAGATGTGTCCAAATCAATCTTGATAGAAACCATGCCAACTCTGATATAAATATAATGTCAGATAGCCAAGCTTCTATAATCGCACTTGACTCTTATATCATTTCCAACTTGTGTGGAAATGCCTGCGAAAACTTATGAACTAGGTAGTAGAAACAAGGTGACCCTCAGTTGGATACTTGGCCATGTGGGAATAGAGGGTAATGAAATGGCCGACTCCCTAGAATGAAAGGGAGCATCAGAAACCTTCATAGGTCCTGAACCATTCTGCGGAATAGGGGATCATACCCTTAAAGAAGAATTCAGGAAACAAAAGAGGGTAAACAGGGCAAGAACCTGGAATAACGCTTAGGACTTGAGGCAAGTCAAAAACTTCTTTGGAAACATAACCGAAAAAGATTCGAAGCAAGTATCAGCATGTGGAAGAATAACCTTCGTATTCTAATGGGCTTCCTGAAGGGGCATTGTACACTCAAGGAGCAACTAAGGAAACTAGGAATATCTGAAGAACGTCTCCGCAGATTCTGCGATAAGTCCAGTGAAATGCCAGAACATGTGCTGGGATCTTGTGGGGCACTGACCCACAAAAGACTGAAATACTTGGGAAAGTACCAATTATTGAATGAGGAAATACCGTCACTAGAGACAACTCTCTCAGCTCTATGATAAATTTCTTTCGCCAAGGCGTAGTAAGAGTACACAACCCACAAAGTGATTCCGAAAAGAATCCCAATGCGAGGAGAACTCTTATGATCGCATGTACTTCTCCAAGGTGTTAGCTGGGCAACAATAGATCTACAGGTCGCAGTGCAACATACCCCTTCTTTAAATAATAATAATAATAATATGATGACATCATCGGCATAAGCGATGGCTCTAGACCCCGTTTTGGTCAAATCTTATAAAGATTTCGTTAATCACTAGGTTCCAGACTAGTGGGGATAAGACTCCACATTTGGTTGCACGCGAGGCCACAGCATGTGCTTGGCTACTACTAAATTTTATTCTACATATGTATGCACATATGAGTTCATTCTTAACACTACTATGAGAAAGTAAAAGCGTTTTTTAACCAACCATATTTCTAACGAACATCGTAACTGTAAAGCAGTCAGTCCAACCTCATCCTTAAGCATACATATACCTACCGGACAAAATCATAAGGCAATAGGCATAAGCAATAGCCTTTGTTAAAAAGCAGATCATTGAATTAAAGCCCAAATCATTGAATGTTAACAAAACGAATACGATTCTTAGTCTTCAAGAACCTTTACGTATCCTTAAAGTACACAGAATTCCCCAAAGATTAATGCACCATTTTTATTCAGAAAAATCCTATAAGCCTTTCTCTGCTCACGGACATCCTGTTATCCTTCTTGTCTTTCATCTAAAATTCTATCCATTTCATTCATTGTCTCTTCCCATCCCCCTTACTACTTAAATAGGTCAGTGAACTCTCCACAACGAATCCATTTAAAACTCTCATTTACAACACGCCAGTACCTCTTCAGTAGGGTGTTCTAAATTAATTGAAATATTAATCTACACTCTCCAAACCATGTCATCCCAGTAATTGCCTGAATATTGCCAGAAAATATGTAAATGCCCGTAAATGGAATATAACCCAACCATCCAAGTCCTAGATCCTTGTCTAGCTACTTTCCATTCCATTCACGGTTCCTTAACACTTAAGCAAATACCCTATTGTTACAGAATTTATAATTTATATTTGTTTTCACTTCGCCCATACCTAGTGGCACCCGACACATCCTGTCTCGGTTTAGTTTGCCTGCGCGCTCCTATCCAAGTGCGTGCGTACCGTATCATGACCCCCAAAAAATTACCCGCAAATTGTATGTAAATAAATCCCTTTACCAGGATAGAATACATAATCCCAGCGTCCTCGTTCTCATCGTTGTCAGTTAAAGTACACTTTCTTCTAGGCAGCATCCCACACAAAAGCAAAAAAAAAAAAAATAACACAAACACAGGTTTGATGTTGTTAAAGGAATAGGCACTTTGAGTCTAATGTTTAAAGGCGTTAAGCCTGGGGGATAATGAACAGCGACCGGCGTAGGTAGGTAGGCTATACATGACAATGAAAACGCGGTAGAACGTGTCCTAGAAACAACACTTTCCGTAGTACGTTACGAAAGTAGTCTCAAAAATTGTCACGTTTAATAGGGCATCCGACGACGTTGATATACACACTTACATGTATTTATATATCACGGTGGGATATTCTAATTAAATCGAGTCCTTTGAAGTTGGGCGATATGGAGTTACAAGGGGCATATGCAACAAGTGTCGGACGAGGACGAAGAATCTTTGCTTTCTCCCTGCGCATGACTGTTGTGTAGGTGTAAATGGGTCTTGAATTCGCCGTGAGTGTGTTTTTTAGTACTTCACGCTCTTTAATTGAGAGGAAGAGAATAAGGAAACACGTTTTCCTCTGTCCATTTGGTTATCTTTAGCGAGGGAGGATGTTGTTTTGTATTGTAGAGTCGTTGAACCCGATACTAGGTCATTGATTAAGATGTAACCGAGAGCATGAACATGCATTGATGGAGTCCTCAAGCGGAAGTTTTTTTTCTTCTATTTCCTTGAAATTGAATATTTATGGTGTTTTGAGTGGTTCTGTTGATTTCTCTTTTATTTTCTAGATGGTGCTCGTATCTTGTCTTAATTGATTAGGGGTGCATTCTTAGCGATATGTTATGTTTATGACAGGTCGGTGGAAAGAGGATTATGGCGGCGGTATTGGTAATAGTCTAACTTTAATATTAAGTGGGGATGAGAAACATAATGGGCACTTGACATTGGTGTAAGATTGCAAGTGGAAGCGATCTGTACCAGCGTACCATGTGTGATACTCTAAAGACACTCTAAGTAAAAAAGCTCCAGGATTTGATCTTACTTATAACAGGAGGTATTCTTGAAAAACTTTCTAAAAAAGGCATGAAAAAACTAGCACAGATAATAAATGCAGCATTAAGACTAAATTATATCTCACGAATGTGGAATGTCGCGAAAGTAATTATGGTAATTAGATACTCGAATTTGCTAAGGAAGCTATTTAAAAAAAATTTTCTGAAACGTCTTCATCCGATCGTAGATATCATAGATAACATTGAGACCAAAACATCAATTTGGGTTTAGAAATAGGTATTCAACTATAGATCAGGTTTACCGAAAAAATATGCTCTAGCATCTTTCTTGATGTTCCACAGGCTTTTAATAAAGGATTCGTATATAAGCTATAAAAATATCTGCCAAAACAATATCCATGTACATATTCTAGAGTCTTACAAGCAAAAAGATGACTACTAGACATTAAAATATATTAAAGCTGACATGCCTCAAGGTAGTGTATTAGGACCCGTTGTGTTCCTTTTACATACAAGCGAAATACTATAAAATGAGAAATCTACTATTGCCATGTTTGCAGACAATACTGTTGCTCTTGCTGTTGGTAAAACCGTGAAGGAAGTAACCGAAAAATTGCAAATGGCAGCACATACTATATATATGATAAATTTGAATGGACCAAAAAATGTAGCCTTGAGAAAGTTCAAAGGCTATCCTGCGTCTGTATAACGTGCGCCCTTAGAACTACTCCTACAGCTGCATTAGAAACTTTACTTCATCTTCTTCCTGTTGATATCTTTGGGAGGCTGATAGCGGCTAAAGCAGCACTGCGGCTTAGGGAATCCTTGCAACTGGCTCGTGAAAATATGGGCCACGCAAGCATCCTAAACGGCCATAATACTATTCCTAGTAACTCGGACTATATAGTCCCCTAACTGGACTTCAACGACAAATATAGAACCAGGATTCCTAGCAGAAGCGCTTGGGAATCGGGAGAAATTTTAAACGAATCTGCGACAGAAATCTACACAGACGGATCCAAGACAGCGTCTGGCACAGGTGCGGGATTTTACTCCAGTGTTTTGGACATTCGCATTGCCACTCGACTGCCGGATCATTGCAGTGTTTTTCAAGCATAAGTCTCAGCAATCCGTGACTATATAGATAGTCAAGCTGCGATAAAAGCCTTGGAATCGCCAATAATTCGATCCAAGTTGGTAAAGCAATGCCGCGGATTTCTTAACGAGATCGCTGTCAGGTGCGATGTATCCCTGTGCTGGGTTCCAGGCCATAAGGATATTCCAGGCAATTGCAGAGCGGAAGAGCTAGCTAAGGAAGGTGCAGACCGGAACCTCCCTGGACAATAGAGATGTACCATCAGCACCTATTAAATCGATAGATACCGCATTAAATTTCAACTACATACCGCAGCCATAAGTTTGGCAAACAGTAGGTGAAACAATATCAGCACATGTCTCATTCCTAGGCAAATCTGGCCGGAGCTAGATTGTAGGAAAACTAGCACACTTATTTCCAGCAATAGGATCAATCTTAGAAAGATAGTTGGCATCCTCACAGGACACTGTCTGGTAAGCAGCCATGCAAGAAGAATCGGCCTTCTTGAAGGGGGCCTTCAACGATTTCTGTAGAAACTGTAAAGACGAGGAAGAGGAGGAAACCATGATACATCTTCCGTGCACCTGTCCTGCTCTATCGGTTTTAAGAAGGAAAACCTTAGGGGAATACTTCTTCGAAGATCTAAACGATCTAGCCAGACTAGACTTAGGCATGATTAGGAGCTTTGTGACCAGGTAAAACTGGTTTAATGATTAATTAACGAACCACACATCTTTGGCATGGATTTATACCGAAAATGGTTGCCCTGCCTTCTGTCCCATCCGGGAAGTCTCAATGTAGGTCTCCGGTGCTGGTAATCCGGTTTCTCCATAGTGGTATCACAATGGACCTCCCCTTTTGGCCTAAATGCGTCCCTGCACTTTGGACCTCTTCACCAAAGAAGTAGGGGCAAAAAGCGCCCTACGCCTCCGACAAACCTGGGTGTGCAGAAACAACCAAATCGGACACAGCACCATCATCAAATGGTCAAACGTCAACTTGCCTTCCGGCCACGTTCCCTCCACACGGACTGCTGCCTCAACCGCTTCTCCAAAATTTCCTCTAGAGAGAACTGAACAAATGGTGATGTCATTAATCCCGTCTCCATATCCATGTTGACGGATGGGTCAAAGATGGACGAGGGTACGTGCTCAGAAATTTTCTCAGAGGCTCCAACAATTGCCCGGTCCATGAAACTTCCCAACCACCCAAGGGTGTTTCAAGTGAAAATATATGGTATAACCGAGGCCGGGACTTATCCACTCTGAATAACAACTACCATATGGGCGCTGTGGCTCAAGTGGTAAGTGCTTTGGATTACGGAGCGAAGGATTCGAGGTTCGATCTCCAGACAACACCTAAAATTTCTTTCACGGCTTCACCTATCGCGGGCGTCTGACACACATCCGAGAATAAAACTGTGAGGAAAAAGCATAAAGTTTTCGCAGCCTTGAACAGCTTGTGGCAAAAGTTTGATCATCTGCAGTTATTTAAGTTGGTGTCCGTAATTAAGAAACTTAAGCTATTGTTTGATTTTTTAAATTATTTTCAAAAAGTTTTGAGCATTCCATCAAGTCTGACCACTTAGCAATTATTTTCAAATTCAAATCTTGTCGGATAGTCATCTACATATGTGAACATACAAAAGTTGACGATATACATATGTATGTATAAAGGACTCGTTGAAGAAATCGAACTTAGCGAAATATTATTTTGAAAGGAAAAACTTCTACCTACTAGGAATAAATGGAATTCAAAAATACCATATCTACATACCTTTTCATTCAACATCTTTCACAAAATAAAAAATATCAGAAATGTTCAAAAATACCAACAACTGGCACTCGTAGATAAAAGACATTTCTTGGCGCAAAAAAAAAAGGAAGCCAATCCTTGCCATGTTCAAGAATGCCTTTAGGAGCTGTGCTAATAAACTGTCAAGGAGCTCACACAACCGCTTGCAATTCCTTGAAGTACACTTCACAAGCCACTGTCATCTGTTGCTGCATGCATTTTCATGGCAATTTCTCCGACAAAATGAAATGAAAATTCACTTATCCATAAAAACGGTGGTATTCCAAATACGTGTATGCCACAAATATTCCCCCTCCCACAGCACAGTATACCCATACAAAGTCTCGCATGATGATGATAATAATAATATGTAGAAGTAGGAGTAGGAGTACTCAAGAAAGGATTTCGCACGGGACCGTTGTCTTCTCATGCCAGTCTTCGTATCTTTTCCCCGACGTTGACAGTGAAATAATCTGTTGATATAGCAGAGCACATCCAAAGCGTTGTGCATTTACATTTTTTACGAAAAGATTTGAATAACAATCGTGCACGATAAGAAAAGCCAGCGCATCACTGCACATCGAACATGCACATGCATATAAAGGTAGACACGAAGGAAAAAGGAGCATTTGCACACAGAAATAACAAAAAAGGACTCATAATTTCGATGAACGAAAGTAGATTGTGAAAGATTTTCATTTTGATTTTTCATTTTTTTTTTCTTTCAAGTTTTTCTTTTCAGTTCTAAAGGATCTTGTGCATAAGATATTATTTGATGGAAACACGTCCTGAAAGTTCTCATAATTCGCAAAAAAAAAAAAAAAAGTTTTACTACAACTAGCAGAGGAAATCGTTGGATGAGTTTCAAGAAAAAGAGAAGATGACTTCATCGAATTGCAGAAAGGATGCATGCAAGCTATTCCACTTTGGGCGAACTATCTATCGGTGGATAGATAGTTGCGCGCAATTTCATCGACTTAATAACATTTTATTACTTCCTATGGCTGAAGGAAGTATGTATTGGCAAGGAATTTGCATTTAAATGGGCGGATATTGGACGCTTTGACGTTACGAGATTGGAAATGGAGCGTCACCGCTTAGTGGTTTAGTTTAATTTCGTTTTATCTTGTATGTCGATATTTTCGGGTTCCTTTAGCTGGAAATCATTTTGAATGACGATAAAAGAGTTATCTGTCAGACTTTTTCAATTCTTTTGGGATTTTTTCGCAAAAGTTTCTTGTCTATATAGTCCAAGGCTTCTTTTATTTTGCTTCTGCTGGAGGAAGCAGACTGGAGAGTTATGAACGGATTTATCTCACAGTCCACTTTTAATAATCATCATTCTCATCCTCATCTACAAATGCAGCAACATTTTACACTTAAACCGCATCCATTCTTATCATGGTGAAGTCCTTCATTTCAATTCTACAATAAATCACAGCACCACTGATGATGACTAAAACAAGGAAATGTGTGTGACAGCCTAGGAAATGGAAAGCCGAAATCTAAAACGCCTAGTCCTTATCTAGTTTTCCTATGCACGCAATCCTTTTATCATTCTTTGTGGGAATTTATGCTCCAAATAGACTCATACATCACAGATACTGCTGTGCCATGCAGTAGTAACTCTCAGTTTGCTGCTTATACGACAAAAGACAAAGTTAACACCAATACCACCATCAGCATCACCATCAGCAAAACCAGTGTCAGTATCACCATCAAACCGATACAGGACACGAAAAGATATCCCTCTTAACTCATGTGTACCAGACACACCATCGAAACACACTTTCGGGAAAGGAGTCCGAAAGTAGGCTGCTAAATTGTCCTTTGAAAATGAAATGCTTACTTAGTAGCTTGCACATTGACCAGGCGATAAATTCACGTTGCTCGTAGGGGTTTACAGTACTTTAAGCTTTATGGGCTTCGATTTAGGCCGACATAACATACGCATGTCATACACACGTACACACGTAAACCTGAATTCAAAATCACACAGTCTTGCCTGAGATGTTTAATGCCATTTATCCGTAAATTATTTCACATCGTTCAGCAATGAAGGATGCGTCGGTCGGTCGTTGGTTGTTGGTCTCCTTGGTTGTGTGATCATCTCGCTATTAGAACAAAAGGAAATAGATACATTATGTTTGTCGGTAGTATTTGTTCAGGCGACCATTCTCTCATTGAAGAGTGATAAGGCCGAAAGCAGAAGGACTCACTTAGCTTGATGCATTCATTCAAAGATACAATGGCCGTGTGGTGGTCAAAGTTTTGCCTTGGTCTCCACCTCGGATACAATGCAAAGTTCAAATCCAAAGTGAATTGGAAATCAATTTGCGATTGGCAAACGCACATGAATAGGGTTAATGTCTAGCGAAGGATGTGCTTACTCAACTTCAGCTGGGATAATAGTGATACTCTGTTTGATGTGCAGTCGAGTTGGAAATTGTTTGATGATGACTTTAGCCGCAACTTAAACTGCTGATTGATGTGCTTTAATTCAATTCTACTGTTGGCTGTTGGTTCTGAGGTATATGCCTTGAAAATTAAACAAATTTGCAGCACAAGCAGTCAATCTTACATGTATGAACCTATTGACTTTGAAGAAAATGGTTTTGAATATGATTATAATACTATTATATGCTTTAGTAGCACAGATTGCCAATGAATAAGTGACGCTCTTAGATAGTTTGAGTTTTATTACTTATTATATTTTGTAACCTTACAAAACAGTATTCCTAGACCAGTGCCGGGGATTGTACAAAACATGTCGTTTCTTGGAATTAAAGCAAGTTTTTCGAGGTGTCACGCAATAGTGCCTGGTTTTTACTTGGCGTTTTATAACACATCTAGCGGCACGCTTCTTTATGGAGGTGTGAGCCCAATGACAGCTTCTAGTGTTGATGTAGTATACCAAGTCACGAGATTCGCTGTACCTTTCTAGCTTCTTTGACTTTCTTCGTTAAACGACTTTCGGTCACCATACTATGACCGCGTATGTAACGCCTGGAGCGCAAGTAGATTATTAACAACAGAAAAAAAGTAGCGATGTAGCTGTAACTACATGACTACATTGGAGGAAGATTCTGAGAATTGAGCGAGGACCAACTACTGTTTCGCAATGACTTGCGTGGCCTGACAATTTCCGAGGTATTGTGGTGATGGTGACCCATTTGTTGTACCATCCTGTCGTCAAAACTCAAAAACAAAAAATTATTTGGATTAGTTGAAAACAGCTCCAAATAATCGCGAGACATTATTAATCAATTTTATTTTTGTTCAACTGAAAACAGTCTCAGAATCCTGCTTGGAAAAAGTTTGGAGGACTCATGTTGGCTTTGAATGCTACATATTTTGGGTTCATTCGTAAAAGAAGTCAACGTTTTCGGGTGAATGAACTGAACTAAATGAAACTTACTTTAGTTACTTAATGGGCTCCCGACCTGTGAAGAGTCTCTGTCTAAGACACTACTCTCCACTCTCTCCGATTCCCGGCATGCTGCTTCCAGTTGTCTAGACCAAGCGCTCTGGCATCCGCGATAACTTGATCCTTAAAACGGAGGTTCGATCTTCGTTGTCGTATCGAACCTGGAGACTGTGATGCGAAGATCGTCATTGCTGCAGCACTAATGTTCAATCGCTCGATGTTGTTGAGCCAGTTTAGGTAACATATTTTGGGCTTTTGGACCACATCCACAACTTGGCAGAGCTCATAGAGTTTATTCGTCCTCCTCGCATGTGGAACTAAATATTCGACGACAAGTATTTTTCGTTCAAAGGAGCCCAAGATCTGCCCCCCTTTTCTATTTAACGTCCAGCACTCGGCGCCATATGGTGGGACTGGCAAGATTAATGTTCTATAGGGCATCACTTTCGTCCTTAGTGTTAGGAGTTTAGAATCCAGCTGTTTTGTCAATCCGAAGTAGGAGCGGGTTATAGTGATTCTTCGCCGGATCTGCACTAACTTGTCGTTCGTAAATAGAGTTTAGATTTACTCCTAGGTAAGTGAACTCCTTAACTAACTCGAAGTTGTAGCTGCGGATAGTGACATTGTGTCCTAAGATAGAAAATATTTCGTTTCGTCCTCGTTAGCCTTCAAACCAATATCTCTAGCTTTTGTTTCATCTGCCATGAACTCGTCTACAATCGCTCGTTGAGAACGCCCAATGGTGTTGAAATTGTCTGCGCATCCCAACAGTTGGATTGAATTGAAGACTGTCATATGTGATCTTAAAGCCGATAAATATGTAGATGGTGTGCGGACTTCTTATTCATTGGTCTTTTCCAGAATATGTCTTAACGTGAAGATTTGGTCTATAGTCATTCTGCTAAGTTGAAAGCCATATTGGTATGTGCCAATAGATGTAGTGCAAAACGGCTTAAAACGTTCATATAGTACGCTACACATGATCTACAGTTAGCAGGGATGTGCTTTGATAGTTGGTCTATACCTTGCACCTTTGTTTAAGCTGAGGCATACAGTGCTGATACTTCAGTCTTCGGGTATGCTTTTATCTTCCCATGCTGTACTAATGATATCTGATACATGCTCCTTATCAGAACATTGTCTAAATCGCCGGTAGCTTTGTTGTTCTTTAGCTTCATAAAACTATGCTAACTTTTCTAAAGCGCGCTGGTTAAGTCGAAGTCTTCCTCTATTGCGTTATTCCTCCTATAAAAGTTGGCTTACTTCTAAAGAATATTTTACATATTTTATACCAAAGATCATCAGTATACCTTTACTAGGCATATCATAAGGCCTACATCTTCATTTAAGCAGCGCTTAATATTTTATTTAAAAAAAAAAAACCCATGAACCATAAGTCATTTACATTGGCCAAGTCATTGAAAATCACTCTGACACGACAGATTTAAACCGAATCAATGGTTTCAGCTTTTAGGTAAATAAAAATAGGTTTAAATTAAGTCAATGACTAGGCGAGCCCCCCAAGCGTTATACTGAAGAAAAAATTCAATTTATCACTTTGGCTACCCGATTATATCAGTTTGAATTAATAGTGCGTTGTATAATAGTAATGGGATCCGATGATAATTTATGCCACCACATAATTTACAACATCTGCCTAAATGTGTGAGGTTTATTTTCAGCGAAATATGTTTGTAACCTAAATTTGCAAACTTTTTTATTTTATTTAATTTTTTTTTCTTTTTTTCTTTGCTATACGTCGAGAAGTCCCACATCACTTTCACTGGGTGACTTGAGTTTTAGCCCAAAATAGACTATAAAAAGCGAATTCGATTAGTTGTTAGCATATCATTCCCCTAACAACCTCTCATAGGTAAACTTACAAAAAAACTCTAAGCAAATAAACTACAAACATGAAGGTAAAGGATTTGGGAAAATCATCTTGAGGATACATTTGTTATTGGATTTTCTATTTTGATTTCAGGCCTGCATCTGTTTCTTGGTTCTTGTTGCTGGTGCTAACGCTGGATATTTATATGGCATCGGTGGTGGTAGCTCTGGAGGACATGGACATGAAGAAGTCGTCTTGGAAGGCAGCCATGGTGGGCTTAGCAGCTATGGTGGACATGGTGGACATGGTGGACATGTTGAGACCAAACTTATTAAAGTAATCCATGAGGAGGCACCCGTAGTTCATCATGCACCACCTCCAGCAATTATTAAAGTGATTCATGAAGAAAATCATCATCAGCATCATGTCGAGGCAGCGCCTCAAATTATAAAAGTCATTCATGCTCATGAATCACATGCTCATGCTCATCCAGCACCAGTGGTGCACCATGTCAAATTGATCCATGAACACGAACATGCTTCCTATGCACCAACTCCAGAAGTGAAAATCATTAAATTGATTCATCAAGAACAAGAACATGAACACCATCACCATCATGGATGGGCTTAAGTGTTATGTAGTGTATAAATGTGACTAGTTTTAAGTTTAAATCTAAGTATGTTAATAATATTAAGCTGAAGAGTTCTGATTTCCAGAAAAATATACAGCATTAAACCAATTCTAATAATGTTTTACTAGATACATACGGACAAGTAGCAGAAATAGCACTCTTACGCTTTCGAGAGTATAAATCCTGAGACTTAATCTATCAGTTAAGATGACATGCGTTGCTTACTGTAGTAACCTTGGTTCTTAGTCCTGATTATCGTAGATAATGATACCTTGAAAAATAACAAGTATTGAATCTTGGTCTAGTCATCTAGTGGTTAGTGCGTTGGACTACGGATCCAAGGGTTCGGGGTTCGATCCCCACACAATACCTAAAATTTATTTCAGGGCCCACCTCTCTCGACCGTCAGAGCGTCAAAACTGTCTGGTTTTAATAACATTAAATTTAAGCAATAGTTTAACTATAGCAAAAGGAATGCTGTAGAATGCGGTAGAATCGATGCTGTTGAACCACGCCTGGCGAGGTTATCGGCCATACAATTACCAGGAATGTTTTTGTTTAGAGACAAGACGTTAAGAGACAAGCAATAATTTAGAGCATTGAATTAAATACTACAGATTTCATGATTCGATAGCGGCTTAACTATCGGTAAAAATGTACTTCAACCACGGCAAAGGTTCCTTTATCTCCGCCTGGAAAATCCTATAGTTTTATTGAAAATGCGAAAGGAGAAGACACCTCCAACATTTTCGATTCTGTTTTAGATTCATCTGTACAGGAGGATTTGGATCTTTTTTGTTACCCAAGATCATCCTCCTAGGTAAGCGTAGAGCGGATACAAAGATTTTGCCGAATTCAAAGGAATTCTACGTTTCTAAGACTGGACCACTATGGTCCTAATGTGAGCGACTGCACTAGGTGTAACTTGGTTACTACAAATTTTCAAATGTGACAAGTGAAACTGAAAGTCTTTAGCCGCCTTTGGAGTGGGTCTTAGTGCTCACTAATGCATATGAAAGTCGAAGTTTGCACTTGACCAATATAGTTCTGATAAAATTCTTTATCCAGGGACTGAGTTTCTTTCGTACTGCATTCTTACTGATCGTTGGTGAATAGGGTCTCCAACTATCGTGTTGTCTTCAGAAACCTGAAAAGATTGTATAGTGAGACATCAGATAATTCTTGTAAGTCCTTGATGTAATGTCTTCCTAGTGCCCACAGTCCAAACTTGTTCATCACTACTTTTTCAAATGTATTTAATCTCCTGATGCCATCAAAGAGGTCTGGCTTTGCTGTTAGGTTTACTTATTAGACAGTGCGCCGAAGTAATTTAGTATCTTCCGAATGGCGCTATCGTTTGGTGGCCTGACTTGATCAAGAAATATAATATCGATAAACTTAAAAAAGTACTGAGATCGTCGACTGGAGATGATGCCTTCGAGCTTTGAGATCCTCTTTCAACAGATACTCTAAGTATGATCCTGTTCCTAATCCCCCTCGATTTTCATATAAAAGACTCAGCTACATGTAGTGCTATCCGGCCCAGTGAATCTGAGTGCTGGACTGCTAAGCCATATAAACACTATAGGATCCTGGAAATGATTTCAGGAGAATTGGTTTCGTATTCAACTGACTACAGGATATCTACCTTAAAATTTAGTAAATCGTTTTCAGTTAGACTATGTACCTACCAAAGTAGAATCGGAGAACGGAAGCGTTATCAGTGACTATGATGTATAGGTATGTATATACACAGTCGGTTCAAAGATGGACTGCGGAGTCGGCAATATACTCGTACATCTTCACTTCCTCCAGCTTGCCAATTATTTGTGGAACAGCCTGATTAGTTGTGCCATATCTAGAATTACATGGCGGTAAATTAAAATCAGATATTGCCAGAATTGTTGCTATTATCAAATGCCACTGGCCAATCGGCGACCATGTGGTCAAGCTAGGTATTCCTCAAACTACCTTCTGTAGAAGCTGCAAGGATAGTAATGAGAAAGCATATCTACATCACTTTCTTTGTAGATGTCCGTACCTAGCAAGGACTAGGCAACATACTCTAGGAAAACCCTTCTTCGTAGATATCGCCGAGTTAGCTGTAAAAACAATTGGAGAAATATTCCGTTATTTGAACTTCACGGGCTGGGTCTAATCAGATTATTTGGGTTTTTGCATGAGTTTCTGGTAACAAAACGGTCCAACTTAGTGCTAATTGGGTTCTCTCTCCAAAGAAGGGTTTTGTCTACTGATTTCCACTTCCAAGTAATTTTCCCCAGTCTTATCTCTAATGTACAATGCTAATAGCTAGAACAGGCTTTGGTCTATTCAGTGAGATTTGGACAAGTCTCGGGTTGTTACTTCGTCAACAGAAATGTTTAATTTCTATTGATTATCCATCCTCCTCAGAGTTAACACCTTAATGAAGTTGGTTAGAATGTTCCTAACTTTATTTCATTTAGTCTTTGTGTAAGTATAAAAACAAGCTTTAGCCTGGCCTTCGAATCTTACTGGCTCTGATCACTTACATCTCATGTCCGAAACATATCATATTTCGATTAGGTAGTCCGCAGCTTATCTAGTTGATGAAGCGCCTTGAAGTTTTGAAGACCATGAGGACTAGAGGAACTCCCAGCGATCTGCTTTGTTCTGTCTTTTGGGACTTGTAAAACTTTTTATAAATTTTTATTTGGAGCTGGTTACATTCTAATGGTTGCAATGTTGCTTGAATAGGATATTCAAGCTTAATGTATATTTAAGGTATCCCGTGAACTTAAGTCCCATGTTGTGAAAAATATTTTATGTCCAATAAAAAGCTAAACCTTAGATGCAATTACAAGCTATCTACAAGGCTGAGTAAAAACTGAGAGATTATCGATTTTTGAACAAATTTTTTTTAAACAAATCAGTGATGAATGATGATGAACACAGACCCTAATTTAATTAGCTATAATAACCATCCCTGACTTAGTTATTTTCAACAGTTCTTTCAGTTTAAAGTGAGATACTATACTTTTGTTTATTTGTTTCTTTGTTAATAATTAATAGATAATATCGAACTCACTTCAACATACTCCTTCAATCACAATAATTGTTTAAATATTTTAAATAATATCCTACAAATTGACTTAAGTAATTGAATAAACAAGTAGTATGAACGTAAAATTTTGAAACCAATTTGTCTCGAATTACGTCACTTCGATTTGGTTTTTTTTTAGAAACACCTAACTCTAAGCACAGTCAGCATTAATTTACATTTTAAAGTATCTATAAGCATATGATTCAGCAAAAGTTGCAACTTGTGCAAAAATTATTCATTTGCGAAAAAAAAAATACACCTTTACGTTCAACTAATTATGCATAATTTATGCAGAATCTTAGTGGTAAAAGTTTGCGATGACCTGACAGATACAAAGCCAACTTGAATTAATGGAAGGGAGGTACCATATTATCATTGTTTGGCTGAAGTATTATACTTATTTGTTTGTGTGTTAAATATTATTATTTGTCCATCTATCTATTTGCTGTGATATTGTTGCTCATTGCATTATACATATGAATATATATTTTGCCATTTTTGTTTGTTATATTTTTTTTTATTTAAAAAATTTGTTTGTTATTTTTGTTACATTTGTTAAATTCAATATATAAATAAACCTTTTATATTTAAAAAAAAATATATTTATAAAATTGGGTGCTTTTAGAAAATTTAAACGTGACCTACTTATAACACCCACAGGGGTATCCACCTCGGTGTAAAGTCTCGTAGACTGGAAGTGTGGAGTCAAAGCTGAAAGTAAATCATCTACGTGACGTGTATAGCACTTATATAACTTGAAAGCAGTAGCAGCTTTGTAGGCACCATGTTAATTCGAAGGCATTAGCCTCTACTATATCGGGAATTTAAAAACAGACCTTTTATTGGGCCAAAGGCATCGATCATACAAAGATATGTCCTAAATAGGTTACTGACATCGGTTCATCCCGCCCCTTGTCCAGGAACCTTAAATACAGGATCGAGTCCTACCAGTTGGTAGTGATGCATCAGGGTGAGAACGGAAAAAATTTCAATTGTACAAATCAATCCTAAATCCCTCATCATTAACGTCAAATATGTTCATGTCTCTATAAAGGACAACGATGATGCCACAAACATTTTTTTTTTGAGCTGCACAACAAGACCCTGCGTAGAAAGGGAAGCGTTTACGTAGCCGCCCAACTTAAGGATATCCAAGTGTCTCGTAACAAATTGTCTGAGCCAGGCATCACACCCGGAACACAGGGTCCTTAATAGGAGTGGAGGAAACCTATTCACAGACGCGTAGATATTTTTAGGGAACACTGCCAGCTGTTGCTGAATGAGCATCAAACAGAGCGAGCGACATTGCAAGAAGATATTTCTAGCCTCGTCGATAAAGTAGTTCTCATCGTAACTTTTAAAATACGGAAGGGTTGTTCTGATTAAGAGCATACTTCAGATCATTAGCAAAGTATAAGGGGATGAAATCATGTCCGTCCACTAGAGTATCAACTCTATATGCTCCATCTAGAGGCATATGCCTGCAAAATTTTGCATTTAAGATCATTTCCAGCGTACTATCTAAACGGTCTGGACGACATTTACCGGCACTTCGGCTTCCAACTATTCACGCTAAAACAAATCCTGGAAAAGACCAATGAATTTCAAGCCGAAACCCATCGAAACAAACTCAGGCAGAGACTCCTTACGGGTCGGGACTGTTAAGTAAGTAAGTAAGTAAGAAACAAACTGATCCAGCTATCCGGTGTTATGATAGAAAATACGCGGTGTGTAGTTCTGTTTGTTGGTTCTACTTCGGAACATTTCCAGACATGTACCGGATCTTGGGAAGGAAATTCCGTGTCATGCGATTTCTTCAATTGGTGTTAACACGGAAGGTGTTATCTTTCACAATTCAATTCAGCAGTTGGGATGCGCACACGATGTTCACTTCATTGGACATTCTCAGCGAGCCATTGTAAAGATGTTTACAGTAACAAAAGATAGAGGTTAACGAAGACAAAACCAAATATTTGCTGTCATCTGTCATCTGCTTAGAACAAAACGTTACAATCTTCAGCTACAAGTGTGAAATAGTTAAGGAGTTCACCTATTTGGGAGGAAATGTTAACTCTACGAACGAAATCTTAGTGCATTTCCAGATCTAGCCAAGAGCCGTTCCCATTATAAAGGTGATAAGTCTCCATCAGTTAGTGTAGAGACAGCCCTCGGGTCTCGCTTTTACGACCGGTCTTTAGGAGCATTATCACGTCTGTAGAATTAACCTAATCGAGACCTGGAAGGAATAGAAAGAAAATAAAACAGTACAAGAAGTCCTTTATCTCTACAATCTACTACCTCTCTAAGGGTAAGGAATAAACTGAGATAGGAAAAGAAAACATATGGTAAGTATAGCCTTCGCTATATCACTTCTAACAATATACTTAGGTTAACTGAATTTGCGACGGGACGAAACATCACTAAACCAAGCACACGAGACGCTCAGTCTTTCAATCATAAAACGTTGAACCAAAATCTATAGTTCCAGCATTCTGAATTTACCAACCCTCCGAGCCAACATCGACTCGGATCACTACCGTGTTGAAGCCAAAATACGAATGCGACACAACAAAGACAAACTGTAGGTAATGTGAGAAGACACAACGTTCAAATGCTGAAATTAGGCCGAAATCTTTGGACGAATCAATACCACCAACACCAGTGAATTCATTGCCAACATAACATCGGAAACACCATAACAGTTGTGCTAAATCTGTTTCATCCACCATTACATTCAGCTAAATAACATATAAGAAGCTGCGCTGTAAAGAAGGACCAGAGCTGCTCGCCAGTTACAGCAAAGTTACACCAAAAAGATGGGAAAGATATCTACTTCTCCAAAGGAAGAAAATAAGTGCTTAAGAATCGCGCTATAGAAGATAATGAGAACAATATACGAAAGTTTCACTAAAGGGTAAAAAAGGATGTAGCAAGGCATCAAGACCTGTATACAAACCTATAGAGATGAAAATAAAAGGCTTTGAAAGGCTCTAAAAATTAGCAAAAATTCGCGCAATATTCTTTGAGTTGAGAAAACAAATGAGTTGTGTGCCCTTATCCTGAATAATTAGGAATCCATACAAGGCTTTAATCACTTACGGCGTTGAAGTATAAACTGGAGTATGGCTTCGAGAGAAAATTTATCCGTAAAATTGTTGGTCCCGTATTTTTGAACGACAAACTATACGAGCTGTACAGTGACCTCCATCTAGCCAAAGAACTGCTTACCATTCGTTTGAGATGACTAAACTCCGGTTCCCCGCAAAGTCTTTGAATCGAATCTGGAGCGACAACTCAGTAAAGCAAAACTCTAATTTAGGTCACAACCAGGTAAACTGGAAGGAGGGCAACCCTCTCCTCTAGTTAAGGGGGCCAAGTTCACTGTGGTGCCACCTTAGTAAGTAAGTAAGTTCATACATATGTATGGTTGACTGCTAATTTCATCCTTTTTATTTCTTAACAAACAACAAAAGCTGAGATTTGTATACAAATAATAATTGCAACGTTTTTGGAAAATAACCCACTTAAACATGAGGATTCAAAAGCAGAATCTGTATAGGTTTAAAACGTGGCAAATATGTTCTTAACCTTCATTGCGATACCGTCTTACTAACATGTGCATAATGGTATATGCCTTTAAACCCACCGAAGTCTTGACAGACTATCTGTCGAATGATTGCGCCGTCCAAAATACAAGTTCAGATGGCTTGGTTGACTTAACTGACTTGTTTCTCATTAAAACCGGGCCAATAGGATGGTATACTCCATCATGGCATATTCCATCATGATCGCCTAAAATCAATTTTCCATGCAAAGTACATACATAAGTAGGTAGGTATGCCAAGAATTCAAAATTGTTATACATATGTACCACCGCCTAAAGTGCCTATGAATATGCAACAACAATAACCTAACGAAAAACTTTTCATTTTCACTAAATTAATTGCATATTCTAAGGGAAACAATTTCTCAGCTATCTTCCCTTTATACACTGGCAGTAATAGAAGCAGGACTCCGACTCACTGCAACATGAACTTCACCAGAAGTTTTACCAGTTTCCATCACGCCCGCCATAACCCTTGAGGTATTACACCAACTGTTATTGAAATTTCTGCTTTATATTCGAAATTATAATAAAAAGTTCTTCAAAAACGCAATGCAGCCGAGTCCAATGGTGGATGAATCGTTAGAAATAAAAAGAAAAGAAAATAATAATAAAAAAAAAAAAAACAAAAGAACTTTTCTTTATCCCTTCAGAGAGTTAGCAGCGGAAAAGAGTTATAGACGATGGCAGGTGAAGAATTACTTGACTGCACCTGCTTTCTTTTCGAGTAAAATTGACTTTGAGTGGTTTACTGGCCCGAATAAGATTTACGTACCTACCTATCTACCTACCTATCTACCTATAAAACTCATTGGGGATAGGAGTAGGTATAATATAATTGAATTTTCTTCTTAAGGTGATTTTCCAACTGCTTGAAGGAGAGAATTTAATTAATGCTTAATTGAAAGGAAAAGTTCGTTTTGGTCAGAGTTGAATGAAAAGTAGTAACAGCGTATGGCGCTTGGGGAAAGTGCTGTGGCTATAAACTTCCAATTTAAGGACTTTCCTTGAACTTTCAATTAGTGTAAGCGAATGCACTGTTTAAGTTAGTTTTATTCAAAGTAAGAGTTTACTTGTGACGCATAGAATGTTTTAGAAATTGTTTAACAAAGTGGTTTTGTTTACTTCTTTCATGTCCTGAATTCCGGTTACAAAATGCATCAAAGGAGTAATGAATGAAAATCGTATGTGGCACCAACTGTGAAGCATATTGCTGCGAGTAGAAAAGTTCTCAAAGTAAATATCAGAGAAAAAAAAGGATCTCTGGATGCAAATGAGGTTTTATCTGAACCAGAAGAACCCTCTTGCTCATTAACGATATTGCAGCGGCGACAATGTGCATTAAAAGGAATGCATATTCTGGCCACATGAAACCCGATAAGAGTGGCCAATACTAATTCCGTGAACTCTTGTGTTGCTATTTAAAATTTCTTGTGATCTATTCCAGTGGTATTTCGGCCATATCTGCTGTCAGCTTATGATAGACTCGCAAAGATTCTACCCTTAGTGGACGTTCATCGCCTCCGCCAGGAAGCCATCAAGTGCAGATCTCCGCTTTGCTAGTTCACCAGCTCGCTTGTTTCACTCAATGTTACTGTGATCCGGCACCCAAAAGAGGCTTATCCTGAACCTATGACCTAGCGAGGGAAGTTCCTTTTCCCACTCCTTTACGAGCTTTTGGTAACGGCCCGGCTGGAAATGAGGATGGCCTTGGTCTTAAAGGATATGATGGTTCGCTTGAGTAGGCGGTAAGCCCCACGTACAGTAAAAACTTCCGCCTGGAAGACGCTGCACTGTTGAGGTAATCAGAGAATATTCCAGCCCCTACCCCACAGTCCATTTTTGAACAGTCGCGACGCGTCGGTTTAAATTGTTGTTTCGAGCTCATTTGTCATTTCGCTTGATTCCCACTCCACCCTGCTTGGGAATCTAACCGAGACGTCCTTTCTGAAGTTCATTCTGGGAGTTAGATTAGCTACCAGGTCTTGTGCTGTTGTGACCATAAGGTTTGGTACATCAGCATCCTGTTTCTCTTAATGTGAACGCACTACATGAAGTTAAGAACATAATACGAAGGTCGAGTGGTAGAAGGCGCAATATTTCTTTAAGACCTCGGTTGGACATGTTCTCATGGCCCCCGTTGTTCTTTGCAGTTCTTTGCACTTTGTTGGTAAGTTTGATGTTGTATACTTTCTTTAACGTAAGCCACCAGATTAGCGATCCATTGGAAAGTACAGGACGCACCACAACTGTGTACATCCATATGTCCATCTTCGGGCGAAGTCTCCACTTCTTATCGAAGATTTTGCTACAAGCATAGAAGGCCACGCAGGTTTTCTTTACCCGCCGCTCAATGTTTAGTTTCCAATTAAGTTTTGATTAAGTACCACACACCATCTATTTCCTGAATCGATTCTGACGTGATTGAAGGCACCTTCAACGTCTAAGAAGGTAGCTAGGGTATATTGTTTGTAGTGAATTGTCTTTTCTATCGTTCGCACAACTTCGTGGAATGCCATCTCTGTCGGTCGCCCCTTTGTATACGCATGCTGGGATTTGGATAGAAGTAATTGATCTAGGGTATTTCGTATGTGTGTGCCTGAGATACGCTCCGACGTCTTTAAAATGAAAGAGGATAAGGTGATGGGTCTGAAATCATTTACGGATTCATGTCCAGCTTTCGAAATAAATACAACACGAACAGATCTCCAGCTCAGGGGAATGTGGCTTTGGTACTAGCTAAGAGACCACCTGGTCCAATGTTTTCTGCAGTATAACCGAAGATATGCTGTCAGGGTCAGCCGATTTATAGGGAGAAAAGCTGTTAATAGCTCAGGAGGTATTAACTTCTGTAATTGTTGTCTTAATGTCATTCCAGAATTAGGATTGCGCGGCCTGACCAATCACGTTTTTACATCCTGGAAATCCTGTCTTTTAATAAAGGACGCGCTGGAGTGTTACTTGGAAAGGAGTTTACTCAATCTGGCAGAGTCTTTTATGGTTTCAAAGGACTGACAGATAGTCCATCCTAGCCAGAGATTTGACCCTTTTAATGGATTCTTATATGATTGCCGAAACTTGAGTTTATAGCAGATATTGAAGATATCTCTAAAAATCTTCCTAAGACTAGATAGATCTTCGTTCCAACAAGGAGGGAATTTTTTCTTGCACGAAGCCTTAAAAGCCGCGCTCATGGCCATTTCAGGAGTCTTAGTTTTACTCTCTGATTCCAATTCAGAATATTATCTTCGCTAGAATTCTGGACCGGGTCAGCCAAATTTCGTAGTATAACTTTCCAATCAGGATGGTTCATCCTAAACTGCGAACGAACTGGTGAACTGGTTAAGGAGAACGCCTCACTGTAGGCGATCGATGAGGATAATTTTCTAGTGACAAAATTCTGATGACATATTTTCTGGTGACGCTGTCAGTTGAAAGATCACCTTGTCTCCTAACCCGCTTCATAGACCATAAATCAATGGATTTCTTGGACGCTGCGATCTACAAACAATGGTTTCTTGCCCCGGAAGTGAAAACATTTTTCACAACAATGGTCCTTAATGTTCGAGGCTAAAGAGCTGTTGATTGTTTCTACCCCATGTTTCTACTCCCTCCACTGTTGGCACACTGAGGAATTTTTTAGTCTGCCGATGTGTAGCCTAGGGATTCTGATCTTCATTTGTAGTTTTCGAACGGATGCAGTGCGTAATTTAGATGTTGATACCATGATGATACCACAAGATCGTCATCTCGTGTCATCGCCAAATGATATATTTGGTTGGCGGTGGCTGAGTTTGTGTGAGGTTTTATGCTCAAATATGGCAGCACCTTAACATAGCAAATCCTACACCATTATCATTTTAATTGTGTTTCCCTATTACAGGTCTGAGTCCCTCGTATTCATTTCCTATGTTAGCATTCAAATGCTCCATCAATGTTGATGGTACTCCATTGTATTACTTGTACCAAGAAACACTTTAGAAGAGGTCCTTGGTGTTATCATGGATCTTTCCACTTTGGCTATCCAGGGACTAATAAAACTATCCGGAGCTTCTTATGAAGGGAAGTATGCTTATGACGTTTAAGAACACCAGTTCGCTGACGTCTTTAAAGAAAAGAGACTTTTAATGGAGACGTCTTTTTTGGGATTGAGCTGAACGAGTGCTTCATCGTACTCTAGTTGGAATTGGGCTGAAAGATACTTTTCCGAGGATTGTTTATCTGGTTTTGTTGAGGCTTGGTCACCACAGTCTCTGCATAGATCTATGGTCCTTATTCTCATTCTTTTTAGATGGGCCGCCATTGAATTGTGGCCTGTGAACGTTGGATTCTTGTGAGGGTCTTCAGATTTTTGAATACAACCTGATTGTTGCGCAACTGGCTTTAGTAGCCAAGATTTGAGTTTAATATTTGTACATATCCTGCAATGTGCAGCCAAAGTTTTGTATCGTTCTGGAAAATTTGGTTAAGGAAGCCTGTTTAATTAATTGCTACTTCTTCTTTGTCCATATTCATATGAATGTCCTGTAGTATGGTACTTTCTTTAACCGCTGATGGATTCCTTTCTACAAGCCAATAGGAGTGAGTTCCACAATATTTTTTGTTTTTTTGTTTTAGTAATATTATGTACATAACATTGTTGAAGGATATTTACACACTCGAACAGTTAATTAAAACTCTTTGACTAAACCAACAAATAATCAATCAAATCAAAACCAATTACATTATTCCAATTTCTGTTGCTGTCGCCACGCTACACGTTTTCCGATATGTAATCCATTAACCTGAACCTTTGAACTACTCCACATGAAGAGTCTGGAGGTGATGGGATAACATGAACTCAGAATGCACTTTGATGATATCCGTTACCCTTGTAGATTATGCAAGTGGTTAAGTGCACTAAAACTTGATGCATGGAAAAGTGAAAATGTTACAGTGTCAGAGTAATGCCATCAATGACTTGCACGTGAAATGGTTTCTTGTCTAAGAGCGATGTAACTAGGACCGACAGAGGAGTTTCGCTTCGGTCTCTAAGTCTCTGTATGTACTAGTATGTGTGCATGCTCCTAAAAGCGTATTACATGACAAAGATGTTGCATGTTAATGCACTGTAAAATGGGTAGTTGATTCCCTTTTTATCCTTGTGTTTTTTTTTTTAAGCGCATCGGATCAAAGCAGAGTGTTTTTATTTTTTTATTTATTGGACGTTTTTTTCTGCTCCTGTCCTTTTGCATTAAAGTGTCCTTTCAATGACCATAGTCACTTCGTCATCGATACTTGAAAGAGTTTTCCTTATGCATACATATGTATGTATAGTTGAGCTGTGTATTTTCACACGGAAAGTGTCAATACTTCCTGCTGGCTGAGTTTGTGGGTGGTTATTGCACGCGCATTATCCTTCTGTCGATGGTGTTGGTCGTGGTGGCTTTTTATGGTAATGACTTATGTTGACGCTAGAATGGATGCTGAAGTCCTTTCATTTAAATTTTTCGCACTGATACTCTCTGAGGGAATAAATTAATACTTTAATAATTTCCAAGGAACATAATATACGGTGATGGGTTTCGTTTCGAGCATATGCTACCGGTATGTATTGCTGTTATCCTTTTTCGTTGTTGAGCTGCAAAAAAAAAAACAAACAAAAAAAAAAGGAAAAACCCCGAATGTAAATAAAAGTCAGACACTAATTGATATTTCATGAGAGCTTTATTGCATTTTAAATGAAATATGTTAAATTTTAATTACCATGTGCGGCATCGAATGAGGCAACACACTGCGAACCGGATGTGCCTTTAATGAAAGGATGTGACAATCTTTTCAGTGGATTCACATGGAGGTCGTTAAAAATTCGTTCGAATGACCTTAAGTGTATAGAAGGAGTATGAATAGGATGTACATATACAGTTGCGAATGAGTCAAGCGTGTCAGTGAACTGGCGCAGTTGATTGCGTGGGTTGAGAATGAAAAGTTCATGCGGATGAAAGTTTCCTAGGAAATACGATCAATGGGTTTATGCCACCGGCAATTATTTATTTGGTTATCATATGTCTTGCTTAATTTTACTAAAAGTGCATCCTATCCATAAATGGTATGAGGACAGGAGACAACTCGACACGACCCACGTTTGCCTGCAAAGAAGGACGAGTGCTCCTCGTGAGCTCTAATAACAGAAGAGACGGGAAGAACATCGACTTCTCCGAAAGAATACACCGGGAATAATGTACGAAAATTTAATCAACAGATAAAAAGAATGTGTCAAGCTAACAAGACCCGTACAGAAGCCTGAAGAGATGAAGAAGGTAACCTCGTAGTAGAGTCGCAAGCAGTGCTGAGAATATGGAAAAACTTATCCTGCAGACTGTATAACGGCGACGAAGACTAATATCTCGCTGTCAGGCAGAATTAACCATTGAATCTAGACGATGATAGCCAAGACTTACGTCGACCTGATCAAAACGAATTTAGGATAACAATATCCAAGCTTAAATCCAATAAGGCTGCTGGAGTTTGCCCGATGTACGAGAAAGGAGACCCCCTCAATTGCGCCAAATACAAAGGTATTACTCTCCTCAAGATCGTGTACAAGATTCTATCTGCCATATTGTGTGAACGTCTGAAACCTTTCGTCAACAACCAAATTGGCTCTTATCATTGTGGTTTCAGAGCAGGAAAGTCCATAGTCGATCAAATCTTCACACTTTGGCTGATCCTGAAAAGAAACAACCCAAGAAGTCCTAATGCATACCCACCATCTTTTAATCGATTTCAAGGCCACATATGACAGCATTTGTAGAGACAAGCTATACAGAGCCATACCTGCTCTGCTTGTTTTGAAACGGAGGCTGCCAAATTAGGTTTGGTGGTAATAGAGGGCAAAACTAAGAATATACTGTCAAAAAGGACATACAACATCGACGAATTGGACAGAACGTCACAATAGACAGCTATCCTCGATATTTTCGAGAGAAGAATTCTTCATAAAATATTCGGTCCCGTTTGCGTTAACGGGTTGTGGAGAAGGAGATTCAACGAGGAACTACATATACGCGATGTACAGCGGCATCGATCTCATCAAAAAATTGCACTTAAGTTGTTTGAGATGGTTAGGACATGTAGAGCGGATGGACACAATTGTTCCGGCCCGTAGAGTCTTCGAATCTAACCCGGAGGCACAACAACGCAGTAGAGGAAGACCTCACCATAGATGATGCGCACAAGTAGAAGGGGACCTCAACAAATTTGGAGTTAGGGATCGGGAGTGGCACTGGAGTGGCTTGTTAGTGGAGGCCCAGGTTCACCCCGAACTGTAGCGCCGGCTAAGTAAGTTAGTAAGTGATGTTTAACAGAGTGCTCTATCGACAGGAAGTGGCGGAGTCTAATGGAGTTTTACCACCTATTTAAAAAATCTCGACTATTCTGACTAACCTGCTTAACACCGTAGACTGTGTTACTATTAGCAGGTCAATATCTTTCGTAGCCTGCTTTTGTTGGAGTGGTCCTTATTCTCCCTTGGCGAGTTTAGATCTGTGCATATTATTTGTTGGCTACAAGGATAAATTCCAACAAATATCTCATTCAAAGCATCTAAAACTATTACAAGTTCAAATCAATATCCGAATACAAACCTTAATATCCCTTCAAATTGCAAACCATAATGATTTATAACCTTCTTAGTAGTTATCGCATAAATAAGCTAATATCACAAAGCCATAGAATTGCTTAAAGCAGATGAATGCTCAGCAATTATAATCTAGCCGGTCTTTTCTATGATTTATTGCTTTGCCTGACCTTCCACTTGTAGGTAGCCAACTACTCAAGACTGTTTCTATGTTGTAACATGCATTTTCAGACAGCGATTAATTTAAGTACTATCGCCCGCCTCGCGCCGCCCACCTGCCATAACAATTAAATACTTCCAATGAATTCCATCTCATTGAACAATAGCAGTCACCGCCGCCGTCAATTCAACCGGGAAACAAATTATGCTGTCATTCAAAATCTCAATCCCACCTCGGAACGCCGCCGCTGCCGCCGCATTATGAATTAAAATGCACAAAACAAACGGTTGTGTCGTAAGATACTCGATTTCCAATCCACTCGATTCAATTGTTTTCAGAGCGCTCTTTGTATCTTTTTATCTTTAACTTAATATTTCTTATTATTCTTCTTCTTCTTTTTTTTTTTATTAATTCGAGTGCTAATCATTGTTGAAATTTTGAATTACCGCTGAATGTCGCGAGACGAAGACGGTTGTTAGACGGTTCAACCAAACTATAAAAAAAAACATGCAGAAAAGCTACAATCCATTTGGAACGGATCGTTTGATACCCTATCCTACTTGCCATTCAACCATAATAAAGTGGGCGTGGCATATTGCATTTTTTGCTCGAACTACAAAGATAACTTGAAACGTTTGGGGATGTTACATGAAAAATCGGGTTTTTAATGAAACCGCCCCAAAAAGTGGGCGTGGCTAAAGATAATGTATGAGTAAATTGTAGATAATCTGAAAATCTAAATATTTGGTCTTAACAAAAATTTTCGATTTCATGTAAAATAGTGAAGTTATGAAAAAATGGGCGTGGCAGTGGGAAGATTACAAAAGTTTTTACATTTAGATACATACGTACTGCTTCTCCTTCTCAAAAGCCCAAATATGAAATTTAATTATTCTAGCTCAAAATTTATGGTCCAAAAGTGGTGACATATGGACGGACGGACGGACAGATATGTATGTCTCAATGTACGCCTTCTCTACTGACACTGATCACGAATATATTGGGGACTATCTTGATTATTTCTCTATGTTACAAACTATGTATCAAACTCAATATACCCTTAGGATAGGGTATACAAAAAATTGGAAAAACCTAATCAGCAACAAGAGAAGAAAGAAGCCACAGCAACACAGCAATATACTTATGTAGAAGAGGAAGAAGCTGCAGGGTGAATTGCACGACTATCCGCAGCGAATAGATCGTGTGCATATAGTATCGGAGAATTGTTTTACGGGTGATTCTATGGTGTGTCGTAGATTCGTTGTACCAGGCACTGGATTGCACCTCACACCGAGTCATTTAACGAAGGTAGTAGCCCGCCGCAATGTAGCGCTCTCTCGCATAGTACACTCGAATGGAATAGCTAAACGAGTCGAGGGAGGGATCGGATGGATTGATGCGGTTCGAAGCCAAAGTTGACGTCAGATTTGTATTCAGAAGTTAGATTTGAGATTTTATTTTTTTCCGAATGAGTGATTGATAGTTTTTTGTTTCGATTTTATTTTATTTATTTTACTTTTTTTTTTTTGAGAAGAAAGAGGTTTCTGTTTAGGAGGCTTCCTGGAATTAAGTATGTTTATTGGTTTTCGGTTGAATCATTTCTAAATGAAATTATTTTTGTTTTTTTTTTTTTCATATAATCGTGCTAGAGATCGATTTAAGATTTTGGTTTTCTGAAGTTTTATTTGTATTCGTTGCTTGAGTTCAAGGTTACAGCCTTGGGGGTCTGGGTCATTTCAAAAAGGGTGGAGGTTAGTAAACATCTGTTAATGGATGGCTGTATAATTTTTGTTTTTTTACAATTATGCATTTGATTGGATAATTGGATTATTTTTTGCAAGTATGTATAATGATTCATTTTATGAGAAAATTTTGAACGGAGTTGAGTAGGAGAGTGTAGATTGCGCAGCTAATAGCTTTGAGTTGAAAAACGTTACCCTTAGGTAGGTATGAAGTATTAGTCCTTCGGACATTTTTCATGCTACTTTCCATTCGGCTCAAAACTAAGTAATTACCCTAAATTCTCGTGTGCCTAGTTGTCTGACTGACTACTAATTGGAGTCCCATCACTATGATAGCATATTGGAAGGTCCAGATACAGTCGTAGACAACTATTAGCTAAAGTAGTCACATTCGCAGTGCCAGTTTGGGCCTGAGCTATGAAAGTGACTTCATATAAAAGAAGAATCATAGCGGTATATCGACTATGTGCACTAAGAGTGAGTGGAGGCTCTCTGCGCAATTTAGGACCTGTGTCATCGCAGGAATGTTATCCATCGATATACTGAGGGACGAACTCTAGAAAAAGTTTTTAGAGAGCAGACGCGACTAACTTACAGTGAAGCGGATACAACAAAAAGAAGCCCAAGTTTTATGGATTGAAAGCAGCTCCGGAGCCTTTTTTTTTAGGGCCTTTAATGCCTTATTCTGATTATAGAACCTTAAATAAGCCGCAAACATGGTGCACTTAATGCACATACATGCGTCCATAGCTCAAACAGACATAAACGAACAACACCCTTCAGGACATTTTAAAGCACAAAGACAAATGAGTTTGAAGAAAAGGAAAGCTACGACTGAAGTCCCCCGCATGATGAAATGCTTACCGTGGTACCGTGGGGACCAGAGACAGGAGGTGGTTTTAGTGGATTAAGGTCCCACACACAGGCCTTGGATGATTTCTACCTTTCTTACAAAAACAAAAAGCTTATCGCTGTGCGTTTTGGAAGAACTTCTTGGGGCAGAAATTCAGTCTCCGATTGTATGCCCAGGTTTGACCGAACTGACTGAATATTGAATCTAAAAACTTTTGAAAACTGTTAGCGGGAGCGAATCTGTACACATTTGTATACATACTTCTCTGTTTTAATTCCTTACAGGCATAACTCAATGTAACATCGAACGATGAGGTGAGTAAAGATCGATAGCACTGCTCTACTAACAAAGCTAACTTCCTTTACTTCCATGCATATTTAGTCTACAGTACCTTAGTAAGTATCTTTTTGGTTTAACTACCAAATCAGCAGTAGTATCACACAGCTTTTTAAGAGATATTTCAATTCTTATGCAAACCACATGTAACACCGGGAAGAGAGTATTGTTTTCACGTTTGGAACTCGTCCCCAAGGAATCCCTTATATCGATTAAATTGATTGATAATCCAACACCTACATCAAATCTCTAACCACTGACTCATCGAATACTGTTGGGTGACTTATATACATATATTAAATCCTACTACAGTAGTAGTTCCGGAGAACTCAATGGAATGTTCCCTAGATATTCGATATTTAAGCGCATTAGCAGTCAGGACATTAGGCTATATAACCTTCGCATTCAACTAGAGGTATAGAAGTCTGGGGTACATGAATACATCATATATTGTACTATTCAACAAGGGTCTGTACTAAGCTTAATTTTTTTTTCTCAGATGTTTGTCAGACGATCGCGAGACATGAAAAAAAAACTTGTTGGTGTTGTCTGGGATTCAGGTGTCATGGTGCCCTTAACTTGAACTTGAACATATTATTTTTAGGGCAGCTTCTAACAAGTAGTGGCCTATTATTATACTTATGCGAAATGCGTTCAATGCAGTCTTCTAAGCCTGTGGAGTAGTGTATGCAAATTTATACCAAAGAAGTCATTAATGACACTCATAGACATTCCTAAGAATGCTACAGCAGATTGTACGGCAACATGATTTTCTTATGCCTGAACGTAGACATTGGAGCTATTAAGGTTGTTCAACAGAGAGCAGAACTCTACCTTGACATTTATTATTCTTTCCTATGAAACTTGATATTCATATATTCTTCCTACAAGTGGGTGAAAAATTTACCAACGATGTTGGCTCTGAAAAAATCTCGTCAACTTGTTTGACACACATGCTTTGATCTCTCCCTTCGTTAAAGTTGTGGTATGGTTACAAGACTTGTCATAACTACTTGACCTACTACAGAGTCTTTCTAATAGATACATCAGTACAGTATTTGAACTGCGGTTCACATAACAATTATTTGAAGAAAAGGACACATATTTGTTCATCTTACATCAACCTCAACCTGTACCCACGTACATACATATATGTATTTCACATCCCTTTGAAGTTTCCCGAAATTCTCTCGAGTTTCACTTACGTTTTGGTGAAATATTAACACAAACACTCCTTGTACCTTTTAGCACAAAGTTACTTGAAATACAAATACAAATTCCACATCATAGTACACATACGCCTCAGTGAACTGCTTTCAAGTTTATCTGAGAGATACAAATTCATATTGAGTATTGTGCACTATACTTTGGCATTGTCATTGTCATGCCAAGGCGATAATCACTTCCGACTATGCTGGCTAAGGAAATGAACCTATCCCACAACACTGTTGGCACATGCTTCCGATACAAATTACAATATTGATTACAAAGGCCGAGGTATGGCACTAGAATTTCGTTGAAAATTCCAACAATCACAGGCACAACCCTTTGTGGGATGACAATTTTCGAGTTCAAAGAATCCGTTTGTCAATTACGTTCATAGCCTTGAATGCGTGCATAGGCATGAGAGTTAAAAGCGAAAGCAAATTAAAACGTTCAAAGCGTTGAATAATTTGTAACTTTGAGAAGACTTTTCGAAAATTCAAAAGAGTAATAATTTCATTAGAAGTATTTTACTGCTGCTTGGTGCCATTATAATTAATAGGAAGTTATTCGCGTTGGAGAACATTGTTTTCGTGGTGGGAACATTGTCAGTCATGATTACAGTTGATGTGAATAAATCTACATATTTGAACTTTTTAATAAGGAATTTTGTGGAATGGTGAATTGGAGCTGAATTGACAGCTAAACATCTACGCATCCTGTAGGATATTTGGGAAAACTTGGAGCTCAAAACCAAAATAATACTACGGCCGTGGTATGATCTATACTAACTTATGTCTTGTTTGGTGGGAGACCGCCAGCAATAGCTGCAGACATGCATGCAATATATATGCATCGGCACCATGAAAATTACACCAACTGCAGGACTGGAAGCTATCCTCAATCTGCTTATGTTGGATATCTTTATTCAAGCCTTGGCAGCAACTAGTGCCATAAAAAGAAATCGGTCAGTTAGCTGGAGACTATATAATGGTTTAGTCTATGATCCTGGAAAAAATGTCTAGCAAATGTATTAGTTACGGACTGCTTGACTGTACCTACATAAATTCTGAGAGACCCTTAACAAACACAGTTCCGAGTAGAGAAAAATGGAAAAATGATCAGGTAACCAACACATATCATAGATCGATCAAAGATGGATATAGGTTTGTATCTATATAGGTACAGCTATGTTTCGGCACCACTGGGTATATCTACATAAGAGTTTTCCAAGCAGAGGTGACAAACGCCGCCCGTGAGACTTTTTTCATCGGCACCCATGTAGCAATAAAGACGATTTCTGTTATCGAAATAAAATCTAGCATAAGGTTCTTAGAACAGAGCACAAGGTTACTACTGTGTGCGCTGGATCCCTAGATGTGAACTGCACCCACAAATTGATTAGAAGGGATTCGAACTTTAAATCAGAATAAATTCACACCTCTGTGAACATCCCGCTTTACACACTCAACCTCGAAGTAAGGGTTAAAGCTCTTAGGGAGGCAAACAACAGATGGAACTACCTACATCCTTGTGTGACTACAAGAAGAATATGACATTGCTTTGACAAAAAAAACAAAAACTAACAGGTTTATGCAATAGGAAAGGAAATCTCTTTCTACCCTGATAAAAGTCATCATTGGACATTACACTTTGTGGTACCTCAAGATCTACATAATACGAGGAAGACACAACCTACTCTCTTTATCACTGTCGAGGTCTGATCCAATTGGATATGAATTTCTAGGACGATACTTCTTCCAGGAGCATTTAGGGAATTAACCATGATCCAAAGATTCGCATGCGTAGGCACTACCAGCTCCATGTCAATCATTGCCCTTTAAACTATACTTACACTGATTTCATTAGACTTACACCTAAAGGAAACGAGTGCAAAGAGTATCCTATTTTTGAAATAAACCTAACTTGGAATGCGGGCAATGGGCACACCAGGGTACCGAGGTAGAGTATTTAACACCATCCCCTGACTTCAAGAGACGATAGGGATAATGCTACCCCAGTCTCGGGTGAAAAACTGATGTAGGAGTAGACTCTGGTATCTTAGTAGGTAGGTGCGGCGGTTTAAAGGAAAACCCAAGCAGCGTTTGACATCCGGCTGTGTCAGTGTTATTAGTTTATTGAAGAGATATGCTAAACCTTTTTTGTCGAGTTTAGCTAGAAGATACTCGTAGGTTCTCCAACCCTCCTGTTAGATATTTCACTTAAATCGTTAAAGAAATGGCTGTCTAGAATACGCTGTCGAGGGCCAGACGACTAAAAAGATAGTGAAAGAGAGATTCTTTTTCGATATTCTTCCTGCAGCAACGACAGAAAGTGTTATACGGGATACTAAGCTTGTCTGCATGGTCTCCTGTAGAGAAATGATCGGTACTTATGGCGAAAATTCAGTTTTCTGCCAATATCTGGTTTTGATCAGCAAAGTACCTTTTTTATTTTCGTTTGTTGTATCTTCGTCATATCTTTTGCGATGTGACGCAGCTTGAAATCCTGTTACATTTGAAGTTTGGCAGCTGTAGCAAGTACACTGTCCTTAGGGGCTGACTTTTGCCGGGTCAATTCATCCACTTACTCATTTACCTCAAAGTCACTGTGTCCTGAAAGAGATTTTCGATTGGACGCATAGTTTGCTTAGTTCATTCTGGAATTGCAGCTGGGCTGTCAGAGAAGATATCAAAATTGGGCTCTGGTATCTACCACTATCTACCAGTTTAAGCCATTGCATGCTCATTAAAACTTCCAAGCCGCGGTAGTGTGTTTCAAGGGGAAGTCTTAGCAGTCGGAGAAGTGGAACGAGAAATATCCACGAAACTGCACTCTACATAAGTATACATTTGAAAAGATGCCGCGATGAACTCATAACTTACTTACTTAACGGGCTTCCGATCCGTCAAGAGTATCTGTCTTATATGGCAGCCTTCCACTCTCTTCAATCCCAGCCGCGCTACTTCCAGTTGTCTAAACCAAGCGCTGTGGTATCCACAACAGCTTCATCCTTAAAACGGAGGTTCGGTCTTCCTTGTTATTTCGAACCTAGGGGTTCGAAGATTCTCTTTGCTGGAGCATTATCGTCCATCTGCTCAATGTGGCCTAGCCAGTGTAGTCGACGTGGTTTGGCCTTTTGGACTACATCAACATTTTGGTATAGATCATATGCAGCGTACACATTGTCGCTCAAATCTGCAAGCAAATGCGTTCAGGTAATAACGCGCTCAAGTGCGTTACTCTTTTCTTCATACAAAAGCCAAGCCAAAATGGCATCCAGACACACGCACTTCTCCACGAGCTTACAAATCCGCATGCAAGTGCTAAGATTTGCGCGTAAGTGTGTACGCCGCTATAGAGTTTCCGGTTGTATCTTCTCTTCCAGCGTACACAGAATCAGCAAAGAACGAACTGTTGTAAGCCAGGACTTGTTTTGTTTTTTTTTTAGATACATGTAGTGGAATAGATACTAGCTTATGACCTTATATGAGCCAAAATTCATAGTTTATAAGCAGACCATTCCAGGATTTGGATGGATTCTGTCTAGAAAGTATTTATAAACGAAAGTCTCTGACACATTTCGACTCACATAATAAAGTTTATCAATTTAAAATCACATCATTATCAAATATTTTCCTATCAAAAGTTTAAAATCATCATCATCATCATCACCTACGTAACAGATTTTCAAGATAAGTTGCAGTCTTGGGCAAATATTGAAAATGAAAACCCATATAGTAACTGAATCCATAATGTATTAAAAAGTTAACAAATCTGAAAAGCCATCAAAAGTAATTTTAACTCACTTAACACAAGAAGGCTAAAACCTTTTCGTTTTTTTTTTTTTTTTTATTATTCAAATATTTGCACACACTCGCCGAGAGGGTGGAGAGGAACAGATAGCCATATAAAATTGATGACGGAAAAAAGGGAAGTTCTAAACTTTTTAATTACTCTCAGCAAAAATGGTATGTCCAACCGTAGAGGTCCCTAACCGTCTGGAGAGATTGCTAAGTCTTCTTCCGTAGTGCTCTGCTCGGTGCTAAGTCTAACTTTCGAGTCATAGCCATGGCAGTCATGGTACTTAACGATAATGGCGTAATGTTTGGGTCTAATTGAGTTTTATTTCAGATTTGATGGTGATATTCTGGAAAAGTTATTTTTTTTTTTGTTAGTTAAAGCACTCTCCAAAGTGTGGCTGGCCAGCTATCACGTACATATGTATGTGGAAATGAGTTAAATTTTGGAAAGGAAAACTTTGTTAATTTACAAAATGTATGACAATAAAACATACCGGTTTTGGTGTTATGGTTATTGAATTTAATTGCAGTTTGGGACTAGCTTTTATTGTCGGCCATCCTACGAGTAGTGTGGGGAAAAAGGATTGAATTCTGCGAATGGGTATTTTTTATTTATTCAACACGTGCGCCAAAAAGTTACTTTCGAAGTTGGTGACCTAAATTATTTATTAATCGTTTGAAATGGCGGTCATGTAAAATATTGACAGTCTATCTTAATCAGTTATTTATGGCAACTTTGAAAGAGTAGCCAGCTGCTGTGTAATGTGAAATTTATTTTTTAATAGAATCGGCAGTCATAAAAGTTAAGTCTTCGGTTGATAAAAGCTTAACTGTCGCTGATTTGTTTTATGAAATATACATAAAAAGGACTTTAAGCTAGACACGATAAGAGGTAAGGTGGAAGTTGTAACTAATCTGATCTGGGTTATGTGACTTCAACAGTGAAACCATTTAGTTAAATATGGCAGAGAAATAACACTACCTAAGTCTTTTGTTAATGTTTGCTAGTTCGCCGAAGTCATTGAAAGATACTTTTCCAATGATTGAGTATCTAATTCTGACGATACTTGGGCATTCGCAAAGGAAATGTGCTGAGTCTTCTTCTGCATAGTAATGGTTCCCTTTCTTCTAAGATGGGCCACCAGTGAGTGGTAGCCTGGTGGATACCTCTGAGGAGTGTCAACTGTGGTCTGTTTAGCGATGGAAGTTCTCTTGTCCTTTTTTTGTTGTATTGGGCGCATAGTTTTCAACTCCTACTCTACACTTCTAGATTGGTAGCTGCTGGGTGCCTAGGGTAACCAAACCCTTTGAAAGGTCGGTGGTAGTAGCGAACGAGAGAGGGGGAGGAGTATTTTCTCAGTAAAGCACTTCCTCTTGATCCAGGCGTCAACGGATGAATTCCCTAGATGGAATTAACCGTGGCGTCTAGCAGCTCCAGTCAGGGGGAACTATTAGTGTTATCCCTTATAAGAACTGCTTCGACACATTTGAATCCCAGGTCTATAGGGATCAATTCCGGTAAAATGGAAAAAACTAGGTCTTGCGTTTAAATACAATCAATTCGCTGAGTTCATCAAATTCAGGATAGTTTATGGGCTCTTGAAAGTGATCAACAGACGAGGCCACATTGGAAAAGTCACTTTAGTGGCCATCAGGACACGGAGAAATAGAAGGCAATGAAGTACAGTAGCTGACGAAATACCAAGCAACGGCTCGGAAACCTCATTCAAATTGTCCAAACGTTCGGGTAAAATGCCTTACCTAAAAGGGCCAAAGAAACTATAATTAGAAAAGTGTAAAAAGTACGCCTAAGCTAAGGTAAAACCATCTTCGTGGCATCCTGACAGAAAAGCACAGAAATTCAAATACGGTGATTTGAAAACCACCCTCAACTGTACCTAGTTAGTAGTGAGAACTGAACTAAAAACAATATATGTATGTACATATATATATTTTTTAAAATTCTGATTACTGACAGCTTAACTGAATCTGAAACTTAAATGATGGCTTTCATGGATATACCGCATCAGGTCCGGCTGATTCATATTTGTTAATGGACAAAAATAATAATGATTTCTACGGTTAATATCGTCGAGGCAATCAAATTTTGTGATCGCGACATCAGAGCCAGGGATTTGAGTCACTATTTTACGACTTAGAATATATATTGAATCTAGTGTGGGGACATTTGGACTATTCGGCCATGCATCGGCTTGTAGAGCTCAAGACGATGAATGCTATCATATGCGACCTTGAAGTCGTTGGTCTTTTCCAGGATCTGCCTTAGTGTGAAAATTTGGTCGATCGTCGATCTGCCGGGCTGGAAGTCATACTGGTACGTGGCGATTAGTGTGGTGCACAAAGTCTTCAGACGTTCACGCAGTACGTTGGATAGGATTTTATATGGGACAATAAGCAGGTGTATGCCTCGATAGATCTTACAAGACATTGGATCGCCTTTCTTGAATATGTCGCAATTTTTCCACTTATACTTGGTTGATGATTTGGTGCATGCACCGTACCAGAGTATCATCACCATGTTTGAGAAGGTTCGCTGATAGACCATCAGAGCCGGTGGCTTTGTTGTTCTTTAGCTTTTTGATAGCTGCGCCAACCTCTTCAAAACTGGGAGTGGAATGGCTATTTCATTGACTGGATCCGGGTTGCCTGATGCCCATCTTCTACTCCCTATGTTTCGGTGACTCGGTTTCATTCACTATTTCGAAGAGTCTGCGTTACGGACTTGAAGACAGCTGCCAGTTGTTTGGTTTTCTTAAAAAACATCCGGATGTTATTCCTATCGCGGGACTGTTCGATATCCTTCAGCTGTGAGACTGCGAGGCACTTTTCTTTTTACGCAGGATCTTTTTCTAGTCTCTTCTTCTGGTTCGATACTCTTCTCTTGCTGCCCTTGCTTTGCGCTGCAACGCTTGCAAGTGTACATTTTCTGTCACCTTTTTCCTACGCACTCATTCATCATTATACCAAGGGTTCTTTTTGGGTGATGGCTGGTAGCCTATGGTGGCCTTTGCAACCCCTTTGCTGATGTCGCGATACTGTTTCCACAGATTCTTGGCGTTTGTGCATGGTGAATGCACAGCGGAGAGTCTCTAACTTAGGCGCTCTCTGTAGGCTCTGGCTACTCCAGTCGTGCGAATTCCAATTTCCAATTTTTTTTCCTGGGCAGTTTGGTCAGAGCTCACGTTTGCCCTGAAAGTTTGAACATTCAAAATATTGGATGCGTGTCTTGCATCTATTAGCACGGGGTCGATTTGGTTGGCGGTTCGACCATCTGAAGTGCACCAGGCTGCTGTGTGGATTCCTAGTGTTACTTATCACCGTATTACGAGCTGCGGCAAAATCGATTAGTTGGAACTGTTGCCTGTTGTCGTATCGTGGACCCTGGATAAGTTTTCCTTACTGGTTTTGGCATTGAAGTTCTCGAGTAAGATATATCATACTCTGAAAGGCTCTGTCCAGGATGTCATAAAACTCCTCCTTGATAGAGTGTTCAGCTTCGTCGATAGAGGGGTGTGCATGTGTTATACTGTTGTTTTGGAGTGCTGATCAGCTTAACGTGAGTTATCATTGAGCATACCTGGTCTTATCCATCGTATCTTCTGGATCGCGGTAACATCTACCTTGTACCGTTTGAGAACAGATTTAATTTTTGAACAGAAGCCAAGTCATAGTCTGTGAACGTTTTGGGTTGTGATGTTAAATGAGGGGTTATTCGAGACTGGTATCTCTGTCATAACTAGATTTGTTTTACGTGATATTGATATTATAAGGGTAGCATTTGTTCATGCATACTCTTGTATTTCGTAGAATTTTGCTTTAGATTTAATATACAGGTTTGCATGACATGACTTGAACAATCACGTACACGTCTACGTTTTTATTTTAAAAACAAGCTACTCTAGGCAAAGTGCCCACGTGATGGAAAATCCCAATTCGACTCTTACATAATAATTATTGTAATATTTCAAAACAAATGCATTAAGAGCTCTCACACCTTGGAACTAAAGAATTGTTTTTTTCAGCTCTCAACCAACAAAGCACTTTTACAAAACCTTTTGTGATGCAGATATGCACAAGTAACTTCAAAAACCATAGAAATGCATGCACGTGAATTTCAATCACACTATTTATTGTTTTTACTTTCAGTCACTCCTACATGTCATTTAAAGCTCTTATCAACAAATTGTATCTCAAATGTATAGGATCCTGGTACTGTTTGCGGTATTGTGTTAAAAGATTCTCGCTTGATAGTGATCCATTCAACGAATTCTCTCATTTTTGTTGCTATATTACTAAAAATGAATTTATAGTCACGATTGAGTGCTGTAGTTTATTTTACAATAATCAGCTTTGGGCTTATACAATTTGCCAATAAATATTAATAGGCACATAAAGTGCATTGTTAGTAGGTAGGGTGCACTCAATGACATGATGATGTTGTTGGAGCTTTTTCAAAATGTTGATATTTCCATCACAATGGATGCTTAGGTGCATTCAAATGGAATGCAAATTAAACCAATTTCAAATTGAAATACACACGCATGTAATTTACGTTTTATTTGCGTGCCAATTGCATACTTATATAAGGAATGCTTATAATAATGTGACGATGGCAATTATTATTTTATTAAAATTATATATTCGTGCCTTTTGATGGCTTTGTTGGATTTAATGTAATGTTGTAGATTTGGTTTTTCGATAAGGGATATACTTCAACGAATGAAATGATGTAGAAACCGATAATAGATACTTTATTGACTTTCAGTAATGGTTGTTAAATTCGACCTACATCCTGAATAGTAGTAGTAGTCCTTGATGTAGTATATACATATATTGAGCTATCGTATTTTATAATTGTGTCCATATAATAAATCTCACAATAAAGTGGATCGTTATTCAATAATGATTTGAGTTAGACAAGAACTTCAGAGAACAGAGGCAATATGAATAATTTGGTTTTAGGTGCACCAGACGAGACATGAGCATTATACTCGAGCTTGCGGTGGTGTATGTATTCTTAACGACTTCAAATATTTGGTCGTTCCAACAGAAATGGTCATTTACACACATACCGATAATGGAAAGTTTTTCGATTTCGACGATGCAAGTGCCATTTATTGACAATGACAGCGGGTTTTGATTACGCCTAAGCAACGGAAGACATCATTGCGTTTTTGAAACATTAAATTGCACTTTGTTGTTTTTACCCCATTTTATAATGTTGTAAAGATCCGAATTTGATGAGATTAACATACGCTGCCAAAGGGTAGTGATGCGAATATACATATGGGAGCACAAGTGTTCTCACCTTAGCCTGTCACTATCAACTTCTACTGTACACCTCAACGTTGGTGGGTACTGGGTGCCTAGTACTGGAGATTGGGTAACCAATAGGTCGTTGGTGATGGGAGGAGTTTTTTTTACGCTTAGGCACTTATTCTTGATCCGGACGGCAGCGGACGAATTCTCTAGATGGAATCAACGGTGGCGTCCACACTTCCAGTTAGACCGATCTATCTAGTGTCGTCCCTATATAAGCTGCTTTGACATATTCGAATCCGAGGTTTATACGGATATCCAATATTGAGCCAGGGTGCTGGTAAAGAGTTGATCGCGGATGAGCCCTTGATGGGCCTCATATGGGAGCACTCATATCCCCAAAGTGGGTTACTGACTCCGGGAAATCCAAGCATTCAACCGAAAAATTAGCAGAGGCCCTAGACATTACCGCCATCCAGGAAGTGCGATGGGATGGGCCGGGCAAAAGGAGGATGAAAAACTGTGGCATATACTATGGTGATTGGTATAGGGAGCAGGAGCAGCACCTATTCGCATGTGGATTCGTTATACGTGACAGGCCTAATATACGCTCATACAGAAGACAAGGACGACGCGAGCCACTAAAGAATGTTTCTACGAGCTCCTCGATGAAACTTACGAGCAATGTTCTAAATATGACTTTTAAATCGGCAGTGATCCGAGTCGATATTGACTCCTCGGAAGGTTCGACATCCAGAATACTGAAGGCATCTCTTCCGTCGATCATAATATGATCAATTTAAGTATTTCATCATCATGTGACTCCCATGTGTATATTGAGAGGAAAAAACCGTGTGGTTGCTATAGTGACGTTTTGGCCGTCGCAAAGTTAATAACCCTAAGTTCGTTACCAGAGGCTGTGCTTACCATTTGTCTTACTAAAGATGACATTCTTTCCTGTTTTGTGGTTAAAATCGCTTTACACAGGCTTAACATCATATTTATGACATTGCTCATACCTCTTGTCAAGGAGATCGTAGAAATATTCTTTGGTGGCGTCATCCTTGTGGGGGGATGAGCGCATATTAAGCTTATATTGGCGAGTTCAGGCTAGATGCGGATTGTCATAACACGGTTGCTCGGGAGTCGAAATCTCAAGTCGAAAGCAATCACTATAGTGAATGTCATAGATTTTCATCCCTCCTTTTACGCGATACGAAATGGATCTATGTACGCTCGAAGATCGTTGGGAAATTTTGCAAAGTTACTTACAAAGTGGATGCTGTGCTGCCGAAACAGTGTGAATTTTGAAAAGAGTTTTCGTTTGAAAGGATGCATCAGCTGCAGCTGTGTTCGTCCTGTACGCTCAAAGAAGAATATTGCAGATTTGGAGTGGTGGCATTATAGGTCCATTTTTCTTCCAAGACAACAATGAGAGCGCTACCGAGGCACGATAACTGAATTTTTATGGCCAGAAATTACGGATTTGGACTAGGTCGAGCTATGGTTCCAGCAAGATAAGGCTACGTGCCACACAAACCGTCCAACCATCGATTTATTGCACACTAAATTCAATAATCGTGTAATCAGTTGTTTTGGTGATGTTGCTTGAACGGGCACGCAGCTGCGATTTGACGCCGTTTGACTTTTTTTGTGGGGTGCCATCGAAACCATCGAAATGTATTGTAATTGGGTTGAAAATATGGCCTACCGAGCCATATTTCATAATTAATAGGAAGGTTAACTCTTTTTAATAAAGCAACAATCGTTGAAAAATATTGAATAGTGTAACCCAGCCTTTAGAAATTTTATAGCAAATACCTACATACTAAAGTACATATGTAGATAAATTTCATAAAATAAAATTATAATAATTATTAAATTATATTTACATATATTCGTTAGTACACACGTACCGTGATGGTGATAACAACTGCACTGTAATATAATTAGACTATTTCCAATCCCAGTTCAACAGGTGTGGTGAATTTAAATGCTGCCTTCTCGAAGATACCGGATTTTCCGGGAATTTTTAATCTCCAGATGCTTCTAGTGGCTGTTAATTAAATTTATCATCTAAGTAAATTATGCATGGATTTCCAAGTATTTAGTTTACTTAGTAAGTCAATTAATGCAATTAATCGAAGCGGACACAATAAGAAAGATTCACATCTTTATTGTACACTGTCCTCTCTTCACCACTCTGCATGACTCTCTTAAATCTAATTCGCCGCTATTCATTTCTCTTCCATTTGAATTCGCCATAAACTACGTTAATGTACTAAAATCACTTTTTACGCCAAACAAACCGGCAACAAATGCATTTACCTTCCTCTTACCAACAAGTATATCTACAAAACAAAATTGTAATATCTTTCTCTCTTCTATTATCATCAGTTCAAATTTGAATCTTAAGAAATTATAAAGAACCTAAGCAAGACCCCGAAAAATCAGTCTCCAAATACTAGTGGGTACTTTTTATTCACAAAAAAAAACCTTCCAAAGTCGAAGAAAGAAAATAAAAAAAAGTAATAAATAAATAAAAGATTAAAAAAAAAAAAAAAAACTTTCGCCACGTCTTCTCTCGCGTTCACTTGTGCTTAGTTTGAAATTTCCATTCCGTGTACATATAAGGCCAATCGACCGAAAACCTGCTTTTCAAGAGAAGCCTCTCCACCAAAACACACTGCCCGCGCCAACTTACTACCCAATCCATCCGTACGTACATAAGTAACGTACAATACGTAGCTCTGAGCTACGAGTGATTGTTTTAGCACACAACAGTCTCTGACAGTTGCCAGAGCCAGAGCCAAGTAAGAAGAAGCAAAAAGATACTTCATCAAATAGATTCAAGTCCGGGGTTCAATTGAAACGAATGCACAAGTTTACCTCAGTCGCTCTTGGAGCGTTGTCGTGGATGGTAATTGTAAATTTTTCTATTTTATGTGTGTTTGTGTCTCTCTGAGAAAGCGATTTTTTTTTCGCTGTATCGGTGTATTAACATTTTACAACATCCTGTTGACACAGGATATCCCCCCAGTCCTACAGATACGGGAAAGAGTTTCGAATTTCAAAATATTTACTTGGATATTGGATTGTATTTGTTTTTTGTTTTTTTTTTTTTTTTTGTGTCAAAAGTATCGGATTGCTTTTTGGAGGAGAAAGTTTTGAACATAGTGGTGTCACAAACCACGTTTTAATTATAATTTTAAATTTAATTTTTAAATTTTTGTTTTAAAAGAATTTAAAGTTTTTTAAATAAAAAATGTGCTAAGTGAATTAATTATAAATTTGAAATAGAAAAAAATAAATACGTCCACGGTGCTCCAAACCGTTTGGACACCATCAACTCTCGAACACAAGCCGTTTCGTTGGATATACTTACCTATAACGTAGAAAGATACATAGAAGAACACACGGTAGAAGAAACTGCGACCCGGTTTTCTCCTCCACGACTTGGTATATTCTGCTGACGACGATCAAGACGTGTGAGCAACTTTACCACCATCACACACTAATAAAACAAAAAAAAAATTATTTAAATTAATTTCCATTCTATATACGAATTCTTCTTCTACAAGAAAAATTTTAATTTTTCGTATAACGTGTTTCAGTTCTGAATTTTTGTGGGTAAAACCAGAAAAAAAAAAATAGAAAAGAAGAAGAGAAATTAACAAGTGTCAGTGTGATTTTTGTTTTTCGTGAAAAGAAACCTAAAAAATAGGAAAAGATACAAATGCATCTTAAAGATACGTCCTAAAACATTGAATTTTGTTGTGGATTAAAACGAAAAAAAAAGAACGACAATAGAATCATTTAACGGATTAGCGCTGAAAAGAAATAATTTTGGATTACACTGTTGCATGGTAAGTTACTGAAACTAAGTATCTACGTATCTTTTAGATGACAATTATGTGTGTACGTGTTAGCAATAGCTAGACAATGTCAAGAGGGAATTAAAAATTGGTTTTGAGTCGGTTCGCCTCATCATTAAAGAGTGCACCGTCAGCCAAAAACAAAATAATAATAAAAAAAAAAATTCAGGTCAGGTGTAGGGAATTAACCATAAAATTACACAAACTCGCACACACAGACACATTAGTGCGATGGACAATCTACTACTCGTATGTGCAGTGTGTGCATTCCGCTGTGATAATTTTTTTTTTTTTTTGTATGGAGAAACCCAAACAGGTACTTTGCTTTTTTTTTTTTGTTTTGTTCGGTTGCAGCTAGTAACTTCTAGTGTATCTTCTACCTGTCATACCCAGAACATACTTGGCTGTATTTTATTGTTATTATTTTCATTATTGTAATATACTCCTTGCACACACACACATATCCAACGGAAAGATGTCCTTAACATGATTTTCATTCGAAATTAAATTGTTAATTACAAACAGTGGCGAGAACGAACATTTTTAGTCTGAGCGTGTATCTAGATATTGCGTGCTTATTAAGGGGGGGCAGTCTCTGTCCTTTGAATTTGTGTTCTATGTGTTCTTTGGACTGTATTCTGTTCTTCTGTACTTTCAGTAATAATCACGTGGGAGTGTTCCGATGTGTGTGCTGTTTAATTTGTGGAATTATTGTGTTTTAGGCTGTTTATCTGGACACGGCTTTTTGACTTTCGCATTTTGTGCTGATTTTAATTAAATCCGAATGCGCGTACTACCCTCTCTAGTCGGATAGGCAGTTGGTGTATAATTAAATTGTGGGTTGGGTTACGTTGAGTGGAATTTTCGGTGGCTCGGTGGGCACCTGTTGAATATTTTTTTTTCCCCATTTACACTCTGTGTCTCTGGTTTTAATGGGAAAATTTGTTTAGAAGTGGCTATTTTGTTAGATGTGTAGAGTATTGTTTGACATGACATTCGACACGGAATGTTTGGGACTGATTAGAAAATGATACCTCTTTGGTAGGAGAATTTAATTTTAATTGTAATTGTTTTGCAAGGGCTTTTGATTTCACATTAGAAATATGGACATACGAGTATGTAAAGCAAGCATTGACATTGTCATACTTACCTTAATTGTGGACGACATCTGATATTTCTTAGCTCTGAAATCGGTTTGTTTTAAATTGGCCGAACAGTATATTTATAATTCCAAGACAACAGTCCAGTTTTAAGTAGGAAAGTGTCAGCTCCAATTACCTACCTAGTCTTGGAAAGAGTTGGGCGATGTTGTTGTTTTCCATAGTTGCTATGGGTAGGGGGAATTTTGACTTTATCGACGTCAAAGAGAGACGACAAAGGAGAATGAAATACTTCGATATTCTCAAAATAAATCTGCGCCAATTGGCGGACAAATGGAATTTGCCTTCAGGGTTCTACAAAAGAAAAATAACCTTAAGCATACGTTATACGTTGTTTGCAAATAGTTATTGTCTAACGCACCGGATCTTAATCCAATTGAGAATTTGTGGAATCGGACTAAACCGTGGCTAAAATATAGTAACAAAACAGAGCTTAACAAAAAATTCAAGGAAATTTGGGGAACTTTTCGTCCAACATTCACCGAAAACTTGGTCGTATCGATGAACCGTCTCTTACAAGTAGTGATAGATGCTAAATGTGCCCATACGGAGTACTTAACCTGGAAGATCTACTGTCCCATTTCCCATTAACTTTTTTGAACTGTACACTTAACTTTGTGCGATGAAATGAAGTACAATTTTTTGGTTTTTGTTGTAAAAAATTGAATTATGTTAGATTGTGTGTTTTTTTCTTATAAGAATTAGTAAAAGATATCTAAAATAATACAAACATTTTTTTTATTACAAAAACGTCAAAATACATATAAATTCTTACAGGATTACTTTGAGCCCTCAAATATCTATTTTTTAAACTAATATTTTAATTAATTTTTGCACTAATTTCTGAGCACAAAGTGCTACTCGTCGTATTGGAATGAGTTTGTGACATTAATTTCAAATTCAAGTTGTCATCTTTGGAAAGTGAAATTGTTCAGAAACTATAGACCAGATAGAAACTAGACTCAGATATTCTTAAAATAATTTTTTAAAAGTAGACTAGAATGCTAGAGAATGCCATTGAGACTCCATTGTGGCAAAGATTTTAAAAAATTTACCCTATTGCCATATTCTATGTTTTTATAAGTGGTTTGTGTCTCCTATTTAAGGTCGTGTGGGATATAATTATTTTATTTTAATTCAGGATAAAAATTTACATGTCACAAAATGAAAATCTAGAAAACTAAAAATTGAACAGAAAATCTGAAAACACGAAATGTTGCCTAGAATATCTAAAACGTAAAATCTCAATCAAAGTTAAATTAAATTATTATCACTGGGTTGGAGGTACATTTTAGGAGACAAACGGAAAACGATTTTTTTTATATAATTTTTAAGACTTAAGGTATGTTGACACTTGTATTGATCGACTTTCATCGTTCTGAGATCTTGTTGATCGGGAGTAAGCAGACATTGTGCATTCCATTATTTGGTTTTTTGGAGGGTTTTGCTTTTTCCCTGAAAACGTACTCAGCTAGTATAGAGTACCTACTACTAATATCCTTACTACGGCTGTCAATGAATATTGAAATCTGACATTGTTGAGTATCTTTTGCAAATATTTAAACGACTCCTTGAGCTATCAGCCATTTTGGCTTTTTACTATTGGAATTTAAGAAAAAAAAAAATTCCAACACACATATCACACACCTTACGATTTTAAAAATTCTCCACCAAATCTCTCAGTTCAATGCTACTTCAGGCTTAGTAGCGTATTATTATAAAAATAGTTCATCTATAGTTTATCATCTGTTATGTACCACTTATCATGCAAAAATCCGCGAGGGTATGATCACTTACATATTAGTTGTGTCAGATGCTAAAAACAAGTTTCATTACCTAGTTAATATCTTCGCCTAAAGAAAAAATACAGCCACATATTTGGTATTTTTTTAAGTTTTTATTGGGTTAGGGTATTAGGGTATCAGGGTAAGGCTCGTAAAATACTACTTATGTATCAGAATTATGATAGCGGTGACATGGTTTAATAAAATTTAAATAAATTGATTCGCTTGGAGTGTTTCAAAAACCAGAAATCAAAATAATTAAAATGTGTCTTAAATCTGTGGGAATGTGCGAATAAATAGGAACTAATAGAAGGTACCTAATTAACTTGGCATTGCAAAATTTAGGCCTTAATTGCAAATACCATATGTATGGAGGACGTATAAGCTTATAATTCAGCTCATCTTTCGTGGCGAGAGCAAAATAATAACGACTTAGAATACCGTCTAACTTTTGTAAAAAATAGATAGATATTAAAGACTGGCGTATGTTTAAAAGGTCTTGAAACTTATATAGGTACCACCTTATTTCTCTTAACGTGTGGTGATAAATCGTGCACATTCCTTGTAAGAAACTTCTCGACCAGCATAGTCATAAGCACCAAAAAGAGGTATTCTCCAATCTTGTTAACACTCTTGATGCAATATATTTTTTAAGTCCAGTGAAAATTGCTCAATTATACAATTCTGTATCTTAAAACGGGAATCAAATTGCTTTTTTGTTTAGTTCTTCATAAGAAACACCCTTTGAATACACCATAGTCGCATTGGAGCACTGAAAGGGTGATGTTCCACAATTAGTTGAATTTAAATATAAATTGTTGTAAAAAGATAATTTTATATTAGCATTTTCACTGACAGTCAAGCGTGCTCCTTGACTTCAAAGGCTGCTTTAAACTGCTATTTGTCTCTTTTTGAGATGACTGAGCAGTTCAACATTCACCTTTGTTGGGTGCCAGGCCACAGAGACATTGCAGGGAATTGCAAGTCTGACGAGCTCGCTAGACAGGATACCACCCATCGGTTTCTGCCGAAGTGGCGAAACCTGGATACGCCCCTCGGTACTTGTAAAATCTTACTAAAGCTGGACACTTTTAGCAAAACCAACTGCAGATGGAAAAATCTCCCTATTTGCGATATTTCGAGACAGATCTGGCCCAGGGTTGATCTGAAACGTAGTGCTGAGTTGAGTTGGTACTGTTAAAGCAATGACAGATCAGCCACGTTATCGGTGTTCTTACTGGACACTGTCTGATTGGCCAACATGCCGAAAAGCTGGGACTCTTTTCACATGACTTTCACAGAGGTAGAAAGAAACCATTCTCCACCTCCTACGTAAGTGCCCAGCTCTATCCCAAAAAATACTACTCCTTCTTTGACAACCTAGGCAAACTGGTGTCAGTAGGTTGCTTCGCTTTATCAAAAAGTCCGGTTGGTTCAAATTAGATCAAATGATGTGATCTATAGCATCACAATGGTCTAAGTGTGCCTGCGCACTTGTGCAGACAGCCTCTCTAACCTAAACCTATACCTACGAACATTATTTAAAATATGTAAATATGGTCACAATGTTTCTAATTACAACACACAAATAGCTTCAACTGCAGTTGGGAGATGCATACTCTGATAAAATACTAGAAATTAAAATATTTGTAAAAAATTTAATAGTAAATCTTCTTCCTCAGTACGGCCACCATCAACATACTGAAACCAAACGACACCTAAGTTTCAAACCCTTGCAACACAAAATATGCCATCTTCTGTCCTCATTTTCTGCCTTACGCCGCAAAGGAGTGCAATTCACTAGTCAACATCGACCGTTCGCGCTCTATCTAAACACTTCAAGGGTATTCATAACTCATTGAATGCAACTACGTTATAAAAAAATTTAAGGCGGTTCTAAGACTAAGATATAAATGTTGACTTAGGTAAAGACTAAGGCAAAGTTTCAAATATATCTGCAAAAACGGCATTTTATAAATATCGTCTAAGAATTCACAGCCAAACTGTTGGTAATGTGTATCTTAAAAATTATGAACTATGTATCTTGAAAATTATTGTCGAAATACTCAAGCCTGATCAAGACAGAACTAGGGTTACCTCATTAAAAAAAAACAATTTTCGAAACGACATATTTTAGCTTATTAAATTATATTCTTAAGATAACATATTGTTGAGTACCTTGCACTATTTATGGGTCGCATACGTACAACTAAATTAATAAGTATCTATACAACGCTTACAAATTTATCTAAAAAAAAATTCATCACCTCATACATACATACTTGATCCAAGTCGGAGATTAGTGATTGAATTGATTCTATGTATGTATGTAGATTCGACGCATTTACCAGACTGACTTTTCCTAGTAGTACAGTCATCAGCGGTTACTACACTTTCTCTGGCAAAAGCAGGAGTTACAAAAAAAAATAACTTTTGATACTGAAAGTCTCACAACCGCGTAATGTCTTCAACAATGTTATCAAGAAATAAAGTTCTTCATTTCCCATTGCGAAAGCGGCATGGTCTTAACTACAAAGCAAACACTCTATGTCGGAAATAACCGCCTTAGTAGACAATCAAGTTGCCTTAACAATAGAATTGAGTCAAAGGTAGTTAATGATGTATCGCTGTGGCTTAAATGCAATGAAATACAATAGTAGACTAATTGGTGAAACAAATGTTGGTTATGAGCATCAGTGAAGTAGCTATCTCTATATTATTACTAATAAATATGTAGATTATACAGTACGATGGACAACATTGTTTTTAAGGTGATCTTAAACTTTAATATGAATTGTACTACCAGTAAAAAAAAATAAAAACTAAGAATAGAACAAATAAAAATTTTAAGCTATTAATATACATATACTAACGATTCCTAGTAGGTGTTCTATTCTATGATACACATAATCTACAGGTTTCCACACCAAATTACAATGACTGTATATATTATGTAATGAACTGCATCATAAGACCACATGTTTGCAGGAACAGGCGCCAAAAATCATCATCTTTGTTTGCCAATTTCTATGAATCTTCTTTGAACGTTCGAACCCATCCTCTAGAAGCTCTTCAAATCAACTACACCAATGTTTGCAAAAAAAAAAAGAAAAACCAAATAATTATAAGAGAAATGCCAATGGGTGTATGTCATGTTTGTTTCTTTATAATTCCCCCACCCATAAGGTGTTAATGAAAGTCAGGCCAATTTTAATTGGGTTAGTGGTAAATAAAATAAGAAAAAAAAAATAATTTAATTACTTTCAGCTGCTTTTAATTTTCAATATCTCACGAAATGATTTCCATTAATTATCAAGACGTGTTTAATTGGGTAGAAAATTTGTATCGCAAATCATTAACCTTTTCGCTTAAATAAATCAATTACAATAGGAGATCATGTGAGGTCTAGCATTAAGAACAATAAAAATTGGTGACAAAGTACGATATCTCCTTGCCATTAAAATCAAACCGCACCTTTAGTCATTTTTGGTAAATATTTGCATGCAAGTCATGGGTTTTTCGTTTTTATTTGGATGGGGATTTTATCCCCTCCTTGTGTGCCATATGGTGGAATTGTATTTACTGCTATGTAAATTTTATATCAATTTACACAAAAATATAAATTAATTGAGTAAGGAATTAGAGTGAAGGCATAAACGACTCTTAAGTCGTATGATGTTCTTTACAATTTCAAGCGGAAAAAACAAAACGCCATAACGACGGTTATCTAGATCGTATAGGGTGCTATAAAGCTTACTACTGTCTGCACCTGACAGTATACATATGTATGTAAGTGAATAAAAATATTTTTTTAACTGATGTCATTTTTGTGTTACAAATTTTTTTTGTAAGTAAAGTGGTAAAATCTAGATTAATTCTCTACATAAACCATTAGTTAAAGTATATACTATGACTAAAAAAAAAAAAACTATAGTATTTAATAACAATTTATTAATTTGTTATTATATCTATAGCAATGATTTAGTAAAACAAAAAAAATCGTTTCAGATGAAATACCATCTCTTTGTACACAAGTTCTCAAATAACTTATACAAATAATTAATTCCGGGTAATTTTACTTATAAAATAAATTATTTTCCAATGAATTAAAAATAAATAAAAAAAAACATTTTGTTATTATTTACATATACGACTATTAAAACAAACAAATAAATATTTATTTCATAGTAAAGCTTGCTCAATGTTTATTGAAACGATGACACACAATGAGATCAAATTTCTGCTTTGAACAGAAATATATGTACGAGTATCTACTAAATACAAGTAATGAATATTCATTAGATCACACTGTATGCTAATCGAAAATTTATATGAGATAACGTTTAGAAAACAAATTAGTGATTTTCGAATATTCTGGGCTAATTTATGCACCTTACTTGTATATACTCTAATGATGACAAAGGGTTTCGAATTCAACCTTAAAGTTTTAATTTATATAACGTAGAACAAAGGAGCTTTATTGTAATAAGGAAGAAAACAAAACAATTCATTTTTTACATTTTTACAGGTTATTGTGGAAGTTTTCATAATAATTGCGTTGTAGATACACGACTAGAGATGGATCAGTTAATTGTAATGTGGCTGGGAAAAACTTGATGATAGTGTAATTATCAATATTAGTTAATAATTATAGGTTTAATAGACTGTAAAATAAATAAATATACATATTAGAAAACATGAATAATTTAAAAAAATATGGTACTAAGGGAAATACCGAGACAGAGAACTCACAGATAAATCTAGCCTATTTCGTTTCCCGATGCATATCCAAGGCTGCATTTGCGATAGTACCAGTCTCTCTGAAACCATTAAGGAGTCATTGTAGCAAACCTTATACATACTCGGAACCATAGCAAAATTTTCGAGTCAAATAAAGTGGGTATCCACCATAAGCACAATCAAATCACCAGATGTGGATGGCATCTTTCTCAGCTTCTTGCAACGTTAAGCTCCCTCATGTGAGGTTAGATAGGTATTCATACCAATGTTGAATAGGTATTCATACCAATGTTTCCCTTAAAAAAGGGAACAATAGATTAAATTTTATTGCTCTATTAGTCTGAGTTCTATTATCCTTAAAGCAATGGAGGAAACAGTCGGTACTTTGCATTCAAATCGATTTACCTAACAACATGTAAAGTTTAATGAATCTGGCATTCACAGCCCTATATTGAAAGTCAACGAATCTGATTGCAAAATAAATAGTCCTTTGTTGCTTGAGTTTTTGGGAATACTTGCCACAAGGCTATCAAGAAAGCTATGATACATAAATGAAAGGTACCCTTGATAACCTGATTATAAATGTTGTTCTTACCATGCTAGAAAGCAGAATAATACAACTAGAGCTGAATATAAGTATGAGTGCGTGCTCTTTCGTCTGCTATAGACTTTCGCCATAGATGAACTTCTAGAACTAGTAAACAAATCTGGTTACAAAATACAAGACTAAGCAGTTGAAACTATCATGAAATCACATCAAAAATGACGCAAGGTGGCATCGAACTTCGAGGAGTTGCTGGATCAAGAGCAAGTATTCTTGTACGCTTTTGAGGAAGAGGAAATATGATCTCAGACAAAATTTACTGGAATATATACCCATTGAAGTACCGTTGAGTAATCCTTGATAAAATGCTTTTCTGAAACTCGCAACTGAATTAGGTCTGAATTAGGTCTATCTGTCAATGCCTTTACAGAAAAACTTGGGGACATGTGCGCGTCATTACTATGGTTCTGCAGAAGCAGCTGAATAGACAGTTTTATTTTATTGTCTAGGCAGAATGGGTATCATCTTTGCAAACAGAACATGCATAATGGGGGCTATAGAAGAAACGCTTAACCTTACTCATGCTACATCTGGTAGTATAGAACGAGGCTATATATTGAGTAATCTTAGGCTGTCTTAGATCGTGGACACTAAGGCCAGTGATTTTAGAGGTAATCTGATGAAAACAAAAAGTATTTGAATTCGGAAGACCCTACGTTCGCAGTCCCACTTAGACCAGCAAAGGTCTATTGTGGTACCACATAGATCTGAAATCTTAATATTACCCAGGATACAGTAGCAGCTTAATATAAAACGCTGGAGGATAATAATGTTGTCATTAGCCATTTCTTCTTTCAAGCAGAGGTAGCCTGCCATGTACAGAGAAGATATATATAGTATAGTTTGCTCTTCTTCCTGGTCCATGCAGTTTCTGCAAAAGTCATTAGCGAGAAGGCCCAGCTTAATGGTGTGCTTATACCTAATGTATTGTCTCGTAATGACTTCTATTGTGATTGCTATGAGCGACCTTTTTCTGTCTAATGAGACAGTTGAAGCATTTCTGATCCAGTTTGGGCCATATCTGAAGCACGTAGTCCAATCTGCCCATCTACGATTGAGTAAATTCACAGCATTGAGCTTAAGTGGCAGTTTCATTGTAGCGAGACAAAATCGATAAGGTTGTACCCTGGCTGGCCAGTTCGTCGATCCTACAATTCCCCGGAATATTACTCTGCCCCGGTACCCAAGAAGATACTTTTTCAATAATTTATTCAAGTGATGCCATATTTAGGTACGTGGATGGGTGAAATTATTTAGGTTTCTTACCGTGAAGAGATCACAATTGACCCACTATGCTGTCTATAGTGCTTTATGATGACCTCATAAAACTGCTCAATCTAAGAACAGGAGCAAAACCTAAAGCCTTATTGAGATTTATCAAGAGCCTTGGATCAGTACATCTTATAGAAGGTTGAAGGTCATATTCACGGCTCATGCTTATTATACCTAGTGTAGTTCAGTGGTATAGTACAGAATGAGTTGAAATAACATGACGGTAACCCTGAATGACTACTTCTTCAACGAACTGACTTAATGCCCAATATCCTTGTACATTCTTGTACTATGTAAGTAGGAAAGTAAATTTCTAACCGCATAACTGGTATGGTAATTTTCATATCACTTTAGAAGTAAGTATATTTAGGTCTTTCGAAATATACATGTATACCTATACAGCAGACAATCTGCAATTATTTATATTAGATTCAACCAAACCACAATTGGATGTATTTATTGGCCCGGGAAATTCAGAATACCACATCACCTACGGGTTAAATCTAGCAAATACCTCAAATATTATTTGCTTTGTGGTATTTCCCCATCTAAATCCACTCGATTTATACCTCCGACTTGCCACAACAAATACAAGTCATTAAACCCCTTAGAGGAACAAATAATAGAACCCTTTGTGCTTGCCTCAGTCTACCATCCAAACGAGAATTTCAAAATAACACCCAAATACCTGCCTAACATCAAAACTATGCAAATTGCCAAAATAATTTCGCCAATCCCAACCTATTCTGTGGAGCGACCTTTTAATAAAAGTCACTTTTCGCCGAAATTCCTCCTCCAGAAGATTCCACTTTGATAACCCTTTTGTACAAAAAAAAAAAAAATAAATAAATAAATCTAAATCTTCACAATGCTCAACACTATTGCCAAACGGGTGCGCCCAATTCTTCACATCAAGAGTATACGTACATACATAAGTATGTATGTACATATTTGCAAACTCACTAAATTTGATTTAATACCCAGGAAGTAATGAACCCAACAAAGGAGCTCATTCTTTTCTCCTTTCACTTTGGGCGGTGTATCTGTGTGTGTTCAAACAATTTGCATGGTTTAGTGAACCATAGAAGACGTCAAAGGAATTTAGCTTGTTTTTTTTTTTTTTTTTTATCTTCACCCCCCATTACATATGCACACACACCTTAGCGTACAACAAAAGTAATAACTTTGAATTCCCTTTGCCAAAAGAAAATTCCAAATTATGCAACCAAATCAAACACACACTCTTACAGACAGATGCCTGATAGGGGACAAAACAGGATCCCAATGGAATTCCCAAAAACGAGTCTCTATGCAAACAACAGAGATGTCGTCAGCACCACCTGAGTTGAAATATACCCAAAAAGGTGTTTCTTGGGTGCTATATGCATGTGTATCGGTGTGTTTTGTAGTGTTGGTGGCACACGACCAAATCATATTTCCAAAATAAAGTGCAAACAATCTATAGATACATATGTATCTACGTAGCTATATGTTAAGAAACCTAAACACTGAGGGGATACATACATAAGATTTGGAATTTTGTTTTGAATTTCTTTCTCGACAGGAATGTGGACAGAGGACACGAGGAGTAAACCTTATGCTCTGTGAAATTGTCTGATGACATACATACATACATACATACATAAATATAATGCGGGAACGAATTGAAGCCCACATTTCGACTTGGCAGCAGAGTAGGAACATTCATTTCGGAAAGATTAGAGAGAACTATTTTCTTATCGTAGACGTATCTGGACTCAATGACTTTCAGGTGTATCTGATGTCTTTGGAATCTTTTGTATGCCAAGGGATGATGTATCTTGGTAATTTTCTGGAGAATATTGAATTTGTGGAATTTCAAGGATTTGCTTTATTTAGCGTTATACGAAGTCACCCAATTTCAATGTGTTTTTTGCATGAATGCTTTTAAATAATTCATGTAACTGTATTTAGGTTGCTCTTTGGGTGTTCATTTGAATATTCCTTTCTATCTACTTGTGGTTACTAAGTTACTTTTGATTGTGGTAGCCCTCCTATAAACAAGTGGTTAAATTGCCCATCATCTTTGATTGCGAATTTATGATTTGCTATGGTACTGAATATAGTATGGAGAGAGCAGAAGGTGAAACTGATTATGACAGATTCTTGAAGTAGAGACGTGGAACTAATGACTGTCAAAATGACAGTTCTACAGTTTATATGTTAGTTGCATCTCCTTGTTATGCTCCCGAGGTTAAGATGTTCACACTGTTAGACACTAAAATTATGTCCTAATTTTTGAACAAGTGGTGATTGTCTTACGTAGACATGGAAAAGATGCCATGACCATGACCTTCATTTGAAAAAAGTAGATGTTTTGAGGAAAAAAAAATTGACTGATCTAATGATGATCGATTGAATCAAGATGCAATTTGCTTAGGGATCAGCAATAGAGTCTGGAATTATGCTGGCGTCTTTGGATTCAAAACAGAAGTATCGCTATCACTGGGAAAGACTAGACGAAACGATCATATGAAAGAACAGCACTGACAAAAGATTACGACCTACCTCTAAATGTGTTTGACTACAAACTTATGACCTTAAAAGGCCTTAAAGTTCCTAAAGTTTTGAAGCATTACGCGGCTCAATTCCGCCGGGTTTACAGACACATCGGTGTCAACTGTAATAATTCCTATCTTGTTACGAACTTTGTTTTACACAGGAAAAGCTCAGACATGGACACCGAATCCGCTGATGGGGGCAAGGCTTAAGGAATGACACTTCAGACATAGCAGATGAAGAATAAGGGCGATAAGCACAGAGTATGTGGTCGAGAAATGATGTAAATAGAAATACACTTCACCGACATCACGAGACGTTGCGGGATAGGATTGGCCGTACGACTGCCAGTTCCTTGGATCGATTTCTGTAGAAGTTATACAGTCGATAGTACATTTACTCTGCACCTAGGCGCAAAGCTCTTCGATACCCTGAGCTTTATTCCGGAATGTGGATGCTTCAACTAGACACATGTCCAACCATGTTTTCTATTATATATAGTATTCCCGTCACTGGGAATGTATTCTAATGTTTTAGCTAGTAAAATACTTTGAAATCTGTGTCAGGATAAACCTTAAAATGGTATTAAGGATGTTGGAACTTCTTACATAATCAGGCAGCCCTTATTATCTTACTCAGCAGGCAAACAGTGCTCGGATGGTCTACGATTCACTTGGGCAGAAGTCTAGTTGTCAAGAGATTTGATAGTCTTTCGGATTGACTAACTAAGCCAACGTATTTTAAGACATCTAATCACAAAATTGTGAATCTAGCTGATCCAAGAAAATTCGTATATTAAACACAAATGATTAGGAAGCTGTCCACGGAAAGTGGCACTTCCGTTAGAAAGAATAGGCGGTATATCTTCCACTAAGAATGGACAGAATTTTGATAAATATTCGCTACCATATGAGTTGCCCAACATATTTATTAGAAAGAACTTTATTTCAGAGCTGTCTCTACTTCTATATTGGATCAACACGTTATAGTGGTTCTTTATAATTTCGCAATCTGAGTGGCTAATTGCTGGTTCCAGTCGCAGCTACAACAATTTCATGTTGTGAAAGAAATCATGCGATGTGACTATGGTATCCGTCCCTGACACCGATGGAGCCTTCAACAATGACAGAACAGAAGTTACGTCTTCTGCACTTTTTAACTTAAAGACTGAAAGCTGTCTTTGCTATTGCATCGAACATTAAAAATCAGACTTATACATGCTGGGCAAGATTGTTGGTTTACACAAATGTTAGTTTACTGGGTGGAGTATTATCACCACTACTCTGGATCATGAGATACTCTTAATGATTTAACTCGTCTAAGATCGAATTGGTATTGTTTACATGAAAGTGTAAAGTACCATTTACATATTATACTCCCAAAATACAAGAACATACTATAGGACTACAATTTGCTGATCAAGCAAGATACTCAGGGCCTATTCTCTTTTTAAAAATAAAAGATCAGCTAAGGGAGGAGATCATCCATTGCCCTGTATAAAGATGAAAATGGAATCGAATCGGTCATTGGATTTATACGCCAGTTGGCAAACCCATACTTACATATGTACGAAGTACTATACTGGCGGTCAGCATTGGACAAACAAAAGTAACGAGAAGGCATACTCTAAGCACGAGACTTATAGCTGTTCTAGAGACAATGCTTCAGTTGCTTCCTGCTTACATTTTAGTGAAGTTAAGCATCGGCTTCACAGCTTCGGGAATTCTCACAGCCAGATTGTGATAATATGGGGCTCTCTGAAATCCTATGCAGCATATACTGTCCTTAGTACGAACTCGAATGCAAGACAACGTTAAGCATAGATGTGGAAGTCTGCTACAGAGAACCGGACATTATCACACAATTACAGGATCACTGCATTGTATTTCAGGAGATTTCATCGTTAAACAGCGATAAACGTGGCTTGAAGTAATGGCATATAATCCTTAGTAAGAACATCACCCTAAGCTAACCAAACTCAAATCAAGAAAAATACTGAAATTAGTGTAGACACCACTTAAACTTTAAAGAGCGATATCTGGGTTGTTTAGTTGTATTAAAAGATTTAAATTTTAGACGCAACTTGCTCTAAACAAAATCGTCGAAAGTAAAAGCAAACACACTCTGCTCCATATACCAATATACGTAGTTATTGCTTACCTAAGCAAAACTATAAAAAAACAATAAATATATAAAATCTCCATTCTTATCGTGCACATAAATCTTAATCTTTGTTTCACTCCCAAATAATAAAAAAAAAAACGAACAATCCATAAGCACACTCAAAGCCACATGCACATTCCATTGTCATCTCACGTCTGAAAAACAAATTGAACTTATTGTCACGTTCGGCGACAAGCCACCGCACATTCTTACCCCCTTTACCAGGCGGAGGGCCTAAAAAACTTGCGAAAATATCTTTGTTTCGTCGGTGAACGCTTTAAATGAAAAGATCAATATGTGACAACTTTAGGTTCAAACCATTTAACTTTTCCTCAAACATTGTCGTTGCCTTGAATATACTCAGAAAGTTATAATAATAATTTTTTTTTTCTTTCTTTAAATGAAACGTGACAAGTGTACGCTGCTGACCTATGTATCTATGTATATATGTATTTAAGCCTCCCTACTTTTTTTTTATAAATAGGCCCCGGAAAGTGCGGCCTCTGTTCGTGTAGTTGGACAAAAGAAAACCTCAACTAGCGCAATAAAAACGAAACTTAAAAAAATTGCGGTGTTAATTACAATTGTCTCTGTGGGTTTGTTGTGCGCTTTCACTTAAAGATGATTATACCTAAAGTCTAAAGGTATGTACTCTAAAGATACATTACAGTGCATGTACTCGTATATGATAGATGCATAGACACGAGTGCCAATGAGGTAGCAAATAAATGCGCAATTTTTCATCTTAAAAATGCGGCATGTCTATCTAGCGGGTTGTTAATTATCTCGTAGATACTTAAAGAAAAAAAAAAAAAAAAAAGAAGCACAGACAAAAACAAAATTACATTCTAGATGAATATTTATTCAAGTATCGCTCAATCTCAAGACATGATCCCAACAACAGAAGTCTCCAGATTAATTTTGACTTGAGCAAATATTTGGTTATCAAAAATAAACGAAGAATAGGTACATATGTACCTATGTACATACATAGATTGTGTTGTATGGATATGGATACATTAAGTGAGTTCACGACTATAGCTTAACTGACTGTTGCTTTTTTTTTTTTATTATCGAGATTGTATCTTTTACAGTGGGGCTTAGGAACTTTTCATAGATCTAAATTTTTTTATATTTTAAGGACTGGAAATGAATATGTACATAAATAGGAGTGGTAGATCAAAGCAAAAATTCATTTACGCAGGCTTAGATATTCATAAAGGTACTTAACGTTCTCATGCTAATTCTATTAATACTCGATGAATCTACATATGTATCTACAAATTTGGGTCACAGAAATCTTTCTCTTGATTTGAGAAAAGGAGGAAGCAAAAAAGTGCGAAACACAGATTTTGCATATACTATATATAGGATGGCTTACCCTTACCACAAAGCAGCTGAAGATAGGTTTTGTTGAATACAAAGTTCATCGAAGTTGGGTACTCCTTAATACTTACATCATACACTTGATTTGGACACTTCTTGTCTCAATTTCATTGGCGTATGCAAGTAGCTGCGAAGTCTTTTGAAATGTTTGCACCAACCGTACAAGTGGGAAAAGTCAGCTTGCATAAATTTGAACGTCTTAAAATTCAGTCAGATGCAGTCTAGGAAAGTTTGTGTAACGAAATTCGGTAGGCATTTCAAGCCTTCGAAGGATAGGATTTCATTCATTGAGACCATACATATTTCGCACTACATGAGCCCACAGCCGATTGGATCGACCAGTGGCTTCATCCTCCAATTTTTCGTCCTTAAGGAGCATATTGGGACTGCAACAAGGGGAAAAACCTGCGATACATGTAGCCTCATCAGCCTGAGACTGAACATGGTCTCCATTGCTGCTGTCTGTGTTGTTCGTAGTGATCCCATGATACCGATGCAAGCTGTCCTCTGTATTTTTGTAAAGTTAAGCAAGCAAGCTGATATTGTTTCTCAAGTGCCTTCTACCATACTAGTGAACCATAAGTAAGAATGGGTCTTACAATCTCCGTGCACAGGCAGTATAACACGGCTGGTTAGAAGCCCCACGAATTACTGAACACCTTTTTACAAGATTAAAAAGCTACTCTTGCTTTCTTGATCCGTTCATCGAGGTTGTCCTTCCACCTTAGTTCGGAATCCAGATATCGCGACGACCTTGAAAGTCTGAGTTCAACTTGGCTTAACTTGGAGAGGCTAAAGGTACGTACCGATCTCTTCCTAGTTAAGAGCACTACCTCCATCAGGAGTAGCCTCATGTCATCGGAGGCGACCGTGCTATGGTGAAGGTTGATCTGCACTACCTGAATATGTTGTCGCAGTATCACCTTCCGCTGCTTGCCGGTTGAGACCACTTTATGAGCTTGAGAGTGACTTCTTCCACTTTGTAAAACAGTTTGAATTAATTGTCCTCCAAAAGTGAGGCCGGGGGTTTATTCATCAGAATGATGAACCCTGTGGTCCCAGTTTTTGGCAACTCCTCCCCGACGACCTCCCAGCTCTTCATATTAGTAGAATGGTTCTGGGCCCTAAGGAAGTACAGGATCTCATTTTTGTTCACACCCCAGTCAGAATCATAGAGCCTTCCCTTAGATGTGGTGGGGATCTTCTCCGGTGGTAAGCCGAATGGGTAAGGTGTCGCGCACTGTATGGGATGGCTCGTCAGGGTTATCTGATTTACATGCAATTAGTGGCTTCTTTGTGATTAATATTCTTATTTTTGAACGATTAGTAATATTTAATCAGGAGTTTCCATGATGTTTCCTACGAAAAAAAACAGGATACGGGTCCAGTATAGATGAAGGAATTAGAATGTGTAAGGAACGTCAGAAATCCTAGCGGATGAAAATAGCTTAGCCAGCCACTAGTCATATGTCCAAAAGGTCACAGAGAAAATCTCGAATCCAAAAGGTGTCACTCACAAGAGGTACAGAGAACGTCAAGGAGAAAAAAGCTCATCCACCTTACAGTACTAGTGGATTCAACAATTTTTCCTGAACCTACTGGTATTGGTAGAAGCTAGTTCTCCTTGTTTTTTGACATCAATTCTTCGGCGAAATCGCATCGCTTTGATCAGTTGATTGAATCTTTTGGCTTTCATCATCTTAATTAATATAAGAACTGTAGGGTTATCGTCCAACTTCTTCTGGGCAATAGCCTTAAAATTTAGAGCAGTGGGCAAAACGATGCCTAGTTGCATGTTGGATACTTTAGTATGTTCTATGACGTTTGTGGCCAAAGTAATGTTAGAGAATGGCGATCTTTGCGAAATAATTCTGTATAACGGTGAGTTGAGAGTAAGAATCTGCATGCTCTGCTCTATTTTCATATTTAAAGATTAATAGTTAAATAAAATGGTAGAAAATTTTTATGATTGACAGAAGATATACACAATGAATGATGAAATTCAATAAAATGTAATTAACTAAGATCATTGGATCCTATATCTTAAGCTTACAGTCTAAAAATGTTGATAAATGGTTATCATCTTCTCTTGTTTTATCTAAATTCACTCTACCAACTCAAGGCTGCATAGATAAATTGTTCAGATAATATAGAAAAGTATCTTGGGTCGTTCTTTGGCTGGACTAGTTCAGTAAAGTTATTGTGCTAACATTAATCACTTAAGTATAAAGAATCGAAGACCTACAGAAAATGTCTGGTATGTTCCTTGCATTTCGACATCAATGGACACTTCATAACTTCTTTTGTACTGTAAGACTTTTTGCAAAACACAATTTTACATATAGAACTTAGGAGAATGCATTCCAATGGAAAACTTTCGCACTCCACTGTATGTGTACATATCATTATATAGGTAGTGTTCAAATCATTCTATTTTTTTACTAAATTTTTTCATTGACGATAATTTAATAATTAAATGTGTTGTGTAACCGCTTTTTTTTAAATTTGTCTTTAGCCTTTAGCCACCTATAGATACGTAGAGATAGCTTTTAGATACATTAAGTAGATAAATTATTTGTCATTTCCTGCCACGCATGTGCGATGTAATTATTAATGAGCGTTAACACCTCTCTCCCCAGTCATGCAGGCTCTCTCAAACTATCTAATGAAGGAGGTATTCAGTTTAATTAGAAAAAAAAAATTGTTTGTTGAAGTAGTTTATGCTCAAGTCACATTATTTTTATTATTTTTTTTCTTTTCTTTAGTGAATCACAGCAGCACTATATTTATTGTACTCTATCTTTAGTGTTTTTCATTTCTCTTCTATGGTTTGACCACTGTTTGTCCGGCGAATGAAAGCTTTTCCGGATAAACAGGTTATCGGCAAATAACTGGCGTTTTGTTGTATCTTTTGCTTTGTAGTTTTATGCGAAAAAGTATCATAGCACTCAATGGAGAGAGAGATACTCTGAGAGTTTTTTTGTATGTCCTAAACCGGTGGTGACATCATCGGCAATTAATATGATAAAATATTGCAACAGAATACATATATGTATGTATGTTTATCTGTTGTCCGAAAGTCTGTATTCATATACAAGATGCTTGTGATGCCTGAACAAGAATTAGAGAAAAAGAATATCTAGAAATGCATAAAGAAAGAAACTATTTGAGTTCACATAATTTAAAAGACTTAAGCAACTTTCTCTGAATTTAAAAATATTCATATTTCCATGACAAAAGAAGCTTAGTTTTGTAAATAAATTTTCTGACATCGTGATTTAAGCGTTGAAATTTTACCCATAAGGAAGTACTTAATACTTCGTGATAGTTAACAAAGTAATCCAATGAATTTTATATATCACAGTTTTTAAAAATAAAAATACATATATTCTTAAATAAATAGTAATGCAATAAATCACAAATTCACATGCAAAAACGTGACTTTAATTAAAATAACTCAACTTTTTTTTTTCAATATTTCACACGTATTTATCTGTAGATACAATAAATGCCATTTTGAATTTATTTAATATACCTATGCCCATATTTTGTGTAGTGCATTGTTGAGGTGTTGTAATTAATTTGCGTAAATTTTTTTTAAATAATTTATTTCAAATCTTCAGAATAATCGTGCATAGTTGAAATGTTTCTTGAGATTATTATTGTTTGCATAAAGATAATGAGAATTATTTAAGGCATTCATGCATAGATAAACATTTACGAGAAAGATATTTCAATCATCACCTCAGAGGGAGTATTTAGCAATTAAGTGCTCGTGTGGGAGAGGAAAACATGAAAAATTAATAGAAAAATGTTTTCTAAATTGTTCTATTCTTTAAAATGGAGTAGGTACATACATAGTGATATATTTATTTAAAACATGACTGTGAGGTAAGGGTGTTTATGTTTTTAAGATAAAAATATGTGACGTGCTTATCAGAAAATTTATACTCACTTGAAGTATGTAGACCATATTCTTAAGAATTGTGTGGTTTCAGAAGGTCAAAAGTCAAAGAAAATTCATATTAAAAAATTAACAAAAAAAAAAAAAATATATGTATAATATGCTCGTTGTTAAAATCTAATACGGATATGAGTAGATGTAAATTTTAAGTTTATGAGGTGAACGACTTTTGAATAAATTTGAAATAAGTATTAACACAAAGCGATACATTTTTCTCAAACAAAACTTTGGGTTTAGGTTAAGTTAGGTTAGGTTAGGTAAGGTTGAATAGAGTATATACCATAGCGGGCCCAACACGATCCATAGCAAATCTTTACGATAAGAAAAGTATTTCCCTACAGAACTTAAGTGTGACCTCAATTTGGTTCAAGGAATCAACCTCCTCTAAATTACTTATAAAGTATCTTCCACTGTACTTTAGTCTACTACGAGCAAATGCTTCACATTCACAGAGTAGATGAGTAATATCCTCTGAGACATGTAAATACATATGTAGGTCATCACATTACTTGCATGTATCCATGTTGGTTAATCCTAGTCTCATAGCGGGCCTCCTCAGAAGGCAATGAGCAGAGAATCATTCAATCAAATCTACTAATTCCCCGACCTAACTCAGGCCACAAGCCTTTTGAAACCCTATGCCTTTCTAAGCTTGACCATTTTAATTCGGCCATATTGGTGAATTTATCGAGAATAATTTGTGACTTTATTCCATGGAAATATGGATCATGTTATTAGTCTTCCCTTGAAAGATCGTCATATTACTTAGTAGCAAACGCTATACTTTCTTTTGTTTGCCACATATATTTAAATATAATACTAGACACAACAACATAAGTCATTCAGTTCTTAGTAGTTCTATTGACGACTCACTCACTTTATGGTATCACATTGTCAACTTCGTGGAACCCAAGAAAAATTGCATGTGAATTAAATTTCACAGCTCTGTTAGAAACTCAGTCATTCAGAACAGAGAAAGTGATAACCTAGAAGTTCCTATAGAAGAAGTAACATCTTGCATACAGTACTAGATAATATGCAAATGAGTGAACGATAACATGGTTGGTTCTCAGTCAAAGGTAGACTGGAATGGAGACATTGGACATATTAATTAGTACTAGTACGACGTTCGGGAGTATCTCGGCAGTTCCCCAAATGTCAAAAGTTTAGGCACTTCTAGATTATCTTGCAAGGAATTCGTGATAGAACCTTACACCTAAATGAAACAAGATAGCACCGATCAAGGCCGTCTTCAAACTTCAAGGCTTAAAGTCAGAATTGGAGCCGAAAGTCTGTAAATGGGAACTTCTAAGAAACTCTTCCACATTACTTTGTGCATGTCTAGCATTAGATTTGAAAATATGAAACATATTTTGAGCTGTGCTGTACTCAACTATCGTTTTAGTCATTAGACTACCTCTCTCATTTAACAATTAATCATTAATCATTTCAAATTTCAACATTATTTTCTAAATCCACTAGCAAGTCACCCTTATTATCTTAACAAACCAGTTCTCTTGTTTCACAGACTGTCGGTAAGACAATGAAACATAAATCAAAAACTATCACTAAGGACGTCGTACTTACGGTTACAACAGGAAGACCAGAAACGTGTGCTGTGCCGCAATCCATTGCATGTGTGTGTACATCCTAAAAAGGTTTCTCTCTCGCAGACAGTTGTTTTGAGTCCCACGTCATGTGATTACTTTTTATGGAAAATGGCTTCGTTGGCGGTTCCATATTTCGATAAAAAAAAAACCTTCGAAACCGGTTCAAAGTACATTGAACATCTTGTTAACCAACAACCATTGCATGAGTAATCGATCTCTATATACACGTACGTGATTGTCTTAAGTATATCCTCCCTCCATCTTCTCCTCAACCCATAATCAAATACAATTTCATTTAATGTATTCTTTTAATGTACATATTCAAAAAAAAAAAAAAAACAGAAAACAAATCTTCAATCTCTTCCAAACAATCATAAGACTGTCTCTACCGTCGTCGGTCGTTGCTGCCTCAATTACCCGTATACTTGTCCCATACGCATAAACAAGTTCAAGGCTGACACAGTCGTAGTCCCCTCCGATAATAATCGAAGAGGCAAACCCCCAAATCCATTAAATAAGAGACTCAGGTAAAAATGTATCTGAATTTGGCACTTTGGCAGAAATATCTGCCACAATTACATTCCGCCTGATAAATGCTAAAAACTCATAAATAAATGATTGTATTGTATTTGAAACGGTCCACGGGTGACATCTCGGGGGAATTATAGTTGTTAAAAAACGGAAATGTCCTCGTTGTTGTCGCCCATCGTTGGGTGTCCTGCGAGGCGAATTTTTACGAGATTTAAATTAGTTTTTCGGTTTTTCGGTTTTTCGGTTTTTCGGGAGAGAAATTTATGTCGCCTTCAAGTTAATGGGGATAAATTATTGAGAGGTACCATGCAAAGTTCAAAGCAAAAAGCCATGGGCAATTTTCTCTTTGCCGACAAGTAAATATGAAGCGTAAACGAAGTCACAACACTGTGGGGTGGAAAAGGGGATATTTTTTATGTTATTTACTTCGTTTTAGTAAAATCGGTACACTAATGGATCCTAAAATATATTTATATTTTTTTCCGTCTGTTAATCATACAATTTTACAAATGGATCCTAGGAATTTGCGTAAAGTGTCTTAAAGTGTTTTTTTGTTTAATCGATGCGTTCTATTTGGAAATTCACTTGATTGGAAGGTAAATTCATCTTTGATTTGAGCTTACGTGAACTCTCCTTTAAACTTGTATGAGAATGCCTTGACAAAATCCGTAACCTGTGCTATCTGAACAAAAATTCATTTAGTTACCAGATGCCAATCGACGGTGAAGAGGCTTTAATGAAATGACTGATAGGCTAGTGAAACTGTGGACAACAACCTAATTCGTAGGTCTGGAATTATTCTGTAGGATCATCCCGCCAAGAAGAGGTCATTGTGAGAATTCCATTTTTTAAACAAAACTCTTAAAATTTAATGCATAACTGCGTAAATTCATGAACTTGATCATGGTAGATTGCAACCTTTCTGATGCCTAATGGAAAGTTATGCAAAAAGCAATCAAACATTCAGATTTCATAACTAAATCAAAGAAAGCAAATTAAAATAGGAATATTTGTAGTTACCAAAGGAGACACATGCTTGCTCACTCCCATTTGGTATGAGTAATTTTTTTTAATAATCTGCTTTCTAAAACATCAAAGATATCTAGCCTAGCAAATAACGTATAGTCAGAGCATAAGCCCATGTACGGCCTAATCCCCAATTCTTACATCCAGCCCTGTTATGTCTTTGGACGAATGGAATAATCCTACTATTTTATTCCACATATGTCCAAAACTAGTTATTTTAGAAGCTCTCTCGGAAGTTTACCGGACGTTCACGAGATTTAGCCCTATGATAGGAATGGTGGAGTTTTTTATAGCTCCAAACTTGAACCTATCGCCCTAATGACTTGAATTCCTCTTTTACTTACATATGTAAGTATGAAAAACTAGAACAATAAAAAGTAGACTGTTTATTACTCTATGATCTCTCAATTCTGTACTGAAATTCTTCAGACCCTTTAGACTCATGTCGATAAGTAAATTTTGCATATGCCAAGAACAAAACTTAATTGTTCGAAAATGTTACTTGATTTCAAGATTTCAACCTACCTAGGGTCGAAAGTCCAGTCTGAGCGCACACTACAGCTATTGAACCATGTCAAGGTTGTCGGTGTAGGTTCCATAATAAAAATAGATAGACGCAGTCTTGGTTGTCTGACTGTCAGTTCGATAGATTGCTACGAAGCGTACGAAACATATTGGAGTGTGGTAGAACTACTTTTCTGGCATTTGAAATCTTCGAAAGATTTCGAAAAGATACCTGAACCTAGCCAACTGTTCAAATTTGATCAGTCCGCAAATATTAACCCAGTCTTTCAACATATCCCCCCTATTACACAATTTTAAACTGGTTTGAATACATATAGAGAATACAGAATTTCCAGCAGTCTAATCAGGATATTGTTTCGGCCATACGATACATGGTATACCACCCAGAAAATATGTGTCCGACAAATTTGATCATTACCTTAATAAGAGCGTGTAGGTCAAGAGGAAGGAAGTATAAGAGGACTGTTAAAATACCCGTTTTCGACTTAGCACGGTAACTTTGTTAAGACTAATAATAATCCGGGATAATCACCCAAATGAAAGGATCGATAACGTCATGGTGTTTTCGGACAAAGTCTCTATTCCTATCTGAAGATTTTTGAATCCTTCTTCCCTGTTTTGTCTTCCAGTTTAATTTTGTATTAAGTAAAATGCTTAAATGCTTGTTGTTAGATGGTAAAGAGATTGGATGAATTGGAGTATTTTAGTCTTATCAGAGTAAAACATCAGTTCTGATATGGTTACTACTAATCCTAGAACTAATAGCTCAAGTGCTCACCTTTTCAGTCCCCATTCTACGATCTTAATTCGCATGATGATCCTAGTATCTCCACGTACTTTTTTCTGTAAAGATGGATATTGTTCCATATCCATATGTCCTGGAATGTCCCTTTGCTCCGACAGCCAATAGAGGTGAGTATTAAACTGATATTCAGCTTAGAGAAAATGATTCCATTGTCCTGATGGAATGAGATACTTCTTTAATTTGCCTGGTACACGCTACAATGATTTGAAAGATCAAAAAAGTGGCTACGGTTGAATCGAAACAAGATTTAAGAAGATTTAACATCTATTAAGTTTGTTCAATGACAGCAAATCTGTCAATCGACAGAATGAAGTGAGTTATCCAACAAGAGTAGTCATTTTAAATTTCGTATGTATTGCTGATCTGTCAACATATAACTATCCTTAAGTACTTAAAAACTAGGAAGTTATTAATTAAGGATCGGTACATAGCCACACAATGCTCTCACTGCTTCTGAAGCGACTAATCGCACAGCTGTAGTTAATTTATTCGATAAATTTGAACGTCTCAGACAAGTTAGTGATGTAAAGTTTTTTTCCAACTGAAGTTTGTCAGGCAAGGTCAGCTGAAAATATCACTGTCGGCCGTAGTTGAGAGTGCGACTGAAAACCAATCACTTTGCAGCGCATTTTCGTCAAGATCTTGGCCTACATTGTTATAAGGTCTAGTTGGCACAAAAATTGAAGCCAGGAGACCCGCCGTATTTTCGCTGAATTATTCTGAGTGATTAGGCTCATTTCTATTTGGTTGTGTACGTAAACAAACAAAACTGTCGCATCTGGGGCTTCGAAAACCCATGAGAAATAGTGGTCAGACATTCGAGGTTTTTGGACAGGCGATGTCATCGGGCCATGTTTTTTTTCGATGCTGGTGTGACCGTTTCAGGAAATGAGTTGCGACTGACTTTTTTTTGACTGAAATTATTGCTGTGGACATGGACCACGTTTATTTTTAGAAGGACGGCTCCACGTGCCACTTGATTGGTAAAACAATGGCTCTATTGCGCAACAAATTTTTTGGACGTGTTATTTCTCAAAAGACTTTAATTGGCCGCCGAGATCATATGATTTAACACGATTAGACTTTTTCCTTTGGTGCTATGTGAAAGATAAAGTCTACTCCATCAGTCTGCTCCATCAATGATTCATGCACTAGAAGAAAATATCAAAGCTGTTTATCGCAAAATACAGTCACAATTATGCGAAAATGTGATGAACATTTTTATTAAAAGACAGACTATTTAAAGGCAAAAACGAGGCAGACATTTAACCGATGTTGCATTCCATTACCAACCTCAGAGTTTGTACTTTATACTAAAATAAAAAAAAAAAACACTTTTCATAAAAATGTTGCTTTTTCCTATTAGATTTCAAATGACACCTCTTATTGGATGAACTTGTACATACGCATTCATCTTTGAAGCTATAAGTATCTTCTCATAAACATACCTGAGTATCTTTTTCAAAGAATCCACATTTTGGATTTGGGTCCGGTTTAGTTTAGAAGAGACATACATAATTACATACTCGTGTATAGATTTCTGACGATATTTTGAAGTGTAGCAGCTACCCGCATTTGCCTATCCAAATGGTTTATTAAAGCTTTGTTTAAATACGAAATTTATCAATTTTTATTTTTTTTTTTTTATAAAAATTTGCTCGTATTAAATATTTCAAAATTTATTAGTTTTTGTTAAACCATTTATCATCTCACCCCACATACCGCCCCCACTGTGTGGCGTGAAAATCTCCAATTTCTGGGCAATCATAGTATGAATAGAAAATTTGGGGGGAAATAAAAAAAAAAACAAAAAAAAAAAACTGATTCGGGAAATTTAAAATATTCAATTGAAATAAACGGCAAATGGCAGCATTTTAGGTGTTTTTCGTTTAATTTTATGGAATTCATTTTGGTTTTACTGCATTTAAATTATAATTTATGCATAAGTTTAGTACGATTTACGGGAAAATATGATTTACCTATGGGGATTGCAAATTTTGTAGCGATAAAGTGTAACATGCGTTAACACGGCGATTAGGGGATTAAATTGGCCTAACAGAAAAGATTTTATAAATTTATGACCTAAGTTGGAAATACCCTATATTTCGAAGGGATTTTAGAATTAATCTTTACTATAGGTAGGATGTAAATATCTATTAAAAATTCAAGTAAATGTATTCCTACTTTGCATAAATTACAAATAATATCACCATGCCCACAGGAGTTGACAAGGTCCATAGGAATTAGGCAATCCTGTCGGTAAAAATAACTAAACTCATTCCTTTGGTCTATTCAGACTTTCTGTCTGCTTCAGATTGATTTAAAATAAGTAAAATACTCTCATAATGAGAGGCAGTTATAAGATAGATCCTGGAAAAGAAGAAAATATTTCTTGAATAGAGAATTCTCCTCAATAAAAGGACAATCAAAAGGCAAAGTATCTATCACTCCCTCGTATCCCATTTCAACCCGTATTATTGATGTTTGCGTTCCTCTATTACCACCCGCGTATATCTTCCACATTTTCATCATCTAAGAATCCAAAGAAACCAAATAAAAGAAAAACCTTTCTCCAACACACATCCATATACATGTATATAAACGTAAACAACACTAAACTTTCATTCAGAAAATCTACGGGTTGCCTGGCTCTCTCTTTCTCTTTGATTTCCTTGTTTGGACCTTAGAAGCGATTAAACGCAAAGCAAAATCTATCTGTAGGTTACGTGCTGAGGAAATCCCGTCCATGATGACATTCTGTGTTCTACACATCGCTCTGTACAAATAGATTCCAGGCATGTAGATATAGCAAACGGTATTGTGTAAAAGACCGGTGATCGACAAAGGACATGACATACAGGTGAATTGGATATCTTCCTGTTTTTGATTTTTCTTTTTTATTTTGTCCTTTCGCCTGCCTATTTGCCGGTCTTCCTGTTTTGTGTTTTTTTTTTCTTATCTTCTGTTGTGGGAATGTGTTGTACGAGTATCTCAGCATAAACTTCAAATTGAAGGATTTCAATTTCAACGGGTTTACTACTTCGGACCTGATGATGATTGCGATGGTATTTCTCAACAAAGGGCAATCGTTTGTTTACAAGAGAAAGGAAGGTATACAAAAAGGGAAAATCGAATAAAGAAATCCAAATGAATTTCGTACAAAAACAAGAGTTTTTATTGAATAACGTTCAATGACAGGAAGAAGATACGTTTTGCTGTTTTTATTTTGAAGGTGACAGTGGAGAAGACAAGAAATGTGCTGGAGATCTTACTGTTTACCTCTGAGGCGGGATCTATGTGGCTATTCCGTGATTTTGAAAGACTTTGATTATTAGACGAAAAAATCAGACATAGCAAGCGATTTGGACAGTAATTTCAACTCACAATACAAAAAGTGTTGCGAAGTCAGCCTTTGCATTATCCTATTAAACAATAGTACGGTGTGGAAAATATCATGAGGTATGCATTGCAAGAGGATGGCATTGGGTGAAGCATTTTAAAGTATTGAATCGGATTTGAACAAGCATGCTTTAAAAAACCTTCCTCAGTCAGAGTAGGTTTTGACATGCGAGGTAGGACTTATAGGACTTTAAAGCGAAGTTACGATGGTCTGTAACTCAAATCCGCATGTTGAGAGTATTTTTATACTACCTCAATGGTTTGAAAATACGCACCCCACTCCATACATTTTCAACACTTCACTGTCTCTATTTCGCTGGGTTGATGAAAGATTTAATTTTTTTGTGGGAGGACATGTGTTCGCCTCTACTCATATCAAATCCTCCATAATATTTGCATACATGTTCATAAACATTCCGATTCGTCAAAGCGAATTTAATGCTATGACATGTACATAAATACATTCCTTCATATGAATAATTCTACACAAAAAGAAAGGAATACATTAAACTGCGCATAGAACATAGAACAATAAAATGTGAAAAAAATAAGGAAGCTCTCCATCGTGAAAAGGTTTTCCTAAAAATTCACCGAAAAATATTTCATAACAAATCTCTCACCCAAAAGTATCCATCCGTGTTGCAAAAATAGAATTTTAAGGACAATGCGCTGAGACAAATAAACTTCGTCAGTACCATATCGCTGGAAGGAATCCATATACATACAAAAAAATAAATAAAAAAAAGAATAGGGAAGCAAAGAAGGGAAACAAAATAGAGTGAACAACCCATTCCTAAGGAACAGCATGACGTAGTACTAACATTTGAACAGATATCTCTACAAATTTATGGAAAGTCCTTCGTTCTACGGACTATGGTGGTATGGTGGTAGCGAAATGGCCAAAATGGGGATGCTAGTGTGGTTTCTAAATGTGCGGTTTTGTTAGTTGAAAGCTGTAATTATGTCTTTGAAAAATAGATTCAACATTTGTGTATTGCGCTTGTAGTTCCCTACCGCCGGGAACAGACGAAACATTCCCTGAACCGAAATCATGTCAGCACTGTGTAGCTATTTGTTGCGGAGGATATTAAATATTTATACGAATTTTAGTAAGGATAGTTTGTCGTTGAGTCAGTTTGATAAATGGATGCGAATGGAAAATGAAAACTGAGGATAATACAGACGCCGTTGGAGAAATGAATTATGCTCGTCAAAAATAATCAACAAACAAAGTTTTAATAATGACGTTAGATGCAATAAGTTGAAAATCTAAAGAGATCCTTCAAATATGTCATGGATGTGTCCTATAAGTTGACCACTATCTGGAAATTATTTTAAAATATGTTGACAAACATGTCGTCATTGGTCTTGTATCCGCTTCAGGTTTCGACATACGACAGCAAGTGGATTATAGCTGAAATGAAAAAAAAAATGGTGCAGGATTACTAGTCCTTCTGGAAAACAATTATACGATGTTATTGTTAGTCTATTTGGTTCAGTGTAGGCGCTTCTCTGCTTCAAACTATATACTTTTAGTCTAGCAAAGATACAATTTCTATCCTTAGTTACACTCTTCAGACAATGAAGTGAATAATTGTATGTCGGCGTTAAAAGTCCATGGAACCCAGGGCCTAGCTTCTCACACCATTCGTATTGCGCTTATTATATTCTTTACACGAATGGAAGAGACCTACTAAAGAGCGTCGCAAAGTCTGGCCGAATTGCATCTTATTAACTACAGCTTGTGCATTTACACACTTTTTAATATCTCCTGTTGGGATGTATCTTTAACTAGATAACATAGATTTAGACGGAACTGAGTCATGACCAGTATCGGCAGATTATGAACTACACTATTTGTTGTATCCCTTTTGGTGAATATCTGTGTAGTACACCGCAGAGATCACCGTCCAGGTTCTGAGAAGACTTTCATAGACACCCTTTTGCGACGTGCTAGGGCGAAATAAAACGTTCGTTTGCAGACCGTGTTGCATATGCGAATAATTGTGAATCAGACTGAAAGTTCACAGGCTCTAATCATATACAATACCAAAGTTTTTTCGTACGACCATCTCTTATAAACGTCTGATAAACGTCCAGGAGTATATTGTTATGGATATGGCATTAAACTCTAAGTCTCTGTCAGTCGGATAAAGAATATATGACGAGTTATGAGAAACAAAGCCTAGCTCCTTATAGGGATCTGCTGGGTCAAATATTGAACATAGAACACAAAATCTTTTACCGCATGCTGTCTGACTTAACAAAAGGGACATTTTAACCGCGCGTTCGCCTTTGTGGTGTTCCCTGCACTTTTTGGTCCATTCAACCAGACTCTTGGTGTACTTTTCTGAGGTTTCTTAATCCATTTTCAAAAGAACATTTTTTCATACGCTCACAACACCCACACCAACACCATTTTGTTTACATAAATATCACTACTGCAAATATGGGTGAGTTTGACAAACGGTTGAATAGCTGAATTCATTGTTTCCAACTGGGGCCCTCTGGTTTTGATAACATTCCTGAAAAGAGTTGAAGAAAATCCGAAATTAACTACAATTCCAATTCAAAACATTGCTTCCTAAAGACAAATAAAGATAAACTGCCATCATTCCTAAGGTATGTAGGTACAAGACTAAAGGCCACACTCCTCGTCCATGTGTCTTCGATTTTCTCTCGCCCATACACATACCCATACCTCGACGAATTGACGTTAATGGAACTCACAAGCGAATTAAAAGTCACTTTGACACCTTACAGCTGCTCCCTCTCTTTTATCGGCTTCCCTTTTCGATTTTCTTTCTTCGAAAACATATTTGTCCATAGTACCATCTCCCAGGGTGGTCACGTAAATAAATAATCTATTTAAGCGGTTTAAATGCTTGGAAGCAGCTTTGGCATTGATTGATGATGAGTAACTCTCCTCTTCAACCACTCTGTTTTGGTAGAGAGAAGAATTTTCATTTTCACTTTCCAAAGATGGACCGACATTAGGACAGGAATTTCTGGACTCCCTCCCACGCCGCCGACCGCCGGTTATACGAATGTTCTTACATTTATTGCAAAATCCGGCCAAAAGCGAACACAAGTCCAGAAAACCGAAACCGAAAACTTCTTCGATTAGTTTTGAAAACATCTTCAAAAGTTTTCCGTTAGCGGTTCCCTCCGCCGCCGCCGCCGCTGCCGAGAACATGAAGGAAATTAATAAATTTCCGGACCGAATGACAGATCATCATCAATGTCATCATCCGTATTATACACCATCGACTACTACCGGCCAATCTAACTTTATATACACGAACCTCAGCCGTAACCAAGACCGACCGCGTTCCGTACGTGCCCGCTGACGACGACAACGTCTTGTATCTGAGAAGTTTCATCGAAAACATTTATTTGACCTCAATAACCTCCCGTGTTCGTAGTTGTTTCTTCGTCGTCGCTGTCGGCTTGCATTAGTTGAAAAGGGAATCGAAGAAAGAGAAATGCCTGCCGATGAATGGTGAACGGTGAAGGGGGTTGGAAAAACTTTCACAGAAGTTCGAATTAAATCTCAATAACAAGGCGCAAGAACCGTGTTGTTAGGTAGACATAACATTGGGGGTGGGGGTTTCAGTTGGAGAAAAAAAAACAAAAACATCTCAAATCGGTTTCTACTACTCTATTGTCTTCGACGACCGACCGTACTTGTGTCGTGTAAATCCATGGATGAAAAGAAAAAAAAAAAGAGAGAAAAGAACGTGAAATACCTTACCTGGTGGAATCCAAAGAAGTGTGATTAATATGAAAGATTTAGTGGGACTTAGGTTGTTCCCGTTGAGCTGCTTGAATCTCATTACGATACGACTGTCGGCGTGTAATTTGTGAAGGCACTTAGAGAGCGACCGGGGTTTTGTTTTGCAATTGACAATGATTTAGCCTCGAGACGAGGCATTTCCATTTGAAGGTGTCAAACGCAAGGGTGAAGAATTATTTCTTTTCATTCAAGTGGTTCAGGGTAGTTTTATACGTGACGTAAGCACTGAAGTGGTATGGAGGTTGCTTTTAATTGGTTTATAGGGTATAACAACCGAATTCAATGAGTTTCTTCTAGACTAGAAGTTTCATTGAGTATCTACTTGGGTTCTTGGGTTCTTAAATGGATTAAGGAAAAAAAAATGTGCATGTTTTGTGATGGCTGCAGACCACTCTTAGGTATAGACACAGACATCTGGGGAGTTGATAACCTGTAAGTGTCCAAACCCTAACGCGATGTGAAGTATTTATGTACACATTGACTATATGTATTATCTAGTAGATATAGCAATGGGGGTATATCTCACAAACTGCCAAAAAATAGCTTAACGGAATAAGAAGCCGATTTGACTGAAATTTTTTGGGGCAAGGACTAGATATCATTTGAATCCGTGTTGGATAAGTCTGAAGAAGCACGCATAATACAAAGACTAATTGGTCGAGACTGGTCTTCAATTAATTTTTATTAATCTGTGGCCAAGCACTGAACAATGTTGTCCTTTAGAAGTATTTCAATCTCGCTAAGGAGTGTACAGTATTAATTTATTAGTTGAACGAAAGTTTAATTAAAAGAAACAAAATACAATAAATTGGCGCCCAACGTGGTGCTCTAAACAACATAGAAGAAGAGGCTACACATTACAAAAAGGATCATTTATAAGGTCTTTGTACGAGTGTAGTCCTTGCCGAAGGAGTGCTATCATCATAGTTAGACTAGTGGTGAAAGAGCATTATATCGTTTACATCAGTAGACGTGACATGGTGATAGACATATTTGTATTGAGAAAGTTTTTTGAAAACAGTAAGTTTTTTTCTGTTGGACTTAGTTAGGTATCTGTAGACTTATCGTATAATCAGATACTGTTCTCCTAAAGATAAATAATCTAAATTAACACCTTGGTGAAAAAATTGTCGTTAAACAGATCAGTCAATGTTTCTCAATTTTTTTTAAAGTCATTTGTACAAAACACTGATCTGTGATTAAACTGATTGCTGATTAAGGAGTCTGACCCGAGGAAGTATCTACAGTATTTGTAATGAAGTAGAGGAGTGTTTTTTAGTAGCTATTCTGAAAGCCTTTCTGCGTATAGGGTTAAAGTAAGACAAGTACACATACCCTGAATATATACTTCATTGAGGGTCATTGAAGCTCCAGTATCTATAAACATATATATATTTCCAGTATATATGTACATATGTATATTCTAACTCTGAAGGTGATCTTCGTACAAGTACGAGCTGCAATAACTTTACCAGATTCGGTTAAAAAAAAAAATAAACACAATAGCAGATCATCAACTAAAAAACAAAACCAACCAAAGATACCCTATTGTTTTACTTTAAAGTCAAAAATTTCATTTCGTTAATACCTTAAGGTCAAAGATTTACTTAAACATCTCATTCGACTTACTGTCAAAGATCCCATCGCATCAAAGGATAATACTATACCTTTTCCTCTTCTACATATCCATTTAATGCCAAGGTTTCTTCTTTAGAAATCTCCACTTATCCAGAAACTTTCTTCGTCTTTTACGGAAAACCGATTCCATTTCATCATCTCTGTTGGCTGTTAAAAAGTCACCTGGTAAAATGTGCAAATCCTCAGAAAAATATTACATCTCTATGGTTCCGTTTTGGAGCATGGGGAGGCGGCTTAAATATAATTCGCATTCACATGTTTGTATATGTGCGTGTGTGCATGTGTGTTTAGGGGATTATTGCTTTCGAATATGTTTTCTCTTCACGCATATGTTTCGATATAATGTTTGTATATATTTTTTTTCTCTTCTACTTCTTGCTCACCCATATATTAAAAATGATAGATACATTCGGTATTCAAAGATATGGGAATAGAGATGCCAATTCAAGAAGATATATCGTCCAACTTATTCCCTTGGGAGTGTATTTAATAAAAATTCAATATAACAGAGAGCACCATGATTGATTGTGGATTAAGATAAATATGGGTAATTTGAAAATTTATTACAGAATTATTTTTTTTTTGTATTCTTTTCATATGAGGATGTGATGGGAAGCTATTGTGGTCTTTAATTTGTGGAAATTGAGAGGGATTTTGTTGGTCAAGTTTAGGTGAGAGTAGGGTCTTGGCTTTATTATGGGAGCTAAAAGTTATTACCAAAAATCATATTTCATGAGTGAAAAATCACGGTGCACTGAAATCAGCATTATCTTTAATAATTTCCTTGGAAACAATATATATTTGTAGTAATTCTAATGGATTTTTGGCTCAAATGTGGTCTTGGTTATTGTTGAATCCATCTTTTGGGCTTTACTACTTGGTTTATGTGATATGCAGTCAAAGGGTTGATCTAAACATATGGATTCGGAAATAGTGCTTTTTTGACCTACAAATTTTGTTGTGCAACCAGTAACGTTCTATGTCCGTAGAATTGCTTACTTAATACTTACTACTTTACCTATGTCTTGTATTCCCTTGTGGGTCCTAGGACCACAACAACGCCTACGGATCATCGTGTGCGGTTTCTGGCAATGTACTTCAGCTCTCCCCAAATCTTTCCCAGTTGGCGTGCTTCCTTCTCTACTATTCTGCATCATGTCTTTCTTGGGCCGCCGCGTATCCTGCCATCCTGGGTTTGGGGTTTCCATTTCCACCTTTTCGGAAAGTGTGTAAGATCCACTGCCATTTTTATTTTTACCGAATTTTTGAGTTCAGATAGAAGAGTCCATCGAATTCCTCCATTTCTATTCAACTCACTGCTCGATGTTGATCCAAAATCGCTTTCATCTTTGCCATAGCAGGTGGCCAGTTTTTGCACTAGTTTGCCATTTTTAAGGCACCTTGCTACCGGCATCCCTACCGGTACTCCTAACAAGTGGGTGCAGTAGATCAGTCGACGTAGTCGGCGCTGCTCGAAATATCTCCGCGGGTATACCGCCAAGTCCTACCACCTTGTTGTTTTTCAGTGCTTTGATCGCGGTAATGATCTCATCCTTACTGGGGGGATGTGGTGTAAGTCGACCGGTCGACCGAGAGTTATTTCTGGTTCTGATGTGAAAATGGTTTTACCAGCATACCAATGGTCTTGTACAGTGGCAGGCAGTAAGTTGCTGATGGTACTTTAGTTCTTGGCACACTGAGGGATCAGTTAGTATGTTGGTGTTAAACCGGGTCATCCTTGTGCCTCAATACTTACATACATATGTACATAGGTATGTATGGCTATGAGGTATTAAGTCAACCCAACTATTATTCCTGTAATTGTTATATAGTAGTTCTCAGAAAATGAAACTCACACTTCCAGTTATTATAACCAAAGTCATTTAGGCATCTTCCTTTTTTAACTAGTGTGGAAGTATCTCATAGATCTTACTTCTGAAGAAAAGCTGAATCACTAAATCTATCACTGAATGAAAGTCTTAAAATATCTTTCCTTTTGCTTATTTCTAACTCCTAAGTCTCAAAGTATTTGACTATCCACTGGCATAAAGTTTTGTCAGTACGAATACTTGGTTGGGTGTTCAAGACGCATGTTGACTTGCTGAACAAAATTTCGTTACCACTGTATTAGATCTTGTCTAACGTTGTCTACTTGTATTCCCAACCAAAAGAGCACTTGCAAGTCGGATAGAGAATAAGAAAATATTTTGAATGCCACCGTATGCCAGCATGGATTCAATGATAATGACGATGATTACGATAACCATCATAAATGATTATGATGACGATGATTTTCTGGCCTTCCACTCCCATTGTTGCTCCGCATGAGCGATACATACCTCTTGCCCTCACCATTCACATGACTTTCGGGTAAATTATTTAAATTTTCCAGTCACGTTTCAGTCATTGACTCTTTTTGGTACGGCTGTGGCTCCTCATTTCCATTGTACCATATATTCCGGGCACTGCTGTTGGTATCGGTTTTGTTAGCACAATACATATAACCAGTCGGTCCGCGCCAAACCTTACCAACTACCATACCCAATATCAACCACGTCATGTTTCTTCTTCTGTTGCCGAAGACCGTCCGAAAAGAAAAAAATAAATAGACTTTTTATTTATTCCTCTTTGAAAGCAGTTTTTATTTTATTTCTCTTTGCACACACCATATGTGTGTGCGTTGTGTAGCAAAGTGAACACTTTCACAAAAGTGCTAGAGCAACCGGCAAAGCAATTGATCAGCTGTCACTGTCGAATGTACTCGTATCTAGATATACTAAAAGCAAACAACAGTTACGAATAAGTTTTAGGTTTGGTTCTTGGTTTAAATTTTTAACTTTTCTCTTAACCACTTGCCGTCTACCACTCCATTATTTTGTTGCAGGAAAGGTTTTTCTCTTTCTCTCGTATGGAGCGCAAGTAAATTTTGCAATCTCAATCGATTTGTGTGGTTAAAAGGTTGGGCCCAGGTGGGTTTCCTTGTGGCACTGTTGCAACGCAATGCAAGTAAAAAATATAAGGTTCAGTGAATTATTATTCAATGTGAATGACCCAGCAGCATACGGCAATAAGCCTCGCCGACACCACCATCGTGGTGGTGTTTATTTATTTCTTTTACTTCTCTCTTTTGCTTTAAACCTTTCTTCTAGTAGTGATCTGACGTGTTTTTGTGTAATAGAGAGAAGAGACAGAAAAAAAAAAGAAAAAAAAAATTGCTTTGTGAAAATGCACTTGATGTCTTAACTTTGTGTGTTTTGAATATAACCGACCGATCGTGTGGGTACATCATCAATAGTATATAACCGGTATTTAGGGGTCATTCACTCCGCCCGGTGAGAAAAAAAAAACCTTTTAGCGCTCGATTTGAATGGAAAGGTTTTTTTTTTGATGATGGATATATTTTGACAATAGAAGAGAGGTGGTATGTTTGTTAATCAAAGAGCGTACGCCACGCTGAATACATGATCGATGTCATAACTTTGCATAATAGTCGATTGAAGACTGCGGTTTGCAGGTACCTTTTAAAGGTCTTAGACCTGGTATCATTAAATAAATTTATTACGAAGAATCCACCTTACATAAGGCGGTAGGATGATGATAGAAAATGCCATCAATATCTTAGCCAGATATGCGTATGTTTCAGTGTTGCATTAGAGGTTACTGATCAATAGATTTGCAGTGGGATCGTGATGGGATGGATCAAGCTATAAATTAGGTAAGAAGGCTACATTTCAAATTTATGCCAACCTACCAAATTTACTTGATCCAATCAAAAGTAAATGGCATAGAAATCTGGGGAATAGAAATAATTTCAGATGTGAATATCTTTTCTTTCTCAAAACCGATAGAGCAGGTCAGGTACACAGAAGATGTGCCATGGTTTCCTGCTATTCCTCATCTTTACAACTTCTCCAGAAATCGTTGAAGGCAGCACCAAGCCTTTTGGCATTGGTGCCCTGTGAGGGCGCCAATTCTATCTTTCCAGATTTATTTAGAAGAGAGACATGTGCTGATATTGTTCCACCTACTGTTTGCCATTCTCATGGCTGTGGTATCTAATTGGAAATTTATCGATTTTATAGATTTTTTGACGGTTCCTCTCTATTATCAGGGAGGTTCCGGTCTATACCCTCTTTAGCTATCTCGTGCTCTCGTCTCGGAACCCAGCATAGGGATATGTTTCACCTGAAAGAGATCTCGTTAAGAGATCAGCGGCATTGCTTTTATTGGAGCTTGACTATCTATGTAGAAAACAATAGCGCTGCACTCTAACGAGGAAAATGCGTTTTCTGTAATAAACTGCTCAGAAATCTTATTTCCCACCCACATGTTCCAGTTTTCACCAAAGAGTGACTTTGTTGCAGGTACGATATCTAGATAGATAGATATCTTCAACTATTTTTTCTTTTCTAGCTTCCTAGTCTATAAATGTATGATATGAACAGACTTCCTACAAAATTGACATGAAGTACTATGTAGTTGGGATATTTCACAGAATGCTAAACTGACTACAAAATTCCAGGTGTTTAGCATTTAGTGAGAATCTATCTTTGTTTTTCTAGACAGATATATGGATAGATAATACATTCCATATCTTGCGTATCTATCCAAATAGTATCTATATTACTTTGTACAATGAAGAAGCAAATACTTTCTTACGTATGTATGTCTTATTCGATTTGAATTAAATTTCTTAAGGACATGTAAGTGCATAAATACTAAAAGCCCATTAAAGTCTTTAAAAATGTATCTATCCATCTACCACTTTTCAACTTTAAATTTCCCACAGTGAATTTTAAACATACTACGATTATTCACTCAATTGATGACACCTAATCCATCTTTCGTTAGACATGCTCTACTACAATTTATTGTACACCTGTCTATTTCCTTTATATCCAATTCTCAGTGCGTAAAGGAGGAAAGCAAATGGAATGAAAAACAAAATGCCGATTTCGTAGTTTATTTTTTTTTTTTTGCCCGAAAAAAACAGAGATTCAGATTTATTGTTCATCAGAAAGGCGAGAGTAATACCCATCCATTAGATACTTGTACCCCTCTTATAGATGAATTTCAAAATCGACCACGAACAGTAAACTGAAATAAAATAGCAAAGTACGCCGAAAAAAAAAAATATTGAAAAACAAAACCTGGTGGAAAAAAGGTTGTCGAGTTGTTTTTCGTAATTCTGTGCGTGCCATTAAATTTATGTTATTCAGAATAATTAATGAATTTGAAGAGTATGGATTCTAGAATAAATTATAGTACCTACCTATCTCAACTGTGAGATGTTTTTCCCTTTGACTTGTGCGCTGAAAGGTTGGTTGGTTGGGGAGGAAAATTAATTATCACAGACTCATTAGACGAATGGTAATTTGCCATAGAAAATATTGACACAATAAAATTGAGGATGGATGGTGAGATTTCTGGATTCTAGGAAATAATGTAATTGGACGCAATATTGTAATTTGTTCTTGTACTGTCATTAATATAATTGAAATGTTGGGACGATACTTTTAAAGAGACAAATTTAAAAACATTTGTTTTGGAACAGAATTTAGTATATTGACATTTCGAAATAAACTATCTGATGGTACTTGCATACTATATTCTCCTGCCGAAATAACTAACAGAAAGTTTTATTGGCTTGCTATGAATGGTATTTTTGTACAGGTATGGGAAATGTGGTTTCGATGTCGATAAAGATATCTATGTCAAGTAATCATTGTTATAGTGTAGACTTTGTAGCAAAATTTATCTTATCCAAATTAAGATGCTAACACTATTAGGTACTGAGATTTGGACTTGAGCTGCCATTTACCATGTCGCTTCTTCCGATTTTAACATGTATTATTTTGTACTACATATAATGGTATAATCCTTGTAGGATACGATTTTTGAACACTTACTTTTCGTTTCGATACTGATTTGGATTCCACATTCTTCAGAATGATGTAAATGAAGAGCTTTTGGTATATCTTGGCATCATTGTAGCTTATTCAAGAAGTAGACCACAACTATTCTGGAAATCACCTACAATTAGATAAAGTTTGGAAAATAATTCTCTCGCATTCTTGAGGGTGAAATCGGTCTCCACATCTGGTTCTATGGTGGCTTTCTAGTTATTCTACAAAAGAGGAAAATGGGTAATAGAAATTATTGTACAGAGGACCTAACTATCGACAGTAAGATACAACAAGATACAAAATGTGTACCATGGATCTGCAATTTTGATCAGAAACTATCCAGTTCAAACCATAGCCCATCATAATCCTCAGTAGGAATCAAGAAACTTGTTTCGCCAATCAAAATGTTTATACTCAATAGGAAGGCTTATGCAGAAACACTATAGACCTCATCTGATTACAGAGGTCAGCCACCTAGATTAGGATAGATAGAGTAGGGTTATGAGATAATCATAAGGCACTAAGTACCAGAGTGGGTCCAGCGCTATCTCTACGGAACCTTCACGGTAAAAAACCAAAAGAGCCCTACAGACTTTGAGTAGATCATTAATTTGGCTTAACCTCCTCCATGTTATTAAAGTATTTTCCAATGAGTTTTAGTCTAATCCGGGCTATGGGTTGGTACTTAGATGCGTAATATCGTCTGAGGCGTGTAGCTCGTACATATACATAAGTAGATTCTTAATCGATAATCCTTACCTCGTAGCGTGATTCGTCACAATGGGATGACCAGAAAGTACCCTTGTCGTTGTTTTTATTCGCAATCTGGTTAGTTTATTAATTTCCGATTTTTCCAATCAAACACTGGCCAAAAGACCCTAGATTTTAGGTTAGCCATATTAATTATTCTATCGAGGTGGATCCTCAGAGCCACGCAAATAGGTGGTTCTATGCCTCCACCCGTGTCACTTTGTTGAAGAGTTTTTCCTTTTTTAGCGAGTACATTGGGAATTTCGTTGTCCCCTATATCCAGCTGCCCAACAGAATCTGCCACGGCGGAGCTTATCTGTCAGTACGGATGGCGATATTCCTGTCCAATATTGATGTCATCTCAATTAATTTCACAGCTTTGAGTACATCTGGAATCTCTGCTTGAAACATGCTGCATGCATCCGGAAATTTAAGCGCCACTTGTAGGTTTCTATCACTAGAATGTATACCTAATTCCATTTCTGCATTGGTTCTGAAACCATTCACCTTACTTAATAAACATTAGGAGGCATGATGGAACCTGGGGCTAATTATTCTATTTAGGTGCTAACATTCAATACGTTTATTATAGAGGTAGTAATAAAAGATACATTTTTTTCTTCAACCAATACATAGCCGGACATCGGATACAATCCGATTCTTCTGCATAAACTAAGGACAAATTTTAATATTCTGATTTATTTTAGTACAAAGTGTATCTACAATCGTAAACTATTGGAAGACGTCCTGGTATTCTTTTCTGTATTATTATTTGTGGTCTTATGTACCATAAAACCTATTGTATCTGTTTTTCATTCTGCAACTATGAACAATAAATTCTAAAATTCATATTATACTGAAACTGAAGTTTACATCCAGGTTTACTGTAATTAGCTACAATAACTACGATGTACTAAAGAAATTCATGAGCTTAGTGTGGGTGAAGTGAGTTCATACAAACTGTAAGATGACTACTTGGAACAGCTGTATCTAACGCGACCCAAATCGGAATACCTAAACATTGTTCGAGCTAGGTATTGAAATTGCCTTCAACACTAATATTGTAACCACAATTCCAATGCCTAAAAACAGTATACCCACTGGGGCATAATTAATGATGTAATCAAAAATCAGCAAACATCGACAGAAAACAAAAAAGTTCCAATAACCGTAATAAATTTCACCTATTGGCATACATATATATTTTTTGTTCGCAATTTTCCCATTTGTTGACACTGTTTCCAAGCATACAGGCGAAAAAAAAAGAACGAGATGATTTAGCAGAATATTGCGTAAAAACTGCAATAAATCGCTTACATGACGTAAAGTCATATTTTAATTTCCGTAAACTTTTTTTTTTATTTATTTTCTTTGGGGGCATTTTGTAATATGTTTTCATTTTTTTTTCGCTGTGATTCAACAACTTTTTAGGATTCCCTTTGGTATACCAAACAAACAAACATTGAAGAGAATTTTAATTTCTCGTTCTTAATGCCAAAAATATGGTATGGAATTATGGATTGTATTGCAGCCCACTGTATCTGTATCTACATCACGAGATTCCGCGAAACGAATTAAGCGAATTTCAACAAGTCATGCATATAATAGTTATACAAGTTATAAACGAAAGTGATGTGACAAACAATAGAATAAAATACTGCATAGGATAGGCATGAACAAAAGTATCTACAGTTGTATGGGAATTTATTCAAACAGTTTTCGTTTTGTATCTTTTTTAGTTTTCACTTTAATATTATACACAATAAAAGAGGATTTCATTTTTCTAATAGATTTATTTTCCCTTTTTCTCATTGCAGATACAAAAGGCACAACATCTACACAACTAACACCGCGGAAGTGGGTGGATAGGAAAAAAAAAAGTTTCGGTTTTTTTTTTTTTTTTTATGTTTTGTCTGTTTTATCTCTCTCTCCGTCAGTTCTTCCATTCTATAGTTTGTACAAAAAAGAGAGTAGAAATAAAATTTAAAAGCAATATTTCATGTTAAAGAAAGTGATATGTCAATTTTTGTATATCTTGTTGGTGATTTAATTTAAGTGAAACAAAATTAAAAAAATAAAAAGAAATAAGGAAAAAAAAAAAAAAAATATAGTTAAATATACATCACGCAATTATAAAACAACCAAACGTCGGTATAAATCGGGTGGGGGTTGGAAAGTGGCAAACGCAATTTGTCACTTTTATTTTTTTTATTTTACTGGCCACTGCTGCTGTCGGTAGTGGGTGTTTCTCTTGAATCCCTAAATCTCGATAATGGATCCGCCTATTTGTTGTGGATCCAGGTCGAGAACTTCCCCAGAAGTTATGGGGAAGCACCACCTGTATAGAATAAATAATATCAGTTTGTGTGTAGTTGTAATAGCCATTGTCGCCTTAAATAATTTGGGATGCTATGTAGCGGCCGCTGAAAGAGCAACACAAATTCTGCCATTACAAACAGGTATGTACTGGAATAATAAATTATTTTATTTTTTTTATATTTAAAATTTTAAACTTTTTTAAAAAAAAAAAAATCATAGAAAAGTCGTAAGCACGTTCAGCGAGGAGGTATAAACTGAGCTCAGCTTTGCTTTGGTTTATGAATTTTATATAACATAACACAGCATTTTTCTGGGTTTTAGATACAATCTCAATTCAGGGAAAGTATATCTACTATACATCCAGTATAATTTGTAATCATAAAATGTTCGTAAATTACTGAAAGTGATTGACCAATTAGTTAAACCTCGGAATAAAGCATTAAAATGAATGAATTGACAAAAAAAAATAGTCGAGTATTTTACGAATATAAAGATCATATCTTATACATTTTCTGAGGGTATACATATGCTGCTCTTGAACGTAGATATATATTTTGTTATAATAAATTATGGTTATGTCACGTCATAAACAGGAAGTGTAGTTATCTTTTCATATAAAAAGAGGTTACAGATACCTTGAGACTGAAAGAGACGGTAATTCTGAAAGGTATTTAAGATAAAATCTTTCCCATTCCATTTATAGGGATTTCAAAGCTACACTGGTCTGAGATCAACAGGCTACACTGGTGGTTGAGATCAACAGTCTACGTGCATATTCAAGTCGAGCAACACGAATTACACATTCCCCTTGTTAAACATTAAAGAAATTTCAGGAGTACGTCTTAACATGGCATCTTTGAAGAATTTCTTATGAATTATGTAGTTCCTTCTGGTAGAATAACGATCGATATTATTAAAGATACATATATGTTTGACGGGAGAAAGCAAATATCGACACTAATCCAGGTTCTTGGCCCAAGACTGCAATACTCGTAGAAATTATTAATATTATAAGATGAATTTAACTGTAATATATGCTCAGACTTATACTCCTTCTGATTTCACCTCTTATAGATTTTTACATATGCATAAGGCTAATACCTTCATGACTGGCACCGGTTAAGCTCAATTTCTATCATATTCGCATCACATCTTGCAGCATTGGATAGTTTAAGTTTAATACCTTATTAGATTTAGACTATTTCTTTTCATTGCTGTTAACGTTGGAGTACCTCAGGGTTCTATTCTTTTGCCAACTCTATTTCTATTTTTTCTATTTCAACCACAGATTATTTTATTGCTTTTACTGCTTAGAGAGAAACCACTACATGAGGTCTACTTCGAAAAGATCTATCGCTCCAGTAAGCATAAAAAAGGTATAGCATCTATCCAGGTCAATTTCTTGTGCAACTATTCGAAGAGCGACTCTCACGAGTATTCAAATTTAAGTTTACTGGAGAAGTCTCTTCAAATCAGAGGATGAAATAAATGAAATAAGCCAAATACTTTATCATCTAATGGGTAAAAATCCATTAGACATTGTAGATGTACAAAGACGCCAGATATGACTTCTGTTCTTTTTTTTCTAAAAGGACAAGTAAGCCCTGTAGTCCTAAATCACGATATCATCGATACCTGGTAGGGAATTCTTCAGCATGAAGCGAAACTATCGAAAGCTGAATTAGTCATCACACTGATGTAATCTTTCTCTAGTAGCGATGAAAAATGTGCTAGTCTTAAGGAAGCTAGATGATAGTCTGGGCAGATAAATAGGTTTGCTGACTCATTACATCAGTGACGTAACACTTGTGAATGAACATCAAGTGCCTTCGGAATCTATGGTAGAGTATTTTTTTTAGAGGCGGAGAACTTTAAATTAAAATAAAACACAGAAAAATGTTTTTAATATCCATAAACTTAGCTTCATTTGAAAGATAATTTTCTGGCATTAACGGTGGCTGCGACCTAGATACTAGATTGTTAGGTCCAATTTTCTAACACTCTTCGTAGTAAATCAGGCTGTATTTCAGCAATAACTCGTCAAATGTTGGCTTCCAAGCGGCCCAAACGAGGTGGTCAGTTAACAAGTCCATTTCCTGAAATTAATCGTTCGTCAAATGTTTTTTTTTAGTCAATTGTATCGCGCACTGTGTGACATGTGGCGCCGTACTGTTGAAACCACATGTCGTAATACCATGTTTTTCAAAATAAATTTCAACCATTTGCAAACGTTGCTCCGGCGTAAGTATATTCGTGATGCATTCCCAAACCAAACTAACCTCAAAACAACCGAGAATTGCCAAATCGGCTGTTACAGAAAACAATGTTGCCAATTTAAAGTTTTCTGCCTCTAGAAAAAGACACCCTTTATAATTGACTTGCCAAAGTTGTATTAAACACAGAGTCCCATCAGCATTGATTGAACTGCATTATGTCTATAATAATTTTAGCCATTGCAATCTCGTTTTCATGATTGATTCATAATCATAGCTGCTTAAGATCATAATCAATCGATATCTGCGGGTGTCTTAAGGCGATGTTTCACCGTTATGGGTTCACTTTTCCTTCGAAAAAATTATGTAAAACCAAAACTGCCTATTAAACAAAATCGATTTAATACTAAAATAAGAATATCCTAAAGTCAACTGACGATGGTAATAGAAGTTTTTCTCTACGAAGAATCCTGAATGATAAGTACTGCCGTTTTCAATAACGACGTATTTGTGCACTTTATTTCCCTGAGGTTGAAGAAACCAATATACATAACTACGCATCCCCTGCACTTTACTTCAAAATATATCTTATTAACACAAAATATAAATGTCGACTGTTCCAAACAAACTTAAGTTGTTAGCTTCCAGCAAACGAGCAGCATATAATTGACCTTCCATCTGCACTGACCATTCTCAGCAGAGAAAAACCCAACCATAAAACTTGTTTTTCCACCCTGAGGTTGATTCTAGTTCTTGCATAAATTTTAATGCATTTCTTCGAGTTCCAATGAACATATTTCTGCATAAACTGCTTGTATCTGGTTTCATGCAGAAAAAGTTCTGCCGGTGTGTGCTTAATCCATGCCAATCGGTTTGAATGAGAGAAAAGTTTTTAACGGAAAGGTAGTGGGTAATTACTGGTTAGTTTCAGTTCTAAGAATTAGTTTACATAGATATGGATCATCATCACCTGACCTGGATTACATGCGTCACACAAAGAAAAAGGTTCACTCACTATGCGTCCCTCATGATGACACAGTGTTTTGAAATCCAAAACCATGATTGATAACCAACCTAAATTGCAAAACTGCACAAACATGCTGTTACTGTTCATCCACCATGATTTACTGCATCATCATCGCCAAAATGATCGTCATCTTCTATAAGGAGAAAAAATATTGTATACACTTTCTGTCAACAAAAAAAAAAAAATAAAAAAGATTAACAACTGTCGCCTAAAACTGACACTAAATAACATCCCTCCCCTAAAAACGCACACAATGGTCCCGCATCTATCTCTGGTTTTAAGCACTTTGTTGGTAATTGTAAAAAATTGCATTCCCGCAGTGCGCTGCACATTTTATGAGTACAAGAGCACTATACTGTGCGTTTACAGAGATAGCCCACACGGTTAAAGTCCGTTATTGATGGCATCCTCAAGTGATTACAATTTATTTTCATCCCCCCGCTGGCCATGGATGGAAAGAGCAGTAGTTACGGTTACACAACTGCGACTAACTTCATCATTATCCAAATACTTGTCACCGCTGTGCTGCGTACTGTATAGTATAGTATAGTATAGTCCTCCCATTGTAATCGAATGACCTCAAGTGCGGAGGAATCTAGCACCACTTAGGACGGGGACTGTCGTCGTCGACTGGATAGGCCGGCGTTACATGCTCTAACTACGACGAACGTTGAACTAAATTGATCGCCTCTAACACAATCAGGAAGTCTCAATCTCTCTTGTAGTCGTAGAGTACACGTTTTCCTATGTTTCTGGCATTTCTCGAGAAGAAACCATTATGGTTGATAGAATAATAAAAACTAATAACAGTTCTATTGCTAATACCCATTGTGTCATCTCGTTCGCATTGTGTAATGTTTTACTTTCGTTTCGGCGGGCTTAGGCATACAGCATTCCTCCGCCGAATCTGGGCTATTCTCGTGCGTGTTGCTTTCAAAACTAATTTAATAACTTTTTGGTCATGAAAGGCCATCAGATGGAAAGATACATGTACGTATAAATCAATTCATGAACGCCTGGGAGTTTTCAGATGGTAATCCGTCAGAGTTATGACACCGTAATGGGAATGGACACGGCTAGTGTGTTGTAATTGTAATGCGGTGGGGGTTTGGGATGGGAAGAGAAAAGTTTTTCTGTGGTTTTTTGTGGAATTTATTTAGTTGCTGATGACGTCTAGTGCTTAACAACTTTTTGAAGTGGTCAGATGTGTAAATGCAACCACAATGGCTTAAGTGGAATATACCGAGGATTTGCAAAGATCTCTTTGCTGGCGACATCCATGGGAGTTGTGGTGTTGCGAAATAAGTGCACACCTTTGGGATTCAATGCTTGACTGGGTAATTATGTGGTGGTGGCTGGGAGACTTTACCTGTGATTTAGATGTGCGAATGGGTGTAAGAATTGCTTGTGCTTTTGGTTGTGAGGTTCAGCCACATCCTGTATCCTTTGAAATTGCAAAGACATTGTTTTACATACTTGTCTTACGCCGCTGCTGGTGTGTTTCACTGTGTGAATTGAATTGGTTTTGCAGATTATTATGCTCTGGTGGATTCTGTTAGGGTTGCATTACAAACTTCAGAATTCCCATAGATGCCGACTAAAAGCGTCTTAACCTCAAATTACGCGATAGATGTTCAGCCTGAGTGAATACTTCGGATAGCTTTCAATATTAGCTTAGGGGTTTCTAGAGGTTGCTTTCTCCTTAAGCAGAATTAGATACTCTAAGTTTATTTACCCGTTAACACCTGAGAATCAATACAGATCTGATTTGGGATAGCTACAGCCAAGTATAACCACCGGGTAAGTCTATCTCAGGACATGATGCAATGCTTATACACCACCTTAAGACGTTTGTTCTGCCCTTGAGTAGCTAAAGACAGAACTCTTCCGAAAATATATTCCTTTAGGAGTGAATCTCAAAATTTCTGTTCCATGATAAAAAGAATCTTGACAGAAAGATACTTAGGCAGTTCGTATGATGAGTATGTAGTGTAGTGCTCTCAACTATTTCTCTATATGTGTGTATGTACATGAAAGGAAATCTCAGTAAAAGATATATACTAGTCTCCCACTACTTATGCCAACACTGACATGCTCAGTTTGTCGACATAATTAGGAAATTCCACGTTAGAAACATACTCGTATGAATGACATTTGCACCAATTACTAAGCACACGATCTCCTCTACTGTAACAGCACTGTAAATCCAATCAGTGATCCTCCCACACTCAGTAGACGATTAAGTGCATGCACACCAAAGGTATTTAAAATAATAAAGGTCTAATTATGCAACGCTAATGTACTCGATTTAATAGAGTCCATTTACTTATAATCGAGAGCGTGGGACAACATTCCCTCCCATTAAGTCCGATCTTAAATTCACTCGGCACAATCACTGCTGTTCCATCGCCCCGTACACATTTAAGAAATAGCATTACGTAAGCAATTTACTCTGCAAAAGAAGAAAGTAAGTTCATTCACTGTTCCACAACACAAACCGATTTCACATTGCGCCGCGCCAAAAGGAAAATAACAGAAAAAAAAAATACCAACGTACACAACAATGGGGAACAACAATAGTTACAACAATTCCCTCCGTACACAGCATTCATAGGTCACCCAGAGATCAAGATTATAATGCAGTATTTCCGCACCAAGTCATCCTGGCCGCCATAGCACCCCGCACACAACATCGTACGAAAATAAAATTTTTTTTACCAAACCTAGGAAAGATAAATATGACATTTTTCGCTTCGTGGGCATCTTTACCAACCAACCTCACCTCCTCCCACACACACAGGCACCGATTCGAGCACACACCCACCCCGGGGAGTCTAAAAAGATACATAAAACTGCTAGTTGGCCGTAACCTGACTGTGCTAAGCCGGGCATTCATCTGTCTGTGGTGGCTATGTTGGTCCGTTCCGTGCAACTCTCGAAGCCAGCTTTGATGTTAAATATGCAAAATGTGTAATTTCACTGCGGTGGCTTTTCTAGACCTAACTACCCACCGACCAGGTGTACGGCGGGGGCTAATACGGGATTCATGTGAGGAAACTGCTCACAGCGAGTGCAGCGAGTATCTTTGTATCTTTCCTTTTGTCGTTTTGTTTCTTCTTGGTTGTCAATCTCTGCAATCCTGAATTATCGTTGTTTTCTATTCGTTTCGTTTCGTTTTTTCTCATTTTCTCATCACACCATCATCGTCAACACAACACATCATCATCATCGGTCGGTCGTTCGGTTGGTTTGCTTGGTCGCCATCATAGAAGTATCTGCATCGTTCGTGCTAGTGTATCTGTGTATCTCTATCTCCCTCTGTCTCATATTTGTATTCATTGTCTGCAATTAACTCTATTCTTTTCTTTACAGTTCATCTACCGGTTGATAACGAGCTAAAAATTAAACCGGTCGGTGCCTGGCACCGAGATCTCCGTCCGACCGACCAAAGTGATTGCGGTCGCGTATTTATTTACAACATACCTACGCGCTACAATTTATTTGTTATTTTTCTCTCTCTCTCTTTCTCGCGCGATTCATCGGTCCTTTTCTGCTACTGGCTTCTAGTTAGTCAGTGGTTTAGATGTTTTCTTTCACTTCTCTGTTTTTTTTTTTTTGTTTCAGCGTAGCTTATGGAGAGGTGTACGAGTATGTAGGTACACAGGCAGGTTAGGTGTATAGAATTCTCCAGCCTGCCGCCAATGCTGCTGCTGCTGCTGTCGCCACAAAGCTTGGCTTTGAAAGTCAAGTATTTACACATATTCTGGTGGTGCTCTGCGGGGAGCGCGTTCAAGCAATGGCTTTTGTGTATTGAAGTGGTACGACCAGCCAGGTTAGTTGATAGCTTTGACATTTGGCGAATAAATTCCAGAAACATATTGGCAATCACGAGAGCTCGGATTTCAAAGGAATTGTTTTGATGGGGAAATTTGTTATTATTTTCGGTGAATTTTTCTAATAGAAATCCCATTTTAAACTTGTACGGTTGTTGTGGTTTACATAATTAAAAATGTCGGCAGCCGGTGATGTACGTGGTTTCTATTTATTGTAACTTAATTCGTTCGAAGGACCATATTTCTACTTGTTGAGGCTGTTTGATGTTGCAATCAAATCAGAATTTAAAGGTAGTTTAATTTAGCTAAAAATTTACACAACATAACTAGATATAACTCACTTTTTTAACTACATTTGTCTTGGCTTAGGTCTAACTTTAAAATCTTGTCACGAAAGAATAAGACAAATTACTTTCAGTCTGGAGTTCCCTGAAGTTGAGATATTACAGATTCGATCAGTAGCTTCTATACTGTTTCTAGGGACGTCCATGACTGGCAGTAGTTAAAAGCCCTCTTATTGTACTTGACTTAATCGTGCCTGAATGGTTTTTGGATTGTTCACATAGTATCGAACTTAAATGGCACCCCACAAAAAAAAAGTCCAACTGCGTCAGCTCCGTGCCTGCCAAGCAACATCATCAAAACAAGTGATTGTCCGATGATTGAACTTAGTGTGCAATAAATAGATTGTAGAACAGCTTGTTTGGCTCGTAGCTCCATCTTGCTGGAATCATTCCTCGCCCAAGTTCAAATCCTCAATTTCTGGCCAAAAACAATCGTTTATCATGCCCCAGTAGCGCTCTCCATTTACTGTAACCTTTCTTCCATTGTCGTCTTAAAAGAAAAATGGGTCAATAATGCCCCCAAAAACCACACAGTCACACGTTCTGGACGCATTGGCTTCTCTATGACTACGTGTGGATTTTCCGAGCCCCCAATACAGCAATTTTGCTTGTTTTCTGAAAGAAAATAATTTTTTTAGCAAAATTGTCAATATCAAGCTGCTCTAAAGCCCAAACATAGATGCGATAACGAAGCGAGTGGTCATTTTGCTTCAATGCCTTAGTCAATTGAACCTTGTAAGCGAATAATCCGAGAAACGAAAATATAAAACTGAGTTTCTGTCAATTTTTTGAGCCCATAAGAGCTGTCAGTGTCAAAATAATATATGATTCAAAAGGAAACCAACAGATGGCCCACCCTTTACAAGGAAATATTAAGCTTGGTATTTTATTAGCAGAGGGAGCTACTAACATCAGTCGCGGTCTCTAGTTTTATAGATGAACTTAACAAACAGACTTTAGATTCTTGAATCAATCCACAACTACCAAACTAAATTTCCCTCATGGATTGCAAATGCATACTTCTTCTGATTAGGAATTTCCTTATAAATATTACGGACTGCAATTGGTTATAAGAAATTTGACTAGAGCCCCGTTTGCTAGTTCCTAGATACTGACAAGATTCGAGCGTTTATTGTCTAGCAGTTGTAAATTATCTCCCAATCTGCTTACTGGATCGATATATCAACTGCAACGAAAGCTAATCTACGTGCTTGTTCAGGAACTTCTAAACGCATAATTTAGTTCAAAAAATATCACTTGAAACATTTCCGAAAGATCCATATGAGGTGGCAAATTATTAGGTAATGTGGTGATCGATAAGCGGCTGAGTAAAGAAAAATTCCAAGTGATCTGCACTGTTTGTCAAGGATCAAGCGATCACTTAAAGACAATCGATCGATTTGATATGCCTATCATATGAATATATACGAGCAGATATGAGTACATATGCATATATGTATGTATATATAACTATAAGAGGACACCATGCTTTTAAGAAAAATCTGTCCTGATCATGCATCGAAATGCTGAAAGAGATAGTACATAATTCTTTGGACGATCACTGATTATTACCTGACTCATTGATTACCAATGGAATATGATTTGTTCTCCTTAGATACCAGATCAGTTGCGATGTAATGAGGATCAATAGTTGGAGATTTAAAATTATGGTAACTATGCTCACAGCATACTCTATAAATCAGTTATTTTGAATAGATATTCAGATGTGGTGAAGATCAGTGTATTATTTAGAAAAAAATATGTAATTATGATCATGGAAAATTTTTAAACTATGTATGTATCATAGTAAACCATTGACGTCTCATTTGTGAAGGATCAAGGATTGAACTTAGTTTAAAAAATCAACTGTCAAAGTGACAGAAAATCATTTGAATAAAAGTCTTAATAACACAAGTTACATTCAAAAGATCAGGTATCTTGAACTGTTTGCCAAGCTTTGTGGTAAACAACACGCTAAGGTTAAACTGTTTATCTCTTTATACTTTTAGTGTCGCATGATATAATTTCAACATCATACTGTGTTCATGCTTACAATGACTAAAACCTCGATTAAAAATTACTACCACAAACATAAATAAGAAAAAAAAATAAAAATAAACAAAAGGAGTAACAAAATATGAATAACAAACCAATTAAACCCGGTGTATACTGTAAAGTACCACACCCTGGACATAACGCGACAAGCTCGTGCGAGCGCCTTACATACACTTTCTTGTCAATCTGGTCGATGACGAAATTGCACCTAAACGTCCCTAACCCTGGTTGTTGTTCGCAACATGTTCTCTTTGCGTGGCATACATCCAGCAATAGTTTAATGTAAAATGTCAGCAAATTGCAATAAATGAAGCAAAACGATTGCACGAGTGCACTAAATTCCCGACCATGGTAGACGGTGTATGTTCCTAAATAGAAAAATCACGTTTTTGGCTTTAATTTAGCGTCGGTGCCTGTAGATATGTTTGTAGTAGTATGGGAAGGAAACTTTACTTTCAGTAAGTCACATACTCGTACATATGTATGGATGTGTATGTATCTCGCTAAGTCGAAGTTGGCATTTTATTAACGATCCACAAACAAGATCGCTCTATAAGATCTATGGGAATTCTCTCACGATCATCCAATCAAGTGCGCAATTAAAGAAACAATTTCGGTTCAGGCTTTGGTTTAATCAGCGAAAATGGTATTTCTTCGAGGAGCGTGCGAATTGGTGATAGTTTAGTATGCCAGGGGAGTTTGCGATGTGTGATTAGGCTTGAAGCTTTTTCCTTTAACAAGCGAAGTTTTTTTGTCATAGGAAATGAGTTTAAATATATTTCTGACGTTTTAAGAGACTCAATTCGAATTTTCAGTGAACAAAAACGCTATAAAAATGTCTGTAAAAAAAACATTTTTGGGACATTCTGTACCCAAAGGCATATCAGACGATCATCTGATCACTGATCGGAGAAAGTTTGTAGAATTTCTAAATGAAATGAGTTTTTTTTAGAAGATAGGCAAATGAACGGATAACCAAAGGTAAGTAGCTAAGGAAGCAGTTGCCTTTTTCAATTTTTTTAACAAAATGCACTGTTCTGATAGATCGGTTGTACTTATTGCAAGATCAGTTCCCATACATGTAGGCGACGTAGATATAAGCTGTTCCTAACATGAGAAAACTCAAGAAGTTTATGACAGTAAAAAGTAGATGAAACTGGGAAATGATCATTAGATAACTTTCACTTTCGGTAAGATCAACAGAAAAAATCTGCCTTTTGTTAGAACTGATCTCGCTCACGAAATAAACAAAACAAAATTTTTTGCTTCTGATTAATAGTTGGGTAACTTTTATATTTCACTAACGAAAGAATGATCTCCAGTTGATTATGAGGATCGTTGATCGGCAGCTATTGAACCTGAATTCCATCTAAAATTCGCTTACAATAGGAAATCAGTAGACAAGTTAAGCAAATTGTAAGACAATTGAGACCCAAAGAAGTTGTACCACCGACCATGTGATTTCAGACAGGGCGACAGAGGAAATGCCCTTCTCAACTTCAGTCATGCGGATTCATATGAATTTTTGCAGTATTTTTGCTTCGGTGTAAAAGAGTTTGTCCCCAATTCCTGTCACAAATCGTATACCACTTTTTACCTCGAATAAGCACACATTGGTACATTCTCCGGGTAGCAACATTGAGAGACATCTCCTGTTAACACGATCATCATAAAAATACATACCTAATGTCTCTGCACAGGCTAGGTATCTGCACTTCCGCGCCATCAATTACGACTTTTCTTAGAAAAAAGGCATTAACATACATTTTTGTCCACCATTTGTCGATTACGACCGCCGTCGGTGCCGGCCGGGACGACAACCATGATGACCATATCATGATCTCAAAATTCCGTCAGATTTCATTCCACACACATACTTGGCGTCAAGTGTCCGAGTAAATTTGTCATTCTCGATATTATATGCATTAGGTGGGGTAAATTACTTTTCCAGTCTTGACATATTCCTACAATTGTCTTGTCTCTGGCGATGCTCCAAGCTCAAAAAGATCGTGACGATGTGATCATATTCGTAGTACTTCGACACCCCACTCGGCAGCCACCACTACCACTACCACAACAGGTTACTTCCTCAATTAGCCATATGCAATGCACTTTAGTTGCCTGTCACTTGGACAAACGAGAGAGATACCCTGATGGATGCAAAAGTGCTATTAATTATTTATTTTACATAAATAACACTCATTTTAATAGCAACATACAGATGAATGGTTTAATGCGAACAAGATACAGTTGTGGAGTATCTTAATATCAAATGGACGATGCGACGCGATGTTGTTGCGAAAAAAAAAACAAATACTATTTGCGGTGCCACCGACGTTTGCTAAGTGTAGAGACGTCCATTTGGAGAGTAGTTAGGTATAGTTTTGATTTAAATACCTCATTGGCATGCTAATTTTTTTTTAAATTTTTATTTTTTTTTCCTGTCATTTGAACGGAAGCGTGATCGTACGTGATTGATGTTTTAATAACCCATCTGCCGGATACGGAAGTTTGTTATGATGATTCAAATAAATTCATACATATATACTTGTTTATCAGGGCCAATGTCAATTAATGTGGAATCCGAATTTAAAGTTGATGACATTTTGAAACGATTTTGAGAAAAACCCGATAGTTACTTTCAATAGTTACTTATGTATGTATTTTAAAGACCTAGAATGGTGGATATGTTAAACTACCACAATATGTTCGAATATTATGCTTTTGTCAGATTAAAAACTTTAAAATTCACTTAAACATATATTTGTGCACGTGGGTATGTACCAAAAACTAAGCTTCAGTGAGTAAGGGAAGTGCTTCAGCATTTTCTGTCTGCTAATACCCAAAAACTTACCACATTACGCTGTATAAATCCGAATACAATTTAGCTACCTATGTACATTCGTAAAACACTGAATAAACATTACTGCTTTAGATATAGTTCATGTGCCCGAAAGAAGATTTATCTGTGCATCTAACCACATACGAAAATAATATTCTGATGAAATGCAAAACTCTAACATTCCGCAATTTCTACGAAATTGCAAACTCGTTATAGCCCACATAGTAACACATACGTTAAAACCCAACATTTTTTTGGGGAAAAAATTAATTCCACATGCACACTCTAATACCATGTCTGCGGTAAGCCAGTGAATACATTTACCTGTAGCATTCGAAAATAATTTTTAAAAAGCTGCACATTCAAAAAAAAATATTCGAAGTGTGTTTGTAGGTAACGAGGACTAAGTGCGACATGTCTATGAACTGAAAAGTAGACCACACTGCAATAAAGAGTACACAAATTTGCTAGGATTTAGATTTAAGGTTCTTTGGAAAAGCATACATAAAAGCTGTCTATACTTGAAGTAAAGTAAGTTCCTTCTCCTTCAACTTTGAAGGGTTATAAAATATTCAAGATTGAAATTCAAGTAAAATACATAGATAAAATCTAAAACGATAGGTATAAAATTTCACCCATTTTCCTATACATGAATCTTAATTAAGTTGGCGTGGCAACTCTGCATTTTTGACGGCACTACCACGATCATTTTTGACGTTTAGTTCGCGCGGAACCACTCACGCGAGTTGTGTTCGTTTTCGTTTTCCATTCGTTGCCACCAAAACCACATTTTTTGCGAAAAATGGGGACTTTAGATTAATGTACAGCTAGAGTCGTTGTAGATAGATAGATAGTAAATGGATAGATTTACTCTAGTACAACGAATTAATAATGTAAAAATCACTCTGACTATGGTAACATTTTGCAGTGAGCTTAAGCGTTCCATGTCTTTAAATTGATGGTGATTTTCGAGAACTAGTTTTGTCAAGTCTATGCATGGATATAGTGCCAAAGATATTGAATTCAACAATGCCTTTACGAATTGTAGATCTTCATAATTTCTATACGATCAGGAAGTTTTTTGTCTTAATTTTTGTAACTTGAACAACTTACTAAGTTTTCAAACAAATTTGGATGAAAATAAAACGAATATAAGATCGTCACCGCTCAGGCTTCACTAAAACAATGAATGGTTTCGATATGGTTTGGATGCCAACGATTGATTCTGGTCAAACATTAGGACTTATTTTGAATACGTGGCAGTCTAATATCTATTTTTTAATATAATTACTTTCCAATTTATAAAAAAAACCAAACAGATTTTCAAATAGAGAAGTAGTATAGTAATGGCTGCTTCCCTTGCTTGGTTCGAAAAGTACTACCAAAATTTCTATTAGAATTGACTTCGGACTGCAGGTTTGATAGATTACGATCAAGACAACTTCTGTTACAAATTTCTTTTAAATTTGACGCAAATTGCTATGTATCCTACCGTTTTCATTCGAGTTTCCTAGTTTTTTCACTGTTTTAGTTTTGAACTGAAGAAAAATTAATCAACCCTTTATACGCTCCTCATCATTTATTTAATCCAATCTAAGTATTTACGGCCTATTTCATCGTATTTCGAAAGATTCCTTACTAAATGGTTTTTCGTAAAGAACGCCCAATTTTGTTTTTGTCTACCCAATCCTAGCAGTATATTAATATATTAAGCTTGACTACATAGCTTGTAATATAGAAAAATATTCTATATAGACCCTAAATTATATACATACATATAAATTCATGATCAGTATCAATGACGTCCCTCTGTCTGTCTATCCATATGCCACCACTTTTTAGGTCTTACATTTTGGGCTACAGAGATGAAATTTCGTACTTCTTGTCAAAGAAACAGTAGATACAAATTTTTTTAAATTCGCCCACTTTATCATAACATTATCTTTAGATATTCAAAATATCTACAAAACACCCATTCATTATATACAGCTACACCCACTTTATAGGGGCGTTGCAAAAAAACAAAAAACCCATTTTGATTATGTTTTACAAACATCTACAAACATTCAGAGTTATTATTGTATCTCAATCCAAAAAGATAGTACGGCCACGTTCACTTCAATTGGGTTGATGTAGAGGAAGAAGAATATGGTATTATATATACCATCCATTCCAGAAGGATTGTAGCGTCTAAGTAAGTTTTTAAATATGTATAAAAGATTGTTAATAATATTTTGTATATATCGTGAACGTCTGACAATCCTCCGAGAGTATAACTGTCATGCTGCTCGACATTAAGTAGTAAGTCCCTTTCATTCGTGTAAAGAATATAAAACGCACGCGACGAATGGTTACGGGAAGCTGGGTCCTGGGTCCCATGGACTTGTTGCGCCAAATATTTGTATTTTGTATTTTATATATTAAAAAAAAAACATTATGTCGTGATACAATGCGATTAAATATTGAGTAGAACATCATTCAATTGACTGAGCCCAACTTTTCATTATTTCGCATATATTGGGTAATTTGACGTTCGATGTTGGTCCTGAAGTCATCTAAGGTCCTGATTAATTGCCATTGACCATAGACTTGACATAGTTTCAGAGAAAAACGTCCAGAGGCATCAAGTCGTATGCCACAAGGCTATAGGTGTCATATGCGACAGGGAGCTTAACTTCCGCTCGCATATCGACAACATTACAAGTAGATCCAACTCTACGCTTGGTTTTGTGAAACGTTGGTCTAAGGAATTTTCAGACCCCTACGTTACCAAATCACTCTATATCACCTTCGTCAGACCCATCTTCGAATACGCTTGCCAAGCTTGGTCCCATCACTATGCTGTCCATGTCCGACGCATTGAAGCTGTCCAACGCAGGTTTATACGTTTCGCCCTCCGCGGTCTCCCTTGGGTTAATAGTTTCAATTTGCCTACCTATTCTGAACGCCTGAAACTGATCAATCTTCGGTCTCTCGAAAACCGCCGCGAAAATGCCGATCTTGTCTTCCTACATCATTTAATAACTGGTCACATTAATTGTCCAGCCGTTCTTGCATCGATCTCGTTTAATACCAATCCCCGTAGCCTTAGGGCTATTCCACTTTTCCGTTTCAGTACTCACCGTACCAATTATGGTTATAACGCACATCTGTCTAGAATGCTTCGTTTGGCTAACAATATGGAAAACTCTTTTGACTTTCACTGCAGCAGAGCCACCCTTCGGAACATCCTTCATCATCGCTCCAATTCCGCCTAACCACTGCCCCACGCCTCCTCTCTTCTGACCATACCCTCTTCCTCCTCTCGATAGTGTGTAAGTTTATCTTTAGTTTTTAAGTAATAATAATAATTAATTTTTAAGTTTAGATTGTTTAAGTAAGGCTTGTATTAAGCTTAATAAAGTGTCGGTAGTGCCGGCGTCAAATCAAAGCTACTCGCAATTGATTGATCCATTTCTGGAGAAAACATGGTCACCGAACTCGATTTGTTAGGCAGCTGTGGGACATGTCCCGCCAATGTATCCCAAAAATAGTCAATTAACATGATCCGGTAGCGATCTTCAGTGACTGTGACTGTATTTTCAGCATCATTTAAGAAGAAGTATGAGCCAATAAACCCTCCAGCATAAAAACTGCGCCAAACAGTCAATTTTTGTGGATGCAATGGCGGGTTGCTGACATGCCTAAATGCGCCAATTTTGCTTATTAACAAAGCCATTGAGCCAGAAATGGGTTTCTTCGAACTTTGATAAAAAAAAATTTGGATAACTTGAAAACTTTGTTAAGGCGCTTATAGTGTTGCATAACTACATGGAAATGTCAAAACAAATCGCAGCCAATATCACGCATAGTCAAGAAATCCTATTGGCAAATGTGATCCCCCAATTGAAAAACCATTTACTAGCAATTTTAACTTAACAGAGCTGCCACAAATATTTTGTTGGAAATAATGTATACGAACTCCAAACTTTATTCAGTTCAAAAAATTTCTCTATAGGAAGTATAAGATCAAATAGCGATTTTAGGAAGCAAAAGAAGACTCTTAATAAACGTATATATCTGGTAATGCTGAGGTCTTGAAAATATGCCATATCAGCCATAAATTAGATGGCTGTAGTAGATTCATGTTTAACTTCTTAAAATCCATTACCAATCCATCCAAATTCCATACAATTGCTTCCCGTAAGGTTTTTGTAGAACGCACTGATATTCTAGAAATGTAGGTCATAGTCCATAAATTTTTTTCTGGTTTTGTTTTTATTGGAAGTTATTGACAACTGATTTTGGACCATTTTTATTCAACTTACGAGGATAACGACTACCACAAATGAGAATTTAACTTATTACAAGTATTTCTGCATACTTAACTCAAAAGTGACAAATTCCGAGTGATCTAGTTTAAGAATTCAGTCTTGCTTGAGTTACAGAAATCTAGTTAGTTGTGATTGTCCTTTTTCGATCAGAAAGAAAATTAAAATTGAATTATCCATTCGAATGAAAATTTTCTTTTCTTTGATCCGAAAGACAAAATGTCCCATTTTAGCTTATTTCGAGACCAAATATTCCCTCAAAAAGGTGAATTCGTCACATCCTGGCAGGCCTGGTTGCGACCCAGTTGTAAGTAATCTTTCCGAATGGTTTCAGCTTAACTTTCAACTACCACCAACTCCTCTTCAAATGTGCCAACTGTATTCATATGCACATATTTACATATGTATCAAATGCCATGTCCTTGACAGTTTCTAGCTCCTTATCTTTACACATAATTTAAAGAAAATAAAGATTAACTTTCAAACTAGGACAAATCCTCTCCTCTCTACAAATCCATTAGCCAAAGACTTAACTTTACAAACACTAAACAAACCACGGTCTACCCTATTCAACGTTACACCACCATGGTGGCCCACATTTGCACATCTGAATGTTTTATGGTCATCTCACCATTTTGTGTAGACACAAAACCCATACAGGCTACACCACACCACACAGCAGCTTGTGTGTTTGCCTGAATGTTATATGTATATGTATGTGTATGCTGCACCAGTTGTTACACAAAAATTGTAACGACTAAGTAAAAAAATTCTCTTTGGCAAAAGGCTTCACCCAGATTTTTAGACAGTGAAGGTTTCTCCCGCTGTTAGTGGCCGTGTGTTGTGTTATGCGGTACCATTCTGTTTAGTCATGGAGCTGGGGAGGTGTCGACGGAAAACCTTTTCTATGGAGTTTTCATCTTCCGTTGCTGGCTGGCTACTACTGCTGTTGAAGATGATTTCATTTTGTTTCCCATCTCCATTTGGTTGGAGGTTTTCTGTTTTTTTTTTTTTTATAACCTTTTCTGGTTGGGAAGCTGGTATACGAAGCAACCGAGGCGCGCGTGTTGCATAACAAACCCCTGTAGGCGCGCAGAAGGTGAAAGGGTGATTTTGTCCGCAAAATTTAATTGCTTTTTTTTGGTTTTTCCTGTTTTTTTTTTTTTATTATTTTACCGCAAAAAAAAAAAAGAATATTTTCATATATCCTATAGAAAATTTAATTCTTTTATTTATTGTTGCGTTTTGTTTTGATTTTTTGTTTTGATTGTGGTAAATTTTAGTTTTGCAGTGGGGTGTGCATGCGCGCCTTCTTGCAACATAGAAGGCTATGTTTGTATGTTAGGTTGCCGCCACCGCAAAATGAAAAACCAATTAAATGTTGTTACTCAATTAAGTGATGGCCCAGGAGGTGGGTACTGTATGGGACTCAGCTGAGATAATCCGATTTATTGGTTTACCAGTCGGTTTATAGAGCACAGTCTGTGTTCAGGGATTAGTGCGCTCAATTAGAGGCGACGCGCGGGAAAGTCTGATGCTGTATCTACTGGCAATTAATAACCAATCCGAGTAATTTGTGAATTTTGCGGTCGCAAAAAACATAAAATTCCAATTTGATTGCGTTCCCGGCAAGGATATCCTGTTTATGGTTATGGCCATGTGTGTGTTGCTTATAATGCAAACGTGTAATCGCTTTTAATTGGATTATTATCCTCTCAATGAAAGTCGGAAGCACAAGTGTTTATAGCTTTTCTCGTTTCGCAAATTAATTTGCCTGCCAATAAAAATGAAATAAAATGCTAGACTGTTGTAAGTGTCCATATGCGTGTGTATCTTTTGGGGTGTTTTAGCCAATCTATACATCGTCCTATACCTATGATAAGAAATGTTTCGGGCAATATATCTCCTTACGTTATGGTAAGATGAACAACAAATACAAGACAGTGAACAACAACAGAACTTTTACCGGATATGGGTAGAACTTAATCCTGATAGGTATTTCCAGCCAACACATGGTAAAGTGACAACTTTTTGGTTTAGAGCCAATTTTATGAGATGATTTCCTTATTACTTCTATGTATCTAATGATTGTTGAATGAAATGATTTTTTTTTGTGGACATGCAACGCTATCTTTATATTTACAAAAAGTCCAATGAACTTCCCTACCCCCCCACTCACAATTCGTGATAAGAAAACAGTGCTATTCATTGATCTGAATGCACGTGTACATGTTCAGATCAAACAAAATTTTGTTCAAATATTAAAATCGATTTGTAAATGACTTTGGGTAAATACTGAACTTGTTTGTCGTCACGATTAGGGAACTATTTGATAGAGGGGTCATCAGCACGCTAAAGGTGCAACAATATGAGAGGAATGTGCAAACAAGGAGTCAATCGTGTTTTACTTATCGATTTCAGTATTCTGAGGCGGTGCTGAAGCTATGTAGTTTTATTATGTTTGTAGAATTAATAGAAAGAGTGAATTTGACGTAGATCCTGATCAACTGACTTTTTTTAAATGTGAGATTTCCATGACTAATTGCATTTTTATTTTCTTTTTCTTTGCAGGTAAATACAAAGAGGTGGTGTGCTAACATTATCATAAAAGGACTGATTGGGTAAATTCTAACTAATGTTTTTTTTATCGTATTGTATTGTAAGTTTTATTTTAAAGCAAAATAATTGTGTTTACAGAATCTATATAGTAATTAGTTTTTTTTTTTTTTCATAAACGTAAAGTATTCGTCATTCTTTGATAGGAGCAGGATTGCTAGTTTTAATATAGTCTTTCATACTGAAAATTGTACAAAAATGTTTTAAGGTAGCAGATATTTTAAAATGCTATATTAGAGGTAAGTCACTGGTGTACCTTGAGTTAAGATTTTTTCCGCAACAACTAGAAGCAATGGAAAAGTTACATACTATGTTGTGTTTGGAACACACGAATTTACGTATCTGTACCCATGATGAAGGGAGTAAGAAATTATAACGACAGTCGAGTAGGCATGATGCTAAGTAATACAGTTTACTAGTTGCTTCACTAAAGGGTTTAAAGGAGCCTTACATTATGATGAGAAGTCATTGCATCTAAATTATTTCTTTTAAACATGTCTTCTTTCCTTAGGATGATCGAGATACATATGTATTTTAAAAGCGAGATTGTGTCTTTTCTGTCTTACCTTACTCTCAGAATTATTACTTATTACTTCAAATTCTATAAATTTGTGTAAATAATACTGAAATCATCCACCCACCATCAGTAATTGACAGAAATAGAAATATGTTTCCCAGTATTGGCAGCTAATCCTTGAGTTTAGCGAAAACTAATGGCACTATGGAACTACTCTTCTTATCGCATCTTTACACACTGCTTAATCGTACCAGCTCTGGAGGTATTCTTAGTATGACAACCTCGTAACCCCTGATCATGACATTCTAGTACTTATTCCTAGCCTGTCATGGCAGTAAGCTCTAAGTACAATTTTCAGTCTAATTCTTCTACTGCTAAATTAGTCTAATTTGGTTCTATGTTCATGCAGTCCAAGTTCGATGGATTTTAACCCTGTTTTGAATGCAACTTGATATCATTTAGTATAGATAAAGGTATAGGTCGATTAGCAGGAAACATTCGCTGCCGCATTTACATTAGTAAAGAAATCCTGAATTGGTACTACCTAAGAAAAAGTAGAAGTTTAATATAAAACCCTAGAGGCTGTTAGCCAATTCGCTCAAATTGTTGAAGAAGCATGTACCTGAGTGCAATCTTCTATGAGCAGAGACAGTCTGGCATGTACAGACTAGATGAAGTATAGTTTTCTGTTTTTCCTCGTCCATGGAGTTCTACCAAATTAGCGAAGATTTTCAGCCTAATGGTGCCACTGCCAATAATATAATGTCCCGCAGTCACACCTACTGTGATTGCTATGAGTGACTTTTTGTATCTAATCAGACAGTTGGAGCTTTTCTGATCCTGCTTGGGCCAGATCTGCCCAATAACGAGGTACATAGTCCTATCTGCCAGCATATACAATGATTAACTCTTTGCTGGGTGTTTGAAGATCTGAGAAATCATTATATGTTTACATAGATATTATTTGTCACAGTGGATGGACCCTAGTCATCAGTGTCATATAGAAAGGCCGTATTTTCAAATAACCTTTCATTTTCACTTTTTTTTACAAATTTACCATCTTAACTTCTATTTTTGGTAGTGTCTAATACTGTCTCAGTTTTTCCTCAAGCATGTACATAGATATGTATGTACCTCTCGCGTTTACACTGAGTGCAATGGACCTGACATGTTCCACATCTTTAATAATTTTCGTGCATATTAGGTAATAGGGGTAGTAAGAACTGTGAAGACAGACTCCAAAGCATCAATGACCTGTAAGCATTTAAGTCGGTTGATTCAGACTTCGATATTCCTGATGATAGAATACACTAAGTCGATCTTCTTTTGTTGAATTGATTTAATCTTTGTTGCATTTCTGTTGACATCTGTCCTTTGGTAATAGCTATCTAGCTGATGCCAAGATAGAAGCTATGCTTCTCCCGCAAGAAAATTCTCCTTTCAAGGCATTGATTAGATAGGTTGCATCCATCTTTAACTTGTTCGGTACTCGTAAAGCATTATCGAAGACAAAACTCTAGTTAGGAGTTACCTACATCAGAAGTAATTCATGTATCTTACTACTCACATAATTCCAATATCAATACCTTTTGTATTTCTTCCAATTCCCATTACAGAAGAACTTTAAAGCAAATTGTAGGATTGCCTCAAGGCTCCTTTCGATTAATAACCAATGTTGATCATAATTATTAAAGTTTCGTAATTTAAAAAGTTTATTTTGCTAAAGTATAAATTTATTGATTTCGTACCCTAGATGTAAAATTTTACAACTCATTTACCACTTCGCTGTATCTATTATGTGTATCCTTCGAAAGTATATTCAAAATTACTTACCTATACAACCCTCCTTGAATGTCTGCCCTGCACAAGACAAATAACTGATTCCTAATTAAAACTTCGATAGCAAAATAACACAGAACTTCTATTTCCTTTCCTTTAATTGGGACTGAAACCCATTGAAGCGAATATTGAAATCATCCACTAATTGGAATGGTTTCCATACCCTACAGACAAAAAAAAAAAATATCTATCTCAGATCTGTCACGTGAAAGCTTCCGCTTACGATTACAATATTTCTACCCAATTTAATGGTCAATTATTTCGTGACAACGCGCCGCGCCGTCACGTTGAAACCCATCGGAACGCGACAAACCATAACTCATTATGTCTCAACGATTATAGATTGCTTCTGTTTGGTATGTAACTCACATAGGTCATGCTCCAATCTTTCCCCCATTATGCTGCATTCATTAAAATAATCGAAGCACGAAACACTACGTTCCGAAGAATCCCTACAAGATATGCAAATTCTTCGCAAAGAAACGACAAGAAAACAAAAAAAAAAAAAAAAAACATAATTTCCCTGGCTTTCCTTGTACCAGTATCTTTTCCTCTCAGTCACAACAATACCCCAGTTATTAGCTTTCAGTGCCTTTCTTAGGTTCGTATCTTCATCAAATTATCCACAATTACAACTCTCTGACCAAAAGATAACCATCATCTTCTGCTAGGCCAGTCGTATCTTTTGCAATGAATCACTGTATTGCATGTGTTCCAATGGTCGGATTTATTACACCAGCAGATACATTGTCTAGATGGAGAAGTGAAATAAATTTTTGACGGAAACTAGAGTTGATGCTCGTCCTGCTGGAAAATTTTTCATTCATACAATTTTTGCAAGTCTTAAAGATTTATGACTCAATTAATGGTGTCCAAGAGGAGAGTGGGCGGCGACGCCAGCAATAGTTAAAAGAATGGATAATAATTAAAATGGATCTCATTTTTTTTCCTCCGTTTCTTTGAATCTTTTTTTAACTCCTCTTTGTGACTTCCGTGTACAGACAGACTACTATAGAGAAAGAAAAAAAAAGATAAAAGAGAAAAAACAACGAATGGAATAATATAAAAATTTTAGATTGAGTTAAGTTGTAGAAGTTTCTTTGATTAAATGCATTTTAATCGCGTGGATATAATTAATTGAAGTCATTAAGCGCACTGACTTAACTAAATCATGGAGAAAAATGCGGAAGATGTGCAAGTTTTGGTGGCGACTAATTAAGGAAGACCGGCTTTTATGGAGGCTGTTCATCATCACTTGTTCTCATCACTTGATGGTTTCTAATATTCGTTGAGCCAATTTAAAATTCACTCTGTGCTTCAATTCCTTTTGTAAGCTTACAAATATAATCTCCGGTATTTATGTGGAATTTTTAAATATATTTTCAAGGAAACTGCTGACTAAAAGTTGGAATAAAACAAAGCTAATTAGGTGGTGGTTCGGATTCATCTGAGAATTTATGTTTTTGTGCACCTACGCTTATCCACTTGAGCAGTAAATACAACCACAATCTTGTACTTTTGCAGAATATTTAAATTTAAAAAAATATTATTTCTTGGCATGTGGCAGAACCACAAATGTTTCAAAGCGTAGTCGTTAAATGAGTATTTTTACTGTACCTGGTTATATAGAACATATAGGGTCACCAAGGTTTTTATATGAATATATAATATTTTATGTACATACATATGTATGTATATAGAGAGCCAAATATGAGGAATAGAAATTCTGATTAGCATGGATACTACTATGGCTCGATAGATACACTCAACAGGTACTCACTTCTTTTCTGACGTACGTCTAATTTACAGTTTCCTTCGAAACAATATATGCAAACATCTTTTTGAGATACTCCTACCATTGTGAGTAATCTTAAACGGATTTTAGCATTTATAAGTTGGATGGATTTATTGCAGGGGCCTGGCCTGTCCTGCCTACGCACGTCCAATAATATATTCTTTAAAACATCGTCACTACTTGGAAATGGCGGGATCGAACTTAGTTTATTTTCATTTCTAAATTAGGTTAAGCTTTGAGTCAAGAAGCTGTGTGTAGCTGCTCTTTTCCATTACTTTTGCGATAGCCCTGCGTCTTACCGTCATCATCTCTGAAGATTAAATCCATAACATCCATATCTAAGCATGCTTAACAAATCTTTCTGTTGGCCGCAAAATGAAATTCTTTAAGCTTATTTGTTCAGGTATTTGTGACGATGAAACTTCGAACCCTGACCGTGGGAATAGCATCAATAAACTGTTATATTAGTTCCATAAGATATCGGTAATAACAAAAATTTGTTCCATATTTCTCATTTGAATCTATATCTGACAATGACACCGAACATCATATAAAAGTATTTATGTCACGGTAAAGTGTTAATGAGATATGGTCACAGACAAGATGGAGAACCTAATTAGCCATGGCATCTATTTAGATTTAGAACTCAAGTTAGTTTCACATATCTAGATTCAAGTACAGTCAGGGTATTTTTTTTTTTTTTTTTTTTTAATGAAGTCAGTTCCATTGTTTTAATAGTCTGTGTATACAGAAATATTTTAAACGCTAATTAAGCGACCAAGAAAGAGAAACGATGACAAAATAAATTCATTCAAGGGAAATGCAATTAACATTCCTATCCCCATTCATCTGGTGGTTTTCTTCTCCTATTGTCTAATGTCCAGAGGAAGATTTATACTATTTTCTGTGTATAAATCATAATTTATGTACAAATGTCACCAGTTTAGAGGAACTTAATTAATTTACTATTAAGCAGAAGCTTTCTCATTATTTTCCATTTGAACATGCTAAACACTGAATACTGGAGGTGTGCATTATTTTTTTTTTTATTTAAATTTATCGACATTACGTCAAATGTCAGCATGGGAAAATTGATTATTTGTGGATTTTCATAATTTTCTAATTAATTTTATAAAGACATTTTTTTTTTACTGACAAAGAAGGTTAATGAAGACTGTTAGGTGAACTGGTAGGGTGAGTAAACTATGTAATTTCTCGTTCTCACACACTCGCTTATAAAAGATAATTATATAATTCAGCTTATAATAACACATTCTGCATCTGTACTTAATCTAGAAAATCCAATGAAGATATTGGTCCATTTGTGAGATTGTTATGATTATTTGTAAGGATAAGCCGCCTTTGTAACCGAGATGAACGTACCTACTTTTTGTCCCAAGAGAAATTTTTGAAAAGTATATTATTTTGTACACGAATATAAGGGACCAAGAATTAAATATATAGATGAGTTCCAAAATATATCAGATACGCCTTAGATCCAATGACCCTGTTCACACAGGACTGACGGACTGGATTTTTTTTTGACGTTTACAGGCAAGGAAGGTAGCCGAGAGGTGACATATTACGGCAATCTGGATTTCCAGATTTTCTAAAATTTTCTGAATTTTGTTTGACATTTGGAAATGTTAATCGATGTCATTCGATGAAGAGATGGAAAATATATAAAAAAAATTAAGAATTTACGAAGGAAACAAAAGAAAAACGAAAGCAAACTAATTTAGTTGCTTTAAAAAGCATTATTTTTGTTGTGAAAAGAATTACTTGTCGAAAATCAAATCAGTTTAATTGGCGCTTATAACTAATACATATGTCAAAAAAGTCTGGAAGTGTTCAGACTGGACTATCAATCTGGACACGGAAACGTCTAAAAAAAAATTAACTCCTGTGAATAGGGTCAAAGTTATAACTTCCAAATTTCAAACTAGAAAATATTGAAAAAGTCGCAAGTTTCTGAATGCATCCCAACTGAGCAAATTACGTGTCGATAACTTTTTCGATGCTTTATTTTTACATTTAAAATTTTTTCGGAACAGCTTAAGTTCCGCCTTTAGCTCTACGTCTATTTCTCTCAGTTTTTAAAAATTGTCTTTTTATAGATAAATTTAGTTATCTTTTAAAAACATCGGTGGATTTGCCACACGATTACGAAACGTTATACTTATGTAAAGTAAAATGTACGGAAATCATCAAGGTTCCATTACCGATGCTATTTTTTGACGTTTTGCAACTCAAACTATGGCTAAGTTCCAAAATGTAAAAAAAAAATACTTTCGATGAGGTAGTACTATTTTTTTTGATGCGCATCTGCAACGCAACTTCGATAGACTGTATACATTTTACATTGAATTGCCAAAATAAAATGAAAAACGTTGAATGAAAAATAAATTTAAATGAGTGATTTGAATGTCAAATAAAAGCATCGAAAAAATTATCGATGCATAGTTTGCTCAGTTGATGCGCATCGATAACGTTTAGGATACTTTAGAAACTTGCGACTTTGTCAAAACTTTCTCATTTGATTTTTGGAACTTATGACTTTGCATCTATGACGCATCGGGTACATTTTGGAACTCTACTCCTATTTTTACCTACAGTAGTCTCAAAAATTTATTCCGAGATGATGTCAAAAAACAAATGTGATTCTAGTTTTTGTTTCTATGGCCTTTACTGCATCGTACCACAGTAATGATTTTTGGAATCACAAAGGTAGTAAGTCTAAAAGATCATTTTTGTCTTCAGTTGCCATTTTTAACCAAAAACTCCTAAGCAAGGCCAGAAACTTTCTGGTGAACTAGACTGAAGATTAATTGATCTTCGATCGTTAAACAGAATTATTGCTATTTTGAGAGGTTTTATTCTGAGCTGATTTTGACACCAAGATTTGATTTGAGGAAATTTAGACCAGTCTGCTAATACCACTTATTCGTGAGATAATTCAAAATACATTGGACACCTTGTTCCCTTAAGACAGATTTTAACCGAAAGGTTTAAAAAGATCACTTACTATGACCACTATCTATAAATTGAATCTATTTAAGAATCTATCGCAAAGGCACAAAGCTTAAAAAAATTTCTTATTTGAGAAGCCTTTTCATAACAGTTTTAGGCACTGAGGCGCCAAAAAAGAAAGAAATATTAGATGTTGTCTAGGAATTGAACCTCGAACTCCTCACTCCGTAGTGCAATGCCCTAACCACTTGAGCCACTTGAGCTACGATGCCCACTTTGGAAGTTCGACCAGTACATACTTTCATACCTTAGACGTACATATGTATGTATATGTATATTCGGCCTGAATGGCTTGATGCCCTAACGACCAGTACATACTTTCATACCTTAGACGTACATACAGTGGTGGACACGTAAATAGCACACTTGCACTTCTATCAATAAAAAGACAATTTGGCAGCATGAACCAAATATAATACTTTTTATTTTTATTAATTTTTTATTAGAGTTCAAAGCGTTTATTTAATTCACAAAAAGATGAGATTATTTTCCTGAAAATACCAATTTATACACACATTTATAAAAATATGTCTGGCCACATAAATAGCACATTATATTATATTGCATTGAAATCGTGAAATACCTTTTCAGACAAACAGTAGAAGTTAGTATTTTGTTGGAAATCCTTTGTTCTTCAACACAGCTACTCATCGTCTTGAAAGACGCTGTAGACTGGGCTGGCCACTCTAAGACGCTCACATTTTGCTCGCTAAGGTAACCCTTCACAAGGCGAGAAGTGTACTTATGATCGTTGTCATCCATAAATCGGCATATTAGTGGAATATTTTTCTCGGCAAAGGGGATTATGAGGTCTTTAATAATCCCTTTATAGACGTGTTGATCCTTTTTCGAGTCTATTTTCAAAATTGTACCCACCCCATGCCATGAAAAAGCAGCCTATACCATCACACTTCCTCCACCGTGTTGCACTGTTTTCAGTGTGTATCTCGGATGGTGTTGTTGATTAGGTGGACCCCAAATATACCTTTTTCCATCCGATCCGAAGCTGTAGAACTTAGATTCATCACTCCACAGTACATTTTTCCAAAAAGACATCGGTTTGTTAATGAGTGCTTTAGGAAACGACTTTCTCAGTTTTAACTTTTTCTTAGTCACAAGTGACATTCTTTGCGCAATGCATCTTCTCAAGTTTTTTTTGATGCAGACGTCTTCTTACAGTTCTATCTGACACACTAATGGAATGATTTACGAAAATACTGTTCCTTATTTCTTTAGAGCTCCAAAATGGGTTGGCGGTACTAGGTCTGTAGATCAGACTGTCCTCTTTCTCTGTGGTTAGCCTTGCCCTTGAAGCTCTTGCAATAACAATAGAGCTCCACATGATGGAAGGCATTGTAAATAACTTTTCGGGAACATTGTAGCTGCTTAGATATTTCTGTTACCGAAGTACCGTTAGTTTTCATATTGCAGGTTATCTCCCGTCTCTGTTCTGAGAAATGTGGTCTTCTTCCCATCTCTAGGTAAATGTTTTGATATTTAATCTTACTGCAAACTAATGACAAGCTACTTACCTTCAAATAAATTTATTAATAATAATTCAACAATAACAAAATATAACTAAAAGCCCTAAAGGAAATGTGTGCTATTTACGTGGCCAGAAAAAAACACGTCCATGCAAGGGATTCAGCCTTATAGCATTGAATGCAGCTGACTTATTAACCCTTAAATGGTCTTAGCATAATTTTTAGAACCACAGTCAGATGTTTGCAACTTGCAATTTATTTCTTGCATCGATATGTTTTACTTCACCGTACCACACTAACGATTTTTGGAATTACAAAGATAATAAGTCGAAAGGATCATCTTTGTCTTCAGTTGCCATTTTTAGTCAAAAACTCCTAAGCAAGGCCAGAAACTTTCTGGTGATTTAGATTGAAGATTGATTGATTTTTGATTGGTAAACAGAATGATTGCTATTTTGTGAGTGTTTATTCTGAGCTGTTTTTGACACCAAGATTTGATTTAAGGAAATTTGAACCAGTCTGCTTATATCACTCATTCGTGAGATAATTCAAAGTACATTGGACACCTTGTTCCCTTAAGGATATATTTTAACAGAAAGGTTTAAAAAGATCTCTTACGATGATCACTATCAAGAAATTGAATCTATTTACGAATCTATCGCAAAGGCACAAAGCTAAAAAAAATTCTTATTTGAGAAGCCTTTATTTGTCATACGCTCGCGAGAGACCCCAAGAAAGAAAGAAATATTAGGTGTTGTCTGGGAATTGAACCTCGAATTCCTCGCTCCGTAGTGCAACGCCCTAAGCACTTGAGCCACTTGAGACACGGCGCCCACTTTGGAAGTTCGACCAGTTCATACTTGCATACCTTAGGCGTACATATATATTCCACCTGAATGGCTTGATGCCCTAAGGAGTTCTCTTAGCATTTACGATGCCATACTGCTGTGCTGATAGGAAAACCAACTTGTCTTCTATAGATTTTGTTAACTTCATATCCTCATCACAAAACGATAATGTCGGTACTTTATAAATGTGAAAGTACCACCAGCTCTGCTTAGCTTATAGCAAAAGCCTACAGAAATCATCGAAACAGTTTCTAAACTGATTGCTTCATTAAAGCTACCAAATTGTCAACATCTCATTACCAATCCACAAAAACACTTACCAGTCTTTACTGAGTATCTATAGGCAGTGTATAGGCTCGATAATCCATACCGCAGCTCTGTAGTAAAATTCACGTCAAGAGCTTCCACTGCACCTAAAAATATTTAACAGTATCTTTAGGCTGCTTCACTGTATCACGTGACTTTCATTTCTTGCAGTTCTCATGACTGAAATGACCTTTTCAAAAACCAAAACAATAACATCACGAAAGCTGATTACCATTCCCTAAGTCGCCATTAGAATGCGTTAACAAAAGAAAATCGTCTGAATAGTGCCATCTACTTAAGCCTCTGATTAGGTCGACATGAAAATCGTCACAACTTTGTTGTCTATCATGCCGCAACTGGAGAAGTGCCAACCCCCCTACCACCTGTTACGAATGTTAACTAGTAGACGGTCATAAAATACCTTTAGTCCATAAAACTTGAAATCTTACACCGCGACAGGGGCCCATTAAAACTCAACTAGCGTCAAACGAATCCATGGCCAGAGAAAGAGAAAAGAAAGCCAAACACACCAATTCATCTAGAATTGAAGGAAAAGTGTTACGACCCACTTACGCCATAGACAAGTCAAACAACTTCCAGTGGACGACGACAACGACGACGGGCTATTACAACCAACCACCTCTGATAGCCATCTAATCTAGTGCTCTTGTCAGCGCCTGTCATACTGTGGGTGTGTGTGTCTGTGTGAGGGAAAATTGTACCGGCTTCTGCATTCAAAGTGGTAACGTTAATTATATCTTTGCTTGGGTTGAGAAAATTTTTGCATTTCCTTCTGTTGGTACAACTATTAACATTTTCTAATAATTGTCGCCTCGGAGAGTAGTGAAAAGAAAACATGAAACAAGACTAGATTACATATTCATCACAGCTTGGTCCGGGGAGCCCACACGGTGTCCACTCATGTGACGGACGGGCAGTTAACATTTCCGGTTGGGCGGTGTGAAAAATGGTTTTCACCCGCAGAGACCGAAAAGTTCAGTCGGTCAACGACATACAAATAGCGAACTAGATTGTGTACTCATATAGGGGCGGAAGGAAATTTTGCTTCTTGGTGCCGGGCGGGGTTGTATACCGAATCAGGGGGGTGAGGCAAGTCTGGTAGAGAAAATAGAATCTTTCATCTGAAACAGGTCTAGTGTGATGGCGTGGTCACATTGTATCTAGATACATACATACATACATACATACATATGCGTGGCTGGTGAGTATGTATGTCTGGATGTTTTGTGAACGAGAAAATTGGGAAAAATTATGACGCCCTTTAGTACTGAACTTTTTTTCTTTCTTTATTTGGGTCTGAATTTGTTTTTTACGGTGAAATGCATGTGACCTTTGATAACCACGAGTGAACACACCGACACGTGGATTAGGGGGGGACTTTGCTGTTTGCCACATAAACGGTTTTGATGCGATCAAAAGTAGAACCCAAGATGTAAGAGATGAAAATGAGGGATGTCATGTTTGGATTGAGTTGAATTGGAAACGAAATGATTTATTTAAATTTCCGGTACGTTGTGCTTCTGAGAACAGTCAAACCGTTGATGGATTTTTGTTTGATATTTTGGCTTTGACGATAAAGATTAAAAAATAAAAAAAAAAATAAAAAACGTTACTTCATCTAGAAATCATTACCAGTTATGTAAATATGTATAGATACTTATATTTCTGCGAAATCAGTTGGTAATGTGACAAGAAACACACAGTGGGCAGAGTAGGGATGATTTGTTTAACCGCAGTTTTCTATTTGATGTGTTTTCTGGGAAACCAGTAATATATTTTAATTTCCTTGCCTAGCATGAAAAATTCTGTTTTGTTTTTGTTTTTGCGTCACAAATCAGTTGTAATGAGATGTGATTTAAAAAGTTGGAAATTTAATGCATACAGAAAAAAAATTTGTTCTGGCCTTGGGGTTTATATTTACTTAGGGTATTATAACTTTTCACGGGGCATGGGAACTAAAGGTCAGTCAACAAACAGTTCGATAATTTGATAGCATTTACGTGCCTGGAACTCATTCTCGTTCTATCAATTCGCTGAGGTGATAAATAGGGATTATTGTTCTTATATTTCTGTAGAGTGACTATAATTTTTTTATAATTACGCAGGCATAAGAGTCGGACTTTCATTGTGGGTAGTTTCCTGTTTTTCTCCTTGAAGAACTTATTTCTGGGTAGTTCTTATGTTGAAAAAAACCGCATTACTTTAGTTTATTCTTTATTCGGCGCCAAGACAACCAAGCAAATGATCAGAACTTTGGTTTTTTAGAAAATACCTATTGGCAGTTTTTACATATGTACATATGTATATACATATTCGTTTGTCTGAACCCTATGCGATATCATTTAAAAATAACTATCTATATAATGGGAGGAGGAAATTCAAGGAAATTAACTCCCAAAGTAGGTAAAACGATCAACTCATACGACTCTTTAACTGGCAAATACCTAAGACTTTTAGTAGAAGTCTTCGTCGAAAGACTCTTATGTAAGTTATGTTAGGATTGATTGTTAAGCTATAGCAAATGCAGCCACAATTAAACTAGAATAGGTCCATTGTGATGTGCCAGGTTCTAGTATTCTCAATCTACTCGTTGAACGAACAGGAGCTTAATATCAAGGGCTGGAGGCGGTTAATGCTTTTGTTAGCGAGTTCATCGAGGTTGTCGAAGAAGTATTCTGCGGTATAGTTTTCTTTGAGTTGAGAAATCTTGACTCTTCCTCTTCCTCATACATGCACCTTCTTTAGGAACATCCTATAATTGTTCTCTTTACTCTTATTAAACTGTTGGAGAACTTGTGATCCAGCTTGGGCTAGATCTGTTTCGTGATGGATCACGTGGTGCAGTTCAACCACCTAAGGTTAATAGTGTTTATCGCAATTTGTTTCATTAAGAGTTTGCAAGTATCGAGGGGCATATTGAGATTCCCTTCTCATGTAGAATCGATAGATTTGTGCAATGCATGGCGAGCTTGTCGGTCATGGTATTACCTATAATGTATGTATGTATCTATGGGCCGACAACCAAAAAAGGTGAATTTTGAATTGTTCCCCCATTTTGTTAAGAGATAAGTCCCAATTTCAGGGCAACTCTGGAATTGAAGCTGACCGAATCCATGGATTTAATCGCGGCTTGACTATTCGTAAAAATGGTTACATCCCTCGCGGATATCACATTGTACTTTAGCCACGACGGGGACTCCTTTATTCCCAAAATTTCCTCCTAGGACATGGTATAGTGACTAGGAAGGCGGAAGAAGATCTTACAGAAAAATATTGGGAGAAAACACCTCCACCCACTCCTCTAGGATGAAGCCTAAGAAATTGAGGAGACTCGTTTAGTTTTGCAGGGTTAAAGTTGGAAATTTTATATTTCCTTGCGAAGAGGACCAGTTTGGTTTTCTGATGATTGACCTGCAGTCCGCAGTTTTTAGTTCATCTAGAGATCTAAGCATATTGGTGTTTTTCTGAGATATATGTAGGTATAGCAACGTCATCTGCTGCATACCCATTACATTGTACATTCCAGAATTAGAAGCACTTCGTTCACCACTATATTTCAAAGAAGATCTTGAGAGACCACCCCCAGCTTTGAGTTGATGAACCTGTTAATAAGCAACTGGTTCACCAGTGCGCCAATCAACGTCGCAATATAATTACAACTTTTGAAGATTACAATTAACCAAGGAAGGATTAGGACGTCATACCGTTGATGTTCGGCTGGTATTATACCATCTGGTCCAAGAGACTTGAATTGCTTAAAACGCTTATTGATCAAAGAGCGAAGAAGTTACTTGCTTTTTGTAACAAGATACTAGGGGCTGCTTAACACTGACCTTGCCGAGATCTCAGTTATACCCTAAATGACATTGCAGCTATTTAAAAAGTGGGAATCCAGTAATAGATCCAGAGATTCTGCACATATCTGCTCGAAAGACAGTTAGACCCAAGGAAACCCTGAAAAAGTTATGTATTTATATTAGACTACCTATATAACAGTCGGAGAGTTATTAAATATTTTTGCAAGCTATTTGCAATTAAACTCTGTTGAGGTCATCTCAGTTGTTTTAGGCGTTAAGACCTTGTGAAGTTGGACAAATAAATCATTTCGTCAAATTTGTAGAAGACACAAATCGTTAAAATGTTCCTCTGCTTTTCGGGTTTTGGAAGAAACGATGTTTTTTTTAACTAACTTGAACTTATACTACGAAGGTCTATTCAATCAAACCCTCCAAATGTTACAAAGATAGCTCCTTAATCATTGATTGACACACTGAAATGAGGTTTAAGCTCTAGATTGTACCTCCCCAAACTTTGTACCAATTTGTTTCTCCAAAGGCATATTGACAACTCAGTTGATGATAACGTGTTTCATGTCAGGGCTTCTATACATTGTAAAGGTAGAACCCTAAGGCAGGACCTAATAAAGGTATTAGGTAGAACCCAGTATCACACCAGTCTTTTTTGTTCTTATTTCATAGATTTAGGGCGGCAGTTTGAAGAACAACCTCTCGGAGCACTTCAATCTCCTGCAAGATCTTTTATGCTAAACCTTTCAAAGATGATGTGTATGGGCAGGCAGGCTGTTATTTTGATTTTTTTTTTTTGCCAAACATAGGAAATATAGCTTTAGGGCACTGGCAGCCGTAATGTTAATGTTCGCCTTCCAAAACGTCTATATGTGGAATAGATTTCTATTTGTCAAAGCATCTCCTGCTGACATTGAATTTTTTTTTCGTCTTTCATACCAAATAAGTTATTGTGGGTTAACTCTCAAATGATCAAAATCAACTTTAGTAGGATTGAGTGCATGTAATTATTATATCCGTAAAATCATTACTATGCAGTTTTATAGCTCAGATGAGCTTCATCAAAATCATAGGGAACTATGAACTATTAACTCCGTTTCCTCTCCGACCGAAATCCTTCGATTGATACCTCAATTTAGATGGTACACTGACTGTTCAAAAATGTCAAATGGGAAACGAATCGGAATTTTCGACCCTAATTACACATTGTTTGCTTGGAAAATAGAAGTAAATCGTCCTCTACTTCTATCTTCCAAGCAGAGGTTTCTGCTATCGAGCTCTGTGGCAGAGATTGGACCAGAAGTAACCTCCGACGATCACACATAAATATTTTGTCAGATAGCCAAGAAGCTCTAAAAGCCTTCATATCCTCTGACCTCTGAAATCCAAGCTGGTTTGAAACAGTCATTAAATACTCCTAAAGCTAGATGTACACAATAAAATCACGTTAACATGGGTACTAGGACACGGAATCCCTGGCAATAAAGCTGCTGACTAACTTTCCAGATCCCATGCCCAGTCGTCATTTATTACCCCCGAACAAACGAAAGAGAATCCAGCAATGACCAAATATAACACTAAGATCCTGATGAACTTCCTTACTGGCTATTGCGCCCTCAAATACCACCGCGAGAAAATTGGTATTAGCCAATCCAACATATGTTGACTATGCTTTGAGAGCATTGAAACTGATGAACGTATCTTATGTGAATGTTACGCCATTGTTATGTTCAAACACTTCCATAAAGCCTTCACTTTGTCTTCTGTTCTCACATCCTGCTCAGGTCGAGTAAACCTAAGTTTTATTCATGAACCTGATTTCAGCTAGTAGGTTTACCCACACAGTGTCTTTAAGGGTATAACACAAAAGGCATCTATGAGGTCGCAGCGTTTCTTAAGACAATTTCAAAACCTTTCATCCCGAATATCTTTAAAATAAAAATTCCATTTCCATCCTTCGTGCAGTCAAATCTTTGGAGATAACCTACGTCATTATCTAGTCTGCATCATTACTATTTTTGAAGTTTCGGTTCGTCAGTGCTTTCTAGCCAGTGAGTACTAGTCTCAAAACCGATTTTATAACCGATCGATTAAAAAGACACATTTTTTTCCGAGTGTCCTTTTTACCAATTTTCCGTGCCATCAGAACATTTGTTAGAAGAATGTTGATGCACTCAGACGTATGTATTGTAAAAAATAAATATATTGTCCAATTATTTCTACCAATAGGTACTTTTCAAAAATTTCTTTCAAACCTTTAAACATAATAAGAAGCATATGATACCAGCAATATTTTCTTAGGAAGCATTTTTATAATGTGCCTACACACATAGGTATTCATGAAATTCCTTATAAAAAAAAAAAACGCCCAAGATAAGATAAAGAGAACAAATATTCTCGAAATAATTTAAAAATGATTTCAAATTTTTTCATAAATAAATGAATTATTCAAAACCTTCCCTCCTTTTGCGTCAATTAACAAGCATTTCCCTTCTTTTACAATTAATTCTTCAGCGAATTGCTTAATAAAATAGAAAATTTCATCATCATTAGCTTTCGTAAATGAAATTTCAATTTCTTGCCATTGACCACAAAGGGGACTGCTAGAATTTAACATCAAACTCAACATTAACATAAATAAGTTATTATTTTATTTTCTATGTTTAATTTTTGCGGTCCCATGCAGAAGGGTGTGCAGGACGCGCAGCATGGTAAACACAGAATATCACCGCAAAAGTTGGTAATTTCAACTTTTTGACTTTTTCATCGTCAAAATTTAATTTATGCGGATTCCATTTTTTTTTTGTTTTTTCGTTACTGTGTGTAAAAAAAAAGTTACCCGCCACCAATACCGCCGCAGACTATGGCATTAACGAAGCGCCATAAACAATATAATTGTAAATAATTGTGATCATCATCAGCGGACGGAAATCATTTTGTGTAAGTTTTATTTTTTTTTTGCTTTTGCTGCTCGTTAACAGCCTTGAAAATTAAAAAAAAAAAAATCAGTAGCTATTAAATGGTGGTGGGTATATTTTTTTTTTCTGTCTAATGTTCTTTTATAATTTTTTGTTATTTTTTTTTTTTTAGGGCGAATATAATTGTTTTAGTGTGGAACAATTTTCACAGCTAATTTTGTTGTGTTTATGATAAATTGGAAGAGAATGAAAATGCACAAAAATGTCCTGAGAACTGGGTTATTAGCGATTCGTTCTGTTGCTATGAGCAGAAATGTTAGATGGCAACGGTTTCATTCAAATTGATTTGTTAAAGAACTGAGAGCATACACGGAATTAAGCTTAAGTTTATAAAAAAAAAACAGAAACAACAAAATTGTCTTATATTTTTTTTTAACCGACAATCTGTAATCTACGACAGACAAGGTAGTTTTGTATGGGATTTTAAGGATGCAATTAACCGCTCTATTGCTCTTTATCTGGGCCTCCAATAACAAGCCTCTCCAGTTAGCCCGGTCCTTAGCTGACTCCAATTGCGCACTCCAAGTCGGATAAGGTCTCCTTCTTCCTTGCACGCGCCATCTAAGGCGAGGTCTTTCTCTACTGCGTTGTCCCTTCGCATACGGGATCGAATATCCAACGAAGAATTTTTCTTTCGAAACTATCCAAAATCTGCTATGCTTTCCTGCTTATCGTCCAACACTCGGCTCCATGCAGCAGAACTGGCAGGATCAAAGTTTAGTAGATTATACATTTCGTCTACCGAGTTAGGAGTTTTGAACCCATTTGTTTCGCCAAACTGAAGTAGCAGCGGTTTTCTACGGTAAGTCTTCGTCGAATCTCCACTAAGGTGTCACTTATGTAGCTAATATTTAATCCGAGGTAGGTAAACTCCTTAACCACTTCAATGTTACTGTTGCCAACAGTGATGTTTTGTCCTATAAGGTGGACATATACTTCATTGTTTGTTAACAACATGTACTTGCTTTTGTCCTCATTCACTTCAAGGCTAACTCGTTTCGCATGTTCTTCAATTGCCGTAAAAGCCTCTAAAACGGCGCGCTGCGAGCGACAGATGATGTCGATGTTATCTACGTATGCCAGCAGCTGGACAGATTTGTTAAAGATAGTGCCTTCCGCATTAACACTTGCCCTGCGCACTATCTGTTCCAGCACGAGATTGAACAGTCACATGATAGCGCTTCTCCTTGTCGAAATTTGATGTATGTTTGGTGTAGTTCAGAAGAACTATTTCCGAAATACACGTTGTACCGCCTGTTTTCCAGCGTCACTCGGCACAGCTGGATCAGTTTAGCCGGTATTCCGGCCATCGCCTTGTGCAGCTCAAGTCGATGAATGCTATCATTTGCGGCTTTGAAGTGTATGAAGAGATGGTGAGTCTCGGCTTGAAATTCTTTGGTCTTTTCCAGGATCTGACTTAGTGTGAAAATTAGGTATATCGTCGATCTGCAGGGCCGGAGGCTTTACTGTGTTGATAAGTGTGCTTCAGAAAGGCTCCAGACGTTCATAAAGTACGTCGGATAGGATCTTATATGCAACATTAAGCAGGGATATGCTTCGGTAGTTCTTACAAGACAAAGGATCGCTTTTTTGAAGATGGGGCATATAGCTGCTGATAGTCCAGTCATCGAGCATGGCTTCATCCACCCATACTTGGTTGATGATTTGGTGCATGAACCCTACCAAAGCATCAACAACATGTTTGATAAGCTCTGCTGGTAGACCATCAGAGCTGGCGGCCTTGTGGTTCTTCAGCTTTTTGATAGCTGAGCCGACCTCTTAGAAATGGGGAGGGGGGATGGATTCTTTATTGACTGGATGCGGGTTCTCTTTTTGCCCTATCACCCTTTCTACCTGATGCCTATTAACTAGCTGCTGGAAGTGCTGCTTAAACACATCTACTATTCCCTGTGCTTCGGTGACTTTAAGCCAGCTGTCCGTTTGCAGCTTCTTATCGTTTGATGGTGGAGTACTGAATTTAGCTGCAACAAGAAAATGGTCAGAGTCGACGTTTGTCCCTCTGAACGTTTGAACATTCAGAATGTTGGGCGCGTGGAGAGTGCCAGGTTGCTGTGTGAATTCGTAGTCTTGGAAATCTAGTGCTACTTATCACCGTATTACGAGCTGCTGCATAATCGATTAGCTGGCAGCCGTTATCTGATGTCATGTCGTGGAGGCTGTGCTTTCCAACTAATCCGCCGAAGATGTTTTCTTTACCGTTTTTAGCATTGAAGTCCCCGAGTATGATTTTGACATCATACTCCGGACAGGATCCGTAGGTTCCGTCCAGGAGATCATAGAACTTCTCCTTCAGGTTTGTCTTTAACTTTGTCGGTGTGCACATATTATGCTGATGTTTGAAATGTTGTTGTTGTGTCAGCGATCTCTGATCGGCTTAAAGTCAATTATCACAGCCGATTTCCCACGACGAATCCGCATCGTAACATGTGCAGTCTTTTGTGACAGCTGTAATAAATGTCGCAATTTTTCCGTTTTTGAATACCTGGTCGTATCCATCGTATTTCCTGAATCGCGGTAATATCTGCCTTGTACCTTGTGAGGACAGATTCAAGCTTTTGAATAGCGACAGGAGTGTATAGTGTACACACATACGTTCCAGGTGCATACTCTTAGTTCATAGTGCATGGACGTTCCGAATCCTGATATTAAATGAGGTGGTGGTTATCCGAGGCTGGTGTATCTCTTATAACTAGCATTTTTTACGTGGTAAGGAAGTTACCCCGATGGCACAACCCCCATCCCATTGATGTCTATTCTACCGAAGTTGATAGGTAGTTTCTTCTGATATTTCAACCGGACGTGATCTTCTAAGAGTTCAAAAAAACTATGCATAGTATGCAGATCCCTTAACTGAGGCTGTGGTAGATTTTAATTTGGAAAATGTGCCGTCTTGTATCTTTAGTTCAAAGAAACTACGTATAGTTAATAAAGTATAGCTAATAAAGTCATCCACATTCGGGGCTTAAAATTACATTGTACCTATTGAATTATTTAAGTGGCTGACCCCCATGCGAAATACTGCGGACTTCAATCCTTACAAACACTAGAACATAGAACAACTAATCCAATATGTATGTACTAAACTTATTAGTAATCATATACGGTGCCAAAGTCATCATAGTTTATTTTATTTTAAACTCTGCACTAGTCTGGGAGATACTTACGATGTCAGCTTATGTATGTCGAAATATATACTGTCGGGTTTAAGTACGTCGAAATATCTTTGATTCAGAAATGATGCCTTGGAGAATTTTCCGAAAATAATTAAATACTTCTTAATGAATTCCTTAATCATCTTTTTTTAGTACTAGCTTCCTCCATACCTTATTAAAATAAAAAACACCCCATCCTAAATAATTGCTCCTAAGTATGTATATATGTTTTTCTGAGTTTACTTACAGTAATGATTTTTTTTTTCTTTCTCTTTTCAGGTATGTACACCTCATTACGATTCAAATCAATTAAAGTAAGTTCTTGAGCTGCAAACTACCAGTCATTGCAATTCATCTTTTTTTAAAAAAAAAAAACCCCCTTCGTAAATCTCAGTTTCAAAAGACGAGCTACAAACAATGTCGATAATTATATGTATATCTAAACACAACTTTCACGAATGTACTTCATTAATAATAAGTAATTACCGACTCGTTGAAAATTTTCTCCATTACAATTTTGCTCTCATAATAGTTGTTAGGTTCACCCTCTAAATTTCCGATGAAACCTCTCCAACTGATTTGTTGTAAACTTTAATTAGCCTTGCACCCATGTACGAGTATATCGTCGTCGTCGACAGACAAACGCATTATTGCCCGCAGACAGCCAATAGTTTGAATGCAAATTAATTAGAACAATTTATTAGGGAGCCAGAAATCAATAGACTGTCAGTAGACAGTCATCTAGATGCAGCACCCATGTAATGAATATCTGATGGCAATTAAACTGTTTATAATGTCAAGTGGAATTAACATATCTTTCCATACAAAATTATTATTATCCTGTGTGAGAAGCATGAGTTAGCTCTAAGTACTACATTCATACATTGATGTTTATCTTGAGGAGCATTAATATGCCTGCGGTTACATATAGACTGTCGACATTTATTTTCAAATTAACTTCAGATTAGACTTTAGGAAGCACTTATTAAACTCGAACGGTGCTAATTGAAAAGAAGCATTTATTTTTTCGTTTGCGTATTTAATACATACATATGTAGTTGAATTTTAATTATCATGACTAGGACATACCAACCAAAAAAAAAAGAAATTCACAACTGAATAACAACACAAAAGGATTCCATGAATTCCCCCAAAAAATACCACAAAAACCCCAAAAACAATCAGAAATCAACTCTATGACTGTTGAAAGTCCTACCCAAGTAGAATATGTACGGTGAATGTGGTTAGCGCTTCTGGCCAAATCCAACTCCCTGCTGATTGCAGATGCATAGTACAATGAGCTATTGAATTGTTGTGTACAATTGATACTAACGAATACGAAATATGCAGAATATTTTAAAAATCCCATTGATGTTGTTAATTGAAGAGATACATACAAGGATTTTGTAAAAATTAAACCGATTGGATTGCACCGAATTGGTAACAGTATGCAGATCCCTTAACTGAGGTTGTGGTAGATTTTAATTTGGGAAATGTGCCGCCTTGTTGGTGAATACTTAATTGGCCGTGTTCATGTGAAATAATTTCTCTTTTAAGTATTATTATGTCAAAACGTAACAATACAAAAAAAGTAGGTATTACGTCTATAGTCCTTGTAACAATACGTAGCTGATTCAATCAGAACATGAGGATAAAAATTTTTGATATACATACAAGTACATATGTATAAAGTGTGCAACTTTTTGTGAGGAGTCTGTCAGTTTGTACTGGGAGTCTGAATGCAGTATCTATCCGATCCGTAAACGTACGGATTGGCCAATGCAATATATGTCCTTATGCAAACAGATTTTGTCGTTTCTGCAGCTCTTCACCTCGTGAATCGTACAAGTGAACCTTATCTTCTACAGTCTATCTAGATATAATTTCAAATGCAGGCTAAATGGGATTTAAATAAAATTCTGTCTCTAAAGCTGTAGATGTTTGGCAGGCATCATATACATACATACATACATAACTTAAACTTCTGAAAATATGAACCATGAAGTACTTGAAGGTGATAGAAACTACTCCTAGTCTAAGTTCTTCAGTGCATCTGCATTGGCATTTGTGGTTTAATCGTAAGTCTACTAGTAGCAAGTAGATGGATATACATAGATAACCTACGCCTTTGAAAAATGTGCGTGTTTCAGGTGTTTCTACAAGTCTAGATTAACCTTTACAAGTTGACAAAAATTTAATGCTTATCTTGGATTTGGCCTGGTATAAGTATTGTTGTCTGGAAAAGATCGTTTTCTGGAAAAGACAAGTGTGCGCTACATCTCTTATTGGCTAGTCTCGTAACGGTTTGCTCTAGTTTAGATTTAGCTAGGGGAGGCTGAAAAAAGTTAAAGACCATTGTCAGGTCCTATTTGGACAGCTTTCTTGCTAATTCGTCAGTTCGTTCTTTGGATACCGGTGTATCCTGGTATGACAAAGTGATTTGCTGTGAGTGTTGTGAGTTCGTCATGGCATCGTATCACAAATTTGAATTTAAAGATGTCGATGTACATATACATATATATATCGATGACCTCTCTGGAGTGTATTTTCGTAGATAGTTCTCGGGCCACAGAAGCCTGTAGAGATGAAGAAGGAAACCTCGTAGTAGAGTCACAGTCGGTGCTGAGAATATGGAAAAACTTCTTCTGCAGACTGTATAACGGCGACGAAGACCAACATCCCGCTGTCAGGCAGAATGAACCATTATAGCCAAAACTTCCGTCCACCTGACCAAAACGAAGTAAGGATAGCAATATCCAAACTTAAGTCCAACAAGGCTGCTGGACCTGACGGCTTACCAGCCGAGCTATTCAAAGCAGCTGGAAATGACCTGGTAGAGAGCATACACCAACTCATTTCTAAAATTTGGTCAGATGAGTGTATGCCTGATGAATGGAATCTCAGCACCGTTTGCCCGATCCACAAGAAAGGAGATCCCCTCAATTGCGCCAATTACAGAGGTATCAGTCTCCTCAACATCGCGCATAAGATCCTATCGGCCATATTGTGTGAACGTCTGAAACCCTTCGTCAACAACCTGATTGGGCCCTATCAGTGTGTTTTCAGACCAGGAAAGTCCACAATCGATCAAATCTTCACACTTCGACAGATCCTGGAAAAAACCCAAGAAGTCCAAATCGATACCCACCATCTTTTTATCGATTTCAAGGCCGCATATGACAGCATTTATAGAGACGAGTTATACAGAACCATGTCTAGTTTTGGCATCCCTGCCAAACTCGTCAGATTGTGCAGAATGACGATGGAGAATTCTCGCTGCTCCTTCAAGGTCGGTAACGATCTCACCGAGACCTTTGATGTCAAAAAAGGATTTAGACAAGGTGATGCGCTGTCATGTGATTTTTTTAACATCGTTCTTGAAAGAATTGTGCGAAACTCACAAGCCAACACCGGAGGCACAATCTTTCAAAAGTCTGTGCAACTACTAGCGTATGCCGACGATATCGACATTATTGGAAGAACACAGCGGGCTGTCACCGGTGCGTTCGCTAGTATTGAAACAGAAGCTGCCAAAATGGGTTTAACGGTAAACGAGGGCAAAACCAAGTATATGCTGTCAACCAAAAGGGACACGCAACATCGACGAATTGGACAGAACGTCACAATCGACAGCTATAACTTTGAGGTAGTAAGGGACTTTGTCTACCTCGGATCTGCTATCAATTCTGAAAATAACACCTCAGCAGAAATAAAACGAAGAATAACTCTTGCCAATCGCTGTTTCTTTGGGCTGAGAAGGCAATTGAGTAGTAAGGCCCTATCCCGAACAACTAAGGAGACTCTATATAAGACCTTGATCATCCCAGTCCTGCTTTATGGCGCTGAAGCTTGGACTTTATCAAAAGCGGATGAAGATATCCTCGGTCGTTTCGAGAGAAAAATTCTTCGCAAAAAAAAACGGCCTTTGGAGGAGAAGATTCAACGACGAACTATACGAGCTGTACAGCGACAGCGACCTAGTCAAAAAACTGCACATTAGTCGTTTGAGATGGCTAGGACATGTAGAGCGAATGGACACCAGTGCTCCGGCCCGAAGAGTCTTCGAATCACACCCGGAGGGACAACGCAGCAGAGGAAGACCTCGCCTTAGGTGGCGCGCACAAGTTGAAGGGGACCTGAACAAGCTTGGAGTGCGCAACTGGAGGCAGTTAGCTAAGGCCCGAGCTAACTGGAGAGGCTTGTTAGTTGAGGCCCAGGTTCACCCCGAACTGTAGCGCCACCTAAGTAAGTACGTAAGTAAGTTCTCGGGCCGCTTCTGTGATTGTTAATACTTCTGATTAAAACACACTACCGTGGTTTGAAAGTCTACATAATCGAGCAATGACGGGTTCAGATACAATACATAAGTATATTTTTCCTTAGAAGAACGAAACAACTTTTAGGCCTAACTAGATGTCAGATTCGTATTGTCACAGGATTCCTCATTTGGACACTGTCAAGTCAGAAAATACCGTATGTCTATGGGAAAAATTCAAGATAACTCTTGCAGAATGTGCAACGAGGACGAAGAATCAGCAGAACACATTTTATGTCACTGTAACTGTCTAATCAGAACACGTCATCGTCACTTAGGGAAAATGTACCTTGAAGCAGAGGACATATGTATGTATCTGCTAGCTCACTCAAAGATCTTCTAGGATTCATCAGTAACTCGGGTATCATGAGTGAGGTTTAATTCGAGGAAAACACAATCTGTGGCCGCAGTGACTAGCACCCACCTCATATTTTTATTTTAATTTTAATCTTAAGTATATGCCAGATCCCACTTCTTCATCAATTTGGCTTGTGCCCCATTTTTTACAAAAGATTTTCCTGCACGTATACAAGGCTATAAATACTTTTCTTATTCTTTCTGACATGTACTCTTTCCAAGTCAGCTTATGGTCAAGTATACATTCCAAGTTCAGTGTTGGATACAGTTGAGTCGTTCGCGACCAGTATCCATAGATCAGTATCTCTAGAAGCCTCAACGAAGTCCTGAGTTGATGTCTCTCATTTTACCCATGGATTTAACCTGAGATTACTGGATTCAGATTTCACGTTGCTGAAGCTCCTTCTATTGTATATTCAGGAACGCCGCTAGCGTGAATTTTTCTGATAGAGTGAACCTCATGCAAAACTATCTCAAGAGATCGGCCTGTAGTATAGGCATGTTGGGCTGGGGACAAATTTCTGAGGTTTAGTTTGGAGCTAATGTATAAGTCTATTAACTTTTCAAATGTTTTATGAAGAAAGGAGGTAAGTCTTATTGGCCTAAAGTCTTCTGAGCCCATATGTGAAGGCTCGGGTACTCGCTTTGGGTATGAGAATTACTTTAAATTCTCTCTACCCTAGAGATATATGTACATATGTATGTATATTTGCAATTAAGGCACCCTCAAAAAATTTTCACTATCTGTGAACTGATGTACTCTTTGCAGTTTTGTAGCATCATAGGATGAAATGATGGTACGCAGGAGGTCCTCTTAGCGTATATTGTCTTTTTTTGAAAACCCATTGTTTTAGCTTACACTAATTTGAAATGGCTTCAATCCCATTAGTTGGTAGTCTGATTGTATATTACTTGAAGTGGTATCTAGGATAAGTTATATCATATTAAGTATCTACACTTTTTGTCGATTGTAAGACTAGGTTGTTGTAGTCTCTCGAGTATAAGGTTTAAGTGTTCCCCATTGTTTAAAATTAAATTCAAAATTATACTTAACTTGAAAAGGATCATTTCCCTATGAAGAGCAAAGTGTAATTTATTCAAAATAATATCGATTCAAGTTGACAGACGTGTATTTAAAAATTGAGGGTATTCTACAATCCTGGTATTTAATTCTAAAGATACGGGTGCGATTTGCACCTGTCTCGAATCAAAAACACTTGCGCATTGACATTGGAAATCAATTTCATGATCACCAAACATCAGCCCCGCATGGAAGTTTTTATAAAGTAATTCAACAAATCACCCTAACCAGCAGCGGCAGCAGGGGAATAAATTAATTTTATTTGTCATAAAACTGTTCACACATAAACAATCTGCCTCGTCATTTATAGACTACAAAACATCATCATTAGCATACTAAATATTTGTCCATGTGAAGTGTCACGCTAATACGCAGTTTAGGTCTCTACCCTTCCATGTTACCCGATGAGGGTGTGTAGACACAACAGCCAATTTCAATTTTTATTGAATGAAAGTTTTGAATACATTATGGCATTCGATGTGCCGCCTGTATCTATGTGGTGGAGTGTGGTACTTCATTAGAGATTCAACTGAAATATGCTGCTGCTGACAATAAAACCATAGTCCGTGAAATTTTAGCCATTTTGCCTATAATTACGTTCGCATTGTTTGATCATTTTAACCAGAAATCCGAATATTTGGGTGCACGAGTGCGAATTCAAAGGAACACTCCATCATCAATTAACACAGCTGGTGCTGGTGCTAGCTGTTGCAGTCGGTTTTGCTAATTACAAACTCGTTTTTCAGATACAGAATCATTTTTAACCTTAAAATAGTGGCATGGGGAAATAATCCAGGCACTTTGCGGTTACTGGTACCATAGAATATGACTAAATGTGAAATTTTGTATAATTAATAAATTCTACCATTATGTCACATGATACTGCGATAGTCACCACATGTGACTGGTACGTGTATCTACAGTTTAAAAAAAATTATATTATTATGAAGAAAAGCAAAAAAATCAAAGATCTATCTATGTATCTATATTACGGGAAATCGTGAAAAAAATATTCAAATTCAATCGAATCATGTCATGCATTGTTGATCAAGATTGGTAATGAATGTAATTAATTGTTGCATGAGTGTCAGTTTGACATTTGATGGGGTGCCTGTGATTTTTGCTTGTTGTATAATAAATTATTAAGAATGATGGGTTTGGTGTTTTTTTTTTCCTTTTTAATGACATTTTAAGTATAGAGGATTCAGTCGTGTTCAGGTCAGAAATGGCTGTGATTAGCTAGGTAATTATGGTTTTTCTGTAATTTCTAGGCATGTGCTACTGATAATGAACAATATACATAAATTCAATAGAAACTGTTTGACACTAACAATTCTGTTTGAATAAAAATGACATATAATTTCGATAGCATCGTGTTTTGTATTTTGATTTTATTCTTGGCAATATATAATTTTAACGGTGGCTTCGACATAATAATGACTACTAAGTTCACATCTGTCACTCTGTCATCTAAATCACCTACAGGAACTTGTCAACAAGTGATTTAGAAGAGGCAATAACACTTAGATTTCAATTCAGCGAATCCTACTGAGATACAAAATAAGGTGACTTCATCCATCTATTTACTTAAAGAATATTGTTTGGCAAATTTATGATTGAAAAACACTCTAATTTTTGGTTATTTTCACCATCTGACTTCTATTAACACTGTAATCGTTTTAAATTCATTAATGTATCCATAATCGTGAACAATTAAATATGTTTTGCTTTTCATGGTGATCAGCATCTGCCATCTGATTTGTAGCATGTTAGACTTTAAAATTCGAACCTGGTTTGTGATAAAATATAATTGAGTACTTATCTGTCAAACTTCTGTTCTTCTGTGTTCAGTTTCTTACCCAGAAAGCTCGGTTAGTTTCATCTGAGCACATAGAGCTCAAGCTATTCTTCAAAGAAAAAAAATAAATGCACAAAGTCGAGACCATAAAAAAAACCAACACAAACTACTCTGAACTAATAAATGACAGTTCCCTGTGACATCTCTGAATTTGATGTTTGAAATTTTGACAGTTCTGCGCATAGTGACCTTAGCATAGTTGAAAGTTAAGTTACTTACGAATGCCCACGAACATTTTTATCAAAACAAACCTTAGCTAAATATGAATTTGGTAAAAAAGTAAACCAAGTTCCAGTCGTTCTAGTATGAGAATTGGATGAATTTCACACTGTGGGCAGTGACTAATGGAACAAGGTTCTCTCTAACATACACACATATAGCGGATTATAGATTTGGTCCTAGAATATTTGTGGAGTCGCTCGGTGCTATACTTTTAGTTAGCCGTCGTAATATTTTGCTTTTGGATTGTGTTTGATTCATTTGTAAGCTAAATTTTTGGAGGTTATCCTTACGTATCTCCTTCATATACAGTCAGTCACGAAAGTCTACATACAGCGCTGAAAAGTGCTAAATTTGAATTGAATTTTTGGTTGTTTTCTTTGAATTATTTGAGGATATGATTTGTTTTTGTTTTGAATCATGTTTTTAAACAATAATAATGTTATTTAATAAAACGCAAAATTGAAATTTTGTCTATAAATGAGGATTTAGCACTTTTCAGGGCTGTATGTAGACTTTCGTGACAGACTGTATATTCGGGGCTAGGCGCTGCCTACCATAAACTAATCCTCTCCCCGAAAATACAACTATTGTTCGTGATCTAATCCTAACATTCATTCTTGTTTGTGAATAACAGAGTGAAGTTAGCTGAGATGAATTTCTAACAGTGGGAAGTAAGTCGTTGATGATTTGGCACAAATGTCAATGTTTGACACAAATTTTTCCAATATGGCGCTGCAGATTCAGCATCAGATGAGTGATAAATAAAGACATCCGTTTCATAATATTGTAACGAACCGGCTAACAGCCAATACACGCCTTCACCTCGTCAGCAACAGCCCCAACGATCATCCACTTCCAATGCTGAACTCTGCACTCCCCAAGGTTAAAGATAAGTGCACTAACAACTGGCAAGCTTACCTGGATGTCCTTTGGGTGATAATACTCACCACTTTCACCGAATTAATCACCACCACCTCACGGAAGCCCGGATATTTGTGCCACTGCCACCGGATTTGTGAGGTAACCTACAAAATAATGCTCAGAGGAATGGTTACCAGTATCACCCAGATTTGGAAAGCCGCATACTTACATTCGATGATCACACCTGGGATCTTTGCGTAACTTGAATAAAAATATCGTCAATATGCCGAGATGAAGCCAAACGAAAGTCAACAAAGCTGTTGCATGAAGCAATCAGTCAAGAATATAAGGTGACAGGTCGACTATGGCTGCATTCAAAATAATTCACAGGATGCATCCAACAGTTGTCAAAAGTGTGACCACGTTCATAAAGGCGACATCAGGTGCTATTAAGAAAAGGTGTCATGACATATGCCCCATGAATGGAATGGGAATTTTTCAGCAATTCTAAATCCGGCACAGAAATCGGTGTAAAGGATATGTGAGCGGAAAAAGAGGCGTGTGTATCTGCTGCCTTGTGAACTGCTTAGCTATCTGATAGTATTACTATGTCCCGATTCGTATATTTAAAATTGTATTTATACTGTATTTTTTGGCCCAAAGATGTTGCTGTATCTGATCTACTCTCATCTACTAGGTGAATTGTTATTTGTATAGACAGTTCTCAGTCTTGCTATAAACCACTTTATCGGATGGATACGTCATTCTAGTTTTTTCTTATTCCTAAGCTTCATATGAAAATTTTTGATTCAATATACCTCTTTCTTCCAATTCTACTTTCGATTCGTATGATTAATTTGATTTGTAAGCTCTTTACCTTCCCTTGGTCTCTAGAATGCATTCATTGTCGTATAAATCAGTCATTTATTGAAAGTCAAGCAATATTTGTCTTCCATTTGTGGTGCAGGTTTGTTTGTTCTCTAGTTATTAGGGCTAGCATAGCCACGGTCAGATTAACACTGAAACTAATCAGATACTACAGGTTACAATTTATGAGCTTGGTTTCAATTATTTGGCTGCTTAAACTGTATTTTATAATGCCACTCAGATGCTAAGGCTAATGCTGATTTTATCCAATTTCTATGCATATGTTTCTCGCTCGTAATTGCACATCATCCATATACCTATTCATCTTACTGAGAACTTTCTCATCTGTGGGGATACGAGATCGAATTTTGGTGTTACATAAATGTATTCCTAATTAAACCTTACACTCTTCCTTACGTCCTCTTACTAGAGCACCTCCTCTTCAGATTGCGTATAACTACTTTGAAAACAAAAAAGAAATCGAGTGTTAAGGTATCTCTAGCCCGACAGTTTGACTTAAATCTTATTTGTGCTATTACGTGAACGTGACGGTAGAGCCAGTTTCCTCAAAATCCTTCAAAGTTAACGAAGACGTGATGTTTCCAAAGCAACCACTGTATCTAATACAGAAAGATTTCTTACCCACGAATGGGAAATCTCAGTAATTTGGCCCTAGAACTAAAATAGTAATATCTACTGACAGATGACGCATGTTACATACCGCAGCCTCATGCAACGAACATGATTCGATTCGACATAATACACGTAGAACACTCGCCAACGCGAGACTGTGTATCCATCGGATTCAATTTACATTATAAACAAATCTAATTGAGTTACACATTATTGTTACAGTTAATAAAGTTACAACAAAAATGAGAGAAAAAATAAATAAAAACGAAATCACTTCCACACTTGAAACAGAATCAGCAAAATAATTCATTTTACCCAATTGTTGGGTCCGGTCGGTGTGGTGGTGGTATGGTGGTGGACTGCGCTACTAGTAGCAATGGGTGACCGTCGGTCATTGTTATCGCCGACATCGTCATCATCATCATTCATTGTAAATTAGTGACCGTCGATGTCCATTGGCATAATTTCATTTAAACGTAATTGTCTGTGTGATATATGACAAGCGAGCGCACAGTATTGTGGATACACACAACACACGCGGATGCGGGACATCACACACAGTACAGAGTGGAGGACACTGAAATAAACTGCATCCAACAAACAAACAATGAACCATGTGACCGCATAGATTGTTATTAAATTATTTTGTTGTTTTCGATATAAATAGACGAAAAAAAAATCCAGGAGGAGGGGGAGTGAAACGGGAGGTGAATGAAATCCCATTTTAGTTATTCGGTTTAATTGGCTGTGTTGCTCGGAAAGAGATTAGGATGGATGGATGGAAAGAAAGAACGTCTGACCGCAAGAACATGGAAGATGGAATGCATTAAGCTGACATTCCGTTTTTTTTTTTTTTTTTCGTTATGAAATACTATGCTCTTTAGGGGGTGGTACATGCACTCCTATAGAGACATCAATTAATTTATCTTGTAAACGTAACATCAGAGTGACATCACTGTTCTCTTGTGCTACTAATGGTGGCTATGGTGGACACGATGGATGTCGAGGTGGAGGTCACGTTGAGAAGTAATTGTGTCTCCTTGAACGGAAAGAACGGGTATACAGGTTACGTTGAAATGTGAACATTAGATTACATGTGATACGTGACAGCTTAATCCGATGATGAAAAGGATGGGTTGGAGATTACATGTGAATGGGGGTAGAGATATTGAATTTTCCGGAAAAGGGAAGAATGAGATTTTGACTTTCATGGTGAGTAGGGAGTAGAAGAGGTTGTAGTGGATTACATGAACCTTGGTAGTGGAATGTATGTATTTAAATCAAGGAGTAGGTGAAGGTTACTCAGGTTGTATGAAAGTTATGAAAGAGAAACGAGACATTTAGGTGTATACTAACATGTGAAAGATATCACTAATCTGTAGGTTTTTGTATGTTCCTCTATCCTTTAACATAGATACCTCAATGTATATCGATTTGCAATAGTTTACTCCATACAGAATAAAAGGGCAAAAGTTTTGAGTCACTTTTGAGTCACAAACTGTCCCTATAAGATCAGTTCTCAAACTGATGGAAAACTAGATTAGAAAGCAGTCTAACCATAATACTGATACTGGGAACTCTTTGTAAGAAAATTCTCGAAATACAAAAGAATTTTATTTATCTAAATTTGAATATATAGATTAAACAAGCTTCACTACTTAAATAGATCTATAGTGTCCCCTCGATTTGGAGATCTAGTCGTTTGGATTGTCGAAGATAGGCATGTTATCCTGAATAATTACATTGCAAATGAGGAGATAACTTTAGGAGATCTGTATCTGACAACTATCAGTTCTACCAGGAGCAATTTTTTTGTTATTCAGAGCACTAAACTTTGAGAAGAGATATGCAGATCGATCTCCAATATCAATAAGATCTTCCATAAGTTCGCAATGTCCAGTTGGCTCTTACTTATGTTTGTACGCGTTACGATATTTCCGGGAAGCCCTACGTTATGGCCTAATAAGGCTGGTTTGTTCCAAAACAGGGGCCTATTTCCTCTTTCCTTTTTTCCCAGTTTGAAGTGGCGGCTTGTCATCGTTTTAACTTTCACTTTCTTTAAAAACTTTTTCATATCTCAATCAGCATTGGAGAACTTGCTCTTGAAGATGAGGTCTCATTAGAATCAATTGGATATGTCATTCAATTTTCCATACTCGAGGAACTAAGATCAAAATCCTGCTCTCCTACCGTAATTACTAAGTTGGTACTTAGGTTTTTCTGTTGGCTACCAATTCAATTGATTGATGTACAACAAATACTGATCGATCTCATCCATCAATTACAAACTTCACTCCTTGTCAGAAGCATTTCCTAGTTTGAATTTTTACACAAAGATCAAATGCATGAATTGCTCAGAGCTCAGAATTTTTTGAGGCTACGTTCGAGACGAGTTGAGGCCCAGGTCCAACCTAGACTGTAGCGCCACCTAAGTAATTTCGAGACAAGAAGCTATAAATGAGGCCATTATTGTGACATTAAAAGTATGTTATGATATCTGTAAAAGTCGAGGAGATTAAAATAGTATACATTCGATCCCAAATCCAAGAACCTACTTAGTTTTACAAAAACGATGTCTCCAAGACGCCTGTATTCCAGATTTTTCCAACAATGCAAATGCAATCATAAAGTGTAAAGAGAATTGGTAGTAAATGAACAAGATTCTAAGAACTATGATGCAAGTTTTATTACAGTCCCTTCGGAGCACTAGATAGTCACTATAAGAAGTGTCTCAGTATCACAAACGAAGAAAAAGAATACAATGGAGAAGCCAGAAGATATGACTAAGTTCCACAAAGCCAAATACTGAAAGCTCAGAAAATTAGAGCTGAACTTGAAACTAATAGATACTCATAACTTCAAAGTAGTGATCATCATGAAATGGTTATCTATATTTTAATACATCATTGAACAACGAATGTGATCCAAAGTTGTCATGTTCAAGACTATTGAGAAATGGGTCATAATCCTTCTTTAGATGAAATACACATCACTTGCCACCATCAAGAAGTAATTCAATTCGCCTTTCATGTGTGACCATAGGCCATCATTCGCATATTGCCTGTAATTCTGAGCATGAGGACAAGTCAATAGCCTTATTCCCAGTTTTCGACAGTGTGTAGTTGAAAAACCCACCAATCACCTCCAAACCATCACAAATATCCCCCGTTAACCACTGTTCGCTCCTAACCCATTTAAAGTGTCAATTTCAGATCACAAAAAGCTATTGCTCCCATCGAGTCATTAATGAACTAAAAACCACCACTCCCAATCGTCCCACGTATGTAAATCGCCAATAAATATGCAAATTCCGAATTCAGACACCGAAACTGTTATTTCAGGACAGCGGCTAATATACTGTCCAGTGATTCGATTACCTTTCAATTTAGGTCTGGGTCGTTAGGCCCTCGACCAGTTCACCGGCTACCCCACTCAATTGGGCTCAAAAATCAATTTCGTACCAAGAAAAAAAAAGTCAAATAAAAATTTAGGCCAACGACCTTTCCACTGGCCCACTACACTCTCATCTCTTTCGCGATCTCGGCCATTTATCATTTTTTTGATTTTATTTATGAATATTTTATATCTGTCAGCTGAGGCGTATATGCGGCGCGCGTCCAGTTATAACTCTGGATGGGGCGTGTATTATTACAATTTTGGTGTTGTTTTTTTTTTTTTTTTTTGGATACTTTCCCCCGTGGGCATAAAATTGATTGCATGTAAAATTTATTGCCGATCAAATTAGGAGCAGTTAATATTAATAATTTCCAGCGAATTAAGTGTTCGAATTTAGCACAAAATAATTACATTCAATGTGCGTAACAATGGCGAATGGAATTGATTTTTAATATGCCTAGTATACCCGGACAAGAAACACAGACCTAGCAATAGTTTTACATATTTATTTTCCGGTATACTAAAGTTTAATGACATTTTCCCCCCCCTAATTGATGGTATTTTATTGAAATGCAATGAAAATGGTGTTTCATTCATTGAACGCGATGATGTCAATTAATCATGAAAAGCGTATTAATGTCGATGTCAAATCCTTGGACATCAATCAGCATTCGAATGAAGTGAATTTTTATTCATTTTATTGAAATTAATGTCAATGTAATCGAATACAATGTATGCATCATTGAATCGGAGTGCTGTTACTCTATTGTGTTGATATATTGAAGAGCAAAAAATAATACCATACCTAGAGGTATTTGGAAAAATCTGTTTTAAATTAATTGAAAAACAATGTTGTGCCAAGTGGATAATATCATGGCGAAATTATCAGGTGTCATATATAGGAAACTTTATCCACATACTATATAGAAAAAAGGTCGATGTTACTTTCAAAAGTACTTGATATGGATTGTACATGTACCTGTCTGTATCGAGTTGTCAGTAGCTAAGCCTACCCCGACAGTTATTTTTCTAATCGAACGGCCATTCAATTCTAGTCGTTTTAACCAGTTGAATCTATGTATGTATATACATATGCATTATATAGATACTAGTACTGCCATCGTCAATAAACTCACAAAAAAGATAGGCATCATTCCTCAGTTCATCAGCATCCATTGTTCACCATAGTGTCGTAATAAAGATCCAGTGAATTAAGGCATACAATTTGTTTTCATTGCTTCAAAGGGTATGGTCCTCCATATTGATTCATTGTTTGAACCCAATGTAGGATATCTCTTCTACATCTAAATGAGGTTTGAAAGATTACTTTCTATATCTCGACTACGAAAGAAAACTCTCTGAAATACAATGACACCATCGTCAGCATAGATAAAGCTTAGGAAACGACAATAAACTATTTAGTCAATAACCTATTGAAATAATAAACTTTAGGAATGGAAAATACACTATCGTCCTTAATCTTGAAACAAAAGTCTTTTTTTGCCTCAACTTTTTGTTGATTACCATTGACATCTTCGTGACCTGAGGTACAAGCTACCATAGCCATATAATTCGTTTCATCCACTAGATCAAGGCAGATAAGTTACAAAGTACATGAAATTTCATTATATAGCCATTTATTCATATTCAATCGAGAGAACATATTCTGCAATTAATATTTGAACACAATTTCGGGCATATGCTCACCACGGCTAGATCGCTAGATCTGATGAATGTCATCCGGGAGACAAAGATTTCGATCACTTTTTCAAGCATTTGCGGCCGTATGTCCTCAATAACACGAATAATGTTGCCTTGCAATGCATCGATTGTTGTTGGTTTGTCAGCGTAGACTATCGACTTTACGTATCCCCAAAGAAAATAATAAAGAGGCGTCAAATCACACGATCTTGGAGGCAAATTTACATGACCATTATGTGAATCGGATGTATCCTTTAATACGTTGATTTTCATTTGCTGTATGATATGTAGCGTCATTCTGCTGGAACTACATCTCTTCCACATTTACGCCATTCAATTGGGTAACGAAAAAGTCATTAATCATAATTAGCCTTATTTTTGAAAAAGAAATATTGTCCGATGACTCCACCAGCCCATAGACCGCACCAAACTGTGCATTTTTTGGGATGTAACGGCGTTTCGATAATCTCATGTGGATTATCTTCGTTCCAGATGCGACCATTTTGCTTTTTGACATACCAACAATATGGCGAATAGCGGTCTCAGATGATCGATTATGTCGGGTGTAATATGGTGCAAGTGCTCTACAAGTTTTTCGCACAGAACCATAATTTTGGAACCTAATTTCTAACATTCGGTTAAAGCGCTGTCATCACGATAAAATTGCAAAGACTACTGAATAAAAATGACACTGCCAGTTTGCAATCTGTCTATTGGTTTGACAGATATGACTGTCTTAAGTTACTAGAGCCAGAAAGAACAAAAACCATCCACACGAGTATGGGGAAGCAACAAACAAAATTTTCTCATTCAAATTCTATTGTACATCTTGTCAGCTGTAAAATCTCAAAAAGTACTCAAAAAATTGCTGCTGGAGCTACATATCTCCAAATCTGGAAATATTACCTAAGTCTTTCATAAAAATGATTTTACGTGATATTTGAAATATCATATCTCTAATTCTGTCTCTATCAAGTGAGACGCTGTTCAAATGACATTCGTCTTCTAGAGCTCAATGGATAATTTCAATATCCAGCCTATAAACAAAAGATTATGTCTTCTGTTGCAAATGGCAGCGTACTTACTTAATTATGTACCCTTGTGGGTCTTACGTACTACGGCCTAGTGTCGATGAGAAGCCTAAGTCATAGAATGAAAATAATTCAATTTCAGTCTTTCAAGTCACCAGTGTGACACCAATCCTATGACAAAATGGACAAAGTAAATTCCACATCTGGGAAGCATATTAAAAAGCAGTAGAGATGGGCGAAGGTGGTGTTCACTTCAAAAATGGGGAAATAGACGCAAGGACTCAAGTTTACTAAAGTCGTATGAACCGAACAGCCGAACATCATTCCTTCTCAAAACGTCGGAAAAAGGCTGTGGATAACTTTCTAACAAAAGATGTGCTAAGCACATATATCTCCTCTTCCTCACCATCAGCATTCTTACAGAGCTGATAGATCTGCAGAGACCGTTCTGTACCAGCTAACTGAGATTATTGAAAGTGCTCTTGAAGCAAAAAAGTACTCTGTGCCTTTCTGGATATCGAAGAAGCATTCGATTACACATCGCATGAAATAATTGAATAAGCTTTAGTAAGAAAAGGGTATATATCAACTTCTAAGCATAAGATCAACAGAGACTCAAACATCAGAAGGTATTATTAAGGTCAGCACAGCAAGAGGATGTCCACTAAGAGGAGTTCTATATACCTTAAAGTAGAGCTTTCTAGTGGATGAACTACTTGAGAAACTGAACAACAATGGTATCAACTGTCAAACATATCCTGATGACATATGTAGTTATTATTGCAAAATGGAATTTTGAAGAAATCCTATGTGACTTTACAAAGGATGGGACCTTTGTGGGTTTCTTTTTAAAAAGGGTATAATAATAAACACATCTGGAAATAATACACAGCAAAGATAACCAGGAAAGCCAAGCTGGCTCTAATGATTTACTAGGGCCCAGTTTCCTAGTGGGCAACTTGGGGATATAGTCTGACCGTCATTAGATGAATGTATATTACTATCCAATGATATGTAGTGATTGCATGGACAAAAAGAACCAGGGAGTTACTCAATAAAGAGACTGTAGCCATGTAGGTGGTATTGGAATTGACTCCTTTGCAACTTGCAGTTGAGCAATGCGTAAGTAAAGAGAATCTAAGAATGGGCGAGTCAGGAATAGGAAGAAAAAAGTGCGTTAAATAGAAGAAATATGATGCACTACTCAAAAAACTTTCCTTTCCTTCCCTTTCGGGCCTAGAATCAAATACTCTGAATCCATGGACAAAAGTACCAGCATTTTTCAGGTTGAATTATATGCCATAGATAGATGCATCCAAACTTATCTCGACAGAAACCACGCCAATTGTGACATAGCTATAATTTCAAATAACAAAGAATCTATCATGGCACTTGATTCCTATGTCATTAAGTTCAAACTTGTGTGGCAATGCCTACAAGAACTTAATGACCTTGGTAGATGAAAAGGTGATCCTCTCTTTGATACCTAGTAATGTTTGAATAGAAAGTAATAAGGTGGCAGATTCTCTAGCAACAAAGGGAGCATCAGAAACGTTCATGGATCTTGAACCATTTTTGGGACTACGAGATCACACCTTTAAAGAAGAAGAGATAGCAGGGCTTAATACAGGAACAAAACTCAGGACAGAAAGCCAAGGCACTTCTAAGGCAATATAATGGGAATAGATTCGAAGCATGTATCAACATGGGCAAGAATAACCTACGTATCATTGAAAATGGTACCAAGAATAACCTACGTATCCTAACCGTCTTCCTAATGGGGCACTGTAAAGCTGTAGAAGGTCTCTGTAGATTCTTTAATCAGTTCAGTGAAATACCAAAAGATGTCCTGGAATTCTGTGCGGCATGAGTATCAGATGAAGAAATAAAGTCACTAGAACCAACTGTCATTCTCAAATTCTTAGAAGAAACTGGATTAGAGAGTGCTCTAGGACAGATTTCTACCACTATAGCATAGTAAATGTAAAAAACCCTCACTGATGATTCGGGACGGAATCTTAAGACAAGAGGAACTCTACTCAGGGAAGATGCCTATACTATGCATTCCCTTTTCAAAATATTCGAATATTTGTTGTAAGCATAATCAAACAATTTTATAATACCATTATTTCTATTGTCATCAGCAAGATTTGTCTCTCATACCAGCTTATGCAACCATTCTTTAATTCAATAACCCGCACCTATAGCTATTTGCTGAATGCACTAAACAATAGTACCCTCCAACACTGTACATTTAATCAAACACCAAGCACATATAATCAACCATCTACTTCTTTCCTCAAGTTTCCGCAAATCCTTTCATCTCCGACACACAATGTTTATCTTTCACAATCACATGATTCCTTATGATGACGATAATGATGATGTCTACACAGATCCTATTATACCCTCAACCATAAAAGGTATAAATTACATATAAATTGCCACTGTTTACCAAACGTCTACCGTGCACAACTCCACTCGGAACAGCTTGGCCTTTGTGTTCCTTTGTTTGTCGTAAGAGGAATTTTTTCAAAAAAAAAAAAAAAAAATAAGAACTTTGCACAACTAGGACATTTTTGTCCTCGTTCCCTTCGCTTCTCTTATGACAAGCGCGGAAAAATGCTAACAATACTTTCGAGTTGATGTGAATTTTTCTTTTTTTTTTAAACGGAAATTGTTGGCACTCAAGTGAATACTAAAGAGTTGCCAGAGGAAACCAAGCATCTGGCTCATATTCCATTCAAGGCTGTTGCTGGAGTTCACATTCACAAGCTGATTTAAGTTCAACGTCTTGTTTACCGAATCTTTAGAAGGACTCCTCTTGTTTCAAAAAACGATTCTAAATATTGCGGTGAGAACTTAACATGAAGTTTTGTGGAAGTACTGTGGCGTATGTGGAACATTTTTATTGGACTTATTTCCAACGATTTGCCAATTAGTCACCGACGAAATTGGTTTACGCTTCCTGCTTTTGCACTTCTTGTGGAACTATAACCAGATAGGATAGATACTCATAGTCATACTGTCTATATTTCATCCAATTTCGTGCAGTTTTCATGATGCAACACAGTCCATGTTAAAAAAATTAAATTCCATCAAACTTGTATCTGTTACTTCAGAGCAAAATGAATGATACACTCTCAGTGAACAAATGCTAGATCAAGGTGATCCAGCTTGCATGAGATCTAGTATTGCTGCACATTGTGCGATTGCAAAAATTCGTTATTTCGTTTTAGATGGATACCAATAAATTTAGCTGTGCCGTGATCTCGACTCTTAACTCCACTCTGGCCGTGTATTTGTTTTAATAGATAAAATGGTCAATGGCCTCCACAAACTAGTAATTGCCCGACTGTCAGGTCTCAGTGACCACATTTGGTATTAAAACAAGTAAATCTTCAACTACAAGGAATTCAAGCTGAAAAGTCATGGCCAGCATGGCATGGGAATTGCTTGCTAAAAAAGATTGCAGTCGAAATTCGTAGCAAAACCTCAGTGAAGTCATTCAACTATAGTGAGCAAAATGCGTTTACAGCTTATGTGTAGCGAAATAACTTTTTATAATAGCCAATAGCTTTCTTGGTTTATTACTTAATGGCAGACATCTTGAAAGGTCTTAAAGAAGATGATGCTGGCTTGCAATATAATAGCAAAAATTCACAGGGGCCAAGCATCTTCGAATTTTGCAAGCCAGCGTACGGTGAATGTGAAAGAGTGTCTCATTCATTAATTTGGGACCATGATAATTTCTATACAATTGTCCAGTTTTAAGTGTGTGTAAATTATCCTGAAGCGATGGGACCTTTCATTACTCTCAGTAACAAGTTTTCGAATATGATGATTCGGTATGAACAATAACACATACGTCGCGACGTACATTTTAACGCTTAATTCAGATTGCATTACTTGGGATCAGAGCCAAAAAAATACTCCAAATTTGGCCTAAGAAACAGTTTCATACTCCTGGTTAGACAATTATCTATAAAAGATACTCTTAAAATAGTTTTGTATAACGAAAGATACGGATGTCATTGTTCGTCACTTTCCTGAGAATTGTACATCAAGTTTTTCAACCAGTTATAGACCTAGATCTCTATTCTTTTACTAACAAAAGTCTATTTTAATTGATGCTTTACTCATTACACTAAATAAATATCTAGATATCTAATGGCGGACGTTGGCACACTATAGGGACATGTGTATCAACATCTTGGGTGGGTTGAGTTGGGTTGCGTGGTTGTCCCCAGACACACACTTGGACCAAAAGAAGGTCCATTGTGATACCACTTTGGAAAAACCGGATTACCAGCACATGGATTCTGCTCAAATGGGACAAAAGGCAGGGGAATCAATCTCGGTGTGAACCCATACCGAAGAAGTATGTATCGCCGTCTAGGCAAGAAACCACTTTGACCCGGTGATGAAGTTTTATATTTTGCTTAAGTCTAGTCTAGCTAGATCGTTAAGACTTTTGAAGAAGTACTCGGATAGGGTTTTTCTTATCAAAACCGATAGAGCAGGACAGGTACAGAAAGATTTGTCATGGTTTCCTCCTCTTCCTCATCTCTACAGCTTCTACAGAAATCGTAATTGCTATTTATCAGTGATTGGTTATTTGTAAACATTTTTCCAGTAAGAATAGGTTCATGTGCCGACTCGTTGCCGAGGTTATTATTATTCAAGCATGTCTTACTTCTTCAGTCGTAAAACAATACCACCATTCTACTTCAAACACAAAGGATTACAGACTTAACTGTCGTTAATGTCTATAATCCGCCCGTTAATTCCCTCGTTTATCGCATCACTGCTTTTGTATATCCTTCAAGTAATTAATTTTCAAGTGATTGTCAAAATTTTAATTAATTTCAATAAGCTATGTATATTCCAAAGATAATCACTAAACGAGAAGAATATAATTTAAACGATATCACAGTTGATACCCTTTAAATCGAATAACATCCCGAAACACCGACGGTGTCTCTGTATTGTGCAAAGGACTCTCCTAAAAACCACTTGAAATACTTAAAAGTTAGTGACAGTGACCCTATTTCGAGGACCCACCCTTTCACACTTTTACATTGTTTCACTTTGTTTTTACACTGCAGAACTTTGTACCCTCTTTATGCTGGAGTGCACTGCTACTGTAGCTTTAACTATTTCCACAACACTGCTTCATAGAAGGGATCTTCTTTCGTTACAAAAAAAAAAACAAAAAATAAAACGACCAGGAATGAATGCAATCCCTTGATGGTGTAGCAGAGATTTAAACTCCGAGGGTACTAGTAGTATCCACACCGCTATCACACCAGTAACCAGTTGGCTAGTAGCGAATTAAAAGTGCTTAAATAAAATGCTTGTATGCTAACCGGGCTGGAATGAAGGAATTCCCCAAAAGGGACACTTTTAATTAAATCTTCTCCTTGGCGTTTATACCATTTTAATTGTTTGAAAATAAATACTAAAGAATGACAAAGTGTTTGCAGAGATTTCGCTCCGGTTGCGTTAGTCGTTGTTTTGTACTAATGAGACATACATACACAGAGGAACAATGTTCAGAACAATGCACAAAATGAGAAAACTAAAGAAAGAGAAAAAGGACATTACAGAGTAAAGTCACCGAGAGAACAATGTGTTATCCCTGTATGAAATATGTATATGTACGTGTGTGCATTTGTTTTTCTTTCATAACGGATAGTGAGGTTTAAAGTTGAAAATACTTTGGCATGGCTCTAAATATGTGATAAGTCCAATCTGAGCGGTTGACGGGTTTAAATGTGTTTTGCTGGAAAGGATATTTCATAGATACTAAAAGGAAAATAAATGGTTTCTTTTATTTTAATAACGCGATTGTAAAGCTTTGCTTATCTAACACTCATAAAAGCCAAACTTGAGTATCTGCAAAAGTATCTACGGTAGTAAAATAGAGCTCTGATGACCTAATCACCTAGTTTATGACTCATGACAACTGCATCCATAAATAACTTTACCGATAATTAAAGGAACAGGTTTAGTAACATAAAGTATCTGGTACTATATCTTTGCAGAGAACTCTGCACATTTTATACGCCCTAGTGTTGAATCATTTTACGTTGGGTTTAAGACTTAATTGCGCATTTATCATTCATTTATCCAAGAGTATTTCACAAGAAAATAAAGTAGTCAGTAGTACTAGTGATTTACGCCATGGCTACCGACAGTATGTTGCAAGCGATTAAATACCACTTGGCTTACGATATTATCCACCACTATGAACTTCTTTTTGCTTACAAAATCAATGCTAAAACCGGACTCGATGACCTTTGATTTTTTGCTTGGATTCATAAATAAATTCATTAACTTAATGATGTTATAAGTTAATTTGATATTTATAAGCCAGGTTGATAAACGAGTTAAGATGGTAAATCATTAACTAAACTCATGTCCCAGAAGACGATTATGGGTAGTAAAAGAAGATTCTAATAGTTGATCCCACATTAGTCCATCGGGTAATGTTTACGGAAATTCCAAACAACAGAGGATAGACAGTATGTATGCATTGTCATTAAAAGATATTTGTGCTTTCTGTTTGCTGTATAGTGCGTAATACTTTTTAGTGAAAGCGAAGTTCCTCGCTATGAGGTTAAAGGCTTTAGCACTTTACGAGAAACTAAAACTTAAAACTTGTTTCTACTGGTTTTCGCACATTGGTATGTAACTAAAACCAGAAGCCAAGGAAGTAATTTCTTGTTTAGTATACAAATAACCATTATTCATCTAGTGGTTTAAGTGATTTATCTTTTTTGATTACCTGGTTAGTCCTACTTCATTGTAGCACAAGTGAGATTCTTCTTAGCAAAATGCTAATTCATTTTATTTTTATGGTGATTGGGCACAAACATCAATCAAAGTATCTTCACGTTTTGTCTCATAAAAGAAAAATGTTTGTACATATAAGAAGTATCTTTTTACCGAAAAGACTTAAAATAAGTCCAAGTATTCCTTGACCTATTGCAGAAATCTACTCCGAACTCTTATTGATCGTTATACTGTGTATATTTTGTCATGTTGGATCACGATCATCACCAAATAGATCAAAATAGGATCATTTGTAAAGGATTCTCACTAAAATTGTTTCCAGTTATATTCGCCATTCAGATCAGTGTTGGTGTTCAGAAAATATAAAAGAACAGGAACCCTCTGAAATTATGAATTAGTGCAGACAAAACCTTGCACTGGAAAGTTTTTACAGCCATTGTAAGCTTTAGTGTTTCGAATCCGTATAACGCACAAAAACAAATGGAATAATGTAGATACGCAAAACAAACATCCCTTTCAACTAGTTCAACAACTAGTATCTTCTTGGCATTGTCTTCTGGAAAAAATATATAGTCCTTACGCAAAATAAACAAAAAAAAAGTTTGCTAAACTTATAGTTCCTGTTTTTGTTTATCAGACATTAGCTATAAGTTGAATTGACGCTTACTCAAACATACTAATCGATAATGGAACCCTTATCACTTTATCCTAACCCAACACAGTATACTAACGTTGAATAATTTATTCTGATTCACAATTTCAACTATCGAAAGTATCCCCAAAGTTTACTTTGCTTAAAAAGGGTGACCCGGAAACTTATTGCATTAAAATAGATTTGTCTTTAAAGAGAACCAACATTGTTGACGCGATGATATTCTTTTCTGGGAACTGCTGAGTACTAGATTGTCCCTGCATACTCAAAGCAATCGTTGTACAAAATCTTTCCAGTACAAGTCCTATTGAAGATATAATACAACAAAATTTAGTAAATGATACCCCTTACTATGCAGATTCGACAAAGTTTATTGCTTATGGACAGTTCCACTGTTAAAGTGGCCATTAAACCCTTTCATGATCTAATCAGAAGAAAACGCCCACCTACACAGCGATAAGTACCAACGAAATGAATTCCATGATAGAATTTTAATGTTGTCCCCATCAGTGACGAAATGGATAAAGTGTTATCATCAACATTCCAAGAAAACTTCTCTCCAAACTGTCATTTGTCATCATTCCCCGGCAAGGAACCCTTTCAACACGCATATAGGATAAAACTACTGTCAACACATGTTACATGATGATCAACTCCCACAAGGAATAAAAAAAAAAAAAAAGGTCATCAAAACACATTTAAACCCTTCCAGCATGCTGTTGATAAATTCGCATACACACAAAAAATTCCTTCCCCGTCTTATGTACATCCATACACTCTTAGTCACATCCACCCTAAAGTGACATAAATCATCAGAAATAAAAGAAAGAATTCAGTGGTAAGAGCGCTCATCATCGGTGGGTTGATAAATTTCAGGACATTTAACAAATGTGAACCCTTTTTTAGTCAGGAAAGGTATTACATCCTTTGCCTTGACCCTTTCTTGGTTGCAAAATGTTTTTTTTTTTCCTTTCTTGATCAACTCACATAAAGTCATCATCAAAGTAGAGACACTTCTTGACCAACTCTTAACCCCATGTATCCTGATTTATCACTCAGAAGCAATTTCCCACAATAACAACAGTGTTAAGAAAAAACGAAAAAAAAAATAATTTGATACCCGAAATCAGAACCAGTCTTGGTTTATTTTTTTTAAACGGAAGGACTCCTTCCCACCACATGACATGAAGTAGTGACGGAAGTAGATTACTCTCCAAGAGGGAAGCAAAAAAAAAAAGTAAAGAATCACTCACATCCGGTACACATTAGACAAATTCCAATCGGAAATGATGTGTTATGAGAACTTGATGGCGGTACTCCTTGGCAGGACATCAATTCCGAATGACAACGACCATTTATTTCGAAAATATTCCATTTCGGCTCGACAGAGGATTATCCAATTGAATTCTGTCGACCGGGGGTAGTAATATCTCTTTTGGTTCTTCTTCTACATGCCAAGTTCGTCTTTCCAATTTCGATTTAGAAAGAAACCGATATTAATATACCTAAAGTCCTTTCCGGGTGAAATATGTTTGACACATGAAAAAAAAAAAAAAAAGAAAGAAATCGTCTTTCATCCCCCCAATGAGCGATGTAAGATCGATAAGGATACTACCCAGAGTGAACTTGAAAAATCAATTTCGTATCCTTGTTATAAAATATTCACATCCCTTGGCTTGGTTAAATAACTCTGCATTGGTTAATTGGTGAATGCCTTTTGTTACAAAAGGAGTCTGCTTATTATGGAAGGAGTTAAGCATCCACCCCCCCCCCAGTTTGAGAATCACTTTACGACGTCGAATAAAATCGATTGTTGTTCGATAAAGAAATTCAATTTTCTATTTATGTGATGAGAAGATTTATATACACGTACACGCTCCGTCAATATAATGAGATGGATCTATCAGGAAGGAAGGATATTCGAAGATGATGAATGAGTTATGATTAAATTACTTAATGAAAAGGAAAGTGGTATGAGTTGGTGATTGGTTTTATTTTTATTATTTTTTTTTTTTTTTCTTTTTTTAGGCCAAAGAGGGTTTTTGTTTTTTAAGCTAAACACTCCTAGTGTTGTGAATGTACATCCAGCGTCATCAGATACTTTAAAATGTTGGTTATGGTACACTGCAGCTAGTGGTTTGAGGGAATGTTTTAAAACATCCCTTAAAACTTTTTGGAGGAGATGAAAAAAAAAGTTACCCGTGTTGCTTGCGTGACATCTTTGTTTATACATTTTCTTTTATAACTCCAGGATAAGTTTAGAAGTCGGGACCGGTTTACTTTGTAAACTTTAATGTTTCATATTATCCAATATTCAATGAACCAAGCTATCTGCTTCCAATTCGTCAACTTCCTTAATGGAATAAGGACGTTGGGGGAAGTTTGTGGTTGGTGGATGTAGTTATGCAGCAAATAGGTGTTGCAAGGTGTTTGCTGTGTACTACTTGCAATAGATATTCGATTCGATTGAAATATTCATTGGCGTAGATCTTAATTGCTACTATACCATCTACTTTTACATGACTTCAATAAGCATCCCTTTTCAAATTATTTTCCTAAAAACTAAGACAGATTGATCTTCATCAAATGGCATTGAAGTTAGTCAGCTGGATCATGAGAAAACCAGTCGTAATTTTGTTTTAGTCTTGTGGCTTTCTACCTATGTCCACTGATAAAGGGTATTGTACATTTGTAGTGTTCTACTATTCGTCAGACTACAGCGTGGGATGTTAGAGGATCGATTTTCAGCCAAAACAAAAACCAACAACTTTTTTCACGGTACCTACTCTCGCGAGCGCCTATGGTACTGTATTCCACATGAATCCGTCTAGCCAAATACTTGGTTTTAAAAACCGTTTCATCTTCTCTTTGTCGGTTTAGCTCTTACAGAACTATTTGAGAATAGGTCTAGCCCGCTTATGTAAATGTCGTTCCAGCAGGATTTTTTTATAAAAGGCGTAGTTGTGTTATGGTATTTATCTGAGTTAGACGTAGTAAAGGAGTACGGAATTGAGAATTTTATAGATATTCGAAAATTTAAGGTTATGAAGGTCTGAAGTCTGATTTGTGTTCTAATTCTTTTTCACAATCGCTCAATGTCACCATATAAAGTACATAGGCTCCCAAATGTAGTTTTTGCCTTACTATGTATCTATCATGCAATGGTTTCGAGATCAACAAAAAATAAATTCACCCATTATGAATTACTATTTTAACTTGAAGTCTACCAACATTGGACAGGCATTGAAACCTATTTTAAGCTATTGTAGACCATTTTCTAAGAAGAGGTTTTTTTCAAGTTTTACTTCTATAATATTGTTCCAGTTTAATAGTCATAGCTTGTTGAATAGATTTGATATTAAGTCTAGTATTGGGTTGACAGAATCCCAAATATGGAGTTAACCGATATAGGCAATGTAGGAACAAAAACTTTTATTTTATATCGTTGTCATCGATGTCATTGCTTTGAGATGTCACCAAGTAGAATAATTTTGAAATGCTTATCGATGCCGAGCTACTTTTCCGATTCAGAGCTACTGTGGCTTTGAATTCAACTGAGACTCCTGACTGAACAGTTTTTTTTGGGCTCATTGCAGTGAATACCAGAAGCCGATCCATCAAGAGCTCAAAACCATCCCTACATACCGTAATTTCATTCTGTTGAACTACTTCATGCCTTTGCTAACACTTCTTGTTAGTGTATATCATTGCACATCACGCATTCAAATATAATACAGTAAGGCTTACGTCTATACTTAATGGATGTCAGCTTATGAAATCATTGTGTAATGTTAATTCTAAATCTTTTCTATGCTCCTCCGTACTATCCAATCTAGTTTTCTTCCCGAAAATGATTTCAAAAGGGACCTCCATTTGGACCTATGTATGTGAGAAGTTCAAAAATTGATATCTTGTGAAGAGAAAAATTAAACAAATTCTTGTGATAAAGACTATCTTCCATCGACCTACTTTTTACATAACAATATCAGTACTTACAGTACTGAGATCCTTAATCCACCTAATCGGCGTTAGATTGAACGAAAACGAGAAAATTCTTAAGTTATAATACTCTTTGGCCGAGAAACCTTGTTAAGAAACTTAGACTTATAGACTGTACTACTAGTAGATACGCCTAAGACATATTTTATTTAATATTTAATATTTAACATTTATTATTATATAAGGATGTCAGTTTCTGATGCCTTTTTAGAGATTAAAGATGCCTCGAGTGTCTTGGAACATCCCAGATGTACAGCATTTGGAGTGGGTGCATGTGTTTAATTACTCAGCCTAACAAATGGCAGGTATATGAAATTCTAAAGCAGCCTTTGAATTGAAGAACACATAATTCAAAATTTGTTCGTATCCAAAGTCTGATATATGTACATAACTTCCTGCTTCATTATCTCTGTATGTATAGATTTTCGAAATGTACTCAATCTGTGATATACACTTTTATATATGTAGATACTTGTTGGTTTTCTGAACAAGTATATCTGCTCTTGACGTCAATATTAATACAGTCAGTTTTTTTGTTTTTACTTAAAATTCCAAGATTAAGAGGTTTGTTATTGTTTTTGATAAGAAATATATTCTATATTGTTTTTAATCTTAATTTATTTGCTAATTTGTATATCTTTTCTTTTCAGGTAAAAATATTTCCTTAATATTACTGAACAAACTCACATCATTATCTTCATTAAAAGTATGAACGTAAGTTTAATTTAAAATACAATTTGTATAATTTATTTGTTTGTATTTAATTTAAAGATCATAAACAAAATTATATAGCTTCAACCTACTTCTCCTAAGTCTTCACTTAAACAAGTTTGACAACGAAAATTTACTTGGAAACCGTTTCGCTTCGATTTCTTATTTCTAATGACAACATTCATCTGAAATGTTTTAAGAACTTTGATCTTAAAATTAAAAGTATTTAAAAAAGAACACAAAATATAAACATCTGAAACAAGTTTTTTTAATGTTTATTATATTAATGGACTAGTTAAGCAAGTACCAAGGTTACTTTTGGTAACAATTCAGTATAAAATATCTGTGACATTTTTCCATAAATATAGATCTGGTGTACATAATACATACATATGTAGATGCTATTTGAACTGATCCATAAATCAATTTATTGAGCAAACAGAAAATTTATTATGACATCCTTAAGTGCCACCTAACTGCACATCATTCCCATTAGTCAAATGAGGCCTCTATTCAAAAACTACAATCTTCTTAATGGCATCAAAGATCAGCGTACATAATTATCCTTTTCAACACCTAGCAATCGAATGAAAACTCCCATTCAGTATCAATCTCACTTTAATCAACTCTATATCGAATGCAAAGCAAGCATATAGTGCCCGCTAATTTGACACCTAATCGGATCATTCGGCTTTTTCTAGTTTTTTTCAGAAGCCTCAACATCTGCATGATGCACAAGCTTAATAGCATCGTTGCCGCGAAATTATACTATGCCTCCACAATGTGATTATGTTCCACAATATGAGCACTGCAGTACACCATTCAACCGCCAGCATGCCTACCAACCAACCAACCATTCCATTCATTCATCCATCTATCCATCTATCTATCTATCTATCTGTTTGAATCCTCCATCCACCATCCATAAGGATAATTCATATTCAATTTAAAGTTTGCACATAAATTGAGAATGCTGAATTCCATCATATGCTGCAGTGCTTTTGAAAGGGCGCGTCGTCGTTATCCTATTCTCGGTTTGCATCATATGCCAAACTTAAAAAGACGAAGTTGTACGGGCCATAGCAATCCATGGAAGTAGGTAGGGGGCCTGAAAATATAAAAAAAGACTGCAAAAGATTTTAATAACTTTTTCGCGGAAAATTTTCCAACTCCTCGCTGTATACATAAGTTTCTTTGCCCAACGTTGGGCGCCAAAGAGCAAAGCAAAGCGTAACACAGCAACCAAGGAAGGATGAACATCAGCTATTCATCCTGATGTGATGCATACATCACTGTGTGCCTGTCATGTGTGTGTATATGTACAATACTTCTGCACCTTAATTTATTTCAGTTTACGTATTTGCATTGAGCTGATTTCATTTGTTTGCATGTGCACTTGTTTCGCGTTTTATTTATCCATCACCTCCGACTCCGCTGGGTACAGCGCATCCGTCATAACACTTGATATATTTAATTAAATAATTTTTTTTTTTTATCTATATTATGTGTGTTTTCATCGCTGCAACTCGTTTACAGAGTGAAATTGCTTGTGTGGTTTTACTCCTTAAAGTTTTAAAGTAGATACATACATACATAGATACAAAACAAAATCCATAGGAAATGGCTCATAAAATTTGTGAACCCATGAAGAGAGATACCTAACCCATTGAAGCATGTGGAGATACAATTTTACTTTTTTTTTTTTAGTTGACTCTAGCTAGGGTAGGGTATGTATACGAGGCTATACATATGTATATGTCCCTAGATGTCATACAAGGATTTTGGTTGACTGAACAATTCATATTCATAACTTTGCCTTAAATCACATTCACACCCCTGCTGTCTTGAAAAGGTGGAAACATGCATAGCAATGTTGTGGCGGTTGAAAATTAAAATAAAATTTATTTGTTGCTTTTATCATTGCCCCACCAGGAGGCAACATGATACATGATGATGTGTCGGCGAATACCACTTTCATGAGATAGTTGTGCTGTCTGGCAGTTGATAGAGGAGTGCAATATTTTCCAAACGATCTGGAGATTAGGAGTTGTTCTTGAAAAGTGCTGGGATAGGTAAAACTGTTTTTTTGGATTACATGTTGTCAAAATAATGCAGAGGGTACGCAGCATGAAGGATCCCAGCTGGAGGTTAAAGAAAATTGTAGATTGGGTGAATTTTCTTGAGGGTTTTAGCCTACAATTGCATGTTCAATTTGCACAAAGTTAGTCCCTGGGTGCCAGAGACCTGTCGAGCCATATATTTGAATATATAAGTATGTACGTATGTATGTATGTACCTTTCCTAAGAATTTGGAACTATTACGAGACGTTTATTCCACCATTAATGGCGGTTATCTATGAGTTATAACTATCCACACGGACTTTCTCAGACGCTGAACTTGGCAATCTTTAGTGTTTAATTCGTTTGGTTCAATTCGTTAATTCGTTAATTCGATATGTTCTACTTAATATCTCAACAGATGGTCAGGCTTATTATAGATAGTCTACTACACCATTAAAGACATGATATGATAGCTTTTAGAAGTATACACTCCACATACAATCCACTCTTAAAAAACGAAGCGCCTTATGGCACTTCGAACTCATTGAAGAAGATAATATGTAGTTAAATGTAAGCCTGTAGCATTTACTCCATCTGTTGGTAGTATACCCATTGCAATGTATTTATCTACAAATGTACATAATACTTTATGTAATATAAGCCTTTACAATAACTATCAGAAATTTTAACAAAGACCAGTACATTCCAAATAATCCCATCAGGAAACACATATTTCTCATACCTAATAGTTACACAGGCATTCACATATGTATGTACGTTAAAAGCATAAAGTTATAGAATATTTCGAAAACCAGAGTAATTTGACTCAGGAACTATCCAATATAAAAAAAAAAAACCTCAGCAATAATCAAACATGAAGCAAACAACGGTATAGAGAGATTTTAGAAAATCTATTATCAAAATACATTCCAATATTTGTATCAGTGTTTACCTACATGTACCCAATATTCGAAAATCAAATTTACATTCCCTGCACTGAAATTTCCAATCTACACAAATACGTGTAATCAATATATATTTACCTTCGGAGCACACCTACATCCTTTTGTAATAGCTAACGTATACTCCTTTGGAGCGTATTAAAAGCCTGAAATCCATAAGACCGTCTTAATTACAGACAATATCAGTGTGCTTCACTTCTAGTTAGGATGTAGCACATTCTCTCTCGTCTTGGATTAGTTCTTCCTTAATCCGATGTTGAAAATTTAACAAATTCTCCCACCTCCCACTGAGGTAGGTTGGAGATAAAATTTGCTTATGTCCATTCACTGTATCTAGTTTCTACCTACTCATCCAGGGTAATCTCATTTGAATAAAACGCTACCAAAGCCACATCGACGAAGAATGATGCCCCAATTGAATCAACATCAATAAATACACAAATAATGGTATTACTCTTGGTAGCTACTAATACAAGGACGGATCGGAGCAAAGTATCTATGGCAGATTCCAACCCCATATCCGCCACTCCTTTCAATTCAGTAGTATCGCAAAGGATTATTGCAGATATGTCGTCCATGTCACAAAAAGGCCAAGCATACAGGATACAGACGGTCGGTTGTGTAGCTTCACAGACCGGGTTAAAGAGTTATCCTTAAATTGAGACTTTAATAGGCTGAGCTTTTGTGCCCATTTAGATTGGATTTCTTCCCTCCCCCCCCCCCCCCTATATCCTTGTCGTCGTTGGTTCATCGTCCTGCGGATGAGATACCTTTTCTATGTGTATATCCTTTGGTTTATTTTTCTCCTCCTTCACATGAATGACTCTTATATTTTTGGGTAAGGATGTGCAGGGGGAGGAATCTATTATATTCCATTTTAGTCATACACAGTGTTTTCGAAGACTACCCATAGTCCTCTCATAGCCTTGTCATCCTTTGTCTAAGTTCCGCTGAACCTTTTCTTGCCGATTTCTTGCCAAAAACACAACCGCACACAGACACGCATATACACAGTGAATGTTTTTGTGGAAACGGCTGAGTCGTAGAATGTTTTACTCACCTGTAAGTTATGAGCTTAACGAGTCCTCTTCTTCTTGCAGGAGTAGGCATTTCGTTGAAGCGATTCTAACGCCATAATTATATCCAAAGAAGAATAGAATATGAACGGAGGGGTGAGTCGCATCACAGAACAAAAGAGATTTAGTTTTTCTTTTGTTAGTGCGGTTTCCGGAGTGGATGGGGGAGTTAATGCGGCACGCAGGGTGTTGACGCCGGGTATGATATCTACAGGCTTGCGGTTGAGTATTGAAATGTTGGTATTCCTTGGAGCAATTTTAATTATGAAGTTATCGTTGCTGCTTCCACCCTCTTCAGAACTTTTGTGTTTATATTTGCCTTAGAGCTCTTGAAATGAATTTCATGATTACAAGTTTGCGATTCAATGATTTCGGTGCTGGGCAGACTCATCGATAACAATGGCTGCTGAGAAGACGGCTAGTCTTATTGTTGAACTTTCTATTGAATAGCTTTTGTTTTGTGATTATAGCTATCCAGATAGTTTTTGGCTTCGATAGGGCTTTAATGTCGATTTTAGGTTTTTTTGTTTAAAAAATCATAAGTTTCCGAGTTCTTTGAAATGTTTAACAGTAAAATATTTTTAGTTTAATAATTACTTTACTTGAAGTTCGTGGTGACTTCTAGGACCTTGAATGGAATTGACAAGATTACAGTACTGAGATTGCCCAGTGAAGATGCTTAAGGCTGTTGTGTCTGCTATCTTTCGGTATTATTGTGGAAGTACTGTTTTGTAATCGCTATTTCTGTAAAATTAACATTTTTCTGGCCAATTTTCTCTACAAGTAGACAGGCTTAACTTAATAACTCTGAAACAATATACAAGTCATCCCTTTTTTTCTGTGTTTTTGGTCTAAAGATCAAATCAGGCTACAAATCGGATTCATTTTAAATATCTGAACTACACGCAGCGAAGGGTGTGGCATCAAAATTAAAAATAAGCAAAATCATTTACGTAAGTACAGAAAGGTGGGTGGTTATCCCTGCTTAATAGGTGCTGACGGTTCCCCTTTATTATCAGGGCGGTCCCTGTCTGCACCCGCCTTTGCTGGCTCGTCCGCTTTGCAATTGCCTCGAATATCTCTGTGGCCTGGAACCCAGTACAAGGATACATCGAACCTTACAGCGTTCTCGTTAAGAGATCCGCGGCATTGCTTTACCAACTTGTATCTATTGGCGATTGTATTGGCGATTCTAAGGCTTTTATTGCAACTTGTAAGCAATAGCGCTGCACTCTATCGAGTTCATTGGAAGTAAGGCCGCGGCTTCGCGGACGTTTGTGACTTCTGCCTGAAAAACACTACAGTGGTCCGGCAGTCGAGTGGTGATACGAATGTCCAGTGCACTGGAATAAACTCCTGCACCTGTTCCAGATATTGTCTTGCAACCGTCTGTGTAAACCTCTCTCACAGATTCATTTAGACTTTCTCCCGATTCCCCAGCACTACTACTAAGAATCCTGGTTTTATACTTCAGATATGCAGCAATGTGGTCCGAATTAGTAGGAATAGTACTATATTATGCCGGTTTAGGATGCTTGCGTGGTCCATATTTCCATGAGCCAGTTGCAAGGATTACCTAAGCCGTAGTGCAGCTTTAGCCGCCATCAGCTTCCTACAGATATCAAGAGGAAGAAGATGGAGTGTAGAAGTGGTTCTAGAGTCTCCCGTTATACAGACGCAGGATAACCTTTGAACATTCTCAATGAAATCTTGCTTTTCTTGTCTAGTGCCGTCCACCAGACTTGTACTCCGTACATAAGAATGGGTCTGATGACTGCGGTATAAATATATCCAGTGAACACTGTGCTGCAGACCTCGGTATGGGCCTAAGACCTCCCTTCCTGAGTAGAGGGCAATTAAGGCCTTCCTAGCACGGTCTTGAATATTCAGTTTCCAACTGATTTTTTTTATCGTTAAAAACCCTCAAATATCTGGTGTGATCTGGAAATTGCAATTCAATACCCTTGAGTTTTGAAGGAGTTATATATGGTATTTCATATCTTCTTGTGAACAATACTGGATGAATTACTCCGAGACCGACACTATCCGTCCACTTTGCTAGTTTATTTAGTACAGATTTCATCAGGTCTCTAACTGTAAGATGGAACTTCCCTGACATCGCAATGTCGGCCGCGTAGGCTATGACACTAAATCCATCTTTATCTTACCCTAGATTAGGGGTAGTAGCTCACTACCATGAGCCCCAATAGTGGTGAGAATACTTCGCCCTTATCAACTTTCAAGTCAAGAAGTACAAAAGACATGTTTTTACATTTGTTGAAAGCTCCTTCTATATCAAGGAAGGACACCATAGTGAAATCCTTGTTTTCAAAAGATTTCTCAATAATTCCTACCAACGAGTGTAGGGGCAGTCTCTAACGATACACGTGTTGGTATACCGATTGAAGATTACTATCTAATTTTTTTCCAATGTGGACGTCGATGAGCCTTTCCAAGTCTTTAATAGAAAGGAGGATAAGCTAATTGGGTGAAAGTCTCCCATTAACGTGAGTGATCTTACCGGCTTTCAGTATAAATACTACTTTGACTCTGCTCAAGGATCTAGGGGTGTAGCCGAAGTTTAAACAACTCCTAAAGATAATGTGTAGCCAAGGGCTTAAAGTATCAAAACTTTGCTGTAATTCCACTGGTAAGATACCATGGAGACTAAGGGATTTCTACGGAAGCAAGCTGTGCACTGTCCACTGGTGACAACGTCCTCTGACGCTTGGGCTCTCTTATAGTTTTCTGCAGAATGTTCTGTCTCTGTCTTACTACCAAGAAAATGGGTATCTTTAAGATGCTGTAAGGTTTCCTTGATGAATATCTATGATACGCTCCGTGATTTTCAATACGAAAGAGGTCAAATTGATAGGCTTAAAGTCCTTTGCAGATAGGTGTCCGCGCCGCCCTACTTCCAGGATGAAAACAACTCGTGATTTAAAAATACACACCTCCTATAAATCGGTACTAGAAAGTGGACTATTTTGTCCTCCGATTTCTTTAACATAATTGGCAGTATGTTGTTGTTGTTGGGATTTACATATATGGAGAAGACAGCTTACAGGTCAAGAGCTTGTCTCCTCTGTAAATATGGTTAAGATACTCTCCCATTCTGGATGCTCCCCATCATTAGAATTTTGTTATTCTATACTGCTGTCACTGTAGCCTGGCAAATTTATGTTCATAACGAGTTCCAAGGGTTTCTTAGTGGAAGCTGTACTACTTCCACCTATCGTTCTCAGAAAGGAAGGATTGTTATGACCTTTGGACCGAATTTATCTGACTCTTCCGGATTACTTGATGAATGAATCTCTTGATTTCGACTCATTTAAGGACGAAATTTTTCAGGACATACGTAAACCAGAGGTTCTACTTCTAATACTTAAAGCGGATACAAATTTCTTCAAATAGTAGTTACCTAGTCATAGTGATCAATACATTTATTTTTCTTCCAAATCACATTAGGGTGTCCTTCGATAGCACGTACTTCAAATTGCATTTAATACTTTGCATCGTTACATATTCGATGATCCTTGCAAGAATAAGTATCAAGTTTCAAGGAATTTAAAAAAAAAAGGAATAAAGAACAGTACGTTTCCCAAAAGTACATTTCTTCATGCTCTTTGTCTTACCATTCACTTCTTCAATGAACGACTACCTTCGAGAACATTTTTTTGCAAAACTTTGTGCAGTATCTTAAATGTTCATTCCAATTGAAAGTTTGAATAAATGGTGTTGGAAAAAAGACACTCTATTCTATGGTACCAGTCAGGTGAGTCAAGGATTTGTGCACGTCTTTGCCTTGACAATTGTGCACTCCATCCACAAGGATATATGTATGTATGTACATTTTTTCGTCTGCAGAATTGAATAAAACATTCATACAACTCGTCAAAGGTGTTCCATGATTAAGTGAAAATATTTTCCACCGAGAAAATAAAAATAAATTCCCTTGAACAGAGACAATACCACAGAAAATGCCACCAAAGAGATAACAACGCAAGGACTTACCAAAACACAACCAACCTGCAAATGACTCTAAAGCTGTGCATCAACATTTGTTGTGTATCCTTTACTGTGAATACTTTCTTGTATTTCATGGTGCTGACATTTTCAATTTTCTAAAAGTCATCCCATTTCTATTGATTGTCTCCGGATTGATTCCTTTATCCATTATTCGATTGCATGCGTCATTTCGATGAAAGGATTCAAAGAACTCCATGCAAAAGACGCATCACAATTTGATTTTCAATGGAAATCATTAAAAATGCTCAGAGTTTCTAAGAAACTACATCAAGGTAGATCTTAGTACATCATTACACTTCTAAATGCTACATTCTAACTTAATATCCTTGCAGAGGAAAAGTCCAATTGATTATTTAATCGCCCACTCCACTTCGATGTACTTCTTGAGTGCACTCATTCCGAAAGTAATCAACAACAAAAGTGAGCAACACAAGACACTGATGTCAAGCAATCCCAACTTAGTTTTGCAAACTTCTAAAAGAAAAAGAAAATAAAAAAATATAAAAATTCCTCTAAAGGACATTTCCTGAAAGTATTTCACAAAGTGGAACACATTGCATCTGTAAGAGTTGCGGAAAGGATTTCCCAAGTCCATCAGCCAGATGACATTTTCACAGCAGAGAAAAAGTTTTTTTTTTCGCCTCCTTCAACTAGTAGCTACTACAAACTACTTCCTTCCTATGTCAGCCAAGGACGAGGTTGTTAGAACGCTGAACGGAAAAGGATAAAGTTCTATTGGCCGCATGGTGTAACTAAAATGAAAATTATTTCTTCCACCACTTTAAGTTTTCTTTTATTTTTCTCTTCGATTTTTTCTATGTTCGATCCTTTTTCGGTTTCCTTTTTGATCGATTGACCTCGATTTGGACAATTCGAAGAAATTATTTGCAATAACAACAGAAGCAGTTGGAGAAGGTGTTTCTCGTTTTGAAGGGAAATATTTATTATCTCCGTTTGTGTGTCATTAAGAATTCGCCTCTGTTACAAATTGACATCCATTCGGGTGAAGACATCGGGAGTTGGAGGAAATACTGTTTCTTTCAGTTCGGTAATTAGGTGTCCATCAATCTTTATGTCTGTCTAGAAAGATTGTGTGATGCTGGACAAAGAGAACGGGGGTGGAGGAGGAAATTGGAATGAAATAAGGTGAGCTATTCCAAGGGAAGGTAACCCTAACTGCTGCCCATCTAATGTAGACCATGTTGATAAAGTGGATAATTGCAAAATTCTATTTTTGGGGACGGTCCATATTGGATGGAGAGTGCTGGAGATTAATTGTTCCTAGTTGGTTAGTTGGGACATTTGTTGCAGGAAATGTCCAGCGAAGTAGAGTGGAATTTAATAATATGTGAGAATGTACATTAAAGTGAGTTTTAGGACTTAGTTGTGGATAGATGGAATTATTTAAGTCGGATCAAGAAATAAAGGTTTAGATTGAACTAAATAAAGATATGAACGACAGGAGTACAATCTAATCCATGTTACATGTCACACAAGACCCGCCTTGTAATTGTTGAGATACATGTATGCTCGATCTTTGTTTTCGAGATAACACCAAAGTTTTTTTTTCACGGTCCCACCTCTAGGGAACGTGTGACAAACAGAAGCTCGGCTTTATTTTTTATTTTCCTAAAAATACTCAAGGCCCATCTTTTTTTTTCTTATGGAAGGAAGAATGCATCATGCACCGTCAAGAAGTTTTCAATCTCTTGGTGTGTCAGACTCATACTGTGTGCTCGTACAGTACACCTACTGACTAAACTCCCCCTCGCTTTGGGTCTCGACAGGCATAAATCCACCCCGGAACTGCTTCTAGCATTACTTCAGGGTGGTGCCACTTTCTTTGCCTATGGGCTCCGCTTTCTATTTCGGCCTTTTATTGGTCTATGTTTCTCTGTTCCTCCCTTTTCTTGGTTCTCAGTACTGTCTCTATAAAGGAAGATATTTTTTCCCATGAGTCGGAACTCGAGATCATCTTGCTTACGGCGTTGTCTGGAGAAAAAATACCTATCTCTGACTCCAATCTGATCCTCTCTACTATCCATCTACTGCAGGTGAAGAAGGTATGGTAAGCGTCGTCTTCCGGGGAGTCGCCGTATTGACAGGCTGCGCTCTCCACTTTTCCCATTTTGCAGAGATATCGGTTAAAGTAACCGAGACCACTTAGGAGCTGGGTGATGAAGTAGCTCACGTCACCGTGTTCTCGATCGGTCCACGTAGCCACGTCCCTTATGAGCCTTGCGGTCCATCTACTTCTCGTTTCAACGTCCCATCTGCTTTGCCACTTTTGTTTGGTAAGCTCCTTCGCCTCTGCAATTGCCGTTTCTGCTCCAACTTCTGTCTTCTTGTCGTGTACGTACTTCCTTTCCGCTGCCAGGAGATCAAGGGGGGTCACTCCGGCTATTACGAGAACGGCTGGTTCAGACACTGTGCGGTAGGAGCTTGCGACACGAAGGGCTCCACGCCTTTGCACTGCGGCCATCTGCTTTCTGTATCTTTCCTTGTTAAGTGCGTCGGCCCAGATCTCACAGCCATACAGGAGGATGGCGTACGTGATCGACATAAGGAGTCTTCGTTTACTCAAGTTGGCCCTCCGACGTTTGCCATGATCCTACTAAGAGACGTTGTGATCTTAGTGGCTCGATCGGATGCTGACTTAATCTGCTGCCAGAAGGTAAGTTTGCAGTCCAGGGTCATTCCCAGGTATTTTACTGCATCCTTACTGGTGATCATATCTGGCCCAACATGAAACTCTAATTGTGTTGGAATTCGCTTCCGAGTCAGGAGCACGATTTCCGTCTTCTCCGTTGCTAGACTCCGTAGTCTGTCATATAGGTAAGCACCCATCTCATGACTTGGTTAAGTCTTCTCTCTGCGTCCTCCGTGGTTTTTGCAGTTATCACCGCGCCAATGTCGTCTGCATACCCTACGAGGAATGTATCTTCTGGCATCTCCATACGAAGGATTTCATCGTAGGAGACGTTCCACAGGTCAGGTCCCAAAATTGAACCCTGCGCTGCTCCTGCTGTGATGTCTTTTCTTAGAGATCCCTCTGTGGTGTCATACATCAGTGCCTGGTCTCGAAGGTAGTCCCTTATTATTCGTAAGAGATATTGCGGGATCTTGAAGGTATTTTCCAGAGAGCCTAGCATATCTTCCCACCGAGCTGAGTTGAAGACATTCCTCACGTCTGGAGTAGTGATTGCCCTGTTGAGTGGTTTGGACTGTCTTAATCACTTCCTCGATTGGTCCTATTATAGAGCGGCCTTTCCTGAATCCGCACTGTCTTTCAGACAGGTCTCCTGCGCTCTGGACTGCTGCTGTGAGGCGTGGCTTTAACATCTTTTCCAGGAGTTTACCTGCTGTGTCCAACATACGCAGTGGTCTGTAGGCTGTTGGGGACTCCGGATCTCCTTTCCCTTTGTTAATCAGAACCAAGCGCTGCGTCTTCCATTTCTTATGGAAGGCCCATCTTAAAGTCATATTTTGAAAATTGCTCCTATATTTTCTCTAGGAGCGCGTAGAAAAAGTCAGTAGGAATGATTGTACAGCCAGTTCAAGTTTTTGTGTCTGAACCTTCCTTCAATGGTAAATCCAAATCCAAAAACCGCTTAAGGCCACTCAAACTTTTGAAAACCAGTGTACTTTTAGAATTTTTGAAAGTACTAAGTAATGCAAAGTACTAAGTAATGCAATATGATTGAAAGTTCTTATGTGTGGCTTATGGTCGCTGAATTACGATTTATGTATGTATGTCCTTAAACTCTGCAATATCTAAATAACTCTGAATTCTTAGTAGATCGATAACTCGAAGGATCGGTCATTTAGTACATCCTAAGGAGCCCAGTTTTTCACTAGACTTCTTGACCATTTGGACATGTCACACTTTGAATGATTATTGTTTCTCAATATAAATTATATTAATGAGAAAGTACTGGAAGACTTTCATCAGCAAATGAAAGCTCTATTACAAAAATACCTTGTACCTACTACAAATTAAGTAGAAAAGCAAGTCGAGCCACTCTAAACAAATACTTATTCAATCAGCATCTGTAGAAACCATGACTGTCTACACTCAGTCGAACTAGAACAGACACTATCATTGAACATTCATTGAATCCTCGTAAAAGTTGTCTTTTTCTTTTTTAATAACCCCACTAACAAAATGTCCTTCCAATTACTTAAATATTTAACCACTCCAGCCATAGCCTTGTGCAATACGAGTAGAATTACTCTACCCTGATCAATTGGAAGAATATGAAGACGTAATCATTTTATAAATTAAATTGATGTGCCAGACAATTTTCCATGGAAAAGTGCTTCTTCCTTCAAAGAGCCTGAAGTCATCTTAACAAACTTACTCTTTCCATTGCAACACACACACAGAGAGAGAGCGTCCAATTCCATTAAATGAAACCCCTTTTAAGAGCCAACAGTATGCAAACAGAAGCAAAATTACTCCCAAAGAATTTCATATCACATATCAAAGTAAAACGATGAACTCAAACTCCTTTTCAGCGTATTCACATTTTGATGGTTTTGTTTGATGAATCTGCCGCTGGAAATGGAGAAAAAGGATCTTGCAGAAAACGTAGCCAATTGCCGGTAAAACAATTGAAAGTTCGGCTAAAAAAAAAAACCTACTTAAGGAAAGAGATATTCTCTGCTTTCATCTATGTACCAGAGAAATAAAAAAAAAAGGAAAGACCGTTCCACTTGAAGTGATATTCAGGTTAGCCCAGAGTGGTTACCATCATCCTTTCCCGTCGAGACAATATGTAACAGTTTACATTGAAAAATAATGATAAGAATTTCTTTTCGAAAATAGTTACAGATACCGAATAGTTTCCACCTCCTCTCCGCCGGCTTACAATCATGAAGAAAATGTTGTGAAAAATGTTGGAACGAAAATTGAAAAAGAAAATATCTGAATCGATTACAAGTCTCTCAGTCTCTTTCTCCAGAAAAAAAGGGATACCTTTAGGCGTCCGTCTTCCTTTGCAAGAAACCCTTCAAAAGGCGAAAAAGAAACTCTTATAGATTCTATAGCGTAGCTGCCAACAATTTTATGAACTTCAAAGATTACATTCGTTGGCATTGGATTCAATTGGAAAGGATACGTCGTTCCTATACCAACTCTATTCCCAATGATCGGCAAAGAGTTATAATGATAGTATAGAGGTGTATGTGTGTACACGAAATTGCATCCGGAGTGCGGAAATATTCCATTTCACTTGAATGCATCTCTCATAAAGCGGTTTATCTGTTGGACAGACAAAGCAAAGATACAACAATTGAAGTTGAATCGTATGCTTTCAATTCGTCTTTTGCCTTCGGTTTTTCTCTCCTTCCATCCGCTGCATACCCAGGTTGATGGTAGAAGAACTTTTAGACACACAAGGAAGGACGAAGGAATTACAATTTTGCAACTCGTAAAGTTTCCATTTTGTACGCCGTCGACTTTGAAAGTATTTTCGTTCCGCCCAGTCACCTTGTTCCGGGTCCTCAATGTTCATTCTCCTTTGCTTCTACACTATATATACATACATATATGTTTGTATGTACCTATACAAACATAATTCGATTCGATGAAAGAATAAAGTAAACTTTTAGTTCAGAGGATATGTACAAACGTATCTTGGGGTATTGTTCTCTCTATGAAATATTTATATAAAGAACGCGACATTCGTTATATTCACCCACGTATCAGGTATTACCTGAAGGAATACATTCTCAAGAGGTTCGAGATGGAATAAATGGAGGAAAGTTCTTGTATTCGCACAGTCGGAAGTAGATTTGTTTCCATAGAAAATATAAGTAGAGCTTAATATTTTCTTTTTTTTTTTTTTTAATTCTAGAAGACTTCAAGTATCTATGGCAGAAAATATTTGGTATTTCAACTTGAAAACTTAAGTTTTTCAAAAAGAACACATTTAGCGACATCGATTCGGTAGTTCCAGTGAAATTATCTCGAGAGACTTTAAATAAAAAGGGGTTCATGACGAGTCTAGATAGTAAGTTTGTTGGTACAATCCTGTAACTACAACCTTAACAGAATTTATTAGTAAAAGGACGATTTTTTGTTTTCGGAGGCAATATTAACCTCTCAGTCCTAAACTAGGCGTTTAAAAAAATCTTTGGTTTCCAACTGAAAAGATGTGCATGTCCTTTTATCTGAGGTAGGTTAGGCTAAGTAGTTGAAGTTGCATCATGCTAGTGTTAAAATACATATCACATATCACATTTTCACCATTCCTTAGTACCATTTAGAAGTTTTTTAAAAGGATCAATGCCGGTCTTAGCGCACTTCAAGTTGCTTGAGACGAAGTCTTCCTCTATTGTATTCGATTAGGTCCAAAGACTCTGCGGGTCGGAGCGGTGGTGTCTATTCGCTCTGTATATCATAGCCAACTCAGAGGACTGATGCGCAATTTTTTTTTACTAGGTCGATATCGCTGTAATACTCTTTTACTTCATCGTTGAATCGTTGACGATATATTCATTCATGATAAAGTTCTTATATAGAATCTCCTTAGTTGCTCAGGATAAGGCAAGAGTTATTCTTCGATTTACTTCAGCTGAAGTGTTATTATCAGAACAGCCTGTCTTGTTGACAGTGTATACATACTAGGTTTTACTCTCGTTGCTAGATTCCGTTTCAATACTAACGAATGCACCGGTGAGAGCCTGGACACGTTACCTAGCCTAGCTTTAAAATTCAGATGTCGCACTTACAGCCTCCTGTATAAAGGATTTGAATTTGATTGGTGCATCTGACTACTGAGCTCACTCAGATGATACCAATTTTGTTTCCTTACCATCTCTTGCGAATGTTTCACAAACATCTGAGAGTTTAATTGTCATAAACATGCTTTCCGAAACAAAATTATCCTTCAGATACAGCACTAATGCTCAAATGGTTTGAAACTTTGGTATTTATTGTACACAAATGATAGTGGCTCTGTTTACTTCGCGGTTGCTGTCTTGACTATTTCGAAATATTCATAGATACGAATAGCTTTTACCAAAATAACTCAATATTCTCTCATTAAATTCCCACACTCTCAATAATTTTGAAACATATTCCTTTGAATTTGTTCATAAGAACAATTATTTATCATTCACCCTTCTTGGTCATATATCCATCATTCCTTTTTAATCAAATCAAATAAGAGTGCTCATATGTAACCACGAATAAGCCTAGATGCACAGTGAACTTCTCTACGTAATTACAGGCATCAACGTCATTTGTAAACCACCTGCTTTGGTTTAACAGACTCTGCATCGCATAAAGGCAGTCATGTGAAAAAAAAAAAAGAAATACCAAATGACTCGAAATGACAACGTTGCAAAACATATTCTCAACTGAATGGATGCTTGGTTGGATGCATCTACTATGTGCGGCTACAGGTGTATTCATCCGATGGGTACACAAACAACGCACGGCGAATATTTTACGCAATATCCATACACTGGGCTCATTCATTAAGTTCCTGTAAGCTATTATACTGGTGCTGTGCATCTCAAAATGACAAACCATGTTTGGATTTTCAGGCAAAATAGATACAAAGATACAAACAGCCACCCAGTTGCGGTCGGTTGTTGGTCTGGCAAATCAGATGCTACCGCTACCGATATAGTCGCCGCCGCGCCGTGGCACAAAGTAATTACTTTTAATGTGACCTCAGTGGGTATTATTTGGTTGAAGGAAGATATAGATACGTAGATGGAAGAGGGTCGATGGGCTTGGATAATGTATGGTTACTGGTTAATTTTTTTTTTTTTTAATCTTCATCGTAGAGTTTAGTGTTGCCAGGTGCAGACATTTTAGTATACCTGGTGGAAGTAGATAACCATGATAGTATTCATGATTGATACTTATGTTATTCGCCAAATAATTGTAGTTGTTTATGAGTGGAAGATAATCATGATTAATTATTCAGGAATGTTTTTTGCATGAATGGAGGAGATCTGTTGTTATCTGATCTGCTTTAATTTTGGAAAATGTCTGTGTATCATGTAGCCAATATGTAGCTTGCACTTGGATTCATCGGAAAGATGAGATTGTTCCACATATCTTGAGTCCACTTAAGATGTTCCTGAGCCCAAAGTAGTCGTTTTCCTCTGACTTCTATTGGAAAATCTGGCTTCTGTACTGGTTTGAGTACTCAAGGACCAGCTTTTATGTGCATTTTTCTCACTGAGCTTGCCGAAATGCTTTCTCCTGTTGATTGAAATAGATCATATTTAATATCCAACAAAGTTTTTGGAGCATCAAAAATGGATCTACCACTGGGATCGTCCTTTGTCTTTCTGTTTGTAATCCCTGTCGCAAGATATTTTTTTTTAATTCCATGCCACAGTTCCAGTAAATTCACACCGTTCTTCTTAAATGCCTATCACGAGTTAAACGTACTTTTCATTCATAATAACATCGACTTTAATGCACCTACTCAAATTAAACATAGTAGCTGTCACAAATTCCAAGAAATGCCACCCGAAAGAGCACAAAAAAGGTTTGAGCAAAATGTTTCAAACTTTTTAAATATAGAAAATTTAAAAAAGAAACTCAAGCCATATCCTTAGAAGTAATTAACCGAAAATGCGAAACATGGGAATATAGTGCTCATTACTATAATCTCATCCCACACTCCAAGAAAAAACTTAACTTCTACCCCTACTCCCGGTTCGGTTCTCAAAAACTTCTCAAAAAAAATCAGATCATTCAAACTAATTTCAAACATTGCGCTATTCCCAATCTGTGTACTTCTCCAAGAACTCTAACTAATCTCGAAAAAATTAATCTCTAGTGGTTTCACTTTTTTTTTTTTTTTTTTAATAATTACACCCATCAGACACTTCACAGAGCAGAAATTTCCCATTAGTCAGCCCTTCATTGCGCTCATTCGGTGAGCGTTTACCCCACCGGATTGTTTGTTAGCGCGGCACCCCAGCGCTCTTCTATCATTTAAGGGAAAAGCGGAAAACTTTTTCTTTTCACATTCAATCCTAATTGAAGAAATCTCAAGTTCTTACCTGAAGTGAGTGAAAACTTTTTTGGCAGAGAGCTGAAATAAAAGCATTAGCTACCACGCTGCGCCATTTTCGCTACTACGAGAACATAGCCGCAAACAGTATGTTTGGTTTCATTTCGTTCCGTAAGTCATTAGCTCTGCATCTCTCTGTGGAAGGAAAAGACAAACTGTGAAGTATCCAGGAAAATGCATCTCTGTGGAGTGCTGAAGAAAGGAAAACTTTTTTTTTGCCTGCCTTTGGTGTCTTATTGCCGACTCGGTTTCACCCACACTCTCTAGGTGGTCCTCATGCTGTGTTTTGCTTTCATTTGATTGTATATCTTTCGCCCGAACCAATTACGATTGATGTTTGGAACTCAAAGACTGACGTGGAAATATTCCCGTGTTAATGTACAAAGAGAACTTTTGGTTTCAACCTACCCACGAGTTCTCGTAGATCCTGCTGTGATTGAGAAGTTTGTTTTCATTTTTTTTTATTTCATTTAGATACTTTTTTAGTGCGGGTTCAGGGGGAAAAAGAAAATTGACGAGGGAGATCTATAGGCACAGGGTGGTTCTATGATTCGGTACATACAAAATATTAAGCTACACAATGCTAATTAGCTGTCTAAAATGATGCACACTTATATGTTGCTAAGTTGTTAGACGCAAATAGTATTTTCCTTTGGCTACACTTTGACTTTGCTAAGTATACGCTCTTATCAACTAATTTACGTAGCTAAATGATCTTGTCACACATTAAACACTCCATGGAGCATTATATAAACTTCGTAATTGGAACGAATCAGACTCCCGTTTAATACAGTTCCCTGTTAAGCCCTTCATATGATAGACCCGGAGCTCTGCATACCTAATTCAATGCCCCAGATTTGCTTTAGTGATTTGTGGATTGAACGATGATTTACTAACATATAAAGCCATCAGTAAACATTTTTTAAAGATTTTTGAAAGTGGAGTGCCACAAAGCTGTATACTTTCACCACTGTTGTTTTCGATCGTTATTTTTAACAATCTTAGTGAATAGCACTGATATCGACTATTGGATCTAACACTGAACATCTGAAGTACACTGATGACTATGACTTGATTTCGTTCATTCAAAAGAATCCCTAAAATTTCCTGGCTGGACCTCATCTTGAGCTATAGAGGTCCAAATAAACCATGCAATGAAATCAACTTACCAATCTCGATTAAAGAGTGATTCACCCTGATTAACGTGGCACCGAACTGTTAAGGAGTGATGGATCAAAAAGAATGTAAATTTGTTGCAAAAGTCCATACCTAATGGCACCATAATCCCGGGACGTTAATGCTAATAAACTTCTTCAACTATCTTGGTTCTATATTGGCTATAATATCGTACTACTTCAACTTGCGGGACATAAGCTGAGTTTTGATTTTAAATATTATTGCAAAATGAGTATTACATCTCGTTACGATGGCTAATTTCCCAAAGTCGAAATTGAGGAAAGCCGGCTCTTCTGCTGATCTTACTTGTGGGATCAACAAAGAAGATTTTACAGTCCTCGCACTGGAAGTACAGAAAACCTCAGATAGCGCCATGTAGCAACCGACTGCGCTCGATCGACCTGAATCGATTATTTGAATGTGTTCATTGCAGTATTCGTGGATGAAGCAGTTTATGCAAAAAAAAAACTGACAGTAGTAAGGTATTGTATAGACTGATCACCCTAAAAAAGTCAGCAGCTATATCACCTACTCCTTTCGTTTGCCTGTATCCTTTGATGCACTTGTATACATCATTCCAATACATATGTAGACACATCAAGATTCCGCTGTAGACAAGGAAGCAGTCCAAGTAGCTCAACTCTCTTCTATATCCAAACTAAGACTCTTAAACCATTATGCTCCACGTTAGGAACAAATTTCGAAATATATTTCATTCATTAACAAAAGTCACCTTCAACAACTATAAGTAGCATTAAATTCTCCAGCTTAAGATATGCTTCAAAGCCAAACACCCTGCTGTTGATATTAATGTTAGCCGTCTACCCGACACGATTTAAATGCTCGAAAACTTGCTGGAAACTTTTCGCCTTGCAAACAACTTCTTAGATCTCATTAATTTTCTCAGTCTCGCTGGATGCACACATTCACTATCTATGTCTTCATTTAGGGTTGGTCTACCGCATAGCATCTCGTCTCACTGATTCGCAAAATGTTTATTGGTATCATTCATCGGTAATTGGCTTGTGCCTCCGTTTGCAAACTATCCCCCATCCCCATGTGCATACACAACTCAGTGGCCTATGCTGACAATAATATCTTAGTATAGAGCTAATTACAAAATGTTTTACCAGAGCGCCATAGCTCCCAAGTGGGTGTGTGGTAAATTTCAATCCCTACTCCGACTATTCAGATACAATCATCGTTATCATAGTCATATATAACAAGCATACAACCTAACAGCATCATTATTGTTATGTGGCACAGAACAAATTACTCATTTCCTATATGATTCCAATTTCACTAGCAACATCATCAACTTTCTCATCATCGTTATCGCCATCATTATCCTGTATGAAGTATCCAACCCAAGCTGTGAGGGGGGGTTGGGTTAGATACAATTTTTGGCAGTCCTTTGTAGAATCTTCTTCCTACCACTCACTGTTGCATTCGGTAAAAGATACAAAAAAGTTAAACTTAAGCAAACGATCTAATGATGGTGTAGGTAATTGCCTTCGAAGTGAACTACTCCTAGTCGAGTTATTAATGCATTTCGACTTCATTACGAGAAAGTGAATGAAGAAGAAAGAAAAAAACTGCTACCAAATGGGAAGCCCATGTATAGCAAGAAACTAGATTCGACGACATAAGCTCCGAAATTGGCAAACTTCCAAATTGGTATTTGCATGCGACTAGTTTTTCGCTGCTCTGCTTTGCGGGCAAATAGGTATGTATCTTCTAGATGTCTGGCTTAGAGGTAGGAAAATAAAAAAACAAAATCCTATTTCGGATTCCCACGGTCTATGGTTTTGGGGCCACAAAAATATACATCTTCATTGGTTGTGATGTGATTTTTTTTTTCTTTTCTTTGCTTCGTCCTCCATCTCTGTGTGCATGTTATCGATGGTTTACCTCAATTTCGGTCTCGATGAGAAAGGAGGCTATACGACGTAACATCAATTCGATGTGTTTCAGTTTATGCTCTTGAGATACACAGCAATGTGTGTACATGGTTGGGAAATATAGAAATGTATCTATAACAGAGCAATAGTTGCATGAGCATCGTCATTATCATTACAATTTGCTTTATTAATGGAATGGCGGTTGGCATGTGTACGCGAAGTGAGTTGTTTGGAGTTAATTAGTGATGAACTAAGGAAAACGTCATTGCCAGGTAAAATAATTTGTTTTTTTTTTTTTTTGTTTTTTGGTAATATTGGGGATGTGTATGAAACCTTGTGTGGTGTACTCGAAGGGAATGTTATAGTTAAATGCAATTTACCGTGAAATTAGCTCATGATGTAAGTTGCATTTGACTAACGTTTTGAAATTCATGCTAACTGCCAAGAATAGTAATGAGAGGAAATGGAGTAACGACAGGTCCTTAGATGGAATAATAAAACAGGATTTGATTTATAAATGATGGGGATTATGCGCGCAACTAATCTGACATCCACTTGCATCCAGACTCTGGGATTTATATGAAAGTTACTATTTCTATGAGTGACTAGTTTTAATGAAGATGAATTGGAAAAAATGGATCTTATGGCAATAGCTGCCTTTATGTACCAACCTTCTAAAGTAGGTTTCAAAGAAGACTTTTCATAAATAAGAACAAATAGAGATATTGCTGGTAATACTCTGTATCTGAAAAATTATAAGTATTAATTTTTTCTGTACTTCTTCATTTTCAGTAGCTTTCACACCACGTGTTTCAACAGGATGTTGCAAGGGTGTTCATAAGGCCCACGCCAATGTTTTATAAATTCTGTAACGCGTTTCAATACACTCCAGCTCATCTACAGTGTTGTGAACTCATCGTTCTGTTCTGTTCTATTACTAGGCAAATTGTTGAAGAATCCTCAAAGAAGATTTTCATGGAAGCTCATAGGACTACTTTTCAAATGCTGCTGGACAGATGGTTGTAACTTATAAATATTTAACTTTCATTGTTTGATGAATTTTTATCCAAATTGCTGAATGGCTGAAATTCAGGATTGATGAAATGAATGCATTTGTTCAAGTCATTGAGCCTGGATTTTCCTGGAAGATTGTGCCCAACTTAGCTGCTTAGACGACACAGCTGTCACAGGTTTTTTTGTTTTCGACAAAATAATCACCGGTTTGGAATCCGATTAAACTTGATATTTACCGACTGCCTGAAATTGTAATGCACCTGATTGTAATGTGACCTGAATGTCAATGCAAATTACTGACTGATTAATACTCTCGTTCAATGAATATCTTGATTCCTCTATGGAATTCTGCTTAAGTTTGGTAGTCTTATGAAAGGAGATAAGCCAATCGTTTCCTCAAAAATGTCCTACACCTCCATTCAGCTTTGACCCTTCGCTAATTGTAAATATTTACAATATTAAAAACACAAACAACAAGGGTCTGCAGAGCAGAAGAAGAAGAGAAAAACATCCTCCACTTCATACACCTCTCCGATCCTGTCCCCAAGAATTCTGCTTCATCTGAAATCTCTACTCTTCGACGATATCAGCGAATTGCTATCCTTAGACGTCATTAACACCCTTCCCTTCATATAAACCTCAGATTGGTTCAATTGGGTAGCTAAATATGGAATTAAATCACAGTCAATCTCTTCGGTATAAGTGTGACGATATCCTCCTACAGACAGTAACTCTAACCTAAACCTAAATCTTCATTCGAAAGTTTTTTTTTTCTTGTAGGCAGAGCCTTGATGTAGTCACGTCAATAGCGTCGGTCCTGAGAAAGCTACGGGTTATGTTTTCCTTACAATTAACCGACACGCTTTCCGCCTCAAGATGTATTTTTTTTCATACCTCTCCACTGATTCTAGATAACATCTTCTGACGCAATGACGAACGAATTAAGTAATCTATACTATAATAGTAGATATTATAAGATGTTGATCTTGTAAAGCCTGATAAAATTCCTCTAATATATCAGCCTTTCAAGCATCTTGTAAATAAAAATATTAAAATCAATAATTTGCCATTGTCTAGCCTTCGCTAAAATTGCTTCTGATCTTTTGTTGAAGGTATCTAGCTACTAAAGTAGATCAACTCCCAGGTTTACTTATAAAAGGTGGACCATCTGTTAATCTAACGATTAACGATTGCTGCTTTATTGAGAAGACCGTCCGATTAATTATGAAATACTATTTCATTAAAATTACTGCCTCGGGTGGCTTGGCAGTACGCCATCCTCTCATCCTCTCATCCCAGTTTTTTAATACATTTTCGATGATATCGGGACCTATTTTACGAATAGTTTGACCAATATTATTCTTGAGTGCCTGAATCGTCTCTGGATTGTTCACATTGCACCAATCTTTAATAGCAACCCAAAAAAAGTCCAATCACAGCTCCTTGCGTCCAAGCAACATCACCAAAACGACTGATTACACGATTTTTAAACTTAATGTGCAATAAATCCATTGTTAGACGGCTTGTGTGGCACGTAATTCCATCTTGCTCATCCAAATCCAAAACCTTAATATCATTGACTGTGACGTTTCTTCCATTGTCGCCTTGGAAGAAAAATGAACCAATAATCCCGCCACTCCAAAAAGCACCCCAATGGCTGCCATATTCTCCAATTGGTGCACAGAACGACCACCGGAATATGTTCGGTTATTAATCACCAAACCAGTCTCACAACTTTTCATCAAAAATTGCGTATACCAGCTGCAGTTGGTGCATTATTTCGACCGAAATTTCTTTTCAAAATTCGCACTATTTTGGCAACACAGCATCCACTTTAGACGTAACTTTGCAATATTTCCCAATATTGTTCAAGTGTAAATCGATCCATTTTGTACTGAATTCTGCCAATTTTTGGAGCGCATAAGAGCTGTGAGTGTCAAAATAACATATGATTCAAAAAGAAACCAACAGATGGCCCATCCTTTACATATACTATGAGTATTTGAACCGCAATTCCAACCTACTGTCAATCGAGCTACCGCAGGGTATAGTTTATAATTGAGTCTCCGACAAAGTACATATCTTCAAGAAGATACCAGGACTGATTCAATTCGTATAACTGAAGGCTGACATCGCCTTTGATTAGAAATTTATGCAGCGCGTGACTATTGTCACTGTCCCTCTAGAGTCCATTTGTTTTTTTAAATTTCACCGTCGTTTTTGCAGTGCCTCTAGACACCTGCATATTTACTCAAAGTCTTTCTCTTAACTTTCAGAGGAACATGTTTAATTTTTAAAAATTATATATTGGAGAGAAATATGTCGAGCAAATGGATAGACATTCCCATTAGTCAAACCACTTACTCAGAGCTACTACCTTTGAGGATGGACCAACTTCACATTCCCGTATACTGCAATCCGGACTCCAGTGAACCCGATTTAGAGTAAACAAGCTGTCATTTGTCTGTCAAAGTAGTCATGGTTACCTAACACAACACTCGTGTAAATCGGAGTCATAAATCCTTGTCCATCATTTACAGGACTCGCCTGATTTAACAATCAAAATTTCCCGCAACCTCACATTATAAATGAAAACTAATATTCGACATGAAACTAATTAATTCCCAACCAAATACTCTACCACTTCCGTGTGTTTGCGTGTTTGCAAGCGAAATTTATAAATTATTAATATATTTCGAAAACTCCATTAAAATCACTCAGTAATCCCATTCATTGTTTGCCGCTCGAAACCACGAGAAGTGAAATTCAAAAATCATCATGATTAAATAGAAAATTTTATGCGGCAGCAATACCAATATCAAAAATTCGACAGCAAAATCAGAGCAGTTCCTTTCATCGCAAATCCTTTCTGCCTCCATGCCGTTGTTGGATACATATTGTACATACAATACCACTACCACTGGTTATATTGATTGTTTTTCTCTTTCCATTTTCCATAATTAATCAAACTTTGCACTGAAAAAAAAAAACTCCTCAAATCGGAAATCCTTTTCGTTCGGTGTTTTGATGACTGATTTGTGAATTTGCAATTATTCTGTTTTAATTAATGTGGCTTAGTTCCACCATGTGGTGAAGACTACATCAGGAATAGAGATGCTTCTGGCCTTAAACAAAAACAAAAAAAAAAAAACAATTTAATTTTGAGGAAATCCCATGACTAAATGAAATTATTCATGGATAAGTATATTTTTGCAAACATGTGGCAGAAAATACAAATCACAAAACCACAACTGAACTTGAAGCCATGATTGATTGACATTGTTCGATGTGTTTGGTGGCCAAAGGCACATCTCAATTGCAAGCTCTTGATTGAACGACCTCAGATCTCGTTTAAAGTGGCAGTGGCAAATTGTGGAAACTGGTTCACGCTGGTGTTGTGTGTCGTGGTTCCAAATATCAAGTACACCTCCCGTCATTGTCGTCGTCAAAGTGTAAGGTCACATTTGTCAATTACTATTCTTGCACACACGCATCGTGATGTATCTCACTCTCACTGCGCGATGATGACAAACTAAAAATGTATCTGCAACCCAATCTTCGTAAGTGTACGGTGTACCTCCTACGAATTGCAGTTTGTAACATTTCTTGGCATTCGGGTCAATTGTGTGCCGCCGCACTGCCGGCCGGCCCTCGTATATCCGGACTGTGCAATCCGTGGTCATGGTAATGAATATGTCTCCCGGTCTTGTGTTTTTGTTTTGTCATTTGCTTATTTTTATTTTTATTGTTGAATAAATGAAATAATTCAATCAACGAAGAAATGAAATTTGAGTATCTTCATCAATTGGGTGGGCAGTGGGGCTAAGGAAATTCGAGGTGAGGTCACTCAATCGTCCGATTTATTTACACTTTTGCATTTGTGTGTCATGGTATTGAGTTCGGTTTTTTTTGCGCTGATGATGCTGATGATGTGTAGAATTGAGAGGGAAAATTGAGAACTTTTTTTTTTTTTTTTATTTTCATTGTGAAACGAAAGTGAGACGAATGGAGGAACAAAAAAAAAAACAAACAATCACACAATGAAAACAATAAACAAAAGCAAACCGATTGTGTGTGTAGAGCAGCATGGCCTAAGTGGGTTGGGTTGGGTCAGTGTGGCATAAGGTTTCGCCAGTGATTTCATCAAATTCATGAGAAATTTTTAATTAAACGTTGTCAGAGGTATTCTTTCGTTTCACTTGATATGGAACATTGCACAGTAGGCTGAAAATTTAATTTTAGATACACACACCATTAATGGTGCTGATTTAGGTAATTTAAATTTTTCTTGACGTAATAAGGTCGAGCGGTGTTTTATTGTTTTTTATTATAGGTTTCATAATGACTCAAATTTTATGTAACGATATTCATCACACTTTAAGAAGTTCCCTGGCAACTGATTAGAATGGAAGTTCCTATGGACTTCTATGCGGCTTTGTGGTTCAAGAACAAAAACTAAATGACTGTACTTAGCTTATTTGTACGAATTTTAGCAACAAAACATGACTGTACATATGTATGTACATATAGAACAAAAATAGATGAACATTGTACCTTTTGGTTAGGTTAGGTAAATGTGTGCCCTTGTTGACAAGAATTTGTCAAAAAGTTGTCAACAGCTCACTTATACTAGCAAAGAGTACATTTTGGCCAATTATAAGACCTCTGAGAACCGAATTTCAGTCTTCAATGGCAGAACTAAATCACCCAGATACGTACATACATACATAAATCTCAAGAGTTAAGGTCAATATTTCCTAGATCGTCCAGTTCCTCAAGGAAATGGCACCCAAGAGTGTCTTTCCTTTTGATGGCTAGTGCTAGACAATCACATAGCAAGTGAGTAATGGACTCTATTTGCATACATACCTATCAGACGTCATTATGGACTAGTCTTAGCCGTGTTGCATGGTCATGCAGTGTTCTGTTGCATGGTCATGACACCAATAGCTGTCGCGACTGAGTTTCATGATATCTTCAGATCTCTTTCTGTCATAGACTGCCCATAACGATTTGGCTGTAGCACATGTAAGTATGTAATAGACACCATCATCTATTAGCCTCCTCATTGGATTCGATGTATATTTGCCTATTCAAAGTACTAAGCAGTGTACCAGCCTCAGAAAGGGCCTGCGAGGAGCTCAGATGTGATCCTGCCCTGGCTAGTTCATACGCTGTTTCGATTCATGGGATATCTACTTGACCCAATACCCAACAGAGGGTCACCTTATTGGCCACTGAGATATCGTCCAGTCTTTTTATGGACACTTCGATATATTTCACCAGTTCAGAATTGAGACATCACCATAAAGTTTAGTCCGGCTTCCCTTTTAGCTGCTGAGCTACCGGAGTATATGTCAAGTGGAAAAACGTTCAGTATTGTTTCTGATGTCATTGGCGTTGATATCACCGTTCCCGAACCCCATACAGCCTGCCCGTTGAATCATTGTCACGCTTTCAAGATGATATTTGTTCTCGAACACCTTCCACCAAACAATTGAACCGTAGGTAAAAATGTGTCTTACCACCACAGTGTGTAGTCAGTCACAATGTTGTATAGGAAGTTTTCGTTCTTTTTGACTTCCTTTTCGATGCCCTTCGAATGTTGAATGCAATTTTTAATCGATGCTCATTTTTGTACTGATGACACAAATATACTGTCACTTCAGACGCAATAACTCCGCATGTATCCAAATGTCATGAAATTTTGACAGTATACATATCAATAAAGAATCTCACTAGAAATACCTATTTTTAAAAAGTCCTGTTTACTTTGGAACGCACGTTGTATTCTACACCATCGGGACAGAAGCCCAGAATATTAAGCAAAACCAAAGTGTTTGGGAAGATATAATGGAATGGAATGTCCAAAACTACTTCGCTGCTCCTTAAAGATTGTCGTAAGAATTTTCACTTTAACACATTTTTGGAAGGGTAAACAAGATTTCTGCCTTTTCTACTCAAGGTTTAGCCGTTCAAGTGTGGACTAGGACATACGTTCATTATGGATTATGGTGGACTCAACTTCTTGCGCCAATATTCTGAGTCAATTTCAATAGCTTTAATGTAATTAATGTAACTCTATCGCAGTTCGTAACCTTCAATAGTGTAGATTCATACATATGTAAGTGTATTAAGGTGGATACGGTGGATACTCGGAGGTGGCTTATACGTTAATCTTCAGTTTTTCAAAACTTCAGTCTATCATAAACATAAATTTTTAAATGAAAGAGCGGTCCTTAAACTTTTTATAACAACGACCTAAAATTTCTTGATGAAAAGTTTCACCATCACTATTACAATCACCGTACCATTACTAGGAATCAAATTTTAAAGACATCACTTAGAGTTTTCTAGAATTAGATACATATGAATGTACATATGTATGTACATACATAGATTCAACGTTGGATAATTTGTTTATTTCTCCATACAAGTGGAAGCAAAGAGACTAGTCGGGAAAGCCATTAAATACGATCTCATGGCTAAAAAGTCAATTTATTCAAATAACGTCCAGACTTTTGCGCACTTTACTTTCGGAAGCAAGACCAACTATCAGCAACAGTTTATTACATACATAACAACAACCATTGAGTTCATTTGTTTGTGTTTTTTTTTTTTTTGTAACAACATTCCTTATGAAATTATCTCAAATACATAGTACAGAGTTCGTTAGTCTTTCACCTTTAATAATTGCCACAACACGTTGTTGGCGCGCGCAAGAAAAATCGCCGTCAACCCATTTTCGTTCGCATTTAACACCAAATGATGTCCGTTGACTTTAAAAATAGTTTTCCCATCCAGCAGCGCGAATCCGCTTCTCACATCGGTGGAAGAGTGGAGCGCCACCGCCAATACGTGTGCACAAGAAGAAATTATAGCACCCATACTAATTTTTCGAAAGTCGTTTCAAATACCGGTTACAGAAGCGTTCAAAGATTATTGGCCTAGCCTAATGGACAAATAGCCAAGATGATAAAAATGGATGACTGCTAAACGAATACGATGGGTACCGAGTGCAAAGAGATTTACAATCTACCGGTCTCCCGCGCATGTAACCCTCTATAAGGCTGGGAATGGTGATGCCAATGGCCGGATGATCACTTGGTCATGAATGAAACTTAATGCACTATCGGTCGTCCGGCGGCGTCAATGCGATTCTCTGGAAAAACGAGTTTCATCATTTCTATGGGCAGCTGCTGGTGATGGAAAAACTGGGTCACAAGTTTCTTTGATTCACGATTCACATCGGCAGCGATGGAATTAACTATTTTTGTATTGGAATTTAGGTGTAAAGCCCGCCAAAGAGTCCACCAAAGGGGAGAGATGTATTATATGTATGTACATATGCATATGCCAAAGAAAAAAAAACTCTACAAAACGTTTTTGCATACTAAAGGCTTTTCGTTTATTAACTGGAAAGAGTTTTGCTTTTTATTATCTTTGAAAGTGTGGAGTTTTGGATATATCTACTGTTGACATTTATAGCTGCGACGGCTATTAACATAACCAGATGAAGGTGATATTGCTTTGCGTGACATGCACTAGAGATACATAAATAATCTAGTAACTAGGTGGTGAAATTATATTGACCTTTATTTTGAAGTGTAGACTTGTAACGCTAGTAGACCAGAAAATACTGTTCCACTGAATCCAGTTGTTTCTTAACAAAAATGCAGCAAAAATATTCTCCTTTTGTTTCATTTGAATAATTTAAGTACATACCTACATATGTATGTAAGTATGTATATACGAAAGAGAACATTAATCTAAATTGTTTTTGGAATATGCCAAACCCACTTTTTGAAATGTTTTTCTAAGCGAACTAATTTCATTGTGTTCAAGCCTTAGTTAAAATATCTGAAGAAAATTCACAGAAAAATTGTCATATCCCCGCCCTCATTGCTTTACAAAAAAAACGAAAATTTGACAAATAAGCAACCCCTTTTGAAGATTAGCTATAATTGCATTAAAAAAATCTCCGCTTTATTTACGATGAGTTCCAACATAAAAGATGCAGAAAGTATTTTAAATTCTAGCTCGTAACTGATATAGAGTATGTAGAACTGGTGAAAGAGTAGTTCCCTGAGGGACTCCAGTATTTATGGCCAAAATACTGCAAGTTTGCTGCATCTAAGTTTATGTTTGACTGGATCATTTGCTTTTGATTAAGAATGTTATTCAATTGCTGAGGCCTTTATGCGGATTACACAGCTCCACAGGAATCTTTTTGAACTAGTGAAGGTTAATGTTTCGTGTTAGTCTTAATATTACCCGCTTTTTGTAATATAAAGACTTGTACTGCTTTTATGAAAGTAGGTTAAATGCGTTCGGTTTTATATTTATTGGTAATTCCTTCATTATGTTATTTCTTCACAAACTTACTAGACTGTGTGAATCCTTTTTGTTTTATAGAATGGTTATCTATTCTCTGGTATTCGGGACAATGGCTTAATCTCAACTATATTCTCTTTTTTCGGCTTCATCAGTTAGATATGGTCCAATTTACTTGATATCGATATTTTTATATAGTTATGGGAATAGATTTAGTACATAGGGTGTTATTTCTGATGATGACCAAGGCTTCGTTCTGTTTTTTTGTGGCATCCTTTCAATAGTACCTATTTAAATCATGTTGTGGACATTGAAGGTACCAAAAGCAATAATTTCAGTTGCCGAGTATTATTCGACGAATAGCGCCCAAAATATCAAGATCTTTTGTACAATTATATGTAATACTAGCTGACTCGGCAAACATTGTTTAAATTATTAATGTCTCTTTCGAAAGCAAATGTCGCATGTTGGTTGGTAATTTTAATGCTGAATGAGCCATCTAACCGCCTTCCATTCAAGTCGGATGATGTTCAGCCGAGTTATGCGCGTATATAGAAGATAGTGTATTATAGTATCAGTTGCCCGCTGGTTTCGTCAGTGACCATTTCAGCGCCAGCTTCGTTGTGTGATGTCTAAATCCATTTGTCTTGGTTCAGTACTACCCCATTCCTCCTTACTGGATAACAAAAGCTTGTAGCACGAGATATTCGCACAACATTTCCACGAAACATTGGCAGAACATTTCCACGTAGAACAGTATAGATTTCACATTGGATTTAATGAGTTGGTACCTAGAAATATTTTACTAGAGTTCCACATAGCAGAAAGGATTCAAAACACACTACGTGCTTTGTTTGTTATATTGTTAGCGTCCAGGTCCGTTCCGCTATCAAATGATGCAAAACTGTCCAGGTCCCCTACCTCAAAATGATCTCTTGGCGTGCCTTTCGACCTATGCATGTGCGTAATTTTTTCTTTTCCTTGGGTTAATCCTTAAGCTAGCCACCTCACCATGCACTTGCAACGACTGATACATTTAATTCAAACCACTAAAGCTGTTCGTCCGGTAATAGATATTATCACCAAGTCTCTCATCTGTATCCACCATGGCAGTCATCACATCATCAATCGGCAGTAAAAATAGAATTAGTAACAAAAAATCTCCTTACCTTACTCCTTGCCGCACTTTAAAGGAGTCGGAAAGGACTTTGCATTGCTGTACAATTCTTTCACAATAACAACAATTTTAGCGATCTCCAGATTCATTCGAGATTAACCCGGTTGAAGGCCTTCTCAAATGAGTACAAGCATGAGGTGATTGAACACAGAGTGGACTTTCGAAATCTCTTGTTATTTTGCTATTAACAACTGATTTTGAAACTCCTGTACCAAGGGGCAAAATTTATGTTTTCCAAAATACTCCTGGAATTTTGCAGTTCTATTGATGAAGTTTTGCACTGAGAATTTATAGTTTCACATTCTAATAAAATTTCAACCGTTTGGCAGGCTACACAAATTGTTCTGCTTAAAATATTGGAATGCATTTTAAATACCATTTCAAAGGACCCTTCTGCATCAAAGTTTTCCAATGAATAATTACTCAAAGTGCACTCGATGTCCTTTGGCGATAATTCCATCTATGCCATGGCCGAGTTCACACCAAAACGAATTCTAATTAATCATATTTTGTTACCTCAACCAAACTCGATATCCGTGTAATACCTATAGTCCCGGTCTCCCCAAACACAAAAACGGCCACTCTATTCTCATATACAAAAGGGCCGAAAAGTGACAATTTAATTTCCTCCCATCCACCTCTCCACATTGGGCAAAGTGTACCGCATTTCAAAATTGTTTACATCATTCTACAGCAGAGCCTAGAAAAGCATTGCGTTTAGTAGGCGTTGACACAAACCAAAATTACAATTCACCACCAAGGATATAATTAAATTTCAAAATTGACAACATGGCATAGAAATAACGTCCTGCCGACCACCCAACCGACCGACTGTACCAGAAGCATTATCAACATAAACAACTTGTTTGTATCTTCAAAATTAATAATTTCAATAAACAAGAAACCAAACCCGTTTGCAGCAGTAACCCGGCCACAACTATGTATGTACCATCTAACCATTCTTCCGGCCTCTCATCTTTGCTTTCTCTGGTGCGCTGTTGTTTGTATTCTTGACTGCAGAATGCATCTCTATCGTATCTGGAGAGGAACGATGATGTTTCAAATGCACAACCGCTTTGTATTGTTGTTTCAGAATGATATCTAGTTTCTGGTGCTGCTACTGCTGCTGCTGCTGCGGTTCCGGAGTATAATAATCGTAAAGTGTCAAAGCATATTGTTTTGAGGTTTCATTGAGTTTTCTGTGTTAAACTGAAAATGCGGCAGAAAAATATATGCATAGCAATACACCTACATGTGGAGTGGGGCTAGCAAGTAGGGACCCATTGTTGTTGAAAAAGTATTTCATTGTGCTTAGTGAAATATCCTGAAAGCGACTAGATACTTCACATATTTCCGCTGCGAAAAAAAGCCTGTTCCATGAAAATGTGTAAGGAAGCGTTATAATTTCTGTATTTTCTTACCTCCACCACCCACCATACTATAGTGTTTACTTTGATACTCACGGCTTTTACTGTCATGTATGTTCATATATCTCCTATCTTCAGTACGTATCATTACGGGGTAGTGCATTATCAGTAGACTCGTCATTAGTCCAGCCTAATGACTTCTGTAGAAGATATGAAAAAACTATCGAAAAATATTACATAGTAATGGACCCAGCATAGAACTCTGTGGTATGCCGCCTTTATATTGCTTATTTCCTTCAGAGTAATACATAAGAATTCTGTTTCCGAATTAATTCTGGAAAACCGTGATGAGATACGTTCGTACTTCCATGCTTTTAAGCCACCTCACTAAATGAACTCACTGTAAGTTGACAGGTTTCACTATGCTGGACTCAATGATTGACCATTCTACTGCAGTCCTCTATATTTTTTTTTAAATGCAATCTAGCTGCTAGAGGAGGAATAGGGTTTAATACTGTCAGACTGCATTTCATAAATACTCTGGACCCATTGCTATAAAAGGTTATACGTCACGGCTTATAAGCGGTCCATATAACCAGAATTTTTGGATGTATTTGTGGATGAACGAGTTGGACAAAACCACGCCAAATAATTAAGTCTAAAGCTATTTTTTTTTTCTCATGATGTGGCATGACACGTCAACTAATACTACCCTTCATGTAAATTATCAAAGATGCCTAGACTGTCACCTCTTTTGCATAACCCCCTGTTACTGCAGCAACATCGGCATCTTTCTCCTGTTCCTCATCAGTTCCGTTTCCTAGAATCTCAGCCTCATTTTTAATGCCGTTTTGTTATGCCTACCACTTGTATCGCGCGGCGTAGAATTTATTTATATTATTTTTTTATTTTTTTCTTTTAATTTGGATAGTTAAGGATTCCGTTGTATAACAATGGTGAAAAATAATTGAAATGGAAAACCCTTCTTGCCTTTCATCGTTTGTCCTTTCTTCTCAGTTTTCCTGCCAAACTATGATAATAAATCTGTGAATCACAATGCATCCATTGTGGTTACTACCACACACAATGGATAGGAAAACTCTGGCTGACATTTTGGAATACGAAGAGGCGGTCAGTGGTGGTGTACTGATGGTGCAATTCAAATTCTTCGGTTTGTTATTTGTGGTTCAGTGAACTCTCCACTACTTTACGACTTTTCATGGTTGATGGACAATTTTATTATATCTCTTCCCCCCACGTTCCTGGTTTAAGTTAATTTTTCTTTTTCTTTTTTTGTGTTTTTGTAACATTTTTTGTATCTATGTTGTGGAACTGGTATACCACGCTTCTTGTACACGAGTCATTTGGGATTACTGTCGGTTTGGCTCGACGCTGTCGTTATGTCTAGGTTGATGTTGATGCGTTCCGAGGTGGTTTTTATGCACGAGTTAGTGATAAAAATATTGAAAAAAAAATAAGTAAAAAATTATTTCATTTTCTTTTGGTCTGCTGTTTTTCTAGACATTATTGTTGATTGTTGAATACATTTTTTTCTTATGGGCAAAGTGTATAAACTATTAAAGTCATTCTTAAGTTAACAAGTATACTTATTGTAAAGTGTTCGTCTTCTTCGTTCAAATCATGGCCAAGAAAATGATTAATGTAACCAGCGTAAGAGGAAAAAAGACTCAAACAGCAAGGTGTACTTTTAAAAGATTAAATTCAGCGGACAAGAAAAAAAGACGGAAAAGTTAATGGATAAAGTTCGTTGTAGGTTGAGGATAGACCATGCTGGTATAAGAGTGTCAATCCTAAGTAATTTGTTCAGCCATTTGGAAAATCGATCCATATTATAAAATGAGAGAGTAGTAAGTGGAGAAGAGGCTAATAAGATATTCAGTTGAAAAAAAAATGTATGAAATCTCTTGAGGAGCTCTTTAATAGCATCAAATAGATAGCAACTATAATTCACCACGAGAGTAGTACACCATTACATATGTCTGTGGTGGCAACCTCATCCATGGAATAAAGTTGATTCATAAATATCTAAAAGGTGGTTTCGTTTGTATAAACCAAGACCTAAGATATTAATTTTTCATATTTTCAGTTTGAAATCACAGTCTCTACTCATTTGCAGTTTAGTTTTTTTACAAAGTCCGTGATATGGATTTTTTTTCTCTAATGGACAAGACTTTTCTCAAATTTTCCAGTTCTTGCTAACAAGTCTTGAAGAAGAACAAACACGAATATCCCTCGAAAGGTTATTTCATTAAAATGTCCTTGCGTAGAACATGTATAGTGTTGTGCAAAAAAATAAGACCAGCGAAGTGGGGGACGTTGCTTTTGAATTTAAAAAAAACTTAACTTAAGTGACATTGTTATAATTATTAAATTATATTTTTTCTTGAAGATTTTTTTGAACAAATAAATAAATAAATACATAAACAAGAATTCCAACAAACGAAAATAAAAGAAAACTAAACAAACTAAAACTAAACAATCATTCACTGATTTTGGTTGTGCACGTTCCGAGAAGACTGTCTGAGGAATACTAGATTTAAAGTGAGGTAACCCAAGGCTGCAATCTTATACCAACACTATTTTTACATCGGTGGACTCTTACTTTTCAATTTAGACATGTGGACTACGCTGACTTACTATGCTTACTTTCGCACAGGTTTATGGACAGTCACCAAATGATAGGAAGTAAGGAGAGCAAGACTGGGGTTGAAAAAAGTACGGCAGAAACTACAATAAAATTATCTCTATCCTTCGGATGAGAAATAACTCACGATTTCGAGTAAATAAAGAACAACCTAAATAAAGAATAAAGAGTTTCCAATACCATATACATATGTTACTTGTGTATCTATCCATTTTGGAATCTAACAACAAATTGCCAGCTGAATCAGCAAAGTAAAGTCTGCGTTTTGAATGTTAAAGCATTCGTTAACAAATGGCTACAAAATAATTGAAGGATTCTCTGGCCTTTCCGCTTCACTAATGAACATCTTTGCCAGAGATCAAGAGGTCAAGATCCAAAAGACAAAATCAACCAATGACGGAAGTACCAATGCAATTGCATGGGTTTTGAAAATATTATGTAATCTGCTATCCTAGGATCAAAGAAGATCGGAACAATTGTGAACCACATGCTCCTTTAGAGCATTTCTTGCAACTTTAGAGTGCAACTGATGAGTTCAGCATATCGAAACTGTTCATCTAAAGCCAAGCACAACGTCAATTCTTCGTAAATGATGATGTGGATGCGGTCCCAATCTGCGCCTCTTATTGAAAAAATTCTCGGGATCCTAACATCACGTCCTCCAAATCCAATTGCCTTAATAAACCTGAGTGTCTGAAGTAATGGCTTACAATTCATGAAATATCATTTGTATTTCACACTGTGCATCCTCTTTGATGCACATTTAATCCCAAGTGACCCATTCGAATTCAAAGTCAATTTTTCCTTCTTTTAGTTACCCAGGGGTTACAGGGGTAAGTCTATTTCAGTTGACGTATAGCACTCCTTAGTGTGGCTTTTTTCAACTCCTTCCAATTTTTTTTTAATCTTAGCCTGGATAGTGGTTTATGTCCAAAAAATGGGGTTTCCAAGCCGTTTCTAGCTACTGCTCTATCAGCCGCCTTTTATAATATAATCTTGTGGAAGTTTATGCCCAGTAAAGGGTCACTTTAAAAATTTGGGGAAACTGCTTACATAGTTAGAATTTCCTGTACTCCTGATCTTCAACCGGTTCTTATGAGAGAACTACTTACATGCCTGTAGGAGTTCCCTTTTTCTAAGTTTGATATGTTCATCGTTTTTGTAGTGAATTTTCACTATTTCAACACATTGTGCGAATGTGTAGCGATCCATATTAAATGACTTCCTAGTTTTTACTTATCAAAAGTCATAGCAATGATAAGTGACTATTTATAGTTCAAGAATGACACCTCTCATTTTGAAATCAGCTCCAGCGAGTGCCTCAGTATCTCGATTTTCTGCATGAATTCTAGAAAAAACTCATTCGACCTTATAGCTTCGACCTTGCCTCTTCAATCAAAATTCCGCTGTTATTTACCCTATTTTCCCGATAAGCTCTTAAATATTTCGCAAAATCTTACATAACCAGTGGATGCCTTAAGATCTTACATAAAAATCTTTTCCTGTGTCTACTCTCGTATGTTAAGCACCCTCTCTATGGTCCATTGCACGTGTACACAATTGTCATGCCTGGTTTTGTATCTGTATTTTTTGTCTTGTCAAACTTGAAAGATTTTCACATAACCCCAGCATTGCCTGATGGTTTTGGTTTTTCCACATCGCATAGATCCTCTCAAGCAAATAATAACTTCATAATAAAACAAAAGACCCATTACATGCATAATTAAATCGACACCAAAAAGCTCTAAGTAGACGCCACTTCCCTGATGTCTTTGAACCAAAATATGTACTCAAACAACAAAAAAAAAACCAAACAAATATTTTTCTCTATATACATACATACATAGATACATAATCTCGGTTAGACGTTCTTAAATATTTTACTTGATGTGCTACTAAAAGTCGTGTAAATTGCCACGTTAAACGCCTCCATTTACCTTCGAAAAAAAAAAAAAAGTCAAATAAGACGCCACAAAAGCACCGGATCCCTCTAACATATACACATCCTCAAGGAATCAGAACCATCTGAAATCTGAATGGTTGGCACCTTAGGGGTAACGCGCACCATCAGCAAAAAAGGATTCCACTTTGGCAAATAAAAATAACATTTATGCGAGTTTAAGTGGCAATAGCAAACAGCCATCATTTGGCACCCCGTTTGTGGAGGGGTGCGCCTCCCTTCGAAACACGGGGAATAAAAATAAAAATAAATAAATAAACGATAACTCTAATACAATTAAATTGTATTATTATACGGCGCAGAATGTTACTGGCGGCGGGGCTACAGTCGAAGGAAGCACGATGTGGCATTTTTCTGAGCCATAAAACGAACGGGGTGGTTGGGTGAGCCTCCCTTTTTTGAATGTCATATATAAAATGCTAAAATGAAAGTATTTTCTTTTGCTTTCCTTTTACTTTCTTCTTTTTTTTTTTTTTTTGAATAAAAAGAAAATGGAAAATCTAATTTCCACGGTAGGTAGATATAGGTGTAAAGCCTGCAAAATTATGAAACCAAAGTGAGAGGAAAATCATCGTCCTCGTCATCATCATAGCCAAAGTCGACGACGACGACGACTTCGTCAACGACGATGAGGACAAAAAACGTCGTCATTTTGGTGTAAGCGAGGGTTGGGCTGGTTCAGGTTGGTAGGTGGAAAAAGCAATCGCTACTAATGTGTTCTGGAGTAGGAGGCAATGGAACAGGAGATAAAGGTATACGAGTATAATACCTTTTTAAGGATATTAGGTGGAGGCAGCCGCCGGCAATGTAGAAGATATTTTCTGACATAAATTTGCCAGAATGAGATTTTGCATTAAAGCGCGTCAACTTGTTGCAAAGTGAAATTTCTTGGAAACGAATGAGAAAAAGCGGCTTCCAGCCTAGTGAACTCAAAGCCATAATCAAGTGTAATATGTGGGTCTTTATGGGCTTCTTGTGCGGCAATATGTGTCACATATTCATTTATAAAGTGATGCAGAGATCAAGTAGCTGATGTTGTTGTTTTTGTTTTTTAATTACATCAAGGATGTGCTGAAAATTTGAGTTTGAAAAATTAAAAACCTTTGTGGAGTTAAGTTGAGTTGAGTTGAGTCGAAATTAAGTTTCAAAAATTGTTTTATAAACTTTTAGCTCGGAGTGAAACTGAAAATTAGTTCTATTATTATTGACAAAGAGTTTAACTATGTCGAACAGCAGTCATATCATTTTGCAGGATTGAAAAGTAAACCCGTGCTCTTGGTAGTTCGCTGTTCTTTCATCTCTAGATAGACTCTTACTAGACATGGAAAAAAATCACTACCAGTGAATTACTCACTGTGAATGCAAATTCACATTCGCAACCTGTGAATGATTTAAAAATAAACGTGATTGAGGATATCCTTTTTTACATCAAATTTTGATTCGCAAACGATTTCACAGCTAAGATCCTGAAGTAAATATTTGAATAAAAAATCATGTTCACACTTGCATTTATGTACCTTTAAATATAAACGTCCGAACGACTTATCCCAAATCAATGTCATACTAAAAACACAATGAATGGTCAGTTATACACGGTTCTTCATACTAACTATTAGAAGTTGATACTCTTTCACCTGTAAAACTCATTGGAGTTGGAACTCAGTAAAGGCTTGCTAGAAATCTTGTGTCTGGTTATTCATCATTAAATTCATTGAAAAATAATATGATTTACTTTACTTAAGAGCTTGAACAAATTTACTAACTTACATTTCTTTTCTTTTTTTTACAGGTAAATACAAATAAAAAAACTGGCGTCAATACTTAAGATAAAGGTTTGATAAATTAAAGAAATTAGTTGTAGTTCTGTTTTCAAAGGAAATACAAATCCTTTGACTTATTTTGAATCATGAACATGTAAAACTTATCCTCATTTGAAAATATCAGCTTGTGTAGTAAGAGGTACTATCCATTTTAAACGAAATTTTAATCATTCTACCACAAATATTTGAAATCAAACTATTACCTTCAAACCAAACCGTTAAAGGTGACTATGAGCAGACCAGACTCCGAAACAGAGTAATAGTCTGTGGAGTGATGATTCTGACCTATTTTTTTGCTTTTGACAAGAAAAGTAATTTCTTACCAAGTTCACCATCATTGGCTGTAAGAGATTGGGTAAGATGAAAGTCCAACTCAAGTGGACTCAAAGATTTTTGGTATGCTTGCTTTTGTCAAATGAATTTTAATAATGTTGCCATTATTTTCTACTCCGGAGTCCTTCAGATAACTCCGATACACCCTGCCTGTGATAATTTCCTCTTTTGCCTATTAAGAGCTCAGTAATAAAATGTTTCTTCTCTATGGAGGAAATAGGACAGAATGCACAACATGCACTAAATGCACATATTCACGAACCTTGGAGTGATTTTCCATTTCCTAGATTAGTGTAGCATAAAGTATGATAAATATAACTACTCTGCCCCCAAAGTAGTCTTTGCAAAATTCGTACTCCCAGCTTTACCACTTGCTCTCTGAATGAGAGTCCGCCATCAGATAATAAGTTCCAGCATACATAGTAGACAATATGTAAAGGTTCAGTTGAACATAAATTTTGTCAACCCTGCTGCTCTATCGTTTAGGAATTTCCGGATATCATTACATTCACTTCATTGAATTTTCTTCTGTGGTACTATTTGCACTTTAAGTCAGAAGCCCATCATCAATATGTGAGTGGTTAAAATTTGGATGTAAGTATTGAATCATCAGTCTACTCCCATGTTTGTGAATCCTGTCGTCTTGAAGGACCATGAAATAGCCTGCGGTGATGGTCATGGTAGACGAAACATGCTACGTATGGCACTCCACGTACGTAGTAAGTGCCTTAGCGTCTTGCTTAAGCCAACGAGAAAGTAGAATTAAGAAATTCCTTGAGCTGAGCTCCAAACCTAAAAGCAATTTTCTAGCCCGGCTCTTACTTGCACCTTATATATGTACATACATATGTAAGAGCAGAGATAACAACGACTATTTTTTTGCTTTTGAAATAAAAGACCTAGACTCCTTCATTTAAGCATGAGTTGTATATAGTAGCGAACATAGCTGGATAGTGAACTAAAAACCCATTAGCAACATAGAACAGCCAGCTCTTGAATTTTTTTCATGACGACTTGATAAGTCCCATGGTATTATACCTCATTGCAAAGATCTAGGAAACATTTCTGTCTCTCAACCGCTTATATGTCACAATTTTTTCGTTCCACAAGTAAAAAAGGTGGAGCTAATCACCTTAAGATTGTAGCGTCACATGTCCTTATTTATGATTTGTCCTGAATTATTGTATGCAGATTCCGCGAATTCTTCATCGGCCGCTTCCATTTCAATACAAGCCATGAGTACTACCAATTATGTCAATATCGATGGAATATACAAGCAATTGCACAGACTTTTGAAAGCTTGGCCCTCCTGTGTCAACTTGTGAGTTTCGCACTATTCTCGTTGTCACATGGCTGCTCGCCACTGTCGCTATCACTTTTGATAAAGCACCGAATATGCTCCATCGTCATTTTGCACAAACAGACGAGTTTGCCGAACTATGCAAAAACTACACGTGGCTCTGTATAGCTCGTCTCTATAAATGTTGTCATATACGACCTCAAAATCGATGAAAAGGCAGCAGGTATCAATTAAAATTTCTTGGATTTTCTACCAAAGTGTGAAAATTTAATCGATTCTGGACTATCCTGCCCTGAAACTATACTAATGGGTGTCAATCAGGTTTCTGACAAAGAGTTTCAAACGTTCACACAATATGGCATATAACAACTTGTAAGCGATATGAGAAGACTAATATCTCTGTCATAGGCGGATGGCGGAATTGTGTACCGAACAAACGAAGGTGAGAAGCCTTCCAAAATCTGACCAAAGAATAGTTCGGCTGATAAGACATTAGGCTCAGTACCCTTGAATTGGATTTAAGCTTGCATATTGCAACGACAACAATCCTTATATTGTAAGTCCTGCAAAAATGGATGCCCTGTCTTAAAATACAAAAAGGTTCAGTTCTCTGTAACGTATTTATCGGAGATCTCATTTACCGCATGTTGTCATTGTGACATAATATGTAGATCACAACAATAGGTACATTATTCTCTCTCGAACTATGAAGTTGTTAGTCGATTGGTCAAAACTCATAGCCCTTTCACAATCATTCAAAAATCACATCGTTAAGATAAACGATGAGAGGAGGAGGTTTTCTTCAGTTCTCCATATCGTCATATTTATAGTTAACCAGCAGGACATATTTTCTAATGATTTCAAAATACCAAAAGCAAATTTAAAACTTACTAGGAATTAAGACTATCCCCTAATGATCAGAAGACAAAATAAAAAGCCTAAAACCTACATATATAAGTGTAGGGAAACTATATCTAATGCTCATATCTCTACAAAGTACATCTTTATTTCCAGTCTTTAAAATCCTCAGCATATCAACGTTAACAATCTTTATTTACCTTATTTAAGAGAAGACCCCCCCAAGAACTTGAACATGTCTCTCGAAATCATTTCCATCCCACTTACCATCTAACTATCTCCCTAAAGCCTTGATTTATGTCAGAGGGAAAAATTGCCCATTCAACACATTTCCGAGTCTTTTTTTCTTGTTTGCGACTTATCACCAGACACGCTATCACCTTACCAACAAATTGTTATTGCCCCTAAGTGCTCGGCATGCCATAACACTTGTGAATGGGTGTTATGTGTTCTCATAGTGGCGGCGGGCATAAAACACCTCGTCTCTTCCTCACAGAGATGTTATCCGAAAGTTCACACTTCTGGTTTTTCTGCACATCATCCGCGACTGGACCTTCCAATCCAATCCAATGGATTTTAGTTGCTTTGATGGTGAATTTGGTATTTTCACGCTTCGAGATACAAAAATAGAAGCAAAGCAACTGGCTGCTGAATTGATCCATATCTAGAGGCAGAAGGCGAGATCTCTAGTCATTTTCCAAAGCTGGAACTCAATCAATGGAACGAAAAAAAATAGAACACTGGACGACAACGCCGTTGAATGTTATGCATTTTAGCTTACAGCAGTTGTACAGTCGTACATAACAATTGAGTTTCTCTGATCCATGCAAATTGGGTACTAGATGGTTTTTTTTTTTTTTTTCTTTATCCATGAACACCCCCGGTGAACGGCATAACCAGCCGGCAGCACTAGTACGTACGTACGACAATTGATTCGAAATCTATACAACTACTACACGTACGTGTATCTCATAAATTAAAAATAAAATATATAAGTATCTATACGTACGTACATATCTGTTTTAGTGGGTTTTCTTTTTTGCATCCAATTGGGCTTAATGCGGTCCCGAGACCGAGAGATAGTGGCACAACAATGGCCAACGAATCTGTGGATATATAATACATGCACACAAACGAGCCTCTACTAAAATTTATGCATTGCGAATTAATTAATTGCAATCGATATAGAGTTGTTGGAAGATTTCTTTTTTTAATTGCTAAAGTGCAATATATTCATATAGCGCGGCCATTGCAGATTATTGGGCGAAATTGGTGAGCACAGAGAAACGAGCTGCCTTCCTCTTCCGGTCGAGCAGATACGTTGGACAAATCGAAAATCATGATAGAGTTCGAGTTTCAATTTTCATTATTCAATCGGAACTATCTCCATGATCTCGTAGCTTCTCTGGCATTCGCTGTGAGCCACCCTGTGTGAATGCATTCAATATTTTTATTCATTCGCTGGAAATAAGTTGAAAGTTATTTTTAATTCATTTCTTTTGGTAGATTCATAGGTTGAGTTGGATTGGATTTTTTTTTTCGAAATTCATCTACTGGTTTATTAAAGGATTTTGTTTTCATTGTTAATCCTTTTTGTTGATGATGGTTATCCTCAAATAGGTCTCAATAATTTAAAAGGATTTTTGTTGCTGTTGCTGTTGTCGAAGGGATTATTAATAATCAACAGAAATTCACCAAAAAGTTTGGCAAAGTCAGTAATACCGAGATTGATTCGATTTGGGAATTTAATAATTAATGGCAGGTAGTAGGTAATATATATGTACCAGTGTATAAATGCATACCTATTTAAAGAATAATAAATGCGAATTTTTTTTTTGACTAGGTTTACAGCATGTACTTGGTTTTGCCCTCGTTTACTGCTAAACTCATTTTGGTAGCATCCTTTGCTATACTACAAGCGAATGCACCTGTGTCCTTCCAAATATGTCAATATCGTCGGTGTAAACTAGTAGTCACATAGATTTTGGAAAGATTGTACCTCCGGTGTTGTATGATTTGGAAAAATCCCATGACACCAAGATGGCTGCGCCCATCCGTCCGTCAAAGAATTTGTGCGTGAGCTCCTATTTGATTTGCAAGGAAACACCTATACACCTAAAGAACGACAGGAAAAAACAGCTGTTTTCTGGTGCGGTTCAGTTTGATCTGAATAAATAGGTACATATATAATCTGAGGTTAAAACTGAATTTAATTCAAAAACCTCACCCACTTGAAATCAGGCCCAGAATCTCCCTGACGTTATGTAGCTGCGGCTATGGTAAGTGATGCTCTCGCCTTCAATAAGGGTGTGTGTGTTTACAATTCTTCAAATATAATACAAGTACAATACAAATTGTAATATCCTTGAAGCTGATTCTTCAGAAACCATTTGATTACCGACACGATATATACTTCAATCACCTCGTTGCTTGTAGTTCTCGGAAGTCATTACTTTCGTCAAACATATTTTATTCCCAAGCAACGTGAAATTACAAAGTTCCTAGAATTTTGTATATTGAATTTCAAACACTCATAAAATTACTTCAGATTTTCTTTGACTATAGACTATATTTTAAAAATAGAATACATTATGTTTTCAAATTCATTTCGTATTAGAATTGTATTCAAATGTGAAATTGGAAAATTTTGTATAAAAATGTGGGAACAACTTTTTATGGAGTAGTATGAATGTATTAATAGAGTATGTATATATCAAGAACTTAAGTCGATATTTTCGACTAGAGGCAAAGTTTTTGTAGGAACATAAGTATGCATAAGGAATAAAAGTTACACAAAACCAATTCGAAGAGAATTAAAGAGAAAAAATGCCTCCTCCAAACCGTAGTAAAAATAGTTACGAAAACAGTTCCATAGCGGATAAGAGTGTATTTAGATTCAATACTTTATGTCAAACAGGCGAGATTTCAGAGTGGATCCTATTGCGTAGATCACATAATTCAGAAATGGGTAAAGTTCACGTCTCCGCTTCTTCGACTTTGAAAAAGCTTTCATGAGATTAATTAGAGACGCTATCTGGATAGCTTGGCACAGGAAAGGTATCACAGAATAGTCTATAGCTATTGTTAAGGATGGTAAGAGTCATGTTCTGCAAAATGGTAAGATATCAGATCAGTTTGAAGTCCATAGTGGAGTACATCAGGGCTACATACTTGCAGCGTTGTTACTGCTGGTGGTAATCATCGACACTTTTTGGCCAGCGCTAAATGAAGGAAACCAAAGATTGAAGTGGACAATGACATCTTACTTCAAACACCTGAAGATGTTTGCCGTCTTTCACATAAGATAATGGATCTCCACTAAACGGCTCAAAATGTGCAACCTGTGCCAAACAAGTTAGGGCTTAATATAAATGTTGGAGAAACAAAAGCCCTAAGCACTTCAAACTCCAATGCTCAACTCAACATTCCCGGACAGCAAGACGAGAAAGTCGAAAACTTTCAATATTTAGGAAGCATAGCATATTCAACCGAACTCCAGAATGCTATAGTAAATCTGAAAAGTCAATGGTTTAGCCAAGATGAAATTCCTTAGTAGTACTTGGAAGGTTACCAACGCTGCCACACGGAGGCTGCAAACCTTCGTAAATAGATGTAATATCTTAAGGAATTTTTTTTTTTTTGAAGCGCAATTCTAATGAACAGCTTTTATTTGAGAATGGGTCAAGAATCTATAGATACCACTATACAGAGAACGAAATAGGAATGGATTGGTCCACTTTCCACTACAGATTTGTTTTCCCTACAAAAGGTGTGACCAACCCAGTACCATTTCCTTCATCGAATGGGTGATGTTAATAGATTCCTGGCCTGTTCTCAAATAAAACTAAAAACAACCATTGTGCGTGTTATATTCTTTACATGAATGGATGAGGCCTACTGCCCAATGCCGTATTCGAAGGGGAATTTTTGTTTTGAGAAGCTTTCTCATTACAGTTTTACGACAAAATGCTTCCTCCGCCTCCTGGGCTAATCCTCACCCGAAGTTAGTAACGTCGTTCAGACTCTTCACAGGGTTTTGCTTGGATCTGTGATGATCTACCACTTCCTTGGTGTATTCTATAAATGATCCCATAGTCGCCTGTTTGGTTTGAACAAACAGATGGACTTAAACATCCCTAATCCGAATTACTAAATTATAGATCAACGACTACAAAATATTGATGTCACCAGTTCTCCTGTATAATGACAAGCGCTAGATGAATGTATGCTAGTTTGAGATTCTCTGATTTGAAACCAAACCTCTTTTTTCGATCCATTAGACCGATTAAAAGAGCTAAGGATCATCTTTCTGCAGTCAACGACACAAATAAAGGCAAAAATATCGCCCATCGTTACGTTGTTACGCTGTCTTGTGAAACGACACTTAGCCGACACGACACTTACTGCCCCGGATCATACAACCTCTCTGCCCCTCGAAAAGTTACAAGAACTAAACAAACACACAATTATAAGAGTACGCACTCAATCCATTGAACCATTCCATGAAATTATAAGCTTTTAACCTAGCGAACAGGTATATACGTAAATTTTCCTATAAGCTATTTACCTTGAATGCTATTTAGCATCCCCAAATACCCCCGAGGATGATGATTATTCCCAGTAGCCTTATAGCCTGTACTGTGGGGTTACCCTACACCATGTGAAAGCCTCAAGCAGTATGTAAAAATATAATTAGTTGCATCGCAAAGCAAACTTAATTGACAACATTGCGGTCTTTAGCGCACTACAAACAAAATGTCAATATTGTTATAAAATTCAGTCCCACTTTTGCATTCAGCCGTCGCCGCCGGCCATTGAGACAACAACGAAAGCTAGGGATACAAGGGTAATGACGATGCTTGTAATAAAAATTCAATGTAAACATTAATTTAAATTCATTATCTTCCATTGACAGTCGTCGAGGGAGGATCGGTGGTGAGACCACCAACTGCCCAAAAACCCATTCTACCCACAACCACCCATGGTAGTGGAGCGCCACGACTCCACCCGACCACACTGACCAATCAATATTAACATTGACGTCGCTGTCACTGATAAAAACATAAAAATTGCACGAAAAAAAAAATATTGTATTTCCTTCACAACCAAGGATTGTAATTGCAAGAGTGTGGGGGTGCCACGTTTTTTGCATAACATTTCACTTCCATATACTCCAGTGCGAATTACTTACAGGATAATTTGACATAAAGGACATGACATTTAATTTATGCAGATGAGATGAACTGAAATGGTTTTTCTTTTTTTTTTGGTCTCTGTCGATACTATTTTCCTTGTTGATGTCCTGCTGGTGATGCAGTGTATTTTGTTCCGAGTATACTTTTGACATATTCATGTTAAAGGGATGAATTTGAATGGAAGGGCAGTTCGACGATAAAAGGCGAGAGATGTCATAGTGTTTTGCTGTTGATAGTGACATGTCAGAGAGTATAAGAGTTGAACCACTCGCGACGGGATAATTTTATATTGACAATGAGTTATGTTTATTTTGTACACGTAGAACTTTCGCATTAAATTCATTTCTCTTTCCTGTTTTTCCAAGAGATCAACGCTTGCAGAATACAAAAAAAAATTGTGAGTGACATGAGTGCATGTGAAATAAATAAGAAAAGTACACATGGCCTTTGATTGTAGTAATGTAAAAGTGCAGTCCAGATTGTGCGTGCTGGGATTTTCATTATCGATCGCATTTTTTTGGGAACAGTCACCGGATAGTTTTAACTTGACAGAGGATTTAAAACTGTATGTGCCAGATGTACATATTTAACTGACAATTAATGGAGACTATATCTTGGATATCTGAATGAGGGAGAAAATTCCCCATTCTTCTCAGTACAATGTTCTTTATCATTCCGGCTTTCCCTCTAAAGCTTTAAGAATATTACATGCGAATAGTATTTAGTTTATTTACATAAGCAATGTCTTCAGTAATACACTTGTGCTCATAGTAGTAAATCTATGGTCAACATATCTGTATCTGCATAAATATTTCATCCTACTTTTGGGTCACAGCCCTACAAGTTTGCAAAATGTATTGCGGAGCCTCGACGGACTCATTGCAACATCAGGCCTTAATATGCCTTCATTAGCTCACAATACCTTTTCAGCAAGCGTAGAACGTCTTTACATACATATGTAGGAGCCGTAATACGAACTAAAGAACATTGTTCGCGTTTTCTAACTTGCCATTGACCGTGAAAATTCGTAGTTCTTCTCTACCAATATCCTGAATTATTTCTTTTTAGTTGTACTTATTCCACTGAATAGTTATGGACCTCTGAGTGGTTTTGCTGCCCCTTGTCACTCTATTGTGTCTGCCAATTCGTTTAGTTTCTCATACAAGTTTACACCTAAAAACATGGACAGTTCCTTGATGGCTGCTTTGTGTGACATTGCAAGTCACACAACCTAAGAGGACGTTAGACCAATTAGTCTATCGTCGTTTCTGCTGAATTCCTTGAAACGTCGAGACATAAGAAGTGTGATTGGCAATAACTACCTATCCAAATCACAACATGCATACATCCGTGGCAGATCGGTAGACACAGCTATCCGCAGGGTTGTGTCAACCATAGAAAGAAGCCTCCCCTTCAAAAATTTACTCTAGGAGCATTCCTAGACAATGAAGGATAGCTTACGCAGGACAAAGTTAAACACCGGACTGGTTTGCACTTATGCTCAGATTGAGAACCATACACTCATCACTGGAAGATACAACTATTCGGAAGAGGGTTTGCAAAGGAACGCCCCAAGGCGGAGTCCGCACTCTCCTAAAATGGCTTCCCGTTGTTGACGAGATCTTGTTAAGATTGAAGGAAAATGTCTTCATCGTGTTATTCCGCTGGATTTGTACTGCAGCAATCTGGCGGCCAAAACTGCTATAAGACTGAAGGCATTTCATGAAAGGCGATCATGGCTATCAAACCCTAATGCCCACGCATCGATACTATCTCTTCACCAACAGATCGACGGTAACTGATAACATGAACCCGATTTTGTTTATTTTAAATAAGATTTAGTATATGAATACCAGACAGAGCTTACTGGAAGCATAATGGAACCCTCAATAAAAAGGAACTGACCTTCTACACCGACCATTCGAAGATGAACATTGGCCCAGGGACTAGGACTATTGCAAAATTCTTAATATAGACCATTCCTCTAGAATAAATAACGATTGTAGTTTGTCAGGCTGCCGGAATTCGTGAGAGCAGTATTTTGTTAGCAAAACGATAACTGGCTATATAGATAGCCAAGCAGCTGTTAATGCTCTGGGCTCTGCAGTAATTAAACCGAAGCTTGTGAGCACCTACAAATTACTCCTGATCAATATATCCAGAGCCAAAAAGTGACCCTCTGCTGAGTACCAGGGCATATGAATGTCTTAGTAAATGAAATGTCTTAAGAAATGAGCTTGCAAGAAATGAGTCGGCGCTGCATTTATCCCAGGCTCTCCCCTTTCTTGCAATCTCAATAGGATCCTTAAAAAAGTAGAGGATGAAGCCAGTGGTCGAGCCAATCGGTGGCGCTTTGCCGGCTCTAAACAAGAAATGATCTGTTTTTCTAATGAAGCTCAGTCGTGACAATACAAGGGTCCTTTCTGGCATAATTACCAGGCACTGTACCATTCGTATTCATCCGTGTACACAAAGACTATTGCAAAAGGAAGAAATTGAATCTGTCCGACACCTGCTATTTGACTATCCTGCCCTATCTGCTAGAAGAATGAAAACTCTCCTTAAATACTTCTTCAGTGACTTGGAGCACGTATGCAGGTAATATCGACCTGATCGACCTCATGCGATTCATATCACTATCGGTATGGTTTTAATATAGCTATTTTCTTTTCAGCATTTCCTGCGTAAAATAACTGGGCACAACGGACTCAATCCTGTTGGTCTAAGTGAGCAGCGAACTCCCCGGTCGCAAGGCACCCATAAACTTAACTTAACCTAACACTAAAAATTATGCAGCCTTATTATTGAGATCTAATGAAGAGAATAAGCGCTATCCATATATCTATGCTCATACTTGTTCATACTATGCACTTCCGAAACCCCCGAGCGAAGCTAGGCGAGCCAACTAGTTATACATACATGTGCATGCAAGTCTTTGTAATTTACTCATCCATTTTGCAGACGCGGTTGCTCCATAGATTGGTTTCATAATGACAATATGCATCCGTTTAAGTCTGATCGGTTTTCATTCTTCCTAGGACCCACCCTCCAGGCTTCCTTCAGATTATAAGAGCACCGATATTATTTCCGTAGATCTCATTCGTATGCTTTTTCCTTAGATTTCCAACTTCATTGACCCGAAAGAAGTAGCCCTATTCTTAAGTTACTTCAAGACCCCTTTGTAATATGCACCAAAAGGTTTCCTTGAACGTCCCTCTGGCAATTATTACCTACTATGTTATCAACGAATGCTTGATAGCTGATGTCCAGATCATCCACCTTCAAGAATTCAATTTCCTTCACAACCCGGCTGCACATTAGGGGATATAAAATCTCTCCATGAGAACATCAACGTTTTGTGTTGACCTCGGTAACTCTTAGAAATGTTCTTGTATTCCCACCTCCTTTTAGGTAATGTACTGTTGACACCTTTTCTATTCTGAGCTCGTTTAATAGCATCGCATAAAATGTTATCATATACCACTTAAATGTATGGGAAAGCATCAATACTGCTATGAGTTATAGCCCTATCTGCCTGCTGACAGTGTTCAAGAGGGGATATCTACAGAATTTCCTATCATTTATAGGTATCTACAACCTTTCTTGTAAAGAAATGATTTTAGGCATATTAATCTGTGAGACTATATGAATCCTAATAGCAGTCCAAGAAATACCATGAATAAAAATTAAACAAAAAAATACGCCCTGTTATTTTTATTCATGATATTTTATTCGTGAAATAAAATCATTATTCAGTGATATGCAGCAGAATGTAACTGTTCCATGTAACAAGTTATGATACCTATTACTTATTTATATTTGGTAACCAGCAGTAACTAGTACCTTTTAGGAAAAGTGACAAAATACCTGTTACCCAAATATTGACCCACCTGCAGTCATAATGTACAAAGTAATGATCCAACCTTCCCTAGCCACCCATGTATAACTATTAGAAAAATATATACAATTACCATTGCTATCTATTAATTTCAACCACAACAGCAAACACCAGCTGCGTATCTCGACAAAATTGAAATAGTGTCTCCCGAATGTGCTCAGTCCGGGAAACCCTTCACTCTTATTACGTCATTGCCGCATGCAAAGTAACATTATTGCCTCCCAATAAATTTTCCAAATAATATACGAAATTTTATTTGTCCTCAATTCATATTTTCATGCAGCAATCGGCATTGTTATTGCATCCGACACAAATTTTACGACTGAAAGAATCTCGTTTTGACATCGCACCCGTGAAGGAAAAAAACAAGTTACGTATACGCCATACACACTTCCCCAGACGACCGTGCAATTTGTTCGCCATCACCGAGTTTTATTATTTCCCATCGACATTTATTGCCATTCGAAGAAAACCAATAAAATCACTAAAGTTCCCATTTGTTTTACTATCTCGCACCCCCCAGGATCCCGGCTCCAACCGCACCAATATGATGGACCATCTCTTCGGATTTGTCCCAAAATTAAACCAAATCTCTGCATTGACCTTTTTTTCTGTTAATTTCTGCAAAATGACTTAAATTAAAGTATTTTCCTTTCACCCTCCAACCGGCGGTGGTGGGTTTTCCTATCCCAACCCCGGAGAATAGCAAACAAATCAATAAAACAAAAAGGGGCAAAAAATAAAATAAAATCCCTAACAGTTTTCCGCCAGAATGGACACAATAAAATCTGCAAACAAACACATACACGCGAACCTGTAAAAAAAAAAAACGTTCAATTTCTAAACGTGCACAGAACATACCGCCAATACAGCCTCTATTACACCATACACTGATGTTACTGCTGTGCCATTTTAATTAATCCCTCAATGCACACACGACTATACTATGTATATGCAGAGGGTGGAACGTAAAATCAGGGGCAACTCCGAGGACAGTAAAACAACAGTCAGCTTTTCATTGGCCCCACTGATTAAAATGTCCGAAGAGAAAAACCTTTGGTGGATTACCGCCCTCACAACCCCCTGCCTGCCATGTCGTACTCGTTATTTCGAGAGAATAAAGCCTAATCCACTGTGTCCCTTTCAAAAATATATCCCATCCTGTCAGTTTGAGAATCTTAATTTTGCTCTTAAAAAAAAAAAAAAAAAACGAAACCAAAAATATAACAAATCTAAAGAACCAGTTGGCAGCAATAAATCTAATTTTCAAGCACAGATACTCCAGCGGGCGGGCGTATGGAGTTCAGCAAGAGAAACGAAACTTATTCGAGAAGCGAAGTTCCCAGACAATGCCCAGTGTCCAAGGACTTTAGGCCCCTTCTCCATACAGACGTCTGCAGGAAATTAAATCCATTGAATTGAGCATTTCAGCGAAAAAAATAATTATAATGGAACGTATAATCCAACCCAAGGGATATTTCATTTCTGTAATCCCAACAAGTGGATGTCCTTAGTAGTGGATCGACTAGTGAAGCCCGAAATTTTGTTGGATTTAATTTTGCAAGTAAGAAAATTCAATAGATAGGATTAGGTCTTCTTTAAAGGAATCATCTTTGACTGAAAGTATAGTTGAAGTTACTTGAGTGCTGGTGTATCTGTTAGGTTTGGGAATAAGTGTAAGAATTCATTTACGATCATGTACATGTTTTAAGACTTCAACAATAATTGAATAGTCTTTTATCCAATCATTCATGGAAAATAAGAGCCAAGGAGTCATTGAGTTTGCTGTAAAGTATAGGAAAATCCTTTTAAGCTAAAGACTATGATTCCCTTCCAGTTAATCTATCTGCATGATATGAACATATGCATTTACTATAACAAACTCTGCAGTGTTTCAAGGGTTGTACAATGGCAGTTTTTGTATTACAGCAACGTTGACTAAAATTCCGCAGTCCGTCCATTCGACTATGAAGTTAATAACTATCGATAACTATGCTAAAATCCAATAAAGCTGTTGAAGCTGATGGCGTGACTGATGATCTATTTAAAGAACCATGTGGTCAATGAATGTAATCTCAGCATTGTTTGCCCGATCGTTATGTTGATTGGTTGGTTTGGGAGGGTGAGGATTACCTCATCACGTAGGTCGCTGATTGGGCTCACTGTGTTCCCTTCTAAAGCGACTGTGTGGTAGAGAAGGGTAAAAAGAGGGGATCTATGTGCAGTGGAAGTTTGATTTGGAGATGGAGAGTTTTCTGGAGTTCACTGTTCCTCGAAACGTCCTGTAAGTCTGACGAAATGCAGGATCGTTTCAAAACTGTAAAGTCTAAGATAACTCAGCCAATCCAGGACGTGTTTTCCTAGGTGTTTGCATCTTAGCGACCCTAATGAGGGGCATTCGCAGAGGAACTACTTGAGGCTTTTCATCCTTTTACTCGCATCCAGGGCAGGTGCTTAATGTCGCTAGTCTTTTGTTCAGGTTGATGTGTCCGGTATATAAACCTACAATCCGTCTTAATTGTCTCTCGCCTAGAACGACCGCCCTCTTTGCCTGACGGCGGCAGCAGGTGTGCTTAGTTATGGCTTTGCCAGCTTTCCAGATTTGTAGTCCTTTTCACATGTTTTCGGAATATTTTGCGAACTAACTACTGTATGCTGTTTTAAAAACCTTTAATGCTACTCCTAAGGTTGTTTCGCGCCACTTCCTCGCCAGTTCATCCGCAGCTTCGTTCCATGGTCACTGCTATACCAGGTATCCAAATCAAGTTCACCTAAAAGGAGGTTGCCAAGATATTGAGTTCTTCCTTGAATTCCTTAACCAATTTCGAGTTGATTCTTGCATAGTGCCTTTAGGGCTGCTTGACTGACCGAGTAGAAGTTAATGCAGTTGCCTTGGGTTCCAGCACTAAGTAGTAGTTCCGCGCCCTTCAGTATGACAAAAATCTCTGTCTGAAAGACAGTCACGAATTGTTTCAGATAAAATACGTGATTGAGGGGTGGCCTTCGGCAGTAGACCCTCGCCCTCAATTCTCCATCGATGTGTCATTCATCCGTGTACACTTCTGTGTCATTCTCGTTTGGAACGGCAGAGCTCTGTCGCCTTTTTTCGCGTTTAATCGCGGGAATCGAACTGTGTGCTTTGTATTGAAATGGTATTCCCTAGCTAAAAGGTCGCTCGGATGCCGTACGAGTCCAGACGCCGCCTCTACTTCTTTCCAGATAGCCCTGTATGCTGTTGGTGTCCGTTTATTGAAGTGTTTTAAAGTCGAGTCTGGTCTAAGAGCAGCCAGTCCGGCTGATCTTTTCAACTCTAGTCCTATGGGGAGTAAGTTCAAGATTGTCTCCATGGCTGCTGTTTGGGTACAGTATTGGGATCCGGTAATGACGTACGTTGTATGTTCGATAGTAGTGAAATGGCATATTTCCTCCATATTATCGGCCACCATACAAACACTCCATAGAGTAAGATAGGCCTGACGATGCAAGATTAAAACCAATAGAACTGCTTCGGTTTCAAACCCCACGTCTTGCCGAAAGACGTACGGCATATCCAGTACGCCCTTCTGGGTTTCGTGATTCTGTTTTTCGATTTCTTCTGCAAGTTAACTTTTTGCGCATGATGACCCCAAGATACTTTAAATAGTTTTTAGGTCCAGTTTCACTCTCCCTAAAAACGGTATACGGAAGTTATCTAGCTTGTATCTTTTTGTGAAGAGTACCATGCCGGTTGACGCCTAGGCCTCAGCGGTCCGAACAACTTTGTTTGATGTTCAGTGCCGACTGCATGAGCTCAACCAGTGTGTTTCTTCGTAATCAAGATTGTTAGGTCACCAGTATGTGACCTCTTTGGACGTCTCTTTGGGGTAAGCGTGCTGGTTGACGCTCAGAGACGAGGTGGGTAGATTGGATCCGATATGTTCGTCACAAATCTTTTCCAAAGCCTTTAGCAAAGACTATGTCAGACTAATTGGTCTATATCCCTTTGCTGTACTAAGGTCTTTCCCAGGTTTAGGTAGAAACACCACCCTATTTTGCTGCCACGGGGTTGACGTGTAGCCTAAGGCTAGACATGCCCCATAAATTCTCACCAGGTGAGGAGTAAGATTATTTAGCCCCTTCTGAGGAACGATAGGGAGCATGCCATCCTTGCCTGCTGCCTTTTACCGAGCGAAGCCACGTTATCTTATAGAAATCTGCAAGTTTCAGACAATATTTTATCTTTGTTTCGTCAGTATACCAACTTTGCATTTCAAATTGACCTATTACACTGTCAAATGATTTTTTTATAGATCTACCTAGATTGATGTAATCTTTAAACTTTATTTCTAATTTGCATATTATGGGTTATCTAATGTTCCACAGATTCAACTGATATCCATGGTAACTCATGGTATTTCAGTCTACTCGTTTATTGTATGGTCCTTGTACCGCCTGTGTTAGGGATACTACTTTAATTTCATTAGAAATTGACTTTAATACTCACTCTCCTATAAATCCCAAAAATGTAACGCACAATTTACATCCTAGTTCTAACTCATTTCTAACAGCACCAAAATACTTACGAAAAAAATACAAACAACATTAGTCCCTAATCCCATCCATAGTACAAGCAAATTATCCACCCCATCACTCCCTTTCCAACCCACAAAATACCTACTAAAACTGTTTGCGTAGGTTTTCATCACCCTTTCCATTCTTTATCCTAAAACCTCTCATTACTCGCCTCTTAGCCATCAATTTCAAAGACAATCTCCTAATGTCATCCCAATGCGAACAGTAATTTAAATCCAAAAAAAAAGGCTAAACCTGATCCTAATTCCCCTCACAGTCAAAAGAGAGGCGAAAAACCCTCTATTAACAGGAAATTTTCCAGGATAATAAAAGTCAAAGGAAAGTAAAATCGGTAAAAAAGAGAAAAATACCCTCAACGGTAATATCCTTTTAAACTTCCGTTGTCACTTTATTTCACTCGTTCTTTCGTTATTTCATCATCCCCACCAATTTCACAGAGTAATCGAAGAGATTTACTATGTCAACCAGTATGTAAGGTCATGATCTGTTCCTCTCTATGCCTCTGCGATTGGGATATCCTGTGGATTACATTTTCCATTTTAACAAAAAAAAAAAACAATGCAAAAAAAAATATTATCTTCCATCGAAGGACACGCTTCGGTTTTTGAACACACATTTCTTAGCGGCGGTGGCGGTATGAGTATGGTCCATTATTTTTATTGAAAATCCCCTTTCGTTTGTATGTCCTTCCATTTGTTGTTTCAGATATTTTATCATTTTATCTTTTTTGGAATAAATTTCACTTTTTCTTGTGTCGCGCGGCATCGAAAGGAGAGCCACTGCATTTGAGAGGGTAGAGTGAGTGTATTCGAGTGTTATCCGTCGTGCGAGTTAAAATGTAATTCAGAATCCATTTGGAAAATTGTCTCCTTTTGTGTTCAAAAATGAGCATCGCGCGCTTATAGATAAGAATATAGGGTATATAGTGGGTGTGCAGTTTAATTTTTCATTTCACAAGTGCACCACTAGTACTATGTAGCCCGGCGAATAGTACTACTAACCCAACGAACCAACGAAAAGATAACCATAAATTTGATTTTTGCTTTTCTAGACGAGTACCAGGAGGGGATTTTCTTCAGAGTGGCGATATATAAGTAAGGGCTGACTCTATAACAATTGCAGAGGAGTGCCTATAAAGGATTATTTAAGAGGGTAACAGAAGAGACTTTCTTTATTTGTAAGGTCCGACAGAATAAGATTTATCTAGTGATATTTTTTTTGAACTAAGGAGCCCTCTCAGGCCATTTTATTAACAACTCCAACCGCGTTCAACCGCGGATGGGGTTTTTCTTCTACAACCTCTGGATACTTCGTTTTTAATTTATTCCCAGCCACAATTTGCGAGTGTATACTTTTAGTGTGTGGTGCGGGAGTTCCGAAGGCTCTACTGAGCTATTAGCATACTATGGTGGAGATACTTTTTATTTTCTTGTATGGATGGTAGTCCGAAGGAAAAATTCCGCTCTCTGCGCTTTGTAGATGTTTTAATCTCACTTGAATTTAACAGAATTTATATTCGCCAATGTATAACTCAGTGATTTTTTTTTCCTCTCTCACTCTCTTTGTTATTCTTTGCACTCTGCTGGGAATACTTTCCGTGAAAGCATAAAAATTGTTAAACTGAACAAATGAATTAAAAGTTTATAGGGTTATTTAATCAAGTTCTTGCTTCTCCATCTACTAGTGGAAAGTATTTTAGATGACAGAGAGAGAGAGAATAAGAGTGAGGGATAACTTTTAATTAATTTATCAATAAATGTGATGACTGAATTGAAATGTAAAAAGTTTTATATTTGATTATAATTTCTCGTAATTGATTAATTAAATCGATCAATCACTTAGCAGGCTGATAGTATAGTCTTAGTCTATAAAAAGTTTCAGATAAACAAATACGAATATATTTAGACATTAAATTTTGTTTTCTTTTTTTTCTTTGCAGGTATGTAAATTCAAGAAGTTGTTGTTAAAAAAAAAATACGAAAAGGTTCAGTATACTTTTATATGAATAAGTAAGCAAAGTCTCCAGCGATTCATGTCAAACGTTTGAGATGCTAAGGGCACTATGACTACTTACGCACTAAAACTTAAGTAAAATGTAGTAGAACTACAAACATTATTAAAAATGCTTCTCCTTATTATTTAGCTATAGATAAACCGAATTACAATACAAAATAGCGTCTATGATTATTTCTAATTATTAGGGTTGTGGTTATCTAATCTAAATCTTAAACCATAAAATCTATAAACACGTTATACAAACAAAAATGACTTCTTTGTCGCTGTGACTCCTTACGAAGTCGATGGAGAAGGGACATAGAGAGTGATGTCACTAAAATTATCCTGAAAATAAGAGGACGCTATGTATATAAATATGTTTCCACTTAATTATCTCCAGACAAATCTATTACAATCTATTACAAATTGTACTTGCATTCTCCCAAACTGGATAAGGGAACCCGTCTCTGGAGTAGATGGAACGATGTCAATTAATTTTCTGACAGTAAAGGGCTCAATTATTAGGAACTTCATATCCATTGCAGAAGCATGCTGTTGTTGGCATCCTTCATCGAGGCTAGTATACCACTTACGAAGCTATAGGGGGAAGTAAACATGAAATCAAGAAATCACTGATAAATATTTTTTTTTTTCTGGATTCGTATCCAGTATTCTTAGTCTGTTCATGATAGTGTTGATATTTTCAAAATGTGCATCCCAAGCTCCTTGGCTTTTAAGCATTTCACCAATTATGTTTTTGAAGGTTGGTACCATGCCTAGTTTTTGGAAAAACACATGTTCGGCGTTTTCAATGCGTTATCAACATATTTCGGGCAGTAAGCGCTGTCATCATGTTTGAATTTATGGAGGTAGGACCGAAAACATCCATGATCTGTCAGGAACTCTATTAGGTAAAACCCTATTTCACCATGCTATCTCTCTATTCATGATATAAGTACATGCGTCCATCTACCTTTTTCGAAAGCGTTTCAGCGTTCTTGCCACTTTCCTATGCTATTCATCTACTTATTGGCATCTACTGGGCTTCGCCGGTTTGAGCAACTTGCTCTTCTTATTCTTCTGGGTATCTTAGCTTGTCAAAGCTGCTCATCTACTAGGATGTCTATTTGAAGCATTCTTGCTATCGCACAGGCTGCATGGCTGGAAGTGGTGTGGTATGCGCAGCACATTCTGAATGTTCATATTCTATACACTGAGGCAATATTTGTCTATTCGTCATAGTGCTCACCCACATTCATGCGGCGACGACGTAAAGGATAATGGTCCCAATTACTCCCTTACTCTGGCCAAAAGTAATCTTCGACTTTCGTCTAGGACGTCCTGTATTGGGCATGAGTGAGGTGTTTTTTGACGGATAGCCTCGTATCTAGTACGAATCCGAAGTATTTTTTATGGGACTTCGATGTTATGGTAAGGCCACAGTAATATTTATCGTTTCCGCCTTCTTCGTGCTGGATATAAGAACCACTTCCGCCTTGTGTTGGACAAGCGTGAGTACGGTCTTTGTTGTGGACTTGCTTAACTCCTCTTTCAGTAGTTTGCCAGGCACGGAGATTGCAATGTTGTTAGCGAAATCGTTAATTTTTATCTTCTTAGGTATTTGAAAACGTAAAACCCCTTCATACATGATATTCTAGAGTAAAGGACCTAGCACTGAGCCCTGTGGTAATTATAATCTTTGAGTCTATTATCTGTGTTGTAGTTCAAGACTCTGCGTCTAAAGTAGCTCATCACTAGTTGTAGTTAGAAACTTATATTGCAACTGTAATGTCAGTATTTGAAAAGGTAATACAAGTTAGTCGTAGAAAAATATCAAACCATCACTGACACCTTGACTAGATATTGCTCGGAAGGCTACCATGATTAGTGCATCGTTGAATTTCCTGCTTCAAACCCTGTTTAATTGTAGCACAATTGTAGATTTCTACCGATTCTTTTCGTGTCTATAGTTTTTGATTAATTTGATGCTTCTGCTGCTGTATAGATATCATATAACAAAAAGAATAAAGAGAACAGGTCAATGGTCACTGTTTTCTTTATTCTTTTTATTATGGTCTTGAAGTGACTGTACGGTAGCCCATCTACTATAGCCGTGGATACAGCTGAATTATTAAGGCAACATAATACCGATATATACCTAAGTATCCACATCCAAGAATGGTTTATGGAAGCGGTGGCAAGCCACTTCTAACTAAATAAGACTCCAATCACGAAAATAGTCAAATGTTAGACAGAACAGACCTTGCTGCAGTAGAGATTCAGACACTTCTGATCTCTAGAAGACCATGATGTTAATACTAACAAAAATACAGGATATACATACATAAATCGTTTTCTAGTCTAAGTAAAATGATGGTTATATTTATATACATTTTTTTTTATATACATTTATTTATGTTCTCAAACTCAATCGCCCATTTTACACCCTACCATCCATACTTTCCTATTATGCATTACAAAAACATATAAAAACGGAAGAAATCTAACAGCCGAATTTACCAAACTGGCACATTTAGATATCCTTGCTTGTATAACAATAATATCCTTAAGTAAGTCATCAAACTACATAAATAAAAATAAGTAAGATAAAATATTACACTTTTAAAACATAGAAATATCATACCACTCTATCCAGTCGAGCATTTCTACAATGCACGGATAGTATCGATACGCGTGTCCTTTCCATTTCTTTCGCACATTGCTTATAGTAAAAAGCAAAGCAGCTTACATCAAAAAGTATAACAGCGTAATGGAATGTGAAAAAATCCGTAAACCGACGATACGTGTTACGATTAATAACACTCACGACCATCATAACGTACGAAGGGATCAATATGAGGATCATAATTTGCTCAGTAACGTCAGTAACAATCCTCACTAGTTTGATGGTCTTTCGTAACCTCTTTGAAACTACGCGTACTTCCGAGATGATTTTTTCAAATTCATTCATTCGAAGACGCCACATTAAGCAATCCATATCGCTGAATTTCAATCTCTGAAGCAATTCGTCAAACTTTAGATTAAGCCTCATATATAGCACCTGAATGTAGAAAATCACTAAACAGATACATCCTGATTTAATGTGCATTGGAAGCATCAGTAAATCCATTTGCAATTGATAATAAATACTCCAGCCAAAGACAACGATTGAATATCGATTGTAGGTAGTGCAAACAACAATTGTACACATAGCAATTAATTTCAAAGCCAATTGTATAACCAAACAGTAACAGAGTGGCATATCCTTTCGAGTTAATTTTCTTACCATCCTACAATGACGACGTAAAGAGTTTAAGAGAAATATCATTTGAATTTGATCCTTTTTGGAAGTAAAATTAATCACAATCGGATAGAACCAAAGAGCTATGAATTCGTACAACATTAGTACTGAGCTTTCTGCGTTTGTGCCAAAAATTATAACTAAAAGTACAAATGCACTTATAAAGAAGTTGATTACAATCGGACACAAACAACAGAATGGAATTCTCTTAAACAATTTCTTATTACTCGTATTGTAGGAGAGATTGAAAAATACTTTAACAAGCGGTAGAAGGTAGTAGAGGAGTTTTTTATTTATGTCTGACATGTTTCTCGAACGGTGTCAGGTTACTGGAGTATGATTTCGAAACGAAAAAAACAATTTCAATAACACCTTTGTACACGTAATAGATACATACATAAGTATTTATAGCGATTCATATGTAATCAGTCAATCTAATCAGCCGTCATTCTGAAACACTTTTAATATGCACGTATGTAATATACATTAACATCATCGATACGTCCTGGAGCAATATGCTTTTACATTTGCATTTTGACTTACGTACCCAAACATAAAATAATACACTAATAATAGGCGAGTGAAAGAGATCCACAACGCCACACTCAGGCTATACTCAGAACGATTATGATACCCATAGGGGAGAGATGTTTCTTGCCCATTGATTAACCTGAGTTCTACAGATATGGTTCCTATGACCTAGCAAACCATCCAGTTGTTTTGATGTAGTTCAAGATTTCATTGACTGGTCTGCTGAATAATTCTTCTCGGTCACGGAAGAAGTGTCTCCCGAGAAATTTAAATCTAAGGTGGGTTGTATCCTCATTTATTTCCTCATCTCCACATCCACGACATAGGTCTTCTTCCATTAGTTTTAGTTTTTTCATGTGATACCGCAGAGTGATATGCCCCATGATGACTTCTATCGGGGTAGAAAAGAATTTCCTATCCTTTTACAGAATTCTGTCGGTCCTAATCTGATCGAAACAAGGCCATATTCTTCTTGTGTTCACACAAGTGTCTAGGGAGGACCATCCGATGTTAGCCACCCTTCGGGCCTTAACCCCTTGCTCGAGCCTCAGTATGCAAGGTGGTATAAATAGCGAGTTGTCAGCTTATTCTTATGTGGATTCCAAACCTCTACTCGCCAATTCGTCGGTCTTCTCATTACTTAGTATATTTGCATGTCGAGGAACCTAGTAAAGAGCAACCTTATGCTGTTTTTCAAGAACCTTTAGCTCTTCACGACAGCACTTCACAAGCTTGGATGTTATTTCGATAGCAGTAATCAATTTTATTACTGACATCAGTGAAAACTTTCCATAAACACCTGTATTGCTTTTTTTAAGTGAGTTAAGGCGGTAGTCCGAAAAACAGCCTACTGGAGCATTGTGACGGACTTATGCTGGATGAGCTTGCGGCCTTCAGTATTTTGAATACCTTTATAGTGTACAGCACGAGCGGTCGATGTTAACTTACGCCTAAAAGTACATATTCCTTTTCGGCATAAAACGAAAATAAAGTGACAGAATAGGATATTGGTTTAAGACTCTGTTGCAGTTGGGTGGTTATCCGCACTAATCGGGAATGTTTTTAGTTTATTTTTACATTCGCCTTCTAATTTATAGTATTTTATCTGCATGGATGGAGTCATTAAATTGGAAAACCAGAAAATTTGAAAGATTATGGTTGGGACTTGAACCAACAACCTACAACCAAGCTTACTGACATCCTGATCTGGCTAGTTCATCAGTAATTTCATTGTTAGTTTATTGCCAGCAAGCTCCACTACGGTTTGTGGATAAATTCAAAATAGCTTAAATTTAAAAATGGATGAATTTATTGTTGCTTGGATACCTGGCAAATATTTATAAATTTTCTTTAGAGATTTCTTCTGAGAAGTAAACTCTTATCAACAGAGCTCGAGCATAAATCTTTCCTTGGAAAGGTGGCACTAGTACATCCCAGTTGTTCAGCAGATTTTCAGTTTGGACCATATATGTACACATTGGGGTAAGCACTCCATTTACCATTCTAGTTCTGCCTTAGGGCCAACCTTAGAAAATTTTAATGACCACCTAGTTTGGCAGAAATAATCCTACTGTTAAGCATGAAGCAAATTCGTTTGGCAGTCTGTGAGTCTATGCTCTTACAGTCGTCAATCGTTTTAATATCTTGAAACGAGGTGTTGTCAAGAACTCTAGAAAAGCACACAGAGTTATTTGTTTCTTAAACAGTAATCCTTTAGCTGCGGCCACTATAATAGTACCGGCTCCATATTCAGAATCATATCAAAACCAACGTTTAGTCACCCGATTCAGCTACCCACCATGTCTCCTATGACCATTATTTTTCTCTCAACGATCAGCTACTTATTTGGTTTAAGTCCAAAATGCAACGCGTTAGTAGGAAAATATCATCGGTGTGATTTACATAGGCGTTTCTGTAAGTTTTCCATTGAATTTCAAAACAAAACACTGTGAAGTTCATCGTTAAAATAGTATTGGTTATACTATCAGCCTTCTTAGACCACGCTTTGGATCTAAAATTCGTTCCTTGATAATCCGTACCGTGTTAAAAAGGACTCCTTACGAAGGTCACATTGCTTTCTAATGGGTCTTTAGTGTGTTCGAAGATGTTTGTTGCTTTTATCTTGGTAGCAATGAGAAGCACCTATCAAGTGAAATTGTCTACCATTGCAAACTTGACAATCACTAATTCACTCTTCCGGAAAAGTCTATCTGTGGATGTAAGAAGTATGCCAACGTTACTGACAAAATTGTTGAGTATTCTTATTGCAGCTTTCATCTTATTTTTACTGGGGGATTCTGATGCGATTTCGGTGATTCTGGGCTCATTCTGAAATCAGTACGCTGACTGGATCTAAACTAAAAGTAGAAACAGGTTTAACAAGAGAGTCATAAACTACTTTGTTCAAGATGATGTTTCCAAGAAAAACGTAGAAGCTAGTAGGTACATACACATATTGAGGTTCACATTTATTTTGTCCTTTAAAACAAGAATCTGTTGCCAGATATCAGAATCCATTGATCATCCTTGTGTATTGCAAGAACTACTAAGAACGGGAGACTTAAAACAACATAATTAGCCAAACCTGCACACTTTGATACTTTTAACTGAAGAACACTAATATCCTTATGTAAGCCATCTAACTACACAAATAAAAGAAACAATTCATATTAAATGTTGTACCTTCCCGTAATTGATGTAACATACCACTCCATCCAGTTGGCCATTTCTAGAGTGCACAATTTGCATCAAAACACGTGTCCTTTTCAATTCCTTTGCGCATCGGTTATAGTAAAAAGCAAAACAACCGATATCGAAAAGTATAGCACCGAAATGAAAAACACCAAAATCGGTAAAACGTAAATCCGGACCATGATTAATAACATCCAAGACCGTCACAATATACGCAGGGATCAATATGAGGATCATTTTTGGCTCAATAACGTCAGTAACAATCCCCACTAGTTTGATTGTCTCCCGTAGGCTCTTTGAAACTCCATGTACTTTTGAAGTGATTTTTTCAATTTTATTAATTCGATCTTGCCACAGTACGCAATCCATTTCGTTAAATTTCAATCTCTGAAGCAATTTTTCAAATACTACGTTTAACTTTGTATAGAGCACGTAAATGTAGAAGACTCCCAAACAGATACACGCTGAATTAATATGCACTGGGAGCATAGTTAAATCCGTTTCCAATTGAAGAAAAACGTTCGATGGCAAGAAAGATATATTCTTCATCTTAAAAGCGTAGAAAACGAGTAAATTCATTGCAAATAATTTAAAAACCAACGATACAACTAAACAATAACAGAGGGGTATGTTCTTTCGAGTCTTACAGCGGCGACTTAGGGCATTCAAGAATAACACCATATGCTTCTGATCCCGTTTTGAAGTGAAATTAATCAGAAATGGATAACACCAATAAGCTACGAATTCAAGCAACCTCAATACTGTGTCTTCATGTGCCATACAATATACCAATGCCATTGGAAATGCGCTTATAAGGTAAATGATTACGATCCAAAGTAAACGACAGCTTGGAGTTCGCCGGCGAAATTTGTTATTTTCCGAATCATAGGAGAAATCTAGAAATACTTTAACCAATGTATGAATGAATTTAATAAGGATTCTATTTTTGTCTGACATACTTGAAAAGTGTCAGCTTACTAGAATATCTAATGTGGAAATGAAAAGGAAACAGCGTCCTTGTGCACGTAAAACATAGTTACAGCGATTAGTAAATAATGATGGCCATTATTTATGGAAAGTATGCAATCAAATTAAGAGATATTCCGGAACTTTTTTAATAAACACATGAGGGACATTTAGGTTATCGATACTTTTTTTATACTTGAGTAAAAGAAATAGCCATGTTAATTCATTTGCTATGTCATACAAAGCACGCCCACATCCAAGCTTTCAATCACTTTAATTTTTTGAGCAATGCCTAAAGTAGAGACGAAGAGAAAAACAAATCGTATCAGAGATGTTCAGATATGTTCACAGATTTTATCAGCTCTACAGTTACTCTATATATTTATTTATTTATGTCGAAACATCATGATCTTCGACTGTATAACAAGAACAAATAAAAATGGAAAAATCTTAACAACACTATTACATAAACCAGCACAAGTTGATATCACTGGCTCAAGACCGACAATCTGGTACAGCAATCCATCCAACTGAAATAATAAAAAAATCATCACCGAATCCATTTAGTTCAGCGAAGCTGACAACAATACCTTTCTGTCCAAGTCCACGTTTCTAATACGTATAGTTTGCATCAAAATTCGTGTCCTTCTCAATTCCTTCCTGACCTTCTTATAGTTATATGCCATTACGCTAATATCGAACAATATGGCAGCATAATGAATGGCAATTATATCCGTAAAGTGAAAAGGTATGTGTTTCGTAGTCAAACCCAAAAAGGTTACAAAATATAGGGGAAGCAAGATGAGACTCATTTTCTTCTCAGACACATCACGAAAAACCCTCAAGAGTTTCAGTATCTTTTGCAAACTTTTCGAAACCCTACATATTCTGAGATTGGTTTTGTAACCTTCATTCATCCGAGTTTGCCACAATACGCAGTCTAGTACGTTAAATTTAAATTTTTGAAGCAAATCGTCAAGTATAATGTTTTGACTAGTATAGCACATGCGGATGTAGTAGAGTACGCAGCATATGTATCCTGAATTTACGTGTACCGAAAAAAGAGTTAAATCCACGTGAAACTGCAAAATAATGGCCCCCCTAATGTATGGCGTTGTGGGCCATATCCTTTGAAAATAAATGGAAATAAGCATATTCATTGCAAATAATTTTAAAATTCCTGATATTAGTAAACAGTATGAGAGTTCGTTTTTCCACAACTCTACAATGACGACTTAGGGAGTTCAAAAATATTATCGTTTGTCCCTGCTGCCATTTGGAATTAAAATTAAGTAAAAATGGACAAAACAAGAATGCAATACACTCGTAGAAAATGGTTATTGGTTTTAGATCTATCTCATTTGCTTCATGATAGAACACAATAGTAGATGCAAGGAAAATGATAACTATACAAGGCAAACGATATCTTAAAGGCTTTTGAAATGTATTGCTTTTGAAAATATAATAAAAATTTAGAAATATTCCACCAATTGGCTGGAAGAGTCGGTAAGTATTATAAAAAAGCCAGACATTGTCACTTTTCTGTGCCGAACGCCGATACAGATATGAAAGGAAATTTCGATGTCGTTAATACTCCAGTGAGTATTCTATTAGTAAAAATGTGTTCCACAATGGATATTTGATTAGAGAGCTTCTATAAATAATTGTAACGTTTATTTCCGAATTACTGCAGATACGTGTTAAGTGCGCACATACTAATAGATACAACTAAAGTGTTCAGATAAATTAGTAAACCAGCAGTTTTTAAAGAGACCACACTTTTTCAAGTATTTTGCGAATTTTCAGATTATTTATATAATTCAAACTTTCACAATTCAATTCCTCGCAATAGCATATGCATCTAAGAAAGAAAATAAGGAATATGTGGCTATCTACATTACTGATATATTTTCACAGAACGTACCACCCCATTATTAATCATAAAAGCCCATACAATATAAATAAATCAATAGATTTACTCAGTTTATCGATCACGAATTAATTAATTAATTTGAAACGAACGAAATGATAACTATAGTGTTTGCTCTCGAAGTTATGGTAACAATTTAAATATAATCCTACGAGAGAATGCAAAAATTCGAAAAGTTTTATGTGTAGGTACACAACTCGAGCACGTTACTGAAGTGAATGCATACAAAAATAAAAAGATTCAGATATTGATTGAGCAAGTATCGATAACGTTAATGCACATCACTTGGTAATTGAATATTCCGGAAAAAATACTCCCCCTGAATTATTTTGAATGGGTGTATGGTATTTAAGGCTAGTTAAAGTTGGTTTAATATTAGATACTGCATTAAGATGACCCTTGAAAAGTAAGTCTGACACTGGTTTTAATAAATTCATCGACACTTTTACAGGAATCAGACCACAAAGCTTGAATCAGAAATGGTATACATTAAATACCGGCTTAAGTGAGTGATGTTTTTGGTCTCTCACTAGTCACATGGATATTTGAACTATCGATACTCAAATCTTCATTATTTGCTGGGCCGGCACAGAGCTGCGATTTGACGCCGTTTGACTTGTTTTTGTGCGGTGCCATTAAAGATCGATCAATCAGAAACGATTCAGGCACTCAAGAACAATATTGAGCATGTTATTCGTTAAATAGGTGCCGAAACCTTCGAAAATGTATTGAAAAATTGGGTTGACAGGATGGCCTATTACCAAACCAGTAGAGGCAGGCATTTGAATGAAATAATATTTCGCAATTAATCGGAAGGTTTACTCTTTTCAATAAAGGAACAATCGTTGAAAAATATTGAACAGTCTTTTTTTATAGCCTTTTTAAACCGAACCCAACAGATGGCCCACACTTTATAACCACCAAATCAAATACTGCAGATGCTGTAGTAGAGGATGTTCAGAAGAACTACGTAGCATTATTCCTAGAAATATATGTATAACTTTAACCCACTGCCAGATGGGTTGTAAGAGTCCACTTCTATGTTCATCTCTCTATTGAAATTTTTTTCTTTTACAATCGAGTCGCAGGATATGTGCATAAGTATATAGACATTTATGGGGCAGTTTCAGCGTTAAGTAGATGAGTATAAAAATAAAAACTTAACAACAAAATAACATCCAATCAATACCCAATTGCACTAGCTAATCAATCATAGTCACATCAATCACAGGATGGGTTCATCTATTTCGAATTGCAGTAATAATCCTTCTAGTATAGTTATCGTGGCTATGCCTTTCGGTATTAGTAAATGGAAGATGGTAACAAAACTTAGTGCAAACAACTTGAAAATCAATGATAAAAGTAGCAAAAGAGTGTGTCCTTTCGAGTTAAATTGTTAACACTTTTCGCTTTATGAGTTAGACTGTTTAGAAATGTTATTGTCTGATTTTGCTGCCATTTCCTGATCAAGTGGACAGTATATGCCAGAATGACACCAATGCTGGATACATATCCCTTTAACGAAAACAAACAAAGTATACAAAAAGCAAAGCATACATAAGTATCTGTAATTTATTCCTTCTAACGATATATTTTCAAAACTAATACAAATTGGACACATTTAATAACATAACATAGTAAATGTGCATGCTTTGAAATCCTTGGTTGAAGTATAATACACTGATGGAGCAATCCTTCCATCTAGAATTAAAGATTAGAAGTCCCCTTAAATACATGAAACTAATAGGCTTACCTTCTGGTTCAATTCATAATATTTAAATCCAGTAGTTTGTATCAAAAATCGAGTCCTTTTCATTTCCTTTTCGAATTTCGTATAGTGAAACACAATAAAACAGACATCCAACAACGTGGCAAGGTAGTGAATAGTGAATAGTACATCTATACCTTGAATTTTGCAACAACGAATTGTTACATCTAACACACAGATATATAACGGAATCAATATTAGGTTAAGTTTAGTCTCATATGAGTCACTCAAAACTCTCAATAGCTGAATTGTCTTGTAAAGGTTCTTCGAAACTTTGCTTACGTTTATCATAATTTTTCTAACTCTATTCACTCTTGACTGACAGTGTAAGAAAGCCAGCTCACTGAATTTTAAATCTTCTAGTAAATCAGTAAGCACTACATTTAGACTAGTGTACAACACATCGATGTAGAAAAGGCTCAAAGACAAGCTTCCCGATTTTAAATGAATCGATAGTATAGTTAAACTTACTTGGAACTGTACTAAAATGGTCAATAAAATCTCTGCCAATTGAGAATTTGTTAATAACAAATTTATTAACCTAACAAATAGAATAAACGTCAGTAGAAATATCTTCAAAATCAATGACAAAATTAACCCATAACAAATGGGTACGTTCTTTCGAGTAAGTTTTTTAACTTTTTTAAAATGACGTCTTAAGGCGTTCAAAAAACTGACTGTTGCATCCGTCTCTACTCTGGAACTGAAATTAATGAAAAATGGACAGAATGCGAAGGCTATGTACTTCAAGACCGTCGATACTAGTGATTCTGTTTGTAGGGTCACTTCTCCTATAAACAAAGGAATGCATACGAGATAAATGATTATAGTACAAATTAACCGATAGCTTGGAGTGGCTTGAAATTTTTTATTTTTGAAGTTGTAGACAAAATTTGAATATCCAATGAAACCAAAAATGTGATATATGAATTTAAGTAGTTTTATATTTATGTCTGGCATGTTGAACAAATTTTTGGCAACTGTAGTGTCTATAGTGTCTAGGCAAAATCGATAAGTGTTAGCAGTGAAAGGTATTAATTTGACATGTTTTGATGTTGCCAAAGGTGATGTGTTAATTATGGTCATTATTTTGTGTCTGCAATATAATGAACTCAACTTAATTAAAGTCACTGATATGCAGGAGTCAATATGTGGATGTCGATGAGAGCAAAGACCTGCCCCTACCCCAATCATTTCCATAGATACGATATGATACGATGCTAAATTATAAAAGCACCTGAACCCAGAAAAATGTTTTATATTCATCTTGTGTTTAACGAATACTCAAATTTAGGTTCTTAAGGTGTCTACTATGTCCCGCAGCTCCATGGTTCTAGCTTATCTTTCAATATATGTAGATGACTATATATGTACATACCTACTTGTTGATGTTGATATCTTGATCTTAATTAAATTCCCTGCAAATGGTTTTCAAAATGAGCATAACGTATAGAATTTATGAAAAGTCACTATAAAAATGAAACACGTTCTTGGCCAGCTATTTTGAATCTAATCCACTCCAAAACCAGATTAATCGAAAATATTGCTGATGTGATTAGAAATATTACTTGAAATTCAACTTTGTCCATTATAAGATGTTCGTTTCAATTAGGCATTAGGCATATCCCAAACCAATCTGAAACGGCTTTTGCATAAAGATCTTGGAATACTTACAAAGTTCAGTCGACTCAAAAATTGAAGCTACGAAGCCATGTATGCACATTTTTGAAAGTTAAAAATCCAGGCAAGTGATACTGATTTTTTCAAGAAAATCACAGTGAGCGACAAGACAAAGCAGATTAATAATAAGCAGAACTGTTGCATCTGGGAAACCGGAAACCCGAGAGTGGCTCTTCAGCAACATCTCTATTCAGAACGAGTGACAGTTGGGTGTGGTTTTTCAACTTGCACATCATCGGGCCTTGTTTTTTTTTTTTAAATGAAGCCGATGTCACCGTCATTGTCAATACATTGCACTATTTGGACAATGCTGACCGATTTTTATTTGTCCAATATTATAGAACTTAATGGAGCTACTATCCACACAAAAACCTGGATACAACTGAATTATTGAACGAAAAATATCCTAACGCAGATAGGATATAGCGCAATTTGCAATCGCTATCTACTGACAATCTGGAGGAGCAACTCCTGCAACCGAAACTCAAAACAATTACAAAATGAATTAACTTCCTAAAGTAATAGCACAACCTTTCTGCCCAATTCCACATTTATGGAATGTATAGCTTGCATCAAAATTCGTATACTACTCAATTGCTTCCTGAATTTCATACAGTAAAACGCGAAAATACAAATAACGAATAGTATGACAGCATAATGGAAACACCAACACCCACCAATCCACCAAGTCAGAAGGATCACAATATATGTATAGAGGAATTAATATCAACTTTGTTTTCTCCTCAAACAAATCACGTAAAACCCTCGAGAATTTGATTGTCTTTCGCAAACTTTTCGAAACTCCGTAGGTATATTCTCCGATTGATTTTGAGACATTCCCTCATTCAAATTTGCCTTGCTGTACAATCCAGTTCGTTAAATTTTAATAAATGAATCAGGTCTCCAAATATTATATGCAGACTACTATAGAACATCCAAAGTACATAGAACATGTCGTATATCCTGAATATACGAAGGATGGCTTCATCTATTTCGAATTGCAGTAATAAATGCTTCGAGTATAGTTATGTCGGTAATGCTCTTTTGTATTAGTAGATCGCAGTTGATAACAAAACTTAGTTCAAACAACTTGAATACCAATGACAAAAGGAACAAGTACCGGAAGGGTGTGTCCTTTCGAATTAGATTGTGAACTATCCTCGAAAGTACATAGAATAGAATATTATATTAAGTACTGACAGAATGAAAGTAATGCTAGTATCTTTTTCAAATGTCCTTTAAACCAAGCCAAACTAAAATAGGTATGCAGGAAATAATAAGGATACCAATGTACGCGATATTTGAAGGGCGAGTAAAATTCATTAGTTTTGAAATCATGTGAATAGTTTTAAAATAAGTTACAATACTCCAGTAATGTATTTTCATGTAGAAATGGTAGGCTTTGGGTTTTCTTATCAATAATGCCTCCATTCACCTTTTTATTAAATTAATATGCTCAGGAATGATTATCGGTTTTTTAGGTTGTGCCCACAAAAAGTGGTCAGAAAAACTTACTTATTGGTATAAATAGTTGTTAAGAGTCAATGTGTAGTGTGTAAGTTAAAGTCATTGAAAATTCCTTTGCATTGCCATATTAGATGTTACAGTTCCGTGGCACCTTCCACAGTCAAATGTAATAGTCCTGTCAAACATGTGTACGCCATTAGTTTTAATGATATATTTTCAAAACAAATACAAATTGGACAAACTTGAATAAATGACATAGCAAATGTACATTCTTTGATATCCTTGGATGAAGAATAATAAACTGATGCAGCAATCCTTCCATCTAGAATTAAAGATTAGAAGTCCCCTTAAATACATGAAGCTAATAGGCTTACCTTCTGGTTCATTTCGTAATACTTAAGTCCAGTAGTTTGTATCAAAAATCGAATCCTTTTTACTTCTCTTTCAAATTTCGTGTAGTGAAACACAATAAAACAGACAACGTGGCTAGGTAGTGAATAGTGAATATATATATATCTTCAATTTCCCAACAACGAATTATGACATCCAACACACAGATATATAACGGAATCAATATTAGGTTAAGTTTAGTCTCATATGAGTCACTCAAAACCCTCAATAGCTGAATTGTCTTGTAAAGGCTCTTCGAAACTTTGCTTACGTTTAACATAATTTTTCTAACTCTTTTTATCCTTGACTGTCAGGGTAAAAAATTCAGATCATTGAATTTTAAATCTTCTAGTAAATCACTAAGCACTATATTTAGACTAGTGTACAACACATCGATGTAGAATAGCGCCAAAGACAAGCTTCCCGATTTTAAATGAATCGATAGTATAGTTAAACTTACTTGGAACTGTATTAAACTCATCAATAAAGTTTCTACAGTATCAACATTTGTGAACAATGAATATAATAACCCGATCAATAGAATAAACGTCAGAAGAAATGTCTTCAAAGTCAATGACAGAACTGACCCATAGCAAATAGGTACGTCGTTGCGAGTAAGCTTTTTAACTTTTTTAAAATGACGTCTTAAGGCGTTCAAAAAACTGACTGTTGCATCCGTCTCTACTCTGGAACTGAAATTAATGAAAAGTGGACAGAATGCGAAGGCTATGTACTCAAAGACCGTCGATACTAGTGATTCTGTTTGTAGGGTCACTTCTCCTATAAACAAAGGAATGCATACGAGATAAATGATTATAATACAAATTAACCGATAGCTTGGAGTAGCTTGAAATTTTTTGGTTTTGAAGTTGTAGATAAAATTTGAATATCCAAAGAAACCAAAGAAGTGATGTATGAATTTGACGTGTTTCATATTTATGTCTGGCATGTTGAAAAAGTTCTTGGCTACTGTAGTCTATAGTGTCGAGGTGAAATCGATAAGTGTTACCAGTGAAAGGTATTATTGTGTTGATTGTGGTCATTAGTTTGTGTCTGCACTATATACATAGGTACCTAATCTACTACACTCAAGGGTAAAGGGTAAATCGACAAGGTTTGTCGATATTTTGAAAATAAAAGCCGCTGATATCCAAATACCAAATCTAGTATGAAAAAATGTCGAGGGGGCAAGTCATATCGTCTAAAATAGACTGCAACTCAGTATAATCCAAAAATGAGAGTCTATTGAGCTATTATACAATTTATACTCATACACAGTAATTGAAATCTTCTATCAAAATCTAATAGGACTACGGACTTAAACTTACACAGTTTGTTTTTTTTTTTCTATATCTAACCTCCTAAGATGGTAATCTCTCCGACTTAAACTTGACTGTATGATGGTATAACCGACTAAGAATTTCGACTCATCCTTTTAGTCCTTTACAATATCGCGCCTTAGTAAGCTGATCCAGTGAATATGGATGGATGTTTCTTTTTTACTTTCTGCAAAGTCAAAGTTGGTATTTAAGAGAATAAAGTCGAGTCAAATAATTCTTAGCTCTAATTTGCTAAGTTTTAGTAGCTTCTTGACCTTTCGAATTAGTTATTACTAACCGTGACATTCAAACAACGGATGTTTACTTTGAAATAAATAATATCACCTCCATGTCGTCAGTGTTTTTGAAAGATGATGTGCCTTATGTACTGCCCTGGTTATTGCGTTTTGTAAGAATCATAATTATTTATGTACATATATCATATACATTAGCTAAATGTGTAATATTCTGTGTCGACATACACCAGTATAGTGACTTTCTGTAAATATGCCAGACCTAAATACTAAATTTATACAACTCTTTCAATCATTCATTGAATTATTTCCACATTTTTCCTTTTTTCAATTTCAAAGACCTTTGAAATATCGCTTACATTGTATAGTTGCCATTTTCATTATATCTGTATTTCTATTTTATGTTGAATCAACAGCATTAATAAAAATGCCGGTAATGATTTTTTTTTTTTGATACCATAATATTCATCTCTTGTCCAGTTCTAATCGACTATACTTCAACGACTACAGCATCCTGGATGCTTCGAATTGACAAAGACATACCGACTCATGTTAGAACGCCATTCCTGCTTTGCTATTATATGTATACATAGCTAAAGAACCAAAATTCGTTAACAAAAAAAATAAAGATGTGGTATCTACCATTAAAGTTTAATAATTAGTTAAACATCAATGGAAAATGTCGCGAATTTTTCCAGAAATCAGAATTTGAATTCGCTAAAATTTTCACCAAATGTTTTAGTATTTAGTTCTAAACGATTATTTCTCAACTGTATGTCATTTCGTTTTCGTTTTCTTAAAACAAATAGAAGTCATTTTATTTCATGATTAATAAATTACATAACCAGTCTCCTTACTAAAAAAAAAACCTTAATTAAAGTTTAATTAAGCAACTCATTATGATATTTACATAGATTGATCCAAAAGCAAGGTTTACCACTTACTCAAAGGTTATTAATAAAACTGTGGTGTATCCCGTGATTTGGTAACTGATCACCAAAATTCGCTTTCTTTTCGCTAAAGGCTATTCGCGCATTTTCGAACAAAATACTCCATTGTGTCCACATTCCAAATGCAGACTAAAATCTCAGTTCTAAATCATTCACACGAACTGCATTCAGCGCAGAGATTCCCACAATAAAGTGTTGACACTTCTAAGCATCCAGGACACTTGGACACATCTTTTGATAAGTAGCTAAAACTTTTTATGCAACAGGGATCATTTCAGTGCCTTTTCGAATACTACAACACAAAGTTTTTCAAATGCACCATTTTTGGTTCTAAAATCTGGTTTGTACTCTATTGTGAATCCAGCATAATTAATTAGACAAATCAGCTGATTTTGACACTCCACATCAAGATTGTATAGGTAGTTGCAGAAAACTGTATGCTGAATATAAACCTGCTGCCAAAGTATTGAATAGAAAAAGAACACTTTCAGATTATTTGCCGTTCTATTGAATACAAAAACCTATAAATTTTTATGCTGCAAACGTTTTTCTGACACTTTTACAAGACTTCAACCTGCTACACTGACTGGTCCTTTGACAGACCTCATTTCTGCAAATCTTCATAATATACAAGATTTCCTTTAGGTGACCTTTTATTTAAAGAAAGATTCAATCTATTACAGCGGTTGCTATCATATCGGCCTCCGAAGTGCTAGAGAAAGTCATCGGAAACTGTTAATCTTTATTTTTATATGTCACTATAAATCTTTCGTATTTTAAGAGTGTGGTGTTTTACTGGAGTGGATATTGTATATGGAAATGAAACTCTTAAACCCTATTTATAACAATCCTCTACTAATTATGATAACTATTTGTTAAAGCAACATAATCCAATCAATAGTCAATGTGCGCATTCCTTTATTAATATGTAGAACGTTGATAGCAGTGTGACCAGAGATTAAATTCACTTTTTTTCATTATTGGAAACTTACTTTTAGTATAAGCATATAAACATATTATTGCAATTTATTAACTTATGAATAAAGAGAATAAATGCAAAACAAACAATAAAAAAGAATAAAATTAGAGGTACTTATTTAGTATGAAAGATGATACAGAATCTAAAATCAACATATCGGTTAGTTCAACTGATTGATTGACATAACTTTCTCTCAACGAATTGGTACCAGATACTTTTCAAGTAGGTAAATGAAAAGTGGAATGCAGATTATTTACAAAAAAAATTTATTTTGGCATCGTCAAATCCGTAAAGTGGGCAGTTCCCATCTCAGTAATGTGAATGGGTTCCATTGTATTGTCGAAAACGCTCGCGAAATTTGATAAACAATCAGCTGGTCACACTAGCCTACGAAATGTAAAACGCTCAACCATTTGAATTCCGCGTCAATGGACTTCAGTAAAGTTCCTCTCTCTAAATATGACAGACTTAAATACTAAACTCTTCGCATTCTTACATATACATTTTCAATTATATTTAAGTTTTTGCCATAATTTCGAAACAAACAAATTTCATACACCTTCAAGATGGCACTTACGTTTCATAATTATCATTTTCAGTGTATCAGTATCCCTCTTCAGTATTGAAGCATTATATATAATCAGAATACCGGTTTTAATGTTCTTTGAGTTCATAATATTCATTTGCTGTCCACTTCTGTTAAATTTTTCTTCAAAATGTGAACAGGATCAAATAATAATATTTTTAAACTCCCTAAGCCGGCATTGCAGATTCGTGAAAAAACAAACACGTAGAAATATACCCTTGTGTTATTATTTCCTCATATCAATTATACTGAAATTATTTGCAATGAGTTTTTTGCCTTTAGTTATTTGTTTAAAACATAATTTGCCCTTTGGAATAGCTCTAATGCGAACATTTGAAGGGCAATTACAAATCAATTTAACTCTACTGCCAGTTCACGTAAATTCAGCCTATATGTGTGGGGTGCTCTTCTATACTCAAGTGATCTATAGAAGTCTTAACATTGCCTTTGAGGATTTACTTCAGCGGATAAAATATAACGATCTGGATTGTATAGCGTGGCAGGCTCGAATGAACGAGAATCATAAAATAAATCTGAAAATATGTAAAGTTTCGAAAAGTTTACAAAGAACAATCAAACTGTTAACAGTTTTTGGTGAAGTTTTTAAAAGGAGAACAATACTGATATTGTTTCCTTTATATTTCGTGCTGGTTGTGAGTGTTATCACCTTATATGTGCCTGGTAAATTTATGGATCTGATTTCCATTCATTACGTTGTTGTACTTTTCGATATTGGCTTCATTGCATGTTACTATAAGAAATGTGGAAAGGAACTGGGAAGGACACGAATTTTGATGCAAACTATACATCCTAGGAATGTGGAATTGGACAAAATGGTATTGTATTCAGTTTGAACAAATACATATGGCATTTGGTAATTGTTTTACGTTTCAGTTAGAGGGGTTGTTGCACCAGATTATCAGTCTTCAGTTAACGATATCGAATCGTGTTGGTGTATATAATAGCGTGACGAGGGTTTTCTCAGTTTTATTTTTTCTTATAATAGAAACTAAAATTTGTACCAACAATTTTCTATTGTGGTAATTATGCATATCCTGGGCCAGCCTTCCAGTACCAGTATTTAGATTTGCGAATGCAAAGAGGACTACAATTTCAATCATATCAAGAGATGACTTAGTAGAATGTTAATCCTGCCTTACTATGTACTACAGAGGTAAAGTATTGACATTCGTTGCAGATTTGAAGACCAGTGGAAAGTGTCGACATCCTTCCTACATTGCTTCAATTCTCACCAAATAAATTTATATTTATTAATATTTTACATATGAATTACATTAATGATGAAATTTAAGTTAAAAACAATCATATTGAAATAGAGTTATGGCTGTAGTTCTACTTCTATTTCTCAACTCTATGTCATTTCGTTAGTTCCCTGTCAAAATAAAATACTCACAAAATTAAATACGTTTTATTTCATGATTTACAAATAATTAATATATTACAAGTGGGCGCCGTGGCTCAAGTGGTTAGTGCGTTGGACTACGGAGCAAGGGGTTCCAGGTTCAATCCCCAGACAACACCTAAAATTACTTTCACGGCCCCACCCCACCTCTCGCGAGCGTCTGACAAACATCCGAGAGTAAAACTGTCATGAAAAATCTTCTCAAAATTGCCGTTCGGATCCGGCATTAAACAGTAGGCCCCTTCCATTCATGTGAAGAATATAACACGCACAACACGAATGGTTGTGAGAAGCTAGGCCCTGGGTCCCATGGACCTGTTGCGCCAAAAATTTGTATTTGTAATATATTACATAACCATAGATGGACACTAAAATTATTTCCGCTTAAATACGCCTCATGCGTTTATATATGATAATTGTTTATTCAGTAGCCTTACCGAAACAAAGTTTCAAAATAGAGGAGAGTAGATGAACCTAAAACCCAATTTAGTTAAGTATGTGTATGGATTTTTCCACAAAAGGCGATATGACTTTTTAAAGCGGAAACGTTTTAAAATATTTTATCGTGCAGTAAGGTTCACTCTTTACCCGTGGTGTATTGAAAACTGATCACTACCTTTTCGTCAAATACTAACTAACATTATTCGCTCGTTTTCAAACAAGAGGTTTTGTTTGAAACGTAGCTGCTAATCTTGAAAGTCTTATGTGGGAGACAGACTGCTGGTATTGATACCATGGTATAGCAATACCATGTTCTATACCACGTGTCTGTCACCCCAATACCACGTTAAAAGCTAGTATACCATGAAACAAACCTGGTACTGAAACTCGTAATTTTTTGGTGGTATCTGTTGGTGATTCTTCGTAGCTTTTTCACAACGAAGAAGTATATCCTCAAGTTTGGAAAATGGATTTAAGGAGGACACCATTTTATCTAAACTGTTTCAATAATATACTAGATCCGAGAAAAAAACAAATTGGGCCTTCAAACTGGAAACATTTCATCGAAATTAACTTGTTCATAGGAAGTTTCAAAAGTAACCGAATCAATGACGTTACATTGAATTCAAAAATTCATGCATAAACGTCAAAGTATACTACGAAAACCAACGTGTACTACGAAATGCAGTCTGTCAGGGGTTGTGGTAGTCACTATACCATGTTATTCATGCCATGGTATCAATACCAGCAGTCTGTCTCCCACATTAATTGACCAGCGAAAATAGGTGATTTTGACACTTCTCACGAAACTATTCCACATCAAAATTAAATGCAGAAAACTGTATGTGGAATGTTTTCAAAGTACTGAATAGAAATAATAATTACACTTTCAGACTATTTGCTGTTCTATTGAAGGCACAAACCGAGAATTTTGTGTATTGGATCTTACGTGGACCCTTTTTATGTACTTCTATCCGCAACGCTGACTGGACCTTTGACTGGACTTACTCCGATAAGGCACAGCGTCACAGTGTAAATTATTATTCTTTATACAAAAAATTATTCACTCCATGAGCCATCGGAAACCCATCATCTTTAATTTTTAGGTTGTATTACAATACGAGCGAATGCTGTCATTATAAGTGTTACGTGTTTCAAGAGTGTGGCATTACTAATTATGATTATTATTTTTTAAAGCAACATAATCTAATCAATAGTCAATGCGCGCATTCCGTTATTAATTGAACGTGAAATAGCAGTGTGACCAGAGAATCCACTTTTTTTCAATATTGGAAATTAACTTTTGGTACAAGCCGATACCCCTGATAGCTAATGCTTAATTTATAAGATTATCACTACACTATTATTTAAGTAATAATAAAAAAAGTAATTAAAAATTTACTTTTCGTAAAATATGCAGATTAACAAAAAAAAAAAAAATAAAAACAGAAGCATTTATTTAGAATAAAAAATTAGACAGACTAATAACATATTTTCTAGATTCAACGATTTACTTTATGAGAAATAAAACTTTTTAAACAATTATAACAAGGGTAAAAACATCTCCTCCATTTATTCTGCGATATTAGATAAATAACGAAATTCACGCTGGTCACACTGGCTCTTGAAATGTGATACACTCAACCATTTAACTTCCGCATCAATAGACTTCAGTATAGTTCCCCTTTCTAACTATGGCAGACCTAAATACTAAACTCTTCGAACTCTTACATTTCGTCTTTAAATTATATTTAAATTTTTCCCATGATTTCGAAATAAATATATTTCATAAACCTTCAAGATGGCATTTACGTTTCATAATTATCATTTTCAGTGTCTCAGCTTTCTTATTCTGTTTTGAAGCATTCTTTGTAATACACACACCGGCTTTAATGTTCTTCGAGTTTATAATATTCATTTGCTGTCCACTTTTGTTTAATTTTTCGTCAAAATGTGAACAGGATCAAATGATTATATTTTTAAACTCCCTAAGGCGGCATTGCAGATTCGTGAAAAAACAAACACGTAGAAATATACCCTTGTGTTATTATTTCCTCATATCAGTTATGATTAAATTATTTGCAATGAGTTTTTTGCCTTTAGTTGTTTGTTTACAAAAGAACGTTTCCTTTAAATTAGCTCTGTTGAGGTCATATAAAGTACAATTACAAATTGACTTAACTCTTCTGCCAGTGCATGTAAATTCAGCCTATATGTGTGGGGTGCTGTTCTATATACAAGTGATCTATAGAAGTCTTAACATTGCCTTTGAGGATTTACTTCAGCGGATAAAATATAATGATCTGGATTGTATAGCGTGGCAGGCTCGAATGAACGAGAATCATAAAATAAATCTGAAAATACGTAAAGTTTCGAAAAGCTTACAAAAAACCATCAAACTGTTAAGAGTTTCTGGCGATGTTTTTAAGAGAAGAACAATCCTGATATTGTTTCCTTTTTATTTTGTACTGGTTGTGAGTGTTATCACCTTATACGTACCTAGTAAATTTATGGATCTGATTTCCATTCATTACGTTGTTGTACTGTTCGATATTGGCTTCATTGCATGTTACTATAAGAAATGTGGACAGGAACTGGGAAGGACACGAATTTTGATGCAAACTATACACTCTAGGAATGTGGAATTAGACAAAATGGTATTATATTCAGTTTGAACAAATACATAACGCATTTGGTAATTGTTTTACGTTTCAGTTAGAGGGGTTGTTGCACCGGATTATTAGTCTTGAGTTAACGATATCTAATCGTGCTGGTGTATATAATAGCGTGCTGAAGATTTTCCCAGTTTTATTTTTTCTTATAATACAAAATAAAGTTAAATGTAACATTTTTCGGTTCTGGTAATTATGCGCATCCTGGCCCAGTCTTCCCGTACCAAACTAAATTCTACTTTACTATGTACTATAGAGGTATAAATACGTGTAAGAAGCAAAATAGAATTTACACCAAACGATGTTATATTTATCATATTTGTTTAGTTGTTTATCTAAATGTTAACTAAATCAATGTATTTGGAAGAACAAGAAAAAACAATTTGTTTTTTTATTAAGATATCAGTATATATTTACAAAAAAGGTAAAGGAAGCAACTAGCAGCAATGGCCATAGGCTGAACAAAAAGCTAAGCAATTTAAATAGCATTAATGTTGTGAAAAACATAATGAGTTTATAATATTTTACCTAATAATTTAAAAATTAATGGAATGGGTGAAATGTGTTCGTCAAACCCTCCAAACAAGCCTAAACTACTGTCAAGCTATTTTGCTGTCTACTGCTATTACTGTCATTACTGTCATTGTAATGTTTGTTATACACAAAAATTCGCTTTCTGTTCTCCAAATATTACGTGAAATTAATTGTTCGTCAAAATTATCAACGAATGGAAATCGGATAAATACATATGTACATACATACGTGTACTCGGATTGTTGAGACCAACACCAACAATTAGATATATTTTGTGGATTACCTGTGCTCAACAGCTAAAATGACACTAAAGGTAGCCGACGACGTTTGGACAATCATGTCTTCTACGATTATACCTCAATTCTATCTTATATTTCGAAATTCTAAACGAAAATGGACTGCATCTTCCCCTCCTAGATTGCAATTGATAATTATTTTTTAAAACGCCTTGTAGAGAAGAGGAGAGGTGTCTCGTCCATCTGACCAAAACAAAGTAAGGATAGCAATAACCAAACTGCGCCAACTTCACGTAGAGAATCTTATCTACCATATTGTGTGAACGTCTGAAACCCTTTCTCAACAACTTGATTGGTAAATTGGTAAATTGGTCCCTATCAGTGTGGTTTCAGGTCATGAAAGTCCACAATAGATCAAATTTTCACACTTTTGCAGATCCTGAAGAAAAGTCGATACCCACCATATTTTTATTGATTTTAAAGCCGCATATGACAGCACCCCCATGTCTAGTTTAGTCATCCCTGCCAAACTCAATAATTATGGGAGCAACATAAGCAAAGGCAGAGTGACCAGAAGTACATTTCAATACTGAAGTAAAAACAGAAATATCTGAAAAAGATGCACTTAAAAGACTACTACAAGGTTACTTCAACTATAGAGATGTCAACTATAATCTGTGACATATGTCATGTTTTCTTTTTCTTGAAAGATTTTCCAAGTCCACTTTCTACTTTAAAGAAAAAATTATGAAAGAGTAAGAAAGTCAAGAATACTGTCGTCCGCAAAGGAATGGATTTGATTACCAATGAGAGGGAGAAAATTTTAAATGAATAACACAAAAACAGATTCGGAAAGAGGACTCTGCCCTGTGGCACACCAGCTTTAGTTGAGAATGCGGTAGAATGAATGAATTTCTTTTGACCGATTACTTAAAAAAAAACTCGTAATCAAGGATGAGAATATGCCACACTTGATTGAAAGTTTTTGAAATATCAAGAGTGACTACTTTGTTGGATTTTTCCAAAAAGTACACCATAAGGTCCCCTGGGGAAAGTCGTTGTCAGAAATCTTACTCACGTTAGTTAGGACGGTAATTTGCAATACTTTACCATATCATCTAAGCACTGATGTTAGATCTTTAAAGACCCGTGCTACTGAGTAGTAGTGGGCGGCGTGGCTCAAGTGGTTAGTGCGTTGGACTACGGAGCAAGGGGTTCCAGGTTCAATCCCCAGACAACACCTAAAATTACTTTCACGGCCCCACCCCACCTCTCGCGAGCGTCTGACAAACATCCGAGAGTAAAACTGTCATGAAAAAGCTTCTCAAAATTGCCGTTCGGATCCGGCATTAAACAGTAGGCCCATTCATGTGAAGAATATAACACGCACAACACGAATGGTTGTGAGAAGCTAGGCCCTGGGTCCCATGGACCTGTTGCGCCAAAAATTTGTATTTTTTTTTTACTCAGTAGTAAAGGTGGTAAGTAAACTATTTAGTACATTTGAGTTTGCTTCTAACAGATTAGCTTTCCCATGGGAGCCGGTGATATTCTTATCATTGTGGACAAGTACTATGGTTGTAGTTGCGGAAGAGCCGTCATTTCATTTAAGGAAAAACCTGAAAAATGTAATGTCCATGGCATTGCTAGTCCGCTATAGAGACTTTGATTTTTATCAGGTCGCAGTCAATTATATGTATGTATGTATACATATATGCATCTCAATAGAGGAAGCATGCACATTACTTTAAAACTGGCATACTCGTATTGCTTATTCTTGTTCTAGGCCATTTTCTCTCTGTTAATTGAGTGCTCATGCAAGTTCTAAAATACAGTTGACACCTTAGCCGGGCTACGAAACACTGTTTCGTGAATATTATTTATAATTCACTTGCTTGTTTAAAATTTCATGGTATCAAGAAAAATTTACCAACTTGGAACGTCAAATAATTGGATTTTTAATTCGTGCAGAGCTAAAGAATCATCTGGTCACTCTGGTCAAATGCACATGTCAATATTCTACCGAATCAATACCTGAAGCTTTACATTTCTTTGCCGGGATACAACCAGTGAAATGCTTCTCTGTAAATATGTTACATTTAAATAGTACACTTAATTGAATTGTGAAACTAATCATTTCATTGATATTCAACTTTTCTTACAATGTCAATAGATTCATTATCCATTACATTGTCACATTGTTCGACATAAGCCCCTTTGCATTTTACTATATGAAATACGGGAATTGCAAAGGACACAGATTTTAATACAAACCATTGGACTCAGGCATGTGGAATTGGACAGAAAGGTATTCTTATCAGATTGCAAAATCGAAATATATTTTAATTGATTTGCATTCCAGTTGGAGGTATTACTGTACCAGATTGCCAGTATTCAGAGGACGATATCATCTAGTATGTTCCTGTACAATAGCGTTATTAAGTTCATCCCGTTTTTATTTCTTCTTATAACACAACTTAAAGTGAAAATGTATGAAAGATTCTATATGAATTGACCCCAATAAAGCTTATTCATTGCAAATAACTCATTCTGGGTTAAATGCTTCTCACAAGAGTGCTGAAAGGTAACCCCAGACATCACTGACATACAATAGCACCTTGAACTTAACAACTGTTCCAGAAAAATATTTAATGAGCAGAAAAAGATATGATACACCTAACAAAACAATGGTTATAACTTACTTACTTAACGGGTTCTTGACCCGTGAAGAATCTCTGCCTAGGACATGGTAGCCTTCCACTCTATTTGATTCCAGGCACGCTGCTTTCATTTGTCTAGACCAAACACTCTGGCATCCGTGATAGCTTGATCTTTAAAATGAAAGTTTGGTCTTCTTTATCGTCTCTATCTTTGCTGGGGCATTATTGTTGTCGACTACCGAGTCTGTTTAGTCGACTATGTTGTGGATTTTTGGAGTACATCCACATCTTGGTACAGCTCATAGAATTCGCGGTTGTATCTTCTCCTCCATTCGCCCTCCTCTCATACGGGACCGAATATTCGACGAAGAATTTTTGTGATCAATATCTGCTCTCCTTTTATTCTTATCACTCAGCACTCAGCTCCACATAGCAGAACTGGCAGGATCAATGTTTTGTAGAGAATTCATTTCGTCTTCCGAGTTAGGAGTTTTGAACCCATTTGTTTCACCAAACCGAAGTAGCAAAGGTTTCCTAAGGTAATTCTTCGGTGTCATTCGTGGAGTTGATATTTACTATAAGTTAGGTAAAATCTTTACCAACAGTGACGTTTTGTCCTAGGCGGTGCACAGATGCTTCTTTGTTCGTCGGCAACATATACTTGATTTTGTCCTCGTTGGGTCCGACCGTGATGTCGATGTAATCTACATTTCCCAGCAGCTAGACAGATTTATTAAAGATAGTGCCAACTCTCACTGGTACGTCCCGATTAGTATGTTCCAGACGTTCACGTGTGTGGGATATGCGACATCAAACAGAGATATTCCTCGATAGTTCTTCCAAGACATAGAATAACATTTTTTAAAGATGGGGCACATATAGCCGATATGATGATTTCAGGACAAAATACTTCACAATTGATCAAATTTTCACACTTCGGCAGATCCTGAAGAAGTTTAAGTCAATATCCATCATATTTTCATCGATTTTAAGGCCGCCAATGACAGCATACACACCCATATCTAGTTTTGGAATCACTCCCAAACTCGCTTGTTTGTGCAGACTGACGATGTAGAATGCTCGCTGCTTCATCAAAATCGATAAGGACATCACCGAGATATTTGTTGTCAGGATTTATACAAGGTCAGGCACTGTCATGAAATTTCTTTAACATCATATTTGAAAGAATTGTGTAAATCTCACATGTCAACACCAAAAGCATCGTAAAATATTTGATCCCGATTGCGTTGACTGACTTTGGAGGAGGAGATTTAATAACAAAAGTCATTGTCAGACATGTAGAATGAATTTGACCACTCTCTCATATTTTGGTTCGTCGTATATGTATGTCTGAAATAAGACAATCAACAGTGGTCATACATACATTTATTGCCATTGTCAATACAAATAACAATGGCAGAGTGGCCAGAAGTACCTTTCAATACTAAAGTAAAAATAGAAACAAATGCAAAAGATACACTTATTTAAAAATAAATTGAAATGAAATGCTTACACAAAAAGATGACTTCAATTATAGAGATTTCAACTATAATCTATGTCATGATTTCTTTAACAATATTAAGATTCACTTTCACCCTATTTTTATCTTTATTTCGAAGTTGGAATGTATGTCTAGTGTAAAGACATTTAAACATATTTTTGATCAGCTGTGCATTTTTAATGAATTTGAGATCCATTGTGAATAGTTCTATTGATAAACTTGGTTGTCAAAACTTTTGACATCTATCAAATTTTCAGTCAGTCACACATTTCTTGTTGACAAATAAATTTTATTCATTGTTTTCATTTAACAAAAATCATTTTAAAAACGAAATGTCCACAATAGAACGGTTTTTTGAAAGTGGTATTAAAGACGAATATATTTCGGAACATGTTAATATACGGAAAAATTACGAATTGCTTCAAACCACTAGATTTGGAAAAACATATCTTTTTACTCATTTGCGCCAATGTGGTTCGGTGGAGGCCTAGGTTTGCTCCGAACTGTAAGTAATAAGTCACATTTTAAAGCAAAATTAAATAAAGTGCACGACTGGGTCGTACGTACTTGCACTTAATGCTATTAGTTTATAATCGTATAAGCACTGAAGTTCAAGTTTTTTTTGTAAAAGTGGGCGTAGCTATATATGATGTTAAGGTAAATTACAGAGATTTTCAAAGCCTATGAATTATGTTTTAACAATTTTTTTCGATTTCTAGTAAAAATTTTGAAAAAGTAAAATTTTTTAAAAGTAGGCTTGGCAGTTCCAAAACTTGGTATATTATAATTTTGTATTTAGCATATCCACCTCAGATATTGATTTTAAGCCCAATCGCTGTAGAAATAGACGAGAAACAGTCAATTTGTAAAATTACCGTTATACGCAGTTTTCGCATACCACAAAACGTGGTATGCCATCTAATAGCAAATGCCCAAACTAACTCACATATGAAATTTTATCAAAATCGTTAGAGCCGTTTTCGAGAAAATCCATTTTTAGTGAAATCGGCCTTAAGTAAACTACCCTTAATTTTGAGGTTAGAATGAAAATTCCAATTTCGCCTCTAGGGATCATCCCGCAGACCCCAGATATGAAGTTTGAAGCAAATCCGTTTAGCCGTTTGGGCTGCAGTCGAATATACAGACAGACAGACAGACAGACAGACAGACAGACAGACAGACAGACAGACAGACAGACGGACGGACAGACAGACAGACAGACAGACGGAATTGGCGGACCCACTTTTTTGAACTTCTCCATCATAGTAATGTCAAGTTTGATTAAAATCTCGAGTTCGAAATTTTTCACGAAACCAATACTTGCCCTATAGGTATAGGTGCAAGTAAAAACAGCAAGTAAACAAAGACAAAACACAACATACATACAAAATGAATGCGAAAACTCAAACGTCAAATCGGATATCCATTCACAAATGCATTTTATTCACAATAGATGAAAAGTATCAATTAACAATCGTAATACCAAACTATCGATCGATTGATACATTTTATGGTTTATCAATTATTATTGATCTTGGCAACTGCAATAAGCGTGAAAAAGCGACGAATAACAAAAACAGAAACGGAGAGAAGACTTAGTCCAAGTGTACACAAACTTTGGTTGAGAATACACCACCGATACCGTCAGCTTGAATTTTGCTTAGATGACACTTTTGATCGAAAGCTTTTTTAGATATCAAGAGTCACTACTTTGTTGCATTTTTCCAGGACTTTCCAGGACACTTTTTGAAAATAAAGGAAAGACTCCATCTAGACCTTAAAATTTGTTACAGTTAAGATCTTTAAGGACTCGGGCTACTGAGCTGGTGGTAGACAACTGGCACAAAATGCAAAGAAAATCGAAAAAATTACAAATCACCCAAGAAAAATGTTGGACGATTTAACATTTAAATTTTTTTGGCTATTTGCCATAATGTCACAATACGCAAACAAGATATGTTAAGCGATTTTGTATTTCGGAGTTTAAGGCGGGTCTGTGTCATATCGCCCAGCACTAAATTCCTCAAATCAGAAAGATTTCAAAATCGTTGTCGCAATTCGAAAATACCAAAAATAATCCAAACATTTTGACATTTTTTTAATTTGTGGGGTATTTAGCATAATGTCAAATCGCTCAAAAATATAACTGATTTTGGACGATTTTCGTTAAATTGTGACATTTGACGATTTGGTTTTGGGGTGTTTGACATGATGCCAGAGAACTATCTAGCAATTTCAATTTGCAGTAAATAATTGTTTTTCTAGGATATTTTCTACTACTGTTAACTAAGTGAATGTCAAATGATTGGAGTTTTAGTTAACACAGAGTTGAAAAATCATCTGGCCACTCTGGTCAAATACGTATGTGCGTACGTCAATGTTCTGTCGAATCAATACCTGATAGCTTTAAATTCCTGTGTCGGCATATAAGCAGTGAAGTGTTTCTCTGTAAATATGTTACACTTTAATACTACAGTAATCCGAATTGTTAAACTAATCATTGGATTGATATTCAACTTTTCTTATAATTATGGAAAAAATAAATTCCAATCGCCGTCTTTTTATCGTCGATATTTGTTAGTTATCATTTTCCTTTTCTCCATTTCTTGTTTTTATATCGAAGCTGTATATAGCATACAAATGCCGATTGTGATTTTCTTGGAGTTCATAGTATTCCTATGTTGTTCATTTCTCATCAATTTCTCTACCAAATGGGAGCAGGATCAAACAATTAAATTTATGAACTCACTTATAGTTCATCGGCATATCGTTAAAGGACTCACTCAAAGAAACATACCGTTTTGTTATGGTTCTATTATATCAGTGATATTAAAATTATTGGCAATGGAATTCTTTAATCAATATTTTACTACCGATGAATATTGGAACGCAAAAATTGTGATGCAAGTGCAGATAAATGTTACTCTCCTACCAGTGCATGTGAATTCAGGATACATGTGTTTTGTCCTCTTCTATATTCGAATGCTCTACAGAAGTCTGAACATTTTATTTGAGGAATTGGTTGAAGGATTAAAATTTAGCGAACTGAACTTCGTAGGGAAGCAAGTTCGTTTAAATAAGACTTATGAAATCAATCTGAAATTATTTAAAGTATCGGAGAGGATGCAGAAAATAAATAAACTCTTAAAGATTTACAGTGATGTATTTGAAGAGAAATTGAATTTGATCTTGGTACTTCTATTTTTGGTGACGATCTTAGGTGCAATAACTTTAGGTGAACCTTTTCATTTTACGGATACATTCATCCACCATTACGTTGTAACATTGTTCGATATATGTCTCATTACATTTTACTATATGAAATACGGTCAGGAATTGCAAAGGACACAGATTTTAATACAAACCATTGGGGGGCTTAGGCATGTGGAATTGGACAGAAAGGTATTTTTATCAGATTGCAAAATCGAAATATATTTTAATTGATTTGCATTCCAGTTGGAGGTGTTACTGTACCAGATTGCCAGTATTCAGAGAACGATATCATCTCGTATGTGCCTGTACAATAGCGTTATTAAGATCATCCCGTTTTTATTTCTTCTTATAACACAACTTAAAGTGAAAATGTATATAAATACGTAATAAAGCTTATTATTTGCAAATAACTCTTTCTGGATTGAATGTCTCTCACAAGAGTGCTGAAAGGAATCTCAAGACATCATTGACATACAAAGCAACTTGAACTAAACAACTGTTCCAGACAAATATTTATTGAACAGAAAAAATCACGCGGTCTGAACACAAAACCCTAAGGTACACCCGATTCAGCAATTTATTTTAAACTAAAACTAGAAACAAATTAAAAAGACTACACGATTTTATTGAGAATAATGTCCTCTAGTTCGATTTAGTTTTTAGGACAACTTCTCTTGTCAGTCCTAATCCACCTAATTTCTCTGAGCTTACCCCTCGTTGCATACAAATCAAGAAAACTCATTAATCCCCTCTTCCAATACAAACTGATTCCTTCACAGTTCTCTAAATGTTTAGCCACGCCCATCAATCAATGTTTTGTAGAGAATGCATTTCGTCTTCCGAGTTTGGAGTTTTGAACCCATTTCTTTCGTCAAACCGAAGTAGCAAAGGTTTCGTAGGGTAATTCTTCGGTGTCATTCGTGGAATTGATATTTACTACAAGTTAGGTTAAATCTTTACCAACAGTGACGTTTTGTCCTAGGCGGTGCACAGATGCTTCTTTGTTCGTCGGCAACATATACTTGATTTTGTCCTCGTTGGGTCCGACCGTGATGTCGATGTAATCTACATTTCCCAGCAGCTAGACAGATTTATTAAAGATAGTGCCAACTCTCACTGGTACGTCCCGATTAGTATGTTCCAGACGTTCACGTGTGTGGGATATGCGACATCAAACAGAGATATTCCTCGATAGTTCTTCCAAGACATAGAATAACATTTTTTAAAGATGGGGCACATATAGCCGATATGATGATTTCAGGACAAAATAGTTCACAATTGATCAAATTTTCACACTTCGGCAGATCCTGAAGAAGTTTAAGTCAATCATATTTTCATCGATTCATCATGTTTCATCTTTAACATCATGTTTGAAAAAAATGTGCGAATCTCACATGCCAACACCGGAGGCTTCGTAAAATATTTGATCCCGTTTGCGTTGACTGGCTTTGGAGGAGGAGTTTCAATAACGAAAGTCCTTGTCAGACATGTAGAATGAATTTTACCACTCTCTCATATTTTGGTTCGTCGTATATGTATGTCTGAAATAAGACAATCAACAGTGGTCATACATACATTTATTGCCATTGTCAATACAAATAACAGTGGCAGAGTGGCCAGAAGTACCTTTCAATACTAAAGTAAAAATAGAAACAAATGCAAAAGATACACTTATTTAAAAATAAATTGAAATGAAATGCTTACACAAAAAGATGACTTCAATTATAGAGATTTCAACTATAATCTATGTCATGATTTCTTTAACAATATTAAGATTCACTTTAACCCTATTTTTATCTTTATTTCGAAGTTGGAATGTATGTCTAGTGTAAAGACATTTAAACATATTTTTGATCAGCTGTGCATTTTTAATGAATTTGAGATCCATTGTGAATAGTTCTATTGATAAACTTGGTTGTCAAAACTTTTGACATCTATCAAATTTTCAGTCAGTCACACATTTCTTGTTGACAAATAAATTTTATTCATTGTTTTCATTTAACAAAAATCATTTTAAAAACGAAATGTCCACAATAGAACGGTTTTTTGAAAGTGGTATTAAAGACGAATATATTTCGGAACATGTTAATATACGGAAAAATTACGAATTGCTTCAAACCACTAGATTTGGAAAAACATATCTTTTTACTCATTTGCGCCAATGTGGTTCGGTGGAGGCCTAGGTTTGCTCCGAACTGTAAGTAATAAGTCACATTTTAAAGCAAAATTAAATAAAGCGCACGACTGGGTCGTACGTACTTGCACTTAATGCTATTAGTTTATAATCGTATAAGCACTGAAGTTCAAGTTTTTTTTGTAAAAGTGGGCGTAGCTATATATGATGTTAAGGTAAATTACAGAGATTTTCAAAGCCTATGAATTATGTTTTAACAATTTTTTTCGATTTCTAGTAAAAATTTTGAAAAAGTAAAATTTTTTAAAAGTAGGCTTGGCAGTTCCAAAACTTGGTATATTATAATTTTGCATTTAGCATATCCACCTCAGATATTGATTTTAAGCCCAATCGCTGTAGAAATAGACGAGAAACAGTCAATTTGTAAAATTACCGTTATACGCAGTTTTCGCATACCACAAAACGTGGTATGCCATCTAATAGCAAATGCCCAAACTAACTCACATATGAAATTTTATCAAAATCGTTAGAGCCGTTTTCGAGAAAATCCATTTTTAGTGAAATCGGCCTTAAGTAAACTACCCTTAATTTTGAGGTTAGAATGAAAATTCCAATTTCGCCTCTAGGGATCATCCCGCAGACCCCAGATATGAAGTTTGAAGCAAATCCGTTTAGCCGTTTGGGCTGCAGTCGAATATACAGACAGACAGACAGACAGACAGACAGACAGACAGACAGACAGACAGACAGACAGACGGACGGACAGACAGACAGACAGACAGACGGAATTGGCGGACCCACTTTTTTGAACTTCTCCATCATAGTAATGTCAAGTTTGATTAAAATCTCGAGTTCGAAATTTTTCACGAAACCAATACTTGCCCTATAGGTATAGGTGCAAGTAAAAACAGCAAGTAAACAAAGACAAAACACAACATACATACAAAATGAATGCGAAAACTCAAACGTCAAATCGGATATCCATTCACAAATGCATTTTATTCACAATAGATGAAAAGTATCAATTAACAATCGTAATACCAAACTATCGATCGATTGATACATTTTATGGTTTATCAATTATTATTGATCTTGGCAACTGCAATAAGCGTGAAAAAGCGACGAATAACAAAAACAGAAACGGAGAGAAGACTTAGTCCAAGTGTACACAAACTTTGGTTGAGAATACACCACCGATACCGTCAGCTTGAATTTTGCTTAGATGACACTTTTGATCGAAAGCTTTTTTAGATATCAAGAGTCACTACTTTGTTGCATTTTTCCAGGACTTTCCAGGACACTTTTTGAAAATAAAGGAAAGACTCCATCTAGACCTTAAAATTTGTTACAGTTAAGATCTTTAAGGACTCGGGCTACTGAGCTGGTGGTAGACAACTGGCACAAAATGCAAAGAAAATCGAAAAAATTACAAATCACCCAAGAAAAATGTTGGACGATTTAACATTTAAATTTTTTTGGCTATTTGCCATAATGTCACAATACGCAAACAAGATATGTTAAGCGATTTTGTATTTCGGAGTTTAAGGCGGGTCTGTGTCATATCGCCCAGCACTAAATTCCTCAAATCAGAAAGATTTCAAAATCGTTGTCGCAATTCGAAAATACCAAAAATAATCCAAACATTTTGACATTTTTTTAATTTGTGGGGTATTTAGCATAATGTCAAATCGCTCAAAAATATAACTGATTTTGGACGATTTTCGTTAAATTGTGACATTTGACGATTTGGTTTTGGGGTGTTTGACATGATGCCAGAGAACTATCTAGCAATTTCAATTTGCAGTAAATAATTGTTTTTCTAGGATATTTTCTACTACTGTTAACTAAGTGAATGTCAAATGATTGGAGTTTTAGTTAACACAGAGTTGAAAAATCATCTGGCCACTCTGGTCAAATACGTATGTGCGTACGTCAATGTTCTGTCGAATCAATACCTGATAGCTTTAAATTCCTGTGTCGGCATATAAGCAGTGAAGTGTTTCTCTGTAAATATGTTACACTTTAATACTACAGTAATCCGAATTGTTAAACTAATCATTGGATTGATATTCAACTTTTCTTATAATTATGGAAAAAATAAATTCCAATCGCCGTCTTTTTATCGTCGATATTTGTTAGTTATCATTTTCCTTTTCTCCATTTCTTGTTTTTATATCGAAGCTGTATATAGCATACAAATGCCGATTGTGATTTTCTTGGAGTTCATAGTATTCCTATGTTGTTCATTTCTCATCAATTTCTCTACCAAATGGGAGCAGGATCAAACAATTAAATTTATGAACTCACTTATAGTTCATCGGCATATCGTTAAAGGACTCACTCAAAGAAACATACCGTTTTGTTATGGTTCTATTATATCAGTGATATTAAAATTATTGGCAATGGAATTCTTTAATCAATATTTTACTACCGATGAATATTGGAACGCAAAAATTGTGATGCAAGTGCAGATAAATGTTACTCTCCTACCAGTGCATGTGAATTCAGGATACATGTGTTTTGTCCTCTTCTATATTCGAATGCTCTACAGAAGTCTGAACATTTTATTTGAGGAATTGGTTGAAGGATTAAAATTTAGCGAACTGAACTTCGTAGGGAAGCAAGTTCGTTTAAATAAGACTTATGAAATCAATCTGAAATTATTTAAAGTATCGGAGAGGATGCAGAAAATAAATAAACTCTTAAAGATTTACAGTGATGTATTTGAAGAGAAATTGAATTTGATCTTGGTACTTCTATTTTTGGTGACGATCTTAGGTGCAATAACTTTAGGTGAACCTTTTCATTTTACGGATACATTCATCCACCATTACGTTGTAACATTGTTCGATATATGTCTCATTACATTTTACTATATGAAATACGGTCAGGAATTGCAAAGGACACAGATTTTAATACAAACCATTGGGGGGCTTAGGCATGTGGAATTGGACAGAAAGGTATTTTTATCAGATTGCAAAATCGAAATATATTTTAATTGATTTGCATTCCAGTTGGAGGTGTTACTGTACCAGATTGCCAGTATTCAGAGAACGATATCATCTCGTATGTGCCTGTACAATAGCGTTATTAAGATCATCCCGTTTTTATTTCTTCTTATAACACAACTTAAAGTGAAAATGTATATAAATACGTAATAAAGCTTATTATTTGCAAATAACTCTTTCTGGATTGAATGTCTCTCACAAGAGTGCTGAAAGGAATCTCAAGACATCATTGACATACAAAGCAACTTGAACTAAACAACTGTTCCAGACAAATATTTATTGAACAGAAAAAATCACGCGGTCTGAACACAAAACCCTAAGGTACACCCGATTCAGCAATTTATTTTAAACTAAAACTAGAAACAAATTAAAAAGACTACACGATTTTATTGAGAATAATGTCCTCTAGTTCGATTTAGTTTTTAGGACAACTTCTCTTGTCAGTCCTAATCCACCTAATTTCTCTGAGCTTACCCCTCGTTGCATACAAATCAAGAAAACTCATTAATCCCCTCTTCCAATACAAACTGATTCCTTCACAGTTCTCTAAATGTTTAGCCACGCCCATCAATCAATGTTTTGTAGAGAATGCATTTCGTCTTCCGAGTTTGGAGTTTTGAACCCATTTCTTTCGTCAAACCGAAGTAGCAAAGGTTTCGTAGGGTAATTCTTCGGTGTCATTCGTGGAATTGATATTTACTACAAGTTAGGTTAAATCTTTACCAACAGTGACGTTTTGTCCTAGGCGGTGCACAGATGCTTCTTTGTTCGTCGGCAACATATACTTGATTTTGTCCTCGTTGGGTCCGACCGTGATGTCGATGTAATCTACATTTCCCAGCAGCTAGACAGATTTATTAAAGATAGTGCCAACTCTCACTGGTACGTCCCGATTAGTATGTTCCAGACGTTCACGTGTGTGGGATATGCGACATCAAACAGAGATATTCCTCGATAGTTCTTCCAAGACATAGAATAACATTTTTTAAAGATGGGGCACATATAGCCGATATGATGATTTCAGGACAAAATAGTTCACAATTGATCAAATTTTCACACTTCGGCAGATCCTGAAGAAGTTTAAGTCAATCATATTTTCATCGATTCATCATGTTTCATCTTTAACATCATGTTTGAAAAAAATGTGCGAATCTCACATGCCAACACCGGAGGCTTCGTAAAATATTTGATCCCGTTTGCGTTGACTGGCTTTGGAGGAGGAGTTTCAATAACGAAAGTCCTTGTCAGACATGTAGAATGAATTTTACCACTCTCTCATATTTTGGTTCGTCGTATATGTATGTCTGAAATAAGACAATCAACAGTGGTCATACATACATTTATTGCCATTGTCAATACAAATAACAGTGGCAGAGTGGCCAGAAGTACCTTTCAATACTAAAGTAAAAATAGAAACAAATGCAAAAGATACACTTATTTAAAAATAAATTGAAATGAAATGCTTACACAAAAAGATGACTTCAATTATAGAGATTTCAACTATAATCTATGTCATGATTTCTTTAACAATATTAAGATTCACTTTAACCCTATTTTTATCTTTATTTCGAAGTTGGAATGTATGTCTAGTGTAAAGACATTTAAACATATTTTTGATCAGCTGTGCATTTTTAATGAATTTGAGATCCATTGTGAATAGTTCTATTGATAAACTTGGTTGTCAAAACTTTTGACATCTATCAAATTTTCAGTCAGTCACACATTTCTTGTTGACAAATAAATTTTATTCATTGTTTTCATTTAACAAAAATCATTTTAAAAACGAAATGTCCACAATAGAACGGTTTTTTGAAAGTGGTATTAAAGACGAATATATTTCGGAACATGTTAATATACGGAAAAATTACGAATTGCTTCAAACCACTAGATTTGGAAAAACATATCTTTTTACTCATTTGCGCCAATGTGGTTCGGTGGAGGCCTAGGTTTGCTCCGAACTGTAAGTAATAAGTCACATTTTAAAGCAAAATTAAATAAAGCGCACGACTGGGTCGTACGTACTTGCACTTAATGCTATTAGTTTATAATCGTATAAGCACTGAAGTTCAAGTTTTTTTTGTAAAAGTGGGCGTAGCTATATATGATGTTAAGGTAAATTACAGAGATTTTCAAAGCCTATGAATTATGTTTTAACAATTTTTTTCGATTTCTAGTAAAAATTTTGAAAAAGTAAAATTTTTTAAAAGTAGGCTTGGCAGTTCCAAAACTTGGTATATTATAATTTTGCATTTAGCATATCCACCTCAGATATTGATTTTAAGCCCAATCGCTGTAGAAATAGACGAGAAACAGTCAATTTGTAAAATTACCGTTATACGCAGTTTTCGCATACCACAAAACGTGGTATGCCATCTAATAGCAAATGCCCAAACTAACTCACATATGAAATTTTATCAAAATCGTTAGAGCCGTTTTCGAGAAAATCCATTTTTAGTGAAATCGGCCTTAAGTAAACTACCCTTAATTTTGAGGTTAGAATGAAAATTCCAATTTCGCCTCTAGGGATCATCCCGCAGACCCCAGATATGAAGTTTGAAGCAAATCCGTTTAGCCGTTTGGGCTGCAGTCGAATATACAGACAGACAGACAGACAGACAGACAGACAGACAGACAGACAGACAGACAGACAGACGGACGGACAGACAGACAGACAGACAGACGGAATTGGCGGACCCACTTTTTTGAACTTCTCCATCATAGTAATGTCAAGTTTGATTAAAATCTCGAGTTCGAAATTTTTCACGAAACCAATACTTGCCCTATAGGTATAGGTGCAAGTAAAAACAGCAAGTAAACAAAGACAAAACACAACATACATACAAAATGAATGCGAAAACTCAAACGTCAAATCGGATATCCATTCACAAATGCATTTTATTCACAATAGATGAAAAGTATCAATTAACAATCGTAATACCAAACTATCGATCGATTGATACATTTTATGGTTTATCAATTATTATTGATCTTGGCAACTGCAATAAGCGTGAAAAAGCGACGAATAACAAAAACAGAAACGGAGAGAAGACTTAGTCCAAGTGTACACAAACTTTGGTTGAGAATACACCACCGATACCGTCAGCTTGAATTTTGCTTAGATGACACTTTTGATCGAAAGCTTTTTTAGATATCAAGAGTCACTACTTTGTTGCATTTTTCCAGGACTTTCCAGGACACTTTTTGAAAATAAAGGAAAGACTCCATCTAGACCTTAAAATTTGTTACAGTTAAGATCTTTAAGGACTCGGGCTACTGAGCTGGTGGTAGACAACTGGCACAAAATGCAAAGAAAATCGAAAAAATTACAAATCACCCAAGAAAAATGTTGGACGATTTAACATTTAAATTTTTTTGGCTATTTGCCATAATGTCACAATACGCAAACAAGATATGTTAAGCGATTTTGTATTTCGGAGTTTAAGGCGGGTCTGTGTCATATCGCCCAGCACTAAATTCCTCAAATCAGAAAGATTTCAAAATCGTTGTCGCAATTCGAAAATACCAAAAATAATCCAAACATTTTGACATTTTTTTAATTTGTGGGGTATTTAGCATAATGTCAAATCGCTCAAAAATATAACTGATTTTGGACGATTTTCGTTAAATTGTGACATTTGACGATTTGGTTTTGGGGTGTTTGACATGATGCCAGAGAACTATCTAGCAATTTCAATTTGCAGTAAATAATTGTTTTTCTAGGATATTTTCTACTACTGTTAACTAAGTGAATGTCAAATGATTGGAGTTTTAGTTAACACAGAGTTGAAAAATCATCTGGCCACTCTGGTCAAATACGTATGTGCGTACGTCAATGTTCTGTCGAATCAATACCTGATAGCTTTAAATTCCTGTGTCGGCATATAAGCAGTGAAGTGTTTCTCTGTAAATATGTTACACTTTAATACTACAGTAATCCGAATTGTTAAACTAATCATTGGATTGATATTCAACTTTTCTTATAATTATGGAAAAAATAAATTCCAATCGCCGTCTTTTTATCGTCGATATTTGTTAGTTATCATTTTCCTTTTCTCCATTTCTTGTTTTTATATCGAAGCTGTATATAGCATACAAATGCCGATTGTGATTTTCTTGGAGTTCATAGTATTCCTATGTTGTTCATTTCTCATCAATTTCTCTACCAAATGGGAGCAGGATCAAACAATTAAATTTATGAACTCACTTATAGTTCATCGGCATATCGTTAAAGGACTCACTCAAAGAAACATACCGTTTTGTTATGGTTCTATTATATCAGTGATATTAAAATTATTGGCAATGGAATTCTTTAATCAATATTTTACTACCGATGAATATTGGAACGCAAAAATTGTGATGCAAGTGCAGATAAATGTTACTCTCCTACCAGTGCATGTGAATTCAGGATACATGTGTTTTGTCCTCTTCTATATTCGAATGCTCTACAGAAGTCTGAACATTTTATTTGAGGAATTGGTTGAAGGATTAAAATTTAGCGAACTGAACTTCGTAGGGAAGCAAGTTCGTTTAAATAAGACTTATGAAATCAATCTGAAATTATTTAAAGTATCGGAGAGGATGCAGAAAATAAATAAACTCTTAAAGATTTACAGTGATGTATTTGAAGAGAAATTGAATTTGATCTTGGTACTTCTATTTTTGGTGACGATCTTAGGTGCAATAACTTTAGGTGAACCTTTTCATTTTACGGATACATTCATCCACCATTACGTTGTAACATTGTTCGATATATGTCTCATTACATTTTACTATATGAAATACGGTCAGGAATTGCAAAGGACACAGATTTTAATACAAACCATTGGGGGGCTTAGGCATGTGGAATTGGACAGAAAGGTATTTTTATCAGATTGCAAAATCTAAATATATTTTAATTGATTTGCATTCCAGTTGGAGGTGTTACTGTACCAGATTGCCAGTATTCAGAGAACGATATCATCTCGTATGTGCCTGTACAATAGCGTTATTAAGACCATCCCGTTTTTATTTCTTCTTATAACACAACTTAAAGTGAAAATGTATATAAATACGTAATAAAGCTTATTATTTGCAAATAACTCTTTCTGGATTGAATGTCTCTCACAAGAGTGCTGAAAGGAATCTCAAGACATCATTGACATACAAAGCAACTTGAACTAAACAACTGTTCCAGAAAAATATTTATTGAACAGAAAAAATCACGCCCCCGGTCTGAACACAAAACCCTAAGGTACACCCGATTCAGCAATTTATTTTAAACTAAAACTAGAAACAAATTAAAAAGACTACACGATTTTATTGAGAATAATGTCCTCTAGTTCGATTTAGTTTTTAGGACAACTTCTCTTGTCAGTCCTAATCCACCTAATTTCTCTGATCTTACCCCTCGTTGCATACAAATCAAGAAAACTCATTAATCCCCTCTTCCAATACAAACTGATTCCTTCACAGTTCTCTAAATGTTTAGCCACGCCCATCAATCAATGTTTTGTAGAGAATGCATTTCGTCTTCCGAGTTTGGAGTTTTGAACCCATTTCTTTCGTCAAACCGAAGTAGCAAAGGTTTCGTAGGGTAATTCTTCGGTGTCATTCGTGGAATTGATATTTACTACAAGTTAGGTTAAATCTTTACCAACAGTGACGTTTTGTCCTAGGCGGTGCACAGATGCTTCTTTGTTCGTCGGCAACATATACTTGATTTTGTCCTCGTTGGGTCCGACCGTGATGTCGATGTAATCTACATTTCCCAGCAGCTAGACAGATTTATTAAAGATAGTGCCAACTCTCACTGGTACGTCCCGATTAGTATGTTCCAGACGTTCACGTGTGTGGGATATGCGACATCAAACAGAGATATTCCTCGATAGTTCTTCCAAGACATAGAATAACATTTTTTAAAGATGGGGCACATATAGCCGATATGATGATTTCAGGACAAAATAGTTCACAATTGATCAAATTTTCACACTTCGGCAGATCCTGAAGAAGTTTAAGTCAATCATATTTTCATCGATTCATCATGTTTCATCTTTAACATCATGTTTGAAAAAAATGTGCGAATCTCACATGCCAACACCGGAGGCTTCGTAAAATATTTGATCCCGTTTGCGTTGACTGGCTTTGGAGGAGGAGTTTCAATAACGAAAGTCCTTGTCAGACATGTAGAATGAATTTTACCACTCTCTCATATTTTGGTTCATCTTATATGTACGATATGTTTGAAATAAGTCAATCAACAGTGGTCAAGGGATACATTTATTGCCATTGTCAATACAAATAACAATGGCAGAGTGGCCAGAAGTACCTTTCAATGCAATAGTAAAAATAGAGATTTCAACTATAATCTATTACATAAGTATGTCATGTTTCCTTTAAAAATATTAAGATTCACTTTTAACTTATTTTTATCTTTATTTTGAAGTTGGAATGTATGCCTAGTGTAAAGACATTTAAACATCTTGGGGTATTATCGTGATCAATTATCAATATTTTTGATCAGCTGTGCATTTTTAATGAATTTGAAATCCATTGTGAATAGTTCTATTGATAAACTTGGTTGTCAAAACTTTTGACATCTATCAAATTTTCAGTCAGTCACACATTTCTTGTTGACAAATAAATTTTATTCATTGTTTTCATTTAACAAAAATCATTTTAAAAACGAAATGTCCACAATAGAACGGTTTTTTGAAAGTGGTATTAAAGACGAATATATTTCGGAACATGTTAATATACGGAAAAATTACGAATTGCTTCAAACCACTAGATTTGGAAAAACATATCTTTTTACTCATTTGCGCCAATGTGGTTCGGTGGAGGCCTAGGTTTACTCCGAACTGTAAGTAAATAAGGTTCTGGTTGAACTTTTTGCAGAACTTTTGAATTTCGAAGGAAGCCATCTCAAATGCGCTTAAATGAAAAGCTGTTTTAAGTCACATTTTAAAGCAAAATTAAAAAACAGCAAGTAAACAAAGACAAAACACAACATACATACAAAATGAATGCGAAAACTCAAACGTCAAATCGGATATCCATTCACAAATGCATTTTATTCACAATAGATGAAAAGTATCAATTAACAATCATAATACCAAACTATCGATCGATTGATACATTTTATGTTTTATCAATTATTATTGATCTTGGCAACTGCAATAAGCATGAAAAAGCGACGAATAACAAAAACAGAAACGGAGAGAAGACTTAGTCCAAGTGTACACAAACTTTGGTTGAGAATACACCACCGATACCGTCAGCTTGAATTTTGCTTAGATGACACTTTTGATCGAAAGCTTTTTTAGATATCAAGAGTCACTACTTTGTTGCATTTTCCAGGACTTTCCAGGACACTTTTTGAAAATAAAGGAAAGGACTCCATCTAGACCTTAAAATTTGTTACAGTTAAGATCTTTAAGGACTCGGGCTACTGAGCTGGTGGTAGACAACTGGCCCAAAATGGAAAAAAAAATCAAAAAAATGACAAATCACCCACGAAAAATGTTGGACGATTTAACATTTCAATTTTTTTGGCAATTTGCCATAATGTCACAATACGCAAACAAGATATGTTGAGTGATTTTGTATTTCGGAGTTTAAGGCGGGTCTGTGTCATATCGCCCAGCACTTAATTCCTCAAATCAAAAAAATGTCAAAATCGTTGTCGCAATTCGAAAATACCAAAAATAATCCAAACGTTTTGACATTTTTTTTTTATTTTTAGGCTATTTAACATAAAGTCAAATCGCCCAAAAAATGTAATTGATTTTGAACGATTTGACATTTTCGTTAAATTGTGACATTTGACGATTGGTTTTGGGCTGTTTGACATGATGCCAGAGAACTATCTAGCAATTTCAATTTGCAGCAAATATTGCTGCTAATAGATTGAGAGAGGGTCCTCATTCTATTTAATGAGAGACCAAAAAACTGCGCTGTCAAGAACATAACTAGCCCGTTTATAGAGACGTTCGATTTTCTTCAAGTGGTTTAAACAGAGTAACTCGAAATGAAGGAACAGGGAACCAGTTACAAACCGGCATTCTCATATTGCTAATTGTTGTTCTAGGATATTTTCTACCTGTTAACTAAGTGAATGTCAAATGATTGGAGTTTTAGTTCACACAGAGTTGAAGAATCATCTGGTCACTCTGGTCAAATACGTAAGTGCCTACGTCAATATTCTATCGAATCAATACCTGATAGCTTTAAATTCCTGTGTCGGCATATAAGCAGTGAAGTGCTTCTCCGTAAATATGTTACACTTTAATACTACACTAATCCGAATTGTTAAACTAATCATTGGATTGATATTCAACTTTTCTTATAATTATGGAAAAAATAAATTCCAATCGCCGTCTTTTTATCGTCGATATTTGTTAGTTATCATTTTCCTTTTATCCATTTCTTTTTTTTATATCGAAGCTGTATATAGCATACAAATGCCGATTGTGATTTTCTTGGAGTTCATTGTATTAATATGCTGTTCATTTCTCATTAATTTCTCCACCAAATGGGAGCAGGATCAAACAATTAAATTTATGAACTCACTTATATTTCATCGGCATATCGTCAAAGGACTCACTCAAAGAAACATACCGTTTTGTTATGGTTCTATTATATCAGTGATATTAAAATTATTGGCAATGGAATTCTATCTTGCTTATGCTAGTTTAAAACAATATTTTACTACTGATGAAAATTGGAACGGAGCAATTTTGATGCAAGTGCAGATAAATGTTACTCTCCTACCAGTGCATGTGAATTCAGGATACATGTGTTTTGTCCTCTTCTATATTCGAATGCTCTACAGAAGTCTGAACATTTTATTTGAGGAATTGGTTGAAGGATTAAAATTTAGCGAACTGAACTTCGTAGGGAAGCAAGTTCGTTTAAATAAGACTTATGAAATCAATCTGAAATTATTTGCAGTATCGGAGAGGATGCAGAAAATAAATAAACTCTTAAAGATTTACAGTGATGTATTTGAAGAGAAATTGAATTTGATCTTGGTACTTCTATTTTTGGTGACGATCTTAGGTGCAATAACTTTAGGTGAACCTTTTCATTTTACGGATACATTCATCCACCATTACGTTGTCACATTGTTCGATATATGTCTCATTACATTTTACTATATGAAATACGGTCAGGAATTGCAAAGGACACAGATTTTAATACAAACCATTGGGGGGCTTAGGCATGTGGAATTGGACAGAAAGGTATTTTTATCAGATTGCAAAATCTAAATATATTTTAATTGATTTGCATTCCAGTTGGAGGTGTTGCTGTACCAGATTGCCAGTATTCAGAGAACGATATCATCTCGTATGTGTCTATATAATAGCCTTATTAAGACCATCCCGTTTTTATTTCTTCTTATAACACAACTTAAAGTGAAAATGTATATAAATACGTAATAAAGCTTATTATTTGCAAATAACTCTTTCTGGATTGAATGTCTCTCACAAGAGTGCTGAAAGGAATCTCAAGACATCATTGACATACAAAGCACCTTGAACTAAACAACTGTTCCAGAAAAATATTTATTGAACAAAAAAAATCACGCCCCCGGTCTGAACACAAAACCCGATTCAGCAATTTATTTTAAACCAAAACTAAAAACAAATTAAAAAGACTACACGATTTTATTGAGAATAATGTCCTTTAGTTCGATTTAGTTTTTAGGACAACTTCTCTTGTCAGTCCTAATCCACCTAATTTCTCTGAGCTTACCCCTCGTTGCATACAAATCAAGAAAACTCATTAATCCCCTCTTCCAATACAAAAACTGATTCCTTCACAGTTCTCTAAATGTTGTACCGCGCCCATCTCATTTATTCCATTAATGGCGGATCAATCCAACTTTCACATTCACATCACACACAAATCCCTCGCAGAGATTAGCTTGCCACGCTTGGGTAAGCATAACCTTCTGTTTCATCCTCAAGAAACAATGACTACTTAACGCGGCAGATACTTCCGTAAAACAGAGTTTCAATTGTTACCTTAATTATCATCATTGATTCGAAACTCTCCTGTGCCAGTCTGTTGTGGGCAAATCGCTTAACAACTTGTTGTTGTTTTATTTATAGTATATAGTACGCCCTTTGAACGATTTTCAGGATACATTCGCCTGTTTTGGTATGCAAATTCAAAATCCCCAGCACAATATTGTGCATATTCATCGAGACGAAGGAAGAGAAATTCAATTATTTGGAAATTTTTCCGACGAATCTTTGCAAAAAAATCTGCACGTAAGGAGCTGGAAGGACATATTTTCCTTCTTCGTATTGGTTTTTTTTTTTTTTCTTGTCTCCATTCGTTTGCTTATTTTATGTTTGCCTTGGCATCACAATTGAAGACATGTACGTAATACGTACTTTATCATTTGCTTAATAGTGGGGCAACGGGACAAAGAGAGGGTGTGGGAAGACAAGGAACTGAATCCTTACCGAAAGGATGTGTGTTACGTTTTTTTCCTGCAAACTTAACAGAAATTGACTTGTAACAAATTCAATTTTGCGATAATGCTTTCGATTGTCCTGTGTTAGGATGTCTATGGGTGTATGTGTGTGTGTACGTGTGCGATAAAGACACATGTATGTATAGAGAGTTGTCGCAAATTCAATTGTATTTTATGGATACGAATAATGGAACAGCAAAACGTCCCTCTAAGAGAATTTTTTTTTTGTGTTGGAAATGTACATTCGGCACTTGAAGGTGAGCCGTTCTGTGATTCGAAGCAAGGCGTACTTTTAACTTAAGACAATGGAAGGGAGTACTTGTTGGAAAGTTTTTCGAAAGAGTAACTGCGTCTGTGACATTCGAATTTAAGTTATATTCCTCGAGGAGACTTTGTTACAGTTGTCTTGAAATGGAATTAGATTATATGCTTGTAGGGTCTGCCAATTTGGGCTTGATTGCCGAAGGAAAGGGTCTTGAATTTGGGTTCACTGCATTTTTCAGATATTTGGCAATGACAGCGTTTTGCTGATTTATGAAAATTCGTCTAGATATCCTCTCATCTCCTTAGAGTGATTTGCAAATATGGATAATGTAGTTAGTTCTGTAATGCTAATGACCTTGTGGTATGAAAGACGTTCGAAATTAAATTTTTCCGAATGATGGAAAGAGGATACATTGTTGTGAACATTTTTTCTGATTTCTATGTAGATTATTATGGCAGAAGGCAGCCTTGTTAATACGTAGTATCAGCGAAAGAGAGTTGAGACAGTTTCTTCATTAGAGATAGGTACATACATATATTTCTGGTCTATCCTGTGCAGTGATACCAATTGTAGCCCTTTTTACTTGCACATACATACATATACATACCTATAGGGCAAGTATTGGTTTCGTGAAAAATTTCGAACTCGAGATTTTAATCAAACTTGACATTACTATGATGTAGATATCCAAAAAAGTGGGTCCGCCAATTCCGTCTGTCTGTCTGTCTGTCTGGATGTTTTCTTTGCACAGTCATAACAATTTTCCGAGATTCTTGTCAATTTAGCATAAGCTTCTGCGTTTGTCCTTTGAAATAAACTCTACCTTCGGCTTATTCATATCTAGAAATTCATGTACTACATTTCGTTGTTGCTCCTGTTGGCGTGGATGCTATGGATCAAGTATTTTGGACTACGGAGCAAGCGATTCGCGGTTCGAACCCCAGGCAACACCTAATATTACTTTCACGGACCCATCTATTGCGAGCGTCTTGCAAACATCCGAGAGTAAAACTGTCATGAAAATGTTTCTCAAAACAAAAAAAAATGACCTTCAGATACGGCATTAAACAGTAGGCCCCTTCCATTAGTGTAAAGGATATAACACGCACAACACGAATGGTTGTGAGAAGCTAGACCCTGTGTTCCATGAACCTATCACGCTAAAAAAAAAAATTCCTATTGGCATTGGTGCAATCGCTCAAAAACCATAGCAATATCTGTACCGGTGGTATACCAATATATGCAGGGTCACCTCTATTGCAATTAGAGTATGTACTTAAAAACCAACTCTGTCAAAGGTTTCGCCGCGTAACCAGATTCGATGAATCTTTCACATTTCAACAAACATGAAATTAGGAATTCTAATTTCATCTTATGACATCTACTAGAAGTGAAGTAATAAAAGAGAGTCCCATTGAATCCGCCTGTTTTGAATTTAGCACTTTTTTTTTGAGTCGGTCGTACAGGGTTGTTGTTTGACAGCTGTCATGTGAAAACATTAAGGTTATGGCGAATTGCATGAACGCACAACGCAGAGAAATTGTGAAAATCCACTACCAAAATGGTCAAATTTTTGCAGAGACGCTTCGAAAATGTCATGGATTTTTCGGTCACCATAATATACCTTCTCGCCGTATAGATATTATAAACTGAGAAATTTTACCACATTGGATTTCTTTCTTTGGGGTTTTTTGAAAGGAAAAGTGTATGTCAATACCCCAAGAACAATTCCTGAACTGAAAAACGAGATTCGATGCGCCTTTGATGAAATTGAATGAAATGTCATCGAAAATTTCATCAAAAAGACCAACGAGTGCATTCAGTCACGAAGCGGCCGTCTTTCTTTGGGGTTTTTTGAAAGGAAAAGTGTATGTCAATACCCCAAGAACAATTCCTGAACTGAAAAACGAGATTCGATGCGCCTTTGATGAAATTGAATGAAATGTCATCGAAAATTTCATCAAAAAGACCAACGAGTGCATTCAGTCACGAAGCGGCCATCTTTCTTTGGGGTTTTTTGAAAGGAAATGTGTATGCCAATACCCCAAGAACAATTCCTGAACTGAAAAACGAGATTCGATGCGCCTTTGATGCAATTGAATGAAATTTCATCGAAAAGACCAACGAGTGCATTCAGTCACGAAGCGGCCGTCTTTCTTTGGGGTTTTTTGAAAGGAAAAGTGTATGTCAATACCCCAAGAACAATTCCAGAACTGAAAAACGAGATTCGATGCGCCTTTGATGCAATTGAATGAAATTTCATCGAAAAGACCAACGAGTGCATTCAGTCACGAAACGGCCGTCTTTCTTTGAGGTTTTTTGAAAGGAAAAGTGTATGTCAATACCCCAAGAACAATTCCTGAACTGAAAAACGAGATTCGATGCGCCTTTGATGAAATTGAATGAAATGTCATCGAAAATTTCATCAAAAAGACCAACGAGTGCATTCAGTCACGAAGCGGCCGTCTTTCTTTGGGGTTTTTTGAAAGGAAAAGTGTATGTCAATACCCCAAGAACAATTCCTGAACTGAAAAACGAGATTCGATGCGCCTTTGATGAAATTGAATGAAATGTCATCGAAAATTTCATCAAAAAGACCAACGAGTGCATTCAGTCACGAAGCGGCCGTCTTTCTTTGGGGTTTTTTGAAAGGAAAAGTGAATGCCAATACCCCAAGAACAATTCCTGAACTGAAAAACGAGATTCGATGCGCCTTTGATGAAATTGAATGAAATGTCATCGAAAATTTCATCAAAAAGACCAACGAGTGCATTCAGTCACGAAGCGGCCATCTTTCTTTGGGGTTTTTTGAAAGGAAAGGTGTATGCCAATACCCCAAGAACAATTCCTGAACTGAAAAACGAGATTCGATGCGCCTTTGATGCAATTGAATGAAATTTCATCGAAAAGACCAACGAGTGCATTCAGTCACGAAACGGCCGTCTTTCTTTGAGGTTTTTTGAAAGGAAAAGTGTATGTCAATACCCCAAGAACAATTCCAGAACTGAAAAACGAGATTCGATACGCCTTTGATGCAATTGAATGAAATTTCATCAAAAAGACCAACGAGTGCATTCAGTCACGAAGCGGCCGTCTTTCTTTGGGGTTTTTTGAAAGGAAAAGTGTATGTCAATACCCCAAGAACAATTCCTGAACTGAAAAACGAGATTCGATGCGCCTTTGATGAAATTGAATGAAATGTCATCGAAAATTTCTCAAAAAGACCAACGAGTTCATTCAGTCACGAAGCGGTCATTTATCAGATATTGTGTTCCATAACTTCAATGTCTATACTCTTTATTAAAATAAAAACATCAGAACTTTTGAAGTAAATACTGCGTGTTTTTTTTCAAATTTTAAAACAGACAGTTTGAATAGGACATCCCTTATATCTAAAGACCATATCAGCTTTTCTGAATCCGTATTTATATACATATGTCCGGTTAGTTTTATTAACAAACCGCTCTTTCATTAATTTTCGAATAAAATATGTTTCTATATAAGCTTTTGCATCTTAAACAAATTCACTAAATTTATATATTTTTCTTTTCTCTTGCAGGTAAAGACAAACACGAAGTTGCCATGAAGCTTTACGGAAAGGTTTGGTGGACTTAATTGTAATTTATCAAGCAAATACCTATATTGAGAAGAACAAATTTCATGCGACTTCTTAATCATTTTTTTATGTTTAATATTACAAAAGACAAAAAAATCAATTTAAATTAAAATAAAACAATACCTTCAATCGACAACACGTTGACTTCACTTTTGAACACAGCCCCACTAGAAAATTACTGCTTTCGGTATCTCGAATATTAGTATTCCTATACAGGGGAAGGGATTTATTTTCCACCAATTGCAGACTCAACTCCCATGTCAAGTAAATTCCTAGGACCATGGGAAAGATTTGTGACTAGTTTCATGTCGTTGTTGGCTTCAATGCTCGTTTGCCTTCTCAGTCCAAAGAAATAGCGCTTTGCTAGAGTTATTCTTGGTTTTATTTCTAATAAGATGATGTTATCAGAAACTCGAAGTTAATGCAATTCACTCGCTTCTCAACTCGTTTACACATTATATGTACGAACGCATAAGTTGAGTTCTTTCAATTATTTCAACATCATCAGCCGCAGACTTTCGAATTTGTATTGCTGTCGGATTCGAATTGCAATTCCAAAATGTAATCTAAAATAAGTTCATATTTTGTATGGTTTTCATATTGTATGCAAGTGATTCCAACTCAAAACCAGACATTTTCGAAAGTTAGATTGTCAATACAAAAATCAAACGTCACTTAAATTACTTGGAGATTTTATTTACGTTTGAGTGCGTGTTGTTTTTTAATTGTTAAGAGAGTTAAATTTAAATAATATTTATTGTTTTAAGAAAATGATTACACAGCATTGCTATATATATAGGACTACGAAGAACGAAGTGGAAACTATTAAACGAAGAAGAGATAGTTCCAACGTTATGGAACTGTGGTGAAAGACAATTAAATAATTGTTATATCACAAATTTCTTTCAAGCTGAAGGACAATTTTTTTTAAGATAATTGGGGTGATGGACTTTAAAGTAGCCTCAAGAAGGACTACGATCTACGATATAGGGTGAGCATGTATAGTTGGTGGGTGTTGAAATCAAGTTCATGAATGCAACTTGGGATTGTTTGACCTGAGGGAAGGTGACACAAGAAGACAAGGAAAAACCTACATAAAATATGTTCTACAGTTTCAATGTCCTCAAGACATAGTTGACACGTGCCCCATTGTCAAATACAAATGTTCTTGAAGTGGTATTTAACAGAGCAAGGGACTGAACTGAATGACATACTTTCCTGTGTAATTCCACATTGCTAATTTTCGTAGGTTGCAGTAAGAGTAGAGTAGATGATGGTACGATAACGCCGAAATTATATGCAAACATACATATATTTAGCAAAACAAATTTAAAAACCCGACTTTATGTGCGCAACTGAAGGCAGCTTGGTTAACTAGAAATGCTTGTTGGTTGATGCTCAGGTTCACCCCAAACTGTAGCGCCACCTAAGTAAGTAAGTAAATTTAAATAGCACCCATACAAGAAAGTATAGGCATAAAGATATAGGCTTTAAACTTAGGGAGCTTAGGAAATGAATTGTATGAACTGTGTCTTTGTGATTTTAAGCAATGCTTTCAGTTACAGACATCGACGCACTTCTTGAAATTTACATATGTTTTCTATAGTTGTAGGAGTAATTTATATATCCAAACAAAGCAAAGAATGGAAGGATATGTTTGAAGAGACATACCTACATTCTAGTTATTATTTTTGGATATGGAATACAGCAGTATTATGCCGATTTCCATTATCACCTAATCATTATCCTCTACGACATGAAAACATTTTTGTATAAACCACAAAACTTAAAGAATTATGAAATACATAGCAATTGTATTATTAATATAAAATGTATCCAAAATATTGCAATTCTTGACAATATGTGTAATTATTCAGTCCCTATGCATTCGAACACTTATCACTTCTTATTTCAAATACTCCCACAACTTCTTGATTTATTGACATATCAAAGCCACAAACAGATATGGCAGAAGCCTGACCACATATTTATATAAATTCGCACCCTTTGACATCTTCGCCTGAAGACTATTTATCTGTAGTAAGCTTTCGAGCTGGAATCCAAAACATAAATTTACAATTTTGAAAAGTCTCAAAAATTAAAAACCTACCTCTTTCTCCAACTCTACATTCCATGGTCCTACATGTTGCGTTAAGGCCTTAGTCCTTCCCAACTCCGTCTCGAATTTCTTATAGTACAATCCAATAAGACTCATGTCAAAGAGTGTGATAGCATAGTGCAAACCACACAATTCAGTTACTTCAAACTGAAATGAATTGCCATTTGTATAGGTATAGACATCAAGTCCCGCTATATATGTAGCAATCACTATCAAGTTCAATTTATTTTCAAATAATTCACTAAAACTCCTCAACAGTTTAATCGTCCTTTTTATCCTCTTCGAAACTCGTACGATTTTCAAATTAACCTTACTAACTTTCTCCATTCGACTAAGCCAGAGAATACAATCCATATCGTTAAATTTTAGTCCTTGAAGCAAATCATCCAACAATCCATTTAGGTCGGAATACAAAATATCCATGTAATGGAGTGCCAAGCAAATGCATCCTGTTTTTATATGAATTGGTAAAAGAATTAAATTTGTTTGAAATTGAGTGAAAATGACAAAACCATTAAACTCTACAAAAACGATGGATCCTAATAAAAGCAAAGTCATTGCTAAAAACTTAAGATGCAGCGACATCACTAAAGGATAACTAAGTGAAATATCCTTTCGACTTAGTTTGTGCACTTTTTTATAATGACGACTTAGAGAATTCAAAAATCGTACTGTTTGTTTTATTTCCCATTTGGAATTAATGTTTATCAGAAATGGACAGCATAAGAGTCCTGTACACTCATTGATTCTGGTTATAAAGGTTTCTTTATCATCGTCGGATATCGTCAAACGATGCAAGACTATAAATAAAATGTAAAATACTACGATGGAAATTGATCGAATCCTTGGAGTTCGTTTGAATTTGTGATTTTTCAAATTGTAGGAGAAATTTAAATATCCAAGTAAACTACACAAAGGGTGGAGATATTTGAGTAGAATTAGATGTAAGTCTGGCATATTTGCAAGGCTTCAGATTACTGCTGAACATCGGCATAGAAATCAATAAGTTTTCCCTACTTACTCGTACTAAGTGTGGACATTTGACAAATAGTAACTATTTATTGTGAATAGCAATCAATTCGATTACTTATTGAATGTTAGCTTGACATGGTTTTGGATTGCGCTATTGTTGGTCTATTTGGATTCAACAAGCAAGTCTGCCCGTTTTGGAAATTTTTTTTTAGGGCCTGGTAAGTTTTGGTAATTTTTATCTCGACTTGGTAAATTTTTTGAACAAGGCCACAATAAAGAACGACAGTCAGGAGTTGAGTGAATTTCATTAATTTGAACTATGTCTACCTAAGTGATTGAATACGAATGCAATCGCCTCATGTAAGCGCACTACATTACCGATCTATGTATGTTTTATTCTAAGAATTTCTGATTTTCTAAAAAAGACTAAGCATTTCGAAATTATACCACTGCCATGTCTTTTTTAATTCCATCTATACCTATAGGCCAAGTATCTTTTTCCTGAACAATTTCGAACTCGAGATTTTAATGCAACTTGACATTACTATGGATAAGTTAAAAGAAAAGTGAGTCTGCCAGTATAAGGCATATGAAAAGATATGACGCACCAAATTTTGAAACAAACAACTTTTTAAAATTTTCCAACATTTTAATATTTTGACTTGAAAGCGAAAAAATGCATTCAGACAAAATTAATAGGATTAAAATTATCTGTAAGTCATTGTCATTATATAGGGATGCACCCACTTTTTGGGGGCGTTTCTTGCACAAAATATTTTTCAATTACATATCTGTTTAAAGTTATCGTGGTAGTCTTCTCAAAAATGCCGAATACGAAGCCCTCTTTACTTCAATCCTGAGTAATTTATAAACCTTTAGCATAAAGGTGTAAGTACGCACGACCAATGAGAAATAAAATTGTAACTTGTTAAGAGCTAAGGTTCTTGGCATCCTAGTGCAACGTAAAACTCCTTTGAATGCCCGGCCACAGGGGTAAAACGAGTGACAAGTTGTCAAGAGAGATTTCCGCACTCAAACCGTAACTAGGTGATAATATAGTCTTTATTCCACGCTCCCACATTAAAGGAATAGTGGATCAACAAACCCTTAAGTTAGATAGCACCAAATAGGAACAAGTTTCTACCTGTGAAATATCTCGTAAACTTTTGCCAAGATACGATAAAAGCAGAATCGAAAATCATTTGCAAATAGAGAACGGATCTCTCTCCATTCATCCTATTCCATCCCACTAAATGACGACGACCTGTGCAACAACGAAAAGGTACACGAGGATACTTTACATTTCCTTTGCCACTGCCCAAGCCTCTGTCACCTGAGGAATAGAACTTTAGAAAGTTACTACATCCAAGACATTGTGGAACTATCTGATGCTTTTTTCTCTGATCTTTACAGGGGCCATTAGATGGGTTAAGAGCATTTGAAAGGAATCCACAAGTGCAGGAAGAATTTGATATGTTTCACTTCTCATCTAGGTTTGCACAAGTATAGGTTGGCCAATAAGGACTGTCGTCATGTCTAGATTTGGAAGGCTTTAGCTCTCTAGAATTGTTGTGTCTATGTTGAAATTTCCTCTACGCTCATCTGCCACCTATCATTCTTGATAGGTTACACTAAAGGGTAAGGAGATCGACTGACCCCATACCAACTGCTGCACAAGGAGCATCGTTTTGTTATTCAAATGCTCTCGATACTCTAAATGGGTTGACCTTGAATAGTCTATGCACGCCTTCCATCTTTTCGTGATATCAACTTATGTTTCGCCTACTACTGTTGATCACTACTTTTGTTTTGTCCTCTGTATCTCCGAGACCCACGCATGTAAGATAATTTCGAAGTTATACTCCAACTCTGGCAGGAGTTTGGCTACGATACTGATTGTCGTCAGTAAAACGAATTATCTTGGGATTTTGAATCTAAAGATGTCATAATGCATTAGGTTCTACAGTAGCAGACTAAGTTAGGAACCTTGAGGAACGACACCTGCAACGTTATAAGGTGGCAGTACTCTACGAGTTTATTAGAAATACTCCACGGAAATCTGCCGCAGGTAGTTAGCCACTTTAGGTTAGGTTAGGCCTTGCGACCGGTGAGGTCAGTTAGCCACTTCACTCTTCAGTTAGTGGCAATGAATGTATTTTAGACGTCCTGCGTTATAGAGCTGCAGTACTGCTTATTTTCATCGTTTCATCATCTTCATTCAATGTCGCTGCTCGTCGGTTATTATATAATAAGTCTATGGAACTGGTTATCCCAACTTGCATAGAGGTCTTTACGACGATATGGATGGGTTTACTTCCTCTTGGCAGAAAGAACAGTCTTCGTTTCATCCGAACGCACTCACAGACAAAACATATAGAAATCACACTTGTAAACGTTAGTACCAGCTTTGGTATGGAAGGCATCAATGCGGCCTCCAGAACTAAACACAGCCTGATTGACATAGGGCTTCCAATAATGCTACCGGCAATAGACGAAAAGTAATACCAAGGCAGCACTGTTTTATCACAATCGAACTAGTGACTGGTTTGATTACTTCCTAATCACTGCTTTATCTTTCCCAAGTTTAGAACCACTGTCAATCACAAGCACGACCAAATTATAGAATCAGTAATTTTTGGATCAAAAAATTGCAACAATCAAATTTACAGTCCAATTTTCAGTCAAGGTTAATTCTAGCTCCGGCAACTACGCATTATTTTGTATCCTAATCCCTTAGTTGTTCCCGATTTCGCATTAAAGACCCAATTACCAGTTTAATTGCATTCCTGTTTCCCTGCTCATTCCCAGAACTACTTAAACAAATACATAACACTTTATCACAATTGAATTGCTGAATCCGCTGGAGCTTTGTGGAATTTCGAGAAAACTCCTTCTGTTGGTCTGGTCCAGCGAAGGATTATACAATTTACATGAATCTGTGTGAGTTCCGTTGGCTAAAAACACAATTCGTAATCGTATTCGCGAGTGTTGCTGATAATGCAATTACATTCGGGATTATTTGCCAAAATATGCGTATCTAAACATTCTCCAAAACCTCGCTCCATTCCAAATTTCCATGCAGTACCCTTAAGGACACAGAATATCCTCATAATCGACCGAAAACACCATCAGCAGTTATTCGCAGATATAGTTGGCTTACAACATTCCCAAAAATTGGCACAAATCGGCACCAGAAACAACGCCACCCCGCCGTTCGCCGATTAATCACTATACCCACACAGCCATACGAGTACACACAATTGAACGGAACCGGGTGTATAGTTTCCAAAAATCCTCTTCCTGCATCCAAAGCCCGGTCCTTCTTGATGCTCCTTTTGAAAATTGAGTAAATTAATAACATAAATCTGCAACAAATTTCACAAAATATCCCAACCGGGCGAATTGCATATCCTGTATCTCTCTGTGAACTCTCTATCGTTGTCGATAAACGGACATGTGTGTGGGGTAGATACATATAGCTAAACGGATGCTTTTATCCGGTTATGATGGAGATGGACCTATTATGGGCGGCCATAAAATACATGCGGATGAAATTTTCTGAGACATGCATGTGCTTCTGTATATCTGTGTGTGTTTTTTAGGATATACCCTCGAGCTTAACCAGCTCTCTAGAGTGCATTCACAGATTGAACACACGCATCGTAGTACCAGACAGATGGATGGGTGCCTGGTAAAAAAATTTCGACGGCTTCCAATCAAATTGCTTCAAATTTTTGGTACAAAGACTAAAAGCTAGAATATATGGTACGTTAACGGTGTTGTTATGTGTTTTGTTAGCACTGGAATCTATTCATTTATACATCTCTCCCAGATGAAAGTTTACCACGTGTATGCATCCTGCTACTGGGGGGCAAATAACTTGTCAATGGCTGAAAAGGTTTTTTGTTCATTTCGAAAATGGATTTTGAATTCCAAACATACGAGATGTGTACCGATAGAAAAGGAATATGTAGCCGGAATACTCACGTCAGTTTTTTTTGCTGTTAAAAATTCATTTTAATTAGTGCAATTGGATTTGACGTGCTTCCTTTTTTTTATCCTGATAAAGGAGTGAATAGTTTTTTTTTTACCTTTTAGGCTTGTACGTGACAAATTGCTCCTGGTACTAACTTTTCCATCAATTTTGATATCAGTTTTCGTTTAAAATTACCGAAACGATGGTTTTTGCAACACAATTGGATTTACCTTTGTTCAACCACAGTGAAGGTGAAAAGTATTCGAAATAGTTGGCAGCCTAGTCGCCTCATAGTATCGGTATTGTAGGAAAATATGGTGACGCTTAGGACAGCAATCAAATTCGTTTAGTTTAAATATAATTGTTGGAATCAATAGTGCTATAAATAAAAGGTTTGGGACTCTGCTCGAAGGTAAAAGTCTACTCTTTTACTTTACTGTGGAGTTCTAAAACTTTATTCTACGGAACTCGTATTAAGTGCCTAAAAGAGAAATGCCTAGACTGAATGCTGGGTTAGGAGGAAAGCGTTTTTAAGTGGCGTGAAGCTTCTAGTTTCAGCTTTGATTATAGGAATTTCGAGATCCCTACGGTATACCTAGTATACCACGGTGCATCCGCTGAATATCTTCGTTCAAGCCTCGGCAGCTATTAGTCCCCTGAGAATAAGTAAGTCAAACAGTTGGAGACAAAATACAACGGACCATTCTATGATCCTGAATAAATATCTAGGAAATGTTCCCACCACGGATTACCTGACTCCGTACCTAAATTTCAAGAGACCCTTCATAAGATTGTTCGCTAGCAGAGAAGAATGTAAAAGCGGCCAATACACGTACCATCTCTGTCTTCAAAGATTGATGTGGGTGTTGGCTGAGGTATCTTTTTCGAACCACCTCTCAAACCATAGTAATGTTTTCCAAGCGGAGGTCCGATCAGTGACTATAGCCGCCCTACTGCTAGCAAAAATAGTCTTTCGATATATCACTAGTATATAACAGATAGAGTAGTGGCCCAAGAACGCTACCTTGTGGTACGCCGGCCGAAATTTCTTTGAGCTCCGAGTATTCGTTTCCATATCTTACACGAAAGAATCTATTCCCGAGATATGATTCTAGATTATCGTATTTGAAGTCAATACTTTTCTTTTAGAAATGAAAACTATGTCTCAGGTACAGAGATAGAAAATATAAGGAAACTGGATCAACTGAAGGAAACCATAGTTAAGGTAGACTAAGAACTACATAGACTTCTTCTTTTTGTACCTCCTAATTGCGATCGATTTCAAGTGTAACAGAAGTTGGTCATAGTTTTAAGCTTTTTCTTCACTAAACTTTCAATTTGGATACAAATTTCAAAACAACTTCCAGCGACATTTGTCGTTTTATTTCAAATAAGTAGATGTTACAGTTCCACTAGACACATGCTTTCAACAGCTTTCAATGACAGGTCTTACAAGTATTTACAGGCATCCTGAACACTATCCTAGTATTATAGCTTTGCTTCTGCTCGGGAGTGCCTAAGTTTTTGATTTACTTAAGCATTTGATATCGTCTTTCTAAGGCCGTATGCTGCAAAAGTTCTTATTATTTTCCGCATTAGTTGTTTGTTTGTTTTGCCAAAGCGATGAATGTGAAAGACCCCATTGCTCCTTATACCTTGTATTAAGACTGAAACTTAAAAATCCAAAATAAAATTAATTCAGACCAACGCAGAAGACTAAGGTAAGATATCTAACCACCTTCAGCTAAACTGCCATCCAGATATTCCAATCAAAGGCTTAATTCGTTCCGAAAAGCTCTTGTAACTTACTTAACAAATTGCTGCAATTCTCTGTTATTTTCAAGAAGTTATATACACACATTAAGCCTATAACCCCTATCCTGATTGCATACAGCAAGCTGCACTTCGAAGCTGAAAGCCATTTACGAAAAATTGTTGTTGTTGTCCGCCCTTTTGAAAATTGTACTCCATTCAATCGAATCGAAACATTAAGTGCGTGCACAGGTGTAGCTGTTGTAATTTCCCAACATCCAACCGAATATCTGGCACTGGGAAATAAAACGAATCCTTGCTTCGATTTGTATCCAAATTTTGAAACGAGAACAAAGACCTACTCTGTCGCACACCGGTGTGTGGCATTCATTTGTGCAACAGCAATTAATTTCCAAATGATATCGATGCTGTACATCCCCCTGCCATTCCTAAATGGCCACCAACCACCACCTAACAGCATTGAGTACTTAAAATGACTTTCGGTCATTGATGCCGCTTTGGATCATGCTGGTGTATCCCTGCTATCTAGAATCGACCTATTGCATCGATTTTAAGGACGAGTGGACTACAAGTTAATTTGCGTTCAAATTTGCTTAATTTGATACTTGTGCGTCGTCATGGACCATATAAAATAGACTCTGTGCAGCACCGGTCATTCGTTTGATTATAGTCCTGGTGTTGTGCGTGCGTAAAGGCCCATTATAGGCCTCTATGCAACATTTAATTCGATTACTGATAAATTTGGTGCCATTGTCGAGAATCAAAGCCCTACATCAGACAAAACCCACACACAAGTGCACAGACACAAGAACACTCATTGATCCTATGATATGATATGTAGTACGGTTCGAGGATGATAGCGTTGTCTAATTTATCCTTTGTGACATTATCACATACGAATTAGGTAATTCAATGATAAAGTAGTAGTAATTTATATGAAATTGCTTCCTTGCTGGCTGTGAGATAGGCATTCACCTACGTTCTTCCCGTTGGCATGGCTTAAGGCTATCTCTAATCGGAGCGTTGTACTGGAAACTCTTAAGCTTATCATATTACCAATGGAAAACGGAAACAAAAGGAATACAATTTTTGACAAAGAAATGTGCAAATAGACTTGTTCAGTATGACTGGAGGGTCTTTACATACATGTACATATGTATGTACTTACATTGGAATGAAGAAAATTCGTTGGAAAATGTGAAAGACGAAGAGAAAGTGAAACATCCCGAGAACAACCTCGGGCTAATGCATTTATGATGTTCCTACTTGAGGAGACGCTTCGATATGTAAAGTCAAACTCATCCGACACGACACGAGTTGGATCAGTTGGATTATCTTGTTCAGTTTTTAACATTGTAACAAGCATATTTGCATAGATATGCTTTTGAATTGTGTCTGCATGTAGTTTTGAGTCACCATACACAATGGAAGATGAAGAAATTATTTTGATTGACTTTCAGGATGAGAAGATGTCATAGACAGAAATATTTTGTACAGAAGTTGATGGAATTTTAAGTTTAACTAAGTTCTTCATTCACGTAAGTAAGTCGCATGGGCTTACAAAAGGTTTAAATTAAGGATATACCTACATATGATGGAAAGTTTGTGATTATTCAAACAGAATAGCACACGCTTTAAAGACTTTAAATCTTTGAAATCTGAAAACACAGAGTAAAGTATTGAAAGGAATGTCCTTTGAACTTTCACTGACATTTTCAATAAAAACGAAGCCTATAAATGCTATTCAAACACCCTATCCTCCTAATGAGCAATCATCTCAAAAGTTAGGTAAACTTTCTTCAAGCACATGTCGTCTTAAGCTGGAAGACTTCGCTGACTTGTTACCCAGAATTCTCTATTGCAATAAACCAAGTTTGATAAGAGGTCATAAAGTGTTGAGGCAAAATTTGAATGACTTGAACTCCATTACTCTCCTTGATTATCTTAAAAGATATGTATATATATATTCCAGCGGTCTTGAAGCTTCCTAAATGTTTAATCTAGAATTCAAAAGCATGTACATATTTTAGGTTGTAATGCACTAAAACACATTCTAATTGGAATCCAAAATAATATTTTATGACAATGATATCTGGATGAGTACAGAACATGACCTGTTGTTCTTATTTCAAGTCTCTTTTGGTATTTTTAATCAAGATTATCCTCTAGCTCAAATTTAATAGCCAACAAATTTAGGGAAAATATTTTCCTCATAGGAATACATAGCCTGTATCTCACATTGTAGTTGCCTTTAAATAAACCAATCTGTAAGGATAGTATCAAATTGAGAACCGAATCCACGATCCAAGATCCATGAACTGTTGAGGCCCTGATATTATCAAAATTCAGGCCTCCATGCTGGGTATGATTATCTGTATTATTCTCAATTAAACTCGATCTTAGTTGTGACAGGATAGCAATATCCTCCTACTTCTTTTCTGCTTTATTTGCCAAAATGTCAATCCAAACCATGACGGCTACACCGTTGCTATGATTAGTGCGTTAGTCCAGTATACCGGCTCTGTCTTCTTTTTGTAAGTTTTAGCCTCAGCCCACAATTGGGATCCATAGAGGATTATTCAAAACGCACTGTGGTCAGCTGTATTCAGCTTTGTGTAGTTTTTTTTAAAAATACATCCCTGGTCTATTATCTGACATGTATGTATCGTATACATATGTATCGTCTAAGCAAACCTACCTCGTTTAGTGGATAATTGGAAACGTTATTGAATACGTGTATTACTGGACTCTTGGCAATTTTTTCGAAGCATTTTCTCCATGTTTGAAAAGCTCTGCTGGTAGACCAACAAAACCGGCAGCCTTGTATGTCTTTAGCTTTCTTATAGCTTAGCCAACCACTTCTATATTGTTTCCTTTACCGTTTCGAAGACCCTGCGTTCAAAGCTGCCAGTTGCTTGGTGTTCCTGAAAAACGTCCGGATGTTGTACGGAAATCTTTCCTTTTTTGCAGGATCTTATTCTCCTCCCTTCTTCTGATATGATATTCTTTCTCTTGTTTTGCGCTGCATCGTTTATACTGATGCTATCCATCCTGTCTCCTAGATCGTGGTAAGGACAGTGTACGTAAGTTCCAAATTCACACTTTCAATTCATAGAATGTGAACGTTCGGAATCGAGATCTTAAATGAGAACGAGGAACCAGTTGAACCGATGCCAGTAACCCAGTCTTCTTTTATCCAAAATCACCTCGGACTTTCGCAACATGACCAATGTAAGGTGGAGAACACTCTCATATGCCGTGTCTCTCGAAAACGTTGGGCCCAATACGACAAAAAAGGACTAGAGAACTTCTACCGCTGAATCGACCACAGCTGAGTCTCCTCATAGGTATTCTCACAGGCCACAATTCAATGGCGGCTCATCTCAGAAGAATGAGAATCAGCACCGCAGACCTGTGCAGAGGCTGAGGCAACCCAACATTTCCTCTGCGAATGCCCAAACCTTAACTGAACAAGATCTTTCAATAACCTCATCGAACTAACAAACACGCCACCAAAAACTACCCTAAACTTCATTTTGAAAACTGGATGGTTCAGGAGATAAGACAGGAGATTGGAAATAATAATCATTCTTTACTTCAGGCATCCCACACCGGGGAATAATGGGAATGCAGTCACCTCCAACCTACCTAACCTAACCCACTTTTAAACTGCGAGGGCTGTAGTTGGCCTATTCAGTGTTAATTCGCCACCACATCTCTTTTTCAAGGACCTGACATCAGTATACTTGATTTATGACTTATTTTTGGAAATCCTTCGAGTTGAGCCCAGTACGATTTTAACGTCATATTTAGGATATTGTCGTAAGTTTTGCCTAGGAGCTCGTAGAAAAATTCTTTGGTGGCGTCGTCCTTAACTTTTGTGAGGCCATGAAAGCATATAAGGCCTTGATGCGGATTATCATAAGACGCTCGCTCACGTGTCTAAAGTTTTGCCTAAGTCTGCCGCGTATGACAAATCCGCATCCGAATAAGCGCTGCTTCTGCTTTCTCTAGCACTCACCGTAATAGATGTCACAGTTTTTCATCCTTTTTTTGCCCAGCTCATTCCATCGCATTTCCTGGATGGCGGGGATGTCTGCTTTATAGCAATCTAGGGTCTTTGCTAATTCTTGGGCTGCATGCGGTCTGTTAAGGGTCCGACGCCTCAACATCCAGATCGTGAAGGTCGTTATCCGTATTTCGATTTCTGGGGTTGTCAACAATGGGTTTCGGAATTAAATGGGTTTTCCGTGGTCGGGATATGAATACAGCCTCTCTTTTCCAACTCTCTGGCTCAGTCAACCCTATAGACCTTGGATTCGAATAAGTAAAAGCAGCTCATATAGGGATAACACTAGATAGTTCGGCCCGACTAGAACTGTGGACGCCACAGTTGATTCCATCTAGAGAATTCGTCCACTGCCCTCCGGATCAAGAGGAGGTTCCTTAGTGAGAAAACACTCCTTCCACCTCTATAGTTTGCTACCACCAACGACCTTCCAAAGGGGTTGGTTATACAATCTCCAATCGAGGTACTATGCACAAAGTAGCCACCTACGATGGAGTTGATAGTGAGAGGCTAATGGTGAAGCGCTTGTTCTGTCATGTATTCGCTTCACTGTCCTTTGGCCACCTACAACTTCCAGTCAACGAAATAATATTCTCTTTTTTGAAAGACGTTGTTTTAAATTCTGCAAATTATAACAAGAGTATACCCCAAGCCTTATATTAGCCTTTGCGGAATATAATACTAAAGCTTACTAGTTAATAAATTGCGATTCCTAGTCTGTGCTTGACAGTCTGATAAAGTCAATTTTCAAAATGGTAAAATCATGAAAAACATCTAGACTATTCCTTCATAGCAATAAATAATACCTGAGTAACCCTAACTGAAATCTCTGAGATGGCATCACTTTTTAATCAAAAGCTGTTATAATGAATCAACCCCAATTGTGTGAAAATTTAATGAAAAGAGGTCATTTGCAGGTCGGAAACAGACTTTTTGGCCAAATGACAAAAGGATGTCGAAGGATTTCTCGAATACAAATATTATTTTCTTTTAAATTTACGATGGATCAGTCCACATACCAACAACCCGTAGTCGCCATAAGCTGATAAAATGCCATTTCCCCACGAGTCTCCCAGGATACAAAGTTGAATGTGCACATAAAAACTCTGAAAAGGACTCATTATGAGTAGTACTTAATCCCATCCACCTTATGATTTCCTCCCAAAAACAAAAAAAAAAATCGAAAGAAATAATTTTATCGCTTCCCATTTAATTTCCCATTTTTTGTTCTTTTTTTTTTTTTGAAGAGAAGAGTTTCTCTCCACCTCAGTTGTGAGTCCTTGAATCCATTCCATTCATTTTAAAGGAAGCCCATGTCCCAAATTCGCATTGTGCGACTTTTATTACAATCATAATAAAATTTAATGGTGCATGCGTCTTTGCATATCGTTGTATAAGCACAGGACTCCTACGGTATACCGTGTCATGCGGTGCGGTATGGTACGATGCAATGAATTTAATTAAGGATATCATATTGTGTTGCGATGAAATATGACATCGCATTTCATGAGCAATTTATTGTACTGCTCTTCATTGTTTGTGAGCGCGCTATAGGACGGTTTGGGTTTGGCGTAAATAAATGCTCTTCATGAGATGGATGAATGGAATGTCCTTTTCATCTTAAAATGATCACCGGGTAAAAAGTACCAGATAAAATTTTCAATTAACCTTTTTTGTTTAGAGAGAAAAACAATATTTTACTTGTGCATTGTTTTGGGGAATTGCAATAGTTTTCTTCGGTGAAAAGAAAATAAAACAAACTGAAGGTATCAAATGAACAATGAGTATCTATTATGTGTATTCAGATACCTAGATATTTTTGATATTCCCTGGAGTTTGAGGAATAGTAGTAGTTTTGTTAAATTTCCAACATTGAATGTCCATTTCGATATTCAACTCAAATAGAGTTTTTGAAAAGCAAAATGTTTGTTCTTTCCGAAACATATAAATTGGAAAGTTGGTTCTATTCCGATCAAAGAGAGAAAAACTTCGAAAACTTGGAAGTCAAACTACACCTTTCCTGCACAAAAATATCTTAAAAACCCATCTCGTCCGATTCATTGAATTTAAATGCCCTCTACTCTATACGGAATCACTGTACAAAAGTAACGACTCTGTATCCTTTGTCAAGTATACTCCCCTTGAAGTAATTAAATTTTACAGTGACAGTGGTGGAATAGTGCTTGGTAATGGTACCTGCACCTTATCCTCTAGGATGTTATTTGATTTCAACACTCGATGAGGATTTTAGTTCCTTTGACGGCAAAGCAGACAATCGAAAGCGAAAGAACCAGATTGTGAAAGTTTCACCCAGGAGTGGTACTGGAGAGAAGTAGAATTAAGTGCAATACTATGAATGAAATAGTTTTGTTATGTAAATTGAATAAAGTAAATAAAAGATGAGGAATTCAAATTCATTTTAGAGCCTGAACTTTGAATGGGTAGAGAAAGTTGATTTAGAACTTTGTATACAGTTGAGAAGTTTTGTTACGAAATGATGCCCCCGATTGGACAACAAGAGTAGAGTATACTTTTTTTGCATTTTAGACGATGAAAGGACTTCGAAAATAGAGAAAGGATTAGGTTTATAGTTTCTTATTGAAATGAGAAATTGAAAAAGTCTGGTTATATATATAAGATTGGCAATTCTAACTTCTAGTATGAATCATAAACATTGCATGGTGCACAATGCTTCCATGTTCACTTTGCAACTGCACCCAACTTCAAAGCATATTATGCATTTGTGGGTAAAACTTCATTATTCCTCTGTACGCTTTTTGGAAAAGTATAAACCGAACTTCCATTAATGGTACCATTTTCAATGGCGGTACCAACTTAATTAGCCGAACACACCTGCCGCCTGGCCGTTAATTGAGTTCCAGGCGAATTTAAATTTTCCATTAGCCCGTAACTAATTGCAAAAGTTAATTATTTTCACATAAAATAAAACGAATTATAAACGCTATATTGCATTTAATATGTCAAGCGTGACCCTACATCTAAAAGTGAAAAGGATGAACCGTTTTTTGATGGCTCCTTCACATTTATGCAATAATCTTCAAAGGGACGACTATTCTATGGACAAAGTCATCATTGTTTTGTTTCTTTCTCTCTCTCTGACACACTCTTTCCTCTTCGCAAATAACACATAAGATAAATAAAGAAAGAATTTAAAATGAAAATCTCCTGTCATAGTTTTTTTTTTTTTTTTCTATTTTAAATCTTAATCTAGGATAACTGACGGTATATTCCACTTAAACTCCTTTTGTGTTGAGCATTTCTCTTCTCTTCTGTTTTTTTTTTTTTTTTTATTTTTTTTATTATTTTTGCACTTTACTGTTTGTTTGTTTGTTTGTTTTAAGTTATTGTTATTTTCCCCTTTGGAATTTTAACATTTCCTTTCTCTCTTCCTTTGTAATATCAAGGACATTTAACTTTAAAACAATGTGTAGGCGAAGGGAGAGCGGACTGGTACTAGTGGTGCTTAGTGTACGAAGTTTATCCCTTTGGTGACACAATTGTGGGTGAATTTGTTTTCTTCATTATTATTGTTTTGTTTGCTGGTTTTACTTTTGATACAGTACAATTGCTCGTTCTTATCCTTTGATTTGTGCAACAGCATTACTATTTCAGTGTGTCCTTAAGGGAGAGTTGGTATATTTTATGTGTCTCTTTGGGGCAAAAAACTTATAAGAAGTTGATTTAACTATGTTTTTGCCTCTTGTGTGTGTGTGAATTCGAAATCAACAGTTGAAATGTGTCAGGATAACGATGAGGTTGCTTTTGTTATTTAATGACTTTGAAAGGCGAAACTAGGGGTTGCTGTCAGTGATTGTTGCATAATAAAACCTTAAGTTATAGGGAGTCAGACGAATAAACTGATTTCGGAGAACGTGTCTGGTACATGTGCACAGAAAGGGGTCATGTTTGTCTAGTCACCTTCTAAAGAAATATCAGACAATACCTACCCTACCCAATAGGTCCTTGTTTTGTGGAGGCCCAGGTTCAGCCCGAACTGTAGCCCCTAAGTAAGTAAATAAGTAAGTGAGCTTCTTGTTTTCTTCGAATCCAGATTTGACCAGATCTGCTTGATATTACTTCACCTTATGTTTGTCACTCTATTTACTGCAATATCAAGGTGGAACTTTGAAATTGCCTGGAACATCCTTGTAACTGAAAGAATACGTTTCACTTGAGCGTAATTTATTTAGGAGATCCACAGGTTAGCTCAATAAACTGAATTATTGTGAATTCCAAGGCCTTTATCGCGGATTAACCACCTGGTCCCAGGTTGTCGGCCTTCTGTAATTTCTGTCCGAAAAACACTATGACAATCGGACAATAGTGATATTATACTGATGCCTTGTGCGCTGGAAATGACTCTTGGACGTAAACCGCACTTTGTCTTGGATCCGTCTGGCTATATCTTTGTCTATCCGAATTTCTTTAGACTCCCACTTCTCGGAACTTTGATTTGGTACTTTAGGGACAATATAGAACGTATTAGGAATAGTACATATAATGGCGGCTGAGTATATTAGAGTTGAACAAAAAGAAAGTGGAGCATAGCCTCCAGTGTACCGGGATTTGTGGTTCTTACATACCCCATTATACAAACGCATGATAACCTTCCAGTGTCTTCCACAAGACGGAAAGGTCTATTTTGAACCGAGGGCCTTACTACATGAATATAGAGCAATCCAGTCTGGCGTGACAGATCCTTCCAGATTCAGGTCCTAACTCTTCACAACCATTTAAGTTGTGCGTGTATCCCTACAGACATCTGGTGCTTATTGGAACAGCGAAGAGAAGTTGTTTTCATCGTACAACGGATTTGCTCAAACCTACACGATTGAGCACTACCAGCCTTGTACCAGCGCAAACAAATCAATGCGAGAAGGTAAGTACATAGCTTGTGGGTGCTCATAGTTCCAGTCAAACGGGAAACACGTATCTGCAAAAGACTAACGGGCTATTAGTCTGACTTCTTTCATTTGAAACAATGGAGCGTACCATTGGCATTCATATACGGAAAATCCTGAAGAGATCGCCACTATCCAACTCTCAGCACTTGTATCTCAAGGGAAGATCCACAGAGATGGCTTTTCACGAGGTTGAAAAAACATTACACTACAAAGAATTTACTCTCGCTAATTTACATAGACATAGTACATAAATATGTTTATAGAAAGTGCTTTTTACAATATTCACGCTGAAGCTATGCAAGTATCTCCCGCCGAGCTAGACGTAGGGAAGCATAATGGATACTATTTACCGCCACTGGACGGGGAGCAGGTGGATGCGTATACGGATGATCTGATCTATCCTAGTTGGACGGAAGTTTCTCTCCGTGATAACCCAACTCAAGGAGAGCGTTCTGTACTCACTTGTGACACAAGCTGTGGTCTTCAAATAAATTCAGTAAAAACTGAAAAGATGTTTTTACCACTAAAACCAAAAACATGACTTCACCCAATGAGTAGGCTACCACATTCTCAAAACTGGTAGAGCAATGCGAGAATGATCTAGGCAAACTAGGAATCGAATTGAAAATCTTTCTCATCACGGTCTCAGGATACAATAACTTTGAGGGCAATGAACGAGCGGACGAGCTGTCTCTTAGCGACTCTGCAACAGAAAGAGTCAGTATTCCGTTAGGAATCGTTTAGGCCATATGTATGTAGATGCATCATCACTTCCTAAAGTTGGTAAATCTCGAAAGCTTTTAAGCTGCGTTCTATCGAGAAAGATATGATCCAATTACAAAAAGCGAAAATCAAATGAGCTATATAGTCAAGCTTGGCATCCCGTATAACACTTTCTGTCATAGTTGTAGGAATAAGAAGTTTTTAAATGAGAAGCTTTTTCATGACAGTTTTCCTCTCGAATGTTTGTCAGATGCTCGTGAGAGGTAAAAAACTTTTTGGTGTTGTCTGGAATACAAATCTCGATGTGACATCTATTTCCTGAATTTCGGTTACTAGATGTCCCCTGGCGATTCAAAAAGTCTACGTTGTTGATTACAGCCTGCTGTAGTTTGCTTGGCTTTTTTGGAAAAATTGTTGATTATATTAACCTATACGAAATTTGAGCCGGAAGACTTCTTATTACAATGTAATTTCTTCCATTTTGAATTTATTTAACTGTTGTCTTTATTTTACAAAGAAGAGCTTCAAGATGTGCTTACTTTGTCACACCTTTCTGTCTCGTTGGGTGCTGGCTGTGTCTGTCAATATACTCCAGTATTAAAGATCTTTCTCTAAGCGACTGGTAACTTCCTCCTATTGGCTCGATTGCTCGACACCTTAAATCTATGCGGTGCAAGAAGCGAACTTCTACAGAGTTAATTAACCGAAAACCATTTTTAACTGTCGCATCATGGAGACTTTCGACTAACACTGAAAATGTTTTCTGACAAATTTTAGGGCCTTAGGCCTTAATGTAGATCACAGTCAGATGGTTGTTAATTGCCATAAAGTCGTTTATTCTGGAACTCTCTGCATGTGATAAGGCAGTTTCTGCTACTTCACAACTCCAATCCGGAAATCCACTTTCATCATTCCATTTTCGAAAATTGTTAATGACCTTCCCCTTCGTCATTATACTGCTCATTTGTTACCAGACTCATTTTAATTGCAATTGCTTCTCCGTTCAGCAAAGGTGTTAAGCCAACTTGCATAGAATGCATTATCAACAACTCTCAGAGACCATGGAAATCACCTGAAAAACATTCCATTAATATTCATACCCACCTTGGGAGCCTTTCAAATACCTTAATTGTCAACCAACCACTAAGTTTGCAAGCCACAAGTTTTTTTTCCAACCCAAAGCACCAATTAAATTTAATGGCCGACCGACATTAAATTCCAATCAAAACCTCCCCCACCCAAGTCCACCCAATTCAAATAACAAAATCTGCAGCCACCACCAGGATAATCATTAAACCCCCAAAAGAAAACATCATAAATCCCTACTACAAGCACGTGCAGACAAACACAAACACACAGTCAAGTACATGCACCCATGCACCCATCATTAAAACATCATCCACTCAAAAATCAACTGCTGCATCAACAGCACATCAGTGCGGCTCAACCAGCACCATAAAACCATTCCCATTAGCAATTCAAGTGATGTTTGCATTCATTGCACTTGCACCCGAAACGGACGGGAGTGGAAAGAAATTTCAGAAAAAAAAAAAAAAAACCAAGGATCAGACAATTGTATGCATGTCGCCAACTGCACCTCCACCTTCACCTCCACCACTCCTATTCTAATGTTTTATGAGTCTGTCACCTGCGAAAACAACCATTCAATTCGATGATGGGGGTGGGAGTGGATTATTTGCGCGCTTTTGCTCTCTCGGTGGATGACAGGTATGTCAGTCAGAATGACATAGTCCTCCCCCATCCCAGCGCCTGCTATTGAACAGGAGATAAATTTATTATTCTCTCTCTCTCTCTCTCTCTCTCTCTGTATGTGTGTTTGTTGTACTTATTTCCATTTGTTTTATATAGAAAATAATATTTTTGTAGTAATGTCACGTTTAGGATTAGACGTCAGTCACATTAAAGTCGTCGACTTTACCTTGAAAAAAAAAAAAGAAGAGAAGAAGAAAAAAAAACCCAAAGCACACAAGGAGGGGAGGGAGTGGAGGCGAACACTGAAACAAAAGACTGGGTGGAGTTGTTGGTTTCTTTGGCATATGTACGACGTGCAAGGCATCCTTAAGGTAGCAAGATGGCAGAGAGAACAAAAGCAAAAAAAAAAAAAAACACACACACAAACCCTGTTTGCATGTACTTGTTATGTATATTTGAGGATAATGGACTACACAATACATTCATTTTTAATGAAGCAATGAACCCATAAACGAAGCTAATAAAATTTATTGTTGGCCTGTGTAAGGATACTTTGGTTTCGCTTTCTCTCTCTTAAATCAGCCGAGGGGATACAATATTTTTGTTTCGGATTGGTTTTAAATTATCCGAAGAGTAAACACGAGTGGAAGTTGATGATTCACAAGTGCCTATGCGGGGAATCGTTTATTTTGAGAAGGAGTGGTAGTCGATATCCCTGGGGACTTGTAAAAACAGAAAATTCAGAATTGCACTCCTCCTCGGTAATGGTTGTTACGTTGAATCGATTTATGGAAGTCGTTAAATATGCTGACGCATTCATATATTCATATTGTAAAGCAATTGTAAAATATATTTTCAAGAGGTCCAGGTCCAGATACAAGCGCATGAGTCTGATTTATCAGATTTTCCGATTGAATGTCAACAATATCCACCTTAATGAATGGCAGCAAGAGTTTATTTTCATATTAATTTTCTGATGATAGTACTCGTACAAGCTAACAGGCTGAGTAGAATTGCGTGGAGGTTGCGTCATCATCTTTTTTCTTGTAGGCCGTGTTTTGAGACCTTTACGACCAACATAGTATTTTTTGACAACTTCCTTAGGTACGAACGTACCATATCATTCACTAGGAAAATGCACAAAATCAGCAGGTAACGCATGTAAGGAAAGTCAATAGAAACGTAGAGAAAACTATTCTACTTTTACTGTTAGAAAAATGGGCGTGTCCGCGGACAAATTCAAAAGTTTGTATACTTTTAGAAGCATGCACGAAGTTTGGTTGAGGTCCAAAATGTATCAGATGCGTCATAGATGCAAAGTCATAAGTTCCAAAAGTCAAAGGAGAAAATGCTAACACAGTCTTAAGTTTCGAAACGCGTCCTAAACGATTTTACATGTCATTTGACATTCGAATCATTCATTTAAATTTATTTTTAATTCGAAGTTTGTCATTTTAATTTTGTTAATGACTGCTTTGTATAAACTATCTTCTAAAACATCAAACTTGTGCAATGTAAAATATATACAAATTACTAAAGTTGCGTTGCAGAAGAATAGAACTACCGCATCGAAACTATTTGTTTTACATTTTGGAACTCAGCCTTTATCTTATACTTGTACACTACAGTTTAAGGGGAAGAAGGTGATGTCATAGAGAATAGACAGACATTGCTTTTGACTTTATTGCTTGTACTAACTATTGAATTTGTGGGATCCAGAAATACTTAACGTAAGAGACACAAAGTTTTAGACATTACTTCCTTAAGGAATCAGGGGATCTTCTATTTCGTTCCTCTTCCAAAGGACCGACTTGAGAAGCTTCCTTATGACAGTTGTACTCTCTTATGTTTGCTTTTTTCTGCCAAAGGATGTGTAATCTTTTAAGATAGTACTAACCTGGGCTGTCAGCATGTTCGAATCGCAAACCTGAATAATTTAGCCCAGGACGATGCCTTTGCTAGTGCCATTAAGTGCAACTTTATGTGGCCAGCTTTCTCAGAATGCCTCCACTTCTCTAGATGTATTTGCAATCCTTCGTCGCGAAATTAACCCTTTTCTCTCTTTCTTTCTTTCATCTCTCAGTCTTTGTGGCAGTATATGCCCTTCTGTTTCGTATCACGGGCAATGGAACATAATATAATTAGCGTCTTCAATTGTTCTGGGGACCATGGGCAATTAAGGTAGCCGACGTATCCAAACCTGTGAAGATCCGTGTCCTGTGAAAATCTGCGTCCGGCGTCCTGTCCTCGGAGAATACTAATACTGCTTCCACTTATCTTCTAAGCTTTTTCTTTGTGCCCAAAATTTGGGACTTATACAGCACCATTGACGAAGCGACTTTTGCTACCAACAGTCTTTTCCTTCATTGTTCCCCACCAAAATTCAGCATTATTCTTGGCAGAGCAGCAGATGCCTTTACAGCCTTATCGGCTTCATCGATTATCACCATTTATAGTCTCCATGACTGTTCTGTTTGTTAGTCAGACTTGAGCTTCATTACGGTCGTGCTTCACTCTTTTATATGTCTTCCTACTTGATTCGTCTACCTAGAATCTGCTATTAATTCCCCCGACAACACCCGCTAATTTCGCTATGATTTCTTAAGCTCTATAAAGGTGGTCCAAGGATACGTCAAGAACATAGTGTCCTCCAATACTTTTAGGCTATTTGCGTGACAATTCACAAACTACTTGGTATTCCAGTTACTAGTATCACGTTCCACTACAAAAGAATATATTATTAGTGTCCTTAAAAGGATACCATAGTTCTCTTTCTGTTTAAGGTAAGCTTTGTAGAACTTGTCGCTCGCTGACAATTAGACTCCTTATCCTTATTTGCACTGAAAATGGCGCTACACAATAAAACTATAAAATCGTGACACAAAGATCCAAAAAAAAACTTATTATTCCAACAATGAAGACCCTACAACCTTACCAGACTATATAACTAAATCTCTTTATATAAATTTATTATTCTTAATTGCTTGCAATAAGACTCAGTTAATTTCTCTGCCATTTGTTGTACAACATTTTTGCTTTGTAGTTTCATAACAATTCATATTGTCCACAGGGATATGACATACATATATAGCGTCATAACGAATTGCACAGCAAGAACGCAGAGGTCCATAGGGCCCGGAAGCCACTCAGTGGTTTCGAGTTTACGAAATATATGTACGTACTGCAGTAATTGTGGTTGAATTCGTTCAGTTTTTTTGGTGCAAATTTAGTCCTTTCTTTTTGTTTTGATCCAAGCACAAAAAATACACCCTAAATGAGTTGCACTCTCCTTGTGCCATTGTTCAAGGGGTGAAATTATAAATGAATGAAAAGAAAACTGTGGCAATCGTAATTATAAAAACCCACCAGGGGGTTTTCGTGAAGTTTGTGGTAGTTTTCGAGTTAAGAATAAAAAAAAATGGAGTAAAAACGCAGTCAAAATTGCATGAGGTTTGTAGTAAATGGGCTAATTACGCTGTTTTTTATTCTAAGGATAGGAAGAAGGAAAAAAAAAACTAGACGGGTTTATTTTCACAGATTTTTTAGGTGAAAAGGATACGTATACGCCATGTAGTATTTTTTTTTTAAAGCGAATACGTACAAAATTTAAGTTATGCACAATCGGCTTATAGAATTTTTTAATAAAGATAAATATCTAGCAATATGCACCAAAGTACATTTGAAAATATTGTCAACACTGGGGTAAAAGGTCCCTTTACGCTGCACTATAACAAGCACACGGTTTTCTCATATCATATAGTTGATATGATATGCAAGACCCGTACAGAAACATGTTGAGATGAAGAAGGAAACCTCGTAGTTGAGTCACAGTCGGTACTGAGAATGTAGAAAATTTTCTTCGGCAGACTGTATAACGGCGACGAAGTCCAACATCGCGCTGTCAGGCAGAATGAACTATTGAACATAGACGATGATAGCCAAAATTTCCGTCCATCTGATCAAAGCGAAGTAAGGATAGCAATATAGCCACTCTCCTAAGAACTAGAATCATTCAATCGTACCTCGGTAACAGCAGTTCGACCATATCTAACGTAAGAGGAACTCCTCAGGGTGGGATCTTATCACATTTTCTTTGACTTATGGTAATCAACAATATCCTGTGTAAACTAGATGATGTGGTAATCAGTGAGATCAATGAGAGAAGGTGCTTTGGACAAGATTAACAAATGGACCACTGGATGTGGACTCAGTGTCAACCAAAGCATAACTAAACTGATGGTCTTTACCAAAAAAAACCCCAAAATACCAACCTTCACGGCTCCACGGCTATGCAACCAACTAGCGTCCTTATCCTCCAGTACCTAGGTGTGGTACTTGATTAAAAACTTAGTTGGAAACTAAACATTGAGCAGTGGGTAAAGAAAGCCGGTGTGGCCTTCTATGTCTGCAGCAAAAGAAGTAAGAAGTGGGAAATTCGCCCTAAGATGGTCATATGGATGCACACAGCTGTTGTTCGTCCTACATTTTCCTATGGATCGCTAGTCTGTTGGCCTGCGTTAAGGAAAGAATATAACATCAAACTTATGAACAAAGTGCAAAGAACTGCGGTTATAGACCCAACCGAGGCCTTGAACGTAATATTGCTGTAATACCTTCTAACACTCGACCTTCATATTATGTTCTTATCTTCATGCAGTGCGGTCAGATTAAGAAAAACAGGATACTGGTGTACCAAACCTTATGATGAGAACAACATCCTGAATCTTTTTCCACTAGACCTGGTAGTTAATCTATCTGACTATATATGATTAATCCGCAACTAACAGCGGCTTCTAAAAATCCCCTTAAGCCACGGAATGACAATAATAGGTTAATTTCTGCTGCCGTATTTGGAGAAAAATTAGTGATTAAGAATTTCGCGTTCATAATTGGGTTAGACCAAAAGGAAGGTCCATTGTGATACCACTACACCACTGTATGGATAAACCGGATTACCAGCACCGAAAACTTACATACATAGAGACTTCGCAGATGGAACAGGAGGCAGCGACCAGTTTCGGTAGAAACCCATGCCGAAGAAGTACTCGCCTAGGGTTTTCTCCTCAAAACCGATAGAGCACGACAAGTAAATACACAGAAGATGTGTCATGGTTTCCTCCTCTTCCTCGTCTCTACACCTTCTACAGAAATCGTTGAGTGGGACACCAAGCCTTCTGGCATGTCTGTGATCTGTAAGGACGTCAACTATCTTTCTAAGATATATCCTATTGCCGGAAATAAGTCCACTGGTTTTCGTAAAATCCAGTTCCGGCCAGATTTGTTTACAAGAGAGACATGTGCTGATATTGTTCCCATTCTCATGGCGACGGTATCTAATTGGAGTTTTATCGATTTTTTAGGTGCTGACCGATTTTGCGTTCATAATTTTAGGGGAAATGTTCGCACCTACCATTTACTTAATGAAAAAATCCGTTGTGTCCTTGGATAAGAATTTCCCAGAAAAATTACACCGCTATCATAATTTTTTACATCCTCATTAAAAAAATTACATATTTATAATTAAATTTGTTTCTTTTACTTTCAGGCGGAATATCAGATGGCAGTCGAATTGGTGAAAGTTCCGTAGCATTTAATGTGCCATGTCCTACGGGAATGTTTCGTTGCAATAACGGTAAATGTATAACATCATTATGGGTGTGCAACTATCAAAAAGACTGCGATGATGGAGAGGATGAAGAACAATCATGCCGTAAGTTTAAAGCCGTTTTCAATAGAACCTCGTTTTTTAAATATATTTTTTTATTTCCTTCCTTTGCAGCTCCACCGGAATGTGAAACCGGACAAATAAGTTGTGGTCAATATGTTTTTAATAAAACATACTGTATTCCACCACATTTTCGTTGTGATATGACAGACGATTGTGAGGATAAATCCGATGAGTCACAGTGCAGTAAGTTTAAATTAAATCAAATATTTAATAATTTCCCTTCTATTTGCCCAAATTGTTAAGGATAAGCCAAACAATTGGAATACTTTAAGACTTACGAAATCCCCCAACATTCACCATATTGCGATTATGAATCAAACATACCTACTCTTGAAAACCCTCAAATATCGAACAAGTCATTGAATGAAGATAATTTAAAATTTGTGAGCTCTATGCCGAAATAAGGGCAAAATTCATAAAAACTTGCTCATTATTCTTCAAACAAGACTATCTTGACAAACTTTTTCCATCTCAATAGCTTAAATAAAGTATAATACTCAAACAAACTGATGAATCACACAAAACTGATGACACTGTTAACCTTTTTTTTTATTTCAAAAGAACGTCATTACCACCGCCACCAGATAAACAAACAACGTATCTGCATATTATGCATGCAGAATGAAAGTGATTTTTACATAATTTTCTCATAAAAATGCATTGCTTTTGGATTTAATGCATTCTGTAATGGTATTTTCATATTTTAAAGCTATGTAGGTATGCTTACCCACACAGCAAGTGCATATAAATAACAACGATAATGCAATAAGGCGAAGTACTAAAAATAGAAACCTGTGCAACGTGAAATGACACCTTTTTGACATAACCAACGTCAAGTACTTAAGTGACATAAACAAGACAAGAAAACTACACGTAAAGGTATGTCAAGAAGACGTTAAAGAAAAAATGCCAACTTAAACCAACTACCTAACGACAGTTAACACTTTTCATGTCAATATTTTCCTCCTACATGTCCACCTTAAGGGTATTTAGAACAGTGTAATAACATTTTCTGACATTTTTTTTTATATTTATCGATGAGGATAGCTTTCATCGAACATTTTTTTATGTAGTTAAGATGAACTTATCGAATTAATCATTGCTATCATCATTGAAAGTTGTTAGTGAGGAAAAATGGCCATTGGCCGTTTTTAAAAATGTCATTTCTGGCAAAAATTCTTTTGTAAAATGTTGCAAAAGTAATTGATTCGAAAAAAAGAATCACAAATTTGAACTGCATTAGCATAACGATAACGCAGTTGCAGCATGTCTTATCCGGGAAACGTCATCTGCGTTGCAGCTGTGCAGTAGAAAATCTGAGATGACAGTCACCTTTGGAAGTTTTTTTTTGGGCATTTCGCGTTTTCAACAAAATTAACTTTGGTTTTCATAAAAATACTTTCTTTTTATCATAACAATTATTCCAAAAACTCTCAGTGAAATTCTCTAAAACAATTTTCCCAATAAAATTGTTTAGGGACTGCATTTTGTTTGCGTATTGTTTTAAAACGTCAAATGCGCTTGCAAATAAAAAAATCATTGACGGTGACCAAAGCATGTGTGCAAACAGGACGGTTGTATATCTGACGTTAACTAGTTCTGCGTCATACAATATCGATCAATTAACGATTAAATTGACTATTTTGTCAGACGCTCACGAGAGGTGGGGCCGGGAAAATTTTTCGGAGTTATCCCGGACTCGAATCTCGAACTTGTAGCTCAATAACCAATGATAACTAGTTTCCGCGTTTGGACAATGATCCTTAATCTGGAGAGTATCAAAGGATATTGTCAAACAAAATGAGGTATTCCAGTGCATGTTATTTGTGTTACATTGAGGATTTTTCGCAAGCGAAGAGCAAATAGTTTTAGTGGCCTCACTGAATAACTCCGAATTGAAACTGAGTTTTAGCATGCCTTTTCGTGGCTTGACATACCATTTACTCAAGTTATAGAAGGAATATTTTCCAAGTGCTGTTTTGTTTGGTTTAGCCAGAGCTAGAGTATCGCATTGGCGCAGTCTCTATGTAGAACTGTTGGCCTTAACTGCATTACAAGAGTTAAGAGTGGTTCTAAATGGAAAAAGTTATTTTACTCCTTCTTTTGTTGGACAGTATCTTCAAACTTTCTCTCGAAACGGTCAAGGATATCTTCATCTGCTTTAGATAGAGTCCAAGCTTCAGCCCCATAAAGCAGGACTGGGATGATCAAGGTCTTATACAGAATCTCCTTAGTTGTTCGGGATAGGACCTTACTACTGATTTGCCTTCTTAGCCCAAAGAAACAGAAATTGGCAAGAGTTATTCTTTGTTAGAATTTATAGCAGAGCCGAGGTAGACAAGGTCCTTACTACCTCAAAGTTATAGCTGCCGATTGTGACGTTCTGTCCAATTCGTCGATTTTATGTGTCCCTCCTTATTGACAGCATATACTTGGTTTTGCCATTTTGACAGCCTCCGTTGCAATATTAGTGAACGCACCGATGTGACAGCCCGCTGTGTTCTACCAACTACGGCAATGTCGTCGGCGTAAGGCAGTAGTTGCACAGACTTTTGAAAGATCGTGCCTTCGGTGTCGGCTTGTGAGTTTCGCACAATCCTTTCAAGTATGATGTTACAAAAATCACATAACAACGCGTCACCTTGTTTAAATCCTTTTTTGACATCAAAGGTTTCGGCGAGATCGTTACCGACCTTTATGGAGCAACGAGCATTCTCCATCGTCATTCTGCACAGACGAACGAGATTATCAGGGATGCCAAAATTAGACATGGCTCTATATAGCTCGTCCCTATAAAATGCTGTCATAAGTTGCCCTAAATCTAAATTGATTGAATTTCATCATGACAATATTTGTGTAGTTTGGAATTGATCACTTTGTGTCAATACTTGTCCTAATGTGTGTCAGCGAAGAGAAGACCAGGTTTGACTCCGCCAAACAAATTTGAGATACTCTCATACATTTTCGAGACAACTGTTAGGGTAAAGACCTACGGGAGTGGAGTAAGTGACCCGTCCTGTGCAACTTCTTGTGGACTATGAATAGGTGGAGACGAGAGGAACTTTTCATGACTATTTTCTTTGTATATAAGTCGATTGGTTTCAGCGCAGGTATGCCATCAAGGACAGCGGTTGGTATTTTTTTTTAATTGCTCCGGCTGTGCATATGCATGTCAAGTTTTTGGCATATGAAGGCCTTGTTCAGGACATTGTAAGTTTGAAATATTGGATTTTTTTTCCTGGGTAATAATTGATGGAGAAAATTGTTCTTGGTCATCACTAGAGAAAAGTCATCTCTGCTGTTCGATAATTCCTAGAATTTATTTTGGGATTTGGGTATTCTCTGTACGGATAACTTAGCAGAACATCCGTAAGCTTTTTTGAACATTGTTTAGCCATTTAGACCAGAAGTCTTTTTAGACCAGAAGTTTTTGAATAACTGGTATAACTGTGAGGTAGCCTTTATTATATTTAGGACCATCATGTTTTTATCACTTTGCTTTAAATTTGGCCATCTGATCGTATATGCCTTATTGGTTCATCATGGAGCTTATATCAATATATCGATGTGCTGTTTTAAATCAAAACACGACTGTGTTTACCTCCCATATCGAACAAAAAATCTATAAAAAAAAATCCTACAGAGACGTCTTGCTGAAATAACGTTAAGCGAATTTATTTATCCGATTTCGTTCTTTTCATTAAAAGCTTCTTCTGTTCGATATGGTCCTGTTTTTTTTCCATATTCATCAATCAATCAATATAATCGAAACAGATCTCAACCCACTAGTAAGCACTATTTGCATCAACGTGCCTAGAAGTAAAAAAATTCAAATGAAAACAATCACAACGAACGAAGAACAATCAGACAAGATACCAATACCCAGAGTTCCTGGCTCCAAATAAATAGGATTCCCATAAATAATGAACTTAATTGAGTTCAATTATTGCAAACAATGTCCATGAGTCAGTGGGTATACCTAATGATGTTCAACATTCCTTCCGCTCGTTCTAGCAAAGCTGATAAAAAGATTCACCTGTACAGTAAGTAAATACACAATTCATTGCATAATTGACTTGCAAATGTCAGGAATATAGCTAAAGGTATTTTTCTTTATCTGGAAAACGAGAATGTTATCCACAAAAAAAAAAAATAATAAATCCCACCTCATGCATAATCTGATTTCATTTAAATCAGTTTGAAGGATACAAGGCGAAATATAAGTGAACAACTGGAGTTCATTATCGGTATCACAACTTATTTTCATGTAAATCACATACAATAGGGGAAATTTTGAAAGACACATGACGGAATGTTGTATTGCCCGTCGTTACTATTACCCACCCCACCCCCAATACTTACTATAGCAATAAAGTAAATTTCAAAAAAGAATTTGCTCTACTTTACAATTTAGAAGAGAAAAGTACTAGTACATGTACATAATCCTCTTTGTATGTCCTTTAAACTTTTCAAGAGGGCTAGTAAGGTGAAGGAAGGTAACCGTATTCGTACAGTGTGAGTAAAAAGATATCAGTCGTAATTATTGTTGTCTTTATATTCAAATGGAACTTCACGTGTTTTTCAAACCCTGTATCATTTGGTGTTATTGTTGCAAAAACCAGGATTTGCGGAGTAGGTTACATTACGTTTACTAAACAATTTCAGCGCGGAAAACGCCAACGAGCGAGGAAAACATATTTCATTGTGAAAAAGGCTTTATTCTGATTTTTGTTTCGACAGCTCCAGCAGTAAAACTTTTGCCGCATACGTAAATAGTACGTAGTGTCCTTTGAAAAATTCAAGGCTTGCCATTTCTTTCCAGAAATTTATTATGCCTATGGTCATGCCTCGGTGGAATATATCGAGTCTAACGAGGAGGCTAACAAACGTTGGTATCTACTGCATACGTGTGCTACAGCCAAATCGTTATAGTCAGTCTATGACAAAAAGAGATCTGCAAATCTTATGAGACTCAGTCGCAGGGATATACGGACAGCTGTTGGTGTTTTGACAGGACACTGCGGGATAGGCAATCATAACGACTTCTGTAGGAACTGCAGAAACGAAAAGGAAATAGAATCCATTCGCCACTTGCTGTATGATTGTCCAGCACTAGCCAACAAAAGGAAAGACACTCTTGGGAGCTATTTCCTTGAGGAATGGACGATTTATGAAATACTGAGCTAAACCAACTCCTGAGATTCATACACATATGTATCTGGGTGGTTTAATTCAGTCGTCGAATACTTAAATTAGGTTCATAGGGGCTTACAATTGGCTTCGTTAGTCTGAGTAAGCCGTTGAACCAGTTCTCTGTTCTATGTGGCAGACTCTTAGCAGCTCGGTTAATATGCCTCCTTTCCTTAGAATAGAGACCAGTAGATTCGTTTAACGTTTATAGAGTAGTTTGGTTGGTTCAGCAACTCCTATACCATTTTATATTTCATGGCAGCTACGTGCCTGATATGGCTACAAGTTCCGCTTTCTATGGCTCTTTTCGATTTTAAACTCGATACACTTTTCCAGAGTTTTCAGGCGAACAACAAAACCTTTTCGCCTGAAAGACTCTAAAAAACTGACTCCGTGATATTAATTGATGTTCCGAAAACTTCTGCCTCTAGGGCCCGTCTGTCTGTAGACTCTCGGATGTTTGTCAGACGAGATGTGGCGTTGTTTGTGACCTTAACCTCCAATTCCCGCTCAGCAGTCGCACAAACTATTAAGCCATTGGGCCCACTAGATGTGATCTATGGTCCATTATTTTTCCTGATTAATTTCTAGTTTCTTTTCAAAAACGTCAAAACACTTCTGACCTAAACAACACGACTAGTATTGTAAGGACCTCTTCATCGTAGCTCTCAGTATAATAATATTATTTTCCAAATAATTCCCGTGCGTTAAGTTTCCACACACAATGTACATTGTGTCCCTTAACATCGTATCGTCCTCATCCCCACCCACACTTAAGAACTTCTTAAGTGAAATTCCTTCATGACAAGTGAGCAGCGAGTACTAGTCGTTGACGAGTAGGTAGGTAGCTACTACCTAAAGCAAGACGAAAATATTTAATTTCTCTTCTTCTATTTTTTTTTTTAATCAACAACGTAATAAACTTCCTTAGAATGTCGTCAAAACGTCGTTTTACTTGTTTTTTCGAATAGTCCTTCGGTAAAAAGAAAAAAAACGAAAATGTAAAACTGCACGCGCGACAGGAGTAAGTTGTGTGCATAGCAAAACATGTTCTGCACGTAGATACATCACAACATCGCAAGTGACGACTAAAACGAGGAAAAAAAAAAAACTCCTGGCGACGATATGGTTTGTCCTAACTATGTAACAAACACACACCCCCATCTGAGGAAGGATATTTAAGAGCATTTTTAATTGCGTTTTACTCTCAAGAATGTTGCACGGTACTTTTGGTAGCATTTGCCTGAATAAATCCTCAAAGGTGAGTGGAGGCAACAGCAGCACCATCCTTGCATCTCTCTGACTGAAAAAGTGCAATAAACAACGCGCCAGCTTTATGTCTTTTTATTTTCTCAGACGTTAGCGTTCTTGGTCTTCAAATTACGAAACTAAGTATTTTATGGTTAAAGGTGCGCGCACGTGAATCTGTAATTACTTTTCATCTGGGTTGTTACCGATTTTAATTAAGTTTACATGAGAAAGAGAGAGCAAATTAATTTCTTACTCGCTGAGATGGTAACGTGATGTTGAGAAAGTTTTCCAGATTCCACCCCCTACTGCAAGTAGTCGTGTAGTTGTAGGAGGGAATTACATAAATAAGTTTGTATTTATTCAATTGGTTACCTACCTTGGTGGAAAATGTTTGTCAAATTCTAATGAATCTTGGCGAATTATTAGTTTTCTTAATGAATACTTTGTCTTAGTACAGTGGAGCTGGAAAATTAGAAAGGAAAATGGATGAACATAAAATGTGGCCTTGGAACCACTAGGATGAACTTGAAATATGTACATTGCGTGTTCCTTTAACACTCTGAAAACCTCACCGCGAAGTCAAGCTCTGGTGAGGCATGTGGCTGTTAAGAAATGAAATTGTTGACCGAATAGCCAGAGGGAGTTTTTCAAAAATGTATTCAGGAAGCTTGCACCAATGTTTCAAACAGATGGCTGACCTATGTATGTACATACATATATGTATGTGCCCATTATACTGAGAAACACCCAGAGGATCATTATCCACTGGCTTTGACAAACAGTTTTAATTGCCAATAGCCTGAAAACATTTTACACGAGAGAGTGGTTCTGTGTAATATTGTATAGGATGAACAGGACATCCTTATCCCAATAGGAAACATTTTCATTTGGGTAGACAATTTTTTTTTATTATTATCTTTTCTACTGGCTAGCAGATGCCTGTTGATTCTGCTCTTGAATTGCTGGAGAATTCTTCTGAAAATATCCCTTCTGATAAAAAATTCCAGAGTTTGCTAATCCTTTTTTTTTAAAAAAAAGAAGAAAGATATAGATCTCTTTGCAAGGTCTCTAGCTGAACATGGAGGTGGTATGAATGTAAGCGTTGGGTCATCTATCAGTTTAATCGCTCGTTTCTCAATGCCAGGTAATTTCATGATTTCGCGATGTTGGATTTATGGGAGTTCCATGTTACTTCACAATTGATGGATACATCAAGAAGGTACAAGTTCTCCTTGAGTTGGATTATTTGGCTGTCCATTTTATTTGTCTGTGGGCTGTGGGCGTCGTGGCTAAAGTGGTTACTACGTTGGACTACGGAGCAAAGGGTCCTCAGACAACAGCTAAAATTTCTTTCATGGTCCCACCTCTCGCGAGCGTCTGACGCATCGGAGAATAAAACTGTTATGAAATGATTGCCAAACCAAAAAACATCCTCCAGATGCGGCATTAAAAACGTTCCATTAGCGATTCAGTAGCATCTCTGATTATGTGTTGTAAGGACACTTACTTCAGCAAGAAGCTATTTAAACGCTGTCGTCAGCAATGCTAAAGTTCTTATCCCAATAGATTAGGAGAAGAAATAGAATAGGTGAAAGTATAGATTCCTGCGAAACGCTGCTATTAATAACAATTGTTATAAACTTTACTATTCAGATCTACGATGAAGCGAAATATTTGGAAGTGATCCCGAATAAGAAACTTCCTTGGGTAAAGCACGTCATATCGAAGCCACCCAGAGCACTCTCAATTTTCTGGTCCTTTTGGCAAGACAAGAGGCAACAAAGCTCCTCTGAATTTACATACATGCCTATTATAAGACCTTTTCTAGGTTATGCGTCGGTTGTTTGGGGGAGAGGACTCTCGCGTAAGTATATAAGACTGCCTTCTGCACTAAGCTTCAAAGAACGACTTGTAACATCTGATTGATTTACCTCCCCTTGATACTTTTATCAGGAAAGTCCACAATCGATCAAATCTCAATCTCAGAAGTTCAAACCGATACGCACCATCTTTTTATCGATTTCAAGGCCGTATATAACAGTATTCATGGAGAGCAGCTGTATAGAGCCAAGTCAAGTTTTGGCATCCTTGCCAAACTGGTTACCATCAAGGTCGGTAACGATCTCACCGAAATCTTTGATGTCAAAAATGGTTGCACTAATGGTTGTCGGAAGCGCTTTCGGTTTTGACCGTATTTTTTGGTGCCCAATAACACTGGATAACGATACTACTTCAATTTTGAGTCATTCATTACCTCTGTTGTACAAGTAATACTACTTTTGCATTTCGTTTAATTAACTATTCGTTTAACGTCAACTATGTGTGTATTTAAATGATAGCTTCTATATAAATAGTATTATGCAACATCGACTATATTTATTGTTCAAACATCATTCTGATTTACGTTGCTGAGAATTTTAATAAAGTTTCGAGAATAAAATCAATATTTGTATACCTATCATACATAAATTCTAAGTATCGGAGCAGATGGTGTCATTTCACCTGTCCCTGACTTCATTATTACTTTCCAGAAACTGACATTTTCTTACGTATCCATATTTTAAACGAAAACAATATGGTGCGCTGAATTGATTTATGTATATCAGAGGAAAATGGAAATAATTATAAATAAACGGAAAATGAAATTCACTGCAATGAAATATGATATTCCTTTGGCCATTTTATTGAACTATCTTCGGAGTACAGAGTTATTTTTAAAATTAATTATCTGTTGAAAATGTATATTAATTACGAATACAACTATAATGCTTGGCTTCTGATGTTTTACTCAACATCGATTACGAGTAACTGAATTTTTGTGGGATAATTAAAAATGTCGGTCTCCTCATTTGTGGAAGAAAGTTTTCTTTTCCTAGAAATTGATCCATTAAAGTATTCTCTTCGAAAAAAAAGGAAAACATTCTGAGAAATTGTTTGTTTATATCTGTTAAAGGTGCAAGCTACTTAAAAGTATGCTGCAGCTCAAACGGGATAGTAAGTTTAAGTCGATGTCCTATGTAACCTTTAGATCCTGACTGTCAAAGTGTATACCCACATACTAAGGTTAACCTCAAAATTTCTTAGTTTTGCACCGAATTGCATCCGGACACCATCTGTGTATCGGCTTCGTATCTTGTTTTCTTCTGTCGATATGCGAATTGTTTGGTCTATCCAAATTCAAAAATAAAAGATAAAACTGAATCGTTCTAATCATGGAAAACTCATTTTTATGCAAGCCTCTCCTAAAAGAGCTATTAAACTCAGTGCTGCCACTTTTCTATAATCGTAGCAAATTTGTTACATTTTTTTTTCTTTTGAGTAAATGCTACTGTGTTATGGTGTGGAGGCTTTTCTCAATTCCTGTTTACGTTCTTTTTATCCATGATTCCGTAGCATGTTCAGGAGAATTTAGAAGCAATGCATTCAGCTGTTGTTTTGTTGCCTATAACCCACAACTTTAAAAGTCAACTGGATAGTCTTGTGTGGTCTTGAGTGTAGTTCCCACAATACTAGACGGATTTCTCAATAGTTTACCGAGCTTAACCTAGTTGTTACTATTTTAAATAGTCTTCGCCTTCGTTATTGGCAGCTTTCCTTTGAATCCCCATCACGTAAGTCACCATTTTGGCCTCTCGTGTTCCCCTCTAGAAAGAATTGCTTTTGGAAGAAGGTAGGATGTAAGTGAAAAGTGGTTTAATTTGGGAATGGAGAGTCGGATTGCGTTGACAGATCAGAGAAATGTCCTGTGAACACCAGGAACTTCAAACTAAAACGTCGAAGAGAACTCTTCCCAGGTATTTCTATCTTAGCGACTGGTTCATATCCAGAGGAAGTGCTCGACACTTTCTTCCTCCCGTGAAGGTGCTTTATGTCACCAGTCCCAGTATGTAGGCACGTTTGTTTAGATTGATGTATCCGGTGTACAGACCTTCTGTTTTAAGTGCCTTCCACCCAGATCGAGCACCCTCTTTGCAGCTTTGCGAACGGCCTGGTATATACAGTCTAAAGTTGGTATGTCATGAGGTTGTCCATATTTCCTGCCCCATCTCGCATCCTCCGCGGCTGTTGCAGTGGCCAACTACCTACACCAGAGAGTTTGGGAAAAGTTACCAGGATATTGAATTTTTCCTGAATTCCTTCACCAATATCGAATTAGTTCTCTGAGTTGCTGGTTCCATTATGGCTGCTTGATAGTCAGAACAAATATTAATGCAGTTGCCTTGGGTTCCGGTACTGAGAAGTATTATAGTTCCACGCCCTAGAGTATAGCAAATAAGTATCTGACGGTTGGAATGATTGAGAGGTGGCGTTAAGCAATAGATTTAAGCAATTTTTGGCCAGAAGTTCATCGTTCAACTTATCACTTTGGTCATTAAAATTCGAATTCCGTAAAAACCTCTAAAGCTTTTCACCAGCCAATCTTATTACCGATTATAGCTAATAGTCCTTGAGATAATTAGAAACAATTTTTTTTATTATAAACTTACGGTCAACTCCATTAACCTCCGACCAAGTATCGATAAAAGAACCAAAAATTCCTGCCTCACAAGTTAATGTTGCCACTTAATTAGCATCGTTCTAACTCATTAACAACTTCATGGGCAACTTAAGCACCACCTGCACACTTAACTACACCTCTGCAAAAAGATTTTTATCTTTCGCTTTCCTTTTTATAAGGACTTTCCTTCGGGCAATCCAACCAACGAACAGTTTTACTAAAAAAATTTCACAGCAAATTTTATCTTATCTAAATTTTCTTGAAGGACATTAATTCGCTCAACTTATTTTCTAGACTTATTCACTCCTCCATCGTCCTCTTCAATGGGACACAATTTTTTTTTCAGTTTAAGTTCCACTTACAATCTTCCATCTTAAGGACTATTTTTCCACTCGTTCGTAGTTCGTAGAACTGAAAGAAGGAAAACCCTCGAACCGCAACCATTAAGATTGCACCGACTTGGATGGACTTGGTCAAGAGGAAAAGGGAATTCAATCAGTAAACGAAAAGAACCGTATTCGTCCTTCAATGTCGCGCAATCAATTTAAATAGAATTTTACCCAATTTCTCTCTCATCTCAGTCAGGATGTGTATATATATGTAAGGATACTCGAAAAGCCATTCACCGTGCAATTTCGTAAAACGAGAATAATCCAAAAAAAAAAGTTAGCATGTCAAAAGGCATCCTTGTGCTTCCAGTTTGTAAGGAGGTTGTGTCTATTAAGCAATGTCGAGTGGAGGAGAGAGATGGCCGACTCACTTGTATGATTGCAAGCGCATCTCCTTGAACTCTATATACAATGTACATACGTACACACATACATACATGTATGTGCAAATTCAACTTTTTTAATTTGAAAAATGTCCTTTTTTTCCGCTCTCCTTGTAGCTTACAGGAAATGTCAGACGACAGACGTCTTTTGCAATGCTGCCGGTGGTGCTGCACCCGAAGGTGGTCGCTTATCCGGACCGTGTGTGCCAAAGGAGAAACGTTGTGATGGCTATTTGGACTGTCGAAATGGTCGTGATGAAGAGGGCTGCACGGGGGTATCCTGCCGCCTAGATCAGTTTCGCTGTGCCAACGGACTGAAGTGTATCGATGCCACGTTGAAGTGCAATCATCGTGATGACTGCGGCGACAAATCCGATGAACAGGGATGCAGTAAGTGCCATTGTGCCATACTGTATACGATTAAATGAAAAAAAAAATCATTTCCTTTTCCAGATTTTCCTCCTTGCCACAATGGTCAGTTCCGGTGCACGAATGCCTTGTGTATACCAGCCAATTTCTACTGTGATGGGTACCATGACTGTGCGGACGAAAGCGATGAAGCGAATTGTACAGCAATAGCGTGTCCAGATAATAAGTTCCTGTGCCCACGAGGTGGTCCTGGTGGTTCACCTAAATGTATCCTAAAATCACAACTCTGCGATGGAAAACGTGACTGCGAGGATGGCAGTGACGAGGAAACTGCTTGTTGTAAGTTTCTGTACGTTGCACCTCTCTTTGCTTGACTTAATCCCATTCATCCTTCTAGCAATTGCGTCATGTCCAGCTCTGAGCTGCGAACACAAATGTGGTCCATCATTGACTGGCGGCGTGTGCTATTGTCGCCCTGGACAATCATTGGCCGCGGATAACCGAACCTGTGTGGATTTGGACGAATGTGCAGAATGGGGTCACTGTGACCAACTGTGCAAGAATACAGAAGGTTCCTACATTTGCAACTGTGCCACCGGCTACTCCCTGATCAATAATTCGAAGTGTATAGCTGCGGACGCGAATAACCTCGAACTGATCTTCGCTCATGATCGAGCGATCGTTCGCATGTCTTCGCATGGTAATGATCCTAGAACTGTGGCCAATGCAACAGCAGCTAGTGGTCTAGCTTTCCATTTTGGACGAAATGCTCTCTACTGGTCCGATACCAAAACGAGAAAAGTGCAATCTCTACCGTTAGATGAATTCAGTGGTGCGATCAATCCTCTAGACCTGACTCTTCCCGGAACATGGGCCCCTGTGGCATTGGCTGTTGACTGGGTCGGTGATAAGATCTACGTTGCGGACTTGGTTGGACAGAAGATCGATGTTTTCGAGTTGAGTGAGAACTGGCATGCCGTGGTATTGGGATCAAATCTTACCGGCCCCGCAGATCTAGCGCTGGATCCCACCTCTGGCCTCATGTTTGTCGCTGATGGAGGACAAGTGCTGCGAGCACATATGGATGGTACACACGCCAGGTCAATTGTATCAGAAGCAGCGTATAAGGCATCTGGTGTGACTGTTGATATCATCTCACAAAGGGTATTTTGGTGTGATTCCCTTCTAGACTACATTGAGACAGTGGACTATGAGGGTAATAATCGTGTGATGGTATTGAGAGGCCAGCAGGTGCCAAGTCCATCAAGATTGGCTCTCTTTGAGAACCGAATTTTTTGGACAGATGCAACAAAGCAGGGGATTATGTCTGTCGATAAGTTCGAAGGACCAGCTTCCATTCAGGTCACCTACAAGGCGAAAGATATCCGTGAGCCAAAGGCTATAATTGCTGTGCATGCTTTGAGTCAGCCGAGAGTATCAAATCCCTGTGGCAACAACAATGGCGGATGTAATCACATGTGTATTGTGACTGCAGTTAAGGGAGCTCCAACAGGCTTGGGCTACCGTTGTGCCTGCCATACTGGCTATCAACTGCAAACGGACCTGAAGAACTGCAGGATTGTCCGTGAATTCTTGATGTACTCCCAGCAACGCTTCATTAAAGGAAAAGTATTAGATCCTGTCATAGAGGGCTTCAGCGATGCTATCCTTCCAGTGGTCTCGCGAAGAGCGCGTTTTGTTGGACTCGACTTCGACTCTCGTGATGAATTCATTTACTACTCCGACGTGCTCCAGGATGTCATCTATCGAGTTCATCGTAATGGAACCGGCCGTGAGATAGTATTGGCCTCGCAGAATGAAGGAGTTGAAGGACTCGCAGTGGATTGGGCTTCCAAGAACTTGTACTACATAGACAGCAGGAAGGGTACGTTGAATGTCCTCTCAACCCGAAATGTCACCCACAGACGAACGCTGCTGAAGAATTTGAAGAGACCCCGTGCCATAGTTGTCCACCCGAATCGAGGATTCATTTTCTTCTCCGAATGGGACCGTCCGGCGAACATCACTCGAGCTAACACTGATGGAACCAATCTCTTAGTCTTCAAGAATGTGACTCTGGGTTGGCCAAATGGCTTATCGATCGACTTTAAGGCTGATCGTGTATACTGGTGCGATGCGCTGCTCGATCATGTCCAGCATTCCAATCTTGATGGTACAGACATTAAGACAGTCAACTCACGTCTAGTGCGACATCCATTTTCAATTGTCATCCACAACGAATGGATGTACATCACTGACTGGCGGTTGGATGCCATAATACGTTTGCACAAGCTGACTGGAGAGCAGGAGGAGATGATGGTGCGAGAACCACAAACGAATCGATTGTATGGCGTGAAGGTCTACAGCAGGGATGTTCAGAAGATCGAAGACAAGCAGCCATGTCACCTTATCAACGGAGGATGTGAAAAGATTTGCTTTGCTGTGCCAAGGAATGATTCGGACGGTGAACTCAAATCTAGGTGTTCATGTCCATATGGAGAACGTTTGGCCGATGATGAGATGTCTTGTGTGGCAGATCCAACAGCTGAACCTCCAGTTCAGGCATGCCCGAACTCCTGGGACTTTACGTGCAACAACCAGAGATGTATTCCCAAATCGTGGGTCTGCGATGGTGATGATGATTGTCTGGACAACAGCGATGAAGAACAGAACTGTACAAGTAAGTTTGATCCTTAAATCAATTCTAAACCCAGACTAATGCCTTTTCTTTCAGAACCAACCTGTGGCTCCAATGAATTCCAGTGTAAATCTGGCCGCTGTATCCCTCTTAACTTCCGATGTGACCAGGAGAACGATTGCGGAGACAACTCTGATGAGTTTGAGTGCGGAAACGTAACCTGTGGATCAGCCCAGTTTGCATGTGCCAATGGACGATGCATCCCGAACATGTGGAAGTGTGACAGTGAGAACGATTGTGGAGACAGTTCCGATGAAGGAGATTTCTGTGCCGAAAAGACCTGCGCTTACTTCCAGTTCACGTGTCCACGTACTGGACACTGTATCCCTCAGAGCTGGGTTTGTGACGGCGATGATGATTGCTTTGACAAACAGGACGAGAAAGATTGCCCACCGATCACATGTTTGGCTAATCAATTCAAGTGTGCGGACCTGCGGCAGTGTGTTGAGGAGTCCTACAAGTGTGATGGTATACCGGACTGTAACGATGGCAGCGATGAACTGGGCTGTCCCTCGACAGGACCCAATCAGTGTAATATGGAGAAACACTTCCGCTGCAAGGGCTCTGGTTTTTGTATACCAATTTCCTGGCATTGTGATGGTTCTAACGATTGCAGTGATCATTCCGATGAGGAGGACTGTGGACAAATCTCTTGCGCTCCGAACTTCTTCAAGTGTAACAACTCCAACTGTGTTTTCAAGGCTTATATCTGCGATGGTAAGGACGATTGTGGTGATGGTTCTGATGAGAGCTCCATGCATGCTTGTGTGGCGCCACCATTCAAGTGCCCACATGGTCAGTGGCAATGTCCTGGAGTGACCGAAAGATGCGTAAATATAACTTCAGTGTGTGATGGCTCTCCGGACTGTCCAAACGGTGCGGATGAAGGCGAGGGCTGCGATCTAGCCGAGTGTCAACATCAAACCGGACTCTGTACAAGTGGATGCCAAAAAACACCTCTAGGAGCAATGTGCATCTGTCCACCGGGATCTGAACTCGCAGTTGATGGATATACATGCGATGACTCAAATGAATGCGATCCACCAGGCTTATGCTCACAATCTTGCACCAATACTAAAGGCTCTTACTTCTGTTCCTGCACAGATGGATATATTCTCGATGTGGATAAGCAGCACTGCAAGGCGGTGAATCACTCCGCAGCCTTCCTCATCATTTCGAACCGTCACTCAATCTTGGTGGCCGATCTAAAGGAACAGGGATTGGAAAGGGTTCCCATCATTGTAGAAAATGTAGTGGCAACAGCATCGAACATGCACACAGGTACGATCTTTTGGAGTGACATGAAACTGAAGAAGATTTCGCGGTTAGACCGTGGAATGGAACCTCAAGAGATCATCACAACTGGCCTGGATCTAGTCGAAGGATTAGCCTATGACTGGGTGGGACAGAATCTCTACTGGTTAGACAGCAAACTGAACACAATTGAAGTTTCCTCGGAAAATGGTTCAAATCGATTAGTCCTGGTAAGAGAAAACATCACACAGCCCCGTGGTATGTGTCTGGATCCCAGTGCCGATGCTAGATTCATTTTCTGGACAGATTGGGGCGAGAATCCTCGCATCGAACGAATTGGAATGGATGGAACCATGCGCGAAACGATTATCAACACAAAGATCTACTGGCCAAACGGTCTGACGCTGGATATCGCAACGAAGAGGGTCTACTTTGCCGATTCCAAGTTGGATTTCATCGACTTCTGCTACTACAACGGAACTGGACGTCAGCAGGTGCTAGCGGGTAGTCACTATCTTCTGCATCCGCATTCGTTGTCACTCTTTGAAGACACTCTATACTGGACCGATCGTCAACTGAACAGAGTCCTCTCGGCGAACAAATTCCGTGGCCAGAACCAAACTGTTGTATCGCATCTTATCAGTCAGCCTCTCTCGATCCATGTGCATCATCCATCGTTACAACCAATGTATGAGAATCCATGCGTGAAGGCGTCCTGTCAGCATTTGTGCCTGTTGAGTCCTAGCGCCAAAGAGGGTTACTCATGCAAGTGCAAGCCAGGCTACAGACTCCTATCTGAAGGTCGCTGCGTGGAAGAAGAGAATCCGTTCCTCATGGTTGTAAAGGGTACACAGATTGTGGACATCCCATTGAATGGTGGTGACGCTAGAGCGGGATCGTTGGCTCCTGTGATAGGAATTGACAGCAGTACTGGTCTCGACTTTGATCGCAAAGGTGAAACACTCTTCTGGGTGCAAGGACGCGAAGACGACGATGAAAACTGCACGATTTTCACAACACCCTATGGAGGCGGCAATAAGACGCAGTTCCTCACCATGGACTCGGGTATTGTGGGCGCTCCATACACAATCGCCTTCGATTGGCTTGGAAGGAATCTGTATATGGGCAATAGAGTTGCTAGCAACATTGAAGCAGTCCGTGTGGATGGTAAGATCAAGTTCCGCACAATTGTGCTGGCCAATGATGGCAACCGTACATCTGTATCGAAACCGAAAGCTATAACTCTGGATCCTATCGATGGAAAGCTCTTCTGGATCGATGAAGGCGGATTTGGAGTACCGGTGAAGATCGGTAGAGTTAACATGGCTGGTACAAATTCAGTGATCCTCAAGGAGGATATTGATCGTCCGGAGAGTATAGCGTTGGACACTGACAAGAAGCAGATTTACTACAGTACTCAATTCCCACCGACAGTATGCGCCATGGACTATAATGGTGAGGATCATCGAACTATCTTGTCAGAAGAGAATGCGATCGCAAGGCCAAAGAGCCTTGGTGTTCTCGATTCGCGACTGTACTACTTGGACCCTGTCTATGAGAAAATTGTGAGAGTCGATCTACCCCGAGGGGACAACCCTAAGGTTATCGTGGACAACGAACCGGATCTAAAGAACATGATGATCTACAAGAAACGATCAATGATGCAACACCCTTGTCAGACAAGTAATGGTGGATGTGAGCACCTGTGTATTCCCGATGAGGGATCCTCAAGGACTTGTGCATGTGGAATTGGCTATAGGAAGGAGAATGACATCAATTGCGTGGCTTACAAGACATTTGCTGTGGTATCCCAATTAGATGTGACCCGTGGCTACAGTTTGACCGACAGTTCTGAGGCTATGGTTCCGATCAGTGGATCTGGACATCATATTCTCCATGTCGATGTGGTCTTCCGAGAGCAATGGATCTACTGGGCTGAATACAATCGTGGCTACTGGAACGGTATTTTCCGCACGCGACCAAATGGCACTGAACTGCAACACATCATCAAGGACGGAATTGGCAGCAACGGCATTCGAGGAATAACCATCGATTGGGTAGCAGGAAACTTGTACTTTACTAACGTCTTCCCGCATGAAAACTACGTCGAGGTCTCTTGGTTGGATGGAACAAATCGTAAAATCCTTGTAAAGACCACGAATGATGCTCCAAGGGAATTAGCTGTGAATCCAATTAAGAGACTCCTGTACTGGATTGACTATGGACAATATCCACGAATCGGAAAAGCCTACCTTGATGGATCAAACTGGACACCGGTGGTTACTTCAGGCATCTCAAATCCTCGCGACTTGACAGTAGATATGTTAACCCACGATGTTTACTGGGTCGATTCTAAGTTGGACACGATTCAAAAAATTTCCTATTCCGGTGGAAACCGACAAATCATTCGTCGCAACCTGCCGAACCCCATGGGTATTGCCGTATACCTTGGTGACGTATACTGGGTTGACCGCAATCTAATGACCGTGTTCAAGGCATCCAAACTGCCAGGAAATAACTCTATGCCAGAGAGAGTTCGCACAAATCTGCAGAAACTACGGGATATCGCGATCTACAACATCAACAATCAGCCCCCAGATGAGAGTAATCCTTGCGCACGACTTGGAAACGGTGGATGTGACCAGCTTTGCTTTAGCTTCCCACCAGATGCGTCGAGCCCCTCGAGGTTGAACTTTAAATGCGACTGTGCTACAGGAAAACTGAATGCCGATGGTAGGAAGTGTGAACACGTCAACGAATACTTGGTCTTCGCCACAAGAACCGAAATCCGAGCAGTGAATCTGGATCCCAGATCCACTCAAGTACCTTTCCCGCCAATGATAAATCTAACAAACGTGGTTGGTGTCGACTTTGACTACGCAGACAATCGACTTTTGTACACACAAATCCGTCCATGGGCCAAGATCGCTTACACAAAGGCAAATAGCCCGTCTCTTGATGACGTGACTGTGGTTCTAAATAAGGGCATCAACCCAGAAGGTATTGCATATGATTGGACACAAAACAAGATTTACTGGACAGACAGCTCGAATAACTCCATTTACGCCATGAATCTCGATGGAACTGAGTTAGTAATGATCGCAAGAGTAGAGCGCCCAAGAGCCATTGTCTTAGATCCCTGCAATGGAACACTGTTCTTCACCGATTGGGGAAGATTTGGAACTTCAGGAAAGATTTTCAAGACCACAATGGCTGGATCATTAAAACGAGCAATAGTCGATAAGGAACTGTCCCAACCCAGTGGTCTGGCGATTGATTATGACGATCGGAAGCTCTATTGGACCGATGCAGTGCGGGAGAAGATCGAACGAGCAAACCTAGACGGAAAGGATCGAGAACTACTGGTAGCTGCTACAATCTACCCATTCGCAATCAGTGTCTTCCGAAACTACATCTACTGGACTGATCTACAGCTGCGTGGTGTGTACCGTGCTGAGAAACACACTGGTGCCAACATGGTCGAAATAGTGAAACGTCTCGAGGACTCTCCACGTGACATCAGAGTATACAGCATGGAGCGTCAAAAGTGTCAAGTGAATCCATGTCTGATCAATAACGGCGGCTGTGCCCAAAGTTGTCACCCGGCTCCGAATGGCAAGGCCGAATGCAAATGCGATGACAACTCAAAACTTGTCAATGAAGGCCGAATGTGCGCTCCAAGAAATAACACCTGCGAGGCTAGCAAGTTCTATTGTCAAAACGGGAAATGCATCTCCCGAATGTGGTCATGCGATGGAGACGATGATTGTGGTGACAACTCCGATGAGGATCCAAACTATTGTGCATTCCACTCGTGCTCGTCTAATGAATTCCGTTGCAACAATGGCCGGTGTATTTTCAAGTCGTGGAAGTGCGATCACGAAAATGACTGCAAGGACGGTTCCGATGAGGTTGGTTGCACCTATCCACCATGCGTTGATGGTGAGTTTACATGCACCAATGGACGATGCATCCCAATGGCACAAGTCTGTAATGGAGTCAATGACTGCAAGGATAACGCTACGTCAGATGAAACCCACGAACGCTGCCCAACGAACACAACATGTCCACCGAATCATCTCAAATGTGAAAAGACAAACATCTGCGTGGAACCCTACTGGCTCTGCGATGGTGACAACGATTGCGGCGATAATTCAGATGAAGATCCTCTACATTGCGGACAGAGAACTTGTCCGCAAAATAGTTTCCGTTGTCCAAATCATCGTTGCATCCCTGCGACATGGTACTGTGATGGTGATGACGATTGTGGTGATGGTGCTGATGAACCGCCAGAGTATTGCAAATCAGAAGGAAGAACATGCTTTGGGGATCTGTTTACGTGTGATAATGGAAATTGTATTCCAAGGATTTACATTTGTGATGGCGACAACGATTGCTTGGACAACAGTGATGAGGACAATAGACATCAGTGCAGTGAGTATTAAAAGAGAGGTTGTGGGTACCGCAAGGATCTAATTTGTTTTATTTTTAGACGACCGTAAGTGCGATGAAGAGACCGAGTTTACGTGCGTGGAAAACAAGGCTTGGGGACGTGCCCAATGTATTCCGAAGAAATGGATTTGCGATGGCGATCCAGATTGTGTAGATGGAGCTGACGAGAACACAACACTGCACAGTTGCTCGACACAGCAGCCGTGTGCTGAGGATATGTTTACCTGCGGCAACAACCGGTGTATCAATAAGGTAAGAGAAGAGAATTTGATTTTGTCCACACTCCCCTTCTATTTCTAACTCCCTCTTGTATTCCAGGGTTGGGTATGTGATCACGACAACGATTGTGGTGACGGAACCGATGAAGGCAAATTCTGTAATTCCAAGTACAAGACGTGCTCACCACAAGAGTTCACATGTCAGAACTTCAAGTGTATCCGCAACCAGTACAGATGTGATGGCGAAGACGATTGCGGCGATCACTCTGACGAGGTTGGGTGTAAAAAGGAGAATGTCACCTGTCCTGCGGGACAATTCACATGTACGAATGGCCAATGTATTGACTACCACCTGGTCTGTAATAAGGTTGCCGACTGCACGGACGAGTCTGATGAACCGGCTCATTGCAATGTGGACGAATGTGCAAAGGTCGAGATCCACCAATGTGGCCATAAGTGTGTAGACACACTTACTAGCTACTACTGTGATTGTAACCAAGGTTACAAGTGAGTATATGATGACCAACTCCAACTATTCAAATCTAATTGTTTCCACTTTTGTAGACTCCTAGCCGATGGCAAAGCCTGTGCGGATATAGATGAATGTCTGGAGACTCCAGGCGCCTGTTCACAACACTGTTCCAATACACCAGGAAGCTACTATTGCAAGTGTGACGAACGCTACTATGAACGTCAAATCGATGAGCACACGTGCAAACGCAAGGATAACGACACAGCTTGGCTGATCTTCACCAACAAGTATTACGTGAGGAATATGTCTTTGGACGGCAAGCAGTACAATCTAATGCATCAGGATCTAATGAACGTGGTCGCATTGGACTTTGACTTCCAAGAGGAGTACATGTACTTCTGTGATGTGACGGCAAAGACCATTTTCCGATCAAAGTACATCGATTTGGATGAGAAGCCAGCGAGAGAGGCAGTTATTCGTCATGATTCACATGGTTTGGAGGGAATTGCTGTGGACTGGGTGGGTAGGAAACTCTACTGGTTGGATAGACACTCAAAGAATCTGGATGTAGCTGAATTGGACGGAACTAAGCGAAAAACACTGCGAAGTGGCGTTGTGGATCCTCGAGCAATAGTGGTACATCCTGGAATCGGTTACCTATACTTCACATCCTGGCATCTCCAGGCATATATTGCAAAGATGGGCATGGATGGCTCCAATTTCACACGAATTTTGACATGGGAAGATGACATTGCTTGGCCAAATGCTCTGGCTATTGATTACTTCACCGATCGAATTTACTGGGCCGATGCTCATTTGGATTACATCGCCTATGCTGACTTGGAGGGACGACACAGGCATATAGTGTTGTCAGGAGCTCAAGTGCCACATGTCTTTGCGATTTCGCTATTCGATGATTACCTCTACTGGACCGATTGGAATTTAAAGGCAATTTTGAGAGCAAACAAGTTTACTGGCAAGGAACTGACCACCTTGCGGAATACAACCCACCGACCCTACGACGTACATATCAATCATAGACTGAGACAGGTTCCGTATACGAATCCATGCGGCAAGACCAATGGTGGATGCTCACACCTTTGCCTAATTTCACCACCAGCCGAGTCCACATATTTGAACATTGAGGGTTACATTGAGGAAGGAGCTCCAAGCTATAAGTGTGCGTGCCCGAATCAATTCTACTTGGCGAGGGATAGTAAAACTTGCATCGCTAACTGCACCGCTGGACAGCATCGTTGTGGAGGAGATGATGAGAAGTGTATACCGTGGTTCTGGAAATGTGACGGTGAGAAGGATTGCAAAGATGGTTCGGATGAACCGTCTACGTGTCCCGCTCGCCATTGTCGTGCCGGAACATTCCAGTGTAAGAATACGAACTGTACACCTTCGGCAACAATTTGTGATGGATCTGACGACTGTGGTGATGGAAGCGATGAACAGAACTGTGATTTGCCTTGTCCTGACTCGGACTTCAAATGTAAGGCCAGTGGTCGGTGTATCCTGGACAGTTGGAGATGTGACGGTGATGCCGACTGCAAGGATGGAAGCGATGAAGATCCCGCTGTGTGTCGTAAGTAGAATTTAGGAGCACGGTATTCCAATCTTAAGTGGTAACTCCTTTTACAGATAAACGAACTTGTGATCCCGAAACAGAGTTTAGCTGCAAGAATGGACGCTGTATACCCAAGCTGTGGATGTGTGACTTCGACAACGATTGTGGTGATGATTCGGATGAGCCAGCTTATATGTGCCGCCAGAGGAATTGCACAACCGGATGGCAGAGATGTCCAGGACAATCAAACTACAGATGCATTCCCAAGTGGCTGTTCTGTGATGGTAAGGACGATTGTCGCGATAATAGTGATGAATTGCCAGAGAACTGTCCCAAATGTTCGTCGGAAACAGATTTCAAATGCGGCAATAACCGTTGTATTCCAAAGTAAGTCTAGATTCTTTCTTTTGATTTTTTCCAAAGCCCTAACGCTTTCCCTATCTCTTCGCAGACAATGGATGTGTGACTTTGCCGACGACTGTGGTGATGGAAGTGATGAAGTAGACACCCTTTGCAAGGGCAACTACCGTGAGTGCTCAGAATCCGAATTCCACTGCAACAATGGCAAGTGTATCTCCTCACGTTGGCGTTGCGATCATGAGGATGATTGTGGCGACAACACTGATGAACTGAACTGTGAGGGTTACCAGTGCAAGAATGGAACATTCCAGTGTTCATCAGGACACTGTATCGCATCGTACTTCCGTTGTGATGGAGACCGTGATTGCAGGGACATGTCTGATGAGATAGGTTGTCCACCACGCTTCCCAGGAGGACGCTACTGCCCAGAATCTCGATTCCAGTGCGCTAATAACTTGTGTGTATCACCATCTGACCTCTGTGACGGTACCGATGATTGTGGTGATGGAACTGATGAGGATCCAAAGGTTTGCTCTAACTTCAACTGTGATACTTTGAGGCGATTCCAATGTGCCAACCACCGATGCGTGGCTAGGTATCAAATTTGCGATGGAGTAGACAATTGTGGAGACGGATCGGATGAGAACAACATGACACTGTGCGCTACCAAGCAGAGACCATGTGATCTGTACACACAGTACCAGTGCGCCAATAAGAACTGCATTGAGAGATCGCAGGTTTGTGACTATTCCGATGATTGTGGTGATGCATCTGATGAGCTGGGTTGTCATGAGAGTAGCTCATGTTCGGAACTGACCCGTGGAGGTTGTGAGCATCATTGCCACAATTTGACAGATGGTGGATATATATGTGCTTGTTACCCGGGCTATATCATATCCAAGGACAGTAAGAAGCGATGTGATGATATTGATGAGTGCACAACAAGGACCCACACCTGCAGTCACCAGTGTCATAACTTGAACGGAACATACTCCTGCTCATGTCGGGATGGATTCAGGCTCGTTGATGGTATGTCTGGTGTATGCAAGGCAGAAAAGGACGATGTGGTGTTGGTATTCGCAAATGGACCGGAAATACGAGGACTCGACCTGCAGAAACATGAAGAATTCGATGTTGTGGCCGCCGAGAAGCGTATTGAAGCTTTGGATTACGATGCAGAGGCACAGATCATCTTCTGGGCGGACAGCTATGACAAGACTATAAAACGATCGTACATGGTGAATGCCCTGGATGGACAAGCAAAGATTGGCTTTGCGCAAGACCTAAACATGAAGGGTGGATCGAAACCGACAGCTGTAGCTGTGGATTGGTTGGCTGACAATCTCTACTGGACGGAAGTTGATAGGACTGGTTCCAAGCCCCGGGGACGAGTAATGGTCGCGAAAACAGACGGGCGATACAGAAGAGCCGTAGTCAGTGCTGGATTGGAGATACCCACCGCGATAGCAGTTGATCCTCAATTAGGTAGAATGTTCTGGGCCGATGCTGGATCAGCTCCAAAAATAGAAGTATCATGGATGGATGGATCAAAACGACGACCATTGATCACTGAAGCCATTCGTCATCCTGCCGGACTAACAATCGATTACTCACAAGATCACGTCATCTACTGGGTTGACTCGAAACTTAACACTATTGAATCCAGTCGTCCCGATGGATCGCAGCGAAAGACGATCACCAAGGGTGAACAATTGCGTCATCCAATTTCATTAGACATCTTTGAGTCAAGTATGTACTGGGTCACCCGCGATAGTGGCGAGCTGGTACAACAAGACAAATTCGGCCGTGGAGTGCAAGTGATCGTACAGAGAAATTTAGTTAATCCGTCCGGTTTAAAGGTATACCACGAGAAACGCTATAACACTTCCCTACGCAATCCATGCTACGAAAGCAGTTGTTCTCACTTATGTCTTCTTGTGCCTGGCGGTCGCCGTTGTGCTTGTCCAGATAATTCTGGCCCACTTCCATCGCACCGATCGACAGCCGAGGTCATTTGTGATGCTCCAGCTGAACGACCACGAGCCTCACCAAGGGTATGCCCATGCCAAAATGGAGGTCTTTGTCGAGAGAATGAGCACGGTGATTTAGAGTGTGAATGTTTGCCTGAGTTTAATGGGGATCATTGTGATCGTGCTGTTGGAGGATCATTCGGACCCGGTGGTGGTAATGTAGCCGCTGTTGTTGTTCCGGTTATGGTCATACTGTTGGTGCTATTAGCCGCCGGTGGAGTCTGGTATGTGATCAGGAAGAAACCATTGTAAGTAATCTCATAGATCCTTAAATCTATACAGTTTAACAATATTATTCTAATTATAGTGGAAAATTGGCACGACTGCCAACCCTTTCATCATCACAAAGTGTAACGTTCCGTCATGGAACGAATGTTGAATTTAATGCACCTGGTTTCCAGAATATGCCACCGCCAAGTGAAGTTCCACCAATCGATAGTTATAATTTGCAAACAGTGAATAGCAACAAGACGCGTGATTTCTCGAATCCTATGTACGATGCCGTACAGTCGGGAACCACCACAGATCCAACACTTGGTAATGGATCAGGTAAGAATGTAAAGACCTTTTCTTTTAGTAAATGGAAATGGTGGTAGACTTGGCGAATTGTTCAATCCACTTCAACGATCTTATCAACTATCAGCTTAAGCCACTTGACTTTACAATTAAATTAACCATAATCGATGAACTACATATTCTAAACTGGTTTCCAATGTCTCATGATCGAATTAGGCGCTTCTAAGACACCAGCATTTTGTTCAATTCATTTGGCAGGTATCAAGTAAAAAGAAAGAATTCAGGACTTAACAGGATGCAGAGGAGATCAGATCCCATTTGTTTTAGAACTTCGGGAGTTAGTAAATCTTGCGTACAGTCGGGAGATAACAAGTTAAATAACTAATGACCAAAAATGTACCCTTGAGGACCGCCATTTTGTTCGCGAGACACAATGCTATAATGCCATTGTGAATATCCTTCAACAATCATTCAATGTGAAGCCACTATTCTCAGATCTCATCCATACGTTAAAGGGATATGGACGGAAAAATTAAGATTATGTGATCCAGAAGATAAAGACGCTTCCTTCCACCGACATCATACAATCATTATTAATTTGTTTATAAAATAACTGAAATCACTTACTAGAACTATGTATTTCCAGTTGTTTCCTTACAATACCGACTGGCAGAAAAATTCGTTCGCAGATAGACTAGATTTTTAGCTAATTCAGCATAAACTGAAAAAAACTCAAATAGAGCGTGGTGCGGACTTACCTTTTTGTTTAACATCTTAGATATGATGCCTTAAGATACGTTTGCAGATATTGAACAGAAATTAGGTCTTAAAAGCGAATCTTTACAAAAATATGTGGTTAAATACAGGCAGGAGCTTAGCTTGAATTAAATCAAAAAATCATTTGCTTTTTACTAAAGTTTGACTTAACTTTCATATTGAATACTTTTCACAAACCCAAGCACGTTGCTAACTTTAATTTTTATTCCAGGAATCTATGAAGTTCCCAACGATGTCAATTCAAAATTGAAACCAGTCGGACCATTTACCGAGCCAGTATCAGCAATATTAGCGCCCAGCAGTATAACGCACAAGTCATCACCGCAATTGCAATTGCGTACCAGGGAACTGGATCCATCAGCGGATACCGGAAAAGATACGCAATACCTTGTTGAAGAGGATAAGTCTGAATGCTGATATTAAATTAAACTTTTGCAATCTTCCCGCCCTCCCCCTCTCCTACCACATCACAACACAAACAAAGACATTTACACAATTTTTACCGCCTTTTGCTATTACCTAAAGACCACACAATTAAAATTCGACCTGTCCAATGTAGAATATCTCACAACTGCATACTTCCGGCTGCCATTTTAAATGTGACAACAAAAAAAGATGTTGAATGAGAAAGAAAAAAAAAACTCCTATTTTGATGACAATATTGAGACATACATATGATTGAAAATCTTATCACTAAAAGTATATTTTACACAAAAATGAAAGTATTTTTATAAACATTCCAAAAGAAAACGAACATTCCTCCCCGCCACTGCTGCTGCTGGAACTTGCAATGACCTCAAAACATGTTTCGTCCGTTAAGCGTTTTTTGTTTTTATTAAAAAGAAAAAAAAAAACATTTTTTTTTTAAATAAAATGTAAAATTTAAAAGAAAATATATATCTAACATTCAAATCAAAGCAATATTTTTTAAGACATTATTTATATTTAAAATCCTTTAATGTTAAATTTTATAAAAAAACAAGCGTTAAACAAATTGGCTAAAAAGCTAAGCTTTTAAGTTAATAATTATAAAAAAAAGAAAGACAAACACAATAAAAACAAAATCACGCATTGCAATTTGTTATACATATTTTTTTTTTTTTTTAAATGTTAAGCATATTATAGTTTTTAATCAATTATGTTGAATATTAAATGAAAAAACAAAGGGTATAAGCTTCTTAAAATATTGCTTCTCCTATTCTCTTTCTTTATTTTTTAATTATTTTCTTTATAATTTTAAAACGAATGTTCTTTATTGTAGTTAAAGTTTAAAATAAACAAAAAAAAAACGATTAGCAAATAAAATTAGAGAAAAATATACATATTAAACATTGAAAAGAAAGAAAAAAAACCAATTAAACTAAAGTAAAGAAAAAAAAACACGAACAAACTAAATATATTTATATATAGAGAGAATAATGTATAAAGTTTAAAAAAAATAAATTAATAAAGAGAGAGAATTTTATATATTTTTATATGACGAAAACAAAAAAAAAAAAACGAACAAAACTGAGAAGATGATGAGCCATTTTGAAAAAAAAAAACAAAACAAGCTAAACACTATTGTTAAAAAGTAATAAAGAAGCGATAAATAAAAACAAAAAAAAAAAAAATATTTATGTAAAAATTGTAAAAAAGGAAATAATAAACGAGAAGAAAAGAAAAAATATATCACTTTAATGAAAAAGAAAAATTCAACAAACCATAAAGTGTAATTTAATGTTTAGTTTTATTATTTTAATTTGTTTGCTTTTTATTTCTCTTGTTTAATAATCAATTAATTTTAAAGAGTTTTACTTTATGATGTTTTCTTTTTTTTTTTGTTTTCTTGCAACGCTTGAGAAAACACGTAAGAGTATTTTATTTTTCTTTTCTTTTCTTGTAAATTTGTTTATCGATGAAAAAATTCATTTAGTAGTTTTTATTTTTATTTTATTTTTGTCAAATATTATAATTACAACTTTTATAGTTATATATGCATATATATATATATATATAAAAACAAATGAGAAAAATAAATGGTTGTTAGGAAGTTATACATTAAAACTTTATTTAAAAAAATATATATGTTATTGTATTATTTTCGTTAAACTTTTCTGATACCTTTTTTTTCTTTCAAGATAATTTTTTTATTCTTTTATGTAGTTGCATGTTAATAAAATAAAGACAAGGGTGTGCGGAAGAGGCTGCTTGCGTAGTACGATTAAACTGACGGACAGGCAGGACACAACTATAGATAGCATCCGAACAAATGTGATGGAAATATCGGCACCGATAAGCATCCAAAATTCCGACGAAGAAATATAGTTGTTAAGTCACCGATCAATCTACATGCCTGACGCTGGACACAGTCTAATATACTCAGTCAAGTTACGGGAGCTTCCGTCCAAACATATGAGTTGTATTCGAGTTTCGGACGAATGTAAACTTTATTGATAGTAGCCATTCCTCTTGAGGAATCCACTTTTCTCACCTTTGAAAATTTGATGATTCCAGCGAAGGTCTGGAATAAATTGTATAACAAGCATTGACAAGCTCCATTCATTTTTAGTTTGGCTGCATTAATATCCCGCTTCAGAGGCAGGAGACATAGCTGGGGTTTTGACGAATTGAATTCACCTCGGATTTTCACACCCCAGTTGATGATTGCATCAATATCGGAGTTGAACTCGGTAGACTTCACAGACGTGGAGTCGCCAGGATCGGCTGGACGTACGCGAGTTTACAAATGACAAGTGGAAGAGCTTATGTAGAGGTTTAGCCAGGGTAGAAGAACACCTTTTCAAAACAAGAGGACGGATTCCATCTGGACCTGAAGATTTGTTACTGTTGAGATCTTTTAGGACTCGACCTACTGAGCGAGTTTAGCCTAAGTTTGAGTAGTAGACAACATGCATACAGAGCTGGCAGGTCTACGGAAACAGTGCTACACCAGGTGGTACGCGTTGCGGAAGAGAACATGAATACCGGAGGCATCGAAATGACCATAATAATGGATATTGAAGGTGCCTTCGAAAGGCGAAAAGGGTGCTTCATCAGTGCAAACATATGCGTCAGTTGTATGGTGGCAGAAAGCCACCCAGAAAACTCTAAAGAAGCAATTAGATAGAGTCCAACGTCTGGCATGTTTAGGGATCGCGGGTGCAATACGGACGACACCAACATGGACATGAAATAAAAAGAGTGCGAGTTACCGAAAGGTATCACAAAACTCTCATTGGAGAAGAAGATTGGTGATATAATCATCTGTACGGATGGGTCCATGATGGATGGCAGAGTGGGGGCAGGTATCTTCTCAGAAGAACTGGAACTAGCCTGTCATATTAGTTTGGGGAAATATATCTCAGTCTATCAAGCCGAGATGATTGCTCTTTTGCATGCGTTGGATCACCTGAAAGAGGGTCAGGTCGAGGGTAGATCCAAACAGATATCAATACATCACTGGCATTGGAATGTGCTCATAAGCTCAATGAGTGCACATCTCGAAATGTGATGACGATGCTCTGGGTTAGAGGGCACGTAGGGACTGAGGGGAACGAAAAGGCGGACTATCTGGCTAAGCAGGGGTCAACCTCGGAGCTCTCTGGTCCAGAACTATAAGCTGCAATTGGCAGAGGGATGGGACCTGATTAGCTACTGAGCTGCGGCGGAACACCAGAGAAGGTGGTCAACCGTGGAAGGTTGCAGGTAGGCGAAAATGGCTATTAAAATGCCGATTGGCACCACTCACAGAGAGGCTCTAAGCTTAGGGCGAAGAACACTGAAATGGGTGGTAGCGTTATCTACAGGTCATGGGAATTTCGGGTATCACCTAAAGAAGATGGGTCTTCTGAAGGACGACACCTGGGAACTACATATGTCGTATCTGTCTATGTCTAGTATCTGTCAAGGTGGAATTCGCAGCGAACATAGCTGGCAGCAGATAGGCTTTCTCTTGGGAGTCAGTGTTGTTTTAATCGTTGTGGACAAAAGCTAGAATAGCCGAAGAGGCAAAGCCTTCGATTCTTTTAACGAAAGACCAAAAAGATTTACTGTCTTTAGAATATTGCAGTATTTTTTGCCTCACTTTTTGGTCTCGTAGTAATTTTGCACACTTTGAGAATTGAGTTACAGTCATTTCTAGTCCATTAATAAGACTTCGGTTTTCCTCAGAAGGTGTTTGGTGCCATAACGCAAAAGCCTCTTCGCTCGAGAGAAAAATACTACGTCTGAAAACACATCCTGTAGTAGCAGCTTTATCAGCAAACTCTGTAAGAACTTTTCAGTGATGTGGATGACACTTTGACTAGCTGAGCCGCATCAAGTGAGTCAGTTGTAGACCTTTAATTGTAATCCGATATTCTATACGGCAACGTAGATTAAACATTTGATATCAAGAAAAATCTATCGTGAGCGACTGAAAGTTGAATCTAAATAACTGGGATCGGTGAAGATTGGAGGCTGCGTCTTATATTCTTCACCCGAATGAAACGCACCAAATGGTTAATGCCGTATTCGAAAGTTGTATGTACATATATGTATTCATATATTATTGGAGAGATTTTGAACCAGACAGACACAGTATTGGGTCCCTTTTCGTCTCTTTTCCTGTTTGTCTGACAATATATATGTTAATTTTCACTGGTTTTCTGCTTCGAAAATTGAGTTTTATCTGTGTATATTATTGATTGAGATGGACTGCACATTAGAATACCTTTACCTATGCTCTGCACTCTGAAGATGTTAAAAGGCAAGAAGTCAATGACAATTGCCGCTGAGCTGGCCTGTTCGTTCTTTACTACAGGATTTTGAGAACCATAAGGTGACGTACGGTACCCCTACTACTTACTTATGTATCCTGTCACCTCACATGATAGAGAATCAGGCCTTTTGTTGGACTCAGAAAAAATCAGAGAGCGAACTAAGATAACGTATTCATAGGTCTTTGGGACATATTTAATTATATGAAAATAACTGCTCGCATCAAAAAAAATCTAGTAAACTTCAAAGAGCCCTAGAAATCGTAAAATCTTATCTTATATAGCATTGTACACAAGCACGCGCTCAAACCGTGAGATATACTTAAAAGCAATCGTCGAATTCCAGAAGTCTGTATTTGTATTTCGAAAATTAAAAGCGACTCCTGTCGTTCCTGGCGGTAGGATTTAGTATTCAGAGCACGGAGAGCCGATAACCATCAATATTCAACAATACTAACGGCTTTAGATTCACAATTATTCCAAAACTAATAAAATTTAACTGTATATTTCCATATACATATATCTTACTCTATAGAATTATTAGTGCATTCAAATTAGCTCCTGAAGGATGCAAAATACTATCAGGGCATTACACTTCGAGATGTGCATGCCGTTCTGTCCCATTCGTCATAGATACATTAATTGAATTTGCGCTAAGATTTGTAGAATCAGATTTAACTTCATCCACAATGCGTTGTAATGTCTGCATGCAACTAATCCTAAATCGTATCTTCTCCGAATCATTTAGATTCTCCACTACCGGAAGCAAACTTTGGAAGAAAGCCACATCGGTGCTCCTATCTGCGTCATTTCTTGGCTTTTTACTGGCCTCAATGCATGGCATGTACTTATGACTTTTCCGGCTTAAATTCGCATTTGAAGCTGAAATCGACTGAAACGTGGATTCTTCTACGTGGAGTGTATCATCTCCAAACTCATTGGATGAATCTTCCGAGGCGAGTATGTCTTGGATGGATTCTATTTCTTGTTCACTGGGTTTTTGTTTTCGACAATCATTGCTTCTAGACCTCAAATAAGGCAAAAGGAACTGCATGTACTGTGCTAAGTAGTAACTTTTTCTATTCTCTGCATCTCCCCTGAATTTTGCACTTTCACGAAGTGAACGGTTGAAGTTGTTTCTTAGTGTTGTCCATTTGGCCACAACGTTTATAACTGAAAACGGAAAGATGTAGTTATGTAGTAATTTCACACCTTTTTTCACACTATTTTGTTACCAGTTTCATTTAATGTTTTGGCAATTTCCTTCCATGCTTTGTCGATTTCTTGTTTGTTGGTATACGACTCCAGTGTGTAATTATATAATTGTGGATATTTCTCTACAACTTTCACAAAACGGATATTAAACTCTGGATCATTCTTCATGTTTTTAGAATGTAAACAAACACAATCGAGTGAAATCAGAAAGTAGTTAAAGGCATACGAGCGGAATCAGCCATTCATGCCGATGCCGAAGAATGAATATGCATTGTCAGTACGTGGGGCATTGTTTAACGGCGTGTGCACATTTGGCTGAATGGTTTTTTTTTTTGAAAAGTGTAATAAAAATCTATTGTAATTCAATTCGAAATCAAGGACTAATTTGTTGGCGCCGTGACTCAGTGGTTAGTGCAGCGGAGTACTAAGCGGAAGGTTTGAGGTTTGATTCCCAGATACAACTCGCGAGCGTCTGACAAACATCCAAGAGTATAACTGTCATGAAAAAGAATCTTGAAACAAAATTGTCCCTTCCATTCGTGTGAGGAATAAAACAGAAACACGAATGGTTGTGAATAACTATGCTCTATGTGTCGTACGAACCTATAGCGCTAGGTTCCTGGCTGGACTCTGGAATCAAAGACGATAAATACATATATAACTGATCACCTCTGGGGTGATGCTGTTGGCCCATTAAGGGGTTCTTCTTCTGTCTTGTCGTAGAAGTTTAAATGAGTGATCCACCAGTCTGATTGTAGACATCCGTCTGGATTCTATCGAGGAAGTTTTTCCGCTGCAGGGGCCCCCTCTGGATTCCTTGATAGATATCAGAATTACATGCTACTGTCAATTAGGACTAGAAGTGATCCCTTGTCTGGTACATGCGTGTTGGAGATCACCCAGAAGAGCCGTATCATACATAATTGCTTTTGTAAGAAGCCCAATCGTCGCCAATCGTCTATGGAAAAGAGACAACCCAACACAGGTGCATGTCCTGAGAAATCATCCTCTTAAGCTTGCTTAGCAATCTCATCGAAGACCTCATTCTTAGAGATCCCAGTGTGGTCTGGAACCTAAGTCAAAAAAGTCTAGTTTTGCGGCCAGATTCAAAGGGCCTTTTAATAACTAGTTACAATATAGTTCGTCATCGTTAGGATAGCATAGAGGCATTCTTGCCTGACGACTACCGAAATCTTATGTTGTCTGTCTCCACGAGGACATCAGCATCGGGCACTCGACTAGTTTTGGAGTCATATGCGAAATTTCGACTACAGCTTAATCCAAGCACAGACAACGGAGCAAGTCAATCCTGAAAACAAGGAAACCAGATTTTAACTTTGCACAACAGGTGTCACTGCATCAAACGACATATCCATGAAACTCTAGCGCAGGTAATACCACAATTCGCTCCGTCTAAGACTATAAATTTCTTTGAAAATGCAGCCCATGATATCAATATGGGATAGATCTAGTAGAGAATCCACGGCAGTGCCAAGAGAACTCGAAAAAGCTTCGATGCCTCAATTTCCTTAATTCGTTTGCGAAAAACAAAACTGAGATCGACTTGGATGACTATGGTTTGACCAAAAAAGCCCTTTAAATCACTCTAAGGTCCCTTTCACACTATCCGGCTTTGTGAAACGAGCCTAAGTCTTCTCTAAATGTAACCCTTGAAATTGGACATTAATTGGTCTTAAGACTCTCAAGACCAAACCCTGTCGTACCCCCTATGTTAAGGGCTTGTAACAGAAAAGCCTGGAGCGAATACGACGCCAACAGTATCAAGAGGATCAAAATTGAAGAAAAGGCAGTGCCTAGCAGATATGTACATATGTGGCAAGCTCATTGGGACAATACAAGGATAGCAAATGGATATACAAACTCATACCGACAATCCAAGCTTGGAAAAGTCGTAAACATAGAGATTGCAAATTGCAACCTCACCCAGTTCCTGGCTGGCCACGGTGGTTACTCTAGGTATCTCCACCGATTTGGACGATTTTTTACTAATTGATTGCCACTTGCTTTATAAAAGAAGCGCTTCAGAATTGCCGGAACAGGAAATACTCTTTGCATACACATTTTCAGCAGAGATGATATCCAGTCTAATTAAAACTCGCACCTGGGATTGCCATCTGCTCTATGTAGTTGTCAATTCTATATCTGTTGTATACCTCAAATATCTCTTCAGGTTTGACATTACGGATTAGTTGCTTTGCTCTACTGCCAATCCTTCAACTATTTTCAGCAGTTTTGACCAGGTAGAAGATGGCACTCGAGAAGTCCTTAACAAATTGCAAACGAAAGTACATATTGAAATTTCCGTTTTATTCTAGAATCATTAGCTCCATCTCAGGTTTTTCTAACCGTAATTTTTGCGTAGCCACTTGTTGGTATTAGAAACGAAAAATCGATTTTTCAACCTTGTATCACAGAACATAGTACAACACGTAATTACATAGGTACTTGGAACACATTTCCGACGACAACAGGAAAATAACTTACCAAAGTATGACGGGTCAATCGTGGTAACAGATGTGCTTAAAATGCTTAAAATGCTTACAATTACCAAATATTATCCAGCGGCTAAAATTCAGCGTTTGAATATTTGCAGAATAACGTGGACAACAGGAAAATTGGCCACTACCATCGTTCATTTAAATTAAAATAAAATTTCTTATTGATAAGTAATGGAATATAAATACACGAATCGTAATTACTATTAAGAGATTAGTTTTACAAACTAGTTTACAAACTAGTTTACTACTACCCAGGAGTATTCCACTCGCTCATGACCCATTGGCTTTGCTATCGAAAATCCCCAACAAGCAAAGTGTAATGTTGAAGTGCTTATTTTCCAAATATAAAGTTAATATGTACAATTTACTCTAATGGATTGTTACATTCAATCTTCAAGTTAACACCTGCAGTTGGCAACCGAGTACTACCGTTAAACATTTGTGAGTTCCGCAGATTCTCTGATTGATTTGACAAGTCGAGTTCAACTCCGTCCAGAATCTGTTGCAATTTTTGCATACATCCAATTCGGAATCGTATCTTCTCCGAATCGTTTAGATTCTCCACAATTGGAAGTAGACTTTCAAAGAAAGCAACGTCTGGACTTCGTTTTAACTCTGACCTCAGCTTCTTGCTTCCCTCTGAGTATGGCATGTACTTCTTAGTCTTCGGTCTAAAGTTATCACTATGCTCGGAAGTCGATATAAATTGGATATCTTCATCATGGACACTATTATCTTCAGGATCGTGGACTGATATATCCTCTTCCGATACTACAGACTCCTGTTTCTCTTGAGTATAATCCGTTTCTGTGTGCTCGAACTTCTGTTCCCGCTCTACATTCTGGCTATTATCTTGACTGCATTCTGTTTCTGCAATCAGGAATTTTCTTCCTCGGCGGTCAATGTTTCTAGATTTAAGGTATGGTAAGAGGAACTGCATGTACTGTGCCAAGTAATAGCACTTCTTGTTATCCGGGTCTCCGCCAATCTTCGCACTTTCACGAAGGGAACGGTTGAAGTTGTTTCTCAGCGTCGCCCACTTGGCCACAACATTTATCACTGAAAAGAAGTGAAATGAGTTATGTTGAGCACTTTAAACAATTTTTCATTACCGCTTTCATTCAATGCCGCAGCTACATCCCTCCATGCTTTGTCGACTTCTTGTTTGTTATTATATGCCTCCAATGTGTAATTATACAGTTGTGGGTGTTTTTCAACCACTTTCACGAAACGGATATTAAATTCTGGATCGTTTTTCATGTTTGTTTTATTTTCAATTTGGAATTAACACCCAAAACAAAGTGATATCAAAATATGGCGAAAAACACAACGTTCTACTAATGCACTTCAGAATTAGCCATTCATGACTTGTCGATGGCAATGGCATTCAAGAATGCCCACTTCTTGCCTTTTGATGAGTGGAAAGGCAAATGAATTGTTAGTGCGTGGGGCATTATTTAAAGTCAAGATGACACTCCATATACAGTGAGTATGTTGGTTGTTGTTAGATATAGTTATTACTACAACGAATATGTAATTATTTATTTATTATTGTTTTAATTGCTTAATTACACTTGACATTCGATTCGAGACAAAATTTTTTAAGCGAATTCATTCAGTCAAAATTCGTAACAATTCATGCGAATTCGTACTTCCTTAGTAGTCTTCCTCTACCGCGTTGTCCCTCTGGGTTTGAATCGAAGACTCTACGGGCCGGAGCACTGTCAACGAAAATGGGACCGAATATTTTACGAAGAATTTTTCTGTCGAAACGACCAATGATATCCTCATCCGTTTTCGATAAAAACCATTCTTCAGTGCCATAAAGGATGACTGGGATGCTCAAGGATTATATAGAGTCTCCTTAGTTGTTCGGGATTTACTACTCAATTGACTTCTCAGCACAAGAAAATAGCCAAATATTAGAAATAGCTTGTGTATGTTCTCTACCAGGTCATTTTCAGTTGCTTTGAACAGCTCGGCTGGTAAGCTGTCAGGTCCAGCAGTCCTTAAGTTTGGATATTGCTATCCTCTTCGTTTTGGTCAAGTGGACGGAAGTTCTGGCTATCGTCGTCTATGTTGAATGATTCATTCTGCCTGACAGCGAGACGTTGTGACATCAACAACACCTTTGTCTCATCCTACTTCTTGGTATAAAACTTAATCTTTCGAATATGAATCACTTAAATTTTTTGCGCAGATATGAGATAAAAAGCCACTTATGTTTTTTCTTTCAAGATAATGATTACGATTTTAAACTAGACCGATTATTAAGTCTAAAGGTTGCACTTTGGGTATAACATTAATTAATACGATGAGTCAAGGAAAATTTGGATAAATTATTTACTGAAACTAAGTCAGTTTGGGATTACCTAATGCGTACGTAGGAAAATAACACTTTGTCCTTATGAAAAAGCAAAGTAGAACTGGATTGGATTGCGAAACAAGATAAATGCTCATTTCGTCACAACCATCCCTAAAATCCAATTATTCAGAAATTAGTTGCTAAATTTTTTTAAAAGTGTTTTCGTAAAGCTTTTCGTAAGAGAAAGTACTTTCGTCAATCACCTTTTATGGCCAAATTCACAGGTAATATGAACTTCCAAAACAGACTTAATCTCATAGCAAATTGTTTCGAAACAGCAATATTTGCAAGCACAGCGCTTTATCGATAGACATTGGAGTAGCTTAGAGATTCATTACCTGAACTATTACATACTTTTACATACTAACCAACAATGATAACATTCATAGCTTAACTTATAACAGTACACGCAAATGCCCTTATTAAATGGTGATCTTAAATGAATCGATTACAAGATAAAAACTAGCAGAACATAGAAAAGTAATTAATAACTCTTTTTCAAACATACAACTCAACTCTAGTACAGCATGGAATACTTCCCAACTCTTAACCAGCTGCCGTGCCTACTTCTAAAACGTTCTGTGCCATGTTCTACCTACATTGTGATGCATTGCAACTTCAATAATCTGATCTGGAAACTGCAATCGAAACATGCATTCGAATTCGGGTTTGAAATTGTCTACAAGTTTCCCGTAGATGAAGAGACAGCAAAGCTATGGATCAAGCAAACGTGCTTTTGTTAGAGTTGTGTGGTTATCAGAGCTCGCATCCTCATCTGAACGAAAAGTAAACTTAAACCCCACATCCAAGCTACCGAATGTTGCTTTCCTTTACCCTTCCTTTTGATTCCAATTTATTAACGCATTTTTCTCGTCTTGTCAGACGAAAATCCCATTTTTTCCATTTCCTACAGTTTTAAATCCTCAGCTGTATACATTTTTCTAGCTTCGCCTTTATTGAGAAATGTTTTTGAAAAACGAAAGCTTACTTCTTTTTGGAGGTTGACTTCAAATTACGAATGTTTGAAGTTTGAACTACCTACCTACTACATTTACCCGTTAAGTAGTAGATGCAATCAAAAAGCTTTTAATAGAACATGCCTGCTGTTATGTAAGCTCTCTCCCTCGCAACTTTCCCTACAACAAAACAAAACTTTCTGTCAAAAAGTGTGACGTTTCACAAAAGAAAACGAAAAATAAAACTAAGAAAAGTTTAAAAATCTTGAAATTCCCCATAAAATTGAATGGAAAGATTGTCTGAATTGCGCTTTGCGCAGACCCACCTCCACTCATAATAACATAGAAAAAAAGTACAAGAAGCACCAGCACCTAGCTAAGAATCTCAGTTTCTCTTAACATCCATCGTGGAGTGTTGTGTTGTGCTCATCGTTTCGGTTTCGCAAGAATAAATCGTCCTCGTCGTGAATCGTGGTACCTCGCAGCGGTGCGTGCGGTTTTAGTTAAATTTAAACAAACCCCTCGTCCAGAGGCTCTACATTTGATCCATTAAGGTGTAATTGTGTAAGCAAGTAAGTGGAACCACCAGCCAAGCCCAAATTGTACAATATTGATTTTTTGTAAACCGAACCCATTCCTCCTTAATCGTGACCCAGAAATGTAACCCAACCAAGGGTGTTGTATGTATTGGGTCAAAGCACATCAAAACTGGAATCAACTTGTGAGAATTTGAAAAGATTCACGTGGAAGTGCCGGCGCCAATGTTTAGCGGGTTGTGCTATTGAAATAAAAGACAATTATACTTCCACTGTTGATGACATAACAGCAAAAGCAACAAAAATATGTACTTTGTTTGCTTGCGAGTATCGTCGTATCATCTGGTTGAACCAGATTAATGTGCTTATGCGGCGTCTCAGCTTTATTTGTGGAATCAAACAGTTAAAGTAAAAGACTGAAGCGATGTGTTTATCATTGTTGACCTTGAAAGTGACTGCTTCTTGATAGGCGAATGACCGTCCTCTGCTTATGTGTCTAAAAATAGATCTCCAGCATATGGAAAAGGGGGCAAATATTTTTGCACTTGAAATCCTCTTTAGCCCGGAAGTACCTACATATCAGTATCAACGTAGTGCTTGCATTGATTTTCCTATATAACCATGCTTTACAGGTGTCAAGTGGGTCTGTTAGGTCTGTTCGTTAAGACATACAAATTTCTTGCAGTTTTTGACTGCCTCCCACCAAGTTGTTTATTGATGAAGAAGTACTTCGATAATTATCATACTTTTGGTAAATTGTTGAATTCTAATCGATAACATGGGGGAAGATAGATTTTCAGTTAGCATTCTCACGGAAAATCACACAAACGATTATCTCTTGCTGTTATCTGATTTTTTGATAGAAAAACACTGCCTCACTTTTTTATTGAATAAATTTCGTAAGCGACCGCGTTCTAATTGCGCTGATAACAAATTATTACGTTCGACAATCTGCTATTCATGTTTTCTCTGATCTGTTTGTAAATGCCATTGAAGTTCTAGTTATCAATTGGAATTAGGACCTTTGAATTCTGATTTAAGCTCAGAAACTTGAAATGTCTGTGCTGATTTAATGCAAAAACAACATTGACGTACAAACTTACATACATGTCTGTCTGAAGTGTACTAAGCGCAATTGAGAAACTGGTTTTGAGAACAAATAAAGACTGGAAACGTGTTGTTGGGGTTTAGGTGAATCGCCATAGCTGCTAATGGGTTCCCGAATAATGAAATATTTATTTTGAAATGCCTTATTAGTTTGGGAGGTTCTAAAAGTTTTTAGTTTACTTGGTTGTTATCTATTTTCATTTGTTTGCATTATTTTTAGACTATTCGCTGAATCTTGTTTATTGGGAATTAACATAAGGCTTCCTAATGTTGTTTATGGTTTTATGTTGTGATGTTATGCTTGGAGTTGAATTTCAAGTGTGAAAAGAATAAGCAGTAATAGTTTTGTTATGACGTCATTTAGTTGGAGTTAGTTATAAATACATACATACATATGCACATATGAACTGTGAAGAATAATAGTAAATGAAATAAATTGGCATAACGTCTCTATCGTATTTTCACAGAAAATCAATAAATCAGACACTAAAAATCTGGCTTGTAATGACTCCGTACTGAAATTACCCAATTTATGTATTTATTTGCCTCACCTGACCAGTTTGGTAGTTTGAATGGAGACTTGCCGAATAGACGACAGCTTGCATCACTCCTGTCATCCGTTTCACCGAGTGTACCATATTATGTATATATGTATGTACATATGTACTTTCTGAACTAAAAATCGTAAAAACATAAATTCTTAAGAGTGGAGGAGAATGATTTATATTTCCAGAAAGTTAAAGAACCCATCGAGTAACAAAAACAGAACCTGAGCACCTATAACTAAAATGTCATATATGACCTTGTTCACATTCACACAGGACCGATGGACTGGATTTTTTTTTAAATTTACCGCCAAATGAGAAAACGGAGAGGTGACATGTTACGGTAATCTAGATTTTCTGACTTTTTGAAAATTTCTGGATTTTTTTGATGATTGGCAGTGTCAATCGGTGACACTCGAGAAAAGGGTCGAGTACTAATTGGCGCTGACAACAGACCTAATATGTGAAAATAAGTCTGTGGAAGTGTTCAGACAGGACTATCTTTAGCTCTGTTCCCGTACTGTCTAAAGCTGTGAATTTCTACGAAATTTGACGAAAAATGGTGATCCCGTTCGTGAAAATTTCGTAGTATTTTGCAGAAGTAAGAGAGAGTAAAAGATTTCCCCTACCTGTGAATTTCAGCCAAGAAATTTCTTTAAGCAAATTTAAATTTGTTGTTTGCACCCATAGGTAGGGCAATTTTAAAATTTTTAGATTTAAATCCAATTTGACATTACTGTGATGGAGAAGTTAAAAAAAGTGGGTTCTCCAAATCTGTCTATCTGTCTGTCGGTCGGTCAGAATTTTCATCCTAACTTCAAAATAAAGAGTACTTCACAAGGTGGCTTTCACTATTTTCACGATTTTTTAATAAAATTTTGCATAGGTGTAACATCCGTCAAAAGTTATCGCGGTAATGCCTTTAAGATTGCGGAATCAGAAGCCCCAGTTTACTAAGAATTTGGATAGAATTTCATACCTATCGTTTCAAACTATTGACTTTAACTATTTTACTTAAACTTCAATCCTGAATAATTTATAATCTTTCAGTATAAATGTGTAAGTACGTACGACTCAGTTGTGCACTTAATTTTTGTTGGTTATCAAAGGAGTAAATTGAAACAAAACATTGAAGAAAAGCTATACAAATGTGTCCATAGGATGTTCCCTTAATAATATGCATATGTACATAATATAAGTATACAAACTGATAATTATTCTAAAGCATTTAATAATATTAATATAACAGAAAAATATTTTGCAGGCGAGGAACCAAGTCACAAAAATGGAACTTCTTTCTCACATTTACATACACAAGTCTCTGACGTTTAAAAAGTGAGCATTTTTTTTTTTTGCTCAACGCGTTCCTTTACTATTTTGTAGATTTGGTACTCTCTGACACTTTGTTTTACCCCCACTACAGAAAGTACGGGAACAGACTAAATCTGAACACGGAAACATACAAAAGAAAATTCAGTCCGTTAGCACTGTGGGAATAGGTTCAAGAAAATGAACATAACGCGAGAAAGACATTGTGTAAGAATGCGTAAATTTTGCCACTGTTGTGTTGTATACTCTCGTGTCTTCCTTCTTTTATGATTTTTATTTGTGTTAGAGAACGAAGTTGCACTAGAATTCGTACAAATAATACATACATATAACAGGCTATTGGGTTATGAAGATTTGACATCTGATGCATTGGTAAAGACGCATTAAGTTTGGCGTCTTCAGTATCGTCTTAGACTCTGCGGATATACTGTGTCACGAATGACCAATATAAAAATACAAGCCATTCGTTGAAATAACATGTTAAAAATGCAATGTGGAGATGTATACTTCCTTTTGATGCCCACAGTATGTACAATTATACCTTGAGGAAAGCGAATCAGATCCTATATGACCACAACTTATCAACTCTCTGGCAGTATAATCAAACACAAAAAAAAAAAAAATACAAATATTTGGCGCGATGGGTCTATGGGAGCCAGGGCCTAGCTTCTCACATCCATTCGTTTAGTGTGTGTTATATTCTTTACACCATTGTAAGGGACCTACTGTTTAATGCCGTATCCGAAGGGCAATATTAGTTTTGAGAAGCTTTTTTATGACACTTATACTCTCGGAACGTTCGCGAGAGGTAAGGCCTTAAAAGAAATTTTAGGTGTTGGTCTGGGGATTGAACCTGGAAACACTCGTTCCGCAGTCCAACGCACTAACCACTTACATAAGTCACGGCGCGCACTCCATCAAGGGCCATCAAGTTCATGCGATTTAATTGCACTGAAATAAATTCGAGCAATTTCTTACGAATACTAGTTCAAGTCCGTTCCCTAATGCAAAAATTCATAAAAACAATAAAAGAGTGTCTAATACAAAGGAAAGAAAAACGTTTAAATTGTTGCACGTTCATCGTTATTCATAACAACAAATTACACAAAATGTAACGTTGTATATGAATATGTATGAAGCAACATTTAATATACATTTGCATGTATAATTGTATACATATGGCATTTGACATACATACATATGCATGTGCATATAATGTAACCAAACAAAAATATAACTAAGCCTCTCTGCTCAAAGCACTCCTAGAAATCGATTAAAATTAATTTTTAATTAGCTTTTACGCTATCGATCAATGGCAGTTTTACAATCGTATCCGTATGTTCTCCTGAGGCTACACCAAAACTATTTTACGTTAGGCATTGCCACTGACACGAGCAGTAAAGGAATACATAACGTCTTGTTTGTATTTTTTATTTATATTGTTGTTTGGCTCGATAGTTTGTTTTTTCAAATTCCAAAACTATTTGTTCCCAAATCTTTTGATAGCCCAGACAATGTTTTACTGTCAATAAAATAATTTTACGCCAATTTATTTTCATTATAACTTATCTTATCGTAAATTCCTTATTTATCCATAAAGCTGTTCTTATTTCAAATTTCTATAATCATCCTGAGTTAATAAACTGTATTTAAAACAAATTTAATATAAGACTTTGGTATCAAGTATTTATGGAATACGCTACCATGCATAACTACTTAGTGTTATATCGTATTTAGTATCGTATAGCATCCTTGAAGCTCAGCATACAAGGTTGTAAATATTGCATGAAGACGGAACAATTGCCTTGATTAACTTTTCTCGCATATTACTTAGAACTTAACGTGTGCTAACTTTGATCGCCGCTCTCATTTCTTAATGGAAAAGTGTAGATTTTCTTAAGCCATGATTGACTTGAAGTCACTAGGTTTGTCATCATAGCCATAAACAGAGATTACTGTTACTTGTTCGGTGTTACATTCAGCAGATGTCTTTGTATCGTGGTAGTTCTTTTACAAGAACCCTATCCTGCTGTTTCTTACAATTTTTTATCCGAAATTTTTTATGTCAACACAAACTATCAACCAAGAAGTAAAACCTTCTTGAAAACTAAACAATAAGCTCGAAGACCTACCCCAATAATTGCACAATTGAGAAAGGTTAGCTCCGCTACAGGCTTCCAATTAATAACCCTTAACCTGTCTCATTGAATTGCTACCCTCGCGTTTTCTCTGTCACATGAATCACACAAATAAATACTAGCCTCAAACTCTTCACTCCGGCATAGCTTCAAGAAACCACCAAACTGGGGATCATTGTACTTTAACAGACAAAAGCGAATCCCCCCTCTCTACTGGGCGTTAATTTACATTATTTTCCTCAGACAATTCCAAGTTGGTTTGAGACATTTTTTTTTAACGCATTCAAGTGTTTTGCGTGCTTGATGACATTTGGTATGATGGAAAGGCAATTGAATACCCGACACAATGAACTGGTGACTCAATTAATTGTTTTATTGGCTCCCTCCAATCAATTATTATTTGCCAATTCCTAGATTTTGTTTGTGTCTTCTTAAATTAAATCCACATGAGCGATTGGATTAATTAAAATCGCGAGTCTTATATCAGAGGATAATGAACATGTTTAGGTATACCTCCCGCAGCGATAAGATATCATGTTTTAACTAACAATATTACCTTCATGATAGGTATGTACTTTTCAAGTGGCTGGAATTGTATTAATACATACGTATGTGCTGGGGCCATTAACTTGTTATTGATATAAATATATATGAAACATGAGTGCTTGTTTATTTAATTAACTCAGAATTTGAAACTGAAGTATAAACCTACATTACTACAATACTTGAATATGTATTACATATACATATATATATAAAAAAAAAGTAAAATTCGTGACACAAATGGTAGCGAATAGAAGCGAAAAGTTATCTATATCTGGATCCCTACATTAAATGTGTCTGTTGTGCTAAAATATGATAAATATTTTGGCCTAACTAATTATACCTTCAATCCATTCATGTACTACGATTTCACACCAGCAATATGTAAATAATTTGCTAAGTTTCATTCTTATTAATCTCTCTTCTGTTCTAGAGTTGCGAAGACCCATACAAGCTCGGAAACGTCAAGCTTTGATCCCTTGGCAATTCTAACGAGAATCCGAAGAAGAATCTTAGACAGGAGTGACTAAATTAACCGAATTATGAATTGAATGATGAAAACTGAACTTAATTATCGATCTTCTGATTTTGGGACTGAATATGGTTCTAGTATATTAATCCAATTACAGCTCTAAGAAAATATGCGTTTGGACAACTATTGAATATGCAACATTTCAATTGGCATTTCAATGTCATACGCAAGTACAGACCTCCTTCATTGTTGGCTTCCTCGAGAATAATGTTAAAAATCAACTCATAATGCGTCGTCTTGTCTAATAGATTTTTGTTGGCGTCACGAGTTTGGCAGAAATCCCAAAATTAAATTTGATTCTGTTTAGTATGTAAGTCTTCACAAAGAGTTTTTTTTTCGAAGATATGTGCATTTTTGGTCAATGATAATGTTATCCTGAATATTATGTTATAACTGCTTAAACATGGGCATTCCCAAAGCTAGACTTTCCTGCCGTTGCACCCCGACTAGTCAGGTCATTGGATCTGCTAAAGCATAGCAAAAAAAACCTCAATTTAAGATGGATGGATGGATCGTAGGGACCCAACACTGTGGTCTGGTTCTCAATCTCTCGAATAATATTTGTATGTATAGGTCTAGGGAATGGGTCCTATACAGGACTTAGCGAGAATTTTGTACAAACGTTTGAAAACTGATAAGTAATCATATCATATACTACCGTATAACATTTCTGGAATCGATTTTCATACAACAGCAAACATTTTCCAAGATCATTCTGCACTGACGGATTAATTAGGCAGATAAACACACTGTTAAAGAATCTGTCGGATTCACTCTGATAATGATCTCTATTTAAGGCATCTAACACTGATTCCATGTACACATCTTCGTTAATTTTGCAATCCTTACTTATAAAAGAACCCAGGCGTTAGAAAGACTTGGTTTTCTTTGAAATGATTCACTTCTTAGGATGTCTAAATGAGGAGTGTGATCCATGTAATGTAATTCAAACATCTTGCAACTTCTTTATAAATGATCTTTTTCATTATGTGTACCATTATTTTATCTTAGTTTACTCTCTTCATAGTTTATAATCGTAACAGCAAGCGACTACACAGGTGGCATAGTGGCTGCGCCTAATTACCAAAATAGTCTACTGAGCTATGAAGATAAAATTGAAAAAAAACTCAAAAATTCCCAGGGGGTTAGCAGCTTGTTTTGCTTCCAAATTTGTTAGTTATCTAATGTGATAAGATAGCAGTGTTTTTATAATACCACGCCGGTTCATCACCTTGAAAATAAAACACCCAATAGAAGCAAACAAAATAAAAAAATAAAACATCTTAATCTTCATTTAAGTTATCATGGAAATTCTATCTGCTGAGCTTTTAAAGAAATCTCTTCTGTGGCTACCCATTACCGATAGAATATAATTATAGAACTTCTTATGTTTACATAATGAATGACTTATGCAATTGCTTAAATAATAATTGGCTAGTCGATCATTTTGCAATCATTTTTTAAGATACTGAGTATATTTATCACCCATGTATTTGAAATGAAAAAAAAAAATCTACACACTTTCACTTTGCCGTAAATAGAAAAGAAAAATAATTGTTTATTCTATTTTTGAGTCAGTGCCAAAATTTCAAAATTTTTTGTGTGAACAGCCTTGATGCAAACGAATGATTATTATCTGCAATCAACAAAGCTGGTAACATTTTATTATTTAAGTGTGTGTTATAAATCGCGCTCTTGTTGTCCATGGTCGTGCGTGGTTTGTGTACTCGCTTTCTTGGAGATCTTTATGGAAAGCTCTAGCACTGTAGAACTTTTTTTCTCTTTATTTCTGTTTCACTCTCGGAAATTTAGTTCTCTTTTTGATTTCTCTTTTTTCTATCCATTATTATAAAATATGTTTTGTAATGACTTTAAAATTAAATTGATTAAATCCACATTTACACAAGATAGGAGGTGGTATTGGATGATAAGCAAATGGCACTTCAAATAAAAACAAACACTCTAGATTGATGTGGTACGTTGAGATATACTTCCATGCATATGTATGTACATAAAAGTATGTATATGTAATCGTAAAAGATAGCACCGAAACACTTTTTTTTTCGTTCCTGTAGGTCTCTGTACCCTTGAACTTTCTGTCCTTGCACACCCTGATAAAGAAAATTTTCAAATGTGGGTGATGTCTATCCTGCTGTTCCTCTCTGGATCCTCGTGACAACACTAGCATCTGTTTGACAGAAATCTGGTTCATCCTCTGGGTTTCTACCCAGTGGCTCCCCAGGATCTCTCTTCATCTGTCAGCTAACGCCGGACATTGACACAATATATGTATGTGCTGCCGTCCCGACTTACTCCAGGCATAGTTCACAGGTGTCGTCATCCGAAAGACCCATCTTCTTTAGGTGATACCCGAAATTCCCATGATCTGTAGATAACGCTACCACCCATTTCAGTATTCTTCGCCCTAAGCTTAGAACCTCTCTGTGAGTGGTGCCCATTTTAATAGCCATTTTCGCCTGCCTGCAACCTTCCACGGTTGACCACCTTCTCTGGTGTTCCGCCGCGGCCCAGTTGCTAATCAGGTGTTCTGCCATCCATCTGCCAATTGCAGCGAATGGTTCTGGACCAGAGAGCTTCGAGCTTGACACCTGTTTCGCCAGAGAGTCCGCCTTTTCGTTCCCCTCAGTTCCTACGTGCCCTCCAACCCAGAGCAGTGTCATCACATTTCGAGATGAGCACTTATGAGCACATTCCAATGCCAGTGACGTATTGATATCTGTTTGGTCCATGCGTCTAATCACTGATTGATTGTCCAGTGCTATGGTAACGTTTCTACCCTCGACCTGACCCTCTTTCAGGTGATCCAACGCATGCAACAAAGCAATCATCTCGGCTTGATAGACTGAAGTATATTTCCCCAGACTAATATGACATGCTAGTTCCAGTTCTTCTGAGAAGCTACCTGCGCCCGCTCTGCCATCCATCATGGACCCATCCGTAAAGATGATTATATCACCAATCTTCTTTTCCGGAAGTGTTCCATCTCCGATACGAGTTTTGTGATGCTTTTCGGTAACACACATTCTCTTTATTTCATCCATGGGCATATCCAACTCCCTAATCTCGTTTTTGACGAGATCCAGGATTTTGATGAAGCGCCCTTTTCGCCGTTCTGATCTTTTCTTCCACATGGAAGTTCCAAGTTAGACCAGCATCTAGGTATACACCCAGATACTTAACCTTCCTAGTCACCTGCAGCTCCGATCCGAAAAGTGTCAAAGGCTTAAATTCCAGATCTCTCCTCTTCCTTGTGAAGATGATCAGATCTGTCTTTTCCGCATTAATGGAGAGCATTTCTCATGGTTTCTGCTGTGATGTTCATGAGTTTACATATCTCTTGCCATTATTGCTATATCGTCGGAATATCCCACAGTGTGGATGCCATTCTCTTCAAGTCTTTTCAGGAGAGAGTCCACAATTATATTCCACAAAGTAGGTGACAAAACTCCTCCTTGCGTGCAACCTCTGCTAACACTTCCTCTAAGTCTTGAAGTTCCCGTCTGAATATTTATCGCCGTATTTTTCAGCACATTGTCCACCCATCTCACGACCAATGGGTTAACCCTGCGTTCTTCTAAGGCTATTTGCAGACTTTCAAAGCATATCTTATCGAAGGCCCAATTTTTTTATCGCCCCATTGACCGCTTCTAGCGTTACTCTCCCTTCCGCTTCAGCCCTATCCATCTTTGCTCCTTGTTTCCTCAGAGCCCTGGTCTGATCTGACTTAAGGCTTCCCTGAAAGTGTATTTCCATGAGGACCTCATTTGTACGATCCACTGTCTCAACCATCTTACCCGTTCTATCACGAATGAGTCCGACTTTGGAAACTGGATCTCTCGAGACAGAGTACTGTGTTCATTAGCATCGCAACCCATCACTAGATCTTCGCTCTTATTCTTGCAGATATTCACCAGAGACTCGACCTCTTTTGTTGGGCGAGGCTTTAGGGAGCCGATGCTATGACAAAACTGCCCGTACCGCTTGTGCAGTCAATATAATATGCTTAAGTTTTCGTCTCCACTATCGTTTTTTTTAGCTCATACTGATTTATGTCTTACTAAGCCGTACAATTAATGAAGGTGTTAATGCAATGGTGGTACGTCAAATGTTCAGCCCGAGATCGCCGATGTGACGCACGGATCTGTTCATATATCAATGCATGAATGAGTTTGACTACAGCTTCCTAAAGCTTATTCCTCTCATCTATTTAGTATCCACTCAGGTTGACAGATAACATTTTATAATCGTTGAGGTTAAACTGCAGAAAAAATGGGCCAATTTGTTTTCCGAGGCCATGAGTGTCCTCACTATATTATTCTCCCGTCACCTTGCCTGAAATGACATTGCTGATTTTGTCTCGGCGTTCTGATACCATTAAAACACCTATTTCTCAATACTGTATAACTATTTGACGTGATCACACTACCCTCCTTGCGATAGTTCCTGTGGAACCCTCAGTCATCTGTCCACTTAAACATAAATATTTTCACCTTTCGAATATAAGTATTGTCAGATTGGGTTTTGTAACACTTTAATAAGAAATGGTTTCAAACAGCTTTTTCAAAAGACGCAACGGGGCGTATACCTACAGAGAATCGAGTCGCAATGAGCGTATTCATGTATTTAATGGCTAAGTTCCAAAACGTCAATAAACTTTACCTCATGACTGTATCACCTCAGCAGGGATGCAAAGTCTCGATGCTTTTGATACGTTTACAGTGCTTTGTGTTTTCTAATGACATAATTCAAACCGACACGACGTCAATATGTATGTATGCTACTTATTGAAATTTAAAATACTAAAAAAGTTAAACAAAAGAAAAGGAGGAAAAATTCACGACAGCAATGAATTTACCTTTGAAGATAGTATGTACTTGCATAAAGATAAGAAAGAAGACATATTTGCGAATAAATCCCTTGCTTATTTGGAATTTCGGGAATTTACATATGTATCTGAATTAAAATGGAAATCACGTCTTCTTTTTAGAAAAGAAAATCTTTAAAATTGAAGAAAAATTATGGGCTATCTTAAATACGCTTAAGATATTTATTTAAATCTTTTAGGTCGGAAAAATTCTTTAACCACTTCAATCGTAGGATTTATCGAGACACAAGTACAAGTACACATCAGATCATCACTACATACATCACTGTATTATATCCGAGGCGGTTTAAAGGGTGATAAAGGAGGTTCAGTTCTGGTTGATTGAGATATCAACTTAACAAGTTAAACTTGTCTTCAAGTAAATCTCTATTTATCACTATTAACTGATTTAATCAGTGTATCTTGCTAAGTACACTGATGGAAATTCAAAAAACTTTTTACTAAAAACGTATGCACATCCATAAGAGATGGTAAGGATTTTTCTATTACCTACATACAGTAGATACGTGATTTAATCGAATATCACGGCACTGAGTACTGTATGTAGTTGTTCATCATACAGAGCCCATGCGGTAAAATCCTGTATTCGTGAAATTTATTTTCTCGTACACAGACCGAGCTTGGCACTCCAATTTGAGAAATCTCGCACCTATTTTATCGAATACGTGATACGTGAAATACAGAAATTGGTTATGGAAATTTTTTGTATTAGGGCGGCGGTCTAAGATGCATTATTATTCTATTAAGTGGAGAGTTGTTATTTTTTTTTATAATTTTATTGCAATACTTAATTGGATTAACTGACTTAGTCGACATTTTATCGGCGAAAAGTAATTATCTTCTTTGTGAGTTGTTTGATGACACACTATACAGACGACTAATTACTAATTGCTGATGCGTTTTTGCTTTTCTTTTTATTTGTTTTAATTAAGTGTCTATTCACACTGCGCGGAAAGTAACATATGTATGGGAATGCTAATTAAATCCAAAATTTACTTAAGGAGTCAATGCCATAACTTAATGAATCTCAATAAGTCTCACCAAAATTGTAAAACAATTTAATTTAAGGTTTAATGCCAGATCCTATTGTCGAAAAATATACAAATAGTTATAATACATAGTTATTGTGATCTATGTACATATGTATATAACTTTTCCTATCCTGCAAGTCATATACATATGTATGTACATGATATACCTACATATGTAGCATGGCTCACTGAAGAGCATTGGGCATGTCGTTTTTGTGCCAATATTGACATTAAAGTCTTATAATGTCTTATACCTTGTGCAAAGAAATCCTATTATTGACTTTATTGAGAAAATCTACATATGTACATATGTACAATTTACATAACCATATCTATATTTTTCCGAGCCAACCAATAATAAACAAAGCATACTCAGCTTGCTAAAGGAATTTAATGAGTCATGGTATCATACTCAAAGCTGAGGCGGCAGTTTACGTTGGAGGTATAAAGCTATGTACCTACTGTTCACCAACGATTCTGACTATTGTATTGTACTATACTACACTAGGGCCCTGAATGTACACTGCGACCTATGAGATCTATTGTACGGGCCTTAGATTCTATAGATATGTTCCAAGTTTCCGCCTGGTGGATAAATCTTTTCCTTGGGTGTCCTAGACATACACAAAGAAAGTGTTGTGGTGCCTCATTTTACTCTCCACAGAGCCGGCATATATCAGTATCTGACAGTTTTTATTTTGCGTTGTTGTACTAAGACTGTGAGCGCCGTGATTCAAGTGGTTATTGCGTTGGACTACGGAACAAGGGGTTTGAGGTTTGATCCCCAGACATCTAAAACTTTTTTCTTGGTCCCACCTCTCGCGAGCGTCTGACAGAAGAGGCTTCTCAAATAAAACATAACCCTTCGGAAACAACATTAAATGATAGGGTCCTTCCATTCGTGTAAAGAATATGACACGGACAATACGAATGGTTGTGAGAAGTCCTAGGCCCTGGGCCCCATAGACCTGTCGCGCCAAATATTTGTATTTTTGTATTTGTAATATGACAGGCTAGTTCTAGTTCTTTTGAAAAAATACCTGCTCCCGCTCTGCCATCCATCATGGACCCATCCGTAAAGATGATTATATCACCAATCTTCGTTTCGGGAAGTGTTCCATCCTCGATAAAAGTTTTATGATACCTTTCGGTAACACGCTTTCTCTTTATTCCATCCATGGCCATATTCAACTCCCTAACCTCGTTTTTCACGAGATCCAAGATTTTCCTATGACCATAGATAGTACCGCGCCAGTGCCAGTTCGCATCCTAGTGCAGACGAAGTGCCATCGATGTCGCCGCTTTCTTAATAAATAAGTAAATAAGTCCAGCGGCAGAATACCTAAGATCACCATTGCGCATGTTAGTGTCGTTCGAATTGCACCGGCGATCCCTACACATGTCAGACGTTGGACCCTATCTAACTACTTCTTAACTTTTTGCCACTATACAACTGACGCGTATGTGATAATCACTCTAACTAGCATCATCCAGTATGCTGACCTCGGGAGATTCCCCGCCTTCGTCCACATACCCGTTTGCACTGATGAGGCACCCTTTTCGCCTTTCTGATCTTCTCTTCCACATGGAAGCTCCAAGTTAGTCTAACATCTATGTAGGTATACACTCAGGTACTTAACCTTCCTGATCACATGTATGTAGCTCGGATCCGAAAAGTGTCAATGGCTGAAATTCCAGATAACTCCTTTTTCTTGTGATAATGATTAGATATGTCTTTTCCGCATTAATGGAGAACCCTTGCTCCTGACACCATCGACTTGCAGAGCATTCCTCATGGTATCTGCTGTGACGTTCATGAATTTACCTCGCCTAACATAGTATAACCATAGAAATTCTGGCTCACGTAATCAAAGAGACCAACCTTAGGTAGAATAATATTATTAAGGGCCTGTAGAAGCTCCACGAACGACGAAGAGATAATTAATCGCTCTAGTTGTGCTGTCAAAAATAAAATTAAGACCTTGAGGGTGATGTAGAAACTTCCAAAATATGGTGCTTCTAAAATGAACGTTCAGCAATCTAAGTCTGTGGGGGCACCCACTCGAAGCTAACCTTGGCCACAAACCTATTTTCATTTGTCGTCTAACAATATGGCTATTATAATATCATAAGAAGGATTTTAAAGCATCAAAGGAAAAAGCTTTTGCATTCTATCTCCATGAGAGGGACGTGACACACAAAATCATGCTTCTCAAACCAAATCAAATCAAAGACCAAACTGATCTCATTTTACATTGCGTCTATCCTTGTCAATAACACCAATAAGCTTTGTTGATTAGATGGCAGTCTCTCCTCTTCGTTGTCTTGAAATCTCCTGCTAACAAGGACAGGTAGTAGTACACCACCGGCCAAGGTTTAGTATACCACCGATAGTCTTACCATGATATCCTTAGAAATTGCCTCTACAAGTTATTCCCTGAAAGACTCATCAATGGAATTGAAGACCCTACAGACTCCTGCAGGCTCTACAGACTACATCCACTATAGTGGAGTATAAATTGAGTGGGTCTACTGAATCCACTGTAGTTTTCTGGTTTACATTAATAGTTGGATCAATTGACGGTTCTATGCCTAGAAACCGACAGGTTCTGTTTCCCGTGAATGACTCTGAAATCAATATTTTGTTACAGTATTAACCACAACCGTATTGTGGTCAAAAATTCACTATGTTGCGTAACCACACAGACAGAAAAGCTTCCCCTCTCTACCGATTCATCATTATAAACAAGTCGTTTCTTATCATTGCAGTTAGGAGAACTTTTTGTTTTTTTTTATACTTATTCCCTCTCTGTTTATTAATTTTTTGTTTTTTTTTCAGCACATCAATTCAAAAAAATATATTTTTTTGTTGAATCACACCGGTTTCCTCGGCAATTACCTCAGAAGACAAAAAGAAATACGAACCAGTTGCCCACAAGACGAATAAGCATTGAATAAATTATTTCCTTTGGCACTCTTCTCTTTCGTTCCAATTAAAGAGAATAAAATTAGAGCACAAAAATGAGTCGTGTGTTGCTAAAAAACTCAACCCCCACAACAACTATGGCCAGCAATACTGTGCGCCGCTGGAAAAGCTCATTTCTACATCTTAAGCAGCAGCGGCAACGGGAAACTCTCAGCAGTCAAGGAGAGACTTCTAATGTGTGTGGTGTGTCAGTTGCTAGTTCGTCATTGTCTTCAACATCGCGCCTTTTGACATCGTCGTCGTTTGCTTGTCTAATAAATACTCGATCGCAGCATACGCTTCCTGTCACTAAAGTTTCAACGTCTCCTGTTCAGATTCAATCAAAACGTAAAATGTCGTCGGGAGACTGTGGTAAATGCCTTAAGCTGGATAGTATCAATCCTAATTTCATTAATATGGACTATGCGGTTCGCGGCCCTTTGGTCATCCGTGCTGCAGAAATTGAAAAGGAACTCGCTGCGGTAAGTAACAAACAGTGCTAAATGATAAGCTTGGTGCACTTCGTGGAACGAAAAGTTCAACGAACAACCTTCACATTGATACAAACATCTGCGCCAGCTGTGTAAATTGTATATTTATTGGTCGTTTCAATATTTTTATTGTGATGTTTTGATTTTGTGTGAACATTGCTTTCAAATCCAGGCGAATATTTGGAGTGCATTATGTTTCTTTACATTGATTACGTGCATACGAAGAAGGACCAGACGTATTGGGATGTTCTTTTGTTCCAGAAGCAGCACATGCGCCAATAAAATGCTTTTACGTATAAGGATGTTGTCTACAGTGAGGCAGTGAGATGTTTTTAAAAAAAAAAAAAAAATTTCGTGAAAATTTCGAACTTAAGATTTTAATTAAACTTGACATTATTATGATGGAAAAGTCGGGTTCGCCAATAGACCTTTTCGCCTGCTTGTCAAAGTTGTGACGTTTAAGCTGCTACAAATTTTTGGTGGCCAAACAATCGATTTTTGTATGAGAAATGTATCAAAAGTTCTTGTATGCCCTTTTGCGTACCATATCATTCCTGACCTGTGAATTTGGAAAACATTCAGATGACTGATACTATATAATAAATTCCTGTCTCTTTTTTTTTGGGTCACTTTCAGCAATTGCTTCAATGTGTTGCCGGTTCGATTCAAATGCGAATTTGTCAACTTAAACTTAGGCAAGAATGTTTAAGCTATCGACATGGGGCAACCAAAATAAAAAAAAATCGAACTTCAGTTTGGTCAATAGGTAGCTATTGTATTCGAAATCATTGTTCATTCAATGGAGCCTTTCTATACCTATTTAATACCATTTCTAATTTGAGAAAAGATTTTTTACACTTTCAAGATCTTTGGACAACTATCTTTTGGCTGGTTTGTCAAAATCTGGTTACTTACTATCAATCGAGCCGTCTTCGATAAATCATTTTTAATTAGGACTTTCTCAGCTTGCGTGACCTTAGAGTAAGAACTCATGATAAGCTTAAACTGGAAAATAATGAATGAATTAAAGATGCTACTTTTAATCGGCCTTCATACCACAATGTGCTAATTGGTTTGAACAGCTCGTATCTCGTGACTAGTGCGAAAATCATTCCGTCAGGGAATGGTCACTTTTAAAAAATAATCTTTTCAAAGTTAAGCACATGTATATATGTATATGTATAATGTTTCTGATAGTTTCTAGTGCAGTTTGCCTTGATCGATTTCAAAAACTTTAGCAAGAATCAGCTCACCCGACTCACTCTATTGAAAGCCTTTGTGCCGACTTGTTAATGTACATATGCTTGATGACAAACCACTGCCAGTTAGATGTACATAGATTGTTAAAAACATCGGACACAGAACGTCACAGAACGGACACAGTCTAAGCGGAATTGGGCTATAGGGATGAAAAGGAGTAGGAAACTATTCTCTACCTTCTTTGCACCTGTCCTGCTTTCCCAGAGAAGAAAATTTTAGTTGGAAGCTTTCTACTTTAATGATGTTGGTGATCTTATTAACACCGACACGTTAGAAGTCTACTACACTTCATTAGGAGCTTCAATTGGTTTTAAGAGTAGGTGTGGAGAATTATATTATCTAGGTGGTATCACCAAGGACCTATCACTGTTTTTATTGTGTTGGCGATAGCTGACAGCCTCTTTAACCTAACCTAACGTGATTTTGGTATGTGCATGGAAGTTTGCGCTCTGGGCAAAAGATTAAGACGGAAGTCTATTAAAGTTTCTACACTTTTATACAACAAATTGTCAGTGACTAACTGTACATTTATCTCATCTCCATCCCCTAAAAACCCAAAATGACAGTTGAAAGGAGTTGCGCGGAAAATTTTACGAAACATTTTTTTTTCTCTCTTTACTTGTGACGTACATTTTATGTTGAGTATTTACACAGTTTGAAATTTTCACGCTAAATGCCCCGTGGGCCTGTCCACAAATTACATGAAATGAGCTTTCTTATCTTCGTAGAACAGTGCATCTCTCATGAGGGGGGTTCTGTAATTTCCATCACTGCCTTTTCTCAGAAATGTCACATTGTTTTTCCGATGTTGTTGTCTGCTTTGTTTGGTTTCAAAGTTTGTACGTCGTTTTTACGCATCTTTTTCAAATCCTATTGTGTGAGTCTGTACCCGAGTGGATATATGTACATACGCATGATTTTCAAGTTGAATGCTCTTGGCCTTGGCCATTGTTATTTGCTTGCGTGGTTTGTATCCCCTTTTCAACAATTTATGAATGAATTTTTCAAAGCCGACTCGATGAACGTTGCGCATATTTTTGCGAGTCGAAAATGCAAATTTCAAACATTCTTTCCCTTAATGGGTGTCACAGATTTTTATTACTTGTGTTGAGAAATGGGCGTGTTATCTTGAATGGGAATGCTCAGTGTATGACAAAGGTGTCTTTTTGTTGAATAATGGCTCTCGTCTACAACAGATGTTGTCAACTTTTGTTTTTTGTAGTTAGGCAATCAGGCAAAGTGATAAGGCAAACTTATAATTAATTAAGTTTGCTAGGGTTCTGCGGTATCCAATCCGAGTAGATACAATTGTATGTATACTTCAAGTTTTATCGTTAATTGAACAGAGTAGGTATTGTGCAAAAAAAAATCAGGATAATGAATGTTTTCGCCAGAACAAATGAGCAAAACGAAAAACATCCAGGCACTTTATAGGGGCTCCGTGACTACTGGGTCGGACTATACATTGTTTGAAGTCCAAAAAATACCAAACACTTTTACCACGGCATCACTTCTTATGAACGTCTTGACATATGTATTTCCGAGAGGATTCTATTAAAACTTCTAAACGACATACAAGTGTAGTTCCCTTACATTCGTACAAAATGTCCGCACAAATCACGTCAAAATTCATTCGATGAAGCCTTCTTATCTGGTAATAACTAGTAGAATATTAGATACAGTTCACAAGAACATTGAAATATTCAGAGGTTAGGTTAGAGTGACTGCCTATGTGCATTTAGTGCAGTGTAGACGATGTGTATCATGTACCAGAATCATAAAAATGCCCAATCCTTCTTTAGAACTACTACTGGCAGTGGCACAACTTCAATATCTTATCTAAGTTGTCTTCTTAGAAGAAATTCTAAGTCACTATCCTATGCACACACAACAAATTTACAAAATATCCAAAAAATAAACAGGTATTTCTAAAACAAGTTACTTTTAGTTGTTTTTATTTTACGATTTATGGAAATTTTACGAAAACATTTATCCGATATACATATATACATATGTATGTACGAATGAGTAAATTACAGCCCCTTATGAATGAGCTGCGTCATGTTTTGAAAGCTATTGTATCTAATACAATTACATGGTTTCCATTCATGGAACTGAGTTATTAATTCCACTCTAGTGTGTCTTAATTAATAATAGTAACTTGTCTCGTATAAAAAAATTAATTCGAAAGTGTTTGTAATGAGTGGCAGGTTAATGGGGGTTAAGTTACATTCACATGGAGAGATTATCTAAAATATCTCTCAAGCCATTAAATTGACAATTTCGCAAGTAAATTTATCTGCATGCAAGGAAAATCTCCCAAAACATTATGTATACTTAGTTTGATTTGAATGCTTCACTTTTTTTTTCGAAATTCAAGGCTATCTCGTTTTATGATATAAGTAAGTACATTAATAGTTGTTTACCATTCTAATATACATGCCACGCTTTACTATATCAAACAAAAAATATCAAAAAAAAATAAATAAAATACCTATTAACGTTAATAATTTCGTAATGTTATTGTACGCTTACCACGGTCGTATGAGTTTTTATTTTTAACCGAAAACAATTTACTTTAATGATTAGATAAATATTTTATTAGTGCATATAGTTGGGTTGTATCTATGCACTCTATATGAAGCCATTTATTATCAATTTGGTGAAATAGATAATGTTCTCTCTTTTAAATTTTAAATTTTAAATTTACTTTAATATGCCAAAATGCTGCAATTTGTACATGAGATTCAATTGAATAATATCTGCTAACAGATTATTCAATACTTCGGGGTTTAACTCAAAAATTGGTTATGGAAATTTTTTTATTAGGGCGGCGGGCATGATATGCATTATTATTCCATTAACTAGAGAGTTGTTATTTTTTTTATTTTTATTTTATTGATATCCCTAATGAGTATTAACTGACATAGTCGACAGTCGTTAGACTTTTTCATAAAAAATACTTTTACCGGCGAAAAGTAATTATCTTCTTTGTGATTTGTTTGATGACACTTTTTTGCTTTTCTATTAATTTCTTTTCATTAAGTGTCTATTCACAATGTGCGAAAAGTAACATATGTATGAAAATGCTAATTAATCAAAAATTTACTTAAGGAGTCGATGCCATATACTTAATGAATTTCAATAAGTCTCACCAAAATTCTGAGACAATATAATTTAATGTTGAATACCAGATCATATCATCTGGTAACATCCACATATACATTATTGTGAACTATGTAGTGCATATGTATGCAAGTCATGAACCTAGTATGCCTCACATGAGAGCTTTGGGTATATCCTTTTTGTGCCAATAAGGCTATTAGCTTATACCTTGTGCCAAAAAATGGAAATATTTCTTCAAAGGAACCGATAATGAACAAAGCATATTCAACAGTTGAATCAACTTGATAAAGGAATTTAAAGAGACATGGTTTTACTCTTAATCCTGCAGCAGCAGTTTGAGTTGGGGATCTACATATGTATGTATAGCCGTTCAGCTGAAACTTCTGGCTATAATATTCTACTAAAATATCCATAGTTGTGAAAAGAAGAGGAGGTTCTTTTAGACCAGAATTTTGTGTTTGAAAGTAGTGTGGTCAACTGGTTTTTTTTTATCGTGCTTAGGTGTGATTTCAGCCATTTGTAATTTGCATATTAATTATTATTCTGAATCGACGTTCAAATCGAGGACAATTCCGTAATAATCGTTTAACCCACCACACAGAAGTATATCGTGATATATTCAGCAAACATGACATCCACAGAGTTGCAAATAGGTCTCACCAACAGCGCCTGTCCATCAAGCCGTGATCTAAAGCCTCCAGGTGGTGGCCATTGGAATATTTTCGGGTATGTCGATATGAAAGTCAATGCACTACGTCCCAAGTACAATCAGCAGAATTCATTGAATCTGAACATGAACTCCACAGATCCGAATAAAGTTGTGGAGAAAATTCGCGTAGAAAACTCTACTCAAGTGGCAAACGACAAGCCTACTTCTACAGGTGCAGCTCCAGCTCCAACTCCAGTTGCAGCTCCTTACACACAGATAGACAGACGGAATTTGCGGACTCGCTTTTTTGGACTTCTACATTAAAGTAAAGTTTGATTAAAATCTCGAGTTCGAAACAAATACTTACATACCATATATTTGGACAATGCCCCGAGGTACAAGTAAGAAAAAAACAAAGTTTGCACCTTTAATTCATATCAGAAACTGATTCCATTTTTTAAATACTCGAATCAAATTGGCGGATTCAAGGGTATTCCGCCCTATGCCGCTATCGCTCTACCTCTCTATTTGGATTACCATCGCCAGCTGATTGCAGGTTGTCGTTGTGCTGTGCGTTGATATTAGTATCCGTTCCAATTCGATTCAATGTCAGACGTCATGCTTCTTGCTTTTACGTGGTTTCAAGAGTAATAGCATACAAAAATAATACCAAAGAAAGACTTCAATGCCCGGGACTCGTAAAAGAAGTCATACAGCTCACGGTAATATCTTTTTCAGCAAGTCATCATCGTAAAATGGATGCTTTTCATGTTATTGTTATGTGAGTCTATATTCGGAAAACACCCATTAAAGGGATTAGCTTTGACACGTCTATAAAAATCATGATATAGTATGTACATATGTAGGTGCCTTTCTGTTATAAAACCAAAAATAAACACCATCTAAACGAATCATCATTTCTGGATAATCATGCACATTTGAAAATAGTTCAGATCCTTGAACACATCCTTCTAGATAAAATCCCCATTGATTGATTTCCTTCCTCATTTTTTACCACATTTATACCAAACCTTCATTGACATGTGATGCCTGTAAAGGACTTCCTAGACTAACAACCACATTGTGCGCTGTTCAAACTTGAGTGATTCTGAGTAATGTTTCTTTCTGCTTTCTTTAACTTTTTCTTGGAAAAAAAAAAAAAAAAAACATTATGAAACTAAGTAGAGCCACACCCACACGACGACGGCATATTGAACATTGAATGAAAATGAAAATACCAGAGCTTGGGTTTGTATATGTTGGAAACATTCTCCGCATACTACGACTTTTGTTTTCATCATCATATTTGTTATGCTCCGATGGGGTGGCGTATGAATAGGTTCATTTCGACTACGTGTTGGCAATGGGGGGTTTTTTAATTGTCCTTTTATTGATTTTTTAAAATTGTGCGGTGCTGTGAACACAATCTGCGTTGCGTGTATAAACAAATGAAAATAATTGAATAGGATGAGATAGTGCATAGCAGCAAGTGTACTTAAGGTTCTATAAGTTAGCTAATTATCGCTATATTCTATCTTAAAGCTGTTTACTAAAGGGATGTAATAACGGTGTAAACAAAAGTGGGGGCACAACAGCTACCCCACAAATCTTACTTTTAGTTTTTGTCTTGTCAAATGGATAATGCTTCTCTGTCACATCGTTAACATTAATTATTTTCTGACTGGACCTACAGCCGACAATCTACGTGGAAAGAGATCGCTTAGAGACATGAAAGGGTACTTTTAAAACTTTTAATTATAAGACATTTCATTACAGTCGGATGAGTTGTACGACTTTTGTTAAGTGTTTATGTTTTATGACGGCATTACCGACTCAAACATGGGTCTAATACCATTTGTACAATGCGGAGTTTTCTTTTGTTGACCTTAATATCTGAATGTACGTATTTACATGTTTAAGAAAACAAACTGTTCCATACTAATCCTCGATTGACAGAGTTATTATTTAGGAAATTAGACTGAATACCGTGGCTCAGTGGTTAGTGCGTCGGACTACTGAGCTAAAGCTTCGAAGTTCGAATCCCAGATAACCAAAAATTGTTCAGAGCTTCAGGATCAGGATATATTAGTCAAGAATATTAGGGCTGGAAGGAAACCAGCCGATATGGAGTCTTAAGACTCCTGGTGGAACAAGCATTTTTTTCGAGTAGCTCAGACGCGATCGTGATTTTGTGATCTCGACTGAACAAAAAACCGACGGTACAGGCGCGATGATCACTATAGCCATCACCTGCTAGAATCACGCTGGCTCTGAGTACCGGCGTGAATCTCGGCGGAAAGCTAGTAAGCTAGAAGGCGATTAGCTGGTACACTGTGGCCGTACCCTTAAAACCGATAATTTTTTCAGTTTATCTGAGAAAACTAGAATACATTCATCGTGCTCAAAAGATTTCGATTCTCCTATTTTTTTTAAGTTGAATAATTACCAAATTCTCAAATCTGTGTACACAGATGGTTTGAAATTGGAAAATGGCAGCACTAGTGCTGGGGTCCTAGTTTCAAATGTGTGGCAGCGGTTCTAAATGAAAGTATATCTGAAAAGACATGTCATTTCGTCGGTCATTTATGAAAAAATGCTTTCTCTGTGACTTAAGACGGTTACGCTTATTAAGATGGTATCTGAGACAGCGATGAAAAAGCCTTATAGCAATACGACAAGGCATCAAAGCAACATTTAACTGATATTAATTCCTTTAAGGGTTGATGTGTGCTTTAAGGATTAAAGTGTAGTCTTGCCTTTCTCAAGGTATTACACAGATCTCAATGGTATCGATTTCAGTCTGGGATACACTAGGCTGCATATCTATATACAGTATGTATGTATATCCTGTCAAGATAGCTGCTCTATCTTCACTTAACCAAGGCTCCATCGCACCTTGCATATTGTTTTCAAGTGTTAAGCGAACGTTAGCTTTACAAGTGAATTGTAGTTAAATTCTTGGCATCTGTTTATTCTTAGAGGAATTTTCTTTTCATGGTCCGATCACCATGTAAACTCAAATCTGAAGGTAACCTCCATACGAGCGATATCAGAATTGAATTGATATTCATATCTACCCACAGGGTGTGATTGGAATGACTGCACAGCCTGTGGTCCTTGTGCGGATAGATTAAAGGGAATCAAAGGAGCAGTTGACCTGTTGTGTTTTTACAGAGAGAATGTTATTAATATAAATCAGAAGCAAGAAGTATCAGCTCTGCGAAGGGCTAGTAGCGCCCACGTAAAAAATTGGTTAGATAGTTTGGAAGATATATTTTTTTTTCTGATTTTTCGATTTTGACTGCCTAAGATATACGATTACGGAAAAAAGTTAGCCTATAGGCTTGGGAAATGAAGAAGAAAAATACAAATATTAGACGCAACTCAGGGCCTAGCTTCTCACAACCATTCGTATTGTGCGTGTTATATTCTTTACATGAACGGAAGGGGCCTACTGTTTAATGCCGTGTCCGAAGAGCAATTTTTTATTTGAAAAACTTTCGCATAACAGTTATACTCTTGGATGTTTGTCAAACGCTTGCGAGAGGTCGGGTCGTTAAAGAAATTTTAGATGTTGGTCTGGGGTTTGTACATTGAACCCTTCACTCCATAGTCCAATGCACTAACCACTTGAGCCACGGCGCCAACGCATGTTGATCCAGATTCATTATACTTGAATTATAAAAGGTGAAATTATTTTCCTAATCAAAGAACAATATGTACATGATTATAGACTTTCACTTAGACACTTGTCGCGTCGGGAAATGGTGATTAGGCAAACACATATGTACATATGTACATATATTTATTGTCCTAAAAGGTAGAACTAACTTTCCAGCCTTTTACCTTATAACCTATTCAGCAGCAAACACCATACTAATTACCTTGATCCTATAGATACAAGTGAAATAATATACAAGACATCAGGTCACCCTAATCGATTTAATTTACCCAATAAAAGCACGGTTTCAAATTGTTGACATAACACATTGGGTTGTCCTCTTCAGCTGACCCTCTTACGTTCTTACCCGTCGTGTTTCAATCGACTAGAACGATCAAAATAATATTATTTCTCGATTACGTTTGCTCATAGTAACCCAATCAAGTCTGTCGTTCACCCCTAACTCAAGTGCCATAGCAAATGATAACAAGGTGAGGAAATTGTCTCGAATTACCACCTTAGGTGAGGTGATTGCTGTTATCGGTTAGTTACGAAATCAGCGGGTATCCGATATGGAGAATCGTATCTTTCTGTTTGTTTGTACTCGTATACCCTCCTTGCAAGTGGGGATCCATATTTAGAAGCACAAAATAAACTTGTGCTATTTACTTTCGCACGCCGTACCCACCTGTAGATTGGTGCGGCATAAAATAAATTTTGTTTGACTTCTGAGCAAGTCACCGAGGTTTGTGATAAATTAGATACAATACACACGCAATCCGTCAGTCACTGGTTTAATTTGCTTATCCCCTCCAATAGGTAGTTTAACTCTTTTTTTGTATCTAAACGACTGTTTATTCTCATACGATGCGATGTTTGATAAAGTGAGAGCTTTTTGAATTACATATGGTAATTGTATCTAATTGAAAGTTAGCGGAAGTTGAAATTGGATATTGCCTATAGACGTCTGTTTACTTATTTACTGAGTTATAAGTACGGAGGAGGGTTGTTTAAAATGGCTGTGGGCTCAATGAGGGAATTTAGATACATTTCTGCGCTTTATCGATACACTTTTGTATGAAATTTACATTATAGTGTGTAGGGTTTGCAGGGGATTGAAATCACAAAATGTATGCCGAAGCTGATCCATTTAAATAGGAAGCGCTTGAAGACGCTTCCTTTTCTTAAATTTATGTATTTACTCGGAACACAGAGTTTTCGACTAGCTGGTTGAGTTTCTCATCGAAAAGTATTGACCCTCTAGCACAGGAACATACAAATAAGGATTAGAAATTAGTGTTGGCTATTTCTTTTTGTTTTAAGCAAGGATTATTAATAAATAATAAACAAATTGACATGAAAAAAATGTGTTGATAGATACTATGAGACAAGTCAACATACAAGGATTTTCTAATAAGCGGATCTGTACAAGTACGTAATGTTTCAATGAGTAAGCTTAGTATTTTTTATCGTAGCTGCTGTATTCACTTTTTCTCTTAACAAACTTAACTTGCATAGTTCGCGGAAATCCTTATCTTAAAGACTGCGTCAATAGACTTTGAGCTATGTACATACGTATCGGAATTTCGATGAGATCAACGCACAGTGTAGCAAAGCGGTTTTATCTTCACCGATGGATAGCAAGATACATGTTATCAACAATATTAACGCGAGGCAAAGTCCAGTCTATGGATAGATAAACAAGATGACGAATTCTTAGTTTGGAATTTTTTAATGGTCATTCCAAAGTACAATATTTATTGGAAACACTAGTCTATGATCGAATATCTGGTCATAAATTCAAATACGAGCTGGACTAAACATTTTACCTCAAAGCTTGCATAAGTGTCGTTCATGCAATATTGCAGAATCTCATATTCTATTATACTCTGTAACCAGTCATACAAGTATGCACACCAACTTCCTTTTCTTCGGCAGTAACTATTGGCACTGCTGTTACCACCGTTTGGATGAGTTTAACATAGGCATGCTAGTTCTGCTAGGATCCTTGGTTTTTTACTTGACATTGAATTACCTATAATGAGAATCATCCTTATTCCGCGTGGCGTTATACTAAAACGCCGATTGTCGTTTTTTAAGGTGTTTCGTTTTTTAAGCGTTATTTCAGAAATTGAACGCCACAAAATGGCTTCGTCGGTAAGTAGGTATACAGTCCACATACAATCCACTCTTAAAAAACGAAGCGCCTTAAAGAACGATCGGCATTTTACGGCGTTTTATTAAAAGGCCACACGGAGTAAGGGTAATTATAGTCCGAATAACTAAGCATGTTATTATAACCTATTAGGATAGGATATTAGCGTGGCCTATTTCAATAGGAGTCAGCTGCGAGTATTTCCTAAAGATGTCAGCGGGAAGAAAATATAGGTGTAGGCGTGTATCTAAGGGCAGCGACGATATACAGATCCACGATATCTTTTGAACCTGCTCGAGCAGTACTATCCATAAGTCTAGTACTCGGTAAATCACGATCGGTCTGACAATTGCCGATGAAGCCCTCTTGACACGCGAATTGCAGTTCAATATCTTTGATTTTAGTTTGAGTGAACGAACAGTATCCGTCCCTTTTTCAAGTTCATTAAGAACAAACGCCATAAGGTCTCTTATTGTAAAAAGGAACTTTCTTTATCTACCGATCGCTTTGTCATCAGAATAGGTTTTGACACTAAATCTATCTTTAGTCAGGGTTGTATCGTTCACTACCATGAACCATAATAGTACCCTGTACGAGATAAGAGAATACTCGAACGACTGAAACCGATAAGACTGTCATGTCAGATATAATACTGACACTAGTCAAAGTAGTTAAATATCTGGGACTACACCTGGGACAATAAACTCATCTGAAAGAAACACACAGGAGATAATCAAGGAGGTCACTTGAACTCTGATGATCTGCCGGAACCTAGAGGGTAAATCCTGTGGATGCAGCCCGCACACCCTTTAATGGATATACATATGTATTTTGTTATTGTCAAACCAGTTGAGTATGCGGGCCTAGAACTAAATACTCCGAATCCATGAACTCAAATAAATAAATACCAACAACTTTCAGGCAGAATTACACATATGCCATCGATTGTCTAGGTTGACAAGACATTGTAATAATTAGGCAAGTACCAAGTATCAAATGAGGAAATACTGTCACTCGAACCAACTCTCATCCATAGATTCCAAAGAGAAACTGGATTAGAGAGAGTGGTCTAGGACGGTTTTTTCCCTCGAATGCTAACAAGAATACAAGACTCTTAAAGATAATACTGCGAGGGGAACTCTAATGAGGGAACATACATGCATACCTCTCCAAGGCGTTAGTAGGGGTAGAATAGACGGATATGTTGCGGTACATTATACCTACCCCTTCAAATAGTAATAACACTCAGTGGAGTTTCTTTAAAACTCTTTGTAAGATCTTAGAACTACAGGTTCTCTAAAAAAAGAGGATTTTTTAATTCCGTTTTGATTGATGTTGTAGTTTTTTCTGTTTTTACTGGAATTTGTTTGTTTTATTTAGTTTAAGCTAATAAGTTTGCTTAGTTATCTGTTAGTTCTTCGATTTGAATTCTTACAAATTACACACTTCATGTAGAGTTTCTGAAGAAAAATGAATAATAGTGGCGTGTATGAATGATGCAAATAAATTGGAAAACATTCATCATACGACGTCCAAGCTAGTATTCGTAACTTTCGAAATAGTTCGCTATATGCGTATGTATCTAAGAGTTTTGCTTAAAAATCCGTTCATTTTAATTGTTTCACCATCGCAAGCAACAGTCAGATTATAAATTTAACTCCATATAAGCAAATCTTATTCATATCCATGACCTATATCTAATTTATTTCTTTTTTTCTTTTTTATTCACAGGGAAAAAAAAAGTCATTCGATCAAGTTATTCGTGCCAATATTGGTGATTGCCATGCCATGGGACAGAAGCCGATTACTCATCTTAGACAGGTGAGTTAATTACACTTACATGTCATTACTTGTACTCACGCAGTACATTGCTGGTGTAGTGTGAGAAGTCTATATTTACCGTGAAGAACAAATTGACCTTTCATCAAGTGTAGATACATAAGATTACATACATACAATGCACTCATTGGAATTGAAAAAGCTTTCTATTGCAACGTCATTCCAGCAATAATACGAACATTATTTAGTTTACCTCAGCTGGAAGCAAATGAATCACGAATAAGTAAACGGAAAGCTTTCAAGTAAAATCAGATTAACGTAACGCTGCGGCTTTTGAGCTAATAAAAAAATAAAAACTAAGTTAATTCGCCGCAAGCAAACCGACTTTATTTACATAATAATAGTAGAGGTCTATTAAAAGTCAGTTTGAAATGCTTTTACATTTAGATTTTTATCATGCGGTGATGCGGTGTTGAGTTTTAGATGTAAACGAACATGTGGTGCATTACAATTTGGTGTGTATACAAATGTATGTATGTAGCTAAATTGTACTCGTATGACTGTTGTTATAAAATGACGTTTACATAGTAAGGTCACATCCCTTGGACGAACAACTTGATATGGTATACGGGGGTCTACCCCGATATCTAGAAAAATAAAATAATAGAAAAAAAATCGCGAAACTAAATTTTCGAAATCAAATTCTCGAACAGTACAAAATTTAGAAATAATATACAGAAAAGCTAAACTCCGTTTAGAATGGATCGTTCAACAGCATATCCTCCTTTCTATGCAGCCCTAATACAGTGGGCGTTGGATACTGCATTTCTTTGTCGAATTACAACGATAATTTCGAACGTTTGAAGAAGTTACATGGAAAATTTTATCAAAATCGTTTTTTTTTTTATTGAAAACGCCTCCAAAAACTGGGCAATCTAAATATCTTAATATTCGGTCCTAACGAAATTTTTCGATTTCATGTAAAATAGTGGAGTTATGAAAAAGTGGGGCGTAATGCGCCGTTTTCGAAAATGTTTACACTTTTACTGCTTCTTTTTCTTAAAAGTCGAAGTATGAAATGACTTCATCCTCCTAGTTCAAAATTTAAGGCCCAAAAATCGTTTTCGCTATTGATACTGATCATGAATATAATATAATTTTTATAGCGTCGATCACGATTATTTATTTCTCTATGTGACAAACTATGTATCAAACTTAATATATGTACCCTTAGGATAGGGTATAATTAGTGCTACTACTCGGAGTTTAAATATTAATATCCTAATCTTTAAGTTTGTGTTAATTATTCACCAATTCGTTGGAGTTCTCCTCATTGACATCGCCTTCTTTGATTACGTATGATGATTCTGTGATCAAAACCGCTAGTTTCTTCTTTGAGATTTAGTTTGGGTATACAGTTTTCGCTGTTTCGCGAAAAAAATCTGCCAAAAAACTTCTGGCAGATGAGCCCATTTGCAACTGATGGCCGATTCACATTAGAGACTTGGTTTAAGCCCTATCTGAACTTTTGAGCTATAGCATCTGTGTATCTCCATGACACATGTGTCCCATTTTTCTTATTCTTCCTTTTTTATATGTGCTACCTACATCTGTATGTATGTATGTTTCGTCGATCGGTTTCTGTTTTTTTCATATTGCAGACGTTACTCAATATAGTTGATACACTTATATATTGCTAGGGTCATCGCGAGCTCATCGACAACATCTGATTTATACAGAGTGATTACCTCCCACATGCAGATCTGTTCGTGTCTTTGACACATCGGATCGTTTATTTGAGGCTTATTTGATCCATAACTCGGAGGTATCTACAGCACATCATGTAGTCTACTACCGAATCTTTATGGTATTGGTCAAGAAGGTTTATCTAAGTTTTCATTTGGCTTAAGTTTAATTTGGCCCATAATTCGTTGAATGTCTTTCGTGTTTGTAGAACTTCCTTCTCTTTAGAAGGATACTGAGCCTCACGCTCGACGCCATTATAAAACAGCTTTAGTGAAAGTGAAGATGCAGTGGCTTATGGTCACTCCTGCCGACAGGTGACAACTTTTTAATGAAGATTCTCTAAAAGAGAGTCACAAAGAGGAACGTGTTTAAGTTTAACAGGAAATTCTATTTTCATTTTAAATTAGATTTTAAAGTTATTAAAAAAAAAAAAAAGAATTTAACCTTTCCATCTTTATAGATGTTAGCCCTTTGTTATTACGCTCCGCTGTTTGATAGTCCTGATATTCCAAACGATGTAAAGGAACGTGCAAACGCTTTCTTAGATGGGTGTCACGGAAGATCCGCTGGTTCCTATACAGATTCAACTGGTACAGAGGTTGTACGCCGTCAAGTAGCAGCTTTTATTGAAGAGCGCGATTGTCATCCTTGCGATTACAACAATATTGCGCTTAGTGGTGGAGCTTCTCCCGCAATTAAGAGCATTCTACAATTGCTAAAGTAATAGATTGAGACTTTACCTCTTATCCTAGTAATCTATATATAATTTTTTTCTTTTAATTTTAGTGTTCCAGTCGATTGTAAGCCACCAGGAATTCTAACACCAATTCCGCAGTACCCTTTGTATTCGGCAACTTTGTCTGAATACGGAATGGGGCGGATCGGTTATTATTTAAACGAGAAGACAAATTGGGGCTTGGATATTAAAGAATTGGAACGTACTATTGAAGAATCGAGAGAGAAATACACACCACGTGCTATTGTAATTATCAATCCGGGCAATCCCACCGGTCAAGTGTTAACTCGTGAGAATATCGAAGAGATTATTAAATTCGCCCATAAGCATAAGTTGGTTCTGCTCGCCGATGAGGTGTACCAACATAACGTTTACGCTAAGGGTTCCAAGTTCTTTTCGTTTAAAAAGACTTTAATGGACTTGGGTGAGCCCTATAGTCAACACGAGTTGGTTAGCTTTAATTCAGCTTCGAAGGGATACCTCGGCGAGTGTGGTATTCGTGGTGGATACATGGAACTACTTAATATTGATCCAGAGGTTCAAGCTATGCTTTACAAGGCGCTCACGGCTTCTTTGTGTTCAACAACTGCTGGTCAAATAGCTGTTAGTGCATTGGTATGAAAGAAAAATAGAAACTTTACATAGAAAAGTCCTTATACAAGTTTTTTCTTATTTTTTGCAGGTTAATCCACCAAAGGAATGTGATGAATCGTATGAGTTGTTCGTTAAGGAACGTGATGAAGTTTTGAATCAGTTAGCGATAAGAGCAAAACTTGTCCATAAGGCATTCAACACTTTCGAAGGTTTCAGCTGCTGTGTAGTACAGGGTGCTATGTACGCTTTCCCTCAGATTAAGATCCCACCTAAGGCTATTGAGGCTGCAAAAAAGAAGAACCAACCGCCAGATGTTTTCTATGCATTTGAGCTTTTGGAGACCTCAGGTTTGTTTTTATGAGTTTATACGAATTGGGAAATGGGATCGTTGGGATTCAAACAGACATTTGTAAGAATTGGGAAATGGGATCGTTGGGATGCAAACAGACATTTGTATCCCAACGATCCCATTTCCAAATTCTTATAAACTTCGTGCTCGCATTTAGTTCTGGGTTATTCGTTATTGATGCCTGTTGGATCGGTTCTGAAAACACACCATGCTTACATGATCCGATGTGTTTCCTGTTGCGCTGTGAATCATGACATTTTGGAATGTAATGCGATGCGCACAATTTCTTTTTTCTAAATCTGAATTTGTAACAAATTAATTCAACTCAAATAAAAATCATCTGGTAAATATTTGTGGTGCTGGGACAACTGAATATTCACGAAATATACATATTTTAAACCAAAAAAGGTAGCAATAACGAATATCATATGCATCGTGCTAGTTCACGATGCGCTGGTTGCCTTTGTTTGCACAATATATTCGTTCACAATGCATTTTGGAAAGTAATTTATTTTGAGTTTGCATTTAAGAATGGTTGCTAATTCACAAAGCAGGCAGTGCTGTATTTGGTATAGCAGCCACATTTAGCCAAAGCTGTTTTTGTTGGGTTTATTGTAAACTTTGATTAATACGTATGTATCTTTCTCCCTTTCAGGAATCTGTGTCGTGCCTGGCAGTGGATTTGATCAAGAGCCCGGTACATATCATTTCCGCACAACAATTCTTCCGCAAACGGACAAACTAAAGATTATGTTGGAGAAATTCCAAAAATTCCATGCCCAATTTATGGAAAAGTACAAATGAGGCATCGGTATAAGAAAACTCTCGTTCACGTCTATCAAAAGAAAAGCCACCTTTACGCAAAGCAAGACTTTTAAAAATAAGCAGCTTAAACCGTCTAAGGATCAAAAAGGTAGCTTTAGAGTAATTGCATTTAAAAATTAGACATGTTTGTAAATTTAAAGTAGTAGTGAAATAGCATGGTTTTCTTTTGATAGACACAATGTAACCATATATATTCGATTTTATGTTAACATGAATATTCAAAACATATATATATATATATATCTATGTATTCGAAAAATTTATAAATAAAATAATAATACCTTTTTTATGTATGTATGTTTTTCGTTAATAAAGAAGAAAATTAATAATTATTTAAAGAAAAGAAAGAAAAAGGCTGTTTTAAAACGAAAATTATTTTTTTTTTTGTAAATTGCGTACAAGAATAAATGAACTCAATTTTAGAGAAACTGTTTTGAGTGAAATGCAAGATATATAATGTAAGACAATAATTACATAGAATTGTTGGAAAAGGATTGTATTTGAAAATGTAATAAAAATGTATAATTGCAAGTGTTCTTCGTTTAATTATAATAAGTTGTTTTATTTTCTTGGAGTACACTAGAACGTTGCACTGCAAATTCATTAATCATTTGTTTTAATTTTTAATTTCTTTTAAAGTTGTTTACCTCCTTAATATTGAATGTATCGAAACCAAAAATTGGCAAAATAAGATAAGACATTTAAAATTAGGTGAATTTGCAGTAACAAATAAAATAATATGGAAAATACAGATATTTATTCGTTCTTTAATAAATTAGAGTAAACTCTAGTGCAAAGTCAGAAACGTCCAACATTTGTGCAGTGATGCGGCATCACTTCTTTTTTGCGATGCTGATGCTTATGCTTATGCTTTCCTAATAGAATACTTCGTTGGCGTTTTAGATCACATTTATATCAAACTACTTTTTACGTCTAGATAGAAGTTTTGCTAATGAAATTTTTAATTGATAAATATTGATCATAAAGAGTACAGGTTTTTACTAATAATTAGTGATTACAAATAATTAGTGATCTACTGTTAAAAATGTGTATATACTAATATTTCTTTTTCCTCCGACATTTTTTCATACTTCTTGCCTGTTGAATCAACAAAGCATCAAACTTTTTGGTAATGTTTTTTTTTTTTTAAGTTTCCGCATCAGTTTACTCAACTTTGCAATAATGAACGCTTGTCATTGAGTGTGATACCATTTGTTTGCATTAATGAACGTTTTAAAAAGCATCATGAACACCATGATGCCAGTGATGCGTTACTGAATTTACACCTATTTTTAAGTTTGTCAATCCTCATGATTGGTGAGTTGGCCAAATAATTCGATTCCCGGGCATCATTTGACACGCAATCGATGATAAGGCACTGAATTTCAGAAGTGATTCAAACAGGTTGCATTATATGATACTTATATCTTTTTCGAATTAACGTTCGAGTAAAAATGGTTGAAAGCTCAGTCCAACAACTGTTGGTCTGAGATATACATATGTACATATTATTTACCAAGAAAAGCTTGCAAGACAGCCTCGAATAAAAAAATAAATTTCATTTCATCATCGGCAACGTGCCCTAATAGAAACACATATGCACCCATCACCTTAATCTTGCAGCGTATACACTAGCCGAACTGCGCCTTGAAGGAAAGATATAATTCATAACCATAAACAAGACACTAAAATGTGCTTGTTTTGGCATTCTTATTGAACTTATGTACAACGATCATGAAGAACTACATAATATTTTGTCCTTAGTTCCTGTCGCCCTTCGTGTCTGTCTCTAGAGTTGTCTTCATTCATTCTACGCCAAGTTTACTTTAGAAGATACTGATTGAGATTGCTGATTGAGTACACGGATTTCAAAAGGATTTAGTTCTCACCGCAAGATGTGACCTATCCACTGTTAATTCCCTCAACTATTCTCTATCCCATTCTCATATGAAGCAATTAATTTAAAATGCGATTTCATACAGCAGTACTCACTCAACATTTGAACGGAATAATCGCAGAATTGTTTTAGTGCTGTAAACACCTTTCCTTCAGATTTTTAAAAGAATTCTTTAAATTAATTTAATTTAAATGAATTTAAAAGAAAAATAAAAAAAAACGTAGCTTTGTCTTTCTTGATTCTTTTGCCTACATCGAGTTCAGTGCCACCTTTGGATGAGATAACACATTCTAAGTAAAGACCGTTGTTAAATTTCGTTGTATAACGCTTTTCTGCGTTGTCAGACGTTACCCTTAGATGAACCGGATATCTATACTCGATGCTTTGCTCTATAATGATCCGTTTATGCAGAATGATCCCGAGCGGAAGCATGCTTGGTCGATATCGAAAGTAAAATTAAAATGTTATTTGATTCTATAAGTATAACTATGACTATTATTTTACTAACCGCGGAAAGAACGCAAATATCTCATCAGTTTCTGCACTCTGATAGGTGTCTCTTCCTTGGAATTTTATGATCCCTTCCTCCACTTTACTGGAAATTTTTCGCTTTCCGACTAAAATTGCCCATAGCTGTCGATAACTTTGTGGGACTTGCATTTATTTGTCTCAATTTCTCTTCGCAGATAGCTCCGTCAGATATTAGGTAGGGACACTGTCGTCTAAATGCCTAAGAACGACTACCAAACCGACTCCCCACAAGGTGTTACGTAGAACTTTGAGAACTCAATAGTTCCTACACGGTCCTACTACCGCTAATTCAGCTTGTGAAGCAAGGACACCACGCTATATTTTTTGTTGCTGTAGGATGTCCTAAAATATTTCACCAAGGTTTTCAATTTTACTAGATGTCAGTCAATTGCTATGTTGCTATCTATTTATATGAAATTGATATCATTGGCGGAATTCTTTAATCAGAATGGATCTATTTTAAATTAGAAAAAATACGAAGTATATATCATAAACAAACAACAACTCCTTCTATTAAATTCTTGTCGAATGCATGTACATACATACGTATCGATAATAAACAGATATATGTAGGACTGAGATAGATAAATGCTTGGCCTACCAAGTCATGAGAAAGGACGTATAGATATGTACACACATATTGCAGAGAATAAACATAGATCCACAGAGAAGTTAGGGAGTTTTAATGGGTAGGCGATCTGAGGTGGAATCAACTATAATATTTACTAGAAATGTTTCTACTTCATTTGTTCTTTTTTGAAGCAAAAATTAAGTCTAAAAATATTATCACATCATACCTTACCTAATTTACGACAACAATTTGATATGCAACAACTATTGTCAAGGGTTGGCGAAAGTAACACAATGGATAGTTGAAAAAAAAAAACTAATTCGATCCGCTTTGAGTAAAAGATAATAAAAAGTTTTTTTTATTTTTTAAAAGGAAAAATACGATGACAAATCGCCTGACTGATGTAATTGTTAGCAGTTACATTTACATATGTATGTACATGTATCTTAAGCTTAAGAACAGGGGTAGTAGGAAAATACTCAATACTTGACCGTATATGGGTAGAGGGCAGCCCTTTCTTACAACAAAATCGTTTCGCCTTGTTTAAAAAAAGGACTAGGCACTTCTACTTAAATTTTTCGGTTTAAATTTAGGAGAAAAAGAAATTTTGACAAGTCGCACACCTCTTACCTACAGAAATTTGTTGGATCAGAATCAGTAAGTATTGTTACTGAGGGGAAACTCTTCTATTCTCTCGTGTTTTGTGTCTTTAACGTTTTTTGTGTTAGGAAACGGAGTTGGACTAGAATTCTTAACAATTCGTACGAATTTGTACGAAATGTCTTATGACATGTCTTACATTTTGTACCTTCAGGGGTGCCCTCTCCCAGTGTTAACCCTAAAAAACAGTATTACTCCTTTTTACAAGGAAATGCAAATTCAAAAAAATTGGGCCTAGAAGGGAGTCTCTTTTCTGGTGAATCGGGCAAACGATGCTGAAATTCCATTCATCAGGCATACCAGACCATTTCTAGTTAGTCTTACCTTGTTAGACTTAAGTTTGGATATTGCTATCCTCACTTCTTTTTGGTCAGGTGGATGGAAGTTTTGGCTATCATTGTCTAGAGTGAATGGTTCATTCAGCCTGACAGCGGGATGTTGTTCTTCGTCTGTTGGTAAAACTTCCGTACATTATTCCTGTATAGTATAGTCTCTCTTGCAGGCTATGCTTGCCAATTGCGCTACCAAAGATGTCCTTCTTTCCTTTCTGGTCAATGTCATAGTTAGGAGCAATGTCCTATATGTTTTATCGAGGAGCTCGTAGAAACATTCTTTAGTGGCGTGTCGTCCTTGTTTCTCTGTTAGGTATGAACGTATATTAGGCTTATGGTCGCGAAATTAGCCTTAATGCTGATTGTCATAAGAGGCTCACTCACGCGTCGAAAGCTCAAGATTTCTTGCCTAATTCTACGGCGTATGACGAAATCACATCAGAATAAGCATTGCTTCTGCTCCTTATAACAATCACCATAATATACGTCACGGATTTTAATGCTCCTTTTGCTCGGCCCATCCCATCGCACTTCCTGGATGGCGATGATGTCTGTATTATAGCAGTTTAGAGCCTCTGCTAATTGTTCGGCTGCACACGGCCTGTTAAGGGTCCGAACTTTTCACGTCCAGATCCGAAGGTCTTTGTCCTTGTTTCGTTTGCTGGGGTCGTCAACAATAGGGTCATCCTTAATAACTATTAATTTTTTTCCATGTTACAAAAGTTACCCCGACGCACAACCTCCAACCTGGAGGATCAGTTCCCTTTTATACACCTAGGACGAGGGACTAGGAATCAGTAACCCGATTCGGGGGTATGGGCGCTGCCGTTGGCCCATTTAAAGTTCATCCGCCACCAACTCTATTCTAACACCCTTACTCCTTACAGACCTTTCGAATATGTGAAAGCAGCTCATATAGGGATACCACTAATAGTTCGGCTTAACTGGAACTAGTAGATGCCACCGTGGATTCTACTTAGGTAATTCGTGCGCTGCCGCCTGGATCAAGAAGAGATGCTTTAGTGAGAAAGCACTCCTCCCCTCCGCTACCACCAACGACCTTCCAAAGGAACTGGTTACGCAATCTCCAGTCAAGGTACTAGGCACACAGCAGCCATCCACGTAGTGATGTAGAGTAGGAGCTGATAGTGAGATATTCGCATCACTATCCTTTGGCCATCAACCCACACATACTGCTACATAATGTCCACAATCCAAATTTACAAGATGCGTCACTCTGTTAACAATGTTTTCATGTCATATTGTTCGGCCAGAGTCTAACTTGCTGTTGGATTGGAAAACGTCCCATTATCTCAAATAAAATCGCCGTCGGTCGTGTCGTTCCTATCACTAGCACTTCTCCAAGAAAAATAAGTAAAATATGACTGTTCTGAATGAAAGCTTAACAATAAAAGGATCTACATATGTAGACTGCACTGAAATATTTAACAAGTTCGCACTTGAGTTTAGAATTTTGCCATTTTAAAACCTGTTAAAGTGCCTATGAATTCAAACAAGTTGTTTCCGGCGCACCTACCTAACATTTCAAATTCAATTCGCGAGGTACTTCTTTCTTGAATATTGCCATTGCTCAGTCACTACATACATACAATCATAATGAATCAACGGGAAACAGGTCGTGGTAAGTTGTAGACGTTGTTAATTATATTTTTAAACTTCGTACTGATAAGGCCTTGCCACATTTTCGACAGCACACTGATTAAAGGGATAAGTTAAGATAAGAAAATAATAAAACCAAATCTCCCGATAAAAAATAGAAATAAATAATTGTGCCTTTCGCTAAATAAACATGCGTTTCCATAATCTTTTAACAAGCGAATAAGTTTCATGGTGATGAATTGCAAATGATAACTACATTCATAAATATGTACATGCAATGGTATGTGTGTAGTATTTGTAGCAAATTCTATCTAAACTTCACAAGGTTGCTGCCAAGTTGGGTTACTGGAAAATACGAATTCTAAAAATAGTGCACAGAAAGGCCTTCTGAAAGGTTTAAATACGGCAGTATTCAATATCAATAGTGTCGCTCTAGAATCTAGATGATCGTGTGATTCACGGTAATGTTAACTACCGGATGTAAATCAAATTTTATTTGCACCTTTCATATCGCCCAAGTCATTCACTATAATTTGAATAGCAACAATGATCTCATCCCTTCTGTGGAGGCACTGCAAATTCGAAAGATCTATCTCTAAACTTTAATCAGGTTCGGATACATTTCAGTACATATGTATGTACATACCAAATGTCTTGGGAAAGTATTTATTTAAGAAAAAATAAATCCTACGAATACTATCGTGTATCTGGGTTTCGTTGGCCGATAGAGATAACCTCTTTGCTTTTATCAAACAAATATATGTACATACTCGAATGACGGCACCAACTATCACGTGCTTTGTACGAATAAGCGTTTGACTGGTGTTTCGTATACTATTTATCACCAATATTTTTAATTTGTAGGCGCGCTGTGTCAAGCATGCTTTCTTACATAATCGCGAACCTTTGCTAAATGACCATAAATATGAAGAGAAAGGTGAATACGATGAAAACAATACTGTAGATAAAAACGGACAATACTCGTAAAGTAATGCATTGCTAGACGACAGCTTGAGATAGTGTAGTTGCAATTATGATCAGTTGATGAGTGGGACAGGAAAAGAAGAACTTGGGGAAAACAAACCCTGCCGGCGGTATTTTGAACAAATATTTTGCAACAGTCAGTGCTGTTATTCGTTGGAAATACCTACATATGTGTGTATGTATGTACGTACTACCTGGAAGGTGACTCAATGTCATACGAAAGTTGCAGTCGTAAGGGGGATTCCTTTTAAATACCGGCACTTGTTAGTGCACAAGTGGTTCTCCAGGTTTCTTCATGACTCATGATCGGTTCCGTTGTTGAACTGAGAATATTTTTTCGAACTCTAGAATATCAACAAAAACATGTGCCTCAGTGGAAATGATATGTTGGGAGCGGTTTATTTATTGAATGGGAACGTACTAAATCACAGATATGCGTAATCAATACTCTTTAGTGTAAAACATGAAGGTTTTCTTTTAGCTCCTGACTTTAAATATTTGTTAGTTGATTGTAATCAAATTTTTAACGATAGACACGGAATTGTACCAATAAAACCACGATCACTACTTTTACGGGGACACTCATCCCGGTATACATATTTGCAGAGGGAACCTGGGCTTCAACCAATACTCTTCTTTTTGAACTAGCTCGGTCGTTTTCCCAACCGTGTATAGATCTTTATGGCATGAGGTATGATGTCATCTTTCATTTACTCATTCTTGCAAAGAGGAGGTGTTTCATTTTGCAAAAGATTCAAAGATTCTGTTAATCAATTTACTACTATAAACTTCATACTTACTTACGTTCCCATTGCAGCTCCTCCCTTACGTCCTGCGGTTTCTGAAAATATATTTTAGCTTTCTTCAACTCTCCTTGTTGTCGTGATTCCTTGTCAGATATGAATACTTCATGGATGAGTCTTTTTCTCTTAGTTCTGTTAGTACCTACACAAATGCAATGGGGTGCAGACTTTATTGTACCAAAGCTTAGGGCTATATACATACGTTACATATCGGTAACATGGAGAAAAACAAATGTAGTGTTTCTTCCAAAATCGGGAAAAAAGGACTACATCGAAGCGGACGTCCATTATCATTTCTGTTGAAAACAATGGAAAGAAATATGGTGGACAATATGGAGATCACGGCGCTGAAAGCGTGAACTTTGAATTTTGCAGGCAGGCGAAAAATGTGTGTTAAAATACCGATTGGCACCACTCAGAGAAGTTCTAGGCTTTAGGCGAAGAACACTGAAACATTTTCTGGAGGATGCCACCTGTGAACTATGCCCGGAGGAAATCGGGACGGCAGGACATACATACATTGTGCCAATGTCCGGCACTAGCAAGCAGAAGAAGGGTGGTCTATGGGAGCCACTAGGTAGAAACATAGAGGATGAACCAGATTTCTTTTAAACAGATGCTAGCGTTGACACGAGGAATCAAAGCCAGAGAGGATTTGTGGAAAACCCCAGAGAGTCTCTAGCGGTAAGGTGGATCGTGAAACAGAGACGAAAAGGGACCCAACACTGTTTATTTCGAAATCTCTCGAGTAATACATGTATAGGATCCTGTGAAGCATCTTTGAGTTGCTTCTGCGGGTGCTTAACACGATGTATATTTGCAGCTGCCTTTTCTAAACTGAAAGATATTATGTATTGTGGTTTTATTTGGGTTTCTTTTGAGTTCCGTAGTTGAACACTACGTCTGTGACTATTAATACTCTTTGAATAATTGCGCTGGCAGTTCTTGCTAACAGGCTCCACACTAGCGGTGAAAAAACTCCTACTTGTGGGCAGCCTTTAATGGTGCTTGTTATAATGGTATTTTATCCAACTTCTATCACAATAGTTTTACTTCTTAGCATCGCACACAACGAATCGATTGTGGTCAGATTTACTCCTTTCATTTCGATACCTCTGCTGACAGCTTTGTGGGCGGTATTGTCGAAGGCTGAAGTCATCGTTCGCAGCCTTAAATAGATGAATTCGCAAAACATCTATTCCGGCAGCCTTTCTATATGGAAGACTGGTGATTGATGTTTTGATTTCGGTCTCATCAGATGGAGATCAAGTAATTGGTCATATTTTGGGTGAAGACAGTCAGCAGTTTCCTTCTTCTTTCCATAATACATCCCGGATGATTTGCCCATGCATCCCCTAAATGGGTTTAAATCCCAATTTGCTGTTCTCTTTGTTTCAGTAAAAGTTGAGATGAATGGAATACAAAAATTCTTGCAGTCTTATCACAAATAATGCTTCATAAAGAGTTTTTCTTAGGACTGTTCTACTTTTGTTGTACATACATATGTAGGTACAACCTGTCAACATGTGAGTCATTTCTCGCGTTCAAGATGACATTTTTGTATTTAGTATAGGTACCCCGGTAAATCAGTATGAAAATACTTACATACATACAAACATGACAATGCTTTCAAATGAGGAAATATATTTACAAGATCTCGTCATTCGTGTTTCGTGTGTAGACATTCTTAATTTCCTTCTCCAAAATATTTTGCTATGCTTTAGTCAGAGAATTAATCAGAATATCCATGCATACATATGTACATTTGTATGTATGTACGTACCTACATTCCATTTTTTTTCTGTTTGATATTAAGCTTAAATAAGAAATGCGACTCAATGATTAAACTCTTGTAGGTACATACGATTTATCTAAGTAATTCTTACATTCTTATTCCGCTTCAAACAAGTGGAGACTTTATAAATGGCCACTAATTTATTAATTACGTACAAACATACATGCATACATACATATGTACTATATATTGTCATAAATATGTCATGTATAGAGTCTATGAACGAAAAACTCAACTTAAACAAAATATTTAAGATTATTAATTGCTCACTTAATACTGGAGGCGTACGTGCTCATTTCTCGTAAGTAAAAATAAATTGACGTACATGCATAGTATGTATGTAAAGTACATACATATGTAGTACATGCTAAGAAGAACTTCAATTACCGATAATTCATAAACCTATTTCGTCGGATTCCTGGTTTAAGTAAGTACATAACCAAGTTAACTTTTTTGTAGGATCTATTCAAATATGTCTTTCCACTGTATAACCAAATGTTTTCTTTTTTTTTAAAATATGTCCTAAGGATTAATACTAAAAATAATCGTTGCATTAATAATAACTTACGCATCTCTCATATGGTGTGTAAAGGCTGCACAAGTCTTTAAAAAGTACAAAGACTGCCTTGTGTACATATTTCTCCCAAACTTGAACAATTTTCTATTTCCGTTGAAACTACTAAAGGTTGTCCTCAAGGTGGATTCGTATTCCACCTACTATGGTTTATTGTAGTGGACACACTTCTAAGCAACCTAACCAATTACAGATCTCTAATGCAGATGACTTAGGCGTAATATAAGGAGCATCCAGTATGATTATACAAATGCAGAATGCCCTAAACAAACTTTATAATTGGTGAGAATCTGATGTGTTAAAAATTAACCTAACTAAAAGAGTCATCATACCATTCACCAAGAGGAGAAGTGTAGACCTCCAAACGCTAACAAAAAATTGTGCACAACTCGGTTTCTCAACAGAAACATAATATCTCGAGGTTATTCCAGATCACAAACACAATTGGAAAGCTCGTTTAGACAGAGCCACTGAAAAGGCGACTAAAGCCTTCTGGACCTGTTTTAAACTCTTCAGGGAAAATGGAGATTAAAGTCAAAGATAATACACTGCACTTACCTCACCATCGTCACCACAATAATACCATAGGTTACGATCCCTTGTAAATAAATGCAGTTATGCATTGCATCCACAATACCTACACAGACAATTTTTTGCACTTTTCGAGGATATAGTGGATGTAGACTCGTATAAGTTTTCCACCATACATGGGATCGTATGCTATGAAAATTGCGCTGGAAGTTCGACTAGACCTTTTTCCCGTATACTAGAAAACTGTGGCTTCCAGCGCGCTGAAGATTCACCTGGCATGTAAGAACAAAACCACCAACCTAGTGGGATAAATATGTATATATGCTGAGGAACTAGCTAGATCTGGTGCCAGATCTCCGAACCCTTCTGTGGTTGACATGCCACCCAAATAAGAAGCCTGTCCAGTGAGATGGGAATCACTATAATCCTTGAACAGCTTTATACTTACTTTTCTTAATTTCAATTCACATTAATTTTAGCTTCTGGATAGCATACAAAAAAAAAACTACATAAATAAATTTTAACTAAATGGGTTAAGTCCTTTTTGCAACTTAAAGTTTGATGGAAACATCGTTCAATTCTCTTCCCTCCCAGCACACTTGTGGACTAGAGCTACTTGACTGGAAAAAATTTACCTTCCTATGCCTCGTAGCCTTCCTGGTTCATATTACCGTAGGCATCGAATAAAAGAGGGTGGAAGAATTCATAATTTTGAAAGGATAGACATACACGCATGAAAAATCAACCATCGAGACAATAGGCTATGTTAACATCTCACTCTACTTACTCTATACGATGGAAAATATTGGCATTGGGGCTATCGATGGTAAAACAGTGAGTCCTCAAGTACTGTAGGTATATGCATAGGTAGACAGCGCGTATTTCAAGTATTTCCAGTGTCCATCTATGAATGTATATGACTGCAGTTTGTTTAAATATTTTTTTCTGTTCAAGTTTATTTAACAAAAAAAATACACTGAATTTAAGTGGTTAAGTCGGCTGCAAAATTCAACAACGTTTTACGGATTCAATAATCAATTTCACCAATTTATTGTTGAGACAAGTGTTTAAGGCAAGACAAATGTTATTTATCTATTAGATTATTACCGGATATACACATATAAGAAATGTTAAATGAATTAAATTTACTGTTACAAGCTTGGAAATACCTACAAATGTATCTAATTTTTCAAACGTGTCGAAACAATTATTAGAAAGATTGTCTCTCTCTCACTGTTTCTACTAATTTTTATGAATAAATTAGAAACGTATTCGCTGAATTTGATAAGTGCCTCTGAGATTTAATGTAGTTTTTTGTGAGTTTGCATAAAGTAATAAAAATTGTCAAAACAAAAATATAAACCCTTTCAAATATTTGTCCTTTTTATGTGTACATACTTTGTACTTGAAGAAAACTCCTTACGGACCGGAGGTACATATGTATAGAATTCAATGAAATTCAATGAAACTGATCACGAGATCCATCATATGTTCTTTATTAAAAAATTCAGTTAAAAAAAAAACGGCTAGTTAGAAGTTAGTATATACATAAGTATGTATGTACATATAAAAAGAAATATGTTTTCCTAACATTGATTCAGTTTTTCTTTTTTAAGATTATTTGCTGTCAAGCCTACCCCCATTGTTCCAGGTGCGTGATAAGACTAACTAGACGCAAGACATTGGAGAAATTTACGCCAGTTAATTTCAACACATTTTTAATTTTTTTTTTTTTGCAATAACATAGAACAACAAACTGAAAAGAAACTAAAAATACACAAGCAAAAAAAAGTGCCAAATTAGCGAAATAAAAACAAAAAAAAGGCATACAAATTTGGTCGTTTTGAATTTCACAATTTATTGGTTTAGGGTGAGACAAGAAAATTCAAAGGTATGGAGCGTAATTCTAGCGCCATTAGCGCGTATTTTAACTACATATGTAGTTACATTGCGATATCAGAAGTTAGATATCGATCTTATTTTTCGTTTTTTTGCTCGGTAACCGTTGATGTTTCCATCATGGATCAATCTGTGGAATCCAGAAATTAAGCAACAATCGTTCTGAGAGCTAGCTTCATAAAAATCCAAAACCATTCTATCGGTAGGGAAGGCTATTGTCGAATTTTTCTGGGATTCGCGAGGTGCAATCTTCATCGATTACATAATAAAAGATCACTGGGCAATATATTTTCACTTTATTGAATAAATTTCACAGTGGATTGATGATTAAACTACCACAATTTGCAAAAAAGAAACCTCCTCTTTCACCACGACAGTGTATGTAAACTTTCAACCTTTTTCCGAGATTTGGCTACTTGTGTTTCTTTTCTATTTTTCGAACGTAAAGAAATGAGTAGCTGGAAAAAGACTCAAGCGAGTAGTTCATCACTGAAACAAACACTTATTTTGAACCGGTTCGAGAATGAAAAGTTCACCAAAATAGCACAACAACGCTAATTTCCTTTAAAACGAGAATTTTAGGCCAGCTTGAAAACTCAAAGAACAAAAATCATCTGAAAATTAAACCGGAAACAACTAAGTACTACATTAAAAACATGCCGAGAATCATTTGCCAAAAATTAGGATACTTATACTGTGTGCTTCTCTATGTATGTAGCTTAAATTGACTTACATTGTCTCTTAAAAATCTTAGAGGAAAGACTGTGGATTACAAGCAGAAGTGTGCAAAGGACAACCTCTCAGTCTATTCGGTCTTTTCTTAATGGCTCTAGTCCCGTTGTTATCTTCGCTTTGAATAACAGTAGGAGCTACACCGACGTAAAGTTTTTCTTTGCTCTGAACAGAAAGTTTTCAAACTGTAGTCATTCCTGAGGAATTCCTACTGAGCCAGCATAGAATTGTGGTGGCCTGTTTGGACATAATAGGCAAATGCTTGCACAAAATGTCACATTTTTCTTTGCTGATAAATAAAAACAAAAAAGGTAATTGCAAAATTGTGCTCTATCATCCAAAATTTTCAAACATTTACCATTTTGTCATACAAGAAAATTATAACTGGGATTTAGATCCATTCAGTGACTGCTATGCTGAATGAAATCTCAACATCTGTTGAACCTCCGCTACAGTCTGTCTCTTCAAAATCGATAGTGCCATATTACGAGAAAAACTGAAGCTTGAGCTTTATTAATAAAGTTATCCTTATTCTCTACCCACTGTACGTGTTTAACCGTGAGTGGTAACCTGAATGATCAGTAAAATCGGCGGAACCTCGCCCTGATGATTTGTACAATTGTAGTCCGCCAGTAAGTAATGTTGTTAATATAGTCTTTTAAAAATCGTCGAGTTCTGAAGAAAAATTAATATGTTTAGTCGGAGTAAGACCAATTCCTGTGTAAGATCTGCTTCGCAGCGTTGTAATACGACCCTGCTCTAACTCTAACCAGTCCCCTTTAACTTCGAGTTTTAGTCTGAACGTTTAGACGGATTTGCTTTAAAAAATAAAAGGGATCCAAAGAACCAAGTTTCAGAATTAGTTTTTAGCCAAACAAGCTTTTTCTAATACATAATTAAGTTTTAAAAACTTCATAAGTAAGTAAGTCTATAAAGTGCGTAAACATTTTAGAAAAAAAGTTTTCTCTCCTAAAACTTTTACCAATTTTTCCTAAATTCTAAACCTACATACAATGACGACCAAAACTGGACAAATGTTTTATAGCTTTTTTTATAAATACATATAGCTTCAACCGAACACCGCACTGCTGCAAATAGGTACGAATCAGTCGTATCCCTTATTTCCTTTCGTAAATATTTCTTTCTTTCAATATTCATTTAAATTAATGCGTAAACACGCTTTCCTAATGTTTGTAGATAAGCCCAGTTACCATTATAAAAAAATATAAATACTATTATCATTTCAAATTCCAAGAACAACAACAGTTTAGCATTTAATAATTAAATGTTAAAGTGTCTATAATAATAGATTCCGAAACTAAAGAATTACTATGTACTTCAAAAACTTACACACCAGTCCAGTAGAAAATTCCGATACCTTATAGCCACTTGTCCAACCATTCGTATATGTATGTACATACATCCAACTTGTGTAGGATATTTCACTTTAGTTTAATAACAAATCAATTCATCCAGCCCGCGCTCTATGAATGTCTCTGATAAGATAACGATTTTTTAATGACAAGTCTACCCTAGTCAACGAAGCCATTATTAACAAAAACAGCGAATAAGGTCCAACTCCCTTAAGTTGAGTCAACCATCCAAAGAAGTTAAACCATTAAAAGTCGGTTTTTTTTTTACTTTTTCATAAAGAAAATTTATTGACTAACATACCGTTTTTTGCGCTATACAGTTTCTTAAATTATACAAATGTTGCTTTTTTTTTAAGAAAAAAAAAATGTTTTCTTATTTTTTTCTAAAGAAAATTCTAAGCAAGAGTAAATCATATATTTATGGTTTTATAATTTCTCATGTAATTTGACAAAGTCCGTTCGGAATACGTATACATATGTACATATGTACATATGCACATTCCAAAAAAAAAAAAAATAATTTGAATTTTTTTTTTCTTTAATAATTTCCTGTAGACCAACACACAACGTACATTAGTTTTGCCACTCAAATACATATCTTTACCTCATGCGTTTGTTTTTTTTTATTTATTTTTATAATAATATATATCCATATCGTGTTTATACATCTAAAGGGGAGCTAGGACGGGACAGGGTCGGGGAGTGGGGTGGTTTCAGTGGGCGAAGGGAAAAATGCTCTTTTAATATTTTTTTCGTTTTTTCCTCAATGATCATTAAAAAATGCTTAATGCTTCCCATTATCGTTCTCGAATTATCAGCTAAACATGTATATGTATAGAATTTTAAGTTCAATATATAAAAAATTATACATTAATATAAAAGTACTGTTTTTTTTTTTTTTTTTTGTTATTTGTCCTTTATGTTGGATTAAGTTTTTTTTTTGTATTTTTTTTTTATTATTTTTATTTTTTTTTTAGTTCACTTGCACGTAAATAAATGATTATTTGAATTTTTATTTTTTTTTTGATTTAATGCTTCAATACTATTCGCTATAAGAGCGTGCAACACCAGTCACTTTTTTTCTGTCTTTTCTCTGAAGTCATATTCATTTCGCGTACAATTGTTGCAAACACTTCGTTGACATTGATTCGATCCTTGGCTGAGGCTTCAATGAAGGGACATTCCCATTGTTGTGCCAAAGCGTTGCCCTCGGCTGTGGAGACTTCTCTTTGGCAGTCTAGATCAAATTTGTTAGCGACTAGTAGAATGGGTGCGGGCTGACTGCCCTTAACACGATTGATGACATTCTTCATACTGGAGATGTCCTGAAAGGTCTGATGATTGGTCAGCGAGTACATGACGATGAAGCCGTGGCCGTTCTTTATGTAGAGGTCACGCATGGAGGCGAATTGTTCTGTACCAGCAGTGTCTAAGATTTCCAGCACACATGGTGAACTATCCACCTCGATTTCCTTGCGATAGAAGTCCTCGATGGTCGGGTCGTATTTCTCGATGAAGCAGCCCGACACGAATTGCACTGTGAGGGCGGATTTGCCGACACCCCCGGACCCCAAGACAACAACTTTGAACTCGCGCATTTTCACTCAGAGATCGGCGGCGGAGTGGAGGAGGAGTGTGGTAGTTCTTTGTGAGTTTTTTTTTCTTGCTTTTTTTTTTTTGTTCAGTTTTTTTTTTTTTTATGTCTATGTGTGATTGTACTACACCCTCGGTGGAATAGTGGTGGCGACGGCGGCGACGGTGGCAGAGAGGAATGGAGCGACGTGCAACAGAAAGATCATATGAAATCGAGAGTAGACTCAAAACCGAAACAAAACCGAACGTAAGGGGGCACCGATAATACTTGGTTTCAGAAAATCGAATTCGAATTCGCCATTAAGATGGTATTATTGTAATTAGCAGCACGAGCCAATGCCTTTAGTCACTTTGGTCAACACACCCGCACATAATCCACATAGTATAGCTCGGCAAGACCACTTTGGAGTCGGGAATAGGTTCGATTTAGTTGGGTTTTTCCATTTCACACTTCATATTATGATAACGATGCAATTGTTGCTTTTCATGAACGCAAAATTAAGACTTTAAACAATAATGAGAAAAATTAATTTGTGTTTTCTTTTTTTTTATGAAAGGAAGAATGCAGTCCAAGTGATATACGCGAGTGCGTCCAGGCGAACAGCCAGTGACTAACACGATGATGGCAGCGCACAAAGAACGACCGAACTGGGCAAAGTGATGCCAAGACTTCATTTCTTAAGAGCAAAGTGAAGATATTTTTTTAATAACATTTGTGAATGAAAATACAAAATATTAGGTACCCTACGCTATTGTGTTGAGTTCACACATAGGTACTATATTTCATTATTATTTCTGACTGTGAGCTGAAAAAAACCTTAAAATGGGTACAAAAACTACATGGACATATTTTTTTTTTGCAAAAAAATTTTTTGGCGTACCCTTTTAGGTATGCACTGTGCCTAAGACGATAATTATTTATTAATTGAAGAGTAATTATCGTTCGAAAGTAAGTGTTTGTGTGAATCGGCTTTAAATCATGTAATTACTGTGCGGAAGAGGCAGATGGCACGTGACGAAAAAAAAAGAATTTGAAGAAAAAAGGTCTTCATACACGTGCATACCAATGGCTTTTTTGTATATTGTTCAACAGTCCATAGATGTATGTATACAGGTGGTACAACAGACCTTAGAAACTAATAGGAAGAATGGAGGTCCAGGGGAGCCACTGGGTAGAAACCCAGAGGATGAACCAGTTTTCTGTTAAACAGATGCTACCGTTGACACGAGGAATCAGAGCCAGAGAGGAACTGTGGTGAAATCCAGAAAAACTCTCGGGCTATGATGGATTTATAATATTAAAATCGACGCGACGGGTTCCTCCAATATGATTACTTACTTAGGTGGCGCTACAGTTCGGGATGAAACTGGGCCTTAACCAACTAGCCTCTCCAGTTAAGCCGGTCCTTAGGTAACTGCATCCACTTGCTCACTCTAAGTTTGTTGAGGTCCCTTTCTACTTGTGCTAGCCACCTAAGGCGAGGTTTTCCTCTACTGAATTGTCTCTCTTGAAAGATTGTGTCTTCGGTGTTGGCTTGTGAGTTTCGCACAATTCTTTCAAGTCTGATGTTAAATCCAAATCTTTTTGACATTAAAGGTCTCGGTGAGATCGTTACCGACCTTGATGGATCAAGGAGCGTTGTCCATTGTAATTCTGCTCAATCTGACAAGTTTAGAAGGGATACCAAAACTAGGCATGGCTCTGTACAGCTCATCTCTATAAATTCTACCATACGCGCCCTTAAAATCGTTGAAGAGATGGTGGGTATCGATTTGGACTTCTTGAGTTTTCTCCAGGATCTGCGAAAGTGTGAAGATTTGATCGACTGTGGACTTTCCTGGTCTGAAACCACACTAATAGGAGCTAATCAGGTTGTTGACGAAGGGTTTCCGACTTACACACAGGATATCAGACAGGATCTTGTACGCGATGTCAAGGAGACATCTCTATGATACCTCTGTAATTGGTGCAATTGAGGGGGTCGTCTTTCTTGTGTATCAGGCAAAAGTTGTTGAGATTCCATTCATCAGGCATATAGTCATCTGACCAAATCTTGGAAATGGATTGGTGTATGCTCTTTACCAGTTCATTTCCAGCTCGTCTGGTAAACCGTAAGGTCCTGCAGCCTTGTTGGATTTAAGCTTGATCATTGCTATTCTAACTTCGTTTTGATCAGGTGGATGGAAGTTCTGGAACTCATCGTCTAGATTGAAAGGTTTATTCTGCCTGACAGCGAGATATTGGTCTTCGTCGCCGTTATACAGTCTGCAGAAGAAGTTGAAAGATTTCGGGCTACGCGTTCGGCGGAAATTCTGGCGATCTTTTGCGATTGCAGCTTTTTGACATCAAATCTTCTCATAATAATTCTTCTTAGTTGTGGCGTTTGGGATATCCGCATTCGTACCTTGGCTGCAATAAAGTAGTGATACGAGTCGATATTAGCTGCTCGGAGGGTTCGAGCATCTAGAATACTGGAGGCATGCCTTACATCGCAATATGATAAATTTGGTTGTCCGTTTCATTATCAGGAGAGCACCATGTCTCCTTGTGAATATTGAGATGAGGAAACCGTGTGCTTGCTATAGTGCCGTTGCGCCCCATCGCAAAGTCAATAAGCCTAAGTAAGTGTCCTCCGAAAGTTGTCCTCGTTTTCTTCCTTGGTGTTACAATCACCTAGCACAATTTTGACGTCATACTTAGGACATTGATCATATGCTTGGCCGATTAGCTCGTAGAAATATTCTTTGATGGAGTCTTCCTTGTCCTCTGTGGACGCATGAACGCAGATTAGGCTTATACGGATTATTATAAGACGTTCGCTCAGGTGTCGAAAGCTCAAGACTTCTTGCCTAAGTCTGCACGTAGTTCTGCTTCCTGCAGCAATGACCACAGTATACGACAAAGTTTTTCATTCTTCTTTTGTCCGGTGATGGGATGGCACTTCTTGGCGTTGATGTCTGCATTATAGCAGTCTAGGGCCTCTGCAAATTGTTCGGCCGGTTAAGAGTCCGAACATTCCACTTGTAGATCCGAAAGTCGTTGTTCTTATTTCGTTTGCTGAGGTCGTCAGCAGTAGTGTCATGCTTATTCGAGGCTCGTTCTTGCTTCGTAACTAGTAATATTTTTCCATGGTAGGGAAGTTACCTCCATGCGCAACCCCCAACCTTGAAGACCAGTTCCTATTTCATACCCCAAGGATAAGGGGCCGGATTTTCCGGAATCAGTAACCCGTCCTGTGAATATGAGCCCTGCCATTGGCCCAATAAGGATTCATCCGCTATCAACTCTTTTCGAACACCCTGGCCTAGTATTATAAATCCCTACAGGCCTGTTATTCAAATATGTCGAAGCGGCTCATATAGGGATAACACTAATAGTACGACCTGACTGGAACTGGTAGACGCCACCGTTAACTCCATCTAGGAAATTCGTCCGCCCCCGCCTAAATCAAGAGGAATTGTTTTATTGAGAAAACACTCCTCCCCCTCTCTCGTCCGCTACCACCATCGACTTTCCTAAGGAGTTGGTTACCCAATCTCCAGTCGAGGTACTAGGCACTCAGCAGTCACCAACGTGGAGGTGTGGAGTAGGAGTTAATAGTGAGACGCAATCGCGAGAATGCTTGCGCTCTCATATATTCGCACGACTACCCTTTGGCCACCCAATTATGATTAATATCCGAATACTTCAAGATTAAACATTGACCAATTTTTAACCAAGGTATGGAGAGGGATATCCAAAATTTCACAAGACTACGAAAATATTGAGCGCAATTGGACGTTGAACGAGCCTTTTCCAGCCGAGTGTCCATATTAAGGGACATAAAGGTTTTATGACGCCAGTATCCAGTCATGAAAATACGTGGGATCAGTTAAGGTTTAAACAGTTATTGGAGCCATTGATGAGCTGAGTTTCTTACAACGAGACCTTCGGTTCGATAATATATGTTGGAAAGTAAACACGATAAAACAGGAGAAGTATACAGCAGCGCTGAATAGAAGGACCAGAGCAGCTCGTTAGTTTTATGAGTAAAAGAGAGAGAGGGAATGGAAACCTGCTTTACAAAAGTGAGAAAAAGAATGAACATGAGAATGAGTGCCAAAGCACTCAACCAAGGTTGTGTAAAAAACAATCGTAAACATTGCCCTTAACAGCTGCTGGAGAATATTGACTCTTTCCGCAAACAATCTAAATAAATTATATTTTATTAATAAATACATCACTATGGCTCAGTGGTTATTGCGTCTTATTACTGAGGTGGAGGTTCGATGTTTCAATCGCATACAACACCAAAAGTTTTTTCACCTCCCCGAATCTCGCGAGCGTCTGACAAGCATCCGAAGGTAAAACTATTATAAAAAATCTCCTTAAAAGGAGACGCGACATTAAATAGAATGCCTTCTATTTGTGTAAGAAATATAATACGTGCAAAACCCCCAAAACCCGGTACATCTTTTCAGAAAATCAGAGTGTCGAAGAACCGAATTCCAGCATTAGATGTGCTTTCCACTATTTTCGATCCTGAGCACTTTGTTTCCAGTTGTCTAGACCAAGCTTGATCCTTAAGCCATAGAGCTCAAGATGATGAGTATATTATATTTCAAATTCATGGATGTTTTTTTACTGTTTTAATACAAAAATTTAGTCTGCTGTCGATCTGCCAGACCAAAGCTACACTGCTACAACCCCTGAAACATTCATATAATTCAATGGATACGATTAGCCCCACCATCCTTAGGTGGATGCATGTTGTTATTGTGAGACCAATGATCACATATGGAGCGATTGCATGGGCAAAAAGAACGAATCTGGTCACCACGAGGAAGACACTCATCAAGGTACAAAGACTGGCATGCCTCTGTATCACAGGGGCCATGAGAACTTGTCCAACTGCGGCCATGGAGCCGCACCTTGTGGTTGAGGAATGTGCAAGTAAAACGATCCTAGGAACAGCTTAGGAAGGAATAGGAAGCAATATTGAAGCAATTCGATGCACTGCTCAAAAAACTACCACTCCTAGCCTTTCCTAGGGATGATATTATTGGAAGGTTTAACTTCCAAAAGAACTTTGTTACCAAGCTCAGTAACAAAAAAAAGTTGGAGCAATGTATCCACTATCTACCAAATGAGCAATCATACAACAAAGTGGTACGCAGATGGATCAAGAACTGATGAAGGAACTGGAGTAGGGGTATTCGGGCCCAGAACCAAATACTCTGAATCCATGGGCAAAAGCACCAGTATCTTTCAAGCTGAAATCCATGCCATAGATAGATGTGTCCAAATCAATCTTGATAGAAACCATGTCAACTGTGATATAACTATAATGTCAGATAGCCAAGCTGCTATCATGGCACTTGACTCCTACGTCATTAAATCCAAACTTCTGTGGGAATGCCTGCAAAAACTTAATGAACTAGGTAGTAGAATAGAGGGTAATGAAATGGCCGACTCCCTAGCAAGAAAAGGAACATCAGAATCCTTCATAGGTTTTGAACCATTCTGCGGAATAGGGTATCATACCCTCAAAGAAGAATTCAGGAAACAAAAGAGAGGGAAAACAGGGCCTGGAATAACGCTCATGGATTGAGGCAAGCCAAGAAACTTCTAGGGCAACACAACCGAAAAAGATTCAACCCCTAACGGGGTATTGTAAACTCAAGGAGCACCTAAGGAAACTAGGTATATCTGAAGAAGGACTCTGTAGATTCTGCAATGAGTCCAGTAAAATCCCAGAACATGTGCTGAGATCTTGTGGGGCACTGACCCACAATAGACTGAAATACTTGGGCAAGTACCAATTATCAGATGAAGAAATACCGTCATTAGATCCAGCTCTCATCCTTAGATTCTTAAAGGAAACTGGATTAGAGAGAGTGCTCTAGGATATATTTCTTCCGCCAAGGCGTAGTAAGAGTGCTTTACTCTCAAAATGATTCCGAAAGGAATCTAAAAACGAGGGGAACTGTAATGAGGGCATGTACCTCCCCAAGGTGTTAACTTTCTCATATAATAATAATAATGGATACGATCTTGTATGCAACATTAAGCAAGCATATGCCTTGTTCTTACTTACTTAAGTGGTGCTACAGTTCGGGGTGAACCTGGGCCTCAACTAACAACCTTCTCCAGTTAATCCACGACACGTTGTCCCTCTGGAGTAGATTCGAATACTCTGCGAGCCCGAGGATTGTTGTCCATTCTCATTACATAATCTGTCACCTAATGGGTAGTTTTTTGACCAGGTCGATGCCGCTGTACAGTTAGTATAGTTCAACGTTGAATCTTCTCCTCTAAAGCCCGTCAACGCAATTGTAACCGACTGACGACTGGGATAATCTAGGTCTTATATTCTCCTTAGTTTATCGTGGGAGACACTTAGTAGAAGGAGTAAGCGAATGGCTCGGCAGTAGACTAAAGCCATAAGACAGTTTTTGTTTCTTCTTTGTAGAAGAATCTGGGTTATCTGAGAATTGTTGGATCTTTCTTATAACTAAAGATTTTCTACGTTATGCATGAGAATTATCTCCTTAACTGTTATTGGTTTGTAATTATTGCCTACTACTACTTGGAGGCTTTCGTCACGCCCTTTAGGATTTTCTACGTCACCCTGAAAACAAGACGACAATTTGAAGGTCAATTTTAAAAACTACAATCTATGACTCACTTTGAGTTTCCGAGCATTGCCAGTGCCTCCATTGCTATTTCAACACCCTCCCATCAGCAATTTATTCTTCAATTGAAGTAAAAGGTTGGTGGAAAGACGATTTTTGTAAAAACGGTGCATAGGTTGTTAAATTCTAAGAATCCATACGTAACTTCAGTTGTATTCGCACTGGATCTTGAGTATCAAATAGTCGTTTAACGGCATATTATGCTGTCCTAGTAACGATAATTTAAGTTGTATTGTGGTGGTGTTTTCGTGCCCGAAATTTACAGCTAAAAGTTGGCAGCAAGCCTGGATAAATAGAATCAAAATCGAATGGCGGGTTTACTCCTCAAATACATATATTATCACAGAAAACGACCAGTTAAGCAGGTAATCTTCTGAAGTATATCCCCATTCCACAGTTCCCTACTACCGAAGACGATTCAAGTTGTATCATTAAAATACACAAATCAAAATCTATTGAAATTCATATGTAATGTATTTAAGTATATTCAATTCATATTAATTATATAATTTATAAATAAGAAAACGCACTACAAATTAGAAAATTTTAACTGTACAAATCTTAATTATTATTACGCATTAATGTGGCATAGAGCTGCGTCAATAAGGAGAAGAAAGAACTTAAAAAAAGGGAAAAGAACAATAATTACGATTTTTTTTTTTTTCAAATACATATGAGAGTATCATTTATGCAGTATATACGTGGTAAGTAGGTACATCTAAAAAGTATTATCTTGAAGCATGTTTATAACTAATTTATATATGAATTTGTATGAGAAATTTTAATAAATACATTTTGTTTACTTCTAAAGAGTGGTTACTTTTCTTTCATTTTTTTAATTCAATTGTCTTCTATGAGGAAAGAGAAAAAAAAACAACAAAAAACATTTCTTACAACCGACCTCTTTTGAATGTCTTAAAATAAAAGCAAAGGTGAACCTAAACCTAAGAGCCAGGGACGAATGGGGACCCCGCATGAATGCATCGCACGGCAGTAGAATTCAATTTTTTTTTTAATAATTAAACTTAATTAACTTAAAATTTACAAAAACGAGGACGACACACGTAGGTGGTGGCGGTATAGTGGAGAATTGGTGGTTTAATCACTGGTTTTTAAGCGCTTCACAGGACCATCGCTGCCTTGGGAGTTAGAGTCTTCGGAGAACGGCATACTGGAGACGAATTCGGTGGCACCCTGCGAATCGCTGACCATGGAGAAACCTGCAAGAGAAAACATTTTGTTTAAGAATCATATTCTTTGGAGGGGATTTGTAGAATTTTAAGTAAAATTTCTCATCGATTTGACTTTTGTCTGTTTACGGTCTCCACTCACAAGTGTTTGAATCTTCGGCTGTGAGGGCGCCGGTGTAACTGGGAGTTATCTGTGGCGGTGTGCTCTTTTGCGAGGTGTTCTCCTTATCTTTAGAGCTCGAGTGCGAGTGGTGGATTTTTTTCTTTTCACTATTGGAGATCGGTACCCATTTGTAGATTTTCATGGTCGTATCACCGATAGTGACCCATTTCTTTTCCCTGAAAAGAGGGGGGAAAGGTTTTTGGTTTTATTCGTATTTTTTTGCGCACTCAGATGGAAAGATGGGGGAGAGCTCACCAATGTCGAACCTTGTCGACCGCCTGCATTACACGCTTGATGTCGTCTTTAGCACGACTTCGTGTCTCAGCGCGTACACTACGGGACATTGTGGCGGTAGCAATTTTAACAGATTTTCGGTAAACTATTTGTGGCAATGAAGATAGTTGCGCGAGGGTATTTCTCGGATGCAATTGGTTATGAGATGAGTGGATTTTTTTTTTTTTTTAACTTTTCCGATGCACTGCCTTGCCGTGTGTGTGAAAAATGTAAACACGAAATTTTTCAACAAATATGGCGAATGGTAACTTTGCTCGGCTGACACTAACGGAACGGATGAGATATGAAATATGGGTGAGTACTCAACGAAGGGATGTTTTATTTCTTTTCATTTTGAACGATACACACCGAGCAAGTCAGAAATCGTTTCGATTGGAGTTCAGAAATGCTGCTGTGCAAGCGCTGAGGTTTTAGACACCAGAAACTGAAGAAGGCGAAGGAGAGTACTGATGCCTGGAAATTGGTGTTGCGTATTAGAAAAGCTTCCGAGTTCTCCGTAAACTACAGAGACCTCTGTATCTTGAAGTAAGAAAACAGGGAGCCGAAGTTTTCGAAGAAGTAGTCTCCTAAGTGCTTTCTTCTTTAAAGAAGGCGTTGTATGGTTTCCTGAACTCTCTGTAGGACTAGCTTGATGTAGTTTCTCATAATGCCACCCACTACATTATTAGTGAACCATTCATTCTGGACGATGATAATCAACATTTCCGTCCACCCGACCTGAATGAAGTTAAGATAGTGATATCTAAGCTGAAATCCAATACAGCTGCTGGAGCTGATGATCTAACTGTCGAGCTATTGAAAGCAGCAGGGTGTGACTTGGTAAGGAGCATGCACCAACTCACTTGCTAAATATGGTCGGACGAAAGCATGCCCGATGAATGGAACCTCAGCATTGTTTGCCCGATCCTCAAGAAAGGAGACCCTCTAAACTGCGCCAACTATAGAGGAAGAGCTTAAAACCTTTTGTCAGCACTCTGATTGGTCATTTCAAGGCCGCCTATGACAGCATCTATAAAGAAGAGTTATATAGAGCTATGTCTAGTTTTGGCATCCTTGCGTGATGTCAGTAGTGCTTTTGCGAGCATTGAGACGAAGGCCGCTAAGATGGGTTAAACGGTTAATGAGGGCAAAACAAAGTATATGCTGTCAACAAAAAAGGACACACAACACCGACGCCTTGGACAGAAGGTCACCCTCGACAGAAATAACTTATAACTTGGATCCTCTATAAATTCAGACAATGGCACCAGCGCTGAGATCAAACGAATATTAACTCTTGCAAATCGCTGCTTCTTTGGGCTAAGAAGGCAACTGTGTAGCAAAGCCCTATCTCGAACAACTAAAGAATCCTGCTCTACGGCGCAGAGGCACGGACTATGTCAAGAATGGATGAGGACGTTCTCGGTTGTTGTGAGAGAAAAATACTTCGGGTGATTTTTGGTCCCGTCTGCATCGACGGAGAGCGGAGAAGAAGATACAATCAGGAGCTGTACGAGCTATATAGCGACATCGACCTAGTCTGAAGAGTTCGAATACAAAGACTAAGATGGTTGCTACATGACCAACCATGGACAACAATGCTCCGGCCCGGGTCTTCGAATCCACCACAGAGGACGATGCAGTAGAGGAAAACTGGAGGCAGCTAGCTAAAGATCGAGCTGGCTGGAGAGGCTTGTTGGTTGACGTCCAGGTCCACCCCAGACTGTGTAGAAAGTAAGTGTCTCATGGAGATGATGGGCAGTTTAACAAGCAACTATCTGGCTCGTCTAGCCGCAGACATAGTTGCTCAATCACATCGCTTATAACTCTTGTCAATCGCTGTTTCTTGGGATTGAAAACGCAATTGGGTAGTAAAGCTCTATCCGGAACAACTAAGGAGATTCTGTATAAAACCTTAATCAGTCCTGCTTTATGGCGCTGAAGCTTGGATTCTATCTAAAGCGGATGACGATATCCTCGGTCATTCCGAGAGAAAGGTTCTTCGTAAATTGTTCGGTCCCGTTTGTATTGACGTGCTTTGAGGTAGGAGATTAGGTGCGCACAAGTAGAAGGGGACCTCAACCGGGACAGTTCAATGTGAACCCTAAGTAAAGTAACTAATACCGCCCGAAGAATATTCAAATACCCTCTTACAAAGTGTTTTTTTTTTTTACATTTTCTTTCCATGTAGCTTGTGTTTATTTTTTAGCTCAGTATTAAGTGAGTCAGACATTATTACGCAATACCTTCCAAATGTTCTGTTTCATTTGTGTTTCTCTTAAAACATTCCACTAACAACCCTGTTTTCCGTTGCATTCCATTCCTCTGTGGCAATGCCATGCCATCGTCGTCAAAAAACCACCTTTGGCATCGGCCATATTAAAAAAAAAACTCATCCAATTGAAATTTCGTTAAAAACTTTCGACCAAAGAGCAAATGACAACAAACTCAACGATGAAATAAGAAAAGTCAGAGCACAGGTGAAAAAGTGTCTCGGGAACATGGAAGTGCGTGAGAAAATTTCATAGAAATTCTTTTTTTTCCAAAATTTCAACTAAAAATAAAAGATCTATACCAAGATAAGCTAACACACATCGCATCTCAGCCAAGCACCAAGCGCCGCTCCAATCATTTTCAACGAAAAACGCTCGCCAAACAGAGTATCAACCCATCTTCCTTCCAACCAGCATAAACCAATAACAAGAAAAAAAAAACGTCCTTCCCAACCAAAAGGCAAACCTCAAACGATTCGATCGCTTCCATTTTCCGATTTTCCGCCGCTGAAAACGAAGAAAAACGAAGAAAAAACCTCGAAAATCCTCCGCGAAAAGTGCGTGTTCTCTCGTACAAAATCCGTGTTTCTCCCCGTACACCTCTACCGTGGATCACACCAGAGAAGGATCCGCTCCGTCATCGTCCGGTGTCGGTCCAAGTGAATCCAAAAAAATCCAAAGGAAGTTCCATTTCTAATTAAAATTAAGCGAATCAGTGGATTTAGTGAGTAAAAAGCATAAAAAGTGTTTGTGTGTGTGCGTATATACACCTGTCTGTCTTCTCTCATTTTTCGCGAACAAGGAGAGAAGTAGGTAAAAAGCAAAAAAAAAAAAAAATAAAGAATAAAAGAAAAGAATAGTCCATCTATGGATGAGAGTGTAGAATTTGCAAATGTTGGAGAATAGCACCCGCAGAAAGAATCGCAAGTAAAGAAGAAAAGAAGGGAAAAGTGAAAGCAAAACTGCTACCCTCGCCCGCGGCAAGCAAATTCGTTTTCGTTTCTTTTTTTGTTTTTTAGTTTATTTTATTCTAAATAGAAGTTATAGAAGAATTTAAATAGATAAAGCAGGGGAAATGCCGAAATGCGACGTCAAAACTCGATATATTCCTGCGACATTTGCCTGGATCCTGCTCCTGTCCACCACCTTCCTGTTCTTCTTCTATCCGTGAGTATATCCTTGAGAGATAAACACATTTCTGTATATTTGTATTGTTCGTATGTATGTATAGATGAGTGAGTTTGTATGAGTGTGGTCTTCATCGTCGTTGTCGTCGTCAAACGAAAACCTCTTCCATCCAAGATTTCGCACTGTGTCGGCTAAAATTGAGAAAATTGAGTTTTCCTTGAGTTGTTCTTCTGATTATGCTGCTTTTACCAAAGAAAAAAGGCAAAGAAAACAGAGAGACACACGCAGGCAGACACCACACACAAACTCACACAAATGCGAGAAGAAAATTCGCCAAATTATGCTTGCCACACTCGCTGGTGGAATTTTATCTTATTTACTTGGTCTGCTAATGGGAATAAAATTCGATGGCATAGGTTATGGGTTTTCGCAGTTAAAGTCGAGTTCAAGGGAATGGATAGACTCGCAGTGGCAATGGGTTCGCCTTCGCAGGCCATCGGTCTTCGCTGGGTACTGTGTGTGGGTAAAGAAATTTTAAAATAAATTTGCATTAGCAATGAGTGCTTTTTAAAATTCATTCGTGGCTCTGCAAAGGATCGTGCATAACGAAGGCAATTAAAGGATTACCCACTTCTGTCAGAGGCAAATAGAAACCGGGCAATGTAATGGAAACCTTAAGTGGCATAAGTGCAGTAGACAGACGAGTGTCCCCTTCCTGCGGTGTAGTAGGGTGTAAGAATGGTATTTGGTATAACAATAAATCTGGGCTTTCATGAGGAGTTTGAAACGTCTACGATGTCGAAATGTTGAGAAAGGCTTTGGCCCAACAATACCTCTAGAAATGGCAGACAATAATCCTCAGAGGACGCGTTCGATAAGAGACAAATAGGCAAGTCTTCGAAAATCCGCTTTGCTACCTTATAGCAAGTCAATCCTCACGTTCGACCGTGTTCGTATTCTGCACGCGCGTTTGGAAATAAAGCGGAAATTAATAAACCTTCATCATTGTTCCTGTTCTTGCTCATCGTATAGGAAAAGACTACCATCCACACGTGTCGAGGCCAGGATCCTGGGTTCGAAGATGTGTCTCTGCTTCGGACGTTCTCTTTAGTTCCCCCGACGTCCTCTTTGGAGGTATAAAGATCACAAAAGACATATCCACTATGCCTGCAGCTTTCGGCATGAATTTGCCCATCTACTCAACAGTGTGTTTTTTGTGCCGTCAGCTCCCATAGATCCTGACTGTGTTTGCAGTCAGCATCGTTCATCGTATGATTACCGCCAGCTTTTTCAATACATAACGTCAGGACGGAAACCTTCCTTTCTCGCCCGTCGAATACGGGTTATTTCTTACCAATTACCGAGAACTTTCGGGGGACTCCACTTTCTACAATAGGTGCCTGACGCAAAGCCCACACATACTTCTTCGTCTGTTGCGGTTCGCTGAGGCAAACCCTAAAACCCTGTTTAACGACTGTACTACGATCAGCTGCCGGTTGTGTTGAGGGAGATTGAGCGTACGAGGTAAAACCTTTCCTCCAGTTCATTCTCGCAAGCATGTCGGAGAGTAAGTAAACCCCAGGAGTATTCAGTAACAAGTGCTCTGCCTGAATTTGTTTCATCGCTTAAAGAGACTAAGCTCATGTGAGGTCTCCTAACTAAAAAGATTGCTTATTGGGAGGTAAGCACTATCTTATTGGGAGGCAAGCAAAGCTGCTTGGATTCTTTTCTAACGATTTTTACAGAAGCTGTGTAGACTAATAAAAAGAAGCACTATTTAGACTTCTCTGCATCTGTTAAGCCTTTTCTGTCAACAATTTAGGAGAGCTGACGAAAATGGATTTTGTTTCATCAGAAGCTCCATCTGGCCTCAACGAGGGGTGCGGATTTCCGAAATTCTTTCATATACTTACACTATGTAGTATAAGAGTGTCTTAATAGTGTCACTTCAGAAAACATTGAGGTAGTAGGAGACTTTGTCTACCTTGGCTCTGCTATCAATTCTGAAAACAACACCTCAGCAGAAGTAAAACGAAGAATAACTCTTGCCAATCGCTGGTTTTTTTTTGGGCCAAGAAGGCAATTGAGAAAGAAGGCTCCATCCCGAACAACTAAGGAGACTCTATATAATCCCTTGATCATCCCAGTCCTTCTTTATGGCGTTGAAACAATCGTTTTGAAAGAAAAATTCTTCGTAAAATAATCGATCCCGTTTGCGTTGACGGGCTTTGGAGGACGAGATTCAACGACGGACTTTACGAGCTGTACAGCGCCATGGACCTAGTTAAAAAAACTGCGTATCAGTCGTTTGAGATGGCTAGGACATGTAGAGCGAATGGACACCAGTGCTCCGGCCCATAGAGTCTTCGAATCAAACCCGGAGGTACAACGCAGTAGACGACGACCTCGCCTTAGGTGGCGCGCACAAGTAGAAGGAGACCTCAACCGACTTGGAGTGCGCAACTCTTGGTACCTTATAGACTTGTTGCGCCAAATAATCAATTATGGCCGTTTCCTGGGTACTGGTTCCTGGTCTGAGTAAGATTCAGCTCAATTTCCGTCGGGATATTTGAGTGACTCTATAGACGGAGTTTGTCTGAAGAGATCTTCCGTAGTTTCGCAGATTTGAACTTTCTCTGCCTGGCCTTATACTGATCCCAGTCTATGTCTGATTTAGTTCTCCTGGTCACATTAAGAAGGTTTCTGGTTACTCTCCTACTGTCCGCCAGCTCTTTACTCCATCATGGAGTTGATTTTTTGTTCTTCCTTTTAGTCTCTGCACATGCTAGGTTGAGAGACTCTTTGGAGAGAATAGTGATTTTCTCGGTCTTGTTGTCGATATCCGAGGACTTTACAAGTCACATTCTTGAAGGCGGTCGCAATTCGTCTTCCTGGGATTCCTACATATATGGCTTAGGAGTATCACAGGTACTGGTTAAGAAAAATTCTATAATTTTAATGATCAGAGTTCGTTTGGACCTCAAAACTCTTTGACAGGACTTTGTTTGTTTGTCAGTTTACTTTTGCAAAAGAAAAAAGAAATAAACACGTGTACATGCATGTGTTGATGTATTTCTACAGGAAATAATTGGGACTATTCCTAGAATTCAACGATGTTGTTTACATCCTACAACTACCTCGATTCATCTGTGGAATTTTAATGTTCCAATGTCCCAATTAGTGAAATTATAATTCATGACTGTGCAGCTCCTTATATGATGTTCGCATTTCGATTATGGACTTTCCAGGAAAGTCTGAAATGGTAATTTTACTGTACTGATTGGTTATATGAAAAACAAAAGGACTGTCCTACTTGAAAGGTTGTCCCGGTTACAGAGTGCTCCAATTAGGAGGTTTTCCTTTCCAAATGCGTGAATAGACTTTTCTATGGAATTCATTTCATTTGTTTATACTTATGTATGTATGTCTTTGCTGAAAGAAAATTTCAATTCCAAAGTCTTTTGAGATCCTGTTTGTTCACAGATACTCGTTGGTAGTCGAATATATTTTACTTAACTTTTGTGCTTCCATTAAAATGGTTGACACATTCATAATAACTCCAGATACGACAATCCATTTGTATTCAATGGTGCCACTGAAATCCTCTGATTTCCAAAAGATTTTCTGACAACCCACAGAGAGATCTTCCATCATACAGTCAAATGATTTTACTCCGCATCTGTTAATGTAGTCGACGGCGAAGTTTCACAATAAGTACACCCTAACCCTTCCTCCTCGACTGTATGTATGTAGGTTCATGATGATGATGTAGCACCTCATACATTTATTTGGAATTCCTGCTGCCTTGTCTCTCTATAAAAAATAAATACAAAGCTCATTTGTTTCACCACCAGTCAGAAGCTGTCATGTGTACATCATTTGTAAAGCCCGCCCGCCCTGCTAAACTGCTATCTACGCGTTTTCCAGAGAGTTGGAGTACAAAACGGATAAAAGGGTAAAGGATTTTATGAAATAGTATATGTATGTGTCCGCAAATCATCATAAAAAACATTTACACTACATTAGACCATTTTCTTATAAAAGAAAACAAGCTCGTATCTACGACAATTCCACAGAAAATTGTTTCATCAAAATACGCACAGAAAGCATTTAAAAACTACTGAACGTACGTATAAATGTATATATGCATATGTATAGATACTCCTAATTAATTTTTTGTTTTTAAAAATAGAACTTCACATTGGTAAAGGCCGCCATGACCATTCGCGGAATCGTTTATAGTAGCCTATGTCATGTGTACTCGTATACCTGCCATACGTACGTGTATATGTACATACACTCCATGCAATGAGAATAAAAATAAAGAAACGAGAATAACATTTTTTGTTTACTTAACTTAATTAGTGTTGAAAATAAATACAAAATTTTATTATTATCATCATGCGTCCTTCCTTGGGGAATTCATCTTTTCCCCCCAAAAAAACAAAGTTTAGGAAGGAAAAATGAAATAAGTACGCATTGGATCATCGTTTTTATTAATTATCGGTATATTTCTTATCTCATGCTAAAAACCCCTAAACGAAAATGAATTCATAATGAAAAAGCAAAAAAAAAAAAAAACGATTTTTCCACACAACAAACGAAGAACAAGAGCAAAAACAAAAAAAAAAAAAATCGAAACAAAGACGATGGCGTATGAAAAAGGGGCGTTTGTCGTGTTGTGTCTGGATCAAGGACGGTCCCAGACATGGTCGTCGTTGTCGCTGTAATGTGTTATAATAAAGGCGAAGCGTTTCATTTATATTTTATAAGTCCAATTACACTTGGTTTTGCATCACCCAGTGACCAACCCTATGCTTGTTTCAAATTATTTTTCACTATGTATCTAGATACATATTTTGGATCCAAATACATACATACATAGATATACTATATATGTATATTGACACCAAATAAGAATGGTATTTTGTTTCAGATCCTCCAATGAAGGACACGACATTCGAGACGATGACGAAGCTCCTTCGTTCAGGTGGCGGAATGTAATTTGTCTTCTCCCCCTTGAAGGCCAAAACCACCATCGTTGTCAGGGTCGTTGTGTTTTCATGCATTATTGCTCTCTCTCCCCCTACATAGAGAGTTCTAAAAAAAAAAAAAAGGGAAAAAAAATCTAATAGCATGAGATTACCTTGTTTAGTCATGCGGCCATGCGGCCATGCGGTATGTGTGCGCTCTTGTTCCTAGGGCAAGGCAGGGTCGGATCAATTTCCACTTGTTTCCTCCTTCGGGTATGGGAGTCTTAATTGATTCCGTGAAAGTGAAAACAACAAATAAATGCCCACACACACGCAGGTGTCATGGGATATAAGTTTTGATTGAAATTTCATATTGTGTGTACCTACCTCCTTGATCAGTTTCAATTGGTGGTATATTGACCTTGGCGTCACGTGGCTGACTCACTTTCTTTGGAAAAGAAAACAAAAAAAAAAAAATTCACTTTTATCCGGTTTGACCTTGTGGTCTGGATTTCATTGGTCTCCATTAGCATCCCAGTTAGAATTTTGTATCTTTTGTTATGTTTTCGCAGTTTCATTGCTTTTTTTTTTGGTACTTTTCCGAGTCGTTAAATATTTTTAACTTTCTACTGATGGCGGGCTGACCTTGGCGTTCGGCGTTTATAGATCGAAGTTTTTTTTTTTGTTTTTGTTTTTTACAGTCAAATATTACTCAATCATTTTGTTTTCATTTTCTTTGAATAAACATTACCATCGTGCGTCGTCGTGGTGTCAGAAGTGGGGCGTGGGGCTATAAATTTGCACTTAGCACGTACAATGAAGTGATTGCCACGCTGCCAGTGAGATGTCAAATGTGGATTTGGTCACATTTTTCCGTCAAGAATTTTGGAAGTGACTTAAGGGTGTTGTGAGTGGATTGCGAGGGAATTGGCAAATTGACAGATGTCGCAGCGTGGGATTTTCAGGTGCCATGAGGGTCGGTCTTGTCGTGGGATTTTGTCGTTTCAGAATATTTATGAATTTATTACTGTTTCTATTTCCCTGGGGAGAGTTCATACTATACTGATGTATGTACATACAATATGTATGGATGTAGCTCTTTTGAGAAAGTTTTGCAACAAAGTTGTTACCGTTTGCCCTTTCATGTAACCTTAAAGTTTAAAATGTGCAAATAATAGTTGGAGCTAAGTTTTATATAATGACGTACACACATGTCAGCTTTGGTTGAATCAAACGAGCTTTGTATTCGATGTAACAGGGGTTACATGTAGTACTAGTTCTAGTAAATCACCAAAAAGCAATGTACCTACAAAGTTATGTTATTTTTTCTTCGTTTACATCAATTTTCCTGTTTTGATGTTCTTTTTATTCAAACTTACATTTTAATAGCTGTCCTGGAGTAACCGCAGGGTTACATTTAAAGACAAATGTCAGAGAGCTGTTTCTGTAGTTAAAAAACATGACGTTTGTATAAATAGTTTCACATTAGTTAATGATATTTAGAGGTATCAAGTCGTTACTTGTATGTTTGGTACACTGATGGGGATTTGAATTTGTTTTTGTTATATAAAGTGTAGATTGGTGTGGCATCTATACTAGATATATGTAACAACCCTGTATAAAAGTAGTCTGTATGAAATGTTCGTTGTGACGTGAATTTTGAACTGCTCCGTCACAAAACGCCATTTAAAGTGAAAGTTACATGGACTTGATTGCCGCTTGACTGTCTGTGAAAATGTTAATATCCTCGACAGATACTGCATTACATTTTAACCAAAACAAGGCTTCCTTGATCCCTATAAATGGCGCCTGAAAACGCTACAGTACTGCGGGGAGATTTTAAGACGGATAGACGTACTGGTAGCCATCTGCTTGCCGGCTCCATATATGTATGCAGAATATGAAACAAGATACACAATGCTACAGAAGGAGAAGAAGCTGATACATAAACATGCAAATCTTCGCACTTTTGCTATTTAAGTTGAATTGTCCTATCTAAAGTAAGACCCAAGTATTTTACATTTTCTCTAAAGAGAGACTGTAACTTTGTATTTCCTCGTGAAGTTCAGTTTAGTAAGGGTTTACCCCCAGTCCGTATTTGGAGGTCCATCTAGTAAACAGAAGGAAATAATGGTTTCGCTGAGATGACAATAGCAATTTCATCTGCATATCCAATTATTCTGCATGCTGTCCTTTCTAGGTCTACTAGTAGCCCATTGACTATCAGATTCCAGAGAAGAGGGCAGCATACACCACCTTGGGGTGTAACGCGACTGGCAAGCCTTCTATGTAGCTCATGTACCGCTCGACAGCAATGTAAGCAATTGATTGACCAACACTTCAAGCGATGTATTCTTCTTCAGACTTGAAAGTGTGCCCGTGATTGCTTTTGATTTGATATTGTTAAGACATGATTCAAAATCGACCGTATTATTCTGGTCACTAAAAAATTTCCTGACTCGCTGAATAGACTATACCTGCCTTTAATTTTTTAACCGCTGCTGTTTGGGGTCTGCTTAAATTCCATCCAAAATATTTTTGTATCTAAAGAAAACAATAATTTTTATATTAATGAGCTATCTCTATGTTACTTCAAAAACTTGTCTACCTACATAGTGAGAATTCATGAGCAATGATTGAAAGTACAGATATAAAGAATTTCAGCTTAGGATGGCAGCAGATTAATGAAGCGAAGGGTTATAGCAAACAAACGCAGAGAAGTTACGAATGAAGTTAAAAACAAGTTGCAATAAGTACAGTGGAAGGCAGTGGAACTTGTAGCGACCTCTCATATTACGACTAGTCGCTTATAACGTCCACTTTCCTTTCATTTGGTTGGTTTTATTCTATTTCATTCTACCGTACATACATATGTAATATGATCGTATATAACGACCGACGGTTATAACGACCTTAATTCCCCGTGTTTATAAGCACTTCTATTGTATATTGTTTTTACCCCGGGTCTACCTTAAGGAAAAAGTCTTTTGTAACAAATAAATAACTTATTTAGGAGTGGAACTTTGAGTTTTTCTCAAAAAAAATACTACTTAGAGCATTGTTTGTTGAAGTTTTTAGAAGTTAATGATGGTGTAAGAAGATTGGAGAAAATTTAAAGTTTTCCAGGGAAACGTGAGTTTGGGGTGGCTATGTGTTATAGTTTTTTAAATCCCTGCAGATTTTAAACTCAAATGTCTACAGTAACCACAACCACCCTTCTGATGTTTGATGAAATACTCATAGTAAGTCTGTAAGTGTAGAAAAGTTCAAAGTACAGACAAAATAGAAATAGTTTTGAGAAATATGAATTCAGTTGAGCATCCATTTACAACTCAGAAACTGGATTATTCCAATGATAGTTTGACGAAAGTTACATGAATCAAAATTACTATAATTTTCATATGTATGTTCATAGGTATATAGTATTCATACAGTATTCTATTTTAGAAATGGAGTTTTTATGGGGAATGTAGGCTCAAGCTTCTACAAAAGGTGTGAAGATTGGCCTGTGTAGCTTTTACGGGTACAATAGGTACCTGTCCGACTATTGCATTGGATATTCTTCTAGAACCTTCCCTCCCTACATACATAGAAGTGTTATGAAGAATGCGACGGCAAGCGTCCTAAAGCTCTATCTAATATATAACAACAAACCACCAACCAAGATAAACATATGAAGGTCCTTGAAAAAAATTCTGTTGTTATCCTCACCGGCAATATGCACCTCAGACGCAGTTATTGACTGTAATTGATACCCCAACCAGAAGTATACATTGAAGGTTCAAAAATGTCAAATGGAGTAGGAGTTTGAATTTTCGTCCCAAACTACAAACTTGTCTACCTCATTAGGACACTACTTCTATATTCCAAGGAGAGGTTTATGCTATCGAGCTCTGTGCGAGAGAGTGTATAAGAAGAAACCTCCGAAGCTCTAAACGTTTTCATGTTGTTTGACTTTGTGTCTAAACTGATTTGGAACTGCTATCAAACTCTCCTGCACCTGGTTTTACACAGTAAAATCATATTAACATGGCTTGCTTGACATAAAGGCATCCATGAAGCTGCTAACGAACTTGCCAGAACCTGTAGTCTACTTAGTAACCAGATAAAGATAGATCTAGATAAAAAAAACATCTCTTACTGGAACTTACAAACTGGCTTAAGGCATGTTAAGAAAAATTTCCTAAAAACAAAAACAAACAAGAGATTTTAGCAATGACCAAATATAAGGCTAGGATCCTGATGGACTTCCTAACTGGTCATTGGTCTCTTAAATACCAGAAATTAATTGGTATTAGCCAATGGGAAATGTGCCTTCTATGCCTTGAAACTGCAGAACACATTTTTTTTGTAACTATGTCCTCATTTCAAAGACTTCCATAAAGACTTTACTTCGCCTTCTGATTTTGAACTTGATTCCGGTTAGGCAAAACCACACAACGTCTTTAAGGGTCAATGGGATATATCAAAACATCTCTATGAGGTTGTAGTTCTTCTTGATGGATTTTCAAAGCCTGTCACCACAATTATCTTAAAAATGCATTTTATCACTTTGCCTAGTTGCTAGTGTCAAAATTGGTACTAAACGTATTAAGCCGCTGGTACTGTTTGGTGAATTTACGTGAATTGTGCATTTCAAATATTTTTCGTTCCTACCGAGTACCAGAGATAATACCTGAACTAGCTAGAACGGGTACTAAGTACTTATGTGGAGAAATCGCCTGTAAGTTGTAAGGCCTTGGTATTGGGCCTTCAAAGTATAATTGAGTTAGAGTAAGATAGGGCAATTTCATAATCATCTTCGTGGTGGACCCGTTTCGAATAGTTTACTCATCTATTTCATGAAAATCTACTTTATTCTACTTATCTCGTTCTCGTCATATTGACACTTGTTCATAGCCGAAAGTGTTGTACCGATTTTGGCGAACAATTTCACTTGGCAGTGGGAATGGAATATAAGGCAACAAATCACAAAACTTGGAGATAGCTAGATAAATCGTTTGAAATGATCGTTTAACGAAATGGTAAATAGTCTAAATTAAAATGTAAATTTACTTTCCATTTGAAATGGATCTTATGAAACTCTAATCATCTTTAAATCCATGCCTAATGAGTAAGGTGCGACGTTGGAGATTCTTTATCCAATTGCTAATGGTATGTTGCTGATCAGTGTTATAAAGATTTTTTCGCAAAAAGTGAGATTGTCTATAATAACTTGTATAAGACATAAAGTCTACTGGAAACACAAGAAAGAAAAATTGAAGTTAATTTTCTAAGAGGTCCTCTTTTCGATTCTCAACATTTATAGTACGAAGAATGTTCATTTGTAACTGACCTGCACTCAATGCGGCATGGTTTACGGTGTGTAACGGACTCTATCGAAGTAAAGACTTTGCTCGGATAGCCTTTTTGTGTTCTGTCAGATCGCCAGCCTGTTCACCCCCCTCTATATATGTGTTACTATAACCCGGCGATGAGAGTGATCTTGAACTGATGTCCTAAAGATGCGAGTTCCTATTCGGATGACGACGTGATCGATGCTACGGACTTGATGGCAGCTTGCTTATCAATGAGTATGACGATGTTTTAAATGAATGCTGGTTTACATTTTAGTAAACTACAAACCTTGTGTATTGTCAGTACTCCCGCCTGGAAGACACTGTAGTGTTTTAGAAAAAATTCTCACACAAACTGTCTATTCAAACTTGAAAATCATGTTCCAAGTTCGAGTTGTACGACATTACATATGATAGACAAGTTTGAGATCTGGTCTTTAGTTTTAGAGACAGTTTCAATACCCTTTTTGTGTAGAACGCTGGTCCATGGGTTTAATTCGAGTTCTTCCAAGAAAGCGCTACATAGTAATGGACTCAATCTCTCTGTTTAACTGCCAATTGTATTCGCAAGGTGACTGTAATTTCTGGGTCTACACGTACTACTTAATCTATCAACGCATTCGTACGTGAACTGAATGGTTTGTAATGTTTTTATTTCCAATTTGCTTGCAGCGTTGGGCACACCTTAGTTCAGGGTACTTAATCGAAAACAGGTTTTTGCTCTAAGAATGCCAGATTTATGAACTTTCTCCTTGACACAAATTTGTCGCAAACAATTTGTAGTGAATTGGATTGTAAACCATAATAGGCTGTTATTATGAACAGCCTAATATTATACCTAGTCATGTAGGCTTTGTGAACACATACGGTCTAATGAATAAGGTAGGCAAGGTTCATGACCTTACTCAGGCCACTAGCACTCTACGGAGATGCGTCCATCTTGGGTCATGAGAAGGCTCACTATCAGATTTCCTGACAGCCTTCATTAGTTGGATGGACAGGCTAATAACGAAGGAGTGCTGGTGTTCTACACTGACGGTTCCAAAATGGACGTCGGTATGGCAGCTGATTTTGATATCCTAGGGATCAATCACTCTTACAATGCACATCGACGGCAGTGTGTTTCAAGGCGAAATTACAGCCATTCTACAAGCTGCTAAAACCATTAACAAATGCAACATTGTGGGAAGAGTAATCATTGTACATGCTAACAGTCAGACAGTCATTATGGGCCTCATACGTTGGTACTTAAATGAACCCAATGCATCAATAACTTCCTATTGTACGAAAGCTTCAAGGTAGTTAGGTGAGATGGGTAACTACACAACACAACTACTTAACACTCAGATCTCTAATGGATAGATAGTGTACCCCTAAATGGGAAAAGATAAGTTGCGTAAACCATCCTGAGATTGTTATAAATTTTAGGATAAGTAGCTTTCCTAATAGGAAATTTAGATAATTGTCATCCCGTTCTGCGATTGCTAAGACTTCCGCTTGGAAAACACTACCGTGGTTTCAAAGAGGAGATGCTAGAGCTCACTCCTTTTTTGGTTTTTGACACGTCTCCGTGAAAATCGAGATCCTCTCTTGAGGGAAACATTTTTTTAGTCAGGGAATGATATTAGATAGTCTGTGACGGTGCCGAAGTGTGCACATCTCGCATTAGTGCGGTGGCCCATGTCACCCTCTTTCCTAATGTTGGATTGTTTCAAACGTAGGACACTCTTCACAGCTGTTTACTATACTCGTAAGTACCTGTCTAATGAAATCAGGTCAAATGTAGTTTCAAGGGCTGTGATTACTAAGGCATCCTAATTTTTTGATCTTGGTAAATTGCCTGAGATATGTGACTTTAGCTGCTGAAGGCCACCAAACTAGGCCATAGACCCATATGATAGAATGGGTCTGCTAGTCCCATCCCGTCTAGTGAATGATGACAAGCTTAGGTCAATTTTTTACCAAAGATTGTACGGCTTTATCTGAGATCTAAAGTGGTGTGTCATTTACACGATTGGCGGTGTTGTTAATGCAGACACACATTTTTCCTCCAATTTTTGTAGGGGATTGAGTGCGGATTGTAGTAGTTCGGTAATTGCACAAACTTTTCTAGTCTGCACCCCTTTAGGGCAACCTAATTGTAAGATGCCATCATGTCCAGATATATCTTGAAACTTGTATGTCTTTTTTGTCAGGACAATTTGTGGTGCTGATAAAGGCCTTGTATCTTCATTCCTTAGCTCAGCAAACAGTTGAACGAGAGGTCAATGAGTGTTAAGAAATCAATCTGAAGCAAATTTCACGACACTATTTGGGATCATCCTATACTATCTTTTGCTGATTTTCGTTATAAGTCTCCTTTTGTGCGTAAACTATTAATCAGAGTAGTAAAAAGATGTAATCATTGCGTTAATTAAAGTCACTTTGCATTAATGGAAGTCAATGAGGCCTAGTGTCATTCAGCCCACTGAATTATTTTCTGAAAAAAAGCGAAATTTAAATAAATATACATACACACATATATGAATCTACCTATAAAGAGAAATCTAATTGATATTCTTTTCCAACAACTATCACTGGTGATTAGGAATGTATTACAGGTGAGTTGACTTGAATGACATCAAAGAGATCAATGACTTCAATGAATTCTCTTGACGACAAAGTGGCCTTCCTACAAAGTGACTTCAATGAATGCAAAGAAATCAAAACAGAATTCATTTCTTTGACTTTATTCTTTTGATTGACGAAAATGAGTGGTGCTTTCAATTTTTTATAAAATCATTGGGTGGAAACATAAAGATTATTTTATTTAGGGGAACATCGTGTCAATGCATACCTTTACAGCCACAAGTTCACAAATCAATTTCAAACCAATGACTTCTTTCATACTTTTAATAAGTGACTTGAGACAACAAACAGTCGGTAAATGTCCAAAAAATGGACATGAACTGATAGAAATAAGTACACTCAAACATTTGCAATGAATGGCAAATGCACTTTAAAAAGTACAAAACTGGTACTTCAACGGAGAGTACCTTCCACTAAAACGAGGTACAGAAATTGCACTTTACAAACTCTATCAATTCTTGATTTTATCTCCTCTCAATACTTTACAAAAAGAAAAAAAAAGTGTACGAACTTTTCAATTACAAACTGTACACATTTGATGTTCTTCTTTGAGCTAAAGCTATTGCTTTCCAGTGCGTATAGTCCTTTGAAATGGCCTACCTATCAATACAAAAAAAAAAAGGTCTTTGATTCTACAACATTGGTTTCAGTTTGATAGGAAAGTTCAAAGGACAGGCACAGAATTGCCACTTAAAGTATATCACATGGATGGAGGGAAATTGTGTGGTCAGTATCCTGACTTTGTGTCGTGAGTGAATCTTACGTGTATACGTATACAAACTTCGCAGAGATAAAAACCACGACCCTGACGTATAAATATCGCAAACTAAGCAAGAAACACGCGATCTAACGTGATGAATTAGTAACTGATAGTAGCTAATTCGTCATACTTAATTTTATGGACTCAGTGTCAAGAAGGGCAATCTTAGAAAAACGAACAAAAAACAAAAAAAAAATTATATTCGTACGTTTTATCTGTTTTCCAAATTATCAAGGTTGAATGTGATGTAAAGAATTGTTTTGAATCCGTCAGATCATGGTCATAAAAACTTCAACGATGTAACTGGTAGCTGTCAATTTATATCATACGAGTATCATACATGCATGTGACCCATCTTTCCGGGTAAGCTATAAAAAAAGAGAGACAAAGGAAAACTTATACAACTTTTTTCTTAGAAGACCTAGGCTCCAACTAAGTATGTAAGATAAGCCAAATGAGATAATAAAAAAATTAAAAAAAGTCTTTGTATTATTTGCCAAGTTTTAACGAGTCAGATAGTAGGGTTAGAAGTAGATATAGAGTGTCGCTTAGTAGGTTCGAAACTTTGTGTCGACACTTAAAACATTCAATTAATGTGAAACAGAATTTGATGACTCATCAGAAAAGGCCTAGGTAATGGGCAAAAGTTTTTAGAACACTTACATTCTACTTCGCGAAATATGTTATGAAATACTCAAACTTGGTAAATTTTTCCTTCTACACATCGGCTATTTCTGGCTCAACACGCATATTTCAAATCAGCGGAAACGTTTTACATAAGTTGGGACGTAAAATCGAGTACTCCCTGCATCATAAGGAATACACAATGGTAGCAGTCTTGAATATAGAGGGGGCCTGTAACAAGTCAATAGGTCGGCAATTAGAGAAGTACTATCAGATTTCAATGTAGATGGCTCTTTTTGGTTATGAGTGGGACATCTACTAGAAGATCTATTAGTAGAGGGACCCCACAGAGTGGCGACATCTTCTTTGGAATTCGGTGGTCAATAAACTAATCCTTAAAACCGATGGTGCCACAAAGGGCGGTTATGTAGCTGAGGTTGTTTATTATTCCCGAAAAGCATCTTATTACTTTAAAAAAACTCCAACAAACCGCTTTAAATCAAACTGCTTAGATGGGAAGCACAGTCTGGTTTATGTGTAGCCATCTTAAACGACTGATGCGCAGTTTTTGACTATGTTGATGACTAGGTAGTTCGTCGTTGAATCTTGTCCTCCAAAGCCCATCAACACAAACGGGTTCGAATATTTTACAAATAATTTTTCTCTCGAAAGGGCAAAGGATATCTTCACCCGCTTTCGATAAAGTCCATGCTTCAGCGCCATAAAGGAGGACTGGGTTGACCAAGGTCTTATATAGAGTCTCCTTAGTTGTTTTTTTTTTTATAATTTGCGCGCGCTCAAGGGTTTAGTACTACCCTTTAAATGTTAATACACAGCGCGGGCGTTAGGGAAATTAGGAAGAGAAGATAGGAGATAGAGCCTTACTACTCTTACTACTTACTTCTCAACCCAAAGAAACAGCGATTGGCAAGTGTTATTATTCTTTTTATCCCACATGGTCACCTCGTTTATACTTGTATACTAGCTATAGTGGCGTCTTCCTTATGAAGATTTGTAGGGAAGAACAGCTTTTAATGCTGCCGTAGGCCAGGTATGCATGGCACAAGTAATACCGAGACGGCAATTCTCTAAAGCTTCTGATGCTTCGTTGCCGTTGCCCGTTCAAGAACTTTCGGTCACCAAACGATAGCCGTTTACGTGATAATGAACCTCAGCCTCATTGCATACATCAATTGTACCATTTTTGGATTTAGACCCCAAGTTCTGTCGTAAAGGCGGCTACTGGTCTAGATGGCCCTAGGGGCACGCTCGATGGCGAACGTGATATAAGAATTCCAGCTAAGCGGTTTGTGAAGGATGACGCCGAGATATTTAACCCCACTGGAATAGACTAAAGTGGTGTCTTTGAAGGTGATAGGTCCTAGATTGACCAGTCTGTCTTTTTGAATGGTTTTGCAAGGATTAATGAATAGTTCTTCTCTCCTGCATCATTCTAATATGTATAGTAAAGCATATTGCATGGCACTAGAAATGGTCGTACTGTGTTTATCACTAATAACAATCACCAAGTCATTCGCATAACCAATGGCAATATAACTTGATCTCAGCAGATCGACTACTCGTAGAAGATTGTCGATGAATAGTAACAACAGAAAGGGAGAAAGGACTCATCCCCTAGACACAGACACTGACACTTCCACAGAGGAGGGAGTAACAATTCGACAGCATGGTCCTTGATACTTCTGCTACTAACTGCTCTTGCTTTTATTGAATGCGCCTTCAATGTCAAGGAATGCACGCAGAACTATTTCCTTGGAACGAAGTGTTCTTTCCATCTTCTTCACAAGGTAGTGAAGACTAACTTCTGTCGATTTACCTTACTTGAAAGCAAACTAACTTGAGTGCAGAGGAATAGAGAATAGAGGAATCTAGCCGGCTTCTAATATGAACGTCAATGAGTCTCTCGATGGTTTTGAGAATGATGTTGGACTTATACGTCTATAAGATTTAGGCAGCTCACTTGGCCTATTGCCTGGTTTGGACATTACATTTAACTATCTCCAGGTAGTCGGGACAATGGGCTTTTCAACCAACTACATATACGGCTTCAGGAAGAAACGGAGCACCACCCATGCGATACAAGCTGTACGTGAAATTGCACGCGAAGCCATATCTGGCACCAGATGGAACGGGGAAAAAAGGCAGTACTGCGTTGTAGTAATGTGTTCAACTCGGTCAGCTGGAACTTCATTATCAGAGCGCTGGAGAATATTTGAGTGCCAAACTACATACCTGCTGCGAATAATCACAAACTATTTTGAGGACAAAACCCTCTTCTATTAAACGGACGAAGGCCCGAAAAAAGATAAAATTACAGGAGGGATTCCACAGGGATCAGTACTAGGTCCTGCCCTGTGGAATATTATGTAGAATGGAGTAATATGCATGTTGGTACCAAGAGGAGTGGATATGATTGGATTTGCCGATGACATCGCGGTGGTGATAGTAGCTAAAACTCTAGAATAGGTGACGCAACAATACCATCAAAGACGTGAAAATATGGCTTCGCTCACGAGGTCTGGAATTAGCAGACCACAAAACTGAAGTTGTCCTCATAAGCAGCTGCAAGAAAGTTGAGCGTCTAATGCAGGTAGGAGCACACTCTATCGAGTTGAAGTCTTACATAAAGTACAAAGTAAAGTCAATCCTCATGTACGCAGCCCCTATTTGGGCACCGGCAACAGTGGCATAGAAGAGCATCGCTGAGAGTATGCTGCGCATATAGAACGGCACGAGTGCCTATCGAACTAGAGGTCAAAGTAGCAGCATCAAATAAGTAACAGCATACAACATAATGACGAAAACGCAGATAAAAAAGCCATCAGAGCAGCTTCTGAAATAGAATGGCAACGGCGGCGCTGGAACACGTCAGAAAAGTGGACTCATAAACTACTGCCGAATATAGAAGTATGGGCAAGAAGCTTTACCGCTAAATCCATTTTGGCAGCTTTCGTTTCAATACTAGCCCACGCACATTTGGCTATAAATAGTTAAGGCGGCTTTAAATAGCTACGGTTGGCATCTCTGGGGCAATGACGTATGGTACTGATGAACAAACAAAACTCCACTCCTGGGTGTTCTCTCTCGAATGTGCTTTGTTTTTTGTTTTCCTGGAAACATATAGCCGATCAAATATAGGCTCCCTGTAATATTGATCGCAGTTTCCACACTACTGCCGATGATGCCTTTGTTGGTTGTTTCATCTGTTTTGGGAATACTTCTCCCTTTTAGGCATATGAACTAGTTGCCTGCAAAGGTGTGATGGCATCGTTTAGTTGCTTCTTTCAGAGCACTCTTGGATGATGGAGGCAGGGTAATAGTGATTCAGTAAGAAATTTTTAGAACACACTTTTTTATTACAGACAATAACATCACGCAACGCAAACTATTTATTTATAAATGAGTGCTTTTTACGGGAGTAGCTGAGTCACATCATACACAAGTCTTCAATTTCAAATATGTTTGTAGGTAGCTCTAAACATAAAAACTTCGTGTTCTGAAGATGACTCTTTATGATATGTATCTCGGAATATTTCCTGAGGCTTCCAGCGAACAAATCCTGACATTAGCCATAGTTCAAACAAAAAAGTTGGTTTCAATGAGTCCTCGTTCAAAACTTACTGACTGTTGAAATATTTACATTATTAAATCGAATCAAAGTTCTCAGCTGGCTTAAGTATCCCCGTATTTTATTCGTAAACATTTTACTGATAACGCCCTAACTAAAGGGGAAAATTTCTTATGAAATATTTTCTTCCTGAAATGACATCATATTTGAGTCATGACTGCATTTGTCGATTTATAACCCTCATAACACTTGAGATGTGCATACTGATCCCATATGCATTCAATGACCTCATTGTAATATTCATACACCATTTTATAGTAAAACACATTATAAACTCCAAGGATGTCAGGAAAAAAGTTTCAACTATTTTTCCATGTCCAGCAGGTGGCCATGACTTGTCATGACGCTTATCAACTGAAAAAGGTTTAATCTGTAAATGTCTCTAATTTTTATTTTCTATTTTTTAGCTCGTGAGTCAGAAATTAAATTTCAGTTGATGACTTGGACACGTTTTTCCTTGCTTTGTTATCAGTGCTACGAATATGAAATATTTTTTTTTTTTTTTGCTTTGTTTTGCATTGTATTGTTCATTTCGTCCCATTCTGTTTTTTTTCCAGTATTTTTTTCGTTTCGTGTATACGTTCTAACCAAGTAATTAGTCACTGTAATTGGCCGTAGATAGAGTCCACAAAAGTACAGCAGTGTTATCCTTTTTTTTTTCGTTTTTATTGTGACAATAGAAGTTCGTTCGTTGACCTTCTTTATTTTAGTAGTTTGGTTCTATGTCCTTAGCTATATGTAAGGGGTTGTTTGAGTAATGAGCTATTTTAATAAGTTATTCGAGGAAAGTAGTCAGTAATGAGTTCTTTGACAAGTTGGTATTAAAAGGACATTCGTGAAAGCTGCGACAGACGACTGGCACACGTGGAACAATTTGTTGTTTCAGGAAAAGACTACCACAAGTAAACTATTAAACAGTAATAATTAATGTACGTAGACGTAATATTGTCATAATCTTCATAAAACGTTCACGTTCACACAATATAGTGGAAGGGTCTTAACAGGGATATGTCACATTGTTATAAAACGGAGGACATGCTTTCTAGATTGGATATGGATTAGATACTGCATTGATATTTCGGGATTAGATATGCTTTCATCCTTCCACACGTAGTGAACTCTATCAAGACTGTAGGGACTGTTTTTAAGGAGTTCCTATATAAAACAATTAGAACGTAGTTGGTCTTAAGCTTTCAAATAGCAACTTTAGCTTATGTTTATGTTGACTTCTTACTTTTACTTTCTTAGGTCAACAATGCTTGCGCGTCATCATGTTCGGAGTTTGTAACGTGCTTAAGATCCCTTCAAGACATCCTCAACGATCTGGATTCCTCTTCGATTGTCCTTCTCCATATTTGCCTAGTACGGTTCAGTCGTCTGCCTGATTGGGAAAGTGGATTCCATTGCATGGTGTTGGTGTTGGTGCAATGTAACTGTCTTCGCGACATAAGGTGGGACGAATCTACAGCGACGAGTTATTCTGGTACAGCTCCTATGCATAAGACTCACCGTATAGTATCCCGATTCGAGCTTTCGACGGCCTCGTTGAAATCGATAAATAGCGAATGTAGCGGAGATCTGTACTCGACGCATTGTTCAATAAAAACTGTTGATGTGGTCGATACAGGAGGATCCAGTTCGAAAGACTGCCTGCTTGTTGTCGTCCGTTGAATCGATCGGGGTCTTCTCTCATCGGCCCAGAATTATTCTAGCTATTAGCTTAAGCACAGCCGGAAGAACGCTCTCCAGTTGCCAAATTTCGTCAGGTTGCCCTTACAATCTTCGGGAAAGGCTTTCCTAATTAGTAGGTGTGTGTGGTTTTCCGTCGAAATGTAGCGTGCTGCGGCTTGGAAGAGTTTCGCCGGGATGCTGTATATGCCAACTACCTTGTTTTACTTCAGGCCCTTTATCGTGCGAATACGGGTATTTGTTGCTGCAAAAGGCTCACCTGAGCTTGGTTCCAATCGCTGTTGCCTAAGTGGTTAAGAATTGCTGCAAACTGTTGCCCCCATCTGGCAAGCTTATTCTCATTCGAAGTCAGCAAATTTCCATCTAGTTCTTTTCGAACTATGACAACCGGCAAGTTCTATAAACGATTCTGCTGTTGACCCTATTTGTTGCTTCTTCAGCCTTGATGGAGGGTCTCTCTCTATTAACACTACGTTGCACTTTCTTTTCCTCTTCATGAGGAATTCGAGTTATAGGTAGGGCGCTCTACTGCTTATGTTGCTGCAATTCGTGCTTTGAGTTCAATACGTTCATCAATCTGTTTCCAGGTATATGTTGTCAGCCATGCGTTTTGACTATTTCGCCTTTTACCAAAAGTGTCTGCCTTAGACGTAAGAACAGTTTAAACACCGTTCCAGTGATCGTCAATGCTTTCAGGAGCGAAGCTGCTGTCGGCATTGTATTTGGGTATCCTTAGATCGTTAGAGCTTGGATCGATTGCTCTTGACAGATGAAGTACGAATAGTTACCATTAGGTGGTGTTTGCTCCTTATTCCGATGTCGGCTCTACGTTTGTTACGGACGTCTATGATCCAATTGTAAAGCGATTAATCTGATTCGATGTACATTGTCGATGAATTGAGACCCAGCTGATTTTGTGGCAGTTCTTGTGGTCCTAACTTGAGGTGTGCGTTTTCGGGTCTAATTTCGCTCTCCATATCCTGGTAATAAAGCAACTACTGAAAGTACCTCTTAAGAATTTCCACAACATCCTGTGACAAGATTTTCTGAACTGCCTTGCAGAGCCTGTGTGTAAAGACAGCTGAAAGCTGCTTGGCTTTGCTGTGATACTTTGGTCAAGCATTATTTCTTAATGTGCAGGACTTTGCTATTATTTACTAGAGCCATGTATTTCTATTACTTCACCTTTTCGGCTGTGCGCAGTCGTCATCAGCCTTTAAGTTCCTTTTTACCGGTAGTGTCCTCAATCTCAAAATTTTAAACTAAAAAAATATTAAGACACTCATTCCAATTGGCAAACATTCTCATCAAATTTATTTATTTGCTTATCTGCTAATTGGTGTTTATTCGTTAAAATAAAAATTAAACCAGTGGCATGTCCAAGTAATACCACTTGCAAATAACCACTTGCTAACCCCCTTATCAACTTGTTGATAACCCATATAGCACCCTCGAAGCATAAAAACGCTAAACAAAATGTTATGTATACGCTCCGTTGCCTTGGCGTCTACATAATTCTTTGGCTCACGTTATATCATCAGGTGGAAGGCAAACAGAAAATGAAAATGGATTGTGTGCACACGGGAGGTAAACAGCGGAACAATAACTCGTAAACAATGTATTAATTTGTTATTGCATTTCACCATCTCTACAAGTTCTCCACCTGAAGATAATTGATTCTTGGCCTCCCTTCGCAGCTATAGCTCGAACGGAACGAACGCATATAGTATACAAATTAAATCCTGCCCCTAGTGAGACAATAGGAAAACGGGAAGGATGTGCAAGCGAAAGGGGATTATTTCCCCTCTCGGCCCGTTCAAGTGAATTTGTATCTATCCTCGTAGATGTAGCCACCTAATGGCTGCAGAGAGCTAACAACAATAACAGCAACACAACAATGGGAAGTAGAGCAGGGCAGAAAGTTTATGCACTCCTTTGGACCTGTGCACTAAAAACATACTTTTTTCTGAGAGTGCACTTTCCAGGAAAATTGAAAAGTCGGAACGGAGCTCAGGGCGCAGGAGACAACATGACAGCAGCGAGTTATGCTTTACGAGAAATAGGCCGGTATTGTTGAATACTGATGGTTTTGTTAAATTACGACCGTATTCCATATGCAAGGGAAATTTTAATATTTTTGTTTTTTTTTTTGTTTTCCCATATTCATAGGGTTCATTGGAGTGCATGTGACATCGTAAATGTAATGGGTTGGTGCCTTGTCTACGCCCACTGATTTAATGTCTTTTTTTTTTTGTTGTGCGTCAAAGTCGGATGAGCTTAATGCTTTAAGTGAATAATTTTTAGGTTGCGGCTTGTTAAGATAATTGTAGTTTTACTATGGCTATGCATGTTTAAGTTGTTGAGAATATAGATGTGGTTGTAGTCTTCGATGGTGTATGGTTCCTGGTAATGTATGGGTTGTGTCATTGCTAATTCAGGAAAGGTGTTTCTGGTATTTTTGCTTCATGGTTGAGACTATACCGCACAAAACTGAAATACGTTCCACTGCATGACGTTCACATGACGATAATAATATGGGTGTACGATGTTTGCGTGAGTTTTGTTTATTTAATGACTACAACTATTAATAGCATGAGCTTGACAACTGTCCCAACGAGAATGCCTTACCTTGCAAATCACTTTAAGTGAAAGTGTGAAGTTTTGCATAACACTCGAGTGATTAGTCAGTCGGTAATCGCCAGACTTCAAATGATGGTTGAAAACTCATTGTAGTCTAGTCAAATTCTATCGTTAAAGGAGCCGAACATAAGCAATTTAAAAGAATCGTTCCCAATACTACAGGGGTTAAAAAGCAGTGGATTCAAAGAGGTGAATGCGTATGATCGATCACTTGTATTAGCTCTTTGACAATGGAAAGCAGTTGCCTTTTATTCTTTACTTTCGGTTTCGATACCGTTTTCGTACGAGTGCGATCATTTCAGTTTAGCAAGTAAATACTTCTTAATTGGCGCCCGACAAGAGTCTTCCATATTTACTAAACGAGCACTTTTCATCTCAAAGGCTAGATAACTCAATTATTGTACGACGTTTTGTGGATGCATTGGTTGTTTGTGAATGATCACTGGATTGTCATGATGTCAAATGAGAAAATTTTGTTTGTTTACGTAGCCTTGCAGTTGAATTGTGCCCCATCGCTGATGCTCGTTCTCTAAGTTCTCTAAGTCACGACGCTAATCATGGTCTGCTGGCTTCAATTCCTGAGTCAGTAGCAAATGCAGTTAGTTTTGTTTGAATGCGTTACGTGAAACTGTCAGAAAGGAATAATGTCTGTTTCTGTCAATGAAGGTTGACAGATTGTCGGCTGATAATGCCGACACTACTTTTGCATACAGATGTCAACAGATCCACAGTATTGCCAAATTTAGGGTGCTTTCCTAAATGCAGTACTGCCTGCTTTGAGAATCAGCAACCATTCCTAAATGCAAACTCAAAATGATGACACATCGCATTACGTTTCGAAATTCATTGTGAACGAATGAACTGCACAAACAAAAGCAAACAGTGCATCGTGAACTAACTTTTTGGATTAGCTTTAAAATAGATTTCGTGAATATTCGGTTGTCACCAGCACCACAATTGTTTAGCAAATGATTAATTATCTGAGTTGCAATTAATTTGTTACACATTGTTTCAGATTTCCGAAAAATAAATAGTGCTCATCGCATAACATTCCTAAGCGTCATGATTCACAACGCAACAGAATGCGCATCGCATACTGAAAGCAGCAGCATGGATTCGATGTGCGGTCACAATGCGCATTTTGGTTGAATTTAGGAAAGCAGCCTTACATTGTAACTTCCAATTGAATCATTCTTGAAAAATAAGAAAAGAGTTGGAGCCCAGCTAACTTAAACCAACAACTGGTTCTATTACATAATTACCCAAGGAACCTGATAAGAATATGAATGCCAGGAGGTTTCTTGACTCTACTTTATCTAAGTTCTTAAACTTCGTGCAAACTAGGTTAGTTGCGGTTATAAAGGGTGTGTGATGGATAAGGACTCATCACTTGCATTCGGAGACCTAAAGGTCCATTATGAATCCTCTTTTGCGAAAAATCTATCTTGTTACTGGCCGACTCGGGAACCAGTGGGTGCTCTGCATGAAGTGGAGAGATCCCATAACCTATTACATTTGCGGTGTTTACGAAGAACCTGGGTCCTAGGGTTCGTAGGCGTTGATCTTGCAAATCGGGCACTGGCAAAACAGATAAAATTTACTCCACCTTTTCCTCATCTCTGCAGTTTCTGCATAAATCGTTGGACTCTATCCTGCAAGAGTGTTTTTCTTTTCCTACTTGAGTGGGACAAAACGCTTGCACAGCAAGTGACGGATAGAATCATTTTCTTCTTCGTCAATTCAGCGCCTATTGGCAGTCAGTACTAGTGTATTTAAAGCCAAAAACCTACACGAAGCCAAGGGTTCAAAAAATATGTTATGCCGAAACCTATCTTCAAAGTTCGTCTGCTCTGTGATTACTTGGGATTCCGATCTCCCTTTGTAGCTATCATAGGTTCACCAAAAATAGTCGTTTCTCGATTTTGCTATTCTTTTAGTAAATCTGCTGCTAAACGTCAGAATCAGAGAATTGGTGTTTATCTGCCTTTTGAAATCATTGGCATAATATGGAGGCATGACGTTATGGTACTGGAGTTTTTGCTGCAGCAGGCACTCATCTTTTCTTAGTGAACAGAATAATCTCTATTTTTTGAGGATTTGTAAACTAGTAGTGGGCTAGGTAGTGTGTAATGAAGTAACTAGAAGGCAACTGCCGAACATCAGAATGACAACATCGTTACCATCAGTCATCCCGTTGATGTCATTTCCCTTTAGAATTACGTTCAACACAAGAAGCCATATATGTATGTATGTACATATGTATGTAGGTAAATGGGTAGAGAACTCAGCCCTACTGACTTTCGTTCTCATGTTTACGTCTGTCAGTTTTGAAGATACATACATACATATGTATGTGCGACAGAATTTCCGTCCAATCTAAATGCGAAGGTTGAGACATAGTTGAGTTCTATGATGCCTGATTAAAATCACATCAGCAGTTATGTTTTGAATTTGAATCCATTACCATTCTTAATTCAATCTATTAGAGTCTCGTTCTGTTCAGAGTTACTTCCATATTTCAGCCAACTACGTAGTCACTTATCTCTAATTATATAGTGTAAAGCTCCTTCTTTTACAATTGCCCAAGTCCTTAGAGTAAAGCACTCATCAGTCAATGTAATAACAATAAATATCTGCCCCTCGTCTTGCAATGGACATTATTGCGACGAAATTTTTCATTACATCCCCCATATTTATCAGCAATTCATTTACATAAAGAGGAAAGAAAACGGAAATTTATTCATTTTATTTGATTCATCCTGCACTTAACAATGCGGCCCCTATCTTCTCATCCATAATTGAATTACGGAAACACACGCACACAGGTCTCTTGCTTCCTTTCTCTCTCTCTGTCTCTTTATATATTCATCGATTGATTCTTTTTAAATTCGCAGTGGAACGTGCAATTCTCCTCAAAGATAAAGACAATAATAATTTGCAGTTTCTTTTGCCTTATAACAATTTATTTCTTTTTTCGCAGTCGTTTATCATTTTTTTTTCTAAACCAACGCCGCCGCCGCCGCCCACTACCTCGGCTAAGTATTACACGACGATGACGCATTTCAAAGCAGTAGCGCGCAGCGGAGCGTTTGGTAAATCCTTGCCACATGGCCACAATGGTTGGTAAATTGATTTCCATTCTATTTTTAATCGAATCAACATTACTCATTACACTTGTCAGCGCGAGAGCGCGCGCCGCAGAAATGCCACCAAGATGTGTCAAAAATAGGACTGTGTGTGTCCCTATCCGCGAGCTGGTCGCGAGGAAGCGAAGACACATCGACGTTTTTCTTGTTGTGACGCCATAGTATTTGTCATGCGGAAAGTTTGATGTACTGCAGCGTGCCAGAAAATTGCAGCGAGAGGGTTGAAGGACCTGTTGGGAGGGAAATCTTATTTCGTTTCTTCCCGTTTGTCATAGCAGTCATCATTGTCGTCGTCGTCGTAGTCGGCGTCAGTTTTTCAATCATTTAGACCGTCCTTCTGATTTAATAAGCCAACAGCAGCAGTTGAGTACTGTGCTTGTTAACTGAGACGCAACGACATGCATCAGATGTGCAATGCACTTAGACGCTATGCGGTCGTAGGCGTGCCTGATATGTTTAAATTCGATTGACCTATTTGGTGTCAATGGTTCAGATACAATTTCTTTTGAGCAATTACTCACTTAAGCCGAACGAACACAAAAGCGGAGCAATAGTGGCGGGTCGGCGCGTTTACCCTCCTTTTGTCGTGGACAACGTAGTCATTGTCGTTGTAACAAAGTCGTTTGGCAGTTGCTTTTCTTCAGATATTTTCCAGTTTTCAAGTGGATATGTGGGCTTGAGATGCGTCGAGGCGACTGGATGAGCAAGAAAGAGATATTGTGTTTTTCTGTTTCTGAAAAATTTTTTATTTTTTTTTTTTTTTGGAACACTGCCAGCACATTTGCTTTATCTATGATTTGGGAAAATGGATACGGGGTTACTTTTAAGCAATTGAGTTTTAAACTTTGAAGCGTTTTATATGTTTTCGGAATAGTTTGTTCCAATTGGTTGGGTTGGAATTATTTCAATTTGTTGTGAGAAGTTTTTTGAGGATGAGTATCGATTGCTGATGTGACTGTTCTTCCATTGAAGTGGAAAATCTTGGGAGTATTCAAAAAATTTAATCTATTTTGCGTTAGCAAGTGAACACTCGTTTTTTATGTTGGAGTACATGCGTAGTTCGTTTTTGAAGAGAATTATTTGTTTGTCGTGTGTAATGAAAAACCTGCGATGGGGCTAGTCAAGATTACTGTTTTGTCTAATAGCTTTTGTAAAAAAATTTTTAGAAACCGAAGATTCTGAAGTCTAGTAGAAAGTGTATGTCCATTGTGTCTATCGACGGTAAAATATTTTGTAAGTCACTGCTTCCACACTTAATTATTAATGGGCCCAAAAAATTCATGACGAACACATAGGATTTTATGGGTAGGAGGCATGCGCGGATTTTATGGGTAGACATGCGCAGCTAGCACTCGGATCTTCAATGGATCCATTGTGTACCCCTGTTGTGGAGAAAGATAAAAGACGACACAATTCTTTAGTGATTATTAGTTAACTTTTGTGTGGTTTATGGTGGCTTTCTTGACAGTTCGCCCAGGTCTCCAAAGTGGTATTCGGCGAGGGCCGTCTTCCTTGCGCTGCATAGGTTAGGGCAATCACAGAGGAAGTGAGTTGTGCTTTCTTTTGCGTCTATATTTAGTCGCATTCTTCTTCAGTGGGCTGCAAGGAGATTACGGTCGGTAATAATTCTCGTTATGACCGCTAAAAGTATTCTGTTATTAAACCAGGCAATGGTTTTCATATTGTGTTTTGTCTAGAGATTTCTGGAGGCACGACAATAGGGCATTCCATCTCTCATGGGCTAGTCTCAGGAAGTCTTGTGCTAAGTTGTATGTAACAAATGCTAGGGAAAGTATATCAAAGTTAATGATCATTGTCAGGTTCTGTTTAGACCCCTTCTTTGCTAGTTAGTCCGCCACCATCGATCACCTTCCTGGAGTGTAGTTCCGCGTATAATTCTCGTACCGCTTCTGCGATTACGCTGGCGACCCAATACAATTTAGCATTCAGTTGAGTAGATGCCAGAGCTCACTCCTTCCTCGGTTTTACCCACGAAAATCGAGATTCTATTCGAGTTAAAGGCGCTACCTTTGCCTAATCATTTCTTAAAGAGTAGATTGTTTAAACTCTTAGGTTACAATCAGAGGATGGTGTGAGATAGTCTGGGTCATTACCAGAATCAGTGAAGCATAGTTCCCAGGGTTGGCGTGGTTCCAATAGCGCTATTAGTCTCTACGGGTGGTAATCATTTGATCTACCAGATAAGGCATACATAAGATAAAATGGGTCTGACGATGTCTCTGTACATTATCCCATCTGACGTGTTTTCTTTCCAAGTCAGCTTTTAGTCGACTTGTATCTATTCTTATTTGATATCATTGAGTAGGAGTAAGTATTTCTTATTTTTAAATTGTATGTTTCTGAAAATGTATGTCCTGTGAGTATAATTCACTAAACTTTAGCGAGAGGCATGTGTAAATTTTTCTTATCCGGTAGAATCGTTCTAACCTGCTTGGTCAGTTCGTCACCTGCTGTGCGACTGTCCTGCCCTATCCTTCAGAAGAATGAGGACTCTTGGCAATTACTTCTTCTCGGGTTTGGAGGACCTCCTGAGATTCATACCATTATCTGTGTGGTTCCAATAGCGGACTTTATACTTTTCCAGGGTTAAATGATTGGGCACAATGGACCCAAACTGTGGTCTAAGTGAGCAGTGATACTGTCACAAGGCACCCATTTACCTAACCTAACCTAACCTAACCTGCTTGGCGAAGCAACCAAATAATTTTGCACTGTTAAGCTATCTCCTTAAGGGAAAGGTAGTTTAGAGCTAATGCTGACTAAGATTCTAAGGCTTGATTGTCGCTTGAAATAGATATCACATTGAATTTTATCTACGACAAGGGTTCCTTAATGATCGCCATGATCTCCGCCTAGAAGACGCAACAGTGATGGGGAAGATGGAAGAAGATGCTTAAATCATTAAAGAAGACACTCCCACCAACTACTGATTCTTTTTTAGCCCAAGACCCTCCTCCTAATCAGGACTGCAGGAGTTACAGGTTTTAAATTTTTTTTTCCGAACAGAAGTCGTGAAAAGGTATAGTCGGTGGGGAAGAAATTCAAGGACATAGTATGTGTACGTCCGGTACGTAGACTGGATTACTGAGATATGGGTCTATCTGCAAGTGCCAGACTACCTAGTATCACGTAGGTTTGATGCCTTGTACAGTACAACTACTTAAAACTACAGATTCAGTACAAAAGGTAGTCCAAGAGCCAACCGTTCTTTCCAGGTAGCTGGTACCTTTCTGAGCCGTTATGCCTCAGAGATCTCTTGAATAAGCTTATAAGCTTTGAGGCTCTTTTCGTACACTACGAACTTAAAAGTCACAAGAGTCCTTGGCCTGTTGTAATATCTCCGGAGGAAGTGTCTCTTTGCGAAGTTTGATTTGTTTGCCAGAGTTCACACTGAGATCGTCTTGGGTCGGCTGTCGATTTCTATTCGTCTAGAAACTGTGTAGCCTTTTTGAGCGGTTGATTTGCAACTAAAGGCAGACGCTTGTCCCCCTATTATATGATCAGGTCCATTCGTTATCATGTCGCGAAGCTGACGAATTTAGTTATACAACATTAAAATCAGCAGGTTTTTCGCCCTAGTTCCAGTCTAAAGCTTTTTCTACAATTGTCCATATTTTTAAAGATTTTAACGTAAGTCCTTCTTACGTTTTGTTTGGAATGCTAAAATTAGACATGGCTTTACGTACCTCGTGTATATTCAATTACAGATTTGTAAGGATTTGGTCCATTAATGGCTGAAACACAATAGCGCTACGACTTTAGTCACCTTACATTCCATCCGTCCTGAATGCGCTTTGAATTGACATAAAACTCTTGACTTTGTTGTTTAGTTTTCTGAATTGAAAATATGAATAAAAAAATAATTGGTAAGTCCCATTTATTGCCAAAATAGCCTATTTCCAGCACCAATAGTCGCCTCGGCAATGTCAATTTTTTTTTTGTTTACACATTTTCTCAGCTGTCAAAATAAACCATACGTTTAGTTCATTTCAACTTTTGTTTTGATTTAAAGTCACTTTACGTGGCGTTACGTTGTACTCGTTGTGGACTGTCAAACGTGAGGCCAGAGCTAAATCTGCAATGTTATACATCGAATTCTTATGGTTGAACTCGAAAACATTGGACAAAACCGAGGCACTGTAGTGTTTTGGCCATAATCCACTCTTAATAGTCATCATAACGTCTTGTGGAAAACCATTACACTACCAGAAAACTTATGAAAAATTCAACATTTAGAAAAACGACGATTGACTGTATAGTGATCGCTTAAAATCGCAAATGCTTTTCATCATCTCCCCTTCTTCGTTGCGGTACCAAAACATTTTGATATTGTTTATTTAATTTTGAATAAATATTTTCAATTCTGTCATTTATCTGTCATCGCAATGGATCTGTTCGAATTGATTTGGTGTGAAATGAATTTGGAACGGTGTGCGTAGGTACATCGTGAGTTGTACGCAATAACTCTTCTAAAATGACACAACTCAAGAAACTATAGAAATGTAAAGTATAAATGTATTTGAAAACGTACAAAACTTATGCACGTTCTCATCTCATTCATGTAGCAAACTCCATATTTTTTCTTGAATCTGTTTAATTCCATATCGACACAGTAATTGGATAGAACATCATCATCAGAATAGGTATCGTAGTAATCATATTGGAAACACAACAAGATGTAGGACTCCTTCAGATCAATCAAAACTTGAATTCGCATACCGAAGGCGGGGAATGTCGGTCATCGTTTAGAATGATGTAGGTTTTCTTTTTGATGTCATTTACCTCGGATTAATCCTTGATTGGATCTGGACACTGTTCTCAGAGGTGTGACTGACCTCATCACTGACAACATCAATTCTTTTGATGTTTAAAGATTCATAATTTTTTTCCTCAGCCAGTGGCTGAGTTCTTAATTGGCCATCGTATTAATAGTTGTATTTGCTTGCTCAAGTACACATTTACAGGCGATAAACCACTTTTTTTTGTGATGTACTACCCTTTTTACAGATGATTGTACTGCTATCATACTGCGCATAATGACAGTACTGGTCGGAATCCATTAATGGCTAACATCTCTTGCTGGAAATTGCCAACACGAAGTCTCCGTGTACTTTCAACTAGTATTCTGTAATTCAGCATCGGTATTTCTGGAGTAATACCGATAACTAGACATTGTGTAAGGTGTGACTTAATATTGGTACTTAGCAGTGTAATAACGCCGATTGGTGTGTGGTGGTTCAATATACATCATAGATAGCAGGTAGGTACCATTAAAGACAGAATAAATATACAATGGCTATCAAAAACACAAAGTCGTAGGCGTTAAAGGACTGTTTAATCTCTTTTGTGAAATGTCATGTCAGGTTGATACACTACGAAGGCTGTGAGCATTATCTGGGTCATAAAAGGGTGATCCATTTCCTAACTACCACGGGAATACAAAATACACCCACTATCTGTTGCCATTCAACATCAGAAGTAGAACACAAGCTACTATGTAAACAAGCAAATAATTCCAAGTACGTACACATGTATCTATAATGTAGGCGCTGAACATTACACACTATAAACTAGGACAATTGATTGTCGCCCAGCAATTAATTTGAGCAGTTTATCAGTAGCGCACCCAAATATATCTCCAAACTTCCTTAATCACCATGAAATCCAATTTAATGAAAATCAATTAGTTTTCCCCACGACAACTGATAGCCGAAGTGCTTCGTTCTCCTCCACCCATGGCTGTCCCCAATGACTAATGACATAACTAATTCTCGCTAAAAGCGAACGTTATTCGTGCTGCCACACAAAATGTCGCACACACAACAAACAAGAGCCTGCCTACATGTGTGCTGATATACTATATGGATGTATCTACGCGCGGCTCTTGACATTGGATTCGATAACATATCTATCACCGTGAGTGTCGAAATATATAAATTCTATTTTCACAGAAAAAAAAAAAAACCTAACGCTGTCCAACAGCCCACTCCCTTTATCGGGGAGCGAAATAAATCTGCCTGTCATCCACCCCCCTCATCCGCTTTTTCCACTCAATTATGTAAAAATGTATAAATTTACAGGCGCAAAAAAAAAAAAAATTAATTTGGAATAGAAAATCGCGTAACTTCTGGAAATAATCCAAAAAGAAGCAACCAAAGTGTGAACCGAAAAAACCGTGCACAATATAAACAAAATCGATTCGAGATCGCCGCACTAATTTTAGACAAAAACACTGAAAACTCCCAAACCTACCACAGTCGACGATCAAAGGGGAGGCATCGTCGCACAGCAATCCGATGCTCATTAGAGGCACCACATTACACCGCATAGAGGAAGTCAGCGTTTTGTAGCCGCAGATAAAAATCTATCTTGTATCTATACTTGGCCGCCGAGCAAAACCTAATTAAAGTTGTCAGCGGTTTGAGGTGGGGTGGAACAAGTTATTTACCGCTCATTGCACAAAACCGAATTTTCATTTCAGCAGCGAGGAAGATTTAAATTTAAAGACCGCCATTGTTGTATCCAGCGCTCGGGTGTACAGGCAGGTAAAATTAGAACTGACCACCTTGTTACAAGTGCTGGAAGCAAATAAGGCTACGCACGTGTACTGAGTTTGAGTTCTTTTTTTTTTTTTTTTTTCCTTTTTGTAACATTTTTATTGTTATTTTTAATGCAAGGTAATGCTGTGCAGCTATCCACCGCATTCTCGCGGTAGAGTTGGGCGTTGTAGTAATTAACACCCACTACCCAGAACACAGCCAGTGAATGAGCGAAAGCACACGAACGTGAGTTGAAAGCACATTAAATAAAGAAAAGAAAAAAAAAAAATAGAAAATAAATATTCGATTAAATTGGAATTTATTGAAGTTAATTTGTTTGCCATTGTTCATGAACGTATACAGTAACTAAGTTTCATAAGCGCTCAGGGCGACATTATAGATACTTGACTCATTTTGCGGTGGCAATGCATTTGACTCTATGCGGAGATTTAAATGTTGCTAGATTCGTTACAACTATGGTTACAGGTGCAATGCTTTGAATATTAATAAAAAAATTTTTTTTAAATGGAATAGAACGCATTATAAATAAACTACCATTTTACCCTGCGGCCACTTAATATTTATTTAACTGAATCGGTTTGAATTACATAAGCCTTGGCGGTTTTTACTTCGCAATCCTTGACATTTGAAACTAAGAACGAAATGCATTTAAAACAGAATACGTTTCATACGATATTTGAAAGAGTTTTGCCCCAGAATTGTGTTTACAATTTAAAGCAAGTGTGAAGCACATCTTTTACTTAATGAATGCAACCGAAAGATGCAACTTCTGATTCTCTGAACTTGAACCAATGATAAAGTTTTCGAATTGTTGCCCCACTGAGTTGCTGAACTTGAATTGACACTGACTGTTTCGTGGCTTATGATTAAGACAAATGTTAGTTTTAGGAAGATTTTATAGAAAAGGAGAAGTGGCTATGTAGGACAAGGACACAACCAAAAATCACTGAACTACTCGAACTTTTTTTCTGTCCCTCGCGGTTCGACTTGGGGAAGTTGCATTTTACATATTAACTTACGCCTTAGAGTGTAAATGCATTTGATGCAATTTGTTGATAATTACTGGACGTAAATGGAAAACGAGTGGAGAGTGGATATATGGAAACATGAATTTTGATATGGTTCGAAACTCTGTGTTGTTTGGTTTTATTTCTGTACTCCGTGGGTGTCAACATTAATCGAGGAGATTTTGTTTTGAATTTTCGGTATTCGACCACCGATAAAGCCAACATTAGCTGAGTCTATCTGAGACGGTATAACGAGTTGCTTGGGTTTCACCCTCACTGCATGTCTCAGAATTATTTGGGTCTACATATAATACTATCATACTATAACATCATATCGGAAAAGCTTCAAGCTGCATCGTATATAACTTCGAGGTAGTGCACGACCAAGGGCCTTATCATAAACATATGATTTGACTATCGTCTAGCCTGCATGTGTATCACTAGGGTATTGAAAAATTGAAAACTGCTCAACGGCAGCTGTAGGAGTAATGCTTTACCTCACACAGCTAAAACTGGCAGTACAGAAGAAAGTTCGCCCTTAAATGTCTAAACTTGTTTGGGACTGACTCAATCTCTTAACATCTCGGATCTATGAACTAACTACTGGATGGGGATGGAACACAGACGACTCGATACCCTCGAGAATCAAAACTATAAAGACTTTTTTCAAGAACCTCAATACAACTTCTGGTTGATGGGGCAGTACATTAGATCTTACAAATATATGAATGTTTGGCATGAAAGGTCAATGGGACCGAGGTCCTAGTTTCTCACAACCGTTCGCATTGTGTGTGTTATATTCTTCACATGAAGGAGGCCTACTGTTTAATGCTGTATCCGAAGGGCAATTTTTGTTTTGAGACGCATTTTCATGATAGTTTTACTCTCGAATGTTTGCCAGACGCTTGCGATATGTGGGGCCGTGAAAAATGTTTTTTTGTTTTGTCTGGGATTTGTACCACGATCCTCCAGCTCAGTAGTCCGACGCAGTAACTCAACTCTCCACCAGTAAGGACTAAATTCAATCAAGGCAAATACTCAACCGTTTCCGGATAGAAACTTTGTATTTATGCTCAACCATCAATAGTAAATTATGTACATCCTTTCGCAAAGTTAATTCGCTTTATAAAGTCAGTGAACTAAGGAACGATTACGAAATTAGGCAATCAATCTTCTTTCAGAAGATATCCATTTTCAGGACTTCCCAGTAGTCAACTAAAAATAGAGCTAAATTACTAGGAACAGCATGAAAAGTTCTTATCCTGGAACTCTCAAATAGCCAAAACACATGAATCATCGATCTCTTAGATATCACGTAAAAAAGTCAATGCTATACCCTTAGATTATGCTTTAAGGACACAGAAACTATAGAATGTCTCGCTTACCTTACCCTACTCTTCTTCTCAGCTTGAGAACTTGATTACAGCTAGACTTCAATCCAACGCAAAGGATCTCCTGAAGGGATTGCAGAACAGAAGTTGCATATGTACATACATAGGTCGCGGTACTTTAAGGGCTATATCTCAAACCATCGCCCTATGTTAGCTTAGGTGGGAACACTTAGGCAGAGACACACTTTGACCAAAAAGAAGGTTCTTTGAGAAAGGAACCGGACTACATCATACAAATCTCCTGCCGTGTATCATATCTATTGGACCACTCGAAGATGAAAGCCCCAATTCGCGCCTTGCGACTTTCTACATGAATATAGGGTAATCGAGGCTCTTCTGGGATTGATGGAACATTCTTCCAGCTGATTTTTTTTTTTTACCAAGATACAGTACTGTGGTATTTTGTTTCTTCTTCTGAACAAATCTAATTTGGTCTCGGACCTTATTGACCACTTTCCGTCCAATTTGCAAATTTATTTACACCAGACTCCATCGGGTTTCTTATTGTATGAAGGAGCTTTCCCGATATAATTATCGCAAGGACGTCGGCAAAGGCTATGACACTAAGCCCCCTTTATCCAGGCTGCGAAGTATATGATTCACTACCATAAGCCGATGTAATGGTTACAGTACAATTACCCTTTATATCAACCTTTTTGTTAGACAGCACCCAAGCTACACGATTCAATAGCAATACTTTGTCAACGTTTAGGTTAAAAACTGGAGCAAAGAGATATAGCTTATTTTCTATGTCAATTTTCCAAAGATTTCTCAATTATTTTTACTAACGAATATATGTATAGGGCAGTATCTGCCTTTTTCCCTTGTGGTATGCGTACTGCGGTATTGGAATATAAGCGTTTTCTGTTCAAATTTGTTCCTAAACAGACGTCAATCAATCTTTCCAAGTTCTTTGGGGATGTTTGAGAGGTCTTACAAGCTTTTGGTTTGAAAACTATTTGCATCCTTAGTCAGTATTTAGGGGAGCAGCCAAAGGTTATACAACCCATACAGATAATGTGGAGACAGGATCTAGTTATTTATACCTAAACCCGGGTGGTGACACCATCTTCTAGTATTATCTAAGATTTTCTAAAGTTCTAACTCTGTTTTGTTACCAGGAATGTGAGGGTCTATGAGAAGCAATAAAATTTCTTTACCGTGCTTAGTAAGATGGTTTCCGTGTAATTTCGTTTTGTAATGTAACTATTTTAAGATTTGGACACGATTTCCTTTTCACATTTACTCAGAAAACTATGCCACGAAGCCCTCTGTCATTTTCTGATTTCTAAGTTAAATCTTTGAACACTGCTCTGATCGGCAAACTTATTTCAGAAAATAAGAAAAAATTGAAAAGAATGTGTAGTGGTTTGAAATTCGGGTTTGAATTCGTTTTATTGGTCTGTGGATGGTGTCTAAACTCGGATGAAATTGGTGCAAATTTTTTCATTCCATTTGATATCTTGTATGTACGAGTATATATTTTAAAAGCATTTAATTTTGTAATCAGAAAATATTAAAGGTATGACTTCCGAACACAACCGTCCTCTTGACTCAACACACTGTTACTTCAATGAAGCAACAGTCAACTTAAATTTATTTCGTAGTTTATTCTCTACATTTATCAGTACATATAGTATGTATCTTTTTCCACCGACAACCGACAGTACTTTTGCATATTTTGAAGGCCTTTTCAAGAACTCAATGGGGCAGAACGCATTAACTTTCGAAGTTGATAAACCAATCAACCAAGCAAATCCACTTGATTTTCTGTAATCATTTCTACTTGCGAATAATTTCAGGGATTTTCGAAAAGTAATACATACCACAAATTATTTATTATTATCCACAGGAATTATTTTTTTTTCTCTCTCAAATCACTATTCCTCACATCATTTTATTATGTAAGAACAAAATTCCAGAAATTTCATTCACAACAGCTTTACAAATATTTACTCAGCTTAGTTAGAAAATCCCTAATAATGCAATTAAAAAAAAAAAAAATAATAAAAAATTATTAATAACACTTTGCAACCCATTTTACTGTCATATCCTGTGAAACAAAAATGACTGCCTCGTAAGCAGTGAGTACAATAATAATGAGAATGAAAATAGAATTGTCAGTAAAAGAGGAGGCGTCGAGCAACGACAACGACAACGACAGAACGACGGGAGTCGATGTCCTTCGCCTGTAATCGATTTTCTCTCAACACTTTGAACTACATATAGTTGAATATTGTTTTCTGTTGTTTTTTGTGTTTAATCTACTTTCCACTAATCTATTTATGTACATATGTATGGAAGGTATACGTCCATTTGCCATGCCACAGATTGTCAACGGACAGATAAATCCATTTTAAATGTGTGGTAGAAGTCTGTAATTAAAAAAAAAAAAAAAAAGAAAAGAAGAAAATAAATCCATAGAATGAAATCAATTGTCGACAAAAGACGTACTATGTGTCCCATAGATGTGGAAAGCCGATAGAAATGTTTCACATAGTTTAACATGGATTCCGGTTGTCTGTTTTAGATACGTCCTGGTTTCACTTAAAAAAAAAAAAAAAATTAAATGTCCAGCAGAGGACAATGTCATTAGATTGAGAAGCTTTTTATCCTCAAAGGGATTAGATGGAGTTACTGGGAGATTTGTAATAAATATATATTAAGGGGCATTTTGCCTTTAATGAATTTTTGTTGGAAATTTTTTTTTTTTGGTTAGGGGAAATAAATGGTATATGTATGTACATGTGGATTAGGGATCTGTTGGATAGGCATTTGCCGAAAGTATTTCGTTCACAAGGATGTGATAAGATTGGCGAAATTTGAAAAGAAATAAAATTTCCGTGATAGGTGTGGGAGTAGGTTGTTACTCCAAGGCACTGCATAAATATGAATCTTTTAAACTATCAGAAGCGTGTAGTGCATTCCAAGCTGAAATCCTAGCAATAGAAAGCTACGAAATGTAGTCACCTTCCCCCGTCGGATACAACTATTTTCGCTGACAGTCAATCAGCCTTAAAATCGATTGAATCCAATGCAAGTACCGTGATAACCATTAGAGACCATTGGTCAATCTCTGCTGGATTCCCGAACAAGCATCATTTGCTTTCCCACGACGCCTACGCACTCTAGAATCAAGGTTTTGCCCAAGCACGGTTATTAGATATCTTCTCAATAGTACCAACTGTTTCGCAAATAACAAGATAGCTTGGGTTTTGTTTTTAGTTTCTCTCTTTATTTCCAAAAAGTGGATACACAATGGATCTTATCCATCACACATCCTTTATACTCTAACCTAATCTACGGTGCCAAGAAAAAAATATTTTAATCGGTATTTCACCGGTTATTGTCAAAAAGGCTAAGGCAATCACATAGTCCTTTGTCACAAGCGCTGTCATCTAACGTTTTTGAAAATATTTCTATTGAGAGTTGTCGTTTTTCAGAGAAAAGAAATTGTCTGTAAAGAACTTCGAATCGTCCTCTATGAAAGGACACAACAGAGAATTGAAGAAAATACAAATCTACATTCCACTCCTTATTCGTCTTTATTAATATAATCATATTGTCTGCGTGCCAGGGAGGTTAAAGCTCAATGTGTCTCTTTTCAGCCACTATCATTGTGATTCTTTTTCCAGAAAACCTTCGTTTTGTGTACGTTTACCTATGAAATTTTCCAACATGACCGAAAAGGACTCGTAATATTAAATTTGAAAATAGTATACTATTGTTGGTTTGGGTACTATTGTGTATATGGATGATAACTTTCAGGTTCAGAACAGTAGGATGATAGTATTTGTATAACGTTTAAGTACAAAAAAAAAACTTGGATGATACAATTTGGTAGGTTCTTGTTGGATTCGAACCTGTGAGTGTTTTTTTAGGTATTTGCGTCTTAGAGATACTTCCTCCTCCTTTTCTTATCCCAGGCAAGTGCTAAAGGTCATCAGTCCCAGTTGGTAAGCTTGTTTGTTCAGGTTTATGTGTCCGGTGTATTGACCGTCCTTCTCAATTGATTTATATCCAGATCAACCATTCTCTTTTCCTGGCTTAAGCGAATGCGTTCAGTCAAGGCTTGGATCGTTCTGCAAGTTTGTACCCGTTTCCACTTGTTTTTGTTAGGAAACACTCACCTGGAGCACTCAGACGCAACTTGTCCTTTGTACTACCAGGAAGCAAAATCCAGTATTACCCATTTTACTGGAAATTCTTTTCTTCTTCTTACAGACGTTCGGAAACATACGTTTAGTCTGCCAAGCAATCTGTCCATTGAAATAGCATAGATCTATGTTTTCAAAAGAGATGCATCCTTGCCTTGAACGCTGCATCCTTGCCCGCACCACAGCATTAACTAGCTTTAGAGTCATCCATTGCTTTAATACTGACTATGTTATGAGTATTGAGAGATGCATCAAGAACTGCGCGTCTGGTGTACTCAGAAAAGCTCACGTATAGCCGAGACACAATCATGGTAACTCTAGACATGGTCCAAGAGAAAGTATCGCATATATGTACTTATGCGCAGACGTAAGGGCAGTTGTGAGTTGCATCACAGAGCTAGCGTTACAATGTTGTCAAACTTATTGATGTTAGAAGGTATTAGGCCTCATACATAAGAGTAGCTAAACCTGAAATTTAATCCTGAATAGTTTGTAAGCTTGTAGCATAAAGGTGTAAGTACATTCGCTCCAGTGGTTCATTTTATTTTTGAACTCGTAGAGCTTTATACACTGGAATACATGTTGCATCTCGGACAGAGGGTGCATTCTCAGAGCAACGTAAATCGCGCACGTTAATCTTGACCATCATTACCAAAGTTTTGAAGCCGGAAGGAAGACAGGCTGAAACGCGATTGAGTAGTCATCTGTACCAATTTTTGGTATACAAGGAAACTTAACCATCCGTCAGGATGTAGAAATACTATGTATGTATGTATCTACATATGTATATGTTAGTGTCAAACCCGTAGTGAAAAAGTCATTACTATACTTCGAACTTCTGAAGACGTTCTTATTGTCGGACATCATTTGGATCCTTCTTTGTGAATAAATTCTTTTGACAATAAAGAAAACAAAGAAGTCAGAGCAATGGCGGACAGGACATATCCTGAATTTGCATAACCTTCATAATCCGCAACTCTTTTGACACAGTCACTATCAACCAGGATTCTGACATTCAATATCGCTTGTACTCTCATCGTTCTTGATGCACAGGCATAATCATATTGATTACCAAAACCGTAATCGATTTGCAGGAATTTGTAATACCATAACCAGGTCAAGAGCACGAATCCATCAAGAGCATACTCGTATATGTAGGTGTATAGCATTGCCAGGTAAATTTAAACTTTTTGCAAATGTGCAGTTCAACGTTATAAATAAAATTATACCCACTTTTAAACGCAACGAAATATCTCGGTTTTCTGTTAAATTCGATTTAATGACTTCATTTAATTTTCCATGTGGTCTTTAGTTTTAGCATTAAATTAAATTATTGAATCGAGTAATACATAAATTCGGTAAAATTAATTTGTTATATGAAACAAAAAAGAAAGTGTTTTGTTAGTTCTTACTTCTATCTTTAGAAGATCAATGTGAAATGTGAGGGAGCTTAGAACGGGGCTAAGTGAAAGCTCTATAAAGCCTTTTTAATATGCACATCAAGTTAATGATTCTTAAAGCAATGCACTTCATGCCTTAACCGCATTCTATCGAAACTTGACAGCCGTAAAATAAAATGGCCTACAGTCAATAAAATATTTTGATTCTAAGACATCAATTCTTTCCACGAATTCGTTACCCTATCTCTATAGACTAAGGGTCGGGCTGTGCAAATGGTGCTATCTGTTTGTGAATTCTATACTAAATCAGATCAGATTTATCAGTTTTCTTCTTGCAGATAAAATAGGCTTTGATTGCCACACAATCTTTGCACTTCAAATAATGTGAACTGTCACTATTTTCTCATCGTTAAACATCAAATATTGCGTCTTTCTGAAGTTTTTCTTTTCTAGAAATGAGTGCTGAAGCACGGTCAAAGAAATCAGTCAATGCGTTGACTCTCTGACATCAGAATGATGTGAATATTTGTTTCATGTGTTGACACGGTGACCGTTGTCGGTACGTTGATGAATTTGTTTGTGACGTCAGAGAGTCAACGCGTTGACGTGTAATAGTAGGTTTTTTTTACTGTTTATGACAAATGGTCGATGGAGCGGTGAGAGTGATTGTATCTTGACCTGTGACAGGGTATACTTACTTACTTGTGGCGCTACAATTCGGGGTGAACATAAGATTCCACCAAGTGTTACATGACAGCGTGTCACCTTGTATAAATCCGTTTTTGAGCTAAAGATCCCAATGATGTCGTTACCGATCTTGATGTAGTTTCTCATTGTCATTCTGTACAAACAGACGATTTTGGGATGTCAAAGCTAAATAATGGCTCTGTATAGCTCTATAAATGCTCTCATATGCGACCTTAAAATCGATGACAAAATGGTGGATATTGATCTGGACTTCTTAAGTTTACTCCTGGATCTGGCGAAGTGTGAAAATTTGATCGATTGTTGACTTTCTGGCTTGAAATCACACTGATAGGAGTCAATCTGGTTGTTAATGAAAGGTTTGAGAGGTTCACACAATATGGCAGATAAGATCTTGTGTGCGAATTGGCGCAATTAAGGATGTTTCATTTCTTGTGCATCGAGCAATCGATACTGAGATTCCATTCTTTAGGCATACTCGTCTGACCAAATCTTAGAAATGATTTGGTGTATACTTTAAATATCTTAGTTGATAAGCTGTCAGGTCCAAGCACCCTTGTTGGATTTAAGCTTAAATATTTCTATCCTCACTTCGTTTTCGTCGGGTGGATTGAAATTTTGGCTTTCATCGTCGAGGTTGAATGGTGTATTCTGTCTGAGTGTTGGTCTTCGTCGTTGTTATAGAGTCTGCGGAAGAAGTTTTTCACGTCTTTTTATCCTCCGTACATTGTTTTTAGAGTATAATCTCTCAATATATTCGACATCCAAGCCTATTGGTTCTCTCGTAACTAACGGATTTTTTACCGCGGCAGGGTAGTTACCATGGTGCATAATCCCCAATCTGGACAAGGGGTTTTCGATGGCAGTAACCCTCTTGTTTACTAAGTTCTGTCAGGGAGAGAATTTTATTTTTGATTACATTTTTTACAATTTGTCACAGTTAATGAGTACAGCAAAGTCCCCCATAACTTCCTCCCTGCATTGTGATGTACATATATATGTATGTATGTACAAGTTCATTGGACGATCAGATTCACTTCAATGTGTCGACGGCAAACTCGAATCGATTTATTCAGATTTCAAATGAATCTTTCTGTCGTTGATTACAATCAGGAACCTGGAGACAATTCCATGTCGGAACAGTAATTATATTCGAAATTTGTTCTCACAATTGTTTGGGAATTTCATCCGGACCGTCCTATAGATATTAATATTATTTATCTACAAGCATTGTGTAGAAAATAATTCACCCTAGAAATTTATAGTAAACTTAAGCAATTACACCAGATCGTAAATGTAAATCGTTCCAAATAGTCACTTGAAATTGTCTATTTAATATCTCTTAGTCATCGAGTTCACCAACATCAATTATTATATTTTCTTCAATTTTCCTCCCTAACAGACTTGTTCGAGTGATTCTCTTATTTTGATTTATGAATTCTTTTTCCTATAATCCATTCGAAATGGAAAAGTATTCCATAGGATAGAAGAAGGAAATATTTCCAATTCCAGGTCATAAATTTGCGTGAATTGAAAATCAATAAAAACGCTCCCAATCCATTCGTGTTTGACTTTTATGCGATGTAAGTTTTTATATTTTCTAAAGTTGTACAGTTGCGGAACACAAATTCCTTAGATTTTAACATTTGCCGAACAAATTAAAAGTTGTGTTTGTTTTGGTTTAACAAAGAACAAAAATACAGACTCAGGATAAAAATTTCTTTGTTTTGCAGTAGTGGCGTACAAGTACATATTCATATGTATATCGTATCTTCCGAAGTTATTATTATTTTTATAATCTATGGGGTTTCGCGATTGATAGAGGGTTTAGGTTAGTTTAGAAATTTAGCCGATGGACAGTGACTCAATTCTATTGTTATTTTCACTGATAACTAATCGCAGTTTTTTCTTTCTCGAAACTGAGTATATACTCGAATGTACGTAAGTAACTATGGTATTACGTAGAAAAGAAACAAAGAGTATAATTATAACAATCAGCAGCTTTTTCTTTTGTTTATAACGAAGCAAATCGAATTTGTTCGATTCAAGACTTGCGTTTACTACAAATACATTGATACTAGTATTAAAAGGAAGCGCTAATGTTGTTTTGTAAGGTTGGCACTCACAATTATGACATCTGTCATGGAACGCTACACAAAGAAGCAAAGTTTAATTATTGCCAAATCGCATTACACATGGCCAAGGCTTATTGACACATTTTAAGAAACAGTGTCGGTTATGAAACAAAGAACTGTTCTGTCTCATGAAGGATATATTTGAAATCGGCATCGTTCATAACCTCTGTAAGCAATGTAAGCAAAATTTTGAAATAAATTATTTTATGACATCAATGTCAGTTTTATTTCTTGTTATCTCTGTCGACATAAACCCTAAAATAAATGTGACAGTGATTGTCAATTTGAGTTTTACTACAAAGCAAACTTTAGTCATTTCTTACTCCTCCGGGACATGGTTGAAAGTGAAATGTGTTGGACGAAATTTGCCCACCCAATAAAAAATTTAAATTTTCTGACATTAAGTCTAACATATGTCTTGAGGAGGCTCGGTGTAATAATGAAACATGTCGAAAAGATTTACTGCAAAGTATTTTCACAAAAGACCTGCAACTGCCTTTCTTTTTTTGCAAAATTCAGTTGGGATTCCAGAAACTCAAGCCTGTAGATTATTCTTAATACCGGACTATTCTTAAAGCCGATAGTACGTCAGTTGTGTTCTGAAAATAAAGGAGAGAAATACAATTTTGCACATTCAACTGGTTACTTGGTAATATAAAAAAATATATCGAGATTCTGACAAAAATAATTCTTAAGTGGTCCAGCAGGACGTGGCAAATTAATGCTGTTTTTTCTACCCTCTCTGAAGTTAAGGAGAGTTCTAAGGTTTTAGAATGTTTTTGTCGTTTTTTATCGATAAATTTAAGGTCATAACAATAAACAAAATAACAACGTATGAGTATTTATTTAAGGCTTCTTTAGAGTTTCGTAAAAATTGGGTTTTTTACGGGTTGCAGGACAAGCCACATGCCCAGTGAAAGGCTTTCGATAGTTAAACTGGTAATTCATCTTTTATGTCGTAGAAGTTTGATGTTGAATGCGGCATACCCCAAGGCTGAATACTTTCACCACTGTTGTTTAAAAAACATGAACATGCAACATTGGCTGGACAATGGACATTCTTCCTTGGATAACGCTGACGATGTGCTCTTGTTTTACCTTCTGCCGTACTGATGATTACCGTGTCAGCCTCTTACAGTCCTTCACGAATGTAAACATTGTTGGTCACCAAATAGAAAATGTCAGCAGCTTTCTATATTTAGAATCCATTGTAAAAGCTGACTATTAAACCGTACTTAGAATAGAAAAAGTAAAAGCTGCAATCGGGGTGCCGTCAAAAATATAGAAAAAAAATATTTTCAACATGAGAACCAAGGAGCGAGGGTTGCATTGTTGCCAACATGCACAAGTCGTTTGTAAAGGGTTTTTTGTAATAGACGGAGAACTTTGAATTGGCAACACTGTTTTCTGTGACAAGTCGATTTGACAGTTCTCCGTTGTTTTGAGGTTAGTTTGGTTTGGCAACTATCAAATTGTTCAAATTAATTTTGAAAAACATGATTTAAGTCGAAAAACTCATCGTGCTTACGTGCCTTTTATGGTGCTCGTCTATCAGAACGATTAATTCGAGAAACTATGCTTCCGAATTGCCGCATTTGGAGCGATGATAATCCGCAAGCCATTGTCGAAACAGCATTACATCCAAAAATAGCTGTTTGGTCTATATGTCTATATGTCTTCAAAAATGATTATGGTCAGAACTTTAGAGTCAACGGTGAGCGGTACAGACACATGATTACTAACTTTTTCGTGCCTCAATTGGAAGGCATTAATGTTGCAGACCTGTGATTTCAGCAGAACAGCGCCACATGCCACACAGCGCGCGATACAATTAATTTAATGAAAGAAACATTTGACGAACGAAATGTTGGAATCCAACATTCGACGCCGAAATACAGCGTGATTTACTGAGAAGAGTGTGTGAAAATAGGTCCTCCAAAGTAAGCCATGACTGCGCCAGCCACGGCGGTCACATGCCCGAAATCATATTCACACATTAATGCCATAAAATTATCTGTCAAATAAAACCAATTGCATGGATATTTAAAACATTTTTCCGTGATTTATTTCAATTTAAAGTTCTCCGCCTCAATAAAAAAACACCATTTATTTCCCAGAAAGGCAGGCATTGAAATAGTGTGATAAGTGGCCATTAAATCACATTTAAATTGATGGTTAGAAACTGCTATCTGGTTGAGGGGTAGGATTCATTTCAGAAACACTGAAATGTAAACTACCAAATGACAGGTAGAAACCCTTGCAAAAGAGAAAGCGATAATGAGTAGGTATAGATGTGAGCAACCTGCAAACTGCTTGGAAATTCATTGAGTTCAATCACATTAAGGGCGGTTAAGCTCATAATGCCCTTAATTCCATGAGACATTATAACTTTCAACTATGGTGGATTCCCGAAGTTAGTAAAATGAAAAAGTAGCAGATAGCACACGAGTGGGTAAGTCCACTATGAACACCAGAGTGGCTGACACTGTCTACTCATAATTAACAAATTGTAAAATCTGTTTGAAAAGATAGTGAAAAGCGAAAACACGGCTCTTTAGGTGTGCCAGTCACTGATCACTTAGACCATCTGTTGGGTCCATTGTACCTATCTATTTATTCTTAAAATCTATGAAGAACAGACCGTTGAGCTTAATTTTTCTAGAGTCCTCCGAATTCTTGAAGGGCAACTACTAATAGTTCTCTCGTTTGTCGTCGTTTGCAGATTAGGAGAAGTAGTGCTGACAAAAGAAATGACTGTCTTCTGTTGGCAAGGACAGTAAAGTTATACAGCAGATGACGGACAGATTTAATTTCTTTTTCCTCTCTGTAGCTTTCGCAGGACACAGTGCCTAGTAATGATGCCGGACATCATCCGTGTGTTATTAGGACGTAGTGCTTAGTTGGTTCTATTGAAGCGATCGCAGATCAGGCACATCATCGGTGTTCCGGCTTATAAGCCAAAAGGCTAGACATTTTTTCACTTGACTTCTGCAAAATCTGTAGGGATAAGAATGAGGAAGAAACTATTCTCCACCTCATATGTACGTGCGCAGCTAGGAGCTCGCTTTTTTGACAACCTATACAAACTGGCTTCGGTAGGGGTCACGAGCCTCATTCATTTTGTCAAAAGCTTCGGCTAGTTTTAATTAGTCCCCGGTAGCTAAATGGTGCGATCAATGCCATCACCACACTGGACCTTTATTGGTCTGTGCTGTACACTTGTGCAGCCTCTCTAATCTAAACCTAACCAACAGTTTCTACTGCACTTCTTATTAATGGATGTAGCACCTCTTCTTGAGAAAAAAACATGGTGGTTGTGTACTATCAGTGTTTTGTACAGCATCTTATACATCCACTTTAAAGTACCTTATTAAAAAAGGGAGAGTATGTTCCTAATTAAGAGACTGTAAGATAATTAAATGAGTTTCAAATCCTGATCGCCTAGTCCTGTTCGAGTTTTTTCATTGAAAATTCTGCTCAAGCATGACATTGTGACCCAATATTACTACCTAACCCAGATTCTAAGAAAAAATCCTTCGACATACGATCCTATAAGATAAGAACCCAAACGACCTATCTTTTCAATAACCACTTACCTCTTCACCTTACATAATCATAAGAAACTTTTGTAAACCTAAAAACCTACAAACCCAAATTAAATCAACTCTCCGCACAAAAGTACAGCTGTCTTAGTTTGAAACTTTCCAGGTGAGATGAACTCACAACAGTGTGCCTCTACGAGTATTATTCAATAGACACCCAGTTTCATAGACTAAAGTTTTTTCATCGAACTGCCATCAGCACCGGAACAGTTCTTATCTGCCATCTATTCCTTCCTGAACCGCAACATTGTTAAACCAAACAAAGTTCAACTTATATCACCTCATACAGTTTATTGTTCCACACCACATGCTCCGACAGGCAGCGGCGGTGTGGTAACACATCTACGACGACCGACGACGATGACAACCACGACTACGGCTATATAGTAAATCGCCTTAGTTATGTCATGCAGTTGATTTGAGCTGCCACCACCTGTTGTTTGCTGGGTGCACAGTATATTCCTCTTCAACTCGATTAATTAAATCCATCGAATTGAGAACTCTTGTCTCGCTCTTCACTTCAGTCACCAGTCAGTCAGTCCACTCCCTTTCAGCTGTAGAACGCGTTCGAGCATACCCATGCCACCATCATCGCCACCCACTGTTGCGCCCCGTCGACGACGGTCTCTTCAAATTGGGTATCGCCATCCAGTGTTCCTCATCGTTATCCAAACATTGGCTCATGGCTGGCTCTCTGTGTATTGTACAAATACCTTCGTGTGTCGTGCACCTCGCACTCCCTCACATGGCATCGGAATCGCGCCCATCAAAGGCACATCATGTTTTCCATTGCATAACAGATAAATTAAATCGAAAATATTGTTTCATTGCCCGCTGCCATTGCCGCCACCCCTCGCTGATAAGAAATGAGAAACCACTGGAGTAGCAATGTCAGAGACGTCAGGTTGAGATTCGAAAGACGGATTATCTCGTTGTCGTAGTGATTGCGGCCGGGGAATGCAGGGGAAACCCTACGTGCGTCGCCGTCTTCTTTGACGGAGGGCGCAACTAGTGATATGAAAATGTTTCCATGTCATTGTCGGGGCGCTCCGTCTTGAGTAATAATTAAAAAGCCCGCTAAGTTTGTAGTCAGCCTATTCACATGTGTATGCGTGTGCAAATATATTTGCCCAACTAATATGAGACTGTTTGCGTAAGGTTATGTGTACAGAGTGTCGTTGGGTATTGATTTTTTGTTTGGGTGTGACGACTAACAATTTTACAAAAATGGTTACGAGTTATCGAATGAGAAACTACATACGACCGTTTAATGTGTTATCGGCTTTTTAAGCTGTCGCTGGGGCAGAGGCAAGGTTGAATTCTGAGTAATGAATGGGGGAAAATTATGGCTTTGTGGAAATTGGAATATGTAATTAGAACAAACTCGTTTGAAGCTACATATGTATCTTTTATGGGTACTATGAGAATACCAAAGCTACATAGGCAAATAGGAAGAAATTGCATCGATTCGGAGTAGTTTTTCAAAAAATGACAAACCATCTGTCAGATTCTGCGTTATAAGTGACAGTTCGGTATAGTTCAGCAAATTATCGTGAAAAAATTAACACCACAGCAACACTTGCATATTGTGAGAATATATGTATTTTTAAAAGCAGTCTTTTGTTCGCCAGACTTATTGAAAACTTCGCTCATTTTACGGTCAAAATAATCGGTGGTTCTAGCGAAATATTCGTCCAAATATTGAAAATTCCGTACGCAGTACACGCTGCTTGACGCAAGAACACCAACAAGACTAAGAACTGTTCGTTTCGAGGCGAATATCACTAGTTTCACTAAAAATCTGATTTTGTCGATTTGTCTGTGTGTCTGCCCACTATGTGAATAATTTTACGTTAATATCGTGGGTCTAGTCGTATAAGATTATAAGGTTCTGCTGGCGCAGCAACTCAACCGGCACGACTATCGTTTGCGTGTGGTGTTCGGTGAATGGGACTCAACATCAAATGAAAGTAAACGCAAATACAAAAATTTGATGCAACAGGTCCATAAGGGACCCAGTGCCTAGGTTGTCACAAGCATTCGTGCTGTGCGTGTTCGATTCTTCACTCTTATATAGAAGGGGTTTCCTGTTTAAACTGTTTCATGACAGACATACTCTCAGATGTTAGTCAGACACTCGCGAGACACTTTGAAAAAACGTTTTGTGTTGTCTATGAATCGAGCCTCGAACTTCCCTTTCATTAGTCCGAGCACTTACCACTGAGTCCTAGAGGTCAGTTAAGAAGCTAATTTCTCGGAGTTGGAGTGGAAAGAATCAACAAGTGATACTGGACTGGTGGCTTCATTGGCAGATACTTCTTCAAATTAGGCTGGAAAGCACGTTAGTATCTGTGGCAACCTTCACAGAAAGATGATAATTGGAATGATCATGGTATTAATCTGAAGAATATGTCGTTCAAATATGATGATGTCACATGCCACACAAATAATTTGGCGATAAGTTAATCTCCAGAGACGGACATACATATGTGTGTATGCACTGGCTGTCAAGATCCTATAATTTGACACTTCTAAATTGTTATTTTTTTTGTTTGCTAAATCTTTGTTGTGTGTTTGCTGAGCCAGCGTAGATTGAGGCATTGGAAGTCAAGATTAGTCGTATTATCGGTAGAAGACGGCCATAGTTGCTTGAAAAATTAGTCAGAAATTGAACTGACAAAGTGCTAGAAAATTGACTACACTGACTTTATGTACTTCTTCTATATTCCCGTATCGTTCCAAGTACGTGCCCTGCTTCCAACGCATATTCTCTAAACTATGATCCCCTTTTGCTTACAAGTTCAGGGAAAGGCAATGGGGCATAGTCATTTCCAGTGTATCAAATACTTTAAGACTTTTCAATTTAAGTGATTCTCCACATCGATTTTTATAGAATAAGATTGGTCTAACGATTGGAGTATATATTTCCAAATATCCTTTTATAGGCCTTAACAAGGTGTAACTCTTTTTTATTTCTCTTTTCCATAGTTCATCTCCGATTGGGAGATTGCTATTTTATATCTCTCTCCGAGGGTTTCAATAGCAAAGCATTTAGTTTTGTTCACAAGGGCATTCTATAAACGGATTCCATTAGCTCACTAATCAGAATGATTACATCGTTCTACCAATTTTCTTTTATATCTTTTATATCTGAGACTTTGTAGTATAAGGAGACCCTTTAGTAGATGATTTCTTTACAGTCGATAAAATTCGTCTATCTGGTGGATCGAGAGCTATCTTCTGATTAGTGTGTACTTATGTTTCGAGAAAACTTTTCACCTGTAACATTAAAAAAGGAGATGCGTACGAGGCGGACACGTGGACCATCGCCCACACCTCTCCATATATTCTGGAAAGGGATCAAACCTTAACGGACTTCTAAACTTTCCTAAAATAAAAACTTACTCTAGCAGCCCATCAGTGCCTAGAACTTTAGCTTCAAATGTAGTTTATCAAAATATAGTTTGGGCCTTAATAAGGTCCCTTATGAGAATCGACTTCAATCTGTCTAAATGATATTTTTTATTAGACGTTTTTGGCCCATGTTGTCTAGCGTCGTTTAAAACTTGAAATGGCATACACACCTAAGTTCGCACTGTACAATTATACAGTGTTAGGTTCTGTTTGAATGGTTTTGGGCCCTTTTTTCTTACCCATCGGGTCTTTTTAAATTTTTTCATCTGCTTACAAATTTTATTATCAAAGCTGACCGTCACGCATAAGAAAAAAAAAGTGATATATTGGCACCAGGGAGTATGCTTTGCTTATCGCATTTGGTGATATACTTTCAGATGTCAAAATGTTGAAATAGTTTCGGTTTTTAATGCCTTGAAACCCGAAATCAATGATCAAGAAATGAAAACCTGTACCCATTGATTTCGATAACACATCCAAGATCTGACAGATGTTCGATAAAGATATGGTTTCCAATTGACATAAACTAAAGGCCATGCGCATAGGGATATGCAATGAAAATGCCATATCATATTTTTAAATAAGTTTAAAATAGCGTTTCATTGTTGAAGTATTTAAAACTCGAAAAGAATCCCTTTCTTCTTTCGTATGCATTGCATTTGATACTTAAACATTCTCACACATTAACTGAAAATTTTGGCTTGGAACCAAACAGATTTTTATCAAATCCTATACCGAGTGTGTACATCTATTGAAAAGTAACATTTCTCAATTAAATTTCCTAATTCCACTCGTATTGAAATTTATTTCTCATTTAAATTATTTTTAAAATCCATTTATGTATTTAAAAAAAAAAAACTTTTGTGTGAAACGTTTTTGTTACGGCACCGTAGACTTTGTAAATTCCCCCTTTAAGTCAAAAAGAAGAACCAAGAATACATCCAAAGGACTAACACAGAAAATCTTATGAAGCAATTAGTTTCTATAATAAAGAACGACCTTATTCCTAGTATACATCCTGGCACATATCCTTGCAATGCGTCCTCCACACTTGCACACTGCTCTTAGTTGCTTCTTTCGAGTGTGCCTCCTCTTACTGTTCGTTTTGCATAAAATCTCTTACACACATTCCAATGTATTCCACATTAAAGCAGCAGAAGCGGCACATTAGACTATGACTCCCTACGGTCTGCTTTTGTTCCTTTTCCTTGGTCGTTCGTCGTTGTCTGTACTGATTTCCGGGTCAATTATTCTGGTGTCTTGCCCTATGATAATATCTTGTCATCTTTTCAGCAGTCAAAGCCTTTCTTCTCCATTTGGGGTGGATGGGGTGGGGGGGAATATGCTATAATTTATGCAGTACAACAGCAACAACTATGGGTTGTGGCTCTTGTTACCATAATACAGACGGCACATCCATTAAACATGACGCGCGAACAAAATCGATTTGCATTACGCGCTCTGTAATTGAAAGAGGGCTTCGCCATTGGGAAACATATTCTAGTTCAACTCGACTCTGACTAGAAAAAAAAAGAAAAAAAAAGACAACAGTTATTGTTCTGTCCTTTGGCGAATATCCAAAAAAATATATATATTCATCCTTTACTCCGGTCAGGCCTGAAGTTTTTGTGTATAATTTGTCTGTGTGTATTTGCGTTGCCTTTTAGATTAATCAATTTAATTCACAATCAATTATGTCGACAAAAATAAAAGAAAAGATACATTTTTTTCTCTCGTTTCTCGTTTCAGATGCCAATACTACGTCTACCGACATCCATGGGTTCCAGCTTATCAGGGTGTCATCACGTTTTTCGTTTTAGCCAATTTTACACTAGCGACATTTATGGACCCCGGTGTGATTCCGAAAGGTAATGAAATCGACTTTATTTACGGGCCGCGCCATGTGGTGGGACACGCAAAACGGTGTACGGAATTTATTGCGGAAGAGTGATTGATGCGATGAATTCGTTTGTGTCCTTGGGTTTCCTTGTTGGATGCGGTCATTTGAGATGCTGAGCTCTAGTGTGTTTGAGTAGGTTATGGGTTATATTTATTATCGTTCGATAAGTACGTGGTTAGGAATTTTGGTGATATTTTCACTTGTAACTGAACCTTTGAATTGAGTATGGGTAGGCTTCCTTTTATTATATGGCAGTGGGTCGTATGTATAATTGTGACGTACATACCTTTCTTACTTACATGTATGCAGAGACTCCATAGTATTTCCTCTCCTTTTTTGGGGAATGACACTACAAATTAATAGCTATTCACGATAACGTGAGAAGTAAACTATCTTGGTATTCATAAAACGTTTTATTTCCAATTGCACTTACAGGTTCACCTTCAAACCTAGCATACTTAAAGAAATGCTAAAGTTTTTTCTCAGAATTACTGCGTGTTTACGTTGCTTGTAGGACAGATTAGGCGGTTAAAGCGATGTTGATCACACCGAACCAATATCAACATATGTGTCAGTATTTGTCATGTAAACTGTCTCCGCCACGTTTCTATGTATTGAAAGGTTTTAGTGACACACATTCAAAGGATTTTCGTCTAAGTCAGATTTGTCTGGAGCTGGGCTTACTGATCGGAATCAGCTTTAGTAAATCCATTTTGGCAGAATGTTGAAAGAAGCACCAAGTCTGGAAAGCTCTTTGATCTTAACTTTCATCTTAACTTACTTAGCACAGGTGAATGTTAACTTGTTTCGTCACTCGCACGAGACTAAATCCCCAACCTAGTGGTGATTATAAAACTTAACAACTTAAACTGCTTCATATACAAATTTCGATGATTACAAAGATGTTTAGTCAAGAGAACGGGTTGTCCTTTGAAGCTTTCAATATTCTGTCCAATCAGTCGCTTGTGCCGATCACGTTGATACAGTTTGTTGGTTGCTTCGGAGTGTTCCTAAATGGAGGTGTTCGGAAACTATACTATACATTATAAGACTTCGTTTTCCTCATTTTACTGGAATTTTTTCCGCTTTCCTCTGATAAAGAGCTGATCAATACTCACCACACTAACCCCGAAGCCACCTGATCCGTGTCAAGGGAGCATCTAGAACATCTCTGTGCGTATTTAAAAAAAGTCCAGTCCAGCCGAGACGGAACGTTCTTTGAAGTTTAGTTCAGAAGGCAGGAACATAACTACTTACATTATAGCCTCCCAATCAAACAACTGACGCATAAGCTAGAAACGTTTTTATACCCGTAGAGATCCAAAGGACCTTTTTAGTGATAAACCCCATGTTTTGACAAAAGTACATTTTGCCTATCATTTTATAAGTTTTGCAGGCTTTTATCAGGGATATCGCTCAGATCATTGAAGATCATCTCAGTCCCTTGTGAAACTTGTATGAGAATGTCCTTGATAGTGTTGAGAGAAAAGTTTCAGTGATGTACAGAAGAATGCCTTATGTTACGGACATATGTAGTTGGCTGCAGGGTCTTTGCTTCGTACATACGTGAGGCATATGAATCACTCTTGTAGGGCAATAGCAATGTAAATTTTCTTACTTTTCCTAATTCTCCCCAAAGTTCCACAAATTAGTTTGAATCCTAGCATACCCTTTGCTTTTTTCGATGCTGGTGCTCACATCCAGTTTAATGAACAGTACTTCCCAGACACACAAAGTTGTTGACTATCTCCAATTAATGTGTATTAATGTTTATTTGAGTGTAAAAGTTGGAAACGGCACAAGTCCCTTGTTTTGAACGTATTTATCTCAGCTTGCCTCTTGTTCCTGCTTGAGATCAGACAGATAATTCAGATATTCAGCAATCCTCCATCAGTGAGAAATAGTACTGCCCTGTCGTAATCGAATTTGGGCTCTAATATCTTTTTAGTTTTCTCAGGTATTCCTTTAACCTCAGAGTGGATAGAGTATTTCTATCCACTTGTTTCGTACGGCTTGAAAGAACTAATAATACCTAAACTTCAGATATTTCCGGGTTTTTGCGTTCGTTTACTGATCCAGCAAATTGGCATCCAGCATCATCGGGAACAAAGCTGCCATTTGACCTAGCTAACCTTTCACTAAATCACCCTTATTGCCTGAATGGTTTCTTATTCTAAATGAGAGTATATTCAAGTCTTTCAAAAGTTATTGTTAACGGAGATCGTGCATCTTTTTTACTCTATCATCGACGCCTTCATCTGACCTTTTATAAGGATGTACATTTTCCATCATTATTAAACCGCACATTCATTCACATTTAATCACAGCCGTTATAGAACCATAGTCCGCCTGAAAACATTGCTATTGATAATCCATTTACAATTAACATTAACTTCTATATTTTCAGCATCTCCTGATGAAGATCGTGAAGAGGAATTTCGTGCGCCACTTTATAAAAACGCCGAAATAAATGGGATTACTGTTCGAATGAAATGGTGTGTTACTTGTAAATTTTATCGACCGCCACGATGTTCACATTGTTCAGTATGCAATCATTGCATAGAAGTAAGTTATGCCATTCAAATGTATATTCCAATCTATAAGTTCAATTTTCTTTTCTTCTATTTCATTTCAGACATTCGACCATCATTGTCCTTGGGTGAACAATTGTATAGGTCGTAGGAATTATCGGTTTTTCTTTTTCTTCCTTGTATCATTATCGATACATATGCTGAGCATATTCTCATTGTGCTTATTTTATGTTCTAAAGAACATGCCGAATATAAGGCAAACAGAACCCATTGTGGCGTATCCTTTTTTAAACAATTTCAAATATTTGAATAAAATAGTTTTTAGATTTAAGTTGCATTAAGTTAAGATTCATTGGTATAGAGTTGTTCAAATTTTGTTACGAATTTGTTTTTTTTGTTTTTTATAAATAGAACACGCACATTGTGAATTTTAATCGATGATTTGATTCTTGCAATATACCTACATAAGACGAAACACAATATTTTTCAAATGACCTTCCCGGTCCACCTTGAAGTTCATGAACCACTTTCGTCAGTTTTCGTCGTTTTCGATAACTTTTTCGTTCATTTCGGGCTTTATCTCGATCATAATGTTACGAATATCGTTAAGGGAGTCAAGAGTTTGACGATTGTAGAATACATAGATGCTTCATTCCATTTAAACCCACGAAAGACTGTATAACGGTGTCAATTTGCTTGATCTTAGTGGTCAATTAATGTCCACAATTCTTGAAATTAAACATCTACCGAACTTTTCACGCAATAGAGTCATTGTTTCACCAGCTGCAGGGCATGTGGCCCAGTACTATTGTAATCACATGTCTGCAAGAGCAAATACTTTCAATTCTGGTGATCTATCAACAACATTTTTCGATAGAGGACATCATTGATCGTAATTATTGCTACTTCATTATTTATGGCTCTGCAGTTGAAAAAAAACGCACTAAATAGTAACTTTCGAAGCATGTAACGTCGCTTGTGAGTTTTTCTCGCCCCAAATACGGCAGTTTTGCTTATTGATATACCCATTGTGATGAAAACCTTATCACTGATATGATTTCCTTGAAAAACTCTCTCAATGTTCGAATCTGTGTCGTTCCCGGTGGTTTTTATGCTAAATTCGTTATAAATATCCGTATGAGAGGCCAAGTTCGGTTCAAATCCTTCTCGGAATCCATATTTCTGGCTTTTCGATCAAACTTTCGCAGAACGCGGTGAACGATGATGCACAGGTGTCAGGCAATTCAAAACAATAATAGCCTTTTAAATTTTTATAATCAGCTTGCGAATGTAGACATAAGAATTCTACTGTATTCTGACTTTAATTTTCGCAAAACGTTCGTCGGAGGTTTAGTACAAATGATTTTACGATGATAACGTGATATGCGGTGAATAAATGATCTATTGTGGTACGATCTATTGTGTTATACAGCAGACTTGTATTGGATAAGCCTGTTTTTAATCAGTTTTAGAGGTACTTGAGTAGTTGGCTGAAGAGCTTAAAAAGAACTATGACGCACTATTAAAACTATGCCTTTGTAACTACGCGAAAAAAAATATCATTTTATCAGCGGTGTCGAATATCTGCTGACTCAACTCCAATATAAATATTTATTTTACATTTCTTGGAACTCTAATATCAGAGTCGACGTTTCTGTTATATTATTCTTATAGGAAACCATATAGATCAATTTTTGATAAATATTCCAAATTATAAACTAGTCGAAGTGACGACATTGTTGAAAAATATGGCTGAGGAGAATATAGTTTAGAAATATGAAAAAAAAAAAAAAATCATTAACACATATTTTGTAGCAACAAATTTTCCTTAACTCACTGAATCCTAACAGAATTTGCTTAATGGGCATTGTAACAGTTTTGGCAATCCCGATATTTGGTTTAACCGGATTCCATATGGTACTAGTGTCACGAGGTCGTACAACAAATGAACAGGTGACTGGTAAATTCAAAGGCGGGTATAATCCTTTCTCACGCGGTTGTTGGCACAATTGTTGCTACACCCAATTTGGTCCACAATATCCAAGGTACGTTAACAAATGCACTCTATTCAATACTATTGAAGACCAATCGTTTTTTTGTTATTGTATACTTTTTAGTTTGCTAAAGCCGGAGAAATACGCTGCTCGTCGATCGCATAAAGAGAATCAAGGCATTAGTACGATAACAAGCGAACGTGAGAATAATACAGCTGGTGGCGTTGGTCGTAACAATACCAGCGGGCAAAATTCTACGGGGATGCAATCGAATTATTATGACCGGGACAGACATCATACTCAGGTAAAGACTTATACGGACCAGGGGAATGGTTATAATCAACGGTCGGGCAGTACAACGCTTTATAGTAAGGTGGGTACACTTGTTGTTCTTTTGGAGCTTCTTTATTTTCTTTCTCTATCTTTGTCTGTCTATCTCTTTTAATTTAGTTTTAGTTTTTTTTTTGTTCTTAATTATTTGATTTATTTGAGGTAATTTTTTTTTTTGTTTCTTAACTTTGGATGGAATCGTTTTGGGTGTAATGCAAAATAATTTTTTTTTTCGTTCAATTCTTAGTAGAATTCAAATTAATAAATTAATACAAAGTAGATTTTTTTCTAAAAAAAAAAAAACAATAGTAACGGTTTGAATGAAATAAAAATAATGTAAATATTGCAGATATTTTTGAGTGACCTTTAAATGCTAGAAGAGTTATGGTAGAATAATCGAATTGAATGCTTATTGCTAATGCGGATTTTATACTTGCTCACGGCGTGCAATTTCAAGAGCGCTGGTTGTATATTCTGTTTTCGTTTTGGGAAAAAAATGATTTGCGTTCTTGAAATTGCGTGAAAAGATTTAAGATCTTTCAAGTTCAAAATTAAATTGCTTTAATGCAATGCTTACGACAAAAGATTAAATTGATGTCTTAATGTTGGATTTTGTTGTTATCGCTGACACTGATTTATTGTGTTAGGAATTGAGAAATTTAGAAATTGAAGGGTTCTATGAGTGGGGTCAAACGTAAACCTTTTTAAGGAGGAACTGAATCAATTCTTAAGAGATCGTTAGCCAACATGAGTAACTTCGTTCTTTCTGGCAAAGAAAGTTTTTCGTCGTATCTTTGGATTCTAGATAGCATCCACAATGATTCTTATGTTGGTTAGGTAACAAATTTGCTGTATTTTTATCAAACCTTTTCGCATAACAAGAATTTAAACGTAAGGGAAGCAGTTACTAATCACCACACACTTCATATCCTTGACAAAATTCCAATCATGTAGACCCATTTATTGCTTTCATTGGTTTCTTCTAATCGGCTTAATTCAGTCGTAGCCAATTGTGTTGGCTCATAAAAAGAAACCCAAAAATATTATGCATAGGGTTGATAACCCCCTAGAAAACCTCTCCTTGTTAGTGTGTAACAGACATGTTTGGTCATCGTCTTTATTTGTGAACATTAGCGGCTCGCCCTATGCACTCTCATCAGTAAACAACCTGTGAGAGTTGGACCTGATTTCAAAGTGCCATCACAAAATACAACCTCCATGTCGACAAAAACTTTAAGAGATAGGTCTTCCAGTCTGTTCCTTGTCTTCTAATATCCACTCAGAAGGTGTTAGAACTCACTATTTTTTACCATTCTTTTTATTGTATAATCTTTTCTTTCTGATTTGGGATTACTAGGATTACAGGCGACTTTGAACCAAAGAGATTTTCAGATCTTTTACAAATTTGTCACCACCACTTTTGAGCATTACAGGATATATAATCTACCATTTGTATTATTTTACAACCTGTAAAGTTCGTCTCAGGTTGTAAGTCAGAAAGTCATTGAATTTACGTCGAGAACTATGTCTAAAGCGTTGCATTTTCCAAGTTAAACAAGTTTGACTCTGCTATCTTTCAAAGGACTGCGACTATTTTCACAGTCTAGCGGTTTCCTTCACTCCTATCAAAACTCCATAGAATGTTCTAAACTGTCCTCATTTTACGAGATCTGATAGCGAGTCGACTTCCTTTTATAACTTAGGTGGATTTTGAATGATTTTCTGTTTTAATGAAGAAATACTTTTTTTAGTCTAATCGAACAGACACTCTCATAGCACTTAGTCAAAGATCGGTCCAATCTTGTAGAGAAAGTCGCTTAATAATCTTAATCATAGATATCAAAGTCGTGTTAGTCGTTTTGGTGCATTTAACTAGGTCACCATACTGACAACAGTTGACAATTAAGTATCCACAGTTTCTTATTGTAAGTGAGTTTAATGAAGAAAACACCAGTCTTCCAATAGAATGCGTGGTTTAGCACAGGTTGATTCTTTTGTGTGATCCTATTTGGAGCTTGGGAAGTAAACTAATTTTGCTCCGCGGTAGTTACATATCTAGATTCACAACAAATAAAGTCCAACATTATGACATTAGTGGTTCTAGTGATTCGTTAAGAACCCATCTTTTATTACCTTGAACTTGAAATATTTTATAATTCTTACAATATCGCTTAATACAATAATACTCAACTGGTTTGTAAACTTTAAGCTAACACTCACATAAAAATAAAATTAAATAAAAACTTAATTAGTTCGGCTGTTTTGAAATTTTGCGTATTGCTTTATTTTTTTTTTTTTAATTTTTGGTTTTGTTATCAATCACGTTCCAAACTAAGTTATTGTGGCTAAAAGCAAATCAGTATATGCTTTCTTAAACTAATTTCATATTAATTAATCTAATATATAAAAGAAAACAAAACAGGAAAAAAAAAATAAAAATAATAATTTTAAAATTTCTAGTTCTAATTAAATTTTATTTACAAATTGAATTTGTTTTAAAAGCGATTCTTTTTTTAAAAATAATTATTATTTTTTGTGCTCACACATTATGTCACATAGATGTGCGCATATGTAAGTTTTTATGAACATTATTTCCTTGTAAAATTTAATATATTTGAAATCCTTTTTATTATTCCCTTAAAAAACAAAAAATGTATATCCTTTCCTCAGTCCAAACTCAGTATGTGTTGTAGTTGTTTAATTTAGTTCATAACCTGTATACTATTTGTTATCATTCTATAATTTTTCTTTTGTAGTCTCCCCCACTCGTCATTGGTGTTAAATGTAATTTGTTTTCATTATTCTTACTTTGGTTGTACACATTTTGTGGTGTTTATATGATTTTTACCAAAGTAATGAGGTGTGAATGTTGAAGGAAAGCGTGGTTGAAAAAAAAAAAAAAAAACTCTCGGTTTAAAGTTAATAAAAACATTAAATGTGACCTCAATTCTAGGAAAGTAAAAAAAATTTAATTTCTAACAATGAAAACCATTTATTATTAATGATTTAATTATAAATGATGCACTTGTCACAAAATGTTATTCATCACACTACTCAGTACTTTGGTAAAAATAAACTTTTTTGGTATTTTTAGTTCAGGTTGTTTTGAATTAACATTGAATGCAGATTTGTGTGTTTTAGTGGTATTCATGTTATTATAAGTGACCACGACATAATTTGAAGGACCACTCTCACGCGAACGTCCCATTATTTCAATTAAACGTCCATTTCGAACGTCCTGCGTGTATTCATACTTCGAAAGAGATTTATTGCCACCTATATTTTGGAGTAGTAAGGTTAGCTAATGCGAGGAAAACAGAAGCCGTCATAGATTTACAGATATACACATTAGTCTGTCTGTTGAAGACTGATACTCATATAGGTAATCCTAGTCAGAACTAGATATGATTGACAAAATTAAGTGGTGTCATTTTGTATCTAGAAATTAAAATCCAATAAAACAATTAAAATAAAGATACATAACATAAAAACAAAACTATTTCCAATTGACAGAGTTGGAGTGAGAGTTGTATTGACAAAGATTCTTCACTAAAAAATTACAAAGATGGACTATTTGCAGTACATGTAGTAATTTTTTATATAACCGGGTCTTTGGAATACAATACACACGTATGTGAAGCTTTTAGCTATTCCTGAAGCATGCCATGGTGGACATTAGCATCTAACCATATGATGCCCCAGTAGCTGGATCGCTATTTATTGATCAGCATAAATATGTACATACATATATAGATACATATGTACCTCATCGATAAGTTTTCCATAGACAACAGCCAACACAGCATGATTCAACTCCACCATACGAGTCCGGCACTCGAGTTCATATTACGCACCATGCGAGTAGAAACTAAAGTTCTGGAACGATGATCGATAGCAACCGACATTGGTCCTTTCCTATTTAAAGGAATCATTAGGAGGCATGCCCTCAGGCTGGGTCTCTCGGCAAACGATTTTTGCAGAAGCTGCATGGATGAGGAAGAAGTAGATACAATTCTTCACCTCCTATGCACCTGCCAAGATCTCTCAACTCGAAGAAAACTGTATTTAGGAGAGTACTTCTTCGACAACCTTGGCGAACTAGCTAACATAAGCATTAGCCATCTCCAGCACTTTATAATAAGTTCATGTTGGTTCATTCACAATGGGCCTATTATGGCCCCTGGCAATCGAACCTAACTTATTCAAAGAAATTTCGCCGTTAAGCATCAATAAGCTGTTTATAATCGAGTCTCCTGAGAGACAACAAGAATGTCGCTGATTTTAGCAATTCTTTGAGGAAAAAAAAAAAAATAAATACAAATATTTGGCTTGGAAGGTCCATACTGCAACCAGGGTCTAGATTCTCACAACCATTCGTGTTGTTCACAAGAATGACAGGGGCCTAGTGCTTCATTCCGTGTCTGAAGGGCAATTTTTTGTTTAAGAACGTTTTCATGACAATAATACTCTCAGATGTTTGTCAGGTGGGATCGTGAAAGAAGTTTTTGGTGTTGTCTGTGAATCGAACCTCCCCTCGTTCAGTAGTTCGACGCACTAACCACTGAGCCGCTTTCACTGACGCCGTTCACTATTGATCCATATCGCATTAAATTATGTTTTCCAAATCACCAATAAAAGGTCTGAATGATGATGCAGGATCATCTATCATATGTTGAGGTTATGAGAAATTGTCCTATGAGTATTGTTTAGTAATCTCCATCTCACTATTATCTGGGTTCCTAAGTTAAATTTTGTAACTAAATTCAGAGATTATTAGAGCGTTCTATTCTTTAAATGTAGCCCATTAAAATAGTTTAGATCAGTGTTTAGATGATAGACGCATTTGCTAGCGAGAAGAATGTTAAAGCTATCGGTGAATTTTCGAATACAGTTCCTGAATCACGCGGGGAATGCCGCCATTAAATGCATCCAACAACTGAATTTCTGGTGTCATTGCTTACAGCATACATACTTACGTCAAAGATCATCAAAATACCAGAGTTACGTAGTCACATATTTAAGCGAGACTAAAAAAAACCGAGGAATATACTGGAAACCACATTTTTTAGTAATAAGTCACACGTCATGTCGAAATCGTATATCTTTTATTCTTATATCTTTAGATCTTGGTTATGACTTGACACGTTTCATCTACGATCACTCTTCAAGATTTGGTTTGAATAGAAATACGTATATTGGCACCCACGGTAGCACTATCTGGTTTGTTGTTTTCGTTACAAGAACATTCTTAGTTTCTATACAAAACTTACGAGCTCGCTATCCTAAATATAACGCCAAAATAATCAGAACAATATCTGCTACGCCCAGCCTTCTAATGTCTGCAATTCCCTGCTCCTTGAGCCACAGACACGATCTTGATTGATCTTCAGAGTCTATGAACAGAAATACAAATTTTCTTTTGATCGATGGGTGGCGAAATTTATGCAAAATTATTCACCCTCATCCAACAAACTACTATTCTTTTGACGACACTTAGCATAGGTAGGACTGACAGGATTTGTGTTTTGTAGAGCATATCTTACGTCAGTTCTCTGTTAGTGAAATTACGTTCTAGCCATAGGGTATCATGACACGGCTTTTTGCCTTTCTCCCTGAAGTAATTGGCTTCCCTTGGTGCTTGAGTGTTCCACTGTAGCACTTGAAATTGGGTCTCATCTCTGAACTCTAAAAAGAACCGCTTCTGTGAAGAGTTCCGTCTTAATGGCTTATGACTACCAAAAGGAATTAGTAAGAGGCGTGTGTGAAGTAAAGTTTATATTCCTTGTTTACTGTATGTTTTCCTTAATGAAAACAAGATATATCAAACCTCGCGGTCCTCTCTTGTTAAATAAATAAAAATACTACATATATCTCTGCCTCTTATATGATATTTAAAATTAATACTAAACCAATTAAAATCATAACAAAGTCACTTGTAATTACACAAACACCATTAAAAATAGTTTTATTTTCCTTTATTACACATTTACGGTCTAACCAAATACCAATTAAATTCACTAAAATTTCCCATAGCGCTAAATATGTAACAAAACAACAAAAAAAAAAAACAAATTAAATAAACTAAATATAAAACTTAGTTAACACATGGTTAAGTGCATGCAGATTTTTCCTTTAAGTTTTTTGCTTACTGATCTTCTTTTGTAAATAATTGGTCATAAACTTGTCCACACTAAAAGAACGCACCGAACCGAAGGTAAACCAACAAAAAATATTTGTTTTATTTACAACAGATTCTAATCTAATATAATTAATAAATATTATTTTTGTTTTTCATTATAATATAAATATAATAGAATTTAAGATTATATTTGTTCAATGAATTAATAATGTTTATTTTCATATACTCGTACATACATATATATTTCTAAACAAAAAAAAAAAAACCAAGTTTTATAAATGTTCATTGTGTTTTTAACAAATCTTATTTGTTTCCCCCATTCCTTTGAAATCATCCCCAACCTTCCCCCATATCGCTCCAAACCAAACCAGATTAATGTGAATATTCAAAATTCAATTGTCCTATATATCCGTCCAAATAAAAATATAAATAAACTTAGTAAAGGATTTAAAATTAAATGAAAACAACAACCTACAAGACGGCTGACTACTTGTATTCTTCTCAAATCTTTCTTTTTTCGTTTTATTCCGAAATTACACGTTTCATAAGCATAAATGAATTGTTTTTGTTTTTTTTTTTAGTATTCATATAACAAATTAAATAAATAAATTTTTTTTTTTCTTCAAGTACTGCTAAATAAGTTTCTAAATTAAAAAAAAAATATAAAAGAAAAAATTTATTTTTCCTTCAAGTTAAATATTACATGTTTAGAATAATTAGTTTATTAAATTTTAATTAGGAATTTTCTCTATGTATAGAAAAAACAAAAAAAAAAAAAAAATTAAAATAACAACAAATAAGTTTTGAAAAGTATGATTTCACCCCATTCATGCAGCTATCGCCGGGTCGTGATTGTTCCGACACCGATATGGACCCACCGCAAGCGTCACAAAGTCAGGATTGTGAGCCCACCCCACCGTTGCAGCGGCATAATTCGAGTAATTTCTATTTACCCCCTATTGAGAATACAACTATAGTGGTTGGCACTAATGGACCCAGCGGGGTGGGCGGTGGAGGTGGTCCAGAATCTCCGCGCCACATGAGAATGTATCATCCGCGGCATAGTCCTCATTCAAGGCAGAGGTAAGTAAAAATAATTAAATTCGTATCTAGTAGTAATTACATTGTAAGAAGTTGTGCTGATGCTTATTTATACGGTCCTGCGGCGCAGTCATGGAGTAAGTGCAAAAAATTTATCAAAGCCAGTACTATGGTAAAAGGTACAGTATGGTAAAGAAAATGATGACTTAATGGGGTTTTTTTGTTGTTTGGATTATAAATTTAAATAAATCTTGGAGCAAAAGAACCTATAACAGTGATACAACAGTTTCTGGGAAATTATCGCCTAAAAGTGTCTTCAAAAGATGCTCGTGCAGATGCCAACTGAAGAAGTATTATAGCTGGTCTGGTTATTTCATTGAGTACTGCCATGATAGTATATGAAGACGATCGAAAATAGCATGTTAGCGTAAAGCCTTTTATTAGACTTTGAATGCTGTTGAGTAGGTAATATGTTGGAACTGCATACTCCAAACATAAGAGCAATATTTAAGTAAATTGGGTTTATTTCGACTAGAATTGGATTAACCCCGCCCACTGCAAGATTTCCTGCAGGTCTACATGCCGGGATTTAGTCTCATCTCTGGAAGAGACAGGTGCTTGTCCTCACAAATGTGTTGTTTTAGCACGATGCTGTAATGAAATTACTGTCAGCAAAATAAAATTCATTGTTGCTATTTAAAGTAAAAAGAGAATTGGGGTAGATATAGAACCCTATGGTACTCCAGTGTTTACAGCATGTCATAGTCTTTCGTAGTCTTATCTTAATAAAGTTGCATTTCAGATACGATTGAAACTTGTACGTCCATATACACTCAGTCACGAAAGTCTACATACAGCGCTGAAAAGTGCTAAATTTGAATTGAATTTTTGGCTTTTTCTTGTTTTCTTTGAATTGTTGTGAGGATATGATTTGTTTTTGTTTTGAATCATGTTTTTAAACAATAATAATGTTATCTAATAAAAAACAAAATTGAAATTTTGTCTTTCAATTCAAATTAAGCACTTTTCAGCGCTGTATGTAGACTTTCGTGACTGACTGTATATGTATGTAGTTCAGTAAGTCTTGCGTTAGAGGGGTTGTCGAAACACATATTGCCGGTTGTTTATAAATTTTCGTCCGCGAGTACCATTTTTAGGACTTTTTTTTTATGGTAATCTTTTAAAGATACTAGTAGTCTTTTCTAACAGGATGCACAATTCGGAAGCCCGAATAATCGATGTCAGAAATACGTCTACATACTAATCTACACAATGCACACTTATTTTAGAACAGATTTCCAACCAGTCGTCCCCTGACCTCGTCATATGGCTTATAAGAAGCTGCAGGCTTGGCAGTTTAATACTTCCCTCTGCGAAGCTCCTGCAGTGAAACATTGCGTGCTCTACGTTCTTCTCTACGCTTGAACATTCGGGCAAAAGGACGAACTATCTTATTCAAATTTGTGGATATATTTTGGACAGGCATTCCTTTTCGACACCTCGATGGTGGGGATCAGCTGGTTCCACCATTGGTAGAGACAACAGTTCTAGAGTATTAGAAGCTTCTCCCAAGTACATACCTATAGTTCACTCTAAGTAAACAATCATCTTCTAATGGAGAATTGTCAACTTAAGTCCAGTTAAGTCTAGGGTTTTTGGAGGACAATCGCACACATGTTATCTAGAATGAAAGGTCGGTTCATTGTGCAACATGGTGGTCGATCAAATTTTTAGACCACTTAGCGTTCATTGACTGCTAACCGAGGATGTAAGGACTTCGTGTACCTCTCATGGATTTTCGGTTTCTTAAATACGGTTTTGTTGGCGACTTGGTTCAGTGGTTAGTAAATTGGACTATTAAGCGAGAGTTCCCGTTTCTCGCAAAAGGATAACAAACAGGCAAACTTTAAAGAAATACGACATTCAAAGTTTCGCAAAAACACACAAAGGAGCTGCAAATTGGAAATTTCGACCGGAAAATTGTCAAAACTCGAAATTGCATACTTTCAGGGGTGACAATATCTGAAAATTCCATTTTGTATGGGACGGGCCATCGATGGAAGGCGGTTCAGCGTTAAAATTGAATCTCTAGATGAAAGACAAACCAACATGCGACATTTCCTGTTCAGTTTCATTCTTTCAATAGAGAGGCTCAACTTTCGAAAGAGACATTAATAATTTAATTAATTTTAGGCGGAACGAAGTTTGCCGAGTCAGCTAGTATTTTTCGATAAATAGCCTTCGTTAACGTATGTGCAGATATATTTTTCCACAATTGTTTGGGAAAACTAGTTCTAACCAAACGGTTTCTAATGGTAACACTTTCATATAGCAGAATTTTTTTTCAATGAAAGAGTGCTGTGACCTACTGAGGCTTTGGGAGTTTGCTACTAGAACTGAGTCTGAGCTTACTTATTCTAACTCGACGTTTGTAAGTAAGGTTATATGTAATACATATGTGCCTTAGTATGTAAGTGTAAAATCAGACTCCTGTTGAAGCTATCAGCATAAAAAAAATGCGTTAGTAAACTATTATAAGGTATTAGCCTTTGCTTAGACTTAGACGGTTGGCTTCGTTGAATGTCCTTTTTTTAGAATTAAATAGTCCCACCAAGACGGGTGTTTCCATCTTCATGACAGCAAAAGATCGTTTTTGATATGATATACAGACATCTGGGGATAGTTTGCAAACTTAATTTTATTCTTTCTCTTTTTTTTACAGAGGGCTTGAGCCACAGCGAGTTTACAATCCCGATGCACTTTCGCCTGATCATCCAACGCACCCAGGCAATCCAGTAATAGTGGCAGCACAAAATCGAGCCGCTACCTCAGCAACACCGACAATGCAGCAACGAATCAAGGCGCTGGGAGTTGCGACCCCCTTAGCCATGTCTAGTCCAGTCCGAAGGTTTGTACAAAGTATTTATTTATACACGTTTTTTTTTCGCTTTAAAATATTTATATTTATTTTATCTTTTTCGCGCAGTTAAATATTTATGTACATAATACTGTTAATGTGAGAAATAATTTAAGAGTTTTTAACTTAAAATTTACATCTATGTTCTTTCTTTTTCTTGTAAAAAAAAAAAAAAACAAAAACAAAAATTAATTTACTACGATTTACAACTTCTACAATTATTGAAACCCAATAAACAAAATAAAATAAAAAAAATAAAAAATCCAATAATTGGTGCATGCAACCAGATGGACATAGCTGGGAGTACCTTCGATAAATATTTACCTTCACCGGTAATTAAAAAAACAAAAACTGAAATTTGAAAATTGCTTTAATTTTATTCGACGATGAATATATGCGTGATAGTTTCCTTTTTGTTTTTTGTAAATTTATATATTTTTTTTTTGTATGAACATTTATTTATTTATTTTTTTAATGTAAGGTAACAAATGTGAATTGAGTTTTCAAAATTTTTGTTTGTTTTTAAAAATAATTTTTTTTTGGTTTATTTTATTTTTTATTACTTTGTGGTCGTAGCCCATTCACAGCGCTAACAGTGGCATGTTCATGATTTTATTTTAAAGAAACATTTTTGTTTTCTTATATAAATAACGTAACAAATAAATAAATAATTTAAATGAAATGTTGCGAGACGCTAAATGTCCATAATGTTCTATGGAAGTAAGAAAAGATTTGTACTTCAAAAACCCATCGGTTATAACTTGACATTGATATTCGTGGCTTAGTGGTTAGTGGATCAGACTACTGACCGGGAGGTTGAGGGTTCATTTCCTAGACAATACCAAACGTTTGCAATGTCCCACCTCTCGTTAGTGTCTGACAAATATCCTAAAATTGCCCTTTGAACACCGCATTACGTAGAAAACCCCTTCCATTCGAGTGAAGAATATAAGAAGCACAATATGCATTGTTGTGAGAAGCTATGTAGATCCTGGGTTCCGTAGGGAACAGAATCGGAGCAGAATCGAAGATTTTTCTAGCTGGAGCATTGATTTAATTCGGCGTACACATAAAGGACGAACATTTCCAATGCACTGTCATCCGATTTCGAGAAAGTGCACGTCTCTACAGAACACAGCAAGACGGGTATGATGAGGTTCTTATATGTATATTGCTTCCTTGGCTCTTTATAATAGGACCTTGGTAAATAGATGTTTCCTAAGGCAGTGATAATAGCGAATAGTTAAATCCCTGCTTCCCGGTAAACGAATTCCTTCCCTACTATTGGAGTTATAGCTGTCCATCGTGAAATTCTTTCCGAGAAGCGTTGTTTATTCCTCTAGCCCCATTTTAACAGTTTTTAATTCGTTGCTTCCAAAAACTTCAAGGCCTACTGGGTTCTTTCTACTGCTGATGTCAATGCCTGTAATCAAGTTGAGAACTAATTTGTAGAAAATAGTGCCTGATATGTCAATGTGTCAATTGCGGACTATTTCCTTCAGTATCAGGTAATGAAGCTGTGCCCCCTGTCTAAAACTTGTAGTTGTATTGACGTATTAATCTTCGCCGACGTGTGATACAATTTCCTGTTCGATGTTCCGGAAACGTATATCTTTGTTATTACAGCAGGTGAGGCGGTCTCGTTTCGTATGGCTCGGGCAAATGGTTCTTAGGTTCCAATCAATGGACATGCTTTCTGTGGACCATATTATCTTACAGATGAGTTGGTGCATGTTCCCCACCAAATCATTTTCTGCAATTTTAAATAGCTCAGCTATTCGGCCATATGAGCTTGCAGCTTTAAAAATCTAAGCCTAGTTATGGCTGCTTAAACTTCCTTCCAGATCGGTGGTTTCAGTGATTGGTTGTCATCCAGGCAGATGGTTTGGTGATGGTCTGCATAAAAAATCTTACCATATACCAGCTACATATCCATTCTTATCCTTCCAAGCTCCGGTTTGAGTACTTACCTTTTTATAAAAATTCTGGATCTCTTTCCTGCCGTTACATTTCTGCATCTCCTCGATCTTATGTTTCTCGTGTTTCTTTTTCTTTTGTTTGAGTACATGCTTTCCGTCCCACCTTTTGTCCTCTTGGCGCCTCCTTGTCCAAAAGGTTCATGTCTATTTTTAAAGCTATTTTATCTGTGTTTGCCTGCGTGCATTCACTATCAAATCAGGAATTTCTCGCAGTTGAAGGGATTAAACGTAGAACATCAGTCAGTTGTTAGTGGCTTGCTGGCAGTGTTGCCACTGGTCTTCTGGATTTTTTTTTGTCGCTGATTGGCTTCTTCACAGATCTAAATCGAAACTCGATCGGCATAGGCTCTTGCGATCGGTTGTTTTTCTAGCCTTTCGACATTGAACTTCCTCATTCGTGTTCGTATGCAAGGATTTGGCGTAAAATGTTTATGAGACCCTAGGCCTACTGTTTAATGACGCGTCCGAAGGTCAATTGTTGTTTTGAGTAGCTTTTTTATGACAGTTTTACTTTTGGATGTTTGTCAGATGTTCGTCAGAAGGAGCCGTGTGAAAACTCTTTAGTGTTGTCTGGGTTTCGCACCACGAACTTCCAACTCAGTAGTTCGACGCATTAGCATTAGCTACGGCACCCACATGATGAATTTGGTGATTATTTGATCTGGTGACTTCCAGGTTCACTTGAGGTTTTTGCGATTTGAAAATTTCTGAACTGCAAACCCTTAAGGCGTTTTCATTTATACGTACACCAGGGTCATCAATAGTTAGACAAATCCTTTCATCTAACAAGTGGATCTTTAATCGGTTCTTCGTGGGCGCTCTTTGGTTAGTCCCATACTTTCTGAGAAAACAGCTCAGGTGACACGGTGAGTGTGTCATATCGCTTCTTTTAATGGCTAATGGTTGCAAGTTACCAAGAAGAACGCAGTTTAACTTTTTTGTGTTAAAAACATTGCTTTCATGACTTGATATTATACAGAAACTAAATATACTACAAAAGGTGGCAACGCATTTGAAGAACACATTTTGCTTTGTTCTCAAACCAGCCAAATATGTAATATTTAAATAAGTGTCAAAATATTATAAATATTATGGCTAACTATTGATATCAAGAACGTTTCTTGTTTTATTCTCTATTTATTTATTTCTATTTAGTTTAGTTCCAAATAGGGTGATCCCAATCAGAAAAATCTTCCAATTCGAAACCCGTATTCAAAGAATTCAGCGATTTTTGTGGCAAAAAATAATAGTTGCAATAGTTTTCGAAGATGTCCATAGATTGGCTGAGCTAAAGTTGCCTTCAAATCATCTCGAGGATTCCATGTTGAGCTACATTGACCACCTCATTCCATAGACCGTAATTCTTTTGCGACCCAGTCCCCATTTCTTTTTGGTTATATATTTTTCTGAGATTAGAAATCAGATACTAGAGATACTAGAAATCAGCGAATTCTTCTGTCTAAAGTCTAATTTTTAAATTGTGTATCGTACTTATAACTTGAAAACATTCACATGTCCCAATTTATGTTCAATGTAAACCAATGTTTTACACATAAAACTATATAACTCATTCCTATCATCATACCATGTTATGTGGTATTTCAAAATATCAGTTTTTGAATCCCGTCTTGGAATTCATTTAGAATAGATAATACATAAAAAAATAATGTAATAATTTTGTTTGTTTACCACAAAAAATACTATTAATCGCAAAAAATTTTCAATTAGTCCTCACCTAGAATCAAACTCAAATTGTTAATATCCTGTCATCTTGGTCGTCGTGTACGGTCGTTGTTGTTTGCGTTATTTACACGGTGGTGAATAAAAATAAAACAGGTGAGGTGAGGTGAGTTTGTGAGCTGTAAGTGCTTTAAAAATCGAATTTATAGTCCGAAAATTTACGTTTTGGTTAACATTAAAACGCACCGTCTTTGCAAATGGTTTCCATTCACCACATAAAGTTTGAAAAAAAAAAAAAGAATTTATTTTGGTGCTGTGGTTGGGCTTATGTGATTCTGAATTTTTTTTTTAATTTTTTTTTTTTGTTTTGTGAAACAAAAAAAGTGTCTTGGGTTCTTGTGATGCTTAAATTTGTTATGAGGATTTTAATTTTTATTTATTATATTTTTGTCAATGTTTTTATGCTTTAGATTTGTGTTTAGTTTTAGTTTTTTTTTAACGTTTTTTGCTTTTATGTGTCGATTGCATTGCATTTAAGACATCTTTAGTATTGTATTGTGATTAATAGTTATCTCGAAGAAATCGAAAACATTTATCATAGGTATTTCCATGTCATGCATACAAAAATTGTATTAAACTCTCTGGTATGTTCGAAAACGTAAAGCAAGAATATTAAATTTTTTTTAGTAGAGTTTTGAATATGCGCACATACACTATGAAGTTTGAATTCGAGAAGACGTTAAATTTATTTATTTAGAATAAGATTTACGTTTCTGAACCACCCAATCTTCAACAAGTAGTAAGAATTTTAAGTTTCCTTGGGTTAACTTCAGAGTAACTAATATTGTTGCTGCGTAGGAAATAGATAATTATTTAAATCAAAGCGTTAAGTTTGACTAGATCGGACTAGATCGAATTGGCTCGAAGTCCGGTAAGAAATCAACGTTTTTACTACCTATAGATGCAGCTTATGGTATACTTATTTCCTGAAAGAAAAGAAAAAATGAAGTCAATTTTCTTAAACCAATATTTTAGGCTATCGAAATCAGGGACACAAATTTAAATACTGCATTCTTGCCTTGTACATTCAGGTCATGTAAACAATTTTTTGCCTTCATAGTCAGGGGTCCCATTGTTGTATGCACTATTGATGTTACTGTTCATGAAGAATTCGTAAACGGGCAAGTGTAGATCTAAGGCCTGTTTTTGTGTTGCGTTATAGAGCAGCAGTAGATAGGGGAGCTTGTTATTGAAGAAGATAACCTTTGGAATCTGCGGTAAGGCAGCCTAGATAGCACGCCGGATTTTTACGTATTAAAATCATTTCCAGTCGTTGTTCCTCGCAGATTCTACTCTTATGTTACCAGCGCGTGCTAATTTGCGTTCTCCTGATACTACATTGTGTCGTTGCTACTGTTGGTGTTATAATCTTTCACAGTATTTTCCATATTTTCGATGGTTTGACATTGGACGCCGTTGTGGTCGTGCCCAATCTTGAGGATAGTCAGTAAAGCGTCAATGGTTCGTAAGTATTTGAGGAAACTAGATGTTTAACTAACTTTTGGTTTGACACTCAGAGTTAGATCTCAGAACTTATTACTCTTGTTGATAACTAGGCTTTTCAGTTTCGTCGTTGTGGTATTTCTGCTTATGAGGTACATACTTTTATTTTGCAAGAAAATCACGTTTTAGGATTTTCCTCTGAAGCCGCTACTAACGTTCAAAACAATAATTTGGTAAGCCACTTCTGTATTTTCTTAATACCTCTTGATTTCCATTGAACTGGCACATATTTGGTCTCATATGTAGAACTTTATTAACGACAAGACTTAAATTAATAGCAGTTTCTATATTTTCGTCCTCTAATGATCGACTTTATTTTCGCCATTGAATCAGCTGAAATTGTTGGTTTATGAGCTGCATACTACAGGCAGCTGTTATGTACTTTATTCCCACTGTGTTGGTGTCGACGGTTACTGCTAAAGTCCTCATTATAATCAGCATTACTTCCATTTTCTTATCCGATTATGATAAGGCACTACAGATTCATAGGAAACGTAAGCTGTCGCAACGGAGAAGGATTTTAACTTGCATAGCTCATAGTTTGTTGCTGAAAGTGAATTGAATGCGAAAAGATAACTTCTAGGTTAGTCGTCCCTTTCGTCAGTCGGCGCAGTGCTGCCACGAACTCTTTCACACAAAGCATTCATAAACGATGTAGTTTAATCCCTCATCACCATTCTTATTTTATTGATTTGACAAGGTTCAGTCGCTCCATTTCATTAAGAATTACAGTCGCTATTAATAATTCACAACATTTCAGGGCATACAGTCGTACTTGTTCGTCATCATTCTGTAATATTACGAGACTTGCGTTAGTGGTCCAGCATTAGTTTGTTTTTTGTTGAAACGATAAAAAAAAAAAATAGGTCTGTTTTGATTGCACTCTATGTTGGCAATAGACCGATAAATGCATTCATAAATCGGAAAAATTTCTAATCCATTTATTCTTCTCTTTCATTTAGGTCTAATCCCGGCACTCCAACTCAACCACGACGGCCAGATTTCATCGCAGTTGGTTTAAATCAGCAACAATCGTTACAGCCCAACAATAATCAGCAGCAACAACAACAACCGTCACAAATTTACTATGAGTATGCACCCGGTCTTCCCACACAACAACAGCAACAGCAGCAACAACAAATGATGATGCACCACAATGGTCTATCTCAACAACAACAACAACAGCAACGTGGTATAGGAGTTGGTAGCGCGATTGGAGGAATGATGTTAGCCAACAATAGCCAATATGGTTCGCCGCAGCGGCGTTTTCTATCCGAAGGCGAACTAGTCCGACAAGGTGGTGGTAGTGGTGGTCCCGCCGCCAACGAATTGTCCTACGCTCGAACGAATAACACAGTCGATAATATCCGAGAGCTAGCTGGTAGTCCACAACGTGGTGTCTACATGTGGAAGGATACATCGCCAGGTTTTAATAATGGCACCGGTGGTGGTGGCGGTGGAAATAGTGCAGGCACTATGCCAAATCATCATCCCGCCCAGTACATGAATATGGCGCAACATCCGTTGAGTCATGTTTTAAATCAAGTCCGCTTACCACTGAATGAATATCATCAGCAACAGCAGCAGCAGCAGCAACAACAACAGCACCAAATGCAATACGACATCCATCACCATCGATCGAATCCGACGAGTCCAACAATAGTAGTAGCCACTTCACAGCATCTAACACCGAATCCAGTTCAAACTTCACAACCCTATGGTATGATGAGGTATGGTGGTGGTGGTGGTGGTAATAATAATCCATCAACTAGCACAGTAGTCGCCCAGTCCTCATCTACAAATACAATTGTTGGTAGTGCGGGTGTAGGCGGCAGTAGTAGTTCTGGTGGCTATCAACCAGCTCTTCGTGGCGGTGTGCCTGTATTCCCTCCAAATCCAAACCTTCAAACACAACCATCACCCCAAATTAAACGTAAGCAAACACCGACGAGACCAATGTCATTTGTTCGAGCTCTAGAAATGACCGATTCCATGGAGATGCAATCAATGGATCAACAACAGCAGCAGCAACAAGCGCGAAACAATGGTAGTGTGGTGAATTCAGCGAATAGCATGTCAGCGAATAGTTTGAATTCTGCGTCTGTTGGCAACCAGCAAAGGGCCACAACACCAACACCCGATCGAGCCAGTGTTTACGATATGAACTATGAAATATCCGTATAACCCATTAAGAAAGTGTCACCCAATCCTGCCTTAGGTCCACCTTCTAAGCCAAAGATACTATCTACCTTCTTTTGAGGTCTGTTGGATTGTGTGCGCAACATGTCTGAGGTTGTGAGGAAACGATTGAGTCTTACCTTGTGACTAGCCCTTCGAATCAAAACTTAAAAAAAAATACTAATAATGAAACTGACAAAAGGCCGCTTTCTAAAATGGCCAAAGCATTAGAAATTTAAAAAGTTTTGGGCTTTTGTTTGCCTTATTTCCATTTGTCCGAAGCCATCGGAATTGTAAAATCTCTCCTAACAATACTCATATACAACGAATTTGGCTTAGAAGGATGTACGTCGAAAATTTGTAAAATAACCAGACACGTCTCGCCGAAGAGAACAAGTCAATCTCTGCTCAGTAAGTGTACAAACAGAGTGGAGCGGACAGTGAGCAAGAGGAAAAAGTAACGAGCCAAGCGATGAACTCAAACACATGTGCTTTGCTCTTTACTGCTCTTTGCTCTTGCTCACTTTCCGCTCCAATCTGATTGTACACTAAGTCAAACTTTTAAGTACCTAGAAAACAGTATAGAATTGTTGGTCTCCGTTATCATTCTGCATGCATTTAATCTTGAGTTGACTTCTCCATAAGATCGGGTTTACGACAGCGTAGAAATGACTGCTATTGTACACAGTTACCTTGATTTCGATTGTATTCGCAGACGCATAATTCACAACAGAGAAGTTTATTTCGCTTGTTTGTCCATTATTCTCTATCATCACTGAATATATTCTTAACGAATATCTCAACTGAATTCTTGTCTCCTCAAAGAAGGAGCGATACTTGAGAATTTCGATTCCTTCATCCAAAAGCTGTAAGTAAGTAAATTTCTTCATTAGTTATTGGCACATTATTCAATTTCCGCGACACTTAAATTATACTGGAGGCATTCCTCTCTCAAACTACTCAATGAAATCAAAAATTCCCGAGACTTCTAAAGCAAAACAGAGGATTGCTAACGTTCCATACAATTCAATTACCTATCGTAATTATGTATGAACTCGCAATAGCACATTGGTACCTTCCTTAAGTCCAGCTAAAGGAATAAATATAATAATTTTTAAAAATTATCATAACTTCCATTTTTAATGTAAATTCCTCGAGACCATATTCCATAGGCTTGACCAGAAATAAGGCAGGATTATTCCTACATTCACGCTCCTCCTTGCTTCCCTGATCCATAACCAGTTTTATATGTTTTACTGTTTTTTAAAAATAATATTAACTTTTGTACTCCTACTGTTAAAACAAAAAGAAACGTATAAGTCCTGTACTATATACCCTCAAGCCCAAGCGAAACAAATGAAAATAACAGAAAAACAAAAACAAAAAAAAAACAAAATGAATGATAAAGTAAACCGAAAAAACAAAATTATAAAGAAACAAAAGAAAAAACAAAAAAAAAATTGTAAATTATTTTTTTACATATTTAAATGAAGAAACAAAAAATAATAAAAAAAAAATGTACATGTGGTTTTTAAGGCAATGAAAGAAGTAAATAACACAATATATATATATATAATATAGACATTTATATAAATATATATATATATATATGTATGTATATCGATTGAATGGTTAATAAATTTTAAGATAAATATTAATAATTTAAAAGAAAGAAAAAAGAAAACACTGTGTAAAAAGTACGTCTATCCATAAATTTATATAATATAAACAACAACAAACTCCATCCCCAAACAGGCTAAGTCAAAACCTTAAATTTGTTTTTTTTTTTTTATTATCATTATTATTTAATTATTTAATTTTAAGGTTTTTTATTATTTAAATAAAATTTTAATGAAGGAAATACAAAACAAACAACAAACTGAAGTTTAACTTTGACATAAGAAAAACAATATTTAAATAATTGATTATGAATTAGAGATTATATATGTATATACGTATATGCATATAGATCGTAAATAAATAGTTTATAAATACACGTAAATATATATTTAAATATTGTATATGAGGAATAGTTTTTTATACCAAACTTATATTTAATTATTAGTTCTTAAAAAAAAAAAAACAATGATAAATGAGGAGTACCCGTAGTTTAATGACGAAACGAACATTATCATTTTGTCTTCGTAAGGAGGTTGAAAGTGAGAAGACAGAAGTTTTAATTCTTTTCATTTGAAAACATTTTTTAATGGCTCAAGATATAAATTCGCGTCTAGACGGAGTGACTAAGTATAACCGATCCATGGTGTTTTGAATTCGACTTTTTATATAAATCAGCAAATTTTTTAAATGAGCTTTATATTTTTTTCTCTGGTTAGTATTATTTGATTATGCCATCCTTGCTGTCTAGGTAAAGTTAGTACAAACAGCGAAAAAATGCATATTTGTTTGCGGTCGGAAATGAAGTCTTACGGCAAACATCATTATGTCTCTCTGTCAAGAAAATTATGGAAATTTGTTGCATTAAATTTACAGAATACCCGTTGTTATCCAATATAAATCTATTCAGTTTCAAGGGCGTGACGGGACGCGATGGAAATTTTTCACTCATTCTACATAACCTAGACAGCTTTACTACTGAATTCGTGTTTTCATCGCTATCATGAATATACGTGTAGTCAACTATTCATGATTTTCCCAAAATGTAATTGATTACTATCATTGACGGTGTCTTTACAGTGTACAGTAGAGTGTAACAATAAAACGCCACTATACTCTCTTAACAGTTGAAGATGAAATAGTGCTAGCCTCTACGCAGTTCACAGAATAGGATAGTTTAAAATTTTTGTGAAAATACTCTAAATTTTCCTGGATTCCAACACACACAAACTATGAGATTGGTTCTATAGGCATTCAAAACAAGGGCGAAGGAATGAGACAGAATTCGGCCGGATTACCAGCACCGGAGACCTACATGGAAACTTCTCAAGTAGGACGGGAGGCAGGCTAACCATTTTCGACGTTCACTGTTTAGTCATTAAACCAGTTTGATCCGGTGACGAAACTCCTAATCTTGCCTACGTCTAGTCTGGCTAGATCGTTTAGATCTTCGAAGAAGTACTCGCCTAAGGTTTTCCTTCTCAAGACCGATAGAGCAGGACAAGTGCACAGAAGATGTGTCATGATTTCCTCCTCTTCCTCGTCTCTACAGTTTCTACAGAAATCGGTGAAGGGGGCACCAAGCCTTCTAGCATGTCTGCCTACCAGACAGCGCCATGTGATGCCGCCAACTATCTTTCTAAGATTTATCCTATTGCTGAAAATAAGTCTACTGGTTTTCTTTCAATCCAGCTCTGGCCAAATTTTTTTTAGGAGTGAGACATGTGCTGATATTGTTCCACCTACTGTTGGCCAAAATCATGGCTGCAGGGTCTAATAGGAATTTTATTGAATTTGTAGGTGCTGACCGTTCCTCCCTATTGTCAGGGAGGTCCAGGCTTGCACCCTCCTTAGCTAGCTCGTCCTGCAATTGCCTGGAATATCTCTATGGCCTGAAACCCAGCACAGGGATACGTCGCACCTGACAGCGATCTCGTTAAGAGATGTGCGGCATTGCTTTACCAACTTGCATCGAATTATTGGCGATTTCAAGGCTTTTACCGCAGCTTGACTATGTACAAAACAATAGCGCTGCACTCTATCGAGTTAATCGAAAGCCAGGTCGCGGCTTCACGGACTGCTGAGACTTTTGCTTGCATCGAGTGGCGATGCGAATGTATAATACACGAGTATATCATCTTGCTTACTTACGGCGAAACAAATAATAGATGCAGCTGCTCGAAATATTTTTTTGCTTCGTGCTGTTAGATATGCTTTTGCTGTTCTCGCAAACTGAACCAATTACTCGATTCGCTTATTTGGATTTTCAAAGCATATTAATGGCTAGGTGGGCGTGGGCGCCGTGGTTCAAGTGGTTAGTGCGTTGGACTACGGAGCGAGTGGTTCCAGGTTCAATCCCCAGACAACACCTAAAATTTCTTCGCGTGCGTCTGACAAACATCCGAGAGTAAAACTGTCATGAAAAAGCTTCTCAAAATTGCCGTTCGGATCGGGCATTAAATAGTAGGCCCCTTCCATTCATGTAAAGAATATAACACGCACAACACGAATGGTTATGAGAAGCTAGGCCCTGGGTCCCATGGACCTGTCGCGCCAAAAATTTGTATTTTTTTTTTATTAATGGCTAGGTTTGATACAATCAAAACTCCCGCACACTTATGTACATATATTTTTGAACAAATTCAACTTGCTCAGCTAGGACAACTTTTTTCTTCGAGAATACTTCCCTCCATCGTCTCTGAAAATCATTACCTTCAATTTTTGTTAAGGTAACGATAAGTTTCAGGTTTGGCAATATTTTTCCAGGGTATCGCTCAACTGCATGATTTCTACAGTATCTGAGAGATACATGCTCTTCTTCGGCTAATTTATATAAGTACCACCTTTAATTGTATCTTGTATGCAATTACATATAAAACAAATAGCAAAGTACTTGGATTGCATTCTAGTCTTGAAACCTTTCAGCAGTGTGAACCCCATACAATAATATGGCATACTTTGGTAAGTAAAAACTGGAGATCTATCCATCAATTCTTTAATAAAGCAGTCACATACCTCAGTGGTTAATATGTTGTTTCATTAAAGAGCAATCAAAACGGATATAAATTTAAAATATTTGTATAATACTAACTGCTACAAGTAGGACGATTTTTAAATTCTGTGCATAGGGTGTTTTTTCTTAGGAATAGAAAAGAGTAAAAAAATTAAGTGCTCGACTTTCAAATACAATCGGTTAAGGTCTAAACGGAAAATATTAACCCAATGCATGATGCATAATAAAGTGTAGCATTTGTGGATTTTTAATGGTATTACTACAACCACTTTTAACTGATGTTTAATTTGGGCTACAAATACTTTTTTTTTAGATTTCTAATAACAATATTGAAACAAAGATATTATGTAGGTATGTCTTAAAAAATGTCTGTTTCAAATCTTGGTGCGTCATATCGTTGTCCTATATTTATCTATATTTATATATTGGCCACGAAAGACGATAGACAATAGTCAATTTTGAGAAATACTGTAGGCGTAATTAAAAATATTATCATAAGTAGTTTATCGCAAGAAATTTAATGCGAAGAAATTATTGTAAATTAACATATATCAGGACGACAACATTCAGCGAATTCGAAGTAACCAAGACAGAACATGAACTTCAGAACCTCAAAATACTTAGCCAATTTTCTGTTTTAAAAAGCGGAGAGGAAATAAAAAAAAATGTATTTCCTTCCTTATTGTTTTTTTCTGTGTTTATCAGAGTTTTAGAAAACGTCTTATTATTGCATGTGCTGACAAATTATACAAAATAACTTAACATTTTCATTGTTTTGCCTCCTTACAGATGCCTCACATCTATCCTTCGCATAGTGATCCAAAAGTTAAAAAATAAAAGCATTATTCATCCTTAATCCGTGTTTTTTTTATTAAAACGCCGATTGTCGTTCTTTAAGGCGCTTCGTTTTTCAAGAGTGGATTGTATGCGGAATGTATCTCTACTTACCGACGAAGCTGTTTGGTGGCGTTCAATTTCTGAAATAATTCTTGAAAAACGATACACCTTAAAAAACGACAATCAGCGTTTTAGTACAACGACACATGGAATAAGGGTGATTATTTTGCATCATTAACAGAGCATCTTTTATGTTTTGGAATCTAGGCCTTAAGTGTAGGTACATATATTTACCCAAACGTGGTTTAATCGAGCAATCGCAATTTGCACCCAGACGGACATGTATGTACATAATGTCCTCTGGCAGACGAGCAGTAGGAGTCGCAAAATAGTCGAGCATCGTTATAATGTCACTCTCCATTCATAACAAAAAACAGGTACTGATAAGTTCCAAGATTTAATTAAAAATAATAAAATTGTCAACAAATTGACTAGAAAGTGGTCGCTGGGAACCCCGTAAGACTAGAAACTTTGTCCCATAGAAAACTCTAACGTTTCAAACAATGAAAATGTTGTGTGTTATGAACTTTCAAGTCGAGTCTGAAGGTTCCCGACAATCCTGCACAACAAGAATAGCTACGAGATGTTAGCACCCAGTGCACTTAAAAAAAACTAGGTTGAACTTACTTATGTAGGTGGGGCTATAGATCGCGATGAACCTGGATCTCAACCAATAAGCTTCTGTTAGCCTGTTGTTAGTACACATTTTATTAGAAAGAACTGCAGTGTATGCGAGTACCTCTGCTTGAACTGTGAGTTCCTATTTGTCCCTTCATTGCGGGGGTCGGGTCTACAGAAATATCGAAATCCAATTAATGTTCTTTCTCTGTTATAATGTGGGTTATTAATACTAAATAAAATTTATAAAAATTGTGAGCAATAAAAATACATACTTATGTATGCACATTTTCAGATGAAAACTAATGGAAGAGCACATTTTGGGCAGTGTTTCCTTTTTAGTTGGGTCAAAAAGGATATTTGTAGTTAACAAGGCTTATGAACCACTTAATAAAATTCATGAGGATTCTTTTGGTAAATTATGGACCTAAGAATCTATCTCTCCACCTTGGGCCAAACGAAATTAATTACGGGATCACTTTACTTTCACAAAAGTTGAATCATTTACAGAAAGCATTTAAAATGATTTGTAAATTTCTAAACCAGACCTGCGAGCTACATAATTATTTCATAATGAAAGGATTAAAATATAAATCTCTCATTACTTGACCTCTTACGTTAAATCAAAAACAAATGTGTTTTAATTAGCAATTTTTTCTTTATGAGCAGTTGTAAATTTGTATAGCTTATGAAGCATGCAACTAATATGTAAAACAATAAGCATTCGATTGTTTTTCTAATTTACTTTAAAATATAAGTAAAAAACCGAATTGTATATTTTTTCTATTGGTGATAGTTGGTTGTCATGTTTGTGTATTTGACGAAAAGTATGAAACAAATTTTCCTAAACTTACCAGTGAAAATAAACCCTCTATAAATAAAAACACATTAGTTCTAAAAGTCGTACTTAATGTTTATGTTTTTTTATGTATGCATACTTTTTCTTTTTTCATTCACATCTCATCAATAGAATTAGAATACAATTCATCTTTCAACTGCTCATTTTCATTAATTTTTATTTTTAGAATATTATCATTTTATTTGTCAATATGAAAACCTTTATGTATTTTGCATAGAATTTAATTGTGATTAAAAATTTGTTACAAAATCTTATGTTCATGTAGCTTTCGAATAAATAATTCGTAACTTTCAAATTTTAACAGCAACATGGATTGAAATATATTATTCAAAAGCTACAATCAAATATAGAACTTTTATGTCCTTGTTCCTTTATAAATAGAGGCATAATTAACATTTTTTCCTTATTAAAATCCTTAACGAATAATGAAAGCAATAATATAATGTTTTAACTTATCCACAACAAATACATTCAAAACAGAAATAAATTAAAATAATAAATAAATTTATATAATTAAAACTATTATAACATATTTTGTGATTAAGAGCAATACTAATTTGCTCTCGTTTATTCAAATGAGATTGTTATTTATTTAAGTGACCTAAACTTGTTCTATATGTTTTCTAATATTATTTCGGCCATTATGCTAAATTAAACTATTCTTAAACACAATTGTATAAAAACAAAAATGAGCATAAATAAATCAATAACTAGTTAAGGTTAATTCATAAGAGTATGGGTAAAGAAGTTTAGTAAGTAAAAAGAGTTTTCTTTTTTAAATTAAAAATCAGTTTGTTTTTTTTTTTTCTTATTTTGTATGAACTAAATATTAGTGGTAATTACTTTTTTTTTTGTTTTTGTTTTAAGAAAACAAACAAAGAAAACTTGTACAGAAAAACGAAATTTACAATAAAGCTTGGTTGAACAATGCACACAAAAACATACATACACTTGTTATTTTTTATTTCATTATTTATGTACCTACATACTTTCTTATATGATATTGGTTCATACGAATTTTATTTACCTCCGTCCGGTTGTAAAGTGAAATGTACAAAAATGGATTGTCCAGACTTTGAAGAGTTAGTTTCAAATTGCAATGTTGTATTGCAAATCAATAGTACCTAACCTAAATACATACAGTATATATTTTTTTGAGTAAATTTTTTGTTGGTGGCTACAAAGGATTATTTGACTTATAAAATTTGATTTCTTATAAAATCCTACAAGTGTTCACATATCTATACGAGCATGAAGAAAGAAAAAAAAAATTGTGCATTTCGTCATGCAACTGCTCAGAAAGTGTCTCAAATAGCATACAGTTTATCACGTAACTATATTGTGTTAGAAAATATTCCTGAATAGCCCTGAATTAGGAACAAATTTTACAAATCTCCAATTAATGTAACTGACTCAATACAATGTCATCCTACCTTGGGTTTCAACAAAAACAAAAAAACGTGATGTTAACAAGAAACCAAAGCAAATATACATTTTGGCCTAAGAGTGCAAGACAATGCTTTAATTAAACCTTTAGTTTCTATCTGTAGATGCAATCTTCTTAAACCTAGGTACTTTCTCTATATCGCTGCTTCTAAGAGTATGCTGCGATACCTCAAAAAAAATCTGAACATTTGTCCCCGAAAATTATTAGAAACAGTGCCATAGACCTCTCTTTCTTTAGGTTCGGGAATAAAAAGTAATCGCTGGAAGCCAAACCTGAAGATTACAGTAGATGGATGGCACTGGACCAGCAATCCTTAAATAGAAAGTGTTTAATTGCGCCTTCTTTGAAGGACGATACCTTTGAAATATATTGTCGAGAACATAGCCATAGTAAGCGCCCCTAGGATTGAGCAAATACATTTCTTTTGCATCTCAGAAATTAGACTATTATAGAAGCCATGATCTTATTAGGCGATCGGTTCAACTTTGAAATTGATGGTGGCACGGTTTCCTGTCGCTGTCATTGCACGCTTTGTTCTTTTGTTCTGTGGTCGTAGTGACAAAACCAAGTCTTTGATTAAGAAGTTCATCCTCAGCCGTTGGCGTTTGTTTTCTGAATTATGAGCACCCAACTGACCTAGTTCATGCTCATTATATTGGGCAAGATCCGCAAATTCCTTAGAATTTGAATTGGGTATAGTCTCCCAGTGAGCCTAAGTTGACCAGCCCAGAGATGAAATCGATTTCGGAAGGATTTGTAAAAAATGGGCACGATTCGAATTCTAGGTCTACTTTTTGAGGTAAGGCTAAACATACGGAACGGCAAATTGATGGGAAAAAGTCGGTGATATTTCACTTTACAGAAGACTTACATAAGTCCGAAAAATGGACAACAAAGAAAATAAGGTTGGTTTACTCTTTGAACGAATTTCGGCTCCTTTTAAGAATCCTGCTGGACTCTCCGAATAAATGGAAAAAAAACTCAACCCTATAAAAGGTGAATCTTCTTTTCCATCTATCTCTAAGTCCATTGGGTCAGTCGTACTTACGTATACCATGACTTTAAAGTACAATGGGTTAGTAGTTAGAGGGGGAAGATGGTTTACCATTAATGAGAAACTGTTGTCCGGCCTTTGATATAATTTGACATCAAGCTCCTTTGTAAAATCTGTGCATTTGGCATCGATGAATCTCTTCTTCTTTTCGTTGTTTTACACAGTTTCAAATCTGCAATCCACCAAATACATGCTGGTGTTCACCAAGGTTTCGTTTTATCTCGGACCATCTTCCCCAATCAAATACGTTACTTCTCTGCTCACAGTACTCTTAGCTTCACATATTCGTTCCTAGACTCATGACAGTGTTTTGCTGGCAATGGAATTGGACCGGCGACTTAAATAGATTAAGCTCATTAAACTTCATAACAGAATTTGAAAGAGAGCATAAATTAATGCTTCGTAGACTTAATGGACCTAATACTGTTTTCTGTCACCTAAACTTCTGTCATTATTAATGAATGTCACTTGCATTACCGTAACCAAAATACTTTACTCCCTTTGATTTGGCTGCGATTTATAAAGTCTAAGACCACGCCTGTTAGACATCTTTTAAAAACGTCTGTTAAAACTTATAGGACTTAGAAGAACAGCAGGGTCAATAGACCGAACACTACAGAAAGAGAATTCATATTTTACTTATATTATCGTTTTTTTTTTCACAAACTGCTCTAGAGATACATATATCCACCACTAGCGCTCAAGTCTCTGCACGTACGGTGAAGTACAGAAATTCTTTTCTGAGCTTCTTTTGACCATGATTTTTTTCTTTCAGTATGATGTATTCCCATTCCTTACTCGGATAGAAACTTGTTAAAGGTCTTGTAAAGTGTATTGTCAAAGACGTTGATATTCATTCACTCCTCGTATCTCAGTCATCCTAGTCTACGTGTTGAAATTGGTGTGTCTAGATCGATGTCTCATTTTATCTCCTTCATCAGCCCCTGCAGATTTTTTTGACTTGAGTTTTGCGGTTGCTGTCGTCTTTTAATGTCTACTCGGTCCCCTGTTATCTGTCGCTTAGCAGCCTGCTAAAAGAATCATTGAAATAATAAGTGCCGACTACGAATCTACAAAATGTCTTTCTTTGTACTTACTTTACAGTCCCGTCATTGATATTCTACTGGATGCATTATTTTGCAGTACATTTTTCAGATCAGAATGAGTCGTATAAAAAATATTTTAGTTGATTCTTCAGAGCTAGTTCTGCGCCAGCATCATATGCTTAATGAAGCATTTGTTTGAATATATGTTAATAACATAGTTTTTCCCATGACCCTAGAGACAGAACCATAGAGGCCTAATCAGGCTTTTCGCAGTAAGTAGGGACTAGTATTTCAAACGTATTGTCATCTCATAACAGGAATCCGCTTCTATTTGAATTTAGTCCTTATTCCCAAGCGGTGATCGAATTTGTAACTCTTTTACGCAAGTCTAGGCCTAAGAAAAAAAAAAAGTTAGATTCGATCCTCAAGTTCGAGGCAAATATACATAGTACCTTTCTATCATAATCCGTCTTATTTCTACCACGATTTCAATAAATAACAAATTTGCTTACTCATTGTGAACACAGTTACTTATATAGTTACAATCTTAGGTATCGCTTCAGTTTTGCTTCACCCGGGGTCTCAAACAACAAGGTTCTCCAATTAGGTTGGTCCTTAGGCAGCCGCCAGTTATGCACTACATGTTGCTTCTACTTTTTTGTGTCATTTAAGGTACGAGCTTCTCTGATGCGGTTTTCCTCCCTTGCACTATGTTAGACCAGACATGTTTAAATTTAAGGAAAAATTAAGGCTTAACCATCCTGAATTGTTAACCAAGAATGGTTCACTCTTGCTTTTAATGCATATCCTGTAAAAAGTTGATTTTGTTATCGATTCTGAAATGAAAATTGATTTAACATAAATACTTTTTTTACTGCAGCCTTTTAGTTCTGTTCTTATACCGCCGAGTTGAGAGTAGGACCACTGCTAATAAATAATAAGATTATAGGCCCAAACTGCTTTCGGTGATTTTTTATCATTTTCGAAACTAATTTTTTAAAATATATTTAAGCAAATATTTATATAGTGCAATTATCTTTAAGTGTTTGGCATTGCATGTGTTAAATTATAATTGATTAAATTATAACAAGAAAAATAATCAAAATAATGTAGTTGTTTATATTTAATTTTTAGAATTTTGAATTATATTTGTTTTGATATTGATTTCAATAGACAACGAGATAAACTCAAAAGTTCTTCCTTAAACTAATCAAATTAAGTTTGCTAGTTATGCTTATATTAATAATTATTAGATGTTGCATTTAAGTGTATAAATTACCTTCTATTTCTTTCCTTTCTTTTGGTGTATTAATTCCATAACAAAAAAACAAAAGTTTAATACTTCTTAACTTTTGAGCAGCCACTCTTTTTATGGAGTGTAATGCTGGAACTATGAAATTATTTGACAAAAAAAATTATGACAATTTTTCAAATGTTATTCATATTTCGTTAATATTTATATGTTTTTAACTTCAACCCAGTTTTATTATAAAACTTATAAATTCATTCCCAAAATCAGTCACTTTTCATACCACAACCTATTAGATGCAGCATTTATCGTTCTTAGTAGTTATTTAGTTTGGTAAGCACAACTCTTAGCTAATTTTGTTGCTACTTGCAAAGTTAACTTAAAGTAAAACAATTGAGGCCATTTAGGAACATGTCGAATTTATTGTTAATAACAAAAACAAAAATGAAAAAAAAAAAAAAACAAAACCTAAGAACCAACTATCACAAATGGAAAAAATTAATTAAATTATAATTAAAGTTGTTATAAATACAATTTCTCCTTTCTTCAACCCAATGCATGTGTATAATCACAAAAAATAAGATCATAATAATAATTAATACTAATTTTAATCTAGCTATAAATAAATTAAATATTAAATTGCATAATTATCTACATTAATAAAATATTAATTCATTCAGAATTTTCATTGCATTTCATTAAATAAAAACAAAAAAAGAATTACTTAAAAAAAATTACTCTTCATTCATTCATTTACTTAAGAAAACCAAAACAAAATTTTACATAATGTATTATATATTATATATAAATTCATGCTGTTTTTATATATAAACTCAATTTCATGTCAACTTTGCATAAATTAACTAAATTAAGAGGAAAAAACAAAGAGAAACCAAAACTTTTAACATTAAAACGTATTTATCGGAAAACAATTGAAACAAAACTAAATGATTTGAAGTTAAAATTCAAATTTTGTTAAATAATCTTTCTATTATAGTGATTGTAATGATAGTAAAAAAGAATTGTATACATAGTATAAACAAAAAATACAACTATCGTAACTACCGCTAGGTGTAAAAACAAAAAAATAAAATCGTTTTTTTTTAAGAATTATTTTTGTACAAAGTTAAAAAAAAAAAATAAAAAAGAAACCAACACGATGATAATGAACAATGTAATAATTAATATTTATTATGACAATTGTAAAATTAAAAACAAGAAATGAAAGTGAGATGGAAGAATGTGTATAAAATAAAGGAAAATATTGTTTTAAAAAAAAGTCTATATGTATTATTTAATTGCTTGGAAGAAGGAATTATTGAATCTTTCTACTGAATCTTCAAATTCAATCATAAGAGAAGACTAGTGGTTGTTGAAACCCATAACAACCGTAATGTGCCATCTTGGGTAATTCAGGTTATCCGGATCTGGTGTTAAGTATTTGGATGAAGAAAAGATCTAGCCGTTGAACCAACAGTAGCTTATTCTAAAGCGCCGTTGGATTTGTCCTCAGCGCTTCACCAATGCATGCCGTCCTTTGTACACTATGAAGATAGTTGTAGTGGATGACTTTATCCAGTGCAATCCACCAGACGCGGGCGCCTTGGCTCAAGTGGTTAGTGCGTTGGACTACAGAGCAAGGGGTTCCAGGTTCAATCCCCAGACAACACCTTCAACACCTTTCTTTCACGGCCCCACCTCTCGCGAGCGTCTGACAAACATCCGAGAGTAAAAACTGTCATGAAAAAGCTTCTCAAAATTGCCGTTCGGTTCCGGCATTAAACAGTAGGACCCTTCCATTCATGTGAAGAATATAACACGCACAACACGAATGGTTGTGAGAAACTAGGCCCTAGGTCCCATGGACCTGTTGCGCCAAAAATTTATTTGTTTTTGTTTGTAATCCACCAGACGATTATGCCATATATGTATAAGTATGGGCGTGATTATGGATATAAAGAGCCAATATGTAATTCGAGGCTGAAGTCCCCACTTTCTCTCGAGGATGAGCCGTATTAGTGAGCACCAGAGGGTTCCGTTTAGTTTCGGTGAAATAAAGTTAAGAATTTTATAGAGGGGAGATCACACCTCCTTGGTATGGTAGTCCAATTCTATTGAAATCTCTTAATGTACATATGTAATTTATGAATTTACTGACAAGTGATTTTTTGCACTAATCATATGCTCATTACCTTCTAGCCATAGGGTCGGCACCCATATTTTAGGAACTAACCCGTCGAGAGTCGGACAGAATCCCGAAAACCCAAAATTCCGAAAATGAAGCTGAAAAGTTTTAGTTTTAAAGAAACTTTGCATATACCCAACCTTGCACCTACTCCAAATCCAACAGTGACTCCAAGCAGGGGGGTTACAGGGGGGGACAGCATGCCACCCATACATATGCCACTGTTTATGTTTATGTGGACTTATGACCCTACGCCGAAAAGGATTAGCTACTTTGTTTGTTACATTGTTATAGTTCGTACCCAACCCAATTTTTCGGGATTATCGGGATTGTGACCTCAACCCTAACGCGTCACAGATAAAAAGTAGCATTTTTAGTAAGAAAATATCGATGACTCTATTTAAAGCTCAAAGAATTGGTGAATTTAAATGAAACATTTCAAGATTAGCACGATACTTAGACGTAATCATAGATTGTAAACTGAAGTGGAAGGTGTGTGTAGCCTTCTACACATGTGTAGCTTTCTACACTAGTGCAGAAGGTGCTAGAATGAAATTGAAACTATTCGTCATCTCCAGTAATTATCCTCACCAACAAAAGAAGAAGGAGTCTTGGCAGTCACTTCTAAATGACGTTGGAGCATACAAAATTGAGCTGAAAGGCCTTCTGATATTCATATGCCTATCTGGGTGGTTCTAAATCTGCGGTACTTGTAACCAACAGTCAACGACAGAAGGATAAGATAGTTGCTTTCTCTTATATCTTACCTAACTCTGAATCAGGGATCTATTTGTTCTAGGTTTTCAGCGTAATTAGAAATGGACACAACACATATAATTTAAGTGAGTGATAAACGTCATAAGGCCTAGAAACCTATTTCTACCATCAAGTGATCTGTGCCCGTCCAGATATATACACGAGCCCTGGTTTAAACTTTTTGCTTTACCCTCATCTTTTCTTCAGGATATATGTAGTTCGACAAACTGTTCCACCTGTTGTGAATCTTTAGTAGAAAATGCGAGATAATGTCCATTGACAACTCCCATCGTATACCTCCTCCGAAAGGGATCTGTCAAGGGATGAACCCCACTTCATCAGTTTGTTAGTCCAGAGATCGCTTACTATGATCTGACAAAGTAAAGATACAATGCTACACATCAAAACTTTTTTTTCTTGATGCTGACCGCTTTACATCCTAATATGTTTCTAAAATTCAGATCAGCGGTCACATACAAATCTAATAGAAAATCTATAGATTAAAAAAAAATTGTCAACACGATATCATTTTTTCTCAATAACTAGTTTCCGGTCGAACGTTCATTCTTTCAGGTTTTAAAAAAAACTACAAAGAGTATTTTTCTAAATTGTTTTACAATGTCTGTTTACTTCCATTCCATCACTTGGGCTTCTATTGCTATTGGATATTTAAAACGGGTTATCAATATTATTCTTTTACAATGTCTTCCTGAAGTACAATTCTAGATCAGTGAATTTCCAAGATAAAATGTTAATGATCTCATTGACTGATATGTACAAATATCAAGATAATATGAAAAATAAATCGATAACATAATCTGCTTGTACTGGGTCGATGTTATTACAACCATGTAGTCGTGCTTTAACTTTCAATCGATCAAGTTCTATATACATACTAGTCATACTAGTCATACTAGTCATACTAGTCATACTAGTCGTCTACCTGCTTTAAAATGGTGGTTTTAAAAAGTGTAAGTTATTTGCTTGGAGATGAAAAAAAAAAAGTGAATTCCTTTTATTTATCTGCGGTGTTTACTTATGTGTAGTGATTTTTTTTTATTTAAGTTTAAGTTTAAGTTAAATTTTAAGTCACTGCAAAGTGATAAACTAGTAAAACAGCAGTTAGCAGATGCAAAGACGGGTAGATATCTGGTTTCAAATGGTCATACTTTTACATAATGTAGGTGTTTCAATGTCAGTCTCTTCGTCGTGTATCTCACCACCGTAGTGTTTGCAAATAAAAGGCAATCGATCTTCATCTGTTGTTTACTTCTGTACGAGTTTTATTTCGTGCTTCCTTCAGGATTAAGTAATCAGTTTATGTTCCTACTCATTCCCTGATGCATATGTATGATGCCTAGAAGTTCAGTAGATTTTTAATCCGTGCTGTGTTCAAAGTATCACTTCCTCATAGTATTCCACGAGGTTATTCACTTCTGTATCATAATTGGTGGGTGGCGTTCACAAGATAGTCTCGTGGGTGGCTGTTACTATCTATCTATCGATCCGGAAATATACCCTCGCCTACACTAGTGCATGTTGTGTGTCTAATAGTGTAAAATACTATGGATTCGGTTGATAACCTATGTAAAATAATGTGCGAAAAAGTTTACCCACTGTGGAATGTGGCCAAGAGTTATCAATCTTCGTAATGAATAAAGGAACGTAAGATAAATTTTATCACTCATATAATACTTAATCAGGCAATCTGATAGAAAATCTTGGAAATTGTGAAACCTCCAAACTCTGCAAGATGTTGGGAAAAGACTCGGCAGTGCCCACCTTCATTAGAAAATCTTATAGTTCGTGAAACTTTAGTAGTAACTAGCTTTTCAGGAAGCAGTACACTAATGATCTCTAATATTAATGGGAAGTAGAAAATCCGATTCTGTGGGGGAATACCCGGGTTCCTCCACAGTGTGTTTCGGCTCACTAAAGCAGGTGTTTTCAAAGCCAGTTATGTAGGACATACATACTTGGTACACTTGACTTCGATATACCATGCGAAGTAATGTACCCTGATAGGAAATGTTGGCAAGCAAAGTAGTCTTGATCCAACACGAAATTGCAGTATATACGGATAGTTCCAAAATCAATGAGACTACGGGCTCAGATATATACCTGAGAGAGATGGTCCTTGATACTTCCGGATACATACAGTATGTTCCAAATTTGAGAGGTGATCTAACTGTGCTCAAATCTTCGGAATTAGTTGCAATCGGATTCGACAGAAATATCGTCATGTACATTGTTAGTCAGGCGGAGCTAAAGGCTCCAAAGTCATACATCACACAATCTGAAAAAGTCAGGAAGTGTTGTACAATGCTTAGGGCATACTGTGTCGAAGAAATCTGAAGAATTTATAAAACTAAGCAGATCAAGGATAAGAATAGCGATAGGGATACTACTTTTGTTTCCTGAGGAATATGGATGTAAGCAGGTAGTGCAATGATGCTAGTCATTTCAGAGGACGTTGAATATCTACTCTGTAAATTCCAAGGCATAGCACGAAATAAGTTAAAGCACATTGGAAGATAATTCGTTAAAAAGTTGGTGGAGGTTGGATCTTTCAACTAAATTGATACCATATTTAGATACTGCACGCAATTTATATGTATGGCTTAAATAGTAATAGAAATAGTTAAGGTTCTCTAGGAATCGTGATGGTCCCCCCTTGTGCCTGGTGTTTTTTGATAATCTCATAACTCTGCTCAACCTCTCAGTAACCTAACTAACTAAAACACTACCATTTATAGGAATGTTTTTCGAATGCTACACGTCTAACTTTGCTGAAAATCAATTGCGTGTAATCAGTCTGAAACGAGCCTAATTTGTAATTCTCGCATGTAATGGATAATTTATTTATTGGTGGAGTAAAACGTCAAATATTTTTCTTATCTTATCGTTCTGATCAATACAAATTATACTAGAGTTTTTTTTTCATTATTGCAAAACTTTTATAAGCTATTTATGATTACGATTTGTTTACACGGGTTGAAAAGAAAATTTGATCAATATCATAAACCCGAATCAACGAAATTCACTACTCAGTATATTAATTAGTAGATATGTACACGCTGATTTGCTAATAAAATTATATCAATTAGAAAGAATTAGTGCAAATTTATTTGTTAAATACCGCCAGACGCATTTGGTTGCGGTGTAGATTTTAGTTACAAAACCGATGATGTTGTTCCAATACTTGAGTTCACATGGTTTTGGGTTGGACCGGGTGGTTATCCCCGCTTAGCACGGACAAAACAAATAGTTGCGAAACACCACCATTCAGGAAGTGCAATGGGATGGGCCGGGCAAAAAGAGAATGAAAAACTGTCACTTTTACTACTGTGATTACTATAGAGAACAGAAGCAGCGCTTATTCGGATGCGGATTTGTCATACGCCCAAGCTTAGGCAAGTAATCTTAAGCTTTCGACATGAGAGTAAACGTCATCCACCAAAACCAAACTGACACCTTAGGCACAATCTTTCAAAATTCTGTGCAACTATTAGCGTACGCCGACGATATTGACATAATTGGGAAAACACAGGTAGCTGTCACCGGTGCGTTCGCTAGTATTGAAACGGAAGCTGCCAAAATGTCTTTAGCGGTAAACGAGGGCAAACCAAGTATATGCTGTCAACAAGACGGGACACAACATTTCGAGAGAAAAATTCTTCGTTAAATATTTGGACGGACTTTGAAAGAGGATATTCAATGAAGAACTATACGTACAGCAACATGGACCTAGTCAAAAAATTGCGCATCAGTCGTCTAAGACGGCTAGGACATGTAGAGCGAATAGATAACACTGCTCCGGCCCGTAGAGTCTTAAAAAAAAAATCGGACGGACAACGCAGTAGAGGACGACCTCACCTTAGGCGGGCGCACACAAGTAGAAGTGGACCTCAACCGACTTGGAGTGCGCAACTGGAGGCAATTAGCTAAGGACCGGGCTAGGCTTGTTGGTTGATGCCCAAGTTCACCCTGAACTGTAGCACCGCCTAAGTAAGTAAGTAATGAGGCTTTAATATGCAGAACTCTTTATAAAAAAATGTGTATATGTAGGTCTGATGGTGTATCATCAATGTTGATGTCAATCCACACGTGTGTATTTAAGGAACCGATTTAAGATAAAGTAATCGGTTCGATTTATTTTAAAATATTTCCAGTTTTCAACGATTGACTTACAATAAATTAGAAAGCAAATTGAAAATGTTATTTTATGGTGTCTTGTAGTTACTGTCTGTCGATCTTGTTGATATATGTATTTAATTTGAGCTTGTTTTGAATTTTAAATTTTTTGTGTAATGCTAACTTATCTCATTGTATCGAGTTTAACAGGATGTTGCAATGAATGTATTTATTTTTCGTCACAAACTGAATGACAGGCGTGGCATTTAATGCATTTTAATTAGTAAATAAAAGAATAAATAAAAAAATCAAATATACCAAGAAAGTGGGTACGACTGTGACGTACATAGTCCATCAACTGAGAATATTTCTACAACAAATAACGAATGTCCTTCCATTTTCTTGCAGATACTAATTCTAGCCACCATAGCTACTAGCTTCAATAGTGCGCTGGCGGTAAGTTGTTGCATTCATAGTTCAAACTCAAATTCATGTGGAAACTTGTTTTTTTTTTTAGAAGGATACCCTTCTGCCAATAGTCCTTGTTCATGGCGGGGCTGGCGACATATCTGACGCAGGAATCGCGGATAAATTTAAAGGCGTCAAACTTGCAGCTCGTGTTGGATACAAAGCTCTTCAAGCCAATGGAGGCAATGTACTAGATGCAGTCGAACAAGCTGTACGCTCAATGGAAGCTGATGAAAAATTCAATGCAGGATATGGATCGGTGCTCACTTGGGATGGTGAAGTGGAAGCCGATGCTTCCATTATGAATGGTGCTGATCTAAATGGTGGTTGCTCGTCTATTGTAAAGAATATCCTGCACCCAATTTCGGTTGCTCGTCGTGTAATGGAACAATCAAAACACACTTACTTAGCCGGTGAAGGTGTGATGAGCTTTGCCAAGGATGAAGGTTTTGAAATTCTTCCCGATGGATCGCTAGTAACCGAAGCAGCGAAAAAGGCTCTAGAAAACTACAAGAACAGTACAGGGTTTGGTCGAAGCACAAAAGAATTCGGTGAGCCTGGTACAGTTGGTGCGGTTGCCATTGATACAGATGGAAATGTATCTGCAGCTACTTCAACTGGTGGTTTGACTGGTAAACTACCCGGTCGGATTGGTGATTCACCAATTCTGGGTGCTGGAACGTATGCAGATAATAGTAGAGGAGCAGTTTCTGCTACAGGTCATGGAGAAACTATAATGCGCTATAATTTGGCATCGAGAATCCTTAATCTTATTGAATTTGAAGGGATATCGGCACAAGAAGCCGCGGAAATCGCTCTAGAGTCGATGACAGAGCGTTTCAATGAGACTGCTGGAGTCATCTCGATCGACGCTGCAGGAGATGTGGGAATTTATTTTACTTCAAAACGTATGGCCTGGGCATATCAGCGAGGTGATGAGTTGCATTTTGGCATCGATAAGAATGAGGATAATTTTGAAATCATTGGGGAACCAAAGATTTAGTTGTTCTTTCTATATTTCTGTAAATATACGACTCTTCTAAATGTCGACAAGTCTGAACAACTCTGTCCTATAAACATGATTTATCTGAGTCTTGTTTTATGTTGAACCCAATTAAACTTGGTACAGAAATATTGATATCATTGCGGATAAGTAAGTATCTATGTACATAAATGAAGTTTGCAACAACCCTATAGGCGGAACACAATTATAGGTTTCATTCGAGCAACTGTGATTCGGTAGAGGACCGATAATTATGTATGTCTAGATTTGGTTGCCAATTGACTGGTCATCGATCAATCTACATGCTGACTCTGAGACAGGACACATCATTGGGCTTATGACGAATTAATTGAATACGAATGTCTAGTGTAAATAATAGTGATGCGAATATATGAGAGCACAAGCGGTCTTACGATATCCTTGGGATGGTGTCAAGGACGACACCAGCACACGAAATAAGGAAACCTGAGGAGAGAAGAAAGATTTAAAAATGGAAATGAAATGATAAGGACACTTTGTCTTTCTGAAAGGGTTGATGAAAATGTCTAAGCTACTAACCAAACTTACATACATTTTCAGCTGCTTCATGGAAACCTATTATGCTGCTTCATGGAGATCTTTTATGTTGTTTCTCGCGATGCTCAGGATCTAGCATGTACTCGTTTTTATAGCGATAGCGCCACGTGATGATTATTGGCTTGTGATTAGGGAATGCCCTAATCACGTAACAGGGTGAACCACGTGTAGGTTATCATCTCTCACCCCATCGCACTTTACTACCATGACTAACATCTTCGCCTACCGACAATTCAAAGGAAGCACATTTACTCGTACATATATGTATGTCCAACCTTGTAAAAAGAGAGAGACGGAGCTACGCCTAGAAACTTTCCCCACGTTGAAACTCTAAACTGCGATACAGCGGAGAGAATGACTGATGAGGGGTTGGAGGAAAAGGTGATAATAAGTAAAGCAAAATTACAAAATGTATAATACTTTCCCATAAGTGATAAATCTCCGTCAGTCAGAATGGAGAAAACCTTAAGGGTCGTCCTTCTTACAACCGGTCTTCAGGAGAATACCACCTCTAATCTGATTCTAGCTAATGCCTAACTATTTAATCCCTCACTAACCTAATTCCTAACTTAGTAGACTAGCTAAAAACCTATACTAATCGCGAGATTAAGTTTCGAAACGCCGAGATATCCTTCCTAACTAAACTGGCCCTATAAAATATGTTAAGCTTACCTACAGGCGATAAAACTCCGTCAGTCAGAATGGAGAAAACCTTAAGGGTCGTCCCTCTTACAACCGGTCTTCAGGACAATACCACCTCTAATCTGATTCTAGCTAATGCCTAACTATCTAATCCCTCACTAACCTAATTCCTAAATAAGTAGACTAGCTAAAAACCTATACTAATCGCGAGATTAAGTTTCGCCACGCCGAGATATCCTTCCTAACTAAACTGGCCCTATAAAATATGTTAAGCTAACCTACAGGCGATAAAACTCCGTCAGTCAGAATTTAGAAAACCTTAAGGGTCGTCCCTCTTACAACCGGTCTTCAGGACAATACCACCTCTAATCTGATTCTAGCTAATGCCTAACTATCTAATCACTCACTAACATAATTTCTAATTTAGTAGACTCGCTAAGAACCTATACTAATTGCGGCATAAATTTTCGCAAGTATCCTTCCTAACTATCGCAAATATCCGTCCTAACTAACTCAGATAAAATCTTAACCTAATCGCGGGATAAAGTATCGCAAATATCCTTCCTAAAATGCTAGACTTAACCACCGAACTAACTAAATATCTACCTAACTGAATTTAACAAATCGCATTCATATGTATATAACCCAATGGCATCCCGTCCGTCAATTTAATCATTCGCGAACACTTAGTATCTTTCGAACTACACTCACGTTTCATATACATAGTATGCCGAGAATAAAAATAAATAAATATCCTAGAAACCTTCCCACAGTTAGCATGGAGGGAATAAAAAAAACTCCTAAAAGCCTCTCTACAGTTCGCAGAGAGGGAATACAGACACCTAAAATCCTTCCAACAATTCGCTGGAAGGGAATAAATCCTGAAACGAGAAGAAAAAAGAAAAGAAAAAGAAATGAAAGGTCCTAGAGCCCTATCAACATTCCCTTGCAGTTTGTATGAAGAGGATACTAAAGTTACACAAGTTCAAATGTATAATCTATCACCGGATATCAGGTACCACCACTACACAGAAGTAATGAAATGTACTAAGCCTTAAAGCTTGTTCAGACTGATAAGACTGATAAGACTGATTAAATTAAGCTATAGTAAGGTAATATAAAAAGATTGCTAAGCGTTTAAGAGCCTTCATACAAATTGCAGTTAGGGAATAACCTAAAAGCCTCCATGCAGTTCGTAGGAAGGGAATAAAAAAGACCTAAGAGAGTTTGTGGGGATGGAATAGGGACTAATACAGATGGTAGGGAGGGAATAAAAAAGGACCTAAAAGCCTCCATACAGTTCGTAGGGAGGGAATAGAAAGGACCTAAAAGCCTCCATACAGTTCGCAGGGAGGGTATAGAAAGGACCTAAAAGCATACAATTCGTAGGGAGGGAATAAAAAGAACCTAAAAGCCTCCATACAGTTCGTAGGGAGGGAATAAAAAGAACCTAAAAGCCTCCATACAGTTCGTAGGGAGGGAATAGAGAGAACCTAAAAGCCTCCATACAGTTCGTAGGGAGGGAATAGAAAGGACCTAAAAGCCTCCATACAGTTCGTAGGGAGGGAATAGAAAGGACCTAAAAGCCTCCATACAGTTCGTAAGGAGGGAATACAAAAAAAATCCTCCCTACAGTTCGCAGGGAGGTAATATTGCTGCTTTTCATTGCTAGTAGCGCAGGTAAATGTAAACGTTAATGTAAATGTTAATGGCAAGTATGATATATTATTAAAAGTAATGTGAGTGAGTAAGAGCATGAATGGTCTGATGGAACTATTAATAAAAAAAATTTGTTCTCAGCTCGAAGAATTGAATTCATTTCTTCCTGATATGGTGGTTGGGGGTCGTTAATACACATATATACATACGTGTCTAATTGCAGTGTTTTTCTCAACGTCTATCGAGGCTTCACACAATTCTCTTTGCAAGAGCAGATGTGATTTATGTATATGCTTACACGTGTCTTGAGGTGAAGACTACAAGTAGAACTCTATATGTATAGCTCTGGACTAAACTTCGAAAATGGAGACTATTACGACGAATTAACCATTGCTAACACGTATTAACATTTCCAATTTTCGAAGCTATACACATAGTATGTGTATAGTCCAGGGCTATAATACATAGAATCCGACTTGCAGCTTACAACCCAAGACGTATGCAACCATATGCCATGACATACATAAGGCCTAGTAACACAAGGACAAATCTCAAAATTTGCCCTTATGTCAGTTGGCCTTATGTCAGGGCACTTAAATCACATCTGCTTCTTGCAGTGACAATTGTGCAAAGCCTCGATTAACATTGACTAAAAAAAATACGTCTAGACAAAGGTCGGTGCTCGTCTACCGTCGAGCCTAACTACCAAATCAAGGTGAAAGGCATTCAATTGATTGAAATTGAGACATTAAACTATAAGTATGCCTAATGGCATGAAATGATTTGCAAAATGTAGAAAGAAACTAGGATCCCGAGCTGGCAATGTCAAGCAGCAATATTGGTAAATCATGAAAAAAAGAAACTAACTACAAACTAGCCCATCAAAAATGTTTTTGTTTGTATGTAGCTATCATTTGCGTTATGCAGTGACACTACTTGAATAGTATGGATGAAGTCAATGAAAACAGAAGTAAATGATTGCATTCATGTATCTAGATTTGAGTTGGAACTAGATAAAAAAATTTGAAATTGAAAGTGGACTAGAACTGTAAACTGATGTTAAAGGAAGAAAATGGATATTGAATTAAGTACACTGTTTAGTTAATGCTATAGATCTGTGAACACTATCTGTTGGTAAAAGGGCTGAGTGAAAAAATAATATAAAATAAAAAATGTACCTTTACTCTTTGTTTTGGTTTATGTACCTCAAGAATACCCTTGTTGCTGCTTCTCCAAAAGGGATTCTGAATTCTGCTTCTGCTCTAAATGCATTCAAAATGCTCTGCATGCTGCACACACACAATATCACACACGACGCAGTACTGCAGTACCACACAAGTCAACAACTCACTAACTTACTAATTGACTGATTGACTGATTGACTGATAAATGACTGATTGGATATGGGACCCGAGAATCGTGGCAATCCACAATCCACCATCGACCACCGATCACTCACCACCAACCAACCACCCACCGCCGACGACCGAGGGCCGACCACCCACCTACCACCGACGACTGACCCCCACCGCCGACCGACCACCCACCAACCACCCGCAAATGACTAACTGAGTGACCACCCACCAACCACCCGCAAATGACTAACTGACTGACCACCGACCACCTACCACTGACGACCACCTACCACTGACGACCACCTACCACTGACGACCACCCACTAACCACTCGCAAATGACTAACTGACTGACCACCGACCACCTAACACAGACGACCACCCACCAATCACCCACAAATGACTAACTGACTGACCACCGACGACCACCCACCACCATCCACCACCACCTACTGACGACCGACCGAGCTACCACCCACCGCCACCCACTGCCGACCGACCGACCACCCATCCCCACCCACTGCCGACCGACCACCCACCACCGACGACTATATAATTAAATAAAATATTTTAATAACAAACTAAAATCCGTATATTTATTTATTAATTAATTTCTTAAATAATATTGTCATTTTATTTACGTATTTTTTAAGAAACAATATTTTAAGTTTTTCCCTTTCAACAATACGATGAGATCTATAATAATATACTCTTAATAAAATAATTTATATAAACATAATGTTGTATATTTTTATTTCCTTATAACAAACAACAAAAAAAAATTTATCTATTCTATTTCTATATCTACTCAATTGACTCCGAAGTTTTTCTTAAAAAAGAGAATTCACGGCAACTAAGGCAGCGACCGACTGCCTCGAGGAAACCTGGAAAATAAAATTATATTAATATTTTTTTTCTACAAATACAACAACAAAAAATTTTATTAATTACCTCCACTACGAATTTTTTTCCTCCAAATGGGTACATACAACAGCAAAGAGAGCCGACTTACTACTTCTACGGTCCATAGAGGGGGTATGCTTCCTCACTAAACTAGCTAAAATCCTAAGCTAATCGCGAGATAAAGTATCGCCATGATGGACTCCCATTTTCGGTCCATAGAGGGTTTATACATCCTAACTAAACTATCCCTGTCAAATGTATGAAGCTATCCGACAGGCGATAAATCTCCGTCAGTCAGTATGGAGAAAACCTTAAGGGTCGTCCCTCTTACAACCGCCTTGAATACTTCAGCATAAAATCCGCACCAAATCGTCAATTTTTATGGGCGTAGTGCCATTTTTGATGATTTGCCCAAATGGGACAGTTTTGCTTATTAATCATCAGTAAGAATGAACTTTCAATGGAAATCGGAAGTCCCACACGTTAAATGGAGTCTAATGAATGTGATCCGAGAGACAAAGTTTTCGACCACTTTTTTAAGCATTTGTGGTCGTATGTCCTCAATAACACGAATAATATTGACTTCCAATGCGTCAATAGTTACATATTGATTGATCAGCGTAGACTAGCAACTTTACGTATTCAAAAGAAGATAATCAAGAGGCACCAAATAACAAGATCTTGGAGGCACCATTACGCAAAATTATGCCTTCATCGAATGTTTCCTTTAATAAGTTGATTGTTCCGTAGCGTTATCCTGCTGAAACCATATCTCTTCCCCATGCAAGCCATTTAATCGGGAAACGAAAGTCATTAATCATGGCTCTATAGTGAATAGCGTTGACCGTAACACTCTGATTAGAACTCACATTTGAACAAAAATATGATCCGATGACTTCATCAGCTCACAGCCCAAAGTGTGCATTTTTCGGGATGTAACGGAGTTTTGATAATCTCTTGTGGACTATATTCGCTCCAAATGAACAATTTTGCTTTATATTGACATACTAACAATGCGGCGAATAGCGGTCTCAGTTAGTCGATTCAGCTTCATTTTTTAGGTCTTGCCTGCTATAAGTATGGAACTGAAGGACTGGAACACTTAAAACTGGTTTTGCAATCGTGTCTGCTACTTTGCTGCCCTTAATGCCGACGTGTCCGGGTATCCAAACAGGTCTTACGCTGTGTCCAGCGTAAGCACGGAAATGCGGTGCGTTTAATGCGGGCAGATTTCAAAATCAAGTTGATGTTGGGATATGTAGATGTCCAACGTAAACACGATATTGCGGGCAATACGTGCGTTGCAGCGTCCCCGCTTCGCACGCAAATTTTGAAAATCAAACTTATTTGATTTTGCCCGCAATATAGTGCGGAAATTAAAAGATGAAGATTCTTATTTCAGAAGTACAAAAGCGTAATGTGTTGTAGAACAAGATCCACGTGAACGCATTATCGTGTTGTAATTGGACACGTGCATCGCATTTATTTGCGGGGAACGCATCGCACGCAAAACTCGTGTCCGTTCTTACGCAGCGTTACGTAACATTGACAAAGTGGTATTTCTTGTTTGGAAGCAAAGGCAAATGTTTGTCACGAAATATTTGACACCATTCACCATAAATTAGGGACAAACTCTCGACCCAAATATTTAATACATTCTCAAACCCAATCTATAGATGTCACCCCAAGCGACTTAGATAGTATAAAATTCTACCTCTTATGCGGCTTTCATATGCGGAACTCTGATGATGGTCTATCATTAATGTTGACGTCAGTCCACACGTGTTTATTTAAGGAACCGATTTAAGATAAAGCAATCAGTTCGATTAATTTTAAACCCCTTCCAGTTTTCAACGAATGATTTTATGACGAAATTAGAAAGCAAATTGACAATGTAACTTTATGGTGTCTTGTAGTTACTGTCTGTCGATCTTGTTGATATATTATGTATTTAACTTGAACTGGTTCTTAATATTAAATTTTTTGGGTAATGCTAACTTATCTCATTGTATCAAGTTTAACACGATGCTGTAATGAATGTATTTATTTCGCTTCTCAAAATGAATGACAGGCGTGGCATTTAATCCATTTTAATTAATAAATAAATTAATAAAAACAAAATCAAATATACCAAGAAAGTGGGTACGACTGTGACGTACATAGTGCAGGACATGAGCTGAGAATATTTCTACAACAAATAACGAATGTCCTTCCATTTTCTTGCAGATACTAGTTCCAGCCACCATAGCTACTAGTTTCAATAGTGCTCTGGCAGTAAGTTCCATTCATACTTCAAACTCAAATTCATGTGGAAACTTTTTTTTTTAGAATAGTCTGCCAATAGTCCTTGTTCATGGCGGGGCTGGTGACATATCTGACGCAGGAATCGCGGATAAATTTAAAGGAGTCAAACTTGCAGCTCGTGCTGGATACAAAGCTCTTCAAGCCAATGGAGGCAATGTACAAGAAGCAGTCGAACAAGGTGTACGCTCAATGGAAGCTGATGAAAAATTCAATGCAGGATATGGATCGGTGCTCACTTGGGATGGTGAAGTGGAAGCCGATGGTTCCATTATGAATGGTGCTGATCTAAATGGTGGTTGCTCGTCTATTGTAAAGACTATCCTGCACCCAATTTCGGTTGCTCGTCGTGTAATGGAACAATCAAAACACACTTACTTAGCCGGTGAAGGTGTGATGAGCTTTGCCAAGGATGAAGGTTTTGAAATTCTTCCCGATGGATCGCTAGTAACCGAAGCAGCGAAAAAGGCTCTAGAAAACTACAAGAACAGTACAGGGTTTGGTCGAAGCACAAAAGAATTCGGTGAGCCTGGTACAGTTGGTGCGGTTGCCATTGATACAGATGGAAATGTATCTGCAGCTACTTCAACTGGTGGTTTGACTGGTAAACTACCCGGTCGGATTGGTGATTCACCAATTCTGGGTGCTGGAACGTATGCAGATAATAGTAGAGGAGCAGTTTCTGCTACAGGTCATGAAGAAACTATAATGCGCTATAATTTGGCATCGAGAATCCTTAATCTTATTGAATTTGAAGGGATATCGGCACAAGGAGCCGCGGAATTCGCTCTGGAGTCGATGACAGAGCGTTTCAATGAGACTGCTGGAGTCATCTCGATCGACGCTGCGGGAGATGTGGGAGTTTATTTTACTTCAAAACGTATGGCCTGGGCATATCAGCGAGGTGTTGGGTTGCATTTTGGCATCGATAAGAATGAGGATAATTTTGAAATCTATATGAAATTCTGTAAACATTGCTCTTAGTTTATTTCTGTAAATATACGACTTTTCTAATTGGTGACAAGTCTGAACAACTCTGTTCCATAAACACGATATATGTTCCCATTAATCTGAGTCTTGTTTTAAGTTGAACCCAATTAAACTTGGTACAGAAACATTGATATTATTTCAATTTTAGAACAAGTTCGTTGCGGATAAGTAAGTACCTATGTATATAAATTAAGTTTGACACAAATAACATCATCACTTACCGATTAAGTGGAATCAATTAATTAAGAGTTTCAGTCGAATCAGGTTCATAAATGCTCATGAAATCGATCATAAGTGATCAATTGAATATTTCGAATTCGAAGTGCTGCAATATTTTTTATGTATTCGCCATCTGGTCGTTTTTATTTAATTTTTTTTTAATTCGGACGGAAGTCATCTGCAATTTTAATACACTTAATAAATTTATTCAACGAAGGAGGTAGTTTCTGACTAGTCCCTGATGAGTGATTTATTGTAGCTTAAAGAATCCTGTTTCAATGTTGCAATATTTTGGTTTTAGTTTTCTTCATCATGATCTCATGAGATTGTAATTAGCAATGGTTTTCATGACCTTAGAAAGTAGGACAATGGGTCGGTACGTAGAGGGAACGTTTTATCACTCTTTTTATGTAGTGATCGGCTGGCTTCACCTACCCGAAAAGATGGCAGTGGATTATGACAGATAAAAGAGCTTACGTAGAGCTTTACCCATGATGGAAGAACTCTTTAATATTTGGTGCAACTGGTCCATAGAACCTGGGCCTAGCTTCTCACAACCTTTCCTGTTGTGCGTGTTTTATTCTTAACACGAATAGAAGGAGCTTACTGCTTAATGCCGTGTCCGAAAGGCAATTTTGTATTTGAGTTATACTCACGGATGTTTGTCAGGTGGGTCGTGAAATAAATTTTAGATTTTGGCTGGGGATCGACATTGTAGAGAATTTTATAAAAAGTGTTAACCTAATGCCATGTTATTTGAACTTCATTAACGCCACGCCACATATGGTGAACATCCGGCTGCGATATTTTCGGTACTTCAATCGGTACGTTGTCTCACTGGCACAGGTATTTTCAACAGTGAATATATTGCCTCGAATTTATCCACTATAGCACGAACAGGACGATTAATACGACCGAAAATTGGAGTTGCAACCACCGACTCTAAATTTTGTTCAATAGAATTACAGGACGTCTTTCCGATTTATGAACCACACCGGACTCTCCATACCCAAATTAAACCACATTTTGCTTTCATCCTGAGATTTGAATTTTATTGCGAATTTGGCTTGTTTAGAAGCCTTTTCGTGATTTTAAGAAGGAAGCTACTTATTCTTTTTGGTCTGTAATAGTAGTATTACGAAGTAGTAATAGATTTGAATACTTGAAGTCGAAGACTTGCCCTGGAACCTAAACTAAAGAATGTTTTCTATTAAGTGGTGCCTCTTCAATCTGTATCTTTGTTTCAAGAAAGCTACATATTGCGAAAGTTATAACCTATAATTATGGCTAAAAATTAATAAAAGTACGGGCAAAGTTTTTCCTTTTAGCAAGGACATAGTCACAAACTATGCTAAATTGTGTGCATATCGACAACAGCTTCAAACAGCTTCAAAGATCAAAACTGTAACTACTCAAGCAGACAACGCCCCTTTTTAATGGCATTAAGAAACGGCAAAAGAAATAAGACCGATTAGTCCTTCCACAACCATATTCCACACAAACAAACCTTTACCACTCCCATCACGAATATTATTAATCAAATACGAGTACAAACCATGTTTTTTTTTCAAAATCTAGCACAACTGTTAAACTCACAATTAACTAGGTATTGCATCAGCAGAATCTATCCATATCCAAGCCGGACACTCCATGCAAGGCATAAGTCATTGACCCATTTTTTAACGCCCAACAACGCACGGTGAGAAAAGCTCTTCAAGGAAGTATGTCCACCAGCTGTCACTGAAACTAATCTCCATGCATTCAATGCCGCCAGGTACACACGATGCGTCACTCACTCCACCCAGACCACTGTCTGCAGATCGAAGGCGTCCAATCAAGTTTAACCATTCGGCCTTCTTGTATTATATACATCAGTCAAAGTGTGATCCGAGTAATTGCAACATGTATTCGCAATCTGCAACAAATTTTGCGGCAGCATAATAGTGGAAGTGGAACGTAAACAAATATCCCCCACACACCGTACTGATAAGTTCGAAATTTATAACCTTTATGAGGTTGGTGGGCAGTATCTGAAGCTATCTGATTCAAGTCATTTCAAAAACCAGAATCTAACAACAAAGCAGCGCGAAGAACCAGTACGAATACCAGTACCACACCATGCCATTAATTGTATTCGTACAATTAGTTTAGTTTGATCAAAACAAAATTTGAAAAAAAAAAAAAATATAAACGATTAGACTGCATAATCTGATGCAATTCTGCGACAGAATTACGGTTTTGGCTGAATATAAATATGTGTATCTGGACCAAATGCTTATCACAATCTTTCTAGAGTCCTCAAGACAACAAGTCACCTCAGAATCAAACAAAAAATTTCAAACATGAAGGTAAAGTGTTACTTTGGACAGTCTAACAGCTTGAAACATAATTTTTAATTACTTTACCATTACAGGCCTTCTTCTGCTTCACACTTTTGATTGCTGCTGCTTCGGCTTCCGGTGTTATCGGTTCAATTGGTGCTCCACTTGGAGTTGCTGGTATCGCACCTTTGGGTCTAGGTTTGGCTCAGCAACAAGTTTTGCTTCAACAGCCAATTGTTTCCAAGATTGGATTGGCCCCTCAGGTGATTGCATCTCCTGTGGCACTAGGAGGATTGGGAGTTGGAGGATTGGGCTTGGGAGGAGTTGGTTTGGGAGGAGTTGGTTTGGGAGGATTGGGTTTGGGAGGAGTAGGCTTGGGAGGAGTAGGCTTGGGAGGATTAGGTTTGGGAGGTTTGGGAGCCACCAAAATTGTTGGAACCGGTTTGGGTCTCAATGGTCTTGGTTTGGGTCTTGGTGGTTTGCCATTGGGCGGTCAAATTATCTCCCCACTCAACAGTGGACTTCTCATCAAGAAATAAGGTGTTACTCGAATGGAATCGACCTAGGATGAAGGATAACAATTTTTCTGTTCGTAAAAATATTGTTACAGTTATATAGCTTAAATAAAAATGTTTTTAAATGGAATTTTTTATTCTTATGTAATTTTTTGAGTACTGAAGTGAAGAGTGAATAAGAGGCTACACGGGAAGGTAATCAAGAAATAAATATGGATATAGGATCCAGTTTGAAAAGATTTGACAAACTTGTTCCGCTCATTTTTAAATATAAATGTTTGTCATAGTCGAATAATCGTAAAGTCGAGGTTAATATACATAAATTAGAAATCCATATAAGTCGGTCGGAACGATATATTAAAATCACACCAGTCGATGGTTCCAGAAACTTAATTGCTCCTGACTGTTCGTGATATCTCTTGTTCGCCAGATATCTCTTTTGTAGAATAAAGAGTACGACCACGAGGGTCGAATCTTAATCGTTTTGTATTCTTGCCATCGGGGCTATATAAGTTCTTAAACAGAATCAACAGTGACGTCTACAACCAAACTATGCTCGCTTCAACGAAGAAGGTTACTGGGAATGATTCATTCGGAGGGGTTCCGAATCTACCTTTCCAGGTTGAGCATTGCGGGTCGGTGTGACATTCCTTCCACAGAAAAAAACAACAAAGTTACGAGCCACACTCTCTGATACAGAGGATTGAACTATTGGTGAAACAGTATGATTTGCGATCGATGGAGAACATTTCTCCCGTACGATTGATGATGTCCGATCTTTCAGAAGAAAAAAAAAAACATTTATTCGGACCACTGACTAGCTGTAGCCGAAGTACGGACGTGCATATCCAATAGGTCGCAAAAATGCGGACATGCAAAATTAGAAGAGATCACTAGAGCCTTTTCGATGGAGTGTTTCTTAATTTCTCATTAGGTTCTATGCCACCAGCAGTTATGAGGGCTAGTAGCAATACTACCAAAAACCTACCATGGATGCCCCCTCTGGTGAGCTCTTAAAACAAAGTCCACCATTGACCAAAATTTGATTGAACAAAATAAGGAATTTGAATGCATATGAGACCATATATAGAGGAGAACTGTACAGATGTCGTACGTATGTGGACGTTAAAGAATTCACGAAAATTACACTCATCCATCATTCTTGAACGGATTGTAGAAACTCACGATAAAACTCGATAAAAACGATAAAACTCCGCTAGCACAGTCTTCCAAAGTCTACGCAACTATAAGTGTAAAGGGGCATGTATTTAACTAAAAGTTGGATAGACTACGCGGCTGCTACGGATACGACGGATAGAGTAGGATCTGTAGACAATCGATTGACAGTTGAATCAGGAATAAGAAACTAGGTTTGTTCGGGTACTTCCTGCAACAAAATTCGTAGATTGTGAAATTTTCAAGGAGTGGGGGTAAAATTCGCTCAGAGTAAACGAACGCGGAATCAACAATTTTAGATGTCAAGACGTCGTGAGCGCTCTCCTTTACGAAAAACTACGAAACTTTTACGTACTCGAACAGAATTTCGTGAATTTTTGTAGAAATTCGTGAAAATTCGTTATTTTGGGAGGGTACGCGAACAGACCTACTGTTATCGTATTTGTTCTTTCCATGACTCTGTTCATGCAGGACTGACGGACTGGATTTTTTTTTTTTTTTGACGTTTACACGCAAGGGAGGAAGCGGAACGGTAACATGTTACAGCAATCCGAATTTTCAGATTTTCTGAAATTTTCTGAATTTTTTTTTTTTGACGTTTAGAAATCCGTTTCATTCTACAAAAGGGTGAAAAAATTGAAAAATCGCGAAACAAAGAAAAGAAAAACGAAAGCCAAACAAAGTAATGGTTGTAATAGTTTTCTTGTGAAAAAAATTTCTTGTTTAAAATCAAACCAGTTTCATTGGCGCCGACAACTAATAGTATGTCAAAATAAGTCTGGGGAAGTGTTTAAAAAAAACTATCAATTTGAACACGAAAACGTCAAAAAAATACAGTCCGTCAATCGTGTGTGAACATCGTCCACGTTATATGTCAACGTAAACGAATTCGTCGGCATAACGTTTAGCGAGAAACGACAGCAAAACTATGCTATGAACAAGAAGTGGAACACAATATCGACGTTACTGAATAAAACTTCGCGTCAGCGTAACACCTGTCAGGTAGTAAGGAACTTTGTCTACCTTTGCCCTGTAATTAATTTCAAAAACAATATTGAAAGAACAACAACAGGAAAATTTAACGAAGAGTAACTTTTGTTGGTTAAACCCCATCAGATGGATTAGCTCAAGATTTATATGGTCTCAATGCAATATATGTATTTGTTTTATTTCGGCTAATCTACACCACACCGCATGGAAGTTAACGATATCGGTAACCAGAGGGGAGACTGCAACTACAAGAGGCTGCTTCAATCGGATCCCAATGTATCTATTGTATTCTGAGAGATGGAAGGTAAAATAAAGGAAATTCACAGCACAATCCATCTCAAACTCAAGCTGTAGAACAAACATTGCATACATTTAGAATGACAGTTTCGTCTACTAATGCCTGTCAGTAAGTATGCAACATAATAATTTGTATTTAACAATAAAGACGCTAAAAACCGGTTGATGTGAAAATTTTGTGAAATTTTTGAAAGCAAATACTGATTGAACATTATAATTTATTTGCATATATAAATATATCTACCACTAACAATAAAACTAAATATATTTCTCAAGCATTTGGTAGTTCAATTGGTCGAGCTGTGATCACTGATCGTACAACTTCAATCTGTGGTCTTCCATTCTCATTTGTAAGCACCCCAATGGCAGCGGGTTTAATTGCTGGAATGAGAACCGCCGACATCACTTGTTGAGTGAAGAACATCGATACCAGTATGCAAAAAATGCAGAAGAATGTCTAAATTGTGATAGAAAAAAAAGTTAGATAAATACAATTGACTAAAACAAAGATATATCTGCGGACCTTGAAGTTCATTGTAAATGTGTAGTATTAACGTTCCTACGATCTTTGGAAATTATCTTTCTCACTGTTGATCTTCGAATGAATTAACACACCTGTGACCATACACTTTATATAATCACAAATCTCTTCAGTTCCTTATTTCCGAGAAAAAAAAAGATGAGAGCTTGTATGTTATGTATTACATAGGTACATACCTAAATGTTATCATATTGAAGAAAATTATTTTTAGGATTCATTAATTCATTCGAAATTGCAAGTTATTAAATTGGATACAATAAAGATGACAGTGAAAGGGTAAGTGAAAAAAAAACCTGAAACGAAAGTGAATAACTTGTTTCAAAGAACATTGCGAAAAAAGGTCGTTGCGCTCCAAATTAATTTTGACGGGGGTGTGGCGGTTTCTTCTACCATTTCTTTATTCTTATAAAACAAACTATTTTTTTTAAGGTTCTACCCCTAGAGAATACCTTGTGATGGAAGACGAAATGGAGTAAACCGATATTACTAATGACGTAACAAAAAGTACGGAACAAATTCTAGTAAGGAAGGAAATAAATGTAGAAATCTTTTGATTTGACTACCTTTTGACTATTTTATGTTTTTAGAAAAAATATTTTTAGATAACTATTATTATCAGTGTACACGCTGTAAGGTTTGGAGGTGTGAAAGTGCACACCGAACTTTCTAATTAAAAAAACATAAAAATAAATATTTTGGTATAAATACAATCAAGCATTTAGCCATTATCATAAAAATCAAAATGTTTTTGTCAAGGATGCAAGAAGGGTGAGCTATGTATTTGCAAGATACTCTTAATAATTTTTCTAATATTTGTTGATTCTATATAAATTTAGATTGCACATGCGACTCTCTAAAGTACCTTGATAACTGCCCTTGTGATCGGATTTGTAGCAAATCAGGAAGAAAGGACAATTATTGTAAAAAGAAGTAAGCTCTCTGCTAGTTTAAGTATAAATAAACATAGATAAATGAAGCCTCTTCAAATGCTTATATATGGCTGTGAAAACTAATAAAGAATATCTGTACAATCCTTAAGAATCTGTTTAAATTGCGAAAAGATAAGTCACCACACCCTGGCCATTAAGAATCACTTCGATGTTGGATGTAATTTTATGCGTCCAGCGTCCATTTTCAGAACAGTCCCATCTCTGTTGGTACAAATACAAATACAAATTTTTGGCGCGACAGGTCAATGGGACCCAGGGCCTGGCTTCTCGCAACCACTTGTGCTGTGCGTGTTATATTCTTCACACGAATGGAAGGGGCCTACTGTTTAATGCCGGCTCCGAACGGCAGTTATTTGTTTTGAGAAGCTTTTTCATGACAGTTTTACTCTCGGATGTTTGTCAGACGCTCGCGAGAGGTGGGGCCGTGAAAGAAATTTTAGGTGTTGTTTGGGGATTGAACTTGGAACCCATCGCTCCGTAGTCCAACGCACTAACCACTTGAGCCACGGCGCCCTGTTGGTAATTCTTAAAAATGTTCACTATTGATGGAGTCTGGCTGTCGATTGGCGTTGTCGTTAATGTCTCCGTTGGTCTTCTGGCGAGGTACTTCTCTTGTGCTTCTTGTAACAGTTGGACAACTGGCACCATGTCAGCCACAACAGTCGCTATTTTATAAGTCTTTGTTCGGGGAAAGCACTACTTACTCTCAGAGCATTGATTCGGATTCGGTTCTTCTATACGTTTTCCCATAAAAGTTGGCCATATTTGGGACCCATACGGAATTATTGAAGACGCGACTTTTGCTAGCAGCTGTCTTCTCTTATATCGCGGCCCACCCATATTTGGCATTATTCTTACCAGAACCGCGGTTGACTATGCTGCCTTGTCGACTGCGTACTGTAGGTGTTGGTTGAAGTTAAGCCGTGGATCTATGACTATACCAAGGTGCTTCAAAGTCGTCGACGGTTACGTTTATAGTTTCTATTACTTTTCTACTGCTTATAGGTACTACCTCCGTTTTTTCTTCCGAGAGCTTTAGGACCATGCTTGTTAGCCAGTCTTGAACAATTCTGATAGCTGCATTGCAGTCCTGCTCCACTTTTTCTAGGAGTTTTGCCACTACCACGATGGCTATTTCGTCACCAAATCCAAATATTTTGGATGATTCCAGGATTCGCAGTCGAAGAACATTATCGTACATAAGGTTCCAAAGTGGTGGACTCAACACAGAGCTTTGAGGGACGTCACCTTTCAGTATGTAGCGCTTTCTTCCATAATCAGTGTTGTAAAACATTACTCTGTTGCGGAAGTAGTCAATCAGAATCTTTTAAAGGTATTCCGGCACTCTTATGACGGTGAGTGACTGTACGATATTCCTCCAGTTCGCAGTATTAAACGCATTTGTGACATCTAGTGTGATAATAGCGCAGTGCTTCTTACTGCTGCGCTTCCATCGTTTTCCTTGGATGGTTTCTCTCGCTGTGCTGAAGAAGGTTTTATTAATAGCGGCGATTGGAGAGCGCACCTTTCGAAAACTATATTAGTGATCTGCGAGTCCATTATGAGACATTTTGCGGGTATGTACCTATGCACATATCTCGGTAGTTGTTACAAAACATTGGATCGCCCTAATTATAGGTTACCATCTAAATTCTTAGGAATCGTGGAAGGTATGTATTTTGGTATAACTCCTTAACCAAAAAGATGGCATAAGAAGCTGATGTTGCATGTATTTTGTGGAGGAATTATACCCACCTCACTGTATGAATATCTTCCCCGATTCCTAAGAATTTAGGTGATAAACCATCTGATCCTGCGGCCTTGTTGTTCTTAAGTTATTGTAAAATAAAGCGAATGCTTCTATTTCCTACGACTTGATTGGCTGGAGGTGGGTATTTTTCGGGCCTTATTATTCCATAATTCCCTGTATAAAGTGGCATAATTTCAAGAGCTGTCTTGATGAGGTTCCGCTACAGATTCGAAGCTATGGCTAGTTTACTAACCTTTCTTGCATCCTTGGCAGACCATTTTCGTGTGTAAGAAGAGTGTTATGTTTGAGATACATACTTTTGTTTTAATAGTCATTATCAAAAAACGTGCCCCACCTCACTGTATGAATGGTTGACGTCTTGGTATTGGACAGTTTAGTAGATAAATTAGCAGATTAGCATTGTTAGGTACACTAGATAGCAAAACATCAACTCCGAAAAGTCAATATTTTCTTATTAGATACATGGGCCAGTCATGCAACCATTCCACCAATTGATTTGATTTTAATGCTCAAGCAATACAGATAACCATTTTTACATTAAATGTAAAGAACAACGACCTTTCCCAAGAGCATTGTAACAAGTTTTTCGTTTCAAGTATCTGTAGCCTTACGTCACTTTTTATTGTCATTTTAATAATTAAGATGCTCAAAAATAAATCTGAATATTTTTTAAGTGAAAAAGTTTATGTAATACAACGTTAAAGCTTTTTGTTTATTTTTGGATTTAAAGGAAATGCATTATTATATAAAATGATGTTACAGAGCAATGTAAATTCATTCGACAATCGACGCTCAATCAAGTAACTTGAAACCTCTAACACATTACATTTACAATGAACTGCAAGGTTTGTAGAAATATTCTTGTTAAAGCTAAAGTTATTTATTAACAATTTCCTTATTTATTCAGGTTATCTTCTGTATCTTTTCTATCGTGGTATCAATCTTCTTCACTCCACTAGTGATGTCTGCAGTTCTTATTCCAGCGATTAAGCCAGCAGCTATAGGAGTACTTACAAATGTAAATGGAAGACCACAGATTGATGTTGTACGATCGGTGATCACAGCACGACCAATTCAAGTGTAAATTACTTTAAGGAATGACTGTCTATATATTTTGATATTTATTTATTAAATAATTTTTTTATTTTTAAACAAAAATTGGCATTTTCTTATTTGATTATATAAATGTCACAGGATGGTACTAAATTGTTTGATAGATATCTACCACAGTACACATATATGTATAAAAGTAATATATTGGTCACGTTCAAAATGGCGGCTATTGTGACCCCTTTTTCGGACAATTAATTTTTAATTTTAATTGTTTGAAAATACTGACAATTTAATCAAAACCAGAACAAATTTATTTTAAATATACTAACCACTTTCACTTGGGGTCACAATTGCCGACATTTTTCGATTTTTTGACATATGTACAGAACGAAACGAAAATTTTTGCCCGGAATATTATACCTTATATATATGTACGTTGGATATCTACAACATGAACTAATTATTATTTACAAGTCAGGGGCAGAGGTGTCATTTTGCTGTCATTTTGCGAAGTGTGAGAGTAGTACAATCTTGGGTAAAATGGTAGTATTTTCAACAAAATGGTGGTACATATCGTTTACAATAGTGAGTAAGGAAGCCTGCTTTCAAGGCCGTCTTACCTCTGATAGACCAGATCCAATCAATCCTAGGTAAATGAAATGAAAACAAAAAGAAAAACTCCAATCCAAAAAGTAGGCGTGTCTATAGAGAATGTATGTGGGAATTGTATGTAGACAATATGACTACCTAAATATTTGGCCTTAACGCAATTTTTCGATTTTAAGTATAACAGTCAAGTTATGAAAAAGTGGGTGTGGTAATTGACGGATTTTATAATTTTTCATACTTGTATTAGATCTTTTTTCAAAAGTCCAGATATGAAATTTCATCCTAATAGGTGAAAACTTAAGGCCCAAAAAGTGGTGTTATACGGATGGAAGGATATGGCTAAATCGTATTGGCTATTACTGCTGACCATTCCTCTATGTTACCAACTATAAATCAAACTTAATATTCCAGTTTGAGGTTCCAATTCCAGTTTGTTATGAATTAAAAGAAAGCAACACTCTGCTGTGTTCTCAATAGTTTGATGATGTTTCAAATGTGGTTGTCAAAATTAATCGTGAGCATCTCTATGCTACTCTATGAAGCAAATGACCCATATAACCCAGCATCATCGTCTCGAATTGTATAATTGATCCGATTCAATGGAAAACATGGAGTTTAATACAAAGTGACAGCGGATAGTTGGAGTGCTCATTACCAATCAATCATTTGTCTGATAAGAGAGTTGATGTACAGGATCATCCACTGTACCTATTTATTTAATACTGACAATACATTCTAAGCAAAAGTAAAGAACTACTTCTATTAAAAATCGATCAGTTTGTTTATTATACTGATCGTCTGGATACATGCATGCTCTACAAAACATTGATCCTGCCAGATCTACTCTACTGAGCTGAACGATAAACAGAAAACCAGAGTCAATATTGACCATTTTCGAGAGAAAAATTCTTAGTCGAATATTTAGAGAAAACATATCTACTACATTGACTCGGCGACATCGAGCTAATAGGCAATAATGCTCTAGGAAAGAGGATCTTCGAATCATATACCCCAGACGACAAGAAAGACGACTCTATTTAAAGGATCAAACAGGAGTGAAAGGCTGCAGAGACTCTTCACGGATCGGGAGCCCGTTGAGTAAGTAAGTAACTGGTCTTGTGGAACTTTCGGTGCTGAAGCAGTGGCAATTTGGCACTTCTGTCGTAACAGATTCTCATAATCTGCTCTTGGGAATTCAGTTTTCAGCTCCATTGCGCTGAAGATGATCAGATATTTCGGTCGCCAGAGTCGCTGATTTCAGCATCTTAACCGATAACCAATGTCGATATTCATCGCGCAGCGCGGTCTTTTAAAAGGTTTTGTAATAGGCACGTAACATTTTTGTCTGTTAATACTAATGCACCCTTAAACTGTTTTTATAATCTGTCAATGTCAAAACGTCAGACAAGGTTTACATTTTTATCATAGTGTAGTTCACGAACGAGCAACGATTAGAAATTATTAAAAATTACTACCGAAATTCTAAGTCGGTCGGTGGTCGCAACTTTATGAGCGCTTACTCCAATTTTCAAAGTTGTAAATTCGAGTCAACATATGTATTCACTATTCAATGTTCCTGTGTCAGTGAGACAACGCACCAGTGGAAGTACTACAAATATCGCAGCTTCAGTTCAAAATGATCCAAACAAGTCCCAGGTTGTTCACAGAAATTGGGAATCCCTCAGTCCATATTGTGGCGAATTTTGCATAAAGGTCTTGGTCTACACTCTTACAAGATGAAATTAACTCAAGAACTGGGGCCTCTTGATCATTTGAAGCGCCAAAATTTCTCCGATTGGACTCTGTAAAAGTTTGAAGAAAATCCTGAACTTCATCGAAAAATCATCTTCAACAATGAAGCTTATTTTTGGATTGGACAGCAACAAACCCACATGTGCTTCGAGAGACTCTATTGCATCCACAAAATTTTGCATCGTCGATGAAAATAATCGCCAATTGAGTTCGCTAAAGTGCTATGTTGGAAGACTATTTTTGGCCAGAATTGGATGGACTCGACATCTCTGATATGTGGATCCAAGAAGATGGGGCCACATGTCATAAAGCTGGTAAAACAATTGGTCTATTGAAGGGGAAGTTCGCTAATGGTGTATTTTCTAGAAATAGTCCGGTCGAATGGCCACCCCACTCATGCGCTTTAATGCCGTTGGCTTTCTTTTTACGGGGTTACGTTAGGTCAATGGTTGGTTCAACAAGCCAACAACGCTAGAAAAGTTCAGGAATAGGCAACGTTTCAGGCGATATGTGTGGAAGAGTGGTGAAAAATTGGCTCCAAAGAATGGATCGCTGCAAACGGGCACGCGGTGGTCATATGAACAGGATCGAATTTCGGACTTAAATATAATAAGTCTACTATAGGTGGAATAATTTTCAGTCCGATATCTCAATTACTCTGTGTTATATTTAAATACAAAATTGTTATGACCTTATTGAAAAACCCTTTAGAACTAGGTTGTTGGTCTGCAAAGCCATACGATCACATCAACATTTTCAATTCGGCATTAAGAGCTTCTGGTGTCGACTTTAACTGATCATTTCACTTCCAGTGTGATTTCACAGTAGGATAGCTTACTAGTTAGGTACTAAGACATAACGCTTTACCCATTCGCAACATGGCCCTTTTTATTGATACCACTTATTCTAACTTTGTGGAATAGTGTACAGAAGGTATCAGGTAACTGGCAGATAGAAATAATAAAGGCTAACCAATTGGCAAAGTGGGATTTAGCCTCTGACAAATCCCTTATGTAGGTGATTTCCATTCCATTGGGATCTATGGTATGAATAATTTCACACTTTTTATAAAAATCCATCGACCTTCAGAGAAATATTCGGGCAGAAGTATGTACAATGAACGTTTACGTCAAAGCTAGTATTCTTAGACTTAGGGACCTATGCAAACTTGGAAAAGAACTTATAAGTGAATTGTGCTCATGAATGTCAGGAAATTAGTAGTTCAAAATAGAAATGAGTAGTACAAGGTGTCCAATCGGATATGAACCAACTGGATAACGTGGGAATATTAAGAAGGGCCCCAGTTCAACGTTTCCCCTTAAGTCTTCTAACTCATTGAAGCAACATTGACTGACTCTTCTCTAAGCTAAAGTTGGATGCACTGAAAGCAGTTAAACTATTTCATTTCCTATCGTAGAATCCTTAGAGCATTGGAAGATTACAAAATAAAACCAAATGTTTGCAATATCAGTTTGTATTCAGCCTTTTATCATCGATCATCAATCATGTTTCCTTTATTTCTTCAACAGAGTGGAGTACACACTTGGTGCAGAGTACAAAGCTGGAGCAGCATAGGAAGATCTGACTAAGTGTCCATCCAGACCAAGACCAAGATCAAGACCAACACCAAGACCCAAACCAGCACGGCTGTAGACAGTTGGAGCAGCTAATCTTGCGGAGTATGTCGTTGGATATCCAGAAATGGTGGAGTATGCCAAAGGAGCAGAGCGGTAACCATACGATAGTGGAGCTATTCCAGCTGAGTAGCTGATAGCACTAGGAACACCAACAAGTCCAGCTTGGGCAGCGGCAAAGCAGAGAACGAGGCACAAAAGGAACTGAAAATTTATAAATTCGGTTAGATGTTATGTACTTCCTTTTTGTTTGAATGCAAGGAGCTTACTTTCATGATGGCTTTTTGGTTGTTTTTGTTAGACAGTTGAATTGTCACTGATTTGTTGATGTCGTTGTATGACAATTTATACTTTCAAGTAATGTAGCACACACTTGTTATAAATTTGAGAACAACAGCGTTTATACCAGTTTAAATAGGTAGCTCTTATGCGATTGGTAACCTGTTGTCTATCAAAAGATAGATAAGTCTTGACCTAACCGTCGAGATCCATCAAAAAGCGTGCAGCAAAATGAGTAGATGAACAAAATGATGATATGCATGAAAATAACAGCAGACTATGCATTGTTATCAAATTCCAGAACATAAAGAGCTCTACTCTTGGTAATTAAGCGCCAAGTATGTTGTGGTAGTTATTTGAAAAAATGTGTAAGTCCGGATTGTACACCAACGTTTACTGTGTTCTCTGTTTACATTACATTAAATCTATTGTTGACAAATCATACGCCTAATTAACGCAATGTACACTGGGATATATGTACGTATATTAACACTTATGTCGATTACAACCGGCAGTCAGTATTCAAACAATAAACAGGTTACCAAAATTTAGATAATCCAACCGGTAACAAATGTACAATGCACTTTAAGAAAAATAGTATAAAATGGTATACCATTGGCAGAAATATATCATTGACAACTCTGCTGTCTGTAAACAATAAACCAAAAGCCATCATGAAAGTAAGCTCCTCGCATTCAAGCAAAAAGAAAGTACAAAACATTTAACCGAATTTTTAAATTTTCAGTTCCTTTTGTGCCTCGTTCTCTGCTTTGCCGCTGCCCAAGCTGGACTTGTTGGTGTTCCTAGTGCTATCAGCTACTCAGCTGGAATAGCTCCACTATCGTATGGTTACCGCTCTGCTCCTTTGGCATACTCCACCATTTCTGGATATCCAACGACATACTCCGCAAGATTAGCTGCTCCAACTGTCTACAGCCGTGCTGGTTTGGGTCTTGGTGTTGGTCTTGATCTTGGTCTTGGTCTGGATGGACACTTAGTCAGATCTACTTATGCTGCTCCAGCTTTGTACTCTGCCCCAAGTGTGTACTCCACTCTGTTGAAGAAGTAAAGGAAGCACGATTGGAAATTGATTGACGAATAAAGACTAAATGAACATTTATAAGCAAAAATCTTGGTTTCATTTTGCAAAAATTCATCAAATGAATCTTTTTCTTAGAGTTGCAGTTAAAGTGAAAATTTAAGACATGGGAACAGGGATGTATATTACGACACGGAATTGTTGATGATTTAGCAAGTACAGGACTCAAACTGTGAGGAGTTCTTTTATAAAATAATTGGAAGCTACAAATTAATTCCCTTCACTTGCAAATTAAGAGACAATTAGATCGAGGAACTATGGTGGAATATCGCCAAGGGAATCAATCATATTTTTAAGTTAGGTTTAACTTCATTCTACATCAAATGTTCAGCGTATTCAGCTCTACGTATGCTTCGTTAGTTTAATATCAAATAGTTATCCAATATGCACCACGTGGATGTGAAGATGCGACATTGCGCAGTCAAAAGGTTTATTTACATGAAGTAGTGTAAGACTCCTTAAATGATACCTCGATCAAGCATTCAATATCCTCCGCATAACTCAGCTGGCCTGACTTCAAATGTCTTGGCATGACAGTGTGTTTTCTTGGAGTGTTTTCGAGCTGCACTATGCAAAATGAATTTTCAAGTTTTGTTGAATATTTTTCCGTCATCATATTGTTGAGCTCAAGGCAAGGAATCATATGGCTTGGCTGTCGATAAAACATGATAAGTTTCAACTTAGACTCTTTGTCTGTCTTCTACAAGATTTGACTTTTTAGTGCATATATATGTACGTATGTACATACCGATGAGTGTATTACAGAACGATTTCAAACATTCGCATAATATGCTGAATAAGTGTTTTTTTTTATGGATACAAGGACTATGTTTTCGTAAACTGGAGTTAGTCAGTAATTAGGTCCATAGAATGGTATTGACCAACAGTTTAATGCTTCACCTAAAGGGTTTTTTTTGATACGCTTTTCACGATGCTTGCTCACAGATGTTTGTCAGACTTTCGCGAGAAGTTGAGTGTGAAAAAACTTTAGCATTGAAGGGAATCTAACCTTGAATTCCCACTCAACCACGGTGGCCGCCAGTAAGGTTGAAAGTTGAGTGGAATCTTCCAAACTATTTCAAAACCCAAACGACTGCCTTGGAATTATGTGATGCAACAGCTTTCAATACATAGGCCAATAGAGACAATATTACAACACTAAAATGGCAAAAACTGGCAATCAACCTTCCGACTTAGGCTTTGTGGTCATCAACACCTTATCGCTGGCAGTTGACTAAAGATTCATTGTCAGAACTTCTGAGAGAAATAATTGAAAGGCTTGGGTACTTTTCACTGCGATGGCTGGATCTACATGAATAGATGCTTAAAGACTACAGCTTTATGCTCATTCTATGGAAAGAAATTGATTAAGCCTAGTCCCAATGATGTTTTAGTCCCAGGTAGCATTATTACTGGACATTATGCCATTAGTATTCATGTAGAATATTTTCAAGTTTCAAATCGAAAAAGACATTGAATCTGTCCATCGTTTCTCCTGCCTTCGACTTCCTGAGACTCGTTCGCTTTATCTTTTTAGATTCCTTTGGAAATCCAAGACGAGACGTAAATAATTGACCAAACTAATAATCTATGTGAACAGACACTCCATTATATATCTGTACCTACAAGTTCTAGTAATTTGAATAAAAAAAGTGTAATTTTAGGCACATTAAGATCCCAAAGTGTTCCAAGTTTCCGAAAGAATCTACATGTCAAAACCCTTTCCATAGTAAATAGACGAAACCTTATTTTCATGAGTGTCTTGCCTTATCCGACTTTTTTAAATCAGTACCATGAGTTTGAATGCAGGTTCCCAATGCTGTACACAATACAATGTAAACGCGCTTGAGGCTATTTACATTTTAACGATCAACTAGTCTTACAAGAGTCCAATTCTTGTTCCCTCTAATTAATTGAACAAAACATTACATCTGGTTTGAGAACTTAATTACTTCTAATCAATTAGCAAGCAATTTGAGTTTCTTCCAAGTATAGAAACTTGTAATAAGAATTCAGTCATCAGATTTATTTCAAATCTTATCATATCATGCTGCACTGAGCAGGTCATTAGAATCTAGGACCCAAACTGGTAGACCAGTTGCTTACAAGTTCGTTTATTTTTTGACTATAAAAACCACGCCATCGACTTCACCAAATCAGTATCAACCTGTCTGTGTTTAAATCAAAGCCATAATGAAAGTAAGATCCTTTCCATCAAGCAAACTACATATCCGTAGATTCTAAGCGAATTTTTTTAAATTTCAGTTCCTTTTGTGTCTTGCTCTCTGCCTTGTAGCTGCTCAAGCTTCGCACATTAAAACCAAATCTGTTACTTATTCAGCTGGGGTGGTTCCAGTACCAGTACCAGTACCAGCTCCAGTAGTGTACACCGCACCGGCGACGACATTGACTCATACCGCAGAAGTAGTTGCTCCAGCTGCTCATGGTTCTGTTGGCGTGGGTATTGGTGGTCACTTTGTAGGTGCTGCCTATGCTGCTCCGGTTGTTGCTGCTGCAAGTGTACATACCACTGTTTTAAAGAAAGAAATAACCCTAGGATAAGTGAAGGATATGGCGAATTGTATCCGTTTGCAATGATATGAAAGATTGCAATAAATAAATATTAAATAATAAACTATTTCATGGCAAAGAAGCTATTTTTCATATATGGAACGAGTATGACAGCTGCTTTTCATAGGTTCGTAGGAATGGCTATGTGCATTTAATGAATAAGCCCCACAGCTTGCCTTTCAACTTTTATTCTAATATTTGTACATATATCCTTGCATTTTGATTTTATTCAAATTTTACTAACAACCAGGACCCATTGTGAAGTACCGAAAAACGACTCCCTTTCGGTTCACAACTTGTTGTCTTATAGAATTAATGGCTAGCTTGGAGTCCCTTTTAGTCTTTTTATGAAGAGTTGGGTAAGATCTCTGACCGCAGAACATCTGCTTCGTAAGAGCTTTTAAAATGAAAACCAAACATATGAACCAAAAGAATTGCTTAAGGTACATAATCCTCCTCTCATTTCCAATTACTCCAGAGTTCAGTATTTCTTCAATAGAGAGGTGTTTACTTTAAGAGCAGAGTCTACTGTCAGCAGGATCATAATTGGGGGAAACTACTTCAGCCGAGAAAGTAGTTGTAGTGGCCATAGTTTTAAACGCCCTAAACAATTAAGAATTTATAACCCAAGGTTATGACTTAATCCTCACAATAAAAGTTAAAGAAGAATCCAGTATTACTGAATAAATACAAAATAGCCTAACCAAAATAAATGACTGATCCTAAGAGCAGAGTTCAAAACCTTCAAATGCTATCTCTGGATGGCTCTAAAACTGATTTGTCAAAAGAAACAATACATAATTCTAGGTTTAAAAACTTAATAGGAAATCTCATCTAGATAGAACCTTTTAAACGCGACCAAAGCCTTCTGTTCTAGACTTTTCCTTGTGAGAAATTACTCTACTCTGGCTGAGCGAACCACTGACTTCGCCGCTCCGCTAAGGGTATCTCTAAAACATACAAATAGACGCCTATAAGCAGGTCTGATATTTTTAGGTTTGGGGTGACTGGCTCACTTCGTTCACTAACAGGATTTCACCCTTTTCTCCGCAGGGCTTAGCGACTCACACAATCGTTCCGTTCGTTCCGCTAAGGAAGAACCCCAGAAACTCATGAAATATTACAGAAATTGAAGAAAATTCATCTATTGTTAAATAGGAAATTACTCCACCGAAATTTAATGTTTAACGATTTCCCACTTCTAGTGGAACTAATTTCCCACTAGAGTAAATTTTCATGCGGAGTAATTTCCCTGCACCGTGTAGACGAGTGCAATGCATACCTGACCGACTACTGTACTGGAAGTCTTCCAAGAATGCGGCTGCAAGCGTCGCATCTCTCATCCTATTCAACAACTAAAACATTAACTTAATTGGACATATGAAGATCCTGGAAAAAATCCCGCTCCTATGCATCTCGGAATTTATGTCGAGAAAAATCAATCTAAATCACTCATTTAAAGTTCTCTTCCCCAGTAGAATTTTTGGCATAATCCTCAAATCCTTCAACACTCTAACTGGTACACCAACGGTTCAAAAATGAAAATGGGGTAGGAGCTGGAATTTTCTTCCAGAATTGGAATTTTCTTTCCACTGAGTCGGAGAATGCATAAGAAGAAGCCTCCGAGGATTTTACCTTATTAATCTATCAGATAGCCAAGCACCCCTACAAGCTCTAGAGTCCTTTAAATTTTAGTCTAACATGCTTCGAAAATCTTCTGGAGTTTGCTGTATACAATAAAATCCCAATAATCTGGGACAATGCTCAGAAAGGTAGCCCTAGTAATAAAGTTGACTCAAACTTTTACTTGTGCTTTTACAGTGTTTATCCCACAGACAAACAAAAATTGGCCAAGATCCATGGGAACTAAAAGAAAAAATCTTTTACTGACATTCTAAGAAATTTATTAATTTCTCAAAATAGCATAACAAACAAACATAACGCTAAGACCTTGACTGACTTTCTAACTCTCTCAAATATCACCCTAATAAAATCAGTATTAGCCAATTGGATATACGTCGACTATGTCTTTAGGATACCACACACATTTTCTGTAAATGACAAGACATTACTCGAACTAGGTTCAAGCATTTTCATAAAGAGTTTACTTCATCGTCCGACATCACCTTTTCCTCAGCTCATTTATGATTTCAGCTACTAGGCAAAGTCATATAAATAGCTTCTCAGACGGATAGCACAAAAGATCACAATGATATTGAAATGCTTTCTGAGGCAAATCAACACTTCACCATATATCGACTTTGAAAAACCATTCTCTAGCATTATTCCAAGTAGAGAAGGGTGAGTAATCAAGAAACCAACAAAAGACAAATCTACATATATCTGTCTATACAAACGGTTCAAAGATGGATATTAGAACGGAAGCCGGTATATTTTCCATGAAACTAAACAGCAGTGTCTTTCAACCGGAGGTCCTGGCAGTGACAAAGCCAGCCTGCATGATATCAATGATGACAATACCCAAGGAATGACCATTTTTTTGACAGTTTGGCGGTTATTAAAACAATTTTTGCTACAGAACTCAAGCCCAAACTAGTCCAACGCTGTCGCGAAGAACTCAAGGTTCTTGGCTCACAGCGCAATATAAATCTCTGCTGGGTCCCAAGGATATAACCGGGAATGAGGTAGTTGACGAACTTGCAAGAAAAGGGTCTGCAATGGACCAAAATCAAGCACTTTAATGGTTCAAGCCTCCACTCTTAAAGGAAAATTCTGTCAATGTTAGTTGGTGACCTCACTGGCCATACTCTTCTAAGTAGCTGGAGAATGAAACTTAAATTCGATGATGACAACATATGAAGAGGATGGGTTGACGAATGAGTTTATATTACTTCCAGGACTTACAAGAACTATCTGATGTCTCAGTTTACAATCTTTCCATGTTTCATGTCCATGAGGACATCACTATGGACCCTATTCAATAACAAGCAGTAAGAAAATAACCAGAAAAACCCAGTATAGGAATTGGGCATCAAAATGGGTCCACAAGTTGGAGCGTTACTCCCTCATCAACCCACTCACCTACCTAACTATCTGAGGAAAATCATCACCCGGAATACCGCAAAAAGTTAAAAGGAACTAACTCTCCTCACTCTCATGACTAACTCTCATGACCTTTCGGTATAGTTTAGATACAAAAAAAAAAAAATTATAACTAATTGACTGACATCAACACATCTGTAGATAATTTTTAATTATGAATAATCAGTGGATTTGAGAATACAATATTTGGTTGTATACCAGTTTCGATTAGTAGGTGCTAGTAATGACCTGTTGGCTATCGTAAGCTAGTGGACAATTGAGTTTTCATTAAACTTGAATCACTTAAGGCAAAAACAGGAAACAGTAAGACTAGGAGCTATAGCATTCAATGAACTTTTTAGATTGTCCATCAATTGAAATCGAGTGTATTACTGTCATATCTAAGCAATTCAGGTTTCTTATTTGAGACAGCAATAATTTACTAATTAATGCAAGGCGAACTACACTCCATCTTTTTCTGGGTCTCATCTAAGAGATCGGCTTTTTTCTATCAGTTGTAGCATATCGGTGCGTGCTGTGGCAGAGTGGTTAGTAAGTGCGAACATTGAACGAGTGGGTTGAGGTTCGATTCTCGGAAATCACCCAAAAAATGTAAGGGCTAAATATTTCGAGTACTTTTAATTAAAACCCGAGTGGAAATCCGATCATGGAAAACTTCAATCTTAATCATTTACTTTCACATAATTTTTCAAAATATTTTATAGAGTATAGAAGTTAGGCTTCGTTTGATGGCTTTAAAGGTTTTTCTTTGAGGCTATGTCACGTCAATGAATTGTGCCACTAAGCCCAAGATTTTAGACAACGTTAGAACTAACATCGAACGCCAAATTGCTGGCTCATTTCCTCGTGCAGGCGTTTTCGTAAAGGATATATGGATGATATTATATTTCATAATTAATGTCATTGGTTAGTTCAGATCGGCCCTCGAATGCACTTAGACCAGAGGAGGTCCATTGTGCTGCCGATGTGTAAGGTGGGTAGGTTACCCTCTTACTCTGGGAACCATCCATTCTTTCGTATGAAGGAGCTAATCTTAGCCGTGCAGGCGTTGTTGAGATCATGTAAATCATTGATCATAGCGTAATTTTCCTAGTGTTGGCGAGCGCAGGGCACGTGCACATGAGGTGACTGATGGTCTCCTCTTCCTTTTCATCCATACAGAAGTCGTTGTAGGGATGCCCAATCTTTGGGCATGTCTTCCTATAGCGCAGTGTCCAGTGAGGGTGTTAACTATCTTGAGGAGGGTTCTTCTCTTATGTTTTAGGAGTCCAATGACCTGGACCTGGTTTTATTTAAAATTGGCTTAGCGGTGTGACATTGGTCGAGTTGCTGCCAACTATGGTTAGCCTCTTCCTCCGCGTCAGCGTTAATGAGGTATTTAGCATAAGACGTGGGCGCCTTGATGTCGTTGACGCTTATGCTATTAACACCAGATGAGCCTCACAGTTCCCTGGTATGTCACAGTGACCTGGTACCCAACAAAGGGTGAGGTGATACTGTCCAGATATCTCGTTGAGAGATGCGCGTCAGTCTTTCACTGCCTTGGATCTCATTGTGCTGGATGCAAGGGACTTGACTGCCTGACTGTCGATATATATGAGAATATCCGATGCTGATACTACATGAACTGCCAGCCAGTCAGCTGCTTGACGAATGGCTGTGACTTCGACTTGAAAAACGCTGCAATAGTTTGGAAGGTCAAAAGAAAGGTGAATATCTAGGTCTTCGGAGAAGACTCCAGCACCGACTCCGTCCTCGGTTTTGGACCCATCCCTGAAAATTGACAGCGATTTGTGATGCAGGACAACCCGTTGTGTCCATTCCGTTCTGCCTGGTATTGAGAAATTGTAGCCCAAGTTGAAGTTGTCTTCAGGTGGTCAGGTAATATTCTGGCATGTCCAATGTGTTGCTCCTTCCATTGTTTAGAGCTTCTCAGCCTTATTGCTGAGCATGGTTTGAAGCGCTGCAGTGGGAGAGGTTCTCAGTGTACCAGTAATACTGAGACATGCAACTCGTTGGATATTTTCTAATATTATTAGGTTGGACTTCTTCTCCAGGGCGGGCCACCAGACCAATACTCCATACATTATGATCGGTTTTATTACCGTAGTGTAAAGCCAGTGCATGGTGTTTGGTTGCAGATCCCAAGTGGAGCCTACTGCCTTTTTGCATATATATATGGCAGCCAGGGATTTTCTAGGCCCATTCGACTATGTTTTCTCTCCAAAGAAGCTTGCGGTCAAGCTTTAGGCCTATGTAGATGGCACTATTTGAGAGGATGAAGGGGTGCCTCTTAACTTTGGGAGATTAAAGTCAGGTATTTCATGTTTTCTTGTAAAAGGACCAGCTCAGTCTTCGTCGGATTAACGGAAAGACCACAGCTTTCGGTCCAGCTTGTCAGTTTATTGAGAGTAGACTGCATGACATCGGCCAGTGTCTGCGGGTATTTTCCTGATACTAGTATAGTGACATCGTCAGCATAGGCAATGACTTTGCATCCAGTTTTTTCTATATTTAGAAGGGCTTCGTTAAGCACTAAATTCCATACTAATGGAGACAATACTCCTCCTTGGGGGTACCACGATGTGCTTGTCGTTTGACATGGCTGCTTCCGAAGGACGCAGTGATTACCCTGCTTTTAAGCATATGCACTATAAAGCAGCAGATTGTTTCGCAGATATTGAGCCTACGTAGGGCATTAATCATCGAATATGTTTCTACGTTGTTGAAAGCAATTACTTAATGTCATTAATGATACTTTAAGTTGAAACAAATTTTTTGATATCTTGAACACAGCTGTTTCCACTGTTCTGCTTCAAATCCTCTAGACATAATAGAACTTGCACGTCCCCTATAAACGAACAAAGATATCTGTCGATTAGTTGGTAGTTAAAGTATTCTCATTTGAGCAGGATTACAGCTAAAACCGTTCTTTCGAATAGCTCAAAGTAATATACATATAAGCACTCATATCTTGCTATAATATAATAGATGGTTAACCGAGTTCTGTGAATAGCTTTAAAAAAAACCCCAAGGAGTAAATGATTATCCACTGCATAAGGGTTGAAGCTATTTTAAATATTCGCTGCTTAGTCTTCAAATTAAACCAAATATTCAATATTTCAATATCAGTGTTTATTCATTCAACCTTCAATCATCAATCAAATTCCAATTGTGTTTTCTTTACTTTTTCAACAGAGTAGTGTAAACACTTGGGCTTGAGTATACAGCTGGAGCAGCATAGGCAGATCTAACCAAAGGTCCACCAAGACCAAGACCAAGACCAGCGCCAAGACCAAGACCCAAACCAGCACTGCTGTAGACAGTTGGAGCAGCTAATCCTGCAGAGTATGCAGTTGGATATCCAGCATAGGCGGAGTAGGCCAATGGTGAACTGTAAACAGGTGATACTCCTCCTAGTCCAGCCGAGTAGGTGAGAGCACCGGGAACACCAATAAGTCCAGCTTGAGCAGCGGCGAAGCAAAGAACGAGGCACACGAGGAACTGAAATTCAGAAAATACTGTTAGCCTATATTTCTATTTGAATTCAATGTAAGGAGCTTACTTTCATGATGGCTTTTGGGTTGTTTTTGTTAGACAGTAGAGTTGTCACTGATTTATTGATCTCGATTGTATCACAATTTATAGTCTCAAGTAATGTGTAGCACCCACTCTGACAAATTTGACAACAATAGAATCCATACCAGTTTGATAGTTGTTATACTTTTGGTAACCTGTTGGCTACCACTAGATAAGTGTTGACATACGTTTATGCTCTGATATGGAGTTTGAAATAAAGAAAAGTAAATAAAAAATATAGATTGCTATACAGATAACAGGAAATAAAAGTCAATTATTTCATCCAGTGTTCACCTCTAAAATGATATATTTGTCACATTGAACTTCGAAATGAATTGAAAACTAAACAACTAATGAAAAGGCATCAGCAAGGATATTAGGAAGCCAGTTTGGGGTCGATGTAACATACATGCATACATTTATGTGCGGATTTTATATCAGCCCATGTTATATGTATGTATATACATATGTCTATTAGGACAGCGGCGACAGATCACCTCATGATAATCCGGCAACCGAATCATGTGCAACGCCTTTGTCTCTAATTTGTTCGAATATGTACATAGCGTGGTACACCTCCATTCGCCTAAGATACAAGCCTGAAACGAACGTGCCAATCCGCTTTTTTTTTTTTTTGTTGAATACTCAAACATTACATTGATTCCATTGTGAACAAATCACACGCTTAATTATGGCAATGAATAGGTACATCGATACAAATTAACAATTACTATACTGTCGACGATAGGTACCCAAATAACTACATAAACAGGTTACCGGAACTGTGATATTCTAACCGGTACATAGTGTACTGTGTACTTGAAAAAGAAATAGTATAAATTGGTGTTCCAGTGGCAGAAATGTATCATTGACAACTCTGCTGTCTGTAAACAATAAACCTAAAGTCATCATGAAAGTAAGATCCTTGAACTCAAACCAAATTAAAATTTAGTCTAATAGGATTTTTGAATTTCAGTTCCTCGTGTGCCTCGTTCTTTGCTTCGCCGCTGCTCAAGCTGGACTTATTGGTGTTCCCGGTGCTCTCACCTACTCAGCTGGACTAGGAGGAGTGTCATCTGTTTACAGTTCACCATTGGCCTACTCCGCCTATGCTGGATATCCAACTGCATACTCCGCAGGATTAGCTGCTCCAACTGTCTACAGCAGTGCTGGTTTGGGTCTTGGTCTTGGCGCTGGTCTTGGTCTTGGTCTTGGTGGACCTCTAGTCAGATCTGCCTATGCTGCTCCAGCTGTATACTCAAGCCCAAGTGTTTACACTACTCTGTTGAAAAAGTAAAGAAAACACAATTGGAATTTGATTGATGATTGAAGGACGAATGAATAAAGATTGATATTGAAATGATTTGTTTGCTCTTACTAGTCTGTTACACATAATACGTGGCAAGAAAAAGGTCAAGAAAATATTGATTTTGGGGAAAACCAATCATATATCCCATTTTAGTCAGAAAAGTTGAAGTCTTCAATACCATTAAACCAAGATATGCATATATCGCTATTGTCTACAAGAAACTTGAAACGTTCAAAGGTATATCTACTTTTTCTTCATACCATGTGTTATAATCAAACCATATCGTTTGGGCAGGGACGATTAAGTAATTTACGTTCTTAGTTAAAAGATCTATTCTCATCTGTGGGCAGTGATGTGGTGGACTGTGTCTGTGGTAACTAGTTACTATGTGGTGACTAAACCAACGTTTAGACAGGCTTTCGATGGTTCAGTTCTACTTTATTTCTCAATATTATTGTGGAAGTACCTTAAATATAAGCTTTGACAATAAGATAAACTTCGTACTATAAATGCAGTCGATGTTGAGGATATGAAAAGGGCAATTCTGCAAACTGTATGACGGCGACGATGACCAAAATTCCGCTGTCAGACGATTAACCCATTCAAACTGGACTATGAAAACCAACATTTCCATCTACATTACCTAGATGAAGTTCGATATCGATTTCGATATCTAAGCTAAGATCGAATAAATCTATTGGAGCTTATGGACTGATGGCTAGATATATAAAGAAGTACCAAAAAAAAAAGTTGGTTTTCGAAATTGGAGACAGCTAGCTAACGATCGAGCTGGCTAGGGAAGCATGTTGGTTGAGGTTAACGTCCACCACGGACTGTAGCGCCTCCTATTTAAATAAATAAGTTTAACCCTGTCCAGCGGCCTACATTGATTCATTGGAAGCTTTGAAAAAGAATATTGTACCTCAATCTGGAATCATCGACCAGTGTCCTAGCTCCATAAAATAATATTTAAAAATACTCTAAGCAGAAATATTTCTGTAACAATCATACTCATGCTCTTCCCAGTCACGATGAAATCGAAGCTTTTCCTGTCAAAGCCAAGATGCTTTCAGTAATATTGGATTTTTTCTGATAAAGGTCCACGGAGTGTTAACAACCTTCATGAGTCTGTGGATTCAACGTCGACTTATTCAAATACGTTAACAAGGAACTTACTTTTTATTCTTGATGGTATTAAATTTATTGTGAGGTAAACAACCAAATGGAATGTTCTAACTAGCCAGCCACATCCAGTTTTGAGGATCAAGTTTATTTATCCCACCTTCCATCTGTGGGCGATACCTAAAGTGCGGTGTGTCCTTTTAGGTTGGAGTCGCAAATTGTCTATTCCAGGAGTTGGCATCAGATTGTTTAAATAGATCGACGTCACAATCCGTACTTTTTCGCAGATCGATCACCCGAAGAACTTGCGTCCCAAAGTACCCATGAATGTTTTCATTCCCTTTTGTTAATGTCCAGGACTTTGCTCGCTCATGGCTAAGATTATGTGCGTCTCATAAAGCGCTCCTTTGATGTTTTTACAAAGATCTTGAGGTCTTGATCCTAAGTTTCCAATCGCAGCTCGTCTTTCAAAGGCTAATCGATGTCGCGTGCTTGCTTTTTAAATCTAATACCTCCTTACATCTAACTGAACGAAAATTTAGGGCCGATCTTAACGTACTTTTCCCTGGCTTGACTGTCTTGAATAAAAAGTCAATTAAAATACTATTGAAGCAACTACATACATATCTACGATAACATCAGTCAATCTGACTGTTTGAAAAATTGCTCTGTCAGAACAAAATAAAATACAGAGATAGGTACTGGGAAGGTCACTAGTACAGTTTTATTAAGGTACAATGCAATACATATATAGTAGGACATGATGATTATTCTTATAATTAGGGTGACTGTCTGTGATGTGCGCAGAGAGAGGTACACTTAGACCATTGGACCATTGCCACCAAGCTGCCCGAGTACTAACTCAACCATGCGGAGCTTGAGACAGGGCCGGGCAGGTATAAACCTATCAGGCAGTGTCCAGTAAGGTTACGGACAAGGCAGCGCATGTCTCCATATCGAAAGATAGAAAATTCTGCGGTTGATCTTGCCGATAGCGTTATAGCTGGCACTGCCGTATATACATATTTAAATTCAGCTTTCAAAATGGAATTATTACCTTCTTTTACCTGCTTGTGAGCACTTAACACTTTGAGCGAAGTTCATAGTTCATACATACATATATTGAAAATGTAGACAGGATTCGAATAACATATCACGACAGTTTTAAATCAGGTCCTGAGGACTTGAATGGTTTGAAGCTACTCATGATCCAGCACTGTTTTCAGTGATTACTTAATTTAGGGAGTTGCTGCATAGGGGAGCTACCAAGAAAATGAGTATCTCGTAAGAGATGAATGTACATCTTACTATAGATGGATGGTCCGTTGTGTTATTGAAGAGGATTTTGTTTTTGACGCATGTGCGTTCATTCTTTAGAAATTACAACCACCACTAAGCTTCAAAAATTTCATAAATACAAGTGCCTTGCTATTATAGGGATTATGTGAATCTGCCGCGCCACAGCCCTGGAAGCCAGAGTTGGATACTCTACATGCATTTTGTAAAACGAATTACAATTCGCAATACTACTAGTACTCCAACATACGTAAAAAAGCGTAACATGTAATAGCTTTTTCTCCAACTTTCATGAGCTAGAGATACCCCCGGAATCTCCAACCTTCTACCCAAATCACTTATGTATGTATGTTTGGCAAAAGGTTTCAGATTAAAAGTTCAAGGGACAAAATTGTACTCATGAATCCTGGAATATAGTGTTATCTGCTCCATTTTGTACTTTCCTCACATTAAATAAACAATATTGAATAAAATCAAAAATATCCTTTTCCATTCTTTATTCAACTAATCTAGTCATTTTCAATTATCCCAGGGTGAATTCTTTCTTCACAACAGTGGCGTGTACACTTGGAGCAACGATTATTGGAGCAGCATAGGCAGTACTTACTACATGACCTGTGGTGTATGTCAATGGCACTGGAGCGGCATAGACAGCTGGTGCACGAACTACTCCAGCCGAGTAAGTAGTGTATGGAGCAGCATATGTGACACTGCTTCGAATGAGCGTAGCTTGGGCAGCCGCAAAGCACACAAGGAGACACAAAAGGATCTGAAATATAAGAGTTTAGTTCGATAATATTTCTATTTTGACTCAAATGTCCTTACTTTCATGATGGTGGTATGTTTAAAGACAGGAGAATTGTCACTAATTAATCAACGGCACATGTGTGACATTTTATACTTTCTAATAATTAGTAGTAGGTATTCATCTTTTACAAGAATGGTGTTTGACCAGCTTAGATAAGCACGTGCTCCTCATTTAGTAACTTGTTTCAGTACAGCGAGATAGTAGTAAGTAATGTAAGAAGAATGTAGATTCTTTTAGCAGATGGTGTCGAATTGTAAAAGTCGATGAACTCATGAGTGATAAAACCAACTACTATAGATAGCTTGTTCACCATCGTAATGCGATGGATTACCAGTTTTCAGAGTTTTCAGAGATTTGATTTTCACTAACTATGCCCTGGAGAAGATTACATGTTTTGGTGCCCCAGTGGATATAATTGATAAAAAAGCCTTAGTGACGATACTTGAAATGTGACACATTAAACGATTTAGTTTAAGTTTCTATTTTCGTAATTGAGCAAATTGAGAAGGATCTAAAAGGTCTGGACGGACCGAACTGCTATGGTACATTGTAAGCGATATTACTGGAACCGTGAAAGTGGTTAAAACGTGATAGAAATGCAATCCACGCGCTCCTACTATTATCAACAATTCCTTCCATAAAGTGGTTGCTAATGAAGTATTGCTTTATGACCGACTATAAGAACCAAAACCGGCTAGTAAAACAGAAATAATTCAACCAGAAAGACTCTTGAATAAGAACTGTTGACTATAAATTGTTGTATCATATACACCCATGGATCAGTGACAAGTCAACTGTCAAAGAAATATCAACCAAAATCCATCATGAAAGTATGGCCCTTACAGCCGAGCAACTGTAGAAATAAAATCTAACCAAACTCTCAAATTTCAGTTCCTCTTGTGTCTCGTTCTCTGCTTCGCTGCTGCTCAAGCTGGAATTGGTGTGCCTGGTGCCCTCACATACTCAGCTGAAATAGCTCCACTATCTTATGGTTACAGTTCTCCATTGGCATACTCAGCTTATGCTAGATATCCAGCGACATATACCGCAGGACTAGCTGCACCAACCATCTACAGCAGTGGTAGTTTGGGACTTAATGGTCACCTAGTAAGGGGATCCTACATTGCTCCAACTGTATACTCCGGGCCAAGTTTTTACTCTACTCTGTTGAAGAAGTAAAGACAATGTAAATGGAATTTGATTAACGATTGAATGCTAAATAAAGATACCTATATGCATAGAGGGTGTTTGAGGACACAGCAAAGCTTGAAAGCATCCTTATGTGAGATCATTTTAAACCTATAATGTATATTTATATTTCTGTTTATAATGGCCTCATATGCGTGTGGTTTTGAGCCCTGAAAATATTCCTGAAACACCCTGTATAATGGAAATAACTTACATCCTTGAGTTTGTTCTGCAATCATCAGTTCCAATTTATGAATTCTAATGAAGACTTAAAAATGAATAAGAAATGAAATGAATAATGAAGAAACCATTAAATTCATATGTACTGACCTCGTCAAATTCGACGCTTTACTCTACGCGTCAATATTGTCAAATTGGACTGGGTGTCTAATCATAAAAGCATTTAGCGGAATGAGTTAGAAAATTAGTCCTGCAGTGGACTAACGTTGATTTCCAATTGAAAATACCAATGCTGTCAAATGCGCTAAGAATTTGTGGAAAGAGTGGGCGCCGTGGCTCAAGTGGTTAGTGCGTTGGACTACGGAACGAGGGGTTCCAGGTTCAATACCCAAACAACACCTAAAATTTCTTTCACGGCCCCACCTCTCGCGATCGTCTGACAAACATCCGAGAGTAAAACTGTCATGAAAAAAGCTTCTCAAAAACAAAAAACTGCCGTTCGGATCCGGCATTAAACAGTAGACCCCTTCCATTCTAGTGAAGAATATAACACGCACAGCACGAGTGGTTGTGAGAAGCTAGGCTCTGGATTTTAGCGCCATTTTCTAAAATCAATGCACACGTACTTTAAAATAGATTTCTATATACAGTTTGGTAATTACTAGCCTTGAGACATGACACGCTATTCATGCGAAGAATGTAACACGCACCACAAGAATAGTTATAAGAAGCTAAGCCCTGTTTCCGGAAGGACTTGTTGTGCCAATTTTTGTTCTCTTAAGGATTGCAACAGTTTAGGATAGGCTAATATACATAGCGTACCTGGTATATGTACATCATCGACTGTGGCAACAGACGAGGCTATAAATTATACTGTGGCATAATTCAACACTTTAAAATCGCCTGTTACTGATACTGACTATCTACTGCTACTCTGGACTTCGCATACACTTTCATTCTGACGAAAGGTTACACTGACTTTTATGTCCAAAATGCGCCGTGGCTCAAGTTGTTAGTGCGTCGAATTACGGAGCGAGGGTTTCGAGGGTTTCGGGGTTAAATCCCCAGACATCACCTAAAATTTCTTTCCGGACCCACCTCTCCTGAGCGTCTGACAAGCATTCGATAGTGTAACTGTCATGAAGAAGGTTCTCAAATAAAAATTTGTCCTTCGAACACCGTATTAAACAGTAGGCCCTCTCTTTAGTGTAAAGAATATGACAGTAAAACCCGAATGGTTGTAAGAAGCTAGCCCCTGGATCCCATGGACGTGTTAAACTAATTATTTTGTATTTTTTGTAGACGCTTACTTAGACCTTGTGACCGCTTGTGTGCCTAAGAGCATGTCCAAGTGCCTTTATTTGCTTCAATTTAATGCACCTCTATCCACGTTGACAAGGTTCCTTTTTGACTATTCTGTACCGCGTCTTATGAGGACCTCACGGCATTCGCTCTTGTTGCGTTTGCGGAATCCATTTCATATGTACCTTGTCGGGCAATACAATTATCGTCCTTACGTAGAGTGTGATTAATCCATTCCCTATTTTCGCTTTCACATAAACACATCTATACGTTCACGACCAATTCTATCATAAAGTAGTTAGTAGTTGTAGTTATAGTTTGTAGATACGGACTATGTACACACTATATGTATTATGGTGGCCACTATATAAGGTATGCCCGTAAGGTGACATTTTCTTATCTCTGTTATGGTGCATGGTGCTTGACTCTCTGCTGTACATTCTGTCATCTACGCTCGAGCATATGCGGATAAGAGTGTCATACTTTCTAGTGAGTCATGCCTAGAGACTGTGTATGGTAACACGCAGATGGCCTTAGATACGATCGACATATGGTGCATTAGAAATAGACTTTCCATAAGAGTTCGAAAAACGGAGGTTGTTATGTTTACAAGAACGTAAGTCATGATTGGTGAGACTGAGTCAGTTATAAAGGGCGTCACTATCCAGATCTAAACTGAAACGAAATATAGTAACGATCCTAGACAAAGCATTTGAAATTAAAGACATCCAATGCCCCTTCCATGTTTTGGCAGTCTAGAGGTGTTTTTGACAAAACAGCTTGTCACTGAAAAAAGTCCTGAAAAATATGTATAAGCCTGTATTAAAACCATCTACCTAATGAGGTTTGGTGAATAAAGTTTTCACATAAATCTGGACTACTTACTACATTTGTCCTAAACGGGGCAAATGTTTGTATACTCCTCGCTGGAGTCTTGATAGCGATACCGGAACTTCGGCTGCTGAATAAATTTAAATACACGCCTAGCTCCAATACCAGTCAAAGGACTGGTGCCGAGAGAAACCCGTTCTCACCTCCTCCTCCTTAAAATAAAACTCATTTTCTGAAGTAAAAAGGAACTTTGCGATGAGGTATTTCAAAACATAATCGTCTAAAACGTCGAGGACTATTCTCAACTAAATAATTGGTTTTTCATTAAATAAAATTTAAACTGTTATACTTTAGTCGATAATCCAGTAGATAATCCAAGGAAATCTTTACTTGAACATGCAATGCATTGCGAAATTGACACGTATCTTGCGTCGAAGGAGTGAGTTATTTTTTCCAAAGAGATACACATGCTATGGTTATTTTTTTAAAATGAATTATAAGATATCGGTACGAAGGACATGTGGTTTCAACAGGATGAGGCTACCAGCCGCAAAGTCTTGTCTTGGAGATTAGAATTTATTACAAATTTGTCTACTATAGCAATACAGAGGATACTTTTAATATGTTGAACATATTTAAAAAATTAAGGAAGTATTCTTCTTCTTTTTTTTTTTTATTTAAAAAGAACAAGAAAATCATGGGGTATTCAGTGAGTTGTAGTCCCGATGGAGTTTTCCCAAACAAGTGCTCATTTTCCATCCTTCACTATAGGCCAACAAACTAATATTCGAATGCAATTGCATGCGTTTGAAAGAACTGAGCCATTTAACATCTTACGTCTGTTCAAGTCCTTAATTCATTACAAAATTAAAAAAAAAAAAACTAGCCAGCATTTTTGTCAAGAAATTTGTTACAAAATTTTGTTAAAAGAGCGGCCAGCTGCCAATTTTTCCCAAAAATCTTTCGTTTTCCGAGACTTGATAGAGTTGTAGCATTTCATTTGTTAAAATAGAAATCGAGGCAATCAGTATGACTAAGTTACTCAATTTATTTTTATTGAATGCAAGAGATCTGAAATCGAAACTAAATTCGCGAATAGCGAATAGCGATTGTACATATGACACGTTTTTCTTTGAATGAAACCGACCTTATGACTATCTTCTCAGTTATAAACTAAAACTGTCATATTATCAGACTTATTTTTGTAGTCATGATTTGAAAAATAAAAAAAGGAATTATGAAAATTTTTTTTTTACCAATTTTATTTGTTATCATCGAATACCCGAATTTCTGCTTTCTTGTTTCTATTACCACTTAAAACTACAAATAATAATCAGTGCACTACATTACGATACTTTGTGACCGATGATAAGTACGGAAACAATAAACAGGTTAGTAAAACCGTGATAATATGAATAAAACGCATCACTTAAACAAGAAATAGTATAAATAGATACAACACCCACTTAAATGGATTAGTGACAATTTTGCTGTCTGTAAACAAGAAACTAAATACCATCATGAAAGTAAGATCCTTACATTCAATCGAAACTAAATTATAGTCTAACAGAAAACTCTAATTTCAGTTCCTTCTGTGCTTCGTTCTCTGCTTCGCCGCTGCCCAAGCTGGACTCGTTGGTGTTCCTAGTACTCTCAGCTACTCAGCTGGAATAGCTCCACTATCGTATGGTTACAGCGCTCCTTTGGCTTACTCTGCTTATTCTAGATATCCGGCGAGATACACCACAGGATTTGCTGCTCCAACTGTGTACAGTTCTACTGGTCTGGGTCTTGGGGTTGGTCTTGGTGTTGGTCTTGGTGGACCTTTAGTCAGATCTTCATATGCTGCTCCAGCTGTGTACTCCAGCCCAAGTGTTTATGCCACTCTCTTGAAGAAGTAAAGAAAATATTAATGGAATTTGTTCGTGGACAGGAATTCGATGCATTTATTAAAGGCTCAATAAAAATTGATATATAGAATATTACTGGTCTCCTTTTGTAATTTTTCAACAACATATGAAAGAATAAGCTTGGTAAGTTTAGAAAACACTCCGCAGTAAAAAGAAACTGGTCTTCGACATTCTTGCCTAAAATTTCATCTAAGGCACTGTTGTAGAGTTAGACACTGAACTTATTATGAAAGTATTCTGAATCTCTTAAAGTTCATACAAGATTACTTTCGCTTTCGGAAAGACTATACGTACTAAGTCCAGCAATAATTTTTAAGAGATGAAAGAATTCAAAATGTATGTACATTTTTTCTTTGTTACAATATCTTCAACTTCTGATCCACTAAACTACAATTAATAGTTTTCCACTTTTAATAGAAAAGCTGTGCTTAAACAGATCTTAGCATAGTCAGACAGGACAGTCAAAGACTTAATTATCTATCAGAACTTTTTTTAAGGTTAAGGAATGATGCGAGTATCAGTATATACAAAAACAGCCCTCATTTTTATCACTATTTAAAGTTTTTAAAGTATATTGAAAATCTACCAGTCTAAGCTCCAAATTGACTAGATTTTATTGCTTTTACCCTTGGCGACAAAAGAGGGTGAAAATGGGTCTAAAAAGGGTCTTACATTTACTGCTTAAAAAAAATTAAAAAACCGAAAAAATTTTCCATCAGCTACTTGATGTCCAGCAAATATTTTCTGTCTTCATATCTTTTTGCCTTCAAAAATGGTATGTCTATCTGCCTGTCGTTTTATTAGTAGTTTCCTAATTCCATGCAACTAAGTTGAAGGCATTGTTACGAGAAGGTATCACCTCTTGCGTCGAAAGCCAGATATCAATAAAAGCGATTCATTCTATCGAAATAAAATCTAGGCTTCTAAAGTGCTCTCCTAACCTAACCTAAAACTTCACTCACTGGCCATAATCTTCTAAGGAACCACATAATAAACTTAAACTCAACAATAACAATATGTATAGAGACGGTGCTGATGAAGAGGCTCATGAAGATGCACCTTACTTCCTCTGTCGCTGCCCAAGAATATGTCACTTGAGGAACAGAACACTAAGATATTCAGTCAATGAGATACGGCAAGGTTGTTTACTAACACCACTTTTTTTTTCTAGTTTTTATCAGAAATGTATTTCGGTTAGTATTGATTAAAGAGAGACTATGGCACGACATTCCATCCACAAAATCCGAACGTTTTTGGCAATGTAAATTATTTGACAAACGTCAGAACATATTTCAATTTCTACTTCATGTCTGGTTCATGAAAAGTTCTTTCAATTTCTGTTCACTTCGGAATAGTGTTCGAGTAGGTAGACCACATTAAACTTTACCTGATTTAACCGAATACTTCTGTAGAGGACCGGAGTCGTTCTTTTATATGACTCCTTGTGCCTTGTATTCTTGTTCATTTTAGGACACAACGACAAGATGTAATCCTGGTAGTGCATTGTACTTTCAGTATAGACGACTTTTCTAAAAATATCAGTAACTAGACTCACTTAAATTCTTATACAACCTCTGTTTATTTGAAGCAGATACTCGTCTTTTCATGGCAATGTAAGTAGTGCTATAGGCGTAGCAGCTCAGTTCAATCATTGAGGGCCAATATTTCTGCAGCTAAACCTATCCTGGGAAAAGCGGCAGCTCTTGAATACTGTTAGTGTAAATGTATAGACTATTGATCTTAATTTTTTTTTTCCGTTGGACTACGGAGCAAGGGGTTCCAGGTTCAATCCCCAAACAACACCTAAAATTTCTTTCACGGCCCCACCTCTCGCGAGCGTCTGACAAACATCCGAGAGTAAAACTGTCATGAAAAAAGCTTCTCAAAAACAAAAAACTGCCGTTCGGATCCGGCATTAAACAGTAGGCCCCTTCCATTCGTGTGAAGAATATAACAAGCACAGCACGAGTGGTTGTGAGAAGCTAGGCCCTAGGTCCCATGGACCTGTCGCGCCAAAAATGTGTATTTGTATAAAAAGATATACACTGCAGTTGGAATTGCAATCTATCTAAAGTTGTAGATTGTTTGACCAGTACTGTATAAAATACAGTGTCACCTAAAGACAATCCAAACCTCACAATAAGATCATAAAATCGTTGGTCGAAAACTGTTTTAAAGACACAATGTCCAGTGCTCCATCCCGATAGCCCAGTATACCATTGTTAATACCCCTTCTTGATCCGCTGTTCATAAAAGTACACTTACACCGAAAAGAGCGTTTCCAACTTCAACAGATAGAAGCAATGGCGGGAGACACAGCTGCACTCCCATGATAGCATGAATTGGGGAAATCGTAGGGAAACACTAAGAAAAATCCTGCTGCGTAGCAAAATCTATGATTTTGGCCAAAGGATTTACAAAGGAATTGGGTCCCATGAGGTTGCGTGCCTCGTGCTGGTGTCTTAGAAGAAGACGCACTTATAGCCTTTATTACTCAAACGTGCCTCATGCTATATTGCAGTGCAAACAATGTAAAGGCGTAAGGATCTGTCAGGATGGTCAAGCTGTGTTTAAGGTTTGCTCAAGCCATAAAATAGTTCGACTATGCAAGAACTCTCTCTCATATGATATGACAATGCTTCTCAGTACCTGAAACTGCGTAAGAGCTTACTGCTTGTGAATATATGTATGTTCATAATTCTTCGTGACAAACTTCTCCAGGATGTAGACAAAAAAATACTCTCGGACGTTTGTAAAAAAAAAAAAAAAAACTGCCAATCTTTTAACAGAACAGACTGCAAACAACTTATCGGCGGTCTAAGAAGAAACTAAATTTTTAATAATCATCTCAATATCCTCGCTGCGAGTGATGTACCTGACGCCGGGGGAGAGGATGATGATATGCACTTCAGAGCACTAATTTCATGCTCGGTTGGATCCCTGATCATCAATGCAATGAATCTGCAGATGAACTAGCTAGGGCTGGCTCAGAATCTACGTTCATAGGACCTGAACCCTACTGTCGTGTGAACAACAGCTCTGATTAACGATTGGGAACACAAACTTCCGCTGGCACACTATGAAAATGTCTCGGGACGGAGGCAATCTAAGCGATGATTCAGGCCTTATTCCTACAAAGAAATCCTTAATCTAGACAAAGATAATATTAGTAAGCTGGTGAACTTTCTCACAGGTCACTGTAGTCTGCGATATCACCTTAACTAGCTCAGTCTGTGATCAAAAACGAATCTTCTCAGCACATTCTCTGTGAATTTCCAGAATTACATTCCTAAAGGAGGTGTATTTTCCATAAAGAAATCTGTTTGTCAGAGGAGTTAAAAATTCTGCTGCTAAGGACGTACTATCATTCATAAAGGAGGTGGTGCGACTCACGGTTTAAGCATATCCTAATGTGATACAATAGATCTTTTAAGATCGCAGTGTCAGTCATATGGGCAATGGTCTACAAAAAAAACAAAACATGCTGGTCCTGGCCTTGCTTCTTTTTCAAAGATTCCACGAGAAATGGATAGTAGAATGGATTAGTTGGCAAACAAAAACTGCAACCAGAAATCAGGGATATGCTACTAGTCCGGAACTCATTTATTGTATCCGGTTGGTGTTAATTTTTAAAAATTAATCTTTATATATTGTTTAATACTCGTATCATTACCTGAATGAAAAACTATTTAAATTTGTATCTTAATCTTCACCATTCCAACAACAGGTGTTCTAATTTCATTTCACGTTAGATTAATTCTATTGTCAATAAAAAATCTCACGCAATGTGTAGGTACATCGATAAAAAAAAAATTAATGCGTTCTTTGTATCCGACAATAAGTGCCGAAACAAGAAACAGGTTAGCAAGTCCGTGATAATCTAACCGGTAAGAACTGTATCATTTTGAACAAGAAATAGTATAAATTGCTACAACATTGACAGAAGTAGATCAGTGACAACTCTGCTGTCTGTAAACAATAAACCAAAAACCATCATGAAAGTAAGATCCTTACAATCAAGGCAACTTGTAGTATTCTCTAATACTTAAATTTCAGTTCCTTTTGTGCCTTGTTCTCTGCTTCGCTGCTGCCCAAGCTGGACTTGTTGGTGTTCCCGGTGCTCTCACCTACTCAGCTGGAATAGCTCCACTTTCGTATGGTTACAGTGCTCCATTGGCATACTCCGCCTATTCTGGATACCCAACAACATACTCTGCAGGATTAGCTGCTCCAACTGTCTACAGCAGTGCTGGTTTGGGTCTTGGTCTTGGGGCTGGTCTTGGTCTTGGTCTTGGTGGACCTTTGGTTAGATCTGCCTATGCTGCTCCGGCTGTGTACTCTGCCCCAAGGGTTTACTCCACTTTGTTGAAGAAGTAAAGAACACATGAATGGAATTTGAATGACGTTTAAAGGCTGAATAAAGATTGAGATTAATAATATTTAAATATTTATTCGTTTAATTTTTTGTAAGAAGTAAGTCAAAAGGGAGAAGCTAATAGAAAAGATTTCAGTAAAAGGATGATAGCTTGTGCTCCTGGTGTCCCTTGTGTACCTCATGGACACCGATAGGAGACTCTTTTGTTTCGACTAATTCGTCTCATTGGTCTACAGCAATCTTCTATGCCCGTACATTCAGCATATTTTTACGTTTTATAACAAAAGTACAAAAATAATGCAAAAATATTTAAAAAAGAAATGTGCAACAGTTTATTAGTTATTAATGCATGAACATATTAGTCACATTCAAAGTGTATGACTTGTTCTAATCCGCAACTCAATTTTTGCAGCAATCATCCTTCTTTCCAGTCTTGCAGCAGCAATTACATGACCGATCACAAGGGCAGTTATCGCCACATTTTTGGGAATCGCATTTGCAATCTTCAAAAAAAAAAAACAAAATTGTATTCAAAATTAGTAAGAAATAAACAGAATATTGGAAATAGCTTACCCTTTTGGCATAGTTTACAAACCATTTTTGTAAAATTTCCTTGAAAAATAAGTAAACAGTGATTGAGAATCAAATGTTGTTTTGGAATGATTCGAATCTGGTTACAATCCGATACTTATACTCCGGAGTAAAGTTCTGATAAGAAAGTACGGTGTGCACTTTCACACCCCCAGAGCATACGACTAACGTGTTTTAATCAATCGACGTGTGCACTGATAAGTGCTGTAAACATTGTTGAGTGCGAGGGTATACCTCAATCTGAGATAGTCAGTATCTGATTTCGAAACGTTTGTAGTACAAATGAATCGTAGTTCATGTTTGTACGTACATATGCAGACTACCTTAAATAGAAATTAGTATGAAAGATCGTTTTTTAATACCACGAAGATCTAATGAGAAAAGCACTACAACACCATTTTTGCAACACTAGCACAACATCTATTGCAAAAGTATCTAAATAACGAAAAGAATGTAATACTCCTGAAGAATTAAGCTGTCTTCAGTAAAAGTTACAATAAGAAACCACATTGATGACTTGTCGGCAGGCCTAAGTTTACTACTAATCCTAGACCACAAGAACCAAGTCCGAAAAGTCCAATATATGTAAGTCTTGACGTAGTTCTTGGAGTAGTTCTTGATGCATTATTGAATAATTCAGCTTGGGCAAAGTTCTCTCTATAAACCAATAAAGTACCAAATAAGGCTACAGCGATACAGACACAAAAGAAACCACATCTCACTTCATTCACCGAACGATGATCAGCCTTCATTTGTCAATTGGCCACTGGACTATTGATTGTGAGAATATATCAGCCGCTGGGCAATGCTGACAAACCCAAGGCGATTGACGTTTTTAAAGTTAACTCTGCCCGCATTATTCGTCATATCGGACTCCAATAACATGAAAATTGGCCGTGAAAGAGGCTCTTAAAAACACGCTTTGAAATGGGTGGTCTGATGATTTGAGTCATACGTGAACCCAATGGCACATTCTGAGAGCATGCTGCTCGGATTCTAGATCTTCCCACTAAAGTTTGTATAAAGTTTCTGCACACAGATCGCATTCAACTAGGTTAGGTTAGGTTCGATTGGCATCCAGAATAGGCCCATTGTAATACCACAGGATTTATCGTCCCCAATCTACACATTACAGCAACATGAGCTCATTATAAAACGCTGGAGCCGGCTAATTCTTATGTTAGATAGTTCGCCAAGGTTATCGAAGAAGTACTCTCCCAGATACAGTTTCTTCGAATTGAGACAGCTAGGTGCATAGTCTCTTCCTCATCCATGCAGCTTCTGCAAAATACGGTTTGCCAGGAGACCCAGCCTGAGAGCACGCCTCCTAATGATACAGTGCCCTGTAATGACACCTACTATTGTGCTGATGAAGGATCTCTTAAGTCTTATTAGACTATTGGAGCACTTGAGATCTAGCTTGGGCCAGATCTGTTTCGTAATAGAGTACGTGGTGCAGTTCGACCAGGCAGATTTTGATCGTTGAAAAGATGGTGGATATCGATTCAGATTTCTTGAGTTTTTAAGCTGAAACCACACTGTTAGGGGCCATGTTTTAAGACGTTCAGAAAATATACACTATGGCAGATAAGATCAGTGTTGAGAAGACTAAAATTGGCACTATTTAGGGGGATCTCCTTCCTTATCGGTTACAACCTTAAACTCGAAATAACAAACATTAATAAGTTTTTGAAACCAATTGCTTTATTTAAACATTATAAACATCACCAGATCGTTGATATTATCACATGCGTTACATTTGAAACTGTGATCCTTTATTTCTTCCACAGACTGGTGTAAACACTGGGAGCAGCATATACACCTGGTGCAGCGTATACACTTCGTACGAGTGGAGAAGCTACAGCATTATAGGCAATTGGTGAAGCATATGTCTTCAGAACTGGAGCACCGGCAAGAACCGATGAATAGGCTATTGGAGCACTGTATACAGAAGCAACAGGAGCAGAGTAAGCTACAGCACCTCCCAATCCAATGACACTAGCTTGAGCAGCAGCAAAACAGAGAACAAGGCACAAAAGGAACTGAAATTAAAAAAAAAATTATCTTAATATGTGACCAAGAACATAACTAATTTAACCCTACTTTCATGTTGATTTGATTGATGATTATTAGACAGACGAGTTGTCACTGATTTGATTCGAAGCCCGACTGGTTATTTATACATTTGCTGGTGTCTCAAGTTACACCCCCAAATTAAGGTGCAATACTTCATCATTAATTAAGTGTGAATGCAATAGTAACCAGTTTGGACTACTTCAGTCACAACAATGGATGAACTTGAACCGGTAAATGATTTTTATTAATTATTATCCGTTAATATGCTTTTATTTGCAATTTAAACGTAAATAATCTGCTTTGGAAATTCCTGTTTGTCACATTTGATCATATTTTGTTTTTTTTTTTGACAATGATTTTTGGTGGCATTTTACTTCCTGGTATTACGTTGATAGAGTGAAAGGATAATGTTTGAATTAAAGGATTACAAACAAAAGGCTTAGTCACTAATGAATGAGAAGGTTACTACAAACCTCGGAACAATAGGAAACGGAGCACCAGGAAACATCCTTATGCAGACATCAGACTCCAAGGCCTCGTTACCGTCTCTCAACAAAAAAAAAACTGCAGACAATTTACTGACATCCTGACGGGTCACTCTGCAAGGCTGAAGTGACACTACAGTCTGCGACGCTTATAGAGATCGCATCTTGGTATTGATATAAAAAAAAACTGCCTCAAAACGTACGATGGGTTATTCGGCTTCCTAGGAAAGAAACAGCAGTTCTGTCGTACTTAGTTAAAAGAATAAAATATGATTTGCTTTTTGGCAGTATATTGGATCATCTTAGTCTGCAAAATTTAAGTAAGATCAGACGGAAACTTTAAATATATGCCAAGTTCTCATATGAAAATTTAAGTTACTCAGAGAACGATATGCATTGTCACGTTCCATTTAAAGCACTCAATAAATATGCTTCCAAAAAATCCAGCTAACATCTACCACCTTTTTTTAGAGAAACGAGGATCCTGATTCCGCACTTGTTGTTCTTGGAGGATATTAGTATGTACTTACATATACAACCATTATAGTCTCGCTTTCGAGATATCCTACAAAGCTTGATGCAACTCACGCGCACGATTTCCGATAGTCGTGTTCATACTGAAGCCACTGACATTGATTCTTGTATTTAATTAGAGCATATCGATGACATTTGCATCATTTGACGTTATGTTCACAATCCTTCTCAACTCCGACGTACATCATCCATGGGAAGGCACTGATATAATCAGTGATGCGATAGAACTTGATGGTACACATATGAAGGTCTTACTATCAGCGGCCATAATATCGGCTTAGTTTCTGTATCCAAATGTCACATTGTGTATAGAACGCGGTGGCTTTCGATCAAACCTATGGGTGGATTTCAGTTTTCACCCAGTTTCTCCAGCCGCAAAAGCCGATTTTGGACGACTTGTTCGCGTGCATAAGCATGTATCCATAGCCTCTAAAAAACCATGACCTGTAAGTCTAAAAAATACAAATAAGCCCATTGGACCCAGGGCCTAGCCTCTCACACACATTCGTATTGTGCTTGTTGTATTCTTTACACAAATGGAAGGGCCTTACTGTTTAATGCCGTTTCCGAAGGCCAATGGTTTATTGGAGAAGTTTTTTTTTTTTCTGTTATACTCTCTAATATTTGTCAGACGTTCGCGAGAGAAAGAAATTTTAGGTGTTGTCTGGAGATTGCACCTCGAACCCCTTGCTCCGTAGTCCAACGCCATCAAGCTAGTCCAAATAGTCCAAACTGGCTGACATGCATCGGTCTACAACAGGCAGAAGAGGGAACGCAAGTAGTGCTTATTAGCATACCGCTATATAAGAGTCATGGAGAATATAAATGCTGGTGATCATGCTGAAAATAAAGTTTTTTTTCATCGAACTATTAAGTAGACGCCTCTATTGACCAAAGCAAAATGTGCACTTTTTGCTGCGTTTTCCATCACTAGTCTGAGCATACCGGGCGATACAGCGATGTTTTCGGCACGAATGTGGGCCTTGAGTAAATGTTCTGAGGCTTGCTGGTGTACACTTTGCTTTTGAAATAACCCCACAAAAAGAAGTCTGGAGGGGTCAAATCTGGAGATCTGGATGGCCAGTTAATGTCGCCATTTTTTGACAGCACAGGTCCAGGAAATTTTTTGCAGTGTGACATGGCGCACCGTCTTGTTGAAACCAGTAACCAGACAGACCTTTTTCATACATTTGTGGGCAGACGTAATGAGCCAACATCCACCGATATCGATTAACATCGACTGTTCTCTGAAGAAAAATGTCACTTTTTGGTCATGCAATGGTGTTTCATGGATCTCGTGAGGATTCTCCGTTCCCAAAATGCGGCAATTTTGCTTGATAACGGCGCCAAAGAGTGCGGAATTGGTCCTCGTCGGTCGTCAAAATTTGCTTCCAAAAATCAGATTCAATGTCAACTATTCGAGCGACTATTTGGACGTATTAAAAGAGAAGTGGACTGGAATATTCTTTGACTCAATTTCACTTTATACGGAAACAAATGCAAATCATCCTTCAAAATGCGCCGCAAGGTGGTTTTACTGACGCCAAAATTCTGACCTCAGTGACGATACGACACATGCGGATTCTCGGTAACACTATCTCTTACCGCTACAACCAGTTCATTGGAACGTCTTGGGCGTTGATGAATGGCATGTCGACGATCTCCTACTCTTCCGTGCTCAACAGAATATGACACCAAACGACGAATAGTGTTGTCAGACGGTGGTTGTTGGCCACGATATTTTCGACGATACGCACGTTGAGTGAATGTCTATTTTCAATGTACAGCGTCACTATTTTGCCGCATCTTTTCGGTGTGAAGCGATTCGTGGTAAAAATCGTACTGAATTGACGTTTCGAAAACATGGCTACTCAAATCAATCGGTTGATATATGTAGGTATGTCAAAGTAATTCAATGTTTACATACCGACATAAAAGATGGCGCACCCTGTATATGTCATCGAATTGTCTTCATCCTGCATTATATTTAGAAATTATCGAACAAGAAAAAAGATTGTATAAGGATGGACTTACATATACATTTACAAGTCCAGGGGTCAAAATCATTAATTCTCAACATGTATACATAAAAGTTTCATAAGTCTGCCACTTTTGTTCTGGGTGTGCCACAATTTTAAATACATAAGCTCCAAAAATGTAAGTCATAAGCCTTTGCCTCATTTATGAAACAAGTTTGCCCAGGTGCACATCTGAAGATGACTCAGTAAGATCTTATTCGTTGAAGTTGTGGATCATCATCATATTTAAGTAGGTAACTTATATCTCAGTGATTAAAAGCAATAAAAACATTTGTGTACTCCGCTTTAGTCGAAGTTCGCAAAAACAGTTTAACAGTGACGTCAAAATCACACAATCAGTTTGATTAGATTAATAACCCCATCGACACTCGTATTGGTAAACATTTACCCCTCATATCAGTGCACACGGCGGGCGTTTTATTGAATCATGTTAGGTGTACACTTTGAGGTGTGAAATTGCACACCGTACTTTCTTATCAGAATTTTACCGGTGGTATAAATAGTTGACTGGGAATTCTTTTTAATCATTCAAAAAGAAATCTTCACTCTAGATTCATTAACTTGTTGAATTACGAAAACAAAACAAATACAATATGGTTTGCCAAGGATGCCAGAAAGGTAAGTGACCTGTAGAGCTGTCGACTTAATTATTTGTGACTAATTCTCGTTTTTATATATATTTTCAAAGACTGCAAATGCAATTCAACAAAATGTGGAGACAACTGCCCTTGTGACAAAGCCTGCAAGTGCACATGCAAATCTGGAAGCAAGGACAACTGCTGTAAGAGGACTTGAGTTTTAACCAGAGTTAAATATGTATCTAGTCGAACTTAGAAAATAAAAACAAAACACAAAAACACTCAGTTCAATGTTCTTTATATAAGCCTTTATAAACCCATCCTTCTATAATCCACTGTTATTCTTCACTCTGGCAATGCTAACCGGAGCTGGATGTGCTGCATGTTGAGGACTATTCTGCGCTCCATGGTCTACACTATGTGGTACTGGTACTGATACTGGTACAGGAATAAACACTGGAACAAGATATGACGATACAAGAGTCGACTTCAAACATATTGCTATCACAAAGGAAAGGATAAATAAGCTGACCTAAAAAAAATTAATCAATTCAAATTTACATCGTAAAAACAGTAGACTCTTACAAACCCTGAAATTCATTACAAATTGTGTTGTCTTCCGTTGCAGTATCTGTGAAGGTATCCGATTGAATGCTGATTTTCAAATGATTTTATTCACTCAGCTTGATCTGTCTTTTTATACAATATCGAATTTTAATTGCATTCAAGCAGCAAACTGTTGTTGGAATATTAAACCTTGTCTTAATCAACTTATAAGCTAAACCATTTACAGTGCAGGTCATTTACATTCAGGTTCGCTTATATCAAACGATACTCTTTGAAGTCTTTAACCGAAAAATGGTAGAAGGACATGTATAAACAAATCTCAAAGTGTTATAATTTTAAGCTTTAATTATTTATTGTTGCTAAAATACGTTGGATGTGACTGTCGGCTCAGCTGATTTATCCAAGATTAACGATAAGCCCCGCGGAGTATATGGGTACTGACGAGGCAGTGGAAAAGTACAGCTCCACACAGGACCGCTGTTGTGTGAAATATCGAAATTGAATATTCTCATCGGGCCTCGCAGGAAAAGGGCGCAGTATTTGCTTATTTGACGAAATGCATTGATATATCATCACAAAAGTGCAGTAGGTGCCTTTATATGACTTATTGGTCACTTTTGCAGACCTAGGTTAGGTTCGGTTGCGGAGGGTATTGTTATGAGGTTATCATACGCCACAAGGCTCTGTAGTGGGAGCATCACGATCCATTTGATCTCTGAATCTCTGTATCTCTTCAGAATTTGAATAGATCATTAATTTGATCAAAGCCGCAACCTCCTCTAGTTTATAAAAGAAGTATTTTCCAAAATGTGTTAGTTGGGCAATGCCTTGGCATTTCAGAGTAGATATGTAATACCATCTGAGACGTATAGGACATTTAAGTATCTGCGTATTCAATAATTCTAATTTCATTGAAGAGTATCTTTACCTTTATTTTTATTACATCCTCAGATGTTTCCGGTCTAACACTGAACACAAGGACTTATACCTTAAGACGCTATGGACTTAGGACCCCTATTCCCTTCTAAGTTCGACCATCTTAAATCAGTCATGTTGATGATTCAATCGAGAATAATAATCTTAGCCAAGCATAATGATAGTTTTATGTCCCCAATTATGTTACTTTGTGGGAGCTCTGCTCCCTTTTTTTTGTCCAGTACCACCTCCCTAATGAAGGATAGTATGCCCTCAGCAACAGAGTTTCTCAACTCCGCACTCTGTACATATTTTTTTATGGGAAATACGTTTCCCTAACAAATAATAAGTTAAAACCACAGTAAGGTTCAGGTTCTATGAACGCAACTTCTAAGCCAGCACTAGCTAGTTCATTTGCTGATTCCTTGATGACCATGGACCCATCCAAGTTTCACCCTTTTATGCAAGAGATTGTGAAGCATCGTAGCAGCATTTAACTGATATAGTGTCTAGTAAATTTGACGACAACGCTTTAAGTGCTGCTTGGCTATCTGACTATATATGTATGCACATCCTAGCGCCCTTAATGCTGTGACTAAGATTTAACCTAGTGAAGGTCTTAATGGTATGGACTAGCGTGGGACACATTCCCATAGATATCGAGGCTTTGATGTAAGGCCCAAAGACACCTACATCACACATCTGTCAGTGAATCAGACCAGACCTCTAGAGTCCAGTACTGGAACACGCCGAGATATTTAGCCTTACTGGAATAGACTAAAGTGTTGCCTTTAACAAAAAGAAGACTAGTTAATCAAGACACTGGATTGACTAGTCTTCTTTTTGTAAAAGGCACTAAAACAGTTTTACAAGGATTGATGGATAGCCCTTCTCTGCTACACCATTCTAAAAAGTGTAGTAAAACACCATGCATGACGTTTTAAATGGTCGCGAAATGATCCGCATAACCACTGGCGGAAGGGGAGAAAGAATTCCTCCTTGGGGACAACCTTTAATTCCAGTCACAGACACTGGCACTCCTCCCGAGGGGGAGTATTAAGTCGACTTTCAACCAAGGTCGATACCTCTACTATTAATTGCTCTTGCTATTAACCCGTAGCCAGTGTTATCGAATGTGCTCTCAATGTCAAGGAACGCACATAGAGCCTTTACATTGTAGCGAAGGGCTCCTTCAAGGAGCTATCTTCTTCACAAGATAATATGCAGTATGCAAACGGACTTGAGTGATGATATCGGCAGGATGATATCGATTACTTTTTGTAGAAACGCTGAAAAAGACCGTTACCGCTGGCCAGCGGTTTTGAATGATTTGAAGGAGCCAAACGCCCATTTGACCTTATCCGGACTAAAAGTTTTCCCGGATAAACTATTTACTCTACTGGCAATACAGATCCTATGATCTGTTGTGTTCGGGTAAGTGTGGAGTACACGAGTAGATGAACCTGTCAAATGAACCTTAAGTAACGATCTAAGTACATCCATACGGTCCGACGTGTAGGTGCCATCGGTCTTTTTTCAAAAACTTACACAATTTGCATGAGCCTTAAATGAGAGCCTTATGAATTGGCCTACTAGCATGTCAGCAATATTTTCGCAGCATTTCCTCCATGTAACACGTTTAGATCGTCTCAATTCTGAATTGTATCCTGTACGAGCGAACCAATGTTTGTGTCATTTTTTCGTATGTTCAGCAGACTTAAAGAGATTTCTAACCTTCTACCTAAGTTTGGCAAGCTGGTTATTCCACCAAGGACCCTTAAGTTTACACAAACTAGTTTTGGGCACACAGCTATCGTGGTAGGAAGTAAGCAACACACTATTCAATTGGTATATCGCTTCATTTAGGCCCCCTATGGACTCGCTATTTTAGAGAGGACAAGGCATGTGGCTGTTTGCTGGTATTGCAAATCTGATATATTGATGGTCAGACAGTGTCTTAGCAGCAGGATATAGTAAATGTTGGCGAAAAAGTAGCTAACATTGTCTTGGAGACATTCCCTATATGGAAAGTAAATGACTGGTTGATGTTCTTTTCTTGAATGTACAGTTCTAGATATGACTCCGATCTCGATTACAAAAATTTTTCAGACAGTTTGAGCTTGTTGTAGAGACATATCCTTCCATCTTTCAACCTGTTACTCAATCGATATTAATACAAAACCGTCGCACCGAACGTATTCTCATCGGACTTATCACGGACCCTAGCTTCTCTTTACCACTTCGAAGTACATATTCTACTCCAGATGCAAAAGCATTCTCGTAGTTCTCCATTCTAACCACCTTTCCCATTAAAACACATTCAGTGTAAGAAAATCTCAAAATATATTCATCTCATTATCATCAACAGAAAAATACCAGTTGTCATCGTTTACTTCTTCAAGAGAGTAGTGTAAACACTTGGGGCGGCATACACCGATGGAGCAGCATAAGCGGTTCTCACCAATGGAGCACCTAGTGTCGAGTAAGCCGTTGGGTATCCAGCATAAGCAACTGGAGCACTGTAAACAGAGTTAAGTGGAGCAATACCGGCAGAGTAAGCATAAGGAGAAGCGTAGGTTAGGGCACTTGGAACACCAACGAGTCCAGCTTGGGCAGCAGCGAAGCAGAGAACGAGGCACAAAAGGAACTGAAATTTAAGAAAGTCTTCATTAGTTTCTATCGATACGGAGCGTTGCAGAGAACTTACTTTCATGTTGATGGTTGTATGTTGTGAATTCTTAGACACCTGAGTTGTCAATGATATATTTGCCCAAACCTAAGCCCGGTTTTATACTCCCTGTCCCACAATCTCGATAAGCCATATAAGTTGTAAGCCTCAGTATCCAGAATTAATGACACCTCTTAAAATGTCGGACCACACTCTGTGGTACTAGATCCAGAGCAGAACCGGATCTAAACAAAGAACGAAAGCACTTACCATGGAACACATTCCGCAGAATCGCAATTGTCACATTCGCAATCGTTTATTCATTGTGCGTGTGTGAGGGAGGAGATTAGCTCCACTTTATTCGATAATCAAATCAAGTAATGGCTTACTGAGCGGACGTGCAAAAAAAAAAAAAAAAGAAAACAACAACAATCCGTCAAGTGTGATCGAGTCATGTCGATCGATATCATAACAAGACGCCGACCTCCCTTGGCCTTCCAAATGGTCGCAACCAGTGTATTCGGTTTCAGTTCTTTGAACTTCCGTGACTGCGAAGCGATAGGCGCTGATTAGTTACACAAAAAGCAAAAGCAATTGAATCGAAAGGATAACTGGTTTTCATCCATTTTGGCCAATTTATTGTTGTCTATCTGAGTCTCCAGAGAGCAACAAACAAAAAAAAGCGTCTATCGGAATGTCATCTATAAACATTTCGTTAGAATGAGGCGGCAGGTTATTACTTTTTTTGTTGATATTCAGTTTGTTTATGTTTTGAACGCGAAACTGACTGACTCTTGGCAAATTCATTTGTTATCGGGATAAATGAGATTAATTAACTTCCTTAACATTTTTCTTTCTTTTTTCTTTTTTTTTGAAATAAGCTTAGTAATGCTCTGCAGGATCCGGGTTTTTTGTAGATAATGGTTTGACTGTGTACTTTGAATCAGAATTCTAGATAAATCATTATTTCTGGTGAGGTTTTCGGATGTGGGGTGCTTAGATGTAAGCCTGACTTAATGATGTTCGTACATAATGATGTGACAGGTGAAGATTAGTTATGGTTTCAAATTTTACAGTTAACTAAAGAATTTTGACACTTGTTTGTAGATTTAATAATTAGCGTGTCTTACAGTTTATATAAGCCAGACACATAGTGAATAGAACGGGACTAGTTAGGGTTGACAAAGAAACTGAAACCAACGATTAGCTGGCAAAGTACTATGTAAAGAAACTCCCTAAAGTATCTGTTCAAGTTTTACCACAGGGCATACTGGTATCGAGTTTATTTGACGGGATTTTTGAAAAGATAGTTTCGCATTGATCTTCTTCTAAAAGCCACTCTAATAATTATGGTCAAATCGGGTACAAGCAAATTAAAGTCTAAATTTTGTATATAAGTCACTAGTTGTGTGGATTTATTAACGGATAGTTCGAAAAGAATGCGCAGTCATTTTAGAAAATTATTCTTTTCAATGCTCTTTTAAATGCTTCAAAAAAATGTTTCAATTCAGTGACTTCAATAGTGGTTTTAGCTTAAAAAACAAATCACCATTCAGGTTGAATTCATTTCAAGTATTTGAACTCAGTTGAAGTTTTTGACAGTGTTCAACCAGGACTGATGGACTGGGTTTTTTTTGACGTTTTCATATTCATATTTGATAGTTCTTTTCTGAACACTTCCCCAGACTCATTTCGACATATTAGTTGTCAGCACTAATTAACATGATTTGATTTTGAACAAGAAATTCTTTTCACAACAAAACTGATGCTTTTTACAAAAATTAAATTGATTTGCTTTCGTTTTATTTATTTCGCAAATTTTTTTTATTTTTGAATTTTTTCACCGATTGACATTTCCAAACGTCAGAAAAATTTCAGAAAATCTGAAAATCCGAATTGCCGTAACGTCTCCAAAAAAAGGTTACATTAATGAACAGCAAGATTGACTCATGATGGCAAATCTGACTTATTTTTTACTTGTACCTATAACATAGCAAGTATTGGATTTGTACAGATTTTCGCTCTCGAGACTTTGATGAATTCGGACATTAACTTTATAGAGAAGTCGAAAAAATGGACCTGGTAATACCGTTTCTTTGTCTGTCTATTTGCGCACGAGTTTACAGACTAAACGGGTGGACGGATTTAAATCAAACTTCATATCTAGGATCTGTGAGATGATTCCTAGAGGCGAGATCGAAATTTTTATTCTAACTTTAAAATAAAGGGTACTTTACTTAGTGCCGATATCAGTAAAAATGCTTTTTCTTAAAAATCGCTCCAACGTCTTTGATAAAATTTCACATATGAAATTAGATTAGGTTAGGTACGTGGGTAGGCGAGTGGAAGAATCCACAACGCCACACTCAGATCAATACAGACCCATTGTGATACCCATAGGGAAGAGCTGTCCCTTGCCCATTGGTTAACACTAGTTCTACAAATATGATTCCTATCCTTGATTCCTAGTTCCGAGTTCCTATGAACAGTTGAATTGATGTAGTACAAGATGTCATTGACTAGTCTACTGGATATCTTCTAGGTCACGGAAGAAGTGTCGAAATTTTTTAAAAAGAAATTTAAATCTAAGGCGAGTAAGATCTAGACAGTGACAGAGAAAGTGGTACCTCAGAGTGTTATGCCCCGTGATGACTCGTATCATTGTAGAAAAGGATTTCCTATTCTTTTGCATAATCCTGTCGGTCCTAATCTTATCGCTTATAATGACACAAGTGTCTAGGGCGGACCATCTAATGTTAGCCTTCCTACGGGCCCTAATCCCTGCTTCTAACTTCAGTGAACAAGGCGGGATACGCACCGAGGTATCGACTTGTTCTGATGTAGATTCCACTTCTAACTAATTCGTCGGTCTTCTTATAACACAAGCACAACCTTGTACTGTGTTCCAAAAACCTTAAGGTCTTCATGACAGCACTTCACAAGCTTGGATTTTATTTCGATAGCAGAAATTGCTGTAAAAAGTGAGGTATTGCTTTCAACGCAGTCTCAAGGGCGGCTATAGTAATTGCTTGAAAACCACTGCTATGGTTTGAGAGACGGACTTATTTGGATATACCCAGTGGTTCAGAAAAGATACCTGAGTATAAGCCAAGATGAATCTTTGATCCAATTGTGAAGACAGAGATGGTACATGTATTCGTAAGCTGACGACTTTCCATTCTCTCAGAATCTATGTACGGACTCAGGTAATCCGTGGTGGAAACATTTCTTTCTTCTCCTAAAACATCTCCGTAAACGTTAGGTTTCTCAATACCAAATGAAATCCCATGATCTTACTGGCTAGCTGATATTCTTTCTGCAATAAATCAATTGTTTTTCAAGCAAAATGACAGGTGCCACCATTCCACTTTTTTTTCGGGTCATCTACGAAAAGCTCACCCGAATTAATCCTCATATCCTGAAACTCCGCCAAATGGTAGTACATCTAGGATTCATCGGTTTCTCATGGATGACTCAAGGATTCTCCATTTTCTTCTCATACCAAAGGTGCAAATATTCGATGGAACAGCTTGCATCTATTGTATAGTGCCTTCAGCCTAGCTTCTTCCAACCATTCGTGTTAAAAGTAGTATTTTGTTTCTTTCTGATCTTTCCTTAAGATATGTATTGATATACCCATGCGTATTTGTCAGACATTCGCCAGAGGTTGGACGGTGAAAAAACGTTGATGATGTTTCAGAATTAAAAATTACAAACACTTCCGAAAGTTCGCAACTGATAAATATCAAGAACTAAGTGCAGCCAAACCTAAAAAGAACAAAATTTAAATAGAGCTCTTCTGTTGAGATAGCCTTTATAAAGCCTACAATCTTTTCTTATATCTTGCATGAACTTATGTTGTATTTCTCGGACTTCCTGACAATACCGATCAAATTAACCATCCGAATTGTTTCTCAATATTTCTAGCATTGAAGAAGGACTGTCAAGGCTTTAACTGCCACTTTTCATGATTCTGTAGGAATGTCTCCTCAGATCAGGAATAAAACATCAAATTGCAATTAACTAAAACAATAAAACTTTTATTTGCTCATCGGTCATTAACAATATCACAATCTTCTTTTATGGAGGTTGAGGAAGTTCATTCAAATTTACTTCTTCAGCAAGGTGGTGTACACGCTTGGTGCAGCATAAACGGCTGGTGCACTATAAACGCTTCTGACCAATGGAGCACTGTACACAGCTGGAGCGGCGATACTCCTTACAACTGGTGCTGAGTAGGCCAATGGGGCACCATATGCAAGTGGAGATACAGCCGAGTATGCTACAGCACCTGGAGCGGCAATAAGTCCAGCTTGGGCAGCGGCAAAGCACAGGACAAGGCACAAAAGGAACTGAAAATATTGAAAAACCTTGTGATGATCTATATCGAGAGCCTTTCGTGGTAGACTTACTTTCATTTTGATTTTAAGGATTGATTTGTTGTATGTAAGTAGAGAACTGACTTGATACTGACTTAATTCTCAAAATCTTCCTAATTTATACTGGTCAGCTGTCGGTGTAAACAAATAGGTACAAAACAAAAAACCCTGCATTAATAACCAGTTTGTTTAGCTCTTTGCCTACTAGCTGTGGCATTAGGTCACACCTATAGGCTTCCTTGTGATCGGTATTAGAAAGAGTAAAAAAAAATAATATACAAACTTCAAGTGGGTATAGCAATGAACGTAAATTGAAAGATATTGATACATGAATGCTTTAGCTTTGGACAAATCTGGCTTTTGGCGATTATTCTTCTTAGAGCCATCTTAAGATTCCCAGAACTAGCTTTTGTAGCAGTAGGATACCCAAAGACGTGGAAGGCACAAATCGGCAATGTTCGTTTCCGAGTAAATGTTGATGTCATATCACTCAACCAACATTTATCAACATGTATTTAGGTAAGTAAACTGGTTATTAATTGCAAGTTTTTTTTTATTGTATTTGCTACTATTGTCGTAGCAAATTGATATTGTTACAGTACGTCCAGTTACCTTAAGCATTTACCCAGCTGAGCAGTATAAATTTGGAAGATTTTCAAAACAAATTCAGTATCAAATCTGTTGTCTAAGTATTTACAACAAAACAACAAACTTTCAAATCAAAATGAAAGTAAGTTCACCAAAAGTTGGTCCTTAGAAGGAGTAAAACAAAGTTTTTTTTTATTATTTTTAGTTCCTTTTGTGTCTCGTCCTGTGCTTTGCTGCCGCCCATGCTGGACTCATTGCTGCTCCAGGAGCTGTAGCATACTCAGCTGTATCTCCACTTGCATATGGTGCCCCATTGGCCTACTCAGCACCAGTTGTAAGGAGTATCGCTGCCCCAGCTGTGTACAGTGCTCCGTTGGTCAGAAGCGTTTATAGTGCACCAGCCGTTTATGCTGCACCAAGCGTGTACACCACCTTGTTGAAGAAGTAAAAAGGAACATATTTGTAGACAACCCTCTGAAAGATTGTGATATTGTTGATGACCTAAGCGATTAAAGATTTATTTTTTTTTTTAGTTACAACACATTTTTGTAAAGTTTCCTCCATTTCGACCAAAACAAAATGACGTTTAAGGTTTAAGATACAACGCATTGTGCTTCCTAAGTATGTATGAGCATTATGCCACATTACGACCAGAACACACGTTGGCATTCCACAAGATTATATTCTGAGTACTCTACTATGAAATCTCAACACTGCTGGTACCAGCTCCTGCTGGTAGAGTCGTAGCTACATACCTGCAAGTTGTACTTTAGTTTTCATTAATAGAGTTTCATGTTCATGTGTCATATTTCAGAAGGAGCTTCAGCGATATCCTTGCTGGATATTCATTTTATGTCAAGTTTGTTCTTCTAGGATTTGCCTTTTGGGAATGTGTTTGGTTACTTATTTTCTAATGAACTTTTAAAAAAATTATCCTAATGAACTCTTTACATGTATGTATGTACACATCCATTCGTCTACCCAAACTGGTATTCTCAATATACAAGCTTTTCTCACCCTTCCCATGCATGGTCTAGGACTTCAAATACGTCTGTTTCTAGATATAAGGTATAACGATACCCATTTTTGACATTAGAAACAAGAGAGCGGGGTTTATGCAGAAGTTGCTTTCTAGTCATCCATGAGGATAAAAGATCATGCATCGTTTCCAAATGCATTTATCCGATTGAAATCAATTTCCGTGAATCAGTAAATTCCAGAAGGTTACTGAGCGTAGTAAAAATATTGCCATGTCCTACATGCTGTTCTCTTCATTACAGGGAGTAGGTATCACACATTAACTCCTAGTTTGTGTCAAGCTGCATATCGAAAATGACTATTGGCCGTAGAAGTAGCACGATTTAACGATTCGCTTTTGGATTATTTGAAAAACTCTGATTGCCATTCGGCTAATCTTACTAAACACTTCCATTTGAATTTAAGCCATACGTAATCACTTCTATATTCCCTACGGATGTATAACTCCCAAACAGCTTGTACTCTGTATTCACTGGCAGGAATTATTAAGGAATTGTATGAGAACAAGGATTCCAATGTATCATTATGCCATCCTTGCTTAATATCGAAGAACAATATCAAAAGGAGAAGAAGTTTTTTTCTCGTTAGGGCACTTCCTCTTTATTCGGAAGGCAGCAGATGAATTCTAGAGATGGAATCAACGGTGGCGTCCACAGTTACAGTTAGGCAAAGCTATCTAGTGTATATGAACTGCTTCGACATATTCCTATCTCAGGTCTATAGCGATCTCCATTACTGAGCCAGGGTGGTGGAATAGAGTTGATGGCGGGTGAAGCATTAAGGGGCCACCGGCAGCGCTCATATATCCTAGGTGGGTTACTGACTCCGAAAAATCCGGTCCCTCGTCCTAGCAGTAGTAAACTGAACTGGTTCTTCAGGTTGTTGATTATTCGTCGGGGTCACTTCCCGACTACTGAAAAAATCACATAGTTCTGAAAACTACTCATGCTTTGGGCAAGGTTGCTGTTGACGACCTTAGCTATCGAAATACAGATGCAGATCTGCATGTGGAATGTTCGAACGCTAAACAGACCGCGTGCAGCTGACAAATTAGCAGAGGCCCTAGACATCGAAAGGTGAAATAAAAAAAACTGCGTATCAGTTGTTTGAGGTGGCAAGGACATATAGAACGAATGGACACCAGCGTTCCGGACCGTAGAGTCTTCGAATCAAACCCGGAGTATCACCACTATCATTGTAGCCCTGGTAGTAAATGAGAAATTCCCAACCTAAAATCGGCAACATTGCGATAGCTACATATTTGTATCTATAGGGTGGGCCATTTGTTGGTTGACTTTTTTAAAAGGTTTGTCAGACCCTGATGTATAGAGTACTATTTTTATGAACGAAATAATTGCACTTGGAACCACATCCTTCACTTGGTTCCTGTTGATATCTCAGGGAAGCTAATGGCCGAAAATGCGACATTATCCTAAAAAAACTTTGATACTACTCTAGATGTCGAACAAGCAGGTTTCCGCTCGGGATCTAGCTATAACTAAAAGCATATATAATGCTAATAGCTATTAGCAAGACTAGCTATGACGGTGCTAGGCACCACGCCATACACAAAGGTAAGGTGCCTAATGATTTTGAAGTACAAAGTGAAGTTCGACAAAGCTGTATACTATCGCCACTGTCATTTTTGGTGGTAATTTATGATGTTCTCCCTATAGCCGTGATGAAAATCAATATCGCCACAAAATGGACACTGAAATCCTTTCCTTAAACATTTGGACTAAGCTAACGACGCGACGTCTGGTAACATTTCAAACGAATAGTACACTTACATTAAATAGTTCACTGTCTGGAAAGGGAAGTAAGCAAAGCTGACAAAAGCCCTCAGTCTTACGAGATCTCCTGATCAGGAAAAACATTGGTTGCCAACCAGGTCGGGAAAGTTGACTATGTCTTTATTTAAGAAGTAGTGTCTCGGTCGATGGTAGCATTAGCTAGATGTGAAGAGCAGAATCGGTTAAACCAAAATTGGGTTCGGAATGCTATTTTAAATTTAGAAGAGTAATGTATTATGCATTAAACTAAACCATAATGTTGAATCAGTACGTTTGGTTTATCACACGATTGCCAGATCATAATATTTTATTTCAGGCAAAGTTTATGAAAGTTCGAGTAGTCGCGGTCTAATCAATAGTAATGGTATTGTTCTATTCTTAGATAGTCCAGCAACGATAAAAACTTTGGATTCAACAACAATACAAGACTTCAGTCATCCTTATGCTAGGTGCTATATCAAAGGGATGATCTGACCAAGTGATTGCGCTGTCTAAAGAGATTGCAGGTGGGAACTATGTGCCTCTGTAGAATGTAGATAAAATTCCATCTTTATAGTGCTGGCAAACAGCAAGTGGATTAATATCAATACTCATATTGGATTCAAATATATTTGACCAAAATTTCCCTTAACAGGAAAAGGCACACTAAAGAGATTAGTCTTACGATTTCTGTAGACGATGAGGAAGAAGAAATGATGACTCACTCTCTGTGCACATGTCCCGCACTATTGGCATTGAAAACGAAGTGGATTTGTGCATGAGCGGGTTCAGTCACCTAAACTAATCTTAACCATAGTAGGTAAGCATAGATCAAATCGAAATAAGTATGTAAGGGAACGTGTTAAGTGCATAAACAGGGCGTTAAATAAACCTCACCATAGAAGAAGAAGGTAGCGCTTCTCAAACTACAGAAAAGCTGATTCTACATGTTTATGTCAACTTACATATATATTCCTGTCAAACTTCACTAAAGAACGTCACCATAGATTGTCACCAATTAGGCAGCAACTAGATTTTTTTTTAAAGATCGATCTTCAGGAACCTAGTCGTATCTCAAGTATTATACTGTAATGTTTCTAGGTTTTTGTTATTATTATAATCACTTAGTAGATGGATATTTTTAAGCTCATTGTCAAAATATGAATATTGTTAATATTTTTAAATAGCACGATAGGTTAAGTCCTAATGCTATTATGAGCAATTCGTCATGAAATATTTTTCATTGATCATGGCTTAGTCCGTCTTTGAACGGTTAGTAGTCTAGCCCTTTAGTCGATTCTCAAATCTACGCACTGATCAGTTATTTTACGCTGATGTCCCACTTAATTGGAATAACAAATCAATTTCAATTAGTTTCGCGTGGCTTTAAAATTTTTGTATCAATTTACCTTCCTTCTTTTGGCTCTTCTCTGCCATCGACATACTCATAATCTTCTTTTTATATTCTGCTTGTACATATAAACAATACAATTTGTCGAGATCATAATTCTGACGTTTTCGGAAATGGAATGTTTAATTAAAAATTTAAGGAGAACACAATGGGTGTTAATTTATGTTCGCAAAGATTTACTTATTCATGTTTGTTTATTATTGTTACTATTCTTTTTTTTTATTATGTCGCACAACAACATTAAACCAACCAACAAATGCAAAGCGATAAACAAACTGGTTACTCATACAAGATTTGGTTGTATCTTTTACTATTGTCGATTGTCGTAGAAATAAATTGGTATTGTTACAGTACGACTGCGTAACTTAAGCTGACTGACTAGTTGTCTAGTATAAATATGATGAATGTTGAGAATAAAATCAGTATCAAGTCAGTTGTCCACTTACTTACAACCAAACCATTCTTAATATCAAAATGAAAGTAAGTTTAACAAAAGTCGATCCTTAGAAGGAGTGATAACGAAGTTTTCAATTATTTGCAGTTCCTTTTGTGCCTTGTCCTGTGCTTTGCTGCTGCCCAAGCCGGAATTATTGCCGCTCCAAGTGCTCTTTCATACTCAGCAATTTCCCCAATTGCATACAGTGCACCCTTGTCATACTCGTCCTATATTTCGGCGCCAGTTTTAAGGAGCTATGCCGCTCCAGCTGTGTACAGTGCTCCATTGATTAGAAGCGTGTACAGTGCACCAGCTGTTTATGCTGCACCGAGCGTATACGCCACCTTATTGAAGAAGTAGACGAGATGTTTGGAATACCCTATAAGACATTGCTATGACCCCTGAAATAAAAAAAATTTTGTTTTCTTAACTAATAATGTTTTTTGATCATGGACTAGACATTTATTTATTAGTTTTAATGGGATACTTGAACCTCGGTTGGAGTTCAAAGATGCAAAGAAAAATTGAAAGATGATAATCGGTAGTAACTCGGAAAAGAGAACTAAAATGACTTAAGGCTGCCAAAGAGATTCATCAGCAAGTTGTTTGAAAGGGTTTATTGATTGCTTCCTCAATGACGCTTTAACGTGAACTCAAATGTGACGACTATAAGTGTTCTAAGAGGCATCCAGATCTCTTGAAGTGAAATAACGTCTAAATCGTTTGAGAATGACAAAGCGTCGATTGCCCCTTATTCATGTAGTGAAACTCTGGGCCCAAACTAGGGTCTTCAGCCTCGGACTGTGTACTGGATATACACTGGAGTCATCGAAACCAACCTCATATATGGAGTACTAGTCTGGTGAACAGCACTGGACCAGAAAAGCAACATTGCAATACTACTACAGCAACACTAGAAACTATGCTCCACATTCTTCCCGTTGACATCTTTGGGAAGATGATTGTCACAACTGGTGCTTGGAAATACGGGTCATGCAAGTATCCTAAGCCGCCATTACACTATTCGTAGTAATTCGGACTAAATTGCCCCTTATTTGGACTTTAAAGTCAAATATAAAAGCAGGATTTCTAGCTGAAGTGCTTAGGAAAACAAATACAAATATTTGGTGCCACGTGTTCAAGGGACCCAGGACCTAGCTTCTCAAAACCATTCGTGTTGTGCGTGTTATAATCTTTAGGAAGGGTCCTACTGTTTAATGACGTTTCCGAAAGGCACTGTTTTATTTGAGAAGTTTTTTCAGGACAATTATACTCTCGGATGTTTGTCAGACACTCGCGAGAGGTGGAAATTTTAAGTGTTTTCTGAGTATCGAACCTCGAACCCCTCGCTCTGTAGTCTAACACACTAACCACTTGAGCCAGTGCTTAAAAATCTGAAGTAATTTTAAAAGAGTCTGCGATAGAAGTGTACACAGATTGATCCAAGACACTATTTGGTACAGATGCGGAAGTCTACTCCAGTACACCAGATACCATACCAGCATACGATTGCGAAACGATTGTAGCGTGTCTGAAGCAAAAATCACAACAGTTCGAAGACAGTCAAGTAGCGACCAAAACTCTGGAATCGCCAATAATACGATCCAATTTGGTTAACCAATACCGCGGATCTCTTAACGAGATCACTGTCAGATGCGACATATCTGTGTAATGGGTCCCAGGCCACAGGGATATTCCAGGCAATCGCAAACAGACGAGTTTACTAAAGAAGATGCAGACCGTAACTTCAATGACAAAAGGGAGAACCGTCAGTACCTTTAAAATTGATAAAGTTCCAATTGGATACTGCAGCATTCGGTAAAATAACATCAGTACATGCGGGTCAACCAAGCAAATCTGACCAAAACTGGATAATAGTCAAAGTAGGTGGTCCTTCGTCATTTAGTGAAGCTTGAACTTCGAAGAGGTGATTTAAAGAATTTTTCCATTTGACAATCGTATGGTACACTTGCGATGATAGGATGGTAGGATTTCCTCATCAATATTCTATATTCCCATATTCAATATTCCCATGAACAAGAAGTGCTTTTTATGACAACCTTCTAACTTCCAAACTCATAGGCAGTGTTCCGAGATTTTCTAAACGACTTTTTCTAAGCTCATTTTTCCCGCATTATTGCCTTCATAAAATAGTATCACATTTGGTTACAGCAGTGCTTTATCTCGGATAATGACTACCAAGCTCAAGATTTGTTGCCCATTTTTGAGTCCAAGCTATCCCGTCGTAAGAAAAACAGGGACTGAGAGGTACACCTCAATAAGAAATGGATGTGACACTTCAGTATCTACCCTGCGACTTGTTTATCAATTCTTTTTCTTTCTTTGTGCCTAAAAGTTGTGACTTCCCTCAAACTGGAGACGCCTGTTAGTTCCTACATACATACATACATACATAGGCTCCCAATTGCAATTTTCGAATAATAAAGTAGATTCGACTTGGAAGGAATGTAGCAGTCCTCATTGTGTTTCAACGAAGCTCTTTAAATTTAGAAACAAACATATATTGTTACGTTCACATCACAAACTAAAACTTTATTCCCTTGTCATCAACATTTCAAAACAATTATTCTACATTTACTTCTTCAGGAGTGTTCCATAGACACTTGGAACAGTCCTAACGAGGGCTGGAGAACTATACACTTGTGGAGCAGCAGCGTAAACCGATGGAGCAGCATAGGCGGTTCTCAGAAGTGGAGCGGCATAACCATGTGTACTGTATACAGCTGGTGCAGAGTAGGCACTCCTCAGAACAGTTGGAGCAGCAACGTATGGTGAATAGGAAAGTGGAGAACTGTAGACAGATGCCACTGGAGCTAATCCAGCTGAGTATGTTGAGTATGGAGCAGCATAAGCCACAGGTGCTTGGATGACATGTGCCTGGGCAACGGCTAAGCAGAGAGCAATGCACACGAGGAACTGGAATTAGTCGAAATAAATATATTAGTTGTGTGTCCTACTATTCTTTTGAAATAAATTATCAAGAACGTACTTTCATTTTTGTTTTTTTGTTTTGATTTAGTTGTAGACCGTAAGACACGTAAGTTCTAACTGAATTACTACCAACAAATGGATCAACTTTTATACGAATTTCAAGAAGTGACTTCTCCGTTTGAGAACAATTGAATGTGTCATTAGAATGCGGGAAATAGGCGTTTTGTATCCGCTAACTGGTTTAATTGTTATGTGTGAGTCCATTGGCTGGCTTACTGAGTGGTATCAAAAAATAGAATCTTCTTTGATTATAATCGTTCATCCTTATTACGCTTGGATGTAGGTATTCAATTACAAATCCAATTCTTTATACCATGGACACAATATAACAATGGAGGTTTATATGGTTATACGTTTGGTTTTTTTTTTTATTTTTTAAAAGATAGGTTTTGTTTAAACAAAAAAGATAAAGGTGTTACCGTTTTGAATAATTATGAATATTTTTGGATTAGGGACGTTGATCGATGATGTGATGAACTCGAAATTATTTCTGATAATGCTGTTTTTAAGAATAAAGCGGGCATGTATTTGATTGTCGACCAATCAGAGTGCCATCAGAAGCCAGGCTAACACATATCTCATACATATTCGGAGCTAAGGTGGCTCATTGGTTAGTGCGTCATGGTTCCACCTATCGCGAGCTTCTGACAAACATCCGAGAGTAAAAAGCAACTTAATCAAAAATTGATCTTCAAATTCGACATTAAACAGTAGACCCTTCCATTCGTGTAAAGAATATAAGACTAACAACACAGTTCTTCAAGACTAAGTCAGTCAAATCTTTCTATGAAATACATCGAGATCTTTGGTCGGAAATTGGGTCTATTGGTACCCATTGATCTTTAAAATTTGCCTAATTTATATGATTTAATTTGAACCCGGAACTACCTGACTGATTTGCTTTAAATTTCATATCTGGAATCTGTAACGTCATAAAATAAGGATAAATGTTGAAATTTTTGGGGCAATTTTTTTTTATTTCTGTGAAATCTCAGTTCAAAGTTGTTATGGTAATTCTCTCTAAAATTCAGAATGCCACGCCCATTTTATTAGGCCTAGTAAATACCCGTAATGAGAGGAGAAATAGGATAAAGCTTCAGTTTACTTCTACTCTTAGGGTTTGAAAAACGGAAGGTACCCCCCTTGGAAGATGGTGTCATTTCAAAGAAGCCTTGTCATGGCTGTTATGGAGTACATATTAGGTGTATTTTTTTTTGAAAGCCGGCTTAGGATTGTATTTTAAATACAATAACAACTAATCCTGTATGGGCTTAGCTAAGCCCAGATAAATTTCTCGGCTAAACCCGATAGAAATAGTGATACCATGTTATCGATAATTATCGATATGTTGGTTACAAAAAATCCTAGATATCCAATCGATTTTATTAGTTTTTCCTTTTATTTGTTAAAAACGTGGCCTACTGCTTTATTTTTATTGTGATTTGTGTTGATATTTGTTATTTTGTTTGTTTACATTACAGCTGAAGAGTTGATACGCAGTATTGTCAAGATTTTGTGATCACGTTGCTAAGCCTTGATGTCGATTTTATTCCAATCCTATATAGGCTTGCCTATTGTACTGGTATACATATTACAGATAGCATTCTCATTAATAGTTAAGCAGCAATTAAGTGCCAAAAGTGCAGTAGATTGTGTATTTACTTGTCACTCTTCTGGGATTTGGATTTCCTGTTATTGAACATTCACTGTACTGGGTGCAAACTCATAACGCCATTGCAACTGAAACAAGATTGCTACAGAAAACACTATTCTCAGGATTCTGCTGAAATAATTTTATGGTATGTATGCTATCTAGTCGTTATTAGCAGGTTAGGTTCGCGACAGATTTGGCCTCAGTTAGATCAAAAACGTTGTATTCCGTAGGTTATGTTAACACGAAGAAGTCAGAAGTATCGCCCGCTTTATAAGCAGGTCCGATTGTTTGCTTGGTTTAAGGTGGGCTTCAATGCAGGAGCCAACATCTATCCATCAGCTCATAAAACTCCTAACTCAACCGACCATAACCGAGTTTATAAGGCGCTGATGTTATCTGTCTTACATCAGATTTGTCCCTGAGTGATGGACGATAAAATGGTGTATATTAAAAAATTTTTAGAAAACGATTCTTCGTCGCATATTGAGTCCTGTTTCCTGAAAAGTTAAAATGCAAAAAAAGTTTTGACACCTAACTGTCTGAACTGTTCAGGAATGTGAATGTAGTCCGATATGGTAAAACACAACGATTATTTTATGTCTGCGAATGGAATACAGTCTTTGAATACTCGCTACTCGGTACAGGGATCAAATGATTGTGGAAACTTAAACAATTTTTGTGAACAATAGGAAACTGCCTCCAAGCGCTCGATGAAAATGGAAAATTTCTTTGTCTTGGACAGATACATTGCCATTTAAGCACTCCCCGCTTCAACCCTATATTCAGCAGAAAAACAATATTTGACTATCCTCATACACAGGGGTGTTAAAATTGTATGGATCATTTGAGAAAAACCTCGCCTTCAGGAAGGATTACGAACTCCAGGATCTTCAAAAATATGTACATATTAATGCAATGAAACGAAAAATTAAAACCCTGTTAAGGTTGTTGCACTCTGCGGCTAAAAAACCTGTAATAGATCGTTAAAGATTTTATCATTACATAAATCTCCACTGCTTGGTATTATAAACAATTTCAGTAATCGCTCATTAAATACCTACACTCCATTACCTAAACAACTAAAATGCACTAAAAGCGATTCTAAAAATATTTATTTATTTTCACATAGAAACCATCTAAATCCGGTTTTTCGCAACTTAGATGATTAATACCAATTGAATTCGATACTCTGTTGGTAATTCCACAAAAACCCATAAATAAACAATAACACTTTGATTGGGACACTTTGCGACAGCACTTGGGAAAACTTCTTGGATTACAGTTGATTCTCTGACGTAATCGGTTTCACTCTCGTTCCGGAAGCTTATAAGAACTATGTGAACGTCAAAAATAAAAGAAGTCGTTAAAATTTAACGTGAACTGGTTTATGGTACACACTATCGAATCGAGTATGTTTTACCTCAAAACATCCTCTTACTTGTGGTCTTCCAATCGACATTGCGAACCTTTTGTCAAAATAACTCAAGAAGGGTGTGATGATACTGGCAATTTAAATTGAAGCTGTCGCATGTGAAAATAACTAGTTGGCCTTCAAATTGAACTGTCTATCTATCTAAGTGGTAATCCGATGTCTTATTGTTTATTATGTGCGAAAGAGCACTTGATGGTGCCGGACGATTTTACGGATGGAAATTCGTTGATTTGTAATGAAAACACGAAGCGATCTTTTAATTTACATATTTTTTCTGTCAGCGCCCTCTTTCTGTAAGATCAAAGAAACTATTAAAACACAATTAAATGGAATTCTTGTGGAATGCGTTAGAAGTTTAAGAAAAAGTGACATTCCACTTGTACGAGTATGGTCTATACTTTTAACAAAGTCAAGAAATATTCTCCGAGAACAGGCTCTCTATGTAGTTCTGCAAACGACAAGGACGTCGCACATGGGGCAGAATCCAGCCCAAAATCTCTAAAGCTACTAATGGAAACTCATTTCCCCGGCCTTGAAGAAATTGAAACTTTAACCCACTGCAGGAAGAATAGTTTTAAAGACAAAGTGGCATGGGCTATAAATTCGTTCAAACCCTTCAAATCTGCAGGACCTGACACATTTATACCAGTAAACGTCCATTAGTATCCACACACATCTGTACCCCACCTCGTAAACAAATGTAACCCAATCTCGTAATGGAGAGAGGTTAGGTTGATTTTCATCCCTAAAGCAGGAAAACACAACCACTCTATCTCAAAAGATTGTAGGCCAATTAGTCTCTCGTCATTTTTGGAACATAAAACTCTAGAACCAAGTGTGGTCGCTGGTCAGGAAAATTTAGCATTTACAGGATACGTAAGAATACACTATGGCTGCGTTTCTCGACATTGAGCGCGCTTTCCATAAAGTTATAGTTGATTCAATAATGGAAGCTATGGAAGATTTGACAGTAAGCAAACTTGCTGAATTGCAGGATCATCAACCTTTGCTTTGGCTTCTTACCGTCAACAAAAACCTAAGAATCTTCACGGAGAAGAATTGAATATTATTGGTAATATTGGTAATACTGATTAAATTATAGCCAACAATCAGTAAACTAATGGAATCCGCTCCTTTTCTCTGTGTGGGTTTAGGAGTTAGCCTTCAGAAAACCGAGCTTGTCCTGTTCACTAGGAAAAGAAGAATACCCGACTTCACATTATCAAAGCTAGGTGGTCATGAACGATCTCTATGCCTGTAAGAAGACCTTTAATAGAAGATGAAGAATGCAACCGCGCATCATTCACTGGATGTATAAAGCAATTTTCCGACCTATCATCTCATATGGAAATTTAGTCTGATGGACAGAAACTGGTATAAAGAGTTAAATGAAAGAACTATAAATAGTGCAAAGGCTAGTTTTGAGAAGCGCATCGCAAGCAGGGCTTAACATCAACTGGACCTGCTAAAAGCTTCTGCCCCAAAAGGAGCTCTCAAATTAAGAAAACCTGTGGAAACAGACCACCTATAGATATGGGGCGATATTAAACACAATTAAAATAATGGGTAGAAACTATGACTCCGAAGCTTCACAGCCACATCGGACTAAAGGAGATAGGTAGGGGAACAGGTTTTATTTTAAGGCATAGTAAAAACTACTACAACCATGCAGTGTACTCCAAACTGAAATACTTCTAATAGAAAAAGCTGCAAAATACATGGAAAAGAGTCACCTTCCTCTGTCAGACATACATAACTATCTTTGTTGACAGTCAAGCAGGCTTAAAATCAATTAAATCCAATACAGTCAAATCAAAGGTAGTAAGGAATTGTTATGACCCATTGATCGCTTTGCTGGACATAGCAATATAGAAGGTAATAAAGAGGCGGAATCTCTGGCAAGAATGGACACATCCGTACTACCACCAATTGGTAAATTGTATATCCTAATTGACGGAATAATAGAGAAAAAGGCCAACTTGTCCTGGTTATCCAAAGAGGACTGTGCTGCCTTTGGTATGTTTTTATAGCCGGGATTGAAAAAATAAAAAAATTAAAATAAAGATCGTCTATCTCCATATTAACTGTAGTAGTCATCATTTTAGTTATGCTCCGTAAATGGAGAGTAGACTATAATAATTTATACAGAGATGAGAAATGAGTGGAGTCGATCCAACATCTGTGACAACAATGCCTATGCGCCTTAGGATCCAAGTTCATCGCAAGCACCGCAGAGGTAACAGGATATCAGATCCGATCTTCGCCACTTCACAAAGAGTACCAACTACATAGTTCTCGGGCAAAAAGGTGATGAGTCCAACACTTACCCTTTCAAAACCTAACCTAACTTAACTAAAATGTGCTCGGCATTTCATAAATAAATATATATGTATATACATATATGCAACTACTCGTTACACTAAAATTCAATTCCGGACATGTATAGATATCTTTCAAACTAATCGTTTAAACTGACAGAATAAACGTCAATTTGCTATTACAATTGTTTACTCATGCCTTAGAACTTGAATAAGGAGCAACGAATGTGATTCAAATTTAAGATCCAATCGATCACCGATCAGTTAATAACCTCAGATATGACGATTTGTCATGCGATACGATACGCCTATTATCCGCATTCAAATGAGACATTCAATTGTTCTCAAACGGAGAAGTCACTTCTTGAAATTCGTATAAAAGTTGATCCATTTGTTGGTAGTAATTCAGTTAGAATTTTCGTGTCTTACGGTCTACAACTAAACCAAATCAAAAAAAAAAAACAAAAATGAAAGTACGTTCTTGATAATTTATTCCAAAAGAACAGTAGGACACACAACTAATATATTTATTTCGACTAATTCCAGTTCCTCGTGTGCATTGCTCTCTGCTTAGCCGTTGCCCAGGCACATGTCATCCAAGCTCCTGTGGCCTATGCTGCTCCATACTCAACATACTCAGCTGGATTAGCTCCAGTGGCATCTGTCTACAGTTCTCCACTTTCCTATTCACCATACGTTGCTGCTCCAACTGTTCTGAGGAGTGCCTACTCTGCACCAGCTGTATACAGTACACATGGTTATGCCGCTCCACTCCTGAGAACCGCATATGCTGCTCCATCGGTCTATGCTGCTGCTCCACAAGTATATAGTGCTCCATCTCTAGTAAGGACTATTCCAAGTGTCTATGGCACACTCCTGAAGAAGTAAATGTTGAATTATTGTTTTAAAATGGTGATGACAAGGACATACATAAATAAAATTAGTAATTAAATCGTGAAACTGAGTTTTCTGTATTTCGATGTTATTTTTTCAATATATGTAAAAGGCAAGTTAGCAACTCAAAGGCATTTACGTAAAGCCATTATACTCACAAAAAATGACTGTTTGGTGCAGGTTTCATGCTGGGGGGTCATTGGCCAAAATCCTGAAAATCCAAAATCCCGAAAAATTGGATTGGGTACGAAATATAACAATATAACAATGTAACAAAGCATCTAATCCTTTTCGGCGTAGGGTCATAAGTCCACAATTCGATTGTGCATAAACAGTGGAATATGTATGCTGCCCCCCTGTAACCCCCCTGCTTGGAGCCACTGTTGAATTTGGAGTAGGTGCGAGGTTGGGTATATGCAAAATTTCTTTAAATCCATACAAAAATTTTCATATTCGATATTTGGCCTTTCGGGAATTTAAATTTTCAGGATTTTGGATTTTCGAGATTTTGGCTTTTCGGGATTTTGGCTTTTCGGGATTTTGTTTTTCGGGATTCTGTCCGACTCCCGCTGACAACACAGTCACAGTCAACGGAAGTCAGTTCCGGACGATGTTGAATGGCTACTTTTGATGACTTGCAGCATATGTGCTTTCAACAAGACGGAGCCACATGACACACAGCTGGTCAAACAATCGAGTGTCAATTGAAGTCGTAGTTCAGTGACTGTGTTATCTCCAGAAAGTAACCACTCAATTGGCCGCCTTGTTCGTATGATTTGACGTCTTTGGAATTTTCTCTATGAGGGTATGTCAACTCCATCAGTTGTTATCTCAAACGCAAGCTCATCTATTTAAAAGAAATAAAAACAAACTTTTGTGTGAAACATCAAAGTAACAGCTTCAAAATAGAGAATAACGACACAGACAATGCTCTAGTAAGCCAAAGATTAAGAGAGTTCTTCATAGAACTTGATCGATTCAGAGAAATAGGAAATCACAGTATAAAAGAGAAATTAAGGAAAAGACTCACAAAGAGTGCAGCGAGACAGCAACAATCCTGGCAGATCATGAATCTGGAAAGAATTATGAGACGAGGGGAACTCTAGTCATAATTCTTAGGAAGTGGCACAGAAAAAAGACATGGCTCTGTATAGCTCGTCTCCATAAATACGGCCTTGAAATCGATGAAGAGATGGTGGATATCGACTTGGACCTCGTGGGTTTAATCCAAAATCTTTCGAAGTGTAAAAATTTTATCGACTGTGGACTTTCCTGGCCTGAAACTATACTAATACGGGGCCGATCAGGTTGTTGACGAATGGTTTCAGACGTTCACACAGTATGACAGATAGAATCTTGTATGCGATGTTGAGGAAACTGATACCTCTGTAATGGGCGCAATTGAGGGATCGCCTTTCTTGTGGATCGGGCAAACGGTGCTGGAATTAAATTCATCAAGCTAACATTCATCTGACCAAATCTTAGAAATGAGTTATTGTATGCTTTCTACCAGGTCATTTCCAGCTAATTTTGAACAGCTCGGCTAGTAATGGCATGATGCCTGGACTCGGGTGAAAATATCCTCGGCCGTTTTGAGAGACAGATTCTTCGTAAAATATTCGGTCCCGTTTGCGCTGACGGGCTTTGGAGGAGAAGATTCAACGACGAACTATACGAGGTGTAGAATGTATAGACACCAGCTTTCCGACCCATACAGTTTTCGAATCAAACCCGAAGGGACAACGCAGTTGAGGACGACCGCGCCTTAGGTGGCGCGCTCAAGTAGAAGAGTACATCAACCGACTTAAAGTGCGCAACTGGAGGCAGTCAGCTAAGGACCGGGCTAACTGGAGGCTTTTTAGTTGAGGCCCAAACTGTAGCACCACCTAAGTAAGTAATTAAGTAAGTATGCACCAGTTTTGATCTATTCAAGATCCAATCTCTCAACACGACTTCAAATGGCCACAACCTTAATCAACTAAAAATCGTTTTTTACTTACACCTAAAAGTATACAATCTTTTCATAATATTGTCTTAATTGCATTGCTTAACGAATGGTTTGGAACTAAACCCCATGAGTATTGTTCGTAATAGAGAAACGTTATTTAATTTGGACCAATCTAACGAACCCAAATTCATAATCAATCACATTATCACGATAAATTTCTTTTTGACTCATTTTGAGTGTTTAGATTGCTTTCTCGTAAGAGTTACCGGTACTTATCTTTCATGTTTTGTATTGACGCCTACTGAAGGAAATCTTCGTACGATTTGTTGTAACCAATGTTACAAAACATTAATAAAAGTATATAATTTTTTTTATTATGAGTTATGCTATAGTTAAAAACACTTGTTGTCATTCTGTTCAGTTATTTTTTTTAAAAATTAATGAAAACTGATTATACAGCAAGTTTGGTTAGTACAATAGGAGAGACACCATGCCTACCTCCATGGCCGACAACAACTGGAGTAGCGACAACGGCAGGTTGTAGTACAATTGGTTGTGCTGGAACAATTGGAGCACCATAAACACCACGACCGTGCCGTCCATGAACATTATTTACGGGGAGGTGTCCAATAATTGGAGTTTGTACAATTACCTTAGTGGGTACAACTTGTACAACTGGCACGACAGCAGGACCATATCCTCCGGCCGAAACGGCAACAACCAAAAGGACAAGGCACAAGATATACTGAAATTGGAAAGAATCCTTGAATTATTTTCACATTGTGTTGAATTTTTATTGAACTCACTTTCATTTTGATTGATTTTGTTTTAACGTTCAGGTTACTTCTGAGATTGAAGAATGATTTCTGATGCTACAATGCAACCTCAGTGGATCTTTTATACAAAAAAACTTTCTTTCAAGATATGTACAAGTACTAGATCAATAAAAAAAATAATAAAAAAATAAATGAGAAATGCCAAACGTGTTCTCTCACTGGAAAGGCGACGTTGGGTAGTAAATAAATCCCCTTTCGAGTCAGTAAACTAAAAACCACCGATCTACTTGATCAAGTTAGTTACTTAGTAAAGTATGTATGTAAATTGAATTTTTTATGACGTTGACGGGGGCGGGTGCCATCTGCTAATACTATTTAAAGGAGTGCCTCACAAAAAGTGACATCATGGATGAGTACTGAGGCAGGATTTGAACAAAGCAATAGGGGTAGACAGCTGTATGTATACATACGTTGTTAACAATGTATTTAGCTAAAGCTATTACTAGGATCATATGTATTCCTATCATATCCGATTTGTAAACAGTCCATAGTGTTTTTTTTTTTTAATTAATAAAGATTCTTTGCAATGCCCAAGAAAGGATTGGGCATACAATAGATACATGAGATAGATCTGCTTAAAAAAGGAAGGACGTTATGGATTACTTGGTAACAGGACTACTTATGAAAGCGCGATGTTTTTGTTTATTAGACTGATCAGGTTGAGCTGTTCAAAGATGGCTACACTAAGAAACAATTGAGGGAATTTTCCAAGTCTCAGTAGGTAGAGAAAGAAAGCTAGTTGACTGGCTCCAGCTTCGCTCTAAAATAGTTACCAACAATAAACGAAGTTCCCCTTATTCTTTACGGATAGTTCGGTACACGTTAAGGCTCTCACTATCCATGTTGATGTTAAAAATCCTTTCAACACGGCGAACTGGAATCACAGAGTACCTTATAAGAATCATAATGAACCAATTCTCAAATAGAGTTATCATCTATGATAATGAAAATGAAAGTAGATAGACTTGTATGTAACAAGGTCACAGGGCTCAGTGTCACACCCTAGGCTATGGAGCGTAATAAGACGATATGTCCATACTGGAATAAGCGAAGATTATAGGCTTCGCTAATGATATTGCTATAGTGGTTGTGGCCAAGCTCGTAGATGAGGTGGTCTGTAGCTTTGGGGTAGTTAAGTAGCCTCGCTGAACTAACCTGGTCAATGGTGGTTGCCCAGGTCTTTAAAGTGGTATTCGCCGTGTGCGTTTTCCTAGTTCTGCACAGGCTTGGGCATAGAAAGTGAGATGTGCTCTCTTCTGCGTAAGTGTCGCTATAGCCTCAGCAGGGATCATCAGTGTCTAGACGAATTCTTCTTCGGTGGGCCCCCAGGAGGTTGTGGCCGGTTATAATCGCCATTACTAAGTTGGGTCTGTTAAGCTCTTGGCATTGTCATGTTTTGCCCAAAGTTTTCTGGCGACACGACAAGATGAGAGTGCGCTTCATCTCTCATTAGCAAGTCTTACGAAGGAGTGCTCTATATTGGATTTAACAAGAACTAGAGGCAGTAGAATAGAAGTAACGACCATTGTCAGGTCCTGTTTGAAACCCTTTCTTGCTAAATCTTCCGCCTGTTCATTTTCCTAAATGCCGCTGTGTCCTCTAACCCAAAGGAGTTTAGCATCGTGGTTTGCTAGGAGTGCTGTGAGTTTTTCACGGCATCGTTCAAGCAGTTTAAATGTGCCAAATGTGGATGAGATTAAGCTTGGCTGTCGATCATATTTTTAGAATGCAATTTCATGGATAATTCTCTTGCTGCTTCTACAATTGGTAATACTTCCACTTAGAACACACATGTTAGGTTTAGTAAGTAAAATTCTCACCTGCAACTTGGAACACAATGCCTGTTGAAGGTTTCCCCTCCCCTCAACAAAATCAATCCATGTTTCTAGATCTAAATTTGAATGAAAATGCTTGTAGAAGCTTAACGAACTGGATAGAAATAATAGAGTGACACTCTCATTAGCGACATAAGGATCAGCAGTACCCTTCATAGGATCAAAGGCAGTCTGTAGAATATGAAATAATTCCCAAAAATGAAGAATTTAAGAGGTTGAAGAGGTAAAACATAGTAATATTGGTATTTATATATATACATAAGTGGCTGACTGTGCCAAGCACCCAGTACAGTGTACTTGCGCTGTGATACTACAAGATCAGACAATGTAGTCGTCTTATCTTCGATTTTTTGACTACATTCACATCTTGTTACATCTCGTAGAGTTCGCGGTCTTATCTTTTCCTACATGCGTTTCTGCTTTACTAACTTGGAATTAGCGCTCGGCTCCGTATAGCAGAACTAACGGGAGTAACCGATTATGTCCATGTCGTCTGTGTATCCCAGCAGTTAAGCAGATTTGTTAAAGACAGCGTCTTCCATGTTAACATCTGCCCTACATACTACCAGTTCAAGCATGAAATTAAAGAATTCACTTGTAAGCAAATCTCCTGGCCAAAATCCGATGGATGTTTGAAAAACTTGCACTCTACATCGCGTAACACGACACAGCTGAATCAGTTTTACCAGATTTCCGAGTTCAGTCATCATCGCCTTGTAGAGCTCCAGACGATGAGTGCTCTCATATGCGGCTTTAAAGTGAGTCTCGTCCTTAAATTTGTTAGTCTTTTGAGGGATTTGTGTTAAAGTGAAAATGTGGTCTATATTCGATTTGCCGAGATATAGATAAGATAAGATATAGAACCGCCTTTCTTTTAGATGGGGCATATGGACCAGGTATTCCAAGCATAGGTTATACTTGCATCCACATATGTGTGCACATACATACACTTGGTTGATGATTTAATTCCTACATATGTACATCCTACCAAAACATCACCTCAGTTTGTACAGCACCGTAAGCCATCTGAGTCGGGAGTCTTGTAGCTCTTCAGCTTTTAGATAGCTTTCGTTTGGCTGACATTATACCAATTGAGCAACTATTGGAAGTGCTAGTTAAATACATCTACAATTTGCTTCGCATTGGTGACTAGATTCCCTTTACTATTTCGAAATGCCTAGCTTTCGGTATTATCCTCCGTAATCCTTTTGTAGCCTGTCGTTGTGCACAGCATCGCTCATCCAATAGCTCTTCGTCTCAATCTGTTCGTTTTCTAGAACTTACATATAGCGATCGAAGAATCTTGAGACCATTCGATACTTTCTGTAAACAAGACTGAAGTATGTATTTCATAGTTTATAGTGCAATTCTTAGTTTCGTTTCTTGAGATCATCAGAAGAGGAACAACTTTTATCTACACCTAAGAGTATACAATTTAACACAAAACACGTTCTCTTCAAATAATAAAAATTTTTTTATTCTCGTCTTTTGACTCTGTCCTTATTTTAGAGTATCCTTTGATCACGTCCTCCGTCAATACGATCGCCCACTACTATTGCTATGTGTATTTTTCAAGGACATGACGCCTTATTTACTTAGGTGACGCTACAGTCCAGGGTGATCCTGGGTCTCAAACAACAAGCTTCTCCAGTTAGCGTGAACTTTGGCTAAGTGCCTCCAGTTGCGCACTCCAAGTTGGTTGAGGTCTTCTTCCACTTATGTACCGGTACGACCCCAAAAACGTTTTTCTCCTTTTCTGAAAAAACTTACTTTTTTGAATTGTATCCCTTTACGAATACATTTGCGATTTTAATACAGGAAACTGGTGCTTTCCAACAAGCAATCTCTTGAAAGGCCACTCTGGATTGGAGAATCATTGGCCTCATTTCGAGTGTCGTGGTAGCCTTCTCCAGGGGATATATGTATGCTTTGAATTCGCCATTTGAAAGACGTTTTCCTTCGACCTGTTAGAATCAACTTTAGAAAATATAAGACACTTTACATTGTTGCTGCTGATAAAAAGATATAATTCTTTAATTTTAATATATGTTACAGTTTTATACACTTGTCGTCGTTGCGTTAATTCTGCCGAGTCATTTTTATTAGGATTAAATTGATTAGCCAAGATGGGATATTCCACCATGACCGAGACCAACAGCTCCATGGGCGAGACCGGCATGACCGATAACTGGAGCACCATAACCACCGTGAACGGGCCGTACAACCTGCACTACCGGCACTACCCGGTTTACAACAACTGCAGGAGCAAGTCCTCCGGCCGAAACGGCAACAACCAAAAGGGCAAAGCACAAAAGATACTGAAATTGGAAAAGTCCTTGAATGTTATGTTCACACTTTGTGTTGAATTTTTATCGAACTCACTTTCATTTTGATTGGATTTGTTTTAAGTTTCAAGTTACTTCTGAGATTGAAGAATGATTTCTGATGCTACAATGCAATCTCACTGGATCTTTTATACAAAAAACTTTCTACCCAAATTTCTCGAAAACAACAAAAGTTAAAAAAAATTCTATGAAACAGTAAAACGTGTTCCTTCACTAGAAAGACGATTGTGCTAAACAAGCCCCCTTTCGACTCAGTAAACTAAACACCACCGATTAATATGGACAAGTTACCTTAAGTCTGGTTAGCAAATGGAGTATGCATCATAAATCAGATTTTTAGAATACGTTTACGGAGGCGGGTGCCGACTACTAGTGCTGATTGAAACAGTGACAAAAAAGAGAGATCATGACATATAGTACAACTTAATCAACAGGTAGGGGACTGCAGGTTGACTGCCTCCAGCTGTGACCTAGAATAATTCTTAACAAACAATAAAGTTCATCTTATTTATAATTAATTATCAATTCCCATGTTTTTAGTTTTAAACTTATATGGAGAATACATGCATAAACTTAACGAATTGGGCAGAAATAATAAAGTGACCCTGTATTGCATATTAGAGGTCATCAAAACAGCAGACGCATTAGTGACATTATCAGTATCCTTCGAAGGTCCTAGGGAAGCATACCCTAAACGACGTATTTCGTCTTTTTCTTAGATGACACTACAGTTCGGGGTGAACTTGGGCCTCCAATAGCAAGCCCCTCCAGTTAGCTCGGTCCTTACCGAACTGCCTCCAGTAACGCACTCCAAGTTTGTTAAGATATCCTTCCATTTGCGCGCGCCACCTAAAGCGAGGTTACCCGCTACTGCGTTGTCCCTCCGGGTTAAATTCATACACTCTATGGACCGGAGCATTTGTGTTCATTCGCTTTACATGTCATAGCCATCGTAGACGATGCTCGTATAGTTCGTCGTTGAATCTCCTCCTCCATAGCCCGTCACCGCAAACGGATATTTTCATCCACTTTAGATAGAATTCAAGCTTCAGCGCCATAAAGAATGAATAAGATTATCAAGGTCTTATATAGAGTCTCCTTAGTTGTTCGGGATAGGGCTCTACTTCTCAATTGCCTTCTCAGCCCAAAGAAACAGCGATTGGCAAGAGTTATTCTTCGTTTAATTTCTGAGTTGTCAGAGTTCATAGCAGAGCCGAGGTAGACAAAGTCCCTAATTACCTTCAAAGTTATATCTGTTGATTGTAACGTCCTGTCCAATTCGTCGATGTTGTGTGTCCCTTATTGTTGACAGCATATACTTGATTTTGCTCTCCTTTACCATTTAACCCATGTGACAGCCCGCTATGTTCTGCCAATAATGTCAATATCGTCGGTATACGCCAGTAGTTGCCTCCAGTGTTGGCTTGTGGGTTTCGCACAATTCTATCAAGTATGATGTTGAAGCAATCACATGACAGCACGTCACCTTGTCTAAAACCTTTTTTGACATCAAAGGTCTCGGTGAGATCGATACTGATCTGTCGCTCTGATCTGTCATATGCGACCTTGATTTCGATGAAAAGATGGTGGGTATCGATGAGGACCTCTTGGGTTTTATTCAGGATCTGTTGAAGTGTGAAAATTTGATCTACTATGGACTTTCCTGACCTGAAACCAAAGTGATAGGGTTTCAGGCGTTCACACAGTATGGCAGATAAAATCTTGTACGCGATGTTAAGAACACTGATACCTCTGTAATTGGCGCTGTTTAGGGGATCTCATTTCTTAGGGATCTTCAGGCATACTCTCGTCTGACCAATTTTTGGAGACGAGTTGGTGTATGCTCTCTACCAAGTCATCACCAGCTGTTTTGAACAGCTCAGCCTGTAGGCCAGCAGGTCCTGCAGCCTTGTTGGACTTAAATTTGGATATTACTATCCTCACTTCGTTTTAATCAGGTGGACGGAAGTTTTGGCTATCATCGTCTAGATAGAATGGTCCATTATGACCGACATCCATTATGTCTGACACCGGTCTTCGTCGCCGTTATACAGTCTGCAGAAGAAAACTTTCCATATTCTCAGCACCGACTGTAACTCTACTATGAGGTATCCTTCTCCATCTCTACAAGCTTCTGTACGGTTCTTGTTGGCCTGGCACGTGCTTTTTAATTGTTGGTAAAACTTTCGTACTTTATTCCTGGAGTATAGTCGTTCCATATCTTCGATCGCGCGCTTCTCATGCTCCTTTTTCTTCTTTCGGAGAAACCGATGTTCTTCCCGTGTCTTTTTTTCTTTCTTACTTTCTGTCTTTTTTCTCGACATTCATCGTTAAACCAAGGATTTCTTGGTGGTGATTGGTTGAAACCCAGCACATTAGTTGCGACACTTCTGATGGCATGTTGGCAGCGTTACCACTGGTCTTCGGCACTTAATGCTGGCGTCATAGGACTCGTAGCGAGATTTCGGGATACACGTTCGACAAAGTCGATGTTATGTCTTCGCACAGTATTTCGTCTTTGTTTTTGCGCTTGTGATATCCGCATTCGTACCTTTGCTGCAACAAGGTAGTGATCCGAGTCGATGTTGACTACTCGGAAGGTTCGGACATCCAGAATATTGGACACATGTCTTGCGTCGTTCGCAATGTGATCAATTTGGTTGACCGTTTGATGATCAGGAGACAGCCATGTGCCCTTGTGGATATTGAGATGAGGAAACTGTGTGCTTGTGACGTTTGGGCCCGCAGCGAAGTCCATAAGCCTAAGTCCGTTGTGAGACGTGGTGTCGTGTAGGCCGTGCTTACTAATTGTCCCATCTTGGCAATAAAATCTTCCCAGTACGATTTCAACGTCATATTTAGGATATTGCTCGGAAAGTTTTGTCGAGTAGCTCATAGAAACATTCTTTTGTTTTCTGTGGGAGCATGAGCGCATATTAGGCTTATGTTGGCGATTTTAGAATTGATGGTGATTGCCATAAGACGTTCGCTCACATGTCGAAAGCTCAAGACTTTTTCATTCAAATAAGCGCTGTTTCTGCTCTCTATAGCAATCACCGTGATAGATGTCACAGTTTATCATCCTCCTTTTGCCCGGCCTATCCCATCACACTTCTTGGATGGCGGTGATGTTTTGCTGCAGATACGATGGTCGTTGTCCGTGTTTCGTTTGCTGGGGTCATCAACAGTCAAGTCATCCATATCCGAGGCTTCGAAGGTTTCGAAACTAACCTCGGTTTTCGTTGTCGGGAAGGGGTAACATCCCTCACACTACCTCCAACCTGTAGGACCAGTTCCCTTTTATACCACTAGGAGAAGGGGCCGAATATGAGCGCTGCCGTTGGCCCATTAAGGGTTGATCCCCCACTAACTCTTTTCCAACACCCTAGCTCAGCATTGGAGACCCCTATAGACCTGGAATTTAAACATGTCGAAGCATCTCATGTAGGGATAACACTATTAGTTCGACCTGACTGGAACTAGCAGTGGCGTCTGCTAGTTGATTCAAGAGGTACTGCATTAGTGAGAAAAAAGCTAAACAAGCTCCCTGTGTAATCTAACATTTACTATCTCTAGACCAATACTCGTTTTCCTATCATGCAGCAGAAACATGACAACTGCATGTCGATCATAACATCCAAATGAATTTGTTTTCGATTCCATCATGTTTACTAAAATCGTGTCAATTTGATATTATCGATCGTCCATCATGTGATTGGTTCTGGGGGTATTCTTGACAGAATGACTCTACTATAAAATTAATGTTATGCAAATACATACGTAAACATCATACTCTGCGATTAGATACATAAATTAATGACGACTAGACTAGACAGTCTTTATGAACTGGTTTTCCCGTCTAAACATGCGAACGATTCCAATACCGAAACTGAATTTAAGGTTCACTGAACTATACAACTAGTGTTATTGTTCAATTTATAATTGAATTCATAGCCAAGTTTTATTAATTTCTATTCATAACTATTTTTTAAGTCATGACGGCTTGATTGCTTTGACTTCTTTTGTGTAATTAGATTGGTTATTGTTTTGCGAAGGACGTCTATTGCTATTACAACGCCATTTGTGACTATAAAAGGGTTTGGAAACGATTCTCATGAAAGCAGAAACATATCTAAATGTCAAGGCTGTCATACTTATAAAAAAAAAAAATGAAAGTGAGTACTATATTTCTAATATTTATTATTTGACTTTTTGAATATTTGATTCTGACATTTCAGTTGGTCGTGTCCTTTATTTTGTTTTTTGTCGGAACGGCAATAACAATAACTACTTCAGAGACGGTACCTTACCCCGGGCCAGTCCATGAAGCGAGAATGATGAATATACCGGTTCATCACATTAATTACACTGAATCAATTGAGCACGAGGATCCAGTTTTGTACGAGGGTTCCAGTGGCGAAGATTATAATGATCCTACTCCGTAAAAATCAACTAAAGCGGCAGGGGACTGAAGTAAATATTTGATAAATTTTATTCTGATCTGGATAATCAAGAAGATACGTTTTTTTTTTTGGTTTTATTCGAATCCCATATGAATTCATTAAGGAGAAATAACTTAACAACTGACCTTTGTCTGAGTAAATCAAGATATGGTATCAAACAACAGTCTACGATAAAAGTCTATAAATCTAGAACTATTTACTTTAAAATTTGTTCGAAAACACAAACTGTCAAGGCCGAGTAAGGTTTTTGAACTCTTTAACTTAAGGTTTTTTTTTTTTTTTTTGTAGTATACCGCTATTTCTGTTTACAGATTTTGTATTTAAAATTAAATTAATCGAAGAAGTATTTATGGCAAATAAAAGAAAGACTCATAAATCAGGAGAAAGAACGTTTATTCCAAACCTTTTAAAATAATCGTCGGTCCATACTACCTCTAAGCCTCTTCTATGTACTTTGCTACTAGCCACTTAGCTATTGGGTACATATATATGTATTTACATATATAGATACAATTAATATGTTAGTTTGTTTCATTTGTTTGAACTGTTTACTAAACAATCCATCTGCACTGAAACGTCTGTAAGGAAATGCTCAACCAAAAATAGCCTTAAACGATGAAACGCTCGCTCCCGCTGCAAGACTTGATTGGAAGGTTATCAGTTTTCTCTATTGGAAATAAGATCTTGTCTGCCATATTGTGTGAAAACAAATGATAAAAGCTATGATAGGTATTACATTACAATGCGCCCTACGATTTAAAACAAAAAAGTGGGAACCATGAACCAATTGTGCCTGCATCTATCCTCTAGAGTTTGAGAAAGATGTGAATTTTCCAACATATTTTCTGAGACCTTGCTTGTTTGTCATCCTCAGGTCAAAAGGATTAAAGTTCCTTTTGAAGTAAAGGACATTAGAGATTTTAAGTAGCTCGCCTATCTAATAAAATATTTATGCGTTTATATAATTATATATTTATACGTTAATATATTTATACGTTTCTACTGATGAAATCTCTGGCACCTAGCTTGATAGCGAAAACCTCTTTCTGCAAAATAGAAGTAGAGCATTCTATAGGCTTTGGCAATTTGGAGTTGGAGCCGGGCATTATGACTACAATCCATTTGACATTTTTGTACCAACGGATTGAGGATTGAGGTATCAAATAACTGCAATTTGAAATGACAACTTCGAACTAGCGATGGAGAGTGTCTCTTTTGGGCGTGAAGTTCGTGGTGCATACTGCCGATAAGGATACCAGCGAAATTTTGTCAACGATCTTCATATGTCTAACTAGGTTGGTGTTTTATTGTTTTAGGGCGGGAGATGAGAGGTCTAGAAGAAGCTCCAGCGCACTAAACCCACAAATACGTGTTGTAACAGACCTGTAAACTTTCAAGTACCAGTACCAGTCTCCAGTACTCCAGAAAAAAAGGAGTACAATGTACTTGGTACTTTAAAGGCACCAAGTACAAGTACTATTCCAAGTACTCTTTTCTAAGTACATGTACTGGGTACTGTAATACTGGGCAGTACATTTGCGTGTACTTTTCAAGTACAATAGTACTTGTACTTGGTGATTTTAAAGTACCAAGTACATTGTACTCCTTTTTTTTGCAGTGCAAGTACAAGGTACTGGGTACTTACACAGTACTGCAGTACAAATGTATTTCAGTACTTTACAACTCTGGTTGTAACCGTAATACCTACACAAGCTAGTCTTTTCACGTTTTGTAGGGCGGAGCGGTTGTAGAGTTGATTAGTCTATTCCCAAATTGTGACCGACGCGTATGTTATTACTTATTAGCATGATGAGGTTAGTCCATTGGATTCCCAAAAAGTCTAGAGCAGGCCGATTTAGTCGCCTTTTCAGTGGTTCTGTCTAGATGAGGTCTTCAATGGATTTTGTGCTCTAGAGTTACCATAAGTTAACGTCTGGTGGTATAATTATATCCTCTTGGAGAATATTATGATGAATGTTATAGTTGGGTTGGGTTCTGCTGCTAAGCAGATAGCATATCCATCTGGTTGTCTGTGAGTCAATATCCTTGGCAGCAATTCTGATAGCCTGGAAAGAAGTGTTATCAAAGCCTTCGTTGATTTTCTTTGATGATGGTGATTTCTGTCTGTGATAGAGATGGTCGTTTAAGAAGTGTCTTTTTAAGCCAGCATTTCTGATGTGAAGATCGATAATTTATTCCATTACCATTGGAAACACTTAGGTAAGACCGATAGGACTGAAGCCTTTGAATCCAAGAAAATCTGCTGCTACCTTAACGTATGAACTCTACATTAACCTTTCTCCAAGCTATCGGAATGCAGCTATATAAGTTCATAGCTATGGCTACTCCATGTTGTATCAGAGTAAGGAAATGTTTGTCACCAGCGGGAGCTCGACTTCTGTATGAACATGGTTCATCTGATAGAATCATAGGAAATATTATCTTTGAAATCGTCTTTCTGTGCCTGTTTGATGAATGGCATTTAGACAGCGCGGTTATCCCCCTTATATCCCTGAGATGTGTAGCCTAGAGCAGAGATACTCTCTAGCTTATGTATATTGAACATATTTCCTGTGATGCCACCTGAGAAACACTTGAAAATTTCTAAAACTTTTAGGATTTCAATATGTTTAATGCTTCCGAACAAGCCTGTGGCAACCCTAAAGTTCATCTTTGAATCGGTAGTGTAGATTGGAAATTCGACTCTTTAACTGTCTTACGAGTCTGCCTTTCCTTGCAGAAAATTTCACTATCATCATACTTTACCAATAATTTCTACACTTACACCGCAGTCCATCTTTGCATTATCGTTATAAACTCGAATTTGTTTATTACTTAACTTCTTTCTCAGTTTACTATGACGCCAGATCCCCTAGAAGCGAACCCAGAGATTGAATATACGCTGTTGAAGTGCTATAAACCATCCTGACCGACAGATGGACCATGATCATCCTTATTGGAAATAACTTCGACTCCCGTATGAGAGGCTATTGTGATAGATGATTACAAATTACCAATTTTCAACTCCGTTCAATACCGACAATTCCAAATTATTGATTTTTAACCTTTTGAACTGCTCCGACAAACTGATTTTAATTTTTAACACATTTTTAGGCAATGGTTTGCCCAAATTTTGAAGTCCAAGTAATGCTAACTATTGCCAATAAGTATATACACATGTATTTAAATATGCAAAACCCCTGCTCTTCCTTGACATGACGATCCTTGATTGAAGGTCCAATTGTGAATCAATCATCAACATTATCATAGTCCAGGTAATAATGAACAAGATGGAAGGAAGGGAATTTAGGTGATTTCTTGTACCGTACGCATAGAATATCGATGTTCTTTGCTAAGCCAATTACCTTTTCAAAACCGAATTCATTCCATTCCCATTCACCCGGCCATTCACCCATACTCAAAGTCTCATAATGCTATTTCATCTACTAATTTTGTTGTGAAATCTAATATTTATAGCGAAAACCTCCTGCTTTTTGGATTATTTAATCAATGTTAATATTTGAATAAAATAAATATCTGCAATAAAACCACGATGCAGATCATCCATGCTAGTGCGTGCGGAAAGTTTTTGTTTATAGAAACTCCACTCTTGGGTCAACCTTTCGTAGTCTTGTCGCTGATTTTGACACTGTCTAGTGTAAATTTATGATTCTACCGGCAAGTATGTGCTTTATCGCTGATACGTCTATGAATTATTTTTTTCATTATCTTGAGGAAAAAGGAAATGAGTCTTATAAGTCGGAAGATCAATTGGTCTGCGACCGATTTTAATAAATTTTACCATAACCCCTTTCCATCTTTTCGGTATCCATACCCGGTACCCTTACCCATAGCGGGTTCTGAAGATGTTGATTAGTAGCGTGATACATTTTTGAAGAAATGTTGGAAAGATTCCTATTTCACCAGGGGCTTTGCATGGGTCAAATGAGTTCATCATAGTAAAAATTATTTTTATCGCTTCCAGTCCTCTCTGGTTAGTCTGCTGATCCTTCTCCGGAGAGAATTAAGCGTATACTAAGCCATCCGATTTTTTCATTTCATTAACCCGCATTTTATTATTTCATGGCATCCTCTGCTGTCTCCACTCATTCACAGAGCAAAGAAGAGTATCTTCCCCCGGTGATTTGCTACATGGGCATTTCGGTAGAAGTCTGTGTAAAGTGTTACAGAAGAACTTCAGAGAAACACATCATTGTCATTATCAATAGTTTTATTATATCTTTAAAAGATGCCCTCTATTAGGGTTTACATCATTGATGTACTAAGAACAACTTAAAAACTAGAACCTGCAGTCTTAGCCGCCTCACTGGACCCACACAACTTGGGCACAGCTAAGAGTAAACCTCTCAGTTTTTAGTGCTTTACCCGTTCATGCAGGTATTCACAAAAGTCCATTCGAAAGAGTATGTCAGGCTCGCGCATATCATCCCCAATCGTTTCGTGCACCTGATACACATTCGTCCACTTCCAGACCTGCCGCCGAATAAAGCAATTCCGAAACGAGCTGAAGACATTCTTGTCCCTCGGTAGGTGGGTAAGGTAAAATGCTTGCTTGGTCTGCCAGTGGAAGTAGTAAACCATATTGTGTGTATTGGAGATCGCCGATACAAACTCATGCGTAAGCTCGTTTAGGAACATCATGCCGCCGACGACGTAGAATCGTTCAACGGTGTCATCGCCTGAGCGTATTCGCACACCTAGTCTTTCAGCACTGTTGTTTTTCATCTTGTATGGACGCATCGTGTGGAAGAAGTCATTCAGTTCGCGGACAGGAATTAGCTTTTTGCAACGAATAGGCGCCATTTGGACCTGGTTGCCATCAGAGTTGAGCACCACTTTATTGGGTTTGTTGAGACTGCGCGCGAATTTATCGCAGAGTTTCAATCGCTCCTTTAGCGGCAGGCGGCTAATGATCTTTCCACCCAGTGAGATACCATCAATTATGTGTAGCGCCCGCACCATTCTTCCCTTACTGCCTTCGCCAATCTGCTCTTGAACAATCTCGCCGTAGATGAGGGTTTTCGGCGACATCTCCAAAATGCAATCACACGGCTCCCAACGGCCGTTTTCACTGAGCTTAAGGATGATGCCTCGTCCGCGACACAAAAAGAATGTTGTAGTATCGCGCTCGTTGTCCTCGCTGCGTGCCAGTGGCACGAAATACCAGTCTGGGATGTTGGTAATATGTTTTCCCAGCGACGCCTTGCTAGTCAGTCGGCAAGCGCGTTTAGTCATGAAGGTCTTGTCGTCTTTCCAGTCGCAAAGGAGTTCTGCCAGAAGATTATCTGTGGTCTTCAGCTCGGGCGCTTGTCGCATTTTGTCAGGCAAATGCCACAACTCCAAGCACTTGCTGCGGTACTCTGCTTGGCGGGTCTCCTTAAGGTCGGCTTTCTCATAGAAAGCGGCAATCTTTATCAATCCCACGATTTGATTGTGTCCCAGGCGGTTGTTACTCTCGATGACATAGTCCACGAACTCTCTATCGCGGAACATCACCTGCAACGAGACCAGTTCCCTGACATCTTCATCAGCATCGGGGTTATCCCACATGTCCTGGTTTATTTGGGAAAGGTGACGACGCACCGTCTCCGTATTAGGTTTTTTCCACTTGCAGATCAGGTAGCGTTCAGAGTTGGCCGGGCGGCTAGTGTTGGGTTTGCAAATGCTGATTTCCTCAAAGCACTTGTACATTAGGTATATCAGGCCGACACTGAACGGTGTAAACAGGTCGAAAAATTTGCACACAAAGTGTCCTTTCTCGCGGAGGATATGCAGAGCCACCAAGCACTGACACAGGTACAGTTGCTTGGAGAGTATCTCTTGAATATTTTCTTGGCCCTCAACTGAGAACCCTCCGTCGGCCATAACGAAGTGCACACCAGCTTCGGCGGTCTCCTTGAGGACGTACTCCGCGAAGGAAGTTTGGTTCTTCGGATTGAAGATATCCCCGTCATCAGCGACGCCATAGTGGGGGTCAAATGTCTCCGGCGATGAAGCAAAGAAGTTGTCCAATTTGAAGTCATTCTGCCCGCGCAGTGTGAATCCGAAGCCCTTGGCTTCCCAGCTTTTCTTGTAGAGGACGTACTCGGTGAAGCCACCAGGACCTGGAATAGAGTATACATGTATGTGAACATCCAGCCACCGCCTCTTCGAACTTACCAGCACAGATATCCGCGAAGTACAGCAGATCGGTATCCTTAACCAGAGACATGCCGTTCTCGTCCTTCGGATTCGTAAACATGAAATCGCACAGAGAATCAATGTTGGCCATTTTGACTGCCGCCCGATTTTGAAAGATCGATCCGCGGATTGTCTCAAAAGGATTGGACCTCGTCCGGGCACGCCTCATGTCGTTACCATCGAGTTCGTCAAATGCACTCTTGGAACTAAGCACGTTTTGCAGGATCTCCGGTTCGCAGAAATGTGTCTCATCGTCAATTTCCAGTTTCTTTCGCCCACGATGAACCCAGTCGGTAAGATCTTCCATCGTCAGCGAGTCCAAGTCGTTCGATCTGTTTTGGATCCAATCAATTCGCTCTGGGATGCGTATTTCTTCCAAGCTTTCTTGCCACTGTCCAGCGGCACTGGATAGCTTTTCTAGCTTCAAACCGAGACCTCGGCGACCTTCTTGCTTGGCGGCCTCGACCGGCTCCAGACGACCTTGACCCAGCTTACCCAGACCCTGATTCTCTTTGTAGCCCATGCTGGCCATCATCTTGAACGCAGTGCTCGAATAGCTTTTGGACCATTCTGTCTTGACTTTTTTCGGTGGCGGTTCATCAGATGCACTTTCGTCTGGGACCTGCTCAAACTGATCCGAAACGCTGGTGTCCGATCCGTCAGTGTCGTCTTCCGAAGAGGATGACATTTTACTTGTTCGCTGAATTACACTATACTACCCTCAGATAAGCGAAGTTGACTTCAATAGAGATGCGAAATTCGCGATAAAAACTTGATAAAATGTTTCCTTTGCGCGTTTTCTGTTTTTACTTTTCAGATTAAAAAAAATTGACTTTTGCCTTCAGACAAAAAGGCTTGTCAAGTTTTGTTGATTTGTAGACTGGAATTGACGGTAATGCATATGTTGGGTGTGTTTGTTTCGAATTCAACATGAATTTGATTCATAGTAAAATGTGCGTTCAGTGGTTGTTTGAATTGATAGTGACTTTACTTCATCAGTTTATTTTGAATTTGATAGTAGGTTCGAATAAATTAATTAACACTCGAATAAAAATAAATCAATTATTAATCTGTATACAGACAGAGTTCCTTGCTACATCGATATTATTGGTGCCATCTCTAAAGCTTTCTATGATAATTCCCAAAATAATGGGTTTAATTTCTTTCTGACAGTCAGTACTCTTTATGTTAGTAGAAAGTGTATATTGGGTTATTCATTTGGAAGGTCAAAAAAACGATCGCCAATCCTGCGACTGATAAATTTTGATTTATTCAACATTGATGTTTGAAAGGTCGTTGATGTTAGCAGACTGGAGAGAGTGGGGAGAACGGTTTTCTCTCTAAGGCACTTCCTCTTGCTACAAGCAGCAGCGGATGAATTCCTTAGATGGAATCAACGGTGGTGTCTACCAGTTCCAGGTAGACCGAACTAATCCTTTGCCGTTATCACAAACAATGTCATTATACACATACTTCTGGATCCTTACCTGTCCTATCTTTACCTATGGAATTTTTGACACGAGTTCACGATACCGATTTGTCGAACATCGGAGAAATGTTCAAGGAAATTGTATGCTTATGTCAGGCAAAATAAACTAAATATTCAATTTGTATGACGACAACCAAAATTTCCGTCCACCTGACCTGGATGAAGTTAAGATAGCGATATTTACGCTGAAATCCAATAAACTGGGGCTGATGGCCTGACTTGTTAAGAAGCATGCACCAATTTCTAAAATATGGTCCTCCGACGAAAGTATGCCCGATGAATGGAACCTCATCCTTGGTCCTTATCAGTATAATTTTTAAGGCCAGGAAAGTCCACCATCAACTAGATCACACTACGGCAAATCTTGGAAAAAAAAACAAGAAATTTCAAATCGATATTCACCACCTTTTTATCGATTTCAAGGCCACTTATGACAGCATCTGTAGACAAGTGCTATATAGGGCCATGTCTAGTCTTGGCATCCCTGCCAAACTCGTCCGGTTGTGCAGGTTGACGATGGAAAATGCACGTTGCTCCATCAAGGTCGGAAAAAACATCACCGAGACCTTTGATGTAAAAAAAGGATTCAGGTAAGGCGACACACTTTCATGCGATTTCTTCAATATCGTTCTTGCAAGAATTGTGCAGAACTCACACACCAATATCAACAACCAGCCTACTCATACAGCTTTGCTCTGTATAAATGTAAATGTAAAGTTTTCTTCCAGAATGTTATAGTCTTCTGTGTGCCTTCCGATACTTTCTCTTTTTTTTTCCAATTAATGTCCTCATAATAAAAACCGCCATTAACTCCTAATCACCTTCTAATGATTTCGAAAAAATTATTTTTAATTTCCCAACGTGCTTAATTATCTCCTGTATAAGTTAATTAATTACTTTATGATATAGGTAGTAATTAGGATTGCAAGGAACCAAACAAATGCGCCATCTGGAGGAATGTTTTTGAACTACTAGCACCAGGTACAAATACTAGGTGGTCACGTGCAAAGAACCACAGTTTATAGATTAACGTGCGCGAGTTAAGGTACTTCTGTGAGAATAGAAACATATTTAATAAATTTTATTGTGAAATGTAAAGATTTTTTTGTAAATAATAGAAGTGAAGTGAATTAAAAATAAACCCAAAGTATCGTAAATTATTAAGAATTAGATATTTCCTAATAACTCATTTTATTCATTATAAATGCTGACCGCGTTCGTTTATTACACAAATTTGCCTAAACGCACCCCTCCGCCAGAGAAATAACAACTTTCCACAATAATTTTCCAACGACCGTGGAATCTCTCCATAGCCATTAGAACAAACGAGACAGATACTGAACAGAGAAAAAAAGAAAACCCCCTTTCCAAAGTAAAAATGTCACTGCGTTGCGCTTGAAAAATATTTTTGCCACATTTTAGTGCATTTTTGTAGTTTTTTTTCTTTCCCTTTTAATATATATCGTTGCGAAGTATCTACAACACAAATCAATTCTAGACTTTCGCCCCTTTCACTATATTATACGTAGCCCGTAGTTTGTAAGTTACTCAATCAGAAAATCGGTGAAGTTTTTTCGATCGTCTTCGGTTGATAGTTAATAAAAAAAAAATGGCAGATTTTCTGGACTCGGAAGCAGAAGAATCTGAGGTAAGATCCACTTTTCCCAAGAAAATGTTGGATTTGTTCTAAATTTTGAAATCTATTTTCGTATTGGCCCCCCTTGTGTGTAGGATGAGGAGGAGTTGGAGCCACATGAGCGGAAGAAACTCAAAAAGAACAAAGCAATGGCTGACAGCAGTGAGGAGGAGGAAGAGGGTAAGTGTGTTGTATCTTGTGTGTCTACTTTGCCATATCTCAGTTCTTTGGTTTTTTTTTCTACTATAGACGACGAGGAAGTATTGCGCGAAGAACTCAAAGACCTTATCGATGACAATCCAATCGAGGAGGACGGCAGCGATGGAGAGGATTCAGACGGATCTGGCCGGTCGAAAAAACGCAAGAAAAGCGATGATGACGACGAATTGGACGATCGGCTGGAGGATGATGATTATGACCTGATTGAGGAGAATCTGGGCGTGAAAGTCGAGAGAAGAGTGAGTTTGTCGGTTGATATTCCGTGGGCGGCTAAGGTTTTTACTTAATTTATTTCTTTTAATGATTTATAGAAACGATTCAAGCGCCTGCGTCGCATACAAGACGAGGAGAGCGATGGCGAGGAGCAGCATGTTGATGAGGGACTAGCCCGCGAGGCGATCGCCGAAACACTCTTCGATGATGATGATGTGAGTATTAACGTATTCTCTATGATTCTACTATTGCTAAGGAGTTACACGATGAGTGTAGGGACAAATTTAGTTTGAATTCAAAGTGAAAACATTGCAGGGAGAAAAATGCGAACTAACCTCAAAATTCATGAATAAGGGTCAGTGACTTATGTATATTTATTCGGGTCAAAGTGGAAAAGTGTAAACTAGATCGTCAGTGAAATTTTTATTTTTTATGTGGAAACGGCAATACAATTTTTCCAGTCCGCGTAGCTTTCGGAATTGTTAACGACACAGATGAACTAATTAGTGTGTTTCACTGAATTCAGTGGGCAACCCATCTGAATGTCTAGCTCTCCCTTAGCTTTGGGTTCTAAACAACTTTCCGATCTTACTGAAGTTTCTAGAATGGATTAAAAGGTGTGCAATCCCCGACTAAACACATAAAGTTTGCAAGTTTTTTTTTTGTTTACACGGAATATAAAACTGAATATACTTCTTATATCATGTCGTTACACACAGTTTTCATAATATCACACTTCAAGTCCTTAAAAATATTCATTTACCGGACATTTGAACGCATCATTCGCTGTTTATACTCATATTACCGACAATCTTTTTCCTTCCTTCTGCGATATTGCCGATTGTTGTTTATTTTACTTTTAACAAACTGCTGACGAGTATTTCCTGTCGTATTTGTTTTCTGGTTAATTGGTTTGTTGTATTATGTGAGTCATTAATATGTTGTGCTATTTGTTGCTGTCTTTCTATCAGCACCCCTAGAGGCTTTCTCATTTGCTGGAATGTGGCATCGTCGACACTTATTTGTTGTTTTTAAAATTCTAGCAGAGAGCTTCCTTTTGCTTCTAGTTTACTTAATTAACTGTATACATCCTGTTCATTGGTGTGATCCATGGTACCAAATAAATAGTGCATTGCATTACTCACTCCGTCGAATATTGATCTTTATTGACGGGGCTAAAGTATGTGCTCATGATTGTACTTTGTTGTTGCATAGGCTGAACCTTAGATGGAAATTCGATCTTTGACAAAACAATCAACCTTATAAGTTCCTTTGTGTCTCAAAAAATCGATGCTCTTATCTTATCCGCCTATAATTTAACTGCAGCTTTTTTCGGGGTCGGTGATATTGATCTCTATTTTTTATTTACTTTATTATTTAACATTATTATATATACATTTAATTTATTTTTATTACTGTTTGGTTTCAGGGTTAGACCTGAGTTGGTTGCATGTTTTGTTTATTTTAATTCGTGCTTTCGCTCTAGAGCTAGCAAGGTTTTATTTTTGTATGACTTCTAAATTGTTTCTCCACAGCTCTGTTAAACTATTTTGTTGGTTTATTTACTTATTTAAGATACTATATGTGTCATTGTAGGTAAGACTAACATGGGGTGCCATTTCCATGGTACCATCTCATAGAATCTAGGTAACCCTCAGACCATTTGAATTTAGTATCAACATTTACGATAGCCATCGTCTAGAATTGTGCTAAATTCCTTGACGTCTTGGGCTTTCGCCTCTACGAACTCTCTGAATTTATTCTTTTGGTAGGAGTTTGTAAGGTGTTCAAAGATGTGTTTGATTATATTGTCGGTCATTTCCCAAACTTTGCATGCTTTGAATATATCGTTCTCTGGATTTTCTGTATACAAAGGTGTCAACGTATCTACCTTTTCAGCTATCTGCACGTCCTTACTTAAAACAAAGTGGTACAATTTGTCTAAATTGTCTCGGTTTTGCACACAACCCAATGCATATCTAATTCTGAGCTTCTCTCTTGGACTTTCTTTCGATGAATATCTTATGTTAAAAAATACTCTAGCGAATCGTCAACATATTGGGCCCGGTTTGCGTTGCTGCATCTTTAATTCTAAATTTTCTTTTTACTTACATCAACCCATTTAGGGCAGTCATCCAAGGTGTGTATTCTGTTTCTGTTTTCAAATATTCAAGCCTTACGAATGTTGTGCTATAATCTAAAACCCCAGTCCTTGATCTTATTAACTGTCTACGTTTTGCCAAATGCTTTCGCTCTAGAGCTAGCAAGGTTTTATTTTTGTATGACTTCTAAATTGTTTCTCCACAGCTCTGTTAAACTATTTTGTTGGTTTATTTACTTATTTAAGATACTATATGTGTCATTGTAGGTAAGACTAACATGGGGTGCCATTTCCATGGTACCATCCCATAGAATCTAGGTAACCCTCAGACCATTTAAATTTGGCATTAACATTCACGATAGCATCGTCTAGAATTGTGCTAAATTCCTTGACGTCTTGGGCTTTCGCCTCTACGAACTCTCTGAATTTATTCTTTTGGTAGGAGTTTGTAAGATGTGTTTGATTATATTGTCGGTCATTTCCCACACTTTGCATGCTTTGAATATATCTTTATAACCTTTCGCTGCAAATTGATATACGTTCCATACATTCTCTGCATTTTCTGTATACAAAGGTGTCAACGTATCTACCTTTTCAGCTATCTGCACTTCCTTACTTAAAACAAAGTGGTACAATTTGTCTAAATTGTCTCGGTTTTGCACACAACCCAATGCATATCTAATTCTGAGCTTCTCTCTTGGACTTTCTTTCGATGAATATCTTATGTTAAAAAATACTCTAGCGAATCGTCAACATATTGGGCCCGGTTTGCGTTGCTGCATCTTTAATTCTAAATTTTCTTTTTACTTACATCAACCCATTTAGGGCAGTCATCCAAGGTGTGTATTCTGTTTCTGTTTTCAAATATTCAAGCCTTACGAATGTTGTGCTATAATCTAAAACCCCAGTCCTTGATCTTATTAACTGTCTACGTTTTGCCAAATGCTTTCGCTCTAGAGCTAGCAAGGTTTTATTTTTGTATGACTTCTAAATTGTTTCTCCACAGCTCTGTTAAACTATTTTGTTGGTTTATTTACTTATTTAAGATACTATATGTGTCATTGTAGGTAAGACTAACATGGGGTGCCATTTCCATGGTACCATCCCATAGAATCTAGGTAACCCTCAGACCATTTAAATTTGGCATTAACATTCACGATAGCATCGTCTAGAATTGTGCTAAATTCCTTGACGTCTTGGGCTTTCGCCTCTACGAACTCTCTGAATTTATTCTTTTGGTAGGAGTTTGTAAGATGTGTTTGATTATATTGTCGGTCATTTCCCACACTTTGCATGCTTTGAATATATCTTTATAACCTTTCGCTGCAAATTGATATACGTTCCATACATTCTCTGCATTTTCTGTATACAAAGGTGTCAACGTATCTACCTTCTCAGCTATCTGCAATTCCTTACTTAAAACAAAGTGGTACAATTTGTCTAAATTGTCTCGGTTTTGCACACAACCCAATGCTTATCTAATTCTGAGCCTTTCTCTTGGACTTTCTTTCGATGAATATCTTATGTTAAAAAATACTCCACCGAATCGTCAACATATTGGGCCCGGTTTGCGTTGCTGCATCTTTAATTCTAAATTTTCTTTTTACTTACATCAACCCATTTAGGGCAGTCATCCAAGGTGTGTATTCTGTTTCTGTTTCCAAATATTTAAGCCTTACGAATGTTGTGCTATAATCTAAAACCCCAGTCCTTGATCTTATTAACTGTCTACGTTTTGCCAAATGCTTTCGCTCTAGAGCTAGCAAGGTTTTATTTTTGTATGACTTCTAAATTGTTTCTCCACAGCTTTGTTAAACTATTTTGTTGGTTTATTTACTTATTTAAGATACTATATGTGTCATTGTAGGTAAGACTAACATGAATAAAATTATGTAATTATTTGGGGTGCCATTTCCATGGTACCATCTCTTAGAATCTAGGTAACCCTCAGACCATTTAAATTTGGCATTAACATTCACGATAGCATCGTCTAGAATTGTGCTAAATTCCTTGACGTCTTGGGCTTTCGCCTCTACGAACTCTCTGAATTTATTCTTTTGGTAGGAGTTTGTAAGGTGTTCAAAGATGTGTTTGATTATATTGTCGGTCATTTCCCAAACTTTGCATGCTTTGAATATATCTTTATAACCCTTCGCTGCAAATTGATATACGTTCCATACATTCTCTGGATTTTCTGTATACAAAGGTGTCAACGTATCTACCTTTTCAGCTATCTGCACTTCCTTACTTAAAACAAAGTGGTACAATTTGTCTAAATTGTCTCGGTTTTGCACACAACCCAATGCATATCTAATTCTGAGCTTCTCTCTTGGACTTTCTTTCGATGAATATCTTATGTTAAAAAATACTCTAGCGAATCGTCAACATATTGGGCCCGGATTGAGTTGCAGCAACTTTAACTCTAAATTTTCTTTTTACTTACATCAATCCATTTAGGGCGGTCATCCAAGGTGTGTATTCTGTTTCTGTTTTCAAATATTCAAGCCTTACGAATGTTGTGCTATAATCTAAAACCCCAGTCCTTGATCTTATTAACTGTCTACGTTTTGCCAAATGCTTTCGCTCTAGAGCTAGCAAGGTTTTATTTTTGTATGACTTCTAAATTGTTTCTCCACAGCTCTGTTAAACTATTTTGTTGGTTTATTTACTTATTTAAGATACTATATGTGTCATTGTAGGTAAGACTAACATGGGGTGCCATTTCCATGGTACCATCCCATAGAATCTAGGTAACCCTCAGACCATTTAAATTTGGCATTAACATTCACGATAGCATCGTCTAGAATTGTGCTAAATTCCTTGACGTCTTGGGCTTTCGCCTCTACGAACTCTCTGAATTTATTCTTTTGGTAGGAGTTTGTAAGGTGTTCAAAGATGTGTTTGATTATATTGTCGGTCATTTCCCAAACTTTGCATGCTTTGAATATATCTTTATAACCTTTCGCTGCGAATTGATATACGTTCCATACATTCTCTGGATTTTCTGTATACAAAGGTGTCAACGTATCTACCTTCTCAGCTATCTGCAATTCCTTACTTAAAACAAAGTGGTACAATTTGTCTAAATTGTCTCGGCTTTGCACACAACCCAATGCTTATCTAATTCTGAGCCTTTCTCTTGGACTTTCTTTCGATGAATATCTTATGTTAAAAAATACTCTAGCGAATCGTCAACATATTGGGCCCGGTTTGCGTTGCTGCAACTTTAACTCTAAATTTTCGTTTTACTTACATCAATCCATTTAGGGCGGTCATCCAAGGTGTGTATTCTGTTTCTGTTTCCAAATATTTAAGCCTTACGAATGTTGTGCTATAATCTAAAACCCCAGTCCTTGATCTTATTAACTGTCTACGTTTTGCCAAATGCTTTCGCTCTAGAGCTAGCAAGGTTTTATTTTTGTATGACTTCTAAATTGTTTCTCCACAGCTTTGTTAAACTATTTTGTTGGTTTATTTACTTATTTAAGATACTATATGTGTCATTGTAGGTAAGACTAACATGAATAAAATTATGTAATTATTTGGGGTGCCATTTCCATGGTACCATCTCTTAGAATCTAGGTAACCCTCAGACCATTTAAATTTGGCATTAACATTCACGATAGCATCGTCTAGAATTGTGCTAAATTCCTTGACGTCTTGGGCTTTCGCCTCTACGAACTCTCTGAATTTATTCTTTTGGTAGGAGTTTGTAAGGTGTTCAAAGATGTGTTTGATTATATTGTCGGTCATTTCCCAAACTTTGCATGCTTTGAATATATCTTTATAACCTTTCGCTGCAAATTGATATACGTTCCATACATTCTCTGGATTTTCTGTATACAAAGGTGTCAACGTATCTACCTTTTCAGCTATCTGCACGTCCTTACTTAAAACAAAGTGGTACAATTTGTCTAAATTGTCTCGGTTTTGCACACAACCCAATGCATATCTAATTCTGAGCTTCTCTCTTGGACTTTCTTTCGATGAATATCTTATGTTAAAAAATACTCTAGCGAATCGTCAACATATTGGGCCCGGATTGAGTTGCAGCAACTTTAACTCTAAATTTTCTTTTTACTTACATCAATCCATTTAGGGCGGTCATCCAAGGTGTGTATTCTGTTTCTGTTTTCAAATATTCAAGCCTTACGAATGTTGTGCTATAATCTAAAACCCCAGTCCTTGATCTTATTAACTGTCTACGTTTTGCCAAATGCTTTCGCTCTAGAGCTAGCAAGGTTTTATTTTTGTATGACTTCTAAATTGTTTCTCCACAGCTCTGTTAAACTATTTTGTTGGTTTATTTACTTATTTAAGATAGTATATGTGTCATTGTAGGTAAGACTAACATGAATAAAATTATGTTATTATTTGGGGTGCCATTTCCATGGTACCATCCCATAGAATCTAGGTAACCCTCAGACCATTTAAATTTAGCATTAACAGTCACGATAGCATCGTCTAGAATTGTGCTAAATTCCTTGACGTCTTGGGCTTTCGCCTCTACGAACTCTCTGAATTTATTCTTTTGGTAGGAGTTTGTAAGGTGTTCAAAGATGTGTTTGATTATATTGTCGGTCATTTCCCACACTTTGCATGCTTTGAATATATCTTTATAACCTTTCGCTGCAAATTGATATACGTTCCATACATTCTCTGGATTTTCTGTATACAAAGGTGTCAACGTATCTACCTTCTCAGCTATCTGCAATTCCTTACTTAAAACAAAGTGGTACAATTTGTCTAAATTGTCTCGGCTTTGCACACAACCCAATGCTTATCTAATTCTGAGCCTTTCTCTTGGACTTTCTTTCGATGAATATCTTATGTTAAAAAATACTCTAGCGAATCGTCAACATATTGGGCCCGGTTTGCGTTGCTGCAACTTTAACTCTAAATTTTCGTTTTACTTACATCAATCCATTTAGGGCGGTCATCCAAGGTGTGTAGTCTGTTTCTGTTTCCAAATATTTAAGCCTTACGAATGTTGTGCTATAATCTAAAACCCCAGTCCTTGATCTTATTAACTGTCTACGTTTTGCCAAATGCTTTCGCTCTAGAGCTAGCAAGGTTTTATTTTTGTATGACTTCTAAATTGTTTCTCCACAGCTTTGTTAAACTATTTTGTTGGTTTATTTACTTATTTAAGATACTATATGTGTCATTGTAGGTAAGACTAACATGAATAAAATTATGTAATTATTTGGGGTGCCATTTCCATGGTACCATCTCTTAGAATCTAGGTAACCCTCAGACCATTTAAATTTGGCATTAACATTCACGATAGCATCGTCTAGAATTGTGCTAAATTCCTTGACGTCTTGGGCTTTCGCCTCTACGAACTCTCTGAATTTATTCTTTTGGTAGGAGTTTGTAAGGTGTTCAAAGATGTGTTTGATTATATTGTCGGTCATTTCCCAAACTTTGCATGCTTTGAATATATCTTTATAACCTTTCGCTGCGAATTGATATACGTTCCATACATTCTCTGGATTTTCTGTATACAAAGGTGTCAACGTATCTACCTTCTCAGCTATCTGCAATTCCTTACTTAAAACAAAGTGGTACAATTTGTCTAAATTGTCTCGGCTTTGCACACAACCCAATGCATATCTAATTCTGAGCTTCTCTCTTGGACTTTCTTTCGATGAATATCTTATGTTAAAAAATACTCTAGCGAATCGTCAACATATTGGGCCCGGATTGAGTTGCAGCAACTTTAACTCTAAATTTTCTTTTTACTTACATCAATCCATTTAGGGCGGTCATCCAAGGTGTGTATTCTGTTTCTGTTTTCAAATATTCAAGCCTTACGAATGTTGTGCTATAATCTAAAACCCCAGTCCTTGATCTTATTAACTGTCTACGTTTTGCCAAATGCTTTCGCTCTAGAGCTAGCAAGGTTTTATTTTTGTATGACTTCTAAATTGTTTCTCCACAGCTCTGTTAAACTATTTTGTTGGTTTATTTACTTATTTAAGATAGTATATGTGTCATTGTAGGTAAGACTAACATGAATAAAATTATGTTATTATTTGGGGTGCCATTTCCATGGTACCATCCCATAGAATCTAGGTAACCCTCAGACCATTTAAATTTAGCATTAACAGTCACGATAGCATCGTCTAGAATTGTGCTAAATTCCTTGACGTCTTGGGCTTTCGCCTCTACGAACTCTCTGAATTTATTCTTTTGGTAGGAGTTTGTAAGGTGTTCAGAGATGTGTTTGATTATATTGTCGGTCATTTCCCAAACTTTGCATGCTTTGAATATATCTTTATAACCTTTCGCTGCGAATTGATATACGTTCCATACATTCTCTGGATTTTCTGTATACAAAGGTGTCAACGTATCTACCTTCTCAGCTATCTGCAATTCCTTACTTAAAACAAAGTGGTACAATTTGTCTAAATTGTCTCGGCTTTGCACACAACCCAATGCTTATCTAATTCTGAGCCTTTCTCTTGGACTTTCTTTCGATGAATATCTTATGTTAAAAAATACTCTAGCGAATCGTCAACATATTGGGCCCGGATTGAGTTGCAGCAACTTTAACTCTAAATTTTCTTTTTACTTACATCAATCCATTTAGGGCGGTCATCCAAGGTGTGTATTCTGTTTCTGTTTTCAAATATTCAAGCCTTACGAATGTTGTGCTATAATCTAAAACCCCAGTCCTTGATCTTATTAACTGTCTACGTTTTGCCAAATGCTTTCGCTCTAGAGCTAGCAAGGTTTTATTTTTGTATGACTTCTAAATTGTTTCTCCACAGCTCTGTTAAACTATTTTGTTGGTTTATTTACTTATTTAAGATACTATATGTGTCATTGTAGGTAAGACTAACATGAATAAAATTATGTTATTATTTGGGGTGCCATTTCCCTGGTACCGTCTCATAGAATCTAGGTTACGCTCAGACCATTTAAATTTGGCATTAACATTCACGATAGCATCGTCTAGAATTGTGCTAAATTCCTTGACGTCTTGGGCTTTCGCCTCTACGAACTCTCTGAATTTATTCTTTTGGTAGGAGTTTGTAAGGTGTTCAAAGATGTGTTTGATTATATTGTCGGTCATTTCCCAAACTTTGCATGCTTTGAATATATCTTTATAACCTTTCGCTGCGAATTGATATACGTTCCATACATTCTCTGGATTTTCTGTATACAAAGGTGTCAACGTATCTACCTTCTCAGCTATCTGCAATTCCTTACTTAAAACAAAGTGGTACAATTTGTCTAAATTGTCTCGGCTTTGCACACAACCCAATGCTTATCTAATTCTGAGCCTTTCTCTTGGACTTTCTTTCGATGAATATCTTATGTTAAAAAATACTCTAGCGAATCGTCAACATATTGGGCCCGGTTTGCGTTGCTGCAACTTTAACTCTAAATTTTCGTTTTACTTACATCAATCCATTTAGGGCGGTCATCCAAGGTGTGTATTCTGTTTCTGTTTCCAAATATTTAAGCCTTACGAATGTTGTGCTATAATCTAAAACCCCAGTCCTTGATCTTATTAACTGTCTACGTTTTGCCAAATGCTTTCGCTCTAGAGCTAGCAAGGTTTTATTTTTGTATGACTTCTAAATTGTTTCTCCACAGCTCTGTTAAACTATTTTGTTGGTTTATTTACTTATTTAAGATACTATATGTGTCATTGTAGGTAAGACTAACATGGGGTGCCATTTCCATGGTACCATCCCATAGAATCTAGGTAACCCTCAGACCATTTAAATTTGGCATTAACATTCACGATAGCATCGTCTAGAATTGTGCTAAATTCCTTGACGTCTTGGGCTTTCGCCTCTACGAACTCTCTGAATTTATTCTTTTGGTAGGAGTTTGTAAGGTGTTCAAAGATGTGTTTGATTATATTGTCGGTCATTTCCCACACTTTGCATGCTTTGAATATATCTTTATAACCTTTCGCTGCAAATTGATATACGTTCCATACATTCTCTGGATTTTCTGTATACAAAGGTGTCAACGTATCTACCTTCTCAGCTATCTGCAATTCCTTACTTAAAACAAAGTGGTACAATTTGTCTAAATTGTCTCGGTTTTGCACACAACCCAATGCATATCTAATTCTGAGCTTCTCTCTTGGACTTTCTTTCGATGAATATCTTATGTTAAAAAATACTCTAGCGAATCGTCAACATATTGGGCCCGGATTGAGTTGCAGCAACTTTAACTCTAAATTTTCTTTTTACTTACATCAATCCATTTAGGGCGGTCATCCAAGGTGTGTATTCTGTTTCTGTTTTCAAATATTCAAGCCTTACGAATGTTGTGCTATAATCTAAAACCCCAGTCCTTGATCTTATTAACTGTCTACGTTTTGCCAAATGCTTTCGCTCTAGAGCTAGCAAGGTTTTATTTTTGTATGACTTCTAAATTGTTTCTCCACAGCTCTGTTAAACTATTTTGTTGGTTTATTTACTTATTTAAGATACTATATGTGTCATTGTAGGTAAGACTAACATGGGGTGCCATTTCCATGGTACCATCCCATAGAATCTAGGTAACCCTCAGACCATTTAAATTTGGCATTAACATTCACGATAGCATCGTCTAGAATTGTGCTAAATTCCTTGACGTCTTGGGCTTTCGCCTCTACGAACTCTCTGAATTTATTCTTTTGGTAGGAGTTTGTAAGGTGTTCAAAGATGTGTTTGATTATATTGTCGGTCATTTCCCACACTTTGCATGCTTTGAATATATCTTTATAACCTTTCGCTGCAAATTGATATACGTTCCATACATTCTCTGGATTTTCTGTATACAAAGGTGTCAACGTATCTACCTTCTCAGCTATCTGCAATTCCTTACTTAAAACAAAGTGGTACAATTTGTCTAAATTGTCTCGGTTTTGCACACAACCTAATGCATATCTAATTCTGAGCTTTTCTCTTGGACTTTCTTTCGATGAATATCTTATGTTAAAAAATACTCCACCGAATCGTCAACATATTGGGCCCGGATTGAGTTGCAGCAACTTTAACTCTAAATTTTCTTTTTACTTACATCAATCCATTTAGGGCGGTCATCCAAGGTGTGTATTCTGTTTCTGTTTTCAAATATTCAAGCCTTACGAATGTTGTGCTATAATCTAAAACCCCAGTCCTTGATCTTATTAACTGTCTACGTTTTGCCAAATGCTTTCGCTCTAGAGCTAGCAAGGTTTTATTTTTGTATGACTTCTAAATTGTTTCTCCACAGCTTTGTTAAACTATTTTGTTGGTTTATTTACTTATTTAAGATACTATATGTGTCATTGTAGGTAAGACTAACATGAATAAAATTATGTAATTATTTGGGGTGCCATTTCCATGGTACCATCTCTTAGAATCTAGGTAACCCTCAGACCATTTAAATTTGGCATTAACATTCACGATAGCATCGTCTAGAATTGTGCTAAATTCCTTGACGTCTTGGGCTTTCGCCTCTACGAACTCTCTGAATTTATTCTTTTGGTAGGAGTTTGTAAGGTGTTCAAAGATGTGTTTGATTATATTGTCGGTCATTTCCCACACTTTGCATGCTTTGAATATATCTTTATAACCTTTCGCTGCAAATTGATATACGTTCCATACATTCTCTGCATTTTCTGTATACAAAGGTGTCATCGTATCTACCTTTTCAGCTATCTGCACTTCCTTACTTAAAACAAAGTGGTACAATTTGTCTAAATTGTCTCGGTTTTGCACACAACCTAATGCATATCTAATTCTGAGCTTTTCTCTTGGACTTTCTTTCGATGAATATCTTATGTTAAAAAATACTCCACCGAATCGTCAACATATTGGGCCCGGATTGAGTTGCAGCAACTTTAACTCTAAATTTTCTTTTTACTTACATCAATCCATTTAGGGCGGTCATCCAAGGTGTGTATTCTGTTTCTGTTTTCAAATATTCAAGCCTTACGAATGTTGTGCTATAATCTAAAACCCCAGTCCTTGATCTTATTAACTGTCTACGTTTTGCCAAATGCTTTCGCTCTAGAGCTAGCAAGGTTTTATTTTTGTATGACTTCTAAATTGTTTCTCCACAGCTCTGTTAAACTATTTTGTTGGTTTATTTACTTATTTAAGATACTATATGTGTCATTGTAGGTAAGACTAACATGGGGTGCCATTTCCATGGTACCATCCCATAGAATCTAGGTAACCCTCAGACCATTTAAATTTAGTATCAACATTTACGATAGCCATCGTCTAGAATTGTGCTAAATTCCTTGACGTCTTGGGCTTTCGCCTCTACGAACTCTCTGAATTTATTCTTTTGGTAGGAGTTTGTAAGGTGTTCAGAGATGTGTTTGATTATATTGTCGGTCATTTCCCAAACTTTGCATGCTTTGAATATATCTTTATAACCTTTCGCTGCGAATTGATATACGTTCCATACATTCTCTGGATTTTCTGTATACAAAGGTGTCAACGTATCTACCTTCTCAGCTATCTGCAATTCCTTACTTAAAACAAAGTGGTACAATTTGTCTAAATTGTCTCGGCTTTGCACACAACCCAATGCTTATCTAATTCTGAGCCTTTCTCTTGGACTTTCTTTCGATGAATATCTTATGTTAAAAAATACTCTAGCGAATCGTCAACATATTGGGCCCGGTTTGCGTTGCTGCAACTTTAACTCTAAATTTTCGTTTTACTTACATCAATCCATTTAGGGCGGTCATCCAAGGTGTGTATTCTGTTTCTGTTTCCAAATATTTAAGCCTTACGAATGTTGTGCTATAATCTAAAACCCCAGTCCTTGATCTTATTAACTGTCTACGTTTTGCCAAATGCTTTCGCTCTAGAGCTAGCAAGGTTTTATTTTTGTATGACTTCTAAATTGTTTCTCCACAGCTCTGTTAAACTATTTTGTTGGTTTATTTACTTATTTAAGATACTATATGTGTCATTGTAGGTAAGACTAACATGGGGTGCCATTTCCATGGTACCATCCCATAGAATCTAGGTAACCCTCAGACCATTTAAATTTGGCATTAACATTCACGATAGCATCGTCTAGAATTGTGCTAAATTCCTTGACGTCTTGGGCTTTCGCCTCTACGAACTCTCTGAATTTATTCTTTTGGTAGGAGTTTGTAAGGTGTTCAAAGATGTGTTTGATTATATTGTCGGTCATTTCCCACACTTTGCATGCTTTGAATATATCTTTATAACCTTTCGCTGCAAATTGATATACGTTCCATACATTCTCTGGATTTTCTGTATACAAAGGTGTCAACGTATCTACCTTCTCAGCTATCTGCAATTCCTTACTTAAAACAAAGTGGTACAATTTGTCTAAATTGTCTCGGTTTTGCACACAACCCAATGCATATCTAATTCTGAGCTTCTCTCTTGGACTTTCTTTCGATGAATATCTTATGTTAAAAAATACTCTAGCGAATCGTCAACATATTGGGCCCGGATTGAGTTGCAGCAACTTTAACTCTAAATTTTCTTTTTACTTACATCAATCCATTTAGGGCGGTCATCCAAGGTGTGTATTCTGTTTCTGTTTTCAAATATTCAAGCCTTACGAATGTTGTGCTATAATCTAAAACCCCAGTCCTTGATCTTATTAACTGTCTACGTTTTGCCAAATGCTTTCGCTCTAGAGCTAGCAAGGTTTTATTTTTGTATGACTTCTAAATTGTTTCTCCACAGCTTTGTTAAACTATTTTGTTGGTTTATTTACTTATTTAAGATACTATATGTGTCATTGTAGGTAAGACTAACATGAATAAAATTATGTAATTATTTGGGGTGCCATTTCCATGGTACCATCTCTTAGAATCTAGGTAACCCTCAGACCATTTAAATTTGGCATTAACATTCACGATAGCATCGTCTAGAATTGTGCTAAATTCCTTGACGTCTTGGGCTTTCGCCTCTACGAACTCTCTGAATTTATTCTTTTGGTAGGAGTTTGTAAGGTGTTCAAAGATGTGTTTGATTATATTGTCGGTCATTTCCCACACTTTGCATGCTTTGAATATATCTTTATAACCTTTCGCTGCAAATTGATATACGTTCCATACATTCTCTGCATTTTCTGTATACAAAGGTGTCATCGTATCTACCTTTTCAGCTATCTGCACTTCCTTACTTAAAACAAAGTGGTACAATTTGTCTAAATTGTCTCGGTTTTGCACACAACCTAATGCATATCTAATTCTGAGCTTTTCTCTTGGACTTTCTTTCGATGAATATCTTATGTTAAAAAATACTCCACCGAATCGTCAACATATTGGGCCCGGATTGAGTTGCAGCAACTTTAACTCTAAATTTTCTTTTTACTTACATCAATCCATTTAGGGCGGTCATCCAAGGTGTGTATTCTGTTTCTGTTTTCAAATATTCAAGCCTTACGAATGTTGTGCTATAATCTAAAACCCCAGTCCTTGATCTTATTAACTGTCTACGTTTTGCCAAATGCTTTCGCTCTAGAGCTAGCAAGGTTTTATTTTTGTATGACTTCTAAATTGTTTCTCCACAGCTCTGTTAAACTATTTTGTTGGTTTATTTACTTATTTAAGATACTATATGTGTCATTGTAGGTAAGACTAACATGGGGTGCCATTTCCATGGTACCATCCCATAGAATCTAGGTAACCCTCAGACCATTTAAATTTAGTATCAACATTTACGATAGCCATCGTCTAGAATTGTGCTAAATTCCTTGACGTCTTGGGCTTTCGCCTCTACGAACTCTCTGAATTTATTCTTTTGGTAGGAGTTTGTAAGGTGTTCAAAGATGTGTTTGATTATATTGTCGGTCATTTCCCAAACTTTGCATGCTTCGAATATATCTTTATAACCTTTCGCTGCAAATTGATATACGTTCCATACATTCTCTGCATTTTCTGTATACAAAGGTGTCATCGTATCTACCTTTTCAGCTATCTGCACTTCCTTACTTAAAACAAAGTGGTACAATTTGTCTAAATTGTCTCGGTTTTGCACACAACCCAATGCATATCTAATTCTGAGCTTCTCTCTTGGACTTTCTTTCGATGAATATCTTATGTTACAAAATATTCTAGCGAATCGTCAACATATTGGGCCCGGATTGAGTTGCAGCAACTTTAACTCTAAATTTTCTTTTTACTTACATCAATCCATTTAGGGCGGTCATCCAAGGTGTGTATTCTGTTTCTGTTTTCAAATATTCAAGCCTTCCGAATGTTGTGCTATAATCTAAAACCCCAGTCCTTGATCTTATTAACTGTCTACGTTTTGCCAAATGCTTTCGCTCTAGAGCTAGCAAGGTTTTATTTTTGTATGACTTCTAAATTGTTTCTTCACAGCTCTGTTAAACTATTTTGTTGGTTTATTTACTTATTTAAGATACTATATGTGTCATTGTAGGTAAGACTAACATGGGGTGCCATTTCCATGGTACCATCCCATAGAATCTAGGTAACCCTCAGACCATTTAAATTTGGCATTAACATTCACGATAGCATCGTCTAGAATTGTGCTAAATTCCTTGACGTCTTGGGCTTTCGCCTCTACGAACTCTCTGAATTTATTCTTTTGGTAGGAGTTTGTAAGGTGTTCAAAGATGTGTTTGATTATATTGTCGGTCATTTCCCACACTTTGCATGCTTTGAATATATCTTTATAACCTTTCGCTGCAAATTGATATACGTTCCATACATTCTCTGGATTTTCTGTATACAAAGGTGTCAACGTATCTACCTTTTCAGCTATCTGCACTTCCTTACTTAAAACAAAGTGGTACAATTTGTCTACATTCTCATGGTTTCGCACACAACCCAATGCATATCTAATTCTGAGCTTTTCTCTTGGACTTTCTGTCGATGGATATCTTATGTTAAAAAATATTCTAGCGAATCGTCAACATATTGAGCCCGGTTTGCGTTGCTCCAATCTAGGTGAATACTACTTTAAATCTAACTTTTTTTTTCACGATCCCTATTTATACTCTTCACCGACGGTCCTTCTCCTTCCTTCTCCTGCATTTTACACATACATACACTGACTCTGAATACTAAGATAAGTTGTTTTTTGTTTTATTACCTTTTCTGCCTAGATGATGGCTGTGAGCTCGGCTGAGTCACTGCTTCTGGAAAAGCACTTGAAATCTAGGATTTTATTGCAGGCCCCAGATTCTGTGCCGATACACATTTGGAACCGTAGGTTTAGAAGTCTTTCCTCGATTTAAGGTGACTTTTAATGGAAGATTCAGAGTAACGTGATTGAACATTATCGTTTCACCCCTTTGGTATCTTCTTCAAAATATATATCATGCTGATCTTGGTAGTTCTAAAGACATCTTAAAACATCAATAGATTGTAAATGACTTAGTGAATGTGTTTAAAAATAAAAAATTGGATATGACAATTGAATATGCCTAAAAAGAGTGCCTTTAACAGGATGCATATGTATTTACTAATCGTTTGATTCGGATTACCTCTACCGGAGTTGTTTTCTGAACTGTTAATCAATTAAAGCATTTCCTTACAAAATTTAGAGAAAGTGCAGTAGGAATGGACTGGCAATCATATAAACCGAAACCCGGTATAAACGTATCGTGTAATTATCCTTGGCAGAATTTGAAGTATTTATATTGTGCTAAGCTAGGAACTATACCTGCTATTCTTAATATAAATTTAGAGTAATAATCGTTTCCTTCTATTCTAGGATGTCGAACGACGTTCTGAACGCAGTCACAGAGAGCCTGAAGTGGAACATTTCGATGATGAGGAAGAGTCTGACTCGGATGCTGATGATTTCATTGTCGATGACGATGGCAGACCAATCGCTGAAAAGAAAAAGAAACGTCGCGTCTTATTTACTGATGCGTAAGTTTCCATTAAAAATATTCAAAACGCAAGCAAGTTACTAAAATGATTTTATTTTCATTTACAGTTCCCTTCAAGAAGGTCAAGACATCTTTGGTGTCGACTTTGACTACGATGATTTCTCTAAGTACGACGACGATGAGTACGAGTCTGAGTCGGAAGGCGATGACTATGAAGAGGATGATGGTACGGGCGAACGTGAGAAACGTCCTAAGAAATCGACCAAAAAGAAGTCAACCAAGAAGACAATCTTTGAAATATACGAGCCAAGTGAATTGAAACGCGGCCACTTTACAGATTTGGATAACGAAATTCGCAAGACAGACATACCCGAGCGTATGCAGTTGCGTGAGGTGCCTGTCACTGCCGTTCCAGAGGGTTCCAACGAGTTGGAAGACGAGGCCGAATGGATTTACAAACAAGCGTTTTGTAAGCCACCCGTATCGGAACAAGACAAGGCAACAGATGGAAGTTCACGTGACCGGTACCGCAAACCACCGAGTGCGATAGGGAAAATCAAGCAGGCACTGGACTTTATGCGAAATCAGCAGTTGGAGGTCCCCTTCATCGCTTTCTATAGGAAGGAATACGTCAAGCCAGAGCTGACATGTGATGATTTATGGAAGATTTACTACTTTGACGGTCGTTGGTGTCAGCTGCTTGCGCGAAAGAAAAAACTCTTGCAGTTGTTTGACAAAATGCGTAGCTATCAGTTGGATAATATCATGAAAGCGGTTGATGCACCGATTCCTGATGATATGCGTGTCATCAAGGATGAAGACTTCGATCGACTGCGCGAGGTGCAAACGCCCGAAGAACTGAAAGACGTCCACATGCATTTCTTGCTCTACTATTCGCATGAGATACCTAAAATGCAAGAGGAATTTCGCCGAAAGGAGAAAGAGGAACGCAAGAAGGCGAAAGCGGATGCACGGCGCAAAGCGCTGGATAATTTGGAAGATGGTCAAGAACTACCACCGGAGGACGATGACATCGAAGAGATAGACGACGAACCGGAAGAACATTTGAAACAGGCTAAGGACTCCGGACCGTACGCCATGTGCAGGAAGGCGGGAATCTGTGGTTTCGCAAAGCGTTTCGGTCTGACTCCGGAGCAATATGCAGAAAATCTGCGGGATAGCTATCAGCGGCATGAGGTTGATCAGGAATCGATTGAACCCACCGATGTAGCAAAACAGTTCTTGTGTCCCAAGTTCATGATGGTTGACGAGGTCATTCATGCCGCAAAGTTTGTAGTAGCTCGGCAGATTGCCAAAGAACCGTTGCTGCGCAAATGTGTCCGTGAGATTTTCTTCGAGAGAGCCAAGCTAAATGTGAGACCCACCAAACAAGGTATGAAGGAGGTAGACGAGAATCACCCATGCTACGGTATGAAGTATTTATCGAATAAACCTGTGCGTGACTTGGTTGGCGATCAGTTTCTTCGTCTGGTTATCGCCGAAGAAGACGGCTTGCTGGAAATTACTATTCTGGACAAGATTGAGGGCAACAGTTCCAGTTCCAGTTCGTACCTAGAAGAAGCCAAACAGCTGTACCAACGTGATGAGTTCTCCAAGAACGTTCAGGATTGGAACGCGTTGCGTAGTGAATGTGTAGAATTGGCACTAACCAAGATGGTAATCCCCGAAATTCGAAAAGAACTGAAGGCAGTGCTGACCGCTGAAGCAAAAGAATCGATCCTGAAGGCCTGTTGTACGAAGCTCAGTAATTGGATTAAAGTGGCACCCTACCAGCCGGACTTTAACGAGGAAGACGACTACGAATGGGACACAACGAAGGGTATCCGTGTAATGGGTCTGGCCTATGTCCCCGACTACACGCAAGCTGCCTTCTGTGCAATCACCTCACCCGAAGGTGAGGTCACAGACTATCTCAGACTGCCGCATATCCTCAAACGAAAGAATTCCTACAGGCAAGACGAGAAAGCCCTTAAGCAGGCGGATATGGAGAATCTAAAGACGTTCCTGCGCAACAAGAAGCCGCATGTGGTGGCTATAGGAGGTGAGTCCCGTGAAGCGCAAATGATCCAGCAAGACGTCCGCGAAGTCATCAAACAACTCGTCGAAGACGAACAGTTTCCCCAGGTCGCTGTTGAGATTATCGACAATGAGTTGGCCAAGATCTATGCGAACTCAAACAAAGGCGCTGTCGACTTCCGGGAATACCCCACTCTACTGAAGCAAGCTGTGTCGCTGGCGAGAAAGATGCAAGACCCCCTGGTGGAGTACTCGCAACTATGTGGAGCCGATGAAGAAATCCTTTGTCTAAGGTATCACTCGCTGCAGGAACAGATTGCCAAGGAGGAGTTGCTCGAACGACTGTACTTGGAGTTTATCAACCGAACCAACGAAGTGGGAGTGGACATCAACCTGGCCGTCCAGAACTCGTTGACACTCAACTTGGTGCAGTTTATTTGCGGCTTGGGTCCAAGAAAGGGTCAAGCATTGATAAAGATCCTCAAACAGACTAATCAGAGGTTGGAGAACCGAACCCAGTTGGTCACCTCTTGTCACATGGGTCCGAAGGTGTTCATCAATTGCTCTGGTTTCATCAAAATCGACACTAATTCACTGGGCGACAGTACCGAAGCGTATGTGGAGGTTCTAGATGGCTCGCGTGTGCATCCGGAAACGTACGAATGGGCGAGAAAGATGGCTGTTGACGCCTTGGAGTATGACGATGAGGAGACAAACCCAGCTGGTGCCTTGGAAGAAATTCTCGAATCACCGGAGCGCCTGAAAGACCTCGATTTGGATGCTTTCGCCGAAGAGTTGGAACGCCAGGGGTTCGGTAACAAGAGTATTACGTTGTACGACATACGAGCAGAGTTAAATTCTCGCTACAAGGATCTGCGTACGCCATTCCGGACGTCGAGCGCTGAAGAGCAATTCGACGTTCTGACCAAGGAGACTCCGGAGAGTTTTTACGTGGGAAAGATGGTGTTGGCAACAGTAGTTGGTATCTCGCATAGAAAACCGCAAGGTGAACAGTTAGATCAAGCAAATCCAGTACGAAATGATGACACTGGTCACTGGCAGTGCCCATTCTGCTTGAAGGATGATTTCCCTGAGCTATCCGAGGTTTGGAACCATTTCGATGCGGGCGCTTGTCCTGGCCAAGCCACAGGAATCAAATTGCGGTTGGACAATGGCCTGTCTGGTTTCATTCACATAAAGAACTTGTCGGACAAGCACGTGAAAAACCCCGAGGAGAGAGTGCAAAATGGACAGGCGATTCATGTGCGGATCATCAAAATCGATGTTGAGCGGTTCTCCGTAGACTGCTCGTCGAAGAGTTCCGATTTAATGGATAAGAACCACGAATGGCGACCAAGAAAAGACAACTACTACGATCAGGAGCAGGAAGACAAAGACTTGCGCAAGGAGGATGACTCCAAGAAGATCAAGGCCAAACAGCAGTATGTGAAGCGAGTCATCGTGCATCCATCGTTCCACAACAAGTCTTACGCCGAGGTGGTCAAGATCATGGAAAGCATGGATCAGGGTGAAGTCATAGTTCGTCCATCGAGTAAAGGTTCTGATCACCTGACAGTTACGTGGAAGGTCACTACCGATATTTATCAGCACATCGACGTGAGGGAGGAGGGTAAAGAAAACGCATTTAGCCTGGGACAGAGCCTCTTGATTGGTAACGAGGAATTCGAGGATTTGGATGAAATCATTGCGCGTCACGTCAATCCAATGGCGGCATCAGCTAGGGAGCTTTTAAGCTACAAATACTACCGTGACACAGGTGGCGGCCTAAAGGACAAAATGGAAGAGCTTCTCAAAGAGGAAAAGAAGAAGGACCCAAAGAAAATTCACTACTTCGTGTCCGCGTCAAAGAACTATCCAGGAAAATTCCTGCTGTCCTATCTGCCGAAGACCAAGTGCAGGCACGAGTATGTCACAGTGACCCCAGAGGGATTCCGCTTCCGTAGTCAGATCTTCGACTCAATCAATACTTTCCTCAAGTGGTTTAAGGACCACTACTCAGATGCCCTACCAGGAAACACACCGATGTCGACACCGCGACCGCCGCCCAGCACAAGAACACCCGGCTACAGTACACCACAGCTCAGTGTCAGTTCGGGATCGATTGGAAAAATGTCCTCCAATGTCCCACCCCACATGCTCCACTCGCTGTCACACCCTATGTCCAGCCAGACGCCTCACTACCCTAACACTCCGGGCTATCAAGGTGGATATGTAAACACTCCGTACACGCCGAGCGGCCAGACTCCATTCATGACGCCCTACCACACGCCACATTCGTCCCAAACGCCGCGGTACAACCACAACACTCCGAGTCCTGCTTCATCGACCTCAAACGGACATTTTGCCCGGCCAGCGATCCCGCCACCGTCCCACTCACGTCATGGTGGCGGAGGTTCAGCGCATGCCTCTCCCCAATCTTATGGCCGTTCACCTCGAATGGGCTCTGGCGGCGGTGGTGGTGGACCTCCACCACATCATTCTCGATCGAATGCATACGGTTCTTCCCAACAGGAGAGCATGGACTGGCAAATGGCCTCAGATTCATGGGCGCGTCGTAAGCCTTCCGCCGCCGCTCAACACGGTAGAAACACACCCAGTGGTGTGCCACCACCGGTTATGCCCAGCAGCAGCCATGGTACAAGAACACCCCGCTACGAGGACTACCCGCGCAAGACTCCACAGTACTCCGAAGAACGACCAATGAGTCGTTCCGGACGATCGGTCGACTACCAAAAGAGTCCGCGATCTGTTCGGAGCACTCCACGGACCAACACATCGCCGCACTCTATGAACTTGGGTGATTCCACACCGCTATACGATGAAAATTAGTCTTTTATTTTTTTACCCTGTTTCTCTCTTCAAAAACACTCTCGTTTTATAGTTAAACTAGTATAGAACCAGACAACAAATTGACGACACACATTTTTTTATCATTGATTTCTTTTATACATGACCCGGTTGCATTGATTAATGGGATTCACTACCTCCGGCTGCTGGTTGACTCCTCCACACTGACGAAAAATGGAATTTTAAGAGCAAAACAACGCGTTTAAAACGAAGTAAAAAAAAGTATTGCAAATTACGCTGCAAAAGTGCATAACAAAGTGGAATTCACAATAAATAAATAGAACGCATAAAATAGTAGACAAAAATACAGTTAGTTATTTAATTGAATCGATATGCAAGAATTATTACAAGCAAAAGCATTATTATTAATTATATGAAAAAAAAAACAAAAAAAAAAAACATGCAACATGAGTTTAATAAAAATATCGAATTTCTCTGAAAAAACAAAAAAAAAAAACTAAATTTTTTATTTTTGAAAATTATTTGTTTGAATTTTTTTGATTCTTGACTTGATTCAAACGGGATATAGGATTATAGGTCCATGTAAGCATTGATGTCAATTTTATGTAGAATTGAATCCAACGCGATGCAAGAGTCCCAAGCCGCAGGATTGTAGCGAGACTGCACTTCTGTCGTTTGTTCTACTATTTATAGCAGTATTATATACTTTCGGACACGTACTATTCGTATTACTCTTTCATTATGTACTACTGTTCAAAATATCTGGGCACAAATTCGAATATGAATTCTTTATGAGGTTCATGAAAGTTTTAACTAAAACAGCCTAAAACAAAGAGTAGAATACTCTTGCACTGCTTCTCCAAATAAAACGAATCCAAAAGTACCTAAAATTCAATAATGTAGCAGCCGTAGTCGCAATAAAAATGCCAATTTTTCGATTAGGTGTAGGGTTGTGTCTTAGTAATTAGCATGGTCTCGTATCAACAATTTCTGTACCGTTTTTTTTATCACTTCTCATCGGCGATGCACAATGAAATGTTTTGGATGTGAATTTCAAATTGTAGGATTTAAGGGAAGGTACCTCAAAGTTCCTAAGCATGGAAAATATTGCAAAAGCAATTTTTTTTGGGAATCATTTCTACGTAACTGAAGCCTACAATCTGTACACAGATGTACACAACTCTAAGCCTAAGTGAATATTTATAACCATTATTGCCTCAGTGAGTAGATTTCGATTTCTGGATCAGTACACATTCCTCGATGCAGTATTACATGATTCAATCCATCTATGCGATATTTACAATCGGACCACTGCAGTAGAGATTGATGCTCTGGGCGATGTATCAATATCGAGCCACATTGATCTTTTCTTAGTTAGAGCAATCCCGAAGGCATCTGTATGATGTAACGTTTCGATGCAAACCCTAATAAATTCTCGTCAGTTTGGATACCTCTGAGTACACCAACTTGCCACATCCATAGATAAGTGCAGAAGTTTTTACCGCCATTGTAGCTGTTTTTGCTAAGTTTCCAGTTTCCATACGAAAAGGAAGCACTTTTCGAAAGCCGATTAAACTTCTTATATTTTTTTGTTTCGATCGGAAAAGGTTTCAGTCTTCTTCTTAATTTATCTTTAGTGATCGATTTAGTAATTTTTTGGCTTCCCTTCTGATTTCTCCAGATCTGGGTCCACCAAGAAACTGGCGGTCTGCAGAAGGTTTTCAAAGACGGGCACGTCTGTTTAAAAGATCTGTTGCTGTTGCTGTTGGAGATTAGGAGGAATTTTGATAGACTTACCTAGATTTATTCTAAAGCTTATCCAGTTGGTTATTTTATGAGATTACAACAAGACAATTACCTCCTTTCTTCTTACTGTAACAAAGGTTGGCTGAGAATCAACATTGTCGATGATTATCTCACATGGGTAGTAAAGAATTTAAGAGATGGGTCCTCGTACATTGCATTTACTGCTGTTCCAGACTGTATTTGGAGCCATCGCAAAATACGAGTAATCCCAATTCCCGACAGTTACAATACTCTAACCTTGACATCTAAACCTTACGGTCACGCCTCTATTCTGAACCGAGGGGTTATCCAGAAACTCCAAATGCAAATATATTCATAGATTCAATATTCCTAGAATTCCTAGCAGAGTGGATGAGGATGGATCCAAAATGAATAGAGGTACGGGAGCTGGCGTCTACTGTAAGTTTCGGGATACAAAGTGGTCCTTCAGACAAATTAAATGATGGCTGCAGCGTCTTTCAAGCCGAAGTATAGTGGAAAAATATTTCAGGGAAAATAATCAGTATCTATGGTGACAGTCAAGCAGCCTATAAGGCGTTGCAACCAATATCGATAAGATCCAAGCTCGTAAGATTACGTAAACGAAAGCGAACGAGATATCAAGCTGAACCTCTGCTGGGCGCCGGGACGTAAAAGAGGATGAACTAGCCAGGAAAAGGTCAGATATGCACCACACACAGGTTCTAGTTGAGGCTGACATTTCACATAGCACATTACACAGGGAAATAGACAGTATCTTGAAAAAGTCAACAAGCGCTGATGTCGATTAGACACATGCGCTATGGCCAGTCTACGTTAAGAAGAGGTCCATCAATCTACTGAAGCTAAGCCGAAAGGACATTCATACTACTGTTGGTATCCTCAACGGACACTGCGCGTCACTAAAGCCCAGCTAGGTTTACACTGCAATGACTTTTGCAGTAGCTGCGGGGATGAAGAAGAAAGAGAGTCTATTTACCACTTGTTAAGTGTCTGTCCTGCGTTGGCCCATTCAAGAAATCAAACTCTTGGTAGTTACTTCTTTCCAGTCTTTCTTTCTTTCTTTCTTTCATATGTCAATCTGGGTGATTGGTTTACTTACTTAGGTGGCGCTGTAGTTCGGGGTGAACCTGGTGGTTTGTTAAGCGATCGATTTAATATTGAATTTGTTCTTTTCTTTTTAGGTTCCCAGGGTTTTTTATTTTATTGGGCACTATGGATTCTCTGTAAGCTCCTGAAGTCTCTCGGTGTCAGCTAGGGCATCCATATATGTACATAAGTATGTACCTAACCTAATCTACAATACTCTATGAGTTAACGGCCTTTGGGTATTAAGGCATTACCGAATCATAGGGAAAGTAAGCTTACGCAACATGAAGGTTTTAAAATCTCCCACTTCAGTCTATTCAACTGTTATATCGATCCGATTATAGTTTATGTTTGTTTAATCGAATACGCAACCAATTGGATTTGAATCCAGTAAATGGGGAAGAACAAAAACTGGAATCCCGTCGGCAAGACTAAGTTCATTTACATTAACTTCTTACTGTATTAGCACTAAGTATACAAAATTATTCATTGACGAACATCGGTTTCACTCAATTAAATGGCCACGTAAATAAATTTTGATAAATTTAGATTGTCTTCTATTAATCAGGCGGATTTAAAGGCTATTCGAACCTTGCCACAAACCATTAAAGTGGATGAACGTTTACTTAGCATTTCAATTAAATAAATACTTACAAACTGAGATAATACTTTTGTATCTTTATACACAGTTACAATAGTAAAAACTTTTGCGATTACTATTTAATAGCCACCTTGTGATTCATTGTGGTTTGATTCGAAGGGAAGTTAGTTAGTGGTTACTTTACTATCATTAAGACATGTCAGATAAAATAGTACAATTGTCCTTAGAGTTAGTTAAACATTTTTATTTGATAATCCTTTTAATTTCAACAAACTTTCAATCCTTTGCCCACACATGATGCATAGGCTAACATATGCGGAATTGTATTTTGCTCATATACTCCAGTGAATAGATGTGACCAAGGACCAGAAGCAAAGACGCCTACATCATCTCCACCATGAGTTTCTGATTCTAAAGGTACAGTTGCGGGCCATACTGCGTGAACTTTCGACTTACTCGTTGATGTTGGATCAATGCGTTCTCCTTTCTTTGTATCATAGTACGTCTTGAAACTTGGGCCATTGGCATATGTCATTGACATGTATGGAAGACCATCATTAGCTTCACCAGCCTTGCCAGTAATTTTTCTACCACGAACCTGAAATGATATAAAGAAGTTAGTGTCAACAATAATTTACTATTTTACAAAGTGGACGTTTTAAGACTTATTAAAGAATTTGTTACGGAGCAAGAAACATATATATATTCGTCCCGTCGGGACAATAAAGACCATCCCATCGTGAATGAGAATAGTATGAGTACTAAGGGGAGGTCTACAATTTTGAACCGAAAATTATCTTCAGTGATGCGGTGTACTTTCAACACGATGGCTTCGAGAAACAGATCGGTCTACCTTTGACGAGCCACAACTTTCTGGAAGATGACACCGAAAGTGCAATAATTGTAAATGGTTGCTTTGCAATGAAAATCGAGTTTCCGATGCCTCAAGCAATCAGTATGGAACGACCTATGCATTGTCTCCTCACCAAGAGTCGACGTCAATTGGACAAATCTCGGATTAGATATTTTCACAAAGTCAATACTTGAAAGCAAAAGTTGTAATGGCTAAAAGCTGTACAAAATTTTTGGAACGAAAGCAAATTACACACAGTTGGCATGCGGAATATTGTGTCAGTTGCATGAGTGCACCAGTTCCGGCGATTAAAGTAAGAATAATACAATTTTAATTTACATGCGAAACGAATTGAAATACTACAAAGCCTAGTGACGACAATTACTGTTATTCCTAGTATATTACATAAAGCTTAGGCTAACCAATCCTGGTATCTCGTAATGATATTCTTCGCGCTCTAATTTGTTGTCTCTCGGGAAACTAGTGAGCAAGCTGTAGCTTAATTCAATTTTTCCCTAACGTCACATTTGGATAACAAAAACTTAAATGTGTCTAAAATTACCGGATATCCTGAGAAGGTGAATGCATGTGAATGATCAGCTGTGACAACAATCAAAGTATCGTCCTCGCTTGTCAATCCTCGTGCCATCTCGATAGCCTTCGAGAATTGTTCCGTCTCATCCAACGCCAACTTGGCCTCGTTATCATGATGAGCCATATCAATGCGACCACCTTCAACAAACAAAAAGTAACCATTGTTATCCTTACTCAAAAATTCAATGGCCTTCTTGGTTAACTCCTCCAGAGTAGGCTGATCAAGTCCTTCATCGATTGTCTCCAAATTATATTTCAGGTGACTGTTTTGGAACAGACCCAATAGTCGATCAGCTGAATTTACATCCAATTTCCTGAGTTCGTCACGCGTTTCCACATACGCATTCTTAGGCGATTTATTCTTGTATTCACTAATCAGATCCTTTCCATCGGACCGTTTGCCCTTAGCATGCAAAGATGCGTCGAGGAACTCTCTCTTACCACCACCCAATACAACCTTTAATCGGCTTCCAACGTCACCGTGGATCAACTGCGTAGCGATATCATCAATTCCGGAATTCTCACCGCAAGTTAGTTTCACTTCATTGTCATTCTCCCAGGCGCGTTCGGCTGTGTGGGCATATACACCAGCTGGAGAAGCATGGGTCACTCTGGCAGTTGTCACCAAACCAGCGGATTTACCAGCATCCATAGCCCAACTGGCAATAGAATACACATGATTGGATTTATCCTTCGTGGCCACACAGTCATCCCTTTGAATATTTGCATTTACACCGATTGTACCGTAGTTCGCCTTAACACCGCACAAGTACGACGTGGAAGTGGTCGCTGAATCTGGAACTATTCTGTCGACAGAATAGGTCTTCGAGAGTCCAGTGTAAGGGAATCTTTCGAATGACAATTGTTGTTCCTCCCCACCGATGTAGACCCGAGAAGCAGCAATCGTTGCCAAGGACATACCATCACCGAGGAAAAGAATGACATTCTTGGCACGCTTGGTATTTGGTTGACGGTTGATTTGTTCGAGAATGTGGGATTTTCCATGATCCAACCAGAAATCATTAAAGTCCTCGTTATTAACAGATCTTTTCAGATTTGGCATGTCGGGCAGGTCTGGATGCATCTGCTTCTCGAAACAATCTTCCGACTCAAGACATCTCCTTGGCCCGGCAAAAACACCAACTGCCAAGAGACTCACACAAAACACTAAACTCGTCTTCATGATCAGCGATACTGTCTGACTTACTTTGGAGTCTGTTTGAAACTAACTAAATAGCACAAACTGCAGGAGATATTTATGAAGTCATAGGCCAACAAATTTGCGTAGACATCTTTGATTAGATACCGATAAGGGATTTTCAATTTTCTGTAAGTTTGATTGAGCTTTTAATCACTGAACATTGTTCGCATTTCTTGTTATGATCCGTTCATGAGCGAAACGCGTGCTTTAAAACGTGCCAAGTTTGTCTGCTCGTGGCACGTACGCCTCGGGAGATACCCCCTGTTGTTTTGAAAAGACAATTCGTTGTCAGTTACTGTCGTCCGTGTGCAACCGTGATTTCCTCGTGAGTAGATCAAAGGCCCATCCTACCGGCATCGAAATCATTTCGATACGCATGCTACTGTTCACGTGAATGTCATACTCATCAAAATCAGACGAGGGGCATGTTTATCAGACGGTTTTTACTATTTTTTTTTTTTTTCGTTTTTTCGGAGGCCTAACTTTTACAATTAGGTAGCAATGATTTACTACACATTGATTTCTTGAAGTGATTAGATTAGGCTTACTGCCAGTTATCGAACTCTAGAAAGTCGAAAAGAGCTTTCGGATTTTTCGTTCACATAAAATTACCCATTTGGACCCGTCAGATCAGTAGTTGGTGTTCAGCTCTCATAGCGCGTGTATTAGCCTAACTTACTATAGGTACACTAAAATGACTACTAAAGTTGTGTTAACCGTTTTTGCTGCCCTTGTGGCGGTTATTGCAATCGCTGGTGCTCGAGATAGTGAGTTTTGTTTTACTTAATTTAGTTACATTTGTTTTTTTTTTTTTTGTTAATAAGTCAGGAAGGCATTGTTTTCAAATTTTGTGCATTCAGACGCTAAGTTAACATATTATTTTAAGAATTTGGTTTTTTTCTTATTTTTTTTCAAAAGTGTTTCATTGCCGTCGGAAAGTATAATATGTGTTGTGCTCAAAATTTTGTTTCGAATCATCTATACCTACAACGGTTTATGAGCGCAATACGTCTTGTTGGCACTTATTTTAAATAAGTTGTCAAAATTGATGAAGTTTTCTGAGTTTTTTTTTTGTTCGTGTGCGAACTAGTCGGAAATTACACTCGTAGGCTTTATGTATCTATGTACGTATGTCACATAGGCTTGATTTTCAATTTATAAACTCGTTGAGTTTTAGACCCAGAAACCAGCTCTGTGAAAGATATTACTAGTGATTCAGAGAGTTTATTTAAGGGATACCTAATTTAAATACAAATTTCTAAGGACCTTTTATTGTGCAATCCACATGTTCAAAAATATGATATACATATAAAATCTGTTCACTTAAATAGTCTGGTTTATAGCTCAATGATTACTCTTTATCTTTCTTCATTTCTCCTCCTTTTAGTATCACTCACAAATAGGTTTTCTATGTATTTTAACGTTTAGATGTGTTTGAATATCTAAAGTTATTCATATCAGTGTTGTCTATTCTAAACTAGATTAATTTTATTTTAAAGAAACAAACCATTTCTTATAGACCCAAGCTCGTGATTCTTCACCTCTACAAACAAATTCTAATCTCCTTAAGATTTTGAGTGAACTAAAAGCTGGGAAAAAGTTCAAAATGTGCAGTAAATTCATTCAAAATGGAGACATTTCGTCGTCTTTTGTGAGATTGCTGGGACTTTTACTCACCAAATTGTCTCGTTATTAAGTAAAAATGTATTGAAAGGTAGCTACGCAGGAACTTCACAAAAATGCGAGAGAACAAAACTTTTTCTGTAATTTTTTTTCAAAACAATATCCTTTCACAAAAAATGAACTAGAAATTAGATCTGTTCGGGTACTTTCTGCACTAAAATTCGTAGACTGTGACATTTCAGGGAGTGGAGGTAAAATTCTCTCAGATAAAGACAAAATTACGAAAAAGTAAACGAACACACAATCAACGAAATTTGCCCACTTTTTAGTCGTCAAATGCCAAACGTATAAAAATACACAAGCCAAAAAAATTACGTACAACGATTTGACAGATTTCATAAATCAGTGCAAAGAAATTTCTTGAAATTTTTAACTCTTTCGTGAGCGCCCTCTTTTACGAAACCCTACGAAACTTTTGAGTACTCGAACGAATATCACTTCGTGAATTTTTGTAGATTTTGGTGAAAATTCGTTGTTTTGGGAACGTTTGCGACCAGACCTATTGTCTATAAATAGCATCGGATAGGTTTAACAAAATGGCTCCATATACCGTTGTGCTATATTTAAGTCAAAAATCCATAATACAATGAAAATATGATAAAATCTGAAGTGGAGAAATTAAATCAAATTTGTAAACAAGATAATAAAAATGAATACTTTTCATTTGTAGACAAAAATAATTTTCAAGACGTAATATAAATATCTTAACAAACACGTTTGCAAAATGAATGTATTCAGTTAAAATTGTATCAAACCTCCTTTCTGTAATCTTTGAAAACTAAACATTTCAACAAAACTTAAAATGCAAGAAATGTATCGTCAAAAGGTGAACTTTAAATGCTTTGAGATTTGAAGATCGTGCCTTCTATTTATATTCAGCAAAGTTCTTCGATTCGTGAAAGCAGCTTTTCTGAAAAAAAAACAAACATTTTATACATATTGTTGCTGTTGTACAAAATCGATTGAATATTAGAATATTCAATTAGGCGAAACGGTTGGAAATACAAATTGCGATACGAATTGACTTTTATTTGTAATAGAACACTTTTTTGCTTTTACTTTTAATTAAAATTGACATCTGTCAAATTTAATTGGTTATTCAGAATAATGTATGTATTAACTTATCTGTCATTAAAATTATCTCACCTTCATGGTAGAAATAACATCTAACAAAATGTAAGAAAAGTGAAACTGATTTTAAAAGGCAATTGATTTGCCATGGTATATTTTTCATATTTTTCGCTTCAGTTACTTTTTATTTCAAGTTGTTCAGTTTCAGTTCAAGACAAGACAAACCGCAAATACGTATCTACGTGAATCTATTAGTCTTGGGAAAATATTATCTAATATACTCATTCTTTTAATTTCTATTTATATAATTTGCATTGTTAAAGTGATGTTCGTTTAAATTTTTTCCGGATACGGTATGGTTTTGTTGTCATTTTACTTTAAATTTTCGTAGGCTTTATGTAAATACCTACGTACATATGTCACATAGGCTTGATTTTCAATTTATAAACTCGTTGAGTTTTAGACCCAGAAACCAGCTCTGTGAAAGATATTACTAGTGAGTCAGAGAGTTTATTTAAGGGATATCTAATTTAAACACAAATTTCTAAGGACCTTTTATTGTGCAATCCACATGTTCAAAAATATGATATATGTACATATAAAATCTGTTCACTTAAATAGTCTGGTTTATAGCTCAATGATTACTCTTTATCTTTCTTCATTTCTCCTCCTTTTAGTATCACTCACAAATAGGTTTTCTATGTATTTTAACGTTTTGATGTGTTTGAATATCTAAAGTTATTCATATCAGTGTTGTCTAATCTAAACTAGATTAATTTTATTTTAAAGAAACAAACCATTTCTTATAGACCCAAGCTCGTGATTCTTCACCTCTACAAACAAATTCTAATCTCCTTAAGGTTTTGAGTGAACTAAAAGCTGGGAAAAAGTTCAAAATGTGCAGTGAATAACAATTCATACAAAATGGAGACATTTAACTTCTTTTGTGAGATTGCTGAGACCAAATAGTTTCGTTTTCAAGTAAAAACGTATTGAAACGTAGCTACGCACGAACTTCACAAAAATGCGAGACAACAAAACTTTTTCTGTATTTTTTTTTTCAAAACAATATCCTTTCACAAAAAATGAACTAGAAATTAGATCTGTTCGGGTACTTTCTGCACCAAAATTCGTAGACTGTGACATTTCAGGGAGTGGAGGTAAAATTCTCTCAGATAAAGACAAAATTACGAAAAAGTAAACGAACACACAATCAACGAAATTTGCCCACTTTTTAGTCGTCAAATGCCAAACGTATAAAAATACACAAGCCAAAAAAATTACGTACAACGATTTGACAGATTTCATAAATCAGTGCAAAGAAATTTCTTGAAATTTTTAACTCTTTCGTGAGCGCCCTCTTTTACGAAACCCTACGAAACTTTTGAGTACTCGAACGAATATCACTTCGTGAATTTTTGTAGATTTTGGTGAAAATTCGTTGTTTTGGGAACGTTTGCGACCAGACCTATTGTCTATAAATAGCATCGGATAGGTTTAACAAAATGGCTCCATATACCGTTGTGCTATATTTAAGTCAAAAATCCATAATACAATGAAAATATGATAAAATCTGAAGTGGAGAAATTAAATCAAATTTGTAAACAAGATAATAAAAATGAATACTTTTCATTTGTAGACAAAAATAATTTTCAAGACGTAATATAAATATCTTAACAAACACGTTTGCAAAATGAATGTATTCAGTTAAAATTGTATCAAACCTCCTTTTTGTAATCTTTGAAAACTAAAAATTTCAACAAAACTTAAAATGCAAGAAATGTATCGTCAAAAGGTGAACTTTAAATGCTTTGAGATGTGAAGATCGTGCCTTCTATTTATATTCAGCAAAGTTCTTCGATTCGTGAAAGCAGCTTTTCTGAAAAAAACAAACATTTTATACATATTGTTGCTGTTGTACAAAATCGATTGAATATTAGAATATTCAATTAGGCGAAACGGTTGGAAATACAAATTGCGATACGAATTGACTTTTATTTGTAATAGAACACTTTTTTGCTTTTACTTTTAATTAAAATTGACATCTGTCAAATTTAATTGGTTATTCAGAATAATGTATGTATTAACTTATCTGTCATTAAAATTATCTCACCTTCATGGTAGAAATAACATCTAACAAAATGTAAGAAAAGTGAAACTGATTTTAAAAGGCAATTGATTTGCCATGGTATATTTTTCATATTTTTCGCTTCAGTTACTTTTTATTTCAAGTTGTTCAGTTTCAGTTCAAGACAAGACAAACCGCAAATACGTATCTACGTGAATCTATTAGTCTTGGGAAAATATTATCTAATATACTCATTCTTTTAATTTCTATTTATATAATTTGCATTGTTAAAGTGATGTTCGTTTAAATTTTTTCCGGATACGGTATGGTTTTGTTGTCATTTTACTTTAAATTTTCGTAGGCTTTATGTAAATACCTACGTACATATGTCACATAGGCTTGATTTTCAATTTATAAACTCGTTGAGTTTTAGACCCAGAAACCAGCTCTGTGAAAGATATTACTAGTGAGTCAGAGAGTTTATTTAAGGGATATCTAATTTAAACACAAATTTCTAAGGACCTTTTATTGTGCAATCCACATGTTCAAAAATATGATATATGTACATATAAAATCTGTTCACTTAAATAGTCTGGTTTATAGCTCAATGATTACTCTTTATCTTTCTTCATTTCTCCTCCTTTTAGTATCACTCACAAATAGGTTTTCTATGTATTTTAACGTTTTGATGTGTTTGAATATCTAAAGTTATTCATATCAGTGTTGTCTAATCTAAACTAGATTAATTTTATTTTAAAGAAACAAACCATTTCTTATAGACCCTAGCTCGTGATTCATCACCTCTACAAACAAATTCTATTCTCCTTAAGGTTTTGAGTGAACTAAAAGCTGGAAAAAAGTTCAAAATGTGCAGTGAATAACAATTCATACAAAATGGAGACATTTAACTTCTTTTGTGAGATTGCTGAGACCAAATAGTTTCGTTTTCAAGTAAAAACGTATTGAAACGTAGCTACGCACGAACTTCACAAAAATGCGAGACAACAAAACTTTTTCTGTATTTTTTTTTTCAAAACAATATCCTTTCACAAAAAATGAACTAGAAATTAGATCTGTTCGGGTACTTTCTGCACCAAAATTCGTAGACTGTGACATTTCAGGGAGTGGAGGTAAAATTCTCTCAGATAAAGACAAAATTACGAAAAAGTAAACGAACACACAATCAACGAAATTTGCCCACTTTTTAGTCGTCAAATGCCAAACGTATAAAAATACACAAGCCAAAAAAATTACGTACAACGATTTGACAGATTTCATAAATCAGTGCAAAGAAATTTCTTGAAATTTTTAACTCTTTCGTGAGCGCCCTCTTTTACGAAACCCTACGAAACTTTTGGTACTCGAATAGAACTTTGTGAATTTTTATAGATTTTCGCGAAAATTCGTTGTTTTGGGAACGTTTGCGACCAGACCTATTGTCTATAAATAGCATCGGATATGTTTAACAAAATGGCTCCATATACCGTTGTGCTATATTTAAGTCAAAAATCCATAATACAATGAAAATGTGATAAAATCTGAAGTGGAGAAATTAAATCAAATGATTTGTAAACAAGATAATAAAAATTAATACTTTTCATTTGTGGACAAAAATAATTTTCAAGACGTAATATAAATATCTTAACAAACACGTTTGCAAAATGAATGTATTCAGTTAAAATTGTATCAAACCTCCTTTTTGTAATCTTTGAAAACTAAAAATTTCAACAAAACTTAAAATGCAAGAAATGTATCGTCAAAAGGTGAACTTTAAATGCTTTGAGATGTGAAGATCGTGCCTTCTATTTATATTCAGCAAAGTTCTTCGATTCGTGAAAGCAGCTTTTCTGAAAAAAACAAACATTTTATACATATTGTTGCTGTTGTACAAAATCGATTGAATATTAGAATATTCAATTAGGCGAAACGGTTGGAAATACAAATTGCGATACGAATTGACTTTTATTTGTAATAGAACACTTTTTTGCTTTTACTTTTAATTAAAATTGACATCTGTCAAATTTAATTGGTTATTCAGAATAATGTATGTATTAACTTATCTGTCATTACAATTATCTCACCTTCATGGTAGAAATAACATCTAACAAAATGTAAGAAAAGTGAAACTGATTTTAAAAGGCAATTGATTTGCCATGGTATATTTTTCATATTTTTCGCTTCAGTTACTTTTTATTTCAAGTTGTTCAGTTTCAGTTCAAGACAAGACAAACCGCAAATACGTATCTACGTGAATTTATTAGTCTTGGGAAAATATTATCTAATATACTCATTCTTTTAATTTCTATTTATATAATTTGCATTGTTAAAGTGATGTTCGTTTAAATTTTTTCCGGATACGGTATGGTTTTGTTGCCAGTTTCCTTTAAATGTCAGTTCGGATACGGTATGGTTTTGTTGTCATTTTACTTTAAATGTCAGTCGGAAATGGTTTGTAGTTAGAAAACGCGGGAAAATCCAAGTATACATATGTATGTACAAACATATTTAAAACGAAAGCTTTACAAACAAGGTACTCTACTTACATTTATAAAGTTTACTTATGAATTGTTAAGAATAATTTCTAGACAATAAGAAGCTTTAGGATAAACTGATTAACTTTTGAAACATTGTTGAATTATTTAACTGTCAGAATATTACCTGCTCTTTATTTGAATACCGTTTTTTAAAGTAACAAAAGAATGATGAAAGGCAATATATTGTAACTAGATCAGAAGTGTTGAAGTATTTCTTACAGGGTTTTAGAAAAAATTGACGACTTGCCAATCAAATATTGCTAACAAAACCCTAAACTTTGAAACAAGATGTCCATCGTATTATATAATTTTCCCTAGATAGTGCCCTAATTGCTGTTAAGAACAGGTCTATGCTTTTACTTTCTGCACTAAATCGTAAAATCACAAATTTCAAAGAATAAGGGGCAATTCTCTCAGAGAATGAAAAAAATTTCATAAAAGTTAGGGAACGCGTATAACAACAAAACCATCCCACATCTGAAATGTCATGTATGAGTTGTAGACTTGGAACGCACCAATGGTTTGTGAGAAGCTAGGGCCTGGGTCCTGTACGGTCCTATCGCACCAAATATTTGTAGGTATTTGTGTTTTATACTAAGCCCTGTCCTCAGAAAACTATCTCCACCAAACAGAGTTTGTCCAAACTAGGTCGATATCGCTGTGTAGGTTCTATAGTGTTTCGTTGAATCTTCTCATACGAAGTCCGTAATCCAAATGCGAATACGTACCTGATTTTTGCCCTAGCTTAGGTAGGTTTTACTGCTTTTTCTGGTTGTAGCTTCTTTTCTGCAAGTGGTGATAGTCTGTTACTCAAAACTATCACATTGAGATCCTTAGCAAATGCAGATACTTACAATTTTTCTACTATATTCTAAGCATTCGTCTAATCTGCCGACATCCCTGGTAGGTGTCCAATACACAATTGTGCTCGTAAGAAGCCTAATCGTCAGTGTCGGCCTGATCGAAGACTCGAGCAGATCCAACGCAGGTTCAGATCTAGAGAAATCATCCTCTGAGTCTTGTCTAACAGTCTCATCGGCGATCTCATTCTTCGCGATCACAGTGTGACCTGAGATCTAGAAAAAATCAAAGAATTTAGCCTTGTAACCAAATTTAGAGTTTTCTTGCAAATCCTTTGATCCCTCCATCTATTCCTTATAATATAGCCAATGGCCAATAAGATAACATATGCCTCCGCGTTGAGAACAGAGGCATACTTCCCTAATGCATAGTGGAGTCCTATGTTGTTGGTCTTCACGAAGACATAAGAAATGGATAGAAATGGGTTTGAATTCGGTCGAAGTGATCCTGAAAATAAAGAAAGACGACTGGAGCAAGTTTCCAGAGCTTTAAACAGCTTTAAAGGATCAACTAATCCTTAGGTCCAACGAAACTAAAAATCAATGGAGTGGAATCTAATACTTGGGTCTAAAAGAGTGCTTTTATTGTCTGTCATAAAGGGATACAAACCTAGGCTAAAATTTAAAAGTCCTTGTAATAATTTTTTAAGGCATCACTCAATTGAATGTACAAAATCCATGTTTAACTTTTCTTTCCTCCTTTTCAGTGCATCCCAAGTTGCAGTCGAAAGGCCGTAGCGGTGTCAAGTATCCAGAGGAATTGGAAACCGATTTCTGGGTTAATAAAGCCCAATCGATTCTTGCCAACAAACTTAACAATGCTGGTCTCAACAAAAATCGTGCCAAAAATATCATCATGTTCCTTGGCGATGGTATGTCAGTCCATACTATGACCGCGACAAGAGCTTTCCTCGGCGATAGTTCAAAGCAGGTGTCTTTTGAGAAATTCCCCTACGTTGGTCTGTCCAAAACCTACTGCATTAACAAACAAGTAGCTGACTCTGCGTGCACAGCTACTGCCTATTTGTCTGGCGTAAAGGCCAACTACGGTACGATTGGTGTTAATGCTCAAGTTCCACGATACGATTGTAATAGAGCTCAGGATCCTTCTACCCACACTGAGAGCATTGCCAAATGGGCTCAGGATGCTGGCAAAGCCACTGGATTGGTGACAACAGCTCGGGTGACCCATGCCTCACCAGCTGGAGTATATGCCCATACTGCCGATCGTAACTGGGAGAGTGACAGTGATGTTATCAGTGGCGGTTGCAGTGCTGTGGATAATTTGGACATTGCCCGGCAAATGATGCACTGGCCAGTTGGCAAGAAATTAAACGTAGTCATGGGTGGTGGACGTCGTGAATTCCGCGGCAAGTCACAAACCGATGAAGAGGGCATCAAAGGCAGGCGTACCGATGAAAGAGATTTGATTAAGGAATGGATTGATGAGAAGAATACACAGGGTGCCAAAGCATCGTACGTGTGGTGCCGGAAAGGTTTGGAATCAGTGGATCTGAGCAAGACAGATTATTTGTTGGGTTTGTTTAGTGACAGCCATTGCCCCTATCATGGTGATTTGGCTAGGCAGCGATTGGAAAACTCAGATCCATCACTTAGCGAAATGACTGCAGCCGCTGTTAAGGTGTTGCAAAATAATAAAAATGGATTTTTCTTGTTCGTTGAGGGCGCCAAGATTGACATGGCTCATCACCAGACTTGGGCTAGGAAGTCACTGGAAGATACCGCAGAGTTTGCTAAAGCAGTTCAGATTGCCAGGGATATGACATCGGAGGATGACACTCTTATTGTTGTCACTTCAGATCACTCACACACAATGACCATCAATGGATACCCAGTAAGAATTGAGATCTTATGAATATTATAGGACTGTTGACCTAACAATCTATTTTTCTAGCTCCGAACTCAAGACATCCTCGGTGTGTCCGATACTAAAGCCGATGATGGTCTTCCATATACGATCCTGTCTTATGCCAACGGACCTGGTTACTATAACACATTCTCGGAAAGAGTCGGCCGTCGGGATGTTTCCGTGGATAACCTTAACGATCCAGAGTATGAATACATGGCTACAGCTCCTCTCGATTCCGAAACGCACGGTGGTGATGATGTTGGTATATTCGCTTCCGGTCCCTATGCACACACTTTCACTGGCAACTATGAGCAAAGTAATATTCCAGCCTTGATGGCATATGCTGCAGACATTGGCCCATTCCGGGAAAGTCAGTTGCGATCAAAACCATTAAGAAGTCAGTGATTCACTGATTGATTTGATAGACGAGTAATAAAAGTTTTAATTTGGTATAAGTGTGTTATTTTTATCTAACAGTGGCTGGATCACAGGTTGTAAATTGTATAACACTATATGGCGTCGAAACAATAATCATCACGTATTTAGTTGGCTTTATTAGGTTTATAGCGTGTCGATAGTTGACAACTGATAGCTTTTTCTCCCGGAAACATTATCGTTGATTGTTATCGGGGACTTGTTTTGGGGGCTGCCTTGGGTGGATTTCGTTTTGTCTGATAGCGCATAGAAGGGGATTTCGTCAGCTGTATGAGGTGATAAGGAGTCACGAGAATGTAGCACAGGAAGTTTAAAAAAATATTTGGACAGCGACATGGTAAGTGAGTGATCTATGTTCACTATCCGCATTCAGAGTCCACATCTCCCATATTTCTATGATTTTACCAGTCTTGCAGGATTTTGTTGCAAATTTCTGATTAAACGTTTAGACATTTGAAAGTCTGGTTAAACACTTCAAAGCAAGCAAACACCAGACCATCATGTGATATATTGCGATATGGGAAGCCTAATCGGTTGTGCAAAGAACAACTGCATTGTATACTTATGATAGATAAGGATTTGATTTGTTTTGTACCCTACCTATGATTGAAAGAGTCGAAACATATTCTGCAGGTAACGGATAACTGACATTCACTTGAATAGTGTACGTCAGTTTTTGACAAGTTCTGACGTTATCAAACAAACCGAATAGGCAATGGAGTATCTTACAAGTCTTATCGGTAAGAAAACAAGTTGATACCAAATTTTAATTTATTCCTACCTAATCGCTTAAAAAATTAATTGACTTAATAAATTCCTGTTAATATCACTTAGAAAGCAGGGATCTAATCTATTGGTCATTTGTATGATTTAAGTCGAATTTATCGAAATTCATGATATTTACTAATCTTATCGTAGAGTTTGTGGATTACATTTGTTGTGTATGTTAATTGGATGATAATTTCGAACCTATTGCGAGGTACAATTAGTTCAAACACTTTTCAGGGACTTTTTCTGAAACTGATAACGACCATCGTAGATAATTGTTTTCATTATGTCTTAATGTAATTGGGTAATATCTACTTGCACTACCTATTTATAGAATGAAGGAGATCGTGTTATGATGAAATGTATGTGAAGTTCTCACAAACACTGGTTCGTGTCATAATATAATTCTAGATCCACTTGGCGAATCCACTTTGACTAATCGCTAACTAAAAATAATGCTTGACATCATACCGTACTATTTTTATAATAATTCTGAAGAAAATTTTGAAGGCACTTCAACTAATCGCTGTCATCACGATCGTACTAGCTGCAGAGGCTTGCTGTTGAGGTCAAGGTCCACTACAGATTGTAGCGCAGCTGTCATGTGTGAACATTAAGGTTTAATCATGGAGAATTGCATGGACGCACAACGCAGAAAAGTTATGAAAATCCAGTACAGAAATTGTGAGATTTTTGCAGACACAGTTAGAAAATGTCCTGGATTTTTCCACCACCATAATGATTTTAACAGTGGCGGATTAATTGATAAATTTTGACGCGATTGGATTTCTTTCTTTGGGGTTTTTCGAACGAAAATTTGTATGCCAATAACCCAAGAACAATTCCTGAATTGGAAGACGAGATTCGAATGGCCATTGATGTGTATGTATGTATATACTTTATAGGGTTTATCTCCACAAAATTATTAGTGGTTTTGAATTGCATAAGCGGGTTTCTTGATAGTTAATGGTGGCTTTCCTGACAGATCGCCCAGGTATCCGAGATGATATTCACCGAGCGTCGCTTCATGGGTCTGCATAGTCTCGGACATTCATATATATAAAGTAAGTTCTGCTTCTGCACCAGTATCGCCACGACCTCTGCAGATATCAGTACTTAGTCGCTTTCTGCTTTCTGTCAACGACGAACTATGCAAGCTGTACAGCGACATCGATCTAGTTAAAAAATTGCGCATTAGTCTTTCAAGATGGCTAGGACACGTAGAGCGGATGCCCACAAATGCTCCGGCCCCAAGAGTCTTCGAATCTATCCCGGACGAACAACGGAGTAGAGGAAGACCTTGCCTTAGATGGCAATCACAAGTAGAAGGGGACATCAAAAAACTTGGAGTGCGCAACTAGAGGCAGTTAGCTAAGGATCGAGGTTTGTTAGTGGAAGTCCAGGTCCACCCCGAATTGTAGCGCCACCTAAGTAAGTAAGTAAGTCGCTTTCTGATTAGGTGATCCCTATATGAAGAGTACAAAGAGCGTTCTTTTAATTTTTGAGTTTTTGGAATTGGCTAGTGTCAGGAAGTCCTCTACTATGTTGGATTCCGTAAGCACTAAGTGAGGTAGGACAAAATTAACAAAAATTGTAAAATCCTGTTCAGACTCTTTATTACTAATTCGTTCGTCAGTTCTTTCACTTGAATACCAGTGAATAGCGATTTGGTGTAAGTATTTAATAATCGTGGATGAGATAGCTCTTATAGCGGCTTGGCTGTTGATGTAGATATGTATATCACCTTTCTAGAGTTCAGTTTCGTGCAGCTTCTGCTATTGCTAAGACTTCCGCTTCCAACACACTGCCGTAGTTTGGAAATCTTGGTAAGCGTGCAATTTCGGGTTCAGAGAAGTAGATACGAGATCCTATACCTACATCAGTTTTTGACCCGTCCGTGTAGAGTGAGATTCTATTCGGGTTAATGGGGCTACCATTTGTCCAGTTCTCACTTGAAGATTATTTTAATCTTTAGACTTTAGACTGCGGTCAGGGGATGATATTGGATTATCTGTGTCGTTAGCTAGGTGTACCGCAATAGTGTGGTGAACTACATATGTCGACCTCTTTCCTAAAGCTGGATAGTTTTAAACGTAGGGCACTCTTTGTAACAGTTTCCTCTAAGTGTGAGCCTTATAAAATTAGTGGGAATATAGTTTTAAGAGCTGCTGTTGGCGTGGTTCTAATGGCATATGTACATATGTATGTATAATTTTCGTTTTAAACAAAAACACAAAGAAAATCGAGCGGAAATCGCTCTTTATTTCACTTTAAAAATGTTTGAAGAGCACTGTTTGTATTATTTTCCGATTGCATATCTTTAGGCTGCAATATAATACTTCCCTTCATTAGAAACGTCATTATGCTGTTATACCTAAACTGAAGTAGTTGCCAGTAACTACAATTTCCTTAAAAATTTTGAATGATGTTGTGTTTTGTGAAACTTTTCGATGTCGTTGTGTTGGGAGGATAACCAAAGACTCTCCTTTCAGCGCAGATTTTTTTCCCTGTCTTCTTCTAAAACCGTACTTATTTCTTGCTGGAAACAATAGAATTTGACCCATATTCGCTCCTATTGGGTATTTTATTCGAAAAGTTTGGTAGGGGACACTATGTATAACCAGATTTCTAGTTGTCCATTGCTGTATGCTCTTCATAGTTCTTCAACATTTATAGTTCTTCTTATTTTGGACAGTAATGAATCGAATTTTTCTTTAAGTTGGCATGATTCTAGGTATAGTTGTAAGAATACATTTTGTCTTCTGTCTCGACATACCTATTCATGCGTCTGTCTGTTATTCAGTCATATTTACTTTGAGCGGAGGAAGTTATTTACTTTTTAATACTTCAACATAATTAAAAAATAATACTGCATCTTCATCATTAAAAATAAACCAGATGCTGGCTCTGCCATTCCTCGTCCATATTGCAACATTGAAGCCAATCTCCTGTCATACCCCCATGGCCTCTTTAATGGCAAAGTTTCTGCTGCATTTTATATATATACATATGTAACTAAGTAATAGCTTTGTACAGGTAACATGGAATAATTGAAAAGTGCAAACTCTAGGAAACGCGATAACTATCCTGTTTCGCTAGAGTGCAACCATTGCAGTCAGTGTGTGTGTGGCTTCTGAATATGGACAATGAAAAGGGATTTATAAATGGAATGTGGTTCTGGAATTTCTCTCATAATCTGATGATTCAGGTGATTTTATTATTTTTTTCTATTTTGGATGAATAAAGTTTAAAAATATAGTTGGGCTTCGGTTTGCAAAAAAATTTCATTCCATATGGTGCTTGTTCATGATTCCATTCTTTTTGTAGCACTATCAGATTTGTGTCATGAAGTGCTTAATACAAGCAGCTACCGCGAGCAGAGAGGCTCATCACTTAGTGCTGATGTTAGTAGTTAGTAAAACAAAAGGATTTAGGAAAAGTACTATTAACACAAGTTCATAGTAGGTACAACGAATTAAAATAAGCAAGCACAATATTTAGCAACTGCTAAGTAAATTTTTTCTTTTAGTATGTTAAATCCGGTTTTTAATATTTATATTAACGAGTATATTTACATTCTAGACTCCAAGCTATGTTGGAAACGGGTTGCTAAAGAAAGGAATGAATGCTCTCTATGCCTGTAAGAGGACCTTTGGGAGATGGTGGAGATTGCAACCACATATCATCTCATATGGGTCCTTAGCCTGGTGGACACAATCTAGCAAGCAGGGTTGGACATCATCATTCATGTCCTTTCGCTGAACTTGTTCATTAAAGGTTCTGCCACAAAAGGACCTCTCAGATTGAAAGAATCCAACCTGTGGAAACAGACCACCTATGGACATTGTTTGGTCTATGGATTCAGTGAATGTAAACGGATTCGATGAATCACTGCTAACAGCTAATAGTAATTAGTTTTGCTTCACAAGTATAAAAATTAGGTAGAATCTCTATTTCAGTTCGATAAGATACATGTCTCTGCAACTGGTTCAGAAAACTCCTGAGATATGAGATTTGCTGTTGCGGTTCTAATAAGTATTCATACCTCTAAGTAGGTAGTTTTGAAATAGCAAAAAGAACGTATTACGCTTGTAGTAAAAGGAGACTCGTAAAATACTCAACGATGGAGGGATGATGGGGCGAATATTCACGTTTAGATGCAGTCTATAATGCACGCATAGTTTCAAAAAGCAACAAAATAATCCTTTCTAACGCAATTCCTTTGGGATTTTATCTACAATATTGTGTTCAGTACCTCAGAGTGACCTAAATCACTATGTACGTTTTAAGAAAAAAAAAAAAAAAAAAACAGAATAATACTTCAGTTCCACAAACGACATCTGAAGCCTTATCATTGTATGTATCATATCTAGCTGATGTACACGCATGCAAATCAAAGTAAAAGCTTTTTGTTTAATGCTTTGTCATTTTTCCTCTTTTTTTTTTATTTTTATTTATGAAAAACGCTTTTCTACTCCTACACACGGCCACTGGTTTAATGCATATAACTTCAAACTAAATATGGAAGGAACGCAGAAAACAAGTGAAATTTATGGGTAAAATGGAACGTTGTACCCTCCCTTGTGTCCTTATACAATATGTACCTGCAAGTAAAAAGTTGGCAATACGTTTTGAAAAGTCTGTGAGACATTATTTTCCCCTCATGGATGTGTTCTTCATGCGGGAAGTTCTCTAGACCGAATTATATATAAGTTAACTTGACGATGATCTGTTGGGAATTTCTTTGAAAAAAAAAAAAACAACACAACACAACAACTTTAACACAATTTGTTGGACTTGTTTTGAAGAATTTTGAAAAGTTTTACTCTTAAAGTGCAGAATGATGAACTGAATACAGGCACCTGTATGTTGTTAGAAGTTTTATTTTTATTTTTTTAAGTCGATAAGTTTAGAATGATATGATATGATAAGCACATATGAAAAGTTTAGCTTCTAGAGTTATGGTTTACGACATCATTCAAGGTAAAATTGGTTGGTTAATGATATCAAGCATCATAATTGTAATTGGAGAAGAAAGAGGGATGGGCTCAGAAAACTTGTACCTTTTGGTGAAACATCAGAATTCAAAAAATACACAGCATTTCATAGAAGCCTTCCACTATACGTGTAAAGAATATAAAACGCGCAACACTATTAGATGTGATTAGCAATTATTATTATTTGAGCGTTATTCCAGGTTCTTGCCCTGTTTGCCCTCTCTTGTTTCTTCAATTCTTCTTTGAAGGCATGATCCCCTATTCCGCAGAATGGTTCAGGACCTATGAAGGATTCTGATGCTAGGGAGTCGGCCATTTCATTACCATCTATTCCTAAATGACCAGGTATCCAACAGAGGGTTACTTTGTTTCTATTACCCAGTTCATTAAGTTTTTGCAGGCATTCATTTGGACTAAATGATATAGGAGTCAAGTGCCATGACAGCAGCTTGGCTATCTGACATTATAGTTATATCATAGTTGACATGGTTTCTATCAAGATTGATTTGGACACATCCATCTATGGCATAGATTTCAGCCTGAAAGATACTAGTGCTTTTGCCCATGGATTCAGAGCATTTGGTTTTGCGCCCGAATACTCCTGCTCCAGTTCCTTCATCAGTTCTTGATCCATCTGTGTACCAATTTGTTGTATGATTGCTCAATTTGTAGATAGTGGATACATTGCTCCAACTTTTCTTGTTACTGAACTTGGCAACAAAGTTCTTTTGAAAGTTAAACCTTCTAATGATATCATCATTACGAAAGGCTAGGAGTGGAAATTTTTTTGAGCAGTGCATCGAATTGCCTCGATGTAATGCACTTATCTCTTCCTATTCTTTCCTAGGCTATTCTTAGATCGTTTAACTTGCACATTCCTCAACCACAAGATGTAAAGGAGTCAATTCCAATAGTATCTCCATGGCTTGCAGTTGGACAAGTTCTCATGGCCCTTGTGATAAAGAGGCATGTCAGTCTTTGCACCTTGATGAGTGTCTTCCTCGTGGTGACCAGATTGGTTCTTTTTGCCCATGCAATCGCTGCATATGTGATCATTGGTCTCACAATAGCAATATATATCCACCTAAGGATAGTCGGGCTATATCCCCAGGATTTGCCAGCTAATATCGTTGCCAAATGTAGAAGTAATTTACCCTGACCCTTTTGTAAGAGGATTGGTGTAATTCCATCCACCCCTGGTGATTTGAAAGACTGAAAGGAGCCAATTGCCCATTCTAAGCGCCCTCTGGAAAAGATTTTTGTCGCTATTTTGCAGTCCTCTTTCCGAGGTCTTGGTATGTTGGTACTGCTCCTATCGTCTGTACTCAGAAGACTGCCAGGAAAATGAGTTTCTAATAGAAGTCGTGCCCTCTGTCCCTCATTTTCAGTGAAGTTGCCATCTGGTTTTCTTAGAGATGTTGGTATTTCCTCATTTTTGCTAGTCCCTTAGGCAGCCTGCAGTCTATATATGAAAGTACTGAACTCACGTTTCCATGACTTATTCACATAAATCGGGCGATATGCCGAGAATTCGGTCTTCGATGTTGATCCTGATATCTAAGTTAAATTCGCTGACTTACTGGCATAGACTTGACATAACCGCAAAGAAAATAAGTCTTGAAGCGTCAAATAACAGGAGCGAGGCGGCTCATTTACTGGTCTATTTCTGGATCAACTTTTCGAATCAAATTGTGAACTTCAACTTCGAACTTGTTTGGCCAGCTGTCTGGTAACTTACAAACCAACCACACAGCAATCGGCACTTGTCAGCGCTTACTGACTAGAGATATTGGACCATCAGTTCGTATCTGTAAGCTTAATGTAGAAGCCATTTCCAGATCTAAATCCGACCACTTAACACGAATATTAAAAGAAAATAATGTCGACGTTGTTGTCCTCTAGGAAACCCGTTGCACAGATGAATCAAATTTCTTATCCCGAGGAAAATTACATGGTTATACTCTGATCGGAGCTCACCACCATCGCGCATATGGCACTGCAACCTACGTGAAATCATTAATTGATAACGTTAAGTTAATTTAAATCAAAGAAGCTTACAACATGCTAAGTAATCGCTTTCTCCAAGTATTTGCAGATGATGCGGGAAGCCAACCAAACAAGCTAAACAACGGATTTCCACAAGGATCAGTACAGTCAACTCTGTTATTTAATTTCTATATGTTCGATACGTCCGAAAAAGATGCGGATGATACCAATACGCTGATGACATAGCTCTGACAACATACTTACTTAGGTGGCGCTAAAGTCCGGGGTGGATCTGGGCTTCAACCAACAAGTCCCTCCAGCCAGGTCGATCGTTAGCCAGCTGTCTTTAGTTGCGCACACCAAGTTGGTTGAGGTCCCTTTTCAATTGAGCGCGCCACTTTAGTACAGATCTTCTTCAATTACGTCGTCCTTTTGAAGTGGATTAGAAGACTCACCGGGCTAGAGCATTGTTTCTAATCTCACCACTTTAGTCATTGTATTCGAACTTTTCTGCCTAGGTTGATGTTGCTATATAGCTCATACACCTCATGATTGTACCTTTTTCTCCACTCTCCACCTATGCAAACGATGGCAAAAATAACCCAAAGTATTTTTCTCTAATAACAACCTAGTACGGCCTCGTCCATTCTTGACATAGACCTTGCTTTGCGTCAGTAGATCAGGACTGGGATGATCACGGTCTTATATAGGACTAGTTTAGTTGTTCGAGAAAGGGCTTTGCTAAACAATTGCCTTCTTCGCTCAAAGAAGCAGCGCTTGGCAAGAGTTATAGCAGATCCTAGGTAAACAAAGTCCTTAACTATCTCAAAGTTATATCTGTCGAGAGTGACGTTCTGTCCGAGGCGTCGGTATTGTATGTATTTTGTTGCATTTTGTTTTGTCCTCATTAACAATTAAACCCATCTTAGCCGCTTCCATCTCAATGTTCTCAAAAGCAATACTGACTTCGGATTATGTTAATATCATCGGCATATGCGAGGAGTTGCACGGACTTTTGAAAGATTGTGTCTCTGATGTTGGCGTGTGAGTTCTGCACAATTCTCTCAAGAACGATGTTGAAGAAATCGCATGAAAACGCGTCGCCCTGTCTGAATCCTTTTTTGACATCAAAAGTCTTGGTGAGCTCGTAGCCGACCTTGATGGAGCTCTACTGAACACCCAGTGAAAGGCTTAGACGGTTCGTTGCTAATAACGGATGAGGATCAACTCAAGAGATGGAAGGAGCATTTTGCTTCTGTTTTAAACAGAGTATTCGCCAGCAATATGCAACCAAGTCAGACTGAAGTATCCGTGGTAAGAAATTCCCGAATTCGCACCTCAACCCCCAGTAAAGAAGAGATCATTACCGCGATCAAAGCACTGAAAACCAATAAGACGGTAGGACTTGATGGCATACCCGCGGAGCTTTTTCGGGCGGCGCCAACTGCATCGGCTGAGCTTCTTTTTCCACTTGTTGGGAGAACATGGGAAGCCGACAGTTTTCCGGATGAGTGGAAGAAGGGAATAAAAAAGGCAACCTAATGCAGTGCGAAAACTGGAGAGGTATCTGCGTGCTACCTGCTGTGGCTAAAGTAATAGCTAGAATTATCCTGGAGCGAATCAAAGAACACCTCGAAGACACACTCGACGCTGAACAAGCAGGTTTCCGCTCTGGATCCTCCTGTATCGACCACATCAACACCCTGCGGATCATCATCGAGCAATGCGTTGAATATCGATCACCACTACACCTGCTGTTCATCGATTTCGAAAAGGCGTTTGATAGTGTCAATCGGGAATGTATTTGGCTTGCCTTGCGCAGGAGAGGCATTCCTGATAAATTAATAGCTATTATCAAGGCTACATACGATGGATCCACATGTCACGTTTTGCACAGAGGAAGGCTGTCTGAGGAATTCGAAGTCCAAAGTGGGGTTTGGCAAGGTTGCATTCTTTCACCAATATTATTTCTATTGGTGATAAGCGATGTGCTAAATGCGGCTTTATCAACGGGAAATGGAGGAATTCGATGGACTCTTACATCTGAACTCAAACACCTCGACTACGCTGACGATGTATGCCTACTGTCCCACAGAATAATGGACCTTCACCAAATCACAGCAAATGTGGAGAGGGAAGCTAACATCGTTGGGCTGAAAATTAACTCGGCAAAAACAAAAATGATCAGCCTAGGACCGAACTCATCAACTCATATATGCATTGCTGGACAAACGGTTGAGAGAGTAGAGAGTTTCCAATACCTTGGGAGTATTGTCTCAACTGATGGCGGAACCGAACTGGATATAGCCAGCCGAATAGGGAAAGCAAAATCTGCGTTTGGGATGCTATCCACAATTTGGCGTAGTAATGCAATTAGCTTAAACATCAAGCTACGACTGTTCCATTCCAACGTTGAATCCGTGCTGCTATATGGATGTGGTACCTGGAGAGTGACCGCTACTATCACGAGGAAGCTGCAAACGTTTGTTAATAGGTGCCTACGCAACATCTTAAGGATTTTCTGGCCAAACCGTATCTCTAACGAACAGCTTTATCAGAGAACGGATCATGAACCTATAGGCACAACGATACAACGACGAAAGTGGCAGTGGATTGTCACACTCTCCGAAAAGGTGACAGGTCCATAGCTAACCACGCGATGCAATGGAACCCGTTTACTCAGGATGGCAGAATACGCGGCGGTCCCAGAAGTACATGGCGCAGAACAGTCGAGAAGGAAGCACGGCAGTTGGGAAGGAATTGGGGAGAGCTGAGGCACATTGCCAGAAACCGCACACGATGGCGCGTAGGCGTTGTAGAGGCCCTAGGACCCACGAGGGGATACAGGACATAAGTAAGTAAGTAAGTTGATGGAGCAGCGAGCGTTCTCCATCGTCATTCTACATAACCGGATGAGTTGACTAGACATAGCTCTTCTCTATAGATCCTGTCATAGGCGGCGTTGAAATCGATAAAAGGTGGTGAGTATCGATTTGAAATTCCTGTGTTTTTTCCAAGATCGTGAAAATTTGATCGATGATGGACTTTCCTGGCCTAAAACCACACTGATATGGACTAATCAGATTGCTGACAAAGGGTTAAGCGTTCACACAGAATAGCAGATAAGATCTTGTAGGCGACGTTGATGAGACTTATTCATCTGTAGTTGACGCAGTTTAGAGGGTCTCCTTTCTTGAGGATCGGGCAAACAAAATCGTCATGCAGCCTGAGCTGCAGCTGGTCATTCCTCAAACGTATTGCAAGACGAATGGAGCCTACTTTTTTTTTTAATAGCGGCATCGGCAGTGATAATGACCTATATTTGTAGGTTGCATAAAGCTTGCATGCAACTTGCAAATAATGCCGCCGTAGGCAGTAGGCCTTAGTCCTATGAAATTCTCTAAACCAAAACAACCAACAAGGTGAAGCGTCACTATGGATTCCTTACCTGGAATCGTCTATTACAAAAAAAGAAATAACCTATGTACCTACATGTGTGTGTAAAATAGACCACTATTCTGGAGACAATACGTAATAGCAGGTATCCTTGCACGTGGAACTTTAATAGTAGGTATACCTATAGATAGTGCGCACTATATTATTATACACTCACATTGATAACCCATTGTCTTAACTTGCATCGAAAAATGAAAGCTTCTTGGCATATACATATGTATGTACATACATAGGTAAGTTCCTTTTGCTGAACTTGTTTACCTTTACTTTGCAAAAAGCCGCCATTAAAATTACCCAGCTGTTATTCCTGGGCAACTGGTACTCGCTTAAATTGAAATAGTGATATGATGCTAAGAGAGTCAATAAGAGCCATAAAATCGCTCGTAAATCAAAAGAGAGTTGAAATATGCTCACTCCTGATGGCTGATAACAAATTTGATATTGCAAAATCCCAGTAAAAAAGTCCTATTATGATGAAGAGAGGTCAGTGAAAGAGTCTGAATTGCTGCGCATGTCCTGTCTTCAATAACTGAGCAGATGGCATTTGACTGATAAGAATCCAAATCAGAGTTTGGAGGAAAACAAGTGTAATTCAGTTTTCCCAAGCAGTCCCAAGGATTCAGAAGGATTCAGATATGGTAAACGTAAATGTGTGCACTCCTGTGTAATACATGATGAGCTCGGTGTAATATATCACTAGCTACAGGTGTTGTAACACGAATATCTTCATGGCAAACTATTATCAGGTGGGCATTCATCAACGTCAGCGTTATTTAATTGTGCAGTTGACAACGAACATGATGGTAGTCTTTCAATCACTTGAGATGTTTGTTTGGTCATCAAACAGAAAGAAGAATGTATACAAGCAAACATGTGAGTCGTAATCATCAGAGCAAATGAATGTGTTCGTTCGTCCTTGGAATAGGGGCATACCCCATCGTGAGAAAGTGGGATGTAAAGCTCAACAGATTGCCAGCAGGACATTTTTCATTCTCAAATGGGGATCTGTATTCTTTTGTCCTGGCTGACAGAATGAATACTACCGAAAGGAAGTGAATTAGTCAACTGAATGTATGTTTGTGTATATATATATTTTTTTGTTATACGGGAAGCCATATGATGAGAAAAATAATTCCAAGTGTTGTATCCTGCTAACATTGGGTGATTAATTAACTTGGTGCGCGTACTGGGTAGATAAATAGAAATAGCTGACTGTAGCTGGCTGTAGCGCGCGCAACACATGGTAATTAGTTTTTAATTAATCAATTAGTGCTAGTATTAATGCCTAATGCGTCCTGCTGTTGTAAATTATATAGAAACGACATTAAGGTTAATGAAGCAACTGTGTAATATAATTCGTTGCACGAGTAAACCTTGAGGGTTACATGAAATAGGTGAGCTTGGATAACAGTGTATACATAATGAATGGGGTAGGGTTAGGGATGTCCTTTGCAAGATTTTTTTTTTGCCAGTGAAGCAGTACTTACGGACGTACTTTACTTGGTACTGTAGAGGTGGCTTTATTAGGCCACATTCAGATTTGGAATGGTATGAAGTTGAATAGTACTGTGGTTCCTAATAAAATATGGATGACATTAGAATACCAATGGATATTGAGATTGAGATTTTCCCGATAGCTTCCTTCTTATTATTTTGGTAAGTATGATGAAAGAGCTCAACTGTTTAAGATTTTGAGGGAGTCTGCGACTGTGGGTAGGGTCTGCCTACAGCACAATCTGTAACCATGTGAAGCAAGTGAACAATGGATGTACCGCTCAACATAAACATATTCCGGTAGAGAAGACATTCGAAGCTGTTGGGAGAAAAAATTCGGGATCTGCGAAGAATCTCAGCAAACTCGAAAGATTTTGAAGGGCTGTTGAGTACATTTGTGGTTTGGAGAAACCATCTCCAGATGAAGGTTGTTCCAATCTCACCGATGAATTAGAACTTCGATAACTTTGACTATAGCAATTTCAAGGACCTATTTGAAATCCCCTATAATCTGCCTAACATAATCACTCTCAATGGATTGCAGAACATTCGAATTCCCAGAATCAACATTTCGGTAACAAAGTCATTTAGTCGATAGTGGTGGTATAACATACGATCAGCCTTTGCACCTGCATCGACTCTGTTCTGTACGTCGACGACGAACACGATTTACATCACCAACCACATTAACGCCTGCGGTTGGTAGTTTGTCCAGAGTTTGAGCCTGGGCTGGGCTATAATCGAATTTTCAAGAATGGCTCAAAAAACAGTACAGGCTGGGGAATTCGTGGAAGTCGACAACATAGGACTTCACTATTCGTTACGGATGACTTTTGCTGTCCCAATAATCACAGACCTATGTGGTAAGGAATAGATGGAGGTATCGAAGTATCTGCATCTCTAACCTGGCTTAATTCGTCGAAATCTATGAAGAAAAGGAGTAAACAACATCAACAGAGGATGCCCACAAAGAGGAGTTCTATCTCACTCAATGTGAAGCCTTGTAGTGGATGAGTTGTCAGAGACACTGACAAACTAAGGCAGAAACTGAGAAGCATGTTCTCATGATTGTCAGAAGAATTGAAAAAATTGAAATTAATCTATAATGATACTTAATGGCTGGGTTGAGCCTGAATCCAACAAAAACCACAATAGCACGCGGAGAAAGAAAACTTGAACAACTGGGACTGATAATGCTATCGGTTGTAATACTGACACCAGTCAAAGAAGTTAAATATCTTAAGGGCGTTTCCACCAGCATTTTTTTCAAGAATCTGGGCCATTATCGAAAGATTCTTATTGGCGTGACCTCCAAATATGTCACCTTGTGCTTAAATAAGGCATTTGTTAGTCTGGCAGTGGACTTTACCGTTGATTCCATCTAAGGAATTCCTTTGCTTCTTCTATGTACCTCTTTCTGAAGGCCTTTCGCTACACATCCTAGATGCATGATCAACCAGGTCATAAAGACATGCCTCGTCTCACACATGTACGCTGAAGTTTTCCCGAGTTTGCTTGCGCAGGTCCGACTCAGTACAGTCAGACTCAGGGTACGCTTTTTATTCGCTTACCATCAAGTAAGGTGATAATTCTTAATAAAGTCTAACGACTTAACGGGCTAAAGATGTCAAGGAATACTGAGTCTTTAACCAAAGGTAGATCGGCGACAGCTTGCTCGGGATCGTGATAAGTGGAAGCTGACTGTCAGGTAGTAGTTCTATATTCGTCGTGAATCAGACAAAGTCGACGACGAGCATACCAAAGAGTCAGGAAATCACTTCTTTACTAAGTTGGATTCCTCCAAGTCCAATACTTACTGAAATAAGCGGCGTTAGAGTTCTGGGTGACCCTAGGCCTCAACCAACAAGCTTATCCAGTTAGCCTGGTCCTTAGCTAACTGCCTCCAATTGCACACTCCAAGTCGATTGAGGTCTTTTTCGACTTGTGCGCGCCACCTAATGCGAGGTTTTCCTCTGCTGCTTTGTCCGTCCAAGTTCGATTCAAAGACTCTACGGGCCGGAGCATTTGGATTCATGTGGCCTGCATGTCCTAGCTATCTTAGAGAACTGATTAGCAATTTTTTGGATAGGTCGATGTCGCTGTATGGGTGACACCTCACTGTGTTCTGCCAATAATGACAATATCATCGGCATACGCTTGTAGTTGCGCAGACTTCAGGTATCCTTTTAGGTATGGTGTTGAAAAAATCACATGACAGGGCGTCTCCTTGTCTATGCAAATCCTTTTTTGACATCAAAGGTTTCGGTGAGATCGTTACCGACCTTGGTGGACCAGTGAGCGCTCTCTATCGTCATCCTGCACAAACGTAAGAGTCTGGCAGGGATGCCAAGACCAGACATGGCGCTATATAGCTCTTCTCTATAAATGCTGTCATATGCATCCTTTAGATCGATGTAACGTTGGTGGATATCGATTTGGACTTCTTGAGTTTTCTCCACGCTCTGCCGAAGTGTGAAAATTTGATCGATTGGACCTTGGACTTGGACTTTTCTGGTCTGAAACCACACTGTTAGCCTTGATGCGGATTGCCATAAGAGGTCCGAATCCCAATAAGCGTTGGTTTGTGCTCTATAGTAATCACCGTAGCGCTGCAGTTGGCTCTCATTAAGGGGTCACCCTCCCTCTTTTTCAATACCCTGGATCAATATTGGAGATCCTTATAGACAAAAGACTGAAATACTTGGGCAAGTACCAATTATCAGATGAGGAAATACTGTCACTATATCCAGTTCTCATCCTTAGATTCTTTAAGGAAACTGGATTAAAGAGAGTGCTCTAGGACAGATTTCTTCTGGCAAGGCGTAGTAATAGTGCATTACCCTCAAAATGATTCCGAAAGGAATCCACACGCGAGGGGAACTCTAATGAGGGCATGTACCTCCCCAAGGTGTTAGTTGGTGGCACAATAGACCAACAAGTCGCAGTGCAATATACCCCATAAATAAATATGGGGTATAATAATAGATAATAATAAACAATAATAAATAATAATAGACCTGGAATTCAGATAACACTGATAGTTCAATTTGACTAGAACTGTAGCCGCCTGTAGCAAAAGGATGTGGCTTAGTGAGAAAACAGTTCTCCCCCCTTTCTCGTTTGCTGCCACCAACAACCTTCCAGAGTGGTTGGTTACCCAATCTCCAAGCGAGGTACTAGGCACCCAGCAGCCACCATCGTGAAGGTAAGGGTTGATAGGGCTGTGCTCTCATATATTCGCATCACCACCCTTTGGCCAGCGTGTGTTTACTATAGTGACATTTCCCCCTCCTCTCTAAGTCTAAGTCCGTTGCCAGACGTGGTATCATGTGGGCTGTGCTGTTACCAAATGTAAGCTAACCAAGTCCCATAAGATACGAAAGATATTTTGAGAAGTTGTGATATTTCTTCAGAGATTCGCCGATGGAATGTCATAAGCAGAATATAATCAAATAACAAATCAACCACATCAACTTTCCATTTACAGTAGGTCGGTTTGCCATTTGACTCCTTCTGACATATCCCTCAGTGTCTTGTGTCCGTTTACGTTCAATATGTCCTACATACTATGTTTTTTTATTTTTTTTATTTGAATTAAAGCTGTTGCAGTCCTCCCCATGGCAGAACCAACAAACACATGCCACATTCAAATATCAAGTCTTAAACTTTATCTCTAAATTACACTTCAGCGTCATTGATGACCTTAACCCTTGCAAAAGATCTTAACAAAAACGTCCTACCATCTTACAGACAATCAAAAAATCCCCCTCCTCTATTCAGCAAACAGACTACTATAGCCAAAACCATAAATAACAAATGTATCTCATGTGGATACATACACATTGTTTGCATTCACCATATTGTGTGGACAAAGTACGGAATTTATAAATAAAAATACAAATGTTAGCTCTTTCCGGACGGGAATTTATATTGCTGCACCCACAAGCTTTTGTAGTGAGTTTTATGATGGGAAATACATATAAAAACTGCCCTCTATAATGTAATTCCTTCCGCCATAACACTTCCGCCCTCGATGAAAACAAATAGCCTACTTGAGGGACTCGCACAAGGAACCCAGCTTGCGGTGCCATTCAGAGTTGATTAAAGCATTTTTTCCAGGCACAAACCTACAGGCGTTGGTGTCAAAATCAATACACGCTCTAGATGAACCCGCAGTGTGGAATGTTTCCATGACAAATCACCACTCGTACGATTTATTTCGAATTTAATATCCGTATACCGATCGATATTGCAATTCATTGAGTCTATGGGTACCTGTATCAAACCGGAAAATGTATATGTGTACATACATGCCAATGGCGGAAGCTACATATGTATATATGTATTACATTGTATAGTACAGTCACCAGGGAAGAGAGCATTGATTGCCGGTGAGCCGAATGAATTGAATTTTTAAAATTCCATTAATAATACATTCGTGTTTTTGTTGCTACGTGGAGTCGACTTGGAAGGATGCTTTTTTTTGTTTTTTTTTTTTTTATTTGAATGGTTCAGTGCAGTGCACTAGTATCCATTGTCAAGGATAGTCGTCTTGTATTTGTTGTATAATCCACAAGTCACTCCAATCCACTCCTACTGCATAATGCGATGACCGAGTGAATGTCCTCATAAACTGAGAGTCTATCATTACCCCAGTGAGTACCCAAGTACATGTTTCGAAGAATCAAATTCAGTGATATAATAAAAAAAAAACATTACGTATACGCCTCCGTTTCGGTTTTATCTTCATTTTTGTTAGCCAACGGCAATGAAGATACTGAAACAACGACTGATTTTGACTTATTTTATGTACTCCTCTCTTGGGAATTTTCGGCAGAGAAATAAAACATTAGGTTCCTAACAGCTTTGTTTCATAGAAGCACTCGGTTGACAATAATGTGATTATGCAGAGGTGGAATTATTTGATGGTTTGGGACTCCTTGGAAGAGTCGTTAAATTTTTATGACAACCTAACACTCTGTTGAACGTCTTTAATGTTGCTCTAAATTCGAGTAGGATGTTAAAATGCATCCTTGACTTACAATTAAAAGATAAACGATTGTTCAATTAAATTACCCTTTGTTGTATAATCAAGATAAAAATTCTTTTTTTTTTTTCTTCCAAAATTCAATTTACGTGAAAATATGTATTTGAACATAATTTTATGATCTTTTATCATAAAATACTTTCATCCTTTAACAACGCCTTAACGGGTATTTGAATATGGGTGTTTTCCGAGGAACTGCCATTAAAATTTTATTTGCGTGTGGGGCTTCTAATGAAGGTAATGTGCGAAATCCTTATGGTTGGTCGTTAAAATTCATTGTGAGGTGCGATGGTATTTTGTTTTTAAGGATGTGAGTATATAGTGTTGAAGTTTAAAATAGTTTTGGGTGTGTTTTGTTTAAGATTTGGTATTTAAAGGATTAAGGAAAAAACAATTAATGATGATTCTTGTCCTACTCTTTTGCACTTAGGTTTAGGTTTTAAGGTTAGGGTGGTTGTTTGTATCTTAGATACAGGCACACTTAGATTAGAAGTTGTACTTTGTTATATCATTTTTGTCGTCTAATAAAACCAACAAGATCCTCTTATAGAGTCGCTGTTTTCTTTGGGACAGACCTGGACAGGTGCATAGGAGGTGAATGATAGTTTAGAAGCCAAGCCGTTTAACATGCTAGTATATATACCAACGACACCTTTGGTGACTTGTGAAGGCTTTACAATAAACAACCCAGTACTACTTGATATATGCATGTTGTGCCATTTTTCAATTATGCCCGATCGGCGGAAAGGATTTTAGAGAAGACATCAAAATTCATCCCGTTTTCTATCTATTAAGACGTGAACTGAACTATCTTCTAAATTCGAGCCATTGTGCAATTCACTGCTCATTTGGAAGCTACAGTAAAATCATTGTATCGATGGGATGTAGTGGATGTTTTTGGGGTAAATTTTAATAGATCTACCTTGAATCTTATCCTGACTTTAACGTCTCCAATTACTTCCTTGTTTATAACCTTGGTTATGTTGACTGTATGCAATCTGATACTATCTCTTCTGACACGAAATATTTTTTTCACTTTTGTATTAAAGAAACAAAAAATCAGGCAACTACCCATCTACTCTGATATTCTCCAATACATCGGCGAGCGATCCTTATTTTATAGCAAACTTATTCGCTCAATCGGTGACAAAGACCAATATCACGCTGTCAGGCAGAATGAGCCATTCAATCTATATGATAATAGCCAAAACTTCTGTCAACCTAACCAAAACGAATTGGACAAACTTAAGTCCAACAAGGCTACTTGACCTGACGGCTTACCAATCGAACTGTTCAAAGCAGCTGCAAATGACTTGGTAACTCATTTCTAAAATTTGGTCAGACTAGTGTATGCCTGATGAATTGCATCTCAGCACCGTTTGCCCGATCCACAAGAAAGGAGATCCCCTCAATTGCGCCAATTACAGAAGTATCAGTGTATTCAACATCGCGTACAAGATCCTATCTGCCATAATATATGAACATCTGAAACCCTTCGTCAACAACCTGGTTGGTCCCTATCAGTGTAGTTTCAGACCAGGAAAGTCCACAATCGATCAAATCTTCACACTTCGGCAGATCCTGGAGAAAACTCAAGAAGTTCAAATCGATACCCATCATCTTTTCCTGCGTACGCGGACGATATTGACATAATTTGGAGAACTATCGGACTATCACCGGTACCGGTGTCAAAATGGGTTTAGTGGACAAAACCAAGTGTATGCTGCCAACAAGAATTTACACACAACATCGACGAATTGGACAGAACGTCACAATCGACAGCTATAACTTTGAGGTACTAAGGGACTTTGTCTAGAAGATAAGATAAAATATCCTCGATCGTTTCGAGAGACAAGGGTTGGGCTGGGTTGTGTGGTTGTCCCCGCTTAGCAGGGACGCACTTAGACCAAAACGGGAGGTCCATTGTGATACCACTATGGATAAACCGGATTACCAGCACCGGAGACCTACATTGAGACTTCCCGGATCAGACAAAAGGCAGGGCAACCATTTTCGGTATAGATCTGTGCCGAAGATGTGTGGTTCATTGATTAATCATTAAACCAGTTTGACCTGGTGACAAAGCTCCTTATCATGCCTAAGTCTAGTCTGACTAGATCGTTTAGATCTTCGAAGAAGTATTTTCCTTCTCAAAACCGATAGAGCAGGGCAGGTGCACAGAAGATGTATCATGGTTTCCTCCTCTTCCTCGTCTCTACAGTTTCTACAGAAATCGTTGAAGTGGGCTCCAAGTCTTCTTGCATGCCTGCCTACCACACAGTGTCCTGTAAGAACGCCAACTATCTTTCTAAGATTAATCCTATTGCTGGAAATAAGTCTACTAGTTTTCCTACAATCTAGCTCTGGCCAGATTTGCCTAGGAACGAGACATGTGCTGATATTGTTCCACCTACTGTTTGCCAAACTTATGGCTGCGGTATCCAGTTGGAATTTTATCGATTTAATAGGTGCTGATGGTACATCCCTATTATCAGGGAGGTCCTGGTCTGCACCTTCCTTAGCTAGCTTTTCCGCTCTGCAATTGCCTGGAATATCCCTATGGCCTGGAACCCAGCACAGGGATACGTCGCACCTGACAGCGATCTCGTTAAGAAATCCGCGGCATTGCTTTATCAATTTGGATTGAATTATTGGGGATTCCAAGGCTTTTATCGCAGCTTGACTATCTATATAAAAAACAATAGCGCTGCACTCTATCGAGTTAATCGAAAGCCAGGTCGCGGCTTCACGGATTGCTGAGACTTCTGCTTGAAAAACACTGCAATGATCCGGCAGTCGAGTGGCAATGTGAATGTCCAAAACACTGGAGTAAATTCCTGCACCTGTGCCAGACGCTGTCCTGCATCCGTCTGTGTAGATTTCTGTCGCAGATTCGTTTTGAATTTCTCCCGATTCCCAAGCAGTTCTGCTAGGAATCCTGGTTCTATATTTGACGTTGAAGTCCAGATAGGGGACTATATAGTCCGAGTTACTAGGCATAGTATTATGTCCGTTTAGGATGCTTGCGTGGCCCATATTTCCACGAGCCAGTTGCAAGGATTCCCTAAGCCATAGTGATGCTTTAGCCGCCGTCAACCTCCAAAGATATCAACATGAAGAAGATGAAGTAAAGTTTCTAATGCAGCTGTAGGGGTAGTTCTAAGGGCGCCCGTTATACAGACGCAGGATAGCCTTTAAACTTTCTCAAGTATTGCGATGTTGCCAGACTAATACTCCGTACATAAGGATGGGTCTGACGATTGCCGTATATATCCAGTGGACGACTCGGGAGCTGGAGCCCCCATTTTGGGCACAGGGCTTTCCTACATGAATAGAGGTTTGTCGAGAGACAAACTCTTCATAAAATATTCTTTTCCGTTTGCATTGACGGGCTTTGGAGGAGCATTCGATTCAACGACGGACTATATGAGCTATATAGCGATCGACCTAGTGGCTAGGACATGTAGAGCGAATGGACACTAGTGTTCCGGCCCGTAGAGTCTATAAATCAATCCCGGACGGACAACGCAGTAGAGAAAGACCCCACCTTAGGAGGCGCGTACAAGTAGAAAGAGACCTCTGCCGACTTCACAGTTAGCTAAGGACCACGCTAACTGGAGAGACTTGTTGATTGGGGTCCAGATTCAACCCGAACTGTAGCTCCACCTAATTAAGCGGTATCTAGTTGTCAAAATCTGGTCACTAAAATTCTTCAGCGATTAGCAAAGTATAACAGGGAAATGTAATTCATCAGTGGGTTATTAGCAGCCTCCTGTATCCTTTAAAACCATGTCGGCCTTAGGCGTAGAAAGTATATTCTAAACCATAGAGAGTGGATCTACATTTCCTGATTATCATGTGTAACAGTTGAAGACTTATTTTTAAAGCAGAGTGAAGGATCATGATCCTTGCTGAATTTTCCAAGAACTTTTACTTAATAAAGTCAGTAAAGAGGCCACAATTTAATCAGTTTTTTCATCGAAATAACAATTACTAAAAGTTTGGTTATATAGCTTTTTTGGTTCATAAAGTAGAAGCAGGTTGTCCAAATATACATTCAGACAATAACATAACAACGATGCACGGATCTCAAGTCCATTCCCAAGCAACATTATGGAAACACAAGGACACAATTTTAGGAAGATAATTGGAATGTACCAACAGAAAGAGCTACATACTAATTCAGGCAAACAACCAGCATTCCGGTACGAAAATAGACTTCAACTTGACAGATATTAAATTTTTCTCGTGACCACTTAAAAAAAATATCCTTGATACATAATTTATTTTTGTAAACATTTACAAAATGGTTTTCTTGGACACAATGCCTTCCTCGATGTACCTATGTATGTACAAAAAACAAGTGATGAGGAAAGCTGTCTGGCATTTACTTAAGTTTACAAGGATAGCATCATTTATCAGGACGACAGCTGGATCCATTAATTCACCCTCCCATACCACACAAACAAAAAGAAAGTGAGAAGGAAAATTATGAATTTTTTTTTTTTTTTTTTTCGTATTTTGATATTTAAATTAATTTTCTTTTTGTTCGTCTTAAAATCGTCAAAGTCTGCTTATCTCACTTCGGTAATCTACTGTAATTTAGATTAACAAAAGGGAAGCATACACAATAATCACAGTGTATCCTTACTCTCGCAAAATGTTTACCTTCCTCCTAAGCCTATTCAAAGTAAATACACAAAATTCTCCTTGATTTCAGTAGAAATGCCAAACTGCAGATGCGACAGGAGTTTATGTTGTGTTGGCAAATACGTATACCAGGTATACAGTAGATATACGCTTTGGATTCCAGGAGCGCCTTTGTGATTGGCAAAAGCTGGTTGTTTCCGATTTGATATTGGGTTCCTTTCTATGTCGGCTATGCATTGTCAGTCAAAAGGATTTTAATAAACTGAAATGAAAATGGAACATCACAGGTTTCACGGTCGTTTCCTTTAGCCTTGGCGAAGGAAATTCCAATGATTTGAAATAAATTTATTTTATGAAATCTGAATGAGCGCGACGGATGTCGTAGATTGTTTTAGCAGGATATTCATGAGTGAATGGATTTGTGTTAGAAGTGAGACATTAGTATTTATCTAATTTATTTTTGCTTTTACCATGACATTTCGGTGATGGTAGTAAGACACTGCTGTAGAGATTGATTGTGGTTATATTTTCAATTGAATTACTTTTTTCATAGATTGCACGATGGATCTCATTTCAATTTCTTTAGACTCTCTAACTTTAAATTAAGTTCAAGCTCAGGGATTGTATAATACGTTCTGCAAACCAGCGTCATTGGCAAGAGATTCTTGTTCTGTTATAACATTTCACCAAAATGACTGAAATGAATTTAAGTGCAACATTAGTGATCCTGAATGAAGGAATCTTGGATTGGGTAGATCGCAGTTAAGAACTATCGTAGTTTCGGTTTTACCTTCTGACAAGAGTGATTTGATAATATAGGTAGGCGTTATTGATTATTAAAGGAATACACAAAGGACTTCGTTAAAAGTGAAGATCAACTGTTTTAAATGTCTCTTGATACTCTTCTGGACATTACTCTACGATCCATTTTCGATCGTTTGTATAACTCAATAGTCTGCTTGAATTGCGTCTGCTTACACAAGCAATAAATAGAAAGATAGCGGCATAAGGTCAACTGAACCTGTCTGTCTCAAGAAATAATAAAACATAGGAATTGAAACCCACGTAGTTTCGTTGATCGTACAACGCTATAATCAAACGAATGATCACCAACAGGACATCAGTACGTTGGCCAAAAATATTTCAAATTAAAGCCCAGGAGCATCTTACTAAGCTATATCTTCTAGCCTGCGCAAGTATTACCGAGGCGATGAAAATGTGCTCCATAGCAGATGTAGGAGCAATGCTTAGCCTCCGCTCCTACACTTGGCAGTGCCGAAGGAAATTAGAGTTCTCAGTCTGCCTCAGAATTTAAAGTCCGTATTTCTTTATGTTATCAGAGAATATTAGAGTACATTAATCGTGACCCAATTCCATAGATTTCAGACACCAAGAAGATTTCGATTCTCCAGGTGTTCAAAATTCCTAAACCGAAGTCCGAAAGCAATTGGAAAGCCACGAATAATATTTCAAGCAGAAGTACGTCATGTTATTGAACTATGTCCATGAAAATGCCTACAGAGAAGAATTTAAGGATCCCGCATTAATATCTTTTTAGACAATCCTACTCGGTAGAGTGTAAGCTAGTCTGGGACTTTATCAATCTCCTCAAAAATCGTGCATTCATGAGCAAAGTAACTGAAGCCTAGCATGTCGCAAACTCGTTGGTCCTAGGCTATGTTTTGTGATACCATCTAACAGCGCATACCCTAAAGTAATACAATGAGAGATGGATAGACACGATGACTACTAGGCCAAAATTCAATACCTGAGGCAAGCGAAAAAGTCCTTAGCCCCAGTCGATATAAGGCGAACGCGTTACTCGGTGTCAACAAAAACTACTTAACAACCTTAAAGAGGTAACTAATAGGACATTGTTCAGTTAGATATCATCTGCACAAAATAAAATTGTCAGACACTCATACATGCAAACTCTGTGGTGAGCAAAAAGAATCGGGACACATTCTTTGATTACTTCATATACTGAAGTTTAATAACAGCCTCAATATAACTCCTGGTGAAATCATATGGGCCAGTATAAAATATATTTTAGGTCCTCACAATTTCCCTGACTGTAATGATATATAACTTAGTATCTTAAAGGAAGAACGTCGACTTCTCAAAAGAATAAAAATTCTTCTTCTTTTTCGTAGGTGCCGCTACAGTTCGCGGTGAACCTGGGCCTCAACTAACAAACCTCTCCAGTTAGCCCGGGTCTTGGCTTACTGCTTCCAGTTGCGCACTCCTAGTCGGTTAAGGCATTTTTCTACTTGTGCGCTCCACCTACGATGAGGTCTTCCTCTACTGCGTTGTCCTTCCAGGTTAGATCCGAAGACTGTACGGGCTGGAGTATGATTATTTGTGTCCATGCGCTCTACATTTCCTAGCCATCTCAAACGACAAATGCGCAGTTTTGGACAGACTTTTGAGAGACTGTGCCTCTAGTGTTGACTTGTGAGTTTCGTATAATCCTTTCAAGTAAGATGTTAAAGAAGGCACATAACAGCGCTTCACCTTGTCTAAAGCCTTTTCTGACATCAAAGGCCTCGATCAGATCGTTACTGACATCGACGAAGCAACGAGTGTTCTCCATCGTCATTCTGCATTTGCGAACAAATTTGGCAGGGATGCCAAAACTAGACATGATGCTGTATAGTTCGTCTCTAAAAATGCTGTCACATGCGGCCTTGAAATCAATAAAAAGATGGTGGGTATCGATCGATTTGAACCTCTTGGGTTTTATCCAGGATCTGTTGAAGTGTGAAAATTTGATCGACTGTGGGCTTTCCTGAGCGGCCAATCTGGTTGTTGACGAAGGGTTTCAAACATTCACACAGTATGGCAGGCAGAAGATGCAGAGTTTCTATTCATCGGGCATACACTCATCTGACCAAATTGTAGAGATGAGTTCGAGTATGCTCTTTATCAAATCATCTCCAGTTGCTTTGATGAAATTTTTCCATATTCTCAACACCGGCTGTAATTCGATGTTATAGTGTTTCATCTCCTTTTTGCTCGGCCCATCCAATCGTACTTCTTGGATGGCCTCTGGTAATTCTTCGGCTGTACGCAGTTTAGTGTTCGAACACTCCACGTGCAGATCCAAAGGTTGTTGTCCGTGTTTTTGTTGTCGTCAACAGTAAAGTCGTCCTTGTCCGAGGTTTGAGTGGTTTTCGTAACTACTCTATTTTTCCGTGATCGGGAAGTTACCACTACGCGCAACTCCCAGCCTGGAGGAACAGTTCCCTTTAATACCCCTAGGACAAGGGGCTGGATCTTCCGGAGTCAGTAATCCATTTCGGGAATATGAGGGCTGCCGTTAACCCAATTAAGGGTTTATTTGCCTCCAACTCTTTCCAGCACCCTGGCTCAGTGTTGGAAATCCCTATAGACCTAGGATTTAAATATGTCAAAGCTGCTGATACAAGGATGGTGTTTGATAGTTCGGTCTGACTGGAACTGTGGATGCCATCGTTGATTCCATCTACAGAATTCGTTCACTTCCGTCCGGATTAAGAGGAAGTTCCTTAGTGAGAAAACACTCCACCCCCCTTTTTTCGTCTGCTACCACCAACGACCTTCCAAAGTGGATGGTTACCCAATCTACAACCAAGGTACTAGGCACTCAGCAGCTACCAACGCGGAGGTGTAGGGTAGGAGTTGATAGTGAGAGACCAGTGTGGAAGCGCTTGCGCCCTCATGTATTTGCGTCACTTTTCTTTGGCAGTAATAACATTTACAAAAAAAAGAAAGAAATGTTTGGGGTGGTGATACGTGACCCAACGACTAACTTCTCAAAATCATTCCTGCAGTTCCTTATATAAAAGGGCAAACGTTTTAAGCCCTTGTCCGAATGAACTTTTTTTTACAAACTTTTTCATGACATATGTATTTTTATGTTTTCGTCAGCCTCTTTGGAAAGGTGGAACCGTGAAAATAAAACTTTGCAGATAGTTGATAGTTTGCTGATAGTCGATCCTGGAACTCTTACTCAGTAGCCCAGCCCACAGTTTAGTTTCTGTCAAATACAAGGACTTAAAACAAGTGCAAATATGACTAGCATTCTTATTCGCTTTTTAAAGATTTTATTCGATATACTATAGTTCGATATTTTTCTTAAAAAAACATTTCAAAGTTATGAGTTGGCTCAACTAATCACATATTGTTCCTATCTGTCAATGCCAGCAACAAATTCATGTTAGATAAAAAACAATTAATCTCTAACGATCTATCCTTTAACCCTTATTCACCATAAAGACTATAGAATAACTTTCTAAAGATTTGCTGGTCTTTTTCTTTGACTCCAATGTATAGATTTATGCATGTATGTAGCAAAGTAAAATATGAGATTCCAATTTTTCCATCACTCTGTAAAAAGCAGTATTCCAAAGAAAGTCCGCAAGCCTGTTTACTTTGTACAACCAGTGTTCTGACACCACTTAACCAGAGGCCAACGACCTCATACTATTGCTTTTCCAATTTTTAGAAACGCCTGATGGCATCACCGTAAATCTGTCATTGTCATTGTATCCAATAAGGTTGAATGAATTATTTTCAATGTCATTACAGAAACAAAACATAAAACCCAACCCAAAGGATCCCTATTTACGTATTCACTGGACACTGTTGACATGTGTTCTAGAAGCTGAATTTAATAATTCATGAAATACACTTCCCATTGAACTTTTCTCACAAGTGGACGGACACACACATATATTAGGTTCGCCTAACCGAAGGAGACACGCACTGACAAAGAAACAACCACCAAGGGACGAACGAAAAATAGTTTATGTGTACTTTTATCCTTTCGACATCTGGAAGGCAAGTCCTATGCACGTGGCTTGAATATGTCTATACTGTGAATTAAATTAGACAGAAGATGGTTCATGGAAAATTCTTAGCAACATTCTGTTGAAACATGTTACTTAAGGATACAACAGGTGGAGTCTGAGAAATGTTGACGAAGAATCTAATTTGCATAAACGGTACTGCAAATAGACAAATACTACATAAGCAAACGCATGGAATTCTACGACTTCAAGGATGGGAGAACAGAGTAATAAGATGACATAGAAATCTTTCATGGAAAGTCTTACTTCCATGACATGACATGAAATTGGAGGAGGGAGGATGGATGATGGCAAAAATTGTTCCACTGATGTGAGTGGTTAAATGCACTTGAACTCAGAATTGGAATTCATACTATTTGGAAAGTGTCTGCAAGGATATGGTATTATATTATACGCATGACTATAATGTTTTTTGAATATTTGAGTGTTTCAACCAATAAAAAGAAAGCCTTGTCACATGTTATTTTCCATTACAAGAATTATATCCGAAGCTGTTAAAGACCTACTTTTCAGTAATGGCATAACATCTTATAACTATAGACCAGAAGCGGTCAGTAGGGCGATAAAAACGTTTTCCATTTCCAAGGTCGCAGGGCCGGATAGTATTTTCCTAGCTTTAACGCAATATGGTGCGGACCTCATTGTACAATGGCTTATGGTTACATACATTACATGCCTAGCAATAGGCTACATACCGATAACATGAAGAGAAACATATGTATGCGGTGTTTTTCCAAAACCGGGAAAAAAGGACTACACCGAAGCGAAGTCCTTCAGACCGGTCAGCCTAACATCATTTCTATTGAAAACAATGGAAAGAATTGTGGTGGACCACATGGAGAGCACTGCGCTGAAAGTCTGTCGTTTGAGTAGTAGACAATATGCATATAGAGCTGGCAGGTGGTACGGGTTGCGGAAGAGAAGATAAATACCGGAGGCATCGCAATGACCATAATAATGAACATTGAAGGTACTTTCGGTAAGATATGCTTCGAAAATCTGAGAGTAGCGTAGAGTAGTAGAAGAACGCAGGGTTAACCCATTGATGGTGAAACGAGTGGACAATATGATAAAAGATAAATATTCAGACGGGAACTTCAAGACTTAGAGGAAGGGTTAGCAGAGGTTGCTCGCAAGGAGGAGTTTTATTACCTACTCTGTGGAACATAACTGTGGACTCTCTCTTGAGAAGACTTGAAGCGACTGGCATCTACACTGTGGGATATGCCACTGATATAGCAATAATGGTAAGAGGTAAATTCATGAACATCACAGCGGATGGTGGAGCGGTGGTGTCAGAAACAAGGGCTCTCCATTAATGCGGAAACGACAGATCTAATTATCTGCACAAAGAAGAGGAGAGATCTGGAATTTCAGTCCTTGACACTTTTTCGATCGGAGCTACATGTGACTAGGAAGGTTAAGTACATATCTGGGTATACCTAGATGCTGGCCTAACTTGGAACTTTCATGTGGAAGAGAAGATTAGTAAGGCGAAAAGGGTGCTTCATCAGTGCAAACGGGTATGTGGACTAAGGTAGGAAATCTTGCCGAGATTACTGGATGTACACGATGATAGTAAGACCGATTATCAAATATGCGTCAGTTGTATGGTATTTAGATAAGGTCCAACGTCTGGCATGCTTAGGGATCGCCAATGCAATACGAACGACACCAACACGCGCAATTGAAGTGATCCTAGGTATTCTGCCACTGGACTTATTTATTAAGAAAGCGGCGGCATCAATAGCACTTCGTCCGCACCAGGATGCCAACTGGTACTGGCGCGGTACTATCTATGGTCATAGGCAAATCCTGGCGCTCTTGAGAATCGAGTTTAGGGAGTTGAATATACCCATGGATGGAATAAAGAGAATGCGTGTTGCCGAAAGATATCACAAAACTCTTATCGGAGATGGAGCACTTCCGGAAAAGAAGATTGGTGACATTATCATCTTTACGGATGGGTCCATGATGGATGGTAGGGCGCTGCCAGGTGTCTACTCAGAAGAACTAGAACTAGCCTGTCATATTAGTCTGGGGAAATGGTAAATGATATCTCAGTCTATCAAGCCGAGATGATTGCTCTGTTGCATGCCTTGGATCACCCGAAAGAGGATCAGTTTGAGGGTAGAAACGTTGCCATAGCACTGGAAAATCAATCAGTGATTAGACGAATGTAGCAAACTGATATCAATACATCGCTGGGTTTGGAATATGTTCATAAACTCACTGAGTGCTCATCTCGAAATGAGATGACGTTGCTCTATGTGAGAGGATTCGTCGTGACTGAGGGCAATGAAAAGGCGGACTCTCTAGCAAAGCAAGGGTCAACCTTGGAGTTCACTGGTTCGGAACCATTCGCTGCAATTGGCAGAGGGATGGTAGAACGCCTAATTAGCAACTGGGCCGCGACGGAACATCAGAGAAGGTGGTCAACCGAAGAAGGTTGCAGGCAGGCGAAAATGGCTATTAAAATGCCGATTGGTATCACTCATAGAGAAGTTCTAAGCTTAGGGTGAAGAACACTGAAATGCGTGGTAGCGTTATCTACAGGTCATGCAAATTTCGGGCATCACCTAAAGAAGATGGGTCTTCTGAAGGATGACAATTGTGTTCTATGCCTGGGAGAAGTCGGGACGCCAGCGCTTATATTGTGTCAATGTTCGGCGTTAGCTAAGAGAAGAAGGGAGGTCCTGGGGAACGACTGGGTAGATACCCAGAGGAAGAACCAGATTTCTGTTAAATAGATGGTAGCGTTGACACGAGGAATTAAAGCCAAAGAGGAACTGTGGAGAAATTCAGAGAGCCTCTCGGGATAAGATGGATCGACGAAAAGGGACCCAACACTGTGGTCAGGTACGAAATCTCTCTAAAATATACATATATACATAACTGAAGAGGCTTGTTAGTGGGGGTCTAGGTTCACCCCGAACTGCAGCCCTACCTAAGTAAGTAACTTAGTAAGTAATGAAGTAAATATTTCGCACTGCTATTTCACTCTGCTTTCTGCACTGCTATTCCAGACTGCTATATCACACTGCTTTTCAGGATATGTAAGCATTCTGTTATATTTACCGTCATCTTGGATGCAGGATTGTAATGTATACTCGTACCTAGACAATTAAACTTATTTGTACCTGTAGTACGCAGGTACTACATAAAGATTCCCTTAGACCATGAATGATACACATACATATATTACATCACTGGAAAAGAAAACACGTGGAAAGTTAAACCTGAAGTAATTTATTTTTAACTTTTTTATATTACGTGGGTGCATGCAAGTCTATATTTCTCTACAATACCTATGATGTATGAAAAAATACGATAAGGTTAATATTTTCTTCAACGTGAAGGCTGTCTGCCAGAAGTCTTCATAAAACAATTCCTTTGAGATCTTCACTTGGCATGACGCGTATGGTATCGTAATATTTAACTTTATCTGCGGCTGGGGAGGTAGAAACATGTTGGCATCACGGTGAATGTGTGTTGTAAGCCGTAGGATAATTTAAAAGGCATATGGACTTCTTCAATGATTTAAAGTGAGTGCTTCCTTTTATATGAATTGCATATACATAATAAAGTGTATTTCAGAAAGAACGCAGACACATAAAATCGCATATGTAAGCTGGTGAGCACTTCATGATTCAAAATGTGTGGAAGTGGTATCCCAAGTGACTAGATACCTCGGAATAGAATATAGTAAGAAATATGTGAAGGTTATCTGCGAAAGGAATCCTGTCCAGTAACAAGTAATAACTCAAACAACAAGCTAATCTGTAAATGAAAATGTATGAATAAAACAATTTCTACCAAAAGTCCATATTATTAATCCCCTTTGTGTTTTAACGCCAACGATATCTATCTTTAAAACCCAATTCCTTAAAATTCCACCTCATTGATGAAAGATTCCTATCACGTAAATTTATACTTTGAAAATATTATAAAAGTTTGTCCAATTAATTCTTATCTGATCCTTCTCTCCTGTGTACACCACAAGGGAAAAAAAAAAAAAATGAAAAAAACAAATCCATTATCCTGCAATGGATATTGTTTTATAAAACAGAAATCTATTTTAGTGACGAGTCACGTAGCTTTGAGGCAGGTAAATATATTAGCTTTCGTTTTCAAATAGAATTGAATTTCATTTTCCTTTTTAGTTTATATTTATGCTCAGGATATAATGAACATTACTGTAACAATGAATTGCTTATTCAAATATAGTTACAAACTCCTTTTCTCCATCACATTTAATTCTCACTTGACTACTCACTTGAATAGCTTAATAAAGAATTTATTCAAAAAGGATGTTCATTGAATTTATTTATTCTCCATTTCAAACACCAAAAGTGACAAAAGTCTATAATACCAAACTGAAATCAATCCATGACAAGTGGATACTTATAGAATGACAAAAAGAAAAAAGAATAAATATAAACACTATGAAAAGTCCGAAAAAAGGATGCCACTATTTCAGTTCTCTGGCCGAGTGCCAAACAGAAGTCCTTTATAAATGAAACTTTCCAAAAATAATCAGCCGCCCTTAACAAAATGGGTTCGTTGTCGATGTCCGCTTGAATTGTGCCCCCCAAAAGGATCAATCAAGATTCTTTATCCGTTCAGAAAATGAAAAATGAAAAAAAAAAAAAAAGGAGACAAGAGGCTCTTGAAAGGATTACGTGTTTTGGCATAAAATATAACGTGATTTATTCTTTTCATCCCCCTATCTGCCAATAGAGAGGGACACCTAACCAAATACTTGGAATTCTCAATGAAGTACTCTTAATGCATTCGAAATTTGTTTTTCTAAATCGATTGATTTGATTTTGTTTTCTTAGAAATCAATTTCAATTGATTCTTGACCTCTAATTTAAGGAGTAGGGGGAGATGAATTTTATTGAAATATGTTATAAATTAAAATCGAGGCTTTTTACTTACTAACTTACTTACTTATTTACTTATGTGGGGAGCCAGTGTCAAGGACGGCCTGCTTAATCAGCACAAATATTAACTTTCTTCCTATTCCAGAATTCATGACAAGATACTGGCGACCCTACTTGTAGAGGTTCCGACCGAAAGGGGAACACAAAACATCACGTTTCCCCATCGTCGACGACAACCTCCCTCCCATAGAGGTCCAGGAGCTGATCAAACATTGCCAAGACAGCAGCCTGCACTACATCATAGGTTGCGATGCTAATGCGCATCATGAGGTCTGGGGTAGTAGTGGCATCAATAGAAGGGATGAGTATCTGTTAGAATATCTTGTGTGTTGTCATGTAGATATTTTGAATAAAGGCTCTAAACCAACCTTCATAAATGCAATTCGCGAAGAGTCCATTTATCTCAAATTTTGTTGAAAATTGGCATGTGTCTGACGAGGCGTCGTTGTCTGACCACCAACACATCAGGTTCGACATTCCCGACAAATTGTCACATGTTTCTGTTAGATATGATCCCAAGTCCTCGGACTGGAATCTGTATCGAGGGCTTGCCCTCTCAAAATTAGATATGCTTGTTACATCTATCGAGTCCATCTAGATGAAGCAACATACCAATTGAATGATGTGTTGCTTACTTCCTATCAAGACAGCTGTGTCCATAAAACCAGTTTGTGTAAACGAAAGGTCCCCGTGGAATGACCAGCTTGCCAAACTTAGGAAGAAAGTTAGAAAATCCTTCAATGCTGCTAAACGCACGAAGAGTTGGGGCGAATACAGGTTCGCTCTTACAGAATACAACTCAGAACTGAGACGATCTAAACGTGCCACATGGAGGAAATGCTGCGAAAACATTGCTGACATGCCAGTAGTGGCACGAATCCACAAGGCACTTGTGAAAGATCAGGTAAATTGTATAGGTTTACTAAAGAAGACCGATGGTACCTACACGACGGACCGTATGGATACTAGTAGAACCTTACTTCAGGTTCACTTTCCAGGTTCGTCTACTCGTGTACTTCACACGTACCCGAACGCATCTGACCATAGGGTCTGCACCGCTAGTAGAGTAAATAGTTTATGCGGTAAAATTTTTAGTCCGGATAAGGTCAACTGGGATGTAGGGTCCTTCAAATCATTTAAGGCCACCGTCGGTGATGGTATATTCCCGGCGCTTTTGCAGAAGGTAATTGATCTCATGCTGCCGGGTTTGATTGCTTTATTTAGAGCCAGCTACAATTGTGGTTACATCCCGATAACCTGAAGACAGGTGAATGTAATCTTGATCCTCAAACCAGGCAATAGGCATAGTGAGCTGCCTAAATCTTATAGACCTATAAGTCTAACATCATTTGTTCTCAAAACAATGGAGAGACTCATTGACGTTCATATTAGAGGTCGGCTAGATTTGTCTACCCTCTGCATTCAGAAGGTGCTCTTCACTATCTTGTGAAGAAGATAGAAGGAACTATACGTTCCAAGGAAATAGCTGTGTGTGCCTTTCTTGACATTGAGGGCGCATTCGATAACACTGGCTACGACTCAATATCAAGAGCAATTAGTAGCAGAGGTATCGAGGATTCGACCAACCAATGGATACGTGTCATGCTGGAAAGTCGAATTATTACTTCAGTGTCAGTGTCTGTGAACGCAGTTAAGGGATGTCCCCAGGGAGGAGTCCTTTCCCCTCTTCTACGGTCACTTATCATCGACAATCTCCTAGTCGAACTTCAGAGATTGGGCTACATCGCCATTTGTTATGCAGTTGACTTTGCGATGTTTATAAGTGGTAAACACAGTACGACCATTTCTAGAGTCATGCAATGTGCACGTATTAGAATGGTGCAGCAGAGAAGGACTATCCATCAATTCTTGCACAACCGTTCTAGTGCCTTTAACAAGAAGAAGACTGGTCAATCTAGGACCTATCACGATCAAAGGCACCACTTTAATCTATTCCAGTGAGGTTAAATATCTCGGTGTCATCTTTGATAAACGGCTTAGAGCTCCACTAGGGCCATGTGGGCCAGTAGACGCCTATACGGCAGAACTTGGGGTCTAAGTCCAAAAATGATACATTGGTTGTATACAATGATGGTAAGGCCCATTATCACGTACGCGGCCATTGTTTGGTGGCCGAAAGTTCTTGAACGGACAACGGCAACGAAGCTTCAGAAGCTTCAAAGAATTGCTTGTCTCGATATTATGGCTGCCCTACGGCAGCTTTAGAAGCGGTTGTTGGGCTCTCTCTATTACAAATCTTCATTAGGAAGACGGCCGCTAGATGCGCTATTAAGTTGCAACTAGAATACAAGTAGAAATCAGGCGACCATGTGAGACACCTGAAAATTTTTGACTCAATTCCCAAAAAGGACATGTTCTGTACTATCCTCGACATTATGGTCAGGGAATACTGTTTCGGTAGGTTATTTGAGGTAGAAATATTGGACCGTGCAAACGGTCCGACACTGGACCATAGAGGTCTGATTTGGTACACAGGCGGATCAAAGATGGAAACTGAAGTCGGTGCTGGCGTCTTTGAACCCAACACCTAAGTTTTAATACCTATAGGAATGTGTCCCACGGGTTTTCCAGGCTGAACTCCATGGCATTGAGATCTGCGCTAAGATAAACCTTGATAAAGGTATTAAGGGCGCTAGGATATATCTATATGTATCTTTTCAGATAGCAAGGCAGCACTTAAAGCGCTGTCGTCCGATTTAATGGACTCTATATCAGTCGAATGCTGCTACGATGCACTGCAATCTCTTGCCAGACACAATAGGGTGAAACTTGTTTGGGTCCCTGGTCATCAAGGAATTGTAGGCAATGAACTTGCAGATGAACTAGCTAGGGCTGCTCAGAATCAGCATTCATAGGAACTGAACCTTATTGTGGTGTCAACTGGGCTACCGATGAATACTTGTGAACACAAACTTCGCCTGGCCCACTGGGAAAATGTCTCGGAGCTGAGACAATCCAAGTAATTAATCAGGCCTTTTTTCTACAAGGAAATCCTTAATCTAGATAAGAAAAGCATTAAAAAGCTGGTGAGCTTTCTCACAGGCCATTGTGGCCTGCGATATCACTTTAACAAACTTACTCCGTGCCCAGAAACGGAATGTAGGTTCTGCTTAGAAGATGAAAAGCTGAGGTACTCCGCTGCGCAGGACATACCATCCGTCATAAGTATTACCCTTTGATACAATAGATCTTCTTAGGTCGCAGTGTCAGCCATATGGGCAAGGGTCTTTATAAATAAAAAAAAAACAGCATTTCATCCGCTCTACATATCCTAGTTGTCTTAGACGACTGATGAGCAATTTTTTGATGAATGACTGAAATCCAGTTATTTAAGGTAGGTTGTCTACATTAGCATTGGACCATCGAACGTACTAATAAGAGTGTTCTAGCTAAGAATAATTTCGACTCCTAGTCCTCAAGTTCAAGACAGAAATGGATATCGAATATCTAAAAATATAAAAAGACAGAAATAAGGATAGAAGTCTGCTATATATCAAACAGAGAAAAATTGTGTTTAAATTTGTATAGTTAAATCAATTTTGAAATATAAATGGATCCCCTGGAGGCTCAGGTTCACCCTGAACTATAGCGCCACCTAAGTAAGTAAGTAAGCACTTGGATCCCATCATGAATTAAGCCTAGTTCTCCATTTTTTCGATGTACCTATATATCAATGTTTATACATACATAGATACAAAGACCTATTGGCCTGGTTTTCATAATCCTTGCCTTCATGTGATTCTCAAGTGTTAATAAAATATTGCCGACAAATTGCACAAACAAAAAAACATTTTATCCAGAAGTTGTAACTGATCTGTGAATGCTATACTTTTAACCACCCACGTTGTACAGAGCTATCCTTCTTTCTCCTTTGGTCAATAATTCTCCAACCCTACAATTTGTTATCCTGTACTTTCTATGTAAGTAAGATAGACTGGGAAAAGCATTTCATCTAGTGATTCCATGACCTACACCCACACTTATTTACTATAAATAAAATAAATCATACTCTCTTGGCTATACAATGACCTTATATTTCACACCAAAGTGTAATAAATCTCGACCAAGCTCTACATAAGAAAAAAAAAAAAATTAAATTCCTCTTTAATTATCCATCAGGATAATAAAGGCCATAGTATTTATCCTTAAGAAGCGATTAAATCCCTCTTCATTTCTTATGAAATCCATTTCCTCTCAGAAACTATTATCCTGCTGTAGAACCTTCATCAAGGTCGTTTTACTTTATACATAACTCCATCCTATGGTAAGTTGTCAAGAGCAATCATTTTAATCACTCACTGGCTATGCGAATAATTATTTCTGGTGTAATAACGTATTAATGAGCCCCGAACGCCTTTGGTATGAAAAAGGCAGCTTTAGTGGTCGTTGTAGCGTACACAACCTCAAAATGTGGTAAGCTCCGGGGGTGAAATACATTTGTTAAATTAAATGTATGTCGCAAGGAAGTGGGTTTATGAAAATAATTTAAGTGCCCTACTTAAGGATAACGTACATAAGGTAAAATATTAAAGGACCAAATGGGGCAATAAACAAAATGAATAATAAAACTTACATCCCTTAAGATTTGGAAAAATTAGAGTTGCATTTCTTTTAACGAATTTTATGGGTACAGTCATGAGTGGGTACCTATAGTAAAGGATTTTGATAACTACCATAGGAATTGGTAAGTATACCATATATAGCACAAATGTATGTAGTTTTCAAGAGGTTAGGTACAAGTTTTCTATTGTTATAATAATTAAACGAAGAATAACTCTTGCCAATCGCCGTTTCTTTGGGCTGAGAACACAATTGAGTAGTAGAGCCCAATCCCGAATAACTAAGGAGAATCTGTATAAGACCTTGATCATCCAAGTCCTGCTTTATGTTGCTGAAACTTGGACTCTATCTAAACGGTCACTTCGAGAGAGATACAACGACGAATTATACGAACTATACAGCGACATCGACCTAGTCAAAAAATTGTGCACTAGTCATCTACGAAGGCTAGGATATGTAGAGCAGATGGACACAAATGCTCCAACCCATAGAGTCTTCGAATCAAACTCAGATGAACAACTGTACCAGTACATGATATGACGTAAATTTAGTAGAATATAAAATTACAAACACAATGAAAGTTCGCAAATCCTTAAAAAATTGTATTATTAAAAGAAAAAGTATGCATCTGCGAAAAGAATATTTATTTTCCAGCTAACAAGCAAGCCAAGGCTTACGAAACACTCTTCTAAGAAAGCTCATGTCTTTCGAATCCAAAAATAGATTCCTTCACCTTAATCCTCTTCAGTGGAGTTTCATGTCAGCATTTCACATACTACATACGTACACTCTGTACACACTCATGTAAATGTGCACTTTGCAAATGTGACAAAAACACTTCAACTTTGAGTATTTCCCAGGAACAATGTTCAACGTTTTACTTCTTTTGGCACCGCCACCAGGTGATACGCACAGCACAACAATACATCCTGTCACAAGCATCTACTAAACTTAAGAATCATCCCTATCTTCTAGGAGCTACATACGATCCCCCACACTAGCGTATTCACTTAATACATAAACATGCCGCAAAACAGGAAAACAATACAACGAGTAAACGTAATCTATAGGAATTGGGGTCGCAGTAACATTATCCTTATTTCAATACTCAATGCGCTGGTGAAGATAGGGGACTATCGAATAGGTATTGCTATTGTTCGCCCCCCCAATGGCGGGCGTACATGTGGGAAATCATTTGGTGGCGTGTTGAAAGTTTTACTTGGCATTAGCCTGGCTACGATTCCTCGACTGACAAAAGGGGTTGATACAAATACTTTGGGGATTTGCAGATACCTTTTGTGGGTAATCCTTGATTTTTCAGTTGTAATGAAAGCGGTGCACGCTGGTGTGTAGGTGAAAGTTTGGTCGTTGACATGGGTACTCGAAGACCACCTAGTTTTGATTGCAAATGAGTTCACATAGAAATCAATATAGACGAGAACAAATGTGCATGAATAGTCGGCTTAGGGCGATGGATGTTGAATCGATACCATGCAGGTGGAATTGTAGTTCATTAGCCTTCGAACAGACAAAACCAATTGACATGCATGCAAAGATGGGGTGGGGCTGGTTAGGTAAAATCCTGCGTAAAAAACAAGTAGACGGTATGTTTTCTATACCCATCGGCCTATTAGTGGAAATATGAAAAATATTTTGTTGTTCAATCCAGATAATGTCATGATCCCAAAGGGCGCCTACAGAGGTGTACAAAACACCTGGGTATGTACGTTCGAAATGACATCTATGAAGAGGGTAAATTGGCAATGGAACTGTTCTCTGGATCCCAAAGAGGTACAACAAACTCTTTTGGCGTGTGTAGGCGTGAGTACAAATCTTCCACTAATAGCTGATTTCAGAGCGGGTAGGTACTCAAGCGTGGGAATGCGAACACAGGTAGAAACCAAATTAGGGGCTGCTCCGATTGCAAACATTTCTCGAGCTGTTCATGATATACTCCAGAACATTTGAGAAGAATTCTAAAATTAGTTGGTATTACTGGGAATAGATCCAAAGGTTGTTTTGATATTTTTAGTTGTTGTTTCTACCCAGCAGTACTTAATTCGTCCTTAAACTGAACTGGAGAGTCTCTGTTGAGCACTTTTTCAGACGATTCCTAACTCCATAGTTTGGATGACTACCTTTCAAAACATACATTTTTAAGAAACTGCAAAAGTTCCAACTAGCGTCTGTTTAGGGAACGTTTGACAACGTTGATCCCCGCCATTTCGCTTACGGAACCTAATAACACCGAGGAGCTTGACTGCATGATACATGTCCTTACATGCGGCAACTATGTTCTTGAGCCAAGAAGAAACCATCTTGGTGGAATGCCACTCTCAGTGTTCTTAGGAAGGAAAGTAGGCTCCTATTCAACTCAGCTAAAAGCTCTCGTGAGACGGCTAATTGTAATGCCTACAAGCAGTTTCTTAGAAAATACAAAACTTCACGGAGGAAGAAGAAACGACGTTAATGGAGGCTCTTCTGCTCAAGCATAGAAAGGTCCACCGAAGCTTCAATGTTACGAAATCCCCGTCAAGTAACCCATTATATCCAGCACCAAATGCAGCCAGATGGCAACTGGACCACCTCTAGTAAGAAGTTCGTCAATTTGCTCTTGCTGTACCTCAATTCGAAACCACCTTCTCTACACCGTGCAGCAACTCCACGAAAATAGTTACTACTGAAAAGATCCTTTGGGTTATGCAGATGGTATCACGTCTGATTGTCTGAATCTGGTCTACATTCCCAAACTATGGACCGAGGTTGAAGTTGTCTTTATACCTAAAGCAGGCAAATGCTCGCACGTGGAACGAAAGGAGCTCCGATTAATCAGTCTATCATCCTTTCTATTGAAAACACTAGAAAGACTGATTGATATCCACATACACCAAAGCATCAGTCCATCTATGCTCTCTGCGTCTAAGCATGAGTATTACAAAGGCAAATCTGTTGAGACAGCCCTCTTTAGTCCACACCATTGAAAAATCACTGAGGATCAAGGAATTTACTATAGCCACATTCCGGAACAGTGAGGGGGCCTTTAAAAATATCAGATTTAGGGCAATCATAGATGCACTTGTAAGCTTGAAAGTCGCTTGCTCACATGCAGGACTATCAATTTGCAGCTTGTTTGTTGCGGAACCCCTCAGGGTAGCATTTTGTCCCCTCTTTTGTGGAATCTAGTGGGTTACGTGCTGCTATTGGATATAGAAAGGACTGGCTGTAGAGTGGTTACATATGCAGATGACTTTGCTATCGTCGCCTCCGGAAATACCCTGATGCTCTCAGGAAAATTCTCCTCCTCCTACGGCTTACTAGATTGGCCTCATAATGGACTAGGGGTTAACACCATTAAAACAGAACTTGTCGTCTTTACGGGAAAATATAAAGTTCCCCTTACGGTTAACAGAACCAATTTTTCCTTTAAAGATATTGCAAAATACTTGTGTCTCAGTTTGGATGGAAAACTAAACTGAAAAGTCAATCTACTTGAAGGGAACATACTCCTCTAAGAAGGCCATAGGAAGGAGCTGGGGTTTTTAACCTCATACCACAGTAGTCCAGCTATCATGACGGCCACTCATTGATCTCCTCAATTATACCCTATAAGACACCGACTACACCCCGCTGACATTGGTATCTACTTTACCGAAACTTTCGCACGAGCACGCCTGACTTTAGTCAATGGGTCACTTCTCCCTCTTCTGAGAACAGTTCAGACCACTTCTACACGGACTCCTCCAAGACTGAAGAGGGGGAGGTGTATTCTCCGACAAGCTCAATCTGAGCATCTCTCCGCCTTCCAGATCATACCTGTCAGAGAAATTAGCATTTTCACTGACAGTCAAGCGGTTCTTAAATCCCTGGAATAGTGCTCCTTCACTTCGAATGCCGCTTGAAACTGCCATTTGTCTCTTCTTCGTCAGCAAGTTCGCCATACTAGTAAATTCTAACTAAAACTGGACGCTTTTAGTAAAACCAACAGTTGGTCCTGTTGAAGCGATCACGGATCAGCCACGTTATCGGTGTTCTTACTGGACACTGACTGATAAGCCAACATGCCAAAATTCATGACCTCTTTTCACATGACTTCTGCTGAAGATCTAGGGATGAGGAGGAGGAAGAAACCATTCTCCACTTCTTATGTGCGTGCCCAGCTCTGTCACAAAAAGACTATTACATCTATGAGCTCCCCTCTTTGACAACCTAGGCGAGTGGAGCCGAACAATAATTAGAGTCGATCCTGGACTGTTGCAAAACGGACATGACCGCCATCAAAGAAGTGTGATGGAACGGTCCAGCAAAAAAAGGATAGAAAACTGCTACAAAAAACAGAAGCAGCACCTATTTGAATGCGGGTTTGTTATTTGAGGCAGATTGAGGCAAGAAGTCTTAAGTTTCTGGCATGTGAACGAGCGTCTCTTAACAGTTCTAGTTAGTCTAATATGCGCTCATGCCCCCAAAGTGGAAAAAGATGACGATACCAAAGACAGCTTTTGCGAGCTCCTGGATAAGACGTACCCTAGGTATGATGTTAAAATTGTCCTTGGCAAAGCTAGGAAGGGAGGGCATCTTTAATATTACTGTCGGAAAGAATAGCCTGCACAACCGACACCACCTCCGATAAAGGATTTAGACTAATCGACTTAGCAGTGGGGCAAAATCTTTTCGTAGCTAGCGCACAGTTCTCACATCTCCATATTCACAAAAGAACATGGAGATCTCCTGACCAGTCAACCGTCAACCAGATTGGTCACATGGCGATCGACGCAAACCACTCTTCCAGTATGAGGGATCGGATAGAATATCACCCTTGAGGTAGTTAAGGCCTTTGTTTACCTAGGATCTGCTATAAATTCAGCCGCACCGTTTGTCTATCGATGCTTCTTGAGGCTAAGAAGGCAATTATATAGCAAGGACCTCTTTCAAATAAGTAAGGTAACCCTATACAGAACCCTGATCATCTCTGGTCTATGGCGCAGAAGCACGGACTAGAATGAATGAAGTCACTCTCGATTGTTATGAGAAACAAATTCGGGTGATTTTTTGTCCCAACTCCATAGACGGAGAGTGGAGAAGAAGATACAACCATGAGCTGTACGACCTATAGAGGCGACATCGACCTGGTCACAAGGGTTCAAATACAACGACTTAGACAGCTTAATCATTAGAACATGCAGAGTGGATGGACAACAATGATTCGGCCTGGAGAGTCTTCGAATCCACCTTAGAGAAACGGCGCAGTAGAGGAAGGGCTCGCATAAGGTGGAGCGCTCAATTTGAAAGGAATCTCAATCAACTTGTAGTCCGAAACTTGGGGCAGCTTGCTAAAGATCGAGCTGGTTGGAGAGGCGTGTTGATTGAGGCGCAGGTCTACCCCGGATTGCAGGACCACCTAAGTACATAAGTAGAAGGGAAAATTGACTCCTACAAGGATATTGGATTTAGTGGACAGAAACCCCACAGTTTTGTTGAATTCTGCCTGGATTTTTCACTGAATTGTTTTTGAGCTAATCATATTCTAGCATTACCGCAATTCATAGTCCTTGTAGATAGCGCTATATAGGAGAGTTATGTAAATGTTTCCTTGTTTTTCCAAGTGCTGTTCCAAATGCATGTCTTGCAGAAAATTCTCGTTTTGACAGAGTTGATAGTTTGTTTTTATTGGCATAAACTTGATATCTAAACAATTATGAGCATCGCCTGCACTTTCAAAATTTAACACGAAAACTTCTAACCTGTCATACCGGAGAAAGTTTTGAAATTTCAATCGTCCAACTTTATGATTAACATTTCAAATTAGTTTCAAGTCTGAGTACAAGGGACATCACATTTAAACATGTATTTTTGCTTCGTTTAATATGCCACGTCCTAGGTTAACCTTTGATGTCAAGTGCAAATCCTTGAGCTAATGACTATGCATATGCAACACCGTAAATGTAAAACCACCTTAAAGCACTTGTGTTGTGAGAAGGATTAACATGAAACCACAACAATAAGCAATTCGTAAACACCCTATACTTCATTGCCATCTGAAAGAGGCTTTTCAAACCCACAAATGATTCCCCTGAGTAGGTCTTTCTCAGCGGTTTTCTCTCAATGTATGTACTACATATCCTTAGTGATAACGACAGCCATAAATAAAACTCAGTTGTTGTCGCTCGAATCCATCTCATTCGTATCTAGCACTGTTTTACCTCAGGCAAAGTTTGTGCTCTTAAGCACAATGTACTCTGTACTCTCTTTCGATTCTAAAAAGAGAGATTGAAAGCACTGCGCATGTCCTTAACCCGGAAAAAATGCATTTCTAGGCCATCACTGATAAGAAGAGAAGAATTCCTTCGACATGGTTTCAATTCAGAAGTTGCCTTCTGTCTGAGCTCTGATTTAATATTAAATCTAATTTCTGTACGAATGGTTCGAAAATTTCTGAGAAAATGTAAATTGCTCTTCGAAAATGTAAATTGCCTCTGCATTTATGTACATTTAGAATGGCTCATACAATTCAATCTATTGTTGGCATGAAAATGCAAATGGTATGCAAGTAGGATGAATAACATCGCGCGCAACAGATAGTTGAAGTTCTTTATTTATCTGCCAATAAAACCAGCGATGTATACATACATACATGCCTAATGAGGATAAATTAGACTGGCTTCTGTATGTGCGTTTTTGCAGGCTACAACCCGTGTGGCTATAGTTCTAGTAATTTATTTGAGTTTAATTAATTGAGTGCGTGTAATGGTTAAAATGGGGCTGAACGTAGTGTGGTTAATCGCCGATTATCCCAATTAGGGATAATACTTATGTCTAATTAGTATCGAAGTGCAACAGTCGATAGCTACACGTGCGGCTAAAGCAAGAAAGACTGCTGTTCGCTAAACACTTATCGAAGTGATATATGAATGGCAGTGGCATGAGGTGCAAGTGTCAGGATTAATGAATTGGAAATAAATTTACTAGCTGAGAAGAGGTGGTAATTATTTCATCGTATGCTGTATGTGGAGACAGTTAGCGTTTAATCCTTTTGTTGACACCTTGGAATAATCTATGAATTCATAGAGAGGTATTGCGAGCAACTAGTGAAATGGAATGACAATTCTAATGGCATTGTCTTATACCTTCGTTTAGAATAAATAAAGCATCCCTTTAGTACACTTGGCTTATTGTGGAAATGAAGGCTCTACCATATTGACTATCAATTGCATGGAACTTTCTTGTTTGATAAAGTTCAGGAACATTACAAAAGGACAGGGACATATAAAACCATAAGATGGAGTTAAAGTTTACAACTATGTATGGAATGAAGTCAATCAAAATCAATGGGACGGCGAGTTTTGCCTAAACTAAAAGGCCTAAGAGAATTATTGGTTTATTTCAATAGCTGCTGAAATCAATATTTATAAATATAAGTACTGGGTCCACCCCAGACATTTATTAAAGCTAGGTACAAGCACAAATTAAAAAAATTACTTAAAACTACATATGATACCTATAATTATGAATTAAGGGTGGAAGCAATGGGATGAGAGGTGTAGACGGAATAAATGGCTTTCTTAAGGGACAGTTTGTTAAGGTGAAAGTCAAAGAGTATGTAAATATCGTGGATTTCACTTAGCATTCTAGACATTGGCTTCTGGTACCCATAATTTATTCGATGAATATTGACTCGAAAAAGAGATATATGTAGATCAGCGATTACACGGATTAGTATTAAGAGAGATAAACTAAAGTAGTGAGGGGCTATCAATCTTACCAACTAAAAGTTGATGACCAAAGAATATCTCAGCAACTTTACAGCGAACAGAGAGAGACTGTAGGATTACAAGTTTCCGTCGGGAGTATGTGTACGGTATCAGTCCTGGGAAGTCCCATTACGGAGAATCGAATAAACCTGCGCTGTACAGTTTCTACCAGAAAAATGTGAGTGGATTAGTAAGGCCACCGAACTTGACTGGCATATTCATGGATTCAAGGCTGGTCCGAACAAATGTTATAAAAAAAGGATATACATAGAGACATACCTTAGTGGCCAAAGCATAGTGATGCGAATATATGAGAGCAAGAGGTATCTCACGATAGCCTCTCACTACTCCAACTCGACACCTCCACGTCAATAGCTGCTGGGTGCCTAGTACCGCGACTGAAGATTGGGTAACCAACCCCTTTGAAAGTCGCTGGTGATAGCTGACGAGAGAGGGAGGAGTTGTTTCTCACTAAAGCACTTTCTCTGGATCCGGTCGGCGGTGGAAGAATTTCCTAGATAGAATGAATGGCGCCATCTACCAGTTTCAGTCAGGTTGAACTATTAGTGTTATCTCACGGTGATATCTGTAGAGAGCAGACACAGCGCTTATTCGGATCCGGATTGGTCACACTCGCCAGACTTAGACAAGAAGTCTTGAGCTTTCTACACGTAAGCGAGCATCTTATGACAATCCGCATCAAAGCTAAATTCGCCGACATAACCATAATATACTCTTATGAGCCATTTCTTACGAGCTCCTCTACAAAATATATGAGCAATGTCCTAGCCGTGCTAGACAATTTTAATGCCAAAATAAGAAAAGAACACATCTTTGGTAGGACAATTGGCAAGGAACTTGAGCTTATTGACTTCGCTGCGGGGCGAAACGTCACTATAGCAAGCACACGGTTTTCTCATCTCAATATTCACAAGCGGACATAGCGGTCTCCTGAATATCAAACGGTCAACCAAATTGATCATATTGCAATCGACGTGAGACATGCCTCCAATATTCTGCATGTCCGAACCTTCCGATCAGCCAACATCGACTCGAATCACTACCTTCTTGCAGCTAAGGTACGAATGCGAATATTCCAACCGACACAAGAAATAAGAAATACTGGAAGAAGATTGAACGTTGAAAAGCTGCAATCGGAGAGACCACCAGAATCTTCGCCGAACGCATATCCCGAAATCTAAGTACGACACCTACGCTGTCAGTATCAAGTGGAAACGCTGCTAATATGTCATCAGAAGTGCCGCAACTAATGTGCTAGATTTCACCCGACTACCACCAAAAAAACCTATGGTTTGACGAAGAATGCCGGCAAGACCATGCAGCTAAACAAGAGGCATACAGGGCGATGCTGCAAAGAAGGACGAGGACTGCTCATGAATTCTATGAGCAAAATAGACTGGAAGAACATCGGCTTCTCCGAAAGAAGACAAAAAAGCACAAGAAGCGCGTGATTGAAGATATTGAGAGATTACACTCCAGAAATAATGTAAAAATGTGTCAAGCTAACAAGACCCGTACAGAAACCTGTAGAGATTAAGAAGGAATCCTCGTAGTAGAGTCACAGTCAGTGCTGAGAATATAGAAAAACTTGTTCTGCAGACTGTATAGTAGCAACGAAGACCAACATCCGCTTGTCAGGCAGATCTAGACGTTTCTTCATTCAATCTAGATGATGATAGCCCAAATTTCCGTCCATCTGACCAAAGACCAAAATGAAGTGAAGATAGCAATATCCAAACTTAAGTTCAACAAGGCTGCTAAACCCGACGGCTTACCAGCCGAGCTGTTCAAAGTAGCTGGAAATGACATGGTAGAGAGCATGCACTAACTCATTTCTAAAATTTGGTCAGTGAGTGTATGCCTGATGAATGGAATCTCAGCACCTTTTATCCGATCCACAAGAAAGGAGATTACCTCAATTGCTCCAATTACAGGGGTATTAGTCTCCTTAACATCGCATACAAGACCTTATCTGCCATATTGGGCAAACGTCTGAAACTCTTTGTCAACAACCCCCTATCTGTGTAGTTTCAGACCTAAAGAAGAAAAACTAAAGAAGTCCAAATTGATACCCACCATATTTTCTTCGATTCTATTGACATTATTTGCAGAACAGCGGACTGTCACCGGTGCGTTCGCTAGTATTTAAATGGAAGCTGCCAAAATGGGTTTAGCGCTAAACGAGGGCTATACCAAGTGTATTCTGTCAACAAGCAGGGACACACAACATCGTCGTATTGGACAGAACGTCACAATCGATTGTCAACCTCGGCTCTGCTAAAACCTCTGACAACAACATATCAGCAGAAATTACGCGAAGAATAACTCTTACCAATCGCCGTTTCTATGGGCTGAGAAGGCAAATAAGTAGTAGAACCCTATCCTGAACAACTAGGGAGACTCTGTATAAGACCTTGAACATCCCGGTCTTGCTTTATGGCGCTGAAACTTAAAAACTATATCTAAAGCGGATAATTCAGAGTTTTCCAATCTAACCCATAGGAATAACGCGGTAGAGTTGCCGTTTGGCACCACTCATAAAGAAGTTCTAAACTTGGGGCAAAGAACATTGAAATGGGTGGTAGCGTTATCTACTGGTCATGGTATCACCTAAAAATGTGTCTTCTGGGGGATGACACCTGTGAACTATGGCTGGAAATCGGGACGGCAGCACATATATTGTGTCAATGTCCAGCACTAGCTAGCAAAAGAAGGGAGGTCTTGGGGAGCCACTGGGTAGAAATCCAGAGGATGAACAGATGTTGACACGAGGGATCGAAATCAGAAAGAAACTGTAGAGAAATTCAGAGAGTCTCTCGGGCCAAGGTGGATCGTGGAATAGAGGCGAAAATTCATAGCTTGTTGTATGACAAGTTTCTTATTTTGGATAAAATGGCCTCAATATTTTTAAAAAATTTTCTAATTTTGTGAAATTTCCAAAGTCTTATATAAAATTCCAAATCCAAACCTCTTGTCCAAATTCACTAACCACCAAGCCAACCATGCAAATATGAATAGACAACCTTGCTGCTAATAGATCACCAAAAGCACTATCTAAAGGCCATATAAATGAGTATCGAATCCTCCAGCACATCATGGCATACTGTCGTGAATTGAATTGATTGCGTCTTCGTCTTGGTAACATTATTATTCTCGTAGTAAATGATTTTGAATAATAGCAAATAAGTTCCTAAATATTACATTAACACCAAATAGTTGATCTGATTTGATGAATTTTACTTTACAATTGCTTGACCTGGATTCAACTGCAGAATGAAAGCACCAAAATACATAAATTTATACATTCCCATTTAAAACAAACAAAACACTTTAAGTATGCAGGTTCGAATCCACTCAGTAACGCCTACAACATGTGAGACATTTATTAATCCCTTCCATCTGTGTAAGCCTGACTAAAGTAAACGCTGGCAGTATTATTTCATTTATTTGCATTTCCTCTCCTTATCGTTCGGAACATAATAAAGCTGTTCTTCTTTCATCCATTTACCTCAGCATGTCATTACTTCTGCATGTCATTTTGAGAAAATTTATCATACAAGGATCCTGTTACAAACTTCAGAAACAAGTAATAACATTTTATGAAGACAAGCAATGATATATCACTTGTGTGTATAATATTCATGAATAACATACTTTGGCATAGATGAACTGAGATTGTGTCATTACGCTCATATATCCTTTTTGAAAAGCAAGTCCATGCAACTCCGAACCCCATATGTGTCCACACAAGCAGATGAGAAAATCATAGAGGCAAGCAATTCTGGCCTTCAAGGCAGGTCATTTATATTACATTGGGTTGGGTCTTGATATTAAAACTAGGTCCTCTTCAATTGGCATTTATGTATTGACATTATTAGCTGAGTATTTGAGCTCTACCCAGTTAGAGTAAGGTCAAATCAATTCATAAGTACATCAGCCGAAGGCAATTACTTTAAAAGATTTCGATTGAATGTATTTTAAACACTACCTACTGTACCAGCTCCAGTGAAATATATATGTGTATATACATCCATCTTTCTGAAGCAACAAGCTTCCTGTACTCCAACCCGTTTTCCTTTAACAGACTTAAAAAGGGAATACAAAATATTACCCTGTCACAGTCACAGAGAGAACGACGAACAAATGAAACCCTATGCCCAAAGGCATTTTTATTGTTAGGAGTTCGTCCTTTTTCAAATTTACTGTCAGTCATAGTTCGTATTTTATATTTCTGAGATAAAAAAAAAAAAAATAAATTCAAACGAAGAATACCATGAAGATACATGGACCACCTACACTTGCTACAGTTGTAGGTAATTTTCTTTGATTACTTACACTTGGATTTTTCGTTGGAAATACCCTTGAGGAGGCGTCCATACGAGGGAGGATGGGAAACATGTCGGTTTTAGTGTTTCTATAACAGTATCTATAAATGTGGTTGGACACTTTTTACCTTTGATAGTATCTTTTTCATACTATTTTGGTGTTCAGAAGTATCGATTGGTTCTACGAGCACTAATAGATATCGATTGCAATGTCGGGGACATATACAATGACATTGGTTCAATTAGGTATTCCAGACATACTAAATATGTCTACCAATTATTCTCCAATTAGGATAGATGTTTCATTTAACCGATGGGTATAGTTCAGCACGTGGGGGATATTCCATTCGAATAATTATAAATTCATTATGGTTGGGTTGGATAAATATAACCCAAGACGGATGGGTTCACATATTTCAAAGTTAAGCAGACTCCGCATTAATTGGGTATTTGGGCAGATATTCATAAGCAGTCTATCAAATAATCAAAAGTTTACTTCCACATCAGTTGGAACATTGAGTTCTGTTTTCTAAATGATAGCATTGGTTGACAATAATATCTTGAGTTAGTGAAACGAAAATTCATCCGCAGAAAGCAATCAGATGATTACTCACATTATATTCTATCTGAAGTACATTTCTATTATAGAAGAAAAGAGTACAGAAGAACCAAATAATCTTCTTCTGTAAGTTCACACCAGTGCTCCATCCTCTCTGATACCATGACTGTGCTTAGCTTCCAGTGGTATCGCTGCATGTTAGGAACATCCTCCACCTCATATCGGTCGTTTGGCAGTGCTTTGTGATGCTACATGGGCCGTGATATCGTGGTTTTAGCTTCCGCGATCCACCCGTGGCAGGAGGCTCATTTTCGATCAACACAAGATCTCCAGTCTGACAATGGGTTGGCTTCTTATGATTGGAGTTAAATGTTGTCTTCTGGTGAATCTGTGTCTGCTCGATGTTCCCCAGGGCCTCTTTTCGCCGCAGTTCTCTTAGATCTAGTAAGAGCTTCTTGCCATATAGGCGAACAGAAGTTCGGGTGGCTCGCCTTAGTTATGTAGCTTCCACTAGACTGCTAGCATATGAGTTGCCCCTTCAGCGGTGAGTGCATGCATTTAAGGGCTGACAGGATCATTTGCCACTTGCTCGGGGCAACCTGATAACGACTCGATCTTGTTCCTTTTGCAAAACTCCGCAAACATCCCCGATGTGAACGCGGTCACTTGGTCAGTGACGATTTTCCGCAGTGATCCTAAAAAAACTGGCTACTTCGTTCAGCATATTAAGGACCCCCTCTTGTTGATGGTTTTCACGCCTCGCAGTATAGTGTACTTGGTGAAGTTATCGACCAAAGCTAGGACGTATCTATTTCCACCCTTTATCTTTGTGAAGGGTTCAAGATGGTGCAGGTGTACGGTGTCGAACGAAGGAGGACCGCATTCTATGCTATGTAGCTCCCCTTCGGTTCGGCCACCTCTGCTTCTCAGTGAACCCTCTTATTTTAGGGAACCAAAATGTCTGCCTCATCTTTTTAATCGTCTTCTCGTCAACCAAGTGTCAAACCTCATCAGAGCGCAGTTTTTGTGCTGACCTTTGGGGACCACCCACTTTTTGGCATCATCCACATTCCGAAACAGTCGATGCCCCTTAATAACATAGTACTTGTGCAGCTGTTTTTTTGACGCGGACATTTCAGTTGCCCTCGGAGATTATATTTTGGAGCCTTTGGTTTCATCACTGCATGATAACCCCCAATCCTCGTCGAATGTATTCACCCTCAGAATGAATGTGGAGATCTCCTCTACCATATGTTCCTCGTCCACAGGCTGTCGGCTTTTTTTCGTTTCATAGTCGAACTCCTGTAGCTCTAACGAATGGCACTTCGCTTCGTCCGTAGAGTTTATGACGACGATGCGTCGGTTTGAACTTTATGTTGGCAATGTGGATCGAATAATGTCAGTACAGGGGGATTGATAAGAGCCTCTTCAGCCTCGGAATGCCTCTTCCTATCGTACCATCCAATCAAACGGATGTAGTCCGCTTTGGTCAGATCTGTTAAAGGTCTAGCCTAGTGTGCATAGTTCGCCACAAATTTGCTGAAGAACCCAGTAAATTTCAAGAACTGCCGAACCCCATGCACATCCTTCGGCGTTGGAAATGCCACTATAGCTGCTGTCTTCTGTTTACTAAGTTCCATCTCCTCTCCACTGACTCGGTGTTCTAGGAATGTAATATTAGATTGCAATAACGTACACTTACTAACGTTCAACGTTAGCCCTGATTCCCTTAATACTTAGTGGAACCTCCGGAGTTTCTACAAACCTTCCTCCACAGACTTGCTACAAATAGCTGTATCATGCAGGTAAACCCAGATGTCTCCCTTCCTCAAGCGTGGAAGGGATTGATGATGTTCATGTACGACTAGAACTCGGCCAGTGCATTAACTACTCCAAACGACATCCTATTAATACATACATGCCATTATCGGTCGCAAACGTCGTCAACTTCTTACTGCGTTGTGGCACACAGATTTGGTAATACCCCGAAGCTAGGCCCAACGTCCTGAAAAACACGCTTCCGGCTAGTAACTTCCTTTGCACATTCACCTTTTTCAGTGCCCGGTAGTCGATACAGAACTGATCGCTGCCATCCTTCTTTTTGGTAAGAATAACTGGCATATGGTAGTCTGAGCATGAAGGTCGGATCACCCCCTCCTTCAGCATTTTGGACACCATCTCCTTCATTAGTTCGCTCTTGGCAAACGAGATTTTGTATGGCTTGACATATACGGGCAATACCATCATCAGAACAATCGAGTATTTACTATACCGGAACACTACCAGCTCATCTGCATTCTTGGCAAACAAGTCCTGGAACATATCGACAAGAGCCCCGAGTTTTTGCCTGTCTCCGACCAATTTCTCCAAAGACAGTTCCTCTTGTACGGAATTCGTTTGTTTGACATACACAACGTGGCTTCTAACGGGACTACTTGGTGATTGACCCCCTTCTTCTGTTAAATTGTTTCTTTATATACCTTTTGGGGGTGCATATGCACAGGTAACTCTATACTATGTCAAATGTATCTACACGCACTTCTTACAAATGACTACATTCAAATATCTTAGTCCTCAACGATATTATCTCCGAGGATAAGTTATTCCCCCAGAATACATCTCAACAACTGTTAAAAGTCAATTTGGAGCCTATTACAAGTACACACCCAACAAACTGTTCATAATATGACACTAAATTCTGGCAATCTTATCGACTGGAACCCAGAAATGTGTACCTACTTCGAGGTAGTCATAGGGATTAACACAAACTGAATTGCCTCCCGCAATAAAACGTGTCAAATGTTCAATATTTTACAACTCGACTACCACCTACGGAAACCCATATAACCATTAAGAGCGGTGGGCTCCTCTAATAGAAAGTCACAGGACACCATGTCGTATACGTAACTTTTTTTTTTTTTTTTGCTGTTTCATTTTCCTCTCTGTGTTTCCTTGGAAATTGTACTGTTTCCTAGAACTCTAAGTAGAGAAAATATTTTGAGGCTTTTCAGTTATTGATTTTCGTTTTTCTTTAGCGTAATCTTCTTTCGGTTGTTTGTTTTTATTTTCGCATTCGTGCCGAAGGCAAAATGAAAATAGATACGAATGTGAGTAGACCTTCTATTCTATTGGAGCAATTTACATAATTTCCATTATGAGCGCGCGAAGTTTGCCGCAAATTCAAGAGAGTGTCTACCTTAAGCAGGGTGTAAATTCCCATGAAATTATTTAAATTGGTTGGAATTTTTGAATTTTGAATACCTGCGGATATTGATATCATGTCAGGGTGACTATGTGCATATGTACATGGAGCAATATATTCGCATATTGACAGGAGACTGTATTGTATTTAATTTGATGGAAAAAAAAGCTAGTAACAACATTACCTGCCAATTTCAATATTCAGAGCGGTTGAGATACTTAAACTTTCAATTCGACAGTAAAGAGCATCTATGTACGCACATATGTACATTAATATCAATCAATAGAATAACCTTCATATGCTAATAATAGACGACTTCAGTGCAAGATTTGAAACTGAAGAAAGATACGTCGTACAAGGAATACCCTGAAAGTTGAAGAAAACAATGTAAGATGCCTTAAATTATCAGAATTTCAAAACTCACTCAGACTGCAAATCTAAACTGGGACCGATATGATAATGTTCAATGATTCTGTGGACTACTGTCCAATAGGAATGTGGCTGGATGAGTTCTGTAACTGATCTTGAAATAGATCACGTTCCATAAATGTCCTCAGCCCAACAAGTCAATATAAAAGGCCGGTCTCTTGATACAGCCCTGCCTGAAGTGATATCAATAGTCAAAGATCACTCTATCATGGAGTTTTTATACTATTGGCCTTTCTAGACAAAGTAGGAGCCTCAAACATCGCGAAATCTGACCATAAGAACTCAACAAGGATGGGTCCTATCGCCTCTACTCTAGACGCTAATTGCAAACTCTCAATAGTTAAAATGTTTAAGCTCAGTCATACGCGTATGATCTTGCCATACTTTCTATCTGGTCATACTTAGAGACTGTCTGGGCTAACGTGCATATATTCTTAGATATAATCGATGAACGCTGCACTAGCAGTGGGTTTTCAGTCAATCGTCTAAGAACCGAGGCGGTTCTCTTCATGAGACAGAGGCTAGTGATCGGTTTGATTCAGCCATTCCTAAATAGCGTCACTTTCCAGCTCATCGATGAAGCGAAATATCTGGGAGCGATCCCAGACAAGAAACTTCTTTGGACAAAGCGTGTCAAGTTGAAGACATTCAAGGTGCTCTCAGGTAATACAAGGGTGCTTTCCGCAAGATGCAGACGCACCGTCTTAGAGGCTTTCACGGCAATTGAAGACCGACGAAGAAGTTTTCTCTTGAAAGTATTCAATATCTGGTCTCCTTTCCTGCTTATCGAACAACACTCGGCTCCAAATAGCAGAACTGGCAGGATTAAAGTTTTGTAGAGCATGTATTTCGTCTTCCGAGTTAAGAGTTTTGACCCCATTTGTTTCGCCAAACTGAAGTAGCAGCGGTTTCCTAAGGTAAGTCTTCGTCGAATCTCCACTAAGGTGTCATTCTTGGAGTTGATATTTACTACGAGGTAGGTAAACTCCATAACCACTTCGAAGCTGCTGTTGCCAACATAGTTGATGGCGTTGGACAGATGCTTCTTTGTTTGTTGACAACATGTACTTGGTTTTGTCTTCATTTACTTCAAGGCCAACTCGTTTCGCCTGTTCTTCAATTGCCGTAAAAGCCTCTAAAATGGTGCGCTGAAAGCGGCCAATGATGTCGATGTCGTCTGCGTATCCCAGCAACTGGACAGATTTGTTAAATCTGTTCCGGCATAAGATTGAAGAGGTCACATGACAGCGCACCTATTGTCGAAATCCGGTGCATGTTTGGAATAGTTCAGAGGAACTGTTTCCGAATTGCACGATACACTGCGTGTTTTCCTGCGTCACGCGACACATCTGGATCAGTTTCGCCGGGATCCCGAATTCGGCCATCGCCTTGTAGAGCTCAAGATGGTGAATGCTATCATATGCGATTTTAAAGTCGATAAGGAGATGGTGAGTCTCGACTTGAAATCGTTGGTCTTTTCCAGAATCTGCCTTAGTGTGAAAATTTGGTCGATCGTCGATCTGCCGGGACGGATGCCACACTGGTACGTGCCGATTAGTGTGCTGCAGAACGGCTTCAGACATTCACACAGTGCGTTGGATACGATCTTATATGTGACATTAAGCAGAGATATGCCTCGATAGTTCTTACAAGACATAGGATTCCCTTTCTTGAAGATGAGGCATATAGAACAGATAGTTCAGTCATCGAGCATGGTTTCATCCACCCATCCTTGGTTGATGATTTGGTACCATGTTCAAAAAGTTCTGCTGGTAGATCATCAGAGCCGGCGGCCTTGTTGTTCTTCAGCATTTTAATAGCTGAACCAACCTCTTCGAAACTTGGAGGGGATGTGGCTTCTTCATTGACTATATGCGGGTTCTTTTCTTGCCCTAACACTCTCTCTACCTGATGCCCATTAAGTAGCTGCTCGAAATGCTGCTTACACACATCTACTATTTCCTGTGCTTTGGTGACTTTATTGTTTTAAGCTTGCGTTCCGCGCTTGAAGCCAGCTTACGAATCACACTCTTGCAGTATTTTTTAAATGTAAATTGTCGAATTTTTTTGAATCTAAGGCCGGTGTCCCTCAGGGATACATTACAGGACCATTACTTTTCTCCCTTTGCAATCTATTCTAAGAAATTGTAAAGCTGTGTGCCGATGATGTGTAACTACCTATGTATCTACTCAGTTTCTTGTGATATGAGCTGTTTAAGTTCACGAAAATTAAGAGTGGCATTCAACAGTTCTGTGAGATTAATTTATAATGTGCGTCGTCATGATCATATCTTCGGATTTGCAAAAGATTATCTTGACAAGGAGTTCCAAAACTATTTGGCACCTATTTTCACACTCAAATAGAAAAAGAGACGTCAAGGTATCGGTGACATCAGGAGAAAGGTCACGCAGCATTTGAGTACATAAGAGCTAATGGTTTATCGATTGTTTTGAAGAGTGAGCTATCTTTGAAGACTAGGGCACTACGGACTTTCTATAGATATCTGGAAGGCGCTCGTAATGGAACCGCAAATCTTTCTTTGAATCTTACTTACATATTTATCTGTTAGCTTTAGATATTAATTTCTGTACACATGTTGGTATTGCGTAACCTTACACAAGCGGCAGACTTGTTTCCTCTGCTACTTCCAATCAGATTAATAAAAACCTGCCGATAAGCACATTAGTAAAATTAAAGTTCCCAATAGTGCTGTGTGATTGTAATCGCATTTAATTGTATTCCTCCATCACAAAAATACATGTTAAACTGTTTTCCAATCACAGCGTGGAATTTTGTCATTAAAATCCATTTCAGTCGGTAAATCAAAACATTCCGATTGTCTGCCAGACCTGCACCACAAAATCCAACAATCAATTCGCCTCTAATGGGAAATTCGCTCAATAGATTCCAATGGTATGTTCATTACTTTCAATACCAGATGCAGATACAGCTAACTGACATTCCACAGTTTTGTCTGATTAATGGTTGCTTTAGCATTAATATGCCAACTGTGAACGTATAGGTAGGTAAGTCTGCAGGTTAATCAGAGATTTTACCTAAGTAGGAGTATACAGTTTTGCTTCTGTAATCAACGGATACGCTTTGTCCATTTGGTATTCAGTGCGGAAGCAATTTGGTTTATGGTGATTGTTCTAGGACTACATGCAAGGACTTTATGGGTTTCAGATGACTTCTCAAAGCTTATTGAATATTATTGATCAATCTGTACTTTGAAACATATATGTATCTACAATTGCGAGTCTGTCAAATTTAATTTGTACCTACACTGTGTTCAGCAGACCTTGATGTGATGTGTATGTTCAGGGGGTTCATATCAGGATGTCTCTTTAACATTGTGTATGTATTTTTTTATTTCTTTTTTGAAGCACAGTGAATTCCAATTGTTTTGTTCACGTGTGCGGAAGACGAGAAACAAAATCAATTGTCAGACTTTGATACGAACAAGAGGGCGAGCTAATTTGACACAAAAATTTCAATTGCTTTGTCCAAGTACAAGTATCTATAGCGCATGTACGAGTATTCAATGCATGTTCCGTGAAGTAAGCAAATACAATTGAATATTAATTTTTTACTTTGACTTATTTAAAAGGTTTTGTGTTCATAAATTTAAAACATCATGCCATTTACACATTCAGTAGACGCCATCCCCACTGCATTAATCAGATCAAACCCAGTTTTGAACAATATCAAGTTTATTGAATATTCATTCATAATCAGGACATATCCGTGACATCCAAATGAGTTTATACCCTCGTATAACTGCTTTCGTGTTGACAACCACTCAACGTCAATATGTTTTCGTTGAAAATCTAAATTATGGCACGCATTCAACCTCTCACTCATCGTTTCCTGTCAATCCATTTACTACGTACATACATTCCAATCCCTAAAATCATGACACAAATACAAAATCGATTTTATTGATTATTACATTTCGTTTGTTCTATTCCATGTAAATATTTCTTACTTGTAAATGGAAAATTGTTTAAATGTTATTACCACGAACTTGAAATATTGGTATAATGTTGGTTTTAACGTTTAAACATATGTACATAGGTAGGTAGGTAGAAGGGACACTCGAATCACCAATGAATCCATTGTGATAATAAAACGAAGACAAAATTTGGTCTGTAGCTTTGAGATAGATAAGCGACCTCCCAGATCTAACCCAATATTGCTATAAATTTCAAAATGATTAGTGGTGCCTTCCCTGATAAGTTGCCCAGGTCTTCGAAGTTGGAGTTGGTTGGAGTTCTGCACAGGATTGGGCCTTCGAATAGGAAGTGAGATGTGCTCTCTTCTGCGTACATGTCGCCACAGCCTCGGCAGAGGACATCAGTGTCTAGTTGCATTCTTCTTCGGTGGGCTGTCATGAGGTTGTGGCCGGTAGAAGCGCTAGAATTTGCTTGCTTTTGGCATTGTTATGTTTTGTCCACAGTTTTCTGGCGACAGGACAAGATTAGAGTGCAATTCATCCCTCATTAGATTGTCTTGCAAAGGATTGCTCTATATTGGATTTGACAAGAGCTAGGGACGGTAGAACAGACGACCAATGTCAGGTCTTATTCGGACCCCTTTCTTGCTGAACCGTCCGCCCTTTCGTTCCCTTGAAGACCGCTATGTCCTGGAGTGTAACGTCTTGGCTTGCTGTGAGTTCTTCACAGCATCATTTTACGTGTTATATTTAACGACTGTGAGATGGTAAGATGGCCGTCATGGCAGCTTGCTATCGGTGTACATTTGTATATATCGATTATTTTTTTATAGTGCTAATACTTCTGCTTGCAACACATTGCCATGGTTTAGAAGTCTTAGAGCGCGAGCAATTTCGGGTTCAGACGAGTATATGCCAGTGCCTACTCCATTGTCAGTTCTTGACCTGTCCGTGAAAACCGAGATATTATTCGGGCTAAGGACCGGCCAATCCTGGCTTGAGGGGACGATTGTTTTAACGTTTAGACAGAAGTCGAGGGATGGTAATAAATAATCTATCTCGGGACCCAAGTGTTCCCATCTTACAATAGTGCGGGAGACCGTGTGCACTCTCCGCAGCTATTTCCTTTAGATGTAGATCTAATGGGATCCATGCTAGTGTGGTTTAAAGCGCTGCAGTATGCGTGGTTCTGATGGCGCTGATAATCCCTGTACATGTTAATTTTTGTATCCTAGTGAGCTCTCTGTGCTACGTGGTCTTATCTGCTGCAAGCCACCAGACTAGGTCTGACATTTTATCAAAGATTTTGCTGCATGTGTAGAACTTTCACAAACTTTTTTTTTTCAGCTGAACGGTCGAGTATACTGCTCAAGTATCTCGCCTTATTTTAGATTTGGAAGTGTGTGCCGTTGAGTCTTAAGTGCCCGATCGATGGGATTGTTCCCATAGTGAAGAGGGCTACCCCTGTTTTCAGGGGATCAACATATAAACGACATCTTTTGCCCATTTGTATCGCGATTATGAATAACGATTACCCCACTTCGTTCTAATTTCTTTAAAATTCCTTTATCGACCAGTATACATAGTAAAGGTGATAGAACCCTTCTAGAGGCCAGTGCATGTACTTGCCTGAGTTGATGTATCTCATCTTAAGTATGTTTCTATTCACATTTATACATAAGTATACATTTATGTTAAATTTAAGTATGGAATTTGATCTCTTCTCGTTCATATGACCAACGCGAGCACGTTTGCAACGATCGATTATTTGGAGCCAATTCTCCAACACTCTTCCACAAACATCGGCCGAAACGTTGACATTTTCACATTCGATATTGTCCTTCTAACGTTGTTGGCTTTCTGGGATAAATCAACGACATAACGTAGTTCCATAAAAATAAATCCAATGGCGGCGTTAAATCACATAAGCGAGGTGGCCATTCGACCGGACCATTTCCCGAGATTACACGATCACCGAACTTCTCCTTAAATAGATCAATTGTTTGACCAACTGTATGGCATGTGGCACCATCTTATTGGAACCACATATCACTCATGTCAAGTCCATCCAATTCTGGCCAAAAAAATGGTCTCCCAACATGACAAGATAGCGAACTTCATTGACCGTAACATTTCATTTTCATCGGCGAAAAAATACGGTTAACACGGTCACGTTTTCTGGATGCAAGGAAGTCTCTTGGAGCACGCATGGATTTGTTGCTGTCTAATAATGCATATTCTACTTATTGACAAAACCATTAAGCCAAAAATAAGCTTCATCGCTGAAGATAACTTCTCGATGAAACTCAGGATTTTCTTTACATTTTTGCAAACCCCAATCGGAGAAGTTTCGGCGCTTCAAATGATCCAGAAGCGTATACTCGATAATGGAATCATTTTACGTAGCCTAAACCTACAACTAACCAAAACCGAATTCGTTAGAAATATTAAGTAATTCCTGCCATGAATTCCATTCATCTTTCCTTGGCATTCCTTGTCACTCTTAACTTCTTTATGCAAACATTCAATTGCGGTGTACAAAGTACTTTACAAAGGATATTCGTAATAGTTGAGTAAGTCAGCTCCCATAGCACTTTAAGTGAATTGTAAAACTTCAAGTGGCAGTGTGCACGCTCTAAGGAGAAGAATAGAAAATGTTTTGCATGCATTTTCAATTTCCGGGACACGGGCCGGAGTGTAGTGTCAACTACTACATTTGCAGTAAACAAGGGTCCTTAATGCATTCCTTGAAACTGAAGTTGAATATTAATTGAGCTTGCTGTAGCAGCATGAATATAGTAAATACCCTTGGATGTCATTGCCATCATCTCTTGAAGTAAAGGAGTAGAGATATGTAAGGATGCATAAGTGCATCTTCTGCTTTAGAGGAGTTGCAATATGAGCATATGTGCATTTTGTAACCTGGATATTGCGAAGAAACATTGGTACAGCTTCTCTATATTTTTCATTGTAGAAATTATTCGATTTCTGACCAAGTGTCTAAAAATTACATCAAAAAAAACCCACAAAAATAGCTCTAGCTCCTATCCTTTCCTGCTGGCCACATTGTGTTTTCCATTAACCCATTAAAGGTCGCTTTGGTCGACCAAAGAGAAGACAAAAATTAAAGTAAGAAAAGTTTATCGGCAGAAGCATTTATAAGTACGAAAGTTTCTCGGATGGCTATTACGTATCTCTGGAGAAAGCAATTGAATTATGAAAGTTCGTTATCGTATTTAAATTAGTTTTCGTTGTTATTGTCGTGGAAGTGATTTACTTTTGTTTTTTTTTTTTTTAAGAGAATGGCTCACCGGAGCTGGGTTATAATTTTTTATTCAAATTAAGGAGGCAAAATAATGTAAGAACATTTGTTCTTATAAAGTTTATATTGTTTCGAAATGAATGAAAAGAAACCAGCAAACGTGCAATAATAGGTAAAATATTATAAATTGTTTACAAACTGTGGAATGAACTTCTTTCTGGTTTTCAACGAAGGACATTTCAAATCAACAACCCAACCAACCAACTAATCGTTACCAGGGCGCGTTTAAATAAAACAAAAAAGTGAAACGTTATTATACTAGAGGTAAATGCTACTATAATTAGTATATATTGGGGATAAGACACTCTGTGGCGTTAGCTCAAGGCAAAAACTTCCTGATCCCCTCCTTCGTTACAAGAGAGTGTTAATGGAAGTTCATTCAAGTGCAACTTCAATACAGTATGGTGAAGAGAATTACCAATCTTTGTACCTAAGTCTGTAAAAAAATGCAGATGTCATTCTATTACGTTAATCTTCTTCTTCTTAGGATGGCCTCCACTAGCAAGCCTCTCTAGTTAGCCCGGTCCTTAGCTAACTGCCTCCAGTTGCGAACTCCAAATCGGTTGAGGTCTCCTTCTACTTGCACGCGCCACTTAAGATAAGGACTTCTCCTACTGCGTTGTCCCTCCTTAGATTCGAAGACTCTACAGGCCGGAGCATTTGTGTTCATCCGCTCTACATATCCTACATATCTTAGACGACTCATGCGTAATTTTTTGACAAGGTCAATGTCGCTGTATAGCTCGTATACTTCATTGTTGAATCTCCTCCTCCATAGCTCGTCAACGCAAATGGGACCAAACATTTTACGAAGAATCTTTTTCTCGAAGTGACCGAGGAAATCTTCAGGATAGGGACTTTGTTAATTCTTCTTCTGCATGCGATCTGTTAGGGGTTCGAATATTCTACGTCCAGATCCGATGGTCGTTGTCTGTGTTTCAATTGCTAGGGTCCTCAACAGTGAAGCCATCCACATCCGAGGCTTGTCTTCCTTCTTTCGGAACTTTTTTTTTCCGTAGTCGGGAAGTATACGCACGATACAGAAAAGTATTTTATAGTTTCGTTTCTCCATGTACTAAGTAAATATCCGTTGCTAATATCGGATGAGAAGATGGAAGGAGCATTTTGCTTCTGTTTTAAACAGAGTATTCGCCAGCAATATGCAACCAAGTCAGACTGAAGTATCCGTGGTAAGAAATTCCCGAATTTGCACCTCAACCCCCAGTAAGGAAGAGATCATTACCGCGAGCAAAGCACTGAAAGCACTTTTCGGGGGGCGCCAACTGCATCGGCTGAGCTTCTATTTCCACTTGTTGGTAGAACATGGGAAGCCGAGAGTTTTCCGGATGAGTGGAAGAAGGGAATGATCGTCAAGCTCCCTAATAAGAGGCAACCTAATGCAGTGCGCAAAGTGGAGAGGTATCTGCGTGCTACCTGCCGTGGCTAAAGTAATAGCTAGAATTATCCTGAAGCGAATCAAAGAACACCTCGAAGACACACTCGACGCTGAACAAGCAGGTTTCCGCTCTGGATCCTCCTGCGGATCATCATCGAGCAATGCGTTGAATATCGATCACCACTACACCTGCTGTTCATCGATTTCGAAAAGGCGTTTGATAGTGTCAATCGGGAATGTATTTGGCTTGCCTTGCGCAGGAGAGGCATTCCTGATAAATTAATAGCTATTATCAAGGCTACATACGATGGATCCACATGTCACGTTTTGCACAGAGGAAGGCTGTCTGAGGAATTCGAAGTCCAAAGTGGGGTTCGGCAAGGTTGCATTCTTTCACCAATATTATTTCTATTGGTGATAAGCGATGTGCTAAATGCGGCTTTATCAACGGGAAATGGAGGAATTCGATGGATTCTTACATCTGAACTCAAACACCTCGACTACGCTGACGATGTATGCCTACTGTCCCACAGAATAATGGACCTTCACCAAATGGCAGCAAATGTGGAGAGAGAAGGTAACATCGTTGGGCTGAAAATTAACTCGGCAAAAACAAAAATGATCAGCCTAGGACCGAACTCATCAACTCATATATGCATTGCTGGACAAACGGTTGAGAGAGTAGAGAGTTTCCAATACCTTGGGAGTATTGTCTCAACTGATGGCGGAACCGAGCTGGACATAGCCAGCCGAATAGGGAAAGCAAAATCTGCGTTTGGGATGCTATCCACAATTTGGCGTAGTAATGCAATTAGCTTAAACACCAAGCTACGACTGTTCCGTGCCAACGTTGAATCCGTGCTGCTATATGGATGTGGTACCTGGAGAGTGACCGCTACTATCACGAGGAAGCTGCAAACGTTTGTTAATAGGTGCCTACGCAACATCTTAAGGATTTTCTGGCCAAACCGTATCTCTAACGAACAGCTTTATCAGAGAACGGGTCATGAACATATAGGCACAACGATACAACGACGAAAGTGGCAGTGGATTGGTCACACTCTCCGAAAAGGTGACAGGTCCATATCTAACCACGCGATGCAATGGAACCCGCTTACTCAGGATGGCAGAATACGCGGCGGTCCCAGAAGTACATGGTGCAGAACAGTCGAGAAGGAAGCACGGCAATTGGGAAAGAGTTGGGGAGAGCTGAGGCACATTGCCAGAAACCGCACACGATGGCGCGTAGGCGTTGTAGAGGCCCTAGGACCCACAAGGGGATACAGGACATAAGTAAGTAAGTAAGTAAGTAAATATTTATTTTTATTTAGTTAATATCTTCACCGTTCTAGTTTTTTTTGTCGTTCTGCCTTTACCCAGTCCAAGCGGTAAAAGACAGCTTCCCATCATGAAATTTCATACTTCTATTCACTTGCCGCACAATCCCCAACCTGGATGACCATTTCCCTTTATTACTCTTAGGACAATGGTCCACAACTCTTCATATAAAAACTTTAAGACTGTCATCCATTGTATTATCGTCTGCACACGTCTACACCTATAAAATACAAAAATTTAATTAAGTTACGTAAACAAGAATGAATTTATAGTTCTCTAGTTCACCTAGGTAGAATTTTTAAAGTAAGCTCTGAACGAAATGTCCTTTTATAATATATTCAATAAAATCGATCAAAGGGCGTTTATTCATGCAACAACATGTTCAATGTTTTCGAAAACTATCGTGGGCTTGTCTGCTTGTCGTTTATTAAACGAATGTCATATCCTGGTTGACCCTTTGATCACAAATACAAAAACAAAAAAACAAAATGTTTTCCTTCTCTTTTAAGGTGAGTGATTTTCGTTTTTTTATTTAAATTTATCCACTAGATGCATAAAAATATACATGTACATACATATGTTTGTATGTAGTTGAGCTGGTATCCTTTTCGTGATACAACTCGATGCTGGTTTTGTGTTCTGTTGTTTTTTTTTTAATTAAGTTCTCCCTCGTTCTTTGTTTTGAATTGTTTGCAACAATTTTCCAGATATTAATACTTAGTTTATGGTTGAAAAAGTGGATGTATTCATTGCCATCTATCCTGTGAAAGGTTTTATAATAACACAATGAATTTAAAAACCTCACAAAAAAAAAAAAAAACTGTTATCGAAAACTCTCAAAGGACTTAAGCCATTTTACGGTCGTCCACACGATGCTCTACATTGTATCCCCAATTCAATTAGCTCTCGCAATCAGGGTCACTCAAAATAATGGAATCATCCGAAACTCAAAGGACCTTTTCAAAATGGATCCGCAAATGTTGCTCGTTCTTTGTACACACGACCACAATTTGAATGGTCTGCCATTGCAAGCGCATTCCAAAACCATAACCGTCCATTATTAGGGCACCAACGTGTCTAGTGTCGCCGTCGATGCGAATGATGGTATATCGCCTCGAACAATTTCGAACCTGTCACATGGAGTCCTTTGAGCAATATCGTAGACTACCGCAGCGCGATTTATGTTTAGTGTCACTGTCGACGGGTGGATTTAATTAATCTGATTTGAACTTTTTTTTTTTTTCTATCCGAGCAGTAAAGGAAACACTGCAGAGTGTGTTCAGCTCTAGTTGACAAGGATAAAGGATAAAAGGGAATGAAATTTCAATGCATAAATGTGCCGCATCATTTCATTACCAGTGCTTGTGGATATGCCACTCATCATTCTGTCTACTTGGTGTAGATAAAAAAAAAAAAGTAATATTCCCACATGGGGAAGAGGAGGGAATCAAAAAGGAGATTTCACTTCCAGGATCAAATTTTGATGAGCGGATGCGCTATGCAAGCAAATAAATATTCTAAAACTCACTCATGCAACTATTCGGTTGGCGTTAGGGTTGTATGCACTTTAGATCTCCGTTGATTTCGAAATACCTGCTATGGTTGAGAAGGATGAAGGACTCTGAATGTGCACAAGGGAGAACTTCAATAGTTCTCTTCGACTTGGGTGAGGTGTGTGTGCTCGTTTGCGAATTAATTACTTGACACCATTACACATGGGTCGAGTGTTATAAATAAATACACGTGTTTAATGTGGCAAAGTCCCCCGGCGGGTAAGCGAGAGGATTGATTAAAAAGCAGTGAAAGAGCTGTGGGTAAATGTTGGAGATTTACATATATACGGTAACACCACGAAAACCTTGTTTTGAAATTTAAATGGTAATTTCTAGAATCTCTCCAACCTTTGAATCCTTATGTGTATAACCATAAACCCCTGTGGGTGCTTAATAAACAATTTGTGTTCTGAGGATTTTAAATAAAACTAGTATTTTAGATGAGCTTGCATTCATGGATACTGGATTTTAGATCTTAAATTTACCTCTATGACGAAGTTGAGTAGTACTTCAACTTGAAGTGAAGTGAGAGTTTAAGTTGAGGTATTATTAGTGCTTACTGTATAGTGTATACACTGTATGGTGCATACATATATGTATGAAGACCGAAAATATAATCATCGCCCTCTTCTACGTAACTAGTGTACGGGAAGAGGTCCTTGACATTACTTTCAGCAGAGTAAATTTCCAGATTTAATTTTAGATCAACGCACCATCTAGACTTTAAAGGAATTTAGCAGATGCCTAAGAGCTAATTTGACTAATCAAATGTATTAACAAATCAAACAGATCTTTGTGCAGCTATAGGTTGCCAAAGCTAGGTGGGTGTAGCTTTGCCTTTCGGATGGCGCAAGACGTCTTAATATTGTATAGGGTCAACCAACAAGAGGTTTCATTTGAAATTAATAAAAAAATGCATTTTAATAAATAAATAAATAAATAAATGTCTGCTCAATATCTGCCCCGGTTCTGCGTATGAATAGTCATTCTTTTGATGAAATTTGGACAGGGGGAACAGTGGTATCTGAAATCAGCTATAATGGACTGGCTATGTATCACGATAGTCAGGCACATACTTAAGCAACGATAAAGAAGAATACATGGGATATGTTGGCCATTATACAAAGAGTAGCCTGTATTGCCCACGGTCTATGTACTACGCCTATATCTAGACCTATAAATACAATTACAGGCGGATAATAGTGCGCTGTGTGTCTCTAACGTAGAGTTCCCTAAAACCAACAAACTAGGGCATAGCTCTATTCTTTTCCATTTCCAATATCGCTGACGAATCGAGTGAAATCCTTGGTACCCTACACTTCGATACACCATACGAAGTAATGTACCCTAATGGAGAGGATTGAAATAAGGTACTCTCTTTACAAAATGAAATTCCAGTACCTATACACAGATGGTTCAAGAACCTGTGAGGGTAACCGATCAAGTATCCTATGAGATCTTCGGACACAGACAGTGTGTTCTAAGCAGAGGTTCTAGATGTACGCAATACTCTGCGGAATTACTTACTCGCCATCTAGATTGATAGTCTGGCTGCACTAAAGGTGCTGAGTCATATACATCACAAAATCTGAAATAGTCAGGAATTGACGCACAACGCTCAGAGCATTATGTACCCAAAACTAAGATTATGCTGGATACTTGGAAACTGCGATATAACTGTATAGAGGGTAACAAAAGGGCCGACGTATATGGGTGATCATGATGGTATAACTATGGAGGGAATAGGGTGCCTAAGGCCTAGTGATCAGTGTTAGATCGGAAGAAGTCTTACGAAATTATAAAACTAAACAGATCGCGAATATGAATTGCGATAAGGATATTCTCTGGTAATTGTCTCCTGAGGAAGCACGCTATGATATGAGGATTATGTACATATGTGTGCAGATACTTACTTACACGTCTCAGAGAAGAAACAATTTCGGAACTCCTCCAGAGGTCACTCAACCTAGTTGCTGATTGGTGTAAAAAAGTTGGCCTAAACGTCAATCCTAAAAAAGCACCATAGTTGCTTTCACAAAAAGAAAAAATAAATGCAAATTACAAAAACCCACACTGTTTGGTGAAGCAATTGAGTTTTCAAAAGAAGTCAAATACCTGGGCCTAACCCTAGATGAAAAACTCACATGGAACTCTCACCTCACGAAAACCATAGACAAAGCCAGGTTCTCCTTATGGACCAGCAGAAGTCTAGTAGGTAAGAGCTGGGGTATAAACCCCAAAATTATGCTGTGGCTTTACACAGCCATAACAAGACCAATCGTCACTTATGCAGCACCGGTATGGTGGCAAAAAACGAAGCAGAGGTCTACACAAGACAGGCTCAATAAACTTCAAAGACTAGCTTGTGTATGCACTACGGGCGCTATGAGAATAACCTCTACTACAGCGCTGGAAGTTATCCTTAATCTCCCACCATTACATCTTCAGATACAGAGAGAAGCTCTGACTAACGCCTTTATGCTCATATCTGAAAATGACAACAGATCCAAGCTAGTCCATCCAGATATTGCCGTAGAACTAAGCAAAGATGATCTACTTGGAATCACCCTAATGGATAACTGTCTGCCAAAATTTAACTTCAGCCAAAACTTCAAGGTTACATTCCCAGACCGCCATAACTGGGAACAGAATTAACCCACATTTACTAGCGATTCCCTTTTATGGTACACAGATGGATCAAAAACAAATGAAGGAGTTGGGGCTGGAGTATACGGTGTCAATACAAAAACATTCATCTACACAAGCATGGACAAATGTAACTCCGTATTCCAAGCGGAAATCTTTGCTATAGTACTACGTCTCAGAGAAAATATCAACAGATCTATAACAAATAAGAACATTTTTATTCTCTCTGACAGCAAAGCTGCGCTTCTAGCCATTAAGGCATATGAAATCCAATCAAAACTAGTATGGGACTGCCTTCAACTACTTATGTCATTAGCCAGCACAAACAGAGTTCATCTCATTTGGGTGCCAGGACACAGTGGACATACAGGCAATGAAATGGCAGATATACTAGCCAGAAAAGGATCGGCATCAACCTTCATGATGCCAAGACCATTCTGTGGACTACCCATAAACACTGCGAAACACTGCATTAAAAATTGGCTGAAAAATAAAGCTAACCATTACTGGACGAAAACCGAAGGTAACAGACAAGCCAAAATGTTCATGCCAAACATTTCCCTAACAAGAACGAAACAACTTCTAGGTCTAACAAGAAGTCAGATTCGTATAATCACAGGATTCCTTACTGAACACTGTCAAGTCAAAAAACACCTTATGACTATGGGAATAACTCAAGACAGCACTTGCAGAATGTGCAACGAGGACGAAGAACCAGCAGAACACATTTTGTGTCACTGTAACTGTCTAATCAGAACACGTCATCGTCACCTAGGGAAATTCTACCTAGAAGCAGAGGACATATCTGCTAGCTCTATTATTCATTAAGATATTCTAGGATTCATTACTAACTCAGGTATCATGAGTGAGCTCTAATAGGAGGAAATCACAATAGGCCCATTTGTGGCCGCAGTGATATGGTGACTGGATCCCACCTCAATATCTAATCTAATCTAATCTAATCTAATCTACACGTCTCAGGAAATATTACACACCTATGTACATTGTGAGGAAAATACTTCTTTTATACCCTAGAAGAGGTTGAATTTTTGAATCAAATTAGTGAGCTACTTAAATTTAAAATAGTTTTAAACTTCACCTATAGTTTCACCAATCCTTTATTTCTACTTGCTTATTTAACTCCCCACTAGGCGATATATTTATAATTTAGATAATTGCGATCATTTTACTGTGAAATTCACATTTATGAGATTATAAATATTTAATTAAAAACATGTATCAAGCAAACTCTATCAACGGTTGTCTAGTCCCAACACCAAATACCCATGAAATTTATAATTGCCACTAATGAATTCAATGATACTGTTCATACTCGTACTCAATTACACTATCAAGCGTCAAAATTGTAACTCCACAACTCAGTTACGGTGTGCTTCATTGAATATTTGTCATCTTAATTGTGAATTCCAATTATTTGTCAGTTTTGCGGTTCTAATGAATTTGAAATAGTGACACAAAGATTTATGTAACTTTCCCGGAATCATTCAAGTGGGTGTATAATGAAACCATTTACACTTGAATGTATTTCAAAAGCATTTGCCTGTTAATGAGTGGTAAGAGGCTTACCTAAAGCATCATATGTTCATTAAAAACATAAAAACCATTAAAGCTTTAAAGTTTTTCAAATTTAAAATCAATTTATTCTTATCATTGCCTTCATAAAATTAAGTATCACACCAATGAACAGTATCAGCCAATAAATATTCCTTACCCGACACAGCTTGTGGGTGTATGTATTTAAAAAAAAAAAAATTATTCTGACCCCTTTTGGTCATGGATCCATTTATATGACATATTTCCTTCTTCTCATTTCTATCCTTTTCCGAGAAATCGGACCTCAATAACATCCTTTTCTCCTCTATCTTCAGTGAAGGAAAAATAAAATCAAATAAAAGAAAATCCCTGAACATCTCTCACATCCCACAAAGCCAAGGAGGAACGAGGAAGTGAAATATTCTAGAACGTTATTGACCCTGCAAATAGATATCGAAAAAAAAAAAAATTAAAAAAAAAATGCACAAGGGACGTCTTTATATGGAATTCCTTGCAGAATATCAACATGAGGGACACAGTAGATAGGAGACCCTGAAATGGTCTTACAAATCGAATTGATTACTATCATTTGTTCATCCACCCAAAGGCTACTACTAATGCTAAAGGTTTACTGGGATGGATTTTCATGGAATAACTTCACTCGGTTACCTTGCACTTACTTATCCACCTACTGCAGGACTAAAGTTCAATTTTATGTCGTCCCCTGCAATTTAAAAAAAAAAAGCAAGGTTGCAACTTGCAAGTACAATTCAATTACAATCCAAACATTGTATTGTAAGTATATAGAAGGACGGTTAAATCCAATGGATTGAAGTAATTTTCATTGGAAAAATGCTGTGTGTAGGCTAAAAGCACTATTGTGAGAGCAATTTGCAAGGTTTTATAGGGTTCCTAGAAGAGAGTAGAGTATCTAACCTTTATGCAGAGTGGCAGTATTTTCAAATTGGTTCTAAGAATTCGCGGTAAAGTCTGGTAAATAAGATAAATTATTGCATAGTTTTAATAGAAAATGAATCCGAATAAGCGCACCATCTTTCTAATGAAATACAGAGGAAATAAACCAACAAAATTTAGATACTTATGTGGTGAAGAATTACTGTGAGGAGATTTAACGTTGAAAAGCTGCAGTCGCAAGAAATCGCCAGAATCTTGCCGATCGTGTATCCTTCAACCTCTGGAGAAGTCCTATGCATCCAGCATTCAGTGCTGAAAACCAATGGCATCGTTGCCAAGAAGTCATCAGAAGTGCCGCAACTGATGTGATGGGTCACCCAACCATCCCCTCTGTTTTGATGAAAAATGCCGGCAAGCATATGCAGCAAAATAACACTCCTACGAAGTGGCACAGCATGGGAGGATGGGAGCTCAGGCTCGTGAATTCCATGAACCAAAAATGAGGGAAGAGTATCGGCTTCTCCAGAGGAAAAATAAAGAGCACGAGAAGCGCGCGATTGAGGAATTGGAGAATTTCTATTCCAGGAACATTGTTCGGAAGATTTACTAAAAGGTAAAAAGAAAATATCAAGGCAGCAAAACCCGAACAGAGACTTGTAGAGATTAACAAGGAAACCTTTTAATTGAGTCACAGCCAGTGCTGAGGATATAGAAAAAACACTTCTGCAGACTGTTAAACGGCGACGACGACGAGCCAAATTCCGCTGTCAGGCAGAACGAACCATTCAATCTGGACAATGAAAATCCAGACTTTCGTCCACCCAACGAGCATGAAGTGAGGATAGCGATATCCAAACTCAAGTCCAACAGGGCTGCTGCACCGGACGGCCTACCAGATGAAATATTTAAGACAAACGGGGAGGAGAAACTTGGTGAAGATCGTATACCAATTCATTTCCAAAATTTAGTCGGAGGAAAGTATGCTTGATGAGTGAAACCTCAGCATAGTTTGCCCAATCCACAAGAAAGGAGACTATCTAAACTGCGTCGACTATAGAAGCATCGTTCTCAGTGTAGATTAAGGTAAGTCCACAACCGACGAAATATTCACACTACGGCAGATCTTGGAGAAAACCCAAGAAGTCCGCAGATCGATACTTATCATCTTTTTATCGATCTTAAGGCCGTATTTGACAGCATTTATAAAGACAAGCTATACAGGGCCATGTCTAGTTTTGACATCCCTGCCAAACTCGTCAGATTGTACAGAATGACGATAGAGAATGCTCGTTGCTCCATAAAAGTCGAAAACAATCTCACCGAGACATTTGAAGTCAAAAAAGTATTCAGACAAAGTGATGCGTTGTCATGTGACTTTTTCAACATCATGCTTAAAAAGAATTGTGCGAAACTCGCAAGCCAACACCAGAGACACAATTTTCCAAAAGTTTGTGCAATTACTGGCATACACTAATGACATTGACATTATCGGCAGAATACAGCTAGCTGTCAGTGGTGCTTTTGCAAGTATTGTATCAGAAGCAATAAAAATGGGTTAATGAGCGAATGAAGGTTAAACCAAGTATATGCTACCAACGAGGGAAACACAACATCGACGATACGAACAGAATGTCACAAGCTGTTACTTTGATGTAGTTAGGGACTTTCTCTACCTCGGTTCCGCTCTGACAACAACATCACATCAGAAATCAAACGATGAGTTATACGTACCATTCGCTGTTTCGTTGGTTTAAGAAGGCAATTGAGGAGCAAGGCCTTATTAAGAAACACTAAGGAGACTCTAAAGACCCTCATCATCCCAGTCTTGCTGTATGGCGTAGAGGCATGGGCGTTAACAAAAGCGTATGTCGGTCGCTTTGAACGCTAAATTCTTGGAATGATTTTCGGTTTTGTTTGCGTTGATGAAATTTAGAGGTGTAGATTGAACAGCGAACTCTATGAGCTGTACAGCGACGTCGTAAAGTACGCATCAATCGTCTAAGATGGCTAGGACATGTAGAGCGAATGGACATCAACCCTTCGGCCCGAAGAGTCTTTGAATCCAACTCGGAGGAGAGACAACGCAGTAGAGAAAAATCTCGTCTTAGTTGGTGCCCACAAGTGGAAGACGACGTCAACCAATTCGGAGTCAAATACCGCGCTAACTTAGCAATATCTAAGGAAGTAAGTGCACCATTAAGATTAAGGTGTTAATTGAGGATTATCCCAGTAACTACGATTTGGAACGACAACTTCAAAGGAGCGATAGAAATTGATTTTATTTGGCATGAACTCTAGGTTAGTGGTTCAGTTCTTCATAACACTTTTATGTAGGGGTGGTAGTTTTAAAACGGGCTTTCAGCACAGCAGTTAAGGATTGCACACGTAATATCTAGACAGACCATTTTTTGCACCTTTTGTAGGGCGGATAGGGTGTAGGTTTGATTACTCTTTTCCCACGGTACGAGCGATGAGTATTTTATTGTTGGGGTGACGATGGAGAGGTAAGTCTAGTGGGTTACCTTTGGTTTTAACACATCCATTTCGTTCCATAAAGTTTAGAACAGACCCAGAAGGCTTTAAGCGCTTTTTCAGTGGTTTTGTCTAGATGAGGTTCTTGTTTGTTTTGAGAGAACAAGGTGTTCACCATTAAGTGTAAGTCACCACCTTGAAGACTGTTTTAGTTGGGTTAAATTTTAGTCCTTCTGATTGGCACAGTCATTAATTTTGCTTAGGCCATTTTGCATTGCTAAGCATACAATTGCCAAAGCCTTGGGAGATGTCCAGAAGGATACAGAGGGTGCTTTCTTTCTTTGACAAAGACTTTTTAATTATGCCAGCAGCATGATGCAAGGCTGTTTCTATCGATTTTTCTAATTGATATACAAATTGATGGTCGTTTAAGGGGTGTTCTATTAAAGCAGTATTACCTTTGAATCATAGCGAGATCTGCTGCCAGCTTTAGGTATGAACATTAACTTATCTACAAACTATTGTGATATATCTAAGTTAAGATACTAGTAGCCCGGACTACCATGAGTAGGTACGATTCACAAGCCTGAATACTCTATGCCAGGAATGTGTCTACGTACTAATCCACCCACTGCACTCTTTTATCACTCCTCTGTGGGACTAGGGTAAGGTATTCATTCGCGGGGCTGATTAGCCTTTAGGTATCTACTGTGTTCTTTGCCGTATTATATTCTCAGGCGCTCTTTTCTCCTAAATTCGATCTGAACTCTGGTCACATATCCATTTATGTACATGGTACAAAATCTCTTCCATCTAAATCATACATATCTCTAATGAGCTGAGTTTGTACTATTTGGGGTAAAGCGCGGATACTGAAACATTCCTTACTCTGATTCTTCTTTTTGGATATATCAGCACGGATTAAGTGATAAACTGTCATGCCAAAATCTGTGTAGGTACTTTCTATATTTACCGTGTTAAAATAGTGAAAATTTATTACAAAAACGTTGAAAATATTACAGAAACGTTTCGTAAGGTTCGTACTACTTTTGGCCATCATCAAGCGCCTTTCCGTACAGCTATAGTGAATTTAATCGATAAATTTTAAAATCTCGGATAGATTGGTGATGTGAAGACTCCAACTCGTGTTCATTCGGAAAGTTCAGCTAAAAATATTGGCGTAGTAACTGAGAGTGTGACTGAAAACCCAGTTGTATCCATTTCGAGACGATCACAGGAATTGGACCTATCCGCACCGAACTTTGCATAAAGATCTTGGCCTACATGCTTATAAAAGTCCACTTTCTAAGTGATGAGTCTCATTGCCATTATAGGTCTCTGCAAACCCAAGAGAAATAGTGAAACAACCTCTCCATCCACGACGAGTGACTGTTTGGTGTGGTTTTTGGGCTGGCGGTGTAATTGGGTCATATTTTTTGAAAATGATGCTGATTCGACCGTTTCAGTAAATGAATCGCGTAATCAAACGATTTCGACTAAAATTGATGCTATTGACGTGGACAAAGTTTATTTTCAGCAGGACGATGCCACACATGCCACATAATTGGTGAAACTATGGCTCTATTGCATAACAAATTTCCTGGACGTGTGATTTCTCGAAATGAATACTTCAATTGATAGCCGTGATCGTGCCATTTAACACAATTAGACTTTTTTCTTTGGGGCTAAGTTAAAGATAACGTTTACGCTGAGGATACAGGCAATAAAAGAAAAAAATCGAGAAACACAGCCCCGAAAACGTGATAAAAAATTTCATCAAAAGAATGACTATTTATAGATATAGCCAAGGCGGATATTGTATTCCATTACTTACATCCTTAGATTCAAAAAAAATATTATTGCTTTTCATAAAAGTGTTGCGCCCTCCTATTGATTTAAAATGACAACTCCTGTTACTTCCGAACGTAAGGTCGTATCCCAAACAACTAAGAAGATTGTATATAAGACCTTGATCATCTCAGTCCTCCTTTATGGCGCTGAAGTAAGGACTTTATCGAAAGCGAATGAAGATGTCCTCGGTCGTTTCGAGAGAAAAATTCTTTATAAAATATTTCATCCCTTTTGAGACCAGGTGTTCTCCAGCACTATAAGCATCGCACTACGCAATGGTTCCATACACTGTCTAAGAAAACATGAAACTCATTTATTCGTGTAGCTTAATGTGCCTACATATTAAGCTGACCCAGACAGCCGATTGCTCCTCGATTTAAAGTCAATAACCCAGTCGATTTCCCACGAGAATTTGTTGACAACATATGTTCTACCAATTGCAATCGCAGATTATACACCTAATCCTCTGGAACCATAAGTTCTAAGCTCTCAAAATGTTGTTAATAGGGCGGAATGCCGGTGGCACTTTATCTCTTTTTCCAAATAACTTACAACAACTCACTCGTGGACGTCTGGTGAGGTGAATAATTTATTTGCGGTGATGGTAGGGGTTTTTATTGATAACTTGTTGGATTTATTGGTAATTGACTGCAACTAATGGGTTAAGCAACAGTTTTGTGGGCGAGAAAGAAATTTCACACAGCTGTCACATACGTCCGTCGGGTGGACATTAGTTGTGAGTGGGTAGTATGTACTATTTTTATCACTCTGTACGTGTTTCTTGAGAAGTATATGTCACCATGCAATTAGAATCCATTAACACCCATCTCTGTGTGTACTAATGGTACACACTTTCCTCTCACTGACTTAATTATATGTCCGACTCTTTGCAAGAAGTCCCACAGCATAGTGTCAAGGACACAACATTCCCTCATCGCATGCTACACATTATGACTATCAAAATATATATACCTATGTATATGCTCGCAGATAGAAATGCTAAATTGACATAAATTCAGTAATTCGCTTTCGAAAATTTTTCCAACAATATTGCTAATTTTTCTCCCAAAAAAAAATGCGATGAAATTGAAAATGAACATTTTTGAAGGAAAGTTACCAACCTAATGAACGGGTATATAGTCGAGAATGTTTCCTGATGTAAATTTAAATTATAATTGGAGACACTGTCGCTCGAAAAATACTTTATACAAATTGTCCGAGAGCTGTTTCGAGGCAGCCATCGTGTTGTCGCTGTTGGCAATTAAACAGGGCACTCAGGACGATTATTGATTTTCTCCTCGCGTCCATAAAGAGTAGACGAAGATGAGCTAAAGTGCGAAGGCGTTAGCGTCGAGTGGAAGGGTTGAAGAAAATGGCTGCGAAAATTGCTGTGACAACATTAACACATAGACCGACCGAGAGAGAGTATTGGAAAATGCCTTTGAGGCTAATAGCATTCTAATTGCTAATCAGGACTCTAATGAAGATATTCATTTTAATTGGCATGTAGGGTTGCGATTTGCGGAAGTGTTTGCGGTTATGTGCTTCTGTTTATTTATGGTTGTTTACCCAAGTCATCTCCCACATACTCGTAGTCATGTATGGATTAGTTATGTTGTTTATGTTTACCGACATCGGTTATTCGGCTAAACTCTGGGTTTGATGGTGGAAGTCGAATGGTGAAGTAAATGAGAATAATGTACGCATAATAATGAGATTTGGAAAGATGGTAAGAACTGGAAAGCGGGATAGTAACCTGAGATGGTACTGAAAACTATGGACATGTTTTATATATGTACGATTGCTCAGATATGAACAAAATATCATGGATTGACTTCGAGACTCTTTGAAGTGATTTTAACTCATCCTGTTCAAACATTGACCGTCATCAAATACTTGATGAAAGAGCCACAAAATTTAAGCACTTAAAACACCTGTGTGATTCAATTGGTACACAAAATCCATTACTACACCCGTGATGTGGTATGATTAACGAAAAAAAGGTTAGAAAGCTATTTAAAAAGGCTAAACGCTGCAATTCTTAGAAAAAAGTACTTGCATCCTGAAACTATACTACAATATTAGGAAAACCAAAAACCAAAAACCAAAAACCTTTTCATAGAGATCATTCTGCGAAAGTAATAATGACCTCCTTTTATTTGTAAAGGCTTAGAAAGCTCCCTTAAAATATAACAACGGCATTCCTTTCTTTCACATATTTAATGGCAGGTTCACTGCTGCAAATCAGAGTGGGTCCCGCCAGAGATAGGTCCCGCCAGGCCTCGCCGATTTCATATATATTCGCTTGGAACACACTTGCTTGGTGGAGAAAGTCTATGGATCGTGCAATGAATGGTGCATATCAGTAGATTCCTGATTCTGTACCCTCGTCCTGTATTGACCCATCAAAAACGCAATTTGGTATCGAGGTTAAGGTTGAAGTCCATGTAGAGGGTAAGATAATCCGAAAGGGTATCATTATTTCACCACTTGGTGATGGAACAGTGCCCATGACTTCTCAAATAAGCAACAACTGCCTGTCATAATAGATGCTAGCTGTTACAACCCGATAGTAGACTTGACCATAAAAAAGTATGAAATTTCCAGAAGACATTCGAATGCCATTCGATTCATATCTCTAACACCATCCAACTTTAATCGACTTACTGGCCTCCTTAAAGCAGCAGCAAAGCTGTGTATCCTAAGGGTCTTCCGAAAAGAATGCCTCTTCCGGTGGGATGAAGACAGCGATAGATTGTACGAAGAATTACGTTCAATGGGAAACTCAAACAAGAAACAGAAATGGATGGACACGGTAACCAAAGTCAATTTTAAACACTTAAGCCAGCAGACCTGTAACTTACCATCGATCCCAATAGTGTAATTACCCATACATATAGCTAAACTATTAGAACCAGAATCAGATAAATTATTCAAAAGGTTTATCAACCAGGAATACAAAAAATTACGTGGAATATATCACCATATGCCACCTATTCAACTCCCTTTTCCACATCCAAATCATAAAATCTGTAACAGCAGCCAGCTCAGAGAGAATCTATATTGAATTCCTAATGTTAGCAGCTCAATAGTAAGAAAGTGTCTCTCTCGAGCCTATTCTAAAATACAGTCATCTGAAGAGCTTCAAAAAATCAAAGATCATCACCCTCCTCATGCCTAGTAAACCTGCAGATGCCCCACAAAACTACTGGTTAATTGCTCTTTTATTACCCTGCCTAGAACTGCTTGAATACATGATCCTGAATCGAATAGGCACTGATATTGAAAGCTATGCTGGACGAGATTTTAGGAAGTCGAGAAGCTGCACAGCTGCCCTAACAGACTTAATCAAAAACGGTTTCCAACCGAAACGAAAATGTATATGCTCCGTGTATCTACAACACCGTATGAAAAAGAGGCCTCCTGTACAAGCTTTTCAAGATCATCATCTGCATACTCAGTGATAGGCTATTCAAGCATAAAAAACGGCCTTCCCCAAGGTAGTCGTCCCTACACTTTTTAATACATGCAAATGCCACCTATCAGTTATGTAATCCCAGAAATTCAACAACGCCGATGACATGGCTTTTGCGTTCCAACACAAGTCCTTCGGAACCCTGGAACAAGTAGCGACATCTGACCTGAGCCACCTGTCACCACCTGTAGGAATTGATACCTACAACCGAGCGCAGCCAAAACTAAGATCCATTGTTTCAACTTCAGTCAGAGAATTGCTAGTGCTGTTTGATGATCTTACACCTAAGGCACAATTTAACTCCAAAATATCTGGATATCACCTTAGACCAAACTCTGACGTATAATCCACATCTAACCAATGATTCGCAAAAAATAAAATCAAGGAACAACGTGATCCAAAATCTGGAAGGCATCTCTTGGGGTGCCTCTGTAAATAGCCAACTCTGCTCTCTCGGTGTTTTATTCGACTGCAGAATACGGAGCCCTAATTTGGCTAAACAACTGTCACACGAGCAAGATCGACCTTCAACTGGCACCCTAAGACCAACTCAAGTTGAATGGGTCCCCATGCTCTCCAATATAGCCCCACCTGACCAAAGAAAAAAGCAGACCTTAAGCACCGAATTTCAAATCTGGGGAAATACGAAAATCTCCTTTGTCGAGATATTAGAAACATCACCAACCCAAGACTACGATCCATACACCCTCCAATAGAACTCGCAAAAAAGTTGAGTGCTGAAAATGTTTCGCTCGAAGGATCTTGGTCATCTTCATGGGCACCCGCAGACAAAGTTCTATATTTAGAAACGGAAACAGAAAACCTGAATTTGAACTACCGAGAAAAACGTGGTAAAACTGGATACCGACTTCTAGTGGGAGATACAACCGTTCCTTAGCTAGATGGGGGCAAACTAATAACTCAACTCTCCCATTCAAACTAAACACATCCTGCTCAACTGCCCAGAGCTGTCACATATATGTATCCTACATGGATGACACCAACGCCTGTCAACAGAAATTATCTCTTGGCTTCAATCACTGCATCTATAAAATGTATCTTTGTATTGTATCCATGTGCTAAATAAATAAAGGAACTCACAATGTTTGAAAATGGTTTGAGGCGACCGAGTGCAAGTTTCCTATTTCAGAAGATCATCCTCCGGTCCCACGCAAGGATCCACAAAGGGATACAGATAAACATTAGCAAAGGAAGTAAGCGATAACAAAGTATTTTATAATATTCAGGAGAAACTCTCTAACAAGTGAATAGATTCAGAACCACGTTACACTTAATTCATACATACGAACCTTGATTATCCAGCTTCCCGAATGTCAAATTTAATTTTGTTCCCATAGAAAAATGAGACTACCTGAAAATCTAATAATATCTTGTTTCTTTGAATATATCCTGCTCTCGCCTCTTCCATTGTTAAGGCAACTTTTATTTCTCCTTTACTACAGTCAGTCTGCCCACTGCTTCCATGCACTCTACTCAAATATATCATTTCTTTTTTCTTTTTCAAAGAATCCTTTGTGCAATAAGTAAGTGCATGGTGGAGCTAAAGTCCTCAGGGCATGGTTTTTCGATATCAGAAACAAGCGATCGGAAGTTAAAAAGTGAGTGTCACAAGAGAATTTTTTTTTGTTTGAATCATTCCCTGCTAAGGACTATCTAGCCAGCGGCAACGATGAACAGTGGATTGTGTCGTTTGTCGTCACTGCAGACATTGTGAAATGAAATTCAACATGGATTTTCACTTACGTAGAATCACTTCCTCCTCACCTATGGATCACACAAATGTTAGAAATATACGCGTCGCGTCTTGGATGAATGGATATTTCTATCTTCCTTGGCGGGTGCCTTAAATGCAGGAGCAAAATATTAAATGCTCCGAGTTCATAGAGCTCGTTTCGCATCTCTTTCATCAAAAAGTTTTATTATCCACACAATACTAATTGCAAAACTTTACATCGTAGGCACAGACGTGCCTCGAAAATCCTAACCACATTCAAATTCCCATGCCGTTGGAGGAATGTAGGTAACCAAAGAGTTTCCGCAAAATAGAATACTTTCTGGGTTTCCTGAAATCTGCACTTTTCAATTCATGTTACTTCTGGATACAGATGTGCCCAACATACATAGGTGCGCTGTGGTTGCATCGTTTTTTATTTCGACTTTACGGTTTGAATACAACTTCATCATTGTGGATGTCTGAATAGGAGGACCGCAGAGGAGGTAATAGCATTTATTCTAGAAATCTGTGGTGCAGTTGCTTGTGGATTTCCTTCGCTCCACGATGATGTGGGGCTGGATTATTCTATTATGGCAATGTTACCGCATTTCTCTGGTATAATGTCCCTTGACGGGGAAAAGCATTTGTTGCAGAGGCCATTGCTTGCATGATAGACAGACGACACGTGCATGCGAGTATGAGTTACGGGCCGTCGAAGTCAACGAACTTTATACAATTCCTTGCACAGTTGGGTTGGATGACATCAACTTCGGAGAGTTATCTATTTTTAATTGCATTAGCCTGTGGACTATTAGTCAGGGATGAGGACGACAGTGAACAAGGATGTAATTTTCGCAGTTGAGAAGTTGAACTGTTTCGTTTCATGATTGATTTCGGTGGCCATTTGTATTTGTATCTGACCACAGGGGCAAGTTAAGAAATTTAGAGATGTATAGATGTATGGTAAATGCAGAAATATCCTGAGGGAAACATAACGTAATATTGTAAGTTTTGTGGTTATACAGAAACTAATAAGCTGTCGTCTGACCAGAAAAACTTCAAGAAGAACTTACTTAAGTAAGAAAGTTAAGTTGATATGCTTTGCATATTCCATTCCAGAACAAATTTACGTAAATATAGTGCAATAGGCTGGGATAATGGACTTTGTAAATGTCTTAAGAAGTACTATGATCTCATAGAGAAGAGATCTTTAATGGTCCGTGGTGTGGTTTTGCCTACTAGTTGGAAGAACCTTCAAGGTGAAGCTTAGAATTAGCTAAGCTGAGGAGGAGATAACATTAAAAGGCAACATAAAGTCTTAATGAACAAATTTTACGATTTGGAATGTGAACTTTTCGGCATGAACTCCGAAGATATATGAAGATCCATCCAGGGTTGTGGTTCTGTTCTTCATAACACTTGTACATATGCAGGAGTGGAAGATGTAGAAAGAGTTCCAACGCAGCAGGTACGCACTAAACTCAGAATACCTAGACAGACCAGTTTTGCATTTGTAGGATGGAATTGGATTAGGCTGGATTAGTATATTCCCACCATATGAGCGATTCGTAGAGAGATGAGGGTGAAGTAGGTAGGTAGGTAAAGGGGTGTCCTTGTTGATAAAATTTGTCTAAGGCTCATTTAGACTAACGAAGAATCCATTGTACACAGTTGTAAGACACCTGAGAACCTGATTTCAGTCTTCGACGACTGAACTAAACCATCCAGATATGTATATGTGTATGAATCATAGGAGTTTGTTCAGCTCAATATTTCGTAAGTCGTTCAGTCCCACAAGGAAATAGCTCCCAAGAGTGTCTTTCCCTTCGTTGGCTAGTGCTGAACAATCACATAGCTAGTGGCGAGTGGATTCTATTTCCTCTTCGTTCCTGCAGTTCCTACAGAAGTCGTTATGGGGTAGTTCTAGCCGTGCTGCATGATTACCTATCACGCAGTGTCCTCTCACGATATCTCTTTGTCGTATACTGGCCATAACGATTTGGCTGTAGCACATGTATGTAGTAGGTACTAACGTTTGTTAGCCTCCTCGTTAGACTCAATGTAGCTTAGGTGTGACCCTAATTAGTTCACATGCTTTTTCGTTACCTGGGATATCCATGTGACCTGGTGCCCAACAGAGGGTCACGTTATTGATCACTGAGATATCATCCAGTCTTTTGATGCAAATTTTAATGAGTTTGGACCTTACTGATGCTGTCTGTAACAATTTTATTGCTGCTTAACTGTCAACATAGATAGTGATATTCTTAACAGAAATATTTTCCTTGATAATCATTTCCACAGCTTGTTTTATTGCTTGAAAAACGTTGCAGTTGTCCTTAAGTCTGAAAGACCGATTTTTTATTTCGAGACTTGCAGTTGACGCCAGCACCAGTATCTATCTATCCATTTTGGATGTATCGGTATACATGGCTAGAGTTCTTACAGTACATCTCCGACTACAGTTTGATATTGGGACGATGTAGTCCATCCATCCATCCATTCGTAGTCTCGATATATTCCACCGATTCAGACTTGAGGCATGACCATAGGGTTTAGTTAACCATAGTCCGGCTTTCTTAATGTAATCAATGGTCTCTGGTATATGTGTGTCAGTCAGATAGTAGGTCCAGCATCTACACAGCCAGGGAAGTGAGATTTCAAGGGAGTGTCTAGTGTATTTTCATAGGAGTCTATCCAGGAGCCGTCACAGTTCAGAAGAAACCTGTGATGGAACTTTTGTAAGGACCTTTCTCAAACGACCTGCTTCGGTGGTCAATAGAACCGCAAAAACTTCTCTTTTTCTTAGCAAATCTGATTTCTTTTTTGAGAAGCTTGACGTTCTCTTTATGTGTTGACCACTTGATTGTTTCTTTCTTAGCGAGGTTCCAGCTATACTTTGAGGTACGTAGATGCTCTGCAATTTTCTGGTTCCACAATAGAGTCTTCCACTGGTGCTTTTGGCTGGGCAGCCTCTTCCAAACGAGCGTTGTAGCTTACTGTAACCATCGTATCGATTCCTTCCGTAGAACTGGGGATTTCCTTGGGTGGGAGTCCAACAGATCTTCCCAGTTCTTCGTTGAATCTGTTCCAGATCCAGCCCCCAGAGGGTTATGTTTCCTGTCAAAAGTATCTGACTCCAAATCGAAGAGTCCAACTTTATTCGGATAGTTATGCCTTGCCGGACGCTCTCCAGCTGAAAATCTGGAGATATGCATCTGGTTGTGGTGAGTAAAAATTAAATTCACTATGTTCTTAGTGCTTTCTTTCTTTCTGCTTCGACCAAATCCTTCTCTCATCAATTGTTAGAACAACAATTTTCTTTAGTGTTCTGCTTTAGTAGTATTAAGTCTTATTATCGTCAAAAGTCAACTCAAATTAAACTAACCGGAAACAAATAACGCTTCCTTTACCGACTACATGCATATATTCACATTCATGTAGGTACTTCCTCTGGTACATTTGATTGCAATCCTTTTTGTCAACTTTAAGACTGCTTTGTATGAAAAATAGCCAACAAGTATCCTTTTATGTTAGTTGTTGATGCCAAATCTAGCAAAATTGGAACCAGTATCGCTCTTCACTACTCGTTTATCTTTTGTCTTTCTCTGCACTCTGTTTGTGTCAATTCTATTTCAAATCCTTACTGATGGATAGAGAGTCCATCTACTTTATTTATTGCTTTTTCCAGATTGATACATATGTATGACCTGCTCCAGGTCATGCAAGCAGACCGACGAACTTGCAGCAAATGGTGATTTTTGTCAATCAATCAATCCAGGATAGTTCCCAAACTCAAAAGGAATCTGAAATGAATCTCCTTCTACATCAGCAACCATTCATTTTCAATTATAGATCCGAATACATCTGTTGATTGTAGGAACACCACTCTAGGGTATCAATAGAATTTTCTTCATTTCACTGAATACGGAAATGGCTTTGATGTTTGCTGTCGTCAGCCTATAATCATGGTTGTCCTGTCGAATGAAATAACTTATTGGTGGTGGACTGCAAGCAACCCTTTGCAGTTCACTGGGCTTCAAGATGTTCAGTGTTTCCATAAATAGGGTTAATTTGTGAAGAGCCCCTGTTCATCGAAGCGTTCAATTGTAGTAAACCTTTTTGCAGAATCTATAGTTCAAGGACATGGACAAGAGAATAAATTGGATTTTTCACAACTCATCCCAGACTTTAAGGGTGTCAATACAATTGGTAAGTAACCTAAATAGCCTTCCGAAATTTCCTTTAAACACTGTTCGCTGATAAGAAAATCATCTTTCTCGATTACTGTCTCTCCCTCACAATCATATCCAATCAAAAAAGACAGCTGTCCAAGGATAGTAACATGTGAGAATAGAACCTGTTCTCTTCTAAAAAGAAAAAGCCCCTTAATCGCAGACAAACAGAGAAATTTCCCTCGGAAAGAGTACATTTCCCCTTAGAGAGCTATCATCCCGCGCATGTTCATCTTCCACCTGGTACAAATAGTAATTTCTCTTTGCTGGATACTGATAAAAATCGCCACCTCTCCGACGAGACGGATAGACCAGACCCATCACCTAGGTTAGTTCTCCGAAATCATTGAAGGCATTCAGATACATTGTTCGGTAAAACGTTTGATTCGTGTAACATCGGTCCTTGCCGTCTACGCTGCAAGTGTCCTGCAGCACCACAACACTAACAACAAGGACTCTCGTGGGATATACAATTTTTCTCCGTCGTTCTTTGTATTGTCTTTTTTTTTTCTAATCTTTTTCAAAAACCACAGAATAATAGTTGAGGACAAAGTTGTAAAGTCCTTGATAGTATCTGGTTGTGGTGTTACTTTTGGTGAAATAATGTGGGCAGCAGCACCTTTATTATATCCTTATCCCTCGTGGTAGTGTGATGGTGGAATGAAGTGGGCGAATTTCTTGCAGTGTTATCATTAGAGAAATTGTCCTTGAGAAGATGGATATACACATATGGGTATAGCTATAAAATAAATTAAAAAAAAAAGAGAAGAAAGTTAAAAGCGGTAGGATTTTTGTCATATCCTTAAGAATTCCGCACTAATGAGAGTGATTTCTCCAAACGAGCGTATGGGGTGCGCTTAAATTGCCTCCCACATACATATAGTTGCCAGAAGTGAATTGTGTATTAAATTTTCTAATTAAGGCGATTAATTAATTTAATTCGATGATGATGGTGCGGTGTAAATAAAGTGAACGGGTGATTGCCACAGCATGGTCTCCGTATGTGGTTATTAATCGTTTGATTAATCAATTAGTGTTAAAAAATTAATTATTCTTAATTGTGTGTCCTGCAGTGCAATTGATATACATGCTTTGCTGAAAATGCTTCCCGGCATAGCAGCACAGTAAAAAATAATCCTTTGCTGGAGTAACAGTGGAAGGAATACAAAAGGAGTACAAGTGAAACAAAGCAACGAATTAATTGAAATAAAATCCTGAAACAAAAGGATAAACAGATAGGTATGTATCTAATTAGATAGAATTAGATAATTTCGGTATTTTATTTCATTTAACCACATATACGATGCCTGTTGAACCTTAACCTTTTGGTTTTTGATAAAGATTAGTTCAAGTTTATCTATCTTGTATTTTTATGGCTAAAAATAAATATATCCGGCTGCAGTGGGTGGAATGGAATTCCACAAGTACCACCGTATGGTACAATAATCTGATGATATTTAAGGGGGTGAATAAACAATCAAGTACCTACGTGACTAACCACACTGAAGGAGCACAAGATTCATTTGAACAAGCGGATTCAGCTAAAGCGGTATCTATAGATTTGTTGGAGTTGGAGTTCGGATTAGTTACTGTAGAAACTATTCTGGGGTTTTTTGAACAGGTTTCTGAAAACCTGAACAATAAATTCGGAATTTCGATTTAGAAAACAACACAAGGAGAGGTCCATGTAGAAAACATCTAATCAATTCATAAGGGTAGTCTCCGAATTTCTGCTTACTTTATGGTAGAAGGTAGAAGGACATGAAACTAAACGATGTTGTGTATACATACATAAGTATACCCGTGTCCACAGACACGGAATTGCTTAAAAAAGGAGACATGGGTGGCCTCTGCACTGTCAATCCCAGCACTTTCTATTCCATTCAGCCCTACTCCAAATAGACATCCTTGGTTCACTCTATCTATTTGAGAACGTTTGCAAATTTCGATTTACGTCAATTGACCATGTATTTGGACTAACTGTTGAGTCCATTATGCTCATTTTTATGCTGTAAAGAATAAATTAACAATTACGCAGATAAAACAAAAATCTCACGAAGTATTTCAGCTGAAATTTCGTTCTAATCTTTCAAATTAATGAAGAATCAACTGTTCGCATTTCTTATCTTTCTGTCATCAATTATTGGTTTGGAGTGACGCTGACTTAAAACCACCCAGATAGCGATATGAATCTCATGAGGCTCGTCAGCTTAATTTTTGTAGATTTTCAACTTCATGAAGAAGTCACTGAGGAGAGTCCTTATTCCCCTGTTGGTAATGTTTTTAATAAAATGGATTTATTTAGCATAATCACAGTGTCTTCTTGGATTCGATTGCGATTACCTTATGCATTGCTAGAATTAGTGTGTTTCCATCTAGTTGAGTAGTGAAGGACTTACCCTAAATGTTGATATTTATAGGAATGTAATCCATCAGTAACTTCCTATCATACGAAGGTTTTGAACATCTATCAAATTTCGTTACACTGACAAACTTAATTACATTTCCAGACTACTACAGAGGGAGTTATAAGATTCTATAACTATAAAATTTTGAAAGATTAACAAGGCAAGTGCATCCCTTTCACTAAAAAGGGGTTTTACTAACAAAATTTTAAAATTTATTAATTCTGTCTTCCGCGAAAAAATACGAAGATTTTTCCTACTTCAGGTTGATTCAGGTTTGAACTTCCTATTTTCAGGAAAACCAGGTTTTCGAACCAAACATTGAGGCTGGAAATAGAAAATAAAATTGATCTCCACCATTTGCACAGCTTGGTTCGACATGCGTTGCAAAACAATTTCGGTATCCACACTTCCGATAGTATCTGGTAATATGCTTAATTTTCAGCTCGAATTTGTCATGACTTTCGTTCGTCTTTTTTCATTATAATGTAGCAACCAAAATCATAAGCAAAATACTCCGCATTGACTGCACAAATTCTTTGGCATTTTTATGGACTACTTTTCGATATTAAACCAGGCACCGCGATTGTTGATAACCATCGGATTATCAATCGATTTGGTGAGAACTTCGGGCTATAAGTTCCTGCACTCTTGTCAGATACTCTCTTTGAGAGCTTCCAGAGTCTGTGGCTTATTCTTATACAACCATGACTTCAAAAAACTCCAAAAAAAGAAGTCTGGTGCAGTCAAAACGAGCAATCTTGCTGTCCGTCATTGTAAATCGCCAAAGCGATCCGGAAACGCAACTTTCAAAATGTCCATTGTCGCGTGAATTCTATGTGCGATTCCACCGTGCTGTTGGAACCACATATCCTCCAGTTCCTATTCATCAATTTACGACAATAAAAACTCGAGGATCGTGCTTTTGTATCTGTCACCAGTCAGAGTAACCGTGTTACTCACGTCGTTCTCGAAAAAATGAGACCCGATGACACCTTCGGCGTAAATGGCGCACTATGCAGTGACTTAGTGACTTTGAGTGGATTTAATGGATTCATTCATGAATTATACGTGGATTTTTAGTATCCTAGAACCACGTTTATGTATCCTTTCAGATGGAAATGGGCCTTGTCACTAATGATGAATTTCGACCGAAAATTCTCCACTGCATCGTTGAGGATCAGGAGAGCGGGAACATAGTTTAAACACGATTGGCGCACTTCAGCACTTTGTAAGGGAATGTCTTTAACTCATTCACTAAAATCCGCTGCACGAACGTCTAGCAAATGGCCAATTGCATGGTACGTCGTCTGGTCCACATTGACGGCTTATCCGCGACTTCTTTAACCACTGCGAAAATATTCTCATCGAAACAAGCACTACGAGGTCTTCCGGCGCTTCTTCTTGGTTGGCGTAGAATGGCCAAAAAATCTGCACGAAAATCACTGACGAATTATTCCGTAACAAAATAATCACGAATATTCCACGATCTTGAGGAGTATAGCGTTACATGGCTTGTCATCGCGTATTCTGCATCAAATATCAAAACAAAATTGACAGTTGCCGCCATTGGCAAAAGTTATTGCATCTTCTAATAGGATGATACGTTTTGGGCCACCTGGTACATATGTTGTATACCTGCAGGACACGTACCTATTGGTTTCGAGATTTTAGTGAAACTTAACGCTAATATAACTGCGCAGTTCAGAAAAGTGGGTCTGACAAAGCTGTCGTTCTGTCCGTCTGTGTGTAACGACTGCAGCCTAATCGGCTTAATAGATTTCATTCAAATTTCATATCTGGGGTCACATTTGGAGGAAAAATTAGAATTTTTATTCTAACCTTAAAATTACTTTACTTATGGAAAAATTCACTAAAAATAGATTTTCTCGAAAACGGCTCTAATGACTTCACTTTATTAAGCCTCATGTGTAAGCAGAACAAGACTTGAATTTCAATCCTGAAAGAGCTTTAAACTGATAGCGTATATGTAGGTGTAAGAACATACATACAACTTGGTCATGTACTTTATTTATTTAGACTATTTAACTATACTGCCGACAAAACTTGAAAGAAAAAATAGGGGCTGGTATTTTTAAAAAATTTGACCGAATTTGTGAAGAAACAATCTGCACCACTTGCATTCAAGTTTGATTAGTGAGCCATTAGGAAAATATTTATTTTTTTGCTTTAAATAAAACTCAGAAACAGAAAGCTAATTTCAAAAGTTTATAAAGTATACGCCATTAATATGTCAAATATTGTTTACATCCTGATTTCCAAATTAATTAATTGAAGTGCTGTAGTTAAGGCTAAGGAATAGCCAATTTGCAGAAGTAGGTCAGTGTATAAATAAAGTTGTAGGTAGGATTTTTTTCTTTGCCATATTTCTATTTTTGCTATCTGATATAACCAAAATAAGGTCAAGTAATTAAAGTCCTACATAGGTGACTGCACACTCATTACAGTACCCACTCACGAAACTCTATATGCTCTAGTCCTGTGCATTCTTCAGGGTGAATTTTGATTATATTTTTCTTAGTTGCTATCTATAAAGTTAATATGTCCAGTAATTAGTCTCCGGACAGACAAACAGAATTGCGTTACAGACTTTCAACGTACAATAGTGTTAGGAATATTCTTCTTCATCTTCCAACTGAAAGCGAACACATTACGAGCTGCCAAACATTGATTGAAAAATTCTTGGAAATCTAGAATATATTACGAAAAATTCATTAATCCGAGTAAATATTTTGAAATATGTACACATGTGGACTTGTCTGTCGGGTGGTTAGATTGTTAGTGATTGGTAGGTGTTTGCCTGAATCTATAAGGACATCATTGGTATATGCTACCACCTTTAACGCTTGCTTTTCAAATCGTTGAAGATCCTGTATAGTACATATGCTGAGGGGGCATATTGGTAATTTTTGGATGTGTGACAGTAAGATAGATGGACCACTTTAAAAATTCATCGTACCTTCTGATTTTTCAGAAAATAATTTCATTCAAATGGCTGCCGCGACTGGCTTGACAATATCCTGTCAGCCGAATCTTATATAATTTCGATCTGAAATTCTGATTTGTGAGTGGGGTTTTAAGTTGGTGGTTCTTATGTGAATTTAAGGAGGACATTTACAAAGGAAGTTACCAGGCTTTCTGTCTCAATCTTTGCAGATTCATCAGATGGTAATGACGCGGATGTCTAGTCTCACTCGTGCAGATTGATGTTTACTCAGAATATCTCTCATTTCTAATTTGGTTGTCAACAAACTATATCGATGGGACATGATACCGCTGGATACGTCTATATTGTTATTTTCGAACGAAGTCCGCAATTTTTGCTAAGGGCTCTGTTACCAGCATCCAAAGCTATACATGGTTTTATTATTCGTCGTTCTATGTTTATTTTCCAGTTTTGAGATCAAAACTTGGTAGTGACAAAACTAATGAACATTTGGATATTCAATCAAGGAAGGGGGAGAAACTAAGCTGACAAGCATCAGTACCGTCTAACTAAGGTTTACAGAGAGGACACAGCTTTTTGTCCATATGGTTACCTTTTCCCTTCTTGAATCCTTTACAGTCTAATTACAATGCCTATCTACTTATAGAATGAATATTACTCGAATTTGACCCCATTTTTGGTAGATATGGTTTAGGAGGAAACAGTTTTGAACATAACCACTAGATACGAAGTTCCTATGTTATCATATCCTTACAGCATTATAGACAGAATGGCATCTGTAAAAAGAGATTTGTATGGAGAGAAAGAGGTTAGCCCCTATAAGGTAACTAAACTCTGACACTACTAAGTGTGATCTTGTTGTTGTCTGTGTATCACGAGAAGTGGGTCTGAAGTAACGAGATCTGATCACAATTTGCTTAATAAAGAACATTTACTACTTTCCTTGGTCAGAACCCAATTACTCATAGAGGAGACTAGCAAGAGAAATCTGAGGATGAGAAGTGATACCCATACCCTTTTCTGATATTTTCAATTTGCCGATATATTTAATTTTCAGTTTCTTGCCTAGTTTCTTTCATTATCATCCTGATCTCATCTTTAAGCTTATAATCTCTTACTTTACAGAATAGAATCAGGCTCCGTACAAAGGCTTCTGCTGCTGCTTTCATGGTCTGGTATCCAGTTCGTTATGTTTTCGATGTCAGACCCAGTTAAATATAGATCTAATAACACGTTTATCTAAAAGTATTGATATCGCCGTCAATATCTAGACCCATCCATCCAAGGCATAAATTTGGAGCTGAAAGATGCTGATACTTTTGCCTTACATTTTTAAATACGTTTTCTTTGTTTATATCTTTTTTTGCTGCTTGGAGTACTCGTATATTAAATTTCTTTCAACCCAATGCACCCTTTTCTTTCAATTCCTTCGTTTGGTATCATTAAAATCATTTCCAGAAGCAACTCTATAGATGCAGATGAATGGCACTTTTGGTACGTTATTGAGTGAATCCCCCATAGTGTCTAGATTCGGGTGTTCTGCTTCTTGTCCAATTAACATCCAATTTTTATGATAGGCCTGCCTTCGCAGGACTTACTCCCTAGTCTCTTACACATCATAAGACCATGGATGTCCTCTTTATAGAACTCGGAAATGAGTTCTTTTTACTTGAGTTTATATCTAATAATAGTATAATCGTAGATACATATTTAACTTCGTCGACTAATGGAGCTAAGGAGTTCTTGGATTTTGCTCTTAATTTAATAAGCTGGTTGTCAAATTTATGCTTACGAATTCATTAAACGATGAATCCAATAGTATAGAAGTATAATCAGACAGATGGATAAACAATCCGACAAGGGATAAACTACGAGACATGGGTTTTGAATTTCCTCTTAGTAGTCAATAACTGCCTGAGCATATAGTAACTATAGAAACACACGCAAATATTCTTACCACTCCACCACAGTTTGTAATAGTAGGTACTTACTGTATGCTAGTTATTAGAATTTTCCAGTTCAGAGAAACAAATTAATTAAGCTGATTGCTTAACTTCGGTATATTGAACACAAATCGGATGGAAGTTTGTTACTACGAGTATTGGTGTATGAATAGCAAGTCGAATGGAATGTATTATATTCAACGGGTTTCTATTCATTCCTCCAGATTCCGTATTCATATCAGTGTGCCTATCATATATATGTAAAATTCTCTGAACCGAAGGGCTAATGCTTTAAACAGACAAATGAATTTGAGCATTAAGTTTTCGTCCTTAATGGGTTTACCTTGTAACTCATGGAAGTGGGTATAATTTTTTTTTATAGTTGAACTCGTTTTCTAGTTGAACATGCGATTGATTTAAACTACTACATGTATCCTTTGGGGTGAAAAAGTATCCCAGCCATGTAATGGTCTCCAAAGGACATATAAAATTACTTCCAGAGAATGAACATGTCAAATCAAAGAAGCATGCAATTAATTGTAATATACTATACACGCTACACGATATTCAAAGCAAATATGTATGTTGTTATCCGCAATCCAATTCCGATAAAATTATAAAATAAACTACTGTGGGCCCCCACTCCCACTATGTTTACCTTCTATAACTACATTGTAGACAGCTGGAAGAATATGTAAATAAAATGAAAATTTTTACCTGTAACAGCCGGGAATACACAAAAAACCCAGTCCCACCTTCACACACTATGTATGGCTGCCATAAATCATTCCACCCATGATAGAGATTTACAATCGCAATGACACACACGTCCATAAAAATAGGACTGTTCTCTTCACGTGTGAGTTGGGGGTTTGGCAGACGCATAAGCCCACATGCGTGGGGGGAATATTGAAAGTTGCTATGATTTAAGCACTCAAGGTCGAGGTGAAGTATAAAAACTCGGTACAGAGTTCTTTCCACTTCAGCTGACGTAGAATTTCACAGAATTTACGATTCAATCAACATTTTTTTTTTTTGTTTGGGTTTGTTTGGTTTGCCTGCAGTGGGTACTTTTATTGACAAGGAAACTGCAAAATCTCCATGACAATCGAAAAGTGGATTTAATCAAAAAAAAATATTGAGGACAGTAAACAAGGACATATTGCGAAAGGGAATTGAATTTAAATTGCCTGGCTGGCCTAACAGGATGTGAATAAAATATTTAATGTTTGGATTATAATACGTTGGTTGTTTGTAAACAGTTTTATTTCTTGTGAGGAAAGGAGCCTTAATATTGAGGCTTATGGACTTGCTAGACTATATAAAAGACTATAAATTCTAAGCTCATAAGACAGTTTTTCTATTTCTTTTTTTTTAATTTAATTGGGAACATGTCCTTCGTAAAGGATTTTTTTTTTTTGAACAATCTTAAGTCGCAGACTATTGACTCATGAGCAGATGAAAGTTTTAAACGACAAAGTTCGACAGTAAAAAGTCTCTTGATTGCCTACTTACTTGTCTATACAGTAATCTCGGATTTGTGCTATAATGTTGAATAACAAATAAAAAAAAAAAAACTTACTGATAGCTTACAAAATCAATAATTGGAAAGAAGCTAGTGAGTCAGTTACAATAAGTTTGGAATGGATGCTATAGTTCTCTACCCTAGAGAAACCTCCCGTAAAGAATATATTAATGTGTCTACTAACTTACTCGTGTTCAGTATTTTTCTAGTGTCCTTAACGTTTCGTGGTGCATTTTATGTATTACTCAATTGGACAGATATTTGCCGAGGTTAGTAGATTCAAGTTAATTTTGTGGTTAGCTGTGTAAGTATAGCCTTTGGTGAAAGTCTGTGCCATTTCAATGGGCTAATATTTTTTGGTCTATCTGTAGATTCACAATTTACAATGAAGTAGAATCTCCGCTATAATTTCAGCAGGCACCACGTAGAAGTTATGATGCGTAATAAACGTAATAATCCATCGAATTCTGTTCCAACTGCTACGAAGAACATCACCAATTATTGAGAATGAGACCAATAATGATGAAAAGGTGAATCCTAATTGTATATCATTGCATAAAAGTAAATTCCAATCACGATAGAGCGGTTGATACTTTAAATAGGAGAATGTAACTTACGCCTACGAATATGCACTCATTTTTATGTTACTTTTTAGCAAGTGGGGATAAAAAGTGGATTGAAACTTAGGTGTACTAGATTTTATTACTCTAACTTTATTGCATTCAATAACATTTTGTAGTTCATTGGGAAAAGATATTCCATATTCACTTAATTCAGGGGTCAGCTTTCTCTACTCAAACTTAACCTCCAGGACTTTTAGATATTACTTGTCCTTTCGATGAAATGTCATTCCTAATATTCTTGTATAATTGTGCAACTAGATTGCTTCCTCTTGATTCGGACTGGTTGTTATCTTTGCCTATACCATCGTAACCATTCTTGTTGACAATTCTCTCTTTTTTTTAAGTAAAATCGTTATCTTGTGAATCAGTATTGGATACTCTGCCTATAGTTGTTATGCAGCTCTAATTACTGAAGAGTTGAAGAGTTGAAGAGAAATGAAGACAGAACATTCTCCATAATGAATAGCTGCCGCATAGTGAAGGAACGTAGATTGTACGCTGAGTTACACTGTATATGTATGTGGTCTGTGGAACCATTTTTCTTTGATCTTATTAGTCCCAGGTATCTAAGTATCTTGAAAGACTCCTTTCAATGGGTTCAGGCTGATTGACCTTGCAGGGCTTACAATATTATAGTAGCTAGCACGTAGTAGCCAGATCTCCATATTTACAAATGAACATGAAGATTAAAGTTGACGGATTGATGGACATGAGAGAACATGTGAAGAAGATACATAGTCTCCTTAGGTTGGATTATTTGTTTATCCAAATGTACTGTTCTGCGATAGTCGTATTCTTTCTGTAAAAAATGTTCACTCGTGCTTCGCTTTCCAATTTTTTCTGAAGATCCTATGTTTTTGACCATTTGGTCTAATCTCTAATCATGTGATGTTAGGGCACGAATGGGCATATTGTTTACAGAAAAATGATATTAGAGTGCTATCGTCAGCAAACCTATAAATCTTACTATTTGTTGATCCTGTAGTAGAAGGAATAAAATATGTAGGTGAAAGTGTAGATACCTGTGGAACGTGAGAAAGATACACCATCGACCATAGCTTGAATTGGTCTGCTCTACAGAAAATATCCCACCCAAATACGGAGTTGTTGTGGTAGCCCTAACCCTAAGATGCCTTTTAGATGGCTAGCATAACCGCTCTTGATTCGCCATATTGTTCCATGATTCACGTTTATAGTTGAATAACAAAGCTCAATAGATATTTTGTTCAAAGAAAACAACGAATACCATACTGCCAGTTGCTTATTAGTCCATGTTGGACCCTAGCAAATGATTCAGCTTGTCTTTTTGCTTCATTGGTTCTGTTTGAGTATTGAAATTGACCATTACAGTTCTCAAGGAATATAATCTCCGCCACTAAGTGTAATCGATTTTTTCGGTGGATGATAAAATAGTCCGCCTGGTTGGTCATCGTTCGAAAATCGATATATGAAGGTATTCTCGTATGGTATAGAGGTCATTGGAATCTAGCGATTCGTCCATCTCTTAAGCATAAATCAAACCTAGTAATCGAATTAAGACCGCACTTAAATCTAAGCAGTTCATAGCTTAGCTTTCTCTGGTAGATACAGCTAACATTGATAATACTCCAACAAAGTCGTCACAAAGTTGGTATTTGTATTTCCAATAGGTCTATTACTGAGTCCGTGTGATTGCTTGTTTCATTTTGTATTCCCTGAGACAGTCTACCTCAGATATCTATGTAAATAAGAGACGAGTTTACATCGACAATACTTTAGCCCTGGGTGTGACATCATCACCTTTTGTCCCACATTGAGTAAAGGTCGAATATATTTGGTTTTTGTCGAAGCTGTTCTATTTAAGGATCTGGTCATCTACTTGCTAGACAAGAAGTACAGTACAATAGACTTCCATAAAATGAAACAAAATCGCTGTCAATGTTGGTAAGTGCATTCACGAGCCTTGATCTTCTAAAGAACTACAATATGCAACTTAAATTCAACGAAGAAACCCCTCACTTTCTCTGTCACTGCTCAAGTCTGTCCCTTGAGAAACAGAACACTAGAAACATATTACCACGATAGAACTGTTTGATGTGTCACTATACAATCTTTCCAGGTTTTTGAGGACATCACGAGAGTTTGAGACCATGTTTACTAATGAACAGTATGGATAAATCCAGTACCGAGTCCCTATTGGACATCACAATTGGTCCACAAGCACATAAGTGTGTTGAGGTGCAGCCTTCTTCCCATCATCAACTCACCTATATTGTATTTGGATTTCTAGTTTTATATTTAAATTCAAAGGAGTAATACGGTCCAATGAAAGAAGTCATCATCAACTACTTCTCAAGCCTTTACAGAAAAACATTACAAAAAAAACTCGAGTAACGATAGTTTTAGTTAATCAATCGTTTTGGTTACAAATTGGAGTAATGTCCACAAACTGTGCGATCATATAGCACGCCAAAGTTAAACTATGAACTTTATTGTATAATTTATTATTCATTGTAGATTTTAATTAAGGGTTATACTTAAATTCCAATTTAAAATTTAACTACAATGAAACGTCATGATATGAGCAAGTTTATTTATAGAATTTAGGTCCGTGGATAGGCGAGTGAAAGAAAAAATACACACCCATTGTGATACCCATAGGGGAGTTATATCCCTTGAGTTTATTTATAAATTTATTTCAACTAAAAATATCTACATTCAATCATTTCGAAAATATGCATTCGGCATAAAGTTCCAATGTAAAGCCATGCTGGGAAATTCAAAACATGAACCTATTGTTGTCGTATTACACAATCTATTCTTGGAATCTACAGCAGAACAGCACAAAGAACTGCAAAATTTCATTTCATTTCATTTCATACGTAGAAATTATGCATACATGGTTTGGACAGGAATTTCTCATACCTTTGTCACCGACAAATAACCATAACTATACATATGTATATACAACTCAACCATGAAAAGATAAAATTGCAACTATTTTATATTTGATTCTAAAAATCATCCTCATATGCAAAATGTGTTCCAAATCTCCCTCCTTCGCAATCTTCCTCAACTGTCAGATCCACTCAAAACCAAACAAGTGCCTTAAAAAATTCATGCAATTTTAATATTACTTAACAAAAGAAAAGGCTTGCAATGGAAGCCTTGTATAAATTTCAAGAACTTCTACATGATTGCGTATGTATACGTATATACCGAAATTAATGGGAAATTGTGAAAATTATCCGTAGGTTGAGAGATCCTTGCGAGAGGTAAGCAAAACAAGTCAATCCATTTTCATTTCACCCCTAGGTATGATGAGTAAGATAAAAATAAACAGCCAAACAAATAACATGATAACCGTATGTTTTATTCTAAATACGTATCGTTATCCTTACAACCCTAGGTGTGGGGAATATTCCGAGAAATGAATTCTCGCAATAAAAAAATATCACGTATACGCCAAGGTGTTGGATTATGATTTCTATTAAGTGGAAACATAACACTCCGAATGGTGATGTTTATTTTACTTATTTTCACAGAGGGTCGCTAGCATCACTGCCACGTTTTATTGCGGGACAGTAAATTTTACAGATAACAACAACTCTATCAGCATTTTCCCTCAGGATTATGATGAATTTTTCTATATGGCAAGTGCTTTCCAGTTAATGGCAATAGAAATTCCTAGTGGTTGGTAGTAATCCGAAAGAAGAGGAAAATTCTTAAATGCTATTTTCATTTGATAATGGAAATGGAGAGAATGCATTCGATGTACAGGGTGATCCTTGCAAAAAATCAGGTCTTTGATTTATTATGAAATTATTGTTAAAAATGGGAGATGGATCGTTACCTGTATTCTTTGAATTGTGTAATTCCATAAATAACGCGACCGTTGATTTTTGACTTATACGCCTAAAAGTATACAGTCCTTTACGGCGTGAGTCGAAAGTAAGGAGAGAAGACAGGAAAGATTTTGTGGCGTGTCTGGTGGTTTGAAACTCGGTTGTCATTAGATTTTCCCCCATTGTGGGGAATTTTGCACGGAATACTAAAAAATTCACCACTCATCTCAAAAAAGGTGGTTACAGTGCTGCAAAGAATAATTCAAGAATATCAAGCTCTCATTCAGTATTTTACTTGTACTTTCTTGGTAGACAGTGTGAGTAAGAAGCAATGCATAAAAATATTCTGGAGTTCAGAAAACTAACCTTAATATCATACTTTAAATTTTTGTTCGCCCTTCCATAATATATGAAAGAATAGAATTCAAATTCTACTGTTTTTTAAACAAAGATCATTATTTAGAAAATATTTTAAATATTTTTGACATTAACTAAGATAATCCAAATGATTAGCACCCTTTAGAGGAAATATGTTGAGGACGTACCTGAATGAGGATGTTTGGGAAATTAACTGCAAAATTTTAGTTTAGTCAATGAAACGGTGGTTTTTATGCCAGTTTCAATTTTCTTAATCCCACTGTCTTAAAACGAAAAACGGTATCATCCTTAATACACTTATGATCCTCTTTCCCGTTAATTAAAAAGAATTTAAATATTAATGACTTGAAAATGGAATATAGTTATGTAGGCCTTGAAGATATATAAACTTGTCTAATATAGCATTGGTCAATGTTAGGTTAGTAAAATAAAGAAGAAATAAAGCAGGTTGAAGAATATACCCCTGAGGCACCCCAACATTCATCGCAAACGTATTGGGCGAAACATCGTCCACTACAACTTGAATTGATTTGTCCTGTAAATAGCCTTTCCTCTATCCAATAGCTTGTATTGTGGGGCCATATTCATTCTTGTTCGAACGAATGCTCCAAGTCTAACCGATACTACTTCATCATGTTTCCCTTAATATGAGACAAATTCTGATGAGGTGATGAACGTCTTCTTTTATTCGTAAGTTATACAGAGTGTATTCTGAATTCCGCTCCACTCTATAAGGTATGTAGTTCAAATGCAGAAGTTCACCTCCTTGAATATAACCGAGATCGCTTCCAGACTGTTCCGATTATGAAAGTACTTTTTCACTCCGAGATCATATTCAAGAATTTGGTACGTGTTCCTAGTTTGGCTTTGTTGGACTTACTGTTTAAATGCAGTACGAGTGGGTATCGAAATATTTAACAGCAGCTCCTTTAGGCCTTTTTCAGAATGTTGTCTTCTGATATTCCGTTCATAATCTGGACCATTCCGTAAAAACCTAAGACTTCCGGTGAATTAGATGCTTTGTTACTATGTGTGACTGGCGTTGTTTTAGTACCGACATTACCTTTGAAATATAAATGAAAAGAGGCATATTTTTCGCCGTGTTTTCTGGTTGTCTTAAAATCTTGTTTAAAAAGTACCTTAACAACTTTTCGAATTCTTCGTACTGATAAATACCCTACACTTGCGCCGCGTAACATATCATAGACCTCATAACCGCTTCGAAAGGTGTGTGTTTCTGTCTTATGTATCTGAACTGTACATGTTGCTCGCAATGTATCTCCAGTCTTTTAGTTGGGACTTCTTACTTCTATACAAATCTGAACAAGCTTTCTTGGAAGGTATGTATGTGAAAAAAAATCATAGACTGGTATTCCTTCAATCATCTTCATATCGTGGTCGTGTCTCATCGTGTATCTCATTTAAATTCATCCAACTAGCAGTTGTACAGAAATATTGCCTCGGGTTATAAAGATAAACGTTAGAGTCGACCTTCTTCATTTTATTTTCCTTTACAAGCACTATTTGTATTAAATCCCACTAAAGAAGAAGAATATTATAATCAAAAGAGATCCACTACACCCGCAAAGTGCAGAACAATGTGGATTATGGTCTGACAGCATTATTGACTCCTGCGTCTGCAAGAATGAGCATGGCAAGGCATTAACAATCAAAGGGCAAATGCATTGAGCTATCCTACGCAATTTGTTTTCCACTTTTGTCTGGTATGAACTAAAATTGCAATTGAATGGTAACTTTATCCTTAATTGATGGGGAATCATTATAAAGTCTGCTTCTGGAAAGTAATTAGATCCCTTTAAGAATCCTTGTAACCACAATATCCTCTAACGCGACTTCGTTCATCCACAAATATGACCATCATCACAACCACCATAAAGAGAATCAAATCGCCCACGGAACCCACAACAGGCCAGACCTGCGTTTGTCATTCTATAGTATGGCCTATAAACACTCTGTCACGAGATACCGTCAAACTATTGATAGGGAGAGTTAACGATCGGAGTTTCGAAAAAAATTTAGGATCTATATCGAATATCCAATTCTCACCTTGCTTGTGGTAAAAGTAAATCAAGTCAATGACAATGATGACACCGACTATTTTGGAGAAAATGACGAGGAGCATATGTGGTTTCAATAAGACGGCGCCACATGCCCCACAGCTGCCAAACCAATTGAGTTATTGAAGTCAAATTTTGGGATCATTTGAGATATATGATTTAAAGTCTTTGGACTTTTTCACCTCAGAACCAACACCGGTGCCAAATGGCCGTCTTGAATTATGCAAAAAGTCATGTACAATTGGGTTGAATGGGTTGACTGGTGCAGGCGTATCCTTGAATGATATTTGAATAATGCTTTCTTCGATAATTAATGTCATTAATGGTATTATAGTTTGAAATTATTTTTAAACGTTGCAGTAGTCCTTTGGAAAATAAATAAATGTATACGCTGCTTTCTGTTTTCAAAAATACCACATGATCTCTTTTTATGGACAAGGATAAGCATCGAATTTGGTTAAATATTGTAACCGATTAAAAAAAATCTTAGTCAACGTGAGATGGATAAGTAAAAACTCTGATTACGACTAAACTGAGACAACTCATTTAACCTCTTGCTGAACAAATTGAGTATAAGTGATTTGATTGGATCATAGATAGAAATATTTATTTTGCAAATGGATAAATTAAGTACATCATCCATCATTTGATATTGTTGTGTAACCCTATCATGGAGTGCCCTTGAAACAATAACATAACTTTGATTTTACTCGGTGCCAAATCAACAGCTGGTGATATCCTTTCTTAGTAATTTATCATCGCATTCTGTGGTGAAATTCAGAAACTTATATCAAAGCTTTATGAGGACATGTGAAGCAATAAATCATGTTGTTCATATATACATATATATACAGTATGAAATGTTAAGAGAAAGTTCATAAGCATTGAACAACTCTTTTCAGATTTAATCCTTAAAGTAATCCTTGAGGTAGACTGTGTCCCACAATACCCCAATCGTTAATCTTTTGTGTATGAAATACTTTTATATTGTGAACATACCTTTCTTTTGTTCATCACTCAATAGACTGATGGAGTGTTGACACATGTGAATTGAACGAGTAGCGCAGGACATCATTAAACTGGTCTTGTCATATTATTTCATGTGTGTTTTGTTGATGTTTCGTTTTCAGCTTTGAAATACTTATGTGTAGAATACAAGCCATGGAACCATGGGTGATGTTATGAATAACAGCCAGCCAACAATTCTGTCTCTGCAAACAATAAGAAGGATATTATCGAAATATCGATTCAGTAAGTCTGCTCTGGTGCTTTTGGTCTAATGGGTGAGCCATTTAAATCAACTCACTCTTGTTAGAAGAGAGTATGGTAAGTGCAGACAATGGGAGATGTATTAGTACTGTCAGCATTCAGATATTAAAAATTCGGTAAATTTTGAAGAAAACGCAGGAGTTATACAGGCCACGTTCAACCGCGTTCATAACCAATCAATGAAAAGTAGATTATCAATAAAAGATGCACTCGTTGGAAACCGAGAGTGTCTTCAAGATGGACATGAATTAATCCAGAACTAGTTTTGCTATTAATTTGGCAATTGCCAAACTTAGTGGCATTCTAATGGTTTCCGCTCGTCTTGGGTTAGGCATTGTTTGCCCACAAAATTACACGACGGTACCTAGGTAATTGTTAAATTGTGTGTTTTTTACGTTCTCAGTTGAAATTTGGTTGAAGAAATGCTTTCGCCATTACTTACATATATATAATGCATATGTATTAAACAGAGGTAGTGCTCTTCACTAAAAATAAGAATATCACTAAAAATCTCAGATGAGGTGGTATTGGGTTGTATATTCAGCCAAAAGCTGATCTGGAAATAAGCTACAGCAGAGAGGACAAGGATAAGATCTAGCCTTCTATGCATTCAGCAAAATCTTTGACGAAAATGGAGGCCTAAGCTTACCATCACCTACTGGGAGTACAAAGCCGTCGTCAAAATGAGCTTGAACTAACCACAATTGGTGCGTAGCCTGTCTAGAAACTGACCAGAATCCAAAGATTAGAATGCATAGGCACTATTGGCGCGAATAGAACCACACCAAATGCAGCCCTGGAAACTATGTCCGCACTACGCCAAAATATGTATTACTAAACATATTGTGAAAATCCAATTTTTGGAAATTGCTCTATTGCAAGATATGCAGACCTGGACATTCCTTCAAATTATTTAGCAGTCGCAAGAGCGGCATGAAAGTTATCCATGAAATTACACTCTAGGAAGGTGATCTTTGGCGCGACAGCTCCTTGACATTTAGGGCCTATCTTGTCACCACCATTTGTATTGTGCGTGTTATATTCTTTATACGAATGGAAGGTGCCTACTTATTAATGCTGTGACCGAGAGGCAAATTTTGTTTTTGTTGTCAGAAGCTTGCGAGAGATGGGACCATCAAATTAATTTTAGGTCTTATCTGGGGATTGAAAGTCGATCGAGTACAATGCACTACCCACTTCAGTCACGGCACCCATATCGACAGACGAGCCACTATAATAGTCATCTCTCCCACGGTTGTCAAATCTTGAAAATAGAGAAAAATTGCCGCTACGAGCTCAAACACTTAAAGCAAATAACAAAATAATACTCTGGTTGGTTCTACAATACATCGTTATCCAAGTTAACAAACTGACGGAGGTAATAGCAAGAAAAGAGTCTGAGTAGGACCTCACAAAGGTCATAAATTTTTTGTACCATTCTTCTTAGCACTTTTAAAATCCAGTTTAGTACAAGACATACTCAGTGAGATTTGCAGCTTGTCGTATTTCCAGAAAACTCTGGACAAAACATGACAAAACTAAAACCAGAAAAATCCTAGTGCTTAAAAGATTGTAATCTCCAACAAACAACCTCTCGATCGATCTAAAAAGAATGCGAGTAAATCCAGATGAACTCTGCAGAAGCTGTGGCTGCCTAAGTAGATGGAGAAGAAATCACAGCCCATTTCCTGTGCGAATGTCATCGGCGAATACCATTATGAAGGCCTGGGCGACCTGTCAAGAAGGCCACCATTAAGCATTCTATAATTTATAATAATTTGGAGAAAGTTCAGGGAGGTGACGATCAATTCCAGGTTCATAGGGGAGCCTTAATTTGTGACCCAGTTGGAAAAAAAACCTTCTTAACTGAACTTAACATATTCACGCACTACTGTGGATATTTTTTCCGGTTAGTGGCAAAAAATTCTCGAGATTGTGGTGGGCAGAATGATCTTTATGTAAAGAGTTTTTCAATACGGATATAACAATTTTGTATTTTAATACAAACGCATCCCTAAACTTCTTTTATGATCTGTCAATGTCAAAACGACAGTCAAGTTTTACATTTTTATCATGGTGAAGTTCATAAATAAGCAACGTTTGGAAATTATTAAAAATTAATACCAAAATTCTTTAAGAGCGCTTACTTCAATTTTCGATCGCAATAATCGTCCTGTGCGTGCTGTAGTGGATAAATTGGAGTCAATATAAATATTTACTATTGAATGTTCCTGTACCAGTAAAACAACGCACCGTCCAAAGTACCGAAAACATTAAAGCCGTAAGTGCTTCAGTTCAAGATGAGCCAAATCAGCTGATTCTACACTGTTCACAGAAATTCGGAATCTCTCAGTTCACATTGTAGCGAATTTTGCACAAAAATATTGGCCTACACCCAAGATCAAATTAACTCAAGAACTAAAGTCTCTTGATCATTTGAAGCCCCTAAACTTCTCCGATTGGGTTTTGCAAAAGTTTGAAGAAAATCCAGAATTCCATCGAAAAATCACCTTCAGCGATGGAACTCATTTTTGGCTTAATAATTTTGTCAATAGGCAATGTATGCATTATTGGACAGCAACAAACTCACATGTGCTTCAAGAGACTCCATTGCATCCAGAAAAAGTGGCCGTGTGGTGTGAATTTCATGCCGGAGGTGTGATTGGACCGTATTTTTTCGTCGATGAAGATGGTCGCAATGTTACGGTCAATGGAGTTCGCTATCATGCTATATTAGAAGACTATTTTTAGCCAGAATTGGATGGACTTGACATCAGTGATATATGGCTAGAAAAAGATGCTGCCACATGCAATACAGTTGGTCAAACAATTGATCTATTGAAGGTGAAGTTCGGTAATCGTCCAGTTCAATGGCAACCTCGCTCATGCCATTTAACACCCTTGGATTTCTTTCTATGTGGTTACGTTAAGTCGTTGGTTTATGCCAACAAGCCAATAAAGTAGAGAAGCTCAGGAACAATATCGAATGCAAGATCGGTAACGTTTCGGGCGATATGTTTGGAAGAGTAGTGGAAAATTGGCTCTAACGAATCTAAGAGATCGAATTCCACACTTAATTTCAACATATGTACGACACCTGGAATAAATTTCAACCCGATATCTCAATTATTAGGTATTTTATTTAACTACAAAATCCTTATGTCCTTATTGACAAACCCTTTACGTTGTCACTTTATATTCGAGGTAAGTGAAGGTGGAGCAAAGCACAATTATGCATTTCAGTGGATTTATGACCATTATACCATTATTCACAGTTCAAAGTCAAGTGATATCCATTAGGGAGACCAACAAGGACGTCATTTCTTGAACAACTACCTTCAATTTAAAGACAACTGCATTGTTATGTCTTCTTTAATTATTTCAATTTACCGTAGTGCATCAATATTGTTGTGAAATTTAATTAAAAAACAAAAAAAAAATAACATTCTAATTACGTTCGTTTAAAAAGAAAAATATAAAATTTTTATAAGTAATTAAAAAAGTTTCCTTCAGAAAAACGAATCCCTTGGCTAACAAGCTAATTAAAAGGATTCTAAGGAAGCAACAAGAAATATAATTCAAGCCAAAGATGTTTTATGCAAAAAACAAATGAAGGACAACCAACACACCCTAGATGTTTAGAAGTTCCTTTAGAAGCTTTACAAATATTTAGTTTGAGCAACATCTCCCACACCATAGGACGAAACACAGTGATGTATTGTGAACATTTATTTCTTTAAAAGTTCCCCCCCCCCCCCCAAGAACGGTACTCAAAGTTATGTACTTGTACTTGGGCGGGCATCATATGCAAAGTGGAAAATTTCTTTCAAAAAACTTGTCGTCATTGTAATATTTGAAATGTTTTTAATACATTGAATGTTTTGCAAGCGAAGGAGTTATTATACTCTTAGTCAGAAGGTATAATTGAATCCTTCCGGGAAAAAAATGTATTGTTTCCAGAAACAATAAATTCTTAATTAGCAACTTAACTGGCAATTTTCATTGTGTTTTACGATGAAAACTACACCCGACACCCTTTCTGAGTGATAATTTTAATTGCCCCCTAGTCACACATTTACTGAGAATCTTAGCAACGGCATTTATTGTTGTATGCAACCTCAACGCCTCCATTTAGTAGTCCACCGCAGGCATTTCGATTAATTATTATATTGTCGTGGGTGTTACAGCAGCACAGGACACACCCCGTGGTGTTGCAACTGGGTATTATGACGCATACCAAAAAAATTTTGCGAATAATGACTGCAATGGTACGAGGTTAAAAGGTACCCACTCGTGCTGTCACATTTCAAGGACACATCAGCTTTGTATAAGTTATTGCTAGGCATATCGCCAATCCAATCAATTGATGACTCGTTTTAGTGGAGATTGTGCTGTTAGTGTAGATATTTAAATGTTTGCGTGAACTGTCGGGTTAATTACGATTTCGCGTCCAGGTGGGCTTCATATTGATTTATGAGACTCATTTGATGAATTATGTAATGTTATATGCCCTCTGCCTGTGGAGGGTAGGTGTATCTACATTTACTGAGTTTTGTAATAACTGCCAGAATGTGATAGATATTATTTATTTGATCAATTTGATTGCAGGGGAAGTTTTATTTGATTTTAGTCCAAAAAGAGGTGTCGTGTATCTGACGCTAGGAAAAGTGTATCTTTCGTCTGATAGTCTAAGTTTTTCGACTGTTTGTTGAAAATTTCATTATATTCAATAACTTTGTGCCCTGTCATTCATACTGGAACATAGTTTTCTAATGTATGACTAGAGCCTGTAAGGGATTAAGGTCGGTCATCTAAATAAGTAGGGATGCGCTTTGACATTAGAATTCGGTCAATGTAGACGGAAATCGTGGAGTTTAGCCTGAAAACAGCTCGTAATCATACTTTATCAATGATTTTGGTGAATAAGTACAAACATGCCAACGCTACCGTACCACGCCATATAGTGGTAGTGGCCTGACAACAGACAAGTACAACTAGCGTGTGATTGAAGGTTGCTTTCTTTTTTGTGCGTTCTAGTAACTTGGCTTTCCAGTTAGAATCCAAAATAGGACCCAGGTTATAGGTTGTATAGGGTTATGAGTTCCTCATAAAACACTAGGCACCATACTGAGCCCATCGCGATCCCTGGGGAATAAAAAATAAGACCCGAGTACTTTGCATTTTCTATGAAGGAGAGACTGGTGCCATTAATCGTGTTAGGATGAGGATGATAAAGAAAACTTTGTATTTTTTTGCGATGAGAAGAAGTTCGGGCTTTTGAAAATGTACCCCCAGTCTGAATTTAGAGGCTCATGTGATAAGCAGAAGGAGAACATATTGAAGGATTGCCCTGAGAGTATCCGGGTGTTTGTGGGCTGCAATGTCAATATCATCCACATTAGCAATCGCCCGTTGACCCCAAGATTACAGAGAAGAGGGTACAAAATACCACCTTGGTGCGTACCGCGACTGACAATCCTTCTAGCCGATGTACCGTCCAGATGTGTGCTAATAATACCGCCTATAAGCAATTGATTGATGAATACTCCAAGCGATGTATCTACTTTCTGACTTATAAGTAAGCCCATGATTGCTTCTGATTATTAAAAGTTCCCTCAATGTCAAGAAAGGCAGATTCCTTAATGAGATCTTTTAATGATACGGACAAACTAGTGTTAGAATATTTCGACTGACTTGCCTTTGGAGTATGCATGTTGGGACGCAGAGATTATAGTTGAATTGATCATCAGCCTTTCCAGTGTTTTGGAAATAAGATATACTATTAGGTCGAAAAATTCTTAGGTTCTACACGCAAGGATTTACCTGTCTTAGGTATGATGAGGAGTTCAAACTCAGTCCACGATTTCAGAATGTAGACAAACAACCACACATAATGGCTTTAAATCAAGGAAGCACTATATCTTCAGATTACTGGATCTCAGTAGGACTGATACCGTCAGATCTTGCTAGGAGTTTGAAACTGCGTATAGCCACTGTCGCTGCACGGTAGAATGCAAATGTTTTTACTTTAAACCATGGCAATATGAGAGCTACCAGAAAAGTGAGTAGGTATGTAGTAAAATATCATTGGACCCTTTACTAGAAGTGGTCTTGTATCCATCTGGATGCGTCAGGTAGCTGGGTGTTGAGGGTTTATTGGAGAGGATTTTCCGCAACTTCAACGCTATCGATGAAGAGTCTGCAAGAACGGTGTTATTATTTCCAAGTTTTGCATTTTTTTAGAAAAACTTTATAGGCATCCCAGTTACGAAAGCGTTTAAAAAATAAAATTTTGGCGCTACAAGTCCATGGAACTCAGGGCTTCGCTTCTCACAACCATTTGTGTTGTGCGCATTATATCCTTTACACGAACGAAAGAGGCCTACTGTTCAATGCCGTTACCGAAGGACAATATTTTATTTGACAAGCTTTTTCATGACAGTTTTACTCTCGGATGTTTTTCAGACGTTCGCGAGTACTTCGACTGCATAGTAGATTATTAAGAAACCCTATTGGATAATATCCTATAAAACTACTTAGTTCCTTACCGAAATTTTGCCAGTTCTTACTCCACGAATCCTTAAAATGACCCTTCCTAGCAGTCAATGTTCGGACTGTGACTGTGTGTTTTGCTTGCCCCTAAAAATATACACTCCTTTACGGCGTAACTCGGAAACGAGGAGAGGAGATAGGCTAGAATTCACAGTGTATTGGTTTGAAGCTCAGATGTAGATGAGCATTAGCATTCGGCTCATAGTTTGTGATTTTTGGATCTAGGTAGAGTTACGGTACTGGGATTTGAACGCACAACAACAGCTAAACCCATTACCAGTTCACCGTAGCCACCTCAATTCAGTTCAGTTGACCATGGCCATGAACTGTCCATTCGAAGCCCACTACTACTAGCTGTAGTGAGCCGTTGTATTACGTACAAATTTGATTCCATCTTCATTCACTTTGATGGAATCTTTATATCCTTGGAGTATATTCAAATTTTGATTCCAAAATCTTCCCCTTTGGCCAGGTTATTCACAAAAATACAAGCTCGTAAATGAATTGGCCACACTCTGCGAAAGTACGATAACTATATTGCTATTCAGGCTATGCAGTGAAATCTATTTTATCAAAAAAACAGAAGGCAAGGCTGGAATCCAAATCAGTGGAGATCAATAATTTCGTGATGTTCTAAACTAGGCTAATTGAAAGTCATTCCAAAACTGACTGTCCCAAGAAGTAGTCAATATCGATAAGTCCTTGGTACGGCTCACATATTGGTAAAAGCCAGGGAATATCTTTAGTAAGTTGGTTTATTGTGTGATAAAACATTTGAATTAGTTTGTGGAACTAGAGTTTGCAGAAAATACTTTTATAGAACTTACCAACGACAATAATCATATTGTTTTGTCTGCCTATTACTAAAGGGTGGGCCATCGAATTACAAAGTCATTGAAATAACTCGTAAAGTATACAGCACTGCTCTGTTATATTTACCAACATTGCTATTAAGTGCTATAAGCCTTACATAAATCTTCTGGAGCTATTATCTTTCGTGCTTATTACAAACCACTTAATGCTAATGTTCATTTTCATAAGTGACAAGGCACGCACTCACTCCCCCTTTCATTCGTTCTATGATGGCAAAGGAAACCTTAGTAATTTAGTACAGCATGACAAGGGTGACTACAATGGCAAGGTCACGATTGGATGACTACGAAGTTTCTTGTTTTTTTTTTTTTCAGAAATATTAATACATTCACCATAATAGCAACACAAACATACGAATCCTTTCACGACTCTCAATGACTATCATCTTCGAAGAGCTTAGGATCCTGCAATGAAACCGAAATGTATACATTATAATCCCTTTCATCGACCATTATACTAATGGTTCCAATTTTTTTTTGAAAGCAAAAATCAATAACACGGCATTAAGGATACTTCTGGTCTGATTTGCGTCACATGACATAATAATATTTAGAGAAGCCTTTCTAACCCATCCCACCATGAATGTTATGTGGCAACAGTAAATGACAATAATTACCAGAAAAAAACAATCGATTCAGTTTATTTTAATAAATCCCATTCCCCGACCTCGGAAGAACTACAACGTATAAACAAACAAAAAATAGGAGCGAGATTACACGTGTACGTGCTTTTCCAGTAAAAGACACAACAGGTCTTCGATTGAATTCGATTGATTTGACACTCTTACCTAGTGATTACCCTTCCACGGCCATGTGTATGCTAATAACAATATAATCCTTTCAAAATCAAACGGCACGAGGACGAAACCATACCCGTTTTGAGTATATGCCAATTGTGAAGGCAAACGAGAACAGGTCCTTCTTCAAACCGAGTGCCAGGCAGTTATTTCTTTTATTATCCTGCACGGATTCAAAGAAAATATAGAAAAATTTATTGCTTTCATCGTTTTTATCAGGTTTACCACCAAACAAAAGCATACAAATTCCATTTACACCCACACCCAGGCGAAGGAAGGTAATTTCCTGAAACTTCCTTTAATTCAGCAAGACATTCCTGTTCTTTTCAATTCCCCCTCGGGAGGGCATGTGCCACATATAAAAGGGGGTGTGAGCGATATGATTTTATTCGTTTGACTCCGATGGTGGTGGTGGTATATCCTCGGGGATACACATAAATGTAACACTTTGCAACGATATACATATACATATACAGTGGAGATGTTCGTCCGAGTTTTGCAGGAATTTATGTGGTTACACAAAGAAAGTTCCTCTTTGGAATAGCTCCAAGAATAATGGTAAACTGCTGCTCGCTGATAACACTATTCAGTGAGTTCCTACAGTGCTACAGTATCTGTGCATGCATACCAATAGGGTAAAACCGAAATTGAACTGCGAAGTTTATTAACTTTTTATGGCTTGCGAATGCAGATAGACGATTTTTATGGTCTTAACTCGACGTGCAGGTTAATAGAGAAGAAAACTAAAATTTATGCATAATACAAAGTGCTAACATGCGGAAAGTTTCAAGAAACAAATGGAAAGGCGCTTCAAGGCTTTAGAACACCGTGCGCACTATTTTGGAAGTTCGAAAATGATTTAAAATTTGAAAATAAGAGGCGTTCGAACAACAGAATAAAGCTGATCGCGAACTATTCAAACAAAGGGAGGATTGAACACTGGCTTCTCAGAAATGAAAGAAAAATTATGGCAAGTGGCTAACCGATTCCACTGAAGGCTTTCGAAGCACAGAAAGTACTAGACGGGTTTGGTGGCCTGCTCCCGAAAAAGCTACAAATGTGAACACCCTCACAAGGATCCAACATCTAGCATGCATAGGTACGACCGGCGCTATTGAAATAATACCGATGGGTGCCCTTGAAATCATGCTCGGTTTATGCCTACTTATTCACCAAAGAAGTAGCCGCAGAAAATAGCCGGCGACACCAAAATATGGAATAATAATGGGACACTGTACCATAACCATAAGTGATCAAGCGTTGAAGCGCCCTTGGAACACCTTACCCCACATGAACTTCAGTCTTAACCTCGATTGCAAATTCCTCTCTTGAGAGACCTCGACAAAAGGAGGGTCAAAAACCCGCTTTCATATCCATCTTCAGATGATTCAAAATGGATGGTACAGTTACTGGCTCAGGAATAGACTCAGAAGAACCATTAAATTTGCCAACCACGCATGTGTGTTCCAAACGAAATTATCCACATTGATCTGCCAGTCAAGCAGCCATCAAGACCTTCACATCCATCACATTCATCACATCCAAATCAAAACTGCTTCAGAGTTGCAAAGAGCCACTTAAATCTTTAAGCTCGAGGCATAGTATCGCGCACTGTTAGATCTCGGGATACATGCCCCATAAGTTAGCTAGCGTCCATTAAGCTTCTCACGCCAAAACTACTTTGGACTTTCACAACCTGGCTAACGAAAGGTGATGTTTTCTCACTTCATGCCATGTCTCCTAAAACTATGGTCCCAATATAACAAAAAGAGGACTGAGGAACTTCTGGCTCTAAACACATCTCATAGGAATCCCCATAAGTCACAACTCACTGGCGATCCATCTATGAAGAAATAGAATCTGTACCATAGATCTATGCAGACGCTCCAGCGACACAAATTTTCCCATTTCCTTTGCGAATGCTCAAGCAACAGCAGAACCAGAAACATAATCCATAAATGACGTACACACGACCTAAAACCGTCCTATGAAAACGGAATGACATTCGAGTGAGGTTGTTCTCCTGTAGAAGTACTCACCTCACCAACCTACCTATCTACCCAAATCATATTGCTCTTTCTGGGTAAGTTGGGTTAGGTACGTGAGTATGCGAGCTGAAAGCAATCCACAGCAGCGCATATAGGTCAATACAGACCCATTGTGATACCCTTAGGGGAAAGATGTCCTGACTGATTTGACGTATTTAGTTCAAGGTATCATTCACGGATCTGCTGGATATATTTTCTAGGTCATAGAAGAAATAACGGCCAAGATGAGTAGATGAGACCTGGACAGTGACAGTGAAAATGAGTTGCATCCTCGTTAACTTCCACATCACCACATCCACGACATAAGTTTTCTTTTGTTATTTTTTTTCATGTGGTGCATACTTCTGGTGATTAACCAAGTGCCTAGATGGTCCTCCATCTAATCTTCGCCCCCCCTTAGGGCCTTTATCCCTGCTTGGAGCCTCGATTTCGAGATTGAGTTAGCCATATAGTGTAGACCCGACTGTACACTTTTTGCTTTGGTGTTAAGCCGTGGATGTGTCCTCGTATGTTTTTTGTCTGGATAATTGAAACGGGTGCGTTCATCAAGATTTGATCATAGGCAAGATATTTGTACACGTTTTTGGCCTTTTGACTGGATGATATAGATTATAGTTCCGATATAATAGCGTCAGCCTACTTTAGTCCTTTAACCATAGAATCTGAAGCTTTGAAGAGTATATTCCTGTGTAGTTGCAAGCTCGTTTCTATCCTAAATACGATTCTTATCGATCATTCAGTATTGATTCCAGGTTTCGCAATATTCCCTCAGTCTATATATCATGTAGATTTCAAACCAATTCAGATATATATGTGGAATTGCAAGGAACTACAATCTGTTCTACTGTGCAGGCCTTAGGAAAAGATGTAAGTATTGGTCAACTTCGTAACGATCATCTTCTTAGATATCTACAATATGGTAAATGAAGATGAAGCAAGACAATACCGCCAATGACGTCCACACGTAATTGCATTGAAAACTGAAGAACTGTGATTATCCCGGGTCCTGTGGGTCATATGTAGAATCATTATTTGTTTGTAGCTTGCCACTTTGTCGCAGCCAAGGTGAAAAACCAGCCATTATCCAAGTATGATGGATGACCCTTGTTTTTCAAATTAATGAGGCATGTTTACAGTTGCAAAGTGAATAACACACTCGTACATAGATAGACGAGGATTTCTGTTTTACAGCAAGCACAGGACTACGTCTATCTACGATTGTGTCAAAAAAAAATATTAGGTTCAACGGTCTGTGCAGACAGAAAATCCTGTCCCGAATGAAATGCTTCGCTTCATTATTTTCAAAATGAATTTAATTGCACGTTTGCTATGGAAATCCTCCAATTCAGATGTGTATTTGTATTTGTGTATGCGTCCATTTGTAAACACAATTGCTCTATTAAATTGGAAACAAATTGATATTTTGGTAATCAATTCGGTTGCCATTGGATACAATTCAACCTTCAACCTTTGAGTTAACTGACAAACGTAATGCTCTAAACCATCCTCCCCCAAACCAAAACATAGAAGTTATTCTAAAGGTGCTATGATGTTGTTATAAAATTGAGCACCAAGTTCAAACTTTAAATGTCAAATTCATTGGAAGAATAAGTTCAATATCCTTGAGGGATGGAATAGAATACTAATGACTTTGTGTTTATCTATATAGATACATAAGTGTTGTTGGAATTACTCCACAGTAATTTATTTGCTTATAAAGTATTCCTTGAGATTAAAACCACCCAAGGAAGTTCCTTTTTAAGTACAGAGGAACAACTACCATTTAAAGAAAATTTTCTAAATATTAAAAGGACATTAAATAGACCATTGATTCTCCAGAACGTAACCAATAAATGTTCACAAAAACAAGTCGCTTGGAGAGTAAATGTTTTTCCTGTCCGTCTGCTCAAGAGATATCCTTAAAATAATATAAAAGAAAAAAATGTTTATTTATTTAGGACACTAGTAGTTTTTCATCTCCATTCACTTCAACTTTTGTTTTAATAGAGATACTTAAAAGTACACGACATCCGAAAGCAATTCCACACCCTAGTACAAGTACATTTCTACTTATTACCCCACTAGGTGACTTTAAAAAGCCAACAGCTTGAGTTTCTCTCTCTCAAATAAACTCCTGGTACCGGAAAGCATTTAAAAATTAATTGCAGAACATCCTCCAAAAGCCGAAAACTGGTAGAAGTTGCTCTTCAAAAACTTTTCCACTCCATTTTGAGTTTATGACAACGACATGTTTGTGTGTGTGTGTCGGAACCAGAGCTTAAATGCAGTTAAATAGATATTAGTCCTTAAAACACATATACATATGTATATGTAGGTACCCTGGGTGTTCGTTCATGACGTAAACAATTGCTCAACATCGTGGAAGTTAACCCGTCGAGTGCAGAGGACACATTTTTCCGCAAAAATTTTCGACACGTTAATCTTTTAGGTTTTGTTTACCATACCATACACACATGCCATGTGTTGTTTATCTTATGAGTGAGAGTTTCATTAATGTGGGATCAAGGTCAGATATGTGTCAAAAAACAATTTTTTGGCAAACCCTCCTAAAGTTTTAAGTATTTTAATATGAATTAGTCTTACGACGACGTTAACATTTGATGGGTTGAATAATTTTTAACAGATGATGTCCTTGACGTGCGTGTTTTTTGAAGCATAATAATGCGGGTACGGGTACACTGAAGGGACCGAACCGAATTGAATTACCGAAAAAGATTTCACTTTCAAATTAGGAGAGATCCTTGTTTACTGATTTTTCCTTCTTACTGCAGAGGGATGAGCATATTGGGTTCCTTCAATTACATCATTTATGAAAGGTCCATGCGGAATATTTGATGATTAGATTAGAGAAAAGAATGTTATCCTTGCTGTTATCGCGGGTTCAGGAAGGGAGATACTACCCTGAATATTAGATTGTTTTTTTTTTAAATTAACGCAATATGTTCATGTAAATCTAGCATATGGATACATGGAATGATTGCATACCAATGGGGTAGGGTATGGTTTAATTTGAAAAAAATAGTTTCGATACCTAAATAAAGTCGTGTCTGTTTTCGACGGACATGAAATGGTGATAGATGGCTCATGAAATTTTATGACTATGGCGCAGTTAGATTCTATGAAATATTTGGAACTGAATTTGAACTTAGCCCCGACAACTTATTTATCCTTACACAGACCCTTCCTTGTTCAGAGTATAAGGATAAAGACGCACCAAAGGAGGCCATTTTGTAATACCACTGGTCTATTACTATTACCAAGCTAAACGAAGATTAGGTGAATACACTGGAGCCCTTTCTGATGTTCTGTAGTCTTCTAGCTGAGGTTGCCGAAGAGCAGATTCAATATGCGGAGCAACCCAACCTCTTTTGGTGAAGGACATGTCTAAATCGTTGTTGGAGATGAATCGTTGTTCCTGCAGTTTCTACAGAAGTCCTTACAAAAGACGGCGACCCATTGTATAGATTGGTGAATGGTGAAGTTGACGCAATTCCTTCTGACGTTAAAAAGACTTTTGGCAATACATATTTCAAAAGGAACCATCCATCTCAAAGTCAAAATACTTTGCTTTCCCTAGATTTTCACTAGTCTCACTATCTCTTCCTGACTAGTTCAGATACCATTCTCATGGAAAAAAAACCTGGGTTGGGTTAAGTCAGATTAATGGGTTAAATCAATGTAGATCAAATACTATAGATCCTGCGGAAACCTATGAATTTTCAAAACACCACGTGGCGTTTACGAAATTTTGCAAATCATTTCACAGTCAACGAAAAGATATGTCCTTAAACCCAGAAGAAATGTCTTTCTATAATTTTATTTCTATAGTGAAAGAGTGCTAGACAGTGACAAAGAAAATATGAGCTATCCTCATGCACATCTTCATCACCACATCCTTCTGAGTTTCATTGTTTTGCATGATATCTCAGCATGTTATGTCCAGTAACCACCCACAAGAGAGGATGAAGATTGTTCGTTTATTTATAACACAGAACCAGGAGCCGAGCACAATCTATCTCCCATTAGCTGTTCACTTGCCGTTTGTCTAAGATTACAGTGTGGAACGCAGTAGGGAACTGTAGTATCTGCCTGAATTGCATCAAGGGATGATTCCTTTCTCATCAGTTTTTTCGAGAATCCAATATACATAGTTTTACGTTGTGCTAGAACCGTCATTTCTCGCAACAATATCTTATAAACTTCGAGTTAATTTAAAAAAAAAAACATAAAAGCGTGTGGTTATGACATCATTTCAACCAGTTTAGCAGTTCTTGTGACTGCCTCACCTCACCTTGGAAAATTCTGCTGTATTTAGGAAGTTTAATTGAATTGAATAATCCGAGAACTTCGGAGTGGAATCCTGTACCAATGCCAATATCGATCTTGAAGTTACCAGTGTAGGTGGGTACCATTGATTCCTTGACTCTTAGTTGAATTCCGTGTCATTTGTGTCTATTGAGAAAATAAGTAAAGCATAGTCTTGCAAATTCTAGCCGTAGTCTGTGCATACATTATTACCTTGTGCCCCATTGGACAGGGTTTCCAGTTTTCAATTAGCCGAAGAGCACTATGTCTGACTGAATCTTGTACGAAAAGACCTATAGGTTTAAGATTAAGTACGGCCTACAGCCCCATTGTAGCGGTGATTTTCCTATCCGTAACGGTGCCGATGCAGGCCATTCTTTCGCAGTTTTAAAGTTTGTAGCTGTTTACAGGCGGGCACTGTGGCTCAAATGGTTAGTGCCCCAAAAATTGTGAGTCTTACCTAAATTTCGGGACCTGGACAAAATCGAAAATTCTGCTGGATAGGGTTTCTCCAGCAACGAACGAATCTATCTTTCATTTATGTTTTATACATTGTTCCATAAATGCCACATATCTTGCAACAAAGTTGCCCATGTTTTAGATCATCCGATTATAGGTCTTTTGGTTCAACCCTTTTATTCTTTCTTGCCTATTTCACCCAGAGAATCAAGGAAAAGCCGTAATATGTGATTTTTACCTAAATTTCGGGACCTGGACAAAATCGAAAATTTTGCTGGATAGGGTTTCTCCAGCAACGAATCTATCTTTCATTTACGTTTTATATATTGTTCCATAAATGCCACATATCTTGCAACAAAGTTGCCCATGTTTTAGATCATCCGATTGTAGGTCTTTTGGTTCAACCCTTTTATTCTTTCTTGCCTATTTCACCCAGAGAATCAAGGAAAAGCCGTAATATGTGATTTTTACCTAAATTTCGGGACCTGGACAAAATCGAAAATTTTGCTGGATAGGGTTTTTTAAGCACCGAATCTATCTTTCATTCACGTTTTATACATTGTTCCATAAATGCCACATATCTTGCAACAAAGTTGCCCATGTTTTAGATCATCCGATTGTAGGCCTTTTGGTTCAACCCTTTTATTCTTTCTTGCCTATTTCACCCAGAAAATCAAGGGAAAGCCGTAATATGTGATTTTTACCTAAATTTCGGGACCTGGACAAAATCGAAAATTTTGCTGGATAGGGTTTCTCCAGCAACGAACGAATCTATCTTTCATTTACGTTTTATACATCGTTTCATAAATGCCACATATCTTGCAACAAAGTTGCCCATGTTTTAGATCATCCGATTGTAGGTCTTTTGGTTCAACCCTTTTATTCTTTCTTGCCTATTTCACCCAGAAAATCAAGGGAAAGCCGTAATATGTGGTTTTTACCTAAATTTCGGGACCTGGACAAAATCGAAAATTTTGCTGGATAGGGTTTCTCCAGCAACGAATCTATCTTTCATTTACGTTTTATATATTGTTCCATAAATGCCACATATCTTGCAACAAAGTTGCCCATGTTTTAGATCATCCGATTGTAGGTCTTTTGGTTCAACCCTTTTATTCTTTCTTGCCTATTTCACCCAGAGAATCAAGGAAAAGCCGTAATATGTGATTTTTACCTAAATTTCGGGACCTGGACAAAATCGAAAATTTTGCTGGATAGGGTTTCTCCAGCAACGAATCTATCTTTCATTTACGTTTTATATATTGTTCCATAAATGCCACATATCTTGCAACAAAGTTGCCCATGTTTTAGATCATCCGATTGTAGGTCTTTTGGTTCAACCCTTTTATTCTTTCTTGCCTATTTCACCCAGAGAATCAAGGAAAAGCCGTAATATGTGATTTTTACCTAAATTTCGGGACCTGGACAAAATCGAAAATTTTGCTGGATAGGGTTTCTTCAGCAACGAATCTATCTTTCATTTAGGATTTATACATTGTTCCACAAATGCCACATATCTTGCAACAAAGTTGCCCATGTTTTAGATCATCCGATTGTAGGTCTTTTGCTTCAACCCTTTTATTCTTTCTTGCCTATTTCACCCAGAAAATCAAGGGAAAGCCGTAATATGTGATTTTTACCTAAATTTCGGGACCTGGACAAAATCGAAAATTTTGCTGGATAGGGTTTCTTCAGCAACGAATCTATCTTTCATTTAGGATTTATACATTGTTCCACAAATGCCACATATCTTGCAACAAAGTTGCGCATGTTTTAGATCATCCGATTGTAGGTCTTTTGGTTCAACCCTTTTATTCTTTCTTGCCTATTTCACCCAGAAAATCAAGGGAAAGCCGTAATATGTGATTTTTACCTAAATTTCGGGACCTGGACAAAATCGAAAATTTTGCTGGATAGGGTTTCTTCAGCAACGAATCTATCTTTCATTTAGGATTTATACATTGTTCCACAAATGCCACATATCTTGCAACAAAGTTGCGCATGTTTTAGATCATCCGATTGTAGGTCTTTTAGTTCAACCCTTTTATTCTTTCTTGCCTATTTCACCCAGAAAATCAAGGGAAAGCCGTAATATGTGATTTTTACCTAAATTTCGGGACCTGGACAAAATCGAAAATTTTGCTGGATAGGGTTTCTTCAGCAACGAATCTATCTTTCATTTAGGATTTATACATTGTTCCACAAATGCCACATATCTTGCAACAAAGTTGCGCATGTTTTAGATCATCCGATTGTAGGTCTTTTGTTTCAACCCTTTTATTCTTTCTTGTCTATTTCACCCAGAAAATCAAGGGAAAGCCGTAATATGTGATTTTTACCTAAATTTCGGGACCTGGACAAAATCGAAAATTTTGCTGGATAGGGTTTTTCCAGCAACGAATCTATCTTTCATTTAGGATTTATACATTGTTCCACAAATGCCACATATCTTGCAACAAAGTTGCGCATGTTTTAGATCATCCGATTGTAGGTCTTTTGGTTCAACCCTTTTATTCTTTCTTGCCTATTTCACCCAGAAAATCAAGGGAAAGCCGTAATATGTGATTTTTACCTAAATTTCGGGACCTGGACAAAATCGAAAATTTTGCTGGATAGGGTTTCTTCAGCAACGAATCTATCTTTCATTTAGGATTTATACATTGTTCCACAAATGCCACATATCTTGCAACAAAGTTGCGCATGTTTTAGATCATCCGATTGTAGGTCTTTTAGTTCAACCCTTTTATTCTTTCTTGCCTATTTCACCCAGAAAATCAAGGGAAAGCCGTAATATGTGATTTTTACCTAAATTTCGGGACCTGGACAAAATCGAAAATTTTGCTGGATAGGGTTTCTTCAGCAACGAATCTATCTTTCATTTAGGATTTATACATTGTTCCACAAATGCCACATATCTTGCAACAAAGTTGCCCATGTTTTAGATCATCCGATTGTAGGTCTTTTGTTTCAACCCTTTTATTCTTTCTTGTCTATTTCACCCAGAAAATCAAGGGAAAGCCGTAATATGTGATTTTTACCTAAATTTCGGGACCTGGACAAAATCGAAAATTTTGCTGGATAGGGTTTTTCCAGCAACGAATCTATCTTTCATTTAGGATTTATACATTGTTCCACAAATGCCACATATCTTGCAACAAAGTTGCGCATGTTTTAGATCATCCGATTGTAGGTCTTTTGGTTCAACCCTTTTATTCTTTCTTGCCTATTTCACCCAGAAAATCAAGGGAAAGCCGTAATATGTGATTTTTACCTAAATTTCGGGACCTGGACAAAATCGAAAATTTTGCTGGATAGGGTTTCTTCAGCAACGAATCTATCTTTCATTTAGGATTTATACATTGTTCCACAAATGCCACATATCTTGCAACAAAGTTGCGCATGTTTTAGATCATCCGATTGTAGGTCTTTTAGTTCAACCCTTTTATTCTTTCTTGCCTATTTCACCCAGAAAATCAAGGGAAAGCCGTAATATGTGATTTTTACCTAAATTTCGGGACCTGGACAAAATCGAAAATTTTGCTGGATAGGGTTTCTTCAGCAACGAATCTATCTTTCATTTAGGATTTATACATTGTTCCACAAATGCCACATATCTTGCAACAAAGTTGCCCATGTTTTAGATCATCCGATTGTAGGTCTTTTGCTTCAACCCTTTTATTCTTTCTTGCCTATTTCACCCAGAAAATCAAGGGAAAGCAGTAATATGTGATTTTTACCTAAATTTCGGGACCTGGACAAAATCGAAAATTTTGCTGGATAGGGTTTTTCCAGCAACGAATCTATCTTTCATTTAGGATTTATACATTGTTCCACAAATGCCACATATCTTGCAACAAAGTTGCGCATGTTTTAGATCATCCGATTGTAGGTCTTTTGGTTCAACCCTTTTATTCTTTCTTGCCTATTTCACCCAGAAAATCAAGGGAAAGCCGTAATATGTGATTTTTACCTAAATTTCGGGACCTGGACAAAATCGAAAATTTTGCTGGATAGGGTTTCTTCAGCAACGAATCTATCTTTCATTTAGGATTTATACATTGTTCCACAAATGCCACATATCTTGCAACAAAGTTGCGCATGTTTTAGATCATCCGATTGTAGGTCTTTTGGTTCAACCCTTTTATTCTTTCTTGCCTATTTCACCCAGAAAATCAAGGGAAAGCCGTAATATGTGATTTTTACCTAAATTTCGGGACCTGGACAAAATCGAAAATTTTGCTGGATAGGGTTTCTTCAGCAACGAATCTATCTTTCATTTAGGATTTATACATTGTTCCACAAATGCCACATATCTTGCAACAAAGTTGCGCATGTTTTAGATCATCCGATTGTAGGTCTTTTAGTTCAACCCTTTTATTCTTTCTTGCCTATTTCACCCAGAAAATCAAGGGAAAGCCGTAATATGTGATTTTTACCTAAATTTCGGGACCTGGACAAAATCGAAAATTTTGCTGGATAGGGTTTCTTCAGCAACGAATCTATCTTTCATTTAGGATTTATACATTGTTCCACAAATGCCACATATCTTGCAACAAAGTTGCGCATGTTTTAGATCATCCGATTGTAGGTCTTTTGTTTCAACCCTTTTATTCTTTCTTGTCTATTTCACCCAGAAAATCAAGGGAAAGCCGTAATATGTGATTTTTACCTAAATTTCGGGACCTGGACAAAATCGAAAATTTTGCTGGATAGGGTTTTTCCAGCAACGAATCTATCTTTCATTTAGGATTTATACATTGTTCCACAAATGCCACATATCTTGCAACAAAGTTGCGCATGTTTTAGATCATCCGATTGTAGGTCTTTTGGTTCAACCCTTTTATTCTTTCTTGCCTATTTCACCCAGAAAATCAAGGGAAAGCCGTAATATGTGATTTTTACCTAAATTTCGGGACCTGGACAAAATCGAAAATTTTGCTGGATAGGGTTTCTTCAGCAACGAATCTATCTTTCATTTAGGATTTATACATTGTTCCACAAATGCCACATATCTTGCAACAAAGTTGCGCATGTTTTAGATCATCCGATTGTAGGTCTTTTAGTTCAACCCTTTTATTCTTTCTTGCCTATTTCACCCAGAAAATCAAGGGAAAGCCGTAATATGTGATTTTTACCTAAATTTCGGGACCTGGACAAAATCGAAAATTTTGCTGGATAGGGTTTCTTCAGCAACGAATCTATCTTTCATTTAGGTTTTATACATTGTTCCATAAATGCCACATATCTTGCAACAAAGTTGCCCATGTTTTAGATCATCCGATTGTAGGTCTTTTGTTTCAACCCTTTTATTCTTTCTTGTCTATTTCACCCAGAAAATCAAGGGAAAGCCGTAATATGTGATTTTTACCTAAATTTCGGGACCTGGACAAAATCGAAAATTTTGCTGGATAGGGTTTTTCCAGCAACGAATCTATCTTTCATTTAGGATTTATACATTGTTCCACAAATGCCACATATCTTGCAACAAAGTTGCGCATGTTTTAGATCATCCGATTGTAGGTCTTTTGTTTCAACCCTTTTATTCTTTCTTGTCTATTTCACCCAGAAAATCAAGGGAAAGCCGTAATATGTGATTTTTACCTAAATTTCGGGACCTGGACAAAATCGAAAATTTTGCTGGATAGGGTTTCTTCAGCAACGAATCTATCTTTCATTTAGGATTTATACATTGTTCCACAAATGCCACATATCTTGCAACAAAGTTGCGCATGTTTTAGATCATCCGATTGTAGGTCTTTTGTTTCAACCCTTTTATTCTTTCTTGTCTATTTCACCCAGAAAATCAAGGGAAAGCCGTAATATGTGATTTTTACCTAAATTTCGGGACCTGGACAAAATCGAAAATTTTGCTGGATAGGGTTTTTCCAGCAACGAATCTATCTTTCATTTAGGATTTATACATTGTTCCACAAATGCCACATATCTTGCAACAAAGTTGCGCATGTTTTAGATCATCCGATTGTAGGTCTTTTGTTTCAACCCTTTTATTCTTTCTTGTCTATTTCACCCAGAAAATCAAGGGAAAGCCGTAATATGTGATTTTTACCTAAATTTCGGGACCTGGACAAAATCGAAAATTTTGCTGGATAGGGTTTCTTCAGCAACGAATCTATCTTTCATTTAGGATTTATACATTGTTCCACAAATGCCACATATCTTGCAACAAAGTTGCGCATGTTTTAGATCATCCGATTGTAGGTCTTTTGTTTCAACCCTTTTATTCTTTCTTGTCTATTTCACCCAGAAAATCAAGGGAAAGCCGTAATATGTGATTTTTACCTAAATTTCGGGACCTGGACAAAATCGAAAATTTTGCTGGATAGGGTTTCTTCAGCAACGAATCTATCTTTCATTTAGGATTTATACATTGTTCCACAAATGCCACATATCTTGCAACAAAGTTGCGCATGTTTTAGATCATCCGATTGTAGGTCTTTTGGTTCAACCCTTTTATTCTTTCTTGCCTATTTCACCCAGAAAATCAAGGGAAAGCCGTAATATGTGATTTTTACCTAAATTTCGGGACCTGGACAAAATCGAAAATTTTGCTGGATAGGGTTTCTCCAGCAACGAATCTATCTTTCATTTACGTTTTATACATTGTTCCATAATTGCCACATATCTTGCAACAAAGTTGCGCATGTTTTAGATCATCCGATTGTAGGTCTTTTGGTTCAACCCTTTTATTCTTTCTTGCCTATTTCACCCAGAAAATCAAGGGAAAGCCGTAATATGTGATTTTTACCTAAATTTCGGGACCTGGACAAAATCGAAAATTTTGCTGGATAGGGTTTCTCCAGCAACGAATCTATCTTTCATTTACGTTTTATACATTGTTCCATAAATGCCACATATCTTGCAACAAAGTTGCCCATGTTTTAGATCATCCGATTGTAGGTCTTTTGGTTCAACCCTTTTATTCTTTCTTGCCTATTTCACCCATAAAATCAAGGGAAAGCCGTAATATGTGATTTTTACCTAAATTTCGGGACCTGGACAAAATCGAAAATTTTGCTGGATAGGGTTTCTCCAGCAACGAATCTATCATTCATTTACGTTTTATACATTGTTCCATAAATGCCACATATCTTGCAACAAAGTTGCCCATGTTTTAGATCATCCGATTGTAGGTCTTTTGGTTCAACCCTTTTATTCTTTCTTGCCTATTTCACCCAGAGAATCAAGGAAAAGCCGTAATATGTGATTTTTACCTAAATTTCGGGACCTGGACAAAATCGAAAATTTTGCTGGATAGGGTTTTTTAAGCACCGAATCTATCTTTCATTCACGTTTTATACATTGTTCCATAAATGCCACATATCTTGCAACAAAGTTGCCCATGTTTTAGATCATCCGATTGTAGGTCTTTTGGTTCAACCCTTTTATTCTTTCTTGCCTATTTCACCCAGAAAATCAAGGGAAAGCCGTAATATGTGATTTTTACCTAAATTTCGGGACCTGGACAAAATCGAAAATTTTGCTGGATAGGGTTTCTCCAGCAACGAATCTATCTTTCATTTACGTTTTATACATTGTTCCATAAATGCCACATATCTTGCAACAAAGTTGCCCATGTTTTAGATCATCCGATTGTAGGTCTTTTGGTTCAACCCTTTTATTCTTTCTTGCCTATTTCACCCAGAAAATCAAGGGAAAGCCGTAATATGTGATTTTTACTTAAATTTCGGGACCTGGACAAAATCGAAAATTTTGCTGGATAGGGTTTCTCCAGCAACGAATCTATCATTCATTTACGTTTTATACATTGTTCCATAAATGCCACATATCTTGCAACAAAGTTGCCCATGTTTTAGATCATCCGATTGTAGGTCTTTTGGTTCAACCCTTTTATTCTTTCTTGCCTATTTCACCCAGAAAATCAAGGCAAAGCCGTTATATGTGATTTTTACCTAAATTTCGGGACCTGGACAAAATCGAAAATTTTGCTGGATAGGGTTTCTCCAGCAACGAACGAATCTATCTTTCATTTACGTTTTATACATTGTTCCATAATTGCCACATATCTTGCAACAAAGTTGCCCATGTTTTAGATCATCCGATTGTAGGTCTTTTGGTTCAACCCTTTTATTCTTTCTTGCCTATTTCACCCAGAAAATCAAGGGAAAGCCGTAATATGTGATTTCGGGACCTGGACAAAATCGAAAATTTTGCTAGAGTCATTAAACATCATTAAATCTGAACTAGTTCGGATATTATAAGAAATAGCTTTTTCAAAAGTTATGGAGATGAGGATGAGAAAGAAACCAGAGTTCGTTTCCCTTGCAGATGTCCTTTTAGTGTCCGTATCAAAAAATGTACCCTAAGTCGTTGTGTAAAAGAAAAATCCGAGAGACTGTAGTGACAGGATGCTTACTCCCTATTAGTAATTATAATAAAATCAAGGACACATGATCAGCGTTTGCAGTCTCTTTCAAGATTGCTACAAGATTATTCTGGATTGTATTGGTATTGTTAATTTCTATCATTTTTTCTAAAGACTTTATCTGTAACGACCATAAAATGTTTCCCATTTCAGTGAGAAATGACAAGCAATAATCATTTAAATACCGATCCTTAAATAAACCAATGACCTTCGAATTTTTCCTCCCCTATACCTTGTGGTCTATAATCAAAGCGCCACCCTGTTATCCATTTTATCCATGAAGTAGAAATCATTAAGAATTGAAATCGACAAAATCAATCAAAGACATTACAGCGAATTCATCGGAGCCTGGGAGTGGAATGTGTAATTTGATTGGAAAAACCCCAAGCAGAACAAGAAGAAGGGGGAGAAGAGGAATCCTTTACAGGATTTTGACTCTAGAACAAGTAAAGCAAAAAAAGAAAAAAAAACAACCATATTGATGGTTTATGTTAGCATGAAGGCATACGAAGCATACGATACGAGTATGAGAGAGATAATGATATATGTATGTATAGGACTACAGCTTTGAATATATTTTCTTTAAATTTTCCATCCTCCTAATGGTGTGGGCGTAATGGATGTTATAGACTGCTAAACCGTCTTCCACCACAAATGAGAAGCATTTTTCATACGTAATCAATTTTTTTTTTCCTTTTTTTTTAAACAAATTGTGTTAACGTCCTCGTTGTCGTCTTCAACGATCCTTGACGATGCTGCACATAAGGATTTTGTTCATCTTATAAGTAAGCCAAATGAATACTTAATGCGATACGTAGTATTGCGATGGAGTTCCTCGAAAATTAAAGAGAAAAAAAGTTTTTTTTTTCAATTTTAACTCATTATCATTACCACAAGGCAGACTTAAGAGGATTTATTTGCGAAACACGAAAAATTGAATTTTTAACATACGACTTAGTCGGGGAATGGCTTTGTGGATTTTGATTATTCTAATTTGGGTTGTCCTTTGAAGGTTTTCGAATAATGAACGATGCAATGTATGAATATGTATACCTGTGTACTTTTCCAATACTAGTTACTATAGGAATGGAAAACCTTTCTCGTTTTACACAGAAAAGGTAATGGTGTGCTCATTTTGGTATAATTAATTAGTAGTCTCCAAATGCAGAATCCTTATTCCCCTTAATTTTGCTGATGAAGTTATAAAAGAAAAGGATCAAAAGACAACAATAGGAATTACGAGTAACCTTACATTACTTAGTGTATACTTATGAAGAGGTAGAACATAGAACATAATAGAATCCAGCATGTGGAAAATACTATAAAGATGCTACTTTTCGATGGTTAGTAGAGGATTAAATGTTCAAGTTCCAATAGTTATGTGAACAAAGGATATGTTAAAATCGTAATCGTAATCGCAACATATATTGCCGCAGGAGTTTCCTTTCGGCAGCAACGAGACTGAAAATTTCGAACAGAATGCCTAAGTTTCTTAAGAAACCAAATGGTATAGGGTCATCCAAAAATAAGTGTCATTTTAAATGTCAAGTCAATGTTAAATTGTGAACATTCAACCATCTTTCCGATGATTTTTAACATTCTCAAGCCCAAACCCTTGGACAATTCGAACCATACATGAAAATGGATATGTTGCTGGAGGTTACGAATCGTGAAACTCAAAGAGCAGCACATGCAGAAGCTTTTCTAATTCTCACCTACAAACCATCAAGGAACGGACACTGAGTGTTTCAAACAGAGGATCTTAACCAATTTAATTTAATACCAAAACTCGTGGTTTCACAAAACCAACCACCAAAGAGTTATTCAAGGACTCAAATTACAAATTATCAGTCGCTATAAAACCTAGTATATGTGTAGGAACGAAATAGAATTAAACCCACCACACAACAACCACGTCTGACAGTCTCTGAACTTAAGGTGAATTAGTATTTAAGAAACGATCAGTTGTAAGAATATCGTCGACACAAAAGCAGTCGCACTTCACTCGTGTAATAATCTTAAGTTTTCATTTTAATATTACTCATGTAATAATCGTGTATTCGAATTCTGATACATTCTATTTTCTTTGCATTTAATAAAGTTATTTTAAATTACGTTTGTTCATTTCTCAGATTGGGGTCCTTTAGCTACATATTTCTTGTATAGACCCACTAAAAATGAAAAGGAAACAGTTCATATCTTTCCTTGAGGTTCAGCATTCAAGAAGATATCCACCAAGATGTAATATCCCCTCATTCTAACACCTTCCACCTTGCATCGCATTGAAGCTAACTCTTTCAAATCTATTTTAGTTCAAGGATTCCTTCCTTTTATACTTTCAAAAGGAGAGGCAGGTAAAAGAAAATTCAACAATCACTCACGGAATCTTCAAGAAGAAAAATGTCTAAATATACCCAGAGTCTCCATACAACGTTGCCTTACTGTGTCAAGTCACTTATAACACCCTAACTTCTGACTCACTTTTCAAATTCATGACCATACCCATTGTTCCAAATCCGTATGACATTACCTATCACCAACTTGAGTCCACTACCACTCACCTCTCAGATTTAACACAGATGGCATAGCACACGGACCCAATTGTAAATCTCTAATTAGCCTCATATTGTAGTCATCACAATTTTTCCATGACGGGGAAAGACCAGAAAGTACCTCACCTAGAATCGTATTCTTCCGGCGCTCTGCTCCTGTAACACATTCCATATGCACATTGCACATTGCCAATTCGAATGCCTCCTCCGCTTTTCTAAATTGTTAAATATGAAAAATTCTTCTAGTTCTAAAAATAGGTAAAACAAAAAAAAAAAAAAATCTTTCTAATTGCTAGAAAAATCTCGCACATGCCTGAGAGAGTTCACATAACATGCACGATGTGTTCTGTGTAACAGAGAACACACTTTGAATGTAGGTCTTTTGTAGAACCCACTCACTCAGCACCTCCACTCGTGCCGCCACCTCTAGTCATGTGGAGAATGGAGCAGTCCTCTTGTTAGCTGACACGATTTCGAGGTAAGCTGTCGACCTTTCTGCATTCTACGGTGTTGTGCGCCTTGCTTTCCATCCTCAGAATAACCTCTAACGCCACGTTTGAATCCATCTGTCTGGGTAAAATAAAAAAATAAAAATCCCTTCAAAAACCGCTGATGATGGATTTTTATCTCTGTATGTGTGCATGTATGTAGTGGCGCATCCTTTGCCAGGATGCTGTTCGCATTCACAGTTGGTTAATGGAAAAGATGACAGAGCACGCTCTAATTGTATTGCACCCGAGATCCTGTGGCGCGTCCTTTTGCCGATGTCAGGGAGGCAGAAACTGAGTCTTCGTTTCGATTGAAGTTATGTTCCTTTTTCTTTTTTTTTTTGTGAGTAACCTTAATAGAAGATTAAGTTTCGTTTACTCAACATGCATAATAGCATACACAACGCAAAGAGGTGAAGACTAAGCATTTTCACATAAAGGACCTTTCTTTGTCAAAAAATGTTCGACAGATTAAAGTGGCGGACTTAAAGCTACACGAACCAAACTGCGACATTCGTAACCCATTAAGCACATGCCAAGAACGGCGAACGTGTCTGTAGACTATTATCCATTAAACCATTAAGAGCAATCAAAATGTGTAATTGGCTCCTTTGTCCTCTTCATAATTACCAAAGAGGGTTACCCTCGACGAAGGATGAGTACAATTGACCAACAAAAGGGAGAAAAACACGTCAGACTTCCATTGTGCATGTCATTATCCCGATTACTTGTTGAACGTGGATTAAGAGGAAATAATTCTGCCGCAAATTACATCCGATAATCAACAGCTCAAGGATACATTCGCTGGCGGTGACAGTATTTTTGGATAAACTCATCTAAATTCACCGCAGCCCTCGAACAAATTCACCGCAGCCTTGTTAAATTATTATTCAATTTCGCTTTTGATCTTTTGTTTTTGTTTTTCTTTATTCACTGCTGTCCGTTTTGTGTCTTCGATTTAAGGACATCTATGTCATTCGTTTGGTTTCAATTAATTGAATGGCTGTCATTCAAATATCAGATAACAAGTAAAATTCCGTGAAATCTATTCAGGTAAACCGGTGCAGACGATTTTGGTGTGTGATTTCTAATCATTTCCAGGGAATTTATTTCTGGTATCACACAAGGAAAGGATATGAATCTCAATTGGCAGTGACAGGAAGAATGGATTATGCACGCCTATTATGTTCAGTTGACTAGGACATATTAAGCATTTGTCGGGACATGGTTCTTATACATACATACACAGGTTGAGGGTACTTCAGTTCAGAATGTGCCAATCAACCTCAATCAATACAATGTCTCAGACTGATTGATCCTTTGCTGGCTGTCAACAGTTTCGTATTTCAAGTTCTGTGTGGGTTGATGTATGTACATATATGTCTGTGTCGTATTAGGGTTTCCATTCCATTGATCGTTAGTATTCCGTTCACCTGCAAGATATTGAAAGCAAATTCTCAAGGATAAGAGACAAATTGTGCGATGACAGATTTGGTTTTGCTGAATGAGAGAGTTGTGCAGTGATTCTCTTGGAAATGCAGGTCTTAGGTCTTAGGTCTCAGGTTGAAATAAGATTGGAATCTATGAGAGATTTCCAGGTCAAAACTCAACCACCCTTTTAAAGCATATGACAGTATTCATCGTCCTGTACTTCAAGACATCTTAGGGATCCTGATTCGGTTCTGTCGCAATGCATTTCGCACTTATTCTCAAGTCCAAAGTGGTTGAAACACAAACAAAGATGGCATTATTTGATTAGAGGAGAGCTCCATGTCCCAAACATCCAGTCACAGACTTCATAAATTTCATTATAAATGTAGACTCCGCAAAGGACATCCTAATGAAAATCGTACAAAAAATTACTCTAGCAAACCACAGGATGTTTGAAAGTCGCTATAGATGCCGAATGCTGCTCCACATTCAGAATCTATGTATGTCGTTGCCTTCTAGCGAAATGGTAGCTACCGCAAGAATGTATCAAGGTAAGGGCAGTAGTGAGACTAATTCCTGAGAGTATCTTCCATTCCAGAGGTACTAAAGGAGCGTTCGAAATAAAGTTATTTCGGATGTTTGCTTACTAAAAACTACATTGTACTTCTAATTCTTTGATTTCGTCGCGAGGTGTACACCACACCAGCCTCAAATGTTCAACGTAGTAGCATTCACAACCTTTTGTACTACTCCATGCTTTTGTATGTATGCATATCCTTGTCACCTCTATGAAAATGTTCAATTCATATTCATCGAAAACCCATCAAACATAAATGCATTTTCACAGATAAGCTTCGATGCTTCGAAAATGAATTCCTCAAACTCATGATATGAAACCTTCATGCAAGAATAGGTAACAACAAAAGAGATTCCTTATGAGCTTCAATTTTCAGTAAAACATCATCTAACTGTCATAGTTGTTAGGTCTCCATAGTTGCATCAAAAGATAAAAAAAAATCATCTAGACACAATACAAGGAAATCCATCTTTCCATATCCATATCTTTGGCTTGACAATCAAAAACTCCTTCCTCCTGTACAGGATAGGAATTGCTATTGAATTCATGTATTTAAGGGGAGAAGGATAAGTTTTCCAGTTTTTCGAGGAATTTTAATGAAATTCTCTTCGATGAGATTTCCCGTAAAGGAATTTATTACAAATTCTAAGGACAAATTGCCAGGATTTAAGTACATTCAATAGAAATGTAAAATTAATTACCACAGAGTTGCTGAATAATTTTGATTTAATTAATTTGGAATAACCCGACAATGCTTAGGATACTGAGATCACATCCTAAGAATGTAATGCGAAACCAAGTCCTTAATATTCAAACTCTGAGTGTCCTTAAAAATGACGGGCTTCGATTAAACCCACGTATCTCCTGAAAACACTCATTAACACAACCATTTCATCGCTAGGATTAAACAACCCTGAACATGTCGTAAACGTAAATATTATTTGCACATCTTCTCCCGAGTATCCTTTCTAATATGCGGTTAGGGAACTTTTATAGTGGCACCTGCTCGTCCCATCACCAAAGTGATGATGAAAAGTGAATAATCCAATTCCTAGAGAAGGTCTCGCTTCATGGTTGAGAGCAATGACTTTCGAAGTCCATTACGAGATTTCGTCCTAACATCGTTGACAAAAAGTTTCACACTCAAAAGCAGCATACAGTCCTTTTCCATAATTGAATGATTTTTGAAGAAATAAAAAAATCCATTTAACAATTATTTTGTGCTCGTTTTCGATTTGAGTTCGAAAGGACGAGTACCCGCCTCATTAATAACTAATTATATAAACCTCACAGTGTAGAGAAGTAATTATTTGCACAAGTCCTGTGTGGTGAAATGGATTTCACTTAAGGATTTTATCAACCGAAAGGGCTATAAATGTCAAAATTAATGACTCGGGACCAGATGGGTCTTTGGATAAAGTTTGTTTCAATATTTTATGGTTGGATGGTTGGGTAAAGTTTATTTGTCTTCGATTTTAAATGTAAAGGACTCTTTGGCAAGTTATGAGACGAGTGCTCTTAATGACTTTGTTTAAAATAAAATATGGTCGGTAAGAGCAAGGAGTAGGCTGTTGAATGTGGAAAGGAAAACAGACTTTTTAATAAGCATTTACAATTTTTTTTTTTCTTTTTTCAGTCATGGTTTATTATTATTTGTTTGGGATTTAGCATTGTACGTTTTCTATCAGTTTGAGGCTTACAGCGAATAAAGAATAATGTCCTTGAGAATACATTGAAATTCCATCACTTTCGCATTGTTGCACTTGGATGCAACATGGTCTCAAAACCGACCATGACCTATGTACAAACTTACCTCAGTTTAATATTTAATGGACAGTATGTAGTATCAAAGGACTCTATGATTTTAGACGGTGTGGCTAAGGATTTCAATATGGCGTCTGACGCATAGAATTTCATCGAGAAATAGAATCTAGTCATATTTTCACGAATGGCTCCGAAATCGAACAAAGGGTGCGGAGTTGGCAAAATTTTCGTGGAATATGTGAATCTGTTTTAGAAGTCTTCCTGCATCCTTGGACAGGGAATACAGAATCGGGTTTCTAAAGCTAAAAATATGTGTGCCATTAGGCATCTATAGGGCACATGCCCCACTGACTGCAAGAGTCTAATCTGTCTTACTGATGGATCGAAGATGAAATCTGGAGTTGAAGCTGGCGTCTTTGGACCACGTCCCAATCGATCGGCTGCCTTCTATGTGCACACACCGCTATCAAAGGAGCTGCAAAGAAGCTGAAGGGAGTATGATGAAAGAGTTTTATGAGCTTCTAGACAGAGCCTATGAACAGCCTCCATGTCACAATATCAGACACCAGCATCCGACTTACTGACTTTGCGTTAATTCATATCGTAATACGGTGATAAGTAGCACTACTTTACCTCATAAGGTATACCACACATCAACCTGACTATCCCTAGATAGTAGAACCTCCAACCGAATGGACCAAGTGCTTATTCATACAAGACACGCATCAAACATTTTGGATGTGCGCACCTTCAAGGAACCATATGTCGACTTGAAGGTCGCAAACTTAAGAGCTCGACTATAAAATGAGAAGAAATTTCGGTTTAACCTGAGAAGGAAATTCGATGTCAAGCGCATAAGCACACCAGTAGGAGCCAGAGACTTCAGAGAGCGGCTAACCTACAATCATGAACAACCAGTGGCTCCAGTAGCGCATCATCATCAAGGAGGTAGCCGAAACCACCATTGGTTATAAAATACCCCCGAAGAAAAATTGTGGTATGATGATGATGCACTCGTCGTAAAAAGCTAGAAGGCTGTATGAAAGAAAAGACCATAGCATAGAATAAAGAAATTCTTAAAAGCACAAGGACATAGAGGAGTCTCGTAATATAAAGCTTAGGAATTTCTATAAGAAAGCCAAGTAAGCAGGCTTCCATCCCAAAACACAGGAACAGGGAACTGGAGATGTAGTTAAAGAGCTTTTAACATCGACATCAAAACTGACTCCGCAAGATGTTAACTCACATCCAGTCGTTAAAGTAGTTCTGTCCCCCAGTAAGAAGCTAAAGAAGAACAGATCCATCGGACCAAATAGCTTTTCGTCTCCTAGAAGATCCTGTCTAGAGTTTTGTGTGAACATTTTAATCCTTTCTGCACCACATTTATTGGCAAGTACCAATGTGATTTTCGACCCAGCCAATGGACTAAATTTTCACGCAAAAACAAATCAGAAGATACCACTAAATTTAAAGTCGGAACACATCTTCTGTTTATCGACTTCAAGGCCGCATATGAAAACATTCATTGGTTGGAGCTCTACAAAAAGTTGACGGGTGGCAGCTGAGCAGTTCCACATCGGAACTTTACCTCAAATGCTATTTTTTCAGTTTAGTGCAGGAGAAGACGACACAAGGCTGGTGTCAACACATAAGGTTTAACTTTCGTCACTCAATGCAGCTACTGCGAAAAGCAGATAACATCGACAAACGAAACTAAGGCAGGACACATACATATGTATATTGATCAACGAGGATAAAACCAAATATTTGCTGAGAACAAATAAACAGACCTCGGAGTAAATGTTAACTCTACGAACGGCACCTTAGTGAAGAAACTGCTGCTGCATTGGTTTCCAATACAAACTTGACACAAACTCGGCACAAACTTTAAATGGGTCTCCCGGTAAACGACTACTGCAGAATCTGCATGGATGAGGAAGAGGAAGAGATTATTCTTCACCTCCTATGCACCTGCCAAGCTGTCTCAACTCGAAAGAAACTGTATCTAGGAGAATACTTCTTTGACAACCTTGGCAAACTAGCTAACCTAAGCATTAGCCACCTCCAGCGCTTTATAATAAGCTCATCCTGTTTGGGGACACAAGATCCTGTGGTATCACAATGGGTCTATTCTGCCCTAAGTGTAACTGCACTTGCTTCAACCTGCCAATTGAACTTAACCTAACCTAGTACGTTTAGGCAACATAAGGCTGAGTCAGCTACTAAGACGTATATCTTTACTTAAGTGATTCCTACTACAGAGTCAATCACACACCACCCATCTACCTATTTACATACACTGGTATCCACAAAGAATGTACCTATATTCAAACCGCTAAATACACAAAGTATGTTGTCCTGTGAGAAGATAATAGTAGAGTCCAGAGAAAAGCGAGCATGGCACATCATATTAATGTGAAAAACAATCATGCCTTCATAAACCTGTCAGTGTCCTGTTATCGAATGAAAGCACCAAAATTATTTCAATTTCACTCTCTGAATGATACGTATTATGACTGACTGACTTACCTTCATTTACATTCACATCTGGCGTCAAGGTAGAAAAGACCATTTTTCATGTCGGGATAAACAAATCTTTCCATCCCCCTAAACAAATCAATCAATCAAAGGAGAGTTTGAAAAGAAAAGGAAAATTAGATGAATATCAAATCGCCTTCATTTGAAAAGAAAATAAATTTAACCCCACTCCTCTACCCACAATCCCATTCAATGGATCCTACCTTAAACGAGGTCATATGGCACAATTGTTTCCAATAAACCGTACGTAGGTATAGCACATGTTTGAAAGTTCATTCGCCTGCGGCTACCCCTATTGCCATTCCCATAACTGATACCAACAATTCGCTGAGTGTTTATTCTACACCCCCACCAATGTCGTGTTTATATTTAAAGTTCAAGGACCTCTTGCACCTATCATCTGATGAGATCTAATAAAATAGAATGAATACGCAAAATTTCCAATTCTAAGGACTTGTCAATTTTCTACCAAATGTTTCGCCAATACAATGTTAAGTAACAAGTTTAAGGATTCCAGACAAAATGAATAAACACGATGACAAAGACGATAAACACAATTCAATGGAATTTTATAAAATACGAGTACCTGAGCTGGTGTAACAAAAACAAACAAAAATATAGCTCCTGAGCTTAGTATCATAGTTTTGGGTCTCCAAGACATAGGAAGGCCTTCTACACAAGCGTAGCCTTCTAAAAATAATCAGCCATTCACCCGAACAAAGAATAGAAGTGAAAAAGGTTGAAATTTGTTGCTCCCTTGGGTGTGCGGTGTCGATGGGTTAAGAATGGTTAAATTTTGGTTACGAGAAGAACAAAAACATTCAAAGGATATACTTACATATGATGGGGGTTTGAGAGAAGAATTCGCTTTTGTTTTTTCTCTTGTTCTACAGCTATTATGTGGGAATAACTTTGTTTAAGTTTCTGTCATATGCTTCGAGGGGGTTGTAGAGGAATGATTGAAAAGTCTTTAAGGACGATTTTCTCCCATGCCACGATCAAAATGTCTACTTTGAACAGCTTGTTGATTCGTATTTGTGTTCTAAAGTGTCTTTATTTGTCAAGCAGTTCCATGCCTTAAACTTTTGTCTGGCACTTTCAAATGAACTTTTTACTGTGTATCAAGGACCCTAATCTTATTGAGTGACAACACTTCACCTCCGTAATAGTGATTACAGAATTAAAGCACTAAAATCAAGAAGTAATATCGCGTTCAACATCAAAGAAATAATATCTCAAGACAAGACAAACATTTGTTTCGCACAAGATTACGTCATTCGTCTTTGGCACTTAGAAGGAAACCATTCAACCATTGTTACTCGTTTCGGGTGAGGGGACAAGACCACCTTTTTTGTTTTAAACGAAATTAATTTGAAATGTTTTGAATTTTTAATTTTGTTCATTGGTAAACACTGACACAGCCATATCCTTCGCCGGGGAATTTAATGAGTTTGCCCCGAAGTTAATGACTTTTTTGCGGTAACCATCTATTACTCGAAAGAAAATTAATGAATTCCTGGGAGTTTCCACATGTACACAATGCAAAGTTTCCGTTTAATTAGAATGTATTTTGTTTAGTGCGTATTGTGGTAGGTCTTTCGACTGGTTTATGGAGTTTAATGTAACGTTTAGGCTCGAGATGATAAGACTTTCGTCTTCTGAGTAATTTAAGCACTAATTACGAGTATAATATCTGTTACGTTGTACAAGTCTTTGTTTACTGCATACATACTATAAATTCCAATATATCCCGACATGATTGTCTGCGTTGAGGTTAACTTAATCTCTATTTAGTAGTTGTAGATATGAAGAGATACTTATGTTTAGATCGTTGGAGAAGACACCTCCTGCTACTCTCGATTTTTTTTGGATCCGTCCGTAAAGAAACATATGGGTTCCGTATTTTGAAGCGACAGAGTCTTCTCCCAATCCTTTGAGTGTTTCGAAGTTCTTGTCAAACAGCAGTTGTGGATGTATGTAGTCGATATTTTGCGAAAGGAGTTCAAAATCACTAAGAATAAGGGATCTGCTCTGTACTTAGACTTAGACCACTGAGATATAACCACATCCAAACGAGTGGTTGCACAAGTTGCCACATGTCTACTACAGATATCTAAAGTTGACGAGCGAAGTGGTTGTTGGGGTAGTTCTTATTGACCCGCTGTTAGGGTAGTTCTTAGTCATCCACTGATGCATAGGCAAAAGACGAGCTTTGTACTCGGCTAAGATGAAGTAGGGGGCAGGATAATTACACCATAATTACTACAGAATTTAAACTGAGTCTGCATTCTTTAGTCCATTGATAGAATTGAGCAGAAGGTCGCAGAGCATATTGATGGATTTACCCGAAACAACTATAGCAACGTCATCCGCGTAGAGAGCACCTCGCCTTGTAGAGAACCCTTACTTACGAATCTTCAAACTACTTCAAGCATTGAGTTGATAACCCTGTTTCTTAACAGTTGTTAACCACGGCATAGAAATTTTTCAATGATACGTAAAAACAAGTGCAGAGCCCTTTTTTCAGCAATTTCAGAAGAAATGATTATAGACTTAAGGGTCCGATATCTTTGCGATTAACATGCAAGCTTACCTGCCTTTGCCTTAAAACCAAGATGTTGAACTCCGTCCATTTTGGCTCCATTATGGGTCCATTACAGCTAGTATTTCTTGTGCACTGACTTTTGTTTAATGTAGTAGCCCGCTGTTCTCATCGCAGGAATCATCAGTTTTTTGAGCCCGAAGACTGTGTTGATCTATTTTCCTCTTGTAATACGACTTAGAGCTTCCATATGCATATTCTTCATTATAGACTAAGTAGGTTTCCGATACACTTCCTCAACAATGTTTCAACATAAGATTTATTAGTTCTTGGTCAATCGATAGTACAAGATGGTGTTTGCACACACCTTTTCGTGTTACTCCATCTTTCCTGACATGGTTGTAGAATTTTTTGTTTTACCTAGTGGGGATTACATGACACTTGTCTAGCTTTACTGTATTGGTCTTGTTCTTCCAAGGTTAAAAAATCTATGAGAAGTTTCACGGGATTGCACAATCAGTGCATAGAGTTTGAAAGTTAGCGTCAACCCCAACCGTAGCACAATAGGATCAGCCACCATTTATCCCGAGGTCAACCATCGTTTTGCACAATTTTGCCAACGCTGTTCCCACTTTTGCAGTTTTTTAACATCCTTCTTTAAGGCGAATTACAACAACATCAAGATCACTGTTGTATATAAATTTTACTACTGCGACTTCTTGAGGTAGTGAGAGGCATAGCAGAGGATCACAAAACACTGGCCTCAGAACCGAGCCTTGTGGTACTCCTTATGTTACGCTGTATTCCTTCTGCCTGTCCTCAGTTTCATACACCAATATTCTACAGCTAAAGTAATTATTGTTTATTTCCGCGATGTCCATGGAAAATTCTATACTACGAAGCAGTTTCATGATGTGTTTCCAACCCACCGACTTAAGAGCGTTCTTGAGCCGAGTGTTGTTGCCATGGTTTGCTTTTCTACCACCACGTTTATCAATGTTTAGCGTCTACTGAAGAGAGTGCTTTTCGGAAGCTCTTTTGAAGATCAATATCCCTAATTCATCCACCGCTGACTGTTTCCTATCGCAGATAATACGATCCCAGTTCATTGCGAGCTTATTTCCCTTTGGAAGCAGCACAAGTCTCTGGCTTAATTTATACACATCAAAGAATATCTCTACTCGAGATAGGATGCCATTTAGTTCAGACATAACCTTCAGGTATCTACCGCGCTAGTTCAATCATCGTGTAATGATTCTGCTCAGTAGTGATGTAGTCTATCAAGTTCAACCAAGATATGGCTCCTGTTTCAATCCAGTTTTATTTATAGAAGCCCCAATATAGACAGCTTCAACTTGTAATAAGTTTAATGCGCTGTCTGACTCCTTCACAAGGATTGTTTCTATTTATCCTCGTACTGAGATCGTTATTGCAGGCGATTTTAATACACAATTTTGCTTGGCTTCGACATTCTGAACAGTCAACACCGAAAGGAAGATATGATGAGATCTTCTGAGGTAAATAATTTCACCCAGCTTATGAACGAACCTATACGGCTACCCGACAGTGACAGTCACACCGCCAACACTCTCGACTTGTTCCTTAGCTCCCGGCCGACAAATACACCATAAATGTATTATCGCCTCTACCTAGGTTCGTCAGATCACTGTGTCATATCGGCTAATACGTACCTTAACCACACAGTTAAAGAAAAGGCTCCTAAAAGATTAGTTTGGCGGTACGAGAAAGTCAACTTGGACGGCATGAACAGCGTTTTTAAGAGGTTTAACTGGTTGCTCTGTTTTCTCAAATACGACGTGGATGTCGCTGCCGATACGATTACAAACACAATCCTCCTCAGCATGAAGTATAATTAAAAGGGGTATAAACAACAGAGTGGAATTTAATGCTTCAAAACCCCAATGCTGTCAGTTGTTGCTGAAGCGTAACTTAAACATTTTTGCCATTATCAATGAATGGCATTTGCATTGTCGAAACCGAAAAACTTTCCATCAAAAAACGGTATGATTGATAGCACTACAGAGAGGGTTCATTGTCTACTTGACTATCATAGAAGTTGTCTATTATACCATAGAAGATCTACTATCGTTGAATGCGTTCTTTCATCAAGGAAACTGGAGTTAGTAGATCCACAAACGTTGCAGTGCAACTGCATTCCTGCAACATATCCAACTATTTTTTGCTGATACAACACTGAAACTCGTAAAGCTAAAAAATCAATAGGTTTTGGGAGTCATACTAACCCATTGAACTGAAATGCTATTACATTCGTTCACCTGAAAGGAACTGCATCGATTTGAATCCAATTCCTTTGCAATTTTCCACAAATCAAGTGAACAACAAAAATAAAACCTAAAACCTCCCATCATCAACGTCTTACCATGTTCAATTTCAATTTAAAAAAATCCATCCATAGGTTCACAAAAAAGAAACAAACTCAATACAAATCGGAAACAACCACGTTCATCAATCGTACCAAGCACAGAGCACTCTATGTTACTCCGCAAGGACTCGAATCAACCGTTCTCCATCATACGTTAAACATCCCCGACTTCTAAGTCTAGTGACATCTGCCAGGAGAACAGAACGTTTCTCTCTTTGTACATCTCATCTGCTGATTGGCAATCCTGTTATTGCTGAAAGAAAAATTCTTCCAACTTAATAGAGCTTTGTCAAGACCAAAGCATTACTCCTCCACGCCAAAGCCCATGAATGGAAAGATGTTGTTATCGTTGACGTTGTCGTTGTCCCATTTTATTAATATAAATCACAATAGATTACCCGTCTGAGATAACAGTGAGTTCTTCAACGGAAACAAATAATAATAAAAAAAAAAACAAATCATCTTCATTTCCACGAACAAGAAAAACTAATTTAAGCCTCGTAATCAAATTTCATAATGCATTCACCTAAACTCTAGGATTGATGTTCGCCCACCTTCGTCATCCTTCGGAGTGATAAATGCGAACTCGCGAATTGTCAGGTATCTTTACAACAACTTTATCATTCCGATGGTTGTTCTTATTTAATATACCGCAAACGTGTTAATGGAATGGTGGACACAGTAAGAGTTACAAGGCAGGATTTGTAAGGAACAAAAAATTGGAAACGATTAATTAAACAGACTAATGCAATCTCCAGCTTTGGCAGAAATTTATGTAAAAAATTTTCAAATTATTAATTCTTCATGAATTTTTCGCTTGAAACTTCCTTTTCATAGTTTGCTCCAGCTGCGGACGTTGATCCTTAATCCATTAAACGCAAACTCTTTACTTAGTTTTGCCAAACTGCCAAAGGCTAAAGAGGGTGTATTCAATTTTCCAATAAAGAGTACAACAAACGATACGATTTCATTAAAAGATAATTTAATAAATTCCGACCTAAGAATGGAATAAGGAGGACCAAATATATAATATTCCCTGTTTTATAAGTAGTGCACGATGGTTACCTTCCTGGATATACTTAGAAGACGCCTTTAACAATGTCAATACATCAGTGATAGCAGATACACTATCAGATCTGAAGGTCGACAACTCACTTTGCGAATTCATTAATCTACTGCTAAATGTGGTCGAATTATCAATTCCAAACTGGGTGGAACGTCTACTAGAATATCTGTCAGTAGAGGCACTCTGCAAGTATGTGTACTATCTCCTCTTCTTTTTAATTTCGTGGTTAATGAACTATTGATAATAATAGAAGGCGAAGGATGCACAGCCTTCGGTTAAGCACTTAAATACTCTAAAAGACCTTCTACAAACCCCCATAAAGCTGAACTAATACTCTTCTCCAGAAAATATAAAATTCAGTTAGCCGACCCTCCTTCTCTCAGTGGTATGAGTTTAACTTTCTCTGACAAACCAAAATATTTGGGTCATACCCTGGATAGGAAGCTAAGCTGGAAACCAAACAATCAAGAAAGACTCAAGACAGTCACAGTAGCACTTATTTCCTGTAAAGCGGCTTTTGGAAACATTAGGATGGGGTCTACAACCTCGAATAACTCACTGGCTTTACATCTCGGGCATTAGACCGATACTCACATAAGGGGTGATTGTTTGCTATAAACCGCGACTATCTATGTTAGGTCCAGTATACAGCTTGTCTGTGCATAAACGGTGCTCTACGCATAACTCCCTCTGCGGGACTGAACATTATGTTTCACCTGATACCTCAGGATATATTTAGCAAGCAAATGCCACCTAGTGGAACCATTTCTTTGAAGCTACCCTACAGTGGTCAAGAAAAGAATTTGGCTTCACCTCCATTCTGAATAACCTCAAAATCTTTTCTGAAAACACGGACTACACCACCCCACGTCTAAATTTTGATAAGCACTTCGTCGTCAACATCCCTTCCAGATCAATCTGGTATGAAGAAGCACTTGTAGTAGATGACTCGATTCACTTCTACAGTGACGGCTCAAAAACCAAAGATGAAGATGGTGACATTCCAGGGAACTGTAAGGGCGATGAACTCGCCGGAATAGGAACAACTTTAGCAATTTTACCGAATAAAGACACCGTAGGTATACCAATCGTTACTTGCGAACTAAAATTCAAGCTGGATGCTATCGAGAGAACACATCTTAGGTGGACAAGACCAACATGTCTAGTGACAATACAAATTTGGCCAAAGCTGGATTTAAACCGCTCCATGAATTTGATTTTTCTCAACAAGTTGCATATTGGCACTACAATAGGTGCTACTACTGGACACTGTCTAATAGACAATCATGCACAAGGCTGGATTCATGTAGAATCTACATGAATGAAGAAAATAATGAAACCATTCATCAACTTCTTCAAATACACTGCAAGATATTTTATACAGAAAAATCATTTACAATCAATTCTTAATACCCTGTCTTTCCGAACAGACTGCATTACAATCAAGCACTCGGACAGAACAAATGAAAACCATCACAACTACAAGGTGATTCATCTCTCAACCTCAACACCCTACCACAAAGCAAACATAAACTCACCAGAGCGTGTAATATTAGTTTGGTATCCCAGTTTTGTCCTTCTGTTGGTCCAAAACCACTTCAGTGGCCAGCACAACCATAATAACATTGGTATTCGTCATTGTCCACCAGGGCATTCGATAAATTATTTTCAATTTCTGTTTTCCAAGAAAACTCACCAAGGATAGTCCTCCTCGAGGACTCGCTCCCACACTGTAGGTACGTATATTTTTCCCTTGGACTGTTGGAACATACATACATACACATGTATGTACTTTTGTATTGAAATTAAAAATGCATGAAGGACATTCTCGCAGAAGTTCCTCTCTGAATGGAGAATCCTGAATGGTCCAACACTATTACTGAAATAGAATAGATACCGAGCGACACGCATGAAAAGCAAGAGTTTGCCATTTTTAATTTAGCAAAAAAGTGACTTTGTTGCTCCTGTATCGGTAGAGAGTGTCCTTTTAGCAAACTGTGATGATTACGTCCCACAGGACTGAAATATATATACTAGTATCCATACCATCCAAGTGAGGAGTGGATTTTAGTGAACAATTTATAAAGATAGCAAGAAACATACCAAATAGAACACGCACTCATCGGAATACAAACACTCTCAAGGATACACAACAGGTTGTTCGTTAGAGTGGATAATGTCAGTAAAGTGTGCTATCGGTAGTGTACAGACATTTGGAATTCTACAGACTTTATGTGGCACTGGAAGCTACATTTATCAGAGATGAAATAGATGAATGGAATATTTACGTACAAGGACTTGAAATTTAGTTACCACCGATGCTGACATTGTTGGCGGTTCCTTGTTATTCGTTGACGTCAAAGTGTGGGGATATATCGAAGACAACTCTGATAGTATTGGACAGAATGTGGGAATTTGGATTCACACGAGTGGTGTGTGGCATTTTGTAAATCTCAATGCTGTTATTATTCCAAATCATATACATACACACATGTTTTTCTATTAAGGATTCCAGGATGAAAATACCAAGAATATTTATATGCCACGTGTTAACATGTCTGTTTGGATGACAAAGAAAGGACGTTTGTATAATATTCACATTCATGACGACAATTTAGAATAAACTGGTATGGGGATTTAGTTGAACAAGATGGATTTGTATCTTTCATGCAGGGCATGTAAATTGAATTATTGTTCTCACAAAGAGTCCGACTAGTGCGAGATACGAGTACGTACATGACAGCAGAATATGTAATATTTCGATTTGCAAGGACTAACGGGCAAGATCGAGTCTAGACATGAGGGACTGTAATTCAATTTGGTTTTATGTTTAATGGGAAATTTCTTTCAACATATGTAAACGAGAGAGAGCATATGCTTTAGAAATGGATGTATCTATATATTTTAAAAAATATTCTTTTAAATTCCATGAAAGAGGTTATACGTGCAATCCGTTTATATTGACTACCACGATGAACTGAAGAGAAACTTGGAACTAAAGAAACATCCTTAGGTAACTACATCCTGGTACCTACAAAGGGTTTTATGATGAGTCTTCTATAGTGAATTGGTTCAATAGACTTCTGCCAAAATTTTGTTTACACATATGTATATGTATGTCAAATCCAATATAATTTTAATTGAAATGAGATAAGAGATGAGGAGTGAGATAAATAATAAAAATAAAGAGACTGCTACAGCAGTATAATTTCTTTACTATCTTTGAGTCTCAGTATTAGGGAGTAACATTTTGTACTCGATTTTTTGACAGTCCCCCACTTTTTGGTGAATTTCTTAACCCATACGGACGACGCATGTATTCACATCGCTTTTTAAAGGTCATTTTGCATCCAAAATCTACTCCAGCTTTCCAAGCGTACTCACACCTTTTGCGCGACATATCTGCCATTTAACAATTTTTGTTGCATAGTGAACGATATGCCCCAAACCTAGACACCTAAATGAAAAAAATCCATCAGTAACTTGCTATTGTGTGAAAGCTTCTTTCTGCTCCCGAATTTCGTTACACCGACTTTTCCGAATTATACGACGTTACAAAGTTCATTAAATTTTCAAGTTAACGCACTCACTTAGTAGACAGTTTGTCTCCCACAGGAGATCGGTAGCGGGCTATTGATTGAGTGACTCCGGATAATCAAGATCACTTCTTCCTCCTAACTAGGATTACTACTGCTTGCCACGATACTAGCTATAGCTTTGGTAGCCGCATATCATAGATACTATTTGAATGTTGGTCTTCTATCTACCATCCCGCCAAGGGTCTACCTAATGCTGATGATAGCTAGATGCTGCTGATTTCACATTTAAGAAATTCTTCGATAAGTTTAGGTACCAAGAAAAGAACAATGTTGTCAGAGAGGTAGATGATACTTATCATTGTCCATTACGTTCTACAATGGAGGACCTAAAACTGAACTTTGTAGAACCCCACCTGTGATGTTTTATTATTTTCCCCACCTTCACGGTTCTAGAATAGGCCACAGTTTTCAAACTTCGTCTAACAGGGTTTTGTGTAAAAAAAATGAAGATATTGTCACTTTCCAAATGTTTGCGAAGAGTTATTTGTTGGCTCTGCTGACGATTTTAGTATTAAATCGGCGGAAATGATCAGAGAACCATTTTTGAATTCAGTTACTATCGATGGATATATTCAGAACTAAAGTAACGTTCAATATGAAGTTCAAGGATAATCTTCCACAAGTAAGCAATAGAGATTTAAGCCCGTTCTTTCATGTTCCCTTTGTTGGTATAGTATGAGAAGTGTAATCTGTTGGAAATAAAATGAATCCACTCGGAATCCTTAGAGTCTTTTACGGACGAGTATCTCGAAATCTCTCGCTCGTTTGTCCAATTTGGCATGAAGATGGCAATGTCCAACTCTAGATACATCCAATAATGCTGCTGGTTGAGCTTTTCAAACCAGTTGGAGAAGATAAAGCAACTTATTTCTACAAATTGAACAGATGGGTGTATGGCTGTTGAATCGAATCTCAGCATTGCAAACGCATCACTCTCCTTAATATTGTTTAAAAGATTTGTTTCTGCCATATTGTGTGAACGCCTGAGATTCTTTGTCAATAACCTGAGCCCACATCAGTTTAGTTTTAAGCCAGGACAGTATATGGTTAACCAAACTTTCAAACTTCAGCAGATCGTGGAGAGAACTCAAGATGTCCAAATCGATACTGACCACCTGTTTTGGGAAAAAATGAAAGGGTAAACGAATGCTGTGTGAACCAAAGTCGCGGAACCTTTTTATTTGAAACCAGCTTGACAAGACTATGCATATCTTCGAAAAAGTACTCGTTATGAGTGTTCCTTCTTAATGTCAATATGAATGACAATGAAATCTTGGTTTTCAAAAGGTTTCTCAATGAATCCTGCCAACCATTTTCTACGGATTTATCGTTACGCTATCCATGTTCAGATAACGATAAGAGTCAACATTTTACATAGATGTATGAGAATTTTTACTGTCTTTCGATATGAAGACAACTTTGACTTTTCGCCAGGATCTAGGAGTGTAACCACAGCTTAAATGTGCTCAGTGCCTTAAAAAATCGAAAATATCGAATTTTTTATCTACACTCTGCTATCAAAGAAGCGGGGGCCCATCAGAAGATCTAAGGTTACCTTGCTGGATATGGTACACATTTCATCTGGTGTTTTATAGTAACTAAGAATATTCGGAGACACTTTATCTGAGAGGACTCACTCGTTCTTTCTGTATTTTCTCAGTAAAGATGTCATGAATCATCTGACTCACTTTCTCAAATCTTACTTAAATCTCCTAAGACTACACTGTGCAGGGCCCGAGTAGGTCTCTATAATTATTTTCTTCAAATTGTTAGGTGAACTTCTAAAAACGAACTAAAAAGTTGACTCTAAATCGAACGGAAATATCCGCCTTGTGGATGAAATTAAGTTTAGCACCAGGTCGCACTGCACCGACCTTCATATTTGCTGACTCGTTAAATGCAATGGAAACCCTGATCTTTACTCATCTGAGCCACAAGGCATAGAGTCTGTTGAGAAAACTTGAACCTAGGAGGTGGGATAATAGTCAGCACATGAAACTCAGCAGTTAACCCAAACAATTTTGCGAACCACATTGTCAAAACCTCTCGACCACCATCGTACAAGCGATACCCATCAGATCCTAGCTAGTTACATCAGCGTTTTCAAGGCGCATTCTTCTCTTTATGGAGACAGCTTCTGAAGAGTATACAATGTTGTGCAGATACTAACGATGCTAAGAGCGATATGGAGAAGCTGATCGACGGACTACCGCAATGATTACTACTTGCATCCACGCTATTCATCTTATACATCTACGATATGCCTGGATTGAAAGGGTCTCAAACCAAGCTCTTCCTAGCAATCGGTCGTATCATGAAAACTGACTTCCTTGTCCTCGTCCTGAACACATTCTTAATAGAACAGCAAGGTTTGCTGCTTTCATCTAAGTCTTAACTAGTGTGCCATAAATGGAGTAACGCTGTCACCATGACATTGGCAGTCTGATCTCTTTCTTTCTGAATCTCTGCATCAAAGAGCCCTTTATTTCCCTATGCTACAAAGGGTAATAAGGATATGAAGCTATTGAGCTCTTCTTTTTGTATGAGTGTTGCTTTTTAAAGTGATAACATCTGCTGGTAGTGGTGCAGAGTACAAAAGTTGGTGTAACAAAATTCGGTAGCAGTTTAAAACCTTAGTGCAGCAGGACTTTACTGATGTATTTCGTTCATTTAGGTATCAACGTTTGAAGTATATTATCCTCTACATGACTAGGTATATCGAGTAGGTAAAATCTTGTACATAAAGGAAGGCGGATGTGCATTATTGGCTGGACTAGACTTCGGGAGGATAGTTAACTTTGAAACAATGTTGAAACTTCACGAGTTGCCCAATTTTGATATAGTAAACAACATTCCTTTGACAATTAAATCTTTATTCTCAGACAAACGTCTGAAGTCTGAGTATCGTTATTGTGAGCATGTAACTACATATTAATCCTAAATTATCGTTACATCGGCCGATTCACCCGATTCAAAATCGATGCAACATACTCAAACCGATAGAGCAGGTCAAGTATCTCCACTATAAGTAATGATAAATGAACTAGAAATTGCAAAAAACGCCAGAAAGCCAATAACGAAGAGATCCCTTATTAGGATATAAGTGACTTTTTGCTAATTATTCCGAAGGTAGTAATTCAATGGATTTGAATTTTTTACATAAAAATCTTCCTATCACTTATACTCAATTGGCTATAAGATTTAAGATGTTGTTTCTTCAGAGGACCCAATATCACCTGAAGCATTTTTATAAAAAGTTCCATTTCAAATTAATTGTTAAGAAAATTAAAATCCACTCAACTACATAAAGGGTGCCATGGACAAAAGCACTTAGCCCTCCCACTCTATTGGGCAAACATCGATTCGCCCAGACATCCCTGAGGGTAAAAATAACAAAATCTCGTTACAACAGCTCATTTCGTGCTTGGATAGCACCTCCAACCTTAAGTACAAATTTCCAAATTCCAATTAAAATTTACCGGGACGCTTATTCATCCATTTGCTTAATGCAAAAAAGAAAAACTATTCCTCCAAACACTAAGTTCATGAAAGGACCTCCACTCCCCAGTGGGGGGGGAGATATACTGACGATAGTGTCTGCATGTCTTCATTCTACGTGATTGTGAAACTTGCAACTTTTCACATTCCTAACAGAAACATGAAACCACCCCTCTTCAATGGAAGTCACTTGAAAAAGTTGCTGCATCTGATGATGATCTCGTTTCGATTTCGCTCTTTGTGGACAACCCACTAACCACACCCCCGAGACACTTTATTCAAGTACCGATTCGGATGAAACTTATCGGCTTTTCGGTCAGTGACTTTCAAAAAAAAAAAAAAAACCACTACACATCCACAACCAACACGAATGAAAGTTTTTCGCCCAAAAGGAATGGTCCCGTCAGCGAACATCGATAACATAAAATTGTCTATCGAAGTATTAACAGGGACAAAACGAAAATAATTCCCAATTAGCTGTGTAATCTATGAAAGGACGAAAATATGGCTGTTTATGTAGTGAACTAACGGTGCACATCATTGAATGTAATGAGAAACGCCATTGTCTGGGGTTGTTTTTGAAAGATACGAATTGCAATGAAGCGAAACTAATCGAAGTGTGTAGCTGCGAGAAATAATGAGTAAATAGATTTGATTTGTCAAACTCCCGGAGGATTTAAGACAGATGAGCTTATTAAGTGTTATTCTCGGTGTGTCGTTGTTGGATAAATTGTTTACAAGGTGTTGAATCAGTAGCGATTATCGATAGTCATTTAGGTCCCTTGTACGTATAATGACAATTAGTTTTGTAAATATTACTTAAGGACTTCGGATGTGATTTACTGCGTCATTTACAATTCCATTCCAATCAAGTTCAAATCATCGATCTGAACATTTTCGAAATACACTTGGGTAGGTCGTTTATGGTAAGCAAATCGATAGAGAAATGTAGACACCTTTCATTGGTTCCCATGCTCCGGTTGTTGTGCTTTAACAACATTTGCGTGACTCGGTGGGTTGGTCACGATGACGATATAAAATACGACTTAATTTAGTCCCTGCGGATATTTGAAGTACGTGGCAAAGAAGAAAACTATGAAACCAAATGGAAAATGGAAAAAGATGGTCACCAGGGGTTAATGAACCTACCATCGTTTACCATTTGGATTCTACTCCTATTGTCTATTAAAAATGCTTTCAGGGGTTTTATAGATATACCCTATTCCGTAGGGTGAACTGATTTTTATTCATATCCTGTAGCGGGGAGGCAATGAATAGAATAGAATCGAGTCCCAAGTTGAATTTACATTAATATAATATTGCGGATGAAGGAGGACATAAATGTCATTCTATCGTGGGTCGTACCTAAAAAAAAGTTCTGAGCATTAAGTCGAATGGTAGCAATATGTACATATATCCTTCTTAGACGTTGAAGGTGTTTTAAACTACGTTTTCACTAAATCCATTCATAATTGCTCATGATGGCGCCGTGATTCAAGTGGTTAGTGTGTTGTAGTACGGAGCGAGGATTTCGAGGTTCAATTCCCAGACAACACCTAAAATTTCCTTCACGGCCCCACTTCTCGCGAGCGTCTAACAAACACCCGAAAGTATAACTGTCATCAAAAAGCTTCCTGGCCTTTGCAAATGGCAATAAGTGGACCTACTACTTCCATTCATATAAAGAATATAAGACTCACAACATGAATGTCTGTGAGAAGGTAGGCCCTGGGTCCCAAAGCTAGGCTCATAAACCTGTCGCGCCAAATATTTGTAGATATTCTGTATTTTACGATATACAAAGTAACGACTTTAATAAAGTCATCAAGGAATCGTCGCGTTCCTGGACATTGAGAGGTCCTTTAACAATGTCAGATCTACGACAATCATAGATGCATTTGCATGTCTGAAAGTCGATCCTTCGCTTAGAGTATCAATCAATTGCCAACGCGCAGAATTATCAATTCGCAGCTGCGTGGCTCATTGGCTAGAAGGATTGTTAGTTGCTGAACTTCTCAGGGTGACGTCTTGGTCCCTCTAATGTGAAATCTGGTGGTCAACGTGCTGCTATTGGATATAAAAAGGTCTGACTACAGAGTGGTTGCCTGTGCACATGACATTGCAATCGCCGCATTTGGAAAACACTCTTAGACCCTCAGGAAAATCCTCCAATGTGCTCTTCTATGGCTTACTAGATGAGGCTCAAAATAGGTCCATTCACCTCAATTTCCTATCTAAGAGGCAAAGATCTGCATGTACATATATGCGTCAGTGGTGGACTGAGATCTTCGCCTTAGATTTTCTTGGCAAGCAATTGTCTACGAGTGCGACTATCTGACACAAAGCCTCCTCACAGTGGCCTAGTTATCATAGAGGCCATTACTCGATCATTAATCTCCTAAATTTTACCTTAGAAGACACCGACAACATCCCGCCGACCATACAATCTGACCGAAACTTATGCACGAGCATGCCTGACCGTAGCCAATGTTCACTGCTCCTTCTTCTGAGGACAATTCAGTGCACTTCTATACGGACGGTTCCAAGATTGACGAGGAGATGGGTTGTTGTGTCTTCTCCGGAAAGCTCAATCGAAGCATCTCTTTCTTTCTCCCAGATCATTGCAGTACTTTTCAGACAGAAATCAAGTAAGCCTTGTCCTGTCTGAAATGTAATGCAATATCTGTCAGGGATATTAGCATTTTCACTAACAGTCAACCAAATCCCTGGAATCATGCTCCTTCACTTCAAAGGCCGTTTCAAATTGCCGTTTCTCTTCTGGAGATAACTGAGTAGTTCAACATTTACCTTTGCTGGGTGCCAGACTACAGAGACATTGCAGAGAATTGCAAGGCAGGGGACGACCCATAAGCGGAACCTGGGTAATGCCCCCCGCTACTTGTAAAGTTTTACTAAAGATGGCCACTTTTACCAAAACCAACTGAAGATAGGAAAATCTCTCTACTGGCAACATTTAGGGACAGATCTAGTATAGGCTTCATCTGAAACATAGTGTTGAGTTGGTTCTATTGAAGCGATTACAGATCAGGCACTGTATCGGTGTTCTTACTGAACACTGTCTAATAGGCCAACATTTCAAAAGGCTGAGCCTCTTTTCACATGACTTCTGCAGAAGCTGTAACGATGGGAAGGAGAAGAAAACCATTATCCACCTTCTATGTACGTGTCCAGCTCTGTCGCAAAAAAATACTTTACCATCTTGGAGCTCCTTTCTACGACAACCTAGGTGAACTGGCATTAGTAAGCATCACGAGCCTCCTTTGCTTTATCAAAAACTCCGGTTGGTCCAGATCCCGGTGCGATAAATGGCATCACAATGGACCTTTATTGGTCTAAGTGTGACTGCATTTCAAAGTTTGTTGGACAAATCTTGGGAAAGAAGGATGAGATATAATACAATCTGTTCGAACCCCAGATAGTTACGAAATAAAAGTATATATACAGTTCCTGATGGGACAAAACAAGTGGGCGCCGTGGCTCAAGTGATTAGTGCGTTGGACTACGGAGCGAGAGGTTCCAGGTTCAATCCCCAAACAACACCTTAAATTTCTTTCACGGCCCCACCTCTCGCGAGCGTCTGACAAACATCCGAGAGTAAAACTGTCATGAAAAAGCTTCTCAAAACTGCCGTTCGGATCCGGCATTAAACAGTAGGCCCCTTCCATTCGTATGAAGAATATAACACGCACAACACGAGTGGTTGTGAGAAGCTAGGTCCTGGGTCCCATGGACCTGTTGCGCCAAAAATTTGTATTTTTTTTTTTTTTGATGGGACAAGAATGTTTCCACTTGCAGTAGATGAAGTAAAGATACGTAGGAAATAGCTCTTTCTGGCTTTAGTGCGTTTGTTGTATAGAAATCGCTAAAAATATGAGGCAGTCTGGTAAGGCAATAAACCCTAATTATTCTTCCTCACGTTACCTTAAGTCCTGTCACCTAGATACCTCTCCCCAAAAACATATTGTTAAACCAATAAGACATTCAATCTATGAACTATTCAATGTCGATGTTCCGCAGAATTCTTAACTTAATTTCACCACAGCTTTAAGATTCAACTTCCTTAAACCATATGTATATGAATGTACTTAACATGAAGAAAAAAAAATATTGACTTCCAAAAAGGACTGCCCGATGATTTGATTTCGTGTCATGAACGCCCCCACTTCTGCTCACATCAAGACACGAATTATTGAACTCAGAAATTAACAAGATATCCTTACTTGAGCTCATAAATAGAACTGGAAGTAATTCCTCGTTTCCCAAGGATATTCAAGGCTGTTAGGATGAATGCATGAAAAGAAAAGGAAAATACCCCCAATGGCGGAAACCTTCTCGTTTTTTCCTATTATTTCCGTTTTACTACGTTTTCAGCGGCAAAGTTTAAGGAAATTGGTGTTACAGAATAAAATATTTCGTCTTCCTGTAATTTTTACCAAAAAAAAAAAACCATTAGGAAGTCACCCTTAGGTGAATTTATTTTCTTTTTTGCTTTTCTTGTTGTCCCTAAATTTTATTAAAGTGAATTTGTACTCTAAATGCTGTGTAAATAGCGTGACCAATTTTAAAGAGATGTTTTGGTTTGTTTGTGGTATTTGAAATTTAAAAAAAAGTACTTAATATTACGATGCGTAGGAAAATGTTACGTATACGCTCCGAATATTCATTTCAATATTTTGCTTCTTAAATGTAGATTTGGATCGACATCTTTAGTCCTTAGACTGAAGAAAATAGCTGATTGGTCTAAAAATGCCAATTGGTTTATTCAATCAATTCTTCATTCTTTCTTAGTAAGTGATTGGACAACAGGTCCTTGTTGTAATTTTCCTATAGACCATTTTTCCCAGACGTATTGTCTCCGGTTATACCCTGATAATAAGGCATTGCCTACAATAACCGGTTGAATCGCAGGTTAGTCGTAATAAGTCCATAATTTAGAAGGGCCATAATTACACAATTTATTAAAGGAAAGTGGGTCATAAATCCATAATTAGTAGAGAAGGTGAAGTATACGAAGCAGAGTTAAATTGACATAAATTACATGCAATGAACTTAAATACATAATTCTACACTTTACTACGCTGCGTTACTCTATTCACTTTATCCAATAGTGTTCGATTCTTAAAAATAAAGTGAATAGAGCAAGGAAGCTGTACAGTAGTTTGTGTTCTACGTATACAAGCGAATTGATCCTTTCACAAAAAGTTAGATTCTTCAGAACACTGTTAATGCTCAGCTTTGTTCGGTGTGTCTTAAGTTCACACTACAATTGTGTTAAGAGTCACCTAAGTGGAAAATAAGTTCGATGACCTTCGAAATTATATTCATACACTTTACATATAAATATACAATTTAAGAAATAATTTTGGTAATGGGCTTTGATAGCCTCACAACCTCATGGAAATATTTTATGCCATCCCCTTAAAGACGTTGTGTGGTGCTGCATTCAAGTTCAAGGAAGAAGATTGTTTGACCTGAGGAGAAGGTGACATCAGAAGATAAAATAAAGTTTTCATGGAAGTGATTGAGCCTAGTCCAAGTAATGGCTATACATTCACACAAAATTCGGCACTTTCAGTCTCCTCAAGGCCTAGTCGCTAGATGTCCAAGTAGCTAATAGCAGTTTATGTGAGGTGGTGTTTGAGAGAGTAGGCGCCACGGGTCAAGTAGTTAGTGCGTTGGACTAAGCAGCGAGTGGTTCAAGGTCCAATCCCCAGACAACACTTAAAATTTCTTTCAAGACCCCACCTCTCGCGACAAACATTTGATAGTATAACTGTCGTGAAAAGACTTCTCAAATTGCCCTTCGGAAACAGCATTAAACAGTAGGTCACTTCTATTCGTGTAAGGAATATAACATTCACAACATGAATGGCTGTGAGAAGGTAGGCCCTGGGTCCCAAAGACCTGTCGCGTCAAATATTTTTTTTTTATTTACTTGAAAGAGTTAGAAAGTCTATCTTCTATCTAACAGATGGATCACAAAAGGGTTCGTAGCCAATGAGTGGAGACTAGGCTCTGGGTCTTTGTCAGAGATGTCTTACTCTCTACCTAATTGAGTAAGTAAGTAGATGGCGCTACCGTTCGGGTGAACCTGGGCTTCATTCAACAAGCTTCTCCAGCTAACCCGGGCCTCCAGTTGCGCACTCTAAGTCGGTTGACGTTCACTTCTAATCGCGCACCACCTAAGGTGGGGCCTTCCTCTACTACGTTGTCCCTCCGGCATTGATTTGAAGAATCTGCGGACCGGAGCACTGGTGTCCATTCGCTCTAAATGCCCTAGCCATCTCAATCGACTGATTTTTGACTAGGTCGATATCGCTGCACAGCTCATATCCAGCTCCAAGGCCCGTCAACGCAAATGGGACCGAAAAGTTTACGAAGAATCTTTCTCTCGAAGCGACCGAGAATTTCTTCATCTGCTTTAGATAGAGTCCAAGTTCTGCCATCGGCATATGCTAGTAGTTGCACAAACTTTTAAAAGACTGTGCCTCCGGTGTTGGGTTATGAGTTTCGCAGAATCCTTTTAAGTATGATGTTAATGAAGTCACATGACAGCACGTCACCTTTTTGGACATCAAAGGTCTCGGTGAGATCATTACCGACCATGATGGAGCAGCGAGTGTTCTCCACCGTCATTCTGCAGAGGCGAATGAATTTGACATGGATGCCGAAACTAGACATGGCTCTGTATAGCTCATCTCTATAGATGCTGTCATATGCGGCCTTAAAATCGATGAAGATGGTGGGTATCAATTTGGACTTCTTGAGTTTTCTCCAAGACCTGCCTAAGTGTGAAGATTTGATCGATTGTGGACTTTCCTGGTCTGAAACCACACTGATAGGGCCCAATCGTGTTGTTGACGAAGAGTATCAGACGTTCACATAATATAGCGGGCAGGATTTTATGCGCGACATTGAGTAGACTGATATCTCTATAATTGGCGCATCCTTTTTGTGGATCGGGCAAACGATGCTGAGATTTCATTTATCAGACATACACTCATCCTACCAAATCTTAGAAATACGTTGGTGTATGCTCTCTACCAGGTCAGTTCCAGCTGCTTTAAACAACTCGACTTATAGGCCATCAGGTCCAGCAGCCTTGTTGAACTTAAGTTTGGATATTGCTATCCTCACTTCGTTTAGGTCAGGTGAACGGAAGTTTTGGCTATCATCGTCTATCGCCCTACAGTTAGTACATCAGAGCCGATAAGTACCAATGCTCTAAACTGAAAAGTTGCACTACTTCTTCTGCATCGGTCACTGTGATCCCTGTACGATTTCAGAGTTCCAACATACTGGTTATAAAGCTAGCTACCAATTAGTGTGCCTTCTTGTAGAACTGCCAAATCTTATTTATTTGGCTGGGAGACGACTGCATATCCACTTTGCTTGCTATGTGTGATTCGAATGTTCTCCTTTTTCCTGGCTCGAAACTCTTGGCTTGCTGCTTCTATTCTGCGCTGCAGAACTCGCAGGTGTACATATATCTTCTGTCATCTTACTTACGGCTGACACCAGACATTTAGTTTCAACTACTATTTTGATAATGTGGCGACATTGGATACACTGGTCGTTAGAGGAGAATGGATAATTTTCCAGGCATGCATTCGCAGCGTCTTTCTATGGACAAGCTCTATTTCCAGTTACTACGACGCTCCCACCTTATTATGAGGCTTATATCTTTTGTTATATTCTGGAAGCTGTACTTTTCAACTCACCCACCACAGAGGGCTATGATTGATTCAACAATCGACAATTCAGTAAAAAAAATCTCCCGACAAATATTTTACTAACGTCAACCATTTACCATCGTTAACCATTGAGGTCAAGGAGGAAATCTGTTGGGGTTCTGATCAGCACCAGTAGAAGAATCATATGGAATCCAATTAGGAGGTTTGAAGTGATATCTCTCGGAAAAATGTTCATACGCCACGGAACAGTTCGAAAGAGCTAAAGATTTGGTACAACGGTGGACAGGACCCGAAAAATATACACGCTTAGCGTTACGCTATAGCATTTTCTTCTGCATTCTTACAAGAACTGTTCAACTGTTTGTTTATTTCCTTTGAGACGCATATGAACTCAGTAGATGTGTACATCCTCAGAACGATAATTAAAAGTTTTAAGCCACAACTGTCTCGCAACGCACGTCACAGACAATTAATTATTCCTAACTTTACCCGCTCGAAATTGCGTCTTTCTTTTCTTAACTTTAATTTTTTCCCCATAAAAACAAAAAAAAAAAACATCAACAACATTTTTAAAAAAAAATCTCACTAAACCACATTTAAATTTTTATTTAATTTTCCAGAAATGGAAACGAAATTGGATTCGCGTCAAGGACAATTTCCGGCTTCTTTCCCAGATACTTTCAAAGACTTTTTCGCAATGATGAGCGAAGACGAGGACCACTTAGATCTATTTTCTAATTTGCTAGAGGATAAGGTACGTACGATTTGTGTGTGTGTGTTTTTTTTTTATATACATAAAATCCTGAAGGAAGTTGAGATTTGTTTTCTTTTTTTTTTTTTTGGAGAGAAACCGCTTTATCCTTAATCTGTGTTTAGTTACCTGCATGTTTGGAAGTCTCTGTGTGTTCGGTTGCTTTGATTCTACCCTTGGAATTGAAAATTTAAATTTTATTCTGCTTGTCGTGTTAAATGCCAAGCGTCAATGCGTCATTTGCTCTCATTCATGTCTGAAGGAATGCCAAGTTGGAGAGCACATGAGACGAAATGGGATTTGATAAATTGTAATTTCTTTTTTGTGTAAACGTTATTAGTCAGACTCAAGTTGAGGGACAGTGCAATATTGTTTGTTTTGATGTAAATGGAGACTGGATTGTTTTCGGCCTTTTGTTTTAGAACATCGGGGGGGATGTGCCTTTGACCCAAATTTCAGGGTCAAAGTTATTTATTGAAGGTGAACAGACTGTGACGCGACGATTTAGGTATGAAATTTGGAAGAAATAAGTCCCACATCATTGCATGTCTACCAACCCCAACCGAAACCTACTGCCAAATCCTGATTAGAATCATTCCTCACGAAAGGGACACATTCAACCATGAACGCATGACGTTCGTTTCACACACCCGTCTAATGAAGCATACTCGGATTGGATTGCACTAAAGTGCCTACGGTGGGGCATATACAAGTGTGCATGTACGTACCGACATTTCACCATGCAACTATGTTGATTGCTCATTTCACCCGTATTTCTACCGTTTTTATCCTAAATCTTAACACATCCACAATCAGCCCGCCTCCCACCTGTAATAGTGTCAAGCATTCTATTTCCGAAATGCATGCAACATGGAAAATGTTGGCAAAATCCTTCTTCCTTTCAATTTTATTACTCCAAACAAAAATTGCCACAGCACCGCTGAAGCCCACTTCGACCGAGAACTAGTGAGGGAAAACTGCATCCTGGCAATGGCCGGTCTCACATGAGTGGCTTTTCAAATATTTACGCAGCCTAGAAAAGACAAAGGACTGGTGAAACATAACCATCCAGTCGTTCTCGTATCCCCAGAGAAAGCTTTCCTCGATTCGCTGTTTTTTTTTTTTTCCACCCCATATATGTCCTCAATCCCTGACGGCTTCATTGCAGAGAGATTCAAACAAAGCCGACCTACTTAAGCGAAAGTACTGGTGCTACGAGCACTGTTAATGAAATCCTGCGTGTGTTTACAGAATTCATTCCCATTATCCCTGTTAACTGGAGCTGAACATACACACACTTTGTGTGTGTGTGTGTGTGGTGATGTGTGTATGCCACCGAAAAATCGGAATCAAATTAATTGAAGCCCTCTCTCCTTTCAGGTGATACCGCGGACAAATAAATTCAATCAACGACGCTGCGGCGGAAGTCTTCGCTGCACGAATAACACCAACAATGGTGGTGGCGGTGGCGGTGGAGGAGGTGGCAGTCTTAATGTCGGCCGATCGAATTCGTTTCGGGTGAATAGGCCTAACAGCGGTGTCACGTCGAACAGCAACTTCTGCAAGCACGTTAGATACTGCTGCCTGCACCAGAAGCACTATTCACAGAATTTTTTTGATTATGGCCAGGGTCATATGTGCCGACGTGGTGGTTGTGATGGAGATCCTTGTAACGATGACAGCCCAACGAATAATGGTGGTAGCGGTGGCGGTGGCGGTGGTGGCGGTGGTGGCGGTGGTGGTGGTGGACTGCAAACGACGAAGAACACTCGACGAGCCATTATGGAGAGGTCCTTTGAGTTCGGTGAGTTGTTCCACGAGTGTTATTGTGTATTGAATGATGAGTGAAAGAGAAAGAGGTTGATTTTAGTATCCTTTACGGGATACCCACCAGAATAAGGGTGCTTGTTGTGAATGTTTTGATGGGAATCTTTTGATTGAAAAGTGTACCTCACATGGGATTTCTGGAGAATCATTTAGTAATTAAAAGGATTACTACTCTCCGGTGGCTTTTGGATGTAGAGCTATACTAGTATTTGAAATATTTTTGAAACTATACAGAGGAATTGTAGGGTTTTGACGCAAGAAATTGTAATTATTTGAACTGTAAATGTCTTGTAAAGTAAAATGGTGAGTATATCATTAATTCTTGACTAGGAAACAGCAGATAAAAACAGTAAACATAATAGAAGTCAAACACGATCCTTGTGCTGCACAATAACATTGATTTCCTCGCTACGACTGCTTGCCTTGATCTGAGAGGAAAGACAAGACTTGAAATGGAAGGAAAATTTTAACAACTTCTGTAGCTACATTCAAGCACATAGGACTTATTTGAGGCCTCGCCCAGCTTTGAGTTGATGAACCTATTAGCAAGTAACTGGTTCACCTGTGCGTCATTAAATAAGAGTTAAAAGAGATCCAGTCTGATTGAAGAGCTGCCTGCATGTTTTGCGGAGAGAAAGAACCTCCTGATTCCACCAAGGTGCTCTAAGCTTGCCCCTTAAACTCTTCTTGGGCACAGTTTGAAAATTTTCGCTGTGTGGGGTATTTTTCTCGGACCACAAGGGCTTCTATCAGCTACATTATTAGGTTGTTTTTCATTACCTGCTTCACTATAAAACTGTCATCTTTTACGAACATTTCACTAATCCACTTTCCTGATCTGTTCTCTTGTAAAGCATAGCCATTCGGAAATGTGTAAAGAATATAACACGCACAACACAAATGGTTGTGAAAAGCTAGACCTTGCGTCCCATGGACCTGTCGCTCCAAATATTTGTTTTATTTAGGAGGAGTGGATAGTTCCATGGTACCAGGCTCTTGAAACTAACCCCTGTTTACCCCATTGCCACTGATCTGCGGAGTAAACAAAAATATTTTCTTATTTCCACCATCAGCCAAAAACAAAAAAACAACTCCAAATGCATTAGACATTGCTTCATAAACAAACATTCCATATATAGGTACGTACGTAGATTAACTCGAGAGCGTTAAATCAATTTTAGAAACCCCCAACCACATGCAAATGAAGGCAAAACAAGATTATGAATTCACTATTTCATTATTCAGTCGTTTAATTTCAACTAAATCAAATATGATATTCAGTTTTCATTAGTCCTTGCTTTACCGGTATCATCTATGCAAATCTCGTGCAATCCGTGTTGTATCTCTGTAATAATTTTGAATTTAACTATTCCATAACAGACACGTAATTAATACACTTTAGCAAATCTCGTTAGAGAGTTAAATATTTAAAATACTATCCATTCAATCTCACATTTTAATTAAATGTATCTCACGAATTTCGGTTATTCGCTAAATTTATTATCCTGTGGATCTCATTAGTAAACCATTTAACAGCTGCTGACTGTATTATTTGTGTATCTACCAACATGCACAATTCTGAATTGATTGGAAAAAATAATTCTACCAGAACAGAAAACAAAATTTTATTATTATCCTGATAATGAGAACTATTCAAACGCATCGCTACAAAACGGATGCTACATATCCGAGTATAATTGCTCGATTGTTTTTTTGTTTTCCGGTTCATTGAAGTGCAACGATACAGCAGATGATGAAATTTTAATTGAATTTACCTACATAGGTATATGAATAAACTTTAATCAAAACAAATCAGTTTATTGAATTTATGTTTTTATAAAAAATGTATTTCATTAAAATTTAGGTGTGGGGCTTAAAAATATTTGTATGGAATATGTTTACTAATTTTTTTGTATCAACTTATCCCCAAGGATATGCATGTTTTTCATGAAATTTTAATAATCACAAACCGTGTCTATGTATATACATACATATGTACATACATATGCATTTATAACTCGGAATGTGAAAAGAGAATCAGGAAGGCAATTTATTAGTTAAGGGGTTTGGAACTCAAGTGACAAGTGACATGGTAATCAAAAAAGGCAGAACTTTTACTGTCCGACTATATCAGCCCTAGCATGGTATCCGATAGGATCGAAATTTTCTCCGATCCGTAAAAAATTGTAGAATTTCATATCATGGTATCCGTTTCGAAACTTGCATCGGAGAGATTCTCTGAAAGGCACATCGGCTACCTGTGACGTGTTGCATTTTTCTCTGTCAGTTGTGATTTTTTCTCCGCCGTTCTCCAACAGATATTTGTCGAGGAGATATTTTCCAATGTTTTGTGGGAGATTTTTGTACCAAAACGTATACCTACCATGATTTTTTCGGCCGTGAAATAGGAGTTTTCTTACGATTCGTAACTTCTTCGGAGCGGATGCCATGATAGGGCTGCATGTGTTGTTAATAAGCGCGTTTTCTGCAAGTCCTTATAAGATTGGATGAAAGAAATTACATTGGGGCTTAGCAACGTCATCAAAAAAACTTGAAGGTACTGCCAGTAAGCCACAATAAACCAGTAGCCAACAATATTCGAAATAATAACAGCAACAAAAGAAAGGAAAAACTAATAGGCTTCGATTTTTTATAACAAAAAATTGTTGGATGATATCGGCGAACGTCAGAACAAGTTTTTGGAATGCCACATGGATCAAATAGGATCGAAATTTTTCCATCACGTAGGGATTTACAGTAACATGCGATATAAAGATTATATATATTTCTTTGGTTTTAAAGTTTAACTTTAAAAATAAATAAATATAAGTATTCCTGGTTGACTTTTTTCTACATTTATTTTATGGAACGTCTCTTTTGAGTGTGCAATAGTAGTCCGCTAATATTTTTGGACTGCATTTCTAAGCGAATAGCTCTGCTTGAGCCTTCGAAAGATTGGGTTCACTTACCACGTCATTAAGCATGCCTACTTTATTGTATGGGTTTCTAGAGTTACTTCTACAAAAAAAAATGGATGAATTTCTTCTTTAATCTTAAATATATTATGCTCAGTACCGTTTGTTTCATCCTCTACCTCTAAATCCGAACGCCAGGACTCTGTAGGTGCTATTACAGGCAACTGATCTCTGTGACGGACCGGTTAAATTGCGGAGGGTATATACAGAATTACTAGACTTATTTTAAACTCCAATGATTTTTAAAATACGAAAATAGTCGTTCTCTTCATACCACTGGTGCTGCAAAAATCAAGTGTTGAAGTTTTTCTTTCAGTTAACTAGTAAGCAAGATGACACAGGAAGCGCACCAAATATGAGGGGTCCAAAACTTATCCTGATCTATTTTGTAGCCAAAATATAGTTCAGAGCTTTTACTTATGTACTTATGGTGTTATGCTTCTCCTTTGCTTTGTTTAGATGCTTTGGGTAATCTGGAGATTTCCACAAATAGGTGACTGTAATAGGTACTATCACAGGACTGTAGTATGAGGAATAAGCGTGTTTCCATGCTCCTGCCTGGACAAAAACTAAGTTGAGCGACTAGTATTTGCAATTTATAATAAAACAATGCTCTTTGATCATATTTGAAACAATTACATATAAAAAAATAGCACATAGCACTGCTTAGTAACGGCTATTTATACAGTTAGTGGATTATATGCAAATGGAAAATTCTATTACGGAAAATCTGTACTTGATGGAATATTTCTGATTGCAGATTCGGAATCAGCACCAAAAATTACATAAGAATCACCCATCAGTGTTCATGTGGCATATTCATTGTTGTTCAGTGTTATCGATAACACAAGGAAAATTACAGTCTGGTATCACTGTTTTTATTGGGATAAGTTGTTGTATCTAAAATGCAAATTTCATACTGGTTTGCAAAAAACCACGCCGCACATCATAGATACATATGCCGCAGTCTTTTTGGCGGGCTTATGGAGCTGGATGTGAGGAATTTTATAACGTCAAGACTATCGACATAATACAGCGATATCTCTCGACAACCCACATTAGAGGCTTAGTGATGATGAGAAAGATGATGCTATCCAAGAAACCAGTATCAAGTGATTGCATTCTATGGATAAACAATTAGTAACTTTCCACTGCTTGGAGTTTCATGGTCTTAAAGCTGAGCTGACGATAATTTTTTTCCAATACCGTCTCTTAAATTATGAATGTGTAACTTTGTAAAAACAAGACCAGTTCGAGTAAGGATTGGTTAAGAGAAAAACTACATCTATTAGTTTGAAAATATGAAGAGAAGATTACAGGATATGTTGGCTGAGGATCAGATTCACCTCAAAGAGAAGCACCCTGTAATTTGCAGAGCATTGGTATATTGTATCTGAGGGTACTGATATGCGAGCCTGATACTAAGATGGAGGCATCTACTGCACAGTTTGGCAGCTCATGATTCAAAAAGATCTACTATTTGGGGATTTGAAGAAAAAATGGCGAGACCTGAGATACATTCACAATTGAAGATTTTTGGAGAGTACTGGACAAGCTCGTGAATGATGTTAGAAGTCGTAGCGTAACAATTATTCATGAGTCTTCAACGCATCGACCAACAGCTAGGCTCTACTGTCTGTAGTAGACAGTGACTTGTGCAGAGTCGTCAAATTGAAACTCTGTTACCAATATACCCACATGAATCATCTGATACCGTATCCATATGCAAAACAATAATACAAACACCAGTAAAGTATATAGAATCACTAGATGCAGCCCAGACTTACCGTGCCATACATTTGCCAAACACCATTGTTCCAATATTGGAACAAATCCCATGCAACCGACTGGAGGTGACAATTGATGAAGCAAAACAAAAAATTGAATATGATGCTGAAGGAAGAGGACCTACAATTCCAGAAGAAGATATTCATTGCAGAAGATATGAGGGGTGCAACATTGGAGGTTAAAACTGCACTCTCTTTGTTTAATGATGGTGCAATGGTTCTTAATGAACATAAAAAAAAAAGGCTTCTACTGTTCGATATTGATGATGAAATATGACTTGACGGAGTTTCAAAACATTCGATATTACTACTACTTATTCCAAATTATAGACTTTGCTGATGATATTCCAGTGGTACTGTACCCCAAAATGTGACGCAGTTGCTGGCAGCATTTGTTTTCGACCTCGCAGAACATACAATTAGTCTCGCTAACAAGCAAAACCTTAAAAGATCATTCGACAAATCTGACCGGGTAAGTGCAGCCTTATTGAGAATAATACGGAATGTTGGAGTTCGCATCCGCATACTTCTGTCAAGAATTGTGTCACGAGCTAAGCAGCCTTTTGACTTTGCCTTTTCAGTATCAAATGAAAGTACCTGGTGTTGTAGCTTAAAAATACAAATGGTTCTAGAAGAGGCAGATGGCTCTAGAAGACGCAGAAATCAGTGAATAGTATGCTCTTGAGCAGAACTATGATAGCTATTAGCTATCCATGAGCAGGTTCAATAGTTTTTCTTTAGATTCTGCCCAGGATCCATGTAGACATTTATCACGATTGGTGTTCCGAAGAGGACTTGTCGCAATCTATACTCAATGTTGTTGAGATGTTTGATAGTTCAGAGATGTTTGATAGTTCTAATATCAGTATGAAAACCTGACCTGTTTTTGACTTGATAATGTTGTAAAATTCGGACTATCGTTATTTGTTAAGCTAAGGCGGAACGAAATCCGACAGCAGTTTGAAGTCTTCGTATGATAGGAAGTTGCTTGTGAATTGCTTTCATTTATATATCAGTATGTAAGGTATACCTCCCACAATGTGATTAGTTGTATCAAAAAGAATAAGTGTCGTGTACAGTATGGGAGATACAGGGATTACTGGAGCAATGATTACATGCGCTGTTCGATTTAACTGGAATAAATGGGATTAGTTTCCTAAACAAACCTACTTTCTCCGACAAATAGTCAAATTTAATCAAAAGTTCTGATGTGGAGATTGGGAGTTTATATGCAAGATGTACTACATTTTATTTCATGTTTTCATCAATCAATGTTGTACGTACAACATCGCTGATTACCACTACAAATAGCAGTGGTGAAAGTAAACTACCTTGTGGTACCCCACTTTATTTTCAATGTACTCTGACTCCTTCAAGACATCACATACTATTCTTTTTAATCCCTATCTTATATATTCTACATATCTTATATATTCTACAATAAGAACGAAATCATATATAACTTCGCTTCTTTGATATTTTTTTAAGGAAAGGCATTGTCTCTCCTGCTTAATATCATTCGTACTTAGCACCTTCTCTACCAAAATAAACAAAATAATATAATGGTCCCATCTCATCCAGTTTAAAATATAAAAGTCACATGCCAAGTTCAACCCAATCAAACTCCAAACTGTCACTCCCACTTGCCACCATAAAAAAAAGGAAAAAGAACCACAGCCTAAAACAAACACCAAGTGAAAGAGAATTTCAAACCAACAAAAAAAAATCCAACATCACGTATAACATCATTAAATTGCTTGCGATACGACGTGATTTGAAAATTCTTAGGGAAACGTGATTCTCTGGAAATTCTTAGAAACGTGCTTCCTTCCGTGCTTCGTCCGAAAAGACTCTGCCAAAAGGCATAACCTTCTGCTGGTGTTATGATGAAACCATGCACAGATTCTCATCCCTTGTGAGGACAAAACCAGTTGTCATGCCCTATCATTAGTCGCCCCCTCAATGCACAATATGCTCATTTAATATTGATTCCATGGACGTACGAGGATCAAGTGGACCTGGAGGTATTTCTTCTATACACATTGGATAGATAAAATGTGACATATGTATATGGTGCAGAAGGGAAGGGTACATTTTTAATTTACTTTCCGCTTGGGGTGGTGTTTGCGATCCGATTGTTGTAAAACAGCGAATTGAATCAATTTGCGAACATCCTGTCAAAACAAATTTAATCCTCGACAATTTAAGAAAAACATATTTTTTTATGAATATCTCTTCTCTTGTATTTCTTTTCCTTTTCAGATAGCTGCGATGAAAGTGATACAATAAGTACTTCGTCTTCTACACCGACCATACCTTACAGTGCTTTAAGTCGACATCCTTTGCATCAACAACATCAGCACCAGCACCAGCAGTCACATCAGCACCAAAAACCCCAGCAACAGCAGCAACAACAGCACACGCCAAAGGACCACTATTCACATCACCATCAACATCAACATAATCAGTCAAAAGGATTTCACGCAAAGGAAAATAGCACAACGCTGCCGCGAATTGGGCTGCGAGGAGTGGAGAATAATTCCACCTGCAATATAGGATCAACTAACAATTGCAACAGTAGCATATCAACGACTGGACACAATAACAGTGGCACCCACAACGGTGTCATAAATTCGATTTCAGCGTCAAATAATAATTCGCACAACACCGCGCCCAGTGGGGTTGGCAGTAGACCGTTAAGCAATCTATTTATGGATTTGAATTCACCCACAGAACGACTATCGGCATCGAATATGTTAAGCGGAGGCGGCTCTTCGGGGAACAGGCCTGGGGTAAGTTTGGTATGACTGTAGTGGGTTGGTATGTATAGTTTTGTTGATCCTTGTGAAGGTTTTACACTAAATCATGAATCAATGCGCAATTAAAATTTATTCCGTGGTTTTAGGTCGTAATTAAGGGCCGACAGTGAAACAGATTAATAGCGTTGCCATTGGTATCGCATACAATCTGGCTTGCATTCCCGGTACGAGAGAAAGGTTCTTGTCTGGTGCTACTAATTAAGAAGCTTATCGAGGTTATGGTCTGTGTTTTAGAAAATACTTGGTGGGCGTGTATTCATGGTTAGTATGCGAGTGGTTTCCGAAAATCTCGGAAATTGGGAAAATTTACAAAGTGCTAACATTCGTGTTCTTGCGCGTGGTTGCATTGAAGTTTTCGAACACAAATATCAAACGAAAGGCCAAATAGTTTCTTTAAAATCTTTGTAACTTTGTAAGTCAAATGACAGCAATACGGTTTAAACAAACAAGGATTCGCGGTATACTCGTACAAAAGGTCCTCAGGATATTTCAGTAACAGAGACAGATCCAATGTAAATCTTGGAGATTCTTTAAAGATATACAGGCTAAGAAATGTCCAGCCACTGAACTTGTTCTCTTCATGAGGAAATACAAAGTTACCTCAGATCAGCGACGTAATAAATATCCTCACGAAGCACTGTCTGATAGGCCAATATGATAAAAGTTTGGACAATCTTTAAAATCACATCTGCAGGAACCTCCAATGTACTTGTTTGACCCTTTTCCAAAGAAGATTAGTGGCGGATCTAGGAGCTCCTTTTCTTCGGCAACCTCGGCCAACTGGCGTCCTAAAGCCTGTAAGATGGGAAATCTGTGAGTGATTTCAGAAAGCAACTTTCTGAATGAAGACTATTTTACATAGGTTAGGTTAGGTAAGTGAGATAAGTGAAGACACAGTCAGGTTTAAGCACACCCAATGTGGTACCCATTTGATGTAGTTCAAGATTCTAGGTTATGGAAGAAGTGTCGCCATAAAAATTCAAATCTAATGAAGACAAAACCTGGACTTTGACAAAGAATGTGGGTTGTATCCTTATTGACTTCCTCATATCTCGATATAAATCTTCTTCGGTTAGTCAGTCTTAGTTTTCATGCGTTACCGCAAATGGTTATGTCCCACAGGGACGTCCTATCCTTTTGCATAATTCCGTTGGTCCTACTTTTGTCGAAGCAAGGCTATATTCCTCTTGTGGGCACGCAAATATCTAAGGGGACCATCTATTGTTACCTTCCTTAGGTCTTTAGTCTCTGCATCGAGCTTCAGTATACAAGGCGGGATGTTCACCGATGTGTCGACTTGTTCTGATCTGGTTTTCAAACCTCTTCTAGCCAATTCGTCGGCCTTCTCATTACCTAGTATGTCTTCATGTCCAGGGACCCAGCGGAGTGTAATTTAATACTTTGTTCCAAGAATATTAAGCTTTTCTCGACAGCAATTGACAAGTTTAGATTTCATTTCGAAAAAATCGATTTTATTGCTTACTGGATGTTGCTGAAAAAGGTGATGCCTTCTTGTGGTATCCCATTCAATGCAGTCTGGCAGCAACTCTCACTGCTAGGACCTCCGCTTGGAAAACACTGATATGGTTCGGGAGGCGAACGGATTTTAATATGGCCAGCGGTTCAGAAAAGATACCTCAATCTACATCTACATCTATCTTTGATCCATCTGTGAAGACAGAGATGACACACGTATTGATAAGCTGACCGTTTTTCCATATTTCTTTGTTTGGAAAACTTCTTCTGAAAAGTCTCTTGAAATCTAGGCAGGCTGTCAGATAGTCCATTGTATTCTGTCTCCAGCTATCTGATTGACTTATTCTTAGGCCATAGGTAGCTGCAGAGGCTGGTCTCTAGTTCGTAACCATCTTAATATAGCCTTATACATCCATAGTATCATTTTGGAGTTTGATCCAGTTGATCAGGATGCTGTGGATATAACGTCTCGTTGCGTCTTATTCAAGACTCATCAAAAACTATTTTAATTTCTTCTTAAAATTTCAAAACCTTGCTTAGAAGTAGGCACCTAGGTGTCAAAGAGTAGATCGAATCCTTGTTGTAACTCCAGTGGAATAATACCTCCAGGTAATTTGATGGGGAGAAAGTTTAACTCATGCAATATTCCTAAGAGTGAGTTTTTGTGGTAACTTATGATGATTGAGCCATTACCAAATTGAATAACCCCCTCCTTGAATAACCTTACCTACAGCTTGTACGAATCACTCGATCGAAACTTCCTCCAATCACTTAAAACGCCAATAAACATTCTCAACCCATTTAAGAACTTAATCCTTGACCATAAAATTGAAATTGCTTTCCACACATTAAACATGAAAATGAAAATAATAATTATCCTTCCGTTTATATTTAATTTTTTTTTTTTTATTTATTGATTTCCTTTCGCAGAATATCCGAGCACAGAAGTCACCGATCTTAAATCGTAGACGGTCGTCATCAATAGCAGCGAATCTATTGACAGCCGACATTGGCGGATACAGGAACTCAGATGAAACTATCTCTCGCAATCATTCAACAATTCCGCACAGCAATACCAGGTGAGTGCATCGGTGTGTGATAGTGTCCTCTCTATCCAGAGGGATATAAAAATTCAAACAAAAAATAAATTTCATTGAAGTCTTTCCTGTTATCCTTTTTATTTGATTTACCTTTTCCATCATTTTACTTATTGCGAAGCAATGTTATGCGGATATCAAGCTTTGCTATCTTCCATCCCTGCGTACCCTCTGCCATCGGTGGGTGTAGATTATGAGTAAAGTTATTGACGGAGAATATAAAACGTTGAAAGGAATCCATCTCCTGAATAGCAGGAGTAAAGAAAAGATATGATTTTCCTGGCTCATCATCCATTGGGGAGGGCTGTAAAAAAAAAAATATAAAACTGGGGCACGTGGGGCAACCTTAAAGTCATTAGCAAGGGATAAACGGAAAAATTCAACTGGTATTTTCTTAAGGGATAATTATTTAATTTTATTTTTATATTCAGACTCTGAGGTATCTTCTAAGAACGCCAACAACGTGTGGGTTTTCGAAAAGGAAATATTTTTGTTTGTTTGGGTATTTTTGTTTTTAGATGAATGGATGTCTTGTTTTCTGGTTTAATGAATTTCGCGAATATTGTATAGAGATGAAAACAATATTTATGACAAACATCTTTCTGACTCAAAGGACTCGTTGGCGTAGCACAAATTTAATTGGCTTATGTGACCGCAGTTGACTTTGAAGGGGGAACCGCTTAATAGGATTGTTAACCGTGTAATGGTTTTCATTTCGAGATATTTTATCTATCTAGCGGTGTTATTTGATTTTAGATTTATTGTAAGCCATTAAGTCTCAGTTTAGTACGTACTTTGACTAATTAAATGTGATAATCAAACTGACAAATGGCAGTGAGGCAATGAGGCAGTTGGAACGCATGACTGGAGTGTGCTGTGAATTTTTGTTAGTTTTTAATCCCACATTTTCAGAATGGGATATATGTACTATATGACGCATGTTATAGAGAACTTAATGGAACTGAATTTAATGACATCAAGTTTCGAAATATTTTTTAAAGTATGAAAGAAACTTGCTATCGAACGAAAGAACAACTTCTGGTTTACTTGTCAGTTACAAGAGTACAATCTTCAACACCATCCCCCCAGCCATCGAAGCGACGACCGTCCTCGACCACATAGATGAAGATATAGACGCAAGACATCAAGATACATATGTATGTATAAAGTAATATGGTAGAGTACAACACTAATCGATTATTCAAGTGACGTTGTTGATAAATTGTAAAACTTTTGAAATAAGATTTCCGTCAGGAACAGGACGGGAATCTTTGTTAAGCGAAAAAAGGACGATAAGTAGCTCTAATGTTTCATGTATGCACAGATGACACAAATATAGTAGGAGAACTAGAAGAATTCTTTCTAACAACCAATTGACTGAACTTTCTGGAACTATGAGTGTTTTTAACTTTTATATAAAGGATAATGCGCCAAAAGATGTAATGAGTTACGAAAGTGGTAATGAACTTACAAGAAACAATGCTGGAACCAGGTAACTGAACCCCTCAAGCCACCAAAAATACTGAGCAAATCTAAACACATCCAAAGTGACCAAAGAAAACGATGCCACTTAAAAATGCCTTATAAGTTATCGACTTGACTTACCCCAATCATGGAGAGAAGCCAACGTAATTTTTATTCCCAAGGCGGGGAAGCCCAGCCACACCACAGCAAAGGACTTTAGCCCCATCAGGGACATCTCATGCTCACCTGCCCAACATGCCTATAGGAAGGGCCGATCAGTAGAGACAGGGCTAGATGAGGTGGTTACAATAATCGAGAAATCCACCAAAGAATACACAGTAGTAGCTTTCCTGGATATTGAAGGGGCCCCAATGTAAACTTGAATTCAGTCAGATAAGCACTGGACCAGATGCAAATCCTATCAGATTGAATAGAATGTATGCTCAATACAAGAAACATTACATCTGAACTGGGTAGTAGCCAAGCTCATGCTGTGACTTCGCATGGAACCCGCAAGGAGGAGTCTTATCACCACTACTCTGGAACCTAGTGATTAATGAAATACTTATTAGATTAGACCAAAACGGGATTAGGGCCGTCGCCTATGCCAATGATGTCGTCATATTAACGACTAGTAAATTCCTGTCCACAATCGGTGTCCTGCTACAAACAGGTTCCTACAGCATCTAGCTAACATGTCGTTATCTACCTGAACACTTGGTGCTCGTCTGACCCTTTTTTCCGGAAGGTTTTGTTTGGTTTGCAGTTGTTGAGTTTGATAATCATCATCCTTTTGTTTCAAGATCTACATTCATAGTTGAAACATAGAACATGTTTTGTTTCCAATACTAGGAATGTCATTGCGTGGACCATCTTTCCAGAAAAAAACATTAAGGCCCTAACATTATGTCTTTTTTCCTTGTATGCTTTGTCAAGGTGGGACTTGGTTATAAGTTCTAGTCACGCAAATATGTATATCATGTGTTTCATATTCTTGTCGATATTTTAGAATAGTGGATACCGCTAACAAATTCTCAACTAAACTCTGATTTTCTAAAGTCAGTTAACAATACTAAACTATGAAATCATAGATACCCCTACTGGCATTCCACCTTTTTATTCTCATTCACCCTAGCTTACTTGTAAAAACTTTTTTAAAAAAGTATTTCTTCAAGTCAAACTCAACCTACTTCGATTCGTTAGAACCAACTGTCCAGCATCCCTGATAGCTTCGTCATTACACAAACTTAAACTGCTAGTAGCAAGACATTTTTAGAGCATAACCTACTTCTGGTTAATTAAATCAAATATTGAACCACTACCTTGTATCTGAATAGCAAATTCAAAAGGAAGCCACAAATCACAAGCTCGTCCTCAACTACCTCCACCTAGAAGAAAAACTTTATGAAAATCCTTCCAGTTAAAGAAATGAAAAAAAAAAAACACGAAACTATGCCGAAAAGTTCTTTCCATAAAAACAAAATAAACTCTGGCACATCCTTTACTCGATGAACTTTAAACTCCTTCTAGACTGCAACGGAAACTTATTGGGCAGCCATCTCAAACTATCGTACTATACCATCCCTATCCATAGAATTTATTAAACATTTGACTATGTGCAAGCGACATCCTAAGTATCGTCGAAACTCTAATAACAAATTTATCGCAATCCTTGCAATGAATGGCAAAACTTTACCCCACTTATAGTATGTCCTGTGGAACTTTTCTTCGTTTCGGGCGAAACTACCTCAATGTTGCTCCTGTGTAATGTTCGGTTCAGTTAAATTTTCATTGAAAAATTCTTTAATATTTTATTACCGATAAAATATTTGATTTCTACTCCTGATGGAGGAAGGGAGTGGACGTTGTCCTTGAAATTTTGTATCACCATTAGGACGTTGCTAGCAAAATGTGCTTAAAGGCGACAAACTTGAAGAGTGGACATTTTACCTCGAGGCAAAATCGTTTAATACAATTAAAAGTTATAAAATTTTAGAAAACGCCTTGAGGCTGGCGAAATGGAATTTAAAGACTCAGATGTCCTTACTTCTTGAGAGTGGAAAGTGATTTGTATTGATGACGAGATTATAAATTTATTAAATAAAAGAAAATTCATGTTCAGATGTTGAGGCATGTTTATTGGTTTAGAGCTAATTGAATGCAATAAGATGAAGAAGAGACTAATTGGACTAATTGGATTAGATCGTGAAAAATGTTGTAACGATAATCCTTTTTGCTATAAAAGGCGAGGAAAAATAACACGATTTCAATTCGTGGATAAACTAAAAAAAAAAACTGAAGTTTTTTGACCCGAATGCACAAAATCGAAACACAAATCGATAGTCGTCATCTGTCGAATTTTCTCATTCATTTATATATTTACGTACGTATGTATTTAATTTTGGTATCCCATATAAATTGGTCCTGCTGTTATTCTTCGTAAGATCACTACCATTTGTAGCAAACCACCAGCAATTATCCGAATTTTTGAAATACTTACAGTGTTTTGTTTCCTACCCGCCATTCTCCTAACAAAATGTACAGATTACTTAGTTCAATCCGTCACAGCTCTCTTTCAGCTCTCCATCTCACAGGGAATTTTCGCCACAACTTGGAAGAACTCTTACATAATCCCCATTCACAAAAAAGGTTGTAAAGATGATATTTATTTATAGCTAAGCTGTCCTGTATACCAAAGCTCTTTGAGAGCATCATTTACGACTCAATGTTCTTCCACTGTAAATCCATTTTCTCTCAAAACCAACATGGATTTCTAAAAGGTAGATCCACAACGACCAACTTAACTGAATTCGTGTCGAGTACTTTGTGTGCATTCGAATGTGGGAAAGCAAAGCCTTTGACAAAATCTCACACAAAATTATCCTTATTACCAAACCAGAACCAGGCGAAGATCATTACGTGGATTGAATTCTATTTCCGAGTTTACAATGTTCGGTTTAGATTCACGACTTCCGTTCCAATAAAAGCCTCCTCTGGAGTACCTCAAGGCAGCCATCTTGGTCCCTTATTATTCATTTTAACAATTAATGATGTTGATCGTATCATTGTAAATTTATCTGTTTACGCAGATGACATGAAGATCTTCAGGCATATATCGTCCTCCTCTGACTGTCTTCTACTGCAGGAAGACTTGGATAGATTTTCCACTTGGTGCCTTAGCAATTTCCTTGAGCTCAATATCAATAAGTGTCAAGCAATAACATACTCCCGAAAGCGTACTCCAACTACATCCCCGCCGTTATCAGATTTTCAATGTACCTGTTCCCTTAGTAACTGAAATGCGCGACCTAGGTGTTATCTGTGATAGAGAACTCAGTTTCCGTTCTTATATCGATAATATTATATTGAAAGCCAACTCTTCTCTTGGCTTTATCAAGCGCTGGTCTAAAGAATTCTCTGATCCTTATGCCACTAAATCCCTTTACATTACTTTTGCTCGTCCTCTCCTTGAATATGCCAACCAAGTTTGGTAGCCTTTTTACACCATCCACATTCTTCGTGTAGAAGCTGTACAGCAGAGGTTTATTCGATTCGCTTTAAGGGGACTTCCCTGAACTGATATCCTAAACTTACCCCCGTACTCAGATCGACTGAAACTTATAAACCTACAGTCTCTCTCTGATCGCCGTAAAGTTGCGGACATTGATTGCCCCTCTCTAGTTCAGCTTATCTCGCTTAACACTAACCCGCGTAATCTCAGATCTATACCCTTTTTTAGAGTCAATACCCACCGAACAAATTACGGATACCAGGAGCCAATATCTAGAATGCTACGTGAAGTCAACAATGTCCACCTTATCTTTGACTTTCACCTTAACAAACTGTCCCTCAAGAAATCCATTTCCCATTTCTCCCATCCTTAACCTTGTTAGTTTTAAGTATGGTTGTTAGTTTTAAGGAACTTTGTCTAGAATTTAAGTTTAACTTTTTCAGTTGTAAGTTTGTGTTTGTATTAAGCTGTAATTAATGTCCGGGGTTGACCCAGTCCTCAAATTGTTGGGTGTTTAATGAAGGCATCCTCAGTCGATTCAGAATCAAAATCTTTCCAAAAAGATATTCTGTTTCGTTTGCGTTGACGAGCCTTGGAGGAAAAAATTCAACGACAGAGTATAGAAGCTGTACAACTATGATAACTATGTCAAAACTGCACACCAGTCACTTAAGATGGTTAGGACATGTTGAGTGGATGAACACAAATGCTTTGGTCCGGAGAGTCTTCGAATCTAGCCCTAAGGGGCAACGCAGTAGAGGAAGACCTCGCCTTAGATGGCACATGCATTTAGAAGGACCGTCTTGGAGTGCACACCTGGAGGCAGTTAGCTTAGAACCGGGCTAGCTATAGAGGCTTTTTAGTGGAAGCCCTGGTTCATCCCGTACTGTAGCACCACCTATGCGGTAGTATGTAAGTAAAGATGAGTAAGTTTCTTTTTAAATGTGATGTTAGGCTTATGCATTATGCCTAGACAGAAAATCGATTACCGGAAGTTGTGTTATGGAGTCTTTATCTTCCAACTGTCCCCATTGAGTATTCCTTTAAACGCCTGTCGTTGGCGCTTGATAGTAATCTATTCAAAGCTATAGAATGCTATTACACTGTGCTACTGTGCTAGCTTTCGCTTTATTAAATTTTTTCTTAATCACTTTCAATTTATGAGTTTTATAGTGAATCAGTTCTTCACTCCTACATGGTGATAAAACCATAATTTGCTTTAGACAAGAAACAGTTTATATACGTAATAATACATTTAAAGACAACCATATCCTTGTTCGAAAATTCCATAGAATTTCCATTTAAAATGGAAATATGATTTTCCATAAAACCTATTTCGAATTGAAAGGATCTACTGTAAAATTGCATTTACCCTTTTCCAGCATTTCCATTCAGGACAGAACAACAAAGTAACAACAGAGATAAAGATAAAATGCAACAAGAGAAACATTTCAATTATTTCAAACAACTTAATTGATTCCCTTCTCGCATCCTTCGAGTTAGAGTCTTTATCCCTTCCCCGTGTTAATTATTTTTTCTCTGCAAAACGTGCTAACAAGAGAAACTTACTCTTTTCTCTGGGAATTAACGAACAAAAGACAGAGGAAAGGAGAACAAAAAAAACAAAAAGAAGCGGAATAAAAATAAATATAACCATTCATCACAGGCAGAGAGTGAAATAATTGTTCTTCCTTTCAAGTCCCTGCATACCCACATGTATGTATAGAAAGCTCCACCGTTTAAGTGGCACATTATGACAGATCTGCTTTGCGACGCTGCTGGTGCACAAGGAGATTAGTAGGCACGCGAAGCCGACTTAAGCCTCCAACCCACCCCAACAAAGTGAAGGAGCAAATGAAAAGTCGAGTCGGATGTTTAGTTTTCTCGTCCATGTTCCTTCAGAGGGATCTTTTGTCTCCGTGTCTGTGTCATTCGTTTTGTGTTTTAATTTGAAAAATTCTCAAACAAGAATATGTCGGATTGTTTTCATTTAAAAATGAAGAAGCATCTTTATTGTTTTGGATTTTAATTTGTTTCACGGGCATTATTCCATGAACTTTAGAGATTTGTTCATAAACTCCTACAGCGTAGTCGTGGCGTATTAAGGACTTAAATTCAACGTCAGATCCTTGAACTTTTCGTTTTATAATTTTCTTTCAGTCAGAGGTGAGTTGAAGTGGATGTGCTATGTGCTCCCTATCAATATAAAGAAAATATTTGTCCTTTACCTTTAGGGTATTATTTTTGGCACCGTAACTCAGACTTTCAATAATGGGAATGTATGCAATATCGATGTAAGTATCTGGTACGACTAAAAGTCATGAAGTAATTTCTTGCGATATTCATCGTTTACTGGAATTTTAAAGGGGAAACTGATGGCTCAATTTGTAATGGAGTTACTATCTCGGGGTAACTTCCCTACCATGTAGAAAACCAGTAGTTACGACACAACGACAAGCCTCGGATAAGGATGATCCCACTGTTGACGACCCCAGCAAACGAAATAAGGACAACGATCTTCGGATCTGCACGTGGAATGTTCGGACCCTTAACAGGCCGCGTGCAGCCGAACAATTAGCAGAGGCCCTAGACTGCTACAATGCAGATATCACCGCCATCCAGGAAGTGCGATGGGATGGCCCGGGCAAAAAGAGGATGAAAAACTGTGACGTATACTACCGTGATTGCTATAGGGAACAGAAACAGCGCTTATTTGGATGTGGGTTCGTCATACGCGGCAGACTTAGGCAAGAAGTCTTGAGCTTTCGACACGTGAGCGAGCGTCTTATGACAATCCGCATCAAGGCTAAATTCGCGAACATAAGCCTAATATGCGCTCATGCCCCCACAGAGGACAAGGATGACGCCACCAAAGAAAGTTTCTACGAGCTCCTCGACAAAACATATGAGCAATGTCCTAAGTATGACGTTAAAATCGTCCTAGGCGATTTTAACGCCAAGATAGGAAAGGAGGGCATCTTTGGTAGGACGATTGGAAAGCACAGCCTACACGACACCACGTCTGGCAACGGACTTAGGCTTATTGACTTTGCGGCGGGGCGAAATGTCAGTATAGCAAGCACACGGTTTCCTCATCTCAATATCCACAAGGGGACATGGCGATCTCCTGATCATCAAACGGTCAATCAAATTGACCACATTGCGATCGACGCAAGGCATGCCTCCAGTATTCTGGATGTCCGAACCTTCCGAGCAGCCAACATGGACTCGGATCATTTCCTTGTTGCAGCCAAGGTACGAATGCGGATATCCCAAACGCCACAACTAAGAAGAACTACTGTGAGAAGATTTGACGTCGAAAAGCTGCAATCGCAAGAGATCGCCAGAACCTTCACCGAACGCGTATCCCGAAACCTCTCAACTACTCCTATGCCGCCAGCATCAAGCGCCGAAGACCAGTGGCAACGCTGCCAACAAGCCATCAGAAGTGCCGCAACTGATGTGCTGGGTTTCACCCGACCATCACCTAGAAACCCCTGGTTTGACGATGAGTGCCGGCAAGCACATGCAGCTAAACAGCAAGCATACAAAGCGGCGCTGCAAAAAAGGACGAGAGCTGCTCGTGAGCTCTACGAGCAGAAGAGACGGGAAGAACATCGGCTTCTCCGAAAGAAGAAAAAAGAGCACGAGAAGCGCGCGATCGAAGATATTGAGAGATTATACTCCAGGAATAATGTACGGAAGTTTTACCAACAGGTAAAAAGAACGTGTCAGGCCAACAAGACCCGTACAGAAGCCTGTAGAGATGAAGAAGGAATCCTCGTAGTAGAGTCACAGTCGGTGCTGAGAATATGGAAAAACTTCTTCTGCAGACTGTATAACGGCGACGAAGACCAACATCCCGCTGTCAGGCAGAATGAACCATTCAACATAGACGATGATAGCCAAAACTTCCGTCCACCTGACCAAAACGAAGTAAGGATAGCAATATCCAAACTTAAGTCCAACAAGGCTGCTGGACCTGACGGCTTACCAGCCGAGCTATTCAAAGCAGCTGGAAATGACCTGGTAGAGAGCATACACCAACTCATTTCTAAAATTTGGTCAGATGAGTGTATGCCTGATGAATGGAATCTCAGCACCGTTTGCCCAATCCACAAGAAAGGAGATCCCCTCAATTGCGAGAGGTATCAGTCTCCTCAACATCGCGTATAAGATCCTATCTGCCATATTGTGTGAACGTCTGAAACCCTTCGTCAACAACCTGATTGGGCCCTATCAGTGTGGTTTCAGACCAGGAAAGTCCACAATCGATCAAATCTTCACACTTCGACAGATCCTGGAAAAAACCCAAGAAGTCCAAATCGATACCCACCATCTTTTTATCGATTTCAAGGCCGCATATGACAGCATTTATAGAGACGAGTTATACAGAGCCATGTCTAGTTTTGGCATCCCTGCCAAACTCGTCAGATTGTGCAGAATGACGATGGAGAATTCTCGCTGCTCTATCAAGGTCGGTAACGATCTCACCGAGATCATCATGTGATTTTTTTAACATCGTTCTTGAAAGAATTGTGCGAAACTCACAAGCCAACACCGGAGGCACAATCTTTCAAAAGTCTGTGCAACTACTAGCGTATGCCGACGATATTGACATTATTGGAAGAACACAGCGGGCTGTTCGCTAGTATTGAAACAGAAGCGGCCAAAATGGGTTTAACGGTAAACGAGGGCAAAACCAAGTATATGCTGTCAACCAAAAGGGACACGCAACATCGACGAATTGGACAGAACGTCACAATCGACAGCTATAACTTTGAGGTAGTAAGGGACTTTGTCTACCTCGGCTCTGCTATCAATTCTGAAAATAACACCTCAGCAGAAATAAAACGAAGAATAACTCTTGCCAATCGCTGTTTCTTTGGGCTGAGAAGGCAATTGAGTAGTAAGGCCCTATCCCGAACAACTAAGGAGACTCTATATAAGACCTTGATCATCCCAGTCCTGCTTTATGGCGCTGAAGCTTGGACTTTATCAAAAGCGGATGAAGATATCCTCGGTCGTTTCGAGAGAAAAATTCTTCGCAAAATATTCGGTCCCGTTTGCGTTGACGGGCTTTGGAGGAGAAGATTCAACGACGAACTATACGAGCTGTACAGCGACATCGACCTAGTCAAAAAACTGAGCATTAGTCGTTTGAGATGGCTAGGACATGTAGAGCGAATGGACACCAGTGCTCCGGCCCGAAGAGTCTTCGAATCACACCCGGAGGGACAACGCAGCAGAGGAAGACCTCGCCTTAGGTGGCGCGCACAAGTTGAAGGGGACCTGAACAAGCTTGGAGTGCGCAACTGGAGGCAGTTAGCTAAGGACCGAGCTAACTGGAGAGGCTTGTTAGTTGAGGCCCAGGTTCACCCCGAACTGTAGCGCCACCTAAGTAAGTAAGTAAGTTTTAAATTGTACTATTAAGAGTTTTCTGTTAGCTAAAGCCTTCATAAAATAATCTTTCGTTTTAATAAAATACCTTTGCATTTTCTCCACTTCTTCAAAAAGCGTTATGACCCCAAACTTGCGCTCCATATTATTGAACTGCTCTACACACTGCTTGAAACAACTGCCAATGTAATCGTAGCATTTAAGCTGCGATTACATGGTCAACGGGGGTTGACTCTGTGCTCAAAATGACGTGAGAATTTATCCCAAAGTTGTCACATCGTGTCATCGCCAACGTAAAACGCCTTCAATGCGTTGACGGCTGCATTGGCAGCCCCATTATTGACTCGATTTTTTAAATCAATGCATTGACTATTTTCGTTGAACGTGTAATCACCTCTTCAATGCTGATAAGAATTGACACGTTGATACGTTGACAGAATTAATTGGATTGCTCGTCAACGAGTTGACCGTGTCTGCGTTGAGTACTTTCCAGATGTATATTTTGCGTCCTCAGCGTACCGTCAAAGATTAATGTGATTGGAACTATCAAGTAGTGTAATCGTCAACGATTTGTATATCAATCTTTTGACATTAAAGGGGGAAAATCAAATTGACAGAATTTACACGTCAACGCATTTTGGAACGACATTGACCGTTTCGCGTCATTCGTATGATAAACAACGTTCGACACGTTCAAACGTTGCCCCTTGACTGTCAACGCGTTGACAAATATCTATAACTATGTAATCGTAGTTTTAGCGCAGAAAATCAAGTAGTTAGGCTGTGGAGTTTCAAACAGAGACATTACTTAGACAGCGCTACATTTCGGCGTTAGTCTTCTTCTTAGGTGGCACTACAGTTCGGGTGAGTCTGGGCCTCGATAAACAAGCCTCTCCAATTAATTCGGTCCATAGCTAACTGCCTGCAGTTTTACACTCCAAGTCGGTTTAGGTCCCATTCTACTTGTGCGTGCCACCTAAAGCGAGGTCTTCCGCTATTACGTTGTCCCTCCTGGTTTGATTCGTAGACCCTACGGACCGGAGAGTACGATTACAGGGACTTTCGTGTGGCAAAATAAAATGCATTATCTCTAAAGGAGACACTGATGTTCATAATAGTAGGAGTATCTATAAGAAGTATTTCCGAGTAAAAAGGATCAGTTCAGTTTTGTAAGGATTTACTAAATTCCGGATTTGTTGGAGTAACTGGTGAGCAGTAGAAGAGCATATTGGCGGGTTACTCTAAAATCCGGGTGCTTATCTAGGACAACAAAAATAATGTCTTCTACATAAGTAGTTAATCATAGGTTGAAGGTTAACTAGTAGATTAGTAACTAGTAAATTCCTATGGTGAATGCCTTAACTTCCATCCCGGTTGTTAGACACCTTGTCGTGGTGGAATGGGTTGATTAGAGAAACGAGATGCACTATTAGGTAGTTAATACTACCCTGGCAGAGCTAAATGTGAATCGAAAATTCCCTAATTGAAACAGATTCCTATTATATATATACTTGTGGAATTCAATTAACTTTGTCAGTAGAACAAATTTAAAACAAAACTTCTTAAACACCATCTAATTGGTTTATCTTATAACCTGGTCTTGTAAATGCAAGATGGTTGCAGTAACGACGAATTTGCCAACACTTTGATCCACAAAAATCCAGAAATGTTCATTTTGGCGACACATTGTCTCGATCGGTCTATTTATTCTTATGAACATTTTTCAAAGTTGTGCATTTAAATTTCACGTCTCTACACTTTTAAACACGTTTCATCGAACATTTTGCAGGATCAACCTTTTTTGCATCCTCAGGCATAGTCCACCTTCATTCAACATTTTCATACAAAATATTTCGCTGACTATGTATCAGTATTTCATCCTTTACTTCACTTAGTTGTATAAATTTAGATGCTGTCGAGTTTCATTTATACATTTCAAGTGGAATTCCAATGATGGATAAACTTTTATCGTCCAGAATTTGTTGTTGTTTTAAAACTCTGTACACTTGTGTTTCGCAAGGACGATATTAGTTCATTCCATTCACTATCCATTTCGGGGACTTTACTCCGATGACATACACAACTGACATGGTTCCACTCATGCATTTATTGTAATTTTTGCTAGACGTTGGACATTTGAGTTTTTCGTAAATATTTCTACCACAGAACTGACAACATTTGTATAGCCAGGAATATTTTTTGTCAGTTCTGTGAATCCTTGTTATTCGGTATTGTACCGAACGAACTGATGTAATGGCAATTTATTTTTTTATGGATCGCTTAATTTTGATGGAACGCTTGAACAATTTTCGGATAAAAGTTGGCCGAACACGTACATATTTGACAATAGATTGGTATAACGTATAGTTTTTCTTTAATTAAATAGTCCAAGTACCTAGATCAATTCACTTCTGACCGACAAAACTATGTATACATATGTATGCATATCAGCCAGGCTGAGGTAATCACTCATTACAATCTAGTTCATTGAAGGTAGTCTGGAAGGAGGTATTCGTGTCCCAAATATACCACCGCTATAAAATTTCATTAATCTAAAACTATGTACATCTGTACCTTTAGTGGATTTCAAACAATCCTTATACATATATTTTCCAGTATTGGGAAAAGAATTTCAAAACCAGCACAACCCCTTCAACTGATTTTTCTATCTATTTTCCAATCGCTGATATCTGCAGTTGAGTTTGGGTGCCTGAGAGTGCATTTGATATCAGTTCCGTAAATTCCAAATTCAAATATGTTCCGGCAGCCAAAAACTATTGAAAGCACTAAACTATTTAATTTCGAGTATAAAGTTGTTTGGAGTTGACTTAGCGCCCTAAAGCAACATTGATGTTCGTTAAGTAATGGATTCCACACAAACCCAGTGTTTACTATTTATTTGTATGGAAAAGCATGAATTTTAAATCGATACTCAGCACCTTTTTATCGATTTCAAGGCCTCCTATGAAATGAATTGAAATGAAATGAACTGAAATATGCCGACGATATTGACATAATCGAAAGAACAAAGCGTGATGTCAGTAGTGCTTTTGTGAGAAGCGACGAAGATGGGTTTAACGTTTAATGAGGGCAAAACAAAGTATATGTTGTCAACAAAAAAGGACATACAACATAAACTGGAGGCAGCTGGCTGGAGAGGCCCTTGTTGGTTAAGGCCCAGGTCCACCCCGGACTGTAGAACCACCTAAGTAACCTAAGTTTCATCATATCTCTACAACCTGCCAGAGGGACCATACTTGAACCATTTTAAAGAATTTAAGGAAGATATCCGGGCAATGACAAACAAAGTGCGTTGTCTTCTCGTGGACTTCCTTGTCTTCTTCAGCTCTTATCATATGAGATACTAGACAATATAACATAACATATAAATTCTATACGTTCCTGGGTCGTCGTGTTTAAGCTGCTTATTTTTAGACAACATATGAATGCATCCTTTGCTTTAGATATTCGGCTATAAACTAATTTGGTGGACTAATCGAGCTCAACTCCGATATTGATGCAATCATCAATTGGGGTGCTAAAAACCGAGTTGAGTTCAATTCGTCAAAAACCCAATGTCATTCGTCAAAGTCCTGTCTCTGAAGCGGGATATCAATGTAGATTCTAATGGCTTGTCAATGCTTGGTATGCAAGTTACCCCAGACCTTCGCTGGAAACATCAGATTTCCGAAGCTGCGAAAAATGGCGCGAATGGCGAAAAATCGGCCTTGGTTTCCTCAAGAGGTGTAAATGTTTTTTCAGTCCTGCAGACTTGGCTACTATTTCGTCCAAAACTCGAATACAACTCACACGTTTGGACGGGAGCTCCCGTAACATGTCTGAGTTGATTAGATCGTGTCCAGCGTCAGGCTGCACGGTGACCTATCAATTTGCAACCAAATCCCTTCGCTAGAACATCGTCGGAATGTTGGATGTTTATCGGTCCTGTACCGATATTTCCATCATAGCTGTTCGGACGAAATCTATAATTGTGTCCCGTCGGTCCGTCAGTTTAATCGTACTACACGACCGGCCTTTTCCGCACACCCTTAACTTTTGAATCCTATTTTCGGTCGCACAGTCAAACTCAGAAGCTCGTTCTTTAGCCATTCAACACATATGTGGAATGACTTGCCGTCCTCAATATTTCCATCGTCACCTAACTCTCTTTCCTTTTCCTACCAACTTATAACTTTCCTATACCTTTTCCTTTCACTCCATCACTGGGTTTATAACTTTAAAGGACTTTATTCCTAAGTGATGCAGAACAATTAAAAAAAAAAATCTTATGTTCTACTAAATTTGCCTCTATCACCATTTAATTTGAGTAGTTTCATGATTCTATGCGATAGTAGGCATACATTATTAATGTAGTCAGGGTTTCTGATAGCGATCGTAAGGCTCCATTAAATTCTGTGACATCATGTTGACAGAGCGCTCTATAAAACATCACTAAGTACCATCAAGTATGCAACCTTGCCGTATGCCGTTTTGAATATAAAATTCCTCCAGTAACCTACCATCAAATTGTTCAGCATGCCTTTCCTTCCTGCACAAGGCATAACCTCTCTCTATTTATATCTTACAGTCGAACGTTTCATTCATTGAAGCCTATTCATTCACTGTGAATAGTTCTTTCTAAATGTTCTTTACTACGTTCGGGGACTACGTTGGCTATAAATTTGGCAATTGAAACAAAGACGCAAATTCTTCAATTCTTTGACAAACTTAACAAGCTTCACAAACATTCTTAACCTCTATTCTACAAGGAAAGTTTGATTGTGTCAAACCTTTTTTACTAATGAAAGCCTTGCTCTGTGCCTTGTGAGAAGACCGTCGCTGTGAGAAGACCATCGAGTCCTGCCATCTTGTTTGAGTAGAGAGTTTCAATCGCGGCAATACTTTCATGATTTGAGCCTGTCTTAGCTATTTCTAATCAGAAATCTGCAAGGACCCGTCCAAACTCTTCACGAGGTGTGACCATCTATTAGTTCTTTTGCGATTCTGTAAACAATTCTATTGTCGCATCTACTTGCTGCTACTTAGGCTTGTTCAGTTAGTTCGTTGATGATGCTGGACGTCTGTTATCTTCATGCGGTACACGAGCTCACTTCTATCATCTACATGGGTGACAGCAATGTGAACTTTAAGTTGTTTCAGCTTTCGATCCGTCTCTAGGTATCAATATAACAATGTAGCATACTCCTTACGTGATCTTTTCATAAGACCTTCTGTTCCTGTATATAGCGTGTATGGCGCTGCTGACCTAAACAATATGGTCCTTAAGAATATCCCAGCTCGGTTAGTCTGTCATTATCAAACCTGGTTTTCCAAACCGCTGTGTTATTGTATGTACGAACAACTGAAGTTTGACGTTGGGTACTAGCCACCATAAAGCGGAAGGCTTTAGATACCATTAGTACCGACGCTTAAGTTTGTAGTTCCTGAGATAAGATTTTTTTATCGGGCTGCATTTAAGCTTTTAAAATTTACATTTATGACATTATTTTGGTTGCTTTCCATAAAAAAAACACCATAGCGCTAACCATCAGCTTATTATTGACTTCCAGCAAAATACCAGCAAATTTAGAAACCCTTCATCGACAATTGATTCAATTTTGAGCTTCAAATATGTTGAAAAGGAAGGGTATGTACATATCTTGCCTTAAAATTGACATAATCACTGACTTCTACTTCTTGTTGCGCCATCGATTGTGTCTAAAATAGTATTCTCGTACGCCTTTGGTTTCACTGCAAAGAAAAAGTAAAGTTTTTCTACAGCTCCCAAAAGGCTAAACTATTTTGATCTGGCGGATTTCGTCAGAAAACATCTAATGACGCCTCGATTCCTTCTAGAAATCTTCCAGCTAAGTTTGTGCGTGACCTCAATCTTATGCTCTATCAAATCGATAACTACCTCTAAGGACACTCCAAGAGGAATCACTAAACCCCTTTCATGTTGTAAAATAAATCGAAAAAAAAACGATTTCAGAAACTCATCTCATGCCTCATTAAAACAAACGATGTGGGTGCCTTCTGCTTTTCATCATTTACACTTTCCCAGGAATATGCTCAATTATCCGTATCCCTCAATCGGTATGGCGCATCCCTTGACATAAAACATATCAACGTCTCGCACACGTATCCAATTCATCCGGTATTCAACGAACGTTCTTTATAAATTTCATCAACAATTTTCTCTCATAATTCGAGAATTAAATTCAAATCTCACTTGTCCACAGGATACTCCATCCATGGTGTCTCGTTAAATTTATACACGACAGGGCCGGTTATTGTTCTCTCTTAACTAAAACGCTCGAACGGAATTCACCTAATTTCATTGCAACAGCACCCTCGATATATTGATTTTTACTTGACACCCTTATACTAGACATCCACACTCACATTTCGCATAAGCTATTCAGAATTCACATACACACACTGCTATTTTCCTTTTCGTTTTTCTTCTTACAGGGAAAGGATATCACATGTGAAATCTCCCGTGAACGCTAAAGGGAAAATCTCCTCGTCGATGGCAGTCGAGTCGAGTGGTGGCGTATTGACATTCAAGCAAGCAATGTCTGGTGCTGTGTCACCCCAGTATACTGCTACATCACCCATACACATGATGGGAGGCATCAGTGGGTCTAACAATGCAATGACATCCGTTCTGGAGGCAGCAACAGATGGCAGCATATCACCGACTCTATCAACTAACGTGACCAGAGGTGACAGGAGTGATACCATCGGAGGCGGAGTAGGAGGATTCTTTTGTGGTAGTTCAGCAACCATAGCGCAATTGGGTAACAAACAAAAGCAACGCTTAAGGACCTCCAGTATGCCAGCTGAGAGTAGAAAGGTAAACAGACGTTAATTTTTGTTTTTTTTTTTTTTTTTTTTTTCTTTTGAGTTTCTTCCTTGCTGTTGTATTTTGTTGTAGTTGTTTGAATGCATATGAGACTGACTTCTTGCTGTAAGGACACTTTGTGCAAATGATATTAGCTTTCAGTGGTTTGTAGAGGGCTGGGCGGACATATGCTGAAGTCAGTTGACAGAAGTCGTAGCAAGTGTCCACATTGAATTGCATTAATTATTCATTTGTGTAGAGTAATTGAGGCGGGGTGCTGCTTACAATGACTCCGGGGGGTAACCCTTGGGTTGTCAATATCGTTGAAATAGGATTGCGGAGCTGTAACTAGGACTCTGTTAAACAAAAGGGTATTAACCCTCACTTGGAATGTGAATAAATTTACCTTCAAACTTGCATGTACATTACCAAATTTCCTTCAGATACCTGCTAGGCTTGCTTTAAAGATTTCATGGATTTGTGAGTTAAACACAAATTCCTGTTTCCATTAAAACTATCTACTCAACTTTGGAATGCATTTCCGAATGAAAACTTTAATTACAACTCTTCAAAGTAAAGGCAAAACCACTTCAGTGGGTATCTCATCACTGACGAGAAACAGGAAACAAACAAAGAAAACAACTTAGCTTTGCAGTTGATAGTGGATTTCTGGGATTTATATCCTTCTCTGTAACGATGCACGTCATTTCGTCAGTACAATGCTGCCACATCACTTTACCATCATACATGGTCCATTGACTCTTGACAGGATTCTCGAGCCAAGACCACTATCTACATGAGCATTCAAAACACGAATTGAAAAGCCAACGAACTCGTTCTCGTTTTAATTGCAATCCATCCATCCTTGCAATCCTTAGCGGCGGGTCTTATGACTTTTCACAGTTTTAATTGCATTAAATTGAGAAAAATCTGCAACGAAATTTCTAGAAGGCAGTCATTTGAATAAAACCAAAAAGAGGAGGAGAAAAATGAAAATCTTTTTAAACGGAATTCCTTTTGAACCTTACTGCAGCTCTGTTAGAGAAAATTCTCGTAGAAAAATGTTACGTATACGCCTGGTGGAACAAGGGAACAAATTCATAAATAAATGCGTATGTGCCATTTTTTTGCGACTTAAAGCAGAGAGACCACTGAAAATACAACTATTAAGTAGATGACTTTGCTTTTTGATTTAATCCTATGATTTAACTTGCTTTCAGGATGATAGGTCGTGAAGATACAGGTGATCATATCCAGGGGTTGATAAGATCACTCTTACTTACTTAGGTGGCGCTACAGTTTGAAGTGTACCTGTGCCTCAACCAACAAGCCTCTCCAGTTAGCCCGATCTTTAGCTAACTACCCTCAGTTGTGCACTCCAAATCTATTGATATCCACTTCTACTCGTCCGCGCCACCTAAGGTTAGGTCTTCCTATACTGCGTTGTTCCTCTGGGTTTCGATTCAAAGACGGGCCGCAGCGATAGTGTGTGAGTTCATGTCCTTTGTTTCATTCACGCCCACTTCAACTCTAAAAGCAAATGTCATAACAAGAATTTTCTTCCGATAGAGTTAGTTAAAACACATCAAACAGCATTTTTATTTCAATTAAATATATCTAGTCACCACCAACCTATATAAACGACCACACATCTGTACCTAGTTATCAATAAAACGTTTTAAATGTCACCTTTGTGTCAGAAAAAAAATTGACATTGTCTTTGATCCTTTGTTCCCTCGACGCCTCCTCTCTGTCAACAAACCTTTGTTTTTCTCACCTTTACGTTGACCTTTTCTATATTTTTTTCACCGCCAAACCACATTCACTTGGATGTATTGTTTGTTATCTGTTTGAAAACGCTATGGATGGGAATCATTTCCACTCTGCTTAATTATTCCATTGAGAGTGAACCATCCCCCGCATTAGGACATTGAATCAAATTATCCAAATCGATTAAACACTCCCGTGCTTGTCTATATAAAATTCATTGTGTTTTAATAGACGTCATAAAAATAAACGCGCCTCGTTTTTCAGCCACGTCTCGCCGATACCAGACGTGCCGCAATACACTGTGCCGATTTGGATTTGGAGTATTATCGCCTGCGGAGCTTTAGCATCACATCACATGGCGTTTGCAATTTAGGAGATTCCCTTAGGTACGTCTAAAAATACACAGACAATGTAAAATAAAATAAACAAGAAAACAAAAATATACATTTTTTTTTTCCATCCACTCCACACAGAAGCCGAAGATCACGTTCCATTAATTCGGTTACATCGACGGGCACTTCCAATAGTGGTAAGGATCGCAACAACAGGTAGGTGGTTGGTTTATTTTCTTTATCTCGACTCGAACTAATTCATTTAATTCATTTCTTATTTCTCTATCTATCTGCACGTTTTGGTATTTAATTACAGCAATGCTTCGAGAACATCCGGTGATATAAACTTGGAACAGGATAAACGTGATACACAAGGCAAGGGTCAGATTCCCGCCTATAAAATCGCAATGCTTGGGGCTTCCGGAGTCGGCAAGACAGCGTTAACATATCAATTTACAACATCCGATTACATTTGTGCTTATGACTTGAGTTTAGGTAAGTGCTAGATACATAGATACATATCTAACCCAATTGACATGAGTTCCTTGGATGTTTTCATTTGCATTTGCATTTTAATTAAAATTGTCTTCCACCTTATAATTGGAAGGGGTTAACTTGGGCCGGTTGACCTTTTTTGGCTCCGTCTCCTTGTGAGTGAAGTATTTACGTTCGAAGTTCATCTTCCGCATTTGGTTTAGATACTCTTGGGTGTGTTTTATTCAATTTAACTCATTTAATGAATGACTGGGGTGGGGTGAGTGAAGAAAGAAACAAAATCAATATTTACCCATGGAACTGTTTAGATGTGAGTGGTGTTGTGGCAATTTAATTCGTTGAGATGGAAGTCGAGCTGAAGGAGAAACATTGCTGATTGCAATCGCCATTAGTAAGATGGCTTTGGCTGTCTTATGATTCGAGTAATACATTTCCATTAGCACTGTAAGATACTATAGAAGAGTTTATCTAAGTTACTCATTTTCAGAAAACAAACGAAATATTTAATAAAATCCTTTATTAGATTTGTTGAAAACCCATAGGGAAGTGACATAAAAATTGGACATTTAATTAAGTTATCTGTGGGATATTTTTGTCATCCTTTATTACTTTGGGCATGAAATTAATTATAGTTAAATTGCTTATTGGTTTTTATGTCTATAGGCAGGATTGTGTCAAATAGTTAATTGGATTTTGTGGATCCCATGTTGGACAGTTTCATATATTTTTAGATATAAATTTTTACGTGATTGCATGACGATATTAATACGCATGGAATAGCCTGTGGCTATTAGCCATGAAAATACTGATTGTTTCGCAACAATCAAATTAGTGGGCACGTTCTTGACGGAGATATTTAATATGGTGACCAATGGTAATGTACATGTATCTAGCTTAAAAGCTATGTAAGAAACGAGAACCCTTAAAGCATTCACAAGATACTACTGATTTCACAAGATCGCTGATTTAATCGGTGATACACAATCTAAATCAACAAACAAAAGAATATTACGATTCATAAGGTTCAGCTATTATGTTCAATATTACGCAAGGGCATGTTGAGAACGACTGTTGATGTCCATTGAAATTCGTTGGAATTTGACCTAGTATGAACATTTTACCTATAGACAATCTACTGGGCTTTTGTTGAACTTTGGGGAAAGATTTCAAGCATTCATACAGTATATGATCTTATATGCAAGCAAGGATATGCTTCGATGGTCCAAGATATTTGTATATAGAATTGCCTTTTCTGTAAAAGAGGCATATGGAGTTGATATTCCAGTTATTAGACATACTTTTTGTCCAATCATACTTTATGATAGCTATGCCTAACTCTTCTGTCACTCTTTTAACATCATTCCCACTTAGCAACTTAAGTGTTGCTTAAATCTATCTACAATTCCCTGCGAATCGACTAGCCTCCTTTCTCTTGTAGCCAGCTGCCAGCTGAATGTCCTTCTTATAGAACAACTGGATGGATTCTCCTCTCTTTTTTTAGCTTGGTGCTACTCAGCACTAACTATGAATTTAACTCCCTCAACGATACGAGTCTGCCAAGACATTTTATTTACCGCTACATATGCGATCACCTATTTATTTTTTGTCAAACTCCTTCTATCATTATTTTCGGAAATGAAGAACTTTGTTTGTTGACGTCCAGATTCACACCAAACTGCAATGCCATGTAATTTACTATCAAAAACAATTCATTTAAAGACCAACTTCAATCTCTAGAACTTTGTGCATCTTACTATGGAGCGGGAAGTTTCTGTTTCGAGTTCCAAAAAGCATCTCATCCCTTGCGAACGCCAGAAACATCCCATAACATGTCTGCCTAAAAATAGCTTTTATGTTCACCCTTCAGCTATAGCATTAAACAGTAGGCACTCTCGATTACTGAAAGTCCTACATAGGTTGTGGTTCATGATATTTAAATATAAAAAGGCTAAAAATACAGAACATCCCAAAATGCCTTGTTTTCCATTTTCCTTGTTGCTTGTCTCATTTTCTAGTGGAAATCTATCCTTAGAGTGATTATTGTTAAATTTGGAATTTCGAACGGCTGTAACCTTACGCACTTTGTGTAAAATCTCCCACGTTTTCGGTCAAATCTATTCATTTTCAAAATTATTCCAAGAAAACCAAATCACTCGTGATGGAAATATGCAAAGCCCCTTAATTCATCGCTTTTAGGTATTTCAATGAAAGGAACAATAACGACGACCTACCACAAGATGAGTCTCAGTTCCAAGAAGATAACGATATCTGTGGCTGTCATCGTTGTTCATTTTCAGGGACATGCTTCTTGAGTATTTACAAATGTATCTGTTACTCAAATTTGATTGGAATACCAAAGAATTTACCGAACAATTATAAATTTTTAAATAAAGTTGACCAAATTTATCCTCCATTGGATTTTAATCAAATCCAGAAACTCTCGCGAGTTCAATGCACACTTGAGACCTAAATCTGGGAAGAATTTTTTTTCTCAGAGATAATAAACCTTTTTTTTTTCGTTGCTAAATCCCTGAAAAGCCTGAACTTGTTTCTTTTCATTTTTAGCATATAAATGGAATATTAAGTGAATTGCATAGACTACCCTGATTAGCTTCCTTTCACTCCTTGGGTTTATTTTGTTGATGTGAATAATAAATAAAGAATGATGGATTCATATAAATCTACTCACTCCGAGGAGAGCTATTTTCGTGCCTTTTGTGCGGAGTAGACATTTGAATAAATTCTTAATGCAACAAACTGCAAATCATCAATCACCGAATCTGTATATCAAAACGAGGCCCTCCCGGAGAGTTATTATGACAATAAATCAAAACCGCATAATCACCGCTACTGCTGCTTTGGTTTGCATCGATTTTGTGGCATCTGATTTAAATTCGAAGGCACTGCATGCGTGTGCGTTGAGTTAACACCACTGATAGGGTGGGTGGGCTCTTACATTCAACAAGGAAAGCCAACAAAATACACACATAGTTGCATGACTCACATGACCAGCACGCAATACTGCAATCATCTATGGAATAACCATTAGCAACACAAAGGGGTGCCACAATGAATAATTATAGCTGCATAACTCATCTTGAATTCAACTGCATTTTGAATTCGATTGAAGGATGGTGAAATCCCACGAAAACTATAAATGAAGTAAAGTTGCATTGTAAACGGGAAATTAACTCATGAAGTAAAACTTTTGCACTTAAATTGCTTCAAATTTCCTTAAATCAAAACCCAGGGATAATACCTCATAGTTCAGTTCTTACTTAAATAGACCATGGTAATTAAATAATTAAATAGTTTTGGTAGTTATCCATTGTTCTGTGACGCAATTTAAATTTTATATAAACCCAGCACACTAATTACGATTGCGCGACAAGTGATAAGAACCACAATTCATTTGCATTAATGGCACACCAACATCATGTGTCATATGTGTGATTACATGTGTCATGCACACAAGTACTAAATAATCCATCAAATCCTTAGTTCGTTGACCAACCAACTAAAAGTTCCCTACAAAGCGTAGCAGTTCCTCAAACTGAGGAAACCATAAAAGTGTCGTGATTTCTGAAGGGAGGTTTTGTCACAGTGCCTTCGTAATCATTCGCTTTCCGTTTGAGATAATTGCAACTTGAAATCATGCAAGCATATCCGGATAATCAAGCGAAATAGTTTTTACGACGCTGTAAATGACTTCGTTTTTATGTGGCTACTTTTTGATGTAGCGCTAGTGCGTGGATTTAATTGTTCAATGGGAAGGATATGTGAGGATATGGAGTATCGTAGGGCGGAACGAACTGCTATAAAAAAAAAGTCTCAAAGGAAAAGATTTACACTTTAAATAATTTGATTTGAGTAGAAATGGAAGTGTATAATCAAGTAATTTAAAACTCTGAGAATCAAAAAGAAGGCACATTTCTTCGTGTGAAATTATGATAATTTGCGGATCACAAAACAAGGATTCTGAACACAATTTTCTTTCAAATTTAGCATATCTGCGCAGAGATAAAATATATGTATGTATATTTTGTCATGATGTTAGGAGTATGTAGAGCATCATATTGCTTACGAAATGAGTTAGTGAACTTCCCTGATATACAGATTCTGCTGACGTTCATGTTGTTGAAACGCGGAAAATAATAAGTGGGTCGATTTCCTTAAAGGACTGCAAAGGTATGCAAAAGTATTTGGAGTGGCCGAAGTCCTCTTTTACTAACACTCTACCAACTATCATCCGAATGAGTTTATAGAAAGAATGGGTGTACTATCAAGTAACTTGCTTCCAAAGTTTCCCATCTTTGAATTGCACAGATTGTATTGTTCGTTCCTAGATAGACTACATCATTCCAAGATATTGGTGCTAGGTGTCTTTTTTATACAAAATATGCACTTGATTTTGACTTTTATTTTGTATTACATGTCTTTAACACTTTCTTGCCATCAAATATATTTTCTCTACCGTATTTTGCAATTTGAATGTTAAAGCTACTCATTGTTTAGTATAGTCAGTCCTCATAAATGCAATGCTTTTTTGCATTGGGAGGTGGGAATCTTTTAAAGGTGAAACTGAACTCGTAATCTGTATAATTTAGGATTTTCACCCTCTATTCGCAGCTCTTTTAATTGGCAGGCAATTAAGTTAATATGAGACGAATTATACTTGTAACTGCCACAGATCAGATCCTCTCTTATATTTCAAGCATTCTTTTGTTTAAGCATACCTATTCTGTATAGCATTTGGTCCTCATAGAGCATTTTTTTTGATACTGGAATGTTTGAAGAATGTTCTTAGCATATACCCCAGTTCTACTATTACTTTGTAGGCTTGAGTAATGTACTTTTACTAAAAATCACCTTCCATTCTCCTTATACTGACCCACGTCAATACATTCTTCTTACCCCGGCAATGTTTTATACTACTTGGCCATATTGTAGGCATTTAAAGCTTATAAATTACATATATCTTTAAAAAATTAAACTTTTATAATAATAATTCATACAGCTCATGGTATTGACAGTTTAATTATTATCATAATCACTGGAACAGCTCTTTAAAGTTTCATCTGAGTGTCGGAAATAATTTTGTAGTTTACTAGATACAGTACAGTAGTCGTTTAACGCCTAAGTTTTGTCCATTAATCCCAATCACACATGACACAATTCAAAATCAAATGCCAACCCACTCAAATGTTCCTTAGTTAGTAAATAACACTCTCACAGGACAATGGTAACCAGTTTCGAATGTCCATCCATTTCGAATTAAATCAACTATCAAATTAAATACAATTGAACCTCATCCTCAAGTAAAACCCACACTTACCGTTTATTGAAAACCATTGACACATTGAATTAAATTACAGATGATGATTACGGCCAAAAGACTGTATCAGTTCTTGTTGATGGTATCGAAACAGACCTAGAAATTATCGATCATCCAGCCTGTGAGATGTCGGTAAGTGCATCCATAGTAATTATTTGCATATGTCCTCACAATGTCTCTTTGACCCACTTGATTTTCAATGCATCCACTTATTCACAGACGGAGTCCTTTTGTTCCACATACAACATTGACCTGTTTGTTGTGGTATACTCAGTGGTAGATAGATCATCTTTCAAGGCAGCCGAGAAAGTGTTACAATACTTGAAGGAGAATGAAATGCTAATGACACGAGGTGCTATTTTAGTTGGTAATAAAACAGATCTTGAACGACATCGAGAAGTCACCAGACAAAGTGAGTAGATATAGATTGTTTCATAACTGCTTTTAGTTAAATCAAATTAATTTCCCTTAGATGCTCGAAAATTGGCAAAGGAAATCGCTTGTAAGTTTATCGAAACCTCTTCAGGCCTAGATCACAATGTCGACGAACTGCTAGTTGGAATTGTGGCCCAAGTTAAGCTCAACCCACAACGTATCTCGAATCTTAGCGAAAAGGACCGTCAACGTTTAAATCTTCAGACAACAATTCAAAAACATCGTCGCATGCACATGCAGCCACGAAAGATTGTCCGTCAAATGAGCATGTGCCAGCAGGACGAACCTGACGAAAATTCATCCACCCCAGCGAATCGCAACAAAATGGGACCAATACGAAAGACAAATAAACGCACCCTCAACCTAGAGAGTATCCTAAAAATGGGAGAAAGTGAAATCGAAGACGAGGACGAGGTCTATCGTATGAAATCAAATGCGAGGAACAAGAAAGAACACTTCAAAGTGATGACAACCGTGATGGGCAATGGCGATAATGTCGGAACGAGTAGTTGCAATTCATCGCCAAAATCTCGCCATTCATCTTATGAATCGGGTTCTATGTCCGGCGGTGGCAGTGGTAGTGGAGGTCGAAAAGATTCATGTCACGCTGAGACAAGCCTATTGGAAGACTGCAACAAAAAAACAGTATCAAAATTAACAAATCGAACAAAAATCTTTCTGTCATCGGTTTTGAAATTCAAAAAGGCCATCAACGTGAAACGACGAAGTTCGAGTAGTTGCAGTGATTTGTTTGTTATTTGAATTGGCAATGTGATTATGACGATGGTAGTAGTAAAGGACAATAATATAATCAACAGCACTTCTGATGCACCACAGGAAGAGAAAGATGCGATAGCAAACGCTTGTATAGAGTTTTATAGTTATATAGAGTAATCAACTTACATTTTCATATCAAGTGACACACACAAATGAGCTTTTCTTCCAAAAACTTATTGAAAGATTTTCTTTCAGTATACATGTAGGTATACAATATACATGCCAGGTTTCAGATTGAATATACACGCAACAAAATAAACTAGTTTGTCTATCTAACTTTGTAGGAATTTCCAGATAAAGAGCAGTTATTCCTCTTCTTCTTCTTCTTCTTCTAGTCAATGGTTACAGGGATTCAAGACATTTTACTGTCACTACGAATGCATGAATAGGTGTAGATACATAGATAGATTTTTATCTAAAACTATTTCATAAAACATTTCATTTTACAGCAGAAAATCATAAAACTGTGCAAATCTTTAAAATATCTAAATTCACTGTCAGAGTGTGTCCAGAAATGACGATTTTTACACAACATGTACTTAAAGGAAAGTCAATATTTAGATATATGTACATACTCGTATTTACGAACATATCCCATGTATACAGTGTCAAACAAGAAAAAAAAATAAAAAAATTATGAAATTTTGGCCTGTTTTCGGACAATATTAATAATGTGGACGTAAAAGTTAACGGATGAAGGTGTTTCACGAACTGCTAAATAAATATTAATTGAATATCCAACCTACTGTAAGTTTTTTCAAAAAAGTTTTATGTATACAAAGTGTATGCTATATTCCAATTTCAGACATATCAAGCTGTTCATGTGTAGTCTTTAAAAGTACAAGTTTTTTTTTTATGTTCCAGGTTAACGTTGTTTAGACGCCATTTGGGTTTGGTTAGCATTTGTCAGTTCGCATTAGACAGTTTACATTTGACATTTCCGTAATTTTGAGTTCTCGGACCTTAGTACTAAATAAAATACGCGAATATTGGGACATAATAAATCGATAATTCAAAAATAATAGATAAAGCAATAAAAAAAATTTATTTATTTCACAGCAAGTCAAATGAGTGAGAGATATTTTTATTTTAATAGTTCATTTTAACATCAGTTCTCCGCACATTTCAGAATTTTCAGAATACTTATAGGCTGTCATATGCGGCCATAAGATTGATAAAAACATGGTGTGTTTCGACTTCAAATTCATTGGCCCTTTCCAGGATTTATTTAAGGGTAAAAATTTAGTGTATAACCTACGTTCACACAGTAAGATGTATATGCCTCCATGGTTGGCATACATAAGACATAGATTTGCCTTTTAAATAGAAGGAGCGTATAGAACTACCACAACAGTCATCAGGTTGGTTCAATCCCCAGACAACAGCTAAAATTTCTTTCACGGCCCCATCTCTCGCGAGTGTCTGACAAACGTCCAAGAATAAAACTGTCATGAAACGTACCCTTCGGATACGGCATTACCCAGTATGCCCTTTCCATTTGTGTAAAGAGTATATCATGCACAACACGAATGGTGAGAAGCTAGGCCTTGGGTTCCATGCACCTGTCGCGCTAAAAATTTGTAGTTTTGCTTTTTTGAAAAGCTTCAACGGTAAGCAATTTGGGTTCGGTGGCTTTATTACTTCTCCAAAGTGGAAGGAAGAACGCTAGCATTTTGTTATGAATTACAAAAAAGAATAGTTACCCTAAAGTTCCAATTAAAATCCAGTTTTGGTGGAGAATACTTATCTACAGTTCGGGGTGAACCTGGGCCTCAACCAACAAGTCTCTCCAGTTACCCCGGTCCTTAGCTAACTGTCTCCAGTTGCGTACTCCAAGTACCTTCTACTTGTGCGCGCCACCTAAGGCAAGGTCTACGTCTACTGTGTTGCACCCTCCGGGTTCGATTCAAAGACTCTACGGCCCGGAGCATTTGTGTCCATCCGCTTTACATATCCTAGCCATCTTAAACGATTAATGCGCAATTCTTTGACTTAGTCAATGTCGCTGTACAGCTCGTATAGTTCGTCGTTGAATCTCCTCCTCCAGAGCCCGTCAATGCAAATGGGACTGAACTCTTCTTTATGCACTTTAAATAGGGTCTAAGCTTCAGCGCCATAAGTCAGGATTGGGATCTTCAAAGTTTTATACTGAATCTTCTTTGTTGCTCGGGACAGGGCCTTACTACTCAATTGCCTTCTCAGCCCAAGGAACAGCGATTGTCAAGGGTTATCCTTCGTTTACTTTCTGCTGAGATGTTGTTGTCAGAGTTTATAGCGGAGCCGAGGTAGACAAAGTCGATTGTGACGTTCTGTCCAACTCGTCAATGTTGTGTGTCCCTTACCGCTAAACCCATTTTGGCAGCCTCCGTTGCAATAGTACCGAGGGCACCGGTGACAGCCCACAGTGGTTTACCAATTATGTCAATGTCGTCAGCGTAAATTAGTAGTTGCACAGACTTTTGAATGATTGTGCCTCCGGTGTTGGCTTGTGAGTTTCGCACAATCCTTTTAAGTATGATGTTGGAAAAATCACATGACAGCGCGTCTCCTTGTCTAAATCCTTTTTTGACATCAAATGCCACGGTGAGATCGTTACCGACATTGATGGAGTAGCGAGAATTCTCCATCGTCATTCTGCACAATCTAACGAGTTTGGGTTGCCAAAACTAGACATGGCTCTATATAACTTATCTCTGTAGATGCTGTCATATGCGGCCTTTTAATCGGTGAGAAGATGGTGGGTATCGATTTCGACTTCTTGCGCCATGATCTGCCGAAGTGTGAAGATTTGATCGACTGTGAATTTTCTGGTCTGAGACCACGCTGATATGGGCCAATCAGGTTGTTGACGTAAGGTTTCAGACATTCACACCTTATGGCAGATATAATCTTGTACGCGATGTTGAGGAGATTGATACCTCTGTAATTGGCGCAATTAAGGGGGTCTCCTTTCTTGTGGATCGGGCAAATAGTGCTGAGATTCCATTTATCAGGCATACACTGGTCCTATCAAATCTTAGTAATGAGTTAGTGTATGCTCTCTACCAAGTAACCTCCATTTGCTTTGAACAGATCGGTTGGTATGCCGTCAGTTCCAGCAGCCTTGTTGGACTTAAGTTTGGATATTGCTATTCTCACTTCGTTTTGATCAGGTAAACGGAAATTTTGGCTATCATCGTCTAGATTGAGTGGTTCATTCTGCCTGACAGCGCGATGCTGGTCTTTGTCGCTGTTATACAGTCTGCAGAAGAAGTTTTTCCAAATTCTCAGCACCGACTGTGACTCTACTACAAGGTTTCCTTCCTCATCTGTGCTTTCATACCTTGGCTGTAACAAGGTAATGATCCGAGTCGATGTTGACGGCTCGGAAGGTCCGAAAATCCAGTATATTGAAGGCGTGTCGTACGTCGACTGCAATATGATCAATTTGGTTGACTGTTTGATGATCAAGAGACCGCCATGTCCCCTTGTTTTGAGATAAGGAAACCGTGTGCTTGCTGTAGTGACGTTTCGCCCCGCAGCAAACTCAATAAGTCTAAGTCCGTTTCCAGACATGATGAAGTGGCGGCTGTGCTTGCCAATTGTGCCACCAAATCTTCCTTTTCTATCTTGGCGTCCAATACGATTTTAACGTCATATTTAGAACATTGCTCATAAGTTTTGTCGAGGAGTTCGTATAAACATTCTTTGGTAGCGTCGTTCTTGTCTCGCATGGCGCATATAAGGTTTATGTTGCCGAATTTAGCCTTGATGTGGATTATGGTATTCGTAAGTACTTCTTTTTTCTGTAGTCGGGAAGGTACATGGTGGAGTAGGTATAGCCGATGTATTTAAGATTTAGAATTGAAAAAACTGAGGCCTGTGTGATAGCTAGATGACTTTAAGAGGCTATCAGGCTATGAATGTGAGGCTTTTAGAAAAATAGTTGCACTAACGCCCTAAAAGTTTCAATTTTACTATTTTTTTTTTTTGTAATAATATGATTTTATATAAAAATGAATGACACATCAAACAGGAACTCAATATCTACCAAGTAGCACTTAGGATAGTTATAGTAGACAACGAATGGATTAAATGAAGGCTGCTACAAGATCACCTCTAACCTCTTTATCAAGAAATCATCAAACTAGTCCTTATCTGCACAATAATACTAAATTGCTTTTTTTCTCATTAACCAAATACCCAATATGGACCACATACATGCATATAAATTGTAATGTTCAACATTTAAACTGCACAAGAATGTAGATGAAGGTATAACAATGATACATATATAACTATGAAAAATATATATATAATATTTAGAACAATATATGGAGACTGAATAAAGTAAAACTATGGAAATATAAACAAAAAAGAAATGTAACGCAACTTGTAACAATTATATGAATATGCTCAACAACAAAAAAAAAAAAACATATATGTTTATATAATTTGTTCATAAGTTTTGCATAAATATGCATTTACACCAAACTTACAATTTCTCAATGTAAACATAACAAATATACTTATATACATACATTTATATATAAACTTCCTTCTTTATACAAATTTTTGTATTTATAAATTAAAATAAAACTATCTGCAAAATTTTAAAGTGTATATTTGTTTATTTTTTTTTTTTTATTTATTTTAAAAAAAAAACTGTGCTTCTTTATGGAAAATTCTTTTCCGACTTCTAACAACAAATTTTATGTATACTATAAGAAATTTTTTTATTACATGTATGTGTGTGTATGTTTAAAATTTTAACAATAAATATGTCACATTCCAAATGTGCTTATTGTAAAATATTTTTTACTTGCTTCTTATAATGCAAAAAAAAAAAAAACAAAAGAAACCAAAATAGAATTAAAAGATTGTTTAAATATAATTTATATATAAATATTGTATAAGATTGGTACGATTATGTATGTTTTTAGCTAAAAAATTTAAATCAAAATTTATAACTGCAAGTAGGTATTATTATTATATGATGATCAAAATTATTAACATAATGAGTATAAATATAAAAATAATAAATAAAAATGAATTATTACGATAAATAGTTTTATTTTTATTTTAATTACAATTTTCCATTCAATTTGAACAAGAATGCTATTTTTATGTCGCCATGGAAGCATCAAAAATGAAATGCCATCAAACGACGTTTTTATATGTGTGTTCCGGACGTTAAAACACAGGTAGAAGGCAGATTACACACGTCCGTATACCAGGTGAGTTTAAAAATAGCACAATTACATGTGTACTTATGTACATATGAGAAAATATTATCCATGCAACAGAGATTTCCACTGTCCACCGACATTTGCTGCCCTTCCCACTAATAATCCAGCTCATTCAGCGCTACATGAATAGTCGCAGCTGTGGAAAATTATTGAACTTTCTCGCCCACAATGTCGTTCTAGCCCATTAGCTGCACTCAATTGCCACCAATGACGTACAGAATACACCCTTCGATCGATTGGGGGCGCTCTTACAGTCATAAATTATTCATTTAACCAGCACTGGGCGACACGGTTTTATGTTTCTCGCTTCGCTCTCGCAAAGGATACCATGGTGGCTTAAGTCACTCTATTTGCAGGAAATAAGAAAAGCGTCCCCATTTTTACACCAACCCGTCCACGTTAATTTGCGATTTTATGACTCGTACGCTACGATTGAATTATTTTTCCTTTTATGCTCCCGATGAACATTAAAGTCGCGGTCGTGTCGGTGAGATAGCTGCTCGCCATAAGTTAATGTTCAGTTGAACAAGTTCAAGTGCTGTGTATTAGTTAGAGGAGTTTTATTTCAGGATCTAGACGGAATGTTGGAAACTAATTAATTATGTTCAAATGGCTGAAATAAGCTAGAAGGATTCGTTCCTAAGTGGCATATTGGCAAATTAGATTTACGAACTTTTAGTATAATAACAGCTTAAATGAAAAGCACTTTTTTAGCAAAAGGATTTTTTCGAATAGAACTTAGCAGATAGTTGAGACCACACCCTTAAATGGGGAAACGCTTTTCCACCAATTCTGTGCGAATTTTTAATTTGCATTCAATAAAGGATAAGTAAACTATTAGCTATGGTGTTATTGGAGCTTACCAAACAAAAGTGGCAAAGCAGATGGGACGTTGAAACGAGAGGTAGATGGACCGCGAGGCTCATAAGGGTCGTGGCTACGTGGACCGATCGAGAACACGGTGACGTGAACTACTTCATCACCCAGTTCCTAAGTGGTCACGGTTACTTTAACCGATACCTCTGCAAAATGGGAAAAGTGGAGAGCGCAGCCTGTCAATACGGTGACTCCACGGAAGACGACGCTTACCATACCTTCTTCACCTGCAGTAGATGGATAGTAGAGAGTATCAGATTGGAGTCAGAGATAGGTATTTTTTCTCCAGACAACGCCGTAAGCAAGATGATCTCGAGTCCCGACTCATGGGAAAAAATATCTTCCTTTATCGAGACAGTACTGAGAACCAAGAAAAGGGAGGAACAGAGAAACATAGACCAATAAAAGGCCGAAATAAAAAGCGGAGCCAATAGGCAAAGAAAGTGGCACCACCCTGAAGTAATGCCAGAAGCAGTTCCGGGGTGGATTTATGCCTGTCGAGACCCAAAGCGAGGGGGAGTTTAGTCAGTAGGTGTACTGTACGAGCACACAGTATGAGTCTGACACACCAAGAGATTGAAAACCTCTTGACGGTGCATGATGCATTCTTCGCCTTCCCTAAAGGAAAAAAAAAAAAAAAAAAATTGTGTTATTGTTAGATTGCTTGATATACCAATGTCGATATACATCCTGTCCTTTGGGCCATGTGCGGTCTTCACTATCATTAACGATTATACCCACTTTGTTAGACTATAATAAATGAGGGGGCCCGCACATAAAGAATACCCAATTCCGCCGATAATGCGCTGTTTGAATACCACAACTCTTGTGAACTGATGTTATAAGGATGTTACATCCACCCAAAGGAGTACATAAAACGGATAACTCTCTACCAGATCGTCAAAAACAAGTTTACCTCGCTACAGCCGGACATATGTATGTAAAACAAGTGAGATTAGTAGGAGTCAAGCTTGGCCCACGCAGACATCTTCAATGGAAGTTGGAAAGCCACGAAGATATTGTAATAACAATAAAAAGAACAACCGTGTAACTAGCAGCAGAAACCATGCAGTTACAGGAGAAAAGAAATATACAATGATCTGCCGTTTAGGCATGAAACCAATTGGATCCAGAGACAAAACTTTTAATTTCATAATAGCATGTCGCAAGTCTGTAGACCTCTTTAGAGTAGCTGTTTCGTAGTTGGATGAAATGTGGGAAGGACTACAGTTTGAGGTCGTAAGTAGGGAAGAAATTCCTAGCAAACCAAGAACTCGCTCCTGGATCCGTGTTGAACCCTCCGATCCTTCTGCGATCATCAAAATTACTAAGTAACCCTCATCTCCCTACTAGCAACTGGAAAGTTGCTAAACCCGAAGAGTCAAAAGGGGATATAGATAAGCGGTTATCGTGATCTATACGGAATCCCTGGCTCCTTTGACGGCAACACAAAAGGCAAATCAGTTATGTATAAGAAAGATGAGGAGAACCTGATCAAGGAGGAAGCGCAATCCACTGCTTCTGCTGATACTGAAGCGGCGAGTAATATACCGGCCACTTCAGTAGAAAAGTCGGAAAGTGGATCTTCCCTCCCCCCCCCCTGCAACTCAACCCCCCGAAATTAAACCCACTGCCTCAAGGATAGATTTGGTCATGAACAGCATAGCACTGTCAGACCTGACAGCTCATGCGTATTTGACGCATTCCTTGAATCGAATTCGGATTAGGCGAATATTACTGTGGTGGAGGTGTCTGTAGTCAATTGTGGCGATAATGCTGCGGTTACTTCAGATTAACCTACATCACTCCACAATGGCTTCGGTGGCCTCCCTTCTTGAGTTGACTTCGGCGTACCTGGCTCACGACTTATCCCTTCCTGCAGCTCTACTGGGGAGGACGATTGATGACGTGGAGATGCATAAAGCTGCGCTTATCTCAGGATGTGATGCCAATGCCCATCACACAGTGTAGGGCAGCACCCATATCACCGAAAGAGGTAACCAATTTTTCAATTACCTAATTATTAAATTCGATTAAAAATTAAATACTAAACTAGTCCTACGTAAAATTTGTTGTGAGCCCACTTTTATCACTTGTAATAGGCAGGAAGTACTAAATATCACCCTGGTCTCTGAGAGCATTTATCATGTTATCAAAGACTTTAAAGTTTATAGCGAACACTCCTTCTCAGTTCATAGATACATTCAATTTGGTATAAACTACCTCCCTTAGGCCCACCCCGTCGTGAGGAATTTTAGGAAGACGGACTGGTCCAAATATAGGAAGATTGTGGAGTTTTCTGTAATAAACAATACACCTGTGCCCCAAAGTAACACTCACGAATTAGACGCGATGATAGAGGATCTAACGAAGGTCCTCAATCATGCAATGTCTATCTCATGCCCGTTAAACAAACCAAAGTCAAAGCAAGCCTAGACCACCTTGTTGGAATCAGGAGATTCTTGCCCTCTCTTTGCAAATCATAAATTGTTCCAAATTTCGAGGAAGGCAAGTTATTCCACATACGTCTGCGACTGAAAATAGGTTTTAAAAGCTAATGATATACTACGAAAGAGGCAACTAGTGTAGATTTCATCCAAACAACTGTGATAGAAATATCGGTTCAGGACCAATAAGCATCGAACATTCTGACGATGCTCTAATAAAGGGATTTGGTTGCAAATTGACTGGTTATCGATCAATCTAAGTATGTATATGCCTAACGCTGAACATGAGCATCAAACGAAGCTTTATGGATAGTAGCCAAGTCTGCAGGAGTAAAAAAAAGTTTACACCTCTTGAGGAATCCGAAGAAGCTTTAAAAATCCAATGATACCAGCAAAGGTTTGGCGTTACTGACATTCCAACCATTGGTTCAACTTCAAGTCATTATATACCTCAATATCAGGCCCATTCATTCTTAGATTGACCACTCTAGTATCGCGCTTCGGAGACAGGAGAAAGTACTGGGTTTTAGACAAATTGAACTCAACTCAATTTTTCCAATTGATTGAGTTGGGAGTTGGAGGACATTCGCAGCCAGACTCCACCAGGGTCTAAGGAGCGAAGTTGTTAAAGCCATTAAAGCGAAGTCAAGATTGATGTCGTTGGCAAATGAGTAGATTAAATTGCGAGTGAGAGAGAGAAAGTCGTTGATAAATATTAGAAACAACAACACGATTGGCGGAGAATGAAGTAGAAGTATATTCATCCAATGCAACTTATATTTACTGAGTACTTGCAATCCATGATGAGAAGATGCTACCGGCATCGTGAGCTTGGATTTTGCTTAAGAAGTCACGCTCTATCAACAGCTTTATAGATATCAAGTGGGACTACTCGGCATTCACCATGATGATGTATCCATTTTAAAGTTAGGTACACCATAAGGTCCCCTGTAGAAAGAACATTCTTAACAGAACGTATGTACTAACAAGAGCAACAATTAAAACCAGATCTACAATATTACACTATTCTCTTCAGGATGTAATTCACTTTCTCAGAATAATGTTGCTGATTTATTCACAGTAACTGAATTATACATTGCATAATTACAGACGAAATTCACTTCATTGAAAACTACTACCTACACCTACTATTTCCAACAAAACAATTTACAATGCAATTACAGGAGATGTGCGAATAAATTAATTTCAGAATTTTGTAATTCAAATTTTCCGCTCCACCCCCCAAACATGGTGAACAATATAGTTCACAGTTTATAGAATAACTTACGTTCATAGCATTGCCCTGGAATATGATTTATAGTTTAGTGACGGTTCAAAAAATTCCAAACAATTACGATTTGCATATCGTAATTGAAGAGAAAAGTTGTGAACCACAAACAAAAACAACAAAAAAAAAAAAACTTTAACGTATTTGCAGATTTATTAATAAATGCAAATTGAAATGCCTGTGAAGAATATAAATATCTCTCCACAAAAAAAAAACAAAATCACAAAGAGCTCAATTTAAATTTTGGAATATTTTCTAGGTGTGAAGGTGAATAAATGTGCACCAACACCGCAGTCTATCTCTGTGTGTCATATTATATATAACATTGAGGACACGTTGTGGATGAAATGTTCCTTCGCCTCTTGTATATTCTTATTAAGCGAGAAAAATCACTTTCCTGTCAGAGGTTGCCATTTGTTGCTCTACTTATGCTAGACCAATGCACAGAGTAAAGTCAGTTAAATGAGAACTTATGAGTTCGTTTGCCAGGAAAAGTGCAAGCAGCGTATTGCACATTTCTCACCTAACCCGCTTCAAGCAAGGCTAATTAATTTAAAGAATAAATAAGAATAATAAATTCTATTTACCAGTATGATTTACCAACGAATAGCAAAATAAAATAGAAATAGAATCGGAGCTCTTTGGTAAGGGGTTTCTAAGAAATGAGACAGCAAAGTGCTCCTTCCATCATTACCTCGATATCATTGTCGTTGAAACTTAATGACGTTAAAGTAAATTTACTATGGCAGATAGTTTTGGTCATTTGTTCCTTGGAATTGGAGAAGAATGAGTTAATTCTTGAAAGTCTAACAAAGGTTTACTAAAACAATGAAAATGACGCTTAGGTTGATTTGATTGAGTAAATGGGTACCTTGTGGCGTCAATTATGTCCATTTTGTTTTCCCTAGGAACCCGTAGGGAAACACCATTTTATTTTCCCTGGAAACATGTAAGGAAACACTGCTATTAGACAGAAAATAAAATAATAAAACTGAGTGCCAGAGGAGATCTCTTTGTTCAAGTTTATGTTTGTAGATTAGATTAGATAAGTGGCTTGATGAAGAAGATTGGTTTTCTTTGAGAATTCGTAAAGATTAAAGAAATAAAGTTTTCGAATATTTTTAGGTGACAAGAACAAAAAAAAAAGCTTAAATGATTAATTGATAGCCTTTTCCGAACCAACATTGCTTCCAATAACCTATCAACGTTCAAGCATGTGTTCGTCGATATAAAGAATGGCTTTAATAATACCAGAAAGAGATTAAGATAAAATTAATGCCTTGATTAGCGTATTAATAAACCAATTAAAAAAACAAAATTGGTAAACTTCACAATAATGAAAACGTAATGAGCAAAACCCAATGTGTCGCTCAAACGGTCGCGTATTTAACAAACGTTCTACCGACTTACGACAATATTATTTTACTCAAAATATTCTCCAAAGAATGCGTTTGGGAATGAACATCAGTAAAGGAGACATATATAGCACTATTTACAGCATAATGGAGATAGAGTTCAACTCGTCCTGGTTATCTACGGAGGACTGTCCGACAATTAAACAGATCAAAAACAAATAGCCTTCTAGCACTAAATTGATCTTGTATCTCCATCACAGGACACTGTACCATTGTAGCCATGCTACAACTATCGAACCTTCTCCACCTCATTAGGACTACCAACTGGTTCCCAAGTCGACCAGTAACAAGATATGTTTGCTTCCCTTTATTTCTTAGTATCTGATTTGTATTTCCAAAAAGGAGAGTCAATGTATCTTTAGGTCTCCGATTGAACCTGATGATTTTTTGTTCATCATATACCCTTCCATTACTTAACCTAACCTAACTCAAAGCGTTCATATCAGCGTAATGTCATTGTTACCTTCTAAATCACTTTGGCTATGGTAATCGCTTTTCATAAACAACGAGAAACATCTCATGGTGAGTGCATTTGCCATCACTATCGTTGACACTTAGCTTGATCAGATCAGCAGCTTCGATACAAGTCACAGTTTCTGATCTTGGCGCAGGGACATAAGTCTCCGGGACATAAGTCGCAAAGTTTTTTTTCGAGACTTATGTCCCACTTCATCGGGACATAAGTCCCAAATCAAATTAGGGACTTATGTCCCAAAGCATCGGGACGTAAGTCCCATCAAAAAATGTTGGGTCTTGTGTCCTACCTAACATATTTGTTTTTTCATAAGCTAAGAGAATTCAAATACCCAGAAGAGCATGGAACAAGTAAGTACATGGCAAAGCTACATTAGGCAAATTTTGCTTTATGTCATTTATATGCATAAACAGTGGAATATCTGCAACCCTCCTGCTTGGGGTCACTGTTGGATTTGGGGTAGGTGCGAGGTTAAGTATCTATGCGAAATATGAATATAAAGAAAGTTTGCATATACCCAACCTCGCACCTACCCCAAATCCAACAGTGACCCCAAGCAGGGGGGTTGCAGGGGAGCAACATGCCCCCCCCCCCCCCATAGATATTCCACTGTTTATGCATATAAGTGGCATAAAGCAAAATTTGCCTAATGTCGCCTTATCAAAGTGTGATAAGCCCAATTGCTAGAATTTGTCCATTTTCGGCAAAAAAATGTTGGACTTATGTCCCGATGGGGTGGGACATAAGTCCCTAATTTAATTTAGGTCTTATGTTCCAGTTAAGTGGGACATAGGTCCAAAAAGAAAAAAATGGGACTTATGTCCCTGCGCCTCTGATCTTACCCTCCCATTTCATTCTAATGCACGAAACACACGGTGCATACCTCCTACTGTTCCTTAAAGATCCTTCCAGTTCAAGTTTTTGATCCTTTTTTGGAATGGAAAACACCCTACTGGAGCAGCCAAATGCAACGGTTCCATTATACTACCAGGAACTAAAACCCTATCTTATTAATTTTGCTACAAGGCACTGTAGCGATGAAGAGCTTGCAATAGTAGACCTCAGTACATAACCTCATCAGCACATCAGCACATCAACACATCACAAGCAAAGGCAAAACAATCATGAAAAAAATGTCCCAAAGTATCGTCGTTCTAACCACAAGCGTGAACATCCTTAGCAAAAGCGATATACTGCTTTAAAACAGCAATTAGTTGTATGCGGTCTTCTGTATCAAGTGGCAGCAAAAATGCAGCTGATCTCTTACAGACATTCGATCAAATTGCCTGTTTCCTTTAGATTAACGCCACACACAATTACGTTCGTAAGAAACCCAATCGTTAATGAACCAAGAACTTGGTGAAACCCAACCCAGATTTAAGTCCTGAGAAACTATCCTCTAAGCCTTGTTTAGCAATCTAATCGTATCTCATTCTCTGTGATTTCAGTGTGAACTTCAATTCAAAGAAAAGTCAAAGCTCACCTTTGTGATGAAATTCTGAGGAGTCCTTGCATTCGTGTCCTATTTTGGCACTGTTTGAAAGATTAAGCAAGCTGCCTAAAGCACAGCCTTGCTATCGCTACGGACACAGACACTCATGGCCATTAGGATAGCAGGTATCTACTTGGAAAACAGATCCATTTTTGTCGAATGAGTAATGAAGTCTTGTATTGTCTCGAGTTTTGGAGTTAGCCAGTTCATGCTGAGTCTGGCGAGACCAGTCCTGAACAAAAGGCAATTCAACTTTAAATTTTCACAACAGCTGAAGTTCCGGTGTTGTAACATCATACCATGGAGAAGTAGTTACGCAATTTCAATCCGCTCCTTCTAAGGCTTTAAAAGTATGGCGCTTGATATAAGTATCAAGAGGACGAGGATTTATCTATGTAGAGCAGCGTCTGGTGTACTCCGATAAGTAAACGTGTAGCTGAGACAGAATATTTTTTAAAATTATGTGCAGAAAGCATTCAAATAGTTACCCAAAATACTCTTCACCAAACAGCCAATGTTAGTTTAGAATGATTTTATTATAACCGTATAGATCCAAATGAACTTTTCCAGTCTAAAGCCCCTCTTACATGGCCAGAAAACTTAGAGTACTTATGTACCTTGAAAGTTTTTGCCTTGGTACGCTTCCCTAAAGAGGTTTTTTTCTTTCAGGATTACTTTCAAATATTTGACGTCATTAGAGGTCTGACTATTGACGGTCTTTATCATTAGCTGGGTCAGACTAGTCCTTTTGCTCGTAAAAAGCTCTTCCTTTTCGTAATAAAACAACTTCAATTTTGAGCCCATACCTAGTTCACCATTCATCGATCATGTCTAGTGCCATCTGATAAAAAGAACCGCAGGATCATCGGAATATGCTTTACATTAGCCTTTTCATTCCCAAAATTTTTCTTTAGCTTTAAGGATTAGTTGAAAATAGTGTTGGAAGGACGAACTCGATCAAATTAAAAAAAAAAAAACCTGGTAAAACGAGAATTTGTCCGTTTTATAAAGTGGGAGTGGCAAGCTGCCTAAAGGCAGCCTTTGGAACGTATGTCAATGAAAAAACTGGTGTATATGCAGGCGATCTAAAGACCCGCTTGGAAATTAGAAGATTAGACGTTAAAATTGTTGGATGTGCGGAGCAGAGTCAACCACCATTCACCATTAGAACGACCTGCGAACAACTCCTGTTTACCACTGGGTACGTTGCGCGTATTGAATGAGTTTTGAACATAAATTACCTTGAACACATTTTTAGACACTGCATTTGACATCACATTTGAGTAGTTTTCTGAAATAGTTTTCATACATTTCTCTTGTATTCGAATTCTAATAATATTATTGTCTGACAACAAAACACGTGTCATATTTTCACAACCCACCATAATTGAAGCATAGACTTCCAAACTTCACAGAATTTAATCGGTTTTAAGAATTTATTTAATAAACTTTTACTAACACTAATCCCAATCACTATTGGTTAACTATTTAAATATACAAGAATATTTTCTCTGAACCATTGATCAGAGTAAACTAAGTGTTCGCCATTTAGCTCTAGAAAAACAAGTTGTCCATTTCTATCCATTTGTGCTAGGCCTAATCTATCCTGTAAATTTATTTGAAATACTTGAATTCTTAATTGCCTATTTCGTTATTATTTTTATTACGATTTACCTCAATATATAAATTACTTTCGTTTAATGGCAAAACCACTTTATCCTGCCCAGGTACATAAAACTCAAACCAATGAGTTTCCTTTGGCTGCGTCACCGAGTCATTACGAAACATTACCATCACGAATCTGCAAAATTAGAATAAAGCAACTAACAAATAAAGAAAAACATTCTTCAATACTTTTCTAGCTTCTGCAGATTTTGGGAATATTTTTCGTTCCTCCTGCGTTCATTGTTGATGTCACTTAGAAAGGTACTATGCGTCTTGTAAATGGCTTCATTGAATGGATCGTGCCAATAAGTTGCGGGCACTAGAAATCTTTGGGTAGATCTGTGAAGATATATGTACATATGTATGTTACATCGGTATTTACCAATTTCTACCGAAAACTATCTAACCTCTTGTAAGCGGCTAGGAATAAATAATTTCGAATTACTTCACAAATGCCGGTTTCCATAGTTGGACATCTTGGAAGGCCATAAACTCCCTGGTGTGGCGACCCCAGAGTGATGAGGTTTTTCATTGGCGGCTGAGGGCATCGCTGTGCTACTGCTCGTCTTGTAAAAAGCTTTGTAAAAAAAATACATCGACAAAATATAAAAAAAAAAATTACTTACATAAAAATCCCACCCTGAGAGAGGCCAATTGCATTGTACCCCTCTGTGAGATTAGGATCATCACGTATTTTTTTGCATGCCATTGCGATCTAAAAATATTAAGTCTAACCAAATTAGAATACGTTTTGAATTTTGTAACGTTCGTGTATAAAGTTTTGTTCAATGACTTCTCCTACGAAAGGTGAAAAGACTAAGATGGAAAAAAGTTTTGATGAACTCACAAATCTTACCGAATTTCGAATCAAAAACTTCACACTGCACTTCTGTCACTCAAGTAGAAGTAGGTATATCAAAATCAAATTAGAAATCTTTAAACTTTACCTGAGTATTGGGATGCATAAAAAAGGAATTTTGAAATTCATCCATGGGATTGTATCCAATTCTTATTCGTTTCACATAAACTCTATTAATGCTATCTTCTAAGAGTATCTTTATGAGCTTGGGTAATCCATCAGCGGTATCACCTGTCAAAGCACAAAATAATTACACTTAACACTTAAATCAACATAAATCGAATAAATCACTACCAATTCCATGCCAAATAACCACCGGTGTTGGACCTGCATCACTAAGAACCCACAGTCCAACAAGTAACCAAAAATTTGCAATGGTAGTCATTGGTCTTCTGTCAACTGAATCGATTGCTTACTTCGTACTAAGTGATTTGATGGTAGTTACTGCAGAATACAAATTCCCTATGAAAACGAAAACAAGTAAAGTTAATGAACTCGAAAGTTATTGTTTATAAAATTACTTTCATTGACAGACATTCGGGTATCACTGGCCATTGGCTATATAAGGCTGCACATGACTATGATTGGAGATGCGTGTCTTTTAATTTTTATTATATTTATTGGGCACAAGTTTATATGGAGAAAGTGTCTACTGCCTAAAACAATAGAATGAGGACAGCAGTACTGCGTGCCATACCCAACGGATGCAGTGGCTGATGAATTTGATTCTGGTTTAAAGAATTGTTTTGAGATATTGCCAACGAGTGGTACCCATACCATGAGAAATATCATATTACTATCTATGAAATATTTTAAATTATACTTTGAATAGCATAAAGTCAAAATATATTCGTCGCGTAAGAGAAAAATTACTATCTATCTAAAACTGATGATACCTACATATGATGCTCTATCACTAATTTTCCAAACCATACCCTAAAGAGATTGCATGGTGGATATTTAATCCAAAAGCCATTATGTCTTACATTCTGAAATACTTTTCTTAAAGCCATAATAAAATTAAAGTATGTACATTATAAAATAAGTAAGTACACTTGAATTTAAATATGTAACATTAAAAGACCATTCAACCCAAAAAAATTAAATATCCATTAATTTCGAGATCATGTTTGCGTGCCTTTTCGGCAGTTAAAAGCTTGAAGACCAACGTATCAAATCTTAAGTGATTTCTTTGCATGAATGACTCATTGAAATTAGTTCATCTGTAATACATTCAATGTATCAAAATTCATAATATATGTATATGGCTGCTATTCTATTGATAATGCAGTAGGATCACAGTCGTCGCCTGATCTGGAACTAAATACAAGAAATCTAACTGGAATCGACAAGCAATTTTTTGCAACTTTTCCAAAGCCCAAAGATTGTGAGCAAGTCATTTCCGTTTGCTCGTAAAAAGCTCTTCCTTTTCGAAATAAAACAACTTCAATTTTGAGCCCATACCTAGTTCACCATTCATCGATCATGTCTAGTGTCATCTGGTAAAAAGAACAGCAGGATCATCCGAATATGCTTGACATTAGCCTTCTCATTCCCAGAGCCGACAGAGTGGCTTTCAAAACTAACTAGACATCTGCAATCCTCTAACAAAACACGTCCTCTTTGGTCAATTGCAAACAAATAATACACGACTATGTCGTACGTACTTGCGCTTCAATGCAATATATTTACACACTATTCAGGATTGAAATTCAAGTTTTGTGTTTTTTTATTTATGAGGCCTGAAAAAGTAGGTGTGGCGTTCTGCACTTTTAATGAAGTTATAACGATAACATTGAAATGAGGTTATCAGCACGATTTCATAAAACTAATATTTTTAACATAATACCAAGTAATAACAAATAACAAACAAAACGCCCCCAAAAAGTGGGCGTGGATCTATTTAATATAGAAGTAAATTATAGAGAATGTCAAGCCCTATAAATTTTTGAATGCCATCTGATAGCGTATGTACAATCTAACCCAAATATGAGATTTTATAAAAATCGTTAAAGTCTTTTTACAAAAAATCGTACCCTTAATTTCGAGGTTAGAATGACTATTCCGATTGCGCCACGAATTGGGACTCTACAGATCCCAGATAAAGACGAGGTTTGAAGCAAATCATAGAGACAAAATTAACTTTGTCTAACTTTTCCACAGTCATTCACGAAAGTCTACATACAGCCCTGAAAAGTGCTAAATCTTCATTTATAGACAAAATTTCAATTTTGTTTTTTCATTGGATAACATTATTATTGTTTAAAAACATGATTCAAAACAAAAACAAATCATATCCTCAAATAATTCAAAAAAAACAAAAAAATCAATTCAAATTTAGCACTTTTCAGGGCTAACAAATCTATACAATGCATGAAGATCTGCAGAATATATTGCAATAGGAGAACATGAACCTAGTGGAATTCAATGTCAAGACAACACAATCAAATCTAGAAAGAATACCTCTACCGTACATCGGCTACAAATAAATAGTTAAAAGGAGACTATGCAACTTCTTAGTGTCACTATCAACTCGGGAGTAATATTTCTATACCAAAATTTTAAGAATGAATTACCAGCAAAAATATCTTTAGAAAGTTTCTTAAGTAATTCTAAGGCAGAATGAAAAATCATCTTGCTAGCATCTCGAGGAACTAAGCATCCAGCATTAAGATCTCTGTTTCCGATTGATGTTCTTCACGTTACATTAGTACGTTACTAATAACGCTCCAAGAATAAAAACTAGACCTGGTCATTAGAGTTACATTTAAACGGCCAAAAGTGGAACTAAACAGGAGCTCTCAACTGCTGAAAGGGGCTTCTACCTACCTATCCATTGGTATATTGGTATTGGTTGGCATGTAAGCATGGGATACACATGTCTTAAACGGATTCAGGCAAGTAATTGCAGCGCCACTATGGCAAGCACACGGATTTCAATAAATACATATTTACAAAGATCCTGGGGGTCCTGAAACTTATTGATCCACATTGATATGAATCAAGGCACGACTTGCGACTAGCAAATATCGACTCGGATCAATACCTTGCTGCAGCCATGCCCGAATCCTAAAGTATCACAATACAGAAAAATCACTGCGAGAAGATATAACGTCAAGAGGCTGCAAATGCAAGAAGCTGCCAACATCAAGTGCTGTAGTGGCCACGATGCCAATATGCCATCATGAAACTCCTGGTTTAATGAGGAATGCCGGTAAGCATATCCGGCAACTTAATAGACCTATAAAACTTCGCTAAATAAGAAGACGAAAGCTGCTCCCAAACTCTACGAGCAAGGAAACGAGAAGAACATGGAGCATCGACAATATCAAGAGATTCGAAACATTTACCAAAAAACTGAAAGCGACTTGCCAATGGAATAAAATTCGTACAGAACCTCAGAGATGGAGGAGTAAAACTATTAATGAAGTTACAATAGGTGCTGAGCATGTGGAAAAACTTCTTCTGGCGACTGTATCGACGACGAAAACCAACATCTCAGTGTCTGCCACAATCTACCAGTCTGCCTGCCTGACCAAAATCGGGACACCTATGTATATTCAGAACCTATCAACCTATATTGAATCCAAATCATTCAATCCCAAGAAAAAGGAGTCTCCCTTAACTGCCCCAAATTCAAAGACAACTATTACATTTTAGGAGCATTTCTTCAACGATTAAAGAGGAATCATCCTTTCAGTTTAGTTTTAGGCCAGAATAAACCACAATCGATCAAAATTTGTCACTTCGAAAGATCTTGAAAAAACTCTAGAAGTCCAGTTCAATCAATCTTTAGGCCGCCTGGGAGCTGATTTTTGAAGTTGAACTATGCAAAACCTTACGAGCTGAACAGCGACATCGATTCTTTCAAAAAAAAAATTGGGTCGTCTTAAGTGGTATCCAAGAGTATTGAAACTGGAGGCAAATTGCTCAGGACCTGACTGGAGGCCTGGCCGGGAGAGACGTGTTCGATAAAAATTAATCTTTAACAAAGTTTAGCGATTTATAGTTAAGTTGTTTGCAATATCTAGTTTTTAAAAAGAAACAGTTCTTCCAAATCCAGCAACTTTATAAACAATTTAATATAAAAATTTATTTGAATAGACTTACTAGCAGAAGAAAGTACCACTTCACGCAATGTTGAATGTTCATCTGCCGAACATACTCCACAGAAAGCTTTAGGAATACTAAAGCTCCACTGTCACTTCCCATGCAATCAGCTGTAAGATGACAGTTTTATTTTGTCGCCAAATTTGTTTACAACACTTTCACTCTTTTCATTGTTAAAATAAACAAATTTATCACTCAATTACACTTTAATTTGTTTAAATATGATTAAGAATATTATTATTATACTTATTTCACTACTTATTGTTCACGATGTCATTCCAAAGAACGCTGCAGAAAGTACCCAAAATGCAAAGAATGTTCTACCCGTTGTAATGTGGCATGGAATGGGTAAATATAACAAATTTTAATTAATTAAATTAACAACACCATCATCATTACTATTTGTTTATAAATAAATTGATCTATTCGCCACCGATTTTTTGGTCTCACTAGTACGAAACGCACTACCGTCTTGGTTGACGATAGCGCCTGATCTGGACAACCCGATCATGTCTTAATAGATATTAAATTAAAGGAAAATCCGTCTTAAGAAACTACTGACTGCACATTTTAATGCTTAATAAGGTTTTCCAAACAAAATAGTTGAATGAATATGCCTTTAATGACATAATGCATCCACAATCAACATGCAACGGCTTCAGTTGAGTGCTACTGCAGTCGTTGCTGGATTGCTGCTGCTTGAGGAGAGACAATTGCGAAAGGTGTTCGTTTTACTTTTCCGTATTTGCCTTCATAATTAACGTGTTGAGGATGCAAAAAACGACATAACATACACTTATTGACTGGTTAGGCCTTAAGAGCTCTGAGCTCTTGGAGGGGACTCATTTATAGATTTGTGTTCACTTGTCATGTGCAATGGGTCGATGAGATATTCATTTCATTTTCATTTTTTGTTTGCCGCCTGGGGGTTATTGTTGTTTATTAGCCGTCGAGGCGCGAAATAGCCTCTTATTTCATGGTCAATTAAGAGCACTTTATCTCAAGGGTTTATGTTATGCAAGTCTTGCTTTTTCTGCAGAGATCACTAAGCCAATCTTTTCGACTTGGTTTTCTATTGGGAATCAATTCGACGTATTCAGAAATCAATTACTACACATACATACATATATACTGCTATAGTGACAGTAGATAGAAAAATCTACTTACACGAACTCCGTTTCCTACAGGCATACGAACCATTGATCCTTTGCAAACAACTCCAAGTGCAGTACGCATTATCTCATTACCATTTATGACATCTTTAGAAAACTTATAGCCGCTAAGCGTACTCTAAGTAAGAATCCTAAGAAATAGCTAAAATCTTATTTAAACGTACACGTTCGGAGATACATTTTGATGAAGTTAGTGCCACAAGAATCAGCAGAGAAATCTTTCAAGCAGAGGTCTTGGTCTATTAGCTGCTTATAACTCAAATTCCGCTGACCGACATTGTTGTATAAACCGACACCAAGGCTGTTATATGCTTATACAATATTTGTTTCAAACAAATTCTCTGATAATCCGCATGGTCTTCTTCCACAGCATCACTGATTCATTAATCTCTTGTCCCCTAATTAGGTGACACATGCTGTTTTCCTTTCAGTCTTGGATCCATAAAAAAACTAATTGAACGCGAAACCAATTTAACTTATGTGAAATCATTAGAGATCGGTGGATCCATCATCGAAGACTATCGAAGTGGCTTTTTCATTCATCCCAACGATCAGGTAACAAAAAAACCTCAAGCCTATATAAATCTCAAAATCTAACTACAAACATAAATTAGGTTACAGATGTCTGTAAGCAGATTGCTGAAGATCCGAAACTTGCTAATGGCTACAATGCATTGGGCTTCTCTCAGGGTGGACAATTCTTGTAAGTATATTGAAAATTGACTTACAACAAAATGTGTACTGATTTTCGTCCCATTATAGGCGAGCTGTAGCCCAAAGATGTCCTACTCCCCCGATGAAAACTCTTATCTCATTTGGAGGACAACATCAGGGTATTTTTGGACTTCCAAAATGTCCATCACTTAATCGTCCGACTTGTGAGTATATACGTCGTGCATTGTCCACTGCTGCTTATGAAGGGTAAGTTAAAAAAAATTCTAAATGAGATAAACCTTTAATTCTGTTTCTCTTCACAGTTGGATGCAAAGAGATCTGGTTCAAGCTACTTACTGGCATGATCCACTAAAGGAAGCTGATTACGAAAAACGGAGTACTTTTCTTAGTGACATCAATAATGTAGCATCAGTTAATGTTGTTTATAAGTCTAACTTAAATAAGTTAGAAAAGTAAGTAGTTTCCGTGGTTTGTATTTAGTTTAAGGTCTTTAGATCGTCACTGAACACGGTTGTCCAATATTTAGGCCAAATTAGTGTCTCGTAAAAGCAAAGCCTCGTATTAAATTGTGTATTAAAACAATAAATTTTTTTTCTCAGATTCATCATGGTAAAGTTCATCAACGACACCATCGTTCAACCCAAGGAATCACAATGGTTTGGATTCTACGAGCCCGGACAAGACAAAAAGCTTCTTACATTGAAGGAAACACAACTCTACCTTAACGTAAGTCCTTACACTCATGTTTTTTCTTAAACCAATTTGCATCAACCGTCTTTAAACTTCTAGGATGATCTTGGGCTACAAAAAATGGACAGTGATGGAAAGCTTATCTTCCTCGAAACCGAAGGCGATCACCTGAAATTCACAACAGATTGGTTCATTGAAAATATTATACCTCATTTACTGTAAAGCAAAATGTATTTTCAAATATAATAAACATGTCATCAGAAAGCATACAACAATAAACAGTTTTCCATAAACGAAACAATGTCCTCGGCTAAATCACCCAACGAACAATACATCTTAATATAGAGCGCATTATACTGAATAATCTTGCGTTTCTCTTCATCGTTTTTGCATTTTTCTAGCTGTTCGATGACATGCTCGAAGGGCATTTTTATCACGAGAACGTCGACGTGGGAACGTGCAACACTTTCCACAATCTGCACGGCCTTAATCTCCCATTTATCTAAAATCGACACTATTAGACTCCTAATGAGTAAAACTTTGATACTCGAATCACAATCGGGTATTCTTCGTCTCATTTCTCGAATGATATTCATAAACGCATTCAAGTATTTGCTTCGGTGAATGTAGTTTTCAAGACCTTCTATCATCTGTTTAAGGGTTTGCAAGTTCAAATCCCACACTGGTGGATGATTCTTTCGCTTGACTTGTCTGTATATCTCTTTAAACCTGATAAGATCTCCTGGTTCACACTTAAATCCAGGATTGTTATTCTCAAAAACTTTCCAATCGGGTAGAACTGTTCTTCGCCGTGAACATGCTTCTCCTCCGGGTACAACATTACAAAGAAGAGTGTCCATCAGATCAAAGACCATGGAGTTAAAGTAGTCATCAGGTATATAGCACTCACCGACTAGTTTTACACATATTCTAAATGGTTCTGTGAAAAAATTTGGTTCAGTTCTGAGGTACCATTGCTCCTCTCTAATTAGCCGCTCAGTGGACATGAAAAGTACTTCAATATCTTCTGTTTCGGTAAAGGTTAGACGAAAAGCATTTCGATTGAAGATAAACGCTGAAGCGGCTGGATTTACGTATGCGGCACCCATTAATGTAATCCTCTTCCATACCAAGATCACAGGTTTTCTACCAACATTCTTCAGCCTGCAGAGAGATTTAGTTTGTCTTTCGTACGGCTTACACTTGAACTGTAATTCGAATTCCAAAGAACTATCCAGTTTCCTGTCGCTTCTCAGGACGATATCATTTAATAGAATGCTAAATTCGGGGAAATCCATCTGGTCACATGACTCTAAGTTCGATTCAGAAGAAATCAGGGATAACTCAAAATCGCTGATACGCTCTGCAACGGGTCGTGAATGTTTATGGATCCTTTGACCCACCACCTGTAGGCGATCAATGTCAGGAAAGAATTCCAGAACGTTCTGCATATCTGGAACTTTGGCGTCCTTAATTGTTCTCCTCAGAAAATTCGAAGTCAGAAAGGAGTTATTAGTGATGTCACAACTGCGAATGCACTGTTCAATCAGGCTAACTTTGGGCGTTCCAACAATTGTCAAATTCGCCATTTGTTGTCTTTCAGACCGTGGCAATGTTTCGAAAAGATCAGGATCTTGAATGTGATTAATTGTGCGTGCTGATAGATTGGTTGGATCCAACCGTTTGGCGTAGTCCATGATACGTTTAACGTTCTGCACGTTTCTATATTCCTCAAGCTGATTGTAGAGAACATGCGAGATGCGTTTTCCAGTAACTTTTTTAATGCGACAGGCAATCCTTCTACGTTCCTCTAGAATTTTTGTCCAATATTGGAGGCGTCGGTCCACTGAGTACACAGAACCCTTACGATCACTGAAAAGGGAACAGGACGAACCCTGGCCAAATTTTTGGCAGAAATATTTCTTCATAATCTCATCGATTAGCCCGGAGGCGCAAGGAGGATCGTCCTTGCACACATGGCTGACTGGGGAATTAAAACAGCGACAGTTGGAATAAGGATCCTTCTTTACGGGTTCTTGATAATAAGACATATTTAATTTTGATTGTGCGAATTTAGAGAACACATAACCAGACTAAAATATGGTGACTTGGATTTTATTTCCATACACTCAATAAAGTAGAAATAAAATATACCTACGTACTTAGGTACGATATTCTAAGTAAACGAAAGGTTTATTATTTTCCAAAATTTAAAGAACTCGCATGATAGCGCTTCTCTTGGTGGTAATCCAAAATATACCGGCCAGAAACTGATAAACTCCCATTACTACGACACCAAATGGCTTATGTAACGATCACGCGAATGCATATCGGTTCTGTTTTTATGGGAAGGCACCGGAGATGTGGGGCCATGAACAACTCTTTGCCACAGAGCTATCTTAGGGTTTGGTCCAAACCTTCCACCGAAGATTCGGTTGGAATGTGTACATATGTAGAAAGCGATCACTGTTTTTTTTACTCTTCTAATTAAGTTTTTTGTCAAGAATCATCAGCCAACCTATTTTTAGTTGTGAACTAACACATAAAAAAACACAAAAAAAAACGCTAAAAAATTGTCGAATCCTTACGAGTTTCCCGCAATTGTAACAAACAATACATACTGTTAGTACCAAATTTCCATTTTCTTTTAAATCACAAACAACAATTCACAAATCCATTTGCACTTAATTTACATAGAAAATTTATTCATTCTCATGATTCTTGTTTTTAGTTTTGTTTTTCTCTTATCTGGTATCTAAAAGATATACATTTCTTTTACGTAAATTTAACAGAGTTATATAAAAAAAAATAATAAGAATAATAATTTTGATTGCCAAAAGTAAAATGAAAAAAAAAACAGGTTTTACTTAACTGTTGCATGCATGCAAAACAAATATTTAACGAAATAACTAAATATTATTTACAAACAAATAAACAAACGCTTGTATGCGAAAATCTTCGCCCGGATGTGTTTAATGTTAAGTTAGTCCGGAGCACGTTTATCTTAGGTACTTAACTTGGTCTTGAGTTTAGAATATTTTTTTTTCTTTTCATTTTTTTTACTTTATTTTAAATAATAGTACAAAAATATAGAAAGTGACAGTTTACATACATATCGTAGATATACATACATTGCTTTCTAGTGACATTTCCATAGGGCGAGCGCGCAAATATTAAATACAAAACGCAATATGCACATAGTACTTGAGATATAAGTATTATATAGTTTTATAACAGTTTCTGTATTTCATTTGAAACTGTGTGGAATTGCACCGTAACAACTTTTTTTTTTAATTTATATATTTATATATAAAGAATTATTAATAATTATATCATAATCAACAACAGGTGAAACCAAAGAGACCCAAAGAAATGCCAGAACAGTACAGAGTTATAGATATTTATAGAAAAAAAGTGATTAATGGTGATGATGCTGCAGCTGGTAGTGTAGGGGGACTTGGCTTTCATAATTTCGATTTTGGTTTTGCATTCCGGGCGAAGAACACTTCGGGATTTTTGTGAGGTTTTTGAATTTCACGGAAATTATTTACAATCTTCTTGTTCTCATCCTTGGGACACGACTGAAGATTTCTGAACACGGAGACCTAAAAAGAAAGAAAAAAAAATGTATTATCGTAATAAGAAGCGTCATTCGTAAGAGAACAACATTTAAACTCAAAAAAATAATTATTTGTAACACTTCATTTTCTTATGACGTCTATTACGGGTCAGTTGTGAAGGGGAAGCAAGTTTTCAGCCACTGAGCTGTTCTTAGAACGTATGACAATCTAGTGTTCCCGCGTAGCAGAGTCATTAACCTCAGGATAAGGAGGTATAAGTTATGCAATCAAACCTCCAACAAGTCTCGAAGGCATTCTGCTTTTACTACTTAAAGATCTGTAGCAAAAATATTTTAAACTAAGTCAATGCAAAGACTGGAGGCCTAATGAAACTGGATATGCTCGCATTCTGTACATTAACATGGGTACTACAGCTACCCATCCACAAGCCGCTTCTTGCTCTTTTGCAAATACAATTAAACCAAATATGTACATAATTCAAGATCCATTTTAAACTTAATATATGTAAGACTGGGTACAGGAAGTTTGTTCATAGCGATCGGATTGTTGAAATCAGTCAGATTCTTTTACAGAGTTTTACAGGGGAGAAACTTATGAGAGTAAGAATATATTTGCAGGTCTGAAAAGTTATTATGAAGGCTATACCACCACAGACCAGGCAATTTCTGCCATAATAAAGCTCTGAGGGTTTCCGGTCACAGGGATAGAGCAGATACTGTAAGGGCAAATGAGCTGCAGAGGAAAGGCTCAGCACTAGAGCCGAAGCTGCTGATGTTTCACAAAGTAAAGAACCAATGACCCTAACAGCTAACAGTAGTGCCATAATCCTGCATAATAAAAAGGAAATTGTCCCTACTATTTAAAATAACTCGAACAGAACGTATTGCTTTCAGTCTGCTGTGAGGACGAACTCTAGAATTCTACCACCTTTGTATTAATATAGGACATCAGGGCATAGAACTTTCCAACCAACCAATCAACAACAATCTGTAACGCATGGTTTTAGATCATATCAATCAGGTGGAAAGAGGTTTTAGGTGCACCAGGCCAAACATACGCTTGGGGCGGATGTATCCCTCATATATGTATGTATCTACATCGTAACCGGATCAGAGTGGATAGTGTACTTCTCGCATCGTTTGAGGAATCCTGGACAATTCACAGCATTATTGCTGACTTCGAATGTGGTTATTCCACACACATACGAGTATACCCATACCAAGTTTTTCGGTTACGGCGATGAAATTTTCATTTATTGATAATGGCAGAGATTACGCTTAAGTGACAGATGGCAGCATCGGGTTTTTCAAGCATTCAATTTTGCTCTGTCCTTTATATCCCAATTTATTGTGCTGTCACGGCCGAATACTATGGACGTGAGTCTGGGAATGAATACGAGAAACTGAGGGTACTGTCTTCAGCCGAAGGAATGTATTGAGCAAGAGCTCATTTATGAAAATAAGAAAGACAAAATGGAGCCTTGAGAGAAGAAAGAACATACATTACTTGTATGATGGATTCCAAAACCTTCATATTGAAACCTTCCAAAACAACTTGAATTGAACGGATCGAAAGGTAATTTCTAATCCATTAGCGTACTGGACAAATGCTGTTTTCCATTTACTCGGAAAGAGTGCAGAAAAATAGGGCAGATGGAAAAACGTTCGCAGTGGTTACACCAACGTGGAGGAACGCTCTTTAGAACTATGGGTGAAATAGCATCTGGTAAAAGTGAGAACACCAATTGGCTCCGATGGATTACCAACGGAACTCATAAAACTTAAGTAGAGCAATTCCGAAAGAATGGATGAAATCCTGATACATATTCCTTCCGAAGAAGAATAACGCAACTAAATCTGAAGATTACAGGACTATCAGTCACATGCTATACATACATATACATATCACAATAGGATACAAAAAAAAACAATAAACACACTAGTCCAAACATACCGTAAAATGAACCAAAATGTATTAAATGGTTCACAGATTACGAAAAAACGTTTGTAAGGTCCGCCATCGGAAGATCTTGAAAGTGTTGTAAAGAACGGGAATTGATAGTGAAGATAACATCATCCATTCCTTGTACCGGACTCAAGAACCCTGTATAAAAGTAAATGGTGAGGAATCAGATCCAATCGAAATTTTAAGAGGAATGTGCCAGGACTTCATTTGGTCTCTACTCTAGTTCAACATTTACACGGAATGAATTTTTTATGAATTAAAATGCAAGTAAAGAGTACGGACTCAGGATTAACATATAGTAAGATCGACCGCATGTAAAAAATAAGATACCAAGACACCAAGTTCGACAGGAAAGATGATTCATATTAAGTAATAAAATGTAGAATGCGATAACCTCTAGCTGAACTTAAAAATAAGGTTGATAAAATCCCAAGTTTGGTTTTCGCTGTTATATGGAGTGCTGGAAAGTTTTAATATGTGTCTGTACCTGAGAATTCTAGACATTTAACAGACAGACAGAATATCGGATATAGAGATCCTAATAAAACTAAGAACAAAACGAGAACTTTGAAACATTATTAAAGTACGAAAGTTTGAATAGGTACTGCAAGTCATCCTACAAGGAAGAATCGAAAGAGAGGGTTAGCAGTTGGTAGATAACCGACGACATGGATGGGCAATCTTAGTGCCTTAGGTAGAATGAATTCAGTTAAATAAACAGAAGCATCACCTCGCCCGAAAACACTAACACTTCTATCCAATCTTTTAAGAGGAGAGACATCATAAGAAGATCATCTGGATCAACGGATTTGTTTATATTAAGAATTTTAAAAACTTTTACTACTGTAGAAAATTCGACGCACTCAAGGACAAAACGCAATATGGAAATCCGAAATAAAAACCAGGCAAGGATAGAATAGCAGAATTATCACCAAACCCAGTCAAGACTCTAATATTTTCTTAAAGACCTACATTACGTTTTCCAATAATGGTTACAGCGCAATGTAACTACCCCCAGCTCAACCCTCTAATCACGTTTAAAATAGTACAAGACCTTTATAAATGTATAAATAAATATATAAAGGTTATGCGAAAAGATTGATTTAGGAATGTTATGCATGTGACCTTTGAAAACCCAACCAATGTTTATAGTCGTGACGAAGATACGACACAAGTTTTGTTGGCAATATTTATCCTAAAGCCGTTTATCCACAATAAGATAACGAACAGACACGAAAGTGTGAACAATATTTTATATACCTACTCTGATTAGATTAAAATAGTTTCGAGACAAAAATAGACTATGATTCAGAACAAACGCATTATTAAGTAATTTCTATTTAACATTTAATTGTCACAAGGTTATGCAGATATGTAGGATTATCTCAATATAATTACAAAACAAATTTAAAACAATCTTACCTGCTCCCGTGATACATAAATCGGCGTTCTGTATATAATCCACGTCACACTCTCAAAGTACGGCGCAGTCGTCAGAGATCCTTTATATGTGTAATAATGTTTGCTTAACTCTTGCAATCCGATCCAGGACAAACAGTCTGCGCACATTCAGCGTGAGTTTGGAAGAGGGGTGTTTGTGAAATAGGAGAAATGAAAAGATAAAACCAAAATATTTTTTCATTGAATAAAACCATTCTTTCTTCAGACATATGACCAACCATCAAACCTGAATCTAATGATGCGGTTGTGTGAATTTTCTGCACAATCCGTATTCCTTCGGTGATTTTCTTAAACTCTGGACAGTCTTTCTCTCCGCACGCCTGAATGAAGAATGCGACAACCGCAAGGCCGTCTGGTTTATTCTTTGCCTCGGCAAAATTCTCATACTTGGCATTATAGTGTACAGCATGCGCTTCCATTGAGTACTTCATACCTTCGAGGGTGTGCTCACAGCCAGAATCATCTGTTTCGGCCCAATGGAAATGTAACTGTTCGAATATGTACTTATCTTCTCCCAGTACTCCACCAATGATGAACGGTTGCTCTGGTCGCTTAGAAAAAGCTACCATTGCTGACGTGCCGGTATTAGCGACCCTAGCCACACCAACTGGTTCCCAATGGCCATGATACTCGAGTGGATCGACATCATCACGATGTTCAATGGCGCGGTTGCTGATCTCGATAGGTGATTGAACTGGCATATTTTTTTGTTGTTATTCTTTAACGAATTTTAGAAGAAATTAAAAAAATTGCAGATAATTTCTGAAAAGAGAAAGAGAGAACAAAATAAATAGAGGAAAAAATGGAATGTTGAGAAGTGTAAATATTTTTGAAGTGTTCCATCACTGTGCACTGCTTGGGAACGTGAATCGGAACGCACACTTTTTATTCGTTACAAGATTCGTGTTGTTGTGTATTTGCAAAGAAAAGATTTGCAAAGTACTTAGATTAGAATTTATTGCACCTCCTTGAATATTATCAAATAGTTAATAATAGCACTCGGAGGTTGAGTGGTTCGGATGTACTAGATTATGCTAAACAAGAACGAATTTAAGTGAACAAATATTGAAAGTCAGAAGGATACAATACAAAACCGAAAACACACAGCTTAAAACACTTAAGAACTTAACAAGTGAGAATTAATTATTATGATACTATTTAAGGCATTGCTTCAAAGTGCATTTCTTATCCCAGAGTGTGTGAACGTGTGTCTGTGAACGGAGAAATAATCTCACGAAACGTAGAAAGACTTGAGTAGCAGTCTTTTAAATATAGTATAGATTCAATGTCTGCTGGACAAGGCATTAAATTGATTGGAGATTTGGAAGGTAGGAATAGGATAATACAGGTAAAACTATAGTGAATATTAATACGTTCAACGCCGGCCACGAATACAAGGCAAATTATTTAGAACACTAACTCTGGATGCCAAATAGGCTCAATCGCAAGATATAGTATTAGATTAGCGGGAACCAATTTTTGCACTTTCAATGTGCTGGAACCCAGCACAAGTGTGATACCTTGTGCTGGGTTCCAGGCAACAGTGATGTTTAGGTCAATTGTAAAGTGGACAATCTGGCTAAAGATGTTACCCCTAAAAAATTGATAAAAGCTCCACCTGGATACTGCAACCAACAGAATGGTCTAAACAAATCTGGTCACACCTGGATTGGAAAAACTTAAGGTACTTAGTTTCCTTACCAAGCAGACATGCCAATAGATTGGGTGTTCACTTCAACGATATCTGTAAAGACAAGGAAGAGAAGGAAACGATAACCCACTTTCTCTCCCCTTGTCCCGCGCTATTTGCATCAAAAAGGAAAACCCTTAGCGAACCTTTCGAAAATCTTAGTGGTCTAGCCAAACTTGATTTAACTGGTTTTATCCCTAAACTTTTCTTTACTTTTATCCCATCACTCTATAAAGGTTCCCGGTGCTGGTAGTCCGGTTCTTTTATTTTTGTTTTAGACTTTCTTTTGGTATTAGTGAGTCTCTGCCTAAAAACCCAACTATAATGGGCTTCAGTGGAATTAACCTTATGTCAAAACTGAACGAAAAACCCACTCAATTTTCATCAAATTTTCTAGTTACCCATAATGAACTTAACCAAAGTTCACAATTTGTCAAATTGTTTGCATTGCGTTTGGTTTCGGTGCAGGAAATGAGGTCATTAGGATTAAAATATTCCCAAAATCGTATTTTGAATACGAAAACTTGACGAAACGGAGTATAATCTCATGATGGTTGTGCTATACTGTTTCCATGTAATAGGACATTTCAGTAAGCTGGCATAAGCTCACCGAAGTCTATTATAGTTGGCCCTTAATTTTGACAGCTAGCCAATCCAATGCAACCCAAATGCATAGCTGTTTAAACTTCAATATAGTTTCTGGCTCAGATGATCTACCCCAGTCCAGTTATTTGCTAGTATTGTTGACATACTATTGTAGGTTAGAAAGAAGTCACATGACAGTCTATTTCTAAAGTTAGGAACGTGTCTAGAGTCTTGATGAGAGTGACTGGAATTCATCTAATCAAAATAAATGAAAAGTAATTAAACACAATTCACAATATCATTATTGTACTACAATAGTTGTAAACAATTTAGTATGTGCAGGGTAAGAACATCTGCAACATCCCCTTATCACCAATAAAACTATAAAGGAAACAATTATGTGATTACCCCTTTCTTGACAAAAAAGAGGCTCACTAATTCCTTTACTTATTTACAAAATATTTGTACCCTAACACCGGTTACAATTACATCTAGATGCACATTAATCTTATTTACTTTCAAAAATAAATACAAATTGCGATGTGCAATTCGACATCAGGTACTTATCCCCTTAATAGCTCTAATAAAACGTCTAATAAATCTAACGTAGTTCCTCGGGTTTAATCCAACTAGAAATCTATTTTGGACACTTGTCATAAATTTCCAATTAGCACTGCCTTATCTGAGCCAAACAAAGTAAGGGAACACTTTTCGTAATTATTTACTAGGTAAGCACGTTCTCGTGTTTTCCGAAATAGTAACTCGTAATCTTCGCACCGATTATCACATTTCTGCCATTCGATGGGTTCTTAATCGACCCCCTTCCAAGTCAATATTCGTAATAAATGATTTGTGACTTGCAATTGAATGACTATTTATTGGTTGCTGGCTTGATGCAGTGATGTTGGGGGGCGATGGTCAATTGTCGGTAGTATCGATCGCAGGGGCAGCAACAACTGGTTAATTTACAACAATTTACAATTTTTAATATCAATTCGACTACTTCAACGGTGTCTGAGTAGAATTATTGATCTGCGAACTTTTATGTTAATTAAAGTTGCACGAATGCATTCATTGACTTGATTGACTGACGGTATGGTATCGATTGGATTTGTCAATAATTTTATACATATTCGAACGCATTTAACCGGGTCCTTGACGGAACTAATATACGTGTATGTAGGATGTTGTTAATGTTTTGCCAAGTCAATCAAGGGAAACAAAAGAAAATTGGTTTCACGAAGCTTATCATTATATCCATGTTGACAGATTGTAATCAAACGTGATGTATTACTTAAAAGTTACGTGTTTCATCGCAGGTTATTAACTCTTGCTTTGTTGGGTATGAATAGGACTTGATTGCAATTTAATACCACAATTAGTAATTAAGAGTCGCAGTTTGCAACTTAAGGGAATACGAAATGCATGTCTCTACGTTCATTAAATTCCAATCATCCTTGCGCCCCCAATTTGAATGTGGCAGTTACTGTATGAAAACAAAATGAAACGCTATTTTATATTCATTTAGGGATTAAATGCACACGTACACTCTCTATGAAACTCTGTTTAAAACTCCTTTCAATGCTAAACAAATAATAGAGAGAAAAATATTTCCAATCAAATAAGCGTTGAAACTTGTCAATAAAAAAAATCGGAAAGACTCAATAAAAGACCGAGTATTCGAATATGGTCGAGTTTTCGGTCTGTTATTTTATGAATATTTTTTATTCGATTGTCAACTGTTTTGCTTGTTATTGTTACGAACATCCGCTGGTGACGCTACTTTTAAGTTTCCTTATAGCTGTAGTGATAATTGGTAATGTGCATCTAACTAAACTTCTTTGTCAGACAGATGTAACTCAAACGGTATATGACTATGGTCCTGAGAGAGGTAGAGACTATTGGTCCATATCAGACCCTACAAAATAAATGATAACATTATTCATTTCAGGTCCCCATTCATGGCCCGTTTCAGGACCAAATCAATCTCCTATAAATATCATAACAGCTATGGTTGACCTGTGGTCAATTCGTGAGCACTTGATGTGGAATCATTACAATGATCTGCCAACCAAAGTTACAATGGAAAATACTGGACAGACAGGTTGGAGTGCATTAATAGTCAAAGAATTTTATTTTTATTCAAAGTGTTCCTATCGACAGTTATATTGAAAGCTAAATATGCTGCCAATGCTCCAACAATTAGCGGTGCCGATCTACTTCAGAGCTACACTTTCGAATCACTTCGCTTCCACTGGAGTTTCTGGAATACCGAAGGATCAGAGCATACAATTGATTGTCGAAAATATCCTATGGAGCTACAAGTATAACTGAACTCTAAGTAAACTTGTTCAAGAGTTTTGATAGCGTTTCTTTAAAGGCAACTCATAAAACTGGACCAGTCCTATCGTGCATACCAACTCATGACAGTCTCATTGTTGCCTATCTTTTCGAGGTACACCTTGGCAAAAAAAAAAAAAAAACATTTTGTGTTCTTTTAATGACGTTCTTTTCATTTTAGATCTCTGCACACAATCAGTATCTAGATCCGGTTATACTAAACCTTCACCGTATCAGAAAGGCAGGCACTGTCATTGAAATCTCTCCATTTCCATTGGCATGGTTGTGCTATCCTTTTAAGTCGGGATTCTACAGTTATGGTGGCTCGAAAAGTGCTCCTCCGTGTAACGAGGGAGTTGAGTGGTTTGTATGCTCGGAACCAATGACAATTAGTGAAAATCAGGTGAGTTAGACGTCTTAACAAGACACAGTAGACAAAATCCACGTAGACACCATGTTCATGTTAATTTATACGGAGGGCTTTATTACGCCACAATCTGATAGAAAATATGAATAAGACTGGGTAGAGCCAACACATGAATTTAGAGGCTCCAGTGTTGAATATACATAACATATGTATGTATGTATACCGTGACTACACAGCGCTGTATCTATTATATGATACTGAGACCTACGGGTAAAAGAGAGTCGAATAAGATCTTCTAAGAACCTACCCTTAGCCAGTTCATATTTTGATGTACATGTAGTTATGTAATTACATTTGACCTTGTTGTGTCTTGCAGAAGAAAGAATGTAAGTCAACGAAGCACACAACACTTATCTTGAATTTCACTAAGTGAGACAGCATTACTGTAAGTGACACCAGACTATCTCTATATACCTGTATAGCTTCGTAAAATTCATTGATGGTATCCATTCGAGAAATTTGGGCTAGTAATGTTAAAAAGATCCATCTTACGCATATGTCCGACAAGGTTGGGATTGAAGACTCAATCAACAGAAAGGAGTTACGAAAATTTTAAAACTGAACAGTAACTATCTACATGATCTACATATTTGATCATTTATTTGTCAAGTTGAAGAAAACCATGTTCTCAAACTAAGAAACTACAAATCCACACCAAGCCCAAGGAGTTGTAAAACATCTCTCAGTTGGAACGATTAAGTACAGACTGACACAGAAAATAAAACCCCAAAACTGCGTTCTATTTGGTATATACCGTTCAATAGTCACATACCTAACAGCAATCGGAACATAAATGTACTCTTAAAAACCCCCCATGCATGTACATATGTATGTATGTGTGTAAGAACCCACTCTCGCCGCACTTTTGTTTTCAATTAAAAAAAAAATCAAGTATCACTAGTATCTCTGTTCTTTTTTTGCGGGAGAAATCAAGGACAGTCCAAATGTCAACTAGTCGTGTTATCAACCGTTCGGCACGCGACTTGTAACATGATTTTCATTCAATTCTGAATTATCAAAGCCCATTGAACTATTAGATAACTACTTTATGGTCCCGTAGCCATGTAACATGACATTAAAGCTCGCACGTACCAATAAATCGTGTGAACCGCCAGCAACCGGTTTTTTGTCATACTCTCGCTAATAACCCCACAAACATTCGATGATAATGCTTTGTCTCTATCTCTATTCAACAGCTAATGGAGTTCAGATCGCTTCTCTCATGCGATGGATCATCGAGGATCATTAGAAATTCAAGACCTGTCCAGAGCTTAAACAGCAACCGTATAGTTCACTTCAATCAGTATGACGCAGGCAACAGCGGAAACAGTACCAACTGTGCTCAACATCTTTCTGAAGTTTACGAAAACGATGACGATTAACCGTGTGATCGATCGATCAATCGTTCCGCAATCAACGATAACGACAAAAATAAATATATATTTAAAATAAATTTATTATTAAAAAAAAAACAAAAACACGTTAAATCCAAACCTTATCTTCTCTTCAACAGCAATTTTGGCCCTAATCGCTGAGATAATCATAATTACCTGCTTATAGAGTTTTAATTTATTAGCCAATTTCTCCCCACTCCTGAAGGATTATTAACGTCAACGCATCACTGTAGAAACGTCAATAGGCGCTTGGAGTACGTAAATCACCTTAAAAATATGACAGCTGTGGTCAAAGTGTTGGCACTTAACAAAATCCGATAAAAATCGGGAACAAATACTTGACAAGAATTAATATATTGACTTAGTGCCGTGTCGCGATGTTAGACAATGTGTTATCGAATGTTTTGCATGATTAGCTGAATTAAAGTGTTGCATTTCTTGAGAATCAGGACCGATAATCTTGGCTCGTTTTTTTGATAGAATTTGATGGATCGGCTGTTGTCACATATGAGTGAAATCACGTTTATGTACCGAAGGCCATGTGCGCAATCGTTCTTATCAATTTTGTTTTCGCTTTTCGCTCGTCTCTGATAAAAACACGAAGTCATTTAAAATTGCTATCGAGACGAATGCGAAGAGAACAACAAACTTAATAATCATAGCGTACTTGGAAGAAGCCGCTCCCAGTTAGACCATAAACGAAATTTTATCTAAATTACCTTAGGCGGAGTAAACACGATGGAAAGTATGCCATGCCACTAAATGTTCAAAAATAGTTTCGCGGTTCAAATTGGCGTTTATGATAACTTAAACTTCAATGGCAACTCTTGTCTTATTTGGGAATCAACCGTATTCCCGTTGTCATACTGACAATTCGACTCGTTTTTGTAATAGAATAGGGGTGACTAGTCATTTCTAGTGGTAATGTCAAGGAGTTATCAGAGAGCAAAGATCCTCAAATTTGTTGTTTCAATAAATTTTCAAATTTATCAGTGTTGTCTGAGTTCGTTATCTTGAGGTCACGACAAATTCGCTGGTGTGCATGTCAATGTCAAATACGTACTATAATCTTGACATGATACGCATGGACCCATAAATGAAACCATTCACTAGATATGCTAAGCTTTCAGAATATTAGAAAGATCGCATTAGATGCGCTTTGGATTTTGTAAATACTTTTACGACTCGTTTTTTACTCAAAAACGAAAAATTACTCAAATTCTACTCAATATCATAGAAGTCAGTGGTAAGGACGGAGTTTGTTTTTTTTTTTAAACACAAAAGATCAAGATCATGGAATTACACTAACAGATGGCGCACGTTCCCTTTGACTTCCAGGGCTGTGGTATACAAATACACCCTGTAGTCGACACACTATGCAGTCGAAGTGAGAGAGTGTTACTATAGTTACTTTGTTCACTCCGACTACCACTAATTTTTGAATTATTTGGATCTACCATGACAAGAATACTGTCGTAGTCGTTTCTACATCTGTATGTATATGCCAAGGTTAACAATAACAATGAACAAACATATTACGAAAACGTGACCTAATGGCAATCCGTAAGCTGTCTAATGAGTTTGAAGCCCAACGAGTTTTTTGTTAATCATGGATGGTCTTCAAGTAGTCAGCTTGGAAACAACAAGAGTACAATGTAATGCCTAAATTGGCCAATTACAAACCTTTCCTTAACGCTACACAGCGAGTAGAAAAGATATACAGCTTTATCGGTCAACAGTGAAACGAAACTCGATGCGGTAACAAAATAAGAAATGCTGTTCTATTATTTTTTCAAGCCTGCTTTACGAATGTAATCTTCTACCCTTCGTCAAAAGGAAAGAAAATTTCCCTATTAACCTTACTATTTACTTGCCGAATCGGATCTTGAGTGGAGAATTTACTTATCTTAATGAATGGATTGGTCTCACCTAAAGTCACGACACATGCCATGTCACAGAATAGTACAAAACAGCCAAAGACGAATCTGACACTAGGAATATATTGGAAACTTGAAACGTATTACTGAAGTTCTAACTTTGACTTTATTTTGTTTACGAACAGAAACAGGACTCAACTATGCAAGTCATTTGCATACTTTTAAAATTGTTCTATAGAAAATAGAGCAAATAATTAAGAAAAAAAAATAATCGAGAAAAAATTCTTTTAAGCTAAGGCTTTCTTTCTTTATTGAAACTACATATAAAAAATTAAAAATCTTTTTCACATACCTGTGTTGCTATTAGACCTTGTCTCTGAGTTTCACTCTCTACACTGAACAGGCATGGCATTGCAGTTTTGGTTCAACCAAAAACTTTCAAGCATTCATTTAGCACTATGTATGTATGTACATTTGTGTATAAAAAATTATAACCAAATTATCAACGAGTTAGCAAATTTTAATCGACAAAAAAAAAGTTAAACGATGAACTCATTAGAAATGAAAATAATATGAAGTTATTGACATTTCGTTTTTATTTAATTTTTTTATTTTGTCAAAGAATTTTCCATAGATATCAGATGCCACGTGATAATAATTCTCGCGCCTGCTAATTTCCAAGGTTGTGCTAATTTTTTTCTTTTATGAATCTTTAAATAAAATCAGTTGAGGAGCTAAATATTTTATTTTTAAATGTCATTAGCAAGAAGTAGAACCGATGATAATTCAATTATCAATCATTTTGGTTGAAATTTAGAATTTATTTGTCGAGTTGTATATTTTTTTGAAAAATTGACATCTCTGTTTCGATAGCAAATAGTTAACTAATTCATCTAGATTTTGACAGCTAGAAAAGCTTATCTCCGGCGTCATATAAAAGGCACACTTATCAATGGGTAGACATGGGGTGGAAATTCTAAATTTTTTTTGTAAATATTTTCGAAAGGTCTATTGAGATTTTCCATTATCATTAGTTAGAATAGACATAATCATTTTAATAAATAAAATTGCATAATTCAATGTTAACATTAAGGCAAACTAAGTGTCATTTTACCTAAAAAGAAGTCGAAAGAAGCTTGTGATCAAAGATGTAAGTTAATGTAGGGAGGATTCAATCTCTCCAGGCTGCTTCAGAAATAGAGGAGAAAGGAATAAATGTAAATAGCTGCAAATACAAAGCTAGAAGGTGGATACTATAAAAAAATTTCTATAAAACTTAGAAAATACCAAAAAATAATTGAGAAGCGCAGAATTTTGATTTTTTACATTCCATGATTTAATTGCTGTCGTGGGATTGTCGTTGATGAAAATTGTATTCAAACAGTTGTGACATTCGTTGTACTTGAAAGTGGCATTTGATAGTGCACAACTCAATTTACTGAAATTAGGCTGACAGCAAATGATCGTAAGAAAATATAGAAATCATTTAAGCAATGCAATGCTTAAGAAGCGATTAACATTTCGCTAAAGTAATGCCAGAGTGACAGGTGTAAGCCAAGGGCAAATAATAAAAGCCAGCGTTTGTGAGGTACAACGTGGAAGAGAAAGACAATATTGTTTAATCTCAACAAGGTTATTCGAATTACATTCTCATCTATGAGTAAGAATTCTTATGCTACGTTTCCACCAAAATGAAACCTCGAGGTTTCGATGAGTTTTTACCGAAACCTCGTAAGCCATTCCCACCAATTTGAAATCATTTCAAACGTCAATCTGAAGTCATTTCAAATGCCAATTTTGAAGTGGCTGACAAAACAATTGTCAACAATCTCCGTTTTTTATATTTTTTTCTTTTCCGTTTACTGAAAAAATTTATTTATTTGTGTAATTAGAATATTTATTTTAAAAATATTACCTCATTGTCCGATTTAAAATGAAAATAAAAACGAAAAATTGTGACATCTACAATTGACAATATAAATGAACACCAAAATAAACCAAAGTTCACGCTAAAGGTTTGTTCGGTTTGACAACCTCTCACAGATGAATGAACTGAAAGGGATTTCAACTAGGTTTCGTTGAAATCACGAGATTTCGAAACCCCGAATATGTATGGGAAATCCTCAGAGATTTAGGTGAATTTGGCGAAACCTCCGGTTTTCGTTCGGTGGGAACATGGTATTACTTGGAAAAAAGCAACGACTTGTTCTTTTCTAATGGACGTTTTTGAAATTGATTATACAAAAACATTTGCAATTGAAAAAAAAAAAATATTGAGAGATACTACAGGAACAATGTACAGAAGTTTTACCAAAAAATCAAAAAAACAACGTAGACGTAACGCCTGTACAGATGAAGAAGAAAATCTGACAATCGGTGCTAAGAATATAGAAACACTTCTTCTGCAGGCTGTGAACGAAGACCAATGTCCCACTGCCAACCTATACGCTGATAGCCAAAACTTCCATCCACCGGACCCAAACAAAGGATAGCAATATGCAAGTTTAAATCCAACAAGCCTGCTGGACCAGACAGCTTATCGGTCGACCTATTCAAACCAGCTGGAAATGCCCTGGTAGAGAGCATACACCAACTCATTTCTAAGATTTGGTCAGATGAGTGTATGTCTGATAAATAGAATCACAGTACCGTTTGCCAAGAAAGGAGACTCCCTCAATTGCGCTAATTATAGTATCAATATCAGTGTCGTCAGCATTGCGTTCAAGATCTTATCTGCCATCCTGTATGAACGTCTAAAACCCTCCATCAATAATCCGATTAGCCCTATCAATCTCCGGCAGGTCATAGAAAAAACTCAGAAAGTCCAAATCGATACACACAATTTTTTGATAAATTTTAAGCCTGAATATGACAACATTTATAAAGACGAACTATAGATAGCCATGTCTAGTTTTGGGATCCATGTCAAACTCATCCATTTATGCACAATGACTGGACAACACTTGCTGCTCCATCAAGGTCAAGAACGACCTGATCGAGACTTTTGATCTCAAAAAAGGATTAAGACAAGGTGACACGCTGTCATGTCAATTGAGACAGTAACTTTGTCTACCTTGTCGCTGCAATTAATTCTATCAACAATACCTCAGCAAAAATAAAAACAAGAATAACTCTTGCTATTCGCTGTTTATTTGGCCTCAGAAGGCCAAAGGTATACCGAACAACTAAGGAGATTCTATATAAAACCCTGATTATTCCAGTCCTACTTGAAGGTTTTCGATTCTATTGAAAGAAAGGTTAAAGATATCCTCGATCGTTTCGAGAGAAACATTGCTTCATGCTTAAGGTATTGCGTCCCTTTTGCGTTGACGTGCTTTGGAAGAGGCGATTCGAATTCACGGACTAAACCAACATCGACCTGGTAAAAAAAAATACGCATTAATCTTCTGAGATGACTATGACATGTAGAACGAATGGACGTCAATGTTGCGGTGCACAGCGTCTGTGAATCAAACTCAGAGTGACAACGCAGTAGAGGGGGAACTCGCTTTAGACGGAGTACACAAGTAGAAACAACCGACTTGGAGTGCGCAACTAGAGGCAGGTAGCTCAGAAAGGAGCTAAGTTGAGAGGATTGTTAGTTGAGGCTTAAGTTCACCCGGAAATGTAACGCCGACTGGCCATTTAACTTAAAAAAAAATTAACCCTCTCGTTGAACGAAATAAAAGTTTCTTTCTTACTTACATAGTCTGCACACAGCATCAGTGTTCCTTTACATGTTGCTCCACTTATGAATTATTACTCAAGCCTTACACATGGTGAACGAAATAGGCAATATTTATGTACATATGATTACGCCACGATCGGTTTCTGTTGCGTTCAAAACCAGGAAGGAGCATACGCTTCAAGCGAAACAGAACTTCAATAAATTAGCAGTTTCAAATAATTAATTGGGCACATCACGTTTACAACACTATCGTCGCCTGTCGCACTTGTCAAATTATTTAAAGACTTCGGGAGACCATACATATGTACTAAGTACAAGTAGAAAAGATTTACCCTATTTTCCAACCCCCGCTTTGTTTACCAACAGAGCTTTCAACTTCAAATACAATGTTAACTTTGACAGACAATAGAAATTTCTCATTAGTATTCAAAAATTAGCATGCGAACGACTTCCTCTAACTTCCGCTAACTTATAACATTTCCCACCATTCTTGCTCACAGTTCAATGTTCATGTAGTACCTGAATGCACTTATCGGATGTGTTCACTTATCTTATAAGAAAAAAAAAATATATCACCTCCTTGATATTAAATTACAATGCAATGTCATTGCAAATAAGTTTCATTAAAATACCATCACTTAACAATGGAGAACTTGACACAGCGCGCACCTTGAATTACGTCAATTTGTAAATAGATTAAAAATAAATTATTGTTAAACGCAAAGTGAACGGTTCTTTACTTTTTTTTTTTTTGTTTTTGTTTTTGTCTATTTGATAGATTAGCTGAGTGCGTCCATACAGCACTAGCATTTTTCCATTTTCTTAGCCCCCACATCTTGAGGTGGTTTGCGTGTTTGCGTCCTTGCCTGCGTTTAATTAAAAGAAAAATACAAGGGAAAAAAAACAAACAGAGCACAGAGTAGGTATACTTTTGTTTACTATGAAGAATTATTTAAACTAGAAGATACATAATTCATATATTTTGCGTTAACACTTCACAGCATGATCACGTAATTACGTTCGGTTTGTTTGGTTTTCTGGGGGTTTTCTTGGAGTGACATTGGCCCAAAGTGTCACACAAGATAAGAAAAAAAAAAGCAAAAAAGTTAAAATTACATTTTTAAACCAAATTTAGTTCGCAAAAGCATCGTTTAAAGAAAAAAAAAGAGCTTAAGAAACCGTATTTACGAATGTCATGATGAGAAGAATTCAATGCAAATGAATCATCAGTCTATCAGTTCATTTGTTCTGTATTGGATTACTCACAGAAATGTAAAAATAAATTTTGAAAGGGAAAAATATGGAATTGTTCAATTAGCATTTTTATCTAAAATAAGAGTTTGCCTTGAAATAACACGACAGGTGCATTTCTTATGAAAGATCAACCACCTTCAATGGGGGTTTATATGTATTGCGCAACACAGATTCGGATTACTTCAGAGATTGGGTATGCAAGATGTGGGTTTTAGTTTTAAGTGCTAACCGAAACCAAAAGCTCTATTTGCGCACACAATTCAAGTGAAATTGAAATGATGACAAGCGATATGTTTTCAAAGAAACCGCGAGAAAAACAAATTTAAAGCAAATTGACTGCTTTAACAAATCAAACAGATAATAAAGAAATCAATTAACGACTTTTATTTAAATAAATAATAAAAAAAAAAGTACCTTATACTATATAATGCAATCTGTGGTTAAATTGAAGGCTAATATCAAAGGTTAACATAAACTTTTCGAACGAACTGCTACATTGAGGAACGCGCCAGAGTATCCATTTAACTGTGGCTCTTCGTTGGTAACATAATTTTCGTCGCACAGATAAAGGAAGGCAAATCGTGGCCTACACGGACGTGGCTTAATCATTTTGACTGATGACCACTATCACAACCAGACCACAAGCAGAAAATAACATGATGCTGACATCTCTTCGCCTGAACGCATGCATTAAAGGCTGGCTCTGCAAGTAAAAGGGACAGCGATGAAGTACTGTTAATCACGGATTACCCGAAAAATGTAACCTAGTACAAGAGTAGGATAACACTGGAAAAATGGGATTCATTTTATCTCCCGCTTGTAGTGTTTTCTAGCCTGACACCAGCAATCTCCTTATATCGGAAATAGTAGACTTGATAGATCTGCACTGAAATTCATCGGATCTGTTACAATCCAATGTGAGCCCCTAAAGTCTTAACATAGTATAAAAGAAGGGTATGAGACGAATTGCAGTTAAAGGCTTCTGCAGCTAAAGTCTTCTCTTCCCTTTCGTGGTCACCAGTCGTCGATGATCTTTTAGTCAATCTACAGAGATTATTCATTTGTTTCTCCAGGACTTCTGGTCTGGTAACAATTTTCTGACCAAATCGTATCTCAGACAAACAGCTTCATGTGAGAACGGGTCAGGAGCTTATTGACATCACCATCCGACAAAGGAAACAGCAATAGATTTATCACACTTTGCGGCGCAAAGAAAATTCTGCAGTCAAACACGCCATGCAGTGAAATCGACTTGCTCAAATCAGACAGAACAGCACGTCGACTGTCACGCTATACAAAAGCATTGTGACTTGACATTTTAAGCACACATTTCTTCAAAACATCGATAGACATATGAAAAACCCGATCTGATTCGGGAGCTGGTAGGATAATAGGTTCTTCCAAGCTTAACCATGAAAGATTGACAACGGTATATCCCTTCTTAATCTTAACCTAATCTATAACAACTATACGAACTTGACTGTATGACAGGAATTTTAAATCCGCAAACGACCAATACGTTAAACTTAAGAATAAACACAACCAATGAGTGCATTCAACGAACCAGATGATTGAAAGATGATTCAAATTAGTTAATACCAGGCGCCTAATATTTTTTTGCTTAACACTTAATTTATAAAAATAAATTGGTATTTATTGTCAACAGAATAATTACAACTACTTTATCCTAGTAATGGATATTAGATTTAATAAGCACTCACATAAACTGAAATGTCCACAGTACTATTCACATTTCACCAAAAGGAAATCTAATTATATTGGTTTTTTGGACTTGTGTTCTATTTTTGTCTTTAAAACTGTTGCTTGCACGATACTACAACAAAACAATTGTTTTTTGACATGGTATGTATATGTCAAAGTACAAATAGAAGTATATTCACAAATTAAACGAGTAGCATACTCTTCACCGTAGCCATTGATAGAACCAACTTTAATCCATTCATCAGCTTAACTGTTCATTGATATTGATATGCATACATATATACATACTTGGCGCGAAACGCACCCTAGACTGATAAAGCCAATCGATCAGTTATATCGTAAAAGATTGGCGATCGTTTTTTATGGTTTGCGATTTTTTTTTTTCTACTATTTTGACCATAACCTATGTATATTGCGGAAATGTTATCGATGATATTTATGGCGCCCACGATAGATATCAAATGCAATGCTAGTCATTCGGAGATTTCTTCCATTAATTTAGTGTGGCGATAAATAATTGTTGATTGATAATGCGTCACAATTGTCAAGTCATTAAGAAAGTCGTGAAGTTCTAGGCGATGGTCTAATATCCACATGTACATATAATAGTTAAGTTCGTGTATTCAAGTCCAAGAATAATAAATATTACGTCTGAAAGCATCTGAAAAACACGAACGATATACATATGTATGTGCATTCCATTTTGTTTTCTTTCATAGGAATTACACTTCACAAGATAATGAAAACTGTCAAACGTTTTGCTTTGTTTGACAATAAAAATAAAACAAAACCCAGTTTGATGTTATAACGATTTTGAGTGAAAAGCTGGTTCATGAGAGAATTCTGTTTCAATTCCTGACACATGACATTTCCTGCTTCCATCAGAAAAGTACCAAATCAAAATGGCACTATTATCTAAGTACATACACATACTTTCATAACATTCTACAGAATATTTAGTCTCAATTGGTAGATGTCGATTGGTCAAAAATTTGAGCTCAAAAACTATCATTCTTCAGGAAATGAATTTAAAGATTTTATTTTACAAATTTGACTCTCCCTTCCCTAGACCGAATTTGCCATCTATCAGATTCGTCCGATAAGTCAGATACCTATCTCTGGCGTAGTGGTTCGTACTTATATGTATAGGTGGAATGATGTGTGCTGGGTGACTCCTTAGAAATTAGAATTGGTGATAAAGAAAGTGGTTGCTTATTTAGTGGTTAGCGATTTGGATTAGTGGTTTGAGGTTTGTGGTCTGTGATTTGTGGTTATTGGTTCGAATAAAAATGTTCCTCAATTCTGACGCTTTTTCATAACATTTAAACTCTCGGATATTTGTCAGACGGTTGCGAGAGGTGGGACAATGAAAAATTAAAAAAACATTCGTGTTTTCTATGCAAAAAAAAACCCACTCAGTAGTCAGACGTACTAACCACTGGGCCACAGCGTCCGCTATTTAAAGAATATCAACCTGAATATGGACTAAAGTACGCCTGTACTAAAACATATTAAACAAAAAAATATTTTCGTTGTAAATACTCCCTGCTCTTGTATTGCCATCTACTGTTAAAAGTGTGAGAGCTTCTTCTCATTATGCACCGATTGTCGCCTGCAATGTAAGTCTTGAATTCGAATGCCAATAGAGGAAATGTTTAGTAAAACGTGACGAAATCTAGCTGTCATCTAGCCTAAACCACAGAGCTGTTAGATATGTAGGCTATTCATTTAAAACAATTGATTTATCTCTACATGCAACCGGAAGCTTGAAACATGCGATGAGAGAAGCCTAAGTTCCTTTGTTTTTGCATACTATGTACATATGTATCCCCGTCTATGGATTTCCATAAGCCAGAGGTCACTATTGAACCTCAACTAATTATTCACAAATTATTCCTTGATTATAATGTGCAATATGTATGCAAGATGAATATGAGGCACTTGTTCAAGTGCATTTGCATTATTTTTCTTTTTCTTGTGACACCTCTGTTTCTAGAGCTCTTAGTTTTAGTGGAGCAACAATATTTATGTTTTCCATCCATGAATTCGTTCAATGCCCCATGCACGTCCTACGATCGTTTCGATATTTATTCACGTCACCGAATCAAACTCACAAGACTACACATATCTTGTGACGAAGGTTTAAGTGTAAAGTATTTGAAGAAAATCAAAATTGAACGACGTGATAGTGATTTTCAAAGTTAGCCATACCTACTGGTAAGAATTTTATTACTCTGACGCAATTAGGGCACACTAAACTTAATGAGCGAATTATTTCAAGCCACTTAAGTTGACACAGTCAATTGATGAAGTCATGTGCTACCAAATAATCTATCATAACTGTCCTGATAAAAAAAAAAAAAGTTTCTAGAGAAGCTTTATAGCATCAAATGTTTTTGTAACCCCAAACAGTGGAATCAACATGAATGAAAAAATTTCAAATAATCAAATCATAAATTATATAATTTTATTAGCATGTTACACGGATTCCATGCAAATCGGTTGTTTACATTTTTACCATTTGGTATGCGTTAAAATGAAATGGAAATATAAAACACTTTTTGTAAACACTTCGTTTCAAACACTCGATGTGTTGATGTTTTTTTTTTATTTTTTTGCATGCTTGACCTCTTCAACTGTAAATTGAATCAAAGATAATAACCCAGAAATTCAGTTGCTGTCATAAATATGATAATATGTCATTTCATATTTCAAATGTTTTCCATTCAGACCTGATAGTGTTAGATGTTCAGATTTGATAGATGTCAAAAGTTCAAAAGTTGTACGCGAATATGTATATGTAGGGTAAGTTTTTTTTTATTTTTATTTAAATTTACTTATATACTATACATAGACGCACCGTTTACGGAATGTTATCACTCAGCTGGTTGAGTCTATTGTTAGTTATAACTTTTACTTATTGAACGATTTCCGTAATCAAGGAAAAGTTTTTAACCGTATTGTTGTGTCACATAAATCGACTCGATAGAGGCTAATAAGGTTGGTTAACAATCCGTTTTAAGTAAGGTCAGTAATGTGATAAAGTTTTAAACGCAGCATTTATGACAAAAACTGCGGAAAATTGCCATTTTGCTAAAAATTACTAACAATGTCAAGGCGAGTGCCGGGTGACACGGCTTGGAGAATAGAGATGTTTGTTTTTGGAATTCAATATATGCATTCAGGCGTTGTGTTAATTCTTTATGACAAATTTCAGTTGTTTCCACTGAACTGTGATAATAATTTACGTGATGCATGAGAATACTACTTACGAATACTTGTCACGGTTTTTAAATTAAACGATTAATTGCAAAAGTAGGTTATAATTATAGACTAATATGTATGACACGTATTTAGGTGTTAATGTGATTAAATATTTAATGTAATTGTTGTTGTTGTTGTTGTACAGGGCAACAAGTTTGAAATGCGCTGCAATTTCATGTACAAGCATGGTTGGAACCAGGAGAGTGTTTGAACCAACCAAGAAGCGAACAGTGCTCACACTTAGGTTACTCACTACTCGTGAAGAGTATTTGTTTGAAAGGATCGAAATATTGTAACCAGTTTCCAATAAAAATATAGAAAATAAAAATTCGGTTGCAAGGCTGATGAATTTTTGGTCTTTTGTTTGGGTTCCAGGTCTCATTGAAATCATGGGAAATGAGGTTAGGTTAAGGTTATATTGACAGATACATGTCCACTTAGACCATCCCAGGCCAGCTTAAACCAACCAGTTTTTTTTAAAGAGACGAATATTTCTAACGTCAAAAGTGGCCATAACTTTGGCCTTATTTAGAAGCAACAGATATAGAAAATCTGGACAGATGCAAAGAAAATAGAGTACTGGTTTTTATCTCATCCATATCCTTGCAGCTCCTGTTCACTAGGACAACAATAAAGGACACTAGGACACTAATGTACTTAAGTGATGTCACAATTTACGAAGTTTAGGGAGGGGTATACGATACTTCCGGTCACTTTATTTTCTGATCATCCCGGTATTCCCAATGTTTTGTATATTTTTCCCTTTTTCTACAGCCCTGTAAGTCACATATTGTATAGTGGTAAGTTGAAGAAGAATTTGAAATATGTAACGGAGTTCGGCAAGGTTGCATACTATCGTCACTACTTTTTTTTTTTGTGGTGATAAGTGATGAACACTGCGTCGACAAAAAGTGGCGGAATTCAAACTGCCTCAAACACCTCTACTATGCTGACCATGTTTGCCTAATATCGCAATAAGCTGCAAACTTTTGTTAATCGCTGTCTAAGAAACATATTCCGGGTAATCTAGCCAAATCGGATCTCAACCGAACAGTTCTATGAGAGAACGGGCCAGGAGTTTATTGATGTGATTATACAAAAGCAAGGAAAGTGGCAATGTATTGATCACACCTTACTCACACCTTACTTAAGGACGAACATTTTATTGTCCGTGGCACAGCAACTGAGAAACAGCTGGATGGAATTTCAACACATAGCCAGAACCGTACACGATATCGACTCATAAGGGGAGATACACAGGATTTAAGTAAATAAATAACTCACCATCCTAACTTAGGTGACACCTGTGTATTTACAAATAAAATATTAGTCAGTATCATTCAGAGCGTTTCATACCAATGATTTGTATAATTCTTATCAGCCTCCTCTGTCTACATAAACTCAGTTCATGCCAATATCCCCAGTACTCGTGACTCAATTCTTTCCTGTTTGTAAATCGGTAAGCCACAGCCTTTAGAAAATAGTGGGCAAACAGAGGCGTCACATCGCTACATTGCTCTAACAGGCTAACCTTCACGATTTTAAAGGAAATCATTATTGCAGACTTTAAAAGCGGATTGTCTATTCAAGCATATGGACAAGCTTTTACCTTCTTAATCAAAAATATATGAGCTGCAAGGATTTCAATGATCCCTGCCTGAAAAACATACTTAATTCTACCCAGACTGCGCATTCTTTCATTCAGACATACTTGGAATAAAAGTTGGATTTAATAGGTCTGTTGATAGGGAGACTTTCTGTATATAAGACAGGGCCACCTGACTCACATCTAATCAACCTGTCATTGCTCCAACAGCAAAGAAGTAGATTACGAATTCCGCACTAGAATACTTGTTTTAAGGATACGACCGGCATCGAGCGCCTTTTCCGGTGGTTCGGTAAGATTCTGTGTAGCCTACTACACTTTGCTCTTCAAACCAAGCACTGTGCTTCAATAGACTCCATTGCATCCACAAAAAATAACCGTATGATATGAATTTCACGCCGAAGGTGTGATTGAATCATATTATTTCGTTAATGAAAATGTTACGGTCAATGGAGATCGCTATCGTGCCATGTTGGAAGACTATTTTTGGCCAGAATGGACTTGACATGTGTGATATGTTTTTTTCTTACTATGTAATTTGAAAATCCTTTATATCCATGAAAACTAGCAAAAGTTAGAATCAATTGCGGTCAATCATGCATAAGCATAAAGAAGCATAAAATATGCATCTATTTACAGTTGGTACTAGGGTAAACTTAATTAAAGTTTGGAGTGTGAACAAATAAATGGAGAAATCACTTTAATAAAAATATTCTCCCTTCATTCTGATTTAGTCATTTTTTTTTTTCAGAAGCTAGCCCACATCATGTGGCGAAGGATGCTCTTTATGATTTCACAGAGGAGAATTTATATGACAGTGATCAGTGTCATTTATGTCACATTTATCCCTGCTCGATCTATTATAAGCAAGATTTCTAGATTCTGTCGATTGCCATTAGCCAGAGCTTGCCCATTGACTAATGTCTCCCTCTAATAAGAAAACGGTTCTTTTATTGCATCAGTGTCTTCTTTATTTAAAACACAATCTCCAACTAAAGATAAAAACAAGATATGTCCAGTGATTAATTTTAGGCTTTAATCCAGATTTTCCCGAAGAGTCTAGAGCAAGCCCAAATGGCTTTTGTGGCCTTCGCTGTGATTCTAGTACTATATAGATGAGGTTTGCAGGTAAGTTTTTGGTGTAAGGTGATTCCAAGATATTTAATTTTCTTAGAAAATCTGATTAAAACTGATTTCATCGTTTAATATTAGGCTCTGAGGCTGCTTTTTTCCTAGTGATCGTTTTCCGTGGGTCTACTTTCAAGACTTCGGACTTTTTTTGATTTTTGCATTTTAAGTAAGGCATTTTCCATGCGTCTAGATATGATGGACTCGTATTTGCCTCTGATTATTATCAGTATTATAATTAGTTCACCTGCATATCTTTGCGTTAAAAAGGTCGTTTAGGACCTGATTAACAAAAATAGACCAAAGTAGAGGTGACAAGACACTTCCTTGTGGACAACCTTTAGCATTTTTGATGGATAGTGATAGCTGATCCTCATCCTGATTAACCTGAAGCAAATCCATTTAGTTGTTCGGGCGTCAATTTGTGTTTTTGACTATTTCGACAGATTGGAAAGAGTTGTTGTCGAAGGCTCCGGATATATTTGAAAGTAAATTTTGATAGTGAATTTTCGATCTTATCGACCAGGTGATGCAAGGCTGTTGTTGCCGATTTGTCTGCTTAATAAGCAAAGTGGAATTCGTTGAGAGGGTATCGGATGTGAATATCAACAATCTTTTCCATTACCTTTAATTAAGCTAATTGGGATCCGAGAGAGATCTGCAGCCAAACACATTTATGTATGTACGTTTCTCCACACAAGGGGAATGTAGTTTATTTCATAACTACATCTGAACATTGGAACCAGCGAATCGATGATTACATCTATTCCGTGTTGACTCAGATGAGAATAGTCTTCCTAAGAAACTTCTAGTGTATCGATTCGGAGAAAAATGGAAATCTACGAGTACATATGTAGATAGGAAGTGTGATAGAATCAGTAAAATGAAAGTCGGGAAATGGGTCTATCTATAAGAGTATTAAGCTTAAGCTTCCCTGTAGTTTTCAGTAAAACTTCCATCAAATTTTGCAAATAGTTGTTTATATTCCTTTATTTTATGTGGTGGTAATGTTGGTTCAAGCTCCAACTACATTTATTAATTTTTTTCTACATAAGTACATAGATAGTTATAAACTTCAATGTACCTCCGCATTACCCTCGATTAGTTAAGACACTGGCCACCGATATGCACCCGAGTTTCAAACCACAATACCAGAAAATGTTAATTTTTGTCTTCTTTTCATTTCCAACTTTAAGTGGGCTTACAATTACAAAAAGTAAGCAATATGAACTTATTCATTAACCATATTCTCAAGAAATCATTCCACTACTTGTCTCTATAAAAAAAAACCGCTAGCTAATAGTAAACATGATGCGGCGTTTTTTCTTGTAGATAATCAGCGTACTAAACTTTGTACTATAAAAATACAAATCAGTTGTCAAACAGTTTTTCAATAGAAATGTAGTCGTTTATCTTTTCCTTTTAAAGTACATCGGTGGTTGAAAACGGGTTTTCTGAACTATACGATTGAATATGTGTATTTAATGGACGAATAGTTAATTTAGTAACGATACCCCCCGAGGGAAAATCCAGTTCACTACATGCAATTGCATCAAGCTTTTGCAGCTCCATAATTTATTATTCGGAAAGAAAAAAATGTAAAAGACCCACAAATAGAATGACGAATATTTATGCTGGGAATTTCATGAATAACTAGTAAAGCATGTTTCAGTATGTACATATGATTTGTTACGAGAAATTTTCTCATGAAAATATGAAGCCATTCAATTTCAAAGGTCACTTGGGAAAACAAAAAAAAACATAGAGAAGCCAGGAAAATTCATTCCGAATAAACTTAAAGCCCTTCAATAGGTAAAGCAAATAATAAATGAGTATTTATGAAAAGACTGAAAACGTTAATGAAATAAAGTGCACGACTGGGTCGTACGTACTTGCCCCTTAATGCTATTAGTTTATAATCGTATAAGCACTGAAATTCAAGTTTTTTTTGTAAAAACGCCATCAAAAAGTGGGCGTGGCTATATATGATGTTAAGGTAAATTATAGAGATTCAAAGCCTATGAATTATGTTTTAACAATTTTTTTCGATTTCTAGTAAAAATTTTGAAAAAGTAAAATTTTTTAAAAACTTGGTATATTATAATTTTGCATTTAGCATATCCACCTCAGATATTGATTTTAAGCCCAATCGCTGTAGAAATAGACGAGAAACAGTCAATTTTTTTAAAATTACCGTTATACGCATTTTTCGCGCAAAACGTGGTATGCCATCTAATAGCAAATGCCCAAACTAACTCGCATGTGAAATTTTATCAAAATCGTTAGAGCCGTTTTCGAGAAAATCCATTTTTAGTGAAATCGACCTTAAGTAAACTACCCTTAATTTTGAGGTTAGAATGAAAATTCCAATTTCGCCTCTAGGGATCATCCCACAGACCCCAGATATGAAGTTTGAAGCAAATCCGTCCAGCCGTTTGGGCTGCAGTCGAATATACAGACAGACAGACATACAGACAGACAGACAGACGGAATTGGCGGACCCACTTTTTGGACTTCTCCATCATAGTAATGCCAAGTTTGATTAAAATCTCGAGTTCGAAATTTTTCACGAAACCAATACTTGCCCTATAGGTATAGGTGCAAGTAAAAAAGCTTGTGGCCGAGATATAGACTATACATAGCCACTGATTGAGTTGCTGTCAAATAGGACTATTCATCGCCAAAATCAAAATGCTGACTGATAGCAAGTAATCTAAATACATACTTTGATATGCAACAGATTTGAAGCAATAATTCAACAACTAGCAAAGAGTAAACTAAGTCAATTTGTTGTAATATACCTTAGTAGTATAAGTACCAAATGCTTGGTTCGAAGTGCAGTAAATGTGTTGTACTCAAACCAGCTCAACAATCCAAATTAGAACTGTCTATATACCACATTGACTGTGATAGACTTCTGTAGTTACCTACATATTCCATATTTGTATATTCTGTTAGCTGTCAACGAGATGTGGAAAGGATGCTGGATGTCTTCCTTTTCTGACAAAAAGTCTAGGGCAAGTTTAAAGCCTGAAGTATCTGCTGATTATTTTGTCTAGGTGAAGGTTAGAGTTAAGTTTCTGATCTAAGATGACCCCAAAATATTTAACTCAGTTACACGTAAGAAATTTGAGTTTTGGAAATATTTTATTCCACCACCTTACCAACTTACACTTTTATACTGATCTCGGATCGGAGTCAGCTAAGCAGATGGAAGGAACATTACGCTAAGTGCATAACTGTTTGAACAAGGACGTCATAGGATCTATCCGAGACCCAAAGGATCTATCCAAGGTCCCAAACATGTGAATTCATATGGTACTCCTCAGTAGACACTAAGACTTGACAACTTGACGACTTGCGTTTCGAACCTATTCAGCGACCTCTCATAAATAATGCAATTGAGAACTTCCTTAGTAAGTGGACCATTATTATAATTATCAAAGTAATTTGCTAGAGCCTCTCGCTCTCCCTGCGGTTATACAAAACAATAGGATAACAATATCCTCCTGAATAGAGCATTTAAACACCTTGCGGATCATCATAAAGCAGTTCGTCGAATATGGGGCTCCGCTTCAAGTGCTGTTCATCGATTTCGAGAAAGCTTTTAATAAGCATTAAATAGGTGTTTATCTAGGATTACCTGCGCAGGAGAGGTATCCCGTAAGAAACTATACCAATTATCAAAACTACCTTCTAGGGCAAAATGTCACGTCTTGAACAGTGGAAAACTGTCAGAGGACTTTGAAGTCAAAACTTGCTCAAATCGTAATAGCTGGAAGCACTTACATATATTTGTCATGTCATTCTTTTGTCAAACTAGCTGTAATGTCACCTTCAATTCTTCTTCGTCTTTCACTTTTGATCGTTGTACTTGTAGTGCTTTTATCTCACACCACACCGGTTTTTTACTTGAACAAAGTGGGAACACAGCACTGTTTTGTGTCTATATGCTACGCTGTCAAATGAAACAAGATGAATAAAATTAACTATAGCATCTTTCTTTAACCACCAAGCAGAAGCAAAGAAAGCAGGACTTTATCTCGGAAGTTATAGCTCAACATGCAATGGTATCGAACTGAATATGAGCAACAGAAAATGAAAAGGTGCATTCGGAATGTTTTAACAAATATGGAAGACCAATGTTTTCAACATAACCTTTGACTATTGTTTAAACGGGTGCAGCGTTTGGAATTTAACTATTTTTTTGTAGACTTTGCGAATGGTCCAAAAAAACAAAAAGCCAATGACTGGCGGCTGGTACAAGATCATGCTCTCGTCTAAACTACTTTATGACACAAGGTATGTTTCCTAATCCCATCATTCATTAAAACCTAGAATCATTACTAAAACCTAGAAGAAAGGTTTAAATTGAAGATTTAACCGGCTCAAAAGATCACAACCTTGAACCTACATAACCAAGACTAGAGGGGCATAACACATCAGACCAAATCGGTACCAGTGCTAACTGATAAAACTTACTCATTAAATTTCAAGAGCATGCAGTTAGCTTGTTTTAACCGTAACAACAATTGCTTACCTGTTGCATTAAGTGAGCCTAATTACTAATGACATTTGAATGCGACACATTTTCTAAAGATACGATCGCCGATGAAAATGATGCAATCACACTTGTTTTCTATACAATGCCGATGTTTGTTCATCAAGTATTCATACAGAACTCACGTGACTTTAGTAAAAGTGGGAAATCGTAGAAACGGTAAACGTAAGTGCGCAATAAAAACCACATCATATGTAGATCTATCACTGCTATATTAAATAGCCGCCCATTTTTTCAATTAAACGCCGCGATCTTACATGATCACGAGCAATAGCCGCTCGAACTCTCTGCTTATAATGGGAAATACCTAGTATGTATGTAATTAGCAAGATGGACGATAGGGACAATCATGAGATCTTATAGGACATAAAATTAGATGACTTGCACATTGTCTCCAATATTTTCTCTACAATTAAGCCTAGTATGGTGTACAAGAATATAATATTGTTTAAACGCCCAACAAACGTGACTCGTACAATGTTTTGCTTTTTTAATAACTACCTTATCAACATACAGCTTTATTTTAGTGGCAACTCCATACCGAAGCGATAAAAACCGAAACGGAACTTTAATTTTTAATTTTTCATGCAAAATTTAATTTGTTTTAATATTTTATTTATTACTTTTAAAAAGTCCCCTTTGACTGATGGAACAAATAATAAAATGTAACATTAAACCAATATTAATAGCGTCAATAAAGATTTAATAATTAAAATAATAAAGATAATTAAGTTATTTGTGTTAAAAATAAATAAATACAAAAATAACTGTGATAAATAAAAACAATTAAAAAACTAAATAGTTTAGAATTCAATCAGTAGGTTAGCAGTATTGAAGTTAATTGATGGAAACTTCCGGCAGACCGATGACGATACTCTTAGCAAATAAACACATTTATATAACATTTCCTTAAGACTTTAGGGCACTTAATTAAAACTACATTAGAGCTAGGCATTTCGATTTCCATACTTTGCTTGAAATGTAAAAAATCTGATGAAAAAGTGAATTCGATTTGAGACTTGCATGTCTTCATTTAAGAATTCCAATTTAAAGTAACAATAAATTAATTTCTCACGAGACTTTGGCCCTTGGACTGAATGGCGTGTGTGATATAAGTAATTATTTTTATGTTTCAATAATCTGATTATATAAAGGGTGTCCAAAGTATGGATATGTAGGTTGTTTTGATTTTTTTTTTTTTTGTCTTTCAAACAAACAGTGCTAGTTTTTAGCAGCTGTCATGGCGCATTGCCGTCGAACGCAAAAGAATTAAGAACTACTTTTCTAGTTTTCATTCGTTTGTGCAGAATGATGACCTCACCGAGTCCATTGATGTTAAAAAAAGATTTAGACAAGGTGACATGCTGTCATGTGACTTCTTTAACATCATACTTGAAAGAATTGTGCGAAACGCATAAGCCAACAAGGAAGGCGCACTTTTTTCAAAAGTTTGTGCAACTACTAGCATGAGCCGACGGTGTTGACATAACTGGCAGAACTCAGCGGCTGACTAGCGAATGCACCAATATTGAAATGGAGGCTGGCATATTGGGTTGAGTGGTACACGAGTGCAAAACCAATTATATGCTTGCAACAAGAAAAGGCACAAAACATCGACGAATTCGACAGAACGTCACTGTCGAGAGCTATAACTTTGATGTAGTAACGGACTTTGTCTGCCTTGGTTCTGCTATAAATTCTGTCAACAACACCTCAGCAGAACAACCATTTGTTGTTCCTGGGCTGAGACCTAGATCATCCCACTCCTACTTTATGGCCCTGGACTTTATTGATATTCTCGGGCATTTCGAGAGAAAATTTTTTCGAAAGATATTCGGTCCCGTTTGCGTTGCTGTGCTTTGGAGGTGTACGACGAACTTTACGAGTTGTCTCACGACATCGACCTAGTCAGTCGCCGAAGATGGCTAGGATAAGTATAGCGCTACAGCTCGCAGAGTCTTCGAATTAAACCCTGAGAGACAACACAGTAGAGGATGACCTCGCTTTAAATGATGCACACAAGTAGAAAGCAACGTAACTGATTTGGAAAGCACAACTGGGGGTAGTTAGCTAAGGACCGAGCTAACTGGAGAGGCTTGTTGGTTGGTAAGTAAGTAAGGTTATAAAAGTTCATGGAGAATCCAGCACACCGCAAGAAAAAATCCAATCAATCAAATTGAAAACACTTGTGTGACCTCATGCTAATCGTTTTAACGAGATAAAGTGCAACTGCGCGTCAGAAAACTTGAATTCGTCATCGAAAACTTTAATTAATCATTAGTCCCTCACTCTTATACAATATTCACGTTTACACACCTACAAGATTTTTTTTTATTTACAATGGCGTACATACATATATACATATGTATATATGGCAAATGGATTACTGAAACAACAAGTACTTCTCAAAGGAAATTATACTCAGCAATAAAGCACATTCTCATCTCAATCGATTCATAAAAGATTATCAAAACATCGTTGAATACACAAAAAAAAACATAGTTCTTCTTCGAATTTGATGCCCTTAACGCCATTGCCTGGTATGGACTTCTTTCCCTGCGGCCAAGCGAAAAAAAAAGTTTAAATTTATTCCACAACTTAATTTGAAATATGATTGGGCTCATGTATCGTACAAAATCTCAACAAAAAGGATAGTATCATGCAAGAGAACCCGAAGAGGATATGTACATATCTATTTACGTATAATATTGTTTATTTTCTGTAACCTAAATGCTCTTAATACATTTATTACGTTTTAATATTTACAAACTTACATATTATTATACAATTACACGTAATCGAACAGTTATTCCGAAGAATGAAGATAGCACCAATTAGCAAACAAAAACTCAAGTGGCATTTTTGTCGATGTCGAAGACACCGATTGTTCCAATTTCTCGGAACAAACAAATTTTATCTTTTATGAAAGGAACCCTTGAAGACTGCTATTGTTAGGCGAGGTAAAGACAATCAATTTGAGTATGCATCAAAACAGTAGGTGATGACACAAATTGTAGCGCTGATGTGCAGTCTATTCAGAGCGATCTTAGAGCGTTTCAGATCCGGCTTTGGACAAATCTGTTTATTTTAGCTTTAGTATTAGTTAAGGTTTACAAGTAGCGATCGATATACCTAAGGAACCTTTTCTGGAAAAATTGGCATTGTTGTTTTATGTCGAATACTGAACTCATTCACTATTGAGTTTAGAGAAAATGATTCTAAGGATTCGATTGTTGCTTAGCTGCAAAGAAGTTGCAGATATCGCGTTTTTCTTTAGCCAAGACAACACTTCACCAATCTGCCTGAAACCCGCTACTATGATTTGGAAAACTAAAGGAGAAGATTAAACCTATCAGAGAAAACAGGGTAACCTTCCACATGGTTTGTTTTTGAATCGTGTCGGTGTATAAGTGAATTGATTCATCTTTTAGAACTAAATACATTTTGCTATCTGAATGACGTGGAAGGATTGGTAGGTTGGAATTTTTTGTCAAATTTTAGCCTGGTATGGTACGGCAGGCACCAGCTGCAATTTGCTTTCTAAAACTACCGAGGGGTACCAATGCGTTTGTAATGCTCAAACAAGCTAATCACTGAACATTGCTTAAATTAACCCGTTTCATACCTTTATACGAGAACGTTCACCAGAAATCACTTCATATGTGAGTACCGGCCTTATAACCGAAATATGTCTGTCTTTGCATTTCCTTTGTATTTATAGCAAAATCACATTACGATCGAAGGAAGAGACAGTTAAGATCCTCACTTTATGAGCCGCGAACATAGAATCAAACTACTGCCTAGTTCCCAACCAAGGTCTTGCGTCTGTGGACATCGCCAATAGTTTTAACAATGCTAGACACCTGTCTCCTCAACAGCGCATATACGATCTTGTCTTCCGGTGTATGAATTTAAAGTTGCATGTGTGAAGACATATTATAGAGAGCCATGTCAATCTCAGACAATTAAAGGACACTCAAAATCGGTAGCCTTAAGGTTACAAACGATCACCATAGAGTTTCTAATATGATATCAGTACGATCGCAGACAATCGCAATTTTTCGTTATTTGTCACGAAAGTCTGACAAACATTCGAGACTATAATTGTAGCATGAGACCTATGCAATTTAGGGTCATCTATAAGTACGATGACCATATTTTTGAAATCAGAATACAGAACAGAGCAAAAATAAAAATAAACAAGGACAAATACAACCAGCAACCTATACGTGTGTGGTATTTCCTTACCAAATTTCATGTGATCATGTCATCATTATTCGAGCGTTTCTGACTGTCAGATGTCCAAAAGGAAAGAGCCCTATTGACAGAGGGTGTGTTCAGTTTGTGCAGTTGCTTAGTGATTATGGAATACTGTAAAAATACAGAACACATGCTAAAATACAGAACATTTCTATGTTTTGCATTAAAAAATAAATCATACAGAAGAAAGTCTTCAAATACAGTACTGTTCTGTATTATACAGTGACAGGATGGTCACTGTATCTATGTATTTATACGAGAATCGAAACATTCTCGTATAAAGACCATATCTATCTTCAGAACCATGATCGGTCCTAAGTTTCGGAAGGAAATGACACCACCTAAGATCGAAAGTTCAATGAATAGAGGCACATCTCAAGAGTTAGAGTTCACCTCGTCGCTGGTTATTTAAAGGTCTTACTACGTATATGCGGATCAATGCGCCACTACCAAGAATGTATGACAACCGCCTGCAAGCAATTGCTCTTTCCTTCGCAGAGATCTTATCAAACAGCTCCAGCTAACTTTGGATAAACGGTACCATTATATGTCAATCAAGAATTAAAAAAAATAAAAGGAAACAAAGCTAAAACAAAGATATCCTCAAGATAACGATATTTTAATTGCTTCTTACCATTTGAGGGTCACCTTGTGTGTCACAATTTTAAGAACATATGAAACGACAGAGATGTTAAACGTAATCTGGCATTGAGGCCATTCTTAATGTTCCCCGAATGACATAAAACATAAAATTAAACCGGCAACAAAATTTTCTGATGCATGTGCCAAGTTGTGCACAGGTCATTGGCCAGTGATTTCCATTCAATGTGCCAAATGAAATGTACCGCTTGTTGTTGTTATAATAAATCCATAACAACAAGCGGTTCTTATAAATTATGATAAATTGATTTCCTGAGTTGTGTATTGGTAGTGAGTTGAGGGGAGAACATGTGAAATATTGTACTGCGTAGATTACGTGTTGTTAGGTAGAGTTTGCCTCAAGTATATGAAAGCAAAGGGTTTTCAATAACCGTATAAAGTTTGAGGAGGATAATCGACCTTCAAAAGACACCAACTGGATGCAATGTCCTAGGGACACTTAATTCTTGTTCATGATTAAATTAGATTCTTTTTTCATAACCCTAATGGACAAGTTGAACTAGAGATAGGGACTACATAATACTTGTAATATGTAGATGGAGGTAGAACCACCTGTCTCCCTACTAACGACAAACTGTCAGACACGCTAGCTAGCTTTTATGACCGAATCATCCCCACTTGTCACACGAATACCGAGTCAAAATTTTCCACTACTGACTCTACCGCTTTCGATGATCCATCGCAAAAAAAAAAAGCTTCAAACAAAAAAAAAAAATACCGAAAAAAACGATACCCCATCAATATATAAGGAACGATACACTTAAGTATATTCGAAACACGTAATCAAACAAAACTCCCCTCTTCCCTATAAAACTAAACTAGAGGGATAGCCTGTGCTTGTGCTTGTCTGTTTCTCTCACCTAGCAATCACAGTGTGTCTGATGTCACCACCGGTATTCACGCACTACTAGACTCTGTCAATTGCGCGGTGTAACGTGTGACCCGAAGCCGAAGCCCCAAGCCAGCTGATTCCAATTAAACACTGTTTATTGATTGTTTGTTTCAAGGAACATTGTTAAAAGCTTTTTCGTTTTTTTTTACCAACAGCGAAGCGAAGACCATTGAAACAAGTTTTTATTCGCAATGAATTACTGCCGCCCGTAAAATAATTGAAAGAGCAAGTCACGCGAAATAGAATCTACGACTGTGTTTACACGAGTCGTTCGTATCGGACGACGACAATAATAAAATAATTAAGTTGTTCTCTTGTTTAACTAAAACCCAACTGTTTAAAGAGTCGGCGAAAAATTGCACAACAGCGCCGACGACTGTGTAGACTTCAGTCACACTTCCCGGAGAGAAGAATTAATCAGCGTTAGCTATACACACGAATAGATGATCCATCGGTCTTGTGAACTTTGCCATGCAAAGCGAAATGTACAAACTCGAGCTTCGAATTGATGACGTAGGTGCCTAGTTTTTAGCGACTCATTACTTTTTGGCAATTAGCCTTGGAAAATTACTCTATTACCGAGCGAAGAACAAGTTTCTCCACCACGACAGGTAGTCATTGCGGAGCCAATCGATGGTATCTAATTTTTTTTTTTTTTTTTGGCAGACGTGACATACATAGTTCCGATAAGACCCATCGCACAGAGACACCACAAACTATCGACTGGAAAATTCCACGCAAAATACGGCCAATCAACTTGAATCTGGCACTGACTTTGAAGCTCAAGAGGAAGAGACCTCTAGACAGTTTACATCTTGTTTACATTTACACAAGGCCCCTTGTAAGTCAGTTGTAAGCAGGAAATTCATCATAATTTTCACTCGACGGGGTTTTCGAGTGAAATAGACTAGAGTTTCACTTTATGCACATGACATTGCGCCGCAGAATGAAGGAGGAAGAAAATACATAAATCGGCAAAAAAAAAGTTCTGGTTTCCTTGACACCGTTTGGAGTTGAGATCCGATTCTTTGATTTCTCGGGATAAGACCGATTTCGTCACTCACCTGTTGATTAGAAAATTGTACTTGTAGGTTCAGATGTCTGACAAATAGCACAAATTAGCTAATTATACTTGAATGACTTTAGGATTATTTACAACACTTCGCGCGACACACAGAGGACAGAGATGTTGCCTGGCCAATTGACTTTTCGAATTTGACTGATAGGGATGGTCTGGTGAGTGTGGATGATGGCAGCCGTGGGTTCGATTTAGAGATGTGTTGAGAGCGATAACACTATTTTGACAGTTGTAAATGGTGGAAAAGTGACAAGTGGCTGATGTTGAATGAGGGTGGCATTGCCAGGAGGAGAAAGAGTTTTGTTATCGAAACTGCAGGAGGTTTTCTATTGATTCCTTGGGGTATTCGCGGTTACCAGTTTCTATTCACATTTTACCAATGGAACAGGTTGCTTTCGCTTGATTATTCAATTTTAAAAATTTCAAGAAGTCATTCTTTAAAGATTCACTTTTTTTTTTTTATAATGTGCTTACGTTCAAGGGATTATGAGAATACCCTTATAATGTATGCAAGTACACAGCGTAAGCGATATTATTGACTTACACCTAAAAGTATGCACTCTTATTGATCAGCGTAAAGTCGGAAGGAGAAGAGAAGATAGGACAGATTTTTCTGATGTAGTGGTTGAAACTCAGGTGGTGTTAGGTTTCATTACACCGTGGGTGGTGTCTGAACTAATCAGGGAACATTTGTGAGGTTTTTTGTGCATTCGGCTTAATAGTAATAACAAGCGTGTGTACACTTAGATGGAGATGGGGGGTTAGTTTTTTATTAGAAAAATTGAGTAGCTATGGTTGGGAGTTGAACCAACAACCTGCTACTCAAGAACCGAATACATTACCACTACACCATTGTCACCCACTAAAAAGGAAGCTATTACTATAAAAAAAATTACAGAAACAAATGTATCTATGTTTCTTTGATTTGCCGCAATTCATCAGGTTTTCTTCACTTTTGTGGCTAAATACTGTGGCAAAAAAAGTAGCCGGTAAAGGGCTACAACTTAATATTGAATGTAATTAGGTGGATTCCTTCCAGACATTCGTTTATGACGCAGAAGTGAGGTGATCTTTCTATATATTTTATGTATGTACATATGTACATAGTCTATGATAAGACAATTTCTAGCTCATGCGTCTTTTGATTGATGGAGAGGGCTTTCACCTAAGTATGTGATTGTAATCTGAACTAAACTTTGAAAACCAGGTTGACTAGAGGGGAGTTGTGTACATTTCAAGCTGATTTTCTTGCATTCGGGACGGACATTGCATGACGCCTGGACTTGGACTAACCTGTAATTGAATTTTCATGGATGGCTCCAAAACCACTCATTGGTCCGGTGCTAGCGTCTTCGTTAAGACCGACTACACTAGACTTTATTACTCGTTATGCAAGTAGTCATTTGTTTTTGAAGTGGAAATCTATACTATTCTCAGAGCTATAGTCTACTTATATTGTAAACAGTAGGTGGATAGATCGGAGTATCTACGTCTGTAGCTAAGGCCAGACTGAACTAAAGCCCTTGTTCAACTTCAAGTAGTTGGTGACATATCTTGAATAGATTTTTTTTTGTCGAAATTATTCGAATATCTTTCCTAAGCGGGCCTTAGAAACCCGAACATGGTGCGAGTAAACTTGGTACGCGAACTATGTTCAAGTTGATTTTGCATATCTGCGGGCTTGTTCGATTAAATGAAAATCAGAAGTTCTTTGATATTTTTCAATGTTCCCGGGCGGAGCTGCGTGTTCGTGGCACCAAGTTCGAATGCATGCTGAGTAGTATACTCATTTATTTAGTCGACCACTTCACTTTAGTTTGCATTTGAACCTTTGTTCAGTGTAGCGTGAAGTCGATAAAAGCTTTAAAAAACAGCAAAATTATTTCGACTATTTCCAACAATATATTTTGGAAGGATGATGAGTGCATAACGTGAGAGCGCAAGGAAAAACGAAGTTCGAACAAATTGGTCTCTCTGTCCGCGGGGTTTACTTAAAACAAGTTTAATCGCACCGTGTTCGAGTGTCTTTATGTCGTTTTCCATTAGTTTCACTCAAGGATTCATTCCTTTTGAATACCAAAGGAATCGTTATGCCTAGTTGTGTATGTGTTGGTGAAATGACAGATTTCTTGTTTTTTTTTTCAAATAAAATTCGGAAACGAAAACACTCCTAAAAGCTCATTCCGAACTGCCAATGAAATCTGGGTGTGTTTTTTCCTCTTTGGAGTGCACTCCAATCAAACCTTTTGTCTAATGGAAAACGACATTAACTGCATAAAACTCGAAGAGGCGACGATCGCGCTAAGAAAGAAGCAACGCCCATCTTCGTTTAATACTCTTCAAATCTCCGACCTATCGATTCATCTTCCTTTCTATTGAAAACGCTGAAAAGGTCGATTGATATCCATCTGCGCTAGATCATAAGTGGAGATGCTCTAATTGATCAGCGAAGCAAATCCGTTTCTGAAAGAAAATAAGCTGTTTCTTCTTTTGAAGATTGTGGTTCACTACATTGTCTAACGTGTTCTTTACTGAATTTCCCGAGACTAAGCTTAGTGTGGTTTTTGGTTGCAGTATTACAGAAGCATTAGCTCTTTCTTTTTTTCTCAGCTCTTCCGGTATTTATACCGAGTTTACCAAAGTTTAGTTTACTTTTGTCTTATTTTGCAGCTCTTCTCGTATTTTGTGCGCTCTTTGAGCCGTTCTTTGCTAGTGTGTCAGCTGCTTCATTTCTGTCGACTCATACTTATCCTGACCTTGTTTATCTTGCACAGTCCATTGATATAGTCAGACTCCGAATATCTCATCCTGTGTGCATATAAAAATACCCCAGTTCCTGAGGATGTTTTGGATACCTATTTCCAGTGATGCTAGGTTGCATCCCAAGTTCTTAGTTCATATGTAACTGTACACCATAATTGCAGTACATTTTACTCAATATTTTTTAATAAACGTGCTCCTTATAATTTTTTGTTATCGAACTGAAAGCTTTCCATTTTAATTTTTTTTTTTTTTAAAGCCAGCTTCTCCAATTTCCAAGAAATAATTTATTAAAACCCCCTTAAACATCAATCTAGTCTGACTGCATCCTCTGCTATTGGTTACATTCAGACTCGAATAGTTAGTTCATTTTAATTTTCAACTATTGGCTACACTGCGTGGTGAAAAATATATGAAAGGCAAAACCGCTGACGTATGTATGCGTATGTGTGTGTGTGTGTTGTGTCTTCCTCACGGATACGCGAAATTCTCTCGAACATTTTTTTCTTTTTTATCATTTTCAACAGCAATTCCAGTTTTATTAAATTCAATTTCTATCTAAAACCGATGTGCGCACCCAACCTAAATCGTCTACAAAGTGAATTTGTCAAAATGCCCGCCGCCACAGTGTAATTTTCCATCGGAAAGCCAAGAAAGAAAAATCCATCATCTTGACAAGAAAAAAAAAAAAAAAATTCTCGATTTCTGTGTGTTTTACGTTTTTTTTTTCCTCCTCTTTCCTTCCCTTCTATTTCTTTACATCTCCACCACACATTCGCTCGTTCATTCTCGTTCACTCTTTCTCGTCGTCGTATAATTTTTTTTTCCTTTGTCGCCCGCATTTATACTAAAAAAAAAAACGAAAAGAAAAAAAATCGAAAAAGTCTAGACCCACCTTGCCAAATAGTTTCCAGAATAATTGATATTACCTGTGATCGGAAAAATCGGTATTTTCTACGGGAGGCGTGCAAACAACTCTCCTTGGATGCGTAGCCGCCCCGCAGGCGCCGCGGTCATAGCCAGATCATCTCGAATCCGGGAGGCGCTCCGCTGTGCCACAATCGTGTCGTAGTCGCGCGTTGCAAAAATGTTGTGTTCCAAGGAACCGCTCTGGCAAAAGTGAAATTTACTATGTTGCAAGGATAAAACTCAACGGATAAAAACAAATTTCTGGATAAAATTGCATTTTTAATGTTTTTAACAAGAATTCCCTGAGGAATTTCCAATATTCCATCTACAAATCGCCTCCCACCATCGAGACGACACAGGAGGAGAAAACTTATATTTAATAGGAGAACGGGCGACTGGAGGAGCAGAAGATGTCTAGCATTCTGGACGAAGACCGTAGAAAAAGGTAAGTTGTGTTTGTTTTGCAAATTTGGAAGCACTTACATAATTGTTTTGTATTTTGTTAATCGAAAGCATGCAGTTAAATTGACTAAATTTGTCTAATAAAAGCATGAACATTAAATTAGGGACATATACACATACACAGTCGACTGTCCTGTGGACTGACTTTTCGTACCGGCGTTAATGCATGCGGGGTGGTTTTGTCGGCATTGTTTTGATAGGTTAGGGTTGCAAACTACTCGAGGAGTGTGCAATTAAATTCTCCAGAGATTTAAGGGATATATAGACACCCCAATTGTAGGCAAAATCCAAGCCTATATGTCCACCTTGCATCGTCGAACTCGAATAACCTTCGCAGTTGTGCAGGTCCCTCTCTTTGCTGCAGATTATCGATTTTTATTCCACACACATCCTTGAATGTGTTTGTTGGGTGTCTAATACAGTATGTACATTGATGGGAGATGTCGCAACAAACTGATGGGGGTTTGGGAGGATTTGTGTAGTTTTGACAGAGTCGTAATTCAATGTCAGAATCGTAAACCGATTATTAGCGGTGGAGTTTAGGCCTACAATTGTAGTGTCACTCTCTTGGGGATATGTTTTACGATATGGGAGGCGGCTGTAGATCAATATTTTCAATGGTAAACGCCCAAATTTTTTTTTTCATAGTTTGAGGTCTTCGAAGAGCCGGTCTATCTAATAAATATTACTGCTGTAAAAGCATTCAAATACAAATAAGCTCGAAGATTATTTGTGGTTAAATGGTTGCCCTCTAAGAAAGGAAAGGACTGCATTTCCAACAGAATATTTAAATACATATGTAGATACATATATGTACATATGTATAAAGAGTCGCCGGGTGTATACAAAACTTAAACTCAACAAAATAATAAGCAGACGAGAGTAATAAGCAGTAAGACCCGAGAGAGGTCTAAGCGTTTTCAATGATCTATACGACAAAAAACTTCACGAGACCAGAGGACGCCAGTCTAAAATATCCGGTAACGACAAAACAGCATTGGTTAGAAGATCCGATCTTTAAAACTAGTTAAAGTTTTGACAATGAACCTACTTAAATCTAAACAGAGAAGGTTTTTATGCATAATCAGACAGAAGAAGTCCAATTGTATAAAAGATTTTGTTATAGCTAAAATTAGCCCGTATGTATGGCGTATTGTGTGGCTCAGCGGTTATTTCGTCGGACTATTGAACGAGGTGTACCAAGTTTGATTTCCAGACAACGCCAAAAGTTGAATTTCCCTTAATTATGCAGTTTTGATGCATGTACTATACATCTGACAGATAAACTGATACTTTCAAATTAGTTTACCCGTAAAAGTGGAGGAGCATCGCCTTAAGACGCACCAACAGTCTCCATAAGCTAGCTATAAAGAAACAATCAATTGCCTCCTTGGTTACGAGGGTCTGAATTAAGAGTGCATTTCCAGGAGGCAGGACAATCGATTTTGCTACATAACAATTGATGAACAAAGTGTACATATGTATGTATATCGCCACCCTAATTAGAAAACATCGTAACTTCCAAAAAGTTAAAATTTTGCTGGAGACACCTTATATTCGTCGGCTTATTGACTTCGTTGGGGGGGCGAAACATCTCTATTGCAAGCACACGGTTTCCTCATCTCAACATCCATGGCGGTCTCTTGATAATCAAACAAACCAAATTGATCATATTGCGAGAAGCATGCCTCCATTATTCTGGATGTCTGGATGTCCTTTCGAGCAGCCAACATCGACTCGGATCACTACCTTGTTGCAGCCACTGTACGAATGTGGATATACCTAATAAAGAAGAAATACAGCTATAAACTAGGGCAAAACCAAGAATATGCTGTCAATTGGACAGAACATCGACAGCTATAAAGGGACTTTGTCTACCTCGACCTGCTATAAACTCTGACAACAACATCTCACATCTCAGCAGAAATGAAACTTAAAGAAAAAAGAATATCTCTTGCCAACCGCTGTTACTTTGGGCTGAGAAGGCAATTGAGTAGTAGAGCACAACTAAGGAGATTCTATATAAGACCTTGATCATCCCAGTCCAGCTTGGACGGATGAAAATATCCCCAGTTGCTTCGAGAGAAAGATTCTTCGGATTGTGCCTTTGTCAAATCCTGTTTGGCAGAGTTGTTAAACTAGACATGGCACTGTATACCTCATCTATAGGAGGCGTTAAAACCTATAAAAGAAGAAGAATATCGATCCAGACTTCTTGAGTTCTTTCCAGGTTCTGCTAGAGTGTGAAAATATGATCGGCTATAAACTTTCCTTTATTGAAGCCGCACTAACAGGGACCAATCAGATTTTTAACGAAGGGTGTCAGTATTTCTCTTAATGTGGCTGATCTTGAACTTAGATGTTGAACTTCGATCTTGAACTCGATGTTGGGCAGACTGGTGCAACTGTTGAGTCTCATTTCTTGTAGGAAATCCTATACACAAGTTTAAGTATTTCATTTACGAGTATGATACTATTGAAAACACAGGATGTGAATGTTTCTTAGCTTCTGTGAATTATAGTAGAAGAAAATTGTGTGAAGTGTGAAAATGGTAAAGTCAAACCCAAAGTGTTTTGGACAAAATTGAATGAAACTTTGTTCTTTATCTAAGGGTGAAAGTCTCTGCATAAGTATGTATGTATACATATCTCTTGTATGTATAGGTAATTTGAAATAAAACGTTTTGCTTGAATCGAAACGAACCACATTGTAGTTGATTTATTAGATAGGCATAGTCATTAATTGTTGCTATTATATAGATATGAAAAGATACCACATAAAACGGGAATAGCTTTACCAGTCCATGCCAAGAACTCAACCTATCCATTTACCCTTATGTCGGCTATTGTTTTTTTCTTCAGACTTATTTGCTATTCCTACACAAATTAGTCATAGTTCTAGTAAATAGTATTCTACAAAAAAAAAAACTTGTTAAAGCAGACAATAATGATTACAAGTGATTTACTGAGAGTATTGTTATAGTTGAAGGTGTAAAACCCTACTGCATTTGATGCCAGGATCTATAATTATCGGCATACACAGCACACCATAAAAATCTAATGTTGGAAATTGAACCACGGAGTCGATATCAGAAAAACACTGAATTTAATTGTGTCAATGTAACTTCAGGTAGAAACCAATGCACAAGTCCTGATTGATCCACAATCTTTGTTTTAAATTTGTTTAAAAGACAAGAAAGAGATCAACTGTGCTAAACCTAAGTAGATGCATGAATATAGATCAAACCGTCTAGTCCTATTGTCTTCTATTTCCGTCGTGCAGGCGTTGTCGAGAATTTTTTTACTTAGGCTTCCTAGAGCGAAAGCCGGGCACGTGCAAAGAATTAACGGTTTCTTTTTTCTCTATTCCTTTGCAGCTGCTCTTTTCAGCACAATTAGATCAGTGATAATTCCGTTGTAATGCTACCTGGATCATATAAACCTCCATACCTACTCGTAGAACCAGTTGGAGCTTCTAATAAAGCGCAGTGTACTCCTTATGTAAATTTTTATAAGATCACCAAGATCATTAACGTAGAAACCTCCCAGAAGAAATCATAACTTTTTTTTTCTGAGAGAGACCAGGGAAGGCAAAAAGGGTCTGTACTGTCATATTCATAGACGGATCTATAAAAGCTAGATAGCGCCTTCTATGTTTTCAGATGCTTCTTGGTATGTATTTTGCTTGCGGAATGTTTACTCGTTCTGTAATAAATGGGCTTTTGGTGCAGAAATATTCATGAGGTTGCCAGTTGGACATGGAGGTGTTGTGTTCTAGTCAAGTTCTAGAATATCTCTCCCGAACGTCTGACCAGCATTCGGTTTCATAACCAAACTGAAGTATATAACACGGATTGCACGAATGGTTCGGATTAGGTAGTCCCTGGGCTATTTACTTCGTTTTTGTGTTTGTATGTATTTGTAGACCCATTGTGTTGCCCGCTATGGTACCCACCATGCTTTTAAAATCTCAGACCTGACAAGTCTTCAGGTAGCAAGTTTCGTTTTTGATCACCTTACAAGTGTATGAGTGCCAAAGTTAAGTTTAGGTTTTATTATTTTTTCTGAAAGTCCTTGCTTTAGTGTATGGGCAGTACTATTGCTGGGTCCTTGACCCCATCGGGCAGCACGACATACGTTTTTTTTTACAACTACATATATCTCATTATACTCTGTTCGATGTTTGTTTTAATAATATATGTACATATGTATACTAGCTGATGAATACATGTTTTAAAAATTCAGACATTCACATTTAAACCTCAGTTACTTGTTAGTACTATGTTATACATTCCTAGAGGTACTTAGCCTAACGTATCCAATCAATTGGCAAACAAATTTTTTTTACTTTGTATTTTTTCAGGAAATGCATTCAAGCAACAATCCTGACATTCAGTTTTATAAAGCGATTTGAGCAAAATAGAGCAAGTTGAAGACTATTTTTAGAAAATAAGGTGGCCCGAGAATTTACATACATATTTGGCTAAATATAGTTGACCGCGTATATTTCTGGTGCATCTTCAAAATATTTACAATAATACTTGAGATTTCCCAAGCACTTTGCGTTTCGCAATTAAGATTTCCAAAACAAGTATTTTTTTTTAAAATTCATAAACATTTCAGCACAAATGTGCTTCTTTTGTGCAGGAAAGGTCGTTACAGATTTTTAATTTAGTGATGTACGTTTGATTTCAGTTTACCGAACGCGCAAAGATTTTTGTTGATGTATTATTCTATAAATTTTGGGTAATTTCCATTGTCTTTTACATTATGACGAAATTAATTTCTTTAATAGCACATTCGCTCTTAATGCAATTAAAATTTTGAGGATTTAATGGTAGGGGAATGTCCTTATACCTTTGTCGAGGTTGTTCATTGGTATTTAATGACAAAATTCAACTGCGATTGTCAAATTATGCTGAAAACAAAATAGCGCTTGGGCTTCGGCCTCGTTTAACGTTTTCGAGTTTAACCATAGGAATTCAATGTATCCTATCATAATTTCGCTTTTGCTTCGACTTCTGACGTTTGGCATTCGTAGAGAACAACATAATGCTACGTAACGTGACCTTACCACGAAGCAAAAGTTGCGCAACAAACGATTTGTATTTTATGCAGGATCATGCGTCTAACTTATCGCGCGTTCGTGTAGTGCGTTTACGTGAATGGAAGAGACGGAGGTGCAGTAGTTTTTAAGAAACATTACATATCCTGGTGTTAGTCAGACGATCCGGTTTTTCTGGGACTCGAATCTCCTTAACGTACTTCCACTGATCAAGGAAGTATAACTAAATCAGGATTCGTGTTTAACAATCGTTTAGATTTGGGTAAAAAATTCCAACATTTAAGTCAGGCAAAGTTAAAGGGGGCTCTCACAAGGCTACATTATTTCGCTGATATTATTAGATATACCCTTCTGCAGTACGTCCATCATCCACCATTTTGTCCTCAATTCATCACAGCATTTATAGAGACGAGCAATACAGGCCCATGTACAGTTTGGCATTACTGTCCCTCTAAAGTCACTGGCTTTTTTGGGCGAAGGCGTCAAATCACACCAACGAGGCTGTTAATTTACTTCAAGTCATCCTCTTCCAATTTATACCAAAAATACACAGTCAACATGTTCCGGTAGCGATCTCCATTGATTATGACTGTGTTGCCAGCATCATAGAAGAAGAAGTTTAGGCCAAATACCACTCAGGCATAAAACCTGCACTAAACAGTCAATTTTTGTGGGTGCATTGGCATTTTGTGAATAGTTTCAAATTGCTGACTTGCATAAATGAACAATTTTGGTTATTAATTGTAATGGTTATTAATTTTGTAATGAAAATTGTACGTAAAGTTATTATAACCGAACGTGAACTTATCTAATAATTTAGGATAGCTTTTGTTGAAGAGTGTACCTTTCTATGATTAAATAGCAAATATTTACAAGTTAAAACGTCAAATAAACCGCAGCTAATGTCATGAATACTCGACAAACTAGGACGGGAAAAATGAAGTGTCCTAATTGGACGACGACGACATTGATTTAAGTGTTAGAACTCAGCGGTCTGCACAAATTGACTGTTTCTCGACTATTTCTGTTTCGACTATAAAATGAATATCACGCTTACTTTTCAAAAATTTAATTTTTACCAAATTTTTACTAGAAATCGAAAAAATTCGTTAAAACAAAATTAATAGGCCTTGAAGTTCTCAATAATTTACCTGAACATCATATATGGCAACGCCCACTTTTTGAGGGCGTTTTTACAAATACAAAAAGAATTTGTGAATACCCGGGAGTAGCATTAGGTTAATGTTATCAATTCCATCAGATTGCAGAATGCCGCACCTACTTTATTAAGCCTCAATGACAAAACATGAATTGCTTTTAAGATTGTAAACATATAAGCATGTACGTACGACCCAGTCGTGCACTTTATTTACTTTTTGGTAACCTATGATGTCACCTAATGAATACGTACAAATTAGAACTCTATCTAAATGTAGGGTAAAGGCACAAAATTCTTATTATTCACTACTTAACTCCACGTTAGTTTTGAATTCCTACAAACTGAATAATATTTTTCACATACTCGTATTCTTTGAAATCTTCTGTTAAAGAAATGTAAGTAAATACTCAAGCATTTACTAGCATGTACTCAAATCATTACACACACCAACAAATGGTTGCAGAACGAAAGACAAAGAATGAAATGGCGTAATTTCTTCCAAATCAAACATCAAATATTTCTCAATTATTGTGGCACCGGGACCGAGTTACAAATTTCAGAGAAAAACTACAAACCATTTTATAATTTTTCCATTCAGCGTGGCGTCAAATAATTTATTGTATTCTTTCTTCTATGTCTCCTGCGTCTTTATTATTTTTAAATGGCCCCATCATTCCAGATACTAGGTAGCATTTAGTCATTCTCAGTAGTACAAAAATGCTCTCAAATGCTTTCTGACCCAAAATAACGCAACCAATAAATATGAGTCTTCCAAATAAAAAAGAAAAAGAAACAAAAAAAAAATCAATGCCATAATTTTGCAATACACACATTCCATCACCGGCTCATAGGGGTGAATTAATGTTGATACTGTAGTTGCGGATGTTAGGATAATAATATGAGTATTTTTTCCTGCTTACAGAAAAACGCGACTCGAAAACGTAAATAATGTTGGAAAATATCCAAAGGCATCGCTGTGCTAGATACAAATTAGAGGAAAATATGAAAATGTGTACTCCTCCTGCTGCTGTGTTCTCTGTTCTTCCACCTGGCTTGATGATGATGATGATGATGGTTTTGCGAACAGAGAGATTATTTTTATTTACATATCTTATTATTATTTACTCCTCCACTCTTGGAACAAGTCTACCACATGTGTGTGTGTAAATGTTATGAAAGAACTGCATTGTTATTTTGGCTGTGAGTCATTCTAAACACAAAACTAAAGTTCACTGAGGATTGAGGAACCTATATTTCTTTGGAAAATGTTTCCACAAACTCTAGTTTGAGGTTTTGCTCTCTTTTCACTGCTGCGGTGGTTTTTTTTATTTAATTTACTTTTTCGCTTACGCTTACGCTTGCCAAAAAAAAAATAAAGTAAAATAAAATAAAAAAACTAAATACACATTCTTCCTCTGTCACGGATCACTTGGTATAGTGGGAAAAGAATTTTTTCGTATTTATTTTTGGGGTCGCATTGGATTTCATTGAGTGATCTTGAATTCTGTCGACTTGTGTCTCTTCTGTAATTTGTTCTCTAATGGCAAATAAATTCTCTACTCGGAGTCAGTAAAAGCAATTTGAGGAAGCGAACTGATCATTCGAAAAGGTATTTATTGGATACGCGTCATATTTGTTGGTGTTTAGATGTCAGCGGTTCTAAAAATATAGCCGACGATCTAATGAAAATATCTCGAAGCATTAAATATGAGGGCAGAGTCTTTAAATAAAATTTAAATAAAAATAAAGATTTTGCGACAGTTTGCCTAGTCCACTGTTCGTAATATTATCTTGGAATTTCGTCAACATTTGTGGTGGGAAACGTTCTGCTGCAGAAGTCGCGTGCATCTGATTCGATAAAGTCTTGCCTCACTACACTTGTCAGTGTTGTAAATATTAAGGATGTCTTCATTTATTTTTTAAATTTTTGTTTCTAGGATAAAGTATGTAATATCAATTGTAAATACTTAATAGGTCAATATTATGTAGAGAGCCACACATTATCCTCCGTATGCAAGTGGAAATGAAATCGAAAGTTATAAGACATTGTTGGATTTGAATGATAATGCCGTAAGATGTATATTGTTGGGCTGTTACATAAATCATTATCATGAAGGCCACCATTTGGGCCCGGCAGTTTATTAAAAAAAAAGCTAAGGGTACGATGTGAGTAAAAGGTGATTTAGTTTTGTGATAGAGATTCGGGTGGGGATCACAGTTTTAAGAAATATTCTGTATGTCTTGTAAACTCTAGGATTTTCTCGAAAGTAAAACATTTAAAAAAGCTTGCCTCAGCCCGGAATTCTATCTTAGGTGCCACTGTTGGAGGGCATTTCCAGAAGAACTGCTGGAGATTTTCTTCCTCCTGCTAGACGTCAATGATCCCATTCTTTTATTTAGGTTAATGCATCCGGTGTACAAACCGACCACCTATCATGATGCCCTTATCCAGATCGAGTGCCTTAATTGCCTGTCGGGGTCATGGCTTTGGCGCTTTGTAAGTTTGCAGTTATCTCCACATGTTGCCAATTTTTAAAGCTATTCCTATGGTTGTAACCGGTTATAACCAGGGGGTGTCTGTATAACCCGCTCCCTTATTAGTCAGTTGGTTGTTATGTTCTAGATTCAACCGTTCCTACTTTTAACTTTTAATTCAGCTGTTATTATCCGAAAAACTTCCTTCATTTACTTTCAACCGATGTTACAGTCTAAAGCGGGAAAGAATATCAACCAACAAACCTCTCCCTCTAGAGGGTAATTACACATCACCACTATCATATGTTAGCAAATCAAACATTGGATATAATTGTCGCAGGGTTTGCACTCTGTACCATAGGTTTGTACCATGTGGGTAGTCCTGTTTGTACAACAAAACTACGTCATTCATAATTACTTCCCTTTTAAAACCGGTGGAGACTTAGAACAACCTGGGCTGTAGCTGATGATATGCGGGCATATGTATGATTAGACCTCATGGTGTAAAAATTACCGTAGAAGCTACTGCGAAGTGATAATTTTTATTGATGTTTTTCTAGACTATCGCATACTAGACTATTGCGTACATGTTAGCGGTCATCCACAACGCCCCACATTTGCCACGCTCCCATGTCGAATCAAGCGCCAAGTATGATAACTGCTGAACTACTTGTACGGCAAAACCATAAGAGCCTGTAAACCATGCATTTTGAAACACACGAAAACCTAAAAACAAATAAACTAGAGAGCCTAGGCAAAAATATTAAGGCTAATTCACTGAACGGGCCCACCTTTCTGTAGTTCGTTAATATCATGACAGCATGCTTGAGTCGCTCTGATTTTTACAAGGCTGATTCTAAAACAAGTGTGTAGGTATGTATACATAGCTTGTTAAGCAAAGACTGATTTCCGATGATCTCTTAGATGTGTTCCTTTACTTTCTACACTAAAGATCGTAAAAAAAGGAACATTTTGAACTAAAGTGTCATTCATTGTATAGTGCTTTTGACAGACCATAAGTTTTGCCACTGACAGAAATCTTTTCCTCTCTGTTTTATGATTTTTTTTGGGTTAGTAAAAATTTATGAGAAAAATGTTTGGAAAAACTTTTAAATTGTTGAATCGTAGAGGTTCGATTATATGAGTCATGTTTATTCATGCTCCGAAAATTAACTTCCGGATACACCTCCTACTTTGTTTGCCTCGGATAATCGTGGTTTCACTGTAGTAAAGTTCTATTTGATTTTAGGCTGATCCTAGTGGTTTCTATTCTAATGAGTCAGTGAAACACCCTTGAGTAAACAATCGTCTCAATCTGTCAGTCGAATTTAAATAAATTAGGTAATTTCATTTACCACAATGTTTTGCCAAGAAATGACTTCATCACAAGTAGAAGAGCGCCCTCCCCTTCAGCAGTGTTTTTGCCCTCGAATAGCTAACGGACCGTTCAACAAAATTGCCAAGGTGTCTCATCATCCGCATACTAGAGGCAGACAAAGATGACGATAAGCAAAAAGCGAGGAATGAGTGTTATTTTTCTCTCTTTGAATTTCTCACCAAAAAAAAAAAAAAAAAACCAAAAACAAATAATAAACGAAAACGACTAAGTTTTCCGCTTTTCCTCCCCACGTTATATGTGGCAGCAGCAAACAAATCATGCGGTGCATGTGTTCAGTGGGCATGCTGATTGGAATTTAAATTCACATATCGCACCACACATTGGCTCTTGTGATTATTATTATAGTTTGCTAGCCGCCCAAGACCATTAGGAAGCCCGCAAGAGCTCTAAATCAAAACTCCCAATTCCAATCAACGACGACGCAAGGTGGAATTCATGGGAATTCAAATGATGTAATTACGACAACACGAGTGTGTTTAACTTTGTGTGTGTATGTTTGAGAGAGTGACCGACCCCACAACGAAGTTACTCTATGATTAGGTATAGGTAGGGTCGTTGCGTTGCGTCGCCGATCTCATTTAATTGTTTTGGTTATCGCGCGCCTAAGCACTGTTTACTGGTGCTATTGAACCACTGCTGCTATTCGGCAGTGATCTACTGCTCTATGAACGTTTTATTAGTCTAATAAGACACGAAATGAAACGACTAACAACAGATCGATTGTGGTGATTAAGTTTTGTTTTTATTTTGGGCAGAAATTGTGTCGCCAACTGGATCATTGAATGGGAATGCCTTGAATGTTGATCTTTTCGTGGGATTTTCCATGCATATGGAATCGGAATGCAAATCGAAGAGTAATAGCACAAAACAAATGACACTTGCGTGACGATGATGATTCAATAGACAGCTCTTTGTTTAGGTATTGCATTTGTCTGGTGCCTGATTGGCACTTGGAAACAGTGTTGAGTTGAGAGTTGCCTTTCAAAATGCTAGGTGTTTCTGATTATTTTTTTCAAACCTTATCTATGGATACATATTTTAAAAGGGTGTCACTCGTATTTTCATTATATCACGACTAGTAGTAAGACTAGACTAGTAAGACTAAACATTCACATCAGACTTACATAGGTGTTGGCTTTTTATGGAGCCTCTCCGGATAGGAAGTTGATTGCCACTGACGTCTTTTCGCGAGTTGACGAATCTGATTAGCTGAATTGCTGAGAGATCGAACCAGTCTTACAAATTCTTCATCCAACAGTTACATATTTGAATCTTACCTAACTTAACTTAAATTAAAAATTAAAAATTATACGAGTACGGTTTTTAGTTTAGTACGGTTTAGATTTTTTCCATACACTATAGGCAACTCAGTCATTTGCACCAAAGAGATCTAAGGGAGTTAGGTGTTTAGAAAAGGGTGTTGAGTGCATTTGGCCATTTGTCATTTTGGGGATAAATGTGATTATTATCTTAAAACAGGTTTCAAACAATTTGTTTTCAACTTTCTGACATAACTTGTAACCTCAGGTTTAACAATTTGATGTCACACGTGATATCTGCTATTTAAAATAAATATTTGTTAAGTTCTACTTTTCGCAACTTATAAGTTTCAAATAGTTATGTATATAACATATAGTTTAACAATTTTCTTTAAACATTTTCAGAGCGGTGCAGCTTGAAGAGAGGATGCGTGACCCGTATAGCCATGCCAATGTTGACTGTTTGTTGGATACGGTCACAGCTCTCGTTGCAGACTGTGACCACGATTCGCTTAAGATCCTTAAAAACATCGAATCGTATGCCTCACGATGTAAGAGTTGATTAATCAAAAATTCAGTACAGCATAACTTATATTTCGTCTTTTCTCAGACAAAGGACTGGCCAAAGAGATCGCCGAACTGCGTATGAATGTGGACGACTTTGATTTCATCAAGCTAATCGGAGCAGGAGCATTCGGTGAAGTGCAGTTGGTTCGGCATAAATCCTCCAAACATGTGTATGCAATGAAACGTCTCTCGAAATTTGACATGATGAAACGGCCAGATTCTGCGTTCTTCTGGGAGGAGCGTCACATCATGGCACACGCCAACTCTGAGTGGATTGTGCAATTGCATTACGCATTTCAGGACACCAAGTATCTGTACATGGTGATGGACTACATGCCTGGTGGTGATATAGTCAGTCTGATGTCACTGTATGAAATCCCAGAAAAATGGGCGATTTTCTACACGATGGAAGTAGCTCTAGCAGTGGACACAATCCACAACATGGGCTTTGTACATCGAGACGTGAAACCAGACAACATGCTGCTGGACAAGAATGGCCACTTGAAGTTGGCTGACTTTGGAACATGTATGAGAATGGGACCTGATGGTCTGGTAGTGTCTAGCAATGCAGTCGGCACGCCGGACTACATCAGTCCGGAAGTGTTGCAGTCGCAGGGTGTAGACAATGAGTATGGTCGTGAATGCGATTGGTGGTCTGTTGGTATATTTCTCTATGAGATGCTGGTCGGTGATACGCCCTTTTATGCAGACAGTTTAGTAGGTACTTACGGCAAGATTATGGATCACAAGAACTCATTGACGTTTCCACCCGATGTGGCGATAACTGAGAACGCCAAGTCGCTGATACGAGGCTTTCTAACTGACCGACTGCATCGGTTGGGTCGTCATGGAATCGATGAGATCAAGACGCATCCATTTTTTCAAAACGACACATGGACTTTTGAAAATATAAGGGAATCTGTTCCACCAGTGGTGCCAGAACTCAGCAGCGACGATGACACGCGCAATTTCGAAGACATCGAGCGCGATGAGACGCCTGAAGAGGTATTTCCTGTGCCCAAGACTTTCGATGGCAACCATTTGCCGTTCATTGGTTTCACTTATAACGGGGACTATCAGTTACTAGGGGTCGATATGGTGGACACGAAAAGCGCAGCAACAAACAATAATATTCACCGCCACCGTCCGTCGAACTCTAATGAAATCAAGCGACTGGAGGCATTGCTAGAACGCGAACGCAATCATTCCGATACGCTGGAGAAACAAGACACAGCTTTGCGCCAGCAAATCGAAGTGATAACCAAACGAGAGGCTGAGCTGCAACTGTTGGCGAGTGAATACGAGAAGGATTTGGCCATTCGCAAGCACAACTACAAGATGGCTATGCAGAAAGTTGAGCAGGAGATGGAACTGCGAAAGAAAACCGAGGCACTGCTCTCTGAAACTCAAAAAAATCTCGACGATGAACAGAAAATTCGTACGCGCGAGATGAACAATAATCAGCATCATAACGACAAAATCAATACACTGGAGAAGCAGTTAGCAGATATGCAGGAAAACCTCAAGAGCGAAACGGAGAATAGCCAAAAGCTAAAAAAACAGGCGGCGGAACTTCGTCTGGCGAAGACTGAAGTCGAACAGAAGGTGAATCAACTGCAGTCTCTGATATCTAGTCTGCAATTGCAGCGTGATACTCTTCAACAAGAGGTAGCTGAGCTGCAAACGCGTTTGATTCAGGAGAAGAACACCCGCACGCAGATTAAAGAGCAGCAAAAGGAACTCGAGGGCAAACTCCAGACGGTTTCCACAGAACTCGATCGTTATGTGAATCGAGAGCAACAAGCGCTCGAGGACAATCGATCCCTGAATGAGAAGATCTCAGATCTAGAGAAGTCCAATGCAAGCTTAGACTTGGAGCTAAAAGCCGCACAAGGTAGATACCAGCAGGAGGTGAAAGCCCACCAAGAGACGGAGAAATCTCGAATGCTGAGTCGTGAAGAGGCAAACATGCAAGAAGTGAAGGCGCTGCAAACAAAACTCAACGAGGAGAAATCAGCTCGTATTAAAGCCGATCACAGTTCCCAAGAAAAGGAGCGTCAAATAACAATGCTATCAGTGGATTATAGGCAAATTCAACAGAGGCTGCAGAAACTCGAAGGCGAATGGCGTCAAGAGACCGAAAAGGCTTTGGTCCTTCAGAGTCAATTGGACCAAGAGCAAAGTAAAAAAAACAACCTTCTGTCCGAGTTGAATCTGCAAAGTTCCGAAGTGGCTCACTTAAAATCTCGCGAAAATCAGTTGTTGAAAGAAGTGAACCAGCTGCGAGAGACAAAACGGAAATTCGAAGAGGATATAATACAAATAAAGAATGCCCACAACAAGGATATCCTCCTAATGAAAGAGCTGCAAGATCAATTAGAAGCTGAACAATACTTCTCACGTTTGTATAAAACACAAAGTAACGAACATCGTGAAGAGATCAACGAACGATGTCGAGAAATTCAGGAACTCAAAGAGGAACGGGTCTCGCTGAAACATCAAGTGCAAGTAGCTGTAGCGAGAGCGGACTCTGAGGCACTGGCGCGTTCTATTGCCGAAGAGACAGTAGCTGATTTAGAGAAAGAGAAAACCATCAAGGAACTTGAACTTAAAGACTTCATGACGAAACATCGCAATGAAATTGCAGCTAAGGAAGCCGCACTGGCGACTATCAAGGAAACCGAAGCAGAGTTCTTGAAGAAGCTGAATCAACAAATCGCCGAGTGTGAAGAACTGCTGCAACAGAACAAAAACATGCAGGAGGAGATGATACAAGTCAAGACCGACAAAGACAACGAAATTGTAAAACTTAAAGAAAAATGGAAGACTGAGATGTTACTTAAGCAAGTGGCTGTCAATAAGCTGGCCGAAGTGATGAATCGCAAAGATACCGATTTGCAGAGTAAGTTTCTACTTTTAGAGGTGTCATATGTATGTGTGTATATGAACCTTTTTTTTTGTAATACTTCCAGGCAAACAAAAAGCAAAAGTTCGCTCATCAGCTGATCTACGTAAAAAGGAGAAAGAAAGTAGGCGCTTGCAGCAAGAGCTTACTCAGGAGCGTGATAAATACAACCAGTTGCTGCTTAAATTCCAAGATCTTCAAAGTCAACTCATTGAAGAAAATCATGTAAATTTATTCTCTCCTAAAATTTTGCCAAGAGTTCTTGCAGTTTAAATACTATTCTCTACTCTGTAGGCACGAACTAAGCTTCAAATGGAAATCGACTGTAAAGCAACCGAGATCGAACAGTTGCAATCGAAATTAAATGAAACAGCCTCGCTGTCATCTGCCGATAATGATCCAGAGGATAATCAAGTAAGTTCAACTATTGGATTTCTCCACAGTTTGCAATATTGGCTAATTTATTAAAAAAAAAAAAAAAATTTAAAAGTAACCTTATGACCTCTTTTGGATATTCAAACAAAAAAAAGCTGTGTTTTCGAATCGAAACGATTTTTAATTTCTTGTTTTCAGCCTGCTTATAGAAAGTAACCTCTTAATACATATCTTACTTATGTTTAACCTTTGTATAAAGAAAAAAAAAAACCCTCATATAATTGGGAAAAATAAGCGACAAACTTTTTCAAAATTCTTCTGTGATTTCCGTCCTTCTATAAGCATGGAACTTGTGTGTGGTTGGCAATAATACCCTTGCGCTAGAGAACTGTGTCGCTTCTTTCTATTGCCGTTTTATAGAAAACTAATAAGTGTGTGTTATAAGTGTGTTGTGATTTTTATCCTGGAATCGAAGTTTAAAGTGTGAACATTTTGTTATTGCTTCCACAAAATTCCTATGTACAGAATTTTATTACATATTGACGTTACAAAGGTCGGCGGTTAAATAATCAGAATGATAACTTGATGAAAATTTATGGTTTGGTAGAACCTATAAAACCCTTAAATCTTGCGAAGAAGTAACAGCTATATATTGTTGTATTAAGATAAACAAAACAAGTATTCAGAATACAATATGTTTTTTTAGTTAGGCTCAAAAAATTGCAATTGGAATATTGTGTTATGTACGCGATGTTGGTGAAATCAAGTAGATATAGTTAATTGTAAACCGTAAGTTCAGTGAGGTCATACGATTTGAAATCCCTATGGAGCACAAGGCTTAGGAATATCCGGCTGTACTTTTTATCTGAACAAAAATTTCACCATAAACAGCCAACTAAATTGTACGTTAAGTTCATGATCATCATCGGCTGTATGACCGGGATCCGGCTCCTTTAACAAATCTCTTCATTGGTCCCGATTTTAAGCCGATGTCATCCAGTAGGCATGGTCTATCCCGTTGCCGTGTCCCATACATTTTAGCAGATAGGACTAATTCGGTCATTCGAGGTAAATGCCCAATCCTCCGGAGTCTACCAAGTCTTGGATCCATACGTGAGATTTTAAGCCGATGTCATCCAGTAGGCATGGTCTATCCCGTTGCCGTGTCCCATACATTTTAGCAGATAGGACTAATTCGGTCATTCGAGGTAAATGCCCTATCCTCCGGAGTCTACCAAGTCTTGGATCCATACGTGAGTACTGGTTCAACTATAGACTTATGCAGCAGCAATTTGAATTTCGTGGTTCAGTTCCTGGATTTAAAGAGCATTAGTAAGATTTGTTGACTTTGAGCAGCTGCGCGCGTATTTATTTTTCCATGTTAATATCAGCCCCTAAGGGAATTAAATGATTGCACTACCTCAAATTCACTACCAGTGTTAGATCCTCCATTCGCAAATAATGCGGCCATGTACTTTCTGTTTCTTTTGTTGATGTGCAGTCTTAGGTTCTATGCTGCCCGTTCAATCTGAATGAAGGATTTTTGTATCGCTGATTGCGTTCTTCTAAAGATGTTAAATCATCTGAATAAGCCAGTATATCGGTGGACTTGCTGATTATAGTCCCTTGCGTTGTCATGCCAGAGTCCAACGCCAGAAAGCAGATCAGACTATCCCCTTGACGGAGTCAAGCAATTAATAGCAATTTCACTTGTCACATTAGTCTTGTTTAACATTTACAATCGTGCCAGTTTATTTGGGATGCCAAATTCACTTATATATGTATGCTACTGTAAACGGCTTTAAAGTCTATAAATGGCTGGTATAATGTACTTTGTATTTCAAACATTTTCCATTGCTTGACTACGGGTGATCTAAACTGTGGTGGCTCGCCACTTTGCGAGTATGCAGAGTTGATGACCCACTGCATTTCATGATTGTCGCTGATTGTCAGCAAATGTGTATAGAGCCATGAACTCTTAACCTATTTAGTTCCTTCATAAAGAAAAGTCGACCAGAAAGGTTAAGCTCATTCAGCTTTTATCCTAAAAAAAAAAAAAGCCTTCATATAGAGCGAAAGCCAGTGACGAGACCTACTAAGGTCCTAAAGTAATTTCTATTTAGTTTGATTAGATACTCAAAGTATTCTAGTATTCTCAGTGCTGTAGATACGAGTATAGAAGCTCAACAACTTCACTTTTGTAAACCATTGAGCAATAGGCTATTTCCTGCGGTTTCGGTTGACACGATTTAGGGTCAATTTTTTCTCTGTTTGTGGGTCTGATGTTTGAATTTAATTCGATTTATTTCTAAAGTACCTGGTTTCCAGCTTACCGATAACGAACGTCCAGTGGTTTCTATCCACCATTATTATCTTGTTGGTCTTCTGTTCTACGTTTGATCATATAGAACAATCGTTAGACAATGTTGAGTCCTGAATCACCCCCACACTTATTCCGTCTGGCTTTTTATTAAAACACCGTAAAACCCCGATTGCCGAAAACGATTCTTTTTTTAATATTGAAATTAAATTCGAAAAATATATTGAACTGTATTTATATTCGCAAGGTAATGCTCTTCTGTAAGGGGTTAGTGAACAAAACATGTACATATGTATATTAATAGGGCAACGTCATTACTTTTAAGAATCAACTACTCATCTAAGTCATTCTCATTTTTAAATTGCCAAACCTTGTAGCGTTAACTAAATGTGTAAAATAAAAGTTTTATTGACAAACTCTTGTCAGGAAGTGGTTAAGGTGCGCACAAACAGAAAGCAGAGCTGCCCTCCTGATCTCATCACCACCGATACAAACAATTATATTGCTGCCAGTAACAATGCAAGCAAATGCTTTAAAAGATCATCACTGGACTGATCCCAATATTAATTATATTACCCACGTCGTCATCGGTTGTAACCAGTGTGCGTATAAACTCGGTTATTGTACGGTTCGTCTCTGAATTGTTCTTTATAAACATTGTGCGCGTTCTGTGTTAACAAAAAAAAAAAAGTAAAATAATAATTTCTTTTACAATAAATACGAGACAAAACGTGAACATTGATAGTAAGTACATACACAGAATTTCACATAAGAAAACAAGTTACACGTTCATAATTTGGAAGAAACTATTTTTGTGTTTTTCAGAATATTAATACACTACTACTACTACTACTACAAAAAAAACCTTTCACTCGCGTCATCTATCACCTCTGCTTGCTATGCGCACTAAAACAAAACCACAAACAAAACATCTTTACGTCGTGTTCATAAGCTCTCCGCTCCGCTTTCTGTCTGTGCGTGCTGCCATCTCAAAACTGCACTGACAGAGGAACATTCATCAATTTGATTGAATTTTCAAAAAACAAAAAAAAAAAAAAAAAAACAAAATCTATTAACAGTCTTGAAGCTTTAACGATTGTGCATCGAGCGTGTTAACCTGTCACCTGTCTGAAACAATCAAAAATTATTTAAAAAAAGCATTTCCTCAGAATGTTCCTAAGCTTCCTGGGATGGAAGTAAAAATGATGCAGTTGCAAGAAACCAATGTGGAAGACAACGACAATAACGATGATAACGTAATATTGTGTGCTTCAAGTCCTGAATGCACCGATGGTCCTTCGAACGAAGTAATACTACAGAAATTCATAGCTCAACCAGAGGTCTCAGATTATGATATTGACGATGATGATGATGATAATGATGATGACAACGAAAGTGAATGTAGTAGTGATGATGAAGTTGATGACGTCCCCTATACCAAAGATAATATAGTTCAACCTACGCGTGAAGATGCCTTTTCTGCTTTGACAACGCTTAGACGTTTTTTCTTCGCTTGTAGAACCGATATGACGAATATAAATGCTCTTGAGATGCAATTGATGGAGCTAACAGTTAGATTTTTAAATTTTTCATTTATACATACGTTATTGATATTAATGTACTTGTTTTTATAAATGTTCTATTATTTATCGAAAATTTGTTAAGTTTGTTTCTTTTTTTTTATTATTATTATTATATAGTTATTATTGTTCTATGATTTAAAATAAATATAAGATTTTGATCTTTTTATATGTATTTAATGTATAACTAGATGTCTGTTTGTTATTGTGTTTTAGAAGATGGACTTTATTTTGACTAGGTGTAAGAGAGAAGAGCTTCATAAAACGTGTGATGCAAATGATAGAGGAGTTGAATGTGCTCCCAGTTTCGAACGATCATATTTCAATATTATAGTGTCTACAGACATATTTATTTGGCTCAAAAGAAACCGGTGACACGGTAAGGCACTTCTAAATAAAATGGAAGGAATGGCTTAAAAAATTAAAGACACGCATATCTTAATATCCTGCAGACATGCTGAATAAAAAAATGGATGATAATATCTATTGGGCTATTGGGGCGGCGTTCCGCCAGTGTCGGAAGTATGTAGTTCCTGTAAAGGATGACATTTGAACTCTAAAGAGGGTATACTGGTATACTAGTCAATGCTACTAGACTTTAGAAAATTCATAAAGAATGTGAATTTTAAAATGTGTCTTCAAAATGTCGTATTAGAAACCTTAAGTAGGACGAAACTAAGCGAATTCGAAAGCATATTTCTTGTCAGACGATTGGAATGAATCGTTACCATGTGCGAGAAAAGAAGCATCGAAGAAGTTTATTTTGCAATATTTCGATCATAACAGTTCCCCGAGGAACTGTCGGAGCCACTCCGTGGGTGTTGATCTGACAGTTCTGGTTGAAATGAATCGACGCTTGATAAAACCATATAAATTAGGAAAACAAAACTGGTACACCATTTGGTTATGCCACGACAACACAATTTCAGATTATTTATATAGGTTATTTATACACGGATGTCTTACTTATTTCTTGTCTTTTAATTGTTTTTGCCTTTTAGTTGTAAAACATGTTATTTATTTATTTTTATTACTTTTTTTTCAATAGGATTCAGTCTTTGAAGGCTGGTTAAGTGTGCCAAATAAACAAAACATTCGCCGACACGGTTGGAAGCGGCAATTCGTTATTGTATCGTCTAGAAAGATAATATTTTACAATTCCGAAATAGACAAACAGAATACAATTGATCCTGTGCTTATATTAGACTTAAGGTGAGTAGTAGTTCGAGAACAGATAAAAAGAAAAACAAATTTATTAATCATATTCTTCCATTACAGCAAAGTATTTCATGTACGTTCCGTGACACAAGGTGATGTCATTCGTGCGGATGCCAAAGAAATTCCTCGAATATTTCAATTATTATACGCTGGTGAAGGTGAGGCTAGACGTCCCGATGAACAAAATCAACTGGACATTAGCGTATTAAGAGGAGGAACTGGAGATGAAAGACCCGGAACCATTCTGCACAAGGGTAATGTATACAATAATATTTGGTTAGTCTTTGATATTAACTCTTTTCATTTAGGTCATGAATTTGTCCATATAACATACCACATGCCAACTGCTTGCGAAGTTTGTCCCAAACCGTTATGGCATATGTTTAAGCCGCCGGCGGCCTACGAATGCAAAAGGTAAGTTGTGTTGTGTTACCCACCCAAACAGTATTGAATGTTTTATTGCTGTTTGCTTGCTATTCGATGTGTCACCAATCCCTCTGTGTCTCTCTCTCTCTCTCTCTCTCTTTATTTTGTGTTTTAATAGATGCCGCAATAAAATTCATAAGGAGCATGTAGATAATAATGATCCATTGGCCCCATGTAAATTACATCACGACCCTCATAGTGCTAGAGAAATGTTATTGCTAGCTTCAACGCCAGATGAGCAAAATCTTTGGGTTACTCGTTTGTCAAAACGTATCCAGAAGAGTGGGTATAAAGCGAATTCATCATCAAATAACAATAGTAGCGGAGATGGTAGTAAAATTTCTCCAAGGTAAGTTTTATCATTTCAAAGTAAACTAACACAAAAAATTGTAATTTAACATTGAGTGTAATTATTTGGCTTGCAATGTAAGCAAAAAGTGAATGTACACATGTATTTATTTGTACCCACCCAGGAGGTTGGAACTGAATACTAAATTACTATTTATTGTAACAACCAAACGATGGAATAAGATGTCTTAGTAGATTTCGGCAGAACTCCGTTCGTCCATGTTCATTTCGATATATAATTGCATTTCTGTTCACGTTAAATGCAATGAATGAATGCGATCGGTAATGATTTGTTGACAGCGATTGTTTACCTTAATGTTCCCGTAAATGAATGGATTCTACCATTGGAAAGTGTATGTTTTAAATTAGTCGCAGCTATGGCATGAATAAATATTTGGATTGCCATTGACTCCAAAAATGCGCAGATGCGATTTCGTATCCAATAAGGTCCTACCTATGTAAGTGCGATTATTACTAGACTCCGTTGTTTTCGGGGAGGATTTACTCCTTCATGCTATTTTCAAAGTTAACTACGGAGACTAGATAGTGTCCTTTACTATATGAAAATTTTAGCTGATCATTGTTGTGTTTACAGACTGAGTAGAAATGTGAGTTTTTTTTCTCCAAGAATTTTGCATTATTTTCTCATATTTTGTCCCATTTTGTTAAGGTATAATTTTGTAACTCAATTTACATATAATTAAGAGAATATGGAAATAAAAAAATGAATATGAATTTATTCTTCCACCAATACATCAAAGCGAACAATGCCTTTTCACTAAAAACGCTTCGATTTGAGCTCCATAAGTCACGACTCGACTTTTACTACTTAAGTAGATTTGCCATTGTGGAAAACTCACAAAATCTTTAATTACAATCTATACTCTTTCGAGTTGTGGTAGTTCTCGCGACAATTAGTTAAAGTGCGGTGCCAGTGTGACATGAGCTGTACAGATTCGAACCCGAGCAGGGACCAGCAACTATCAGTCATTCAAAACAAAGAAAAAAAACAAGCATTAACCTCTACACCAAAAGAAAGATTTATGACTTTACCCTTCAAACGCTCATCAGTTTCACCAGAAGCCTATTTGCAGACATACTGTGCTCTATTTTTTGTTCCAGTGTACCCACAAAGGTGCCTTCTATTTTATCTTTCTAATTTCCCTAGCACCCGCACTATGTCTTGTCATTATAAGAAGAGTTTTAACCTATCTTTATTTTATATCGATCTCCTCATTGCAATGTGTCAAACGAAGAGCATTACAAAATGTAATACTATTATAAATATAAGATTGTGTACATTCACTTTGAACAAAATGCTTAAATAATAAAGTAAAATGTATCTAATACAAGTAGATAATAAATAGTTATTTAAAAACAATTTTCTAATCCTCCGTCCTAACACAATATTTTTAAACAAATCAATTGGAATTCTTTTTATTTCATGCTTTTATTACTCGCAAACGAAATGCTATATGTGGATATGGTAAAATTATTTATTTAACCTAAATCAATTTATCAACTATCCACCTTTTGCCTGCTACATCTGCTGTGGCCGTGTGCTCAATGCCAAAATTAATCGTCATTACTACCACAAATCACCACACCATTACTCACAGCCAATCAACTCGTTCCAATTACAAGCCATTTGCAGTCAATGTACAAAGATCAGCGACACTTCCAGCTAATTCATCATTAAAACAGTGATTATCGAAATTCTTTTTTTTACCACATAAAGCAAATATTATATAAATATATTATATTTTTTATACATACAAAAGAAAAAAAAAAAAAACAAACAACAACAAAATCAATAATAATAATAATAAATGCATATATATAAATAAAATTAGTTTTAAAACATAACGCAAAAACAAAAATCTAATATATCATATCATATAATACATTTTTCTTTAAATTAAACTAAAACTTGTTAATTATTTAAAGTCAGCAAAACGATAGACACAGGGAAGAGAAATAGAAAAAAAAAAAGTGAAATAGGCGAAGAGCGGACAGCGGAAGACAGACAAGCAGGCATACTGAGAGAGAATTGTGAAAAATGGCAATTACAATAACAAAATACACGCATATAGCTATAAATATGAGTGAATTCTTAACAAAACAAAAAAAAAAAACAAAACACTTTTATCGAAATAACAATAATTCCATTTTACGTTTACATTTTTCGTTTCCACTACTTTTTTTCTACTACTTTTGTTTATTATTTAGCTTACACAAACGTACCGTAATATAAAGTGATTTCTCATAAAAAATAAAAAAATTCTTTTATAAGATCTACTAAACTAAAATTATTATAATTTAATAGTTATTCGTTGATGAAGAAGAAGTAACATTCGGTTTTTTTTGTAGAGAAGAGGAGAAGATTAAGAGAAGAAAAAGAGTTACTTTTTATTTTTATTTTGCTGCTAATGTTTGTTTATTTTTTATTTTATATTTTCATTTTGCTGTAATTTTATTATTTGTTTATTTTATTTTATTATTATTATTTTTTTTTTATAATTCTTTATTATTATATTATTATTTTTTAAAGAAACAAAAAATCTAAGATATATATAAATAAACTATTAATATTAATATTATATGAAAAACAAAGAAACTATTTTTAAAAAACTCAATTGGATTTTGTTTTATTTTTTGTTTTCAAATTTATAGAGCTAAGTCGACTAACGAATTTCATTGTACATTTGTTTTCATATTTTGCGCTTTGGTAGAAGATTGGAATTTGTTTTCGAATATTTCTTGCATGCTAGAATAATTGTAATGAATTTTCTTTGGTTTAAAAAGAGTGTAGCCTATAGGGTAGGTTTCGCAGTGTTGATGGTGACAAATGTACTATGTCTTTTCAATAGTTACAATTGAAATCGTTTACCGTCACCCTGATTATAATAGTTTATTGAACCAATTAGGCCTGTCAATCAATCGGAACTAGATTATTAGGAACCACAAAAATTTAAATTTGAGACTTTACATTTGGTGTGCAACGAATTCCATGTTGGAATCAAAGTTTAGAGACAGATTCTTGATAAAGAGCTTAGGTAAAAAGACTAATGAACATCTAGTAATTGAATGCGTTGATAGTGGCTAATAATAATTTTAGGAAAATATGAATATTATATATAATATGAATATAATATATCCATTTGGATTCGAAAAGAAACTGGACCAAATATTTAACTGACTTTATAGTAAGACTGACAGGAGTAAGGAGTTTTGACCCTATTTGCTTTTTTGGGTCAGTCTTCGTCCAATCTCATTCATGGAGTTCTTTAGTTCTTTTTACTCACTTAACTATTTCGAAGAAAATGCAAAACCTCAGCTTTCTAGGCTCAGTCTTCGACCAATCTCCATGTTTCTTTTTACGCTGAATTCTCTCTAGGTCCTTTAGTTGTTGGATATTTTTTTCAGGTACTACTCGTTCAATAGGTGAGAGCAGTGGTTAATTCGTCGGACTACTAAGCGAGAGGTTCGAAGTTCGTTTTTTAGAATATTTGTTCACAATACCATTTCTCACGAATGTCTGACATTGTCCGGTGGAATAAATGTCATGAAACAACTTCTAAAACAATTAAACAGTTAAGTGTGAAAAATAAGACGCACAACACGAATGGTTTTTGAGAAACTAGGCTCTGGGTTCCGTGCGCACCTGATCAATGATTCTATGACTATGGGCACATTTATAAAAGCAATACTGCGTAAGATATGCTAAAACAGAGAGTTCACAAATGCATGAATTGGGATAACTGCTAAGCAGGGAATCATGAATGTAGTTGAGCTTCATTTATTGCTTTGCCGTAGACAAGAACTTGCATTTGCTAAACTTGCATTTTTTTGTTCCGGATACTAAATCCACCTATCGCGGATTTCCATCGGAATCCCCGGACTATATTCGAAGTAATGTTCGACGGAGTTTGTTGACAAAAAATAAATAAATGCACCGCATTCAATAAATAGAAATAACAATATTGAGTAACATTTATGTTAAAGATCGCAGCTTGAATGTGAAGGTAATGAGAAATTTAGGAAGAGTGAAGAAGAGTAAGAAGAAATCTGCGACACAAGTCTAATCCTTTGGGGTTACTACAAGCAATGTTAGTAGAAAACAATGCCTTTATCCATACACGTTTGCATTTTTCATAGTTCGCTCTTAAAGATTTCAACCATGTGATTGGATAAGTAAACCGATGTAAAAGCATTTTGGGGACTTGTCTAATTCCTTAACACTCACCAAAAAGACTTTCGATTTTACTCATTTGAATTAGTTAACCAAAAGAATTAGAAATGGAGCATGTTGACGAAGACTTGTCTGAAGTTTAGAATCTCTGAAACTACACTTAATTGAACGTGGATTGGAGGAGATAAGAAGAATAGGCCTTCATTTATATGAAAATACAATTTACCTCAAAAGCCTAACATAACATAAAATATAAAAAAATCTTCCTGACATTTAATTTTTCGTTTAAGTTCTCCAACAAACATTCCGGGGGAAATATTATTCCCGATAGGGGTGATTATATAGCCCAATGATTAATGATTATTTCAGTCCAATTTCCTCCGGAATTATTGCTCGGTTATTTTGCTAGGAAACTTTAAAATAAAATTATTGAAAGTTGTTATTGTTCTCGTACTGCATCAATTCGTAACAATTTTTTCCTCATTCTTTTTAAGTTTATCAAATGAGTAAAATTGAATCTGTGCGTTACATTAATTTTTTTACCAACAAACTCCAGTCAAACATTACAACATTACTTCGAATATAGTCCTAGGGGAATAAATTTCGATGGAGATTCACGATAGGTGGATTGAGTTCCCGAGAACTTAAAATATTCAAGGAAATAATTTTTCCCTCAGAGTTCCCGATAACCCCGACAGGCATTGTCCAGGAGGTAATGTAAATTCTCCGTGATAGGAGGAAAGTCACGAAGTTGATTTTGTGAGTATTCTTGTCTTACATGCAGTTCGGAACAAAAAGATATGTTTTGGTTTTTTACATTATTACAACTTATCGTCAGATGTTGGCAAACTAGTCGAGGAATAGTTTGGTAGGTATAGTTTTGGTGTCTAAAGCTTAAACTATTTGTAGTACCTATTTCTGTAAACCGTTATATTTAATGCTAAAACAGATTAAATAATTAAAGAAACAAGTGCATGCTATTGAAGTCGCTATTGCAATTCCACAAAGAAATCTGGATTCATCTCTACAAGTTCTTAAGTAAAATATTCAAGGCCAACTCATTTTTCAGCGTAGGTACAAGGTGACCAATCTCGTTTAGTTTATTTCAGCTGCTGGTTAAATTAATCCTGCATACTTCATTCAGTTTCGACTAATTCACTTTACTCCAATATAAATGACTACCGACGGTTTTTTTTTCTTAAAGAAACTTTTATTTAAAAGACGTTTCATCGATTGTTTGCCGTATCCTCTATCGATTTATAATTTATCACATCAGTGATGTCTTTATGTCGGTGATTACAGATTTCTTTAAGTACTTTAGCTCCGGTCTTCTTTAAAATTAACAAATTAAAAATCAAAAATGACAAAAGCCAGACAGATGAAGTAGACTTGTACACTGAAATAGATTGAGAATCCAATATGAGACTGATTGCAGCGAGTTTTACTTTTGTAAAAAACGAAAATGCATTTTAGGCTTTTTCACCTACATACCTACAGTCATAAGACGACGTCCCTATGAAAATAAAATAATTTTTGATGGTAAGCAATTAATAATTGTTACATTTGGGAATTGTACGAATTGTATTGAACATCTTTAAATAAAGAGACTTAAACATAGCCTACGCATATACAACTAAACATGCTTCGTAAAAGAAAGACAACTCTTAGCATATGTATACATGTTTACCTGCCATTTCAATACTGAATAAAATTTGTACTTAAAATTAAATCATTTTATCGAAAATTCATCATAATACTTAAAACCTCATTCTCATTAAATACTAGCAACATTTACTTTACTAGCAATTGTTGTAATATACATCCTAATCTAACTTTTTCAACTTAATAAACCGAACTTTTTCAGTCGGGGTGCTGCTAAACAGTAAAAAGCATAAAGTCAAAGTTGTCCTCAATACCTTCAGAGCATTTGGAGCAGCTAAACAATAATGATCACAGCAATATTTTATATTTAAATACAATATGTATGTAAAAAAAAAAAACACAAACAACTTTTAATAAAAAAAAAAAAAAACTTTAAGCATAGCAAAATCGAATCGAATTTTTTATATTCTACTAAAATTAAGTTCACAACATTCCTGAACATTATTACCATTTATACAAAAAAAAAAAAAAAAAAACCAAAACAAGAGAGCTATCCAATTGATGAATTTTATAAATTTTACAAGAAACAATCAAGTAAGAGCCCCGAGCAAGCAGAGTGCCTTAAGTGCTCTTTTGTTTTTAAATTTTTTTTATATACATACTTATATCAAATCAGATTAAGAATAAAGATAAAAAAAAAGTGAAATAAAGAAAACCAAAAGCAATAAATACGTTCAATTCGATTTTAGAATGAAAAATAAAAATAAACAAAAATCTCAAAACACCAAGTACTTAGATGAAAACTAATTAAAAACGATTATAATAAGAAACTTTTTTTGTAAGAGACACATACATACATATATGTACACTATATTATCGCCTTATTTATCCAAATCATAATATACAATACCAAGTTTGTGTTTTTAAAGATAAATTACATAAATTAAAATTGAACATTTTCGAACATATCTTTTGAGTCACCAAATTTTGTTATTCATATTTTTATCATATTTTAGAGTAAAAATTAAAAAAAAACATTCAAATAAAATCGTATTTCATCATATTTATATTTAAATTTTGCACTAACCGACTTATGATTAATACACACAGATGTATAATTACTAATAAAACTGATTAAATTTAAGCACTTAAATTTTTTTTTTTTAAAGAATAAAATGTAAATATGTATAGATTATAATATAAAGTACATTTCAATAAAATGCCATTTTTATCTACAGATGTTAACTTTTTTTTTTTATTTTGGCTTTTATGCACAAAAAGTGTGTCTGCTGAAATATTATTCCAAGCTGCTGATCTAATCGGCATGATAAATGCCTCAAAGTTAACACAGAAAGCCTACGATTTCTTTATGATTATAAAAAGATGTAAGCACTGATCTATCGCCTAATTTTAAATATCTATTTTACTAATAGTTCATAGGTTAATTGCATCTCACATATTTACTGCCAATTTCGTTGAATGCAAAAATAGATTATAAGGAATTTGTTCAAGAAATGAACTGCTTGTGTTCGTGTCAATCCTGCGGAAGTGCGAGCGAGTATATTTCGAAAACTATAAATAGTCTCACGCGAAATTGTGTATACCGCAGTGGCTAAACGTGCACACTATCCTTTGTCGTCACTTATATGTTGTTTAATCGAAAAGATGTGTTTTCTACAGTTTGGCAAATGGTTTTGTTTATATTTATACATATAATTTTAAATACATACATATGTATATACAGATATGTATGTACCTATACCAGAATTTATCGAAATGTTATTGCAAATTTTTATTTCAAGTGGGAACGCTTTGGGACTTAAAATAAATTCGAATTCTTTACTAATTTACTTGTTTTATTTTTTTATATTTCGAAAACAATTTTAGTATATGAGCCTATAAATCTCTTTTAAACATAGTAGTGAGGGTTGTCAACGTGCCTAATCGTAAAATATAGTCCCGAAAGCATCTATGACTTTGAAATATCATTTTCCTAGCTCAAAATTCATTTTTTCAGGAATAGGTATACACATTCAGGTTGTATAACCTGCGTAGCTAACAACAATTAAGTTTCCAAGACTTTGTTAATTTTCTTCAAAGCTTAATAAAATTTGGAAAATGACTGAGGATAACAATATCCAAGCTTAAATCCAACATGTCTGATGGACCTAAGGACTTATTAGCTCAGTTATACAAAGTAGCTGAAATTGATTTGGAAGAGAGCTTACACCAATTTATGTCTAAGATTTGATCAGAAGAGTACGTACCTGATGAATGGAATTACAGCTTTGTTGGATGATTCAGAAGAAAGAAGACCTTCAGCCTTCTCAATATCGCGATCTTATATGCCATATTATGTGAACGTCTGAAATCTGTCCTCGATAACCTGAAACCCATATGACACCCGAAAACTTATATGACACCAGTTATACAGACGAACTAGATAGAACCATGTCTTGTTTTGCATCCCAGTTCTACTTTATGAGACTGGTCTATAAGAAGGAGAAGATTCAACGACGAACTATACGAATTGTACAGCACCTGGTCAAAAAGTGCACTTCAGTAATACTAGATGGCTAGGACATATAAAGCGATTCGACTCCAATGCTCGGACGTGAAGTTTTTGGTGTTGAAGCCTTAGGTGACGCGCACCAGAAGAAGCGACCGAATTGGAGTTTGCAAAAGGAAGCAGTTAGCTAAGGACGGTGTTAACTTGTACAGTTTGTTGGTAGATGCTCAGGTTCTCTGACTTTTAGCGCCGCCTTAGTAAATAGTTACACGCTTGCTTCAACAATTCCATAGTACCATAGGCTATACACATTTTTTAAGACTGCCTTTTGTCAGTACAAAAGTCGAAAATACAAAAGCTTCAAATAATACATAAAGAAAAAAAAACGTTCTTGTTCGTTTTCTAAAAATACTTCTGAAAGAGAATTAATCTACTTAAACTATTTGAAAACTTTGAACAAATCATGAAATGATATTTTTCATATATTTCATACTTATATTTTGTATAAAAAAATAATGCTTTTATGTCCGAGGGCTTATTTGTTCTCAAAACAAACAGTTTATCGCTTTCACTTTCTTACTATCTTCAAACAAACAAATCTTTTGCAGGTAGACAAGCCATCTTCTCCTCCCGAAATGTCATTAAAATGTTATTCAATCACATTCAATTGTTTTCAACAATCATTTTTTTTTACCAATTGCGCCTGCCGTCTCCATTCGACGATTCATTCAACAAAAACATTTCTTCTCGAACGTTGTCGAATTTAATAAACTTGCTTTTTAGTTTTTAATTTATTCCAAACTTTCTTTGTTCGGCTGACTTTGCTCAAGTCCTCGTGATAAAATTTGCTAAATTCACTCCATAGTCACAAATTATCCAACAAATACTGCCGAAAAAAATAAAAACAAACTTATCCCAGACAGGCTGTCATCGTGGACGACGCAGTGCCTGCAAATTAAATTCAAGTTTAACAAATTATTCAGTGACCCCTTGAAATAAAACAAAAAGTAAATAAAAATAGAAAATCTAGTTTGTTGCTAATTTTATCCGTGTTGTGACCCAAATACATACGAGTGGAAGTGCTGCTGTAGAATGTAAGTTTTATGAAAATAAATAAAAAAAAAAAAAAAAACAAAATTCATTAAACATTGCTCCATCAGTACACCCCCCAAACTCTTGCCACTGCTTAGCTACTGCGTAATCGCTTGAGAGAGAGTAAAACACAAAATATTTCGTAATTAAATGTAGAAAATGAAATTCCTTGCGCAATTATTGCTCTGTCCTCGTTTATTTACGTTGGATATTGTTTTTAGTTTTTCAGGGGCTTTCTTTACGGATTGTGGACCAAGTTCTCGCTAAAGTAGAGTGGTGTAACATCCATCCATCGACTTGTAACGGATATAACCACTGTTAGTTTAAGTGGTTCTTTGTTTTACCAAAGTCGCAATTGCTGTCTGGATTTGGATACTCCTTTGTCAACGACGCAATAATGCCAGCTGATTCAGTTTCAAGGTGAGTGTGGTTTTGACCATTTTTGGAAGGAGTCTGTTTGTGTAGTAGGAATGGCAACAGAGTTACTTCTGGTTATAACTGTGTATTCTGCAAACAGGTCGAAGAACAAAGAAATTTATCGTTTGTTTATGTTGTTCGGTGGGGTATTGGGCGGCGGGTATACTTACATATATGTATAGTTGCATTTAAAAGCCACTTGTGGTCAAGGTGTCTGTAAGCTTATTAGAAACAAAGGGGAGAGCACATCGTTCAAAGTTAAATGTTCTATGTTTGCTTGGTTTCATTTTACACGGTTTTGTATTTTCTAACTTTTCAATGACTCAAAATCGATTTTTATATTTTACGTGTTAAGTCTTTGTTTACATCATCTAGGCGGATAGTATGTATTCGTTGCCTTGTGTGTGCCTAATCTCATAGAAATTTTTTCATGACTTTATGTGAAACGAAGCGAAGTTTATGAATATATTTTGCAACAACTATATGTGTACACCGTGTTGTACTGTTAGTAAACAATCGCTTCCGGCACTTTCATTTACTCTAGCCGAACTAATTGTCTGGTGATTTTCCTATACATATGACCATACATATATGTATGTATTTACTGAGGTTGAAAAAAGAATAGAAAACAGAGCATCTTTGGAAACACAATCGAAAATACGGCCCACACGCCTTCACTTCGACGAAAAATGGAAGCTATTCAAGTTTTTGGAGAACAAGACATAATATCTAAAATATTTATAAGGTGGTCTTCTAAAAAAAAAAATAACAAAACCGCTGTTTCAAAAAGGTGACTGGAGAAGGATGGTCAGAAACTAAAAACATATGCACGTACTTGAAAACCGTTTATTTCATTCCGGAATAAACGGCGAAGGGTATCAACAGTAGCTAAACATTTAATGCATTTAATGTAAATAAGAAACTAGGAAAACAACGCGCCGACCACTTGGTGGTGGTGCTGTAGATTGTCAGCATCGATGCAAAATATCAATACTCAACGCGCTAACCACTGAGCTAGGGCGTTCAGGATCGCTACGCCGGAAGTAATGCAAGGGGATTGGTACTTAACATTACATTGGGTTAATTTTTCGCAAGACTACCTGCGTCTTGAGTTCTCTTGGAACGTTTCAAAACAATTTGCACCTTAACGTGCAAATTCCTTGTTGTATCACTCCAACATCAGGTGCAGTATTTTATTATATTATCCTATCTACAAAAGATTGTAACAATATGTATTTTGATGATCCAGAAGTGTTGACTGAGGCTTGTTTAGCTAACATATTGAACGAACAAAAAAAAAACAAAGGCATGAATGAGTGTCCCGTCGACTTGTACACCGGACAATACCCTGAACAAACATGACTAAATAATGGGCTTGGTGACGTCTAGGACTTGCGCGGGAGATGAGGAGGAGGAAGAAAGTCAAATACTAGGCTTTCGCTACGAATAAACAGCTAACGTTATACGTTTAGCTGATGGCGTATGAGCCAGAGCAAAAGCCTTTCCGAAATTTATTCACGCTATCCCTGAAAAGACACGCCAATTGCCTTGCTATGGGTATGGACCGAAAACTTAAATCGAGGTTAAGTACAAAGGAAAGAATAAGGAAGAGCTACAAAGAGCTATTTATTCAAAGAGCTCCATAAATCGCGCATAACTTGCTGCAAACTTCTGTTAGAAAAATACCATAAAAGGCCTCGATCGAAACGATAGAGTGAAACGTGACAACGCTTCTTCCTCTTCCCGAGAAAAAAAAACAACCAGCGTACTGAATGATGTGACAAACGTAATTCTAAAATCTCGTTGCCCGTAAAAGCAGAAACCCAATCAATAGATGGAAGAAGCATTTTGCTATTGAACCAAACCGTGTATTCACTAGCGATATGCAACCAATTCAAAATCAGTTGCTAGAAGTAAACAACCCAACAAACCCCAACAAAGATGTGATATCCGCGAGCGTCAGTTCTAGAGATAAAATGCTCTGAGGATATTTATTTTAAGTTCGGAGTTGAACTCACAACCTTTAAACTCTAACGAATGACACCCACTACTGTTTGTATGTGCATACATATAAAAATTGTCGTTAAAAAGACAAGGAAGAAATTATTTAGATAAGCCGTTGCCTAAAGATGAGGATTACGTCGTCATCCTTACTATCCAGTATGGGCAGGGTAAACCATCAATAACCACCGACATTTATAACTGCATTGAACTGCAGTTGGTTGAGTTCACAATAAAATTCATTGTGTACTTACTAACAAAGGCGAGGGTGAAGTCATAGCTTTTGTTCGGTGAAGAAAATTATTTTCAGAAAAGAAAAAACCCGAATAAAAAAAAGTAAATTTTAAGTGAGCTTAAGTCATTGGGTCATTATTCTCCTCCAGATATTGCTCATACGCTTACATTTTGTTGATCCCAGCGAGCAAAATAAAATTGATACTTTAATGGAAGTTACTTGAACGACAGACACCAAACTAAAAAGTATTAGGTGAACGAAATCGATACTTATACAATCATTGTCATAATGCCGACAACAAGTATACAATCATTTGTCGGACATTATCGACAAATATAGAAAAAAAGATAAATCAACTTTTCTTATTATACGAAATTCAAACGCTTGGTGTCTAGTTTTCTTCTACTTCAGTTGTATTTAAATTCTTTTCTTACCATTCTTTTAATTGTCATTTTAGAATGGATCCCAATGGATCTGGAAACGAAGGGAATTCCATGGAGAATATTTTGAGCTCATCTCCTGGTGCATCTAGCTTAAGATCAAGAACCGACAGTGAGGGATCTGATAAGTAAGTGAATACAATTTTTTGATGAATATTCTTGTTAGAAAAGCTTTATCTGTTTTCTTTGTATAGGCAAGCTAGATTTTTGTTGCCTAGTACAGATGGAAGTCCACCAAAAGTTGTGACTCTTAACGAACTTACGCATGTAGTGAATAACATCGAAAACATGTCGCTGGTGCATGAAATCGCTGTAAATCCTGAGTTCAAGTTTGAACCTTATGAACCACCAGAGAACAGGTAATCCAGATTGTAGTTGAAGAAATTCCTCAACTCATGCATATAAATTTAGCCTTGAACGTCGCATTAAAGAGGTGATGCATAAAGTATTTTGGGATATACTCCGTGAGCAGTTGAACTCTACTCCTCCAAACTATGACCATGCTATTCAATTGCTTGCCGATATTAAGGAGTGTTTCCCGCAGATCATTCCCTCCAACAACAAACGTGCTTTGGAACACATAAACGAGGTGCTGGACGCCACTGTGATTCGTCAGCAGGCCGAGCAGGGTGTGCTAGATTTTAAATCGTATGCTAACTTTGTCATCACTATTATGGCAAAGTCTTGTGCCCCGGCAAGGGATGAGCAAGTTCAGAAACTAACTCAAATCGATGATGTTGTGGAGACATTCAAGGGAATTCTCGAAACAATGACTGTCATGAAGTTGGATATGACTAATTACATGTTGAATATGGCTCGCAATGATATTCTAGCCAATTCGGTTGAGTATGAGAAGACCAAGTTTAAGGAGTATTTGGAGTATTACAAGTGTAAGTTGCAGAGATTTGATAAAAGGAGTGAAGTTATGAAAATTTTCAATTTGTAGTTGGTTTTCCTTGCACCGACAGCTGGTTGCGTCGTAATCAAACTCAGGCGCAAACTGGTGCTTTATTAACTCCGGATCAAACCATTTACAATGCATACATGGAATTGATGGATTGGTCCGACCCAGAACAATTTCCAGAAGTACTTTCAGTGGATAAGGAGAGGATTTTGAAATTAGGACAGCGTGCTAAGCGGCTATGTGCATGTGCATCACTGATCTCGATTTGTTCAACAGTGCCAATCATCTCGCAACGCACAGCTAATCGCACAACATTGGCTAAGCAATTTGAAATACTATTGCAGAATGTTATAAACGAAAAGTAAGTAGAATTATTTTTAATTTATCGGTTTCTATTTGTTCATTTAAGTTAAGAAAGAGACTTTACAACTCTCATGGCACCCACTTTAATGGAGCGAAGCACTGCAAAATTTTCTTTAACAATGTTCTTTGAACATACCAAGCCAAATGAACAATCGATTGACAAGTGTGATACTTCCTTTGTTTTCAGTCATCATTGGCATCGGCCTCACGCTTGTTTTTTCTGTTTATCTGCGTAACTAAATTAAACGAACTTTGTACACTTGGGGATGTGTAGGGTAAATCGTATATACTGTAACAAAATATGAGTACCTCACTGTCAGTGGATATATCTCATTAAATCTAAACTAAATGTGGAGCAGAATCCGCTAAAGTTATATCTCTGCACCGAAGATGCATGTCTCTAGGCTGGGTATTCCGTTCACCACACACTGTCGCAGTTGTAAAAATTTAAATAAGAAGAAAATATTTATTTTCCAATACGTTTGAGGGTGTCAGGCTTTAAGGAAAGAGGGATATCGCGCTTTGGGCAATGCCTTTTTTGAGAACATTAAGGATTACAGAGAGAGAGTTACAGAGATGATTGGGTTTTTAAATACTGGATCTTAAATAAGGTCATGCGACTTGTGGAAGATTGAGCATACATACTGTCATTCAAATCCGTCTCTGTTCGCCGTAGCAGAACCTTAGCTGAATTCGTGGACAGCTACTACAAGCCAGATTACCCCTTTCTTGGGAGATAATCAACCTGCCTTTTTAGCAAAAATAGGCTATGTTTCTTTCATCAGTACTGCTACGCATCCGTCCTCAAAATTGCAGTCGCCAGGTCATCGATGAAATTTCCAAGCTGATGTAAACTGACCATAGTTCTATAACAAACAGATTTAAGCTAAAAAATGTTAGGAAAATCATTTGATTGACCCTGAAATCATACCGTTATGTAGGCTTGAATCTTCCGAGAAAAGATTACGAAAAAAAAAAAAAAAACAAATCTATTGTATGGCAGCAGTCGCCTCACTTTAAACTAATTATTGTCAAGTTAATGTGGGGCTAGCTATTGGTGTACCATCACCTCACAAACAGGCAACTTGCTTTAAATAAGTTGAGCTATACATCCATATGTATATGTATACTTCGCCAGATCTTGAGCATGGCCTGAATCTGCTAATTAAATCTTCTTTATCTATGACAATACTTTCACAAAAATGCCTGTAGACTAATCGATAGATCAAAATGGAGCTATATATGGAGGATAAGTTTTAATTATGTGCCTCTAACGCTAAATGCAAATTCAAACTGTCTGTATCAGTCACCGTAGGAGATGCTTGTGGATGATGATGTGCTTTAGTTTATTCGGCAAATGTAATCGCACACGCTCCTTCTGAGGACTTATTATAAGGACTCGTTTCTAGCATATTTAAATCCATTTATAAAAAAATAATAATACTTTACTTACCTTACTATGCATACTGAAGTATCCCAGTTGTCGGACTCAATAGATGGTCACCGTAAAAGTAGTTTGTCCGCATGTACTACTGGAAATAATGAAACCTTCAGCTGCAATATAAACTCTAAAGTTTAATATCATTTCCCTTAACAATTGAATTTTACAGAGAACTCTCTGAGGCAATTGAAAATATTTGGATCCAAATTAAGACATTCATAAACACTAAACTCAAAGAAGAGGAACAAAACGAAATTAATGCCACTGCCGAAAATACGCTTAAAACCCAAATCCTCCAAATCGGTAACATCGACTCGCCAGTTCGTAATTTATTGTGTAAGTACTTGTTTTCATTTCTATTTCGCATTTAAGAATACTCTGCTATTTATCGTTTTAGGGAAACGCATTCACGCCTATTTCCGACTAGTCCTCGGCTCGAAGTCTGGTATGCCACCACCACCACCTGGCTATGCCGATTACCAGGATGAACTACAAGCATTTGCTACCGCACTGCGCCGTGTTATTCTCTACAATCACTCAGTATTCGGCGAATATTTCCTACAGGTGCTAACTAATCAACGACCAGTAGCAACCACTTCCAGTTCCAATACGGATTCACTGCTAAATACGAGTGCAGCGGCCGAAGCACCTTCAGCTCCAAGTGAGGAAGAAACGAAAGAGTAGTCAAATACAGTTCAGTTTCCGTTTGTTGTGGATTGTAAGTTTGGTCGGGGTTAAAGAAAAAAAAAGAAAGCAAAAAAAAAAAAAACAATGTGAAAGTAGAAAGATGCTATGCTGCTGTTGTGTTGACCCACCCTGAAGTTGTAAGCAGTTTGCATTATTTATTCTAAGTACGAGTGTAGATGTTACTAAGAAATGACCCTGCCATACTTTTGGAGAAAAGCGCCAGAAAAGCTGGCTTTATAAGAAAAATTCTCCCGAAACAAAAAAAAAACAAAAAACAAGGTTCTAATGTGCTAACATTATGTGTAATAAACTAATATTAATTGCCGAAATCGTAGTAACGAATAAATTCAACAATTTTATTTTGTTGCGTTAACATATTTGCACTTGTTCTTAACCAAATTACGTTCCACTGGTAGTGAATTTAGACTGTTTTTTTAGCGGTGATGCAATGAGAGTCGCTGTTATTATGGAATACAATTTAAAGTTTAGTCGTGCAGATGAGTTTAGATATCTATTACTCTTTCCATGCCAAGCACAAGCATTTTTCTTATAAAAAAAATAACCCAAGCAGATAACGTCGTAATAAGTATTAATTTTTGTCTAATCTATAATTATCCATTCAAGCTCGATTCTATTGAGCGTCTATTCCTGTATTTTTCATTTCGCAACTGTTCCAGTTTTGTTTTACCGCGTTGTCATTGTTAAACTACATTCAAATCGTATTCGATAATAGTATACATATTGTTTTGCTTTTTGTTTTATGTTTTTCTTTAATAAATTGCAATTTTACCAAAGTCAGACGATGTAATTTTTAACAAATATTTAAAATACTGTAGCCTCGTTTGTGTACTAAGCTTTATCTAAAATTATTCGCATACCATACAAAAGTTTTTCTCAAATAATCAGGACTGGGTCTATTTTCTATGACTGGCAAATTGAGAGAGGTCAATCTGGATTGTGATTTTTGTTTCGATGTTTCGAATGATTCCCTTACAGTAAATTTTGAACATTTTCTTCATATGTTGACAAAATTAATAAGTGTTTGAGGCGGACTTGGTGAATTTGTTTCTCATAGCAAACTGTTTACTAAATGCTTTAAGTCAGTCCCTCTGAACATTCTGTTTATAAGTTTAAGGTTTGAGGATTAATTTAAAAGATCTCGTGAGGAATTTGTTCACCTCAAATCGATAGTCGAGGCGAACATTTAGGTAAAATATTTACATGTAACGACCGCTGTCTAGGTGTTCATTAGATGCGAAGAATATCGCACGAATTTTAAAATTTTAGCCTCGTGGATCATAGGACACCCAAAGTTAAAATTTTCTCACCTGCTTTGCACAATATTTGTTCAGGGTCATCGACTATTTTGACAGCTTTGTAAATGAATTCCATTTCATAGCACTGCCGCTGCGCCGCATTGTGATCATCTTGAGTTGTGATGTAAGACCATGTGAGTAAGACCAAGGTTGAACCATGAAAATTGTATCCTAGTCTCTTTTAATAAAAGTTTAACATCGAGTTTACCATCATTTGTAGAAATAACAAGCGAAATATGCAATATATTAACATTTTTCATTCAACAATAGTCTCCACAATCCTCTTCATTCCATCAAAAAGCAATAATATATATAAAAACTAAATAAAATTTATAGTTTTATGCAAATAACTTCCATAACACAAAGCCTAACAAAAAAAAACAAAACAACTAAATTATAATGAAATAAGTTTTTTAATAAAATAACACACAGACCATCCCCGACAATAGATATGAATATCCTATTACCACCACAATTTGTTGTGATATTTTCCTCTAACATTTAAGATTACAATATGTACAATATTACTCTACAATATCAAACAAACTAACTTACATACAAGCATACATATACTATACATAACATATTGTGTATTATTTTATTCACTTTTAATCTTTTAATATTATGTATATGCTTAACCATTGTAAGCAAGAAAAGAAAAAAATATTATTATTTAGTAACGAATAGAGTGTTTTGTGATATGTATTTGGAAATTTACTATTTTATTTTATGGTTTTATTGTCATTTAAAAAGTGGACATACATTGTCATTATATTGAGTTTATAAAAAAAAAATATTTTAGTATAATATTCAATAAAAAAAATATGTATTTTATGAAAAAAATGTGTTTTTTATTTGATTAAATCAAGTTTCAGTATTGCAATCGAACTGGCGACAATACTCTGCTCTATAGTAGGTTCGCAAAAAAAATTATTGAATTTCATGGTCACTGGCAGTAACGAATTGACTCTAGAAGGGTCTTAGCAAGTCAGACATGATTTGTGGATAAAACTGACAGAACCGAACAGCACCTTAGACAATTCAATAATATCAAGGAGGGATTGGTCAAACAAAGTTAACAAACCGATGCAGACGGAAGCATTGGTAGTCAATGCCGGAAGGCGTAGAAAAATAGCAGCTGTCAGTGGCTAAGTTATATTATTTCCGCAGTGAGTCGAGGAACATCGATTGGGTGGCTTCAACAAAAATTAACTGTGAGAAGATATAACGTCGAAAAGCTGCAATTGCAAGAGACCGCCAGACCGCCCTTTGCCAAACTCGTATCCCGAAATCTCGCTACGATTTCTATGCCGCAATCGATCGACCACCATCAAGAAACCCATGGTTTGAAACGCAGCTAAACAAGAGCCAAACAAAGCGGCACTGCAAAGAAAGATGAGAGCGGCTCGCGAGCTCTACGAGCCAAATAAACGGGAAGAATATTGGCTTTCCTCGAGATATCGAGAGATTACCAATAGGTAAAAAGAACGTGTAAAGCCAACAAGACTCGTATAGAAACCTGTAGAGATTAAGAAGGAAACCTCGTAGTAGAGTCACAGTCGGTGCTAAAAATATGGAAAAATTTCTTCTGTAGGCTGTATAACGGCGACGAAGATTAATATCGCGCTGTCAGGCAGAATGAACCATTCAACATAGACAAAACTTCCGCTCACCTGAAGAAAACAAAGTGAGGATAGTAATATCCAAGCTTAAGTCCAACGAGGCTGCTATACCTAACGGCTTACCAGCCGAACTGTTCTAAACAGCTGAAAATGACCTAGTAGAGAGCATACACCAACTCATTTCTAAATTTGGTCAGATGAGTGTATGCCTGATGAATGGAATCTCAGCACCGTTTGCCCGATCCACATGAAAGGAGATCCCCTCAATTACGAAAATGACAGAGGTATCAGTCTCCTCAACATCGCGTACAAGATCATATGTGCCATATTGTGTGAACGTCTGAAACCCTTCGTCAACAACCTGATTAGTGTGGTTTCAGACCAGGAAAGTCCACAGTCGATCAAATCTTCACACTTCGGAAAAAAACCCAAGAAGTCCAAGTCGATACCCACTATCTTTTTATCGATTTCAAGGCCGCATATGACAGTATTTATAGAGACGAGCTATATACAGCCATGTCTAGTTTTGACATCCCTGCCAAACTCGTCAGATTGTGCAGGATGACGATGGAGAACGCTAACTGCTCCATCATGGTCGGTAACGATTTTAGACAAGGAGACGCGCTGTCATGTGATTTTTTCAACATCATACTTGAAAGGATTGTGCGAAATTCACAAGCCAACACCGGGGACACAATCTTTCCAAAGTCTGTGCAAATACTAACTTACGCCGACGACATTGACATAATTGGCAGAACACAGCGGGTTCAACAAACTTGGAGTGCGCAACTGCAGGCAGTTATGTAGCTAAAAACCGGTCTAACTGGAGAGGCTTGTTAGTGGAGTCCCAGGTTCACCCCGAATTGCAGCGCCACCTAAGTAAGTAAGTAAGTAAGAGTTAAGACTGAACGTATACAAATAAAATTTTAGATTTGGGTCATCGATGGGAAGCAAGGCAGAAAGTATTGTTAATCAATTTACGAATTAAATCTGTAATCAGTCGATCTTTTCGGATTGATGGATTTTTTTTCTGTAGACACTATTGTATCAATTAAGGTATGTTTAAACCAAGAGCCGTACCACCTCCCTCATGAAGAATAGTACCTAGGTCCGCTGACGAACATATTTCTTTATGGAAAATACGTCTCCTTAACCAATGTCATGCTGGGCATTCACAGAGAATGTAGGGTTCAGGTCCTATGAACGCAGACTCTGAGTCAGCCCATGATAGTTCATCTGCAAATTCGTTGCCTGCAATTTCTTGATGACCAGGGAAGCAACCGAGTTTCACCATCTTATGTCTGGCAAGAGATTATAGTACTACCTGCTCATAGTACTAAACATGTGAATTTGGAAATTGAGTCAAGAATTTTCAGGTGTCCCACATGGTCACCTGGTTTATACTTGCATTCTAGGTGCAGCGTAATAGCGCATTTAGCGACCGTCTGAATATTTGTAGGGGAGAAAACCGAACAACAGCTTCTAATGCTGCCTTTATGACACCCGTAGTACCGAGACAAGGGAATTCTCTGAAACTTCTGAAGCTTCGTTGCCGTTGTCCGTCAAAGAACTTTCGGCCACCAAACAATGGAACATTATCATGCGACAATAATGGGCCTCACCATCACTGTGTACCTACATCCAATGTATCATTTTTGGATTTGGACCCCAAGTTCTGCCGTAAAGGCGTCTACTATCCCACATGGCCCTACTGGAGCGCTCGATGGCGGACTTGATATGAAAATTCCAGCTAAGCCGTTTGCCAAGGGTGAAACCGAGATATTTAAGCTCACTGGAATAAGCTAAAGTGGTGCCTTCGGTGGTGATAGGTCTTAGATTGATCAGTTTTCTTTTTGTAAAAGGTAAGGTTTTGCAAGGATTGATGGATAACCCTTCTGTGCTGCACCATTCTAGCACGTGTAGTAAAGCACCTTGCATGACACTAGAAATGATCGTACTATGTTTCCAGCTCATAAAATCGTGAAGTCATCAGTATAAACAATGGCGATGTAGCCTGATCTATGTAGGTCGACTAGAAGATTGTCGATAAGTAGTGACCACAGAGGGGGAGAAAAGACTCCTTCCTGGGGACAGCCGTTAACTTCGGTCACAAACACTGGCACTCTCCCAGAGGAGGAAGTAATAATTCGACTTTAACGGATGGCCCTTATCCATTGGTTGGTCGAATCCTCGAATGCACCGTCAATGTCAAGGAATGTGCTCAGAGCTATTTCCTTGGAACGGAAAGTTCCTTCTATCTTGTTCACAGATAGTGAAGAGCACCTCCTGTGCATTTAATTTCATGTATGCAAACTGACTTGAGATGCAGAGGGATAAACAAATTTAGCTGGCCTCTAATATGAACGTCAATGAGTCTTTCCATGGTTTTGGGAACAAATGATGTTAGACTTATACGTCTATAAGATTTACGCAGCTTACTGGGCCTATTGGCTGGCTTAGGGGTAAAGATTACATGTACCTGTCTCCCGGTAGGCGGGATGTAACCCCAGTTGTAGCTGTAGCGTCGTCCGGACTAACATGCCAAGCAGGTCCTGCAAAGCGGATATATTTCCGACTACAGGTTAGGTCCGACTTCCTCTTTATTAGAGGTACCGCAGACGCTGACACCTTGTCGGTGCCTCTAAAGATCACCTTAAGCTGGCCAAAGCGGTAGTTAATTTATCCTTTACAGGTGTTGAGCCATTTCATTTAGGCGTAATCTATCGCCAACACGAGGTGAAGGAACACATCTTCCTTCTCCCTCTGTATGATTATCAATGAATTAGCCCGCAAGTCGTCATTTTGTGCAGAAATTGTGGCTAAGATCTTTTCTGAGGAGAGCTCCAGATTTTGCGGAAAGAACCCACGGACGATGTGTGACTAAGTTAAAAATCACTCTTCAGTCCACTTTTGGCTCTAATCCTTTCGAAGTTCGAGCTCTTCCATCCAGCAGTAGCACTGTCTGAGCAGACGAAAACTAGTCATCCCGATTTGAGATGCGCTACTGCTCATCTAATAGAGATGTCTATAACCGCCTCTTATAAAAGTGCCATTTGCTTAGTTGAGAGGGGTTGAGTCGATAAGTCGATCGAAACAACAGCACCTGAAATCTTCGTAAACCTAAACAATTCCTCCGCACAAAATAAAAGTTCATTTGTATTATATTTTATAAATTCGTTTTATTTGTCTTTTTTTTATACATACGAATATTTAACAGAAAAAAGATTAAAACAACAAACTAATAAAAAAAACCATTTCCGGGTAAAATATCAGTTAGATTTAAGAATAAGCCATTACAACATATAACAACGCATTTGAAGGGATTGCTTTGATAATTGTTCAAATTGTTTGAAGTAAACCACCTTTTTCGTTACAAGAATATATTGTATAGTTTATCTTTTTACAGCAAAAGAGATTTCTTAGCAACACGTAAGACTTGTGGAATGATGTAACAAAGAATTGCCTTTATAAGATATATATTTATATTTTTACTTTATTTGTTTATACAATGACATGAATTTGTCGTTTTAGTTTCACATGTAACTTTGTAAATGTCTTGCTGGTCTCGTGTCAGACGATTTCTTGTAGAAGTTTGTCTCAGCTGCTGTTTTGTGTGTTGATATCTAGAGAAAGAAATTCGTCCTTTTTGGTTAAGTATTCATTGTAGCGGGTATAGGCGTAGCTGCAAAAAGAAAGAATGTTAGTTGACTTATTTTAATAAAATAAAATGTTTAAGAGTAAGTTTAGCTTAAGAAACTCATACTTACTCGACAAAATCAAAGTCGATTGTTGAAAATTCGGCCTGAATGAGTGCCCATATCGTCCAGAAGAAATGTGCTGCCAGAGCGAACTGATTCACCTGCACGTAAAGTGTCTCTACTTGCTCCTCAGAAATGTCGGTGGTATCCAAATATGTCTGTAGGTAAATTCGCAGCCACTGCAGTTGGAATTCTTTTGATGGATAACGCGCATAATCTACTTCATCTACCCCAGCGAACTCAGCGAAATGATTGCCAATGTCGAATGCCTGGAAATTATAGTCTGCATACTCGTAATCAATGAATGTTATCTGCTGCAGAGATTCTGTATAGATTACATTGCCCAGCAATAAGTCGTTGTGAGCAAACACAAGCGGGCTGTGTAGCGATTTCAATCGCTTATACAGATACTCAAACTCAGTACGGATCTTAGAAATCGGCAAGAATGTCTTTTGCAACCTAGAATGGATAAAGAATTTAGCATATAAGACGGTTCGAGACTCATAATTTTTTTTTTAGAAAGAAATGGTAAATTACAGGAGTTCATACACAACTGAGTGCAACAACAGAACCAGATCACTACCAAGAAGAAGACGATTTTCGAAATCTAGTCCTTCTTACGTCCTGCGAATATAACAATTTGTGTTGAAATGTCATAGGATGTTTGTATCAAATTACCTGCTATGTTTGTCTGAATCAGAAAATCGCTCGGGTACCAGATCAAAGAAACTTTGCATCTTCTTCCATAGCATGGACTCGCGTGCTGATGGTATCGTCAAACCGTTCTCTTGTGGAACTTTATGCATTTCGGCCATGCGACAAGCTACAAGTTGCCAGATTTCTGGTCGAAGTACACTGTCTGTAGTGAGAGTTACACCGGGTACATATTCGTAGGCGAGTCCATTTTTAAATGTCGCAAAGAGCGAGGGAGCAAATCCATAGGAGTGCAGAAGTTTAATGTTCCGTGTTTCGGCTTTCCGATCGATGAGTAGATCCGTTTTGTTGCCATAAACTCGTACGAGAACAACACTGTTCTTGTAGTCGGTGGAACCATTTTGAGTGGAGGTTTTGCCATCGTCCGTTGACTTGTTGAAACAGCCCACTAGTTTGTTCGTTATTCCATCTGTGAATATCTGATTTTAATTGAACAAAATCGTGGTTTTAATAAAGATAGTAATAGTAATAGAATTCTGGTAAAATCTAGATGAGGAGGAGGTTCAAACGTGACAATTTGAATTGACTGACGAGTGTATTTTCTATATCTGAATAGAGGGAGGAGAAAAAAGTTCCTAAATGAAAATTCAATCTATCAATAGGAATCGACTTCAAGTGAAGAGATGACACAGATTTGGATTATGAAATTTAACGCAATAAACTGATGCGCAATTATTTAAAACAGTTATCAGTTCAAACTATACAGTAAATAAATGCATTATAAATACACGTCTTTTTTATTAACATTTTAGTAGTCTGAACAGTAATTATGTATTTGCTTTTCGTCCACTCTTCATTATGCAACGAGCGTATTGAATATTCTACTTGTTAATAAATTATTCCTGTGCTGATTCGATTCTAAGTCGTAATTTTGCATCTCGATATGTTACTTACTTCAGTGAATCACGGCTTAAAAGGCCAAGATTTGCAGGCGATAATTATTAAAGAAAACCGGTGTAAGCACGTCGCATTTATGTGAGCTCATTCATACCAAAGGAACACAACAATCAAGTTAATGTTATGGGCACAGTCATGTAGCTGTGTTTAAGTTTTGTTTTTTTTTCTACTAAATTTGAATACAAGGTTGTTATTGTATTTAGGCACTACATCATTCCATCAATTTATAATGTACGTATGGAGGTATCAAAATCAAAACCAATTTATGGTAATACAATAACTAAATGCGCTGAAAATTGTCTCAGTGTTATCCAATCTTTAAACGACTCAGGAAGAGGGGGAACATACATTCGGTAGGTCAGTTCTTTGTTCAAATAATGCCTAACAGATTCTTTGGTCTCTTTAAGTTCACGTATTTCGTAGACGTAGGCCAGAATGAAAGATTTCTAAGAAAGAGTCTTTATCTACTTTAGGAACCTATTCTAGGTAAATATAACACTTGACTTACTGCGTTAGAAAGAGTACGGTTAAGTAGCACATGCTAAAGGACACAAAAGCTAATTGGCTTCGAGTCAGGACGAATCATTGCCATACTTGCACAATTTTCAGCCACATAAATGCGACGGGTTTACGAAAAAAAAAAGAATATTCCAAGACTATAAAACTATGTTTAAACAAACAAGTAGAAGTTGTGAAAACTTTATTAATGCTGAGTGTTTGAAAGAACCTCTTTCGTATGCGTTATCGATTAATATCCTGCTATCAGGAAGAATGCACATTCTTGAAGACAGAGCCGTCAGCCTAATAAGCCATTGGGCATACAATTGTGCCTTAAGTGCATACGGGGGACGAATGGTAACCCTAGCTATAAACCAAGTTTGACCTGGGCCATAACCCATATGCCTTATATGTATATATTTTCTGGAGTAGGTAGATGTCCATTTTCTCTATCTACAATCTGGAACAAAATTTGATATAGAACCATCAGTTTAGATATCTTACGGATTCTATTAAAATTACGGATACAACTTTTATTGAAAGCTAAACTAACAGCAGCCAGTTCCAAATTGTTCTTTGTCTTTTTATCCTTTCTTTCTGGCGACCAACCTCCTTAATTCCGATTTCGATTTTAGAAACCATCAGTAGATCGTCATATGACACCGAGTGCTGGGATCCTTAGAAAAAAAATTATTGGTTGAATATTTGGTCCTATAGTAAGAATCGAATGCAAAAATTCGCAATAACTCTCTGTTCAGTGCGGATATCATCCAACTGGGCTACGACAACTAAGTTTCAAACCATTACGCCACAAAATTGTATGCTATCCTTTTCTTCATTTCCAGCTTATGCCCTACTGTAAGTCAATTTCGATCGCTCACGGTGTATCTTTACACTGTAAGGGTATTCATAACCAATTAAGGGCAATAATGGAGAAGATTTCACCACAAACTCTATGACCTGTACCAAGACGTGGATGTAGCCCGAAAGACCACTACATGATGTGACTACATTTGTTTAGTCACATCGAGTGAATGAACAACAAGACTGCAGCCAGCTCTCAGATCCGAGACGACAAGGTAAACTTTCGTTCTAAGGATCAAGGCAATTGGTTTGACGAACTTACACCATCCTGTCCTGGATTGAAAGGTATGGAAGCTTACAGTCTCTGAGGCAGAGACTCTTAATGGGTTGGTAGCCTCTGATATAATTTAGTAAGCCCAACCTTAATAATTGTAGAATTCTATTATGTGCTGCTCTTGAAGTTTTTGCAAAGTATCACAGTTATATATTCCTGCGAGTTTCTATAGAATTTCTCTTTGTTAGAGAATTTGAGATTTATCTAGACTATAGACTTTCGAAGATTTTTTTTATAGCTCTTGTTTAAATTCGCTTTAGATATTCAGAGTATTGTATTCCTTTCGAAGGATTGACACATAATCAGTAATTTATCATGCTTTCAATTGGGCTTCTTATCATCATTTTAAAGTAACTCTTACCGTCCTAAAACTGCTATTTTCTATTGGTAATGCAGTGCTAACTACATACAAGTAAAGAAGAGGTTATAGTTCTCCTCCTTGAGGCATTCCTTTCTCGACAGTTCTTTTGATTACACTTGTTTCTTCTTTTTTTTTAAATCGAATCTACTATGTTTCCATGTATTCTCAATCAGAACGTTTCTAAAATGTAATACCAAACCAATAGTTAATTTCTTTTAATCGCCTGTATGCACGCAAACAACTAAAACTTATTGATGTCCCGAGGGTGTGCTTAGGAGGGTGAAAAAGCGCCAGTCACGTTTCGTTAAATCGCTAACAAATCAATAATTTTACTTATCTCTGTCATTATATTGGTTTCGTTCTCTACTTTACTATATACATATGTGCATGTCTCTCATTGAATTAAAAAAAAAAAAAAAACAACTATTCTCCGGCACTTCAAAGAGGTAGGCGAAAATCCTTTTGAAAATGTCCAACACAATAAACAAAGTGGCGCTTAAAATGCATAGATTTACAACTAGATGGCGTTGTTATTTCTTTTCAGGATTAACTCTTATAAATTCAATTAACCTTGTATGTATATTCGCAACACAATGCGTAGAATACAAGTGGCAAACTAACCCGGTTACCTATTGATATGAGTTTAATCAAAATTAAATGGATTTTCTTTCTACTATATTCGCACGTTATAGAGGAACTTGATTAGCTTTTATCCAATTGACACGATTTGAAATGTATAATAATATTATTGCAGTCATAAAAGATAATACGTCAACGGAATGCAATAACAAGGTCTCCTGTGTACGCCATTAGTATTGTGAAAATTGACAAAGGGACTTTCCACTTGTCACAATAAATGTCATGCAACAAAGAATGCAATTTTTGCAATGAAAATTTTTTAATAAACATGTCATTAGAATATAAAAATGACTTTTCCCTTTGTTTGTTTTGGACAATCGAATTCATTTTCATGAAATGAAACGTAATTTCTATAGCAATTCGAACAGCAATTATTTGAATTCAATAACATTTTTGTTTACTGATTTTGTGTGTTTATATTTTTCTCTTCTTTTGGCCCATTCTAACTTGTTGCGGTATCTGTCTGTTGTTTGAACGACTGAAACGGAATAGTCTACCGATAATTCTAAAAATAAAAAAATATTGATCAAACTGTAGGCACAGTGTGTAAAGGAGTTAGTAGTAGCCGCCGACCTTGAATTATTGTGGATAAGTGGAAATTGTTTAGGAGGTGGATAGTACCGTAAATAAATTATAAATGCCATGATAATAGCTGAAACGACGCTAATAAAATGTGGAACTGATGTGATAATTACATGTTTTGGTTGTCGACTTTGAAAGTATCTATTATTGCATGGTTTACTATGGGAAATTATTCTGACATTCTACAGTCTATCATACTCACATACTTTTGTCAGTATGAGTACAACTATGATAGAAGTAGGAAGGAATTTTGTCCAAGTTGCTCATAAAATGTAAAGCCTAGTGTGACCCTAGAGACTTCTCCTGGTATATCGATACACATACATACATATATGTAGGTACACGTTAGCACTTCGCCTCGAAACATTGCCAGTAGAGGCACACAGCAACATGCTAGGAAATGGGGATTTTAGCAAAATTTATTCACTTCCCAAAATATACATATACTACATATACATACATGCATATCTCTTAATGGATTAAAGGATATAGGCCCAGTATTAGCCCTAAACAAAAAACAGAATTTGTACGCATCTCAAGGAAATTCAAATTTCCAAATTTCGACCCTTCAAACTACAGCCACAGTCCGTCATCAGGTCCATGGCATGATGGTCTGTGATCTAACTTATATGGGATTCGTATTCTTCTACACAGTAGGATCAAAAACGGAATCTGTAGTAGGGTAGGAGTAGGAGATGTCTTCTTTAACGATCTAAATACAAGTATCTCTTTGCTCTTTCTCAATTATTGTACCATCTTCTAAGTGGAGATCATGGCGATCATGGAAACCTTGTCTTGACTGAAGTATATGGTGGGCCATCTGTTGGTTTCTTTTTGAATCAGATGTTATTTTGACACTGACAGCTTTAATGCGCTCAAAAAATTGACAGAAACATAATATTATATCTTCTCGAACTGGATCGATTTACGTTTGTAGAACTTTGGGAAATGTTGCAAAGTTACTTCCAAAGTGGATGCTGTGTTGTCGAAAGACTGCGAAATTTCAAAATAATGCAACTGCAACTGTTGTACGGAAGTTTTTGATGAAAGTTCGTGAAACTGGTTTGCTGATTGATAACCGAACATATTTCCGTGTTCGTCCTGTGCCCTCAATGGAGAATATAACAGATATTACAGATGTTGGTGTGGTCCATTTTTGTTCTAGGACAACAGTGAAAGACACGTTACAGTCAATGAAGAGCGCTACCGAAGCATGATAACCAATTTTTCATGGCAAGAAATTGAAGATTTGAACTTGTCCGAGCTAGGGTTCAACAATCATAGGGTCCAACAATCGATTTATTGCACACTAAGTTCAATAATCCTGTAATCAATCGTTTTGCTGATGTTGCTTTGCCGGAACGAAGCTGCGATTTGACGCCGTTGGACTTTTTTTATGGGGTGCCATTAAAGATCGTTGCTATTCGAACAATCCAGAGACGATTCAGACACTCAAGACCAATATTGGTCAAGTTATTCCGCTTGCAGAAGTTTGCATTTAGGAGCCTATTGGGTCGATAATTTAGGCTAACTGTTTGACGGCAATATATATTTATAATAAGCACCTGCTGGTTCCGTCCCTTTATGAGCGTCTTTCTCGCAAGCGTCTGACAAACATCCGAGAGTATAATTGTCATGAAAAAACTTCTAAAAATATAAAAATTGACCTTCGGACACGGCTTTAAACAGTAGGCCCCTTCCATTTGTGTAAGGAATATAATACGCATTGGTTGTGAGAAGCTAGGTCTTGGGTCCCATGGACCTGTTGCGCTAAATATTTGTATTTGTATTTTGGTACCTTCATGGGGTAACGAACAAGACTGAACTGACGGCTTAAGAAGCAAGCATTATTCCGAACCCCACAACGCAGATTATATGTACTATATGCGTTAAAACAAATGAAACAGAGAAGAACTTTCTTCAAAGGCGGTCCAGTGGATGTAAACTACACTCGTATATCCTATTCTCATCTACGAGTCTCTAGTACGGTGTCCTATCCTACGTAAGCCACTCAGATTATATACTTATACAGATAGTCATCTCAGAACGGTTCTCTCTTTCGGCCCTCAAGCTAAAACGCACCAGAAAACAGCTGTTTTTCCCCATCGCTCTTTAGGTGTATAGGTGTTTCAATGCAAATCAAATGGGACCTAACGCACACAGTCTATGAGCGATGGGGAATTTTGGTGTCAAAAATTACAGGGAATTTTTTTTGTTCCTATTCGTTATTATTTGAAATTGCAATTTGAAAGTGCTATAACTATTAAACGAAAGGAGTATGACAATATCTAATTGCAGCATTGAATTCAGTGCAATAAGATGAATCAATTGACATACACAACAATACTGTAGAGCTGAATTAATTTATAGCTATTCGGGTGAATTTCTGGGAACAAAACAAAAAGGGTATTTATCTCTCAATTTTCCAACACATGCAAAACTTAGTTCACACTAAAGGAAATTTAATCAGCTGATGCCGGTAATATATTATTCGCATGCATTCACGGATAGAAAATCATGTGAGAGGATTTAGGCTCCGCCATTTGAGGGTTTTAGCGGGCAGGGGATGATAGGTCGACTATCTGTATTAATCTGTGATAAGCCATACAATGTTATCACACTGGGCAGAGTACAAAGATGGGCTGGAATAGAAACCAGGTCCATCTCCACATTCTTTACTTACATATTAAGTATGTGCAAGGTATCGGGTAGTGTTGCAAGACTTTGAAAATCTGGGTATTGCTCATCTCAACCCTACGACCAGAACCCATAGGTTTCTTGATCTTCTGCCCGGAGATCTGAAGCCTATAGATACATTTACATAATAGATAGATAGAATGTGGAGCAGGATCGGATCTCAAAATTTTACCACTTCCGAACTATTGCAGTGTTTTCAGTCCTTTCAATCAGAAAGGAATGTATACACGAATAACGAGGAATAACAACAGCGTTTTATTCTGATCCCGGTAGCTACAAAGCCTTACACTTTTAAATCATACGAGCCGGTTGAATATCACTCTCTTCTGGGTTACCGGCTACAATAACATAGAGGGGAATGAAATAGCCGACGAGCTATCGACTTTAGAAAGAAGCTTAACGAGGTTTTCTTTCTGACAATTTATTTAGAAGGGCAGGCTACTCGGATTGTATGCAACTTTTTTTTCTTAATACTGTGGTAATAATTAAAAAGTGCAACTGTTCGTTTAAACTTTCCTTTCTGAAGTGCGTAAAATGTCTAGGAAGCGAATACATATGATCAAGTCACTGAAAATAGTGTTAAGACATATGAATGTTAAGTGAAGAACAACCTAATCATGGATTAAATTTGCCATTGTTCGTCCGAAATATGAATAAATGATTCCAAGCCACATACAATTTGATGACTAAGAAAAAAATAAATATCTGACCTAAAGTGACAGTTGATTATTGAGTGCTTTTGACAGATCGCACACCACTTACCTACAGAAATTTGTTCGGTAAGAGTTTTTAATATTTGTCCCTGAGAGAAAAGTTTTACTCGTGTCCTCTCTCTTTTGTTCGATTTTTTGTTTGTGTTAGGGAACAGAGTTGGACTATAATTCGTAACAATTTGTACGAATTTTCAGGTAAGAGAACAGACCTACTTATAAATATGTATGACTTGTGTAGACTCGGTGTAAGATAGGTACAAGTAAGGCATCGAACCACATATGTATGTATTTTAAAAATGCAAATGCTCGTAAATATTCGTGCGTATGTGCCTAACTACAAAGGTGGATAACTTGACAAACGAATAACATGTGACCCACATATGTACATATGTCGTTCCAGACAAATTGATAAGAAATTAACGCTACTTGAACTAGATTAACTGAAAAACTTTGATTATTACTTAAAATGTGGCGCTCAACATCCGCTATTCAAATATATACTTGTGAAAATCAAAATTTGATAAGACTGACACAATCTCGAAATATCGTAAATATACATAAGTTTATCAGTCAAACAGCCAGCGGGACAAACAATTAATTAACTGATTTATTATCAATACTACGCAAAAAAATATTTTAGCTTCTCCTTTTCTTATTTGATTCATTGTACATACATATGTACATATTTGAAAATATATGATATAGAAGCGCAAACGCAGGTGCAGAGGTAAATAAATACTTCAACTACTCCTTTAATCACACACATACATACATACACATACGTATACTCTTAAGAAACACTTAAAATTTATTTATTTGTTTCTGAAAATTTTTGGCAAGATAATTAATCATTTTTGTACTTTAAAGTGTGAATTAATACTTTATACCAGTTTATACCGCATTTTTTGTGAAAATTTATTTTTTTCTCAGATAAAAAGACTAGTACACGTTTTGAAATGAAATAATAATATTGCAAACCAAGATAAATATTTTAACTAGAACACAAGGCGTAACGTAACATCAAGGTTTGTCTATCATGTACATAATATTGGCATCATTTCAAACAAACGTCACCTGTTCGGCAAATATTAATCTTATGACGTACAATAGTCGCTTTCTATTGGAACACGTCGTTTGTTTTTATAATGAGTCACAAAGTGTCTGCTTTGCTAATCGATTGCCTTGAAGACCTCATAATCACTTTTGTCGCAAAAATAGCCATAAAAAGCATGAACTTTGATTCGAAATGACAATTAAGATTTGACAGTTCTATTAATTGGTTCAATACAAATGAGTTCTGTTCAAATTTTTGGTCAATTACTTGCGTAGGTTGTGTACAAGAAATTATGAGATTTCTTTTTATAATTTTTATCATTATCTGTTTGCATTAAAATTTCATTAAATGATTCATGGTGGAATGCTTTTAAAAAAAAATCGATTGGTATTAAAATATTGCGTATCAATCGTTTGATGATTAATACATATCCACTTGACTAGTATTATGGAAGGAGGTGGTACATAGTATATCAAGTTGTTTGTTTTGTAAATTTATTAAAGCTTATTATAATGACTTGAGTATTTAACTAAAATAAATTATTTTCATTTACAAAGTGGTTAACTGCTATGCAAATAAGTATTTATTAAACAAACACTAGCTTACAAGCGAGTAAATCAAGTGTGATCACATAAAACAAAATCATTACTGGAAAAAACAAGATTGGCATCGCGTTTGCCGTCGTTTACATAAATATAATATTGTACATATATATTTTTTTATCTACTTTAGAGAAGGTAAAAATTATTCATCGTGTTTGCATCTAAAATTGATAAGATAATAAGTATAGTAGATTGCATTGTTGGAGGTCATTATTTAGCAAAAAAACAAAAACAAACGAATACATGTACAATGACAAGTAATTCAATGTCAAAAGTTAGGAAAGGTCTTACATATATACCTAGGTGAGTAGGTGTCAACCTCGGAGATTGTATAGTTACACTGACGGTAGGAGTATAAATTTGCAAATTTTCCCATTACTCGCGCTAACATAAGTATAACATTATAATGTCACGTCAAGACAGCACGGACTGCAGGGAAATTGTGACTTGGTTTACAATATTTCAGGTGAAGAAAAAATAGATCTTGGGAGAGCATTTTATTGGAATACAGCTGGTTATTTGCTACAACTTTTTTTTGTTTTAAAGGCAATGAAACAAGGATAGACAGGAAACATTTCTGCGGTGTTTAAGCGCATTTTGGTTCCTATTATTAGTAACGTGGTAACCAAAAAATTGTACAAAACTTACACGACAACATCAGAGGCATAATCTTTCTTACGCAGATGATATTGAAATAACCGGTAGAACAAAGCGTGATGTCAGTAGTTCTTTTGTGAGCATTGAAACGGAAACGGCTAATATGGGATTAAAATTTAACAAGGTCAACCAAAAAAAATATACTGTCAACAAAAAAGGTTATACAACACCTACATATGTAGATCTCGGACACCCCTTACTCGAACAACTAAAATAATCTGTACAAAACCCTGATCATCTCAGTCCTGCGCTAGGACACAAGGACATGCACATGGCTATGGATTATGTCAAGAATGGATGAGGCCGCTCCCAGTTGTTATGAGAGAAAAATACTTCGGGTCATTTTTGTCACTGCATAGATTGTGGCTAGAAAAGAAGATACAACTATGAGCTGTACCAGCTATGTATGTATATATATAGCGACATCGACATAGTCAGAACAGTTCAAACAAAACGATTAAGATGGCAGGGTCATGTAGAGCGGATGAACAACAATGCTCCGGTCTTTGAAACCATCCCAGACAGACGGCACAATAAAGAAAGAACTCGTCTAAGATGGCAACTGGAGGAAGCTGGGAGCTGGCTAATGATCGAGCTGTCTAGAGAGGCTTCTTGGTTGAGGCCCAAGTTTGTGACATCTAGAACTGACAATATAAATGAACACCAAAATACACCAAAGTTCACACTATAGGTTTGTTCGGTTTGACAACCTCTCACAGATGGATGAACTAGGTTTCGCTGAAATCACGAGACTTCCAAACCCCGAATATGTATGGGAAATCCTCAGAGATTTGGATGAATTTAGCGAAACCTCGGGGTTTCGTTCGGTGGGAACATGGTATACGTATTAGTTTTAACACACGGTTTTGAAACCTGTCTTATAAATCGCAGCCAAATTAGGTTAAAGTATCATTCTTTCAACATGGTTGAAGGAATCGTAAAGATTACGCAGTATTCTTAGTGATGTTAAGTACCTGGTCATTCCATCGGAAATTGTTATTACCACATATTACCTAGAATTGAACTACTTTGGTTTCCATTGGTGCAACTGGCATTGATTGATAACGACAGAGGACTTATGTTTCACTTAAGCGATAAAAGACAGGACTGAATTTTCAAATCATTATATTCCACTCTATTTTATTTGCCTCATTTTATAAACCCTTTTGATTTTACAAAGCCTTACAAAAAGAGATCGAGAGGAGTTAAATTCCAACTATTTGAATCCCAATTAAAAGATGCATTTCTTACAGTAAGTCGATAATGAAACTGTGGTCCTACATGTGATCCCAGATTGTCGTTTTCGAAAACAATGATTCTTGAAAACTGTAAGGAATTAAACAATGTGGAATTTTTGAAACACCGGCTTTCACAGTACTAATATTCCTTTCACTCCTCGCAGTTAAATGTCTTATTGGCATTGTAATTGCATTCAAAAACGAATGCTAGTTTTATACAGCAAGAATGTTGTAATTTTCATAAGACTGGACTCGTAAAATATGCGTGGAATAAGGTCATCCAAACTTCAATATAGGTTATAAACATCGCAGTGCTGTTCATGATACAAGCAGGCCCATGTTAGAAGCACGTTCGGTATTCCACCTAAAACAGAACCAGGAGTAGGTACTGGAACGAAATCCCATTTATGTGAAAGTTATTAAATGGCTTCTACAATTCAGAAAATCAAGCTTAACTTTCGCAAAGTAATACTTATGTACATTTAATGGGTGGTTTATAAAGAAGCTATTGGGCTTCTTCTTAGGTTATTGCTCTCTGAAAGACATAAAATGTTAATAAGCTTGACATCTCCATTAACAAAGAGTGGCACCTTTGTCGAAACACAAGAGGAGGCTTGTCAGCATATTCTTTATAAATGACAGGCACACAGGGTATCAGACATTCTATCTTAATAGAACGCGTTTTATACATACATATAGTCCAAAAAACGTGGAACAGTACTAACAACAGTATGGAACAATATGAAAACCGAAATCATTGGTTGGTTGGTTAAGATCGGCCCTCGATAGGAAGATGCACTTAGACCAGACTGGGTCACCCTCTTACTCTGAGAACCATCCACTCCTTTGTATGAAGGAGCTAATCTTACCCGTGCAGGCGTTGTTGAGATCATTTAGATCATTGAAAAAGTATTTGCCTAATGTAGCTTTCCTAGTGTTAGCGAGCGCAGAACACATGCACAGGAGGTGACTGATGGTCTCCTCTTCCTCTTCGTCCATACAGCTTCTACAGAAGTCGTTGTGGGGGATGCCCAATATTTGGCATGTCTTCCTAGTGTCCAGTGAGGGTGTTAACTATCTTGGAGAGGGTTCCTCTCTTATGTTTTAGGAGTCCAATGGACCTGGTTTTATTTAAAGTTGGCCACAGCAGCTTAGCGGTGTGACATTGGTGGAGTTGCGTTGATGAGATGTTTTACATAAGACGTAGGCGGCTCTTTGTCGGTGACATTTGTGCTGTTAAGACCAGAGGAGCTTCGTCTGGCTAGTTCGTCCGCCTCACAATTTCCTGGTATGTCACAGTGACCTGGTACCCAGCAAATGCTGAGGTTGTACTGTCCAGCTATCTCGTTAAGAGATCAAGGGATTTGATGGCTGCCTGACTGTCGATGTATGTATATGACAATATCCGATGCTGACACTGCATTAATCGCCAGCCAGTCAGCTGCTTGACGAATGACAGTGACTTCGGCTTGAAAAACGCTGCAATAGTTTGGAAGGTTAAAGGAGAGGCGAATATTCAGGTCTTCGGAAAAGACTCCAGCACCGACTCCGTTCTCGGTTTTGGACCCATTCGTGAAAATTGACAGCGATTCGTGGTACAGGACATCCCGTTGTGTCCATTCAGTTCTGTCTGGTAATGAGGAGAATAGCCCATGTTGAAGTTGTATACAGTGGGCAGGTGGTCGGTGACCTGCGGAAGATGGCGAAGCATCAGTAATATTTTGGCATGTCCAATGTGTTGCTCCTTCCATTGTCTAGAGCTTCTCAGCCTTATTGCTGAGAAGGCAGCGAATTGTTTGCTGACGATGTCGATTGGGAGTAAGTGGAGCTTGGTTTGAAGCGCTGCAGTGGGAGAGGTTCTCAGTGCACCAGTAATGCTGAGACATGCAACTCGTTGGATATTTTCCAATATTATTAGGTTGGACTTCTTCTCCAGGGAGGGCCACCAGACCAATACTTCATACATAATGATCGGTTTTATTACCGTAGTGTAAAGCCAGTGCATAGTGTTTGGTTGTAGGTCGCAAATGGAGCCAGCTGCCATATATATAGGGCAGCCAGGGTTTTCCTGGCACTGAAATCATTGTTTAATATGTATGCTTGACTTTAATGTTCTAATGTTTTCTTTACGCCCCACTCTTCGTGAACGTCTGACAAACATCTAAAAGTGTAACTGTCATAAAAAAGATTCTTAAAAACACAAAAAAAATATATTGCTGTTCGGACATGGTATAAAAAAGTAGGTCTCTTCCATTCGCAAAGAATATACCACATTTATGTAGATACAGAGCAGAATTGAACAAAGGTACGATTGGCTATATAAGTGATTGGTAACACTGTGTCCATTTCTGATTACCCAGGAAACCTATGTCCTTCCGAATATGATTTTTGCGCCTTTCGCCAAAGAGTTGATTGCTGCTACCGAATCTGTTCTCTAAGGCAAGACCTTGGAAAGGGAGACTTTGGGCAATGGAGTGGAAGTGTAAATCTTTTGATTTTAGGTTAATAAAGTTAAATCCTCCATTCCTTTTATCGGTCAGTCTCCGATTTATTGAATTTGCTACTTTAATCGTTTATTTTTCAATTTTTCGATTTCGGTTTCGTTCCTGGTCTGGTATCAGATCTAAACTGAGTTAGCAACTTGGTTATGGATTAATAGCATTGTTTACTAAGTAAGGCACCTTCTTAAAATAGAATAAATTTATATGGAACACATGTAAGATTATGTCTCCTCATAAATCCCATTCATTTATACGTTTGTTGATATCAACGACGTTGATATTTGTCTATCTGAGTTCCCATAGCTAGTAATTGTCACGCGATTATGACGCATTTCAATTTATGATAATCTCTCAGTTTTTAGTACTTTGTTCTTAAGAATATGGAATACTTAGTCGAGTGTGGTAATTCAAATTGATAAGAAGATGCCATTCAAAAACAAAATGAAAATCATTCTCAGTCTTATCTATGAACCTAGTCGACCCAAATTCAATTAGAAAAAAAAAAACCAAAACAAAACAATCGTTTATTCCTTAATCTTGAAAGTTCAAAGTTTATAAATAAAATGAATTCTTGTTATTCAATGGAACGTACAATCAAAACAATTGTACGCCTTACATACATACCTGCAAACACGTATAGTTACTATTCGTAAGTAATAAATCGGATAACAAGAATGTATTTTACGATTGCACATTTGTTTTTCATTGAGACAGGTTATTATTTGTAATTATCCATAAACAATAAAGCGTTTGAAAAGACATTCTTAGGTTGTCGAACTTGGAAAGAATGTCGTCTAGCCGACAGGCATATGTACATATAATCTTGAGTTTTTTTTTATGAGATAAGAGTTGTCCTCAGGGGCTGGAAGTTTTTCATTTTCTTTTTTAAATGAATGCCATTATCACTTAAGTAGACTTCAAATAAATAAGACTAAAATAATAACAAAAACAAAGCAATAAAAATTGTAATGTAATCAACAGGAACTTTCAGCAACAGAATGTACATAGTAGTCGATTAATAAATAATAATATTTTTAACAGCTCATTGTGAAAATTAATTCGACTTTGAGGATCTAAAGGAAATAAAAAATTCGAGTCAGATGATTTCGATTTTTGACACAGCATACGTCGCAAAGACAGCTCCATTCCGAAATACGTTATGCATTGGAATTCGCTCACAGAAAAATCGAGCTCTCTGGGCATGAGTTGGAGATAGCTCAAACGAAGTTTTTTTTTATATGTTTTTTATGACAGAGTAACTAGGATGTTTGTCGGACGCTCGAGAGAAGTGGGGCCTTGAATAGCTTTAGGGGTGGTCTGGAAACCTCCAGGTACGTAGTCTAACGTGTCCTTCAATGTTGATAAAAATATCCATTCTTTGTACTGAAACAATCATTTATAGCAACTCGACATCGAAGCTCATAGGATTTTTACAGCTTCAATACATATTTAATTTAAAACAGTGACGTTCTAAGAATTAGGAAATGTTTGTTTATCAATGTACGAGTGCCACTAAGCTTGTTTATAAAATTGCACGTAAGCATTATTTATTTCGAACTGAAAATTAAAAATTAGTGACACATTAGTCGATTGTTAAACGTGCAACAACGGTAATAACTTTATTTACACATTTAAGTCGCACGACTTATTAGATAAATAAAAATATTTACCGTGAATCTTTCGAGCGTTCATTTTGGCCATTTCAACATATGTATGTACCAGTACTTGGCGTTTTGACAAATGCAAATTTATATTCTAAATTATTTACTTGTACTTTTATTTATGTCATCTTTTTTCAGGCATAGTTTGCGTTTGTTTATTCCTTGAATAACACATGAACAAGTGTATTAAATGAGCAGCGAATTGATTACGGATTAAATTCGAAAAGACGAGCCCATCTTTTAACTTGTTCGGTATTTAGCTTATGGAATCGCATACATATCTGATAGTATTTTTTAAAATATCGCCAAGAAAATCATAGTTAATGACGGTATGAAAACAACACAACTAGCGTTGTAAGGTCCACTCTCTGCATCATTCTGATGAATTTACCATTGTTGCGCTTGATATTTTTAAGGCGTTTGACAGAGTTATGAAGTGCATCTGTTCTTCCATACAATAATACCTTTCGGACTATTGAATTCAAGTCCGGTTCCGTTTACTTTCCGATTCTTTTTCATCTTTTTATACATAAATGGGTATATTTTGTCTGTGACTTCCAAACAGAGGTGAATGTTAAACTGCACCGTCATCTCTGAGAGAGTCAAATGATGAGTAAAAATTGGTTCTACAACTCACATTATGAATCATTAAGCGTGACGTTGTTTAAACAATTTGCTCAGCGATGGTTAAAATCTTTATTCAAAACGGTAAGATTTCGGGGATAGACTAAATTTGCAATGAATTTCTGTTCATTATCGAGGAAACGTGTTTTCACCGACGTTCAACCCTGAAATACTGAAATACATGACTAATTACTAATTACTATCACTAATTAAGTTAATTGCACATTTGAAGGACGTAATTTTGTTTAAATTACTGCGTTGAGTCCCTAACGAGATCATTAAAAACAAATTGCTGTTGTACCTATTGTATGCAGGTAGATGTTAGATAATACAACAATCGCAAGCACCACATAACCGCCGAAAACTCGTTACAAACCCGATAGAACTTGGAATATTCGATATAAACTCCAATCAGAAAGTAATACCCATGACTTCCTAATCACAGATTCTGTTTTTTTAATCGTCAGCAGCTGATAGTGTGATAACCTTCAGCCGATGAACTACTCCTCATCACTTAGCGTAGAGATAATAATTGAATACGCACTCATCCGAGTCCGTGATTTTACTTACATACATACATATGTACATGATAACAAAAGGTACTAACCTTAAATTCAATTTCGGCCAGTTCCCAGTGCGATCGGATCACTTTTAAAATTTCTTTAGCACCGGATATGACATCGTGTTCGTCAACGGTCACAGGTATGAAGGGGACTTCCGTGTCTGTCTGCCGACTGCCATTTACATTGCAACATCTGTTGCCGCCGTTTGCCACCAACTCCGACGTTGCTGCACTGTCCGTTTGGTGCTTGCAACAGCCTTCTGTGCCCATAATTCACACAAAAAAAAAAAACGAGGAAAAATCGAAGAAAAACCAAGAAACCTGATTAATGTTGTAACGCCGACGCCGTTGTGTATACTATTTCTATATTTTCGCAGACAGTCGTTGCAGGTTGCGTGTGTCGGTGAATTGATTTTCTGCACAAACTGCCCGAAGTTTGAAGGGAATTTCTTTTACAAAAATCCTGTATTCCCTTTGGATCAGCTGATATTCTATGAAGCAACCGAAGTCTTATTGGCGCCTAACCCTCTGACCTGGAACAGCGCGCACGCAACACACAAATTCTCTGTTTGGGGTGGTGCGGCGGGGGATATTTCTATTTTTATCGATTTTTCGCTGAATTCAATTTTGCAGTTTGTGTTAAGTTTAATTTTGTTTTATATTTTTTTTTATTTCAATTTAGAAACAGGTACTCGCGTAATATCACTGAATTTTCGAAATCAAAGTATAATACACCGCACTGCGGTTGGATTTTTGTCAGAAACTGGTAAAGTAAGATCACAAAATCTTGAGGGATTGATGTAATAAAATATTATTTATTAATTTACACAAATCACAGGTAATTTGTTTGGTAATTGTAGAAAGTTTAATTTATTGAATAAAATATGTTCTGTCAGTTAAAAAAATCGCGCTGAAATTTTTTCGTAACAACTTTAGCACTTTATGACAGTCCTAAACGAAATGAATTTTTGTACTGAGCCGATGGTGAACGGGCGATGAATTGGTTGGCGCATCGAGTTGAAACGAATTGAATGGTGGAAGGGAGAGGGAAGTGTTTTGTTTTCATTTTTATTCTATTTATTTATTTTATGTTTTTTTTTCTGATTGCATGCAAATGAGTGAATAAGAGATTAGAGGATAGAATGAGAAGGGCAACAGTGTATGGAAGGTGTCAAGGAAAAGAAAGTCGGGAAAACGTGAAAAACCGATGAGAGAAGAGAATCTGCGTGAACTTTGCAAATTCACCTTCTCACAGGTACAAGCGGTAGTGATGGGCAAAAATGGAAACCAAAAATGGAGTAGATTTGTCAACTTTTAAACTTCGATTTAAAATATTTTTTTTTAACTAATTTTGAAGAAAATACGTTTATTGGAGACAAACCTTAGAGCGTTTAAAAGTGAAATGCGAATTAATGGTGTCACGATTATAATTTTTTTTTTTTATAAACAGAGGATGGATGATTGCATATTCTTGATGATTCTACTCTTCAATTACAGTAACATGGGTGTAAAAATTTTTTTAAAGGAGATGGTCCATCACATGGACATGGAAAGCACTAACTTCAACAAATCTGTCTAGCTGCTGGGATACGAAAACTTCCGTTTTAGATTTTGGTTAGGTTTATAGGTGCTTTGCGATCGCGGGAGGTCGCTGCTAACTTAGACCAAAAGGATTCGGTCAATTGTGTTCAATTATTTAACCCAGGAAACGCTAAGAAGAAAGCCGTTGTATTCGAACCACCCCGATAAGTCAGTGAAGAAGTCACTACATAGAGTTCTCATTCTTCTAGCAGATAGGGCAGGACAATCACATAGCTGGTCTCGGACAGATTCAACTTTTTGCTCGCAATTTCTGCAATAGTCGTTGAGTAGTACAACGAGGCCCCTCGCATGAATACCAAGGGCGCAGTGCTTTGTAATTATGCCGGAAAGGACCCTTGTACTTCACTCACTGAGCTCCAGCAGAGAAACAAATCTCTCCTTGTTTACGGTTGTTGCACATTGTCTAGATGAGTCCATCGCCAATTGGGTTGGCAGAGGCTTTGATTTGCAGGTGTTCACAAACTTCGATCTAATTACCGCAGAGCCCAGAGCCTTAACAGCTGTTTGGCTGTTGGCTTTTGCCAACAATACTGCTCTCACGTATAATTTCGAAAGCCTGAGTAACGGTGGTGATTCCGGCTTGAGAGACACTACCAATCGTCATTTATTCTAAACGAACAGTCTATTTTTAGAATTTTGCAATAGATCCCAGCCCCTGTACCAATGTTCATTTAAGAACCGTCGGTGTAGAACGCCAGTTCCTTTTTATTGTCGGTTCTATGGTGCTTCCAGTAGGCTCTGTTCGGAATTCGAGAACAGAACCGATGCTTGTATTCTCCTTTCAAATACAAGCATCGGCTTCATGTGATCAGCATCTGTTACCGTCGATCCGTTGGTGGCATCCCATCGAGAAAGTATCGATGCGTGTCCATGAGTGTTCGATGACCATGATCGTACTGCCATCAGCAGTACAAATTCAGCGGAATGAGACTAAGCATAGTCTCCGTTGCCGCTCTCGGTGTTGTTCGTAGTGATCTCATGATACCAATGCAAACTTCCGTGTGTATTTTTGTCAGGTTAGAATGCTGATATTACTTTTCGTGCCTTCCACCATACTATTCCAGTTGAAGAGTACGTAACTACGTAAGCTATCCAAGATCGCAACGGCGCTCACATTGTTGAACGCGTCTTCAATGTCAAGGAATGCTCTCAGAGTAAATTCTTTGAGGGATTTTTCTATGGCTGACACAACCCTGTGGAGAGTTGTGCCTACCGATCTGCCACAGATGTAGTTATCGTATACATCTATTAGACGTTTCCATGTTTTCAGCAGAAAGGATTATAGACTAATTGGTCTAAAGTACTTTGAGGTCATGTGACTTGGTTTCCCACCCTTGGGAATGAATATGACACGCACCTCCCGTCATGTTTTCGGAAAATTTGCTTGAGCCATGGAATAACGATATCTTTTGACTCGAGCATTACAGGACCAATATTATCCATGCTTGGAGCCTCGTATGGGGTAAATGATTTGATTGCCCAAGCTATCTTCTTTTCATCTATTATGTTCACTATTTCATCTTCGTTCATTCCCGAAAATGTCTCTGGAATGATGGGTATATCCGAAGACCAGTGAACAATCGGGAAAATGAGTCCTCAATAATTTGTCCAGCGTTTTTTCCTGCGGCCTCTAATATCGGGAAAAAATGATGAATGAGTAGATCTCCGTCCGGCTTTGGTGTCTTGGCTAAGTAGAATCTTTATGAGACGCGAAGCTTGATTGGTGAATTCCATAAATTCACAGAAAATTCTCCAGGAGTTTCATTTCGCATATCTGATTTCTTTCTTGAGGAGTTTAACGCTCTCTTTGTACGTGAACCATTCAATGATCCCATCTTTGTCGAGGTTGCAACCTGCTCTTGAAATACGAATGAGCTTCGCTATTTTATCACCCCACCATTGCGTTTTTCCCGCTGTGTCTATTGATTGGATAGAAGCCTTTGAAGGATCGTGTGAGACAACCAGTTAGTGTATCGCCTACATAGTCAACTGCTTCAATAGAGGAGAGATTCTCAGTGGATTGGAGTTCCAATGATCTTCTCTTCTTTCCAACATTCTCTTAAAGGATCAACCTATCGTGGACCCCTTAACCTCAGCTTAGACTACTAGAAGCAGAGTGCCCAGGATCGAAGAGAATGCCTTGTCTTCACAAGTCAGAAGCTAGTAAGTAGAGAAAAACTGGGTTTAAGTGTCTATGTTGTACATACTTACTTCAAATTGTGTAATTAAAATGCACTGACTTAGAATAATTAAAAAAGAAGAAAATCCTTAAATAATCTGTTATTCTATTTTTATTTTAGCAAATTTATTTCTTAAGTATATTAGTTGTTTTTATTTGTTTTGCTTTCATTTTCTTTTGTTTGTAATATACACTGTGTAACATTTGTTTCTTAATTCAACTTATATAAATATTTTTTTTTGTTTGCTCCTGTTTTTGTTTTGTTTTCTTGTAGTTTTTGTTTTATTTTTGTCATGTTCTAAAATGCAAGAGTGCATATAAAATAAATTAATTATTTAGAATTTAGTTCTCATTTTTTTTTTTTTAAATATCTATAGCTAATATGTAAACTGAAACATGTAACACAAGTATATGTATATTATCTACAAGTATAATATTTTTTGTTTATCTATTAAAATTTGCTTTGCATTATTACGGCTGTAATAATTTATTTAATAATATTGCTTATAAACATATAGATGTTAGGTCAGGTGCCATAGGAATATTGTTCTAGTCCTAGAATGTAAATATTATGTATTTTTGTATATCTAAATGTAGTATGTAGTTATGTAATGTTTTGTTTTTTTTTTTTGTTTTTAATAAATCTACACTGAAAAGTTCTGTCTGTTGATGGAAATATACAGGTAGCAAAGTAAATCAAGGATTCTCAGTTAAATTGCGCGAATCATCTGTTTTCAATCAGTTTTAAGATATACACATGTTCGTAGGTGTACGTGCAATTTAATTAAGAATCTGTGACCAACTTTAGTATATCTTTGATCTGTTTGCTTACTAAATTCTTTGAAATTTTTCTGCTATTTTATTTCTTTCATTTTTGAATATTTTTTTTTAACGATTTTTTGTTGTATTAACATTTTTATTTAATTTTTTTTTTATCACAGAATCCTAAAACTAAAACTACTGTTGTACGAAGATTCAAATGTGAAGTTTGAAATGTGCAAATGCGTATAGTTAATTTATTTAATGAGTGTAAAGTAGGTGGTATGATTATTATTTTCGTTATCTACTTTGTTTGCAGTTTTTTTTATATTTTTTATTTTTGCAAATATATAGTCGAAAAATATTTAACATGTTGTGCATAATGAATTTAAAAGTTAAATTTATTAAAAAAAAAAACCATTCGCTATATGGTTTTCAAATATTATTTTTTTTGGTTTTCAATTTTTTTTTATACAAAATCAGTCTCAATACAAGCCATTTAAATCTGTCTTTGCCTAACGTCAATATGCTTTTTTTTTTATTTTAATTTTGAATATCCTTTTTATTTAATTTTTGTAGTTTCCTTTTTTATGTGATTCGATGGGTAAGCAGTAGAAAGTTTGGATGAGTTTTTTTTTTATGATTTTAACTGCCCTACCCAAGATGTAACAACTTATGTTATCAGATGTTTGATTTGGATCTTATATTTTAACAATATTCTTACATAGGTGGCGCTGCAATCTGGCCTCGATCTGGTATAACGATTGATAGAGATATGACTTTATTAACCAGTAAGTAGTCAAAGTAGGACAGTAGTTTGTTTTTAGCTTTAGTTTTTGTTTTCTTTATTTTTTAACGTCTTTTTGAATGCAAATTTATCTCTTAGCACTGCTTAGCTATTATGACAGATAATATCAATATTCTACCCGTCAAGTATTTTTATTGCACACATTATCCTAAATGTATATGTATTCGCTTTTTTTTTATCTTTAAATTACCTAATATATACTTTCGTGTTTTGCATTTAGAAATATTGTTATTGCTATTATATATGTATTTAAAAGAAAAAAAAACTTAAATACGATCTTATTTTCTACGAATTTAATTGGGAAAGTTAAGGAGGACAGCTTAATATAAGGCAGTATTAAATATAAAATTCAGATTAAGAACTTAGAATAGATGAATCAAGGGCCAGAGAGAAGTTCTATAACAAACTTTTCTGAAATAAATATTAAACATAATGGAAATGGAAATTTAAAGTGTTACTGGAGTGAAGAATGGTATATCAAGCCATCAGTGATGGCATATGGAGACTCAGTGTAAGGAGACCAAAAGCATGAATCTTTAATTATTGCGAGTAGTATGTCATTTGGCGTTTCATAAACATGTCAGTCAGAGCGATCATTCAGAGGAAAACGTCTTCGATTGGTTGGTTTGTTATTTTATCAATGTTAGTCCAGTTCCACAACAGGAGAGCAGGGAATTGATACGAATATGAGAAGGTGCTGACATTGGCGAAGGAATATATTCGACCAATATTCCCGATAAGAGTTAATTTATGAAAGCCAAGATATTCAAACAGTCCAACTTAACTCACAAATCCATACCAATGTTTGGAAGGTATAATAACAAGGTCCGCACTGTGATCACTCGCTGTCTCTGAGGTGCAAGTAATGTATATGTTGCCTTAGTGCAAGAGCCATGGATCTCCCGTGGATTAGGACACAAGGACTTTGCTATTTATAGCGCAAAACAGCTAAACGCGGAATGTAAGAGCAGAACGCATTTCTTCTGCCTACCTACAGTGCGGGGCTGATTTTATCAGCCGTCTATATATATGCCTTACGACGCCAGTGTTACTCCACCGTCCACAATAACCCGCCCCATGTCGACAGAAAAGCCGAAGAAATCACTATTGTCTTCAAAGAGGCTTTCAACCTAGCATATCCTGAGACCAAAAGGAAGAACAAAAAATCACATCCATGTTGGAGTATAGAGCTCGCAGACATTAGGAGAGTAGCCAGAATCCTCCTCAATGAGGCCAAGAGAACTAAATCAGACATAGACTGGGATCAGTATTAGGCCAGTCAGACAAGTTCAAACATGAGATGCAAAGAGCTAAGCGCCGCTCATGGCGTGACTAAGGAATATACTCTCCAGACAAACCAGAGAATTGAATGGGCAATTAGATCGTTCTCCTCTACAGAGCACTCTGAGCACGATTATGCCGGTACTCAAGGAACTATTTACTAGTACTCTCATACGATTACGTATGCCACGAACTTGGAGAGAGGTCAAGGTGGTATTTATGCCCAAGGCTGCTAAAGCAAGTCATTCCACCGCAAAAGACTTCAGGCCAATCAGCTATACCTTCTTTATACTAAAAACTTTTGAGAGACTAGCCGACATTAACAGTTGCAGTAAGCTACGCCCGAGATCAACATGACTACACCGAAGGAAAAAGTTGTTGAGACGGCTCTGCACCATGTGGTTAGCTCAATCGAGAAATCGTTAAAAGATAAAGACTACACTTTAGGTGCTTTCTTAAACATTGAAGGAGCATTTAACAATGTCAGAACGGACGCGGTGTATAGAGCACTCACAAACCTCAATATCCTGATCAATTGGATTGTGGATCCTTGCGGAAAGACACATTATAATGGAGCACGAGGGTACGAAGTTGGAAGCATACTAGAGATACCCCTCAAGGCGGAGTAATCTCCCCACTACTAAAACTGGAAGGTGTGCTGAGGACCCTACCCATCTGGACCAAGAAATGTGAACTGGCGGTCAACGAAGCAGGGATTAAGAGATGTAGGAAGGCTAACATTAGATGGTCCTCCCAAGACTCTTATGTCGTTACAAGAAGTATATGGCCTTGTTTTAATAGTAAGACCGACAGAATTATGCAAAACGATAGGAAATCCCTTTCTACCCTGATAGGAGTCATCACGGATCATAACACTCTACATTCTGTGGTACATGAAAAAAACTAAGAAGGATGTGGTGATGAGGAAGTCAATGAGGATACAACTTTTTCTGTCACTGTCCATGTCTTATCCGCCTTATATTTAAGTTTCTATCGCGACACTTCTTCCGGTGACATAGAAGAATTATCCAGCAGACCACTCAGTGACATTTTGACCTACATCAAATGAACTAGATGGTTTGCTAGTTCATAGGAACCATATTTGTAGAACTAGGGTTAACCAATGGGCAAGGGACATCTCTCCTCTATGGGAATTACAATGGGTCTGGATTGACCTGAGTCTGGCGTTGTGGATTCTTCCACTCGCCTACCCACGTACCTAACTTAACTTAACTCAAATTGATTAACTAGAAATGTATAGGCATATACATACATATGTGGTTGATGTGCACAACTGATCTATGCAGAGGTTGATGCACTGTCGATGCAGATGCCCTTTTCTATTTAGATCCAGGAAGAGAATACTAAGAGAACATCTCCAACATAACTCAAGCAAAAACGCCTACAAGATAGTTATGGACAAACTTAAAACTGGCGCGTAAGAGTGCACCGACATGACCCATCACGATGAATACCATAGCCCGTGGTCTACGATATTCCAAAGGAATCTAGTTTGCATCTTTCCCGCATAATAACAAATGATACGAAAACAGTACCACCCGTCACAACTGGAATGGAATGAAACAAATGTTTTTGTATTAATAGGCGTTTTCCTTTTTTAGTTCAGAACAGAGCTCTGAACAGAGCCTGAACATGTCGAGCGCGCTCTGAACGGAGCACGCTCTGAACGGAGCACGCTCTAAACGCTCTGATATATTTAAGAAATACGATTGAGCAGTACCTGTCATATGACTGCAAAATTAATCGACCATTTATGCTTTTTGTCTTCTTAAACACTAAAATAGCGTTTATACGCAAATAAAGTTTTCATTTAATTATTAACTACTAATAATTAATTAAAAACAAAGCCTCGAACTCCATTTCAATTGTTTTCGATTTCGTGTTCTCATTGCTGTCAAACGTCAAATTCACTGTGCTTGGGTTTTGCTCAGGAGGCTCAATCAATTCATGCTGAGCTGACGCTCTGAGCACGCTCTAAACGAAAAAAGAAACACGAATCGAGTGCTCTAAGCGCTCTGAACTAAAAAAGAAACACAAACATTTTTTTTGACAACTCAGGCTCTGCTCTGAACTAAAAAAGAAAAACGACTAATATGTCGATGGAGCAATTCCCATGAACGCGATGTGCAGCAGCCAAACACAAGAAATTCGCATGCCAATTCGACGTAGTTTTCGACGGTACAGTGGAACTCATTCACATTACCGACACAGGAACTGTTCACTTCGCGGATTTGGCGATACCGAAATAATTGTTTCAGTGAACAATTTCCCCGGCAGGTTACACGGTAGCGGTCAACAGTTTATTACTAGTTATTTGCACAAATGTTTGCTGATTTAAGGAGATACTGGTAGGAAGACGAGTGGTTTAATTTTACGATCCTTTTTAAATGTGGCGCTGGTTCAAATAAGATGAAGCAATCGCTGATGCTATGTTTTGTCCCATGTTTCTAGAGTGAAAAGCCGCGGTGTTTCAGGTATAAAACTGTCCTGGTAATTTTCTACCAATTTCGGATGTGACAGAGTACTCGATGTTAAAAGAGTAGGTCTTGAGAAGCAAGACTATAATTATTATCAGTGTTAATGGGTATTAAAAAAAGAAAGCAAATGCAAATGTAACCTTAAGTAGACAGTTAGACCCCACATAAGAGGTATTCAAAAAGGTTCAATTAAAAAACATCAAAAATTCAAATTTACAATTGTTTTCGTTATTTTTTTTTTGTTTGCTTTTTAAATTAAGCATCTTAGTGTATAGTGAATTTTTTTTAAATTACATACTTATTTATCTAAACTTTTACACTGAAATAATGCAACACAACAATTTATGCACGCAAAAGCGAAAATATACGTGACTAAACGATTGTCCTCATTTTCCCACAGTTTCCTTATAAAGATTTTTATTTTTTCTACTTACACTTAATATTTATTTATTTATTTTTTTTTGTGGAAATAATAATTAGATATTGAAAATGTGATTTGCTAAAATACGCGATGAACACATGTCGAGTAGAGATTTACATTTTTTTTGTTAACACTTTTTTTTTTATTGTTTTTGTGTTTTTTTTTTTTTTATTTAGTGTAATTCGACGATACTTAGGCGAAATTAAAGTTTTTTTTTTGAAAACACTTATAAATAATTTTTTTTTTTTTGTAAAATTTTTAATGAATATTATACTATACAAGCGCAGGGGTTCTTATCACATATCATGTTTAAGTTTCTATTGCTTATTCTACATTTATTTACAGAGTTTATATTTTTGTTAATATTTTATATTCGGATATTTATTTAAGTTTTCGTGCGGTGCGCTATTCATTGTTTTTTGTTTAAGATATATTTAAAAGGACTTACTATTTACACTAAGAGTTGTTCAAAAGTGCACGGGATTCTATGTAAGATAATTTATTTAAGACTTAAAAAAAATTTCTAAGAACTTACGTAGTAGGTGCACTTAAAGTTAATATTTATCGTTATATATTGCAAAAGTTTTATTTATTAATGCGATATTGGGCAACGCTCCAATGGTATGTAGTTGTTTTTTTTATTATTTCTTAAAGGGCCCTAGGTTTTTTTTTTATTAAATTCGGGTAACAGTTGTTTACTTGTTTTGCGATGTTTGTTTTAACTTTTTACCTTTCTTATAACATTGGTCAAATACATATTTCCTTTGTAGTATGCTGTATGAGATTAGGTCCCGAAAAATTGGCCTAGAATCGATTTTACTTCTTTTGTCGTCTTACGTTGGGCGCCAGTTTATGCCTTGTATTGTTCAGTGTATCCATGTCTGCTACATAGTAGTGCCACCTTCATGTTTTTTCATCGAGTACTGAAGTGTTCAGTCCAACGTTGGGCGCCATTTAGTGTTTAATCACTATTTACATCATCGGCAGTAATGATACCACGTTCTCTGCTCTTCCAGTTGCCTGGATTGAGTGCGGCAGTAGTTGACAAACTGTACGATCCACTGGGAAGTCTTTTCTGTCGACAAAGTGCTACCTTCGTCCGACTTGGTGACGGTGGCTGTAGCAGAGGAGATGTAGCTTGTGGTGAATCTAAGTCATCGGTATTTTCTTCGGCACAACTATCTGATGGTGAAACGAGGCGTTCACGAGTTTTGATTGACTTCTCTAAGCGCCTTAAGAATCTGCCAAAGGACTTTAAATGAATTCAAAATGTTTGCGAACTACCCCTGACTTACCTAATTTGATTTCCTATTGCGCGCAGGCGATTAATTTTACATCGTGGCCGTGATTGATCTTCGGCGACAATGCTTGGGGATATTCGACGGAGAAGTGCCTGTAAAGTGGTTTTCAAGAAGGATTTGAAAGATAACAAAGTAAGGAACTTACATCAGCTGCTTCCTCCTCGCTATTGCTTTCTTGTTTTCTTACTCTTTTCTCCCTATTTGGTGAGTTCAGTCCTGTAAAAGGTAGACGATTTTATTTTTTTGTAAGGATCTTTTAGATCACAAGTTTAACTTACTTCTAGGCATCGATCGTACAGTAAGATCCTTAGTGGATGTCAAACTCTCTGAGGAGCTACTGCTACTAGCTACGGGATGCCTGTTAATTGGTCGTCTTTTCGGACTCTTTCTTGTTGTCACTGCATTCGCGGGACACGAGTGATGATGTGACCGACAATGCTTAGAGCAAACATGTCCACTTGTTGTGGGTGTGTTCGAATCCTTAACGGGAACATCTAGTTGATTTTTCGTTGGCGATTGGGTTGCACCCGTCTTGGATAGTTTTCTTTCTCGTTTCTTACTACTACTCCTTCGCTGATGAGTGTAGGAACTCGCCTTACCATCGGATGATGGAAAGTCGTATAAACCATCGGAATCAGTGAACGGCAACTGATCCTTGCGACCATAAAAATGTGGAGAAAACCTTCCCATTCCGGCACGCTCACTTAGGGGACTCTCCGATCTTGACGAAACTGGTGACAGACCCTTCTCAGCGCCATCTACCTGTATAACAATAGATGGCAGTTGAAGTTGTGCCATTTGAGCTACTGGAGCTGGAGGTGGCTCCTCGACTTCAATAAGAACCTGTTCTTCAATGAAAACTCCCAGTTCATGGCAGTTTCGACCGCCAATACCCCGATTATCGTCCATTTTCTCATCGACATGATCAGTTCCAATTCCTTCATCATTGGACTCAAGTAGAACATCATCCGACAGTGTCTCCGAATCGGACCGAGTTCGCAGTCTTTCAATATTCTCATCATTACCGGCTCCAGATTTTCCATTCGTGATATTCTCCTTGCAACTGGCTAAGGCGGCATTTTTTCTTCGACTTAGCAGACTGGCATGAAGCGACAGACTCTGGCCCGAATGCCCACTACCAGGCTCATCCATTTCATTGGGACACAAAGGATTACTAGATCCACAACGACTTGGTCCCGGGCTGGCCATACTAGAGTAGCCCGACGAACTGAGATTACTCTCTGATATTGTACGATCGGCTCGGCCGCACATGGTAAAAGGGCTGAGGTAGCACATGCCAACCGGATTGCCGGGCGCCAAAAGTGAACCAGAGCCACTAACCTTAGGCGCTGGCGACAGCGGTTCAGTATCAGATTCCAGTTCACTCATATTCGAGGTCACCGTAATCATTGGCGGCACAAATGGTAAGTCAAGAGATGTAGGCTTCTCGAATTGTTTCAGCAATCTAGAACAAGAGTCAGAGCTTTGATTTGATCTAATCTACAAAACGGGCTAAGGACTAAGGACTACTAGTATGTATATAAGGCAACATTGAAGGCGGCACTAAGAGACTATCTACTACAGGCTACCACCTAAGGCCACATCGAAAGCAGGAACTATAGAAACACTGTTTTTGACAGAAAAACTAAAAAAAAAAAGAACGAAAAAGAAACATTTTGACAGTTGAAAGTTCGAAAATATCTAGAAAATAAAATGGCGGGCGGGAAATGTCACATGGGATTCGAGGGAGAAGTTTTGTTGCTTTTGCTTTTCTATATTGGTACCTTTTCTGCTGCTGTTTGTTGGGAAACATGAAGCTCGTCTCGCCGATGCTTGCGCGTTGGGGTGGCGGTGAACCGGGAAAGATAATCATGGGGAAACGGTTTTTTGTCGGACTCGGCTGTTCTACGGTTAGTGTTGGGATAACCAAATCCCTTGGTCTTGGCGTCTTCTCCTCGGGCGTTGGCGGTTCTATATCGATGATTATATTAGGCATCAGGAATGATGAAGACTTCTGCTGCTGTGGTGGTGGTGACGGCGACATCGACGATTGCGGCAGACGACATATATACATTTGATTGTGTACATCCGCCGTGGAAGTTATTGTAGTTTCCGTTGGTGTTGTAGATTCAGCTTCCGATTCACGACTCATGCGGCTCATGAATTTCTCGTTCTGGCCGAGGTCCAAGAATATACTTGCCTTGGGGGAAAGAATTTTAGAAAATAATAATGGAATATTGTGACCAAAACCGATTTCGTGTATGTGTTTGTGTGAATCTGGGGTTTGTGTGCTAACTAATGAAACACTTTTGGCAGGTGACAGTTGTTGTCGTTTAAAGCTTTTTGGAGAGATTATGCTTGTGGCTAATTCTAGATCGTAGAAATGTTACAAGGATATCAGCAAGGATGGGATTTTTTTATTTGTACTGAGCTAAGACGTTAATTTTCTTTTGATGTGATTCGCAGGTAATGGAAGGACATTTTAGCCAATAGAAAGACTAGTTGAATGAATTTTGTTATTTCGATAATTTTTAGGCTTTCACTGACCATAACACTGGTGCACCAAGTAGTCAATCAGTGCAATATCCGCGCTCGATTATTCCAAAGTCCAGGTCAATCTAAATTATTGGCATTAACAATCTTTGAGTATTCATTGTACTAAAAATGGATTTGATGGAGACAAAGCACATATGGGTCAATATTTAGAATGCTGAAGTTGTTAAATGAACTCTCCATTCATTGATTGAATCTAAGTATGATATGGTTTCCAAAGCGAGTGGATGCAATTTTGAAGAACGACATATACAGATGACGTACACAAATTGTTGACATTATACTTATCGGATTCTAGCTTCTCCAATGTTATCGTATCTCAAAGCGAATTGGGAAAGGTAAGGCAGAGATTCTTTTTAAATTAGTGCTAAATGAAAAAAACTATCGCCCTCGTTATAGAAAGAGTATAATTATATACATATGTATGTATATTTTACAAGCGCATACCGTGACTAGTCGATTCAGTTATGATAATGAGAAATGATAGTATTACGAGTGGATTTTTCTATTGTTGGCGTTTTCAAGAACTATTCTTGCTCTGTCACAACTCCTCCTGCTCTAATTAGGAAAATTGTACTTTTGAACAAAAGTACAGAACCATTAGAAACTAATGAATAGTCTTTCTAACAAGACGACACCTATCTGCGGTATTATCAGATTTAGCAACAAAGTAAATCTGCAAAGAAAGGTTAGAGTTCTGTAGAGGTGTCTGTGTTTTGAAGGGAAGCGACGAAGCTCAACCACAGTCAGAGTGCATCACAAGGAAGTGTAGGAATAAGCCATGGACAATTTTGATTTTGATCCAAAGTGCAGTATAGCAAGAACCAGGCTTAATTGCTTCATTCTATACTGAATCGTAAAGATAGAACTAGACCGTTAAAACTTGTCTCCTGTCTAGAGAATCCTGAGAATAATCGTGGTGATGTAACCAACGTGTTCTTTTATGAATATCTGGCATAGCTGTGCTCATTCCTTAAATGGAAAAGATTGGTTTTCGTACTTTTGCTAAGAGCTACGAAGTACCATATTAGGTAGACTTTTGAAAACTGAGCTGCAAATTCTTTTTCGATATTTTGGAGTATTTGAAGAAGGAAATAGCAAAAGCAAGTAATGTATAAAGCATTTTCGGGCACGATTATTATAAGACAGTGCGGTTGATAAAAGTTGTAAGCTTAAAGGCAAGAGGTTCCAACATGATAGCCTAGCTTATGTATATTTAAATTTATGTGCATCGTCAAACAGAAACTAATTTAGTGCTAGATGGGACGGCTTACTGGCTGAAATATTCAAGCCAGGTGCAGATGACTTATTACTTTCCTCTTTAAAGTCTAATATGAGGGGCGACGAGAACTAACCCCCATTCGAGGAGCTTAGACGTGCAACATCAAGTGTGTTGCCGCATCAAAGTCGCCATCATGGCCTGGGCCTGGATTTATTATGCTGGTGAATGCAATCCCTTGGCAACTAAGTAAGTAGATTCCATCAACCACGCCAATTGCAGATGCATCCGTCTCCTTATTACCAAATTTTTACTGCCATATTATGTGAACAACTGAAACCATTCATCAACACCCTAATTAGCTCTTATCAGTATGGTTTTAGTAAATCCTGAATCAAGTAGTCCAAACTGATTCTGATAACCTTTTATCTAGTTTTAGCATCCCTTCTTAACTCATTTGTCACGTTTGCTGCTCTATTAAGGTCGTTAACCTCACCTTTGATATCAACAAAAGATTTAAACAAGGTGATAACGCCGGACTAACTAAGGAGGATTGTTGCAAACAAGGCTGTAAACTCTAAAAGGGGTCTCCAACTAAGCATAAAGCACTATTTTTGTATCTCAGTAGTTAGGTGGATACTAACCTACAAACCTACAGCTATGTTACAGTAATAAAAAATATCATGCAGATCTGGAGTTAACCAATTGACTTGTTATATACAGATTTCTGTATTTCAAGCAGTAGAGTTTGTCTTACTGAATAACCATTTTACATTTGTTGCTGTAGGACTCTTGCTTTCAGACTCAGTGGATAGTCAGACTACTGTGCCAGAGTTCGCTGCAAGTCCTTCTAGATCTTTCACCCCTTCACCTCCTATGGAACAAGAAAACCACATATCTTTCTTCACCCTTAAGAGGCTCTACTTCTATCCTGGGAGTAGAGGTTTTTGCTATCGAGCTCTGTGCTACTGAGCACATCAGTAGATCACGCATAAACATTTTATCAGATAGCCAAGCAGCTTCAAAAGCCCTCAGGTCCTTTGATTTTGAGTCTAAGCTGGTTTGGAATTGTCTTCAAACATTCCCAGGGCATAAAGGAACCTTAGGTAATGAAGTTGCTGACAAACTTGTCATATTCGATGTCCAATCTCTATTTATTAGCTCCGAACCCATCTACGGTCTGCCTGTTAGCCAGATAATCATAGAGCTAAATTAGTGGGAACAAAAAGAAAAGCTCTTTTAGTGGACACTGTCATTACCGTTATCCATCACGTCAATTGTCTTTTAAAAAAAAAAACGGCTAATAAAGTGCAAAAGAAAGGACTTAAGATACTGGTGATGGTAATGGTCCAAGGTTTATTACCAAACATTTACTAAGACGAAGGAAGGGGAGACTTGGAGCAGTTGGAGCCGTCAAACCGTCACTGATGTCTTGCAATTTAACAGATGCTCAAAAAACTTCGTCAATTGAAGAGCACGTGGTAGTCTCAAACTTTGCGTATACTTAGACTTTAACCGTCTTAAACGATTTCAGTTAAGTTTTAGCAGCAATCCGCGAGTTTTACTTATCATTTATGAGCTCCAACCGACCACCAAGAACAAAACAAAGAATTTTGAGGTTAAATTCTCGCGAATGTTTTGGTTGCGCGAATGTGGATTGCGTTCTACGTATGTGGAACTTGAAATCGCGAAATCAGCGAATTGTTAATTTCTTCACAAAAACTAATTGAAATTAATTTTTTTTTTATATATATATATCAATCAACAGAGAAATTAAGTCCTGTTCTTTTGGATAAGTAAAATTACCAATACAGTGCTTATGTATGGGCTAACAACAGTTTGTTCACAATTCGGGCATTCACAGGCCGATGAGCTATGAATGGACCTTAAAAAATTCCGTCAAACTCTGCCTAGTTAATTTACGAAAACTTTTCGTCGATTCCAAACATTATTTCTAAAGCCCATGATAATACACATGTTTCAGTTTTGAAAACCTAGGAATGTTGTCCTTACGTTTATAACTCGCCGCCAATTTTTAATATTTAAACAGAAAGATCAAAGTCAGTGTGTAGTCCTTAATAAATAGTCTTTAGGTGTTTATAATATTTGTTATTAACATAAATTTTAGCTTAAAAAATTATCAAAAATTCTTCTCTGTTTCGAAATGGTTGTCCAAGCTGTCAAATAATATTTTTTGATAAAATTTTTATTTTACGTTAGCCAATTGAAGCAAATATAAAATTTAAAAAAAGTGTATATTAACAAAAAAAAAAAATAAATATATTTAGCAGCTTACAATAACAATTACCATTACATACAATAATGAATTAATAATTATATATGTAAATACTTTATCAAGCTTACTCATAAAAGAAAAAGAAAAAGAAAAAGACACACTCATGTTGATGATAGTTACCGAAATTTGATTATCACTGCTCCGATCGTCGTCATCACTGAAACTAACCGATAGCTGATCATCCTGGAATATTGGACTGTTCGATCGCTGCGGTCTTGGCATTATGGGTGTTAATGCCGGCGATGGTATCGGTGTTGGCATCTCACGAATCGGCGATAGGCACTTATTGATTCCATTGCTAGGTATCTCCAGCAGAATAGTCGGTGGGTGAAGTAGATTCGAATTCGTCGCATTACTCTTGTGTGCATTCAGTGCATCGAGAACAGGTACTTCGATAGTGGTTTGCCGGTAGAATACTGGTGAGTCTGGTGCACCACTAGAGAAACTAACCGGGGTGTGCATTGAAGATGTAGACGATTCATCGTCAGCGGCCACATCATCTTGGGGACTAGAAGCAGTCGGAGTAGTTGATGGTGATACGAACATCGATGAATTGGATGGTATTGTTGCGGTGTTTGTGTTTGAGGCAGTTGTCGTTGTTGAGGCGAAATTTCGAAACATTGCCAGTATCGAGTCAGCACTGGACACTTTGGGCCGCGTTCGATTTCGATTACTTTGTATCTGAATCGAACACATACCGAAATCGGTTAGTGCTAGATCTGAACTGGACAATGAATCGCTTCCCTGATTCGATGAAGTGCTGTGCGGTGAACGAATGTCATTTGTGCATGGTGATGGGGGCATGGAGTTAGCTCGGAATTGGATCTCCGTTGGAAGGCTTAGAGCACTTGAGTTCCGTGTTCCCTTTAATGGGTGTTTGTTTTGAGGACGACACAGACGCAGGACAAATGAGCAAGTGCAGCAGATATGAAAGAAAAACAGAGAAATGTTGAAAATGTATGAAAATTACACACAGAATCACATTAATAAGGAGGACTTTGCATTAAGTAAGTTTACTACAATAGGTATAAAAAAAAAACTGATTTCAAGTAACACTAAAAGATTTTAAGACAAAATAGTAGTGGAGAGATTACAACATATTTATTTCATACATACTTATAACTGGAAATAAGCCTAGAAGAGCCTATGTAGATAGCTTGTGAAGCCTAAGGCGTGTGTTTAGTACAGACTTGTTGTTCCAAATATCTGAATATTTTTTATTTCGGTTGCGCATTCCAACAGACCTGGACTCATGACAATGGAGATCTTTTCGATTAGATTGCAAGACAAGGTTCAGAGGACAGATTTCTCTATACCAGAACATATATTAGGTCTTACTGAGTACTCGGTCATAGCTTTTTACGAAAGTAATTGTATTTGGCATGACTCTTCACGTATCTATACAACACCTAATGTATGTTCCGAGGGGGTGTAAGAAATTCTTCGTACTAAGAAAACCTATTGACGTTCAAATGTGTCTTTAAAGTTGAGTAATTCTACAGTCCTTGAAGCTTCCTCGAAACATTTGCTTTGCCATTATTCTGGATTTGCAATCATTTTCTTGTATCATAAGAGGATGTCCCGGCAAACTCGTATCAGTAGGACATATTCATGTTCCAACATCTTTACATAAAACCTGGAGACGGACACAACATACACAAACCAATGATCATCTATTTATTTACTAGTATGGTGCCCAAAACTCTTCAAAGTGAAAGGCGGGAGAAAATGCGCAATGGCAGCTATAGGAACGATGCAAAAAGAAGATATATTAAGTGCTCGTAGGCCGCATAAGATACTGGATCTTAAGTCCGGTGACCTTACAGTTCATCTGAGAATACTAGAATACATTTAAAATGATCCAAGGCTCAAGAGATTTTGATTCTTCACAATTTGTTAAGTTGTTGTAAGAATGGGAAAATGAAGGTTTCATGAGATCACTTAATTCCCACATCTGGTATAGTAATTGAAAAATGGGAGGACTGTAGTATATGGTCCCAGTCACCAACATTACTATTTCACTAGAATGCCTGCGTAGAAGAATTAATGGAACCCTCGTTTATACGCATCTCCTCAGAGCAGCACTATTGGTCCTTAAATTCTACATGGTAGGCTGTAAACTTATTTTGGCTTTTCTGAATATCCTTGCAACCATGAACAGATTACCATCTTCTGGATTCTAGGTTATGCAGGTTTCGAGGAGAATTAACGGACAGACTACCTGTCGAGAAGAGATACTTGTCGCCCATTCATTGGTCCTGAACCCTGTTTTGGGGGTACAACTTAACAGTGCCCACTACAAGATGAGATGAGTACTGGGCCAACATTGAAGGCTGACTCGAAACTTAATTCAATGTCGACAAAGACTACTTAGAACCTTAACCTGCTACCTAACGAGATCCATTTAGACACTATCTGCACAAAATAAAATTGTAATATTGACTGACCTACGGAGAGTAAAACAAACATTGTGTATGTCCAGGAGCTGCAGCTTAACAGAAACTAAAGACCTGAAATATAAATCTATACCGAGGTTTGTCAAGACCCTCAATATACATAAGTAAGTTACAGGAACCAGATGTCAATTGTGTTACTAAAGCAAAATTCTAAATTAGCTGGATTCTTAGGAGTGTATTATTCTAGCGATGATGTAGAGGAGATGCTTAGATTGACAAGTGTGTTTGTGTTGATTCCCGGTCTTGACGAGGAACAAGGAATTCTCTTTGTTTACATGAAGCTGTAAAGCAAAAACATCAAAACACAAAAGTGGGCCAACATTAATAACCCAATAAAGGCGAATTGATCGTGTTAAGGTTAAATGACGCATAAAGAACTCTGTAAAGTTCATGATCATGATCGTGATCCGAGAGAAAAACTTAGGATCCAATAAAGAAATTGTTCACTACATCAAGGTCGTCCCAGCCTTTTTGCTTGCTTCTATGAAGAGAAGTCAGATATTACCGCATCCAGAACCTAACAGAGCAAACTACAAACTCTTTGAGCTGTATTGATCGCCACTATGTTATCTTTGTAGGGCATACGGATATCAACAAAAGAGATCTGTGTTCATAAATATATTTAAATAAAGAAAGTACAAGGGTTTGACTTCAACTTTCATGACAAAAAAACACGAGGGAAATGCTAGACATATGTAACCTTAAGTGACAGTGAATCGATTAATCGGATTCATGTAACTGGAAGGTCTAGGTTTGGAGGCGGACTTTCTCCAAAATATAGGGATCTGATGGAGAAGTTTATCAAAAGAACGAATTCCAATAGATCTACCAAACTAAGCAACAACGTAGTTAGTTGAGCAGCAGTTCGGCAATTGGGGTAAAAACTTTGGAGACGCTGATGAACATACTTTTTTTAGATTGTTTCACCCAGTCAATCCCAGCCTTCATGACAGTGAAACATCTAGGGTATCATCGATGTAAAGAAATCTCCTTTAACTCATTCAGATTTGACATCTATAAGAAGAAGAGTTTAAATAAATCTCTTGAGGATGTCTTAATCCTGGCTATATGTCAACAGAGTAGAATCCAATCCTTAGCGTTAAATAAAATAGCCATTTGTAGCCATCAAAGCTGCCATAAATAGGTGGCTGTAACGAGGATGTAACAAATATGAAATGGATATAACAGTATGTAAAGTTCCTAAATCAATATTATAATGGGGACTCAAAGAACCATCATTCCAAACGAGAGCTAGGTACTAACAGAAGAATGATTACGATTAATGTTTAGACTTATGTATAACAGTGTATAACAGTCTCAATGAACAGTTTTTCAAATTCGGAAAGACGATAGTCAGACACACTTCAGAGATAGAGTCAGAAGTGCACATTTTCCTTAACTTTCCAAATAAGCCATTTACATTTAGAGATATGTCTTATGAGTATAAGGATACTTTTGATAATTCAAAACTACTAAAAATCACTGAAAACGACTTTTGTACCCTTGCATTCCAAGACTTGGGTTTGCGAATAAGCTCCAACTCCAAGACTATTTGTTTTTTTTTAAACAATTTCAATAGTAGAATAGTAACAAAATCGGACATGGGATTGAGACGATTTTTGAATAAGTAAATGGTGCTCGCTATTCGAAATTCAATGAAATTTTGACTCTGGACTGTGATACATATGTGTAGTCCTTAGTAGATTCATACACTTTCTTCAATTTTGTCAAACAACATTAAAATGATTTCGAAATATTCTCAAAAAGGTACCATCAGTGACCTTAGTGTTTGTTAGATTTAAGCTGTATTTAATTTTAAATTCAAAATTTTTTCGAACCAAGCCCCGTTTAGTGCTTTTTAAGTTTGGAAAAACAATAAAATCAACTTACATGTCCCACATCCATTTCCGAACCCGAACTCATCTCAGCTGATACTTTATTCAACAACCTCGCAAAGGTGACTTTCTTCTCTAGCTTGGGATCATTAATAGCCCTTGCTACAGCCGCTGCTGCTGATGACGAAGCTACAGAACCTGAATTCTCCGAAAACGTTGTCTCTTTGTCACCACTTTCCGAATCTAATTGACTAGCAGCACGCAATCGATTCTCTGACATCTGTATCAGCTCGCCCAGACTGACTTTAGGTTTGGGAGGATTTGCCGCTGGCGACACAAGTTGCTGGAGAATTTGTTTCTTCTCGGCAGCATTCTTCTTCACCGGTGTTGAGTTGTTGCGTTTCTTCCGTGGCGAGGGCGAACCTAATCATAAGATCAAAAAAAAAAAAAGTAGAAAGACAAAACCAAAACACATTCCTTAGTTTTCCTTAGAACATACCTTCAATAAATGTTAACAATAAATTAAACAATTTAAACTACTAATAAGTAAGCACAGTTTTCCACTTTTTTTTTTTTTGTTTATACATGTTTCTTTTTTTAAGTAAAATAATTTTTAGTCAAGAAATCTAAGAAATTATCGTGAACTATGTACAAAGAGAAAAAACATTTACAACAAATGCTATAAGAAATTATGAAAATTTGAAATGAAATGAGAAGAGAATATATGGAATTAAATATATATTTTTGATTTATGCAACTAAATTACACTACAAATGAAAATAAATAAAACAAAGAAAAAAACCACAACTAATTTGTACGATAAAAACATTTATTGAAAAAAACATTTAGTGAAATTGCCCACCAGCAGCCACAAAGAAATTCATTTTTCAAGTCCTTAAAATAAAATAGTTTTAACAATTCATTTTGATTAATAGTATAAAGTGAGTATAATTGTAATTTTTATAAAAAAAAAAATTAGGATTTTTTTTTTTTTAATTTTGGAGGAGGGGCTTGTGACCTACTTTTACTTGGATTTGGTGCAAACATTGACACAGTGCGATTGTGCTTGGTAAAGGGTTTTTTTGTTTTTGTTTTTACGACATTGACATATATATTTGCTATACACAAGTGCTTGAATTTTAATGTATTTTTATTTTTAAATTTCTGTTATTTTCAATTTATGATCTAATATGTTGAAAATTTTAATAGTTTCGCTTGAAAATAATTTTTTTTGTTTATAGATTTATAGTTGATTGGGGCTCAATATATTCCATCGATTATATGCAGCTTCAAGACTCTTTGTAAAATTTCTCAAAATAATAGCGGAAGTCAACCCCTTACAATATTGCATTACTCTCCATTTAGAACAATGCCTAACTAAATCAAATCCTAAATCAAATCTTAGTCTACAAGTCATACATAGTCATACATAGTCTTGTCCAATTTTCGAACAAATTAAAACAAAAGCAAACCATTCTGTGAAATATAGACAGATTTTTTCAAAACCCTTTCAAAGCTTCAGACACGTCAGCGGCCCTGCTTCTTTGAACTCCATTTCAACAGGTGTGAAAGGGGCCCATGGCCTAACTTTTCCATGACCGTGAAAGAACTTTTCGTGTTATCTAGGAATCGAATCTCGAATTTCGCTGAGTAGCCCGATGCACTAACCACTAACCATTGCACAGAGCGAACCGCAACGACCTTAAGGAGAAAAAAAAAAAAATAAAAATAAAATTTGGGTATCTTCAACGGGTCCTGGATACATAGCTACTTATGTATCTGGTCCTGAACTACATTAAATCGAAAAGTAGATACTCTAGAACAGATAAGTATTAAGTTAACTTTGAGGCTTGAAATGTCACTGTCTCCTATAAAATTAGACTCATAGACTTAAGATTTGTTTGGACCCAACCTGTCTTAAAAATAACAAATACGTTCTTCTACCAACCTTGGTTGCCACAGATAATTAAACACCCTGTAACAGTAAAGATAATAATTTGCAAGGAGAAACAACTCTGCAGGTTTTTTGATACCCTTAAACAATTTACGAATTTTACACATTCGCAGTTGAATATTCGACTTGCCGGAAAAAAACACAGTCCTATCCGATGTTATCGATAGAGATCGAACGTGAAAGTTATCGGAATTTACTATATATAGAGGTTTTTATGTTTATAAGAGGTAATCCGATGTCTGTCAAAATTCTGACAGTTTCGCCAAAAGACTATGCTGTGAATTTTGGATTAAGTTTACTTCTTTGAATACGGCATTATACTTTAGGTCCTATGCAAGCCTGAGATTATTCTTAACTTAAGAAATATTAGATTAAGAAATATCCTGATCATACATACATACTACTAATGAATACAATAGAACAATTAAGAGGGAACATAGTTTAATTTTTGCAATTAATGTAACAAAGAAATATATTGTCCCTACTATGGTACACAACTTTATTTGTAGTTTGGTTGTAAATACAGAATTAGTATTGTCGATTTCAACTTCAAAACAACTAATTGTCCATCATCTGTCAATCCGAGACAACTGCATTTTTTTTTGGTTTTTTGAGTAGTTGTAGCACATTTTAGTTATGTTATGATAAGTACCTATTCACAGTTGTGTGAACTGTCAAAAGTATGATGACTTGAGAAATATACGGATTTAGTTACAACTTGATAACACCAAACTAATACCTCAAATTTTTAACACCTATTTGAATATCACCGAAACGGTGGATGCGCTAAATCTAAATTATCATCATTTCCGTTACACTTTTGATAACCCAAACAATAGGAGCTAGTTTCAAGACCGGTGGTATTGATCGATTGGTATTGATATTTGGGTTGAAACTTTGAGAAAATATATTTTATTTAGTTTTTTTGTATCTGGCAATTTTAGGGTTAGAACGATCGTGGTTACTTTTTGGATGCGCCCAACGTTAGCTCTGTTCCATTACTTTCTACTATTAAAAATCGTAAAATCACAAATTTCTAAGAGTTCGAGATAATGCTCTCAGTAAATGATCAATATTTCATAAAAGCTAGGGAACGCATCGAACAAAAAAAAAAAAAGCATTCTCATGCACTCGTACGAGGGTGAACAAAACATGAGAATGTTAAAAGGTCTGTTCGTGTACTTTCTGTACCACAATTCATAGAATGTAAAATTTAAAGAAGAGAAACATAAAATTACAAAAATGTAAACGAACGTGAATTTAACGAAATTTTCCCAATTTTTAAACGTTAAATGTAAAACGCAGTGGCGTAGCTAGATGGGAAATGCTTCCAGTCTTAAATCTTCTCGATGTCCTCTCAATGCCAAAGAATTTGTTTCAGGAGTAATTATAATATACATATGTATATCAAGTAACCTTTGAAGAACCATTCAATTAAAAATTTGTCCAGGAGAGGCAACTTTTTGTTAAATTTCACCTCTTTGCTGCCCCGGGGCACTACCCTTTTTGTCCCAAGTTAGCTACGCCACTGATCAAACGTATATAAATATACCATTCAACGTACAGCGATTTGACAGTTTTGGCAAATTTAATAAATCAGTGCAAGAACGCTGTCCTTTACGAAAAACTATAAAATTTTTGCGTATTCAAACACGATTTCGTGAATTTTCGTAGAAATTCGTCAAAATTCGTTATTTAAGTTCTGTACGCGAACAGACCTAAAGTCTTCCAAAGTCTTCAAAAATAATATATCTATGTATGTTTGCAAACTAATTTCAAATGAAATTCTGAATTAATTTGTTTGCTAGATGAAAAAGGAATAAAATGACAGTTGATTGTATAGCGCTTTTGACAGATCGCACACCAGTTAAGTGGGGTACACATTTGAACTGGGTACCAGTTTTGAACTGACAGTTTTGGTGGACTGTTTAGAAAAATGTTGGTGTGTAGTTTGGAATGATGCCGAGAATGATGGATCCTATTCACACAGGATTGACGGACTGTGTTTTTTTTTTACGTTTCCGTGTTCACATTGATAGTCCTTTATGAACACTTCCACAGACTTTTTTTGACATATTAATTGTAAGCGCCAATTAAACTGATTTGTTTTCCACAAGAAATTCTTTTCACAACAAAATTAATGCTTTTTACAGCAATTGAATTGGTTTGCTTCGCAAATTCTTAATTTTATTATATTTTTTCCACCCCTTCGTCGACTGGCAACGATTGACATTTCCAAGCGTCCAAAAAAATTCATTTTAGAAAATCTAAGAATCCATATTGCCGTAATATGTCATCCATCCGCTTTCTCACTTGCCTGTACACGTCAAAAAATCCAGTCTGTATGTCCTCTGTGAACAGGGTCATGGGTCTGCACTGAAGAGTGTAAAACTGGCAGTTGAAAATGTCTGTCCAAACTGACTGAAATTTGTAGGGAAAGTTTTGTCACAGAGTGAAAATGTTTTACTCTCTTTTACGATTTTTGTTTGTTAGGGAACGGAGTTGGACTATAATTTTTCGATTGGATTTTCAAGTACGGGGTCTGTTTAGTAGCATCTTCAAATATCTCAAAACTGCTTTAAATTTTTGTATTTCGTGTAATATTATTAAGATTACCGAATACTTTTTGAATTGTTTTCTGTTTACATCGAAATGTCAGAGCGTATTGTCAATTTCCGTACTTCAAGTTGGCTGCATTAGCTCAACTGAAAATGGTTGTGTTCCATGATTCCGAAAATTAGTTCGGTTGTGTGAAAGTTCAATTGTATGGAAGACAACACAACAAAATTGAGTTGTGATACATAATAGGGACATATATTATCTATAGAACTGTCTAATATACCCTGTATTTTGATGTACCTACTAATAGTTCAAAAATATCTACAATTGAAAACAAAAAGACTTCACAGACATTCATGAAGTTCCATTTAATTAATAACACGTTGCATAACCTACAAATCTATTTCCATACTGTAATCAACAATACCTTTTATAATGAGAGGGTTAGAAACAATGTACCACATAGACACAAGGCAATCCAATGAATATTAATTGATGTCTCGCGTGACGTCTACCTAGTGAATAAATCATGAAACACTTTCCGTAACTGGTTCTATCCATACTGCGCCGTGCCAGAACCGTTCACTCAACACAGAGTATCTAACAAACTTATTTACAAATAAAGTGTTGTAACTAATTTGGATGTCGCAATCCGTATGATAACGTAAAACGATTTCGAAGCCACTGCTTGTCGTCTGTATTACACTTTGTTTTCTGTTTTTGTTGTTTTTATTTGTTTATATAAAAATTCTTCAATCTACTTCAAAAAAAATCAACTGCAAGCTTCTACGATTCATAGAGGTACTCCACTCCTTTGTAACAAGCCTCAAAGCAAAGCAAAACTATAAAAAAAACAACAGGAAAAGCTCAGTGAAAGTATCTAGCTACGTCTAGGGTACTGAACAATAACTTTCTTATGTTTTTGTTTTTTTTTTTTTTTACTTATTGGCGATAGATCCAAGATAGCCGTTGCAAGTATTTCTATTGGATGAATGTTTTGAAGAAATTTTTTTTTGTTTGTTTTTATTTACACTTTAGTAGAAGTATCTACAGAGATTGTTGTTAATTTGAGGAATAAAAAAATAAAAACAAAAAAAGTATCTACAATTTAGGTTTTTTTTTTTTATCAAAACAAAATTAATTTTTTTTTTTTAATTTGTGTGTGAAGGAGGATTTTGTTGTGAAACCTTTGCCAAGCAACAAACTACATGTGCTGACCACGAGTTAAAAAATTTTTAGCAAAACTTAAGGGAAATCTGTTCAAAAAACCACACAATAGTGATAGAGAGTAGTAGTAGTGAGGGTTATAGGGATAGATTGCATTAAAAATGTTCAAAGTATCTACAAGGTATCTTTGTGTATCAAAAAAGGGATTCAAGGAAATGTCACAACGTATAGAGAGAGAGAGAGTGAAATGCACATTTATAGGTTTAGAGAGAGAGTAGAAAGAGAGGGAGATGTACGAGTAAGTATTTATATTTTTTTTTGTATTCCAATTGCAAACAATTTTTTTTTTTTTTTTTCAAAATTCAAAATCAAAAAAATTTCATTTTGTTTTTTTTTTTTCAATTTTTTTTTTTTTTTTTGAAATTCAATTTAGCCTAGTCTTACGTCGGGGAGGCGGTCGTAATAAATCATCTAGCGAAAAAGTACGGGCTGTCGCCCCTCCGGTCGGATTGGGGCTGCTGAGGCTCAAAAGAGACGGTTTTCTTATACCCAATCTGTTGAATATGGAACGTGGTGCCCCCGGTGCGATATTTGTTGTTGTCTGAGGTATGGCTGTTGTAAATTGCAATTGCTCACGAAGTGATGTGTGATGGTGATGTCCATGTACTGAACCAGGTGCTAGAGATATATAGACATAGTAGTAGTTACAAAAAAGGTAAGATGAATCATTGTTCAGAAAGAGAAAGAAAGAACGAGAGAGGGAGAGAGAAAGAAAGAAAGAGAAAGAAATAAGAGTAATAAGAGAAAAATGATATTTGAAGAAAAAAAAAAAAAAAAAAAATCAAAAACAGAATAAAAATATTAGTGTAAAAGAATTATTTAAAATTAGTTTGTTAAAAAAAATAAATAAAATAAAATTTAGCATATTATAATCTTTGTTTTGATAAGCATACGTCTATTGCGGTCGGCTTCTTCGGCCAGGAGTTTCTCGATCTTTTCAGGGAAATGACGTTTGGCACACCATACCAAGCCGATAACAGCAAGGACAACGAATACGGTGATGAGTCCCAGCCAGAATGGCTCTTGAAGCATTCGCTCGGATAATGGTTTGTAGGGGATGTGCATCATTCGACGTTCACAGCGATGGCCTTCCCACCATGCATGACAGCTGTCAATTACTGATTTTGCAATTGGTATTCTTTTGAAATGATCAGGAACTACTTACCGACAAAAGTAACCACCATTCTTTTCGAAGCAAGTTCCTCGTCCTTCACAGGGATTGTCAGCACACGGTCGCTGTTTTTGTTCGCACGTTTTTCCCTGATAACCCGGTTGACAGTGACACTACATAGTGATGTAAAGAATCATGATAGCAAATAGCTTTGAAGGTTTTTGAAGACCCTTTGCCTTACCTTGAAACTGGTAGCGGTTAACTCACACTTTCCAAATATACAGGGTTCCAATTCACAGGAGTTTAGTCCGCAAAATCTGTAAACACATGATAAACAATTTCACTCAAGAAGTGAAAAAGAATACACAAGAAAGAGTAAATAATGAGGCGCTAAGATGCTGCAGATCCACGAAAAAAATAATATTTGGTGCGACAGGTCTATGGGACCCAGGGCCTAGCTTTCACAATCATTCATTAGTTGGGCGTGTTATAATCATTAGACTGTTCAATGTTATTTTCCGAAGGGCAAATTAAGAAGCTTTTTCATGACAGTTATACTCTCGGATGTTTGTCAGACGCTCACGAGAGATGGGGCGTTGTCTGGGGATTGAACCTCGATAGTGTTGATATAAGGACGCTTTTCGTAACGCCAACGACAATAAATCAAACTTTGTCCAATGTTCAGAATGAAGTCTGGGGCAACAGGGCAACAGCAAATGAAAAATACGACGAAGTCATCTCTTAAATTGGGGTTCACTGGTGCATCCAATCGGGCAGCTACTGATCTTCCAAAGCGTGCTTTGAGACAGTAGTGAGACACTATGGATCGGATAAAGAACGATTCAACAGGACGATTTTTGGTTATTGTATCCGGACAAAGATTGGTTTTTGGAATGTCAGCACTTTTCTTGACTCAGACTGCGTTCTTCCTAGCGAAGATTATCGTGAATACTCCAGGTACTATCAACTGGAATGTGAATTCATTCAGTATAAACCTGACTTTGTGGGAGTGAGTGAGATTTGGTGGCTGGGGCCCAAAAAATTCCCCTCCGACTATAGTACCAGTGTTCTACTCTACTCCGGAAAGCATATCGGAATCCGTGAACATGTAATGGGTTTAATCCTGTCAAAAAAGATCAACGAGTGTCTAGTGTCTTGGGGAAATGATTCTTTTATATCCAATGTGGCGTGCTGCATAGATGTACCCTTTCGCCGATATACACCCTCATCTCTCAATGGGAACCGGAGAACTTCGATGAACTATGTATATGGACCTTCATGAATTGAATGATCACAAGTTAACACTGCATGACTACTAGTGGAGAGGGTTGTTGGCAGTGGATCGCATATACATTTTGAAAAGACGACACTTTCATTGGATATCATATGATACAATAAAATCCGCAAACCCAGGACGGAAGAATACCCAGACGATCGAGATACACATAGCACTGAACAGTCGAAGGTGTGTTACAACAGCTAGGAAGAAGTTGTATAGAGATGCGGTATATTTCTAGAAAACGCGCATAATGTTACTCTTGGGATACCGCCATAATGGCGATCATGGGTATGCCTCTCGGTACATGTAAATATTTGTCAAAGCTGAACGTTATTAGTAAGACATCTCATATTTCGAGACAGATCTGGACTAAGCTAGGTCATGAACGTAGTAGTAGATTAGTTACATAATAGGCTAGGCTTCTTAAGGGTTAGGCCTATTTTTAAATCACCTCTGCAGAAACTGTAGGTTCAAAGAGAAGAAGGAAACTATCTTCCTTTTTCTATACACTGAACTGGATTAAACAAGATTGTTCCTTCTAGGGGCTTTTCTGCTCGATTATCTCAGCTAATTGGCATCTCTAGACGTCATGAACATACTTGGTTCAACTAGTCATTGACTAGATAAAAATGAATACAGACCCATGGCATTCTAATGGTTCTCCTTTGATCTAAGTGTGTCTATATTCCCTTCTAGGCAGCATGATAGTGTTTCCCACTACTATTACTACTATTTTTAGGGACAAAAGCCAAACATATGCAAGTCCTAACGTCGCGACGTTACGTAAAATACAGCTCTGTGGCTGCTAAAAAAGATTTAATTGGTGCGGTTAGGAATACTATTAAAGTCACTGTGTACATAAATAAAAGCAGGATTAGACATAATTCTGAAAAAGTAGCTCTGTAGGGAGAGCTAAATACGGCAATTAACTTCTTAAAAAGCATTACAAAATTCCACCAGAAATTCTTGCGACGATTAAATACAACTACATAGTATATTATGTGTATGTAATCTCAACCCCAACTAGACTGACTTCATGGCATCAGTATATTTTTTTCTTGTGTTATCCTCTTATACACCTCAAAGCCATACCGAGAAGTTGGCATTAAATATTCTGCATTTCACTCGTCGGCAGTAGTGGTTGCCAACACCTCATCTACTTCTCATTCATTTCCAAATCCCACACAATAAACAACAAACACTCAGATTTACTTACCTCCCTGTGTAGTGTCCTTGGCATTGACAGTGGCTTGTTCCATTGTTGACAATACATTTTCCATTGAATTGGCAGGGATTTAGCTGACAAGACTCCACCGAACTGTCCCCGGATGCTAATTTCAACTTGTAGTTATTATCTGCAATATTATACACATCACATCAACCATGAATAATGTCCGAAAAATAATATATCACAGTCCTTGCGGGCAGACATCCTTTTTGGTCTTCGCCCATCACCCACACACACACACTGACACATTAATCCTCGATAAAGAGGGTTTAATCACAAACCAACCTCATGTGGTAAGTTTGTACATATTTCAAGACATAAACTACATACACAAAAAGGATGATCCATCCCGGTTAAATAGGACTTAATTAATTCATTACCTTGTTGAATCCTTACTGTTCCATTCAAATTGATATCTGATTTGGAGGTGGTCCTCTGTCGAATGTGTAACGTGTTCAGGTAGGATGTTATGTAGACCGGAGCTAATTGTGGCTCCAATGGGTAATCCTGTTGCTGTAACTGCTTGTTACCAAATTGTTCATCACTAAGTCGTGTTAGATTTTGGTACTTGCATAGCTGCCATTTTGTGCCATTATTATCGGCATAGTTGTCGAATATCTGTGGAGAGAACACGGTGAACACGAGGGTGGAAATAGTTTCAGTTGAGAAAACCACTGCTAGTGGTTTCCATTGAAATTGTAGTTCATACCTCAATTACATTATTGCCCGGGCAACCGTTGTCACCGAATTCAACACCATGCAATTCCAGGAGTATATTGTCACCGAATGGTGCTACCAGGTGCTGAGTAAAATCAACATTTTCCGGCGAACTGTGTGGGTAGTTTAGCTGATACAAATAACCGGTGAAGTTATTAGTTAGGTTTATCACACGATCCTGTTCCATTTGGCCAACTGAAATGGTGTCAAGGAGTGTCAATGTTATTGGGAGGAGTTCGTTGTGTATTTTTTTTTTTTAAATAGTAATGGAACTGTAGTAATAAAAACTGCGGTTTCCTGAATTTCAGTTGATGCAATAAACGAATTCATAGAAACCATTTTCTAATTTGTTTTGAGATGAGTTGAATTTAAATGGAATATGGGATTCATTTAGCTGCCTATTCCTGGAAATTGTCGCCTACGTTATGTGCCAGTAAATTTGAAAAGAATGCCTTCAACACGCCAGATTGGTCACTCGGCAAATTAGTCAGGCTTGACACGATTTTCCTAAAATATTGGGAGCGATGCTATGGTCGTCGAAAAAAAAAATCGTTAACATAATAAATGGAGTTTTTTGCTATAATTTTAAATTACGTAATGGATAAATTTGCATAGAATCAATTTGGAGACGATTCAGGGAAAAGCATTAATCGGCACGTTGGGCGCCAGTTTATTTTGTCTTGTCACGGTTTAGAGGATTCCAACAAATTTAACAGACAATCGTTGGAAAAGAGACTGAAAAGACGAATTCAATTAAGAGTTCTAGAAACTCTTCATCATGTACGAAGAAAACCAAGACTTCCGTCCACCCGACCAGAATGAAGTGAAGATAAAAATATCCAAACTCAAGTCCAACAAGGCTACTGGTCCGGATGGCCTACCAGCTGAGCTATTTAAGGCTCTAATTCATTTCCAAAATTTGGTCGGAGAAAAGTATGTCTGATGAATGGAACCTCAGCATTGATTCTCCGAGCCACAAGAAAGGAGACCCAACTATATAGGCATCAGTCTCCTTGCATACAAGATCCTCTCGGCCTATGTGAACGCCTGAAACCATTTGTCAACGAGCTGATTAGCCCCTATCAGTGCGGTTTTAGGCCCGGAAAGTCCGCAACCGACCAAATATTCAGGGGCAGATCCTAGAGAAAACCCAAGAAGCCCAAATCGATACTCACCTTTTTTTATCGATCTTAAGGTCGCATATGACAAGATTTATAGAGACGAGCTATACAAAGCCAGTTCTTATTCTTAACATTCCTGCCAAACTCGTCAGATTGTGCAGAATGACGATAGAGAAAGCTATCACTACTCGATGAAGGTCGGAAACAATCTCACCGAGACCTTTGATGTAAAAAAAAAGGATTCAGACAAGGCGCATGTGACAATTGAGAAAATTGTGCGAAACTTGCAATCCAACACTAGAGGCACAATTTTCCAAAAGTCAGTGTAATTACTTGAATACGCTAATGATATGACTAGGGAATATGCTAGTCCAAGGTGGTCTCCCTATCATGACCTTCATTCTCTTTGGATTGATGCTGTTCAAGGTAGATTCATTAAGAATGCTAGGCACGGCTAACCGAATGCAAAGTTGCTTTGACTGAAACAGATTAGCACTGAGATATTCCCGTCTCCCTAAGAATGTTCTAGATTTTTGAGAAATACTCGGATTTGTTTTAAATGAAAAATAAGTGAAAGACTCTTGTATTCTAAGCTATAGGTGAACTCTTTTAGTTACTAGTTTCAAATCTAAATGCCTACACATCTGCACATCTAACTATATCTACTCCTGGTTTTTTCCTCTAGGTTAATGAATTCCATTTGACTGCAGTGTCACCGTTGTATAAAACGTGTAGATACGACTAATGCAACATGTCTAGCACATGAGACTAAAGTTTGAAGGGCAGGCACCCTCCCAATAAAAATATCATTATTTGTAGCTTTCAGCTAGTGATAGCCGTGGTAGTCCTTACTTTACCTGTAAAAGGGTAACCCAGCAGGAAGTTCCATTATTAGTAAACAATTTCAATTTACCCCCGCAACAAGAATTTGCCGACATGAAAGAAATGCAAAGGTCACGTCATGTCATAGACAACATCACAGTCAGTCACGTAAAGTTAAGTTCACAATCAAAAATCATGGTCCTGTTACCCTAATCAATTCCTTCAGTCAATTTCGTATACATAACCAACAACCTTCCTAATTGGATATTCATCAATTCATTCCCATCACCTGGAAACAAAAGGTTAAAGTTTCCGCCTAATGAATCTAATGACTCAATTTACCTCATCCACACACTCCGGAGAGAAGTACCCACCTGTATGAAAAACAGCCTGAAATCCCCTTCCACGCGGCCGTTGTCCCGTTCGCAATTGCACTCGAATCTGTTCCCTCATACTCACGAATATCCCTTCGTTAACATGATTCTGCATGCGAAAGGGCCGAAAGTATCCACTGCCGATGTCCACCTCCAACAAACTATCGCTAATCAAATCGTATTCGACGAACTCCAGCCAGACGCGACGACCCATCGGCGCCTGGATGACATACGCGCAATTCAGATTGTTCAGTAAAAAGTGGGGATAATTTGGGCTAACGACGCTGCCCTCGCGCGATGTTAACGTTTGCATCGGACAGCCCGACATATCGATGGCCTTCCATACGGCCGCAAACCCTAACCCCGTCACTGAGTAGTCGCTGTGGAAATTGAGGACAACCTGATTGGAACTGGACACGAAATCGAATTTCGACATATTCGAGTCGTGGGACCCGCACCACCGGACGTACGGTAGGAACGATTGTGCATTGTCAGCGGGCGGAATGGACCGCAGAATGGTGCTACGTTTGCTTAAATGATGATGGTATTGCTGCTGCTGCTGCTGCTGCTGCTGCTGCTGGTGCTCCTGTCGCTGATGATGGTGCTGTTGTGGTAATTTATTTTCAATTTCCGGACGATTTTTTCGACGATGTCGTTTCGAATTTAGCTGCACTTTATTTGCGTGGTTTCCGTTCACCAGCGACAGCGATGGTGGCCGGAATTTTGTTTTGCTGCTACTGTCGTCGTTGAAGGTTCCGCTGTCATCTTGTTGCAATCTATTGTAGCGTATATCCGCTACTGACGCCACCGTATCTAGCCCAGTGCTCATTTGCATTTTAGGGGGTTCCATTAAATCCCCATCGGGTGTAGTGTCCTTTGGTTGTTGTCGCAAACTCCTTGTGCGCCTGATGTAGGGCGGGTGATTGCTTTCGTATTGAACTTCATTGAATTCACGTTCGTTAGCAAACATGGCCATCGGTATGGGATTTGTTCCTGGTTCAAGGGATATTTTCGATACGAGCTCGTAATTCTGAATGCTAATGAAGTCGTAGAGGCACTCATCCTGGGATTCCAGGTCGATCTTCTGAAACTGCACTATGATGCGAGTTCGATCGGGAGCCTTAATGTGAATCCAATAGTCAATGTTGTGCGGATAGGTATTAGGGTAGGCTATAGAGTCAATTAGAGGAGTTGAATGAAATTGAAATATGCACATTATGGGGGAGTCTGACTTACCAGGTGACATTAAGCGTCCCTCCTTACCAGTTACAGTCGAGTTATTTAAGGCATATTGACCGAAGGACTCTTTGGGCTTCTTGCAGACATAGCCGCCGACTTTACTGCACTTTTGTGACTGCCAGTAGAGGCCAGATGGCAGCATGGGAGTTGGTGACATTTTCCACTGCAGACCCAAGCAAGTGGCATCTCGGGGGATTTCATCGAACTGGCCCTGACCTGGTAGCCAGCCCTAAAAAAAAACAAATAACAAGAATTATGTGGAAAAGAACAACATGGTTCGGAACTTACTTGAAAATTCATTTTCGTATCATCGGTCCATTCGAATTGACCGCTCTTCTCGAGCTCAGCTCCCAGCCAGTAGATGAGTTGTGGTGAGTAATCGATGTGATTTCGAATGTTGGAGGTTATGAATCTAAGGAATATAAGTACTTTATGTGGTTTGTGTTACAGTGGAAGCCACAACACCTACCTATGCTCATCGGAGGATGAGACCGATGATAGTTTAGCACCCATTCCACGGCAGACCTGCTGCGCCGTCCACCAGTCGGCTTCTGGATATGAAACGAACAGGTAACAGGAGCCATTGTATGGTCGCAGTCTTTCATTGGTGCACTCCGAAGCACCTGAAATGGTATTACATGGATACGGTTTAAAATGCTTACCATGTCACAATGTGCTTTCGATCTTAAGGTCAAGGGCATGCTTATGCATCAAATTGCGCTTTTGATTGACATAAGAACGTCAGACTCAAATTAAGACCGAAAGTGCAGTGTATAGTGTTTGTAGATGTGCTTCCTGTCCTGACAGGTAAACATATTTTATTCTAAAAATATTCATTTATCCTACTAACACTACTTTACCCATGCAGATGCTTCTTTTAAGAATGCTATTAATTTTTTTTTGTTGTTGAAGCCTAACACCGAGATAAATTTTTGCGTTCTTAATAAACGGTCCGTGTGCTACTACAGTCTACTACTTTCTTTCAAAATAGCGCTAAATATAAAGGATAAAGCGAATCAAATTAAGATCGCCTAGAATGTTGCCAAGCTTTTCTTTTGTTGATACTAAGCTTGTAAAAGCAAAATTTAGCTTTTAAAAGGCTTTGTTTCCAATTAGTTTAAAGGTTTCTTGCTATGTATACAGGAAATTGGACAGTGATATGCAGAAAAGGCTTTCAGTAGGAAAATGGTGCCAACATACCTCTTAGCTCTGGATAAACAAAAGCTCGTCAGGCAATCTAGACCCTAGATGATGGAATGCGTAAAAAAAACCGCTGGGTTTGAAAATGATTTAATAAAATAGAATGCAAATGGCTTCATAAGATGACATATGTATATTCGTCCTTAATAAATGCCACTTGAATGTGACAAATGTAAAAGGTATACTGGTTCATCGTCGACTTGCAATGTGAAAACTTCTCATACCAGTAGCTTTACCAATCCACAAGAAAGGAGACGCCTACAGTAGCGCCAACTACAGAGGCATCAGTCTCTCCAAAATCGCATACAAGATCCTACTATCTGCAGAATTCAGCTGGCTGTCACCGACGCGTTCAATAGTATTGCAGCGGAGGCTGTCAAAATGGGTAAAGCGCTAAACGAGTGTAAAACCAAGTATATGCTGTCAACAAAAAAGACACACAACATCGTCGAATTATAGACAGAGGCCCAACAAATTTCAAAGACTGCAGAGAGTGATTGAGTGCGAAACTTTCCACTATACCATCACCTTTCGGAAAAGCCAATGAAGCACTCCCAAGAGTAGCGAGGGTTGAATACAGAGTCAAGCACGTATAGGGACGTCTCGTGACAGAAAGTTATCCTAAATTCTTACATGAAAAGCAACCAACTAGGTGCAGGTTTTAAATCCAGAACACACTGGTTCGCTGGCAAACATTGACATCGGTATGGGATTTGTACTGGGTTCAAGGAATATTTTCGATACGAGCTTGTATCGTAAAGGCACATGACACAAGAAGTTCATTCGATAAAGTAGTTCACTCCCTCAGTTTGGAAGAGGTAGCTCCTAGCTATTAAGAAGTTAAGGTGCAACAAATGATATGGGCTCGCTAGCGAAAGCATGTCTTATGATTGCAAGTCAACTCTTTATACTACAAGCCAACAACTGCAAACATATCTAGGAACATCTGTGTTTACAGTCGCGTATAACATCCTGTCCAACTTCTGCATCATATTTATCGACACGTTACAATGTGACATTCTCGCATTTCGAAAAGGGGATGCTCTGTCATACAATTTCTTCAATCGGAAGGAACCTTATTTCATAGGTCAATCGAGTTGCTGGGATATGCAGTCGATAACTAGCCGGGCTCGGTGGGGATAACCGAGCGAGCTGTTGTAGATGCGTTCATGGCCATTGAAACATAGGTAGGAAATTTTGATCAGGATAAAACCTAATATTTTCTGTCGACAACCAAACAGTTGTCTAACGTTTAGAAAGAAATGGTCCTTCAACTTTAAGTTAAATACCTTAGTTTCAGAGAAGTAGAGTTCACATACTTCGGAGAAAATTATTACTCTGTAATCGACACGTTAGTGAAGATCCGGCCAAATCCTTGTGATTCTTTACTATAAAAGAACTGAATCAAAGCAGTGGAAAGGGCGCAACGTCTTTGAAGAAGAGATTCTTTACGGGTCGCAGGCCGGATACGTAAGTAAATTTTCCATACTCATCTTCAGATAATGAAAGAATAAGAAGATTGTCTGCCACAATTGCACTTCACTCACAAATTTGTAGCTACACCGCAATAGTTGGAAACAGAACCAGCTACCATAATGTATAGAACGTAACATATGTATGTACGTAGATGGGAATTTAGTCCACATTTCGTGAGAAATAAGTTCACATTTTTGAGTAAAGTTATTTCTCAGTGACAGTGACAGCAATAATCCCACTGCTATATGTAAGAAATAACTACATTGTTATGCAAAATATTCCACTTTTCAATAGATGCTGCAGAAATATCTGCAGAGTCAAAAGAATATGCATGAATTCATGATTACCTCCTTCGTTCACCTTCCTGTAAAGAATGGTCCCAGTAATTTGGATAATTTGTGAAGGTGAAACCAGGAGCGAAATAACAGCGGGTAGTAACTCCACATTAGAAGAAAGGATTTATTTCCCTCAAGAGGTGGATTAAATTCTCATACTTATTTCCCTGCACTGGATCCAAAACAAATGAGAGAGTTGGGGCTGTCTGGCATTATAGCAAAATACTGCAAAATGCTGTACAAAAAACTGACTTAAAATGAGAGTAAGAGACACACTACAACCTTTATGCCAACCATCACAGTGTAATAACTTCTAGGACTAACTGGGAGTCAGATTCAAAGTCATTCATACTATGTAGATACTGCCGAGTTAAAAAGAACCCCAATGACTTATGACAATACAAAGTTATGCGCAAAGTCGAATCACAAACAGTAAGGGTGAGTTCCAAAATGTATCAGATGCGTCATAGATCCAAAATCATAAGTTCCAAAAGTCAAATGAGAAAGTTTTCACAAAGTTTCAAGTTTCTAAATTTATCCTAAACGTTATCGATGCGCATCAACTGAGCAAAGTATGCATCGATAATGTTTTCGATACCTTCATTTGACATCCAATCACTCATTTAAATTTATTTTTAATGCAAAGTTTGTCATTTTAATTTGGAAATTGCCTGCTTTGTATAAACTACGTTCCGAAACATCAAACTTGTGCAGTGTAAATTGTATACAAATTATCGAAGTTGCGTTGCAGATGCGCATCACAAGAATAGTACTACCGTATCGAAACTATTTTTTTTACTTTTTGGAACTCAACCTAACTGTCTCATTAGAACTCCTCATCACTACTTAGATAACTTATACCTCGACGCAGAGGACATACATACATATCCACCAGCTTTCCAAAAGTTACTTAGATTTATCACCGACTCAGCTACCATGTATGTTTTAGTCTTACATTCCTTTGCAGACATTTAAACATTTTTAAAGTCTTAAAAAAAAATTCATTTCTATATTATCATTCAAATTGTCTCCTTAACTCAAACCAGCGGAAAGGATAATCCCTTTAGGTTTTCCATGCGAATATTTTTAAGCTCACAACTGCTGCCTTCAGTACGAATCCATGATCGTAATAATAAAATTATCCAAACACAGGAAGAGTGGTGCTACAACTTTCCTAGCTACCAACTGTAGCATAATGAAATTAATCCCATTACTCCTATGGTGGTACATTTCAAAATGTTCAATGATTTATTCGTTGCACTTTAGAGAGCGAAAAATGTTGTACTCCGCCCAACAACATCGATATAGCTCCTTCTTGTTAAATTTTTCGAAGGTTCCCTCCATATCCCACACACCAATCCCGGAGAGGAGCGTGTGTGTTGACAAATATGCTGAGGCAGTCTGTAAAATTTCCTCCATAAAACGGGCTCCTCATCTGCAGGGAATATAAATAATTATGTGTACGTTACATCAGCACCAGAAGTAGTAGCTCTCACTCTACCTATTTGAAAACTGTTGAACACAGGAGTTTTGTCTACGACACCCTACCACACCAATCATTTTCTTGTGAAGCAGAATACCTAAAGTCTCCACCACTGCCTATTAAAGGGATAATTGAAATGAATGTGCTCCTTGCATGGCTAACGAACGTAATTTGCATGTATACAAGGATAATGTAGCACTTGTGGTTATTACAAAATTCCTCCCCCCGCCACCAACACCTCGACACAACACAACACAAATTGAAATGTATAGTGTCTTTGGGTTCGAACTTTAGAGTGCCTTATAGATTGCCAATTTCAATACCTGACCAATGAGAGTATCCTTGAATACTTGCTGAAAGTCCCCGTGTACACGGGTATAAATTATAAATTAACTCAAATGAAGGATAACGAGGGATACGGAAAAATAAATCAATAAATAGAAATAAAGCCAATGGCAAGGAGTTGCCATTTAAAAGGATTTCCTCAGAAACGTGTCATTAGAATTTGATTTGTTTTCAAAGGGATTTGAATACCACACGAATGCGGAATTATAGGCGGCTCCCTCTGGAATAGTCTGGTTTTGGGATTTAATTGACCGAATTGGATTTCAGTGTACTTGTGACCTTTTACATCCTTCTGGAGTAATCGCGGTTAATCATTTTGGAATACTTTAATAGTTTTGACTAGAGATTTGCTGACACCGGGGTGTCAAGTGGTGCGGAAGACGGTTTAGTGAAAGTTTTGGTTTTCGTATTCAAACTTTCGTAAGAATTTAATTTCCTGCTTTGCCATGATAGTAAATGATATGCCTCAGAGTATTCTGGGTGGGCGGATGCCCCAAGCAATTCAGGACTCTATGATGAAGAGTCATATATGTAAGTATATCTATTAAAAACATTTAAAAATATATAGAAAAGCTACAATCCGTTTGAAATGGATCGTTTGATACCCTATCCACCTTTCTATGCAGCCGTAATAAAGTGGGCGTGGCATACTACATTTTCTTGTGGAATTACAACGACAACTTCGAAAATCTGAGGATGTTACATGAAAAATTTCATCAAAATCGGTTTTTTAATGAAAACGCCCCCAAAAAGTGGGCGGGGCCAAAGATAATATATGGATTATAGACAATGTAAATATCTAAATAAATATTTGTCGATTTCATGTTTAATAGTGAAGTGAACCTCTTAGCTCAAAATTTAAGGCCCAAAAAGTAGTGACATACGAAGGAACAGACAGATGGACGGACGAGCGGACATCTTCCAAACTATGTATCAAACTTAATAATTGGAGGACAGCCAAGGTGTTTAGGGAAGATAACATCTCTAACGTATTTTAATTTAAAAACCAACAGCAGTTGTTGTGGAAGAAGCTTTAGCATGGTATTGTCGGCGTCTTTCGGAAGGTATTTCATGTCGTTTTGCATAGTGTAGTGTGAAATAAGCAACAGACAGATAGACGCGGTAGGATTTGAGATATACAAAAGTATTCGGTACTCCATTTGCTCGCTGAATATATTTTGGGATACCATGTAAAGCAGAAAGTCGAGATTCGACGAAATGGTAGTTCTGAGTGTTTCACAGATAGGCTGTGTTCCAAAATGTGAAAAAATAGTTTCGATGCGGTAGTACTATTCTTTTGATGCGCATCTGCAACGATACTTTAATAACTTGTATACATTTTACGCGGCACAAGTTTGATGTTTCGGAACGAAGTTTATACAAAGCTGGCAATTGTCAATATTCAAATGACAAACTTTGAATTAAAAATAAATTTAAATGTCAAATGAAAACACCGAAAAAATTGTCGATGCATAGTTTGCTCAGTTGATGCGCATCGTTAACGTTTAGGATACGTTTATAAACTTGCGACTTTGTCAAAACTTTTTCATTTGACTTTTGGAACTTATGACTTTGCATCTATGATGCATCTGATACATTTTGGAACTCACCCATACGCATGCAAGCTGATCCTTGTACTCTGCCTAGTACAGCCATCTATTACATAAATAATTGCAACCAGAAGGATTTCCCATCAGAAGATTATTATAATAGTTTTCTTGACATGGTCTATGGTTGGGCTTTCAATTTTCTGTTTAAAATGAAATTCTAATATTTGGCACTGAAATCGATGGTCTATTTGTATGGTATTTACTATACCAAAGGTGCATTACTCTCATTCGTTTCCATTTTCTCGTAGCACCCATATTCAGAGTGACAATACAAAGAATCTGTGAATGATGAAGAAAAACGAATTAATCGTTGGTTGTCTAGCCACAATTGGAGTGGATCTAAACGGATGACACTCTGCTGTGTATGTATCAGCCGCAAAGGCCAACAAGCAGTAGATTCAGAAACGCAACCTCATCAAAATGGTATACGAGATGGCCGAGGAACACAAGTCACCCTTGGAAAGATATCGATGGTACGAAAATGAATGCAATCAACCGGAAGGCAGGTCAGATCGAAAGCTATTAGTAAAAGTAAAAGGAACCTGGTTATAGGGAATTGTAGATGTATGTATTCAAGCAGCTTTTCAATGAGAAATCCTGCGGAGGGAATAATAGGGTTACATGAGAATCTAATTTCAATCAGTGAAGCAGTAGTTCACGCGCTAAAACATACCAGATGTCTATAGTACTTATTCCATATTCCCAATCAATGATCTATGTCTTGCACAAACTTCGAGCTCCCGAGATGTAGCTGATTTCGGAATACCGATAAAATTCATACACTTGTGTCCGGTAACACTGAAGAAGGTGGGCTTACATTGCATTATATTTGTCGAGGAGTCAACCACAGATGACATGCACTTAGACCTAATAGTCCTTTGTACGGTACTGTACATAGCCGTCCGAATGTCAATAGTATCATTAGTGCAAAGAGAAGGAGACTAGATAATCATTCCAACGTATATGAAACCAGAAAATTCTTAGATGAAATGTGAAGGAGTTTCATCCGTCTAAGTACAGGATTCCAGCTTCTCCTACCGATAAACCTGAAACTCGTAATTAGCCCCACTATGGTTCTCACGCCTGCCTATATTATTCCGTCTTTCGGCCTCTTCGAAGCTAAGCCTGCATAAGCTAAGTCCTTGTCAATGTACGCAGTGCTAAGGACATGTCAACTTAGTCATTGTACATTTGTGAAACGACTAGGTTTTGAGCGCTGAATACCTAAGCATCCAAGAATTCAAGCCAGCGTCACAGAGTTGCGCTAGTCGACATATATGTACATACATGTAGATCCCTACATATTCGCAAACAAGAGTACTTCAATGAACAACAGACAACCGCACAAATATCTCTATCTCAACATTACTTTCATTACATCACGAACAAACTCTGGAGTTCACTACCAGTAGAGACATAAAATCGCCATTATCCTTATAAAATCTTCACGAGGAAAACAATAAAAAAATGTTCGTCTCATCCAGTATGCAAGGGCGGCGAATGGAGGATCTAGTGTGTCGAAAATTAACAATTCTATACCTCAAGTCAGAACTATACGAGGTCTATTAAGTAAATTGAACATGGCAATATTCTTCCAGCATTTTCGACAACAGTGCCACCAAGAACTCCCATTTTTGAAGAAGTTGGCACAGCTATCAAAAAGTTGAAGATCGCCGGCTCTGATCGTCTACAACCGAAGTTTTTCAAACATAGTGTTGCCTTGAGCTCTACAAGGTAATGGCCGAATTCAGGATCCCGGAAAAACAGATGCAATTGGGAAACAATTCCAAACATGTACTCGAATTTCGGCAAGGAGATGCGCTATCTTGTGACTTCTTCAATCTTGAACTGGAACAGATCATTGGTCGCTCCCAGTGCGCCATTTTCGAGGCTTAAAAGCAATCGAAGAACAGGCGAAACGACTTGGCTTTGAAGTGAAGAGTACAAAACCAAGTACATGTTGTCAATAAACAACCTAGATTTAACCTATTTTTGATTTATGAAAACATAAAAATCATTGGAGTCATTGATCACGTTCCAAATTACAGGCCTACTTAAGGTAAGGCCTACCACATATATATGGACCGGCAAACAGACTGAAAAAGTAGATGACATTTCATGTGTTATACCTCGCATTCGTACTTCCAGCTTTTACTTTGGATAAAGAATTTTCTGATAAATTTATTTGCATGGAAAAGAAAATTTTAAAGCAGTCTTAAGTGTAAAAAATGGATAATATGGAAAATAAAGTTTATTTACTCTTTGAATGAATTTCGGGTACACATGATAGCTTGGACTCATATCCCGCAATCCACTTGGAATTTATTAATTTTATTTATCTTACATATTGCATTTAATTTTTATAAAACATAGCCGAAAAGTAAATAAAATACTAACCAATCAGCTGTTTTTGACATTTCTCAAACTGTCTTTAAATGTAGGGAGAATTTTCTAACCTACAAATTTGTGCTCATTAATGAGGACACTTGACCCTGTTCATATAGGAATGACGGGCATGATTTTTTTATCTTTACAGGTGAGGGGGAAGCGGAAAGGTGATAAGATTTTCTGAAATTTTCTGGATTCTTTTGACGTTTGGAAATGTCACTCGATAAAAGGGTGAAAAATATGTAAAAAATTTAAGAATTTGCGAAGAAGACAAAAGAAAGACATAAGGAAACCAATCCAATTGTTGTGAAAATAATTTATTGTTAAAAATCAAACCATAACTAATATGTCAAATTTAGTCTATGGAAGCGTTCAGACAGAACTACCAATCTGAAAAATCCAGTTTGTCAGTTCATGATTTGTTTCAACAGTGAAGTTGACTTAGTCAGAAGTAGTATAAAAAGTTCACCGCGGTGATGGCAAGGATATGAAAAGTAAATTGTCTACTTAATTGGAAAGTAGCTGAGCGTTTAAAAGAGATAATTCTTTCGCGAAGTTGAACGGAAAGAAGATTTCAAGTGAAAGACATATTATTTAGGTTTTTTTTTGACATTAGTACTTCTTGTTTGGAATCCAAAATGGCGTGATTGTCAAAAGGAACTTAACGAATACATGTAGATATGTGTATATGGAGGTATTGCCAAATTCTAAAGAAGGCCTTTCCGGATATAGTACGTGCAATTGAAGACTTTCATTTATGGGTCTTAAAACATCTTGGACCTTAAAAAATAAACTTATTCCTAACCGATCCTATTAAGTAGTGTGTATGATAAATCTTATGATATTGCCAGCGAATTTCATGACATTTGTCTTAGGCATATAAACATTGCAATTTTGTTGCAATAATTTAACATCAACTAACATTTATATTAACAAATAGCAAACATTCAAATAACAACATTAAAACGAATTAAAAACAAAAAAATTGTAAAAAAATAGAAAACATAAACAAGAAACAGAATAAAACGTCAATAAACAAGAGGAGACACAAACACAAAGTTTTTCTGAACTTACCACGTAGGTGACTTCCTATCGCAATATTCATACATATAATAATATAAAGCACAACATTAAATATTATTTAATGTCACTTCGATGACATGTACATAAATTGTGGTGTGTGGCTACGTTAGAACACAAGAGGAGCAGGGCTAGCGCCAAAGAGCGCCTTTTTTAATTTTTTTTTTCTCTGTTTTATTGTTTGCCGATTTTATGGAGCGAATGATATATAAATCCAATTTTCAAAATAAAAAAAAAAAAATAAATAAATACCCGTACCCGCACAATATGAAAAAAAAAATTCTTTATTGAAATTAATGTTGGAATTTTTTATTTTTTTTTACTTTTAGTGCGAATGTGTTACAAAAATTGTATATTACGTACTATATGGGGCAACACAAATGGCAAATGGCGTCGAGATCGTAAATCAAAATTAATTGAATGGAGTTTTTCGCATGAAAATATTTACGGATTTATCGGTAATGTGTGTGTGATTTTGCGAAAATGTACAGGACTGTGGTTTAAAAATCAAAAAAAAAAAAAAAACATTTATGATGTGAAAAGATGAGTCAATTGCATCGTTCTTTGAGAATGACTCTGTGGCAAGTAATGAGTTGAGGTCGTTTTCATTATATTTACGATAAAGCAATTGGTCCTACGATAAAAGCGATGGTAAGTGTGAATATTATGGTCTATGTATTTTTATGCCACTTGAGTTCGTAAAGTCCTGAAAAATGACCAAATAAAGAATGCGCCATGAAAATCTAATTAATAAGATTGTTTGTATTTTTATTTCCTCATTGTAAGGTCACAGCTGCGAAACTCACACTCTATAACCAGTCGACGAATACGATGCATTATTTATTCAATTTTAATTTTCTTGCTAACTTGAAGTTTATCAATAAGGACGTATGTAGTTACAGAAGAAAGTGCAATTTCCACAGTTAACTCCTTCGGAGACGTTCTATTTAATCCTCACCGCGTGAGGGTGAAGACAAATTATGGTGCTGACGTCTACCACCAGTAACAAGAAAACTTCTGAATTCTAATTTAGAACTCGTGAATAGGGAAACACAGTAATTTTTGCAAAGTCAATTAAGCACCATGTAATGGCTTTATTCCACTTGTATGAATTAATTGGTGTATTTCGAAAGAGTTGATTATTCAGTTGGAGGTACCTGTCTGCATTTACTAATCCAAGGATTGTGTTCATTCTGGGTTTACCCACTCTGTGAACAAAATGTTGATAGTCTTATCCAGACCATAATGAATTCTCATCTGATGCATTATAAAGTATTAGAACAAAACACGAAATTGTTAAGAATCAAGCAGGAATAGGTTCCTTCCATTTATGTTACAAATATTTCTATTTGTATTTGTACAGTCCTTCTTCTTAGATGGTGCTATACTTCGGGGTGAACCTGGGCCTTCAACAACAAGCCGCTGCAGTTAGCCCGGTCTTTAGCTAACTGCATCGAGTTGCGCAGTCCAAGTCGGTTGAGGTTTCCTGCTACTTAAGAGCACTACCTAAGGCTAGGTCTTCCTTTACTTCGTTGTCCCGCGGGGGTTGGATTCGAGGATTCTATGGGCCGGAGCATTTATGTTCATCCGCTCTACATGTCCTAGCCATCGTAGACGACTTATGCGTAATTTTAGGTCGATGTCACTGTACAGCTCATATAGTTGAAGAGGTTGGCTTAGCTATCAGCTGAAGAACAACAAGGCCGCCGGCTTTGATGGTTTACCAGCAGAGCTTTTCAAACATGATGGTGATGCTTTGGTGGGGTGCATACACCAACTTATTAACCAAGTATGGGTGGATGAAGCCATGCTCGATGACTGGACTATCAGCTCTATATGGCCGATCTTCAAGAAAGGCGAACCTATGTTTTGTAAGTACTACCGAGGCATATCTCTGCTTAATGTAGCATATACGATCCTATCTAACGTACTGTGTGAGTGTCTAAAGCCTTTCAGCAGCACACTAATCGGCACGTACTGGTGAGGCTTTCGGCCCGGCAGATCGACGATCAACCAAATTTTCACACCAAGGAAGGTCTTGGAAAAGACCAACGAATTTCAAGTCGAGACCCACCATCTCTTCATCGACTTCAAAGCCGCATATGATAACATTCATCGTCGTCTTGAGCTCTACAAGGTAATGGACGAATTCGAGATCCCGGCTAAACTGATCCATCTGTGCCCCATGATGCTGGAAAATACGCGGTGCAACATGGTATTCGAAAACAGTTCCTTCGAACTATTCCAAACATGTACCAGATTTCGGCAAGGGTACACTATCATGTGATTTCTTCAATCTCGTGCTGGAACAGATAGGGTGCAGGGTAGGTGTGAACACGGACAGCGGTATCTTTAACAAATCGACATCGACATCATCGGTCGCTCCTAGTACGCCGTCTTAGAGGCTTTTGCGGTAATTGAAGAACATGCGAAAAGAGTTGACCTCGAAGTGAATGAAGACTACATGATGTCAACAAACGAAGAAGGTCCCGTATGCGAGGACGGCGAATGAAGGAGAAGATACAAAGGCGAATTCTATGAGCTGCACCACGATGTGGATGTAGTCCAGAAGGTCAAAACACGTCGACTACACTGGCTCGGTCATATCGAGCGAATGGACAATAATGCTCCAGCAAAGAAGATCTTCGAATCACAGTCCTCAGGTTCTACACAACAAGGAAGACCGAACCTCCGTTTTAAGGACCAAGCTACCGTGGATGACAGAGCGCTTGATCTAGACAACTGGAAGCAGTATACCCGAGATCGAAGAGAGTGGAAGGCTGCCATATCTCAGGCAGAGACTCTTCTTCACGGGTCGGGAGCCCATTAAGTAAGAAAGTTTTTGGGATCAGCAGTCTTACTTAAATTAAATCTGATGACTCATGATTAATTGAAAGTCATGAAAGTATGATCTTCAATGATCCGTGCGTATAAATCATTCAGTTTATAGCTTTTGATAAAACTGAAAAGTTCCTACTAGTGATCACTTCTAAGACTGGTTATTATAATCTTTGATCACTTGTGAAGGACGTAATTCAAAACATAATCGTTTGTTTTTGGAAACATTCTGTAGATTTTGAGATTTTTTCTTTGTGGAAAACTTCTTACAAAACTCTTGCTATTTGCAAGTTTTCTTGACTACAACTATTTACTACTCTCCTCAACAACTGATGTTGTTCATAAAAAAAATTTAGAAAAAGAAAAAGTGAAAAATAAAAGAAATATTTACACGATATACTCGTAAATGGAAATCATGCAGTGAACGATATGAATACAAAGTGCAATAAAATGTTTGGCAAAACTAAAAACTAAATAAATGTCTTTATGTACACATGAGCGTATCTTGAACGAAATCTAATAGGAACAAAAAAAAAACTACTTTCTTGCAACTTACTGTTCTCCATGAACGCCTTCGCCTTGTAGCCACCAAAATGATGTGAATAGTCGGAAACAAAGTGCAGTCCCAAATACGATCCACTCGATATGTGTCGAAGGATTTTCAATTTCGAGCTCCAATCGCCGCACAGACGTTTAGGCAGCGCTTCATTTTTTGTACCCTTTCCCGTCGGATAGTAGGGATTCCCTTTCGGATAGTCTGGAGTTTGTATTAAAAAATTCGCATGCGATTTGTACAGATTCGAAAAGATATTCAACAAATTCTGATAGTTAGTTTGAGCGATATTAAAATTGTTATAACTATTTGCGTTCACATAACTAGAGGTATAACTAAGGCTAGGGTTGTCATAAGAACTCCGCTTTTGAAAGTCTCGATTAGTGTTTGTGTTGAGGATACTACTGGCGAATGGAGTCGTTTTGAGTTTATTATGCCTGGAAGATTTCGTAAATTTCGGCTCGATATTGAGATTTCCCAAATGTTGGGTACCACCACTGGCAGTTGGTTCGGTTATTTCCAAATAATCGTATGTACAACTGTAAAGGATAACACACTCTGACGTATACGTAATATTTTTTTTTTTTAATATGGAAAACCTACCCTGGTTCATTTTCGATGACTAATTCCTCGAATTCCAATACAATTCGATAGCCACTCGGCGCTGTTATTGTGGTAAAACAATTTGCATTGTCTGGATACTGGCGAGGAAATGAGGGACTCCATACCGCTGCTCTGGGATGCTCCTTGGTCAATGACACAGTTTTATTGCAGTCATTTATCCAGTTCTTGCGAAAGGTTTCTACAATAGAACAAAGAAAATATTTTTATATAAAAACAATGAAACAAAGGATACACGCATCGCATACCATCACTCATTGGTCTCTCGCAGATGACAAAATTATTTGCGTTGCAGTCTCGATCGTTCCACATGAAATTGCTGGCCAAAGGACTGCGAGTTGATTGAATTCCCGGCGGGGTTCGAAAATATCGACGGAGTTCAATGCAATCCTGACTGCTGAGGCCATCGTCATTGGGTTGTTTGTTATAATGACCGTGTTGGGACCAGCCTGGAAACCAATCTGTTCAAGAATAACAAAGTCAGGCCATGGCCAAATGGATTGGATTAAGTGGGCTTTTGTGAGTTAATTACTTACTTGTATACTGAAATGGAAGTCCATCAGTCCATCGAAAATCGCCTTCGAAGTTTTTGTCTGAACCTCCTACCCAGTAGGCAAAGTGGTCATGGTATCCTGGGCTGTGGGGAAAATTCAAAAGAGTTGGGTTACATACATATGTATCATTGTGAGTGGGTTGTTTTGAGATTGCTCATGTGAAACACTTTAGGCATGGCTTTGTGTACTAGATACACACTTAGGCAATTGTTTTTTTTTTGTGGAAAGAGTTGCAATCCAGTTTATGGAGATATATGTATTTTTGAAATCCAAGAGAGATTATAGGACTACAAAGTAATACTGAAACAAGATTGCTTCCAATTTGATTAGATGTGATGACCTTTGGGGAAAGTAGTTTTATTACTGCAGCGATACAGATGCTGAACGATAAATTAGAATTACTTTGTTTTGGAAAGTAGAACGTACACAGTATGTTCTCATTTATTATAGAAAGTAGCATCGCCTTAGGCTGTATAAATATTAACAACTCAATGTGAAGAAATTTTGATTTAAGTGCATTTACCATTCATTTCAGGAGCATTTCATTTTTGAATTCATCCTCATAACCAAGATATTTAGATTAAGGAAGAGGTTTGACTGCAGCTACTGATTTTGGAACCATTTATGTCCAAAATCCTTTAACTGTAGCTAAAGTTAACCCAATTTTTGTCAAAAATTCAGAATAAGTCAAAGAAACTGAAGTAGGAAGAACTCCGGCAAAATGTCAACAACGCCCCCGGGGATTAGGCTATAAGTTAGTTATGCGTAAGCTGGGCACACAAGCAACAAGCTCAGTAATGACTCCAGAAAAGATGAGGCACATAGTGGACACATTGTTTCCGATACATCCTGTCAGACCCCCTGACACCACTTCGGACCAACGGGAAGACGTCCCTATGTTCACTGAAGAGGAGCTGATTTTGGCGTCAAGTACGCTGCAAAATAAGAAGGTACCCGGACTAGATGGCATACCAGCCGAAGCCCTGAAAATCATCGCAAGAACATGTCCTCAACTACTGCTGAGCATGTACAACAGCTGCCTAAGGGACGGGATTTTCCATAAGAAATGGAAGACGCAGCGCTTGGTTCTGATCAACAAAGGAAAAGGAGATCCGGAATCCCCAACAGCCTACAGACCACTGTGTATGTTGGACACAGCAGGCAAACTCCTGGAAAAGATGTTAAAGCCACGCCTCACAGCAGCAGTCCAGAGCGCAGGAGACCTGTCTGAAAGACAATACGGATTCAGGAAAGGCCGCTCTACAATAGGTGCAATCGAGGAAGTGATTAAGACAGTCCAAACCGCTCAACAGGGCAATCACTACTCGAGAAAAATAGTACTACTGGCAGCTCTAGACGTGAGAAATGCCTTTAACTCAGCCCGGTGGGAAGATATGCTAGGCTCTCTGGAAAATACTTTCAAGATCCCGCAATATCTCTTACGAATAATGAGGGACTACTTCGAGACCGGACACTGATATATGACACCACAGAGGGATCTCTAAGAAAAGTCATCACAGCAGGAGCAGCGCAGGGTTCAATTTTGGGACCTGACCTGTGGAACGTCTCCTACGATGAAATCCTTCGTCAGAAGATACATTCCTCGTAGGGTATGCAGACGACATCGGCGCGGTGATAACTGCAAAAACCACGGAGGATGCGGAGAGAAGACTTAACCAAGTCATGAGACGGGTGCTTACCTGGATGACAGACCACGGACTGAGTCTAGCAACGGAGAAGACGGAAATCGTGCTCCTGACCCGGAAGCGAATTCCAACACAATTAGAGTTTCATGTTGGGCCAGATATGATCACCAGTAAGGATGCAGTAAAATACCTGGGAATGACACTGGACTGCAAACTTACCTTCTGGCAGCAGATTAAGTCAGCATCCGATCGAGCCGCTAAGATCACAACGTCTCTTAGTAGGATCATGGCAAACGTAGGAGGGCCAACTATGAGTAAACGAAGACTCCTTATGTCGATCACGCACGCCATCCTCCTGTATGGCTGTGAGATCTGGGCCGACGCACTTAACAAGGAAAGATACAGAAAGCAGATGGCCGCAGTGCAAAGGCGCGGAGCCCTTCGTGTCGCAAGCTCCTACCGCACAGTGTCTGAACCAGCCGTCCTCGTAATAGCCGGAGTGACCCCCATTGATCTCCTGGCTGCGGAAAGGAAGTACGTACACGACAAGAAGACAGAAGTTGGGGCAGAAACGGCAACTGCAGAGGCGAAGGAGCTTACCAAACAAAAGTGGCAAAGCAGATGGGACGTTGAAACAAGAGGTAGATGGACCGCGAGGCTCATAAGGGTCGTGGCTACGTGGGCCGATCGAGAACACGGTGACGTGAACTACTTCATCACCCAGTTCCTAATTGGTCACGGTTACTTTAACCGATACCTCTACAAAATGGGAAAAGTGGAGAGCGCAGCCTGTCAATACGGCGACTGCCCGGAAGACGACGCTTACCATACCTTCTTCACCTGCAGTAGATGGATAGTAGAGAGGATCAGATTGAAGTCAGAGATAGGTATTTTTTCTCCAGACAACGCCGTAAGCAAGATGATCTCGAGTCCCGACTCATGGGAAAAAATATCTTCCTTTATCGAGACAGTATTGAGAACCAAGAAAAGGGAGGAACAGAGAAACAGAGAAACATAGACCAATAAAAGGCTGAAATAGAAAGCGGAGCCCATAGGCAAAGAAAGTGGCACCACCCTGAAGTAATGCCAGAAGCAGTTCCGGGGTGGATTTTATGCCTGTCGAGACCCAAAGGGAGGGGGGAGTTTAGTCAGTAGGTGTACTGTACGAGCACACAGTATGAGTCTGACACACCAAGAGTCAAAACCTCTTGACGGTGCATGATGCATTCTTCGCCTTCCCTAAAGGATAAAAAAAAAAAAAACAGTCGGGTGCAGGTGTATGAACGCGGATTCTGAGCCAGCCGTAGCGAATTCATATGCAGATTCGTTGCCTGTAATTCTTTGATGATCAAGTACCCAACCGATTTTCACCCTGTTATGGCTGGCAAGAGATTATAGTGTATCGTAGCTACATTTAAGTGATATTGGACGGCAGTGCTTTAAGTGCTGCTGGCTATCTGAAAAGATATACATCCTTACGCCCTTAATACGTTTACAAAGGTTTATCCTAGCATAAATCTCAATGGCATGGATATCAGCCTGGAAAACCGTGGGACAAATCGGAACTTTGGTGTTGGGTTCAAAAGACGCCAGCTCCAACTCCTCTTTCCATCTTCAAAACGTCTACGAACCAGACCAGACCTTTAGGGTCGAGTGCCGAAACGTCATTAGACAAGACACATACTGAATCAAAAAGAGAACAAAAAGTGTTGATTTCGGAAGTGAACATTGCCAATGACTACAGGATGACCATCGTAAAATGCAAACACTGCGAAGATCGATTACGGAAATAAGCTGCGTGTAGATTCGTAGGAAAGTACTCCTCGCAGCAAACACTTGGATCCATAAAGCGGCACCGAAATTCCATGTAAGAATGCCCCACTTCTGTCGGATCACGGAAAACTCAGAAAAATGGCGAAGGTGCTGACTCATTTCCGTACTCCGAGTTATTTCCGTACTCTGAATGTTGACTCCCACAACACAAGCATGAAAAATGCCAAAGGCTCTGTCGATGTCAATACGTCTACGTGCATTGACGGGTTGTGCATTTCATATTCTTCACACGAAATCGAACATGATGACACAATGTAACGGCTACATATAAGGGTGGTAAATGTTGTGTCTCGCAGAATAGAAAGGTATCAGAGGACGTACCAAAAATCCAACTTCAAAGCGGGGTATGACAAGGCGGGCTGTATACTCCCACCGCTATTATTCTAACTGATTGCTACAAAGTAGGTTACATATTAAAATGGAAACGAATATCTTATCTAAAACAATTGTATTCCACAGTCATATTATTATACTTTACACATACTTACTTCCACATATGAACACTTAAAAGAACCTCACCTATTAAAGAGCAAACTATCGATGATGCTCTGTTCCAGTTCGCTTCGTATCGATGCCAAATGTCCTCCCAGACTGGCACAATGTTTCTCTCCTTCATGCCAGGATTGCGATTCCTCAATGGCTGCTACACAAAATTGCTGCAACGCAATCCAACCGAAGGCACAATTCGCAACAATTTCCGGAATAGGTTTTGCCACGTAAGACAAATAAATTGACGGCAGTTGAGTAAGTTTCGAATCGTCCTCTGGTTCACTTGGAGTTACAAGAGGCGTAACTACACTCCCACTCGTTGTTTTCAGTCTTACCGGCCGGACAAGATGAATATTTAATATATTCCCAGTGGATTCCACAAAGAATCCGTTCACTTCACTCGAACTATTTACACAATGTGACCACTTGGCGAACTCGTTTTCGAAAATTTTTATCACAACACCATGGCATTCGGCTCGTCCACTGCCAATAGGACTCTCATCCGAGGCAAAGCCACTACTACTGCCATACGCATACTCGCGGGTACTTGTATCTAAAGGACCACCCGCCGCTGCTATCGCGACCCGATGATGCATCGTTCTATTAACGAGATCCTCGCTCGCACTTAAAGATAGATTAACAATATTGGTTTCGATACTTAAACCTAGACTCGTGTATATCGTAGTGGCGTCGTTCGCAAATGTTTGCGTCGTCGTCGTCGTCGTAGTGGAAGTGGGGGAAGAGGTGGTTATGGTGGCGGTAGCACTTCCTAGGCTAGGATTCGAATTTACTACATCGCTATCGTTATTTGTAACTAATTGCAACTGAATGCGATTGCCGTATGGCAGATGAATGCGAAAGTAACACTCGAGGGAGTCACGTCTCGTCGGGCGCACATAGAATTGGCCACTCTCGTTGCTCGACGACACGTTGTAACAGAAGTCAACTAATTTATAATTTAAGCTAAACATGGGGTTTTTGTAAATCTTAACACTAGTGTTTTGCAGCACGTCGAAATGGTACGTCCGCTCGTTGAGGCTGAGTTCTTCGAGCTTGCCGCACAGCTGTGAACGATCGATGAATTTTAAATAACCACCGCTGTTGCATGGCACATTGAGACGTGTCAGTTCGACGAGGATACCCGGTGGTAGCTGGCCCAGAGTGGCCACCTGAAAGGACGGAAAGTGCACCGTACAATCGGTGCTGTAGAGTGGTAGCGTTGTATAATCCAATGAACCTGATGTTGCCTTCAGGGTAAGTTGACAGTCTGGAATGAGGTGGTTAATCATGTGGTCGATGGGTGGCATGGGAAATTGAAAGAAGGATAATGAACGGAATTACCTTTTGCAATCTTAAATGAAATGGTTTTTTTGTGGACCACATCCAGTGGGGGAACACCTCGTGTGGTGTTGATGCTGATGTTGACCTCCTTGGTGGGACGAAAAAATATCCTGAAATAAGGGAAATGAGAAAAAAATAAAATTAATAATTAATGTCATCATGTTCATTTGCCAATAATTGGTTGGTTTTTTGTTATTTTCATGAATTTATGCAAAATATTAAAACTATAGATTCAGGTCACATTGAAACTGAAAACAGGAAAACTTAAAGTGCCTTAAGGATGGAAGAAAGATCTAGAGAAAGGACAACAGACATATGTCGTGTAAACAGAAAGAATTCAAAGTCGAAACCATTCTGAAGAGTCCACACCAAAGTTTTCAACAAATATGTGTATTAGAACGCGGTGTAGAAGAAGAATGGGCCTCGAATTGAACTCGGATTTGACAATGTCTAATCTGTATCTTTAATCTACGGCTGGTAGACTAGTATACGATAGCTCATAATCAACCAGGTCGTTAAAAAAGAATTTACCAAATGAACGTTGTCAGATCTTAGCTAAGGCCGTGCATAAAGGAGGTGCATTAGAGATTTCTTCTCGTTATTATCTGTCCAGCTACGTTGTGAGGTATACCTAGCTAGGATTCTTGCAATATCTGATCTTGATCTGCTTAGTAGCTCGTTTGTATTTAATTTATTATAGGCGAGTCATATATTTCTTGATATGATAGAGTTAGTAAGTCTAATCCATCCGAGGTTGGCCATCCGTAAAAAGTAATGGTATATATGAATGTATATGCCTTAACGACTCCTAAATGGACTTTCACTCTTTCCGATAGAGACCCGTTAAGGGCTGAACCTAGCTTAGAAAACTCGTCAGATCATTCGTTTCTCTCATAGTTACTGCATCCTGTGACCCAAATGATGGTCGTTATTGAATGAAAAGATAATAGAATGAGTTCTGGTAGAGAAAAGGATACCGACACATTCAGTTTATCTGAAAAATACATGCGCCGATTCCGCAGTCAATTTTTAAGCCGTTCGTATAAATTATAGTGTCGTAGTCCTTAATCACTCTCCCGTACTTCCATAGCTTTACTAAGAAGCGGTAAAGTTCAGTGAAAGGATTTTGTAGTCAATCGAAAACGCAATCAGTTCACCTATTTAGTATCGTCTTCAAGACTGTAATGCGGCCATACGACTTACCGGGCCAGAGCCTAGACCGCGTGAGCCATGCTGGAAATAGCAGTGTCTTTGATATTTAGATCAATGGTGTAGGATTATATAGTTAAGAGCATTTGTCGGTGAGGATCTGTTCTTTGGACTTTTTTGATTTGATCGATATTATATTTCCTGCTTACAGCTTACAGATCATAGCTCCATAAATAAGAAATGAAAGCACAACGGCTGTGTATATGTGTACATCTCTGGGATCATTTTTAGCAGAAGTGCCCACTTTTTACTGAATATAATATTGCAGGTCCCTGTGGATTTATACCTTTGAAGGAGGCATCCTGGTATTTGAATATAGGCGATTCATCTAAAATTTTGCGGACATGAATTTGAAGGATATAGTCAAAGTTTATAAAAAGAAAGAGGTTTGGCTAATTGGTCTAAAATCCTTCGTTGGTTCATGACCTAGTCGTCCCACTTTCGAAATGAAAACTACACGATTCTCCAGGATTAAGGAATATAATTTAAGTGTAAGCAGTTTCTAAGGATGGTTATTAGCCAAGAATAAGTACGAGTATGCCTTGAAGATTCTACAGCAGAATGGGAAGAATAATGTTGAGACCCTGGGATTTGTATGGGGAAAAGAAAAACTATCCCATAATATATTCTGCTCACGATTGGTACTATCTAGCTACACATGGCTGTCGCTGTAGTCTGGGAAGTGGGTGCTCATTCGGAGCTCCAAGGACGGCAGAAGCTGTCGAGTTTGCATCTGATTATTTCCGAAGAGACGGCTCTGTGTGTCCTTTGGACGGAATTTTATTGAGCCTGGAAGATTCCTTGAGTGTTGATAGGCTGACAGTATTCTATTCAAGCTAATTTTTGGCGTGTCTAATGAATTACTTATAGATTATTGAACAGTATTTGGAGGGCCAGTAGGTCTTCTATCTCTGTGCATTATATGAAATAACAGAAGGGGTGTTAGTTATTGGGATTAAACAATACTTCGCATAGTTTCTCGATGAAATGCTGGAATTCGGTTTAGTCAGCTCTAAAGAAGTAGGGAACTGCTACACACATAAGGAAACGATCAAAATGTACTTAAAACTTAAATGGCAGAACAGTGATAGTCGAACATATGTATGTGACATTGCACTCTTAGGTATAGCTATGTGAATCCTGCCTGAAATGCTAGAGACCAGCATTTAGAGGAATATTGCTGCTGCACTATGAAGACATCAACCACATATTGATATATGGACTCCAAAAAGAAGGAAAACTCACCGTGCATTCAATACAGCAAATTTGAGCCGTAACTATGAATGTCATTACTTACTTACTGACTTACGTAAGTAGCTGTAGCGCTACCCGGGGTGAACCTGGGCCTCCACTAACAAGCCTCTCCAGTTAACTTGGTTATTAGCTAACTGCCTCCATTTGCGCACTCCAAGTTTGTTGAGGCCCCCTTCTACTTGTCCGTGCCATCTAAGGCGAGATCTTCCTCTCCTGTGTTATCCCTCTGGATTAGACAAGAAGACTCTACAGGCCGGAGCATTCTGTGTTTTTTTTTTCTGCTGAGATGTTGAGTCGAGGTAGACAAGGTACCTCAAAGTTATAGCTGTCGATTTTGACGTTCTGTCCAATTCGTCGATGTTGTGTTTCCCTTCTGGTTAAGAGCATATACATGATTTTGCCTTCGTTTGCCGCTAAACCAATTTTGGTAGCTTCCGTTGGAATACTATCGAACGCTTCGGTGACAGCCCGCTGAATGTTGGTGTTGGTGTTGGCTTCTAAGTTTTGCACAATCCTTCCAAGTATGATGTTGAAAAATCACATGAAAACGCATCTCTTTGTTTAAATCCTTTTTTGACATCAATGGTCTCAGTGAGATCGTTATTGACCTTGATGGAGCACCGAGTGTTCTCCATCGTCATTCTGCACAATCTCACGAGTTTGGTAGGGACGCCAAAATTAGACATGGCTCCGTATAGCTCTCTATAGATGCTATCATATGCGACCTAGAAATCGGTGAGAAGATGGTGGGTATCGATTTGGAGTTCTTGAGGTGTTTCCAGGATCTGCCGAAGTGTGAAGATATGATCGACTGTGGACTTTTCTCGTCTGAAACCATACTAATAGGGCCAATCAGATTGTTGACAAATGGTTTCAGACGTTCACGCAATATGGCAGATAGGATCTTGTACGCGATGTTGAGGAGACTGATACCTCTTTAGTTGGCGTAATTAAGTGGGTCTCCTTTCTTGTGGATCAGGCAAACGATGCTGAGATTCCATTCATCACTCATCCGACTAAATTTTAAAAACGAGTTGGTGTATGCTCTCTACCAGGTCATTTCCAGCTGCTTTGAACAGCTCGATTGGTAAGCCGTCAGGTCCAGCAGACTTCTTGGATTTAAGCTTGGATATTGGATACTGCTATCCTCACTATGGGTCAGGTGGACGGAAGTTTTGGTTATCAGCATCTAGATGGAATGGTTCATTCTGCCTGACAGCGAAATGTTGGTCTCCGTCGATGTTATGCAGTCTACAGAAAAAGTTTTTCATATACTTAGCACCGACTGTGACTCAACTACGACCCTTCCATCTTTATCTCTAAAGGCTTCAGTACGGGTCTTGATGACTTGACACGTTCTTTTACCTACTGGTAAAACTTCCTTATATTATTCCTGGAGTATAATCTCTTAATATCTGCGACACGCTTATCGTGGACTTTTTTCTTCTTTTAGAGAAGCCGATGTTCTTTTCGTCTCTTCTGTTCGTATACCTCACGAGCACGAGCAGCCCTCCTCCTTCTTTGCTTCTTGTTTAGCTGCGTGTGCTTGCCACCATTTTTTGTGAAAACATGGGTTTCTTGTTGGTGGTCGGGCGAAACCCAGCACATAAGTTGTCGCGTTTCTGATGTTATGTTGGCAGCGTTGCCACTGGTTTTTGGCACTTGAAGCTGGCGGCATAGGAGTCGTATCGAGATTTCGGTATATGTACGCGTTCGGCGAAGATTCTTGGGATCTTTTGCGATTTCAACTTTTCGACTTTAAATCTTCCCACAGTAGTTCTTCTTTGCTGTGGCGCTTGGAATATCCGTATAGGTACCTTGGCTGCAACAAGGTAATGATCCGAGTCGATGTTGGCTGCTCGGACATCTAGAATACTGGAGACATGCCATCATTTTGGTTCACCATTTCATGATTCGTGTCAATCATGACTCAAACATCCTTAAAGCTAAACCATGACATCCCATAGTATCAGTGTCTAATTATATAGAACGTTAGTTATATGGCATAACTGCAACAAATTGAAAAATGTGCTGCGTGATTTAAGAAATCGCGAGACTTCTACTTACCTCGAGGGCTTGTCTGCTGAAAAGAGCTCAAACTATTCACTATGGAAAGCTTTGAAGTCCGTAAGGAAACCCGTAATGCACTCGCCACCAATAAGGAAAGTTAACGGCGAATGGGCAAAAGAAGACAAGGAGAAAGCGGAATTATTTGCCGAGCATTTAGAAGAAACGTTCAAGCCGTTCGATGGACAACCATTGATCGAAGACCCGAATGTTAACACGGCACCCGACAACTTTAAAGTAAAAACCGTATCCTTGTCCGAACTTCGAATGACAATAGGAAGGTTGAAAAATAACAAGGCTCCAGGATATGATTTAATCACTGGCGAAATTTTGAAGGAGCTACCAACAAAGGCGTTAGTTAAGCTGCTCTACATTATAAACGCTTCTTTGAGACTTTTATATGTTCCAAGGCAATGGAAAGTCGCCGAAGTCATTATGGTTCAGAAACCGGGGAAATGTGCAAACGATAAGAAATTATATAGACCCATTTCGCTTCTGCCGATAACATCTAAGGTCTTCGAGAAACTTTTGATTAAACGATTACAACCAGTAATTGAAGAAAGACACTTGATCCCGGATCATCAGTTCGGCTTTCGGGTCAAACATTCCACAATCGATCAGGTGTATCGTATAACGAATGAAATTGAAGAAGCTGTAGAAGCGAAAAAGATATGTTCTAGCGCTTTGCTCGACGTATCGCAAGCCTTCGATAAGGTATGGCACGAAGGTCTAAGGTATAAGCTAAGGCTAATTCTACCGAAAAAATTGTGTAGAATACTTACCTTGAAAACAGGCTCTTTCGTGTTAGACACGGGACCGTATACTCACAATTCAAGGAAATCCATGCCGGCGTTCCGCAAGGAAGCGTACTCGGTCCAATGCTGTTCCTGCTCTACACAAGAGATATGCCAAAAGATGAAGGGACCGTCGTAGCAACGTTCGCAGATGATACGGCAATCCTCGCAACGGACGAGTCAGTCGAAGCATCAACGGGTAAACTACAACGGGCTCTAAACAAAGTATGCGAATGGACAAAGACCTGGCGAATCGTCCTTAACGAGACCAAGTCAACGCATGTCAATTTTACGTACAAAAAGGTAAACCACTTACCTATTTCCATTAACTCGGTACAAATACCATACGCAAATGAGGCAAAATATCTAGGAATGACCCTAGACGCAAAACTTAAGTGGAAGTCACACGTTAAAAAAAAGCGCGACGAGCTAGAAATCAGACTAAGAGAAATGCATTGGCTACTCGGAAGATACTCGAAGCTAAGCGTATATAACAAACTGCTTCTGTATAAGCAAGTGCTAAAACCGACTTGGACATATGGAATACAACTTTGGGGTTGTACGAAACCAAGCAATATGGCTATATTGCAAACATTCCAAAACAAAGCCCTACGAGCAATCGTGAATGATCCATGGTATATAAGGAATAGTGATATTCACAGAGATCTAGGAATTGCTACTGTGAATGACGAAGTAATGAACTTTGCTCGCAAACTTCGTACTCGTCTTTATGCTCATTGCAATAATGAAATAATCCGTACTATGGACGTGACAAACATCGAGCGCCGACTACAAAGAACAAGACCATTCGATCTAGCGCCGTAAGGAAAAACCGCATCTAATGACGGTATTAGTAGGTGCCTTCGCCGGAAGGCTACCTACCAAACGAGATTAACACTACAGAAGCGTAAACTACTTGTTAAGGGAACTTAGTCGTAGTCATCAAACAATGAAGAAATGCGAGGATTGAAGCTGTACTACTATGAGCACGCGCGGCTCATAGTGCCTCTCTGAGGGGTGAGGTTTAGCCCGTAGGCATATACTGACTGACACTAATGACATTGACAGGTCAGCTATATGAATCGGGCATCACCAATGGTACGGACCATTGGTATCTTTTGAAGATTCCTCACCTCCAGGCGCAACCAAAAAAAAAAAAAAAAGTTATATGGCATGCTGTCTATACTCCGGTCGATAAGGTCGATCTCAACTATAAGTTTTAATTGTCATATGGCTTAAATATCTAAGATTTCAGATGACAATATGCTGTAGACTCCTTTCGATTAAAACGCTCAATAGTGTACTATTTACGGCTGTATTTGAGTAGTATCTTAGGTTAACTTGACCGAAAACTTGAATGTATTATCTAGAGCAGTAGTTACCTCCATCTTAGGATTGCAAAATTCTTTGTCAATGTTTCTCAATAATGCCTACATTACAATGGAACACAAGAATATTTTGATCTACCTCTAGATACAATACCTTTTCTCAAGAATGATATAAAAATTCATTGGACTTTCCACTTCCATATCTTAACGTAAGCTAAAGTGCAGCCATATCATATGAGAAACTAAATATTTATGGGCTTAACCCATGAGAAGGGTTTACCAAAAGGTGTAATAAATTTTTAAAAATAGATCAAATAAATTGTGTTAAAGGTATCCCATTAATTTTTATGAATATTTAAAGTACATCGGATGCCATTATGTTTGAAATACGATGTCGGCTAAAGTATCCAAATGGCTTTGGTGAGTCGTATCCAATTTCGTGAATATGGATGGTTAAGCAATAACACGATTTACGTTACCCTAAATGTCTTCAATTGTTTTTTGGTTTATAGGTTCATTGACGTGGTTATCCTACAATCATATAGCTTGATTTACTGCCTTGCTCATCTACGGACAAAGATTTTATAGATCGAAAGCTGTGTCTAATATCGTTTTCTTTGAATTGTTTATCCCACAAAATCAAATCCAAGATTCCTGGAAATTTGGATCGAAAAAGGCCACAGGTAGCCATAATCCCTTAAGAACATAAAACTTGGCACAATGGTTGTTATAAAACAGTTAAGTCTAGTCGCAAAAAACCTTAGAATCGATATTTCTATTCAAGTGGCTGTTAAAAAACAGCTGCAGATATATAATTTATTAATCAATCGTAAAAAACATCACTCCAGCCAATCAGAAATAAATCCCAATACATTCCTTCCACCACATATCCAGTTACTCATTTACGATTCCACTTACCTGAACTCAACAATGTCATCTTGGTCGCAAAACTCATTAAGAATCCACAAATTCTGGGACTCAGTTTCACTTCCACCATCCGTAGTGGCCGCAGCATTCTTCCCCTGCCATGTATTGTCGCCAGCACATTTTGTGGCTGTAGCTGCTGGCTCACCATTTTCTTCTAAAAAATTCCTCTCATCTTCTGCCCACTGGTTGACGAATGGCTGAAAAGTGTCTGTCGCACTTTGACCTCCGGCAAATGTGTTTGCAGCCTTAGAATTCTCTGGGGCCCAATTTACACCACCGACATTTTGTGGCGCTTTTATCCATGAAATTGGCCACTTGTTGCCAGCGGAATGATCCACAAAGTGTCCTCGTTCCTTGCCAATGACACCTGCTGAGACGGTTTCCATGAAAAAATCCCCTGCTATAGGTGTACCATCCATCAGCGATGACGTCAGTTGGACTGTAATAGAGACAAAGAAAGCAATAATGTTTAAATAATTGCAGTTTCATTTGGTACTAAAGAAAATCATTTAAAAAAAAAAAAACAAAAACAAAGCCGGGATATGACATCATGTGCCATCAGGATTCAATGTGCGGAACCATAATCCGCAAATTACCGTGGAAAATGTGACAAAAGTTTTATTTCATATTCTCCACCAGAAACAATATTTCCTGGACCGAATCCGAAACGAATCTCCTACAGTTGTAAGATTGTATAGGTGACGGGGGGTATCTTTTTTTTTTTTTTTTTGTAAAATCCTTTCTATAACGGAATTATCTATTGTTAAATCCATGAAAATGCAGTGTCGGAGCGGAATAAGGATAGACGTACACACAGTAAAAAAAAAAAAAAACAACTCAAGTAGGATGACTACTCTTGTGGTTTCCATTATGTTCGGAAAGTGCTTTCGTCCAACTACAACATAAGCTGCTAGTTTGCTGCTTATCCTTCGAAGAACTCCTTTTAAGATTTTTTCAATGGATTTTTTGATATTTTTCTATACGACACACAGCAAGGGAGATTGTGTGTACACTTACTACGATTAACCCACTCTTTTGTTGGTTCGAATATGGTTCAAGGATCTTATAAATATATTTCGAGGGCTTCCACCACATGACTTTCGCATTATAACGTGTAATTTGATTGTGTGCAAATGTTCCGAGAATTAAAATAGTCTTACACGAAGAATTCCATTCGAGATTTTGTTGAACTTAAACCCCCAACCATGTGATGGGACTAGATTTATGATTTTGATTCAAAAATTTAAACCGAAAGGATTTTGGTATGCTAGTGCTTGTCTCCAGACAAATGGTGTCTAAAATTTTCTCTGGTGAATGTGGATTATTTTGGATGAAGTCACATGTACTAGGGTATGAAGTTATTACAATGTCACTCCGAGGGTGGATCATACACTATTTTGGAGTCCTTTTAGCTGTTTTTGTTCTGTTTTTTACTGTATTGGCTTTGCCTATACATATAAAACTTTCGAAATAGAAAAAGTTTGTTGGATTGATAGTTGGAAAGATTTACTGCAACTCTCTTGGAAGTCAGTAATTACTACCTTAGAACTTCTAGCCCACTGGTTACTGCGATTTAAGTCGGTTTAGGTTTCGTAGCACCAAGTTTTTGACATGGTAACATGTTAGGTAGGAGTTTGAAGCCTTCATACGATAGGAAGTTACTGATGAACTTCTATATTTTAGGTATCAAAATGTAAGGCATATTCACTACTACACCACTAGGTGTTCCCGTCAACTAGGTATCATAGTCAAATTCGAGAAGGCAATGTGATTACACGTGTTGTCCAATTTAGATGACATAAACGGGAATTCGTTTGCTAAATAAACCTCTTTTCTCAGATGAATAGTGATATTTAGTCCAATGCTTCGATGCAGCAAAAATTTAAGATAGCCAAGAAGAAATGCTGAAAGCGATAGAGCCCCACTACAAAAGAAAAACCTTCCATGAGTTGGGCTAAGCAGATTAGAAAGTTAAGGGAACGCCAGGAAGTTCGAGACCACAGGTACCATTAAGTCAAGTATGAGCGCTGCCAGCCCGCTCGCATGCCCAAAGCGAGTTCAGAAAGATTCAGTGGGAGAAAACAAACATGCTTGACTAGATTTAAAGCAATTTTACTATGTACTCTTGTTTGGCTAGTTCCAACTCATCATCTTATACGACGACGTCGTGGGAATAGACATTGTCCAATCTCTATCCTTCGCTGAGATTATTCGTTTCAAAAAGAGTATACATAGCAGTGAAGTTCCTTTTGGGGGTTTTATTATACTAAACCGCTTTATATATGAGGAGGATAAAGTAACTCTTCAGCAACAGTAGCACTGCCGTTGCCCGTATTACTACTAAGTTTGGATTTCACATTTGTTGCCACAGTTGCGATGGCAGTGAACGAATCCCCTAGATGGAATCAATGATTGCGTCTACAATTCCAGTCAAGTTGAACTATTAGCGTTATCCCTATATGAACTGCTTCAACATATTTGAATTCCAGGCCTATAGGAATCTCCAATACTGAGCCAGGGTATTGGAAAAGAGTTTGTGGCGGGTGAATCCTTAATGGGCCAACGGCAGCGCTCATATCCCCGAAGCGGGTTACCGATTCGAGAGCATCCGACCCTTTGCCTTAGCGGTATAAAAGGGAACTGGTCCTCCCGATTGGAGGTTGTGGATCGGGGTAACTTCCCTACCACAAAAAAAAAAACAAATAGTTGCGAAGCAACGGATGACCTAGGCAAACGAAACAAGGACAACGACTTTCGGATCTGAACGTGGAATGTTCGGACTCTTAACTCTAACAACTCGCAGAGGCTCTTAGACTACTATAACGCAGTTATCATCCGCCATCCAGAAAGTGAGAAGGGATGGACTGATGAAAAACTGCTATATTTACTACTATGATTGCTGTAGGGAACAAAATACGCGGCAGACTTAGACAAAAAGTCTTGAGCTTTCGACACATGAGCGAACGTCTTATGACAATTCGCATCAAGGCTAAATTCGTCAACATAAGTTTAATATGCGTTCAAGGCCCTACAGAGGACAAGAACGACTCCACCAAAGAATATTTCTACGAGCTCCTCGACAAAACATATGAGCAATGTCATAAGTATGACGTTGTCTTGGAAATGAGGACAATTGCTAAGCACAGCCTACACGACACCAGATCTGGCAAAAAAACCTAGACTTATTGACTTCGCTGTGGGGCGAAACGTCACTATTGCAAGCACACGGTTTTCTCATCTCAATATCCACAAGGAAACATGGCGGTCTCTTGAGCATCATACGATCAACAAATTTGATCACACTGCGATTGACGTAGAGCATGTCTGCAGTATTCTGGATGCCCGAACCTTCCGAGCAGCGAATATCGACACGGATCACTACCTTGTTCCAGCCAAGGCACGAATGTTGATAAAATGCCAGAACAAGAAAGAAATACTGAGAAAAGATACAACTTAAAAAAGCTGCAATCACAAGAGACCGCCAGGACCTTTTCTGTACGCGTATCCCGAAATCTCGCTACAATTCCTATGCCGCCAGCATCAAATGACGAAGACTAATGGCAACGATGCCAACATGCCATTAAAAGTGAAGTGGTTTCACCCGACCATCATCAAGAAACCCATGGTTTAACGAAGAATGACAGTAAGCACATGTAGCTAACGATTTTAATGTCATACAAAGCGGCGCTGCAAAGAAGAAAGAAGGCTTCTCGTAAGCTTTACGAGTAGAAGAGACAGGAAGAACATCGGCTTCTCCAAAAGAAGAAAAAAAAGGACGAGAAGCGTGCGATCGAAGATATTGAGATATTGATACTCCAGGAATAATGTACGGAAGTTTTACCAACAGGTAAAAAGAACGTGTCAGGCGAACAAGATGCGCCTGTAGAGATCAGGAAGGAAACATCGTAGTAGAGCCACAGTCGGTGCTGAGAATATGGAAAAGCATCTTCTGCAGACTGTGTAACACCAACATATCGCTATCAGGAAGAAGTAACTGTTCAATCTAGATGATGATAACCAAAATTTCCGTCCATCCGACCAAAACGGAGTGAGGAAAGCAATATTCAAGCTTAAATCCAATAAGGCTACTGGACCTCACGGCCTACCAGCCGAAGCCAAAGTAGCTGGAAATGGCCGAAATGGCCTGGTAGAGACCATGCACCAACTCATATTTAAAATTTGGTCAGATGAGTGTGTGCCTAATGAATGGAATCTCAGCACCGTTTGCCCAATCCACAAGAAAGGAGATCCCCTCAATTGCGCCAATTACATGGTATCAGACTCCTCATCATCGCGTACAAGATCCTATCTGCCATATAGTGTGAATATCTGAAACCCTTCGACAACAACTTGATTGGACCCTATCAGTGTGGTTTCAGACCATCACCGCATATGACAGTATCTTTAGAGACGAGCTATACAGAGCCATGTCTAGTTTTGGCATTCCTCACAAACTCGTCAGATTGTACAGAATAACGATGAAGAATTCTCGCTGCTCCATCAAGGTCGATAACAACCTCACCGAGACCTTTAATGTCAAAAAAAGATTTAGACAAGGTGACGCGTTGTCATGTGACTTCATTCAATTGGGTGTGCGTAATTGGTGACAACTGGCTAACGATAGCTTTAGAAAGAGAAGATTGTTGGTTAAGCCCCAAGTTCATCCCGGACTCTAGTGCCACTTAACACACAATACTTCTTCAGATTTTTGAAAGCATTCCGAACGCAGGTTTAGTTTTGCTGATTTTGTTGTTTACATAGAGTGCGGTGCTACGTTTTGTCTTGGGCTTTTGTCCAGTAATTTCCAAGAGGAAGCCTGCTATTTCTTTTTTATATTCTTGAATTCGAACCAGAATTATTCTAGCCTTTGTCTGGTAAACCAGAGGAAGGACATAAATCTACACCCTGTTAAATTTCCGTGGTTTAGAAATTAAATGATAATTAGTTTAAAGTTTTAAAATTTAACACTGCTTGGTAAAGCTCTCTTTTTCTAAAAACCATAATCCGTATCCAAAAAAAACGCCGCCATCTTCTTCCCTTCAGGATCTTGTCACGTTTCATGGATTGCTTCAGCGTTTTCTGCATATAGCAGGAAGGACCTTAGCTGCTGTTTTTTCGTAGAAGTTCTAACATTCTATGAGCAGATCTAAATGTTATTATACCTGATTCGTTTGCTAGGGTTATGGCTCCGTATATATACATGTACGCGACTTGAAGTTGCATCGTAGTTTCTAAACTTTTTCTATGTAGACTTATTAAGGACTTCTTCGGAAACATCTCCTTATCTGAAAATTTAACTGTAGCTATTCTCATAGACCGTAGGCTTTGGCCTGGCCCAAAGCCGTTGGGTCACAGCGGTTCGACTAGATTTGAACTGTAGGTTCTACCATGGATCCCTTCTGAAAATTCTTCCATCACAGCTTGAAATAATTAATGGAAGCTAAGGCTTATCGTCTATTTAGTGCCACAAAATGTGTTTAAAAAAGTGTGTCAGTCTCAACTCTAGTCGGGGTACCGAGCACCATGGATTTCAAGATGTCAGTTAACTGGGGGGAATCTTCATACATATGTCTTCCTTATTAGTCATCAAAAATTTGGATAGCATCATGATTTCCTTGAAAATAACGTAATACTATACTTCAGTGAGAAGACCAAGCCTTTATGAAGCCTTATTATTGAGTATCGAAATGTTAGATAGTTCCTGGAAATTATCCCAAGTCCTTCATGCTTTGGATTCTCATTAGTTTCTTCTTTAATTTGACCCCAATACCCTGGCCCAATAAATAAAAATAGCATAATTTCAAAAAGCAAACTAACTTTAATATTCCGGAAATCCTTGGAGTCCTATTATCGCTTCGAGACTATTAAGAAACTTTATCTATTCTCTCCTGCTGCAAAGTACTTTTCATTCTAAAAATGAGGATAATTTAAGGATTTTCGTAAAAAGACGAATCCCGAAAACTTTTCTATCAAAAACTTTACTGTTAATAGATCCGACCAGGCTGTGGCAGAACGAGAAGAAAAAAAAGTAACCGTTTTCATTCACAGTTCGTTCCACTGATTTGTCAGGACGTTGAACTAGCAACTTCTCCATGGCATGATACATTTTGAAAAATTTCACAAAAAAAAAAAACGGAGAAAATCAAAGTTTAGCAAATTTACCAAGATGGAAACTTTTTCCAAACACGTTCGGTAGAAAAATGCACTCTGACAGCCATGACTCGGATGTATGATATTACTCCTACCGAGACCTCCCAATGCATTCGAACACAAACAAAAGTTGCAATTTCATATCCTTCCTTTTTGAGCCATTGGGGATGGGTTCCCCAGCCACGTCGCTAATAAGCTTAGAAAACTTTCGCCTGGTATTATGAGCTCACGATTTTTCATTAATAAACTTTTTTGTGTGCATGTCACATATGCATGATATTTACTTATGAAAATTATTACTATACAGACACATGTCCTGGTCGCAACAAAATATAGTTCCTCTTTACGTGTGTGTGTGTGTGTGTATGTGTTTGTATGTTTACTTATTGCTAACACCCTGTAGAACATGTTTGCCAGACGGTACCCTAGAGTAATTACTCCTGCAATGTGGAACGTTAAATTTCTCCGGGGGATTGTGCAGGGAATAACACTCTGTTGCATCCTAGTTACATGGATTCTAATGAATTCAAAAAAGGAAAAACTAGACACTCAACAAATTGAAGTTTTGTGTCCCATTTCAGAGAGGCAACTACTGTGTGGAGCAGGTGGCGTATACGTAACATTTTACGAATACGATTGGTGTGTGCTTACATTTCATTGTATCAATGTTTTGTGAGGGCATTAGGGGATGTGAACGGTTAACATTTTTCGACACATTGTTGTTGAAAATAGAAAATACACAAAATGTGTTACAAAGCTAGTTACACGGTATTCAAATGAATTTGGGGATTCATCGTATTTGTAGAAGATTTATGAAAGCTTAGAATGATAGGTTATCGATACATAGATACATATATCTGGTAAAGCTCAAACTGATTCGTTACACTGAACGCTTAATAGACTGATATTCTTTTAAAAACTAAGAGGGTCATCATATAGTTTTGCGGCATCCTACACCTTACTTGAAATACCACAGTGGCTTCAACACTCCTCCTCCTCCTCCGAAGAAAATGACTTCCCTTCATCATTCGAAGAAACTTTGTAATTGCATTTAAATCCTTTGTTGATTTTTCTACTTCAGATGCACTTCTTATGAAAAGTTAAGAAATTGGATCTGAAAGCTCACTCAGCTATAGTTCGGTACATCAACAGAGTAAACGTACTCAAACCACTAAGACAAAATTAAATCGAGTTTCCATCGTGTGAGACTTTCAGCGAGTACACCCTCGACTTAACGAGTATATAAGGGTAAAAGTGGATAGCGAGATGAAGTACTGCTAAATTAGTTTTGCTGAGAAAATCGTATGGTGGTGCAATCTATTGGGAAAATGATATTAAAACACTTATTCCCTTCATGCATGACGTAGATATGTAATATGATGAAGTTTCCAATCAGTGAGTTATTGCCAGAAGTTGCTACTCTGAATCACGTCCATCACTTTCTATTCCATCACAGGCTGTCGAGTTTTACTATGAATATCTCATAACTCTTTCTTTCCTTTCAGTAAGACCTATATAATACACTTTTAAAAATTATGGATCATTCTGCAAGCTAGATGTCTTGAAATCTCTGTTAAGTAAAACCTGTCTTGGTAATAATACGCTCGTCGTTCAATTTTCCTGAAATGAAAACCCTCTCACCTCATTGATATTGGAAAAGTCCTGTAACAAGTACAACATCAGAACATTAAAGAAATGAATGCTTGATTAAAATTTAGAACACAGGCAAAACTTTTGTAACAATATTCAAACAAATTCCAAATGGCTATCAAATAAATATAGAGATGAGGAAAAACGAAATTATTGATCCAATAGATGAGGAGTCTATGGGAGCTTCATATGAGGAAGCTGGTGATCGTTATAGCCATCGAAAATTTTAAAATATATTTCCGATGTTGGTATGGACAATGCATGAAATCAGCATACATGGACAAAGCAGAACCGAAAGTGGGAGATACTTACTTACTTATGTCCTGTATCCTATTCTAGGACCACCACAACGTCTACGCTCCATTGTGTGCGATTTCTGGCAATATGCCTCAGATCTCTCCAGCACTTCCTAGCTCCTTCCCAGTTGCCGTGCTTCCTTCTGCTTTTAGCACCGCGTATCGTACCATCCTGAGTTAGCGGGTTCGATTGCATCGCGTTTTCGGAAAGTGTGTCCAATCCACTGTCACTTCCGATATTATATGGTTATATCTATTGGTTCATGGCACATTCTCAGATAAAACTCTTCGTTGGAGATGCGGTTTGGCTAGAAAATCCTTAAGATACTGCCTGCGCACCTATTAAGGAACGTTTAAAGTTTTTTCGTGATGGTAGTGGATATTCTCAAAGTAAAACATCCATATAGCAACAGGAATTCAATGTTGGAATGGAACAGTCGTAGGTTGGTTTTACAGCTAATGGCATTATTTTGCCAAATTTTGGTTAGCATTCCAAACTCAAACTTTGCTTTGCCGATTCGGGTGGCTATATCCAGTTCGGTTTCGCCGTCGGTTACGACAATATTCTCAAGGTATTGGAAGCTCTCTACTCTCTCAACTGTTTCTCCACCGATTGAGCTGATGAACTAGATTCCAGACTGATCGTTTTCATTTTTGTCGAAATAAATTCCAACCGAACAACAGTTGCCTCCCTCTCAACATTCCCTATCATTTGGTGAAGTTTCTGTATTCTGTGAGAGAGTAGGCATACATCATTGGTGTAGTCGAGGTGTTTAAGTTCAGAGTTGTAAAAATTCATCGAATTCCTCCACTTCTCGTCGACACAGCAGGATTTAACAGATCGCTAATAAGCAATAAAATAATATTGGTGAAAGGATAAAGCCTTGCTGAATCCCATTTTGAACTTCGAACTCCTCAAACAGCCTTCTTCTATGCAAAATGTGATATGTAGACCCATCGTATGTAGCCTTGATAATTGCTATTAATTTATCTGAAATACCTCTTCTACGCAAGGCACCTTAAATAAATGGATTGACACTATCAAATGCCTTTTAAAAATCGATGAATAGCAGGTGAAGTGGTAAACGATATTCAACGGCCTACTCGATGATGATCCAAAGGATGTTGATGTGGTCGGCACAGGAGCATCCAGAACGGAAACCTGCTTGTTCGACATCTAGTGTATCTTCGAAGTGCTCTTTGATTCGCTCAAGGATAATCCGAACTATTATCTTAGTCACAACAGGCAGATACCAGCGAGTTTTCGCACTGCATTAAGTTGCCTTTTTTTTTAGTCATCCGATAAACTTTTGGTCCAGGCCAATGCAGTTAACGCTACTCGAAATAGCTCAGCGGGTAAAAACTTGAGTATGACTTGTATATTTGCTTCTTAAAATATAAATAAGGCGTACTTATGTATAGGCAAACAGGCCTACAAAGTATCCCATCTTAAGGCAATCGATATAACCAGCGCTATCAGACTTTGTGAATACAGTAGTGTGGTCCAATTGGAAATCCTGGCAGTGACAGAGGCAGCTAGTATGGTGTCATTAATGGCAATACCACGAGATGATGTCACTGCTATGTATTCATAGCCAGGCAATTTTTATTACTGTAATCAATTTCAAGCTGTACCGAATACCTTAAGTATCTTAGTTTGCAGCACAATATTACTATCTGCTGGGTCACTGGTTAGAAAGATATAACCGGAAATGACATATCTATCACACTTGAAGAAAAGAATATGCAATGGACCAAAAAGAAACATTGTACATAAGGATTAAGCATACACTAACCTCAGAAAGAGAGTTTAGTAGGTGGAACTCGCTTAGCGCCTATGGTATATCATTGAAGCTTTAACCAAGATACAACAGAGTCAGAATCAACAAACTACAACCAAATGACAGTAAATCGTTGTTGATGTTAGTACGTACACACTCCTTCTAAGAAAATACACTATGAAACAATGACAATATATGAAGAGAATGCGATGATAAAGAGGCTCGAAAGGATACACCTTACTTGTCTTAGCCTATGACACTGGAGACTTCCAAGCTATACAAGAATTAACTGTTGTTTCACTTTACAATATTTCTAAGTTTCTGGGAATATCGCGAAGGTTGGAATCTCTAATTTACTGCTATTGATCATCACAAGGACCCAAATGTGATGAGATTTAGTCCTTCTCCCATCGTCAACCCAGCAACCTAATTCAACATTTAAGCGTAAAATGCACTATACTCCACAAGTGCATCCAGCTGCTGAAACACGCGAAATAATGGACTATTGGTCTGGCAACTATTGCTAAGGAAATACATATACTATTTCGTCTTATTTGCAAGGCTGATGAATGGGTAAATGTGAACTTATGCGGTGTGCCATGATCTGTATGTAGTTCAAAAAGCTAAAACAAAAGGCTTGACTTGACGCTTAAAAGAAAAAAAAAAACTTCCAATGCCAACCCTCAGGATCGAGGTGACCAAGGAAATCGAAGTTCTTGGAATACGCAGACTATAATGGTTTCCAGCTATCGTTAAGGAAAAATAATTCAATTGATATTCCGTCTAATTTGCAAGGTCAAGGAATAAACGTACTGATGTCCTGCATCAACCGCATGTTAAACAAAAAGCAATCTTTGGCATGCCAGGAAGTAGTGAAAACTCGTCCTTTTCAACCAATAAATGGTTGGTAAAACTTTTCGCAATAGTGGCCAACCATAGATAATAAAACAAAAAAAGGAATGACCTCACTGGACGTCAAAATGCCTCCAAGTCTCAGCAAATTGAAATCTAAAACAACATAAAAGGCAACGAAGGACCAAAATATAAGGATCCCATTTTAAAATATGAAATCGTATAGAATAAGGACGGAGTTAGCATACAAACAATGTACTGAGAGTATGCTGAACAGTTCTATAAACTCGGGTAAAAGAACATTAGAATCCAATGTTCTGTGTGAATGCCACAGTTCTCACACATCATGCATCGCAATCTCCTTTACACCACAGATCTGTTGGCCGCAATCGGTTTATTTGCCTAATACCGGTTAGAGAAATGTGGAAATATCAAGATTAGAGACTGGGCATCATAAGCAATGACTTTTACAAAAGCTGCAGTCGTTCACTCTCTAGAAGGTCTTCAACAATCTTAACGAACTAAACATGTCCACCGCCAAGATAATTGGTTTCATCAAAGAGGACCTATGCATATGTTGGTCTAAGTGCATCTCAGTGAGAACCACTTTCTATCTATCTATCTATGCCGAACACTGAGAGGTTTAAACAAATTTATATGATATAGTACATAGCTGGCATGATGCCCTTTAGCCTTCTTATGAAAAAAGCACAACAAATGATTTCTTCAAGTACATGTTTGCTAACTTGATGATGAAGATCGAGAAACTGCGTAAGGATTTAACCTCAGACCGTATAACAAAGCAGATAACGAGCACATCTCATTAAAAAAAACGGAAACAAAAGTTCAAACGAAACCTAACGCAGGAAGCTGCAAACAGGAGTAAGTCGATCAACTAAGTATGAACCTTTTCCTACGAAAAACATAGCTTGTTACACAGTTTGTTACAAAATGACTGAGCGTTAGAATATACACTGCTCTTATGTGTCAAGATTAATTTCTTTATAAATAATTTTTTTTATTTAAACTCACTAAGAAATATTTAGCTCCATAAGTTGTTTTGAGAAAAATCTTTTCCTACTTAACGTTACGTAATGATATAACAAACTTAAACAAATTTGCTTCATTTGGAACTAAGCACATATTGACGTATCTATAGTCCTTATACACCCGAAGTAAAAATGCCCAGACATTTTTTAAGACTCTCCCATCTGAACTGAAGTAAATAGCGATGCCCTTGAATTGGGGTGAGTTCTTTAGGTATACCCTCTTCAATTTTAAGTGGTGTAACACAGTCAAAACAAATCTTTTGTGCCTTTTATTTTTGTCTGGATTGTTTTTGGAAAATAAAGAAGAAGGGACTTTAATAAAATGCCATCCATATCAATACCATTAAGATGACAGTGTGTCTCCGACTGTAATAGGAGAGAGCAGTTATTTTATACCACAGATGTGCCATCTCAACCTCTTTCCCAATGTCTGAGGATTGTCGTTAAAGATCCCCGAAATAGAAGTTAGACATAAGTATCTACCAATCGACTGTATTTTATATTTCTTTCTATTTATTCGGTAACTTGATTGTCTGGCGCACGAGAACCAATAACAGCACAGTAGCAGATTTGAAACTAAAGACGACTATGAAAGCTTGAAAAATCAAAGTATTATCCCAGAAATCATAATACATAGACTAAGCAGTCAACAAGGTGAAGGTTCAGCAATTACGTTTGAAATAGTGAAGGACTTCCCATACAAGAGTGTCTTCTAAATTAGGATTCTGACAAAATTGTTAGAGTTTGACAGCATTGGCTAAGCCACCAAGTCACAGATTGGTTATTATGAGAGTTAGCAGAGAATGGCACCAAAGAATATGAGTCTTTGTTTAAACATTTTTCTCTAGCCCCGGGGAGGATTGGATGCCTACAAAAATCGTTCACTTCCAGCTTTGGCGAAATCAGTCCAACAGTTTGACAGGAATGCCAAAACTAGCTCTGTATAGCTCGTCTCTATAAATGATGTCATATGCGCCCTTAAAATCGATAAAAAGACGGTGAGTATCGATCTGGGCTTCTTGGATTTTTTCCAAGATCTGGCACAGTATGAATATTTGCTCGGTTGTGGACTTACCGACGTACCGCCGTTCGACTGTACGGCCGACAGGATCTTGTATGCAATGTTAAGGAGACTGTAGCCAATATACTTGACGCGGAGGATCTCCTTTCTAGTGGATCGGACAAACGATGCTGAGATTCCATTCATCAGGCATATTTTCCTCCGACTAAATTTTGGAAATGAGTAGGTAGTAGTAGTATGACAATAGCCTGGCTAGTAGGTTGGACTACGGAGCGAGGGGTTTGAGGTTTAATCCTTTGACAACAGCTAAAAATTTCCTTCATGATTCCACCTCTCGCTGATAAACATCCGAAAGTATAAGTCATGAAAATTACCCTTCGGAAACGTATAGTTGTGAGAAACTAGGCGATGGGTTCAAAGGACTGTGGGCTGGTCTGATAAAACCTAGCACATCAGTTGCGGCATTTTTTAGGGATTCTTGGCATCGATGCCACTGGTCTTTAACACTTAATGTTGCCTGCATTGGACTCGAGAGGTTGAGGGATACACGTTCGTCAAAAATTCTGGCGGATTATTGCAATTGCAGCCGTTCAACGTTAAATCTCCTCACAGTCTCCATTGTTGTATCATAGTGTCCAATATAAGGTAATCGTCCAAGAATATGTTATCCACCTGAAATGTTCGGACATCTAGAATACTGGAGGAGTGCCTGGCGTCGATCGCAATATGATCAATTTGGTTGACTGTTTCATGATCTGGAGACCGCCATGTTGCTTATGCATATTGAGCTGACGAAACTCTATTCTAGTTACATTACGTCTCTCAGTAAAGTCAATTAGCCTGAGTCCATTTCCAGACGCTTTCCAATTGTGCTACCAAAAATGTCCTCCTTTATGACCTTTATCCTTTATCCTTTATAACCTAGACAGCTCCTCTAAAAGAAATACTCTTTGGTAGCATCATCTCTTTCCTCTGGGGGCGTTAGGGCATATCAGGCTAATGTTGGGGAATTTAGCCTTCAGACTTCATACCGAAGTCTGCTGATTACAACAAATTTGCACCCAAAAAGACGCTGCTTCTATTCTCTGTAGCAATCACCGTAGTATGCACATAAATCACAATTTTTCATCCTTTTTTTGTCCGGCCATCCCACCGCACTTCCTGGATGGCAGTGATATCTGCTTTATAGCAGCCTTGTCCATCTGTTAATTGTTCAACTGTAGATCTCTCTGACTCTCAGAATCTTTATTTAAAGCGCAAATGCATAGACTTTCTTATAAGTTGATGAAGTCCTCCGAGTGTTGCAAGCAAAATGTACCTAAGCTCCTTCAAAAACAATATTTGTTATGTGCAATGAACCCGTCTACATATGTAAATATAAACAAGGTCTGGTAGAAGCTTAATACCATTATGATGCTTTACACATTAAGGCCTTTAAGGCAATACCTACAATTATTTCCAATAAGACAGCATAATTCATCACTTGTATCACTTGTTGATTGTATCTCTGTTTCAACATGCACTTGCTGGGCGAACATTTTCCCCTCCAGACACATTATTCAACATTATTCGCTTGGTAATGTGAACACCTCGGATTAGTCGATGCTGAATCAACCCATTTTGTTCGTTCATTATTCACCTCATAATCGTTTGGCCAAAATTCTAATAGGATAGCCAAATCCCTTTAAATCACTCAGCGTGTCGGATGAGTACCGCACCTAGGTATCGTTTACCCAATAAACTTAAGATTATCAACACGAAATGGAGAATCTTCACCTATTCTATGACCCGCAGCCATCCGATGCTCAAAGGTCTGTTGGGTGAATCAAAGCAAAGCACACACACACACACACACAATGAGAGAAGGAAGCATTCTTCAAAGCCCGGTATCAAGATTTCTTCCAGCAAAGCGCCCATAGTGATTGTCTTCGAACGTCTGTTGAATTATTCATAAGCTTGCGAAAAATTTTCCTGGGGCCATCTCAATTTCTGAAATCCTCTCGAATACCAAAACCACTCCCCACCCATCTATTCTCACTGTGTATGAATGTAGTATGTTCTGTCAATAGATGTCAAAAATAAATCGTTACGGGTCATTGACTAGGATTCTCGAGAAATCCTCCTCAAAGCGAAAACACGAGGCCATCCGCAACTAGACAACGATGAAAAGTGTATGGGAATGTGGATTAACCCCTTTTTGAAAATCTATTTCGTTAATGCGGCTCAGTGAAGGGGATGAAGCTGCTGCCTCGGGCAATGTTTGAGGTGGAATTTCCTTTTAATAAAATTAACGTCACAAAGTCTTCGCGCAACAATGGAGCACATCGAGACAAAGGCTTCAAAAAGGATCACTGCCGCGTATATTTTGTTCCCTTGTTGTCGTTGCCGTTGCGGAGGAAGTTTCTATTTGGTAATTGCTTCCGCAGCGAAAGAGAGAAAACCTGACGAAGGAAATGTTAACCACCGGATGCAATGCATTAATTATTATTTTAATATTAAATGCAAGCAACTACGTAATAAGGACTGAAATATGCCTTTGTACGTCGCCGTTTTAATTTCATTATTACCCGACTAACAGACTTTAGCCAGGCATTATGGCTTTTTGTGAGGAACGACGGCGACTCCCGACGCTCCAAGTCCTTGAAAGTTGTTAAACTCATTGGATTATGTGCTGTTTGTTTTTTTTTTTTTGTTTTTCTAAAGTCTTTGTGCGGAGATTGATTTATGTTGACTGGAAGGTAATGGTAAATGGCCTTGTGTAGCAGAAGAACGCTTTTATTAGGAAAGACGGAAGTTTCTTGTAATAAATTTCAAGCTGATGAGGTTATGTTAGGCGTATTGAAATGGTTTTCATTGACTTGTTACATGTGGTTATAATGAGGTTTCTTTGTGTGAAGTATTAAGGCGTCAAGTGGTAAAGACTTTAATCAACGATGTGAGTTGATAGGATTACCTATTCCTGTAAATGCGAACTCATCACTTAAGAACGTCAAAAGGTCATTGGTAGTGGAAGATGAGGAAAAGTGTTTCTCTGGTGCGCTCTTTTTTTCGATTTACTTTGTTTTAAGTGGTGTGAATTTAATGTAGGGTGACTTAAGCCATCTGAAACTGCCACCAGCTAGACAGTACTACTACTTAAAGGAGGAAAATCTTTTGAATGAAAAACAGCTTACAGGCGATCATAAGACCAAGGATAACAGGGCATTGCAGATGGAATACACTACTCTTTGGGCTAGAATTCAGTACCAAACCTTGTCGTATGGAATAGGGTAATGATAATAACTAAACTATAGGGACTAGGCTAAGTTAGGTTGAAGTGTCTGCCAGCGACAGAAAGCTTTGGAGTAAACGCTAACCCTTCTTAAATGCTTACCCATTAGATAGTGATGAAACCCGGTGACACCGATCATAACATAAAGTCTATTGAAAGAGATCAAGTTCTTAGGGCCTTTAAGGTATGTTGTACAGGGCTACTCATCTCAATCTCCTATTTAAGGAGCAAAGATCTGCGTGTATATTCATCAGTGATCCACTGCGAACTTCTTCCTCAGTGGCGTTGGACATTATGGTCCACCTGCTTCTTTTAGATATCAATATATTTTTAGCAAGACTGCGAGTGCGGTTATCTGACAGTGGTCTAGCTATCATGAGGGCCACTCCTTGATCATTGATCTCTTTAATTTTACCCTAGAAGACAAGAACTACTATCCCGCCGACCATGTATGAGCATCCAAAACATCCGTATGAGCATCCCTAACAGTAATGAATAGGTCACTGCTTTCTCTCCTGAGGACAGTTCAGTTCCATATTACCATTTTCACTGACAGTCGAGCGGCAATCAAATCCCTGTAATCGTTCTCTTTCCATTCAAATGACGCTTTAAACTGCCGTTTGTCTCTGCTGAAGATGACTGAGCAGTTCAACATTCATCTATGTTGGGTGCCAGGCCACAGAGACATTGCAGAAAATTAGAAAGCGGACGAGATCGCTACACAGCGTACGACCGTAGGATCCTGCTGAAGTGGCGAAATCTGGGTATGCTCCTCACTACTTTAAGACTCTTTCTAAAGCTGGACACTTTTAACAAAACCAACTTTAGATGGGAAACTCTCTCTACTACAAACATTTCGAGACAGATCTGGTCCTGTTGAAGCGATCACAGATCAGTCACGTTATCCGTGTTCTTACTGGACACTGTCTGATAGGCTAACTTGCCAAAAGGCTGCGCCTCTTTTCGCATGACTTCTACAGAAGCGTTAAGGATGAGGAAGAGGAAGAAACCATTCTTCACCTCTTATGTACATCGCAACATGATCAATTTGGTTGTCGGTTTGACGATCTAGAGATCGCCATGTACCTTATGAATGTTGAGGTGAGGAAACCGAGTGCTAGCTATAATAACATTACATCCTTCACCAAAATCAGTTAGCCTAAGTTCGTTTGCAGACGTGGTGTCGTGTAGGCTATGCTTTCCAGTCGTACTACCAAAGATATCTTCCTTTCCTATTTTGGCGTTCAAATCACCTAGAACGATTTTAACGTCATACTTGGGAAGTTGTTCATATACCTTGTCGAGGATTTCATAGGAACACTCTTTGGTACCATCATCTCTCCTCTGTGGGGGCTTGAGCGCATATCAGGCTGATGTTAACGAATTTAGCCATGATGTAGATTGTTATGAGGTGTTCACTGCCATATCTCCAGTTTAGGACTTCAAGTAGAACTTTGCTACTTAAAACAAATACGCACCCAAATAGACGCTGCTTCTGTTCTCTGTAGACTCACCGTAGTAAATGTCATAGTTTTTCATCCTTCTTTTGCTCGGCCCATCCCACCGCATTTCCTGGATGGTGGTGATATCTGTTTTATGGCAGTCTAGGGCCTCCATCAATTGTTCGGCTGCACGCTGTTCAGGGTCCGAACATTCCGCGTGCAGATTCGAACGCCGCCGTCGTCGTCGTCGTTAATCCGTTCTTTTCCGAGGCTTGTAGGTGTTTCGAAACTAGTAATTTTTTCCATGGTAGGGAAGTTAACCCGACGCACAACTCCCAACCTGAAGGACCCTAGAGCGAGGCTTCTATACCCCTAGGACGAGGAGCTGGATCTACCAGAGTCAGTAATTCACTATGAGCGCTGCCGTTGGCCAATTAAGAGTTCATCCACCTCTATCTCTTTTCCAATACCCTGGCTCAGTGTTGAAGATCCCTATAGATCTGGGATTCAAATATGTCGAAGCAACTCATATAGGAATAACACTTATAGTTCGCCCTAACTGGAACTGTAGACGCCATCGTTGATTCCATCTAGCGAACTCATCCGCTGCCACCTGAAGTAAGAGGAAGTGCATTGGTGCGAAATCACTTCTCCCCCTCTCTTGTCTGCTGTCACTAACGACCTTTCAAAGAGGGTGGTTATACAATCTCCAGTCGAAGTAATAGGCACATAACAGCCACCAATCCGGAGGTGTGGAGTAGGAATTGATAGTGAGAGGCTAACTTGAGAACACTTGTGTTTTCATATATTCGCATCACTACTCTTTGACCACCATTTTTTCCATTTTCATGAAGAGTTCAGGACCTATGAGGGTTAGTGATGCTAGCTTTCTTTCTAGGGAGTCGGGAATTTCAATACCCTCTATTCCAACATAACCAGGTATCCAACAGGGGGTCACCTTGTTTCTTCTACCCAATTCGTTAAATTTATGCAGGCATTTCCACACGAGTTTGGACATCAAGAATGTCTTTAATTTAAAAACTGGAATTTTATTCAATCCTGGTCGAAAGAGTGCCCGAATATATACACAAAATGCTGGTAGACTATTAGAAATTAGAGTACAAGCCCGGAAACAACATTACAGATGGCGTTCCCCAAGTTTCCGCTTGAGGTCATTAGCTGTGAAGCGTAATGTACATCGAAGTCGTTAAAATAAACATTCTGATGTAGTAGTACCGAAACACTTCGAGGAGCATGATAGTGAATCTATGAGGATCGTACGCGAATGGCATAGATGCAAATGAGTTTTGGGACTTAAAGATTATAAAAGGGAAGTGGTACTTATCCATGGTAGAAGGGCATTGATTACCATATAAATAGATTTATGGTAAAGCTCAAGAATCGTTGAAACTGTAGCCATAATAACGAAGAAGCATACTTCGCTTTGTTTAAAGATTTCATTTCCTGAAGATTGGGAAAACCAAAATTCTCTAGAAGCATTCATCAGAAATTGATTGGAAATTTCCAGAACCCTGCTCTTAATATCACTTAACCACTAGGTACCTATATCTAGTTGCCTGAAATGGACTCCTCGAGAGACCCTTTAATTATTTTAAAAATTCCAACTCCTATTGCTCTACATAAACTTTTCGCAATTTATGTCGACTAGAAATGATTTATTTTCCACACAAGTAAGTACCAAAAAAAAAAAAAAAATTCAGGACAGCACTCCCATTCCCAATTTCAAAAAACCCACCACTCTCATGGCGTATGGATGAAATAAATTAAAGAAATTTTATGCATAAATCAGTTAACCGTGAAGTAATTCTAGAAACAGGATCATTTAAACCGCACATGGTGCGATACGGTTCGTTTTACCTCTTCATTTGCGATGCGGAATTTCAAGTGCTCCTCCATCAGAGACAGGTTGAATACAAGTGCTCCTCCAGCCCACCACGTCGACCAATCGACAAACGAAGATTGATTGCACCCTTAAGAGTGCACCTGCACAAATGATACGTGAACGTGGATGCAGTTTAAAGTGAGTGCGACCCCAGCATCAATGACGCCCTGAATGATTAATTGATTGCACGTCAACTTTGAAATTAGCTTTCTGAACACAGAGAAGGTGGCTCATTGCTCTCCGCGCCATCGTTGTCGTCGTCGTCTAATCCCAGACAATCCAAGCTAAGTTGCCATTAAGAAGGCTATCCAGGGTGTGTTGGTGGATGGTGATACATAAATTTATTTTCTTCTAATTGCATTGATTCTTGTTTTGGGTCGAAGACTTGCTATAAACGGGGGCCGTGAGGGCATGATGGTGATTAGGGTGAGGGATCCTTTTACCACCACCACCACCGTGATGTGGTGTAGCCATGACGTTGGCTGTAGTGGAGTTTTATTTTTGCCCGTTGCTGGATGTTAATGTGTTGCGGATAAGCTTCTTAACTGCTTTAGTAGCGATAAGCTAATTTGAGTACAGTTGTTTGTATTGGGAGGTCATGACTTTTTTTTCTTGTAATTGGATACTTAATTTAAATCCTGACGATTGTTGTAAGGACTAACTACCTTAACTGCTTTAGGAGGGTTACAACTGTCGCTGCTTTTTGTTGAACATGAGAGTGGGTGTGGGCTTCAAATGTGTTGCTATTTGGCTAAAATCTGGTTTGTGGAAGGGAAGGACCACTCCTAGAAACAGGAGAAGATAATTTCAATTAGATTGCACACAAAGTTTTCACACTAAGTTCATTTCATTCCATGAGTGTGTTTTGTGTCGTTGGTCTACCTTTAGGAGAGGACTCTCAATGTCTGTCGATTCCTTTTCTTTTTTCTCATTCTCATTCCACATAAATGCTTCAACTTTATTTGTTCAGTTCACCGCTGTCCTTCTGCTAATTTTTCAACTATTCCGTGGATAATAGTCAAAGGATTCCATTTTCTTTGGTGGTTTCTCTCGTTTTGCATGCGAAATTCCCATGTATTCTTCAAAAAAAAAAAAAGAATTACCCATTAACACGCCCTCAAAGTAGCTGGAAAAACTGTGCTCATCCCCCCAGGCATAATGTAACACGATGATTGTCACATATCAACATTTTCGGTTTCGGTCATGTTGGGCATAAAGAATGAACACCTAAAGCGAAACGAAAGACCCATAAAAATGTCGACCCTCAGTGATGTCCTGTCAGCCGTAATGTCGCCCTTTGCAGAATTTATGAATCACGACAGAAGTATGTCGTGCACAAAATTGTCGCTACGCCAAAAAGGACACAAAAGAAAACCTCAATCGACCTGGCCAACCCTCTATACGATATCCTTTTGAATAATTTTCCTTGACAGCTAAACTAATTTCAATTGCCTGGTATTATGATCGCTGTAAGGCGAACATGACTGCATAATGCACTAACTATCGGTACTTCATCTAATAATTCGCATTATTAGTCTAAAGGGGTTTGGAGTCTCCACACAATCTACCTTGCATCTTGCATACTACAATGACGTCAGTGGGCCCTCCCCCCCAACACTCATGAAGTTGAAGTGATTTCATGGAAAAATCTCAAGGAAAGTCCTTGAATCTGCTCATTTCCCTGGCTTCATGTTGATGATGATGATGATGATAATAATGAAAGAACGGTCCGACGAGGTGGTTCTCGGAATAATAATTACGAGCACCACAACGAGTGTAGGTAAGCTTCAGGTGGTGTGGCCATTGTAATTCCTGCTACGTGTTTGCGTTTTATGCTGAATTTTTTTTCCATTGTTTTAATTTCCATGGCATTTTGAGTCTTAACTGGAAAAGAAATTAAAGGCCGTTTCACAGCTCTTTCGAAATAGCATTTTAAAAATGCTGCTCAACTTTGTGGTCTGAGTACAGGTGGTAGATGTAAATTGTGTCGTTTGAACGAAGGTGCATTGGGTTTAGTATGAAATTGTAACGCAGAACTTCTGACAAGGCTATCATTTGATTGTGAGGGAAATTTACGATTCTGGGAATCAATTCAAACTTATGCTTTGAATTTAAGATTCATGAATACTGCAAGACATACAGTAGAGTTTTCATGGCACCTAGCTTAGCTAAAACCGTCAGTAAATGAAACCAACCTGCTGAATTGCTCCAACTACGTATAAGAATGACAACGAACAACCAAAGCTTGTTGAAGGAATGAAAAAATGCGAGTATGTCGTCAGAATACTAGTACGTCTATACTGGCGAATCCTGATGGTCCCCTTCTATTATTATGGAAGATGCAGTCTGCACTCTATCTAGCTAACTCATCTGCTTTGCAATTACCTAAAACTGGCCTAAAATTTTCTGTTAGGAATCCTGGTTTCATACTTGACGTTGAAAATAGGACGTTGTCCAAATAGGGGACAATATAGTCAGAATTACTAAAAAAAAGTGTTATGGCATTTTAAGATACTTGCGTGACCCATAGTTTGACGAGCCAGGTGAATGGATTCCTGTTTTGCCGCCATCAGCATCTCATGGATATCAACTGGAAGAAGGTGGATCATAGTCTCTAGTGAGCGCCCATTGAAACGGAACTAGAACCCGTCAATATGCTGAACTATGAGACGATGGTTATGCTCCTGGTCAGAGACTATAAGATAAGACATACATACATACATACAGACTAGACCTTTGGCAGAAAGAAAAGTTTCCGTCGTACCCATCGGATAAAAGCCCCAATGATGAAAGTTACTCAACTTAATCTTCATCATAACAAAACAAAAGCCCTAGTTCAGGAAGCCTGGTATAGTGGCGGCAGGATCTGCGGACTAAACTGCAAAGATTACAACATATTCTTTGAAAGTGTCAATCCAATTGTAAATATCGCACTTGCATCCTAGCTAAGCGAAACATTAATCTCTTCGTCCTATCCGCTTACAGTTATGCAGATCAAACATCAGTCCGACTTGAACGGGCCAAATGCAAGCCCTTGGTCCTTAACCTTATCGCAACCTCAAAAGAACTGACTGGGATATTTTCAGAAGCATTCTAAACTTTTTGAGGGGTTTTCAATCTCACACCTTAAGTACCCACTCTAAGATTGACCGCGAGGTGAAAACATTTACCTTAGCTTTCCATTCAGCCTTTGTTAGGTATAACCCCATTGTTAGAGGCAAGAAGAAGACCAAACCAGTATGGTGGCCAGTCTAGCTTTCAACCTTGCGCAAAAATGCCCGGAAGATATGCAATGTGAACAAGAGTACTAACTGGGACCGCTATAATGGAAGCAAAGATGTTTTCACGAAAGAGACAATCCACAAAAGGGCCTCCTTGAGCAAGTTCTGCAGTGAAATAGAGCCTACTACAGAAATATTTCCCAGGATGCGAAATCAGAACATCTTATCCAGGAATAACAAGAATCGAAAGTTCACTCCACTCTAAACAATTCACGCTAGCGGCCTTTCTGGATATAAAAGGAGCCTTCAACAATGTACAATCAAAATCAATACAACTAGCACTGGACCAACAGAATAGCGACCCAGTAATCTCAGACTGGGTTGAATGTATGCTCCAAATGAGACACACCAACTCAGAACTAGGTGACTGCCAAATATACGCACTGGCCTATAGAGGCACCCCGCAAGGTGGGGGTCCTATCCCCTCTACTATGAATATTGGTCGCAAAGTTGTCGTTTATGCGGATGATGTTGTCATAATGATGACAGGTAAGTTCATGCGAATCCGTCCGGAAAGATATGGATTAAATGCAACATCAACAAGATGGAAATCTAACAAGAGAACAATCCCAAAGATTGGGCCTTTAAGGCTCAACGGCACACCCCTCCAAATCTCAGATAAGATGAGATACTTGGGCTGTATACTTGACCGAAAAGAAAATACGTCAGAAAGTATAAAGAGAAGATCCATAGCTTTCTATATTCTTTGGTAAAAATGAGGGCCAAGTTTGCCATCATCCACTAAATGTACATAGCCATCGTCAGACTCATTCTATCCTATAGGTGCCTACTAGCACTAATCTCATTAGAACAATACCTAAAGGAAACATCTGCCCTACGCTTGAAGCAATCAAACATTTGGAAAGAGGGTGATACGGGCCATGACACTATTGTGAGATGGACACATTTGGGTACCAAGACAGATTATATATTCTATATACATATATTATATATGTATATCCAAATCTGACGAAGGCATAGGCTCTGGCATTTACTCATCTGAACCCGAAATTGCACGCTCTCTCAGACTTCCAAACCACGGCAGAATGTTTCAAGCGGAAGTATTAGCAATCACAGAAGCGGCACGAGAACTATATCCACGAAACTGCATTCTAGAAAGATGATCGACATATATGTACATCGAAAGTCAAACCGCCATTAAGGCCATCTCATTCATAGTCGTCAAATCCAAACTGTTGAAACGATGCCGTGACGAAAGCAAACCACGACGTTACACTTCTTTTTGTTTCAGGATACAGCGGCATTAGGGAAACGAGCGACCAGATGAATTAACTAGAAAGGTGTCAGAACTGGACCTGACAATGGTCGTTACCTCTGTTCCACCGTCCCTGGCTCTTGTTAAATCCAATATAGAACAAACCTTCACGAGACTAGCTAATGAGAGATGGAGAGCACTTTCATCAAACTTTACCGCTTAACAGACCTAACTTGGCGCTCTACAGGGATTATTACCGGCCACAACCTTCTCGCGGCCCACCGAAGAAGAATGCGACTAGACACTGATGACCTCTGCTGCGACTGTGGTGACACAGAACTCAGAAGACGGCACATCTCACTTCCTATATGAAGCCTCAAGGGTGTGCAGAATTAGGAAAACGGTCCTGGCCTAATACCACTTAGAAAACTTACGCAACCTATTAGGAAAGCCACCATTAATGGCTGAAATTTATGACGATATTGGGTTGGTTCAGGAAGGCTGCTTAGCTCTCCCAAAGCTTGAGACCAACTTCTGTCTTCGTTTTAAGGTACCCACTACAGGGGCTTTACAATAGATCCATTGCGAGTACTGGTTGCAAGTGGAGCCTTCTCTACCTCTACGACGCCCTAAGGACCGCTCAGCGACCTACGAATGCGACTGAGCGAATATATGGAAATTTTGACATTTCATTCACAACCTCTTTTTTCCGGTCGCACCAATCTGCGAGTTTCACTCGTCATTTAGGAGCCGACTTCCAAGAACAAAACAAAGGAAATGTGAGGTTAAGCTCTCATGAATTTCTTGGTCGCGTGAATTGTGGATTGCGTCCCACATATGTGGAATGTGAATAAAATTTGACAGTTCGCGAAAAGCATTCGCCTATTCGAGGAAAAATCAGCGAATTGTTAATTTCTTCACAAAAACTAATTGAAATTAAATTTTTTTTATATTAATCGATAGATAACTTAAGATGTGTTCGTTTGGAATAGTAAAGCTGACAATGGCGTGCATATGAACGTGCTATAAACGCATGCACAGTTCGCGCATTCGCAGATCGCTAAGCTGTGAATGAACCTTTAGTGGCAAATTGATACAAAGATAAAGTAGAGATCTACATATTCAAGTTTGATCCGCTAAAGTATGATCGACTTAAAAGGTTTGAAAACGGCTTGAGTCTTTGAGATTTTAGCAACTTCAAGAGCCCACAAATTTTTCTCAAGTTTCTTAGAGAACTTTAGGTTCATTCATTTCGATTTAAACTCAAACATCTGGTTCGAGATGTGATTCTTGTGCTTTTAGCCTTAGAAATCGATGTATAGAAATGCAAGAAGTGTTCAAAAATGTTCTTACTCCATTGCTAGTCTTCAAAAGTGAAGAAATTCATTAAACAAAGTTAAAGGCTTCCCTTTTTAGCCCAAGAACAACCAATTATTATTCCCTAAGCAATTCGATAGCATGTGGTTAAAGTGAATATCAAATATCACTTAAATCCAAGCCTGTCCAAAAGATTCAACTCCTACTATCATAACTTTAGGAAATGTTCCCTAAATGTTTCTGTTTCCACATTAAAGACATCATCAGCATAGCTCTATGGTCATAATTATGGAAACGAGAGCAGTGCTTCTCGCCTAACCAGCGGAAGATATTAATTAAAAAAGGCATTAACATATTTTAATGGAATTTTTCGTCCGTTTTCTTTCCTCGCATTAAGTTTCAAATGGATTTTTGTCAGTTTTTTTTTTCTCCTTTTTGTCCTTTTTTTGTGGGTCCTTCTCATATTTTAAAATTTATCCTCGTTTTTAACTCGCAACGCAACCAGTCGGTTTAAGTACTTTCACACAGATTTATTTTCTGTTCCGAATTCTAAATGACAAATACAGTACGACCGGGGGTAGAGTTTGTAAGCGCCTCTCATACACAGAATCAGATACGAATGCCATGTTGCTGCACATTTATTTGCCGTAATTATGGCACAACATTACATCCTTTCATTAAGTCCGAAAAGCTTAATTACGCCACGTTTGTGGAATGAGTATAAAGGCAGGCTAATTTCCACCGGGAGAGCGCCAGTAGCAGTTGCTAAGCTTCATAGCGAAGTTTACCTTCTATAGTAACCGGCGGCAGTGGCGGCGTCGTCATCGTCCTGTGTTTCGGTTATGGTTTCCTTTGTTGTAGCGCTGTACAAGTAAATTAAAAGCACAAGAGGTTTCTTCTTCTTTTGAAATTATCTGCTTGTAAATGGTGTTGGGGAGAGACTGGGGGCGGGCTTCGTCTTTCATGTCGGATTTCCATGCCATTTAGTAAATTAGGTGTGCAATGTGAAACTAGTTTGCTTAGGGCAGGTGATTTAGGACTTAAGGAATAGGTATATGTGAGTTTTTAATGGGCTGCTGTCGAAATAGGAAGTTCGAAGGACTTTTATTCATCTGAAGTGGGTAGGTAGTTTGTGAGTAGGTTGCCTAACTCGGTTTTCAATTACAGTGCAAAGTAGAGTTAAAGAGGGTAAAACTTTTTAATTAGAGCTTCTGCTTATGCAGATCGTAGTATGCAGTTAAACTGTTTGTAGAGTGTTAACAGGTTTAGCGTAAATTGGTTTGCTCTATGTGTACATAGTGTAATCGACATTGGAGAAGTACATTTCATGTTTCCACAGGTAGCGCTTGGAAACCATTTTTATAGATCCCTAGGTGCCAGGTTTACTATCCATCTTCTAACTAACTCAATGATCGATAGCAAACATCTCTACTGAAAGAGCAGCAGTTCTTTTGGACATGGTTTTTTCAAGTTTTGAAGTAGTAGCAAAGTAGTGCTGAAGCTTCTATCTGAAGCGAATGAAGAAATCCTCCACCGTTTCGAGAGATAGATTCTTCGTAAAAGTTTCGATCCTGTTTGGGCTTTGGAGGAGGAAATTCAACGATGAACTATACGAGCTGTACAGCGAAATCGATCTAGTCAAAAAAAAAACTGCGCATTAGACGTTCAAGATGGCTAGGACACGTAGAGCGGATGGATACAAATGCTCTGGCCCAAAGAGTCTTCGAATCTAACCTGGAAGGACAACGCGGTAGAGGAAGAACTCTCCGTAGGTGGCGCGCAGAAGTAGAAGAGAACCTCAGCAAACTTGGAGTGAGCAACTGGAGACAGCTAGCTAAGGACTAGGATACCTGAAGCGAATTGTTGGCTGAACCCGAACTGTAGCGCCACCTAAATAAGTATATTGATGTCTAAGAATGGGGTGACGTAGTGCTTCGCTTGATTGAGGATAGTGACGTGCCCTGCATCGCGGTATATCACTCCGATGACTCCATTAATTCCAGTACCGATTTCATTGCAGCCTCTTTCGCATAAATATTCAGAAGAAGGATATACAGTATTGCTTCCAAGTTCCAACTATTCAAGCCATTCTCTGAATCTTACTTATGAGCGCGAGGTAGTTGTTTAATTCAGTTCTGTCCATCAATCTAGGATTCCATATATGAGTATTGGCCTAACTAGCTTCTTATTTAGTCACATAATCCAGAAAAAACTTGAAAATTGTTTTGAAGAAAGAACATCATGACATAGTGCTGCATTTAAAATCATTTGCATCCATAGGATATACTTAACCACAATTTAAAAAAGGTTTATTGAGTATCATTCAAATAAATGAAATTTCTATAAGCAGTTATAACTAATTTCTCGTACCCTAATCATCTTTCTAATTACTTCTTCGATTCCTAAATGCTCATCAATAGGATAAGATGAATCCACTTTACAAATTGGTCTACTCAGTGTCACTGTCTTTATGACATGGACACTACTAAGACTACCCATAATCGCATGCATTCCAATGCCACTGAATATCCGGTTACAATGCAGAAAGCCCTAACAAGACCCCACCAGCTCGGATCGCTTTTGCAATTTACTTAATCCCCTTCTAATACCTATTAACCATTGCTGGTAGTGAAATAAGCATAAGGCTAAATAAGCCACCCACCTTCGTGTACTTTGACATTCTTCCGCTTCCAGGAAAATGCAATTTGTACCGGAAATTCACTTCCATTGATGACATCAACCCCATCGTACAAACAATTTGCATTCGCCACCCATAATCCGTAACCGAAGCATACTCTTTCGATGAACAAAACCGACGACAATCATCTCTGAGGTATTTTTAATTATACATAACCTCACCCTCGGTTAGGATCCATTTGGCAATAACCAACCAATAGATACACGTACTCTCACAATGCAAAAACCCGAGGATAATAATTAGAAGATGGAAAAATTCAATAAAAAGTGAAAAAAATCTTTCTCTAAATTCACATTTCTTTGTACTGCAGTGAAATTAATTTATAGCTTCCTACTGCACATCGGTTGCATCCTGTTATAGCAGCGCGCATTGCTGCATCATCTTATTCTGCTATGAAACACTTTTTGAAATTTATTTCCTTTTACAGTTGAAAAGATAAATTGAATTGACTTCCTTTTATTTCCTTGTGAATTCATGGGCGTCATCGGATCTTACCCCACCTTGCAACATGAGGGTTTCGAGTCCACTCTGGCTTGAGACAAATTACACAATAGGAGACAGCACATTTCGAACGAAGGATTGCGTTCGAAAGGAAATACGAGCATATTTTGTGATTTATTTTTTTCACAAGGAATGGTAAAAAACAGTCTCCTGATGGATGGTTGGAAAATACATTTTATTAGTTTTTGAAAAAAAAAAAAAATGTTTACTATAGTTCTGCCATAAACAGTGGTCTTATTTTTAAGCCTGGCTATATAGTTTTGGTTTGCATGTTGGGCTATAAAACTTGTATCGGCGATAATACTTCTTCATGGTAACAATAAAAAGGTCATAAATGCCAAAGGACTAAATGGTATAGCTCGCTTAGAATGGTACATGAGTAGTCTAGCTATAAGGAGGAATGTAAATGTCATGTTGGTACGGTGTCACTGGGTTAGATTTAAAACTCACAACGATATCGGTTTCAATGTCTACTTATGTGGGAAAAACCCGCCAGTCAGCGATGTGCTTGTAAGAAAAAAACATAAAACCGAATTTATTATATTCACTACGAAGTGGAAGGGTTTTTAGTGCAAAAATCATTCGTTTTTTAGGTTTGTATCTCTTACTTTTAGTTGTGTAGATATTTTCAAAAATCCCATAGTTAAGTAAATCAATTAAATGAGTATTAATCCTTGAGTAGAAAAATGTGCGACGTTTTACGTCTAAAATGTTTGCAGGATTTTATCTAAATGAAGCCTCTGTGCATCAGCGATCACTTGCTCTTTAGTACGAAGTTAAGAGTATGAAGTCGTCTTGATTATTGCGAAGGACATAGCCACCGGGGTTCTTAAACTTTCTTTTTTCAAGTACGAAGTATTATTTTGAAGTATTTGAATGTTGGTTCCGTATCGCAAATCCTTTTAACCAAATGAGCTGAAGATTTACACATCGAAAACAAAGATACGTAGCTCAAGTAATTCTGTCTGTCAGCTTAGGCACCAAAATAAAACTGTTATATGGATGCAGCACTAGGAAAGTGACCGCCATTATTAGAAAAAAGTTTTAAACGTTTGCAATATTCTAAGGATTTTCTGCAAATCTAAGATGACAGAATAAGGGGATGACCAAGAAGAATATGGCATAGAGCAGTGGATAAGGCAGCTGGCAAAAAAGTGAAGAAAGCTGAAACTCATTTTTAGAAACCATACACGTACCGAAGAGGCCCTAAGACCGAGAAGGGGATACAGAATGTATTGAATAAAATAAATAATTATTTCAACGAAATGCTGTACGAGAGCGCCATGGTTCAGTGACTTGAAGCTTGAAGATAAAAAAAAACTTTAAATATTCGACGTGACAGGTCCGCACAGCATTCAGGGACTAGTTTTTTATAACGCCGTGCCGAAGGGAAATTTATTTTTTATTTGAGAAGCCTTTCCATGAAAGTTGTACTCTCAGATGTTTGTCAGTTGCTTGCGAGAGATTGGTTACTGAAAGAACTTTTGGGAATCGTCTGGGAATCTCGAACCCGAACCTCGAACACCTCGCCCAGTAGTCCGAGGCACTAACCACTTGAGCCACGACGCCCACCGACCATCCGTCTTAATTGTCTCTGCCTAGATTGAGCGCCCTCTTTGTGCTTGATAGATTGCCATGACCAAGTACCCAAATCAGGTTGACCTGGGAGGAGGTTGCCAAGATATTATGTTTTTCCTTGCATTCCTTGACCAATTTCGAGTTGGGTTTTGGATTTGCTCATTCCTTTAAGGCTGCCTGACTGTCCGTGTAAAAGTGAATGCAGTTGTCTTGAGTTCCGGTACTAAGTAGTAGTTCGATCTCCTTCAGTTTAGTAATAACCTCTGCCAGAAAGAAAGTCACGAATTGTTTGAGATAGGCTCCGTATTTAAGAGGTGACGTTCGGCAGTAGACCCCCGCATCCGATTCTCCATCGATGTGTGTGATCCATTTGTGTACACTTCTATTTCATCCTTGTTTGGAACGTCAGAGCCCTGCTGCCATTCTTCGTGAACTGTATACCATGTGTCGATATGGTATTCCTTACTTAAGAGGTCACTCGGTTGCCTTACGAGTTCAGAGGCCACTTGTGCTTTCTTCTAGATAGTCCTGAGCCCCTTTGTAGACCATTCGTTGAAATGTCCTAAACTCTTGAGTCTAAGAACTGCCGGACTGACTAATCTTTTCACCTTTAGTCCTATATGTAGTAAGATTGTCTCCATGGTTGGTATGGAGATACTGGATTGGGATTCAGTAATTCTTAGGCAAGCCATGTGTTAGATGTTTGATAGTAGTGAAAGGGCTTTTTTCTTCCCTACTCTCGGCCACCCTACAAACACTTCATAGAGTAGGATGGGCCTGAGGATGCAAGTGTAAATGCAAAAGACTTGCCTAGGTTTCAGACCTCATGTCTTACCAAAAGCCGTACGGCATATCCAGTACGCCCTTATGGCTTTCGTGATTCTGTTTTCTAGATTTCTTCTCTAACTTAACTTGTTGTGCAGGATGACCCCAAGATACTTAACATAATTTTTTCAATTTTACACCTACGAAAATGGCGCCCGGAAGTCATCCAATTTGTACCTCCTCGTACAGAGAACCATGTCGGTGTTTCCAGATTTGACGCCCAGGCCGCAGCGATCTGCCCAACTTTGCGTGATATTCAGTGCCCACTGCATGAGTTTACTTAATGTATTCATATGTGAGCTGTTTATACCTAGATATGGATGTAGTCCATACTTAGTTGACGACCTGTATCATGCGCCCTAACGGACTGTTTCTTAAGTGACTGCAAGTTTCTAAATTTCGCAACAAGAAGACCATCGACCCCATTGAGCAAGTGGTAGGGGCTACATGGGAAGGTATAGAACCAAAGCGATGGACAAGAAAGTACTATGACAATGTAAGACGTGGAAAATGTAATGTTTCACTGACCAAGCACTGAAACGTAGTACTTCGAGTGTAGTTCCCTTTCATATTTGTCACAGTTTCTTTCAAAATTCCATTTATTCCGCAGTTTACGTGGTATCCACCGTTTTTAAGACCAGGTCGCATAAAGTTGAGGGGAACCATCGGCATTGAATTTAGAACCTTGTCAAGAACGATGTTTAAGGCCCTCTATCGACCATTCGCTTCCTCTTTATTTCATCTCTTTATGGTTGACTGCTACTAGGTCCAGCTCCCGACCTTTCTTTAAATGATAGACTCAAGTATCGATTTACTGCCATGTGTCCAATACCAGGTGTGTGTTGGACGCGAGGTGCCATTTAGATACAGTACTTTTCTTTCTGAATTTTTTAGTTCAGTTAAGGTTAAGACAAGCTAATTTGTAGTTAGATCTTACATTGTTTACCCTTGCTAACCCGAGCGCATTCTTCCCTTGCCATCAGAGTTGACCAAAAGAACTTTTGGTAAGGGTCATTGGCCTGTTAATTTCATATGCGCTTCTGGGAGGTACTGGGTTAAGAAACCTCGTCCTTGTAATTTGCGCTAGCAATTTTAATTTTTAATTTTGATTTTACTTAGATTTGTTCTTCAGTTTTGTCATTCTCTAGTTCTTTTTCTTTGGTGGGCTTCAAGGCATTCTGTACGTTGATTTCTTCTTCTCTCTATAGTGGAATACTGGCGTAATCGACTTTACCCTACGCAACGAGATGTCCCAGTCCAAAGTCGCCTGTACTATTGACATAAAATTTGTCGACTTTTATGCGAAAAGACATTTAGGTAGAAATAAGAGCGGGATATGAAGTTTAAAATTTACTACAGATACAGTCATATCGCAAAGTATATGCAACCCATTACAGTACACATGAAAGATTCTAAGTCCCGCAATTTCAATGTTCCCCCTCCTTTTTGCATAAACTTTCCTCTATACCAAAATTTCCTTTCCATACAAAACAAGAAAATTTTGAATACAATCTCCCGCCATTCATGATCAAGAACATATTAAAGTCACGTGTCCTATGACATGACATGTAAAAATGTATCTTTTATCCGAAAGAATTTTTAATTTCCTTTTATTAAGTACTGTTTAACACCCTCATTGTTATATCCTATAACGGTTATATATGAACCTTATCTATCTGTCTTTATAATAGTTTAAAATAGGTAGACTGTAAGTCACTATACACTTCTTTAGAATTTTATTGATTTTGTGAAAAAAAAATTACGTATACGCCCTCGCACATTTCTATACAATTTTCAGAGAATTGGATATTCATCATGCACATTACAAAAATTTAGTTATCGATAAATATACGTCAAATATAGGTAAAAACCAACTCACCCCGATAAAGCAATCCGCAATTTAATCCTTCTTTTGTATCGAATATATCATGGATGACCTCGAGTTCAATGTGAACATTCCTCGGCTCTATGGTTATCGCCTCACTGGTGACATTTTTTCCATCTACCACTTCATCCTCATCAATGACAATGACGTCATTCGAAAAATCACTAAATTCACTCGCACAAGGTTTACTACCATGACTACCACCTGTTGTCGATCCACTGTCCCTGTGTAGATTTATTGTTTCCATATGTGGTATTCTCTCGTCAATCGTTCGCATGGGATGAGGAAAATCCTCTTCACTTGGTTTAATTTCATTTAGTTTACTCAAATCCGAATCATTAGAGTATTCGCCGGCATCACTATCATCGTCCTCCACGTCGTCATCGACCTCAGTGGGATCTTTGGTCAACAACAGAGTTGTGCTTTTTATATTTCCACTTGAGCCATGCACATCGTCTTCGATGGTCCTTATACCACCGGGCGGTCCCGGTGATCGACCTGGCGCTGGATCACTGTTCATTTGGCCGCCTATCTGGACTGTGTATAAGCCGAAAAATAACAGGTAAATAACTAATTTTGTCGCCATAATCACTACAGCTTATGTAGTTTCGAGTGAAGCGCTTTAGATTGGTTGCCATAGACCATCGATTCGATCTATGCGTATTGTGTTGGAAGATGGTTTTTGGTCAATAGTGGTATTGTGTGTTGCTTATGAGTTGAATAACTTAGGCTGTGACATTATTAATGCGATTGATCTGAAAGGAAAAAAAAAGAAAAAGTTATTAGCAAGTATTGAAAGATACACTAGAACGAGCTCACTACTTAAAGATACATTTCTGCGATAGTTGGAGGACTAAACCTCCAATGCTATAGATTGTGAATGACTTTTCTTTGGTTTTTTGAGAACTCTTTCAGCAGATACTTTTCTATTATACGTCCTTCTATACCCACCTACTTACTCGTACATAAATACATAATTTTCTAAGCCACATTCACGTCCTTTCCTTCGTGAGAGTCAGAGTGTAGAAAACTTATTACAAAATCCGCTTTGAAGGATACTTATCTAGCGACGCTAACGTTAACAAACTGAGTTTTTAATGAACTTATAATCAAGGCATCTTTTGAGTTCTACGCAGAACTAGATTTATTTATCAAAAGCTATGCATCGCAGATCTTTTGCTGTAGCAACAAAGCGAAAGAATCCTTGAAATCCTTCTTTTTTTTCCGCTCTCTAAAGTCAACTCATTTTATTTAATTTTTTTTTTTTTTGCTGGTTTCCTCGAAATAAAGTACTTTCATTTTGTAGTCCTGCGTTTTGTATATGTATGTACATTCGTTGTGTAATTTATCATCTTGAAGGCAACAATTTTCCATTGGATTTATGTTCTCTTCGGAGGATTGCACAAGCGACGAATATTAATGTGTTGCGCTGTACTGTTGGTCAACAGTGTTTTGTATCGCAAATAGCTGACAGGGTTTGAAATATTTTATGAAACGATAAAATGGAATATAGTGAGCTGATTATATAATGTCAAGAGTTACATTCTGTATGATATCTAGATATTTCAATTTTGACATTAATGGGATATGAGGAAAAATGGGTGTCCCTTGACATTTGAACTGGAAAATCATTGCTGAATGCGTAGACAAAGTTTTCGAGTTGGTACGAGTTTTTGAGAAACATCAATCGGTAAGTGTTGAGTTAAGTTTGAGAGGGATAGACAGAAATTTTGAAAAGTATCTTTAGTAAGTGGTTTTTAGGGAGTTATAACTTTTTGAAATGCATTTGATGACTTGTTGAATAAATTCGAAGATACAACCCTTTTGAAAGTTTTGCGTAACTTCTAAAGTACCAAACTGCCTATATCTTTGGATCAAATTAAGTTAAAAAGTTTACACCCAACCTATTCAATTTCTCTTCTTTTTGTAACCATTTTCATTGTCTGAGGAATAAATGTATCTTTGAAAATTCGTACAAAATCTCTTAATAAGAAAAAAACCAGTAAGGTGTGATGCAAAGGAGGAAATGAAACTATCTGAAAAGTATCAGAGAAACTAAAATTTTAGGGGCAATGTCACATAGTTTTATCGAAACTAAACGTGAGCAGTTAATTCGTGAAAGTAAAGCTGATGTAACATTGTTTTCTAAGTTGCAAGTGCCTAGCTCTAATCTTGAATCTGCAGTGCTCTATGACTGTGGAAATTAGAATCTTAATGACTAGCAATCACAGTCTTTATGGTACTTATGTGCAGAGGTGAAAACTCTAAGAGGGCTTCCATTATTGTGGTTGAGAATGTACTGATTGTGCCCATCGTAGCTACACAGGTAGTTCGCTGTACCTTCCGATTTTGTCCATATCCCGAAATTTAGATAAAAATCACATATTACGGCTTTCCCTTGATTTTGTGGGTGAAATAGGCAAGAAAGAATAAAAGGGTTGAACCAAATGACCTACAATCGGATGATCTAAAACATGGGCAACTTTGTTGCAAGATATGTGGCATTTATGGAACAATGTATAAAACTTAAATGAGAGATAGATTCGTTGCTGGAAAACCCCTATCCAGCAAAATTTTCGATTTTGTCCAGGTCCCGAAATTTAGGTAAAAATCACATATTACGGCTTTCCCTTGATTTTCTGCGTGAAATAGACAAGAAAGAATAAAAGGGTTGAACCGAAAGACCTACAATCGGATGATCTAAAACATGGGCAACTTTGTTACAAGATATGTGGCATTTATGGAACAATGTATAAAACTTAAATGAGAGATAGATTCGTTGCTGGAAAACCCCTATCCAGCAAAATTTTCGATTTTGTCCAGGTCCCGAAATTTAGGTAAAAATCACATATTACGGCTTTCCCTTGATTTTCTGCGTGAAATAGACAAGAAAGAATAAAAGGGTTGAACCGAAAGACCTACAATCGGATGATCTAAAACATGGGCAACTTTGTTACAAGATATGTGGCATTTATGAAACAATGTATGAAACGTAATTGAAGTTGGTTGTAGCTTGTATTGACTTACTTACTTACTTATGTAGGTGGCGCTACAGTTCGGGGTGAACCTGGGCCTCAACATTGCATTGATTGGTTTTCCTTTATTCCTCTATTCCAATGAGGCATACATATGTCATGATTGGAAGGATGATGGAAAGATAAGCCGAATAAAGAAGAGTTTAAAACAGGCCATGAGGGATTTAGAAAATTTTACTGACACTGATGTACTTAGCTTCCCTTAATTATACGTCATTTAGTGAATGGAATGACGATGGTTTTAGTTGAGTTAAATATACCACTTCTTCCAGTTGATACCATTCATGCATCTTGTTTGAGGCATTTTTTAAATCGTTTACTGACAATAGATTCTTTCCTATTACTACTAGGTGGTTTAGATAACTTTAGATTAGATATATGGGTTGCTGAACTGTTGATGCACTATGATTTAGGACAGCTAGGTCCATTAGGTGGTTTGTAAGTCAATTATTTTAGACCGAAATGTCTAATAAGGTACACAGACTGATTTCTTTCTCCAACATTGATCTCTCAATCTAGTCCACATGAAGGTTTACAACTGCATATGTTGATTTGATTTTTCTGGTTGGCATGTGAATTGGTGGTTATTAAGGCAGTATTTCGAATATGGAGATCGATAATTTTTCTTTTTAGACATACTGAAGTGAAACTTAGTCTAAAACCTCCGAGTTAGACAATTCTAAATTCACTATTAATGAATCCAGGATGTTGCTGTAGGGTCTCCATAGCTATAGCAGTCCAACACCTTGATTCTTTAATTTTTTGATTGATCAATAGGTAGAATGTTAAGAAGTACGTTCGGAATATCATACTTCTATGAGATATGACTGGAAACCACTCATAGTGAATATATGTAGGTATAATTCCCTGCACTCAGCTTACTCGTTTATTGTTGTGGTTCTTGCTAAAAAGTGTACTACCAAACTATTGACCTGTAACGATAAAAAATACTACCGGTTGTAGTTCTTACCAAATATATGTATTCTGCAGATGTATCAGGCTACACAGAATATTCCTACTCACTGCTCTATATTTATCTTTCAGTTGAATTTTGGATAGAAACGAAAATGAAAACTACTGAAATATCTAGCTTTAACTGAATTATTCCGGTTCTAAAAATAGTTAGTCTTCTACTCTTAAGCATTTCTTCAGTGAATAGACCACACATTTTTACGGATTCATGTCCATGCTTTTAAACTTTCGAGATAAATACTACTCAGGTGCATAACCAACATAGAAAGACGTTATTAAGTATTATTTAGCTTTTGAGTATTGTTACAAGTTATTGTGGAAGTATGTCATCAAGGCCAGTTGATTTACATGGACATGAACTGATAATAGTGTTGACGAAGGTCACTGAACCTGCTCTGGGTGATTCCACCCAATTTATTTTGCAACCAGGAAATCAATATTCATTAATAGTTCTAAAGGAGTTTCTTAGGTAGAATCTTACTCAGCCTCGAGTATTTCAACTAGACCCGTATTGGACCGTGAAAATGGATTTCTTGTATATTTTCAAAAACTCCTTTTATAACTGCCAGAACTTGTGCCTATAGCAGATATTGAAATTTATCTTCATTCCACCATGGAAGAAGCTCTTTTCTATATACTATACCAAACCAGATAAGAGCAGTGATCCTTGACTGTCTTATATGTCTGAATTTTATCGTTGATCCTCTACCGATTCGAACTTTAGATCAGGTTCATTGGTTGAATTTCTTCCAGTGAATTGGCGTAGTGTTTCTAGTGGAGACTCAATCTCAGAGTTGTTTCGCACTAAAATACATAACATCAGTGAAAATGAAGCAGTGGAGATCCAGCTTTCATGAATTTTAATAGAGTTTTCAGTTAGGATTCTTTCCATAAATTAAACCAAAGTGATTACGTTTCTATGTTAAACGTTGAGTCAGTTAAAGAGAAAATCTGGTTTGAGTGTCTTTTCGGATTTTGCCTCTTGCATTCAAGATTCAATTTTATTTCAATGCATAACCGTATTCCTGGAATGGTTATTTATGAAGATGAAAGGATGAAATTACCAAATTCATTATCTCAAGCAGGTACTACCAAGTTTCATGTAAATATGGAAACATTTCCACAAAATCTTCTACCCACGATTGTGGGTATTTTGCAATTCACGATTTAAGTACACATTTTCACTGCATAACCGAGAATGATTTTCATGTTCATACATTCATGTTTTCCCCATTACTCATTCTAAGAATCACAATCGTAAAATATGATGATATGGGGAAACAGTAATCCAATCCTCCAATCCTAACATACTCATTTATCATACGCCCTTTGCTCTCATTTCCTATCCTCCTCCTAGCGGTGTATAGTTAAATAAACTATCAACTTTACCACAACAATCTACAAGCGACTTTATTGATTTTATCCTTCCCATCGTCGCCAGATATTCGAACAAATAAACAATTCGCTTAGAATATTCTCCAATAAACTACAACAAATATCGACCGCCACGCACTGGAAACGGAAATTGGAATAAACACATATAACATGAAATCAATAAAACATTCGAAGAAATGTAAAGGAAATTACTGGCACACTGACCCCTTACTGTGTGAAAGTTCAGAAGATACACCACCGACAGACATCGGTTCTGCTGTAGCGCCCGAAAAGTCAGTAAAAGTCAAAATAACTTTCAGTAAATGGATTTTTTTTTTATTGGTCCTTGCAGAACAAGACAACATCCACTTATGGTCCAAGTGGGAGGGATGATGATTCTAATCAAGGGAGGCAACCGGAAAAACCATTTATCGTGACTTTAATATACGCATATACACAGATGTATGTTGAGGAAGCAACATGAAATCAAATTGAGAAATTATTAATGACATAACTCTGGTAGGTACGCAGCAAGGAGAAACTCTGTGACTTTGATAAGCGGTGCTAAGACAAATCGCATAGAGTCGCCTCGAATGTTATTAATGACTCCATAACCATTAAAGACCATTTAATGGGCCCTGAGAGATGTCAATGGAGACTTACATGGGTTGACAGCGGCATTTGCCACCAACCCAACAGTGCTGATGGCTTCCGTAATTACAGCTCTCGTTTTTCATAGCACACAGGGTGTAAGCACATGTTGACATGTTGACGATAAGGGGTGGTGTTGGATATTTATGGGGTTTTTAGTCATATTCTGTTTTTTTTTTTTTTTTTTGTTTTGTGCCCTCAAACCAGGGTCCATTGAGTGATGAGGCTTAAAAGTTAAATGGATTAGCTAACATGAAATATTCATACCATACCAGATGGTTCACTGATGGCGACATCGAATGTAACCAAATTTGGGCTAAGTTTTAATATTAAAATTCGAATATCGAAAATCACAAATGAGAGAAATGTATGCTAAACTAACAATACGAATAGTGGGTATATCTGAAGGCTATAGATCTGTTAGTTCTTCATTGTTATGAATAATGCAGAACGAATGATGAATATGGTGATAAGCACGTATTCACACAGTAGTTCATGTACGTACATATCTAGTTCACACCATCAGGAAATGGTTTTTAAATGACCTTCAACAGTACTAAAGTTTTTGGGATCAACAGCGCTCTATTGACATGCAACTACAATGAAGAGGTTTGAGTCAAAAAGGTTTTCATAAAGCTGTCTCTACTCAACTGCTGTGATACCAAACTATTAAGCAAATAATAGTGACACCATTATAGTCATATACTTATCGATACTCCACGATAGTGGTGGGAAGCTTCGGATGTAACAATTGAGCTGATAAAACTGAAGGACCAAATAGCAACACTACTAAACATGAGAGTGGACGAATTCCCTAGATGAAGTCAAAGGTGGCGTCACAGCTTCAAAGGGAAGTAGAAACACACTTTTTTGAATAAGTCAGGCTCTTGAAAAGGAGATAGTGTCGGATGAGCGCTACCCTGACAAAAAAAAAAAGAAGAATGGCAGATTTTACCACGATTCAAGAAATACGATGGCTAGGATCTACCTGATCCAAAAATTAACAAATTGTGACATTTATTACCGCTGTCACTAAAGACTGTACATGCCCTTACAGACGAAGCTGAAGACTTTATCAAGGAGAATTTTCATGACCTCCTTCACCGAGTCTATGATGTCAAAATTGTACTCGGGGAATTCAATGCAAAAATTGGCACAGAAACCATTTTCAATGGACTAACCGCAAAGCACACTCTCCACGACACGATAAAGGACAACGACTTCCGGCTAAACGATTTTGCAGCAGGTCGTTATACGTTGATAAGCAGCACTAGGATTCGATGACTACGAAACCAAACAGCAAATTGGCACTTTCCAGTTCGAACACTCAACTAAATCGACCACGGGTTGAAAGATCCGAGGCTTGCATCTAATATTCTGAAACACTCAGAATGGCAAACGTCGACTCTGACCACTTTCTTGTGGCAGCCAAATTCAATTCAAAGTCTCGACTATCAAATGAAAAGAAGATGCGAACCACCCAAAAAAAAAGACTGGAGTAGCTAGAGCCTACAGACTCTACCTAAGCAAGGTCTATTCACTACCATTATCACGACATCATCAAAGAGGTATACGAGACCGTTGTAAGTTACCAGGTACCATCGAAAGTACACCGAAAAAGGTAACAGAATATGAAGATCTGTAAATAATCTAGGGCCGACGTAATCTCGCAGCTCAAGGATATGAAAGAGTTCCGCGATAGAAACAACATCCAGATATTTTTCCAAAAAGTCAAACAAGCCAGGAACGTAGGCTCTTCGAAACAATAACAGAAACAGAAAGTCACAAAAACGTAGAGAATAGTAGATGCGTATTAGCAGCAATGGGGATCAGGTAAAGAGAGTGATCAAACAAGAAGAGAACTCTCATTCAGTCAATGAAGAAGCCACCCCCTCCCCAGTATAGAAAAGGTTGGCCCAAGTTTTAGAAAAGCTGCGAAGCAACAAAGCCGATGGATCTATTTGCGCAAAGAAAAATATTTTTATTTGAAAACCTTTTTTATGACACTTATGCTCCCGAAGGTTAATCAGAGGATTGCGAGAGGTGGAAGCGTTAATACTTTGGCGTTGCTTGGGAATAGAATCTCGAACTTCCACTCAGTAGTTCCATATACCAACCACTGATCCATAGCGCCCCACTGTGAAATTCACTTTTGTTTATTTAAGGGTTCCTTGATTAAATGTCCACTATTCATTGCTATCACAATTCTCTACCATGTCCCTCACTATTCATCTGCTCACCCAGATCGTCCACCACTTCATGTATTTCGCTGCCTAAGTATCCTTAGAGTATATGATTTTCGGTCATCATTTTCGTCCTTAGAATGTCTTTATTATTTTGATAAATTTATGTACGAAGGACATCCCACTTGTCGCTCGTTGAAAATATAATTTCATCGCTCCTACCGTATCAATTTTGAATCTCCATTTGTGCATACCAAACAAAAATATTTGTTCCCAGCTCGCTTGATGTAGACAATGTCAGCATTTCACGCCTGCCTTCCTCCGAAAAGAAACCTCTCCCATGATTGATATGTTTTCCTTGTCAAGTGCTTCCAACCGATTACATTGGAATCACAATTTTTCATTTCATGTAACCGCTGGCTGTGCACTTAAAGTGTCGAACCCGTGTGCCTCCTCCGAATGTGAATTACTGTCATTATCGATTTCAGATCGATGTTAATACGGAACCCCGTTCCCCGGCCATCGTACGATTTATGTAGAAATTTAAAGATAATCAAGGCAATTCAAGCCCATAAAAGCGAACATTGTCCCGAATGGCAACATTGCTTGTTCCATTCCACATTGAGAAACACGGAACAATTTTTGCAGATAATTCGGGACCGTAATACTCCCGCTGTGCACAATATACACCCAACAACCACCATAGTCCATACACACAATCATTTGCTCATTACACCTTCGAGCGACATGGGGTTGCAATGTCATGGGGCTTGCTTCGTCGTTATTCACGTACAAGGGTAATCTCAAGTACTTATACAACACATACACACACACACACCCATACACAAGCGTGTTTATTTTTTTTTCTCAGTTCTCAACGGAATGACATATTCTTGTATACCCCACCCACATGCACACATTTGGAACGTCATTAAGTCCTTTGGCCTTGTACTTACGTGGCGGTGAATATGGCCTACAACCCTCAGCAACCCCTCGACACAGACATGTGCACACACAGTAAGATTCTCTGGTTCAAATTCGTTACCTTGTGCGACAGTGGAGGCCAAACAGTGACTTGGAATCACCTGAGAACGGAGAACGGAGAACGACTACTGATTAAATGCTCGCTAAGGTGGGTTATGAAAGAAGCGCATACAGGTGACTACCATGGTGATTTCACACCACCAATAGAGGGGAGTGTGCATTAAAATAAAAAAAAAAAAATAGAAAAGGGGAAAAAAGAGAATTGAGACTACCTCCGTTCGTTCGAAAAGCGTTTGTTGACTCTTCTTTTACTGCATCCATACCCATCCCCCGGGGGAAGCGTCTATCTATTGAGTTCCATCGGCACGTTTAGTTTCATTTTGGCAGGACGCTCTGCATTAGTGCTGAGTCGGTGAGTTATGCCATGCAACGATGCACCAAGTGTGTATGTGTCCAATGGACACGTATTGATTTTTCTGCCATAGAACCGAAACCGATGTAAGAGACTTCGTGGTTCAGGGGATATTTCGTGGTAAAGAAAAATATGAAAACTGCTGACCTGCAAGACACTAAGTGGGTTTAAATGGAGTTGGCTTGTACATTCAATTGGCTGGTTCCTTTTGTAAACTGTGCTGATTGTGTGTGGGGGATGAAATTCAAGATTTATGATCCTATTCCCATTCGCTCCGTTCGTGCTTAGTGATCATATATTATTGCTGTTGCCAAAGAATATGCAGACAGACAAATTAAAAATTTTCTTTATTGTTATTTAGTCTTGGGTTAAACCCACGACAAACCTTGACTAACCTTCAGAGCTGCTTCGAATATTGCTGACAACAGTGGGTAATAAAGTTTTAATGGCAACGAGTGGCGTTTTGCTTTTATCCCTCACATGCGTGCTTGAAAATGTTCTTGTTTATGCTACGGTAGCATTAATTCGTAAACAAACACACAAAAGTTGTTGACACTAGTTAATTAATCAAATAAAGAGTGTTTTTGGGGGTTGATTGATATACCATTTCTATAGACATCGAGTAGTATATAATTCCGATTCCATGGAACTGTAAGTAGTAAGAATAAGGGCATTCGGTTCATCGGTATTGTTAAACTTAGCACTTGGTGTTTTTCTTTTTTTTTCCTCCCACAGGCACGTGTTTTACTTTTGTCAAGTAGTAGTAGTAATGGATGTGGGAAAAATTGAATGTACAACGAAAGACTGCGATGGATCTAAGTGATACAAGTAGGGTTCCCAACCATCTCCCACTTCGAAGGATAATCCTTTGAGTCATTTTGTCCTCCTTTCATCCATTGAACAGAAAATAACCTCCGTTTGAAGTTTTTAACAGAGGTTTGAGCTGAAGGGCGACCAAACGTCTCTTGAAAAATTTTAGGTTGCCACACGTACATATTTCAAAAGCGAACATTTGAACCTAAGAGCTAAATAATATTTTTCTATCACTTCAGTCAAAAAATTTATCCATGCACTGATCAGAAGAGACGTTCCCGCAATGTGGAATGTTGTCGAATACCACCAAACTATTGGACATGTCACCTAGATAGGAATAAAAAAAAAACGGAGTTTCAAAGATTTCGGAAGTAAAGCAGATCGGAATTTCTTTGACAAAAGAGCTCTAGTATCGCTTAAATCGCTTAAAGAACTAGATTACTAGCACCGGGACCAATGGATGTACATTTGGAATGTCCCATATGGGATAAGAGGCACGGGGAACCAGCTTCGATGTGAACCCATGCCGTAAGATGATTGCGCGCTAAGAAATGTAACCAATTTGACCAGGAGACAAACTGATTAATTCACTAACCTTTTTGAAGAAGTTTATTCGCTTTGGATTTTCTTTCTCAAACCTGATGGGGCAGGACACGTATACAGAAGGTATGTCACTGTTGCTTCCTTTTTCTCGCCTGTACAGCTTCTACAAAAATCATTAAAGGGAACACCAAGCCTTCTGGCATTTTTTCCTACCAGGCAATACCTCGTGTGAGCTCCAATTACTATTCTAAGAATTTTCTGATGTCTGTGGTACCATTTGTCAGGAAAGTGACAGTCTGCACCCTTTTTAACTAGCTCATATGCTTTACAATTGCTTGAAATATCCACAGTGATACGTCGCATCTGACTGCGATCTCTTTAAGAGATCCACTGTGATTTTTGCTTCAAAATACACTGCTGTGGCGCGGGAATCGTGTGGTGATACGAATATCTGGTGCACTGGAGTAGACTCCTACACTTGTATCAAACGCATATTTAAAATATCTGCAGATTCCAAAACCCTGCTGGTAAGAATCCAGGTTTTATACTTGACGTTAAAGTCCAAATAGGGGACAATATAGTCCGGGGTAGTGTTATGGCGTCTTAGGATGCTTATGTGACCCATAATTCTACGAGACAGTTGCGGGGATTCCCTAAGTCATAATACTGCTTTAGCTGCCATGAGCATCAACGGGAAGAAGTTGGAACAAAGTTTCTCGTGCAGCTGCAGGTATTTTTAGGGCGTTCTAGGGTGTGTTCTTATGGCGCTCGTTCACGAGTATGGCAATATTGTTTTCTTGTCCAGTGAAAATTAAAGGCGGGCGAATTAGAACCCTTCCTTGGAGTACAAGACTTCGTAGAATCTTCAGAAAACTCTGGACAAAACACGTCGAAACTAAAACCAGGTAAATCCGAATGGTTAATGAAGCGCATATATGTAGTATTCTTCATGGGGTTTATTATCAGCCAGAGATGACCTCTCTGGCAGAACCTGTGGCAATACCGACGCAATAGGAAACACCGTTTACTTTCTATGTGCATGTCCTAGCCTGAAATTACTTCAGAGATTTTGTTTACGTTTGATTGCGTATTGTTTTATAATTGTTAAGATAGTTAAATTGAAAATAATTTTTTTTATTTAAAAACGCACAGAGGAACGAAATGGACGGTTAGAGAACGACGAAGGACGAATTGCAGAACACCAAACGAAGGAGACAGTTTTAACATCTTGGAACTGAGTTATAAGGTGGAAAACAATATTGAATTATTGTTCAGTTGGTGTGCAAATATTTTGATAAAGATTATAGTTTTGTGAAAAACTTTTCACTGTCGAAGGAAGCTTTCTTGTACAAAATGGAAATAACACAACCTCAGCTTCCGATTACTAAACTAATTTAAAAGACAAATCGCAACAATCACAATACTTCTAGTCTCTGTAAGTAGTACAAAAACTTCGAATTACACAAATTTAATTTAAACACAACACAATATATGCTTTTATTTATACTTTTCAAAAATAATACATATAAACTTTCGAATGAATATCCCTAAAAGTAAATGACTTTGGCAAACAATTTCAGAATTGCGAATACATTTGTTATAAAGTGTGGGCCATCTGTTGGTTTCTTTTTGAATCATATTTTATTTTGACACTGACAGCTCTTATGGGCTAAAAAAAATTCACAGAAACTCAGTATTATATTTTCGCGGTATGAAATGGATCGATTTACGCTTGAAAAGCGTTGGAAAATGTGCAAAGTTACTTCCAAAATGGGTGCTGTGTTGCCGAAACAGTGCGAATTTTGAAAATGATTGATAATGCACCAACTGCAGCTGGTGTACGCAAGTTTTTAATGAAAGTTCGTGAGACTGGTTTGCTAGTTGATAACCGAACATATTCCGTGTTCGTCCTGTGCACTCAACGGAGAATATTGCAGCTTTTTGCAGGTTTTAGGAGTGGCGGCATTATTGGCCCATATTTCTTCGACGACGACGATAATTAATAGAAGAAACGTTAGTCAATGGAGAGCGCTACCGAGGCATGATAACCGATTTCTTATGGCCAGAAATTGAGGATTTGAACTTGGTCGAACTATGGTTCCAGCAAGATGGAGATTCGTGCCACACAAGCCGCCCAACTATCAATTTATTGCACATTAAGTTCAATAATCGTGTAGTCAGTCATTTTGGTGATGTTACTTGATCGGCACGGAGCTGCGATTTGACGCCTTTGGACTTTTTTTGTGGGTACCATTAAAGACCGATGCTATGCGAACAATTCACAAACGATTCAGGCATTCAAGAACAATATTGCTCAAGCTATTCGTGAAATAGCTGCCGAAACCATCGAAATTGTATTAAAAAATTGGGTTGACAGGATGGCCGAGGCAGTCATTTGAATGAAATTCCATACTCTTTTCAATAAAGCAACATTCGTTGAAAAACATTGAAAATTATTTTTTTGTTTGCCTTTTTAAAAGACCAACCAACAGATGACCCACCCTGTTGAAACTGAATAGAAAATAAAGACCCTGAAGTGCTGTCCTTTTGTATTTTCCAATAAAATGAATTCCACCTCAATTCGAAAATTTTATTAATTCCTTCCGCAATATTACGAGTATACGACAAAAGTTTCCAATTTCAACCTGAATGCTCAATTTAGTTGCGAAACTGCTAAACAGCTTTCAGCAATGCCTACACTATCAATGTTTTGAAACCTCCGGGCGACTCGTTAATTTCTCATCACGGCGCAGCCCTAATTGAAAATTGAAACCTCAACTTAAATTCAATTACCTGGTCTCTCCACGGTACCACCCACAAAATCTATGAAACTAATGAATATCCTGTAAATTATAAATGGAAATACGAATTACACAAGTGAAACCGAGTTTCCATTTTCCAAATTGCTGCTAGGAATAATTTTTGTTTTTTTTTTCTCTCTCTCTCTCTCTCTCCGTCTGACCTCATTACAAGGAAATAATTCGCATTGGCTGCTTCTTTCCTTCGTTAGTTTGCCGGGGGTTCAGTGATTTATTAACCGAACCCTTGCTTCAGTTACTCCTATTCGCGCCAATTTTCCTGATTCCTCTCTCACCGCCAGCATTGGCGGCAATACGACTTGTCGAACATGAGATTCATACTGGTAAATCGAATTTGGATTCCCATCAAGGGCTTCTCCCATTCAATCTAATTGACTGATTAATGCTTGACTTTCTGAGCCATTTCTGAGAGAAGGGTGGCTGCTGACTGAGAATGACCCAAATTCGGTTGATGTCGATGAAATCGTCATCTGCGCGGAAAAGGAATTCCTTGTTGAAGAGGGATTTGCCACCTTTCATCCTTCGATGGTTCGTGGTAGTTGTGGCTGTTTTACTTTACAAGTGCGTAGAGGAGAGTATGATTTTCAATCGCGCCTCCGTAATTACACCCAAGCTGTAGAGAAGGAAAATTTTATAATGGTCATGGACAATATTTTTTTTGAGATTTCTTCTCAAAGAGTTTTATGTTTTCCTTTTAGTAATTACTTTGGTTGTTTCAGATTTACTTGGGTTTTTTTTTTTTCTTCTCCTTATTGCTTATTCTTTTCAGTCGTTGTGCATTTTGGTCGAATGTTTCTACTGGGTAATAAGTTTTTTTTAGCCAAAAACAAAAAAAGTGTATTATTGCTAAAGTGCCCTTATTTAAGGGTGAAAAGATAAGTTTTGTGATTACGGGCTGGCTATTAATGGGACATTGCAGTAACGAGTCAAAAGTTTATCCGGGAAACTATTCTAAAATGAAGACTACAAACTTGTGGATATTACTTTTGGATTTAAAATTGGAGTAAGTTTGTTTTAAAAACGTTTACAGATTAGTGGATAGCTTAACAATTAGTGTACAAATACATGAATAGGGCTACAATAAGTTATTTACAACAAAGTTGGTCAGGAAGTTCCCGGGAAGGCATCTTGTTCGCCTGACAAATTCTATTAAGTTACCGATTCCTATCTTTTTGAGGGATGTTTGATCTGGTATACCTGATAACCCCAGTATTTTTTGTCGTAACCTCGCTCTTACAGGAGAGTCACAGAGGAAGTGTTCCTCCTTCTCCTTATAGTTGATGCAGATCGGTGTTTCAGTTAGTACCAGTCAGAAGGACTGTTTATTGAGATTGATGCGGCCTGTTATAAGTTCCACCATCAGTCTCATCTGTGTTTTGTTTTAGTTTAGAGCTCGTTTTGTTGTGTTGTTACTCGGTTCCTTTATTACAGATCTGGCCACTTTGCACATATCTAGATTGTAGTACTGGAACTGCTGTCATATCTATTGCCTTTCTCTGTTACGTGCTCTTTTTCTTGGTAATTCATCTGTCTTTTCATTTTCCGGTACGCCTTCATGTCCCGGTACCCGCGAGAGAAGTATTTTATTACGGTTGGCAAATGAATTGAGTTTAATTTTGTACGGCGATTCTTTTCGCTTCTAGATGCACTGGTAATATGCTTAGGAACGCTTCCATTGCCGCGGTTGGTGTTAAGGATTATACTCCTGTGATTCTTAAGGAAGCCATACGTTGCACATTTATTAGCAAGTTTCTTGCATATCCATCCACCTTAAAAAATTATGGACTTTCTGACGCATTCGTGTATTCAGTAGACCTGTTTCGGTTTCAAGCTCCATGACCCGATGGTCGTACGCTCTTTTGGCTTTAGGGTCTAGTGTCTTTAATCTATCCCTTGAACCAACAGGAGCTTATTATAAAGCATTTTGTTTAATTAAGAGTTAATACGAACCAAGAGATATGTTATCTAGAGAGGTGTGCAGTGCCTGATGAGTTTGTCAGCTGTGCAATTTTCTGGAATGCCCCTATGGCCCGCAACCCAAATAAGGTGAATGTTGAATTGCTCCCCCATGTCGTTAAGAGATAAGCGGCAATTAAGGACAGGTTTCAAATTGAAAGTGAAAGTGGCGAATCCAGGGATTTAATCGCGGCTTGACTGTTGGTAAAAATATTGATATACATCGCGGATTTCACATTGTACCTTAGCCACATGAAAGGTTTCTTAATCGATCAGCCTTAGTCGGAACTTTCATTAACGATTTCATTTCTTATGTACATACATATATGACCGTGGCATAGTATTTCAAGATGTATCGCGAAACGTTTCCTTTGTGTGAATATCCGATGTGATTTTTAAAATAAGAAGACTGATGTGCGTTAGAACCAAGTGATTGGCTGTTAAGGCAGTTTGATTCTGATCGTTTTCTCGCTGGTACATCGGCCATTTTATTTCGGTGGAAGCGTGATGCGGTGCCTGAGCTAAGGGATTTGAGTTCCTCTTTTATATTCCTACTGACAAGTTTTGACTTAGTTGTGATCCTTGTAAGGGTGTTCAGGTTTGAGGCTTTTGCGGCAGCAAGCCACCAGATCAGATAGCCGTTCGTGAGAATAGGTCTAACGATGGAGGTGTACATCCAGTGGATGGTGACTGGTTTTGCCCCCAATTTTTAACGAAGATTCTGCTGCATGCTTAAAAATCAATCGAGTCCTCTTTTGTTCACTAAGACCGAGTCCAGAGCGTCTGGCCCATTTGTTAGGGCGTTCAATGCTGTTTGTTTAGTTTATCAGTCACTATTAGTCGCATAAGCGACGGTCCTAACCCCGTTTTGGTATAATCTAATAAGTATTTTGGAGATCACTTGGTTCTAGAGTAGTGGTGATACGACTCCTCCTTTGGGTTGGGGTGTTCCACGAGAAGCCACAACATGCACTTGACTACAACCCAGGTTAGATTTAATGTTAGCTGATAGGTTAGGACTCACTTTTGAAAGGACTAGAAGTGCAGATAAAGCCAGAATAGCAAGGATTCCAAGATCAAGTACTAGTTTAACTTGTAGCAGCAATTTGTCATTGAAAAGATTGCGCTTAATCGTACTAAAGTCTTGCGCATTTCATGGCATACTAGGTATTGGTTAAAAATGTATCAAATTTTCACCTTCCAGTCAAGAATGTGTGTTTTTTTGCGTTTTTGACCACAAAATCTGTCAATGGAAAACTATTTCTTTGAATTTGAGCTTTCAGTGCATTTCGCAAAAGAAATCATCCATGTGAGTCAAATCAAAGAAGTTACTACTGAAAAATCCAAGAATCACGAGAAGTCTATCGTATTTAAAGAGCTTAACAATTCAATTAGTAACCTGTAAGCTGATTTCGAAAAGCTGAAAGAGAAAACAACAACGAGTAACCCGAAAGCATTTGTTCCATGTTCAATCCTTTGGCAGGGAACATTCCCCAATCAGTTAAGTGCAAGAAGTCTTCTCTACTGAAAACCGATAGAAAATAGACGCATGAACTTTCCGTATCTGAGTCAGGAAAACAATTTCCTTCCATCATTGTGAAGACTTTCAACCCTCTCTCATTTGCATTCTGTACCTTCTCCAACAAGCAGCACATGAGAAAGACTCCATGCATCGATCGACTTAAAATTTTATTTTTTCTTTGAGGAGATATTCCTCCTACCCTCTCTCCCTCTCTCGCCCCTCCTTGACATCAATCAAACAAAACGGATATTTTCTGGAACAAAAATTAAAAAACTTTTCCCGGAACCATCACCCGCGGCACGGTAGAATCTTTTGAAATTGTTTTTTAAATGTATTTCGCCTCAAGTTGACACAAAATTGTTTGCCATACACCGCCGCGCCGCTATAAATAATTGCACACTACCGTACCGTACCGTTTTACAGTTGGTTTATTTTTTCCGGTACTCATCTTTGACAACGCTAGGAGGAGTACGTCCTTGTTTTCCCCGCATATGAATACACACCGAGCCCACTCGATTCCTCTCTGAATTTGAATTATTCATCCTCTCAGTGAAATTCTTTGAACTCCTGCCGAAGACCAGGACTCATAAGTTCAAATGGCCACAAAATCTGTTAAATAGCCCATCGTTCTCCCTGCATGCATCGATTAGGCATTCGGTGAGCTCAGAACCAGGCTAATCGGCCCCAATTTGTTCGGTGTAAATTGGGCCAATAAAAGTTCGGCTTATAATAGCTATTATGTGTCCTTGTATGTATTGGGGTGGTGCTGTGTATCCAAAATTCGTGTCGACTGGGCACTGGAATGCCGCAGTGAATAGGAAAAAGCACCGTAAATCGTTTATGTTTCTATTTTCCTAGGAAGGATAATAGAACGCCCGTTGAAAACAACGTTCCGCACTTAATCGGGTTTGCTGTGGCGGCACTGCTGGAGGGGCAGATGGCTGTTGAAGTGCGCGTGATGTCGTTGTTCGAGGGGGAAACACCAGTTTAGCCTAATGACCAAATTAGCGAACTTTAACCTTAAGCGCTTGACCCCGGTGGGAGGTTCACTAGTCTGGTCTCCTTGAAGACCTCCTTCTAAAAACAACAAACACACAGTGCGCGCGATGGTGGTAATTTCATTAAAAACGCTGAAAATCGCGTGATCCTGTTCTATGACTATTTCCACCCCATCCATATGCCAGTGCCAGTGCCAGCGCTCCCATAAATAAACCCATAATGAGTACGTTAATTATATCAGTGTGTCTGTGTGGCAAAGAGCTCAAAAGTGGTACCAGGTTAAATGTATTCTCCGATGGGTAGGTGAGCTGGGTGGTGTTACCCCTTTGTTTGTTCCTTTCATACATATGTGTGCTGGGTTGTCGCTGTGTGTTGAACTGTTTTTACCGTCTTGGTTGTAGAATTTCTGATGTTGACACGCACTGTTTGCAAGGACTATGACAACTGGAAACATTGGTGGTAGATGCTTTGGCAAATGTCTGATGGTAGTGCTGTAACCCTTTGAAATCAGTTGAGCGGGCATCAGTGGGTATAGAAAACATCAAAGAGGGCATGTGTATAGTGGAGCAATAATCGAGTGCTATTCGTTTGATAGCCAGGATATTAAATTATATTGCTTTTAGTCGTCATGTTGGGTGGTGCCGTTTCGGTTTTGCAGAGTTTCAAGGCAATTACGGAACACACACGCTCTGTTGTGATGGCTCAACTACTATATCATAATGAGATAGTGTTACACACAAAATGAAATGAAACATTCACGGAATATACAAAGTGTTGCCGCATTACGTGACTAAATTCAAAGTATGTCATCTCATCAGGAGTAGGATGAAAGGGGAAAATTTCAGAACCAGTTTGAAGCCTTCGTAGGTCTGTCTACAAACTTTTCTGAAGGATCAATTGATGAAGTTCACAATAGAAGTGGTAATAATAGCAAACGATTATTTATTGTGGGTAATGACAACGAGGGTGAAGTTTGTTGATTCAAAATTCGGATCTCAGCTCAAAAACGTTTTTTTTTTTCAAGACTGACGCAGGGTATTGAAAAGAAATGGTGGTAGAGGAACCCATGAACTCTTGTCCTAGCGGTTTTTACCAAGGACAATTCCAGATTGGGAATTGTGGGTAACCAGACTTAGCCACCAAATCTCGAGGTCTCAACGCGTGAGCGAAGATCTTTATGATAGTCCGCATTAAGGTGAAATTTGCCAATATTGACGTCCATACAGACGACCAGGACGACGCTACTAAAGTGTATTTCTACCAGCTTCTCAACAAGATATCCATATTACTAATATTTTAAATAAAGCAATAAAATTGTTTCTAAATTTTTATCTAAAATTAGACGATTTCACCCCCAAGCACGGTTGCCACTTTGGTAACTTTTTACCAAATTTGGTCATTTTTTTTTTTGGGTTTCGTAATTTTTGGTAATTTGGTAATTTATATCTCAATTTGGTAACTTTTTTGAACAAGACCAGATCAAAGAACGTCAGTCAAAAATTGAGGGAATTTTACTATTTTGAATTAAGCTTAATTGATTGAATCAATGATGAATACGAATGGAATCGCGTCATATAAATGATGCCTAAATATATTTGAGTGAATGCACTGCATCATGTATAGGTATGTATAGGTTGTTCTATTCCAAAAATTACTGAATGCTTACTTTCCTTGAAGACTAAACAATGTCAAACTTGACATTACTATGATGGAGAAGTTCCAAAAAGTGGGTCCGCCAATTCTGTCTGTTTGGGACTTGCACGGTTGGACGGATTTACCTGTGGGTCATTCCTACATTAAAATTAAAAGTACTAGGCCCTAACTTGTGCCTATTTCAATAAAAATCGTTTTTCTCGAAATCAGTTCCAACGAATTCGATAAAATTTGATATTGTTGTTAGTTTGAATTTATGCTTTTAAATGGAGCACCAGGTTATTTTAGCAAAACGTTGTTTCTTTATTAAATAAAGCAGGTAACATCCAATAAAAGTTATCACGGTAGTGCCCCCAAAAAGCCGGAATGCCACGCCCTCTTTACCTCAATCCTGAATAATTTAGCATAAAGGTGAAAGTGGACGCCGTTGCTCAAATGGTTAGTGCGTTGGACTATAGAGCGAGGCGTTCGAGGTTCGATCTCCAAACGACATTTTCGCAAGCGTCTGACAAACATCCCAGAGTATAACTGTCATGAAAAAGTTTCTCAAATAACAAATCGACATTCGGACATGGCGTTAAACAGTAGATCCTTTTTTTCTGTAAAGGTGCAAATACGTACAACCCATCAGAAATAAAATCGAAACTTGTTAAGGACCGTCACGAAGAGCTCAAGGTTCTTGGCTTCCAGCACAAAGTAAAACTCTGGTGGGTCCTCGGTTACAGCGGTTTTACGGGAAACGTAAAGGCTGACGAGTTGGCCAAAAGGGGGTTCCACACTTGAACCTGATCGAGCTGATAAATCCGTCTTTATTCCACTCTGCCACCTCAAAGAGATAGTGGAACAATAAATTAGTAAACACCAGATGGGAAAGACTTTCTACCTTGTAAACTTTGGGCAAGGTACGACAAACGTAGAACAGAAAAGTTTCTGCAAAGAGAGGGGGATCCACCTCCTTGCTGATAGGAATACTTTCTGGTCATAACCTACTAAGAAATCAAACAATGAAATTTAAACTGAATGATGACGACCTGTGCAGAGTGTACGGTTCTGAAGAGGCCCACGAAGATACTCCCCATTTCCTTTCTCACTTTCCAAACCTATGTTATATAAGGAATAGAACTCTAGGAAGTTACTACTTCCAAGACATTGAAGAGCTATTTGACGCTTCTCTCTCTGATCTATACAGGCTTGCAAGGATATCAGGCTGGTTAAAAGCACTCAACAGGGACCCACAAGTGTAGGAAGAATGTACTCCAGACTAAGACCACTGGAGTAAGCCTCAAAGAGCATCACAATGTGTCTACATAGACCTAAGTGTGAAGAAGGAGAAGTATCTTCTTCATTAACCCCCTTATCTAACCTAACCTAACGTACGACCCAGTCATGATCTTTATTTCTATTAAGCTCGCAAACCAGAAAGAGCTCAAAATTAAGGATAGGGTTAAAGTAAATCAGTGCTTTATCAACGTTTTCGCATTTAGAATGATTTGGTAATATTTTACTTCATTTGATAACTTTTTTTTTTTCAATTATGGTCGCAAAGTTTTTTTCCAAGTGACAACCTTGCCCCCAAGATAGGAAACGAGGCCACATTCGGTAGGACAGTTGGTAAGTATACCCTACACGGAGCGGAACGTCAATATCCAGAATGGGACATGTCGTTCTCCTGATCATGAGACAATCATGCACAGTTGAGGATAGGCACAAGGCAGGCTATTGGGCCAGTAAATCTAAACCTAAAAGCAAAAAAGAAACTATTTGACTGCAAACGGACAAAAAAAATAAGGCAGAGAGCAAAGGAAACCAACTCGTGCAAAATGACTGGAAAGAAAAACGGGAACTGCCTTTTTCTGAGCCTTACTATGTCATAAGCTTGCCTAAATATTAAAATAAAGCATCTTCTATGCCTATTCTAACCTAAAACTACATTAATCTAGCCATCCCTGCCAAACTCGAATGAGAACGCGCGCTGCTCCATCAAGGTCGTTAATGATTTCACCGAGACCTTTGATGTCAAAAAAGGGTTTAGACAAGGTGACGGACTGTCATGTGATTTTTTTAACATCATACTAGAAAGGATTGTGCGAAACTCATAAGTCAACACCGGGGGCACAACCTTTCAAAAGTCTGTGCAACAACTAGAGTATGCCGACGATATTGATCTTATTGGTAGAGCACAGCGGGTTGCCACTGGTGCGTTCGCTCGTATTGCAACGGAGGCTGCTGAAATAGGTTTAGGGGTAAACGAGTGCAAAACCAAGTATATGCTGTCGACAAGAAGGGACACACAATATCAATGAATTGGACAGAACGTCTATTAACTCTGACAACAACATCTCAGCAGAAATTAAACGAAGAATAACTCTTGCCAATCGCTATTTCTTTGGGCTGAGAAGGCAATTGAGTAGTAAGGCCCTCTCCCGAACAACTAAGGAGATTCTGTATAAGACCTTGATCATCACAGTCCTATTTTACGCCGCAGAAGCATGAACTTTATCGAAAGCGGATGAAGATATCCTCGATCGTTTCGACAGAGAAATTCTTCGTAAAATATTCAGTCCCGTTTGCGTTGACGGACTTTAAAGGAGGATATTCAACGACGAACTATATATCGACCTAGGGCATGAAGAACGAATGAACACCAGTGCTCCGGCCCGTAGAGTCTTCGAATCTAACCCGGAGGGACAACGCAAAGAAAAAGACTTCGCCTTAGGTGACAGTTAGCTTGTTGGTTGAGGCCTAAGTTCACCCCGAATTGTAGCGCCACTTAAGTAAGTGATTATCAACTATAGATGCTGCCTAACTATAACTTTGTGCATACCCCAGAATGCTCTCTTGGTGTTTTTGTTTCTTAAGTGCCATTAGTCCTGATTTGGAAGCTTAGCTGATATCTAATCCACCTATGATCCGAAAGGGATACCTCTCATACAAATCTCCATTAATGTAGATACGTGCCATAAAAATCACCAATATATCCATTAAACCAAAACCGATATACCAGTGGCATATGGTATGCAGATTTTTCCATCTAAGTACCCATAAAATCGTCCTTAGGTGAGAATATTTGCCTCATTTATCAAAGTATTACCGCCTTATTGCCAAAATAAAATTTAATTGCTTATTAACCAATGCAATAACAGTTTTCCGCCATAACATGCAGTAAACTCATATTAAAGTCCTGTCATTCCAGTATCCTTAAATTCGGTTACCAGGTTTCGCAGATCACCAACCAACAAAAAAAAATGTTTTGATGATACTAATGCTCCTTCCAATCTCAGCATAATCCTTACATTACGGAATTACTTAAAAAAAAAAAAAAAAAACACCCTTCCGTCGAAAATTCCAAGCAGTCCTCTACCCCACCTCGCACCCTACGTGATGTTATTTTCAATCCTGTTATCTTATTTAGATACGACAACGTACCGTACCGCAGTATGCGGCGCCAGATGTACCATATTGGATTATAATAGCGAAATCGTGAAGTACTTCAAGTACCATTGTTGTTTTCGCAATAAACACGATGTAGAACGAAGCACACAGCGTTCCATGAAAGTTAATTATATCTCCTCAGCATTTATATAATTGCTCGGAATTAAGGGTTAAGAGTAAATATTTAGTTTAACCCTTTTGTGTGTGTGTTTATGAAGAGGTTTTTTTTTTTAAGGGAAATGGCTTCCTTGTAACATTTGTGCTTAACTTTTATTATTTAAGCATGATGAATAATGGTCTTAATGAAGATGATTTAGTATCTACTTAAAAATTTGTAGAAACCATATTTTATAGGAGATGGCGCTGTCAGATGAGGTAGCCCAACAACCTATTTCAGTTGGAATTAAGCTTTTAAGTTAAATTTATTATCCCGTATGAGTATCATGAAATCTTTTGTGCGAATCCAAAGCCTATCCTAAATGTGACGTCTTTTGCGTTCACTAACCAACATATTCCCTTAGTGTAACCTTTGTCAAAGGAAAAGCGTCATGACCTCATTCCATTGAAAGGCGAAAAAAAAAACGAATATATAGTAAAGAACCAAATAGAAGACCACCCACCCATCTAAGGCCTTCCATTCACCTTCAAAGACAAACGTTGGTAAATATTTACAATTCGAATACTTAAGCCAAGGATGCACTCTCCACCGAGCCTTTCCGTTTCGTTAAAGGACGACTTTCCTTCGGTTTGTTTTGTTTTTTTTTTTTCACAAATAAAAAAAAAGAGGACACACTATGTGCAGCAGTTGTACATAAATATTGCAATACACCCATAGCCTGCGGTATTATTTACAAAAATCACACGTAATATATGGACTATCGTTGATTAATTAAAAATGAAATGTTTTTCGATTGTTCTTCAATGGACGGTCGTAAATTATGATATCGATTCGACAATCGATGGACTCTGAATGATAGTGAAGTACGTAAATCATAATTGGAAGCAGAGAACAAAACAATTGGAGGGGATTTTCGAAACAAAGGATTGGATGGGAAGAATGGACATTTCAATGAATGACGTAGAAGGACAATGACGCAAATCTATGTATGTATGTACACGTGAAGGGCTACAAGCTGTTTTGTTTGTAGTGGAGTAGATATTGTCATAGAACATCGTGTCGAGGTGTGAATATCTTGTGAAACAATAACCGCAGGCATGCTTAAATACTTAAAATTTTCGTCACTATTACACAATGAAAGTATGCTTCGCGTAAGGGTCATTCAAAGTCGATTGGTACTCACAGTCAAGAAGCAGGAATGACTCCAATCAAGAAAGACATCAATAATAGAAGGAGTCAGAGCTATACAATAGCTTGTGAGACGATCGAAATTTCTTGGCAGTTCGCATCATTTACTAAGCGCGAGAGAATGAAACATGTCTTACTTCTTAAAAGGATGGCGCTATAGTCCAGAGTGGACAAAGGCCTTAAAAAGGTCTCTCCACCCAGCTTGATAGCCAGCTGTCCTCAGTTTCACATATCAACTTAGTTGAAGTCTCTTTCTACTTGAGACGGCTACATAAGGCAATGTGCCTTATTGGGTTTGACCCAACGCACGTTCACGCACTTCACATCTCCTAGCCATTTCTTCTGACTAAGTTGATGTCGCTATAAAGATTGTATAACTCATGACTTTCTCTGTACTCACTATAAAGACGGGACCAAACATGACTTACTGTGCGATAAGGCAAAACCAAGTATATACTGACAACAAGAAGGAACACGCAACATTGAAGAGGATAAGGGACTTTGTCTACCTTGGCTCTGCTATAAATTTTGATAATAACATCTCAGCAGAAGTTAAATGAAGAATAACTCTTGCCAACTCTGTTTCTTTGGGCTTAAAAGGCATTTGAGTAGTAGAACCCTATACCGAAGAACTAAGGAGACTCTGTATAAGACATTGATCATCCCAGTCCTCCTTTATGGCTCTGAATTTTGGACTCTATCTAAAGTGGATGAAGATATCCTCAGTTGCTTTGAGAGAAAGATTCTTCGTAAAATTTTCGGTTCCATTTGCGTTGACGGGCTTTGGAAGAGGACGACGAACTATAGTGAGAGTGAGGGTGCAATTCATAGTTCATGTACGTTCTGGGTCGTTGTCTTAAGGTATCCGTCTAATAACTCCTTTTTTTAAAGTGGTAAGGAAGTAACCCCGATGTCACAACCCCCCACCTGGAGGACCAGTTCCATTGTAAAAAACCCATTGGATGGGTTACCGATTAAACTACTGTCAGTGTTGTCGTTGCACTTTGAATTTACGTTACGCTACTCAAAAAAATTGATTACCGCCATCGGGATCGATAGGTTCAGGTATTCAAAAACCAAAAAATTGCGACCTTCATTACAGCTCAAGGATATCGAAGAGTCTCGCAATAAGAACACCAAGCAACTGGCTTCAAGTCCGGAGCGCAGGCTCTTCGAAACAGTGAAGGAAATCTAATCACAGAAGCAAATAGCAAAATGAGTAGATATGCTTCAGCAGCATTTCCAGCAGTTACTTAATGGACATCAAGTAAAGAGAGTGATAGACGCATTCAGTCAATGAAGAAGCTCAGCCTCAGAAGAAGTTGACTCAGCCATCAAAAAGCTAAGGAACAACAAAGCCGGTGAATCTGATGATCTGCAAGCATAGCTTTGGTAGGGTGCATGCACCAAATCATCAACCAAGTATGGGTGGATGAAGTCATGTCCGATGACCGAACTATCAGGTCTATATGTCCCATCTCCAAGAAAGGGAATCCTGTGTCTTGTAAGAACTATCGATACATATCCCTGCTTAATGTCACACATAAGATCCTATTCAAAGTACTAGTACATTAATTCGCACGTACCAGTGTAGCTATTGGCCTAGCAGATAGATGAGATGAGATAGATGATTTCACGCTAAGGTAAATCCTGGAAAAGACCAAGGCGATGGCTGAAGAAGACGGCAATTGAAGAACATGGGAAACAAGTTGACCTTGAAGAGAAATGCTCTCTACCGTCTAGGACAAAACATCACTATTGGCAACAATAACTTCGTAGGAGTTCACCTACCTCGGAATAAATATCAACTCAACGAATGAAATTTTAGTGGAGATTCGGCAGACTTACCCTAGGAAACCGCTATTACTTCGGTTTGGCGAAACAAATGGCTTCAAAACTCCTAACTTGGAAGACGAAATCCATGCCCTGCAAAACATTGATCCTGCCAGTTCTGCTATATGGATCTCAAAGAGAAAAACTCTAAAACGCAGTGAATAGTTCTATGAACCTCCTACATACTTATTACAGTAGTATCTACGAACACTATTTCAATTACATATATTTATTTTAACAAGGCACTTCTAATGCAGAGAGTAAGCTCAAGTCTCTCATCATCTAAAATCTTAGCCCTATTGGTCGAAGGTTTTTAGTCTAATGTCTGTCTAGTTCCTATTATCAGCTTCATGAATCGAACGTAGGTCAATACTAGGGAGCGGTGGAAAAGGCTACAGTCCATGACACTTGAAGACATTTAAGCACGTAAATATGGTCTTTACTATAAGAAGGCTTCTTAAATTTACACGCACTAAGTAGAGACACATAAGGAAAGTGATGCAATAGATCTTGATAACCAAAGACTTATGATGCAAGACTTTCAAGGCTGCGGTGGTGAAGAATGCAGAATTTTCAAAGATATGCTGAAGACGAAGAAGTTTGTCCAGATGACAAATGACTATCATTTTAAAATAAATTTAAAACCACAATCTTTTGCCGTGAATTCTGTGCACTCTGCACTTTATAAGTCCAAGAATGATTACCCATCCTCCCAAATTACATAATCTATCTCCCACACAAATTTTGACGCCAACCTAATTCAGGCCCAAGGATGTAAGTTTTTTGGCAAACCATACTCCTCCGTTCAGAAAAAAAAAAAATAACACTGCATAAACTAATTTCCAACTAACACAGGTGGCAGCACTCCAAAATCCACAATTTATTGAACTCATTCCAAGTGACATTCTTAACCGAAACTCCTACAGAAACCAAGTAGTGCTCGGAGTCTTCCTTCACGACACAAACTACGATAATTGCATAATGAAGTGATGTATGTAGGTGTTCTCCACTTCTATACCTGTGCCCACATAATCATTGCGCAGTGAGTGGCCTTCGTCTAACTGCCACCCAATATATTCATCACCATATTCATTCCCATATTCAGCGCCCATCAACCACACTACAAGCAAATGACAGAACCTTGATAGTATGATTGACATTCAGACGGGACAAACGAGCCACATCCACAGACAGAAAAAACAAGCCATACAAGCGATAGAAAAGTAGAGAAACCGAAACTGCCTCTTCCATTTTATTGATTTGCCATAAATTTAGCTATCACCTCTGCACATCGGCTAGAGGCGGGTTGAATGGAAGCCACCACAACGACCAGCCGCTTTTGCTTACCTTGAAGAACAGGAAAAGATAACAACAAATCACAAGGTTAACAAATGGGGTAGTGCTATTCGCCATTCCTCTGTTTGATAGGACTTGGAGGACTTCCAAAACTTCCTCCGCTTTGCAGGAAGGATTGCATTGCATAATCCACTCCGGTCCCAAACAAAGGAAAATAACTTTCAAATGGAATCCTTTTAAACGCTAAGGACTGTCATATGTTTTAATCGGTTTTTTTTTCTGCATGATTCTTTGGGATACTCGAATGGTTCCGATGCCAAGCGTTGCGATTGAATAATTTTGAAATTAACATGAAGTCAATTTAGCAGCGCAAATCCTGGGAAATATTGCACTTGTACTGCTGGCGGTCGGTCTTTTATATCCTTTTTGGCTTTAGGACAAAATTGATGCTGCAATTCGTTTATAAGGAGACTTTATGGTGCTGTAATCGTTGCTATGTGGCGGCAGTTATATCCACCTAATGTCAGATTGGTGCCAACTGAGGAGGACGTCATTTTCTTTTAGGGCAAATAGCAAAACCGGATAGTGGATTGCCATTCATTATTCCACTATGGAGGGTGGAAGATGCGCGGCTTGGGGTGGTACATTATTTTTTTATATATCGTATGGGTATACTCTGCTGTGGTGCTGTTAAAGAAAAACAACGTTCGGCTCTATAAAGTTTGGTTTTAATTGGTCGTTTCACTTCAACCGAAGACATTATTACCAGCAAATGAAAGCTTTTATTAGCCCAGAGTGAGGGGCGCGACAAGAAAAGGCACTTCAGGCCTTCAGTGTGGAAGTGGAAGAGTACATTGATAGTCAGGTTTCAGGGGATCATGGTGTAAGCTTACACGTGAAATTTTTTCTAACAAAGTGGAATGATTCTTTATAAATTAGTCAGTCAAACAATTAAGTGGAACATAAAAATCATGGTAGTCTTTCGAATTGAGGTTAGGAATGGGGCGGAAATTCACATTGCTTTATAGAATTCCATGCTCATAGAGAACAAATACATACATGAATAGTTGGCACAACAGATCCAAGTCCTACCATCTACCACTCATCAATCTATCTTAATATTGTATCTAACATTTCAAAAATGTTTCCCAATGTTTTGGGATATTTTAATGTTTTCATTGTTTTTTATTTGTTTCAAAACTTCATTGGTAAAGAAAATGTTTACAAAACACAGTCTCAGATCTCATCCCTGACATTAGGTCTGTTCGTGTACCCTCCCAAAACATTACATTTTCAAGAATTTCTACGAAAATTCAGAAAATCCTGTTCGAGTACGCATAATTTTTTGTAAAAGAGTACTCACGAGAGAGTAAGAATTTTCCCAATGCTAGGGCGAAATATTTCTTTGCACTGATCTATGTATGAAATCGCTGCTTTTATATACGTTTGTCATTTGACGTTTAAAAAGTGACAAATTTTGTCGATTCTTGTTCGTTTACTTTTTCATAATTTTATCTCTCTATACGAAAATTTTTGTTTCGCAAACAAAGAAGAAATACGATTTGACTTCCACAACAAAACAAAAACCATTTTAAAAACGTTTTGAAAACATTTCGGAAACATTTCTAAAACATTTTTGTTTTTCTAAAATATTGCTGAAAATATTTTTAAAATGTTCCTAAAAGGTTTTCCTAAATGTTTGTTTGGTGTGGACAAGTTTTAAAGTAGAATCAGACAAGGTTGCATTCTATTGCCAATATTGAATTCGATGTATTCTTACAGCACAGTTCAACCACCTGGACTACGCAGACGACATAACAGAAAAATGACAGTCAACGTGCAAAGATGATAACATCATGCGACTAAAAATAAATACTGCCAAACTAAATTCGTCATCCTATTAGTTAGAGTTCACATAGAATTTCCAACATCTTAGAAGTATGATCTCTACAGAATGTTGAACTGGAGACGATGTAGCCAACTAAATCGGCGATACAATGTCAGTGTTTGCCAAAGGTAAACAGAACCAATGAAAATGCGGGGGTGCAAGACCTCCCCTATCAAGCAAAAGCTGTAAATTTTTTGTACATCTTCCCCTACAACGCAAACATGGAATTTTCTTGACTAATCATATATTTTTATCTGCAGCTCCATGAGAGAACAGTTCGGAATCCTATAAACGTTACCATGTGGAAAGTGGCAATTAATAGGGCACACATATCGAATAAATAACAGTTCCATAGCTAACTAGGTGATGTAGTGGAGCCCGTAAGATTTCGACAGGAAAACAGTTCAGGAAAGCCGGAGATATTGCTAGATATTGTATCCGATGGAACGAAAACTTCCATTATAGGCATCTATAATAAGACCCACAAAGAGAAATGGGACATATGTATAACGTGCGTTCCAAAGTAAACCGAAGTTTTTAAAACTAGTTATTTTTAATGACTATATTCTATTGGCAATAAATGCATCAGAAAGGTAAGTTCTTTACTGATGTACGAATACTGTCAAAATTCCAAGACATTTGGACAATTAAAAGCGGAGTTATTGCGTCGGAAGTGACAGTATGCTTGTCTTACCGGTACAACAATGAGCAGCAACGAACCAAAAATTGCTCAGAATTCAATATTCGAAGGACATCATTAAGGAGGCCAAAAAGAACAAAAACTTCCTTTACAACATTGATGAAACATGACTGATGATGAAACATTGGATCATATTTTCAATATGATCCAGAAACTAAGCGACAAAACCCCAAATAAAAGGCGCTAGACGAGCTAAGACCCAAAAAATCTACTTTGGAGAAGTCAAAAGTGAAGAAAATCTTGATTTGCTTTTACTATTCCAAGTGCATTGTCCACAAAGATTTCATTCCACTAGACCAAACCGTTAATACACAATTCTATCTTTGTGTTTTGAAGCGTTTGATGCATCGTATTCGTCATATTCGGCCAGAATATCGCGGAGAAGTAAGTTGGCATTTGTTGTATAATAATGATCCATAGTATCAATCGACACTTCTGTGGCCACAAGCAAAAATAGCCTAAGTCGACTTATGCCGAGTTTTCAATACCATCGGATGCTTCATACTCCTTGAGACCCTGTGGCCCTGTGGCCATGTGTAAAAATGTGATTATTAGTCAAAAAATCGATCACAAGTACAGACTTGTGTAATCGCATTTTTACTATCAACCACTTCCTGTATTCAGCTGATCTGGTACCGTGTAACTTTTAACTTTTCAGAAAAAAAAAACACATATGTATCAGTCGAAAATATCCTGTTCTGTGAAAGCCGAAAATTAGCTGATAACATGGGAAAATATTTAAGACTACGAGCCATATTAAACTTAAAATTCAATTTTACAAGTGAGACTAAGGCTAAGTTTCCCTGGTTTACCTTTTCGCACAGCATTAACCAGGCTATAGCCCATTTTTATCTGAAATCATAATTAACCCTGCAGTTCTTTTCTTTGAAAGTACGAATTTTTTTCTCAAGCTAATTCGGTTACAATTGGCTCACGTGTTTAGTACTTTGGACTACTAATAGCTCAAGATTCAATCCTCAGACAATACCTAAAATTTCTTTCAGGGCACCATCTCTCGCGAGCATATAACTCTCATCAAAAAGCTTCTCAAATTGCCCTTCAGAAACAGTATTAAAGAGTATGTCCCTTCTATTCGGGTAAAGAATATAACACGTACAGCTTGAACGGTTGTGAGAGACTAGGCCCTGGGTCCCATAGACCTGTCGCACCATATATTTTTTTTTTTGTAACTTACTTACGCAATACGTTGACCTAAATTTGACTACTTCGAATACCTCACTAGATAAATCTTAGTTCGTACTTGCTCAGACGTACATGTTTCATGCTCTTGACGGTCAAAGAACCGAGTTAGCTCATTCATAGTTTTGAGGAAGTATTCTTCTGCGCTGGCAAAGCCACTGATTCGATTTTCTGTCCTACTTATTTGGACCAGAGCAATGTTATGGAAACTCTGTTAAATTGTTTCAGTACCTAAATATGCTAAATCTTAAATAGTTGTGCAATGTTCAGCAAAATGATTTCTTTGGCAACAGATTCATTGTTGATCTGAATGCATATTTCAATGGCAAGTAAAATCTATCTCACCATCCAATGCATTCCTACTGAACAACATATTGATGTGCACTATAGGTCTGAAGCTGACATTGCCTGACATTTGCTTCAGTCTCTGTGCCGTCGAATACGGGTATAGATGGAATAAACAAATGCTTCTTTCATGAATTAAGAACTACCATTAAAATTGTTAATGTGCCTCAGGGTGCTGTTTTGTTTCCTACTCTCTTTTCACTTTCATAAACAATTCTTATATTACGTGTTAAACGCTCAAAAATTACTCAAAAGAAAGGAGAACGGATTTTTGTTTTCCATATTTGTTCACCTACAAAACAATTTGCATATTGGATTGCCCAGGCAATTTTGGCCGCATGGATGATTCCCTAAAATCATAGCGTTTGCAGGCACTTTTACATATATAACATTGTTTGAATTTTCACATATATAACATTGAATGTAATTTTCATTACAATCCGTGATGTTGCTGGTGTTTGTCTATTTACATTACCTTTGAATATATGTAAGTCCAAAGGTTCAAAAAACCATTTTCATAAAAGATACAGTGCATAACCCAAAAACGCTTATTTGCATCAAACAGCTGTACTTTCCCATTGGTTTGCACTAATCAATTGGAAAATGGAAAACATTTATGCTTCCGGAACTATTGAAACCCATTGAACCAACTCTGTTCGCCTTTCATTGTCTGCAATTGATTTAATCTATGCATCCAACAGCGCGTACCTAGTCTACCAGATTCCCCCACCCCTCCCCCAAATACGTACCATACATGCTTTGAATATATTAAATCAATAGGGAACGTGTGTATGTCAAAGGTTAAGTTAGCTCCGCTTCCACTCATTATCCTTGATTAATATGCACATTAAATATTAAATTCCTTTTTTCTTGGGCACACTTAATTGCTCTTAATGGGATTTTTGGTCCCGAAATTACTTCCGATATGAACAGTTCTCTCTGGGTACGTATACCAGGAAACGAGTGTAATTTTTCTCTTCTCTCTCTCCTTTAGGGTCGTTAAATTAGATACTAACTGCTGTATAGGGTGTAATTAAACTTTACAATCAGTTGAGGTTTATCAAGATTAAGGAATTTTTCTTTGAACTGAAATTTACTGAGACTCGTTGAAGAGGTTTTGTGAAATTCTATGCGGTTTCACATTCATTTGATATCAAGAGGGACTCTGTCAAATAATTTTTTTTTTCTTGTATAAGTACCTACTATTTTGCTCATATATGTATATGAAAATAAAATGTTTACTAAAGTTTCAAAAGCAATTCACCGCATCTACAATTCAATAAAAAAAAAGTGTAAACCATCGAATGGTAGGAAAAACCAACCATAAATTGCAAACAAGCTCAACAAAAAAAAAAGTATCTACGTACACAATTCAACTGTATAGACTCATAAATTCTTTATCACAGCCACATATAAATATAACCCAATCAAATGCAATCGATATTCGATAGAGAAAGGTTGGGATACAACTAAAAATTCGCTCCAAGGCAGAAATGAAAATGAAATTTATCACCATAGCAGCACAAATATTCCACAAACGTAGGATATGTTTGCTTCATTTATTAAATTGCCTGACAGGATGTTTTGGCTTTTTCACAAAAACTAGGACTGTCCAGAAAATTAATTGGAACCAACTAACCGATGAATGAAAATTCTTTAAAAAAAAAAAAATATGAAGCTTACCAGCCATCAACTGTCAGATGCATTGACAGATACAAAAGGAGACTTCTGTTCGAACAATTGAGCAAAGGCTGGGATATATTTTCGCTAGAATTTCTATTGAGTACAGATTATGTTGCCTCGTCGTATAAGTTTTCTGATACCTGGGGCATTTTTCAGAAAGTTGTGGTCTGTACAAAAGACCTAAATACGAAACAGCAGGATGGTACGACCTTTTTCTATAATTTTATAGAAATTTGTTGGTTTCGACTTTGTCGTATCGTATTTTATATATTACAGCTGATAAGGGAATTCTACCTATTGTTTCATTTGGATCTCGTAACATCAGGATGGCAGGACTGTATGTTTGACCAGAATATTCGAACCCATAAGTTAGAAAAGAGAAAATGTATCTTTCTGCAACAGAAGAAGGAAAGGAGCAAGAATTTCGACATCTTGGGCGCCCTCTGGAAATGGGTAGTCATTGTTTACGTGATTAGAATCAGCTAAGATTCGCAATCGCGCACAGTGATTCATTAAAACGTTTATAGATGGAGACCCGTGCTGATGGCTGCATGGCCAGCTAGTTATTAAAAGCAGAACTAGCCTTCCGAAGCCTAGGCGAAGCCATCACGCTTCATCCTCGGCAAAAATTGTCAAAAATGAAACGGAGGGTACTGTGACTACGCATGAAAGGACCGCAGATGATAAAATAAAGTACAAGGCTGTGCTCGACGAGCACCTGAAAGCTGTACAAGCTTTCAAGCTGTCTTCGAATGAGACCGATCATGTAAATTTAGTAATACCTCAGCAACAGGACCACAAATCAGGTAAATTTTCAGCCGATGCTAAGACAGTGGACACGAAGCTAACAATGGTTGCTTGGTTGGTTGGATTGGGTTGAGTGGTTGTCCCCGCTCAGTAGGTACACACTTAAACCAAAAAGAAGGTCCATTGTGATACCACTATGGAAAAACAGGATTACCAGCACCGGAGACTTACATGGAAACTTCCGAACTGCGAAAGGAGGTAGTGCAGCCAGTTTCGGTGTAAACCCATGCCGAAGAAGTATGATTCACCATTTAGGTATTAAGCCAGTTTGACCAGTTTGACAAAGCTTTTTATTTGGCTTAAGTCTAGCTAGATGGTTAAGATCTTCGAGGAAGTACTCGCCTAAAGTTTTTCTTCTCAAAACCGATAGAGCAGAACAGGTACATAGGAAATATGTCACGATTTCCTCCTTTTCAACCGTCTCTACAGCTTCTATAGAAATCGTTGAAGGGAGCACCAAGCCTTCTGGCAAGTTTGCCTACCAGACCCTGTCAGGGCGTCAACTATCTTTCTCAGATTTATCCTATTGACGGAAATAAGTCTGCTCGTTTCACTAGAATCCAGTTCTGGCCAGATTCGTTTAGAAGAGAGACACATGCTGATATGGTTCTACTTACTGTTTGCCATTCTAATGGCTGCGGTATCTAATTGGAATTTAATCGACCCCATATTTTTAGGAAGATTTTGGTCTGCCTTAGCTAGTTTGTCCGCTCTGTAATTGCCTGGAATATCCCTTTGGCCCTGGATATGTCGCACCTGACAGCGATCTCGTTAGGAGATCTGTGGCATTGCTTTACCAACTTGGATTGAATTATTGGCTTTTATCCCAGCTTGACTATCTATGTAGAAAACAATAGCTCTGCACTCTATTAAATTATTCGAAAGCCAAGTCGCGGCTTCACGAACTGCTGTAACTTCTACTTGAAATACGCTACAGTCGTGTGGTGATACAAATATAAAGTGCACTGAAGTAATCTCTCGCATTTATTCCAGATGCTGTCTTGGATCCGTCTGTGTAAATCTCTGTGGCAGATCTTTATCGAAAGGGCAATTTCAGACGAAGGCTCTGGATTCCGTTGTACTTACACCAAGGTTAGTTTGCCAACAAGATGTAAATAATCGAGTCGACGTTGTAAACTTTTCAAGACTTCTCCTGAAGAGATCAACTTCTCTGGTGAAACTGAGTCGTTATAAAACACGGGTCGTTTCAGGGATAATTACTGGTCATTGTGCCATTGGCGTCCTCGGGGTGCGACTCGGTGTACTACATAATGACTTCTGTAGAAGCTGCAGGGACGAAGAAGATTTTGAGTCAGTTCGTCACCTGCTGTGCGACTGTCCTGCCCTATCCGTCAGAAGAATGAGGACTCTTGGCAGTTACTTCTTCTCGGATTTAGAGCACTTGGGTAACGCAGAGCTCCTGAAAATCATATCATTATCTGGGTGGTTCCAATAACGGACTTTATAGGTTTCCAGAGTTAAATGATTGGGCCCGAACTGTGGTCTAACTGAGAAGTGACACTGTCACAAGGCACCCATTTACCTAACCTAACCTAAGACTTCCCCTTCGTGAGAGTTCCTTACAATTCTAAAAAAAAATCTTAATTTGCTATAAAATCGCTAGGCACCGCACTCACTTGGAATTATTTGTGAACTTTGACAGTATGAAACAATTTTATTTTATTTTTTTAGACAATAACAAAAGGAAAGGAATATTCAGATCCATACGATCCTTACGCAATATCTTCATCATTCGTTGAAAATCAATAAACAAATTCAAATAACGCTCCTTGATATGCGTCAACAATATACAAATAAAAAATATACGTTTATGAGATACTTTGTGACTTATTTCATACATCTTGATGGATTGCTTTGCCTTTTTAAATAAATTTGATGCCTCCATAAAAAAAGAAAAGAAAAAAAAATATATATACCTTTGGCAAAGTTATTCATTCCTTTTCTCAAATCCTTCAAAAAAGCAATCAAAAGTCTTATGGAAAGTACTCTCCCCGAAAATTCCTTCCAGCTCGAGCATATTAAGTGCCTTTCGTCATTTGAAAAATAAAAAAAAAAAAATACATTTGATCCCCTCGAAGGTGCAATTACCCAAATGAGTCTGACTGTTTAAGGCCATCCAATCAAGTAATACACACCCAAAAACCTTGTCATCGCTAAATTTCATCTGCCATCGTAACATTTTGAATAATAGATACTCTAACTTTTGAGCGAGTATAAGGTACGCAACATGTGCGCATATTTTTGTCAACACCATGCCATATCGCCCGAAGTTGTGACATTTAATTTTGTGTTCTGACAAAAAAAAAAAAAAAATATTTCAATTCACTTTCGAGGAAACACACCTGCCAAGGCTCCCCCACACTTTGGCCAAACGGACATACCAACTACCTAAGTAAAACAAAACAAGTAAAAAAAGGAAATAATTTAATTAAAATTATACCTCAATCTAGAAGCCATACGTACATACAGATGTGTGTGCTCAACTCGTTCTGAATAAAGTTGACATTTCATTAATTGCATTTTTGGGATTCAAGCCAATCCCCACGGTTAGAGGTATGGAGTATCTGCCACCAAGATACATACATATAGATATGCACGTGCGTGAAAGCCAGGTGTGGTCACCAATTATAATTGAAATGACCAATTTGTATGAGTTCTTTTTTTTTTACGACAATGCGCGATTTTATCATCACCCAGGCACAGAAGCTGCTCCTGTCCATGGCCATGGTTCCATTAATATTGAAACAAATTTTAAAAGGAATTTATTTTGTACACAACAATTAAATATATATTGTGCATAATAAATGAATGGAAATACAGAAAATGTGCAAATAATAAAATAAAGTGCAAATAAACAGATAGTGGATGGATGTGCGTTCTTTTTTTTTTTTTTTTTTAATTGAAATGTGTTTTATGCAAATGGAGCGATTTATTTCTCGTTCCTTTGTTTTAATTGATTCAAATTACAAATAATACCTGGTTTCAGCCAGCCGGAAACCACTCACCAGATGGCTATACATTTCAATTGGTTTCGATGAATGTTCCAAAGGAATCGTTTTAGCTGATAGATGATAAGTCAACTGTCATTAAAGCCGATTATATAATAATTAATGTCATTATTTGTCAGAAGGATATAACACCCCACCATCCTACATTTTGATTTTTGTAATATTTATTATATGACTTTGATTGAGATAAGTCCTAAGATATAGTCGTACAGTAAACTTCATCACATCCTGTGAACAGCAAGGAGTTAGGAGCTTTGCATCTTCTTTTTTGACATTTACATAAGTGAATTCATCTAACCAAAAGCAATTGCAGTAATCTTATGCTTGAATCGTTTCTGGACTGAATACACTTCTGAAAATGTCATGGTGAGATACTTTGGTATTATAAGCTCGATTCTGAATTTTTCCCCATTACTGGAGTGGGTTGATGATTTAACATCCCATCACATCCTTCATTTTAGCACAGCGTCAAGATTATCCATATTTATTACGCAATTTTCAAAAAAGACTACTAAATGAAGAATGCCGACAAGCACATGCAGTTAAACAAATGGCGTTGCAAAGAAGATCGAGGGCTCGTGACTCTACGAGCAGAAGAGATAGGAAAAATATCGACTTCTTCGATTGAAGATATTGACAGATTATACTCCACGAACCATGTGTACAATTTTCAACAAAAGGAACACGGCAACAAAACCCGTCTAAAAGCAGTCGAATCGCAGTCGGTGCTGAGAATATAAAGAAACGAAACTATAGACTGTATAGCGGCGACGAATATCAACATTTTGCTTTCAGGTGGAACTTATACAATAGATAGCCAAAACTTCCGTCCACCTGACCAACACGAAGTGCGTGTTCAAAGCAGCTGGAAATGACTATTGGTAGAAACTAGTGTATACCCGATAAATAGAATCTCAGCATCATTTGCCCTATGCACAGGAAAGGAGATCCACTTTATTACACAAATTGCAGAGGCATTAGTCTCCTCTACAATCCGTACAAGACTGTGTTCATGTATGAAACCCTTCGTCAACAGCCTGATTGACCCCTTTCAGTGTGGTTCCAGGGCAGGAAAATCCACGGTCCAAATCGATACCCATCATAACCATATTTTGATCGATTTTAAGGTCGCATATGACAGAATTTATATAGAAGAGCTTTACACAGTCTTGACTAGTTCAGAGTCCCTGTCAAACTCGTCCGTTTGTGCAGAATGACGTTGGAGAACGCTTGCTGTTCCATCAATAGCGGCAACGACCTCTACGAGACCTTTGATGTCATAAAAGGATTTAGACAAGGTGACGCTGTTATGTGACTTTCGTATCAGACTTGCTATATCAAGATGCTATGTATCTGGTCGGCTTTGGACGGGAGAGGCGTCCCTAGCTTTTATCAAGGCAACATACGAGAATAGTACGTGTGACGTCTTAAACAATGGAAGGTAGATAGATAGATAGAATGGGTGGCTGCACATACAGCCAGCACTCGGATCATCAATGGAACTTTTGTGAACCCCTGTCGTGGATAGCCTAAAACGATGACAAAAGTTGGTCTGTAGCTTTGGGATAATTAAGCGGCTTTCCTGAACCAACCCGATATTGTTATAAGGATGTTTCAAGACCGTTAATGGTGGCTTTTCTGACTGGTCGCCCAGGTTTTTGAAGTGGTATTTTCCGAGGGCAGTTTTCCTAATTCTGCGAAGGCTTGGGTATTCGCATAGGAAGCGATATATGCTCTCTTTGGCGTCCGTGTCACCATAGCCTCGGCAGAGTTCATCAGTGTATACTCTCATTTTTTTCGGTAGACCGCCAAAAATTACTTGGTCTTGACATTGCCATGTTTAGGGTATCGCCATGATTTGCTATGAATGCTATGAGTTCTTCATGGCATTGTTTCACCAGTATGGATTTCACGACTGTGGATAAGATGGGCTTCATGGCAGCAGTGCGGATGTATACGTTGATCATCTTTTTAGAGCGCAGTTTCGTGGATAGTTCTCGTGCCGCTTCTGCGTTTGGTAATACTTCCGCTTGGAAAACACTGCCGTGGTTAGGAAGTCTCAGAGAGCAAGCGATTTCGGATTGAGATGAGTATATACCGGAGCCTACTATGTACTTCGTCAGTTTTTAACGTGAAAATTAAGATATTATTCGGGTTGATGGCCCTATCATTTATCCAATCTTCTCTTGAGAGGAATATTGTTTTAACAATTGGGCTAAAGTTGTGGGATGGTGCACACTCGCAATAGTGCAGTGGGCTGTGTGACCCTCTTTTCAATGGTTGGATTGCTTCAAGCGTAGGGCACTCTTTGCAGCTGTTTCCTTTAAGTGTAATGGGATCAGTGCCAATATGGTTTTAAGGGCTGCACTCGGTGTGGTTCTGATGATTCTGGTAGTCCCTATACATGCTAATCCTTGTATCCTGATCAGTGCTCTGAAGTACGTGGTCATTTCTCTTGGGCACCCATACCCAACCAGACTAGGCACGCATAGGATAGAATGGGTGCGATGATGGCTAGGTGATGTCCAGTAGATGATGGCAAAGAGTTGATTGCAAGTATAGAAGCTTATGGATGCTTTCTTTATCCTTTTTGGAATAAAATTTCCAAGTCAGCTTACGTTGGAGTATACAACCCAAGTATCTTGCCTTATTTGAGATTTGGAGAAGTGTGCCGTTGAGTCGCAAGGGCCCGATGTGTGGCATTGTTCTCTTGTTAATGAAGAGGACCACCTCCGTTTTCAAGTGCTTGAAATTTAGTCATTTGTGGGCTTACACAATGGTAAAGTGTCATTAGATTTTGAGGTTCAAAGTAGAATACGTCAGGGGTACATACTGTCCCCGCTGTTATTCTTGGCGGTTATCAAAGATGTACTCCATGCAGCATTAATGGATAGTAACCATATGGACTATGACACCATGTCTTAAACAACCCGACACGCTTGCCTTATTTCACATCGGACAGCTAAGATCCAGAAGCTGAAGCAAAATCACAACCAAAGCTTCTAATAAATACAGCAAAAGCATTTCTAACAACCGTCCTCAACTAAACATTCCCGGACAAGAAGCTTAAGAAGTAGACACTTTCTATATTTAGGAAATCGGGTCTCTATCGTCTCTATTAACCGCCATGGCACCAAACTGGATGTTCGCAGCAGATTCGGGAATGCAAGCATTGCTTTTGTGTTGAAAAAAGCAAGAAGAACAAAACTGTTCCACTCCAACACAGAGTCAGTACGCATTATAGCTGCAGACCTTCGTAAATAGAAGTCTAGGAATCACATTGAGGATTTTTTTTAACCCAATTGTATCTCTAATGAACACTCTTATCAGAGAAAGAATCAAGAACCTATAGACATTACTATGCGAAGAAGAAAGCGTAAGTGGATCGAAAACACCCTTGAGGAGGAAATAAGTTGAAGGCAGCTCAAACGGATTGCAGTACTCCAAACCGGCATTATTGACGACCTGTGTACCTGAAACCCATAAACGTAAACCGGGTTTGCAGTAGGGAGGAACAAGATAGTATCTAAATGTTGTATGAAAATCAGAATATAAGAGCGAAGTTTTCAACGTGATAACACCAAGATATGGTGACGACTCTGTTTATTTAAATGAGGAAACCACGCGAGGGACACCTTTTTATAAACTGACCGTTCCCCCAATTTGCGCATCAACTCTCAGTAACAATGACATGAGTTCCACATCAAGAGTAGTTAGAGAAACCTGTTGTTATAATATTCTCCTCAAACACTCCAATGTCATAGACGTTTGTTTCTGAAATTACATAACAGATCAAATCATATCAAATCAATAGCGGATGAAAGTGTGAGTGAGTTTTTCTAATTTATTAAAGTTCTAACATCCATCCAAGCATATCGCTCGAAATAAGCATAGTTAGCTATAAAACGAAAACTAATTCAATACTGAGGTTGTCCTTATTTGCTATTCCTACAAATAACCATCGAAGTCCAGTCATCTCCTGGTACCTGCAACTATTTACGATTTCTACATTGTTACACAATCTTTACCGTTCCGGACGTTGAAAAACTTTTCCAACTCAACGAAGATTTATTGTGAATACTAACAAGCCCCCGATCAATGATGCCAATCCGAGTAAAAATTTTATCTACACATGAATCCATAATTCCCCCCATCAGCCATTAAAGCAAAGAAATAAAATGTCGTATCATACACACAGTATTGGAACTCAGTATTTTATGTACCTGCCATAAAAACTGCCAGCAATCTTTATTATGGGGCGCATCGCCAAAGATGAAATCATTTCCTAAATTAATTTCCACTACAAATTGAAACATCAAAACTGTCCTGTCAGCACCCCATAACCAGCAACAAAGATCAGATTTAAACCATATTGCGAATCCGTGACAATGAGTCCACCTGCCCAACACGCAATTAAACATCCGTCCTCACGATTATTAGCAGGCTCATTGTAATTACTTCCAATGAATAGGCCGAATTTAATGATGCGCAAAGACCCAACTATCTATGATTAAAGTCTAGATCATTAATTACAGAACATCAGCACCCGGGGTGGAGGACCACCTCCATCATCTGAGATCCGACCAACAACAACAAGTGAGATAAATATTACCCTAATTAGCTAAATGAAACATATACACACAGTAAACACAATTACATTCAATTTAGCAGTGGCTGCTCCAAATCTCGAGATATCCTTCCAACTTCCCACAACCGCAACCATCCCCTTTAATGTTTCTATGATTTTTGTAATCACGCGCCAGTGCCCTAGAATTTTGTATGGAGGTGGGCGCCATACAATATCAACAAGTAGATAACCTTTTCGGAACGTTTTTGCCAAAGTCGTTGTTGCAAAAGTTTTTCTGTTTGCCCAAATGCCAGAGGTTTTCGCATGGCACCAGCTGCTGACATTCGCCCTTACCAACCGGCACAACGAACGATGTCAAGAATGTGGGTGGGATTCGGGCTGTTCACTGCCTTTTGGCATTTAGAGCCGCGTACCCCGACCGCATTTTAAACATCACACAGCGCAGTCATCCGTCAGTAAACACGAGATGGGGGCGTGTGATATCTAAACACAACCTATACACCGAGATAGTCCTTTCTGACTCAGGATCAACCATAGAAGAAGGGCATAGCAACAGAGAAAAAAAAACACAAGAATAGAGAAAAACAGAAAACCATCTCACTTTGGTTAAAGTATTCCGACAATGAATGGAAATTCATTACCAGGATGGAGTGTTCGAGTCCTTTTTTTTTTACGTTTTTACGTCCTTTCGTGTTTATACCGAAAGGAAGGATTTTTATGACAGTTCTTGGGGAATCTCTATGCAAAACCCGCTGCCCAGAAAAAAAAACACGCACACACACACTCAGACCACGACGAACGATGACAACAACCCCAATGTACAAGCAACCATTACATCAGCGAAATATGACAAAATAAAGGGATGAATGGGATGCCTTGGGGTTTGGGAAATTGTTAATATTCAAGGACAAAGTGTGTGGGAAAAGAATGTGCCATGTAAAACGCGTCTCGTAATAAAACTTCAAATTGCACACAAAAGCATTAATGGGGCCACTTTTTCGGCGCGCTTGTGTTTGGCCAGGCTTAGAAGGATGGATTATACCCTGGCGGTGTTTTCGTTAAATAGATTTTTTTTTTTTGGGAAGTTTATGCAGGACTCACGCTGTGAATATTATATAACGGCATCGTAAAAGAAACAAAAAAAAATCGTTTTATCTGGCTTTTGACCGTCAGCGCACAGCTGAGGAGCAATATAACCGCACGATAAATTGCTTGAGCGACTTTTTATGACCCATATAGTGCAAACTTAAGCATGCATGAAGCTTAAGTGAACAAAATACACTTTCAGGGTCAGATCCAGTCGAGACAGAGGACGGAGGATAGAGGTTAAGGATTAAATTTGCATCTGCTGATGGAATTAAAGTGTGTTTCTCTTTTTTTTCTGTCTCTCTCTCTGGTTCATGTATAACCGAGTGAGTATACTCCAGAGTGTCTGGACGGGTGTAGGGTGTATATATGTCGGTGTGGAAGCATTTTATCGACTGCAATAAATTGATGCAGACTATCACTACCGACAGACATGATATATGGAGGAAGTCCAAAGTTTTATTATAAATCAAGCTCCAGATAGTAGCTATCGTAGGGGATTCATTTCCAATCGAAGGTAAACCCAAAAATTTGTGCGTCGACAAATAAAAACTTAAAGGAGAACTTCAATTGATTTACATTTAAATTCGTATTCGAAAACTTGAATGTATTTTGCAAGGAAACAGAAGTTTTGAAATGACTTTTTCTTTTTAATGTTAAAGTCCTTTAAAGTTATAAATCCAGTGTTAGAGGAAAGGGTATGGTGAAGTTAGAAGTTTAAAGGATATATAAAGGAAATCTTTGCAAACCATAATTTATTGGAAATAAATAATACTGCCGACCATGCAGTACTATTAAACCGACTGACAGGCGGAACGCAACTCTAGATTTCATCCGAGAAGCTGAGGTGGAAATATCGATACAGGACCGACTATGTTCAAGCGAAGGAATTTGATTGCAAATTTACTGACCATCGATCAATCTATATGCTGGATACGATTTAATAAACTTAAACAAGTTCCGGGAATTCCAGCTCAAGTCATATTCGACTTTTGACCGAATAAAGGATTTATAGACAATACCCAAATCTGCAGTCACACTTAGCGCCACGTTCAGAAATCTGATGATTCTAACGAAAGTCGTGGGTAACTTGCATTGGATTCCTAAATATAAGCTCCATTCAATTTTAGTTTGGCTACGCTAGTATCCCACTTCAGGAACAGGAAACAGTACCTATGTTCATTTTGGAACCATCGGTATAAATAGCTAACTCATTCTCAGTACTGACTATACCATTATCCCACTTCTTCCTGCTAGGAATTCTTATAGCGAATCTCCGACTACAGTTTGACAGTAGAACGATGAACTCCGATCGATATATGTATTCCACCGGTTTAGAATTAAAGCATGACAGTAAGGTTAAGCTAATCATAGTCCGGCTTCCTTCCTTAGCGACGTTTTAGCTGCCGAACTGCCGCAATAAATGTCAAGTGGAAGAAGATTCAGTATTGTTTCCAGTGCTGCTGTTGGCGTTAACCTCATCGATTCCGTTACGCCTAGACAGACAACCCGTTGAATCCTTATCACGCTTTCAAGATGACAATCAACTTCCACCTAACAATCAACCTTAACATATGGTTTGGGTATAGACAATGTATAGACCTTAGGTTTATGTTCGTTTGCATGCGTATAGTGCCATATAAACTTTCTTGATTCGATTGTCTATATTTTCTGTCCAGTATTGTTTGGAATCCATTATTTAATAAATTTACATAAATATTTGCAGCAGTAAGCCATCCTGTCACCCAAATCAATACATTTCACGAACAACTTGACAAATGTTGGTCCTGAGTGCCTGAATCGTCTCTAGATTGTTCACTTAGTCCAAAAGTCCAACGGCGTCAAATCGCAAATCCGTGCCGGCCACAAACAAAAGAGCGAATGAACTAGCCAGGGCAGGGTCACATCTAAACTCCTTGCACGCCCTTCCTGAGACTAGTACACCGCTGAGCACATTGAACAGGGAAGTAGACATCGAGTATAATGAGGCTAACAAACGTTGGTATCTACTGCATAAATGTGCTATAGCCAAATCGTTATGGCCAATATATGTATGACAAAAAGAGATCTGCAAATCTCATGAGATTCAGTCGCAGGGATATCCGGAGAGCTGTTGGTGTCTTGACAGGAAGCTGCGCGATAGGTAATCATGCAGCAAGGCTTGAACTACCCTATAACGACTTCTGTAGGAACTGCAGAAACGAAGAGAAAATAGAAGACACCCTTGGGAGGTATTTCCTTGCGGAACTAGAACAAGATTTATGAAATATTGAGCTGAGCAAACTCCTGAAATTCATACACATATCTGGGAGGTTTAGTTTAGTCATCGAAGGCTGTAATTAGGTTCTCAGGAGTCTTACAATTAGACCCAATGGACTCTTCGTTAGTCTAAGTGAGCGGTTGAAAAATCTTGTCAACATCTTGGCACCCATTTAACTACCTACCTACCTGCACGGCTTTGGCTAGCACGTAGTCGTATCTTGTTGCAACCATAACTCGTCCAAGTCCAAATCCTCAATTTCTGGCCATAAAAAATCTGTTATCATGCCTCGGTGGGGCTCTTTATTGACTGTAACTTTTTTTTCCATTGTCCTCATGAGAGAAAAATGGGCCAATAATGGCGCCACTCGAAAAATCACACCAACAACTGAAATATTCCCCGTCGATCGTACAGGACGAACAGGGGAATATGTTTGGTTATCAATCAGCAAACCCGTCTCATGAACTTTCATCACAAACTTGCGTACACTAGCTGCAGTTGGTGCATTATTTCGACCTAAATTTCTTTTCAAAATTCGCGCTGTTTCTGCAGTTTGGAAATAATTTTGCAATATTTTCCAACGTTTTACAAGTGTAAATCGATCCATTTCATACCGCGAAAATATAATACTGAACTTCTGTCAATTTTTTTTGAGTACATAAGAGCTATCAGTGTCAAAATAACATATGATTTAAAAAAAATGGCTGAGTTGCAACATTTAAAAAAAAAATAATTCCGATTCGGTAGTACTATTCTTTTGATGCGCATCTGCAACGCAACTTTGATAATTTGCATACTTTTTTTTTTTTTTAAATGTTCTGCATCACTTAGGACTAAGGTCCTTTAAATTTATAAACCCAGTGATGGAGTGAAAGGAAAAGGTATAGCAAAGTTAGAAGTTGGTAGGAAAAGAAAATGGAGTTAGGAGACGATGCGCGTTGACTTTAAATCTTTGTAAATCATAATTTGATGGAAATATTAAGCACGGCAAGTCATTCCACATACGTGTTGAATGGCTAAAGAACGTGCTTCTGAATTTGACTGCGCGACCGAAAATAGGATTCAAAAGATAAGGGTGTGCGGAAAAGGCCGCTCGTGTAGTACGATTAAACTGACGGACAGGCGGGACACAATTATAGATTTCGTCCGAACAGCTATGATGGAAATATCGGTACAGGACCGATAAACATCCAACATTCCGACGATGTTCTAGCGAAGGGATTTGGTTGCAAATTGATAGGTCACCGATCAATCTACATGCCTGACGCTGGACACGATCTAATAAACTCAAACATGTTACGGGAGCTCCCGCCCAAACGTGCGAGTTGTATTCGAGTTATGGACGAATGTACGCTTTATAAATAGTAGCCAAGTCTGCAGGACTAAAAAAACGTTTACACCTCTTGAGGAATCCGAGGCATCTAGCGCCATTTTTCGCAGCTTCGGAAATCTCATGATTCCAGCGAAGGTCTGGGGTAACTTGCATGCCAAGCATTGACAAGCCATTAGAATCCTCAATATCAGCTCCATTCATTTTTAGTTTGGCTACATTAATATCCCGCTTCAGAGACAATAGACAGCACTGGGTTTTTGACGAATTGAACTCGACTCGACACCATAAGGTCACTTGTAGAACGTTGTTGACGGAAACCGTACTGACGATCATTGAGAAGACGGTTTCTTTCGAGATAACTCATGAGATGGAAGTTAACAATGCTTTCCATTACCTTGGAGAGCACTGATGTTAAGGCAATGGGTCGGTAGCTCGAAGGGGAGGTTTTATCGCCCTTTTTAGGGATCGGCTGGACGTGCGCGAGTTTCCACCTATCCGGAAAGATGCCTGTAGAATATGACAAGTGGAAGAGCTAACGTAGAGGTTTAGCCAGGGAAAAAGAACACCTCTTCAAAACAAGGAGAGGGAGTTTGAAGTTTCGGAACGTAGTTTATACAAAGCAGGCAGTTGCCAAAATTAAAATGACAAACATTGAATTAAAAATAAATTTAAATGAGTGATCAAAAGAATTACCGATGCATAGTTTGCTAAGTTGATGCGCATCTATGTATGTGTAACGTTTAGAAACTTGAAACTTTGTCAAAACTTTCTCATTTGGTTTTGGAACTTATGACTTTGCATCTATGATGCATCTGAAACATTTTGGAACTCACCCAAACCAGCAGAGCTAGCCAATCCTTTATAATGTTTTTCGGGACCATAACGGAAACGTCCCTTCTGAACCATACCGTTTTCATAATGAATTTTAGGATAGTTTTAGGTGGCGTGTTTGCTAGTTTGCTTAAGTCGTTGAAATATACTTTTTCCAGGGTTGAGTATCTGATTCTGCTGAGGCTTGCCCATTCGCAGAGGAAGTGTTTTGTATCTTTGTGTTACCGCAGCCTCTGCATAAATCGGTGATGATGATTCTCATTGTTCTAAAATGGCCCGCCATTGAATTGAGGCTGTTTTTATTACAATAAATTAGATATTCTCGAAATTCTGAAAACTATCACAATCCACAAAAAAAAATCCAAAGTGAAAGCAGAAAATGGAATTTTGAAAATTCCATTTCAATTTTGGGTTCGGAAATCTAGGCCTAACTAATAAGGCAGAACTTTATAAGACATTTTAAAAATATAGTACAAATATTCACAATTAAAAATTCTGGTTAAAAAAATTGGCTTGTTTCAGACTATAGCCAACTTACCATATTGTGTAACATAAACTTGTAGTGCATTTCTTTTCAAAACAGTCCAGTCACGATAAGAATGCCATAATTCAACGTACTGGCACAACAACCTTTTCGACAATTTCCATAGAAAAAGTTTACCAAACCGTAAGTGCAAGCGGAACCAAAAACATGGTTATCTTCCCAAGAAAAAAACACCGTCAGTGAAAAAATCCCTCAGTCAAACCGACTTCTATGTACGATTAATACAGATTCCGAAATTCTGAAACAGAATATATGCAACCGACCGGAAAAATCAATAAAAGACGCAAGTAGCATTGTTATCCATCAATATGGATTCAGAATAGCACAATTCGTAGTAGATGCAATCAAAAACGGAAGGCGAAACAGATGTAAAACAGTATTAACAAATAATAACCTTGAAGGCCACTTTTTGCACACAGAACAGAGACGGTTATACATGTTAAGGAATACACAGAAATTGTAAAAGTTCCACAGGGTTCTATGCTAGCGCCTCTTCTGTATAACCAAGAAAATGGCAGAAACCGATGAATCTATTACGATTTTAGTTAAGAAAATGAAATTAGAATTATAAATAAATGACAATAGCTTCTTGCGGTGGTGAGGATAAGAGCTCATATTAAAGAACGTGGAGTTACTGGTTTACGTGCTTGATTGTAGCGATGTTAATCGAATCCGTATTTCAATTCAATATTTCAATTCGTATTTCAATCAATATATCATACATTAACCTCATGATACCTACTACCCACAGCTCAATCGCCAAATTCTAAAACTGAAAGGTAATAAATTATTCGGACAATGAAAGCGTTTTGTTTCGCACACAATTGAGACGCAACTTTGTCATTTGTCGCCGAAATAATTTAATGAATGAGCACGGACACCCTACAGAAATAAATAAATCATAAATCATCGCAAAGAGTCCATTCAATCTCAGCACAGACCCAAGTGAAGTCGATAAATTGGCCTGTTGATGAAATTCATTAATCTTCATAAGGACGCTCGAAAGTTGGTGTAGCTTTAATCGCGCTATATGCATCATTGGCATACCACAGCAAGCCACTATTCTCATTACGACAAACTTTAGGGAAACTTCAACATCGTGCAGCCTCTTCTCTCCCAATAACTCAATTAGCCTCACTCGAAGGAATCCAAATTATTTTCTCTTGCTTCTTCGTAACTTTAAACCATTCAACTTGCCCTTAATTTCATTGCGGCCAATCGATCACAATAGGCAAACTTAACTTCCACACCAATTGTGTGCTTCTTGGAAAAGTGTCTCTCCATTAAATTGTCCTTCTTTATGGCAGTCATCAGCGCACACACACAGTAAATAGAAAAACAATCGGAGAGAATTTAATTAAACCAACCCAAAAGGAGAATTTCATTACCCAAAATCCTTCCAGGACAAAAGAGATCCTCTGACACCTCATGCGGCGGTGTCCCAAATGACCGTGTCAATATATGGCAGCAGTCTTGTGCTAAACACAACTTTTCCCCAAAAAAAAAAAAAAACAAAAGGACGAGGGAATTACAGTAGTAATCTCATTTCCTGCCAAGGGCCAATTTCTGATGTTCTGACGCAGAGAAATTTCACACTTTCTGTCTTATTAGATCATTTACTGTGGCCAGGATACACTCCAACATCCTCAAGGAAATGAATAGAACCTATTCCCCTCGTGCTGATATTTCCATTCCAAAATAGCATAATTGATAATTTTCTGACGCGTCCTTTCACGCACAAATATTATGTTGATTCTAGAATTTCAAAATGCGGAGAAACCACCAGAACAGAACCTTCAAACAAAGGATATACTCCGCTCGTGACGTTTTATTGCGCTCCGAGGACTATGAATAAATTAATTTTACCACATAAATAGATTTATATATGTATGTATGGGTGTATGTATATTTAGGACCTCCTCTTCTCCCTCCGGAAAACAACACGCCTGCTAATTACTATTACTAAGTAGCCAGTTGTACTGGTAGTCTGGTCTTATAATTAAATAATATTCCGCCTGCAGAAGCAAAGTTATCCTTGTGACAAAAATTAAATTACCGTCTTTTCGTTTCGCGAAAAGAAAAAAATTCATTTCACAACCAAGAGAAAAAGCATCCAAAAGGGAGGATACTCAAGGAGCAACTTGAAAATTATGGTCACAAGGAGATGCGTATCACGGGATGATGTTAAATTAGAAGTTACATCGACCAACCACTGTGAGTTGTAATTTTTCATCAGTAAGTGCTACGGTCTTATCCTTGGACCATAAATTAATGTGCTTAACTAATACGGCAGATGAGAGGACACTCGGGAGTCCTCCGAAACTTGGACAGATAAGATATAGCAGTGTAAAGACAAAAGAAGAAATCTGAAGATGCTGCTTGTAAATAATTTGACTAGGTGGTTTTGATTTTCTCCTGAAGGATGGATGGAAAAAAAACTTGGCAGTCATCTGACAAATGGGCGGGTATTATGTATTCAATCATCGAGATATCAATAAATTTTCATGGCAACACTTTGGCCAATTGATGGCGGATATTTATTTTGTCGTTGGGAAAAGGTCAATGGACGTATGTCGTAAAGATGAAATTGCGCGGTTTATTAGTCCTGAATTGGGGCATCATTAATAAGCTGAGTGCGATGACGGGGAATAAAAAATAAAGTAGCAGGAGTTGGAGGTGCTAAGTGGGTGATGGCGGTGAGAGTGGTTTTTTGTGATTTAAGAATGAAATCTTGACTTTTATCTCGAGAAGAAGATACAATAAAGCTTGTGGTTCGCAAAAAAATATTGTTCACTGTTCAGGACATCTATTCATCAATTTGTACCTCACAATATGTTCAAAGACGTTTACTAAGGAAGGTAAAGAAAATACATTTGTGGAGGAGACAAAACCAACCACCCAGATGAAGAATCACTGAATCGTTGCATTTTTCACTTTGAAAAGCGATCGATTGGTTGGAATAAAACCACCTTGCTTGTGTTGATTGAAAGCATTGTAGATGCAATTGTTCAAACCGAAATATTGATTGAAATGGACTACCGATTATGTGCCTAATTTTTTGTAAATTGAAAGCGGTTACTCTACAACGCGTTTTGCTTCATCTTTACCCTGAAAGAAAGCCAACACCCTCACAAGGAAGGTAAACCTTCATACATAGATTCTTTGCAGTATCTCAAGGATCATCTCCCCAAATCGTCTATCGACCAACTACACACGATAACGGGCTAAAAACCAATAGTCGCTAAATGTAGGAAAAAGTGGCATTGCAATAGAATCCACTTAGCTAATCAGGTAGATTAATGTTACACACTAGGCAGACATAGAGAAGGACAGTCGACGAGGAGTCCAGGCCGTTGAGAATCAATTTGAGAGACCTAAAACGCGTTGGATCAGTGGAACTAAGTATCAATTCGTTTTATGGGTCTTCAACATCCAAGGCGATAGATTCAATCACTTCCGACGGAGTAGATTTCATTGTACATTGTTATTGCTCATTTATTCTACGTATTCACATCCCGACTACTTGGAGACAGGTAAATGTAATCTTTATCCCTAAACCAGGCAATAGGACTAGTGACTTGCTTAAATCTTATAGACCTATAAGTCTAACAAAATTTGTTCTCAAGCCCATGGAGAGACTAATTGACGTTCATATCAGAGGCCGGCTAGATTTGTCTACCCTTCTGCACTGAAGTTACTTTGCATACAGGAAAGGTAAATCCACAGAAGGTGCTCTTCACTACCTTTTGAAGTAGATAGAAGGAACTTTTCGTTCCAAGGAAATAGCTCTGTGCGCATTCCTTGACATTCAATAACACTAGCTACGGCTCAATAGCAAGAGCAATTAGTAGCAGAGGTATCGAGTATTCAACGAACCAATGGATAAAGGACATCCTTAAAAGTGGAATTATTATTTCCTCCTCTGGGGCAGTGTTAGTGTCTGTCACAGCAGTTAATGGTTGTCCCCAGGAAGGAGTCCTTTCTCTCCCCTTCTGTGGCTTCTAGTCATCGACAATCTTCTAGTCGATCTAAACAGTCATGCAAGGTGTTTTAACACACGTTTTAGAATAGTGCAGCAGAGAAGGACTATCCACCAATTCTTACAAATCCATTCTAGTGCCTTTTACAAAAAGAACACTGGCCAATCTAAGACCTATCATCATCAAAGGCACCACTTTAGCTTATTATAGTGAGGTTAAATATCTCGGCATCATTCTTGACAAATTGCTGTCACTGAAATGCCTTTACAGCAGAACTTGGAGTCTAAATCCTAAATGATACATTGGATGTATACAATTATGGTGAGGAGGCCCACTATCACATACGCAGCCATCGTTTGTTGGCCGAAAGTTCTTGAATGTGCAACGGCAACTAAGCTTCAGAAGTTTCAGAGAATCGTCTGTCTCAGTATTTACGGGTGCCATGCATGCCTGCCCTACGGCAGTATTAGGAGCTGTTGTTGGGCTTTCTCCCCTACAAATCTTCATTAGGAAGAGAGCCGGTAGATACGGTTTTAAGCTGCAGCTAGAAACAAAAAAATTCTTGACTCTATTCCCAAAAAGGACATGTTTTGCACTATTCCCAACATCATGGTCAGGGGGTACTGTTTAAGTAGGTTTTTTGAAGTAGAAATATTGGACCGTGCAAACTAATCTAATTGTGTTCCGGCCCGATCTGGTGTACAGACGTAGAGTTGGTGTTTCGATACCTATGGGATTGTGTCCCACGGTTTTCCAGGCTGAACTCCATGCCATTGAGATCTATGATAGGACAAACCTTAGTATCGGTATTAAGGGCGCTAGGATATAGGCCTTTTCAGATAGCTAAGCAGCACTTAAAGCGCTTTCGTCCAATTTAATAGACTCTATATCTCTTAAATCCTGCGATGCACTACAATCCCTTGCCAGACATAACAGGGTGAAACTTGGTTAGGTCCCTGGACATCAAGCAATTACAGGCAATGAATCTGCAGCTGAACTAGCTAGGACTGGCTCAGAATCTGCGTTCATAGGACCTGAATCCTTCAGTAGTGTCAACTGGGCTGCCGCCACAGTGCTGGTTAACGTTTGGGAGCACAAATTTCATCTGGCCCACTTGGAAAATGTCTCATGGCTAAGACAATCCAAGCAATTAATCCGGCCTTATTCTTATAAGAAAATCCTTAATCTAGACAAGGATAGTATTAGAAAATTGGTGAGCTTTCTCACATGTTACTGCAGCTTTCTCACAACCTTAACAAGCTCAATCTGTGCCCAGAAACGGAATGTATATTATGCACAGAAGATGACGAATCTTCTTAATTAGTTAAGGAGACGTATTTTCCATAAATAAAATATGTTAGTCAGCAGAGTTAAGAACTTCTGTTGCTAAGGACGTACTATCCTTCATTAGGGAAGTGGTTCGACTCTTGGTTTATTCATACCCTAATTGATACAATAGTTCTTTTTAGGTCACAGTGTCAGCCATATGGGCAAGGGTCTTGGGTATGGGAAAAAAAATGTCCTACTTAGACCATGGAACCTGAAGTGAACAAGACTGCCTTCACTGGAATTCCGTGTTTGTATTGGTTTGAATAATTTATAACAAATCGAAATAGACAATGTCATTAGTCGTGTCTTACGATATCCTTTTCAACCGATAAAATAGACAAATAGACAAAATAGACAAATTTACTTCTGATACCGACGCGAGACATTATTCTGTTTTTTTCTAATCTTTCCACTCATTACCTCGTTTTCGAATATTTATGAAAACAGACTGTTCGGTGACTACACGACTGCATTTGTGCGACAAACCACCTAAAATGAGTCGTGGAAACGTCATGAAACGAAACTTACGCAATCCAAGTATCCATTTCTCAAATCAGGCAACTTTTGTATGAATAGTATGTTGCAACTCTAGAATTCGACAGTATTCTCTGACTCAGACAGTCCTGAAGACGTTACTATCCAGATCTCCAATTAAGTCAAATAACTAAGAGCGATCCTGGATGAAAAACTTCTTTAGTATGTCAACCCGAAGATATTCAGGATCTGCCAGTTTTTTGATAGTGCAAGGGTGCTTTCAACAACACAATGGTGTTATCACCGAAAAAGGACATCTAATTCTATGTCTTAAACCAGATCTTGAGACAGAATTGGATGGATGTGTAGTAAAATTTTCACAGATGAGTATGAAACCATCCAAGGACTTGGTGCTGGTGTTTCGTGGATGATAACAAAATAAGACATAATTCATAACGTGATGTCCAGATACCCAACAAAGTGCGACAGTTCCTTACTATGACGAATCGAATGACTGAACGGAAAGGTTTAAATATAACACATTTCATTTCAGGTACTTGCGCAGCAATAAGTATCTCTAAAGTGTTCTCTACTATAACACAATATAGGTATGGTTTCCTCTTAGAAGCGTAAGTTTTCCTGTAAAATATTATTTTTATTATGTAAACGATTTTATTTATCATTTCTCTTTCTTCTTCTTTTTTGTAAACCTTGTTGATGATTTAATGCAGTTTACTGTCTCCATCTTTCCTAGACCCATACAAGAAACTTTTACAGTTTCAAAATTGTCCTCTAAAAGTTAAACCAACAAAACAAATTGTGCTCATTATTTATTGCGACCTTCAAACTTTTAAAATAATTTTTGGAATAAAAATAAAAATTTTAAAAATAATTGTCCTCCTTCTGGTAATTTTGGCAAGTTGTTGTCGGTTAAGGCGAAAAAATTACTATAATACGAATTATGGGCATTCATTATCGCTATGATATGAAAGAAACTAAAAAAACAAAAAGCCTTGCCAAGACGAACAAACTACTTATAAGGAAACTATAGCAAAAGAATTGTACGAGTATTTCAAAACAAGTAGCATAAAATTCTTTGTCATTGTCGATTTATGAGTATGCCAAAAAACAGGACCTACAGTCGAACCCCCAACTCTTGATGATAATCATACATATTCTGATTGGATAGAAATGAGATTTTTCTAGCAAATAGAATGGAATATTTTTCCAAACACTGCGACGGTAAACTGGGGGATAATCCAGGAACATCGTAACTGTGTGTATGTAGGCATCCATAACGCCATTGAAGTTCCAGAGCAAATAGCAATAATATTCAGCTTGGCAATTTACGATGCAGCCGAAGGACAAGGCTTAAAATATCCACCCTTTTAACTGATTGAAATACTTGTTCAATCTATGATTGGAAAAAGTTATTATTTTTGGTACGTAGTCCTTTTTGAGTAATTGCATTTACATGCACTTAATTCTTTCAGTCCAAATAAAGGCAATTAAACAAGAATTTCCTTTCATTTATTTATTTGTATTACTTTCTTATTTCGCAACACGATGGCCCATGGATAGTATCCGTAACATATAACAACAACATAAGCAGGAAGCATCTCTCTGCCTCAAAATAAAATCAACATCCCGGCTTATCGGTTGGTTCCCTTGGTTTATAGAATTCCATAATTGTTATCCTACAAATGAGGCCTTCAGTTTTGAAACAAAAGCACTGACATTCGTCACAAACGTAACGTAGCTAACATTTATCCTTTTTCGGACATTTACTATAAAACGGACAAGTGCAATATGATGCACAGGGCAAAGAAGGACATGGTCCTACGATGGCCTCTACAAGGAATAGGGGCATTAGAGGTAAACTTATAGTAAAGGTCTTTTGTTTTAGGGCTATAAGAGCACATTTTACTAGATCATATTTGGAACACTTCAAAAATAAATGAGCTCCCGTGGGCGCTGCACCGACCATGATGAATATTATAGTCAGCGGATTATTTCCAAGGAATACCAGTATGCATCTTCCTTGCATAATAACAGAGGATACGGAACCAATACAACCCGTCACAATTGTAGAAATCCTGCAACCAGCGGACTTAATGAAAGGCAATAAGGCTCCAGGGATGGACGAAATCCCAAACTTCGTCCTTAAGGAAGCCATTAAAACCCAACCAGAGGTGCTTGCAAACCTCTATACAAAATGCCTAAATGAATTAAAATTCCCTCTGCAATGGAAACGACAGAGGCTGGTACTAATCCCGAAAGGTGACAAGCCCCCAGAGCAACCGTGTCATCGTACAGACCACTGTGCATGCTGGACACAGTAGGGAAAGTGCTGGAAAGAGTCATCGGCGACAGACTTAACCAGTACACCGAAGGAGACAATGGACTTTCCAAACAACAATACGGGTTCAAGAAGAAACGGAGCACGACCCAGGCGATACAAGCAGTATGTAAAATTGCATGCGAAGCCATATCTGGTACCAGATGGAAAGGAGGAAAAACGCAGTACTGCGCTGTAGTTACGCCCACGCTCGACGTAAAAAATGCGTTCAACTTAGCCAGAAACTTTATTATGAGAACGCTGAGGAATATTCGAGTGCCAAACTATCTGCTGACTATTTTGAGGACAGAACCCTCTTCTATGACACGGACGAAGGGCCGACAAAATATAAAATTACAAAAGGGGTTCCACAGGGATCAGTACTAGGTCCTGCCTTGTGGAACATTATGTATGATGGAGCACTGCGCATGCGGAGACGAAGAGGAGTGGATATAATCGGATATGCCGATGACATCGAGGTGGTGGTAGAAGCTAAAATCCTAGAAGAGGTGACGCAAAACTGCAATAATACCATCAAAGATGTGAAGATAGGGCTTCGCTCACGAGGTCTAGAATTAGCGGACCACAAAACTGAAGCTGTCCTCATAAGCAGCCGCAAGAAAGTGGAGCGCCTGGTAATACAGGTAGGAGAACACTCTATCGAGTCAAAGACCTACATCAGCCTATGGTCTAGCAGTACCCACAAAGACTAGGGGTACTGCTAGACCATAGGCTGAACTTCAGAGAGGACATTACGTGCACAAGCGTGGAAGCTAATTGGGCTGTTGCCGCAATATCTAGGCTAATGCCAAATACTGGAGGCCCCAGGCAGCCAATAAGGAACCTGCTTGCGACAGTGAGCAAGTCAATCCTCATGAACGCATCCCCTATATGGGACACCGCCAATAGTATCATTACAAGCATTATGCAAGAACTACGGCGGGAAAATCAAACACCGAGAGCCCAAGAGGAAGAAAACGCTGGATCATAAGAAGGAGAAGACATGATGTCAAAACCTGCTCCTGCGAAAGAATGCCTTGACCGGTGGTGCCATAGGGGGAATCAGGACAGGGTTAGGGAGGGGGTGTTTTAGCCACGTAAACATGCAAGAGCATGCAGTCTGGCATAACTCTTAGCACGGGCTACCGAGTATCCATAAAGGATTTCACCCCTCCAGCGCATCAAAAAAAAAAATGTAATTGGCTTTCATGACCACCACAAATAAGCCTTGAAAAATAACTGCATGTCTATGTCGTACGTACTTGCCACATATTTGCAAACTAGTCAACATTGAAATTCAAGTTACCCGTCTTCTTGTGCATGGACACTAATTATGTAGGACGCCCACGAGCGTCCAGTTGTTGAGGCTGCAGTGCTGCTCCCTACAAAAAGAAAACACTATGTCAAGTTTTATCAGAGGACAAAGAAAGCACGCCAGGACTCTACAGTCCGGGAAGAATCCAGGTATGAAGGAGGCATAATAGTTCAGTTTACTATCTAAAGACCTCATCGTGAGACGTGTTTTCCATTAAGTTTGCACCATTTTTATGGATCAACATACTAGTCCATGAACACATCTAATAAGCTACATACTATCCTGGCTTTCATCAATGAATAAGTTCAAGTATATCCTATATAGACCTTATTTCGATTCAGTAGTATGAAATGTATACAGATGCTATCGTTGAATGAACATATTCAGACATTGCTACCCCTGCGGTAGGTTGGTCTCACGACCAACAACATCCTCGTTTGCCAAGGATAAATACGAAGAAAATAACCAAAAATATGAAAAATACTTTTACTGTCCATTGTCACTCTTTCAAATTTATATTTTCGGGCCAATCCGACTCGGAAATTAAATATCAACTGAAAAATTTAAAAGGTTTTCTGGATAAGATTCATTTGAAGAGATTTCCAGGAACGCGCAGCATCTGTGTGCTTTCAGAACTTAATAAATAAAACAGTATTTGTAAAAACAATTTCAAAAAGGATTTCTCCAGTGATTTACACCTCCAATTTCTTGGAATTATCCTCAAAGAAAAAGAGTAAACAAGTTATGAAGTTGTCCTGCTGTGCTTTTAGTTATCAGTAAATAAATCGTATCCTCTGAGAATAAATTAAAAATTTGAGTTTCTGGGACATTTTATCCCACCCGTTTGAAACATCTGTTCATTTTGGTAAATTACTTTGTTTATCCAGACAATTGTTAAACAAAACAAAACCAAATATCCATGCAATGCATCATTATATCCAGATTATCATAATGGACAGAATTTGAAAACTAACCACATCCTTGTGTACATTCATTGATTGCATGCGGTTGATCCAATCAATGCTAACACATAACAAATACTTAGCTTTGACAGCAAGGATACGCCCAAACTAAAGCACTTCAGATGCATGCGTACACCGCAGAGTATAGTATACCTATAGTGTTGTGATGACGATGATGATGATGATGATGATGTTGATGATGGTGCAAACATGAATAGATTGGGTGTAGATACGTACATATGTTTGCAGTTATAGGGAGTTAAGGAATAAAGGATACTGTCATTCCAACCTCACACACGCACACACAGAGTAGGATACGGCTAGCCTCGACCGGATAAAATTTAATGCTTTCAAGGAGAATCACCCAATACCAGTGGTAGAAGATATTGTAGAGTAGCCGAGTTGCATTAGTCAGTCAGGAAGCATGACCTGCATAATCCTACTGGCATATTCGATTATATCACAAGCACTGTGGTCTTCACGTCTTTGTAATGAAGCACAACGTTATTGGGCTTATGCTACAAGAGTTTTCCACAGATGGAAGAAGGCAAATGTACCGCAGCAAGTAGATCGATAGGTCAATGGAATGTGAAAGTAATTTTACTTGAATAAAAAGAGATACATGCATACTTTGATGGAATGTTAGGAGAATCTTTAGACTTTTAGATGGACAATGTAAAAAATGTTGTGAAAATCGTTAGATGCATACTATGTACGGAAAAGTGAAGAAGAAACATTTTACAACATTTTAGTATGCCTTCTTGTGAAATTGATCCTGATGATTTTGATGTATAATTTCACTAAAGAAGAGAAGTTCAGTTTTGGGTGCAGCTCTGATAGGAAACAACAACGTAAGGAAATATGGCACCACGTGCTACGGTGACACCTGAGTGGGCACCAGAAATTGTTAAGACAAAGCTTCGTTCCGTCAAAAATTTCGGGAAAAAATGCTCCTTCAACAATATCAAAACTACGGCTGTTCTATTCCAATTCTGATCAATATTGCCCGCTTAGTGATTGCAGTTTGATAAAAATCTCTTGAATAAGCCGAGAACATCACACTCAAAAAAATATAAATATGCAGGAGGCAACTGAATCGTATATGTAATATTATTGTTCTTAAAAAAACCAACAAATTTTAAGAAACCTACCGTCTTAATGGGACTACATTGTCCGATATAATCTATTTCATCCATTTTGCAATGGAAAACAGATTTACTAAGGACGCAAATATCAAATGGGTTTCATTTATTTAAATGTTAAATAGTAATCGGAACAACACAGAACCCTGAGGCACACCATTTATTAATTTTATCAGTTTGCTGTACTTGATACTAGAAGAGACTTTAAAGGTGTGGATTATAAGCATGTTGTTCATTATATACTCTGGCAGAAATAATATAAAAACTAATTCAATGATGAAAGCCCTGGAAGAATTGACATTAAACAAGTCCATCATAAACTTGGTTAACTGCAACGTCATCAGCCATTTAGCCGACTCTCACAAGGAGAAGTCCTCGCTGATAAAAGGGAAGTTCTTCCCAAAAATTAGTGAACTACTAAAATCTGCTCTTAAAGAACTCTCTGTATGGATAAAACAGAACGATTTGGGGACTAACCCTCAGAAATTTGGGGACTAAACCTCGGAAATGGGTATCATGATCATTAGGTAGAGAAAGGTACCTGACTTCACAATCTGGCACCACGATAGATCTCTCATCATTTTAGACTCCAAATTATCTTAGAAAAGAAATGTTGAAGATAGGGGAGAGAAACGAGTCAACACTCTTTATATCTGTGAAAAGACCTTTGGGGAATGCAACCGCTAAACATGTACTAGATGTACAAAGCAATTATCAGACCTATCATTCCCTATGGTTCTTTAGTCTGGTCGACAGCAACAAGGACAAAGAGCTGTAAGAAAGTATTCCACAAAGGGTAAAAGCAAACAGCATCTCTACACCATGGGAGTTTGAGAAGTGCACCGCAAGCAGGCCTTGACATGATTCCTCATCTCCTTCCCTTGGACCTGTTATGAAAGGTTATGCCACCTGCAAAAACATACCTTATGCGTCGATATTAAACGTCGAAATAACTCTGAAAATTCACAGCCACACCGAACTATATAGTACCCTTCAATGATTTCAACATTTATGTCCAATTGCCAAGCCAGGCAAAATGGGACTTAATTTATACCGAGGATTTAAAAAAGGAGATAGCTATGGGAGCAGGCACTGCAAAAGCATGAATCTTTTGAACTACCAATGCAATGTGTTCCAAACTGGAATTCTGGCCACCCTTAAAATCGTATTAAATCTTTAAGGTATTTTCTACTTTCAATACTTCAATACGACAAAAATTTGGAATACTTCTTCCATACATTGATGTTGCGACGTGTCCAATTTAAGAGAATCAATTTCAAGTAAATTCAACCCAAAACCTAAGCAATATACCACTCCACATTCAATAACAAAAAACTGTAGCCTGTAATCCCTACACAGTTCTCCCACAAATCAAAAAAAAAAAAAAAAAAAACGTTCCCACAACATCCGCAGACCTACCATCGATAGTTACATAACCGAACTACACATCACTAAAGTAAGGACTATACGTTGACAATACAACAACAAAAACAAAAAAGAAACTAATTTCACCGCAAAACCCAGAAAACCTCAAAGTTTCCTTTCTCTGTGGGTAAGTAAGGACAACACACAAGCGGAGAAACAGCTCCCAGGAGCAGGCGACCACCACCACCTGAGGCAGTGGATTACATATGCAAATCGACCGATTTTGTTCTGTCGTCTGTGCAAAATCAATTAATGGGGTCGAAATAATTTACCCATCAACTAAGAGAGTTGGAAAAAAAAAAATAAAACAAAAAAGGATATCCCAGGCAGCTGCTGACAGCTGGAATATTTATGCAAATGTGTGCAAATGTGGGCGGGCATCCTGATCGATTTTAATGGACATGGGGAAGTAATTTGCTTTTAACTGCCATTGAGCTATAAGTGTATAGCTTGGCCGCCTGTGGGAGAACACATCTCATACCGATTTGGTGATATCGAGGACAAACGATTCAAATTAATCTGATTTGCTTTACATAGAATAGAATGATGCATTCGTTTGATGGAAAATCTGAATAGATTGGTACAAAATGCCTTTGCACTCACCTGAATCCGAATATGATAGAACGTCCAGAAGCGGTCATCTGCAAGAGAGGAAATGAAATTTCTTTAAAAGGATTCGTAACGTCAAATTAAATAAGTTAAAGATACAAATATTTCTCAATTTACGTCAATTACATTCCATTTTGACAAGTGTTGTTGTTCTGGCCACCATCTAGCAATTTGGTGATCCGAATGGACGAATGAAAAAAAAAAAATGTTCGATTGCAATCACAATTGCGGAAAGCGTTCAATGTACATCATCGATATCCAGATGACATTCAATTTTGTCAAAGATGTTCACAGAGCATAGCCAGGATTTTTTATTTTTTTTCTTCTTTCTCTTTCTATTTCTATACGCTTGTGTGCGTCCACACAAATTGACAAAGCCGAAGCTAGTGCATTTTTTGCTACTCCAACCAGGTCCTTGATCGCAGTTTCTCTGTTCTTGATTGATTTATTGTGTGCTGGGGTATAAATCGTGTGCAATTCTTCTTGTCTGAATTTCCAAATGGTAGATACATAGCATGTACATTTGTATAGCTTTCGATCCTTTCGACGAATCATTGATTGATTGACCAATCATAAGGAAAGTACGAACACAAATATGTAGTTGTTCGTCGCTCTTTGTTTGGAGTTTAATTTTATTTTTTGTCTCCTTTGGGCATTTTTTGTGTTGCAAGGAAGTAACTAAAAAATTTTATGGTAACAAGGGACACTGTTGATGATTGATGTGTATACAAATTTGAATAATGACAGCTACAAATTAATTATTATCATAAATGTCAAAAGCAGGCGGCTGTTAAATTTGAAACTGAATTCCTAAAATGTAAGTAATAGAAATTTTCTTGGAAACAGGAACAATATCGTAACAGACCTTCAAAGGCATGGCGTATTACTTTCTTTTTTTTTTTTTTGCTACATGTACATATTTAACGATGAACGACAAAGTACTTATATTGCTTAGAGTCCTGGGCTTGGATGATGGATAAGAATTTATGTAACCTCAAATGAATAACAAGACGAAATGGTTGTACACGTACTCTTCATCTAGGGGGTAACTGATGTAGTGAACTGTGTGTTAACTTGAATTGCCTGAGTGAATCAACAACCGAGCACATACAGAAAAGGGAGAAAAGAAACCATTACATCAAAAAATAGGATGCCTGCCTGGAGTACAGTGAACCGTATTTTTCTCCAATTGCGATCATAAGTTCGAGATTTGTATTTGGATTGGAAGGCAAACTTGTGTAAGGTTAATTCTTAGTAAAGTCCAAGCTGATTCCTACTTGAGCAAGAGTTCAAACAGTTTGATTATTTAGGAAATAAAAGAAGAAAATAACAGTCTACTACCCTATTCCAGAAGAAATCCGGAAGAATCTGAAGTAGGACTGCACCTAATACCAACATCACCTAAGATCTGTGGTGATAATGTATTTCGTCCTTGAGTACGATGCGCCAGAAATATGCATCATTCCGCTTCAATAATACTTTCATAGCCTGAATGGTGAAATAGGTATTGTAATGTGGGAATTAAATGACAATGGCGAACTCTTTGTTACCGATTTTATCTAGTCAATTGGAAAATAAACTATCTAACTCATACCTTTGTCACAGAACTACCTGAAATTCCTTCGAGTACATTGTTATATGTTTGCGCACAACTACTGGCTGATGAGTGACTAGCTGACGAATGAACTTTGCTCAGCCCCATGGCTTACCAAGTTAGTGGACTTTATTTGTTTTGACTCTGGCAAACTTTAAAGAAGGCAGACATTAAATATCTCAAAAATAAAATTCAAGAGTCCATTATACTTTCAAACTCTTACACTTGACCGGCATTAAAGATCTTTTCAATTATACTCTCAATATCCTTTCAATTAACTTGAGGTACCATCGTTATAAGACGCTAAACGTCTTTAAATAAATTAATATTTATTTTCCTATAATTTCGTTGAAAATTTTATCAAATGCGCATTGCTTTGTCTACAAAAAAAAACAAAAAAAACCTAAAATCAAATTAGTCTCAAGGGCATTGTTTCCATCTTCATTTGAAATGTAACCATCCCCCCCATGTCAATAGGAATAAAATGACAAATCTCAGATACAAGGTAAATACACTCCCACAGAACAGAAATTACACTGCTGCCCCCGCTAGCAAGGTCATAGGGTTTTGTTTTTTTATTTTTTTTTATTTTTAATGGAGAAAATCAATATAAACCTCTTTCTCCTTGGCCCTGAATGTTTTTCTTTCTAGTCCTTACATTAGGGCACAATTTATTTTTTCTTAGGAAGGTCATTGCCATCTTCTTAATAGAGAGAAAAGACTCTCCCTTCTTTGGCTTGTAGTCAGTTGTACAAAAATATCTCATACTTGAAGCGTAAAAGCCACTTCCTTTTGTTCTACATCCGGGATAAATGAAACGTACATTAGACGTATGGATATTGTTGGGGGTGGAATGGCGGCGCGCAAGCAAGGACTCTATTGCCGTGAGCAATAATTGTTTTGGCTTTTGTTACAATTTTCTAGACCATGAACAGAACCATGAGAGTACAATGGGAAGGTACATGAAGAAAATACCTCAGTTTGAGTGAGTTACTCGGGCGAATCTTAACAATGATGGGGAGGGAGGAGAATTTATTTTTAGGGAATTCTATACAATGGGATGAGATTGTAAGATAGTATTTCGTTTTTGTTTGCCTTAATTGTATTGCCGTTGTAATGGAACAGGGTTTGATGGGCTTAATACATATTTGACATGTCGGCTTGTAGCTTGTACAAAGAACAGAGGATTTATGTAGATTTCGGTAAACAGCATCGACTTGATTAATATGTATCTATGTTGTGTTAGATATTCATTTTACTATACTGTACAAACTTATATTTGTAGAGAGGACAATCATTTACGATGAATGATAATTTCAGTATTTTCCAAACAATGCGGTTGCATTTCAAATCTACTTTTAGTTTCATTCAGGAAACATGGAGATGCTCAGTACCTGTATTTGTATTTGCATAAGTATAACTGGAAACTTCCATGTCCGGTCAGGATGTATTCCATCTGTTCATCTATCTATCTTTTGTTACATTCCTATTAGTCCCATAAATTTTGCATTCTTTGTGAATGATATAGGGAATAAGTTTAAGAAGTACTATCACTACTAGGATGTCTATGGGAATATTATTATACATATGTAAATATACATATACAATTTTGACCCTAATTCCTTCCAATAACAGTCATCGACTTCCTAATGTACTATTTTAATTTAGTTTTATGAGGGTTGACTGTAAATATGTTTGTTTCTATCCTACACTACTGCTAATGAGTACGTCTTTCGCGAAATATGCCACTGTTAGATGAGCATTATTGTCACATTACCAAACTCCAAACTCTACAAGCCCTTCCAACAGTATGAGTTCAATAAGGATCTCTAAATCTCCTTCATGTCGACAAGAAGAATACAATATGACTAGAGGCGTAGATTTTGTACAATAGAATGCTAGGACTAAACTAGTCAACTTCACATAAGAAATTATATTCTTTGAAACTCTAAAATTAAAAGCGTTCACCTTTAACATGGAAACTGGAATATAATCGGTGTCCTCATTGGAATCCATCCACCACTTCTCATGCAGAGGGGTCCTGCTCCAAAAAAGACTTTTTAACTATGAATTTCCTTCGACGACCTCAATGAACTGGTGTGCTTAACCTTCATTATCATTCTTCGATTTATAAATGCAGACTTTTCCTTTGCTAAAAAGTTGATTTGACAGATCATTTCGTGAGCATTCGGTTAGTCTCCCTGCATCCTGGAGAACCATACCACACACAATTGTGTTCGTAGGAAACCCAATCGTCAATGGAGGCGCTGACCGAGGACATGGGAAGACCCAACGCAGGTTCAGGTCCTGATAAATCATTCTTTAAACCTTGCTTAGCAATCTCATCGGTGATCTAATTTTCCCAATCCCAGTGTAACCTGGAACCCAGACAAAAGACAAAGGTTTAAGCTTTGCGACCGAATTCAAAGAGTTCTTGCATTCTCGAACTACATATTTTGGAACGGGTTACGGGGTTGAGCAAGGCGCATTTAAGGCCTGACTGTTGCTAGAGACGCAGATACTCCTACCCAGCCACCTATTTTTTAACAATATTTGGTCGGCAGACATTAGGACAGCATAGATCTCCGCTTGAAAAACAGAGGCATGCTTGCTTAACGAGTATTGAAGTTAAATGTAATCGGTCTCCAAGAAGACACTAGCACTGGTCCTTTGACTAATTTTGAAGCCATCCAAGAAGATTCGTTTACAGTTCAGTCCAGGCTCAGACTCTGGCCGAAGTTAATCCTGAACGAAAGGAAAATCAACTCTAAAGTAGCACAGCAGCCGATGTTCCAGTGTCATTGCATCAAACGGCATAACACTGGAACCAGGGTCGTAACATAAGTGTCGCGAAAGGCCATCGAAACTCCAGTGCGAATGATATCAAAGCCACCCCGTCTAAGACGGTATTGCTTTGATAATACAGCCCATGATGAGAGTTAAACAATATATCCAGAGCAGAGCCAGGCGTACTCCGGAAAGCTCCCGTATAGTCGAGACAGACCGGTCTTTGGAGTTTCGTGCAGAAGGCAGTCACATACTTACACGAAAGTCCCCTCCACCAAACAACCGACGCATAACCTAGAAAAAGTCTTATCATGGCCGTATAAATCCACAGAAAATTTTTCAGTGATAAGCCCCATGTTTTGTCAATAGCACCCTTACCCTGCCAGAAAACTGAGAGCGCCTTAAATGTCTTCAACTTGACATGCTTGTCTAAAGAAGTTTCTTATCCAGGATCACTCGCAGATATTTAGCTTCATCGGAGATCTGTATAGTAACGCCTTTTATCACTGACTGGGTCAGACCGGTCACAATCCTCCTTCTCGTAAGGCCCATTCTCGAAAGCCGATTCCTAGTGCACCATTCATCGACCGTGTCCAAGGCTATCTGTGCGATAGCATAGGGTTTATACCCTGTTTTGCAGCAAAGCCGGGAATACTCCATCGGTAACAGGCGATTTGAAGCTATCAAAAGATGATACAGCATATTCGATAGCCTCATCTGTTACCACGGCCGATGCAGTATGCCAGCTACGCCTAGTTTTGCGACTGGCGATCTACAGGAGGTTTTTATAACCGGGCGCGTCAGTTCAAAACATCTGGTGATGATACTAGTTAGATTTTGAGCAGCATCCTTGACCTTTCGTCTCGTTCTGAGTTTAGGAGGAGTTTCGACAGATTTGTCCAGCTCTTCTCTAAAGCGTAACTAGTTAGTTTTTGCGGATTCCTCGTATCCTGCAAAGTAATGGCTTCGCATTTGATTTGGAAGACGATGTACCTATGATCCGACAGGGCAACTCCGTCAGAACTCTTCAGTTTGTTATCGACTTGAAGTACCAATTAGATAACATGAAGTCAATCACCCCCTTTCTTGAGAACCAACATTGTTGATGACCATGTCAGACGATAGTAGAGAGTCGAAATAGTGAGTAGTCCCATTTCCCGAGAAACACAATACTTTACGAGTATGAGTTCGATAACAACCTTCGGGGGGCGGAGGTATTATCGAATCATAGGGAAAGTAAGCTGACGCAACGACGAAGATTTTCCATTCTCCGTTACAGCTTATAGCTGCAACTACCAAATCCTGTCCACAGAATTGTTCAAGCTTGGTCACTGAAAGATAATTTGGTGTAATCAGACAAGCTCTCGGTCTTTCAACAACAAGCTCGTCAATGTATTTAAGGAGATCTTCTACGTGGGAATAGTGGAAATCTGAAGAAGCTTCACCTTTCGAAACATTTGGTCCAGCTTGCTAGGAGGGTGAATGGAGGAAAAGATAGAGCTGCAAATTTTACGATCTGTACCAAGACGTGAATGTAGTAAAATCTCAGTTGCATTGAGCGGATGGAGAATAGCGCTCCAGCCAAAATGATCTTCGATTACTAGCCCCCAGGTTCGAGACGAAAGAAAAATCGAACTTTCGGTTCAAAGACCAAGTGATTGCGGATGGCAGGGCGCTTGGTTTCGAAAATTTGAAGCAAAGTGCCCGTAACCGACGAGGAAGGATGGCTGCAATGTTTCAAGCAGAGACTCTGCACAAGTCTGAGTCTGGATTATTACTTATGTATGTCCGTTCTTACGCAGAAAAAAAGAAGTTGCAGCCAAAATAATAACAAAAAGAAAAACAAGAGAATACAACATAGTGCACCTACTTTTCTAATAAAAACTCCTTAAAACTTAAAAATCAAGACCCACTCATGACCTTAATTTATATTAAGCTCGTAAACCGGAAAAAAGTAAAAATTAAGTATAAGGTTAATACATATATGTATAGTACGATTCGTTCAAGGCAAACTGTACGTTTTTTTGTGTTTTATCAAAGTTTACAGGTATATACTATGTACCCCCCGAACGAAACTAAAAGGTTTCAATAAAATTTTCCAAATCTCTGAGGTTTATATACATTTTCAAGCTTTTGAAATCTCGCGATTTCAACTACACCTTGTCGTCATCCATCTGTGAGAGGTTGTCAAACCGAACAAACAAAAAGTAATTCTTGACAATTGTTTTGTTAGCCACTTCAAAATTGACATTTGCAATGACCTCAAATTGACATATATTGACATTTGAAATGAATGCAAATTGGTGGGAACGGTTTTCGAGGGTTCGATATAAGTTCATCGAGACCTCGAGGTTTAGGTTTGGTGGAAACATTGCATAAGAATGTTTTGGTAATTTTTCACTTCACTTGGTAACTTTTTTTTCAATTATGGTAGCACATTTTTTCCAAGTGACATTTATGCCCATAAGCACAGTTTCAAAGTTTCGAAATCTCGTGATTTTAGCGAAACCTAGTTGAATTTATTTTGAGTTTATCCTTAAGTTATCAAACCGAACAATCCTACATCGTGAACTTTGTTTTATTTTCTTCTTCATTTGTACTGTCATTTCAGATGTCAACATTTTTTTTCTTCTCATTTTCAATCGGACAAAGATGTAATATTTTCAAAAGGAATGTTATATTTACATAATTAATAAATGTGTACATTTTCCAGAAAGTTGAGAAAAAGAATTTTATAAGATTGTTTTGTCAGTTACATACTTTAAAATTGCACTTATTGACATTTAAAATGATTTCAAATTGGTGGGAATGTCTTAGGACAAGTCGGAGGAATAATATTTCTTCTTATCATATAATAACAATTGCTTTTAAAAACATTTGTTAATGAATAAAAATTTATTTTAGTTTTACATACATTTTGACATTTACTATTTGCAAATTGGTATAGTTATCCAAAAAAAAGTTATTCCCAAAAAATGGCTTCCTGTAATATTGTGCTTTTGATATTTTATTTTGGAATCATGGATATACATATCCTGTGGAATTATTATGATCAACAAAAACAACAGCTCTCCTATCAAACTGAACTCGCATCAGTATTCGCAGTAGTATGTGGACTGTTTGATTTATTATTTCAGACAAAACAAAACAATTTTTCAATTGATTCGGTCGAATGAATTGAAATATTGGATACTTCTTTGGGTTTTACAAAAGGATACATGCATACATATACTTTTGCTGCCCTTTTTTGCACTGGAAAACTTTTCAGCCTGTATTTTAATGAAATTTGGAAACTTCATAAATATGTAATTTTGCTCGCTATAGCTGTTCTGTATTTTATGGAGTTTTTTTTTTTTTGTTTTGCAAACTAAAGTGTTATGTGAAAATATTTATCTTTTTTTTTCGTATGCTTTTAAAAACTTTATATTCACATCACATAATTTTAAATTGAATTTATACAATAAAAGCAAAATAGAAATGTGTGGGCTACAATGGCAAATCTATAAAATAAAATTCTGCAATGTCAAGGGTTTTTCTATGATAACTGTATAAGTGTGTATAAATGGATTGGTGAACATATATATGGTTTTAAAGACACCAATATCCACTTTAGAATAGAGCAATAAGGAATGTTCAAGAGTATTTACTCTTTTCTTTGTTATTTGCTTTGAACTTTTGTTAGAAATTATTTACACTTCGTCTGTGGGAAGAGTTAAGTCATTAAGACAAATTGACTTTGGTTCCTGGATGGTGGGGCTGGAAAGAACTAAATTCTGTGAAAAGTAGAAGATAATGAGTGGAATTTCTAGGAATTAATTTCGAGTAACTTTAAAGACGATGTGACTCTTAAGATTGTTTCTTTGATACTAATTCAAGATTTTCATTTCTCTCACCTACAAATCCCATTTTTCTTGCCACAGTAGAGTATTCATTACATTTCCCTCGATCCTTGTAATGAAACGATAAATGGTATAATAAAAATAATTTACACCTGTGATGGGGTGTCATACCATCTATCCGCTTTGAGGTTCTTTGTCCTCTGCTCACGCTTGGTCGTTTTAATTTTACGTCCTGCGGTGTAGCTGGATTGGATTCAAAAGCATACCAAGCATTTTCACAACAGCAGGGGTCCTTCCCCAAGGCATTTCCAAAATTGTAGACAATTTCGCCCAAGTTGGTACGTTGAACTTTTATCCTTCTCTATGTATAGCCTGAACGTCTACATCGTTTATCAACTGACAGCTAACGTTTATATCCAAAAACATTATTTACATGAACGTGATGCTCCAGGAGTGATGTCCTTTATGCGAGCGTGACGTACTTTCAATGTGATATCCTCATCCGGGGATGGTGGCGCACACTGTCAGCCATTTCAAGTGGTTATCCCAAGGACAATCAACCATACAAAGTAGCACACAACTATGGCAAAATATTATTATTTTCAAGGAGTCAAAATGGCTTAAATATTTATAGGTAAACATTTACGTTGGTTGAGTATCTATAAATATAATAAACTAATTCTTTACATAATTGTACTTGTCACAGTTCATTTGATAGTATCATCGTCAGTGTGTAGTAGTAACACTTGAATGGGTTTTTATGGTCTGTTAAGTATGCCATGCCATAACGCTTCAGGTTTAACTTTGAGGGTAAAACTCTTCTAAATCGATGGTTTGACATAAGTTGTCGACTATAAATATGTATCCCTTCAGCCTTGGCAACAAGGTTTGTTTTTGTCATTTAGAACCATTCCAATGGAAAATATGCCAGGAAAGTCATCATGGCCTAATGAATAGCTCATGAATTATTTAAATCGGAGAAGATGTAGGTGAATGTAGAATTTCATGCAGCCTAGGATGTTAAACTCGATTTGAGTGTTTCCATTTTGGGGGAAACTTGGTGGAAGGGAAATAATGTGTGATTTATTTAAGACGTACATAAGGAGAAACACGATTCACATCACGATTCAGGACAAATAAACCGAGTGTCCTCGATGTCTAGAAAATGATATGGGATAATTTCGTCTATCTTTTTGACGAATTGGTGGTGGTCCACTCTTTGACTTGTCTTTTCTGTACCCATATTAGTTTGTATTTGTCCTCACAATTAAAAAGAACAAACTAAAAGAGAAGTCAAGTATGTTGCTGATTTACATATGCATTTACTAATAATTCCAGTAAGCCTTATAACAAAAATCATCCTTGTCAAGTCTTTTACTACTTACGAAAGTATGGGTGAGTTCCAAAATGTTTCAGATGCGTCATAGATGCAAAGTCATAAGTTCCAAAAGTCAAATGAGAAAGTGTTGTTAAAGTCGTAAGTTTCTAAACGCATCCTAAACGTTATAGATGCGCAGCAACTAAGCAAACTATGCATCGAGAATTTTTTTGATGCTTTCGTTTGACATTCAAATCACTCATTTAAAATTTATTTTTAATTCAAAGTTTGTCATTTTATTTTAGCTGCTTTGTGTAAACTAAGTTCCGAAACATCAAACTTTTGCAATATAAAATATATACAAATTATCAAAGTTGCGATGCGCATCAAAAGAATAGTACTACCGCATCGAAACTATTTTTATACATTTTGGAACTCAGCCTATCTTCGACAACTAGAACTCATGTTATTTAAGGCGAGTCAGCTTCATCATATCATTGCATGATTTAGGTATTATTTGCGACAGAAAAATAAAGTAATCGTTTCCATATTGATATCATTACTAACAGAGCGGCATCCATTATTGCCGTATATCTTTGTAAATACTATACGAACTACAACATTTTGTCGACTTGCCATGCAGGCGTCAAGTTATTTCCTAGCACCCCATTCTATCACCAGTAATGTATCTGACGGTATTTCAACTTAATTCACTCAACTACTTAAATGGGTCAGTCGGTATAGGATGCAGTCTACTGGTCCTTCATACTACCAGGAAGCGAGATCCTGTTTTACCCAGTTTTCTGGAGTCTTTTCGTTTTTCAGAGAAAGCCAAGAGTTTGCAATATCACCACATCAGCATCAAACCACAAAAAAGAAATAATCTGAAGTATCAAAGATCTCTCCATAATCATCGCAGAGAGTAATGCCACCTAAGCTCAGGACATTAGACCATTAAACCGCCAATAAGTTGTCTCCAATCTTTTCTACTAAACACAGCAAACATATCGTAAATAAACCAATCGTGAATGGTCTCATTGGAGATCTTGTTCCCCCAGAGATCCCAGTGTGACTTCACTCCGACAAGAATCAGAGAGCTCAATCTTGTGCCTATATTCAGAAACTTATTGTTTTCTTGGACTATTTTGAAACTGGTTGAAGAGTTATTCAATCCCTTTAGAGTACCTCAGTTATCACTACAGACACAGATACTGCGACTTCTCCATCCATCTGTATAATTCGATACCATAGCATACGTGCCGAATTAATATTAAAGTGGTTTTGGAGATATCCATAAAATTGCAAGTGAAATCCAATTATAGCTCAAACTCTGACCGAAGACAGTAGTAAATGCAAGGAAAGCTAATTTTAAATTTCCACAGCAGCCGAAGTTCCTATGTCTTTGCATCGGAAAAGTCTCTGTTCAGCCAAGGAATACCAGGCATTAACTGTCTTATCACAGCCGTATAGATCCACAGGACATTCTTCGGTGATAAGCCTCATGTTTTGACAAAGCAACATAATACTGCCAAAAAGTATTGACATGCTCTGACCAGAGAATTGCTCTTAGATAGATATACTAGTCACACAAAGACATCGACTCAGAAACTATTAAACAACGTCTAACTCATTTCTTCTTACCATGTAAGACTATTAATGCGGCTATAACTCAAAAATTACGAAATGGTTTCATCGTACCTCTACTTCAGACTTTATTCTAAGCATTAACGTCACATTACGCAACATGTCCGAAAGCCACAGTGTCTTATGAATTCAACAACTGTCGTTGGTGGTGGGGTATTATCGAATCAATAGGATAATAAATCGTTTTCTCTTTCGCAGACTCTTAGTCAGGAGCACTCCGGGTTCCGACGCTCCTGCCTGTCTAATGATGATGAATACATTTTTCCTCCATTCCTCGATTTCTGAAATATTAGTAAAGCTGCCAACCAGTTACTAATATTGTCTTTATTTAAGTTAGGAATTTATTTTTTTGGGACTAGAACATAATAGAAGACAGCCAGTTCCAATTAGAAAATTCCATCCTGGATCTATTGATAAGGAGCTTAATTTTGCAAGAATTTTTAAAGTATACTAAGAGAATTCGAAAACAGGAAGGTTCCTCGCACGAATTTATTCTCAATTGCTGTCACCTACAAAGTTGTCCGTCTCATTCCAAAAATTGAAGCCTATCGCCCTTCTCAAGTCAAGCAAATCTGATTACTCTTCTATTTTTGACCCTAAAAGTTCTTTGAATGCATAATTTTGACCCGATGAGCAGGCAAGTTTTAAAACGTCACAGTTAAAAAGTTGACTCAAAAATGGCTTCCCTGCAAAAAAAAAAAAGTCCGCTTTTAACAAAAAATCTTAGCAGCGGTCTTCCTGAAGGGTCTCTGCTTGAACCTATTTTATTAATCTTTTGCATCTGCGAACTACCAATCATGGACGATAAATTCAACAATACACGACATGGTGTTCGTATTCTAAGTCGTTTGTCAGGTATAATTTCCAGTAAAAACCTACGAGTACGACATAAAGGATGCTCTCCATAGATCTATTTGCAGAGCCTTAAGGTACATTTATTTGCCAATACATCGAGTTGTTGAGCCGCAGTGTGAAAAGACTTTGAGTAGCACTACCGGAATCCTTTCTTACCTCAGGTAGTAGGTGTCATTCAAACATTCACCTTAAACTTGAGAAACTCAAAGCATTTCAGGGAAATCCTCTTCTAACACAATTCAACGCTCCACTAAGGCTAACAAACCTACGACACACTCTTCCTTCATTTCCTTCAACCGTATCCACTTCTCTATGAATACAGGAACTGTAACTTTAACGTTATCCACTCAACAAAAGGTTATCAGAAAGTGTTGAATCTAAAGTGTCATTGTGCGCCCTCGCCCCATTCCCATGTATCCTCGTTGACAATCGAAATTGGGTCGAGCTCATCATTGTTTCCATTGCATGGTTCAATCCGACTATCCGATGGGTACACTTGAATATCAGCACAGCCACAATGATGTCTCCACATCAACATCATGATATCTAATTCCACAATCCATAAGAACGAGGAACATTTGGATGAAATTTCAAAAAAAAAAAGGTATCGAGCACGATACAACTCATCGAGGACGGTTGGTATGTGTTTGTGGGTGGCAGAATGTATCCCCTTTGTTCGACAGGATATTCCACGCGCGTTTGAACCTCTTTATGTTTATATTGCATGACATTGTGTGGAAGTTTCGCTGTGTGTGTATATATGTATGTGGCGCTGAAGGACCTTTAACCTTTAGTATACGTTCGTACAGCGCTCAACTACTACAACAGTATCAAATTCAATTATTTAGACAGAGAAATTTCGAGTTGTGTGCTACAGTGTTGCACCTTTTTATGGCCCGAAAAGCTGATGGAGGGTGTATTAGATCATTGGGACGATGGTGACGCGGTACCCTGCCATCGAAAGTCAAAGGAACAAAATGCGAGAAAAGTTTTCATGCTTCTGAACAACCTAATGATGTAGAAGTTTTCTCTTTGTCGATGGTATGCGCCCCTACACACAGGAATTCTTTTAACAATGTTTGTTAGTCGATTTGTGTTTCTGTTTTTTTTTTTCTTCTCTTTTTTTGTTTTTGTGTTTGTTCTGTGCGTGCTGTAAGGTCAAAGGTATAGCTTTGAAGGCGCGTCGTAAATCTTGAGATACTCGTGTATCGAACGAAGGCTTTAAGTTCAAGTGTCAGAAAATGAGTAACAGGCAAAATGCAAGGCAATCGGTAGATTAACTTCGAAGGAGGGTTAAAATAAATGATTTCGAAGGAAGCGAACACACTAAAATGTTTTCTCGTTTTTCAGTCGTTAGAAATGGAATATTCATGAGGTTGATAGATACAATGACTTAGATGACTTGATTGTTTTATAGAAATGGCGTACAGGAACAATGGAATGAATAAAGTTAATGGAATTGGTATTGAATCGTTAATCCTACGACTTATGTACGTACAGTTCAAGGTGTTTCCAAATGTCACGCATGTCAATAGAAATTCAGAATCTATTACCGTAATTCTTGGTGTCTAGAAAAATGAGAGAATATTTTATTTATGGTCCTTATGGTCCGCACCAGCAATTTAAAGTTTCAAACCAAATTGAGCCATTTAGATGGGTTTAGATACTTAATATCGTAGCTCAATGGTTGATGTATTTAAGTATTGAGCAGAAGATTCAAGGACCTGGCAACCTGGACCTGGATTCTGACAAAGATTATATAGGCGGGTTATAATATCAATGTCGTTCAGTGTCGTTCCAAATGGTTTTGAGCAAGTCATAATATAGAGCCTGGTAGTTTGCTCATCGTTCATGACGACAACACTTACTTACTTACTTCCTTACTTAGTTTCAGCTTGACTTCTGAAAGTTGATGGTTTCAGCTTGAAATTCAACATAGAAAGGACCACAATATAAGAAGGCAAAGCACAAAATAAAATTAATATTGTTCTCAAAACCTGCGATACTTTTATGTTAGAGACCCGTTCCCTAAAACAGCAAAATGTTATTTTGTTACACGTTTCAAGTAATAAGGATTTCCCAGGAAGCTTATGTACATACATATACATATGTACTTACATTCAATGTGAAAGCATAAAGCATTGAAAGCATTGAGCATAATATTCATATAACGAGGAAGTATTGTTTCAATTCTTCGTATCTACTGCTTCAACTGTACACTCGTACTTGAAATAACAAAATATAAACAAAACAAAATAGACGGAAGATAAATTAACAAATATTAGACGTGAAACGCTCAAGATGTCAGAACGTTATTTTTATTTGCCCGTTCCTTCCACGCATAAGCCCAAAGTCAAAAAGTCGGAAAAGGATGTTCCCTGATTGTTACGAACTACGAAGCATGTATGAGAATTTATTCTTATAAAGGAAATACTGACAACAATCACATTGTACATTTGTTTTAGAAAAATATGAAATGTTTTTTGAAAAACCCTCCAGGGTCTTTCGACATCGGCATTTGTAGATGTATCGGTGGGATTTCCTTTCTCTGATCGAATAAAATAAACTCGAACAGGTGTGAACATTGAGTTATATTTTTATTATTTGTTTATTTTGTCCTTTTTTGCTATCCTTGTGCATATTGAATGTCCTTTGGAAATTCAATTTGTCTTGGGGTCAATTGTACGGTGTGGACTGCAAATAAAAAATAATGAATGCATCATGTACATATGTGATGGGTCTTGAGTTCAAGAGAGTTGTGTCCGCATAAGGGTTTGTGACCCGCAATGGTTTTAATGGTAAAAGTTTAAGTGCTTTTTGGTGTTTCTTTGGGAAAAAAATTATAAAAATCGCATATAGATTCACATTAACAAACATTGCAACGCCCTGCTCCTTTTAGAAAGTTGAAAGAGAAATTCGTCGAGACTAAAGTAAATACTGTTGTGAGGGTATCCTGTAGGAGTGTTATTTTAATTTTAATTAAGTGGTGTGTGGATTCTCCGGTTGGAAATGAGTATATGGTAATTTAATGACTTTCTTTCTTTCGATGCCAGTGGTTAGCTTTTAACTTTTTGGAGATGTGCATCCAGAGATTCTTTTAGTGGACCCCTATTCAAACTAACTTACTCCGGTTCCGTCGACGTTGTGAAACTTTAGAAACATCTTCAAACTGTGGAAAAGAATTTATTTTAAAAACTGTTTACATAGGAAACTCTTCATTCAGACGTAACTAATTCAGTGTACAACCGGGAAGCAAAAAATTGGAATTTCCGCATCGTTCGTAGATAGCTGAGTAGGGAGTTCAGTGACAAAGAGCTTACGATATCAGTACTCGTCGCATCAGAACCGAAAATCTGCCCAATGACGTCTACGAACAAGATAATCAGGAAACGATCCAAGTCATAGTCAAACTCTCCACAAGCTTCACAGACGGTAGAGTCATTTGAACCAAGCACATTGAGATACTTAGCAAAAGCAAAGTATTTTTGCTTATTTCTATCAGATGTCGGGGAGCATTCGTTTAATTTGTCTGGATCCTAGAAAACATTGCTAAACACTAGTATATTCGTAAGAAACCCAATCTTCACAAGACGTTCTGACTGATAACTCGAAAAGACCCAATGCAGACTTGTCTAGCAATTTCATCAAAATATTATTATTTACAGAAATCCAAGTATGACCTGGGACCCAATCAAGGGTCAACGAGTTCAGCATTGTTATTAATTTCCGAGAATTATTACACTCTCATATTACACTGATTAAAGAGTCAAAGATACTCCGACCCATCTACTTAGTTAGTACTAGTCCATAGTTATCAGGCTGGCATAGATCGAACCTACGAAAACAGATGCATACTTACTTAACGAGTAATAAAATCTTATGTTTGTCCTCAACGAAGACACCAGCACCTGATCCTTAATTATGTTTAAATTCATTCGATTACAGCTGAACTCTGGAAAAACGACTTTAAATTTAGACAGCATCCGTAGTTCTGATATTATGACCACAGACGTCATATCGTTGACATCTACGAGCAGAAGAGACAGAAAGAATGCAAGACTGCAACAAGACCCGTACAGAAACCTGTAGGAATGAAGAAGGAAACCTTGTAGTAGAGTCACAGTCGGTGCTGGGAATATAGAAAAACTTCTTTTGCAGACTGCAAAACGGCGACGAAGACCAACATTCCGCTGTCAGGCATTCAATCTAGATGATGATAGCCAAGACTTCTGTACACCTGGAAAAAAGGAAGTGAGGATAACAATATCAAGGCTTAAATCAAAGAAGGCTGCTAGACCTGACGACTTACCAGCTGAGGTATTCAAAGCACCTGCAAATAATCTGATAAAGAGCATACATCAACTCATTTCTAAGATTTGGTCAGATAAATGATGATTCCTGATGAATGGAATCTTAGCTTAGTTTGCGCGATCCACAAGAAATGAAACCCTCTCATTTGCGTCAATTAGAGAGCCATCAGTCTCTTCAACATCACGTACAAAATCTTATCGACATTTATTTATTTATTTATTTATTTATTTAATTTCATCAACAAGCTTAGCTTACAGATTACGAATATATTATACAATAATTTTAAAAAGGGTAAATAGGAACTAAATTACTACATTAGCTTGACAGCAAACTGAATAATATGCTTTTGAAGCGATCTCTCGAAAAATGAAAATCTATGTTACTACTAATTCCATTGAATGAATTCAGAGATCTTGAGATTGGCTCATTGCGATCATAGTTTGTTCTATGCCCCGTTTGGTAAAAGATATGACGATCCCTTAACACCCTCTCCGGGGCATATATTGGGAACATAGACAAAAATATACTTACTTACTTACTTAACGGGCTCCCGACCCGTGAAGAGTCTCTGCCTGAGACACAGCAGCCTTCCACTCTCTTCGATCCCGGGCACGCTGCTTCCAGTTATCTAGACCAAGCGCTCTGGCATCCGCGATAGCTTGATCCTTAAAACGGAGGTTCGGTCTTCCTTGTCTTCTCGAACCTGGGGGCTGTGATTCGAAGATCCTCTTTGCTGGAGCATTATTGTCCATTCGCTCGATGTGGCCGAGCCAGTGTAGTCGACGTGTTTTGGATTTTTGGACTACATCCACATCCTGGTACAGCTCATAGAGTTCGCGGTTATATCTTCTCCTCCATTCGCCCTCCTCGCATACGGGACCGAATATCCGACGAAGAATTTTTCTTTCGAAAGTGTTCAGTATTTGCTCTGCTTTCCTGCTTATCGTCCAGCACTCGGCTCCATACAGCAGAACTGGCAGGATCAAAGTTTTGTAGAGCATACATTTCGTCTTTCGAGTTAGGAGTTTTGACCCCATTTGTTTCGCCAAACCGAAGTAGCAGCGGTTTCCTAGGGTAAGTCTTCGTCGAATCTCCACTAAGTTGTCATTCGTGGAGTTGATATTTACTCCGAGGTAGGTAAACTCCTTAACCACTTCGAAGTTACTGTTGCCAACAGTGACGTTTTGTCCTAGGCGGTGGACAGATGCTTCTTTGTTTGTTGACAACATGTATTTGGTTTTGTCCTCATTCACTTCAAGGCCAACACGTTTCGCCTCTTCTTCAATTGCCGTAAAAGCCTCTAACACGGCGCGCTGGGAGCGACCGATGATGTCGATGTCGTCTGCGTATCCCAGCAACTGGACAGATTTGTTGAAGATAGTGCCTTCCGTGTTTACACCTGCCCTGCGCACTATCTGTTCCAGCACAAGATTGAAGAAGTCACATGATAGCGCATCCCCTTGCCGAAATCCGGTGCATGTTTGGAATAGTTCAGAGGAACTGTTGCCGAATTGCACGTTGCACCGCGTGTTATCCAGCGTCACGCGGCACAGCTGGATCAGTTTAGCCGGGATCCCGAATTCGGCCATCGCCTTGTAGAGCTCAAGACGATGAATGCTATCATATGCGGCTTTAAAGTCGATGAAGAGATGGTGAGTCTCGACTTGAAATTCGTTGGTCTTTTCCAGGATTTGCCTTAGTGTGAAAATTTGGTCGATCGTCGATCTGCCGGGCCGGAAGCCACACTGGTACGTGCCGATTAGTGTGCTGCAGAAAGGCTTCAGACGTTCACACAGTACGTTGGATAGGATCTTATATGCGACATTAAGCAGGGATATGCCTCGGTAGTTCTTACAAGACATAGGATCGCCTTTCTTGAAGATGGGGCATATAGAGCTGATAGTCCAGTCATCGGGCATGACTTCATCCACCCACACTTGGTTGATGACTTGGTGCATGCACCCCACCAAAGCATCACCACCATGTTTGAAAAGCTCTGCTGGTAGACCATCAGAGCCGGCGGCCTTGTTGTTCTTCAGCTTTTTGATAGCTGAGCCGACCTCTTCAAAACTAGGAGGGGGAATGGATTCTTCATTGACTGGATGCGGGTTCTCTTCTTGCCCTATCACTCTCTCTACCTGCCCATTAAGTAGCTGCTGGAAATGCTGCTTAAATACATCTACTATTCCCTGCGCTTCGGTGACTAGGTTTCCTTCACTGTTTCGAAGAGCCTGCGTTCCGGGCTGAAGCCAGCTGCCAGTTGCTTGGCTTTCCTGAAAAACATCCGGATTTTGTTCCTATCGCGGGACTCTTCGATATCCTTGAGCTGGGAGGCTGCGTGGGCCCTTTTCTTCTTACGCAGTATCTTCTTCTCCTCCCTTCTTCTGGTTCGATACTCTTCTCTCGCTGCCCTTGTTTTGCGTTGCAGCGCTTGCAAGTGTGCATTTTCTGTCACCTTTTTCCGGCGTACGCATTCATCATCATACCAAGGGCTCTTTTTGGGTGGTGGCTGGTAGCCTATGGTGGTCTCTGCTACCCCTTTGATGATGTCGCGATACTGGTTCCACAGATTGTTGGCGTTTGTGGATGGTGAATGCACAGCGGAGAGTCTCTCACTCAGGCGCTCCCTGTAGGCTCTGGCTACTCCAGACGTGCTAAGGCTTCCAACGTTGAATTTCTTTTTCTGGGCGGTCTGCAGCTTCTTCTCATTGGATAGTCGAGCTCTGAACTTAGCTGCAACAAGAAAATGGTCAGAGTCGACGTTTGTCCCTCTGAACGTTTGCACATTCAGAATGTTGGATGCGTGCCTCGCATCTATTAGCACGTGGTCGATTTGGTTGGCGGTTCGACCATCTGGAGAGCGCCAGGTTGCTGTGTGGATTCGTAGTCTTGGAAACCTAGTGCTACTTATCACCGTATTACGAGCTGCTGCAAAATCGATTAGCCGGAAGCCGTTGTCTGTTGTCGTGTCGTGGAGGCTGTGCTTTCCAACTAATCCGCCGAAGATGTTTTCCTTACCGATTTTGGCATTGAAGTCCCCGAGTATGATTTTGACATCATACTCCGGACAGGCTCCGTAGGCTCCGTCCAGGAGGTCATAAAACTCCTCCTTGATAGAGTCTTCAGCTTCGTCGGTAGGGGCGTGTGCACATATTATGCTGATGTTTTGAAATGTAGCCTGTAGACAAAAATATGGGACTGTTAATATGTGAACACAGGACGTCTCTCACAAACATGATGTCATGTGCATGCCTTCTTACACTAAGTGGCATTATGCCTAATAGTTGGCATCTAGCTTTATAGGATGGCTCAAAATCCCAACGCATCATAAAGAAGATATATTTAGTAAAGCGCCTCTGCACTCTTTCAATACGGTCCGAATGGGTCAAATAGTTTGGATTCCAAACAACATCGGCGTATTCAAGAACTGACCTGACTAGAGCAACAAAAAGGGATAAAAAAGTATAAGGATCAGAGAAATCTTTCGAGTTTCTTTTAATAAATCCAACTAGTGAATTAGCCTTCGCTACTATATATTCAATATGAGGAACAAAGGTTAATTTAGTGTCAATAAATACACCGAGATCTTTAATTTTGTTAACTCTTTTTAAGGGCAGTTGTTCAATACAATAATTGAACGAATATTGGACATGAGATCTTGTAAAAGAAATAGCAAAACATTTTCTTACATTTAACATTAAACAATTATTAACGCACCAAGTCGATAAATTATTAAGGTCCGTCTGGACCTTTATGCAATCATTTAGGCATTTAATTTTTAAAAATATTTTCAGATTATCTGCATACATTAAGCAGTGACAAAATTCGAGCTGTTGAACAATGTCATCAATAAACATAATGAAAAGGAGGGGCCCCAGATGACTCTCTTGTGGAACCCCAGAAGTGCATGAGATTAATCTTGAATAGTTGTTATCAACTTTTAGACTTTTTGAGACCTACCGATTAAAAATGAAGAAATCCACTTTAACATTGCTGAATGAAATCCAAATCTTTCTAGCTTCTTTACAAGCAACACATGGTTAACAGAATCAAAGGCCTTGCTAAAGTCCGTATAAACAGCATCAACTTGACATCCACTTTCAACAGCATTAATTACAAGAGATGTAAAATAAACCAGATTAGATGTTGTAGAACGACCTGAAACAAAACCGTGTTGAAACTCTGATATATGCTCTTTAATATGAAAATATATTTTGGATTTCACAATGCATTCAAAAAGCTTTGGGATGGCGGAAAGCTTGCAGATACCTCTATAGTTTTCAACGTCATTTCTAGAGCCAGATTTAAAGATAGGCACCAAAAAGGATATCTTCCCAGCCTCGAGGAATAAACCCGACGCTAGCGATAGATTGAAAATTATAAGTAAAGGTTTACCGATAGAGCTGCAACAGTTCTTTAGTATGATTGCAGGAATACCATCAGCACCAGGTTTAGGAATCGGTTTGAGGGTACAGATAGCAGACTCTATGTCTTGAAGCTCCAGAACTAAGTGGCCCAAATTAATTTTAGGCATTGTGCGAACATCTGAAACTCATCGTCAACCTGGCGTCCATTAGGGCAGGAAACTTGTAGGATAATCGATACCTGCTATCTTTCCATCAATTTTAACGTCGTATATGACAGCATTTACAGAGATGATCTAAACAGAGTCATGTCTTTGTGTAAAATGACGATGTATTATGAAAAACTCACTAGATAATACCCGTAGGCACAAACTTTGAAAAGTCTTTGCAACTAATAGCGTATGCCTACGATAATGACATAATTTACAGAACTCGGCGAACTATACGAGCTGTTCAACGATATTGACCTAGTTAACAAAATCATATTAGTAGCTTGAGATGGCTAGAATATTAACCCAAGCGACAACGCAGTTGAAAAAGATCCGGCTTAAGGTGGCACGCAAGGGCAACTAGAAGCCTTTAGCTAAGGACCGGGCTAACTGGAGATACTTAATGGTTGAGGTCCAGGTTCACCCGGAACTGTAGCGCCACCTAAGTAAGTAAGTAAGTAAGTAAGTAAGTAAGTAAGTAAGTAAGTAAGAAGACCGCTTTTGGAACTCATTCTGCCGTGGCTTCCCGAGTCCAACCATTACTGACAGCACTACGATCAGTTGTTGAGCAAGATAGAGCGTACCTGGTAAAACCTTTCTATCGATTTGTCTTTCTTTCTTATTTATTCTCACGAATGTCCCAGACCTACATAATCTGTCCAACAAGCGAATCTCATAAATAAGTTGGTTGGAACCTTGAAGTCCATGCCCCAGCCGAAGTTGAACACACCAAGGGCTGATTTTCGCTTTCGCGAATTCCGCCTTACACCTTATTACCTTAGATTTGTTCGAAATACTTTTTTTTCAGCCTTTAGTTCAATGTCCCACCATGGATCTGTACAGAACGCTAAGATTTTCAATTCTTAATTCTGGGGAAGGCCACACGTATTATTACTTGTCATTCACCAATTTGTTGGATAATTCCTCATTATCCTGGAAGAAATATATTTTATCGTTACTGAAGCGGGTGTGGATGCGGTTTGAATACGGTGCTCCCTGATGGTATTGCCCACTTTGGTAAAGATTAATAAATAATAGGTGTTCTTCGCCCTTAGCAGCCACTCAGGATTCAAGCTTGAAGGCTAAACTTTCTGATGTTAATTTTCCAACGAATAACAAAAACAGCAAAATACCCTGGGGAAACGAGTCAATCACCTTCATAAGAAGGCAATCTCTTACTCCAAGCAAAAATAAATGATTTGCATATTTCCACCAACAAACCGGACTAAGTTATTTTTAGTTTTCTTACATTTTCCATATCTACATTGTATTTAATTCATTTTAATCAAAACAAGTTGTTTTACATTTTACGCACTAACCACGAGGTATACCTCTCCACATGAAACAGCGAAACTTTTTCCAAAAAAAAAAACAAAATTCTGCAGAACATCATTAATACCATTTCAAGAAAAAAAAAAAAATATAAATAACAAAACATTATGCATAATAAACTCATGGTATTGACAGCTTTCGTACAATACTCATCAAATTGTCTGAATCGACCGAACCCCTCTAACCGACCGAACGCTTTCCATGACACAATCACAACAGTTCGGCTGAAGATGTTCTATGCAAAGATATTTCCAGTCGGCGGAATATCCTCCAGTGCGATGGATTTTAGCCACGTTACAAATGGTCGGTCGATAGAATGGAGATAAGTTGAGCTCTAAAAACGTCGAAAAAAAAAAAAATATTTTGCGTGAGTGGAATAATTATCGTTAAAATGTCTTTCAGACGGAAATAGGGACTAGTATAGGGATAAATCCAGTCTATTGCCTTTCGGAAATCGAGGAAATATTTAGGGATGGTACTTCGTTTTTGTGAGTAGGGAGATTTCAGTTTGATTTTAATTTATCTTCCTCGGGAGACAAAGATCCTATCCCAATCCCAAGTATGTACATATGTATGTTCCAAAAGGAAAAGGTCCCCTACATGCAAAGATATAAAAAACAAAAGAATGTATCTTAACACTATGTATGCGTAGGATTATGATTGTAAATGAGACTAAGTAAAATTATTTATAGCACAAATGCCACAAAAGATATAAGACAGACATTTATTTTTTTTTTCTCTCGAATTGTGTATTCGTTTAGCATAACGAGGACAAATGCATTTGCCTGATTGTGAAATCCATTGGAGTATGACTCCTTTTGAATAATCATACAGTAGACGTGTTATGTTCTCTCGTTGGCTTTGTGCCGCCTGACATATTACAATCTGAACACGTAACACGAGGAATACATTCTATGAAGATTATTGGCAGATCTGATGTCACGTCAAATTAAGGATTCAACAATCGGTTGGTACACAATGAAAGACTTTTAACTAGCTCGTAAGTGGGTAAGTTAGTTGAGATAACAAATACTTAATGGGTAACACGAGTCGGTTATGGAACATTGCAAATGGTGTAGTTTTGGCTGAACAATAACAATTATAATTAAGTGGTTGTGCTATTGTTATTTTATAAACATGCCCCAGAAACTGAATAGAATGTGAAATAGGTTAAAAGAGGTCTTATTTCAGGACAATTACCAGATAGTTTCATATAGTTAAAAGTGAGAAAGTACAAATTTGTGAAGGAAATACATGCATGAAGTCAAAGTCAGTGGACGGTATATTTGCGGAATATTTTCCCTGAAATTGGAAATAGAGAACGAATTTTGTAATGCCAGGAATCAACAAAGTTCATGTAACCATAAAGGATGTAAACTTTCGATGTCTGTCAGAAAGGGTTCTATGTCGGATACTAAGAGACCACATAACCATTTTGCGGATATGTGTTGGGTTCTTTTTGTACCATATAATATTCTGACACTGACAGCTCTCAAAAAATATTTTCGCGGTCCGAAATGAATTGATTTACGCTTGAACAACGTTGCAAATATGCAAAGTTACTTCCAAAGTGGATGCTGTGTTACCGAAACAGTGCGAATTTTGAAAATGATTGATATAATTTATAAGTTTGGTGATTGATAATCCAACATATTCCCGTATTCGTTCTGTGCACTCAACAGAGAATATTGCAGCTTTTTGCAGATTTCTGGAGTGGCGGGATTATTGACCAATTTTTCTTTCAAGACGACAATGGAAGAAATGTTACAGTCAATGGAAAGATCTACCGAGGCATGATAACCTATTTTTTATGGTCAAAAATTGAGGATTTGGACTTGGGCGAGCTATGGTTCCAGCAAGATGGGGCTACGTGACATACAAGCCGCCCAACAATCGATTTATACCACACTAAGTTCAATAATCGTGTAATCAGTCGTTTTGGTGATGTTGTTTGGCCGGCACGGAGCTGCGATTTGACGCCGTTGGAGTTGTTTTTTTGTGGGGTGCCTATAAAGATCAATACTATGCGAACAATATTAGTCAAGCTGTTCGGAAAAATAGGAGCCGAAATCATCGAAAATGTATTGAAAAATTGGGTTGACAGGATGGCCTACTGTCAAGCCAGTTAGTCAAGTTAAAGTTGTACTCATTCCAAAAGATTTTAGATCAATTAGAAACCTTAGAACGATTGCTTAATATCCACTTACGCAGCTGTATTGATAAAAAACTACTGTCAGCGTCTCAACATGTGTACTGCAAAGGCAAGTCAGTGAAGACGGCATTACACTCACTAGTGCGTAATATAGAATATTCCCTATTTCACAAGGAGTGCACGATGGATGTAGAAGGCGCCTTTAACAATGTCAATACATCAGTGATAGCAGATGCACTATCAGATCTGAAGGTCGCTTACTTTGCGAATTGATTAATCTACTGCCAAATTGTCGAATTGAAGCTTAACTTTCTATGACAAAGCGAAAATTTGGGTCTTATCCTGGATAGGAAACTAAGCTGAAAACCTAACATTCAAGAAGTTAAGATAGCCACAGTAGCACTTTTTTCTTCCAAAGAATGTAGTTGGAAATATTAGCATGGCATCTACAACCTCGAATAACTCATTGGCTCTACATCTCGGTCATTGGACCAATGCTCACATACGTGCTGATTATTTGGTGGACAGCCTTAGAAAAAGCTAAAAAACGCAACTATCTAAGTAAGATCCAGCGTCCAGCTTGTCTGTGCATAAGCGGTGCTCTACCCACAACTCCCTCTGCGGCATTGGACATTATGTTTCATCTGATACCAATGGATATATTTTGCAAGCATATGTCACTAAATGCAGCCGTTCGCCTTGAAGTTACACTACAGTGGTTAAGAAAGGAATTTGGCTACTCGTACATTCTGAATAATTTCAATATCTTTCTCGAAAACACGGACTACACCACCACAAGTCAAGTTTTAATAAGAACTTCGGCTTGACCATACCTTCCAGATCACTCTGGAATGACAAAGCACTTTGAGAAGATGAGTCGAGACATCTACACTGACAACAGTCAGCAGTCAGCAGTTTTCTCCGACAGTCTTAACCTTATGCTCTCCTTCCGTCTTCTAAATCATTGTAGCGTATTCCAGGCGGAAATTATGGCGAACAAAGAAGTCTTATCTTGGCTTAAGAAAAAACGTGATATCTGTTAGGGATATCTGCATCTTTTCGGATAGCCAAGCAGCTATTAAATCCTTGGAATCGATCTCTATAAATTCTCTAGTAACTCTAGACTGCCGATCATCTGTCACCTTTGTTGGATGCTGGGGCATAGTGCTATCCCAGGGAACTGTAAGGCAGATAAACTCGCCAGAATAGGAACAACTTTACCCATTTTGAAGGACAAAAATACCTTAGGTAACCAAGCACTATTTGCAAACTAAAATTCCAGGCTATATGCTATCGAGAGTACAAATCTTAAGTGGACAAGAGCAAAGGCAAGAACCAAATTTAGCTAACGTTGGATTTAAAAATTGATTTTTCTCAACAGGTTGCAAATCGGCACAACAATAGGTCTCATCACTGGACATTGTCTAATAGGCGAGCATGCTACAAAGCTGGGTCTTTTTGCGAACGACTTTTGTAGAAACTGCATGATGAAGAAGAAACCATTCCTCACCTTCTTCGATTCTGCTTAGCTCTCTACCGCAGAAGGAAGCTTCATTAAGGAGCCTTCTATTATAATAGTTTAAGCGATCTGATAAGCATAGATATCAAGAGCTTCTTACCCTTCATCAAAGGGTAAACTTGTAAACTTCAATTGTAATAATAGACAATGAATGAATGTAGGGTTCCTTCTTGAAATTGAATAGGAAAATTTCGAAATTCACAAAATCTTTTCTTTTTTTTAGAGAAAAGGAAATTTAAATCCTAGAAGTACTTAGACTTCGATTCGGTACATTGTATTTTTGGTGCAGTGGTTCAAAGAACTTTCTATTTATTCGTTTTTCTTATGGTTTTTGGTGGCTGCATATGCTGTTCCCCGCCCGGACTCGAACCTGCATAGTTCGGGTCACACGCAAACACACTATCCACAACACCATTGCCAGCTTCTTTTCATTTGTTTACTAAGAACTAAAATTTTTCAGGACGGGCTCTTACCTAGTATATTGTTCTGGGTACGGTCAAATACGATATCAAATTCACCATTGTTAACCGTTCCATAACTACGTTCATTGCATGAAGTAACCTACGTATTCCTGAAGAGATGAGGATGAAATAACAATAACAGAGTAAACGTACATAGGGTGCTTGGCGGTTTTTAGTTTCAGTGATTTAGTATCTTTTGCCAATATCTCCTCAAGAAAATGTCCATGATACCCTTGTGGCCAGTAAGCAAAGCAAGAATAAGAACCTTTAACGTTCATTGGCTGCTTGTAAGAAGATGGACCTGCGGAGCTATTTTCTAACCCAACCTTTCGCATAGAAGTCAATTTCAAAAACCTTTGCTTGTAAAATGGTGGCATTCCATTTGAAGCGATTGTGCTAAGTCAGAAAGTGCTAAGTTCCCCCGATGCAGATATAGTTTCTTAGACATGGAGTTGAATATTCTGCCACTAACTAGATTAACCTCATTTGAACCACCATCTGTAAAAAATTCATTGGTATATGAATTCATTTGAACTTCGAAAAATAGGAAGTGAAATCACTCCACTTAATAGTGAGACAATCTGACAAGCTTAGTCTCGAGCTTTATAATCATATTCCCTCAGCAAGACACTTAAATAATTGATATTGAAATCTACAAAATAAAACAGACATCAATTGGCCCAGGATGGTACTATTTAAAAATTTAAGACATCTTTGTGGAACTACGTTCAATCTCTGGTATATATAATCAACCAACATCTTTTAGGTATGTGATTTATGATTTGTCTGCCATTTGACCAATGTCGTATATTGCAAATGGCTATTGAATATTGGTAACATATTCTCCTTTTTTTTTGTAAAGTATCAATATCATTCGTAGCAGATGGATAGACTTACATACATCTAGTCCCAATTCCCTTTTTCTGTTATGTAGAATTTATTTATTTTTTTCTCTGTTGGTTAGAAATCAATCCATTACTAATTAAAAGGACATCAAAGGAATGGAATGAACTCCAATTCAAAACAAAAATACTAACGTCAGGGTATATGAATAGAATACATCACATTAGATACAGCTTTTGTAATACGAGTAAATGAATATTTCGAACCAATACTGGCAGGATAAAACAACATTATTCAATGGTCACAAATTTATACTTTGTCCTTTGTTGCACAGCATTTGGATTGCTCTAAGGTCTGTTCACACATAGCAGTTGTATTCCTCACATTTGTTCTTCGGACACTAAATAGTATGTCTCATCCGTTTGTCTGTAGAATTTCACACACAACAGGAGTAGTTGAGAGAAGCTATAGGTCCTGTATGTATGTACATATGTATCTACCTCTCACCCCAAATATTTGTATTTGAACCTCAGATTCAGTAGTTTAATATTATCTAAATATTATTGTTCGAACTGTTGTAAAATTGCAAAAATAATAAGTGATCCTTTTTTGACATGTTCCTTGAGTGATAGTAATCGTTGTACAGCTCGCACAGTTTGTCATTGAATCTCCTCCTCCAAAGCCCGTCAATGCAAGCGGGACCGTAAGTTTTACGAAGAATTTGTCTCCCGAAGCGATAAAGCAGGACATTGTATGATCATACAAAATCTCCTTAGTTGTTCGGCATAGGGCTCTACTACTCAAATCAGCCCAAAGAAAGAGCGATTGGCAAGTGTTATTCTTTGTATAATTTCTGCTGAGATGTTATTGTCAAAATTAATAGAGTAACAGAGCCAAGAGAGACAAAGTTCCTTACTACCTCAATGCTACTTGATCGTACAAGCCAAGTCTTAGAACCGGACATTGTTTAATCTCCAAACATGTTGGAAATGCACTCTCGTCATGAAAGCACATATCTCCAACCAATCGTCCCCTGACCTTGTCATATGGATTACTAGAAACTCTGTGATTAGTAGATCTATTCTTGACTCTACGTTCATCGTCTTCCTCTTCAACTGGGAGAGCTATCATATCGATCCTTGTGCTTTTAAATCCCTTGCATCTTATTGGCAAGAAAGTCAATGGAGACCATACATGCTATACCATAGGCTGCTTCGTCCAAGATTATTGGGAATTCGCATATTATTCTTATTCCGCAGATCCTCTTTCAGACGCGACCTTTCATTTCGATTCCTTCGTTGTAAGAGCTCCCGACCATATCGAAGTAACGTATGGAAGTATTGAGCTTACCACTCTGGAAAGCAGAATCCTCCTCACGTATCAAAAACAGCGTTGCTCGCATGACGACTTTTTACTGCAATTCGTACTTGACGAAGAGTTTAAAGTTCAGTCAAATGTCGAGCATTGCACCCAGGTATCTTAACCCCTTTTTAGACCTGATAGATTGGCTCCCAACCTGGAAATTTGCATATTCCACTGTGTTGGTTATTAAGACCACCTCAGTCTTGTGGACAGCTAGTTCAAGACTAATCAAACAATGAGGTGATCACTTTATTCATAGCGGACTCTACCTCGTGGATGTGTTTGTTTACGGTAACCACAGCGATATCGTCAGTAAAACCAATAACCTTAACTAATTGTGGGAGCGTTAATCGCAGAACTCCGTCATACATTATGTGCGCTAGAAGATGTCCAAGCACTTACCCCTGCGGGACTGCGGCGAAAACATTGTAATTAATATGTTACATTAATATATGGAATCATTGGTCCATATGTCTTCAAAAATGATTAAAGTCAGAACGTTATAGTTAACGGTGAGCGGTAAAGAGACATGATTACTAACTTTTTCGTGCCTTAATTGGAAGGCATTAATGTTGCTTACGTGTGGTCTCAGCAGGACGGCGCCACATGCCACACAGCGCGCGATACAATTAATTGACAACACAATTGATTAAACATTTGACAGTTCTTGATGAGACGTCCTTTATAGCAAACCAACGATACGTATACATCAGGTTAATCAAGTAGAAGATGTAGTAATAATAACGGGAGGTAAACTTATATTAAAGCATTTCAAACAGAATCTAGAAAATATATCTGGTACTGGTATTTAAGAATTGTACGCTTCCTATAATCTTTAAATAATTAGTTCTATAACTACGTACTCATAATTACTCCACGGAGTCAAAGTATAAGCGAAACGATAAACAATAATAGTCACGTTCTTAGTTCTCAAGGATTATTTTTTGGGAACATCAAGACTTTTTTTTTTTTGTCCAATTAGAAAAGCTTTATTAGTCAATTAGAATTTCATTCAATATAAAAAGAGGATCTAAAAACGATTGAAATAAAGTTATAAACAAGCAATCATTAAAGACGTGCAATTAAGAAGGTTTCTTCCGAAATCGCAGAAACATTGACAGGACGAATTCTCATAAAATATCGAAAAATCACGTCGTTCGAAAAAAAGAGAAACTTTTTACGTAATTAAAATTGTTTTAGAACATGTACATGTTAACGAAAGTCTGTGACTAATTAACAATAGAAATAACAATTTGGATGACGAACCGTAACTAATTCGAAAAGATTCGAAATTGAAACAATCAAAATATGTCCTTACTATCACAAGACACGTCTGATACCAATAAATCCAGAACATAAAGTTTCTGACAAAATAAAAACCACAAACATCTCTGCATTTCTATACATTCATACGAACAAAATACGGTAAGCTTATGCATAACTGATTTAAATTCTGGATAATGTACATATGTACATATGTATGTATATTCAGAATGTTTATTTATGTTTATCGGTGCACATATGCATGTATGCATATACATATTATATTTGCTTCATAATTACTGAACCAGAAAAAAAGCCACCAACTTGTGTGCTCCTGCGGAAAGAATGTCACCTGAGAGAGAGAACACAAGAGACCGACGAGCTATAAGGATTTATGTACAATATCCTATCAAGGATATAAGAATTGTATAAATATCAATGTACACAGTCATGCATCCGGGCAGACATATTGGAATAAAGCCAACTTTTGAACAAACGTCCGACTTTTTGGCAAAAATATTAGAGAAACAAAAAAATTAAATACAAATTTATTTCATGTCGTAGTTTGTTCCTTGAAGAATTTCCATTCTTTTGTTGTTTTTTTTTTTTGTTTTTTTTTTTTTTTTTTGTGGAAATTTCCCTGACGAGAATATTTAAGTATTTTATATTTGTCCTGCACATAGAGGAGTACTGCCAATTTTACGCTGACATATTTTTGTGTATTTTGTTTTCTATACGTTGTTTGCTTTTTGCTGGATTTATGATTCAGTTCTTGTGAGAAGGGGTAGATCGATAAATATTTTGAATGCACGCAAATAATTGAGCGAAAGTACATACGATTTTTTTTATTATTTCAACAATTCAACATTTAACATTTAAAAATAACCTTGAATTATGTCAAATGGATTTTAAGACTAAAGTGTGATCTGAATGTTTCTCTTCGTGGGCTACTTTGCAACAGAAGGATGCAAATGCAAGGTAAAAGAAGTTGATGTGGCTCACAGTGGAAGGAAACTATAGTATAGAGATGAAAACTAAAATGCACAGGAGAAACTAATCAAACTGAACAAGTTTTTAAATTGGTTCCATATCTTCTGGTTAAAGTTTTAATTGGTTTAGATACATACGAATGTGAAATGTTGTGTGAAAAGTGTCGGTTTACTCCAAAAAATTAATAACATGATAAGGGGGAAAACTTATACGAATGTTCTGATGTCTACGCACCATCTTAATGATATCCTGCTCGCACTACATCTCGAACGAAACGACTCTTTATAAGAATGGGCCAGGAACCTGCTGACATCACAGTAACATAAAGGAAGCGGAACTGTATATGTCACACCTTACAGTACAAAGAAGATTCCGTGACAAAATATGGCATCCAATGGAATCCACTAACCCAAACATTCAGAAAACTGGTCCGCCCTAACCAAACTTAGCGTAGAACCATTGAGGAGAAGTCAAATTTTTTGGGAACGAGTTAGAAAGAGTTGATTGGTTGCAGTAACCCACACACGGTAGCGTACTAGAGTTGTCGACTCTCTATGTCCCACGAGGGGATAAAGGAACTAAAGGGCCATTCACAGCTCAGCGACCTGCGAATGCGAATAAGCGAATATTCGCAAATTTTGACATTTCACTCACAGCCACTTTTTATCTGGTCGCAGCAATGTGCGAATTTCAGTTGTCTAACCAACTAACCAACTAACCACTAAACAACCACCAAGAACAAAGGAAAAGAATTGTGAGGTTAAACTGTCGCGAATGTTTTGGTCGCGGGAACGTGGATTGAGTCCTACATTGTGTGGAATGTGAATAAACTTTGATAGTTCGCAAAAAGCAATCGCATAGTGTTAATTTCTTCAAAAAAACTAATTGAAATTCAACTTTTTTTTATATAATCGATAGAAAAATTAAGTTCTGTTCTTTTAGAATAGTAAAATTGTCAATAGTGTACGTATAAATATGCTTAAAACGATTTGTTCGCAGTTCGCGCATTCGCAGGTCGCTGAGCTGTGAATGGACCTTAAGTGTACGATTTATTTAAATTTGATACGAAAAACCCACTTTTTGCAAACGTTTTTCTACAGATTTCACAGTCCGTGTCCAAACCAGCCTAGTAAGAGTATGGATGTTAAATGAAAACAGAGATCTGCCTCATGGCATCTGGCATTAAAGAAAGTCGAATACTTTTGAGCTATTAAAGAGGATCTGCATTATGTCTTAGATATTATACTTGTACTTGGTATTTCTAGTGCGAAGATAAGTTTGAATGCATAACCTACATGACATCACATCGTCAATCGAACCCTAATCCACTTCATGTTAAATGTTGACTCCGAATATACAAGCAACACCGCACACAGACCGCCAGGGATTGGCCAGTTTGGTAGCACTCTGCCCACAGATAAAATCGACGTCAACGAGGTCGCTGATTGTCACTCATTCAATTGCCGCCATCGTTATCGCCATCATCAACCACCATCGCCGCCATTTCCTCACCGTCATAAATTACGCAATAAAGTGAATTATCCCACAAAACTGGAGGCTTAACCGGGATTGACCTCACTTTACCAAGTTTTTTTTTTTCTCTCATATTACGGTTTTCGTTTACTGCGGGGAGTGCAGAATAGATAAAACACAAAACAGTGTACCAATTGGAGGACATGGAGGAGGAAATGTTCACCAACGACATAAACCTACCTACATGAGATGATAAACAACCGAGCTGAGACATCCGTACTTATCTGAGATGACCAACAATCTACCATAGAAGACACTTACCTGAGATGTTCACCAGCCAAAGATGATACTTACCTGAAATGACGAATAATCTGCTTGAGATGATAGATGGAGATACCTACCTAAGATGACAAATCAGCAACACCAGAAGCTACTCACAGAAGAAGCGAAGACTTGAGATTTCTATTAAGTTCACCGAGGCGTTGAACTATAGGATGGCCGAATTGCAGGATCCACAAATATAAGATCCACATATGTCAACAATCCCTGAATATCAAATCCATACTTACCAAACTATTCACGGATTTAAAAATTGCCTATGGCAACAAATTTGGGGGCTAGTTATAAGGGTTTGTCATCCAAGTTCATTCACCTCTACTTAAACTCTACGTTGAACAATGAAACTGACATCAATCTGATACTACCAGTTGCTACTTTTCCCCAATTCTCGCAAAAGTCTGACAAACATCTGAGCTCTGTACAAGCTCTGCCACTACATAACCCAACCTTATGTTCGATGAGATGGGCAAGGATGGGAAAGGAAGCATTTTAGTAGTTTCTATAATACTTGGGTCGTTTATCCTTATGATGAGTCTTTTTTATCAAAGGCTTTTCTAAACTGTTCTTGCAGTTTATGCTTACAATCTATACATCCAAGCTGAGATGGTGGCTGCAAGATAATAGATGTCACTTTTCCAGAAATTTATTGCTGGGGATCTATCTATCTATCGAATCGTCAATAACCTTAAACTTAATCAACAAGTAATAGATACTTGCACTTAAAATATCATCGATGTTCATTCGCATCTAAACCTTACTAATGCTTCAAAACCAGTGAATGCAATTTCATAGAATTTCGTATAATCATGGCCTTACTTAACTTAACTTAATCACAACGGTGTAGTAAGGCAAAATGAATAGCGCATTCCTCTAGCGTAGCACAAATCAGCAAAGCTCCTAACTACAAGATAAACCCATTTCACTTCCGGCTAAATATTAAAAGCTATTCTGGTTGCTGATGTGTTGGCAGAAAATCCATTTAATTTACGACACGTTTAATGCTCACTTCACCCTTAGAAAGGGCAACTTGCAAGAGGCACTGGTTCGTTGCAAAGCCCTTTCCTCCCATTGGAGGAAAGTGTGCTTAATGCAATCAAATTACGAGCTTACTACCACCACCAACACCGCCATTTGCTGTCATCGATGACGTCGTCTTGGCACTGTCATTTCGCTAACTAAGTCGACCATCTTGCTCGCCACGTTATGAAGAAATAAATAAGCAGAACCCCATTGAGAAACCATAAGTCCTTTAGTTATTCCCTCGTTGGCTTTGTCGCTCGGACGTCACCAAGTTGGTGGTAGCATAACGTTAGTGAACTCAACCCTACCTCAGTAAAGTATCAGCGATCAGAGGGGTATACTTACTCATTGTATTCACACAGACTGTGAACCTCTTACACAGATGACTCGTATACTTACAGCCCTCCAAATGGCAATCGATATTTTACAACTCTCCCACACCATGCTTCCACCCAGTTTTGAACACAGAAACATGGAAAATAAAAGCATAATGGACTTGAAGTAGTGGTGCGTCATGGAGCCCGCTTCTTCATGGAGACAAACTTACCCGTACACCACCACCCATCAAGGCATAGCCTAGCAATGACAGAGGGTGTGTTTAGGAAGCAAATGAGGAATTATTGTCGAGTACTTTGTTGTTAGGGTATTTTTCGTACTACCACTGTGTTTTCAGTATTTTCTGTGTTTCCAGTTCCGTTGCCATTTATACATAAGTCGCCTTGTTCTGGGGTGTCTTTTGCCTTGTGTCGTATTGATAGTGTTTCAGAGTCCTATGCAGGACGACAATACGTAATAATGCTAAAGTCATGTGTTTCCTCGCAGTTTATTGATATGATAATGTCCTTAGGAGCCGTTTGCTGTTGTTGTTCCCGTTGCCATTCTTATTCTTGGTTTTGTGTGTAACGTTTCTGTTTTTAGAATGAGGGCATGACATACACGCGTAAGGAGTGGGATTATGATTGTAAAAAAGAAAGGATTAGGGGCGACATTACCCTCGTTGTGTAGTTGGATAGAATTTGTACAACTGTAGAAACTTATTGAAATGGAATCCTAAACTGTTGTGTTTAGAGTTGACGTGAAAAGGATGGATAGTCAGCACTTTTTTAGTTTTGTTAAATCGGCGAAAATTAATTGAAAGGTTGGGTTCGATCCTTGGGTGGCGACCTAAATAAACGATGAGGGGTCAAAGTTGGTTTTATGAGTTTTTGTCTCCCTTTGGCTATTGCTTTCGAAAGGAAAAGTCTGACAGCAATTTTGGAAGTGGTAATAAACAATATTTGTGCTGAAATATCTAGTAGCGCGCTGTTGCTAACTTGTCCTCTTTTTGTTTATTTTTCTTTACTGAAAGTGTAGAAAGGACGAAACAGTGAGTGTGCGTGTGAATGTATGTACATATATATAAGGTTGAATCATTGGACAGCGGAAATTAATGACATTCCTAACTTTTGGTAGAGTTCATAACCGGGTTCTCGAACGAAAAGGAGTTACAAATGGCAATGTTCTGTGAAAGTTTGTGTCTGTGGTGTTTTTGTTTGCAGAACTTGGAGGGAGCTTGGGTGTAATATATGTATAGATAGTAACTGACAGCATGATTGACTGTAAACAACAGTATACACTGCAAAACATTGAAGTGACCTATAATTAAGAAAACTCCACTAAAAGCAAGAACTGCCATAAGGTTATCCTGTTCCTAGGAATTCCAAGGGAATTCTGTACACCTTTTGGTGGATAAGAGAGGTCATAGTTGGTTTTTCGATAATATTAGTAAGTGGCACCTTTCTGCTATTGAAAAAATAATTTTTAGACATGTGAGCAGAAGGGTCTGCAGGGATGGTACCGAGTAATGAGATGACCAACTTGTAATATCCTATCTAATGAATGTCATTTGATTTCATTTGAATCTCCTGTCTACTCTTATCCTCTTTCAGATGTCGTGTCTATGAATACATGTGAATGAAGTCATCAGTTGACTAAATTATCCATAGTGTGAACTAAAAGGACAATGCCATTGAATCCGTCACATATGTTACGTTGAAGGATACTTACGTTGACGGAAGGACAGTCCTATGAAATCAGTCATATACGATGACAGTTTCTTATTCCTGACTATGTTTCAACTGTCAGTCGGTTGACAACGGATACAATATATAAATTCGTCACATCCGCTGTGCTACCGTCCATAAGCAGACGTGTTTTCTATCCAGCTCTCAGTTTAATATGTCTATACAACAGATGCGATGGATTTTATGGAACGGCTCCATAATTTTAGCATACATACATATGTATATGTATTGCACAAAACATGTGAAGTTTGGAAAAATGAGTTTAATTTTTGTTGACATTTGTCGAATTCTAGATCATGCATACACTTTTTATTTTTGTGAATTCAGGCCTGTAACTAACTAAACGTTTTCGTAGTTCTTAGGGCTTTCCTTTAAAGAGTTATGCCATGTTGGCATTTTATCATTCTGACAAATAAAAACAATATCTGTCAATTTTTGACAGAAAAATATCCAAGATACATCTGCTTATGACATGCTTGTGTGTTTTCATTTGATTTCTAAACACAGAGAGTAATGAAAATGGAGATTTTTGTGTATTGACTAAATTGACTATCTCATTACGGCGCTTATTGTGATTTTCGATCAGCAATTGCCACGATAATTTCACTATGATATTGTGTAACTCAATCGATAGAGGAATATACATAGAATATAGAACCAATTTCAAGAAATGCGATCAATACATTTATGGTTCATGAAATGGTCAAAAAAAAGAGGGAAAATAAGAGATACTTTCAACCCTTTGCAATTGAAAGAAAAATGTTTGTATTTTTTTATCAACAAAGTGTCTCTTATACCTAGGCACCTACTTATTCTCTATCCACATTCCTTTCATTACAAAAAAGTTAAACACACTCATGGGACATATCATATTTCCAGAAAACTCAGATTGTCAAAAGGAAAATCAACAAGCATCTGCAGACATCTTACAGCCAGGTGTAGGGATAACCTCTCCTGAGGAAATACAGCAACAAACTATAATACACATAGACAAGTATACATCCGAAAAATTCTTCTCGCGATACACTGTTGGTGGGATACAAATATATCTGGCAGTTTGCCAAACCAGCATCTACTATGATATTCCACTGACATAGTTGATGACTCAGCTCAACCACTATCAGACGAACTTGTAAATTACTTCAGACATTAAAGAAGAAGAAAAAAAAATAAACCAAAAGATAAACTTCTCACCAAAGAAGTTTCTCCACTCTAAATAAACTGGTAAGAAAGTTCAATAAAAGTATCTACATAGATACGGGTATAATATAGAATCACTTACAGATCGATCTAAATCTTGTCACTCATGAAAATACTCTTGGCATTCTACTAGAACTATAATCTGAACTAATTCCGATAAAGTTTTTCATTTTTACTAGAAAATGTTTCTAAAAACTATGCACATAGTTCGAAATGCATGGAAATACCATTAAAAAATAAACTAAGGAGACCGAGACAGTTACCAAACCTTACCCATGCGTTAAATGAATTTTTCAAAACATACTCTAAGTGGAAATCTTGAAGATAAAGCTTGATTCAAGAAGCTTTAAAAGGACTCCCTCCCTCGAGACTTTACTTTATATAACCGAAAGTGGGACGCAAAAAAGTGGAATGTTTATTTTGATTTTATGCTGAATACATTAAAATTACACTTTCCTACCAATTGCTACCAAACTCCTCCTTTCCCTTAAAACCATGTGTGTATGAACACAGTAAAAACCAAAAAAAAAAAACACTTCAAAACCCATTACAAAAATCGCTTTTAACGCACAGTAAAATTGTATTCACCCGGGACTCCATGAAGCATTTAACTGTCTCCCTTTTAAAACCACTGCAAATTTTTCGTACATACAAACATCATTGTTCAGGAAAATAAAATAAAATCGATTCGTTTAGTAAAAGCCTCATAATTGCAGTGACAGATACTCAGTATGGTAAATAGATAAACCAATTTCAGTGTACGATATTGCATCCATCACTCAAAACTAGGTTGTCTACATGTCACCAGGTTGACAGGCAGTCACAACTCACGACCCATTACCCAATCAAAAATTTGTCATTTTGGCAAACATTGCCGCCGACTCCCTGGGGCAGCATTTAAAGGCGCGCTCGTTCCATCGCCTCCAAGTATTAAGACAAGCAACGTTTAGACGTCTGTTTGTTCGGTTTCTTTTTTTTCCTTTGGTACACAAAATAAAGGATAACAGCAGTACAAACAGGCAGGGCTGTCTTAAAAAGCCCAGAAACAGAGAAACAGTCTATAAATATTTCCAGCCAGTGTGGGGGGAATTGTCCCACGTCAGTTGTCAAAAACACACAAAAACAGGACCGGAAGTCGGAACATGGAATAGCAAAAATATATTGAGCTGTGTGTTACATATAAAACAAACATATGTACATATAACCATACGAAAGTGTAGGGAAAGCATTACAGAACGAAAGAAAGGAGGAAAAGACACCCCAAAGACCTAATTTAAAAACAAGCGATAAAATCACTGGCTACGAATAGGGGTGAAGGAATATTATGTACTCGTATCTCGGTTTTTGTTTTTCTTTTGCTTTCTTTTTTTGGATTTCGAAAAAAAATAAAAAGGAGAAACGGAGAGGATGAAGGACCTAGCTTTGTGGTTGCCTTTGAATCGCCCTCTAAATGGGTTATTTTTCTGCTGTCTTACTTTTTGAATGGTCGAATCAGGCATTCATTTGTGGCAGGGGCTATCAATTATTCGTCCTTACGGTTTTCGCAGTAGATAAGCAAAAGGACCTTGTTCAGATTGACCCAATGGTTGGCAGAGCAATCAACTTTGTTTAGGAAATTCACTCGGAGAGTTGATTTTTATCTTCATTTCGTTTTCTTTATTTCAATCGGGAGTCCATTTAGGTGTCACATGTCATTACTCCTTTTGCGTATTTCGTTGAGATAAAGAAAAAAAAAAGGTTTGACCTAGAAACAGGCAATTTAGAATTGTTTTTTTTTTTAAGTTTTATCCTTTGGTAAGTGAATTTGGGACTGAAGATATGTCCAAAGGTATGACAAGATGGGTTGGGCATAGCATAAGGGTCTTATTACAGGAAGCTTGATTGAATGTTTTACCTCGGTCCTTGTAGCTCAATACAAGTAATAAATTATGAAACTGGTACTTTACAACTTGGGTTAAAAATAGATTCTTTGATGTTAGGAATTCCGTTCTTCCTCTGCGGAATGAGATTCATTTGATTTTCTATTAAAGTCACTCGACGAACTCTCTTACATCTTGTATATTGTGTATACATGTCGTGCCATTTATGGGTCTCATTTGAAGACTTAATTTTTTTCTTAGTAAAAACCCATATGGTAGTTTTTGGAAAATTAGTTTTTTCCATCACAATTATATAAAAATATACTTACCACATACACAAGATTAAAAACATGGCTAATGTGTAAAGATATGCCTCACCAAACAATTGACCTACATAGATAATCCTGCCATTTTCTTCCTCTTCCTTCCAAAGACCCAAGGTACTTATAGCACATATCGATATCAATCTCACTTGCAATTGACTTTTAGTGAAATTAATCCTTCCTAAGATGCAATATATGTATATGTGATGGCCATCCACTGGCCCATAGATATTAGATTATCACATATTTCCCCCTTATAATTATAAATCGATACTCTCCCGATCATCCCACATAAGAGGATTTACATTTTTCTATTATATTTTTAAGAAATCAATTGAGGAGGCTGTATCCATTAGATAGACAGTGATTCCCCATATACATATGTACACACTTATGTACATACGAGTGCATGTTATAATTGGAGACTACAGTATTCCCGAAAGCGGTCGGTGTCTCAATAGAACTCATGTATCTTAACGACCGAATTACTTAACCCCAACTTCCATTATATTACGTACACAACCCGTGAAATTTTGGGCGTTGGGCGGTTTTGCAAGAAATAATTTGCCTCAGGATAGTTGCTTAATAAAAGTTACCATAGTTACTACTTTACGTACCCTTTGCAGAGATATCCTTTATGGCTCCTGTGAGGATGCATTTCTTGGAAAATTTTAGATTTTTATGTTTTCATGGTTTTGTTGTTTCCACATGAAGTTACTCGTACTAGTGGAAAGAAATTCAACACCAACTTCTAGTGACAAGGAAACGAACACGATCTGTACTCCATGACTGCTACTAAAACTAAATGTACTTCTGCAACAGAATTGGTTAAGTCATTTGTGGTGGCAAAGAAGTGCTATGGAGAGGTATTAATATGTGAAACCTATTGTCTGAAACCCAACCAGATAAAGCGTAGTGTAGATGGGTAAACTTATCGATTATTCTATGAAAAGAAGTTCATGTTTCCAAATCACACTAATGCCCAGCAGACAGCCTATGTTAAGGTAAAAGCATCCATGGAAGGAATTAAAACGCCAATTGACAATGCGGACCGTGCTTCATGTCTCATTCCACTGGATATCAACTGTAACAGCATTACGTCAGGATTCCCAGGAACATGGAAAAAGTAAAATACAAGGAAGTGTGATGGGATAAACTGAATGGGAGGGTACCCAACATAGAGTAGAGTCATAGCTGAAGCATTTACAATCAGCTGTTGAGAATACATACCAAGCTGCGTATACACCTACTTTGGTATATGAAAAGGGCCCCACTCCTTGGTGGTGTAGGCAACTTGAATTTCTAAAGAAGGAGTTGAGAAAAGCTTTTAATCATGCCATGAAGGAATGATCCTCAATTATATGATGAATACAAGGCAAAGAAGAAAGAGCTACGACGTAAAAGGTAGTCGTGGAGGGAATTTTGCTCGAATATGAGGAGCACAGTTGAGATCAATAGACTTCAGAAAATCATCTCCAGCGATCCAGTTTCCAAAGTTGGACTCATTCGTGATAGAACGGGAGATTTTGTTGACACACTGGATCATACAAATAAGGTCCTTATGGAAATATACTTTCCGAAAAGCCTTAGGTCGGATTAGCCCTGGGCTCTGAGGAAACAAAGAACAAACAGGATGGATAGGGCGGAAATGGAACGGATAGTGACGCTGGAAACGGTCAGTGAGTCGCTAAAAACGTTTTCCCCTCATAAGACCGCAGGACCAAATGTTATTTTCCCAGCTTTAATGGATTGGGGAACAGACATCATTTTCTACCAAAACCAGAAAAAAAGAACTACACCGAAGCGAAGTTAACCCAGCGAGATGGGTGGACAGTATGCTAAAAATAGGTCAATAACTATTCAGACGGGAACTTCAAGGCTTAAAGGAAGAGTTAGCAGAAGTTACCCGCAGAGAGGAGATTAATCACCTACTCTGTGGAATATAACTGTGGACTAACTCTCTTCTGAGATGACTTGAAGAGACTGGCATCCACACTGTGAGACACAACAGATATCCATGAGGTATGATCTCCGAGTGGTGGAATGGTGGTGTCAGGAACAAGGGCTCTCCATTAATGCGGAAAAGACAGATCTAATAATCGTCACAAGGAAGAAGAGAGATCTGGAATTTCAGACCTTGGCACTTTTTTGGTCGGAGCTACATGTGACCAGGAAGGTTACTTTGGAACTTCCATGTGGAAAAGAAGATCAGAAAGGCGGAAAGAGTGCTTCTTCAGTGGAAATGCAAACCTCGGAGTTTTCTGGACCGGAACCATTTGTTACAATTGGCAGAGGAATTGTAAATCACCTAACTAGCAACTGGGCCACAGCGGAACACCAGAAAAGGTGTCAACCGTGGAAGGGTGCAGGAAGGCGAAAATGGCTATTAAAATGCCGATTGGCACCACTCACAGAGAAATTCTAAGCTTAGGGCGAAGAACACTGAAATGTGTTGTAGCGTTATTTACAGGTTATGGAAATTTCGGGTATCACCTAAAGAAGATCCGGGGAAGCCACTGGGTAGAATCCCAGAGGATGAAACAGATTTCACTTATGCTAATGCTAGCGTTGACACGTTGGAATCAAAGCGAGAGAGGAACTGTGGAGAAATCCAGAGCGACTTTCGTGCTAAAATGGATTGTGGGAGAGAGACAAAAAGAGACGCAATACTATAGTCTGGATCATAATCTCTCTAATAATATATATATAAAGCACTTAATAGTCCTGGTTCTATCTTTTACTAATGGCTAACACATAAAAATCTTGCCTTGAAATTTACTATCAGATTTACGCCTTGCAATTAACTTCTGCAGTTATAGCCGTGACTTAAATGGTTAGTGCGTTGGACTACGGAGTGACGGGATCGAGGTTCAATATCCAGATAACACCTAAAATTTCTTTCACAGCCCCAACTCTTGCAAGCGTCTGACAAACATCCGAGAGTAAACCTGTCATGAAAAAAGCTTCTCAAAACAAAAAATACCTTTCGGATACGGCATTAAAGAGTAGGCCCCTTCCATTCGTGTAAAGAATATAACATGCACAACTCGAGTGGTTGTAAGGAGCTAGGCTCTGTTGCGCCAAATATTTGTAATTAACTTCTGTAGAAGATACAAGGAGAAAGAGAAGGAGAAATCTATACTTCACCTCCTTTGTACGTGTTAAGCTTTCTCTACTCATAGACGAATACACATATGTAGGTGCAATGTTGTCTCTATCGACAACATCCAATGGCCTCCAGCACTTGAAAATGCAATTGAATCTGGACATCAGCTAATGTGATAGAAGAAATGTTTCTTCTTCATAGAGTTTAAGAACATACTTATCTCTGTCTCAGTATTTCTGTATCAGCAAAGGCTAGATCAAAGTCTATATACCTACCTAAAAACGCCACAAAAAAAAAACTTTATAATTCCGGACTGACACCATCACTTCTCAGTGATTGATAGCCTTTTGAACGCTATCCGAGAGGCAGCAATCCATACTAAAGCATACTTTATGTACAAAGCTCCACACCAAATTCGCCACAGACCATAAGTACATCGCAATAAATCCTCGTCCAGAACTCACGTCTATCTGTCATGTCTGTCAGATGTCGCATAATCTATGACAAAACTTTTCTCCAATTAATTTAACCCAAGTTAGGTCCATTTCAACATGATTAACATATTAATTATTGCTCGCTGAAGACATATACTCACAAATTAATTTTACCAATTTCAACCTCATGAATAATACAAAATCCTTTTGCAGATAATAATATCCCCGAACCGAATGAAGAAATTAACCCGAAGAGAGACTCCATCCACAAGTCCTTTCGGATGGGAATTTCTTTATCTTCACACCAATGCACATGCAAATTATCTGGGTCGATTAAATCGATTTAAAGGGTCAATTTCCTTTCTTGTCCAACAGAGAAAAAAAAAAAGGAAAGGAAACTAACCTTCACAGATACTACCGGAAGTGATTCACCAAATTCAGTCATGAATATTTGAATTTATTGAAAGTATTTTCCATTAACGTTCCTTTTCTTTTATTGCCTGATATTACCTCGATTAGTCGAATGTTTTGTCCCAAACTACAAAACAATAAAGATACAAATAAGACGAGTTTCATCCAACTTTCATCATAACAGCGTACGATTGTTCTTTTTCTCCGCCCAAGATGGGATCCTGGGAAGCGAAAACATTCCAAAAAGGAACAAAAAAAAAAAAAAAAACTTTTGCATCGTTAATGTCGGACAGTAAAATACTGAATGATACAATTTTTCTAAGTTTAACAAAAGCCTGACTCACCGATTGAAGAACCTTCGAAAGATGCTAACTTTTCTTTCGATTTGTTTTCTTTATTTCTTTATCAATGGGTTTCGTTTTAAGAGAAGCTAGGAGCGGCAGCGGTATGATGTGAACGAAATGAATAAAAGTATCTCTTCACCTTTTTGTGAAAATTAGATTTCAACGAAGTGAAAGAAAAAAGTAAAAAAAAGGAAAAACAGAGCATCATTTCAATTCAATCGATTTTCAAAAAAATCATCGATTGTGATTTTGTTGGAAGCCATCCGAGCAGCCTTTTCGATTTATTGATACTACTGTCGGTGATGGTGATGATTGGGATAGGATGAGTGGGAAAAGAAAATTACACCTTTACTCGAAGTCCTCCCCACATTTGTGTATTTTCTCACTTCAGTTGTTCCAAAGCAAATGGAAACTTTTTCGCTACGTAATGTCTGTGTAGGTGTTCGTATATTCGAGGATAATGGTGATTTGAGCCAAGGCTCCCATTCCATTAAATTGAAGTGCTGATGGTGGCATGTGGTTTTATTGAGCAAATTTTCTGCTACATGATTCTCTTTTGGACTTGAAATCTTATAGAAAAATATATGTCTCAGGGTATCGGTTGTTACGGTTCAATTTTCACGTTTCGTATGAGGATGGTTGTATAGAATGCACAGAGTTCAGGATCTTCAAAAAGGAGTAATTACACATAGAAAATGCATAAGTTTGAAGAAGTTATTGGCTTGCGGTGAACCGAATTAAGTTAAAAAGAAACGCTAACTTATTTAAGTAAAAATTTAGAGGGTTAGCAAGTTTCTTTAAGTCCAGCTAAAAACATGGACGTGGGATGCATAGCCAATCTTTATGTTCGGTTGGTGTTTTTTTCTGAGTTTTGTGTATTTACTATGTAACATCCCAAACTACTAACTCTTCAGTATCCTTAATCCCTAAAATGGATAAAATGTTTCACTGTTAAACAAGACTGATGAGGTTCGTGTACAAAAAATTGCTCTGAACGAAAGTTTGGCAGGGCAAGAAGACAATCTATCAATGTCAGTGGATTATGCAATTACAGGTACCTGCTTTCGGGGATGAAGTTAAGAACTTTGTTCAAGTCATTAGAGCACTTAATACTATTTAAGATACTATACTCGTCTATTGAAAATGCTACGAATATGCAACGTAATAGTGACTAACCCAGAAATTGCTGTTAGTTGAAAATGAGAAAAGGATAAAAATTACGATGGTGGGTGTATGCAAATGTGGCCAAACGGTAGTGATGCCAATACATGAGAGCACAAGCGCATCCGCATTATCCTCTCACTATCAACGCCTACTTTACACATCCACGTTGGTGGGTGCTGAATGCCTAGTACCTCGACTGAAGATTGGGTAACCAATCCCTTTGGAAGGTCGTTGGTGGTAGCAGACGAGAGAAGGGAGGAGTGTGTTCACGCTAGAGCATTGATTTTTGATCCGGATAGCAGCGGACGAATTCTCTAGATGGAATCAACGGTGATGTCCACAGTTCCAGTCAGGCCGAACTATCTACTGTCATCCCTATGTGAGCTGATTACACATATTCGAATCCATCTGTAGGGATTCTGTATTAATGGGCCAAAGGCAGCTCTCATATCTCCGAAGTGGATTACTGACTCCGGAAAATCAATCCCCACGTCCTAGTGGTATTAAAGGGAACTGAACCTCCTGATTGGGGGTTATGCGACCAAGGAAAAAAAGACTAGTTACGAAAACACCACTCAATCCTCGACCGAACGACGGTCAGCAACCGAAACACGGACAACGAATTTCGGATCTGAAATGTTCGGACCCTTAACAGACCGCATGCAGCCGAAGAAAAACAAGACCCATACGGAAGCCTCTAGAGACTAAGAGCCTCGTAGTAGAATCACAGTCGGCGCTGAGAAGATGGAAAAATTTTTTCTGTAGATAGTACAAAGGCGATGAAGACCAACATTGTCCTGTCAGCCAGAATGAAGCACAACTGATTGTCCTTTCTATCAAGTCATAGCTGATGTATTCAAATGTTCCTTCGATGTCTATCAAGGCATTTCTACGAAATGATAGAAGGCAGAACTTCCGTATACTTACCTTTTGTGTACGCATACTGACTCCAGTTCAAGAACCGTAGCTTTCTCTAAACTCTCTTCAGCAGAATGAGATCAATTATCTTTTGTAAAAGAGCCGAAAATATAACGTCTTCGTCGAGGACTTTGAATGGTTTAACAAAGCCTACATTTCGCCAGATAAACTATACAAACTCTGGTCAGTTGCGTACGGGTATAGATATTGCCATTTTTTTAAGTAAATTTTCACAATTAGAGCTGCCTTTGTCTAGCGCTACGACTGTGAAAAACTCAGAAATCAACACCAGAGGTGCAATTAATGAAGCTGCATCCAGTGACACGTCTACTATTGTTTCAAGTTATGACTCATCTCAGTCGTTTTGAGGTTGACGGCCTTATGAAAAGAAGATTCAACGGCGTATCGAATATTAATGCTGTATAACGACACCGACTAAGTCAGAAAGACGTTGATAAAACAGCTCCGGCTTGACATGCATTTTTTACAAATTTGGTTCATTCAACTTAGTGTGTTAAACTGTCTAGACGTCCACTCCAATCATCATAGTAAAGACGTCCACTCCAATCATACATATATAGTAAAGTAAAATCTCAATATGTATATTTGACTGCAACGCTTGAGTGAACCGCCCTAAATTTTATTCAAAATAGCATCCAATAAAAAACTGAGTTTCGTAAAACCTCTCACTCTCTGTCCCCTATTGCAGAACACATAGAATCATTATTCATGAACGTTAGCAAACCAAACGAGCTTGAAATATGTACATACATACGTCAGTCAAAAGTAAAACTTGTCCCACGGAGCAATCATTTTACCGAAAAATCCAAAATTCCAATTATCATACACAGATTTCCCAAACGACTGACCCTCTGATTTGCAAGAGAACGAGTTTTCTAATATCTGCAAAGCATTCCTTCGTGTTTTTCGTATCAGGGATTCATATGTGTCTACTACATAGAATAATGAATATGAATTTGACATAATTCACATACATACATACGTTGCTATACGAGTATTCCTCTCCATTTCCGTTCAAATGCTCAAAGTTTTATTAACGAAAATTCTATGACTTTTTGTAATAAAATATCGTCACACCTAGAAATGGAATAATGTATGTACATACATACACATATGAAAAGTTGTAAATGTCACTTATCATTGTGTTTTACATTGACAAACGAACTTTTGCACCCATTATTCATCTACTCCATTTACACTAGATGGCTCTATTACAAGCGAAACAAAACTTCAATGGATGTAAGGGGCATAAGTTAAAGTTTTTTAAGGTCATGAATGTCCATTTGTGTTGTCATATCGAATGCTATTTAGGTTAACATTTACATACGATTGAGTTTAATTCGAACATAAATTTTTGTAATAGCACCCTGGAACAGTAAAATGATATTCAACATGGAGTGCTGTAAAACACAATGTCCTCGATTGACACTGGTATCATTTTTCATATCGTGGAGCGTGTGTGCATACATTTAAAATTGAACTTATTTGTTTCTCGCTGGGACGCCAACACGTTATGAAGGAAAGACTTGGTCCATGAATATGTTCAAAGTTTTCAGCCATTTGCATGTACATATGTACTAGAATATGTGCATTATTTTTGTGCGAATATGTATCTATACATTCCTTATTCGATGGAATATACATTGAAATATTCGTCGATACTCCACTATTCCTTTTTTTTTTTAATTAGAATCTAGAAAACTCCTCGTAAGGAAGTCAAGTGATTCGGATATAACCTAAAATAAGGAAAAAGTTGAACAAGTTGAGCTGTATACGACAGAGAAGCGGCGTCTTTTAAAGTAAATGTGCAACTATTTACGCAAAGCCATATTGCTAAAGAAATATGATCTACGAATAATTTTAAATGTCAAGAAATACAACGGATTTTCTTTACAGTAACGAAGTAGAGAAAACTTACCTTTATCTTGAATAAGATGTAAAGAACTGGAGAAGAAAACACTGCCTCAAACTCGTCCGATGGCAATAGATATATTTTGATGGTAAGCCGACACTGATAATCCACCTAAGAGGTTCAAAGGCAAGGCTTCAAAAAGAAGGGATCTAAAGAAATGTTATTGGTATTTGTTTTTCCTTGGTAAGGTATCTCACAGTCTGTGGTAGTAGTTTTGGGCCCTAAAATGGCCAGAAATAATGGTGATATCATGAATTTCTTATTAATTATCGACTTTAGGTACTATCGTAGGTTTCTGAAAAGGGATTAAGGTATATACTTTAGGGACTTCAATTCAAGAGGAAGAAGGATTAATTTAAGTCTCATTTGATTTCAGAGCTCTTGATAATGGCGAAAAATTATTTCTTATAAACCATTTTTATCCATCGTACTCTCTATCAAGTGTAACTCACTTCCAGCCAAAGCTGCTAGGGTAACTCAGGGTATTGAACTTCGATGTCATCCCATATTTTTGGGGCTCAGCGAAAAACTGTATATTCAAGACCATGTCAGGAGGAACTCGATTGCCCTTTATTCATGTAGGAAGGCTCAAAACTGGGAACAAACTGACTAAGAGAATCCTCGTTTACCGACTTGTAGTAATATGATCCACGCATGTTTCCTAAACGACCATAACACTATGCAATTCGGAATATATTGTCCCCTATTTGGACTGTAATGTCAAAAATAAAACCAAGATTCCTAGCAGAAGTGCTTGAAGATCTGCAGAAACTTTAAATGGATCGGTGATAAAAGTATACACAATGTATCCAAGGCAGCGTATGGTCCAGAAGAAGAGTCTACATCACACGATTGCCCCACAACTGTAGCGTATTTCAAGCACAAGTCACAGCAATCCGAGAACCCACGAGCTGGCTTTCAATTAACTCAATAGATTGTAGTGCTATTGTTCTTTAAATAGACAGTCAATCCCCAGTACGATCCAAGTTGGTCGAGATCGTTGTCAGATGCGACGTATCCTTTAGCTGAGGCTCGATATTACAGCAATATTTCAGGCTATTGCAAATTGGAATAAATAGAATGCAGATCGTAACTTTCCTAACAATAGACGGGGACTATAGGCGCCTATTAAATTTAATAAGTTCCAATTGGATACCACAGCTATAAGAATGGGAAACAGTAGGTCAAATAACATGTCTCAATAGTACATGTTTCCCTTTCAAACAAATCGGTCCAGAACTGTATTGTAAGGGAACTGGTTGGTCCCCTCATGGACATTCTCTGTTAGACACAAATACCAGAAGTCTTGGTGTAGCCTTCAGTGATTTCTATAGAAGCTTTAGAGGTGAGGAAGAGGAAGAAATTAGGATGCAACTTCTGTGTACCTGTCCCGCCCTATTGGCTTTGAGAAGAAAAACCCTAGGCGAATACTTCTTCAAAGAGTTAATTAATCTAGCCAGACCCGACTTAAGTAAAATAAAAATATTTTTCTCAAATTGGTCAAATTGCTTGAAACGGCTTACCCTCTTATCTTATCTTTTATTCCACAGCAAACAGTGCAAACTATGTAATGGTCTCCCTCAAGGTTCTGTACTCGCTCCCTCGTTATTCAGCTCATTACGATGCATGGCCAATACGACCTAACATGCAAGAAACGAAATGTAACAACAAGAAATGTATAATAATAAGAGGAATAGGTCTAAAAGATTTCTAAGCTCTCAATTATTGAAGCATGAATATTTCAAGTGCTGTGTGACATCTCGTTAAGGTTCCTGCCAAAAACAACGAGACCAACATAATTGCATGTCAACCATCGATACCTTTCCCCGATTACTTTATTAGTATAGCAATACCGTACTCTTCTTCGTTTACGTACGTTTACAGATAGAAAGCAGAAACATTCCCATAACCCTAATCAGGTAAGGATACCTGTCTTAAACGTTTTTCTATAAAAAAAAAAAGTACATGTGGTCTATGCAAAGATACATATCAAACCTGTGGCAGCACTGTAAATAAAAGAACAAACATGTCCCTACACCCACACATGTAACCCTTCTTCAAAGTCGTTATGCTTATTTCCCTTTCGACCATCACTGTTTCAATTATACCTATCCTATCGGTACAACAACAAAAAGAATAACGAAAGAAAAACTCCCGAAATAAAGGGGGTAACCACAGAGAATGGATAAAGTCCAAAAGGGAGAGCAAATTTAACCACAGCCGGTCCGTTTATTGATTTTACACTACTCGACGACTTTCCAGTCCTCCAATCACCCCTTCATAAACAAAAAAAAAAAAAAAAACAGAAATAAGGAAAAGAAAACCCGATTGAAGGTAGCGAAGCACAAATAAGCCCGACGCATAACAGGTGAGGTAACCACTGTGTTTGTATGTAAATCTTGCCAGTCTTTGGCGCAAACATCAGGTGTTCCATTCCCACTGTACGGTTAAGGGATTATAGCTCACCCCCTACACATGCATATGTAAATACAAGTATTTGCAGTGTACATATTTTAAAAATTGATTTTCCTTATTGATTTGAGAAGAGATACCCTTGCATACGCTGCTGTGGATACATGTTGATATTCCATCGACCGAGTAAGAATTCCTGCAGCAGGAAGGAATTCATTGGGCATGTCTGTTTACCTTTTGGCATTCGAAAGGAGCAACCATATTTTCGATAAAATACAAACATACGCATATTTTTATTAAAAAACATGAAAGCTATTAAGTGTTCATCGGTTTATGGAAATGTGGTGAGATACTTATGTATGTACATACATATGTACGTGTACATTGCGGTCTTTCTTTCATGTCGGAAGTTTATAAGGGTTGGAATAAGGGTAGGCGCCCTTCTGTAGCTGTGTGGGTATTCACAGGTTAGGGATAATAATATTTCTACTCGTTTACACGTAAATACATATGTACATGGTTATGCGGACGCTGGTGTTCATGAAGTTATTTTACAAGACCAAGTTATGTGGATAAAGTATAAAAGGTGAATTTTGGATTATTATTTAATCAATGGATTATGAAAAGGTCATGAATAATTGCTACACGGGCAATGGAATACGCTTACATTCATGCCAAGCAATCAGAGCGTGTAGTGGGCGTCTATGGGTAATGACCTTTGAGACCGGCTTCGTGGCACAGTACACAATTGTGATTGTAATCATATTATGTACAAGACGGGAAAAATAAATAATGATGATGTAACATGTACATTGAATTTCATTCAGATAAACTGTCGATAACAGTAGACGAAACCCCATCCAATAATAATTCAACCACCAACCATCCTTTAAAGGAGTAATTTTCCAGTAAGCTGCTATGTGAGGGAAACGCTTTATCTTTATTAAACTTTAATGTGTAGACGCATTTAAAAGTAGAAACTGAATTATTCATCAACTGGGCAGATATTTACTAAGAAGGATAAACACTCAAACGCAGTGTTATTGTACGTTTTAGCCAGCTTTTCTATCGGAAGGGAAATACTTGTGTAAAAATAGAACGTCCTTGTAAATCAATTGTAAAGGAAAAAAAAACTTAGACACACGTGCGTATTTTGTTTCATAAGATTTGATAGAATACATTTTACATATAGTTCCTCAATATTCCTGAATATTTACTTAGGTATGCCGCATATGAGTAGGTACACCGAAATGGTGAAGATCCTTATCTTACTTACTTACTTACTTAGGTGGCCCTACAGTCCGGGATGGACCTGGCCCTCAACCCTTAAGCCAATTGCGCACTACAAGTTGGTTGAGGTCCTCTTCCACTTGTTCGCGCCACCTAAGGCGAGGTCTTCCTCCACCACCTTGTCTCTCCGGATTGGAGTCGAAGACTCTTCGAGCCGAAGCGTTGATGTCCATTGGCTCTAAATGTCCCAGCCATCTTAGACGAATAATGCGTACTTTTCTGACCAAGTCGATGTCGCTGTACAGCTCGTAGAGTTCGCTGTTGAATCTCCTCCTCCAAATCCCGTCAACGCAAACGGGACCGAAAATCGTCCGAAGAATTTTGCGTTCAAAACGATCAATGATATCTTCATCCGCCTTCGCTAACGTAGCAGGACTGGGATGATGAGGGTCTCATATAGAGTCTCCTTAGTGTTTCTTGACAAGGTCATGTTACTCAATTACTAAAAAAACAGCGATTGGCAAGTGTAACTCTTCGTTTGATTTCTGATGCGATGTTGTTGTCAGAGTTTATAGCGGAACCGAGGTTGACAAAGCCCCTAACTACCTCAAAGTTTTAGCTATCTATTTTAACGTTCTGTCTCCGATTCGTTGATGTTGATAGTCCCTTCTTGTTGACAGCATATACTCGGTTTTGCCCTCATTCACAGCTAAACCCATTTTTCCGCTTCTGTTCCAATACTTGCAAACGCATCAGTAACTGCTCGCTCTGTTCTGCCGATGATGTCAATATCATCGGCGGATGAAAGTAATTGCACAGAGTTTTAAAAAATTGTGCCTCTGGTGCTGGCTTGCGAGTTTCGTACAATTTTCTCAAGTATGATGTTGAAAAAGTCAGATGAAAGCGCATCATCTTGTCTAAATCCTTTTTTGACATCCAAGGTCTCGGTGAGATTGTTTCCGACCTTTGTGGAGCAGCGAGCTTTCTTCATCGTCATTCTGCAGTTTGGTCGGGATGCCAAAACTAGACATGGCTCTATATAGCTCGTCTCTATAAATGCTGTCATATGCTGCCTTAAAATCGATGTCAATCGAAATCGAAGCAATGTCAATTAGCCTAAGTCCTTTTCCAGATTTGGAGTCGTGTAGGCTATGCTTTCCAATGGTGCTACCAAAGATGTCCTCCTTTCCTATTTTGGCGTTAAAACCACCTTGAACGATTTTAACGTCATACTTAGGACATTGCTCATACATATGTCTCGTCGAGGAGCTCGTACTAGTAGAAACACTCTTTGGTAGCATCATCTCTTTCCTCTGTAGGGGCGTGAGCACATATCAAGGTAATGTTGGCGAATTTAGCCTTGATGCGGATTATAATAATGCATTCACTGACGTGTCTAAAGCTCAAGACTTCATGGCGAAGTTTGCCGCTTACAACAATTCCAAACCCCAATAGACGCACACTATAGAGCCCACACTATAGAGCTCATACAAAAGGTTCATACATTTCTCAAAATACTTCCCCTCCTAGCAATCCGTTGCGATAATGCTTTAAGGAAAATCCGTAAAAAATACTGGAATTCTATGTAGAATATAGAACCACGTGATGATAGAATAAGTAACCACACCATAAAGTGGTATACAGATGGATCAAGAACTAAGGAAGGAGCGAATGCAGATTTTTTCAGCTAAGAGCACAATATATACTTCGAATCCATAAACACAAATAGAATTCAGGAGGCTGCAAACGGAGAACAGAGTATGATCCTGGAATCTTCAAGGTCTGAGACAAGTTAAGAAACTCCAAGTTATTTCTTGTCCAAAAAGATTCAAAATATCCATCAACCTTAACAAAAATAACCTATGGATCCTAACATGTTTCTCCTGGGGCATTACAAACTCAGAGCAGCTGAGAAAAGACCTTTGCAGATTTTCTGGAATTTTAGAGGGCATTGGCCCACAACAGAATAAAACACATGGGTAAGCATTAAGTATCATTGATCTAAAAGCTTTCAAAAGACTAAACTCTGCAGATTAATAATCTTAATCTTAATCTTAAGAATCTATTTCACCGATTCCAGCATAACCTGTAGTTCAATAGTTTACCCAAATACGATATAATTATGTATAAGGACTCTTTTAAGCCCCAAATTGCTTAACTTCAATGTGATAGCAACTAACTGATGACTAGAGTAAGAAATAATGCAAGTAGATATAATCTCAAGATAAACAAAAACCTATATTAACATTCAGCGTATCAAGCCACCCTTAACCTACAAACTTAAAAGCATCTCGCACAATACGAAGAAGCAAATATTCCACAAGACTGAATACGATTACCAATGTAAGAACATTGCTATGGCGCATTTTCTTCAATTACGAAGTGCATCATAAAGGCATTAGCAATCCCAACAATTGTACCTGCATTGTGCCAGGATACCACTTCCATTTCTCTTATCTCCCCAAACGAGAAGGAAAGCTAAACCGCGGTACCATACAAGAGGGCAGAAGTCTATCGTATGGTAAATTTCAAAATTCAGTAAAGCTTGTTTTTTTTTTTTTTCGGAGTATTTCGAATCAATCTTTTTAAAAGGGTCTCATGTAAATGTGCATCCAGTTGAAAAAGAGTAGGGGGAAGTAGATGACTCTTAGATGCACGACTGTAGTAGAAGAAACAATGAAGGTTTTCGAAAATAGCTCCCATGCAAGAAATACTTCACCGAAGACATGAGATGAAGAAAAAAATATATTAAAATATATACATATATACTCGTATCGTGTTCGGTGCTGACATTTCAATCTGCTATCCGGACATGTCAAATTAGGGATGTTTAAGGTTCTAGATTAGATTTTCAAAGTGTACAAAGATCTTTCGATCTATTACAAAATATTTTAACAATTGGAACGATTAAGGAAATGTAGACATTTTAAATTGTTCAACTTTGGTCAGCGATGAAGCCATTGATAATTACTTTTACAATGTTTATTTATTTATATTTTCTTTGGTCTTAGACAACTTTGCTCAAACCATTGTGAAGTTTCATGTACTTCATCAATTGTAACCTACCTACATGACACTATACAAAGTACTGACAACTGTAATCAGCATCATTTGTTGTAACATTTGTAAGGTTTGCTGTCACTTCTATTGAGGTTGCTTCTTTATGATGCTTATTAACTGCATCACAGCCATCCTTCATGCAATGCGTAGCAATGTTATCTGGAGCTACATTCGTGCACAGTTTCTTCGTCAGCAGACTCCAACACACATCGTACTGCAAACAATTGAACACGACGTGCTTTTCATCTTCAATTACTTTTGTACAAGGTGAGCAATAGGAGTTCCCTAATTTGTGGAGATAGACTCTTAAAGAACTGCTAGCTTTTAAGGATTTCAATGAAATATAAATTTAGTTTCCCATAAAGCCTGTTGATCCACGATCTGCTGCAATCGCCCCTAGTGTCTATCTGCTATATTGGGTAGGACTTGTAAAAAAACAAAAAGAAAGGTCTTGTAGCCATAAATGAAGCCCAGGAAGCCCGAAACGATATTTTGAATTTAGGACAACATGCAAAACTAACTTATATTTTGAGACTGCTATTTGGTCGTACAAACCAAGGACCAAACACGGTTCAGTCTGGATTTTCAATGGTTTGTGATTAAATACTAAAAAGTGGGCCAAAGTTTTATAACTTTTCAAAAAGTGTTAATTTTAGTTCAATTTCAAAAAGTAAGTAGATTGCCTCTAGACTTCAATTCAATCTATGCTTAGGCTTTTCTACGAGTACGTACGAAACCCAAACCCATTCGACTATTTTGGTTAAGCCCTTGTAGTTTGCACTAGTCATTAATTTTGGTTAGGGCGTTTTATATTAGTCCAATTATACCGGATTCTTATTTGCCCCTTACTATTATGACTAAAGACCCAACCGTAATGGACTTCATTGGGATTAACCTAATGTCAAAACTGAACGAAGAGCCTACTCAATTTCTATCAACGACCATGTTTACACAGGACTGACGGACTGATTTTTTTTTGACGTTTACAGGCAATGGAGGAAGCGGAGAGGTGACATATTATGGTAATCTGGATTTTAAGAAATTTTCTGAATTTTTTTGTACGTTTGGAAATGTCAATCGGTGTCATCGAGTGACATTTCCAAACGTGAAAAAAGTATAAAAAAATTAAGAATTTTGTAAAGCACACAAAAGAGCAACGAAAGCAAAACCTAATTTAATTACTGTGAAAATCATTAGTTTTGTTGTGAAAAGAATTTCATGTAGAAAATAAAACCAGTTTAGTTGGCTCTTAAAACTAATATGTCAAAAAGGTCTGTTCAGACAGGACTATTAATCTGAACACGGAAACGTCAAAAAATAATCTAGTCCGTCAGTCCTGTGTGAACATGGTCTTTGATAGAAATTGAGTAGGCTTTTCGCTCAGTTTTGACATTAGGTTAATCCCACTGAAGTCCAAAAGAAATGATTATGCTGGTAACCATGGAGCATCTGGTTGCCTCTGAATACAGTCCTGATGAATTGATGAAATGTATTGCACTTGTCCAAAAATTTACAGAAGGTACCTTCTTTCTTTGACAGATCACTGACATTACACTTTTCATGGTGCATGGTGCATATAACCGCTTCCAGCGTTGAAGATCCTTATTTCATGCGGCCAGAAGTGTCGACACATTATATAAATTCTTATTTATGAACATACGAGCACATACTTTTTATGAGAAAGCTTTAATATAAAAAAAAATAGTCCTTCGGATACAAGGTTCTTTCTTTTAAGTAACATCCAGACTACATTAAATGTACAAGACACTATATTGATAATATTCAACAAATTTCATCATCGCACGAGAATATCAGCAAAAGATTATCTGTAAAGTAAATTGAATGAAAATATTATCTCATAGTGATAATCTCTTCAGGGAATTTAAATCAGCTTTTAAACTTCCATGAGATTTTTTCTCCGCAAAATGTTTTTTTTTTTTTTTTCAACGTATCATACAATTTTAATTACCCTATACAACTCAAGATTAAAATATAAAGCCTCACTTGTTGCCACTCTATATTCGAAATAAATTCTGAATGTGGGACTATTAACCACAACACTGGATGGACAACTTAAATTTACTTATTTCCCCCAAAACACACAAAAAAAAAACATTTACAACCACAATTTGCAAGTACCTTTCAGAGAACATCAGGATCAGGACAACCATTCCGTTACACATATGCAAACGTGTTCCACTGTGTTAACATTAAATTACAAAGCTAAAACTTTTTAATGTAATTTAACGTAAACTTAAGTTTCACTTCCAACTCCAGCCCGTACAAATAATGACTACGTATGTACACACACGTATCCGAATGATTTTTGTGTTTTAATGAAAATGTCATTTAAATTAATCTGTTAACCAAAGTATGTGGGTACAACATTGTGGTTTATACAACATTCAAATTTACAAATTAAAATATAAAAAAATTAAACTTTGCAGTGTATGGAAAGTTTTGTGGCAGCGTAACCATGTAAAAGCGGTAGGTAAACCTTTGTGAAGTTTGTAATTTGTATCCAACCAAAGTTTTGACAGGTATTGATGTAATACTAACATTCTTCTGCTGTACCTGTCACGAAATGGACGAACATTTCAAATGCTATAAAAAATGACAGTTGACGTGTGTGGTACAATTAAAATTCCGTGCGTGGTAAATGATTCATTTGCAGTTTAAGGATAGTAATTAACATTTTAAATTCGCCAGCAGATACTAATTAGTTTGCGTTTCGTGTGCAGATTTTACTCGATTAATTGTTACAAAATTAATTGCCAACAGCGAATGTATAAAATTACTCGACTTGTGCTAATTGGAAATAGCACTTGCATTTATATTTATAGCCAGTGTTAAATTAGTTTTAAATTAATTAATGTATAGCAAAAGAATAATTAAATTTTCAAGCGTAGTTGGTGGTATTTAAAGTACTTCTGAGAGACTGAAAGAAGATTTTACCAAGTTCCAAGAATGTGGTAGAATAGTCTGTAAACTTAAGCCAGACAAGTTCCAGGAATAACTAAGAAGGATTATCCTTTCTTTCAAAGGATCAAAGAAAAACCTTAGAGCTGCAACAACCATTTGTTTGAAAGTACAGTACAGGGATGCCTTTTAAATAAATCACAGGATTTGTGACTTTAACTTTGCAGTATTTAATATTTTAATTATGGTTAATGGATACCAATCAAAATAAAGTATACTCAATGGACGGATAGAATTTATGATAGCTTAGTCTGTAGGAAGAGTAATAGAAGTAGATATGTATGCACATAGGAATAAATCTTTAAGCCTTTACTGTTGTTGAATTCAAACTGCATAGAGGAATAAACCCCATTGCAGTTTCAAAAATACTATTTGATTAGTCCAGGACTGTAAGAAGAAACTAGTGAAGCCTAAAGAGGCTGGTCTGATTTAGTTGGTAAAAAACTTCAGATTATAGATTCTTCTTTTTGTAGGTTAGATGAACAAGCTGTGGCAGATAAAACGAGAATTCAGAAAAAGCTATGAAACGAATTACAAGAGTAATTTCAACCGGCAGCTTCGAAAGTTTCCCTTCCAAACACAGATTTGAACCAGCCTTATTTAGTTGTACTGATGTAAATATTCAATAATGTAATGTCCAGGAGCACCATCTTGAAGAAGTTTAACGTTGAACAGTTGGAATTCCATACATGCTACTGCAGAGAGATGTACTGATTCTTAGATAAGAGTGCTTGTAACAATGTACCACTGCTGGAAATCACTTAGCTCTTTGGTGCCATATTGAATACCATATCTTACTGCAACCTAAAGAAAATAGAATGAAGCTTCCTTCCACTGTTATAGCTTTAATAGTATTCGGTAAATGGCGATAAAAGCATTACAGTCTAATGGCAGGCTTTATTAAAACCCTTATAATGCTAAGCGCCGTGAGTCAGTGGTTAGTGCGTCGGACTACGGAGCAAGGGATTCAAAGTTCCCAGGCAACACAAAAAACTTCTTTCACGGTCTGACCTCTCGCGATGGTCTAACAAACATCCGAGAGTATACCTGTCATGAAAAAGGTTCTCTAAAAAATAAAACATTGCTTTTCCTTTTCCGACACGGCATTAAATATATAATATATAACACGCACAACACGAACAGTCGTAAGAAATTAGGTCCTGGGCCCCTTACGGACGTATTGCGTGAAATATTTGTATTTGTACAATGTCAAGACACAGCGAAGGCTAGAAAAATGCTAATTTTCATCTTCCTAAAAAGAGTCTAGATGAACACTTCTTCACAACTACGGACGATAGACTATCTACATCCACTTTGCTATCAATGAAACATGCCTTTTCTATTAAGACTTTTCTTTTATTTAACTTAGTGGTTAGAGTACGATAATTAGTCTATTTTCATCAGTTCAGACGAAACTTGATTATAAAAGGCCTTGATTTCGGGGACAGTCCCCGAAAGCAGTCTATCATTCCCATTTTGTCTTAAATCGTATCTCGAGGGGAAGTTCCAACCAACAGTTATGGTGGTTGACAGGGACGGAAGAGATATCACCACATCTTGCTACATTTGTATTGATTTTTTTTAAAAGGCCTAGGGTTCTGCAGTTGAACTTGCGGGAAAAGAACAGCATATTCTGCATATTCTAAGCTTAACAAGGACCCAAGTTAACTAAGCAACTGACTTCCTTATCAAGGTGATCTGTGTGTTTGTTTTTTTTTGTTAGATCTTGAATGGCTTGTTAAAGGAAAGTATCGATTGAGCCCGTTGCTCTCGAAGATATATTGTTACTATTAAAAGTTCTAATTTGAATTTGTATCCTATTGGCAACCCACAAAACACTACTCTTAAATTCTTACAAGTTATATAATTTATGCTATGAATTACAATGTGTACATACATAACTCAACTCTATGAAATCTTATCCTAATATAAAGTGTGAGCCACCTGTTGGCTTTTTTTTTTAATCATATGTTATTTTGACACTGACAGTTCTTATGCGCTCAAAAAATTGACAGAAACTCAGTATTATATTTTTACAGTACGAAATAGATCGATTTACGCTTGAACAACGTGGGGAAATATTGCAAAGTTACTTCCAAAGTGGATGCTGAGTTGCCGAAACAGTGTGAATTTTGTAAAAAAACAATTGGTCGAATAATGCACCAACTGCAGCTGGTGTACACAAGTTTGTGATGAAAGTTCTTGAGAATGGTTTGCCGATTGATAACCGAACATATTTCCGTGTTCGTCCTATGCGCTCAACGGAGGATATTGCAGTTTTTGCCGAAAGTGTGCGCCTAGGCCTAAGAACCTCAACGCACCAAAGATCTCAACAACTGAACGTCAGTCGCACTAGCCTGAGGGGAATTTTTTAACTGAGGATTTAGACTTGGACAAACGACGCATGTTGTGAAACTTCAAACGTCCCATAAGAGCGCTCAATAATAACTCAGATCTTCCCTTTCAACGTTACCTGACATTCGTTACATTCTACATACTTTTCGAATGTAATTTTCATAAAAAAGTGAAAACATTTTGTAAGAACTAGAAAGATGGACCATAGCTAAAAATATATCCAATGATTAGTTTAAGTATTACGGAGTGAGCTACAAAGTATAGTTCACAATACTCGTATTAGATTTCAAAATTTCACTCGAACGGTCATTTCTTCTAGAAGAACATACGATGTATGAATGTGAAGTACTACAAAAGTCCAACATTATCACTGGCGAGCTGTGTCTCCAAAACTATAGACATTATAATATCATATGTACTTTAGGATGCAAAAAAATCAAATCATTTAGTACCATGATCTTCCACTGTATTCAAAACCAACCATTTCTTTTGCTCAAATGATTTTAAAAAAATAACATATACTCTGAAAATGTTTATGTCACCATCTGACACTTGCTCTGTTGGTAAAATGCTCATTACGCATACTTCGAAAAAAGTATCCGAATCCATTTAAAATACTAGGTAGTAGACTTGACCTACTAGAAAAAGTAAATTGGTATTTTTTATACGTCGTCCTATTTGAAATTGGTAAAAAAATGTGTTACAGTGAAATCTGATACAATTGAATACAATACTATTTTATGCTTCTTTTAAAATCACACTATATCCAAAGCACAGTCAAAAAATAGTTAATCAATTCATCCCCTAAAATACACGCAACCAAAGAGATCTTTTCCAAAAATTAAACTACCTGCCTTCATTCATAGGACTTGTGCTAATAAATTCTCATAAAGCAATCCTTAGAACTTACCCAACAATGCCTGCGTGCGAACAAATTATAATCCAGTTGTGTTCTTACAGCTAACAATCCGAATGTATATGTATCTCCAGAAATCTCTTTGTTGGTTGCGTGTTCTTTGGTCCTTTTTGTCCTCACTATCCAATTTACACACACGACAAACAAAAAAAAAACAACACTGTGATCCTGCAGAAATGCAAAACTACAACGCAAAACTAAACCGATATGCAAGTATCTATAGTATTAATCTCCTTCGGAATTTCACTCCGTTTTTTTATTTTTTTTTTATTTTGCTACCTCACCTACACTATTTATTTTCATTGCTGACGCAGACATTACACGTTAGACGTTCAAACTAATGAATTAAATAGTAATTAACTACCACAAACAAACACACAAACACATCGATGCCGAGTTCTCACTTATTTTTATATCTTCAATTATAATGCGAGAAATATTATAATCGCGTGCTTTGTTAATATATTTTCTTATATTTTTCTTCTTTAATATACTTTCCCGAAAGGACGTGGAAATAACACGAGACGAAAAGTGGAAACCACACTAACGAAACATCCGAATTTCCACTTAGAGAAAACCGAAAACAAAAAAACATTTAAATGGAGCACGATAGCGCACAAAAGGACATACGACGAACAGAGAAAAACACCAAGAAGGAAGAAACGGAGAAACGAGGAAACGATATGAACGAATACGGACGACGAACACGAACAACGTGAAATTAGGTCAACGTCGATGGGAAGAGCATCGTATTCGCATACGATAAACGCTGGACGAAGGAGCACCTAACAAAAACACTTTTTGGAGTATGAAAGGATTCAGTTCGTCCTTTCTACGACTAATATTGCTGATTTCTTTTTTTTACCTTCCACCTCCTATGTCCGTTCAAAAAAGAAAAAAAAAAATAGAAAAAACGAAGACTGAGTAGGGGCACTGTTGAATTGCACACGATTATCCTTTCTTCCGTTACCCCTCCTGACGTTAAAAGTGTATAAACAGGGACGGGTAGTAGTAGGATTTCCTGCTGCACAACCCCCGGGGTCTTGCTCTATTTTATGGATTATTAATATTCAACAAGCGAAATAAAGGCAACGAGATATTTATCATCGCCACACAAAACACTGTCGTATCTAACACAGGTAGGGTGAATGTAACAAAGGTGGATCCTTCCACTGGATAAACGAATTAACAAACACACACAGCGGCACACACGATGAGATAAAACTCTAATGGATTGTATCTTGACTTTTATCCGAGACAGAGAGCGTATTATTTTCGAGTATCCTTCGTTCGTAGCCTAATATGATTTATATACGGTAACAGACTGCTATCGTAAAAGCAGCTTGTGATTAAAATTAATATCCTTGAAACGTGATGAGTAAACAGTTAACTTCGTGCATTTGAATTAATTATTCACTATTTGGTGGGGGAAGCAGTCCGCCCCCTCTAACACTATGAAACTACACTTCTTCTAGATACTACTACTACTACAACAATATTGCATATTGAAATAAAAATACTTTCTTATTTATTTATTATTATTTTTTTTTTTTTAACGATTGAAATCCGAAAACGACGACACAATGGAGCGAAATTGATTACGCACGCACATACACAACACCAAGAAGGATACAAAATTGCAGCAAAAAAAAAAACAAGAATACAAAACGAAAGAAAGGACCTTCTACTATGTGTCCTCACGGGAGAAAATGTAAGAAACGTTTTGAATTATTAATTGAGTTGTAAATTTTTCTACTTCTTTTTTTTTTTTTTTGTTATTTACTTAAATATAAGACTAAAGGTAAAGTATTGCTTTTCAGGTTAATTATTTGATTAAGTACACTATGTAGAGTTAGAATTATTGTGGTTGTATCCGTTAAAGTTTTTTTTTTTTTTCGTAAGAGTTATTTAATCCTTGGGGAGTTTGTTGTTTTTGGAATTTAAAATTCCTTTGTTAACAGAGAGAGACAGATAGAGTCGTACGAGATGTGCGAATTTGTTGTTCTCACGAATAACACCTCACGAAGACTGAAGAAATTTCTAAAAATTCTTTTGGTGAAAGTACTGAACTTTCGTTCAGTTATTGGAAAAATTCGTTCGTTTTTCTCTGTTTTGGCTTTTGTGTTGGAGCTTTAACGGGGTGATTTAACGAAGGTCCTGTTCGAAGGGGTATAACTTGTTGTGCTAGAAGCTTTCTGGGGCGCTTTCGACGATAAGACTGGCTTTATGGACATAGTGTACTCTAAGGACTAAATTGTATATTGAATTTCCATTTGAAATTGACACAATTTAAAGAAATGAATGAATCTTTCTTAGAAAAAAAAAATGTTACGTATACGCCTCCGAACTTATTTATTTATTTTTTTTTATGTATTTTTGGGGTGCAAAGAAGGGAATCCTACTACTAGTAAACTATCTCCCTCTAGTGTTACACCCTACCAATTCTCCTAGAATGAAATCGAATGAAAAGAACAGTAGCACAAAAGAATAGAAAAGAACTAAACACTTTCCACTCTCTCCCAAATGATACAAGTAAAGTCATCTGTGGGGATTTAAACGGCCATGAAGGAACATCAAGCCAGCATTATGAAAGATGCTATCACCATACCAAATAACTTTAAATATCTAGTCTCATATATGTATATCTAAGGAAGGAAAAATAAACTACGACGTCACTCATCGCACAAACTCAGACCGGCTCAAATGGGATGAGATCCCCTTCTACTTGTGCGCGCCACCTAAGGCGAGTTCTACTGCATTGTGCCTTGTTACTTTGCGGGCCGCAGCACTGGTATCCATTCGCTCTACGTGTCCTAGACATCTCAAACGACTAATGCGCAAATTTTTGACTAGGTCGATGGCGCTGTATAGCTCAAATTCCTACAACAAAATCGGGACTGAAAATTTTACGAAGAATCTTTCTCTGGAAGCGACCGAGGATATCTTCATCCGCTTTAGATAGAGTCCAAGCTTCAGCACCACAAAGCAGGACTGAAATGATCAAGGTCTTATAGGGATAGGGCTCTACTAGTCAATTCCCTTCCCAGCCCAAAGAAACAGCGATTGGCAAGACTTACATATTTTTCATTTAATTTCTGCTGAGATTTTGTTGTCAGAGTTTATAACAGAGCCTTATTACCTCAAAATAATAGCGGTTGATTGTGACGTTCTGTCCAATTCGCCGATCTTATATGTTGTTGTTGCAGTACATATGTACATGGTTTTGCCCTCATTTATCGCTAGACGCTAGACGCATTTTGGCAATAATTTCAATACAAGCGAACGCACCAGTGGCAGTCCGCTGTGTTCTGCCAATATTGTTAAAATCGTCAGTGTACGTTTGTAGTTGTGAGTTTCGCACAAGTATGATATTAAAGAAGACACATGACAGCGCCTTACCTTGTCTGAATCCGTTTTTGACTTCAAAAGGCTCAGTGAAGTCATTACCTTAAACAGCGAACGTTCTGCATCGTCATTCTGCACAAAATGGTGAGTTTGGCAGGGATTCTAAAACTAGACATGACTCTGTATAGGTTATCTCTGTAGATGCTATCATATACAGCTTTAAAATCGATAAAATAGTGGTGGGTATCGATTTGGATTTCTTGAATTTTTTTCAGAATCTATCGAAGTGTGAATATTTGATCGACTGTGGACTTTTCTGGTCTGAAACCACACTCATAGGGGCCAATCAGGTCAACAGATGATCACACAGTATGGCAGATAGGCGCGATGTTGAAGAGACTGATGACTCTGCCGTTGGCGCATTTGAGGGGTCTCCTTTCTTGTGGATTGGGCAAACGATCCTGACATTCCATTCATACACTCGTCTGACCAAATCTTAGAAATCAGTTGGTGTATGCTCTTTTTTTTGGCTATCGTCATCTAGATTGAATGGTCCATTCGGCCTGACAGCGGGATGTTGATCTTCGTCGCCGTTATATAGTCTGCCGAAGAAGTTTTTCCATATTCTCAGCACCGACTGTGACTCTACTACGAGGTAGCCTTCTTCATCTCTATGGGTCTTGTTACCTTGACACGATCTTCTTATCTTTTGGTACATTGTTCCAAAATATAATAATAATCTCTCATATAAGAATAATCTCTCAATATTTTCGATCGCGCGCTTTTCGTGCTCTTTTCTTTTCTTTTTTGAGAATCCAGTGTTCTTCCCGTTTCCTTGGCTCGTAGAGCCCACGAGCAATTCTTCTTTGCAGAGCCGCTTTGTATGCTTCTTGTTTAGGTGCATTTGCTCGTCAAACCATGCATTTCTTGGTGGTGGATAGGTGAAACTAAGCGCATCAGTTACAGTACTTCTGATGGTATATGGGCTATGTTAACACTGGTCTTCGGTACTTGATGTTGGCGGCATAGGAGTCGTTGAGAGATTTCGGGGTACGCGTTCGGCAAAGATTCTGGGTATTTTGCGATAGCAGCTTTTCGACTTCATATCTTCTCACAGTATTTCTTCTCTGTTGTGGCGTTTAGGACATCCATATTCGTACCTCGGCTGCAACAAGGCAGTGATCCGAGTCGATGTTGGCTGCTCGGAAGATTCGGACATACAGAATACTGGAAGCATGCCTTTAGTTTGGTTGATCGCCTTATGATAAGGAGACTGTCATGTCCCCTTGCGAATATTAAAATGTCCATTTCCTTGCGCTGTTGTTTTGTTTTTCACTGCTAGCTACACGAATTCAATTTCAACCCTATTCGATGCCTGTAATACAATCATTATGATAACGCATGACGCATAAAAATAATTTAGGTCTATTCCCTATTTTCTGCATCAGAATTCGTAAATTGTCAAATTTCGAAAAGTGGAAGCAAAAATCTCTCAGTTTCAGAACGAAGCGTATGAAAAAGTTGAAGAACGCGTTCAACAGCAAAAATTGTTTACGAATTAAACGTCAAAAGCATACACACCAATTCACTGAATTGCAGACACTTTTTTAGAATCAATACACAGTTTTTCTCTGCTTAGCGTTGTGATAAGTGAAATTTTGAAATTGGATGGAAAAGAAAATTTAAAAAATATACTTCTAGTACATTTTTCATTTTCTCATATTTCTTCATCGACAAATGTACACCCCCAGTTAGAGATAACCTCAATTTTCGGCGATTTGACATTTCTCTAGCAACTATTTGTCTGATAAAAATTTGCCTTCATTTGTGTAATCAGTGAGTTAAAATATTTTCGAAAATATTCAATTATAACTTAATACGGACATGCCCATTTACGATGCATACGATTCCCCAACAAAGCCTGATAATAATTGTCGTTCATGCACTGATTTCAAGACATGGTCACGGAAACAAATTGGGTTAACAAAAAATCCATCGAAGGTAAAGAACTATCATCTAAATAATTGTCCCATTCTAATGAAGTATACATTTTCCCCCAAGGGCATTGCTAGTGGACCAAAAGAGCCTTCTCATGAAACTGATGCTCCGATAAGAACTGATTGTCCTCTTGACAAGGATAGTTTAGGTCAACATGCTTGGGGTTTATTTCATACAATTGCTGCTGTTTACCCTGCTCAGCCGTCAGAGCAAGAAAAAAGGGATGTAAAGCTGTTCTTCGAAACAGCAGCACGACTATATCCTTGTGTCAGTTGTTCGAGGGATTTCCAAGGAGAGTAAGTACGCTATAGCTTCTACAACTTTCTCTAATCCAGTTTTCCTTTCAGTTTGAGAAAGAATCCAGTGAATACTTCTTCGCAAGCTGCACTTTCTAAGTGGCTATGTGATATTCACAACTTGGTGAACGCAAGGTTGGGTAAACCTATTTTTGATTGCACCAAAGTAAACGAAAGATGGCGAGATGGTTGGAAGGATGGATCTTGCGATTAAAAGGAGCACGGTGCGATTTCCTCGGGTTTGGGGCTAGTTAGTTTGTTTTAGATGGTTGTTTTGTATGAAATATATGTACATAAGTTTTAAAATCGTCTTGGTATATTGGCAGTAGGAATGATTGCAGCATAAAATTCACGTGTACGATGGTACATAGGTATTTACTCAGATGGTGCTACGGTTCGAGTTAAGCTTGTGCCTTAACTTGACTAATTGCTTTCAGTTCCGCACTTCAAGTCGATTGAGGTCCCTTTCTTCTTCAGCGTGCACCCTAAGGCAATGTCTCTCTACTAAGTCGTTTCTCTAGTTACGACAGATCCAATTTGTAATGCCTGTTCAATGCATTGCTTTGAACATCAGCCGAATACCTAGCAGTTGAACACTTTAACATAAAGCGAATGCTTGGTCGATCACGGAGACTCAATCATGTTGTTTGTGTGTAGCATTTATAACTTTGTCCATCAGTTGACACATTCATAAAACAGTGTAATAGCCTCCAAATTGATGGGTTTTCTCGGTTCATTTGTCCTACAGAAAAATATACCACAATAATAAACAGCTGTAAAATCGGGACAGAGTAGAGAACTAGACATGAGATCGTCTTGTCAAATTCGAAACAGTTTCAATGTGTGGTAGTGTGCAGGTGGCTGTAAAAATCAAATAGAACAGCCACACATAAGCAGAGCATGGGAGACAGGTGTGTCCGTGTACTTTTCGGAAGGAAAAATGGAAAACGTCAAACCTCAGAAATCCGTAGCCGTTTCGCTCACATTTAACAAAATTAGCGATACGCTATTTGTACGAAACTTTGAGAAACAGCCCTTTTATGTTTCTCTTTTCCTCTTTTGCTAGAGCATTATTGTACGAAATGTACACACGCAATTAAAAATCGATACCCAACACCTTTTTTTATCAATTTTAAGGTCATCTGTGACAGCATTTATACAGAGCCGTATTCAGCTTTTAAATTAGGATGATCAAGGTCTTATACAGAGTCTCCTTAGTTGTTCGGGATAGGGCTCTACTACTCAACCGCCTTCTAAGCCCAAAGAAACAGCGATTGGCAAGAGTTATTCCTCGTTTAATTTCTGATAAGATGTTATTGCCAGAATTAATAGCAGAGCCGAGGTAGACAAAGTCCCTTATTAACTCAAATTTATAGCTGTCGACTGTGACGTTCTGTCCAATTCGTCGATGTTGTGTGTCTCTTCTTGTTGACAACATATATTTGGTTTTGCCTTTGTTTACCCCTAAACCCATTTTGGCAGCCTCCGTTGCAATACTAGCGAACGCACCAGTGACAGCCCGCTGTGTTCTGCCAATAATGTCAATATCATCGGTATACGCTAGTAGTTGCACAGACTTTAGAAAGATTGTGCCTCCGGTGTTGGCTTCGGAGTTTCGCACAATTCTTTCAAATATGATGTTGAAAAAATCACATGACAGCGCGTCACCTTGTCTAAATCCTGTTTTGAGATCAAAGGTCTGGGTTTTCCATCGTCATCCTGCACAAGAGAAGGAGCTTGGCAGGGGTGCCAAAACTAGACATGGCTCTGTATAACTCGTCCCCATTAATGCTGTCATATGCGCCTTGAAATCGATAAAAAGATGGTACATATCGATTTGGACTTCTTGGGTTTTTCAAGGATCTGTCGAAATTTGATCGAATGTGGACTTGCCTGGCCTGAAACCACACTGATAAGGACCGATCAAGGTGTTGACGAAGGATTTTAGGCGTTCACAGATTATAGCAAATACGATCTTGTACGCGATATTAAGGAGACTAATTCCTCTGCAATCGGGCAAAGGATGCTGAGATTCCATTCATAAGGCACTCTCGTCCGACCAAATTTTAGAGATAAGTTGGTATATGCTCTCTAAAAAGTCATCTCCAGCTGCTTTGAACAACTCGGCCTTTAAGCCATCAGGTCCAGCAACTTTGTTGGATTTCAGCTTCGTTTTGATTAGGTAGACGGAAATTTTGGCTATCATCGTCTATGTTGGTTCATTCTATATAATAATGGTTCATTCTGCCTGACAGCGGGATGTTGGTCTTCGTAGCCGTTACACATTTCCATCATCTAGTAACCTACTACAAATCTCTGTGATCGAAAGCTTTAAAATCTTAAAATTAACTCCACCTCTGACCAGTTTTATTTAATTAGACTCCAACTTATAGACTGTAGGCCCTACGCACAGTAAGTTCTTACACACCTACTTTGGTTGTTTGCTGCTGCTGTCGTGAAACTCACCGTAACATATTTCAGACTCAATTTACTCCCAAATTGTTGGACGTGACACATACTTACCGACCTGAGGAAATTCTCTACCTGATTGGTCCTCAGCCAAATACTCTGCCAGATGTGCTGGAACAAAAGAGACCGTCGTACATTAGAGAAATGAAAAACATCTCATACGTCACTATTTCTTTAGAAAGTACTTCACTTTATTATCAAGTAGTTGCCACACAATGGCTGATAATACATAAATTTTGTAATGATCTTTGTTTTTGGATAAAGCAAATTTCTAATCTGGGAAATATTTAGATCCTGCCAGGGAATGTGCCAGCCTCACGTTGATCATTCCATTTTTCAACCCATGCATTGGGGCACATCGAAGTGAAGACCTTCTTGAAGTAATTGCATGGCTCGTACTTAGCTCCACGAATCCGCTGACAGCGGTGATAGTCAATGTAGCTCTGGTAGCAATACCGTGTTTGGTTGGTATTTGGGAATCGTGGATCGAAAGGAGCAGTCTCCACTTTAACCTCGTCCTTTGACATCGTTCTCGATTATTTTTCTAAGAGAGACACTAATTATAAGCAAAGAACAGAGATAGGTGGAAAGAGGAACAACTTAAGAACTAAATGAGAGTGTAAAGGAATAATTGTTTTTGCAATATTTCATATGCATATGTAGAGGCGACCGTAACTTAAAATTAAATGTTCTTAGTGCTGTGAAGCTTAATATTGTTTAATAAGAAATGGAACTGATTTAGATTTTGTTTTTTTAGCGAAAGAAAAACTTAACATAAGGTTGAAATAATCTATCGGACAAGCGGACGCGTCTTGCTGTCTGACTCGCAGGCGGTGCTTTTGTACTTTTTCACCTCCCGCAAGTAGATAGACCAAAAGTCTTTCACATCACCGGTGTCTGTGTCATTTTGTGCCTTGGGCTTGGCTACTACTCCAGTTTTGAGTATCTTTCCGCCTCGTCGCCGACCGAAAATGGGAAGCTGTGGTGGAGGCGGCTGTTGTGGCTGTACAATGGGCATTGTTGGTGCTACGGGCGCCGTCGGGACGGCATGGATTTGCATACTCTCCCCTACTTGCTGCTGTACAAATGTTTGTTGCTGCTGCATTTTCTTGAATATTTCTAGGAATGAACCGTCATTTGCGAAGACCGGGTGCGATGGTTCCGGTTTAGGGTATGGGTATACCTTGCCTTCTCTCGCCAACGCTATGCGGAGTTTCTCCTCGATTTCCTTGTGAATCTTCTCTTTATCAATGGGCTCGTCGGGTTCTAGGTTGGAGTACACTCCAACTTGATCAGCTTTTGCTATTTTCCAAGATGGCGTCGACTGCGACGTTGATGGCTTTGAAGTGCTTGAAGATGATGAGCGGGTCGTTTCCTCATGTACTGACGACAGCCGGTTACTGGATTTGAGTGAATCCTTGTAGGACTCTGTGGATAATACGATCACATTTGCTTGCTTGGAGCTACCCCGTCTTTCCTCTCGACGACTGCTCTGGCTTCGACTGGCTCTTTCCTCCTTGGAGCGAGAATTCGACCTATTACTGCGCCGATGTGAGCGCGAGTCTGATCGACTGCGCGACCTGTGCGTACTCTTCTGAGTTTTTGAGTACGACCGTGACCGACTCCTGTGACTATTGCGGCGACGTCTCTCGCTTCGTACCTTTGACTTCGACCGACTTCGGTCGTGTCGTTGCCTCTTGCTCGAGTGATAGCGACTCTGCTCCCGACTGCGACTCCTCGAATGGGACCGCTGCCTGTACTTACGATCTGGAGTGCGGCTGCTGCGACCACGACCGCGGCTGCGCGATCGACTGGCACGATAATCACGAGCGGTGCGATGGTGAGATCTACTGCTGGTCTTGTGGTCCTCCTCGCGCGATATAATCGGCGGCGATGGTGGCGTTGGTGGTGACATTCTGTCTTTCTACCACGACACTCAACCCCAACAATCTGCAAAGTCAGATCTTATCTTTTGAGTACATTTTCATTCAAACAAGGACTTTGCTATGAAAGTCTTCAAATTAATTACAACAATTATGCTCTTCTCGAAATCTACACGTATTTTTTCGACGACTGTTATATATTTCCTTTGCCCAGCGACCGATAGCTCCATCGTTGGACCACAAAGGAGATATATAATCGCAGCCGTGTGTCACTTTTTTTTTGAAAATATTTTGCTTGTAAAGAGATAAAAAATAGAAAAATTGAACATTACTTGTAGACAGACGCCCTTGTGTGTAGTTTATTCCGGGTTTATTGGAAATTCCTCGAGCGTTTTATTGGATCCTATTTTTTGTTAGAAGCGCGCTGGCTTTGAGGATACTCCCCTACAAAAATATAACTTGAACGCATGAGATTTTTGTGCAGAAAAATACGAAATTTGTAATTTTTGTAAATACTTAAGTAAATACACTGAAAAGAAGAAAAAGTTGGCTAAATAGGTACCGGGAAAACGGATAAAATGTAAAAGAAAATTAAGTTTTTTTTCTTCACTTCACGTTTGGTTATGTAATTTTTTTTGCAAGGAAATTTTTTTTTTTCGGATGTCATGTGTGGTTTGTAATGAAGAGAATTTTCGTTTCTATTTTTCGATCAAAAATCAATTCCATTTCTTAATAATTAAATAAACAAAATAAATACTTAAAACTAAAGAATGCGATGGATGTATTTGAATGATGAAGTACCTTGTATTTTTTGGTGTTGAAAAATCACGAAATTACTGAGAGCAAGATAGGCAAAACTTCGTCGGATCAATATGGCGACTTTTCTTTCACACCGACTTATACAACAAAGGGTATAGATGGGCGATTGTGAATTCAGCTAGTTATATTATCGCTGAGATGTGAAATTCTGACAAGTGACAGGGTTGTTATTTGGAATTATGTAGTTTGCGCTGAACGGACTCAGAATTATATAAAAGTAATACCTATCTAATAAAGTAATTTTTCGAGGGTTTCACCCAAGAATTCATTCCTTTTGGAATTCAAAGGAACTTACGAAAATCGTTTTGTGTAATTTTGTGTTTGCTGATGAACTGAAGGTGACGTTGAAGAAGATAACTTCACCGCACTTAACAATTTTATCATATTTTTTGTTATTATTTTATCAATTATTGTTTATATTCCGCTAATTTCTCTGCATTGCGAGTGTACTTCGATTGGCAAGTGTTAATCTTCGTTTGAGCATGAGGTAAACAAAATCCTTAACTACCTCAAATTATATCTGTCGAGGGTGACGTTCGGTCCGAGGCACCGGTAATGTGTGTCCTTTTTTGTTGACAACATATACTCTGTTTTGCCCTTATTAAACGTTAAACCCACATCAGCCGCTTCCGTCTCTATCCTCACAAAAGCATCACTGACATCACGCTTTGTTCTTCCGATTATGTCAATATCATCGGCATATGCGGGCAGTTGCATAGAATTTTTAAAGATTGTGCCTCTGATGTTGGCGTGTGAGTCCTGCACAATTCTTTCAAGAAATGTGGAAGAAATCGCATGAATCGCGACGCCTTGACGGACTTCTTTGTTGTCTCGGTGAGGTATTTCCTGATCTGTATGAAGCAGCGTGTATTCTCCATCGTCATCCTGCACAGCCGGACGAGTTTGGCAGGGATGCCAAAACTAGACCTAGTTCTATACAGCTCTTCTCTATAGATGCTGCCATGGGCGGCCTTGAAATCGATAAAAGTTGGTGAGTATCGATTTAAAATTAATGGGATCGATGGTGAACTTTCCTGGCCTAAAACCACACTGATATGGATCAGTCAAATTGCTGACAAAAGGTTTTAAGAGTTCACAAAGAATAGCAGATAGATAAGATAAGACGACGTTGAGGAGACTTATTCCTCTATGGTTGGCGCAGTTTAGAGGGTTTCCTTTTTTGAGGATCGTGCAAACAATGCTGAGGTTCCATTCATCGGGCATACTTTCGTCCGACCATATTTTGCAGCAGCTTTATTGGATTTCAGCGATATCTTGCTATCTTAACTTCATCCACGTCGGGTGGTAATTTTGTTCATCATCGTCCACATTGAATGGTTCATTCTGCCTGACAGCGGAATTTTGCTCATCGTCACCGATATACAGTCTGCAGAAGTGATCTTTCCATATCCTCAACAATGACTGCGAATGCGAATCTACCACTACGTTTCCTTGTTCGTCCCTGTAGGCTTCACTTGTTCTTTTTACCTTTTGGAAAAATTCCGGATCTCATTCCTGCAATAGCATCTCTCTATTTCTTCAATCACGCGCTTCTCATGCTCCTTCTTTTCTCTTCTGAGAAGCCGGTGTTCATCCCTTCTCTTCTGCTCATAGAGCTCCTAAGCAGCTCTGGTCCATCTATGCAGCGCCATGACATCTGTCTTTCTGCATTTGCTTCCCGACATTCTGCGTCGAACCAGGGATTTCGCTTTGGTAGTCGAGAAAAACACAGCGCATCAGATGCGGCATCCCTAATGGCTTTTTGGTAGGCATAAGACCCCTTGAGAGATTATTGAGAGATTAAGGAGAATTCGAACGGAAAAGGTTTTGGCGATTGTAACTTTCCGAAGTCAAACTTTCTCACAGTGTTTCCTTATCTTCGCGATGTTCTGGATATCCGCTTCCATATCTTTATATTGGCTTCTAAGTGTTTAATTGACACTGGATCACAGGACCAATTTCTATTTGTTTTTCAGTACTTTTACCGAAAATACAACACAATTGATGAGCTTAAGTGGTTGCACCGGCTAGATTTTGGTAAGGAAACCGACCAAATCGTTTCGCAAAAATTCCTACGCTACGACAAATTCGCAAGACACAGCAGCAACACAGCGGTACTATTTTATTCGAACGCTCGTAAGTTTTGCGGATGTTCTCCCCTCATTCAGAGAGTAAGTGGTCAGTAATCTGTCTAGAATTCAAGTTGGCCTGTTCAGATGGAAAAGTGGCAAAAGTGTAAAAAAAAATTTACAAACATACATACATACATAACAATATGAACCATTTAGTAAAATTTTTCAATTGCATATGTTTTTTTGCCATGTCGGATTAATTTTCAATTTTTACACAATATTAAAATATTTTCTATTTTCCCTGAATGCTATCACACCTTAATTAAAGTTCTTGCGTTTGACTACGTACAAACGGCCGCGCTGTCAAATGTCACCCCAGTGTGACGTCTAACAACTCAGTAAAAAAAAAAAAAAAAAGACCCATATGAAAAAAATGAACTTGTAGAAAAATTTTGCGCTTTGACGACGTCGAGTTCGAGTAGGCTACAATTTTGCTAAAAAAAAGTGATGTCAGAAATTTTTGGTCCGGTGTGAGGTGAAGATGGTTTTGTTACTGCGCTTAATGAAATTTGAATGAAATAATAAAATATTCCTCCAGTGCTGTGTGCATGTATTTTTGTTATCTTCAAGTTTAATTCGCGCTGCCCGATCCTTTTCCCCTCGATAAATATATCTTTTTCTTTGTTTTCTATCGTCGTGTCCCGAAATAATTCTCGTGTGTGAATAGAAAAAAATATATAGATAAATACCGGAAGAAGTTTCTCCGTCACTAGTCACCTATAGCAACAAAGAAAAAGTATTTTCCTTCGCGCATCCTGTGGCAAAACAAAGGCAGTGGCCAAACGAAAAAAAAAAAAAAAAAAATTGGAAAACAAAAACATCGATAATTCTATCAAAAAATGGCACCAGCCTTGAGTAAATTGGCCCAGCACCAAAGTGCTATTGTAGGCCTAACCGGAATATCAGCGGCCTTATGGATCATTGGCTATGGCAAGATGTCCAATAAGAAGAGGTAAGTCGAGGACTAGTATTCCGAGTTGCACTTCAAAAGCAAGCTAAGCGAGCGACAATCAAGGTCGACATGTGCTCTTGAGTTGCCATGGCTTTGAATGGCTCACCTGATCATAGATCACTGTGTAATTGTGGGGAGATACCAAACGGGTTGTCATTCAATTTCGCAATCTTCCTTCGGATCATGTAAATACCTGAAGGCGTAAAAACAGAAAAAAAGGCCGCTTTTGGGTACCAAAACATTTTGAAAATACTTTTACGAATCGCTGGAGTGTTGGTTGCTTTCTCTTTTGTGTTTGCCAAGTGATTTCGATGTGCAGAGGCTGGTGTTTTGTAATAGCTGGTTCCAGTTCCAATTAAGATGATTTGTTTCCCTCTTATTTTTCTTTCGCACTCGCTTTATGGTTCCTCGAAGCGGTTATAAAAGATAACTGCGCTCTTTTATGTCGACAACTGGTTAGGATAAGGTGATGATCTGGTTGCGGTTTATATGGCTTTAATGTTCGTGTTGATCAGGTCGAGTCTGTCTGATACCTAACCATACGAGTATAACACCCAGTTACCCAGGTGCTAAGCACGTGCAAACCCGTTGTAATTTACTGGCTAGTGCAGTTTTTTTTTTGCAGAATATTAATTGAAACTCGTGTTGTATACAAAACAGATGAAGGTCATTATAAGGAAGCTAATAACCGCTAATGCACTTATCGCGATTGTACGAATGACATCGTACTTAACTATATTTTCATAAGAACTGTGCAAGTACGTACATGTGTACTTGCTTAACTAAAACTTGTGACATTCTGTTTGCAGTGATTGTTTGGGTTGTCATCTTAATTAGAATTGTTTAGCGATGAGCAGGGGTATTTATAGTTTTGAATCAGTAGGAATAAAACGATACATTTGAAAGCAGAATCTAATTTCCTGAGACTTACAATTTGGTGCGTAAGCTATAGTGCATATATACACAGAGACCGTTATCGGGATTGTAACTGGCTAACATATTTGGAGTACCTTCAGCGTAGCCTCTAGTAGAGACCCTCATAATTGAAACGATGGACACCAGATGCCACATCAGTTAAAAATTGAAGCCTTCCAAAGAGTGAATTGAGTCATCTCGTCTTATTTTCTATTTTATACCGGCAAAGTATTTTTTTTATAACAGCTGCTGAGGGAAACAAAGTGAAAGCCATATGATAAATCCATTTTCCATTTCTATTGCAAGTACGTTTGCTCGTTCATTTCCTCCTTGTAAGACCATAAGGTCAACGTATTGGTTTTTGATATATTGTTAGCGCAGTCGAAGATTCGAGAACTGCCGATTTACCCGATTATATTGCAATATTAGTCAATTTTTCTGTCTGAATTATGACTTGAAATACCCAGCAAATATCTTTACTCCTAAAGGAATAATAACTCAGCAGGGTTCTAGAACCGAATCTAGCTCTTGTACGAACTGTCTGAAAGCAATCACGAACCATTCTTCCAGAAGTTTGTAGTATGCTCACGCCTACACTTAAAATCCTGCCTACACCGCTAAATACAGAAGGTCAATTAAAAAAAACAGTGTACCTAGACGAGCTAGTATGTGAAAAACCTTGCTAGCTGCCGAGTAGTTTCATTAGTCTTAAAGAAAAACAAGAATTCTGGTTAAATTCGACATATGCGGCTCCCGTCCAAAAGAATGAAAAGGGTTTTGGGGTATGACGCCAAACATCTAAGGAAAATCGAATAACAGGGTAGTAAAGTGAGATCGAATAGTCTCTGACTCATCGACTATACTAAAGCTCTTGTCCACGACTATCAGAATACCTCTAACTGCCATGAGGAAGACGATCTGTTAGCAGCAATGGTTGCTGCAAATTCCATCTCGCCAGATACTTGTTCGGTTGTATATATACATAAATATGTCAATGGTATCCAAAGTCATAGAAAATATTGTTACTTACTACTTCATGAGATAAATTAAAAGAAATTACCTTCTCTCTCGACTCCACACCCAATGAGATCTAAGGTCTGTCGAGCTCAAGACCGAAATTGTCTACTATCCGAAAAGATGTGGATAGAAACGCCATTTCAAGTTTTACCCGGACAAAGAACTATATTACATGAATTTCAAGTGCAGAAACTCTATCACACTCTTCTAATGATACCAAGGCTTCTAGTCAGTAAGCCCGTACTTCACGTCCAGTGGTGGCCCACTATTTATTATACTAATCTATGCGGTTCAATAATTCAACTAAATTGCTACTGAACAGCTGGAGAATGATCTCTTAATGTTGTAAACTCTGCAGCTGTCAACAACATGCTCCTAAAAATGCTGTGCATTTGAAGAATTTTGTAGCTGGTTGAGCGAAATACGTTCTACCAGTTGGGGCCTATCATGAGATGGCGATCACCTTCAATCGGATGTCAGTTTAACGCTTGTTTCGGACGTTTCAAAGCAACTTTTCCTAACCAAACAGCTGCTTATTCATTAAAACTCTTCTCAGTTCGATTGATATTCTAGCACAAGATAACTCCAATTGATATCGTTGATATTTTGCATACACACCATACTCCTCATTGCCTTTTCTGTCGTGGAGGATGTGTCTATGCATCACGTGTATCATCTTACATACCTAGCTTGACATTGAATGGGATCCTGTCTTCGTTATGTCAAAGATTACGAAAGACGTCCTTTTCCTGGCGTTTTTCTTATACCACTACCAAAGTTCATCGATGAGGTATCTTTCTATTTTCGTGGCATTGAATCGTAGTAGAATAATTTTGTGTGATGTTGAGAGGAACGATGCTATTGTCTTTGTTAGTATACACTCCATATGGTTCAATAAATTACACTTGGAATTTGGCCGTCGTATTCATCATTATGCAACAGTGGAACGTTTTTCATTTAAAAATGTTCAAACACTACAGGTTTTGTTATCACTTATCACTGATTTTGATAATGATTATTCCAACACTACGTCACACGAACATGTGTTCTTCTATGCTATTTTCGTTTCATATGTACTTGTTGATACAAGTTGTGCTTTTTACTTTCATAATACGAAATTTTGAACTTGGAATTTCTGTTAATTTAAATTTGTTTATAAGTATAATTCTGTCTGTTGGCTAAAAATAAATTAAAAAGCATTGTGTAGAGATTTTCGTTTTGTTGACGCAAAACACTTGCTCTATGAGTGCTTAAACTAAAATTTAGTACGGAACCTCAGAGATCATCACATTACATACTATATGGACAGCGTGGTGCATTATTGAAAGTTCAAAGTTCAAAATTTTAGGGTCTCACCTTCCGTGAACTTGTATAAAAGTATAAAAGTTTTGCGAAGAAGCGTCTCGCCTCTTGGATACGTAATAAAAATGTGCGAAAATATGTATACCGTTTTATACTTCAACAATTGGATGTTACGTGTATGGTTTTAAAGTTTTATAAGAGTTTGCTCGTGAAATAGATAAAAAGGTAATTACTCAAGTTATTGAGTTTTTTATTTGTGTTGCAGTTTAAATAATAATCTTTGGGATGTACATGCAATCGTTTACAACAATGTAGGTAAATACAAATGTAAAATCAATTTCTTGATGTTCACACCTATAATTTATCTGCGCAGTAATAATAATTTCTAATATTGAAAGATAATTTCGCCTGTGTTTATATGCACGTCAATTTATCGATAGCATGCATATTTTCATTTCTCTTTAATTAGATATTAGATTCATTTTTGTTGTTTCATCTATGTGATTACATCACTGGACTCAATGGCATTTGTAATAGTGAATGCTTGGCCTAATGAAATGAAACATTTTAATAGTCTCGTTGATTATTCCTTGTATCTTATAGGAATAGATCAGGAGTTTATGTATTAGAACACAGTTCTGGTTTCTATTGTTTAGCAAACATATTATAAATAGTAAAATAGTTGTTAAACTAACATTTGTGGGAATAGTCGCTAATTAGAAGTCGTCCCCTACAGAACGTTAGTAGGTCTATACATGTAAATACCCAAAGGATATATTATGCTAATTGAATTAGATTTCTAAAAAAGAACGCAATAAAGCGAATGCACGCAAAATAAGCATTATCACAGACACATTGATAAGAGAAACTCAACCTGCAAATCTTGTCGATTGTTCGATTATACATATGTACATATGTATGTATGTATAGTCGGTGAACGTAATCAGCAATTCAGTAGCTGTATGTATTAATGAAATTAATTCTCTTAGGGTGGACTGTAACATACTTACATAATATATTGTCTTGCTTGAGTTGGGTATATTTCTGTGCTTTATCTGGTATAAAGTTTGTGTTCTACAGTTACGAGTACTTCGCTCTTCGAGTTTTCAATATTCAATGCGAGTCTTTTTCCCAGATTTTAGGTCATCTTTAGTTGAAGATTCCTAGTATCTAGTGCAATTGTCTGCCTTTTTTTGAAATTCTCTAAAGAATTTGCATAGGTTTTCTGGCTTTCTTTTCTTAAAGTCGTTTTTAGCGGATGGTGGGTACTGAACAGGTCCGTACCGGTCGCAGACGCCAGCTCCTTGCAACCATTCGTGTTGTCCGTGTTATATTCTTCTCAAGAACGGAAGAGGACCACAGTTGAATGTCATGTTGCGAAGTTAAATTTTTGTTTTAGAAGCTTTTTCATGACAGTTATATTCTCGGATTTTTTCAGACGCTTGTACGAGAAAACTTTTTCATATTGTTTGGGAATCAAACCTCGAGCTTCCCGCTTAGTAGTTCTGCGCATTAACCACGAGTTAGAATGAAACTTCCGATTATTCTGAACTCCACACTGATTTTAATTAAAACGTCAAGTTTTAACGAAACTAATACTTGCCCTTACATTCGTTTGAAGAATTATGACACGCTTAACGCGAATCGTGGGTATCGATTTGAAATTCCTGGGACTTCGTCAAGATCTACCGTAGTGTAAAAATTTCGTGGATGGTCAACTTTCTTTGGGCAAAGTTGCGCAGTATTAGTCACAGATTTATAAAAAAAGAATATTTTAAATAAAAACAAATTAAGTGTAGACGTTTTTGGGTGCGTAATTTACGCCGGATACAGCGACATCTTGACGTTACTGTATACAATAGATACACATTCTCTGACGATGTTCTAACAGTTCTTCGGAATTTTCAGCATTCAGATTACAAATTTAATTGACCAGGTCTGAAGAAAATATTTCATCCACATCTGTGTCGGTAGTCAACAAAAACACGACTTGCTTACTATTTATAGCTTTGCGGTTTTTAATACGTACAGAGCTACAGGGTTTCCTGGTTTTGATCGAAAACCATTTTGCCAGGCGCTACTATCTATAGGACGAAGGTCTGCTTATTTATGTATATATTGCTGTATGAAAACTTTTAATCGTCCCTGTCACTGCACTCACCTCTCATTTCCTGTCTTGTCGCCAGACCTATTGGTAGCGGATTGCACAATATGCGTGCTTGAAAAAATTACCATAATCGGCTGCAAGTTGCTTGGTGTTACTTTTTCCTCCAAATAGTCGACTTCCCTCATTTGTCTTCGTCGTAAATATTGCGTTTTGTTGAGTTCGGCTTTCTGTTGCATTTGCATATTTTTAAGGTATATTTTATTATAAAAATAAAAAAAAAAGAAGCCAACAGACAACAAAAAGTTTAATTAATTTACAAAGGTTGATTGAGTCAGAGAGCCCACAATTTACACATTTCTGTCTTTGGCGTATCGCGAGGGTCATACCGAAAAACATAGACAAGCGCCATAGCTGGAGGTATTCTCTATTCGTACACACACACTGCGAACAAAATTAATTTTGTTTAAATTATTAATGAATTTGCACTCGAGACGATGCGTGATCCAATGATGAGGTTGATGGCTATGACGAAAAAGATAAGTCTTTTGAATTTTTGTTGTTATTGGTGTTGCGCAATTTTTCGCTATTTTACTCAAGCAGTAGAATTTGGTTGGCGGTGAACAAGTAAATCTTGTTTTTTAGATAGTTTCAGCGGCTGGAACAGCACAATGACTTTGCATGTTTGGCGGTTTGCTGTCCTCCAATCGGGGGACACACGGGTGCCAAGTAGAGTGATATTTGTCGTTAATTGCTCTTTGTTTGTTAATATTTCTGGATTTATAAGTGAGTAGATATTGCAATGGCATAGGGGGAGTAGTTTTTTTTTTCGTTCGTTTGAATGTCGATTGCATTGGGTGAATGAGTTAGTAAGTGGGCTCGGCCGTCCGAGTGTTTAGAAAGGTGAACAACAATTGAATAAACAAACAGTAGCTGTTTGTCTTTTAAGGAATTTTGATGGGATTCAGTTGAGTTATTCAAGTGAAGCTTTGTCGTGTTTTGTGAACTTAAGGAAATAGCAAATTGTACTAATGAATGTAATAACATCAGGCTGCTACTTTGGTTCGCATTATGTGTTACATGGTCACAAGAACATCAATATTTTTTTAAATGTTGCTAGAGGTATTCCTAGGCAATGAAACCTTTAGACCCTTTAACTTAAACCATAGAACCAGTTACTAAAACGTCCCCAGCTGGTTTTAGTAGACATTTTTGTGTCTATTCAAGTTAAAGCACCACCTCTAGGCCAAGAGTTTTGATGAACCAGGGTATGCAGTCGATCTAGCTAAGACAGATCTGTTTCTGAGCGAAATTACGATCCAATCGTCTTCTATACCTAGTTTCCTAAAATATTCCTTAAGCCAACAATGGCCCGTTTATAGTCGTTTTTTCTCAAAAGTAGGAAGTAGGGAGTAGTAGGCAGGTAGGAGTAGGATAGTATTTTCTCTTTGTGTGATGTCTACAGCTTCTACATACGTATTTCTTCGAGGGAGTTTCCTGTCTAGTCCCCTCTGATATTATTGATTGCATGTTCCAGCTCCATTTTCTTAGTGAAAGCTACTATTGTGATTTTAGTTGGATTTACTCTGTCTTTTACATAGTTGAAAACTACTTAGTCTAGTTTGAATAATTTTGCAGAGTGTGTCCTCCAATTAGCTTATTGGAATAATAAAAAATTATCTCTGAGGCCTTGGTTAAAAGACCTCTAACCTGTCCCTTATAGAAATAGGGTTCTTGTATCAAGACAAGTCCAAGGTGTTCTTTGTTGTTGCATGATAGAAGTTGACTTCTGGGATGGTTGTCGTCATTTATAAGAGGTGTAGAGACGGACCTGCTGTAGTAGGTTCACTTAAAGGGTGAGGGGTAAGGTCTTTCTTGGAAATCATTTCATACTATCCACTGCTGTAATTTAGTCTGTTTTAGGGAATTAAAGGCATTTGGAAATCGTTCACCTTCTCATGGAAGTACGAGTAAATATTTTTAACTTCAACATACAAAGGTAGGTACAAATTTGCTTACGATTTTAGAACGAATGTACTAAATTTTAATGGCTAATGTCTACTTCTGCTACAAATAAATATTCTAAGTAAATTGGAATAATTGTAGTTGTATGCCCCCAAGTCAATTGTGCTTAACTGCTTAAACGTCAACCTTGTTTCAAAGTAAGCACTTGCATTTACATATAGACAGGCACATACTTGAGCACCTTTGTTTTAATACTTTAAGTAAAAACGCAAATAAATTAATGCCTGAACATGTGTCACAGTTTACTTAAACAGATTAGTAACTAAAGTATTAGCAGTAAAGTTTCAAGTAGTCATTAAACTATGAAGTGGTATCTACAAACTTAACATTGTAAATTTTATTCATAACATTTTTAAATTCCTTTTGGATTATTCTTTGTCTGCCAAGAGTCTAGCAAAAAATAGTAGTCTTTTGCTGGTCTGGAAGTTATTTTGACTGTCCAAGAATTACCTTGCAATGCTGATGAGTTGTTGATGAATAAAAGTTTTAAGTTTGCCTTTGCGCCAAACCATTTTTGCTCATTTGGATTCTGACCGATAATAGGCAAAAATTGTCAAAATAGTCGACGTGTTATGTCGAGAAAAGTTTTAAGGTTTCATTGAATTTCGTCACTTATTTTCGACAAAGTTCACTGTAAAAATTCAATGCAAAAGCAAGAAACAATGAGAGGATTTTAACGTTTTAAAAAGTGAAGTGCTGCCAGCTCCTCGTTTTTCTATTGGAAAACACTCGACACGAAATTTGCTCTTCACATAAATTGCCTGACACATCAATTCTTACTATGCTTGCGTATAAACAAGATGTCTAACATGCCGTCCTGATGCAAAAAAAAAAGTTGTAACCGGTGGCGCCAGTAGGTGTTTCACATATATTTTCCTTGAACATTGATGTCAAGGTATAATGGTATGGAAAGCCTTGTATAAAACGACAAGAAAGCCTTACACTATGTTTTTCTCTACGAACACCAGCTTAACATCTGTTCGTTCTGCTTCGGGAGTTATTATAAAAAGATTCCAATACATTTCAGAAATATTATGTAAAAAAAATATGCATTTGAGCTTTGACTGAGACTATGAAAATTGATACATGTTAATATATCGCAATCGTTAAATTCTCGACAATTAATCTAAAGTTGAATATTTATTTTAAAACCGGATCTTATAAAAAGGAATAACAAATCATTGTATTAGTTTATTAGTCCCTAGTCGCTTCATTCCACGTTATCTCAGGTCTGTATACTTGGTCTGTATAGAATGAATCACAATGCATTCAAGTAAAATGTCAGATGTCAAACACCGCAGAACACTTTGAAAAGACAAACAGATAATTTCATTCTGCTTAGAGATGTCTATGGGTCATCATAATTAGATCAGACACAAAGTGCAGAAAATAAAAATATTTTCCACGTACGTTTGTATTTCTAGGCTCGTGTTCATTTGTTAATTAAAATGCATTTAATGGTGTGCTAACATTTTTGAAATAACATGATAACCGTAATTAAATAATGGGATTAGATTATACATTTCTAGTAGTCATATTTGTTTTTAATTATTCTGATTTCTAAAGGCAATTGCAAGTGCCAATTACACTAACTACTTATAACGTATGTATACAAATTTACGATTCATATTCAATATACCAAAAATTAATTATTGATTCCTGCGTTGTAGTTCCAAACCGCATAAATTGGCATTATTTTGTATAATATCAATTATTAACTTGCAACCTATACGCTCTATTATGCATAACATAAATGAATCACTAGTACGTATTTGGCTTTTATTTTCGTCATTTGAATAATGTTCAACTTAACTTAAACAAGTTTAAATTCATATGGATATGTATTAACAAATGTGTCAAACACGGAAAATAACATACATATACATATGTGTATATGCGTAGAGGTCTATAACAAAAAAAAAATGATAGATCTTTTGGCAGTGACTGCGACCATATGCGATATGTTTTTGCTGTCAAGCTTTGACAGATCTATTTAGTCAGATTAAAGATTTCCATTTGATCATGGAAATTATTGCGTTTCATCATCAAAATGGCCTCTCTGTTCGACCTACGTTCCATGTGAAATTGATGGTAAAATGATTGCCCAATTGAAACAAGAAATCGTTAAAAAAATATTAATCACTACCTGTGAATCACCAATACATCCGGTCAAAATAAACTTTCTGCAAAAGAAGTTTTGAGAGCCTAAATGTCTTAAATTTATGTTTTCACAAGGTGTTGCGCCTTTGACAGACTCGGAAGTGTAAATTTTTTTACTTCCAACTATCCCTATAGTATTGGTTTTCTAATTTTAGTCAAATTTGACATTTCTATTACAAAGAACCTAAAAAAAAAGTCTGCCAATTCTGTCTGTCTGTAACCTCTAACCATAAAATTAATTTTGCGCCATACAGCCAGACTGGGATGATGAGGGTCTTATATAGAGTCTCCTTAGTGTTTCTTGACTATTCAATTTGTCTTGCTACTTAATTGCCTTTTTAAGCCAAAGAGTCAGTGATTGGCAAGTGCCAACTCTTCGTTTGATTTCTGATGTGAGTTTGTCAGAGTTTATAGTGAAGGCGAGGTAGATAAAGTCCCTAAATACCTCAAACTTATAGCTGTCTATTGTGATGTTGTGTGACGATGTTGTGTGACGATGTTGTGTGTCTGTATCTATGCCCCTATTTGGCACATTATTGTTTTTGTATTGCAGAGACGTCATGGTACAGTGGTTAGTTCGTCGAACTACTAAAGAAACAGTTCATTGCTCGGGTTACAAAAAAAAAATCAACAAGTTTTGTTCACAGTCTTTCCTCTTCCGAACCACTGACAAACTTTTGACTGCCTGTCCATGAGAATGGTTCTGAAAACGCCCTTTGGTTTCAATTATGGGTATATTCCCCTCGTGCGAAAAATATAACACGCACAGCACGAATGGTTTCAAGAAGCCACGCATACATATTTGTATGTAGATGTATGTATCTTGTCCCTGTAGCCAAATACAGCAAATCGTGTATTTTCCACCTACAAACATGTGTCACTAGGAAATTCTTACAACTGATAAGATATTCTACTTATTCGACATGCATTTGTCCAGTCATACATGATTGATGATTTGGTGCTTGCACGCTAACAATGTGTTCCTTTCAGTGCTAAAAAAAAAACACTTATACGTATTATACATATACTTATAAAGTCTACAACTTTACTGGCATATAGTTTTGTGTTAAGGACTCACAAGGCTGTCTCCGTAGACTAAAATTTCATCTCAACTAAGAAAGTATTTCTGAAGTACTTTATTTTTTCAAAATTCATAACCCCACCGGCAATGGTTTACAGCTGCAGCGTTTCTCAAAATGATAAAATCCAATAATGTCTCCACTTGCACATGTAATTAATTGATTAATTTTTTATTATTATGTATAGGTATTTTGAATCGATTTTGTAATAAATTTCATTAGTGGCTGACCTTATATGAAAGTTGTTTACTACCCAATTGGTTAATCTTTATTATGATATCGCTGTAGAGTTTGTAATTCCACCCACGCTATCTAGATATAACCAATGTTGTTGCTAATATTTTAAGAATAGCACCTCTTTTTAAATAAATGAATTTATCTAATCAAAGAATATTTGAGGGACTAAAATTTGCATATTTTTTTGCAGGTTTTGTAGAAAGTTCTAAGTATAATACAAAAAGTCATAATAACAAACCTGTTTTTTGTGGGTATCCCAAGAATAATTTTGTTAATTGGCGTACGCATACCACGTGGCCGTACGTATAGCCTTGCTCTTTCGATCAAAGTTCCGTTTGGCATGATTAATAGGTTCGGCCCTGATAAACTGTTAAGTGTTAATAGAGTTTATTCCAAGAATTGCTAAATCTTATCTTTCCACCACTCGAGAAGGTTAATCCAAGAATATTTCATTTTAATGCTTGTCGCTGTTTAAGTATCTAAATCTTGAACTTTAGTTTGCATAGTTTGCAGCAAACGTAAGCAACAGGAATTAAAATAAAAATAATTTTGTGTCGTCCAGTCCAGTGTCATCTTGTATAATGCAATTTATTATTTGTCTTTAATTAAGAAAACGTGAGCTTCCATTCACCACATGACTTGCTAAAAGCAATTCAAACAATTTCGGTTGTGGAAAGTGAACTTTGTAACTTCACGCCACCTCCAATCTAGACGATTGCTATCACAACTTATCTGAAAAAAGCTGATATTACTAAAATGTTATCTATAGTTGTTACTGTGTAAAAAAATAAAAATAATTTCTTCTATTAAATTTAGAGGAGAAAATGGTTTGAAGAATACGCACATAGAAACCATTGAACATGTGGATGAAGTTAATTGGTCACTTAAGCAAAAGGGTCTTTGAGCGGTAACAAAACTAAGGCCAATCATTTATTTATATCTTAATAAGTACAGTCCGTTAAATATTCAATAAAATATCATCGATTATGATTTGATATATGTATGTATGTATGTATGTATGTATGTATGTATGTACGTATGTATGTATCGTTGGTGACTAGATAGGATATCTATTGAGCTACGTGGGCTTGCCTTCTAGAAAAGATAAATTTGTAAACACGTAAATTTGCATTCGCTATGAATAAATCTTTTAATGACTATTCAATTAAATAACAACAGAGCTTCCTCATGTAGTGCGAGAGTGTGTAGAAGAACGCAATGTGTGTGGAATGCGACTGGAAAATAAATGATTGATTAGGCGTAGCTTTTGAAATTCCAACGATAGGTTCACTTTTACTAAATTACATTATTGGATTACTTTGGTTGAATACACTTTTGATTTTTTTTATACATTCATATGTAACAGGGCATATTTTTTATTTTATTATTTTTTTTTTAATCACCTACGAAGTGAGGTATTGTAATGTTTATTCTACTGCGTGGTATTCGTACATTTTTATATTCAGCTTTTCAGTTGGTTAGGTAGGCTGTTACGTGAATTTTTCTTTAAGTGTGTATAAAATAACGTTAAGAGACGTTTTAGATTGCCGAATACCAATAGCTAGATATGCTTTTAGTGATCATTGGTGATCAAATATGGTTATAGGTAGTAGTTCTGAAAAGGTGTTCTTCAATGCTAGCAAAACAACTGCGTAATCTTTTTCATCTGTCCTATTCTCCTTTCCGACTAGATGATAAAAAACATTTGTCCAAGGCAATGAAGAATTACGAGAAGGTGTATACGCTGGAAAAGATTATTAAAATATACATGCAAGACAAAGCATTCTCTGCCTTTCCTTTGTGCGACTCACAACATGCATATCAGTCAGGTAAGTTTACTGAGATAGCCTTCAATGTCTTCGTAACCAAAGTTGAAGGTTTTATTACCAGAAAGTAGATATGCCTCGTCGCTTTTGTTAGACCCTGAAGGAGCGTTTAAAAAATCACTAATATCAATCCATCAAACATGCCCTTAGTAATATGAACCTAACTCCATTTATATGCATACAAAAAATGTATAATTCATACTGAATGGGTGAGTGATATACACCAGTATTGACGAGTCCAGGAACTTTTCATATGGTGCCTCGTCTGGCACCACAGGCTTCTCCAATCTCATAAAATCCAAGCGATCAATGCAATTGGTTATGGCGATGGTGTAGCAATAATTTTCAGCGGCAGGCAGAAGTACTTCAATAGGCTTTCTTAAAAGTGCAAAGATTGTCCTGGAACTCATATATCGAACAAGTCAACGATACCAAATCGAACACGTCCCAAAAAAATGCTTAACATGTACACATTAGTTGTCAGACGAAGTAAACACCGTAAGAATGCTAGAATGTGTACAATGCGCAGCCGGGATTTGTATGACAGACTGTCCACGTTATACGTAGCCTACCATCGATTCAAGTTGCTTAAATCTCCATCACTAAGCAATGAATTCAGCATGCTATTGTCATTCCCCCAATGAATGAAAGTCAAGCCAGTATCCATAGTAGAGGGGATAGAACCCCACCATGCGGTGTGTCTCTAGAGGCGAGTGCATGTACTTGGCACTCACCCAGTTCTGAGTTGATGTTGAGTTGATGAACCTTGTTACCACCTCATGGAGGAGTGTCTCAACAGATGGACCTTAAGTATAGGCGTGTTGGGCTGGGGACATATCCTTAGGACTTAGTTTGGAGCGAATGTATAAATCCACTAGCTTTTCAATTCTTTTGAGTAGGAACGAGGTAAGGCTAATCGGCCTCAAATCTTTTGGGCTTTACCCGCTTTGGATATGAAGACGACTTTGACTTCTCTCCAGACTCGAGGCGAGGTCTTTCTCTACTGCGTTGTCCCTTCGGGTTTGATTCGAAGACTCTACAGGCCGGAGCACAATTGTCCATCGGCTTTACATGCCCTTGCCATTCCAAAACGCGTCAACGCAACGGGACTGAAAAGTTTACGAACAATATTTCTCTCGAAGCGATCGAGGATTTCTTCTTTCACTTTAGATAGAGTCCAAGCTTCAGCTGCATAAAGCAGGACTGGGATGATCAAGGTTTTATACAGAATATCCCTAATGACAGTCCGTTTACGTATGACCGTGTATGTTCGTGTCTTTTAAAACTAAGTGAAAGATTTTGTCAAGCCTAATTTTATTTCAAGTTTTTCCTAATTATAGTTTCTGAGAGACAGACGAGATACCGTATGGATTCATAGATATGTGATTCATTTTTACCCTTCAAATGTGAAACGCTAAAAAAATAAGCACTCATTCTTCTACTCAAAGTCTTTGGTTTTCCCACATATTACGTAAAAAGATCGCGTTATTTTAAAAGTTATTCGAGGTGAAACTTCGCAACAGTAACTTGAAAATTCTAAAGCGAATTCTACTCTCGTTTTTCCCCCGTTATCATGAGAAAGCAAAACGCTCCCGAGAATACCAAGTAATCCACTTAGAAGCAATTTTTTCCGAGAAAAACACTCGGCGTTGTTAGCTTTGAAATACTTTCAATTTCAATTTCATAATTCCTTACATATCATAGATACAAAAATTACCAGACTCGCTCATTGGCCTTATAGCGTACGTATTTATAAATTCAATCAAACTGGGTACCTGCAAAATTCTAATTCCTCGCCAAACAAACACTGCAACAAGCATTGGCAATACCATACCATTCGCCGTCAATAGACAACGCGTTTAGTTCACGTTATTGAGGGCAAAACGCCGGCTAATCGAGCATAGAGATACAATACGGCTTTAGCTGTCTCCAATACTAGCCTCCATTGGAGTGTTGGTATGCAAAAATAAAAAAAAAAAATGTTCAATGTAATCACAAGCCCAAGAGCGTTACTCATCACTTTTCCATTATAGCCGTCAGATGTTGAATTAATACATTTAAACGAATTATAAAATCAATTTATTTACATGTGTTATTTCAAGGCTCAGCGAACTTTGACTGTGAATAATTTGTTGGCCAAAGCGTTTTAAATTTAGTTGAGGGCGTTCCGCCTGGAAATCGCAGATATTGCTAAAGATAAAAAAAAACAGCAAAACATCGCGCGATGGTTCCGAAGTGTAGTTTACTTACATATCTATTGACAACAAATCCATGTCTCACTGACAGTACTAGACCCGGTGGACTTTGATCCACTCCAGCGATTGATTAGATGCCTGGCCACCTAGTTCCATTGTTGGCATACACAATGGCTAGTGAAGTTTCAATTATCTAAAAGAAGAAAATGTTTTTTTGATAGGCTTATTATTATCGGCTCGACGGAGTATATACCGTTGAATAATACTAATCAGACATTTGTATGTATATGAGGAGTTTAATTGTAATTGTTATTTGTTTTATAGACGACGCTTATCTACAGCGAACATTGGGTGTTATATACATATGTATGTACTTAGGTATACTCTTTTGATGGTGTAAGTTTGAGATATGAACGTTGTGCATTTACCTAATACATAGGTATCATATTTAGCAATCACAATAAGGAACTTTATTCAGCTTAAAGGTCGGTGCAACGTCTGGCCGGTGGTTTTTATGATTTACTCGTAATTATTACCTAGTCAGTCACTTTCAGTCTAAGAATGATATTGCAATAATAGTAAAATGAGAGAAAAGTGTAAGAGGGGACGGAACGATTTTATGGTATTTATTTAACAAGCTTTTGTATTTCTTGTAAGTAAGTTATACTAATACGAATCAATATTGATCGAGAGCAGAGGAGCTTATACCTTTATTGATGTTACCAAGCTGTGTTAATCTAAATTTAGCGAAATTGCCGACATTTGTTATCATCTGTTTCCTTAGATATCGAAAACAAACAGTTTTTTTTTTCTCAAATATATACTACAGTCAATAAATTCAAACATGCCTAATCGGATGTTCACCACTTTATTGCACTTTATTTAATGCAACTCTTCAATTAATAAATGAATTAATTAGTAAGTCTACTGCAACAGGCCCTTATAGAACCCAAGGCCAATGTTTTCACTACCCTTCTTATTTTAATATTCTTATTTTTTTGTGACAGATACATATGCAGTTGGATGTTTGACAAACGTTCCCGAGCGGTGGGGCTCTGTAAAAAAACAAAACGTTGGTGTTGGCTGTAGTTAATGCGGAGAAAATAGATTCAGACAAAGTATACATCCCTGAGGCACTCCAGCTTGCTCTCGATATTCAGGCAAATATGTATGTAATCCTGATTCTTCGTGTTGCTCTATGGATAAAGTCACTATAAAAGGTTGTTGGTGCCTAGTCTCAATCATTTGGTTATATATATTTCGACACAACTAGACCTTCTTTTCTCGTTTAGGTTAGATGGACTAAGTAATGGTAGGTTTGTGACATGACAGAAAAGCCTTACTCACTCTTATTGTTGAATCAAGCTTTTGTGGGGCTAATTTTAAATGGAATGGATAACACACACTCGTTTCAATTCGCCATATTGTTGACCGTTTTCGCACAACATTTTCTTTGCAAGATACAGTCGCACCGAGACACATAAGAAGAGTGCGTACCGTTCGGGGGATTGTTGAAGAAGATCCAAATTTATCAATTCGTCTTTGTTCGTTTACTTTATGGAAAATTTGCATTTGCGTTGCGTCAAAATTTCAGTGAATTGGGCCATAATCAACTGGGATCCCCGGTTTTATCGAAAAATTGTTTTTGGCTCAATAGGTATGTACATATGTCAATAAGCAAAATTGTTTTGACATATGTACATGAGATTATGAAAACGTCTGTGGGCTGGTGTCATCGGACCATCAGCGTGTTACGGTCTATTAGTATTCGCTATAGAGTTATAATTAATAACTTTTTCCTCCCCCGATTGAATGGCACGAACGTGAAAGAGATATGTTTCTAGCAGGATGCCATACAGAAAACGAAACAATCAATTTATTGATGGAAACATGCGATTAACGCATAATTTCTCGTAATGGAACTGTAAATTGGCCTCCAAGATCTTGTGATTTGATGCCTCTTGATTAATTTCTTTTGTGATACGTAAAGTCGCTAGACTACGCTGACAAACCAATCACACATTGGAAGCCGACATTATTCGTGTTACTGAGGACATAAGGCCACAAATGTTTGGAAATGTGGTCGAAAACTTTGTCTCTCGGATGACATTTATCAGATCCAGACGTATATTCGTGTTTAAATATTAATTGCAGAATGTATTCCCTCGATTGAACGCAAATATGTAAATGGCTATTTAATGAAATTTCATGTGTTTTGTTCAAAATCAAAGTTAGTACTGGTTTTAAAAAAAAAACCCTTTGCTACTACTACTACTACTAATTACTACTTACTGTGTCAGGAATATAAACTATTCTGTTGAGTTAACAGATTTGTCGGACAATTTTTCGATGTCTTACAATAAATACATATTTTCCAAGGAATTTGTTCCTTAAGTGGCAGTTGAAGCAAAAGTGGGTTATGCCTTCATGGACTTCCTCATCACTACAGCCGTTGCAGAGGTCTTCAGTATCCAATCAAATTTTCTTCATACGATGCAGCAGAATGCTATGCCCTATAATCACTCCTTTAAGATTTCCTACCATTCTGTATAAGTGTGCCGGTTCTCCCTTTATTAAACAGAAAAAGTTTATTGATGTAGGGCATGTGCTCAGAGATCTCCATCTATATTTTCGCATTATTAATTCTACACTTTATGCCTAAGTGTGTGAGACAGGGTGTTCACCGTGTGCACGGTTTGGTTCGGATACAGTGCTAAGCCTCCTCAAGCCAGTTCATTTAATCTTTCATTCTCCGGTATACCCTCATGACCAGGGTTTCGGCGGAATCTTAACCTTTTCTCGACAAAAGCTTCGATTTTATTTTTGTAACAGAGATCAATTTTATTTTTGCTTGAATGTCGATGAAAAATGGAACATCCTTCCGTGGTCTGCCGCTCATTGCAGCCTTACGGGCGGCTACTGTAACTGCAAGGACCCCACTTGGAAAACCTTTTGGTTGAAGAGTTTTGCTGATTTAATACTGCACTGTTGGTCCATTCTTCTGCACTCGGAGAAACCACAGCTATGGTAAAACCGAGATACCACAGCTATGGAATGCAGTTTACTAAAAACACTCAAAAATTCGACATCGAAACCTGTTGTTACTGCAGTATCAACAGCTACGACATAATTATGCACTTTATTCGCAAATTGAAACTGTAGAGTATTTACTAAAAGAATATTGTAAGCAATATTTAAGAATTATTTCTTGAATTTAATTCATGCAAAATCTATAGTTACTTCGCAAAAAAAAAAGAAATAACGAAAATAAAATGACGTCTAATAAGAAACCATAAAACTGAATTAATTAATAATACATCTAATGGTATTCATGAATGTGCTGTAAAGATGATGAAATCGAGAGCCAATATTTAGAAATCAAGAAAAAAGTATTTTTTGTAGGATGGTAATGGGAAGTAATTTATGAAGGGGAGTAAACGGCGAACCGAGGGCAGTATAGCGATGGTATACAGTATAGAGATGGGTTTATATTGTATGTAAATAGAAAGCTAAAAAATGCATGATGCTCAATAATTTTATTGTTTTTATGGAAATCCGTATGAGAATACTTCTTTTCTTTTATTGAACTTTTTCTTTGTAATTCTATTGCTTTTAATAATATCAAATTCTTTCTTTTCTTTTCAGAAAACCGCGCCCTGAAGATCAAATACTGTACACAATAAATGAGAAGAAGGATAAAAAAGCGCCGAGGGCTCATGTTAATTCATTATTCTTTAAACAGTTACGACAATTGCTTCGTAAGTGTTTCAACTTCTTTTAAATAAATCTCATAAGCCTTGATTTGTAGATGTAGAATACGTATCACTTCATGTATCACAGTAGGCATACAATTTTTGCAGAGATCCTTGATTCGATTCGATGCCTGAACTAGCATTCGCAATAAACTTGAACTTAATTTTTTTTTCAATGACTCGCCATTTGATGGTCATGTGTGGTCATAAAACTAATACCATTACTTGAGCCATATTAGTCGCTCAATTGAATTTAATTCAAATGTATTCGATTGAGAATGTTCGTTTGAGGCTAAATTTAGGGTCTTTTTAGTTAATAAATATTAGTTACATACGAGTAAAGAGTAAAGCCTTGTCTACTCACTAGTGTATTTTATTGTTTTCGTATATACATATGTACATACGTCCATTCTAGTGAAGAGTTCACGTTTACCATGGCTTACATAATGTATATTGTATATATCGTGTACTAATGTGTACTATAACTTGACAAACTTGTTAGTACGTTACAAAGTGTTAGCCCAGCAACTCTCAAAGCGCCTCATTGTCTACTGAAACTAAATACAGGTTTAGAATTGATTTTATTTTTAAAAGTCACATGTAAAACAACAGGTGTTTGCACAAACGCCAATAACACCTGCTCTCTGCAATTGCTCTACCCAATACAAAAAGCGCAGGGAGGTTTTTCTGATCGATCTAATGATGAATGATAGGAATGTTTCTTTTTGCTTTATAATTGCTTTATGATGTTTCTTTTTGTTCGTATAGATTTTGCACGTTAAATACAACAGCAACTAATCCCATATGCGTTTAGTTAAGCCCAGAAATTTCGAGTCTAAACCCTTGGCCCCGATTAAAACAATGATACCAGACTCGAATTTTCTTTGTGTTATCGATAGTTTGTATGAAGTGACAGTTTCTTTACCAAGCTTTTACTTGGCATAGTTCGGGCGAGATCAAAACCGTCCAAGTTAAAAAAGTGAGGAAAAATTTTTTTCTTTTAGGTTCGTAAATTAAATTCAATCCACTGGGTGATTTGGGTGAAAACAACGCAAAACCAAAATCCTTTAATGCAGCCTGTCGAACTTGCAACTTCTGAACCAGTGTATATAATAGTGCACATCTTTTCTAAAGGATTTTTTCAGATCTGTAATTTTTCTACTGGACTACACAGTAGGCTCCCGTAATGTGATTTTGTGTCGAAAATAATATATGTATCAGTAACATACCCTCTAGATCACAGAAAACAGTAGCCATGCTCTTTCTAGCGCTTTCTTTCTTGGTTTTTCTTAATTTCAGTTAGGATGTTTAGCGTCTCTGTCTATTGTTCTTTCGTCCTAAACTTTTTTTGACATCCCGGTGAGTATCTGCCCATCATATTAAGCAATCAAAGTGTTGAAGTCAAAATGAATGCAGTCTTTTTGATTGCTCTCCATTCAGTGAAGTCACTAGCATTCACTGAATGCATTCAATCCACTGAAGTCATTTGAAGTCACTGAATGCATTCAATTTGTTAAAGTCATTTGAAGTCTTTGAAGTCATTGAAGTGAATGCATTCAATTTTTTTAAGTCATTTCAAGTCTTTGAAGTCATTTGCTAGTGACTTCAAGGTGACTTCACTGAATGGAGAGCAATCAAAAAGACTGCATTCATTTTGACTTCAACACTTTGATTGCTTAATATGATTGCTTCAATCATGACTTCAAACTGAATGCTGATTTTTTTTTTCTAAGTTGAAGTCATTGAATTGAAATAATTTTCGGAGCATTCAAAAGAATTATATTCAAAAATGATTGCATTCTTTTACAGCTCTGATGTATGTATTTAAGGTCGAACTTGTCTAGTTTCAAAGTAAAAGTAGGGTGTGGATGGCATTTTCTAAATAATTACCAATTTAACTAAAGACGTCTTTCAGGCGATACTTAAAGCATTGTTTTACTGAACCTTGGTATTTACATAATAGACGCACGCCAGTCACAAACAGAACCTACCACTTCAACATAGGCAGTGGTTGGCTACCAGTTCACATTTAGCTCTGTAACACTAAACACTACAATTAGTTGTTCAATTTAAATAATTAAGCAACTAATTGTAACGTGTGTAAAGTACATAGTGCGTATAGTATGATTATTTCTTCTGTCGATACTGAGAAATTGTGCTTTAGTTTATTATAATGTGTTATATTATAAGCAGGGTTTTAAATTGTGCAGACATTTTTCCAAGTTTTATAATTTAAATTTCATTTCTGCTGTATTATGTGTAACATACATTATGTACATTTCCTCTTCGTTAAGGTAGTCTTTTGAGGAAGTCGAATACTTGAATTACAATTTGCCCAATTAACTTTGCCTTTCTGTCTATTATTCAGTTACATTACTGAAATTCGTAGTCAGCGTTACATGATTATCAATATTTTTTTCTTCATCTTTTGTAATTGGTCGCAGTAAGTGCTTCGTTCAATTTAGGCAGAAACTACATATGTAAATAATTTTTAAGACTTCTTATGCCAAATTTTAACTTATTGCAAAGTACTTGTATACCAAGAAGTGTAAAGACAAAAAATTGCCATTGGCCTACTAAGAACGAGGGAAGACTATTCATTATTAATACCACAGATGGGAAACTTGCTATCAACTAATTTATTGAATTCGGAGATAACTAACTAGTCCTAGACTACCAATAATTGCTTGAAGTTATAAGGTGGAGTAGTTGCCGACTTGAAGAAATTGGTTCCACAACTAATAACAGACTCTTAGTGTTATTTCATTCTTTACTACTCTACGATTGCATTACTTGTTATGAATAAAGAAATTATTATTTCAATGTCAAAGTCATTGTTAAGAGTTGAATATGCAATCTTCCACCTTACAATAGAGAATGAATTGTTAAGTCTCAAACATCCAATGTTTAAACTATTGTTTAATTTACGAATATAAACCTTGGTTGGGATTGGAATCTAACCTTTTGAAAGCGCTAGAGAGATATCATATCTTTGCTTAGCCGATATCGGCGAAGTTATTCTTATTGTACTATGTATGTATAATGCATGTAAAAGAAGCCATTAGGAAAGTTGTGTCGATTTTCGCCGTGCGGCTAATCACCAACAAAATCCCCTTACAATGTCGCACAACCACACCATTTTTACACTTGATAAATATCGATTGCGATTAGATAATCTTGTTTGAAAATATAGAGCAGCGTAGTGATACAAAAACACTGTCATGCGACGAGCGATCGCCTACGACTCATAATTTTTTACGGTCGATTTTTGTCACCCACCGCAATCGAAAGCTTGTCTAATTTAGCGCTTGCGTTTTTAATCACCTACGGGCTTGTCGAAAGGCTGGCGATTAAATGGTCAATATTTATGAATCGCTTTGTCGGGCGGGTAGACATACAAACTGGTATGTCTACCTAACAAAATTCTTCGCATTTCCACACAAAAATAAATTCTTGAATTCATTGTTCATTTATACATTTGTATCATTCCTTAACTTATACATTCATATCCAAACTCTAGCTTAAAAAATACTGTGTTTGTTTAAAGCTATTCTCGTCCCGGGCATATGGAGCGTCGAAAGTGGTCTACTCGTCATAATCGCAGGTACACTGATTGCGCGATCTATAAGTGACATTTGGATGATTCAAAATGCAACAGTAGTTGAGAGCACAATTATCGGAATGAATAAGGCCAAGTTCAAAGTGGCACTCCTCAAATACCTAGCAGCATTGCCATTGGTAGGTCTCCATTTGTTTTGTTTTCTAAATAAAACGTTTTAATTGTTTTACTTGTACAGATATCAGTTGTGACCAATGTCCTGAAGTGGAGTTTGGGAGAATTAAAGCTCAGATTTAGAACAAATTTAACCCATTACTTATATAATCAGTACCTGACGTAAGTTCTAAAATAGGTTAAACTTTATAAAATCATTTTAATTAAATATAATTTACTTTATTTACAGCGGATACACATATTATAAAATGTCCAATTTAGATAATCGTATAGCGAATGCCGATCAATTACTTACAACCGATATAGATAAGTTTTGTGAGAGTGCAACAGATTTATATTCGAACATAAGTAAACCAATTTTGGACATTATTATCTACGTGTATCGACTGACTATGAATCTTGGTGGACAGGTAAGAATTATTGCTATATGCTAGTTCTTAAATTTGAAGATAGGCTAAAACTGAAACAAACTCGATTAATGAACTATGAACGCGTCTATCTGATCTTAATTCGTGCGAATTTATCCATTCATAAATTTGTTCAAATTATTGAGTCACATGTACAATCAATCTAATAATAATGCAAATTTTGATCTGTGTATAAAAACAGTGTTCTATTTCCATTACATTAATGTACCTGTGATAATAGCCCTTCAACTTTTAATGACTAGAATAAACATATTCCTCTTACACGCCACGTTAATCCACGTATAGCATGCAGTCAAAAGTTATAAATCATTAAACAAGTTGACAGTGGGTTATTTTCTTTATAATGCCAATTTAATCGACTGGGCTGGTGAACCGGAGACATACATATGCAAACTTAACGATCACAAATACTATTTTTTGTTTTTTATCTACCCATAAAGCTAGGTCATTAAAAATGATCAAACTTTCGAAGAAAATTTAATCATACGTCTGGCTTGACACAAAAATCATGTTTCATGTCAGCATCTGATAAATGTGCATAACGTGTGCATTGCTAATATTAGGACAAATTTCCTAAAGAAGGGGATGCTCGGATGTTAAAATGATATTCAATAGTATTTTTCAGATAAATCCTGAAAAACGTTGAGAACATTAAAATGAATTACACCATGCTCGAAGAGTTTTATTCGTTCTTCTGGGTAAGCCAAAACTTATTCATCCAATATTAATTGCAAAGAATTGCAATTAAGTCATGCTCTTTTCTTGGTTTCGCCAGTCAATGTGTCCAGTTCTTTAAGAGGCAGTTCTCAGTTAAAGCAATTCTTGAAATCCATTTTTTATTTAATTTCAGAAACCTATGAGGATGACTTAAACAGCTTTGTATTTATTTTCTTTTTACCTTCAACAGACGCCATCAATTCTCATGGTATACCTTCTATTCGCTGGTGTCTTACTGACACGACTACGCCGGCCAACTGGACGTCTTACTGTGGAGGAACAAAAACTTGAAGGAGAATTCCGTTATGTAAATAGTAGACTAATAACAAACTCCGAAGAGGTGGCCTTCTATCAAGGCAACACACGCGAGAAGCTTACACTCTTGGCTAGTTTCTCCAAATTGCGAACACATTTAAGAAAGTTCTTGGAATTCCGCGTTAGCATGGGCATCATCGATAACATTGTTGGAAAATGTATGAGATAAACGGTCACGCCGTTTTCTCGTTGTTGGTTTACGGAATATTTTTATTTGTCGTATCGAGCCTCTAACTTCCATTCGACTAAGAAATCGAACAACGAATAAAACCTCAGTCGTAACGTAACAACGGGAAGCGGTGTGAATATGTGCAAATTCGGTTTTTAACTTTAAATATTTGTTTCAGATTTCGCATCGATTGTTGGCTTTTATGCAGTATCCATTCCATTCTTCACAGAGAATCATCCGCTACTCTCTGGAGGAAACAGTGGTCAGAGATTGCAGGTTAGTTAAAAATTCTATTCTATCGACTTTGTTCTACAGTATGTTCGGCTTTTAGGCATACTATACTTACGGGCGAATGTTGGTAAAGCTAGCCGAGGCTATTGGTCGACTTGTTTTGGCTGGCCGTGAAATGTCCCGATTGGCAGGTAAATTTGATCAAGAATCATTCAGATTTCATAGAATTCAAGAAATATCGATTCTCTAGGTTTTACTGCTCGAGTGACCGAGTTGATTAAGGTACTCGGCGATCTAAACAAAGGCGAATATGTACGCACAATGGTTAACAATGTCAGCAATGGTGAAGCGAACTTTGGTCCCAACAAGGGCAAAATCACTTTCCAAGATAACATTATTAAGTTCGAAAAGGTTCCATTGGTGACGCCAAACGGTGATATTTTGCTCAAGGAGCTGACTTTCGAAGTCAAGTGAGTTGAACGGATTAAGAGTTATGGTAGGCTTATTAATTTGTTTTACTTTCAAACAGATCAGGAATGAACGTTCTAGTCTGTGGACCAAATGGCTGTGGTAAATCGAGTCTTTTCCGTATTCTTGGCGAATTATGGCCAACATGGGGCGGTAAAGTCACAAAACCACCACGAGGTAAACTCTTCTACATTCCACAGAGGCCATACATGACGCTAGGAACACTACGTGATCAGGTTAGTTAGGTCTTCTGTTCTTTTATGTATCATGCGTCTTAGTTTGTTCCGTATAGATAACCTATCCACATACGCGAGAGGAAATGATTCGTCGTGGCAGATCCGACAATGATTTGATGAAATACTTAGAAATCGTTCAGCTCACCTACCTGGAAACACGAGAGAATGGCCTAGATGCCATTGAAGACTGGATCGATGTGCTATCTGGTGGTGAGAAGCAGCGTATCGCTATGGCAAGACTCTTCTATCACAGTCCACAGTTTGCTATTCTTGACGAATGCACCAGTGCTGTGTCTGTCGATGTAGAAGGCACAATGTACCAATACTGCAGAGAGGCTGGCATCACCCTGTTCACAGTGTCGCACAGAAAATCATTATGGCAACACCACGATTATTATTTACAATTCGATGGACGTGGTAGCTATGAGTATGCACCTATTGACAATACTAAGGAACAATTTGGATCGTAGGCCTTTTTTCGCACACAGTTAAAACGTCGTCATCCCTTTCCCTTAGATCAATTTAATTTTATTACCGTTATTTGCTCTATTTAAACTCACTGCGGAGTTGCCGCGGCGCAGTTATAGTAGATAATAATGTGCTATTCAATTGGGATTATATTAGTTAAGTCATCGTTTGTTTTAGTGGAGTAAAGTAATAAATCGATGAAAGTTAGGTGCTGGATTCATTATAATTTCTGTGTATACTATTAAATCTTTTAACGAACAATCCTATTAGTGTGTAAACTAATTGTTTTTTATAGTTTAATTGTTTATTATTTAAAAGAAATAGATAAACTTCAATTTAGTTCTAATAGATTATTATTTAACTGAACGATTGATGTAGCTGTAATGAATTCTAATTTTCATTTTATTCCTTCTGTCGCTGTGTATGTGTTGTAATATTCTTCTTCTCTTTTTTTTTTTATATAAATATAATATAATGATTTGTATTCTATTTGAAGTGATCGCGAAAGGAAGTGATCTTTTTTTTATTACTGTAAAATGATTTAATTTTACCACCATTTCAGTTATTTAATTAAGAAATCTTGTTTTACATTTATAACTGAATTTGTATTCTATTGTAAAAATAAATCTTTAAAAATCAATAAACTTTTGTTTTTTCTGGGTACAGTGCTTATATTTTATCAGGAATCTAAAGCAATTGACTATCGATTCTTACGAATTCAAATTCTCACAACTACTCATCAACTTCACCATCGTACTCACTCTCAAGTCCATCATATTCGTCTACATTCTATTCACTAACTTCACCATCTAATTTCCCTCAGCCACCAAACTCTTCATACGTTTTGATATCTCCCGACTATTCAGAGTCGCCCCATAATTCCCCGATATCCCCCGTTTATTATCAAACTAATGGTAAGTATTCACCAACTTCTCCAACATACTACTACCATCGTCATGACCACGATACACTTCAGGATCACCTCAAAATTCACCAGATAGTCCTAAATATTTGCCAACTTAACCTTTATGGCTAATATAAAGCTCTCCACATCATTCCCCCGTAAATTAATACAGCCCTACTGAAAGCAATTATTAGATGACAAGACCTCAGTATACTCGGAATATGTCTACGTCTACGTACTCACCTAGAAGCACGAAATATTCTTCAACACGTCCGACGTACATGCACCTACCTCACGAAACTATTCTCAATTTACAATCTACAAGAAACCGATAGTATTACGATATTTTTATACCCTATCCTAAGGGTATAATAAGTTTGACACATTGTTTGTAGCATAGAGAAAAATCGAATATGTATGTACATATGTATATTCGTGATCAATATTAATTGCGAAATCGATTAAATCATGACAGTCCTTCCGTCTGTCCGTATTTTTCCGCTTTTTAAGCCCTAAATTATGAGCTAGGACGATAAAATTTCATATCTGGACTTTTGAAAAAAAGATACAAATACAAGTGTTTTGAATCCGCACATTTTTCATAACTTCACTAAAATCGTCTTTAGTCACATTAGCTATGGCTAACTAGAGAATATTTTTCTGACTGGTCGGTTGAGGACATGCGTCCTCAGATGGAGGGCGAGCAGCGAAGGAATTTACCCGATGAAGTCAACGATGACGTCTACAGCCAGACTAGTGGATGCCTTATTTGGCTACTTCGACATATTTCGAATAAAGTGAAGGCCAACAAGGATCTTTCAACGCTAAGGCAGAGTCTCGAAATCGAGATGGCAGCGAAGGAGCCCTTAATGGGCCAACAGCAGCCCAAGCAAAGAAAAATTCCATATGATACATATGCACATACATACATACATATGTTGACAGCCTTAACTAAGTAGTCGTTCGAAAAACTAGGTAACCACACTCAGGCTAGGTATCCTAATAGGCCCAATCACTGAAGATAAAGATAAGGAGTATAAAATAAATAATATTTCACATATCTTACGGGCATATTTATGTCGTCAGTGCATGTCTCAACGATTTTATAAGACGAACATTTTTTTGTAATCTACTGAAGACATTATTTATGTACATATCAGATTTGCATATTTGAGCAAAAAATTACTTTTTTCCTTCTTTATATGTACATACATATGTATGTACATAGTTTGTATAAAAACTGGTATTAATCAACTTCAACATTTAATATTTTTCATTAGTGAGGCGCCTTGTTTACTCTATCATGGGTTAGGTACGCCCCTGGATAATCGTAATTATACGAATACGATCTTCCATGCATTCGAAATTGACACAACAGTAAGCTGTCATGAAAATTCTTTACGAACTCGAAATGTCTTCTATTATCGTTTCTGTCTGTCAAGTGTAAATCTGAGTTTCGTATCTCTCTCCTCGTAAAATGTAAGTTAAAACCATTCGTGTGGTTTATTTACTTAAACTTAATTTCATTTATTCTTAGGAATTCTCAACTTAAGAAGATAACAACTCAAAAACAATTCGAAGTTCTAGTGGATTACTTGCAACGTCATAGGGATTTGGCTATGGGCTTTGCCACTTCATCGGAAGCGAAAGCCAAACGGCGGCAAATGTGGATTCGATTGACTGATAAATTAAATGATCATGGCCCACCAGTACGCAGTTGCATGGAATGGAAGAGTGTAAGCAATTGTGTATTAATTTACTGAGTTACATTACAATACATTGTGTATGGACTTGATTGCAGATCTGGTCTGATTACAAATATAATACTAAAAGGAAACTTACGGCGGATCTTAAACTGGCCAGACGTAAACAATGCAATAAACGTTTGCCATTCAATAAAATCGAACAAGCAGTTATCGAATTGCTTGGAATTAAGGACAAAGATATAAATTCCAGCCAATATAATAAATACAGTTTTTCAAAGGAGGTTGCCCCAGATCCTGTGATAGAGAGTTCATCCTCATCCCTATACAATGCGGAAGGCAGTGATGTAGAAATAGATGAGGACAAAGAAGGAATAATGATTACCGATGATTTCGACTCAAAGATTTCAGTTTCCGTAATCAATAATCCTATAGAAGTGCAAGCAATCGAAGAGGAATACCTGGAAATGCCTGAGGAGGAGATAAATGTTCCAGAAATGGCGGAGGACACTTTGAAGTCGATACATAAAACACAACAGGCAATACTGATAGAATTAAAGGAATTCAATCGACAGCACAAACATACGAATGAACTAAAAGAGCAACAGTTACAGATAGAACAGAACAAACTAGACGAGCTAAAGCAGCAGAACTACGAACAGAATAAACAGGCTTATATACAGATTGAGCTAAAGCGAAAGGAATTGGAGTTGTACGAATTAAAAGTAAACGGACTGCGTACATTAAAAGTGGAGACCGACTGACAAGATTATTATTATTTTTATGTATGAATGTTCTTAGAAGGGGGTGAAATGTTAGTGTGATAAAAAGAATAGTTTTTGAACAACTATAAATATTGAAACAGAATTGTCTGTTTTCAAACAAGGAAGAATGCATGAGAATCTCATTCTGTGGCTAGGTCTATGCTTCAACACAAAGATAACAAATTAGGACCTACATACACTTATGTAAGTCTAACATCATTTGTTCTCAAAACTATGGAGAGACTCATTGACGTTCATATCAGAGGCGGGCTAGATTTGTCTACTCCTCTGTCCTCAAGTCCGGCTGCTCTCCTAAATTCAACCAAAATGCGCATTGTGATGCACAACGCATCCGTGCTGCAGATGCACGATGCTTTCAGTACGCGATGCGCATTCTGTTGCGTTATGAATCATGACGTTTAGAAATGTGAAGCGATGCGCACAATTATTTTTTTGAAATCTGAAACAATGTGTAATAAATTATGTAATTGCAATAGGATAATTAAACATTTCCTAAACAATTGCGGTGCTGGTGACAACCAAATCCAAAAGGGTAGCAATAACAAATACCATTTGCATCGTGTTAGTTCACGATGCGCTGTTTGCTTTTGTTTGCGCAGTGTATTCGTTCACAATGAATTTCGGAACGAAATGCGATGTGTCATCATTTTAAGTTTGCATCTAGGAATGGTTGCTGATTCACAAAGCAGGCAGTACTGCATTTAGAAAAGCACCCTCCGTTTGCATACAGTAAAGGTAAAATCACAGAAGGAGCTCTGCACTGCTTTGTGAAGAAGGAAATAACTCTGTGTACCTTCCTTGACATTGAGAGCGCATTCGACAACACTGGCTACAACTCAATAGCAAGAGCAATTAGTATTAGAGGAATCGAGGGGATTCGACCAACCAATGGAATTTGAATTATTGCTTCCTTCTCTAGAGGAATGTCAGTCATTGTCCCCAAGCACTAGTTTTTTCTCCCCTTCTGTGGTCACTAGTCATGGACTATTTTCTAGTCGATCTACAGAGATCAGGTTACACCGCCGCACGACCATTTCTAGAGTTATGCAAGGTGCTTTACTACACGTTTGGAATCGTGCAGCAGAGAAAAACTATTCATCAGTCCTTGTTCTAGTGCCTTTTACAAAAAGAAGACTGATCTAGGACCTATCACCATCAAAGGCACCACTATAGTTTATTCGTGTGAGGTAAAATATCTCGGCGTCATGCTTTACATATGTATGTACGTCTTAACTGGAATTCTCATATCAAGTCCGCCATCGAGCGCACCATTAGGGTTGTGTATGCCAGTAGACGTCTTTATGGCAGAACTTGGGGTCTTAATCCAAAAATGATACATTGGATTTATACAATGATGGTGAGGCCCATTATCACGGCCATGGTTTGGTGGCCGAAAGTTCTGGAATGGACAACGAACGGACTGTCGTTCGGCTTTCACCCCTACAAACCTTCATTATCAAGACGGCTGCTATCTAGATGCTATTCTAGATGACAGCTAGAATACAAGTATAAAACGGTTACACCTGATAATTCTTGACTCAATTCCCAAAAGAGACATGGGGGTACTGTTTTCGTAGGTTATTTGAGGTAGAAATATTGCACCGTTAAAACAGGTTTAATGGTGTTTCGGCATTGGAGCCTAAGAGTTGGGCATGATTGACACACGGATCGAAGATGGAATCTGGAGTTGGAGCTGTTGTCTTTGAACCAAAGTCTCGATAGATATTACAACGACTTATGTATATTGGGTAATAACTCTGGTTAGATAAAGTTACAGAAAGCTATACAAATTTATTTTGATTACAAAAAACATAGTCTTAAACAGAAGTTAGTCTTCCTTAAACATTCCGTTTTTTACCAACGATAACCAAACATCTTTGGCATTAGGCCTGTCCTCAGCAGCTTCGTTCGTACAACAGTAGAACAACTCCACTACCGGGTTGTATTCTTCGTTTAAATTGAAGGCCTGTGGTAAAGGTGGTCGTGTACCCAAGGCATTATCCATTGACTCCATTAAGCTTTCGAGATCGGAATCATCTTGTGACATATTTTCTTTGGTTTTATCGGATTCTTTCTCACCAATGCCCAAAGTATGTGGAGCACACAATGCGATTGTTTCATAGATAATAAGCCCAAAACTGAAAATATCAGCTTTGTTGTCAATTACATCCTCTTTATCAATAACTTCAGGAGCTGACCAATGACTGGTTCCTAATGGAGAACAACATTTGAAACACCTGTCTAATACCATGTAATTTTCAATGCTTACCAACATACACCAATCCAGGGTTTTTCTTAAAGTCTATCTGTCCATTTTTGTCTAGAGGAAGGCTAACACCAAAATCGCACAACTTGCAGATCTCAAAATCATTCTTCACGAGGATGTTGAACGACTTAAGGTCTCCGTGTAATAGTTTCGCCTCATTGTGCAGGTAGTCCAATGCTTTGGATATATCAAAAACCATCTGGAATAGATCACATTACATCCCTCCCGATTGTTTAGGATTCTCATAGTTTTACCTTTAAACTGTTTTTGGCTGGTAAGGGACCCATTTCGTCTTCCGATCTATTTTCTAAAATTGTTCCCAGACATGTCTGACAGCACTCGAGTGCTAGTGTGTCTACTCCATCTTCAGTCTTTTGTATACCACGAAAACCAACAATATTTGGGTGCGAGAGTTTTCTAAATAAGCGATTGGTCAGAGATGTAAAGTAGATTATTTCGGAAACTTACCTAAGAATTTTAGCTTCTTCTTGAATGCGAGCGTTAAATCCATTATATCCTCCACGACGAGCATTTTGTGAGATGCGCTTTACAGCCCAAGGCGAACGCATCTGTCCACACTTCGGAGAACGCTCTAGTTTATAGACGTTTACTCCGGTACCATAACCAAGACTCTTCATAAACGGTGAGGGCGGAATTCTAAGTGGTGTACTTTGGTACGCAACATTTTCCAAATGAATATTACGAAGCACCTTACGGGGAGTTTCCATTTTTTGAGTGTTGCTTTATTCCTTATGAGAAACAAATTCGATTATAAAATTATTCAGGTCAGTTATTGTTTAGCGCGCTTGAATTTTTTGATTTCAAAACTACCGGTGACGTTTAATCATCGTAAAACCCAACACGAGATGGCGCTTAGGAATAGCTGTGCTTTATACAGGGTGAGTATCTGATTTAAACTTCCATTGAGTGTATTCAACAAGCACTGTAATTGGAACCAGTTTTCCAAGAGAAGTTTTTTTTTAACAAGAACTACATATATATATCCTACGTTCTGGTTTAGAAACGTATAAATACCATTTGTTGTTTATTTCGATAAATAAATCCGTATGCAAGTGGTCTAGTGTTCAAAACTACGGGGAGTCTTAGTAGAGTGCAAGCACCAAGGTATGTCCATTGGTTAGAGGTTAACCTTCACCAACTGTTGAGTTATTAGTTTATTTAAGAGGCTATAATCAGCGATAGAGATGGATCCAATACAGAGTTGGGGACAGGTGCAGTAGTATTCACAAGTGTTCCAAGCATGAATATTGTCACAAATTGATGAATTACATTCAGACAGAGTAAGTCTGAATGCTATTGTTCATAGCATTACTTACATACATTTGTACATACATAGGTGGTCGTATGGAGAAGCTGAAGAAATTTGAATGAGGAAGCAGCAATGACTTACTTTCTGTAAATATGTCCCGCATTTTAGGTATTGTGAAGGAAAACTCAACGAATTCTTTTTCAAATATCTGAGTAATGGAAAAATAAACAGTCATGGTTACATGGTTTCATGGCAAACCATCAAGTATCATGGCACGACACCGGAATCGGCTATTAATCATTTTCTCTCAACAAGGTACAATGTAAATACATCTATTTCTAAGTACTCAGCCTAAACGACAACAGCCAAGGTCCTGGCATAAAGAACCCGACGTGAATGTTTTGAAAATAGAATTTGAACACACGATCTATGCTCCTACTTATATTAAAGTGACGTCCCTATCCAATTAGATGAATAGGTTATGTGAAGCAGATGAACATCCAAACGATGACACTTCGTCGGCTTAAGCAAGTAAAAAGTGATTTCTGAAAAAATATAAAACGTAATATAGAATTGAATACTTTTCTGAGTTCATAATTATATACTATTTTAAGAATTGCCAACACATAACCCTTAAGAGCCAATCATCAATTTCATTTCTGAATCACCATGTAAAATGCATTCTTCACTGACATTTTATCACCTTCTTGACAACTGTCACACTCTACTACAATCAACGTCAAGCGATAACCTGTCAAAAACTTCCTCAGCTGCAGCGCCTTCACAATTCGAATCTTTACGTAATTTAGGATTTTTTCCCATTTGTGAGCTAAATTATTTACTTTCTTACAAGTATAAATTCTAAAATTATTTACCGCAGACTGCCATGGGGAATGCATACGCCCTGTACGCCAAGCCTGACGTAACACCGGATCCGAGGAACGAGACCGCATTTGATCCCAATTTGGGCTTCCCAAATGGTCGCAAAGAACGCGTTATGATTGCCACTCTCGAAGAGATGGAATCGGCAAAACTCGACCTCCAAGATCGTGATTACTGTGCTCATAAACTGCTGAAGTATCGTGCATGCCGATCCGATGTATTCCCCTTCCTTTACAAGTGTCATCATGAGAAACACGAGTATATGACTTGCGAGTACGAGGATTACGTTCTACGAATGAAGGAATTCGAACGCGAACGGCGACTTTTGGAGCGTCAAAAACGCATCCAACACAGACAGCAGCATGCATAAGATCGAAAGGTGCTTCTAATTTAATTTCCTATTAAACAAACAATATTTAGTTGAATTGTTTTCTTTTGCACTTGGGGAACACTGTAGTATAGTGATGAATTGTGCAAATGCATAAGCTGAGACGAATTAAAACAAAAATCATGTTTAGTCCAAATATAAACATCTATTTTATATTCTTAACTATTTGCACATGGAAAAAAACTAAAAAAGAAATTCGCATTACACGATGGACTTCCCGGCGTGTTTCTTCTTTTTCCCAAATTTCATCTTTTTCTTTGTAGGCTGGTCGTCGGTGGGTGTAGCTGGCTCGTCTAAACGTTTTATTCCACTGAAATCAAAGGAAATATTGAAAGATTAAGATAAAACGAGGTATTCATCCGACATACCTTTTTACGGATATCAGTTTGGATTTGCCTGCAGTGGAAGACAGTGCCTTCGACCAATCCTCGTCGGTTCCTTTAATTGCAAAGTCCTGGAGACTCTCCTTCTTTAGTTTCTTTAGCTCTTCTTTCTGTTTCTTCGAGAGGATCTAGAGAAAAAAAACAGTTAATTCGATTTTCTTTTAATTTTTCTTCTTAAACTGTACCTTGGCAGTTTCATCTAATTCATCGTTCAGCGACAGTGTGATGGGAACAAAGTCTTCACCGCGATTCAACTGTTTTTCATTGACCATCGAACTCTCAATGTGGCCTTCTATCACATTTGCAAAGTATTTTGTTGTCTTCTTCATTAGATCGTAGAACTTAGCAAGGATTTGACTAGAAGGCATATTCAGCTCTGCTGAAATGGCATCTATCGATTTCCCTTGCACACCCAAAGCCAGAAGAATCGCCTGTTCATAGAAATATTTGTTAAAATACAAAAGGAATATTTTTACCATACAAACTAACCTTTTGCAGGGAATCTGCTTGAAATCCCTGAATACGCCCTTGGAAGTACAGAAAACCAACATCAGTCACCAGATCAAGAATCAATCGGAATTCAACCTGATTCCTCGTATATGCTTCCAGTCTTTGTATGTCATGTGGCAGGAAATACACGTCTAGTGTTGCCTTATCCAGTTCTGTTTAACGAAAGCTCTTTTTAGAAACCCATACAGATAAATCAAATACCAAAACCCACCTTTAGTTTCCACTGTGACTGCTTTGTTGTCCAATAACGAGAGGGCTAAACTTATTGGGAAATCCTTGAATATTCTTCCCAACAACTTGAGAATTCTTCGGCGAAAATCATTAAAATACAATGACAGCCATTCTGTGGAGACTTTTTCTTTGAGACCTTCCTTGTGGAGCGTGTGCAGCATAATGCAAGAGTGTTCTCCAGTTAAATCGTTTGGTTTTTGGCTAAGAAAGGAATGGTTGCATTATACTGATTGTTAGAGGAGAAGGAAAGGAAGAACACTTACCTAACATAAACAGGAACAAAACCTTGATTTTTCCAGAATTTTAGAAGGTCCTTGGTCAAACCGTAGGAGGTTCCAATGTAATCAATATTTTCTGGTGCGCGTTCATTGAGACGTTTTAATAAAGTGGGAATCTTGCGACGTGGAACAATAGTTTCTTTAAGAAGGCCAACATCCTCAGCGTCTACTTCTTCGATTCCTAAAAAGAAAAAGAAAGAGAATAATGAATTGTGCTCGTTGGAGTATAAAATTAGGATGAGGTGTCTTGGGAAAGAAAAACGATTTGGGCAAAGGATACTGGAGGTTGCGACAGAGGAATTCAGGTGGTAAATGTAATGCGTTTCGATGCATTGAGTAAGGAGGAACAGAGATCCCCAAAGAAGACGAACAACCGAATCAATTGAACTCACCATTATCAGCTCCATTTGCATTCTCACTTAAATCCGTGAATCTAAGGTCGTAATAGTCCTTCAAAAGCCTAATAGCCCGTTTTCCATAGCCCATCTGCAATAACACATTCAAAATTCGCTATAAAATATTCACTAGGCTGTAACTTACCCTCTGATAGTTGGGATGCGTAGCAATGCGCACAATTCTCAGTCCCGACAATTTGGGAAACTCATGATCTCCAAATTGCTCCGAGATATTCCATGGAATCAGATCACCACTGGCTTTCTTGCCTCTTCCAAGCGAATCTGTGATTGTTTGTGATGAGATTTCTCCCTCCAAAGCGACCTGAATTACAACTAAAATCTCTGGAAGTTGATCTTTCCGCTGAATCGGTCCCAACAAACAAAAGAGATGATGTGCCGGTGCATCGCTAATCATTTGCAAGTCATTCGGACTGTTTTTGTAATGCGATGCCACGTAAATGGATATCACCCGATGAAGGAATGATTCTGCTGCCTTGTGATACGAAAACAGGGCATCGCGATCGATGTAGTACAACTCGCAAACGTCTGGAGTTGGACAACCAGAGCTGATATTCGGTACAGTTGTTGCATCAAGGCATAGCAAGTTGATAAGCCAGCTTTCAATATCATCTCCGTCACGATAACGGATGGATTCTTCCAGTTTAATCTAAAAGCAAAGAGGAAAGGTTTTAATGGTTGCGTGGTGGATTGGGTTTCTATTTTCGTACCGGTGGAGGAGCATTGTTTTCCTTCTGCAGCTGTGAAATCAACTTTAAGCTCAGTGATCTGCCAGTTCCCTCGTAACCGTTGATTGTTGACGCCATGAAGATGAGGTACGGACCAAGCATCTTTCTCACAAGAGGTAGGGGAATCGCAGCTGCTTCGTCTATTACTACAAGATCTGCAGCGTTTAAGAGGTGCGTATCGTTGGGCGATATATACTGTATGGTTTGTCTGTTGTGTCGGTTGATATTGATTCGGATGATAGCCTTCTTGTACTCGTCATTTGTGGACCGAATGATGGTGTAGTCGGAGTGTTCTTGGTACTCAAGTGCATCGAATCCTTTGAGAACAAACTCGAAGAGGGTGATCAAATTTTCTGGATGCGGCGACGTCACATATACGTTCACATAGCCGAATGAGATGGCAGCAGCTATGGATAATCCCATTGCAGCTGATTTACCGCGACCACGAGCTGCTGTAAGTGATGTGGGAGGCCTAGGAGAAGAGAATTGCATTACAGATGAAGACTAGCGCTTTTATCTTCAAACTTACTTTAGTTGCTTCTCAGCTAGAGCCTCTATGAACTGCGCCACAGCCTTGGCTTGGTCATAGGTTTTGCAGAGATTGACTAAAGGACCCGCTGGTGGTGTGTCCCTGAGGCTATCCTTTAGATCCGTGAGCATCTCTTCGTTTTCTGATTTACCATTCTCCGCAGGCTAGAAACAGGCATATGTAATCACTGAAATGGTAAAGTATTCCAATTTTTACTTACATTAACAGGATCTACATTGATTGTCTTGGAGCTCAGAGGCAGAACAGTGAGATCATCATTGACAACCAAGCAACGTTTACAATCCGCCAAAGATAGAATCAAACGTTCATTAAACCTACAAGTGACTGTCTGATGAGCTTCTGTTCGATATCTCTTATGCACATCCATACTCATTGTATATAGCTGCTTCAGAGAGGTCAGTGACTTCAAAAGTAAAATGATTAGACCACCACCTTCGACAGTTTCCACTGTGCGGGCGAGTAAATTCGGTGTCAATGCTTCAAAGTCCTAAAAAACAATCCTCTGTAACATATACTTCATATTTTTAGTAATAAAACAAACCTGGAGTACACAAATGCCATAGGTACGTCCAAGAATCGCATGCGTTTCGTTGTAGTACCTGCCATGGATGGTTGTGGATACTCTGAATGTGTCGAACAGATCAGCATCGTTTACGTCAATCTTTCCAGCTGCTATCTTCTTGGCACGTTTTTTACCATGACTAGAAGTTACAAAAGTTTCAGAAAAGGTGCTTACGACCTTGTAAGGAGCCATAACTTACTTGGAAATCGCCTCGTCCTTGTTCTTGTAACACCACAGCACTGTTGGTCGTGATTTTACGGTGGATTTTGTCAGAATATCGTACAAAATAGGAACCTGTGTCGAGGAGATAGGCATGCATTTATTAATACAGAGTTCCTCTGAAGTTATGTTTATAACGTACCTGATCCCTTGCCTTGTCACCAATAATAATAAACATTGTGCGATGTCCCAGTTTAACACCATTTTCAATCATAACACGGATACGATTGTCAATCTTCTTTTTTACCATTTTGTCAGGATGCTTTATTTAATTGTTATGTAGTGCAACAAATGTGATAATCTACGTTTTACAAATAAAAGTTTTGATAAATACCGACTGCTACCGACTATTGCACGTGCGAAATTGGATTTTGACAGTTGAATGGCAGATATCAAACAAAAAAAAATGTTGCAGCTGTCCTTGTCCTGTTTTCTCAGCGATGGTCGATGGATTGTTGAATGTAGTAGAATACAATTATTTTTTAGAGTTAAGGTAGTAGTTTCTTTAAATTTGTTTTATATGTATTTTTTTAATTTTACAATTCTTCGTATGACCGTTATTGTACGATCTCAACACCGAAGTTATGTGGCTTCAATAGTGATAAGGTTTCATAAAAAGCTAACAAGACAAAAGAATAATAAAAAGAATTTAGATTTAGTGTAGGAGTTCACCTACACCATAGCGACGACCACAGGAAACCATCGCTACTTTGAGTTGGCAAAACGTGTTTGGACAAGGCCTCTTTCTAGGAAAACAGAACTCAGCTATACAGAACATAAATCTAGCCAATTCTGCTGTAATTATCGAGTGCTGGCCGTTAAGCAAGGACAAAATGTTTCGGGAAATAGTCTGGTACGCAATTAGGAGGAATGGATGAGCAGGAGCAATCCCAAACTATACGAGGTGTACCAAGATATTGATGTAGTCAATGCAGATCGACTATTTTGGGAAGGATGTCAGAAGTCTTGTTGAAGACAATTGGAAGCAGAGTGACTGGGATCAACAAAGCATTCAAAGTAGGACTCAAAAGAGAGCCATTGTGATTCAAAGTGTACAATCCATTAGTGGCTACCTACATACATACATATGTAGGTATTTAATAAATTAGCCGAAACTTTTTATGAAACGAACGATGGTCATAAGAAAAAGAAGACCAATTAATAGCAGGAAACCAGAGACATGTGGGGTGCTAATAGTTCTGGCTGTAAGCAGTTGATTGATGAAAACTCCGAGCAAAGTATCCACTTAAGAATTTCCAAGTGTTGTCCTGATTGTTTTTTGTTTTACTGATCATAGCTCTGTATAAATGTATGTATGTAGATATGTAGTACCCCCCAATCCTATAAGCTTTTCGACATCGGAAATGACTTCCAAATGATAGCCAGAGAAAGAGTTGTCTTTCCAATCGTATTTCTAGCGTAACCCCATTTTTTCCTTAAAATAACAACATTGATATACGATTCCATCTCTTTTATTTCCTATGTGCATCACAATTTCTCATTTCTTCCTTTCGTACTTAAACTTAAATACAGGTGCAGAATCCTTTGTACCAGCTTTTACCTTCTGTGGCTTCAATTGGCGCTTTTGCTTTAGCAAACGCTTCATTTCCAGTTTCTGTTGAACCACACCTAGTTCCCTCTCTCGTTCTATTCTCTTGCTCAGTTCCATATAAGCCTGTTCCTTCTTGGCATTACTCATTTTCATCTCCTAAACAAAACCAAATCATCAGATGCTCGACTGTCAACATTTTTCAACTTACCTCCTCATTAATCTCAGGAATTTGCATTTTCTCCAGATCCTGCATTCGTGGTCTGTTTGTTTTCCTTCCCAACAAACTGGGATGAGTGTCCAGTCTCTTGACAAGATCAAAGTCACTCAATTTCTCCTCTACTCCGTCCACGAAGAACGTATGCTTATTTTGCACTCCATTGGCAAAGTCTATCATATGCAGCTGGGACTGTAGTCGCTTAATTTTCGTTGTCTCCATCGTCCGCTTCATGGTAATATATTTAAGATCCTGAGTTCCCATGAGAGCAAGTTGATCCTTGGTATGTTCGTCTGGCTTATCGAATTCATGATGTTCGTCTTCTTGGATTTTTGATTTTATCATGTGATGGTAGAACTCATCAGGGTTTTTATTTAAAGCACGTTTATGCAAGAACTTTAGTGTTCTCTCCTTATGATGTGCATTGTTGGCGCGGACTTTGTAGTCTTTTTTCTTTTCAAGAATTCCAAGGTGTTGTCTTGACTCGGGTTGATGACGCTCCCTGTGAGTTTTTTGGTTACTTTTCGATGCCTTTTTCCATGAAGACATTTTGAGTGATTTATTTCGTTTATTTTAGAAACGACGAAGTTGTAGATTTTAGTAGTTTTATAAACAAATTCAAAGGAAAACAAGCAAACACGCGTGTATTTAAAAGTGTTTACGAAAAGTTCAATGACAGTTGACGTTTGTGACAGTATTCTGATGTTGTAATAGAATGTGTGCAACAGATATGGCATCAGCATTTGAGGAGGACTGAAAAGATGGCAGAAATATTAATTGAACTTTTTGAAATGTCCGTTAAATGTAATATTGAAATTAAAGGTTTCTACGAAGAGTTTATAGAGATTGGACGTAATTTAATAAATGTAAATAGCACCTTTTGGTCTTTAATCTTATATTTTAGTATTGATCATTCTAAATATATGATCAAGCTTCTACGGAGAGAAGGACTTATTTTGAGACTAATCACAGAGTAGGTGACGAATAGATTTTATTTGTTTCTTTGTCTTTAAGGAAGTTATAAGAAGCTTTTTCTACAAGAAAATTTTAAGAAGCCCTGCAGAATCGATGCCTATTACACAATAACCAGTCAAGATGTCGGCAAAATGAACCTTTCAGTCTAGACAATGATAGCCAAAATTTCCGTCCACATGAATAAAACGAAGTGCAGCTGGAAATGACCTAGTAGAGAAAATACAATAACTCATTTCTAAAATATGGTCAGATGAGTGTATGCCTGATGAATGGAATCTCAACACCGTTTGCCCGATCCAGAAGAAAGGAGACCCTTACAGAGATATCAATTACAGAGATATCAGTCTCCCCAAAATCGTGTACAAGATCCTATCTGCCACATTGTGTGAAAGTCTGCAACCCTTCGTCAGCAACCTGGTTGGGCTCTATCAATGTGGTTTCAGATGAGGAAAGTCCACAAGGTTGGTAATCATACTTGAAAGGATTGTGCGAAAATCACAAGCCAACACCGGAACCACACTCTTTCAAAAGTCTGTGAAAATACTAGCTTACGCCAACAATATTGACATAATTGGTAGAACACAGCGGGCTGTCACCGGTGCGTTCGCTAGTATTGCAACGGAGGCTGCCAAAATGGGTTTAGCGGTAAACGACGGCAAAACCAAGTATATACTGTCAACAAGAAGGGACACACAACATCGTCGAATTGGAAAGAACGTCACAATTGACAGCTATAACTTAGAGGTGGTAAGGGACTTCGTCTACCTTGACTCTGCTATAAACTTCAGCAGAAATTAAACGAAAAATAACTCTTGCCAATCGCTGTTTCTTTGGGCTGAGAAGGTAATCGAGTAGTAGAGCCCTATCCCGAACAACTAAGGAGATTCTGATAAGACCTTGATCATCCCAGTACTGCTTTATGGCGCTGAAGCTTGGACTTTGTCTAAAGCAGATTCTTCGTAGCATTTTCGTTCCCGATTGCGTTGACGGGCTTTGGAAGAGGAGATTCAACTACGAACAATACGAACTGTACAACGACATCGATCTAGTCCACGATATCGATTGCGCGTCAGTCGTCTAAGATAGCTTGGACATGTAGAGCGGATAGACACAAATGCTCCGACCCGTAGAGTCTTCGAATCGAACTCGGAAGGACAACGCATTAGACGAAGACCTCGCCTTAGGTGGCACGCACAAGTATAAGGAAATCTCAACTAACTTGGAGACAGATAGCTAAGGACCGGACTAACTGGAAAGGCTTGTTATTGGAGGCCCGAGTTCACTCCGAACTCTGTGAAGACGAAATGAAATGACGATGAAGGAATCTTGGAGATTTCGTCATTCTCAAGGGACTTATGGTAACAGTTAGAGTTTTCATGTTGTTTCTCCTGAGGTTAACAAGAAACTTGAAATTCTTGTGTGATAGCACAGGGAAGAAATACTTGTTATATCTATGTCCGGAACTGTTTGTCAAGATGCGTTTTTAAATACAGTCTTGCTTACACACAGAGTGTGTAAAGATTTATGCTAATGCACTGATGGTTATTGTTGGGCCCCGAAGTAAGAGATATCTATTCAATAACTAACCACATTACTACATCATCCCTCTCTATCTCGAATAACCAGCTGTCAAATAATTAATTTTTCGAGGCATTTTGAGTTGAGACTCAAAATTTTGTAGAAACTCATAGTTTCCACTTAACCACTTACTACTACAACGACCACACCTCTACAGTTAGCTCACCAACTGCCTCCAGATTTAACCCCCTTTCTACTGGTGCGCTCCACCTAAGGTAATTGTAGAACAGGTACTTTTTTGACTAAAGGTGGTGATTTCAATGTGATTTCAGCAACTTCTTTAACGGTTTGGTTTAGGTAGGGTGGTATCGAATACTCCTTGGTTTTTGTGACTGATGGCGATTTATTACATTACATTATTTCTGAGATATAATCTAACGCCATAACTCGTGGATATTGCGAATACATATGTACTTATGTACATAAAAAGGTATGTATCTATCTATGAAAAAAAACCTTCCGGCTGACGCACGTTTATAAAATATATTTTTTTTTTTCATACCTAACACTTGTCAAGCGAAATCGTTTTTGAAAATTCCCACCAGACAATCGTTTTGCTGCTCTTAAGTGGTTATTTGACTATTCCCACAGCGACCTTCTTTAAGCCCACAATTGAAGCGACGCGTGAGCCTAATGCATGGAAATTAAGTTGTTGTTAAAATTACAAATCACAGTCTACCGCCCCGGCTGTGTATGACGATCAGGATGTCTTATTTCCACCACCGCCAGTGCTTACACACCCAGAGAAACGACGCATCCGTGAAATCAGAGTTAGAAAGTGATGTGTATGACATCCTAATCTATGTTTTTCACCGATAGAGGACGCACGTGCCGACACGTGACTGTGGCGCACGTGTTGCACCACTGTGAATAACAGGATGATAAGCCCGGAACACTCCCACCCCCTTTGTTTTCATCCCTGGAAAGTGGGTGTACCTATCCGCCCTTAGTTGGATGTTTCTTTTGGTATCGCGCACCCCCGTTCCTCTAAGCAGATAATCGCTGAGTTTGCAGCTCGCTTGCATGATAATTAAATGATTGTTTGGTGAAGATTTCTGTTCAAGTGCAGGTATGTAATCGAATTTTGGACAACGACGTACTCTTGTTGTGTTACTGATAGTTTAATTATACTTATTTGTACTGTTGTTTTCGGAGGGCGTGAATGTTTATTTGAGCAAATGGTAGACAATGCACATAGGGGGTGTGCAAACTGTTTTATGTTTTGTAGTATGTTGTGGTTAAGAGGAGGAATTTGTAACTGACTGACTTAACAAAAAAAAAAAAAAACCGTAAAACTTGATTAACCAGCTCAGTTTAGGTAGTCCTAGACCAACCTACAGGGTACTGCATAGGATTTAAGGGCTAATAGAGCTGCTAGACTGAAAAGATATATACTTCTTTAATTCTTCGCCGCAGGTATTCTCGTGCACATACATACATAGTTCAATGGGATGCACTTCTATCTTAAAATATTGTTGTCGACTTTTCAAGTGCTGTCACGCGTTGAAAACTGGGATCGTATACCCTGGCACCAGTGCTGCCATTTTCCGATTTTGAACCCCGGCGGCTTCGTATAACAACTGTGAATCTCCTGGAGAATCGAAATCTCTTAAGCTTGGTATGTGAAATCTTGAGAATTGGGTCACAATGAATGTATTCTAATATTCTCAGATGACCTCTTAAGTTACCGGTTTAAAGGTCTAACATCTGAAGGAGCCGAAGCGCACTTCTTTATACACCGTCAGGTGGAGCAGCGTGGGGCTTAGTATTGCTCTTGTATGTAGCAATCGTAGGGCATGTATTCATTGTGTCGATGATACTAATGCAGGCTAGATGATATAGTTGGTCCTGACGCTTTTACTTGAGTTACTTCGATGTACTCTGAGCTTAGATGAATAAGCGTTTTTCAGAGCTCAGGCAAGGTCTTGCAAAAGTGATGGTGGTGGAGGAAACGGTAATGGGCCAACGACAACGCTCGTTCTAGACGTTCTTAGCAAGGACCTCACCCTCCAGTTTAATGGTTGTGCATCGGAGTAACTTGCCTACTATGGAAAAAAGAATAGTTTTCGTAACTTTTTTTTCGCCTCGGGTATGAATGATCCTACTAATAACTATCCGAGCAAAAGAAACAAGGATTAAAACCTACGGATCTACATGTAAAATGTTTGGACTCTTAACAAACTACATGCAGAAAGTGGAGATCAGCAAATATGATAAGATAGGCTGGGAGGATACAAACTATGACGTTTTCTATGGCTACAGGGAACAGAAGCAGACAAGAAATCTTCTACTTTCGGTATAAGAGTAATACTCATTAGCCAGATATGCACTCATGTCTCCAACCACACCAGGACGATGCCACCAAAGAGTGTTTCTACGAACTCCTATACAAAACATATGAAGTCCTAAATATAACGTTAAAACTGTGTTCAGCATGCCTGGATGTCCGATTTTCTTCCGATCTCCGAAGCTTCCAAGTAGCCAAAACTAACCTTATTGCAACCAAGGTACGACTGCGGATATCTCAATCTCCATAACACAGAAAAATTTGCTGTGAGAAGATACAATGTCGAAAAGCTGCAATCTTAACGACCGGTGCTGAGAATATGGGCAAACTTCTTCTGAAGCCTGTACATACAGCGACTAAGTCCAATATACCGCTGTCAGGCAGAATAAACCATTCCACCTAGATGATGACAATCAAAACCCGACCAAAACCAAGTGAGGATAGCAGTATCAACTGGATCGGACGGGAGAATAAGTCTTAGAAATCACTGTTTCTTTGAGCTGAGAAGGCAGTTGAGTAGTAAAGCCCCATACTACCTATATATACGACCTTGATCAGCCTAGTCCTACTTAATGTCGCTGAAACATGGACTCTATAAAAAGTGGATGAGAGAAAAATTCTTCGTAAGATATTCGGTAAGGATACCAACGCTCCTGCTCGCAGATTTTTCGAATCTAACATTTCTAAAACTTATCCCTGTTCTACTGCCGCATAACGCTCAATCTGTTCCAAAGTTTACATCAAGAACATCCAAGGCCTAAGTCTTCCTTCCTTTAAGAAATTCTATTCATGTCTGAAAGATCCAAGGCAAATAACCAATCAGGATTAGGTTGGCTTCAAGAAAAAAAAATTTAATGTCCTTTCAAGTCAAACTTTGCATTGAATCCAATGCAAATCACTGAATCTTCAAGAGTATCGACTCAACGAGGCGGTATTAATTGCATTCAAATGGGAATAACTCCGTTTTAAAGACACACGAACAAGGACTGATGAAGATGAGCATTTAAATCCCCAGAGACCGATTCGATGATTCCCTCGTTGCACACCACACAGCCAGGGTACACAGAGTATCAATCAAAACAAAAAAAAAAACCTAAGCCAAAGATTTGACATGGATCAGTAATCTAATACCAGATTACGATTCCAAGAAGGGTGTTTTTTTTTTTTTTCCTTTTTATTCTCTCTCTCTCATACATTCATCCATCGCCCCCACCTATGGCAAATAACTCTCCAGCCCTAGAGGTGGGTGGCATCAATCCATCCATCCGAACATCCAACCATCCATCCAAGTATCAGTGCCTTTGCCAAAGGTGGTTGGTAGTATTCTGTAATATTCCATTCATGACGTGGCACATAGGTACTGTAAAGGATCTGGTGTATATTTAGTGGGTCGTCATCGTCAACATCTCTGTCGCTCCTCGCGTCTGTTGTTGTACGTGTGGATAAATCCCAGCGAGGACATTGAGGGTGCCGTTCATTGTTGCAGAAAATAAGAATTTTCGCTTGATGGGTATCACGAATATTCTACTGCTGTTATTTCTGGAGCCCTCCATGACATGCGCCCTCCAATTCTTTTTTTTTTTTCTTTGTTTTTGTTTTATATTCTCCTCCTCTACCTCCCTGTGTGCATATTTTTTTTTTCTCAGTTTGCTCACTTCTCGTTTCGTCCTTATCTGTGCGTTGTCGTATGTGTCTCTAGGCTGTCGTTTTTATTTCTGCCAGGATATACACGCTATCTGTGTATCCCTCTGCCTTGGTCCTTCTGATATACACAGAGTCACATTAAGGTTGACAGTACCAAGGGTCAGATGAATAAGCGCTCACACACATAGCAAAGAATTCACTCTGGAGAAAGGTGGCAAAGGAATAAAAAAAAAAAAACAAAAATATCGAAGGGATTATTACCAACTTTTTATAAGGGTGGGTGGTTGGTTGGTTGGTAAGTTGGTGAGGCGGGTGGTATTGAAAGGTGATACTCCTGCGGCGTACTTATGGCATCTTTTTAAATGATAATTTATTCAGCTGGAGGAGAGATCTGAATGAAAGATTATGCGTTTTGTTGGTCGTTTTGTTTCGGGTGATAAAAGGCGTATACGAAGGGTACGAGATAAACAGTACGACCAGCAAGACGGAAATGGCATTGGAAAGGACATTATCGTTCAGAGAGACATTGTGCATGAAAGGAATTTCGGTATTCGACTTTAGGTGTAATGGTAAGGTCGGTAGTTTGATCCTGATTATACTGGTTTCTGTGAGATACTCAATCTCTTGTGTGGAAGAGTTTCTAAGGCCTGCGACCCATTGAATTTGATTATAGTTCGGTGATTTGGTATTTTAACGATTAAGCTGATGGTATCCATGAGGCTAGAAAGAAACCCGTCTTTAATGTTACATGAGCGTTTTTAGGATGCTAAGAGATGGAGGGTCCATAAGTAAGTATATCTGCCGATAGTTGCGATAGGTAGTTAGCTGGTTTCATTGCTTCACGTGGTTGGCTATGGGCCTGTCACCTTTTTGGAAAGTATGTCCAATATACTGCCTATTGCTTCATGGCCTGTTCTCTGATAAAACTGTTCGTTAGAGATACCTACGGTTTGACTAAAAAATTCTTAAGACACTGCGTAGGCACCTAATAGCAAACGTTTGCAGCTTTTTCGTGACAGTAGCGCTTACTCTCCAAGTACCACAACCATATAGCAACATGGACTGAAAGTCGGAACAGAACAGTCGTCGCTTTGGTGTTTAAGCTAATGGCATCACTTCGCTAAATTTTGGTTAGCATCCGAAACGCAGACTTTGCTTTGCCAACGTAAACAATATGAGCCGATGAGTTCGATCCTAGACTGATCATTTCTGTCTTTTCGCTATCATTTGTTGAAGATCCATTATTCTGTGAGAGAGTAGACATACATACTACGCATCGTTTGGTGTCTTGCTAATTGCTATTAGTTTATCTGGAATGCATCTCCTGCGCAAGGCACCCCAAATAAATTGTCGATTGACACTATCAAACGCCGCGGCGTTTCAAAATCGATGGATCGTAGGGGAAGTGGTGAACGATATTCAACGCACTACTCAATGATAATCCGTAGGTTGTTGATCTGGTCAACTGAACAGAGAACTGCTTGTTCGGCATCTATGTAGTGTATCTTTGAGGTTTTCTTTGATTCAATTTAGCTATTATCTTAGCCACAGCATGCAGCAAATACCTCGCTAATTTCGCAGTGCATTATTTTGCATTTTTAAGGCGAGCTTGACGATCATGCCATTCTTCCAGTCATTTGGAAAGCTCTCGGCCTTGTATGCTCTCCCAACAAATTTGTGCAGTAGATCGGCCAATGCAACTGGCGCTGTTCGAAATAGCTCCATGGCTTATTGTTTTTCAGTGCTTTGACCGCGGTAATGATCTCATCCTTAATTGGGGGATGTGGTGCGAATTCGGCTATTTCTTCCTTCGGGCACCTCAGTTTGACTTGTGTGCATATTGTTAGCGAATACAAGGTTTGTAACACTAGCAAAATGCTCCTTCCATCTCTTCAGTTCATCCTCATCCGACGTAAGCAAAGAATCGTATAAGCCTTACGTGTTGGGTAGAGCTGTGACCACCTATCAGCTCTATAAACGGTTCTGCTTTTGATGTACATAATTGCGCTTGTCACGCCGCAAGCTACACTTCTTTCATCTTCATGCGATATAGGGACTTTACCAATGGTCCTGTATGGTGTCGGGAAGAGACCTGGTTTCCAGACCATGTGAGAGATGGTCCTTGAATTCTTGGCGCACTGAGGGATTATGTCGGTTTTGGTAGCACCTTTTATTCGAGATCCTCTTTGGTGGAGGAGAGACTACTATTCGTTGGAGACTACTGCCAGTTTGCTTAACTCTGCACAAGCCTTGTCGATAAGGTTAATGGAGCAGCTAAGCTGTGTAGTATTTTTTTTTGACTTATGTACCATCGCTACGCTCGCGCTGTTTGGCATTACATATTTCCAAGTTAGTGTGACAATAAGACCCGTTTGGTTGGAGAAAAAGTGAAATTTAATTGTTGGCCTTATTTCTCAGGGGGTTTATTCACGTCAGCTATAAATTACATGTCTTGTCCTATACTGCAAGGTGTATGGAAGGTATGTACAAAAATGTATTTATTTCAACAAAAATAGTGTCTTTCGCGTTATTTTCCTTGTGATCCCGAATGTATTCGTACGCCATCTACCATCCTAAATATACTGCATTTGATTTTCAAGGCTATTCCTAAATATCTTGTTGCTTTAAAGCTTTCACAGCCAAAATCTTCACCACATTCTAGAAGTCATTCAATGATTTTCTGCAATCACCCGAGAGTCCTTTGTGTACACTCAAGCGAGAATATACTCTTCAAATAATTAATGAGATGAGAGGGCAGTCATTCAAAAGATAAGCACTACACAACAGTGTATCCTCCTAACGACATATGCAGGAGTACTACAAAACTCTGCTGTACAGATACGCCACCAATGGTGTATTAAATTTCACAGATTTAACATAACAAAAGCGATTAAGATCCTGTCGTCATGCTATGGTTGTGATGGTGCATCCTTAACCCACGATAGACCCAAAAAAGAAATAAGTCTGCTGCCCCTCTTCCATCACGCGTAAAATAGGTTGTGTTGACATTTTACAATTTCTGCCTGTCAAACAGTTTCAAATTCACACTTTCCTTGTGAACTAAATCGTGAACACAGAATAACACACACTACAGGGGGTGACACGATTTAAGGGTTTTGCGTTTTTGCATGCAGCACCTTACCCTTTCCATAGAACAAGCTCAAGCATACATACATGCAGATGTATGTACATGTAGGATGTGGTAGAAACAACCCTCAAATTTACATCATTTTGGAGGCAACCCTAATTTGACCGTAAACATCCCTAACATGTTATTTATCTTAGGACCGTTTTTGGACAATAAAAAAGATAAAAATAAAAATCCGTATCAGATGTGGGATCCTGGGTCCCAAGAGGAACTTAACTTCTGACATTACCTCTCTGTCATTCGTGATTCTCGACACTGAATATCCGCTGAATTCTTTATAACTTTTCATAGACGACCAGGACGACTACACACAGTCAAATGAGGTCAAACGAAACTTAAGACAAAAGACCTGGCTCTGCTCAAATCTAATTTATATTTTTGACAGATTGCCAGGAAGAAGAAGAAAAAAAAAATTAAAGACTTTAGTGCGGTTTTCTAGGAAGATACAGGTCAACTTTGGTGCAACCCACGATATCGTGGGGTTTAAACAAACAAGGGGACAAGAAAGCAGAGGCAAACATAAAAGACGATGATGCTGGTGTTCAGCAGACCGCGGCCGTGTTCACAAGCACCAATTATCGTTATTGGCCGTATTAAAAATCGAATGAGAAACACATCTGTCACGCACGACCCGCGGTGTGATGGAGAATATTCGCAACTGTTTCGAAATATAGTTCGTCCCTGCTGTGCTGGGAATTCTTCGGGATGATTGAGGAGGACAAGCAAAATTTCGGAAGGGCGATGATGGAGGGTGTTGACTGCGTATGACCGATTATGATTTTTCAACCTTTAAATATGAAAATTATGAGAACACGACTGTTAACAATGTGTTAGGGCGGATGTGTGTGTGCCAAGGCGCACAGATGGCGGGTTGCGGGTTGACAATTATTATTATTATTGAGCTGGGAGGAGACGGCAATATTGGGAAATAGTGGCAATAAAGCTGCTGGCGCTGAAAAAGCCTCTTAAGGACGGTATTGTGTTTATGAATTTGGAAAATTTGAAATTGTGGTTATGCTTTAATTAGCTATGTAGTTCATCTGTTCCTTTTGGGCTGGAGAGAAGGTAAGTATGATGCTGGGAGAACCATTGGAAAAGATGTGCTGTGTGAGTTTCGTCATTATCTGTTGGGAATGGCACTGCCTGGGTTCATTAATAGTTTTAGGCTTTTACTATGAAAGTTATTGTAGGCGGTCTAAATGTAAATCTCCTCCGAATGTTGCAGATACTGGCGGTTGTAATGTAAGGATCACTGGAACCTTCCGCTGATTGAAAGGGAATAGATTACTCTTACCACAGTAGGGCGACTTTTTACAGATTGCCAATGATATAGTTTTGTATCATAAGGAATAGGCAAAATGAATCAATATTGGGCAAAGTTTATTCTGTTGAAGAATGGGTTTTCATTGACTACATCCTCTCAGCATTATAAATGGTGCCCCAGGTGGGGATTGAAATTGAGCGCCAGTCTTTCTTTGCACGGTTTATCATCAGTGACGCGTTTAGGCACAAAACCACTCCTGCACAGTTAATTTAAAAAGCTCACTACAGTGAGTCCTCACAAAAAACTAAATCCTTATGCTTAAGTAGGTATACGAGTACGAGTTTAGCTCAAGATATTTTCTAGGGTTGGCATGTACTTTTCGAAAATTGCTCCCGAAATACAATTCATAGCTACAAGCGATATGTTAAATCTTTCTACATTTGAGTCGTGGAAAGTTGAGCCCCGTCTTGCAATATCACTGACATGGAATAGTAATTAAAACCGAATGCGAAGAGGAGGAAGATGCGATTTTATACAACGTCTTGACGATCGATGAAGGCAGAAACACTTCTGAGTATGCGAGTACTTATTTTTCTGTGTCAAGGGATTGAAAACAAAAGACGAATGAGTGAATCAGGATTTTGATCAAGAGCATCTTACGGTAATTTCTCCATTTTGAGTCGGTATTGAAGCTTATCAGGCGGCTTACTATCGGAATTCCTGACAGACTTTGGTTGAATTGACAGTATATTAACGAAGGAGAGCTGTTATTCTACACTGACGGTTCCAAAATGAAAGTCTGTAGGGAGGTCCTGGAGATCGACCACTCTTTAGATAAATAAGTTGCAAAGACCACTTTTTGTCGAAAGAAGTATATGTACATACATACATATATATATGCATAAGTTGTGAGAAGTTGGGGCCTGTGTCCCAATGACATGTCAAATATTTATTTTTTTATACTTTGACAGACGGGCAACCGTCAGATGCTAGTCTGAGTTAATTACATCAAGATAATAAAAATTTGTAACCAATATGTAAATAAGATATCAAGAGCCAATATAGTGATCATACGTTGGAGACCAGGAGATATGGATATCTCAGGTAATGAAAGAGCAGATGAACTTGCACGGTAAGCGTCGGCGCTACATATTTTAAAAACTTTCCTGGCAGCTCAATAAACAAGTGTATTGACTGGTTCCAGACTTCTGTGACAAGTTATCTTATTATTTCGTATCCTTGTAAGTCATTAATATGGAGAAGACATAAAGGTGCAGAGGGACACCAGCAATAATAGCAATCGTACTATCGAACTAGTGTTGAATGTTAATAAAAGACTGAAGCTGCTGATGCTTTTGGTCAAATGAACGTAATCTACTACGATATTGCACACATTTGTTGGTGATTCTCTCATTAGGGATTTTTTTGCTTTTTCAAAACATAGGTTGATTCTTGTTTATAAGTTTATACAACTTACTGTTTCTTGTTCTGATGGTAACACCAATACCTAAGGTTTCTTCCTGGCGACAGCCAGTGGCTTGCTTACAATACTTTTTATAATATTTACTTCCATTCCCAGAAGATTTACTTATGTGACGGCTTTATGACAGATTGAATGTCATTTACGTAAAAATCATCTAATTCCGGGCAAACATAGTTTGTCAGCATGCCAAGCGAGCGCCATTGACAGTTATGGATGATACATGGTCCTATGATCCGACCTGCTTATATAGCACATCAAACTGTCACTTTTTGAGAATGTATAGAAAATTTTTCCATTACATTTTATGGTTTTATGGTATAAATCGAAGAATTCTGGCTTTTGACGCAGCCGTTGAGGGTGAAGTATGCCTTATCACTAAAGAATTCGTTGTACAATGCATAGTCAACTTGTTCCTTGTAATGAGTTTTTACAATTAATAAACGTCCTTCTGAAGTACAACACGGTATTTTCGTAAGTATTTATACCATTTATACCATACCAGATATGACTGACATCTGACAGACGGAAGTGCCGAGCGATTTGAAGCAGGAGCAGGAGGAACTTGAGCATGAGAGACCAAACACGATTGTGAGCAGTCATGGAAAGAAAGACCAGTAATGCGACAAAAGACCTAAAAATGTATATAGGTAAGGAATATTAATCAGGCGTTCCCAAGAGGTAAAACTCTAAAACTCTGATTGGTGTGCTCCTGAATATTTTTTTTAACCACTCAACCATGATGCGCAGTCATTGTTGTAGTATTCCCAGTCAGATGAAACTACCACAAGATATAAAGCGTCAGCTATACTACGCCTTTACCTACTTATACTTACTTAACAAGCTGCCAAACCCTGAATATTCTCTGAGTGACATATTCTAAACTCTTTTTAGTTGGATCATTATTGCCTATGCTCATAGAATTTGCTCATAACTTTCTCTTCCATGCACATTAAGGTACACAGGACCTTAAAGTGGACAAAGTATTTTGCTTCGGAAGTTCTGATGCTGAAAAGACGTAATCAACCTAGAAGATTGGCCACATACGACTGGTCAATAGACATTACTTTGAACCAACCGACGTAGAGAAGTATAACCTCAGTACGTAATGACTTAAAACCTTACGACAGGCTTAAACGCGAGTTTAGTAAGACGCTCGTAAGCGGATTGGATAAGTAATTTAGCTTTTAGGATTTAGGTTGGAGTGGCTGTCTTACTTAGACCAGTAAAGGTCAATTGTGATGCCATGGATTGCACCATTTGGATGTCTCGAAATTGTTTGAGATATTTTCCCATCTACAGTTGGTTTTGCTAAAAGTGTTCAGCTTTAGTAAGAGTTTACAAGTAGCGAGTGGCATGCGTAGGTTCCGCCACTTCGGATCCTATGAGTCGTACCCTGTTTAGCAAGCTCGTCAGCCTTGCAATTCCTTGCAATGCTGAACTGCTTAGTCATCTCCAGAAGAGACAAACAGCAGTTTAAAGCGGCCTTTAAAGCCTTTGAAGTGAAGGAGCACAATTTCAGGGATTCGATTGACTGTCAGTGAAAATGCTAATATACTTGACAAATATTGCCTAACATTTCAGCTAGAAATAAGGCTTCCTTGATCGCCATGATTTCCGCCTTTAAAATGCTATAATGATCTGGGAGGCGGAAAGAGATGAGCTAGAGATCAGATTGAGCTAGTCGGAGAAGACACCGCAACCCATCCTTGCCAAGAGTATCTAAGGGGAGCAAGTGGAGCATAATGTCCAGCACCGCTAAAGGAGAAGTTCTCAGTGCATCACTGATGCATATATGTACATACAATGCAGATATGCAGATCCAAAATGAAATCCAAGTATTTTGGATTATCTTTAAAGGAGAGACTGGTGCCATTAATCGAGGGAGGGTCAATAAGGGGAACTTTATATTGCTCCGTAAAGAGGACAATCTCTGTTTTGAGGGGGTTCCAGTAGTCACATCTAGTAAACCGTAGGAAAACCTATTGGAGGATTTCCCTGAGAGTATTAGGGTGTTTTCCTGTGGCGGCGATAGCAATGTCAGCCCTTTCTATGTCCTATAGCAGCCCGTTGAGCACTAGATTCCACAGAAGAGGGGACAAGACACCACCCTGAAGAGGAATCCTGCTTGCAAGTGCATCTATGATTAGGGTAGATCTGACATTGTTAAAGGCCTCCTCAATGTACAGGAGCGCGACTCTAAATACCACATAATACACTTCAAAGAATTTCATATTTTCTAGATACCTGGTTAACAAGACCACCCCGAAATGTAGCACCACCTAAGAAGAAGATATGTACTTAAAGATACCGAGGATTTTTTAAGCTCATCATATTTAAAAGACCCACTCATTCTTTGTTTCAGCTTCCAAACATTTGATGCATGTTTATGTTAAAGACGGTAAAATGACAAGATTTTTCAAGTATTTTTAACGACTCGGCAATAGCAACAATAGCACTGCAATAGTAATGGCGATAGTATGCAGCCTTGCTGTACGCCAGTCTCATACCTTAAAATCCAAACTTGGTATACATATGCATTTGTATGTAGGTATGTACATATGATTGCAAGAAACTATAATTCTCATAATATAATGGAATTAACCAAAATCAATAGTGCTGTCAAAGTTTTCGTTAAACGACCTTTAAAGGACAACTTTACCTGAATCAGCAGAGCGTAGGTACTATTATATGTATATAGGTACTCCAATCCAACTAAGGCTACAAGCAATATTAAAATACACAGCAAACCAATTTCTCTATAATCTTCATATCAATGAACTTTTAGTCCCAATGCAAACATTGACTAAGCTCACCACAAATGTTCGTTTCAGCACCCACCCTCAGGGCTGTGTGTGTATAAGCACCAACTATTTGCCTCCCCTTCCTGTGTGTACGGTGAAAAATTTTCCCTCAGAATAAACAAAACGCTCGATTTCGATTATGAATTTTCGAATGTAATTGCCCAAAACGCTTCGAACAAGTGTATGTACACATGTACAGGCATAAAATTCGTGAAGAGTCATTTCCGTTTCAGCCCCCATTCGGGTGGGTGGTGTTGGTAGCATTGGCGGCGCTGCCAGACCGTTTACGTTGATCGCTTTTTTGGGGGACAAACATCGGAAAAGGAATGAAGAAAAACCCATCCGAAACGAACCCTCCTATACGAAAGAGCATAAAGGTAATCATATTACCTCGATTCGAAATGAATTCATAACTAAATTTTCCTCCTTCCGTCATCATGCAGCAGCAGCAGCAGCAACGAGCAATGGATAAATCCTCCCTCGATCCTTTGTGTTTGGGTTGGATTTTCATCAACCACCCCTTAAGTGGGAGGATGGCAACAAGAATAAAAAAAAAATAGAAAAAAAAAACAAGAAAACTTTTTGTTTCCTTTCGTTTCAACACCTTCAGGCGATTTCGGTTTCGTTATCTGGTGGAACCGACATTCACAGAAGATGATGCTGTACGGTGTGTGCAGGTACTGCCAGAGCATAATCATCGTCATCGTCCTCGTTGGGCCTCTGAACTGGGAGAGGAATACACCAGCAGGAAAAAAACTCCTTCCAACAGATACACACACTCGAATCTACGTAGGCTTTGAGGGAACCCAACGTAAAAATAAATATTTGGGATGCTATTTTCGAGGGCATGGGGGCGGAGTAGCTTGTAGTACCTTCCAAACGCCTTGAGCAGTGGTAGGTAATTGTTTTTCTTTAGCAATTTTTTTTTCTTCCTTTTTTTGTCCTTTGTTTGGATTTGGTTCGTTGTGTTTTTTTGCTTTTCCGTATTGTTTGGTAAATAGGTTTATTTTTTTTTTCTTTCCACAGAAAAATAAGGATCTGTGCCGCATGGTAAACTCACAGAAGGATGCCGCAGAGAAACTAAGCCGCCATGGGAAGGGATAAATTGGAGAGATGATGGTGCAATGATGAAAGTTGGGTCAAAGTTTGTTCGTTTTTTTTCCTTCGTCGGATTATGATTTGACAGAAAAAAAAAAAATATAAATACTTCGAGAGAGGAAGTAGAAAATCGAAGAAATTCCATTTGTTTCTTGAGGATTTGGAAGAAAATGAAAGAGAATCATGATCGGAATTAGATATGTGGACTTGGGCATAGTCAGTTGAGAAACTATCTCTCGGGATTGGTTGAAATTCGTATGCAGCACCTGCTGACAAATCATCTTTCAGTTAAGTCGTCCAGTTATCGGGATTGAGATAAGTATTTGTTTTACCAAGTGGCATACGATATTGCTGATAGCACTAGATCTGGACTGATTATTTTGTCTGCTTGGAATATCAAGTGGGGCAAGAATTTCTATATTCTCAGTAAAGTGGTACTTTCTTGGTTTGTATCCGTGTATGCTTCAATCAGATGAATTTGGATAAATTACAGTCCAATTGGTACAAGTATCTATTCAGAACCAATTTGTACATAAATGTAAAAAATGAGATAAGTTATACCGCAGTTGCCAGTTCTCGTTGTGGAAGGTTTAAGATGTGGCTAATCTAAAGAAAGAATGATTGGGTTAAACGACCAAGGTCTAACTTTTTACAATTATTTGTTTCGCACGTTTTGAATTTTCGCACGAATAGTTCGACGATTGTCAAACCTTCGCGAGAGGTAGGCCCATGTAATAAAAAAAAGTTTATTTTCTGGGACTTAAAGTCCTCACTTAAGACAACACCATTCGGGTAAAGTAAAGTCGGCACAACTGCATATACTTCAAGATTGTGGTCTACCGATTGTGTTCTGAACATTTCTAAACCACATTTCTAAACCCGCAAAGACATGGCGAAATTGAGACCAATCAGTCTGTCCCTCGGAGAAGGTGTTTGCCCAAGGTAGCCACCGTAATGCGGAAGAAGCCGTTTCATCCACCTTAAGACACCACGCATATAGGCCCGAGCTTCTTATCAAAATAAAAACCGTAACGAGATACACCAGCTACGTCTGTTTAGTCCTAGCAAATACTGAGTCAATCAGTGTCTTCGAGTCGAAATGAGCTGAGTGCAGTTTAGTCATTTCATGTTTGTGGAATCAGTAACCTATATGTAGAAGGTTAAAAACCTTGGTGCAGGGGTTAGGTTCAGCCTAACGATAGTCACTTCAATGATTTTAGAGTTAACATTACATCATTACAGCAGAAGAGGCCTTAATTGCAGCTTGGCTATCGAAGCCGTTGTATAAGGTTTCACACTTAACTCTCTATCTGAAAGACAGTAGTCAGTCCACATTAGGCGGCGGATAGTTTAATCCAAGCATATCCAGAGTAGATTCCAATTCAAGAAAAGAATGAGAAATCTGTTTGTTTAATAATAGAGTGTAACCTGGTTTCAAGCAATTGTTCACTCCTCCATTCCGTGCCTTATCCGAAAATTTGTATTTAGAAGTCTCACTAACCTCACTAATTTTTATCTGCTATCCAACCACTCGACTTGTGCGGAATTATTAGCTTTACTCGCCTGAGCTCCTTTCATCACGCCTTTAATAAACAAACTCACGAGATAATGAAGCTTACACAGTCGTCTTTTGAAAATTCCGGCTTTCGGTCTTCGAGGTTTGTGCCTCTATAAATTCAGTAAAGACTAGTTTTCGGTCCAAAAGGATTCCCAAATACTTATGTAGCTGTGCTGGAAAATGTTGGTTAGATTCTAATAGAATATAGATTGCTTAGAATAGGTGACAGATAATACCTGACAATGTCAATAATAGGATATCCTTCTCTATAAGGTGTATGTAACAGGGATTCGACCAATAGGTCCCACAAAGTGTTAGGTTGGACGATTCTCTTCATAAAGACTTTGACAATTTGTAAAGTCCTGGCCGAAGTCATTTCCAGAAGCGACCCCTTCAAATACGCCAAAGTCGCTTCAACATCACGTATAAATTGTGTGCTATATTGTGTCTAAAACTTTTCGTCAACAACCTGATTGGCCCTTAACAGTGTGGTTTCCGGCTAGAAAAGCATACAATCGATCAAATGTTCACACTTCTATAGATCCTGGAGAAAACTCAAGAAGTCCAAATCGACCCACTCACCATATTTTAATCGATCAAGCTGTCAAGACGACAGCTATAACTTTATAGTAGTAGCAATTCTAACAACAGAACTTTAACAGAAATAAACGAAGAATAACTTTTGCCTGTCAGTGTTATTTTGGGTTGAGAAGACAATCCCTATCCCGAGCAACTAAAGAGATTCTATATAAGTCCTTGATCATACCAATTCTACTTTCTGGCGCCGATATTCGGTCCCGTTTTGTATTGGAGGAGGAGATTCAACGACAAACTATACGAATTTTACAGCGACATCGACCTAGTCAAGAAATTGGGGTTAAGGCATCTAAGATGGCTAGCACATATAGAGCGAAAAGATATCAGCGTTCCGGCCTACATAGTCGCACAAAGGGGAACTAAACCGTCTTGGAGTCCGCAACTGAAGGTGGTTAGCTAATGACCGATCTAACTGGAAAGGGTTGTTGATTAAGGACCAGGTTATATATTTATTGTCATCCTCGCAGTGTCCATAAAGGATTCGCGTGAAGTAACACAAGGTTGATTTGCAAAATTCTCTTTACCAAACTTCATTACATCTATAGGATGCCAGGCCATAGAGATATTCGGCGAAACTGCGAAGTTGACGAGCACGTCAGAAAGGGTACGACTCTAAGGACTTTGCCAGAACGTCAAAACCTGGCTACTCTTCGCTACATAAGAAGGTCTGGTTAGTTTGATTAGCCCGTGGGTAACCAAATGGAAAAAGCTTGCTAACTAAACGTCTTCATAGTTTGCCATTCTCACTCAGGCACATGTACATGAGTTTAGACTTCCATTCCATGTTTCGGTAGAAGTCTCTCCTCTTGTTCTATTCCTTGAGTAGTACTTACTCGTATACAGACTGATTCAAGCCGCCACGATATCAACTTCAGTTGAGTAATTTAACTGCAGAATTTGTTGGTTTTATTAATATTGTTCTAAGTTGTCATCATTCACTTTACCTTAGGTTAGGTTAGGTTAGGTTAAAACGACTGCCAGCAATAGCCAGCACACCAGCAAGACGTTCGTTGTGATACCACTTGGATCATGTTATTCTCCATACATACCTAACACGTAAAACAAATTGGAGCTTCTAATGAAGCTTATGACTGGGAAACTTGCTGGTGTTTTCTGGGACACGAACCTAGAACCTTCAATAGTAAGTCTGAAGCACAAACTACTGTGCGACTTAAAGGTTCCCATTTATAAATAAACATCCGTTCACTACCTGCGGCGAAACTTCACTGTCGAGACATGATGAACTAGGAACCTTTTCTGGATTTAGACCAGAAGTTAGGTAGGAAGGTAGGTAGAAGTGATAACCGCATATGTAGCTACAATGTTCATTAGTGGGTTTGAAATAACTAAGCAATCTCCCTGGACGATAGTAAGGGAGATGAGTGTTTCATAGTTCTGAGTTGATGTGTCTCGGTTTGAGAAGGCATTCAACCCAGTCTGAGATTCCTGTGTCCATGATTCTTGGGCCAATCCATCATCAGACGCGGACTTATGCAGGTACTCCTTAAACCCCTGTACCATCATGGGTAATACATATACCGTCAAGGCCGGATTCATTCAAAGGGGCGATGCACTCAATTGCCCAGTTGATCTTTTTGTTTGTAATCTGGTAGACCAGGAAATGCCTTGTGTTGGCTGTTTTGTTTCGTGGACGTACTGCAGTGTTATGTGTTGAGATTTTACACTCATTACTATGTGTCCTAAGGAGAAGTTGTGGGGTCTCAGTGTATGATTCTGTCCAGGATCTGTCGGGTTTTTAATGATGCCTGAGACTGTGGATACATTTTTCGGACAAGCATTGTGGAGCACTTATGCAAGTGCACTAGAATATATCGCCTTACACCAACCTAACACAGGACTCAAGAGTAATCCATTCCGCTTTCTGAATATTGATCCAGCGATTAGTTCAAAATTGAGTTTCTCCAATGTGCGCAACCATCAAAATACCAAACTACTTACCACACATAGCATTCATCTATCTACGATGAGTTTCATTGTTCCAAGGTGATAGCCAAGGTGTGCTAAGCTAACCGAGTTATATAGCGTCGCCACTCATCACTCCCTAACACCAGCAGGAGAGAGGACCAGTGCAAATAAATAAATTATTGTCTGTGTTGGGTTCACAACTTATAGAGCAGATAGCATGTAATCATCTTGTCCATTATCGTGTCCTTTGTTGGACACGGACATTGATTGGTGGGTCCGTAGCAGTGCTATAGCAATTTGGCCCAACACCGCACACCATGAGCAGAAATCGTGAAATGGCACGCACATCTAGCGCCACGAAAACACAAATTGTGTGTTAATATTTAATAAACCAGATGTGTGTGTGGCTAAGAAAGGATTGCGTGATTCTGGGAAGCGTCCTCATTGTCTGTTTATCACTTGCCACGCTTACATGTACTCCTCTAATCACACTGATTTCCTTGAACGTTACAAGGATATTTGATAGAACAACAGCCATCGCATGTGTATGGAGCCAAGACACAAAGTAAAACATTAAATTTAATGACGTTTATAACGTTCTCGAGGAAATGCCGAACGTGTCCCGGTTGATCAATCAAATATCGAATCAATAGGATAGACATCGCATGGAAGGTAGCACCAACGCATCATCATCATTATCGTTTTGGATTCCTAAATGACCTTTCGAATGATGGGATTCACAGTGCTACAGCTTCGCGCCGAGTGTGTCCAAGGGAAGACCATAAAGTGGACAGACAGACAATACATCAACTGGCGTGACCGTGCACAGCTGTGTGATTTTTATTGCCATTACGCGGCGCGGGGTGAATTGTGATGTCGGTTGGACGGATGCCCCCGAAGTTGGGTGCACAATACATACCTACATATGGATGTGTGAATCGTGCGGCGTAATAGTGTCAATTCACAGCACTAAATAAGTTAGTTTAGGAAGGAGAATGTTCCTTTTCGAATTGTAGTTGGTTTTTTTTTCGGGGGCAACATCTGGGTATCGTTTCGTCCTGAAATTCGATTTATCATTTCGAGGGTGATGATACCCACGGCGGGTGTCGACTTGAGGACGAATTTTTATATTTAATGTCATGTGTCGTGACATATGAAGCATATGGTGTATTACCGGGTAAATGGGAGACAGTGATAGAGAACGTATTTTTATTGGTGATTTGATGAGGTGCTGCCCTGACGATTTTTGTAATTTAATTGAGTAATTTAAAGAAACAGGCAAGATAGGTGATAAGTATTTTGTGCAGGTACCTACCTTCGGTGGAAGTAAGTGCCTAAAGCAGCTTACTTCCATTTTTCTTTCTTGATGATGGCCCACCTTAGGAGTTCTCCGTAAGGTAAGGCAGGCAATAAAAGCCGAAGGATGGTAAGATGCAGAAGAAGGTGTTTAGGCCTGGATTCACTGTTGAACGAAAAACGAAAAAAGGACAACGACGTTCGGATCTGCATGTGGAATGTTCGCTATCCAGGAAGTGCGGAGAGATGGACCGGGCAAAAGAAAGATGATAAACTGTGACATATACTACAGTGATTATTTAAATACCACGTATCAGTTAAGCTGGTTGTCTTTGCATATTTCCTGAATTAATTTTGGCTTGTAAGGGAATAGTCGACAGAACCTGATTCTATTGTTTTCGTTTCTTCCTGTTTTTCAAACGAAGAGTAGTTATGATACTCCATTTGAATCAATGAATCAGAACAACAAACATAAGCTGCAATTTACCTAATCTAAGCCAACCCAAAGGACAATTCCTAGACTTCTTTCCCTTCCAAAAGTTGATGTAAGTTGAAAAATTCCGCACAGGAGATATTCTGCATCGGCAGTGGTAACAGATGAGCCTATGCTGTATTTTCAAATCGCCTAGTACCCATGGGGTATGATCAGTCTTGTTGCAGCAGAGCAAATCTATTTGTTATCAACTCTGAAGAGAGTATTGACAGCGGCTTGCACTTGTCAAACATTTACACCTAAAATTAGTGATGATAACTCAATTGCTCAGAGTTTCAAACATACATACATATATGTCTGTTGTCCTTCTTGCTGCAAACGTAAAAATGTCGTTAGGAGCTATTGAAAAGTAGGACAGTCTGAAATAAATAAAATTTATATATGTAGGTGCACAAATCACAACTCCCAACGCAGTCCTCAAAATTAATTTAGAACTGAGCTCGAAATATGTCGAGGTAGCCTACGTACATATATAAGGTATTCATTAAGTAGTTCAACATGTTTGGAACTGTCAACCATCTGGATCAACGCAAGAGTTTCTTACCTATAAACACACCTCGTTTCTCATTGTTATTTGCTGTTACCAACAAACCTTCAAAAGAAACCGAATCTTAAGTCAAGATATCTTTAATTTACTGCGTGAAGTTGATAGACAGTGGATAGTGTGTTGATCCTTTCCTCCAGTCTCCTGCAATTTTTTTTTAAATTTCCAAAATTTGGCAGATCCTTAAAAAGTCCTTTCAACAAGTCATAGTCGATATTCACCACTCCGTCAATTTTCACACAGCCATGTACAATTTTGACGTTTTTACCAAACTTATCCAATTTAGCAGAAACCGTTGATGTCAAAAAAAGAGGGCAGCATCTGTCAATGACACGCTTAAGGCGCAATAACGTCGACCTCTTAAAGCACATTTATTACATGGTTATTAGTGAGTGGCAACTTTTTGAATTCGCCGTGAAATTACTTTCAAATTACCATTTAGACTGACTTATATAAAGGCTGAGTGAATCACACGCGCTCTGTTTCCTTGATCCAATCTATCGGTGTTTGAGCTCATTTCATTTCGTTTAGGTACGCCAATTTTACACTGAAGTTAATTTAAAAATTCTTAACACGCGCGGAACCAGTCGCATACCTAGTCGCGTAGTTGGGGATATGCCCCACACGTGGGTACCTGTATCGAATTTCATTATACCAACTTTTGTAGCCTTCACGCCCTTATCAGACTTTTTCACGTTAAAAGGTCTTAGACGAAGTAACCTGTTCAACAGTATTTACAGGTGTTGGATGAAACTTACCAAGCAACACCAAAGGCAATTGTTTTTGAAGTTCCGTACACCTACTTGTATACGATATAATTGACAAAACATAGCGGAGCTGTCAGTACTGAGGCAGAAACGGCCAAATTGGGTTATGCTGAAACACCTGGTATCGACGAATCGGAAGACGGACTTTGTAGAAAGGGATTTAACGATGTCATAGCAGAGCTAAAAAGGAAGTCTTTTCAAATACGTATATGTATCTGGCGAAACATACCCATGCATTGTCAAGCCCCTGCTTTTCGAGATACCTAGGAGGTATACTAGAGAGGAAACTTAACTGAAAGCTTAATGTCAATGAAAGAGTTTAAAATGCAGCGATCACATTCTGCACTTGCTACCTAATCTTCGACAGAAGGAAGGGATCAAACCCTAGAATAATTCGCGATAAGAATAACGCCGTCAGCTGGGCTGGAAATAATTTTCAACATGCTACCTCTAGACCTGTACATGCAAGAGTCTCCCGCCAATAGTGCCTTGAGCACAAACCTTGAACGGCATCGACTTTGAAAAACCATTCTACTGAACTTTTTCAAGTACTTAGAGAAGAATGAAAACCCAATAAAAGATAAGTCTCTATCTGCCCACACAAAGATGGATACAGAAACGGGGCCGGTATATTCTCCGAGGAACTAAACATATACTGCTGGATCAGACATCCTGACTATAACAGTGTACTTCAAGTGGAGGTGCTGTTGGTGGCAAGGCATAGTATCAATGATGGCAACACCATGAGATGATATCCCCATTTTTATTGACAGTCAGGCCGTCCAAGCTAGTTTGACAGTGTTGCGAAGAATTTAAGGTTCTTGGCTTGCAAAACAATATTAATCTTTGCTGGCTCCCTGGTCACAAGGAGAAACCTTCAATCAGATGGCCGTTGCGTAAAAGGCTTTATAATGGACCAAAATTAAGCACTTCAATGGATTAAGCCTCCACTCTGTAACCTCAGGGAGGGAGTAGAATGCAAGATCCGAATGACAGCTAAGGTGGAACTCGCTTATCACCTGTGATATATTAAGGAGACGATACAACAAAGCCACGCACTCCTACAAACATACAGGAAATATCTGACAATGTTGGTAGGTGCCCACAATGGCCATAATCTTCTACAGAACTATAAAATTAAACTTAAACTTAACGCTGACTACCTCTGTCATTGTTCAAGCCTGTGTCACCAGGAAGACATTACTCTCGGCACTATCTGATGTCTCGCTATGCAATCTCTCCAGGTTTCTAAGAACGTGATGATGGCTAGTTCACCAACGAGCAGTAATGAAGACACCCAGTAAAGGAACATGGACCGATCCACTATGGGGGATCACAATGTGATGACTTGGAGTCTTACTCCTCTCATTAACCCTCCTACCTACCTACTTATCTTCATCTGAAAGCAACTGCGTTTGATTTGCAAATACCTAAATCATTTTCAACATACTCGTAAATAGAGAAATCCTTCCATCTAAAGTATGGTGGGGGGAATATGGAATCAACGCATGATATTCATTGTGACCCTCTTAGGTTATCCATGAGCGTATCTCCCATTATTACCCAATCAAGTGCGTCATCAGATGGGTAACTCGATTACCGCACGTTGTTCGCCTTTCGTGTCATTGAAGAAAGTGAAGATCTATGTATCTTGTCCACCCTTCTGAAAGTTTCTATTTGAATATACAGGCATCTGCGAGCGAAATTAATATCTCCATCCAGTATTCATCCAATATTCCAGCATCGTGCACGTCATAACAACCTCTCTGATACATTTGGCACATATTTCAAGCTTACATGCGCGCTATATCTTACACAACCTGTCTCCAAAAGACCCGCATTCATCATTCTCACAATAAAATCCAAGAATCCTTGAAATAAAAAATTACTCAATAAGCACCTTCCACCTGACACTCACCAGCAGAGAAATGAGAAAGAACCTTAAACCTATTTCCCGAATTAAACATGCATTTTTCACTTCACCTAGCACAAAGCCCGAGACGCACAAAAAAAAAAAGAAGAAAAATACATCCCGAGAACAAAAGGATCCTTTCGTTCCTTATCACCTCGCCTCTCAGTCCGTGTGTCCCGGTTGAACAAAATGAATAAAAGATTCTCATCTGCAGCGTAGGACTATTTATTTAACCAAGTAAAAGAAGAAGAATAGCTCATCGCGTTCACAACCCCAAGCCCAGACGACCTGCCATCCATTTATTTCGAATTACACTCATCGGTGTGCTCGCGCGGACCTGCTGCTGTTGCTGCTGCTTCAGCACAAGTATCGCTATGGGAGTTTTTTGCCAACACTCCCCCGGGAACCATGTCAAACAAGGCGCATCTGTTATCATCTATCCTCCTCCTATATATCGTGTAGTGTGCCTGTGTCTCCTGCATCGTGGCAATTCCACCCATACTCGTAAATCGACTTGTAATTGTATCTAGTGTGTACTCAAACTGTGCACACAACAGTTTCAAGTTTCCCGTTTTTCTGTGACGACAACCCTTGTTGTTCTAAGCGTTACCCTTTATTTTGGCCGGTTTTTGGGTTTTCCGCTTTGCCAAAGTCCTCTGTGTTTGCGCAGTTAAGGACCCTTCTACAGGAAAATAAAAATTAAAATACAATCATCTCGTGCGAGAACATATGACCGAGCAATCCGTACAAGTGCCCTCTTGTGATGGATTTGCTACCAGACCGGAGGGGTTGCGATGCTCAGGGGTGTCGACGATGACGGCGGCAGCGGCGTCTGACTGGTTCCGTTTTGTTTGTTGTAAAATCTATGACTTCGATGTAAATCAAATCGTCAGATAATCGTGTTACAAAGGCAACTCTTGCAATCGAATGCTGTGTCAGCCAGACGAGCGCTCCTTCGATGTGGAAGGAACATCCAAGTCGGGTCGTTTGATATCAAAACCACCCCAGAGTTAATGATAGATATTTACGCAGCGTCTTGGTTCGAGATCGAATTTTTATTTCATGTCGTGTGTGTAGTCAACAATCATCACGGCAGGAGGGTAATACAATGTAGTGTAGGGCTAGTGGGGTGGAGTCCTGTTTTATTCTATTTTTCTCGTCTGCTGATGCTGAACACTCTGGGGGTGCACACACGCATAACAAACCCTGAAACACCCCTAAATTAGGTTAGACTGCCATTTATTGCATTAGAAGCAAATTGCGGAAAAATTAGCGGCTGATTTTGGGATCATCTAATTATGCTGCGTTGCTGTGGCCCTTCGTGCCAATGGTTGGCAATTTCTTTTGATACTGTTTTGTTGTGACAGTGAAACTGTTACTGATTTAAGTACAGAGATTGTCCTATGCTCGAGCAAAGGACATGTGGTTGACATCAAATGTTTGTGGTTAATTTGATTTGCTCTAGATACTACTTCCATCTGGTTCAATAGTAGCGAATTGGAGTGAACTAAGGAGTTATCATCAGCATTCAAGTGCCCGTGGCGTACTCTATTCTATCGAACGCGCATTTAATTCTACCAACTAGATAGCTTTTGAAATACAATCTTACAGGATTTTCTACGCCTGTCTGCATACGGCATTAAGATGGTAAATGACTAACAGGGGCCTCATAGAGTCAGCATTTCCCAATAGTTGTTGGTTCGCTAAACAACGAACAAGAGCCACTGCAGTCGAACACCTAGAAGAAGTACTGTTAATAAGTCCTATTCTCACCTCTTATCTTGGAAATACTTCAGAATTTGGGAACTAATCAGGAGTTTTCTGCGCCACAAAACAGGATAACATATCCTAAGACTAAACCTAGACGTGGTTTGCCTTAATTTGGAAATCGGTGTACCTTCTCTGGAAAACCAGCTAGAAGCGCTAGTGAATCTGGCGTAGGCCTGTTGCAACCTCCAACGGTACGCAAAAGTGTAACATAGTGGACACATCCTTGCGACAGAATATTGACGGGCCGATTTCAAAGCAGAGTAAGTAAGAAAAACACCATTCAGTCTCATGCCCCTATCTATCCTACGGAAGAAGTAAATGACAACGTTCTTAGTCAGTAAAGCACTGTCCACAATGTAACACAAAATGGCGGCATTGTCATTGTAATGGAGAACTTCAGAGCTAAGTTAGGAAGCGACAACACATCGCACAAACATGTGATGCGAAACCAGGGCAGGTAGAGCGAAATAACAAAGCCGAACGTTTTGTGGACAATGCCTGTCATAAGTTCACCTGCTGCGTTTTAAACTATTGGCAGTGAACGTGCAATCAGATTGACGATTTGGCGGCTTGCAAGTGAGAGGAAGTTGAGCAAGAACTCCAACACCTCATAAAGGGGAAAGAAGTTCACCGTAGCGTGTAGGACTATTTATAGGATTACTAAGAACTACAAGTAGTAGGTCATCATCAGAGTTCTAATCAACACCTTATCAGGAATCTGAACGATTCATTCAGATTAGCTCAGAAGGTGGGGAGAGCATTTCACCGTGGAAATACCTGAATTCGAATCGGTCATCCTAGTAACTCCGAGACAAATGGATGGGATTTGATGGCAATTTCGCAGAGTTTTCCAAGCAGCGCTAAATATATCCACAGTCCCTTTACAACCAATCATTGGTAGGGCGTGGGAATGCGATATCTTCCCAAAACAGTGGAAAAGGAGAATAGTAATCTAGGAAAGCCTAGAGACTTGGAAAAGAATTGTATAGAGTTAAATCGCATTGCAGATGGTGCATACGATGGCGCTCAAGTGTTGTTGACACCCTATGCCCATGAGGGGTATCAGAATCTAAAGAAAATGAAAAAGATGCATGCTGCGTCACATTTTCAGAGCAATCTTGCGTTTATGAAACTCGACCAGTTTTTTCATCCTTTTTAGCAGGATGAAAGACAGACTTATAGGTCTGAAACTCTTGCCGAGTGAGTACTACTTTTGACCCGTTTTTGGTATAAAAGCCAGTCTGCCAAACACGCAGTGAAGATTGTGTTCAGAGTTTGGAGCAATTATTGGTGTATACCCTTTCGCAGTTAGGTTGACCCATAGCATGACCAAGGAGCGCATGGGACGCACTACACCAGTGTGTTCGTTATCTGGAAAATGAGTTTCCATCAGAAGACTGAAAGTATTCGCCTTCGTCTCAGTGTAGGTACCGTCAGATTTCCTAAAAGGACTCCAGTATGATTGGTTTGGGTTTTTCGAGAACTGTAACCAACCTGCTGGTTTCACCTAGAGTCTCGATCTTTCACAAAAATGCTTATAGAAAAGGTGAACAGTCTCCTGATTTAGAAGTTTTTTGGCTTCCTTTTTGAGTCTCTGCTGTTCCAGGTTCCACCAGGGAACTGGCGATCTACAGGCGATTTTCATAACCGGGCTCGTCAGTTCGGAACATCTGATGACGATATGTTCTAGTCAGATTTTGAGCAACATCCTCGACCTTCCATCTCGTGTCTAGCCCTTTTCTAAAGCGTATCGAGTTAGTTTTTAACAGTCTCATCCATATTCTGCATGTTTACTTATGTTTGTAAAACCATAAATAGTTTTGGAGATCTTTCTTCTATGCAATCTAGAAATGATATGCAACGTAGTTTTTTTTTTAACTGTTTAGAAAATTTAGCTCAAATGTGATGAGAGTACGTAGTACCAAACTTCCAAACCTTATACCATGTATTCGTATACTCCCCTCCAGCATTAAGTAAAAAGAAAAATAAAAATTCTGCTGACATGAATTTCCATTTTATACTGGATACCATTTTACTACATACTCGTACGTTACCCTGGGCAATTCCCTAAAGGCTGAAGATATGTATCTGCTGTACATCGCGTACAAATATCCATGTGCATGTATACATACGTACATTACATCAAACCATATATACGATTTTGGATGGAACGACCTCTTGAGTCTCCAATAGCGACAGTGATTGTGCCTTCCGTCAGACGCTTGTCGTCCGTCTAATGAGCCTCGAAGGAGCCAAACGAAATTACTTTTCGTCATAGCACATTTAATTCGTTTAATGCTTCGAATCTGAGCGATGCCAATTCGTAATTACAGATAATTTCGTTATCCAAGTGAATGTATCTCTGACGAGAAGTGAATCCCGACGCGGTTGGCATGGAGTTGCATGGATTTAATTCCACCTACGGAGGCGGTCTAATGGGGTATACGGTATACGCTGGTGGATTTCATCTTATTTTATGCAAATGAGGCGTTGAGATTCTCCCATTTGGAGGGATGAATGGAGTGTCTATTGGTTGTTGATGAGCCAAATTTTGGGCTTTTGCGTTCCGAGAGAGATAAGATGTATCCAAAGTCGTAAATTGCTATGCATCTTCATATGAATGGATTTTAGAGGGGAGCAATTGAGAATGCTATCCAAAATGAGTGTGCGTGTTGTTACTTGGTTTACATATATGTATGTATTTATGTATTTTGTTGTTGGTGGTGGATCTCATTTGGGTACCTACTTAGAATGCAAGAGATATGAAACACCTTAAGATGTCTATGGCAAAGATTTGCAGTTAAGTAAGTTTATTCTCCTTTAGAAGCAAGGATAGACGAGTATTTACATTAGAATTTCAAATTGTAATGCTTTCGTTGCTATTAAGCATAGTCCACAGAACTGATGTGCTCTGCGAAAATCAAGAAGAACCCAATTGTCTTGGTTGCTCTTTGTAAAGAGGAAGCCTTGACTTGTAGTTTATGTGATTGACATCAGGGGAAATTGTATGATGAAATATAGGATGTCAGTTTCAACTCTTTATTGGCATGTCCTCTTACCTAAATCATTTTGAATATAGACACAGGCAACATATTTCTGGATGGGTAGTTTATACTCTACTTCTTCACCGTTATGCAGTATTCTGGCATTTGAACAATATTTCTACTTGTATCGATAGGGAAGAGCAGCATTACAAGAAAAGTCATAATGCTGGCAACTTACTTAAAGAAAGGATTTTAATTCTGCTTGGAGAGCTCTAAAAAATATGTTTAAGGTACCACAATACATCCTCTAAATAGTGTAAGATTCATTCACTCAGCGGAGACTTGAACCTTAGGACCCAACTCATGGTACATCTCTTATGAATTCTCCAAACTGAAGTGCTCGAAAATACCGGTCTGGCTCCGGAGACGCTCGAAAACGACTTCACCAAGTCATAAAAATAAAGTAAAGGGAAATAGTTCTCCTCCTTTGAAGACAAATTTCGACTGCATTTTATGTGAAAGTACATACATATGTACATATGTCTGGAGGAAATAATAATACTTGGGAGTGAGGTTCGACACAAAGCTTAAGTAATGAGAAACATATCAAGATAGCGCTTGAAAAGTCTACACTAAACTAAATTCTTACTTGGAAGGACCAACGGCAAGTAGGTAAAAATCACGTCTTGCGGAAACTCAGACAGCCTCTAAAAGCCAAGAAGATCACCATGCACATCTCTCAAGAATGCCAGCCGGTGCAGACAAACAAGTGGGGAACCTACTTGGGGAACCAAACTTCCTCGTAATTTCGCAGTAAGAGAGTCACTAGGAAATCATTGTTAGTTGTAAACCAGGAAAAACTGCGGAATTTGATGGAATCTACCATGAATTCAATTGTTTTTCTAAGTGTCAGCTACAAAGTCAAACATCAAATTACCCATGTAGTAACAAACCGATTTTCATACAGGCCGTAGTAAATGATAGAACGCGTTACCCCAGATGGATGAACAATGGACTCCTTGTAGCAGTCCCGTCCTGTCTACTCTCCAATTTGACTTGTATTTTCACGACATGGCAGCCACTGTATATAAGGCATTGAATACGCAGACGATATACAGCCGGCCGCACAACACCAGCGCATACCCTTCAATCGAGACGACTCACATGGCAGATCTTTACTTTCTGGAACAATACTTTAAAATATAACCAAATCCGAGTCGAAATACTGTTGCCAAGTTCCAACCAACGAACAACTTACTCCAAAAAACTTGTGTCGAACATTTGGGGGTCATCAGGCGAAACACTGAGAAATGCGACCCCAAGGCTAGCCGAATACGGAACTTCCATGTGGTTAAGTAGCACTTTTCTTCTTAGGTGGCACTACAGTTCGGGGTGAAGCTGGACCTCCAATAATAAGCCTTTCTAGTTAGCCCGGTCACTAGCTAACTGCCTCCAGTTGCGCACTCCAAAGTCGGTTGAGGTCTCTTTCGGGTTAGTTTCGAAGACTCTACGGGCTGGAGCGCTGGTGATTATCCGCTCTACATGTCCTAGCCATCCTGGACGACTGATGCTCAATTTTTTGACTAGGTCTTCATAGTCTGCCAACGCTAACGGGACCGAATATTTTACAAAGAATTTTTCTCTCGAAGCGACCGCGGATTTTTTCATCCGCTTTAGATAGAGTTCAAGCTTCAGCGCCATAAAGCAGGACTGGGATGATCAAGGTTTTATATAGAGTCTACTTAGTTGTTTGGGATAGAGCTCTACTACTCAACTGCCTTCTCAGCACCAAGAAACAGCGATTGGCAAGAGTTAATCTTCGTTTAATTTCTGCTCAGATGTTATAATCAGAATTTATAGCAGAGGTAGAAAAATTTCTTACTACCTCAAAGTTATAGCTGTCGATTGTGACGTTCTGTCCAATTCGTCGATGTTGTGTGCCCCTTCGTGTTGACAGCATATACTTGGTCTTGCCCTCATGTTGGCAGCTTCCGTTTCAATACTAGCGAACGCATCGGCAACAGGCCGCTGTGCTCTTCCAATAATCTCAATATCGTCTGTGTACGCTAGTTATTGCACAGACTTTTGAAGGATTGTGCCTCCGGTGTTAACTTTTGAGTTTCGCACAAGCCTTTCAAGTATGGTGTTGAAAAAATCCCATGACAGCGCGTCACCTTGTCTGAAACCTTTTTTTTTACACCAAAGGTCTCGGTGAGGTCGTTACCAACCTTGATGCAGCAGCGAGCGTACTCCTTGGGCATCCAGCACAAGCGAACGAGTTTGGCAGAAGTTCTTAACAGAATAAGAACTCAGCACGGACTTATTGTTTAAATGGGGTGCATTGCGGAACAAGGTCTGTAAACTGTTTATCGGCATGGAGAAGCTCTAATGGTTATAGGTAAGTTATCTTTATACCAATGTGGATCCGAACTAGAAGGTTTCTATTGCACTTCGATGTTATGTCTGCTAAACTAAAGTAGTGTAGTACAATAGACGGTGATACGTCCTTTACTTCAAAACAATAGTCTATAGAATATTTGATCAGTCTCAGCACCGTTTTATGAAACATTTCGTTCAATTACTTTTGGAGGCCTATTAGCGCAAAGTTCATTGCGGATCCAAGGCAGATAAATGCTTTAATTACGTTAGAGGTAAACGTAATGTGCAGCCTAATGCGTCGTTAGCTAGTATCACCGTTTCCGACTGCATAGGCTTACATCATACGAATGATATTATCATGTCAATATTATCGGCTTTAACAAGCAGTTGCATTGACTTTGAATTTTGTACGATCGTATCCAGTACAGTGTTCGAAATTGGCGGCAAAGCGAGCATTTTTCATCGTCATCCTAAGTAAGTGAGCTTACCCACAACCAAATATGACGCGATATATATTTGTGATACCAAATAAAATCTCACACTTCAATAAACAGGTGAAAAAAATCGATTTAGTATTTTCGTATAATTTTGACGTGAAGTAAAGATTTGATCGGTTTCTCGTTACAAAAACAACTCATCATTGGTAACCAGTTCTGCGACATTGGCTTTAAGCAATCCAGAAATTACGTTAAATAGAGATAAAATTATTCTAATTGGTGCTGACGCTTTAATTATCGGGCACATTCACTGTCATCCTTAGCAGTCTTAAATAGTTGACCTTTTAAATTCTTGTAAATCATTGATTTTGTTGGTTGCAGCTGGTTGAAGTAGTTGGCCACTTTTAAGATCCTTGCGTCATACTTACGCACTTTGTGTCAATGCACTTCATTTTTACTAATTGTTCTCACTGCAACCATCGAACCCACCAACTATCCACTGCTTTATTTAGGAGTAACCACTGCCAGGTGATATCTTAAAACAGGGTTCAGGACGAACGAGTGAGTGATAGGCGCCTTTTTTTCATTAGACATTCTACCCGTTCATTTCTCTCGAAACCTTTATGTCTTGAAATTCAAGTTAATTTATGTAGAAAGTACGCATGTGGTGGAAGGAAGTACACAAGGAAAACACACAGATGAGTGACTGAGAACAATAGTAAATCAGTTAAATGAAGTTACTTGGATATTGCCTGCCATTGCAGACGGCATTTATTTCATTCCATTACAGACTTCAACATAAAAAGAAAATATTGATCCGTCTTAAATTCATAAAAAAAAACTATAAATACAAATATATGTTGCGACAGGTCTTCTCACAATGGAATGGGGGTCTACTGTTTAATGCAGTGTTTGAAGGGCAATTTTTGTGTAAGAGGCTTTTTATGATAGCATATACTCTCGAATGTTTGCCAGAGGCTCGCGCGAGGTGGGACCGTAAAGCAAACGTTGGTGTTATTTGAGTACCGAACTTCGAATCTTCCGCTTAGTAATCAGATGCACTAACCAAAGGCCTACCCCCACTTACATTGAAGCTAAAACGAGAAGAATGGTAACAGTATGTTAAACTATAACAGAACCTTTACTGGCTGGATCAAGAAAGATCTAGTCACGACTAGATTTGAAGAAAAGTTCAACTTACCAAATATGAGACATTCTAATCGAATTTATTGTCTTTCAAACGCAGAACACTCGCAGAAGAAATATTTCATTTCATCTTTGCTTTTAAGATGAAGACTAACAAAGTCACAGATAAGGTTTATCATGATTTGCATTGGTCAAGGACATACATAAGTATGTACACTCATACTATTCATAAGTGATCCCTCCTCTGCATCATGTCCATCATGTTATTATGAAATGACTAGATCCAGTGGCGTTCAGAGGATTTAAGTAGCCAATTTAGAAGTTTGGATTTATCTGAGTTTAAGTCCCAATATAATGTTGTGAATGTACACCTCATTTATGAGACCTACCTTGGCCCAGTAGGGGTCAAAGACAAAGACAAAGACTATCATGGCTTACCTTCAGTACCTAAATGAAATTGAACCTTAACTAGATTCTTAGGTTGAATAGGGTTATGAGTTTATCATAAAGCACTTGACACTATAGTGGGTCCATCACGATCACTAGGGAATCATCACGGTAAGATACCTAAACCAATTTTTTTATGCCTTCAATTATATCACTTTGTGCGAGCTCTTCTCTTTTTTTGGGCAGTACGTCGACACTTTCGTTACCCTCTATATCACAGTGTCTAGTTACCCAACAAAATCTGACACGATTCTGCCAACATAATGCCCTGAGCAATGTGCAGCAACTCCTGAGTACCCCGGGCCCTCACTAGTTTTAGAACTATCTGTGTACATACATTGCAATTTCATTATGGAAAGAGACTACCATCCTCTGCCAATCCTCCCTATCAGGGTAAATAACTCCGTTTAATGTGTCAAAGTCAAGTGTACCAGGACTTTTATTCGCTTTTTCGGGAATTTTGGGAAATGATTCCTTGAGAATGAAACTATGTTCTACATAACTGGTTTTGAAAAGCCCTGCATGCTGTTTTTGGAACCTAGATATGTTATCTTGCGTATTCTTCCTAATTGTAGCTCTCCAACAAAAAAGAGCCCCATATGTAAAGATGATACAACTTTTTTCCTTGCCCTTGCAAATGTAGAGAGTATTGTGAGCCTTACACACTTAGCTCTAGTAGCATACCAAGATAACTTACGTGACCCGAGATGACAAGCTCTATAATGCAATAGTCGACCCTCTAGACAATGGCAGTGCCTCAACTGCCATCAAAACCTACTTCATTTACCAGCCTTGCCCTTCGGAATAACACTTGAAGATAGAATTTTTTTATCTATGCTATTACACAGAATCGAAGTTCCATGTGCAGAAATTACTAACGACCTATAATAGGTATCACTTGTGACCAATAGTCACATCGACTGACTGCACTTATAAAATGAGATGAGACTTCCTCACATATTTTCATAAAATGCCCTAACTTACACAGATAGAAAGCAAGTTCTAGGGTAGATACATAGTTATTTGCATTTACTCATCTCCACATCCGCAGTTATTGAAAATAAAAATATAGGTAGGTAGTTGTTATCTATTTCCCATAACTCTTTACCAACATGTCCGATAATCGATTTCAAAGATTAAGAAAAATATTTTTTAAATAAAAGAACGATTATTTTTGATTTAGTTTTTCTTTTTTATTTATGTCTTAATGATTTTTTTGTCATGTTCTTAACTTTATTACATAATATTTATATTCTTTTCTTTTTTTTCCATATATTTATATTATTTACAATTACATTCACATGAATATATTTACGTTTTGTTTTTGTTTTTTGTTTTTCTGCATACAATATAATTTATTTACTTTTTACAACTTTCTATAAAGGCTTGTTTCTCAATTAATTTTATATCTGCAGTTATAGTGTTTTCATTTCCTTTTAAAGGTTTTGTTTTGTTTTGGTTTTTATTTTATTTAGATAATTTATCGAAAGTAAATTGAATTACACATTTCGAGAGAAAAAAACAAAACAAAAATAAAAATAAAATAAAAAATAAATAACACAAAAGAGAAAATAAATAATTCATTTGCACACTGTAGCGTTTTATATTTTGTTATTTGTTTATAAAAATAAGTTTTATTTTATTTATTTTACAATAAATTATTATTTATTATACTTTTTATTTTTACTTTTCATCAATTCTTTAGCGTCGGTGAAAATCGGTTTCAGACTTTTTTTCAAGTTAGTTTGTTCTTTTGTTTTTGATTTTTGTGGTGTTTGCTTTGTTTTTGTTTATTTAATTTAAAGTGGGTGTGTGTTTTGGTTTTACAAATTATGTGTAGGTACATTGCCTTGTTTTGATTTTTGGTTTATGCAGGGTGGGTTGTTGGGTGGATTATGAGTGAATTATTTTTAGTACGAAATGTAAAATAAACAAATGGGATAATAATGAAAATGGTTTTAGCTATAGTGGGGATTATCAATCATGATATTATGCATATTAGATACACACATTTCTGAATCCTGAAATACGGACATATTATTTTTTACCAATGCCTATAGTTTGCAGGACTCTTTGGAAAACTCTGTTGCTATCTACATGTACGCCTTGACGAATGATTGTATTTCAAACCGAAATTTATCGCGAAAGTAGAGTTTCTAGTTAAGTGTACAAGGTTTGCTCAAGATCTTGGTTAATCAGAAACGAAGAACCTTAAGATATTTTATGTTTATGAGGCTGTAAAGGTTATAGGGTTCATTCCAACTTTCAACTTTTAAATCCGTTGTATCCGTTGCCAACCGATTGACAGTTTTGACACTTTCGGACAGCTTGAACATTCAGCCTGTCCTTTCCGTCACATTTGTCAACGTTAACGTACTACTTCACGTAACGGATGCTATGAATGCTATGCGATAGCCCCTTAACTTTTGACAACTAGGTATGTAGTAATCAAAAAATGAAATCCAAATAAAGAAATCTTTTAAAGGGCTCAAAAGTCGCATAAGGCTTCAAGGATGCGGTGCTTTCTCGTGGTAGGAATAATAGTCAGTCTGTATATCTAAGAAACCATCACCAGGAACTATGCAAGAAAGTGTAGTGAGGGGTTTAATTATTATCACTACTACTAATTATTGCCAAACCTCCACATCCTTCCTTACTCAAAATATCACCAACAGATAGATTCAAAGGTAAATTAAACGAAATAATCTCATGCGAGGGAGTAGGTTTGAGAGTCAATCGATTAGAATCTGAGACAAATAATGTGGATGGGTTGTTAAAATCTTAGATCCAAAGAGCCAGGGTTCTAGGTGCTACTAACAAGAAGCGTTCACTTAAGCGATTGCGATTCAAAGACAAAAGAGTGTGTTGCCAACCACTTTAGATCAGTCAATCATAATCAGTTGAATATTTACAAACAGTTGTTCTTCACAGAAGATCTATTATTTGTATGGACCCAGCACATCCGGTAACGACTTTAAGATTGATATTAATTATTCAGCAAGTTCCATATCAATAGTCAATTCAATGGCTTTGCACTGATTCACGAAAGTTACTTGTATCTTGGACAATGAAGAAGCAATAAATTGAAATAAGAAATAATTTAAATTTGGATTAGATTAGCTTCTTTACAACATTCAAAAGCACTGAATAAGGAAACCTACTTACAAGATAGTGACACCTTATAGAATCGAGTTGAGATCCAAACAATTTTGTTTCATTCTCATTTCTTTTCCAGAAGCTTGAGCATGAAATTTTATTCCACAAAATTCCATAAGCAGCTATTAGCAAGAAGAGGTAAAAGTAGGACGTAATGCAAATGCATGGTTAGCTTATCATGATGCTAAGAGTACCCAGTTACATTGATAGGAGCGTTCGTAGATTCTAGGCTTAATTATATAATACATAGTTCCTTCGTTTAATGTGCTTATGTTACCTTATCTTACAACGACGTCGGTTCTGATAAAGCCTGCATCTATCATTGTAAGACGGGATACCATAAGCTTGTTTCTTTTTTAGTAAGTCGTTATTTTAATTCGATCTGCAAAAGTCGAGTCTATGATCGACATCCTATTTGTTGTTCATAATTAAAATTCAACTATTAAGAGGAGATCCTAATGTGTATCTGCATCTGAAGCTTTTAGCGTTGTCAAAACGTTGCGTCTTGTAGCTACCTACATCTTCTTGTAGCTACCTACAACTTGTGAAATTTGTATCTAACTATCTACTCGTCTAACAATGGTAACGTCAAGTTTTGTACGTATATCTCTGCTGCTTGAAGTTGAAATAAGTTCAACTACACGAGATATGACCTAACTTGAGATATTAACTTTTTGACAGCTTTAAGCCCATTCTCATCAGTCCTATGTGTTGAGACTTGACACTATTGTTTGTATTTAAGTATTTTCATGGCACATCCTCCCAAAATTGTTTTCACTGTGTATATAAGGATACTAAAAATAAAACACCCAAATGACATTTAACCTCAACCTGCATTTCATCGGCCTGGATGGGAATTTATACAGTTTTTTTTCTTTCTTCTTTGTTTGAATTATACATCATGTAATTAATTTATAAAATATATATTTATTTTTGTTTTATACCTATCAATGTAATCTAAATATAAATGTTAACACTAATTTTAAATACAATTCTATTTAGTTTCTTTCATTTAAATTAAGTTTTTTTCATTTTTCTGCTTTTTTCATAAATATACTTACAATTAAAAAAATAAAAACAAAACGTATTTTAGTTTCTTATTTAAATTAAAAATGTATTTTAAATATTTATAAGTTCATTTTTTAAATAAATTTAATATAAATTTCGTACGTTGTTATACAACAAATAAAAGTCCCTTACTTAATACAATACCTAGATAAAAATGTACACATGGATTATTTATAGGTTTTTTGTTTTGTTTTTGTTTTGTTTTTAGCTTACAATTTACAAATGTTTTTTTTAATTTTTTTGTTTTGAATTTTCTGTGGTTGTAGTTTTTTTTTTTTTTTTGCGTTCTCATTCTCTGCTTTCCATTCGAGTTGCAGTACAAAAGATAGAAATGAAAGAAGAAAACATGGTTTTTGTGTTTTCTTCTCTTACGCCAAGTCTATCTCTCATTGCATCAAGGACTTGAGCAGGAGCAGTGAATTCGCAAAAGCTTTTCTATATTACCAAACTAAACCTTCATTTTGCATATTTTGTGGTTCAGAGAAATTTCCTGATGTCATGAATTCTGGTGAACCACTGCGGGGACCTCCTCCAATGCCACCGCCACCACCACCTCCACCATTGCCCATTATATGATCGGGAGGTGGGCCACCAGCGCTGGCCATATTCATCGATTGAGGGCCGGATTGATTGAGGAAATTCGATTCAGGCGTTAGACCGAATTCACTAACCATGGGTATTGGTCCGGAATGATCCATGGGTCCACCTGAAAAATTAAACAAAAAAAAAAAAATAAATAAAAATAAAATTAAAGTTAGTTGTAGGTTTTAGTTTTGACTTTGTTTAAGGTTCGATTGAGTTTTATGAACGTTCATTGCAAAGCTTATTTATCTAGATTAAACTGACACAACTTTACACTTTAAGCTTGTTAGTCATGTTAGATTTTCTTTCAATAGGGTTTAAATGGAATAGGAGTAGATATTTCTAAATATTTTTAGGTCTTTAGTATTACCATTGGACATTCTGACAAAAGAAGAAAAGTGAAAAGTTCATTTTTATCTCAGACTTACGAAGGAAGGTGTTAACCTGTAGCCCTCTTGAAAGTAACCTAAAATCAGATTCGGAAATTTTTGGTTATGTTCGCAACTCTTCGTTCAATTCTTCCAAAAATTTGATAGAGAAGAAAATAACTGTCTGGAGTAATCCTTATTTTCATTCTTAACTTTGTTGTGTCTTTTGATTTCAAGGATAAGCCAACATTCAAGAGTAAAACTGTTAAACGGCGTTAAAATAAAACTGTTCCATTTAGCTTAGGAATACATAGGCTAAATTACAAAAGATACATTTTACAGATGCAGTGATTTTGGCCAAGGGATAGACAGCTGAACAGCTGAACAGCAGTTGATATCTCGACTAGAATATGCTCGATTGCTCGGGTCCGGTTGTAGATAGTTCACGTCTGATGTTGTTGTCGCACCTGTTCCAGGATGTGAAATGATTTGTGTGGGAACACAAACTTTTATCTCGTCAGCATAGTTAAATTTTCGGAAGACTTGTGTGATAGGTCGAAGCTGTATAATGTTGAAAAGACTATGGGTAAGCACTGAGTCTTGCAGAAGACTGTTGTTGAACTTCCTTGTTTTGTTATTAGTTTCCATATTTAGTTGCAGATTTTTATGCACGGGATGATCTTGAGAAGCCAGTGCGTACAGGAGGTCTTTTGCGCACACAGTGTCGTTGACTGCTTTAGGTCCACGAAATATACATATGTACATTGGTTTTCATTTCTTATTAAGTTTGTTACGGGCAGGATTTCGTCTGTGCAACTCTCAGATATCTTAAACCTGCTTTCTCATCCGAGATAGCTTTTCAAGGAGTTTTAGGCAGAGAGATAGGAGAGCAATTGGGTGGTAGGTTAGATGAGAATGACTTTCGATTCCTTGGAAGGACGTATGATGCAGATGACACCATATTGGAATAGTCTCGAGTCACTATGTTTTCAGCGGCTGTGCTTCGAAATTTAGATGGATTCAATTCGCGTCAACTTTGGCTATAGAAAATGGACTAGAATGTGTGGGATATGGGGTATCTTGTGAATATTCTATCTGGTTCTGCTTTCGATAGTTTAACTTTTGTAGGTTGCAACGCAAGAGACGGTGTAGTAGAGAAAGAGTTGGACTGGTGACGGAAGATTTAGGAGTTTGTAGACATTGACAATCAATGTGGGTGTTACTAACCTTTATAGTGATGGAGAAAGCGCTATTAAGGTCTTTGGATTCGACTACCTCAAAGAAAATATCAGCGACAATACAAGTAGAAGGCTGATCTTGAGTCTTGTACGGATAAGTTCCACAATTGTATTCTATTTTTTTTTTTTGGTAAACATCCATCAAGCTGGCCGGGATAAACTTAACAAATACTGCAGAAATAATATGATAACTCCCTTCGAGACACCATGTTGGCGTAGAAGCTAACAAGTAACACCTGCACTAGCTTAAGAGGGGGTAGCAAAAGCCTTCATAGAAACTGAGTTGGAGAAGGAAAATGTAGATAAGGAACTCTTAGGGAACTATGCTTCAAATCATCATCAGCCTAAAAATCTTTCTAAGGATTTTGCAAACAGTTTAGCGAGACTCCGAAATATACTCAAATTGTTTGATCAAACTCCAGATATTAGTTAAGGGTATGCCAACCTTACACAATAGAACTTCAGATCGTCGTTCAAAAAAATAATCAAGCCCACCACTAGCAGCACTGACAGTTCGTTGATGTGGCTTTGAAGCAGTTGCAAATGGATCCCAAATCCGGCAAGAAAATCACCTTCAGCGATCAAACGTATTTTCGGATAAATAGTTTTAAAAATAAACAAAACATCCATTCCAATTCACGATGGCTTAGATCATCAAATGCATCCGGATAATTCGTGTATGGTATTCCAGTATTGTATCGGTTTTGGCCAAGAGCCAAGGGAGGACGCTGTCACTCAATGGATAAAGGTACCGAGTAGTGGCATGCTGTTTTAATGGGATGATATGGACCTTAACAAGTTTGTGAAATGTTGGAAAACTCTGGCTCTGGGGCTGTTTTGAGACGTTATGTAGGCCCATAATTCCTATGATTATTTGGTAGTAAACACTCTGAAACCACCTCTAGAATACTCATATCTCCATAGTCTATATGGGCCCAGTCACTTAAGAAAAACAACCTTAACTGCAATGAACGGACAGAAAAAAAAAAAGTGTACATAAAAACCCCTAAACAACAGACCAAATGTTACAACTCCGATTCGGAAAAGGGCTAAAAGAACCCCGTCGTCTGTATAAAACAAATCGATTCATCACAACATTTGATCGTCTCGTTTTTTTCTTTGCCGTAAACTTACAAACTCACCTGGTGCATTGAATGGCATCGGTCCGCCAGGATGTCCGGGAAAGAAGGGTCCGTCGTGCGGATGAAATGGTGGTCCACCATAGCCAAATTCAAATTTACCATCCGCACTAAAGTATGGAAAGCCTGGTGGTCCATCGTCTAATCCACCTGGCGACAGATTCATTGGGAAACCGCGCATTTTCCGCGCACCACCAAAGAATGGCGGTCGACCCATGCTGGTGATCTGTTTCATTCGACGTTCTTTTGATCGTTTGTTCTGGAACCAAACCTGCAATAAAACGAAACACACAATTATAGGACGACACATTACGAGTGTAAATGACAGAACCGAACAAATTGAAGAAAACCGCAATCAAGCGGAACCAGCCAGTCCAAAAAAAAAAAAAAAATAGAAACAAATTAAGTCGACCAAAGGGCTGCAACCACTAAGTAAAGAAATTAACCCATAAACGGTTCCAATAAAAAGCCAAAACCAGGGCACACCGCAGTGCTAGGAATGGGAAAGAGTTTGGAGTTCATCTCCAGTTCTCCACCACCGCCCCCGGCTTCCCTATCGCGTCAAGTGAAAAACGATGATCAAAGGGAGTTTTTATTGACTCATGAGGATGGTTTTTAAAATGTTTTAATGATCCTTCGCGCGTCCCTCCGTATGTGTCCCACATACACTCGGTAAGTGGTGCGCGGCAGAGAGATTATAAATTTTTATGATGTTGAGGTCGATAATTGTTACACAGCGACAAAAGGGACGCAACGCAAAAAAATAAAAAAAAAAAAACAAAAAAATAAAAGAAAGACCGGGAACAAGCAGCGATTCCAATGAAAACAGCGCGCCAAAGAAAATTATCGCGCGATTATGTCCGGATTCTGTCCAAGACGTCCATTCGATGTATAGATTATGTTTTCGAGCGCAGAAACTCTTTCACGTCGATGTGGCGGTTCCTGCTGCAGCAGCTCTAAATGTTTTTAATGGTGCATCGAAAATGCTGTCTTGATTTACGAGCATGTGGCTTTTATGTGTCTCAAGGTATATTCCCATCCGTTGATGGCTAGGTCTTTCGGTTGCGGTGAACGCGATTTTCTTCCGAATTCGTTCGACATGAAATCCATGACAGAGTAGCTATGTTCATTTGAATATACACAAATACACGCTGTTACTCGTTGGATGGATGAGTGAGTTTTTTTTTTTTTCTCTCTATGCTGGGTGATGATGGAGTAGATGTGGGTTTCGGTTAGATAGGCTCTTTTCTGGGTTAATTTTGAGGTTATTATGGGGATATTGGCCGGATCTTGGTGTTGTAGTGCAGTGATTTGTTTGTTCTAATAATTAGGGATAAGTGGTTGGTGAAAGGGGATGGACTTTGAAACAAATGCAGACAAATTCATGTCAGTTAGTCAGGCCCTAAACGAAAAAAAAGAAAGAAGAACTTGTTGATTGGATTTTTCTTAAGTGGAAGCAGCAACTGCTTTAGGGAAACTTGTCTAACTATAGAAAAGCTCCGACCAATAAATAGGGACTACCTCGAAGTTGCCAATCTGTCTCCGCTGCTTTGATAAAATGACAATATGTGGTTGGCATTGATACCGGAACTTTGGGTGCTGAGCAAAGTTAAAGTCGACTTTACTTGCATGCAGAACTGACTTTAGACAGATTTAAACTGAGGTGCTGGTCAATTTTTACGGATCGCTCCAAAATCAGACTTTACTACTCGTTAGATACTTAAGTATGCCTCTCTTTGCAAAGCAAAAACTTATGATATCCTGAAGACTACGAACTAAAGAATAGGTGTCCGTACCGATAGCTAGACTGCACATAAAGCCTTCGCCCACCATTGAGAATAATTTCAAAATGCAAGAACAGTCGGGATTCCGTTGCAAGGCTCTCTTTAATTCTGATCTGGGATACAAGTCACATAAGGATCTCTGGGAATGATGCGATTGCTAGACAAGGTTCAGAAGATAATTACTCAAAACTCGAACCTGTAGTGGATCTTCTTGCATTCTCGGTCAGGGCGTCTATTGAGGATTCGGTTTTTTATGCACGACTCTCCAGCATGCAGGTAGACTAAACGAACGCTCTCGGATGACTGAAGAAATCAGCGACATTCTTGTTGTTTCTCAGCAGAAAAGACAGCAAACAGCTAATGGTTCTGCTGAGCCACTACACTTTTGCTAAGCACCTAGGATTAAGCGATACTATGGTCAACTAAATGTCACTTTGGATATCCTCAGCGATATCAGCGTTTAGGCTACTAAATACAAACAGAGATATCGGGCGCGGTCCATACGAGACCTTGTTTATTCTTCAGTTAAGAAGCTTTTTCGTGACAATTATACTCTCGGATGTTTGTCAGATGCTCGCGAAAGGTGGGATACCATGAAAAAAGACTTTGGTGTTGTCTGGAAATCGAACCTCTAACTCCCGCACTAACTCAATACTCGATCAGGAAAAGAGCGGTTTCTTGTGACTTGACTGGGGCTGCTTGACAGAACATTTTACAAAAATATGTTTTAAAGTTTCATTCCTAGGTTAGATGCAACTTGATTTGCTAAAAGGTTCGAAAATATAACTGGATAAGTGGCTTTCAATGTAACCATAGTTAATTATTCAAAAGATTAGCATGTTCTTTTGTGATAGTTAATATTTTGGAATCACGGTTTAGCCTAAGCTGTTGATTATTGGATCTTGAAAGATTAACTCTCAGACCTTTCCTACTCCGGCGTTAAAAGACAGGTTTTGTCTAGCAGCTCATCATAGATACCTTAGTTGCCATCACGTAACACTTAAACAGCTCCCTGGGATACATACATATGCAAGTTGATACCTACTGCTCTTGCTGAAGATTTAAAGCTTCTAGAAAGATGTGTATATATCTCAAGGCTTAATCAAAACAAGACAGAGTATTAAGGATCGGCCAATTGCGTTAAAAACTCGTCTAGGATGGACAGAGATGTTGCGGAAAACCCGATATATAAATACGTACGTACGTCATGGGTGTATTGAGTTGTTTACCTTTCTACTTTCACAACCCCATGTGAATTTTTTAAAAACCAACCTATTTCCTAATAACTGATTGGATTCCATTTCTAAGTACAACTTCCACACATTGTCTTTTGTCCATTGCTTGTTAAATTGCATAGTTACTACCCTAAATGAAACAAGGCAGCTCCAGACGTTACAAAACCCCGCGTATTCTCTTCGTTTTTTCTTACCACGCCACGTTTCGTTTGCAGTAATTTATCTGAAATCGATTCGACAAATTCGCTCCATTGCAAAGCGATTTAGCGCAATCACCTTCGACATTATTTATCACCTTCGTATAGCTTTCGACACCTTTTCACGTAACCAAGAAAAGAAATAAAAACAGAAATAAAAAACAAAAACAAAAAAAAAAACACAAAAAACCCCGCGCCATAAAAGAAGAAAAAAAAAATCCTATTTTTCATTCACCTCTCTCCGGTCAAATGGTTGAACTGTCAAAAATTGACATCGAAAAGAAAAATGTTAATTATCTAACACCCAGGAGGTGGTCCCTGGATGGCAGCTCTCAGAGTTCCACACACATGAATTCAAGACATTCAGTTCGACTCTGACTAGGTATATATTCATTCGATTCGAAATGAATTCGTTCCGCCATATGTCGGGAACGTAAGTTACACGAATCGTTTTGTGTACCACAAGGGGGCATGCTGAACACCGAACCTTTACCGCGATGTGGATACGGTCATTAAAGGCACTACACACGCCGGGGATAGAGTTCAGCCAAGAGATGCATCAGAAGATAGACAACTTACATACAAGTCGAACCACAGTGACTAGTGCAACTATCCGAATGGGTTACGGCGACCACGACGACGACCGACCGACGTTCAGTTACATGTTCTCGACATGCAGGGCATACTACTCGTCTCGTATACAGGTGGCGGCCTGAGGCTCGGGTGGTGAAGTTGTTGATGATGGCGATGACATTGCATCAATGCTGCTCGTTGAAAGATGGTTGCTTTGGAACGGTTCTGTTCTTTTGTTTTTCATGTAGGTGTTCTGAATTTTTGTGGTTTCCCTCATTCACTGCGGTGTGGTACCACAAATTGACTTTGTATGACGATGCAAAAATATTGTCGGTATAAACGCCGCCCCGTACATGGCATGTCCATTGTGTTGGTCTTTTTGTTGTCGAAATTTGTTTGCTTTCATTTGCTGCCGACTTGCAGCCGCTCTTGTGGCGGCTTCATTATTTGCCCATCAAACAGAAAATTAGCCAGGGTATGTGTGTGCCGACAATTGTTGATTATTTTGATATGGTAACCGTTTTTTTTTTTTTTTTTGGGGGGAAATTAGATTGACTTGGTTGTATACACGCACTGACCGCGGCAAGTGATGAAGAGGTTAGGAGTGGACGAAATGAAATTGATGACTGGATGGATAGGAAGGAAAGCTGTGGGTGGGTTTTTGGAGTTTTTGTTTTATGGTAGAGAGACAGTATGACAGGAAAGCAACAGTCAAACATTACATTTATTAGAGAGTTTCTCCAACCGAATCTAGAGACGCTAGTTTTCGATAGAAAGTTTAAAACAAATTTTTTTTTCAAATGTTGTAGCTTTAAGTGGACTGTTGGGTAGGTAACCAACAGACTGACTGTTTTGTCAGGGGATTGATTTTCAAAAGTAATGAGCGTCAAAAGTCATTCAGTTAACATAAGACTTTTGCTGTGACCTGCTCTGTTTACAGTCGTAGAAGACTTAATCTGACGTATCTTTTGTCTCCATTTTTCTGACTTATAACAAATCTCTCTGGCCATAGGGTAGGGACTATCTGTTGGTTTCATTAGAGATAACCTTAACGTTTAGTGTACATATATTGTGCGCCCTTATAGGGCAGGAATAGACTAGTTCCTTTCCATTTATAAAATGGATTCGGCTTGTATCCAGTTTCAATTCAGTTGGCTCGGAGGATTTTGGAGTAATCAGAAAAAAGTATAGTTTGTTCAGGTTACTGATTCGCTGACGGGTTAGTTTTTTGTTGTTTTCAGTTGCTGGAGTTGAGAAAAAGACGGTAGGCTGCGTACTTGTTGGTAAATATTGCACAGGGTTAACCTAATGGTTGGTAAAACTCATTGACGTACGACACAGATCATCCGCATCGTCCAAATCAGTTAAATTTCAACTATACAAGGGGCTTCACTGAGCCGTTAGTCGTTTCCTTTGGTGAATTTGGATTAGTTATAGCCGAAACAAATAAGAATTTCATTGGCTCGCCAATGACCGACGGTTTACTTTTGCTCTTCGGAATCACCTACCTTGGGCACCAACTGATTCTGACCAGGGAGTACTCAAGGTAGCATGAGTGAAGAGAAGGATGCTTATGATGTCTAGGAATGACAGTTCGCTAAGATGATCGAAAAGAAGAGATCCTCATATTCAGCTTCCTACAGATTTGTCCCTCATTGGAAAAGAGGGTTAACTTTTGACATACATACATACATAGCTTAGGTTTGATATGCTTCGAGATATGCCACATCGAGCCATTGCCCCATCTGTGGTTGGATTTGCTAATAGCTTAAATATTTAATAAATATTTGTATGTTCTTGAGAGGGCAATAACCAAGGCAAGCAATTTCGGGAGAATTCTAAGATTAGTACCCATCGTCAGTCATAGGTTAAGGTTAAACGAATCCGTCATTTCCGTGAGAGAAAAACAGCAATATGATGTAAAGGAGCACTACTACGGGGATTCGATTGCCGATTGCTTGATTGTTAATGAAGGTTGAAGGCAGAAGGTTTCCTAGTCGCCAGGATTGAGGTTACGCTGATATGAAAGTCTGAAAGAAATGTTCAAAATAGTTTTTTTCTGAAAAGACGCGAGAACTCAAGTTTTGGTCTTGGAACCGTCTGGTTACAAGTGAAATGAACTTCAATTCGAAGCAGCATTATCCTCCATACTTCAGGGAGGGATGCTGGTTCGGAAGTTACTTTAAATTTCGGATTTCACTCAACATATTTCCTACGATTAGCAAATGAAGCAAAGGAGCCTGTACTCGGAACAAGCGTGGCTATTATCAAAACACATCTTTTCAAAAGTACGTTATCCACCCAAAGCACTTAGACTTTAGCTAAATCTATGCATTTTGGTAACAAACCGTGTGGTAGAAGAATTTAGTTATACAATTCAGTTATGAATAGTGACACTTACGATCCATATTCCTTAAAAAAAAGTGTTCCATCTAATATAGTCTAGGAAATACATACTCTCTGAATAGTAAGACATGCAACTCAAGTTAGCAACTGCAAATACGTTTTTAAACCAAACGTCTTCGTTTAAAGACAATCACGCCCACTTTTTGTTGAGAAAACATTCCAGCCTTCTGAATAGCAAGATCTACCCGACCTTACATCAAGCAATTGTTTAAGAATTTTACAAGCTAGCCTCCTACCTTATAAATGTCACAATAATTCACATCAAATCGTGACAGTCATACCCACTTTTTTTAAGAAAATGGAAGCACTGGTATTCCAATGTCAGGCATTTGGATCAAGGAACTGCTACCGATTCTGTTTAAAGCGAAAGGCCTACCTTACCAAACTCTTCAGAACTTACAGATTTTGGTACAAAAATTGTTTTTTTTTGAAGAAGGGTACTTAAAAAAAATCTTTTCTTGGACTATATAATCAAGGCTAAGAACTTTCTAGGGAAGTCCATTCTAATTGTTAAGGTCAAGTTAAGACACTCCAAATCACTGTTGGGATGTAGTGCAAGACTTCGATTCAGTCTTTTTAGCCAGCTTCAGGGATTCTAAATTTTCCTCAGTACCTATTTTGAATTTAAACCATAAAAGAGAAAGTCTGACAGAAAATAACTAAATCTGTGTTTTGTCCACCAGACTGTAATAAGTTCACTCCCACAGTGACCGTACCAGTGAAATTATTTCATTAATCTTAAGCTTTTGCACCCAAAGCGGCATACCGTCATACCGAGTATATCTTTGTCTTTTCCTGCCACTGGCCGGATAAATTTATTATTAACTGTTGGACTTGGTAACTTAAAACCACAACAGAATCAACACTGGCTGTTGCGGCTGTGGTGGCGGCACGAGAGATATTCAATCTTGGGCCCAATTCGAATCTGAGACAATCATTGCCTGACATATCCATCAGTGACCCAAATATGAGATCATTTATTTAACGACCTACAACTTGCTTTGGTTTTTGGGGAACCAATCGGAGAAAAAAAAAAAGTTAAAAAAAAACCGAAAATTAAAAACAAGTTAACGACTTTGTTAGAATTTGAAAGTGGCGCCATGGCATTGTGTCACGTGTGGTGTGTCGAAATTTAAGACTTGATTTCGAAGTTTTGTTTGTTTGTTTATTTTTTTTTTTCTGGTCTGAAGTCTGAAGCGACAGAATGAATGTCATTGTTGTGATTTTGATTTGTTTAAGTGCTGCTGGAGTGGCTGAATGGCTTTTGTTTTTTTTTTTTTTGGTTGTTTTTTGTCTCCTGTTTTGGCTCTAAATTAGACGGAAATTGAGACATTAAATGGAGACTGGAGTGTCATGCACAGTTTGATAAGTTTAAATTATGAGTTTGCCAGATGCAGTGAGGTTTTGAAGATTGTTTGATTTTTTGTTCGTGTGGAAAGGATTATAATTATGAGAAGCATGCGCTGTTGATTTCAGGATATCCGTTCGTGTTAGAGAAAAATAAAGAGAGGAACGTAAAGGAGCTACGTCTTACATGGATTTTGACACAAATTTTATTCTTAAAGAAGGAGAAGGAGTTGAAATTACATGCTATAGTTACATATATAAGATGGATACGATTTGTAGGACCGCAGAGTCTTTGAAACAAATCCACAGGGAAATCTCAATAGAGTAATGGGCAAAACACAATTTGGCGTTCACGCGTTTGACAGACATTCTATCAACTTACGAAAATACATAGATCACAACGCGCGACCTCAAAATTTGCACCACCAACTGTGGCTTCAAGACGGTCGGGCGTTAAGAGGTTAGTTAAAAAATCAACTAGCATTTAAAAATTCTTACATATTCAATGCTAACAATTCGAACTAAATACACAAAACAATGATTGTACTTGTTGCTAGAATCGAACAAGTCAAAGAACAATTTCAATCTAAAACAGCTGTGAGCTGTCAAAACAACAAACAAAAACTGCTTACAGAGAGCTCAGCGTTATACAGACGAAGTTGTCATCAACGTTACGAGCAAATAAGGCCCATACGAACAGATGAACGAATGGAACGTCGAACGAACGAAGCTTGAGACTGAACTTTATTTCGGCATACCATGGGCGATCCATGAAGCAACCGACCAGGCATAAGAGTAGCAAAAAAAAAAAAGGCATCAACATCAACGAATATAAGGCCAAGAAACTACTTGATCTTAAAAAAGACGACCTAAGAACTTTCAGGGACTATAGCCTGTCCGCTTAGATACCATATGCACAGAATACAATTGTCAGGTGACGGTAGACCACATTCTTTGTGGTGCTAGACTCGGTCAGTTCAGTCAGAGAGCTTAAATCTACTAAGATTTTTCAAGAGCCTCAACCCAACTTCGGAATAAAATATTTCCGTCAGTGCCATAGATCTCATAGATCCTCCATTGCGTGGAATAGGCAAATTAACACTGTCGAAGTTTTGAACTTGAAAATCGCCTTCAAATCTGAAAGCCGCTTTGCGCCATTTTGGATGGTATCTATCGTTATGGGCTCATCCTGCTAAGGTTCTACTGACTGTATTAATAGCCTAATAGTATTGCAATATTCTAAATGGTTCCTTCCGCAATTAACATTGGCTAGACACAACTAGACGCAAAAGGCATTAAGTTGTATAGTGCAGTTGGCCAGCAAAGGGTGAGGTTATACTGTCTTAGATCTTGCAGTTATAGATACATGGATTTAAAGTCTGCTTGACTATCTAACCATACGATATATGTACCTATGTAGATAGTATTATTATAATATTCTGACATGTGCAGATTATTATCCGTCTTAAATCTGAGTTTGTAGAACGTTGTCTATCAGCAATGTCGCCTGGAAAAAGATATATGTACATATCTAGCACGTTTCGCAGGATTACTATAATACTCAGTCATGCCACTCACCAAAATGAAAATGTATGTGTATCAGTGCTCCCAAGCACAATCCAGCTACCATGTTTTACCAAGAAACGTTCCATCCCACGTGCATGTATCTAAAATCCTTCTCGTCGCCATTAACAAAAATTATCGTTGCTATCCCTTCTAATCTGATTATCCGCAGACAAAATTATCAAAAAAAAAAACAAAAACAACCAAAAAGGAAACCTCCAAGCTAATAACCCAATTATTGTCAAACATTCGAAGCCGAACGCGCTAATATCCAAAGATCATCTGCCGGTCAACAACTACTATCGATTGACCCGTCCACATCTCGTCGTCAAGTTTCCTCCTTGAAATTGCTGCAATTTCGCTAATCTCCATCATCCTCGAACGAGCCATTGTCGACGGTTTTCATCGTCCAATTAGAATTGGTTGTCGGTGGCTTAGGTCACTCAGTAACGCTCGATCAATTTAAACGATCGTTCATGTCTCAGTCCGCGGGTTTCTGTCTATTTCCGCAAAAATTTTCTTTTCAAGAACATTTATCCAAATTATATGTTTTCGGCAAATTTTTTTGTTACAGCCAATTTCGTCCCCTCTCGCTGGAAATTATAGAAATTAAAGTAAACGGAGGCAGAAGCCTCTCTCTCTCTCTCTCTTTACTGCGCTCGGCACTCGGCACTCGGCAGATCGCAGTACGATCATCGCGACGATGATGACGATCATTATCGACGTTGGTCGGGGCGTAAATTGACGGATGTTCGGGTTCGTTGTTACCAAAATCGTACGTGACTGTGTTCGTCGTTGGTTCCGCCGACATACGACACGATCATATGGTCAACTACTTATCGCATATTATGTCAGTTCGATTTCAATTTTATGAGGTCGCTTGTACACTCTCTCGGGGAGCAGCAGTCTTTGTAATTTCACATCCGAATTTTGTGTTCCAAGGTGAGACATCTATCGTAAGGCTTTTATGGTCGAGGCATTTTGCGATTTGATTTATTATGGCTTTTTCTGTGGAAGTCCAGTTGATGTCCGGCGTCACTTTATAATGGACGGTTGTTTATGTATGTATGCATACCTACTCGTTTTGCGTGCCGCTTTTTTGTTTTGGGTTGAGATACTCCAAATTGCGCTTATGGTGGAAGTGGAAATAATAGACATTCATCACTTGTCATCGTCGTCACTGACAGTGACAGCATGGCATACGAGCACAAGTGCCTGTTTTCCACTTTTACAGAGGAGGTAGGTTGTTGCCAGCACATCGGTGAGGCTGAGCGCACATTTTCAATTTATCACACATCTGAGGATGTGGAAAAACTACTGTCATAAATCAGTGACAGGTTTCTGCGCTATGATGTATGAATGCGGTGCAAAATGCCTTGCGTTGAATCGTTTTGCTAAAAACATTTTGCTTATGAAATGTGGGCTACGTTAATCGTTTTGTGTGGCTCAACAATTTTGCACGGGAGTCAGATTACATAAGATGAAGTGGCTAACCTCATAAGATGGGATTTATTAATTTGACCCATAGATGGGGGAATGAGTTTAAATTCATTCGAAAATTACTTTATGTTGACAAATGGATGGTTTTTGTTGCGGGCTTTGGAGATTTATACATAGTCTTGGTTGGGTATTTAATGAAAATAGGCTTGGCTTGGTAAGACGAGATGTAGCTTTAGGTTAAAGGTGGCAGGTGGCAGAGTGCAAGACACTGGCTGGGGCAGTGTCAGTTAGTAGACACGCCTGTAACTGTAGTAATCTGACACTACAGCTACAGAAGTGTCTACTTTGAGTTCAATTAGTAGCTATATGAACCTGAACTGAAGTGTACTATTTACTATAGAATGTGTATTAGTTTTCTGAATTTTATGTTTTATTCACTACTTGAAGCTCCATTGCTAAGAATGCAACATGATTTACAATGATAGTTCTCGATCACGAACTCGATTGTTTGGGCAGCTATGTACATATGTGGTATGTGAGCCGACTTATTGTTGAAACCACATTTAGAAATGTCAAACAAACCATAGATAACTTCACGCATATCTGTAGCCATACCATTGTTACTACTAAACTGTCACATTGGCAATCAAAAGACTGTGCTTCGAACTGAGTGTTATAATTTCTTTCAGATTTATCTTCATCTCCTTCAAAAAGAATTCAGTTGCCCTAATAAAATAAAAAGGTGTGGAGAAGTCTATGCTTTTCTTCGTTTCCATTATTGAGAGCGTACATACTACACAGAGCCACCAAATCAAATTGACATATCATAAATTACCTATCCAGATGGAAGTGAGGTAAATCTCCAAGTATTTCCATCTCACGAAAAACAAAAAAAAAACTATGTATCAATCTCCAGCTCACGTAAGAATTTCCTTAGCCATGCATAATTTACAGCCCGAAAACCACAAACCTCGATAATCTGCTGGCGAATGCCATTAAATAACAAATTTGTTGCATCAATTAGGGTCCCAAGATGACATCGCTCTGACAGGAGGACTTAAAAAAAACTTTAAAAAAAAAAAAAAAAAATTAACTCTCAACGACTTTACGTAACATCAGCATACCGCCACACCACCGTCCTCTTGGTCATGCCTTGACACAGTGCAAGGAACCACAACAAACCGTGATTACATCAATTATACATGTGTATCTTTCGTAGTTCCCATCGAAATGGCTTATAAAACTGTTTTGCATCTCGAGACCAACAACAGCATCATCAAGAATAAAATGATTCTTAACTCAGTCCCACCCGTCCGACAGCGACAGCGACAACAACGACGACGACAAATGACTCATAAAAATCATGTGGACAAAATGCTCTACACGATGTATCTCGATGTGTTCTACACGATGTACCGCCGCCGCGCGTACCGTGTTCTGGAACGCGGTGATATCCAATACTCGTACCTATAGCGAGTGGAAGACAACGTCATTTGGGTGCTGCTGTTGGGCTGGCTGAGCCTTCTTTGATGCGGCAACGATCAAAGAATGCCATGTCGTGTGTCTCAGGCAGGGATCAAGTGTCGCCGAGCAACCAAAAGTGTGGTTGTATCATTGGGCTGATGTCTGTGCAGAGGACTATTCCTTCTTTTCTAACACATTTCGATATTCGGGATGGGAAATCTGCCAGTCACACACAGCTCCCTGTGGATCGTTTTCAGGTTATGGTGCTACTCTTTTTGAGTTTCGGTGGTTGTCGTGAGTTGTGATGTTGCTTGCTCGTGCTCCTGCTGTTTTATAACCAACAACGACAACGACTACGACAACGACAACGAAGAACTGCTTTTGATCCGCATTTTGGGTTCTTGTTGTCTTTCTTTCTTTTCGAGTTCGTTTTGTCAAGTTTATTCCGTTTGACATCAGAGACAGGATGAATGTGTGAAGATCACATACCGCTGTCACCTGCTACTTTGCTGGGATAACATGACACGTTTGGTTCTTTGGAATGGGATACGAGTGTGTGACTGTGACAGAGAGAGGGGCTTGTCTTTTTGGGAAGGAGTTAACTTGTCATGCATCAGCATCATCCACGGAGTCAGAGTGACTTACTCTATGGAGTAACAAAGTGAAAGGGATGAGTGAGTTTCGGGGATGTGTATCCTTTTATAAGGAATCCAGTTGAAGTCTGTCAGGTTGTTGTCGTTAGGATGAGTTTTAAAATAAAAATGCCGACACCGACACTATGAAGAGGATTCGGGATCTGGATTATTAAAACTTTCTGAGAAAATTGTTGTTCAACTGATAGTGTACCGATATGACTGACAGATGGTGAGAAATTTTCAACGACATTGAATTTATTTACGCGCTACTTATGATTATGACACAATTGAACGTAAGTTGTCTTTAAATTTTATGCTTAGAAAGATGATGAAAGCATTGGTAAACTGTTCCTAGATTTCTTAGTTTGGACGCATCTTTTGCAATTCTAGATTAACGGATTCCATTGCATTGCGCAATTAGCTATGAAACGAATCGTGTGCGCAATTACTGCCTGAAAATAATACCACTTCGTGCTGTTGATGTCAGCAGCAGTCGTACTTCATATTTTGCTGATTTTCGAAAGGTCTTCATGAACAGAGTAGTACAGACTTAAGCGTTAGGCTTTGGGGGTTAACCATCTAACGTCATTTAAAATGTCCAACTTATATAGCACGAAAGTGGAAGTGGATCATCCATGAGTTGGGAAGTGTCCACAGATGCAGTAACCAAGAGTTGTTAAGAGCAAAATAGGACAGATGGTTTATTGAGACAAATCGGAGACTATTTACGCAATATCACGATATGTAGATAGGTAGCGGTAAACAAGGGCAAAACCAAGTATGTGTATGTTGTACAGAACATCACGACCTCCCTTCTTCTGATAGCAAGTACCGGACATTGACACAATATATGTACTGCGTCCAGATTTCCTCCAGGTGTCACCCTCCAAAATATCTAACAAGGGCAAACCTGTGCTAAACCTTCACTGAGGCCCTGAGGGCAAACCTGTGCTAACCCTTCCTCTAGTCTTGAAGTTCCTGTCTCAATATTTATCGCCCTATTTTTCAGCATATTGTCCACCCATCCCACCACCAATGGATTAATTCTGGGTTCTTCTAAGGCTGCTCTCATACTTTCGAAGCATATTTTATCGAAGGCACCTTCAATGTCCATTATGTATGGTAAGTAGCTCCTCTTCCGCAACGCGTACTACACGGTGTAAGGCTGTTTCCGTAGACCTGCCGCGCTATCTATGCATGTTGTCTACTATTCAAAGGACACGATTTCAGTATGCATATGGTCCACCCCAAATGTTTTCAATAGAAATGATGTTACGCTGACCGGTCTGAAGGATTTCGCTTCGGTGTAGTCCTTTATTTTCCGACCTTGGAAACACCACATTTGTTTCTCTCCATGTTACCATGTATGTATATAGCCTATTGCTAGGCATGTCACGTATATAGCACTAAGCCTTGGTACAATGAGGTCTCCACCCCATTGCATTAAAGTTGGGAAAATACCATCCGATCTTGCAGTAAGGGGAAAACGTTACTATCGCTCCACGCACTGACTGCTTCTGGCGTTACTATCCGTTCCGCTTCTCCCCTATCCATCCTGTTTGCTCCTTGTCTCAACAATATGGAAACAATTTTCTGAAATCTATTGACCTACGCTGTGCTCCTCATATTCGAGCCAAATTCCCTCCACGACTCCCTTTTACATCGTCGCAAAGTTGGTTTTAGCTCTTTCTTCTTTACCTTGTACTCATTCCATGATTCAGGATCATTCCTTCGCATGGTTAAAGGTTTTTGTCACCTCCTTCTTTAGAATTTCAAGTTCCCTACAACACCAAGGCGTGTGGTCCTTTTTATCTACCAAAGTATCTACCTCTTGGTATGCATTCTCAACAGCTGATTGTAAATGCTTCATCTGCGACTCTACATCCCAAGTGGCTTTCGGCACTTTGTGTACTCTAACATTCAGTTTATCCCTTAACACTTCCTGGTATTTTACTTTGTCCGTGTTCCTGGGAATTTTGACGTATTTCCGATCTTCTTTCTTTTTAGATCCGTTTGAACATTAAATGGGATGGCGCTGTGGTCCGACATCATTGTCTGATCCATTACCTTCCAATATGATATTCTATCAAGCATTCTATTACTACACAGAGTCACGTCAATAACTTCCTTTCGTCTTGCATCCAAAAAGGTAGGTTCAGTTCCTCTGTTGACAATAGTTACCTCTTTGCACACTGCATACTCGAATAAAGCTTCTCCTTTGTAGTTATCATTGGTGCTTCCCTAAACTGTACTGTGTGCATTAGCATCGCAACTAATCATTACATTTTCGCTTCTATCCCTGCAGACATTCAAAAAAACTCTCCCCATCTTTTGTTGGGGGAGGCTCTAGGGAGTCATAAGGCAGGTACTTTGCCATGACAAAACTGTCTGCACCTGCTCCTACTCGCACAGCGACAAGGTCAGAGCACATAGTTGCGACAGCATAACCGTCTTAAATCCGTGCCTCACTAGTATACAAGATCTAACTCTTTAGCCAGATCGCACATAGTGTAAAGTGGCAATACTTACAGTTAGACCTCTAAGGCTTTCTTTGAAGATCCAAGGCTTTGCTATTTTTGCTTTGCTATGGTAAAGGTTCAATTGAATCACCCTAAATTTTTCCCGATACGGGCCTTTTCCCTCCCGGCAAGTGTTGACCACCTCCTCAGGGTTTTTATTGGCCTTCTAGATGTGTATAATAACGCACACCTCTGGTTTTTCCTTTATTTCAGGATAGTTCGTCGCCCCGGGAAAAGTATATCATGTTGCAAAGCCAATTGTCTGGTAAAAGGTTTTTATAGCGCCTTATATAAAAAAAAAACTCTCACGCTCCGCTATGGCTCGAATGTCATCAATAAACATCAAACGGTTAACCTCGTTACAAATTAAAATATCAGAGTGATTTCTCGGATAACATCACATTTAACGATCAAAAGTCGAATTAATTTTTATCGATTAACTCATTCATAAACTATCCGAATCGACTTCGACACCTACTGATTGTGGCGCCCGAAAGCAATAGCGCCCTCCTGCTGTTTCCGATTAGCCCAGTTATTAATGAAATCGAAAAGTTGTCATTTTCTCTTAGATTATTATCTATGAAATTTATCTGCACTAGAATTACACGCGTTGCACTAGCGTAAGCCTTTTGTTATATGAAAGTCTGTCCTGTAGATACTTTTACTTTACTTTTTTTCTTTTCTTGATCGGTCTGTTTTTTTTTGGTTAATGAATGGAATCTGTTAATATTCATAAGCGAACAGTTTGGTGGAGTCTCCGAAAATGATTTATGATCAAGTCTTTACCTTTATGAACTTAACCATAAACATTCTCCGGTTTTTTTTTTGCCGAAGCAATCTTATACAAAATTTATTCGCCGCACAGGAAAAGAAAAAGAATTTTCCTACAACCATGGATAAATCTTTGTGTGGCGATGATGCGGTTTTGTTTTATTGCTTCATATTCTTACCTAAATGATCTCTCTTGGGGATTTCGAACGAAAAGTCAAAAGAAAAAAGGAAAGAAAAAAAAATATTTTCTTTTGATGGCTATTCATGCATTCGGTTTTGAAATCTTTCCTGTCAGATACTTTTCGACGTTCGACCTCTAGTTTTGCATAAAAACTGCATAAATAATCGGACTTCTGGATTTTGTATACCAAAACGGAACGAAACTCGAGTCCCAGACACTGACGAAGCGTAGAAAGAGAAAAGTAATTTTTCATCGATGAAACTTAAGGATTCCTTTTATCTATTGCGATGGTTTTCTAATTAAAAAAAAAAAAATAAAAATCAACGACATGGGCAACAAAATCGATTAACATGGTCATTTGCGAAAACATAAAAAAAAAAAAAAAAATCTTAAAACTTGAAGGATGTAATTTGTTGCGCATAAATTTAGGAAATTTTTTTTTCATCGTTTAAGTATAGTTACAGACGAGATTTGTAGACTGATTATGGAGGCAATCTAGTGCATGCATTTTTAATTGCCAGTGATTGGGTAACAAGTGGGACTTAATTGAAAAAAAATTTAAGAATACGTAATTACTAAACAGTTTCGACAGCAAGTGGGTTATGAACGTTTTGTGGTTATGACATGAGGCATTGTATGGGATTTAACAATGGTTGACACTATAAAGACATAAGAAGCTTTCGCAAAATGCATCCAAGAAGGAAGCCCCAATTGTGGCCATTTATTTGTCATGGGGCTATGTTTTGAGAATTGAGGTTTGCTACCAACCATGGATCTTCAGTTTGTTTGCCCTTTGTCTTTTCATAAAAGAATGAGTATCTATATATGCAATGTTTCTTTCTCTCTCTAAGCTAATAGCCAAGAGAAAAGATTAATCCGAAAAAAGCTCTGGGATTTGATCTTAGTACAGGAGAAATTGTGAAAGAACTACATGCAAATAGTAAATGCAGAGTTCACACTAGAGCATGTTCCACGAATCCGCAAAAGTACTTGTGGCACCAAAATCCGTCAAAGTAACAACATAAGTTACTTCATATCGTCCGATCTCCTTGCTGCCAATAGTTACTATCTAAGTTGTCCGAAAAAATTCTTCTGAAATGTCTACATCCGATCATAGCAGAAAAGACAATAATACCTAACCATCAATTTGGTTTTAGAAATAGATATTCAAATAAAATAGAAAAAAAAAATGTCTCCACATAAAAATATATAAAAGTTGGCGCACCACAAGTTAATGTAATAGGACCCGTCTTGTTCCTTTGCAAGTTGCTACATTTCCAGGCGTTACTGTATACTTGTTGTTGGTAAAAACGTGAATGAAATAACCAAAAATCGCAAAGGACATTAAATGATATATCTGAATGGACCAACAAATGGTAAATAAATTCAAGAAAACTTTATAAAAAAATATTAACACGTACTTGTATATAATGTAGTTCTTTATTCAAACTCAGGTAAGTTCTTAGGCATGACTAGTGGCTTGAAATTGCGCTGAAATTTTCATATCAGAAAAAATATGATGAATTAAACATACGTTAACGAACTTCGATAATTGACCAAACTTTGATTCTACTTCAATTACTTTAGTAGACCCAAGAGTCCCAGATCGATACCCATAATCTATTTATCGATTTCGAGGGCCCACATGATATCATTAATTGAACTAAGCTGCTGTCTAGTTTTGGTATTCCTGCAAAACTCATTCACTTGTGTAGGATGACAATAGAGAACGCTTTCTGATTCATTAAGGACGGAGAGACACAACCGAGACCTTCAATACCGCTAGAGGTTTTAGACAGGGCAACGCATTGTCATGCATTGTCATACATCTTCAACCTGGTAGTGGAGAAAATAGTGCGAAATACCCAGATCAACACACAACAGGAACAATTTTTATAAATTAATGAAACTATTTGGTTACACAGACGACATTGACATCATCAGCAGAACAAAGTGACTAGTCACTGAAGCTTTAATGAGAACAAAACGAAATATATGCTGCCTACGAACACCGAGGCCCAACACCGATATTTCGTCCAGAACGTTGTGATCGATATTCTAATTCGTTTACCTATACTCTACTCGTATACTCTGCCACCGATATCAGCTCGGAGATCCAACGTAGAATAAGACTTGCCATACAACACAACTTTACAGTAAGGCCCTATCGACAACCACGGAGATGCTATACAAGATCCTCATCAGTCCCGTACTGCTGTAAGGTGCAAAAGCATGGAATTCGTCAAAGGTGAAACCGCGTTTGAAAATATCGAGAGCCACGGAGGCGCTATATAAGATCCTCATCAGCTATGTACTGCTGTAGGGTACAGAAGCATGGACTTTGTCAAAGGTGGATGAAACCGAATTTGGAATTTTCGAGAAAGTTCTACGTTTAATGCATGGTCTAACCTGCGTTGACAGACAGGAAGGGAAATTTTAACCACGAACTATACGAGCTGTACAACGACACCGATGTTCCAGCTCGAAGTATGTATATCCAACTCCACCCCTGAGGGACTACATAGAAGAGGACGACCTCAGCTTCGGTGGCATGCCCAACGGGAGGCAACTGGCTAAAGACTGTTAGTTCAGGCCCTGATTTACCCCAAATTGTAGTCCACCAACCTGTTCATAAACAATTTTGCCTTCTAAGCCTAACTGATGATTATTTACAAAAGCTCCACCAAACCGACATACATAGGAACAGATTCAGCTGAGTCAAATCTATAACAAAAATAAAAAGTCCTGTGAGATCATTTTAAACAGGTCCATGGGACCCAGGGCCTAGCTTGCTAGCATGTTATATTCCTTACAATTTTTTATTTGATAAGCTTTTTCATGATAGTTATACTCTCGGATGTTTAACAAATGCTCGCGAACCTCGAACCCTTCTGTCCGTAGTTCAACGCCCTAACTGCTTGAGCCACGACGCTCGTGAGATGATTTTAGATTTTAGATGCCTTCAGTAAGATATTAAGCTTCAGACAAGAACCTAGTCCTAACCTAACATCCTAATGTTTACAATACTCATAGCAGAGACATCAATTTATTTATATTTTTGTTAAGAAACACCTCCTAATGCTAATCCGCCACCTAGTGGAAAACTTTGCTACGAGTACACAGTTTATACCCAGTCATTACCGGTAGCCAGAAGTTATTTGCAGGCTGGTCTTGCGATAATTGTAATCCTTTCAAAATAGAATATTCGATTGGAATAAGTTCTCAAACTTTGAGACTATTCAAAACAGGTAACGTTAAGTAATTCCTTAAAGTCGAAACTAGATAACAACAGACGTAAAAATTCACTTTCTTGTGGTAGTCCGAAACCTTTTCAAACGAAATCCGTTTGAAGGGAAAAGGATTCAGACAAATCGTGAAACATAGGACTATGTATAGTCTCTAGAGCTTTAAAACTAGAGCAGATGTGTCTAGCATTACAACAAAAAAATCTAAATGTGGAAATCACGCTCCGTTTGGTTAAAATACGACATCCGGGTATTATACATAGTACGCTGACGATGCATTAAATTTTTTTGTTTCTTGAAAAGCAATCTTCCATTTATACGAAAAATCTCATTGTTTATCCACGAAATTTACAATGAAACTGACAGCTGCGGTTTTGACAACAATACTGTCAAAACCATCAATATTCAGATAAAATTAGTATCCAAACCAAAGCATTCAACTCACCTGTATCACCCGCATCGGCAGACCCGTTTCTTTCGCCAGTTGTTCCCTGATGTGTCGCGTCGGTTTCGGCGTTTGATTGAACGCCGTTTTCAGGACCTCCAGCTGTTTCGCTTTGATTGTAGTACGCGGGCCACGTCGTTTCGAACCATTTGCACCATCATCAGGACTTTTATTTTCCGCTTGGGAATCACCACGTCCATCTGGGTCACCGTCCAGTGAGCCCTGCAATGGCATACAAATCGATAAAAAATGTGGGGAATCAATCAATTTTACTCTCTCAGCGTGATTAATCATCAGCACAATATTGGCGTCGGCAGTCTTTTGTTATTAATGTGATGATTATGGCGCAACTATACACACGCATATGCATGTATGTATGTACCTACCTGATCGGAATCGTCGTGCGTATTTTTACTGTCCGTACTCATACTTTGCACTGAGATATCTGATGCGCCGAGTTGTCCACCTGCTGAGTCGGGACCATTGGGTCCCATGCCACCCAAACCAAGCGGTGGCCCTCTCAGATGTGGCTCATCATCGTCCTCATCTTCACTGGCAGAGCCCATTAATGAATCTGGAAATGGAAATAACAAATCCTTGTAATCATCATCGTTTGTGATATACATTATGTAAGTAAACGCGGGTCCGTCACACTATCACGTGTCCAAAGTGTAGCTAATGTTGGTTGCTAGAAAAGCGAGAAATCACAACGTGGCACGGAAGTATGTCGCAACCGCTTGCATGAGGACGACACACGTCAATCCTTTCGTTTGCATGCAAAACTTGTGCAACACCCTAGCCCATTGTGTGTGTGCGCTTCTTGTTCGAAATTAATCGCGTTTTAAAACGAGACACACGTCACTGTCGCACTTCGTCGTCGACGACGTACATACATAGCTCTTCCTAAGGATGTTTGTCAGTGTGTATACGTACAAACGGAAAGGTCCCTTGGGTGAGTGAGAATAAGAATTTTGTAAAGTTTCAAACAAGGAAGCTATGCTCTAGGACGTTGATTGTCGGAAGACATACAATATCCCAAGGACTAATATGTGTATGTGCATGTGTGTGTGTCATTCATCGCGTGCTTGTAAAAAGGACGATGGGAGACTCGTCTGTTACTCTTGGGAAATGTCATTTGAATGTGATTGGAATAAGAATTAAATGGAATAAGTACACAGCCAGTGGTTAGGGTCGTGATTCGATTCGAAGCATCGCTTTAGCCACCGACTGCCGGGAAGGGTACTTGTTTGGATTGGGTTTTGTAATGGTTAGAGGGTGGTAAAGACCTGTTATGTAATTTAGTGCATATTGTTGTTGAATATTTATGAATAATTGAGTTAAACAACGACGCTGAGGAGGCAATTCATCGACGACGGGTAAATTGATCTGACCTTTTGTAATACGTTACACATTAAGGGACGTCTGAGAAGGGGAGTACATACCATTGTTAGACCTATCCTCACATACATCTGTCTGGTCTGGTGGCCTCATAAGGATCCAACGTCTAGCGTGTTTAGGTACCTACCACCAGCGCTTTAGGACAATACCTACCGCAGCCCTTGAAGTCATGCTCGGACATTACCCACTAGACCTCTTCAATAAAGATGCTTTCGATGTGGAAACCTGGATGTGGAAAAGTAACCAAATCGGACACAGCTCATAATCTCGACTCATAATTTACTCCTAGAGAGCTGGACAAATAGTGAGGTCATTAACCCCGACTCCATATCCATCTTCATGAATCGGCGAAAATGGACGAAGATACCGGTTCAGGAATATTATTAGAGGTAACATCAATCGCCCGATTCATAAAACTTCCCAACTACGAAAGTGTGTTCCAAGCGGAAATATACATATCGAATAACCGATGCTTGTAGGGACCTATCCACTATGAACAGCCTATAGACAGCCAAGCAGCCATCAAAAACATCACTTTCATCACAACCAATTTAAAATTGGTCAAGAGATGTAAAGAGAACTCAAATCTCAAAGCTCGAGGGACAACATCAAGCTCTGCTGGATTCCGGGACTTATGGGCTTCCACAGGAATGCCATTTCCACGGATGAGCCCAGAAGAGCCTCAGAATCAAACGGCCTACTAGCAGATCACTCGGTCCTAACGCCAGTCTCGTGTGCAAAATCACCACGAACTTTCACAACATGGCAAACGTAAGGTGGAGTACACTCTCCTCATGCCGCGTCTCTAGAAAACTTTGGGCCCAATACGAGAAAATGAGGTCTAGAGAACTTGTATCACTAAATAGACCACAGCTGACTCTCTTACATGTGAATGAGAATGAGAATCAGCACCACAGACATATGACGAGGTTCTGGCAGAGGTAGGGGAAGACACAACACATTTTCTCTGCGAATGTCCAAGCCTTAACAGAACTAGATACTCCACCCTTGGAAAAGTATCTTTCAACGGTATGGTTTAGGATGATCGCTCCCGTCATGGACTAATTGTCTTATTCACTATTTTCAGGTATCGCACACCGGGGTATACAATGGATCCGTTGAGATCCGATTGTGACAGTACCTCCGTTGAAGTTGCAGTCATCACTGGCTCAAATCCTATGTCTAGTCATTAACAAACAGACTTCATGGAGGACCTTCCCAGGTTCTTTATAGGACATGAAGTACAAGCACTATGAAAAAGGAATAGAAATTCTACAGGTTCCGTATCGCCTTTAAAAGATTCTCAACTTCCGTTGGTAAGAAAAAAATAACTCCTCGCAAAGCCACTAGGAGGAGTTTAGGGCAATAATAAACACAAATACGAGAAAAGACAGTGTGAGGCGAAGGATACTTAATGAAATTTGAGGAAGGACGAAAGGCTGCACAAAATTCTAAATTTCAAATATTTTCTATTAAAAGGTGTAAGTGTTCTTTTCTTTTAAAAAATTCCCTTAAAAACTCAATCAATGACCAGCACTCCACCTGCCTATTGACACACATTCTTGCCACCAAAAGCACTTCATTTCTGTTAACACGAACACCCTCCAGCAATAATACAAATTACAATTCAAACAATTAACCAAACAATTGCAGAACAACACTCAAAACAACTCCGTTGGCTTCCCTTGTCTGTGCGCGTATACCCATTCTCAAAACATTCATTTCCTTGTTGCCCTTTGTATCCTTATTTGAGCGAAATCAAATCGTCGGCCCTTCAAGTGGCTTGACTGGCAATCATCCCCCCCAGCCGAAAAATTTCGATGAATTTCATTCGATAAACATTTACCATGATAATATAGCGCGCACCATGCGTCTTCATCGTCGTCCTTTATGCACTTGATCGCCGCCGTGTTGTGTGATGCTGCAAGTGGTTTTGGCATCCCCTTTGATGTGGCATTGAGAGAAAAACAAGATGAATAAATCCACCCCTATAGTGCACGAGAACAATGGGAAATTTAATGGGAACATTTTCTCAGCAGCCCTAGTGAAGCCTTTAAACCGTTCAACAAGGACACAACAGTGAATTTCATGCGTGCTGTGTTAGTGCTGTGCGTCAAAAGAAGTCTTTTAAGATGGGTCACAGATGTTTGTTTGTTTTTGACAGTATGCGACGTTCTCTTGAACAATAATCCACTTGCGTGAAGCGATATCGGAAGGATGTTGAAGGACCTCTGGTCTTCCAACGGCTTCTCTTGTTTATTTTCATTCATTGTGTTACGAGAACCAATCACCGGCGCAATGCAATTTGAATTCAATTTGCAATCAAAACACTGTATTGAGCTATTTCTTTGCCTCAAGGATATTTATTATTTTCTAGACATGTACATACATATGTATGTACATATATATGTATGTACTTACATTCACTAGGTGAACTTTTATGGTTTTGCGTTATGCTTCACCTGTTTTTTTTTTCTCGGTTTCCCCTCTTTCGTCTGGTTCTTGTTACATATTCTGATCCTGTCGATGTTTACACTTTCTGTTGTGCTGTGCTGGAAACCCCCGGAGGACACCAACACCAACGGCACATTGACGCACATTAATTTCAAATTAGTTTTGCATCATATGGTCTGTGATGCAGAAAAACGGTGAATAAGAGTACGCGCAACTCGCTCGTTTAAAATGCAGACGGCAGCATTTTTTCCAGATGATGCTTGTAAAACTTCTGAAGGATGATGGAGATGAAGAGTATGTATTCGCAATGAAAGGGAAAACTCTAGTCGGGTGGTGATGTTGGGTATAGAGAACATATACAGCTGGTGTTTGTTTTTAGGGATGGTTATGGTGTTTTCATCGTTATAAAAAAATAAAATTCTGGTACTAGTTGGTCTTGGTCGGTTCAACTTTAGTTCTTTGTTTCCAAGAGTTTGGTGGAATTGGATTTGTAATTTTGCCTCTTGTCCAGCAACCAGTCTATTGAATAGATGAATTTTTGAAAAAGCCGTCGGCAAAACAGTATTTAGTATGCCTCGTGATGTAGCAAAGAATTAAGTAATCAATGTAAAGTGGAGATTGGTTAGATTGCTTTTAAGGTAGTTACAAATTTTAAAAATGAAATACAATCGCTCGGATAAAGGTTCAAGTTTTGTTCTATTGGTAGATCTGCGTCCTATGTTTTCGAATCCTGAACACGTTTTTACGTACATACCGTCAGCATAATAAAGTAAATATTACCATCTTCTGCGGAACCGGTTGAAAAAGTACCAATCAACCAAAAATGATGGACAATGGCTGAGTGAGTCAAAATGGCGGATGGAGAAGAATGAAAAGATTGATAGGATTGCAGAACTATACTGCCAAGGAAGAAGAATTTGCAAGAACTAAAAAAATAGTCCTCTTTTCTCTCTAATACCGTTTCGAGAAAATCTAGGGATTCGATGTCCACAGTTCGTTTTTAAAAAAAAGCTTCATTTGCTAGATGAACAAAATCAAAAAACATTGATTAGCTTAGGTGCGCCTACAAATATCTCAGACAATTCTCAACCTTCTTTGATCGCATATCTCTTCGAAATCATTTTGGTATTACCCCCCTAGGTTAGGATAGTTTAACTTAATAATGATGCGCAATAGATCAATGCATCAGTACCCTTCGGACATTCTAAGCACAATTGTGACCAGCTTTACAGTATATCCAGTGAAATAATTCAGCGATTAAGTAGTTAAATAGGAAAGATGTTTCAATGTACCAGATCCTTTGCCCTACTACAGGGTGGCCCAAAAATATTGAGTAGTTTTTAAAAATGCATAACTTTGGAACGAGTGGGCGCCGTGGTTCATGTGGTTAGTGTGTTGGAGTACAGAGCGTCGGGTTCAAGGTTTAATCCCCAGACAACACCTACAATTTCTTTCATGGCCCCATCTATCGCGAGCGTCTGACAAAATTCCGAGAATAAAACTGTCATGAAAAACTTCTCAAAAACCAAAAAATAGCTTTTCCGATCTAAAAGCAACCACATCATCTTGAGCCACATTCAGTGCTATACAGGCGACTTTAAAAACCAGCACACTTCCTAAGGATATTCAAGCGCAAACGACTGCGTAGAAGGCAACCGTATTTGTCTTACCTTTGATGTAAAGGGCGTACAACCCTGACCTAACAATATCAAATTATAACCGACTGACTGGAATCATTCAAGCTAAGAAACATATTTCCAGATTAGATTCCTGGTTGGCCAGCAGAGAGTGACTACCTCTACGAGGAGATACATATATTCTCACGAAAAGTCCAAAAAAACTGATGGATTACTCAAATCGTTCGACAAAAAAGCGTAAATATAAATGGCAGCATACGGTAGAAAATACAATTTTTGAAAACTAGCAGCACACCAATAGCTGTGTCAAAATCACCGATAAGCCCAAAGTAGGCAGCTTTCCATCTCCATCAGTGAAACAGTGAACACCACAAGCCAAACACAGTGCTTAAAGCACTAAAACGAAAATCCTTTCAAGGATATCCATAAATATATGAATATGGATATGCATACGTCCAGTGCGTGTCAGAATTTTTCAAACCTAACCTATCCAACAGGTTTTAACAAATCATTTCTAACTTCATTTTCTTCCTCAAGGCATATCCCTTATTTCCATCAAATTAAACCCACAATAGAGTTTCAGTTCGAAATGTCAAAAACAGATTCCCGTCGGCAGAACATACACTGCCCAACCCATTGTGCATTCAAAACCACCCTAAACTATCTGCAGATCAAAAACGATACCCTCTGAGGGGAAATAAAAAATCGATGCTATGCTATAAACGTTTCCTTTTTTCTCTCGGAGAGCATGGAAATTATAGGACGATTGTGATTTATGATCTCCATTCTACCGGAATGGGGGTTCTTGAACTCTCTGCGAGTTAAGATTTCTCAAAACTCCAGCTCCGTAGTGAGGGTGACGTCGCATTCTAAGGAATTCGCAACGCTAGAACGAGGAATGGAACTTTTATTGTTATGTTTGGTATTTTGTAATTGTTATTAGGTGGAAGGTGGAAGTTTATTGTCGTGCACGCAACAAAAAAAAAAAAAAAAACCCTCCTTCTTCGGCACAAGTGTACGGATTGTGCTCAATCATGACACCACAGAAAAATCGACATCTCCTAGACATGGATGTGGCATGTCGTGGTCGAAGGGTGGTGTATATACATACATACATAGAATCTGTAGTAACTCTCAACGTTCTAATTTCGTGTGCATTGTAGAGTGAATGCAATGAGGGTAAGAGTACGAGTTCTTCCACATAATCAACTCCAGGGAATGTTGCTTCTGGTTCTGACATCAATTCTACGTTGGCCAGCCAGAGTTACCCATTTTTCAGCAAAAAGGAAGAGAAAGGAAGAGGAATTACCTGCCCGTTCGTGTGTGAAATTCCGTGCAGAATTCATGATAACATCCGTGACGTTGGGGGCATGGTAGCTTTTGTTTTGCTGGGGGGGAATGCCACAATCCGCAGAAGCATGCAAGCAACTACTGATATCAGTTCGATGTAGAAACGGCTGATTTTGTTAAATTTCTATAAAGTTGTTGGAGAAGATACGGAAACTGTCCGAAAGTTAACTCATACGAGTAGATCGAACTAAATTGAAGCCCAAGGGCATATTTTCCTAATGTAGGTTTAATGATCCTCTGATTTAAATTCTATGGAATCCATTCAAATTGACCTGAACTGTGAAATTAAAATTGAAATACTTGTAGTACCATCACTGTACATTCACTTTAGGAAAATAAAAATGAGTGCTAAGAGACATCTGGATTAGTTCTATCCTCAGACAAGGCTATAGATGGTGTCAGTGATATACAGGGTATCCTGCATGGTTAGATTTAACTTAATTGAACTCTTCTATGGTGAGTTTATTACAGATCTTGATTCAGATCGTAATCCTGTACAGTCGAGTGATGGGTCTGTACAGTTTGTGTCTACCATAATATGGATAGAGAGGGAGCGAAAATCGATCTATACTTCTTGGGTTTGACAAGGATCTGCCAGTGCGTGAAAGTTCTGTCAATTTTTTAGTTTTGAGTGTCGAAAGTCTTTAGGCATTTACCCAATATGGCAGATAAGACATTGCGAAGGACACTGATTTATCCCAAATAGGCGCAGTTCCTTCCTCGTCGAATGGAGAAATTGGCTGATATTCTATTCATCAGGCGGAAGGACTTGACATGATCGGAGGAACCGGCAGGTTTTCGACAGTCTGTGGTGTGCAACTTCAAAATGCTTTGAACAAATCCCTCCTAATCGTTCCAATCATCGTTTAAGACAGCTAGGAAATGTAGAATCATCGAAATCGTGATACACTACCAAAGTAGTTGGTTAGGGAACTAACTTTAGTGGAACCCAATAAACCTTGATGATAAAAGATCTGGCGAAGATTTGAATAAAACAGAGATACATACATACATAGATTAATGTATCTGGCAGAAGATGACTCAATAGTAGTAGGTTAAGGTTTAGGTTAGGTTGCTATCCTCCGCTCAGGATAAGATACACTTGGATCAGAAGAGATACATTGTGTTACCACACGAACCGGTGTCTGCAACCAATTAGAAAATTCACGAATAATCACAATCTCCACTTGGAATACACTGCAATAGTCCGATAGTCTGGTAGTCTAAAAACCCTGCTTACGCCAAAAGAGATCGTCCAGCTCCTACATATACCCTTGCCTGTCTTAGACCCATCAGTGTAGATTTCCAGTGTAAAGTTATCAATAATCGTGTTCTCTGCCCAATTCTGTCGGCGGGGAATACGTAGGTATATGGTATTGTATATTGAAGTCTAGGAACAGTGTTACGTAGTCCGTCGTTTCTATTTGTATATATTCTGTATTGAGGATAGTGGAGTAATAAAAGTTTGTTTTAGAAATATTGATGCCATTTTCTCACATCCTTATACTTAGTCTAAAAGGTATTACTCACAGAAAGGAACAACAACGTAATCTACTTGAATTAACAATAAACAACCTCTTATCAGATTTATTTATGAAAACAGTCCAATTCGCTTTTCAATTCAACACATTTCCTTGTCCTAATCTAAAGAAGCTAAGCAACTTAAGTCGACTACCAGACTAGTCAACCAATCTTGTCATCACAGTAAATAATAGGGATCGGTCTCAAAACGGTTTCCTACTCTATAATCTGGTAACAAAAAGTCATCAACATGGTGCGTGCGCACCCGCGCTTATCCCATTTTCGAATAATAACGAAACCAAACGGCAAACTCTCTTATCTCCTGGATTAAAGTGACATAGCCATTTAGTAATCCCGTTTCCTCATCTCAATATCCATCCGTACAGAGATACCTTCACTCAACACATTGTTCACACAAAATAAACTCAATACAAGGGAATCAGACAAAAAAAAAAAAAAAAAAAGAAGAAAGATCAACCTCAGTCCACGCGGTAAGGCAAATCCCTTGACAATTGAAGTCGAGCGTGGGCTCAGGTAGAGGGTATACCCAAGCAATTACTTACAACGTTCCCACAACCAATAATCTTACTCCACAACGCGTACAAAGTCAACAAAGCGAATTACGATGATCTTGATGCGAGATCAGTTGATATTCCCATCCCATGTGAATGCATGTGTGTGAGGTCCTGGCAGGTTTGCCATACCCTTTTGCCCACAGTCAACGAATTATAATGCGGTTATTATAATTATCCTAGAAAAGGATAAGCCTTAACGATCCCTACCATGCTAAACATATACAAATATATGGAAACAAAAAAAAAATGTATCCTCGCGTCCCAGGTCAGGTGTCAGAACCAGTGTCCATCTGTCAGTGGGAGCAGGAATAACCCGAAAACATTGCATATATCATTTTCACAAAATGCCGACGGCTGACACTGACCATCGCGGGGTTCGATGAGAACTGCGAACCACATAGAGGGCACACATCAGCGCGAATATGATTCGCATATTTGCGTGCATCTTCGGAGTGCATCCCGCTGTGTTGGGGCCTCTCCATTGGGGGTCAGGTGATTAGTACAATTTTTAGTGGGCAGAATGGTTTGTTCATGTGGCGGGATCTATCAATGGACATTCCTGCAGGGCAAGAGTCGGGTCCCCACACCAGCTCTGCAGTATAGGTATGTGGATCACATTAATGTGCCAACTATAAACGGGTATATTCTGTGAGGAGCGACTGAAACAGCTAACGATGAACAATTGTAATTTATTTTTCGCCTGTAAAGGCACAGATGCCGACACATTTCATTGAAGGGGGCCATTCGGTATTCATAATTTATTCGGTGATATAAAAATATTCATTGCCAGACAATTTGAATACGAATACGTTGGACTTCTGGGCCACGATTGGATGCTGTGGTTCATCAGTTGGTAAATTATGTGATGATTCGGGGAAGTGCTAGGCTTTGTTTTAATTGATGGAGGTTTTTCTAAGGACTGCTGATAGCTGGAATCCTGGTATATACTTTTGTGTGTATTCCGGAGAATTTGTGAGAAACTGATGGGATTAAAGGAACATTAAGCTCTTGAGAAATAATTTTATTGACACCTTTTGCATGGCAGACAACAAGGAAGTAGCATGTTAATATAGTTGTGGGATCGTGGGGTCTTGAATCATGGTTTGACCCAAAAGATTCCTTAAAATACAAAGCTTCTGGCATCACTATTTTTTAGTTCTCTGGTAACTTATTATGATGAAAACGATAACCATTTTGTAAAAGTTTGACAAATGACGAAATGTCTTCTCCTCAAAATATACGATAGAGACGTCACCTTTCATATTTGAACGGGTATACCGTGTACCCCAAAGGATTTAGTAGAAATGTTCACAAGCATGCATATTCATTCCAAAAGAGGCGTCGATCTTTTACAGAGTTGATTGTAAATGATATAAATTCGAATATATAATTGATTGAACTGTCAAAAGTAGCAAAAACTAATCAGATGCGTGACTGTTGATAGATAGAATGTCAGCGCCTTTCTTAATTGTCAAATTAATTATGTCATCTACTGAAACCAACATTTTGGAATAGTTTAAATCATTTGACCGTCAGTGACGATTTTAGTGGTTGAAGTGATGCTGTTTTCGTATTTGGACCGTTTGAGGATTACAAATTAGAGAAACTCTAAATTCGTGGGATTGATATGTATAAAAATACTAAGAAGCTGGTCAATGATTCCAAGTTCGGTAAAGAGTCTTTGTTACTCTTGGATAAATCTCAGTCATCTTATTTTTTTACTTAAACAACACTCAACCCACAAAGCAGCCTTCCAACCTCGACAATCCCTCGAGCATCCACGATCGTTCGAAACGAAATCCGGGATTTATGCGAAAGGATTAAGGGCAAAAAGTTCCTGGAGGCTTTGCCATTTCCGATCAGTGTGTCTTGAGACGTTTACTCTGAACGTTTTTCTTTTTTTCTCTTGTCTTGTAAGGAGCCGAGGCTCAAGTGGTTAGTGCGTTGGACTACGAATAGAGGGGTTCGAAGTTCAATCCCCAGACAGCATCTATAAGTTCTTTCATGGCCCCAGCTTGATACCTTTTTCAAGGTTAAATCTAGCTCAGGGGCATGTGCTTTAGCCTGATACTCAGTGGGACACGATTATACTTTGGTAAAATTTTTAAGGTCCAGTACTCCCATTAAGCAAGTTTTCAAGTCCAATTTTTCTACATTTAATAACCTTCCAAAACATTATTCTAACCATCATAATGTACCATCATGTAGGACTAGTGATACTCTCAGTGGCGGAATTGATATCTGAATCTTTTGTCTATTGTCTAGGATAACGCCGAGATATTTTACCTCAATAGAGTAAAATAATGTGGTACATTTGATGATGATAGGTTCAAGGTGTATCTTTCCGTAAAAAGTGCTCGAAAGATACTCTTTAAAGATAGAATTCTAAAATGTGTAGCAAAAATCCTTACATGACGCTGGAGACGGTCGTGCTATATTTACCACTAATAGCAATTGTTAGGTCAAAAACCAATGACGATGTTACCTCATCTGTGTAGATTGATCAGTAGATTCTCTATCATAGGCCACTATAAAAGAGAAGGCAGGGTTTCTCCTTGGAAGCAACCTTAAATGCAGATACAGACATCGGAGGAAGTACTTTTTCCATTTTCCAGAATTCATTGGCTGGTCGAACCTTTGATCTGTCTACTACTGATTGCTGCGGGTATCAAGTCTTATCGAGTATTATAGACGTCTAGGAAGACACATAGAACCTTTTTTATTGGAGCTGTGATGATGGAGGGCACCTTCTGTAGAATTTCTGAACGCATATTGATTTGAGTGCAAATGGGAAGAGGAAGTATGTTCGACAAAATACACACGTAATACCTCTCATTCACTTACATATGTAGGTATATGCAAAAGGAGTCTTAGAATGCGATTATAAACTTGAAACCCCCAAAACAAATAAATAAAAAAAAGCATAGCGTATTCGTTCTACTTTCACTTTACCAAACGATAGCCGGATACAAAATCATTCATGATCCCAAATAAGAATGAAAGTACCATCTGATTGCGGTACCCTTCAGAGGTCTGCATCCAAAGCAAGACATCATATCATCTGATTCTTTATGAAGTCATGACGAGCATTTTCATGTTGAAATTCTAGATAACTACTGCTACCTATGTACATAAATTGATTTCATTTAATTTCTGCGAGAAATTTGTGTAAGTTTCAAACTTTAGCTTGAAAAATCAATTTTCCATTTAAGTATTTTGACATCAGTACTAATAATGCAGTCGTTTATGTTGAAGTTACTGCATTCACTGAAGTCAGTAAGACCATTGAACACTATGAAGTCAAGGAAGTTTTAGAATTCATTGAAGTCTTTTTTGAAATAAAAACACCGCGTAATACTGTCCGCAACTTGGCAAACTTAGCTGTGACTTGGACCGCAAGAAATTGCAGTGTAACACTGTAACTTGATGGTAAAAGACAGCTACATATAAAGTGAACAAATCATGTACATATCTGAAAAACTATATGTTTCCGGCTGAAAAGTGAAAACCAATTGATGTTCTTTTGAAACAACTTCAAATTTTATTGACTTCACTGGCGGCAATTGACTTCAATGACTTTATTGACTTCAAAGACTTTTTCGACTTCAATGAATTCATTCAGATGAATGATACCAATAACTTTAACAAGAAGACATTGAACTTATAAAGCGATACATATGAATATGGTATGATATGGTGATATTTTTAGGGGATAGTTTAGACCAACTTTCCTGCCATCACTTAGCATGATCCATATGACTGTATATGCCATCATAATAAAGCATCATGAATTTCACTTCTTATTTCACAAAATTCCACCATACTCATCCAAATTCATTGGAACTCCACCACTATGCAAACTATAGCATTCTACAGAGCATAGCCAATCTAATATAGCAGCTTTCAAACGTGCCCTGAATCCTTATCATATTTAAAGCCCATTAGTTTTACCTTCACCTCAAATTTGTTGCACTTAACAATCAGTTGCGCTACATTCTCAGGAAATAAAAAGAAGCTAAGTATATGAGTATCTAAACTTCAATTAGATGCATATAATGCACGTTTGCACATGAAGCACCTTACTGCAACTGTTTCTAATTTCTAAATTTCGTTTAATAGTCGTACTTCCTGGAAAAATCAACAAAAATCTAGAAACACACCAGTTACCGTCCCCTAAGGCTATCAAGTTAAAAAAAAAAAAAAAACCTAGTTATGGTGTTGCGCTCCATTTGCGCGGCGGCGGCTCTGATAAAAGCTTTGGTCTTTTGCTTTCCTTTTGTTTGTTTTGTTACTATTTTATTTGTTTATTTTTTATGACCTCATATAAGTATGTGTTTTAGGTTTTATTTGAGGTAGCTACTTCCAGTCTTTATGATTGTAATCGATAGTTTGGGAATACCTAGTCAGAGTGCTGCGTCTACCTGACAATGGGGGTACCTAAATGGGACTTAAATGCCCACCAACCACTTTACTTCCAGTAGCACTGTTTATTTTTTATGTTTAACTTTTTTTCTTTTTTTTGTTAGACATCGTAAATTTAAGTTTTATGTTTTTTAGTGTTTTTGGTTGTACAACAATAGCTAGATTGTTGCACTAAATAGGAGTTGGCAGCGACTAAAGGCTATATACTTAAAGTGGATCTTGTGTTATTAAGGAGTACGAACATTTATTAGACATTAAAGTGAACTCTATGAAGCGCTTGATGAGTATCCTGAACATGGTGTCATGGATCGGGTAGTCTATTTTTGAATACAAAAATTAAGCTTCATAACAATTTTTATGTGTTCATTGGACACACACCAGTAGGATACTGGTCTGGAGGTAATAAAAGTCATTTCTTATGGGATGCATGTAGTTTAATACGTATGTATCTACGATATAAAGTCAAAGTCTGATAGATAGTAGAGAGACATCTTCTATCAGTTAAGGGTGTATCGTAAAGAAATTTGATATTTGTAAAGAAACATGACTTTGCTGAGTCAAGCATCTTATAAATCTCTGTCAACAAGCCAAGAGTAAAAGAAATTAATCTTGATTTCGCCTCAATCAATCTATAACGCATCTGCTTAAGGTAACCCATCCTTCAGCCATATTAAGTGCACGATTGCAAATGCTTTATCCGTATCAACTACTATATCTACTTCATGGAAAACTATTGTTAATTGTGACCAATTGCTTAAATACAAGATGTAATTTGTGGAGTTTCTTTATAAAAATCTCTTGAATGGGAAAACTGGAGCTAAAGGCTCTTAGTTCTCATAAATTTGCACCAAAACCTGACCGGCATCCGATATAATAGAGCCTTAGCTCCATACAATCTTTGTGATCTATTTAAAGTATGTCTACGACTAAGATCTTGAAAAATTGCGAAAGTAGTCTTCACACAGAAAGCCATTTACCCAAACAGCTTAAGCATTTTTTTAATGAAAAGCAGAAGCTTTATCTGCAATACTTTTTACCATGAAGGTTGACAGCTGCATGTGCTATTGGATCGAGCAAATGTTGAAAAGCGAGCTTATCCATGCTATAGTGGTGGCTGACAAAAACGTCGGTGAAAAGCGGAACCCCATAGGATGGTACTATCACACAATTGTGCCTCGTGGTAGTAAATGAGACACTCCTCACCCGGGATGTAGATAGGTCCATGTGGAGAGTTCCATTGAATTACGGAGTACTTCGCTGACCACAAAAAAGAAAGGAAAAGCATAGCTAAAAGCTTAATATTCAAGACCGTGACCAGATGGCCTCGATATTGATCTATGTATATCCTGACAAATAGCTCTGAGTGCAAAATGGAGTCTTCGAATTGCATATTGGCGGTATACGGCAGTTGTCAGACCCATACGACGTAAAAGTCTACTGCCCAGCACGAAAAGCAACATTGCACCACGCGAGAAGGTTCAAAAGATACATATACTAGGTCGGTATAACTTTCGCTCTTAGGCCAGCTTCTGCAGATGTACTGGACACAAAAATCCGTCTACTTTTGATTAGGGAATCCTGAGTTGAGTTGTTATGAGCTGAGTTGCTATAAAATGGGCTACTATAGAAATCTAAACGGTCATAGTACTTATCATAGGACATATACCTACTAGAGGAAGCTAAAACTTCTTGGACATACATACATATCTGGAATCCACTTAAGGTTTGGAGTTTTCGAGAAAAATCTTAGAAATGCATTTCAATTCATAACACGTTACGTTAAGCCTACAATTTGACTGATTTCTGAGATAAAAATAAAAGGGCAGAAGCTTGCAGATGCCTTTAAGAACTTTAACATCGAGTACTGCTCGGCTTTTCTTATAATATTCGTAAGTATACCTGAATCACTTGTTTAGTGCACTCTATTTTGAGGACCACTAAAGAGCTAAGGTAGAGAAGTTTTACGTCGACGAAATGATTCAATCATTTGTAAAATGATCCTGTATTCTACAAGATAACGATATTTAAGACAAAAGATACATTTTATCTACCTCGGTAGCGCTCTCCATTGATTGTAACGTTTCTTCCATTGATGTCTTGGAAGAAAAATACAAAAACCTGCAAAAAGATGCAATATTCTTCGTTGAAAGAGCAGGACGAACACGGGAATATGTTCGGTTATCAATCAGCAAACCAGTCGCACAAACTTTCATCACAAACTTGCGTACACCAGCTTCAATTGGTGCATTATTTCGATCGAAATTTCTTTTTAAAATTCACACTGTTTCGGCGACCAGCATCCGCTTTGGAAGTAACTTTGCAATATTTCTAAAAGTTGTTCAAGCCTAAATCAATCCATTTCGTTCCGCGAAAATACAATACTGAATTTCTGTCAATTTTTTGAGTGGAGAAGAGCTGTCAAAATAGCATATGGTTCAAAAAGAAACCAACAGATGGCTAACCCTTTAAAATGGAAACGTTTTTGCGATACTATGACGTAATGCTACTACTGACTTTAATGCTAGAATTCGGAGTTTGTTTCCTGTTTAATTGTATGACTGGTGTAAAAATGTTGTTATTTGAACTGATAGAGAGCTTATCAATCCTTCCCACAAGGCCTTACAAAATAAACATCGTCCTTTAAAAAGAACAACACTTCAACAAAACTAAAAAAAAGGTGGCATTCATTCTTCCATACGCCTCCCTGAAAATTAAAAAAAAAAAGTTGAACACCTTTCTTCCGAACACCTTTTCTGTTAGAATCCTTCATCAAACAACAACAATTCGAATCCTAAAAGTCGGATCTAAAAACCAACTCTATCTCTCGAATATCCTTTCTTCCTACTGACACTGATACATTTTCATTTCATTACATTACAGTCTGCTACCTTCCTTCCGACTTGAATGTTTTGATTTCCTTTCCTGTGTTATTATTGTTTTGTTCTTGTTGTTGATGTTTTCGCATACCCTCGAGGATTATCGTTCTCATTACACAATGAAAGGGAAAACTGTGTAAATTTAATTGTGAATGTGTAACCGATATCCCATTCCAGTAAAAAAAAAAAAACAAAAAAAAAAATCGTTTTAAAACCAACCAACAGCGATGATGGCAATCCGTCAGCGCGTATGGTTTTGCAAATGTTATTTCCATTTTCATCCGACATCCCTCGGTATATTTTTCTTTCATCGTTTCAATTGTTTATCCAGAATAAGGTTAAAATAATACAAAAGGATCAACGAAAAGTGAATGGGGAGAGAAGAAAATGTTCACAATCACAAAAATATACAGGTCCTTGCAACAGTTTCAAAAAAAAAGTACGGTCCTTGTAACAAAAAAATACAGCTGTATGTAGTTCACTGCGCACACCGATATTGGAATCCATTTAACTTGTGGTTAAGGATTTCTTTGTCCACATGGTTACACCGAAGGTTTTAAGAATGCATTCATACAATGTCGTCGCTAGTGGAGGCTTATCTCAAAGTGACACTCGTATATATCGGTAAGCAGGAGCTTAATGCAAACCAAAATAATACGATCAAACACATTCACCACTCTTTGTCCCATTCAGTCAGCAGCCATTCTGGGAAATCGTGATAAGGCTATGTTTACGGACGAACGCGCGCGCTCTCCTTTTCGAGTTTACAATACCCAAGAGCAAGACCAATCCCACTTCCATTCAGTCTGTACTCTTCTCACGTGCTTTACGGCACTCATTCACTCAACCATCCATAATACAATCAGCCAAGTGTGCTGGTTACCTTTTAAACCGCAGAAATTAACCCATGGGAGGGGCGAAGAATGGAGGGTTCACTTCCAGTTGTTGTGCTGGATGATTTGTCTCAAGCGGTCGCTTTAAGCCTGCGAGCTGGAATTAAGCCTCTGGCTGTTTGAACGCTCTGTTTGAGACGCTTCTGCGTTAATGTTGATGTTGTTATATCGAATGGCGATATATTCCACCAAATAAAACATGAAATAAAAACAAACCTCAAGCAGTGAACGCTGGCGGAACATTTCATTGTAAGGGGGTGGTGATGTGAGATATGTACATATATCTTGGGTTTAGTTTAGATCAGAAAAAGAAAATCTACCTATAACAGAAGCTCGTAGTTATTGGAGAGTTTGAAATTGCTCTTCTGGGGGATAGGAGTACTTCAGAACCATTATCTGTCATTATAACTGCCAAAGGGTTCGAAATAATTAGGTCACGATGCGGCAATGGGTCAGAGCAATATTTTGTATCTTTCCATTACTATAGGTTGCATCTGTCAAATAACTTCTGACAGATAAGGAAATTCACAAAAATTGAGGTTGATTCACAGTAGAGACTTTATTCAAGCACACCCTGGAATAAATTAAAGTTGTGTAACTGTAACGAGCTCAATCGTTTCTTTCTGCTAGGAGTATTAACAATGGATTCTTCAGATGGGGAACCATGGTATCGATGTTACTTCTTTCCAAAGGAAAAACAGTCTAGAACCACTAAAAACTAGAACCACTTAAATGCTTTAAAAACCAAGCAAGATGCAAAGTATTCATACATATTTGTTACAACAGCTTTTCAAGTATCTACGAACGTTCGACGAACACCCAAGAGTATAATAGTCAAGAGAACGGTTCTCATTCCTGCCGTTCAGAAACGACATAAAGCAGTGGGAGTAGAAAAATGCGCACAACACCAGAAAGTAGGGACTGTTATGCATGGTTTTGTAGCGCCAAACGAGATTACTTTAGCGACAATGTCGGAGTAGTCTCAAAGGATGATTTTGGTAATGAATAAAACCATAATCTTCTTATTTAACGGTTCTCGACGTTCCAGTTGTCAATCCTAAGCGCTGACATTTGTGATAGCCTAATCCTTAAAAGGAAGGCTCGGTTTTCTTGGTCGTCTCGAATCTGGGACTTATGATTCGAAGATGTTGCATCATTGTCCATTCGCTCGATGTGCCCGAGACAGTGTAGTCAACAACATGTTGACTTTTTGGACTACATCCACATCTTGATACCACTCATACAGTTGCGGTTGTATCTTCTCCTCCAAAGATGAATGACAATTGCAGATCACGTCAGATACGTGGAGGTTTTTGTCGAAAAAAAAAAAATTCGGCGGAAACTGAATATTCAAGACCGTACTAGGAAGACCTCGATTGCTCTCTATTCATATATGTAGGTAGGCCATAGGCCCATTACTAGTCTGGTGGACGGCACTGGACAAGAATAGTAACATTGGGTCTATGTAACGGATGGGCGCCCTTAGATCCATACCTACAGCTGCACTAGGAACTATGCTCCAGTTTCTTCCCGTTGATGTCTTTGGCAAGCTGATGGCGGTTAAAGCAGCATTACGGCTTAGGGGATCCTTCAACTGGTTCGTGGAAATATGGGCAAAGGAGACAAGCTAGCTAAGGAGAGTGCAGACCGGAACTTCCCTAACAATAGGGGAACGGTCAGCACCTAGTAAATGGATAAAATTCCAATTAGATACCGCAACCATCCACTAGTGGTGGTAGAGGTGTATTGGAAACGACTACATCTCATTGAACTCACACTGAGAAATGATTAAAATTCTTTCCTAAATATCAGAACATTACAATGAAAGTTTGTATCTAAGTAAAAGTACCTACAGTAGATACTAAAATTTTTAATTTTCAAAACGTTTATCAGGTTTTTATGTATTTGCATTAGGTACCTGACATTAACAATTTTTCACGATTTTTTGCATCACTTCACCGACAAATAAGTTAATAACAATTGCCTCTGACATGCGTAAAATTCTCTCCGTCAAATATAGGCACTGCTGCCTACAAATAATTTCAAATAACACATCTTTCATGGTAAGTTAAAATTTTAAAGTTAATTTTAAGGGTTTCAAATAAAAACTGGTAATAACGTACTAAACGGTTTCCACATTATGAAATTCATAAAACATTCAAATGACTTAAACTTTTATTCCTCTCCTACTACGGTTATAGCCCAGCTATGCATACATTTCATAAAAGACCAAAAATTCTGACCCAGTCATTTTCAAAGAATTCTCTCCCTACGATATACCTATAGATACACTTTGTATTACATGATGAGTGGTTGGCCATGTACTCAGATACAACACACAAAAAAAAAAAAGAAGAAAAAAAAAGAGAAAACTTCCTGCCGCCATACGCTTGGCCATTAAAATCCATCGTAACTTTTACTGCGTGTCCAGTACTATTTGCCCTCATCATCTATGAAACGTTTATCGCCAGTCAGCACTACAAGCATCGGCAGCAGCAGCCAGCATCACAAGGCACCAATCATTTGGCTACTTTTTACGATCACATCCCAAAAACTTCTGGTCATAATGCAAAACTCTTTGAGCGATGGATACACGGACGTAAAAAATAAAAGTAAAATAAAAATAAAGAACAACTTAGTATCCAAGAGTATCTGTGTATCTTTTCTCGGCGTGTTGACCGCTTTTACGAATGTTTTTTTTTTTTTTCGGGTGCTGCTCAACTCTGTCGGTTCGGAGTACGTACCAAACGACTAGAATGGAATTTATCACTGTACGGGCAATAAAAGTTGTCAAATAAACATTATCGCTATGTTCCCAAAAATAACAACAAATGAACAATTTTTCTGACCATGAACCGCCCGTGTGTGTGTGTGTGTGTATCTTTGAAATTGTTCATAAAGCTTTAAAGTTCCAAAGTGTCATTCGGAAAAATGAATAATATTCCTCTTGCGCGCCGACCGGCCAGTCCAAGTGGCTGCCCGGCAACAAAATGACTTATGACAGACAGGCCGAAGTCATAACTGACTTTGTGGTGACCAACGACCGGACTGGCCATATATTTGGTACACAAACGAAGCCACTTCGCGGTGTACACACAGTCCGAGGGGAGGACACGCATAATGGTCGAGTCATAATTCACCAAGTCATATGGTTTTATATTTTATTCTGTCAGCCACAGCGGTGAGAGTTGGTTTTGGTTTTTCTTTTTGATAGTCGGGTGGAGGGACATGACCCATATTGGGCAATTTGTCAGACGTAATTTTCGTACTGTAATGCAAATATTTAGCGGATTTATAAATTTTTCCTTACGTATGACACTTGTGACAAGGTCTGGGGGGAAGAAAATAAAATTGACTGCAATTTGTAAAGTGTACAGTGCTGGTGCTCTGTGGGACATTTTTGTGAATATGTTGACTCTACTGACATATGTGCATATCTAAACAATACATAAGCTTATGCTGAGCTGAGTCTCTAAGGTCTAAGTATAGTAGCCAAATATACCTACATCCTTTGTAGGGAAACCATCAGAATTTCAAACTCCTAGTTCTGTGTAATGACATTCTGTAGCTCAGTAAAAGTTTATCTTTTACCTTTTGATACAAAATGAAGGAGTTAGGACAAAAATCTCTCGCACTGTCTCGCACTAAAGGCTGACAAGAATGAAAAAAACACATTCACAAAAAAAAAAAGAGAAAACATTCTAATCACGTGAAGGCAAGAACAGATCCTACATTAAGAGGTAAGGGCTAACCAAAACTCTTTAACTAACAACGTCTCAAGTGACACCTCAATCGTATAAATTTGGTATAACTAATAAACACTGGCAATCGTGGGAGCCATGGCTCAGGTTGGGGTTTGAAGTTCAATCTCCAGACAACACATAAAATTTCTTTCCCTGCCCAACTAACCGCGAGCGTCTGACAAACATCCGAGAGTACAACTGTCATGAAAAAATTTCTCAAAAAAAAATTACTTTCGGACACGGCATTAAACAGTAGGGTCCTTCCATTTGCGTAAAGAGTATAACACTCACATGGTTCTGAGAAGCTAGGCCCTCGTATACATATGTATTTTGTAATTAATTTTAATGACATATTCAGGCATATTATTTCAAGACATCCGGATTATTCATGTAATTCTAGATACAGCGTGCTAATGTATAACGTCAGCATAAAATGTATTTTTCAAGTGTGTATATGGAGCCAAAGCTCTGTGCTCAAGGATGAAGAGCCAGAAAATGAAGCTTCTTAAGGTGTAATCCAAAGCAGAATACGTTCTTTGACTACAGAAATTGTATCTATACACAGAACTCAATCATCCAGTCTTCCAGACCAAGAAGCATGAAACCAACATACAGGAAACAATTGCATTCATTGTTCTTTATAAAAATTCTTCTTATTATGTATATATTCTCTTATTGCAGGTACTGCTCCGCTTTGCTCCGCTATAGCTCCGCTTCATGGTTGTCGACTTTTCTATATGAATTTCGAAAACAGGTTAACTATTTGAAAATTCATTGACTAGTCATAGACGCTATGCCATATTTAGAAGTTATTCAACTTTGAACCCTCTGAAGCAGAATTTAAAAATAAAATCGTAAAGCTAGTAGGTACTCGTATGTTATGAGTTAAGAACACTGCCAACTGTTTAGAATTCTTCAACTGCGGGAAGAAATGTTTCGTAAGATCTAGTCTGGCTATTACCTTGCGTACCATCATTGTGTACCATAATGACTAAATCATATACGGGTCTTGAATTTATAGAAGAATCTACTGTATCTTCATCGAGGGTATACCAATCTTAGTTGTATTACAGAATATTTTATAGAAATTTATAAAAATTCCTGCAGCTGCTCAATGGTCGTTTTCATTTTGCACTTGAACAATTTTATCACTCTGAACTGTTATGTATTCTTAGTAAAACTCCAACAATCGTGTAAGCTATGAGTTCCACACCAAGTTCTGTCTAGTCCACTGTTTGAAGATCTGCTAAATATTTCCCATCATAGTGCAAAAATTAATATTTCATCTTTCATTTGCAATTCAAAAATATTTTACCCTTTTCAAGTGCAGGACTTATACATCCGTCCTGTAAAACTTTTAGCTCCTGAATATATTTTTATAAAAACAGGAAAAAAATAAATATTTCTGCAAACCCATCATTAAAGTGCAAATTTTCCAATCAAAATTCTCCCATCGTGCATTGCCTGAATTTCAATAAACCTCTATCGCTCTTCTGTGTATACAGATACATATATTTTAATTCAATGCGCCACAGCCGGTCATATTCCCGGAAATAAAATAACATTTTCAAAAAATTCATTAAACAAAAATGGCTAAAAATTAATATAAAACATTAAAGCATTGCAATTGCGGAAACAAAACTGAAGCAAAAAAAAAAAAACAAAAAAATATCAAAAGCGCGTCCCCAACCAAAAATTAAATCGTTTTTCGTAAATTATTCAAAGAATTTTGCGCTTTAAAATGTTGAAACACACCATACACGAGTAAATGGCCCACAGCGATCTGATCGCCCCCGCTGCGTCCTCTCACTTCACATTATTCTAACAAGAAACGCTTCAATTAAAGACCATCCACATGTACCTATACACACTCAATTGACTTTCAACCATATTTTTGGGGCAAAAATTTAAAATTACAATAAACAAAAAAAAAAAAAAAAAGAAAAGCAAAATTCTCTTTAAATGGAACACCACACAAAGTTTTTAGGGAACATCATCACCAGGAGAGATGAAAACGAACCGAACATTTTGTCAGATTAACTTTGTATCTATGTACAGTCAGGCCAGCCACCCCCATCCTATGAGTATATGAATGTGCACCTTATATACCCACGTTCTAGGGAAGGCAGCAGCCATTTCATTTTGTTGGCTTTACACGTGTGTATGTATGGATGTATGCTTGTGTGTGTGTGTGTGTGGGTTGAGTGTGAACATGGAAGGACTCGTTTTTTTGTCTTCCCTTATACTACGTGACACAAAGCTCCAATACATTTGTGAAATTTATGAGATCATGCGCTCTGGGGAGAAGCAGCGAAAATGAAACGAACTCCATTTTTATTCCCCTCCTTATCATTGTGAAGGATTTTCAACAAAAAAAAAAAGAGAACCGAAAAAAAGTATCTCAAAGTACCTGTTCGTATCTATACATACATTCCGGCACCCCCATGCCTCATGGATAAACCACCCTTATAGTAGTTATGCATGGAATTGTAGAGATCCCCTTTATTTTCTTTTGCTGCTACCTAACGTGCATCGATTTTAGCTTTGAATTTGAATAGATAGATAAAAATGGAAAATAGCACCGGAGTTTGGTAGAGAGCAGGGCATCATTTGGACTTGGATAACTTGAGCCCTTTTTATCATTCCACCCACCAGCAGTCGTTTTCTCTTCTTTCTTTTTTTTTCAAAGACTGGTGCCCTATCGGTATAATAAATATACATGTGCACCATTTAGATATGGCACATAGCCAGGATATTTATGGTTGAAAGAGGGAGAACGATATCCCTGGCAATGGCACAAAGGCAGGAATACGTTGATTTTTTTTTTTTTTTTTTTCGTTTTAGTCATTGCTACTGCTGCTCCTGGCTTTGGTAGTTTTGGGTCTTTTATCTCGACGAAAGATCTTTGCTATTGGTTGAGTAGATATAGAGATTCACCATAACCATTCAGGACGACAACGTCAACGACGAGAACATTTTCCCTTGAGAGCAAGAGAATGGTGGTTTTTATGGTATGGTGATGCCTGGGGGTGGTGGCAACGGCAAGAGGTAGAATTTGTATTGGAATTGTCATCGTTTGCAAGAATTTTTCGTAAATTTCAGAATTCATTGTGGCATCTGTGTGTGCGTGTGTGTGTGTGTGTGTGTTTGTCTGTAAGTGGGATGATAAAATATTACAGCAACCAGGAAAATATGAGTTGTGCATAAAGGAAAAGTAACCTTTTCGTTTATTGTCACAACAATGGTGGAGTTTGAAACATTTTTCAAAAAGGATGAAAATATGTCTAGAAGAATCAAATGTCTGATGAAATTCAATGTGTATCTGTGGTCTCTAAAATTTATAAACCCAGTTTCATGCCTGGCTTCTATTATGTTTACGATTGTAATTTCGAGATAAAATACCCGTAGCTACACATACTTAAATGGACCATTGTCGATGGGTGAACTAATATTCCCAAAGTTCAGTTTGAAAAATTTACATTGTTCCCATGCATAATAGAAATTAAAACTTACCACTTAACGAATGATGGCCGGGAGCTTTACCTAATAGATAATCATCCTTGCAGATAAATTTATTGTCATCTAATACGTATAGTTGTTCCCCTGTGCTTAGTTGTTTTCTACATATACAGCAGGTAAAGCAATTTAAATGAAAGACTTTATCTCGAGGCTTTCTCACTAGGTCTGATGGTGCTATTCCTTGTCCACAACCACTACATTTTGTTCCATATCGCCTGAAAGAAATGAGAGATTATTTTTGTTAGTTTTAAGAGTTTTAAGATACCTATGTACATAGAATGGAGTTTCAAAGGGTTTTGATGAGTTTAGAATGAAAACGAAAATAATCTAGTGTAGTGGATTTTTCAATTACTTTTCTAGTTTCAGTTTAAAGAATGATACTTTAGGTCAATTCAATTTCTTTGCTATCTCTGAAAGAGACCTAGGTACCTACATATATACTGTCGTTGGTTTTCAGAGGAGAAAAAGTAAATGCTTTCAAATAAAACATTGCTCTAGGGGGTCCCATCAAAATGTGGGAACACAGTAGGTACATATTTGAAATACATACCTAGATATGTATGTATGTATGTTTTGTTCACTGAATCTTTTTTTTATTATTGAATTTTCTATCTATGTACCTACATATATCTATATATTAACTTGGTATTCTTGGTATCTGGTAAATGGAAGATGGAGATAGTGCGTTCTGTAGAAAAACAAACTAAGTTGACTTCAATTTAAAGATAACGTGCAACTTTAGTGTGTCACGCCTTTAAATGGACGAAAAAATAATCGTATCAAAGAAAGCCTATAAAATTCTAGGAATCATAGTAAAGATTGATGCAAATTATAACGACCAAATATCATATTTAAGGTAAAAAGATACGTCCTGTAAGCGCAAAAGTATAATATTGTTGGGAGATTGGCTTTTTAACATTTCGTGCTTTTACTAAATAGAAGATCTCCAATTATTAGCTCATCAAAAGCTATAGATTGGTTAGGTAAAGTGGCTATCTTCGCTCAAGCAGAGACTCATTTAAACAAAGATAAAGTGATAGCACATAGGATAAAACTCATATTACCAATAGGTACCAGCAGTAAAGGAATATGTATCTGATTGCGGTTAATGAGATAAAACAATTTATTTTGGATATGTCGAGTTTAGATAGATCTTTAGATCTTCAAAGGAATACTTCACGAGGAAAATGTGCACAGAAACTGAGTCAATGTTCCTTCCATTTCCATTCTATTGGCATGCCCTGTTAGGACGCCAATTAAATACCTAAAGCTTTTCCAGTCAACGATAGTGTTTTTATTTTCTTCAAACTTAGGAATGATCATATCTACTAAGATGAGAAACATCTTCTGATATTGCTCCACTAGCTGGTTAACATTCTATTGACTGTAGTACCAAGGTGGAACTTTGTCGATTCAATAGCGGGAGACGGTGGTTCCTATTCCATCTATCCTTCAATTACCCAGAAGTGTATCAATTTCATTAAGAGATACGAGGCACTTCTTAAACAAATGATATTAAACAGAATCTACAAGAGTATTTTCAGTAATTTCAGGTATCAAGTGAAACTGGTTAAGAATTGGATAGTAAAGACCGAGAGCAAGCTGAACAAACAGTGCTACATTGACCTTGTCATCTCAGAAAAAGAATTGTGTAGCAACAGGAGGTAGTCTCGGACCATTTGTAAATCATCGTCAAAGTGTGACAAAGTCGGAACTGCAAATTCAGTCAAAAAGGCTGGTAAAACTTCATTTTACCAAGCCCTTGTCACTTAGGAATAGAACCTTAAACAGCATTTTTGAGAAAATCTCAACTAGCCCAGCTCCATTGAAGTGGATGTATACAGTTATAGTTAGATCCATCCCCATTTATGAGGTAGTGCCATGATCCTGCAAAATAAGTGTATCAATAAAAAAAATTGCAAAACTTACCCACAGCGGTACAAGTAGTGATAATAGGACTCACCACTCTTCAAGTAGTACTAGAAAGGACCTTTTCATAAGGGCTTAGGAGAAGCATATATTTTGCACACATTCAAATCAATAGTGACATAGTCATGACATAGTCAAGCAATAGTTTGATTGGACTTCGATGGGGCTGCTCTTGGACCAGATTGCTGTCCATTGTGTAGCCAATAATTAGATTCGGGTAAATCCTAGTCCTAGAACCACTTTATTCTACTGACGAATGCGTTTATTTGAACCGCACCGGCTTTGACCAGACCACTCAGATCTTTGAAAAAGTATTTATCGAGTTTAGCCTTCCTAATATTTTTGGAAGACTGATTCACGGAACATGGTTGGGTAAAGCTATAGCTATCTTGTTAGGTCCTTTGCTGGCTTCGGTTTTATGGTGTTGGATGCGGGAAATTTGATGACTGACTGTTGATATATAAAATTCAGTCAGACAGTTGAATAGTGATGACTTTCGACATAAAAAGCGCTGAAATAACTTGGTAGAATATTTTTTTTTTTTTTGAATCTTCAGGTCATCTGAGAATCCAAATGGTGCGTCCACTTTGATTTATTGGGTAACGAGTATTCCATATTCTGCCACGACTAGTGTGATATTCACTTGCCTATGTCTCTCAATCTTAATCCTGAACCGGCAAGCCTTTATTTCCTGACAATATCAGTAGGGAGAGCATGGCCTGAAATATTAGTGATATTCAAACTCATAGAAGTTCCCCCAATAGTTTTAGATTGCTTTCGTCTCCAAAACGAGCTACTGTACTATTACACCAGTATTACCAGTGCATTGTGTTTGAATGTAGGACCTATGTATGTAAAGCCTACCGCTTCTTTCAAGTGCATAGTGGGGAAAGGGATTTTCTAGCGCATTAAGCGACATTTTTCCTTCAAAAGTTTTGAAGCTGTAAAGCAAGGGTATTTAAGTTTCCTTGTGAAAAGAACTAAAGATTTTGGTCCAAGTCACTAGTTCAATAAGAGCAGACTGTATGACTTCAGCTAGAGTCTAGGAGCGAGTATTTACTTGAAATTGAAATACCGACATCATCTGTATAAGCAACAACTTTTGTGTATGGTTCTTAAGAACCTAGGTTTCAAATCAAAGGAGAAGTACTCCTCCTTGAGGAGTCTCACTATGAACTTTGTTGCGTTTACTCTACGTAAGGCTTTGATAAATTGAATTAAATTATATAAAATATGGTTAACACAATACAGCATATGTTTTACTAATTAGAAGAAACAAGCTACGACGGGATAAACTGAATGAATAGGAGAAGGATGCTTTACTCTACATAAGGCAGTTGACAGAATTTAAGGAAAGTATAACCGGCATCGAAATAAATCCAAATTCTTATCTTTAATTCCGAAAATTGGAGACCTTCATATTTCGTATCGTAGATATACATAGTACATATCTACATACATATGTATCTCTGTGGTTTGAACCCCTTTTTTATAAGCTCGTTGACCCCTTACTATTTTGGCTGACACAGGAACCTAAAAAGATTTATAGATTATTTGGACGATGTACTCTACTTTTACCTCGAGTATCTAATCGACTAGATTCTCAGTTCCGCAGTTCAATAATACATCGACTTTGGTCGGAGTGGACTTGTATTCCTTCAATATATGTACACATGCATGTATGTATGTACATATGTATCTACTTTTTGGACCCAGCTCGACCTTGAGACACATTTGCTTATCTTGCAGATGTCGATATCTGATAGATCTCCTAGGTTGATCAAAAAAGTATTCATGAAGGTACTAGACTAGACTAAACTAAACTAGGAATACTAGCCAGTCAGTCTCTGATGCTATCTACTGTGAAAGCCGCGAAGATAAACAAAAATATGAACAAAAGTATTTGCAGTTCTTTTGTATCAACAAAATGTATTATATATCTACATATGTATATAGAGAAAAACAAATAAATCGATGTCATTATTTCCAAGTCCTTAAAAATGCATCCACACATATCCTGCCTGCAAACAAACAATCTAAAAAAAATAAAACTCAGGAGATCTAAACGTTCAGACTAATTAAGTTCATTCTCTACACATGGATAGGTGGGTGGAGATACCTCTTAAATCACAACTGAACATACAAATCACAACCAGCTATTCATCGAAGTGGAAGATGATTTTCTCGTTCCACTTATTTTTTTTTTTTTTTCCTTCATTTCAAAGCGAATGGTATTTCAAAGGAGGAATATAAAAAAAAAAAAGAAGTAAAACTGCTGACGCTGACATCACAAGGTGAAAAGTCAAATGCCAATCTCTTTGATTATATAATTGACTAAAACGTCATTGCAATGGCGCTGCTTCTTGTGTGCATTGACAGACGTACTAGATTGGTTTCTTTATTTTATTTTTTTTTATTCTACACCATCAACCATGCTAATTATTCCTTTTGCATCGACAATCGTCCTTGATTTGCAGTACTCAGAGAAAAGCAAACTTTTCTGGTATGTTTTGTTATTAAATTAAATTAAATCTTGTTTATGGAAAAAATAGTAGTAGATACTTACCTAAAAAAATCATTTCTACAATATAACTTAGATTCTCTACTAAAACATTTATCCGTAAGCGGTTGAAGGCATTCACAGCAGCGCACACATGATGCATGCCATCCTCGTTCGAGGACATTTAATAAAAATTTATCTAAAATTGGTTTATTACATCCTGCACAGGGATCGCCAACACCGACTGGCGGTTCCCCTCGACCTGTAATTAGAATAAAACAAAGAAAACTATTAGATACTTGCAATTATAATTTTTTATTAAACGAAATGACTAAAGCAACAATTTGGTTAGGAATTTATATAATAATCTAATCTGATCTTTAAGTGAACTTCTGCGATTTTTTTTTCCTCAATTAAAGATTAGCAAATAGTTTACCGGCAACACCATAAAATTCTATTTTACTTAATGTTAATGGATCCTTAATGGCAGATCGGAGATTATCAGATTATCCGAAATTAAATAAGCCTCTGAGCTTAGAAAAGATTACGGTGGCTATTAAAGATCAGACATACCTTGCAGGGAAATATGTATGTTATGTGACTTCTTCAATGTTAACCTTCTGAATTACATAAGCGATGTTGATATTGTTAGATGTTCTCAACGAAAGAAAAAAAGTGTTAAATATGAAACCGATTAAAAGCTGTCAACAAACTCAATGACGGGATCTTAAAACGTTCAAAGTGGTGGATAAGGAAAATAGATTAAAAGAATGACCTGACCTGTGCGTGTTATATTCTTTAGACAAATGGAAGGGGCCCAATGTTTAATATTGTGTTCGACATGACAGTTATGCACTCGAATGTTTGTCAGACGCTCGCTAGAGGTGGGACTGTGAAAGAAATTCCCCTATAACTATCCTTAATTTTGCCAAGCTTCTAGCAAAGCCATTGATTTAGCTACCACATCCTTAAAATTGCTAGAGCAAGGCGAAGTAAGGGTCCAATTGAAAAATTCTCTCATCTCAGTCCCAGAACACAGTTAATTTGAGCGAAATGAGCGAGCGGATAAGCTGGTCCGTCAAGGAGCACCTACGAGCGGTTCTCCGGCAGAAAGAGGCAACATTCCGCTAGGATTCGCTTAGGTCAACACGCATCATCAATTCCAAAGCTGGTAACCCTCAAATGAAAGATGTTTTCAAGCTGTGTTGTATTGAAAAAGATATAGCCCAGTAACAACAAACCAAAATCTTTGACGATCTGAAGAGATATCTGACAATAATGTTTGTTCAGTTCAATGTTTCTTAGATCGTCCAGTTCTTGGTAACTACAAAGACTAGTGTTGGTGACTAGTGTTGGATAATCGCATATTAAGTGACGAAAGGATTCTATTTCCTATTCATCCCTTCAGTTCCTACAGAATTTGTTGTCGAGTAGTAGTCCTACCCATACTGCATGTTTGCCTATCAAGCAGTGTCTTTTCATGAAGCAAACAGAGACTAAGTTTCATTAGATCTGCAGATCCATTTTTGTTATAGACTGGCCATAACAATTTGGCTGTAGTGTGTGTATATATTAAATACCATCGCCTTTTAGTTACATCGTTGGATTCAGTATCTATTTCCCTGTTTAAAGTTCTAAGCGGTCTCAAGAAGTGCCTGCTACGAGCTTAGATATAACCCCACCATCGCTAGTTCATCCACTTTTTCGTAACCTGGGATATTCGTGTGACCCCGTACCCAACAGAGGTCAGTCTTTGTATGTATATTTCTACAAGTTTGGACCTTACCGAAGCTGACTGTAAAACTTTAATGGCTGCTTGACTGTCAACATACTCGTAGATACTGAATATATTGCCAAGAATATTTCCCTCGATAATCATGTTCGCAGCTTGTTTAATTGCAGTGACTTCAGCTTGAAAAACGCTGTATTCATCCTTAAGTGTGAAGGATCGATTTGCTTTTTAAAACTCGCAGTAGACACTAGCACCAGTAACTACATCCATATTGGATCCGGCGGCATAGATAACTAGCTCATTCACAGCGCAGACTGTAGTATCATCCCCTCCACCTGGCTTTGAATTATTATAGCGAATCTCAGACTATAGTTTGATAGTGGGACGATATAGTCCGTTTTCGTCCAGAATCTCGGTATATTCCATCGGTTTAGAGTTGTGGGATGAGCGTAGGGTATAGCGTCTTAGTCTTATTGTAGCGAGTGGAGCGAGATTCAGTATTGCTTCCAGGGCTGCTTTTGGCGTCGAACTCATCGATCGCGTTACCCCCAGGCAACCTGTCCGTTGAATCCTTGTCATGTTTTCAAGATGGTATTACTTCTCGACCGCCTTCCACCAAAAAAATCGAACAGTAGGTTCAAATAGGTTTTACCACCGCAGTGTATAGTCAGTATACCAATTTAGGTATAAATCACTATAGAGTCTCTTAACAAACGGGATGGATCCATTTCTATCAAAACGATCGACAATATCTTCAGCCGCTTTCAAAATAATCCATGCTTCAGCGCCATAAAGTAGGACTGGGATAATCAACGTCTTATATAGAATCACCTTAGTTCTTCGGGATAAGCCTACTTACTACTTAAATTCCTTCTCAGCCCAAAGAAAATGTAAGAGTTATTCTTCATTTTATTTCTGCTGAGGTGCTGTCAGAATTAAAAGTTGAGTCAAGTCTCTTATTATCTCAAAGTTATAGCTGTCCACAGTGACCTTCTGTCCAATTCATAGATGTTGTGGGTCAGCATATGCTTAGTTTTGCCCTCATTTACCGATTTATTGCTAAACCCATTTTGTCAGCTTCCGTTTCAGTACTAGGGAACGCACTACCCTAAGGTGTTGGTTTGTGAGTTAAATAAGTCACATCACAACGCGTCACCTTGTTTAAATCCTTTTTTGACATCAAAGGTCTCGGTGAGTTCGTTACCCACATTGATGGAATAACGAACGTTCTCCATCGTCATTCTGCACAAACGTATCAGTTTGCCAAGGATGCCAGAACTAGACATGCCTCTGTATAGATCGTCTTTATAAAAGCTGTCATAGGCGATCTTAAGATCGATGAAGAGATAGTGGGTATTGAATTGGACTTATTTCATCGATTGTGGACTTTCATGGCCTAAAATCGCACTTAATGGTCCCGACCAGATACGACAGATAAAATCTTGTACATACGTGATGTTGAGGAGACTGATGCATCTCTAATTGGTGCAGTTAAGGAGGTCTCCTTTCTTGTCGATCGAGAAAACGTTGCTGAGATTTCATTCATTAGGCATGCACTCGTCTGTCGAAATCTTAGAAATGGCTATGTACACCATACTGCTCTCAGGTACAGCAGGCTTGTTAGATTTAGCTGTCATCGTCTAGGTTATATATCTTTTTGGTACTGGAACAATAATCGACGTGACAGTGAATAGTCAAGTCTTTCTAAGCGCTTAGCACATTTTATCTGTTTATTCGTTCAGCCTTCCTATATTTTGTTCTTTGAATATCATTTCAGTGATTGCTTCACTTTACTGCTTATACCTCTTTTCCTAGCAAAATCAATATTTTTCTTATGGTTTACGATTGCGGCCGTTCGATGCCAAAGTGTTCATAGTGTTCTAAATATCCCCATAAGTATCTTATCTAGAAAGATGCGAACGTAGAGCACCGAGATGCTAGCTGATGGCTATTCTTGAATTGCTGAAGATCGAAACTTTCTGGAAATATGTGTCCTGGTAGTCAATTCCAAAGTTTCCTTGCTATATGACAGAATAAGCATCTGGTTTGACTCAGGTTTGATTAAAATGTTACTTTTTATCTAACTTTGGTAATACAATCGTTGGCCATTCTCAGCTTTACTATTTTATTTCGCGTATCGTATCCACCTGCACTTCCACCAAAGGGTCTAGTACTTTGTCGCTATACAAGGACTTCAATATCCTCTACAAGTATTGTTAAAGACCACTGTTTAGTGCATTTTTATTGCATAACCCTGTAATAACTTATCCTTTTTTGCTACTTGCTGATGTTCTAGGGGAATCAGGAATTAAGTTAACTCATTAACGGTATAACCAAAACAACATATCAGTAACCATCAGCCCTGGTAATTCACACGCTAATGACACCTCAAAAGCCTCCTCCAACTTAATTAACCAGCGTTATAAGCGCCAAAGCGTTAAGCCATTAAGATATTCGTAGATACTAGGTGTGTCGTGCAAACAGCTTTTTAAGTATTTTTGTCAATAAAATTTGCGTTTAGATACCCAAATCGGCTTAAGCAATCAGTAAGGGATTCATTAAATAAAATGTATCGTCTAATCGGATTCTCAACCGAGTGAGTGGCCAGTCGAAACAAATTTAAGTCTTAAAACCAACAACCATGATGAAATAAATATTTATGTAAATCCCATAAAGCATTCGTATACAGAGAGGCGACACTTCCTCCTTTCAATCCGACTCTCGGACAGGTGGAATAATATTCACACATTCGAGTTGAATTACCATCAAAGCTACGACTTTGTGCGCAAATACTGCTTTTTATTGTCAATCAATATGTGGATTACGTCAATAAAAGTTCCACGTCTCTAGTTGGCATCGGTCCATGTCACATTTTAATAATTTCTTCTGTTCAAATTGTTGGCATGACATCACCCACTAGTTGTGGAGAACCTAAGCTCCTGCATAAATTTAGCCTATTTTCTCCATCAGCCATCACCGAAGGGGCTTCGCTCCATTTGCACCTTAATAAATTATTAACGATCCGCAACGGATACGGATACGCCAACCTATAGTCCGCATCAAATTCAGGTGATGTGCCTTTGATGGTTGGTCTTGAAGCTTGAATTGGAGCGCCCAAAGGCTCTAAATAAAGAGCGAACACTGACAGGGAATGAGAGCATGTTATATACATACGTACATATATATGTATGCACATCATGCGTCGTCATGATGGATGACACAAGGTACGAGTAGAGAGTCGTCTCTAAAATTTGCCTTTTTTGTTTCGCCCAAAGCTAATCCCGAATTCCACCATGGTGGAGAGGTGGCTCATGCTAATTGCCCATTGAGGAGGAAATTACATCTGAGATGCTGTTGATGCTGACGACGACGACGACTACGGCGGCAACGACGATGACGACGATGACGACGACGATGATGATGATGATGATGATGATGATGAGGAGAGGATGGTGTCTGCGTATATAATCTTCTCATACCTGGAAGGTAACCCACCCAATACTGCAGATCTTCTGGAATTGAATAATAAATTGGGAATCCCTTTTGTCTGGATGGCATGGTTTTATTTTCGTATCTCTCAGATACTTTTAATAGCTTTGCTTCTAGGTCTGTTGTTGTTATTCGGTTCAGAGGTGGCTTTATTCATCGCACTCGGATCGCATCTTCATCCCTTGGGGTTACCTGAACATATTATTATTCGGTTGCACTTTTGGGGTGTGCTGTTGTTGCTGCTCCTGATGGACAACACAGTATCACTTTGGGGGCTGATTGAGGAGGAAATGGATAAGGTGTAAAGTCTACATGCGATCGCGCGCACTAAAATTAACATTCGCCTTCGAGGGGGTATTTAACTTGTGTGTAGATTGTGTATCTGCAAGATGGAAATTGATATATATTTCTATATTGGAGTGGGTCTTTCAGAAATTCGGATTCGAAATGAATGGGGAAGGTGATTGCGTGTAAATAATTACAGAGAAGCAGATGTGTTTGGTTTTGTTTTTTAGCAAATGACTCAATTATTGTGTGGTAAATATGTAATTAGAGTGAGTCTCGAGGCTATGCTTGTTTGGCGCTATTTATTCATTGTCCATCATCAAAGACTCTTCGGTTAGTTGGTTGTGAATGAGGTTGTTGAGTTCATTCGCCTAGGTGATATAGATAATCATCGGAGGTGTCATTGTATTTAACCGTTTAATGGACTTGAACTAAAAGTGATGAGCTACCACTTAAATGAGATTGAAGTGGCAGCCCAAGGGACCTGAATAGATTTGCTTTGGGCCTGCTATTGTGTACATTGAACTCAAATAGACGGAGATACCATGCGTCGTCGTCTAGCATTCAGACCAATTGATGAGAAATAATGTATAACGGCTTGTACCCTCGTCAGCATTCGTATAAGACACTGAAAGGTATCTAGAGGTAAAACAAACCGCCATCTAGAATCTTTCCTTTATACCAAAAATGTTGCTAAAAATGTCATAGCAAGAAAAGGGGTTCAGTACCAGTATAGTATGCGATGCAAACTTGTCTCTAAGGATAATACCTTGATAGGGTACCCTCTTTGATATAGCACAGATATAGCAAAATAAAAAGCCCAGATAGGGAAGATAATATTGGAAAAACGAGTAATATCACAAACTAACAAGTAGTAGTAGCTCCTAGAAGACGTATAAACAAGAGTATCAAGGTGTGCGAGTACTTCTTTCGATGATCCTAAGAATGCAGTTCTAACGACTGAGCTTCGACGAGCAAAATGAGAAGTGCAAATAAGTTTAACAAACTGGGCCAGCCTAACAAAGTCACCTTTTACAGCGTACGAGGATACGTAGGAATATATGTATGTGTATGAACTAGCAACGATCGGCTTGGTTACAATATGCTTAGAATCTGCAGAACCTGCAGTTAAGGAACATACCAAGTACGGAAAGATCTAATAAATAAAAGTAAGGAGCAAATTGGTCAAATTATCCGCCAACTAGAGTCCATTAATTTGGTTGTCACCCAAGTTGTCAACATGCCATGATGGTGTCGATGTTTGTAGATGAGCTACTTACTTACTTACTTAACGGGCTCCCGACCCGTGAAGAGTCTCTGCCTGAGACACAGCAGCCTTCCACTCTCTTTGTAGATGTTGTAGATGAGCTATCAACATAAATTCTAGGTTGGTCGAACGGTTGGAATAAAATCAATAATGTTTGATCTGGGAGCCTAATGTTTGTGAAGTGTAGCATAGTGAAGACTGTTTTACCAAACCAAGTACGCACAAATCAAAAAAGCACATATATCCGATCACAAGTTCTCTGCAAGCCAGTCTCTATGTTAGCACTAGAAACTGTCCTGGATCTTTTTTATACAAAGATTCTTTAAAAGACGCCTGTCATCAATCTCTGGCTAGAACGCAGGAACATATGCGATTAAACCAATCTTGTAGGACACCTCAATTCCATGAATGGAAAGGACTTGTAATGGGTGTATTCTTTGGAATGCAATTTGAAGTTGAGTCTGTAGATTGGTCTAATGTATAACCCTCATTGGGACCCTTAAAGTCTGATCTGGTTTGGATCGAGAATGACATTTTGATTCAGACCTGGTATTTCAGGATTTAACAATAAAGCCTAGATAGCACCAGGTATGTGTATCTAGTAGCCGGTTGCAGGCTAGGATAAACTTTGAGAAAGGTTACAAGGGTGCTAGAATACATATATGCATAACTTTTAGGATAGAAATGATGTTTCGATACTTTCCAAAGTGTTACCGACACAATGGGGCAAGATGATGTTTTTAGGAATCCAACTCTTCTGTAGCATCAAATTGACAGCTACCACATCGCTGATTAATATTTGGGAACATGAACCTCGCCAATAGAATTAGAGAAATCAGCCCAAGCAATCCAAAAAAATTAATCAAACCTAAGTAACTTGTTAGGCTTACTAAAACTTGGAATAATCAAAATAAGAATAAGTCTCTATAAGATAGTTTCAGTAGGCGGTTTATTGCAGCGACTTTCAGAGCTAAATTCAAGCATCTTAAAGGCGGTAACGTTTCCAATGGATCTTTAGAAATAAGAAGCTCATTTTTAAGTGCACACAATGCTAGAGTAGTTTAATTGTACTTTTAACGTCTTAGAACTAGTAGTTCACAATATCAACGTTGCAAACCAGAGTGTTTCAACATATAGTTTTCGGAATTTTTTTTTCCAATTGGATACGCCGTTATAAAAAAATCGGAAGTCTTCATTACACAATTTCACTTTGATGGACTGTCACGTAGATTTAATCCTCATTTTCATATAAGCAGGTGCCGGTCATTGTGAATAGTGCATAGGCACAGTAGACGCTCCATAATTGAAAGGAGGCAAAATACTTTAACTGATCCCCTTGGCAACAATAACGCTGTTAGTCAAGTATTTCTTGACATTCTCTTTTTTTCTAATTCATTTCCTATTCAAAGTAAGGTATTTATTCATAACAGTGACATACGTATCTATTTATCCAAATATGTAAATGAATGTCAAAACGATTTCGAAAAAAACTTACTTGTCACAATTCGAAAACTTCTTATGTCACCTGCATGTCACCACCTATCGAACTGTGCCACAATTGTTGCACTCGAACGTAATTAATAAAAACGCCAAATGTCAAAATCCGTCAAAATAAAAAAAACACACACATACACGTCTATAGAAACATAAATAAACGAACAATATACTATACAAAAAAACAAAACAAAAAAACAACACCCATCAGGTGTTTAACGTTTTGCAAGACTGGAAAACTGGTTCTAGTAGTTGGGGTTTGGGGAATGGGGAGCCTATTTTTCCCGTAGCCTGTCATAGCTTACATATTCTTTGGGTGTGTTCAGTTCAGTATGCAGTCATCGGTCACTGCATCACTTGTGCATGGAGTATTTGGTGCCCCGTTCGCCGCAACATAACCTCCACCTACGGTTTTGGTGTCGATGAGGAGCTCCGATACAGGTCTCTCTATGTGAAGCCCCCCATCAAAGTGGGATTTAGTACAGAATGCAGTTGTTGAGGATTTTTTTTTTTTTTTTTTGTGACGATGTGAGAACGAACGCAAAAGGGGATTAACTGGAAATCCTTATCTGTCGACATTTATGTTTCGGAAAAGATACACACACTCGTTATTTTGCTCAACTGCTGCTGCTGCTGCTGCTCTTGATGACGATGAAAAGCTTAAGTCTTCTTGGTGTCGTTCAATGCACGCAACATTTAATGTGACATTTGAATGATCAGCGTCGACGTTCGCCGATGAGATGACGGTCGTTGGTCCAATTCTCTGCAGTTGGACAGTATCCGTATATTGAATGAGCGATACTGATAACGAAGCTAACCCTTGGTATTGAATTAAAAACAGGGGTAGACTGCCTGTAGTGTGATTTCTAATCTTGATGGCAGAGGGTTACAGACACTTCTGAGTACATGGAGGGTGGATTACCCTAACTTAGTTAGAATTGTGGTCTCGAATGATGGTGAAATGTGTCGAGTTCAGCTGATAAGATTCCATCACTGATAGCTGAATTTGACTTTGACGTTGGTACTTCCCGGTAAAGGGGATGGAAATAAGATTACAATCTCAAGCAGGATTCATGACACAGGGTCGCTGTTTTATTCTAGAACTATTCTAGAATGGCGATAAGAATTTTGTATTTACTTTTAAGCTTAATTTCTTTTGTAGGGTTTATCCTTTAGCTGGGAATAAGAGTAAAATGCCAAGAGCTTAAAACAATTTTAAGTGAAATGAAGTTGATGTATCAGGAAGCTTATTAAAATTACTTCTCACGCATATAAAGGATGTTTTAATTGCGACGACACTTATGTTTAATAGGGTCTTTCGGTTATTATACTTGCGATTTAATTATGAAGCAAATTATCCACATTTTTTTTATTAAAATTCGCGTTGGAAGTCATTTCTGGATCTACTAGGAAAGAATTGTCACATTTGGAGAAGTAAGCAACCCAAAACCATTTACAAAATACCATTACATCCAAAAAATGTACTGTTTGGTGCGGGTTTCATGCTTGAGGGTTCATTGACTCATGCTTCTCTTCAATGGAACTAGCAACTATGTAAATAAATTGGAAGAGGATCACTTGCATCATATGTGGATTCAACAAGACGGCGCCACATGCCACACATCTAGCCAAACAATCGAGTTATTGAAGACGAAATTCGGTGATCGTGTTACGAGTATCTCCAGAAATTGACCAATCATTCTCGTTCGTGTTATCTGATGACTCTGGAATTTTTACTTGATGCAGTGAGAGAACTAGTTTAATAACCATTTTTTTATGCACAAATTCTCGAAACTAAAAACAAAATGTTGTACTTAGGAGAATTAAGGTTAAAACGCACGTTAATCGATGACTTTTATCTGACTAAGTAGGCAAAAGATACGATGGTGAGTTGAGTAAACGGTTTCCAGGATGTTGCCTTTATTCACGTCTGAATCAGTTAGGAAGGTTGGACCAGCTATTGATGTAAGCAACGCAGATGAACCAGCATCTTTCGATACTAATGAATTGGTGTAAAACTACAGCGTCTAAACAAGGTTTACAAAAAAAATACTTACATACATATGTATACTTATTTAGCGCGGACCTATCGGGACCTAAAACCTGACTTCTTATAACTATCCTTTTTGTGTGTAACTTTTCATGACTGTAATACTCTCGGATGGGATCGTGAAAAATTGGTGTTGTCTCGAAATCGGACCTCGAACTTGAAATACCCATTAACTACCATTCCGAAAAAACAATGTAAAGCCAAAATGTTCACCCACCAGGAAAGGATCACCAAGAAGCTGATAGAAAGTATGGGAAGTGATTTAAAAGAATCGTCGAATTTGGTGTCATTATGGAACACAACATCGGCCATAAGGCAACGTGTATCTATATCATCAACATCTTGAATGATGTTATCCTTGTAAAGGCGTCAAATCGCTGGATTTTTCGGCCAAATAAATAAGTTAAATGTTTCACTTACTGTGTGGCAAGTGTGGTCTTGCCGAAAGGGTATATTATTGAGGCAATGGCTGGGGGTTCGATAATCCCACTAGATTTTGCCATACAATCATTTACGAAGTTATTAACTAAAAATGTCCTTAATTTTTCCAAAAACTGCATAATTATTCAACTAATCCAGGGATCTATCAGCGAGTGCTTGATGCGGCAAATAATCTGTTACCTAAAGTTCCTGAGACAATTAGATCTTATATTGATATAAAGGCTCAACTCTTTATGACATTGAGGCCAAGTTCAATTATAATACAATTGTTGAAAATTGAGCCTTATGGCTAAAGAAAAAGTAAATCTTTTAAAAAAAAATAGCAGCCGTCTAGAAAAGGGATTGACAAGAAAGTCTTTCACTCAACATCCGAAAACTTAAACTTATGTATATAGCCATTACATGAATAATCCTTGTCGGTGCTGTTCCATGCATGTAAAGTCTTCAATCAAATATAACGCTGTCAAGCAAAAAGACAAAATAAGTAATGTGCTGCACTTTATTCAAATCTTTGGTTTCTAATAATTTTTTGAGAAACTTTTTGAATAAACTGCCTTGAGGTTTTTTTTTTTATTTTGAAAACTTGTGTTTCGGCTTCTAGGAGTTGAACTTAAAACGGTTTGAAGGCAAGATTTCGGTATCGGAAACAAAAGGATTGAAATTGTATGCGTGGCATTAAAGGAAGAGCTACCTTCTCTACACACTCAACAAATCTTTGGACTAAGGAGACCTATGTGAAGAATGAAAGATCATACTTGGTATTGAGGACTAGTTACTAACCGGGGATCGATAACAGAAAGGACAAGAACCTGTGTTGGATTTAGGAGTTCTCTCCTTTATCTAGTAAGTTCATATCTCGCTATTTTTGTGTTTTTTTTTCGGAAGTTCGGATTATCTCCTGGTTTTTTTTTCAGTATCTTTTCTCCCCCATTTCACCAAAAAATATCCAAAGTTTCTATGAATAAGGTTGACGCCTTGTTTTTCTCCAGTTTATCGATTATTTAATCGCCAAACTCACTAGTATGTAGTAACCATCTACCAAACATATGTATATCATCTTTAATAAGATTTGGTATGAGCTCAAGACTTTGAGTTTCGAAGAAATCTAACGCCAAATCAGTTAAAAATGTCGATCTACAAAGATGAGCCTTTAAAAACCTGTCACACCTCTCTTGACACTAATGTGCATTTTTGGAGACCATCTTAACTGTCTGATGTTTTTGACAGACATGGGCTAGAGTCGTTGCAAATGAATCATGAAACGAGGCAAATACTCATAACCAGTGAACCTATCAAAGTTTTGAAACACAAGTTCCAGCTCATCTTATACATATGATGTTTGAGTGATAAGGTTTGTACTACTAGATCGTCGGATTTGACAGTAGGTACCTACCAAACTTCTTTCTGTGACATTATATTCGAAGTGCTACAAATATGTCAAGAATCCACTAGCTCTTGAAGAAAAGAAAGGCAAAAAATTGAAAAGTGTTGTCTCTAATTGACGAATGTCTGTCAAATATGAAATGTCAAAAACCAAATCTTCCAAAATGGGGTCCACACTAAATCGAAATGCTCTTGATTTGCCAATGAGTAGATACCATGTTATGTAAGTGTGGTGTGCTAAGTATTGCTTGTGAAATAAATTCGGTCAACTGTAACCCCAATCCGTCGCTCAGGCCCCAGATAATCGAAGTTATTCTAGATGACAAGTGGAAAATATCGTTAAAGACAGATCAGTCTTAAACCACCTTACGAAAGGAGTTGTCTCTATTTATACTATGGCTGTCCTTTAGAGGACTGAAAAGTGCCAATTAGATTTATTGTTCACTGGAATGCAAACCTTACCGCCTTCTCCACATTGACATACCTACAGACAAAGTTCACATTTCGAATGAGAAACATTCCCAGCTACTGTACTAATCAAGTCATTAATCTCTACCGACCATCATTATTTGCTTTTCTGTTCTTTCTTGTTGGCTACACTGTTGCACAGAATTGCAACCGTAAAAACAAAAACAGACAAAAAAAAAAGCATATCTTCATGGGTTACACCCCCTTTTGAATATTTCTCTGCTGCTGACTGCTGAGCATTTTTCATGTCCCCCAAGAGACAGACCATGAAACAGAAGTATACAGATGGTAGATGGAAAATGGCTGCCTTGTCAGACAGCAGCGCATATGAAATCCGCCTCCTTTTTGGCCGCAATAGCCACTGTCAAGCAAAAAACCACAACAGCCAACAAAGTTTGATTTTTTTTTTTTTTTTTTCATTTTCCTTTGTCGTTCCATGCGATTCAATCCACTCTCTTATCCATGGCGAATTATTTTCGATACTACATCTTCAGTGCTGCAGATGGATATAGCTGCCGCTTCTGCTGTTGCACACACAACACAAAACGTCTATCCACGACGACATAACCAACGTGCTCTTACCACAGGAATCAGAAAGGAGTCAAGTCATCATGGCAAAAGGAAGACCAACCAAACCATCCCGATGAGAAAACCACTGCTCTTGCCAGGCGATTCAATTGCGTTGCGCTCACGTTTTCCGTCTTTTCATGGTTAAAGCAGAGAGTTTCAATCCCCCTTTCCTCCCATTTTCCTTGCATCATTTCGTTTGTGGTCTTGGTCTTTTGGCAAAACCGAGAGGGGAGCAATAAGGCATTATTACACACTCTGCATCTAACCAAAAACACAGTGTGTACCTACCTACCTAGCTCTGTAGAAACGTGTACACTCAGCATCTTGTATTTTTGGTCTTTTTTTTTTTTTTTTGCTCCTTACTCTGCCAGTACGTGCAATGCATAAACATCACATACACACATAAAGAAAGAAGGAAGCAAAGGAAAAAAGTATCTAGCTACTTCAGGAAACAAAAAAAAAAAAATATTAAAGATGGATCCATGAATTGGATGGATATCAGTTCTCTTAGACTGGGGGATCTTTAGTGGTGCTGGTTGCTGGTTGCTGGACTGGCGAGTACTTTATCATTTCAGTCACGTTCATGCATCTGCTTTGGCAGCGAAAAGTAAAAAGAGGTGGAACAAGAGGTATGAAAATGCCATGAATTCTGTCAGAATGAATGGAGGCAGCAGCAAAAATTCATTTCATGAAATTTTCTATCCACGTACAGAGCATAGTTACATACATATGTACAGACTAGGTTAGATTGCAGAAGCAAACAGATACTATTGGTACGGTATTCGGTTGGCGCTGCTTCTGAGAGAGAAAGATCGTGAACTTCTCCATAGATCCAATGAAGTGTACGAGTATACTCTATTGTTATATACATATATATATAGATAGAGGAGTGCGGTTTTATGAAATGGACTCTCCTCACCACAGGGGCAGAGAAAAGTAAATTATAGTTTATGGTATAAAGTAGAGAAGCAAGCTTTAGACAAATACCTGAAGGTGGCTATTAGTTTCATAATTATTCGAGTATCTACGATGGAAAATAATGAAAGCTTTCAGTAAGTTTAATGAATAGCTAGCTATATGGAGTCTGGAGGAAATTTTAAAACTTACGTCATACTTCTTAATAATACGTTTTAAATCACGACCTTCCTACACGAGGGTGGTGGTTATGTTTGTGTTTGATTTGCGGTTTAGCGAAACTATCAATCAAACTTGAGCGAGACTGCTTACTTCACCAGGCGGAAATTGCAAAACAAGTAGGCATCTACATATTTGTTTATCTATTCAGAATTAATGGTAGATACTCATACTACATGACCTCTCAAAATCGATCTTTCGAATAAGCCTTTGATAGGTGTGTTGTTGTACAAGAAGGACTACCTTGTTAAATAAATCTAATCAGTGGCTATGTATCCAGGAAAAAAGTAGGAATATCTGAAAATACTTTAATACTCTATGTATATTCTCACATATATGTACGTATAGTATCTAGAGGTATTTGTTCCACGTATTATGCTCCACGCTTATGTTTTACGAAAATGATGACAATGCTTAACGAGGCTTAATTTGTGAATACAACGTAGTGAATACTGCTGAAGATACTCTTACCAAAAATACAGACAGAAGACTTCTTTTGATGTCATTTATCCAAGTTATGTGATGTTTAGGTCCGGTTTCCGAAGAATTTTTTGCGAAGAATCTTATTTGGAGTCTTGTATTAAGAACTTTCATTTGAAATTCATATAAAAAGAGGTTTTTTTTTTTCGAAAATGTGTGACACTATCTATTATTACAAATGGAATAAGACATCTGATAAATGTTTACTTCGACTTCTCCTCCAAATGGTCATCATTTTGAAAAAAAATAAAGCCCGTTTATCCTGTCAGCCTAAAAATCACGCCAAACTGTCACTCCTTGTGGATAGAGACGTTGCACGACAATCTTTCTCGGGTTTGCTGCAGTTCTGCTTATGTCTCCTCCATTTTGTCACCATTTTTGTAGTGAATTATTATATATAGTAAAGTTTCTACATGACAGCTGTCAATGAATGACAGCTTTATGTTTGAAAGCTTACAAATACAGCTCTTAATGGAAAACCCTTTTATAAATTGTGTAGATAAGAAAGTTATTCATCATTCCTTATACATTTCAAGCACAAATATTTCTTAAAATTTCTATTGGAATGAAGAAAGTCGAAGCTAGGTAATCAGAAGTAGGTCGATGTTATATACATATTCTGTTTCTAGTCCCATCAACACAAACGTGGCATAGTATTTAAGAGGAATTTCTACTTCTAAACGACTTAAGGAATTTTATTACATCTTTGATGAGTTCTTGTATCAAAGACATAGACATAGACAAATAAAACTCGACGGTTATTAAAAAAGAGACCGCAGCACTCACATCCCCGTAGCGGATTACTGACATCGGTTTAAAACCGGCCCTTGTCCCTCGTCCGTACTACTATGAACTAAGAGTATGCACCAGGTACATACGTACACTGTTCAGTCCTGGTGCTATTTAAAAACTTGAATCTGTCCTCACGCGGTATAAGGCAGATATTAGATACGGAGATACGATGGATAGGATCAGGTATGCAAAAACGGAAAACTTGCGACATTACAGCTGTCAGGATGCGTATTCGTCGTAAAAAAATAGGCTACGCTCAATGATAATTGACTTTAAACCTATCTGTGATCCGCATCAAGGCAACATTTCTGAAACTGAAACTGAAAACTCTATCAAGGAGGAGTTTTATGACCTCCTGGCAAAATCATACTCGGCGACAATGCCAAAGTCGGTGGAGTAGTCGGACACGACAATAATAACGTCTTCCGGTTATTCGATTCAGCAGCTCGTAATACGGTGATAAGTTGCACTAGGTTTCCAAGACTACGTATCCACAAAACCAACTTGGCGCTCTTCAGACGGTCATCCAAATATGATACTAATAGATTTGAGGCACGCATCCAATATTCAAAATGTTCAAACTTTCAGAGAGGCAAACGTCGACTCTAGCCATTTTCTTGTTGCTGCCATATTCAGAGCTCGACTTCAACAAGAAGAAGCTGCAAACCGTCCAGAACAAGAAATTCAAGGTTGGAAGTTTTAACACGACTGGAGTACCCAGAGCCTACATACATATGTAGAGCACCTGAGCGAGAGACTCTCCGCTGTGCATTCTTCATTCATTCATCCACAAAGAAGAGGGCAGAAGAGATCACTAAAGGCTACCAGCCACCACCCAAAAACCCCGCGTGCAGGAAAAAGGTGACAGAAAATGCACACATGCGTTGCAGCGAAAAACAAGGACAGCGAGAAAAGAGTGTTGAACCAGCAGAAGGGAGAAGAAGAAAATCAGAAGAAGAAGAAAAAGGGCCACGGAGTCTCCCAGCTCAAGGATATCGAAGAGTCCCGCGATAGGAATAACATCCGGATGTTTTTTTTAGGAAAGCCAAGCAACTGGCAGCCGGCTTCTTTGAAACAGTGAAGGAAACTTAGTCACTGAAGCAAGAAGATAACCCGCATCAAGTCAATGAAGAAGCAATCGCTTGTCCCACTTTTGGCTCAGCTATCAGAAAGCTACAGAGCAAGAAGGGCGCCGGCTCTGATGTTCTATCAACAGAGCTTTTCAAACATGGTGATGACGACATTAGTTGTCAGCAGGCCTTTTCAACCCAAAAATTATTGATCAGTTCTAGATTTTCATTACAGCCCCGTTTTGTAGTCTTACATTTATGCAAGGCTTGTTAATGGACAATGTTTTACACTTCGCAGTACTACAAATAAAAATATTTTGCGCAACTGGTCCATGGAACTCAGGGTCTGGCTTTTCACAACCATTCGTGTTGTGCTTGTTATATTCTTTATACACTAATGGAAGGGACCTATTATTTTAATGTTGTTTCCCAAAGGCAATGTTTTATTTCAGAAGCTTTTTCATGACAATTATACTCTCTTATGTTTGTCAACCATTCGCGAGAGATGGGGCCGTGACAAAAATATTAGGTGTTGTCTGATTAAAACTTTTTTACTCCGACGTTACATCTTTCAATATTGTTGTCTGTTGTTCATTGACATATGTACATATGTATGATCAACTGATCTATTCAAATCCCACTACATACGTTCAGACTGTATTTGCGAGAAAACTGACGTTGGGCACTGTTTGCTAGTAGTTTCTACGATACTCGTATCTACACCACTTCTTTCCATTTTATAGCTCAAAAAGCGACAACCGGAAGTTTCTAAGTTTTTGTAAGTAGGATATGGTCACTATAACTATATGATAGTAATCTTCTAGTTTATTAATAAGTGTTTTACTACCAGAAGTGACAACGGTATTACGTATGAAACATGTTAAGTGTATTTAGCAATCTCTCTCAAGTTCAAGAGTTTCAAAGCCCATATTAGTCTAAGCAGTGTGCAATAGCAATTGAAATTGACAGAAGTGTGGTATTTAGACATGAAACCTGTCTAAAGTTTGTTCATATTTCAACAGGCAACCATAAAAAGATTACTTTAATTGACATATTTGAAGTGCGTTGTTAAGATTATAAATCACTTGACGTTGATTTGCCCAATATTGATTTATGGCTGAATTTACTGAAAAAATATTCGTTCAAACTTGTCTACACTACTAGTATCTTATCTCAAATCAAATAAATTCTGGAAGGGTTTGCTGGTAGATATGTGGATAGTTGCATAAATCTGATTAGAAAATATTAGCGTAGGTCGGTAGAGAGAGTACAGTGCATTGAAGATTGAACTGGAATTAGGTCATGCTCCACTTGAAGCAATTGCGTACCTGTACCTTGACAATCAAATACAGTCATTCAGCATGAGTCCATCAGTGGAACTGATAAGAAAGCAGTAACTTGACTTCGATGTTATCGTTGGATATTTGACTATGGCTACGATAACTAAGTTCAGGTTGATAGCACGCTGCAAACATGTTCCTTGGCATAAACTTAGGAGTGTCACTTAAGTAAATAAAAATGGGCCGATTTATCTTCAAGGCGGTGATTCGATTGGATATGTCGATGGAAATAAATCACACAAAAATAGTATGTAAACAATGTTGGTCTATAAAAATTCTTCCGCATGATTTAATATTCCACAAGCAGTTTGCTTCCGACTTAATTACTAGCCGCTTTCATTTAACGTCCACCTACATACTATATCTATCCCCAATCAATTCACAGTATCTCATATCGCAGTGGTAAGCAAAAACAAATAAACAAATCGAAAAACTGCCAAATTTTATTGCCCAAAATCAACAAACAATATGTATCTATAGATACACCCGTTGCGTATGAAGAAGATTTCATAAATTACCAGATGACAATCTTTATGGTTAATCACGAATCAAATATTTTATTGAGCTGTTTATGATACTTAAGCTCGGTATCTCAGCCGACATGGGTGCGGGGATACCGCAGCCAGATAAAAACTCCCCGCAGATTTCTTGTCAATTTTTCATAAATTTTTATTACGATCCAGTCTGTATTGTATAAAACTAAAGAAAAAAACAAAATGCTAATAATGATGGCGCGTAAACTTAAAAATAAAAAATCAAAGATACTGTCTTAGAGTATGTAACTCGTGTATCGGTGAAAAAGGAAAGAAAAGTGAATTAGTGACTAATTAATTAGGCAGTCGGCACAGCGGCAACCTCCATGAAATTCGGTCACAAATTTAACATTCAATTGTCGAGAGTATCTGTATCCATGTGTGACGATACTTCTTTTTCGGTGATGACGACCGAGACGCTGCGCTGTGTTAGTAGATACCGCACCGCGAGCAGATGACCGCGACAAATCGATTCGCTGTGAACACTCAATGGGAGAGAACCCACAAGAATATGGAGGTCAACATAATGACGCGTGTAATATTCGAAAAATCGTTGCTTGACCACGATCCCAGAAGTTGAGGTTAAACATAAAAAAAAAAAAAAAAAAAACTCCAAGTCGGTTCTAATTCCATTATAATCCGCGTGAACGCGGACATCTGTGTGTAGGTCCATACAATAAGCCATCGATTGTGTTGTGGCATTGTGTGATAATTTGTCGGGGGTCTTAAATAACCGCGGGTTTTCTCTACCAAGTCTGGTTGGTTGGCGTTGGTCCCTAGTAATTCATTGTGAAATGGGCGTCTCGACGAGACCATGGTGATAAAGTAGAATTACGGGAACCCATCGGTGGTGTATTATTGGATTAATGCCGTGAGATACTCCTTTGATATTCAGTTTCAAGTGGCCATTATGTAATGTGACACTTTGCGCCGGGACCGGGAATATATAAAGCTTATGGTTATTATTCGTTCCTTTTTTTTTGTATCTTTTGTGATGGGAATGAGATACTTTTTTTTTTTTTTGTCAGAAGAAGGTGTAAATTCTATAATTAGTCTTCTCCAAATAGGTGGCAGCAGACGACAGTAGTCGGGTGTAGCTGCTGTAAATATGATTGACGCGTTTTGTGATGATGATGATGATGATCAAAGGAAAATATGCCATTTCAGGGATAGAAGAAAAAAAAAGAAGAAGTGAAATGGGATAAAAATATGTCAATCAGTTCGGTGTGTGTCTTAGTTTGTTCGGGAAATTTAATAGCGCTACCGCGTGCAGTAACTCAATTAATAAAGTCAATATTTTTGAACTGTTAGATGGACATTTTCCACACGTTTAACTTCAAAACGAATAATACAAAACAATCATAGGGAGAGACAACATTGGTATTAAACTTCTAATTTTTGGCCACCGTCAACCTATGATCAAAGGCTTCATACGTCAAACTCAGAATGGTGTCTCTGTGATGCCAGACTACACAAAATAGTGCAAGATTATAAAATGGGAAGATTGTGCATATCCTCCAATTTTTCCAAGGTACATGCTGTTAAAAACAGTATCTTAGCGATTACTACAATATTTGTGTTTTTGAACAGAAGAAAATATTCCCGAAAGTGTTACTCTGCAATCGGTGCAACTTTTCAAAACCATACTCAACACTCTTCACTTTGGATCATTTTTTCTTTCTTCCCTCTTTCGGAAACTGCAATGGCAGACTGAAAATAAAAGTGCAGAATCGATATTTTTGCTATGCAATGATAGACTCTTTAAAAGGTACAACTGTCAAATCGTCTGCATCTGTTAGCTCGTGCGCTTTAAGTGACATTTTAGTGGAACGAGGCTGAATTCCAAGACATGGATGTCTAACACTGACTCAGAAATGAAGAAAGGGTGTAGGTATTGGCTTAAGCAAATCTACACCTAACTCATCTGTAAGTTGAGTGAAATGAGATGATACAAGTACCCTCTAAATTGCATCAACTTAAGATGAATGAGTACCCTCAATGGCACTCTCAAAATCTTATCTGTGAAGCAGTGTGAGCGTTTAGAACCTGTCAACACACTTTATTAATTGAAAAATATCCAAGCGGTCTTTGGACAGGAGCCACCATCCATTATTTTTTCTCAAATTGCTACTCACCACTTTTTTCGAATTGAAGACTGGCTATGGCAGCATTTGTAGAAAATAACATTACAGAACCATGTCCAGTTTTAATATCCGAATGTTAACAGGGAATGTTGGCTTCTTTATTAAGCCATCTGTTGTTAAGAAAGAATTTAGAAAAGGCAATACGCTTTATTTAACACCACTCCTGAAAGAATTGTAAATATCTTACGTATTGAAGTGATCCTACACAAGACCCTGATCATCACAATGTTGTTCTACGGAAGAAGATATAATCCAGCTACATATATAGCGGCATTGATTTAGCCAGATAAATACAAATAAAACGACTCAGATGGCTGGGTCGTGTAGAGCAGATTGACAACCGAAAAATCTTCGAATTCACCCCGGAAAGACAGGGCGGTAGAAAAGATCTCGTCGTATCGTAAAGTACATAAAAGTATGCAATGGTACGTAAACGTACGTCTAATACGAAACTATTAATAATAATACGCTATACTTTCAAGGGTCGTGGAGTACCGTCGGCCCGGACTATGCGACTTTTAGCAGGCAAGCTCAAACAGATAGAGAAGACGAACTACACAATTAATTGTGTATTTTAAGGCTGTCCGTATTGCATAGTGTATCCTAGCAACCCCAACCTCATAAAACTCAACAATAAGATTGACGTTTTTAATCATGAGTAAGTTCATTTTGGATTCACTTTTCTTTTAAGACCGCTACTAGAATATTATATGAGTATTTGTTACCAAAATTAGATCAATTGTGTCACGAACTTATGAAACACGAAATAGAAACCACTATTGCGTTGTTTCTTTATAAATATTCTAGTACAATCATCAATTGGTATGGTTATGTTATGTTATGTTATGATATTTGGATTGATATAAAGACTTTATTGCTATTCGAGTCGAAACGTCTCAAAGTTCCTTGAAAGGAAGCCATTTAGTACAGGGTGGGTTATCTGTTGGTTTCTTTTTGAATCATATGTTATTTTGACACTGACAGCTCTTATGCGCTTAAAAAATTGACAGAAACTCGAAGTGAAGACAGAAACTTCGATTTTTGGTTGAACAACGTTGGGAAATATTGCAAAGTTACTTCCAAAGTGGATTCTGTGTTGCCGAATCAGTGCAAATTTTAAAAAGCCAATTCGGTTGAAATAATTCTCAAACTACACCTGGTGTATGCAAGGTTAGCTGATTGATAACTGATATTCGTCTTGTACGCTGAACGGATAACAGTTATTCGTCTTGTACGCTGAACGGAGAATATTGCAACTTTTTGCAGGTTTTGGAGTTGTGGCATTATTGATTCATTTTTCTTCCAAGACGACAATAGAAGAAACATTACAGTCAATGGACAGCGCTACCAAGGTATGATAACTGACTTGGGCGAGCTATGGTTCCAGCAAGATGGAGCTACACGCCGTCCAACAATCGATTTATTGAACACTAAGTTCCTAAATCCTAAGAACACTAAATCCTTGTAATAAGTCATTTTGGTGTTGTTGCGTGGCCGGCACGGAGCTGCGATTTGACGCCGTTGAATTTTTTTTTTTTTTAAAGATCGATGCTATGCGAGCAATCCAGAGATGATTCAGGCACTCAAAAACAATATTGGTCAAGCTATTGGTGAAATAGGGGCCGAAACCATCGAAATGTTTTGAAAAATTGGGTTGACAGGATAGTATACTGCCAAGGGATGCAAAGCAGTCGTTTCAATGAAATAATATTCCATAATTAATCGGAAGTATTATTCTTTTCAATAATAATACTTGAGAAATATATTATATTGTATTGTTAATATATAATATTGTTCAAAAATATTGGACAGTGTTTTTAAAAAGCCAACCAACAGAAGGCCTTTATGTGATTTCATGCCTTATTATCCGAAGCTGTTGAGATTTGAGGTAAGATAACTCTTCAGCTTGAATTCATATCTTTTCAGATAAATACTCACTCAGTAAAATTCAAGTCAATCAAATACTATTCCTCTGACTTACAATCACTTGCCACACACAACATGATCAGACCTAGATGCGTGTCTGGACACCAAGGAGGCAACGAGTTCGGGGAGAAACTTACTCAGTTAACGCGTCCTTAGGATCGAAACGTTTTTGTCAATTGGGGTGTTACCAAAGTTTATTAAGACTACTGGGAAACATCGATCTTTACAAGTTAAACCTGTCTTTGTCAACAAAATTCCTCTGAAACAGTAGAAAAGCCTCTGTGGACAACCTTGTGAGTGTGGCGAACTATACTCATAAAAACGTATATTTTTCACAAGGAATTATGTATGCTAGCAAAATACAAAAATGCCTCTACCTTCATAAATGGTTTGTTAAGTTTCCTTGATTGTATGTACCCTCAATGCAATATATCTGATTGCGGTATCGTCAAGAAAGTATTTGCTAGTGAGAAGCGATTCGTAAATGTTTTCACATACAACTATCTCGGAGTCCTCATTAAAAATCCATTGAATCAGACAAAATGGAACACTCATTGAAAATCAGAAATAAAAAATGCTGTTTTCAAAAGTGTCTGCAAATTCACTTTAAGGTTTGCGTCTCAAAAGGAGGTGTTTAGTAAATACATACATACTAATAATGTATGGAGAAATTGTAGACTATACTAGTAGCTTCATATTTTATTAAGTACATTTTTTTCATTTTCATACAAATTTATGTAAAAGATACCATTTTAAGCAAGTACAGTACACCATATTGACATCGAATGTACACTTAGAAGCACTAAACCTACCATAAGCAGTAAAAGGCTGAATACTCCAAGCGTATTATTCTAGCCCTGTTGCGAAACATACCGAATCACAGTACGAATTGCAAAGTCTTGCAATAGAGAGTGTTTATTAATAATAAAATAAAAAAAAATCTAACCCCGTGCCAAAACAATTGTTCCAACTTCTGAACCCCAGCCCACACCACAGTGTCTGTCCATGGAAAATCTATAAAATTCTGTCATTCCTCTCCGCCCACCTTTCAACTTGTTGAAAAGAACAACAACCGTGATGAAAAGCCATTCGAATTTCTATGGTCTTGCGCGAAGTCTTCGAAATCATCCTTGTTTAACGCCCGGTGCGGTGCGGCGAGGCGCGGGCGGAAGACGAACTCAAAAATATTTACGAGCTTTATTTATGACCCCACCACCCAGTGTTTACTACTTTCTGTAGAATTGCTACCACACTATTATCATCGGGTTATTGCAACTTCCTCCCTCGTTCGCTATTTGTACGTTCAATATTTTTCATTTTTATTTATTCATGTTCATTTTTATGACACAAAATTATTGTGTATGCAAGTTCTTTACACAAAAAGAAACCATTTCGTGTCCCATGGTGAACTGCGAATAATTTTGTTTCAGTGCCGCGTTGCAGCATCTTGCACAGCATCCCAAAGTCAAAGGGCATACGAAATTATTTATTCTCTTTTACGGCCGCCATTATTTTCTATTTCTTTCTGTTTCCTTTATACACACAACAAATTGCAGCAGCACCAGCGTGCAAATGAACTGGGAACAGCGCAAGTACAGCAGCAGCAGTAAGCAGTGAGATTACAAACCCATAATATCCTTTTGCCACAAAGGAGCATATGGTGGAGCGCATAATACAAATCCCCATCATCATCATCCTGGTGGAGCGCCCAGCAGCAGCTACAACGCCAGTGAAAGATCATTACTCCTCGAGTGCTGACGATCTACGATAATTTACTGCGCACAAACACATTCGCAGGATCTATTCAGAGGCAGCTTCACGGGCCGCCAATTGCTTGTGGAACAAATTCAATAGACGAACAGATTCAACCGACACGACTACGACGACGGACAGCAGGGTCTGCGTAAGAACATTTATATCATAATAAATTACTCTTACCTGTGGGATGAGTTCTTTTTTTTTTCTTTTTTTTTTGGGAGCACTGGTCGGCCAATGTCGCTCCGCTTTAGATCTCACTATCACTGCTCGCCCCCCAACCGATGGGAATCTCATTTTAGAGAGCGACCAGCAGCGGCAGCAATCCCAACGTTATGGTTGCGAAAATGCCCGGATTGGACCGCGATCGTTGTCTTCGTTCACCCAGACTGTCGATAGCGAGGTAATTTATACTCCATAAATATGTGCCTCCCAGACTATGGCTAGGTTTTAGGGGGCGAAGTTTAATAGCTAAACGTGGGTCTCATGTAGGTAGGGTGTGTGCAACAAGTGAACTCGAAAGTGTTTATATAGATTCGGTCCAAGATCAGTGCGGAAACTTTCGGCTCAAGTCACAGATTTTACGACTCGAATGTGTGGAACGTTCAGTGTAGGTAATAAAAAACTGGAAGCATAAACTGTAACAGACTTTATGTGGGTCAAATTGTAAATGTCACTAAAGTTAAACAAAAGTTATGCGCTGCACTAAATGTCAAAAACTAAAGAATTATTGCGAGTCGACCTTGGTTTTGCAATTAAACTTTTTTGTCTGTTAGTCATTTTAAATGGCGGAACTGACGGTTTTAATAGTCTACCGTGAGCCATGGGATGAGTGTGGGTGGGAAAATCTAAACCATCCGATGGACTGTATGAAGGCGTCATTGCTAAATTCCATCGCCCTTTCTAGATCAAGAAGTCATGAAATTAAAACAAAATGTGGTGTGAATGGGTTGGAAATAATAGCAACATTCCACCGTCAAGTATTGTCTGAAAATGTATGACTTTATCGTATCTAACAAGACTTATTTGCATCAACGAAAAACACACTACGCGTTGGGTTTTCTATCATACCACCATGTATCAATCAAAACAGATGTAGTTATTGTTGACAACATTATGATGTCGAATTAGGATCAAGATATGGCGGTCCCAAAGGTGTTATACCGAAGTAGGGTATAATAATCTACCTAAAGGGGACAAATGGTATCTTAGCCCATTGCCCTATGGTACACTGCATAAAAACCGGTCAAATTCTGAGCTAAACAAGTCGCAGTCAAGAATGATCAAAGAAATTCTTAAGTAAGTGCATTTTAAATCACTTGGATGCGGTAAGTTGGAGTGAATTCCACATTTCAAAGAGAGATTAAATGGCTCCCAGTAAATGTTTAGGTTTCTGTGAGTTAATAAAGAAGGGATTGCGTTGTATTCATTATGACACCTAGTTTCATCTTACCCTTCCTTAAGCTACCCTGACGATAAGATGAATGGAGAAAGAACATCGCCAAGACACTAGATTCATCCAATATGAATGAGTTAATCCAGATGCTTACCTGTAGGTACACGAATGTTTCTATTGGTAAATTAAGAATATGCATGTTTTGGCTTCTCAAAAATAAGCCTAATATCGGAAGATTCTATTCTAAGCTTTGCGCAAAGCATAGTACTTGAAAACGTGCTACATGAATTCATGGTTCATAATAAGAATACGATCTTTGGTTTTCGATTCATAAGCTGAACAAGTTAATGAACTTGTCAGAGATTTCGAAATGCCAAATATCTAAGAATATAAACTTGATTTCGTGGAATTTTTTTAATAATCTTTTCGAACAGGAGTGATAGACAAAATTCAAAAGCTTTTTATTCTGAACAGCATTCGAAGTTATGAAACTGAGTATAGAAGCTTCCCGATAACATATCTTTAAAGGCCATCACAGGAAGAGGTAGATTATATGTATTTTATTTCCTGGAAACCCTGCATAGTTAGAAGACTTTACGTTCAAGTGTAGATACCATTTCAAAATTATTTTCAGGATGAACATGTCTACGATACCTACAGAAATCCTTTCACTTCTAGTAAAGTAAAGGACTACTCTAATCTCAATCTCAGCTGAATTTGTAAAATTTTAAACAACACGTTCGAATTCTATTCAAGCAAATGCTTCTCAGTTTAGATATTGAATGAATTGATTTTGTATTAAAGCAATACTCAACCTAAAACAAACAAATCGTTAGGCCTTATTGAGATCCATCTACTCTTTTCCATTTACTACCGATGTTTTCCTCAAATTTTCCTTTCGATGTCTTCTTTTAACTGTATTGAAGGTAACGTTAGAAAGCAATTGAAGAAAAGCCAGGACTTCCAGCTTTTCGATTAAGTCAAATAATATAGATAAATTGCAAAACTTCCTGAAATCAACCAATAGTTTGAATCCATCATTCAATATTGCTATACAGTCAAATTTTAGATTAAAATTGATCTTTCCTGTCCTGATGGTGATCTTTTCGCACTCTTGACCTTGTTAGATTTCTCTACTTACTTAATTAAGCCAAGAACAGGCTTTAGGATTTTCTCCTTCCCGGTTTAATTTAATTTTAAATAGGTTGAAGGATTAATTTGCTACCATTTGAACTGGAGTACCTCACATTTGTATTTTAGGTCCTATACTTTCTACTCTTTATAAATGGTGTCATAACAAATTTACTGATGCATACGTTTGCCTATAGTTACGATGGGCAATTGCAAATAAATACAATAGAATTATTCAAATTAAAACCGAGCTGAGTCGATTGCTTCTTGTCGATTGTTATTCACTCATCATCATCTCCAACAACTGAATTAAATTTTTAGTAATTGTTGATTGTGAGATTCATTCGCAATTGCCCATCGCTAGTCTACAGTCTTTGCAGTTCACAAACTAAGATTAACAGGACATGTAACGTATTCTAGATGGTTTGGAGAGAAATTGATACTAGCACTCGAGGATAGTGTAATCGAATACACAATATCTCGGTATAACCTTGTTCTTTCGAAAATTATATACCTTTGCTTACCAGATTGATGATAGTAAGGGCCCTAATAGATCCTATAATTTTATACGGCTACCAATTATATTAAAACGAGAACAAAGCTCAGACACCATCATTGGAAAAATTTAATTTAACAACATGCAAGTTTCAAACCAAAAATTCATTTTCTTTTCCCTTCTAAATTATTTTAAACAATTGCTGCAGTAAAAACGTTTAAACAAGCTAATAATTCTTTCAAGAAAAAAGGAATAATTCATTTTGTAAGGAGACATTAATCTACCCACTTTCTATTAATTAAAACTAATGATGTGTTAATTGAAATTTAAATACAGTGCATATCCTAACTAGAGTACATAAGCTAGTTAAGGTAGCATTAAGTACTTATTATATTTTATTTTTAATTTTCATAAATATAAGAAACAAAGAATCTTGTACATAAGATTACGTATTAAAAGTACAGCAATTAGTGATACAATATGTCCATAATCTCCGATAGTAGTTTAACAAGCTTAATATACCGGCTAGAGAAACAAGTTTTAAAACGATGGGGTTTACGTTTAAACGGTTTAAATCAAAACATAGTGATGTTTGTTCTTTTTTTTGCAATTAGAAAAAAACGATAAATACTTTGCCGACGAATGATATGAATTACACTCGCGTATCCGTGAGTCTGATTTTTACGCGGAACAGATTAAAGCGCCTAATAGGGCTTGTTATGTATAAATCACATAATTTGTTTAGTTGCAGGCAGAAATAGAAATCATCTACAGAATGTTGACAACGAGTTATAGTAGGCGTGTCAGAATCTCTAAAACCTGATTGCAGTTCATTGATCTCTGAACAATAACAACAGTCTGAAAATATAAACGAGTATGACATGACGGTATAGTACACACCAATTTTGAAAAGATATCATTTACTAATCATCATCAGTAGTTCAAAAAAGCAATCTTCATTTGATGATTAAATTTTATTACAAATATTAGTAATGGCTTCCTTTAGGATTGAAGTAGTTTGAAAAACGGGATAAGAGGAACATGAACCCGTCACACTTACATAGATCAATGTAGATCCATTGTGATGACCTAGAGTTTCTACCTCCCATACTATAGAACCATCGAACGAATGGACAATAATGCTCCAGCAAAGAGGATCTGCGAATCACAACCCCCAGGTTCGAGACGACAAGGAAGACCGAACCTCCGTTTTAAGGATTAAGCTATCGCGGATGCCAGAGTGCTTGGTCTGGACAACTGGAAGCAGCGTGCCCGGGATCGAAGAGAGTGGAAGTCTGCCGTGTCTCAGGCAGATACTCTTCACAGGTCGGGAGCCCGTTAAGTAAGTAAGTATACTATAGAATCTATGAAAAACTTATGAATCATCAAATCATTCCGAGGCGTTTACAAATTTATGCAAATCTTTTAAAGACTTGTCAGTACTTTTTTCTGTAAATACAAAGGACCTTGTCTTGTATATTACTGAAAATGATAAGTGTCAGAATGCAGGGTTACAGATGAGTAAGTTATTTACAAAATGTTACCAAATTCGCCCTAACACCAAAAATGGTATTTTAAGTTTGCAAATGCAAAACAACAATTTTTCCTTTTTGGAATTTTCTGAAATATTTACGCAGCCTAGCTAACAAATATATACTATAGTTGCAGCTTTTTGAAACCTGACGCAAGTCTAGATCTTATGCCATATTGGAATATACAACAATTTATGTAGATATGCATGTCGTCTTCAACTTTGTCAAATAAACCTACGTAGTAAACGTAAAACCTGACTGTTTTCATGACAATTAATACTCTCAGATGTTTGTCAGATGATCGCGAGATGTGGGATCGTGAAAGAAAATTTAGGTGTTATCACAATTAGTTAGGTATATCACAATTAGGCACTAACCTGACATTACAAATATTTAGATAAAAATGAAACAAAAATATCAAGCCATTACTTTGAGATCAAATAATTTATAGAAACTTTCTACTATTCTTCGAACACCAAATTGGCGAAACCATAACTGATAAACTACCTAAGTAGGCACATTCATATGTACATGTACAGTAGCAAAAGATTTAGTGATTAGATTGTGAATTACTAAGTGACAGATTAGGGCGAAAAAGTTCCATGCTGTTTTCTTACCTACATTCATACTTATGTATCGATGTTCATTTATGCGGCTGAACGATGTTTATATATGCAGATGTGAACATATATACTTATACAAGTGCGCAAGAGGACTCTTTTTTATGGCTATCGGAACTTTTAGTTTTGTCCAAATTTTGTGCTGACATTTAAAAATGTCAATTGATGTCACGCAGTCACCCAAGAAAAGACCGAAAGAAATTAAAAAACTGAGAAGTTCGTGAACCAAACAGAAGAAAAACGAAAGACAACCAAGCTCTGACAACTAATATGTCAAAATGAGTTTGTGGACGTTTTCAGACGGGAATATCAATCTGAACAGTAAGATGTAAAAAAATCCAGTTCAGTGTAAACACCGTCTAAGAAAATGGGATATTAACAAGGAAAGTAATTTCAGTACTCACCCAGGCTTCTGCTGTTACCAAAAGGCAACACGTTGTTGGTAAAACGCTAATATATTTGCTTCAATGTGCGAGCCCCATCAATTAGTCACCATGCTCATTTGACTAAGTTCTACTCATTATTTATTAGCCACATCATTACCTTAGCCATAGTATGCCTTTTCCGGATGAGATATATGTACATACATACACTCAAGTTGAGTTATCATCAACCACTTCTAAATTCGATAATGGACTATCAGAACTGACAACGATTTAGTATCTATAAGATCATCTTGATTTCCGTAAGTATATAAGCACTTATGTACCTATACGAAAAATGACAATCATTGAAATTGTGATAAGATTTTGTAACTATTTTTAGACAAATTGGACGTGCATCTATGTAGGTACATGTGAAATTCGGCTTCCTAGTGTAGAATCAGGTTTTTTTTTTCTTAAACGCGTCTAACTACAAAAATTAAGCCTTTTATAGCAAATTTTTGAATTATAACTAATTTTGTTTACTGCGTGAGAATATTGAATATTTATTAATTTTAAATGATTAGTAGAATTCAAAAATCGCATAGTATGGTAAAATATGTACATATTAGCTTTAAATTTTTCTAAACTTTTTAAGATGACTGACTGAACTTACAATTAAGGTTGATCAGTGGATCTTTGGATGAGGGTCTTATAAACAAAAAACAAATACAGTAGACGGCTTGATATAGTGAACTAATAAAAACCGGGCCTGTTCACTGTAACGAGATTGTTCATTGTAGCGAGGGTGGATTCCTTATAGCAAAACTCATCAAAATGTTAATGTTTTTCCATACAATATATCGAAGATAGAATATTATTACATTTTTTTCTGTGCGATTGCTAAAAAACGAGCCAATATTTATTAAAAAGAATAGTTTATGAGAAAGAAAAAAAATTCATCCATAAAAATACTTATCAAAAATTATACTTTCAAAAAAACAAAAAAAAAAAAACATTTTGCATGTTCACTATATCTAGTGTTCACTGTATATAAAAAATGGACGATTGAACTGGAGTAACACTGAAGAGTAGCAGTGTAAAACATAAATAAGATGTAATAACCCCGAGAAAGAGATCTCCAGCCACCTAATTGATTAATCTATGGACTAGTCAGGCAAGAAGGTGTCGAATTTATATATCAATTAATCAAATCGCCAACGATGGCCCCACAATGTGTGGTGGATGTCGTTAAATATGAAGAAGGTTCTGTTATGATTTGAGGAACATTTTCTTTGGAATGGAATTTGATGAAAGCTTTGCGAATTTTAAGTAAAGGGGCCAAATAGCAACAAGACAATGATCCTAAACACTATTTAAAATTGTGCAGAGCGTACATCTTTGATGAAAAGTAAATTTGAGCAGTCCAAAATATGGCATCTTAACCCTGCCACCTAACCTCTACCCTAAGTCTATGCCGTAGTTTATGTGTAAGTATGCAGAGATTAACTTTTTTGCTGCCGACAACTTTTTATAAATTAGAACTAGGCACCATTCTCTTTACTTAGTATATGCTAGAAGAGGGTTTGTATTGAAAAATGTTCACATGATAACTTGGTCTAGAGTAGTTCTAGAAATAGTTGCATTTTGTAGCAATGACTTCTAATACTCTCAAGTGTTTGCCAAAAATTAGCTGGATGCAGAATCATAAAAAATGTTTTCTTATGGAACTTCAATCTTCTGTTTAGAGCTTTGGAGCAGTGGGTACATAATTTTACTAGTCGGTGTCAACAGTGTGAAGTTCTCTTGGTACAGATTTCGCCATTTTGACAGCTAAATTAACAAAATAGGAACTGTCCACAAGTTACGCTATATAACCTGCTCTATTGGATTTATTCCCCAAAGAGAACCATTCCATTCATTTGGCACCCGAATAAATCTAGATGAGTGTCCTTTCCCAATAGATATTTTGTATTTGCCAAGTAAATTTGGTTGAAAGACTGCTAACCCGAAGCTCAGAATAGATATTGTTTTCCTTCATATAATATAGGCCTAATTTACGAAGAACACCCAAAAGACAGGTGAATAGAGCATTGTCAATACTTATACAATACAAACTTATGGCAACACTCAGAAAATTCAAAACACTTATGTACATATGTAAATACTTCGCAGTGGATCTGAACATGGCTTGTTAAAACAAATTTCATGATGCGTACCGCCTTTTTCTTGTTCATTCTCATTTCAACGCAGTTAACATCCTTCGAAAGTAAATAGTCATTCAAGCACGTACCCCATGCTTGTTCGTAAATACAAATCTTGCGACATTGGAGTATCAAAAAACAGCTAGTAAGTACTAGAACGCTTAGAATTAATTCAGGGTGATTTTATTAGCGATGAATACTTTGCTGTGATATCAAAAAGTTCAACTAACTTGGCCAATTGTTTTGACATTGGAGACTGACATATCTACGTTTAGATGTCACCTGTACACATGATCACTGCAGTTATCTGACGAAGCAAAACACATAATTCTTCATTCCTAAAAAAACATCTTTCTCGAACTGAAAGTGAGATATTTTCGAAAAGGTTCTTTATCTTTTAAAAAATAAACCATTCTGACACATGTCACAATCGTGACCAACTAGTTCAAAATTAGAGAGAAATAATATTTCGGTTATCCTTACACCATATACACATGTTTGCTGCCGATGTATGTAGGTGAAAGAGCTTCAGGATGCACCATTCGAGACTCAGTGAAAAGAAGATTCACTAATACGATCAAGTCAAAAGGCTATTGGGTGCTGTTTACAACATAGAAGACTATCTGCATTCGCTGTGTGGCTAAAAGCTAGCTCATTTGTTGTTTTCAATCAATTATTATTATAATTATCAATAATTGATAATTATTATCAGCAACAAAATCGTCATCATTGGTCGTCACCAGTAAGGGCGTATGCAAGTTTACTATCTCAACCAAGAGTGTGTAACCGACAGGTGTCATTAGCAAAATTTGACAAACGAAGTCTTGATCTCGGAATAGTAAAACATGGTTGTTTTGCTGCAATTTTTCATCGATCGAGTGCCTTCCTGCACAATAACTTTAAAGAACGCCTTAAATCGACTTTCTAACAATATTTCGAGAAACGTTTCAAAAATGTCGCGTTCACTCTTAAGGTCAGTGTATAATTGACTCTTGTAGAATATTTAGTAGAAGAAATATCAATTTAGAGAACTGTCAGACTTATCGCACCCTATTAGAAACTGTAGCCACCGTAGAGTTCTTAAAATTCATAGTGGATTGCAACAAATTTGTGTGCAACGGAATCACTTCCTGTAAAGACTTTCTTGAAACTAAAACCCTGTTCAATTTACTTAGTCCATCATAGTAATCGTATGACAGCTGTAATCAAAACTTTGACAGTTCATAAAACATACATATGTAGGTACATACAAAGAATCTTCGCAAAAGTGATTAAAACGATATCCAATGACTGACCTTCTGTCCCTTAACAACTTAACTGATATGATTTATTTTAAATCTGATAAGAGTTACTCATTCCAATTGCCGACTTTTATTTTGATGTCAACGCTTTGACAGATAGCAATCAAAATCACATACATACATATGTATGTATGTATATGTACATTGAATTTCCTCAGCAACCACTTGAAAACGGATTCATAATATCGCGTTATCGTAATCACGATAGCAACCATGACATTCTTCGGTCGTCCATACATTGATTCTTGGAAACGTGGCCTTACGTTGACAGCTTGTTGTCTACTTTTAATTTTATGAGAATCCGTGAAGCATAGAATAATTGCAAATAAATCATAAGCAAATGCATCAATCTGTCAGCTGTCAGGCAGTGTTTAGCATGCATTTTGCGTTACGTGAACACGCAAAAGCGCAAGATGTAATCGTTTCTAGTCAGGTAATGCATTAGATAAATATTTTTCCTTGAGACGCAAACATGTTCTGCGGAATGGTCATGGTTGATATTTGTTTACTAAATACAACTAATTTCCAGCATTCGTTGGTTAATGGAGAGTAACCTGCAATCAATTAGTTGTCAATTTCCTATGATTGGTATGTCAAAGTAGAGTTTGACATTTACATATGGTATATGTATGTATATGTATCTGTAGAAGCATTAGATTGTGGAATGCTATACCGACGGCATTCGAAATTACTGATTTTCCGTCGCACTAGGCATATTTGACAGCAGAACGTAAGAATTTGACGCAGCTATAGATAGTTATAGAAGAAAACTGCTGAGGTATAAAATTCGACTATTTCACTGAAGATACCTTAAAAATATGCTGTCACTGTCAAAAATATGTATCTGACAGCATTACATAGCTGATTCAACACTTTTAATGCCACATAAACAAGAAGCACTTTAACCAGAGCAAATAACACTTTAAGGGGCGACCAAGTTGCCCACTCCCACGTCAAACATTTTGATTGTAATCCACATATGCGCGCCATAACGCCACCCCATCGCATTTTGACACTGTTGTTGTTGCTCGGTCGGTGTCATTTAGTAGACAGATACACATAGATACACGATGATATTTACCTATATTGTGTTGGTTATGTTGGAGTACTGATCCGAAAGCCATTAGATCCTTAACCGGTGGAGCTCGTGCACCGAGGGCGGAAAAACCGTCCCCCAAATAGGACGCCAGTGCGACAGCCCCAAGGGGCGCTTTAGATACTTCGGTGAGAATTTTGAAAAATGCGTGTAAACACTCTTGTTTTCCTGTTTGTTTCACTCAGGATTAACTAGGATTTTGTGTGTTGGATTTTTTATTTTGTATCGATGCACGAATCCGTCGTGCTTTGCACTGAACAAAACTGTATCCTTTGACTTTACACACGGAACGAACTTGCACTATTTGATCCGATCTGCGACGAACTGTTTTGATTGACGTAACAAACCGAGATACGCGATATGGAGAATATTTTTTCTTTGATATCCACACGAACGAACCAACGATCGAACGAAACACCAAAAACAGAGCGACGACGACGATACAACGACGACGTAGACTACGCCACACCACAAACGACAGGCAATGACTGGTCGCCAGGTGGTGGTATCGCAGAGCTGTCATCGTCGTTGCTGGTTCGCCAGCGCCCTCTATACTTATGGTGGGGTGTGTTCAACTATCCCTTCCCCTGTATTTACAATTGCCGCACTCTTCTAACACGACCAGAGGTGAGATGGTAGATCGACATCAGCAATGGAGTCGGTGCATGACATTTGAATGTAATTCGTTGTGCGCAGTGGCTGGTCTCCGTGACCCTGGGCGTTGCTTAGCAACTGTCAACTGGTTTTGACTGAATTCAGATTGAGCCAATCGGGAGTGTTTCGCCCGCCCTCTTGGCATTGGATATACACATAGCTTGTGGTAAAAAAAAAAAAAAAAAAAACGCATATGAACAGGAATGAGATGAATAATGCCTGTGTATGCGGTTAAGGGTCTGTTCGTCGGTGGCAGGCAGGATAGTCTTCTTATTTTTTTTTTATTTTTTGGTTTGTGCTGGTTGAGTATTTCCATTGATGTCGCTGGGATTTGATGTCATGAAGGAGAAAAGAAAAAAAAATCTTTTATCTGTTTCTTCGGAGATTCTTCCTCTGTATTTCTCGTTGGGCTTCTGTTTTATTTATTTGTTTTCTGTTTTACGGAGAAGGCAACACTTGAACTGGTAGTAGGTTTATTGTTGATGTTGATATCTGGAACTGGTACTCTTCTGGTGGTTGTGATGGTGTGGTGGTGGTTGGCTGGCTGTTGCTGCTGCTGTTGGACACCTTTGGTTCAGTGGTGGGGTTACAATAAAGAAGAGGTAGGTTCGGTTGTTGCGGATGAATGAAAGCAAGTGCGGTTGGCCTTTCTGTTGGAAAAAAGTGGCTTTTTTTATTTTTACTTCACGGTGACATTTTTTACACGTGTTTTGATCTTTTTCAGAAGTATGTATATTGTATTTTGTTTGTTTGATGAGTGCTATCAAATCGGGATGTATCTATCACATTTTTTTTTTCAACAGCTATCCTATCATTTGAACTGAAAAAAAGTTACGGACATACCCACCTATCTACCTTCTCCAAGTTTGAAGGTTACGTGCACATTGTGTTGTGTACAAACCCCGTCATAGAGTGCGATGAGCGTTGGTGGCGATAAGAGTTATGTCAAACGTACACTAGACAGAGTGATAAGCGATGCATTTAAAAATAAAATCAAGAGTTTATATTCGTTGGAAGCAAAAGTATCTATCAACTTAGCTACCTACATACATACATACATATGTACAAACGTACATACACACACGTCCTCAGAAGAGTGATAAGAAACATTGTTATGGATTTTTTTTTTTTTTTGTAAGTGAATCTAGATTATTTCTGCTTTCAAGTAGCACATTGATAAGAGGTTGATTCAGTTTTCAAGTAAGAAAACAAAAAGTATTGCAATTTGTAGGTATGGGGTGTGCTTTTTCTGTTATATTTATCTTGGGGAAGATTACGCTAATCGGTTTATAGATAGATTTTGTAAAGATCTTAGCTTATCAATATCGAGTTCGTCGTCGTTAATAAATTAAATAAATAAAAAAACAAGAACAGATAAATTTTCGGCAGGCACCTACCTATCTACTCTTGGAATAGATTTTCAATTACTTTCAAATATATCTACATACATACATATGTACATATATAGGCATTTCATTGATTCCGAGGTGTCGCAGATTTCTCCGGTGTAATACGACCTATAAACTTTGTTGAAGCAAAGAACTAGACCCTGGACCTAGAAGGTATCATCAAAGGTACAAAGAAAGCATAGCCATTGACGTTGATTGGCGTCACATCTTATGTCAACGGGTCGTGAACGTAAGTACGTTTCATCGATATATCATTTATATGATGTAATACCAACACGTTCGCTCGTATAACGTTCGTTTGTATGATGTAGGTAGGTATCTACATAATTCGAGGATATAATTAGATCCAAGACCATAGCGTTATTCAAGATAATTAAATAAGTGTAGATACCTAAGTCGTAGATGAGCTACTTAGTTAAAGTTGCTCCCATTCCGACCTTACCGCGAAGAAATTAGATACATTTCAAATGAAGGTACTAAGCAATTTGACACTTCGTTAACATTTTGTTTATTAAAAGAAGAAGAAAAAGAAGGACACTCGAAATCAAGAAAAATACTCCTACACCATCACTAGCCAATCATAGATACATATGTACATATGTATGTATATCGATACCCATCAAGTTCTTGTCCATTTTAAGGCCGTTCGTGGCTTTGTTTACAGAGAAGAGTTTTATAGAAGAAGAGCCTAACTTCGGTATCCAAACATTGTTTACCAAACTCCTTTGATTCTACAGGATCCCGATGAAGTATGTAGGTATGTACATATATGGACTGTTCCAACAAGATCGGTATTGCAACCTTGCCTGGAACTTCGATGTAAAAAAAGTATTAAGACAATGGGACGACCTGTAATGCGAATTCCTTAACACAGTTCTTAGAAAAATAAAAGGCTGACATGTCAAAGTGAAATGAACAGCCAAAAGTCTGTGAAAAGGTTTTTGTTTGCCTAGTCTTCACTATCACTGAGATGAATAAAGAAGGGTGGCGAAAGGGAGGATTTGTCAAGATATTAGAATTTTTGAGAGTCAAATTCTTCGAGTGGTAACGTGTTTTTCAATTGGGACACCCACTTTGTCCAATAGGGTTTATCTGCTATGCGTGAAGTTAGAGGCGGTGTGTTTGACGTTTCAATTTGTGTATACTTGTTTTAATAACGTTTGCGAATGATTTAAATTTATCAAAGTTCACGTTCGGTTACGAAAACTTTATGCTATGTCCCCACCAAAACTAAATCCGGGATTTAGCGAAAGGCTGTCCCGACCGGGATTAAGGATTTATAGGTTTTGACGTTTGCTGTGAAGAAGATAGTCACGGCTGGTAATTTTTTTATAATTTTTTGAAAGTGGATACAAATTGTATTGATGTCTATAAATATTGATGCTCAATGCAATTTGGATTTTTTTTTTGACGTTTTCAATATTGTTTTTTCTCTGTCAGCAAACGAAAATGACATGTGCTGACATAAAATAGGATTGTTCGATTTGTATCGCATGAGGATTTTAGTGGGATTTATTATAAATCTCGGAATTAGATGGGATTTATAGACGTCAAATCGTATGGTAAATCCTCGAGATCTAGTGAAGATTTAGGTGGATTTAGGGAAATCATAGCTATGTATGTAAATCCCGGTTTTAGTTTTAGTGGCGACATAGCATTATGTGCGATTTGTATCGCAAAATCATTCTCATCGCTCAACGGATTCGTTAATAAGCAAAATTGTTACATTTTAGGAAAGTCAGCAACTCGAAGTCATTCACGAAAAGCCATTACAAAAATTGACTCTTTGGTGCGGGAGAGACCCATATATTTTTTTCAATGGTGTTGGCAACACAGTCATAATCAATGGATTTTGGTATCTCAAGAAATGGAACAGTCAATTGGCCCCCGCATGTGATTTGACGCCTCTGGACTTTTTCTTTGGGGCTATGTCAAATCCATGGTCTATGCAAACAAGCTAGAAACTTAAGATGATCTTAGGACCAACATCGAATGCTAAATTGGGAGCATATTGCTGGAAACTTGGGTTTTATGCATTCACTCGTCCAGACGCTTTCGTGGAGGATATTTGACTGAAGCTGTGTTTTATAATTAATGTTATCGATGGAACTTCAAGCAGAAAATTTGGTTGATTTCTCAAACACAAGCTGTTTTATTTAAAAACAACCAAATTGGACACCCTAAGTGATTGTATGCCGGGAGTTCCTACATATATTATACCTATTATGTAATGAAAATATTGGTTAAAATGTTTCAAAAAAGTTTGCCCTACTTTTGCTTAAGCCAGACATACTTTTAAGTCTCCCGAATTTATTAGCTTAAGTAGGTATAACAAGAATTGTATTAATTTTTTTTTTGTCTCAATAAAGTTACAAGTTACAATAGGACACCCTAAATGAAAACCCTTTATTTTGTCGCTTTTACATAAACTGTGATGGAGCAGAAGTGTTTAAACTTTGAGTGAGAATTCATTTCGAAGGTATGGCGCAATAGACGATTATCTAAGGCACTAGGAAAAGGGACACAAAAGGGACTAAAAATCAATTTACTTACTTACTTAGGTGACGCTACAGTTTCGGGGTGAACCTGGGCCTCAACTAACAAGCCTCTTCAGTTAGCCCGGTACTTAGCGAACTGCCTCCAGTTGCGTACTCCAAGTCGGTTGATGTCCCCTAACATTACACTAGTTAAAAATCAACACATTAAGCAAAAAATTAAGAAATCTTTCTTATTAGTTCCGTCATCAACCATTAGGTAATAAATCTTATAAACATATGAGTTTCAAACCACACCAAAACAAATTTTCCAATTTGATTTGAAGAATATACGGGACCTACATCTTGTCTAGTTTTCCCTTAATAAGTGAATCCGGGGTTACCAAAGAGTGACTATTTTATGACAAGGAAAATTGGCGACATGCCAAGTCTACGAAGCAGTACAAAAATGAATAAGAACACTGAGTTTTCGAAAAAATCAATCGTGTGCCAAACATCTCGTGGCCACGCAGTATGCACATTCACAATAGCATAGAGTAATCCCACCAGAAAGTGAAGGGGACAAACAAAAATATATAAAAATCCATTAAAGCTTCGGAAGGTGACACCAAATAGTCGGAACCTTTTAAATCTAGAGAAGGTGGCTAGGTTAGGAGCATCCCTATTTTCCATATATTCCAGCATGGATCCGCTAACTGCTTCAAAGCAAAAGATTCAAAGCCAATTTGATACGTACGTCTCCTCAACACTGCAGACAAAATCTTACCTGCTGAAGTATGAGAACATCTTAAACCGATCCTTAACAACCCAAGAATATCAAATCAGTTCCTACAAACTATTTACATATTTCAAGTGTACAGAGTGAAGTCTAGTTACCGTATGCCAGCCAAGCTTGTTTGTCTATGCAATAAAAGAAAAGGACACTTAGGTAAGTTCGTCAAGTAAGGTTTATCCTCGTGAACCTCGTCGCTACAGCCTCTACAAACCTATGTATGTACATATATTGTCGTCTTTGAGTTTAGGTTTCGCTGTGTGGTTCTTTAGAAGATTATGACTGGTTTCTGGCTTTGTTATATCGTAGCCATAGCTTTCTTGAAATATTAAAGGTGGTAAGCAAGTTTGACCTATTGTTGGCCATTATTAGGATTTCACGTTCAACTTGCTCCCTGAAGTTACAGAGTGGAGGATGAATCCATTGAACTATCGTGGACTTAATTTCAGTAACAAAAACTGCTGTAATGCCCGCCAGACTGGCAATAAATATGGTGATATCATCTTGTTGTATTACCATAATTGATAGCATGTGTTCATAAGCTCAATGAGTGATCATCTCGAAATGAGATGACGCTGTTCCGGGTAAAAGGGCTCGTAGGAACTGAGGGCAAAATAAAAGGCGGACTCTCTAGCAAAGCAAGGGTCAACCTCGGAGTTCTGTAGTCCGGAACCACTTTCTGCAATTAGCAGAGGAATGGTAGAACACCTAATTAGAAACTGGGCCGTGGCGGAACACAAGAGAAGGTGGTCAACCATGGAAGTTTGCAGGCAGGCGAAAATGGCTATTAAAATACCGATTGGCACCACTCATAGAGAAGTTCTAACCATAGGACGACGAACTCTGAAATGGGTGGCAGCGTTATCTACAGGTCATAGAAATTTCGGGTATCACCTAAAGAAGATAGGTCTTCTGGAGGACACCTGTGAACTATGACTGAAGGAAATCGGGACGGCAGCACATATAATGTTATAATGTCCGGCACTGCTAGCAGAAGAATGGAAGTTCTGGGAGCCACTGGGTAAAATCCCAGTGGATGAACCAGATTTCTGTTAAACAGATGCTAGCGTTGACACGAGGAATCAAAGCCAGAGAGGAACTGCGGAGAAATCCAGTGAGACTCTCGGGCTAAGATGGATCGTGGAAGAGAGACGAAAAGGGACCCAACACTGCGGTTTGGTTCGTAATCTTTCTAATAATATACTATGTATCTGCAGTTGCGTTTGGAAGACACTTGGAACACAACAAGAAGTCTGAGAGCTGTGTATGTTTAGTTATATATATTATCCCGTCCGTGTAAATACATATGAACTTGTCTTTTGTTGGTTCCTTGGTTTCCCATTCTCCTCATTCTTCTCTCTACATTTTTCTCTAAGTGCAGGAGAATGGATTTTCAGAGTCGAGGTATAGCTGTTATCGCCTTCACATACGAGTTTCTTAAGAATTTTTGTTAGCCCTTCGAGGTTTGAGTTCTGGTCATTTAATTGGCTAATCTTCAAGACACTCTTGACAGCAGACTCTTGCATGTACATTTGTAAGAGTAGCATATTGAGAAAGGACACTTAACATCGTCAGCTTCAAAAGCTCTTTTGACGATTGCTATTTTAGTAATTTTTCGCAAAAGTCTGACAAAGATCCGAGTTTTTTCATGACAATTTCGTCATCGAAGGTCGGGCCTGAAAGTAACATACAAATTTTGACCTGTTGAACAGTAGACAATTTTTAGATCTTTATCAGCGTTTTATACCCAGCACAACACTCTTTTTAGTTGCTTATTTTTATTCGAATGATTTTACACTGGCAAAATACAGAAGCAGATTTTCACACAAATATAGTCCACATATTCAATAAAAAAAGATCTAAGGATCCACATAACACAACATGTGTGTAAGGCATTGGAAACTGATATGCCTACCCTTATGGTTAAACTCCAACTTTCAGCGAGTTTAGTCTGGCTGTACATAATGGGTTTAAGATTCGAAAAGAAGTTGGTTCTTCTTCGATCTGTGAAATTGTTTAGAAATAATGGATATAAGGATTTATAAAATTTTTTAACTTAGTAGGTACCTACGACTGCGACTGAGGTAATCAAGTAATCCTTAAGAAAACAGTGGCTTATGTAAGGGATCTGTGTGGGAATTGAGCGATGGGGTTTCAAGCCATTAACCCTTGCGCATATACATACGTATGTATGTGTCTATTACCTTAAAAACCTACCTTTCCTTTCTACTTATTCTCGTGTGTCTCTTGCCCTAAACATATATTCCAACTTTGTACACTAAAATTAAATTTAAAAACATCTTAAAAACAGCACCTATTCAATCACCTACACATGATGACATTGAACTTAAAGCACATAAAACCGCGAGCATAAAATTTTATTACCTAATCGATTTTTCATGAAAAGCCCTAAAATTCCCTAAAATGTTCTCACTTTGCAGGAGGTTCATATCATATCCACATCGTCGTCGTCGGTTGTGTCGAATTCAAAGTTTTGCAATGTGGTTTGTGTGCTAAATAGCCCACTCTATCAACACTTGACCATACATCAGCAATTTATCCAGACTTTCATGTGCGACTAACCACTATGTACCACGTCCACCCCCCGCCGAATACAATCAAAATCATTGTGTATTTCCTCATGCATCCTTCCGTCGCACATACATACACACGCGTGGGTTGCCATTGCCAACGAACCTGCTGTCAATAGATACAAAACCATCAAAGGACGCGCACAAGAAACCACCTCAGTATCGGAATCAACCAACTGCGGAACACAAAGCATAAAAATAGAATCCAGTCGAGAGCAGAAAAAAAAAAAAAACGAACCTCACCCAATAATTTTTCATCCCTCAACTACTAACAACGGGAAAGGAGGACACGATGCAGTGGCGGGCGTTAGAAAAGGAAAACTTTTTCCTGTCACAGGAACTGGAATCATTTGTTCTTTTTGCTCGCCTTCAGTTTTTTTGTTTTTTTTTTTTTTTGTTGACTATCAGTGGATTTTCATATCCAACTGTTTGCTGCTGTTGGTGTATCCATCTGTGTATGTATATTTACTGCGAATATTTGTATTCGATTCGATAAAATCAACCCCGGTGCTCGATGGAGCAAAGAACAGGCACCGCAACCACTGACACGAGAACTCTGTTTCCATTGTTGACACACCTACAACACAACCCACGGTTGCTGTTGCCGTACCCGGCGATCTACACTATGGATGGAGCAGATGGCAAACGTATCTATGAGATGCAATTCTATGAAATCCGATGCCGATGACGACGACGACACGAACAACGAGCGACGGCGGCAGTGGTGGCGACTACCATACACATGGGTAGCCTGTGTGTAGGAAGCTGTGGAATTGTGGGAAGTGGGCTGGATCTTGATTTTAGGTCCGATTTTGTTTTCTGTTTCTTTTTTTGGTTTTTCTTCTTTTTTTTTTTTTTTGTGAGAGCCTTAATGTGGGTGTTTTGTTTGCTTAAAATGTGCAATAAAATTGTATAATTTTACTTGGGTTAATTATAGGTAAGAGAACAGCGGCTTATAATTTGCAACGGTAGTAATTAAGCATTTGTTTTGGACTGACATTGTTATGGCTTATGAGTCAGAGTTGGGAATATGTGCTGCTGTTCGGTTATTTTGATATCTTGTTGCATACGATAGGTAATTGACAGACAGTGGTACCTAAATATTTAAGGGACATCAAGACCTAAGTAGCCACAAAATGGCAATGTGTTTAAAAACATTTTATAGTAAAAACGCGCATAACTTCTAACTTAACGATCTGTAAAACTAAACCGCTTTCTTAAGCACTCAGACAGTAGATAGTTAATTGTTATAGGTACATCAAAATTTGTATTAGAAACAGAAGCTAAACGTAGGCATAAACTAAAGTAAGCAAGAATTATTATTGCATTGGTCATAGCGCTTGAAGCACGCACACATAAACACGACATTAAAGTTATTATGAACGCGGAAAAACATGAGTCCTGAAAACTTTGAGAAGACATTTCATGAGAGATCTTATTTCATTATCTTATGCCAGTGTCACCTGAGATAGAGAACCAAAGACAAAGCAAAGCGTCAAGAAGTTACTTCTTCAGATCAGATCGAAGTTTGTTCATATGTTTGTCCCAAAGGAAGTGACTGTTGATGGTTACACCCTGCTGTCAACGATTGCAACAATTTCAACGATTTCAACTATTTCTTGTGTAAGTCTACCTGTACAGATGTTAGAGCTGTATCATTTGTTGAGATACTTTGTCATGTGGTCCACGAATGAGCATCATTTTCATGGATGCGTTTGGATGGTTCTGACTAATCCGTTATCGTGGCATCAATTCGCTGTTTTATTGAGCTTTGCTTTAATAATGCTCATCGCTGTATCGAACCTGTTGAACTACTACCACCGTATCGTCAGCATACTCGAATGGAGTATTGTTCGCAAACACCTAAAGTAGTTCGGTTGTGAAAATAATAAACAGAAATGGACCGAGCTTCGACTCTTGTCAGGAATTCATATTTGACTGCTTTAATATCGCTGATTCTCTTCACACGAAAGGCTGTGTTGCTCAAGTATTCCCTTAATTAGTCAAAAAAACTTCCTAAAACTCTATGTGCCAAGCGCTGTTAAATTTTTGTGTGATTGAGCATGTCTCTGGATTAGTGTTTCTTTACCGATAAACGACCATTTGTTTCTCAAGAGACGATGGACCAGTTCAACGTTTATCTAAGGTTGACGCGCTCTCTAGGAAGGTCGGTACCATCATCTACGTCGGTAGATGTTAATACATATGCATGTATTTAAACAGTACGCTATAGCCAAGAACAACCACAGACGGAAAAATTAATCGCTGTGTCATATCTTCAGGCAGATCTGGCTTAAGCAATCATAAGTAATGGACTCCTCTCTGAACAGTGTCTAATGTGCCAACATGGCAATCTGTTTCTTAAATGAACTTTGCGGGAACTGTAGATATGAAGAGCAGAAGAAAACTCCATCCCCTATGCACCTGTCCAAAGTAGACTGCTCCATTTAGGGGATGTTCTCATCGATAATCTCAGCGAACTGACGTCCTTAGACGTCATTACCATCTTTCGTTTCATAAAAGCTCCGGTTGATTTAATTGGTACCTAAGTAGCCATAAATGAAAATAGATTTTTGGTATCGTATTCGTCCGACCTAAATGTTTTTGTATCCTCCTGCATAGAGATTCCCTAACCCAAACCTAAATCTAAACATTAAGTGCAATATGGCTAACGCTTCAGAAGTAAGTACTACTTCCAACCCTCCACATATTTCTTACAGTAAAATTCGTCACCGGTTAGAAAACAAGAGCATACTTGCTTCACGAGTAGTGAAATCTCATGTTGTCGGACACCACGAAGACACCAGTATCTGACCTTTCGTGTAATCGGTAAAAATTCAACAACAACTTTTTACAAGCTCAGACTCTGGCCAAACCTAGTCCTGAATACAAGGCAAGCTGACTTTAATTGTTGCATAGCAGTCAAAGCTCCTGCGTCATTGCGTCAGAGGGTCATCACACCTGGTGCGGAGGATACTAAAAACCGCCCATTCAGAGTATAGCTCATGGCATATACATATGTATATCCAAACGTTTTTCGAAGACTAGTGCTTAGGGCAGTTGCATACAAGAGCACACTTTCTAATCCCGAAAACTGGAGGCACTTTGGATGTCGTCGACTAGAGATGCTTTGACTAAAGAAGATTTTTAACCAGAACCACTTTCTAGTGACTTCAGTGGAGATGTATAGCCTATGGCACAGTCGTACCAAACTGCACAGGATAGGCCGATGAAAAATGTTGATGTAAATGCCCATAGCATAGAATGTCTTATGTTTTTTTGAACCGCACTCATCAAATATAAAAAATACGAGTATTACTATTGGAAATTTACTTTCCTCGACTGGATGCTTCCGCTCGGAGTTGTCAAGAAAACTGATCTGATAATACTACGTGAATTTGAAAACATGCGGTGTACATTATAATTTCGAAGCTCTTCCATACATGCTCCGAATTCCGGCTAGAGGAGATGTCGTGCTAAACTTTCAACCTATTACTGGAGCCGATAGTGTGCAGAACCGATATCAATGCAGAAGGTACTATATTTCATAAGACCGCCCAGTTACTGACACACGCAGATGATATCGACATCATTGCTGCACATTTTGTGCGTGTCCTTGTAGGGATTTCCACGGTATTTGAAGAAAGGCTTGAATAGAGCTCCAGGAAGAACGTAAAACGTGTTAGTTTTAATTTTCAACAAAACAATGGTTAATTGCAGTTCACTAGACTTAAATCCAATAGAAGAGGATGGGTAAATACCATTATTTTCCAAAGCCAAGTGTAAGACTCTTCAAGTGTTCTCTCTGCACAATGTTGTTTCCAAAATGTATAAACTGGTTGGCAAGCATTTCACCTCAGTCGAGTTGAATGAGATTTTTGACAAAAAGTGTCACAGAAGAGCCTTTAAAATGCAAACAAAGTGTTGACTTTACGAATGCAAGAACAAAAGTGACTTTATTTAGACAAGGAATTCAGTACAAAGAAGTAAGTAAGTATGTAAAAAAGGAATGTAAAGAGAGTACAATGATTGTATTCCCATTTGTTACCATGATATGTACATTTCTTATTTTATTTTATGTGTATTTAAATCGCTAACATTAATTTTAAGAGAAAATTCGAAATTTGTGTACAAATAAAACTGTGTATCAATAAATAATTGCAACTCCATTTCCTATTGCAAATCTCATAGCATCGAAGGTCAATCGTGACTTGGACAAGACACAGGAATTCACAAAATCCATGGAACAATAATATATTTTAAACTGTCGGATGACTAATGTCCACCGCAGGCGAAACAATCTTGCAATCTCACTGGAACACACTTTTGCAATGCAAACAGCAAAAATTAATGTTTTTCTCTTTTCGAATTGTACTTTCAAGTTATGTACGAGTCGAGTATCTTTTTTATTTTTTATTTTTATTTTCAATTCATTCAAAGATTTAACGCAACGCAATCTCGCGCGCATTTGTAGGATAATTTTTCATCGACATTTATTTACGTTGATGGCCAATCGCCACCTTTGCTCCGGTCTCTGTAGCTGCAGAATTTTCCAATCAACTCTCGAACAGTTTTGTACTTGGGAAGATAGAAATCTACGAGTTTGATTTGCGCGATGTACTGCATTGATGGGTTCGCTCGTGTTCTGGATATGCACGTATCGTATCGTATAGCTTCAGAAGACAGTAGGTGGTAAAATCAAAATGGTTACAAATGGAGATTGGTAATTTTTTGTTTTTTTCTTTTTTTTCGTATGCGTGTTAAACAAATAATACAGAAATAGAAAATGAAAAAGCACAAGTTGTTTAAGTTGGTAATATTTTAGGGAAATTTACTATTCCACATCCGATACTTTGTTTATTGGCATGCAAGCTCGAAAAACTGCAGGCGATGGCAAGGATAATAGAGTAGATATCTATAAACGGTTGATATATTGACTAAGTACATCGTTTTTGCGTTATTGCATACCTGTGGATAAATTGACAGCTAAAACTCAGTGTCCATAGGATTTCCAGTACCTATTAAGAATCAAGTCCCTTTTGATCCTGTTTCGAAATTTGACTTTCGACAATTTCTCTGAGTTTACAGTGTTTTGGAGGGAACCGCTTAGAAGTTAGAGCCTATTATTTACTTTTGCTGTAAACTTTATTAACAATAATAGAAGAGTGCTGCTTATATTCAGAGACCCAGCACTCTAAGCGCTCTGCAATGATAAACCGTATGCCAGCATCGGAAAGACTCAGGATATACTTTTTAGGAACCTAGTGGTGTTAAGCGACATAAAAGATGGAAAAAATAGTACTAGTTTCTACTGAAATAAAACTATCTCCATAAAAGTTGTCAGGAAAAATTGAAAAATGAAACAACATATGAGCAATGTCCTAAATATGACGGTGAAATCGTCAAGGACATTTTTGGTAGGACAGTTGACAAGCATAGTGTACACGGCACCACGTCTGGCAAGGGCATAGCAAGCATATGGTTTTCTCATCTTAATATCCACAAGGGGACATGACGGTATTCTGATCATCAAACGATCAACTAAATTTACCAAACTGCGATCGACGCAAGGCATGACTCCAGTATTCTGGGTGTCCGAACTTTCCAAGCAGTCAACATCGACTTGGATCACTATTTTGTTGCAGCCAAGGTACGAATGCGGATATCCCAAATGCCACAACTAAGAAGAACTACTGTGAGAAGAATTGACGTCGAAAAGCTGCAATCGCAAGAGATCGCCAGTATCTTCGCCGAACGCGTATCCCGAAATCTCTCAACGACTCCTATGCCGCTAGCATCAAGTACCAGTGGAAACGCTATCAACATGCCATCAGAAGTGCCGCAACTGATGTGCTTGGTTACACCCGACCACCATCAAGAAACCCCTGCTTTGACGAGGAATGCCGGCAAGCAAATGCAGCTAAACAAGAGGCTTACAAAGCGGCGATAGAAAGAAGGACGAGGGCTTCTCGTGAGCTCTATAAGCAGAAGAAACGGGAAGAGCATGAGCTTCTCCGAATGTCCAAATATGTAATAAAGAAAGCAATATCCAAACGACCTACCAGCCGAGCTGTTCAAATCATCTTGAAATGACCTGGAAGATACAAGATCCATATTGCGTGCACGTCTAAAACCCTTCGTTAACAACCTGATTGGCCTCTATCAATGTGCTTTCTGGCCAGGAAAGTTCACAGTCGATTAAATATTCACATTTCGGCAGATCCTGAACAAAACTCAAGAAGTCCAAGTCGATACCCACCATCTTTTCACCGATTTTAAGGCTGCTTTTGACAGCCTATATAGAAACGAGCTATACAGAGCCTACATGGTTTTGGCATCCCTGCCAAACTCGTCAAATTCTGCAGCATTGCGATGAAGAATACTCGCTGCTATCGAGGTCGATAACGGTCTCACTACGACCTTTGATGCCAAAAAGTTTCAGACAAGGTGACGCGCTGTCATGTGATTTTTTTTTACATCATTCTTGAAGGCATTGTCCGAAACTCACAAGTCAACACCGGGGGCAGAATTTTTCAAACGTCTGTACAACTACTAGCGTATGCCGACGATTTTGACACAATTGGTAGAACTCAGCGGGCAATCACCATTGCGTTTGCTAGTATTGAAACGGAAGCTAACGGAAGTTAACGAGGGCAACATCAAGTATATCCTGTCAACCAGAAGGGACACACAACATCGACGAATTGAACAAAATGTCGCAACCGACAGCTAAGTATAACTTTAAGTTAGTAAAGGACTTTGTCTACCGTGTTTCTGCTATCAATTCTGACAACAACACCCCAGCAGAAATAAAACCAAGAATAACTCTTGCCAATCGCTGTTTCTTTGGACTGAGAAGGCAATTGAGTAGTAAGGCTCAAGCTCTATATCTGTAACCTAAAAAACTGAATCCTTCAATAGTTTTGTTTCTCAGTTTCTTCATTTTTTTTTTAAGTTTTTTAAAGTTATTAAGATGCAAATATCAGCCTTGACCTTAATTGTTATGCGTTAGATATACAAAAGGAAAACTTCTGGACTAAAACCCCCACGAGCAGTCCGCAGACCTCAGTTGCTCTGACCCTGACCAATTCTTTGAAATACTGCCCCTCAACAATCATTTTGGGAAAAGTTCTGTTTGGTTGGTTGAATAGAGAAATTTTACCCACAAGGAAGAACCTTGCAGCCCCCTAATTCTAAACTAACATTCTGATAACACCCAGGAGAGTCCTGCTTCTGGACTAAAACCCCCACGAGCAGTCCGCAGACCTCAGTTGCTCTGACCCTGACCAATTCTTTGAAATACTGCCCCTCAACAATCATTTTGGGAAAAGTTCTGTTTGGTTGGTTGAATAGAGAAATTTTACCCACAAGGAAGAACCTTGCAGCCCCCTAATTCTAAACTAACATTCTGATAACACCCAGGAGAGTCCTGCATCGTCATTCTCATTTTGTTCCTGTAATCCCTTTTTCGTTTGGCATGTATATACATATGTATGTAGGTATGTGCTTGTATTTGTCATCAATCCCCCATTGCCCTCCTCTCTTATATTTATATAAGTTGTCTCTTACTGTACGTGTGATTCTGTTTGATATTCTCCATTTCCTTTATGATTGAGTGAAACACACAAAACGACAAAAAACAAAAAAAAAAAAACAAAAAAAAACAAGAACTCATGTCCCAAGACAAAAAGAAAAGGATCCACACACAGCCAGCGACAGAAGATTCAAGAAAAAATGGAGAAGACCAAACCAAGGAAATCACAAATCCTCTTCAGCATTATTGTTGTTATTATACAGTAGTGGTGGAGGTTGTTCGAACTTGGCGCGAGTATCTTTCTATCCCAATCCGAATGTCCCACAACCCAGCCAACGATGATCCCCATGTATAACCTGAAGCGGCGTGGCGGTGGTGTGGTGGCGATAAAGGGACTCACATTCAGCACTTTGTATTTGTATCTGCCCTGTTCGGTGGAGTAAAAATAAACTGCTCCAGCCAGACACAGGAGAGTGCACGCGGGCCAGATACATTTTAATCTGTTTTTCTTTATTTATTTATTATTTTTTTTTTTCATTCTGGCGTGTACTATGTATCTGGAGACATACATATATACTACTGAGTACACTATAATGGACCATCTTCTGCCTAGAACTGGCAGGCAATATCTGATTTAAAAGGCTGCGCCATGGTACAAGTATTTAAGGCGAACACAAGGGAGTGCTCATGACATCCATCCTGCGAGTAGTTTAATGTGCGCTAATTATTGAGTGCACATGAATGGGACATGTTGTGTATCTGCGGCAGTGATTATTATCGTTGTATGGTGATGGTTTTTATCGCTTTAAATGTACGAGAGTAGTTTTTGTGCGAATTAAAGTTGCTTTATGCCGGCTGGCCAACTGAGCAAGTAAATGAGTCAATGCCAGGGGGTTACTTTTATGGATACTGCGTTTAATAGGCGAATAGTAGCATTGAGAGTGACTTTAAATTGAGCATTAAACTGAAGCCTAGCTGCAAGTGTGTGAACATAAATACACCATTAGTGGACTGTAATTTTATACCAATTAGCAGAACTGTCAATCGAAGTTTAAGATTTGCGTTAGATAAGATATCGTACTTAATACAGTGCAATGGAGTATGATATTCTATTACCCGATAAAAGTAGATTGCTATGTAAGGTAAGAAAGCAACTGACAAATTTACAACATATCTACATATGTATGTACATTATGTACATAAGTATATATCTCTTTAGATAACCAGAGGAAAGAGATAACTCAGCTCAGGATTAGCTCACGAGGAGAACCAAAGTCTGTTTATGAGTCCAACGAATAAACGTAATCATGTCCTGGCGGTGGCACCCGCTGTGGAAAGACATTACGCGAGTTGATATCGAATATTTTCAGAAAACCCGTGGTTATGTAGAATGGACCATGTAAGGTATATTTTTATTTACATTAAATGCGATTTAAAGATACCTCCAAGGACATGACAAATCTCAAGTTTCAGTTTAATTCGCTTATAACAATTTACAAGAAGTTGGGGCGATGATCCAATTGAAGTTTCATAAAAGTAGTTATGAACGACTACAAAACAAAAAAGCTGTAACTCCCGTCAAAATTCCGTTCAAAGTTTGCAAAATACCAGAAGAAAAAAATATTACATGGCTTACCTTAGGTATAGGTATAGGTAGTAGAGGCAGCATTCATAGCCACACTTAGAACAGTAAAACATCGATTTTATGTGACAGAAATGTGCGAGCTTAAATGAGTCTCTGTTATGAATAAACTCATCAACCATACAAGACGAAGATGTAAAGTCATTTCGAAAACCGAAAAGCTCTAAGGACACCACCTTCGTTGGAATGGATATATAATGAGAAGATCCGATGACCACACTGTAAAGACATTACAGATAAAAGGAGCTTAAAAAGGACCCACTAGTGCAACACCAAAGAAACGTCTTCAAGGACAAATAAGAAGCGGAAGAAGAAAGATTTTGCAAAACTATTCAGATGTTTTTTAATAACAACGTACCGACACAACAACGACCAAAGTGTGTTCTACTGCGTTGGGGTACACCTAACCAAAGTACTTTGGACAACCTTTTTCGTTTTTATCAAAACCTCTTCACACACAGTTACTTAAATCTAAAACTTCTGGAGTACAAGCTAATCTGTATACATACGACTGTTCAGCAAAGTTTCGACAAACTCTAGTAATTTTTATTCATCTACTACGCAGATACTATATAACTTAATTCGGGATGAAAGGTGGTGTTTTCTTTGTAAGGTTTCAGATCCACTGTAATCGGAAATAGTGGCGATTAACGATGCTTATTTCTGTGAAAAGTGCGACGTGATATCTGAAAAGGATAGTAAAGCATTTTCACAGATAGTAGAGGTGGCAATCTTTTAGAGACGTAAGTGAGCCTTAATCCTTAATCTGTACCTATCCCTTGTGGCATTGCTGTCTTTGTCATTGTCTTATTTCTGCCGATCTGCTTTTAGTCTTTCTTTATAAAGCTGTGTAAATGCACCTTGAAACATCATTATCCTGTTAACATATGGCTTACTTAAAAGTTGAGGCTTTATAAGAAAACCCGACAAACTAGGTTAAATGCCTTCTCAAGAGAAGACACATCAACTCAGAACTGGGAGAGTGCCAAGTACATACACTATCCTATTATCCATTGGATGTACACACAGCAGCAGATAAGGCCACGTACTTCAGGGAATTGACCAAGACCCAAAGATTAACATGCATAGGCACTACTTACTTCTGTAGGTGTCGCTACAGTCCGCACTGGTGTCATTGTATGAATTTATAGCGGATCCTATGTAAACAAAGTCCTTCACTACCTCAAAGTTATATCTGTCGAGGGTGACATTCTGCCCGAAGCGTCGGTGTTGTATGTCCTTTTTTATTGACAGCATATACTACTGACAGCACGCTATTTCTTCCAATTATGTCAATATCATCGGCATATGCGAGCATTTGCACGGACTTTTGGAAGATTGTTCCTCCGTGTGAGTTTTGCACAATTTTTTCAGGAACGATGTTGAAGAAATCGCATGACAGCGCATCGCCTTGTTTGAATCCTATTTTACAGAAGAGATTTCGTTGAGATATTTCTCGACCTTGGCGGTTATCCTGGACAACCGGACGAGTTTGGCAGGGATGCTAAAACAAGACATAGCTCTGTATAACTCTTCTCTATAGATTCTGTCATAGGCAGTCTTAAACATTTTTTGGGTTTTTCAAAGATCCGAAAAATTGATCGATGGTGGACTTTTTTGGGATAAAACCACACTCATATCGAGCAATTAGATTGCTGACAAAATGTTTTAAGCGATCACACAGTATACCAGATAAAATAAGGCGATGATGTTGAGGAGACTAATTCCTCTATAGTTGGAGCAGTTTAGAAGGTCTCCTTTCTTGAGGATCGGGCAAACAATGCTGAGGTTCCATTCATTGGGCATAATTTCATCCGACCGTATTTAAGTTGGTGCATGCTCCTTGCGATTGTAGTCGTCCGACTTCAGTGGTCCGAGTCGATGTTCCGCTCCTCGGCACGTTCGGACATCCATCATACTGGAATAATGCCTTGCTTCAATCACATTGTGATCAATCTGGTTGACGGTTGACTGATCAGGAGATCTCCATGTTTTCTCCAGTGGTGGAACCCCTGAAAAAATATAAATAATGAAATAAAATATCTGTCAGCACCACAACGTCTTAAGACGTTGTCCAAAACGCGTTGATTGCTATTAGCAGTCTTGTATACCGTCTAGAACTTCATTCTCCAAGATTTAACTTTCATGTCATCCACCAACTTAGTTGGCTTGGGGCCATTATTAAAAATTCAACTACTATCCATTTTTGGTACAGATTCTGGCCAGTCCTGAACTCTAGGGTCACTTTTTTTATGCGAAAGCCCTTCGAACAAAATCGACTTGCCCAACGCACTATCTGGAGAATTTCCGTAGAAGTATGTATGTAGTATTTTTACTCAAAACTGTGAAAGAAGAGAGATTTCCAGGGTTATCTGGATTAATGGGTATTCCTGGTTCTTGAATAGAGTTAAGGGTAAAGAGAAGCTCGAACAAGTTTCTGTCCTACATTTGAATCTACTGAGTTACAAGGACGTAGAAATGCGTCCAGAGTGGATCAAACCGTACAGAAATCTTTTCCCGTAAGTTCATTGCATTGGTCTGACTCAAGACTTGAATAAGACCCGTAAAAATGATTTGGAAATAGAAATAATTTTTCATTACAGTTACCTATTCTTTTCATCATTTAAAAGGCGTTTTAAGGTATCTCAAGTCTGGTCTAGCATCGTATCAGTACCTCGTTACGTATCTGCCGAACAAAAGTATAAAAACTTTATCACATCTACTACAGACCTACCTATCCCGTGCCACCATAGGAAAATAAGTTGCCAACCCCTGACTTCTCATAGAACGACAATACTGAGCAATCAGGTAAGCTACACGAACAGCCACTTGAGACTGTCCGTCCGTTGCATATCGGTGTTGTGCCCGATGTTCGGTTTGGGGTTGAGTTTAAGACCGATAAGCTCAGATACGAGATAGCTACTCCATGATGCTCCCAGAGAAAACCACCGGTCGGCGGCATCACCAGCCATACAATCAACCACTACCACTCTGAGAGTAGTCAACAAATTACAACCCAAAAGGGGCCGATACAACGGATACCAGTCGATGAGGAGCAAGAAGAAAGTTTTCCTCGGTAGCTGTGAGAAGAGGGAATGTCGGGTTCGTCGTCGGTCGGTAGCTACCAGTAAAGCCGCCATAACACGGGCTTGTGCAAGAAATTGGATTCATTATTTACGGTCCGAATAGATATTATGCTCGAGATTATTTGCTGAATGGGTTTCGTGATAATTTTGCACAAAAGGAACACTTCTCGTAGTCGTCGTAGTCGTCGTGGTCGTCGTCGTTGTCGTCGTCGTCGTCGTCATCATCATCATCGTCATCGTCGTTGTCGTTGTAGATGTAGTCGTGTTGTCGTGTTCTGTTCATTGAGTTTATGTATGTACCTTCATACATGCGAGTGCCTTGGTAATGGCAGCTACCACCAAGTGGTGGACATGGATACGGTTGATATCCTCACATCATATCAGAGGCCACCATTTTTTTCTCCCCTCATGTTCTTCGTGTTTTCTTGCTTCCATTCCGATTGCCAGGCACTGAATGGTAGCTAAACTACTAATCGCAGGAATAATGGGTTTCGGCTTCTTCTGGCCCCATTGGGCCAACCACTTCCAAAGCACGTCCCAAGAGCGAAGAGGATTTTGATGGGCCAGGTGTTGATGCACTTTCAACTTTGGAAAAGAAAAAATCATCACGCGCACCGAGAGTGTTGCACAAGAACTGCAATTATGATGAATTACGAAAATATTGGATGCAGTTTGTTAGTTCTCTTTGTTTCCGTTTGCTCTGGTAGTCAGTAGTTGGTAGTTGGTAGTTGGTAGTGGCTTCCATTAAATTGTCAGAGTCGCAGCGTACACAGGGCTTTAGAGTTCAGGGATTTTGGTACAGCTGTAGGAGCTGTGGAGCTATTATATGAATGAAATCCGCCGCCACTAATAGGTTCGTTGACTTAGCACGAATTGATTAGTTTCATTTGTATGGATATAAGAATAAATTATTATAATTAATCTAATGGCTACTGTAGGTACCTACACAAGTTGCACAACTTGTTTGAGTCCTTTTCTTTTTTGAATTCGATTCGAGTTTTGCTAATCTGTCTTCACTCTCTGGCTGGGATGAGATATTTAACTTTTAAAAGCCTGTAACATGTAAAGACATTTCGTTGTTTCTGTAAGCAAAAGTATGGGCCTTAGTTTTCGCGCTGTAAATGTATTGGTTTATATCTCTGCTGAATAGTCGAGTTCAGAACCAATATTGAAAGTTTAGCTATAGTGTTCCTGACACTTATTAATTACTGATATGTTCGAAAAGTAAAGATTTGTTTTAATCTAATTTTGTTAAGCGTTCTTCTTTTTTTAACCAGAAATGGACATCGCACCTCAACCTGATTTTCTTAGTGAAATAAGGTCCAGTCTTCAACATCGATAACCGATCTATTCTGCTTATTTAGGATTACCCTGTGACACTTTTAAGAATAAAAAGGTAAACTAAAAGCAGAAAGATTAATATATGAACCCAAGGAAGTTCTTTAGTTCGATCTTATTTAACTACCAAGAGTCCCCTTTATCTGGTTGGCGAGTGCTGGGCGATAGCTCACCAGATGACAGTTGTACTTACTGTTCAATACAAATTGCTGTTCTAAGGCTATAGTGCCCCACACCTTACAGTCTTCTATGATATTGTAGAGGCCGTGGCTCAGTGAGTAGTGCGTCGTACTACTGAACGGGAAGGTTATTATTCACGCAAGTTATTTCACGATCATTTCAAGGTCAGTCTGCAGGAGCACTCAGGTGTAAGAGCAACGTTGTTAAGGCTACTAGTAGTGAATGCAGTATCTATTCAAAAACCTATTGTAGTCTATATAGTCAATCTCAAGGTCAACCCTTTTAAAACAGAGCTTTTGATAATCAAAGGATGTAGCTACATGCGTACATATCTACCGAGAATGATTCTCCTTCAATTATGTAAATATATAGGAGCTCTGCTCCTTTTTTGAACAGTACATCGGCACTTTCGATACTTCTTTTCTTTGTCAATCCTTTCTACCAGAGTACAATAGTTCGTATCGTGTATCGATGTCAAGTGTACCAAAAATTTTATTCGATTTGTCAGAGATGTTGGGAAATGATTCCTTAAGAATGGAATTTTTCAATGACCGATTTTGTGAGAGTGATGCGTTCACAGTGAAGCGATTGCAATTTACTTTAGTTGGCTAGCCTGTCAAGCCACTCGTCAAGTCGATTAGGTGACCGATTTGATGAGCACATAATGCGCAATGGTTTAGAGAAAGGGGTAATTAATTATAGTAAAGATACCTGGACTTTTTCGTAAGTATTTGCTGACCATAACTTAGGTATTCTTCTGCTTTTTGTTTGCCATTCTACTGGTTGTTTTTATCGCTGCTTGGCTATCTATGTATACTTAGATATGTAATGAAATCAATTGGAGGTTCATACTCATCAAATTTTTATCAAATCGGTATGATGACCTTAGCTCACTGATTTGATGTCGAATTTGTGAATTTCAGTGTGAACCCCGCTAAAAGTGCTGCAATAGCCGGGTTCTCGGTCTGCTGTAATCTTTTCCTGAAATAGAGTACAGTGATCTAACAATCGTACATCTTTGCGAAATGCATACGAAGCCCTCTACGTATTTACCCAGTGTTATGTCCAGATCTTATTCTCTACAACGAGCCATAGTAGTAGAATGTATTAGTTCTAATAGCAGTCAACCTTCAGGTCAACAAGTCCACCACATATGTATGTATAAAGAATGTCTGTTTTAGAGGCGGAGAACTTTAAATTGGCAACACTATTTTCAGTTGTTTTGAGGTAAGTTTGGTTTGGCAATTCATCATGAATAGACTCACGCCGGAACAACGTTTGCTAAATGTTCAAATTTATTTTGAAAATATGATGTATTTCGAAAAACTCATGGGGCATTCCGTGCATTTTATGGTGCTCATAATCGTCCATTAATTCGAGAAACTATGGATCAAAATTGCCATTTGGAGCGATGATAATCCACAAGCCATTGTCGAAACACCATTACATTCAGAAAAAGACACCCTTTGGTGCGCTTTATGGGCCGTATATGATCCATATGCCTTCACAAATTATTATTACACTCAACGGTGAGCGGTACAGAGACATGATTACTAACTATTTCGTGACTCATTTGGAAGGCATTAATGTTGCAGGCATGTGGTTTCAGCAGGACGGCGCCACATGCTACACAACGCGCGATACAATTAATTTACTGAAAGAAACTTTTGACGAACGATTAATTTTACGAAATGGAACTGTTAAGTAGGCACCTCTTTCGTGCGATTTGAGGCCATTAGATTATTTTCTCTGGGGATATGTAAAGTCGCATGTCTACGCCGATATACTATAAACAATTCAACACTTTTTTATTTGTATCGATACAACTTGGACAGAGAGGAGTATGATCGTGGTTGAACGAAAGTTCTCTCCAGCAGTATTCTAGGGAAGTTTGCAAGACCTCTTCATCTTATTCCGTTTGGTTTGGACTTTATTTGAGCCCTATTGGCATCTTCTGTGTGCCTTACCGGTCGCAAGGATATCGACTATATGATATCCTAAACATTTCTATATGTATTGCTTTCTCCCAAATTTGGCACTCGTACAGGCTTATCGATTTGGTCACCTCCGCTAATAGTAGTGTTCTCTTGAATTTCGGACCGGCAGTGTGTGACATGATCCTTAGCGATTAAACTCAACATAAGCTACTCTGAATGTGTGGTTACCTAGAAGCTTGGATGCATCCCTCTCATTGGCTAGTATTTGGTTCGACTTTCTCAAGAATGTTAGATTACTCCTTGAAGTTCAATAAGTAGAACGCACTTTGCAAAATGTGAGTATCCTTATTCACAATTAAAAAATAAAACAATTAAAAATTGATCGTGTCCAACCAGCACTTTGCATCACATATACTTAGCAGTAATACGATTTTAATAATCGATCTTCCATTTACTTGTTACGACATTTAATGGACTAAACAGCATGCATGTTATATTGTTCGTACAAGTGGAAGGGATGTACTCAAATAATCTCAAAGTAAGTAGGTATCCAAACGAGTTAAATTTTAGAGATCAATTCACCAGATCGTTTCTGGAAATAATGATGCCATCGAACTTCAATGGGAATAAAACGATCTTCATTTCTTTTCGGCACCCAATTAACTAATTTGCAATACCCCGTCCAATGGTCCGACGTCTTAAGCTGTCAAATCAATTGGATGTCGTAAGCATGAAAAGGAAGATCGCTTGTTAAAATCCTTTCCATTGTGCTACACGAGAGTATCCAATTGCCGTGAATGATGACGAATTGAAGTGCTTGGATGGTTAGTGCATATTTTCACTCACGTATCGTTTTAGTGGGCTAAACGAGGGTGTCGATACTCTCTACAATTTACCATTAGTGCCTTATAATGCCCCAACTAATCGCGACTTTTACAAAATGTATTTTTTACAGAACTTGGTAACTGGGAGATAAATGCTTTGGTGCCTTACTTTTCCTCACTTGAATGGAATAAACTTCTACTAATCAGAATAGTTCGTTAGTTTGGCAGATATTCTTTAAAAAAGTGGCATCATAGTTCTGTGGTCATGAGTTCCAATCAATTGTATACAAATGAGCTATAAGAACTGTATGAATGACTGAAAGCCTTTAACAAACAAACAACGACAAACGTACAGTTTAATTTACATACAAATCTCAACCAATCTCCAACATCCTACATCCTATCCCTGTTCCTATGTCAAATGGCAAACTGCAAAGAGGTGCAAACAACACTGACACCCGAGGAAAAACAAACTTACCTATGATTACCATCCACTCGTTTGCTACCTTTCTAATCGCATAACGATAATAATCTCACCCAAGTCGTTCCTTATAGCTCACAGTCACACACACACACAATCGCTCATAGCTACCGGAGTTCCGCAGAAAAGTGTGGTCGCATCCCAGATCTCATAATTCATTGTTGAAAATCACACACACTCTGTTCTTTATCTTGTGGCCCGACGCCCAGTCCAAACAATGCCACCACGATGACACTCCGGATTGAGTACGATTTGAATTTCAAATTGTAAACTTCAGCTTTCGGTGTAGAGAGTTGAGGGTTTCACAATGGTTCAACAAACAAAAGCAACAACAAATGAAAGAACGACACACGACCGACCGACCGATAGAGTGACAAATCCAACCGCGTGTGTCGTTCGTGGTCGTTGTTCCTTGAAACGAATAGAATGACATTAGTCAGTACCCAGGGACCGCCTACACTTTCCTGTGCTCTTTCTCTGAATACCCTCTCTATACCTGAGACGATGTGATGAGATGAGGTGATAAACGTATTAGCACGACGTGGTCTTAATTTTCAAATCCGCAATCGGTCAAAACATGTAAATCTGCCCGACAACAGATGTTCTCAGGGCAAAGCAGGAAAAAGGATTTAAGACCACGCAGCATACGTAGTTGTGTAGAGGATTTACTATACTTTATGTAGCTGCAGAGATATGTATTCGTATGTGTCATATCCGATTACGGTGTCGGTTTTATGGAGGATTTTCTGCCGGCTCTCTAAAGAGATACAATTATTTTTAATTATAGATACAGGTATGCGCTGTTGCAGTCAGTCGTACTGTACTGCAGTTTCGCACCTTTGTCACAAGGATTAGCACCTGATTTAATTAAAATTTTATAATCTCAACTAAGGAACAATACTGGTGTAGATTTGTATATAGTTTTGAAACAAATAAGATGAAGATGTGGTATTCATTTGGAAGAAGTGATAAACGTTTTGTGGTTCTTGGTAAATATTTTGAGATTCTTAAGAAAATCCCAAAACATGTGAATAGATAAGATTTAAAGGTGTCGTGTATCCATATAACGCGCTTGAGTATACTTATAAAAAAAATCATCCAATTGGCTGTAGTAGAAAAAAGAAAGACATTCTCTCCAGAACTCCAGAAACAGGGGAACATAGCTTAGATTTCGGGGTCTTAAATTAACAAAGATACCAACTAAGAACTAAGTAAGTCAGCAACATCACGAAGTTTTTCTAGTGACAGAAGATCGATTGACAATTCTTGTAGATTGATAGGCTTTAGGGGTCGACCCAAAGAAGACCACGTTTCACAAAGCAAATGAATCTGCGCTGCACAGACTAAGAAGGATTTAGTTATTTACTTACATATATGTATGTCCTTAGGCCGGCATTTCGCACATCAGAGTGTTGAGTTGGACCTACTAATAAGAATATCCCTAGGAGAACGAATTTTGATATCACAGATAAAAGAATTTAGTCCACAATTGGTGGGAAATAAATTCATATTTTTAGAGTGAAATAATTTCCCACTGAAAGTAAGCAGTACATAATTTCACCTCGAATTTGGTGGAACTGTTTCCCAGCACCATTTTCGTATATGAAGTGAATGGAGCAGCGAAATGAAGCGGAGTAATTATTTTATAAAGGATTTGTTGTGTATTTATTCTTCTTGGGAGTTAATTTCTACAGCAGCGTACAGAGAAGTGAAATTATTGATCATATTCGGTGAGAAAAAACATCACACTCGAAAGTAGTTTTATGTAGGTTTATAAAGAGGTGGAATAAATTCCCGTGGAGTTAGTTCCCTGCACCCTTATTTACATTAGATTCTACGAAATCAATTCAATTCATTTTGCAATAAGAGAGAGCCAGCAGGAGATGATGTGCATTTAATGATTTTCATGACATCTGCATAGATAGATCAGAGTCCTTGATAGTAAAGATCAATTGTCCAAGAAGGCTGCTTTGAGAGGCCTCAAAGTTTCAATGATATGATAAGAAGTCAAGGATCTAAGGGACACCAAATATATGCCTTGATTCAGGTACGGTGCATGAGTTAAGCATGAGAGAAACAGGAGTTGAAAACCAAGGGCTTTCAGCTTCAACACAATAATTTCGTGACTGATTTTTTCTCCAAAGTCTTGCTAAATTCTATGGCAACCACATTAACTTACTTACCGTGTAACAGCTTGACGATAGTTGATCTGTTCTTAAGGATACCATTGATTAGAGGAAAATACTGCTTAGCAGTGAACAATGCGTCATAGACGAGCTTAGGTACGAGTAAAAATTTAAAAATTAACCGATAATTACATATGTAGATACTTCAGTTTTGGACCCTTTTATATGGATAGGGATAATGAACGACTGTTTCCAAAATCTAGGAAAAATCCCTGCGAGATTTAGGTATAAGAAAACAGTCCAGTGAGAGTTTGAGCCATAAGGTTCACACATTGAGTCTGTTCATCTTCTCAAGAATAGTAGGTGAAATTATATATACAACGACTAAGGAGGTTTGTATTGTAGAAGGATAGTTTCCGAGAATTAATGAGAAATGAGACTCATATGCAGATAGAGCCTATTGGAAGTTGATACCTACGCTAGATTGCAGTGTTCAAGAATTAAGACATCATCGGTGGCTAGGTGTTACAGGGCTACATCTTCTTTTATTAAGTGAACTGCTGGTCTTGGTAGGTTGTCGAGTATACAAATATTTGAACCTGAACTTCCAACATGATAGCAACAATCAAGTCTAGGTTTAGCGCGAGCTTTGTGAGCAAGATTTTTCGATTCAGGAATGTTTCTATAGCAGCAGGGACTAAATTGTGGAGGTAACACCATTTTGCACAACATACCAAATGCCCATTTTACCTTGTTAAGACGGCTTGGACGACAGTCCAGTCCATTGTATGCACTCCATCCTCTCTACCGGCAGAGGTAGAGGTAGAGGCAGTTCCAAGCCTGATAAATTTGAATTTTGGCAATGTTAACCTTCGTTTGAAGGAGGCTCATTATCCTATTTGATAAGAAGCAAACGTCATCAGAGTAGTCGAGGTGTATTCTTTTCTTATGCAGCTTAAAGATGATTCCTTTTTTTCAATCTTCGGGTAAGGTCTCATCTTCTCAGGCCTGTTCAATCAGTGTTGTTGAAGCTCCGCAGTTGCTACTTGGTTTTAATACATTCGCGGGAATACCATCAAGTCCTACCGCCTTGTTGTTCTTGGAGGCTGTAATCACGGTGATGAGACCACTCATCTTTGGTGGGTTTAAGTTGAGGAAAGAATCATTTTGACTTGGTTGCATAGTGCTGACGAATATACAATTTAGAACCATAGTCAAATGTTTCTTTCATCTCTTAAGTTGGTCCTTATCCAAAATAAACAGAGATCCGTCTTTGGATTGGCAATGGTTTGGTCATACTCTCCAGAAGTGCAACAACTGAAAAGGAATTCGAATTAGGTAATACTTGGGGGAAAACGAATTAAGAAACGGCACTTAGTTGGAGGAAACTGGACAAGAAGTGGTCAACTTTGTGAATTCGACTTTGTTAAATACTTTCTAGACTTTCTGACGAATGTTTCTTCTCTTTCTTCTGGATATCACGACATGTTTTGTTGGACCATTCGCATATGACAGAAGTAGATGAGTCCTTTCTACCAGAGTAAAATTTTGATGGTAGATACTAACATGGTTTGGTAGGAAACATGCACCAATCGGAGTACATTCAGATTTTCACAAATAAGATTTTGCAAAATACCTAAGTCATATTTAAAGCCACGCATGTCAATAGTTTTTACATAAATTTCTGTAACCATTTCCGTCAAGTCAACCGACGTGCTATCTGCTCCTGAAAAAAGGCACTCTTGGTCCTAAGCCGGGTAATAAATTTTTTTTACAAAATATACAGTGTGTACAGCTAGCACTTACTTACTTTTTTACACTTCAGGTTGAACCGGGGCTCAACCAACAAGTTTCTTCAGTTAGCCAGTTCCTAAGCTAAGTGCCTCCAGTTGCGCAATTCAAGTCGGTGGAGGTTCTCTTCAACGTGTGCGCGACCCTTAAGGCGAGGTCTTCCTCTACTGCGTTGTCCCTTCGAGTTTGATTCGAAGATAGCTCATTATGTGAATTAAATTCATATCATCAATAAATAATCTTATTACAAACCACGATACAGCGTTACTATTCGCTTCTACTTCCTTCTGTCGTCGACAAAATATCCTTCGTTAGATAGCACATCCTCTTTAAAGTAGATTCTTCCCTTATTTGATAGACGTCATTCGAAACAATTCTCTTCCACATCAATAAAATATTGTCTTAGAATTTACCCAGTGAAGTCTTGACGTGACGAACGTGACGTTCATTGGATCCACTCTTCTTACCTCCTTCTTCCGGAGGAAAGACCACAGACTATTGATCTCTCGTGTCGGTTTGTCTTGTTTTCACGGACCATTTCCACCTACATGCAAAATTTAGACTTCTTCCCAACTCAGTGCATAGTAATGATGCCCAGTACACCTCTAGTAGTAGGTAACCATTGACGTCATTTATCCCACTCACATGCGTCAGGAGGAGAAATATTTTCAAAATTCTCTATGAAAACATATTTTATTTATATTTCACTTCATACCCAGCCGCATACCGCACCTTCCCCTCTTTGGTTCTAATACAATTTGCGTGTCAAATTTAGAATCTGTCAAGCGTCTGCGTATCCACCATCTACTGCAACATGTTCGACATGAAACTGTCAACTTTATTAAAACTCCATCAAATCACTTGTCAGTGTGAATCATGTCACGAGACCAAACCGACAAAAAGAGGATACTATACTCGCCCGTGTGTAGGTGAAGCGTAAAATGGACACATTCCCAGGAACAAAAAGAAAAAAAAAAAGGAAAAAAAATTGGAATTGTTGACACGACGACAACAAATGACAGCTAATTCCTTCCACGCAATTTGAAGGAGAAAAAAGTGCTTCCCTCTCGCACACACACACTAATTAACGAAAGAATTTATTACAGTTGACTCGCCTTGACATGTGCCATCGTCATGATGAATGCGCCGCATACCTTCGGGATGTGGGAGGCGGCGACGATGCCGCCGGTTACAAGGATCACCATCATCATCATCCGCTGTCGCCGCCGCCGTCGCCGCCGTCGCCGCTTTAGCAGCATTTTTCAGCGGCAAAGCGGAAAATAAAATTTGAAATTCGACGCGGCCCAGGGTCCATGGGATCTCGAGGGCGTGGATAGTTAGCGGTCGCATCTCGGTAGTAGAGCTCTTGTCTCTAGCGGTAGCCTCTGAATAATGAGCCTTTCAGAGATCCCTCAGGAGTGTTGTGGTATTTAATGATTTTATTTTCAATTTTTCCCATCGCCTCGGCTCGGTTGGCGAGTGATGATTATTCAATTTTATTGCATTAGATACGCGCTCGACGATTATGCGCCGTTTACATTAAGCTACGAGTTTTTTTTTTTATTCGGAAAATTACACTGATAATGTTTATGATTAAAGATAACCATCGGATACACAAACAACGCTTTGGCACAATTAATGCCGAGTTACTGGTGCTGGTTGGCGGATGTCCATGGGCCCAGTGGGAAAGTCAATTTGGCGCCATAATTGATACGAAACTATTGAGAGGACGTTTTGGAAACATTTTGGTTAATCGACATCGACAGCGCTCAAAAGCGGCTTCATTACGCACAAATTAGGTTCATTACAGCGGCGAGCACTAATTGCGAATCGATACGCAATCATGCGGATATGTATGTACTTTGGGAGTTTGTATCCTGTATCCCGTAGCCGTAGCCGTAGCCGTATCCGTGTGGCTATAATTTGAAGGCTTCGAGGCGCTCTGGCTTGGGCTGAATTTAAATTTAATGTGCGAAATACGAATTGCATTAAAAATTGCTTTTCTAATATAGTGGTTGGTTGGTTGGTTGGTTGTTGAAAATTGCTGATGAGTATCGGCAAGGTATTAAGTTTGGGAGATTTTCAATTTATGCTGGAATGGTTTTTGAGTGTGATGCAGTGGATCAGAAGCGATTATTGACGGGGAACTTATTATGGATTTAATCTTATAAATAAAATGTACGCTAGGGAGGCAAACAGAGAAAATTAAGCTTTTAAATGTTTTGTTTAAATTGTTGTTAAGCCAAGGAAAGACTTGCGAATTAGTCTGTCTGTATGGGGCTGTTACCAGTTGTTGAAGCAGCCCACACAAGGACATGCAAACATGTTTGAAAGAATACAGGAAATGGGAAGAAGATACCCACTAACTGTGCACACTATTTCTGACTATACTTTTCACTAACGCACCGATTTTAGTTTCCAGCATGGAAGTGAAGCAAAATTCTATTCAGAAGTAGCTACGACAAAAGATGTTGTCTTTCAGATGAACTAACGCATGTTGAAGTAGAACCTAGACACTTTAAACACTTAACCTGTTCTGAAATTCATCTGAACGAGAACGTAGAGATTAAATTGTATTGGTTTCCTAAGACTGGTGTCGACTTTGAGTTCTAGTTGAAACAGCTATACTGCCACCGAATAGAAGAATAGACTGGAAGTTAATAGAGTGTCATAAAATCCTTGTAGAATTTGTATCCGATTTCCTCGTAAAAGCTTCAAAATAAAATGTATATAGTATTGTTTTCCTCTGTAGGTGTAGTTGCGTAATATTAAGGTCATCTATAAATATGTAAGAACATATTTGGATCTATTACTGACGCTTAGCTTGAAGAAATCGGGGTTTTGGTCACCAACATCATACGGGCATGATCTAGGTGCTGACTGTTGTAAGAGGTTTACTATCAGTATTCCTGATAAACTTAGCTGGATGAATCTATACTGACGGTTCTAAAATGTATGTCGTTACTGGGGTTTACTGTGAAGGCTTTTTTTGTTTTTGAAGAAATGACAATTGTAGTGTCTTTCGACCCGAAAGTACCCTGCAGGTTGCACAAACCAACTTCGACGTCAATATTATTGGAAGGGTGAGTGCTATGTACATTTACCGACAACTTGGCAGTCATTTGGGTAATAAACTTTGTAGCAATTAGATCTAGGCCTACCTAAATGAAATATCTAGACTCAATATGTCGAACTTGTACTGGGTACCACGGCATATAGATATCTCAGGGAATGAAAGCGTGATACATACTTTGCTTGGTCTTCCCTTTGTGAACGCAACGCTTAAAACATTATGGCAGGCCTATGATAGACAGTGATAGACAGAGAACTCTATCTCTGAGTAAGTTTATGTATCATTACTGCGCACTGAGGCATTGAAATTCATACGGGACATACATACATATCGGAATATTTCACAACGACTCCTGCTAAACCTGCAGATACAAAGAAACTGAATCTGTCCGACATCTACTGCTGTTGATGTCAGAAGAATGAAGACTCTTGGTATTCACTCATAAAATTACTAACAAAAGCAGAGTACAAGATTATGCAGATGATGTTGTTATCAACGTTATTAGAAAGCACGACGACATCATACGTATCTGAAATGATCCAAGCTGCCCTTAACCTGGTTTTTATCTGGTGCAGGCCTAAGGGCTTAGCCATAACCGCGCAATTTTTTTTTTATTTATTTATTAAGCTTAGTACGAGCTGTATTTTTTTAATTCGGGCCCCAGTGCTCACTGGGTTTACTTAAACTAACAAAAATTTCTTAAAACTAGCTTAAACTAAAAGGACTAAGAAAGAGAGGGAGAGAAGGTGGACATAAGATATTTTCGCAGAGTGAATTAGCTGCACTGGAAATCGAAAAAGCTTTGCCAGTTAACCATGCGCAGCATTTTGGTCATTGGCTCGTTACAGCCATAGTTGGTGCGGTAAAAGTTAAGGCGGAAGAGGAGTACAGATCTTAGATTTCAAGAGTTCTCATTGAGGTATATCATTTGTAGCAGAGCGAGCTTATCGTTGTTTCCTGCTTGAAGCTGATGTACACAGAGGTTAACTCGCGCACGTCCGGCCGATCCCTAAAAAGGGTGATAAAACCTCCCCTTCTAACTACCGACCCATAGACCTAACATCACTGTTCTTTAGGGTCATGAAAAGTATTGTAAATTTCCATCTCATGAGATATCTCGAAAGAAACCGTCCCCTCTTCTAAATGATCATCAGTACAGTTTCCGTCAACAATGTTACATGAGGTCCCCCATGATGTACCTAACAGAAAAATGGAACCAAAGTTTTCTCGGTGAATGCCGAGTAGTAGCCCTTGAGTATGGGACAGTGACCTCTTAAGTAAAATCCTAGATTACAGTGTCGGTAACATTTGCTCATCATGGTTTGCAAGCTTTTTGAGTAATCGGTCAAAATAAGTTGTTTCTCTCAATTTTCTTCTACCTCATTCTCAAGCAATGCTGGTGTACCTCAGGGCTCAGTCCTCTCTCCGACCCTGCTTTTAATATTTAATAACGACCTTCTCTCTCTTACTCGCAATCCAATCAATTCCTTTAAGGATGACAGTACTCCTGACTTCGCTTATTCTTTGGCGACTCTACGATTGAGACCCCAAGCTGGGAGTCTCACCGACAACGAATGTCTGCCGAGCTCAACTCCGATATTGATACAATCATCAACTGGGGTGCGTAAAACCGAGTTGAGTTCAATTCGTTAAAAACACAATTTTTTATCCTGTCTCTAAAGCGGGATATTAATACAGCCAAACTAATGGTTTGTCAATGCTTGACATTACCCCAGACCTTTGCTATAATTATCAGTGGGTGGCCACGGTGTAGTGGTAATGCGTTCGTCTATTGAATGGAAGGTTGTGCGCTCAAATCCCAGCCATACCCATTCAATATTTGCAGTATTTACATTAAAATGTCACGCCCCTCAATTCCATCTAGAGTAGCCTCGTGCATACTCGAAAAAAAAAAATACTGTGAATTATGACGAATGCAAAAATTCGCAACAACTCCCCGCGTAGTGCGGACACCACCCATGGAGCAAATACTGAAACCTAACATCACCTGAGTTTCAAAAAAACCACTACACCACAAAATAATCTATCCTATCTCCCTATTCATTTCCGACTTATGCCATGCTCTTTGTTAGGCGTAAGTCAAAAACTTCCGCTCTCGCTGTGTCTTAACACTTTAAGGGTAATCATAACCCCTTGAGCGCAAGCTAGTTATAAAAAAAAAAAAAAAAAAATCAGATTTTCGAAGCTGCGAAAGTGACGTTAGATGCCTTGGATTCTTCAAGAGGTGTAAGAGTTTTTTCAGTCCTGCAGACTTTGCTATTATCTATAAAGCTTACCAAAACTCGAAGAACTGGTTCCAAATTGAAGAATGGTAGCAATGGTTCTGGAGAATATGGTCTTTGTTTCCAACACGCAGGAGTGCTTGGAAGGTAACAGACGACATTTCAAGCAGAAATTAGTTATTCATAATTTTGGAGAACTCTAGGAACGGAACTTTCGCAGTTTGACTATTATACAGAATAGCTAAGTACATTGCTTTTCAGATTTTCGACAACATTTCGAATGTATGTATCTACCTACAGTCATTTGAATTGTTCAGAACTCTGTAAACTAATTCGACTTATTGCGACCTTGTTTCTCAAATTTTACACCACTAGGTGCAAGGTCATTGTCGTGTGTGAAAACAGATAAAGAAACAGTTGTATATGAACTATGTACATCGCCTAAATGTCTTTAGCAACAGCAGGGAATTGCAACCCTAATGTATACCCCTTTAAATTTCATAGTCCGCTGAAGTACATTGAAAATTATCACCACTTTATAAATTATCACCATTTTTTGAGTTTCCTAAACTGATCTTTTGAAGTACTTTGCTTTCTACTGGTTGTTTCTATTTTGACTATAAACCTTTATTAACATTTCTTCAGCCTTTACCTAACGAAACTAATGCTTTTTCCGGATGTCCAATGTACAACGTCGATCGAACCACTATACCATCAATCTAATTGGGTATCTGCTATCTGCCAGATGAAACCCAATTGTTCTTGTATGTTGTACACCCAACAGTCTCGCAGAAAGCCCCACTGGACGGTGAATAGCACTAGACCGGAAATGTCATCTTTCATTTCTCACCAATATCTAGAGCACATCTTACATCGCAAGGGATTCATAGAAATAACCTTCTCGACCAACATTTTTAAAATCGATGTCTGAGTTTAATTTGCCCCACATTTTTCATTGATATTGTTTTCCATCAACAAGTTGAGATAGCTCAGTCTTAATTTATATTTACACGAAAACTAAATTCCATGAATGAAAATAAAACCACTAAATTCAAACTTAACAAATATCAAATCAGCATGTGTCTCCTTCTGAGGCAGAAACAAAGTCAAGGAAACAATAATAAAAAAAAAGAAAAGAAATGAAAACAAAAGTTAGATGATCGACATGATTGATGAGGTCGATATTTTGCCATATTTGTAACGTGTGTATGCACCTAAATATGAATGGGAACAAGGCAACGTTCGACCTCAATTACGGGCGTTTCCTTTCAAAACGATATTTGCAAAACTTTGAAGCACATTTTAAGATTTTTTTTAAAGTGTTGGTTTGGTTTAGTTTGGTTGAAGTGGCTGTCAGCTCAGAAACAATATCATATGGATCATAAGAAAGCAGAAAGAACTTCTGATGAAGCATAAGAGTCTCTTGTTATCAGATCGCCTAAATCATTATAATAGAAAGCTTCTAAGTGAAGCTTCCTTCTGCGGAAGAGTTGGACAGATTCAAAGAAGGAGTAGGAATGGTTTCATCCTCTTCTTCAAAAGTCGTTCACAAAAAGGCCCAGAATGGTGGCATACTTGCCTATTAGACAGTCTCCAGTGATGACACCTATTGTAGTGTCGATATGCAACCTATTGAGAGAAATCAAATTCTTAGAGCGTTTTAAATCCATCTTTGGACAAATTTATTTTGTCACTACTCATATTGGTCCACCTAAGATTTGTACTCTCGATAGCATCTAGCTTGAATATTAGTTTGCAAGTAGCGATTGGTATACCTAAGATGCATTTGTCCGGCAAAAGCGGTAAAATTGTTCCTAATCTAGCGAGTTTATCGGCCTTACAGTTCACTGGAATATCACTATGCCCAGGCACCCAACAAAGGTGAACATTGAACTGTTCAGCCATCTCCGTGAAAGACGATCGGCAGTCTAGAGCTGCTAGAGAATTTATAGAGATCGATTCCAAGGATTTGATAGCAGCTTGGCTGTCCGAAAAGATGCGGATATCCCTAGCAGATATCACGTATTTTCCGCCTAGAACACACTACAATGATTTGGAAGACGGTAGGAGAGCTTAAGATTAGGGCTGTCTGAGAAAACACCTTACCAGCGCCGTCTTTGGTTTTTGAGTCGTCTTTGCTTGCTAAATGCATATATCCAGGGGTGTCAGATGAAACATAATGTGCAGCAGAGGGAGTTGTGTATAGAGCACTACTAATGCACAGACAAGCTCTATGTTAGACCATACTTAGATAGTCGCTGTTTATAGCTTTTTCCGAGATGTAGAGCCAGTAAGTTCTACGAGGTTGCAGATCCCATCTATTTCAAATAGCTTTTTTGCGAGAGAAAAGTGCTACTATCGTTTTCTTGACACTTTCTTGAATGTTCTGGTTCCAGCTTAGCTTCCTATCCAGGATAAGACCCAAATATTTTGCTTTGTCAGAAAAAGTTAAGCTGACACCTGGCATACTTGTGGGGGTTTACACCCAAATCACACCGAATCGCCCAACTGGCTAGCTCATTTAAACTTTTTTTTACTTCGTTACTACTACAAAAAGATGGATTTTATTGCAAACGATTGCAACCTCTGCCTTAGAGAATTTCCTCTGTGGGATAGATCGACCTCTTGCGGATTTCTTTCAGAGTTTTCCTGTTAGCATCTCTGGGTGACAATGCCTTACGCGTGGCGCGTGTACGTTTTTTCCTCAGATCCAGGGGCTTGTACTTCTTGTTTTTAAAAACTTTACAAAGTTTTGCCTTTTGCTTTTGGTGTTTTGCGCAGAACTCGGATTTTGGACAGCTTTGACGGAGCTCCACAGGTTTCTTTGGCTAGACGTAGGCAAATGAATTTATTTTTTTTAGCTCTTCGAGCTGTTTTGTGAGGTCGCCCTTGTTTTTATTCCTCAAATCGGAGCACTTGACTTTGACCATCTTGGCTAAATTCAATCGTAAAAAAAAAGGGTTTTGTAGAAGTTCTTTTAGAGTATTTAAGTGAGACAGCTCGAGCAACATCATCTTCATAAACGATCGCTGTGCATATCTGCATTCCAGGATTATCAATAGTTCATTAACCACCAAATTCCAAAGAAGAGCGGATAGAATACCTCCTTGCAGAGTGCCTCTACTGACAGTAGAGTGAGTGAGCTGTTGACCTTCAGATCTGATAGTGCATTTGCTATCGCTGATGTATTGACATTGTTAAAGGCGCTTTCTATATGCAGGAAGGCAACTATTGTGTACTCATTATGAAACAGTGAATAGTCGATATTATGCACTACCTAGTGAGTGTAATGCCATCTATACTGACTTACCTTTACAGTACGCATATTGGGCCACTGACAGTAGTTTCTTATCAATACTGTTGCTTAAGTGGATATCAATCGTTTTAAGGTTTTCAAGAGGAATGATGATAGACTAATTGGTGTGAAATCTATTGCATTCGTGTTAGAACATTTTCCCACTTTGGGGATGAAGACAACTTTATTTTCTCTCCATATCTTTGGGATATACTAAAATGCTTAAATGCTGCTCCAATGGTAGGCGTTTTAATGAATGTCAATATCACCGACACGAAAAACATATTAACTCTGTTTGCTGAATGACAGTAAATTCTTTGGAAAGTACGGTATTATATTCTACTACTATTTGAGCTAGTGCTGGAGTTTCTTGTTAGCATTTTCCTGATATTTAACAATGATTTACGGTTTATTACCTTGAGATAACTTTTTTTTTTTCAGATGACAGTACCCATGTACATTGCTATCAAGAGTCAACTTGACCTCAACTCGACAAAAATTGTCTCGTTTCTTGTTCACCCTATGTGTCTAGAAATACATTACCTATTGAAAACCCTCCAATCTGATTGGACAACAATATTATCTTATTTTTTTTCAGCCTTTCTTTAGTTTTTTGTTTAACAATTCATTTATTTACATAAGTAGCAATCCCTGAACCCTTCATAAATTAGTTGAACCGTGTACGATATTTACATTTTAAAATTGGCAATGCTTGGGTATACCTGTAATTTCTCTATCACACGCCTTAATCCTTTTTTTTTTTAAATAGTTCCACTAATTAGGAAACACTACAACACCTTCCCCAACTCCGTCATCATACATACTCATAGCCAGGCTCACAATCTCAAAAAGGCTCGGCTAAAAATTTCTCACATGTTACTGTTCCTTATCGCAGTTTTTAAACTTCGCCGGTTATGGTATAATTATGAGAAATTATAGTAATACGAGAGTTTTGTGGGTGGAACCGCGACGACCGTGGAACCCCTTTTTATCGTACAAATTTTATGTCCTACTGTATGCGGAAAGAGGGTGTCGCCAGTTTGTTTTTTTTTCTTCCTTCAGATGCGCGTTTAATCGATTGGGGATGGTTTACTTGATTCTTATTTTGTTATGCACTACCGACATCCGGACTTGAGATTCTAATTAATTTACAACGATCCCATTGGAACTTTCACACATTTGTGTGGTTTGTTAAATATGTATATTTTCAAGGTGCAGAGTAGAGCTGGTCAAAGTCGTCCAGAAACTATTGAACTAGTAAATCTTATAAAATAAGATGAGATAATTAAGGAACCGATATCTAGACGATCCTACAAGACTTAACTTCCGATTTCGGCGACAGTATCTGAAATGTCCTCTCAAGTTCAAAAGTTTTTTTTTTTTTAGCAAATCAAAAGAATAAGTGTAGAGACGGAGCTACATTGTGTCGGTTGTGGTCTAGGCTAGGAACGAGAAAACATCGACTCCAGAAATCGCGGAACTAAGATCGGTATGTCACTGATCGCACAGAATTTATCAGTGATCCCGGACCCAAAACATTGATGAATGGCAACTCGAATACACCCGAAATGCATATCGAGAAGAGAGAACCCGGTTAAAAGAAACGATTAAGTGTAGCAAATTGTGTGGGCAATTAAATCACGAGATACACCCAATAATGTTGCAAGAATCGGTGGAGTCTGTCATTCTATAGCTCAAGCATATTTATGGTGGGTGTCTCCGAATGGGCTACGTTGCGAAATCTTGGCGGGAGGTTAAGGTGGTTTCTATACCAAAATCGGGTAAAATCAACCACTCTAGTGCCAAGAATTACAGACCAATAAGTTTGTTCTCATTCTTATGGAAAACATTGAAATGGTTAATTGATATGTACGTAAGAAATGAGATTGGGGATAGCTATTTATCGAAATGTCATAACGTGTACGTAAAAAGTAAATCAGTAGATACCGCCCTCTATAAAGTGGTCTCTACAGTAGAAAACTCTCTTCAAGTTAAGGAATACACACTCAAGAATACATGCCTTTCTTGACGTCGAAGGAGCATTTAACAACGTGAGCACTGAATCAATTACAAGCAGCCTGCGTAAGGTCCAAATAGATCCGAGTATATGCAGATGGGTTGAACAAATGCTCGGTACCAAATCAAGAAAAGCTTATGTGGCCTTGAACCTTCTTCTACTTGACGTCTAATGCGGCAGCTCGGTAGCTAAAACTGCGCTAAGACTAAGGGAAGCCGGACTAGAGTTAGCTCAATCCTATACCTAGTCACGCATCAATTCTCAACCGGTGGAATATATCGAGACTCCGGATGAAAATTGACTACATACATCGTCCCACTATCAAACTGTAGTCGGGGATTCGCTATAAGAATTCATAGCAGGGAGGAGTTGGATGATGGTATAGTCTATACGGAGAATGATCTAGTCATATCTATAGTGATGGATCCAAAATTGATGTAGGTACTGGTGCTGGCGTCTACTGCAAGTCTCGAAATACAAATGGGTCCTTCAGATTTAAGGACGACAGCAGCGTTTTTTAAGCCGAAGTCACTGCAATTAGACAAGCTGCGGACATGATTATCGTGGATATCCCAGGTAACGAAAAAGCCAGGACAGAGTCCCATCTAAGCTTCCTGAGGGTAGTACACCGCTGAGCACTTTGAACAGGGAAATAGACATCGAGACTAACGAGGAGCTTAACAAACTTTGGTATTTTCTACATACATGTGATACAGCTAAATCATTATGGCCAGTCTATGATAAAAAGAGATCTGCAAATCTCATGAGACTCAGTGGCATGGATATCCGGACAGGTGTTGGTGTCGTGACAGAGCACTACACGATAGGCAATCATGCAGCCTGGCTAGGACTACCCCATAACGACTTCTGTACGAACTGCAGAAACGAAGAGGAAATAGAATCCATTCGCTACTTGCTATGTGATTGTGATTGCACTAGCGAACAAAAGGAAATACACTTTTGGGGAGCTATTTCCTTGCGGAACTAGACGATTTACGAAATATTGACCTGAACAAACTCCTGAGATTCATACCCATATCTGGATAATTTAGTTCAGTTGTCGAAGGCTGAAATTAGGTTCTCAGGGGTCTTACAATTGGACACAATGGACTCTTCGTTAGTCTAAGTGAGCCGTTGACAAATCTTGTCAACAAAAGCGTCCGTTTACCTACAAGCGATTTGCATGTTTATGTTGCAGAGCCTGAGTTAGTTGACTGCCATTTTCAGAAACAGGTTTGGTCTTTCATTCTTTCCAACTTTATTGAAAAAGGGATAAATCAGTACCCACTTACAAATATATTTTCACACAATTCAACACAAAATCGACGATGTATCTTCCGATCCCTTTACTTATAATACTGACATGCTTTAAGGATCTATTCCTGGCAATACATCTCTCTAGTCCTTTTTGGTAGAAGCAAATTTAAAATATGTTTCAGAAGGTTTTGATCTCCAGCAGGAGAATCAAAAGTCATTTGCTCACATCTTGGGACACTGTGCCTACTAGACACGGCAATGCCTTTGGAATACTTAAGTGTCTATTTGAATACTTTTAACAACTGGTTGCTTGACTATCTAGTTGCCATCGAGTGAAGGTTATAATGTGAAATTTTGCATAATTAAGTAGATTTCCTTTCCTTCATTCCATGCAGATATATGGCTGCATTTTGTGCATTTCATTACGAAAAGCATGTATTCTATCTGAGTTCATAAGATTTATTAGGAATTTCATCATCGTTTCGACATCACAAGCTGCATGTACTACTTCAAACATTCGTGTCGCTACACGCAGTAGTATATCCACTCAAGCATTACACCTGCAAAAGATTTATTCGAACTAGGACTGCAATCATTATCATTGACCATGATCAACGGAACTAAGTAAGTGCTGAATCGTCTCAATAACCTGTTGATGACATTATAAAGAAATTATCACTGTGATGTCATTAATAAATAAAATCTCATTATTAACTGTCATGCAAGTGGCCATTGATTGCATTCTCAGGATGAAACAATTTGTTTCACCAAATGGAACTAATGCCATTGTGTGTTATGTGTTGTTTGGTCAGCTTACGAATAAACATTTATACAAAATAAAAACAGAAAAAAAAAAAACGAATTAAAAACCGAAACACAAAACTAATGATTTATGAATGACGTTTAACATTTCGAGCATCTCTGGTGCTGGTGCTGGTGCTGTTGGAGGTGCTCTGCTTTGCGCTGAGTGAGCGCGAACTTCGCATTCATTAAGTAACAAATTTAAAAACTTCATTTCTCTTTTTCTGGTTTTTTTTGTTCCTCCTTGGGACTTGTATTCTTTTAGACTGAATTCTGATTTTCAGCTCATTACTCAAGTGGAACGAATGTGGGTTTATCGCCTCACCGCCGCTGTACGCATGTTACCTGCATCTCTTTAGAGATGGATCATCGGCTTGTCTGCCGAACAAGAAGATGAGAATGAGAAATTTCGGAGATAAGATACAACCGACCGGATGCTTTGGAGCTCCCAAGAGAGATGGTACCTATTTATGTATACATACATATATACATACACCTTCTCCCAACCAAACAAATTGAATTCATGAATGAAGATCGGGATTTGGATTCCTATTAAGTTGCCGTAAGTTTGTGCATCTATTCCAAGACTTAGAAGGTCGGTCATTCATAGTGGCTTCATGCAAAGGAGTAAAAGATAAACAGAATTCCTTCGACGGTATAAAGAATGGCATCCGTTGACTTGGCTTTTGATTACATTTCATATTTTCGCAACACAAGCGTGATGATGTGTGCAACACAACACATCAAAACACAGCGAAGGTTATACATCCAGCCAGCAGAAGGATACTCTAAATCGGACTGAAACAGCAGGAAATCACAAATCAAAAGCGATTTTGATTAATTTTTAATATTTCTCGTAGCACAAGCGAAATGCGAAATGAATGCAAATTGCAATTGGTGCATACAGAACAGAGCAGAACTGGGATTTTGTACTTTTGTCTTAGGCTGGACTTGGATTAGCACAGAACAAGATCCGTGCCCTAAGAGAAGAATTCTTGAAGAGGAAATTAAACGCCGTAACTAATTGCGAATGATTCGATATACTCGGCGTAAGAGTGTGTGCTATTAAAGGATAATCTAATTAATTTAATTTATTAATGGAAAAATGTTGACAGAGATTTTATTCGAATGGTGTATGTTACTCAGTACATAAAGGAAGGGGAAAGTCTTCGTATCCGTATGATCTGTAGTCAATCCTGGATAAGACCGAAGAACTGCATGTCGGCTCTAACCATTTATTCATTGACTTTAGACCCGTTATGGTAGCCTCAAGTTGCTCGAGCAACTGGATTGCGTAATCATACAAAACATAGAGCAAACAATGCTTAATGTTAATAAGATGTTCGAATCAGAGATCACAAGTTCGAGATGGCAAAAAAAAAAAAAAAAAGGAATGGTCAGTGGATCATTATAGATAATTACATTTTCTTTGAGACTTCCGCTTGAAATAATGGACCTACAGTTGTCCACCCTGGTGTAAGTGCATGTTTCAGCTTCATCTGTACTGGAACTTCTTTTGTAGTAACTTAGAAAACAAAATTGGAAACCGGCGGTTGGATCCAATTAGTAAGTAAGGAATACAATTTCAATACAAGGTACACAGTTCGATTCCCCAAACGCGAAAAATGCCAGCAGTGCTCTGCCGTTCCAAATGAGGATGGAATAGATGCGTACATGGATGGATTCCACATCGATGGAGAATTGGAGCGTAGGCCTACTGTCGAACGCCGCTTCTCAATCACACAGTTCATCTGGAACAATACGTCACTATCTTTCCGGCAGAGATTTTTACTATACTGAAGAGTGCGGAACTACTACTTAGTACCAGAACCCAAGGCATCTGCAATAACTTCTGCTCGGACAGTCAGGCAGCCCTAAAGGCAGGTGAAGGAATGCAAGGAAAAAATTAATATTTTGGCAACCTCCTCCTATATCAACCTGATTTGGGTACCTGGTTACTGCAATATATCAGGGAACGAAGCTGCAGATGGACTGACGAGGAAAAGGAAACATAGATAGATCAACGGTTACAATCTTAGGAGTAGCCTTAAAGGTTGTTAAAACCGCATACAGCGGTTCAAGCACTTCCTCATTAGGGGCGCTAAGATACAAACACCTGAGAAGACGTCTCCTGCCCGGGCTGAGTTATCTTAGATGTTACAGTTTCGGAAAGATTCTGCAGTTCGTCAGAAATAAAGGACGTTTTTCGGAACAGTGAACCCCACCCACCTCTCCAAATCAAACCTCCTCTTCACCTACATCCCCCCCTTTTTACCCTTTTTACGTTTCTCTATCACAGTCTCTTTAGAGGGGAACAAAACGGGCCCAATCGGCAGCCTACGTGATGAGGTCACCCTCACCATCCCAAATCAATCAACCATCTGTTTTTGCTCAATCTGTGCACCATACATTAGAATCGTGCATATGTACATATGTAGGTTTGTTTTGTTCCCTGTTGTGAAAAGATAGGCCCTATGCTCACTTAAATTTAGGGGCTCGCTGTCCATAGCCCAGAATGTGGAATGTACGAAAATTACATATCGTTTCCAGAGTGTTATGTTGATGATCTCATTGATCCTGTTTCTCATAAGTAGCCTGATTATTTATGTAATTATTGTAGCCCTCTGAAGTGAGGAATTCAATTCGAGGGTCTTCCACCGGACAGCAAATTCACGAAATTAATACGAATAATTTTCCGATCCTAATTGGGCTCTGACATGTTAAAGTGGGATTGGTCTTCTGATAATAGATGAAGTTTGTATTGTCGAAAACCAAAATGTCTCTCCAGTTGTTTGAGATCTATTTCTACGTGTGTAGGCACCAAATGCGCTATAATCTAGATATTAATCTATTCTGAATTGTCTGGGATGGGATCCTACTTCTCAATTATCTGCTTAGCCTATAGACAAGCGATTGTCAAAGACACTGCAGAGTCAAGCTATAACTCAAAGTTATAGCTGTCCATTATGCTCTTCTGTCCAATTACTCGCTGTTTTGTTCTACTCGTCTACCGCTAAACCTACTGTCGAAGTAATTTTTTTGCATCAAAGTTTCGATTGAAGTCATTTATGACAACACAATAAATGCTACCAAATTTTTTCAATTGTAGACTTTCCTGGTCTGAAACCAGATTGTTAGGAGTGCAAGTGTGTTTTGGGTGCAATCTGTGACAGGAAACACTTGTGGCTCGAACCCTTTTACGTATTATAATACAAGATCCCTTAACTTTATGTTTGTAACAACAATATGCTATGTACTCATTTCCTATGAATATAGGTTTTTCACACGATTTACCTAATTGAATCTTCACATATTACCTATTCATTGCAAATGCCCGCATCACTGAAGTACAACTTTCTACTGTTTAGTCACTCCATTTGAAACAGGAACATCCTTACATCGCTGTATGCACTCATTGGAACTACAGGTTGTTGAAGTTACTGCTTAACACCTGGTTTCGGTATAAACTACAGTTCTTTTTAAATTTAACACCGATGGTAGAAACATTGGCTAAATGCAAATGATTTCGAACTCGAAATTTTTATCAAATGTTTAACCCCATGGACAAAAAAGGAAAAATATTTTTCAAGAATAGTAAATTAATCTATTGTTGGTTTTCCATTAGAACAAAATCTATATAAACAATTTTACATAATAAATTTTGAAAATGATTTATAATGCATTGCAAATTGCAAATAAAATTCGATTCATAGATGTCACTATCAGAAAGCGTAGCTAAAAACACAACCTAGTTGAGCTTTTTTTGAACCCAAAGCAGCTTTTACTTCTCAAGAATACTTTTCAAATGATTTGTACACTTTAGAAGGACTAATTTGAATTAATTGTAATTGTATATCAATCAGGTAAATGAAGTATGGGTTTTCGACCATCGTACCAAAATTGTTTAAATCGGATGATAGAGAAGGCCGAGTGGTTACGTTTTGTTGCGAAGATTGCCCATTCCTGTATTAAGATGTACGATATTAAAAGAAAGCAATAAAATCCATTCACTTAGAAAAACTAGGAACAGCATTGGTTAACAAACTCGCCTTCTATGTGGATTGAGGGAAAAAGTGTTATTTCTTTCCTTCATTCAAACTTGCTGGAAATGGTGCTGATTTACGAGCCAGTATCAACTCATATAACTACCTTGTTGCAGCCAAGGTACGAATGCGATATCACAAACGCCACAACTAAGAACAACTAGTGTGAGAAGATTAACCGTCGGAAGCTGCAATCGCAAGCGATCGCCAAAATTTTCGCTGAACGCGTATCCCGAAATCGCTCAATGACTCCTATGCCACCAGCATCAAATGCCAAACACCAGTGGCAACGTTGCCAACATGTCATCACAAGTGCCGCAACTGATGTGCTGGGTTTCATCTGACCACCACCAAGAAACCCCTGGATTGACAAAGAGTGCCAGCAAGTACATGCAGCTAAATAAGAGGTATACCAAGCGGAGCTGTAAAGAAGGACGAGGGCTGCTCGTGAGCTCTACGAGCAGAAGAGACAGGAAGAACATTGGCTTCTCCAAAAGAAGAAAAAAGAGCACGATAAGCGCGCGATAGCATATGTATATATGTATATTGAGAGACTATAAAAAAAAATACAAATTTTTGGCGCGAAAAGTTTATGTGATCAAGGGCCTAGCTTCTCATAACCATTCGTGTTGTGCGTGTTATATCCGAATGGCAATTTCTTTTTTTGTTGGCCGTGAAAGATATTTTAGGTGTTGTCTGGGGATTGAACCTGGAACCCGTCATTCCGTAGTCCAACACACTAACCACTTTAGTCACGGCGACCACATTGAGAGACTATGCTCCAGGAATAATGTACGGAAGTCTTACCAACATATAAAAAGAACAACAACAGGGTAAACAGGACCCATACAGAAGCCTGCAGAGATGAAGAAGGAAACCTCGTAGTAGAGTCACAGTCGGTCCTGAGAATATGGAAAAACTTCTTCTGAAGACTGTATAACGGCGACGAAGACCAACATCCCGCTGTCAGACAAAATGAACCATTCAATATAGACGATGATAGTCAAAACTTCCGTCCACCTAACCAAAACGAAGTGAGAATAGCAATATCAGCCAAACTCTTCAGATTTTGCAGAATTACGATGGAGAATTCTCGCTAATGACGCTGAAGCATGGACCTTATCGAAAGCGGATGAAGATATCCTCGGTTGTTATGAGAGAAAAATTGATCGTCCCGTTTGTGTTGACGGGATTTGGAGGAGGAGATTCAACGACGAACCATACGAGCTGTACAGAGACATCGACCTAGTCAAAAAACTGTGCATCAGTCGTTTGAGATGGTTCGGACATGTAGAGCGAATGGACACCTGCCCTTCGGCATGTAGAGTCTTCGAATGAAATCCGGAGGAACAACGCAGTAGAGGAATATCAGTAGAAGGAAACCCCAACCGACTTGGAGTACGCAACTGGAGGCAGTTAGCTAAGGACCGGGCTAACTGGAGAGGCTTGTTGGTTGAGGCCCAGGTTCACCTCGAACTGTAGGCCATCTAAGTAAGTAAGTAAGTAACGATTGTGCCTTTCACTTACGTATTCAGCACTGTTGGTCGGACTTATCGTTATTCCGACGAATACTAGTCGAACTAGAACTCTAAGGACAAGCTAACAGAAAACGCATTCCCAGTTATTAGAAAGTAATGGATTATCCATTGAGTGGTAAAGTCTCTATCAAGACATGCATCAAAGTTTAAAAAAAACTTAGAAATCAGCTGAATCAAAGAATATAACCGATGATGCATTATTTCTTAGTAATCATCTGTGGCTTATATCTATGAACGCCGGGTGCATGCGCAAATAACACTAAATAAAGTTCAGCCGAACGGTGCACAAAAATCACCAGAAACATTCTCACCTGCGCAAATCGGAACGGGTTTTCTACACACATGTACACCTAACACAGAGCCCACAATTATTACTCTACTATCTCCCATCTAATGACAGTCCATACACTCACATACACACACATCTAATCATCAACAAAATGCTAAAGGCAGTTGAGGTGTAACATTAACCAGCCAGCTTGACTCTGCTCGCCTAAGTCGAGAGCACCCACCACCACTTCGTCTCCGTCCACGTCGTCGTCGTCGTCGTGCGAGACTTCTTAACCATCGGTACCAAGTTCGTGGATCAGCTCTTTCGTTTAGTATCATTTCGATTGTCGACTGTTGCGGTTGTTTCCTTGGATAACTTCAGACATTTTTATTCTGTTTCATATTTTGTTCTCTCCTACCTGTTGGACTATAAACAATCTTCGTGTTTCACTATAGAACTCTCCACTGGTGGTGTACTGCGTTGAAAGTTCCGTGCATACTTGCAATATTGTGGTCAAAGATACATACAAAAGCGGTGCATAGGCAAAACGGTGAAAAATTTCAAATCAAACGCAAAGAGGTCTCGAAAAGAGAAGTCGGAATAAATTAATCAAAAAATTGCGTTTTCATTTTATGTCATCGGAAAGTAGTGCATTCGATTCGATGTGAACACTACAATGTGGTGACATGTGAAGTTGTTTCTTGAATCAAAACTATATTGAGACTCGGAAGGAAATTTGGATTATTTAGAGCGGTATCCCCCCCCTCCCTACAGAGCAGCGGTTGCAATTTGTTTTCATTCTTTTCTTAAGTGCAAAGAGAGAGAAATCTTCTTCGTATTCTCCTTTCCCGTCATTTGCGTCTTTTCTTACTTCTTCTTTGCGGTCAAAGAAATATTCTAATTGTAAGTTGGAATCCGTGTGTGAGTGTGTTAAATCCGATTTTATTCGTGTGTGCTCATCTTCAACCAACCGACTATCGTCTCAGGTGTTGTTTTTGTGAAATAACAAAAATATATACATATACATACATATGTATATACAGCTATATGTATCGAAAAGGGAATCGCTAAAAGAATAACACATTCCAATTTGAGGGATACGTTGTGGGTTTCATCATCAACATCGCCTTCATCTTCTTCTACTTCTTCTACTTCTTTGGATTAAGACTTTCGTCTTTGGCAGTATTTATCGGTATGTATGCAGAAAAACAATATAAATAGTTTTTTTTTTTTTATTTATTTCCAATTATCTTGCACTAAATACCTGTTTAAGACAAAAAATAAAGTGCTTAAGGGCAATTGCATCATATCGTAGGAGAGGCACTCGTACTTGTTTCTCATATATGTAATAAGGTTCAAAGGGGTGAAAGCAATTTTTAGTTATAACGTGTTGCAGCACCATTCAGTCAATCATGTTGATTAGTATTGATTATTGGGAACGGTCTTTTTATCTTATGTCTCTAAGCTTCTCATCTTCAAAAAATGAAGAAGAGAAGATTAAATGGTCGAGAGGCTTAGTCAAACAAATACATATACCACAAGATAGAAAGTCAATGAAATATATTTAAGTTAATTTAGAAACTCGGAAGAGATACGCCACACAGTAAGTCGTAGAGATTCTCGATTCATTCTGTGAAACTAATTCAAAGAAGATGGAAAGATTGGTTTTCTATAATCACGATTTGAACATGTCTTGGATGAGAATTGTGAATAAAACATAATGGTTGATCACAAGGCGGCATGCGGAAGTTGAAATTTAATAGATATTTTATCTCTTGAAGAGATTTATTGAAAATGCTGCATTGGAAATGATACAGAGTGACCCCGATTGTGAAAGTTACTTAGAGAATGATGAGGGTATGGTGTGACCTTGGGTGCTTCCTAGTTTCTTTAGCGGAATATCGGTTTTACTGAAACAGGTGTCTTGCGGTGGTTAACTTTTAGTGAGAAGCTTAGAGATACATTTTGCATCTAAAGCATTCCTGCTTGTAATAATGGAAAGGTTATGAGACAAGTGGATGTGTAATGGTCTTGTATAAAGCAATTGAGTATCGGTTGTTCCTCGATAGAATGTTCAACAATATACTAAACTTAATCCAAACAGTTTCATTTCTTGAGGTATAAGTGCCTCTGTAGAGAGGATCCTCAACGACCTCAGTTACATTATATTTGATTTAAGTTTTCTGGTATCTGTCATTACTTCGATTTCAAACTGAATATTTGGATCTTATAATTCACACTTTCAAGTTCTTCTGACGCTGGTAAGTGAATTTATCAGTAGGTGGCAAATCTTAGGTAGAAATCCTTTCTGTCAAAAAATTTTAAAAGTGTGTATCCTTTCTATAAGGACTTTCAAAAATATTAAAAATGGCTAAAGCAATGGAAGTCTCTGCTGAGAAATGATAGCGTGTCAATAGAGTAGAGTGAAAATCTAATTAAATGTTAAGAAAAAGGTTTTATTCAACATACTGTCAAGTATTATACTTGTCCATGACCAGTAAAATATCATATATACATGTTTTCTGTCAGTTCCATAGTATATCACAGTGCGCCTTTTACTCTAATTTTATTTGATTTGATTTGATGATGATAATCTATTGGGAATTCTCCTGTTAGCGAAAGATATTTTCCAGCACCTAACCAATTCTAAACTGAATAGACTGGTCGTAGGGAATATTATTACTGCTACTATCGTATCTTACTACAGTGGGTTCACAAAGAATTCCATTTTGTTAATCCAGGACTTTGTAGAGTAGGTCATTTGCTCCAGGGGCCATCAGGAAGTTCAATGTATTCTCAAGTTGTAAGGAAAGACGATGAAAAATAGTTAGAAGCCTGGAGTTGGCATCTCAGCACAATCTAAAGGCAGAGAAATGGTCTTTGTGGTCAGGGATTTAATGTGAAATTATGTAGATTTTCGTTGTTAGCAGTTTAGTTATCTTCTTCACAAGCTTCAACTTTCTGGTTCAGTGTCTTTGTATTAGACTTTGATTGCAAATATTTGCCAGTATTTTGGCTTACTTAACTATCTTAAGTATGTATTTACGTAAACTTACGAACAATTTAATTGCAGATTGCAGATCCAGATCCACTGTCCATTTTCGAACCATCAGTAAACTACATACATATATCAGATGGTATTCAGTATTATTTTATTTAAGTCACCAGATTCTGCCACCATGCTTAAGTGACCCTATCAATCGTTAGAAAAATTTATGTATTCCTGGGCACTTAAACGTTCAGCCGTATTTCATATTTATTCCTTCATTGACTCCCTCACTTTTGCATTCTGCTGCTACTCTACTCTTAGTCTGAGACTCCGGTTATATTTTCCAAGTGATAGGCTCGCCTTATTCCTCTTCTAGTGATCCTTTCGTTTCTGTAGCGTGGGCAATGAAATCTGATATATTCCTTGCCTTTCATGATTTCTGTGCAAATTGGGCAGTGTGGATTACTATCGTACCCTAATCTTGGTCAATACGACCCAAGGCATCCATGGCCTGTTCTCAATTGAGATGTCCATATTGTCTGTAAATTCCTGTGTCGATATTGGGAATGCATTGTGGATGTGCATCTGTTACCACCCGATTAGACTGCTAACCATTGGTTGTAGTTGGATATGGATTTATGTTCTTGCTTCTAAAGTCCTGGCTTTGTATTTCTTTTGAACTTCATATGCCAACAAGTCAATCCAGAATGTCACCCGAAAAGCTCTAAACTACTGAGTTGTTTTATAGTTCCACTTCTCGTGAACGTAAGACAAACATACGAGAGTATTACTGTCATGAAAAATCTATTTTCCTAGTTGAATCTAGTTCGATACCAAATCCTGGATTGTTTAGGGTTTATACCATTCCTGTCGTATTCCGCTGAACTATTATCTTTAGCAGACCTGTAAACTTTCAAGTACCAGTACCAGTCAAGTACCCAGTACCTTGTACTTGTACTTGTACTTGAAAAAAGGGAGTACAATGTACTTGGTACTTTAAAGGCACCAAGTACAAGCACTATTCCAAGTACTCTCTTCTAAGTACATGTACTGGGTACTTTAATGCTGACCAGTACATTTGCAAGTACTTTTCAAGTACAATTCCTAACGTGGTCTATGTGTGAAACGTGCTAAGAAAAAGCATTAATCTTCAAATTTGTTTTTGGCATCTGTAACTATTATTTTCAGTTCAGATATGCAAAAGGCCAATCAGGAGATCAATTGACCACTTACGTGAATGCTGCTGCAGATAATGACAGTGGACGGTTACAAAGGTGATCCCGAGTCTCGACATATGTACGTATGTAGAAGAACAACAATGCTTTGATTCTCGGTATTAAGTTCGCTATACTATCATGTCACACCAAAGACCACGCAAGGAAATGTACTTGAAAAGTACTTGCAAATGTACTGGTCAGTATTACAGTACCCAGTACATGTACTTAGAAGAGAGGACTTGAAAAAGTACTTGTACTTGGTGATTTTAAAATACCAAGTACATTGTACTCCTTTTTTTTAAGTACAAGTACAAGGTACTGGCTACTTACACAGTACTGCAGTACAAATGTATTTCAGTACTTTACAACTCTGATCTTTAGTATAGTTTCTCTCAACCCTTGGCTAAAGTGATTCAGATTTTAGTAAATAGGGAAAGTTCAGATGTTAACTCATCGTTTTCAGCATTGCTTTCTATTAAGCAAATACCACTTATTACGCCCTTACAATGGCTTACATCGACTTCAAGACATGACGTTTAAGTATTGACAGCCTCTGGTAATTTTAAATTTATGACAACATTCTTTAATACTTACCTCTAGACCATTTTATAGCCACTTGTGGTTGCATATCATATTACTTTATTTTCTACATGATGAAATACCTCCTACTGTGTGTGTTTAATAGTCTAAACACATCTTAATTATCTTCCAACATCTACTCATTGACCTTGCTCTGTCGAAAGACTTTTCATTACACAGGAGCCTTCTATCTAACAACACGAATACAAGTAGTACTCCCCATGGGATCATCCTTTTACATAAAATTTTATTAATCACATCTCAAATCCATCTCCATTCACTGTGTTCAGATGCATCTTCGTCATCATGATCAATAGTACCGACAACTGTATACGATCAAGCTACTGATTAGCTACTTCGATTGGAAAATAGTATTAATTGATTGAATTGCTAATCTAGTTTATTTAAAACCAGTTTTTGCATTTCTATCTTGGACAGACTTCCGTAAAAATGAACAAAACAATTAATGTACTGAATAACAACTGGATTTTAATTAATGCCATCGAGTTGAGTGCATTTAAAATGGTCTTATGTAGGTTATTCATTAACCAAGACATTCTGATTAATTTACTTTTATTGTGTAGAGAGTGGTAAAAGGTTGATATTTTATAACACAATAGTCACCTATGTACTTGGTTACCTGTAAGGGTATAGTAATTTATACTATGCACCACAATATAATGGAAATCTTGTAATGCCTATAAATAAATGTATCTTTAGTGCCATGCACTTAACAACATTGATTTATCTGTTTTGAATATTGTTCGTTATACATAGGTGGATGACCCCTATTGTGAAGTGTTAATGGATTCAAACAGAGTTTGAGACAATGGTACTTACTTAGGTATTGAGATTGATGAAAGTGTTCGATTGTATTAGTCTGATAGGCTCGGTAGGGAAGTACACACATTTTTCTGGATTCTAGCGTTTCTACACCATACTTCATAAATATGTAGCAGTGGATGGTCTATTTTTAAGGATACTGACTGAAAATTTAGGAAGGAACTCAAATATACTTCTCTAGTATCCACAATTCAATTTTGTCGTCTAAACGTTAGATCTATCCGAAATCTTTGATCTTTGCAGAAGCTCTGCTAAAGTATACAATCCAAACTGGTGCAGTTCATTATGCACTTACATTTCAATTCAGTTGGGAACTGAATATTAAAGACCGTGCTAGGAAGGCCATTGCCTTCTGTTTATATAGGAAGGCCTTTGGCCCAAACTGGGGTATCCAACCCCGGATTGTTCACTCGATATACACGGTTATCGTCATACCTATCCTTATGTGCGGAGTACTAGTCTGGGGGACGGTGCAGGACAAGAAGAGCAACATTCCAATCCCTTAGGACAACTAATACAGATGTACTAAAAACAATGCTCCATCTTCTTCCCGTTGATATATTTGGAAAGCTGATGGAGGCTAAAACAACATTACTGCTTAGAGAATCCTTGCAATTGGCTCGTAGAAATATTGGCCACGAAAGCATCCTAAACGACCATAACACTATTCATAGCAATTCGGACTACATTGTCTCCTGTTCTGACTTTAACGTCAACTATAAAGCCAGGATTCCTAACAGAAGTGCTTGGGAACTAGGAGAAATTTTAAATGAATCTGCGACGGAGATTTAGACAGACGGTTCAATGAGAAGAAGCTGCAGACCGCCCAGAAAAAGAAATTCAACGTTGGAAGCCTTAGCACGTCTGGAGTAGCCAGAGCCTACAGGGAGCGCCTGAGTGAGAGACTCTCCGCTGTGCATTCACCATCCACAAACGCCAACAATCTGTGGAACCAGTATCGCGACATCATCAAAGGGGTAGCAGAGACCACCATAGGCTACCAGCCACCACCCAAAAAGAGCCCTTGGTATGATGATGAATGCGTACGCCGGAAAAAGGTGACAGAAAATGCACACTTGCAAGCGCTGCAACGCAAAACAAGGGCAGCGAGAGAAGAGTATCGAACCAGAAGAAGGGAGGAGAAGAAGATACTGCGTAAGAAGAAAAGGGCCCACGCAGCCTCCCAGCTCAAGGATATCGAAGAGTCCCGCGATAGGAACAACATCCGGATGTTTTTCAGGAAAGCCAAGCAACTGGCAGCTGGCTTCAAGCCCGGAACGCAGGCTCTTCGAAACAGTGAAGGAAACCTAGTCACCGAAGCACAGGGAATAGTAGATGTATTTAAGCAGCATTTCCAGCAGCTACTTAATGGGCAGGTAGAGAGAGTGATAGGGCAAGAAGAGAACCCGCATCCAGTCAATGAAGAATCCATTCCCCCTCCTAGTTTTGAAGAGGTCGGCTCAGCTATCAAAAAGCTGAAGAACAACAAGGCCGCCGGCTCTGATGGTCTACCAGCAGAGCTTTTCAAACATGGTGGTGATGCTTTGGTGGGGTGCATGCACCAAGTCATCAACCAAGTGTGGGTGGATGAAGTCATGCCCGATGACTGGACTATCAGCTCTATATGCCCCATCTTCAAGAAAGGCGATCCTATGTCTTGTAAGAACTACCGAGGCATATCCCTGCTTAATGTCGCATATAAGATCCTATCCAACGTACTGTGTGAACGTCTGAAGCCTTTCTGCAGCACACTAATCGGCACGTACCAGTGTGGCTTCCGGCCCGGCAGATCGACGATCGACCAAATTTTCACACTAAGGCAAATCCTGGAAAAGACCAACGAATTTCAAGTCGAGACTCACCATCTCTTCATCGACTTTAAAGCCGCATATGATAGCATTCATCGTCTTGAGCTCTACAAGGCGATGGCCGAATTCGGGATCCCGGCTAAACTGATCCAGCTGTGCCGCGTGACGCTGGATAACACGCGGTGCAACGTGCAATTCGGCAACAGTTCCTCTGAACTATTCCAAACATGCACCGGATTTCGGCAAGGGGATGCGCTATCATGTGACTTCTTCAATCTTGTGCTGGAACAGATAGTGCGCAGGGCAGGTGTAAACACGGAAGGCACTATCTTCAACAAATCTGTCCAGTTGCTGGGATACGCAGACGACATCGACATCATCGGTCGCTCCCAGCGCGCCGTGTTAGAGGCTTTTACGGCAATTGAAGAAGAGGCGAAACGTGTTGGCCTTGAAGTGAATGAGGGCAAAACCAAATACATGTTGTCAACAAACAAAGAAGCATCTGTCCACCGCCTAGGACAAAACGTCACTGTTGGCAACAGTAACTTCGAAGTGGTTAAGGAGTTTACCTACCTCGGAGTAAATATCAACTCCACGAATGACAACTTAGTGGAGATTCGACGAAGACTTACCCTAGGAAACCGCTGCTACTTCGGTTTGGCGAAACAAATGGGGTCAAAACTCCTAACTCGAAAGACGAAATGTATGCTCTACAAAACTTTGATCCTGCCAGTTCTGCTGTATGGAGCCGAGTGCTGGACGATAAGCAGGAAAGCAGAGCAAATACTGAACACTTTCGAAAGAAAAATTCTTCGTCGGATATTCGGTCCCATATGCGAGGAGGGCGAATGGAGGAGAAGATATAACCGCGAACTCTATGAGCTGTACCAGGATGTGGATGTAGTCCAAAAGCCAAAACACGTCGACTACACTGGCTCGGCCACATCGAGCGAATGGACAATAATGCTCCAGCAAAGAGGATCTTCGAATCACAGCCCCCAGGTTCGAGAAGACAAGGAAGACCGAACCTCCGTTTTAAGGATCAAGCTATCGCGGATGCCAGAGCGCTTGGTCTAGATAACTGGAAGCAGCGTGCCCGGGATCGAAGAGAGTGGAAGGCTGCTGTGTCTCAGGCAGAGACTCTTCACGGGTCGGGAGCCCGTTAAGTAAGTAAGTAAGTTCCAAGACAGGGTTTCTACATATTTTCTATAAAAGGAATCGCCAATCATTGGATCAAACTTGGTAAAGCAATGCCGCGCATTTCTTAACGAGATCACTGTCAGTTGCAACGTATCCCTGTGGTGGGTATCCCTGTGCAGGGATATTCCAGGCAAATGCAAAGCGGACGAGCTAGCTAAGGAGGGTGCAGACCGGAACCTCCCTGACAATAGGGGGAACCGTCAGCAACTATTGAATCCATAAAATTCCAATAAGATACCGCACCCATTAGAATGGTGGAACAATATCAGCACATGTCTCTCTTTTAAACAAATCTAGCCAGAGCTGGATTGTGGAAGCTGTACAGAAGAGGAAGAGGAGGATACAATGACTTTTTTTTGTGTACCTGCCCTATCGATCTTGAGAAGGGACAACCACCCAATCAACCAACCATAGGAGGCAAAAGAAGTAGAGAGACCATCAAAAAGTGTCTGGCTAACCTCTGCTATAATCGATTGTCACGAAGCAACAACTGGACATTGCGAAAGCAGTATTAAACTAATTGCTGTTTGAAGTTATCACACCAAAATGTGGTCAGCCGACGTAGCTTAGACCCTTTCTTAGTCTATTTGGACCACAGTTTGGTCAGCGTCAACTGCTCTCCTTAGCGAGATTTGTTGCACGGTATACTGTCTTTAATTGTAGTTTATAAGTTTATCAATGTAGTTATGAATCTCTGCGGGGCTGATGTGTGCACTGGTATAATCGACATGTCCTGTGGCACTCTGCGTACAGTCTGACGCTGGGGGCCGTTGCGCATCTACTATTTTCTGTTCCATTGATGTAGCACAAGCTCTTGCTAATCCTCTTGTGAGCTGATTCGCCTTGTCGGTGGCTGATCCGCAAAGGGATATACATACATATCTTCAACATCAGCTGAAGTACTTCAACGTCCGCAGTGTCTTTTCTGCGGCTGCCCTCTCTGCTCTCTTCTCTTTTCAATGGCGATGTCCACTATTGACCATCTTCCGTTTTTGCTCAAGGCCATCTCGCTTCTGGAATTCGCAAGAACTATGTGCAACGATTTGAATTCCTCAAGGAGTGTTATTCCTCCGGTGCTTGTGGTACGTGAACCCCATTCTACCGCCCACGCATTGAAATCGATTGCAATGATGACGCGGTTTCTTCCTCTTCCATTGGTTGTGATGTTGTCAACTATTTATATAAATTTAGCTGAAGTGTCCGCAGTCCATTGAGAAAGGAAAGGCCTTTGATAAAGTATGTAGAAAATAACAGGAATATTTCCCGATAAAAACCATTCATGCAAAAATTCCAATTGAAGGACAGCAGGACGACTTCTTCAGAACACGGCTATAAGAAACATTGTAAATTGCTCATCAACATTTCAATGAATATTAATTAATATTAAGGTGATCAACATTATCAAGTCAAAGCATCATAAAATATCTACCGAAATAGATTTCCACCGGTAAATAGACTTTTATGGTCCAACCGCGCCACAGCGCTACAAACAAGAATTCTTATATCAAAGTTGCAAAATCACCTTGATACCGGTCTGCCTTCCCACGAAGTAATCTCCTTGACGAGAAGAAAACAACCGTATCCAACTAAAAATATATCATTTTATTCTTCATAGATTTTTCTATTTTATTGACTAGCTGTTTCCATTAATAACCATCCTCCATTAGAACCGCACGCAAAACGACTGATGTCCTTCATTTATTCTTAATGCGTTCCCTGTTATTCTTCGTATTTCTTAAGTGGGAACACTGTACGAGTACTGTTGGAGCACTTAACTCCTTGTGTGAATGATCTCAGACTCTGTTAGTCCGATGCTGTGAAGTGAGTGACCAATAGTATAACATTATTAATACCCCAGGCACATAGATACGGATGCATGTCTATGTGTCTAGTGTGGAACGAGTTTTGCAGCGCGCAGCATTCTGCAAGCAAAGCCAGCTAGAAACAGTAACAAGCGAACATTGTCGATAAATCATGCCAAACTAGTTATTCCTATATTAATGGCCGGTAGATCTTTTAGTTGGTTTCTTTCTTTTTCTCTTAAATGTGTATCTCTGCGAATGTTCCGAATCTATAACCATAGCTGGAGCAGCCGTTGTCAGTCGTCGCACATGTGGCCAGAGCATGGAGGCTTAATAAACTTTCTTTTATGCAAAGAAAAGTAAAATATCGTACACACATTCAGTGTACAAAATGGTCGCTGCTGTGAGATGGATGACGGCTTTGCGCTGAGTAAAGCTCAATGGTCCGATCAACAGTTGCAGAGCGCTGCGCTGCGCTGGTGTGGAGAGATGAAAACACCTCACTAGAGAAGCAGGTTTGTGGCGCACTGCACTGATGAGTTGTTGCGCAGAGATATTCTATGAGAAACATTGGAGATTTGCACTAATGTATCTATGTAATTATCTAGATATGTGTGGTGCTGTGCTGGATTTCATGTTTTAGAAGTTATTTAACAAGACACAGGGTAGCCGGTCAGTGGTATAAGAAATTCATATATGCAGATACATTCAAATGAATGTAAATTTTAACGGCAAATCAGTGAGTTTTACAGTTAGACATATATTTCTTTTTGAGTGCCATGCCAATGAGCTGGTTTTGCCTTTCTCCTATATTAAGTCGATTTTATGCTGAATCGTTGCTTTGATTCACAGCGCTATCACGTGCATAGTACCTACGTTTGTTTTTGTTAAAGTCTAAATCATCCGATGGAGTTAAGACCTTGTGATTTAAACCGTATTTTGTACCTTCAAGATTCTATACTATTCATCTTATCTACTCGTATGTGACAAACTACTTGACGTAACACTTGGCGTATTACTGAATGATGGTTCTCTAAAGCTACTCAAATCTTGAAGCATTTTCTTAGTGAGATGGGGAGGATTATAGCAATTTCAAGAAAATAATTCTTATGCGATGCGAATACGCCCCTAATACATATATCATGATATTGGTGGCATGAAGCTAAGACTGAAGTATCCTAGGATCTATATCTGTTTCAGCATTTTAACTGTTGTATCTCCCAACTATCACTCATATCGTAAAAGTCTTTTAAAGTCAAGCAATTGTGCTCCTTTTGTTCAAGTTTTCCAAGCCAAAGAAATTCCTCAGTTTTCCTAAGTTAACTCTGCTGTCTGTTAAGCGAACTATAGCCTGATGCACCATCAAAATTCATCTTTAACACGTCAAACTCATGATCTTGCGACTACAATATTTCCAAGACTCATAAATCCCACAACAATTCCAACGACTTCAAAACTACAGACTAGTTCTAAGCTGAGTTCTATAATGCCAATCCAAACTTTTGTATAACTGACAAATCTGTTTGCCTATTCAGGATGATGATGGGGAATGCACACTTCTCTGCAGATTCACACTTAAAAAGGTCTTCGTATATTATTTTGTAAAGCAAAGGACCTAGTACGCAACATTGGGGAACGCCGCCTGTAATTTCCAGCTGTGTAGGTAGACGAGCACCCAATTTTTCAAACAGGACACTCTCCTCAATGTTTGCTTTATTTTTTACAAGATATATTATCCAAATAGAAGGCAGACACCTAGTTCTTAGGCTCTCATTAATCTAGGTATAGCTTGTCAACGGTCGAATTACTGGCCCTGCTGTCTAGAAATGTTTTAAGCCACATAGGAAGAAGTGAATATGGCGTATGTTTACGATTAATGCTTTTTTAAAATTGCCTCAGTCTTGTACTCTAATTTAACCAGAACACCCTCTCTAGGCCAGGTTTTTAGAAGCACCTGAAAATGAGAAGAGGGGAACTTACCCAAATATTTCATTCTTGCTAAGATATGGCTGAAAGCGTAGTCTTATTCTCCTATACCTAGTTTTCTTAGGTGTTTATTGAGTGAATATGGTACTCCTTTAAAACACCCGTCTCATTCTTTAAGCTGATGCATGCTTTGAATATTCTCTTCATCTTCTGCCTCAGATTTTAAGGTTTTCCATGTTTGACCTGTTCTCCTTCTCTATTGATTGAGATTTCCTTCTCTATTGGTGGTTCGTTATACTCTGGTTTTATATAGCCAGCCATCCAGTACAGGTCTAAGATATTTTACCAATTTTTGTAAAGGCATCCCTAAACAAGTTTAGACCTAACAACGCATGCGTCTAATGACGTGGTAACTATTTGGCCGTCTGACATTATTGCTATATCATGAGTCCCTATGGTGTTTAAGTATTATGCATCTTGAATGTGTGACTGTTTGGTGTGGTTTTTGGAGTGGCGGCATTATTGGCCTATTTTTCTTCCAAGACGTTAATGGAAGAAACGTTACAGTCAATGAGGAGCGCCACCGAGGCATGATAACCGATTTTTTATGGCCAGAAATTAAAGATTTGGACTCCTGCAAGATGTGGCTACATGCCTCACAAGCCGTCCACCAACCAATTTATTGCACACTAAGTTCAATAATCGTATAATCAGTCTGGGGATGTTGTTTGGCCGACACGAAGCTACGATTTGACGCCGTTGGACTTTTGGTTGGACTTTCTTGGGACGCCTTTAAAGATCGATGCTATGCGAACAATCCAGAGGCGATTCAGGCATTTAAGAACAATATTGATCAAGTCATTCGTGAAATAGTGGCAGAAACCATCGAAAATGTATTGTATTGTAGATAATGTATTGAAAATATAAGCTGTTTCTAAATAAGTTGGCGTTAAGCTCTCTGTATGTACAATACTTACGTGCCTAGCACATGTAGCCTCTCTGCATGTATCTTCTGTGTATTATCTAGAAATAGTCCTAGATACCTGAATTCTTTGAATGAATTTTAAATGTTCTCGTAAATAATGCTATTGTTGATTGACCAGGTAAATTTTGAATCGAGTTTTGAGGCCAGGTTTTTAGTCCTATTTTAACAAGAGAGAAAGTATGAAGTCCCTTTTGTAATCTCTTGCTGTGTCACTCTGACGATTCTTAAGGAGGAGAGTGAATCTAAGCATAGTTCTCTTCTCTTTCATTAAAAATTTTTCGGCCAGTAGATACACATATGTATATATGTATCTTTGAGTCGAATTTCAAAATAGTTTACACATTCTCCTCTTCCATTTGGTAATATTGTCACGCTCAACAGAGTTCGATATTCTGAGTGGTTGATAGTAGAAACTATAGGTCTTCTGGTATGACCAAGGGCATTATGGGAGGAACTGATTTGGACTACCTACATATAAAAAGAATTGAATTTCCAATTCAGCATTCGAAATCTGTATACATCTCTACTGATTAAGATCTTCTTATTTCGGAGGCTTACATTTTTATGTAAGACATACGGAAATAAATAAGAGCGACATCCGAATCGAAAATTAGGTTGTTAGTTGCACTTGAAAGATATCATCTATCTGAAGGTAGACATAATTTACCATAATTAAGTTTATCTAGACTTCACACTAAAAATAAACTCATATACTTATTTTATATATTTTTAATGATTGAAAACAGTTTATAGCTCAAGTGACTTTACGACTTTTAGTCTGAAGACCAGCAAAGGAATTTGTCTGAAAAACAAAACAAAAGTATCTACAGCTCGTGGAATAAAATTAAAAACAAAAAAAGAATGACAACAAGAAATCATAATTAAAACTTAGTCAACAACACAAATGCCAACTGCGTTATAAAATTATTATAAATTGTTATAAAATTTAACAAAAGAATACGTATATAGATACAAATGTATATAAAGCCAAATATGTATCTGACTACTCTATGATTTGCGATCGATACCTGTTTCTTTCGTTTTCGAACAAAACAACTCTTTTTTTTTTTATTTTTTTATGAATAAACTTTTAATTAATGCTTTGCTAACAAAATTCCAATATAATTTGTCGCCATAGCTATGATATTTTTATTTTTTTGATATTTCTATACAAAACTTGAATTTATAGTCTATGGTTCGATTTTAGGTTTTCTTTTAGTCATGACATGACATGTGGTCTGTTTTAATGCAAATTCGTGACTTAGGTTACAGAAAAACTAAAGACTATATCGAATCGGAAGAAAAAAAAAAAAAAAGAAAAGAGAAACCACTATTCACTATAATAGCGCCTAGTTCCTGGAATAATATTGACTAGTCCAAGTGTGAAACAATGTCATAGTTGATGTTAGTTCAGTTTTTATGTTCGGCACACGTTCCACAAAATAGTTTCACACACCTCTAGCGGTATGAGAAACCAAATGTATCTTAACTGAGAGAGCCTTGCATTGGCACACGGTATGGAGACTATGTAACTGGTTGCAGTTTCAAGGTTTACACCTGTGTACTATAATTTTTATTTTTATTTTTTTTTTCGTTCATTCGGTCGAGCAACCGTTGTACTTTTGTTACCGAGTGTTGGCACATAAAACAGTCACACCTTCTGCCACCGCCAATTAATTATTCAAAGAGAAGGAAAGTATATAGGTACTAGTTGTATTGAAGTGCCAAAGTTGTTGCTTTCTCCCTCGTCTGTGAAAATTTTCACTTTTAATTGCCAACTGGCATAGTGTTGTATTTTTTCTGTTTCTTCAATAGAAACCTCAAACATATGTATGTGCAACGAATGTGCTAAATTCCAAGACACTTTGCGCAAAGGTATGCCCAACAAATGTATCTGAAATCGAAAAAGAGATACAAACCAAAAATAAATCAGAAAGAAAAAAAAAAAACCAGTTGACCACCACCACCGCAGTCGCTGTAGTTGGGATTTACTTATGGGCAATGAATATAAAAATAACTATGAAGACATCAGTAAGGTATCGGGTGATAGATACACTGTGGGTATCCCAAAGGTTGTCCTTCACCTTTGACTGTGTGCATGGGTGCTGAGTAACGGATCTGAATTAATCAAACCATTACAGATGTTTTGTTGGTGGTTTCGAAAGAAGACGAATCAAACAGAAAGTCAGAGAACTCATTACGAGATTGTGTCCACAAATGTTAGTATGCTTGTGTGTGTATTTTGCCCTCTCGACAAAAGAAAAGAGTTACAATTTTCTTGTTCATCTCTATTGGGGTTATGAGGTAATGGTCATTTGTTTCTTTCTCTGTTCAGAACGAATGGGAGAAAGAAACTCTGTAAACAGAGAGAAAGACTAAACACAAAAGCGCAATGAAGATGAAAATTGAAAAAAAAGTATGGACTGTGGGGACTGTTGGAGGTAAATATTGTTATGGTATTTTGGATGAGTTTACTATAAGTTTCTTAACTGTTTCTAAGATCTTTATAGAACATATACCATGTTTAGTGCTGTCGATTGTACTCCTTGACTACTACTTTCAGAACACATTGTACCTACTACCCGTACTACTCCTTTCCATGTTGTACTACTATTTGAAAGTGTAATCCGCCAATCCTTCGAGAAATTCATTTAAGTTTAAAGGTTTTAACTGCTACAGTAGGTAGTCTACAATCTTCACTGGTCGATATACTTTTATAAAAAAGTGTCCCAGTGAACTGTTGACTACCAAGTGATCTAATTGTGGAAACTAGGCAGCTTAGTTGTTCCCCCATTTCTCTAAGACACCTACCCTCTTTACATTATTCCATCAGGTTAGACGACGTTGTAGGAGTCTGACTACTAATGAAGATGGCAATGATTGGAACAGGAGTAGAACAATGTCTTAGTAACTGTTGGCATAGACTTAAATTTCTTTCCCATGATACTATGAACTGAAAGACAAACGTGAAACTATTTCCTAAAAGCACTTTAAGTGTGCAGTGATCAGTTAAAGTGAATGCCATTTTACTTAGTAATAAATCCAGAATGTTGATATGATAGTAGGCATAGGCCTTGCAAAGCGACCGACATCCTAATCCTTCGAGGCCACATTGCACGACGATACAGTTTTAATGTGAAGTTCGAATGGTCAAAGAGAGAAGAAGGAAGCTTTGGTCCATTTTTTTTTGTGACCTAGACTGAATGTTTCTAGATTTGAAAAATACTGGAAGAATTTATTTGTAGAAAATCAATGCTATGGACATAATTTGGAGTCTATAAGCTGTACGTAATGGGACTCGAGTCCATTACTACTTACATATTAGATGACATTTGTAAAGACACATCATACCTCTGTTCTGGTAGGTAAATCCAACTCATCCACACGATTCTTCAGCAGGAGCAGGCTAATTCCAACAGAGAATAATCCTTTTGCCAGCAGCACTGTAATATCTGCATACACAACTATCTTAACCTCTGTTGTTCAGTTTTAAAAGTATTTCATTGATGCATGACTCTTCCTTGTGGCGTGCCTCTGAAGGCAATGACCTTTAAATGGCTGTCACCTAGTTTCGCATTAATATTCCATTCGTTGAGGTTCAGGACTTCTAAGCAGAACTATTGATATATTTAAGATACCTTGATAGACGCGGTTTTTTAGAAAGAACTTTATATCATATCTTTGTTACTGTCACTGCTTCTCAAGGATTTTACGTTTCGTGCTTAAATTCGAGCATTGGCACAATACTTGTTCCACATTTTCTGGGGCCTCTCTGCAGTTTAAGCAAATAGACTGTTATCTGTGAGAATAACCAGTTTCCTGGCATTATAAGTATGCATTGCCTATGTCATTCAGAATATATAGAAGTCTATGAAAATATATTTTAAAAACAATCAAGTGACAATGCAATATTAGTTCGTCCTCAAAAGGACGAAGCCTTAGACTGTATTTGATGAAAATTGGTGTTTCATTCCAGATATTCCCCTACGTTAATCGTAGTAGCAAACACCACATCTAGACATCTAAGTTTGCATATCATCTCCATTTTTTGTTTTTTCTGAAAGTGTTAAGAACCTCTTTCCGGCTTTTCTTTCGCTAAGATTAGAACGACTAACGAAAGTCAACATCTTAATATTTGAATGGTTTCATTGCAAATGTATCTCTTCAATTTCTTCTAGAAATTTGGCAACTACGACAATAGCGACATTGACGGTAAAATTTGATTAAAGATTCCTAGTATAGTTATATCAAACCAAATACGCAATTAGAAGAATGTTAATGAATTCATTGTTGTGGCCACCACATACAACTTGAAATCAAAACATTCAACGAATTAATTCAACTGAAGCATAAATAACAAACCAAATCTAATAAATTCTCAGAACCACTTCCAAAACAATCTGTAATTGGTCACATTTGCTTACAGAAATAAAGTAGGTTCCTCTTCAATTTGGAGCACATTGAAGCCCCATATTAGTGCTTGGCCTCTATACGTATGCTGTTCATTCAAGCCAATTGGTAAAACAATCAGCTTATAAAGAAAAACAAGAAATGGAACACAGCACTTAGACTGCAGATTGAGGACACATCGAATACCCCAATTGAATGCGGAATGCTCACGAATTCGTGAATTATGGTCTCTGCACGATATGGCGACAAGGAGAACCATGAAAATGGTTCTATAAACATTTTCAACCACATCGCCTGACATGGTAATCTTACCTCGTTAGATGTTAGAACAAATACCGCTGATGACTTAATCAGTTGGAAGTAAAAGTATCTATAACTCAAAACCAAAAAAATCAATAAAACTATTCTTTTCATATTTCAAGCAGAAAGAAAAAAAAAAAAAGTAAAAGTGACTTATAGTCTAAAAGAAACTCCAATGCACATTCATTTGCAATATAAATGTAAATTTTGAAGAAAAAGTTTCCAAGTGAAACTTTCCGAAAAAAAAAACCGTGCGCACCTTTATTTTGCAAATTTTCTTGTTTTCGCTTGGTTACTGCCCAACAAAAACGGGAAACCAGAAAGAGAATGTTTGCCTGTTAAACAAAAAGTTGCGATTAATTGAATTTTAACACAAAAAAGTTAAGCTATTTTGCTTATAGTATAATGATCCAAACGTGTGCATAAACACTTGTATTTCTGTTTAATTATGCAAAATTTATTATCTCGACTGCTTGGCAAACATTTTGTTGTTGCTAAAAAATAACAAAAAAAAAAAGTAAGTTGTCCCATCTTCCCCCTGGGTCTATTCATACATTATTCAACAAATAAATTGCCAACAATAGCTAGAGAGAACATTAATATAACCGAAAGGCAAAGTTCATCAGCCTTAGAGCGGCAAGTCCGCTATGAAATTCTTTGCCGAAAAAAAAAAAAAAAAACTAAAAAGTATCTACGAGTATCTTTCGACAGAATAATTTGCAACCATTATCATTGCCACTTCTTTTGTAATCCCAAGATTGACCATCAACAGAGTGACGACCACTCTGGAGTGGATGGCGGATGGTGTGTTTTAGGCAATTTCGTCAGTCACTTCGGCCATTAGTGCGAAAATCACTTCTATTTGAATAAATTTAGCTTTTCCGGCAGAGATGCTTCTTCGCTGATGTATCTGGCATGGCGTTGCTAATATTTCCATGATTATGTAAGATGAATTATTACTGACATCATAATTTTATTATTTTTTTTTTTTTTTATGGTTACATCAGTTCCTTGTTTTGTAGTGTTTCCCTATACACACCCCTTCTAGGTGTGTGTGTTGGGAATGGATGCACCAAAGGAAGTCTTACTGTGCCGCAGTGTGTATTCCTCGGAAGGTATTAATTTACCAGTCGTTTGAGTTGAGAGTCTCGAATTACAAATATCGGAAATTTTCAAGAGTGACACAAGAAGTACAGCAAACACTTTGCAGACAAGGAAACGAGTTGTTGCTGCCGATGGATAAAGTAGACACGAACAAACAAGTTATCGAAGGGAAATACGAATGAAGCCTGATAAATGCATTTCGTTCGTTTATTGTAATGGGTCATGGGAAGTATGTATCTACTCAGAGGAGGAAGTTAGTTTTCAATAGAGTCTTTACTAAATGAGATGAAATATGTTTTATTGACAGGCTTAATTGTGTCAAAGGCCAAATGTAGTTATCGAAATAGTTGTTAGGTTGTCTGTATGAACATGGGTATAGTGACGTCTATACTGGACATTTATCCTATGGACACTGATTGTCAAAATGGTGTCAGAATGTACAAAAAACAATGTATGCTCAAAGGCGATGTTCCCCAAGGTCCATAGTTGACTTTGATGATGACATTGGAATAATAATAAAACCTAGAGGAGATAGAACACATATCAATGAAGCTATTGAGTTCGTACAAGAATAGCTGATACATATGGGATTAAAATGAACAGGGTACAACCCAAACATAAAATAAGTTAACCTCTTAACAGATGCAAGTAGAGCTTTTCAACTTTTTTTTTCTGGTATATCGACAAAATATGGAAAAAGATTGCTCCTTATAAGGGACCAATAATTACTTATTAGATAGAGAGTATTAACGACCCTTCAAAGTCGGCACAGCACTGTAGTAAACATCAGGGATACATTTAAATTTTTAGAAATCCATTACTATAGAGCGTTCACTATTACTAGCTACTAAAGAGTTAAAGAGTGCAGGTCTTGCTATTTATAATTCGGCAGTTAACAGAGATCATCGAAGGAAAATATCCTCAAATGGAGCGTTCTTCTTTTATATAAAGCTGGTACAAAAAAATTAGGACACTTTTTGCTCTAACTATGCAGTTCCAACTGGCTGAGTTGAACGTGTTTTTCATTCGAGTATAACGACGGTACAAAACTCCTTTGAGGGATAGAACAAAACACTGCAGAAGGAGCGCTTCGTAGTGCACCAGTGCAACACATGAACTCTTACGCTTTTCGTTGTAATGTGTTAAAGTGAGTTTGAAACGAATAATGCAGTCCTTATAAAAAAAATCAGGTCTGAACACTTGACAACTCATTGACATCATAAATAGAACTTGAACATTTTTATTCCCCGCTTTTAACCACTTCAAATTCTGTTGTTACGTCAACGTTATGGTTAGTGAGTCATGTTGCAATGCTTAACACATACCCCTCTATCTGCAAAGTCACGGTGACAAAAGTACAGGTTTCTGTGTTTTTATTACAAAAAAAAAAAAAAACACGAAATCTTGTTCAATGTCACACCAATCAACGTTATTGTTTGTTGAAATACAAGACAAACAATACCAGAAATTGAACCAGTTTCCCACCGTTTAGCACAATAGTTTTCTATTGTTTCCCTTTCCTTTCTAAAAAAAAAATCTCAAGAAATACAGAAATTAACTTCAATAGCACTTACCGTTTGAGGAACAAATTTGAACAATATCGAACCCGCTAGCGCCATTCACCTTAGCAAACGAAAAAAAATACTCAAAACCTACTACCGAAGGTCGTCATTCCGTCACAGATTTTTACCACCAACTATCATCCAACTCTTGGCTAGATGCTGAAATAAGCATGCGCAACTTATGGCGGCACACCCATTAAATGTCAATTAGACTTTTAAAACCCAAACAAAAAAAAAATGAAAAGTCTGACTGGACAAGAAGTAACCCACGGGCAGCATTGAATACAAATCTCCATCAAGTGGATAACTCTTAATTTCGGAGGCAGAAATCGAAAATTTTCCGGTTATCATCGCTGAAGTATACATTATGCCCACCAGATATATTTTAAGTACGAGTATCTTTTTTTCGGCATCACCTCTCTCCAAATGGAGGCCGAAAGACACCGACTCCACCTGTTGTTCGTCGACGAAAGTTGTTTATCCGCGACGACGACAACGATGCGGCTTCTTCTTAAATTCCAACTGGTGACCCAAATGTCACTAGGGTAGAATTTATTATTCGAAAGTTTTTGAATCTTTTTTCGGTCTTCAAATGCAGCAGCCGCAGTAACAAAACAAAAAAAAAAAAATTGAAAATGTTAAATTTCCGGTTTTGAGATGTGCGTTCTTGAAGTCGTTGTCGTCATTATGGTTGCGGTGGGCTTTTCGAGCACCAATTGACTTGTACAGACACCTTGCTTCAAGTTGTAGCGCGTAATAATAATTTCATATGGACATGAGAGCAATTAAGCTCACCCATGTCGAAAACTGGTCATTTAACCGGCCTACCTCTGTTGGAATTCTTGTCGCGAGAATTATAAATTTTTTCGTCGTTTGTAGAAGTTTTTGGTTTTTTTTTTGTTGGAAACATGTACATACAACCTTTTGGCTTGTCTGACCTTGAATGAAGTTATTACAACCTTCAATATGCCAATAAATGAACAAGCTTTAAGTTATGATTTTATCGCGATTTTTTCTGGTTTCTGGACTTTTTGTTTACATGCTTGCGGTTAAGCGATTATAATTATTGGTTCGAAGACTCGTGTGTGACACCATTTGGAAGGGAGACTTAAATAAATTTTTTGCAAGCCATTGTTAATTCATCAGCAAAGAATAGCATCATCATGGTCATAAGCGATTGATGACGAGTACACCATTAGGTGTAGACGTATAGGTAATTACTTTTCGAAACTTTAATGGAAACGAACGTAGATACAGCACCTGATGATGTAATTTATTTCAGAATTCAGAAGTTGTGCTAATTTCAATTATGAAGGCTTTAATTTGCGTTTGGTTAATGAACGTGGGTGGTGATAATTTACCATTTTGAACGTTGAGTTTAAAAGTCAACAACTTTTGAGGTTACGTCATTGTTAAACCGGAGGTAAGCTAGGCTTTCGGCCAAGAATCTTACACATTTTGGTACTTGTATTGGATAATTTAATAAATAGTAAAATACTTGCCGTATCAGTCAACAGTTTTCTTTTTAGATTTCAGAGTTTAAACTTGCATGTCAGATGGTGGGTAGATGCTGAGCACACTTAAGTGAGGTTGTAAAGTAAAACTATCAGTAAACACTAGACATAATAATGGGACAAAGGTGCTCCTTGAAATGCCTTCAAAGAAAACCAATATATCAGGAAGGCATTTGACTTTCCCGCAAAATTGTAAAACCTGCATTCATCTAGTACTCAGATACTCTGATTTGTTTTGGATTTTGCATGCATTATACCTTAAGGATTATTTGACCTTGGTTGGTTGATTCAGATCTAATGACCAAAGTTTCGACTTTACTACTGAAATAAATAGTGATATTCATGTGATTCTCATCTCATCTCAGGATCCGAGAAATCCTCACCTCCTCAAATCACTAAACTAGGTTCAGTTCTTGATGCAGTGTACTTGCTCACAAATTAACAAGAAAATTAAAAGTTTTTAAAGCCTTTGGATACTTTTCCAAAAATCGATATACTCACTAGTCTCTGGAGCCAATAGGTTTGTTAGTGTTCTCCAAAGGAGGAAAACCAACCAAACCAGAGTCATTCAGATAATCTGATTGAACCTTCACTGAAACAAAGAAGAACATAACATAAACCAGTTCCTTCCAACTTTGAAGAGCATCATTATTGGGAGTTTGACACTGTCATACGTTCCTAAATCCTGGGGAATGATTAGAGGGGCTTCTATACCCTAAATTGGTAAAGATGACTAATCATTTGCCAAAAATTTTAGACCAATCAGTCTGCCTTCCTTCTTGCTGAAAACTATGGAAAGGTTTGGTGGAGATTCATGCGCATAAGTTTCCCCAACCGCCGGGCGTATAGTGTATTATCCCAATTCTGAAGTGGAAATAAGGCCAAATAAGTTAAAATTTGGCATTCGGCTTTAATTCCATGAACAATGTGAAATGTACTATTGCACCGCTTTGATCCGCTTTTCTACTTCGTTCATATTATTTTGAATACACAATTGGGACCAGTAGTATGGCTTATTTTCGTCAAGTTTAAAAAATAAGGTTAATGAACCAGAGAATCGAAACACATTGGAGCAAAGTGGTGCAGTAATACGGTATAAGCATGCGACCTTTGACTGCACGTGCGACTCTGTTAGACAACTCGGGGTAGATGAGACTATTGTTGTAGAATCTGACGGGGGTAACTTAATAGTTTTAACGTCTATCCCTAAGAATATGCGAATGATGCCTAGAGACGACCTTGACCATGATCGATGGTGCACTAGGAATGAGTTTTCGGTTAATCCTTTAAAAACTGAGATTGCTTCATTTTTTGAAAAGAAGTACTGTCACCAGTATGACTCAGTCTGTGCTAAAAGGCGCCTTTATCCAGATCACCGATTATTCCAAACATCTATCTTAATTCTTTAACCAGTTAAAAAATAGTTCGAAAATGCAGGAACTCTCTGAATATCTACACCAGGTTGAACTTTTTGACTTTTTTCTGGGGCTCAAGTCACTCTGTGATCCCTGGAATAAGACTTGAACCTGCGTTGGGGCTTCTCGCGTCCTAGACTAGGCTCGCTCTGGACAGAACACACAATTGTGTCTTATGGTTGTGACACAACTCTATTGTCTGTTATGGTTGTGAAGAAGGCGATGTTACTTCGGTTCATTTTCTTTGTGATTATCCTGACTTTGTTTGTCAGAGTGAATTCTGATACTATAACTGAAACGCTTGGGCACTTTTTCGAAAAACAAAAATATTTCAGTAGAGTTAGTCTTTTTGTCTGTTAGTAGGTACAATAGACCCACTGTGCTTTAGGCTTCAGTGGAGTGTTACTTAAAAAATTAGCTTCATTAAAACACAATCCTGTGCTCTATTATGAATTTCATCAAAGACTAGGCATTTTTTCCATCTCTTCACGTAGATAATTTTCACAGGAAAGAAAAGCCAGTTAATGTAACAGAATGGTCGTATAAATGGAACCTTATGGAATACCAACATTTCTTACAGATTTGCTATCTTTTTAAATAGAAATTATCTTAAATCAAGCAATACCTGGTTTGACCTCTCAAATTCAAAAGCTACTCTCAAGAATGTTGACCACAGGCGGTAGCACTATTTTAATGCTCTCGAATCCACCCACTCACATCTCGGCAGTTAACCTAGAAATTAGTGTAAGAAAAATTTTTCACATGCTTTAAAGTCTACATTCACATTTTTGCAAATATCCATCATAAAATAACGGTTTATTATATTGTTTAATTCATAAAATAGAAATTCACGGCATAAAACCTTTAAATTTATAAATATAAAAGGTAAATACCCACAGCCATGTCAAAAAGCACTTAATTCGTGGGAGAAAATGGATTTTTTTTTTTTGTTTTTGAAAGCAACATTCACCACGGAAAACAACAACTTCCTCGCCTTCTTTGGCAGTTGTACATCAACTTCATGATGACATGTGAACAAAAAAAAACCGACAATGATGAATCATGGATAACTACACTGAAATGGCGATTAAAACCTACAAGAGACCGCATCATCATTGACATTTCGAAAGTTACCGCAAAGTATCTTCATCAGCTTGGCATTGGTATAATTTATTAGTTTCACTGCAGAAATTCACAAAAAAAAAAACTGGATTTTCAAATATGTATAAAAAAAACAATATTCATCCCAAGAAACAAGTTCTATTATTCATTTTCGAATTAAACAAAACGAATTAAGCAATTAAAAGGCCCCAAATGAAAGAGAATGCTAAAGTGCTAATTTAACCTCCACTGACAGATATGTGTATATTAAGAACTTTGGAAGGTCTCCAATGTCAGCCAGGTTCTTGTTTTGTTTAATTTTATGTCATTATGTCTGAGTGACAGTGGTGCTGCCAACTCCCTCAACAGGTCAGAAAGAAAAGCGACAGCTATGCCGGTGCATTTTTGTTTTTTTTTTTTTGAACCACTTTTGCTTATTTTTTTAACGAGTACGCGAAATTGAATTAAAGGAATTTATGTGGTTTGCGTGTAATAAAAGTGGTTTGATCCAATTTTTCCTCAAATGTTAAACGTCCAAACAGGTTTTGCGATTAGATTAATCCACATCAGTATTCTGTGAAAAATGTACCATGTAGCGAAAAGATCATTTGAGATACAATATGATATGCGATTAATTATTAATGGAAAGGCTTTACAGTTTAGAGAAATTTTTTTTCTTGCGAGAAACTCTACATCTTGTTTATGGCAATTTTATTTGTGGACTTGTGGTACAGAGATCATTAATGAAATCGACCTAGTTCACTTCAATGATTTAGGCTACCACCGGAGAGGTTCAATTAAAAGTATACTGTTTTAGTTTCTACAAAGCAAAACCAAAAGAAATTTTTTTGAAAGTACATAATGCAATTCAGACTAGACAACTTTTTAGTAAGACTAACTGAATTGAATGTCAGTTCTACGTTCTACCTGGACACGTAAAGTTAACGAAAAAGGAAAGTAATGTAATAACATCAGCATAGCCAATAGTGTTAATAAATTGAGTTTTCTATCAAAAATTACTTCTACATATCTGGCACGCTCTATCAATCACAAATGAGTTTGACTTGTCATACGTGGTCTTTCTAATTTTCTGCAAAGAAGAAGAACAGGTTCTTTTGTACCCTCTAGCTTAGAAAGGTTAATTATAGTACGATTGCATATATAGCATCGATTCAATGGAACCCAGCTGGGTCTTAATTTTTCAATATACTTACAGGTTTGTGTTTGCGATTTTGATTTTGTCTTAAAAAATGGGATCCATTTGTATATGCTGACGTGAAGAAAACTTTCAGCATGTCAATAAGCTATAGTCAATGCTCGCTTACACCATAACTTACTTGGTACTAGAACTAACCAGGTTCTCCAAAATGCTTATTACACCGATTACAGCAAACATGAATCCATAGGACTCATTATCTTAGCAATGTTTCATCAGCCAATTGTTATGCTAGTCAAAGAAATTCTCAAATCCACATGTTACATAGTCCCTTCGAATATGCTTGCCCAGTTTGGCAATCTTATGACGATAACCATTCTCTGAGATTCAAAGCTGTTCAACGAAAATTCATTCGTATCGACATATGCGATTTTTCTTAGGTTGGCAACTTTAACTTGTCCCTTATCGGCTGATTCATTTATTTAAAAAAAAACTGATAAAATCTTTGAACACCTGCTTTTATCTACCGCTTTGATCTAGTAGAATTAAGAGGCAATGTCTGGAATGTTGAGCAAAGCCAATAAAGCGATAAACATTCTTAATCTTTACTACAGACTATCTATCCAAAGAAACATGTTCTTCTTAAATGGCCTCTACTGACCTCATTGAGATTGGTATTATAAGTGACATAGTTCGCAATCATAAGAGGGCCTCAACGTCATCTCACTCCTTAAAACAGGCTATATGATGCAAAATACTCATTTTGACATCTATATCTAACAAGCCCTTTAAGACTCCTTAAAAACAAAACATCTTCTTCGTCTACTGCACAACCTTCTCAGGGCTAAAGAAGTTGTTAAGACTACCGCACAATGTTCAATTTGCAATTTTTGCAATTAAACACTCTTTAGATACTAATGGGCGAATCCCGGCAGAAAATGCAAAGGTCACTAGGTGAATAGCTTTCGCCGAAGTTTATTCGACACATGTAGGTTAATCAAAGTCTAATCATAAAATTGTAAATTGGAAATACATTTCAAATAATGGAAAACTGATGGGGATATTCTTCTGCCGATATCAAGTGACTCTATAGGTTTATTAAACTCTTCAAGATATTTTACGATTAAACATAAAAAGAAACCTTAAAACGCTTTTTATTGCGACATAGTGTGTTACACGGAATAGACCTTTATGATCGACCACCTTACCTAGTTTTACAAAAATGTTTCTAAATATTTTTGTTTTTATGACTACACCTTTAGTGTTTTGAAATCCTTAATGACTTCCGGAAGAAAGACAAAAAGTTTAAAAAAAATTGACATAGTTTGGTATTAAGTGAGCCTTAAGTTAAGTTGAAGAGTTAAGTAATATTTTTTACATGAATTTCAAGACATTAAGGCCCAAATAGATTGTGATATCTTTACAAATAATCATTAACAAATCATTTTATTTTATATTTCAGGTGACGCAAACTGGGTCGTTTTATAAGTAAGTTACCTATCTGCTTCTTTTTTAGTTCTCCATAACCGTTGATATTTGCACTTAGTCCGAATTGAACGTTAATTATAATTAGCATGACTTATCCAACAAAAATTCCCAACCAATCTAAAAATTGCAATCACAAATAATTTGCCTATGACTCTAACGATTATGTAGTTGTTAATCCATCTGTTCAATTCGATGAATTTCAATTGCCCATGGCTCACACTGCATTAGCATTGGTATTCTCTAATGACTGCTAATAGTCAAAAAAAATGTCAATAACTCGTTAATCGTTTATCCATTAGCAATGTCCCAAAAAAAAAAAAATCAAAAAGAAGACATCAATTTCACTTTTCTCTCTCGCGCAGCCTCTTGTGTGCCATGATCGCTTTCCTTCAACGCACCGTGAGATGCGACGATTTCTTACGCATTTTAGAAAGCAAACCGTATTAAAATATTTTTACCCATAAAATCCATAAAACCAATTGAATATGTCATTGAGACTTCAGCCCCGAAAAGCCCACTGCATACCACAGGTTTAATGTCAATACAATAAAATACCACATTAGCACTATTAAACGTGAAGCAAAAATTGCTACGAACAACGAAAACAACCACCACCTCACTATTTAGCACACACGCTGTTTTGCATGACCACATTCTCTGAGCAAACGTTTGCCTCTTTCGGGTCCAAGTCTCAATTGAAAAACAACAACCAAAGAGCAATAGACCAACAAAAAACAAAAAAATAGAAAATCGAAAGCCTAACCCATTCTATGAGGCAATTGCAAAACTTTGTGGGTTTGTTGGCCTCAACGTGAGGTACCTGCCTTCTAGCTTAACGCACACACATCACGCCATAACATGTATGCAAATTAACAATAAATATTTTGAAAAACAAAAAATTATAATTAACTTCGTAATTAACTACGATCGTCCCATCGTTTGCATGAATGAAATCACACAAGCGAAATGGAAACTCTTAGGATCACTAATTGATAGAAAATCGTTTAGTGATTTGGCCAGACAAGGCGCAAAAAGAAGATACAGATACAAAAAAAAAAAAAAAGTGTTAGATTCCAAACGCGACTAGTCACAACGCAACGAGAGATACAACTTTCACTGCACGATTGGGCCGAAAGATGCGCCACACAGCGCCAAAAGACATTCCTCATTCTGGATCGCCAAAGACGGTGGCGACGACGATTGGAGTTGTCGATGTCGATGTCGCACAACTTGTTCGACAGAAAGTTCAGCAGATTTCGCCTTGTGGCGCATCAAAGGAACCACGTTGGCTTCTTCTCTTTTTTTGGTTTTCTTTTGGAATTAATTTAGCCGGTGGAAGATTCCATCTTCTTTATTTACCTCTGTTTGGCTTTCACACACAGGTGAATGGAAAAAAAAAGAATTCTTTATGCCAAAGTTGTGTTTCTTGTCTTCAGGTGGCGGTCCGGCTATGATGAAATTTACTGGAGAAAGAGGTTTAATTTCGTTTGAAATAAATTTGCCGAAGGGAAATTGGAATTCTTCAGTGGCTTGGTTAAGGAGTGGTTTAGAAACACTTTAATAGTTGCTTCCTTACGGCCGCAGGCGTTAGCAACAGTTACATGCAAGAAACAAAGAATTTAGAAGGGAATGACATTAAGTGTAAACATTGCCGTGGTATGGTATAACTTCCTCTCGAAGTATAATACTATTCTTCTGCAGAATCGGAACCCAGTTTATTGAACTCACTTCTGCTACTTACTGCACTTCAAATGACTATATGAAGGACCCAGTGTGTAAAAGGCACTAATAAGTTGTGTCTAGGGTGTCCAGCTTAGTCTGTGTTCCTATATTACCAAAAACTATTACGAAATTGCAGTAAACCATTCTTCTTCGTTTATAAGTGAGGGCTTGGAATATAGTGTCATAATAAGGGTTTGGTTCAATAACGATTTTGTTTCAGACTTTTTTATTTATTGGGCGACAATCATAATTCATTTATTGATACTTTCTGTCTTCTTGCTTAATATTTCTTTCCTATATATCAACAAAAATCAAAAATGAGTTGTTTAAACAATTTATTAAGATTTGGAGTAAAGCAAAAATGAGTTCTTGATCGTTTATTTCCATTTCACAGTTCACTGAACTATCTATAGGTATAGAATTCACTCAAGCTATCTACCTATTACAAGTATAACAAATAAAGAAGTTATTTAGCCCACCAATGAACAATTTTTTATATACAATATATGTATACCAAAATATACCACAAAAGCGTGATACTCAACAAGAGTGTGTACATAACTCTCTCAAATGAGTGAGAATCAAAAAGAAGGAATATTTCTCTCAATTTCATTATTTTGCAACTCATAATTTGTTTTTTAGAGTTGCGTTCTTAAATGGTATAAAAGCAACTTAAAAGGGTTCGAACGCATATTAAGAAAGCCAAGAAACTAACTTGGTACAAGTTTTGTGGGGAGCTAAAGCAAATTAGCACAACTTCGCAACTCGAGATAATTCTCTCCCCAGATCTCAGTGCTAGGTACTTAAAGTAAGGAACGATTGTTTGATAGTCCACATCCTCACAAATCGACTATGCTTCAACTTTTACCGTGTTTATTGAAAGTGAAGCCGAAAAAGGTTCTATCACGGATCAATATTTGTGATGGGCCAAAAGGTAGAAGGCTGGTGATCTTTTCAAAAGCATACAGTGCCATTGAAGTAGAATACTTCACAGCTGTGAGTAAAGGACGTCGGTCGTTTGGAATGAAAAAAAAAATCTAAATTCCAAGCTCCGATTTAGAATCAGAAGTAAGCACGCTATCCTTTGTCTTGCTTGGTTAATGGGCTTTGGCGTAAGTACACTTTCAAAGGAACGAACTGATTAATTTAAACCTTATCAGTCTGCTTCTTTTTGCAAAGATTACTGACAAATTAAGGATACTCGGCTCGGTGCAGTAATTAAGCCACTATTCTAAAGAACAGTTAATCACCAGGTGCCTACATTGTTGTCGACATCGCATGACCCATATGTAAGTGAATCTTTTTATGGTTTTTGATCATTTGTTAACTGTTTAAAGAACCAGCTGCATACTATGCCAAAGATATAAAAACGCAAACCTGATCTATTAGTTCATCACTTCCAGAACTCAAGACTGTTGGGCGCATCTCCATCCTAATTAAAACATTGAAATCTGATAACGAACGGTTTACCAGTCCATAAACTCTTTACAATGTTATATCTAACTCGATACCAGCCCGATACACCCACTTTATTATTCCACCAGGTGTTTACTGTATTTTGTCCATAAAACCAACGCCGATGTGTATAACTTCCTTATTATTTAGGTTTATCTTCCTCATTATTGACCATGTGTTCTGAATAAACGTCTTTTCCAAAAAAAAAAAAGCCAACAAATATCCATCGAAACGCGCAATAAAAATTATACAAACATACTCCACCAAACCCCCAGATTGTTTCATGAGTTAGCAAATTCACAATTTCGTATGTGCAATGCGTGTCTGCTGCTGAAACAGCTTCTCCAAGGCTCTCCCACTTTGCGCAAATACCGACTGAAATCAGGAAATTATTTCTATCATCATCATTGGCGAATAGCACCATAACCACTCGCCGCGTTCGTTGCAGAATAGAGTCATAGAGGAAGACTGCTGCCGCTGGAGTTAACTTAAACCAGTTGAACTACTTCTATCCGTATGGTGGTACTTATTCCATCGAGTGCAGAGACCACCATTACTATGCTTAATCCACCACCGCCGCTTCGCAATCGCATTCTATACCTTCTATGCCCCTCTTGATGGGGAAAACAACACATGGAAAAGCAAATACCACTCTGCTGTCGGTTTTCTGTTGTATTTGCTGAAAGTTCTAATCCCAACCGTTAAGTAAATGAGCGCGTACTCGTCCACCAACCAAACATTGAATGAACCCGGCCAACGATTTTATGGCGGAATAGTTTCCAATAGATAGGCAGACCATTTTTTCGGTATACAATACACCTTACAAGTATTTTATGTTACACAGGTACATATTTAGCCGAAAGGCATTTACCTGAGACGAAAATTGTCGGCTGACATTTTGAGTGATTAGCCAGCGCACCATGATTTGGAAATTACAATTTGTTTCGCCCAGTGTTACTGGATCGTTGAACTCCTTCAACGGGATGGTGTTGGGCCTAATTGGGTTAACCAACCAGCAGCACAACATTGTCTATTCGCGAGCAATTTTAATGGAATTTAGCTGTAATTTCTTAAAGACTTACCTATAGCTAGTGTAGAAATGCGTCTGGTAAAAGTGACAGATTGTGATGGTATTGGTGGTCATTATTCAATCATCGACTTCAATTAATTTCATTTCAATACCCATTCACCTGCTGTATGATGTGGTGTCGGCGGCCGCTGCTGGGGTCCCCATAACTACTGTCTCCCTTAGTGTAACACGGCGCGGTTTAAAATGTGTGACTTTCCTTTGACCGAAGGCGTCACAATTAAGATCACTTTCTAAAAAAAAACACACAGTCACAGCAGCGAGTTCATTTAATAATGACAGATCGGTGAGGTTTGATGTTTTCACGTGTATCTGCAGCGGTTTTTCTCTCCTTTCAATTGATTTATTTATGTGTAGACATAGACGCGTAATGATCGTGAAATGAACAATTTAAAAAAAAAAAAAAGAATACTTAGTAAAACGTGTGTGCAAAAAAATCAATACCAGTTTGTGTAATCTGTAATTGATTTTAAATTATGAAAGCTCGTCGTCCAACAGTGTTGTAGGCTGGATAAAATGTAATTTTTGCTATCGATAGAGATTTTGAAATCGATGCGTAAAATTAATACTAATATTGCATTTGGTAATCTTTAATCGAGAAGATAATTATGAAATGACTATCCAAGCAGGTAACTTTGTTTGCTAGAGTAATACAGCAGGTGCAAATTGTTGAAGTTTAACAATAAGGATGAAGTCAACAAAGGTGCAATCGCACATTGACATACGACTAACGAACATGGGGCACCTCAACATAATGTACATACATGTCAACATGACCTAAATGAACGTGTTACAACGGAAGATGCGGTCGTTTTAATCGTTCGGTCTATATGGACTCTATTGAATTTCGGTGGTTGATAACAATTTTCAGAAAAAGAGGATTTTGAAAAGAAACTAGTTTTAGATTTAGCAATAAGAATGCCTGTGGTGGGCGCCGTGGCTCAAGTTGTTAGTGCGTTGGACTACGGAGCGAGAGGTTCCAAGTTCAATCCCCAAACAACACCTAAAATTTCTTTCACGGCACTAAACAGTAGGCCCCTTCCATTCGTGTGAAGAATATAACACGCACAGCATGAGTGCTTGTGAGAAGTCAGGGTCGCATGAAAATGTGTACTTATTTTTGTAATAAGAATGCCTAATGAGTTAACATTAGCTTTTTCATGAAGTTTTTTAGTTCAATAATGCCATGACAGATTTAGCATAATTTTAAGTAAATTATTTAGAGTTCTTTGCAGTTTAATTGGTGAATTTTTGCGCAATCGTACCAAAAAGAGGCTCCATACTCGTACAAGGGAATAGCTTGAAAAATAGTTTTGTGGATTACCACTTTATTATTATTCGATGCGAAGTTTGAAATTTCTATAGATCCAGGTAGACGACTCTTATTTTATCAAGGGTAGTGGTATTGTATTTCTGAAAAGTAAGTTTATTATCTACGACAATTATGTATGTCAGTTATGTATGTATTTACAACAGTCCGTCCAAGCCTGACATTGTTGGGAAGGATTGTGTTTCCTTCCCAACAATGTCAGGCAACAACGTGAGAACCACACAGCTTGCGTTTTTTGAGCGTTTAGCTTGATTTTCCATCTGAAAAACTAATCCTCCAGTTTAGCGAGAACATCTATATTATAGACGTTAGACGAAAAAAGCAGTACCATACGAAGATAGCTAACTTTATGTTATTACCAGCAAGGTAGGTCAAACATGTACATACATAGATATTAAATAAGGTAGGCCCAAGAACAGATCCTTAAGGTACACCATATTGGATATTTACAACCGATGAATTGCAGTTTTGTATATTGACCACAAACATTCTGTCGCTGAGAAAACAAAGAATTATTTTAATGATATGATTGGAAAGTTAAGCTTAAAGAATTTATGAACCAATGCCTTGTGCGAAACTATGTATGTACATATATCAAATGTTTTTTTTTGGTATTCATTATATAGGAATCATCAGAAGTAACTTCTGATTGAGTTATGACGTGTTCGCTGTTTGTTGCATTGGCGACGGTATTAGCATAACTGAGCTGTACTGATACTGTGTAATATTGGGAGAAACTTGTAGTCATGAGGTAGGCTTTTTCTTTGGAAGTAAGGTAAAGATCGATTTGTACTTTAAGTGGCGGAATGTTAGGACATCTTTTCTTCAGAATTTAAAAAAAATATTTAAAGTGGTTTACTTGATTTTTCAAATGTTGAACTAGCGCTATTTTTTTTATGAACACATAGTTCTATTTGGAGAAAATGGAGAGTATTTGGGGGATAATCTAGCAATGGAGTCCCAAAACTGCAAATAATAAAACCCATCTGTCGGTTTCTTTCCGCAATTGCTATTAAAACTAGACGATTTGATATTTTCTAATGATAAATTATAAAATATAAGTACCTACATTGCCTGGCTTGGGGGTAGCCCATCCTATCAACCCAAAACTTAAAATGCAAACCCAAGTCCACTCAGTTCATCTTAAGGTTGTTCATCACTTCATTTTCAAAAAATAGGGACCACTTCATTGTTGACATAACCTCCGAAATAAATATAAGCCTCATCCGAAAACATAATTTTGCAACCACAATGGCAGTGTATTTTAGTTGTAAGTTTGCGAGCAAATGCTTGCTTGTCTTTGTCATAGCAAAGATGTGATGGATGCGACATGACAGTTTTCTCTTTATAATGCATTGACGCTCAAGGGATTATGAATATGACTGAGTTCCAAAATATAAAAAAAGAATTGTTTCGATGCGGTAGTACTATTCTTTTGATGGCATCTGCAACGCAACTTCGATAATTTGTATACATTTTACACTGCACAAGTTTGATGTTTCGGAACGTAGTTTATACAAAGCAGTCAATTGCCAAAATTAAAATGACAAACTTTGAATAAAAAATAAATTTAAATGAATGATTTGAATGTCAAATGAAAGTATCGAAAAAATTATCGATGCATAGTTTGCTCAATTGATGCGCATCGATAACGTTTAGGTTATGTTTAGAAACTTGCAACTTTGTCAAAACTTTCTCATTTGACTTTTGGAACTTATGACTTTGCATCGGTGACATGCATTTTGGAACTCACGCTACCTTTAAAATGTAAGGATACAGTGCGAGTTACAGATATTTGATTTACGCTTAAAAGTATGTATGCTTAATTCAATTGTTTTAGAAATTGCACGGCGTAAGTCAGAAATGAGGAGAGTAGATATGATAGATTTTTTTAGTATTGGTTTGGAACTCAGATGATTTAGGTGCTGTCCGAACTTGTTATAAAGCATTTGCAGCGAATTTTTGCATTCGCTTAGAATTCTAGCATTTAGCACGAGTGTGTGTTTTATAAGGCTTCTTTGTATCCTTGTTTGTAGCCTTTGTAGCTTTGTTGAGTTAATTGATTCCATTGCAGGATGTGATCGGAAATACTATTTTTGTCCTTACACTACACTCTTACACTACGATCAATCTATTGTCACTTTCTCTTTTGTATCTATACGTTGCTACCTGGTTCTCTGTTCATTTGAAATACGATTTGAATAAAACACTCGTATATAATGTTTCTTCAACAACGTTTTTAGCAAATTTATATTCAAAGTACTTTCAAATCGCAAAACTCCTAAATCAAAATGATTATTTACTGAAAAACAAAATTCGCAGTTGGTGATTGAAAGACTCTCACCGGTGATGTTCCGAAATATTGCCTTTTCTAACATTGTCGCAAACAATGCCGCTGCATAATGAAATTCAAAATTTTAGCCATTGGCAACTTATCTCTCTTGAGACGGAAAACAGCATAAAATTCCATTAGTAATTATAAAGAAAATGTTAAGGAAGAAACGTGTATAACATCATTTTAAGAAAACACATTTGAAGTAAAAAAGCAGTATAATGCATAATGTGTTGTAACCTTCGGCAACTTGGTAATTACAACATAAATCATAACATCTATTCCATTTACCACAGTAGTATAGTTTTTATGTACATACATACATACATAGATAGTTTCCTTCAAACATAAATTGTAAAACATTAAGCGTCAAACAGCGCCAGTCAAGGAGGTAAATAAATTTTAACAGAAACGATAACTTTTTGCAAATGTCATATTTTTTCTGTCACGCATTTTCTTTGTTATGAAATTTTATGCGAAAAAGAAAACGAAATGAAAGTTACTTTTTACTTTTTTGCAAAAGTTTAAGCGCTGAATGAATGATATCGTTAAGTCACAGCGGAAGACGTAAAGCAACAAACGTTACAGTGACAGATACATCCGTCTAGTTGACAGATAATATATGATAGTTTTGAACTAAAATTGTGTTCAGCTGACCGTTAGAGTTAAATATCTTTTCACCTAACAGTTTTTAAGTTTATACTTTATACAATGCATCAATTCTTATTAGACACAAGGCGGTGTCTTTTTCTTGACCCATATGTGTGGCTTACTGTTCCAACTCATCGATAAATAGGTTAAAAGATATAATTTATTCATTTTACTGATTTATTTGACCATCAGAGCCAAAGAAATGCAAAATTCCGTAAGGGAATAATTAGATTAGACGCCTTGCTTCAGAAGGCTCATTGATTGTAAACAACCATTTGGCATAAATCTGATCTGAATAAATTATATAATCAGAACTATTGAGAGTCGAGTATTCAAATAGATTCTAATCTAATAAAATAGTATACTTTATTACCAGAAGTTAGAATTTTAATATGCAGATTTTTTTTTCGAATCACAATGTTTTGTAAGAATTAGCTTTTCGGTAATAATCACAGGAATTCTGAATATTAAGTGAATCCTATTGTTTGTAATATACATACATACATATACATTACCCACCTGGTATTTAATTAATAATTCATGAGGAGTAATAACAATGAAACTAGACTCCGAAGAAGTAAACCACAATACGACCACAAATGACGCAGTTCAATACGCGTATGGCGTTCCAAGAAAACCTTGGCTCAGTGCAGACAAACGATTAGGAATTTATTTTCCAAATACTTTCGAAAGGCGTTCGTTCGATGGGTGTCAAGTAAATAAATAGATATCGATCAAATACCGACATTTTTGCGTTGACCGTGATTTTGTAACTCCAGATTTATTCGATCGGCAAACAAAGACAAATTAAAATTTGGTTAAATACAAACAGTCAAAAACTATCACGGAAAAGTGTGTAATGTTAACAATGGTTTTTGGCGAATTTTCAGGTCAAGGAGAAAACAGTCACAGAAGGTGACCATCATCGATGATGGTGTCCATAGATAATGACCTTCAATTGATTGGTTCCCACGACGATAAATTGAGGTAAAGCCTAAATCAATAGGGGATCACAATGTAGATAGATCAGATGCATTATTCATACAATTTGGACTGTAAAATGGAGTTCAGTACGAAGTTGCAATCAATTCACAGGTGGCGTTGGTATTGACAAAAGACTATTAAAAATTAATCGTTAAAGAACATTACAAAAGGAAGCAATTACAATTATGTGGATTATGAGCTTGGATTTAGACTTCCACCTAAGAGGGAAAGGTATGTACTTGAAGTCTTTCGAGAAACTGTCCACGAAAAACTGTGTACGAAAAAATGTCGGTATCAAGAGTACCTTCGAGGTAGTTTAGGGGCAACTTCCGCTTAGCCACAGAACTGGGTATGAAACTCCTTATCCAAAGCATGGAAATCATGTTCTACTGAATATTTACTAAAACTGTCAGTGTCCCATTAAAACAGCTTATTTTTAATTTACCGCCATTTTATTTTTGGTGTCGGTCGTACAACGTTGTTATTGGACAGCTGTTATGTGTGAACATTAAGGTTTAGTCATGGGGAATTACACTGATGAAATGGTGAGATTTTGAAAATGTCGTGGATTTTTCATTGCAATGCATTTTCTCGCGTACAGTGGGCCGATTTGGGGTTTTTTTGAAAGGAAAGATATGTACATATATGCCAATAACCCAAGAACAATTCCTGAACTGAAAGACGAGTTTCGTGCGCCATTAATGAAATTGAGCCGATAGTATGCCGAAAAGTAATCGAAAGTATCACCGAGTGCCATCAGTCACGATACGACCATTTATCGGATATTATATTCCATACGTAACCTCAGTGTCTACACTCTTTATTAAAATAAAAAAAAAACATCAAAACTTTTCGAATAAGTACTTCGTTTTTTTTTAAATTTCAAAATAGGGGGTCTTAATGGGGTCAAGCAGAGTTGGGGTCAAGCAGATCACATGCTAGGACTCTTGGAATGATCATATATAATTCCAAGTCCAATCGGTAATCCAATAGCAAACGAATACCAAACTTTGAAAGCCGCTTTCGACACTAAGTATAGAACCTTTAATTTTGAGCTAAGAAGAGTAATTTCGATTTCAGATATGAAGCTTGAAGCCGGTCTGCGAATTTTGTGTTGCATTGTTTTAAAATTAACCCTGCATCTATGATAATGCCATGGTACTTATGAGCTCTTCTAGATTCAAGCTTATCGACCAATCTCGGACTATCCGTATGGCTTTCTTGGAATCATGCTTCAACTCCTCCAAGAATTTGGTTACCACAACGATTATTATATCGTGAGCGAAGCCAGTTGTCTTTAATTACATCGCCATTTTCAATCTAAGGACGTTACCATATTTAAGGAGACATGTAGTGGAGTAAGTTTGTTGGCAGGTATATGAAAGTTTGTTGATCGTGACCAGTTTCGCCCATCTTAGACCACCAAATTTACCTACTTCGTATGGTGGCACTAAAGTTCTTACTTATCCAAAGCCTAAATTCATAAGGCTCTCTAGTTATCACGACCCTAATAGCTAATAGTTGCACAAAGTTGCACTTGCGCACTCCTAATTTATTGAGACCTATTTGCGACCACCATCTGGTAGCATATTTTCCTATACTGTGCTGTTTCTGTTAACTGTATTCAAAGATTTTGTGGGTCGGAGCGTTGGTGTCCATTGGTTGGTGTCCTTACTGGCAGTTTTTTATTAAGTTGATGTCGCTGTACAGCTTATATAGTGCGTCGTAATGTTGTTTCCATTTATCTATCCCTTCTATTAAGAGCTAATCCTCGACTGAAGACTAACATATCATGACTTCCTTAGTAAGCATTGATATATGCATTTACATATAACCATTATTGCCTACTAGCTAGAACAAGATTTATTGATCAACATATATTTCTCGCCATTGAGCAGAAAAGGTGACGCAATCCATGTCTGGATCAATTTGAAATAATCGATACGAGGACGATTTACACGATTATTTTTATGTACTGGCCATACGAGTGGATGTATGTATGTACTTTATTGTAGGCAGCCATTCCACCTATAGCCTACCGTGTTCCTGCAAAAATGTAGGTAGATACTCGCCTTCTTAACATTACTATTAGGGCAGAATTGCTTTTACTTTATAAAAGTTCCCTTGTCTATCTGTTGGTACACATTTACTCCATTCACCCACATCCTCCAATTAATGAATAGCCTGAAAGAAAAATAACCTACTGCACTTTTAATCACACCATTCATCGCGATTATATCAAAATCTTCGAATAAGATGCCACTAAGTCTCATGTCCAAGCGCCTCTGGCAGTTCCAAAAGCATTTATGTCACTACTCTCATAATTGGAATCCACAGTGACTATGATTTTCAATTTATTGACGATGCACCATACTGCAATGGAGATTGTGATAAAAACCGCCAAAATTAATATTTATCATCTTAATTTTAAAATTTTTTTTTCATTAAAAGTTACGTCAAGTCTGTAACTCAATCACCATAGATTACCCGTCGTTTGTGTTCCCACCGACGATGACGATTTGAAAATAACACGTCTCTTTAACTAGTCAATTTCCCTAATCATAAATCAAAACAAAAAAAAAATGACATAACTTCATAGGCAAAACTTTTTAAAAAAAATTAACTTTTAGAAATACCATCAATGAATCCAACTCGATTAGTGTCTGAGAAGTATTGAAGTATTTCCCTCGACATAATAGCAAAAGCCGTTTAAATATGCAAATTATGAGCGCCTTTGTAGTAGTAATTTGTCTTTTCGGAATAAGTAATTACTACTGCTCGCGCCGCCGCGCCGTCTTAAGAAAGTACTTACGTAATAGGCACCTCTTCAAATTCTCTGTGAACTGTTAACTTAATTACAACCCTGGTCCGTACCGACACATTCCATTTATATTACCAATCTCCTTGAATAGGAAAACTTACAAACAAAAAAAAAGTATCTGAACTGAAGCAGTGACATTTTAATTACTCTCATTTGATTGTAATTATAAACAGACCGCCAATCGACACGGTCTTACGCTTCCAATAATGGTTAGTCTTGTGTCTTTTGCTTGACATCTTAATGTCTTTTGCTGAAGACGTGCGCTGCTCTGGATTATGTCATGGGAAGCGATTCGTCGGATGATACTCCATGGTCAATTTCCCGCGGCCTTTGTTAGCGAACAAATCACAAAGTAAACTCACTCAGGCTTGCCCAACTGACAAATGACAGAGAGACAACAATGGTCAACAAGTTGGTTGGTGTAATTAAATTACGAAAACTTCGAGAGCATCCTTCCGAGTTTGCGCTCCGAATTATGCAAGCGTTTCATAGATAATTTGTCCAGTAACTAACCTAGTCGGTTGTGACAGTTGAATTCGAAAATTTGGTAACCATTCCCAGGGCATTTGCTCGTGATTTGCAGAAATCACTGCACAAACGGAGTAATAACACACAGGCGTCTCTCATTAGGCCTGTGCTTGACGAAGACAATGATCTTCTTGTTTCGGATTCGAATGCATTGGCTACGGCACTGAACCGCTAAAGTAAAACAGTGTAATTTGTTGGCTGTGGGTAATGAAGCCTGCTGCAATGATGTTGTTTCGTAGAGATGGTTAATGTGCACCTTCATCAGATCGGATTGTGGTGCTACAGTGTAAGTAGGTTGATAAAGAGATACCGCGCGAGTACGAATAGTTATTGTTTTTTTTTTCTTAACTGCTTTATGGAGATTTTGTAATAGTTCATTAAAAAATTGTTTTGTTTACGACTTAACGGTGAAGTGTAGAGTGCTAAGGAATTAATTAATGAGTTTTTTTTCTTTTTTTTTTTTTTTTTTTTTCAGAACAAGGACGTTGGTTTTGCAAGGTTTTCGTTTCACACCACAACTATTTGTAAACATGTAAGTATACAAGAATGTTTAATGGCCGTGTGTGTGCAAGAGGCTTGCAGAATGTTTAGTGTGCATTCGCCGCAGCGAAATTATGGTTCGTGATTGAATTTTTGTTCGCATTAGCAATAATTAAAATTGTAATTATAATAGATTCGTCTTATTCTTACAATTATAAGCAGTAGAACTACAGTTGAATAGTGGTTGTATGGTTTTAGTATATTTCATAGTACCAGTCTTATCATGATCATGAGCAGAATAGTATGAGATTTTATGTCCTGAAAATATAGAGAAGTATTCAAAAACTTACAAATTCTGCATTAAAACAATAAATGTTGATAAACTTATATTTGTGCAGATGCCAGATGGAAGATTGCAGTATGCTTTCTTACCGTCATTTGTTGTAGATTGAATATTGCCATTGCATTCTATAGAGTGGATATAAAGAATGTTTCCCTGTTGGACCCAAAATGTAAAAATAATATTTAAGTCTTGATCCAACTTGTGTCTAATATATATGTATACGAGAACGAATTCCGCCGATGCAAGGTAGACAAATACATAACTTAACTTCTCTAATGTTGCAACTGTAGTCGGGCGCCATAGTTGACTGTGACGTCAAAAATAGACACGGTCTACATAGGCTTGTGATTTGAATTAGTGGTACAATAAACCAGTGTTCTTTCTAGAAAAGTTGATGAATTGGGCTCTCCTTGCTGTAAACTCAACTGAGTGTTCTGTTTCCTACAAAAAAATCCCGGATTTATTATTCGAGCTAGATTATATTAGGGTGGGCACAGAGGCTAGAGCGTTGGACTATGGAGCGATTGGTATGAGAACCTAGGAACTGGATCTTAGGATATTAGGCTGTTGTCATTGGCAAAACTTAAAATGTTTTTGCTTGTTACCTATTATACAGTTGGTAGATACAGAGTCGGTGAAAGAATAGATCCTTGCGGCACTCCATCATTTATATCAAAGGCATCGTATGCCACTTCATGTATCTTTAACTAATTACTTGATGGCTAGCATACATATGTATGTACTCGTATTTGGTTAATTTTGTTCACCAGATCTCTAGTCAATTGGTAGCAGCAAACATCGTAATACTAGTGCATGTTCGTCTGAATATTTAGTCATATTGTTTGGATAGCACAGAAAACACGATTATATAATAAACATGGATTCTCAAGCATAGACCAGAAGCTACAAAGAGTAGATGTTAGTTAAAGTGTAAAATTTGAGGATTATAACTTGTAATTCATCTTATATGTTGGTTTTTTGCATTCCAAATGTTCAAGGATGCACTGAATCATATAAGGCAGACATTTTTATATGCGGTATAGAATACATTCTGATGAGACTCATTGATGCCAAATGCACGCATTTTGGACAAAAGAACTTGGTGCCAAACTCTGTCAAACTCTTGCAATATAAAGCTCAATAATTTTACATTAATCCAAAATGATGAAAGGGTGGTTCTACTTTCCGGTGAGGTATACTATATATACTATGTATACTATACAAATTACCAGTGAACCTTTGCTACGAAAATCGTACTGTCAGTCATTGAGGAGTTTTCCTGATTCAAGACATAAGCAGACGATTTATCAGCATTACCATAATATTAGGAAGACGGCTTCTAGATGTGCTATAAAACGTACTTGAGTACCCCAACACAAATAAGCCCAATAAGTCTGGTTTGGTTCAGCGACGGATCTAAGATGGAATCTGGAGTTGAAGCTGACGTCCTTGGACCCAACACCAAAGTCTTGGTATGTACTCGGAACATGTCCTTTTGTGTTCCAGACTGAAGTCCATTTGCCAAGCATTAGAATAAATTTCTGATTAAATAATTAAACATGGCTCATATTCATAGCTCATAGGACTCTATGTCAGTTATGTGCTGGTACGATGCCCTACAAGCTCGTTCCAGATACAAAAAGTTAAACTGTTCAACTAATTTGCGGATGATCTAGGTAGGACTGATTCAGAATCTACGTTCTTAGGTGTAGAACATAACATTTTGCTCATAAAATTTTGCTGCTAGTGGTTGGGAACACCACCTGTACCCTTGTAGCAATATATCAATCAGATCACAGTTGAAAAGGTAAACATGGTCATCTAATTCCCCTAAAAGTTATTTTTCTGTTTGAGGCGCACCTCTCCTCAAACAACTATCCATGAATTGGGCAAATTAAACCTCCACACTTATAGCCAATATTGTTGTAAAAAAGGAAAAGAAAATTCAAAACTGACCTTTCTACCCAGTAGTTAATTATCCTTCGCAGTTTAGTTTTACAGATTTAAACTTTAGGGCGAATTTCTAGATGTTGTTCGTAAGTACATTGTTCTGGTATGAAAGTGACGTAAAAATTTCGTCAGATTACTTTTCACCGAAGTCAGTCATTTAGAGCTCCAGCATCCTCATATAATTTCGCACTCACCTGCGTCGTTGATTTTTGACATTAAACCTTTCTTGCGTCTTAAAAGTCCTTATTGTAGATTTAGTGTCGTAATATCTTGCCCGTGAAGGGAAAGATTTATTCGATCTATCTGCATATTATAGCGTTTAAATCAATCTGAGGGATTTGAAAGGTCTTTTGATGAAGCAAAGCTCCAGAGTTTTAATATTATAAATCCAGAAATCCTTTAGTACGTTTGAATTTTTAAGATGCAACGTTAGAAGAGGTTTGGGATATATGTACATTTAACGTTCTTATTTCTTCTGAAGTTTACCATAAGAATATCATCTTACATCCTAATGGCATATTCATTCTGCTATTCAAATCCCTTCTATTAGAATGTAGTTACTTTTTGTCAAGGTTAACTCAAAAATAATTCCATAATTCAAACCTGTTTTTATGACACAATTAATCTTACCACAAGCTTACCACATTCCACACTAAACTGTGACACTTATTTTTTACAACCCAGGAAGCACTTAGTATCTTTCACTTCCTGGTTGCAATGAAAACCCCAAAAAACTAATTCACTTTGAACGACAAAACTGCATTTAACCATATCATTGCGTAAGACAGTCTCCACTGTCTTACAACCAACTCCATTAAAGCCCACTGCCATAAATCAGAACCCTAAATGAGTTGAGACATTTATACCTCGCCTTACTAATTCGAGCAACGTTTATGCGCTACTACTGATAATTAGCTGCGGGCTAGTTGACCTCCACTCTCTCGAAAGGCCCAATTCACTTTCACTTCTAAATGCGCCACCAAATCATGCAACACATTAAAATCAAAATTAAGCCATTCACCCCGCTCTCCCCAGGGGTAATTGATGCTATTTGGTCAGAATTAGGTTTCAACATTAGCCACGCTCTGCAATGAACCCATGATTACGCCCTAATTAGAGGGGGTTGACTACAACAACACTCGTGCGGAGGAATGCCACGTTGTGAAAGAATCTGCTTCCTTCGTTAAGTTGGCCCAAACTATACCGCACTGCCAACTGAAAGTGAAATCATGCAGATTTCTCATTTACCAATTAATAGTTGCATCTACTTAAGGTTTCGTAAATTTAACTCCAAAGATTGCCCACCTGTCCTTGGCCGGTGTACACCGTACACTATGTATGTGTACTCAATTTGAATTGGAATTACAGAAGGGAATGCGGCTCGGTAAACAAAATCATGTCTGAGGTGATTGACTGGATTTTTTGGCCGACACTGCCACTCCTTCTCCACCATCACCATCAGTCGATGTGGTTGGTGTTGCAACGTTGTCGGCGTCGTTGGTGAGTTGGTTTCTTTCAGAGTTTTCGGCCAAGAAAGCCTGAGCACGTATTGAGTGCATTTGGAATTATAACTCGATAGAAGATTGGACTGGAGACTGCACGTATTTCATTATAGAGTTTTGCATTCAAGTGTTGTGTTTGGAGATAGCTCCTTAAGTAGCGGCCAGCTTGTGTATGGAGGCGTACTATTGGGACATATCAAGTGTGGATTTCAAATGGAAATCATGTCAATTGGTGAGTTGACAGTGAGTACCTGAGAGAAGATGTCGCGCGCGTAATTTGTTTACACCCGCCTGCCGTTGCATTATACAAATTAATAATAATTGTGATAACAATAGTGTTAACAAGAGTGTTTGGAAATATTTCCTTTGTGGTAACTTTCATTGGGCGATGGCTGCATGAGGCAGAGGCGGCACGCCTCTTTTACATAATAATTTGGTAGTTGGGGGAAAATTTCAGCTAATTGGATTACAAGCAATGTTAATTTTAGGCCATCGTCTCGTCATCGATAATAAAGTGAAATTCACAGGAGGCATGAATTGATTTATGAAAAGCATGATGAGCATGCTCATCCAACTGTTTGCCTGAGTGTGTCACAACTTCTTCGATTGGATAAAGTTTACTTAAGACTTAGGAAATGTTTGGCATGTAGATTGTGTGCAAATAAAGATGTATCCGACAACTTGGAGTACCACTTTAGTGCGAGAGATGAACTTTCTAACCGGCGCACGTTGGTATGCTTCGAGAGGTTGGATTAAGGAGACTTTTGACATAGTCTTGGAACGGATGTTTAAATTGACATGTGATGAGAGGAGGGGAAAGGTGTGCCGTTACTACTAGCCTTTTTAATTTGATGTGGCAAATATTTTCATATACGTACATACATGGCGCAAGAAATCATTTGTTACCAGATCGCAAGCACTAGTTATATTACTAATATTTGTTTGTAACGTATGAACAAGCTTGATAAACGAAGACAAAGTGGACTAAGTGATCGTTTTCCTACTGATTTTGTGTAATTAATGCCACGTAAAGTTTTCGTTCCTAGGAATACCATAGATTAACCGGCATGATCTATTGACTACAATAACTTGGTGTCTAGGCACGATACTATTGATTTGATCCTAAGATGTCTGGCAAAAAATTGTGAGCCATCGAACCAGTACTTACAACAATTGAATGATGAATAGATTTCTCAAAATTTGCTAATCGTTATAGATATTGCAACAGTCTTACAAGAACTTTTTTTTTATTATTTATTATTTCATCAAAAATTTGTATAGTGTTTTGTTTTCCTGCAAAGTCATGGACTTATCTGCAGGAGCTTGTTATACAAAAATATTTAAGTTAATACAGTGACGGAATTTGGAATGTACTTTTCTGAGTTTGATTTAAGTTCGATTCTTGGATTTGAATAATTTAACAATTTTATGTATGATACTGTTCTTGTCTAAAACAAGAAGTGTTCCTTCAATATATTGTATACGCTTATGAAGATTTACTATATTTTTTAGGCTATGTGGTATATTATTTAGTATAGTTGGTACTACGTAGCCTAGTTGTCATTTACCATACTTGTTGTAGGAGTTTCTAGTAGATTTTGAACTTATCTCCTAGTATCCACTTCGTATCCACCTGGTACCATAGTAGTATTCCAGAACTGCAGTCAGCTCTGAAGATAGGATATACATTAAACAGCTTTAAATGAGGATCTGCTTGTCGCCTTTTTCGGGATATTATGTGTACGATGGAATTTTTGAGCCTCTGTGGATCCTCTAGGTATCCTCTTGCTGCATTACTCCAGACCACAACAAAAAGCCTCAGCTTCGACTCCACAACTTGTTTTAAAACCTGAAACGTAGTATATCAACTCAGATACACCATGCCAAAGGTCGCCTTCTTTAGATCGGATATTATTTTTGATATTTGTTGGTTCCATCTGAAGGGACCCATTTGTTGTTATCGATGATGACTCCGAGATATTTCTATTCATTAACGAAATCTATGTTTTGCGCCAAGCTTGTGGGACACTTACCATTTTCTTATCTGATCGTGATAGGTTCAAATTTAAACCTATATAGTGGGTCTACTCTACCGCCTGGTTGAATTCCTCTTGTATAATTACTGCGACCGTTTCCAATAGTGTGTGGTGGACAAACGCAAAGCAGTACTTTTTTTAAACACCCGGAAATTTCATTGGTGTACAATATAAAAAGGACAGGACTTAGTTTTGAATCTTGAGGTACCCCATACTCAATCGTTTCTTCTTGGCTATACTTATGTATATCTAACCTTGACCGTAAAACGTCGATTGCTTAGGTATACCAACCTACGTATTTTCTGATGTCTGGGTAAAGTTCATTCCTTAGATAGAAGTTATAGATATCAATGAAAAATTTGAGCCTTGTTTTTAGGGCAAGTTTGAGTATATTAGTTCTGTATATTTTTCTATCCCCGAATTTTTTTTACCGATGTATACAGCCTCTTCAGTGTTGATCATCGGTATCTGCGCCACTGTTTCAATTTCTTCGTGAAAAGCATTAAGAACTTTTGGAAAATTCATCTATAGGTGTCTATGTACATATGTACACGCTTAGTGGCAATTTCATAAGCTTATTACCTGTCACTCAATTCTGATCATTGATAATTAAATATATTTGTCAATTTCACAGCAGACAAAGTTAAAGATTACGATTCACCCTAATGAGCGTTATCAACCCATTTTCGTATAAATAGACTAACTTCATCCCTTATATCTTCTTCATAAGTTTGGAACTGCCTTCCAACTGTTCCCTGCTCGTCCTCATTCCAAGCATAGAGAATGAATTCTTACAAAAATTTTACAATTAGACAGGAGCTTATCCGTCTAACATGAATTTCCATGTTAAAACAAAATCCTTCCGAACGACCAAACTAATCGGTCAGTCAAATTTCTCCTTTAACAGTACAGGCCCACATGAACTACTAGATGACCATAAAACTTTGAATGAATGAAATGCTGACACGCAGCCCAAAAGATCATGACATGTAGCTCGTGCCTCTCCGCAGCTCATTTCTACATGTTGAGAACCTTAGTCTTAACCTAATTCCGTCCATCTAACCACTAAGCACCACTGAACAGTTTGTGAATGCGTGCACGAGTAATTAAAGCTACCTTTACACTAAGTCCACAAGCAAGTAGGTGCTGCTGTGCATTTTAATTCTATTTCCAACCACAATCACACACGTTCACAAGCAAAAGATATTCCAAAACAAAAATCCCCCCGAATGTAGTTCGCCATCCAAACCAACCAACTAAGTCGTGTTCAACGGGAAAATAGAAAACCATTTCTAAATAAATATTCGCTTCGGAAATTCGCTGCGGTTCGTACCTACATGACACTTACGGTAACCTCCGCCAACTTGAATCACGATAACGAAAGTGATAAGTTCTCTACTAGTTGTTCCACTAACGGTGGCGGCGCGACTACTGCGCTTGAATTTTAAGTATCTACATACATACATATGTATGTATGTAAGTAATGTATCTACATTAGGAGGTGGTATAGATACTCACAAGCTTGAGAAGGTTTTTTTTTTTTATTGCACCTTTCATGTGAATTTTCGCAGTTTTGTTCAGAATGATAAATTACTTGCAGTACGGCTGGTTAAAGTAAAAAAATAAAAAAATAAATAAAAGAAAAAGCCTAAACTCAACCATTGCACTAAGTGCAATTACTTATGTACTTTTCTTGTTTTAATGCGCTATACCTTATCTACGAATGCACTGTACTATGTGTATGTGAAAAGTTTAAGATACAATTCAATTGTTGTTCGCCTGTGCGAATTTCCTGGTTATATGGTATTTTCCTCTTGGTAAAGATACGCATGACGAAAAATTGTCGTCTTTCAGTTCTTAATTAAGGTTTCGAGACTTTATCTTATCTGGAACTGGTTTTGGGTCTAATTTCAATTCAGGAGAATAGAGAGAAAAAAAAAAAGAGAAACTCTTCATCATCACAGCGATTAAATTTAAGGTGAAACTTGTGAACGCACGACAAACATAAAAATTTAGAAAGAAAAGAAGTATCTCATTAAGAATTTAATGTGATTATCAAAAAATGATAGAAAAGAGAAAAACAACATCTATGGCTTACCGTAAAATCGAAAGCCATACATACGATTATACCGATATCACACCGAATGCATACATGTTCCTGAAGGTTGCAGACAACCTACAGCCATGGAAAATAGGTGCGTCAGTGGTGTTAAGTGATTAAATAATCATTGGCGGGTACTTTATGGCATAGTAACGGGCTTGAAGGGTTTTCTTTTTCACTGGAAGTCAAGTTCAATAGATACATAGATATGCACTTTTATAGCTTTTTTGTTTATAGGTGTTTAGGCAGTTAATTTAGATGAAAGAGATGTAAAATTGTCTAGTGGATGGGTGTTATGATAAAACAAAAAAAAAAAAACTTCCGCACCTGTAGAGCAGATCGTATTACGGGATGTAGGAAAAGGTTAAAATTAAGTAATAAATTGAAGTTATTAAGAAAAGTAGGAAGAAATATACAACCTCCCATGACTATAAAGGAAATAGATATCTACAAGAGATAGCTTTTAGATTCAGGAAGGCGAGTATAATTTTGAGATCATAAAGGAGCTGATTGTATTTTAATCAAATGATATGAGGTGTAAGTAGTTATGAACTAGGAAGAGGGCTAATTATCATAACCCAATTAAACACATTCCCACTGATTGGTTTAAACTTTCTAAAGCTAGACTATAAGGCACAACACTAGGAACTAGATCTGGATCTACTTGCACGACTTTCGAAAAAGGTGACCTCCTTGACCAAAAATTTTGTTTTGAACTTCAACCACTTTACGCCTAAGACAAAAATGCATTAAGCTTCCGTACCAGAATGAAACGGGTTTTAAAGAGTGTTCTCTTGGTTTTCCTCCAAATAGCCTTTCTTGCTAAATTTTTAGTCAAGGATCCCCAAAACGTTTGTATCTCAAGTTACCAAATTTTTGCTTTTACTTATTACTTATGATCCATCTACTATGCGCCTACCAGTAAGCACAGCATGGCGTAGTTCGAAAATGAAGAAAAAGATAGAATAGATTTTTGTGGTGTAGTGGTTTAAAACTCAGATCAGACTAAAGACCATTACGCCGTGTCCACCCACCTGTTCAGATCAAAGAGATAATTTCATAGCCCCAAATCCTTCTACTGCATAAAGCTCGAGTTAAGTATTATTCTAACGTTTAAAAGTCGTCTTCAAAATATTTCTTAAATCCTTTCGACATTATCAAAAAATCGACGATAGAAGATTCGACACTTACATCCAACCTCGAAACACTAATCCATCGAATGTGAGTGGCTGACTAGAAATATAATGCACGTTCAGAACACTCCGTAGGCCACACCTCATCGACTTCATTTTTTTCGATTTAACACTAAAATTCCATAATCTCCACTATTTCATATTATATGAACGTAGATGCTTACTTACCTACTCAACGGACCCCGACCCGTGAGTCAGTCATCATGATGATGGCTTCATCCTTGACTAGATGCGGGTCCCTGTGCTTCGGTGAGTTTTCCTTCACAGTTTCGAAGAGCGTAAGTCTCTCGCTAAGGCGGTCACTGTATGCTCTGGATTCTCCAGTCGTATTTATGTATTTAATATAACACATGTGTTTAAATTTTGACAGCTCGAGATTTAGATGCAGATTCACTATTCAGATTCACACTCTGTTGTACCCTTTATGTTGCCTGCATCCTGGCAGACTAATCTCCAAACCCTAAGAAATCGTTCTGAGAATCTTGTCTAGCAATCTCAATGGAGATCTTAAAAAACAATCAAAGAGTTCAATCTTGCGGCCAAAGTTAGAGAGTTCTTAGATTTCTGTAACTATATTGGAAGTGGTGAGCATAACCTGACTTTTCCTTACAATACAGGCCATAACGATTAAGACAGTATTAGTCTCCGCTTGGAAGCCCGGTATATGTTTGACTAAAAAGTAATGAAGTCCTTCTACGAAAAGTTCAGTTTCTGGTCATACGAATAGTACAATGAACAAGCCTTTAAGCCCTACATTAGGGTTTTTCCCTTAAATCATTCACGATTGTATGGTAGAAATTTCTCGCTTCGGATATAGAAAGGTAATTGGTATTGCGGCATCCATATAGTGGCTCTCAATAACGAAAACCTATTTAATGATTTGTCGTCCCTTCCTTAATTATTCCTTTCTACAATTTTTTTTTTAGTTCACTCCATTTTAAACTCCTCCTGTGATTGCTAAATTTGGCAGATAATTGATTGGCATCATAGAGTTCCGCCCTAATAATCGCCCATACACACAGAGTCTGCAACTTTTACTTTTCATTTAAGCAATTTTTCAAATTGCTAAAATTGAAAAATGGTTTTCTTTAAAGCCATCAATCATTTGAGAAGGAATCTCAAAGCAACACCCAAGCCCATCAAAATAGTTCGCCTTCATATTTGTAACACAATTTGGTGAGCACACCAATTTGAACGAAAATTAGTAACAATCCCTCGAAAGAGCTATCACCACCTAATTCATAAAATCATTTATAATTTCCGTTAAAACACTGAACTGCTCAATGAGGAGTCACACGAAGGGGAGAGCCAAAAGTATCGAAACCTGTGCAAACGAACTCAACAATTTATTGAGGTTACACATCGCATGAAAACCAAAAGTGAAAACAATCAACAACTCTAAGCAACACACTTCATAACCGAGCCGAAGTTAAACTTACATACAAGTACTTGGCTGCAATTCTTTGTGTCCATGGTTAACATCGCCATCACGTCCTTCAAGAAAATTCGCGCTGGCTGCACCTTGATGGCCTCTCGCGATCGGTATTCACCGCACTGTCCGTATTGCGATCCCTTCACTCTACAAAAGTGAATTGTAAATCAACTTTGTTTTTTTTTTTTTTTTTTCTGGTGCAGAATGTTGGATATATTGTCAGGCCGTTCGGTGGGGACAGGAATGTCATTCATCATCGGTCTATATGAGGCGCTTGTGAAAGCCAAGCTAAAGAACTGGACCCACCTTTCATCGATTAACTGCGCCAAAAGAGAAGATTTCGACTTTCGATTGATCAGATGGGAAAAAATGCAGATTAATTATTGCAATTTACGAAAATGTTTAAATTGTGTTGATTAATATGTACACACAAATAAACAATCGAAATGGGTGTCATTGATTAGTGGCCAAGTGAGCTTTCTACGACCGCCCGTCCACCCATATGGCTTAGGTGTGGCGCTGAGTTTTGAGTGGTAAAGGCGATATTTGATTCAGATTCTTTTTCACTGATATCAACGTCGCTGACATGCGAATGGAGATACACATAGTTTGGAGTGTATCTGTGGCGGTAGATTTTAATTTGTTTTTTTTTTTTTTCTTCGATTGTGACTTTGACAAGAAGTTGATGATGATAATTGAATTGGAATTTCTATTTTGGCGGGAATTAATAAGAGAAAGTAAACACGAAGCTCTCTCTCAGTGAGTGAGAATCAATGGAATGTGGTGATCCTTAGTGACCATAGGCGGTACTAAATATGGTCAGTGGAGTTTTATGATGCGATTGTGATCTTCAATTACAAGGTAGGTACTCGTACTTACAGAAGGCATAATAATGAAATGGTATTTTATGGTATTTGCTATGTGTAGATACTTAACATCATTCAAGCCTTTCAATGAACTATGAGAGGAGCGGTAAATATCTCCTTAGCATTTTGTGTCAATAGCTTATCTATTGTACTTGTCTGTTTATACTAGACAAAATCTATGGACGATCACGTGGAATATTACCATACGCAATATTTTCTTTTTTTGTCAGGGGCTTTTGGGCTAATATTCAATTTAGAACGATATCGCTTTATAAGTCTTAAATATTTGTAACCACTTTTTGATAATGCAAACGAAATTGAAAATCTCTCAAAGATTTTTTAAGCTCCATACTTTTATGTCTTGTGAAAAAAAATATACAAATATCTTTGTATAATCATAGGCAGTGTCATACCTTCTCTTGCAATATCTCTTTGCTTGAGCTATAAATCACAACGTCTTGAGAATACCGACTAAGAATATTAAATAAATTATGCATAGTTTTCATTAAATTAAAAATAAATGGGCTCATCATACGCTGGACATCCGTGTATAGATGGGCCTCATTTGGTACAAACTAATGATCGCACAATAGTAAAACCAGTCATTTTCAAGTCGTTCTTAAACGATGAAGCAACCATACCCAGAGGCATTCCACTAATGAAATTCCATAAGTAACAACCATTAGCTTAATGTCATGTCCTCACATCAAGTTCATAAATAGTGTTAAGCTCATATCGGCTATGAAGTTCATAGACATAATATTATTTTAATGATTTTAACCTTTTGAGCTTATACAGGCTTATAAAGACAATCTTCGAATTTATGTGACAAAATATCTTCATGGTCTTTGTGTTCTCTGGAAGCGACAAGCTATGATTATAACTTGATTTGTCCCTTCAAAGAATGTCTCACTAATTAATGAAGTTCCACTTTAAATATTTTACTTGTCATTGACTTCATTAAGACCATCATAATGGCATAGTGTTGCAATATATGTACATACCTAGCTTGCCATCACACATCAAGAGGCCAATAAAACAAACACTCAATATCTCATGCTCGACATGTGCCTTTCTTTCGATTAAACTTGAACTAAAATCCGTTCACGCTGTTTATCAATTCATTGCCCACAACCTTGGATGCAGCTAAGCGTAGCATAACAATTTTAACGCTATTTCCCCAAAAAAAAAGAAAAAAAAACAAAAAAACAACCAAACAAAAAATTACAATACCACCTGAAACGTTTTAACGATTATTTCACCTTATAACTGCCCTAGATCCTCTGTATCTGAATTAGAGTGAACTTTTTGCAAACTTATAAAACCGCACAGGTATATAGTTCGCGGGCGCAATTCTCGTAAATTCCCATTGCTAAGCTCATTAGTTGTGTGTGTGTTCGTGTGTTAGTGTGTACGAAGCCATGGAAGACTGGGAGAATCCGAAAACGAAGAAGAAGAAATGTATCTAAAACTTTTCTTAATTGAGGTCACCAGTTATAAGGCAATTTATTTTACACTCGGCAGAATGATGTTAAGAATACGTAATGGGTTTTCTGTTCTCTCCTAATTCATCTATCAAACGAACCACACAGCCATCAACCCAAATAATGAAGATCCCCATCGGCGGAGGGAAGAAAAGAACTATCACCCGTTCTGTTCTTTAAGTCGGAATTGTTGTCGTCACTCTATTTTGTCGTCATTGTGAGATACAGATGCAGGTATTCTACAGTTCGTGGGTCTTGTTCCATTTCTTTTTTTGCTTTGCTATGAAGAAGCAACCCAGAAGCCTAGTGATGAATACTTCTCTTAATGGTGATTCTAATTAAGATTGTTTTTAATTGATATCCAGTCGTTGCTGGTGGTAGGTATACTCATCGTTTTGCGCATCCAGATGGGGCGAATTCTCCAGCTGTGAAGATTTCCGCGATTATAAGAACTTCTCTAAATTAATGCTAAGACTCACCCAGATTTTGCAGAACTCAACGAAACTTGCTGTTTGGTTACACTTGAATGTATCTTAATGAGCCACTGACGTGTTCTCGGTGGAGAGTTCAAAATTAAGTGAATCGACGGCCGGCAGGCGTGAAAATATTTAAGCTGTACTTTATTAGATTAATTAGCCATTTTGTTAGATGGTCGAAGAATTTCTGAGCTCATGGAGTGTTACTAAATGCAGTTGGCAGAAGCCCAGAAGCAAATTTTGAGTGCAACGAACCGGAGATTCATTGGCTTTGATAAGAATATCGATTACCTATAAGTACCTACCCGTTGCAACAATCGATTAAATTGATCTACCCTTGAGGACGTAATAACTTTAAGCACAAGTTTGATTCTTTTATATTCAAGAAGAGAGCACTTTTCTGTTTCATGTAGCTTAGGTAGCAATTAAGAAGTTAACGTGGTAAGATGAATCTGGCTATTTTGCAGTAATTTTTCCACTTTTAAAATCGTTGCTGGTAAGAATTGAATGGAATTGAATTAGACCTTTCTCCTTGTGGGCTCAACTTAAAAATTCAATTATTAATGTAACAACTAAAATAGTCTGGAGCCAATTTTCTGCAACCAGAATGGGTAACTTAATACTGTTGCAGGGAATTCTGTGCGACTACTTCACTACGTAATCCAATCTAAACGCGGTTGTCTTATAAAGTCAGAAGATAAAACGAATATAAAAACATATATAAGCAAAGGATTGAAACTTAAGGCTTAAGGCAAGGAATCGCAAGTGCCTTTACACACCTTCAATACCACCTTTGAACATCGTGTGGAAGCTTTACCGAACGGGTAATTGCGATGTCCATCAAAATAGATCCAAAACCTAAGGGCCAATCGGATCATTTTCCAAAGTGAAGGATCTTGATTCTCCTGGGCACTGCTCTTGTACTATCGGCGGTTGGAAAGGTCTGCTCTGTCGAGTTCCTATGTCTTCTGAATCTAAATAGCGTGGAATTGTAAATATTTTGTAAGAATTCATCGGACAGGATAAACCCTCTCACCAGTTCTTTAGTCCATACTTACTTACTTACATCCAATTATATATTTAGTCTTTAAATTTAATTGGTCGATGTTGGACACATCTTCGACTAAAATGTGTCAAAACTTCGAAGAACCTCATGCAATGACTAATATTGCACAACAGCAGATGGAAAATATTTCATGGTTTCAGGGCTGCCAACCTTACAAAAAAAAACTTCACATACAAATGGAATTGGAATTGTGTGCTACTAACGAGGAACCGATTGCAAATCAGATTCGTTGCATCCGCGACTAGTTTAACTTCCTTCACTCGACCTTTCTCTTTATTTAATGGCCAGTAACTGGAACCAATGCTAGTCGTATGTTGTTTAGATAGTTTCCATCAGACGATTTGTAGTTGTACACTTACGTCTCTTAAGTTCCAAAATAAATTTGCTTTTGCAATTCCCGAATGTAAATTGTATCAATTCGAAACCGTTGCCATAATCTATAAAATTGTTAATGTTTAACATTTGAACTTTAACAACCACTACGAGTTTCTATGCAAAAAAAAAAATATCTGCGTCCTAATAACAACATTAACACACACCATCACCCAATTATAGTAAGTGCAACATGATTTCAAAAAAAAAGCTCTTCAAACAAACCGATAAACCAAAGGTGAACTTGTACCGTATATCATTCATGTCTCCTCTCCCATAGCAGCGTCTCACCACTTCACAAGAAGATTGCATTTTTAGGGCAAACTAACAGGTTAATCTATTTATAAAAGGCAGCTTATGGGTTTGAATAGTCTGAGTAGTGCACCGGTACGATACGAATATGTGCAACAAGATGGAAAACTACGTGTCAGTCTGAGAGGCGGCTACAACACGGCGCGACATGACATCGTATCTTCTTCATCTCCATGGTTTACTTTCTTCATTTCAAACTGAATGAAACAAGTCAACAGAAAAAATCAAAAACAAAAAAAAAAAAGAAGAGAAGACGTCTGCTGGTGGTTGCCCATAGCGAATCTAATGGACGATCTAGAATTTCATATCATTTCAGGTTGTAGAGGCGCGCAGTGGCAAACACTCAGAAGCAACAGATAGAATCGCAACCAAGCGTTGTTGACCGGATAAATTTCTTTTAGATACTTTTTCCTTGCCATGAATGAGTGTTCCATTCATATGGGTGTCGATGGCAGCAACGACACAGACAGTGATCTCTTTCAATGGGGGACACATCCGATTTCAAGACACTACACACACTGCGTGTGCGGATACATATTAAACGATAAGTTAACCTTGGTAAAGGGGATACTGCACGGCCAGTTGGAGTAGATTGTCCAGTTTTCCAGTGAACAAGTTCTTTTTTTTTTTTTTTGCGAACAATTTCTTTCCAGACGGGTAATTACAGATCAAACCACGTTCAATATATCTTATCCATGAGCTCTGAATAGAGAAAAACATCGTAACATTGAATAAACCTGATTGAAATTGAACTGATGATCTGGTCCACTTTAGACGGGGGCCGCCTTGCGATAAAAAACCGGCGCAGTGGCGAAAATTTCACCAAAAGTTGGAAAAGTGCGTTTGGAAATTTTATTCCGAAAGGCTTTTGCTACCAGTTCATCCGGATTATTCATCTCTCTTAGTCTATTCGACCAGGGTGGTAACTAATTCACTCGGACATACAAGCAAACGGCGGATGCTAGATTGGTTTAGTTTTTCGTGACAGTGCGTAGAGAATACGTTTAGATCGGGAGTGGTGGTCGCTTTGGGCATTGGGATGTGTTTTGTGTGATAGTTTAATAGAGTGAATAGGAGTATATTTTTGATTTTGTGTAAATTCCATTAAAGGTGACTTAAGTAAAAGGCGACCAAAGAAGAGTTTGGTTCTAACTAATACCCTTTAAACCATGCATCATCAGACAAAAGAACTCAACATCTCAACCGTTTTCTGAATTCTAATGCATTTTTTTCTCTTTCACCTAATCCCAAGGGCTGCCGAAGCAAAGCTTTACAAGTTTGTAACGACTAGTGTTGAGTTCAGAAACACGGTCCAATTTGTTAAATATTAGTACAGCGATGTGACTGGGTCTTAGGCACAAAACCTACCGTTTTTAAGTAAATGCAATGATGCAATCAACACTTAATAAAACAGAGTCCGGAGACAGGAACTGATGTTTCAAAAAACAATCGGGGTTCATTTTGTTGGGGAGCCACGATGGTGTATCTGACTTCGCCCAGTAGTTCGAGGTTCGACAATCAGATAACACCAAAACTTTTCTTCATAATCCCTCATTTCACAAGCATTTGATAAACACTCAGAAGTATAAATGTCCTGAAAAAAATATTAAAAAATGCCCTTCGTACGGTAAACATTAGTCCCTTACAATCCATGAGCAGAATGCAACACGAATGGTTGTGATAACCTATGTATGCTCTGAGTTTTGTGCAGAAACACAAAAGCAATTCCATACTTATCTACTTGTCAGATTCCTGATTCCCAAAGCGTCTCTACATCTAACATGCACTTTCCGATGTACATATCTTCTATACAACAATGGCGAAGACCAACATTTTGTTTTTTGAAAGCTTTGACCGCAGATACGATCACTATGTTGCTCCGGGATTCTGTATAAAATTGACAACTAATTGCTACGGAACGCTCGTGCGCATTCAGAATCATATTATTGTTATCCAGGACGTACCGCCGTAAAATGTTTATTTCATCCATACAGCCGATCCTCATTCGCAAGATTAGCAAGGAACAATTTTAACTTTTAACAGGGTGTTGCATATGATTTTGCAGACAAGCGGGCTTAGCACACTGTTAAAAATGTATACAACGTTGCAACTGAATGAGTAATATATGGAATGTTCCACTCATTCCTGAAGTTTTATGGACACCGACTATGCTTTTTGTTTATGGTTCGGTTTTAGTGACAATTAATCTAATTCTAAATACTTTATTTTAAATGTTAATATCCACCTTCTGCTGATGCATTTAAGAATTACTCCAGAATCAAAACTTATTTTCTGTCTTCTCTCTTTGCAGATGTAATCATACAAATGGCTCTACGACTACGTCGTGATGTACAAAAGGCATCGTACTACGTTTGGTTCTTGGGCGCTGATGAAGCCAAGGGCCTACGCGGTTCCCGAGTCATAAATTCCGTCCTCCCGTACCTAATTGATAGGTCGCGTGAGCAGGAACCACTCAAAGTCACCCTACAGGTGTCCCACAAAGGAATCAAAATTTTGCAGGTTGGTACCCACCCACCCGCACCAATAAAAGGATAAAAATTTTATTTTCACTTTCTCATCTCATTCAAAGGGTTCATCGAAACACTTTATTCCACACAGTGCCATAACCAGTTCCGTGCAATCGGATGACATCGTTGCATGTGTCCTTCTCCTGTACAATCCCGCAACCAAGTGTCCCCTACATGTGCACGCGTACCGTTGCGATTCAGAGACAACAGCCGAAGCATTACATCAGCAATTGCAGATCCTAATCAATCGACCTGAGAATCAAAAACGGTTCGAGGAATTGGAATCCAGGTGAGTTACATGCATCTCGCTCGATGAGTGAAAGTGTATGAAAGAAAAAGACAAAATTAAATGCAAACAATAAGGAAAACGAAGTAAAAGATGGCGAAAAGGAAGCAAAACTTGCACCAGTCCACCAGTGGAGCAGAAATAAATCGAACGCCATAAAGTGTGACAAGCTGTAATGCATTTTTGTCGATTAATTATTTTTTTTGCGCCATTAATACTCTTGTAATGGAGATAAAGTTGTTGAAAGGTATCTATGTGATGCACAGACGAGAGTGGTGGCAATAGTGGGGCTAACTTGAATACAGGCTTACGAGTATGCCCCATTGTTGGGTATAACAGCAACCACCACATTTAGGAAGCAAAGATGTAGGTATATGATGTAACCGAATGCTAATAGCACGTTGCAGGGGGCTGCGCTCCGTAACTGACTTGTGCACTGCGCTGCACTAAGCTACGCTCAACTGAAGCGCCCCGATGCCTAGATAGATAGATACCCGTCGGCCGATGAAAAAAAGTAATTCGATCTGTGTAGAGCTTGTGTTTTTGTTTTTTTTGTTGTTTAAACCAAGCTCTTCTCAGACAACACAAATATGCAAAGTAAGGTATCTGTATCTTGATGGTGTTGCTGCTGTTGTTGTTGTGATTTAATTTTTAGATTTCGCGCAATGCTGGCACGATTCGAGATACTTACGAGTGTGGTATCTCTTTTGTTGTTGTTCATTAAATCCTCTCGCGGTGAGTGGAATAATGGTGGTGGGAGTGGTGATGATAGGGATGCGCACCACAAAATGTCAGATTATTTTTGAAGCCGGTCCAGCTGATGACATACATTTCAAGGAGAGTCGCGGGGGGTTATAATGATGCAACCGATTAAGGCGCAGCCGCAGCCGCAGCCGAGTCGTAGTGTCTTTCATAAGAAATAAAAATGTCAGAAAAATATTTTTGGTATTTTTGCGGAGACAAAACAACAAGCGCTGCCGAATGCCTGTAGTTAGTTGGGTTTTTGTTTATTTTGTGGTTTTGTTATGGAGGCCAGCATCTGGTACTCGGTGTGATCTTTATCGAAGAGACGCGACATTGCTTTGTTTTGAGTTTATTTTACTTGTTAACATTTAAGAAAAAAAAGATTTAAATGAATATTTAAAGGTTAAGCAATTAAAACGATTGCAGCAAATCGTTATCGTTTTGAGGGCATTTTATGAGTTCTTAATGGCGGCTTGAAATTTAAAGAAGACACTAGTGTTCACTAAGAATGCGATGATAGGTCAGATAGAAAATATGTATATGAGAGGAGTTTTGTTGAAGGTGGAATGGTTTAAGGTATGTGCGTGATATTTTTGAGTAATCTTACATCATTAGAATACTTTGTTGCAAAATGATCGTTAGATAAGTTTGAAGCCCAGATTAATAATAACTTTTAAAAGTGTTCAATCAGTTTATTGAACAGACCTTCAATTTCAAGGCAATGAAATACGCTTAGAGTGGATTAAATACATTTCAAACTATCGGCCCCACCCAACAGGAACCTTCATCATCGCACTTAAAACTCGGGTTATTTTTCTACTTTTTCATTGCCGGATTACTGCACAGGAATAGTGTTCCTAGGAACATTACTTTATCATCAGTAGCTGCCCGACACTGGCCTCTCTCTTCAAATCTACTGGTTGTCTATTGCTGGAATCCATAATTCTGTAAAGTAATGCTATGCCCCCATCAAAACTAAATCCGGGATTTAGCTATGATTTCCCTAAATTCACCGAAATCTTCACTAAATCTCGAGGATTTACCATACGATTTGACGTCTATATATCCCATCAAAATCCGAGATTTATAATAAATCCCACTTAGATCCTCATGCGACACAAATCGAACAATCCTTTTTTATGTCAGCACATGTCATTTTCGTTTGCTGACAAAGAAATAAAAAAAAGAAAAATATTGAAAATGTCAAAAAGAAAATCCAAAATTCATTGAGCATATCGGTTTTAAATCATTTTTGGTAATCATTTTAGTAATTCTGATCTTTAATTAATTATAGACAGCAATACAATTTGTATTCACTTCCAAAAATTATAAAAAATTTACCAACTGTGACTATCTTCTTCACAGTAAACGTCAATATAAATCCTACGTGGGGACAGCCTACGTAAATCTAAATCTTTTTTTGCTAAATCCCGGATTTAGTTTTGGTGGGGACATAGCATAATCATATATCATCAGCGTAGTCAAGATGTTTGAGCTGAAAAGTCCCTTTGGCTTACTCCATTTTCCATTTACGAAGTAGTGTAAACCACCGATAAAAACAATATTGGCCAAAGACTGCAGCCTTGCTTTACCCCACTTTAGATCTCGATAATAATAACGAACCATGGTTTGGTAATTATTGGTACACTAAGGGATCATTTAGTTATCGATGTTGTTTTGATATAAACAATTACAATTTAGCTATTGTCAATGTCTAGTCGGCGCTTTCCGATTTAATGTCGAAACCCTATCATAGCCTTTGTTCGGCGATGTATTTAAAAAGGCAACTAGATGATTTTTTTTGTTTTTGAGTAAGAGGCATTGAAGTTGACTCAAGATGGCAGGCCTAATGCCTTTAAAAAAGGTAATGTAAAAATTTTATGAAAACACATTTATGCTAACAACTCTGGCCTATTCCAAATTGAATGCAAATGCAGCCTAGAAGACCAATGTACTCACCTTTCAAAAACATTCTACTCTACTCTTTGCTATAATATTATAAAATGACGTTGTCCACGTTCTACACCTGATTTTTAGTTTGCCACATTAGTTTCAGAAAAAAACTTTAAACCATTCAACTTGTGACATCATTGCCAATTTTAATTTCTAAAATATACATAAATATAGGATGTTTACAAAAGTATTAGTTTGAAGCAAACTTTCAAGTTTTCTTCATTTTTAAAAACCGGTAAGATGAATGATCTCCGCCTGACATCACTTCATCCACTAAGACTGATGATTCACGAAATGATGTGGTTCAGGAGTTAAGATCATTGCACGATTTTGTTTGATTATTCCTCTAAATAATTCGCACGTACTGAATTAACCAGAGGTTGCCCATCCTTTTTTCGAAAAGCGTACCACTAACGACCTTTAAGTTATCGTGACCCACCTTTGGCGAAAAAGTTGTTAAGGTCGCCTAAAGTAATTTTTTTATTTGTTAGTTATGGTTGGTTATTTTTTTGCATAATTTCATCAATTTGGTTTAATTTCGACAACAACTGTCACTATCATTGACACTGGAGCTCCTTACTCAAACTTGGGTTAAGGTTATAAATGGGTCGAGAATTTCTTAGAGGCTTTCTTTAGAACCTTTTGATAGGACAGAGGAAAGCTGAACAGTATATGGTAGTGTTGACCACTTACTGTGAATTAAATAAATGGAGTCGAGAAAAGATATTTTTTCTTCACATTGAAGGAGATAATTGGTCCTCGAACATGAACAAAAAGGACTTACATACTTTTATTCAAAACAATTCATAGAATGAGGGGTAACATTGGATTCAAAAAGTTGGAGTATCTTCTGGCATCCATAAAGAAAGATATTAGACATCCTGGGTAAAATATTTCTGCTACTTTCTCCTACATTATGGCTCCTTTTTTTGTTCTATAGTTTTCCCTGGTGCTCGAGATGGCTTGATCGTATACATTTATAGGCGTTTTTCTTTTTTAGTTCAGAACAGAGCTCTGAACAGAGCCTGAACATGTCGAGCGCGCTCTGAACGGAGCACGCTCTAAACGCTCTGATATATTTAAGAAACACGATTGAGCAGTACCTGTCATATGACTGCAAAATTAATCGACCATTCATGCTTTTTGTCTTCTTAAACACTAAAATAGCGTTTATACACAAATAAAGTTTTCATTTAATTATTAACTACTAATAATTAATTAAAAACAAAGCCTCGAACTCCATTTCAATTGTTTTCGATTTCGTTTTCTTATTGCTTTACCCCTTGTCAAACGTCAAATTCACTGTGCTCGGGTTTTGCTCAGGATGCTCCATCAATTCATGCAGAGCTGATAGAGCGCGCTCGGAGCGCGCTCTAAACGAAAAAAGAAACACGAATCGAGTGCTCTAAGCGCTCTGAACTAAAAAAGAAACACAAACATTTTTTTTGACAACTCAGGCTCTGCTCTGAACTAAAAAAGAAAAACGACTTATATGTACAGTTGGGCGTACGAAATTTATTTGTATTGATTAATCTATTCAAGCCTGAAACGATGCACAAATGAAGTCAATTTTCTTAAATTACAATCAGTTCGCTATACCTAATTGAAATAGGTCTATTACACGAGTACCTATTTAATTTTTATAGCTCCCCGGCTCCGGAGGAAATTCTATTAAATATTTCATCATAAACATGTCATAAAACTAAACGAAAAACATCTTAATATGTATCTCTTTTGCAGACTCGGCATCGTACCAATCTCGAATGCATCGCATAAATCATCGCCACCATTCGACCAACAGCCTCAACAAAAGCATGCACAACGACGACAGGAGTCCTCCCCGAAGCGATTCAGTTCATCGCTTGGCAGTGATACAGGCAATAGCACCCGAGAATCTGAATGTAGCGAGGATCACAACGTTTCACCGATGTCACGTTCCCCACCGATTATCAAGCAGAAACAAAACGGTGACCTATTCGATTCATTGGCGGCCGAATTACGTGCTAAATTAAATGGCAACGGTCCACCATTGCTGCTTCCACCCAGAGATTATGATACCGTCCATAGATCAAAGGGTAATCTAGCTGCCATAGAGCTGCGTCGCTGTCGGAACTCACTGATTGTGGGCGCATCATCGCCGGCGGGTGCAAAGCAGCAAATGTCATCTCGTGGTTCATCGGGAATCGGTTCCGATCTGGCTCCCAGTCCAGAGCGGCAAGACATCAACAGTTCGAGTGGTAAGTTTGTGCGTGCGAGTGTGTATGTGTATGTGTGTGTGTATTCGATTACTGATTACCCGCAATTATGTTATTTCAATTCTTCGATTCTCTATTGTTTCTTATTCTTTGTTCTCCATTTTGCAGAAGACGAACACTGGTCAAACGAAGCAGATAACTCAGTCATAGCCCTGAAGCCATCACAAATCCCAATGGAACGCAAACAGCCGCTGAATCGTAAGAGCGCAGTCCAACCGCCAGAAGATAATTACCTTCGTGATCTTCCATCGAAACCCTACAATCCGTCTAGCGCTGGTGTCGGTGGTGGTGGTGGAGGTGGTGGCGGCGGTGGTGGCGGAGGTAGCGGTAGCCGAGAGAAGGAGCACCGACCAATCGCCAAGCCAACGCAATCATGGAACAAAGAAGATGAGATAAAACCAATAATCATGCGACCATCCGACTACGATGCGAAGTTCAATCGAGTGCTCATGGACAAGCACCGCGATGAAGTGGGATACAAAGAGCGCAGCAGCAATAACTATCCACCACCAGAAGATACCGGTTTCTGTAAATACAAGGAAGAGCCAGCACCTAAGTTGGCGTATGATGCTCATGACGCTGGGTTCCACAATCACATAGACAAGATGTTGAAAAAGAAGCTCTCGTTGGAGCGGAAGTCAAGTTACAAGGTCGAAGAGGAAGTAGATGAATACGATTCCGATGCAGACCATCATATCCCAGTTCAGCCGACGGTATCGGCACCAATTGGCTACCGGAAAGAGAATTTAACCGACAAACAGAAATTCCAAGAGTACAATGGCAACAAGAAGATCAAAGGTTACCCAGAGCCTGACCGTTTCGGTCGGCATCGATATGTGGATCCCGCTGATCTACCCTTTACCCAGCCTAAATCTGGATCGCATCAATACACGAATCACTCGCCAGAGCGTGATGTCCAACGATCTGCCGGAAATGATAGGCATAGGGAACGTCAACGTGCCTCCGAGCCCAGATCACGTGAACTGGAGTTCTACTCGCACAGCAATGAGAGAAATCCTTACAGGGAGCCCAGCAGTATTCCATACATCGAAAGCATGGAGAAAATGATGAAGTCCCCCGCCATGCGATACAAGTCCTTCGAAAATGAAGCGAAAGTCGAGTATGCACCAGAAATTGAGAAACATCCCAGAATTAGTCCACGCAAGTCCCTACCGAGGAGTGAAAAGTCAGGTCATGTTGTCGCCGAAGAACTCGATGTCGAGAAAGAATTCTCCTACAGTCGAAAGTCACAGTCACGGGACACCAGAGATTATGTGGACACAAGTGTCACACCTAAAGATCGATTCAAAGATGCCAAGGAAAAGTTCCGGGCAATGGAACGATCAAGGTATGTCGTAGAGGAAAAAGAACCAATTCCTCCAGTGCGTTCTGCACCGACAAGAAACCTACAACGACGATCATCGATTGAGCATGCGGACAACGGTATTCGCTATGATGACTGGAGTGACGAAGAAGAATCCACGGTCCCTCGCTCAAGATCACGCAATCGGGAGCACTGGGAAGCACCACGAGACTCACGTGAACCACCTCGGGAATACCGTGAAATGCGAGGACGCGATTTACCAGATGCACGTGGCGATCTTCGCGACTACCACCAGCACCGCGATGGACGCGATCACAGAGAACCCCAACAGTATCGAGAAAGGCAGATCGATAAACGTTCCGATGGGTATGGTCCTGCCGCCCCGGTACCAATTGCCAGCTCAAAGAGCCTCTCGAATTTGAACAAAGGCTACAGGCATAGCTACGCAGAGCCCGTGTTCGCCAGATCAGGTGGACGCGTGGGTTTAGCCGCTGTAAATCCATATTAAATATACTTAACAATAAATCCATAAGTTTGTGGCAATAATCATATTTGTGCGCGCGTATATATCATGCTTGTAGAGACAGAGAGAGGGCGATTTTTTGTTTTTCTTTTGAGATATTTATACAAAATCCACATGTGCCTTAGATAAATGAAACAGATTTAATTATGTATAACAAATTATTAAAACAAATGTATTTTTATATTCAACATTATAACAAAGAAAAAAAAAAACAATTAAGGAAAATACGCTCTAATGATATAAATATTACAAATACAATGTACGAAAGCTAAAACTGTAAACTGTGTTGGTTCGATATGAAATTTCTGATTAATAAATAAATTTTTTGTTTTTTTTTTTAATAAAATTATACTTTTGTTTTTAATTTTTATAGAAAATCCTATTGATATAGGATGGCAATATATTCGATCTACATCTGTATGTAAACAGGATAGGTTAAGTTCTTATACTACCTTAAAACCAAACCAAAGCTTCGAATAAAACGAAGAAAGTTTCTGACGAACGGTTAGAGTTATCAAAAAGAACAGTTCCTACGTAATGGAAAAGTCGATCAATAAAGAAACGTTGATCATCGCTACAGAAGACCGCTGGAGCGTTTTTGATTCAGCCTAGATCTATGGCATTTCAATATCTAGAGATTTTCAGTTCCGCTAAGACTTCGTGGGGCTTAGGGCATCCACAAAGCTTGCCTGCATAGGTGCATGGGTGGATGCAAAGCGTATCAGCTCTCTCCAACTAATTCCCAGAGACCTTGCTTCCACCGCAACTATCCTGTGGCAAGTTTACGCAGAGCAACCCACTCTTTCCGCTTAAGTTGCTGGATTCCATTCCATGGCATACATATTTTACAACGGAAATGTCTTCGTGCCATAAGGTGTGACCTATGCATTATCACTTCCTCCATCTTATTCTGATGTCAATAGGTTACTGGCGCGTTCTCATGAGATACGGTTTGGTAAGGATATTCTTAAGATGGTGCGTAGACATTTATTAACAAAGGTTTACTGCACCCGTACATAAGTACTGACTCTATAGGCACATTAGCGCACAACAGTTGTTACATAGTACTTAAGCTAATAACTTAATAACTTAAATAAAGGAAGCTCTTAAATTTCTCAACCTGCTGATCAGCATTGTTTGCATTGGTGATCGAGAAACTAAGAATTGTAGTTTTGGCCGCATTAATACTCATCTCCGCTGTATTTGTCTTAGCTTCTAAATTATGCACCATTTGGTCCAAGTCCATCATTCTATGCGAAGGCAAGCAGACACCGTCTGCGTAGTCTAGGTGTTTTAATTCTGATGTCATTGTCCATTTTAGTCGGTGACTTTTAGCAAAGTTGATAATATACAGCCTTGCCACACTCCCCTGACAATGTACTATTGTATAGGAAAAGACATATTGCACCTTCGAAGCATGTTGGTTTAGTAGGTTCTTCGTACGCAGTGCGAAGGCATTCCGGACTACCATATGATGGTTATCCCGTACCAATCCGATATCCATGCCAAGCTTGTTGCGAATGTTTAATAGACAGTTTCTAAACTATTGGCCGATCGCCAAGTTCGGCTTAGTCTCTCTTATTATATAGTCTCTCGTTCAGCTTGAGTAATTTTTTCTTATGTACGAAATAGAATACGTACCATGATTCGAATTGAGGCAGAAATTGTAAGGTTTTATGAGACCTATGACATTGAATTTCCCTGTACTTCCCTGCTCAAAATATAGTGTAGATCAGGTCACGTTACTTTAAACGGTATCGAGGAATGTCAAATGAGACTGCCTAGATCGACTGTCAGAGCGCTTCGTCTTGATAACTGGAACAAGCGTGCGAGGAGTCATAGAGTAGAAGACAAAGACGAGTAAGACTAAGTAAGTAGGTATATTTTAATCACATGTATACCTATATATTTTATTACTTGTAAAATAGAGACCTCGGCACGATTAAGAATTCCAGGGAAAAACGTTTTGAAAAGGCAATTTCAATAGAAATTTCATAGAAAATTTTAATTTTCAAACCTATAAATCTCGTAAAGTAGGTGGAATTTTTTTTTTCTAGTGTTATTTTTTCCCAAAGCGTATAGATACACCGACTGAATGATGGCTTTAAAGAAGAATTTATCTACCTAAAGTACATATGCACTTGTTTAAAACCTACTTTAAATATCTAGTCACATAAATACCTCAGTAGCAAGCCTGCTACTTATCAACGAACACACCCGAAATGAATATTTCTAATCAACTGTCATGTCAGTATAATTTTGACACTACTATTTGTAGTTTTGTCTTGGAGCGTTTTTGTTTTCAATTTGTTTTGTTAATAAATTATTATCATGACCAAATTCGGTAGTTAATATCAACACACCATCTTAATAAACATTAATTGTTACTTTTATATTTTTCTTTTTAAGACCCCCAGGTGAAGAAAATCAAACTTGATTACGAGGATGGTGAGTACTATACTTTTCGCAAACGTTTTTCCATACAATATTAAAATTAATTTTCTTACAGAGCTTGAAACACCGTCAGCATTTAATCCAAGATTTCGTATTTGTCCGTATCTGGATACCATTAACCGTCCGTTATTGGATTTTGACTTCGAGAAACTGTGCTCCATCTCCCTGACCAGAATAAACGTTTACGCTTGCCTCGTCTGTGGTAAATATTTTCAGGGAAGAGGAACAAATACACACGCCTACACTCATTCAGTGTCTGAGTCTCATCATGTCTTTCTCAATCTACAAACACTTCGTTTTTACTGTCTTCCGGATAACTACGAAATCATTGACTCATCTCTTGACGACATCAAGTACGTTCTAAATCCAACATTTAGCATAAAAGACATAATAAACTTGGATAACCCGCTTGTGAAGTATTCCCGCACAGTCGACGGAACTCTGTATCTACCCGGCGTTGTAGGTTTGAATAACATCAAGGCCAATGACTATTGTAACGTTGTGCTGCACGCACTGTCGCACGTTGATCCGTTGAGAAACTACTTCCTACGAGAGGAGAGCTATGCCAAAATTCGCCGACCACCAGGCGACTCAAACTTTACTCTTGTACAGAGATTCGGTGAACTCATGCGAAAGATGTGGAACCCAAGGAATTTTAAGGCGCATGTGTCACCGCATGAAATGTTGCAGGCTGTCGTGCTCTGGAGTAACAAGCGTTTTCAGATAACAGATCAAGGAGATCCAATTGATTTTCTGTCATGGTTCTTGCATTCGTTGCATCGTGCCATGAAGGGAACGAAAAAAGCGGATTCCTCTATCATTTATAAGATCTTCCTCGGTCAAATGAAAATCTTCACAAGAAAAATACCGCCAGTCGAGTTGGATGATACACAAAAGGCTCTGCTCCTAGCCACAGAAGAGTATCAGGAGAAGTGTGAGGATTCAAACTTTCTCTATCTCACGTGTGATCTACCTCCGCCTCCGTTATTTACCGATGAATTTCGAGAGAATATCATCCCTCAAGTGAATTTGTATCAACTTCTGTCCAAGTTCAATGGAACAACGGATAAGGAGTACAAGACGTACAAGGACAACTACCTCAAACGATTTGAAATCACCCGACTGCCGCGGTACATTATATTGTACATCAAACGGTTTACGAAAAACACGTTCTTCTTGGAAAAGAACCCAACAATAGTCAATTTTCCAATCAAGTAAGTACACATAGGTACACACTCATATGCATTAGTTGTTTTAATTGTTTACCCTTTTCGTAGGAATGTAGATTTTGGTGACATCCTTACACAGCGCAACAGGGAGAAACATAAAAACACAAAATATAACCTTGTGGCAAATATCGTTCACGACGGCGAACCTGGGAAGGGTACATTCCGGGCTCATATTCTCCACAAGTCCAATGGTCAATGGTATGAGATGCAAGACTTGCATGTTACAGAGATCCTTCCACAAATGATTACGCTAACGGAATCCTATATACAAATATATGAGACGAGCTGCGATTAAAGATGTCGAATTAGGCTTTGTTTGTGTAGCAAGCGAGTAATACAAGCGGTAGGAAGCATTTTATCATATCGTTCTTGTAATTTTTCTTTACATAACTACAATGCTCTGATGAAATGCTTGTATTACTCGCTTGCTACCTATCCATGGCCTCAGTTTCTCAAAAAGTTTTGTGTTTTATTTCAAACTAATTTCAGGAGTCCATATACAATTTTAAATGAATTAAATTAATTATTTTAATTATTAAATGAAATATTTGGCGCAACAGAGCCTTATAGGTCCTACTTTTTTATTTAATTTGGGTGGGGGTGACGGCCCTCATTCAGTTTGCGTAATAAGCTACAACTAACTTAGAAACTAACAATTTACTTAAAAACTATGGCTTAAGGCTGAAGATGAAGGAGATCGAGTTTGAGGCTGGGAGTGCTGCGGTTAAAATCGATTTCGCAACATACGGGAGATTATTTCATTGGAGCCATATAAGGTGCAGTGGGTCGGAAGATATCTCTACGTTTCTCAACTGAATTCAGATTGATGAGGTTAAGACAAATTTTGATAGGGAGGCAGGATAAGTGGATCGTTCCAAGAGAGACCTCGAAGGGCAAATCGAAGAAGACGACGTTGAATGTTATCGATCCTTGTCACATGTACTTGCTGACTGGCGTATTCAAATAAAGGACGAACAAAGGTAATGTAAAGGGATCTAGTCATATAAGGGTCAAAAAATTCCTATCGTTTAACAAAGCCAAGAGATGAGTTAGCTTTCAGAATTATCTCATCAGTATGGGAACGGAAGTTTAGCTCCCTTTCGTACAATATTCCAAGGTCGCGAAGAGATTGAACGATAGGTATAGGCTGACGGTGGAGAAAGTAAGGGCAGGGAGGGGATACGTGGTGTTTACGTGATAAGGTAATAGATTGACACTTGGCGATATTGAGCTGTAAGCAATTTTTGGAGCACCAGTATGAAAAACTGTGTAAACTGTCTTGTTGAAGCAGACAGTAGTCCTGAGGTGAAGAGATGGTTTTGAAAAATTCATCAGCGTAGAGAGAAAAGGAGGAGTGTTTTATAACTCTATCGACATCGTTTATAGTTACAATTAAAAAAAGAGGGCAAGAAGGCTGCCTTGTGGAACACCAGAGGTGACCGAAAATGAGCCCACAGGACGGATCTGAAGCGAACACTATAAAAACTTCGAAACAGACGGCAGACAATTTGAAAAGCATCAGGTTATGAGATATATTATCAAAAGCTTTACTGAAATCAGTTGCAATAACGTCGACTTCTTTGCCATTCTCTAAGGCAGAGAGGGCAAATGACAAGAATTCGACGAGGTTTGTCGTAGTTGATCTACCTTTCAGGAAGCCATGTTTGTTAGGGAAAATAAGAGACTTGCACTGAAAGCTTAAGACTTCGTATAAAATACTTTCGAAGAGTTTGGGTATATGGTAGAGGTTAGCAATTGGACGATAATTTGTTATGTCGTTCCTTGAGCCCTTTTTGTGTATCAGGGTTGTGTAAGAGGTTTTCCAAATCTGAGGAAATTCTCCCTGAGAAAGAGGGAGGGGGAGGGAGAGATTGGACGAATATTTTTTGAGAAAGATGGCAGGGAGACCATACGGACGGGGGGAAAATTCATCATTCAAATCCAGTAATTTATTTTCGATAAAAGTAGGAATAAAGTGTTGAGACAGAAAGGGACCCATAGAGAAGTTAAGTAGGTGATTGAAGTAAGGGGAATCTGGATCGAAGGATCCTAAGGGTAGTTTCTCATGACAAATCGCCATGTTGTGCGCGATATGTATATTATTTGAACGGACTTACTATTCAATGCTGTTTCTGAAGGGAGACACTTTTACTTAAGTGTTACACTCTCGGATGTTTTTCAGACATTCGCGAAATGTAATACAAAATCGAAGAAATCGAACCTCTAAGCCTTGCTCGGTAGTTCGACCTACTAACCAATTAGTCACTAACGAGAACAAGATTAAGCCTCCTGTATTGACTTCTGAGTTTCGAACAATTCTATCAAGTATGATATTAAAGAAGTCACATAACAGAAACCGACGGCCACTCCCAATCATCAAGGAGAATTACGATAAACTTACCCTAAACCTTAATCTCCATCAGATTAGTAATCCATACATTAGGATGGGTCCTTGTAATGGACTCGGGTCCAGAGTTTTTCTATATGAATATAGGAGAATTGCTGACCTCCTGGCGCGGTCTTGAATATTCAGAATCCAGCTGAGTTTTTTTTTTAACGAGAATGACCCACAAGTATCTGGCGTTACGCGCAAATTTTATTTGAATACCCCTGAGTAATGGTACTGGGGTTGACAACCCTCCAGCGTAACATGAATAAGTTGACTTTTAAGCATTTCGTTGATTCAATAGCAAAACTGTCCACGTTCAGGTTAAGAAATGTACCAGATATAAATTCTACTTCATGTTGAAATATTTGTTCTTAAAAGTTCTCTCAATGAATCCTATCAACGAATACAATTGATTCCCCACCCATTTTGCCTTGCGATATAGATGCTAGGATACCGATAACAGTTTACTTTCCCTTTGACCGTCAATCAATTTTCCCAAGGTGTTCAACACAAAGAAGAGAGGCTGATTGACAATATGTCAAAGATCTTACCGGCTATAAAGACTAAATTAAATCTCCCCCGAGAGCTCGAGGTGTAGCCAAAGACAGCTATTGAAGTTGACACCAAGTGATTTGTACAAAAGGAAGCTGTGCACTGTCCACTGTAGTATCCATTCGTAACTAGAAATATTTGGAGATTCGGATATGATTTTCCTTATCAGAGTGGAATCAATCGTTTTTTCTGTACTTGCAAAAAAAAATAAAAGGCATACGACTGCGACAGGCCCTTCCGTTACGCCGAAGTTCAAAGATTTCAAAACAGGACAGGGACAAAGCCTCAACAGAAATCGTACTCAAACAGCTGGTGATCTTCTAAGGTATTTAACCAAATAAGAACGACAGAGGTAGATGTCGATAAAGCTTGACACACAACTCTAGTAAACAAGTATGTTTTGTAAGCTTATACTACCATAATCTGTAATCTCTGTTATCATATGAAAGCTCTAAATCTGAACAGATCACTCCACCATGTTGTTTTTGGTATGCCTTTCGAGGTGCCGTGTCATAAGGTCAAGTAACATAAGACCAAATCTCAAAATTCGCTGAAGTCTACAGGGCAGCAGCAGCAAATATAACCAGTTTAGAGATTGTGATTCTCTACTAAAACCTCTCCTGGCCATCCTGGTCTAAATAAGTTGATGTGGTTTATGCCAGCAAATCTTTTAGACATTATTTTTACCATATTTCTTGTGAATTGGATCACGGCAAGATTTTAACTTCAAAAGAGCTATGATCTTTATAGCCATGGGGTACCTTTATCCACTACGCCCAGGAGATATAAGTATGTACTTGCGAGCAACAAACTTTCATGTAAAATTTATGTCGATATGTCATACATAGATATAACTATCACCATTCAAGCAAAGCTTAGACCTTTAGCTTCAAAAGCTGCTTAGTGGATAATTAATAGATTGTACTTCAAAATAAAAATAGCTAAATTTTTCAGCATTTACAAACTTTCCCTTTTAAATTATTAAAAACCATTATATACTACTGCTGTAACTCTCAAGTTCGAATATTTCATTGCCAGCGCCACTGCCATCCCAAAGATGTTCGAAAGAAAACAATTCAAAGTATAAACATGTCACGGAAATCGATTACCCTCATCCACATGACATCTCATACCAACGGCTCAAACGCAAATTATTGTAAAATCAATATTTTCAAAACATCGTAGTACAAAGTGGATGCAGCAAATTTAATTACTCCAATCATCATCACAATGTTCACGTTCGCTGGGCTTGCAAATAACTGATAATTTAATTACTCTTCTCCAAAATTAAAAGCAATCCGATTGAAAATCAAATCAAGACGAAGAAACTGAACCCAATATCATAAAAATATCTTCAAGAAATATCATGGCTGAGGGTACATACGAATTCGAATGTATGCGGGCTGAACTTTTGGGTATTGAAAAACCAGACCAAGAAGAATTCGAAAAGGCCCAAGCAGAGCGCTTGAAAGCGGAACAAGAAGAACTTGAAGCACAGGAAGCTACAGTAAGTTTATAATTTTACCAAAGCAAAGGCTGGTAATTCCATTAAAGATGGTTTCTCCATTTGACAGCTTCTGGACACACAAGATGAATCACTTCAAAATGCCGGAGGAAAATTGGACGAACTCAATAGTATTCTCACAGCTACGCAGTCGAAAATCAATCGATTGAAACAATCCGCCCGCGGCAGCATCACCACCATGTTTAGGGGACAATCTGTGGATGAGACCGCATCTTCATCGTCTAGTAGCCGCCGTGGTACAACCGGAGATGCTGCAGCTGGAGGTGATATCAACGATGCCCTCGATAATCTCGATGAAATGCAAAAGCATCAGAACCGTCCCGGTGTTTCAATGATGAGAAATGCATCGCTTGATATTCAGAGTAAAATGACATCGCATCTGGATAAATTGGACATGTTGATCCACAAGGCTGATAAAGCCGAAATGGCAATGGCTACACAGACAAAAGAAATGAGAAAAATTGCAAAATAAGCAAGAGAAACTACATGAAGCCCAGCCTGTGCACTGGGAGGATTCTGAGCCAATACAACGCAATATTAACTTCAACTGTTACACTGTTCCAACGAAATTCTACTACGAGTACATGTAGTCAATTCCTGCTTAGATGATTTAAAATGGTTTAATTATACTACCTAATGTATTTATTGTTGTAAATTTATGAACTTTATGCCTTCGATTTAACTAATATAATTCATCTTATGATTCAACGCTGTGTGGCAGGATAATATACCTACATATTTATATAATATCGAACAGAAGCAATCATATTTACTTACCTGTGTTATTATTATTTCTTATAACTTTTAAAATACAAATTAAACATCCCAAAGTGGAATTTTTAATTCAGTGTTCCCGATCGCCCCGACAACACAAACTTTCAAATTAAATTTATAATTTCGAATAAGAAAGAATATACACATAATTGGTGAATATAATTACAGTTATTCTGTTCAAATCAACAGTCGCCGGAAACTACGAAACGACAACAGAAAACCGGAAATACTTTATTAGATTTGTCTTTAAACTCAGTCATTGATACCGTGCTTGGTTAGACCAAAACAAAACAAACATTCTAAAACGTAATTCGAGTTTGACCAAGAGTACGATATCTAAACAAATAAATAAATATTTATAAACATTCTCGGAATCATTCCCGTTGTGTTATGTGCACTTTTTTCACCAATGGCACCAATGGCACCATCTCTAATGAGTGAGGACGTAAAAAATCGTTTCGGTGTTGTCTGGGACGCTTGCTTAAATCTTCCTTCAATAGTCCTCTTATAAGATACCTCAATGCCAATGTTTCCAATGATTGTAGGGTAACATTTCAGAAAAAGATAAGCTTCGCTTATTAACAGAATTTCCGTCTTGGAAAACACTGTACGAATTCCGCTCCCCAAAGTCTGCGAATCAAACCCGGAGTAGAGGAAGACGCAGTAGAGGAAGACCTCATCTTAGGTGGAGCGCACAAGTAGAAGGGACCCCAACCGACCTGGTGTGTGCAACTGGAGGCAGTAAGCTAAGAACTGGGCTAACTGGAGAGGCTTGTTGGTTTAGACCCCGGTTCACCCCGAACTGCAGCGCCACCTAAGTAAGTAAGTAATTTTAATTATATTGACATAGAGCTTACAACTAGTAGCCCACGTGCTTTCGTTATACAAAGGAACGTCAGCCGCATACGCGATTATCTTAACTCCATCTCTGCTAAGTCTTGAAAAGATCATGTTGATTACCATGATCCTTGTAAGCGGAGAGATGGCCCCTCCCTGAAGTATTCCTCTGTTGACAGACTTGGTAAAATGCTTTTAGGCAAGCAGCTGAAAGGGGTAACTGCATACGCAGCTAAGAGGGGTAACTGCATTCGCAGCTAACAAGTGTTGTGGAGAAATGGAAGAAGAAATTAATTGGGGCTTTGAGTTGACTGTCCGGTTTCCCTGAACCATCTTGAGATTGTTATATAGTAAAGAGTGCTAAATGCACTATTTCATCCGCTAGGATTTCCCTGGATAGGATTTCATTGATTAGTCTCAGGAAGTCTTTTGGTATGTTGAATTTAATAAGTGCTTTTGTAGGTAGAATAAAGTTAATGACCATTGTCAGGTCATGTTTTCATTCCCTCGAATACAGGGTTGTCCTGGTGGGCTGTCCCACAAGATTAACGTCGTAGTTTTCTTTAAATGTAATTAGCTCGTTGGCGCACCGCTTCACAAGTTTAGATTTAACAACCGTGGATGAGTTGACCACCTTCCCAGAGTATAGTTCGGTGGATAATTTTCATCCGCTTCCGCATTTGCTAATACTTTCGCTAGGAACAACCATGGTAGTGGTTTGGAAGTCTTAATGAGCGTGTAATTTCGGATTCAGACGGATTCACTACTTTTTTGGTTTTTGACCAGTCCCTGGAGAACGATATTCTATTCGGGGATAGTGGGCGCCGTGGCTCAAGTGGTAAGTGCGTTGGACTACGGAGCGAGGGGTTCCAGGGTTCCAATCCCCAAACAACACCTAAAATTTATTTCACAGCCCCACCTCTCGGGAGCGTCTGAGAAACATCGAAGAGTAAATCTCTCATGAAAAAGCTTCTCAAAACAAAAAATTGCCGTTCGGATCCGGCATTAAACAGTAGGCCCCTTCCATTCGTGTGAAGAATATAACACGCACAGCACGAGCAGCGGTTGTGAGAAGCTAGGCCCTGGGTCCCATTAACCTGTTGCGCCAAAAGTTTGTATTTTTTTTTTATAGTGGATGATGGCAGGCTTAAGATCCAATTTTTACCAATATTTTACTGCAGGCTATAGATACCTTTTTTGTTCTTTCTGATGTGGCGTACCATTGTTAATGAAGAGAACTACCTGTTTTAAGCGGACTAACGTTTAATCCTCATCTTTCCGCCCATATTAAAATGGGATGTAAGCATTTTAAGTAAGTTTTTATTAAAAGTTTCCAGAAAAATCTATCAAATTCCCGTTTAGTCTTTTAATACAACATGGGCTGGAGTATTCCTTGGACATAATCCTGCTTATCCTAACAGAAACATTGATGGTGTCAATGCGTCAATGGATGGACAGTGATCGATTTCTTAAATATACTAGGACAGTCCTTATAGTAATCTTCCAAACTTCTTCTTCTTTATGCTCATACAAAACTGCTGTTTCTTTCAGTGTCGCTGTTTTTCCAAAATGTTTACTGTTTGTATGTTCATAATTAAAAAAAATGATACACATATGTATGTACATAGGTACTTCAGACGTAGATTAGCAAAACCGATTTCCATTAGCTTATCTAAAATATGTAAATATTTACAATGTGACCTCAATTTTGTGATTCAAGTTTCGTATTACACGATTCTTATTAAATATTTTCCTAGAAACTAAATGTGGTTGTGTACTCGGTCATCATAATATATTTTATAGCTTCGTGTACAATTTACTGGAAAAAAAAACCTACATTGCTCACTGAAATATATTTTATCAAGTTCACTTCCAATGTTACAAAATCAACTTTCAATAAAATTACATCATCGATGCCCCCGGCAACAGAACCTACTTTCAAAAACAATAAGATTTCTCTCAGTAAACATGAAAAATTCTGACGAATAGAAAACATTTTTTTATTTTTACCCAAGCAAATATAGTTATACATTACATATGTATACAGGCCCTTTAACGGTAATCAACTTAAGAACTAGCATGTACTAATTCCCTTAGTACAGTTTCAAGTTTACGAGAATCCACAGCAAACTTACGAATACCATCGGAGAGTTTGTCAGTAGCCATGACATCCTCGTTTAGCATCCATCGGAATGTGGCCTCATCGAGTGCGATTTTTTCCAAGCGGACATTCTTCGCGTTGTCCGGATCCAATAGCCTGTCCACGGCCTCATCGCTGTCTTTTAGCTCCTCAAGAAGTTTCGGACTGATGGTAAGCAAATCACATCCAGTCAATGCCTTAATTTCGCCAGTATTACGGAATGATGCACCCATGACTACGGTCTTGTAGCCGAATTTCTTATAGTAATTGTAGATCTTTGTCACAGACACCACACCAGGGTCTTTCTCTGGTTCAAACGACTTGCTGTCAGTGTTTGATACATACCAGTCCAAAATGCGTCCGACAAATGGTGAGATCAGGGTTACCCCAGCTTCTGCACATGCCACAGCTTGACAGAATGAAAAGAGCAAAGTGAGATTACAATGAACGCCGTGTTCCTTCTCCAGAACACTGGCAGCTTGAATACCCTCCCATGTGGAAGCGAGTTTAATAAGTACTCGTTCCTTTGGAATGCCAAGTTCTTCATAAAGCCCAATCAACTTCAGAGCCTTTGCAACGCTCTTTTCTGTATCAAACGACAAACGGGCATCCACCTCGGTAGACACTCGGCCAGGTACTATTTTGAGGATTTCACAGCCGAACAATACGCACAGCATATCCATGGCTTCTGATAGTTTTTCCTCTTCCGTTCTGCAACAACATATGTACATTGAGACTAGGAATATTGGAATTGATTAAAGTGCACACTTACTCTCCAACCTTGATTCCATGCTTTACGGCTTTATCAATGATACTCTTGTACTGGGCCATCTTGGCTGCCGAGAGAATCAGCGAAGGATTCGTTGTGGCATCAGTAGGCTTGTAAGCCTTGATGGCTGCGACATGAAAAGAAAAAAAACACGTGTTATATGTACATTTCGCGTGGGGATACCCCTAAGCAAGTGTTACATGGACACTTCGATAAAAAAACGCATGATTGCTTGCATCAATGACACTGCACTTTGGAAAGAGAAAATATCAAAAAGTGCACACTTTCACGAGAATTTTCCAGTCGCACTACACTGGTGTCACCTTGAAAATCGCCTGTTGGTATGTTACTAACTGCGTTTCGTATAATTACCTTCAAAGTCCCCGGTATCAGCAACGATGGTGGTGTACTTCTTCAGATGGTCTAGCGTGGAAGTCATTTTGACTTTCTTCGACTGATGCGTGCTCATAATGATAAATTTTGGAAAAACAACGATACAGGCGAACCGCAAATTAACAGAACTTATTCGTGAACGCAAAAAACATGGAATGGGATGGAAAAAAACTTGCAATGAGGTTATTGCTGTTCTCTTCTAATCTTGTCCTACAGCGAGAGTGCTGTGAATAACGAAGTATGGGGTTTGAATCAGCTGTTGATAACCTTGGAGCCGGCATGACTCCATTCGTTAAGTTACCTTCTACGAGGGGGGTTGGTTAGGTGCAAGGGGGCTCGTCACTATTCGAAATGTACGATTCTAAACAAAAGTGATGCCAAGTTTTATTTAAAATTGTAAAGCACAATTAGCAGACTTGGTCTAGATACCAATTGATTATAATTTTTAACTTATACATACATGATGGATTTGACATACTGAGGTTTCATTGGATGCATGCAATGCAATTCACTCGGTGTTTTTGGAATCCATTTAGGTAATTGGCAGTAAGTAGTAGGTGTGTGTACATATTTCTAAATTGAAGAAACACGCCTGTGTTGTTACGTAAAGCTAAGGTGTTGAATTCAAAACGGCGAGGGGATGTACTGTCGATATTCGCCGTGTTAAAGTCTTACGACTACTTTTGAGATGTCTACCAAAAGGACCTCAGAAGGAAGATGTGCAACTGAAGAATTCCCTTGTTGCAGTCAATTTTCAGTCCACAACCAGATGCTCTATTTAAGCTATTTCTACGTGTTCGGAGCTCAGGTCAATAATGATCTTTTAGGTTGCGTGTTGTGCGTCAGGGGAACTTTTCCATCATGATAATTCAACTGTTGACTCCAACAAAAGTGATTAAACCACTTTCGAAGATGCATGTGGACTATTAGGTCCCTTAACAGAACGCGTGCGGCCTAAGAATCTGTGTGTGGACTGTTAGGTCCCTTAACAGAACGCGTGCGGGCAAAGAATTAACGGAAGCCCTGGACGGCGATGCAACTTGGCGATAAAAAGAAAATTAAAATTTAATATTACAATATCTACAAGCTCTTTATCCTCTTTGGGTATTGCTACCAACAATAGATGTAGAATCTATATTAGTGTAGGCTTGTGGTTACAATCAAACTCAGGCAATAAGTCTTGAGTTTCAGACATATGTATGTCTCATAACAATTAGCCTGCTACGCGCTAATCGCCCCACAGGGGAGAACGATTACGATACCTAAGATAGCTTCTAAGACCTCCGAGAAACAACACGCTGCCCGTGTTGTCGGAAGGTATAGTTTGCCCGACACCACCTGCGTGTCATAGGCAGCACCCTTCTCCCACATCTCAATATTCATAAGAAGACATGGAGTAAAAGTGGCACGTTTTATTGGAAAGCGTCCTCTACCAACTTGGTGTGGGCACTTAGAGGTAGCTGGCAAACAATCGAAATGGTTGCTGAAACTTGTTTATAGGGACCCAAGCTCAGTTCAAATTGTAGTGCCACCTAATTCCCTTTTCATTTGGTACCTCAAATCCCGATTTACATACATACAAAGATGCAGATATTCCCAAATAATAATAGAACTTTGGAAAGGCTTGACGTGAAACATGCTACTGGTTAAAAGAAAGTTTACTAAGTCATTCATTTAACTCCAACTACTTAGTTGGAGTATTTATTCTTAACATTGTTTACACATATTATTTACAGTGGAAGCAAACTTACTAGCTTAAACTAAAAAAAAAAAACAAAATCATTCTTCACATGGAATTGTCCTTGAAAACAATTTAAAGTATGTTTTCCCTTAAATGCGAGAAATAAAATTGACTAGTAGAAGACATAACTTAAAACAAATTCATTGCTATAACGATATACTTCAGGTAATAACTGAGAGTTCTCCTCGAGCCGCCTCAGCAGTGCTGTGAAAAGCGTTGGTGAAACCTTAGTGGTGTGTACACTGATGTCTTCTCGCCACGATTTCAGCAGTGCATTTGCTTCGTTCTCGTGAAATTGATACAAGACTTTATTCGCCTTGCACTTGGTCAACTTAACATGACATGCGTTGTTATTGAGTCCATCTGCGGAGGCAGTTGCATTTCGAAGAATATCAAGATTTTTTTCGAGTATGTTGAGTAAGATGTACTTCCTTTTTCGTGAAGGCAACACTGCCTCCACAATTGCTTTTGAGAATTGCATGATGTGTACTTCATTGCTTATTGAACACTCATCGAGTATTTTTGCCATTAGTTGTCCGACCATGAATTCAATGTCGGCGTCTTTGAAAACAGGTTCCTTCAAGGCATCTGTCCAGATTTTCATTGCCTTATTATTGAATAGAGTCTCCCCTAGATGCATCAGACATCTGCGACAGTAGATATGTCCTTCTTTGATGCGAACACCTTTCAAGTTGTCTGCATTCAAGACGACAAAGTAGAATCCATAGAACATGTCATTTGGTTTTGGTACAAGCACAGAGTTTAGATCCGGTCCATGATGACAAAAGAACTCTCCAACGTCAATGGACCCTGATGGGTACTCTAGGATTCGATCAAATTTCAGGTCATTGCATGTTACTTGATTCTGGCAACTGCTGCACGCCAGAATTACTCCGCTCGATGGTGCAATCTCAGGTACTAGTTTAGAAACTTTCTGACCATGGTCACTGTTTAGTAGCCACACTGATGATTGTGGCAGGGTGTCAATAGTCATACGGAAGCTGGCATTGTTTTCCTCCACCACTAAGCTGCTCAAAGTTTGTGCCAGCACTGTAAAGTGTCCCTGCAGTGGGATTGTCGTTTCAGTAGAGTATTCCCTTAGTCTAATGTTGGCATTGTCGACGTGAATTTTAACAAATTCCGTTTCGGTCAGGCTGTGGTCAAACTGAAGATAAACGTTGGCGCAGTACAAGTTCTTGCGAACCTCGATGGTGATGCATTTCAGTGACATTTGTTGTAGGGCTACGGAAGGAGTAGAGGATTTTTATCGTGCACTGTATTTATATAAATGGAGGACTAGTTACCTTGTATAGCCCGACGTAATCAGATGTTTATGCCACAGAAGATCACAATTGCTAACGTTTCCAGCAGCCTATGGCGACATATTTTTTTGTGAAAACAAAACCGCGCTTTGTTGTCTCCACGCGCGAGTCATGCAAAATAATGACACTTGTCAAATGGATAAATTTCCCTATAGGGATATTTTCACTGGACAGTGTTTTGAAATTTTACTTCAATGGGTGGGTTTCATAAGTTACGGCTTTGCACAATTCTGCAAGCTTTTATTTAATAACGAATTTTTTGGCTATTGACTGTGAAATACGATTGGATTTTTGAATGTGAAGAATATCTTCGGTTTTGGATTTTGGATCTGCATACGCTAAAATGGTTTGAAGAACGCTTGGGCTAGGATTGATGCTAATTCTTTCAGTTTTGTACTAGGTATGAAAGTCTGTTACAAGTTTGAGTACGATATCGTCCGCGTACGATGAATTTTATAAATATTTGTACGGTATTCGTTAATAACGTGTTCTCTAACTTGCTGAGAATAGCCAAGCGACTTGATTTGGTTTCCTATATTGTGACAATATAACCATTTACATACATCAGCAAAATCAGGAAAGTTGTTGACTGGGATCTGACAAGCGATTGATGGACGCCAGCGTTATGGCCCCTTCGAAATAACAAGTTCCGGAATATTAAGAATGGATGCAGTAGACGGTATAAAATCATAAGAGAAAGTAACCAGTAGACAAAACAGCTTCACCTGGATAAGACAGCGACTTCCAAAAAGGATGTGAGACTAAGCCGATAATCAACCTAATAGCTGGGATTGATTCTATAGCAAAAAGAATAGATAGACTTGTCGATTGCATGTGTATGTAGATATCCGCGTGGAATCTGCTGCATCAACTATAAAATACCTTGGTTAGGTATGTCTTTGTTCAGGAGAGATGTACCAAAAACCTTAACAACTGGTATACTGGCAACATACGACGATACCGAGTATTAGATTTTGTCCAGTAGTAAGATGTCAAAGGTATTTAAAAGTCCAAAATGGAATACGATTGATTGATTGATTATGACGTTCGGTACTTACCGAATAAAATAATGGTTTACCATTTGGAAGTATCATTGCAAGGCACCCGAAGTTCGAAAGCGCACAAACTTTTCCGAATATACCAGTCTTACCCACAGATTAATATAATTATATTTTTTATTAATATAGGCATATAATCTGAGGTCTTACCTTTCGTTTTCCAACTTGCATACACCAACTGAACATAACCATGGAACCAAAATTTCCCTTTCACACTGCTGTCACTCTGAGCGACAGCAACCAATCAAGGTCACACACAAACACAAAATGCCGTTATAATGCACTGGATGCACTCCGTTGTACATTTTCCAATTCCAATTCTCGTCATTCGTTGGGAAAGTTGGTGTCGTGTGTGAGGTGTCCGTCAATTTGCTGAGCTCTGTGAAAAGAAAAAAAAAAAAAACACAAAACTTCGATAAAAGAAAACTTCTCTTTCAAATTAAATTCCCCGTTTTTAGTTTAATTTCATTACTTTTCTTTGCATAATCTATCCGTTCGGCAGAAAATGGTTTCCAGTAAGTATAAATTTTACAATTTACACAGATCCTTTGTCATAACCCCAAAAAGAAAAGAAAAAAGAATTTCAAAACAAAAATTTTTGCAAATCATTTCGCCAGAGAGCTGCGTACACCAGCAGCGGGTATAGGCTGCTTACCCCTTGCTAGCCTTGCTCCATTGTGGAGGGACCAACAACCTACTTTCTTTATTTCGCCTCCTTTCTTTTGTTGTCTCGCTGTTTTATGGGTTATTCTTTGTACTCTAGTGTGAAGCTGTTGTGTTGTGTTTGCCTGTGGATATATCGTTCGGCGATAAGATTTCTGAGAGACGTTGTTTGCATCTGTAAAAAGTTGTTTGCTTTGCTCTTTCTGGGCTCCATCAACTAGTACAAGGCGGGCGATATAAAGGCCGTAACTGTAATCGGAATTGGCAGCAGCAGACACATTTTACTCCCGCTATTTCGGATTTATATTGCTCGACAAATAGATTATGCAATAATATTTGTTGCTTAAATGGTTTCAATAAAAACATTTAAATGTTGTTTTTAATATTTTCAGAAACTTTCACTACAAATGTTCTCGTAGTTATCCAATTGGCAACAAAGTTATACAGACTATTAGCTGCCACTGTTGATTGTGTAATGAATTTTCTTTTGTAATGCAAATTCGAAGTGCATTGATTTAACCCGATTCCAAGGGCTTTCTACATCGTCGTCAGGTGGTTTAGGATGAATAATTCGTGGTCTATCACTTAAACCAACTGGCTATAACTCAATGTGGGCAGTTAGGTTTCATTTGCATTGCATCCACGTGACGGGTGCTGGTCATATAACAATTAGTAGCACTCCCAGGCTGTAACCAGAGAAGTCAGTCAGCTCCATTGTGCATGTGATTGCACTGGCAATTCTAAAAACATCTGTATATGTCTATTGCGCTCGGCATCTGCATTCCACAATCAATACTCATCTCACTTTAAACTGTTTTATGCAGTTTGCTTAAGTGGGAGCCCCATTTGAACGTTGCCATCCATCGCAATTATACTACAGATTATTTTTTTTAATTCTAATTTGATTAGTCAATAAAGTATATAGTCGATGTAGTCCAATTAGAAAAGGGATTCTTATTTGCTTCGCCATTTTCTTCAAGAAATTAATTGTCATAACAGGGTGGGTGTAATTTTAGATTTTATACAACTCAAGTGCAACAGTTGTGCACATCCTAATAAATTCGTCTCAACTAAAATTGATGCAGTTGATAAGTTTGGTATAAGTCTGTGAAATGGGAACAACTTTATGGTTAGTTTTCAATAATTAATTGAATGGAAGAGCGTTTAGGAATTAGAAGTACATATGTGTTAGGAAATGTATAGCATTCGAAATGATTTGTTATTTACAATAGAAGACGCAAGAAATGTACATAAACTGATAAAGACGAAAGATGCTTTTCTAATGTAAAGTGTTGATTATTGAAATTAACAATAGTATCTGTCTGTGATCTAAGTGATCAGTGATCCCAACATTGAGTCGGAACAGTTGCGGATTTGAAGGAAGGACAGAAAAAACTTTTTTCGAACTATATTTCATCGAGAGCTGTAAATACTTTAGAAAGAATCAACAGAAACACCATCAAGACTAAACAATTCATCTTTCACTAGTGCTTTGATTGGTTTTTGTGTCTATGTGACAAAGAGAAGAGCATGATCAAAGTCAGTTGCTCAGACAGCGCGTCACCTTGTCTAAATATTTTTTTAACATCAAAGGTCTCGTTGAGATCAGATGGACCAGTGAGAATTCTAAATCGTCATTCTGCACAATCTGGCTCTGTATAGCTCATCTCTATAAAAACTGTCATATGCGACCTTAAAATCGATAAAGACATGGTGGGTTTCGATCTGGACTTCTTGATTTTTCTCCAGGATCTGTCGTGTGAAGTGTGAAGATTTGATCGATTGTGGACTTTCCTGGTCTGGAACCACACTGAGACTATAGCAATCAGCGTAGTATACGTCAGTTTTTCACAGCAGTCTAGGGCCTCTGCTAATTCTTCGGCTGGGCGTGGCCTGTTAAAGGCCCGAACATTTCACTAGCAGATCTGAAGGTCATTGTCCTTGTTTCCATTGCTGGGTTCGTCCATAGTAGGGCCATCTTTAACCGAGGCTCGTTGTTGCTTCGTAAATATTCTTTTTTTTTTCCATGGTAGGGAAGTTACCCCAATGCACAACCCCCAACCTGGATGGACAGTTCCCTTTTTAACTCATATAGGGATATCACTTTGACCTGGCCGGAACTGGTAAACACTACCGTTGATTCCATCTAGGGAATTGGTCCGGGGTTGATATTGAGAGGATGTCGTGAGAAACGCTTGTGTTCTTATATGTACATATATTCGCATCACCACCTGTTCGTTACCAGTCTACTTATTTTTTTGGGGGTATATCTTGAAAACACATTGTTTAATATTTCCTGTATGTGTATCACATGGGAATGTTATTTAGTGGCGCAATCTCGGAAAGATATATAAGATGTTTAAGAATTTGTTTTGGTGGATTTTCTTTTCATTCATAGACCCGCATTCATACACCCTTCGGCTGTCTTCTAACTCGATCTTCTGATTCTCTTAGAATGGCATAAGATATGTATATACATGCATATGTACATATGTATGTATGTATAGTGTGCATCCTGATCTAAAATATCTTAACGCTATTATGTTTCGAAGGACTATGTGGTGGCACCATAAAAAGACTATAAAAATCATACTTTCCTTCATCGTACAGGCACACTCAAACTCTATTTAATTGACTAACTCCATTTTCAGAAAAAATCAAATATCTAGTTGTAAATTTCGCATGGAGTCCTATTCTTCAAAAGACCCTGAAGAGAAGAAGATCTGTGGTATGGACCTGCTCAAGATCAGTTGGTTTGAGAAGAATCAAAAGGCCTTTATTCAAAACACACTGCAAATACATGCCTGTGGCATCATCTGATCGTCATGTTCAACTAATGCATGATTGCTGCCATACAGAATTAAATAAGTACAAGTGTACGTAGTTATAAGTGGTCATGTGTACCGCGTCAACAGTTCCTATTTCACTATCCGTTAGTTAGAAATGTGAATGCGTTGCTTTTGCAGATGGTTCAAGAATGATGCAACTCTTTATACATAATCAATATGCCGTCGCGATACGTTCATTGAAATCTGATTAATAGCTATTTAGCTAGTTTTTCTTTCTCGTATCAATAGGTATTTCGGCTTTTACCACTCCTTCGCGCTATTGCGTTATCTCCGGCTTTTTCGCAAATTTGGCGACTGTTTCTCAATTTTCGACTGTTCTGCGACGCGTTTTCTTGACCGATTCGCTTTTTTTCGTCATCCACTTGTCGTCTTTTCACACCGGTGCTCTTTCGGTTTTGTATTAACGCATCCATACGGCTTTGGGCCGTCTTTTTATAAATTGTTTTCTAGTATTGTATAGGTCAGTTGGATTTTGAGTCAAAACTTGTTCCAGTGCATCGTTTAAAATGATTCTTCCTTCTCTGTAGTTGATCCCTATCCGAAGTCAACCGGGTGCAGTGTAATATTTTTATTACTCTTTGCCACAAACGATCAACTGTATGTGTTTTCAGCCTCTTCCGTTTGTTAAGCCAAGATGTTAAGGAACACTGTGCTGGGTGCGATTCTGAAGCTCGCGCTCCCATTGTTCCTTGTCATGGATCGCTGCAATCAAAACTTTAATTTGCTTAACTCTTACATAAATTTCTGACTTACTGGACACTGTGTTGAATACTGACTTCACAACTTTAACTTTGTGTGTTCTGAGTGTTGTGACTTGCTTTCAAGTTTCTGTTTTGTTTGCGCTTAACATTCGTAAAGTTATTTTCCATGTTCCATGTTTTTGCAATAACAATTTCTCATATACATCTGAAAAAATACCAAATATGCGTCCCATTTTCTCATCCCTTCCAACACTCACTATCTATAATCTGTTCTTAAATGACGATTCTCCCAAAATTTGTAACGATTTATTGCAGTTTTGCGTTTAAAAAAAATTTCCGCTTCTTCCATGTTGTATCGTCATTTAAGAAGAGATTCACTGTTTACGCAAAAAAATTTGCGTTTAACCCAACAACAAATAATGAAATTACATTGTACCAATGAGTCCAATACACCAACAACATCAACATCGAGAACACCAACTTCCTCAACGCATCTATTTTTAGCTCCAATAACAACTGATCAATTGGAGAAGTGGCGCAAGGATTTCTACAGCGAACCAAAAAATGTTCTTGCACAGAATGTCTGTTCCAGAGGCGATCCTTTCGATGTGGCACTGTCGCGCAAATCTTTGGAGATCACCAATCATGTGTTCAATCATAAGGTATATTCTACAAAATTCTCTCTATAATTTGATAGTAAAAAGAAAATCTTTGTATCCTAGGTGGAGAGTGAAGGCAAGCCTATCACTAACCAAAAGAACTCAGGGAGATGTTGGCTTTTCGCTGCGCTGAATTGCATTCGACTTCCATTTATAAAATCACTTACTCTCGACGAATTCGAGTTTTCTCAGGGTTACTTATTCTACTGGGATAAGATAGAGAGATGTAACTATTTCCTGAATAACGTTGTTAAGACAGCAGAGCGAGGCGAAAAAGTTGACGGACGTCTAGTGTCATTTTTATTGCATGTAAGTAGAGCCTTGCTTGACTTGCTTGACTTTCATCAGTCATATGTGTGTGTCGTTTGTTACAGGATCCAACATCTGACGGTGGCCAATGGGATATGTTAGTAAATCTCATAACAAAACACGGTCTTATGCCAAAGAAATGCTTCCCAGAGAGTTACAGCTGTGAGGCTAGTATGCGCATGAATGCCATCCTCAAAAGTAAAGTAAGTTCAATAGTTGTTTGTGTTTGTATATCAATTCTAAAATCTGTTATAAATCACAGCTAAGGGAGTATGCCAAAAACTTGAGGGATCTGCATGCCTCTAGTCCACCTGAAGGAGCTCTTGAAGCCGCCATACAAAAAATGATGGGAGAAATTTATAAAGTTGTTGGAATTTGTTTAGGTATCCCACCACAGACCTTCAGTTGGGATTACTATGACAAGAGCAAGAACTACTGTACCATAGGACCAATAACGCCGCTGGAATTCTACAATCAGCATGTCAAACCGGTATTTAACGTTGAAGACAAGGTAACGTCATAGTTTTTTTTTTAAACAAAAAGTGAGTTACATGATAATCAAATTTAGGTCTGTCTTGTTACGGATCCCCGTCCAACAAGTCGTTATGATACAGCCTATACCGTGGATTGTTTGGGCAATGTTGTTGGTGGTCGTCCAGTTTTGTACAATAATCAACCGGTAGAATTGCTAATGGAAGTTGTAACCGAGAGCTTGAAAAAGGGCGAACCCGTGTGGTTTGGCTGTGAAGTTAGCAAAAGATTCGCTTCCAAACAAGGCATTGAGGATTTAGCGATGTGAGTTGAACAAGTTTATTCAATTTTTAATTTTTTTTTTATAAATATATGATGGGGTAATGGATTTATCGTTATGAGCCAAGTTCCTTATCTCTTCTTATCATCAAAGTGTTGAAATTGTGTCGTTGCAGACCACATCATAACTTTGAAACGATGTGAGATAAGTGGTTTATTTTATTTTAGCGTGTTGTTTGTGTGAGGCCGTCTCCGATGTGGTAAATGTGGTTTCTCCGGTTGATGTATTAACTGATAGATGCCCTGTTGGTAGGCAGTCTTTGGCTATTGTTAGTTAACGTTTTGAATGTTTAGGCAGGCTAGTACAAATTGCAGAGTGAGTGAGTTTTGAAGCTTTTTTATAGAAAGCAGTTTTCCTTTCTGTGATGACATTTTAGTTGTGTCCAGATTGGTGCTGTACAGATTGATTGTGTTGTAAATGGAAGAGTTGCTATCATTTCCGTGTCGTTCCGGATTTACTTACGACCCAGTCGTACCCTTTATTTCCTCGAAGAACATTATTTGCATAAAGCATGGAATACACCGTACAACTGCTGTACATAGCAGACACAATGCGATTTTCACCGTGTGATATCGGCCCAACGTCGAAAACAAGAAGATGGAACAACGATTATACAACGCTTGAATTGTGTGTTCTGTGCTTAAAATTACAAATTGACAAACACTTGCTTCCGACTACTTTGCAAGATTAGAATTCTTTTTTTGAATTAAGCTGTCTCACGATGTGGTTGTTTGCTTTTTCTGTTCATCGCGACCGTTTTGTAGATCCTAAGTTAATGTGTAACTATCAGACGCGGCTGGTGTGAAATCTCTTCATTATTAAAACTTCGCTTAGATACTTTAAATAAAAGCAGAGTACGTATTTCGATTTGGTAAACAAAACTATCGTATATCGATTTGAATAATCAAACATCGATCCACAAAGTTTTGTCGTCAGCCTTTAAATGGTAGCACATCGTACAATACGTAGGTCTGTAGCTGTGAAGGCGCTCTATCTCTATTCCATAATTATTATTGTTTACTTCCTAATTGTTTTTATATTTCCCCGTAATGCCCATAATTAATCTGTTTTTGACTTAAAATAATGGTTTATTTTTTATTTCTTTACAGACACGATTTCAAGTTGGTATTTGATGTTGACATCCAAATTACTTTGTCCAAAGCAGATCGGCTATTGTATGGTGAATCGGCCATGACCCATGCTATGGTTTTTACCGCTGTATCGGTTGATGTAAGTGAAACTTGGAAACTTGATAGATTTTTTATTTGATCTTTGTTTTTCCAAATGTCTTTAGGAAAAGGGTAATCCTACAAAATTCCGCGTTGAAAACTCCTGGGGTGAGGATCGTGGCGAAAAGGGTTATCTTGTCATGACTGCTGATTGGTTCAAAGAGTTCGCATTTGAAGTTGTTGTCGACAAAAGTCTGGTTCGAAAGGAGACATTGAAAGTATTTGATATGAAACCAATAGTGCTTCCGGCGTGGGATCCTATGGGAACTCTTGCTCAGTAAAATTCTAAAAACGCGCGATTCAACACATGAAACCCAACCTAAAGCAGAAGGAACTAATTTTTTTTTTCTAAAGAAAAACTGCATTTCGCATACTAAATTCAATTGAATGCCATTTCTTTTTTTTATGGATAAATATGTTATATGTACGAGTATGAGAAAAAAGAAAATATTTTATACATTTATGTTGATAGAAAGAATAAAAATTTATTGAATGAATCTTGTTGTTTCTTTGTTTTTATTTTTTGTATTTTATTAAATTTGTATTTTTTTGGATCACAAATAAGAGTCACTGTTGTGTTGAAGAGATCGATTTCATATTTTGTGTAGCTGTTCTCTTTACCGCTATTACAAGTGGCCAACAATGTTTTACTTAAAGCTCATCGTTTTTCAAATTTTTTTTATTCACGCTAATTGGTGGCTGTAGTGCCTCTTGTTTCCGCTTCTGCTTAAGCTGGTATTCATATTGTAGTCGGTGCCAAATGCCGAGGCACATTTTTAATAGACGGCCGTCGATTGACTTTTGGGTGATGGCGAATTTGTATTGTTCCCGGATGATGTGTTTCGCATAGCGCAGACGTCCGGTTTGAATCAGTGATATGCTGTAATAGAGTTTGCAACGAGCCTGAAGAAATGGATCACCCAATCGTAAGCCCAGTTGGAGTTGTCGCAGTGAAATTTTACCCGCTGTTTCAGCCTACAAAATAATAAAGTAAATAACGATACGTGATTTAGGGAAAACAGAAAGAACAGGAAAGTTGAATACGAAGACTTTATAAGGAACAGGCACATATGTATTTATGTACTGTAGAATTCGTATGCTGGAAAATGGACTTGTTTATGATACATATGATACATACATATTTCACATAGGGTAGATGTGCCCCCAAAAGAAACGCGATGTTTGATCGACAAAGTTGCCCGATTCGTACTTCTATTTGGTATGTCTTAAGCAAGAGAAGTGTTTTGGACCAATTGGGAGCTTTCATCGAGGCAAGTTATGGGGCGTAAATTGAAACAACCTACTCATAGGTCATCGGACGAGTTTGCAGTTTAAAACAAAGTTTAACGTACTTTTCGTCGAACTTTTTTCTGGTGGGTACCAGTGACGTGCTCCGCATTGTTTTAACGGTTGGAAGTGGTGATATGGAGTAGCAATACTAGTATTAAACGCGGTGATTGGCTACTTCCATATAACATACATCAAATATTTGACCTCGTCTTTGATTAAGGGTCAGTTTAAAATAGGATAAAATTGCTGCATGACTCGTCATTATGGAAATAACAAAAATATCTACTTGACTTCTTATTCCGATAAGTTACTTACGCAATTTGTAAACTGTTCTCCCAGTGCAGAGAACCCACCTCCAAGCGTTGACAGCCACGACATCAGGTAGTCAACTTCGATTTTCTCCCATATTGTATGAGATGTGATGCGGTTCCTAAAACAAGTATAATTAAATCAGGCTCCAAAGTGATACCGTCATACCATTTGTAATCGATGATCTCCTGTTGTGGCTGAACTACCTTAATTACCAACAGTGTGCCATTTACGTCGGGATTCTTACAGAAATTCTGTCTGTAGTTGGAAAATTCTAGAATCTCGCGAATAAAATAGTAGACATCGATTCCATTGGCTTCAGTCTTAAGCAATTTTGAGAGTTTGTTTTGCGGAGGCTTCTGGGGCAACCTATACGTTTTTTTGTCATTTACTTTATAGTACTCCCTTTCGTTGAAATAATTTGAAACACATATGGTAACTGTCATCTTGTGATGATTTTTATTTAATAAATTACAACTGTATACAAAGTATTAAATTTTTTACAAAAAAAAAAAAAATTCAGAACTTGGCATGTTTCTTTGGACAAACGAAACAGCTGATTCTGACAGTCAACGGTTAGTGTTGCGTTTTTTTGACCCGGGCAGTGTCATGTCTATCATGAAAGCGAAATATTTTCAAGTTAAGGTGGGTAACGCAAGGTGATGTTATGAACTATTAACAATATCTTCATAAAATATCTAAATACATACCGAAATACATGCAATTAAACGGATGTCTATATGTATTATTATAATTAGTACATCTGAGCATTAAATTCCTCTCTTTTTAATTTAAAGAGGGAAAGAAAGAATTGTTATGTTTTTTTTTATATATATTTTAATCTTACTCCTTTTTTGTAAAAATTTTATCTGCAACCGTTTCAAAAAGTTTTTTTTTTGTTTTTTAAACAGAAGAAAAGGTGTGTTGTATGGACACAAGTTGTTGAAATTTGTAGGTATTAAACGATGGCTTGGTGACGGAATAGCTGTAATAAGGGCTTTAAGTTGTCATTTCTTGTCGATACACTATGCTGTTGAATAGCTGCAAAGTACTGTCAGACTCTTCTAAGAAAACTTTTCAAGTTTACTTGGAAAAGACTTACTTAACAAGCTTGCTTTTCTTGGATGACTAGGAAGCAATTATTAAGGCGGCGTCGACTTGTCATTGTTTGTTTGTAAATTAATTGTCTGACGGGCCGATAATACAAAAAGAACTACAAATACAACAACCATTCAATGCATGGTGGCGTCATGGCTCCAGTAGTTAGTGCGTTGGACTCCGCATCGAAGGGTAATACCTAAAAGTTTTTTACGGCCACACTTCTCGAGAGCGTCTGACAAACATCTGAGAGTACAACTGTCATGAAAAAGTTTCTCAAACAATAAATTGCCCTTCGGATACAGGAATAAACTGTAGGCCTCTTCGAATGGTTTTGAAAAGCTACGTCCTGGGTCCCATGGACAACCATTCGTATTGTGCGTGTTATATTCGTACTATGAATGGAAGGAGCCAACTGTATAATGTTGTGTCCGAGTCAAAGGTCAAAAGTGTAAAGATCAATTTTTGTTTTGAGATGTTGTTCGGATATTTTTCAGATGCTCATAAGCGTTAGGGCCGTTAAAAACCGTTTGGTGTTGGCAGGATTTGAATACTCCTATGTACTGTAGTACAAGAATTTATCCAAATGATCACCTAAATAATTCATACCACAGGCCATTGGAACTCGTTATTTTTAAGTTTTCTAGTTTCGTCTCAAATATGAATTACAGTGTCTGCTGTTCGGAGTAGTATTATTTGTGAACATTCTGAACAGAATGTCTGTGGTTTATCGCAAAATACAAAGAAACGCTGACGGTGGTACATATATACTCGTACTCATCTAAACCGGAAATTTCTCTCTCACTTAGACTTTCAAACCACGACAGTGCATTCCAAGCGGAAGTATTAGTAATCGCGGAAACGGCACTAGAACTATCCACAAAACTGCACTCAAGAAAGATGATCCACATATACATCGACAGTCAAGCCGTTATGAAGGCCATCACAGTCGTCGAATCCGAATTTGTGAAACGATGCCGTGAAGAACTCACAGCACACCACGACATTACACTTCTTTTGATTCCAGGACACCCCGGCATTCGGGGAAACGAACGGGCGCTCTTCTTAAATCCAATATAGAGCATGCCTTCGTAAGACTAGCTAATGAGAGATCGAGCACGCTCTCATCTTCCCATCAGAAAACTCTGGACAGAACATGACAATGTCAAGACTAAGCAAATCTTAGCGCTTAACAGATCCAACCTAGCGCTCTTCAAGGGGATTATTACTGGGTTCAACCTCCTGGCAGCACACCAAAGAAGAATGACATAAGACACTGATGACCTCTGCAAAAGCTGTTACGACACGGACGCATAAGAAGACTTGGGGGCCTGTCAGGAAAGTAATACTGAAATTTATAACAATATCTGGGTGGTTCAGGGAGATCACTTAGCTATCCTAAAGCTACGAACCTACTTTTGTCTTCGTTTTAGGTTATCCAAGATAGGGGTTCACAATGGACCCAGTGGTGTTCCGAGTGCTGGGTGCATGTGCAGGACGGGCCATCATATTATATTGACACTGACAGACTTTTTCAAAAAATTAAAAGAAACAAACAGAAACACAGTACCTACGTAATGAATCGATTTACGGTTGAACAACGTTGGGAAATAAATCGGGGATGAGGACTTTTTTATACATATGTGTCGATACTTTATATCTGGTTTAGAGACAAGGTAGTCGACTTTTACACTTATGGCATTCGTTGGCTTTCGTATGAAATTCATATATCTGTAACATGCCCAATATATTGGTTCCATCATTAATGGTCGTAGTTACAACCCAAGAATACTCTTAGTTATCCATATGTAAGTTATTTACATTTTTTACATTTCTAATAAATAAAATTTATTCTAGTAGATCTAACTTTGTTTGATACTGTACTCTCAATAACAAATCCTCTAGTTCTACTTTTTTTTCCGAAACACACCGCCTGCCTTGCAGAAATTAACCAATTACCAGTCAATGCACATCCTTATAAACACTTCACAAGGTTGAGCTCTCATGACGTCATTTAAATCGTATAAACTAATCCATGGTACAGTGGAAGATGTATAGTATTGTATGGATATATCAAATTGACAACAGTTATGTAGATTTATTTACTCAAACCATATAGCGTCTGGAGTGAGGAAGTTCGTGTTTACTAAAATAAAACTTATCTTTGTTTACAAGTATTTATTTTTATTGTAAACTTGCCTTGAATAATTCATAAATTATCTAATTTGAAATGAATAGATCTAAGATTAATCCACAAACAAGTTTTGTATCTTTAACAATTCCTATCGCATAATTTATGCTCAACGAACGTTTCGCACCGTATAATCTGTTAATATCGCAGTCAACATTTTTTCCTAAAATTCCGCCTATCTAGCCATATCGACGGTATGACTCAATATGTCGATTGAGAGACGGTATAAATGTTCATTTTGCAAAGCTTGCAAGTAGTTATTGTATTTACAAAGAAACAACTAACGCACAGGTCCAAGATAACCTGTTTCCGAGCAATAGTCAAATAACTAAAATTAAGTCCCCCAATTCCATAGTTAGTAATCACCAATTGCACCGAGCCCATATTTGCATAAGATTGAATATACGTATATGTAGACATGGAATTAAAACCAATTCATATCATCAAACGAATATAATATCGTTATCGTTCGGAACATTGTAGCACGATAGGAAGAATTGATAAGATTACGCTGACGATTTAGGGGGACTACAATTTTAACTCTTAGCTTTGGTTATTTTGTATTCGAGAAGCGTCGCGTTAGGTTGAACATAGTTTCGTTAACACGTAGAAAATTTGTGTTTTATATTTTTATTTAAGAAAAACAATATACAAGTTCTTGTGAAAATGCGTTATTTGTACCTGGTTATTGCAGCATTAGCTTTTTTGACATACGTCAGTTGCGGTAAATATAAGTTTTTAAATATTTGTACTGGAAATTTGTGTTATATAATCGGAAATTTGAATTTCTCAACGATTGTGGGATTAATAATCGAAAAAATACTGAAAAAAAAGTCATGTGCTATCGATATTAATCAGAATTTTGGCTAAAGTTGACAAGTTAATTGGAAATTATGTCACCATTAATTTCAAGGAAATGTAATTATGATTCCAAAAACCAGTTGTTACCAATAACCAAAGTCCGATTTTATCAATAAGTATTTATCAGAGATAAGACCTCTTGCTTTTTATTAAAGAGATATCGTGTTCTATGTGTGTGCTCTTCTTATTTTGTGTAAAAAAAGTGTTTATTAGAGGGGCGTTTCCCAAACTGTTACAAAATATTCGAATATAGATCGATTTATTATATATAGCGCTGTTGGTTTTTGTTTACCTAAAACATATAGGATCTGCGGTAAAGATGAAATGATTGTCTCTGTTAATTTGCAAGCAAAGTACCAAACCCAATAATATTCTTAAGAGTTTATGTAGAGGGTCATTATTAATTTGTCATATGAACCTATGTATTTCTAAGCCTTACAATTCTGAAGCTTTGCTTGATCTTTTGAGTTGAATTCTACCCACTCACAAAATGAAATAAAATGTTAAACGAATTATAAATGTTAACACAATATAAAATTCCTTACAAGAATAGTGCGCAAGTACTGGCCTCAATTATAGAAAGCTTTCATTGACACCAAGTAGACTGGGATTGATTTATGTATTTTCGGGCTACAGGTATTGAGGCTCCTTAGATACATATATTCCATTATTTTCTTTGGATAGTTGGAACTGTTCGTGGGCGTCGTGGCGTGGCTCAAGTGGTTAGTGCGTTGGACTACAGGCGAAGGGTTCAAGTTTCGATTCCCAGACAACACCAAAAAGTTATTTCACGGTTCTACCTCTCGCGAGCGTCCGATAAACATCCAAGAGTGTAACAGTCATGAAAAGCTTCTCAAATAAAAGATTGCCATTCGGACACTGCATTTAACAGTAGGCACCTTCCATTCGACCTGTTGTGCAAAATATTTGTATTTTTTGCAATTGTTCGGCTTTTCTACTATGTGAGGAAGTGCATAGTTTCTGTCGTGATGCAGAAAGTACGGATAAGACATTCTTAGCAGCTAAACTTTGCACTTGAAATGATTAAAAAAAATATTATGCAAAACGAATACGTTCTTTGGTCGTCACTCAAAATTTGTGATGTAGAACTTGCTTGACGAGTAGTTCATCACCTACCAGCTCATGGTTGTATCTTATTCTTCACTCACATTCTATGCAGATGGAACCAAAAATCACCCGAAGTATGTTTCTCTTATAACAGCAGAGAGCGGATTCATCTACTCTTAACTGGACTGATCCGGGTCTTGTGCAGGGTTACTTTATTTGTTCGAAAGAGGGCTTCGGCAGTCAATTGCTTTCCGAGCCCAAAGATGCACCTATGGTGTTATTGTCCGTCGCTTCTATCTCTGACATCACGCAGTATTCTTTCGATTACGTTAATATCATCGGCATCGAGCAGTTGCATGGAATTTTAAAAGATTTTTCCTCTGATGTTTGCGTGTGAGTTCGGACTAATTATTTCAAGAACGGTGTTAAAGAAATCACATGACATTTGTCTAGAGCCTTTTTTGACTTCAAAGGGGCCAGTCAGATCTTTTCTGACCTTTATAGAGACGAGTTTGACATTGTTGCTGAAAATGAACATGGCTTTATGACAGCATTTATAGCTCATCTCTATAAATGCTGACATAGGCATAATAAATAAGTCGATAGTAGAGTTTTTTGCCCTAAAACTGCACTAATGTGAACCAATCAGGTTGTTGTCACAATCTTTTAGGCGTTCACATAGTAAATGTGTCTATAGTTAGCGCAGTTTAGAGGGTTTCCTTGGGGATCGGTCAAACAATGCTGAAATTCCATTCATCAGGGATACTTTTTCAGATTATATTTTGTACATAAGTTGGTGCTCTTTACCAAGTCATGGATTTATTAAACTACGTCCGTTTGTTTACTCTTATTATTGAGTTCAAATGTTAGTATGCTTTTGCACAACCGGTGAAATTTCGGACACCACCAACTGCTTCATTAAAAAGTATGCTTCATAATCTTTCCGTTGAAAACTTCCCGAAACTTTCAGTTGCGAAAGCGGCTCTAAGTCTAAGAGAATTACAGCAATTGACATAAAGCGGATGAGCTGAAAAAAGAGAGTGCCAGTCGAGATCTTGCTGTCCCTATTGAAGTGTTTAAATGCCGGCCTAACCTTTATTTAACGATTTGATCACATAATTTCAAGATTTCGATTTCGAAAAATACTTCGGAATAATTGGAAAGTATTCATCTCAGAATGATGGAATTTACTTTCTATTAACTGTAATGTATTCCAATTAACTCTTAAGTTCTGACGATTGACTGAAATTTATGAATTCGAAATATTATAGAAATTAATTTGCATTTTTAATTCAGTAAATCGTACGATTTATTATAGGATATACGGCAGATCTTTGTAAGTGTGGTGAATTATAAGGGGATTCAAATTTAAAATGAATAGCAATGTTTTTAGTAAGGTATACTTCAAGGTAGAATGTAATTAAAAATCTATTCATCATATTTGCTAGGCGAATATTATAGAAATTAATTTGCATTTTTAATTCAGTAAATCGTACGATTTATTATAGGATATACGGCAGATCTTTGTAAGTGTGGTGAATTATAAGGGGATTCAAATTTAAAATGAATAGCAATGTTTTTAGTAAGGTATACTTCAAGGTAGAATGTAATTAAAAATCTATTCATCATATTTGCTAGGCGAAAAATGGAAATTCGAAGCACTAATAAAGAAAATACCATAAATGTTAAAACATTCTTGTGTACAAAGGTATGCATGGAATTCCTTTTTTCTATAATTCTCCTTTGGCAAGCACATGCTCTCAGCGTTATCTGGTCATCTGATAGGTAAATGAATGACTACATTGTATTCTACCACTTCCAATTGTGCTTTATCTTCTGATTGCTTTTCTACATACCTGAAACATACTGCAACTAATGGGCTTATACATAGGTGGTTATAGGAAACGTTACAGTGTTATCTGTATTATGTTTTTCTTCTGAAAATACTGACTCACTTTGTACATTTACTTGACTCTGAAATGAATCATCATGTAATATTTTTATTCTTAGTACACAATGTCGAAGACTGACTAGTCCTTATTTTACTTAGATATACACCAACATACACATGGTTTATTATATTGTAGTTTCATTTTAGCTGAGCTAATAATGTCAAACCCCTCCCAAATTCAGCGAAATAGATTAGGTATATCTTAAAATCGAATTTAGTCAATATATGACGTGTACACAAATATTGGACAGAACCTGTCAGATTAGATATTGAATGGACAATTCATATTCTCTTCACAAAAATTTTCTTTTTTTATTCAATTTATCTTGGTGTAAAATTGTATACCTTGACGAGCTTCACAACAAAATCGATGGGTATCAGGTAGATTAAAGGTGCCTGTATGTCGTTTTTGTTTTTCAAGTTAAATAAAACTTTTACCATTTCTTCGAAAAATGTAGTATATTACTGTAATACAAATAAGTAATAAACTTAGTAAACTTTGAAATTTTGTCATGACTGTGCTTATACGTTATCGATTTATATCGGTAATGATGTCATAACGAATGCAGGTATTGATCCATACCTTTAAACATATTATCAATAGTCTTATCAATTCGCTATCGCAAGTGAAATTGATAACAACGCACATGTATACATACTTGTATAGTTTAGTTTTTATTTTCTTTAGAAATAGAATTCAAGGCACAGATATTGTATTATAGTAACTATAATATCTACGTTATATGCTTTACGAAGCAGAACTTCTGTGATAGGTCCTGTTTAAAATATTGAAAATTAAAATAAAAATTAGCATTTTTGACCAGTAAACATGCTTCTAATGCACGAAAAGATTTTAGAAAAAGTAATACAAATCCAACTCGAAAAAAATATCGACGAAACTAATACACTGCTGGAAGAGCAATCGGGTTTCAGACGTAAACATTCGTGCGATTCAGCTCTAAATCTCGTTATCGCAAAATGAAAGAAGAAACTTCACAACAATTTTATTTAACGAAAGCGTTTGAGACTGCGAACCGGGTAATATAACCTCTAAAGTATCCATGAAAATCGGTTCCTTTGTAGTGTCAGAAAGAAATTATGTATTCCTATCAATGGGACTTATATGGAAGACGCTACAGCTCTTAGCCGAAACCCACTTCCCAAATTTCACCACAATATTTATCTCGCTTCATAGGATAATGATCCTCCGCCAGAGAAGGGGTAATTGTTAAGTTTATACCCAAAGCAGGTCGGAGACCAACTGATCGACCAAAATCATACCGACCTATAAGCCTCACCTCTTTTTTTAAAAAAAAACACAGTGGAAAAAATACTTGACAGACATATCAGGGATGGTCCGCTATATGCATAGGAATCCACTTCACAAAAACCAATATACATACCTATCAACCAGTAAAATCGACAACACATGCTCCTCAGAAACTCACCACGAGAATTGAAAAATCTATCAGAGACAAAGTCATTACAGTGGGTTGTTTCCTTGACATCTAACGACAACACGGAACATGCCCAGATATAGAGATGCATCCAAAACACAGGGGTAGATAAAACTACATATAACAGGATAACGCACATGTATATCGGTAGAAATATCAATGCTACGCTAGGCAGTGACAGAATCAAAATCACATCTGCAAAAAGTGGCCCCCACCGTGGTATTCTCCCCCCTGTTATAGCCCATCGTAGTAAACGAACTGCTAAATCTACTCAGAAATGACGGTTTCTATGTCTAAGGATACGATGATGACATTACTATCCTAATCAGAGGCAAGTTCGATGAAACAATCTCGGAACTCCTCCTAGAAGGCAATAAACCTCGTTACTGGCTGATGTAAAAAAGTTGATTTTTCAGAAAAAGATGAACTCAAAATAAACTACGAAATCCCACTCTGATCGGTGAAGCAATAGGGTTTTCAAAAGCGGTCAAGTACCTGGGCCTAACTCTAAACGAAAAACTCACTTGGAACTCTCATCTCACAAAGACCATAGATTAAGCCAGGTTCTCGTTATGGACCAGCAGAAGTCAAATTGGTAAGATCTGGGGTATAAATCCCAAAATTGTGCTGTAGCCATAACCAGACCAATTGTAACACTTGCAGCACCGGTATGGCAGCTAAAAACGAACCAACGGGCTACACAAAACAGGTTCAATAAACTTCAAAGACTAGCTTGTGTACGCATTGCGGGCGCAATAAGAACAAAGCTGCAGCGCTGGAAGTTACCCTTACTCTTCCACGCCTACATTTTCAAATACAGAAAGAAGCCATGGTTAATGCCTTTATGTTCATATCTGAAAATGATGACAAATTCAAGCTAGTCCATTCAGACATTACCGTAGAATTAAACAAAGATGAACTACTTGGAATAAGCTTAACGGATGTTTTCCAAAATATAACTTCAGCCAAAATTTCAAGGTTACATTCCCAAACCGCCATAACTGGGAACATATGAACTATGAGAGAAAATATTAACAGATCTATAAGAAATAAGGACATTTACATATATTCCCCCTGATAGCAAAGCTTCTAGCTAATAAGGCCTATGAAATAATATCGAAACTAGTATGGGACTGCCTTCAACTACTCATGTCATAAGCCAGATGGCAGACGTACTAGCCAGAAAATAATCTGCTTCCACCTTCATAATGCCAAGACCATTCTGTGGACTACCTATCAGCACTGATTTAATAACTTGACTATAAGCACTTATTTAAAGTGAAAAATAATTTGTTGCCAAGTTATTTAAATAGCCGCTTAACAAGAAGAGCAAGCTTACAACTTTACAATTTAATAAACAATAATTATCTCAATTTACAACTGTTTACGAACAACAAAACGCCAAATATGTTATTTTTTAAAGGTATTCAAATATTTAACGATCTTTCAAGTAATGTAAAAGTAGAGACAAATACAAGACAATTTAAAAATGCAGTACTATCATTCGTGAAAACGAATTGTTAATAATCCATATAAATACTACACGTATCTTTAAAAAAAATTATATCATAAAACATTGTAAATGTAAAAGCGGCAACTGGGCTAAATAAAATTTATCTAATCTAATCTAATCTAAAAATTCAACAAATGAACTAATAAAAATATTTTGTGTACATATAGATGCGTGCGTTCAATGTAACTCAACTACTGATCCTAAGTGCGCCACAAATCCCGAGAGGTATCTATCGAAAGAATGTTCAAACACAACATCGAAGTGTTACTCAAGAGTTTTAGGTAAGTACTGCTACGAAAATTTTATTTTAACCCCTGTTAATTAATAAATATTTTAATAGATGGCGCAACAATCAGAGGATGTGCCTCTGATCTGGACAACAAAACTGCCAGTGCTTGTGCAAATGAAATGGAGTGCTTGATTTGCACATTCATGGAAGGTTGCAATCGTAATGTATGTTTAAAAATAGTGAACAGTGGAAGAGAAGTGATTATTGAATTAAATTTTTCTAGGTCTTCCCAACTCACAGAGCTCAGTGCCTGCAATGTTCAGGAAACGCGACCGGAGTATGTGCTAGTGATACATTCGCTAGGCCAAGAGTGTGTCCCATTTACAAACTGGGAGACAAATGCTTCATCCGTAAAACAGCAAGTAAGTTGCAATCGAATTATCTTATAAGAGCCAAATTTTTAATTGTCATAGATGCACATTGGTGTTTATATTAGGGCCTTATAATCCTTACCCGTCAAATAAGTCTAGAAAAGAAGTTTAAAAGTATCATCCTATAATACATGATATCTCCCAAACGTGAGATATGTTGAACCGGAAACATTCGAAAATATTGATTATTTCATGGAAACAACTCTCATATTGTACCTGGTATCTCATTGAATATGTTAAAGCCTATGTGTTTCCATCTGTCAAAAAAACTTCTGACAGATAAAGCTATTTACGAAAATCAAGATCAGACTTTATGATTTGTCATGCGCATAAACACGCAACCAATATGGGGTCGTCCTCCCTGCTGCATTATATGGCTATTAAACTATGATCTGCACTGGTGTGTGTGCATTGCTTTAAACGGTTTTAATTTTATTTGATTAGGAGGATTCCACTTGACTTAACATGTAACCAAAGCATTCCTGTTGTTTCATTGTGACGAATATAGCTTTTCGAATAGTACACGAAAAAGCAGTTGGTTTAATTTATGATAAGTTTAGAAAACCCTTAAAATAATGTCAAGATTGGCCACCATGCAGCGATACATACAGTATAACAATCAATTGTTCTGTCTGTCCTGATTTTTGATAGCACTTTGAGGTGAAACTTAGAAAAAGTCTTCAAAATGTAAAGACTATCGAACTTTGTAACGTTTTACGCAAGTTTTTTTTATGTTTTTCCACAGCAAAAGCCTGAACAGTATGAGATGTTATTGTGGATATAAAGGTGTAATATTCCCATTCAGATGCAACAGACTGACAAATAACAGATAATCGGAGTAGATCACGTAGATGTCTTTAGTTATCTGCTTTGCTGGCTCTGCTGTAGGCTATTACAATCGCTCTCAAATATCGAAAGTTATATAGTCTAGGAGTAAGCTTTCGTCATCGGCGCAGTAGCTTGTCAGATAGGGCTAAATGGCAGTGTTAGGGGATGCCCCTCATTAAAGCTAATTACTTATGTGATATTGGTGGGCTTACTATCAGTCAATGGGCCTTTGGTTAATAATGTTACTATTAACTTGCTCATTCCCGAATCGTAGAAAATTATACCGCATCTTCATAGATTCTTCAATTCAAAAGCAAATAAGATATTACAGGACTATTGACCGAAGTTCAAACAACAAAGGTTCATTCATCCACATCTATCACCCTATCAAGTTCACATACGGTTGCAAAAAAAAAAAAGATATATAAAATAATTTATTCGATTTGTCAATCCAACTAAACAAGACGACCATAAAACTAACCCATAAATATTTCAAATTTTATTATCACCAGATGTAAACAATACTAACGCCTTCATGAGAGGATGTCTTTCATCGGCCCAAGCGGACAAGTTATGTCGCGGTGATGATTGCTACACATGTGAAGGTACTGGATGCAATTACATTCCATTAGATTCCACCGACATTCCATTAGCCAGGGATGCTGCAGCCGTGCTTAACTACTCGTTGTATTTAATTTTTGCGTGTTTTGCACTTCGTTTAAAATTGTTTTAATGCAAATTTAAGTATTTCTGTTTTGTAATTTTTTTTTTTTTTTAAGAAAATACTTTGTTTTTTCAAAGGTCTAAGAATTCTAACAAAAATTGGATTATGTCACGAAAGTTAACAAATTTTAAATATTTTCATCTACAAAATAAAGTTTTTTTTCTTTTTTTGTGAAGATCAAATGGTTGGTGTTTTGTATTTATTTATTCAATTTTAAAATAAAATTTCAGAGTGCAACGGAAGTAAGGGAAATAAGAAAATTTTACGATGTGCTAGGAAAATGCAATTACTAACGAGTCGAAGGTGCTTGTACGTATAAAAGGAATCTGTTTCCATTTTAGGGGTGACTTCCTGTAACTGTTTGGAATAAATGTGTTATCACTTTGAAAATGTGGTTAAATATTTTCTAAAAGTATATGTACCTATAGGAAGGATGTATTGAATTGGATTTCGAGGAAGGATGGGTATGTTTGTAAGGGTGTTCGGTTTTGATTTGCAGTTTATTCAGCACTTTACTCAGTTTTAATCATAAGTTTTAGTTTCGTATTAAATTATACCTTTTTCTTGATTATATTTTTGAACGTCGTTAGATTAACTGAAAGAAGCTAGATGCAGAACATAGTGAATAGAGTCTTTGATTTAGCTTACGTTGTATTCGTCCCACAATTTAAGCGCATGGTTAAACTATTTAACGCTTTCTCGAAATCACCAAAAATTAAGTGCAGTGAATCATTCATTTATTAACTGGCTCCCGATCCTTGACGAATCTCTGCCTGAAACATGGTAGCCTTCCACTCTCTTCGATCCATCCGCGGTAGTTTGATCCTTAAAACGGAATTTCGGTCTTCCTTTTCGTCTCGAACCTGGGGGCTGTGATTCTAAGATCCTATTCTCTGCAGTATAATCGACGTGTTTTTTTTGCCCTACATCCACATATTTATACCTCATTGCATACGGGACCGAATATTCGACGAATTTTTCTCTCGAAAGTGTTCAGTATCTGCTCTGCTTTGCTACTTGTATCCAGTACTCGGCTCCATATACAGATTTGACAGGATCAATATTTTGTAGAGCATGCATTTCATCTTCCAAGTTAGCAGTTTTTAACCTATTCATTTAACCAAAGCACAGTAGCAGTAGTTTCCTAGGGTACATCTTCGCCGAATCTTCACTAGAGTCTCATTCATTGAATTTATATCCAAGATACGTAAATTCGTTATTGACTTCTAAATTACTGTTGTTAACATTGATGTTTTGTCGTAGGCGGTGGACAGATGGTTCTTTGTTTGTTGAGAGCCTATACTTTGGTATTATCCTCATTTGCTTCAAACCCAACTCGTTTCGCATGTTCTTTGATCGCCGTAAAAGCCTCTATGAGGGCGCGTTGCGATCGACCGGATGATGTCGATGTCAAGAGCGTATTTCAGCAGCTGGACAGATTTGTTGAAGATAGTGCTTTCTGTGGTAACACACTTGTTCTGTGCACTATCTGTTCCAGAACGAGATTAAAGAATTGGCACGATAGGGCATCTCCTTGAAATAGTTCGGAGGAACTGTATGCGAATTGCACATTGCACTGCGTGAGCATTATGCGGCATAGCTGGATACATTTTGCTGGGATCCTGAATTCGGCCGTTGCCATGTAGAGCTCAAGATGGTAAATCCTCTGATATGCGTCTTTTAAATCAATACTAATACGGTAAGTGAAATTTGTTGGTCTTTCCAGGATTTGTCTTAGACTGATGATTTGATCGATCGGCAATCTGTTGGGCCGGATGCCACACTGGTACGTGTTGATTAGTGTGTTGTAAAAAGGCTTAAAACATTCACACAGTGCGTTGGGTAGGATCTTATATGCGACATTAACGAGGGATATGCTTCGCTAGTTTTTACAAGACTTAAGATCGCTTTTCTTGAAGATATGGGATATTGAGCTAATAGTCCAGTCATTGAGCATGGTTTTATCTGCCTATATCTGGTTGATGATTTGGTGCATGCACCCTACCAAAACATCGCTTCCATGTTTGAAAAGCTCCGCTGGTAGACCATCAGAGCTGGGAGCCTTGTTGTTCTTCTGCTTTTGATAGCTGAGCCAACCTCTTCAATAATGGGAGGGGGATGGCTTCCAGCGAGTTGATGTGATTAATCAAAGGGGCATTAGAGTTGAGATGGAGATAGGATGGAATTTCATATCCAGTTAAAAGGTGACGATGTTGGTATAGCGAAGAACTTTAAGTGCAATCTGCAATCTAATACAAATTGGGTTGGATAAAATGGAGACGGCGTAGAATGTCTGTCGACCTGAATGAAATAACCCTAGTGCAAGAGAAAACGTGATGGCCTCAATTGTCCTAAGTGAAAGGGTGCAACTCTTCACTTTATCGCTGATGGTAAGGTACCCTAAGCTAAGTTTGGCTTTGACAAGTACCGCAGAGCCTGCACCAAAACTATGGGAATGAAGTCTGCTGTGCAATGGTTATATATAAGTTTCCTTTGGGTTTACTTTCTTCATGCGCATGACTTTTGGGGCGCTATAAATACTTTGTTTTATTTGTTGCTTATAAACTTATGCCCGGCTTTCCAGTCAAAGCATTTACTTGTCATTTATAGACATTTGAACGAGGGTTCAGATTTTATTATAATCTAACTTAATTTGCATATTTGGTGGACTATAATGATGTTAACATCACTAGTTTGCACAAGAGACTGACGGTAGTAACAAAAACTGAAGTTCTAGAAAAACGAATGGGCTACAGGCACTTATTCTGGCCACACTCGTTGGAATCCACACTATTTCGTAATATGTCAGAGCAATGAGATAATAAGAGCCTTGTCATCAGGTTCAAGAGAGAATATCTACTGTACTCCACCAAGAAGTTTGAATTGGAAAACCAAATGAATCTATTGAACTGCCAAACACGGAATAGCAATGGCTTCCGGGCTATACTCAAGATAGCCAAAGCTCCCACTAATTCTAGGTAGAATGTAAAAAAAACTAAACAAGCTTTCCGAATAGAATAGGGGTTTTCTCTTCAGTGATGGTGGAATTATAAGCAACGAAAATAGTGAGGGAATCCTTATGATTGACTACTTGTGTAATAGTATTTTGAGATCAGTTTTACTAATCTGATTGGAAAACAAGCTCCTGTGTAGACAGAACCGTTTTTCAATGATTATAGGAAGTCTTTATTAATCCATGTATACATAATTTCCTCTTTATTCTAGTAAAGTAAATATATGACAAGATCTGTTTTAATCTTTCTGGCTTCTAGAAACCGACGAAACCGCGATGGCCGTTTGATGCTATTGAATGGACTGCCATTGAAAGCTAGGCAGTAAGTACAGTCCCCAAATAAAGAAATCGAAGTATAAATAAATTCCAAATGACGATCTTGTCGAGTTTCGATAACAACTTCTACATTAAAATCGCAGTTACTGCTACTTGGACGGTTTTCAACTCCAAACTTTAAGAGTTGCCAAGAAGCTTTAATTACATAGCTTGATTTGTGAAACATGTATGCATTATACATATTTAGTTTAAATCAAAACAAACTCTCTTATAACAATTTTTCATATATCTTTTGCATTCGGTAAGAAGAAAGATTCAAGTAACCTTTTACATACTACCTACTGTATGTATTCGATTAAAACACAAACATTTTCCTAAAGTAATTTTCCTTCACATGTAAAACCTTATAGTTATAGTTTACTTGGAAATCATTAGTAAAAGAACATCAAATGATTTAAGAACGTCCCGTTTGAGATTTATATTCCCTCCCCATTGCGTTATCTTCTAAAAATACACTAATTTCTTGTTAACAAAGGCAACAGATACTCCATTAGAATTCTGTATGTTTAGATTAACCTAAAACCAACTGCAAGGTAATTCCGATTTTAAATTAACTTTTTCCCCAAACAGATCATCGTTATTTAAATTTATTACTTCACCATTAAAAAACCGAAAGTACTACTACGCTACACCTTCCAAGGATCACAATAAAAATAATTACACAGAACAGCTCTGAATTGTTTGTTTCTCTAAAAGATCTTCAGAGTGCCGTTGCCGTATTCTACCTCAAGTGGAGTGGGCGAAAAAAAAAAACCATCCCCCGTTTAATTTTACCAATATTTACACTTTGACTCTACAATAAAGCATCCGCGCCGTACTGGCATACTATCTAGTGGGCTCATGATTTATAATAGTAAATTGTTAAAATTAACACACACAAGGTAGGTAGAATGTATCCAGATACACCTGCCCAGACGCGTTCTCTTGAGGAAAACCAGAAGCAACACTTGCAACAATTTACTTACTTCGGAACACCTCTGTGATGGTTCTCTATGCTTTTAACCAAAGAACAGACGAAAATCAAAGGAATCCACGAAAGAAGTGTTTACAAGATTTTCAGCCCCTTGTGCAGCCATTCTCAACATGAACGAGTGCTCCAATCGGTACTCGAAATTGAATTAAACAATTTTGAATTTTGTATGTGTTTACAACTACCGCCTACCACATATTTTCCTAGACCCGCCAGTCGTGGGCGTGCCTAAGTAGGGAGCATCCCGTATCTGTTTATTTTCCGCACAGCCAGTATTGAGATGAATCTCAGAATTTTCCCTTTCATTCGGCAAGCGACTACGATCAGTGATCTTTAGAACGGCGAGAGTGTAAAATATTCCAAAAATAGATCATTTGTCACTCTCTCTTCGAAACTGGGACCATTCGATTGGTCTGATTTGACAATGACTCCTGCGCGCTTGAGAATCCTAGCACGATCAGTTCGGGGTAGATGCGGCGATCTTTACACTTTTCATTTATTTATAAACAAAGATCACTTTTTCGTGATTGCTCATTGCTAGGCAGTAGTCGGACTAAATTTTTTTTTTTTTATTGGATTGATGTTCGAGAGATCAGAGAGGGCCTGGCTATCTATACACATCTAAGGCGACGCGTAGACAGACAGCGTCGACGTTGACTTGTTGAGTCGCTTGTTGATTTTTGAGGAGAGCGAATATACGTGTCAGATGAGGAATATCTGTGCGGACGGTTGAAAGTTTAATTGACGCTAAAAAGGTTATTGCGCTGATATAAAAGTGTCGAAAAATTGCAAATCGAAAGTGCTAGACAATTAGGTGATGATCCGATGTTTGTTATAATTCGGTGATTATTCGGTGATGAAGTTTTTCACTTACAAGTGCGTGTAGCTTTTACTGATGATTGTAATTTTTGTAAAATTGATTTTTATTCAAATTGTTCGATTTTTCGTGTTGAGTGATTTTATTTTATTGTGTTGGTGTTTCATTGGATATATTATATAGTAATAGTTTTGGTGACAAATTTGTTCGAATTGATAAATAGTATGCATCAGACGGCGTATCGCCGAGCAATGGCATCTGATTGCACAGCAATGGTTGCATCGATGTCACCTTTCATCGATAGTGGATTAAATACAAATTTTACAGAATGCTGTTACACATCAACGGATTATTGGGCTGGTTCTTATGGAAATAGTGCTATTAGCCCAATGAAACAAATTGAAGGTGAGTCTGTACAAGAAGTGTGTCGAAGCTTTGAACTGATTAATGGATATTTTTTAAGGATTTTTGTGATTTTATTTGTCAACTTGGGAATAAGGGAGCTAAGGTGCTACTAGTCTACTATTTTTGCACTTAATAACAGATCGACGTCAAATAAAATAAAGCGTCAAAGTCGATGTATTTGAAATTCTACCAAATTGAATAACCGAAACATGTTACCTACTGCTCGATACTTGCACTAAGTAGTGGGGCTCTACATTACTTGATGCTGTAATAAAAAATAAGTCACATCACTATTTAAATACAGAGAAAGATCTAAGAGTATTATCTCTATTCAACTACCAAAATCTAGAGAGTACATCTTCGTCATAATTGGTAATGGGATAAACAACTGAACTACTTCGGTTATTTGATTCAGGTTTAAGATCCCAGGTAACTAATTGTGTTAGTTCTAAATAATAGGACCAATTTAAGACGAGGTCACGATAAAAAGACAGTTACAAAGACTAGGTTTTTGGTAGGGTGATGGGCAGAGTTTGTTCTTGAAGTATAGTATACTTAAGTATCTGTCGAACAGTTGTGTGATTTATAATGTAACACGGTTTATGTTGATAAAAGCATATTGCCTTCATTAATTATTTATTGACATGCATGCATACACACATGGGCACCGTGGATCAAGTGGTTAGTGCATTGGACTACGGAGCGAGGGGTTCGAGGTTCAATCCCCAGGCAGCACCTAAAATTTCTTTCACAGCCCGACCTCTCGCGATCGTCTGATGAACATCAGAGAGTAAAACTGTAATAGGCGTTTTATTTTATAGATAGATTTGTCAATGTCAAAAAATAGTGCAGCACAGGACATACCCGCACAAATAAAGCAAAGCTGTCAGAACAAACTGACGCAGAAAAGTACAGCTATGTGTTCAATACGTCAGATTTATCAGTTGTCATGAAGAAGTGTTAACTTCAGTGTTTTGCAATTAATTTCTATTTAACTTCTATTTCCACATTATTTTCTTCAAATTACCGCAAAATAGAGTCAGATTGTGTTCAGCGCAAATCCTTGTAATTTTCTGTGCTAAACTGTTCAGGACAGAGCTATTAACCATCCATTTGACCACTTTTGAGCCTTTTCGTATCAAAATGTCACTATGTATCTGCGACTCTGTTTTAATATTTTTATCAAAGGTGGCTGTACGCAAAAAAAAAAATATTTGACTATTTATTTATCTGTCCATTGCAATTGAAATTTTGAGGTTTCGTCAAAGATTTCATACAATATGCCTGTGCCTATAAGATAAACTCCCATGATCTATTAAATATAAATCGATCATCGGAATACTGGTGAACTATATAAATAAATATTCTCGATAACTAACAAACACTAACTAACTAACTAACATTTGTTAAGTTCCCGTGACTATCATTAAAAAAATGTATGCGCAACGGGAAGATATGATAATACATTGTCCTTGCGTACTCATCCTCAGACAATGAGCCTAAAAATTTCAAGGAGTATCAAAATATTTAATGGGCACTACTGTATGTTCTTCTTCTGTATTCGTTTAGAAGTTGTTTTAAATTTAAGCAATGTCGGTCAGAAAGAAAAATAGAAATATTCCAAATCTTTGTTTTAGAATCGGAAGAAAAATAAACTATCAAACTGGTATTTTATTCAGTGGAAGCATGCAATATAAAAATATGTGAGCAATACTTAATGATATTTAAAATCATTGGCGACAAAATAATGATTCCTTCAAATAGAGAAAGGGTTTTATTAAAAAAGCGGTGTCAAAATTAGTCATAGTGTGAAAATACCAATTTCAACTTTCAGCGCGGCGGGGTTGTAACATAGAAAATTTACAAAATAGAATATTTACAAAATAATTGATATCTAAAGGACACGATAATTTCAAACGATGAAACATAAGAGTTAGTTTCTAACTGCTAGGTATTTTGGAAGAAACTGAGTGTATACAGCGGCGACTGCCTTCAGTTTGACGTGAAGGTTCGAGAACGTCGTTGAGCGGGGCGTTAAAAACGCTTTTTGTTTAACAACGCCTTAAGGTAGAGAGCAATTTTTAACTTAAAATTAATGAAAAGTCATTTTAAATATATAAAACTGGGTTCAATTTGAGGATATTTTAAATTATTGACTAAATTTAAAAAGTTTAGAACCCGATTGAATCTGGTCGTTCAATACATATGAGCAAGAATTTAATGCGAGGTACATACATATATGACACACATTGTAGGTTCGACAAAACCACTATAAACTTTTTAGTTGACATTCTTGATGTTGAATAACCTTAAACTTTTTTGGGAAAAATTACCAGCGGTGCAAGTATCAGCTCATAGTTTTGCGCTTGTTCTTGAAATGACGACAAATATCGCATTGCTTACTACAGTCGAAACTCGATTAACCGGGACACTCTGTTAACCGGAATTTTTTGGAGTAGGTACTTTATTCTCCATTAATAACCGGCATTAACTGTATTATCCGTAATAGAAACAAAAACGTTTATATCTTTGAATACCCAGGAAATTTAAAGTTATTTTTACAGAAACTCTATTATCCGGTATTACCTCTACTATCTGTGACCGCCACCGACGTAGAAACAATGTTGTATTAAGTAAAAGAATAAAGAAGCATCAAATTAAAAAATTAAGAGTTATTTGTTTCTAAATATGCAGAAAAATCTATTAACCGGGATTTATATGGGCGACTAGAATAAATCTTGCCTTTTCATTTGCCTCTGTATACTAGGTGAAACCATTCAATACTGGCTGGAACCAAACAAGTTCATCTTAGAATAAGCGATAGAATCAATTGATCACTTTGGGCCTGCTACTCTAAACCCGTATATGACAGTAATTTGGTATAATATTAAAAACCAATCCTTCAGATATACAACCGAGTGGTTAGATCTATTGGATGTTATACAAATACGAGGTAGTCTCGTTGTACAAATTTTCGTCTCATTTGACATTTCCCGAGAAAAATAAAACCGAGAATCGCAATCTCGCAATAGATCTCAACGCATGTATGCGTTAAGGCGTGGTTAGTAGGTTTTTAAAATAAAGGACACACCACGAATTGCAAAAAAAATGCCATTATAGTATGGAGACAATATATAGTGAAGACAATTCAGTGCCTAGCTGGATAATTCAAACAACATTAAAAATGTTAGCAGGTGTGACCAACAAACCGATTAGTGGATAATATAAATGCAAAGGTGTGGAGTAACAACCAAGAATATTAATGTTGTTTTTTGTTCAAATTTTACATTGTAAAATAATTTGATAATTATTAGCTACTCTCCTGAGACTAAAAGTAGAATATCCACTTTTTGGGAACTAAAAACATAAGCACATCTAAATGCACGAAAGACATACATTTCCGAAGAGTGACTGTTTGGGTCGAAGGTAGCCCAAAAACTTGAGTGGTTGCTAAATTTTGCTCACGATCCACTGCAAATCCCAATGTTGTTCAGGACATATTTCCAATGTAATCTCACATATAAGGTGTATTCCAAAGCAAAAAGGACTTTTTAATAATAAGAACAACAAAAGGTTTTTTATTTTGGCAAGCATCATATGGAAAACACTACGTTTCATCACCAGTGAGAATGTTGTAAGGGAAGCTTTTGACCTTTTTGTCCTCCTTGATAATGTCCTTCGAATGTTGAATTCTGAGCAATTTTTGGTCGTCTGTTAACATCTACCGATGATACAAACGTACTGTCACATCGGACGCAATAACTTTGCTTCTATTTGTTCAAATATCATGGAATTTTGACAGTACATCAGTGACGCCTTTCTGACGCATGTAACTGCCAATAAATGACCTCACTATCTCGTTTTCAAAATATTGTAATCTGGACAAATACCCATGGAGCCAAATACTCTTTCCCTGCATACGTACGGATTGAGACAAATGAAATTTGGAAACAGCAAAAAATAAATTTATATTTTGATAATAATTTATGTAAATTATTTTTATTTGCTTTAAAAGTCTATTTTTTTAAATTCCTTTACAATAAATAAAAAAATTATATTCTCTCCCCAACTTCTTTGTAATGCTCCTAATTAAATTAATGACTGTTATATCCGTGATCTTTCTGCCCACCCTTTAATCTTTTTGCCCTTTCCATTTAAACTGAAATCTTTTAAGTCAGTGGCACACTGTTAATTTTTTTTCAATTTTTGTTTGGCCAACTACCTTTCAATAGGACGGCACTGTGGAACATTGGGTGGCTTTATGTCTTTGGGACAAAATCAATCTTTTAAGCAACAAGCAAGCTCAACGTTCCATGAACATAGTGTAACAAATGATGTGTTTCTGTGTCCACATTAGCAAAGAGCTTCCCACACGAGATATTTGAATCCGAATTTTGTTGTTCAATCGATGTTTCTGATTTTGAAAAAATCTCTGCCACAGAAGAGTACTAAAGTCGTCTTTGACGTATGTATGTACGTTTTATCGTTTAAAATTATGCATCCTTTCTAAATGCCGATCCAGCTTTTGGAATCGTGGTTTTATTACTTTCTATTGTTTTTCTGTAACTTTTTGCATCTTTGTACGATTGTATGGTTAGGACTTTATTTTCCAGCAATATCTCTGCATGGTATATAGTAGTTCTTAACGATAGTACCACTATTTCCTACCTCACTTAACTAAACTCAAAAACAAACTGAAACTACAGAATATGCAAGTCAATTCGGGTACAAAATATGATTATTTAAGCATTAGTTTCTTATGAATCTGAGCAGGCATTACCATATAATGCTGACCAATTTAATAAGCGGATCATTAAGAGGGATCTCATATGAATATTTTTATAAAATTACGTGCACGCGAGTGGCGTAAAAATTAGAACTAATTGGATTGCATATTGTATATATACTAACTTACTTATTGAGGTAACACGACAGTCCGAGGTGGACATGAGCCTTTAATAACTTGACCCACAATCTACATACATACTTATGTACATACTTTCTATTCTATCTATTTATCTGTCTGTGGAGAAAGTATTCGAGTAATATTTTTTTTTTTATTTTGACAACAAAAAACCGAAGTATACTCTTAATTGACTTGCGTTCCGTGCAAACAGCGTCTTTATTAATGTGATTTGAGACACACATACATATGTATGTATCTACACACGTATGCACATATCTGTTATAAAAGAATTCTATCAAGTTATATCCTTAACATATTCCGCCTTATACCTAAATTCTTCAAAGCAAATACATATGTATCATCTTTATTTTATAGGACCCGCTTGCAGTCCAGGTACATACATATATCTACTTTTCTGCAAACCTCTGTGCAAACAAATTATTCGCATCATTAATTCACTCGCCCGTCACTTTACATGTAACATATTTCATAATTAATTATGATCTCATTCCATTTTCATCTAGAAAATATCTCTCCTTAAGCCAACCTAATTCCCAATTAATCGCTTATGATTGCGCTCCCTGACATCAGAAAGACAAGGGTGGCGCCCCCTTCCATCACCGCCCGCGATGCACATAAACTGACGGCAAGAAATGATTTATACGCTTTTAACAGCAACACGAACACTGTCCTGACACAAAGATTTGTAGCACATATCGTAGACACTCACAACAGAAAATAAGAAAAAATTCATTCGAAATAATAATTTCATATCGCGGATCACCTCATTATGATGCGCAGAAAATCTCACCTAGTTTATTAGTGGCCAACACACGCTTCGCCTGTGACGATTGACATACTTGTGCCAGTCGATTGCTCGGACTCGGAGGATGGTTAACCACAATCACCACCACCACGTAACCGACTAAATCAAGTGGATTCTATTTTTAGGACGTCAGGAACAAAGTCTGCTGATGCCGCCGAATTGTGGTACAATTTCACAAAATAAATCACAATTTGTTCGTTTTGCTTGGCGTTTACTTTGAGAGCGATAGCGTTTCGGATCAGGCGACATAAGATTGTCTCGTAACAGGGTGGATGCCGCAACGCTAGGCTTATGTTTCAAAGAAGAACATATAGGCACTGTTCAGTATTTAGTCTTGAAATGACCCATGGCGGGTCGGAATGCCATCAATTGTCACTAACAAGACATCGGAATGTGCTTGCTACTTATACTGCGGTGGTTTTTACAAATAATTAAATAAAAATTATCCTTAATGGTTTCGCATCGGCGAGGAGATGGCATTCAATTAGTGTTGTAGGATTTTTTTTTCTTTTCTTTCGGGAATCGGCATCGGTAGGCCCGAAAATGTATGTAACATACCCCGTGACAAGCTCCAATCAATTAGGAACAGAAATACTTTGTCACCGTAAAAACAACAAAAAAATTAAGGGGCAGTTTGTTTCTTGTACAGAGAGCTTTTTATGGTTCGATTTGACAAATCGTGATATTCTCTTACAGAATACCTTTAGTGGCCTTTAAAATTTAATGACTCTATTTAGACAGTCCTTTCAGAAACTGATATCAAAGCTATGCTGCAAATGTTGCGTCTAACCTATGTTATTGTATCTTGTTTTGATTCCTAACTTTAGAAAGGTGCAATTAGTATGTTTGGTTGTGGTAGTGGGTTGTCTTCAATCATTTTTTTCAATTTAGCCTTTGTCAATTCAACTTTCCTCCAACTTGCGTAGTAAAACAGTCGGCTTGAATCTTAAGTCCTTTTTTAAGCAACTTGACTGCGCTAATAACATACATATATGTATGAACGTTTCTCTTAAAAACTCATTGATTAATCGAAATGACATTTAAAAAAAGTTGTTGAAATAGCCGACAACTTTAAGACGATACTGAATTTTTAGCTGAATTAAGGACAGTAGGTATACTTCCTTAGTAAACAAGTCACTATATTCACTATATTTTGTTTCAGCATTTGAACAATGTATTAGTTCATTAGTTACATACATATTTTTGTTAATGCTGCTCTACTTTGATTCTGTAACTACAAATATTAATTTGCTTCCTCAAAAAAATACAAATTTTTGGCGCAGGTCCATGGGACTCAGGGCCTAGCTTCTCACAACCACTTGTGCTGTGCGTGTTATATTCTTCACATGAATAGAAGGGGCCTACTGTTTAATGCCGGATCCGAATGGCAGTTTTTTTGTATTGAGAAGCTTTTTCATGACGGTTTTACTCTCGGATGTCTGTCAAATGCTCGCGAGAGGTGGGCCGTGAAAGAAATTTTAGATGTTATTTTGGGGATTGAACCTGGAACCCCTCGCTCCGTAGTCCAATGCACTAACCACTTGAGCCACGGCGCACACTAATTTGCTTCCTCGTTTCATGTTTTTATTTAGTAGGTACGAGGTTTGAATTTTTATATACTCCTCCAGAAATTTATATAAACTCATGTGTCATTCACATAAAATATGCTCGACAGTTTCAATGTCCTCAAGGCATAGTTGACATATCCGATGGCCTAATATCAATTTTCTTGAGGTAGAGAACAATGACCAATTAGGAACTCCGTCAGGATATTAAAGTTATATTTGGTCATTGTTGAAATATCTTTCGGTTTTTTTTTTTTCAGAAATTGATATATTTTTTGGTACCTATATCTTGTGAAGAGAGCTTCTCTTTTGTTCCCGCTTTGATTTAGCTTTACCTTTATCTGGCTAGCAAATATACCACAGAAGCTTTCGGGGCCAATAAATGGAGACTGTGCAGTTCATCAGCGGATTGCCAGATAGCCTTTACATACATCGCCCTGTGATCTATGTTAATTTTAGTATTTACAGCTAGCTGTAGGAGTGTTTGAAGGCAGTTCCAAACCAACATAGGTTCAAAGTTAAGAGAGAGAGCTTTTGGAGATGGTTGGCTATTTGATAAGATGTTTATGTATAATCTTCGCATGTTTCTTCTAATACGCTATCTGACACAGAGTTCGAAATCAAAAACCTCTGCTTGGAAGATATGTAGAAGCACGATTTGTAGTTGAGGCCGAAAATACCAGCTCCTACCCCATTTTTAACCGTCAGTGTACCATTTAGATTGAGGTATGAATTGAGGGACTTAAGGATTATCCCAATAACTGCGATTCTTTTCATCATGAAGTCCGAAGTGCATACGAAAAAATCTAAACTTCTCGACGACGTGCAATGTGGCAGGTCCCACAATCCTGTTGAAACCACATGTCATTTTCTTCTATTCCATCTAGATTCTTAAAAGAAAAACATAAAAAATCGCGTAGCAATCGTCATTTACAGTCGCAGATTCACCTTTTTTATCCGATTAGAGGTGTGACCGGACTCCTGCTCAGTCGTTCGTCACACTAACCCCTGAATCATGGCGCCTAAGATTTCCAAACGTACTCCAATATGACAGTTTAAAAGAATAGATGGTTTAAGCATAAATCACTACGACTCTCAATATAGTTCTGGATCTAACTTCAAATGTTAGATTGGACCTAAGCAGGCTCTTCCATCTTGTGGTAATTTCCTTTTTGTTAACATTTTTTAAACCAATATTTTGTTCTCTAGCTCAACAACCTAATAAAGCCTTCAAATTTGAACTCATTTGGCATTGTTTATCACAATTATGTTAGAATTTATCTTGGAATTGCTATTCATTCTTATTAGTGACAAAGTCCTTCACAATATTCCAAAATTAATCGATTATTTAGTTGATTTGTTGATTGGATCCATTGGTAATCAGTAGGCTTGATAATCAGATGTACTGAAATTAAAGTTTATTCATTAGTCAACATTCTGGCTTATTCAGAAACTCAAACTTGTAATTAGTATCACTAAAGCATTTACCTTTACATTTGTTGAATAGAAATAGAAATAGAAACATCAACTTCGATGATAATCGTTTATTTTTTCTATCATTTTAGCGTGTATACAAACAGCAGGAAAGGACAGATCATCATACAAGCCACTGGAACATATTGCTATTAACTCTAAACTGTCTGACGAGAGCAGTTGCCAAGATAATCGGAATAATAATGAAAATATTAATAACAACAGCAGCAATGGAAAGAAATATAAGTCTAAAAAGGATTCCACCAAAAATGTATGTTTTAGTATTTCCAATTAACGTATTATTTTAAATTTAAGCCTTCCTATTTATAGGACGAAGTAATACACCCTTCGCTGGCTCAAGCAGTAGTCATCCTTGAGACCAAGCCCTTGTGGGATAAATTCCATGAACAAGGAACAGAGATGATTGTGACCAAAACCGGAAGGCGTATGTTTCCAACATTTCAAGTGCGAATCGGTGGACTAGACCCCCAAGCCACATACATTATGATGATGGATTTTGTTCCAGTTGATGATAAACGCTATCGCTATGCATTCCATAAGTATGTCAATACAAAACAAATATCATAAAGAAAACGTATTTACTTATTATTATATATCCAATAGTTCCAGTTGGGTGGTAGCTGGTAAAGCCGACCCCATCTCACCGCCACGAATCCACGTTCATCCGGATTCTCCAGCGCCCGGTACCAATTGGATGAAGCAAATCATTTCGTTTGACAAACTCAAACTCACCAATAACCAGCTGGATGAGAATGGACACGTAAGTGCAACAAAAATAAATAAAATTCTCTTTTCATTGCACCTATTGTTGTTCCAATTTGAAAATAATTTACATACTCCCACACTGTTATTGTTTCTCTTTCGCAGATAATATTGAACTCGATGCACAGGTATCAGCCAAGATTCCACATTGTCTACCTGCCACCTAAAAATACATCTCTGGACGAAAATGAACACACCAGTCACTTCCGCACTTTCGTCTTTCCGGAAACATCGTTTACGGCGGTCACTGCCTATCAGAATCAGCGGGTAAGTTCATCACAATATTGCGTGAGGGCTTTTCCAAAGCGTTTTCCTTTTCGCATAAATCTTTTAGGATAAAAGTGAAATGCATCTCATCGATACAGATGAGATGCGGGACTATTTAGCGGCGCTTCGAAGGAAAGTTGTAAGCGTTTGACACGCTTTTGTTGACACTAATGGTGACTCTAATGAGATTCATTAGGCATGTTTTGAATGATATATCTGGTGAGGTTGCTTTTTGAAGATGCGTTCTTGTTATTTTTGCCACTGTGCTCGTTGTTTGTGCCCGATACCACTTGGAATTATTAAATTTTATATCAAAAGCGATAAAATGGGGAAATTTACGATTCAGGAGGCGCATTGTTTGGATTATTTATGTTATGATTTGGCGGGAAGTTCCAGTTGTGGCCATGTTGTTTGTGAAGACTTAAAATTTATTTGTTTGATAATTATTTTGGATAATTTTGTTCTCTTCCTTCTCCGACCCAGTGACACAGAAAATGAACAACCGTGTCGGTGTTGTAAGTTCCTTTGATAATGCAATCATGTCAACATAGTTTAGTGTGATTCTTAATTAATCATAAAGAGTACTTATTTGTAAAATTTACGGATAAATAAATTGAGATTCATCATTTTTTATATGAAGTGCTAGAATTTGTGTGGTTGATGAGTTGCCTGGGGGTATATCAAAAGTGTTTGATGTGCATCTCCGAGGAAATACTAAAATAAAACGGAAGATAGTTTCGAAACGAGATCATAAATACATATGTAGATAAAAGTGATGGACATTTTTATGTATGTAATTTAATTGTAAAACTAGAATGGAATAAGTTAGATTAATTGAAACAGTTTGACATTCCTGCTTAGTCGTATGAACTACATACTTATGTATGGAATACTATAAATCAGAACATGGATTCCACACTGGGTTGTATAAATCAGAACATGGATTCCACACCGGGTTGGGAAACGCTTCCATTTGAGGTTAACCTAGGTTTGAACTCTCCTGAGTATCGATTATAGGCTTTGCTGGCTTAAAACCGCACTGATAAGATCTAATCAGGTAGTTGATTCCACACTTGCTTAGGTGACGCTGCAGTTTGAGGTTACCTTGAGTTTCAACCCCTTACTGAGTACCGATTACAGCCCTTCCTGGCTTTAAATCGCACTGATAAGGGCTAATAAGATAGTTGACGAAAAGTTACAAGCCCATGCTTTGTAAGGCCCAGTTGAGGGGATTTGAGTTGATGTATGACCTCAACCAAGACCTCTATAGGTACTTTCAATACTAAAAAGGGAAGACAACAAATATTTATAGCGACAGGTCCGTGCGGGACCCAGGGTTAACTTCTCGTGTTGTGGGTGCTATATTCTTCACACGAATTGAAGGGGTCCACTGTTTAATGCCATGTCCGAATGGCAATTTAATTTTAAGAATCTTTTTTATGACAGTAATACTCTTGGATATTAGTTCGTCCAGTAAGGCTTCAGCTTTTTGCGGCTTAGACATGACAGCGAAATGTTGGTTATACAATCTGCAGAAGTATCATTGTTTTTCGAACAAGCTGCGACTGTATTGGAAGAGATGTAGCACACACAAACAAGAAGTGTAGAGCTTCCACCAAAGTGGGCAGTAAGCAGATTCGCCTTATCGAAAGAACCGACAGCAGGAATGCCTTTGTGAACGATTGTTGGAGGATAGCGCATAATTTTTAATGCTCCATCAAATATTTCTCCTGGCTTTGAGACAATGCAGAATTTTTGCTACAATTTTTGATTGAAGAAGAATTTTACAAACCGAATAAGATCATTAATTTTGTATGTGTCATCATATCGACGGTGGATGCCGCTAGGGCAAACATAGTAACTAGTTGAAATTTATGGAAAACCTGCTCAAGTCGTCCCAATTAACTTTCGTGAGGTTCGAGAAATTAGCCTATATGACACGGTGGTCTGACGAACCTAAAAGCGACAATGCATTTATTAAGTATTTGTTGTCATTGTCACTGTTGTCAGTTCTGTACAAAATTTGAAACACAGGTACAGTTGTAGACAGCTGTAAATACGACGAGCACCAACGATGACAAACGTTGTATACGCATAGATAAAGATAATGTTAGTCGGAGATACTATACGTATATTACACATAAATATTTAAATGACAAAAACTTAATTTGCAGATGACTGATATTTAAAAATTTTCTTTCAGGTGACACAACTAAAAATCGTCAGTAATCCATTTGCAAAAGGATTTAGAGACGACGGAACCAATGATGTGTAAGTATTATGGCTCTTTAATGCATGTTCCTTAACTTAAATGAAGTAAGTCGCTATTTTAAACCTTTCCTGTTGTTACTACAATATAAGCACTGTAGACGAGTAGATCTTCTAGCTATTATTCGTGATTGTCCTTTGGAGACATAAAAGTGCTCACAGATTTCTTATTGTACAGCTTTACATAAAATCCATAGAAATATTTAAAGTTCTGTTTATCTGGATAGCTAACAATAGAGAATTGGAATAAATCATCATCTGTCCGTACCTAATATAAACTAAACAATTTCATCATAATTTTTTTTTTTCGTTAATTTCTTGAAAAATTAATCTTTTTTTGATTTAGAGCAAAGCCACAAATGTAAACATGTCGAGGAAAGAATTTTTTGATTAATTCCCCATTTTTCATCAAGAATGGGCTCTTTTACTTTTATAAACAATCAAAAAACAAAAAGCTGCTGCCACTGCTTCTGCTGCTTTAGATGGTTTTCGAAAAGTAAGCTCATATTGAAATGAGATCTTAAACGACACTGAAACAATGAATGGGAACAGAAATTGTTTACAAGAACTTGAGGAATCGCTCTCATCGTCGTGGTGGTATCTATCCACTATCCACTCTGTCTAATTTCAAATTCGTTCAATTCAAAATAATTGAAACGATAAAAAAGACCCAGCTGAAGAGCAAAAAACTGAAGAAATCCTGTTTGATTGCGTACTTCAGGCGAAAGATACGTTCGCCTTGTTTATGTGTTAAATCAAAAATATGCTTTTAGAATAAATATACAAATGATTCTATTCAAATTGATTCCTTTTTACCCTCTGCCACTTCTGATAGAAACTTTTGGTTTTTTTTTTTTTTTTTGTAAATATTTGCCAAAGTGGTGTACTCATATGGCGAGCGTTGGTTTTTGGTATTTTCTTAAGGCGTTAGGAAACGTGTGTTTTTGGAATGCCCAGCATTCGCGCGTTTAGCTAATTAACGAAACTAAGGAATGAAACATTGTAGTCAGTCAGGTTTGATTGTTTTATAGCAGTTTTTTTTCTTTTTTTTTGTTTTTTTTTTTTTGTACAAAGAAAATCACGTTCATTGAAAGTGAATACAATAATTGAAATGAGTTGCGAAAATTCCTTGCAGTTTACGCCTCATAAAAATGTTAAAAGTCGTAAAGTTTATAAATACATTTCTGTAAAAATTTCTTGCATTTATATTTTTTGTTGTGGTATTTTTAAGTTTAGGTGTGTTCTGCACATGTGTTTGAAGTGTGAAATATTAAAATGCATTCAGGAGAAATGGCCTATTTTAAAATGTATTGCACATTATATGGGATTTTCAGAGGAAATGCAATTAAACTGATGCCTACACAGGAAAATATGAATTTGGATATTTGAGTTTTTGAGATTTTTATAAAAAAAAAAAAAAATGCTCGAAGCTGAATCTCGAATGCAAAGTCTTGAATTCTAAATACAAAAACTATGCAGAATTGGTCATAACAAAAGCATCGTTTAAACGTAAATACAATGCGGTGTAAGTGCTAAAATTTAAGTCCCAAGCTCCAATTTCCATTGGATGTAATAGTTCTACATATGTACGTGCTTTTTCAAGTCAAGTAGGATATTCAAAAAAGTCTTGACATTGATCTTATGAAACTGCCTTGCAACTAGCAAACAAAAAAAAGTCAATTTGACACTATTCTGCTACTACATACTATTATGTATCATGGTTTCTTGAGAAGGGATCCTGAATGAAACTTAATGCTTTTATGTGCCAGGTAGGGCATAGTAAAAAATATATTTTCTCCTTTATATCAACGAAATCTATTGATTTCCTACAGAATGTACAAACATATGTACATATATATCAAAGAAGTCCAGTTTTCTTTGGCCTTCTTAATTCAGTTGGTCTTGGTCTTTCTGGTTTCTCCTCTGGGTTTCTACCTAGTGGATCTCCAATATGTCCCTTCTTCGGCATAGTTCACAGGTGTCCTCCTCCAGAAGACCCATCTACTTTAGTTTATACCCGAAACTTCCATGATCTGTAGATCCATATCAGTGTTCTTCGTTTAGAACTTCTCTATGAGTGGTGCCAATCAGCATTTTAACAACAATTTTCGCCTGCCTGCAACCTTCCATGGTGTTCCGCCACGGTCCAGAGCTCTCACCCAGAGCAGTGTCATCTCATAAACTAAACTAAATAAATAAATGACCACTCATTGAGTTTATGAAAATATTCCAATGCCAGTGATGTATTGATATCTGTGTGCTCCATGCGTCTAATCACTGATTGATTGTCCAGTGCTATAATAATGTTTGTACCCGGAACCTGACCTTTCAGGTGATCCAAAGCATCCAACAAAGCAATCATCTCGGCTTGATAGACTAAAGTATATTTTCCCAGGCTAATAGGACTAGTTCTTTTGCCTGCCCCCGCTCTGCCATCCAACATGGATCCATCCGTAAAGATGATTATATCACCAATCTTCTTTTCCGGAAGTGTTTCGTCATCGATAAGAGTTTTGTGATACCTTTTTTTTAACATACTCTCTAATCTCTTTTTTCACGGGATCCAGGATTTTCCTATGACCATTGAGAGTACCGGGCCAGTGCGAGTTGCAGATGAAGTGCCGTCGATGCCGACGCTTTCTTAATAAATAAGTCCAGCGGCAGAATAACTAGGATCACTTCCATTGCGCGTGTTGGTGTCTTTCGTATTGTACCGGCGATCCCTAAACATGCCAGACGTTGTACCCTATCTAACTGCTGCTTTACCGTTTTCTGGGTGGCTTTTTGCCATCATACAATTGACTCATCGTATGTTCACCTCGGCGAGATTCCCCACTTTAGTCCACTTATCCGTTTGCACTGATGAACCACCCTTTTCACCTTTCTGATCTTCTCTTCGACCTGGAAGTTCTAAGTTAGTCCAGCATCTAGGTATGGACCCAGATACTTTATCTTCTTGGTTACCTGTAGCTCCGATCCGAAAAGTGTCAAGGGCTGAAAATCCAGATCTCTCCTCTTCCTTGTGAAGATGATTAGATCTGTCTTTTCCACATTAATGGAGAGCGGATGTTCCTGACACCACCGTTCCACCGATACACCATTCGGAGCGTACTGCTCCCAGTTCGTCAGACTAATAAATTATTGTTTGATCCTTATAACGTCTCATTTCCTTCTAAACGGCTGCGATTCAAAGATCCTCCTGGCTGTAGCGTACATGTGCTAAGGCAATATAGTCGACTACATTCACATCCGTCAATGGTTATACCTTGTTTTATGTACCAGTTGTGTACTACAGGTATCTATGTAGTTTAATACTGGTTCGGAAACCATGGCATGATCATCGACGTCAATGCACGTTTCACTAGTTTCGTTATCACAATCATTGTTATAACAACTGCTTGGACAACTTCAAAGTCCTTTCTAGCTTTTCTGAGACCCTATATTTAATTAGAAAGTGAAATCTGAGTTTAAGTTCTATAGCTCGTCGGCCTCGATGGTGTTCCTTAAAGTTGTCTGTAAGGTCAGTTCTTGAAAAGTATCAAATTTATTAGAGGCAACATTTGAAATCTATTGACGTGGATTGGAAACAACATTAATGTGGCAATGATGAGTTCCTCCGAAATATTTCGGGATGTATATTCTAGGTAAAATTACCCCTTTCATGACTGTCCTTTTGGCGATAGTATGTTGGTTTATAAGATTCTTTTCCATAGTGTCTACTGTAAGCCAGGCTAAGCGCTTTTCAGAAGTTCAAATTATCCTAGTACGAGTATCATATGAAGTGATTCTAATGTCGGGAGCATACATGTATGCGAGTAGAAACCGTGACGTATCCAACATATATAGGAAACTGAGTGCTGTAGTTTTCTTGAACTCCAGTGTTAAACGCTTCCCATTCGTAATTGCACTAGTTTGAAGATACCTTTGACCAGTCTACATTGAAAACAACTAGATATTTCAACAATTATTCTCCTTTCCTTACAGAACATCAAGTAGCATGAACATAAACCAACTAAATCACGACAATCGTATGAAGCATCATCACCAGCAACAACAGCAGCAACAGCAGCAGCAACAACAACAACAGTCTCATCAATTGAAACTCTCATCGAAGGACTCAAATTTAGGTAATAAATTTCCAGTGTCTTTTTTTTATTACAATTTTCTTCCCAACACAAATCTGTCAATTCATTCCATTTCAGAACTGGATGCACATCAAAACCCACTGCAAGGAACAGCCTCTATACCTCCCACTACCACTTCCCACAATACTTCACCCGAATTGGGATATCACTGTGGCAATGGCAATATCAAGACCGATAGCACATCTGCAGCTGCTTCAGTAGCGACAACAACCCTCAACGGCTCCCAAATGAATAGCCTGGCGACAAACGCGACCAATATATACTCCACCATAGGGCAACCGTATTCCAGCGAAGGCAGCAACTTTGGAGCGATCTATCATCACAATCATCACCATTTGTCTCATGGCCACGGATACGGGAATCCGTATGAAAAAATCAAAGTGTCGGGTCATATGCGTCAGGCGAATCCCTATAGTACGTATCAGTCGTTCTATGGCAGCCCCCACCATCAGATGGTGCGACCGAATGGTTACATTGACTTGGTGCCAAGGTGATAGGGATGCCGTCGGGCATGAAGAGAGGATTTTCACATTTTATTGTTTTATTTTGTGTCGTCTTGAAATAAAAACAAAAAAAATTATATTTGTATTTATTGCTTAAATTAAGATTCCTTTTTTTTTTGTATTTGTTTGTCCCTAAACGTTTTTAGACGTTAAATTTAATTTAAACAAAAAAAAAAATGTTGCTTAATAAATTTTGTGTAACAAATATCATAAAGTATTATAAATGTTTAATCTCATATGATTCTGTGTGTATTTTAAATGCAATGTACGTGTATATATATATATTTAAATATTTTTTTCTCTAGACTATAATTATTAGTCAAACCATAAATCATTGTAAAATGCCGTCAACAAGAAGTATTAAAATATTTTAAACTATAAACTCTGTCAATTAGTTTTATTTATACTTTTTCATTAAGAAACCAGCGAAATTTTATTATTTTAGATTTGAATGACTAGATGGTGGTGAGTTTGATTTGTGGGAGTACAGTATCTATGAAATAAACTTTGAAATTAATTACAAACGTGTATTCAAGAAAACTTGACCGAAGATACCGCTGCAGGAGCATCATCAGAAAAGTAGCCGACACCACTCTAAGGTACCAGACACCTACGATAAAGAACAAATGCAATCGCTCTGCGTTAAAAAAATTGCAAAACAGTTCTTTGTATAAAGATCGATATATTGACGCAACTTCCTAACTACGAAGATCAAAGAACTGCAAGTTTTACTATATGGCTAAACAACTTGTAGCTGCAATTAAATCGACTGGGCAGGTTCTTGGAGGAAGCTCAAGAAATCTTATCATTCATGCAAAGGGGAATTGTAGAAACAGATTCTATACATTGTGGTACCTTGATAAACGAGCAGAATGGCTATAAGAGTCGTGTAACGCTGACTTAGCTTTTCCGAATACTAATTATATTTTAGTAAAGATCGGTCGGTGTCAGGTCGGCAAAACTGTTCGTAAATTGGCGAGAAGATCCAGTCGACAACTCTGTGAGCTGCACCTAGATGTTTCTTTTTTTTTGTAGACCCTTGCACATATGGCTGACTCTGCAGCTTAAAAAGGTCTATTGTATCCTTCGGATATTTTTGATTTAAGAGATGTACCACCTCTCTAATGAAGGATAGTAAATCGTAATAGAAACTCCGCTGCCGAACATATTTCTTCATGGAAAATCCGCCTTCTTAAACAATGTAGTGCTGGTCATTCATTGACATAGAATGTGCTTGGATTATTCGTCATCTGATGGGCAGAACCTACATTCAGAACCTATATTCCATATCTGGGCACAGATTAAGTTTATTAAGGTGATACCGCCGCAGGCCACAGTGACCTATGAGACAGTTCACCAGCTTTCTAATACTATCCTTGTCTAGATTAAGAATTTCCTTGTAGGAATTCCTGATTAATCGTTTGGATTGTCTCAACCTCGAGACATTTCCGCAGTGGGTCGGACGAAGTTTGTACTGCCAATCGTTAATCAGCGCTGTGGCGGCATTCCAGTTAACACCACAGTAGAGTTCAGGTCGAATAAACGCAGATTCTGAGCCAGCACTAGCTAGTTCATCTGCAGATTCATTGCCATCAATTCCTTGATGTTCAGTGACTCATACGAGTTTCATCCTGTTATTTCTGCAAGAGATTGTAGTGCATCGTAACAGCAATTAACTGATATAGAGTTCATTAAATTGGACGACAGCGCTTTAGATATAGATATATCGTAGTCCCCTTAATAACTTTACTAAGGCCAGCCTGGTATCGGATTTTGATTTTGTACAAAGACGCCAGCTCCAACTTCAGTTTCCGTCTTCGATCCGTCTGTGAACCAGACCAAACCTCTAGGATCCATCGCCGGAATACTATTAGACCAGTTTGCCCGGTCCAATATTTCTACCTTAAATAACCTACCGAACAGGAAGTGTGTGTCTTCTGTCTGTGATGGCACGTAGCTGAACATTGATCGCACTTTTTTCAGTGTTTGCAGATTTCGGTGATTTTGCAAAAGATGTCCCTTTTGGAAATTGAGTCAAGAATTTTCATATGCTCCACATGGTCACTTGGTTTATACTCATATTCAAGCGGTCGCCTTCTAAATGAAGATTTGTAGGGGAGAAAGCGTGTAATGCTGTTGTAGGCTAGGTACGGTGCAATAATTGCGATATTGAGATAGGCAATTTTCTGGAGCTTCTCAAGCTTAGTTGCCGTTGCACCATTCTAAAGTGTGTAGTAAAGCACTTTGCAGGAAACTGGAAATTGTCGTACTGTGTCTACCACTAATCACCACAGAAAGGGAGAATCCTTAACCTTGAGAAATCATATCGCCTGGTTTGGGGATGAAGGTTACATTTATCTGTCTCCAGGTGGTCGGGATGTAACCCCTGTTGTAGCTAGAGGATGAGATCGATTACTTTCTGTAAAAGCACCGGAAAAATATCATCACCGCTGTGAGGGGCTATGAATGGTTTGAAGAGGCCTACAGACTGAAATTTTTATTTGTTTCAAATATTCGTGTCAGTACTTACATGTCAACAATATTTTCGCAGTATTGCTTCCCTTTTAGATCGTCCAAATTCTAACTTGTATTCTGTAAGAGGGAACCTATATTCGTCCCAACGCTTCGTGCGTTTAGCAGAGTTGAAGAGTTTTCTAACTTTCTTCCTAAGTTTGGCAAGCTGATCAATCCACCGGAAATCTTAGGTTTACACAGACTGGTCTTAAGGACGCAACTGTCACGATAGGAAGTATGCAACACATCATTCAATTGGTATGCTGCTTCATCCACGACCCTTGGGATAATATCTAGGGGTAGCATGTGACAGTTTGCCAGCAATGTTAAACCTGATGTGCTGATGGTCAAACAGTAACGTTTCACACACCAAGTTGTACATAAATGTAAATTATTGAGCAAATGAACAACTGCGCTTTGGTCAAGGCGATCTTTAAACCCTACGCCCTAGATTCTAGATGATAAGGAATACCAAATATGCAGTGTAATGACCAGATGCCAATGCCTTGAGTGCAGAAATCTGGAAGTACCTTACCCAAATATCTCATGCTGGCTTTCGTGGGAAGTGGTACTAACAACTAAACTACGGCATCAACAAGAGCATTTACAAATATTCCATGGCGGTTACATTGCTGACTGGTGGGTCAACAAACTTATTTCTAATCTACATACATACAGAATACATATGTATACTTTTTACCTTAGCTACAGGGAGGAGAATGGAGGCAGTTGCCTTTTTTGCATTTGATAAGCACGAAAAAGTAAAAATGTGTAGGGATACTCAATAGTCCGTAAAAACTCCACGTATTTCTCTGTCCACTCCGGTACCGCCGACAAGGCATTCCTTCGAAGGAGCATTCCGTCATATCATTTTCATAGCTGCCAGGATTTGCAGAAGTTTTCTCTCGCTGCTCGTTATTCCAGTTCTAGTTACCGTCTCCCAAGCTGAACTCGATGTCAGCATGAATTTCCCCCATTTTAGAATATTTCTGAGCGTCCGAATATATACGAGTGTTCTCTTGGGTGCTTATAATTATGAAGGTACTCCCGAAAGTGTTCAAGCCCTGATAGGCAATAATTTACCTCTCCATATCCATCCTTCTACGTAGGGGATCTATATTCTTTCCGCTGTCATTCTATATGCCTACGTTAGTTGTTCGAGTTCTATATCTTCTGGCTCGTTCTCACGTACTGCCGGGAACCAGTTCGCTTCCGAATCGATGGGCATTTACCCTGAAATTATGCTACTTGCTTTCGCTACTACCGTTCTAAAAGCTGAGCACACGATGTGAGTCTCTGCACTGAATCCATCATATGTAGGAGACTAGGCTTAAGAGACACCACTGTCTGCGACGCTTGTGGAGAGGGCAACGATACTTCGGATCATTACCTTTGTTATTGTCCTGCCTTTGCTCGGATCAGATGGGGCATCATCGGTTCTGATGTGGTGAGTGCTAGTAGTATAAGCTCCTCATCACTAAAGTTCATTCTCGGGTTTCTCCGAAAGTCGTACCTACCTTATAGAAGATTTGGGTCCTCAAATGTTTGGAATTAGTCTGCTAAACGCAAGAGTTGGTGTTCTTTAAAATTAAGCTTGAAGTCCAGCAACATTCCCAAGTAGCCATCTGATAAGTGGACATGCGTTGACGGCATGTTTACCAACTTTTATAGTAAGGTATTCAACTCCTTCCCTTTCCTACGGTTTATGCGTAGCATAACATAGTTTAGGCCAGACACTGATGGTTGAAGACATATCTTCATACATCTAACCTATTCTATTGTGCTACAACGACTACTGCAACATTACCAGCATTCTAATAATCACACAACACATTCCACAGTGTTCTGTGTCCTGACCTTAGAGGAACTGCTCCCTGAGGACATACATATGTATGTATGTACATATGTATGTAGATAGAAGTATACTCGTATTAAAAAGATATCTTAGAAACATCTTCGGCACTTATGACGTTTCTTGTATCGACCATAAATGCTTCATCTCAATATACGTGGTTGACACAGAGCTCTCAGCAGTCTATGAAGGTCATCCATCGAAACGGTAATGTTTAGATAGAAGTCATGGTCGCCATTTAACAGATATCAAGGGCTACAAATGTCAGTTTATTCTTTAAAGCTCAATACACAATGTAAACACACAGTGGCGTCACCATACTCTTCGATCACGTTGGCCTATCAGTAATAAAATTTTCGAATAAGTTTTATACCAAATGAAGTATTTACCGTCAGCCGTTCGTCTGTTGTCACCACTCCGATTCATCAGTGCAGTTGTTTCATCGAAACAATGAATTACAACCTTGTATCCTGGAAGCCAAAGAACACACTTTTATTAGCGATCGAGCATACAAGATACACTGAGTGACATCGCTTACAGTGAATAATGTCAGATAGTTTGTAAGCAGCATAAAAGTTGCATCTCCACCCAAGAATGCATAACGCACTCCTGTTCTGTGTCTTTTTTTTTTTTTATATTAAAGTGCTCACTTTGAATCGAATCATAAACGGCATCGGGGCATAAACGCTTTCACAAATCTGTTAACAGTCGGCGATATTATTCCCATATTTTCTCATATATTCCTTTTTCTTGTTATTCATTTTCTCTATTTTAAAATCTTTTAAAATCTCGCCATGTTATTGTTGGGGTGTGTGTGCATGCAATGGCACAGTAGCATATATGTAATAACATTCGGTTGCTGTTGGGTTCTTGAATCATTGGCCATGCTGAGGCAGTAAGTGTGCGCGTATCATCTCCGCGCACAGAAGTTGTCATCGCCAGCATTAATTTTTAACATTTCATCACTTCTTTTAAGAAACAGGCTAGCATTAAATATGGCACCGATTTTTATTGCCTTTGACTTCCTATATGTGCTCGATTTCCGATGGAGAGCATTAATAAAATTGTTGCACTTTTAAAGGGGAATTATTACCAAGAAAGATCAGTAAACTATGAATAAGTAAGAAGGCATGGCTTTAAGTTACGTATACAATTGTAGATGAAACAGTTAGAGGCGAATGATCTTTTTAAAGTGGAATGTGGACTAAAAGATAAAGGTGTAAAGAAAAAGATGTTTCCTTAGCAGAATTGGAGAGGCAGAATCTCGAGAAATATGATCTCCTGTTTTGTCTTTTCAGAGTAACTTACTCTACTATTGAAAGTTGAGTGGAGCAGGTGGTTGACATTATGCCATTGCTTATTAATAGTGGCGCCACAGTTCAAGGTCATTCACGGTCTCAACCAACAAGCCAGTCCATCCAACAGGACCCTTAGCGACCTGTCTCCAGTTGTGTATGCCGAGTTGGTTAAGGTCACCATCCACTTGCGCACGCCATCGAAGATTAGGTCATCCACAGACAAACCTCAGACATCATCGTAGGTTGTAATCTCTGTACACCTTACGTACATAAATATTTAGTTCGACCAAAAATCGAACATAAAATTTTCCCCTAGCTTCCTATTTTGCAAAATTCCTTATAAAGCCCTCCTTGTCTCCTTGTTTCATAAGGCCGAAGTAATAGCGATTTAAGAGTACTATCCTACTTTGACTCTCAGCCCTGGTGTCGTTGGTAGAATTCAAACAGCAAAATTGTAGCTGTTGGGTTTCGGGGTTAGTAGACAGCAAATACTTGGTTTTTACCTCATTTAAAACCGTGTCCATTTTAGCAGTTTCCAAATCGCTGTTCATTAAAAAGTCAGTGATTTCTCGCTTCGTTCTACCGATGATGTGAATGTCGTCTGCGATGGGTTAAAGAAGCTACATGCCAGTACGCCATCCTGTCTAAAACCTCTAGTGGTATTAAAGGTATCGGTGATATCTCCTCCGATTTTGACGAAGCAGTGAGCATTCTTCATCGTCCTCCTACATTATACATATATGCGAATGGACAGAGCAAAATAGATCATCTCTCTTCACACTATTCACAGATACATCATATGTGGCTTTAAAATCGATAATTGAGTGGTGGATATCTAGAAGTCTTGGGGCTTCACCAAAATTTAGCAGGAAGTGAAGATTTGGTCGATACGGCCTACAAGCGAACTAACAGTTCGGCGACGTATAGTTTCAGGTGCTTCAGCATTAAACCAGATAAAATTCAACGTTGCGATATTCGGGAGACTTACATCACTGTAATTAACGCAGGTGAAGTAGTTTCTTTTCGTCAGACCAAAAAAGTAAACAACCACAGTATCGAACCAGTTCCGGTTAGATGATGCTAGTAATTGGTTGTCTTCCAGGTAATAGTCCGCCGTTAATAGTCCGCAGAAATAGTCTTTCCATGCGCATATTCGGCAGCTTCGACGGCATCTCCACTACGATATACCAGTTCTTGTTCTAGCAAACTCCAGTTAGGGTAGAGAAATCTTTAGTTGCTCTCTTTACCCTCTTCATGAGCTCCTTTTTCTTCCGTACGTTCTTTGAACGTTTCTCGTCCTGTTTTGTAGCATCATTTTATAAGCAGCCATTTTATCTGCGTTTGCCTGTGAGCATTTAGGATCAAATCCAGCACATTAATTGCAGCATTTCTGATGACTTGCCGACAATGCTTTCATTGGTTTTCTGCGCTTAAGCATGGGCTTTTGTGGTCTGTTGCGATTGCAGTATTCGTGCCTTTGCTGCAATAAGGTCCGAGTTGATGTTTGCACATCGAAAAGTTGGATCATTCAGTATACACTGGAGGAGTGTCTTCCGTAGGTGGTAGACGGTACTTTGATCTGGTAACTTTCAAGTTACACATTACCATGCTTTGAACCACGGCAAATGGCCCTAATTTCGAATGCGGAAGTCATCTCGTGCCGGATATATCTTCCAATGATCCAACCAAAAACGTGCCCCTTTCCGATCTTGACCTTAACGTCATATCTGAAGCTCGTGAGCGTGACCATAAATGAGCCTGATGGTACGAAATTGAGCTTTGATGCGGATCATCATCACTCGCTCGCTAACTTGGGGGCCAGGACTTGTTGCCTAAGTCTCTCTGAAAGCAAAACCGCATCCAAACACCGGCTGACCAAAATAGGTGTCGAATGTACTTGTTTTCCGGACACCCAGTATATACCAACACACTTCCTAAAGGGGAGTTTTGTATATCCGTTCTATAGAGGGATTAATTCAAAAATATGAAGACTAACTTTTAAAAAGAACTCATGTCATCATAAGTGGTCTTTCTACAGTCCGGAATTATCCTGGCCCTGATCTAAAAAAAATCTCTACCTGTTGGTTGGGGTACTATTCTGAGTACTTTTGCGTTCCACTTACGGTTAAATGTTCATTACTTTTACTGTGTCGTCCTTTGCAAGCCGGAACGTTAGTGAATATTCGCTCTACATGTCCAGGTCATCACATAAGAAGTTTGTTGACCAGATCGATGGCTTATACCTTATACCTTTCTCTTACATTTTTTCACTGAACTTCCTATTCTGAAGCCCGTCAACGCAAACATAAAACATTCATGACACTCCACATCAATCATTGCATCATCTTATATGTATGTACGTACGCATGTATGTATGTAGGATCTGCGTCATGTGAATGAATATTTTGAGTTTTGATCATTTTATATCCATATATGTATACCAAGCTTCTTCTTCTTCACCACTCGAAAGGAAGCAAGTGGAAGCAAGAAACAGGGAGTGATCTGTATGGCTTTCGGAATCTTAAAGGTGTGCATAGGTACCTTTAATGCTCACTGCATATTGAAAATATACAAAATAAATTGAAACCAAAGAAAAAGTTGCAATGAACTCAGATTTGTTTATTGTTTCCTTCCCAACCCTCAGTGATAACGAGTAAAACAATTTTTCCATGATCTTGAAAACAATTTACAATTCATAAACAAAACATTGCATCCAAGCAATTAAGAACCTCAGATGCCGCACCAACAGTAAAAAAGAAAACCAAAAGAATAAAACCATGTTCTTTGGTTTCGAATTCGTCGTATCCACTTGAGAACATATCAACTTTATGTACATATGTATGTAGACATGAAATGTACACAAAAAACCTCTACGTTCGTAATCTGTGGCAACAGTGCGACTTTAAAACCCCTTTCCCAACTCACATGTCTACGTCTGAGAAGTCTCAAATACAACCAGAGCTGCACATAAGAAACAAGATAAGTGTAACACGTCCTTGCGATTAGCCCACTATACAGCTAGATCATCACATATCATCGATCCAAGGACCTCACACGTTTTTAGTTTTTGCCTCAGAAAATAAGAAAAAAAGTAAAACCATACGGAACAGTCAATCGATAGATACTTGCACTAGTTTGGGCAATTGAATGGCGTGTGCGCCACAGGGTGCCACCATCGATAATGTGAAGTGCCGGAATCCGACTCCTGTGACAAATGACTCCGTAAGTAAACAAATCTGTTTACACTCCCCGCTATAGATAGCGAACACTTTCGGCTACGGCATTGGGATGCCAGTGCCATGCAGCCCCCGACACGACGAGCCACGATGATGAGGGATGCGGCAGTGAGGAAGCTATAAATAATTAATTTCTTCGTTGTGACTGTTTCGAGTGATTTGTGCGGCAATAATTTATGGCAAAGAATAATATTTGGGCAAAATTCATTTAATTGTTTTTTCGTTTGCACTCTGTGCATGATGCCGATGACCAAAAAAAAAAGGGATCATTCAATATTTTCCGTTTGAATCTGAGCAACCAATTAAAATTTAGAGTTCAAGGAAAATGTATTAGAATTTGAGTGCGGGGCATAAATTGGTACGGTCCTATTCGGTAACATGACATTTTCTGTGTCAGACGATCTGAATGTGTCAATCATTTTGAAGGACGTCTTGGTGGTCGCACTTCAGTGAATTAAAGTTATTTGACACGAGAAACAGTTCTGTTGTATTCTAAACATTCTCACTTTCCTATCGGCGTGTTATACAAAAATATTTCCCAACATAGAGAACTATGTAGTCAAACATATCTGATTGGTCCAGAAAACGAAAATTGAGTAAAAAACAAGCAAAGAAGGACAAACACAAGTCCGAACCATTTCCTTACTCTTATTCATGCTTTCTAGTTCAAACATGTACATATGTATATCTTCACATGAACAAGGCGAATTCGATAGCGAAAGGATTAGATTACCAAGAATTAGATTGATAAATATAACTCTTCGTACCTAATTTTAGGTGGCACTATGAGAGCACTAGCGATCTCACGATAGCCTCTCACTATCAACTCCGACTTTACACATCCACGTTGGTGACTGCTGGGTGTCTAGTACCTCGATTGGGAATTGGGTAACCAACCCCTGTGGAAGGTCGTGGGTGGTACCGGACGAGAGAGAGGGGAGGAGTGCTTTCTCACTAAAGCACTTCCCCTTGATTCAGCTGACAGCAAACGAATTCCTTATATGTAATCAACGGTGGCGTCTACTAGTTCCAGTTAGGCCGAACTATCTAGTGTCATCCCTTTATGAGCTGCTTCGACATATTCGAATCTCAGGTTTATACTGAATCAGGTTGTTGGAATAGAGTTGGTGGCGGATGATCCCGAACGGCCAAAGGCAGCGCTCATATCCCCGAAGTGGATTACTGATTCCAGAAAACCCAGCCCCTCGTCCTAGGGATATAAAAGGGAGCTGGTCCTCCAGGTTGGGGGATTGTGAGTCGGAGTAAGTTCTCTACCATGGAAAAAATTACTAGTTGAAGCAACAACAAGCCTCGGATAAGGGGTTGTTGGCGACCTCAGCAAACGAAACAAGGACAACGACCTTCGAATTTGCACGTGGAATGTTCGCACACTTAACAGGCCGCGTGCAGCCAAACAATTAGCAGAGACCCTAGGACAATGCAAACATCACCGCCATTCAGGAAGTGCGATGGCATGAACCGGGCAAAAGGAGGATGATAAACTGTAATGTATACTATGGCGATTGTTATAGGGAGCAGAAGCAGCTCTTATTCGGCTGTGGATTCGTCATACGCCTTCGATCGTCTTATGAACATAAGCCTAATATGCGCTTAGGCCCCACAAAGGACAAGGACGACGCCACCAAAGAATGTTTCTGCGAGCCCCTCGACAGAACATATGAGCAATGTCCTAAGTATGACGTGAATATTATGCTACGCGATTTTAACGCCAAAATAGGAAAGGAGGACATCTTTGGTAGGACAGTTGGCAAGCGTGGTCTACACGACACCATACCTGATAAAGGACTTAGGCGGGGCGTAACGTCACTACGAGCAAAAGAGACGTGAAGAACATCGGCGGCCCCGAAAAAATAAAAAAGAGTATGAGAAGAGCACGATCGAAGATATTGAGAGATCACCAGGAAATAATGTACGAAAGTTTTACCAAAAGGTAAAAAGAGCGTGTCAAGCTAACAACACCTGTTCAGAGACCTGTAGAAATGAAGAAGGAAACCTCGTAGTAGAGTCGCAGTCAGTGCTGAGAATATGGAAAAATTTCTTCTGCAACTCAACTCTAAAATTTGGTCAAATGATGACCAATGAATGAATGGAATGGAATCTCAATATCGTTTGCCCGATCCACAAGAAAGGAGACTCACTCAATTACGCCAATTACAGAGGTATTAGTCTCCTCAACATCGCGCAGAAGATTTTATCTACCATATTGTGTGAACGCCTTAAAGCCTTCGTTAGCAATCTGATTGGCCGATCAAATGTTCACACTTCAACAGATCCTGGAAAAAAAAAGTCCAAATCGATACCAACAATCTTTATATATAGAGCTATGTCTAGTTTTAGTTTCACTGCTAAACTCGTGAATGCACGCTGCTTCCCGCGCTCGTAGTTGATGACCCTTTCTTCATCCAACTGTCCGCCATAATTGTTTTTCTTTCAGACGACAGGACCAGGAATACAAGTTCTTTGTCTTAAAATCGCTTCGAAACTCACATGAGCCTATCGAGCCAACCATATGTATGTATTTTCTATTTCCTTAAAATTGCATTGCGATTTTTGTCCCCAATTATAAATCTGGTAAAGTTGTATTACCATAGTTGATCTATGAAGTTGTTTATTTAACACACCCTTCTGGTTGCTTGGCAGCACTGAACGTCATTAGTTACTTCAAATGACAGCTGTCATATCAATCCTTAATGACATTTACGACGTACAAGTTTTCCTTTTGGAACGATTAAACACAAATTTCGCAACAAACATTTAAAACAAATCCTTAAATATGGATGCTTCACCAGGCAGCAAAGCACTGGAAAATATGAGAAACCTGAACAACAGCCTAGTGGAATTCAAAAAACCTATCATTCCCAAGAAGCGCAACAAACCCAAAATTCTTACCGAAGAAAAGTACATAGAGGTTTGTTTTCCTAATATATTTATGCATATTCTTCTTAAAATATACAAATTTGCAGGAACTTTCCAAAATAATTCAAAGAGACTTTTTCCCCGATCTGGATAAGCTGCGTGCACAAAATGATTATCTCGACGCTCTAGAGAAGAATGATCACGTGAAGATGCGAGAACTACGTGCCAAATACAGTGGGAACCAGTTTTCGGAGCGCAGTAGATGTGAATAGACAAAATTTTACCCAACTAATCCCTTGTTGACTTCTCGTTTTCTTTCAGCTATGACTCCTGCAACATTTGAAACTCCGCAAGTTAACGCGACGGGTAACACACCGCGAGTACAGCCTAGAAATCCACCAGAAAGCGACACACCGATGTCTAAAACTTCATCAAAATCAGGCGAACCGAAAACATTATCTACTTCGCATTCATTGGACTCCTTTTTGCAGGCATATACCAGCGAAGATAACTACAGTTTTCAGGAAATCATTGAAACAGCCGATGAGAAACTGCGCCAAAAGTTTTCGGTGCTTTTCAACCAGGAATACCTTTCGGCAGATAAACTAGCAAAGGCCTTGACCCTGCCAAACATTGAGACGCAATTTGGGGAAGCAGATCCGCAGAAAGCGGTAAGTAAACAAAGACAACTGAAACTCTGTCTGCAACTTGTCCAATTTCAGATAGAAACATGGTCATACAGAAATAGAAACTTCATAATGTACATCCCTGATGGTGTAGAGCTCACCGAAGAGGAGAAAATCGAAAGTATCAATCGGCGACAAGTAATTTCTCACACCAATACCCGCCTCTCGGTAAATCCCTTCAATGAGTCGCGCAACAAAGAGACAATGTCGGAGATTATCAAGACTCAATCACAAATGGTGAACGGAAAGGTTGGTGTGGATGGTAATGTCATGAATTTGACAAATGTTCCACAGATTCGTGGTTTCGACTTGGTTAAGACACCATCTCCTCGCCCTGGCGATGCCTTTAGTCCGCTTATGACTTGGGGTGAGATTGAAGGAACTCCCTTTCGTTTGGATGGAAGTGATACTCCAGTAAGATCGAATAGTGGCCCCTCGTTCCGCATTAATGAGAACTCACGCCGTGAGACAATCGCATTGGCTCTGGCAGAGAAAGTGGGCGAAAAGATGCGTGCACAGAAGCAACGTGCCATGGATACCGCAAGGAAGAATATAGGTTCACCATTTATTCGGTCTTCCATGGATCGACTAGCATCTATGTCGCCAGCGGCAAGACGATTAGCAACATCGAAGCTGGGTCTACGCACACCAAGTCCTCTACGAACGCCTCTAACCGGAAAGAGCAAGTCAAAAACGACTCCAATCACATTGGCACAACGAAGAAAAACACCTACGGTTCTTTCAAAACCGCCACAGTCATACGAGGAGGCTAGTAAACCAGATTTGACGGATGATTTGCTGAAGATTCCAACAAAGCGGTTGAATGCTGCAGATTTCTTTTAAAAAGTATTTATTATTGCAACTGGAGTTCACAGAAGGTCTCGTTGTGACCAAATCGTCGTAACAACTGTTGTCCTAAGTTAGTGGAAATATATTTAAAAATTCAGAATTTTGGTCTTTTAATGCACAAAAGTATCGACGAACTTGTAACAAAATCATTTGCTTGGGAAGAGCGGTCTCTGAAAATTATTCTTTGCTCATCTTAGATTTTATTTTGAAGTGCAGAAGGCTCTACTTTTTCTCCAAACTCAAACAGAGTAGTTTAGTTCTCCAGCTGATAGTCACTGGTGTCGTAAAACGCTTCCTAAAGTCCCATAAATTCCTAATAAGTGTTATCCCTGGATAATTACTCGTAACAAAAGATAATTTTCTATAATCTATCACCGTTCTTAAGCATGACCAGCTCATACGATTCAAGAAATTTAGCAAAACTTACCAACATACCTTAGAGTGCAGAGTAAATCTCTATCACTATTCCGGTTGCTTGTTGTCTTTCTGCGGAGATAACAGCAAGAAGCCGCTTACTGTCTTATCTCTTCAATTCAATCAAACAAACATTTGTTCCAGCAGAAAACAGAAAAGAAAAACATTTATTCAAACAAAGCAACAATAGCACCATTGGCAAGACTTAACTAAAAATAATTTGAGACAATCACCTCACATAGAGATTCAATCATAATAATCCACATGGTCGCCAGATTCGAACTTGTATTCCTCTAAAACTGATAAGAATTTTGCTGTAGTCAGCTCCGTAGTGAGAATAGTTTTCTTCTCCCGTGAAGTTTTAAAGTTCTCCCTTAGTTCCTTGTTAACAGATTCGTTTTGTAACAATATAGTCATATCGGTGTCGACAGGACCCGGTGAATAGTTCAACACCACTGTGTCCTTCTCTTCCACGGACAGCACCCGGAAGTACATTTCTCGAGCGGCCTTACCTGAACAGTACTCTGCCATACTAGGGAATGGCACTATACCGCACATAGAAGTAATGTTAACTACTAGTTTTGAGATGTCCTTGAAACGTTTCATGAATTCCACATTCAATGCAGCCACTCCAAAAACATTCAAGTGATAGTACTTCTTCCAGGCATCAATATTGGAGAGCTCCTGCGCGGTTTTTTTAATATCACCTACCGAACCGACATTGTGAACGATGAATGCCCGCTCGTAATCGTTTATATTCACTCCATTCAAAGCATCGGTTAGGGTGTCCTCGTATTCCTTTGAAGTAGCTACGCCCAAATCAATAGAATATACTTTCACTGAGACGTCATTGTTTAGGGCAAGAATTTCTTTGCGTGTTTCGTCTAGACCTGCCTTGGAACGAGCTATTAATATTGCCAAACTATTGGGAGCAAATCGTCGGCAACACTCCACAGCCATGGTTTTACCAATCCCCTTAGAGGCTCCAGTTAGGATAAAGATGCACTTTTTCATAAGATCCATAATCGGGAGAGGATTATACGTTTTTAAGAATCACTATCACGAGATTTAATCTGAATTTAAACGGAACAGGTTGAATATTGAATTCCCCAAGAAACCGACTGAGTCACTCAGTTATTGCGGTGGTTTTGCAATGACGTGAGTGGATTCTTCAACCACTTGTTGTTGCTTGAGTTGTTTTGTCAGCTTCTTTTGAACCAAGAGAGAGAGAGAGAGATGAATAAATGTAGACCCACTCAACGAGTCCAAGGCTGCTGGAGGGAAGTGATGACACTTTTTTTTTGTCAAAAGACGAAAAAAGTAGCTCGGACTACTTTTTTAAAAGTAATAAATTCTTTTTTTGGTTAACAGAATTTTTTTTCCAAAATATGAACTCTTACGACATAGATAAACCAAATTATTACACTCTAACTTCGACCTCATCAAGACATGTAAATGTAAAGGACAGGTGAAAAATATTCGAAACTACAAAGCACTTGGAAAAACTTCATTTTGAAAGTCAGGTACATTTTCTGCTAGTTCGGAGAAGTTAAGGCTTTCTATGAGGACAATACTGAGGGAAACTGGCCATTGTGGCTTGCTTAACCCTGTAACCCTTTGCAAACAACCTCATGACCTCTATGGTTTCAGGTCAGGAAAGTCCACAGCGGAACAAATTTAGTTCGGCAGATCCTAGGGCAAAATCAAGATGTTCAAATCGATATTCTGCAACCTTCCTACAGATTCTAAGGAATCATACTGAACGGTTTGTACGAATCTTTCAAGTCAAGACCGGATAGTCCACATACATACTGTCAATAGAAAGGTGTGCAGAACATCGACGAATTGGACAGAATGTGGCTATAACTAGAAAATAATAAGGGTCTTTGTCTTCTTCCTTCTTCTTCTTACGTGGCGGTACAGTTCACGGTGAGTCTGAGCCTCCACTAACAAGCCTCTCCAATTAGGTGACTGCACTGATCCATTGTCTGCATAGGTCTATGCTGCTGATTCTCATTCTTCTGAGGTGGGCCGCCATTGAATTGTGAGGGGACTCAGCTGTGGTCAGCGATAGAAGTTAGTCCTTCTTCTGTTGTATTCGGCCCAAAGCCTTCTCGAGACGCGGCATGAGGACAGTGTTCTCCACCTTGTGTTGGCTATGTTGAGAAAGCTCAGGGTGATTTTGGACATGAGGAGGCTAATGGGCGTTACGACTGAGTGGTCTACTGCTAGGTCTTTTGATTCCGATTTTTTTCTCGCAAGCTCCATCGGCCATTTCATTCCCGTGGAGGCCCATGTGCCCCGGAATCCAGTACAGCGTGATGTTGTGCTTTGAGCTGAGGGATTTGAGTTCCTCTTTGCATCTCTTGATCAATTTAGGGTTGGTTGAGATGGGGGTAATAGCTTTGATGACTGCTTGACTATCCATATAAAAATCGATAGGTACTTTGTTATTCAGACTAGATAAGTCCCGGCAGGCCTCGGTTATACCATAAACTTCCGCCTGAAACGCACTATCGTGGTTGGGGAGTTTCAAGAACCGGGCAATGGAGGTGCCTCTGAAAAAATTCCTGAGACCGTACCTTCTTCTATTTTTGACCCATCCGTAAAGATGGATATGGAGTCGGGATTAAAGACATTCCCATTTGTCCAGCACTCTCTAGAGGGAACTTTGGAGTCAAGGTTGAGGCTGAAGTCCGTGTGGGGAGAAATGTAATCGGAAGGTAAGTTGACATTTGACCACTTCGTGATAGTGCTGTGTTCGAATTGAGTGTCTTCCCACATCCGAGTTTGTCGGAGGCGTAGAGGGACTTATAGCTTCTATTTGCTTTGTGAAGAGATTCAGTTGGCAAAGGTCCTCCCCGGACCGTAGCGCCACCTAAGTAAGGAGGTAAGTAAGTATATTCGTAGTAGAGGGAGACCTGGCACGCATATGCTAAAGCTCAACCGACGAATGCCTGCGTCCCAGTGTAGAGGTTCATTGACAATTAGTATCATCGCAGGGTAGACGGTGAAAATTTTACCTATACCTGCACTGTAACAAATTCATAGACAAAGTGACAATAGAACAAATCTTAACACTGAGGCTAGTCTTGGAGAAGACGGCGAATAGCAAGTTGCGAAACATCAACCCTTCTTCAAAGTCGGATATATCAGTATTCAAGCCCAGGAATTCCGGGAAAACTGACAGGTTTTCATCACATAACACAAACTGGTTTTTTCAATAGAATAGCGAAACAATTAGTAAGTATAATATAATCTGAGGTCAGGTGTCAGTCAAGTAGTTGGATCACAGTTTCTGATTTCGTTACTTAACTTAGATTACTGCATCCTGTGCATATTTAGCACAAGAATGATTATTACTAGCAAGTAGGTTTTCAATATACACCTACATATATGTATAATCAAGAAATAATATCACCTTCTCCAACAATTGCTGAATGTTCTTAAACTTACCCTAAAACTATGTGATTGTCACAAGCTTAAATCATTAAATCAAGTTGTCACCTTACGTGAACTCAAGTCTATCCTAAATACTATTTAATTGTAGTTTTGTCAAAGTAATATGTCCCAGAAAAATCTGCGACTTTTTTTCGCCAAAGAAAACATTTAGGTTATTCACATTTGAGTCACTGATAAGAATTAATCGGAATTGTTTTGTGGGTATTTTATGTCCCAATTATTTGTATTGAAGTCAAAAATTTGCACAACTAATCAGCTTGTGTCGAATAATAATTTGAATACGTTTTGCGTACTTTTAACATGATTGTGGATTGTAATTTCAACTTTACTACACAAAATACTTACCATGGAATAAAGAGACTTGAGCGATATTTTCATATAACTACCATGCATGGAAGAATGAGGAATGGAAACTGGATACAACAAACTAAACTAGATATATATATATACATATGTACATATATTCTATCCGAAAAGAAGGGTTTTTTTCTGTCCAACCTTCTAATCCAACCATCATTCTAGATTCTCGAATTGGTGCTAGAAACCCCTATTGCCTTAAAACCCTCAGTACAAACATCCGGTGAGTTTCCTAAAAATGGGTTCTACCTATACTGTTCCTCTCTCCCTGAGACAGAGCCAAACAAGAGCCTTAAAGCAAAAAACTTAGATATACATATACATATGTACATGCATATTCTGTTCTTATTTTGTATTTACACAAGTCAGTGTTATACCAAATTAATATAAGGATTGCTAAAGCTAAACCATAAAAAAAGGATTGATTTTAGAAACAATGAGGTAGGTCGAGAATTTATCAAAAACTGTAACAAAAGAAAAGTGGTGAAGCTTTGTTCCAATTGAAAACAGCCGCTGAACATTTACGGACCCACATTTTTTTAAGTACCATTATTATTTACCAGTAGTTCTGTAATCACCAAAATAGGTATTGGCTCCCTTAATCTCAAGGACCGGAATTTGTATTAAGTTGAACAGATAAAACCTTACGATACGACAATATCAATATATTTTGATCAAAATCACGAACATCTGGAATTCCAACTTGGAATCGTATAAAATTTGGAAAAATGTCGGACTCTTACTTTTGAGAAGTCATAGCATTGAAGAGAAAGAAAAGGTTAATTTTTTTACTACCAAAGCTTAGACTTTGATCTATTTACAATCCAATGATTTTAGGAGAAAACGATACTATATTCCGAAACGTTACCTTAATAAGTAAAATGCAAGGTTATATTTCTTCCAATTCTGTTTCAAACCCGACTGACAAGAAGAGCTTCAGTGTCTAAGGAAGACTAGGACTGCCTTTAAAGATGACTAAAAATAAACTCTCACTCGGATAATGGAGGCTGTGAGACAAGTTTACAGAAAATGTATCGTATCGAAAATTGTTGTTCACAGGAGAAACTTATCAAAAGTTCTTTAAGTACGGAAATCAAAGTAAGTCTGGAAATACCCGGATAATCACAAGTCCGTGCGTCATATTCGTAGATCCTCACGTATAGGTATTATAAAGTGAGAACAAACGCAGTATTGTTATTGTTGATATTATTTCCATTAAACACAAATTAAGACGCTTTTATGGACCTTCTGCGTATTATGCTATTATGCAGCCTTCAAATTGCTTCCAATAGCTACCATGCAATCTCGGATCGGGACATCAACACATTGATAACGCTGTTTTGTCACTCACACAAAAGTGTGCGATGCAATAGGTTAATAGGGCACGTGCACTCAACAAATTATTCAGGCGTGTCATGGGCTTGTAAACTTATGTAAGCTCATAAACAGAATTGCTATAAGTGTATAAGCACAAATTAACTGAACAGAATCAGTAGACATAATAGAAGCGGATAATTTCGCTGGCCACCCGTATAGCACAATCTTACAGCAAACCGTGCTTAGCAACTCAAGGTAATAGCCAGAAGCTGTAGATATAATGGAGGGCAATGCATTTCCGGGCAGAGTAGTCAAATAATCACTTGCTAAGTGCATTACCCACCCTGATAGCGAATCACATCATCTGACATAAGACTGATAATAATAAAAAAAAAACAACAAACCGCATAGTTTCTGTATGATTAATAATTTTATTTATTTTATTAATTAGTTTTTTCATCATCAATATAGGAATCAATCCATAGTGGCTGGTTTGTGTTTTTATCAAAATTACGCTTAGTCAAGCATCGTAATCAATATCGTGTCCAGAGCTGAACTTTAAGCACTCCAAAGTATTGATAAGCTTGTTGATAGTTTCCAAGGGCTTGACCAACTGCTGACCTACTTTCATTTCCCTTTTAATCGGCTCTAAATCATCAATATTGTTATTTGGATCGAATAGAGTGATGTCTTCAAATGCTTCTAAATATCCTGGACGATAGTTTAGAACAGTGATGTTGTCTTCAACAGCGGCCATTCCACGGAAATACATGTCTCGGGCTTTCCTAGCTGAACACTGTAACATATCGAATTGAAAAGGAGTAACTCTAGCACTTGGTGTCAAATTTACGACAAGTCTATCGTGGCCTTCAAAAATTTTCAAAAATGCCTGATTCATGCCAACAGTCGCGTTAAGGGTTATTTGCACATAATGCAGCCATAAATCACTGTTCTTCGGTTCACTTACGACCCCATTGGCTATGGCGCCCTCGTTGTGTACGATGAATGCCAAATCGAAATCGTCCTTGTTGCAATCGACCAAAATCTCTTCGAGATGATTTTGGAAAAACTCCTTTCTGCCCATGGTCCAGTCGATGTTACAGCAAATCACGTTTATTTGATTTTGGAGGGAGTAAATTGCAGCTTTGGTTCGAACTAAATCCGGTTGGGAATCTTCGAAAAGCACGACAATCGATCCTGGTTTGAATTTTTTACAAAATTCCACAGCTAGGACCTTGCCCAGTTCGTTCAAAATACCACTCACAATGAAAAAACAACGTTTGTTTAGATCCATTTTGGAAAAAAAAAAAAAAAATTTTATTATAACTTTTGACTTATTTACTCGGCACGAGGAAAGTTTAAAATTGTTCTCGGTTGCTGTGGAAGACTTGATTGATGTTGTAATACGCTCGCAGTGTGCGATTGGACTGAGAGTAACACCTAAGCGGAGATTACTTTTATGGGATGAGAAAAAAACGGTTTCTTCCTCCCTCAAGCGATTTACGTTTCTGAGCTCCCAGACTAGATAACGGATGGGAACTCGCAGCGTGATCTTATCAATCTGAAAGACAGCCAGCCTGCCGGCCGATAAGAATGTCAGACATACCAGGAACAAGCGTGACTGGGGGAATTCTTGTTTGAGTGACAGAGACGCTGTGTGTGGTGGCAGTAGCTGGTAGTAAACATCTTTGGCTTCCATGGGGACTGTACTCCGAGCAATTGGAAGAGATAAGCAACCGCCGCGACCGGTGAATATAAGAGATTCATGATTCATACATATAGCTTAGAGTTCCTTGGGGTTTCTTGATATGCGCTCGTTTAGGGTAGAAACGATCGGTTTTGATTCTATGAATCTGATATTATGTAGCTTTCGTCTCTTCGTCGTTGACGTGATGGGAAAAGTAAATTTATTTGTTGCAAAGAATTCATAAATATGTCTGATGAACTCAAAAAATGATAGCAATAAATACCTACATACATAATATTGTGTCTGACCTTGAGACTTGTTTGTGTGGGTGGCAACTCATTTGCAGAATTTAGGTTTTCATATAAGTGTGGTGCTTTTTATTGTTCACTAAATAGAAGCTAGAACTTGAATCAAAGCAATATGAAGATGATGCAAGAGAATAGAATTCATTCGTGGGAACATTGACAAATACGACTTATAGCTGACCCAAACATTTTAACCTTCTCCCAGAATAGGTGAACTTATGAAGCTTTAACTACCAAACTTATCTCTGTATACTATTAGATGTTCATGATGCGTGAGAATAATCTTCAATTCACGGTGTAAGTTTAGCCTTATATAATCAAAGATTTGTTTAGATTTGAAGCACCTTTTGGTTTAAGAAAAGGCGCTCATGGTCTGGATCTTTAGATTTTAGTGCCCACTGCAAAAATTAATTCGTAATCTCTGACGATGTTAAGTTGTTTGAGCAAAATAATGTCACAGTTTCATCAGCAAAACTAAGTCTTATAATTTGTTCACTATAACAAATCGTTAGTCTGCAAAAGAATAGATCCCTGTGGGACTCCAACATTTAAAGCAATTGACGGGTACCCAGTACCTCAACTTGAGATTGAGTTCTAACACCTTGGAAAGGTTTCGATGGCAGCAAACGAGAGAGAGAAGAAAGGGTGTTCTCACTAAGGCACACTTCCCTGTATCCGGATGGCAGCAAAGGAGTCAAGCGGTACTCAAAAGGACCCGTATTTCTAGTTAGAGGTTGCCCGTCGGGGTAACTGCATATTAAAGGTAAGAAAAACTCTGGATCAAGGCTATATTTAACAACAGTAACCTTAAATGTGCACACACTCCTATGAAAGTACTTAAAGACGCTATCGAGGAGGATTTTTATGACCTCCTGCACGAAACCTACCGAGTGGGTGCCGTGGCTCAAGGGTTAGTGCGCTGGACTACGGGTTCGAGGTTCGATCCCCAGACAACACCTAAAAATTTCTTTCACGGCCTCACCTCTCGCGAGCATCTGACAAACATCTAAGAGTATAACTGTCCTGAAAAAGTTACTCAAAATAAAAATTGCCTTTCAGATACCGCATTAAACAGTAGGCCCTTCCATTCGTGTAAAAATTATAACACGCACAACACGAATGGTTGTGAGAAGCTAGGCTCTGAGACCCATGGACCTGTTGCGCCAAATGTTTGTATTTATATTTTTGGATGAAACCTACGGATCCTACCGTTGCAAAGCCTACGTAGAAAAAAGAGCCCCTACCTGACTCGGCATACAGGTACACAGGCTCTTCGAATTAGTAGAAAAACCTAGTCACCGATGCACTGATAGTTGTACATGAGCTTAAGGAACACTTTCACCATCTACTCCAATGAACATCAAACAGAGAGAGTGCCACCGCAAGAAGAGATCTCACGATCAGTTGATAAAGTACGTACCTATATAGACACGCTCCCAATCCGGAAGAGATTGGAGCTCTACAAATGGAATGAATATGGATCAAGATCAATGGGGGCATTACTAAATATTTGCTGTCGACAAATAAACAAACATCTATCCATCGCTTAAATCAAAGTGTCGCTATTGGGAGCAACACTCTCGATCTAATTAAAGAGTCCATCTACATCGGAGTATATTTTAACTCTACGAATGACAGCTTAGTGGAGATCCCGCAAAGATTCAAAAGATTCCGGCAAAGATGAGCAATTGTTGGCACAGGTACACTACCTTTTGTTAGGAGCATACAAAAAAAAAAATTTTTGGCGCGGCAGGTCCATGGGGCCCAGGGCCTAGCTTCTCACAACCATTCATGTTGTGCGTGTTATATTCTTTACATGAATGGAAGGGGCCTACTGTTTAATGCCGGATCCGAACGGCAATATTTTGTTTTTGAGAAGCTTTTTAATGACAGTTTTTACTCTCGGATGTTTGTCAGACGCTCGCGAGAGGTGGGGCCGTGAAAGAAATTTTAGGTGTTGTCTGGGGATTGAACCTGGAACCCCCCGCTCCGTAGTCCAACGCACTAACCACTTGAACCACGGCGCATATGATCCTTCATTTAGTGCTTTGACTACGCTCTTCATGATCACTTTAATTTACCAAACCAATAGGTTACATTGCATTCCTTCACCCAATGGTGGTTCAAATTTATTCTTTTATTATTATGATTTTTGTTTCGCAGGAAGGTCAACTTGAAGCAGGAGTTTGCCGAGTTCACACACTATCATCTAAGCACTCTACTAACACAAATACTTCACGTATACTGTTCGACTTAAGAAGATTCCTATCTACTGGATCCTTTTTATCTGAGTACCATTCGTGATACTTACAGATAACACTACTAGTGAGTGTCATAAGATCTCACTAACTGAGGAGTTCTTAACTTCTATTTGAGCTTCAACACACATTTTTTAATACTGGGTTCCGACGACAAAGAGGAAGTAATTTTAAAACTCACATTTTCAAATAAATTAACAATGCGTACCGGTTATCACAAAAGCGGTGACAACACATGATAAAATGTAAAAAATGTGCATAACTAGCGGTTTACTTTTTTTTTAAATAAAAATGACGTGCGCCCAGACATGCTATCACAGCATTTCCCGACGCCCTCTCAAAAGAAAAAGAGACACAAGTGAACCATTTCCAAAGAAAAACCAGAGAAACCAACAGTCAAAGCACAAAACAGAATAAAGTACGCCCAGATCGCGCTAATATGATCTAAGAGCATCCGCCAAGCGAATATAAAGAAAATCACCGAGGTCAAACCATGGCCTCGAATCAAAACTCAGATATACATATGTACATCACTCCGAGTCTGCACGTTGACGGAAAATAAAGAAATCGTCACATATTGAGTGACGGATTGAACAATCATAGAAAATATAAAAACCAGCAATTGTATCTCATTAAAGAACAGAAGATCAGTGTCAGGTGAAGAGACCTCAGGTAAATTTTCGGAAGCAGAATGAGAAAAGGATATTTCTTATTCGGTGCATTGCTGTGTCTGCTCATAGTGGAGCAGGTAAGTTTACAGTTGCTAGTTACTCAAACTACATAGTACTAATCGCTATTTGTGATTTTAGACTTCAGCACGATGTCTCTGTGCAGAGAAAGGAGAAGACTACTGCGCCTGTCAAGGTGCAATACGTCCCGTTCCAAAACTAATGGATCGCATTAAGAGTGTCAATTTTCCACCAATCGGAGATACTTGCTGGTGTGGCAAGCAATTAGTTGAACCAGCACTTCCACCAAAACCGCCCTGCAAAGTATGTGACTCGTTCGATTGGCTGTATACACTTAACAAACTTTTAAAACGAAAAGTCCTCACAACGGCAATCGAGGCGAAAACAAGTGTCCTAGAAAAATTACACTCAAAGCTTGATAGCCTTGAATCATACAATAAATACTCTCCATATATGTACACATAAAGCACACATAATCATACACCATCAATAAACAAAATAATTTTTACACTACACAGCATAGTTTTAGGCTCACATTTAAATTATATCGTACACAAACACTACCATACACACACAAACACATCACGGTAAATACCCAAACGTTTCGCTAGCCACTTGTTGAGACCAAAAAACAGTTCAAATTGTATGTCTTTATACTTGGATATCAGGGCTTTAACTAAGAACCTTTTGTCTTCTTTAGGCTCCCGCTCCTGAATGCAAATGCGAGTCGTGTGTTCAACAAACCCCATCATGTTTTGACTCCATGATGTAAGATACAATCGCTTCTTCATTTCCTTTTAAATTGTTAATTGTTTTTTTTTTTATAATTTTGTAGACCATCACACCAGGTCCACCACGGCATACCTGCTGATCCCATCAGTATCAGTCTGGCTCTGCGAGCTGGAAAAGCTTTCGCTGTACCGGAAGCTAAACTTAGCTACGGACAATGTCACACACCTGTGGATGGACTCAAGAAGATCTATTTCTCAAATACCCCCGAGGAGAAGTTGTACTCTCTAAACTCTGATGTTATTGAATTGAGACGCCGCCAACCAAAGCAAGAAGAGATAATCGAAGAGGAAGAGGAGGAAGTGGAAGAGTCTGATTTTCAACCACCTTGTCTGACCTACCACGAGCTTGGCTATGGGCCAGAAAAATTCAGAAATCCTCAATTTACACAACACCATCATTATCATCATCCACAAGAAGTGGCTGAGCGTAAGATGATCCGTGGTTGTGGATTTAAGCCCGGAAAGATATCACAAAATGCTAAGATTATGGAGGAGGAAATGTACAATTACGGGGATGAATGCTTTTAAGAGTGTGGGGATATTTTGTTTCATTTGTGCACAGGGGAACATGCAGTGGGGGTTTATGTAGTTTTATACATGCATACTTTAAGTTGACCATGGTTGTTGTTGATGTGTTTTAGTTTAAGATAATTTAAGAATAGTTTAAGACACCTAGAGGAATAAAATGCAAATATTTTCTATCTGCAAGAGTTCATTCTCATATACCATATATGTATGCACGTGACCGTCTAATAATCATCCGAGACTATAAATGTCATGAAAAAAGCTTCTCAAATTACACTTCGGAAAGGGCATTCAACAGTGGGTCTCTTGTAGGCCCTGCTCGGCCCTGGGTCCCATATGCCTCTCGTGCCTTATATTTGTATTTTTGTGTTCTTTAACATCCTCGCCCTGATTTACCACATGCCCTCTTTGCTTAGAACACGTAGAAGCAAAATCTGCTCACGTCAATTGTACTCTCTCTGTTAGAGCCCGTAGAAACAAAATCTTTTCATGTCAATTATACTCTCGGATTTGACTCGGGCTTTTGAGAGAAATAGAGAAAAATCTCTAAATCCTACTCATGTCAGTAACAAAGTTCACAGTCTTGAAAACTTTCGATATTGGATGTCGTTCAGTTTTACTGTATAGACGATTGAGCTTGGCTAGCATATAAATATATGATACAACCCGTCTCAGTACAAACTAATCGCAAATAATCGGTTACCGATTTTGCATTCCAGCCCATAGACACGGTGTACCTTACTTACTTACTTAGGTAGCGCTACAGTTCGGGGTGAACCTAGGCAAGATTTTATACAGAATCTCCTTAGTTGTTCGGGATAGGGCTCTACTACTCAATTGCCTTATCAGCTCAAAGAAACAACGATTGCCAAGAACTATTCTTCATTTAATTTCTTTTCTTGTCAGAGTTTATAGCAGAGCTGAGGTATACAAAGTTCCTCTACCTTAAAGTTATAGCTGTCGATTGTGAAGTTCTATCCAATTCGTCGATGTTGTTGACAACATATACTTGATTTTGACCTCATTTATCTCTAGACCTGTTTTTGCAATATCATCGGCATACATACGTTAGTAGTCGCACAGATTTTTGAGAGATTGTGCCTCCGGTATTGGCTTGAGAGTTTCGCGCAATCATTTCAAGTATGATGTTGAAAAAATCACATGACAGCGCATCTCTTTGACTTCAACCTATTTTTTTTTACATCAAAGGTCTTTGATATGAGTTCATAACCTAACTAGTAAGCAGTAGATAAATCATTTCGTAAATCTCTATCTACTAACTTCAGATATAATAAGGAGTGTTCTATATCTACGAATATCATCATTGTGTATTCCGTATGATGGTATTCAGGAATATGTACTTTGAGCCGTAGACAGAAGTTGTGTATCAAAACTGATAGATAAGTAGGTTTCAATCAAGATTGATGATAGACTAATGGGCCCGGCTTTTGGATATACCAGTTTTGGAAAAACACTTTAACTTCTCTCCATACTAGCGAAATGTGAGCCAGATCTAGACAAATCTTTAGTATTATTTTCTACTGATTTATGTATATGAAAGTCCCGAAAGAAGTTTGTCCTATGTAAGCAAACTCGAGTAGATGTCTATTTGCTCAGTTAGTCTGCTTACGACTACACTGCTAGTCACTTTAAAACTATCTGGGAAGTTTATGTGTGTGTCAAGTAACAAATTTAATGAATTTTCGTCCAAAAGCCATCTTTTTTTTTAACGACTGGAAATTATTGTATTCGTTGAGAGGATTTTCATCAGCCTGGATGCCTCAAAAGATTCATCTATTTTACATACCACCAAAAGTCACCGACATTTGCATTGGCTTTTCTCAATTTTTTTTATATACCTACTCGTAATTGTTGAGATGGTTCTCTTGTTCAATAGTTTTCTAAAATTATTTCTGAACGGACCCAATTCTGTAATGCACCAATATGGCTGTTTTTGACCCTTCGGTTGGATTAGCTGACAGGAAGAAGATATTATCAAGGATTATGATAAAATCATTAACAAAGAAATGCAGCTTCTAAGTATTTCAAGAGTGCCTAAGCCGGTCAGATCTAACTAGTTTATGTAAAGGTTCCCCCTTTTAGAACCAATCGGTTTTACGATTACAATTTCTGAAAGCAGATGGACTAAGGATCATCATAACGCCCTATTTGAACGCATTTCCAGTTCTAAATGCAGTTTGCACGTAAAATGTCAAATCATGGGTTTGGTTATATTAGCACTAGTTGTACGGGACTTTTCTGAAGATTGACGAGCTAATGCTTGGCAAAGGTTACGCTCTTCAGATTGAAGCCATTCGAATCTAATTTCTTACTTGTATCACAATCGAGAACTTGCTACGACAATGATTAGTTTGTGTCTGTTTCATTGTGTGGTGTCGTGCAAGCTGTACATATTAGCATTACTGTCGACAGTTACGAGTACGAGAATACGAGTCCATAGATGAAACTCGACTTATTTTGGTTTACAGAGGGTGTGCCTATTTGGGGTGCACTTACAATTACAATTATGCCGTCAAACGTGGGTGTTTTTTTTTAAATTGAAATCTTTGTCAAACACAGTCTATCATAGAAAAGTTAATCAAGTCATCATACCCTGTCAATGCACTTTTATGTACGCATATTTTTTTACAAGCATTTACAAAATTTACTAATGTATTGTAATACATTAGTAATATACATATGTAGGTATATGTATGTACTTATTTAGAAAGATATTTCATAAGCAATATACACTAAACCCAGTTGTCTGTGAATTAAATTAAAGTATCTATAGTGTGCTAGTATTTGTAACCTCTTTTAGACCGTGACTATGTGCCTAAGATGACACTGTCAAGAGGTAAGAAAAACAAAAAGTAGAACACATTTACGTTTTACTTTAAATTAATCCAAAATAGCTACCACAACATCAAATTACAAACATGCAATTCAAGTTCATGACTGATTTCAGACGAATATCGCTAACTTTGCGCTTTCCACATTTCAAGAACGTTTCAGTAATATAACGATTCGTAATATAAAAAGAGGGCAATGCACGATCTAAGAATTAGTTGAGTGCATTTTTTCCGACGAAATTACAATGCGGCACTGTATAGTTAAGTTTGTTTTCATTTTGGTCCTGGTGAAGGTAAGATTTCCAGAGAATATCTATTAGCGTTGTAATTGCTTACGAAATTTACAATCGATTTCAGATAGACCAACTTGATAGTAGGGCAGTTGAAGTGGTTTACACCGGTCATGGATGTGAATGTCATAAAAATCTTCCCTATCAAGTGAATATTCCAGTTCTACCAGAGCCCGGAGATATGGATTGTCGTAGTTATGGTTATAAAATCGATTCACCTCCCCAAGCTAGAGCAAAGTATTCGTATTCATTTGATTTTATTGTCGAGGAACCTGTAACTACGACACCCAAACCAACACCCAAGGATAACTTGTACGCCACTATCGACAGGATTGTAATGCCCAAGCCTGGTAAGATTTTAAAACTCTTTGTTTTGAGTAGAATCTTTGTATTTCATGGTATTTTTTGTGTCTTAGATTGCATAATGGAGAATACAGTACCATGTGGTATACCATTTCCAGAGCATCGTCAACCACGACCAGCACCAAAACGTTAGTACAGTTATTGATCCAATGAATTATTGTCTTAAATATTCTTTCTTATTAGGTTGCCCGTACGATAGAACAAAAATTTGTACTTGTGGAACATCCGCAGGTTAGTAGAAAAGACTCTGGAGACCCTTTGTACACAAAGTAACATACTTTGTTTTATTTCAGAGTACGACCACGAGATCGATGTTCCGAGTATGGGGCGGCCTTGCTTATGCGGCCAATGCCAACCCTATAATCCGCAATGTAGGTACGTATCATCAGGTATTCAACAAAATCGTATAGAACGAATCAGGGGCCGCTCCAAGCGAGATGTCCCACAGCAAAAGAAGATAGACTACATGAACTCATTACGCGAATATATGAAATCCCTCAAAGCCGCAAGAGATGAACGAAAAGCCAAACATATAAAGAATGCGAAGAAGGCAAAAATAGTCAAACGTGATATTAAAGGCGAGTACGATTTGCTACAGAAAGATCAAGCAGCTCTGGATCTAACAATTCCAGAGATCATCCAATACATGCCTGAAACATTGATGCCAAATTTCAAGCGAGGAAAATGTAACATTGGGTGCAAGAATAGCTTAAACAAACATTCAAAGGAACACAAAGAAAACAAGTCTCCTCCAGAAACTACCAAAAAAGACGACGACCAAAAATGGCAACAAACAGTACAACCAGTCGAAGTGAGCTCCAATGAGAACACACAAAACTTGCCGTCTCAGCAATACCGATTGCGTCCTCGATTTGACGGAGCAAATTATCTAAAGCGCAGTGTTAATCCATATCAATATCCACAACCATGTCACCCAGCAGTAATGCCACCACCATACATTCCCAGCCCGTTGCATTTGGCGACGCTTGCAGAAAATCCAGGTAACCCCATTTGGTATGAGCCACGACCGTTGATCGACCCAAATGGACGTTACGTATACGACAGACTGGGTCACAAGTATGAAGTAAAGAATGGCAGCTTGAAATTGGTGACACCACAAAGTGTTGACGAGGTTTATGTATCCAGTCCTGCCGTTCCCGTCGTTGACAATAGCGGAGAGACAGTAGGCATGAAAGCACCGAGTAGAGTGATTGAACCAGTATTGTCTGCTTACCAACCGATGCCAATTGTTGGTGCACCTATACATCATGGCGCACCTCACGATCCACAAATGGACAAAGTGATTCGAGATATCATCTATCAGCATCCAGATTTTGTAGAAGCCACTCAGCATGCTGTAGGTTCACTCACTCAACCTCAGAATGTACAAAGCGATGAGACAATGGACTTTTTGAGTAAATTAATACGAGGTCGTCTACACAATTGGTTTGGCACCACCGAAGAGGAGCCAAGTTCTCATTTACAAGACCTTGATCGGTATTCTCGAGAAACGGGTACTTCAATCAAGTTTATACCAGTTGTGACGGTTGATAAGGAAAAACTTAATAAATATCGTCAGGAAAAGGCACAGGCTTTCAGTTGATGTGTATATTGTTGGATTGTTTAGTTAACTTATAGTAGACTTAAGTTTATTTATTAAATAAATGTTAATATTTATTCTCTTATTACAACTTTATTTTGTTTTTCTTTACCTTGTAGCGTCTGGGATTAAGGTGTCTCGATAAGACTGTGGGTAGGCTTGAAACCAAGCGACTGAGAGAGAGCGAGGAAAACATATAATTTAATTTGTAGAATACTGTATTTTATTGTATTTAATCTAATAAAGGGTTTCTTTTTATATAATATAGTATTTTATTCGTAAAGGTGGTATAATTGAAACTGAAGTCTTTATACATAAATGTTACTTCCTCGCTCTCTTTCATCAAGACTATGACAAATTTGTTGGAAATCAAACTTACATAGAATTGTGTCATGTATCTAAGGGTTCAGAAAACTTATACGGATGTCAAGCTTAACGCCAGTTGTAAAGAAAGGGGATTGACGACTTTAGCAGATTAAATAAGCGTTTAGTCAAGGTTTCCGAGCAAGAGCAAGAATGTCTTGCAATAAACGCCAAACTGATGTCTCCACTGACTAAAAGACTTTGAAGACACAAATTTCGCGTTTCGCTGATAATAGCGCCATTGTTGGTGTTATTAGAAGTTTAGCAATCCAATAAAAAGGGCTATTAGACAAAACTCTTCATGAACAGTAGAACTACAAAGACTATTTCTTGACTACACTTCTGACGTTTGTAATTGGTACTCAGCCGACAGGGTTGAGGTCATATTGTTTAAGTCACATACATATATTGAAATTCAAAATACGACAGTATACCGAACAGTGTACGACGACTTCCAGTGATGCAGTTATGCTGGCAAAAATACCTCCAATTGATATCCTAGTAGATGAACGGCAACACTGCGCCATTACAACGTGAATTTTTCTTAAGCCCATTACAAATACAGGTAGTTGTTGTTGACGACACTAGTTGCAAGTTGCTTTCTTCAACATCTGGTGATGTCATAGTCAAAGCAAAATATGCGTCAAGAAAGCTTACGCTGCGCCAAAAAAAATGTACTTACTTAGTAACGCAATAACCCGGAAACCTAATACATACATACTTACATCTTCTTCATTTAAGATATTGCTTCCAACTTCGTACAAAAGGTTGGTTAAGATTCTACTCTACTAGTGCCACGAGGTCTTCCTCTACTTAGAAAGCTCTCCGGACTGGCGCTGGTGAATACATATCCCAGGCAGTATTGCGATATTTTTATTTTTTTGGCACCGCTGAATAAGTCGATTTCACTAAATAGCACGTACAACCAATGTTAGTCCTGTCGACTGCTTTCACAACGCGTTTTTTTCAAAATCGGTTCTTCGAAATAGATAAGTCTAGTCGCCGATCTGAAGGAACTGGTAGACGTATCTAAGCAGTTCTTAAATAGTCAACATGATAGTTGGGCTACTGAACGGGAGATTCAGAGTCCCAGTTCAAATCTATATGCGTCATCTGCCAGAAAGAATACTGTCTTGTAAGTAGTATCATTGCAAATGGCAGTTTTAGTTCCACTCTAATCGGAGTGTAGCTATCGACGATAGACAAAATAAGGCAAGTTCTAGGAAAAGATCAACGAATTTCGTTGACTTTTCTATGAATATAAAGCCACATATGAAGCAAAAGCCAAATTTGGGATTTCGGGGAACTAAAGTGGTTAGGCCGCGTAGGCAACAGATTTTGAGAAACTAGCAGTGTACTCTGCGACGGAAATGCAGCTGCGGTATTCAGAAAGGAGACGTACATAATTCATTTGACTTCTTTAATCACGTACTGGAGTGTATAAGGTGCAGGGTGAACTTTAACCCAGAATGCACTATATTTCATAAGTCCCGTCCAGCTGCTACGATTATCTCATGTTTTCACCAAGTCGTTGTAGTATAGGCTTTCGCATCAATTTAAGAAAAGGTTGATCATTAAGTCATCGGTAATAAAACCATACTGTCGTAAAATAAAGGAATGTAGAATTGTCCCCTACCTAAGGCAAAAAGTGTTATTATATTCGGACAAAACGTGTTCTTGCAGAAAAGACAAATATTCGCTTTTATAATTCTAAACTTCTTATTTTCACTACATTAATTTGTTTAATTGACACCACAGATCTAATAACAATGATCCAATGGTAACGAACTATTGTCTAAAACAAATTTGAACTATTCTATTCAATGAGTCAATTTCTTCAACGTTTTTCCAAATAATTCTTTTCTGACCTACAAAAGTGTATTTTTTCATCACCTTCGGCTAGTGTTTCAAAGCGAGCGTGCAGTTTTCTCATCGCACATCACGTAACGCAAACGAAGCAATTTACCCATTCATCCATCAAACAAACAACTAAAAAGTCATATTTAAATGAACAATGAAGGGTAAATATTAATCAGTACACAATGTTATAGAAGAGCAACACTATGAATCCATTTTGTCTTTGGGTACTTCTTCCAATCGTTAGCGTAAGTTTAACAAATTCCTTAACAATGTTTTATTATTTAACAAGACTTTTGCATTCCACAGGTCATATCGCTACCAGCAGAATATGACGCCAAGCACCGTGAAATGCATGAACTACCAAATGAATTCTGGAGTCATCACTTTGGTCCAGATTTTCAGCATGCTATCCATTTTGATTTAAAACAAACGGATCTGATTGAGACTGGCAATAATATGATCGAGAAACATTTGTCCGAATCAAAGGATGGCAATAAGAAACGCTCGACATATACCATTCATAAACCTCACACTCATGGCCAGGAAAACCGGGGAACAGGAAGTTCTATGAGAGTGCATCTCTTGCAGCCTGATGAAATCGAAGCCCTGGAAAAGGAAATGGTCAACTATGCAAAGGGGAATAAAATGGCTGAATCGCCAGTAGTTGTCAATCTGCCAGCCGCTGAAAGTTCTTCGTCGAAAAATAGTGATCATGAGAAACCGGTGGTTTTGAATATTCCTCCGGTAGTGTACCATAGTAATCCAAACTTGGTACAACCATATCATTCAGATAATTCTAAGAGCTCCTGGTCACACAACAATAAATATCCTTCATACGAGAGCACACAGAAGGTCCAATCTCCATATGAACACGACAGACAGCTTGCACATGGAGGAGAAAGGCAGATCTCCTATGAAGGTAGTAATCTGTCATCCTATGAGAACAAAAAGCCGTCCTTTGAAGAGGCAAGGCAGGCTTCGTATGAAGACAAAACCCCTCCGTTATATGAAGATGTACAAGAGGCCAATGATGATAACCAAGATAAGACTGCATAAAAAGCTGGAAGTATAATTTATTTATTAACAGTTTTATTAAAATTTAGTGTAAGAGTTAACAAAAAGAAAAGTGATAATAAAATAGATTAAGTTTAAAAATCGATTATTAATTCGAGGTTGCAATACAAAAAGTTCATATTCTCTGATCGACTCAATCTTTAGCAGTATTTCGAATCGCCGAGTATCTACTCTGCTGTTTTGTTTGTCGGTCAGTACCTACTTGACACCATTCAAGAGTATACTTCCTAGTCACATTAAAATTTTAGCTTTCAACAGTGACGTTTTGTTTAGGATATTTCCACCAACTTTTATGTACATATGTGGACTTGTGGAATGTAGTAACTTTTCTGTTCATGCCACGGCTAACTTTTCTCCAGAACGAGGATGAAGAATTTGCATGCCAACGGGTCTCTGTTTCCGAAATTCAAAACACATTTCAAAAATGTCGATGCTTTCAAATTGCACTGTGTATTGTGTGCTTTTTTAAGAACCTACAAACCATACCGAATAGCAAATGAAAACGACTGAAATATTTGAAAACGACACCTAAATAGCTATCACACGAAAATGACAGCTAGAAAACGACTATCAAATTGATAATCAACTTACGCACAACAGCAAAATATTTGATTTTGATTGTCAACAGTCAACTATTACCGTAGCCAATTCCACTCTATTCCAAATTTGGTCATCTCTTCGTTGAGCTCGGAGTGATAATTTTTTTTACATACGGCTTAAAGTCGATGAATAGATGGCATATTAACTTTGAAGAACTTATTTTTGTCTAGGATTTGCTTCCCAAGCTGAATAGTATCGTCCTGAGTCCCGGTATGGCGCGATAGTTCCTTCCAAACGTGGGATATAATTGGTGGGCCATCTGTTGGTTTCTTTTTGAATCAAATATTATTTTGAAACTGCAGCGCCCTTATAAGCTTAACAAATTGACAGAAACTCAGTATACAAGCATCGATTTATGCTTGAATAACGTTGGAAAATATTGCAAAGTTACTTCCAAAGTGGATGCTGTGTTGCCGAAACAGTGCTAATTTTGAAAAGAAATTTCGATCGAAATAATGCACCAAATGCAGCTGGTGTACCCAAGTTTGTGATGAAAGTTTGTGAGACTGATTTACTGATTAATAACCGAACATATTCCCGTGTTCGTTCTGTGCGCTTAACAGAGAATATTGCAGCTATAGTGTTGTTTTTGGAGTGGCGGCATTATTGGCCCATTTGTCATCCAAGACGACAATGGAAGAAACGTTACAATCAATAGAGAGCGTTACCGATTTTTTATGACCAGTAATTGACTTAGCCGAGCTATGGTTTCAGCAAGATGGGGCTACGTGCCACACAAGCCGTTCAACAATCGATTTATTGAGCACTAAGTTCAGTAATCGTGTAATCCGTCGTTTTGGTGATGTAACTTGGACAGCATGGGGCTGATTTTTTTTTGTGGAGAGCTATTAAAGATCGATGCTATGCGAACAATCCACAGACGATTCAGGCACTTATGGACAATATTGGTCAAGCTATTCGTGAAATAGTGGCCGAAACCATAGAAAATGTATTGAAAAATTGGGTTGACAAGATGGCTTTCTGCCAAGCCAGAAGAGGTAGTCATTTGAATGAAATAATTTATCAGAAGGTTTACTGTTTTCCATAAAGCAATCGTTGCGAAATATTGAACACTGTTTTTTTATAGGCTTTTTAAAAACACAGCAACAGGTGGCCCACTCTATATTACTATAGATTCCTTTATGATCCATATCCACAAAAAATGGCACAAACCTGAAGTATACAATTATTGATCCATTACTTACCTCTCATGCGTGTTCAAGTTGTTTGAAAGCATGTTCCTTCACTGCCATCCTATATTTTCTACTAATCAGAATGATTGCAGATCGAATATCGCCAATCTGATTGAATTTGCGTGAAATACAATTTGCACATTAGAAAATGGCAAGGAAGTTGATGCAATTTTATCAAGGCTTTTGAGAAAATTTCTCAACAAATTATTGTTTTCAAACTTAAGGCTCATGGTTTTCAACCTTCCATCAACCATCAGCATGTCACATGTCATCTCCTGCTTACTGTCTCTTATTGCAGAATGACTTGTATGGATGGATCACTGGATCCATCAGGTATTATATTTTTTTTCTCAAAAATAAACACGTTATTACGTTAGTGTAGCCCAACAACTTCCAGAATCTACCTTTATTGCAAGGATCTCTGTTAAGGTCCATTCACAGGTCAGAGACCTGCGAAGGCGAAACAGAGAATATTCGTTAATTTTGACGTTTCATTCATATTTTTTTCTGGTCGCAGCAGTCTGCGAATCATTCGTGAGGTTAAACTCTCGCGTTTGGTAGTGTTTTGGTAGCGCGAAATGTGGATTGCGTCCTGTTGAAATGTGAAATTTAAGAATTCGCGAAAAGCATTCGCCTATTAGCGGAAAAATCAGCGAATTGTTAATTTCTGCACAAAAAATAATTGAAATTCAACTTTTCTTTTTATTTTTATTATTATATTACATTTTATATGTATATGTAAATGGGCTAAAAATGGTTTGTTAGAAGGCTGAGAATTCATAGATTACTGAACTGTGAATGGACCTTTACTTTTATTTTAGGTGTTAACTATGATAGTTAATTCATCTTTCGTTCTCATGTACATATTTAGATAACCTTATTATTAGGTCCAACTTAGCATTCAGCTTTGTGAAGTGCTGAAGGAGTTCTCAGATCCGTATATAACTAGGTTTCTCCATATTAGCTTCGTTAGGCTCGAGTATGGCAACAAAATTTGGTCACGTATTTACGAAGGTCATGCCGAGTAATTCGAGTCTATGGAGCGAAGATTTTTTTATTTTCGTTAAACTTTGCAAACTTTTCCGGTGAAACTGCTTAGTCTTCAGTTATTAGAAAAATGCCATGATTTTGCTGATATACATACTTCTAGTTCATCAGCTGTAATATCTATTACCTACCCTTCTAGTAATGATGGGTGAGTTCCAATATGTATCAGATGCCTCATAGATGCAAAGTCATAAGTTCCAAAAGTTTTGCCAAAGTCGCAAGTATCTAAACAGATCCTAAACGTTGTAGATGCGCATCAACTGAGCAAACTATGCATCGATAAATTTTTCGATGCTTTGATTTGACATTCAAACACTCATTTAAATTTATTTTTTATTCAAAGTTTATCATTTTAACTTTGGCAATTGTCTGCTTTATATAAACTACGTTCCGAAAAATCAAACTTGTGCAGTGTAAAATTAAAATGTATACAAATTATTGAAGTTGCGTTGCAGATGCGCATCAGAAGAATAGTTTTACCGCATAGAAACTATTTTTTTACATTTTAGAACTCAGCCGATCTCACTTAATTCTATTACCTCTCTTTTATCTTGTCTCTCATCCAGCTACCTATGGTTACCATTTATACCATTTAACAATAGTACTTGGTTTATAAACTATTTTTAATTTTAACGATCGCCCTATGAAATACCTTCTATCCGAAATGAATCCTCTGAATCTTTTCTTTCCCATTCTGCCCCATCTCCTAGAAGTAAGTTTGGATAAAAGTCGTGCTAGCTTGCGATTGTTTAAGGTTAGCTTGTATTATCAATAAAGTAGTAGTAGTAGTATTATAGGTTTATCAAAATGTACGTTTCTCTGCATATAACGAATAAAATTGTGGAATGAGTTCAGAAGTCAAGGGTTTTTATGCTTTCGGTGTTTAACGTTATTCCTCGAAATATCGATTGCTGATCTTAGGCGGCCAATTTAATTAAATCGTAATTCGTTTATTTTATTATCTCAAATATCATGTCTCCATAATCAACTAGTGCGAACTTTTCCAATTGAATACTTAGTTACTTTTGTAAATATGAATAAACACACATAACACAACCCAGACGATCACTTACTTTTGCACTTTCTTATTTTTCGTAAAATTTTCTTTGAACAATTTTTTAAAACTTGCAAATTGAGTACTACCCCACCGATACGAATATAATATCATAAACCAAATTAACAACTCCACAAGGTTTTTATATTATGTTTTTTTTTACAAAATTCATACAATCAGCTATTCTTTGTTGCTGTTTTCACTTGTTCTTTGCAATGATAATCACATTTGATACGCATCACAATGCAGATGTAAATGTGCGATTAAATCACGTACGTACTGCGAAGAAAAACCATGTCAGTCAAACTGATATATAAATAAGTAGACGATATCGGAAGAGATCATAACCATAGACAGTAGATAAGCAACAACATGAACTACAAATTCTTAATCGCTGTGGTGGCAACTATTACACCGGTAAGTTATAATTTGAATCCAAATCGAGATATATTCCTAATATTCCTCATTTATACATTTCAGCTTTCACTTTGCCAAGATTTGATGATAAATCCTCAGTTGCAGCAACTTTACAATTCTAATGCGCAGTCTCAGGCTCAGGCCCAAGCTCAGGCTCAGGCACAATCTCAATCCAACGCAATTCTGGATCAATCAAATGCACTGCAATTGCGGTCGTATTTGAATGCCTGGCAAGGTGGACCACCAATGGTTGGAGTTCCTGTTCTTTCTGGTGCCGGTGTGCCAGGTGCAGCATCACCCATTCCAGCAATTAATCCATATGCTGCCCAACAGGATATCTCAGAATCTCTAGCTCAGACTGAATTGGCAGCTAAGATGCGTCAGGGTGCAATTCAAGTTGTTCCACCAAATCTATCATCACAGGCTGTTCTTCAATCAGTGCATGTCCCCGTACAAGGGCGATACAGCAATATTGTGTACACTTCTCAACCATTGCCACCAATGGTAGTCTCTCAGCCAGGTTCGCCACCAATTGAAATTAGCAGTGGACCAGCAGCTGTGGTTAGAGCAGATCCCGTCATCTATAGACAACCACCAAGCGTTGTGTACCAAAACGAGGTCATCAACAGGCATCCAGCTCCACTTAGTCTTAACCCAGTTTACGTGAAGGTCTATAAGCCAGGCAAGAAAGTTATTGCACCCAGACAAGACATTCCACTTCCACCTTATTAGGAGAAGTAGTGCTTTTGTCTATTAGGAGACAGTTCAAATGTATTTAATATAATTAAATTTATTAATAAAGAGATATATTTTTAGAAAAAGCTATTTAAAGTTTGTTGTTTAAATTCACCGAAAATTTTCAAATATTTTTAAACTAACTTGATAGGGGTTGAACATCTGGTTATAGTACCTATTATACTAAGTAGGGAGGAGGTAGAAAACTGTTTGGTCTGGTTTTATTGTGTTGTTTAAATATACGGCTACATGTCAGATGAAATATCCTCAATTTAGCTGTCAAATTAAAAAAAAACTTACTGTCATTGTATCAAGGCAGTTCAATCTTTTTGAAAATGAGTAAATTGAAGTGGGTATCATAAGATGATGCAATTCAAAACCTTCTTTTTCACCTGCAAAATTCTTAGCACGAAATCCAAGTTCAGTAAAGAGAACATGCACAAAAAATAGGGTATGCACAATGTCAATTTTAAAATGCACACTATCGAAAAAAACCAACTAGTGGTTACGGTGAATTGCTTGACATTCGCAAGACCGAACCGAACAAAATGTTCATCGCATTGCGATATGACATGTGATGAGACTTGGATCCGCCACTACGAACCCGAAACAAAACAACAAAGCATGCAATGGCGGGTGACGGAAAAACCATGCTCGATGAAGTTGAAAGTTCAACACACTACAGGTAAGATCAAGGCCTTTTTTCTCTACGAGCATTAGGTATGCATGTTTTCGATTGTGTTTAAAATGAGGTACTATTACTCATATCGGTGCATTGGTTAGGTCTTCACCCTGATATATGGTGAATATTATGGTAATCTTAAATGCTAACAGTTACGCACTTCAAGTCTGTTGTGGTCCCCTTCTATTTGTGACGTCTTCCTCTACTGCGTTGTCCCTCCGCGTTGAATTCAAAGACTCGACGGGCCGGAGCATTTGCGTGCCTCAGCTCTATATGTCCTAGCCATCTTAGACGACTAATGTGCAGTTTTTTGACTAGGTCGATGCCGCTGAACAGCTCGTATAGTTCGACATTCAATCTCCTCCTCCAAAGCCCGTCAACGCAATCAACGCAAATGGGACCGAAGATTTTACGAAGAAGCTTTCTCTCAAAACGACCGGAGATTTTTTCATCCGCTTTAGATAGAGTCCAAGCTTCAGCGCCCAAAGCAAGACTGAGATGATCAATGTCTTATACAGAGTTTCCTTAGTTGTTGGGGAAAGGGCCTTACTACTCAATTGCCTTCTCAGCCCAAAGAAACAGCGATTGACAAGAGTTATTTCTGAGTTAGAAGCTGAGATGCTATTATCAAAATTTATAGCGGAGCCGAGGTAGGCAAAGTTCCTTACTACCTCAAAGTTATAGCTGTCGATTGTGACGTTCTGTCCAATTCGTCGTTCCTTCGTGTTGCTTACTTACTTTACTTAACGGGCTCCCGACCCGTGAAGAGTCTCTGCCTGAGACACAGCAGCCTTCCACTCTCTTCGATCCCGGGCACGCTGCTTCCAGTTATCTAGACCAAGCGCTCTGGCATCCGCGATAGCTTGATCCTTAAAACGGAGGTTCGGTCTTCCTTGTCTTCTCGAACCTGGGGGCTGTGATTCGAAGATCCTCTTTGCTGGAGCATTATTGTCCATTCGCTCGATGTGGCCGAGCCAGTGTAGTCGACGTGTTTTCGCTTTTTGGACTACATCCACATCCTGGTACAGCTCATAGAGTTCGCGGTTATATCTTCTCCTCCATTCGCCCTCCTCGCATACGGGACCGAATATCCGACGAAGAATTTTTCTTTCGAAAGTGTTCAGTATTTGCTCTGCTTTCCTGCTTATCGTCCAGCACTCGGCTCCATACAGCAGAACTGGCAGGATCAAAGTTTTGTAGAGCAAACATTTCGTCTTCCGAGTTAGGAGTTTTGACCCCATTTGTTTCGCCAAACCGAAGTAGCAGCGGTTTCCTAGGGTAAGTCTTCGTCGAATCTCCACTAAGTTGTCATTCGTGGAGTTGATATTTACTCTGAGGTAGGTAAACTCCTTAACCACTTCGAAGTTACTGTTGCCAACAGTGACGTTTTGTCCTAGGCGGTGGACAGATGCTTCTTTGTTTGTTGACAACATGTATTTGGTTTTGTCCTCATTCACTTCAAGGCCAACACGTTTCGCCTCTTCTTCAATTGCCGTAAAAGCCTCTAACACGGCGCGCTGGGAGCGACCGATGATGTCGATGTCGTCTGCGTATCCCAGCAACTGGACAGATTTGTTGAAGATAGTGCCTTCCGTGTTTACACCTGCCCTGCGCACTATCTGTTCCAACACAAGATTGAAGAAGTCACATGATAGCGCATCCCCTTGCCGAAATCCGGTGCATGTTTGGAATAGTTCAGAGGAACTGTTGCCGAATTGCACGTTGCACCGCGTGTTATCCAGCGTCACGCGGCACAGCTGGATCAGTTTAGCCGGGATCCCGAATTCGGCCATCGCCTTGTAGAGCTCAAGACGATGAATGCTATCATATGCGGCTTTAAAGTCGATGAAGAGATGGTGAGTCTCGACTTGAAATTCGTTGGTCTTTTCCAGGATTTGCCTTAGTGTGAAAATTTGGTCGATCGTCGATCTGCCGGGCCGGAAGCCACACTGGTACGTGCCGATTAGTGTGCTGCAGAAAGGCTTCAGACGTTCACACAGTACGTTGGATAGGATCTTATATGCGACATTAAGCAGGGATATGCCTCCTTCGTGTTGACAGTTGCTAAACCCATTTAGCAGTTTCCGTTTCAATACTAGCGAACGCACCAGTGACAGCCCGATGTGTTCTGCCAATAATGTCAATATCGTCGGCATACGCTAGTAATTGCACTGACTTTTGAAAGATTGTGCCTCCAGATTTGGCTTATGAGTTTCGCATCATCCTTTCAAGTATGATGTTAAAAAAAATCACATGACAGCGCGTCACCTTGTCTAAATCCTTTTTTGATATCAAAGGTCTCTGTGAGGTCGTTACCGATCTTGATGGAGCAGCAAGCGTTCTCTATTGTCATTCTGTACAGGCGAACGAGTTTGGCAGGGATGCCAAACCTAGGCATGGCTCTGTATAGCTCGTCTCTATTAATGCTTACATATACGGTCTTAAAACTGATGAAAAGATGGTGTATATCAATTTTGATTTCTTGGATTGTATCCATGATCTGTCGAAGTGTGAAAATTTGATCGTCTGTGGACTTTCCTGGTCTGAAACCGGACTGATAGGGGCCGATCAGGGTGTTGACAATTGGTTTCAGTTATTCGCACAGTATGAAAGATAAAATCTTCTACGCGATGTTTAGGAGACTAATACTTCTGTAATTGGTGCAATTGAGGGGGTCTCCTTTTTTGTGGATCAGGCAAACTATGCTGAGATTCCATTCATCAGGCAAACAGTCGTCTGACCAAATTCAAGAGACGAGTTGGTGTTGATCTCTACCAAGTCACCCTGCTTTGAACAACATGGCCTGTAGGCCATCAGGTCCTTGCATCAGCCTTGTTGGATTTAAGCTTGAATATTGCTATCCTAACTTTGTTTTGATCAGGTACTTAGACGGATATTTTGGCTATCATCGTCTATGTTGAATAGTTTATTCTGCCTGACAGTCTGATCTTCATCGCCGTTATACAGTCTGCAAAAAAAATGTTCCATATTTTCAGCACCGACTGTAACTCTACTCTCTACTCTACTACATGTTGGATTAACACGTTTTTTTTTACCTGTTAGTAAAACTTCCGTACATTATTCCTGGAGTATAATCACTCAATATCTTCGAGTGCACGCTTCTCGTTCTTCCCGTCTCATCTGCTCGTAGAAGTCACGTCCTTCGTCGGACGGGGGTTTCTTGGTGCTATTGGTCTTCGGTATTTGATGCTGTCGTCATAGGCAAAGGTTCTGGTGGTCTCTTGTGATTGCAGCTTATCGACATTATATCTTTTCACTGTATTTCTTCTTTATTGTGGCGTTAGGGATATCCACATTCGTACTGTGGCTGCAACAAGATATTGATCCGAGTCGATGTTGGCTACTCGAAAGGTTCGGACATCCAGAATACTGGAGGCATGCCAGACCGTTTGATGATCAGGAGATCGCCAAGTCCCCTTGTTAATATTAAGATGAGGAAACCGTGTTCTTGCTAAAGTGATGCCAGTACCTAAGCCTAAGTCCGTTTCCGGACGTGGTGTCTTGGAGGCCGTGCTTGCCAATCGTCCTACCAAAGATGTCCTCCTTTCCTATCTTGTTATTAAATTCGCACAGTACAATTAACATCATATTTAGGACATTGCTCATGAGTTTTGTCAAGGAGCTCGTAGAAACATTCTTTGGTGGCGTTGTCCTTGTCTTCTGTGTGGCATGGGCGAATATAAGGCTTATGTGGACGAGTTTAGCCTTGATGCGGATTGTCTTAAGACGCTCGCTTTCGAAAGCTTAAGACTTCTTGCCTAAGCCTGCCACGATTAACAAATCCACATCCGAATACTCAAGAAAACTCTAGAATATGCTGTATAATATTCTTGAGTTTTCCTCGTTCACCGCTTGCTCCCGTGACATTCCGCTGTGTTCTGCCAATCATGGCGAACCACAGACATTGTAATTTTAGCAGCTTTGGCCGGTATTGTACTAAAATAAATCAAACTTTCGCTATAAACTGATACAACAGCACATTCGTGGCCAGAACTAACAAATTCAACTTGTTTATACCTTATGTATACCTTACGGGGGACCTCTCCAAATGAATCAACCAACCAAATACATCAGAGAGCTAATAACAAATCTTTTTTAGTTTTAGTTAGAGTTATTCGATAACAAAAAATAATTGTTTTGCAGTAATAATGCCTACGATAATATTCGTAATTACCCTGACGACTTAGAAATCTAACAATCTCAACTAAGCGGAGGATACTAGTATTTCTTTAAAAGAGAGCAGTTGTCCACATCCTATAGTTGGCTATGGGATATACTCTTACCATGTTTCCTGAACACACATTAAGACCATACCTTCAAACACGTCTTCATTCATTAAATTCTTCTCAAAACAAGAAAACATTTGTTCCAATCTATTTCCCACCACGTCTAATAATCGTTGCGTGTAGATTTTCTTTGATAAGAGCACGCAAATTTAATCACCATGCGAATACCACTACCAGATCTCGATCGACGACAAACAAAGTAATTCTCAAGAAAATTTTCACCAAATGTCACGTATGGTCTCTGCCGGCCTCTGGAAAGTGTAACATATTTAAACAACTTTTCGCTGTCTACCATTAGCAGTCTGTAAATCATCTCATAGTTAGAATGTTTACATTTAGTTTATTGTTTCAAGTCGTGATTGCACTTGCGGTAAGTTTTCATGAAGACCAAAACAATTTTTTTTGCCAACACAGCCTTCAAATTGGATTCTAAATTCTCATTCTTTCTTTTGTTTCATTATATAGGTGGCTAATTGTCAGCAATATGTGCCACAGCAGTATGTAGGACCTATTGGCCAGGTCTCGCAGTTGTCCAGCTCTGATGCCTCAGCCAATGCACAAGCCAGTAGTCAGAGTAGCTGTAATAGTATTTCGAGACCAGTTCCACTTCCATCTCCGTACACTGTTATTGATCCTAAAGCTCAGACCTCATATGCCACTGAGTCTTTCCATCCCAACAAAGGCGAGATCCTTATCCATCGTCCAGCACCAATTATTGTAAAACGCCCACCAACTAAAGTTTTGGTCAATCATCCACCACTTGTCGTCAAGCCAGCTCCAGTTGTTTTGCACAAACCCCCACCAGTTGTTCTCCGTAAGGTGTACGTTAAGCAACATCCACGACCAGTCAAGGTTGAGCCAGTCTACGTCAATGTTGTGAAGCCTCCAGCGGAGAAATACTACGTCAACGAGAAGGCATCTCAGGCAGCTGTGGGTTTCCAACAATACCAAGTCCAAGCACAAGCTCAGGCACAGGCTCAGGCTCAGGCTCAGGCTCAGGCTCAGGCTCAGGCTCAGGCTCAGGCTCAGGCTCAGGCTCAAGCCCAAGCTCAAGCCCAAGCTCAAGCCCAAGCTCAGGCACAGGCTCAAGCCCAAGCCCAAGCTCAAGCTCAAGCTCAAGCTCAAGCTCAAGCTCAAGCCCAAGCTCAAGCTCAAGCCCAAGCTCAAGCCCAAGCTCAAGCTCAAGCCCAAGCCCAAGCTCAAGCCCAAGCTCAAGCCCAAGCTCAAGCCCAAGCGCAGGCACAAGCCCAAGCTCAGGCACAAGCCCAAGCTCAGGCACAAGCACAAGCACAAGCTCAAGCACAAGCTCAACAACAAGGACATATGCAATATTAGAATTATGCACGCAGCACATGAGAATGTGAGAACGATTTAAAATATTTTTTGATACGAATATTTATTCTAAACTAGATTCTTAAATAAAATTGATTTTATATAACATATACATATGTACATAGGTGCAATATTTTTGTTTTGAACATAAGCAACAAACTTTTTAAAAACGATTTAATTCCATCGGATATCTTGGAATAAAACGCATTGATTTATTAACAAGACCTTTATATCATTTCGCAACTTACTTAAGGAGAATCATTTACAGTCGCAAGAGTGGGAGAATTAGTTACAAACATTCTTGAAGTTAGATAGTTTTTAATTCGTCTTATTTCTTTGACATTCTATTTAGCATCATAAGTCCAGTGTAATTTTTTTTTCCTTAAAATCCCAACATCTTCTTTAGGTGGATCAATTTTTCCGTAGGAAATATAAACATTTTGGAAGGCCAAACATTGAAAGAATCAAGACCTGTACCTTTGAATTTATAGCTCTGACGAGATTGACTAAGTTCAATACGAAACGGACGGGTTGTCTCAGTAACCTACCAGTTTCTCGAATTACTAATTTTTTGTAGGAGTGCAAAATGTTGGTGTGAGAGAAGACCAATGCTTCGATTCTTTTATCCTGACTGCGGTTCGATCATGATATGTTTTTAATCATTCAAGATCAACTGGTTGAAGGTAAAACCATGATATGTTTGTAATCATTCAAGATCAACTGGTTGAAGGTAATAGATATACATTCAAGGAACTTGGTTGAAAATTCTTCTTTGCTCCTAGCTGTGTTCAAGTATAGGACTAATTTGGTAAGAGATTCTTAAATGGTTAATGTACAACGATCTTGGAAGCATCTATAACGTTTTCGGATGTAGCTAAAGTTTTTGGTTGGAATAGTTTTCAGTCTTTGGCATTGTCTAATGAAAACGTACTAAGATTCGGATGTAAAGTTTTGTTCTATCAGAAGAAGGAAACTGAGCCCGCTACTCAGTAACAGATTGGGTTTTCCACTCATTACAACACACCTCCCCTTCGGAGGACTGCTTTCCTAAAGTTCCAGCTTTATATCATTGACTCGATTACATTTACATTCTGTTGCTGCTGCTGCTCTATTCTTAATCTTTTTTCATGCTGCTTTTTCATTATTATTGCTAAAGTCTCGCTGTTTGTGTTTCAACTTTCCTGAAATTTTACTATCTATCTAGTTATATTATTTCTAGTGTCTTACTTATGAACTAGTATTTTAGTTACATATGTACGTTGAACGCAATCAAGATCGTTCATTTACACTTTGTGAGCATGTCTTTCGAGCATTGATTGCAGTGATTCTTTTGTTCTTTAAAAGATAATTCTATAAAATTTTCAAGTCTTATAAGCTTTTGTTTAGAAGAAAACAAATGCAACAAATATTTAATTTTTTTTTGTCACAAGTCTAAATCTACGCATGCTTTAGCACTAGCAACATAATCATTTAAAAATTGCATGCAATTCTCGAGTAGGGCGCATATTGTTATCCGCCCAATTAATGATAAGTTATGGGTTTGGGAAATGGGTCAGTACACATACCAAAGGTTAGCAAATTCTTACTTAAGCAAGTGATCGACACTGTTCTGTATCTGTTTCAGTATATTCAGTGCAACGTCGGCGAAAATCGTTTTCTTGGACTCGGTTAAATAAAGCAAAAGTTAATTAAAAAATCGGCTAAAGGTTGATAGGAAAATGGAAATTAGAACGATACCCACTACTCCAATTTTGCTACTTGTTTGTCTTTCTCTGAATGTAAGTCATGGAGTGTGCTATTACGTTTATCGATTCAAAAACAAAATAAAGTTAAGAATAAAACTGGGCTAACAATTTGTCAATGGTTAACAAAATAATGCAAATAATTGATCGGGATTTCAGTATAAAATAAGTGCAAACATTTAATTTCATATAGAACTCTATCAAAGTTCCGAGAAGGTAAATGCCAACACTCATAGTGTGATCCAAGTGATCCACAAAGCAAGAATGTTTTTGCAAAGGCAATTTGAGGAACAGTTTCAATGTTCATTGTGCTTGATTGAACAGTATTAAATAGTCTTCGGTTGAAAAATATATAAACCAAGATATGTACATATAGACCTATAGTACGATCGTACCAAATTGGTAACTGCTTCAAAGCCATAATCCTAAAATGCATATTACAGTTTGTTGAACTCGCACGATAAGTTATACCTTGGGTTGGGGTTGGGGACTTGCGCATTCTGTAATAAATTAATTACAACTCAGATAATTAATCATTTGCTAAACAATTGTGGTGCTGGTGACAACCGAATATTCACGAAATATATTTTAAAGCTAATCCAAAAAGGGTAGCAATAACAAATACCATTGGCATCGTGTTAGTTTACGATGCGCTGTTTGCTTTTCTTTGCGCAGTGTATTCGTTCACAATGCATTTCGGAATGTAATGCGATGTGTCATCATTTTGAGTAAGCATTTAGGAGTGGTTGCTGATTCACAAAGTAGGCAGTACTGCATTTAGGAAAGCACCCTAATTTGCATGTCGAAAGAGCAGATTCCACGGGTCTTGTGAAATTGTTACTTCGTAAAACTGATATTGTTTAAATTCAGTGACGCATCACTGGCATCATGATGCTTTGTACAACGTTTATTAATGCAAACAAATGGCATCACACGCAACGTCATGTGTTCATTACTACAAAATTGAGTTGCGCAAACAGAACACATCAAGAATGTGATGTGATGACTGCACAAATGTTCGACATTTATGTTAGCGGCAGGTTTCTCTGGTCTTGTACAATGGTCACATTTTGAAACTGCTATAGTTTCTGGGGGGATAAATAATTATTGAATACTTTCATTGCGACCGTCAGTGTCGATGGTAGCTTGATAGCTTCCACAACCACCAATCGATGAATTTGTCTCCACACTTACCTTGGTTCTATAAACTTTATTTTTTTTTAAGTTAATGCTGTTCTATCATTTACAGCTCGCATTTAGTTCCAGTATTGCATTAACTGAAACCACCTTCAACAGGCATATTGAAATCAAAAGAGTGAAACGAGATGAACCCTTCACGGCACGAACCTTCCTCCAGTTGATGCTCGGAATAATCGAAACCATTCAAGAGGGCATCAGGCATGAGACTCGTCGCACAGGCACAATGTACAATTTAATGCATTAAAATAAATAAAAAAAACCAAATGTAGCCTTACAAACTAAAGTTTATTTTTTTTTTTTGCGTTTTTCTAAAACATTTTTCTTTTATTATAATTAAAACTATGTTAAATAGATAAAAAGCTAAATACTAAATCTACTTAAGCCAATAATTGATTAATAATAGATAGATAAATTAATTGAAGTATACTTAAAAATATTGTGGAAAAAAAGAATAATAATAGTAAAAAATATGATTTGATCGAAAATAATTGAAAACTGTTGTATTGTTTTGGTTTTGTTTTTTTTTTTTTTTTGAAACGAATTCGCACCTTACAAACCAGTGTAGAGCGATCTACGAAAACCAAATTTTAAAATGTATATTTAACAAAATATTTTCTAAAAATCTACGATTGTGGTTTTGACAAAAAAGTTGCCTAACTGCTAATGATCTGTTTTTTTGTATAACTTTTATGTTTAATGAGGAAGAGGGGATAAATAAAAGAAAATTTGTTGAAATATAAAAAAAAAAAGGTAGTTAATGTATCTGAATTACATTATATGGGTTTTTATTTTATTTTTAAAATCGTTCACCTTACTGTTCTGCTGGTGTTGATGAATGCTGCTGCTTCGGTTGAGGGTCTCGTCGATTGTTCGGTTGCTGATTGGCTGTGGTCATCACAGTTACGGCCTGTGGCTGTGGTGAGGGCTGAGCTTGTATTGGCGGCGGAATGCACCAGTATCCCTGTGAGTGAGAAGAAAGGCGGCAAATCTTAGCAAAGGTTAATATATATATGCTTATCCTTACCTGAGGACTGATTCCGCCCGTTCCAGCAGGTTGACCAGTTGAAGCTGACACCCCATTAGCTGGAGAGTAATAAAACTGCACTGGTGGCGGATATCCAACGCAAGGATACTGATTCGGATCGATAGTGCCATCGATTATTGCAGTTCCTCCAGACTCGTTAGGACTAGAAGTACTATAGTAAGTTGGCGCTATCTGTGCTTGTGGTGGACCAGCATGTGCTGGTGAATGCAGTGGTACCGCAGTTGGTGGCGGCCCAGCCATGTACGGATACCCAGCTGTTGAATGCATAGTTACAGGACCTGCACCCATGGATGGAGGTGCGGCATAAATTCCATAAGCAGATGGGTTAACTTGCATGGGCATATAAACACCTGATGATTGTGGAGGTGGCTGGTCAAAATCTTGCACATAAGAGCCAACAAACGAAGTGACCACCTGACCGTTGGAATTATACGTGGTAGGAGTCTGCAGAAGCAAATTTAGGAAATCTATTTAAAGGTTTTCATATCAAGCCCTTACCTGCATCATATCGCCATTTTCTGCAGTGCCAAATGTTATCATTGGGGAATTTTGAATTCCCTGCTCAGAAACCGGCAGAGAATTACCACTAGCCGGACGTGGGTTATTCACAGTCGATGAACCGTTCCTCGAATTTGGAGTAGAATTATGTTGAGCTTGTTGATTTGGATTCAACGACTTCTGACCCTTGGCGCCACCGTTGTAGTCGTTTTGATGGTAACGTGGATTCTGTTGGCCTGATCGGTAGTTTTGGCGATCCTTGTTGTTGAAGTAACGCGATGAGAATCGACGTTGGGTATTGTTTGATTTATTGGATGACGAATAATTGTTGGAATTCACATTGTTGGCGTTCGATGTGCTGATGTTATTATTTGCATCGGTTTTTATCTAAAGAGAGCCATGTTCTCAAGTTGTAAACATGAAAGACTAATATAACTCACATCGATATTGTTTCCGTTTTCATCGAGTTTGGGAATATTCGCTTCGGGTGATGTCTTGACTATGCCCTCCTTGCTGTCAATTACGGAATCTAAGACAGAATAAACTTTAGCATTAGCCTTTTTTCACTCATAACAAACCTCTCACCAGTATTTGAATTCTTGGTTAGCTTTTGATGATATTCTAAGCCCAAGTTGAAGAAAAACCTCAGCGTGGCTGTATCCGCAGGTAAATCAGACCCGTTTACCTTCACCGACTTCTTCACATCCAAGTTAATACGTCCACTTAACGGCGTTGTGTTCGATGGCCCTCGGCGATGAATCGACGGCGTAACACTATAACTTCCGCTACCACCGCTCGGCGGCATCGAATAATATTGTGGATAGAATCCACCAGGGTTCTGAGTAGTGGCAATCATTTGCGGTGGCGGTGGTGCCTGCATGTACATTCCACCAGATTGCGGATAACCAGCATTACACATATAATAAACCGGTGCTCCACCACCAGGCATTATTGCCTGCGGTCCAGCTTGAATGATACTCGGATCAAAGCCATAATTGTAATATTCTTCAGCATATGCCGCCGTTGGATAAATACACTGACCATCTGGAGATATCTCCTGCTCTGTTGAGCTCTCCAATGGTCCACCACTATTGTCTCCATCGAATTCTGTTTTCTGCATCTCTGAGCAGCGTGACGGAGCCCTTGAAGAATCATTTCTCTGCGACTTGTTGTCCTGTAAATTGTCGCGATTATGCTCCACCGTTAACGGCATTGTGCAATACTCCATTGTGTGGGTACGAAAATTCTCCAAATGAGTGAACTGCTTTAATTTATAGATGCAGTTATGCTGCTTTGGATCATCATCATCAAAGTAATCCATCGAGGATTTTAGCTCCGGCAAACAATACTCATGGGTGGTGAATTGTTCGTCGACTTTGAGACGATAGTTGAATTGACGAGCATAGCGATATGTATTACATTTCTGAATGTGTCGTTGCAGACGATATGGCAGTGACCACGGTTTGAACTGGTCCGGAGGCAAGGGTTTCAATGAATCATAAGGAACCTAAAAAAAAAAGATTGCAATCCCGAGAAATATTAATTTGATTCGTATTCGTAAGAGCGCGTATTCGCAAATAACAATGTGACTTGCCAGGCGTTTTTCACCCAACTGCTCGATGAAGACAACACAATAGCCCTTCTCCACAAACATCTCCTGAATATGGCACGTGTACAGATCGTTTTCAGATTTACGAAGTTTTACATGACACTTGGCACCAACCTGCAAGATTCGGCGCAATCTTCGTTTTTCATATTTCATCAACTATACATGCAAAGACGAGGAGGACGACATATATATTTTTTTTTAGGGTAATACGTAACGATACACACATTTAAGGATAAGCAAACATTAAGAGGATATTCTACACAATTACAAACGTGAGGTGTAGTACAAACGACAAACTGAATAGAGAAAAATTTCGCCTTAGGTGATGCAACACAAGAGGTCCTCGCCTAATGGAGTGCGCTGCGGTTAGACCTTAGCAGTAGTTAGCGAAGGACTGGGCATACTGTTTATTATTGTTCGTTGAGGCTCAAATTCATTCCAACCACAGTTCCACTTAAATGGGAACGTATAAGGAACGAAAGGCAATTTCAGGGCAAGTTAGTGGAACGGGTTCTGTTTCTCAAGTGCAGATTTCCATAATGTAAACAAATCAAGTACACAAATACCTGATACATTCTTGCCAGTAGAAATAATAGCGATTATATAGGAATAGTACAAGGCACAGATATATGCTTGGAAAAAGGAATTACAAACCGATACTTGCCTCCGTTTATGCAAGTCAAAAAAAAAGAATGCAAACTGATTTACAAATTCAGGCATGATTTGATCGAATTGCAGTCCCATTTGGATTAGCAATTAGGTACGAATAGACATGATATAATATTGACATAAAAACGTTATCCTATCTAAACAAAGTGTAAAACGAATAAACTTTGGCGATCCATTCTGCAAGATAATCTTATATAATACTGCAGACGAAAGCGGTTGTAGAAGCCTTAATCTACTTGAAACACGAAGAGAACCCAGACAGCTTCAGTACAATTTCAATAGCCTCCAGGGGGCTTCCAAGGAAAAATAATCAAATTCATCGCAACACAGCCATGAAATAGATACATATGTACATACAAAAATATAGGTATAAGGAGTCTGTGTGACTGACTGAACACTAAAAATTTTACAACATAACATATGTATGTATGTATTCCAGCACCAAAAAAATTTTGAGACCACATCCACATTTGTAATTGTAGGAATTCACGACAATAAACTTTCACACAACAAATTTTAAAAGTAAAATAAGAAAACAAATGTTTTACCTTAAAATTTGAGTCTCCATTGTACCAGTTTTGAAGTTTCAACTCTTTGCGAGCTTCATTCCATGAATCAAATTCAATGTTTCTGTACATGTTTGGATCCAACGCTTTCGCCACCTTATACGGGAATGGGGTTATCCCTTAAAAAAAACACACCACAAATATTTAAAACAAAAACAAATAAAATCTAAAACTATATACATACCTTCCAACAGCAACTGACGAACACAAGAAATATATTTATCTGGTAATAGCGAGTCGACTGTCTTCGTCAGAAACTTATGTTGAGTGTCCTCGCGTTTGGTACTCTTCAAGTCACGTTGCAAGTCGTCAGAGAAACGTGGAAAATTCGGATTGTGAAAGTGACAGAGTCGATAATTCTCCAAAATACAAAACGTATTCTCTGGCAAATCAAAATCAAAGGTACGACCATCTTCAATATAGATTCGAGTGCAGTAGCCATCTTCATCGCATTCAGTGCGATAGCTTGTTGATTCCAGTGTAGTTGAGTGCAACATTTGCTCGACAGCAAATGTTACGTCGGGTAGTTTAAATAAATCTTTGTAGAGAATCTCATAACAGATTGCTGAGCGTATGGAAAGAGAAAAGAACACAATCCACTTTTGGTGAGCATGAGCAGGATGAGATAGGTTACACAAAAACTTACATTGGCAAATGGCAACATCTTTAATGTAATCACTGGTAAATACCGAATCAAAATGCCTCTCGGGAGTGTAAAAGACTCGCAACATGTCCTGAAAGTGTGATCGGTAGCTGAAGTACTTTCCAAGGGTATATGGTTCGAAGAGGAACACATTACGCCTGTGAATAAAAAATTAAAAAAATAAAATAAATAAAAATTGGTTAGGTATTACAATTGTAAAAATAGATTAATAGATTAGCTTTATGTTGACCCTTTTTTCTTGTAGTGATTGTATCAGATGTACGGCAGGATCACACTCCTAGTGCAGAGCATGTCTATTAGCTGCTGGATAAGGATATCTAGACAAGTACAAATTGAACGTATTTCAACCGAGTAAAGCAAAATAACAAAAAGTGGATTCAGCTACTTCCAGAGTCTAGCGTAGGTCCTCTTTTGTAACCAATAGCATGAACAGCACTTTATTGACCAGATTTCATTTTATAATACCAAAGAGATGTCGTCATAATGAGGTTTGTTGCCAAGGTAAGTGATTCCTTTTCAACTGTTCGCTTGGACAACTCGCTCTTCTGCCTGATTGTGTGGGTAAGTTGATTCCATTGAATGTCGTGTTTGTTATTCTTTCGATATGTGATGTCAATGGGTTCTTGATCCGAAGGTGATATTGCCACACCTCGCTTTGGACTTCAAAATCACGACACCTTACGTTTTGTGGTAAGACATTAATATGTAGATTGCATTATTAATATATATGCGTTTCGCAAGAACATTTCTCTTGGTTAGGGCTGAGAACTGTTTATATTATCCAACGCTTTCTCAATAAAAGACATTTATCCAATTCAGGAGGACCCCAAGATAATCAAGATGTGTAATATGGTTTAACTTTAGATTTAAATAAGTTACATATGTAAAACGATGATCATAGTGACTATTATGAAATATACTCAGTCTGACCAATGCCTTATTATTGGTTTCAATAGCATCTGTGTATACAATGCAGTGCGCGTATCCATATTATAGGTCTTATTTGCACCAGCGAGTTCAAATAACCAACCTTGTAATATTTTTCAAATTCCAACGAACATTTAAAATGCACCTAATATGTTCCACTTGCTCACACCAAGTCAACACGTGCACTAGTAGGCTACACTTTATACTACCCACTCTCTCCCATGCGAGTGAAAGAAACAAAGAAAAAATCTATTAATTGACAGCGAGAACTGTCACGACAGAAGTTACGGAATTTCATTTGCACTGTAGCAGCACCAAAGATTGTTTTCCCGTTAATTTCTTCTATTAAAACCACTTACAACGTGTTCCGCGTTTATTCCAACAACTGTTACACATATTCGCCATCGAGTTAAGTCTAATTTTCTAACAAAACCAAAATAAACGTGAGTGCATCAAGTAATTTGCAAATATCTATAAGCTCTTCTTTCCTGGCGATTTTGACATTCTGTTTTGCTTTTAGTGTGGTGCTGCCAAGTCATGCTGTTTATAAAAACAATTAAATTCAGCCACTGCACAAAGTTATGCCGGCAATTCGATTGGTGGTGCAGAAACGGTAATGCAGCTTTGTATTCAACGAAAAGTAACCCAACACCAAGAAAACTACCCGATGGACCTGATCTTCGCGAATTCCTCATTGTCAACAAAGACCTCTCGTTGAAGTCCAACATAGCTCCACAAATTCATCCCGACATACCATCTTACTTGGAGAAGTCAGATTTTTCCGGTCGAAATCGTTATGTGTTCTTCGAGGTTTATGGTTGCCAAATGAATGTAAACGACACAGAGATCGTTTGGTCAATTCTAAAGGACAACGAGTACCAAAAATGTGATGATCCAAAGGATGCCGATGTTATTCTGCTGGTGACTTGTTCAATTCGTGATAATGCCGAGCAAAAGATCTGGCACAGACTAAAACATTTGCAAGCATTAAAGTTGAAGAGGTCCAAGAAAAAAACTCCATTACAGATTGCCGTGCTAGGCTGCATGGCGGAACGTTTAAAAACCCAACTCCTAGAGAAGGAACAGTGGGTTGATGTGGTTGCAGGGCCCGATAGTTATAAAGACCTACCTAGACTTCTGTCTCTCACCAGTCATTATGGTCAGTCGGCGGTAAATGTTATTCTGTCCGTCGATGAGACTTATGCCGATGTAATGCCAGTCAGACTGAACACCGAAGCGCCAACATCATTTGTTTCGATAATGCGTGGTTGTGACAACATGTGCACATACTGCATTGTGCCCTTCACAAGAGGACGAGAGAGATCCAGACCGATGGAGTCTATTCTTCAAGAGATCAAGAAACTGGAAGAAAATGGAATCAAAGAAGTCACACTACTTGGTCAGAATGTAAATAGCTATCGGTACCTTTCACAGTCTGCCAGTTCTGAACAGAACCACATGGTTCCAGGGTTCAAAACAGTTTACAAACCAAAACTAGGTGGAATACGATTTGGTGAACTCCTGCAACAAGTGGCTGAAGCAGTTCCGGAAGTTAGAATTCGATTCACATCCCCGCACCCAAAAGACTTTCCCGATAGTGTGCTTGAGGCGATACAAAAATACCCAAACGTATGTGAAAATATCCATCTGCCTGCGCAATCGGGTAATTCGGCTGTTCTAGAGCGAATGCGACGTGGTTACACACGAGAGGCGTATATAGACCTCGTCAAACACATACGATCCACATTGCCCAATGTGGCCCTGTCCAGTGATTTCATTTGCGGTTTCTGTGGGGAAACTGATGAAGAGTTTGAAGATACGATAACCTTGATTGAAGATGTGAAGTATAATGTTGCTTACCTATTCGCATACAGCATGCGAGAGAAGACAACAGCTCATCGAAGATTTGTTGATGACGTACCACAGCAAGTGAAAATCGAACGAGTGCAGAGAATGATGAATGCCTATCGAAATGGAGCTACTGAATTGCATTCACGTATGGTTGGACAACATCAACTAGTTTTGATAGAAGCGAGAAGTAAACGCTCGACCTACGATTGGTTCGGACGGAATGATGGTAATATTAAGGTCATCATCAATGATTGCGATCTCCCTACAGATTCTGGTCGAAATGGCAGTAAAAAACCAGTTGCTTCTGGTGATTTTATTGCTGTACGAATTGTGGGTTCAAATTCGCAAGTTTTGAAAGGAGTACCTTTGCATCATACAACAATACAAAAGTATCACGAACAATATAACACAAACTGAGAACCTTGTAAATAAAAAGTTGAAGTTAAAATACATAAGTTTTGATGATTTTATGTTTGAAATGTTTGTGTTTGATATCTTTCTATGTAGATAATGATCACTAGTTTGTATTCCAGCACGCCAATTATATATGCAAATTGGCGAGGACGATTTTTTTTTTTGAGATGACGGCGAGTGGGTAGTGCACTATACCCTTGTCATCTTTAACGACATCGGGAGAACATTTGACTACCACACCACACCATCTGTATCTTGATATCAAACGGCATCGACCACACAATGATGAAGTGCAATGAATTCTGAAGATGCTTAAGAGCAGAGAAATCACGTATGCGGTTGTTTAGTTTCGCTAAGAGCGTCCAAACTGTCAAAGGCTTTGCATAGAGATGACGCTGTGGACACTCATCTAAACTTATCATTAAAGTTATTTGGGCATCCGTTTAAACCAAAACCAAACATGGCTGAACTTCTACGGCCATGAATTATTCACATGAATCCCACAAACGATGTGGGCAATTGACTAGTCCATTTCTAGAGATAACACGGTCACCAATCTTTGATTTCATTAACTCGATTGTATACTTAACTATGCGACATGTGACGCGGTCTTGTTGAAACCACATATGATCCAAGTCATCCTCTTCTATTTTATCACATTTACATTTATATGTACAGAAGCTTCATCGGGTGCCTGTAAACGCTAAAATATGGTCCCACTAAAAACCGCATCCAAGAGTCCAAAACTGAAGTTGGTGAACCAAAAAATTGGTAGGTACGATTCCGCACATACATCACAATCAAGATCAGTTAAAACTGAGTTTGGATGTATACTTAATCCATGTGTAAGGGATTTACATGACGTTTAAAAATCCCTACATACAGGGCACACTTCTTTCGTGAGCTGATTGATCTCGATTCAGTCCACAATTCCTTATTAGCAGTGATCGGGGGGCTATGATAATAAACCATTGGAAGCACATATGTACATATCTTCGGATGACGAACTGGGAATGAGTGCAGACAACCGCCGTACTTCCGTACTTCCATCATCACTGAGATTAGAAACACTCACAAGAAAGCTCACAAGACGGGCCCTTGTAAGTTACAACAAAACCATCGTAGGGAATAGAGGAGTGAGTGATTAAGCTGAAGAGGATAAAATACTTGAATAAACTCCCGAATACTTAGCGTTCAAAGCTCAACAAACTGCTCTTTATTTATCTTTATTGACAATATCACGAACTATGAAATTCTTATAAAGCAACAGTTCGAGTACAAGTCTATGATGTATCCAAATGGAAATTGCTCTTGACACCGTCAATCATTTTATTTGGTATGAATGAGTTTCGCATTCTACATTCCATCATTAGATTTCGAAGCTCAAAGTGGAATGAAAAGAGTGCATGCTTTCTGGTAATCTCCTAAACACTATAATCAAGCTGTAGCTGTTCTGCTCGAATCCACATGGTCAGTCATTTTTAACGGGTGTATTACTTTATGAATACTCCTGTTGTTCGTAAGCAAAGTCTTATATCTACTTAACGAACAGAACAGACCGTTGGAATTGGTTGTAGACTGATCAAAACTCACTACGTAAATGAAATTCTAGTTTTGCAGAATATTGGCAAAACTAATACCCAGGTCAGATAAAAGTGCTCTAAGGCGTTGCAGGATGCTTCAAAATCTTAGAAAATATAACAAAAAAAAAACACAACTACTTACTGAAAGATAAAAGCGACAGCCTGCAGTTCTACAAGAGTTCCATAAGTTTTTGGTTTCGACATATCATCAAGATACTCATCCAAATCCCGGTCGACTTGCTAAAACAAAAAATATCCAATAATAAACTTCCAAAAATAATCCAAGACCATGCCGAACTTACCGACTGGAAATAAGATCTGTGCTTCCGCATGTAGCTAACACATTTCCTCCGAATGGTCAAGTGGTGCAACTGGGTATCGTACATTTGCTCCGAGATCGTTCTAAACAGACAAGACGAGTCTCTCGCCGTATGCTTTCGGTAAAAGTTGTTCTCCTCCAAAAATTGATCGAACGGATCAGGGGCTTGTCGACTGCCAGATGTAAACGGGCGCTGCATCTTTGTAGAATTTCCTTTTTTTTTTTTTTTAACTTATCCTACCTGTTAACCATACAAAAGATAAAGAAAACATAATCCCAACGAGAAAAAAAAAACTTTTTACGGCAACTGTACACACAAATTATTTGACACTTTTACTAACGATGAACAAAAGTACCGTTGAATTGCAAGCATAAAAAAAAACACAAACACAGAAAGCATCGCACGAGACAACAAAAAAAAAAAAAAAGGGTTCACGGCCAAATAACAAATATAACTGTACTTTCACAGGAATGCGAAACTTGAGCAAATTACCTGAACTTACTTATTTCTTAAAATATTTTTCTTTTTAAATCTGTTTCTACGAAGCAGTAAAATATTTTTTTTTTTAAAAAGTTCTAAGATTGAAAGAAACACTATTTTTTTTAAACCATTTAACAAAAAAAAATGTTTGGTATATCGATGAAATAAAAAAAAAAGATATTTTCTTCTCGAAAAGAAAATTGCTTGCGAAGGGCTAAAAGTGTAAAACCGTTTTGTTGGAGTTTTGCTTTTGCAATAAGAAAATTTATTTCAATTCGAAAAAAGTCACCAAACGCCGAATATGGCTGAGTTGAATTTTTCTTTTCTGCTGCAGCAGTGACACCTGCTAGTGGGAGTTCGTAATATGTGAAGTAGAAGCAAATAAGTCACAATGGATGATTTCTTCTTGGCAGTTGCTTTTGAATTAAAATTTGAAATGGAAGAAGTTTTGTTTATTTGCAAAGAAACTTTGAAAATTAGAAGCAAAGATGAGCAATGCCATTTTGTTTGAAGTGATGTTCTTCATATTTTCCCAAAGTTGAAAAATTGATTTGACTGATTTTTCACTTCGTTGCCCAAACATTGTTTTTGGGAAATCGCATAAGTTTTGACAGCCTATTACATGAATACCAACCGTTGGAATTTTTTCATTTTTTTACACGATATTCATAAGGAAATTCTCTTTCAAAAAATGTAAAAAAGTTATTCTAAAACGCTTTTAGTTTTTAAAATATTTAAAATTTATTACAAAATGAGTTTGCCGTATACACCACTAAAGTCAATATTTCCTTTTACTCATACACATATGTACGTCAAAAATTGTGCACATACAGCATTCCAATAACAAATTAGTAAAAAAAAATATTTTTCTTTCTAATGATGTACATACATATGTACGTGCATACGATTGAATAGCGTTACCTTGCATTTTGTAGGCACATAAGTCAAAACAATACTGAACAAGCATTTGAAGTTTGATAGCGTATTGTAGGACAATAGGACGTACGTCAAAACAATACGTAAACTTGATGAATTTGATGGATATATACATTTAAACCATTCTGTACACTTTTGCAATGGAAAGAGATAGAGCAAAACGAATAAAAGATTTGGAAAGAGTTACCCCGAAAACATAAGACTTCATACCATACTCAAAAAGTGCATTTTGGGGTTTACGGTAACCCAATATTAGGGCGACGACTTGTTGTTTCGTGAAAGAAATACCTATAAATATGTACCTATGTACAATGGGTAGTGTGAATGAAAATCGAAGCCGTCTCCAAGACCTAAACTTAAATAAACAAAACTTATTTACTTACTTACTTCCTTAGGTGGCGCTCAAGTTCGGGATGAACCTGGGGCTTCACTAACAAGCCTTTCCAGTCAGTCCGTTCCTTACCTAACTGCCTCTAGTTGCGCTCTCCCAGTCGGTTGAGTTCCCCTTCTACTTGTGCGTGTCACCTGAAGCGAGGTCTTTTTCTACTGCGTTGTCTCTTCGGGTTAGATTCGAAGACTCTACGGGCCAGACCATTTGTGTCCATCCGCTCTACATGTCCTAGCAATCTTAGACGACTGATGCGCAATTTTTTGACTATAGTATAGTTCGTCATTCAATCTCCTCCTCCAAAGCCTGTCAACGTAAACGGGACGGACAATTTTACAAAGAATCTTTCTCTCGAAACGACCGAGGATTTCTTCATCCGCTTTAGATAGAATCCAGGCTTCAGTACCATAAAGCAGGACTGGGATGGTGAAGGTCTTATACAAAATCCCCTTAGTTGTTCGAGATAGGGCTGTACTACTCAATTGCCTCCTCATCCAAAAAAAAAAAAAAACAGCGGTTGGCAAAAGTTATTCTTCGTTCAATTTCTTCTGAGATGTTATCATCAGAATAGACGAAGGTAGACGAAGTCCCTTACTACCTCAAAGTTATAGCTTTCTATTGTGAGATTCTTTCCAAATCGTCAAAATTGCGTGTCCCTTCGTGTTGAGCGCATATCTATACTTGGTTTTGCCCTCATTTATCGCTAGGCCAATTTTGGCAGCTTCCGTTTCAATACTAGCGAACGCTCTGGTGATAGCCCGCTGTGTTCTGCCAAAAATATCAATATCGACTCCGGTGTTGATTTGTGTGAGTATCCTTTCAAGTATGATGTTAAAAAAATCTTATGACAGTGTGTCACTTTGTTTAAATTCTTTTTTGACATCAAAGCTCTCGGTGAGACCTGTTGCGTACCGACCTGCTGCGCCAAATATTTGCATTTATCACAGTTCAAATTCTACCCATCACAAGTATTCAATATTTGACACAAAATTCTATTCAATTCTATGCATGGTTGACCTCAATTACTCTCTGAGCACACCACAATAGAAGTCAAGCATTTGTGTAAAATTGAAGAAGTGATTTAAAAATGAATGTTCACTATTACATCGAAACCCTTTTCATCAACATATGAATACTCATACGCTGCCCCTAGATCATAGCTACCATAATTTCTCAATGGTTGAACTTGACCTTCATCGCTAGGATCTGAGTACATTCTGACTACATACATACATATATGAATGTGTTATGAGATTCTATAACTTGAGTACAATTTCTATACAGAGCCGGAGGCTCCACCACCACCATCTTGCTTGCGTTTACCTGATCCTCTATGACATGAAATGCACCCCAAAATAATAACCACAATATGCTCACGAATTTATTATCTCAACAGAAACTTTAACCTACTCCTTGAAAATCTTAAAATACACTGAATACCAAACCACATACACATACATATGCATACGAGTACAACAAATGTTCTCCCATTTGAAAAACGCCGCCAAACTCACATGGATTTGTCATTAGTGTCACATCTATTGTCCAGCCACACTCTCAGTGACACTATTCCAGCGCCATATAAATTCTCTAAAGGTCCACTGCAAATTGCGCTTAGAAATGCTCTGAATACTTCGATTCTTCATACCCACTGACTGTCTTATCAATTAGAATTGTGTTCGAGTTTCTGAAAAAAAAAGAGAACATCAATGGTCCCATTGCCCGGCGTTCTCCCATTCGACACTATTAATATTTCAATATTTTCTAATGTACGAATATGCTTCTCTATTTCTTTTTTTCTTATCATCTGTTGGCGTACGCACATTAGACGAAGATCACCAATAAAAATACACAAAAAAAAAAAAAAATAAAAATAATAGAAGAATTCCAAATCGCTATGGAACGAAACTTATATAAAGGCGGAACTATGCTGGGACGATGTCAGTTTAAATTCGGAATCCGGGACTCGAGATGGGGCTTCCTCCTAAAGAAGTAGAATAGAAGTTCGGTTTTGTTTCATATTGTTTCTTCTCTCTAAATTTAGTGCCGCTCTATTGTACTGATTGTGAAAGTGGAAAGTGATTGCAAGTGAAATGATGAAATTTTGAAGTTGTTCAGAAAATTATGTCCAAAAGTCTGTTGTCCAAAATATATTTAACCTGCATTCAAAATTGTCGACAAATATCCTACTTACATGATTGTGAATATAACCCCTAAAAACTGAGTTTTTCAAAACCCTTTACAGGTAGACAAAAAAAAAAAAAACCCAGTCACGGTTACATAATTCATATTCTTATCACTTTAACGATTCGACTAATTACCTGAAAATTAAATCCACAATTTGACGAGATTTCTTAACTAAAATATTAAATTTTCTAAATTTCGAATCGATTTTGGAAATAATTCTCCTTTGCTGCAAAGAAACAATCACCAAACATTTTTTCCGGCTTCTGATTATAGTTGATTTTTGATCTTTTGGGACAACTATAAAATTAATTGGATGGTCATGAACTGTATACTAAGGTACATCTATAAATATGAGCTTAGTACTGATAATGATTATGCAGATGACAAAACAGGAAACATTATGAGTTCAGCAGACTCTTGTTCGAAAAAAAGTAAATCAACTAATTGGTATTAGTTGGAACGGAATTGGAACGAATTTCGTTTTTGTTTCCATCTAAAATAGGACAATAAATTGAGAATGTAGACATCAGAACATATGAATGATAAGAGTGAAGCAAAAAATACAAAACTATAGGTTTTTTTTTTTTTGAACATTTATCAAGTGAAAACGGTCATATGCTGATGACCTTTTGTATGTAATAATGAACGATGTCAGATTCTATTTAGGAATTTTAATCATTTTATGCAACTATGCAGGGAGTATAGATTGGGGCACTGGTTTTTTGAATCCTGCATGTTCAGTAAATGTGCAATGATTGCATATTTTTAACGATTTTGATAACTTTTGCCTGATGACCTAGATTGACAGACTTTTTAAAGGCTAGTTAGGAACGGTTACCTTAGTCTTTTACGCACTTAATATTTTTCAAAACACTAACTACATATTAATTTAATTTATTTAACCATCCTGAGTGCAGAGTGAATTTTTCTTACAATATTCTTGAGTCGTTGAAAGAATATCATCTGCCTTTTTGATTCTCAAATTTACATAGTAGGTACAAAAGTCGTGTCCTCCTAAACCGAAACGAGTTTTTAAGGTTTATCACCAGGAGTTCTATTTTTACATTTCATAGTTCGTTTAATACACCGTCTTTTCTTGCTAGATTAAGAAACTTCCATTAACAGTGACTCGACTAAGTAAGAATTTAAACTGAGGTATTCAAGTTCATCGTATCAATGTTTGATTGATCACTGTGAAAGTAATGGCTGGTTGCTTGCAAGAAGTTTGACAAGAAAACTTTTTGGTTTAGAAGTCATATCGACCAGACAAGTACTGTGTTTTGTATCCAGAAAAGTGTGCACATGTGCGAATACTTGTTTTTACTTATTTCCTGCAATGCGTCTCAGCTCTTTTCCAGCTGCCTTGACCCCGTAATTTTCCATGTCGTGAAAAGCTAAAATAATGAGCAACAGGTAGAGTGACAATGGATAGTCAACACACTATTCAATAGTAATTCGCACTTGCTTGTTCAGCATCGAGTGTGTCTTCGAGATGGTATCTTATTCACTCCACGCCTACATATATTTATCCAATTTTCGAGCTGCATTAAATTTACTTTATTAGAAAGCTTCATATGTCAGGAAAGTTCTCAGTTTGGAGCAATAGTCAAGTCGATGTTGTTGGCGCTGCTTCTAGGGATTCCACGGGTATTCTGATAAGCCGATTCAGTCAGGGGTTGTCTTGCATATTCGGGTATAAATCGGGTAACTCAGTTCAATTTGGGTACATTTTGGACTTCGCTAGTAAATTCACGGTTCAAAACAGCAGCAAACTGCCTCTTTTTCACTTGAGCTAGTCCTCATTGAAAATAAGCTAAGAATTGTTGACCTTTTACTAGCTGTTGGATGGAGCCGCGATATCCTGGCAGATTTCTAGTGATTCTGTAGTTTTTGCTATTGCATCTGCTTATTTTGAAGCCAGCGCTAAAGATGGAATCTCTACCCTGCTTCGCCCTGCTGCAAGTTGTGAGTTTTCAAATGTTTTCGTTCTTCGATCTGGTAGCCTCAGAAAGCCAACAGCAATGTCTTCAGCACTGCAGCATTGCATAGTTGGAGAGTAGATATTAAAAGATGAAGCTTTCTTACTATCCTTACATCTACTCCTCGTCTATTACGCACGTCCAGGAGACCTATATCTTAATGGCAGTTGATGGTAAATTGTCATTTTGATTGGATGTTTTCAGCTGACTTTATGGCAAGTTTTATGCTAAAACATCATGCCATCTATCATTACAAGGCGATCAGCATTGCCTAGTTGGCTTCGTAGACGTTGCCTACCTTCAAATCTTGTATCACTATGACAATGTCTCCGTAATATAATGTATTAAAGACGATCCCTTCCGTTGTAGCGTAAAACTATGACAAGTCGTACTCTAGTCAGAAATCTGACCATAAAACCATAAAATTGCCAGAAAACAAGGCCTTTATATATTGTTGAGGTTAACAGCAGTCCCACTCCATAGTCCTGCTGGCTTACGAATGGTTTTCGTCATACTCATCCGCCTGTAGCCTTCTTATTTCGCTTATCCTTAAAATATTAAGCCCAAAACCGCATTACGTCTTCCTGGAGTAGGGATAAATCTGGCATTGTGTCATTTTCGGTAGTAGTGGGAGTTCATTATCGTAGGTTACTGGCCCACGTTGCAAATTCTAAAATTATCCAATGACAATTTATTATTAATTGACTTTAGTTATATTCACTATCCTTCACTTTATGTTCTCAAATATTTAATATGTAAGCTTACGCGAAATATGTATATCGTCTCAATTAGGCAGGCAAGATGAATCCGATAAATTTATTCATGTTTGCCATAAAAAAATATAAATGCTCAGTTGTTGTTCATTTTATTATAAGGAAGGGAAACAGAGTTTGAAAAACTCCTTTGATATAAATAAATTAACAAAAATTGCAAAAAAAAACCTTAAAAAAAATATAAGTACATACATTCAAAGCAGTTTAAAAATAATATTGAAATCATCAAAGAAACATACTTTTGGACATCCTTTCTAAACAAGACTATACGACTAATGCTTTGTTCAACAGATATTCAAAATAACTAAATTCCAAACAAAATGTTTAAATAACGATACACTTAGTGAAAATAACAAAACAAAACAAACAAAAAACATGTCTAAACGAATAAAAATGAACAAAACGCTCATTGTGCTATGTGCTGTGTTAGTTCTAAGCACCTTTATAGCAACGGCCGACGGCGCCAGCGATGAACCCAAACCTAGAAGACTCAGAAATAAATCGCGAAGTAGCAAAAGGTCAAAAACATCTAACAGAAATTTCCTTGATAAACCACAAGCGGAAGAACCAAAACCCCAAGCAGATCTACCAAAACCCGATGAATTCGAGGAGCTTTTCACCGAGGACGATTACAATTACGAAGATGAAGATCTTAATGGTGAGTGATGATGACATATAACGATAATTTTTTTTTTATGTTATCAGCTCAACATTGTGCTATAAGCAATTGCCACGCTTCAATTGACCCTATTATCAGTTCGATTCGCACTTCAAAAGGCAAACATTGATTCTCTCAATCATGAATTGTAACACTTGTCACTGATAGTTATGTGTAATTAATATTTTTCTCCACCCTCTCCAGTCGACATATGAAACCATAACTTTTGTTAAATAATTGAAATAAAATGAGAAGAATGTAGCTATTGTTCGACGCGAATAATTCCGAATGCCACAATGCGTCTCCATTGAAGTTGGACATGCAAATTAATCATTCTATTAGTCGACTGACCCACTCGGAGACTGCAGCAATAAAATCGGAAAATATGATCGGCATAGAGACGGCCCAGAATACGCTGGTGGTAGGTCAGTAACGCACTTGATATTGTTGTTGATCGATCCAGATATGGGACAAGAAGACGGCCGAGACTTTGTACTCTGACGTATGCGTAACATATGTTAAAGCAATTTGACCTGAATTTGATATTTTGAGGACGGCATTTTGGTATTGTAGAGAAGCAGATTGATAGTTTTGACATTTTATTCGAGTTTGAACTGAAGTGCGAATGTAGGTAGTTCTCATTTCAATTGAATTTACATTAAATGGAATCATAATTAGTTTCCTGTCGAAGCTGAACATATATGTTTTCAGTTTTATAGACTAAAGGTATTTAAATATCTATAGATCATTAAACTTCTTCCAATCACCAACGTTGCTGTTTGAACAGTGAAGTATACATTTGTAAAACTGATCACTTTTTCTGTGACATTTTTAATATTTTCTTCCAGCGGTTACATTGCCTGTCGCTTGGCGGATGCTCTAATGTAGTATTTCTAATATATTTAAATATGTACTTATACTTATAGGTACATGAGGCTTTGGAAAAATTTATGTCAAAAAAATTCAGTAACTCCCCTTTAATTTATATGTACTTTCCATAGTCCTATTGCTCGGAGTGGACTAGGACCTCAATCTACAAGTCTCCGCAGTTATTTCGAACTTTGTTTAAGATAAGTATGGAACTTGATTTGTAGACTGAACTGCTAAACGTATCCAAAACAGTATGCCTCCCGAACCATAGCAGTATTTTTTAATATTTTCCCAAACCATGAAACTGAAAGCAATACTATGAAGAGGTATAACCTTTTTCATCAACAAACAGGCAGCAATAAAAGCAATTTCTCGAAATGAAATCCAAGCTTGTAAAGTGTTGTGGAGAGGATGTTAAAATTCTAGGAATACAGCACAAAGTTAAGCTATACTGGTTCCCTGTACATGAAGATACACCAGGTAATGAGAAGGCCGACGATTTCGGCAGAAGAGGTTAGGAATCTACATCAGAACAAGTCGGCACATCGGTGAACATCCCACCTTGCACACACTGAAGGTCCTAATGGAGGTAAACAATAGATGGTTCTCCCTAGACACTTGTATGACCATAAGAATAATATGGCATTGCTTCGCCAAAAGAAGGACCGCAAAAGGATAGAATATCTTTTTTTAGCCGGAAGAAGACTTGTGTTGATGTTGAAATGTGATGTATCAGACAGATTTGTGATAAAATCGGATCTCGATGCCGGCGATAGTTTAGTTGCGTTTGACGAATGTTCTTGAGTAGGTGAAGCAACTGAAGGCTTGCCAAGGGACAGAGAGCTCGAAGAAGGCTCGATATTTTCGAAAAAAGCTTGTTGTAATCTTATCGTTCAAATCATAGTGGGAACCCCAATATATATAATTTATTTTGAGGACAAATTCAGATATCCTTTCGAATACTTCGTATGGTCTGTAGTACGGTCATTCACATGGCTTTCAGACTGCATCTACTCGGACAAAAACATGTGAACAGGTGAAAAGACAACGTTCGGTCATTCCATTTGAGACTGAATGGTAAGCTGCCGATGAGCTTCGATAACCGCATCAAAATGAATCGCTTCAAACTGAGAGTCTCTATCAGATGTAATAGAAACCCAGTTTGAGTAGAACCCGTTGACGATTGTTTTAGCGGTAACATCTTTAAGAGGTACAGCGCCTGGCCACCTTTTGAATCGGTCGATCATAGTCAGAAGATATCGGTAACCCTTTAACAAAGGCATAACCATAATATCGATATCAACATGACACTTGATACTAGAATATGTTGCGGGGTGTTTTTAATGTGACGACCGATATTGGTTCTTTGGCAAGGCAAATAAGACCTGGCTAAGATGTCCTTATTCATACTTGTCCACTCGGGTGACACAAATTGTGGCTGACGTCAAAAACCTTCTACGGCATTGCATTGGCTCCGAATAAGTTGACATCTGAAGATTTATTGACACAGGCGTACTTTTTGGCTAAGACAGAGACATCTGCATCAGTGTCAATAAAGCAGTTAATTAATTTTTTTTGTCGAGAACTTGAAGGTGGAATTGTCCATTCCTTGGTGGGCCTGACTCGTCGAACTGGGCCGAGACTGGGAAATCTTTGTCTGTTTACCGTACTTGAAATCATTCACTTCCTTACGAAGATCCTAGCTCAGAGTTGAAGTCTCCCTCTGAGAAAGTGCCTGAATTTCTGCTGCTGGAAGTGAAGATGTGATAGGGAACAGATTGTGACTCAGGGTTTGGAGCGAAGCTTTGTTCTTGTTCTTTGTTTGAACCTGTTCCTTAAGAGCCAAAAACTTATTTGATATACATAGGTGGGTAACTTACCAGGTCCCCAACTACCTTCAAAGCTTGCCCCTCTAGACTCATCCACAAATGGGCATATTTTTCTGGATAGTTGTTAACTCATCTAAGTTAAAATGCGATATCGACTTGAGTAACCCACGCTAGTGGATACGACCATTTGAATTTTGGCAATTCGAGACGTTGAGCGAGAAATCTTGAGACATTGTATGCAGCAGTACAGCTTTGAGTTGCTGATTCAAAGTCTGTGAGACTAATTGCAGCTGTTGCTTCCAGGACATTGCCAATGGATGAAGAGTCTTTCATTTCTTAAATAGCTTCAGAAGTATTTGAAATTGATGTTGATGTTGATATAGACGCTGGTGGACGCTGGCTAAGTTCGGCTTTGAGGCTAGCAATTGCCTCATTTGCCAGCGTCAGCTCTTGTCGTAACACACATTTTGTGGCTTGGTATTTCGTTCGTCAAGTTGGTGTTTTGCAATTCATAATCAAGAATTCTTCAGTTCTTGGTTCCATTTGTCCCAAAATGAAGGTTTTTCCCGGCTGCTTTCATTACATAAATTTGTCGAGTGATTCTCATTTAATAATTTTTTCACGGTTCTACCTGTAGTGACCATTCGAGAGTATAACTATTAATCTCCAGAACTGATTTTCGACTACGGTATGGAACAGTAGGTCGTTTGCTTCCGGCCTTAAGTGGGCTGTTCGAATATGTGTTGATGGACTTTGAACGATTTGCACCAGCATTTTCTAATCAGAAAATATATTCTTACTCTTTGCAGGCTCTGACGTAGAACCTGGACTATCTGGTGAGTAAAAAAAGTTTTTACCAAAAATACACTTTAATCATACTCCAAATTCCAATCCCAGAGACGACACCCAGGACGATTCCGAGGGAGAATATCATTGGTAATTGTCAAAATGTTATCCCAATTAATTTAAAAAATGTTTTTCATTTTCAAAAGGAGCCTTCAATTGCTTGCACGAGGGTAATTGGTACCATGAGAACGACAAGTTCCGAGTTGGCCAGGATGGATGCGCAGTTTGCGAATGTGTAAAGGGATCTATTATTTGTGATAAGCGTGCTTGCCAGACCCCACCAGATGTGGAAATAAACGTTCACGGTGTAGATAGATCGACTACCCCGCGTTCATTTCCGCCACAAGTACCAGATTCAACGACAACGACAACAACTACTCTAAGACCGACGACCACAACTTCTCGGTCATATTATGAAAATTCAGACATTTCAACAGGAACTGGTTCAAGAGGAATACCTGGCTATCCGGGAGCAAGAGGCCATTCAGGTGAAGCTGGAGTCCCGGGAGTACCGGGAAATCCTGGAATTCCAGGAAGTCCAGGGCCTCCAGGACCAACACCAGACTTAAGTTACTATACGCAACAACTGTCAGAAGCATTGTCTAGCGGCGATAAGGGACCAAGTGCACCTGCATTTCTTCCAGAACAATTTCAATATCTTCAAGCATCAGTTGGACCAAGCGGACCACGCGGCCCTCCGGGATCTGTTGGTCCGTCGGGTCCGCAGGGTTTCCAAGGTGTTCGTGGTGACCCTGGCGAACCAGGACCACAAGGAGCTGCAGGCCAGGTTGGACCCCGTGGTTTACCAGGTGCACCAGGTAAAGATGGGTCACCAGGGGAAGATGGAGAGCCGGGAGCAGCAGGTTCGGCGGGTACGCCAGGTCCACGAGGTCTTCCTGGTATGCCTGAAATGCCAGGAATTAAGGGACATCGAGGATTCCCCGGACTAGATGGTGCAAAGGGTGATCAGGGTGCTTCGGGTGAGAAGGGCAGTACAGGGCAAATGGGTGCTGTAGGGGCAGTTGGTCCGATTGTAGGTCGATTTTTTTGTACTGAAAGATTTTACTTTATGAGTTTTTTCTAGGGTCCATCTGGTCCACGTGGCGAGAGAGGACGTGAAGGCCCACCTGGTCCACAAGGGGCAAGAGGAATTGATGGAATTCCTGGAGCTGCTGGTCAACCAGGATCGATAGGTAAACCAGGACCACCGGGATTCCCAGGAAGTCCAGGGGCTAAGGGTGACATGGGTCATGAAGGTCCAAAGGGATCACAAGGCTTGCAAGGGCCTCGAGGTGAAGCTGGTCGTCCGGGTAATGCTGGAGAACCAGGCTTGCAAGGTCTATCAGGAAAGGATGGGTTGCCTGGTGATAAAGGTGCTACCGGATCACCGGGAATTGCAGGTCCACAAGGTTTCCCAGGCACTCGAGGTCCGCAAGGTTTAGCCGGAAATTCCGGTGAGCCAGGAATGAAAGGAGCTCCGGGCTTACCAGGAGAGCGAGGTTATAAGGGCGACTCCGGAAACAAAGGAGAAGTTGGGCAAGTAGGTCCACGCGGACTACCTGGTACAGTTGGACCCGAGGGCAAACGTGGGAAACGAGGTATGCGTGGTCCAACTGGGCCACCTGGACCAACTGGTGATAGAGGAGCAACCGGTGTGGCTGGCTTACCAGGTCCAGATGGTCCCATCGGTCCTAAGGGGCAATCAGGAGAACGTGGACCACAGGGTGCGATAGGCATCAAAGGCAGCACAGGCGACGTTGGACAACCAGGTCAAGCTGGTGTTCAAGGCATACGAGGTCTACCAGGAAGGATTGGTCCTGAAGGAAGACCTGGTCCAACTGGTGAACGCGGTATACCTGGTGCTGATGGAAAGCCAGGTGAACAAGGTTCGCAGGGTCTTCAAGGCCTTCCAGGTCCAATGGGAATTCCCGGAGATAAAGGTTTCCCTGGAGAACGAGGTAAAGATGGAGAACCTGGTCAGGTAGGCCCAAGCGGACCTAAGGGTGACATTGGAAAAGACGGGATTCCCGGAGCTCAAGGTCCCCCCGGTCCACAGGGACAAGATGGCGTTCGTGGTGAATCCGGCGCTGCTGGACCTAGAGGATTCCAAGTAAGTGTCTAATATAAGTACAACATGTTATGTCTTTTATTTATTGTGATCAATTGAATTTGATTTTAGGGACCACCTGGAGTATCTGGAAATCCTGGCACACCTGGAAAAGATGGACAATCCGGCCCACCTGGACAACAGGGGGCTGTTGGTCCCGCTGGCTTACGTGGTGAGAGAGGATTCCCAGGCGAAAGAGGTCCTATTGGTCAACCTGGAACTCCTGGTGAACGAGGTGATGCGGGAGCAATGGGAAATGATGGACAGACCGTTAGTAGACAGTAGTTTCCCAATTGAATAGCAAATCTGATTCCAAATTAAATTTTCAGGGACTTCCTGGTCCGGTAGGAATGAAAGGACACCAAGGTGCTCCAGGCATGATAGGTCTTCCCGGGCTTCGTGGACAATCAGGACCCAGTGGTGAAAAGGGTGAACGTGGTAGTTTCGGCCCCCCTGGACCGGAGGGTCCAGCTGGCCGAGTTGGTGATAGGGGTCCACAAGGAATCGTTGGACCTCCCGGTGCTCCAGGCGAAGCAGGTGAACGGGGACAAGCAGGAACAGCAGGAACTCCAGGAGAACAAGGTGCTGCTGGATCTCCGGGAGAACGTGGACAGTCGGGACCACAAGGTCTTCCAGGGTTCCCTGGATCACCTGGTCTGGCGGGTCTGCCAGGTCCGAAAGGAGATAGGGGTCTGATGGGTATTAAAGGCGAACAAGGTAACATCGGTCAGCGCGGATCACCAGGCGAGGTGGGACCACCTGGTCGACTGGGTTTAACAGGAGGAAAGGGTGCGCGAGGTGAGCCAGGATTACGAGGTGAAACAGGCATGATCGGACCTCCCGGTCGCCCGGGTGAATCAGGACAAGCAGTAAGTTTACCTTGGCAAATATCAGAATTTCACAGACTTATAGAACTTTTCCCCGTAGGGTCAACCAGGCAGTCAAGGACCGCCGGGTGTCTCAGGTTTCCCTGGACTTAAGGGCAGCCCCGGTGATAACGGAAGACCAGGATCTGCCGGACCGCAAGGCCTTCAAGGGCCACCAGGAATTGAAGGATCGAAGGGAGATACAGGCAGCGAGGGTCCCTCAGGTCCACCTGGAAATCCGGGTCCTCCCGGAAATCATGGTGATCGAGGACTTCCTGGACTACCAGGTCCACCAGGCGGCGCAGGACAACGTGGTATCCGTGGTCCACCTGGAGAAATTGGTCAACCGGGCAAATCAGGCAAGGATGGCGAACTTGGACCACAAGGACTTATGGGACCACAAGGTCCACCTGGACCATCAGGAGAATCAGGACCAGAAGGCCATCCCGGAAAGCAAGGACCACCTGGTATTGCCGGACGCACAGGCGATAAGGGTCCTCAAGGACAGTCTGGTATTCAAGGAAGTCCAGGAAATCCCGGTCTTCCTGGTCCACCGGGTCAAGTGGGTCAAGTAGGACCGACCGGAGAAAGAGGACTAAAGGGTGAAACAGGTCTTCCGGGTATTGAAGGACAAATCGGTCCAAGAGGAAAACCTGGACCACCAGGTGTTGAGGGACCCAAAGGTGATATTGGAGAACTAGGCCCCAAGGGTACTAAAGGCCATAGAGGTTTAATTGGATTGCAAGGTCTTCCCGGTGCACCGGGTCTCAAAGGAGATTATGGAAATCCTGGTATTGACGGCCCTCCAGGGAAGCCTGGAGAGCCCGGTCCAAGAGGATTACCAGGCCGAGATGGAAATTCAGGACCTCAAGGTGTATCCGGCCCGCCGGGACCCAGAGGTCAGTCTGGCAATGAAGGTAAGCCAGGTGTGAGTGGCCCATCTGGTCCACCTGGCCCACCTGGTCCACCTGGAGAAACTCTTGGCTATGATGCTGCCGCTCTTGCTGCCCTCCTTCAACAAGGAACTACTAAAGGTCCTGATTCGATGGGAGATCAACCATTCAATGTTCTCTCTGAGGGTCTATCAGATGAAGAGCGTCAAGCAATAATATTAAAGGCCTACGAGCATGTTAAAGCATCCTTTGAAAGATTCGTAAAGCCCACCGGACAAAAGACCGCCCCAGCCAAGAGCTGCAGAGACTTGTATGCTGCTTATCCCGATTACAAGTCAGGCAACTACTGGATCGATCCCAACGACGGAGATGCACGTGATGCTATTTTGGTGTACTGCGAAGCAGAACGACGCGCCACTTGCATTTTGCCACAGCCAAAGGAATCCGCTACCATTTCATATACTGGAGGCGAACGTGAAGTGTGGCTGGGTGAAGTAACTGGCGGGCTTAAGATTTCATACAAGGCTGACTCAAATCAATTGGGATTCCTTCAACTGTTATCAGCTCATGCTACTCAGAGTATCACATTCCATTGTAAGAAGACAGTGGCTTATCTTCACGAGGAAAAGAATTCCTATAGGTAGACTCAACTTTCTAAGTGACCACGTAGAAACTAATTTTTTTCTTGTAGGAATGGTTTAAAGTTGCTTACATGGAATGATGCTGAATTGACACCCAAGGGACCACAAAGGTTGCGCTTTGAGGCTGAGATTGACGATTGCAAGGTAAGTTGATAGCTAACCTTGGGATCATTCCAACTTCATCGTTTTTTTTTTTTTCTTTGAAGTATCGATCCGATAAATGGGCTAAATCCGTCATCACTTACACAACCGAGAAGTCCCAGCGACTACCCATTGTCGATGTAGCCGTTCGTGATGTGGGTGATCCCCAGCAAGAGTTCCGTATTGAAATCGGTCCCGCTTGCTTCTATTAAGCTTAAATTTTAAACACTTTTCACTACCAATATACGTAAAATAATTTTACTTTTTTATAAATTTTTACATTAAATAACTAACGATACTTAATTTTAATTGTTAAATACTTAAAATAAAAAAAAATCGTTTCGTAATGCAAAAGACTCTCTTAATATTAATTAAACTTAGTTTGTATAAAATTCTTTTTAAAATAATCTTATAAGTACACTTAATTAGATTTAAGGAAAACGAAAACAGTTCTTTTTATATATCTACTTAGGTTTCGAAAATAACTAAAATAAAGATAATTAAAAATTTTAATGACACATTTATCATTCTCAAGGGAATAGAGTCTGTTTTATGCCATCTTAGATCCGTAACCAATTGCTTCAGGTGTTCCTTAGAACTAGGAGTGTTAAAATGCATGCTTTTAGAAAAAGTAAGGATTTAGAAATCCTTATACAAGTAGAACCTCAAGTTCTTGTTACAACGTTTTTCTGTGTGTTATTATTAAATTTAAACATTGCGATGAAAGTATCTAGTGCATATTCTCAAACTGTCTGAAAATTTACATTTTATCGGGCTAGGAAACTCTACTGGAGTAATCAGATGTAACTGGTCTATTGTGCTGCCAAGAGACAACGATTAACAAAGGAACTGATCCAAAGTTGAGACAGTAGTATCATTTAAGTATAGCAAATGGAGGTTCATAGCAAAATCGAATTGTTTCTCTGTAGAATGCCAATTAGTTGTCTGCAGACTGCTGAAGGATAGCAAGAATGGCTCTGATTTATTAGAGACTTCCGGAGGGTTTTGTTTTTTGTCCACCTGCATCCTGGCGAGACACGTTACACACAATTGTGTTTGTAAGAAAACCAATCGTCAATTAACGTTTGAAGTGAGAAATCGGGAATACCCAACTCTGTGTTGTCTTGAGAAGACGTCTGAGCCTTGTATATCAATCTCATCGCAGTTGTCACTCCCAGAGATCCCAGTGTGACCTTGAATTCAGATCTTGCATTTTTGGCTTATTTTGCAGCCAGTCAAAGGATTACCCTTAAGCAGAATCTAAGAATCTCTGCAGACGTACATAGATACTTTGACCCTCCATCTTAAAATACAGTCCGAGGCAATAAGGATAACATAGGTCTGCACTTGGAAAATAGAGGCATAATTGCCAAGTAGTGAATTCTAATGTTGCCGGCTTCGACGAAGTTACTACCATCGGCTACTTGATTGTTCTTCGAGCTATCCTTAAAAATTCGACAAAGGTAAAAAACGGCAGCAACCAGTCGTAAACGCAAGGAAAGCCTAAGTACTTTAAATTTTGTAAAGCAGCCAAAGCTCGAGTGTCATTGATCAGATTGCATATCCATGTAATCACGGTCTTAGGATAAGGTACGCTCAAGGGGTCATGAGAACTTCAATGCGGATAATATCATCTAGAAGCGTCAGGTATATGTTTAGTATAGTTCCAATGCAGCCAAAACGTTTATTTTGTTTTTACGTAAAAACCCCATCCACCAAACAACCGCCGCATTAGCTAGAAACTGCCTTATTATGGTTAGTATGCTACATGTCTTGCCAAAAGCCCCGACTTTTACGCACTGACTTGAAGAGAACAACCTTAGTTTTAAGAGAACTGACTGGAAGCACACTTCTAGTTCACCATTCATCGATCATACCTTAGGCCATCTGGGCACAGTAGGACAGACAGTGTCTAGGAGATTAGATGCAGCGGGTAAACTCCGTTTTTTGCCTCATTCCAGCTGAAGTTTTCAGAGTTTTGGATTCTTGGAGTCTAGGTTCGCTGGTTAAGGCCTGCAGAATCTTTGTCCAGAAGCAATCGATAAAACCACGGGTGAATTTTCGTTTGTATGATTACCACCTGAAGTAAAGAAAATTCGTCGGTGTAGTCGTCATTTTAACTTCCAGATATTTTGCGTTTTCTTTTGGGTCCTTGAAAAAGGGTCTGCCTAAGTTTGCACACAACATACACATGAGAAATGGAAGAGATTTTTGTTCACTGCAATTTTAGCTATGATTTGTAGCTCTCCCTTTTTTTCTGGTTTCGGTTGACATCCGTTTGAAGGTTGATAGTTATTCCTATTACAACTTCCAATGGAATGGAAACTGCATCCACAGGTAGTCCAGTTGTTTGCCCATTTTGCTATAATCTGCCACAAAGCCGAATTTTTCTTTATACTATTTTTAGAGAAGATAATGTGAATATAAATAAAGATAGTGATGTTTCTAATGGGTAAAGAGTTGTGCTTTGGTAACTGTCAAGATTCGCGTCTGTTGACCCCGGAGGGCAACGGCGCCCACGGCGGTTAAGAGTGACATAGTGACTTAAGAGTTCAGGTAATAGTGGGCGCTCCATAGGATGTCATACCCCCTCAGGTCATAGCGAACTGGAATTGGCACGCTATAGGTGAAGAATTCCTCTGATTCCGTTTGATTGTGCTCTCCTTCTTCTGTGCCCTGTTTTTTTTGATGTTCATGAAGAGGTAGATTTTCACACTATTACCTATTGTATATGAAACTTTTGTTTCTTAATTTTTTCTTTCGCAGATATCTGAAAAAAAAACCACGAAGATAAATATCAACACATGATATCAACACAAGCTTAATCAAAACTTTCCGGATTGAGTGGAAATTAATATTTACTTCGAAACGAACATCAAACAAATTTTGAATTTGAAAAGTGTAAAAATATCATCAGCAAGCGCAGTTTGAAAGCCTCTGTAATTCAACAAAACAAATAAAATTTCCTCTTCAGAATTTCCCATCAGATATATGTATTCCATACACGAACCTCTGGTTTATGTTACGACTACATCAGATTCTTATCACCGCTATGTGCTCTAAACAACATCCGGAAAATCTCGATTTCCGAACGTAAATTTACAAAAACAATATAAATTTCTTCTAAATACGTACAATTAAATGTAACTTTCATTCATCATTGCCGAGGAATTATAACCAATTACCAGATAACATCGTTCAAAGTATTTGCATAAAAAGAAAATTTCCCAAAACAATGAAAATGTCCTTGAAAATTCAAACAAGAATTCCATGACGCAACTGCCATGACAAATCTCTTGACAGGCAAAGGAATTCCCTCCTTGATATGACGTTTGCCAAAATTGACATCAAAGTCTTGCCCCTGCGCTGTGGCACCTTGCACACACAATCCAAAAGACCAAATCCACGAGAACCGAATTCCCAGCTAAATTTTGCTACTGCTGGCCCCCATTGCCGCAGTCCTAAACGTTAAGTCAATGAAGTCTGGAGTATACTTCAAGTTCGCGCTGTTACCGCGACTAAAGTTGTCTGGAAAAGATGTGAGTGCCTCAGTTTGTTCTTTTGTTAAACAAAATCTTCTTTTAGTTACCTACTCTGTGTGTTTTTTTAATAAGAAATTTAAAAAGAAATTATGCGCTGGTTTTTCGAATACTCTTTGATTTGATGATTCGTTTTTCCGTTCAAATCTTTGTGTGTCCGGACTGCATTGTGTGTCCAAATACGTAATTCATTTGTGCAAGTTCTTGGGAACGATGTTGAGTGAAAAATGTGTCAGCTTTGTGTGTAATCTGCGGGGCATAAGTTGGTGCAGGTGCTGCTGCTATCGCTGCTACTGCACTCTTGGTAAAATCGATATCAGGAGGAGAATACCCGTATAGTTCTTCTTCGGAGTGCTCTTGAATTAACAACAACAAATAGCAAACAGTGGCAAATGGCTAAGGAGTTACACACATACAAAATGTATGTAGATTTGTAATTTTAACAAGTTGGGGGTTGGAGGCTGAGAGACACGATGTCACCCCGTGTGGAGAAGTTCTAGAATTTCGCAACAGAATTTCACAATTTAGGCTCATGTGGATAATTGGTTAGCTGCTGCTGCTGCGATAGGGCTGAAGCCCTCATGCTGCCAATGAGGTCAGTCATCTCGAAAGGGTTCGACTTAACAAAGGGGTGCAAAAATGTCGTCGCCAGACATCGTCGTCATTGTTGTTGTCGACAAAGACGTTGAAAACGATAATGATGAATGAAGAATGAATGGCAAGAAACAGCTGCCATTCAGTGAATTTGGATGAACTGCTCACTACAGCACGTTGTCGACGGTCGGTGCGAAATCGATTGAGAAACAAAAGTCGTCCTTGAAATACGGAACGGCCACCACTACCATTGCCTTGCCACCTACCTACTCTTCGCGATGAGGTGGTTGTCTTGACATTTGGCTGAGCACAGCCACATAGGTAGACTCTTGCCAGGAGGCACAAAGTGGATACTTGGAAATGAATTTAGGTTGCTCCTTCGTTTGTGGCAGTAGCCTCCAATGGAGTCATGTGTTTTCTTTTTATTATACGTCATTAGTTCAGGTACAGTGGTGTGCGAGAGTTTTCGTTTGCTTGTGGATAATAATATCTCGATTTCTATGTCTCTCTTTTTTCATTTTTATTTTTATTTTTTCCTTCTTCTAAATACTTTTTGTACAATTGTCGCGTCGTGCTGCAAATGTTTGGGATTATTACAATTTTTTTCTTAGTATCTAGAAAATCGGTGCCCAATTTGTCATCTAAAAGGTTAAGGAATATTTTTAAACTAATAAACGCCAATAGGAATCGTGATTTTTGTACACTGCTTCGTTAACATTATATCTTTAAAACTCAGTCAAGTTGTATGCTAGTCAGTTTTTATAAGCTGAAGTGATAGAATTGTGAGATTTCTTCATCTAACCTGTAAAGAAACACACTTAAAGGGTTCAAGCGAAAAATAAAACGTTGCGTCTTCATAGCCACTAGTAAAGTACAAGCTAAACACTAGGTTTGCTTGGACAGCTGTATATATTTTCTTAATATATGCATATATGTATGAGCTTTACACCTAATGCATTTGGGATATATGAAGCGCTCCTGTATACTGAAACTGAAGTTTGAACACTGAAGATATATTTTTTGCTTCTTCTCGCCCTCGCTTTTTTTACTGCCAGTACTTTATCGAAGTAGGCAATCGCAATACTTGTCGCGTTTTAAATGCTCATTAGTTTTTCAAGCCCCACTTGAAGCAAGTACAAAGATACATACATATGTACATGTATATTTTGAAGCGCAGATATTATTTTCTGAATCATACAACATAAACGTTCTGTGAAGATGTAGGTGGACATATGTTCTCGCATATGTCACTGTTATCATTCACAAACATTTAAAATATATGTATGTGGATCAGGACCTATAATATTGTTCTTATACCCCACTCTTTCCGGTATATTTTAGTAAAAAAAAATATTTATAACCTTTTGAGAGCGAGTGAATCATAAAAAAGAAGAAATGCTTCAGAAATTGTTAGTCAAGTTCGGTCAACTCAAACCGATTATTCTCCACGCTCACTGGGACTATTCTAGCGACCTGATGGTGTCATGATGGTTCGGGTGATCTATTTCTGTTTCGCAATTCCTTCTTAGTTGTTAGGAAAAAAATGAAATTCCCTCAGATGCCCAACTTAAGGTAATAACCTTCCGTTATCATCAACCAAACAAAGTTCCTCGAATTATTGAATGAGTATAGGGAAAGCTGCGAGTTACCTCCTTTGCGTATGTCTCAGCTTAGAACCTTAACTTTATATCGCTGATTAATCATAATGTCCTGTTACCAGTCAGTTTTTTGTTGACTGCTCTTATGTTTTTTCTGGAGACTGTTTTGAAATGAACCATAAAAGTTTATTTGATTATTAACTCTGCAAAAATTTTTAAGCCTTTATTAATAACGTATTGATGCTTAACTTATGGCTTGCAGCTTATTTTTTCGCAACCTTTAATAGAAAAAAAAATCGTACCGGCTATCGAAAGTTTAAAATGCTTTATAAAAGATTAGGTTTATATATATTTTTAAAGCGGCGATAAAGATTCTAACGTTTTTTCTCATTGTTTAGTTAACTTTTTCTATTCAGCTTTCCTTCAGTATTTCAGCACTTTTTAGAACATTTCTTTAAGTTCCCGTTTAAGCTTGATGCTTTGTAACGAAGAAGTTGGTATAAATGCAATATTTGGTAATCTGATTTTTTTTTTAAAGTAGCTTAGCAATTTTTGGACTTATTTATATAGATTAGTACCTTAAATTTGAGCTGCTTTACACATTTCATACCTCATAACCGTTTCATAACCGCTTCAAACACTTTGTCTTTGTCGCTTACTGTAATATTTTTGCTAAAATACATCCTTGTTATGTGTAGCTTGTTTTGCTTCTTTAAACTTTTCCTGAAGATGCACATATGTTTAATAACAGTCGGAGGTGTTTCACAATCTCCAACTCCTGGTTTTGGTAGGTCTTTTAGATTATATGACCAATAGAATACCAATATCAACAGTGTATAGTAAAAGTTTTATTTTGATTCAATCGAAATCGATTCCTCTTGGAAGATGCATACATATGTTTGCAAATCATCTAAGATTATCGAAAAAGAAAGGGGCTTATAATACAACCCTGTTTAACTCCTAATTACGATTTGAACCAGTCAGACATTTTGTTGTTTTGTAAAACACTGGAGATTATCTGTCGAAGGTCCACAAAGAACACTTACATTTTTTTCCTCGTTGTCCAGGTACAGTTCTACTAAGGTTGGTCAGGGACACAATATTATCTACTGTTGAGTTTAGGAATCCCAGCAGAATTCCAGTCAATATCCTCATCACTGTGTTCAGGAATGAAATACCCTCTGTAGTGGTGTTTTCGTTGGTACATTACATACTACCTTTATCAAATAGAAGAAAAATAATATTTTGCCTAAAACTATCAGGCATGTCGCTGATATCGAAAATAAAATGGTAAACCACTGTTAATTTTTTCTCTGATTATGATTCTTCCTAATTACCAAAAAATTCCGGTTGTACCATAATTGTTTAGCACTGAGATTGAAGTTTAAATTGCGTTTGTATTTGGTTAATACTTTATATTTTAGAAGAGTTTTCTGCTTCTATACTTTAAGTGAGATGAATGTTTCTGCATACCATCTAGCAACACCCTACAATGAAATACTAACCTAGCTGTAAGTTCCAGTTTCATTCTATGTGAGCTCAAGTACAACCCTTTATATGGGACTTGTGAGTTTAAAATGACTAAACGAGCTTCGTGCTACATATGTATATGCATACATTTCGGTTGAGTTTTGTGATTGCAGAACTGAAAATTTAGAACTTGCATTCCCAATGTTTCTTACAAAATGAATAAGATTTGCTGATCCTATTTGCAATCACCTTACTTACAAAATCTGGCTACAGAGTACTCGTATCACAGATATTATAGTTACTGTAAGTTCGTGAATTGAGAAATGAAGGTCTCGTAGCTTCTTGAATATTGTAGGTACGCAGATGGTTTCAATTGGTAAAACGACAACACCGGAGCTGGGGTAATGTTGGTGGACGAGTTTCCAACATGCGGTAGAGCTAGGAAAATCAACGAAATTCTTTCAATCAGAACTTCATTGAACTACATATGTGCACCGAAATGCCTGTAGCGAACAATCAAAGGAGTGCGCACATACATACATATACGCAAACATATATCTTTTCATATAGTCAAGCATTACTACTAGACATTTAATCCAACACGGTAGAGTCTAAGCTTGTGAGGGGCTGTATCAATCACCGGGCTAATTCCCTGGTGAGAAGAGACTTTTGTTTCTTCTTCATTAGTCCTCAGCGCTATTTTAAGATAACACCCTACAGTAGCCATAATTAGAGATCGACAAACATCCTGTCTACTATACTAATCTATAGGGCCTAAGGCAAGCAAAAGAAAATTATAAACTCCATTGAATATAAGGTATAGAATCCTAATAGAGTATATGGATGCCGCCTATCCTTTCAAAAGCATACATGTCCCGAAAGTCTGACACAACTTTCTATCAAGACTAGATTGGAAAAACTAGATTATCATGAGAAATTTCTGATAGCATAAACCTGTAGACTCCTGACATGCAAGCGAACCAGGCCAAGATCCCTTCGTTATATTCCTTTCGCTTTCGCCTGTTAGAGACATTGCCCGACCCAATTTCATTGAGGACTTTATGATTCAGGAACAGAAAACTATTCGATTTGTACGTTACCTTCCATGGAAGCTCGTCTCAAATCGCAACTCCATTTTCATTGCTTGAAACTGCATAGGTACAGGTCAATCAAATGACAAGGTTGACAAGGGATTACCGACATAACTGTGTCATACAAGATCATACAATGTTGAGCAACTGCCTGCTGCTCTAGTTCGATAAATTCAGATAATATCCTTTCTACAAGTTCAGGTAAACGATGCGTATGATATATTTTGCGTTTGCTGCGCGCGCTTAGTGTTTCTTCGTAGTGCGTTCTTGATGATTTACTGACAATGATGATTGGGCAGCTGCACTTGATCAGCTAATTCTCTGATAGTGTCTTGCTTCTCTTAGTACTTTAGTTAACAACAAGTCTACTTAAATACTTGTATGAATATTGAGGTTTGGGAATTCTGCGCTAGCTGTAGTAATTAGCGTCTGTATTTCCTTTCCGCGTGTTGAACGTCAACAGAACTCAACTCTGAGATTGATTTAATTTTCAGTTCAACCGGTTGAATTTTTGAGCATTAAAATACATAAAATACATATATAGGTTAACTAAAAGAAAATTGAGTCGATATGAACAAACATAATGTAGAACTTTATGAATTCAAAGATGCAAACGTTTTTTTCTCCTACGGCTACGATCTATCAACTTACCTTCGGCCGAAACTCGAATGCAACTCACATGTTTGGACAAAAGCGCCTGCATTGTGCTTGAGCTTACTCAATCGCATTTAGCATCAAGGAGTTAAATTGTTTGGAGATAGTCTACTTGATGTTAAACAACTACAAAGCAGTGTAACCCTTCATTGCTCGTTTTTCTATTCGAAATTAGCCACTTAGACATGTCTTCGTTGTTGCACTTAATCGATAGTCTTGTGAATGATCAGTGGTGACACACTTAGTCTTTAGTGATGGTCGCATATGAAAATTTGTTTTTGGAAGGATTCGTAACAGCAATTTTTTTGTTTTGAGACGACTTATCCTTGGGTGTGAGATAATAAACTTCTACCCGTGACTGTACACTTCCTTAACTGACGTCAATATACGCGTACCATACCATCGATCTATTAATGTGGGTAGTTATTAAAATAAAATGGACTCCTATTCATAACAGGAGTGTTTATATTTCCTTGTGCGGGAGTATGATTTGCATTAAAAAAAAAAAGAAGAATTCTTCATCAATAAAATATCTGCAGCAAGAAACATAAAAACAAGTAAAAAGTTATGGCAGTACTGAAAATTAAAAAAAAAAATTAGTAGACATTTTTAAGTAACCACAATTTACCTTATTTCGTAATTCCGAGAATGGGCAAAACTTTTTTTTCTTTATCACCAAAGACATTGACGAATTAAAAATCAATATGAATGGGAGGATTGCGACGTTGATGAATTTCAATATCATGAACAGCACGCAGCACTTGTTCCTTCTGTTCACCTGGGTGGTTCTATTTTTGGGATCCTGAATTAGTATTATGTATTATAGCAAATGGAAATGTTTTAAAATAGTGGAGTATAATTCTGAAATACGAATCAGTCTGCCTACGCTCGGTATTCCTTTGTTTGTGCGACATGTTTACGGTGTGCTGCAAATATAAAAATACAGATAAAAGTGCAATCGATTGTGGAAATTTGTTATGCCATTGTAAGATGGAGATAGTGTTTTACAATTAGCGGTTTTCTATACTTATAAGTGTTGTTATTTACTCAAGTGCTTCCGCATGGATAACACAATGAAATAGAATTAAGTACCGTCGGGGATTATACATAAGTATGCAATTAACTAGAACTAATTGTAATTGGTGTTTTGTGTTTATAGGTTTTCTTAGTAGTATTAAGAAATAAAATTACATATACATACATGCATATATATTTGCTTTTCTGTTAAAACTAATCAGGCTCATCTAATTCTGCTCGTAGAATATAATTAGACAACGACAATACACCTCAATTCACTATGGTTATAAATTCAACACTGAGACTTAAGTTAGGTACGATCAGGTATTGCTAGATTTGGGTCCAGCTGGCTCGACACATACAAACTTTGTCCGCACGTATCAGTTGCAACCCGCTGTGTTTAATATGGACAGTACAAGTACGAGTTGCAGCCTTTTACAAATAAAAATCTGCAAGGTTGTTCACACCTAACTTGCAGTTTATACAGCAGGGAACTCACTAGTTGTGGATTTATTGTTAACCCTAGACAGCTATTCGCTATGCTGAATATTATATTGGCTAGTAGGCACAATAATTGAAATCTTCGATTAGAAGTGGAGACTCACCAATGAACCATCCTTCCATATGGATCACTATTTTGGTGTCCCGAATCAAATGCTAACGAATCGATAAAAGTTCGCTTATACATCCTTACATTTGCCTTAGCTACATGTCATAAGTATGGACAGTAGTTTTGTCAGACATAAACTATTTGAGTGGTAGATCACTTGTGCGCCGAGCTCAAGTGGAGCAAGGTGTTCGAGTTTCAATACCCAGACAACACCTAAAATTTCTTTCACGGCCCTACCTCTCACGAGCATCTCACAAGCATCCGATAGTAAAACTGTCTTGAAACAGCTGTCTTGAAACGGCATTAAACAGTGTGTCACTTTTGTTCGTGTAAAGAATTTAACACGCACAACATGAATAGTTGTGAGAAGCTTGGCCCTGGGTTCCAAAGACCTGTCGCGCCAAATATTAGTATTTGCAGTATGGCCATAAAACCATTCTGATTTGGTAATAATAATGTAATAATTTTTCAGAAATTATGTTTGAGAGTTTTGTACTCTTGCTTATTCTTGGCAAGGATACTACACTCTAGGGGAGTCTTACAATGAGAAGTGAGGTCATCCTTATCTCATAATAATATCCTTATCTCGTATCTGCTAGCACGCAGGATTTATTTGTTGAAGTTGATTCATAATTTGAATCCTTTGCATAAGATTTTGAAAATTTTTACAGATACTTGCCCTGTTTTTCTTTTATAGTCTCCTTCTTCTCTTAGCTTATAGCCCCCTATTCCATAGAATGCTTTAGAGCCTATGAAGTTAAATTTGTGTAAGTTCATGATTAGACCTACAACACGCACATTAGAGACTTACGCACGGACTACCTCGCATAGTGTCAAGTACTTCCTGCACCAGTCACAAAAATGAAAGTATTTCCTATATTATAAATATTGCACTAGGAATTCAATGCAATATCAAAATAACTCACCGCTGGCGCTGGTGTTCGTTCTTTTCTAGTTGACCATCTGGGCATTGACATCAGACTGAATCAGTAGCAGCATTTGAAGATTCCTGATTCGTCTTACATGCAGCAAAAGTTTCGAAACGTAATGAAGTTCCGATTACAACGACGCACCCTTTTCGTTTCCAAAATTTTCAACGACTATTGTAAACATTGTACATATTTACTTGATTAAATATATGTATTTCTTCGATTCCAAAAAACAAAACGAATACGAAGATTCGGCTCAAGATCGGTGGTGAACTACTTCATTGTCTAGAGACACATAAAATGTCACCAAGTCTCGCGTTTATGGAAAACACATTTTGAGTGAGAATTCGAAATATTTTCTATTCTACTTCATGTTTTTTTCATCTACAACTGCAAACATTTAGCGCCTCGATACGACAAACCCCTCGATACGATATTCCCCAAACCAATGTACTTCTTGCATCTGTTACATCTTTGGCAAGCTCTTAAATGTTTAGCATTCCACACGTCACCGTACCTATGTACATATGTTTGCAAATTCTTGTATTTTATTTTATAACCCAGTCGTACCGGATTTTCTTATCATGTCGAGCGTAGTCTAGCTGCTGATATGCGTTTGTGTTTGTTATAAAAATGAGTGGAAAATAAATCGGGCGGCGTTTGAGTGTGCTCTAAGAAACACACAACATAAAATACTTATTTGCTTTGTTTTCTCAACTATCCCTAGTGGATGCCTTGGTTGGCTTTGAACTGTCCGCACTTAGTCGAGCAAGTGAAGTAGTTTTCTTGATTTATCAAGTGTTGTGGTTTACAAAGAATCAAGAGAGACTGTCACCAAAAGTGAGTCTAAGGAACTAATTGGAAACGTGGTCTCTTTTTTATCTTATCTTCTTGCAAAACTGTCATGGACACAATAGAAAAGAAATAACGTGTGCAGATATCTTCAACGCCATTAAAACCCAAAATTAATATTTTTTAAAGAAACTCTTTGGGAACATACATAAGTAATTCAGTAGATGAATTCAAACCATTCGCGACGTGATAAAAAAAATTATAATAATAATAAAATCCTGGATGCATGAAATAGACCATCTGTGTCAGAGCGAAATGTATCTACGAATACATACTGTGTATCTATAAAAATATTAAATGAAAAATCGCTTAGATAATTCCGATGTACAGACAGTAATTTGTTTTTATTTTCGTTTGGCACGGGCGTGAGTGGATATTCTATTTTTGTGTTAGCGGCTAGTAGATTGTGGTGCATGTGCATTGTTCCGCGACTAAACGCTGTTTATATACTGTGGGCCACCACAGCATTGCGCTGCATTTCAATCAGTTGCGACAAGTGCATTGAAATTGTGATTTCCGAATTGAATTAGTGTGCTGGGTGTTACTACATCCAATATGAATGAATGAATAGTGTATCTAGGGAAATATTATGCACCGGTGGACGGCGATATGCGAGAGAAGTGTTAGATTTCTAGTACGAAGAGTGCAATATTTTTTACTCTTAATTTTTAGAGGATACATGCACAGGATTATTTTTATTTGATTGAAGATGAAATTAAAAGTAAATAAGCTTGTTTGGCTTGATTGATATTAGAAAAAGAATTTTGTAGAATTATACTTGTCCATGCATTAGAAACCAAAACACATAACCCCTTTGTTTCCTCAATGACAGGCGCAGACCATTTGAACCATTTGAACCATAAAGTTGACCATGTCAGATAAGTTCACTTCTAAAAAAATTTGTCGCACAAATTTTCGAGTAGGCTACCATAGAAGGCGCCTGTAATGGTGGTTTTGTGTGGTAAGTCATCAATTAGTAATATTTCCTCCATGATCTTGGCGGCGGCGACCCAGAATTAAACTTTAAACTTGATGGAGGCACGGTTTACCCATTGCCATTGCACCCTCTGTTCTTTTATTCCGGGTCGTATTATAAGGTCATCCAACAAGAGTGTCAATTTTGGGTCATTATTGAACTGTCAACATTCAACTATCATTACGATGACTTTTGATAAGTAAAAACTAGGAGTTTCTTAAATATGGATCGATACATACTCGCATAATGTGTCGAAATAGTGATAATTCACTACAAAAGCGGTGAAAATATAGCACCACATGCCACGCAGCTGGTGAAACAATGGCTCGATTGCGTGACAAATTTCTTGGGTAAAATAAAATTGAAATTGAAAATGAAATGAAATTTCATCAAATGAATGACTATTTGTAGGCAAAGCCAAAATGGACATTTAGCAGATATTGTATTCCGTTACCGTCTTCGCAGTTTGTACTTTAGATTACAATAAAAATATCACCACTTTTCATAAAAATGTTCCGCTTTTCTATTGATTTAAAATGACACCTCTTGTTGGATGACACTAGGTATATTAAATTGCATTCTCATTACATCAATACATATAATAATACGAAGGAATGTCAGATGTCTTACAAATATCGAGTGGTTGGCATTCTGGTCACGCAATTGTAATGATAATGCAATCGTCCAATTGAGATATTTAGCATCATCGTCATTCGTCATTGATCTCTTCGAGAAAGTCTTAAACGTTCTTGAGGACTCCATCGCCAGTCGCCTTGACCATGCAATGTTCGTCTTCCATTGACTCATTGTCTAACTTGAATTGGTGAAGTTTTGGTTAAATGTTTTCCCTCTTTTGTTAAGAATTTACAAAAAAAAAATGTTAGATTGACACTAACTTTTATATTTTGACAGACAGATGGAAATGGCAGATTAGCAATATATCATCTGGCATGTTTAATCGAAACAAAAACATTCCAACAGAAGCGCCCCCGCTGGGTCAGGCCGACAACATCTCTACTTCCCTACGTAGATGTCATCTGATACCTATATTTTAGTCATGTTACTATTAACTAATGTTTGTAAATTGAACCATTAAGTACTCAACATGATATCGTTCAAATGTTGGACTCCAGTGTGTATGCAAATTCAAGCCCTTATTATAACATTTTTCATTACTTTTTCAATATATTCAGAAGTACTTACATAGTAGGTATAGTCCCTATCTTTACGTCACTTTGTATAACACAGGACACGTTCTGGAAGGTTTCGGTTTCTATTGTAGATCTTGTGATTCTATGCCTAATTTAGCGTATGAACATGTGTCACATCGACACGTGAGAGCTTGTTTCTAACATTATATATTCCCTCTTCGAAATACCAATAAACTCGTAATACTTAAGTTCGTCAATATGCCTGCTTTGTTTTAATGTCCGTAAAAATACAGCTGTTAAATTTACGAACGTATTTAGCAAATGAAATTGGTTCCCCGCCTCTCACATCGCTCTCAGAAATATTATAAGAGCCGGAAGTCATATGACTGTAAATACTTTTACGAGTGTAGTTTCTAGAACTTGAGCTTTCTCTACCTCAGTTTTCGTGAATGCATCTACACTATTCGTAAATTGTGCTTTTGCAGCCCATATGTATGAATTCCTCCTATGAGTCAGCGCACAAATTCAGTTGTCATCGAGAAGGGGTTTTATTAGTGTATTTATGATTTTACATTTACAAACCCTACTCCAGCTCAGCGCAAAAAACTCATAGTTTTTCCAATGTGTTTCATGAATTCCTACTACATCTCAGCACACGCAGCAGTATGTACATATGTATGTATGTATGTATGTATTTATGTACATACATATGTATACATATATGTTTTGGTTCGCTGAAAATTTTCGAACTCGAAATTTTAATCCAACTTGACATTAATATGATGGAGAAGTTAAAAAAAAAGTGGCCCCGCCAATTATGTTTGTCTGCCAGGCTGTCTTTCTGTCTGACTTCGCATTTGGAATCGTTCGCCTCTAGAGCAGAACTGATCGGAGTTTTGTAGAGGTTCCCCTTTAGAGGTAGAGCGTCAACTGCCTACTTAGCCTAAAGAAACTAGGATTAGCAAAAGTTATTCTTTGGTTAATGTCAGCGCAAGTGTTATTGTCTAAATTGATTGCTTTGATACTTTGTTTTGCCATCGTTGTCAGTTAAAATTATTTTAGCCTCTTCTGCATCAATACTCAAAAAAGGACAACTGACATCACGCTGTGTTCTACTGAATATGTCAATATCTTCGGTATATGCACGCAGTTATACGGATTTTTAAAAAATTGTTCTTTCATGTTGACGTGTGAGTTCTGCGCAGCTGACAGCATCGCCTTGTTTGAATCATTTCTTGACATCAAAGTTCTTGGTGAGGTTTTTTTCGATCTTGATGAAGTACTGTATATTCTCCATCGTCATCTTGTACAACAAAAAGAGGTTGGTAAGAATTCCAGAACTAGACATATAGTTTCAATAAATGCTGTCATGTATGTATATTACATATATTCCGAACAATAATTATCGTTTCGTGCACATCTGTCAAAAAATCGAAAATAGTCGACAATTATGACCCCAAAGTGAAAGCGGTTAGTTTATTTGAAATTAATTTTGTTCTGGTTTTCATTAATCGTCAGTATTTTTAGAAAATTTAAATTAAAAATTAATTGTTATGTGTTATATGTATGTTACTTCTAATATGTATACTATGGTCATAAGCGGCCTTTAAAATCGATAGAAATCTGACGAGTATCGATTTGAAATTGCTGGGTTTTTTCAAATACTTTGAAATGTCTCAGATGGGGGATGTCATATCACATTTTGGCTCATTTGCTGCGGTTTACGAGCGGTTTCCTGTCATCTCCCGTTGCTTGCAACAGCTCTGCAGTCATTCCATCAGTTCCAGCTGGCTTATTGCATTTCGGCTTGGATATCTCTACGTTATGAAGTCCCTTTCATTGTCCGGTTATCTAAACAAAAGATACAGTATTACTGTGGAGACAGAAATGATGATAGGCATTACATCAAAATTATTACCACGTCTAGGATATTAACAGTTATTATCCTAACCTATGAATTTTATTTTAATATGTAATTTACTTAATTATTTTATTTTATAAGAATGCATTTTGTATAAGTGGTTATCCTCATGTAATTTTATCTAATTATTGGCTGTTGAAGACTATCTTATTTATGGTTTACCAGAATAATTATCTAACATAATTAGTAATTGTTTTTGCATTTCAATATTACAAGAAATATTAGAATACAATATGATTGCGATTAATATAAAGTACAATCAGTTTCACGAATTAAAATGCAGCATTTTTAATGATAATGATTTTGCTCAGCAATAGATACATCAAGTTCATGACGATTGTTGCTTCATGAATGTTTTAGTGATTTGCGGAAATCTTGGGACATTACGATGTGATTTATTTAAACATTCTGACTTCAGCCTGGAGCCAGAGCTCATGCAGTGCAGACTGAGCTAATAGATGAGACAACTTTTACCTTCATGCCACCCGAATAAATTTTGACTTTGTTATCTCAGAAATGGTCTTTCCGGTTTCCAGGTTGAAGGTTGTTATGTCCGTGTGTGGAGCTTCCTTTCGATCGTAGAAAATTAATAAAAAAATTGCATAAGGATAAGGATAGGGTATCATATAATCCGTTCCAGACGGATTTTAACTTTTCTGTATGTTTGTATTTGTTCGGGATAACTTAATATACTGTCAGTCTCAAGAAGGCAAAGTTGGCCTAGTATCCGGAGTATTTGGTATTTGAGGGGTCCTAAGGCTGGTAGGTTATTCGCTGATACCACCTATCTAGGAATACCCGGTTTACTCTATCATCTTCCATTTATTTTTTCGGTCAGTTTAGCGATCATTCCGTTACACTACCATTAGGAAAAGTTTTACTATACCACGGCTTTACTATGAGTGGATGTAGAATGAAGTTGTGGAAGAAACCTTATAAAACTCTGCAGGTAGTTCGAATCTCTCTGCAGCTATGATCTGATCTTTGACAAGGGCTGCAATGAAAATTCAAAAATTTCGGACATCGGATAATGATTTCGACTTTGACTGCTTTTACCCTACTGAAGATATGAATAAAACGCTAGAACTAGTTACGTCCATTTGAAAACTTATCTTGCAAACCATTTATCTGATTCTTATTGATCGTTTTCAATGTCCACAGAATTTCACAGAATTGGACGCTATACATATGTATGTTCACCAGTGGTTCCCACTGTGGGGAAACCTAGTATTTAGTCCATAGGTATTTTACATGAAAGGTTACGCGTCGCGTCGTGCTAATGTTAATGCCCATATGCAGTGCCAAGGTGAGTTCATGTAATAGGCACCGCCTATCCGTTTGTTTTGTAACTCTTTATGACCTTAGTAAAGTTGCTATTAATGATCGTCAAATGATAATTTTAATTGGTTTTTAGTCGAAAACCAAACGATTTCGTGATGACATGTCATGTTTTGAGCGTAGTTCTATCGATCGTTACATCAGTGACATTCATTTTCACAACAAAGTTCTAGTTTTAGTTGCAACTATAAGTAATTAAACTATAATTGTGTGAAACTGTGTGTAACAATGGCAATGAAGAGGTTTTGTTAGCAGTCTTCGGAATAGGAATTCTTTTAAAGTGATGCAGCGTTGAATGATTGCTTGCTGTTCCTGCTTCTGAAAATGTTTGTCTCGTGACCATAACTTCTAGCATCCTTTTTAAAAAAAACAGTGGTTATCAGGAATAGGTATGCAGTCGGGAAGGTAATGTTCATTAATAAATTCGTGGAGACCTCATATAGACACTTAGGTTTCATAGGGTTTTACAGAATATTAAGAAGATCAAAATGAGAAAGTTATAGTACTTAACAATGGAAGGTTGGCATGTCACCGTATATTCTAATTAATGCAGCAGCGAATGTGGATATCAGCCTATGTTCAATATATCTTCAGTGTTTTCAGGGTTTCAGAGGTCTTTGGGAATAATATGTGAACTTGTACCTGCTTTAGGTATGAAAACTAAATTTAGCTCGATCTACAGCTTAGGTATATTGGCAGGACATTATAAATCGTATCTAGTTTTATCTGTTTGTTTGCCAAATTAATAACCGTATTACATTAAGATTTATTCCCCATCAGTTTACATCCAGATTAAAGTGTCTCTACTTTCCATGCTTCTCTCGCTTTTAGTGTCAGAGTTCATAGTTCGTTATAAATCTTCTTCTGCAGATACATATACATATGATACCAATGGATGATACCACTCACATATGCAGTTTCTTTCGCTCCACATCTCAAGAGACAACTAGTGGCAGTGAGGCAGTAGAAAATACTAAGTTAGAATAGTGTAGAAAGGTTTTAGGTAGTTTTTACTCTGCGATCCGTCCAAAGGACCCAACCATAATTTCTCTCAAGCCATTCTTGTCTGAAAAATGTTTGACTCATATGATTCCTTGTCTAAAACTTTTGGTTGGATGCAATTATCTACATATGTAGGTATATACATATATTTTTCTTTCGGGTTTAGTGGGATTTATTTTGGGCTTAAAGTAACTGATGGTGGTTTCCTTTTTTCAACAGAAGGGGTTACCTTATATATTGTGCAACAGTGCTCCATAATAGCCATGAAACTCAAAAAAAAATGTAGCTTTATATTGTGTGGGAAGTGATTGAATCCTCATGGAAATGTGCTTTGAAAAATCTTCCCATATTGAGAGCAAACATTTCTCCAAAACGATGATTAATTATGGTTTTAGATCATCTTTTGAAAATAAAGTGTTCCCTTAGAGATTACGATATAAACATCTTATGCAATGAAATTATATTAAACAACTGAGTATGTGCATAACATTTTAAAAATAATTAATTACCCCTTGTCTAAAAATAGAATTTTATTTTCAAAGAATTTCCCATAATCACCATATTCAAACCAAAAAATAAACTAACCACATAATCCGTTAAAGTTGCTATAAATTATCCACTTCCAATCAAGCCAAACAAGTATTCTTTTTTTTAATTGTAAATATTTGTTTATTCTCGAGAACAATATCATGTAAAAAGAATCTATAGGTTTTCGAATTTTCCGTGTTGTTAACGAAATTGATAGCTGCACTGACAAATGACTTCTCATTTTGTGTTTTGTTTTTATTTTTAAACACCTTTATTGTTTGTGAAAGAGTTTTCAATTAATTTTCTTACAGAAAAAACGTCTTTTTTTTTTTTTATTCATTAAAGTTTATTTTGTTGGTTAAACTTCTTTTCCTTAGTTTGACATTAAAAAAAAAAACAAGAAAGTGTTTTATGTGGCCTCAAGTATACAGTGTCATCAGCGATAAAAAGTGAAAAATAATCTGAGCTTTGTTATAAAAAAAATTAAATTAATTTAAAAGTTTTTCAGTGTTGTTGGAAATTTGAGGATTTTTTCGTTGCCGCTTGGAGTTTTTTATTGGAGGTGGCAAAATGCGCCGAAGAGCAATCCGTAAGAATTTTGTTTTTTTATTTATTTTATTTTGTTTTTTTGTGTTTTAGATAATTATGCTTGCTTTTATATATTTTATGTTAATTTATTTTTTCTTATCTCACTTTTAATTTTTGCTATGCGAACCATATCTATAATTTTTTTAATGGTACTGGACTTTTACTATAAGAAAATAAATATCTTGTTATCTTTTCCATTTAAAGTAAAATCTTTAACAATAGTCAATTAGTTAAGACATTTGTAAGTGGGCATGTAAATCTAAGTAGCCAAGGATACTTTATGCGGGCTTGTTCAAGTATGTAGTCCACATAGTGGAGCTAATGATTTATTACGAGAGACAGAGATTGTTTTTCATTAATGAGAAGATGTCTTCTCGCCCTCTAAATACTAGCCCATATCCACTACCATGCAAGCCCTTCTCAACCAACTCTATTTCAAAAAGATTTGTAGTAAATTTGATTTATAAAATAAGCTCTTAAGACATAGGCGTTAAAAAATCTTGGACGTTACTGCTTCTTAGTTTAATTCAAAAAAAGCATCATATCAAAAATTACTTTATGTGCGAGCGAGCAGCGAAATATGTAAGACACTACTAAACGTTGTTTGTACTTGTCTGGCTTCAAAAATTGCCGAATATAGGCAAAGGATCTTATCAAAATTCTGTACTGTAATAGTATATCTAGATAAATAGTTTTGGTCTACATAATACGGAGTCCTGTGTATAAATGAACACAAGTTCCCTACCCCCTTGTTCCCGCACAAATAAGTACATATCACCTGCCACAAAAGCATTTTCTAGTTTCTATTTAACGAACTCACTTCAAAATGTGAAAAGCTGTAGAGACCAAAACTCCTTTTTCATGTCCAAATTGGGTAACTCACAATGTATTTAATTCATCTGGTAGCAAAAGTCTAGCAATCCATTAGTCTGTCTGTTAACAAATCAATCGTTGTACCTTTTGACAACGAGCCTGTTGTTTTTTTGTAGATAATTTGCTCCCAAAGAGGCTGGCCCATATCGCTAAGGGGTCGTCGAAGAATGTTTTGTCTAATATGTGATGCTTGCCGCTGGCTACTCCCGGGCAATCACAAAGAGTATTGAATAGGATACCTATTTTGCCAAGCTGAGTATCAATGGGCAGCTTGGGGGTTTGTGCTGTTTAAGTGGAGGGCACAGCGACGTGGGTATAACAGGTTAGTGCTATGCCATTCTTAGTTGTGGGGTTGAGATTAAGTATCTTACATACATACATATCTAATTGTTAGTATTTCCCCCTGGAAGACGTTAGTCACATAGTGCACTGGTCTTTCCACTAGGAGAAATGGCTTTTCATAAGAGCACTGAACCTGTCCAAGTCCGATCTTGTCTCTTGGTAACAGTTTCCTTTTGATAGAATCTTGTTAGGTCTCGCCAAATTCTTCAGGTTTTTAATAGATTGACGAAACTCTGTGCAGGCCTGATTTATGATTTGTAGTAAAGACAAAAGTCGCCCATAGATTTTCAATGTGGCAATGTTTAAAGATTGGGTGTGGGTACTGGATATACTTCTAATATATTCGCTCACATTTTGATTCTGTTGAGTGGATTTAAACAATGATTTGGTGTAGAACCTTGAATTTGAAAACAATACTTACCTTAATTGCGCTTTGTATAAGAGAAGGAACTGCGTCGATATGAAATACATATTTCTTTGCCCTAAACAGGTAGCTTCATTTCATGGTCTCTGATTGTGCGATGTTGGATACAAATGATTGTGAGAAGCTAGGCGATGTATCTGTAGCACCAAATATTTGTTTTTTAAAGAAAAATATAGTGTTTCTAAAGTTGCTTAAATTATCTAGAACTACTTACAAACGTGCTTCACTTTTACTATCAATTTCTTTTTTGTACTTGCTCCTACCTGGATGCACACAAATTTAGGGCAAACCACGAAACTTGGACTTCTTACTAAGGACGCTTCTGAATATGGACTACACTGCAGTATCCATATCTTCAAACTGTCTTTAATACTTAACGTTGAAAAGTAGGCAACCGAAATTGGCAAATCTTTTATTTATTGATAGCAACCTTTTACAGCACCCAGTCTATGTTATAGATACTTATCAACTTTCACTGTTTGCTTATCTTTCTTTTTTTTTTTTTTTAAAAAAAAGCAAATCACGTGAAAACACTCGTTTGAACATGATTTCACATGGCAATTATCCTGATATTTTCCAAGAAAATATAACCAATTTGTTGAGTAATTAAAAATCTATAAATACCTGTCTTTTGAAATGAGATAGTCCTTCTATCAGCCACTTTTGATTGATAAGATACATTTTTGCAATCGTCGTCGAAAAACCCCCTTCTACGCGTGTATCGTTTCTTGCGGCATCTTCAATTGAATTGCCATATCAATGCACAACAAGACATCTGTATTTGATGTTACTAATGAATGCATCATCGACTGCACGTGCCCAGCTCTAAGTTGTCTCATAAGCAAAGCTATACAATTTCAATCCTTTCGGTCCTTTCACACAGACCTACACACTTAGAATGCATGGAGCGATGCCCACATGCTTAAATTACTGCAACGCACGCTTTCATGTTGCGGAACGTGCGATGTTCGTAATCTGATGCATTTCTCCTTCACCCTTATCTGAGTGAAGATAGATTTCATCTGCAAAATCAGCTGTTGACATTGAATATCTGCCTGTAAACAGAACTCAATAAAAATAACACATTCTTTAGTAAACAAATAATAAGAAAATAATTAGAAGGTACATACGCATTAATTATTTATTCGACACCTCCAATTTAGATTATGGCTTCGAGTTGGTGTTGACTTTTTGTTTAATTACCCCAGATAAGAATTTCGCCGTATGCCAGACGAAAAGTGAACCTTTTTACAATACGAGTATTGTCTCGGGTATTTTTATGTGTCACTTCCTAATCAGTCACTTCCACTCTTGGTGGTGGGATGTTCGTCAAATTGGCGACACGACTATATATTTTGGCTTCAAACTGTCAACAGGAAATTTTTAAAATTTGATTCTGGAAAACCAATAAAGTTTATCGTGCTCTGGAATGAATAACAATTTGTAGATATGACGAGTTGTCTGTGAATAACCTTCAAAAGTTTGACGAGATTCCTTAAGGCCATGGTAAATAATTACAGTCTGTGTACTTTTGATTATGGAATCATTTAATGATAAATTCTTGGTTATCTGTTTTTTTTTTTTTTTCATTTCGGCGAATCGAAAGGTGTTTTTTATTTGTTTGGCAGCAAACAAAAGCACCTTGAATCAGCTGTTGTGGGGGGAGTTTCGATTAATGTTCTGAATTTATTAACTTAAGAAGGAATAGACTTTGTTCATTCTATATCTTAGTCAGATTTCGATTAGCTACTAGTTTGTGATTAGTTAAAATTTAGGTATTGTAGGTTTGTCCAATAAAAAGCTTGACAAGCTACGACTGGGCTGATAAATATGTCAAACTTTTTTTTAAGCGCAAAGTGGGTGGGATTATACATAGTGTCTGTATAAGTTGATACTTTCGAGTTTCCATGCTCAGAAATAGGCGGCACGTGGTGGTATATTACGAATGTCACGTACATAGGTAGCTTAAATCTTAATTTTAGAAGCTTTTTGGTAAAATATATGTGCTTTGATTAAATTTTAAAATTGATTTGACACCCGCTTACTTGCGTAAGTTAAATCTTGATAGTGCTTACGTATGTATGTACATAGGTAGGCAGATGTACTATGGGTGCCTTTTGAAGTTGGATACTGCTCACTTAGACCATCTATTGGATTCAATGTGCCTATTCTAAATATCCTGGAATCCTGTAGCGAATAGACCACTAATTAGGAATCTCGCAAATAGAGATGCATATACATATACAGACGGACAATTGTAAAATTAAATAATTTGGTAGCACTGGTTCTCAGCAATATGTTCGTCGGTCACCCAATACCGAATACCATCCAAAGTATACCACGAAGATGGTAAAATATGGAGGATTCAAAATAGTAGTGTAGGACTTTTTTTTGTGCTACTGTATAGGATGGATCCATGTGATTAATCAGATAATGGATCAACAAGTGTATGAAAATATCTTGGACGTTGTTATGCTACATATATAATAATACATATAATGCCTCTAGTTTGGGTCTTCCAACAAGATAATAACCAAGGATTGGTTTTGTGGGAAGGGGATTGAAATTATGTCATCCTCAGCACTGTCGCCTGACTTCTGTCCCACAGGAAATCTATGCCCCAAAGTATAAAAAACTGGTTTCAGAGGTTTAACCAAGGAACAATTGAAATCTATGCCAAGTTTTAGTTCTGGTGGACTCTATGTGGACTCGTTGTAAGGCTGTCTTAAACAACAATCGGTTCTGAACAAAGTTCTGAGCAGAATTTTATGTTTAAATTAATATTTTAATGAATTTACTTTTTAATTTTTTAGTTATTTCTTAGCCTTTAATCAAATAAGAACACCTATTGTCTTCGTGTACAGGATTCAGAATTCGGTATTAAAAAGAGTTATTTCTGAAAACTCTAAGAATTTTCAGGACCTGTATGGACGCGTATATAATTCTTTACGTGAGTACTGTTACTTAGTTTGGAATCCGTACTACTCCAATAACCCAATGCGTATTTAGAAAGACAATTTACGAAATTTGCCCTTTGAAAGATGTCGTGGAATAGTAACCTTCCAGCATATGAAACTAATTTTCATTCATGGTTTTATAACAGTCTACGAGTACATTGATTATCTTCTATTACTTTCGATGAGGGTTTATGCACCTTGTCGTAGTTTAAATCATAGGCTAAGGTGACGCAGTGTTTTGAACATTTCGCTAGATCGCTCATTCGCTTGCCTCTCTCTGCGTGACCTTAGCCTTATGGAATAAATGTTTGGTGTTTGCTCTAGCTGAGCTACTCTATGATTCTTAGCTTAGGCTGCTGCGTGCAAATAATGTCATACATTACGTTCGACAGCGTAATGGAACGCACAGCCTTGACGTACGTCGCATGTAAATTTGTTTTGCATTGTCCCATCCTCTATTTTAAAATGATCATAGTTTCTTGATATTTTCGGAAAATATTCTGACACTCTTTTGACCGTAAGTGCTCGTAGGATAAATTATGTACTGTGTCAAAAGTGTTCTCGATATCCACCCCATTAACACCACAGTACTTACTTGTACATTACGTTCCCCCTATAGTTTTTCTCGCCGTTTTTACCTCTTCCTCAATGGCGACAGTTTACGAAAACGATATTGGTGCCCAGGAAGTCCACTAGCTTCATCTATTGCTGCTTCGAGCCTTTCATTCATCCCAAATACTAGTAGTAAGTAATGCCAACAGTTTATGTGCGTGAATATTTCCTGTTGACGCACTTATGATGTCTGTTATTAATTTGACATGTGTCATCGGTGACGTCTTCTGGTCCCTGATTTTCTTAAGATTTTGTTATACTTCGGCGAAGGTGACGGCATAAATTGATTACGTCTTTCTTGAAGCTCTTCAATCACTCTCTGTCGTCACATTTCTCGAATTTACAATAACATTTACATTGAGAGCTTTAATAAGATGAAATGTCAGTGAGTCTTGAATGTCAAATACCAACGTCTATTACACTAATTTATCTTATTTCATTTTTTAAGATGAATTTGATCAGAAAAATTTCCAGAGCCCTGTTATACATGTTCCTTTAATTAAACGAACCATGAAATGCTATTCTAATTACTGTCAATTATTCTCAGCGTCAGTTTTACTGCACCTATTTTCGACGTGTATTTTTGCGGTTGATAAAACTTTACGGTTTTCATTAATTTCGTTAGCACTTGGTATGGTTCCAGTTAAAAAGACAAAATGTTATAGGTCATTTAATACACACCACACACTGTGCATTTGTTTATGATGATTTTGGGAATGTTATGACAGTTGAGGTCATTTCCTGTGTAAATAAAAATAAAACAATCGCTAAAGTTTTTTTTTTTTTCAGTTAACATGGTTTCCCATAACACACCGTTTGTGGGCTTGTTCTGCACTCACCTCGAAATCAGTCGAAATACATGTTATTATCCCGAATCAAATGAAACTGACGCAGTATTGTTTCGAAAAAAAAGGCAAATAATAAACATGTTCATTTGTTTTCAATGCAACTCCTTGACATAGTTTCGCCCACTCTGCCCTTTTCATTTAATATGTACTTTTGTTTTTGTGTGTTCATAAGGCGATTGTGGGCTTTAACTTAATGCATTTGGTAGACCCACTTTTATTAGTGGATGATTGCTAACATAGCTTTGATTTGTAGTAATTACCCAAGTTTATCGTTAACCATAATTAACCTAGAAGGGTACGAGCAGTACATCTGAAGGAATTTAAGTGATTGAATATAGATTATTATCGGTTTTAGTTGAATGCGTAGCAATATTTAATTTTTATTAGCGGTTAATTGTAGGAAAATCATTGGATTAGAAGGTTGACTTAAGGTAGTGTTTCCTATCACATTTAAAGGTTAGACAATTCTGATCGACTAAATAGCTCACAGTTAATAAACTGTAAAGTGTCAAGGGAAGGTCATTGTTAAAAGGAAAAGCAGCAGAAATTGTTAACGGATTCAGTTATTGGAAAGCCTTTTTATGAAGCACCGAATAAAAATCTCAACAAATTGCCAGACTTTATCAGCATACGATTAAAAGTCATGCGCTTGATAATATCTACTAACCATCCTAATCGGGCAACTTTGTTCAGGAAAAGTAAACCCCAGATAGCAATCGAACAACTGACACTATCGAATTCTTGTTGAAATCTCTAACAGCCAAGTGTGGCGGAAATGCACACTTCAAAGATATCGCATTTCATTTCACCACTCCAAAGTTCTAAGTCAGTGCAGTATTGAATTGATTGAATATTGTCAGAGTATGCTTAAATGTACATCACATTCCTCCCGGAGTTATAATAAAGCTTAAATCTTAAGATAAACATTAGACAGACGTAAACATTGTGATATTTGTTTACTTTGCAAAAGCAAATTACTAGATACAAACGAGTCTCGACTAGATACTTTATATTTTCTTCTTTTTCTTTTTTTTTGATTATTGCTCAACATTTGAGTAATAAGAGGGGCACTTTATCTCTTTTATAGGGAGACTCAGACAGAATGCGAAGTTTAATTACTTTTTTTTTACTCACGGACAAATTATAGTAGGACTTTGTATTTAGAGTAACACCTGAAGATTTCAATTAGGGAAGTATTTTTAAGCCGATGGAACAAAGTTCGAAAAGTTTAATACCAAAATCTTATTCAATGACGAAGCTGAAATTATTCACCAACTTTTGTCAGTGGTAACTTTAATCGGTTTTCTTTTTTTTTTTTATAAATTCCTTCTGTTTGTAGACGACCTTGAAAAATTCATAAGGAACACTTTACATACGTTTTGCTAACCTGTGCTTTCAATGCATTTTTTGTGATACACAACAGATTAACCACCGAGCCAGTAAAATCTAAGTCGACTACTTTTCAAATATAAATAGATATAATGGGTTGAGATTAGTGATAAATGGTTGATCTCAGGATCTGGTTCCATCATTTGAAGTCCACGTGCGCCAGTTACACTACGGCTACTGATGTTTGAAATAGGTTAGGTTAGATGGCTGCCAATTGTGATGACTCTTAACCATAACACAATATTCTCTGTAAAGATGCGGCAGACTTAGGAAAAAACTCCTCAGCTTTCATCACGTAAGCGAGTTAGCTTCATATGCGCTCATACCCTACACAGGACATGAACGATGCCAGCAAAAAGTGCTTTAACAAGTCTGAATCTGCCGAGAAAAAGTATCGACTTAGATAACTACTATTTTGCTGCGATGCATCTAATTTTCACCGAACGCGTATCCCTGAAATCTCTGTGAATCCTATCCCTATGTAGATGGTATCCATTTACCAGCGTTTCAATCCACAGAGCTTTCTAATCGAATCCGGAGGGACAATATAGTAGAGGAAAAACTTGCCCAATATGACGCGAACAAGTAAAAGAGGACTTCAACCTAATAAGACTGTGCTAAAAAAAAAGGTTAGGTGGAGATGCTTGTTAGTTAGGTCACAGGTTCAGCCCGACCTGTAAGACCAGCTTAGTATGTAAGTAAGGACGATAACTACTGGTTCTTCAACAAGTGTTGAAGGGTACTCCTATTCTTTTAGTAAGCAACTACTTTATGAAGGTTCGAATTCGAGAGTTATTCGGAGCTTCAAAAGTGTTCCTTTAACCTGTTATCCGGCAGAGAATAACTAATTTTACGATCTTGTTTAGAAATTCACGGTATTATTTAACTATCTTGCAACTCATTGTTGACGATTCTAAGAATTTTATTGTTGCCTGACTGGCTATGAAAATGCCGATAGCAAGGTTATCTAGTATTAACACTAAAAGTCAAACAGCCTCTATAGTTTTCAGTACATCAATATCAGGATAGCCCTTAATATTACATCCAATATGTGACTATGCTCTGTCATAGTCTTGAATATTTAACTTCCAGCTACCTTTTCATCCAGGAGTGCTTGTGAATACAACAAATATTTGTGTTAGACACGTATTCCATAAAGTACTTATAGTAAAGTAGCTACGAGCGAGTAGAAGGAAATAAAGCAGCTGATGAAATACCAAAAAAGTTGTAGAAGATTGACCTTTACACCTAAGCTGTGAGTCAAAACCATACAAAATAGGAGAAAATTTTAGGAACGATTTAATGAGCCATTCTTTCTTTAAGCTGCGGCAAGTCAACAATCTACATAAAAATTAAAGCCGTCAAAGAAGTAAGCCCCATATAAACATAATATATCATCGTTAAAAACATTATACCCACACCGGTTCATCAAGACATTTGATTTAGAAGAGGTGCACTACATCTGGTATTTTCTTTGACTTAACCTCACAAGGGAGTACAATAGGTCTACAAAGGTCGCAGTCCATCTGCTTATTTCAAAATAGTTCTCGCAGGTGAAGCGAGGGCAGCGCCTGCGAATTTATATTTACAGTTGTTAAATATTTTGTTAATGCCAATAGAAATACTTTAAATTAAATCAAACATCATACAATTGATTTCAAGTCACAACCTGTGTAAATCCAAAGTGTAATTCGGTTTGCACAATTGATCTGGTGTTTAGATAGTTTTAGCTAAGATCTAAATAAAGTATTCAAAAGATATACGGAAGTTGTTGTTTTAAATATTTTATGCCAGAACCGATTTATATAAACATTTTTGTACTTATTCACCTAGCTTTGAAAATCAATGAAATCGAATACAATTTTCAGTATTTGTGTACAAGAATTTTACTATCAGCAATTATTGAAATGAATAAGCGTTCTCTAACGTTAACTAGTAAATACTTGAATGAATTAAGTAAACGATACTCGGAATGCATAATGAAAATTATAAATAAGTATTTGTACTTTATAGAAATATATGTTATATAATTTGCCTAACATTGCAGATAGCAGGTGGGGAATAATTTGCATTTGAATTAATTAAAGGGGGGCCCTGTTACAACGCAAATATTAATGAGAGATGCAGTTTTTTTTATTCGTCTTCCAGTAAAGATGAGAGGACATCTTTAAATCCACATCGGGTATTTAAGGTTCTAAATTAAATTTAAAATGCACTTGTGTTTTGAAAGAATGAAATGCAATAATTTTTTAAAATGTGCTATGCATTGTGCACTTCCTTATTTATTTAGGTTAAAGATTAGGCGATCACAATGGTTGCATCTTTTCTGTAGGAACTGGGCTATGTCCAGCAAGGAAATCTTAAAGCTTCTTGTAGACACTCACTTGAATGGTAACAATACAAAAAAAAAAACACCTGTCTCTCACGAATCTCACGAAATTTTTCCAACAATTTTGTTTTTTTAATATGTTTACGAATCTGTTAAGATGAAACAGGGGGCCTTGTCGTTAAAGATGATATTTTCACCAAAATGATGGTCCTTTTACTGTGACACTTAAGCTATTCGCTAAATACAGTAAACTACCGCGACAAGATATAACGTCGAAAGGCAACAACAATAACATCGTCTTCTAAAAACGCAATAAGAAACCTCGTGATAGCTCTTATAGAAACTAACAAAATTGAACTATTTCTATTTTTGACATCTCTGCCAAGTTGGTCTGCCGGAATCATGCACTGGTACAAACTTTACGAATTACAAATCCGCAAAACTCCCCCATGCGATAAATAATAAAAATTCCTAATTATTTCAACAACAAATTGCTTCCCAATTGTTATGGCTTCCGAAATACAAAAAAAAAAAATCCCCACACATGTAACTAGCTGCGTTACATTTCCTTATCGCATAAAACCCATTGACGTAACAGTCAGTTTCCTCTTATACGAAAATCTCTCTACACAAAACGAACGAACTGGATAACTTCCAATCAACATGCCAATAAATACATCATTACCATGATCATGATCATAAACAAATCCATTAGTCACAGTGCATTGTTTCCGATCAATTTGATCAAAGAGTCGTCTCATATTATTATGCCATAGGCTTGATTGCTGCCGCCCGCCGGCAAACAACTGCACCACAACCCACCAACCGTCTAAGTTCACTGTCAAGGCGTTTAGAGACTAGGCCAGTAGCAGCTGCCTAAGTGCATGTACGCCGCCGCACACTGCGAACAAGCAGATCCGGTAAATGGGAGAAACAACTTATACTTACCAATGTGGTGTGTTTGGAACCTGGTCTCCATCGTTCGTCGTCATATGCAATTTTCACTGTTTCGCTGGCATGGTGCGCATCCAAATGGTCGACACGCATTTCAGTTGAGTGACTATGAAAGCGTTTCTTATTACAATTTTGCGGCTTATGACGTAACAGGTAATAATAGAGCAGGTAGGTGATATACATACATACGTATTAGTGATCAGCAACCACAGAGACGGTAGTGCGCTCATAGATTGACACATAATTCCGTATGGGTTCCGAAGATGTGCAACAGGCGCACAGAGACTTTTCTCGAAGAAGTTCCTAAATAGAGCGTTTTCGTGCAAAGTGACAGTGGATGTTTTTTTTGTTTTTTTTTTGAGGAAGTGCTATATCAAAGTGGACACGTTTACACAAGTGTGTAGGGTATGAGCAATAAAAACAGAAACAGCTTTACGGATTCCATGAGATCTATGAAGGGATACGACTCAATAGCAGGTATTGAGATTTTTAAGTGATTTTTTGTTTTATCGTACTGCAGTTTGAAACGTTTGTAATTATAATGAGCCAGTGGTATTTCTATCAGCTAGAAAACTTGTTCAGGTTAATAGTTTTACTTCTTTGTCAAACAGGAACCAACATACGCTCAGTTTAATTTAGATCGTCGCGTGGTTAGGCCCATAGACCGTCATGGCAATTAGAACAGAAATTATTTCTCGTTGGTATTTAAAAGTGAAATTAAATATAAATGTGTAACTGGCATGGATAACGAACAAAGTAAAATTAAGATGAATCTGTGATTTAACAAACAATAGTGCTACGCGCATAATTCTGGAATAAACACATATGGATTCTGTTTTTGAGTAACTAGTAAGTGAACATTTTGGACACCAGTGTATATCGTGGAATTTAAAAATCAATTTGTCCAGAAATAAAATGAATTCAAAAGACTCTTATGTCGCGTGCTATGTGTCACATACATAGGTCAAAGTCCTCGATATGCGAACAGAACAAGTTCGAAATCATGTAAAACGATAATATACGTTAATGACCCTTGCAGCTTTGCCTTAAGCGTTTTTTTTTTTTAAATCATAGTACCACTCTTGCACTGGTATTCTCGCTACCCCATATTTATTTGTTTTTAAAAGCCACTGAGATCGAAGTAAGACTCATATCTCACAACGATAGTTTTCCTAAATTTAGCGTAATTTTCAAATGCTTTTGACATTTAATTACTGTAATACCGATGCCATCCGTTGATATCTGTCATGAATAAAAAGATAGAAATTAAATACATAGGAATGGACACCCTGTATATAAAAACAATCTCAAGGCTTAGTGTACCTACTATATAAACACGTTTGTAAGCGCTGTGAGTCACTGCTGATAATCGAACATGTGTGTTTGATAAATTATTATCCACTTTTCTGAAAAATGGTTTTCGTTCAGTGGTTAGGATATTTCGCGCGGTGACTTTTAAATTAACTGCATTGCTCTGTTTTAGGTCTAGGCTATTAAGGAGTTTTAAATACTTAGTTATAGAGTAACTCAAACGTTTGCAGGTAAAAATTCTTTAAACTAAGCACTGTATAGTTTTGTAGAACATATTTCTATAGCAAAGACTTCGCCTTAATATACATACGAAGTCACATTTGTCATGAAGTCCTGAGTGAAGTTAGATTTTCACAAGCAATTGCAATAATAATTCTAAGTAGTTTGATTCTATCTATTTCAATGGTAATAATGGATGGATGGATGGATATATAATTCAGCGATGAACATGAAGATCAAAGATATATTCTTATTTTTTTTTTCTATCATACCGATGCTACGTACATATGAGATGAGAGTTCCTAGTGAATTTTTTGTAACTTCAACGCACAGAGAAGAGTAGAATCTAAGACTTCAAAAACCGCATTATTAACTCGCCTGGAAGCTGACAATTTATTTATTCAATTCATTATTCAACCGCTTTTTTACCATTGAAGTCTTTGTTTACCATACTCTTCATCGATAAAGAACCCAATACTTCCTCTACCACTTTATGATGATCCTTAAAAAAATTTTTTCGTTCACAGATCAAACATGGGTCATTAAAACTTTATATATCATATAAATAGTCATCTCGATATTTAAACTATGTTAAAAATGTTGGAACACCACTGCCCTTTCAAAAGGCGCTCGTGTACGCTTTCTCCTATTTTTCAACTGTGCCTCTGTAGTTAATACAAAATCTGACTTTGTTTGACTCTGCACAGTCGATCATTCTATAAAGATTACTAGAAACTTCGAAGGTCACATTAATAAACAGCGCATTATAAAAAAAAAAATCAGTTTGCGCCGCTTTGCATAATAGGGTGGTTAATATTGAAAAACTGATGACATTGCTCTTAAGACACAACTCAATAGTGTATAAATCGGTAAAAATGTTCCTTCTTGTTAATTCTCACAATAATAAGTCGGTTAATTTTTTTGCGCATACTACATTTCTTAAGGGAGTTGGAACATGCTCCTTCGTTATAAATTTTATTAGTTGTGCATTTTAAAAAGTTGTGACTTTTTTTTTATACACACATACATATACATGATTGCAATTTGTACATAGCCATATGAACGTGGAAGCATTTTCATTTATATTTTAAGAACTGCTTTGTGTATCTATGAAAATGAATAGTACTAAGCAGTCTTAACTTTGTACATACCCAATTAACATAAGTCTTTATTTCGATAAAAAATTGCTTAAATAAAGCCCTTTGCGGAAGTAGAAACTGAGTTGAATTAATAATTGGAATATCCTTCTCAGGTCAAAGACTTTTTTTTTTAAATTTCAGTGTTTAACCATAAAGTAAGACTTGGGGATAGCCCACCTTCATGTTGTTATTCTATAACTTTACAATCTGACATATGCGAAATGCTACAATTTTTAAAAAGGAAGTTACTACTCATCGAATACAACTTTGAATCTCAATTGAATGCGTAATAAGACCGAACTTAGTAACATTCACATGCCCATTTACACATTTAACGCACAGCAAACTAATCAGTTGGAATTTTTAATTTTGGAAACGCGACATTCGTCAGGTTTTCGGGTGCGTATTCATTTGTATGACGATAGTCTCCTCTATCACTCGATGATCACTGATTGTCTAATGTTTACCTGACACGAATAAGTTTCATCACACTCGCCACGTTTATCATAAAAAGTTAGTTAAAAAGCCATGTGGTGTAGGAAATGTGTTCTTTAGCCGAACGCGTAGTATATTTAAATTTTTATTACTTATTTATTTTCAAATACAGTTTACTCTAAATGTTCATGTTCAAAAGTTTTAGTTTCAAATTGAAGAAGTTAATTGGCAGGATGTCATGATAATGTCCAGCCTTATTTACACTCATTATAGTTAGTTTGATAAACCTATGAATGAATATTCAATGACTTGTTCTTTATTTTGGACAACAAAAGTTGTCGGTTGTGTGTATTTTACTGACATATTAAATTGCTAATTATTTTAAAAGTACTCACTTCAGCGGATAATAGTAGTATGTAAGTGCTAGTAGTTTCAGGAGTGTTTCACAGAATACTCATATTATATCCTTCGCCTTACAGCGGAAAGCAAGATGAGATTGGATCTTAACAAACAAGCCAATAAAATCAACACGATCCTGCATTCTTCAAAATAATTGAACCTTACTTCCATTAACTAACGCTTCTTGTGCGAAGTGCTTCTAGCATGGTTGCGAACATACTCAGCGTCGGACGTCGGGGAGCTGGTACTCTACATATCCTGAGTACCTTAGGCGCTGAACTGAAGGCGAGTAAAAACTGGAATATGTAATAGTAGTGGCACGACTAATATTTAATACTTCAGTCTTTTAAAATTGGACATACATATATCCGCTGTATCATTGGATACTAAGCCCTCCAAAAGCTCGTTACATAGTAGATGCGTTTGGGGTAAATTGTTAACTCGTAACACTGGGATGATTGAGTTCACTCTCCACTTGAGCACGTCATTGAAAATGATGTCCTCTACAAGGTCGCCCCGGAGTCCACTCGACATAACCAGGTCTATATTGCTGTACAACTCGTATAGTTCGTGGTAACGCAGAAAGAACCATATCTTTCTCTTTCCAATGCTTTTTCATCCGATTTTGATACAAGGCTTTGCCTCTGCACCATACAGCAATTTGCGGATAATGAGAGTCTTATATAGCGTCTCCTCGGTTCTTCCCAATCGGTACTTGGTAAATATAGGTAGTTGTTTCCTAAACCCGGAGAGCCTATACAGACGAACGCCTTCACCACTTAACGTTGTGAACGCTGTCTATCATAGCGTCATGTGCATAAGCGGTCTCATTTCTTATAGATCGGGCAAATGGCGTTTAGGTTTCAAACATTGGGCCTGTTTTGGTCAGATCATTTCTTACTAATGAGTAGGTGCATGTATCGTATCAAAACATCTGCACTCGTAGGCCACCTGAAACTACGACTTTGTTTGATTTAAGCCTAGTCAAGATTGAACGTTTCAGTCATGACTTTGTGCGCTCCACTCCGGTGGTTGCAGTGATTGATTCTCTTTCAAGTATTTAGTGACTATCAGACTACATGACAGCGTCCACAGAATTAATGTTTCCACATATTCCGCACCGACAGCTTCTCCACTATAACATTGGTGTTCTTTCCCTTAAAGGCTCTGGTTTCTGTAGCGAAACTTTGAGTTGTATTCTGTAACTGCTGGAAGTGCTGCCGCTAATTTTCATGTTGTCTGGTGGACATTAAGAAATAAGAATTTCATGTTACTGCTGCTGGTGTCTTCAACAGTTAGATCAATCCTTTCATTCAAAGCTCGTGTTGTTTCTGTCCCTTGAAAAATTCCCCTTCGCGGTCGACAAGTAACCGTGACGCACGACGTTAATTGGACTTTGAACAGGTTGCTCGTGGGCGCTCTTCGTTAAGTACAGTACGTGTAGACTTGTAGGTAGTTTTTTTTGGTTAAATATAATAAGTAGGCGTGTGCTTCCAGTTCCAAGAATATGCATCTCCGCTGATAAATTATTAACCCAACACTCAACTATGACGTCCTCATCTGCAATCATTTCCAGTTGCTATCCAAGTTCTCTATTTTACAAAAAGTTATTCCAGAGTAAATGCGATGATAACCTTATCTTGACTTACTATAATATCCTTATACTCGTAGAGCCACTATTGAAAAATGATCCATGTTGAAAACAGATAAAATCCTATGTTTGGGTACGTCTACTGCAAAGCCCTGGAAATCCCACCTATCTATGTACTTAAGTTCGTTAAAAATTAAGCTCCAACTTATAACTTTCCAACTCATACTCGTTATCGCTTGTGAACTTACAGCTGATAGCATAGCACAGTCACTTACATAAAAGGTGATTAATAACCTAATAAATGTAAACAAAAAAATATATCAATCAAACAATTAACTTTTATTTGTACAAGTACTGTTCTCTTCATTGTCTCGGTTTACTCACAATCGGGCTATTTTAAGATTGAAAACGAAAACACTATGAACGCCACCCACATTTAATCGATTCAAAAAGTTGATAAGCGTGGATTTTGTTAAACATTGGCATTGACATAATTTGACATCGGTTATCCACACGATCGGATCTCAGAAATCGTTTAATTCTAAATTTGTTGTACGCCCAGGAATTTGTCTAACTTGATACGAGTATTAAATCTGCACTATTTTATCGGTTGGTTTTAAGTGTGTGTTGACATACAGCAGTGCCTCGTAAAAATAAAAATAAAAAATCTAATCAAAACAGTAACACGCGTGGGCTGCGATTGTTTAGGACCCCATTATTCTGAGATATGGTAGTCAATTAGCGGAATTCAAAGTACTAATTGAATGTTATTATATTGATTAATTAGCATCATTATTTGTTTCTTTGTACATTAGATTCAAAGTACACACGCCTACGATTAATGTAGATGAAAAAACCTTTAGCACGTTATGTATTATTTTATAACTTTTCGGATGTTATGTTATCTATGTAGGTCTAAAATTTTGTAGATAAAAGCTCCTTTCCTTTCCGTTTAAATCAAACAATGCGTGTGAAAATTGTAACATGCTAAATTTACGATTTTACCATGCTTTTTCTATTTGAAAGGAGCGTTGGGTCATAATCAAGTAATGAATTTCTATTTCCATATTTTTTTGTATTATATCTTTATATTCAGTATTATAATTTATCGCTCCACGTAATTAGCATGCAAAACAGCTGATTTGTGTTCTACTTTAAGACTTGTAGAAGACAAAACTATAAAAAAAATAATAACTTTTCTTGATGATAATATTATTCCTTTCACAATGTTTTAGATTTCTGCTATTTGTTCCTATTTAGAGTTATGCCTAAGTAACTTTGTCCATTAGTTGTAGCTTTTGGTTTATCTTAGTTAAAGCTAGTTGTACAGTAGCTGCGATTATTTTATCCGACGGTAAAATATAGACATCGTTAGTTATTTCAGTTTATTTATAGACAAGTATATTTACATAAAGAATACTTTGAAAAATGAAAATATAGAACACACCTTGAACTCAACTGCAATTCCCTGTGCGTCATTTCAAGAGGGGTATGCTCTAAACCACACATATCTAAACCTACAGAAGTTGCTTATCTTGAAGAAATTCAGGATAAGATTCTGTCACGAGATCTTCGAAATTCTTGAGCTGTTTTTCCCTCCAGTCTTTTTCTTCTGTATTCTTCCCACTCTGTACTTGTTTTTTTTTTTTCCACGCAACACCTTGTAAATATGCCACTTTGGTCACCTTTTTCCTACGCATGAATTCATCATGACACCACAGATTGGTGGTTTTTTGTACCCTATCCAGCTTTCGGCTACTTCCTTGATGTGGGTGTATCACTGCATATAGTTTATGACTCCTGCTAGTGTCCTTCGACACTCAATATTGAATTTCCTATTCAGGACAGACCAAGATTTCTTTTGGTTTCATATTCGAGCAAACGATGGTACGAGTCGGCATTGACCTCTGAGAGTGTAGAAATCCGTAATCTACTCGGTTAGTGGTTCCACCATCTGAGGAAGTAAAGGTGCAAAAAAAAGAGTCCTGTTCTCAGATAAGGGTGGAGAAAGAGACATTTCCTCAAGACACGGTCTTTCAACTTTTGCCTTTGTTTTGCGTTTTCCCTTAACTGCTGTATAACCGACAGACAGGACTCTGGAGTGATGATTCTCTGGAACTGTTCCGTCTTTCCGTCTATGACAGTCCGATACGAAACTACCATCCTCACATAAATTATCTGTAGTTCATCTAGCATCTCAGTTTTTTTTTTCTCATTACTCACATTTGAGCCATGAAACACATTTAATTGCTCTACAACCTATCCTATGTCTACAGGAAAATGCATGTAGCTAAAGCTGGAAACCGCTGAAAACCCCAATGTCAATAATTGGTAAATACCCACACCAAATCTGTGCCATTTCAAATGAATTAGTAAAAGTTTTTCTGATGAAGTATAACCATTCACGTTCTACGGATAAGTCGCACTGATTATCGAACATGTATTCAAGCATCAGTTGACAGACATTGACTACAAAAAAAAAAATTCAAGTCAAAACAGTTCAATCAGAGCAATGACCACTGCTCCAGATAAATGTCGACTACATCGAACATATCCGATTCCAATGGAACACCCAGGATATATTCCTGCATATAGCATCCATTCAATCAATCTTTGTAACAGACGTCTTTATCGACGAACTATTATATCATCTGTGACCAAAGGCAGACAGGCATGTACAAAAGTCAATATTTTACTTAAGTCACAATGCTGTGAAATTTTAAAGCTCATTCAACTCCTCCGCGGAATGAAGCGGGTGTAAATAAAAGAACAGTCTGCCATTAAAACATCGCACGGTCTATTTTAGACGCATGATCAGCATTTTTCTGTTTATTTTTGGCGTCCGATCGATTTAAAATGTTTATTGTGGGCAAGTGCTAATACCGCAGACATTAAGTCCCGCACAAGCCGTGTTTAGATCGATTTAATGAGGAACCGTGTGGTCGAATTTTTGTGATTGCGATTGGAGTGCTTTCAAGGCTAGTGGATGAGATCGTGAGTGGCATAGTTATAGGTTTTTTGTTAATTATGCATTTTGGCGAGAAATTTTTTTGTTTGAAGTTCAAGTTGAGCGCCATTCCAGCTGAGTGAATTTTGAATAAGTATAACTTGTTTTATATTCAAAATTTGTTGTTGGATTTAGCGCATCACGCAAGTTTGGCAATAAAACGTGTAAAATTCTTTAAATACGAAATTTGAGTACAGGTTTGTCAAGAGTGCAATTAAGGTTATAATTAGTCTCAGGGAGGTGGGATAATGTTTATGATGCGGTTTAGACTTTGAAGTGCAGAATTCAATTGGATTAAGTTGGTTTGGGATTTATAACTTTAAAAACACGTTTTCTTTGAGGATTACCTTTATTCGCGATACGATTTGTTAATATAAGGCAAAATGAGTTGTCGATTTTAGTGGACATTGCCACATTGCTCTATGCAAGATAAGTTTCATTACAAATTCTAAAGGTCGGTTCTGCTTAAGCTGGATTTTTTGATGATGATGAATTCCGATGAATCATTTCTGATCCCTTGTAAAGAAGAACGAGGAAGCACTGTTTATTTTATATGATTAGCAAAGGGTTTCTCCCTGGGTCTGTCCATGTGCATTTACAACATTCTGCAAGGCTCTTCAAACCCCTTCAATTTATTCTGAAAGCTCTAGATACCTGTTCTTTTTAATAGCCTACTACTCTTAATGATTGGGTAAACGGATTTCATTGCATAGCATGTTTGGTAATGAAATTTTCTTCGCTCAGCAAGATGAAACTAAATTATTATTTCTTTCGTCGGATGATTGTGTCAACAGGTTTATATAAAGCTTATGGTTTGAGATGGTATTTAGCCAGAAAATCATAACGATAATGTGTAGCTACTTTTTTATATTGAGGTGGAACAGAGATCTATACTCAACGTATTTCTCTATGACGATTCGTAGGGTATTTATATGGTCAATGCAGAAAGATCCCGAGGGTAAGCCTACTTGTTCAGCATTGTGAGTCATGTCAAAAAGTTATTTGATTTGATTATTTTGAAAGAACACAAATAGTTCTCCAGTCCTCGCCGTCTGCTCGAACAAAGTTTCCTTCTTCTATCAAGTTTTTGCTTTTCCAAACGGTGTTCATCTACTACTCGATTCACTATATGTATTTGAAGACCAAGAGAATAATATGCTTCATCATTCGCAAATCTTCCAAAGCATCCTGGAAAAATTAGTCCACATTCTCGCGCCGAGCAAAAAACCTGATCGTGTTGTCATCTTGCTATGCACATGAGGAACATATGCATATATAGAGTTTTTTTTTTCAAAAAAACGGATCGAAGTCTAACTAAAGACGCATAGCGATACTCCAGGTTGTGAGCCATTTTTGTGATCAGATGTTTTAGATAATTTGTCTTTGTCCATTGTATACCTCAACTTTTCTCTCACTGATATCACTAAAAATAATAGTGGTGAAAGTATGCAGTACTCCATTTTGACTTGAAAAAGTTAAGAAGAACATAACACGTATTATGCTACTTATAATCCTTTTTGCAATGCATCGGAGTCAATGAGTGGTTAAATGTGGTCCAAGCAAGTACAAATTTCTGTATACCGGTTGCAAGTACCTTACAGTTTGCCTCTACAGTAATGCTGAATGTTTTGACTCCCAGATCAAGATGGTTCCTTAAATGTAAACTATTCAATATGGAATTTAGGCAAGTTCGAATCGTTTCTAATATTTTAGTAGAGTTGCTAAACTGTGAAGTACATACATACATACATATATATGTATGTAGCTGAAATTGGTAACCATTTAAGCAGTGGATTCATACCAGCAAACAACTTTTTTTTTTAATTGGAATGCAAAATATGCGTACTAATGTTCCTAACTCCTCGAATATTACTCAATGTGCATTCGATTACAGCCTAGTTGAAATTAGCACTAACAGCTGTGGCAACAGTTTTGCTGACAGGTGCACTTAGATTCAGAAACTACAGACACATGCTAATGGATCATTGAAAGCTGCAGCTGCATATACAGAATTTAGATTCATTTACATCGTCTGCTTACAAATTTAACTTCTTTGTTAAATATGTGAATGAAAATTAGAATGAAATAGGTGGCTCACCTCACCTTGCAAAACAAGTACCTCTGATTCGAACCCTGAGTTGTCAGAAGTGCTAAAACTAAACCACAACCTTCTACAAGTTTCGAATATTAGTTTTCATTTTGGCAACCATCACTTACATCGGATATAAGATTTCTAGTGATATTCACTCAATGACATTGTTGGTTCTTTACTTAACAAATTTCTGTCGAAAAGCTGAAATTAAGTATACCCAACAACAGACCAGATAATGAAGTCTTAACATGTGAATACATGTTATAATTTTCTAGACAGCTTACAATATCTTCTCAAGTCTCTTTAAACTGGGCAGCCTCTTGACAATGCTACACTTACTGAATGTGACGCGTGTAACTATTGGCGTCATTTAACTGGAAATTCAACAAGTCTAATTGATATAAGACACTCTTCAAAAGGAAATATAATTTTGAACTCAACTCACTGTAACAAAGTGTTTTGGTTTATTAAGTAGATAAGGTACGACTTTGGCTTATCTTATCTCTACCTTAGAAATTAAAAGGCACTTTTTTACTTGACACGTTCGCACTATTAAACGAAACCTTTCTTAGGCTTAATAACATGAAGGTATCGATACGAATATTTTTATATAAAAGTAACTTTCATTTATAAGTATTCAAATGTGAAAAAACATTTTGGAAAACAGTTTGTCGGAATAAGGCAGAAACACCATAGCACATGCCTATCAGCGGAGACCTGGAAACGGATTGAAAAGGATATTGGTTCACAAGGTGAGGAAGCGGTAAATAGATGCGACAGTTAGACCATTTATGAAATCATTAAGGAGCTAGTAGTCCATCAGAGCTAGTAAGCCATCAGAGTTTAAACGGTTTTTTATTAACTTTGGATTAGGATCAGCTCTAAGAGTGAAGTATTTTTGCCAAGGTTAAACTATAGTAGTATACAGGACTATTACACTAATACCCTTGACATTAATGTTCAAACCGAAAGAAACTACTGAGGTTAGTCAGTTAGGTCAGTTAGATTGGAGAGGTTCGAGTTAACTCGTGGATTATACGAGCCTTCTAACATAGAACTAATTCGGGCACTATGGCCTTACGTCAAAACATTGCTTATAAAAATTTTGAAGTATTGAATAAATCTCTAATGAACTTTTTCAATATTCGTTACTTTCGCGACTTTTTTTCTCTTTGAACTTTTGTTTACGACTTTCTAAGCATTTTTTAGTGGCAATCTTACTTATAGCCTCGAAACAGAAGCAAACAAAGTTAGATTGAAAAGTTGAACAATTCCTTTATCAAGAGAAAAGTTTAAAACTGAATCTGATGTTATAAGGAGCATATGAAACAAATCACACCACTACTTCTGTTGGAATAAGTTCATTGGTTTGAGACGGTATGTGTTGTTCCTAAACTGTTTTGAAATCTGTAAAATCTCCTTTTCGAACGCAATATTCATTCGTTTACCGTATCGCGCGATGATAGTGTCTACAAATGTTGGCTTATACCTATGTATGTACATATAAGATATGATTAGAACTTCGGTCGAATCCGCATTTAAAAACCATCTCGAGATCAGCCTCAAACTGACCACCAGGTAATGGTCCAGCACGCTTACAATTCGTTGAATGGTCTGGTTGAACAAAGATTGTGAATCTGTCGTACTCTTGTTATGGAAATTTTCCTGGGATAACACTCCTTTTTGGTTTCCAGTGTACGGTAGTAAGGAGGGTATATTCTAATATTTCGTTCATTGGCTAGTTTTCAGCTTATATGCATACGAAAATCCAATGTAGAGTGCCCGTGCTCCTCCTAACGAATAGGGTTTTAGTTTTTTTAGTCACATTCGCGAAGATCTTGATGTCTCCCTTAAAATTTTGCTGCATTTTTTTTTCTTGATGCTCGCAAACTCGCCTTTACCTTAAACAACTCATAATAACTTTACTTTGTAAACTTTTCTTTTTACATCATTGAATTAACTCTCTCTTAAAGAACTGTCCATTCTTGCTCTTGTCTTGGATCAGATGAGTCACTTTCTTTTAATATTGCCAATGAAACATATTCACCCACAATTCAATTTTCTTTAAGAAGACAGTGTAAGTGCCTTTCTGCGACACAATCGAACTAAAATTCTTAAAAATACATATCATATAGGACATATCAATTTATTGTGAGAGAAACACGTCCAATGCATAAATTCGCCGAAGATTGATAGATAGTATTCAACTTTGCCGAACGCCGCTATCTCAAATTCAATCGACTTCTGACTAGGTCTCCAAGTAAGTGGGTAGAAAGTAGGTTTTCTGAACAATTTCGAAGCCTACGGTTTCAGCTTAATGGCAACACTAAAAAAAGTGGGTTATCCAATTTTATCTGTCTGTACAACTCTAATGTAATTAAATAAACTCAGCTGCACTATAAATGGCTTCATATATGTATGTAGTAGTTGAATTCGTAAAAGGACTCGCTCACTTTTAAAGACATTGATTTTAGAGAACTGTCATTAATTCAGTTCTCGATTTTTAATTCCAGTTTGTATACGTATGTATGGCCAAGTAGTTCACTTTACTTCGTTTAAAAGTTCAAATGGTTTCATCAATCTCTTGGATAAAAAGATGCCAACAATTAATTAATTTATTCAAATACTTATACTTAATAAGCTATGCTATAAGCTAATCAATATATATGATTCTAAGTTATCGTATTATCATATTTGTATATTTACCACTGAATAATCACCACTTCTGAATCGTTTTTACAACGCCATAGACCGCCGTAAATATTTACTTACAGTATATTTTCTTTCATTTTTTACCGACTCCTCACTGAAGGAACACTTCAAAAATCTATCTACAAACTGCGTAGATACCTTACTGTTCCTAGTAAGCAAAATTAGAACTGATTAGAAAACCTTTGTTTCTGGTATGCCCAGGTTTCATAATCGTGTTCACTGTTCTATTTAACAAGATTTCTTTTAATTGAAATTTTTTTTTAAACGTTCATCCACTTGTGTTGAAGATCTGCACTTCAGATCCCATATAAAAACAAATAAGATGGACATTGGTAGCAAAAATATAATAAATATTGGTTACTTCATTGACGTTCATAGCCAAGATAATCATCGCCTTCAATCACGTTTCTTGATTATCTCTCAATGATTGCTCTCATTTTTTTAATAAAGTGACCTAACTGACGTCATTCACGTACTTTATAAGATCTGATAGCACAGATCGCTCAAGGATAATTTCATTATCCTACCATAAGTGGATCTTTCTCTTGATAGTGATTTATACTTGCACCTATACCTGTAGGGTAAGTATTGGTTTCCTGAAAAATTTCGAGCTAGAGATTTTAACCAAACTCCCGCCAAAGTCGACCAGTTCTGTCTGTATGTCGGGGTATCGGTCTGTTTGTCTGTGACAAAGACTGCAGCCCAACCGACTGGACGAATTTACTGCAAATTTTATATCTGGCGTCTCTGGCGTCACGACCCGAGTCAAAATCGGAATTTTCATTCTAATCTCAAAATTAAGAGTACTTGACTTAGGACCGATTTCAATAAAAATTGATATCTCGAAAACGGCTCTTGCGATTTCGATAAAATTTCATACTTCAATTAGCTTCAATTAGGACATACTTATGGTATCAGATAGTATAAGAAATTAACCTTTTCTTGGTCATTTCTTCAGTGAATGGGCTTTAAATGAATATATGAGGATAATAAGACATTTGCAAAAATATGAAGTACCAAGTTTTGGAACAGCCATGCCCACTTCTTTAAAACTAGACTTTTTTCAAAATTGTTGGTAGAGATCGAAAAAGTTGTTAATATAAAATTGATTGACCTGGTAGTTCTCTATAATTCACCTAAATACAATATATGACCATGGCCACCTTCTGAGGGCGTTTTGAAAACCAACTAAATTTTGTGAAATCCTCCAAATACCATCAGTTCAATGTAATCATTATAATTCCATCAAAAATGCAAAATGCCACGCCCACTTTATTAGGCCTCTAGTGCAAAAAGAACAAAACTTGAATTTCAATGCTTGTAAGATTTTTTTTACTAATTGTTAGCAAATAATACTGTATAGAGACAGACTATTAATTATAAAACACATTTTCAACTTATCACTGTCAAGTGAAGAAAAACTTACTCACCATAAATTACACATGAAACGCAAAACCACAGCACCTGTTGGTGCCAGTGTACAACTTGATAAGAATAATGTAAACAACAAATAAATATTGTAGGTAAATGTACAAAATTACATTTTCAGTTTGAAGATTCCCCCGAGTATGAAACAAAGGTATCTACATATCGAACATTTTCGATGTCACTCGAAACAGAGGGAAAATCCCAGTTAAAAATAGCAGAACGTACATAGTAGGTGTGTTTATTGCTTTACATACTGATATGATTACAGATGCTGGTAATAGCTTGGAACTTTTGATTACACGTAATGCTCTGTGTCGATGTGACAAGCAGTCTGTCTTTCTTAATGTGCTTTGACTATCGTATTCTGAATAATTAAGTTAGGTACTTTTCGTTATAAGTTTTCAGAAAGAAATGCACCATTACGAATACGGATGCATACATATTTTATTTAATTGATTAAAAAGGGGTTTTTCATTTGTGAGACAGGTCAGGAAATATGACTTCTGTATTTATTATGAGTTCCTTTTTACAGAGTTTCTTAGGGCAACTACTTTCATTTAGTCTCTATACCCTATCCTAAGGGTATATTAAGTTTGACACATAATTTGTAACATAGAGAAATATCGAAATAATAATATAAAGTTATGTATATTCGTCAGCATCAATAGCTAAATCGATTGAGCGATGACCGTCCGTCTGTCCGTATGTCACCGCTTTTTGGGCCTTAAATTTTAAGCTAGGAGGCTGAAATTTCACATCTGGGCTTCTGAGAAAAAGATACGGTACAAGTGTAAAAATTTTTGAAATGCAGCCCACTGCACAGTCCACTTTTTCATAACTTCACTAAATTATATGAAAGCGAAAAATTTTGCTAAGACCAAATATTTAGGCATTTAGATTTCCTACAATTCACCCATACAACAGTTTTGGCCACGCCCACTTTTTGGGGCGATTTTTTGATCAAAAAACCGATTTTTTTGTAACATCCTCTAACGTTCGACGTTATAGTCATATTTCAGTACAAAATGCAATATTGCCACACTCACTTTATAAGTGCTACATGGAATGGAGGATAGGGTATCATACGATCCATTCCAGTCGGATTGTAGTTTTCTGTATGTTTTTATATTGCCTACGAGAAGTTGAGTTATACAGAGATAACATCTGTTCTTCGTGTTTATTGATATTCCTGAGCATGATCAATTTTATTAATTGTTCGTATAATTAAGCTGTTAATTAAGCATACAGCTCATTAAGTTTGATAAGTATGGAGAAAATTAGGTAACTACTCACAATATATTTTATACTTAATTTGTTGTTGATCGTTATCATGAAGTGGAGTACTATCACTAAACATCATTTTCGTTATCGATCAAAGACTATTTAAAAATAAGTTTTTTACTGTATAAAATTTTAGAGGGTTTCGAAAAAATAAAGTAAAAATTGGCTCCTTTACGAGCAGCTAATCAATTTACTTATGATACACTTCAGTGGTCAGGTTGTCTAAAAAAAACGCTCTATTCCTAAAGGTATCGAGTATATCCCCAATACATCACTTGTAGGGTATACGACAAATCGATACTGAGGCAAATTTATCTTTCTCTAAGTTATTCACTAAACTCTACTTCTTTATCTACTCGTAGTCACTACTACTACTCTTATGTTATGTATGATAATTCATCTACTCTTAGGTTGTCCTTGTAGAATCCAATTGCTTTTTTGATGTTTCATTGGTTGGTTTCGGTTAGGTGGCTGTCTCCGCTTAGTCAAGGATAAATTTATTATAATGACCATATGTACCAAGAAGCTAGGCAACCTGTAACAGTGTAAACCTATACCGTAATATGATTCTCTTATTATTTTGCTTTGGCTGGATCCCTGAGATCACCTAGGGTTTTCCTACTCAAAACCGAGCCGATAAGTCAGCACAGGTACATAGAAAGTGTGTTATGATTCCTTCCCCTTTCTCATCAATCTTTTCTCCAAAATGTTCTGGAATCTTGTCTAGGTAATATTAACAAAAGCTTAGATTATGTGTAGGATTTGAGGGCCATTATTTAGGTAATTAGGTTTCTTAAGGTAAGATTTTGTCAACTATCTACTTGGTTGTTATTCATGATACCTACACAATTGAATTGATCCTTTGTAATAGGCCTACTCATCACTTTAATTGGGTATATAACAAACTTTAGTCATTCTCGCTATAGGTGAGTGATCTGCCAATTTTGGTAAACCACACAATATTGCTTCAAACATTCTCATAGTTGTATTTTTGTAAATAAATTATTAGTCATAACAAAACAGTTTGTGCAAATTATTTAATTAGCCCAAACCACATTATATTGTTATTTATTACTAAGTACGAGTTTATCACAGGCTCGACAAAATTAAATAGAATCAGAAGCATGAACACATTTTTTTCCAAAAATGATTTCTTCTTCCAGGAGTGTGTACCTGTAACTGCAGTTAAAGGATATCCTCAATATCCGAGGGTGTTTCTCTCCACATTTTTGAAGTTTAGATATCAGACATGTTTTAATGAATCTTCATAGTTTGGGCTATAAAAAATTAACAGGGATTGTGCTGATGCCCTAGCAATTGTTAATAGTGGAAACACGACATGGCCATATACAGCTTTATTTTATGTACCTACGTTTGAATAGTTTGCAACAAAGGACTTTCATTTTACGCAGTATTCTTCATGAATCGAAGACTGGATAATAGAGGTTCACCGTCGGATCGGAAATGGAATTTGGAATTGTAACTATTGCCTTTGTTCTGAAGTCAAATCTTTGTTTGTTCTAGACTATAATTCATGCTATGGATATTTGCATTCGGATAGAAGTAACAAAATTATGTCAAACTTCCAATTGTTTCTACATCATTAGCATAAGCAAGTTATTACTTCAACATTTAGAACATAGAACATTTAATAAATCGCACGAAAGAGCACCGATTTGCTGTAAGTCTTTTCTGTCTTCAATGCGGCTTTTCCGAATTTTGATGACATTATGTATACACATGTGAAAGCTTAGTCTATGGCATGAAACTAACAAAATCTGCCGTAAAATGAATATTTGATTTGAGCAGTTTGTCTAAGTTAAACTTGGAACATGTATCTTCCGAGAAGTCAAAGTTTTTTTTTGGAACTTGAATCGAACTTATAAATATAGACAAACTATTCATTTTCTTATAACTACAATTTACACGCGATTTCATTAATTCATTTCGCCAATTCCATGTCCATTCATGTAATCTATTCAATGCTTCGTGAAATGTTGCAGTTGTTTTATGGATTGTGTTACTTATTCCTAAGATGGCAGTGACGTGGTATATCACTTATATACATACATATGTATGTATAATAAATACAAAAGCGGACCAATTACGCTTATGTGTGGTACCTCAGTTGTCATATTCGTAAATTTGTCTCTATGTTTAACATGGTGGACGACTTTGTTTGCTTTGCGTATCTTTAAGATGTTATAATGGTGTTTTAAGCCCTCTTGTCAAGAAATACGTTTGAGCAAATCTATTTTTCTTCAAGAACTTTCTCGTGCAGATACTTGATCCATTGTAGAATAAATCCAAACTAAAAATCAGTATAAATATTTTCTTTTGTTTAAAATTAAATTAAAAGTCCTTTAAAAATTCGGTTCAACTGTTCAACTGTCAACCCATGTGAACAACTTGTGTCAAGTTATTTTTAGTAACAACAAATAAATTATGTTTAACGCCTGAATTTATTGATCTCTTTATTCGACCAAATCCTTCATAATTGGTTTTAAAATTTTACTTAACAAATGCAACAATTAATTTCTGAATAAAACAAACAAAAATATATAACAAGTTTTTGAATTGATTGTTTATAGTACCAGTAAATAAATACGATAAATTAACTGGTCACTGATCAATGCATTAGTGTCAACATATTTATATTTCTTACACAATAATCGATCCTCGTGCTATATGTGCATATAAATATACACCGGATTTGTAGAATAAATAAATTTAAGAAATTCTAAAAATTATCTTGTGTTGTCCGAATGAATAAACATAACTAAATGATTTTAGTAATTATAAAATAGACATAAATGTACATATGTATGTATGTATATAATATATGAATGTTTACTGTCATTTGTATGATATATAATTTGTTGATCCACTTATTTTACTGTCTCACTTGAAATAAAATCAAGTCACACTTTTCCTTATCAACTGCAAAGCTCTTCGAATACTACTACAGCCTTGACTATGCACTTGTTTCAACTAAAACCCAATACGTAATTACAGCACAAGCACAACAAAAATCACTCCAAAGGTATTTAACGGGAAAATCGCTCCTCCAAAATTATTGTAAAAATAAAAAAAAAAAAAAAAACAAAACAAAAACATTTAAGCTTTACCCATTCATCTACAAAGAAGATACAATCAAAAGCAAAGTATCTACAGATAATACTCACTCACATATATTCCAACCTTACTGTCATCATCACCGCATGCCGTATGTCGAACTACAGTTTATAGGTGCCTACTATCAACAGAGCAGAGCACTTCAAATAATAGTGACAAGCACAAGTTCTAGCACTAGTACAGCGCTCTTCTTCGCAGTATATCACACGAAAAATAATCAACCAAACCCGCCGCGCCGTGTAAAAGTACCCGAGATACTGTGAAACACCTCTTTAAAGTTTTTTTTTTTTTTTTATTCATTTCATTCATCATATCTTGCGATTCGTAATCGGGAGAACGAATTGGATTATATACCAAGCGGTAGTCGTCTTTGGTCATTCAGTAATCGGAAACTCGGCGCACAGTCAACAGACTCTAGCTACGAAAAAAAAAGATACAAAACAAGACAAAATTAATATCAAATAGCAACGACGACGCCGCGAACGTGTGTCTGCCTAGGAGAAGATACAAAAATAAAATACAATTTTGCGTTAAAGCTTAAAGATCATGAACGTGTTGACACCAGTTTTCCAAAATATTTTTTCTTGAAACTTAACGAATTTACTTAAAACATAAATTTTTTAATAAGAATATATATCAAAAAAAAAAAACACAACCTCGAGTACAAAATTGGAATTTAAAAATCACAAAAATCTGCCAAAAAATCAAAACTTCATCGAATACTGTGCGCGAATAATTGATAAAAATTTTTTTTACAAAATTTTATTTTCTACTCATCCTGCAATTAAAAATGTAATTTTTAATTTCATTTAGAAAAATAAAATGAAAACTCTGTAATCAATCACTAATGACGCGCTTCATCAAAACCCAAACAAATTTGAACCCGGTAACCGTGGGACACGATCAATATGCAACATGGCACGTATCACATTTGCATTACACTTGCATAACGAAAACCGATCAAAAGTGAAGGCTTCAAAAAAAAAAAAAAAATATCTTTAAGGTTCAAAATTTATGTGACAGTGATTTTGTCCAAAACAAAGAAAAAAAAAATAATTATAATGAAATAAATGCCTTGAAAAAAGTGATGAAAAATATTTCAGAAATGCAACCTTAACCGGGGCAATGTTTTGTTTATATCAAAAATTTAACCTTAAGTTAAAAAACAAAAAGAATTAATTTGGAATACACTTGCGTGCATTTTGGGGTAATTATTGTTTTGTATTATGCGACAGACAAAATTATCTTCTAGTTGTTAGGTGATATAAGTATGTTATTTATTTTTCTCTGTAAGAAAAAATAAATTTTCGACCTTTTGGATACTTTTGAATGTATCTTTTGCCAGTGTGTTGTAGATTTTTGTTTTACGAGCGGCGTATTTTCAAAGTGTAGATATATTTATTTTTATGCCACATGCCCGAGTTGCACTTGACTTTCATCTTTTATTAGTTTTAATTGGTTTAGGTCGCATCTTTTAGTGATCTTTGGAAATCTTTGAATAACTATGCATTGGCGAATGATATTTAAATGTAATTTTGTGAATAACATTCATAGTGGCATCTATCGTTGAAAGAAACAAGTTTGATAAGTTGAAGTGGGTTATTTATCTTGTGCTCCTCCATCAGGAACTTTCTACATTCTTTAGATACATTTTTGCATGCCTTGGGGCCGAACTAATATATATTATGTGGGACAAGTTCATATCGGAAGTTAATCTTTTTATAAACATCAATGGCTTGTGCTTGCTAAAAAGTGCAAACGCAATTGAGGCGAGTTCCGGTTTGTTAAATGAGTATTTTTGTTATCCAGAGCAAAGCAGATGAGTGGAAGAATGTAATCCTTTTGGTACCCAGTGTTTTTCCACTTCACATTCCTCTTAGCTGGATTCCGGTCTATTGCATTGGACAGGTGAACTGGATATATGTTGATATACCCAGTTGGAGGTGGTCAATTAAGCGGTACCAGTGATGGTGGGACTTGAAATTGTGCAGTCGTTACACTCAAGATATTTACCAAAGTGGTAATCCATTCCACTCTTAATGCTCCCATCGTATAGTTAGGAGGAAAATAATGTAAATCATTTCCGAGGAGACACTTTTAGCGGCAGAGTGAATCGTATGACTTGAGAGATTTTTGGATACATTTAAATGCGTCAGTGATTTGTGAACTGGTTATTTTGTATTCGATTATATGTAGGATCAGATGTTAGAAAATAGGGCTAATTTTTCTTTAACATTCGTTTTATTTGCTCCTTAGGTACCGAAACATTGAATAACTTCGAAGGGGAAACCCGACATTTGAAATGATACTAAACAATACCGCCATGGGCCCCTATTTGTTCCCATGAACATACATGATTTACAAACAAATTTATAACTACATATTTATTTTTGGTTTTCAGATTATTATCTATTGACTAAGAGGCATTGAATAGTTTCTTTCACTACAAAATTAGATGATTCTCATGTCACGGAAAAACCAATGACGTAACGACTCCAAATATGCTGGAGCCGATATTAACTCTCCGTGATATGAATTGTAACGCCATTTTACTTATTTATTATTAAACTCCCATCAGTAAAAGAAACGTGAAGCTAACTTCATGGAATTTGAAGCGAAATTATTCACAATCTATATTTAATGGCAAATAGTGTGCATCCAACCAATGCCGCACTAATATGCACGCATTCTTTTACATATTTTCCGTGGTATAATTCACCTTTATCTATGTTTATCGCTATAACTTTTAAATGGTTTACTTAATTGTCAAGGCTGCACGAGCAGAAAATCATTATTAAAATCCAGGGGTAAAATTATAAAATTAGTTTGTCTGTGAATGTCATCTAACACCTTACCACAGCACTTAGCATACTTCTAGATAGTTTTGACACGTTACCCTTTTTAGCATTCTCTTCTTCCAGTCTCTCCGATGTTTTCACTTCACCATATATTCAATATAAATACTATGCACAAATTTATGGAACGAGTTCCAAGTGTCTCCAGGCATTCTTGACATAATCTACATACACTGCTCCGAATCCTTTTGCAGCACTCTTGCTTAATATGATTTATGCGAATGCAATTAGTACCATTTTCAATACTAACTGAGTTCACTTTGAGCATTATTATCATTTTAATTATGAGCGTAGCTTTCGTTTTATTTCCTAGAGCCCACCAAATTAACTGCAGTAAAGAAACTTGAAGAAATTGATTAACACTCTGCTTGATCCATTTTATTCTAGCTCTTAAAGTAGCGATGACCGGTGAAAACATTCTTACAAAGCTTTTGGTTACGTTTGGTTGAAGATAGTAATCCTTGACTTATTCTTCTAATTTTTGAGGTAACGAACTGCTTCAAAGAACTGAGAAACTGATGTGACCAGCAGATGTTTGTTCTGAATCACTTTCTGGATCGCATACTGGCGATCTATATTTTTATACAAGAAGGTCGATTCGCATCATGTTCTCAAGACGCCAGCGAGCGAAGTACTTTAGATACATTTTAGTCCTTAAATGTTTGTCATGATATTTGTAAGGGTTCTCAAATGTAGTAACACAGTTTTTTGTAGAATTTTAGAAAAAAAAATGCTTAGCTACTTTGTCCACGGATAGCTTAAAAAAATCGCATTTTTGAATGAACTGAATGCGTTTTCGTCTAAGATTCGTTCACTTTATCTTTTTTGGATATACCAATGATTTGTTTCGAATAATTTGCATAATATTTGCATTTTCGAACTAATGGTTGACTAAGTTGCTGCAACTTGTGTGACTAATAATGAATCAAATCTCCAAAGTCAAATATCGAAATTCTAAACTCTTAAGTAATAACATTAAATTAAAATTTAACAGAGAATTTTCCATATGCTCGTATATCGATCCATAGCTCGTTAAATTTTCAGACATATCTTGTAAGGTAAACCTGAACGCAAACACATCCCACACTCCCACGAAATTAAAGAAAACAGGTAAATCTTGCTGGTTTACAATTTTTCCAGTCACACTGTAATCAATTTTATTTAAAGAAGTCAAAAATCAATTGTATTCGTAGGAAATTAACGCAGTTAATTGACCAGTCGATGGTATCGAGACAAAAAGGTAAAATCTCAATTAGTATCTTTTTCTCTGTTATGTTCCCGAACCCAATAATTTTTGTAATTAAAGGAATCCAGTTTGATTAGATAGGTTTACACAAAAAAATGTTTTTTGTTTGCAAATTCACACATGGATATGTATGTCATTTCTGTAACCAAATTTTGATTACTGAAAAAAAAAAAATTCATAAATCTAACAAATACCAAATGGAATTGTCAAATAATAACACACGTTTGTGAAATACAGTATCATATCATAACTGACCAGATGTGATATCCACCTACCATCGATGATCACACTTTGATCGATTGTGTATGCGGATATGTTTAGAACCTATATTTTCCTATAGACTAAGGCCACTTTCGCATCAATGAAAAAAAATAAAACGATGTCATCTCAAAATGTGATAATCAATCCATTGTGGGAGAATACATTAGCAATCAATCAGTTCAATTTCAAACAAAAAAAAAAAATAAACTGATTTTGTGACGCACAAACTGGCGTTATAAACGTAAGGTTTTTCCAAATGAAATCTGTCTTTATTTTTTGGTGCAAATTGTCAGCGATGTCATAGATGGTAGCTTAAAACGGAAATGAAATGATGTGAAACGTGTTGCGATGTGATCGCATCACGAATTGACAATTATTGAATTGTTGATTGTATCTACCTGAAACGATGAGTACAGATAGACGAAAAAGTTAAAAAAATCTGCTTTAAATAGAAGACAAGTAAGAGTATTAATTTTCTTTTAAGTGAACAATAATGTTGCTACAGTGATGTCTATCGAGCAATCTTAAGGTTGTACTAGGTGATGGTTATGAGAAAATGTTATTTTTGATTCAGTGACGCCAGTCAGCCGGAGTTTCGAGGTTCGATTCCCAGACAAAGTTTTTAGGATAAAACGGAAAATAACATTTTACTGGTATCTTGATTATTGAACCCTTGAACTGTGACTGCAAGAGCCACCTCTCTGATAGTCAAAATACAATTTTAAACATAGAGTCACAAAGTAACTGGTGGTCCATTTATGAATTTGTGGCAATCATATTGGAATGGAGTAATAGGGAAGTGTTCGTGTGGCTGTAAAATTAGCTTACCTATCTTCTCGAATGCTTTTGTAAGTTTATCGAGTCTATTCGATTACCGAACTTTGCATCTTTCTTATAGCATCCTGGGTCTAGCAGCAATCTAACACCCAAACGTAACGCGCATCCTTAAATGTCATTTTAATAACAAAAAACACAGCAACCGTCTCTTTAAAATTCTTAGAAGTCTTCTTAAGTCTCTATTTTTATTTTTTGTGTTCTCTATTAAAGAAATATATTGTTTTTCCAACATTTATTATTATATTTACAATATTCATCATAAAAAATATAATTAATAGGTTTTGTTCATTTACAAATTAACATATGAACATTTAACCAGTTACACACCCTTTGTTGACGTTAAGCTTCTTTACCACAAAGCTATTATACGATTATTACACATTTTTGAAATGGTCAGTCAATTACCTTTACAACTGTGTATAAATGATTTGCATCGTTCTTAGCTAAGTAACAACATTTTAAAATAAAAACGTAGAATGCAATAAATTTTAATGAGTTTCATTTGGATTTAGCTTCTCCTTAGGTGTATAATTAAATTTTATGCCTGAAATTTATACAGAACTTTAGGGCTTTTGCTAGAGGCAGGCTAAACTAGTAGTTATTGAATTTTGTGGTCTAAGCCCTATCATGCACCACATTTTGACAGCCTATTTATTGCCAACCGTAGCCTCGCACTGAAGCTATAATGTCAACGTTACATTAGACTATTAGCTTTGGTGGTATACACAGGCGGGTAGATAATGAACCTATAGTTAATCTCATGTTCCATTTGCTTCTAATGCTGAATAGTATGTCTTAAGACCCGTATTTTACTATGTACATACGTATATCTTTTGTAATCAACAATAGAAGGTTTTAGCAGTTAGTTTGCAGCTATTTCTGCAAAAAAATTCACATAGTATGAAATTTAAGTCTTGGTTATAGTTCTTGGTGTAGGGTAAAGCTCTGCCGAGTTCTTGAGCTTAAGTCCATACCAGGAAGTAAGAAGGCTGAAAAACTACCCTTAATAGAAGTATTTGCAAGAGCATAGTATAGATCTAGTTACATTTGTCTGACTCCAGACATTTTCTTGCACAATACTTGGCGGTATCTCATAAATTATCAGTCTCTAGCCAAAGGCTTAGAGATCTAGTCATGTCTGTCTCTAGACATTTTCGTACAACGAACAACCATAAATCATTTAACCTTTATCGAAACAAGAAAATATTAGCTTCTGTTCTCCAGTATTCCTTGAACTCATATCCAAATAAAACAACTTATAAAATTAACTCACCAATCCGAACTGTCAAAGCTGTCAAATTAAGTTAAATTGTTATTCATAACCTGTTGACAGTAAATCAATTGATTATTTCATAACAATTAATTTAATTTGTGATTTGAATACTATTATCATTAATTAAAATGAATAGATATATTTTTTAAAAATTAATAAGTTTTATGTTGTAACACAACTGAAATTAACATTTATAGGTTAACAATAATTTAAAAAAAAAAAGACATTTGATCAGCGCCTTATGGAATTTATGACAGTTCTGAATTATTACTCAGTATAAGTTTACAATGCAGCTGCCGTATATAATCTATATAAAATCATTATTTAAAATTTTATTATTTATTTTAAGTACATTTCCTAGTAGTTTTTGGTTTAAATTGTTTTTGCGTCAATATGTGATCTTTGAGAGACTAAAGCTAGAATTTCTAAAGCTTATTGTTATTGAAATATTCAAGGAGTGTTATTCTCTGAATTAAACAAAAAAAGAAAATAAAATAAAATAACAATAAGGAACAGTTAGACAGGCAAATGAAGTCATAAGTGATTTATTTAAATATCTATACGAGCATGACTCTGGTTAGATGACTGTTCAGGACACCGTTTATTGGATTATAGCCAACCAGGAAAACCATGATGAATTCTGCGGTTTAGCTATTCATGAAACCTGCTTACAAATCTGTTCCTATATCTTTTTTCAAGGAAAGGCTCATACTCAAAACACTCAATATTTTGGCAATGTCGTTCTTATTCAGACATTTAGATGCAAGTTTCCCAATGCTGTTAAACCATAAAATTTTTATTGATGCATACTGTTTATTTAATAACTGAATTTATAAACAATGAAGTTGTTTCCGTTTTTCAATTTAGTAGTAGAAAACCCTGCCTAAGCCGCTTAAATATAAATGTATCTCTATCTCGCTTCTATTTTACTAATTTATGCGATGCACATTAAAAAATCTTACCCGTTTACGAATAAATTAAGAACTACCCCATAAGTTATCTCCATAAAGATCACTTTTACGTCAGATCCACATGTGTTGCCATCAGGTTCACGTTCATGTTCATCCACTCTGGCGTATGATGAATAAAAAAATCGCCAACCCAGCAATAGCACACGGCACGTGCTATGTGTATGGCAATGAAATTATGTGCACATTCTACTCGATAGTCATGTTATATGTTGTTGCAACACAACACAGACACCATACTTCAGGCAAACTTGCGCGCACAAGAGGTGTGTGGTACGAAATTATTGCAAATTTGACAGACAGTCTTGCAGTACCTCGGAATAAAGTGTATTTAAATACTCTTGCTCTTGTTGTCTGTCGGTTTTATTGCCTAGCCGCGTACCTACCAACACACTCGGTTTATCTGATGAATTAATAGCTATTTGCATACAAGTGGTAAATTTTAATTGAAGATTCTCAATTTAACAGATTTATCTTTAAAAAGGCTTAGTGCGCTGTGTACAAACATTTTGATTAGACTGTATTATTTCTGCCCTTTGTTATCAGGTGGTGTATATAACTGAGCGCTTAATGCCAAAGGTGGCTTTTTACTTTGTAAACCTTTGATGGGTTTAAAACTAACTGATGATGTTAGAGATTGTATTAAATTATTCCCTTAACAAAGTTGATTAGATAACGTAAGGTATTTACGACGTAGTTGTTTTCTATAGATGCTTATTGTTGTATGGCTTTGTTTATTTATCTTCGTCTATTGGCTATAAATTTTGTTTGTAAAGGTGGAAATTGTCTGTCCTCGATTTATCGAATTCATGGCCGTTTGGGGTATTAACCGCCCTTACAGCGAGTGGAAAACTTCTAGATTTTTAAAAATTTTTAGGCTTCGAGATAAGTACTGCAAACATGCTTAGAATATGCGTCCTAGGCTATGTGGGTTTAAGGAAAACCTTTACCCAAGCACTTCATGACGGGAGGAACTTAGCCTTATGTATACGGCTAGAGCATGTTTGAATTTTCCTGCTCTCCATTTGTCTTTCCTGGCTGCATGTGTCCTGGCTTATATGTAAGCTTGTACCAACAGTGCTTTGTGGCGTTGATGGTTTTACGAATTTAATCTTCAGTGCACGAATTGCATGACAAGCATCCGAAAGTATAATTCATAAAAAAGTTCCTTCAATCAAAAACGACATTAAACAGTAGGCCTCTTCCACTTGTGTAAAGAATATAACAAGCACAACACGTATGTGTGTGAAAAGGTATAACTACAAGTAGTTACGCAACTACCTCTACAAATCGGGATGACACGTATTGACACAACTATTTTACACTTGAACCTTAAATACTGCCAAATCAACATCGACCTGGAATACAAAAAATACCTGTACATAAGAAGATCTTGGAACGAGAGCCCTGTATCTCTCATATCGACTAGGTACTTTATATGCGGTATGTAAGCCGACTGTAATGGTGACAGTTTCTCCTTTTCTTTCTGGTGCTAATATAGACTCATTCGATTTCATGCTCCGCCAGTGTTAGGCCAAATGAAGTAATTCATTCTCGTACTATCCTTATTCTCACACTGATTATCTGTTCCATCAATCCCCTCTAAGGGTTTATCAATGGCAATAATAGCGATGTTGTTTGAATGCACCTCACATTTTTTTTCTCATCTGCAAAGTAGTAGATCAACATAGAGCCCTGTGGTACGCCGCCAGTTAATATTGTATACTAAGATCCTGGCCTTGAAATTGTTTGTCACAACATCGCTTATAAGATGTAACTACAATTTGTTATATTAAACCAAGCATAACTTTTTAGAACCACTTCTGTATCCTCTTTCTTGTATAACCTCTTAACTACCAAATTCATTCTGTCTGTTGTTGACTATTGCTTCTCAAATCCATATTGTAGGTGTTCTAAGAGTCGCCCAGTTACTTGGATTGCTACTTCTAATCTATTACAAATGATTTGTTCCAAGATTTTAATGGGCGTATTTACCAGACAGAGGGCAGGACAGTATGATGAGGTTAATTTGTCTTCTAAGAGTCATTTGTAGAATCTTGCCACTAGAAAGTGAATAGACTACAATTTGGTTTAAACTATTGCATCGAAGCATAGTCCATATGTACATACATAGTTTGTTTACAAATTGTAAACAATGTACTGGACAATTTTCGCCGAACGGAACTGGCTTGACAGCTCCCGCCAAAACTTAATGAAGTACAGTCCCAAACTTGGGTTTTGTCAACCGGTCTTCGCAGCTGCCGCCTAATCATTACCCAATTAAAGTAACAACAAAGATGTCTATCAAGAATCACAGTACGAAGTTGAAATGTTGCATCGAACTGGCCCAAACCAGGTTACACCAGCTTTATAATCATGACATACGTTCTGAAGAATGCCAATGAAAGCGCGTAATACGTTGAGGTTAATACCACGAGTACCAATCTTGATTTATTTTTTTATAAATATGGATCGTTTCATGACCTTCTAAAGGGAGAAGGGTTCGTACGTTCCATATGACGTAGGCAGTCGTTTGTCTAAATGCGCACATATTTTCAAACATATAAGAACTTATCTATTAATTTAGTAATTTATAAAATAAATGAATATTTAACAGTAATAAAAATATTTACTATTCGTAAAATAATAGGGAGTGGAAAATGTCTTTAAAAAATTAACGTCACACTTACGCGTTGGAAAATTATTAAAAACTAAAAAAACAGCTATTAAACCCATATATCCGTTTTCCTCTAAAAAAAAAAAAAATTCCACCGTCATAAAACTAATTGGGTCATTATTAATTGATTATTGATTTCATCGACAATTCAAATCGCATTTAGCTTTGGTCGGTAAACTTGACTGCAAAAAAAAACCTAAGAGACACCGCCTGACTACATAAAAAAAATCGATTAATATGATGCCGGTTGGGCTATAACAAATTCATAAACTATGTATTTAAATTAATACTTTTTTTATTTTGTTACTCATCGAGATATAGTGGTTAATCAACACATTAGATTTTGGATTGTTCCACGCGCCTGGTGTTTTTTTTTTCATCGTTATTCTCAACTCGTAGACCTTGTTGTGGTTTTCAAGTAATTTAAATCCACTAAAAAGTGAATCTGTAAAATGTGTACGAATAATGGAATACGATTCGATTGAAGAAGATTAAGTTTTAAGATACTTCACACTCATATGCTGATCGTTTCGATTAAGAAATCTCTCATTTGTTTTATTAGGTAATAAAGTATAAACCAAGATACACCCGTCTGCGGTTGGAGATTGTAGTTGAAGTTAATTTTTTAAAACACTACTTGTTCTTATGAGTATGATTGAAGAGTTCGATAATGCCAAATTAATTTGGCGGCTGTATCTTATGGATACGGTCTTACCTTGACTTTTAAATTTGCAATAAGTTTCTTAAAAAAGATAATAATAAATTCTGAATGCATGATTCTAACTTAAGTCTCACACTCGTTTGATTTTAACAATGAATTATTAATTTTCACAGACAGAGAGATATTATAGGAAATTTCGCTATGCTTGAAATATACAAATATTTGCTTTTTATTTCCTATTAATAAAAAAAAAAGGGGAAGAAGGTTATTAGCACATCTTGAATTTGGTTACTAATTGCAAGAAATGAGTTGGCAGAATAATTTTGCATAAATTCGTTAAGCTTGTTATAGATACATTTACAATAGATAAAACGTGGTGTGGAACAAAGGTATTAATCTATATACATAATTATTGCTCGACTTGAAGCAGTTTTGCTTGTTTTATTAATATTTAATAAATTATTAATATATGCACATGTTAGCTTAGAAAGGATTATGTCAAGACAAACACCAACATTTGATTCTTTGAAATATATCATATGCATAATGAAGTCTCATATTTCGAACATGCAAAGCTATTATGGCATCAAGAGCCATGTGTTGTCATTTTGAATTTATTTGAAAATTTCGCACACGTGAGAACTTATGCCGGTGTTGCTGAAGTTGAATTCCGAATGGAAGAATACTGCGTTGACATTCCTCGACTAATAATACAATTTTCAAATTGATAGACTGTTCCATGATATAGAGTCTGCGTGCTTCTTGGAGACAGCGATCCTCTTCTTTTTTTTTTATCTTTTTTCGGGGGAAGCGAGTCTATTACGCTGGGGTAACCTTCATAAAGCTTGTAATTCTGCTCTTAAAGTCTTAGAGTTTGAAATATCCTCAAAATATCTCTCCTGGAAGTAAACTCCAGACTTTACTCGTCAGCCACAGGTCTTCGATGTGTCAACGGTTGCAGGTTGATATTTTGATGATGTCGAGTAAATTTATTCGCGTCCGAGCTCTAAACGTGAGAACAATACTCTAGACCGGGTTTTACTTGCGCTTTGTACAAAAGCAATAGCTAAGCTGACGTTAAGTATTTCATATCTTTGCTATGAACAGATGTGGCATATTACTCCAAAACTAACTTAACACCAAGAAGATGCAGAATCTACTTGGGTTCGATTATTTGGTTATCCATTTGAATAGTACAATAAACGTATTGTTCTTGGAAAAGTGGTGGATCATTTTGTTCTTCGCATTAAAGTCCATTATGTTTACTTTCTGCAGTTTCTTTTTCGGAAATCTTGTGACGAGTTGGTGGTCGTTTCTCTCATTATGTGATAAAAGGGCATATTCTTTGAGCAAGCAAAAAAGGAAAAAATGTATTTTTTGTTTACCCTAGTATTTTAGTAGCGTAAAGAACGAATAGGTCCCTGCGGAACGCATTAATAACACATATACCGTAGGGAACTGGTGTCTTTAAACGTTAAGAACACCCTCCGTTTCATGAAAAGTTTTGCTTGGTTCTACTAATCCTCTTATAACTTGACAGTAGTGAAAGGTTCGTGTTGTGACAATGAACCTCTCCTACTCAAAGTTCGTCTGTATTCAGACATCCACCCTAATCTTAAATCTAAAACTCATACTTCCAATGCTATCGATTGAATATTTACAAGGTGGTTAACTTCATGAGTGGATTTTTCTAAATCTGTTAATTTATGTTAACGTTTCCACTGCGTCCGTTTTTTCGGACGGACGGATGGCGCGCTGTATCTACAGTAAAAAATTTTGCACTTAATACCAAAACCAATTGCTCTATAGAGTTTCTGGACTCCATTGCTGTTGGGCTTTGTTGTTTGTTTCAAATCCATTAAACTATAATAAGCTTACTATATGATTGTTCCTACCGTCTATTCTTATATAATTCTTATGTAACGTTGCATTGTCGAACCAATACAAAATTTCCTTTTAAAGATTGGTTTTGTATAAACAATTCATAAGACTTTATGATTGTTTAAATCCACAACATCAACGTGAATCATTATTTGAATACCATTTCTCTCTAGAATTCACAATAATTGTTTTTTAGCACAGTTCCGCTTAGCATTCTGAGAACCACTAGACATCTGCCTAACACTTTCAATACAATATACAGGTACTCGTAAACATATGCAAACAATCAAACTACAAGAGCACCACTCAAACATCAATTCAATCAAATTCTTCATCGATACCGAAAGCAAACATATCGATACACTCAATGCAATATACTGAAATTGGTAAACTATAGTACCAATTATAATTATTATTTTGTATTTCAATTGCGTTTTAGCCGCATGCCTGAGCATTTCAATAGACATTCCCTTGAAACCATAAGGTCATGTATTAAATGCAAACTACAAGTCAAACTCAGACCATTCGATATAGTATTGCCTCTCAGTGAGCCGATAGATACTACAAATTGATAACATTGGCACTGAACTTGATTATACCGTTGTGTCTCATAATTGCAATCATAAGACAATAACCCGAGCGGAAAACCACTAAGTAATCTCGTAAGAAAAATATTTCCGCCATGTAACTACAAGTATAAGCAGATGTCTAAAACGGTATGAACTTTCTAAGTTTCTCAATAAATTAAATATCAAATCGAATTAGAAAAAGTATTACAATAGTTATCAAATAGTCACTGTGTCGGAGTGCATGTATCTGTATCTTTATAACTGACGAATTGTGCCACTCACAGAGATGACAATTGCAAGTGAATATCTTGCAACCAACTCGGTGTTGTATTTCTCGCTGTACTGGATAAACTTATCAATTGAAGAAGATAGGTAGAAGACATACATATCTACGTATGTACATACTTTTTTTCTCATGCCGTCTGTTTGCTGTGGAAATATATCTGAACAAAAAAAAAAGTAACTACCAACACAAATGAGATAGATCATCTGGCATACAGACGATCTTGCATAATGTCTCTTTGTAAATGAAATTGAAAAACTGAATACTACCACCGCTGGCTGTAGATATACTCGTATGTTTGTATCTCCCTATCAAAAGCCGGTGTCACTGTTTTCCTACATACATATTTGATAACATTGCTGTAGACATTTGGGTTCGGAATTTACTTCCTGATGAGCGCAGAGTTTATTCAACGCGCTCCTATTCAATAAGCCATTTCGATTGAGGTGATTGATTAGTCGTTTCGATTTTTATGAATGAGGTGAGTTTTGTGAGTGAGCCATAGATATATTGCAGATAATGAACTCAGAATGGGGGGTCATAAAACCGATTGACTGTCTCGCTAACTGACGATGAAATGGTTGGATAGATACGCGATTTATTTTGTAATCTACGATTGCAAATTTTTAATGTTTATGTGTTGGGAAATGACTGTAAATTGGCAATACAAGGCAGTGTCATTAAATTGTTTTTATTTTAATTTCTTCTTCGTTTTTGCTTTTTTAATCTAGCAATCTTTTTCGAATAGCACATGTATGAGAATTACATGTGAACGACAGATGCTAATAAAGTAATTAGGGATAGATGATGAATTGCAGTGTAGAGATTTTATGATTCCGAAAGGAAATTGTTCACACTTCGTCTTGGTTGTTTCTTAAGGTTTTACTGTTTTTTTTTTTTTTTCTAATTTAGACTTAATTAGTCTTTACGTTACGATAGACTACATTGGGTTTGATAATACATATGCTGTATGTATGTACCGTATTCTCTCGGTTTGAATAAATTTTTGGAACTATTTTATAGAAAGGATCGGCATCTTCATGAACACTTCCAATTGCTCACCCGCCCAACGTATTCTCCAGACCTTTGTTCAAAACCGATCCTGAACAAAATTTTAGAAGGCCTTCCTGCTGTTTTTGACTATTTGAGTACAAATGATCAGACGGTGGTTGAGATTGCGATCCCTTTCGGAATTCTACCACCTTAAGGTAACGTTTTCCACTTCCGCTTCAAAATTGTCCTCCAACGTCTTCTTCTACTGGTTTATCTTTCACAGTAAGCTGCGAAGACTTTGCGGACCAGAGGATTGGTATTCATTCATTCAGTTTTTTCACTATGTCGATGCCGCCGTACTGTTCATCACTATATCTCGTCTGTTGCCCTCTATCCAACCTCAATAAAAAACAACACTCTTAATACGTTTTCATATGTTCGAAAATTCATCATTAAGAAGTTCTTACTTCTGCTACTGAAGGTATTCCGTAAATATGTACTTCTCAAGTTTTACTTTCTAAGCTACTTCGAGTTTCGGAAGTTTTCTAGGCTTACTATACTACTTACGTACTACTTTATAAATAAATGTAGAAATTCTACTGATAAATCTGTACAATCAGCATAATCTCTTTCAACTATTTTAAAAAAAAACCTCAGGAACTCTCTGATTGTTCATCTTAAAACTCATTTAATCTTATCGCAAAATCAATTCATTCGTTAATAACTACTAAGACGTATTCTCAGACGTTTTTTGAAAAACCCCAGTTGTACTTGACTTCCACAAACCGAATTCCTCTCTCAAATATTTAAATGATTGAACCATTTGATTAACAATTTTACTTTGTTCTAGTAACATAGTATAATTCTCAAGCACCCTTCTATCTTATCGGCTTGTTTTCGAATCAAAATCATAATGATTTTGATTGTAAAATTGAAATCTTATTCAAGATATAATTTAGATCAAATGATTAAAAAAGAATTAATACGACTTCTGTGAAATTAGGATTGCAAAATGAAACATTATGTTTGTCACCTCTAACTTAAGGGGAAGTCATGATCGTAAACGTACGCTTTAAAATACTTTATTTTTATTGACGTCTTTGTTTTTGGGGTCTTTTTATCTAGGCATTTCCTGTAAGCTTTCCCTTTATGACGCACTTGTTTTTATTTTTGTTTTTTTCGGGCCACAAGGACAAGATTTTGTGTAAACATCTATGACTAAACCTAGGTAGGATTAAGATCCATCATTTTCTATTTGCGGCAGTAAAACATTTATATCCAAGCGAGACCTATTAAGGGCAAAAATTATCTTAATTTTTAGTACACCCTGGCAAAATATATACATTTGTACTTCACAGTGATTTTAGTTTTATTTACAATATACCTATGTACATACATATGTCTTTATATGCATTGGTATATTCTTTAAGCTCGTCGCATAATACAAACAGTTTCCAAAATATAGTGATTGATTGCAGAATTTTTAAACCTACCATTTTATTTGTCTCTGACAAGGACATCCAAAAATTATATTATCCTCAACAAAAATTGTTAATTTTAATTACAGCCATCTCAACGGTCCGGTGACTAAAGCTCTTAGATTTTTCTCTAAACTTAAAAAAAAAAAAGCACACATAGTAATAAATATAAAAGCAGAAAAATGTAAACCACCCGAGTTATACTTCATAACAACAAATAATACCTATTAAATAATTAATTCCCAGTATATAATTATTTAATAATTAAAATAAATAACAAAAAAACCAAATTGTGTGATATATAAATTATGTAAACAACTAAAAAAAAGTATTTCCTTTTCCAATATTTCCTTAATTAATCTATAATTAAAATTAATTGGATTTTTTTTCTAATTAATTGTGTATACACTTTGCTAATATAACTCACATTCACTTAATTTTTTTCTTCTTAATTTTGGTCTATTTTATCGTCTTTTTTGTTTTTTTTTTTTTTGCTTTAATGTAAATTTTAGCTTTATAAAGTAAAAACAAAATAAAACCATTGTAAACGATTTTTTGTAAATTGATATTTATAATTAATGAGTAGTTTAGAGCAACAACAAATTAGTGATTTTCAAAAGTTAACAAAAATGTTGCATCTTCAGTACGCCGACTTAAATTATACAACATATTAATTTAAAAAAAAATATAAAAAATATAACAAAAAAAAAATCGTAAAAGTTTTACAAAACAAAAATATTTAAGCCAACTTTGTAAATTATTTAGTTAAATTATTTCCTTAAAAACAAAACGAACATACTCTTAAAACTTAGATTTCCTTAAATTATATTCATAATTGAATTATATTTATAAAAGTTATTGAAAATATTTCCCAAAAAAAACCAAAATAAAAACAAAAACAAAATGAATCCCAAAAATTTAAATAACGAAAAAGATATGAATAATTTCCTAAATACCTGCGATAGTAGTACTAATAATACAGATATACACACAATTAAAATAAATGACACACTTATAAACACAAATAATAATGGAGTATCACCAGGACACTACACACAGGATGACAAATTTAAATTATTTACTATTTATGGAAATGGTGAGTTTGATTTATTACAATTCCTTGCATTTATTTGTCTTATATTTTTCAATACAAAACCTTTTTTTTTTGAATTACCTACTATATATTCTTTTATAGTTTTTTTTTTTTTCTATGAATTTTTAAAGATGCACTATTTTAGATTTGTAAATATGTATTTGAAGAACAAAGAAAATATTTTTGGTATTGATTTTTGATGATATGGCATTTACATACATTTTAAATTATTTTTGAGTTACAAGATCTTATGAGTGAATATGCAGACGGTTGTTGGTTGTAAAATATTTACTGCGAAGATATAATTATTTTAAGGAATTTAAATATTCACTAAATAAATGTGCTTAATGCATTTCCACTACAAATCTAAAAAACTTGTGCGCAGTGAATATGATAATTCAATTGAAGTATATCTCATCCAGATAAGTGAAATAACATTGAAAGCAAGCAAATAGATAGGATTTCTTTCAGGTCAGTTATTACCTAGAAGACTTCGCCCTGATGTTTGTCTGAATAAGGACAATACAGGGGATATATTTAAAGATTGTACTACGTATAAGTTGTAGTTTTGGTGTCAATACGAACAAGATTAATCTACTGCATCACCTGAATGCTCAACCATTCTCGTTATTGTCTAGTTTTAGGTGATTATCATAGAACCTAAGTTTAACTTCAAACTAAACATACATAGATCAGCCAGCAGATACCTATATAATTTTGCATGTCTGCGCCAAAATTCTTTCTGAAAACTAGGTTGTAATTATAATCAAAGCTGGGCTTTAACAATACGAGAAATATCATACCTAAAGAGTAGAAATTCCATCTAACAAACTTGAAAAAGACAAATTACTGTTGCCAGTAGCCTCTTAATGATTAGTTGTGTAAGGGCGAAGCGAAGTAAATTGCAGCAGAGCGAATCGATGAAATTGTGTCCAACTATGAATCTCATTTTTTTAGCATATAATTTATGTAAATGTGTCCCTGTCCCTTTCACTACCAACTTTACATAGATAGAAAGAATTTATTTGCCAACTCATCTTTCTTTTTCTATATTTCTCCTATCCAAAGGACGCCACGTGTATTTTTTACCACAAGGTTGAATTCAAATCATTTAAATCAACTTCAGGAGAATATCTGGAGTACCGTAATTTTTCAATCAGAAAGCCTATTCAACAAAAAATCAGTCTGACTGCGTAACCCTTCAGATCTTGTAGCTATATTCTTTTTACGAATTCTTTTTTTTTTTTGCTAATTTAATTGGTGTTTGCATGCCTAAACGAATTGTATCATACAATTTTTTTCTAGTAGCTCTTAAAAATATTTTGAAGTCGTCGTGTATTGAGTTTTTTTATTTTTGCCAAATATTTTATAAAGCTCCGGGTACAATCTTGACCGTTATTTCTTTTAAAGTTCATGGATCATCCCTAAGGCGAAATAGAGAAACAAAAAATTCCTTTAAATTATTCTGATTGCTCATGATTGTACCTATGTGTATGTAGATTTTATTTATTTTTTAACTTTTTTCAATCATTTATTTGGTTAAAGAAAAAAAAACCAAAGTCTAGCTTATGTAAACAAAAACGCAAGTCGAAACTTGACAGTTGTTACTGTCAAGTGGATAAGAGACGATCGGTAGTTAATCTATTTTTGAACGCTGATTCAAATTTGCAAAATGATCAATTGAAGTTGTTTCATATCCACTTCGTTGTAAGGCATTTTTTTTTGTTCTTAATTCAAGTATTATTATAAGCTTAGAAGTGAAGCGAATAATATTTAGAGGAACTGAGACTGTGGAAATTTTTGAAGTGCACTTATGATTTTTGAAGTCAGTAAAAGAATTTATAAAGTTGTTCAATTATTGCTATTTTTTTTTTTTTTATTAATGGTACACTTATTATTAACACAACACTTTTTCATTACACAATTCAAACACAAAGTGGCTTCAATCACCCGATCTGTACCTATAGTGTATGAGATATATTTATTATATATTTTCTTTATATCGCTAAGCATGCACGTAAGTAACATAGGTATAAGGAAAGTGGTACCGATTAAGTTTAGGGCATATATTTATAAGAATTTGTTTTAATGATTTTTTAGGAATAATTCAACAATTTGAAAACTATATTAATTTGTAAGTCAAAGACATAGGACACAGTGAAAGCGAAATCAGCAAAAAACCTCTTTGCCGTTAACATACCATAATGATTCAGGCTCAGCAGTTGAGCACTCTTTATCGTTGCCTCATGGTTTGTGAATTTTTTTAAAATCAATCGAACATACTATCGCGCTAAGTGGCAATGATGATCGTCCTAAGGACACCTTCGTAATATTTGCAAGGATTGCAGCTTGTAAACAACACCAACGCTGAGAGCAGATCCCATCTTGTATTTACCCCAAAGATCAACAAGCCGTAACACTAGATCCGCATTGGCCTCCGTGAAGCCTCTTGCAAACAACATTATTCACTCCTTAAAACACTCTTACTTCATGAAAACTAGTAAAACTTGTCGTTGTTTGTCATTTTCCTAATCCATAAGTGTCATTTACAGTCATATACCAACTATCGCTATCCCGATCTGATTTAACAGCCTTTCTACCATCTACATCCACCTGATCTCTGAACCGAAAACTCAGTCTTCCTTGACGTCTTAAGACCAGGGTTGCATTTAAAAGATTATTTTGCCTAGAGCTTTTTTTCTTTGCACTGCATCATAATCGAAACTTTTACCATTGAAGCTCTTTCTTTCAAAGACATCGAGGAAGAGTGACAGGATTAGTATTTTGTAGAGAATAATTTTCGTTAATAGGGTTAGAATTTTTTAAACCAGTTGTGTAGATGAACAGAAATGGATTGCCTAGAATCACATGTGCACGTAGATGAACTCCTTAAACACCTTATAGCTGTCTACTGAATAGTTTTGCCCAATTCTATGGACAAATATTTGCTTATATTTGTCGACAATATATATTAGGTCTCGTCTCCATTTACTTAGAGACCAACTCTTTTCGTCTGTTCCTCAATCCGCAATCGAAGGGTTCACATTGGGAATAATTCTAAAATAGGTACTTCCAAGCTGCGCAAGGCACAGTGATTTTTTTAGTGGTACACCGTTCAGGTTGGGTGACCGTTCCAGGTGAAGAACCGAATTACCAGCACCAGGAACCCGTGTACATGCAAATATCCCATTAGAGGGAAAAGAGAAAAGAGCATTTAGCGCCGAAACTAATTTTACTTAGAGACATACCACATAATAGAAGGTGGGTCCTTAGTTTTTCCTATTTCTCGGATCTACAGCTTTTACAGAAATTGGGACTACACAAATCGCTTCCTTCCATACATGGAAATAATATAACCTTTCCACTTATCTGGACTATACCCTACACTTTACGATACCGCTTCTATTTTTGGTTAAATCGAGTCAAATTCATTCGAATTTTCCAATTCCAATTTGTCATCGTAAAACTGAAAGAAAACCAAAAACTTATTGTTTGTTACATTATTTACGTTCTAAATATCAAACTTTAGGATATATCCAAATGTTTCCATAGCATAAAAAATCTGTGAATTTATTATTATCTATCTGATAAATTTTCTATTGTGTTAATATCTTCCAAGATTATTATTATTTTTTTTTTATGTTAAAAATAATAGAAAAAAATTCCGCTCTATTATACTTAATTCAATATACATAGATGTGAGCAAAGGTCACATTTTTTAACAAGTTTGTAAAAATATTTGACACATTTTTTTCGCCAATAGCCCTGAATCAGTGGCAGTGAAAATGGTATGTGTGTGTCTTTACTCAAGCATTTCTTCCGGAAATCCGTCTATGATCTGGTCAGCTGATTTCGCTTTATTCCGAACAGATAGGTTCAAAAATGTCGTGCGATGATGCCAATGAACTTATATACATACGTATATGCACCACGAAGTTGACTTGTAAAAAGCTAAAAACAAATATGTATATAAATATTTTAATAAATTGGAGCACTCATGCTTGAGTTTTCCTAGTCTTCTCCTTCCATAATATTTGCTAATGAATGAGTAAATCTACACATTAACAATAGATTACATGCTGTTCTTTGTTTATAAATTTTCTATTAACTATTGTTGACGATAGAGAGAGGCTGTATGATGATCAGAACTCAGTGTCCGTTGACAACTCTGTGATAACGCATCTATTTGATTTAGTTTCTATTTTTAATTCACAAAATGAGTATCGATGTAGTGCGGGCGGTCTCTTTTGATTTGGTTGATCAGCTGATAAGATTGACAAATTTTACGCCTAATATGGATTATACAAAGGGCGTTACATATCGTACTGAGGAGTATTTACTTATCGGTATGGTGATCTGAAATTATAATAATTTTCTCAATTAATTAAGGACTTAATTATAGTACTTACATGTATCTATTTCAAATGAGTTTTTGATGTTTTTTCAATTATTTTTGAGATAACACATGACTTTTTGTGTTTTTCACCTGAGGATAGGAAGTCTTCCGATTATAGAGGATTAGTATGTGGACTCTTGCATAGTATATTGAGACAAATATTTAGGTTTGTGGTACTCTCGTATCCTTGGAAAGAGAAAGAACTGAATCTCTCCACGTTGGCATGAAACAAGGCCTATTTCTTTTGTTGGTTAGGAGAACTAGCTGGATTTTGGCAGGATTCTGCCGATAAAACTTTTCTCACAACATTGTAGTTCCGTCTTTTATGTTCATATAGTCTCTTACAATTTAGATCTTCTTTCTATCGCCTTCGCATTTATATCGTCAAATGCTTCTTTAATGTCAAAAACTGCTGCTAGATTGTATACCTTGTAACGCAAGAATTTTTTCAATTTGTCTGCCGTTGTGACTTATTTGTGATCAGAGTACTGTGTGGGACTGTGTGGGCAAGGCAAACAATATCTTTTGGTCTGGAGTTAAATAAATAGTATTTGGTTCAATTGCCAGTCGTAGGATATCTTTCTAAAATACTGTTACTAGACTGTACATGTAGGTTTATGCTTTTCCAGCAATTTTGAAATAAATGTCATATTTCTGTTCAGTATTCTTGCATCTCTTATTTTTATTATTTGAAAATGAAAGAATAGAAATTCAATATCTTAAAGCGGAGTGTATAATCCTCTTAGCTCTTAAAAAAAATGTCTTTCATTGCTATACTGTACCATCTATCTCTGACAGCATCCACTAACAAACATTTAAATGGACCTTAAAATAAAGTATTCTCTTACTTTTAAAAAGCACCACATAGTAAAAAATAGGTTAATAACGAACAGTATTAGATCTGACTCACTGATTTGAATAACATCAAAATAATTTGTGAACTTTTGTTATTTGTACACAATTTCGCCTATCTCCGCAGGCACGTATCAGACTCTGTTTTCATAGGAACACCGGTCTATTTGTTTTTCCAGTTAACGGCTCGTTAACTGAACAGTGCTATGTTCTCCTTAGTAACTACGAATTTGGTTACCCTTTTGGAATGACTTCATTATCTCTTTACGTACATAATTCTTTCATGAATTTGAAGGATATGATTGAAGGAGATTGTTTGCCATATTATATAGTTGGAAAGTGAGTGAAGTAGTTTTAGGTAAGAATCAATAGAGTCTGCAATTTGTTTATTTGTAATCAAAAGAATATGTCTTCACTTCTTTTATTGGAAACAAATATACACAAATACACATACGGGGCACTCCGATTGGAATGTTGTTATCCGGTGCTCCGATTCACAAGCCGCGCAACTTCTTCACCAGCTAAGAAGGTCTTATTGATGAAGCGTATGTTTTTGAAGCGAGGAGATAGTTCTCAAATTTTCTTTCACTCTTAGATCCACATCAGTAATAAAGGTATTGCTGATTAAAAAGCTTTAACGACTGCATCTTTAAATTGAGGGTTTGGTTTGAGTAAGTGTGTGCGTAGTCATCTTGACTACCTCATGATTCATGCTTCGATCCTAACAAAATGAGTGTGTTTATTATAGTTTAAGAAATAAATATAAGAACGATAATAACGAAAATCACACAAAAAAAAAGGTCTTTAAAATCATTCCTTGGGTAGCTAGCTTCAAAGCACGTTGTTGGAGTAGAATACATCCCATTAATTCTCTCTTTATCGACAGTATTTTGCTAGCATTCATGTGTAGAGGACACTTCATATTCTCACATCCTTAACATCAAAAATAATAGCTTGATTTTTAAAATACTTAAACTTTCGAAGGTTATAAAAAATCATGTACCCCTTTGGACTTGTGCTTTCTCAAAATCATGAACTAACAAAAAAAATGCCTGATTAGTCAATACAGCCACTGGTACTAATGAGAGTTTATATTAAGGACAAATCACTTATCGGCAACTGTTTGCCTTTGATAACAGCGCCACTTCTCATCAAACAATGGGAAACACTCCATTAAAATCAGAAAGAAACCAAGGTATCCATACTTGTGACGCTCCTCGGTCAACTGTTTGATAAGATTCGAAAATGTCCTAGATTACTTTTATAACATAAGCACTTCGCGTGATTTACTCAACGCTAGGTAATTTAACCAAAGTTAATTAAATTACTACTTGATTGGTGATAAGAAATGAATGATTTTTTAAATCGAGGAACCGGGTCCAAAAGTTTCTTAATTTTAAATTTGTTTACTAAATTTTTGCAAAAGTAAAAGTAATCACACTTTTCAACTGTTATCACTCTATATCTTCGAGTTGATTGAATCTGCTTCTTTTGAACTTATCCCTTGTTGCAGTATAAAATAAACATTACTCATCCAATTGTCGTCTCCAATTAAATTTTATTTAATATAAATCACACGCTGTTCAGATTTAAAACAAAACAGGTAACTACTAACCAGTTGGTTAAAAATTTCGTACATTAATAGCTTTAAGATTGCTCATGCCGCTGTTGTTTCTGCAAAAAAATACAACAAAATTCCGTACTACTCTCTGGCCGGCTCTTTACGCATTTGCATTAGACCATTAATTTTTTTTTTTTTATGGTAAAAATTATAATCAAATTTTATTTTGTTTATACATATATACACACGTTCAGTGGAGTATATGTGTGATATTTGACAACAAAAATTCCTACAACTACAATCCACTTAGCGTGTCTTTATCATCTGAATCGAGTGTGAAATAGATTTTTACTTCTTAGAATTTTATTAAATAAAATGAAAGAAAAAGTAAATTCTATTATACCTACACCCCCTGACTATATGAAATTATAGCGCAATTGCAAAATTTGATATTTAAATAAAAATTTCAAAGAAATATTGTGTTAAACGTTATCTTGTGACCGAACGTGCGTTTCTTTTTTTAAAAAATTTATGCTTACAGTTGAATATTCTGCATTTGTTAACACTTTTACTATAATTGCTCTAATTTTTTGTTAACAAAAAAAAAATATATTATACGTTTATGCTATTACTGTTATATTAGATGCTTTTAAACTTAACACATCTTTTCTATCTATCCTGCTGTGTTTTTGCATGCGCTAGCTACTTTTCTAAAATATATATTATATCAGTTTTATTTTAATTTTTCTTAATTTTAAATTTGTTTAATAAATTTATTGTAATATACAAATATTTTTGTTTTATTACAGACACCGACAATGACAAATTGTCCGGTCTACCACATTCGACAACTGGTTCACTAAGCTCAATCATCACGACGTCAATAGCATCCTCAGAACCTGATCCAGGATCGGATAGGGGCGGTGCAGGTGGTGGTAATGATGGTGGTGGTAGTAGTGCCGGTGTGCCGGGTTGTGCCGATGAGAAATTAGCCTTAAATCGTCCTGGTGTTAAACAAGAGAAATGGTCGACCATATTGGTGCAGGTGTCGATACCGTTCTTTTTGGCCGGTATCGGTACCATTGGGGCCGGCATCATTTTGGGCAGAGTTGAGGTAAGTTTATTTTTTCTATTTTTAACTGATTAGAGAAGGTATGATACTCGTGAGATTAGCCTGTCTAGACCAGCTCTCACTAAATCTTACCGCCTTAGAGGGGAAACGAATTGTGTTTATTTCTTCTTTTATCTATGCGATTTCTATCTAAGAAAAAAAAAAAAACATTGTTTGATTGTTTAAAGCGTTAAGTGTGTTGAGCATTTAATCAATTTTCTACTAAATTAATTATCGATCAATTTAAAATGTTAGTATTGGAATTAGCAGGTAAACAATTTTATCCTAAAGTTTCCAGTTACATTGTAGGTGAGGGGCTACCTGGCATAATGCATTAATGAAGATCAGTTGCTACCATTTACAGACACTAATTACAAACAAAAGTTATAAATATTTACACCTTGACGTGTTACTGTGTACTTTACTGGTGTCAACCGAGTGGGAAAGTTATTAAAGTTACATGAGTCTTAGATGCCAGTTAGATCAGAGATAGGTCATTGGAGTAACTTTCCATTTCTGTAGAAATCTAAGAATTCTATATGGTGTAAAGGTGAATTGTTTGTGAGATTTTCTATGACATATTTATCTGGTTATGATGGAGAGAAACTCGAGAAACATTTAAAGGTCGTTTAAAGATTAATTGCATTTGAGTAACTTAAATTAAAGATGTAACATTTATTGTTTGTTTATTAATTATAAATTCTATTATACAATATCATTGCATTAAAGTGTCTGAACAGAACAATTAAATACGTCAGTAATTCGTCATTGAAGTGAGTGGTTAGCTTGTAGGCAGTTTGGAGATTCTTTTTCTTCTGCTTCTGGTGTCTGTCATTTTTACCTTTTGAATTTAAGTTCTAGACTGAAACGTAAAGTCACACCTCTATTTAATAATCATTAACATCATTTAGCATCTTTTATTTTAATCGCGTCTGCATCTTCGCTATTTTTGAAGTGGATTCCTTGTAAGAGGGTTCGTTTTTGGTATTAAATACACTTCTTCACCATTTCCAAAGATACATCCTAGAACGCAAATTCATATCTGTATTCACATAAAGATTACCATAAATATTTTCAAGACTCCCCGGTTCGGAACCATTGCGCATACGGTTTTTAGCACCTACTATTCAGTCGGAACATTTTCGTGAAAAATGTGTCAAAAATGCATTTATGGTGAAAAGTCATTCCAAAAACAAACCATTCCAAAAGTAAGTTAATATTTTAGTAATGATAATGACAGCTGATAAATAGAATTTTTTAAACCATAACCACTAGTAATTTATACAACTGATTAATTTGGAAAAGCGAAACTTGCAACCAAGCTATTTTATTTTATTGGAAACGATTTCACAAAAATTTAAGGCAACGTTATTATCCCACTTATAATAAATTATAATTCCACAATGAAAAAGTGAATTTATTTCCTTTAAAGGTGGAATAAATTCCCGTGAAGTTATGTCCCTGTACCACCCCGAACCATTTTTTAGAACCAAATATATCATCGTTCAATTTAATACTTTTGTGTTTGAGTATTCGCAAAGTATTTAAAATATTCAACGGCAACGCCACGCAGCGGTTCGACTGTAATTCCGTTTTTATTTAGATTGTGTTTTCTAACTTGCATTGCTATTGTCATTCAAAGATCTTTAGACAGAAATCTTTTCAAGCATACGTAGTTTATAAAGTAACTTTTAAAAATTTCATTACAAACTATATTTTCATAGAAGCTAAATAACCAAACTAAAAAGAGAAGTATTCTTAAGAGTTAGTGATACCATTGCGAACTCGTCCTGACGACTCTTTACGGAACACACTTTACTAGTATTTTGCTCTACATCTAATCCAATCTCTCAACCTTGTTTGAAATTCTGCGTTTCAATAAGAATACGAATAAATTTACCTTTCAATCTTTGTAGCTCAGCGTCTCATTGAAATCTGCGATTAGTGGGCAGATTCTAATAGTCAGATAAGCTTCTGTACTTAAAGTGGAAATCCATATTTATTATATGGATTTCCACTTTAAGTAGAAGATAATCATATTTTTCTGTGAGAGCCATTTCTGATGCATCTGTATCGAAACACTATAATTGTGTTCCCATTCCTTAAAATTCGTACAAATTCGTACGAATTCTAGTCCAATTCCGTTCCCTAACACAAAAAAATTGTACAAGAGAGCGCACACGAGAGAGTAAAATATTTTCTATTAGAAGCTACGAATTTTCACTCTAACAAATTTTTGTAGGTACATACATAAGTCAGGACTTAATTTTTGTTTGATTTGAAAATATATATTTCTGGAGATTTCTGAAAATTCCATCGTTTTTCTTGTGTTTCGTTCTTCCTCATACATGGCATTTCAGTTGCACCAAGGTTTTGTTGTTCTATGCGTTCCCTAACTTTCATGAGATTTTCATCATTCTCTGAGCGAATTATCCCCCACTCTAAGAAACTCTCGATTTTACGATTTTTAATACAGAAAGTAAAGGAACGAACCTTATGTTATGTACCTTGAGTGTTAATTTATTGCTGCAGTCAAAAAGACTCATTCCCTTGACCGTATCGAAGAGCTTTTTCAATAAGATCGATGTGATGTTAAAAATAAATAAAACAAAAACTATTCAAAGTACAACCAACCTTTATATAATATTTTAAGGCACAGACTATTACACCATGTTCTGGCTAACCCATCATCTCGATTTTGTTTATCGAAGCGACGTTCGTAGGTGAGCCGAAATTTTGATGATTTTGTGTAATAAATCAGGCCCGAATCCAGCGTTTTGTTACAAGTTTATTCAGCACAGTACAGGCAAAAAGAAATTCCCACCATTGTTTTATTACATATGACAGAAGTCGCACTGACATTCCTCATTCTGAGACGTTATTATTGTCATATTATCACACGATTATTGTTCACCTTTGATTACTTCGATTATATCTGCTTGGAAAAAAATATAAGTGTGTGATTATAAACATCAATTTAAGTAATAAATTTGACAGGCGTTGACATGATTATTGTACGATTATGTATGTATCATACGTAGAAAACTTTTTCTTTTTTTAATCCTTGCATTAAATCATAATTTTGTGCACTTAATCTGATTCAATGAATTATTTTACTTACTCCGATAACTTAATTATTTAATTTTTTGTTTTTTTTTGTTGCTATCACAATAGGTCATAAATATAGGTATACCTGATTTTCTTAATAACCATATAATGTTATTGAATTTTATTTCATATTATAAAACAAAGAAATACTATACTGTGGTGGTAATAAATTATTAATGAGTTTGACTGCCAAGCGGCGCAATTATTAGTAATTACTAACTGATATAGTGGGCGCCGTGGCTCAAGTGGTTAGTACGTAGCGAGAGATTCGAGGTTCGATCCCCAGACAATACCTAAAATTTCTTTCACGGCCTCACCTCTTGCGAGCGTCTGACAAACATTCGAGAGTAAAACTGTCATGAAAAAAACTTCTCAAAACAAAATTGCCCTTCGAATGCCGCATTAAACTGTAGGTCCATTCTATTCGTGTAAAGAATATAACACGCATAACACGAATGGTTGTGAAAAGTTAAGCCCTGGGTCCCAAGGACCTGTTGCGCCAAAAAATTGTGTTTGTACTAACTCATATGGCTTTTATCATATATACCTACTCATAATCCATAACTGTCTTATGAGACACAATGAACTTAAGGTGACTAACAATTCCACGTACATACACACAACCTTGGTGCACCCGATTCTTACACAGAATAAAGAAGTAGTCAGATTTTACAACATCATGCAACCGCAGGTTTGCGATTCCAGTTCCTTTCTTTTGATGAACTATTGTCCTAAATATCCTAAAAAAGCTACTGCATGAAGTAGTATCTTCTTCAATTCACTGCATTCCTCCTGCCTGGACTTCAGAAAAATACTCTCCTAACTTATCCCTCCAACCAGGTTGGAATGTAATACCCAAATTAAATTGATGATAGGCTTAGTAAACTGTCTTGAAAGGTCTTGAAAGATTTCAAAGATCATCTGGTTACCGAATTTTTTCGAGCACTTTGTACCAATCCAACTAGCTAAATGTAATGCAGATTTATGCACCAATTGTTAAGCAGATATCACTCCACCAAAATAAACGAATAGTGTCAGAACGTACTTACAACGGAGCCACGGGTTATAACTACAGCAATTAGTGATCTTTGGTCTTAAAATGTTTGTCCTGATTTTACAAACCAACAATTCCACCCAGTTTCCGTTATGTCTACATTGGATGAGTACCGACTATATGAGCTGTTCCACAGGTTGGTTCGTTTTAACACAAAGAATCATCAGCTGATCCATTTTATCATTGCTGGATATCGTTTTATAAGTACATGATATGGGTGTAATCAAACGACAATATACATATGTATATTTCGGATCAATGAAAAATAAAAAAACAATTATTTTCTCACGTGATTTTTGTTAAACAATCTTATCGCATAAGTATCTTTTATTTGATTACAATAATAATATTTAATTAAATGTCGTTATCATGAGTTACTTCAAAGATTTAATGATAATTCTTTGCTAAAGTTTTTGCAAGCATTTCCTCCACTTAACTTGCACCTTTTGTTATCAAATAAATATGTAAGTTGTATCACCAGGCAATTGTACACCAAGTTTATTTCAAGTATACAACTCAACACATACCAACCACATGTGTACAATAACTGGACTTGCATCCCGAAATTGCAAAATTTGCGTCAACGAATGAATTATTAAATTTAAATAAATTAGTTTGTAATTATTTGGTCACGATAAAGACGATTGTTTTTTTTACATTAATTTAAAAATTTAATTCACACTCAATCTTAATATTTAATAAAATAAAAAAATAAAAGAAAAATCATTTCATTTATTTACTTATAGAAATGGAAAGTGTTCAGATCAGTTTCCGAACTGTTCATCCTGGTTCCAGCCCTTCTTGGTTTAAAGGGAAATCTAGATATGTGCCTAGCTTCTCGACTCTCAACCCAAGCAAACCTTGGCAATATGACATCACGCAAGGAAGTGATCAAGATGATTGTTGGCAATATAGCTTTAGTTCAAGTGCAGGCGATAGTTGCGTCCTTTTTAGTATCATTATTTGCCATCTCAGTTGGTGCCGCCATGGATGGACATTTTTACTATGAACATACAATGTTGCTAATAGCAGCAAGTATGTTCACTGCAACATCGTCCTGTTTTGTTTTAGGTAAGTTTTTCACTTCTAACTGATAGTTTATATTTCAAACATTCTTTTTTTTTATGAATAGATTTTGTATTAGTGGCTGTGGTATTATTATCCCAAAAATTCCGGTTAAATCCGGATAATTTGGCAACTCCATTGGCGGCGTCAATTGGTGATGTAGTTTCCATAAGTGTACTCTCGTTTATAGCATCGCTTCTCTTTGAAAACTTGGGTACGTAACTGATTTGCATCCAAGACAAAAGAAAGTATCTAATAGGTTTTTTTTTCTTATTTTCAACTTATTGCAGATACCCACCTATGGATTACTTTTGTAGTAATTGCAGTTTATCTTTGTCTTTTACCAATTTGGGTGATAATTGTGTTTAAAAATAAGTATACACGTCCTATTCTAACGAATGGCTGGATTCCGGTACTCTCAGCGTTGTGTATTAGTGGGTAAGTACCTAGCAAAAATTTGAAGATAATATTTTTAGAATTACTCAGTTGCTAAAAATAAGCACGGATCTTGCCACTTTGTACGAGTGGTACGAGTGGATATTGTTTGAAGTTCTTTTCGCTGAAATTATTAATTAATAACAGGTGGAATGGTAGCCAGTTGCCAAAAATGCAAACTCATGACAAGAAGTATAAATATTTCACCAGTTGTAAGATCGTCAAGGTATAAAATGTGCTTCAGAAAGATGAATGAGTTTTAATGAATGGCATTGTGGTGACGTACATACATAGGTGAATTAGTAGCTCGGATAAAGCGGTTAGATCAAACATGCGAAGGAGGATGTTTATACAATGATATCCGGTCGTTGGGACTTCAGCAGGAGTGTACTTAAGTAATTTTAAATTCTTTTGGATGGCTCTTAAGTCAGACAATTGAATAACAATTAAATTGGAAGTTACTTAAACTGATCTGAGTTCAGAAAACCATAATAGAGAACCGAAATAGAGATGAGTAAATTCACTTCAGACTATCATGTGTTGACCACATGAAACGGATCTTACATGTTTATTTAATTAGCACGCTTCACACTGCTGGATTGTCTTTGCCTAGCGTATCATATTCATTGATTCTAAGCATTTTGCTCATCCACGATCACTTGGGTCATTCGAAGTAAACATTTTTTAATTAAACCTTAACATTTTAGCTCGAACTGATTGATTGAATATGATCAACTAGAACACTGCTAACCCAATGTCCTTGTTTTGTTGTCTTTCAACTTTGAAGGAACTCTTTTTAGCTATGTTTTAACAACCTCAGTAGCATTCTATGAACATGGTTACATATCCTCCTGGATATGAAGGTAACAAAGCAAAAATTAATCGTATTGATTCTGGTCACTTGCTACCTACGTCCATACATATATATGTATGTACATAGATGACCCCATAATTGCGCTAAATTTTTCTCCCGGAAGTTCACTGAACACCCCATCACCAAAAGTCAAAATCCGCTAAATCACTCGCTGGCACTACTGGCTTTCGCTCAATCCTTAACTACACCAATCAATTCACACATACACACATTGGGTGCCATGAAGCAGCGGTTAGGGCATCGAACGACTGAGTGGAAGGTTCGAACTTCGATTCGCAGTTGACATCAAAGTTTTTTTCACGGTCCCACTTCTCGAAACCATCTGATAAGCATCCGAGCATATAACTATAATGAAAAAGTTTCTCAAACAAACATTGACATTCGAACACAGCATTAAACAGAAGACCTCTTCAGTGAAGCCCACAAATCTGACTCCCAATCAGCGCAGGCCTGGACATAAAGAGAAATATACACAAATCTCTGCTTGATTTGTATGTGCGTGAGGTTGCTATATACAACTCATACTACTACTACTATTTCCCTTGGTATCCAGTGCTGCAAATTACATCCAACGCTGCGAACATGAATAAAGAACTTATTTTCATACCCCACTGGACAAATACCGTCTGAGATATACTTCAGATACTATCGTGACAGGCATTCAAGCCTAATGGAATAATCCCTAGAATCTCGATATTTATGCTATCAGCTAGGCAATCAGCTAATGTACACCTAGCAAGTGTACGGGCTTTTCTATCAACAAACAGGTTTAGAGGGCCTTAGTTTTAGCACTCAAAACCAACCATACATCTATAAGAATGATCCCCAATATAATCTAGATATTGACAAAACCTAACTTAACTTCTAGTCATGGTTGGAAGGGCAATCGTATAATATCTTAGAACTAGGAGGTTGTCTATGACTTTTCGATCTTTTACAATAATTCTAAAAAAAATCTAACAATATTTATGTTTGTCTACTTTCAGATTCGGCGGTTTAGTTCTTGACGCATCTGTGGATGTCTTTAATGGTTTCGTTGTATTCCAGCCAATTATCAACGGCATCGGTGGTAACTTGGTTTCAGTGCAAGCAAGTAAAATCTCCACAATGCTTCATCAGAGTTCTATTATCGGTATAATCCCACCACACACCGAAGTCTTTGAGTGGCCATGGAGAGCGCTTTTCAAAGGAGGTATACTACCGCAAAACCATTTTTGTCCATATTTTATAATACTTACCATTTGTAACTCTACCTATAGTGCCCTATGCAAAATCTGCGAGAATCCTCCTCTTACTATCCGTTCCTGGTCAAGTGTGCTTCATCTTTGCAGCCGATTATATTCACATGTCCGAGTCGACTATTACATTTGCATTCGTTATGTCATACCTCTGTGCGAGTTTGATACAGGTATTTTCAAAGCATACCCTTACCTAGTTTGTTTATAATAATTCCATATGTCTCTTTCCCAGGTGATGATTCTCTTGTATTTAGCCCATATTATTATTCATGCCATGTGGAAGTGGAAGATCGATCCCGACAATTCTGCCATCCCATACTTAACCGCTCTGGGTGATCTCTTCGGATCGAGCTTATTAGCGCTGGCGTTCCTGTTCCTTGTGTCCGTTGGTAAGGAATACGGTGCAAATACGGATATAATTGATGCACCTAACTAAACATAAAGCACACTAAGGAGTCTCTTTTCCTTGTCCTCCAACGTCTACTCCTCATGATCAGTACCTAAACAAAAACAAAAACACAATACAACATAAAGTAACCAAATGAAAACAAAAAAAAAAAAAATACAAAAACATAGAAGTTCTAGTTTATAATGAAAAAATTTACAAGTTGTTCAGAGAGATTCTATCTACACCAATCGAAACAAAACAAAAACAAAACCGTAAACAAATTAAATCAATTTTAGAATATTGTATAAGTGTAAAGAGATTCGTAGTTAGAGCAAGAAAATTAAAGTGAAGTGTGTGGAAAAAATCTAGATAAAAGTAACACAAAAAGACAAACAAACATATGTACAGGTTTTTTTTTCCGAAAGTATTCTTGAGAACAATAATTTATATCATGCAATTAATTAGACTTATTGTGGGACAAATTGTGTCCTTAAATTTAGTTTTAATTTAAATCATAATGAAACGAAATTTGTTTTTTTTTTTGCTACAATACGAGAGAGTAAGAGAACGCGCACGAAGTTTTGTGAATTTTCTCAACGATTACAGGAAACTAAAAGAAAAAACTTTGCTTATTTAGTTAAATTTTTTTTTTTTTTTTTTAAGTAATAAAACAAATTTAGCCAACCAATTTATGTTATAAGCAACCTGAGGCAATAATTTGTTCTTTATTTTATAATTTTTTTTTTTTTTTTTTTCAACAAACAGATTTTAATGTTTTCTATTAAAAATCTGATTTGTCTAAAAGAGAAAAAAGAAATAGAAAAGAAAAAAAAAATCTTAAAACGATTGCAGATAGTATTATAATATTAAATTATTATTGATTGGGTTTGATTTTTACAAGCCGATTTATTAGTTAGATTTTATTTTTAGTTACTTTTTTAATTTAATTTAATTTTTACTTTTATTTTTTAGTTTTTAATTCGTAAAGCATTGTGTGTAAATTTTGTTAGGCTTAAGAACATAAACAATGTGTAAACTAAAGAATGATTGTAAATAGATTCGTATACATAATTATATATACCTACATATATGCAATTGTCCCATATTTTTCACAAATTTCCCAAGTCCCTCGCCATTGAAAAAAAAAAAAAACAATAATAATAATTATATTAAAGAAATGAAAGTAAATTTTTGCAAACAGAGAGCTTTTTCACTCACTCTGTTTTGTGTGCGTTTAGTTACTGTCTTTTGTTTTTTTGTATATGATTTTTTAAGAAATGTAATTAGGACGCGGATGATTTTAAAATGTTAAACAAAAGTGAAATGCATTAGGACATTAAAAATATAAAAAAGAAATAATAATATTTAAGTAATGTGAAGGACTTGTGATCGATATTAATTATGTTATTGTTAATAAAATAATAAAAAAAAAAAAAATAATTTATAGAAAGAAAACAAAAGTTTGACTTATTTTTCTTCTTTATAGAACCGGAAATATATAAAAGGATAACAAAAGTGACAAGAACGCCTGTTTTGGTTATGTTTTACAATTCAATTAAAAAGTTAATTTCTAAGAAAAACTAGTGAATTACAATCAAGTTTCAAGAGTAAAGTGTATACACAAGCACAAGAAGGTGACCTGAACATATGTACATAGCTATGTAACAACGTGAAGAGTTTTGCAACTGAAAATCGGTGAATTTTATTTATTTAACAAAACCCATTATTTATTTTGTCATTTTAAATTATTTGATTAAATCGATTAAAGATGTTCCAATTGGATTTCTTATATACACGAATGTAAGACTGAGTTGATTCTTTTGGAAAGCAATTTTTTTAATGTCTTCTATTAAAATATATATATATACATATGTCTACTACATAATGAATCCAAATTCGACTGAACAATATCTGAACGAGTAGACGACGAATTACAGAATGATGTGTCCACCATTCAAGGCAGAAATAGGTTACACCGGAAAGATTGGGAAATTTCCTAACCATCCTATGTACATATGATAAGAGAATTTGTCGTAGCATTATAGGTAGGTAGCCTATCTAGACAGACAGAAGCGGTGACTGGATATGTAGCTAACACTCAGATCGCAAATGGATCTATTATGAACCCCTGTCGTAGTGTAGCCTAAAAGAAGACAAGCCAGTATGAATTCAAAACGTTTAAAAAAATGCGCATCATGAATGCACACTGCTTTGGTGATGCAAAATCTTGATGCTTTGACACTGCTATGCATTTAGCCTTTTATTATTTTTGACTTTTTGCTGTCTATGTGATGCTTTTGTCAATTGGAAATAACAGCATGTCAATAATTCCACTAAATTGAACGCCACATGGATAGTTCTCGTGCCACTTCTACAATTTATAATACTTCCGCTTGGAACGCACTGCCGTGGTTTGAAAGTCTAAATAAAGGAGCGATTTCGAGTTTAGATGAGTATATGCCAGAGCCTACTCTTTCGTTAATTTTTGACTCATCCGTGAAAAGTGAAGTTTTATTTTACCATATATCCAATCCTTTCTTGAGAGAATATGGTTTTAACATTTAGGCTGAAGTCGTGGGGTGGTGATACATAATCTGTCCCGGTACCCATGTGTGCCTATCTCGTGATAATGCAGTTGGCTGCATTGCCCTTTTAACAAATGTTTTTTGCAGCTATTTTCTTTAGGTGTATGTCTTATGGGTTCGGTGTCAGTATGATTTCAAAGGCTGCAGTCGGCGTGATTCTGATGGCGATGGTAGTGCCTACACATGCTAATATTTGTATCCTGGTCAGGGCCCTGAGGTGATCGTGATCATAATGTAATCTACTGCGGGCCACGACACCAGTCACCCCTAAGATAGAATGGCTTGAAGTATTTAAAGTCGTAGCATTGTAGGTGAAGGGAGAAAGTATAATCGAGTTCTATGTATACTTTCGAATAGATAGTGAACAACTGATCAGAACTAATCTTATCGGTAAATACGACCATAACAACACCACTAGGAAAATAGTATGGCTGTTAATAAGTGACTCGCAGATGTCAAATCATACTTAGTTTAGTAGTTAAGTTTAGTGAATCGGACTACTCAGCTGGAATGAGTTCGAAGTTCAATGCTCAAACAGCAACAAATTATTTTATTATAATAGCAAGCTTGCGATTAACACTTTTTGCACATGGCATTAAATTATGAAGTGTAAAGAATACAACCAGCAATCCTTCCCTTATGGTTTCCCAAAGTTCTCATCACGACAAAAAATAGTAAAAATACGATTCCACATTCAGACACTAAAATAAATTCAATCTTCCAATGGGTCTACTCATCAAGCGATGTTCTCTCTTATCGTAGAGTTGGTGATTTTCGTACTAATGGATAACAATCGGTTTGTTCATTTACTTCAATATGAACAACGATGTTTCAGTACCATCTTTTCCTAACACATCCGCTTTGCGAAGGGATCCTCCCTATTGTAGAAATAGAGAGATACTATTACAGGAATGAGGTTCGGAAGCTTTACCATAAGGTAAGAAGAATATGTCAGGGCAGCAAAGTCAGAATCGAAGTCTGCAGGGATGAACAAGAAACCTAGTAGTAGAATCGCAGTCGAATTTGAGGATATAGTGAAAGATCACTCCTGCAGACTGTATAACGGCGACGATGACCAAAATTCCGCTGTCAGTCTGAGCGAACTATTCAATCCTGACCTGGATGATGTTAAGATAGCAAAATCTAAGCTGATTTCCAATAAAGCTGCTGGAGCTGATGGCCTGACTGCCGAGCTATGCAAAGCAGCAGAGGTTGACTTGGTAAGGAGCACGCACCAACTCATTTGCAAAGTATGGTCGGACGAAAGTATGCCCGATGAATTGCAGCATTGTTTGATCGATCATCAAAAAAGGAGACCCTCTAAACTGCGCCAACTATAAAGGAATAAGCCCCCTCAACAACGTCGCGTACAAGATCTTATCTGCTCTTCTGTGTGAACGCGAAGAACAAAGCGTGATGTCAGTGGTGCTTTTGTGACGATTGAGACGGAAGCGGCTAAGATGGGTTCAACTGTTAATGAAGACTAAAGAAAGTAAATGATGACAACAAAAATGGACATAAAACACCAACGCTTCGGACAGAATGTCACCCTCGACAGATATAACTTTGAGGTAGTTAAGAACGTTGTGTACCTAGGATCCGCTATAAGTTCAAACAATGGCACTAGCGCTGAGGGCAAACGAAGACTAACTCTTGCCAATCGCTGCTTCTTTGGGTTAAGGTAATTTTGTGGCGAAGCGAATCTACTCCAGATGGACGACGCAGTAGGAACGTGCTCAAGTGACCTCAACCAACTTGGTGTGCGCCAGTTAAGTAAGTAATGTATAACAACAGAATCAAAACTCTCTAAAATACCGATACCGAGCACAAATTATATTGGAAAGACGGTTGCGGGTGAAAGTCAAAAAGGCACTGCGAGGCAGTCTAATAAGCTCACACCGGAAAAATCTTTAAGCAGCCATAGTCAAACCATGTTCAGTTTTGGCATTCGTGTTGTTTCATGGACAGCATTAGTTCATTGATAGAAAGAAGGAAGCAGATATTGGAGAAAACATTCCATCAAAATCTGCCTAAATGGTTGAATGGAAAACAAAACAAATTACATTCTGACCAGGAAAATCGATACAAATCACCGGTTACCAAAACTTTATTAAGATTAACTATAATCAGCGTTACTGTCATTTGAAAGTTTATTCGTTATGGGTGATATGACACAAGGACATATAAATTGTGGGGTGTAGTATATTTTATTATGTTGTCGACTAAAGACAGAATAATCCATATTCTTGTGTAGATGGCGAGTGAATTTGTGCAAGACATTCTGGGTTCCAATCAAAATATATTTCTTTATATTTGTACATATTTTATTGCTTGTAAAAGTATTCACTCTTTTCTGCTTGATATATTTGGCCTTGGTAAGAAGCAAGCACACTCGATGGACAAACGAAGCATTTACGCAATGCCAATACAATCAGTTAAAAACCAATAGAAGTCGTTCCCTAAAATCTACAAGAACTTGGCGAGATCTCCAGAATTCCTTAATAAGGAGTAAAACTACCAACATTTGAGCAAATTATGTAGGCATTTTTATTTTGAAATGATATAAAGTGAATCCCAATTCGTATGCTCTGTACATACATATGTATGTTTGTATTACTTTCCCATAGTCCATGTTCGCATAAATAACCTCAAATTACATAGTATTTTTATTTGTTGTTTTTATTTAACTTATCTATGAAATATAATTATTCTCTTTTTAACCATTAATGAAAAATAAGATTAAAAAAACGGCCTTGTTTGCAAAAACACATTCAATTTGGAGGAAATTATATTTCCTTTCGTTCTCTCCAACTTCTGGCGGCGGAGAACCATTGTGAGTTTTAGGACAGGAATTGTTCGATTATCGTTGGTGAATTATAGATTATGTAAGACATTGAGCCAGCCAGCTTAGCTGCTGCTCTTGATGATTATATTGGTGTGATGTGCTGGCCTCTAAATGGGTGATTTAACTGCAACAGGTTGCTGGAGTAGGGTCCACGCCGGAGCGCTTAGTAATTGCCAGCCGAGTGAATTCCTCAGCGGTGGTAGGATGGATTCCGACCGTATTGGAAAGGATCTTCATGGTGAGACCAGATCTATAAATAAAGAATATTCATTAGTTAAATAGAAGGGACAACGATTGAGAGAGTTAAATTAGTCTTACTTTACTGCGGCAGAGAATCCTTGCATTACTTCGCCAGCAGATGGTCCAATGTAGTGAAGTCCCAAAACCTTCTGGTCTCCAGACCTTTCGGCCACTGCCTTTAAGTAGCAATACCTTACGCTCTTTTGAGGCACAAAGAACTCGGTTGGTTTGTAATATCCATGGTATACCTCAATATTATCTTCGCCCAGCTTGGCGATGGCATTTTCCTCACTCAGACCAACTGAGCTGTACTCTAGTGGCGAGAATACAGTCGTAGCTACATTGTCGTAGTCCATCAACATGCTACCACCAGCGAAAATACGGCGCGCTAACAAACGACCAGCATGAATGGCGACTGGTGTCAGTTCTGGTCTGCCATAAATAATATCACCAACAGCGTAAATATTGGGCACATTGGTCTCTTCTTTTTCGTTGACTATAATCTTATCACCTTTAACTGCAACACCAGCTTTGTCCAAATTCAAGTCTTCGATAAGACCTCTACGGCCAATTGCCCACAGGACGGTGTCGTAGACATCACTGCCTTCTTCGTTGGTCTGCGTATTTAGGTACTTTACGAGTAAACGGCCATCGGAAGTCTTTTCGACGGACTTGGGAATGGTAGTGCGTAAGAATTTAATATTCCTTTCAACCATTAAATCACCAACAATGTTGGCCATTTGTTGATCAAAACCACGTAAAATAATAGAACGCACCATTACGGTAGCATCATACCCGAGTCCTTTAAGAAAACCAGCACACTCAAGACCAATATCTGACAAAGAATACAAAATGCAATTAGGTACTGAAAATTGTTATTATTTTTGTTGTACTACTTACAACCAGCACCGACAACCAAAGTCTTTCCTGGTTCCTTTTGCAAACTGAAAATATCATCGCTAGTGATGCCTAATTCCACTGCTCCAGGTATGTTGGGATAACGTGGACGTCCACCAACCGCAATAACGACATTCTTTGTCTTGAGTTCCTTTTCAGTGCCATTCTTTAGACGAGCAATAATGGTGTTGGAGTCTTTAAAGGATCCCAAAGCGTTGATGTATTCCACTTTCCTGATGGACAATAAAGAATTTTATTAAAAAAATGGCAGAAATAAACAAATACGAGGAAATAATATATAAAATAATAATAATAGCGAAAAAAACAATCTTTAAGAAAAGCAATCGATAGGACCTGAATTTTATTCTACTGATTAACCTTAACTAAATATTTTGTACGTCCTAGCTGAGCAAAGAAATACGATGTAATAAAGTTAGACAATTAGCACATCCATGAATAAAAGAAAGAAAATAAACATGTCTCAAACTTAAAGCAAGAATCCTGTTGACTACGAATAAACGGTACAAACTTCCGCTGCAAGGCATGTAGTGGAAAAGAAAAGGAGTCATCACGTATAGTATCAAAATACATCGTACAAATATCAAATTTTATGTTGACTATGAAAACGTGATAGGTGTATTATAAAGAGCCATCTGTGCAGTGTAAGCACTCAATCACTCAAACGACTCACCCTAGACTCCGACACTGAGATCAGTGCGGTCTTAACGATCGATAGTATTCGTTATTTTTTGCGAAAGTCTACCATCGAAAAGTACAATTGTTAGCAAACCCTTGAGTGAAAAACTAGGAATGTGTTGTATCAGACCCCTTGAAATTTAGGACCGGCTATATGCCTTTAAAGAAAGCGAATGAAGATATCCTTGGTCGTTTCGAGAGAAAAATTCTTCGTAAAATATTCGGTCCCGTTTGCGTTGACGTTCTTTGGAGGAGGAAATTCAACGACGAACTATACGAGCTGTACAGCGACATCGACCAAGTCAAAAAACTGGGCATCAGTCGTTTGAGATAACTTGGACATGTAGAGCGAATGGACACCAGTGCTCCGGACTGTAGTCTTCAAAACAAACCCGAAGGGACAACGCAGTAGAGATAAGTTGACACAGCGAAACGGGCCATAGAAGGAAAACGATGAAGAGGCACAAAGCAGTACTTGGATCTTCATAACACTGGACGTTAAGAACACGTTCAACACCGCGAACTGGGAACATATCCCGCATCGAAATATGAGAGTATCAACTTGCATCATGGAAATCTTGAAAAACCATTTCCGGCAAATACTGTTGCTTTATGAAACAGATAATGGTGTGAAGGAATACAGCGTGGAAATGTCGTTCCAAGACCTACAAACATGAACGTATACCAAAAACGGAATGACGTACCCATACCCATACACGAAACGAAACTATCGAACTAGATTGGGAGTACACTCATACGCACTGACACAGCAATAAACGAACAACACTCCCCTACAGGACATTTTCAGCCTCATCGACAAACATGTGTGAAGATGAGGAAAATACTTCCTGATTTGACTAACCAAATATATATCAGACAAGAAAGCTGCGTACATATTGCCTATATACAATCTATGTACGTACATACTACCAAACTAAAACCTTGCCAAAAGTCGAAGTAACCTCTATCAGCTGTTAGTAATCTGCACGAGTCACTGAACATCCCATTCAACACTCATTGCCGCAACTGCAAAAATATGAACGAAACTTTCAACCACTTTCTTTGTAAACGCGCGACTCTCGCCAAAAGCAGCCATCGTACATTTGACATACCTTTCTTCAATAACTTCAACGCCTATCGAAGAAAAACAATTCCCATATGCTGTCGCCTTATCCAAATTCACAGACTGAATATTACAACCACCAAATAACAACCACACTCATTAGGTTCCTAACAGTCGTGGTATCAAAATGATCTCAAATTCGCTTATTGGGTCTCAGATATGGGATCTGATTTGATTATATACTTTGTAAGTACACTTTTTCTCTGTCCAAAGAATAACTGGTGCCTAGAAATACTAACTATTTTATGGCAGTTAGGTGTCTTCTTCTTGTAGACGCCCATATATATATATATATATCGCCTATCAATCAACTATATTGCCGATAGCGTATATTGAGTTTAATCAAACTGAATGCATGAATACTTCTGCTCAAAAAATCATTAACAGTACAACACTTACTTGTCTCTCAAATCGACTCTGGTCACCCAATTCACCGACTTGATGTGATTCTGAACAGATTCTACAAGTTTTGGCCAAGACGACTTAGCATCGTTCTCAACTTGCCAACCATACGAAACAGCTTCCTAAAAATAAGAAATAAACTTCAATAATTACCATTAATAATTTCTCTATAAATTTACTTACATGAATACCCTCACCCAAGAGCGCGGCCTGATGCATCAGTTTCTTGGGTATACACCCAACATTTACACAGGTACCACCAATACCCCACTTAGTGCCCAGTGCGGGTGTTGGCGTTACAAAATCTAGCACAGCTACTTTAGCACCATTTGCTACGGCGTCTTTGGCACATGCTAAGCCACCAGATCCGCCACCTAATACAACCAGGTCGTAATCGTATTCGTCTGTAAAAAAAAAAGAGAAAAAGAAGAAAATTTTAATACCTGACTGGAACGATGAAATGTGATTAAAAGTGGATTTTCTTTTATGTATTTTCTATTTTCCTTATTCGCTTCAATGCGAATTGATTCGAAAAGCAATCACATCAAAGCCCACTGGCCTATTTAAAAGGAAGTTCTAGATTTTTTTTTTTTTCTATTCACTTCAATTAGTGGAAGAACTCACGCATTTCTTCCTCCAACTCTCATAAGGTCGTCGTAGCCGATGGCAATGATTTTCTTTTGCCCCAGCTAATAACTTTGTCGTTTAGTTTATTATGCACATGTGATATGAATACACCCATGAATGTAATTGGATCTTCAAATATTTAATGACTAATTGCCGTTAACTAGAACAACTTGTGCAATTCTCGTTGATTTTCCCGGTTACAGATCAACAACGCAAGGTAGTACTCCTCCCAACTAAAGTAAATCGAATGATTTTCCTAGGTATCTACAGCAAATTGTCAAGGCAACCATGGGTAGTCAACAATGATTTAGTAGGTATACGCTAACAATCTGTTACCACTTACAGTGACGACATCTACTAACAGATACTGAAAATAAACGCTTGAGGGAATTCTTTACATGCATTTTACTAAATACATGCATTTACTAAAAGAAGTGGAAACTTTATCAAAACTTGGAATTAACTGACAGATCCAGATGTGGTCAGTAAAAACCCTAGAAAATTGGGTCCCAAATGAAAAGCTGTAAGTGCTTAAGACAAGCAAAGTTGCAGAGAAAAACAAAAACAAGAAGACAAGCTAATAAAAAACAAGTTTCGCGGATACATAGCAATATGATGATTCATTTGGAATAGAAAACAATTAAAATTACACTTTGGTAGGAGAACATATGTATATCTCTGCTGCTATGTAGTGGATTAGAACCAGAATGTCAATGGTTATACAGATACAACGCTGTGAGATTCTGTTGAAAAACAATGAGTTAAATATTCCCATGTAGATTTCATAATGCTTTCTGCAGTTCATCTTACGTCACTATCAAACAAAGGTGAGTCAACTGTTGTGGTAAAGTAGAAAATATTGTGCTAAAAGCTATCACATGCAATTTAATTATTATCTTTAATTGATGCATTCATATGAATACTTAAGGTAAGCTGAAGTCGTCCAAGTTTATGCCTGGTTGCAATGTGTAAAACTTTGGAGTTTTGTTTCTTATGTTCTACTGTATGGTTTATGTATAAAAATATTCAGTTCTGGTTTCCGCAACTGCCTTTTCCTAGATAGATTGACTTTTTGAGGGATTTTGAGGTAAAACTGTCTGTAAAGTTGTCTTTTTGGTTTCAGTATCGACTTTCATCCTTTAAATCCTTTATGAATGATTCGTCTCGCTCGCATAAAGTTAACAATATTAGGTCATCAGACTTACCTGGTGTTTTTTTTAAACTCGAAATAAAATTGTCGAAATTTGAGGACTAAAGTAAATAATGTCTTCAAACCTGTTTTTGTTAAAGAATCAAAAGCGATATTATAGTGAAACATATTTTTTTTTTGAAATTGTCGTTCAGATTCAGAATTTTTTCTTATTTTTCTCATACCGATGCCTATGTAGTTGATATTTCTATCCAGAAACACCATAAATCAATTGCTTCGTGAGCAACACACTATCTTGATATTTCGAGGTACGTGATACCCTCGGACAATGTTTGATAAGAAGTTTCAAGATTGTAAAAATTATAATCAATTCAATTTATCTCCAAGGAATAATTATAAACTGTAAATGTTAAATTCAATAAACATGTGTTTTTCACCATACAATTTTGTGTGGACGCCCGCAAACAGGTCTGTACTCATATACAAACATATGTATATACACATTATAAATGTCTATCGATCAACAACATTTAGCTGAATACTTGATGCTATAGATTATTCAATCGCATTCGGTGTAAGTGTGCTTGGGAATCTAAATAAAATAAACTAATACAAACAGGAACCAACTCAGTTATGCATGAGCAATTAGAACTGTTGCTGTTTTGCTACTAAAAATAGTTACAATGATAAGGAAAGTAATTTCTTCCATTAAAATACATACAAAATTACACCAATTCAGATAAAAGAAAAGCAAGTCATTGTCATCATGATGATGATATGATAAAATGATGTCATCGAAATATGACCAATTAAGTTTAGTTGTATCGATTTCTTGTGTTGTTAAATGGGTGTACGAGAATGTTTTCAGCTAAAAATCGTTAAGAATAATAATAAATAATGTAGACAGCTATTATTCATTTAAAAATACATATTTCACTCCAAATGACCATTAAAGCAAGCAATGGGGAACTCCCATAGCCACATGGAGATTTAATATATGTACTTAGCTATTTGATTGGTTGGTGCATCAGCCTTTTGGGAAGGCAACAGGTGGTTCCTAGTGCAGTACGTTGTTATAGCACGTAGAGGCCATTGAATTGAACTTCAGAATTATAAACATCTTGTATATCATGTTTTTATAAATACCCAACGCTTATGGCACACGATTCCTACATTGACAAAAGGAAATTTCAACATTACAGGAAATAAAAGTGTAATTATTTACATACATACGTACATATGTACATACATATGTAGTATGTAAACATATTACATGCTTGTTCTGCTACACTGAAGAAACAAAATGTACGAGTAATGAAAGGTAGTTCCGGTAAACTAAGACACGTTCATGCCGGATATAACCGGACATGTGTGACGGTAGATCTATGTACGTACATACATATGTATCTGCAGTGTTTTCAATGAAACAATGTATGGCAACTGATTTAGACGTATGAAACTGCATTAGTAAATTGGTAGGTAAATATATAATGTAATGCTGATCACTGCTTATTTATACCATCTTTTGGGTCCATTGTACCCAGTTGAATAACTTTGAAAATTTGTAAAGAATAGAACGGTTACTAAGAATCCCCCAGATAATAATCTGTTACCACCATTTTGCTCCTAAACTATACATACATATGTATGCATGTAATTGCAACATGCATAACTTTTATGCAGATACATAAAATATTGACTATCGAATTGAAAAACTGAAACATACATAGGTACATACGTTCACAGTGGAGAAATGCCTTTCTCATAGTGGCCCTATGAGAGAGTGGCGCGCTTGCCAATTATTTTCGATTCCGCTCGATAATTACTTAAATATGTATTATGATAGGGAAATTGCATCATACAAGTATACCTGCGGTTCGCAGACCTATCACGAACACCATCTTAAATGCATCATCAAACGTATTCTTAAGGTTTTCTAATTCCTGAATAAGTTAGTGTGACTAACACAAATTAGAGATTTTTCACATTGCTAATGCTAGTAATCACTTCGCGACCTTGAATGAATATATACAAGATTTACACGAACAATTTGCTTTCTTAGGTAAATAACAAGATTGTTATTGAATCTCCTGGCTATAGGAGTAATGAAGCGACTATCGTCACAGACTTACTTACTGGACACAGTCGAGTTAAAAAAACACCTCATGACTATGGAAATAACTCCAAACAGCAAATGCAAAATGTGCAATGCAGACGAAAAACAGAGAAGAACACATATTGTGTTACTGTAACTGTCATCATTTAGGTAAGTTCTACGTTGAAAGACGTTCTAATTTGAAGACCCAACTGTCGCAGGAGTGATTAGGTGACATGCTTTCACCTCTACTCATAACCTACAATCTACGATATTAGTTGGTTACGAAGTATAGCGCACTGCATTCCATACAAATTAGCGCGTAGGCGCCAATTTAAGCACCACACTCATTTGAGCTTGTTCGTTATTGTGTAAGCAATTAAAAAAAATTTTAAGCGATTAAAAAGCAACATTGTTTTGCTTAAAGCACTGCACTAAGTAGTGAACGATAGTTTCTGCTATATTCGTTTTCTTTTCAAATGCGGTAGTGCGTGTTGAAAGGAGTACACAGCCCAGAACAACCACGACCAACGACCTGTCCTGCCATGTAATTCTATTTTTTGCCACATATAACAGTTAAGAAGACTGCTCAACTTACAATGATAGAAAATGTGAGTAGATTTTCTCCTATACGGCACCCAATAGAACGGAGACTACATCCGCAAGGAATCCATCAAATGCTGACCCATCTCTCGCTAGAATGTTCATATTGCTATGCTACGATCTGGAACCCAAAGAAGACTGACTTTGGTCCGACAACATAACGAAGAGAGTTATTCTTTACACTGCCGCACGTATTGCCAGATCATCCCCCAGGAAGACACTGGATGAGTTAAAGAAGCGAATGGAAGAGAAATTTACCGTATCGTATAACCTAATGTAAAGGTTAAGTGGTAGTAGGTGAACTGATAATAAATATTTACAAGGGAGGAATAGAAGAGAACAATGGAATACAATTATTCACTTGTTCACCGAATGAGCTTAGTCTTGTGTCTGCTAGATACAAAAGAGGTAGAAATAGAACCCTTTTACGCAATCGACTGGTATTTCCCCAACATTGTATTGACATTGCGTTGGCGCATGGGACCTAAACTTTCGCATGTTATATTCCTCGCGCTAACGGAGAGGGCTTACAATTTATACTCTCAAATGTACATATGTCAAACGTCAAAAACGACTGTCTAGATTGGGAGATCTGAGAAATTTTTAGCTACCAGCAAATCATAGTATAATAGAAAAAGCAAACGATGATAAGCTCTACCAAGTCCAAAATGTAAGAAATTATACTCGATAAATGCATATCAAACTTGATCCTGAAGGCATTATCCAAAATTTACATTTAGTTGTAAATGATAAGTGATATCAACAACAATATTACACGTTCACACAACACAACAAGAAATATGTATGAAGGACTTAGTTTCTGAGTTTCCGTTTCCAAAGTCAAAACAAATTCCCTAACGGCAGGTTTTGTTTGCCCGTCACCACCATGATTATGTTTTCACCTCAACATTGAGGTGAAAATGCATATCTCACCAAAATGGTTGTCATTTAGTTGGAAAGACGACCTTTGATCATATTCGCGGTATGACGTAAAGAATTAAAACAAACTGTCAAAAACCTAATTAAAAAGGACGGTAATCGGATTGAACATTAGACTATGGACATGAACCCTGATTTCTTTACTAATTTTTAATCATAAAAACGCAAAATATACCGTTATTCCTTGCCAAAACACATGTTTACCATTTATCACACCATCCCAAAGCAAGTTCTAAAACAATAAACCAATTCAACCAACAAATTTAATTACATTTTCGTGTGTAAACACTATCCAAGGTTATCTTCTTACAAACGGGCAAATTCGCGGAGCAAACAGTAGAAACATGCAACGCAATCATAAACAAATACCCCTTCCAACTCATAACTTCCTCCACATAATGTGACAATGAAAATATCGGCAAGAAATGAGAATTCAAAAAATTTATTTCTGATTTTGATGACGCAGCCTGGTTCTCTCCCAGCCTCAACAGAATTCCACTTGCGCGAGAAACGTCAAATTGAACAAAAAACCGGCCCCAAACGACTTCCAGTTGTCAAAGTTTACATGATACCGCGTCGCCTAATCTAATTGGGATTTTTTTATCGCACAAGAAATTGCCAACTTTTCCAACGAATGAATAAAAAAAAAAATTAACCTCTGAATCACGCTATTCGACTAAGTATAGCTAGCAAAATTCAAATTTAAATTGCAGTGGAGCTACGCCAATCAATCCGTGAAGTAAAATTCCATTCCACATTACGTAAGGCCATCGTGAACTGGGTAAATAACTAGTAAATCATTTAAAAATAATCTATCAAGTTGATTACTCCGTCCATCTTGTTGTGAAATACAAAACTTGCCGTGACGTTGCAATTTGCACCTCCAAACACCTGCACTGATTCACCGCCCTTCTCCTGGGATACTCACTTTTTCTTGCCGCATAACTTCTAAGCGAACACCCTCCGGCAGTACTCCGAATCAAAGTCAGCGTGGAGCGCCTACTCCAAATTGTTAAAATCGACATCTTATACGCCACAACTTAATCACTCCCAGACGGAGGATAAAACAATAAAAAAAAAAAAATAAGAAATCCGTCAGATAAGCGTCCGCGATAGTGCACACACGTCAAACACGAGCACCTTCCCTTTGGATTCTTCTAGAAACTTTTTTCTTATTCTTTGCTCGAACACCGCACAATGAATTCAATTCTAATAACGGGATGCAACCGAGGACTCGGACTAGGATTAGTTAAAACGTTAATCAGTCTTCCAAAACCGCCGAAATATCTGTTTGCGACATGCCGTAATGTCGACCAAGCTGTGGTGAGTTCTTTTTTGCTTCTACTTTCTTTTCGCATTTTTTTTTTTCTTTTCGTGTGGGAGGTCATCAATATGATGAGAGAATGGATGGTGTTTTTAATGTTTCTTTTTGTGAAAAAAATTATTTTTTATTGAACTTACTGTTTCCAATTGGAGCCATGTTGAGTTGATTGATTGGAGAAAGTAAAAATTTACGACACAAGGGGTAAATATCACAAGAAAAATGTTTAAATTCCACAGAAATGCCGGACTTTGAAGTTCAGTAGTTGACTGGAAACTAAAGAATGAATGTGAAGGAATTTATCCGCTCTGAATATATTCCAATTTGAGTTTGATTTCAGTGTTCAGGAGTGGGGTGAATTTCCTGTCTGATTGGAAGTGTTTGTTCATTTTAAGGTGGAAATGAAATGTGTTTCTTCTATCAATGGATGATGAAATGTGACGTAGTTGTTTGTTTATTTATTATTTGGTACTTTGCAAACTCATGCAAGATAGTAAATACATAGATTATTTCGTCATCAATGTATTATATCTGATATTCTACGATAGACTTGTTCTAGAATATTTTCTTATACAATTCAAATCGATTAAGCCTGGTAACATACACAAAAGTGTGGGCTGCTTGTAAAAGGTCACATACATATAATAATTCAAAGCTGCCTAAATTTTCGACGGTGAAATCTACTCTAGAACAAAGTACATAGATATCTCAGACGTCCAGCAACCTGATATACTATGGAAACATTTCCCCGAGTAGGATAAATAAACAATACGCGTCCTATTTTAAAAATGTTTCGGTGTTTTATAGCCATTTTCTAATGGGAATGTACGCTTCAGTTCATCTGCATACAGGGTTGGAGACATTTCTTTGAAGAAATTTAAGTTTTTTGCTTCTCAGAGATTTTTACAAGCACTCATTGAAATTTGAAAATTTACAAATATTTGCCCAGAAAGTAAGGGAAAAAACCAAAAAACTGAACCTTGCTCTTCCTTTACGATTCTAAAGTTATTTCAAGTTACTTTAGTAATAAGTCACAAGGGTTTCCTCGAACTTCCCACTGGCAGTTATTACTATTTTGTTCGTGTGATTTATTTATGTAGGCTATTACCATAGGCTTGACAGTTGCAACCCAGGTTGCTCAGTATTCCAAATATTAAGAATTTCGTCCAAAAGCCACATAAAGGAGAATAAAATTCATCCTTTTGATGTGCTGACTTTGATAGTTCTAGGGGGCGTTTGTGACTACAACGATTTTGCGCTGATCAGCCCATTAATTGAGTTACTCTTCTTGACTTCATTTATATCCATTTTGCGGCTAAAGCGTTATTTTCTGATATATTTGTACGAACTACTATACTAGGTCGACATATGTAAGTTACTAAAGTTCCCACTATATTTGTTTACATCCATACGATGATTTTTAGATGTGGTTCATAGATTACCCCAAATATTGTGTTACACGGATAAGAGGTTGTCTTAACTCTCTTTAATTTTAATGTTAATCTTAAGTTTAACTTTTTATTAACTTTAGTCACATGAGTTTAAAACTGTTACAGACTCGTCGAATCCATGATTGTATCACTTTGTCTCACTTTGACTTTATATGGACCCTTATTGTTCCTTTGGTAGCATTGAGAAGTTGTGTAGTTCTCTAGCTAGAAAGTTCTTTAGTTCACCATAGAGGTGAGATTTCAGTCCTGTTTTATTTTTTGTAAGTGGACATTCTATGTCATACAACTCTGTTGAGGTTTATATTATATCCTCCGCTTTGCAATCAATATACACATGCCCTTGCCAATTATGTATATTCCCATAACAATCTGCAACCTTTTCTTTCCTAACTTTCTTTCTTATATTGTTTCTGTACCCCAGAAAAGAAGCAACTCCTGAATAAAAAGCATTCAGTTCGCTTTGTGATTAAGTTTCTCCTTCAACTGTGAAGATGGTGGTGCCCTAAACAACTTGTTTCTTTGGTTTGGTTATTTTCACTTGTGAAATGTTTATAGCTTGTTCTTAAAGATGCCCAGTCGATTTAGAATTGAATCAAAATTAGAAAAAATTTACGAAAAGAATTTTACTCTCTCCAGGAACTTAAGGAACTCGCTACAAAGAATGACAATCTTTATCTTTTGGAAATAGGTAAGTCTAATCCTTCTTACTTCTTTTACATTTTTCTAAGTTTTAACTTGTATGTGTCTTTTGAAAGATTTGCAAAACTTCAACTCCTACGACAAGTTGGTGAATGATATTAGTGAAGTTGTCAAAGATGAAGGTTTGAATGTGCTCCTGAACAATGCTGGTATATCACCAAAATCGACAAGACTTAATTTCGTTAAAGCCGATTCGATGATTGATACGCTCACCACTAATTCCGTTGTACCCGTAATGTTAACTAAGGTAATAGAAATACATAACATCAGTCCTATTCCCATGATCATGTCAACCACAAAATGAGTAACGGCTGTCATCTTCCTATTCTAATAGTCGGTTCAAATATCAAGTCCTATTGAGATGTACATATACATACATACGTGTCGAATTCACTGATAATTAATCTCTTTCCTAATTTAAATAACATGGGTCCGTCTGAAAAAAAAAATAAAATAGAAAACGTCAAATCTAAGAATTCGACCAATATTTCTCTGATTTAAGAAGAGTACAAGTCACCTTAAGAAATAGCTATCGATGAGCCGAACGTCCCTTGGTTCATTTTAATTTTTTTGGCGCAACGAAAAGAAACATGTGGTCTTTCTGTGATTCATAAGTTAGTAGTATTTCGTTTGCATACGTTTGAATATGTGTTCCGACACAAAAATGATGTACTTTTGAGCGACTATAGCAATACAAATGAAAGTGAAATCGCAATATCACTCTACTATGTAAATACAACGATAATACTCAAAAGAAAATCTATTATTTGTCTCAACAGGCATGCCTTCCGCTTCTGAAGAAAGCTGCTGAGGCCAACCAAACATCGCCCATAGGACTGAACAGAGCAGCTGTGATCAATATGAGTTCTATTCTAGGATCGATTCAGTCCAACGATTCCGGTGGCATGTACGCCTACCGTACTTCGAAAGTAAGTCCAGTTTCCTCAATATGCGAAGTTTCAAAAAATGTTGCTTTCCCTTAGAGTGCCTTAAATGCCGCCACCAAGTCAATGAGCATTGATTTGAAAGAAGACAAGATTCTCTGCGTTAGCCTTCACCCAGGTTGGGTGCGCACGGACATGGGTGGCTCAAAGGCACCACTCGATGTCGAGACCAGCACTAAAAGTATAGTGCAGACTCTGTTGACAATGAACGAAGGCCACAATGGTGGCTTCTTCCAATACGATGGACAACCTTTGCCGTGGTAAAGTCTCGTGTTTTTTTTTTTTTTTAATAAAAATATAATTAATTTGTTTTTTTATTTAAAATAAATATAACAGTAGTTGAATGCATGCATTACCTTTCACAAATTTTTTGCTTTTTTCGTTACAAATTAAAAAAAAAAAAGAAAGTAACTGCTGTGTGGAGAAATTATGAAGACGAAACATCAAATGGCCGTTCACAAAATCCATCAAGAACTGAAGAGGCTACCCACTGCACGCCGCCGCCGCCGCTGTATTAGGACAATCAAATGTGTTGCACTGGGTTGACTCTGTTCGGGTTGGCATCGTTTGGATTTGCTATTCGCGGCATCGCTGGGACGAAGACACAGTTTGTTTGTGGACTGGTACTGGCCGACGTTTGATGCTCATCCACCGTCGGTAGAGGGCGTGCGTTATTCGGTTGTAGAGTCAAGATGATGTGTCGCAATGCTACCGCCCAGGTAGAGCATTCATTGGAATGGCTAAGGACCAGAGCTGTGTAAGTTTCCATTGCCTCCGCTAAACTATTGGTTTCTACAGCTAAAACGAAAAAATTTCAATGTTACCAGAGGATTTATTACAAAACTCTCACAAACCTTTAGCAATTTTGTAGATTTTTCCTTGTACAGGTATTGTCAGATTTCCAGACTGCCAGAGCTGTTCCATTACACTGACGCGTCGCTGAATTTCATCTAAACGCACATTAGGTGACTCCTGCACCTTGATCAATTGCAAACGTAGAATGCCCAAGGAGAATTGTTGTGCATCATCGGGTAGGGGCTCCTCGGGTGGCGACGGTGGTGGTAGCTGATGAGGTGGCGTTGTGCTCGATACTGTAGCAATAGGTGGTTGGGTTGGTGGAGGAGCATTTACATTGGGCATTGGGTGTACTACAGCGACAGGGTGTTGACTATTTGCCGCCCCCACCAAAGGTGGTATTGTCAGGGGCAACGGTGCACTAGTTTGATTGGGTTGAACTATTGCCATCGGCTTGGAAGTTACAGGGCCACCCTGCAGGGGAAATGCTATTCTTTTGTTAAGACTAAGCTTAGTTTTGCCCGCCTGAAGTGGATTGTATTGTAGATTTGGGGGATCGTTCCAACCCGGAGTATGTGTACCTGCTGGTGTATGGAGTAAAATAGATTGTTGAGTTTTTTTCTTCGCTAGATATTTTACGTGGGTTACCTGAAGTGGGTGGAGGTGCTTTATCCGCCATTATTACCAATAAAGATCGAGAAATATTACGTTGAAATATGTTTAGGAGAGAAAATTTGTTTCGCAAAATAAATCAATTGCGATTGACGTTTTTTTTATTAAACGTCATAGAAGGTTTGACATTCACCGTAAGTGGGCAGATAGATGAGCCGAAACCGAGGAATTGTACAACTATTGTGAATTGTTTTAGGAATTCAAACAAATAACGTTCGCGTTACCACATTTTTATAAGCAAAAGGAAATACTTGAAATTGGATTTAATTTGGGCATATGGGATATGTTTGTATATAGTCGTAGTTTAGGATATAGACCTTGTCGCCGTTTGACATTTTGGCTGTTACAAATTTCTGGTGGTCACACAAAAAGTGTTTTTGTATGAGAAATCTATTAAAATGGAAAGAATTATATAATGTGCCATATTTGTTATAATATTTTTGAATTTCTTATATGCAAATTTATTCGTACAAATGTTATTAATCAGTTTAAGCAATAAAATTCCGGTTAAGTTATATTTATAGTAGTTTAGTTTCGGGAGAGGACTTTTCGCACACACCCGATGATAAGGCCAGTTTTAAGACGCCGGACCATACCTCTCCTAATCTGCAGATAACGATTTTGTATATTTCTTTTAATCTGCAAGTGTTTTTTCAAGCGGTAGACGTTCCCATCCCAGACTGTTTAAACGTTGAGTCTCTATCGGATGAGGAGTTAACAACAACACCGTTTTTTTACCATTAAGCAGTAGAGCCTTCATCGTATGAAGACTATACACAAATGGTGGTGAGAAGCAAGGCCTAGCTAGTTCTGCGGCAGAAAGACTAGCCGTCTGTTGAGATAAGTACTAAAACAGATGGACTTCTGGATAAGGATGAAGGCCCCAAAGCCAGGTTGATTGTCGCCACAGATCGTAAGATACCTTAATCCATCCAATTGGAGGAGGGAAATTTTTTTTTTCAGCTACAGACAGGTAAGCATCTTTGAGCCATGAGTCGTTAAAGTATTTCTTCACAGTGGTTTAGGCTTAGGTAAGGTATTTTTAGATTATTCTATTTCGTTCGCCCTATTTGGTTTATCAAACTGGCTATGCACTACATGAGTACATCCCATACGTGGTGACTTCTAAGCAACTATGCCATCCGTAGCTTTGGTTCAGATTGATGCGGCCCAGATTTCTCCGGTTTTGTATGGGCTCCCCCGTGTTTGGGAGCACTGGCGAAGAATATGGATAAGGTCAGAAAGGGGGTTTACTGCCATTAGATTCAAGTCTCGGGTAAATCCAGAGCCTATTCAGCCCCTAACCCAAGATAAGGTTGGCAGTCGTTATAGTATTCTATAGATTGTCCTCTCTAGATATCTAGCATTGGTGTAGATTGACCTCATGGTGACTTTGATACACGGATAAAAAAATCTACATACATATGTCTAAGTATCGTAGTATGTCTCGTTAGTACAATCATCATCGACTCATTGACGTTAAAATCTCGAATGAATGTTCTCTTAAGGATGTTGAGAGAACTCCCCCTACCTTGGGCTAGTCTTCCCATAGAGAGAATGAGCTGATTGAGCTCAAACTTACTAGTCTCCTTTGATTTGCGAAACGTAGGGGCATGCTTACAACTTTCGCTTAAGTATACAATCTCTGACAAGCAGTGAAGGGTTTAATTGCTTAACGGCCTCAGATGACCCCTGCTATATTTCTCCATGACAGCGGTAGATACACAATGGATCCATTGGTGATCCGAGTGTTCGCTGCAAATCCTGTTATCTACATACCTTCCCATCATCTACAACTATCGAAAACGGTCTTCTGCGTGAACAAATGTGAATGAATCCTGAATCTACAACAACACACTCCCTTTGGTACAGTTTGTTACAAGTTCGTACACCAACACACCCTAACTTTCATTTTACCATTACTAATTCAAAGTAGTAGGTACATTTCTCTTTATTAGATATACTTACGTTTTCCAAGTAAATATGTATTTCTGTATGCATGTATATTTAATTTTCAATTTCCAAAAATATACTATGTATCCATTTGGAATCAGTTGTCCAATTCAAAATTCATATCATCTATTCAATTACTTGCTACAGATACAAATTTTAATATCCCATTCCAATTGGATTAAAATACATTTCGAATCAACGAAATAGAACGATATTATGTTGTATCTACATATGTATACACATCATATGTCCAATAAATGCGTATGAGAACACAGCACTTTTAACGCTTTTTCTCCAATATCCCATTACTCGTCTAACCGATGACACAATTGGTATTTTACGAGTTTTCCTCAAGTATATTCACTCATTCCCTCCTGCCCAGATCAAATATCGCCCAACCGAATACTACCAACCAGCAGATATTCAACAAACATAAACTTTATGCATCTCCGGCCAACCAACTCAACCGAACCAAAGCTTAGATATGCAAAAAATTTAATATCTCTCCGGGTGGTGGTTGAGCATAATCGAAAAAGTCTGCAGCCTCCGTACATATGAGGACCACGTTATAAAGAAATTCAACAAAAATCGCCCGCTCTATGAAAAAAAAAAAAAAAACTGCAAAAACAAACCCACCCCCATTGTTGTTGTGCATTCCGGATCAGGACGACTATGCCCAAAAAATAAACTCTCTCACTCGGCAAGGTGTATCCGCAACAATTGATAAGCCACTTCATTTTTTTAATTTTGTGGTGTATGCTTACGGTACTTGCAAAATAAAATGAAAAAAAAAAAAATAAAAAAATAAAAAATAAAAATAAAACAAACTCAGAGATACAATGTATCCTCACAAAGCAATCAGATCCTTTTTCTCTCTCTCTATCTCTGTTGACCTCATTTGAACCGAGCGTCACATAGAATCTATCTATAGCGAGAGATGAGTTGATGACGTGCTCTTTGGAGTGAGCATGAAATCCGTATTTTCCAATCATGCCTATGCCTTTCTGCCCAGCCTATGATGAAATGACACACTTTTAAGGAAGATTAAGGATGAAAATCATTACAAAGGAGGCATAAAAAAGAAGCTAGCAATTCATTCGCATTGAAATAGTTTCCCAGGGAATGGAAAATAATTAAAGGCACTGGATATATAGTTCTTCGTCTGTTTTCTTCTTTTTTTTTTCGTATGAAGAGGTTTTCTCTCCCCCGTTCAGCACATTGTTGTGAGAAGAGTTGTCTTTAAAATGAAATTTAAGCCTTTTGCAGAGAAGCATTACGTTCATGCGGAAGCGGATTCCCATGAAGCCAAGCGTAATGTATCCGCCATGTGCATCCAATTACACTTTTTCCTTCATAAATGCGCCCGCCGCCGCCGCCGCAACAACCGCAGCCTTTTGAAGGGTTCTAGATACTCTCGCACATAGTACTAGTACGAGTAGTGCCGAATGAGAGTGGGTTCACAGTTGCAGATGAATTTCCGGTTTACAGTGGAAAAGCCATATTCTTAGTTTGTTTATGGTAAATTGGAACCCCCTCCGTACACTAACACACTTTGAATTTGATGGCTCCATAGTTGAACTGAAAAAATGGTAATTGTGGCACGTAATCCAGAACCTTTAGCTGTAATTGTTACAACCGTCTTGACTGACTGCCGATAAAACATTCTATGCAAATGTTAACGGTTAAAAATGTGTATCAGGATAACCGCTTCTAAAAATAGAATTAAAGGTTCTTGGAGGAACCATTTGTCTAACATGTTTATCGCATTTTATTAACCCTTCTCAAAGTGAATATGGAGGTTTTTCCTTCAAATCGAGCCCCAATTTCCGAATAGAAATCTCCAAACAGATGTTTGATATTAAAATTTGTTACTTATGTCGGGTAATGTATGCGTTATACATGTGACACTATTTGTAGCAAATCCGAAATGGGAGTGATTAATATTTAATTTTTCAAATGGGTACAACCAAATGGGTTTGTGTGGAATGAACCAGGAATGATAGGCATAACATCTGGTAGCTCATCAGCGGGGTATTTTAGAACTGAATTATTTAGACGTGATGAAACTTCTGAATCGGAGAGGGAGTGTGTTTGCGAAAACTTTCCAAAGCATAGCGTATCCATTCAGATAATTGAATCATTCTTCCTGCGGCAGAATAACAATGTAACATGTTTTCATTTAGACAGTCGATGTACGGTTTAAAGGAAGGCCTTACGTGGAATATGAGAAGCTAAATAATGAAGTCTCGATATTATGAAAAGTTCTACTGATGTTCCAAATGAAAAATCTTTAATAATATTCTCAGAGGCATATCAAGTTGTCAAAGACATTGTATCTGATGAGGTAGATGAATGTATAAATGATGAGCAAAGAATACTCTCAGAATCAGCAGAATAATTATCCAAATGGTATTAACTGTGGCAGAGTTCCAACGAAGATGAGTTGGTGGCGAACGATTTTAACAGCGAACCTCAACAACACATAAATGTGGATATTCCAAATGTTTCCTATAAAGAAGTTTAACGTCGAATTGGTCGTTAATGTTTGAATAAACTCAATGTCGTCAGCATCAAGCGCAAAAAACCAGCGTTAATATTAAGTTGAGACAGCGCCACATTCGATATGGTAGTTTTCAATAGTCCAAACGGTTTGACACTGTTATCATGAACAAACTGTTACTTTCATTGTGTGAAAGTGTCAGTGTCTTATTTAACTGGCTTGGGTCTTAACTCAAAACCAGTTGACTTGATCCTTTGCTAGCAACCTACAGTTACCTGCTCCAAGTCGGTAGAGATCTACATGTGAATGCCACCTAGAGCAAAGTGTTTCTTCACTCAACTCAATTATAATAGATTCAAGGATTCTGCGGGCCAGAATGTAACAATAATCTCAAAAGACTTATGATCAATAAGGCATGTCGCTGTACAGCCTCTTATAGTTAGTTAAAAAAGGACCGATTTATATTATGAAGAATTTTTCTTTCGAAACGCCAACGAATTTCACCTTCATCTGCTTTTTATAGAGTCCTTTCTTGAGTGTCATAAAGTAAGACTGGAATGATTAAGGTCTTGTATAGAATCTCCTTACATGTTTGAAGTCGGGCATTACTATTCCACTGCATTCTCAGGCCAATGAAACAGAGACTGGCAAGAGATGTTATTTCAAACCTTTCAAAGTCATAGCTGTCGACCGTCCAATTCGTTGATGTTGTTGGTTCCTCCTTGTTTCAAATAAATCGTTTTTCAACACCGAATCTCTCGGTGTGATTGGTATCTACTGGATAAGCGAGTCATTCGCCATCGTCATACTGCATAGGTAGACAAGTTTTGGAAGGATGCTACAACTACACATGCCTCTCTAAAGCTTAAGTAGTGTTATACTTGTACATAGACGGCTCTACAATTGATAAAAATATGGTGGGTATCCATTTAGACTTTTTGGGTTTTCTCCAGGACCTACCACGTAGTCTCCTTTTTATGAATCGATTAAACGATGCTGAGACTCTATTCTTCACCGATATACTCGTCTGCTACCAAGTCATCTGGCCTTGCGTCGATCGTTTCCGCGCATTCTTCTCTTGTATATATACGTACATATGTATATTGAAATCAGTGACATTTCGTTACTTTGAAAAGGCAAAAAACCTAAGTACATTGTCGTATAAACAATTCTTTCACTATGGTCTAACAAATACATATGTCCTTCGTTTCTATCTTAGCGTTAAAATCACTTAGCTCGATTTAAGCATCGTATCTATGTATGTAGGTCCTTACTCATATGTATCTCTTGTCGAGGATCTCGTAGAACAGTCTTTTGGTGACGCCATCTCTCTTCTCAGTGCATGCATTTTGGCGAATTTAGCCTTATTGCGTATGACATATCCGCATCAAAAAAAAACTCTTGTTCTGCTTTCTTTAGTAATCACCATAATATACATAAGTATATCACCGTTCTCCGTCTTCTTTTGGCCAGCCAATCTTATCGCATTTTTTGGATGGCATGCATTATAGCAGTCCTGGGCCTCTGCTAGTTGTTCGGCTGTACGCGTCCTGTTAAGATTCCAACCACTCCACATAAGTTTCTAAAGGTAGTTATTTTAGCTGGGGTTGGCAACAGTAGGTTCATCTATCTCTCAAGTTTTGCAGTTAGTTAGTAGTTTTTTCATGCTACGAGAGTAACCCCAACGTGCACGTAAGATCTTTCTAAGACAAAGCAAACTATCGAAGCAAACGCTCTGCATTGCTACAGAACTTATGGGGTTAAGTTTGTATAGCTAGTCGAGCACCATGTACTTAAATTTTTATTCTGAATTAATACAAATATTTGGCACGACTATTCCATGGGACCTAGAGCCTAGCTCTTCACAATCATTGGCGTTGTGCGTGTTATATTCTTACTGTTTACATACCAACGATTCACTCCTTACATTGATTCAACAGGATTAGGGCAAAATAATAGTGCTGCACTTAATATGGTTTAATGCAATTACTGAAGCACTTTTCCTCTTTCCGGAAGTTTAAGGTATACCCATACTGTTGCCGAATTCATTATAAATTTTCATTCTTCTAACTGTCAACTGCATGATTCTGTCAATTTCAATCAGTTCTTAACTACAAAATCACCACAAAACCAACAAAATTTCAATCTTCTGCATGTTATTGTTCCTAAATCCCTACAAAATTGTAAATGGATGCCAGTATTCCTCCAATAATTGGCCTATTTCCACGATAATAGTTGACTAACCTATTAATGAATTTCAGAAGATAGACAATGACTTATTGCCTAAGGTGTCACTGCATTAAAGACCTAATCAATTTCAATATGTCGACTTTGAAAATCCTCCTCTTAAACAACGCCATATATTCCACATCACGCACAACACAACGACGACCTTAATCAACTTAAAGATAGTGTGTGAAAATCTATCACCGTCAACCCGTATCCAGGTCCTTTTTTTTTCTCCATCCTAATCTTCGATTATCCTTTGGCAGATTGTTTCTTTATCTAAATCAATCCTTAGGGAAGTTCCTTAAAAATCAATTTATTTTCCTTCACACATGCCCTACTCTGATGAGATTCTTCTTATCATCCCATACCATCCGAACATGATACCTCATTCAACATTCATCGCCTTTCAACCCCAAAAACTGTATACACCATATATTCGTACAACACCAATCCAAAACCCTCGACCTCGCCCTCAACGCAAAGCAATTTTCGCGCCAAAAAAAGCAAAATAACTCCCGCATGTCAAATAACATTCAACGGCTCTTCGAATTAGTTTCAAACTTTCAATCTGGTTGTCAGCCGTCGGGACATGAAATCTATTTCATTATTCAATCACTTAAGTTGTTTCTCAAGTCGTAAGGTCGTCCTCGAGCAATCGCCTACTTCAGCAGACAGCATGAATTTGCCCTAAAAAAATTGAATACAACCCATAATGCACCACCAATTCATAAACTCATTGGGGCCGACAAGTGTACGTAGAAAAAAAAACCGCTCTCAGGTGATGCAGTAGTAGTTGGCCTTAAAGATATTAAAATAAAAAAAAAATAACTAAATCTAAAGAAAGTCTCAAGAGATTAAGTTTGGTGTATGTACATATATTCCGAAAGTGGGGGAATATTGCACACAAGTCTGAAGTGCAGTGCGTACCCATGATAGAGATACAAGGATACACTCTCATCCAAGAGATATAAAATTAACTAGATGGCATTACCTTCACACTCTTGATTTCGGGAAGTGCAGAGCACACAGTAGCCATGAAAAAACAAGTTTAGAGCCTTAAGCTCTTATGCAAATATTGCATAAGTTACATTGGGTGCAAGGTGTGGCAGGGACCATCAACTACCCAAGCCCAACGGGGGGGTCACCAAGCCCCGTGTGTAGTGTACGTACCGTCGTCAACAATGGATGTAATTTATTCCACTCTAATTCTGCAAACTCATCATCATCTTTAGATTTGAATTTGTATCTAGAGATACTTTTTTGTGCGCGGAACTCATTTGTCTTTTCATATTCAGCGGGAAATGAAAACACTAACAACACTGGGGCGGAAAAAAAAATTCCCGCTCCTCTTTGCATTACATTTTGTGCAGACTGTGCATTCAAATTTCTCAATTTCATCCTAGTGAATGCATAAAAAAAAAGTTTAAAAAACAACATAAACCACGTCACATGCGTCCTGCAAATGCTCATTCCACGCCTCCACGTTCGCTGCTTCTCATGCTGCTGCTGCTGATGCTTCTGCTGCAGGGTTGACCATGCCATACACAGAGTACACCACCGTCGTCAGTGGGAAACATTTTTTCAAGGCCAGCAGCGCATAGGAACTTTTCTCTCTCTTTATGGTGCACACATTATCAAATTATTTCATTACGAGGACTATTGAGATCCTCTGCAGTAGATAGATGGGTCCTTTTAGAATGCTGGGCCGCCTGTGCGCAATGCCACACAAGAGGATTCCTCTTATTGGGGTAGTCCTCTCCTTGTGCAGATTTAAGAGAGACATTTCCCCTTAAAAACCAATTTCAAGGAGTACTCCGAATTTCTAAATTTCCCCAGCATTGGTGAAACTACCCCTTGTGGAATCTGTTACACGGCAAAGAAGAATATACTCTTGAAAGTGGGGGTTTCGAAAGGGCAATACTCTCATTTCCCAAGCCTTTACAACCGGGAACATTAGAAATTATTATTTATGCCTAACTGGAACCATAACAATAGGAAAATGCATCGAAGAAGACTACAGGAAGATTTGAGTGCAAAAATGAGGCATAGGTTGAAGTGGGTAGTTGGAAAAGCCCCTATTTGAAGTTGGAGACAGGGAATTAGTAATCTTAATGCGATTACACATAAATCTGATGGAGTTGGTTGTCTGCCAGAAGATTTTGGGATCTCGTTTATTACACAAAAAAAAAAAAACGAGACACATTGTTTCCACTATCCAGGGATGTATTTCCGCTTAAAAAAAAAAAAAAACATACCAGCTCCAGGGTAGCATCTAGTTTTAAAGTTAAAACCCACGCCCATTCATCGATTATGCAATTCTAGCAATAGCACAGTGCTCAGTTGAAACACAGAAGAGTCGAATCCCGAATTCAGAATGCGATACTTTTGTTTCTAACCACCAAAGAACTGATGTCGGATAGAGGGATAGAAACCATGAGAATTGCTTACTTTTTGGCAGTTTGACCAGTTTTTATTTTGCTTTTCATGGTTACTAGGAACAGAGAAGTAGAGTCATTGATTTGTAATAACTCTTCTCCATACAGGACTATGCTGAGTAAGGGCTGGCATTTTTGTATTTCTTTTACATTTTATTTTTTTATTTTTTTAAGTTTCAAAATAGTACTTCAGCGTACTAATAACCGGCTTAGCTGGTTTGCAAAAAAAAAATCGATTAATTCGACTCAAACGGAGCAAATATGATGCCAAGTGCGATGCCGATAAGCTCCCATTATAAGGGGAAAAACAGGAAATGAAAATGGTACACTCGGGGATTAAAAATAAATCTTTCGGATTGATAAGGACATTTGGTTGATTTTTTTTTTTTTTTTTATTTGGGGATTGAACACAGTCCTCGATGTTGCAATAATCTGTTACAGCGAAATTACTTTTCATTGAATATGCTGCGGGAATTACTGTATCAACGTTAATCAACTATATCAATCTGAGGACTAGATAATGGGTAGCTGGGGGATAATAAGTTCTTTGGTTGCCTCATATTACTAAAAAAAAATAAAAAAACAGACTTATTTTATTTTTTATTTTTTTTTTTGTTTTTATTGACTGTTGTGGCTAACAGAACAAGTTGACTGAGATAGACCTTCATTCGCAAATGTCGTGTCTCGTAAACTCTCAAAATCGATGCTCTAGCAATTATCCACACGTTTTGACCCTGAACAAAACCCTGCAAGTTAAAGTTCGGTAAAACATCTCTTTGGACTTTTATGTTGGGAATTTTGAATCCAGTTGTTTTGTCAAATTAAAGTAGCAGCCGTTTGCCAAGCGGTTATTAGCCGAAAACGTTCCTGAAACGTTGTTCGTAGAGTAAACATTAATCCGAGCTAGATGAACTCCTTATCTACCTCGGTTAGATAGAAGGATCATTGCACTCCACGAAAATAGCTCTATGTGCTTCCCTAGACATCGAGGGCGCTTTCGATTATATTGGATTATATTGGCTACGGCTCGAAAGCAAGAACAAGCAGTACCAGAAGTATCAAAGATTCGATCAACCAATGGATTGGGAGGTCATGCTAAAAAGTTGAATTATTACTACCTTCTCTAAAAAAGTATCAGTGTCTGCATCTGCAGTTAAATGATGTCCCCGAGGAGGAATCCTCTCTCCCTTCTTGTGGTCGAACTACATAGATGCGGCTACATTACTTACTTACTTACTTAGGTGGCGCTACAGTTCGGGGTGAACCTGGGCCTCAACTAACAAGCCTCTCCAGTTAGCTCGGTCCTTAGCTAACTGCCTCCAGTTGCGCACTCCAAGCTTGTTCAGGTCCCCTTCAACTTGTGCGCGCCACCTAAGGCGAGGTCTTCCTCTGCTGCGTTGTCCCTCCGGGTGTGATTCGAAGACTCTTCGGGCCGGAGCACTGGTGTCCATTCGCTCTACATGTCCTAGCCATCTCAAACGACTAATGCGCAGTTTTTTGACTAGGTCGATGTCGCTGTACAGCTCGTATAGTTCGTCGTTGAATCTTCTCCTCCAAAGCCCGTCAACGCAAACGGGACCGAATATTTTGCGAAGAATTTTTCTCTCGAAACGACCGAGGATATCTTCATCCGCTTTTGATAAAGTCCAAGCTTCAGCGCCATAAAGCAGGACTGGGATGATCAAGGTCTTATATAGAGTCTCCTTAGTTGTTCGGGATAGGGCCTTACTACTCAATTGCCTTCTCAGCCCAAAGAAACAGCGATTGGCAAGAGTTATTCTTCGTTTTATTTCTGCTGAGGTGTTATTTTCAGAATTGATAGCAGAGCCGAGGTAGACAAAGTCCCTTACTACCTCAAAGTTATAGCTGTCGATTGTGACGTTCTGTCCAATTCGTCGATGTTGCGTGTCCCTTTTGGTTGACAGCATATACTTGGTTTTGCCCTCGTTTACCGTTAAACCCATTTTGGCCGCTTCTGTTTCAATACTAGCGAACGCACCGGTGACAGCCCGCTGTGTTCTTCCAATAATGTCAATATCGTCGGCATACGCTAGTAGTTGCACAAACTTTTGAAAGATTGTGCCTCCGGTGTTGGCTTGTGAGTTTCGCACAATTCTTTCAAGAACGATGTTAAAAAAATCACATGACAGCGCATCACCTTGTCTAAAACCTTTTTTGACATCAAAGGTCTCGGTGAGATCGTTACCGACCTTGATGGAGCAGCGAGAATTCTCCATCGTCATTCTGCACAATCTGACGAGTTTGGCAGGGATGCCAAAACTAGACATGGCTCTGTATAACTCGTCTCTATAAATGCTGTCATATGCGGCCTTGAAATCGATAAAAAGATGGTGGGTATCGATTTGGACTTCTTGGGTTTTTTCCAGGATCTGTCGAAGTGTGAAGATTTGATCGATTGTGGACTTTCCTGGTCTGAAACCACACTGATAGGGCCCAATCAGGTTGTTGACGAAGGGTTTCAGACGTTCACACAATATGGCAGATAGGATCTTATACGCGATGTTGAGGAGACTGATACCTCTGTAATTGGCGCAATTGAGGGGATCTCCTTTCTTGTGGATTGGGCAAACGGTGCTGAGATTCCATTCATCAGGCATACACTCATCTGACCAAATTTTAGAAATGAGTTGGTGTATGCTCTCTACCAGGTCATTTCCAGCTGCTTTGAATAGCTCGGCTGGTAAGCCGTCAGGTCCAGCAGCCTTGTTGGACTTAAGTTTGGATATTGCTATCCTTACTTCGTTTTGGTCAGGTGGACGGAAGTTTTGGCTATCATCGTCTATGTTGAATGGTTCATTCTGCCTGACAGCGGGATGTTGGTCTTCGTCGCCGTTATACAGTCTGCAGAAGAAGTTTTTCCATATTCTCAGCACCGACTGTGACTCTACTACGAGGTTTCCTTCTTCATCTCTACAGGCTTCTGTACGGGTCTTGTTGGCCTGACACGTTCTTTTTACCTGTTGGTAAAACTTCCGTACATTATTCCTGGAGTATAATCTCTCAATATCTTCGATCGCGCGCTTCTCGTGCTCTTTTTTCTTCTTTCGGAGAAGCCGATGTTCTTCCCGTCTCTTCTGCTCGTAGAGCTCACGAGCAGCTCTCGTCCTTTTTTGCAGCGCCGCTTTGTATGCTTGCTGTTTAGCTGCATGTGCTTGCCGGCACTCATCGTCAAACCAGGGGTTTCTAGATGATGATCGGGTGAAACCCAGCACATCAGTTGCGGCACTTCTGATGGCTTGCTGGCAGCGTTGCCACTGGTCTTCGGCGCTTGATGCTGGCGGCATAGGAGTAGTTGAGAGGTTTCGGGATACGCGTTCGGTGAAGGTTCTGGCGATCTCTTGCGATTGCAGCTTTTCGACGTCAAATCTTCTCACAGTAGTTCTTCTTAGTTGTGGCGTTTGGGATATCCGCATTCGTACCTTGGCTGCAACAAGGAAATGATCCGAGTCCATGTTGGCTGCTCGGAAGGTTCGGACATCCAGAATACTGGAGGCATGCCTTGCGTCGATCGCAATGTGGTCAATTTGATTGACCGTTTGATGATCAGGAGATCGCCATGTCCCCTTGTGGATATTGAGATGAGGAAACCGTGTGCTTGCTATACTGACATTTCGCCCCGCCGCAAAGTCAATAAGCCTAAGTCCGTTGCCAGACGTGGTGTCGTGTAGGCTGTGCTTTCCATGCGGCTACATTGGTTATGCTAATAACTTAGCGATCTTTCTAAGTGGTAAACACAGCACGACTATTTCTAGTGTCATGCAGAGTGCTCTACTACATATATTAAAATGGTGGAGCAAAGGACTTTCCATGAATCCTTTCCAAGACCGTTCGAGTGCCTTTTACGAAAAGGAAACAGGTCAGTCAAGAATGTATCGCCATCAAAGGCACCGCATTAGTCTATTCCGAACAATGCCAACTATGCTACAGAAGCTCCAAGAAATTGCCTTACCGCAGCATTAGAGCCTGTTATTGAGCTTAATACCCCTATTAATCTTCATTCGGGAGTCGCCTATTAGATGCGCTATCAACCTGAAGCTACAACACAAGTACAAACCAGACAATCTTGCGTTCACCTGAAAATATTTTACTATATTCATTGAAGGTATATGTTCTGTATTATCCCCGATCAGAGAATACTGTTTCGGTAGATTATTTCGGGTCTAAGGTGTTCCGGTACTGGACTCTATGTTTCTAAATCTAATCTGGTGCACCGAAGTCTTTGGACCCAACTCCAAAGTCTTAATACCTTCGAAAACGTTTCCTACATTGTTTCAGGCTGAAATCCATGCAACTGAGAATTGCGCTAGGTTGAACCTTGGAAAAGGTATTAAGGGTGCTAGAATACTTACCTCCCAAATAGTCAAGCAGCGCCTAAAGCACTATCGTCCAACTCAGTGGACTCAGTGTCAGGTAAATGCTACTACAATGCTATACATTCTCTTGCTAGACATAACAAAGTAAAACTTGGTTGGGTCCCTAATCATCAGCGAACTGTAGGCAACGAATTTGGGTACCGTGGCTCAAGTGGTGTGTTGGACTACGGACCTAAAATTTCTTTCACGGTCCCAACTCTCGCGAGCGTCTGACAAACATCCGAGAGTAAAACTGTCATGAATAAGCTTCTCAAAGCAAAAATTGACCTAAACACTCCATTCATGTAAAGAATATTACGCGCACAACACGAATCGCTGTGAGAAGCTAGGCCCTGGCATGTCGCGCCAAAAATTTGAAAATGAACTAGCTAGAGCTGGCTCGGAATCAGAGTTCATAAACCAGAACCTGACTGTAGCGTAAACAAAGCTATTTAATAACTGGGAACGCAAACTTAATCTAGCCTACTGGAAAAACACCCCGGCTTAGACAATCCAAACAATTAATCACGCCTTATCCCTACAAAGCAATCGTTAACTTAGATACGGAACGCATCAGAAAGCTGAAGAGTTTTCTGACAGACCACTGTGTCCTGAGGTACTGCCTTTGCAAAGTGAATCTGAAATCTAGGGTGAAACCTACCCTAGGCCTGAACTACTGCCGTGGTATACAACTTGGTGTAATTTTAACTTCTAATGTTGTTATCTGTTGCTATCTTGAAATAACTTAAGTAATAGTTTGCATGTAGAAATAAGAATGCCAAAGTTCTCCCATTCGGTCAGACTTTTTGTTTCATGAATACCTCAGCTCTGCATTTATCTGGACTATGCCCAATGCCCAAACACAGGTGAATGTTAATCTGTTTAGCCATCTCATCAAGAGACGAGCGACTAATGATATTGAAGAGATAATATTGTACCTTAACTTAAACAGAGACTGCTTGATAACCCTGAATGACGAAAAAAAATGTCAATGTTTAGTCGGTGGAAGAAAACCCTAAAATCCATCCATCAACTTACTTCCGTATAAAAATGTATCAACTCTTCGTGAGGGGTCACGTCTTCCTTTCAGTTTTGTTTGTATAAAATAGTGGTCTGGAATTTCCGTAGCAATTAATTATTCCTAAGACAAGAAGGTCCTTTCATTGTTTGTAAGACTCTCAGACTCTGAGACTCTCTACACATATATCAATTAAGTGATGTTACTAATAACTGACCTAATTTTCTCTTCAGATGTGGTGGCAGAAATAATAGCTTTGATAGCGGCCTGGCTGAACTTCCGCCTGGAAGACACTCCACGAGTCGGGAAGCCCTTGAAGGCATGGAAAATGTTGAGGTATTCAGGATAATATCCCAGCGCCTACCCAACAATCCATTTTTGAACCGTCATGGTGAAAATTGTTGTTTCGAACTTATTTGTCACTTCGTCTGATTCCCACTCCGCCCCGGGTTGGGAATTTGACCGTGGCATCATTTCTGATAGCTCTAAGTAAATATTGTGAAATTTAGATATAAGTTCTTATCTGCTCGTATTAAGCTTATAATAAATATATAAATAATTAGTGGAACATTGTGGAGTGGCCCATACTTTAATTTAACCACAGCTACTTGGGTTTAGTTGAAGTCGAATAGATGGAAGAGTTCTGAGAACACAAATAAATGCACAAATTGATCTGAAATTTCCTCATTACCTGCACCGCCTGATCTTCAAAGCACTAATACATAAAATTGCGGATATCTAGTAAGTTCTGCGAGACTACAATTTGCACTTCTTACAAAAACCCTCTCCTCATGTTTTTGACTGTTAGGTTTTCTATTCAAAATTAGACCTTCCTTACTTAATGAGGTGGCGCTTTAGTTCGGAGTGAATCTGGGCCTCTACTACTTAGACCTATGTATATAAATATTTGTCTTTGTCGACGAATATGAGAGTAGTTCCATACAGTTTATGGGAGTCTACATGGGGAGTCTTCTAATATCTGGTGAATAGTATTATTCCAGTTACCTGGGGGTTGACTTCCAGCTCATATGGAGAATTTGTCGTTAATCCGACGCGAATACGTCGACTGGACAACAATGCTCCAGCCAGAAGAATTTTTGATTCCCAACTCTCTGACTCCAGACGATAGGGAATACCGAACCTCTGTTATAAGGATCAAGCATCAAGACGATGCTGATACTGGTAGCAATATGCCATTATAAGCAAATAATACAAAAAAAAAAATAGCCAAGACTCTATGGATTATAACACTGTCAGCCGGTGAACTTTAACCCTAGATTTAAGAGTGCTGGAGAATAAACACGACCGTCCAAAAAAGTGTTGAAAAAAGCGTTAAAAGAAATATGTACTGAGAAATATGCATAAAAATGTAAAGAACTGTGGAATTTTTTTTACGCCTTTGTCATGGGCTGACATATGGTGTAACTGTACGGATGTTAACGATTTTACAAAAGCTGTAATCCCAGTAATATTATTCAAATATATTCCCTTCTCTATAACAAAGGAGGTCCATTTTTGTGGAGATTTTTACTGGCTTTGCTAGTAACTGAAACATGTGGAATCCATGCCAAAACCGCAAACAAACAAACAAGTGACTCGCGTACTTTATGGTCACTGGAAGGGCGTACACCAAATCACTTTCAGATAAGTCAGGTACACTACCAAAGCCGGAAATGAATTCATCGCTGCAAGGTTTCAAATTTTGACCTCGAATGCAGCCTTAACCTTTTGGAATGTAACAAAGACACACACTTTATGCAAATGACTGTCCTGTACCTTTGCATTGTTGTTCATCCTAAACAAAAAGACGGAATATATCTTCAACGGTGAAACACTGGAATATCTACACAACTCTGGGCTAGTGCCATTTTTCGTTTTGTATCTTTATAGGGATCTCTACAATCTCTATAGTCTCGTAGGAAAAAAAATATACATGCAATCATATCAATAAATCTAACGAGCTGCGCCCATGTTTTCGCCAATATTCTTTGCACACGTCCAAAAGGACACTTCACAGACGGTAACATCTCTATCTTTCACATTTCATCTTTCATATTTCAGGTAATAAAACCCCAAATTAGTTTACCGTCGAAATATAATCTAAGCATCTTACTGTTTGCCAAATTAGGTTTATACAATTCACAAATGGGTTCAAGACCTTCGGCAATATCTACATCTATTCATTTATTACATCAAACATTTTCTTTTCCTTTTGTCTTCCTTAAAAGGAACCACAGAACCCCTCTTTCAATTTATATCACTTTCATTCAGTGGAATAGGGAAATCTTAGCTTCCTGTCAGTCCGCAATTTCCCTCTATAATATACCAACGAGTAACAATAACTCCCATGAAGGATAATGTATTTGGTTAGCCCATTCATGCATGAAAAGATATTCCAATTCCAGGGATACACATGTACTCATAATATTCTGCAGAGAGACTCTCAACTCATAATTAAGAAGGACACCCAACCAGAGGACTATTGCAAATGAAGGGACAACTCATTTATGAAGTTCAACCCTAACATATGCAAAACGACTACAACTCAAGACATAGATTGTAAACTTTTGCTAAAGACCCACTTTACCCACAATGCGAGGAGGCAAATTGCCCAAGTAATAATAATAATTTCACTCTCGTAACACACTTCATTGGGGACAGGACAATTCAGAGGGTGGCCAGCTTCGAATTATGCGCCCGCTTCTGCTATAGATGTAATCGGAATTTTCCAATTAATTTAATGTAAATGCAATTACATGCATATGCAAATGCAAATGACATATTGTTGAAGCCCGCATCCTAATTAGAGGCAATTTCAATGGTTCGCTGGTTCTATTTAGAGTCCTGATAAAAGGAACAAAAAAAAAACAACAAAAAAAGCAAAACTACTATAGAAAGGAAAGGAAATCCCTGTGTTCAGAGAGATAGATATGCACAGAGGTTGGCATACCTTGACTGATAGAAAAATCCATGAGGGTGAGCACTGAGTAGGTACGCTGCTATGTGTTCTTTTTCAAGGACGTTAACGTGTGTGTTGGATGGAATCCGTTTTTAAAGGATAAATTGCTGAAAGGCTTCAGCAGGTCGAGGTTGGTGGTGTGGTTGATTCTGTGCTTTGAAATCTGCAAATGTATGTGGTAGCGGTAGCAGAAAGTAGCAGCAGTTGCTTGATTAGATATTTTATCTGAAAATAAAGGAAGAATCTTAACAAAGACAAAATGGGGGCGCAATATACCTACAGGTATGGAGCAAATGAAATAATATCTAAATTATAAGAGTGTTTGTGATCTTCGCTTGACGGTTTCCTCTCATAAAAACGAATTAAGTTCAGTGTTTGTATCGTTTGTAGCGTCACACTTGTGATTGTTTATTTAATTGCAACTTTCACTTGCATTTGCACTTCAGTTTACCGTAAGTGTTTTATTAGATTATTAAAAACACTGTTATTGGAGTTAGCATATCTGTATGGGTTTGTATTACGAGTAAGCTATTGGATTATTTTACAAAACAATACAATGGGCTACTAAAATTTAGATGTAGAACGTTTCCAGGCTATTGTCAAGAATAGGGCTTGAAACTCCAAGGTAAGTTTCCAAGTCAACATGGTGCGGAATCATTCATTTTGGTTATTCTAACTTACGTATGTGGACATACATTTTATCCGTTGATAGGAAGTGATAATGAACAGAAGTATGAGGAGAATTATCGAAGATCTATCCTTAAAGAAATGGCAAAAACGAAAAAAGTGCAAGAGGGTAACAGACAAGACCTAATGACATCAATATATGTGTGATCCTAAACTAGGCTAAACATTCACAAGGCTAAACCTCACGAAAGGCTGGATCAGGAACAATGAACTTATCAACCGTGAAGGATTACTGTGGTCACGTTATGCAGTTTTGCTAAAAAGTTGTTTACAAATACAATACAAATATTTGCTAGAGTGGAGTAGCTAACTAATAATACATGAGCCTACCAGAAAGGCTCTTTAAAGTTCTTTTTTAGTGTAAGGTGCAATGGATTTGCATGCAAGGCATTCAATCACATTATTAAGTCCAAAGTCTATGATAGCGTCACTACAATAGAAGATATCTACAAAGCCTTGACTATACCGCTGCCAAAAAAGTTCTAGCAGTGGGACGAACGGAAAATGCATGTAAGAACTTGGTGCATGGAACTGATAACTAGGTACATCAAGTACCTACATACAGAGAAGTCATTTATCCAAGAACTGAAACAAAGATCCAAGTTGTGTCCTTCCTGACTTAACAGTGCTCCAACTTAACTTAAACCACTGCGATGCAGCATCGATACTAACACAAGGCTTTTCCGAGTTGAGAATAGATGTTGATATATTATACGAGCAGTATATGCAAAAAAGCAGCAATATGAGTCTGTAGATTATTACTTTGCAGAAACAATGGCGACATCCGAAACAGAACTCCAAACACCACGCTTGAAGTATTTTAGGGAATGTTGAGCAGGCTTGTGGATTATGCTAGAGGTCGTAGCCCAAAAAATGTTTCTGCTAATGAGGATATCAATATCTAAGCTTACCGACCGAGCAATTCAAAGTAAAAATGTCTTGGTAGAAAGCATGAATGGAATCTCACCATTCTCTTGCCGGTCCACAACAAAGGAAATCCCTTCAACCGCGTCAATTACAGAGTTATCAGTCTCCTCAATGCTTGAAAACCTGATTGATTCTATCAATGTGATTTTTGATCAAGAAAGTTCATAATCGATCAAACTTTATCACTTGGGAGACCACTGAAAAAACTCAAAAAGTTCAAATCGATGGCAACAATCTTTTTCTTTAGATATACAGTGTCATGCCTATTTTTGACATCGCTACCAAACTCGTCCATCAATGCAGAATGATGATGGAGAACGTTGAAAAGAGGATTTAGAGAAGGCGACACGACTTATTTAACTAACATCATACTTTAACGAACTGTACGTAACTCATTAGCCAACGGAGGCACAGTATTTAATACGTCTGTGCAACGTCTTGTATTTGTTAAGTGCAGTACAGGTAGGAACAGGACTCCATCATGTTACACCAAGACTACTCTAAGAACATTTGCACAAAATAGTAGACTTCCAGTATACGGTCCACAATAATAAAACAGCTGCAAACAAACTAGGATATAACCTAGACCGAAGAATTCAGTTATACAATCTTCATCGTTAGAGTAAACATTCCTGGTCAACAAACTGAAATTGCTGATGTGTACTGGTCTATGTAGTCTGTAGAGCATCGTTAGCAGATATCCTCGCACCATCGAACCGAAACGCATTCCGAACTAAGACTTTTTATTGGATCCGATAAAGAATCGAGTAATGCATTTTACGGCGAGAAAAAAAATTCATCTACCGAATATAGCATGCCATGAAATTTACCAAAATTTAGGTCACCAGAAGCAAACATAGCACAGAACGGATGAAGTGGAATCAAAGCCCTTTGGGGAAATCAGTCTCTTCAACACCCATTCTATGGATTCTCAATGTCATACAGTGTATTGCTAAAACTATACATCATATTGCAAACCAGAAATATTTTCGATCTATCGTGAATCCCTAACCGAGAACTAGGCGATAATATTGAAGCAACGACGAATGAGATCCGTATACATACATATGTACATATATGTAATTTAGAAGTAAATAAGAAATCGTTAAGGGCTGAAAACATCTCAATTTATTTCATATGACAACACCCAATCCTTTTCTGCAGAAGTAGACGAGCATCAATCCAACTTTTACCCGTAAACAGGATTTGCATCTTCCTTCCTCACATACCGAATTTGTCACATGAAAGGTACTTCATAAAAAAAAATCAGGTCACTTGTAACAAAATTTCTCTCTTTACTGCATCGAACTCAAATGGAGCTCAGATGCATTCACATCCTACAGCCGTTCATTTCGCTTGTGGAACTGAAATAAAACTGCAACAACTTTAAAGTCTGTGTACAGCAACCATATCGAAACGATTTCATGCTCTTTTGTGGTCAACGAACCGGGAAGTATTTTCATTTTTTGTTCAACTCACAAAAACAACCTTCACCCATAATCCCAGTCGGTTTCCCATTTTCACAACAAAAAAAAAAAAACAATATTATATGCAGCCTATTTAACAGCATAACCTTAAAAAAATGGAAAAATTACGGTCTCATTGAAACCATAAAACGTGGAAACAATATTTAGCTACTTTTTGATGGATAAGTCCTTCCATTCTTTTCCTCTTTGTTTTTTTTTTTTTTTCATTTCACAGCAAATATTTGTGAAATGTTGTATTGCAAATTTTCAACAAAGTTTATCTTTCGAACGAATATAAAAAAAATATTGGCTGTCCCCCCACGGAAAAGTCGTAGCAAAAACTCTTCATTCTCGATATTGATTGAGTGAGTCTGGGAATCCGCTGATTGGATCTGCAGTCAAATAGTCACAAGTGTTGGCAAAAAAACAAAAACTCAACTTCTACCACAAATTGTACAAAAAAGTGGTCATAAAAAAATAGGAAACGTTAAAAAACACCGATCAAATGGTCGAGTGCCAAAATGACGATGTACATTTGAGAAGATACAAAAAACGCGGATAAACAAAATAAATGATAAAAGTTATACTCGAATATTCAGTTAAAATTTAGGGATGTATCCACAAAAACCCATTTGTATAGACGAAGAGTGTTAATTAAGAAGAGAGGGAGAGAAAGAACAGAAAAAAAAAAAAAAGAAATTGCAAACTTCCAGTACCAGTTCCAGTAGAGTGTAATCAAGGGCGGAGTAGTAAAGTTTTTGAAAACAAAAGCAACAATAGGAACAAAAAAAATTCGCAACTCAACTAATGGACACATTCGTGCGACTTTGGAACTTTGCCAGCTTTCTGTTCTTACTTACAATCCTGTCTGGAGTTTTTCTGTAAATCGTTTTCTGCTGCAAACTAACTTGTACATGTAATATGAGATCTTTGCAAGTTTTTATTTTTCCTTTTTTTTTTTTTGTTTTTTTGTTTTTTTTTTTTTGTTTTATTTCATCCCTCTGTTGAAGTTGAATAGATCCCTATAGTCATCCCTTAGTTAACCACTTATCAAAGGTCGCACTGCGTCAGGATTCATTTCATTCGTTCTCGTGTGAAGTTGATATTATGTGCTCACCTGGATGTACAAACAAACAGAAAGAAGTGTATGATGCTGCAGCAAATATAACTTCAACTGTGCATCCTATTAGCTACTTCATACACACTTATGAAACTATACCGAGAGAGGATACAGGGAGAGGATGTATCAACAAAGTGTATATATGTATATATGTATGATCTCCTGTGTAGGGGGCACTCGTGGCTCACGCATCTCATCATTACATAGGAGAGCTATGTATACACAAAAGACAACCATAGAAACAGGTCGGGCACCCATCATATGAAGTGATTTTTCCTGCTTCGAGAAGCCTTCAGGATATTTTCAGGACTAACGTAGCAAACACACACGGCAAGAGGTGGCATCTCAAATGGATGGTGATTAAATGAAAGAAGGACCCTTATGACCTGAAGTGAGCTTTGAAAACAACGAAAGGAAAAACTCTGACAGCAAATTCAGTCAATTTTATGGAATAAATGACAAAGGGTAACGTTTTATTTTATGCAGTCAAGGCCTAATCCATTTGAGACTTTTATGAGAACCATAACGATGCATGTATGTATATGTTGTAACAGCTTGTGAAGGTGAATAATATATGTGCATATGTGTACATACATGTATTTTTTTTATGAAAAATTAATAAAGGGTGTTTGACTGCTTAGGTGCTTGGGCTGACGTTTTGTTACAATACGGTTGCAGATGACATTCATATGATTCTTAGCTTTGGAAGAACGTAAAAAATTCTGGTGTGTTACTAAGAGGACGATGTTTAAGTATAACTACGTTGTTAAGATGAGAAGTATTTTGCCGATTTATGGAGTCCTCTGCAGAAACAATCATTAATAGGTTGTTCAATAGGAATAACGTACAATAATATAAATAAAAGTAAAAAAATATAATTTAGGAACCCAAATGTACGCGCGATTAAACTTTAAACACACTCTTTCTGAATACATGACTAAGTATAGAAAGTAAATGATTTTAGATTTACAATTTTTCAGATACTGTAAGTCTATGAAGTGATGTGCATTCCATATGATCTTCCGAGTAGCCGTGGAAAAGTAATAGCTTAACATTTCTCAACCTGATAAAAAAAAACGTCAATAATCTATTATTTTATTATAACAATCTGAGATTGTCAATTAGCCTCTTAAACTTGAAACCGTAATACAGTAATGCATGTAGCAATGGATGTGAAACAGACGTGCAGTAAATTGTTGACATTTCTTCGCATTAGTTTGCTGTCGTTATCAAATCTGATAATTGATTTCCGAATAACTATTTTATCATCAGTTCTATCTCTATTAATTATTTTTCCATTTTCGTTCTAAAAGTAAACGCTAAAAGAAACGTCATATCACAGAATTGTACTATTTTGCTATTTTGCTGTTCTACTACTGTAGGTTTGCATATTACTATTATAAATAGAGATGTCTTGCAGCAATGGAAGATGTTGTGCAGTAGCCACATGTGACCCCTTACATACTTATACACCATGTTCTCTAAATTTGATATAGGTAAGTGTGTTTCAAGCTCTAGCAATCCAATTCCTTACCAATTTGTGCTAGCTTTAATAAAGACTGAATAAATCAAAAATAGCTCCGATTTCCTTTATTTGGAGTTCGAAATTTTGCCAAATGTAATGCTAAAGCAACGAAGTAGCCTGGAACAATTGAATACTAAAACATCATTAGCAATGGTATGTATCCAGAAATACGGAAACACTCGTTTAGCAAAGCAGAATCTTTGAACACCAAACCATTTGCCGCACCCGGAAGAGAAATGGTTAAGGGTGGTTTTGAAACCAGCGGTTCTCCCCATCAGTTCCTTACAGATAAGAGAAAAGATCGTGATAATAGAAAAGCCAGGAGAATATAAACTATGAGTTTTAAATAAAAATGGTGGCCATAGGGTAACGATTCGAATATCTCACGATATCCTCTCACTATCAACTCTTACTCTACACCTCCACGATGGTGACTGCTGGATGTCTAGTACCTCGGGTGGAGATTGGGTAACCAACCCCTTTGAAAGGTCGTTGGTGGCAGCAGACGAGAGGAGGGAGAAGTTCTTTTTCACTAAGGCACATCCTCTTGTTCCAGGCGGCAGCGGACGAATTCCCTAAATGGAATCAATGGTGTCGTCTCCCAGTTCCAGTTAGGCCGAACTATTAGTGTTACCGCTATATGAGCTGTTTCTATGTATTTGAATCCCTGATCTATAGTGAGTTCGTATAATATTGTACCACATAGGCTTGTTATTCTCTCTCTATAAACACATTGTGATTATAAAACGCACCTAGTGAATTCTGAGCAGGTTGTGTCCGACCCTTATCCTTGATGCTGAAAGCCATGAAAACATTAAAAAGAGTGTGTCCGATGATACACATCTTTACACCTCCTTTGCACTCATCTCTTTTTTCGTTTCTGACGTAATCACTTCTCAACTTCTTCTGTAGTTCTACTTTGGAGCTTAGAGTCGAAACCCAATTTCGGAAATGTAGACAGTTGCTTCATTAGCACTTGACCCATTACTATCCCCAAACATGCTACATCAGGATCACCTTCGCTTGTCTTCTATTTAATAATACTTGGAAATACACAGGATAACATTTGTTTTCATTACAAAATACAATTTTTTCTGTTATATGCTTTTAACAAAGGAACAAAATCTAGTGTAAAATGTTGTTATGAGGACATAAATCGTAGTTACCAGGACATATCCCGCCAGAGAGCAGACATAATTTGGCAGCATTACACGTAGACCCTAAATACGGTCAAAGTGTATGTAACTATGTACCTATGCATAAGCATAGGTATCAGAGATAAATACATATCTACATACATTCATAGGTATGTATGTATTTAATTAAAATGGGGTTGATGTACTTTTCATGTTACTTTCTGTTAGAGAAAATTCGTACATAGAAGTTAATTGTTTCCTCAAAACAGGGATTCTCTCAATGGGACTCTTCTTGTCAAGTACACAATAAGTACAGAAAAGTGATTTTGTTTCATGTTCCTTAATGCATATACTATGCGCTTATACATAGTTGTATGAATAGTCCTAAACTTAACAAACTTGACCTATATTTTTGTCACTCCCTAAAATGCAACGAGTATTGAATCATTTTTAAACAGCAAAGGGATGTACTTCAGTTTGAAGTTATGTAAATTATTTTTTTATAATTTTGTTCTACGCCACTTCTGTCAGAAGAACTCTCGCATTTTTTTAGGGAACTTTTAAAAAGGTTGTCAAGCATCGCATCAAAAAGTGAAATGTATTTATAGAGACTATCTGGTACTCATCATAGCTTTCAACTAAATCCTTTCAAGATGTGAAAATTCCTGAAAAGTATTTTTTGCCCAAATGACAACATTGCATGAATAATATCAGAAACAATAACCGACTTTGGGTATATAAAAATGACCCATTTCCCTCCGTGACAATACCAGAGAGAGCCCATAAATCAGAAGCCACCCCCATAAATTCCACGAGCTGGTCTGCAATGGTTTCCCTCTACCAGCATATTCATTCACCAGATCATTCGCCAAAAGTTTTCCATTTATTCAGGATTCCGGGGAAACTTTTTCAGGGATAAAAAAGAACTCCACAGCAAGATAAGGTATACGCAATTCTCGAAGCATAAACATCGGGATTTCGCATAAGAATGGAATTAATAGCCTGAAATAACAATAGAGAGTGAGAGATTGTATTAATACGAATGGAAACTGTTTCGAAAATCTATTACGTTAATTTTACCGTAAAATACGAGTGCAAGTCACAATGTCAATATTAATAGGCAGCACTGGCGTACAGCCTCCACTTGTTTATCTTTTGATACTGTTATAAAACATGAAAGCACGCTCAAATAAAAAGTAATTGAGAATAAATAAATCTATATTTTATTTCTTTTCATAATATTTCAGCTCCATGTGCGGCATTAATGCGATGGTGAGTGCCATGAGGCAATATTTCAGAAACATTGCTACTCCATTTGCATTACAATTTTGTTCGCATATGTATACAAGGGCAACAAGGGCTGTTGCAATGCAATGGCATGTTCGTAGTTAATTTAAATGCACTTCTTCCCATCAAAAAGTGAGAGATGGATGCTTTTTATGAAATTATGTAAAATTTATTCTTTAGGTGAAAAGATGAATTTATAATTGTATTTATGTAGATGCATATATAATGAACTCTATTTTTTAAGGAAAAGGTTTCTGAAACAGCCCAAAGCAGAGAAAGTTTATTAAAAATAATTAAATGAAGTAATGAAGTGAAATTAACTAGCACGGAAGGGTGGAGAAGTTTTTAAATCAAAATGCCGATATACAGATGAGAATGGGGTAAGTGTTTATATTTACCATGTCCATACAGATAAAGTAAAGACACTTCAGGCAAGAACTAGCTGGCATAACTGTGTACATAGAGGTGTGCATCGTAACTAGACAAGGCAAGAATTAATTATTGCTTACTCTTATTGCGATATGATTGAAAATGAAATGTCTTGATATAATTTGCCCACCCAGTGAAAATATAAAAGTTTCTGACATAAAGTCAGTCATGAAGTCTGACATAAATATGAGACACGGTGTAAAAATGAGTGTCTTTTGTAAATAGATGTCAGTTGCATACATACAGCTCTAGTTGCGAATCGTTCAAGAATGGTATATAAGTTTTTGTACCACGTCTAAATAAGTTTTTACTACAAAAGCTGACCGGATTTTCGGACATTACATGTACAAAAACGGTTGTACCATACTAGGACGTACTGTATGCACATGATTGGATATCTACTGATCGATAAAAATCATTTTCAACCGATAGTGCATAAATTGTGCATGTGGTGAAGTATTATATATAATTATCGCCCTGTGGTGGTCCCTGGGAACTATATGTGCAAATACTTATGCAAGTAAACGAACCTGCAGGCAGGTTTTTTTTAACTAAATTCCGGACTAGAGTAAGGAACGTCATGCTCCAATATAACTTGAACTTGAGGACTACTTCTACAGTTACCTGACATCTCATGGGAACCCTAAATGCCCAAATAGGCATCGACAATCAAGGTCTCAGCCATCTGATGGGCAAAGTGGTGTGAAGGCCACAAAGAAGAAGTTGTTTGATGGACGTCCGAAACAGACGAGACCGTGACATAGGGAGGGTGCATGACCACCACCTTATGCTAGCCTTTCTCAAGCTACGTACTGCATCAGTTAGAAGACTTCGAAACATCATTAGGTTGCCAGGTACAACACTAACCGATTAAATAACCCTGCAATCCGCGTGGAATAGAAACAATTACCAACCTAGCACAATCAATCGGACAAGAACATTAGAATGCTGTGAAAATGTTCACAAGGAAAACAGTGCTCGTTGCTTTCTAATGGTACATGGAGACTGATCAGGAAGGAAAAGCTAAGTACTCGCATTGCTGGAGCTCCAACAGTAGACAGGAATGTGAGAATATGAAAATACTGAATAAAATTAAAGGAAGTTCCGTTTACAGAATCACTAAAAGCGGGCAAAGGCAACATCTCTACACAACATACAGTGAATGCTATAAAAGGCTATCTGCTCATATCGAATGAGCACCAGCTGAAGGGATTCAAAGAGCATTTCGCTACAGTTTCAGACCGCGTATGCGTTAGCAATATGCAAGTCTAAATATGCCCCAATACGACACCAAAGAGATGTGTAACGGTGTTCATGTTACAAAAGTACTCTGCTACTTTCGTAACATGAACTACTTCCAGGTTGAAGTAAGTGATCAGTGGACAACAGACTGAAGAAATGTGCGATTAAGTGTTTGATAATTTACGGTCTACCGAGAATCTACATATCTGCGAACTTGAGAGTAGATGGGTAGCCATTAGATTTTCTTTTAACATTTTTACATGGGATTGGACGCGATCAATATATCTCTGATAGTAGATTTCAAAGCGTTCAGAAATGATCACGTATAACTCGATAGATAAGTCGGATTCAGATGTGAATCTTAGAGCATAATTTGTTATGAAATGCGTTTATATGGGGAAAATATGTACAGCTCATCAAATACCTTCAAAAACTCCATGATACTTACTTACTTAGATGGCGCTAAAATTTGGGATGAACCTGAGACTCAACCAACAAACCTCTCCAAAAAAATCTTTCAGTGCACACTGTGTGCTTTTACTCTCAATTGAACAGTAATATCTTCCGATTTCATCAAACTGGCTAACCGGTTGTGCCTAACTACAGCACTACTAAATTTTGACGCACTCTTAACAAAGTACAATTAACACCTATTCCAGTGACTCAATTTGTTCCCAAGAAAACAAATTGATGCTCACTCGTACTCCTACCAACCCCAATACAAAATTAAGGAAATGAAGAAAATGTCCATTTCAATAGCACATGGCTGTAAGTTGAATATCTCATTACGGTTCCTCTTTGTTAGCTGTCTGTATTCTATTACTTTTTTCAGCTTATTTGAGAATTCCACAGAGACTGAACTTCATTATCCACGCTGGCACCAAATGATGAAGTCCTTAAAAGAAAATTTTCTTTCAACAAATATCCTAATCCATTGTCGGTTAGCTAATCAGTTACCAAGAAACTCCCTATTTCATAGATTCCCTTAGTTCACATTTTCTTTTAAGAAATCCTAATTGACGACATTTGTCCGGAAAATAGCTGACTCAGTTAAGAAAAAGACTTCCTTCAACCCTGCACTTGCACCGAGGTCACTGAATGGGAGCTCATTGTGTGCATCGTTTACTTAATTGCAGAGTACAATTTGTCTTCTTGTGTGTGAGCGCGCCTTGTGTCCTTTTTTTTTTTCGTAGGCTTCATATAGACTTGCCCAGCGGCGGTTTATACACTGCACTGTACATACGGGCATACTCCCTCACAATGTGGACTTGAATCTAGCACTAGATGGTGGGAAGAGGGGTGGCTCTTCACATTTCTTTTATATGGCCTGTACTCGTTGCAAAGTCTACTCTGCCACCTTGACAAGGAATTTCATTAACACGTCGTCATTGCTGTGGGAAAACAGAATGTTAAGCGCATTACTTTGGAAATTTATTCAGAAAACCCCAAAATACTTCCTTAAAGTATCTCCGAATGGACTCGTAAATACTTATAAATTTCCTTAAGCGCCAAAATTTGTGTATGTTTTCCAAAAATTAATTATCAGCAATTGCATTCCAGTAAAAGCAATTTCAGATTTTCTCTTTCTGTATCTCTCGTCCTGTTGTAACAATACAATTTCATGGAATGGACATGTCCCCATTCGATTGTTTGGCAAAGACCGACTAACAGCAAAAAAAACAAAAAAAAACAAGAAACGAAATGAAAACAGCCTACAAGCACAGAGAGAAAGAGAAAGATCGAGCGAATGGCGAGTCCCTAATGTAACCCAGATGGAAGTAGAGATTTCAGGAAATTTATCTCCCTTGTACCACAAAGTTTCAACACCAAAAATCTTGTCCTTTGGTCAATTTTCTGTTATCCCTTTTGTTTTTGTGCTGCCAGCAACCGGTTCTTTTGTTTTTTTCATTTCGCCTTCACTCGAATTTATGATAACCCATTTTAAGGACACTAGTTATTTAGGTTATTTATTTCACTTAAAATGAAATGGATTTTAGTGGGAAACAAAAAGGACACAAAATAGAAATAATAAAACCTTTTGTAGTTTTTTTTTTTATTTTATGAAGGAGTCGGTAGGTATACGACTACAAGTACGATGATGATGACGACGAGGAGGACTATTCCCCAATGGGCACAATTAAAGCTCCTTAAGAAACCTATATCTCGAGAGCTGAATCGGAGAGAAGAACTCATCGTCGGCGGATGTATATGTAGGTTGGCACACCAGCCATGCCAACCCAGGAAAGGTATGAATTCGGAAATCCTTTCGCTTTTATTTTGCTCCAGTAAAATTCCCCCAGGGGAAAATAATCCTTTTCATTTTGTGTGCAACCTGCAATGCCTGTGTGCCGCTATGCCGCCTAGTACCTGCTTTAAATGTGATGGCCTACCCGCCTCCAACTCTGCTTATGACTTGGATTCTCTCTCTCTCTCTAGTATGTATGTATACATATATACATATGTATATATATATATATATGGGTATTATGTGAAGGAGGAGTAGGCGGCAGCGAAGGATTTTGAGTTATGTAAGGAATTCTCTTGAATGTGTTTCGAAATGAAACCGTCTTGTTACCTCACGGATAAAATTTTATATAACTGTTTATATTTCAATGGAGATAGAAAAAGGATTGTATTTGGAAGGATTTTTCTTCTATTTTAGTATAGGCTGCCGGGACGAGGACGAATGACGAAGCAGGACGTTGCGAAAGGATGTTGGTCTACTACTGCATAGTGCATATTACTTTTCAAAAAAATCTTTGTAAAAATATAATAAATAAATGGATTAAGTTAAATGGTTGCATTTAAATTGTTTTTTTTTTTTTTTTTGAGAATATCTCAAAGTATATTTGTGTGATTTGAAGAAAGAAATGTATACTTTCTCCGGAAGAAAAAATAATAAAGAAGTACAAAATTAAATATTGACGTTGGGATTAGTTTTCCACAAACCCAGAGCTCCCAATAGAGCATAGATTTAATAAAATTTAATACCTAAGGGCATAATTCTTTACCTGGTATATAAAGCTGGTGGAAAACTCCACTCAAGGTCATGTTAAATTTTTGAAGGGAAATAACACCTGGTGCTACTTATTTGGATAGTAATTTGAACAGCTTAAACCTTGAAATAATTCAATTCACCAGAGAGCGGCGAATTCTAGATATTTCTTTCAATTTTTCATACATTAATGTATCATCAACATATGTTGGATCGAGAGATGAAGATAATTCTCTGGCGCGAGTAAATATCCCACCACTTCGTTACAGGATAGTTACAGCTTACAGACGTCCGCGAGAGCTGCATATATCTTACGTTACTAAATCGTCATCTTTAAATAGTATATGGATTTTTGGGGAATTCCGAAACCAGAACCATGTATAGGTAATTATGCTGCCATAGCTGATGGGGGTACGAAATTTGGTAAGTTTGAATTCTACAAAAATTTCGACGAGAAGATGCAATACATCTTTACGTATGCCCACTTGGAAAAGTAACGCCCCTAGTGTAGAGGGATTCACGGAAAGCTGCGAATATAGGGTTGTTCGATTTAGATGTCAGATGTGAACGTTCCGGATACAAAATTGGTGGATACAGAATTTTCAACAAACTAGGAGAAACAAGCTGTTTTTGACATTGTCATACATTCTTTTAATCAGAAAGTGGCCGGATAACAAAGAAACTGAGCCAGTCAGCATTCAAAAGCTTGTAAGATTTTTGTCCACTTAAATTACCTTCTAAATTAGGAGGATAAGAAGGTTATGACTAAGTTTTGGATGTCGATTTGGTTGCCTTAAATTTTCTCTTCGATCTATCTCACTCCGCTTGCGCTGTGTGTCTTCACATCATAAGGGTAGCCATAAACCCTTGAGCGCTAGTAAATCATAAAAAAAACTAATATTGACCAAGAACTTAGATTTCAGATCACCAAAGTGGAGTCATTTATTGAGTGCTCATAGAAATATTCACTGGTGACAGTATATTTATTCTCTCTAGAATAGTGGGAGCTAATGTAGATTCTATTTTCGAATTTCTCCTTTAAGCAGACCGTCATCATACGATCGGTTAAAGACTGATTCCACCTTTGACTACCACGGTAACGATTTTCAATTAAATATTCCAGATTACTAGTGAACAGTTACATATATTTATTTAATTTATCGGCTCTTTTCAAACGTTTGAATATTTCATGAATAGATTTGTATTTAAGTCGCAGTTCTTTAAGTGTTTACTGGAATCGTTATCGTTCACCACTTCGCAGTTTCTCTACCGCAACAGTCAAGTGAATACATCGTACATGGTCGCAATACTAGGTACTTCTAACCATACATCAACAGCGATTACCCAAGTGGGCATTAACATTTTCTTCGTAAGAAAATCTAAGAAGAAGGAAAAATGCCTTCACAACCAGCATACTCGTCACTTAGCACCAAGCGTGCCATATAATTTTCTCTTACATCCTGTAACGGACGGTTCCTTCATTTACCCACTCAAACAAATTGCAGAAAAAAGTGCAAAAACAATCAATTAATTATGTACCCTTTCGTGTTGGTCCTTCAATTCATTTCAGTGTTGTTGCTCCTTTCTTTGCCTTCTTATCTCAATGTTTACACCCTCAGCTGCATTTCTTTTCTAACGAATATGTACACAGTGCAGAGATGAGAATTCTAATTTTGTTTGATTCTCTTGTACACTTGGTTCTTTCTTTACTTTTTACGGAGTGTTTACCTTTACAACATCATTTGCTTACCTCGTGCTTCACCTGCTTAAAATAAAAGCAAATGAAAGTCCTCCGGGAAAATGTGCACATGGTCAGTCGCCTATATAAAATGAACGAGCATTCAAATGGGTTTTACTTCATGGTTCTTTACATCCGGGAAAGTCCTTACAAATCCTAGTTTGCACTTTAATGATTTCATTAAGCTTCTAATGGAGTTCGTTGTACAGGGAAACCATGTTCAGCGAATGAACAACAAACTCTATCAACACTGCTTTAGTTATCCTGCTCTCGCTCTCTCTCTCTTTCTCTGCCTGTCTAAACAGGGAATAATTGTATTATAATTTATCATCTAATTGTCTGCCACCCACCGCCAAGTAATCAGTCAAAATGAAATTAGCAAACATCAATCAATAATGCATTAACCCATTCAATCCGCCCATTCTACTCGCGTACCATGCCATCATCACGTCGTCGTCGTCGTCATCGTCGTTCTCGGGGTGAACACATCCTAATGGCATTATGCCATTATGCCACCGCCACCGCCGCCGCGCCCATTAGAGTACACAATCATTCAGCCATGAGGAGTTTATTTCATAACAAGCTGGACAAACAAAACCGGGCCATCCAGCTCTGAAGAGTCGAAAAATCGGCATCCCAATTCCCATATAACCACCAGAACCGGTGTGCCCATAGAAATCTCGATATGGACGAGGCCTCAATAGCAATAGGTTTTTGTTGCACCTTCTATGCTGCAGTACTATTCGGTCCTGTCCGAAAATTGAATGCATTAGTTGCATTAAATTTGTCCGCTCACGTGAAAATTCAATTACCATTTCCTTGGCAGGTTCGATTGCGCACACAGGAGAGGTATGGATGCATCTGCAGTGCAACCACGGCCACCGATGGTGTTATTGTATTTAACCGAATGGCTTCCGGCTCCAGTTGGTCCCACTTTGTTGTCGTTCGTCCTCCTACTCATCGGGTAGAAGAAAGAAACTTAATAGTATTGAAATAAATCGAAATAAAGTCAAAGGACACAATCACAGAACGGAAATTAAAATTTCTATAGAAATGGATGTGCAGATAGTGCAGGAGGGCATAAATTCTAAGAGAGAGTCTTCCATTTTTGTGGTCAAATCTGAGTAAAGTTTGGTTTGTGTCTGAGTCAGTTGCAGGATCCAGTGGAAGAGTTAGATGAGAGATTGCCTTCGAAGTTCGTTTGATTTTTTTTTTTTTTTGCGCATAAAAAACCTGACCGCAGGGTCAATACTTAATCAAGTAAGTTTTCGATATCCCTTTGCATCGTAATCGTGACGAGCAACAGTATGTCACCCAAAGGAAAAGAATATAATGGAAATCGTAGTAGGTACGAGGAGAAACAACTTCATTAATCGTACAAAATAAATAATTTTCAAAAAGAAAGCAGCTGTGCTGTCATCAAATTGGCCAAAATGGTATACAAAGTTGTCAATTAGCGGTAAGTTTGTGTATCAACAAATCTATAGCTACGAACTTGACTGAATCAGTGAATAATAGGGAGCATTACAACCTAAAAGTTCTATCATGTCATTTGGATCTTTACGGCTATAATAAGACTATTCCTAGGATATGTTGACTTCTGCACTTAGTTTCAAGTAGACGGGGAGTTTTGCTGGTCTTGCGCTACACTTATTCTACGACCGTAGTGTCATGGCTCTGCCGGCATGAAGTCCCTTACGTTCAGGACTGACTTTGGTTGAATGCGAACTTTCACGGATTGTTACTTTTACAGTGAATATCGACTACAACAGACTTCACCACTGGGTAGGCACAAATAGGCAATGGTTTGCTAAACATCTCGATGTGTGGTAGGCTTAAGTGAAACTTTTATCTGCGATGCTATGTAAGCTCTGGTATACCAATGATTCGAAATAGGAAAATAGCCGCACTAGTGAGGAGGTATACAGTCACAGTTTCCAACGTGTAATTGCACTTGGAAGGTCAACGAAAATACTGCAAGCAGAAGTGAATGCTATTGAACTACATATGTATGTGCTCCAGGATCCCTGCGGAGAAAAATTAAAGAGCCCGCATTCATATATCTTTTCAGACAGGCAAGCATCACTATTAGCCCTTATATGCTATACGGAAGGGTTTTAATCTTTTCGAAAATCAAGCATTGCAGTGGAAGGATTCCAGGACATGAAGGTTTCGAGGATAATGAGCAGACTGACTGACTACCTGTGAGAAGAGGTACTTGTAACCCACTTATTGGCCCTGACCCCTGTTTTGGGGCACTATCTAACAGCGGCCACTTCAGGACAATACAGTGGGAGCTGACTATTGGATTAATCGAGCCTGAGACAAACAAAAATTAATCTCAACGAAGGCGACATAAAAACCTTAACGGGCCTATCTAACAGGACATTGTCCACTCAGATACAAAATAAATTTGTCAGGTACTGATAATGTGGAGAGCAATAAGGAAACGAATGGTCGGCCTAGAAGAAATTCAGAACCTAGAACCGAAACTTATACTGAGGTTTATTAAGAGACTCTCCAGCTTAAGGCGCTGGTAATTAGCGCTTTAATGTATATTACTTTGTATCATTCATGTACACTTAATAAATATTAATAATAATATTAAGGTAGCCTATAGGATTTTAAAGATTGTATAAGTATAAGTGCTATAAGCTTTTGATCACTAAATCACCTTCTTAAAAACAAGAAAATTTCAGTAAAATGTGTAACAAATAGGTATTGCTTCCCAGTAGTACAATGCCCCAATTAAGTCTAAGTGCTACTCAGGAGTGTTACCTTACAGACTTCCACCATGTGTATTTTCCATTACTTTTCGGCATAAATCTTGCGGTAGTTCATAAAAGGTTTCAGGTTCAGTCCTCAGACAACACCTAAAATTTCTTTCACTGTCCCACCTCTCGCGAGCGTCTGACAAACATCCGAGAGTAAAACTGTTATGAAAAATCTTCTCAAAACAAAAATTGTCCTTCAGATTACGGCATAGTAGGCCTCTTCCATTCTTATAAAGAATATAACATACACAACACGAATGGTTGTGAGAAACTAGGCCCTGGATCCCATAGTCCTGTGGCACCAAAAATTAGTATTTTTTTACTCAGTTCATAAATAACGCTTCGAATCCGAACCTGTAGATCTGGAATTGTTTGAGGCTTTTTGGCTTAGCATAAACCTTCTGTTGCACATAACCCCAAAGAAAAAAAAATAGCTTGACGTCGCATGATCTTGGACATGAGTGAGCGTCATCTTGCTGACATCTGGTGCATCTTTAGACGATGTTCACACAGGAACAAATATGCTTGCATATTTCTACTATTATAAGAAAATCAGTCGAATGTCAAATCAACTGATAAGAAATAATCAATATTTCACGGAATGACTTGAGACGATCACACAATACGTTCATGTCGGATACAATCTTCTCGCAGTATATACGAGTAGGAGCACTTATTGTAAATTCGTTTGGCGTAAAATCCAGCTTACATTTCAAAATCTTTTAAATTTCATCTCCAGTTTTTCATCAGACCTTGCGTTGCTGTCAGACCAAATATTTAAGTAGAAATTGTATAAAAGATACTTTCTCTCCTCTTCTCCACTTACTAAGTTCCCTGGACGAGATTAGTTGACTAAATGATTTCAACACTGTACCTATCATTCTGTGTATAATACGTATTTTTATCTGGCCCAGGACATGGATTCATCCACCCAAAAAAAAATCTGATTTTTCATCTCCAGTGTGGGATGGAATTATATTTTCTTGAATGAAACGGTGCTCGGCATCTGCACTTGTAACGTTTCTCTCATTTTATTAAGCCCGATTGAATTGAAAGTACCACCCGGAATGCTCTGGCAACTTATTAAATTCTTAAATATTCCAACCTAATAGACAACTCCATACTGAAACCCTCATAAAAAATAAATAATCAATAGGATAAACACTGCGGAAGGTATCCCTTTGCCACATTCAATAGACCCAAACCATAAGACTTCCTTTTCAATTTACTTCCTTATCGAGTTTACTACCGTCTCCGGTGATAGGTTCAAAAAAAAAAAAAAGGAAAACGTATTGAGGATTAATGACCCATTTGCCTGCACCTTTTGCCACAGCAGTGTCCTTATTTTATTTTCTAACGCGTGGCACATTCACCCTAAGATAACCTTATCCATGAAAAATTATATCCAATCGAACTTATGTACATATATGAAGTCCCCAAAAGTTCAGGTCATCCTTGACATCTACAGGTAAATACGGGTAATCAAAGGATATTTTATAAACCCACCTTTGACAGGATGAAGGTAACAATTTACCAGACCCATGCAAAACATTTTTATATGCAAAATAAAGTTAAACGAGTTAAAGCATGAAATAAAGTTAAATTCATATTTACGGACAAAGTTCTTTTTTTTTTTTTTTATTAAGAAGCAGCAGAACACACAATTCCATTTCCGAAATATTATAAGTAATTTGTGGACCTTAAGTGAAGCACTCGGAAGGATGTCACGATGAGTTCTGCCACAAAAGAGAAAACTACATTATTATTATTATTATTATTATTTTTTGATGGTAGAAAGGAGCGCCGTGTGGACCTTTTAATAACAATTCCAGCTCCAAAGGATCTCAACTATAGATTTTGAACACCTGCTACACCACAATTTTCGGGGTGATGGGGTTCGTTAACTTAAATAACCGAGCCTCTTTGAACGCATGGCGATGGGTCCTAGAATTGTGTGTATTGTGTATTCAAGTTAACCTCTCCGACCGACGGTATAGCTCTTAAATTTACTTGCTGTAGCATGTGCAAGAGGCAGAAAATAACGATTTTTGAATGTACTACAAGATTACGAATTATTGTGCAATGGGGAGGTAGGTGGGTTGGTTCAAGAAATGAGTCGTGAAACTACTTCTGATTAGTAACTCTGGTTACTTGGGAGTTTCTTACGAAAAATATTCTATTCTTGTGGTCAGCCATAACACAATTCTTCAGCTGGGGTACACTTAAAAGTTAAGTTCGGTTACGGTACGTAGAAAGTTGGCGCCACAATAGCGTAGAAGGGTTGGAAACGTTTCGGTAATTATGACTTTTGTATTTATGTGCTAGGTAATTTCGTGGTGTCGTTTTGTAGATTTACAACCGAAAATTTGGAAGATCTTGGAGTTATTCCAAAGACCTTGGTGCCTGGTGATATTGATTAAATTGGATGGAAGTGAAAAATGTGAAAATTATAAGAGGGAAAAGTAAACAATTGTCTGTGCTGCGTAAGTTCCACATTTTGTAATTGCACAATGTATGACTGTAAGACTAAGGTTTGTTGAATTTGGATATTGTTACACTAGAAATTCCATATAAATATAATAATTGCTTTTTTTTTGAAAACAGAAAGTGGCGAAAGATTGGAGAGACAGATAGTTGTGTGAACAAGAACTGTAGGATCTTTTTAGTTTACTCACGGAAGCCTCATAAAAATAGACTTTACTTGCTTTCCTCTACATGTGTTAAAGGGGAGATTAGTGTCTCTTAAGGAAAATTCCTACAAATACTAAACAAATACTAAACTAAATACTAGTTCGCGAAACCAAATTTAGAGGAAAGACAATGATAGTCAGAAACACTTTCACCTAACTGATGAAGCGGTTTAAAGATGAAAGAAGAAACCTTTTAAATTTTAATTTATTGTCCTTTCCTTTTCAAAGAATAGGATACAAAACTCTTGTCGAGTGAGTAATCAAGACAACCAACTCCAACAAGTTCGTTTGGTTATCAATTGAACAAGGAGGTGGTAGGTCCACACGACCTGCCTAGTGAAACTTCCAAATATCGCATTTATATGGATCATTCTGCTGAGTTCTTCGGAACTTCTGCCATCCAGTATACGCATAAGTCAGCAACCCGCATTCGATGTGAGAGTGTTTTCAGTATGGATGTAAGTGTTGGATTTTCTACTAAATTTTCACTTGTTTCTGGATGATGTTGAGTAGATTTAAACAAAACACCAAACCTAAGTGCAATAATCTAGTCCCGATCTTATATCCACTTTGTATACCAGGGGGAGCTGCGATGACATGAACTATATCTTTTTTATCCGGATAACGATATACTCAAATATTTGGAGCGATAGGTTCGTACGTAGGGCCAATATATGTGATGTGATGCGAATATATGAGCTAGCCTCTCACTATCAACACCTACTCTGCACCTTCACGTTGGTGGCTGCTGGGTGTCTAGTACATCGACTGGAGATAAGCTAACCAACCCCTTTGGAAGGTCATTAGTTGCAATGAATGAGAGGAGGTGAGGAGTATTTTCTGACTGTAGCACTTCCTCTTGCTCCAGGTGACAGCGGATGATTTCCCTAGATGGAATCAACGGTGTCGTGTCGTAAGTTTAATTCATATTGTATTCTCTGAGACAGAGCCCTCGGATATTCGAATTCGAAACCAATTTACCTCCGTGATATTTAATCCCATGAAGTCGCAATATGAATTTTTGTACCACCCTGGTTGCACTAGTCTATTTATCAATCCAATACTTCACACAGCTTATAACAAGATGTGGTGATACTTCACCGGGCCATAAAGCGGTGGACTCCTGTCTACCAAATGCAGTATTCAATCTTATAACTGCAACAATCAAACCTTGAAAGTGTTCAATCTTGTTATCTGAGAGGGGGATTAAACAAGTATGCAAGCTCTGAAACTCTTACACTGATCGCCACCGAATAACATGTCACCATGAAAAACTCCACAGATCCTCCTGAAATGTATCACGGAAAGTCTGCTACTTAGAAGAGCTGTAAGAGATATGAACTTAGATTATCATTCATTATTTGCACTTATTTCGATATTAAACATTCCAAGTTGAAAACAAAATTTAATGTAATACCTAGATCTGCAGACATCGATAAGGCCTTTGTGTAGACCACATACAGAGAGAGAGAGGGAGAAGAACTCTCCTCATTTTATCTAACTCTACGGTACGAAGATATGCAAGCACTTTCGCCAATCTCCCAGGTTTCCATGAATTATAGATTATTTTTGGCATTTCTCTTCGCTCTCTCTACCTATTTCATGCAATTTAACGCTTGCCATTATCGTTCAGACTCGCCAACTTTAATCAAAGTCATACCTTACAGTTCATGGTCATTTAACTTTTTTTTTTAACCACACTCTGAAGTGCAAGGATATTCTTCTTAAATGTCGAATATCTATTTTGCCCTTAATAGCCCTTAAGCGTTCTCTACTGGCACACCCAAAATGACATTGACTCTGACTCCTTTTGCTATATTTTAACCAAACTGTCAATTTCATCAGTGCACTACTATCGCTACTGGACCTCGTTCGTGATCTCATTTTACGCCCACTTAATTAAATTTATTCCTCGGAACGAGGATAATTCTCAGCTCATGGCAACCAGGTGAGTAAGCAGCCGCAGCAACATCGTACTATCAGCCGCAATGCCATCGTCTTCTTGTCATCTGACCTAATTTCCACTGACACTGATGCAAATCCACTTCATTATCGTTTCCCTTTGATGCACAAAGCCCGTGGTACCAGACATTAAAATATCACAGGTATCCACTACTATTTGTCATCATCGTTTCAATTGAAAGCAAATTGGTAATGTCATCCTTTCATGCAGAAAAATGCGGATATTCCACATCGCTTGTGTCCTGCCGAAAAAAAAAAAAAAGAAACTTAATTGAATACCACTTGGGATCGTAGAAATCTCTTTGCTCCAAGACATGGACGAACACAACCATGACTACCATCTATCTTGCGAGAGTATATTCGCGAAAAACTTCATGAATTTCTTATTTCTCAGCACTACAGTGTTAAAGAACTCGTTCTTAAGGGGATACTCTCCACTTAGTCATTGCATCCATCATCGGACAAATGGAAAGATACAAATGACTGTGCACTATCTGAACAGACACAATTTAATATGAAACATTTCGCATTAAGCTTGACTTGCTTCGCTCCATCGTTTTGTTGGTTGGTTTTCTCTAAAAGCTAATAAAATTGATTGCATTCATTTAGCTAACTATCTGTTTATTTAAACAGCCCCAGCCCAACAACGGGAGGGATGCAGGATATGGGACAGGGAATTGTTAGCTTGTTTGTTAGCTATAAAAGCGGCATTCCTTCCTTCCGTCGTCAGGCAGCCGCCGCCATCTGTTTCGTCTTCCATCTCCCAATTATTCATCCCCCGAGTGGGTACCACTCCCACACACTTAACCGGACACGAACGAACAACGACGACGATGTCGAGAAGGAGCATGAACATCATAAGGAGCCTTGGTACAATTGTAAGAGAGAGCGAGTCACACTCGCACTCGCACTCGCACCAGGCCATCGTCGTCATCGTCATCTTGTGTGTTGTGTGTTCCTTAAGAGAGTACAAACATTTGTTGCGAGAGTTGCTCACATCTGCTGCTGCTGCAGACACCCCAATAAGTAGGAAGGGTTTTTATTCAGAATCACGTACTCCTCCGGGACATGATTTATACGCTACCACTGCAGCTGATATTACAGCTTATCCAATATTACTCGCTCCTCCTGATGTTTCCTATACCACACTACTGGTGTACTACTACTACCATTACGAAAGTTTACCGCTTTTTGTCTACCCCCACCATCAGCCCCCATGTTGGTACTTTTGTAATATTTTCCCCCAAGCCATTGAGGAGTGTATAAACGCAAGAAAGGACTATTTTTCTCGTTTAGTTATACTCCAACTAGAACTCCATCCACACAACTACGACGACCGACGGCACGAACAGAGAAATTACTGTTTATTTTCCTTGGATTAGCAAGGACATTGATGTCGGCAGGATGCTCCTCTACCCTAGCCCCATTGATGATGGGAAGATTGTACACGAGATACCGAAATAAATCGAAAGTTCAGAAATATCTCTCTGAACGGCCAAAGTTATTAGTATCTGTACACTCATAACGTGGATACCCCCCAAGGGCTCAAATTTGTGATTAAATGCTCTGTGACCACACCCCGGACTGCCAGGATCGTGTCGCTGCTTGAAGATAATTGATAGTAAAACGTGAATAAGTACTGACCTGGGGATTTTGTCACACAATATCCTTCAATGTCAGGATGCGACTCCTTTCGGATTCAATGAAATTTTATGAGAAACACAAAACTGTGGAAGTAATATTCCCATCACGTCGTCGGTCGTCGTCGTCTAACTTTGGGGATCTCTGTTTTTTTTATGCGGAGAAAGTGTATACAATGAGAGACGCGACCTTCACTCCCATTGCGGCAAGTAATGAGAACATAATTCAAAAAATGAGACACACTACTCTTTTGCGAGGATAAAAAGCGAGCGAGTTTCAACAGAACGATTTATAAAAATGTAAATCCTTTTCTGTTGCCTCGCTTGTGACAGTTTTTCTTGGCTCTTTTGCTCATTTTCATTCAGTTGATCCAGTTACGTGGCCACTCGAGAGTTGCTATGTGTTACAGGAAATGGAGAGGATGATTGATATCCTGGAATTTTTGAGGATTTTGAAAATAAATTTAATAAGACAGACACACTGTTTGCAGTTGTGACGGGGCGGATGCCGCTAAGAGTATTTGTCGTTACTTATGGTGGGCCTCAGCTGCGAGTGGCTTTATTGCTTTTTAATTATGCAAACGACGTATTGAGTTGCGTTTTACGACAGGGATTTTTTTTTTTTTTTCTGCGAAAGTCAATTACTGGTGTCATACGCTTACTTAGTTTGCCCAACGTTGCGTTCAGGGAGTTGGTTTTGGAACGCTTTGGGATTTTTTTTTTCAATTTACTTTTCTTGCATGTCTTTGTTTTGGTCGTTTGGCCGGAAATATTTATGGGTCATTTCTTAGCAGGACTTAAAATTAAATCTTTAGACTGGTTCACTGATTGGCTCTATCTTCTAAGGACACCATTAAGCTTATCGGCTATTATGATTTTAAGGCGCGTGCATAAGACTGTGAAAGTACTCCAAAGAGATGAAATTATCTTATTCACTGAGCATGGGTTGAGTTTTGATTTCAGGGTCTTCTATGACCTTTATTCTTCAATAGCTTCGCAGGGGGTGGTTTTGTTTGAATACATAGGCATACATACATATGTAGCTACTCTAGTTAGTGTCTATGTAATTTCGAGAAACTTTAATGTGTAGTTTCGTTTTCCGAGGTCAAAGTTTAAGTCACTAAAATTAGTTACTTATGAGGAGACATCTGAAATCGAGAAAGCATACTTATAGAGCCATGAATGTGCACTACGACCTATGTATGAACGGACGACATGCCGTCTTCACTTCTCAGGCTTCGGCAACATTATTGACAGATGCAGGACATTCGAGAAGATTAAAACAATCTCAGACAAGCTAAAACCCTACCATATAGGTTGTAGACTATTTGGAAAAAAATAAATGCGGGATTTACTGCAGGTTAGAGACTTTCCAAAAACTGCCCCATTTTAGAAACTGAACCACATATACCAGTACCAGGTGACCATTTGTTTGATAATGGCATTGTGTGGCCAGTAATGAATTTTGAGTTTCAGTCCCCAGATTGGAACATGAACATTGCCCTTGTTGCCTTGTTGGTAACCTTAATCAAGGTTCGAGATCCAGATAAGCGTTTTGTCAAGGATTACTCCTAAGTATTATTCTCTAGACAGATGAATGGGAATATTTTCTAGTGTCACTTGTCTGAGACTGGGTTTCCTCTTTATGAAAAAGGGAACAATTTTGTCTGGGCTATATAGCCAAGTCGTTAATCCTGCACCAGCTGGAAACTAGATTAAGAAACTTTGAGCTGTAACCAGCTTTTGTTAGTTAGTTTGTTAGAAGTTGAACTATGACCAAAAACCGAATCATAGAGCACCCCACCTTGGGGGAATTTCTTGTGGCCAAAATTCTTTAATTCACAATTAATGCACAACAATCCACTTCATTATAATTGCATTCTTCTGCTATGCAGCATGGTAATTTCGGATCAGCAATGGTGTTATTGGTGATTGTTCTGGCTACTTTGAGGGTTTTAGTATTGAAGCTACCTTAAACTCTTTTCATCTATTGCGTTCGTAGCCTAGTGTGAAGCGGGATCTATAGGTCTGCATTGGAGAGGGTATCAGTAAATCTTGTGATTTGAATATATAGAAAGTGAATATATTGAACGTGGTTTCTCAATAACTTAGTAATAGTTCAGGAGACAGTAGTATCAGAAATACAACCTGGTAAATGAGTGTTGAGTAATAATTGCCAAGTTATAGCATAATCGCGTCTGGACTGTTCGAAAAGTTTGTTCCACCAGGGACATTTCGGCAAGTTTTCTTCCTCAATACGATTTTAATTGGATTGCACTTTCGACCGAAGGTACTAATAGGTTCTATATGCTGTCGAATATATGCAAAGAATATTTCAGAAGTTTAACCCTTTAGTTGTCCATTTGAAACTACAAAACTCGATGCAGGTCACACAAGGGAATGGATTCTCTTCTACTATGGTAGGTAGTGCTTCCAATCAAAAATTCTGCCACAGTGCTGCGTTCTATTAAAGACAGCAAGTGTGTTTGAAAATTATTATCTCGGATGACACAAAATCAAAGTTTTCTAAACACACAAACTATTGGAGATGTGTTAAACAAATGAATTGAAGGTTGGGTCTACCGTTTTGGACAGAAGCTACGGAAGTGGGGATAAAGTAAATTCGGTTCTTGTCACAGAACCCAAATATTGCTCGGTCTTGGATAAAAGTTACATCTTCCAGCGCCAGCACCTATGCTATCGACTTCCAATTTAAGAAATCTTAAAGCTGGCTGTGTTGCTAGCTGCTCACAGGTGTCATACCCATACTTCATACCTTGTATGATATGTGACAAAGTTCCTTGATCCAATCAATAGTACAATAGCCAAGGGTCATGAGTTTGATTGCCTTTTCTAATTCGAGTTTGCATTTAACTATATTCCACTCCTTAACTATCTCATCTCCACCCTACTACTGTTTACTCACTCGACCATATACAACAGATGGATAAATATCAGTACGTACACCACATCTAACCTATGTACATATATGAAAACATCACCGAATGTATTGAAAATTATAAGATGATAATCAAACACCAGCAAAAACAATGCTGTCAGTATGAGATGTGTATAGTCGGAAATATTTTATTAAACTACATAATAACGAACTATGATTGCAATTGATATAAGATAACAAGAAATCCTTATTCCATTGACCCACAAGCAAAGAACATTATCCTGACAAGAATTTTATTGATCATCAATCAATCAATCAATCACGCAATCCCTCCTGTTATTACGATAAGTAACACGAAGTGCCCTTTCAATATGTGTACCTATGAAATCAAAAGCACATAACTAATCAAGGCTGCTATGTATGCTCTGTAAATCTGTTCGTTGGATTCCCGATGATTGATTAAAGCACAGAACCTTGTAAAACATCAGAATGAATTGTAGTAGAAATAGATTTGCCTGTGTTGAACTTTTGAATTTCACTAAGATTAGGCTAGATAAATAGGTGCCCTTGTCGGCAGGAAGTGTCAATGACTCACTTAGGTCACAGAGAGTACCCAAATTTCTTGAAAACCCTGGGAACCTAACTTAACTGGTAGACTGGAGTAAAATAAAAATTCTGACAAAGTTGTACAATTTTTTAGGAGATTTGTTTTCTCATTCCTCATACAATAGTAGAATATTGGCAAACTTTGTTACACATTGAAGAATTCTAGTTTACCAACTTTTTTTCTAAATATACATCAGATTCGTAAGGATAATACACAACTACGTTGAATGCTAGGCTGATTTTAAACATTCTGTAAATAATCAAACAAATTCAGAAGACGAAACGAGAAACGAGTCCTTATTTTACAACATTGTGTGACTCTAACTCACAAGAAACCAACTTTGTAATACTTTACTTTGCTACTACACTGGCCTTAGTCTTTCTTCATGACCCACATTCTTTATTGTTATGTCTAAAGTGTCGCCTGTTACATCCCAGCTTTCCTTTTATCTGGATACAGTTTCAGATCCATAGCTAACTGCCTTCAGTTGGGTACTCCAAGTTGGTTGAGGTCCCCTTCTACTTAATCAACCCTGGATTCAATTCACTTATCGTCATCTCAAACGATTGATTAGGTCGATGATTACAGATCTAAAGCCCCTAAACGCAAATGGGATTCTTTACGAAGAATTTATCTCTCCAAACGACAGAGGATATCTTCATCCGTTTTCAATAAAGTCCATGCTTCAGTGTCATAAATTAGAATTTCGATGATAAAGGTTCATACAGAATCTCTATAGTTGTATGGGATAGGGTCTAACTACTGAATTGCTTTGTCATCGCAAAGTTACAGCGATTGGCACGAGTTATTCTTCGTTTAATTTTTGCTGAGGTCTTGTTTTCAGAATTGATAGCAGAGCCAAGGTAGACAAAGTCCCTTACTACGTCAAAATTATAGATGGCGATTGTGACGTTCTGTCCAATCTGTCAAAATCGCTGGCGTACGCTAGTAGTTGCACAAACTTTTGAAAGATTGTGCCTCCGGTGTTGGCTTCTGAGTTTCACACAATTTTTTCAAGTATAATATTAAAAAAATTACATGATAGAGCGTCACCTTGTCGAAATCCTTTTTCAAAAGGTCTCGGTGAGGTCGGTACCGACCTTGATGGAGCAGCGAGAATTCTTCATCGTTTCTGCACAATCTGATGAATTTGGCAGGGATGCCACAACTAGACATGACTCTGTATAGCTCGCCTCTATAGATGCTGTCATATATGGCCTTAAATTCGATATAAATATGATGAGTATCGATTTGGACTTCTTAAATTTTCTCCAAGATCTGCGGAAGTGTGAAGATTTATTTGATTGTGGACTTTCCTGATAAGAGGCTGAAAGGGGGAAATCAGGTTGTTGACGAAGAGTTTCAGACGTTCATACGGGATGGCAGATAAGATCTTGTACGCGATGTTGAGAAGACTGATACCTCTGCAATTGGCGCAATTGAAGAAGTCTCCTTTCTGTGAATATCAATAGAGGATTATTGATGATTTCATTCTTCTTCCATAAATTTTTCACCAATATTTGGCATTATACGCACTTATGCAGATGTTGCCTTTACCGCCTTAGCAGTGGAATGTTATGGGCACTTTATCCCTGACTTGGAGACTACAGTTATGGAATTCACAGTCCTTCTGACGCTGACTAATATCACTTTAATTTTTTTTTTTCAGATAGTTGTTACCATATAGATTAACTAGTCTCCGCCAGCCTGGTGACATAGGCTAAGTTGATATTGTGCATGCCCTCGCAGTCATAGAGGGTACTACTATAGACCAATATTTGGTGTTTAATTTTTTTGGTGATATTTTGGATGCATTCGATTATTTTTAAAACTTCAGTCATAGAGTGAGTAATAAGTTCTATTACATTTTAACTTCTGTAAATGTACTTACTTACTCGATTCGATTCGATTACTCAATCCTTCACACTATATTACGTGCTGTTATATTGCAATTTATTACTAACGCTCAACTTTACTTCTCCTCATAAAACATCTTAAAAACTTTTCATCGCAGTAACGGTGAATGCAACACATTGTATTCAAAGTGTAACAACAATATCCTTGCATTGAAAATAACTCGCCCTAAAATGGGTGATTTTCCACTCCTGAACAATCTCCATTGTTTATATACCATCTTCACTTTACACTTTATATTCGAAAAATGCAAAACTATCATAACATAGTTAAATTGAAATATCATCGCATCTTAAGGGTTTCTTGCAACCCATCCACGCTCCCTATCATAAAACACTTGAAACTCAATCAAAAAGTTTCTTGTGCGAAAAATTTGCATCTCAATTCTTGCTGCAGCTGATCCCATAAAGTTCCTCGGCACCCTGTTATCCTTACAACCAGCGAGAAATGACATGTTTGCACATACTCCCTAAGCTAGCTAATTCCATATTTTCAAGTAAAACGATCCCGTAAAATGGAGAAAATAAACACATTCGCAAGAAAAAAACAAAAAAATTTTCTCAAAAACTAATAAGCATAATTCGCGCTGTGCAAACCCTGACGTATTCAAAATAAGTTCGCGCCCCGAAAACTTACCCAGAAAACAGTCAAAAAAGAAAGAAAAATCGAAAAGCGAAAGAAAACCCTGTTAAAAGTTTTCTAACACATTTTCTATGATGTACACATCCTGACTGGTTCGTCCTGTGTCGCCTTCATATGAGGGGGGCGTGGTGTAAGAGTACAAGCAAGGGTTATATAGCAGAACGCTCTCTGGGAAAACATTTTCGATAAATTTCCATTTATTTGTAATTTTTGGCTCGAAGGATATGAAAACGACGAACAAGACGAAAGAATGAGAAGAAGTTTCTTTAACGCGCGAGGCACTGTTGAGATGTCCTTTGATATGCACGCTACGCTAAGCTGAACAACTAAATATGTGTGTAAGTGCATTGCAGAGCAGTGTATAAGAACTAAGGACTCTGGGAGCATCTGTACAATGGGAAAACTTTTGAACTTTGCAAACTTATCGCCCCCTACAAACGGCCGTGATGAGTTTTCGCTAAGCAAATTATTTTTTTTTTTTTTTTTTTGGAAGAATTTGTTTCGTATTCTCCGGCAGTAGGGTACATTAACTTTGATCCATTATTTTTAATGAATTAACATTATTCAGACAGAGGGTTGTTAAAATTATATTAAGCAAGTTGCCGGGCTTGAAGATAGAGAAAATGGATAATAAACGTCATGATGATATACATTCAATACCAGTGACAGAGTTTGAGTCAAAAGACTTCAAATTTTAAATAATGACCCGCAGCCATTATCGTTAAAAACATGCCACAAGAATAACTATAATAAATTTATTCAGAATTGAATTCTGTTTCCGTTTCGGATATTATGTCAAGGCTGCCAAATCAGAAAACTAAACTATAAATACTGGTATGTAGGGCAAGCAAGAGACTCAGTGACTGCAAGCTCTTGAGCCAACTCATCTGCCTTGTAGTTGTACAAAACCCATAACGATACGTCGCATGTGACAGTAATCAATCCCGTATTTCTTCATCACTTTGTATCGCTTTGTTGGCGATTTAATGGATTATATCACTACTTGACCTATCTACACATAAAACAAAAACGTTGTAATTTTCTGCATGATTGGAAAGCGTATCTACTGTTTCTCGGACTGCTATAAACTTTACCCGAAATACACTGCAATGATCCAGCAAAAAATTACAAATACACAGTGAAGTAGAGAAGACTCTCGCACCAGTACAAAACGCTCTCTTGTATTCTCTATCACAGACTCATTCTTCAATTGCTTCAAATTTCAAAGCAATTCTACTACGAATTCTGGTTCTGTACTTGATATTAAAGTTCGTTTAAGGAAAGATATAGTCCGAAGTAATAGAAATAGTATTATGGCAGTTTAGGGTACTAATATTACCACGAGCTACCTGTGAAGGCTGCCTAAACTTCAATGCTGCCTTAGCCACCATTAGCTTCCCAAAGATATCAGACATAAAATTGCTTTTGAATTCCCTGGAGTGGTGTAATGTAGCTTTTTCTTTCCACAATTTTCGCTGAGATAAGATATAATAGGCATCTTGATTTTTAGCTTAAGAATTGCTTGTAGTTTTCTAACATGAATCTGACATCGCACGTGAGACCAAGATTGAGAAAAGAAGCGTTTGTTCTATCTAAGAATCGAAGTTTGAAGAAGTCCTACGTACTTACCACGGAGCCAAGGCGTTCACGTTCTCCATGGCTAATTTAAAACCAACTAAGACTTGTAGACAACTAAAACAACTATTTCTAGTGTAACATAAAATAGTTAATATGCCCAGTCTGATCAGTTGAGGTCACAAAAGCTCGCATGTTGTGGTCTCTCATGGATTACTCGAGGATTATTTGCCTCCCAAACTCTACTTCGCAAAGGAGTCATGTCAAAATTGTGTATCATCACTAAAAATTGTTATCTTAGCAAAATCGTTACCCTTCTGAGTGTGACATGTAGTTGTTACTGATTTTTCTAAAAAAAAATATGCAAATAATGGCACAAGAAGTCGCCTCTGCGCTGGCTTTAGTTGAGGGTGGCCGGGGCGTGCTCTATGCAGATATTATGATAAGAAAACCGGAGAAGACGTTAAAAAAAGCCATTAAAGGTACAGGGAGACCAACTCCTACAAACCGTGTCAAGGATCAGGTCGCTCCGGAGTAACTACCACAAGGGATGACCAATATTTGGTGATTCAAAGTCTTCGGAATCGTCTCTAAACAGCAGTTGATCTGGCTCACAGACTTCGAACTGTTAGAGGGACAGCTGTGAATGCTCAAACGGTGAGGAGGCGATTAGTAGAAAATGGCCTGAGAGCAAGAAGACCTGCCGTCCGAGACTTACCGAGACTTAACATAAGCGACGTCGACTTGAATTTGCTAATTTTCAGGATTGGACAGAGGCCTACTGGGGTAGAGTCCTTTCCACTGTTGACTTAAGGTTTCGTCTCCGCTCAATAGATAGACGTAGCAGAGTGTGGGGATGATAAGATGAGAGATACTCTTCGGCAACAGTTGCCCAGTGGAAATATTTCTGGAGCGGTTCCGTCATATTGTGGGCAGAAATTGTCATGTGCGGAAAAACCGAACTGTGCTTCATGGAAGGATCAGTGACCTCTACGTATTATATCACCAACATTGTGTAGGAATATGTGGTTCTATTCGCATCATTTATGGCGGAAAACTTCTTGCTGATGCAAGACAATGCTAGACAACACGTCGCCAGTTGCGTTACCGAATATTTGCAAGAAGTGGAAATCGACGTGATGGCTTGGCCTGCGTTGATCTCGGACATGAATCCCATTGAACACGTTTCGGACCTGCTGGAGAAAAAGATTGGTATGCGACCTGCCCTTCCAGAGACACTCAGCGGCCTGAGATCTGCTCTGATCGAGGAACGGGACAATTTGGACTACACCATCTTAAAAAACTTGATCCAATGTTTACTTCAGGGAATATCTGGTTTGTTAGATGCTCAGGAAGGCAATACACAATATTACAGGAACAAGGACTCGTTAAAAAAAAAAATAATAATAAAAATGTAAAATGTTGATTTATGAAGTTTTTGTCTATTTTCCATTTTCCTTAATTTGTGCTAAGGTCTTCCTTTTTTCATTTTTTTTTGACATGAATTACTTATTTTTATATTAATAAACAAAACTGTATTTAAAAAATCCTTTTTTTTCCAATTTACTTGAAGTAATTGCGAAATATCAAGGTGCGTCACTTTTTTTGTAACTCAGTGTATTTATTTTGATATTATCACCGTGAATGAGAATGCTGAATTATGGCTATATAATTACTTACGGCTTAAAGTAGATCCAAATTATTTTTTTTTTTTATGAAATGCGGTAATATCTGCATACCTTAAGTGAAGGAAATATATTTTGGGTTCACATTAACATACATTTTCAACTAAATCGGCCATTTTGTGATAAATGGTGATCGCCTCACTTCAGAATTCGATTTAAAAATGGGATTTCTCTAACAGAAATTACAAATTCACAATGGGAACATGGTCATGAACTTATTTTGAAGTATTTGGGAGGAGGTTAGCATTTTTTCTAAGATATACATATATATGTATAGCTGTTTAAGTATCCTTCCGAATAGCAACACCCTAATACTTAGCTACTTTGCCTAAATTGAATTCTTAAAGTTTCACTTGTCCTGTAATGAAACCTTTTCCAAGTAGGGTAACTCACAAACTACCCAACAAGAAATGCAGTTTTACTTCTGTGTGCCTTTTGATGCGTGTAAGTCATATATAAAGAGCAATAAACAATATTTAAGTTCAACAGAATATTTTTCTTTTTTATTTTAAGTTTTTCCTCGGAATGGATCACAAGTTATTGTGACATTGAGTTTTATTGTTTGACGTTGTAATGAAGTCATGTTTAAACAGAAAAATATGCTAAAACGCCACAAAGGATGCAGGAAAACGGAAAATGTAGAGCAAGGCCACGGGAGGCAGTAGCAACAGCTCTACCAACCAACTAGAGCAGCAGCAGTAGCAGTGTGTGTATTTTACTTGGCCCGTAATGGGCTTAGGGAATGTGTTTTCGATTATAACCAGGCGCGCGTATTAAGAGTGGGTAAAATGGCAAATGCCAACGCTACTGTGTGTTGTGGGAATCTATTGAAGGCGCGGAGGGAAGAAAGCTACTAGAGGGAAAGTAGAGCATTAGGGTTGATGATTTCCACGGTCAATGCCCAAAGACAATCGGTGTCAGTAGGGATTGTATGCGCGAAGCCTTGACAGAGGTAATTTGGTGGACAGAGAGTTAGATATTTGCTTTAAATTAATTCATATACATGAAGTTAGGGGCTTACTCTAGCAACTACCAGCAGTAATGTTCCGTTTGTTGTTGTTCAGTAACGTAACAGCCTGGACTGGTATTTTGTTTCAGTTTTCAGTTGACATTACTGTCTAGAGAAATGTATTTAATGTTGACATTGACACTAAACAAACTGAGTTTTAAACAACAAACTGACATTAAATGATGCAGATGTTCATTTAGTTGACGTTTACATACATTCATTTCATGGTGCTATTATGTCAAACAATCTGCTTTAATTTGTTAACGCTCTTCCTATCCAACTACATAAATTTATTTTAAATATAAATGAAGTTGACCAGAAAAATTTAAAATTTAAGAATGAAATCCAAGAACATCTTACAGCATAATGGGTATTATGGAGTATTCAATGATTTCATCTATATATAATAGTTAGCCTTCACTTCCAATTGCAACGTTATAGTTCTTTATCGATATAATTCTACAAATAAACCCCGAATATATTTTAGGGTTAACAACATGTTCTATACACATTGGCATCATTTGCCTTCTAGCGGAAACTTTACTTTGATTCTGTATCTTTTACCTCTTAACCTACAAATAAAAGTACAGGCAGGTAACTTCAGCTTACTGACGTAGAGCTCTTTAAAACTACCAATGTCGGGCATAACTCCATTCTTATGGAATCATTTCCCGATATTCCTGACGAATCAAAGGAAATCCTTGGTACCCTCAACTTCAGCATCACTCTGCATGGCCAAAAGGATCATTCTAAATAGGATCATTAGCATAGTTGACCTAAAATGATCCAACTTAAGTGGTCATATGCTGTTTAAGGCCTTGTGGCCAGTGTTAGATCGGAAAAATGTTGCTCTCTGGCCATTGCCTTCTGAGGAAGCACGCTATGGGATTAGGATTACCAAATAAGTATATGTAGATATCACAATGACCTATATATCTTGGAGGATATTACACATCTACACTATAAATGATAAAACATAGCCCGAAATAAACTTTAACACCTTGGAGAATACCTTCAAATTAATGATAATTAAAATTTTGTAGGGTTATCAAATAAGTATATGGGAGAAATTGTTTAGGTGTGTTACTGTAAAGGTTCTTTAGGGATCATGATGATGTCTATCTTGTTTAGTACCTTGTAATAACCTCATAACTTTGCACTACCTAACCTAACCTAACCTTGCCTTCTAGCAGCTGAATCGTTGAATCGATCGCCCGCTTAATAGATTTGGACAAATGCTTCATTCGTTTCATGTGATTTAGACAGAATACGCTATGAATGACACATTGACATTTATTGATGAAAGATTGCAGCTTACGAATTAAAGTGGAAGCCATCTTCAAGGTACATATAGGTTCTACTCACTTCGCATATAGCAGTGCTGCCTCAACATTTGAGTTTTAGTTTTTAGTGTTTTCTTAAAGATTTTTTGAAAGCATTCTGAACGCAGATTTGACTTTTCTGATTCTATTGTCTACATTGAGTTCAATGCCATTGGTCAAGACAATTTTTCTTAAATAAAGACCTCCCGTCCAGTAAAGATTTATTGAGAAATGGAATTTGGAGGGCTAACAGGTTTTGTCGGGAACCCATTTATCTTCAGCTCCACTTCATTTTTTACTACTTACGAATTCGGAGATTTGACTCCTCACAGAGCTCTTAAATATTCTATAAACGGTCCTACTATCATCGATTGCATTTTTCGCGCTTCATGCTACACTGAACTTCTTTCCTCGTCAGTTCCTCATTCCAATAAAGATGTCTCCACTTAGTGTTTGGTTGTGGGCAGCCTTTAGCTGGCTAGAAAAACTGAATTTTTTTGCCTTTGTAGCATCCTGGATAGGGACATACCACTGGTTGATGGTTATATTTCTTACTTTGCTCTGAAATCTGTTTGTCAATATTCTGTCGCAAGGCTGCAACGACTTGCAAGGGTATTTCCAGATGGTGCTATGAGGACGTAAGAATTCGCTTACGTAAACAGGCAAAAGAGGGATTTGAAGAATTTACACCCTTGGGAATGATTTGGAGAGAGTTAAAGGACGTTGGAGATGACGGACAGCCATTGTTGACGCCCGAGGAACTAAAGAAAGAAGAATAAGTTCTGAGCTCTGAATATCGTCAGATCTTTTCCAAGATTCTGCAGAATAGTTATGCTGCAAGGTACTTCTATTGAAAATGATTTAAAACACAAACTCCAGTACTGATTAGTGATGAACTTGCCACACTATCTCAACGTTGGTAAGCACAACCTCTTAAGTCCTTACCCTATCTACGTGCCCGTCTACGAATAATGATGCTTGATAGATAGACATGAAAGAAACTCCTTCTCTTCTAAAAGCAATGTCTGTAACTGTGGCGTATACGTAACATATATTTTCAAAATATTTAGAAACGAACTTTCAGAAAAATTTATCCTTCTTCCTTCCTGATATAGTTTTACAGAAAAATTATCGACAATTAAAGTCAAAGCATCTCTCAATTCCTCATCACTCGAGCTGCATTAATCATCATCCCGTCGACCTTTATCTACCCATTATTCATGCTGTTCAAGAGTTATCTCTTCACCATTCTATGACATCCATTGTTACTAAATGCTAACGCGGATACAAATCATTAATTTTCCCCATCCAAATCAAGACAACAAAATGGTTCTCGAACCACTTGAATGTAACAAGATAGAGGAAAAAAAAAAAACAACCAAGTCCTCCCACACAGATTAATCCAAATCGTCGATTAATTTCCAAAGTACGCCTTAACCGCCCCTCCATTCAGATTTTGGTTAGATTTACAAAACAACAGGACCACCCAATACATTCACATGACAAATAACAGAGTATACAACGAACATTGCAGTTGTCAACTTTGACCTAAAATACCGCAAAACTAACAAAGACCGAAGCCAACCTCGAATTGTTGCTACTGCTGCCTTTGCCATGTTTATTTTTGCTGAATATCTAAATACCTTGACTTCATATAAATTCGTCGTATGTCCCAGCCATAGACTGTGCGATACTGTTTCATGCTCTATCCAGCATCCAGCTTTAAGGCCGCACTCACCATGCAGCAGTCACAATGCTGGAGAAGAAGAATCTCTTCTCCCGGCATTAATTGAAAAAAATCGCACACAATACACGATGCAGCAATTCATTTCGAATTCATTGAAATTGTATTCTTTTAATGAAATAAGAGATTGGGAAGCAATGGTGGGCCGCCTGTCATCGTAAGGATAATGGGTGCGGGCGGAGTGAAACGGGCGACTGGTTGCTTGAAATTAAGGATTTATTGCGGTGCGGAGCAGGACCGAAGATAAATGGCAAAAAGAAAACCCAAGGGAGGGAGATGACAAGCCAGGGGGGAGGAAAAACTAAGAAATTAAGAATCCTATTTCTTGTCTGTCTGTCAACACAGGACTCTCTTTCTCGAATTTCATCTGTTTTCTTTTTTCCATTTTCTGAGTCCTTTGTTCGAGAATATCTTGATAAATCTCTTTTTAGTTGTTTTTCAGTCGTTTTTAGGTGGTCCTGCACCCTGGTGAATAAATTGCATTTGCAAACTCGAATCTTTGCACACTTTTCTTCAGGACGTATCATCGAATTCTTGTTCACAGGCTCGGTTTCTCATCCTCATGCCTTCTGTCGCTCCATACTAAGGCTCATTCATCTTATGCAATAACTTTCCATTAGGAATTCAATTTATCTCCTCAACCGTTGAACTTGACAAAAGGGACATGGACATAAGCGACGACGATGATGGCGAATTGAAATTGTTCGAGCACCACTACCACCCCCCATCATATACTCGTATTCGCCCCAACCGAGGGATGGATAGCATACAGTATTTTATTGGGCTTTTTTGTGAATTTTAATTCAAACAGAGCTGTAATGAGTGCCCGGGGGTGGTGGCATGCGACTTAATGAGTTTTCGGGGTGTGTTTGATTTGGAGGTTTTGTCTGTAGATTTTCATTATTATCCTGAAAGAATAATAAGCAAACGAATATAAATGAATATCCTGTGTTTTATCTCGAAATGTTTGCTAAAAAGTCTTAAGAATACCCAAACAATATTAAGGATTATCTTTGTGGTCGAATAAGGAGAGGGAAAAAAAAAAAACAAACTGCAGGCTTTCTTTTCATTGTCATTTCTTTTGTTAATAACTTTTGAATGGCGGCGATATTTAAACGTATTTTCGCGGTTATTCAAATGAATTTTTTGTTGCCCATTATTTATGTGGAAAAGGAAAAAAAGAATAAAAGTCCTTTAACTGGCGGCCTGCGCCGCATTAAATGCCTCACAAAGCAGTAATCTTTTAAGGAAATTTGTCATTAATTTCATCATGGTTTCTGGCGTTAATGCTTTTATTTTATGATGGGTAATCTTGTTTTTCTTTAGACCCATTCAAGTGTATGGCTTTATGTAATCCTGCATAAAATGAAATCTCAAGCAGTCAAATCAGGATGACAAGTAAAACGTGAAATTAATTGTGTCACAAAAGGACAAGTGGCTGTACAAACGAGGTGTACCTATGTATAAAGGTAATGCTAATGACTTTTGAAGCTCAAGTAAATGTTCATTGACAGATTATTAATGACAGCTGTCATATTCAATAAGAAGGTGTATCAGAAACTCTGAAGCACTGGGATTGCCTAAAAAAGCAGAGAACTACTTTCTGCAAATATACCAGAAGAATCTGGAAACATTTATAAGTAATACAACGGCGAAGGATTTATTCTAAATGGAAAGATTAAAGAGACCCTAAATCTTCAGAATGAAGTGGGAAGATAGCATCGATGGTTGTCTATACCTGAAATAAAATCGTTGGCACAAATTGAGCATAAGCTGATAGGAGAAACCACATTACCTTTTACATATGAATTACATTACAGCGGTATACATGTACATATTTACTGTGGAGTAAAGACAGAACCAACCCACCTATTTGCATTTCTTTCATTTCTCTTTCATGTTTTTCCGCCCTGTTTTGAGTTTTCTCAAGCTTCTTCTTCACAAAAAAAAAAAAAGAAGAAATTAATGTTACATAGGCTTTAATAAAATGAGACTATAACTCCAGTGAGGGGTGGTATATTTTTAAATTTAAATTATTCAAACTCATAATTAGTTCAGCGCTCACACTTTTGAATAAATTTAATTAGAACAAAATTTACATTTATCCCATAAAGTCTTTTATTCATTAACAACTTCAATTAAATAACTAAGTACATATATTTTTCAAGTTGTTATCTATTTAAAGGCTTTGTAAATATATTTGCTTTTTGTGATACACTTGGAATATTTTAAATGGAAAGAAGATTCTTTCTTCACATAAATCACTGACAAAATAGTAGATTTACGAATTTTAATGACTTTGAAAATTTTACGAAACAACAACAAGCAAATCCTCATATTTGTGTTAAGTTATAAGCAACTTTTTTGTTCTGTAGTTGTAAAAATTTCAAATCAAAAGCAATCTTGGATGCACTTAAAAATCTGGTAATTGATTTAAAGGCTTAAGGACCCGCTGTGACAGTTGGGATATAGAATTATGGCTTATTCCGGTGACACTGATATTTATCCAATATGTTCATCAGATGGACTTCAAAATCTTTAGTCATGAAAATGTTGACTATAACCACCGAAACTGTGATTTGACTGTAACTTCTGGGCGAAAATCCCTGCCTACAGCAAGTGAGATAATGCTACCACTTTGGATGGAAATTCAGCTCCCTTCTACATATGTACTTGTTTTTAATACCAAAATTGGGGTGTATGATGATGTCTTTGCCGAACACTCAATCTGAGTATCTTTTTCCGTCTCTGTAGGATTTTTCAGGTGGAAATCATGGCTACCAAGGAAGGAAATGTAATGCAATATCATTCTAGCATCCTCACTGATAGCAAAGAAGACCCTTGAATGGTGCTATTTGATGTCAAAAGTGATGACGGAGCAGTTTAGTAATGAGCATCATTTACTTAGATAGCGCTACAGTCCGGGGTGAACCTGTGCCTCAACCAACAAGCATCTTCAATCAGCTCGATCTTCCACCAGCGTTTCGCACACCAAGTTGTTTACGATCCATTACCACTTAAGCCCACCACCTTAGACGAGGTCTTCCTCTACTGCGCCTTTCTTCTAATCTGAGACTGCCGCTCTACATGAGATAGCCATCATAGTCGTTGTATTCGAACTCTTCTGACTAGGTTGATGTCGCTATATAGCTTGTATAGCTTATCATTGTATCTTCTTCTTTACTCTCCGTCTATGCAGACTGGATCCAAAATCATCCGAAGTATTTTTCACTTATAACAGCCGAGAGGGGCCTCATCTATTCTTGACATAGTTCGTACCTCTAATAAGCATCACTAGCTTAATAAAAATCTCCGGTTGGTTTAATTAATTTCTGGATAGCTACAAACGGTGATAGATTCATAGTATTACAATGAACCCCTTTATATCTAAGTTCGTCTGTGTCTCTGTGTCCCTGTACTTTTTTTTTGTTTTTTTACGTAGGAAGGTGGGAATATTTTAAAGATGAAACTGAGCCCGTACTCAGTAGCAGTGTGGGATTTCCACCCACTAAATCCACCTCCCCTTCTACCCCGGGTCCTAGCGGCACTGCCGTCAAGCATTTCATCGCATTAGGGACTTCAGCCTTATGTGCTCGGCTCATTCAAGTTGGCAGCCTGCTGTGCTGCATTTCGTTGCTGCTCCTGTCTTCGATGCTCTTTCATAATTGTAGTCACAGTATCGATTACTGCGTCCCAAGCCTCTTCGCTGCTCATCTTCTGTCTGGTGAAGTTTCTGGGGTTAAATTCTCGCCCAATTGGTTTACCAGGAGGTGCCGTTCTACGTAGTATCGTGGGCAGCGGAACATGATGTGTTCCTCATCCTCCACTGCTTTCGTGCACGTTGGACAATAGGGGTTGTCTTCGTGTCCAAATCTATGCAGGTAGGCTCTGAAGCATCCATGGCCAGTAAGCATCTGGATCAGGTAGAAATTCATATCCCCATGCTTCCTATTAATCCAGGCGTCTATATTGGGTATCAATCTCTGCGTCCACCTGCCTTTGTCAGAGTGACACCATCTCTCCTGCCATTCTTCCAGACTTTTCCTTGGTCCTTGTCCTTTAGTATTACTTCTATCGTTACTGTTGCCGTTGTCCTGCTGACACGGTATTTCTGTTACGCTTCTGTGGCAAGAAGGTCTATTGGTACCATGCCAGTCACTACACATGCCGCGTCGTAGGAAGTTGTTCGGAAGGCGCTGCATACTCTCAGCGCTTTTGTTCGGTAGACTGCCTCAATCTTCTTTCTTTGGTATGCTTTTGTTTTCATGGCACCAGCTCATATTGGGGAACCGTAGAGCATTATTGATGCGGCAACTCTTCTTATGTTTCGGTCCCCCGATATTCTGCCTTGATAGGGCAGTCGTTGCCTTTGCTGCCTTTTCAGCTGCATGTTGCAGGTACTACTTATAGGTTAGCCTTACATCTAAGGTAAGGTACTTTAGCTCTGGTTGTGAAGCTAGGACGTGATCGCCCACGGTTACTCTTATAGTCTCCATGACTCGCCTGCTGCTGATGAGCACTACTTCAGTCTTTTCTTCTGCACGTTGTAGGCCCATGCGTACTAGCCAGTCCTGGACCATCCCAATAGCTTCATTGCAGCCATGCTCCAACTCCTCAAGGTGTTTGTTCACTACAACGATTGCTATGTCATCGGCGAAACCAATTATTTTCGAAGACCTCGGGGTTCCAAGTCTGAGGATGTCATCATACATTAGGTTCCACAGTAGCGGACATAATACGGAGCCTCGAGGAACCCCGCCTCCTGCCTCTTCGATTACACTCTCCAACCTGTAGTTTATGATGCGCTGCAGTATTTTGCTCTATGGTGTCCAACATGCATAGAGGCCTATACGATGAGGGATCTTGTGGTAGTTTACTACCTTTTGGTAGGAGGACTAGTCTTTGTTTCTTCCACTGGTCGGGGAATACTCCTTTTTTGCGGCAAGTGTTATACATATCTGCGAAGATGTGCCAATTGATTGCTGCTTTTAGGGCAATCTTAAGGAATCCATCGACACCAGGCGCCTTTTGGTGCTTGATTTCTGCGCAGACTTGCTTTACTTCTTCTGCGATGACGAGGGATATTGGTAACGCCCCCTTCGTACTTACTCTCTCCGTTTGTACCTTGATTTCTTGTTGTTGTGGGAAGAGCACAGCCACTACGTTTTCGAGAAACACTGTGGATGTAGGCGCGGGTTTTCGGCCACCCTGCAGCTTCATCATCACCACTTGGTAGGCTTTTCCCCACGGGTTTTGGTCGGCTTCGTTGCACAGTTCGATGAAGCTTCTCTTTTCCGCGGCTGCCTTCTCTACTCTCTTCTATTTTCAATGGGGCTGGGTAGAAGTTTTCCATGTTTTCAGCACCGACTGTGACTCTACTATGAGGTTTCCTTCTTCGTTTCTACAGGCTTCTGTTTTGTTGCCTTGATACGTTCTTTTTACCTTTTGGTAAAACTTCTGATGTGACATATGTATACGCCTCTTTTTGAAAACTTAGTCTTTTTCAATATTTTTGTCAGAAATCGAAAAATATGGCAAAACACAACTGAATTACATATTTTCTATAACTCAGAATACCACATCCACTTTATTCGCTTCAGAATTCTGAATAATTTGTAAATGTATAGCATACAGCTGTAAGTGTGTACACATTATTTCTGTCTTTAGAACGCAACACTTTAACTTCTACATGTAACGACCACTTTCGAACATATCTTACATGTACATTAATACGTATATATCTTATTATGTACAGACATGCATCCACATAAATCCAGAAACACTAAAAAGAATATAAATCAAACAGACCATTTACGTACATTTTTGTTGAATCGTTACAGAGGAATTGAGAGTGAATGCAAAAAGCGTGCGGTATTTCCTATGGTTAGTATCTGTTTGGAACGTCATTCTATTCGTACGTGGATCGAATTACACAATCGTCTATGACCTAATAACCCAGTAACATTCCTTGAAACTTCTAATCGAATCATGTCTGAGAGTAACACCTCTTCGACAATACACCATGAGCAGTAAACCAACAAACCATACTTACAAGTATCTAGAAAATCATGTCCGAAATTGAATTTGAATATACTTAAATCCAAGGATATAATTCATCCTGTCAGGGATCAACTCACTGCTCAAGTGGTCACGTAAATGAATCCAGCAAACAAAATAAAAATAAAACCAGCTACGAAATCCTTACCGCAATGGTAGTAAAGGTCATTCACACCCATTTTCAGTGTCTCTAGTGTCTCCAGCTCTTCCCGACCATTGCGAACGTGATGAGAATATAAAAATTGCCACATTTTTGTCCACCCAAACTCCATTCAATTTCGAAAAGAAATCCCTTGGCGGCGTAAAAGAAGAAGGACAAGATTGACATTCAAGTGGTTGTAGAGATTGTGCGACAAAATCCCCAGGTCAGTACTTATTTTTCTGTTACATTAATTATTCTCAAGCACAGTCCATTGTGTGTGGCGATGTAGACACAGCATTTAATCTCAATTTAGGACTTAAGGGATTCACATTATGTGTGCAGATACAAATAGTAATCACTTTTACTTCCCCATTAGCCTAGATAGCTTGGAACTTTTGATTTCTTTTAGTCTCGTGCACAATAATCGTGTTCTCTTCATCAGGACAACAGTGTGACGTGTTGTGATTATGGTATGGTGTGTAGTTGTCTTTTAGAAAGGAAGGCAGCAAGCCACGTTCGTGCTTATCCTGGGGAAAGTAAGTAAAACAGTAATTTGTCTGTGCGTGCTGTGCACTTGGTAACTTAACAAGAAAATGAGTCCTCTTTTTTCTTCTTTCTTTCTTGCGATTATACACTCAACAGCTTAGGGCGATATACTAGTTCGCTCTGTACAACAAAAGGCAATACGATACGAAAATGAAAGTTTTCGGTCAACACGCTATGCTCTTGGGTAGCTACAATGCAATGGGAACTGCTAATCCAAGATGAAAGGACGACAGCTAACTCTGGAGCACTTCTTGTTGGGAGAACAATAGGAGAATAGGAGTCACGCCAACCGAAGGAGACGGATTTGAGTTTTATCATCAGAAATTCATTTCGTGGTCATAATAGAGGCGACGTGAGATTTTCGAAACTTTCTGATTCTGTGTGTTGTATGGAGCTTGAATTCTAGACACTATGGCGTCGAGTAATTAATCAAGCATAACAATTGCTATGATTGCGCCAGATGCGATGAAAGATGATGAGGGAATACGTTGAGAGTGCAATTATGAATTTCTATAGCTTTGGCAATGCTCTGTTCTGGGCTGCAAGCAAATGAACTTAGTATGTCTTCTAGAACAAATAGATTTCCAAAAATTTTAGAGCGCACAAGCTTCCTGTTTCTTTGAAAGTGTAGGAAAACTTAAAAGAGAAAGATTAGATCTATGGAAATTTATAGGAAACACGAACTGATTCACTGATAATGAGTTTCTTCATAGTTTTATATTTTAAGATGACCCCTTATTAAAAACCACAATTTAAATCCAATCATCCTCCCTCTACAACGGACAACCTAAAAGTGGTTGCTCAACATTCGCAGTAGGGATCTACCAGCCTAGAGAATAATTGGGCACAGATCCACCACATACACATACATATACAAAGAACTGTGCTGGAATAAATTTAATTTATCCATATGAACGCAAGGCTTTTGTGATTAACGTTTGAATAAAAAACATTTTTTAGGTCTATCCCTTGAAATTGCAAACATGACAGGAAAAAAAGGGAACTCCGGTGGACATGTGCCTTATACACCAGTCATCCTATAACATAGATTTAGTTTCTAATCACTTATTGCTTTGTTATCTAGTCACGTTCCACAGAATCGACACACGTACATATTTTACTCAAAAGCTTAAATGAATTTTTATTGAAATTCCGAAAATGATTGCAGAATAGAAAGTTCGATCGAGGTTAACGTTTTCTAATATAAAACCGGTGTTACATGCAAGGCGCGTGCCAGGAATAATAATTCCTATACATTCTGTACACAATAAAATACCACCCTTAGCAAGGTAAACTAACCTAAACTATACTAATACAACATTTGCTGTTCTACCTATCGCAACTAAAACCCAAACACGGAACACAACACATGGTGTATCACGTGCACGTGTTCGTCAGTTTCGCGTTGTCATGTCCCAGACCCATGTATCTATGTAGCTGGTGTTCACCCTTCTGCGCTGGAGATAACAATAATAATAACTGTCTGTACAACACCACAAACATATGAAAAAAAAAATAACCTATATTCACCTAGCTCAGAATATACCATCCCTAAAGAATACACTTATACATATGTATGTAGCAAAAACAACCCTCCATCGGAAGTCAAATGCAAAAACCAATTATTGATACTGCACATCCGCAATATAGTTACAATATTTAAAAGTATCTCTCCGCGCAATCATCTGATTATGCTTCCGGTTTTGACCAAATTCAATACTCGCAATCAATTATTAAAAACGCCGCCGCAGTCCTTTCAAAAAAAAAAAAAAACAACACCAACAGTTCCGTTTCCTGTGTGTTCCACCACGGTGGCACACAGAGTGATTGAATTATGGATTAAATAGAAAAACGTTTACACGCGGGCTCCACGGGGTCATTGAATCAGCAACAATGCCCCCTTCGAGTGTTTGTTAACCGTTCCCCATAAATTATTGCCCTGTACATACAAACGACTACAACAGTGCCACCCACGCCCACTGCCATCCATTATACATTACGAACCATTTCGCCGAATGACACCCGCAATAAGGCACCCAAAACACCGCTGTATGCATCCGTAACGACCTAATTTGTTGTGAAACTGCCATTGCAGACTCCTCTATAAGCTGGTTTGCCTCCCCCGCAACCAAACCACTCGAGTGGGTCGACCCAATATTGCGACAACATTTTGTGCTGCGTGTAGCACGTGTCCTCTGGGATTCGCACCAATTTCTCCCCAATTCTGCTGGATTTTGTGCGTGTTTCTCGTGTTTTACTAAAATACCAGCAATCACAATGGTAATGATTCAGCGGCTTTTAAACAATTTTCAGCAGGGAATGTCATCATTGTAACCAAATTGAAAGCCACACCGCGGTGCAATAGTGCACCATGTTCATACTCGTAAATGCAAAATTGCAAAGCAATAGAATGCCCGGGCCCAAGCCCGGGCCACACGTCACAATGAATATGCATTGTACCTACGCTGCCTCCATCTACCAATTGACACATTGATTAATGATTGACACAGATGTCAGAAGCCCGCGCGATGACAGTTGTTGCACTTAATCGCAGCGCCGCATGGGGGCTGCTGCCAATATTCTAAAACTTTTCAGAGTGTGAAGTGGGTCTAATGGTGATCCATATGGATGATGATGCCACAGTTGCATTGTTGCAACTCTGGGTATTTGCACATTTTAATTGCTATTGTTCAATGATCCAAATCCACGGCAAGAGAGGGATGTGTACTTACAAGGGATTGCAGCAGATGCCGGATTCTAAACTGGTGACATGTTCCATAGACATGTGCATATTTCAAGAGCGCGCTTCGCAAATATCAGTCAGCGTACAGGGATGTCTTCGGATAAGATATCTGAATATGTATGTATGTGTGTGTTTGGTTCGTCATCGTATGTAGTCAAATCCACGTTATCTCATCATGTTAACATGATATGCCAAATAGTTAACACTGCTTACAACGGCTTTGGTTTTACACAACGCGTCAGATAGGGGGAGGGGCGGATATTAATATTCAGAATATGACATACTGATGCATCTGTGCGTCGTAGTCGTCGTCATCGTCCTGGTGGTAGGATGCAGCAGTTTGCTGTCTGTGGTGTGGCGGCAAGAAAAATAGCAGCGATATTAGCGAGCGAAGGAAAATGATTTATATTCTTTTGACATCTGAATTTATGATGAAGGTGATTAATATTTTAATCTCGACGTTATTGTACTATACATGCGATTGTTGGGAAAGGTTTGTTCATGTTTTTGTTTTTTTTTTTGTATTATCTCTTTAATGTGTGGGAAGGGTAAAATAAACAAATGACGTCCTCAAGGTTTTTAATGAGCTACGATTTAAGGCACGCACAGGGAAACAAGATATGATTAACAATTTAAAACCAGGATTGATGGCGGTAGCTATAGTACTCAACAACAGATGGCAATATAAAGACAGAGTCATTTCTGGCACGTTTCATCTTTTACCCGTCAGTTGATGGGTTAAATGGGCGTTGATTATATTTCGACTGAAATCGTATTGAACTTTTGCCTGTGGGGGTGGAGTAAGCACTTTGAACAAAATGACTTTTTGATTCGAAATGTGTTGCTACGAGGGAATTCCCAAGGAAACGACATGTGCGAAGAGTAGAAGAAAAATCTATAAATCTGTGTGAATGGCTATACAAACATAATGTTATATTTTTAATTTTCATTATTATGACTGCTGCAACAACAGTTTTCAGTTCTCTCAACTAGCCTTATACATACATACATACATACATACATACATACATACATACATATGTATATCACAGTTTGGTCAGAGGGGGTAACATATTTTTTGCATCCTTTAAGGAAACCTAGACATGTCTCAGCATTCTTTATGACTGCCAACATGAGGTCATTCGAGCGTAATATCATTAATACACATACCGAAAACGATCTGTCATACATATGTATATACATAAGTGCCATTCATTGATAATACCAGAGGGTTTAAGTAAGCATAAAGCATTCCATTCAAAGCATTCATTTATACCATTTTATTTAGCTGTAAAGGTCTGAATTCAATGAGCTTATCATACGCTGCCGCCCCAGTTCCACTGCCGAAAAGCAGGGACGTAAGTCAAGGAATAAATATGTACTGTGGCGAAGGAATGTATTGGAATAGAAGTAGCAAACAAGGGATTATTTATAAAAATAAGAAACCGAGTAGGCAAAATGGAGCCTTGAAGGGTGCCAGCATTTAAATGGCGGTTCGTAGACTTGATAGACAAGACCCTGCAAAATAACTTAAATTGAACTTTTTAATTCCATAAAGAAAAGGTCGATGGCAAAAGCATGCATTTTAAACAGAAGAGGTTGATGTCGTATTTAATCGAATACCTTTAAAATAGAAAGCGAAACAATTTTACCTTCATCAGAATAATTCGGGGTCTAGTTCCATTTTTCGATAAAATGCACCCATCAAATCATAAGTGAAATTTTTGCTACAAAATAGTACTGTCGATCATTCAAGAGTTTCCTAATTCAAAATATTTCATCAGCTGACGGTGTATCAGCGTTTTTATGAGCTTGGACGTGAGTGCAATGGGTCTATACTTGGATGGAGAAACAGATTCGATTAAGGACTGGCTTGCCAAATACTGCGTTCCATGTACTCGGAATACCTTTAGAAGAATGAGCCAGATCAGAAAGCGTAAGCAATGGCTTGCATAGATACTATTTATACTCACCCCTGTAAACTTTCAAGTACAAGTACAAGTACAAGGTACTGGGTACTTGACTGGTACAGTATGTGGCCATTGAATTATGACCGATGAGAAATATATGCGATTATTCGCTTTGACCGCAAATAAAGACAAAATTAATTTGATTATTTAAAATCTTGTTGCACATATTTATTGTTACATGGCATATCAGTGATTATAAAGTAAAAAAAAAATTATTAAATCTTAATACTTAGTACTACCGCCTTTTTGTTCGTACCTCCTTTATTCGTGTGGGTATGCTTTCAATGCATTTCGCCCGTTTCGGGCTCGTTTTTCCAGATATCTTCAATATTCTGCTTGAGCTCTTGTATGGTATTGTTTCATCCACTATAAAGGCGAGATTTTAGGTAGGCTAAGCAGTTTTTAATCGGTTTCAAATTCGGAAAATTACCAGGCCATGGTAAGACTTCCAAGTTCATGGAATTTAAGCTTTTCATGCTTGTTTTGGATGGAGGCATGGAGCTCCATCTTGCCTAAAGACGTATTCTTCTCTGGGAGAGTCTAATGTGTTCAAATACGGCCGAAGAAATTTCCTCAGGACAGCAATATACTGATTGAGGTCTATTGTTCCATCAACGTAATAAATTGACCCCGTACTTTCGCATATTATGCAACTCCAAATCATCACTGAGGGTGGGTGTTTGACCGTCTGAACTACGCAATGCTCTGAATATCTGTCATTGGACCTTCTGCAGACGAATTTGGCCGTCTCCGTCACGACTTCTAAGCGACACTTATCGCTAAAGACAACCTAAAGTTCAGATTATTGGTGCTATGACTGTCAATGTAAGGTAGTCTTGTGGATTTTTGCACATTTTTTTTTTTTATCTTATTTGCTAAAAATTCCTAGACTACTTTCGCAAGTTCGTGCTTCACCTTTAATTATCTTAAGTGTGCTCTCCCTCTTCAACCATCAAGACCATCCTACCATATATGTATGTTATACCGCCTATTATTGCTTACATAAAGAGAGCGTCTTCCAAAATGTCAAATTCCGGCTTCTAAAAATCTACCAATATCAATTCCATTTTTAGTGACAATGCAAAAAAAATCTCTGGGCGTATGTCAAAATGCCATCAGATTACGCCACCCATAGAAGCTCACTGTCATCTTGTGATTTCATCGCTTCGTCTATCACTAGTAACCATTAAAGAGGGATTATCCATTAAAAAAAACCATTAACCAACCACCCACAGTGATGTTCCAGTTTGAAATATACTTATCTCAAGGAAAGTATATTTCCTTGTCTCGTAAAAAAAAAAATCACTCTGCACCAGCAAGACAGACTTCCACCATGCAAATGATAATGGAACCATGAATATGATGTCTAAAACTCCTATCCACATTCATCTTCTTAACCCGTTCATCGGTTTATCTCACTCCATGGGTTTTATTGATTTTTCTGCTATTCATATCCATGTCTCCATACACATATACAACGTAACTTCACCCGGAGGGATTTAAAATTACGTAACAACGACCGGATTCCACCATGTCTGTTGTCAGTAGATTGTTACCAAATTCTAAAGACTTCGCCACAATCAAAGGTAACGCTCGGCGAAATTGCTTACACTTTTCCCACGCAAGACCCATATTTCAATGAAGCAAACTATCAATTCCGCCAAAGAATTTCATTTAAAACGCTTAATACACCTTCTACTTCGTCGTTCTCGTTGGTAAACACATTACCTCCAGAAAACTACTTAAAATTGCAGAGATATCTTCGCCCTTCAAACCCGTCCATTGCAGCAGCAATAATGTGAAATGCACTCCGACAGTGGATGAAGCCCGCAGGATGGATGGCGCGCAAGGTTCTTCTTCCACTTCACATAACAAATGTTTTGGAAAAGTCTCCCTTTCCACCATCCGCCTCTCGATTCACATTCGAAATGATGTTGCTTTAAGTGACTACACTGGTGGTGGGGGAAAATCTTTAGGAGTTTCTGCAGATTCACTTTCAATTTCTGCAGAAGTTTTCCCCATAGTTGCGCCTCTCTACATCATCCGGTTCAGTTCTCGTCCAACACTTTAAACTGCCATCCTCACACACTTTCAATAAATTCAATTTCATGATTATCTAACAAACGCCGGCATCCTTGATGCTCTCAAGCGCAAACGACAAAGAATGAAAATTACCAAGGAGCAGGCGGACAGGCGGGCGGGCGAGCATTGAAATCGGTATGTAGGTACTTTCCCAGAGAATGCTTCAATTGATAATCGTTCTAGCGAAAAAATTCTGTTTATGGAGATGTAGTGAGCGAAGCCGAGCGCCACTACAGGATCCTTCAATATCAAAACTTTATCCTTTAACACCAGAAGGGTCTGAAGATGAGGCAGCTATGGTTGGAAGCAAAATTGCCAAGAGCCTGGTGCACCCATCTCCACCCACTTCGTCATTAGAAAGTCAAAATAGTTGCAGATACATATTGATATTGGGATGTGGTGTTGGCTGCTAGTCATTGTATTCGTGCTTCTAATGGTGAGGATGAAGGACAGCAAGCAGCCCAGGATAGATGACTGTGCTTCATCGTGTTTTGTACAATTTCTATTTGCATTTTATAGGAGTGAGCATGGACGATATTGGATCTTATAGCAAACATCAGGGAGCCGATAGCTCCTCCGTTTAATTAAGTTCCTTAAAATTAAATTCACTTCCTTGGAGAGTTTATAGGCTGAATAGAAACTGACTCCTTCAGTTCGAGTGGAAGACATAGTTCATCGTTTAAATGAACGGGAAAAAATGCCTACCAGTACGCAAACAGAGAGGGAAAAGAAAATAGGGACATACACAAATAATCCCTCACCTTATGGGGTGATGGAACAAGCGACCGACCGGTTCGTAAGACTTTCATTGAAGGGGGCTTCATTCTATAATAGGTTTTCGGTTTGCTGACCCGATTTCTAGGTCAGAACATCATTAAATATTCGATTTGATCAGAGATGTTTTGCCTATGCAATGCAATCGGGCTGAGTGGAATGGGCGGCATGATACCTGAATAGATATTGACCTCCAACATACCTATAGATGCTTGTGTAGATGGTTTACATTTGTGGTCCTGTTTGGTTAACACAATAGAATGTGGTGAATCAATTTGATCAACGGGTTGTGTGTATATTGAAAAATTCAATAAAAGGTCGGTCGGTCGCTTTTACTGTGTGCACTGACTACAGCTGTTCTGCATACCAAAGTGGTTAATGGCATGGCAGTCAATCAAATTTCAGTTTCGAAGGTACAAAGTGAAATTGCAGTTCAGCAGGTTTTATATACATCTTTTTTTTTTTCTCCTTCGGTTTTTGATGTAATGTATTTATAAATACATTAAAAATCAATTTACTAGGTACTCGTTTGTAGTCCCTTGCGTGAAATTGAATTCACCGACGAGGCATTATTGTATCCTTGAGCGGCTAGAGGATGCCACACAAAAAGCGGTTGTTGAAAGCAGGAAAAATACACGAAAATATGTTAATTGCATTCAGTTGGGCTAAATACCGCAGTATTTGTTTGGACTGTAACCTGGATTCTTTCGGTCGTAAATAATTTAGGTGACCACAGAATGACTTTTGTTTTTATTTTGATATTGAAGCCAATATTATGGTGCACTAAAATCCGCATTGCACTGGCTTGATAGGATCCAAAAGAATAAGCGAAGTCTCTTTTCTGCTTTACTATAGAGAGTCACAGCCCTGTAAAAATGCCACTGTAACCTTTAAGAATTTCTATTGATTGAATTGAATTGAATTGGAATTGTACCTGTTCGTGGATTTTGTAAAGACCTTCGACAAGAAAGGTGCTTAACTCTCGTCCGTCTGAACCTGGAACGTTGAATTCTAAAGTTTGTTTTACTGAGGTCATCATATACTCGTAGATATCCGATATATTAAGGCGAACTTACTCCTATAGATATCGTTTGCAAATACCTCAATGAAAGTTCCTGCGTTTTTCATACATACTATGATGCGAGGTCAAAAGGTTTTGTCCTTTGCAGACGATGAATTGAATTGTTCGCGTCCAGCAGTTGAATGACGGTACGGTTACAATGGCCGTGAACACGATATTCGTGTTAACGCGCAAATTTTATTATCTCTTCCACGACGCTGGGAAGTCCCAGATCCCGATGAATATTTTCGTTACGTACATACCACGGTGCGCTAACGATCGTTCAAAGAACTTTATTTTCTAAAGTTTGTAGGCTGTTTCTATTGCTTTCCTGGTGCAACCCCATAGTTGTAGACCATACGTCAACACTGGCTTTGGCACTTGCTTATAGATAAGCAGTTTGTTATATAGGCTCAGCTTCGAATGTTTTCCGAGTATTTGAATATTTTTCTCACCACACCCAGAGATGATGAGATTGCACAATGAAGTATTACTCAAATGGGTCGAGATGTAAGGAAGGCACTGCTCCAAAAATGTTTGTATCAAAAACAAAACACTTTAAATCCATAGGCAGAGCACAGGCATTTTTTTTAAATCAACTCGACAAAAGAATACAGCAACTGCGACATGGTTTGCGACATTATGTCAGATACTCACGAATCTATCAAAACTCTCGATGCTAGCACACACTTAGAAATACTGGGTTGCAGAAAGTCCTCTAGGGTAAAGTATTTTTACCTAAAGCTGAACTGGGGCTATAAAACCTCTACGTTACAGAATACCTTTATACATATAATAGTAATGGAAATAACTATGGTGCTTGTTAACTTTGTTTGTGGTTGGGTTGACTCCTTAATTGCGTTCCTTGCCTTATTTCTCTACAAAATTTCGTCACTTAGCATTAATCTATTTTCAGATAGGATTTTAGAAAGGTTGTACTATCCAAGGGTACTGAGAATAGAGATAATACTCTTAAGAGTCGGGGAATGAAACTGAATGTTTTAGTTGAAAATTTTTTAATAAGCTTGTTTACTTAATACACGGAAGCTCATAGCTTTTACCATCATTTTTAAATAGAAAACCTGATCACTTCATATTCATATCCAATGTACCGCTCCTTCTTACATTCAGATAGTGAAATTCATTTAATTAGTATTTTTTCTGTTCACTTTCTTCAAAGATGTGTATCTGTTTTGACTGACCAAAAATCTATTTGCACTTTGTAATGACAGAACCATCAGAATACAGCGCCCAGCTGGTTTGCTGCATTTATATTCGATTTCCACTTGATTCCTGCCATTTTTATATCCTGTCAACGAAAATCCAATTGCAATTTCTTTAACACATACTCCTCGAATGCTTACAACACTCAGCAGTGCACCATCTATTGGTCTGGAATGCGACCTTCATCATTCCATCTTCAGTGAATTTTCTGTCGTTCGCTTTGTGGTAAGTAGAGCAAGGTGGCTCTTGTAGGTCAAGGCCCCATTCACCAGCTACGTGACTTGGGAGACTTTGAATTCTCTACCAGCCATGCCACACATGAGAAAGGCCACGACATTACGGCAAAGTTTACCGAACATGATGGCAAATACGAAATCCAATCGTAGCCAAATTAATCGCCACGTTGAGTGATTGGAATTCAGAATATTCTTAAAAATATACATTTATCTTACCCAACCCTTTCCTTTCGACCAATGTCCAATACATTAAATTGCCAAACAGCTCAAAATTCAATTGGATGTGTGCCTTAATTTTTAAAACCATTATGAAAAAGGGCGGATACCGATGACCCAACCCTTGACAAAAAGCAAACATCGACAGGCAAATCGATGGACACTCAATTGGCCAGCTCAGTAAAGTGCTATCAAGGCACTCACATCCACATCGTCCCATCGAAATGGTATAAGAGCATATAATACCCTCATCAAATTAATTGTATTCAAACATTTAAATTCCCATAAGCAAATTGATATCTTTGAGTGTTTACACCTACTTCAGAGGACTCAGAAGGCTCAGAGATTTCGATCTATACTTGTGAGAACAACAAAAGTGCTATTCTTCCCTTGGATGATGGTGCTGTCTCTCTTAAGCTGAACTACTCTCGTCTAGTTTAAGGAGAGTGATTCAATGGCAAATATGCTGAACCTGGGCCACTTGACTGGCCTTTGTAAACATGCCGTATCTTTTATCTCTCGACTGGTTGAGTTGAGGTTTTGACTCTGATTTAATGTGATTTTGTTTTGGATATGTATGCTTGTTGTTGATACTGTGCGGGGGCTAGAGACAAGAAAAGGATACAAAATGACCAGCATTGGGTTATTTGCACAACACACATGAGAACTCCATAAAGAGGTTGCCAAGTTCCAATTGGGAGTATTGAATGGTTTGGAAAGGAAAAGCCACTGAGTGGATTTTCCTGTTCTTGCTCTCACCTGTGGAATAAATATTTTAAAGTGCTTATCTTCTTGCAGGCAAACGAATTAAGCATAATTCTGACTTTTCTGCTTGAGTATGACAAACTGTGACAATAAATTTACTAGTTTTAAGGACATAAATTCGTTATTAATTTCTTTTGAGCACTGGTAGGGGGGAAGTCATGTAATGGGATCGGGACTGACATATCACGATCTTTGTTTGCTATTCCATAAGATTATAGATTTACGCCAAATGACACTACATTTGGAGAAGAAGTAAGCAAAGAAGGACTAAACATCTCGGCGATACTCATGGCTATATTGATGGTCCCTCTTTGTTGGAATTCGATAAAACGGGTGACCATTTATTGTTTGATGTTCTTACTACTATTCGCTCGTTTTAGTATTTCGCTTGGAATTCATTTGCAAAGACCAGGCAGTGACTGCCAGGTACTGATTGTTCGGGATGTTGCCTATCCCACCAAGATACTCATACATTCTCCAGCTGGCGAGTATCACTTTCTTTTTTGTACCTTTTAGATCAGCCATTCGTTTACGATCCTATTACATTCATTGATGTCGTGCTCTATCTCCTCTAGGTGCTTTGCTACTACTACGATGGCAATTTCATCAGCAAAGCCAACTATTTTGACTGACCGCACAGAGGACAAATACAACGCTACCCCTGCTTGACAAGATGTTTGAGCAATGTTCTAAATAATACTAGAAACGATGTATTAGGAGACTTTAACACAGAGAAAGGAAAGGAGGACAGCTTTGATAGTACAGTTGGTAACCATTGCCTACATGAAACCACGTCTGGTAACGGATTTAAACGTATTGACGTTCGAGAGGTCCCTCTACGCTCTTTAGTTTTTTTTATTACGACTTGATAGGTTTTGACCCCCGGATTATTCAATAATGATCGAAATTCGACCCTTCGTACTCAAAAGGATGCTGTCAACCAGTCTTTAAAATCCCTCGTGCTAGACCGCCATAGAAACTGAGGATTCCATTAATTTTCGTTGGGCGCATGCACATATTGCGACTTCGTCCATACTGTCAATTGGCAATATCCTTTCTCAAAAAGCCTTTCATCATGTATTTGCTGTGCAGGCCTCTTAGGGACTTAAGGAATATAAATTCAGTGTTGGCAACAATTATTTTCAAAATGCACAAAATGTGCACTATACTCCTTCGATCAGACCAAGGCGCCTATTCACAATCTAATTATATCATCAACAACTACTGATCACGCATGAAGTAAGTAAAAAATTTATAGTATCCCATTATCGGAGTCATGACAAATATATAACGTCATTCATAATTGTTACCTTGGTAAAAGATGGTGTGGAAATCGTTTGTATAAAAAATACACTTAATCAAAGTGTATTTCCCTTCCAAACCACTGCTCATTACGAGTCGTCCCATGACTTTTTACGAAAAAAGGAAATCGACAAAGGCAGGTCACGACCACAAACCTGTAAGACACGTCGAAATCCAATAATGCTTCCAATTATAGGAAAGAACAATATGTCGACAGGTCACATATCAGGAATGCCAGCACCTACATACATATGTTATCTTCAGCCAGCAAGCAATGAAAAATGCAGACCGAACCAGAACCTTGAAAGGCCACGAACCACATTTGGAAAAGCAAAATAAACAAGGAATTAGAGAATGGAACGTGAAAAGTGGCAAAACCGTAGATCAAAGGAATGACAAAAAGTGGTTGAGGATGGAGAAACCTACTCGAACAATTGTATGTATGTATGTAGGTACCTTCAGACAAACGTCCCACTCGTTTTATATTTTCCTCTCTAATTACTCTTAATGTAATTAATTTTGAAACAAAGCACTAGTCCTGTATCTCAAACCAGCAAAGAAAATCGATTTCGATTTGTCCAGCAACTAATTAGACTGTGTCGATATAACATCAGGCTCGTTATAACCACCAGATACCACGCGAATCCCATGCGCTGTCCTGGCCAAATTGAAGTATCAAAGAAAATTATTGATGAGAACTAATTTATCGTCTGCGATTTTGAATGGTGGTCTTCCGCGTCCTTGGTGCTAAAATAACAAGTGTGCATAGAAATTTCATTTTATTACAAATCTCCAACACTTAATTACCGTATCCTTGCAAATGAAATGAGATGATAGAGGCAGCTGAAGAAAATGTAGCGGGTCGGAAAAACCCTCCGCCCACCAATGTGAGGTAATTAGGTGATTTCCAGATTCAAATCAATAATTAAACATTAACAACTTGGCACATTCAAATTTTAGCAGGGCTGTGTTCATAGACACACCACAGTCGGATTTGTTTTTTTTTTTTTTTTTTGGTTCGGGATTGAAGCTTGGAACTGGTGCGGTGGATAATTTGGCATGCTGGGCACGTTTCGGATGCTCTTTTCGTACGGTTTGTTAAGTATACTGCTAATGGAAGTTTGTATTACATAGCGCAATGAAGGAAATCGAAAATGTTGAATGAAAATGCTGCAGTGAGGGTCAGGTCCTGCGATTGTTTGTGCGGTGTTAATGGAAGGGTTTGGGACACGAAATGAGATAAATTTAGATTTTTATTATTTTAAATAGAAAGCTCGTTTTGTTCTGGTATCGGATGGATGGGGAGAATATTTTACAATTAGAAAGTTTATGATTCTAGGACAGCCAACGATGGTTGTCATTGAGGGAACTGTAAATAAAGTTCGAATGAAATATTTGGTATCTCTTGGCTGATTAATGACGAATGCTAGTTTCACGATCTAAGCACTAAGTGCTTTTTGGAAGGACATGGTCGGGAAATGATTGGTTGTGTAATAAAACATCACAGACATGTTTCAGAATACCAATCAAGACTTTCTCTCAAGGTGGTTAAAAGTCAAAGGTAAGGGATTGAATTTTATTCTTGAGTGTCAATCACTAAGATAAGGATTTCAAATCTGTACATTAAACCAAAAAAGCTTTTTCATCCAGCAGAGTAATATTATTTCAACATTAATGACTTCTTTTATGAATGTAGTTTGTCGCTCATCTTGTGCTGTGGTCCTGTGGTGACCATAAGAGCCATCGAAAAAAAATGGTTGATAATTCTCTCACTATGCTATTTCTTCGCTTTTACGGTAGCAGGGGGTTTCATTGAAACTCTTAAACCATACGTTGGTACATAGAAAAGATGCAAAACAATTTCCTAGTTTCATTCATTTTGTTACCCTTGGTAAAATCCTTTATAGGTACTCTGTATTCTATGCTACGACTTACTCCATCCTATGCATGTTTGCGTTCTAATAAAACCCCACCCATTTACCTGCCCTGTTCGATGCCTGGGATACCGTCAAGGCAAACTTGGCATTCCATCACTTTTTCTGTCAGCTGCCAGAAGTTGTAAAAGACTTCTCATTTCTCGCTGTTCGTTCTTTCAGGCGTAATTACTACATCATTCTTATGATGACTTTATTTTATGACTCCGGAACTTTGCTTGTCAACAGCGTAAATACTATTAGTTCTCGTGGTGATCAACAGTCCAACTACGCAACTTTTGTACGAGTTTCCCCAAAGGTTTTATTACCTGGAAAGATTCGTTTTTGCTCTTATCACTTCTTCGATTTGTTCTTCTACTATGATGTCTATATTGGAGCTGGAAGATGATATTTTTATTTTTAAAGGCACAGATATTTTTAAGACATAGCTAATCTTTTACTATCTCAAATCAAATTGTGGAAATTGGCTTTTTCTTCCCAAATTAAACGTCCATCTTTGACAACGCACCTATATGTACATAGTAAGTCTATAAAGACACTTCCTCTTGATATGGACGGCAGCGGATGAATTCTCGAGATAGAATCAACGGTGGCGCCCACAGTTCCAGTCAGGCCGAACTTTCTAGTGTAATCCCTATATGAGCTGCTCTGACTTATTCGGATCCCAGGTCTATAGGGATCTACAACACTGAGAAAGGGTGTTGGAAAAGAGTTGGTGCCGGATGAGCCCTTAATGGGCCAACGGCAGCACTCATATCCCCGAAGTGGGTTACTGACTCCGAAAAATCCGGCCCCTCGTCCTGGGAGCATTAAAGGGAACTGGTCCTCCAGGTTGGGGGAAACTAATATAGTTCCGGAAAACAAACAAGCCTCGGATATGGATGGACTCACTGTTGACGACCCCAGCAACCGAAATAAGGACAACGACCTTCGGATCTGCACGTGGAATGTTCGGACCCTTAACAGACCGCGTGCAGCCGAAGAATTAGTAGAGGCCCTAGTCTGCTATAAGGCAGACATCAGCGCCATCCAGGAAGTGCGATGAGATGGGCCGGGTAAAAAAAGGATGAAAAACTATGACATCTATTACGGTGATTGCTATAGACAGCAGCAACAGCGCTTATTCGGATGTGGATTTGTCATAAGCGGCAGACTTAGGCAAGAAGTCTTAAGCTTTCGACGCGTAAGCGAACGACTTATGACAATCCGCATCAAGGCTAAATTCGCCAACATAAGCCTTATATGCGCTCACGCCCCCACAGAAGACAAGGATGACGCCAACAAAGAATGTTTCTATGAGCTCCTCGACAAAACTTAGGAGCAATGTCCTAAATATGACGTTAAAATCGTTCTGGGCGATTTTAACGCCAATATAGGAAAGGAGGACATCTTTGGTAGGACTATTGGTAAGCACATCCTACGCGACACCACGTGACACAGGAAACGGACTTAGGCTTTTTGACTTCGCTGCGGGGCGAAACGTCACTAAAGCAAGCACACGGTTTCCTCATCTCAATATCCGCAAGAGGACATGGCGGTCTCCTGATCATCAAACGGTCAACCAAAATGATCACATTGCGATAGACGGCATGCCTCCAGTATTCAGTATTCAAATATGGAGGACCAATGGCAACGCTGCCAACATGCCGTTAGAAGTGCCGCAACTGATGTGCTGGGTTTCGCTCGACAACCACAAAGAAACCCATAGTTTGACGAAGAATGCCGGCAAGCAAATGAAGCTAAACAAGAAGCATACGAGAGCGGCAAAGAAGGACGAGAGCGGCTCGTGAGCTCTACGAGCAAAAGAGACGGGAAGAACATCGGCTTCTCCGAAAGAAGAAAAAAGGAATAATGTACGGAAGTTTTACCAACGGGCAAAAAGAACGTGTCAGGCCAACAAGACCCGTACAGAAGCCTGTAGAGATGAAGAAGGAAATAGTCGGTGCTGAGAATTTGGAAAAATTTCTTCTGCAAACTGTATAACGGCGACAAAGACCAACATCCCGCTGTCAGGCAGAATGAACCATTCAACATAGACGATGTTAGCCCAAACTTCCGTCCATCTAACCAAAACGAAGTGAGGATAGCAATATCCAAACTTAAATCCAACAAGGCTGCTGGACCTGACGTCTTACCAGCCGAGTGATTCAAGCCAGCTGGAAATGACCTGGTAGAGAGCATACACCAACTCATTTCTAAAATTTGGTCAGATGAATGTATGCCTGATGAATAGAATCTCAGCACCGTTTGCCCGATCCACAAGAAAGGAGACTCCCTAAATTGCGCCAATTACAGAGGTGTCAGTCTCCTGATTGGGCCCTATCAGTGTGGTTTCAGACCAGGAAAGTCCACAGTCGATCAAATCCTCACACTTCGACAGATCCTGGAAAAAACTCAAGACGTCCATATCGATACCCACCATCTCTTCATCGATTTTAAGGCCGCATATGACAGCATCTATAGAAACGAGCTATACAGAGCAATGTATAGTTTCGGCATCCCTGCCAAACTCGTTCGACTGTGCAGGATGGCGTTGGAGAACTATCACTGCTCCATCAAGGTCGGTAACGATCTGACCGAGTCCTTTGATGTGAAAAAAGAATTTAGACAAGCTGTCATGTGACTTCTTTAACATCATACTTTAAAGAATTGTGCGAAACTCACAAACCAACACCGGTGGCACAATGTTTCAAAAGTCTGTGCAACTACTAGCTTACGCCGATAACATTGACATAATTGGGAGAACACAGCGGGCTGTCACCGGTGCGTTCGCTAGTATTGCAACGGAAGCTGACAAAATGGGTTAAGCGGTAAATGCGGACAAAACCAAGTATATGCTGTCAACAAGAAGGGACACTAAACATCGACGAATTGGACAGAACGTCACAATCGACAGCTATAACTTTGAGGTAGTAAGGGACTTTGTCTACCTTGGCTCTGCTATCAATTCTGACAACAACACCGCGGCAGAAATAAAACGAAGAATAACTCTTGCCAATTGCTGTTTCTTTGGGCTGAGAAGTCAATTGAGTAATAAGGCCCTATCCCGAACAACTAAGGAGACTCTATATAACCCCTTGATCATTTCAACCCTGCTTTATGGCGCTGAAGCTTGGACTCTATCAAAAGCGGATGAAGATATCCTTGGTTGTTTCGAGAGAAAAAATCTTCGTAAAATATTCGGTCCCGTTTCTGTTGATGAGTTTTGGAGGAGAAGATTCAACGACGAACAATACGAGCTGTACAGCGACATCGACCCAGTCAAAAAAAACTGCGCATTAGTCGTTTGAGATGGCTAGGACATGCAGAGCGAATGAACACCAGTGCTCCGGCCCGCAGAGTCTTCGAATCAAGAACGGAGGGACAACGCAGTGGAGGAAGACCTCGCTTTAGGTGGCGCGCACAAGTAGAAAACGACATGAACCGACTTGGAGTGCGCAACTGGAGGCAGTTAGCTAAGGACCGGGCTAACTGAAGAGTCTTCTTGGTTGAGCCGCAGGTTCACCCCAAACTGTAGCGCCACCTAAACAAACAAAACAAGTCTATAAATGTTTGAAAAAGAAACCGGAAATATGAAATTCAAATTAATTAAGTGTGACATCTACAATTAAGATCTGTAACCAACTAGCAGAGACATATTAAATTCGAGGAATTACTTAAATATTGAACTACTTTATCGACGAGAAGCACATAGCGGGCAACCAGTCCATGGGTTATTGTCTGTGATAACTTGTATGACTGTGTTCACGTATACACGCAAGCTGTCATTTGATTGTAGCTTCTCATAGTGTTATATTTTTTACACGAATGGAAGGAACCTACTGTTTAATGCCGTTTCCGAAAGGCAATTTGAGAAGCTTTTTCATGACAGTTATACTCTCGGATGATTGTCAGACGCTCGCAAGAGAAATTTTAGGTGTTCTCTGGGGATTGAACCTCGAACACTCGGTCCGTAGTCCAATGCGCTAACAACTTGAGTCACTTGAGTCAATGAGGACGCATGCCATAAGATTAGGATTTTGAAATACGGATATATCCAGTGACCTTGAACCCTTTGGAAGGTCACTGGGTGAGGGGCTATGAGCTACTTCGACATATTCGAATCCCAGGTCTATAGAGATCTCCAATACTGAATCAGGGTGTTGGAATAGAGTTGGTAGCGGATGAACCCTTAATGGGCCAATGGCAGCGCTTATATTCCCGAAGCGGGTTACTGATTTTGGAAAATCCGGCACCTCGTTCTACGAGTATAATAGGGAACTGGTCCTCCAGGTTGGGAGTTGTGCGTCGGGGTAAGTTCCCTACCATGGAAAAAATTACTATTACGATGCAACAACGAGCCTCGGATAAGGACTATTGTTGACGACCCCAGCAATCAAAACAAGAACAACGACCTTCAGATCTGGTCGCCCCTGGAATCTACGGACCCTTAACAGGCGGCATGCAGCCGAACAATTAGCAGAGGCCCTACACTGCTACAACGCACACCTGGAATTGCGATGTGATGGGCCGGGCAAAAGGAGGATGAAAAACGGTGACATATACTATGGTGATTGCTATAGGGAGTAGAAGCAGCGCTTATTCGCATGTGGATTCGTCATACGCGGCAGATTTAGGCAAGAAGTCTTGAGCTTTCGACACTTCGAAAAGTTGTAATCGCAAGAGATCATCAAAATCTTTGCCGAACGCGTATCCCAAAATATTTAGCACAAAATACATGCTCTAATAACACTAATACCGTCAGTTCTGTTCTGTTCTGTGTGCAAAGTGCGATACGACAAGTAGAAGAGTAGAATATGTGTTTCAATATGCAAGGAATACGAGTGAAGGAGCAGGAGCTGCAATCACGAACTCTACGAGCTATACCAAATTACTGATGTAATCCGAACAGTTAAAACACCACGGCATTTGCTCGACATATGGACTAACATGCTGTGCCTTAAATCATAAAAATCTGCAGTATTGTGTTGCAATTGATTTCATTTTAGTTCACACTACAACATTTAGTTCCGTTTCGTATTCAGTACACACACTCATGCTGTTCCCAGTAATGTTACCACCTAGTCACCGCTAGATGCCCCAAGGAAAGTTTTGAAGCAACGGAACCCTCGAATGTAAATGCTTATCCGGGGTCGAGGACAAATGAATATGAGACAACTCGACATGGGATACTTGGCCACAGACACTTGGACACGGTATTAGAACCCGGTTGCAAGTATATTCCTTTAATTTCCCGCTCGATGTTCGTAAACAAATAAATATTTGGTGGTTGATACGAATGAGGGAAATGTATAACGAAAAATTAAAATGTCATTGCCGACGTGATTGGTCGAATGTATTGGTTGATCATTTCTATCCTTTTTCACGTTTTGCATGGATCATATGTAGGTATTCAGCTAATTTTTTGGTGGTTCATAACAATAAGGTAATGCTAATCATAATAAGAAGGATTGAAATGCCATTAGCAATATGATTGTTGATTTTATTTTGTGTGTATTATTTTACATGAAGTGAATTTGTGTTAGCTCAAGGGATTTTTAAATGTGTCGTAAGGGGTGGAGTTTGGTGGCTTGATGTGTTCGGGTAATTATTTGAATGCTGTCTGCTTAGGATTGCCGCTGATTAATCTAAAAAATCGGACAATGACATAAAAAAACAAATTGATAGAAAAAGGAGAAATGTCTACGTTTTCCGGTGTTTTAATTTTAAACTTTATTTCAAATGAATTATTAAATTGCAGTAAGTAGCGAAAGATTAACCGAAGTTTTCTGTCAGTCATCCGAAATAGATAGATAAAAAAAAACTCGGCTTTAGTACAAAACTGTACCGTTTTACGAATCTACTGCCATCTATGAGATATAGTTGATTGAACCTTTTTTAACTGATATTTGAACTACTAGCACCCTACAGTAGATGGACGGATGAAAAAACTGTGATAATTGCGCGAAAATTAAAAAATCGGTGAAAACTGGAATTAGAAATAATGGAAAATTAAGTGCTGTATAACTTGTTGCAATTTGAAATGCAATTCATTCATCTTCAAAGCAATAAAACACATATGTATGTACATAAATTACAACTTATTATTAAAATTTGTTGACACCTATTCGAAGGGATGGCTGCAACAATTTGAATTTTAACGGTTTTACTCAATAAATCAATTCAGAGCACCCTCTAGTGTTCTATGAAGAATAACAAGGTCGCGGGCATTTTTGCCGCTCCAAACTCCGACCGCTTGTTATGTTGGCTACACTACACATACGTACATATGTACATTAAAAAAAAAATTGTTACGCTTAATGCCAGCACCTATGCCAGGCATTTTATTTTTATTTAAATAATCTGTCAGCAGTAAAATTACTTTCTTTACATCTAAACCAAAACTTAACCAGTCCTTGCAGCCTTTCTCTGAAAGTACCTCTGTAAAGCCATGTCGAACACATCGCCAACAGTACGCTTTTTCCAGATTAAAGCTTTATCTTTTTTTGGCTTTGGTGGCAGGAGATCAACAGATGTTTTATTATCATCCTCTTTCTTTTCTTGCTTCATTATCCCCAGGTCAATATCTGGAGCAGGGCCAGAAACTTCTGCTGTCGCCTTCGCCCCATCCGGCACGCCTGGTTCAATTTTTATAGAAACCTCCTCAGCCACACCATCCTTGAGCTTATCCTTTTCGCCAACCTTTTTCTTTGTACTCTCATCATCATCTGATGACGATGAGTCTATACTAAAATCAGAGTCAGCATCCAGATTCGATTGAATATGTCCTCGTTTGACTGGCTCTGAAGGAGCTTGGGTACTTTCTTCATCTTCAGCTGAGGAGCGGCGCTTACGATACGCTCGCGGTTTACCAGATTTTATTGGTTTGTATGCAATTTCTTCTGATTCCTTTGAAGTTGTTGGCGTTTCCACCGCAATTGTCTTACTACCATCTTTAGGTCCTAGCTTCTGTTCATACAAGTGTCGGTAAAAGCCATCCAAATCGTTTTGTTTTGTCACATCACCAATTGCCTCCAGATAGTCTTCACGTTTTTCCTGGTCCTCAGCTTTCTGCATCTCCTCTAGTTTCTTTCGATATGCTGTTGTCACAAACGATTCCTTGTCCTTGAATTCTTCGCCTTCCTGTTCTCGTTCTTTTTGCACCATGCGCTCAATGCGTCTTTCATTCTCCAGCTTCCTTCTTTCGGCACATTCCAACAGACGTCCTATATACTTTGGCTTTTTTACTTCGTTACTTTTAGCTTTCTTTGCTTCCTCACGCTTGCTTTCGATATCATCGTACAGTTCATCGTACTGGAACACGGTTGGATCTTCTGCAAGGGCTTTCTCTTGCAACTTCCTGGCCTAAAATTATTTTTTATATGTACACTTTCTTTTCTTATATGCTTCTTTTGAGTTAACGTACCATCCTCTTTTCTGTAGCTCCAGGTCCTATGGGCACAGACTTCATCTTCAGTTGCGGAGGTCCATTATCATCATCGGAGTCACTACTTTCCCCGAATATTGATGCCTTTTTGAAATTACTTTTCGGAGGTTCAGTTGGCTTTTGTTGTCCGGGAATGATGAGACCATATCTTGAATAAATATAAGTTCAGTAATTTAGTTAAAATCGTTTAATTTTATAAAAACTTACTGCTTTGCCATTCTTATCAGCTGAACAACTTTTGATCAAAATAAAACGTATGACTGTCAGAACTTGACAAGACGCGATGTAGAGACGTGCACAATTAAATATAACGTAGTAGATTTTTTGAGAATTTTGTTGGGGATGGGGGTAAAATTCTCACAGAGAGATCAAATTACGAAAAGGTAAACACACGTGGAATCAACGAAATTTGCAAACTTTGTAAAAGTCAAATGTCAAACGCAGTGGCGTAGCTGGATGGGAAAGGGACCGAGACATCACACCAGACTTAAATCCTCTCGATGTCCTCTCAATGACAAAGAATTTATTGAAAGAGTAATTAGTAATAACCTCCGAGGAACAATCAATTAAAAATGAGTCCAGGTTAGGCAACTTTTATTTAATTTCTTCTCTTTACTATCCCGGGACACTGCCTCAACGCTTTGTCCCAACGTAGCTATGCCACTCATCAAACGCAGACGATTTGAAAGGTTTGGCAGATATTTTTTCCACTAAAATTTGTACATGGGGAAATTTCTTACTCTCTCGTGAGTGCTCTCTTTAACGAAAAACTAAAACTTTTCTTATTCCACTTATTCCACCTCTAAGCTTTAGCGTAGCACCCACAGTGTACAGTATGTAGCACAACAGTGTGTAGCACAGCAGTGTGTACTCACGACAGTATTGCACACGACGTATTGGACAATAATCATCTAATCAGTTATAGCTATTATAAAGGCAAGTTAGAACCACTTTTTCCACAACGGTTAGGTGTGTAGAGGAGTAGATTATATCTGAGGATCCAAGGAAAACCGCAGAGTAACAGTTTTTTGAACAGTCTCAACTTGAAGGAAATAGGTTGCTAGCAATTGACAAACTTCCGAAAATTCCTTAGAAAACCGTTAACCGCGTTTAAACCCCAAATTAAACAGAAAAAAATACGGAAAGCACAGGCTCGTCACAAATAAGATACAATTTAGGGAGTGTGCGAAGACAAGTATGGGCCGACAAAGGAATTCGCTAGCATACCCGCACCAAAATCAAAGTTTCACTTCCCGGGGAAACACTAAAAGGCTGATAAGCAAACTCCTAAAAGAGGAAGTTTAAAAGGAATAAATTTAAAATATCTTCCCAAACCACCGCAACCGTAAAAATTTAATAGATTTACATTTATATTTGTATCAAAGCGTATTGAAGTTACTCATGTTTATTTTCTTTCTGGTTTTTACCTAAATTATGTGGCAATTACCACGTGCATTTTTAAGTGTCAATTCAACAGTAACAAAACAAAAATAATTGAAATTATAATCACGGCCAACTTGTAGGCAAAATTCTCATTACAACTAGTCTAACTATTTAGATTCTAACTCTGTCTACAAATACATTATACATACATAGTTTCCGTACATAATTAGCTTTCCTGTGTTACTTACAACTATACAAAATCAATTGAAATAAAAATATATATTTCTTTCATACAGTAGTAGCTATGGGTTGGTGTGTTTCTGTGTATTGGATCGGTCTCCGTCTCAGATGGAGATTTTCTTAAAATAATTTCCAGTATTGTATCACTTTGTCGTTCTTCGTTAGAAACATCGAATGTGGCCTTTCAAATGCTAGAGCGTACTGTTTTGTTTTCTTAGCTATTTCTTGATCGAAGATCTGCAAGGAATATCGTATACAGAACAATAAAAATTAACATTGTAACTGCAAAAACTCACATCATCTTCTTTAATTTCTAGCACAGATGATAGGTCCCATTCTGCACTTGGTAATGGCTGTGATATGAACTTAGCTGCTGTGGCAATTGAGGGTAGCGCATGCTTCTGTAAAGTAACTATTTCCCATAATGAACTCTCTAAAGCGTTTGATTTTGTAGGTTCTCGTTCGTCCATTATAAAGGGATCCCGGGACACTAGAATGTAAAATATAACACAACAAAATTTGAATTTGAATTCACATCAAATGCGTACCTTCAACAGCCATTTGTGAACAGATTAACCGCTTGAGACCTGGATGCCTTAAAATTAGATTTCCAATAAAGTACAAAATAATAATAGCGTCCTGTGGTGGCGCTATTAAACTTAACCGTGCCAGGCGTTTTACGAAAGCGGCTACCAAACTCTCTGGCAGATGTGTGGAGCTAAGGAATATGTCGGCCAAATAGAAGAGCCGCGCTTTGAATTTAGTATGAAAGATTTCGGGCTCAAACATTGAATACAGTTTCTCGTATATGTTTGGATAGGTTATATTATGTTTCTGAATGAGTGTGAAAATTCCCTGCAGTGCCAGCAATCCAATGGGACCACCTACAAAAGAAAACATACTTGAGATCTCTTCAACGGACATATGTAACTCTATTTCTTACCAAAGTCCAATGAATCCATAAGAAAATCCGTAAGCAATATTGGTTTTTCCAAGTGTGATAAGACTCTTTCTAGCAAAATAATTAAAACCTGCTTGTGTATAGTTTCCTTCATCTCCCATTGCATAATACAGTTCCAAACTTTATTTATTGCTCTTCGCATTGTATGATATTCGTAGTTCTCTGCTCGTGGCGACTCCAACGAACACAGGAGTTTCGCATCATCAGCCATGTCTTTTTTAACTGGCAAAGCGTCGATCAAATCGAGATAATTGTGTGCAAACATCTCATTTTCAAATGCTATTTTGGTCGCCAATGTCGGAATCATCTTCCACGAATGATAGACAATATCAAGATAGTCGGCATACTCTTTAAAACGTCCAATCAAGTGACTGTTCGAGCGGTCTGTAGAGAGTAGTCTCAAAAGAATGTTACGCAATCGGAATTTAGGGAAGCAATATGTATCTGTTTGTTCTAAGGGATATTTGCCCTCCCAAGAGAGCAGCTTCATGCTAGTAACTAACGCTTGGGAACTTTCATTGGCTTTTTCAACATCGATACAAGCGAGTATGAGTTTAAGCGATTCTTCGAAACGTTCTTGAAGCCATTCTTTGTATTTTGTCTCGGGACTCTCATCTGAAATAAACAAAATTTTATTCATTTATGTGTTGTTGAACGTTGTCTGCAATAAATGTAGCATTTTAAACCTACATTGGTAAAAGTTTTTGTTTCTGTGACTAAATCGTAGTTAGGCAATTATTTTGCCTTGTGAGAGTTCTTAGCGTATACCGCAGAATATTATCCTATTAACAACAAGCGGGCCCACCATAAGCGGAAAATAGTCCGGCCTCGCCTCATAACATAACAATAAATAAATGAGCCATTACAGCCATACTTAGACCCATAGACTTAAGCTTCCTGATTCCAAGAATGTAATACAAAAAATCCACGTGTATTGAATTATCGCCAAAATTTCGAAATCGGATGAGCCAATGAATATATATTTTTTCTGAAAACCAGTTCTCCAAATTGTATACAAAAAATTGGAAAGCCCTGTCAACTTCGGATTACAAATTACCATTACACTGTAATGTCTATTTTTTTATATAACTTGCAATGATTTAGAGGGCGATACTTGCTTTCACTGATCAATATAACACGCCACCAAGGGTTATACAAAGCGTGATATCATTTTAATACGCATATTGCATCAAAAAACGTATAAAATGTCAAACTGAGTGGCGAATTAATTGCACAACAAATAAACTTGCCCCAAAAAAAAAAACTTCACGAGCTCGCAATACAACCCACCCGTGCGCGTCTGTTTAACATATAATTTTCAGCATTTTACAAATTTGTATTTGTCAAGAATTTTAGTTGAATTCTGGGGGCAGCTCCCTCACTTACCTTTGAGTTTGAGTGGCGTTATAACTATGCACATTTCTCTTCGCTTCAGAAGTTCTGTGAATATCACCTCCAATGTTAGAATACACGACAAAACTGGTTGCTTATGTGATAAGCATTGCTAAAATGAGAAAGGAAAGTGAAAATTATTAAAAAACTTATTTTACTTGTTCTTCTTCTGTAAATTGTAACCAAAAAAATTAAATATGTATGTATGTAAAAACACAATGTGACCGAGAGATGGAACATTTTTTCCTTACCTCGAGGTGGCCTATGATGTCCAATAAATTGTTAGCATTTCGTCGGGAATTTAGAAAATCATTTGCCTTTAGTTTTAATTCCTTGGCGATGGCTTTGTTTGGATTGTGTATTGTGGCACATTGGTCAGTAGACATCATTTTTTAGCTGGGGATGGTATGGCTAAAGGTGTTTTTTGGCCAAATTTCCTGCTCGCTTTTATTTATTTTTTGCAACACGATGATGTGATGGCGATGGCTACTGACCGTGCCTGCCGAGCTTCAAAAAAAATTACTCACTGACAAATGTAAACGCAATTATTGGAGTTGATTCAACGAAGAATTTGGCTCTCAGCTGTCTGTCAGTTGGCTCCTAATTGCCAGTCGACATTTTTTTTTTCATGAGCCCCTACTTTTTGTTGAGTATCATTTGCCTTCGATTCACGATATTATTTTTAAGGATTACATATTTATCACTGAAGTGATGTTTTTTTTTTAATAAAAACCGTGGTCTATATCCGGAAAATATGCCGAAATTGCTTGCGAATTGTATTTTTTGCTTAAGTAGTGAAGACAGTTTATTATTATTCCCATTTGCTTCTCAGCCAGGTCTGAAAAAATCATGAATAATTTGATAAACAGGACCATAGAGAACTCTTTATACCTTCTACAAAAAATACTTATAATACTTTGTGGGCTTAAAGTCGATGATTAAGATAATGGCATATGTAATCTCGACGTATACGAGGTCACTCTGAATTGTAAACGAGCCCGGAAGTGGTTCTAAAATATCACCTGGCGCAATTCGAAATTTTTAGTTAATTTAGACTAGAATTTCAAAATGTTTAATACCACAAGGTAACACTAAGTTATTCCCGTGTATAACAGTTATTTCAAATTTATATTAACTTGGCAATACTATCAATGACACTTTTCCTTACATGTGCATGCAAATGTCCAAAAGTTGTTTACAAAGCAAAACTAAAGAAGAATTTGCTGAGTTTATAAAATTTTAAGAAGAAATGAATAGTGAAAGTGCATTAAAAGTTGTTCCTACAAGAGCAGCATTGTTGTTAAAAAATAAAACCCAATTCACTGCCACGATATTCGAAGAGCCCAAACAATATTTCACAAGAAAACCCGACCAAGTGCTAGTGGACAAAAAGCATCTCCCCGACACATCCAATGTTCCGAAGAAAAAAGACGATTTAGAATTCGATATTAAAAAAGCACGGCATGAAGTCTTAAACTTTGCGCTCAATGGAATTCAAAAGAAAAACAAGAAAAAAATGCAAATTGTTCAAGCTGTTAAACTAGGAGCCAAACCACCAAAGAAAGCATACAAAAACTACAAAGATCTGCTGGATGAAAAGAAAAGGCTGAAAAATATTCGCGAGGAAAGACAGAAATTTCATCAATTGGGTAAAAATCAAACAGGTGCTGCTTCGGTCAGGTGTAGTATACGAAAGAGTGTAGCCGCCGCCAAGCAAAAGAAGAAGGCCCCGGTCAGTCAAATTGCCAAGAACTATGGTGTTGTAAATCCTAAGCAGAAGAAAAAGAAGTAATGTGTAAATAAAGAATGGAATAGAAAAATGTCAAAGATAGTTTTCCTTTATGAACCTTTTCTCTAGATGTTTCATTTTGTCCTGAAACGTTGACGAAGTGCAAGGCATAACAGATAAATGATCTGTTAAGCAATCACGAATTTTGGTTCGATGGTCTACTATTTCTGGTGTTGTATATTTAACAGAACCATTCGTTTTTTTACGAATCATAAGTGTCTTCAAACATTTCTAATCTTAAGTAGCAGCAAACCACTTCAAATATCAAGTTGTTTGGGTCGATGTTGAGGTTTTCGATTGATTGAAAAAATTGCAAATTAATCGATGGGTCTTTACTATCAGTAATCAATGGTCTGTACTATGTTTTATTTCGTTACCAAATCTAAAATCAGTGTTCTTAAACCCAAAAATGGGGCAAACATGTCAAAGACACTTCTTACCTTCACAGCGATGGTATCTACATATATAACTTAAAAAATGGTGAGACAAAAAACCATATTTCGGTTTCTTCTTTTTCTTTAGTTCCTGTAACCCCTCGTGGAGCGCAAAGCATCAATAATGTCTCTCCAACTCATTCCTAAAGCCCTTGATTCCTGTTCAAGTGTTATGTGTTACGTTTCCCTTAGACGGCCCGCTCTGCCACCTGATTGGGTAAGTGGGTTCCTTTGATGAGGTGAGTCTGCAATTTTGTTCATCAGATGGTGGTGTCAATAGGTTCCTGAGTCATTTTATACCTATCAAACTTTTGGTTTGGTTTGGTTCTTTTAATGTATGTACGTTGTCGCACAGCAATAATTGCACGTTAACAAGTTGAGCAATGGAAAGCGCCAGTGATCAACCCCTGTCGCCCGGCATAAGTAATACAACTCTCTTCCTATTGATTGCGGTAGTATGATTCAAATCCCATGCTCCCGGCACGATATTCCTCTAGTTTAAAACATTGCGGCGCTTCAGTGTAGCTTTTTATTGAGAATCAACTTCTTGAGCTAATTCCTGGAATGATATCAAAGAGTATTCTTGCTCTCTTCGCAAAGCTATTTACATACAAAGGTACATATGTATATAGGTAGCTATTTTACATTACAACTGCCGAGGAACTTAAAAATCCATATTCCTTACAGCAGGAGCACAAAGTTACTAATATAGTGATAGGATAATGTCCTTGTTATTCCATTCCAAACATAATTCCAAGCATACATATGTATAAAGTCATAGCTATCGGCTTCAAGACAAAATAAACAAAGGCACACAATACTTGCTCGTTAACAGGTCTCTTTAAATAATCTCTAAACTGGTATACGACTATTTTTGCTCTTAGTAGAATCACACCCCAAATGTCAAATTTGTATCTTGAAAATGCATAAAAATGAGTGTTGTGAAAATATTCCTGCCACAAAATCTATTTTATAAAAAAAAAGATTGCGAAATCTTTGGTGAAATACAAATCAGTGAAAACTCAATATCTTATTTTGTAATTTCCGATGAAAATCGTGGTGAATTACGACATCTGGGCTACATAGGCCCGGTGGGAAAAAATGTCAACAAAGATGTTTCTATGAACTTCGCATACGATCCCCTCAGTCCCACAATATATTTAACAAAATTAAACATAAAAACTTCCATTGCAACAGTACCCAATATATTACTTTACAATGCTGATGAAATGGTGCAACTACACTGTCCAGAAGAAGACATGTGTAAAATTGACCAAGATCCTGCTGACATTCGAATGCTGTACAAACTACTAGTATCGTTTCATAAACAACCAAAGAAAACAAACCAAAGACAAGCGATATTTTCCACTTTATTCACATTCGCCTGCGAGTCGGTTCACAAGATTTTCTCTATAGTAGACTACCGGCCCATATCTTCTGTTTTCAAGAAAATGGCATTGTGCGAGCATTACATGCAATGGAAAGTTTACAAATTGTCTCGGTAAAAAACGGTTTTGCTAATTTCTGTGCTTGATCTGTATAATTTATTTACTTTCAGTAAAAGGTCTGCAAATATTTTGCTTGACAAATTCTTAGGTACGATTGTTATGATAATTTTATTGTTCTTCATTGCAAAACCTGGGGATAACCTTATTCAAGTATCGCATGTAAGAAGTTACTGTTCGCAACATTATATACTTTTACATGTCTCACTGCTTTTAGTTTGTCATTCATCAATTGAGGCAGCTCTTAGGTTCGCTAAAAGGAAGCCCAATCGGATTGAAATTAAACGTGCATCTAAATAATTTCTTTTTAGACTGCTTCACGTATCATATCGATCTGTGGGCTACGTTCTTAGGTAAATTTGAACTTATGAGGACAAAATAACTAAAAAGAAACACTTTCTCTTAGATCTTATTGAATCGGTAGTCCGACAACTATTTGTGCCGATGGCTCTACTTGGTCTAATGGGGCTTTCTTTTCAATTAGCAATGCTGGCAGATTTGATATCACTAGTTGGACTGCATGCTCATAGCTTTTACATTTATACGGCAGTGTAAGTATTAAATGTTTGATCATCTTATATTTTGCCTTACGAGACTTTTACAGATTATACAAAGTTGAAATCAAAGGCCTTCAAGTTTTATGGAAAGTAGTTTTGGGCAAACGCCGTAATCCACTTAAAAGTAAGTACACAAGGAACCTATTTGATACTCAGTTCGCCAGTTAGTTTAAAGTCAAAATAATAACTCATTCAATTTTACCCGCTTACCTTACACAATTTACAAATAAGATTGTCATTCTTTAAGGCTTTTCGTGTTTTAAAGGTGGATACTACATACTGACCGACGAAGGCGTTTTTTTTTCGTCCAATTTCTGAAATAACTCTTAAAAAACGAAATGCTTTAAGAACAACAATCGGCGTCTTTTAATAAAACGCCACGCGGAATAAGAGTGATACATTCATAGACGAATATTGACTATCTAATATGCATATTCTCAAGCTTATTGTTCCCAAACGAACAGCACGGATTCAAAAATACAGATGTCTTTAATTTCAATTTCAGATAGAGTGGAGTCTCACGAGTACATGAATCGTCAGTTGTACTTGGCTACAATATTCTTTGCCTCATTAGTGTTCCTTCTTCCAACCATATTGGTGTATTATACAGTTTTTTCCACGGTAAGATTTACTAATTCATATCCATATTAGTCCTATTTAACCATTTCAAACATTTCAGTTACGCTTAGTGATTTACTTAGCAACGGTGCTACTTAAAACTATACAGCGAACAATAATAGAATTTCCTCTAGAAACACTAATTAAATGGAGTCTTGGACGTTTCTATGAAATTAGTAAGGCTATAACTATAAATGCTTTTTAAAATATCCTTAAGTTTTCTTTATTTGTTCATCTCATTAGACAGTCTCCACGTGCAACATATTGACATATCTTCCCAGCGAAATGTGATGAAAATTTCTGCCTTTGAAATTAATGTTAAATCATCATCTTTACCACGTGTTTTTGCCTGTCAAGCTGGATTTCTGAAAGAATTAAAATCCGTTGAAGAAATCTCTCTGAAGAGTATAATTACGAAAATTTTAAAAGGTACAATTTGAAGGTGGAATGAACAAAAATTGCAATACACGCCAAAACGTTACAAAATACAATAAACTTTCATTTTTATTTTAAAGGAATGGATTTTTGTTTCGCTTAATATTTTATACAAAAAGAAAAATAAATTTTTAAATAATTTGTACTGTGTCTATGTGATAAAAAAGAAAAGCATATTTTTCGTAATCACCATCATTGCTGTTTTGTCGGCCTTTACGTTTTGTTCAGTGGCATTCTCTTTTTAGCAAAAAGAAAAAACAATTGAAAAGGGAACACACACATATACATACATACTGCGTAATTCACTTACTATAAAAATTTTATTTAAAATGAAAATCGTTTGAATTATTTTATTATATTGAATAATTCTATTTACTATACCGTCGTCCGATTCGTATCACCTGCAATTTTTTGGACCAGCTAAATAGAAAAAAAACATAATTTTTTTAGTTTTGCCTTTAGTTTTGTTTATATTATGAGAAATACCTTGTTAATAAACGGTGCACTGAGAATACTGCCCAATATTGGCACCCTTCCTAGGAAATTTATTGCAACTGGGAAAAAGCCGCTGAAAAGGGAAAATTAATGAATGATATAAGGGCAGGAAATTAATATATCGATGTGTGAGGTCAATAACACCCTATATTTACGCAGGAAACAATTCTTTGGCTGCAGCATAGCATCAAACCATACACATTTTTAAGACTGAATGGCATAATAACTGCCGAACTACAAAAGATATCTCCGCTAGTATATTATCATTGAAACGGCATACATACGTTGGTACGTAAAATTGAGAATGATATCAACCCTGTGGACATAGAAGGCGCCTTCAGTGTAAATTCATCAAAATTACAGTTGGACTATCCGATCTGATAGAAGATGGTTCTCATTGCAAATTGTCCAAACTGCTACTCACTAGTCGGGATATCAACTCAAAGCTGGATGTGACTTTTGCTGGATAATCTGTTAATGAAGGCACCGATACCCAAGAAGCTGCCAAGTTGTTAAAGTGATTTTCTCTAAACTCAATAACCGCTCTCAGCTTCCAGAGTTTAATATTCACCAGTAATCTTTGTTTATAATTTCGGGTACTTGCAAGAGGACATGGTATAAGTGCATACGCGGGAAATTGTTTTTTATTACACCCGCTTCTAGAGTTGTCACCCACTCCTTGCAAATTCATCTGAACATATATTGGCTTTTAAATTGAACCTTCATACATAATATATTGTAATTTTGTACAGTTGTGTACACATATTACATTGATCTTAAACCTTTACGGCGATACACGATTTCGTTTACATTAAATGGCTATTAGTGTGTATTTCGTTCTTTAAGCAAGAAGGTTCAGACACATGAAGCATAAACAGAAAATAAACACGACAGTAATAAAAACTTTCCAGCAATACGTCATTGGATTCATTTTTTGATATCATCTGATTTTTTAGAAAAGATAATATGCTGACGAAATCAGCAAGATTCAATCAATCATTGCGTGAAACAAACTACTGTTAGTAACAACAATAAACATATACAAGTTCTATTCCTGCATAAAGCCTAACCGAGACGCTAGTATTATTGTTATTTCAAAGATATTAATTTTCTTCTTACCTGAATAGAACAAAGAATCCATAGGATTCAATAATCATACCAATTATTGGAAAACCCAAAAGTACAACGGTAATTCCACCAAAGAATGATATACTTCCTTTAAGTTTGTGTTTTTGAAAGAAAAATCGAAACGTTCTCTCAACCCCAATTACGCATCCCAAACCACTTAGGAAGAGTATCTGCAATTTGAGTAAATTAACACGTATTTGCATTTATTATTTATATTATGAAATTAACTTACGTTGCCAATTGCGAGTAGACCTTTATCGAATAGAAATAGTACACCCAAAAAGAGAAACGAAACCCCAAATCCCGCAAGACCAATACCGATTTCTGTAGAGAAAAATTAAAATATACTTAGCACAATAATGTTAGATGAATAGATTATTTGATTACTTTGCAAGTCTGTTACTTCAATCATTATTTCGATTTGTTTTAATCATCTAAAAAGGTAAAAATGGGTAAATTTTTCTCCTCAGTCCACGTAAACTCGTTAATTGACAACAAACAGATGTTTATGATCAATGCCAAATCACGAATTGTCAGTTTTCAAATGTGCAAAACTTTATCGTACCATGTAGATGGGCGTTATTCAGCAAAATCAATATTCGATGCAAGCATGGGCTAAGAAATGTTTCACCAGCCTTTGTGTTATTCCCTGGTTTTCAAATAGTTTTTTTTTGTTGTTCGAAAAGTTTACAAGATTGATTCAAAAGTATGTATATTTCTCTTTTAGATAGTAGTTATACGGTTGGAACTCGAAAGCTGCTTAAGAACCTACTCAATGGATCGAACTACATTTATATTTACATCTATGTTTTTCAGTTCAATTATTTAACTGATGCCCAGTTCTAGACTAGGTTCATGTCGCTGGACAGATCCATGTCCTTGTTTGCACCGCCACTTTATATGTCCCTTGTTTAGCTAAAGGTGACTGTCGCAATTCTCCCTCAAGCCAAGATTTCTTGGAGGCACAAATCAGTTGCGGCGTTTCTGATAGCATTCTAGCAGAGTCGCCACTGACCTTAGGCATATGATTTTGACGGGATAGGAGTCGTTGAGAGATTTCGGAATATGAGTTCGGTGACGATTCTAGCGGTCTTTTGGGATTACATCTTTAAATTACTGACTCTAGTCAATTTTAGTTCTTCGGACAATTCGGACATTCAGAATACTGGAGGTTTAGTAATCAGGAGACCGCTATGTCCCCTTGTGTATGTTGTGATGAATAGAATAAGACTAAGTCAATTAGCAGACGTTATGACTTATCGCCATAAAACATTCGTTCGTGGGACGAAAGCTCAAGAGATTTTTATGTTCCTTTTGCCCGGCCCATCCTTATTAAGTGTCCGAATATATCCGAAGAGGAATAGATCCGAAGGTCGTTGTATAGAAAAACTACAAAAAAAAAAATACCAATGAATACCTACGTCAAAACTTTTAAATGAAATCAAATACTTTATTTGCCCTGAAAACTACCAATGTAACGTAATGTAAATGCCATCTAGAATCCACTAGCCAAACTAATGCAATTTTATTCAGCAGAAATTATTTTGATATGGCCGCCTTGTATTCGCCATTTTTCTCACTTCTTTTCCAAAATTCTTCGGCGTTGGACGCGTGTTGAAAAGAAGTAAAAAAGTGTGCAGATTTTCTTGTACATATCTTTTTCATAATTCAATCTTTTAAATTTATAAAAATTGTATAAAAATGGATCGTAAGTTTTTCGAAGTGATGTAGTTCAACAGCATTGTATAATGAATTTACTTAAAATAGGTGGTAATTACGGAGGTGGAAATAGTAGCGGCGGCGGAGGTTATAATAATTTTTCTGTGCCTCCACCAAACTTCCAACAACCACCCAAAAATGGTGGCTACAATGAACCACCGCCATCATTCAATAAACCTGGTCAAGGAGGTAATTACGGACAAAACATTTTTCGATAGCACTACTAAATGCTTTAAAAAATGTATATTTTTTCAATCCTTAAATCAATTTCTAATGTACGTTGTATTTTTTTGTTTTTTTTTTAAAGGCGGCGGTCGTGGTGGAGGCGGTTGGAATGAACGCGGCAGTGGTGGTGGCAGCAGCGGCGGTTATGGGTACGTACATTATTTTGTTTTCTTGGTTTCTTGTTTTTCCCTTAAAAAAAATTACTCACAAGCTAAGACCATTTAAAAGTGTATCGGTGACTGAAATTCTCTGCGAATGTTTGTTGAAATTGAATTATAAATTTGCACGGCAAATGGTTTAGTGAAATTTTTGCTTTTCAACTTCAAAGTAGCTATTTTCGGGGGTGATAAAAAAAATATCAATACGTATATTATTTATTTGGGCGATGCGTGCTAGGAGTGTATGAGTGTATTAATGGTATCAAATATTAAGGCTATTTCAAATATCTATATATATTTTTGTTAAGTGTAAACAGTTGATGTTAACTGGTATCGAGTTTTTTTCGTGCATAAGATAACACAAATAATACAAATGAAGGGGTACAAACAAATATTGAAGACGTTGGATTAATGAACGTAATTTCCAGAGATTTCTTTAATAAAAGTATTTAGCTTAAGATGAAAAGAATGCCAAGCACAGTTTTGATGTGATGTGCTAGTGCCCAAACATCGACGACAAATATACAATAAATTATAAAAAATCTAAAACTTAAGTTACCAACGACCATTGTTTGGCATCATTAGAGTTTAATTTTACTTGTCAGTAAATGCAATGATTTACTTTGCAGTATACTAGTTCGACGTGTGTATGGGGTTTTACAAAACAGTAGATATGATTCGCGCCCAAATGCTTTGAATACTGCTCCCGCTGTAAGGTTATCCTTGACTAGGTTTTTTTTTTAGGGTCCGTCTGAAAAAGAGATGGCACATATATTTACAGTCCTGGTCATGGGTCAGAAATGTATTAAATTCTAGATCAAAACAGACGTCACACGCTTGTAATACGTTTATATTTTTAATTAAATTAATGAACAGTAAGAAAACAGCAAAACAAATTTTTTTTTTGTTAGAAGCACATCTTGACTCGAACACATACTATTTTATATTAGATGATTAAAAAGGACGATTTAATTTCATGAAACTACCTGAACACTAGACATACAGTACGAAACAGATTTTATTTGGTTGCGTTCCGTAGTCGTTAAGTGTGTACCATTTGAAAGTTTGAAACAAAATACTTCTGAAACCATAATTCAAATAAAATTAAATTTAACTCCTAGTTTAAGGTATAGAATAATTTGGATTAACAAAATTTGGTATATGTACAAGTACTTACTACTCAGATTAAGATATGAAGGACGTGTAGGTAGTTCTACTGATATACATACATATGTAGTTAGAAAAATTGTATTTGGGTTGTTTGCAATTGTGCTTCTAAATTACTCTTAGATTTATTGTTTGAATGTTGTTTTTTTGTCACTCTTTATATATACAGTTCTAATACGATACGAAAACTTAATAGAGATAGGACGCTAAAAGTAGGCATATCTCGGGCGATCATGATCATCTACTCAAGCAAATGCAAAAGCTGCAGGAAAAATTTTACTCATATTTTAAAATGTAAACTCTATATCAACATTTCACTAGTTATCTAAATCGACGCAGTCGTGAATGTCCTTCGATCTGAAATAGAATGCTTTGGTTTTCATAGTAACAACTAATAACCCTCCGTCACACGCCATTACTAAAAACATATTGCTTGCGGCTTTGTTTTGTACATATGTATGTATGTACATACTTGCAGCGCTATACTTTGTCCCGGTTTAAACTTAAGTCATGGTTAATTTACTGCACGATACACTAATTTCATTTCATCTACATAAATTTTGAACGAGAAATACTTTACTAATGAAATATAATATGTGAATATGTATGTATGTACATATGTACATATAATCTTGTAACGGAGTTTATGGACGTGATAAATTCAGAAAAAGGAATGTAATTTTTTTTTATAAAAAAGAATTCATATAGGTGTTTATTTGTTAAGAAATATTTATATTATACTTGTAAGAGGTTAAATGAAAGGGTATACATTCAAACATAATTTATGTTTTAAGACTATAAATATTTTTATTCTAAGAAAAATGAAAAGGGACACAATGTTGGTAACAAATACTCCATTCAAAAGGGGAATTTCATTAATTTGCATAAAAAATTGCAAAATCGCAATCCACAACATGAAGTTGAGAAGCAAAAATTGGTTTCCTGGTAAAATTATTCTTTACTGGTAAAAAAAAAAAGCAAAGGCTCATTTAAATAAGTGTTTGGTAATTTGGTAAAGCGTAAATTTAGTGAAAAAAAATATATATAAAATGGAAGCAATGGTTATCCTTTTTGAAATCTTTTTTGTTTTGCAAAAAAAAGAAGGTATATTTGATTGTAATCAAAGAGTAACGTTTCAAGGTGTGTAATTCAAGTGTAATTTTCCTCCCCCTATCTACACTACATCAACAACTTTCAACGGTACTTGCTTGTGTATACAAAAATCTTTTATGCATTTAAATGAGTATTCAATGTATATTCTAGAACTGGAGGCGGCAACAAGGACGGCTACAATAAAGGTAAAATATACAAGCAATTCGCTTCAGAGTAAAGTATTTGTTTTTGATATCTTTTCGAATCTTTATTACATAAACAAAATATAATGCATACTTATAGTATATTACATATTATTCAATTCTACATGATCATTGTAATAATAAGGAAATGCTAAAAGCAAAACGGTCCTTATAAGTAACATAATATAAAGAGTTCTTGAATTTATCACCCTGTACGCAAGAAATATGTGGTTGAATATATAATTTCTTCTATTTAAGAACATTTTGGTACGGTACATAAATAGTTAGAGAACGAAATATTTTAATTTAAGGTACAATACTTTTATTTGACTTAAAGATTATTTTTAATTTAAGACTTTCTCTATAAATACGGAATTGGTATCTGATAAAAAAAATTAAAGGTACATATTAGGGTTATTCGAAAAAGTCATCCAAACTTATCTCAGAATTAAAGGTCTAAAAATTATTTAATTGCTTTTTTTTTTTTATTTAAAGTAAGTTGGGAGTAATATTTAGTTCACAAAATATGCATAAATATAATAACTAACGAAACATTAAAGTAATTTTTAATTAAATGAGGAGAAGGGACCATCGTGGATCATAAACCAAATGAAAAGTTTTCTTTTCTACAACATACATACATATGCAAATAAATCTGATATAAAGAGATAAAACAAGCCAAGAATTGAAAGTTGATTAGGTTGTGTCTGACCTGACATTTGATAAAAACACAGATGTAAATTTGAATTCCCCATAATCTTCAGAAATTCACTTCTATTTGTGTTAAATTTCTTTGTTAGTACTCGGACTAAAACAGCTTTTGACGAATGTAACAATAACACAACTTTTTGTCTGACGATTTTGGCAAAAAGGGAACTTATCTCTCAATTTTCCAACACATGCAAAACTTAATTCACAATAAAGGAAATTCAATCAGCTGATGACTGTAATATATTATTCACATGCATTCACGGATAGAGAATATGGGAGAGGCTTTAGACTCCACCCATTTGAGGGTTTTAGCGGGCAGGGGATGACAATTCGACTATCTATATTAATCTGTGATCTGGGTTTTACTTTTGTAAAACAACTGCATACGATGTTGACTGTTTTGTTCGACGCTTTCTACCTTTTAGGTTTTTACATATGCAAATACGTATGTATGTATATCAGCTAAATTCTGCGCGAAGTGAGATTACGAAATGTACACCCACCAAACCACTGTACCACGATACAAAAGTGTTAAAGTTCTTTTTATTATCTGTTTATAATTAAAATATAGAAATATGTATGATACTAACGACATATTTTTAAGACGCGCTAGCATAAAAACACTAGTATAAATGTATTTTTTAAATGCATAATATTTCAACATCTTTTATTTTATTAGATATTGTTAATAACGTTAATATGGAATATTGATTTTATCAACATCTGTATGTACTTAAAAAACTTTTCGTTTTAATAGTTTGCGAGCATCAATAATGTGTTGCGTCAATCATAAATGGAAAAGGAATACAATAAGGGAATATACATATATAAAATGTATATATTTGAGTTAAATTTAGCTAGCGAACGTGTCTTAACCCTTTACGGCGCAAGAACGTGTTTTTATTTTTTTTTTATTGAAAATAGGTGAAGACGAGGTTATATAATAATAGGAAAAATAGTGAAAAAATTATATGTAAGAAAAAGTATTTATTTTTGAAAAAAAAACGAGGTGATGCAGATGTGCATCATGGTGTTAAATATTAAAATTTACGAATTATGAAAGGAAACGGAAACAGTTGTTATCTCTGTTGAAACATTATGCTACACCACACTTTTCACATTCAATATTTTCAACAACGAAAATCTCGTGCGAGCTACATAACCCGGTCCTGACGGGTTCGTCACTTCGAGTAGCCAAAAATTACAAATAACGCTATCTAGCACAAATATGGGTAACTAATTCGATAGAATACTTTGGTGAAGATATGCATTGCTGCGGTAAAAGTTATTTTATTTGTTTCTTTGAACAACTTTGCTAGTTCAAATGGTATGATGCAGATCTGCTATTCAGCGACGTAAAGGGTTAAGTTAATCAAAGCAAACAACAAACCTACTTTTAAAATCTATTCTTCTGGGAGTGGAGAGTTAGGGGTATTTGCAAGATGTCGAGTGTTACAAGAATTGATATTTTGTTAATTTATTTTGAAAGTAACATTAGTATATCGTTTGAAACGACAGATCAGAAAACGTCTTTAACATAAAGCTTAAAACAAAATTCTACTGCAAATTATACAACCACGACTCAAGAAATGTACCTCAATAGCAAAAGTACATTATATATGTACATATGTACATACATATATAGTAGGGTAGCAAACTATTTTTATTGAAAGGCGGCAAAATTACTTCATATCATTACAGAAAAATTAAATCAACTAGGTCTTAAAATTTTGTCCGTCGATGGTGTGTTTAACAAACTCATAAACGAATTGCAGCGAAGTTACTCCAAACTGATAATGTTTATTTGTCCCTTTTAAATTTATATCTATCGGTACTTCATGATCCGATTTATACTCTTCATACACGTATGTGCAGCACTTGTATAAATAAAACAAAGTAAGAACGAAAATCTATCACAATACTCGTGTAAGGTATCAATAATCTGAATGTTGAGTAAAGATTAATGGGATGCTGCCGATTTTAAATCAGAGATTGTGAAAAATCTAGAAATTTTGTATAATTCCCCCTTTACCATAATAGTGTACAGAGTAAAAAAGACCATATCGTCCTGAATTGTGTACTGATGTTTATCCAGAATAAACAATTCTACTGGATTTCTGGTTAATGGTATCGAAAGGTATGGGCCTACAAACTTCGGCGAATTGTACGTCAATAAAGACGACAGCAAATTATTTGTTTCAGATATCTATAAATATAGAAGTAGTCAAACTACAAAAAACACCACGCATTTGTTAACTTTACTAGCATCCACTTGTTTAAATACATCGGATCAGTTCAGGATTATGCAGCAATTCATCAACGGCCTCACTATTTATTTTATTTCTATCATAGTGTACACAATTAGTCTATGAATTAAGCAAATACCAATAGTTCTTCCAATATTCAAGTATCTAACAAATCTAAATTTTTAGGCGGATTCGGCGGCGGCGGCGGCAGCAGCAGTAGTGGAAGCGGTGGTGATATGGTCACTCAGGAAGACACTATCTTCATATCTGGCATGGATCCAAATGCTACAGAAATGGAGATTGAAACATTTTTCGGCGCTATCGGTATAATCAAGGTAATATACGAGTCACTTAACCGCTTCATTAGAAATTTATGATCAATCGAATCCTTTTGAATCCCAACAGAAAGATAAACGGACGATGAAGCCAAAGATTTGGCTCTACAAGCACAAAGATACGGGAGTGTCCAAGGGCGAAGCCACTGTCACCTATGATGACACAAATGCTGCTCAATCGGCGATTTCATGGTTTGATGGACGTGATTTCAACGGGTGCATCATAAAAGTTTCACTTGCTCAAAGACAAAATAATTGGAATAAAAGTGGTGGTGGTGGTCGTGGTGGTGGCGGCGGCGGAGGTGGAGGTGGTTTCGGAGGCGGCCGTGGTGGACCCCGCGGAGGCGGTGGTGGTTTCGGTGGTGGCGGTGGTGATCGTGGCGGTCGTAGTTTCGACCGAGGTGGCGGCGGCGGTAACGATTTTGGTAGTGAATCAGGAGGACGGGGTGGAGGTGGTCGTGGTGGCGACCAAGGAGGCCGCATGGGTGGTAGTCGTGGAGGATCTGGCGGCGGAGGCGGTGGTGGTTCCGGAATGCCCCAGAGGGATGGTGACTGGAAATGCTCTAGCTGCAGCAATACTAATTTTGCATGGAGAAACGAATGTAATAGGTTGGTATTGTGTTTTATTTTACTTTTCGAGTTCACTAATGATTGTGTATTTGTAATAAAGATGTAAAACACCTAAAGGAAATGAAGGTGGTGGTGGTGGATCGGAAATGGGAGGCGGTGGTGGCTACGGTAACGACCGGGGGTTCCAAAGCAGAGGAGATAGGAATGGAGCAGGCGGCGGCGGCGGAGGTGGTGGTGGCGGTTTCAACCGCTTCAGTGGTGGTTCCGGCGGTGGCGGCGGCATGAGAGGCAATAATCGCCGAGAAGGAGGCAGCGGCGGTGGTGGACCAATGCGAAATGACGGCGGTAATAGGTCAAGACCCTATTAAGCATTCGGACTTACAGTTTTTTTCTTTTTATTTAACATAACATTAAAAAAATCAATTTGCTTTTAAAAATATTTTAATGTAATTTCGAAGAGAATTTTAAGAACCATAAGAAAATAAAAATATGATGTAGATATACATTTTACTCGTTTTTGTATGTTGTACATACATACATCCATATACATATGTATTTGCTGGCTCCTTTTGAATTTCGTCAACGTTGGTATCGGGATTTCTCATAGCATATATTTTTTATTTTTTGTTGTGGATCCTAAATTTTTTTGCATAGTTTTAGGAGTTTTTGTCTCTATGACTGACAAAAAAACAGCTGTGCTGCCAAGTTTTAGGTAATTCTTTGCGATCGCTTTAGGGAGAGCTAACAAAGTGTGATCATCAACTTTGACTATCAAAAGTGTGACTATCAACTATCACATTAGAGGATTCCACCCCTGTTTTCTTACGCAAAATCAACATACGTAGGCTGCTTTTCTAAATTCAACCAAAATGCGCATTGTGACTGCACATCGCATCCGTGCTGCAAACACACGATACTTTCAGTATGAGATGCGCATTCTGTTGCGTTGTGAATAATGACGTTTAGGAATGTTGTGCGATGCGCACAAATTTATTTTTTGGAAATCTGAAACAATGTGTAATAAATTAATTGCAACTCAGATAGTTAATCATTTCCTAAACAATTGTGGCGCTGGTGTCAACCGAATATTCACGAAATATATTTTAAAGCTAATCCAAAAAGGGTAGCAATAACAAATACCATTTGCATCGTGTTAGTTCACGATGCGCTGTTTGTTTTTGTTTGCGCAGCGTTTTCATTCACAATGCATTAAGGAACGTAATGCGTTGTGTCGTATTTTGAATTTGCATTTAGGAATGGTTGCTAATGCACATAGCAGGCAGTGCTGCATTTAGGAGAGCAGCCGCATCTATGCAGATGTAAAAGTTACATATGTTGTGCACTTCGCTTGCATTTCCGTTTGATTATTGTTTTGGCATTTTATATTTTAGTCATTTTTTTAGTATTTTTGAAAATTAGCTCTTACTCTGTTATTCCTTCAACGGTTGGATTTAAAATTAATATCTAAGGAATATATTACAAATGCAAAAATATGGTGTACCAAATTTTGGAACTCCCGCGCCCTACTCTTCAAAAATTTTACTTATTCAAAATTTTTACTAGAAATCGAAAAAATTTCGCAATTTATATTATAACCTTTAAATTTCTTTATAATTCACCTGAATACTATGTATGTATGTATGTATACAGTCACGCTCATTTTCCAGGGATTAAAAATCAAAAATAAAATTGTGAAATCTCCAGATCCAGTTTAATGTTATAATTTCATCGAAAATGTAGATTGCCAAGCCCAAGAACAAGATTTGAATTTCAATGCTTATAAGATTGTAAACATACATACCAGTCGTGTAACCTCATTTCAAAATATTTTATTGTTGATTTGTTGCATAATCACCCGCCCTCAATTACCTCGACATGTAGAACTTCGAACGTCAATTTTAGCGTGAATATTTGAAAAGCAGACAGTTCTTATTTTAAAAACAAGTTTTTTGAATGCTTATTCAAATGAGAATTTTTAGTGGAAGTACGCAAAGAGGTTGGTCGTTATATTCATTACTTACTTGCTCTAAACACATTTAATTTCACTGGATAGTATTATTAAGCCTTAAACAAATAGAAAAACAACAAACCATAAGAAACATATGAAATGAAACAAAATGTTTCCCATTTAATTATTTAAGCAAATATGCCGTAACTTTATCAAACACCTTATTTTTTGTTAATTTATTAAACAAACGCCAAACTCATAATTGCGACTTAATAGTTATTAGGTATACAGGTAGTAATTTAGACTCGAAATAATACAGTATTTAAATTTCATTTTGGATTTTCTATTTAATCACAAGTAAGTATCCAGCTGTATAGAATGATGTAAATCAATCAATACATAATAATAATACAAAAGTAAGAAAAACAATATTATCAAGTTTACCTATTTTGCATTTGAATACGAAAGATATTTAACTCAATGTGTACTGAAAAAGAATACAAACAAAATCAAAAAATAAACTCCTTCCTTTTGACTAGCGTTGGAAAGTAAATATTGTTACCATTGGATGCATTCTTTGAGTCTGTCAGCATTAAGCATTTTCTAAGACGCATTTCTAGTTTTTTTTTTTCCTCATTTTGTGAATACTTTAAGGACTTATAATAAAAACCAATGCTAAGGCGCGTTAGAAAATGCCTTACGTTGACGTTCTCTTAATCGTGGGAATTCAAAGTGAACGTTAATTAAGTTTTTTTTTTCTACCCATTTGTAATGTGTATATTTTTTTCAATTTTTTTTTACCTTTTTTTTTTAATAATTATTATCATTTTAATGCGAATATCAATAGTTGTTTGTTTATGTTTATTTTAAATAAACGCGCTAGGCAAACAAAAGCCATGCGATGCACAAGAATGCTAAATATAAAAATAACTTGGATAGTTGCTGTTCATCCTCGTACTGTGTTGTTCCACGATTTGCTGAAATTGTAAAATAGAAATAAATCAATTTTAATTAAAAACGGTAAACAAAGCGCCAGAAAAATGTTTAGTTTTACGATAAAAAAAAAAATATGTATATGTGTGTACATTAACATATTGTATGAAATAGAGAATACACGATCAACGGTGGTTTGATAAATAAATGTTGTTGACGACCTAAAAAAAGTCACTAATTGATATTGAAGTTTGTATTTTGGACCCTCGTATTATAAATGTGAACTAGGCATTATATCTACATATTTACGGTCAAAGAATAATGTTTCAATTAACACGTAATTTTGGCGCTCTGTATAAAAAGTTAATAATTACCTGCTGGCCTTGGTTCACCGAAATTAAAAGACGATGCGAAATAGCCGAAAGGAAAAGCACCAATACCAAAGGACATATGAAAACCATCACCAAATCCAAAGCCTTGGTAACCCTGCTGTTGCTCAGGTTCAGTTCGCTGACCTGCTGGTCTGGGTGGAACTTTATTTCTGAAAAATAAAAAGTAAAATGAATATTAATATTCCAATAAATAGCACATGTTATTTATGTAGCTATGATGACAAGCACAGAAACTAGGTCAGGTATACTAATAGTAATAATGAGTTTCTGCACTCTCCTTAAGCGTTTATTAATGTTAATTTTTTCCAGGAGAGCTGCAAGGTTCCAACGAGTTCAAGAATATTGTCGTTTTTTTTTTATTGTGCAAATTTAAATTTTTTTTATAAAACGGAGATAACAGTTATTAAAACTAAGTCTATGTTTTGTAATTCTAGCTATGCGACTATATGTATCTACGCAATTAAAAGAAATATAAAACTTTGACTGCTCCTCACAATACCAGGTTTAATTTAAATTAAGAAACCAATAAACCCAACATATTTAGCAACAGATGTGTACGTATGCCATTATATGTTCAATAATATTGGTTCAGTACTTTGTTTCGCTTAAAGAGCGCCTTGTCTATTATATTGTGGTCCGATGAGTGTGTGGACATTTATATCCATTTTCCGTCTTTCTAAACGTTAGAAACTCTAACCAATAGTTCTGAAATAGAAGATAGGACTCCAATTTTTCTAACATCTCAGCAGAAATTTAACGAAGAATAACTATTGCCAAACGCTGTATCTTTGGGCTGAGAAGGCAATTGAGTAGTAGAGCCCTATCCCGCACAACTAAGGAGACTCTATATAAGACTTTGATCATCCAACTCCTGCTTTATGGCGCTGAATCTTAAACTCTATCTAAAACGAATGAAGATATCCTCGGTCGCTTCGGGACAAAGATTCTTCGTAAAATTTTCCGTACCGTTTGCGTTGACGGGCTATGGATGAGGGTGTTCAACGAAGAACTATACGAGTTGTACAGCGACATTCACCTAGTCAAAAATTTACGCATCAGTCGTCTAAGTAGAGTCTTCGAATCTAACTCGGAGGGACAACGCAGCAGAAGAAGACCTTGCCTTAGGCGGCGCGCGCAATTTTATGGGGCCCTCAACCGACTTGCTGTGCGCTACTAGAGGCAGTTAGCTAAGGACCGGACGAACTAACGAGACTTTTTAGTGGAGGCTCTGGTTCACCCCGAACTGTATCCCCACCTAATTATGTAAGTAAGTAAGCAAACCTATTCCATTGAACGAGATATGCATTTGCTTCCGAAAATATGTATGTTAATTTCATCCAGTACCAGAAACAAAAAACAGCTGACATACATACATATGTATTGGTTATTACTATAACACAAAAATACGTCGAAACTAAAGTGGAAATATTTCAGATTATATTCTACTCAAAATACGACACAATGTACTTTGCATATGTTGAATTTCATTAAGCTACGGTGGCAATAGCCCCTCATCGAATCAATAACCTTTGAAGTCTTCACGTTTTTCTAGACTACTCTGGCAAATTAGATAACATAGAACGCAAAAACTGTGTGATTATAAATGAACATTGAACTTTAACCTCTCATAATTTTTTTTTAATGGAAGCAGATTAACAAAGATTTACACGAACTGTGCCATTAACTAATAGCCAAACTGGAATTTTAACCTTTATTGCACTTATAAAAAAAAAGCATTAATCCTTAACGAAAATTGTCATTTTTGATGGACTATATGAAAACTATGTACTTTGAACTATCGACTGCATTAACAGTACATATTCGACGATAGTTATAATCCTCAGGCAACTTGAAACCATGTTGCAGCAGTCCATCGATCTAATTGTTCTCAAGAGTTCGAAAAACCCATAATTCTGGCGATGTCAAAAAATTAGACAGCAATCTATAATAAAATATATATATTCGGATTGCGAAACAAACATGCAAATTTAAGTTTTGTAGTTCGCGTAGTCAGATCTGTGGCATTGAAGGAATGTTGAAGCTGTTTAATTTATAGCATTTGGCCTCTCATTTGTAATCTCCTAATTTCAAAGATCTCGGCTAAAAGTTTGGGTAAAACTTTGGCAATAAATAAACAAATCTACCTACATATGTGGATATGGTTTTGATACTGTTTTAGAATGTTGGCATTTTTACACTTGAAATGATTTTAGAAGAAACTTCATTTCAAAAAGCTACTTATTAATCGTGGGCAAACGAGTCATTATCAAATCAATCTAGCCAATCGCTGCTGATAAAGGCAGTTGATTTATTAGATAAGCATGTACATATGTACGTACGTATGTAAATATGTATGCACACAAATTTAACTTTGCACAATTGCTACGTAATCGGGAAAGTACCTTATTTTATGCATTGTAGCGCTAAAATACATGTACTATCGGTTGTATGTTGTGAAAGAAACGGCTTCAAGGAAGCTTTAAAAGGGTCTCGTTAGTTTATCATCTTAGTAATTCTAGCTAGTTGCACGTTTCAGAAACAGCAAAAGAATATACTCCTACTTATTGGTTTTAGCAATTAATAAATATAACACAACGGTTGTCCCATTCAGACAATTTCGAGGCCATTGCCATAATTGTATTCTTCTTTTATCCCCGTCTTATATCAATTTGGTAAATGGATTAATAAATGACTGACGTATTCATCACCGTGCTTAATACTTAAATAATAATTAAGATTCTCTAAAAGTGTGCAATCTGAATATTTAATTTGTATATGCGTATATATTTGTTTAGTAATTATTAAACGACGAAATACGATAACATGCGCACGAATCGAACTAAATAATTACACAACAGATGTTAGTCAAACCTTACCTAGGATCTTCTTGCTTCGTGCTACCGCGGCCATATAATGGAATGACCTTTTCCTTGCTGATAGCAGCTTTACAAACTGGGCACAACTTTCGGGTGGGACGTGTTTCCAACCACTGATGCAAACAGGGCCAGCAAAACAAATGTCCGCACATACTGACAACAGCATCCTTTGCCGTATCCAAGCAAATATTACACTCAAACATTGAGTCATCACGTTTTTCGTCTGTCTTATCGCCTGTTGAGTCTCCAGCGGTGGCTGTGGGCTCTTTTTCACTGCCACCCAATGTTTTAAATCCAATAGGCGGTGCTTGTGGCCCTGTAGAGCTCGACGATGACGACGCTGCCGCCGTGTACTCTGTTTGCGGCATTTCAGGTGCCGATGGTGACGGGAAATCAGTTGACATTGCTCCCTGCTTATTCTACTCGATGTATAATTCTGCTTGCGTTATGACCTTGAATGAAAATAGAAAACAAATTAATATTTAATTCGAGATTCAAATAAAAACACTTTAGGAGCATGCATAGGTATATATGTAATTACTACAAAACCGTTCCGAAATTTCTTGCAGTGTTGTGGATATTATTTACTAAATTTTAATCCCTTCAAATCCAAACATAAACCAACATAATCGAATGTTCTACTGATAAGAATTTCGCGTGCCATATCTATGACTTAATAGAGTTCTTTCCCGCAAGTTGTTTAGCTAAACCCCACGTATGTACATACTACAACCCCGATGTGGTTTTTTCCACAGCGAATTAAATACAAATTCGTATGTAGCCAGTCATAAACCTTTTTTTTTTTCTTGCTTTTCAGCCTTGATTTCAAATAATTGCACTTACTTTGGAAACGTTGCTAAAAAATAAAATTACACAGAGATTTTCATGGGAGAATTTTTTTTCGATTTCTTATAATTGAATTAAAATTTTCTTTTCCCTATAATCGCAAGACCTGACGTTTTTCTCTACGCTCAACGCGAATTAATTAACAAGTGCGATTGTACGTGTTCTTGTTTACCAGTAGTATTTCTGAAGGTATAACAGAGTGTTTAGATGGGCGTAAATATTGGTGTTGTGAAACTGCTATAAACTGTTATATGCACAATCGTTTTCCGAAATGCGACATTTTCAGTGATTAGTCGAAAACGGCTATACTATAGAGAATAAGTTTTAAAATATAAATATATTAAATAATCGTGGATAGTTAATTATTTTTATTATATTACTACATAGAAGACGAAGGTACATATTTTCATTTCTTTTCTTGGAATTTTATTTTAAACTGCATTACTATATTTTGATTGGTCGTGGCTCAGTGGTTAGACCGTCATTAGAGGTATTTGCACCAAAAAGCTTGCCAAAAGTCGTTTTTTCAAATTGTAAATTTAAGAAGAATTTTTTTCCCGAGCCGTTGCTTGAAATGAAACAATGGACTGTAGTCGTTTAAAATTTCTTGTGCACATACTTGAGCCCCAGTTCAAAGTCATCGTTAAACAGGTGCATTTGCTTATCAGATCCTTTTCGCGAAATGAAAATAAGTAGTTGTATGATCCTAAGGGTATATTAAGTTTGCCTTAAATTTTGAGCTAGGAGGATGAAATTTAATATCTGAGCTTTTTAGAAAAAGATACAGTACAAGTGTAAACATTTTTGAAATACGCCCGCTGCCGTCAATTTTTTCTTTTTTTTTAATTTTTTTTTTTTTTAATTTTTTCTGTATTCTCCTCTGAATCAAACACAATTTCACCTTCTAAATATTCCCTGAAATATTCCATCGTGAAAGTTTTGTTTGTATTCAATGTGTCAAAAATGTAGCTCCGATTTTAATGTCCCTCACAATTATTTCTTGAGGTAAAATAGTGGAGACTTATAAGTTTGGCCCATCTATATAAAGTTAAGAAATTAACTTGCGAGCAGTATACTACTATTGTTTATAAATCTAATAGTGTTGAGGATATCGACACTACCGCCTCTAACGGTAGATTTATATACAATGATCCTACTTTGCGAAATTGACACGCTAAATTTTATCTTTCTAGACATTTTTGTATGGGAGCTAAAATTTAGCACGAGTAGGATACTAGGCTTAAGGATATATTAAGTTTGACACATAGTTTGTAACATAGAGAGAGAAATAATTGAGACCATATAAAGTATACATACACATACATATATTCGTAATCAGTATCAATAGCAAAATCGATTGAGCGATGGCCGTCCGTCCGTCCGTCAGTCACCGCTTTTGGGCCTTAAATTTTGAGCTAGGAGGATGAAATTTCATATTTGGGCTTTGGAGAAAGAGATAGATAGATAGATATTTTACAGCACAAGCGTAAATTTTGCCTGCCACTGCCACGCCCACTTTTTAATAATTTCACTAAATTATATGAAATCGAAAACCACACCTACTCTTTTTGGGGCGTTTTTATCAAAACATGATTTTGATGAAATTTTATATGTACCATCCTCCAACCATACGACCATGGTATTGGATAGGGTATCATACGATCCTTTCCAAATGGATTGTAGCTTTTCTGTATGTTTATTGGATCAGTTCAGGTTGCATTATTTCATTATGCAAAGTTCAACGACGTACATATGTATGAATTAAATGACGAACCAAACAGAAACTTCAACCATTACCAACAATTCATTATTCAAAGGCAAAAAATCGTCTATAGTTCTTAGTACTCGAAAAAATCCCCCAGTTATTGGAGTCGAGTTCTTTGGTTAATTTATATGCCATGACATTTTATGAAAGTTTTATCTAGTCGATGAATGAAGCTTACCAGAAGAATGTTTGCATTTATCAAGAACAATGGTGTAATGTTGATTCAAGGAAAACCAATATTACAAAGCTTCTATTTTATAGGATATAAGTAGAAACGCCTGGTGAGAACACCACGACACGTTATTTTTGACCGGATATTCAAACAGTACTATATGCAATTTGGGAACTATCTAAAGTTTTTTTGCACTATTTAAATGTTTCTACTGCACTTAATGGTCTTAATGGTTAGGATTGATATATTAACACATAATAACACAATCTAAATATGTAGTAGATAACATTTCCTGTATTAAAGCACGTTCTTCAAGTTCAGACTGATAACACAGTCTGAGCGTTATTATCGCACTATTTTTTTATATTCTAGACGAATTGTATCCGATAAGACGCATTTTGCTAAGCTAATGAACTGGTATATATGTATATGTACATATGTATGTACATTTTCGTTTACTTTATACATGTTTTTTTTTTTTAAATAAATACCTAAAATAAAGTAAATAATTAAAGTGGGCGCCATGACTCAAGTGGTTAGTGCATTGGACTACGGAGCGAGGCGTTCGCTCACGGCCCTCTGACCATTTGACAAACGTCCGCGAGTATAACTGTCAGGGAAAAGCTTTTCAAATTACCCTTCAGAAACAGCATTAAATCACAGAATTCCGTGATGATGTTGAGTAAAAATAAATTGATTATTTTTACATATAATATAATAATATAATTACATATATTGATAGGCTTATTCTGTTGACTATATATTCACGGACAAGGTCCATCAACAACATTCAATATTGTCTTCCACCCACAAATAGTCCAATTAAAGAAATATAAAACAGAAAAATAAATATATATACCTACATATCACCTTGAAAAGAGCCATTCTACTCTCATCTTGTAGCATTTTCATATTCCAAAGAATCAAAAGTCTACACAAAAATAGAATACAATTCTATTAATTTCACTTATGACTGTGAAAAACCTGCGTATGTATAGTATGTATGTACATATATCCAAATTTTACAATATTTCTATGGCTAAAATGCAAAAGTCTTAAGCGCCCAAGTTCATGAACTCATTACTTAGGATTGTTTCTAGATATGTATTCCAAAGAATACACAAGGTTAGTTAGTGTATGTTTCTTGCTTAAATATTGTAAATGTCATTGAAGTATGTATAATTCGAGAACATTAATAAATTAATAAACAAACTGAAAATAATTGTTCAAAATTGCGAAAACCAAACAATTATTTATATTCATTTAAAGGGGGTGGGGGTGGGGGTGGGCAAACACATACATATGTACATATACATATATACATACATACATATATAGTTTCACCTCTTCTGAACTCTGGGAGACTCTGGGGGTAAATCACTTACTGAGAGTTTAATTTGAAATCTTAAATGTCGTTTTTAAATTCTATAAGTTATTTACGAACAAACAATATACCACGATCTTTACGAGCTGTACAGAAACTGCGCATTAGTCGTTTAAGAAAGGTAGGCCATGAACACCGTTGAGACCAACAGTCTTCGAATCTAACCCAGAGGGAAAACGCAATAGAAGACCTCGCCTTAGGTGAAATCCATACGTTAACGAATGATCGAATAACTACATACATACATTGAGATGATCACAAAAGGTATTGTATATAGTATCTACGATCTACGAATCTGTGGAAACCAAAAAAAATAGCCTACGTAATTTTTTATGACTTTTCAGGAAAACAGTTTAAAGATTTAACATGAGTTCAGTTTTCCGTATAAAACACACTGGAGAATAATTCTAAAGTTGTTTTCCCGGTCTATTACTCACCAACGGTAAGATTATGGCGCATGCGATGTTATTGACTGCTCAATTCCGACATAGGTCGACTTAGGCTGTTTTTCCTTGGTGCATGGTGCTTTCCCAAATACAGCATTGTCTGCATTGTGAGTCAGCAAACATTCCTAATCCCCGGTCTCCACTCGCTATCAGACTCAAAATCAAGATCAAGATAGGGAAGGATTCTGCCTGTTTAGTACTTACTTATTAAAAAATTTCATTAGCAAAACTTCCAGGCAATGAAATATTCTATCAGCAAAGCATCAGCATCAGCTGTGATGCCGCAACACAACACAAATGTTTTACATTTCTGAATTTACACTCCAGTTTTTGTTTTATCTATAAAATATATTTCATAAATATTCGCTTGCGATCTGTACCACAATTGTTTAGGAAATGATCAATTATATACATAAGTTACAATAAATTTATTGTACCTTTTTCAGATTTGTTAAAAAAAAAATTGTAGGCATCGTATAATATTCCAAAACGTTATGATTCGCAACGGAACAGTATATGCAAGGTGCAGTCACAATCCGCATCTTGTTCGAATTTTCCAACGGTGCCTATTTGAAATCGATGTATTTAACAGTTCTTTAATTTAAAATAGAACATTTGCTGTATTTTTCATCTTCAGAGTCAGAAGATAATTATTGTGAATGTAGTGAACAAAAAAAATTAAGATATTAAAGCGATCCTTTATCTCTACAATTTTCTTTAAAAATCACACAAAACAAGCTTTCAATATTCTAAATAAATAAGAGTGGTTTCGTTTTTATAATGGAGAAGCTCAGTCGCTGTCCCAGCGCCTTTGTAAACACCTTACTAAGAAGTGAAGGAAACCAACTTCCTATGCGCGCATTTTACCTCATATACCTGCACAAAATGGCTGAATTCCAAAACTTTTCAATTGGAAACAACTACGTGTCAATAATTCCATTAATTTGAATTCTATAATTTATTAAGTATAATTCGTTAAATACGTTGCAAAAACTTCCATCTCCATTTCCCAATCAAAACAGAAAAATCATTGCATCACAGGAATTCATGATGCGCTATTTGCGCAGCTGATTCATTAATGATGCGTTTTGAAACATTATACTTTGCAACACTGTTTTTGTTTGCATTTTGGAACATTTGATGTTGCGGTACTGCGGCAGTACTGCGTTTGAGTTCAGTCAATAGCGATTTTTTCAGAATACAAAAATTCAATACTTGTAACTCTTTCACGTAAGCTACCATACCAAATCAACATTTTTTAATCACGTATTGCACGATAACTGACGTAATTAAACCCAATGCTTATCCCGAACTTGTTGCCTATTCAAATCAAATTTAGGTTGTTTATAAAGTTTGCTCACCTGACTATGGTGACAGCCACGAGCAAATTTTAAGATTTGTTTTTCTGATACAGCAAGATATTGCATTTGAATTAGGAATATCCAGTCCACGTCTACATTATTAGAAATAAGTTTGAAGATTGGGGGATCATATAAATATAACAGAAATCATCGAAATAAAATGCAGATACCCCAGCATGAAACAGCCTTTTCAATTATGTTTGTTATTTCTGATGTTCATATGTACGTGTATCATAAAAAGATAGAGCAAACCAATGACATCATCAATCAAACATCGAGTCCAGAGCTCAACTATTACTAATGAAAACGCTTCATTGAGAACGTTCTGATGTGCCCCCTTAAATATCATTGATTACCACTTCGGTCAATTCAAACCTGAATCTAACTGGTTCAAAGCGGACACACGCGTGCGTTTTTTTATTGAGTTGAAAAAACTTTTGCATTTACTATTTTTATGTTTTAGGTTTTTAATTTACTTTTTTCTTGTGGTGTTGTTACAATAATAATTTACAATAACTTCTTGATTTCATCATACAGGACAAGTACGAAAGCGCCTCCAGTACCTCTGAGAACGTTGGAGAATGCGCCCTTGAAGAAAGCACTGGTACCTTCCTGTTTGGCGATTGTTGACCAGCAGTGAACTGTGCTCTTGTAAATGACTTCAGTTGCCTTACGGCCAGACTGCATCATCATACGACGACGAACTGTGTCGAATGGATAGGAGACGATACCAGCAACAGTTGTAACAACCTTAATGAAGTAAAATAAACACAATCAATTATATAAACTCAAAATATACACTATTTTAAAGTGCCTGTAAACTAATAACTTACTTGAGCAATAGCCCAGCTAATGTAAATTGGTGTGTTCTTAGGATCGGGAAGCATGCCACGGGCAGTATCGTAGAAACCGAAGTAAGCGGCACGGTAGATGATGATACCTTGCACAGACACACCGAAACCACGGTATAAACCACTAATACCGTCACTCTTGCTGATCTTTACGAGGCAGTTGCCAAGACCGGTGAATTCACGTTGTCCTCCCTTGCCAGTATCAGCGGCCAAGCTATTGGTTCAAATCCAAATTATTATAAAGACCCTAGCATGGAAAAAAATATTTCAAACTTACCGAGTACGGGCGAAATCTAATGGGTAGACGAAGCACAAAGATGTAGCTCCTGCGGCACCGCCGGAAGCCAAATTACCCATAAAGTAACGCCAAAATTGGGTGTTCTTGTCAACACCTCCCAAGAAAACCTTTTAGAATAAAATAAATAAATCAGATATATCCAAAAAAAACAATGCGTTCTGTGGTACATACTTGCTTGTACTTATCCTTGAAGGCAAAGTTCAAAGCTTGGGTTGGGAAATACCGGATGACGTTAGCCAAATTACCACGCCAGTATGAAGCAAAGCCTTGTTCTTTTGGAATGCGGACAAAGCAATCAATCATGCCCTTGTATTGTTTGTCGGGTGTAATTTGTTTTGAAATATGTTGTACTTGCAACAGCAATTTGACACGTTCAATTGGGGCGACGGCAGTTTTGGAGATTGCAGCGGAGATACCACCAGCGGCAAAATCCTTAGCGAAACTCACGGGATCAAAATCACCTTTACCCATTTTGCTAAAAAAAAAAAAAAATAATAATAAAATAAAAGAAATTTACTAGTTTTTTAAAAGTAAAATAACTGCCTAAATCAAGATTAAATACTATAGTTTAAAAATGTAGTTTGATACATACATACTAGCTATAGAAATGACACCTCATTTTTGTCATATACGTTTGGGCACTGTAATTGAAAACATCTTACTAAGAAAAAACCTTAGGTTGCTGAACCTAACTCAGTAACTCCTAGTTATAAATTCTACATACCCAACCAATTACAAACATCATCCGGGTTCACAATACCTAAATATTGCAGATCGTTCAAGTCAACGCCAACTTAAGCAATAAAATAATCTTTAGTCACGAGACTCTTCCTACGTCAGAACAAACGAAGTGATCAGATCTTGGCGTCTAAAATCAACACACGCGTATGAAATTCATCAGAGAGGTTTATGCATAACAAACTGATTCGGATGCGGAATTTGGACTGATAGGTGTCATTGTTGTACTTAAAGAACCACGAGGTGCTGAAACAATCTTGAAACAGTTAACCTCTCGGTGAGCCATTCGAGCAACTTAAGATAAGAAAAACACGTGGTTTGAATATATATATGCACCACGAATTATGAGGAAACTTCGAGACTGTTTTTAACTAGTAATCTTCGAACTATGATCAATTGAATATGTAGTGATAGACTTGCAATCACTTAAATTTTAGGATGAGGTGGTTTTAGTTTACTAACACACCAGATCGATAATGAATCGCAAATCCCAAAGCATGAGAAAAAGGTTGCGTACCTTAGGTTGCTGAACCTAACTCAGTAACTCCTACAGTTATAAATTCTACATACCCAACCAATTACAAACATCATTCGGGTTCACAATACCTAAATATTGCAGATCGTTCAAGTCAACGCCAACTTAAGCAATAAAATAATCTTTAGTCACGAGACTCTTCCTACGTCAGAACAAACGAAGTGATCAGATCTTGGCGTCTAAAATCAACACACGCGTATGAAATTCATCAGAGAGGTTTATGCATAACAAACTGATTTGGATGCGGAATTTGGACTGATAGGTGTCATTGTTGTACTTAAAGAACCACGAGGTGCTGAAACAATCTTGAAACAGTTAACCTCTCGGTGAGCCATGCGAGCAACTTAAGATAAGACAACACATGGTTTGAATATACGTATGCACCTCGAATTATGAGGAAACTTCGAGACTGTTTCTGCTAGTAATCTTCAAAGTTCGAACTATGATCAATTGAATATTTAGTGATAGACTTGCAATCACTTAAGTTTTAGGATGAGGTGGTTTTAGGTTACTTACACACCTGATCTTGCAGGGACGAAGAAGAAATTGAATCAGTTCGTCACCTGCTGTGCGACTGTCCTGCCCTATCCGTCGGAAGAATGAGGACTCTTGGTAGTTACTTCTTCTCGGATTTGGAGGACTTGGGTAACGTAGAGCTGACGGACCTCCTGAGATTCATATCATTATCTGGGTGGTTCCAATAGCGGACTTAATAGGTTTCCGGGGTTAAATGATTGGGCACAATGGACCCTTTTTGAGGTCTAAGTGAGCAGTGACACTGTCACAAGGCACCCATCTACCTACCTACCTACCTACACACCTGATCGATAATAAATCGCAAATCCCAAAGCATGAGAAAAAGGTTGCGTACATATGAATGTAATGAAATCAATGTCAAGAAAGTAAAAATACTCCAGTAACTATTTTTTAAGTAAATTACTTTACTTCCTTTTTCTGATTTATTAATAACTGAGGGTTCAAGCCGACCAAAAAGATTCAATTTCAATTTGATCTACCACACCGATTAAATGGCCAGCTTACTAAGCAAATAATTCTGCAACGTAACTTCAACTTCAATTATTTCAGTTTGTAGTTCTGGAGCGCTAAGCGGTTGCTCAATGCACTTGTCTCAATAACCATGATTTTAGATTCTACTATACATATTCTACTACCAGTTTTTTTTAACTATTCTGTAAACTTTAAATTTAATATTTGTTGTATACTTAAATGCTTGTAAGGATGCATGTGGGTCGATGCAAGCAGCGGTATGGCTAAGCAAGTTTTTGCCCTTATACAACGCCTTCAAAAGACTCAAAGACAAAAAATAAAAGGATTTTCAACCATTTGCAATGATCCATCTAACTCAGACAACCTGCGTGCTTAAGGTTTAGTTCAAAGACTTTCAACTCACTATTACGAAAACAAGTTTATCATCGCTCAAGCTTAGCTAAAAGGTAAGAAAGTAATCTACAGGATTTGCAAAACTAAAATACATAACATACATACATACATACATATGTATGTATGTATTTATGTAATTTTTATTGTCAGTTAATACTTTTACTGCTTGGTTTTATATCATACACCATAAAATAGAGTGTACTTCTACTTGTACTATATAACCTTTAACTTTTGTAAATACCTATATATTTCGAATACCTAATTACATAGCAACTAATCATCATTTGAAAAAGTGGTTACACAACGACCATGTCAAGAATCTTGATAAAAAGAAAGAAAAAATTTCAATTTTTTATCATTTCAACACCTTGGTAGTAGTGGTTTATGTAATCTCTCCAAGGCTTATACAAAAAAAAGCACTTTTATTATCCAATGACGTTAAAAAGCCATGTTACTACGCCCACATGATTTAACCGTTCAGTGACATGTGGTTCAATTAGTTTAGCATAAAGTGATAATAAAATATAATTCCAAAAAAGCAAATTGGAGTAATATCACAAGATAACATAACAAAATACAAATTTAATTAGCGTCTGACTCCCGTTTATATAACCACTTTGACTTGGCACCTGCCACCCTGCGACCAACGTCCAATCAATTGATGACGTAATTACGATTAAGTTGGCTCATTTTCTATCATCAACCACGTGGTAACTAAAAATCACACTCTCGTTAACCAGATATTAATTCTTATCAGGCAGCAACTTCATTAGAGTTGTCGTTAATATTGGAAAATATCGCGTATATACTATATGATCGTTTTTCACTCGCACATTCATACATATATTCAAAGTTGCATAACAGAAAAAGCAAAAAAAAAAAAAAGTCTTAACAATTCAATTTAAAAATGTAAAATTCACTTTAAACTGAGTTTCAATTAAAATCCCGTTGGATTTTGTTTAAAATTTATTTAATATTAATTAAAACTACTTAAAAGTAGGAAATATTACAACTAATTTCTTTTTAACTATACCTATTTATTTATCACAGAGTAGTAAGAAACTATTCACAACACTTCGACTTCGGTCCGGCAACTGATTCACTTTCTGAAAAATCCACAATTGCTAACCGTGATACACTCTACCTATACACAACGACAAACAGCCGAGAGAACCGTTCTTGAATCTATTTGTAGAATCGTCAAGTTTAGGTCTCCCTCTCTGGCTGCTTTATCTATTTATTGTATACATGCGCATTTAAAGAGGGAATAATTGTGCCAATGGCAAATGCGTTGACTTTTGGCAAACGCAAAAAAAGCTCCCTATATTACAGTTAAACTTTATATCAATTTTCTTACATTCTATCCTTTCGAAAAAAAATGTATGACCTGTTATTCAATTGTTTATATTAGAAGAGAAAATTCTCTATTTTCTCTTCTCTTGCGAGTTACATAAGTTTCGATTAAGGTTAACACCTTGAATAGAAAAAGGGGTGGGTGGTGATAACTTTTTTTCAGAGAAAAGGGCCAGCAAGAAGCTTTTTTGCTTTGCTTTAGAACTGCAATTTTACATTGTCACGATACGTTTATATGTATGCATGTACATATTTTCATTAATTAGACTTCTAATAAAGCTTATATGACGTATAAAATATGTGCATACGTACATTTGTATGTATACTGCATATAAAGCATGTGTGCATAATGGAAGCTTTTCTCAATGAAAAATATATGTATGGGGACATATTTTATCGAATTTTCGCCTAAAGTTTATATAATCACTGAATATCTGCAAAAATATACATATGTATGTACATATGTATGTAACATAACATATTGTATTGCATTACTGTCCTCTCTTACTCTCTTCTCTTTGCTTGGCTCAAGTGTACCCATAATTCTATGTCGCGTGCAGACTGATACCAGGAAGTGAGCTGTATTTATTGGAAAAATGCTGCCGTTTACATGTTTCCTGATGATATAACAATGAAAAGTTCTGAAATGTATACGTAACGTTCTAAGAATATCGATTTTTGTTTACTCAATTTTTTATAAGATTTATTTGACGAAACAAGAGCAGGATTTGACGTGGTTATCACAATGAAGTTAACTTTTGAAACTAAGAAATGAAATGTATAAACGTATTTAGTAAGGTGGAATTATGTACGTCCATACATATGTATGAATGTATAATCCAATCTACTAATTTATTATTAAAATCAGGGAATCATTCGTGTTTTTTTAATACGTTTCAGATAAATGGCATCTAAAAAATGATGCACATAATTGTTTACATATCTACATGCAATCACAATTGACTGTTTTTTTGTATTTCCATCTGCATTAGTAAAGCACATTTTTCTAGGTGGTGAAACGGAAACATCGTCACAACATTTGCGCAAGAGGGCCATCTGCTGCAGAAAATGATCAATGAAAGAAGCTAAGCGATGCCATTCTTACATCAATTTCTCATCCCAAGTCTGCCAAATTTGATAACAAGCTGACGAACACAAATTTCTTAGTACATAATAAAGACATTTCCTTTCGAAATAAACTTGGCGTGATATTGTCAACAATACCCAACAACGGATCTTGAAATTTGTTTATTTATACTTCTTATAAAACTGCTGTCTTAGAATTTGCATCGTCATAAGATTCACATGGTGATTAAATTTTGATATCAATAATTAAAAATTAAAGCGTATTTTAACAAATAGTATCGTACACTATAGGTAGATACATAGTCACATATGTAAGTATGTTTTTTAACAAATTACTTGGCATCGTATGGTTATAGAAGGCACGGTTGTTTCAGTTTACTTATTATTCTATCAAATTTTACTGTGAAAACTGGATAACCGTTACATTTTATAGTGTTCAAAATTAAACGACAGCAACCTTCAAAACGTTTTTTAAACATTAACTTATCGTAGATCACATTTACGCTTATAGGTTCATAATACTAAAATGCACGCAGGTATACATACATACATACGTAAGTATGAATGTGTAAACCTTTAGCCCTACCTACCATAGAAAACAGGTACAGAAGTGTTACTAAAGTCCTTTCATAATATATAACATTTAAGAACCAGGTACATACATATGTATGTACATCCATCCATATGTATGTACTTATGTATGTATTTGTTTGAAATCCTTGAAGACATCTTTTTTTCTGTCCTATTATAACACCATCTGCTATCAATCCATAGAAAAAATACTTCCTTAAAGTAACAAATTTTTCATCTGCTTCTTTCTGGTTTCATTTTAAAAAAAAAAGGAACAGTTCTAAGTGCGTATATACATATGTATGTATGTATGTAGGTACCTAAACAGGTAAAATAAATTTTAAGCAAACGTAGGCGGCGATATTGTTTTCATGTAACTTCAAAAATATGTACATCTCCGCGCAGTAAAGAATAAGAAAAAAGTGGTTGAATTTTAAACAAAAATGAATTTTAAATACTGGCCAAAGAATGAAAAAAACAATTTATCTTACGCTTTAGCGAAATTATCTTGTTTAAAGATACATAATTCAAAGAGGATAGAATCGTGAAATAGTAGAATTATACTGAATATCTTGTTGACAATGCCATGTCCATTTATTTACCTGCGAGAAAACGCATTATATATGTATGCAGCATGTTTGCAGGTAAGTGTACATAAGCATTTTATTTTGCAAGATAAACGCACATTAGTTTTCAATGACATTTTTGATAAACGAATTTTTATGTATTGGTATACATACGTGTAAATGTACATCCATATGTACATATGTACATATGTAAAAAAAATAATTTACAAGCATGAAACAAAAAAAAATTATCCAGCTAAAATATTTCTATTTTTTTTTCAAAACAAGTACATATGTATGTATGTATGCACATCTGTATAACATCCAATACAATAAAATGCCCCAGACGTGATAATTGCTACGTCGAAGACGTTACGTCTTCGCAGCGACCAATTAATCAGTCATCTGATTTCTGCCTTATATTTTATTAACACAAATGTTTGACAAAATATGCATTCCTATCTCATTTAGCCTGGTGTTGTATTGAAATAAAAGTTATTAACCAATAAAATAATACAAGCTGTCTCATTACCTATATACATACATATATGTATGTAAATAACCGACGTCAAAAAGTCGAAATCAAAGTCAATGAACCTAAATTTCAAACATTCCGAACATGTGAAACCCGCGTGCTGTTAAGTTGCCATTGGCGAAAAATCTGTGGACGTCATTCAAGTGTACATTCCAAGGTTTAATCGGAGGCAACGTATTACGATTACGTTAGTAAAGATAGACATAAGAACATATTCTATGTTTTGTTTATCCTCTAGAAACAGTTGCGTAAGTTTCTACTTCATTTGCCCCTAAAACTAGGACAAGATCACAGCATTCATTTTGGCCACATGCCAAGTATGCTGTACCCACCCCACCCTTTCCCAAGTTCTTTTCGGTATGCTCTTTTCATTGCACAAGGGCGTCCACAAAAACCAATGAACATCTTCTAAAATGTTTGTCATTTAGAAATCCCAAATATACATACTAGAGAAAATTAGTTTAACACGCGCAGAATACCCAATTTCAAGGCTAATCTATTTTCAACTCAGCGTTACAGAGAAACGAAACTCTTCTCTTTGAGAAAGTGGTTGTTAAAGAGAGAAAAACGAGTACGCAGTTGGCACACTCTTAAGCGTCCCACAAAACGACTTCTGTGATCTAATCTCAGAATCAAAGTGAAGGAAATATGATCAAAAATAGGTAAAAGCGCGTTTTTCCAAGAAATATCGCTTACATAATACACAAATTAAATTTTAGCATTCATTCACGTAAAAAAAGTGAGATACGCCGACACATGACTGCCGGGTGACGTAGTAAAGATGGCCGATCCCAAAAAAAGAATCCCCGAGTAAATTATCACGTGTCAGTTTTTGTTCGAAGAAATTTTAAACTATATACAGAATTTTTTACATGATCATCACTTAAAGTAGAAACAAGAATATTTTAACTGTTTTTTTCCTTTTATAGTTGTATAACAAAATTGATCGATATGCAAGCATGCGTCATAGAAAAATAGAAGGTTCTTTCATTTTGTTAGTGAAAGTGTCCACGCTGCAAAGAACCATTACCAACTGCAGTTGAAATCTATGCCAATGCAATCAGATTTAATGCATTTCTTGGAAAATTTTCCATTAAATCACAAGTAGACCACTCCTTAAATTCAAATTCATTTTTTTTTTACAAAATCTATCCTAAAAACCTAGACAGTTAAATAATGTCTAATTATAAACTTAAAACAGAAGCAATGTCGAGATAGAAAAGTAGAATGCAGAAAAAAAAGAAAAGAAAAGAAAATTGTTACATAATGCACGACTCTCGGTGGATGCCTTCAAGCCGGGAGGAAAATCAATTGTGAACACTCTTGATCTAGTTGAGCACTTGGCTCCCAATCACACTTAACTTCAAAAAATGTATTTATTTAAAGGAAATTTTGTTTAATATATACCTGAGTGTGTTTAGTTTATTTCAAACGTCACAAGGAAAAAGAACTTCAAAGAGAAAATACTAATTTTCTTTTCGGGGTTTGACAACTCGCGTGCTCACTTGACGACCGCGGTTCGTAAAGTGATGGAGGAAGCAAAGCAAAATGGTGGAAAAAATTCCTATTCCTAGCACAAAATTTTGCGGTTCATTTTGGTTCAGAACTACCAACCCTTAGATAGAAAAAAGGAACAGCGTTCAAGAACTGCTATTTTATGAAGGTACATAATTTTAACTTCTAAGCGGAATAGTGTCGTTTATTATACAAATTTCAAATTATCATGCGATTTTAGGGGTTTGTTTTCGATATTCAATTCAGTATCAAAAATACTTTGTGCGGAAAAAATTAAAAAAAATGTTTTTATATGTAAAATGGCCTCCAAAACACGAAATTATTTTGCGAGGAAACTATTATTAACAAAGCCTAAACCGACGACATTATAATAAATAGCAATTTCTCTTAACATAATATTCTTTGCTTTAAAATTATAAAATAATATAAATAAACAAATAAAGATAATAAAAAACAGAAGCCATAATTCTCAAAAATTACAGGTACATACATATATTCGTAATTGGTAATTGCCTAGAAATAGGCAATACAAAATAAACTTGCATATACACAACCTCGCACTTTCTCCAAATCCTACAGTGACCACAAACAGGGGGCAGCATGGCCTCCCATACATTCTTAACTGTTTATGGGATTTGTTTTTAAAAACGGCAAGTTGTTAAATTACAAGTCCTGAGTTTTGGACTTAATTCCATGCTACCAACTTTGCACATATTCTTTTGTATGGCAATTACATATGTATGTATGTACACGTCATTTTTGAAAATTATGGGTTCTGTTTTTTATATTTATTTCCTTTTATTTTCCGAATAGACCATAATGCCATATCGCCATACGCCATAATAGAAAGTGATCCCAAAAAAAAAAAAAAATGTAAAAAAGGGGAGAATAAAATTTCACTTGTTTCAAATTTATTCGAACATTTGCTAAAGTGATTAACTGAAAATATAAATTTAAAATATTTTACTTTTTGCAATTTAAATTGAAACGTGAAATGTTTTTTTATAGGTCTAAAGTAACAAACAAGCTTCAAGTTAAAATAATTCTAAATTTAATGGAAGCATATAGCGAAAGAACTGAAGGCGAAAAAATCACCACGTAAAAATATTGCCGAATACAAAAAGGTATTCTTGTATGAATATATTGGAAAAAACTTTAACTTAGAAATACATTTTAGGTGTGGAGTGATCAAAATATGTGACGGCAAAGGCGGCATCAAACGTTAAGAATAGAATTGACACTGAGAGTGAATTCCACAGGATTTGTGTTATCCCAAAACACCTTCCAAGAATTGAATTAGTCCCTACTTTTTCAACATTTATAAAAGTGACATATTTATGGGACATAAAATTATACAATTCGTAAAGAAAAAATGGAAATAGTAATCGAGTTTTTTGCGAGTATTTTGTGTGCATTTCTGTTGGCTGTTTTATCACCTTTTAAATATGAACCAAGTTAAAGTCCAACTTTTATGAGAATTTATCGTATATATTTATAATATGGATAACTTCTTGAAGAGTGTCTTTTGCTTTATTAGCAGAATAAAGACGATGGAAAACAGTGTCTACTACATACAAACTTAATGGGGCCCATAAACGATACGATTTGTCTGTCCGACTAAATATCAAACATTGCTTGATATCCATCCGACCCCCAGACAGACCATCCAACAAAGCCACACACGATCGGTTTGACATGCTTAATTTTTCTGTTTCCCCCCACGCAAATAAACGCAAAAAAAAAATCCAATTCATCAGTTCTGGGAGAACAGGGTCTTAAATATGGAAGATTTTGAAAACTGATAAAAACAAAACATTTATTTTTGAAACTTAATTTAAATGTCAAATGTTGATTCGAACATTCACAATTCCAATTTCCAAATTCGGAGGAAAAAATTGTCGCCCGGGGAATTTGAAATAGAAGAATTTTATATATATTTTTTATGATTATGTACTTATGTATGTACATATATGTATATTTTTTCATTAGGGATACTAGTTTTCGAGGCGCCAAGATCTGAAAACGCAATTTCGTAGGTCCCGATGAAATACATAAAACCAAAATGTAAAGTATGTACTAACAATCTCGTATTTTACCTAGTAAGAGATATCATAGAATATGTATGTATGTATATAAATAAAATTGTCTGCATAGTTCTGGGAGTTTATGTTTCCTATCATTTTTGTGTGTATACATATACACGGTGCCATTTAGCACCTGCATGTGAGACCGAAGGCCGTCCGGTATATGAGTCGAGGAATACCCCAGAGTTACAGTTATAAAGTTATAAAAGTAAGCAGGGATATTACGATTTCCGAGGCACCAAGTTTTGAATATGCAGTCTTGTACATCTCGATGAAAGAAGCACAAAATATCAAGCACCAACATTCTCGTTTTCGTCTAGTTTAGGAGATATCGAGGTTTGAAAATTGATTTTTTCCTATGGTATAATTTTTTGCGGTGCAACAGAATTTTTTTGCATAGTTGTAGGCATGGAGACAAACACTACATACATGAGTATTAATTTACACATATACTTTGATATACGCCGCGTAGCGGTACCCTGAGCACCTGCATGTGAGGCCGAAGGCGGTCCGGTGTATGAGTCGAAGAATACCTCAGAGTTTAAAATCCTTTTACCCGCGAAGAGGTCCACCCTTCCACTTTGCTCACATCTTAAAGTATGCATTAATTGGTCTGTTTTACGGCACAACTATAATATATTTCAATAGAAATTTCTTTATATTTCGATCTTATTTCATCGAGAACTACAAAACTGCGTTCGAACTTGTTGCTTCGGAAACCGTGATCGTGCTATGTAGGCAATCAATTGTCTGTTCCACGACAAAAATAAAAATTTCATAGGAAAAATTTAATTTTCAAATCTCGACTCGATATCTCCCAAACTAGGAGAAAACGAAATTTTTGGTATTTTATATTTTGGTTTTATTTCATCGAGAGCTACAGAATTGCGTTTTCAGATCTTGGCACATCGAAAACTGTTGTCATGCCCTTTTATTATTAAACTAAAATTCCAAGATTTTACGGATATTAAATCAATTTCAAAGAAGTTTACTTTCTAATAATCGTTTGTTTATATTTCCTCCTAATACTTCTAAAGCAGATACTAGTCTTACAGAAGCAGCTGGAATGAACAAGGTCGTTCGGCAACCGGTTGAATCGGTTAAATGTAATGCAGGCTTACTAACTGAGAGATGTTAACTTGTGGGTTTGTTCGTGGATGGTTCAATTGCTTTAATGCAATGTGCAGAATTTGCCGAAAATATTTTGAAATCCAAAGTTGTGCATACTCTAACTTGTAAACACTTATGTACATAGTTCGAGTTGGTTTTAAAATTTACTTTTAGCATCACTTTTAAGTTCAAACAGAAGGCTGAAGATTTTCCTTAAACTTAGCTTTCCGATGCTACGTTGAAATTGTGCCAGTACTCCTGCACTTACTTATGACACTTAGCTGAAATACATAAACTATCTACAGGTTATGAGTGATGCGACATAGAGAATATAACTGAATGATGAAATAAAGTAAATACATATGTATGTATACCATATATTCTAATGATCTTTTAGGTTGTATTCGTATCGTATATGGCTCTACCGATCAAGATACAGTTTATAGCTGGGATGTATACAATTTTTGTGGTCATAGGTCTAATGACGATTATTGTTTAAGTGTACTTTCTAACTTGTACGTACATACATACATACATATGTATGTACATTATTAACGTCAAGATGGAAATAACATTACGTTAAAATTCTTTTGTAAATTAACCGGCATTTACAACATTTATTTTTTCATGTTAAAAGAAATATTTTTCCCTTTTCGAACATCGTACCCCCTCGGAGTTATTTATTATCTCTAAAGATGCTGTGTGGAAAATTCACATCAACCTCACTTGTCAAACACGTACATACATAGCTATGCATGTCACGCGCCTCTATTAAAAAAAATTAATTCGACAGCAACTCTCTCGATAATAAAATCATTATCTTAATGTTTACTTGAACACTTGAACGACAAGTGTAGCAAAAGATAACACCTCGCACACCAGCAGTGCTGGTGATTAAATTAGTTTTTCCAGATTTAATTCAATGGAAGTGTTAGTATTTGGATCGGCAATTGTAGATTTCATTTGGTAGGAACGGCTTTTGTTTCCTATTTATTTTACATTAACTATATTCTCTCACATCTTCAGCTATGTTCCTCGCTTACCCAAGGCCGGGGAAACCCTGCACGGAAAATCATTTGCGACCGGGTTCGGAGGAAAAGGAGCTAATCAATGTGTGGCGGCCGCCAAGTTAGGTGCTAAAACGGCAATGGTTGCAAAGGTTGGTGGTGATGCTTGGGGAAAAGCCTACCTTGAGCACCTGCAAAAGGAGAACGTTAAAACGGAATACATTGAAATATGTTCGAATGAAGTGAGACTTGTTGCTCTATTTAAACCTTTGTATATGATTCATGTTTTGGTAGACGACAGGGATAGCCCAAATAAGCGTCGCTGATGGTGGAGAAAACAATATAGTCATCGTGGCCGGTGCTAATAACCTTTTATCAGTGGAAGATGTTAAGAAAGCCTCGGAATTGTTTAAGAAATCAAAGGTAAATTGACTCATTAAAAAATACATAAATACATACATATGTACATATGTAGTACAAACAAAATCTATCATTGTAGGTACTTGTTTGCCAGTTAGAGACACCTATAGAAGCAACAATTGCAGCTTTGAAGGATTTTCAAGGCGTTAGCATTCTAAATGGCGCACCAGCTTTAGAGGACACTCCCACTGACTTATTAAAGTATGCAACGATCTTTTGTGTAAACGAATGTGAAGCGGCTCTCATGACAGGCTTTCCTATCAACAGTATTGGGTATGTTCTATGGAACTTAAGTTACTTCACTGATTATACTCATTATTTTTGTAGGGATTCAAAGGCAGCTCTACTTCGACTTATTGAAATGGGTGCTAACACAGTTATCATAACTTTGGGAGCACATGGTGCTGTGTACATGAAAAAGGATAATACTCAAGAGATCATACACGTTTCCACGCAGAAGGTCGAAAAGGTTGTAGACACAACAGGTGCTGGTGATTCATTCATCGGCTCCCTAGCATACTATATAGCATGCTCTCCTGATGTACCTCTTCACCAACATGTTGGAGCAGCATGTGAAATAGCTTCCTATTCTGTACAGTTTCCAGGAACACAGGCAAGTTTTCCCGATGCGAAAAAGGTCCCCATTGATTTCAGCAAAAAACAATTCGTATGGACAACACTCTAAAGCATATACAAAATGCATATTTTATTCTCCATCTATATTTGTCACAAAACAGGTTATATGATACATTTGTTGATACTTTTCTCCAAATATAAAAGATGAATCGATAAATCATAAAAAATTAGTCTATGTATTACGGATTTTTTTTTTAATTTATAATAACACATGGTGGATGGATATTTTACTTTTTTCCAGACTTCTTAATGCCACCACCAACGAGGGGACCCTTTTGGGCTGCCTTCTGCTTTGCTGCTTCCAGTGCCTTCTGCGTCTCCTTCTGCTTCTGCTTGAAAGCCACATCCTCATCGTCGAAATCCTTCTCGCCCTTTTTCGGGGCCTTCAATGGCTTTTTCTTACCACCCTCACGACCAGACATTTTCACACGTTATATTGCAGTCCTAAATGATCAAGTTAATTAGTAAGTTTTCAAAGAAAAGATGAAACAAATTACAATCCAAACCAATCCAGACTAACCCAAATTTGACACTAGATTTACAAAGCACAGGCACATGCCCAGGTGACGTTAGAGGCGGAGGTACTAGATGCAATACCTTCTTGTTGTGTTTGCGAAAGTAATAGATTAGCGTAGAATGATAGATAGATGCTAGATTATAGCATGATTTTAAGTTATCCAGTCCAGAGTCAAGCGAAGATATAATTATTTAATTTCAGAATTGAATGAAAATACATGGCATTGTCAAATACTTTTCTCTAGCAAAAACGCACTTGCAAACAAATGGTTTTCAAAAAGCAAGTTCTTAACAAAATTTTTAAAAAATTTGTTTATGTATTGCAAGATTTCTTTTTTCTTCTCGAATCCTATTCTTTTCACAATTACGATTATACTACAAATAATCATTCGTAGGATAATGTAAAAGTGTAAGGTTAAAGTGTAAAATTTCGACAGCTTTGTTATTATTTAGCTCACTTCGTGGAAAGAAAGTAAATGTATTTTCATTAGAATTCGTTTTGTCAAAATGCGTCTTTGTTTTTTTGATAATTATTTTCAATCTGCATGATATTATTCATGGCAACCCTTTTGTTAGATTCGAAATTCTAATTATGTAAATAGAAATCAGCTGATTTGTATATAAGTTTTATAATTGCTACAAATACGTAAACGTGCATACGCTCTTTGTTGTAAAAAATATACTTTTACAACTTTTCAAGACCAGACACAACGACGAGTGAATACTCCTTATGTATGTACATACATATGTTTGTTTTCATAATAGGTCTGTTCCCTTACCTGCAATTTCTCGTCGAACTCCGTTCACTAGCACAAGAGAAAAAACGTAAAAGAGAGCACACGGGAGAATAAAATATTTTCTGTCAGTGAGAAAAGTTACTTTTTATTAAATAAATTTCTATAGGTAAGTGGTGTACGATCTGTCGAAATTCGGTTTCAGTCAAAATCAGGCCCAAGGGTTTTCCGAGATGAATATTACATCATTTACTGCACCGCCGAAAAAAGTTTAAACGATGCGACAAGTAACTCTGTGTCACCAACTCTCAAATCTAAATTCTGTATATCGAAAAGAGCCTATCAAACTGATAAACAAGGGGAAAACACTGATTCCAAACTCACACAATTGCTATAATATGCGTTGACATACGGAATCATTATGACGCACTTCTTCAAATTTCGATGATCTGTGTGGTTCCCATTCATTTATAATTATGATACGCAATATAATTTTTCAAATGTTAAGTTTTACTCCGATGTTATTAAAATGAAAGCAAAATGTACTTAAAATGTACCGATAATCAGGTTAAGTCTGGTAGTATAAAATTGTTTAATATCGTTAGTGTATAATTAGCAGGTTTTTGTTTGCAGTAACATTTCCAAAAAATTAAAGAATGGATTTATTATTTACTACAAAAGAAAAGAATATTAGTTTGGTTAGTTTAGTTTGAACTACCTTTATTGCAGATAAAAACAACTCATTTCTCTAAATTTAGTCTTGCCATTGTAGTTTAGCCATTAGGCCATCAACCGGATTGTTATTATAAGTTTGTATTATGAAATAAATTCTTAATAAACATAGGAGTCATTGACATTTAAGTATTCAGTAAACCATCATGAAAACAAAGACTACAATCTTAGAATATTCTTTCAATGTGCGTTTCCGTTACAAACTGCAATATAATAACTTTGTAAGAAAAATTACTTCCTAGTACACCCCTATTCAAAAAAAATAAAAAATAATGGACGACATCCTCCACACTTTCGGAGGATAGTGTTAAGAATTTATATATATAGAAAGTATACAACCAGTGTCAGCCTCCTGATGGCGGTTGTTTGTGTCAAAATCTATTCAACACGAACATATTTGGTATTTGCTTTCATCTTTAGGATTATCAAAGGCATAAATGTGGAGTATAATGGATTACCAGAGCTGATCGAATAACATTTGTTATATAAACATTAAATTGTCTCGCAAAAGTTTTGTTAGGCTCTAATTATAAACAGGAATTTCCTTTGAAGAAATCAGAGGTAGCATTAAATATGTGCGGGTAAGCTTTCTTCCGATGTAGACGCCGCCTAAGATGTCTTCATCAGAATGTAATTACCAATGAACGTATTCCAGAAAGAGTTGCCAATCAAAACATATTATACACAATCCAATCTTTAAAATAAAACTTCTTTATTGATAATATGAAGATGATTTGTTATAAATGTTGGTAACATAGAATATAAACATATAATTGCTCTTTATACGTATCCTTTGCCGAGATTTTCCCAAGAGTGACCAACTTTTTATTTGCATGTAAGAAAAATACAATTTGGTAATGTATGGGTTTTTCTTTTTTTTTAATGTATTTGATTTTTTTATATTATATGATTTTATATATATAAAAAAATTGTCTACACTTCATTGGGAACAACACTAAACCGAATATTTTACATCTTCTTTGTTATACGTAAAATTAAAAAAAAAAAATAATAAACATGAAAGTTATTGTTAAAATTGAATGTTCAATGATCTATTTTGCGTTAAATTGTATTCGCTGGTTCCACAAACTCATGTAGCAGATCAAGTTCATCGATTAACTCTAATAGAACCTCGATTTCCTCAAAAGAACTAATTGTACTTGGAGCGCCGATGAGTCGTACATTCTTGCCATCAATGTTTGTAAAGAATGTCTTCATTTTAAAAATGACCGCCCGATCGTATGGCATACGGGTCCTTGATTTTTGCTGTGTCATCCTTCGGAACATCACACACGATGGTTGATATTTTTCACGGTCTTCTTCGGCAATAGATTGGTCGGATAGATCGCCGGTGTAGGGTGTTAGACTTGTTTTGCCCATCATCTGAGTGGAGAGCTTGTAGAGAGTCACTTTGGTACTCCAGAAGGTTGACGGAAGTTTGATAGTTTTAGCCGCGTTACTTAAGGTAATTAGCGGAATTTCAAGGGAGTTCTTTATAATAGGTTCCTGCGTCTCAGGGATGTTGATGACATACCACGTTTCGAAGCATGTGATTTTTTTGATGAGTTTGTTACCCTGCCGCTGGACGAATACCTTCTCTGGTGGGAGCTTTCTCGGCTGTGCGGGCTTTACTGGGAGAACCTTATTTGATCCGACATTTTCTTTTACCATTTGGGTTTTCTCCACGGTGTCCTCTGCCGACTCCATGTCGTTGTCTAACTTGCCGAGTATTGGCTGCACCGGGTATGTCCTCTTGGCGACAACAGAGTTTAGGATGCGCGGTGCTGGCTTTTCACTGGCTACTGGCAATGGTTTTCGTTCTGGTGGCGGGAGAGATATTCGTGTTGTTAGCTTCGCATCTGTTCGAGGCGTGACATTACTATTTAGAATTGTCGATATGGGTTTCTTCGGAGGAAATGGGGTTCGAGGAAGCGGTGTTCGCAGTTTGCCAGGGTCTAGTTTCTCCGAGAGAATAGTTGTGTGTCCCGATTTCCGTCGGTTAACACGACTAGTTGTGTTGGGAGATGTGGTACCTTTTTCCTCCTCTGTATTTTTTTGTACAAGAGAGTCACCTTTTTTGTTAATGATATCGTGTATATTAACTATTGTAAACGTTGGCATTGTTTCAAAGTCGTCCTGGGTGCTTGCTGGATCCAACATATCGGAGATTTTCGATCCTGTTGCGGGTGACCGTCTCTGCAAAGGTGATTTGCTCTTTTCGTCTCGCGCTTCCCTAACTAAAGACTTTACGGGCTGGGCATTTTGTGCAAGCCTCTTCTGAGCCAATATACTCGCAGCGGTCGGAGATTGGGTTCTAGTATTTCCCACTGTATTTGATGTTTTTGAAACAGCATTTTTAGGTGACGGAAGTGGTTTGGCGACATTTGCATCATACAGCGCAATGTTTAAGCGCTTATTACGAGCTATAATTGATTCAGGGGGCTCCGACTCATTAGCCGACGCTGCCGCCTCTGCTTCGAGCTTTCGTTTCCTAGCCAACTGGAGCTGCTGTGATGGTGTTGATACCCGTTGATGCGTAACCTGTGACTGACTGCTTTTTTTTGCTTCAACTGTTTTCGCCGGCGGTAATGGAGAATATTTCTTCGGACGACCGCGCTTTGTCAAAGAAGCATTTGAAGAATGCGGGGTTTTCTGCATACGCTTCGGCTTAGAATGTAGCTCCTCAATTTCCGAAAAATCAGAGCTGTCATCAACTTCAAAGGCATCACCACCTTCCCCATCATTGGTTTCGCTTCCATTGCTCGTCTCATCCAAAGCATTGTAGAAATCTTCTGCAGAATCAGAGTCTTCGATAGCTGCATCATAAGGGGCCAGCAGTCCTTTGTCACGCTTCACTTTCGCCTTGGGCGTAATGATATCTGCATTCGCGTATTTGGGATTGGGTTTGGGAGCCCGACGTGTTCTTGTTGACGCCACGGTGGTAGGCGATTCTTCAATCTTTTTCACAACTTGACTTGGTGTATTCAGTGGACGTTTCTTCAGCGGACCTGTCAACTTTCTATTTGCGGGTGTACGCTCTTGTGGTTCTTGCTTTTCGTGAACCTTTTCCAGACGCACAAAGCACGGTTTAGTCTTTTTTTGCTCGACAACGGTCTTTCTGAGTTTTCGCCCGCCGCGCATTGTTGCACCTCTCCCCTGAAAATAAAAATTAAAATAAAATAAATAGCAAACTAGTCTGCAGCAAGTGACATGCAAGGAAATTTCTCTTTTCTTTTTTTGTAATTGTGGGCCTACGTACTGTACGTGTGAATCGTGTTGGGAGGCAATTCCCGCGCTGTGATTAACTTTAGGAATACAGAACTGAGGGAAAAATACACTGCCCAAATTATACCGCACTAGGTGCCCCGCACATTTAGATTTATTAAACTGAAATCTTTTAACTTGCAAAGGCAGATTTATGTGATTTATTTTTAACTTAAACGATTAACTGAGCAAAAGCAAGCAACGCTATTATGACATTTTTCCAACGCATATCAGTCAAACTCTACAAAAGTCAAATTAGAAAGAGAAACTGCCAGTAGACATTTTGTTTGGAGACTTTTTCCTGATTACGTTCAGTAGCGCAATAGTGAATTGGTTTCGAAAAAGTCAAATCGATAAATAAAACATGTTGTGTAAATGTACTCAAAATTATATTTGTTTATAAGTACCTTCGTTTGCTCTCCCTCTTCCTCATCAATACTGACGGCTTTGTTCCGGAGCTGCCGAATACCCTTCTCTATTTTGACGTCTTTCTCTTTCAACCTCTTCTCATAGTTGTTGACAACCTAAACATACACTTCTGCCGCTATTCTATTCATTAGAATCTCTTAAGGTAAACAATCTTACTTGAATTTGATCCTGCTCCCGTTGTACCTTCTCATCCTTATAATTTTTTATAAGTTCATCTTTCGACTTAATCTCCAATCTTAATTTTTCCACCTCACTAAGCCGCTGGGTGCGCTTCTTTGGTTCACTTGCTTCAAAGTCTGTTGAAATACTCTTCTTCTCACTTCGATGTCGTTTTTTAAATGTTTTCGAGCCCATTTTTACAGTTGGAATCCAATCTGGGTGATAGGTATCTCTCAATCGTGCTGGAAAACCTGTTACAGAATTATTCTGGTGATCAAAACTTCGTTAAAATAAACAGTAATACCTGTAACAAAGTGCTGGGAACAAATTTTGGTATATTTCAATGCCAATTCTGGCAAATCTGTTCTGTTAATGGCACTAAGCCACGCGTTCCTCCTTTTTTCAGACAGCTCAGCAAGTTCATTTGGTTTCGCTAGTAGGGCGGGAAATCTAAAGAATCGAACGTCACTAACTTGATCGACGCGTTTTGTACAACCCGGTGCACAACAATAAGATGGCATTACTTATCCAAGTGATGTATTATTTAGTATATTTTGGTAGAAACTATTACGCGGTAATTTTATTTATTTGGCCTCCAATGTACATAAGCTGACTGACGGATGATGAAAATCATTTTGTCAATTTTTGAGTAGCTCGAGTGTCAAACATTTTGGAGAGTTAAATACGGGTACGTTCAGTCTGAATAGATTTAATAAATGTTTGTTATGGTTTGATTATAATGCTATTTTCTTTGATATTCTTTATTCCGGCTACATTTTAATTTACCGATATATTTACATATAAATGTTTTGATTTTATTTTCTTATGGGTTACTATGATCCCAAAAATGCAATACAATTTTGGTGCTCATTTTCGTAGAAGGCAGAAGTTTCAACATCGCTATATTATGAAATGATACTACAATGTTCAAATTGGTATAGCCGAAATATTTAATTCTAAAGTTGTTGAGCACACATAAAGGTGCTTGATTCAATAATACGAGTATGAGTTCGATCGAAATATGTGTAGAATAGCTGGAGATATAAGATTATTTAAAAAAAACAATAGTTAACAGAAAACTCGTTGATAAATATGATTGATGGTACATATGCTCGTAAGTTAATTTTTTTTTAATTCTTTAAACAATTTGGTTTGTAACATTATTGGACTAAACTACCATAATGTGTGTTTGACACATTTCAATATTCCATACCAATTCTACTCAGAAACTGTATATAATCAAACTTCTGTGCTTTAAAAAAGCACTTAAGCGAATTAAGGAAGTTTGCCTTATGACTCTTTTCTGTTCTGAAAATTTAAAAATATACATACATATATGTACATACATCACTTCTGGAAAATAAGATATTTTTATTGAGTGATAAGTCACCAAATAGATAGCTTTTGCTTTATTTAAAAAAAGCATAAGTAAGATTGGGACTAGAGTATGGCTCACGTTTGGAGTTCGGCTCCAAAGAAATTTTTATCTACATCGAATTTCCAATCACTGACATATCGATACTTCAGATACTTCTACGGGCGCCTCACCAGACAGGTTACCAGGGCACACCATTTCTATGACTAACTCGCTACCACGATGTAGACGAACGAACAAACTCTGGAATTCATAACGAATAGAAACACTCTCAGAAGTTTTCAATCTCGAGAAATTCAAAAACAGGAACAATTACCATCTCGTGTTGCTATCACACAGTTATAGGCTCGCTTCTCCCAAAAAAATATGAATAAAAAATAAAAAATAAAAATTTTAAAGAAATTTTTAGAACAATATCCCTTTTCGGATGGGAGTGGAGCAGACCAAATAGAAAAGAAAGCTTATCGGACGCGAATGCTCGGCGTGTCCGAATTAGGCAAATTATTATTTTATCGAAACACCTGTAATTTGTTTTATTCCATTAGATTAACTTGCAGTGACTACAAAAGTGCATAAAATTTTGGCGTTCGCTTTTCTAGAAGGCGTAACCCGCCGCAAAGTTCCAAAAGTCATAAAAAGTGGTACCAAAATTACCAAATTGCCACAACCTATTGCGTCAATAGAAAAGTGATTTGATTATTAGAAAAAGTTTCATTAAAACCCCCCACCGCCACTGTCACTTTTTCATAATTACTATTTTATATGAAATCAAACATTTTTTGTTAAGACCAAATATTTAGACATTTAAATTTACACATACATTGCATGTGGCCACACCCATTCTTTGGGGACGTTATCGCAAAAAAAAAAACCGATTTTGATGAAATGTTGCATGTAAAATCCTCAAACGTTCGAAGTTATCGTAGTAATTAATAGAAAAGTCCAGTATATTACGACCACTTTAATAGGCCTGATACAAAGGAAGAAAGATATGGTGTTATTCCAACCGCCCAAGTCCCTACTGCAGAATAGTAAAAGATTTCAGGTAATTAAACAAGTCATCTATTTTCTATAAAGTATTGGGTATTAATATTTCCCTTTATCACTAAAAACAAATTGGTTCAAATTGCAAAGTTATACTTAATAACACCGTTAATTAATTTTAATTTAACTCAAATTGATATATCTCGCCTTAAAACACAAAATCTAGTACTTCTAATACAAGTAATAGAAAATTATTTTTGTAGAGTTTTATGTCCATTTTTTTTCGTACAACAAAACGTCACTGTCAGAGCCGCAAAACAAAAATTAATCAAAATCATCAAAAAACGCAATCGTCATGGCCGCTAACCTACAGAGTGTTGAATCATTATTTAAGGATTTAAAAACAGAATGGAGCAAAAAACCAGTGAATCTTAAAAAATGCGGCTCACTGCTGGACAATCTAAAGGTAAGTGTAAATATTTGGTCAAAAATCTCGTTCCCTAACCAAATTTATTGAATTAATTTCGCTGCAGATCGCCCTTACAAAGCTGTCGTATTTGCCCACGGGTAATGTAAAGACTCCGGTAGAAGAAATGATCTTAGCCCGTGATGTTCTTGAGATTGCCGTAGAGTATAGTGTAGCAAATAAGGATATTCCAGCTTTCGAGAGATATATTTCTCAGCTTAAGTGCTATTACTATGATTACAAGTAAGGAACCTCTTTGTCATTGAAATGGAACAAAGAAATCTTAATATATATGGTTGCGATTTCTCTTTAGGCAGGAAATTGGTGAATCGGATAACATGTTCAAGTTGCTGGGACTTAATTTGTTATTCCTTTTATCTGTGAATCGAGTTTCGGAATTCCACACTGAGCTGGAACTTTTGTCCGCCGAAATTATCCAAACGAATAAGTTCATTCGTCCAATTCTGGCCTTGGAGCAGTACATCATGGAGGGACGGTACAATAAAATTTTCCAAGCGAAGGTAAGTTGGAGTCTGTATTTTTTGGCTTTGATGCGTGGTCTACTATGTTGCATCGTGAGTTTTGTTTCTTTGACTGCGACTATTTGTAATTTTTTTGCAAAAAATGAAAATATCAGCCTCGGTATGTATTGTTCGACAATTGGAAGTATTGTCTTGACTGATGGTGGAACCGAAACGGATACAGCCTGTCCAATCGGGAAAGCAAACATTTTTGTCATAGCTGACGTGTTTTTTTGTGTCTTCAAACCAAGTTAGTTTCAAGCACTGGAAGGTGTAATAGCACCAGGAACAATAGTTTAGTGTCTGGTAATATCTGCGAATATTGCGATGTACATATGTACGTATTTGATAATCTTTAATCACTCATACTTTTGGTCAGTGTAAAGGGTTTGTGGTACCGTTTTGAACGATAAGTCGACTATTTATCCATTGTAGTGTTTGAATGCTGTCATACCGAGGCGTGGTCACACTCCGGGTTGAATCCAAAGTTTCTGTGAAATAAAGCGCTGATGTCCATTAAACATTTTTTTGTCTAGGCCGATGTTGCTGTATAGCTTGAATAGTTCGTCGTTGAATCTCTTCATCCAAAGCGCGGGATTTAATATCTTAGAAAGTATTTTCCTGTCGTAAAGACCGATTATACATAAATTTATTAACTTTTGATAGTTTCTTGCTTCCTTTGGCCTACAATTGAAAATTTCGTCTAGTCTGTGAGAGAAGTTCAGAGCCCGTAATTGTGTGGCACGCAGATTTGTTAAAACTTTTTTTTATGTTTTTAGAACAGCGCACCTTCCGACATCTACAACTACTTTATGGACATGCTGTTGGAAACAGTTCGCGATGAAATCGGTGCATGCATCGAAAAGTCATACGAGAAAATCTCTGTGAAGGAAGCAGCGAAGCGTCTCAATCTCAAGTCATCAAATGAGGTGAAGGCATTCGGTTCAAAACGGAATTGGAAACTTAACGGAGACATCTATAACTTTGTTGATAAGACAGCGAAACCTAAAGAGGCCCTGCCATCCGTTGAATTAGCCGAACAGGCAATATTCTATGCGCGAGAGCTGGAAATGATTGTTTAAACGTTTTTTTTTCCCTTTTTATAATTAATAATGAAAACGATTGCTATGCGTTTCTCAAATCTTTAACTTTATATTTCATAAATAAATAAAACATTCATCTGGAACAGGTTTTTGTTTACTTTCTCAAAGCAGATGGCTGGGGGTTGCGATATTTAGCCATCTCGACCTCGGCTTCGTAGTAACTGTTGCGGTTGAAGCAGAAGTATTCGGGTACCTTGTATTCTCCGTTTGTGCTTGCACCTGGACCAACGGGTTCAGTGGTGGTTTTCACACAACGGCTGCTCAAACCTGGTACATTGGCATTGATGCCAGCAGGTTGTGCTGGAGGTACGGGAGCAGATCCAGCAGTTTGGCTGTAGCGGCGTAGCAAATGCGTAAATCGGGGCCGTAAGAACATGTTGAAATTGATTTGGAATCTACTTTTATTATTCAATTTTCTATTGGCACAGCAAAATCACGTAATCGACTGTCATTAAATCTGTCAATTTTTTCCTGCTTATAAGGTTGGCAATGTCTTTTTGTCGGATGCTTTCAAAATACGACAGCTCTCAGGTTCCAAAAGTTCCAATCTATTACTTTTTTCCTTAGGTCGAGTGGTTTGAAAAATAATTTTTTCAAGTATTTTTTGTTTTTAAATTCATTTAACAAAATGTTAACTGTAATGTTAAACTGTACTGAACTGCGTAAACAATCGCCATCTAATGAAGACCCACATGGAACCGTAGCGTTTCCGAGTTGTGTTTGATTTTCCCTTATTCCACCTCTGTACTTTAGCAAAGCAGTACAGGAGTGAGCAGTACAGCGCGTTAGTTTGACCCTGATTAGATACATATTGACCAATAAGTCGTGCTAATATTGTCGTGAGTACACGCGGTGGAATAAGTGGAATAAAAGAAAATCACAATACGGAAACGAAACGGCACTTTTAATTATTTGCACTTTTTGATGGTTCACCTAATACTGAGAGAAACGGAAGATTTCGTGAGTGTCTGCTCGCTTAGCTCCTCAATCTTTTTGCCCGCAAACTAGCGACACAACCGCATGAACAATCGCCAACTAAATAGGGTCTTTGAGAGTACACTTAATCAAAAGTGCCGTTCCATTACTGAGTTGAGTCTGATTTTCGTTTATTTTACTTATTGGGCAATAATCACCTAATCAGGATTTAATTTCTTTGCTGTTTATATTTCTTTGAATGAAAATGTTAACAAAACATTTTACATACCTAGACTTCTACTACATTCCTTAGTCTCCACACTCATTAGCAAATTTCGAGTATCGCAACTGCATATGTATGTATGTATATGTATGTAGTTTAGTGCGTTTCACAAAACGAATTTTTATTTCTCTCTGGGAAGCCATCTTGGTCGTGTGCGTTGTGTTTGTAGAAAAATATTTTTCACTAGTGATTTCTCTAGTGTATTTCCATATTTTCCACAAAAAAAAGTGTTTTATTTGCAAGTGGTAACAGTGTACTTTTGATTTTTCGTATTTCTGAACAATGGGAGCTGACGGTAAGTGTTAAAATTAACAATTAAAAAAGTGCAGTGAAAAATAGGGGAATATTGATTTTTTCAGCAGAACGTGATAGACGCCGTCACCGATCCCGGTCGCGGGATCCACAACGTCGACGATCTTCAAGGTCACGTTCTCGTGAGCGCAAACGTTCTCGTTCCCGCAATCGTCCAGGCCACAGATCCCGTCGTCGTAAGCCATCTCTATATTGGGATGTTCCACCACCAGGCTTTGAGCACATAACCCCACTACAGTACAAAGCTATGCAAGCGGCTGGACAAATTCCGGCAAATGTCGTTGCAGATACGCCACAGGCGGCAGTTCCAGTTGTAGGTTCCACCATCACTAGGCAGGCAAGACGTCTGTATGTTGGCAACATTCCGTTCGGTGTGACGGAGGAAGAGATGATGGAGTTTTTCAACCAACAGATGCATCTGTCTGGTCTGGCGCAAGCAGCGGGCAATCCAGTTCTTGCTTGTCAGATTAATTTAGACAAGAACTTTGCTTTTCTGGAATTTAGATCGATTGACGAAACAACCCAGGCGATGGCTTTCGATGGGATCAACTTTAAGGGGCAAAGTTTGAAGATTCGTCGACCGCACGATTATCAACCAATGCCTGGAATGACCGATAGTCAACCGATTAATGCTCCGGCAAGTGATTTTCATTGTAAGTTGCAGCAGTTGTACCCCAAAATTGTTGAAGATTAATTGTTGTTTTCGTGTTTTTGCAGCCGGAGTCATTTCAACGGTCGTTCCAGACTCGCCACATAAAATTTTCATTGGCGGCCTTCCCAACTATCTCAATGAAGACCAGGTAAGTGTTTGAACACGAACGAAAATGGGTTTGTGCGATGATATTTAGATTACAGTGTAACAAGTTAGCAAATTTTGGACAGCACACTTGGTAGCATGGATTCAATCGCAAAGATGAATCCGCCGCAGGAAACCAAAGAAAATGGGGAACAAAATTGTGTCTCTTTTTATAGTGTTGGATGGACGTTGTTTTGCAGGTTATTTAGGTTATGTGCGACGGCGGTATATGGTTCTGGTTCATGGTATTCAAATTTTATTTTCAAGCATTTCAGTGAAAATGGAATCAATGCAACACCCAGTGTTTGGCGACCATTTTAATTCTGTTTTCAGGAGAAATTTTGTTTTGAAAACTCTTTGCTGCCGTTGTGCGCGTAATTTGAAGCAATCAATTTTGGGTTTTACTTATACATATTAGATTTGGTCTGTTTAATCTTGGACGGGAGTAAGTCATTTCTCCTGTTGATAGGAGTTTATATGATTGTATTGTTTACTGTTTTAGGGTCTCTAGTTTATGTAGAATATTAGAGTTCAGATCTCAAACTCAAGGACGATAGCTCGTTTATACTTTTCAATTTAATATTTTAGCGAGCTTTACTTCGTAAGAATCGTAAAATTCCGATTGGAACGCATTACACTATCATGGTATACGATTTCATACAGAAATTTCCAACGCGTATAAATGTATTTATCCCATGAAAAATAGGAAAATTTCCCCGCGACAAATATTTGTCCGAGAACTTTGGAGAAAAAATCATAACAACTGACATAAAAAATTCAATTTATCGCAGGTCGCCGTTGAGCGACGTTGTATTGTACAGGAGGAAACTCCGTTCCGATCGGTTATCATGACTGTCCTATAGACCAACACGCTAGAAGGTCGCTAGGGGCTTTTTTTGACGTAGGCGAACTGCATTCCTTAGATGGCATGAGGATCTTTCCCTTAATAAAAATTCCCGATTAGTGGAATTAGTCTTGTGTAACTGGTATCGATAGATCCGTGGTATCACAGCAGACCTTCTGGTAATAAGTGTGTCTGTCTCATCGTGTAAACAGTGAACATTATCTAAACCTAAGCCAATAAGCGAAGTGGAATGTGTATTTAGGTAGCGCTACAGTTTGACATAAACCTCGATCTCAAATAACAACCTGCCTCTCCAGTCAGCCTTTAGCAAATTGCCTCCAGTTACGCACTTCAAGTCAATTGAGATCAACTTCTATGTACTTATGCCGACTACCTACGGTAAAGTCTTTCTCTACTGCATTGTCCTTTGGGTTACATTCAAAGACTCTGCGGGACAGAGACCTGCCTGTCCACTCGCTCTACACGTCCCAACTATCTTGAAGAAGTCGATGTCTCAGCCCCTTAAGTTCGTTGTTGAATCTTCTCCTTCAAAGACAGAAACAAAATAGTTCTTCTAAAACCTACACGGCTAGGCAATCATATGTACATATACATATGATTGATCGTAATGTTGCATATGTATACATGCATACTTAGGTATGGGTATAGAATTCCAAATTCCAAGCTTTTTTTTTCAGAACTTGGACTTTACATTTCCATTATGCACTTGTCTTCTCAGGGTGAGATTTTTCATAGAAGTGGTTGCTTGTCTCAATAGTCTCCTAGTGTTTAAATGCATTAAAAAATGGCTTCAACAGCTTAGGGGTTTGTTTCTGCAAACTGTGCTATATTTTGTTGATAATTTGCTTGTATCCCCGAACCAAATTTTACACCGTTCTTTTGTCCAGTTTGTGGAGGTCATTTTTTTTCGCCAAGGCAAAAATTCAACGACATCACTACGTTAATGCTCCATTATTACGTTGATTGGAGCATTCATATGCGTTCTCTCGATTTTCTCTAAAAAAAAACACATTATTTACATAAAACAGTATAACAGCAGGCGAGTTACATATGTACATTTGGACAGTTTCGTTTCTTTCATCCTCTAAATTAGGTTGCTGTATTATCCTGTATATATACGTACATAACATCCAGTTGTTTTACGCGCACCCTTATCAGAAGAGCTCCACCATTATGGGTATTAAGATGCATTACGTTCATTCCAACAACACCACATATGTATGTACATTTTTAAACTGCGATAATACTAACCAACAACAAATGAAATTCGAGGGAGAAAAAACTCAAAATTGGTTGCTTCATACACACATTAGCATTCTTTACAGCAACAGCAGCAGCACTCTCATAGAATAAAAAAAAAAAACAAAAAACCGTCAGTGTCGCCTTGTATATGATTATACACACTACATTGTTCGGATGTTCGTTCCGTTCTCGCCGCGTACAATTTTCAAATTCAAATCATGTTTGTGTTTTTATGTTTTGTAGCGGTTTACAGGTTCCAAGATATTAAAACAAAAAAATGTGAACGGTATGCTCTTCTTTTCTTTTTTGCAGCTGTTTAATTTTTCAGCTAATTGTTTCAGGAATTGTTTTATTATTTTCTATTTTACAGCATTTTTAAACAAATCCAAAAAAAAAACACAAAATCAAAAAAAAAAAAACAATTAATTTATTAACATCATTCAAAAAATTCCAAACGATACTGATAATATGTTTCATTGTGTTGTTGTAGCTTAGGTTGCGCGATGCTCTTCCTTCCCCTGTTTTATGCGTTGTTACCGTAGTACACATTATAACGCTGTTTTAAAGATTGATTCTTCAACCAGAAAATATGCATAAAACCAAACCGCAAAAAAGGCAAGTTAAAAATAAATTAAAAACAAAAAAACAATTTCAGCCAACCTGCAATTTATTTATTTTTTTTTGTTGAGTAAATACAGATATATAAATCACAGCCCACAACTACTCGACTGTCGTTATAAAATTTATGTCTTCCTCTTGCTGTAGCTTCATGAGAACGTACAAAATGAGTAAAGGTATAGGATAGCTTAAACGTGTGATTTGATTCTCCTCTTCGTTACGCGAGGGCTTTGTTTTGTGAAATTAAAAAAAAAAAAAATGATGAGAATGTTAAATCAATCTCTAAAGGTATTAATGGTGAGTAATATCAAAGAGGATGAGAGCTGCTGCGTTTTTAATAAGAGCCGTGTCTTTGCTTAAGAGGGAGGTGCTGCTTAAATCAATGTTTGCTAAGCAAATTTCTGCGTTGGTGTACAGTAGTATTTTCAATGTTGGATTTGTAACAACAGCTTTGTATGCCTTCATATAATTTTCAATGAAAAGTGATTAAGCTCTTTTTCTTTAACAAATCCCTTAGTAATTATTCAATAACACTGATTCCTAGATTTCTTTTATATCAATATCATCCTAAAAGCGCAAACGCCGAGACCTGTTTTTAATTGTTTTTAAAGCAAAGACCTGAGATTTTTGACTAACACACACGCACGATAATTTCTGTCTTATCTTAAGTGCCAATCGGTAAGTTCATTTGAGAAGCGATTACCTTAAAAATATACATTTGGGTGATATCTGAGTTAGATGAGTGAGGGTTGTTAAGATTTTGGAGAATTCGAGTATTAGATTCGGTAATATGGTTTCTTTTTTTTTTTTTATTTATTTTCCAAATACAAAAACTGTTTTCGACAAGTTTTAAGTTAGATTTTCATGGATACATACTTTGATTGTAAGTTTTTAATTAGATTTCCATGAATACGTTTATTGTCAGTGAGAAATGTTTTCATGATATGCATGGGGAGCTTTTAAACGTTTATCTCATTCACATTCATTGCTTTTCTTTGCAATAAGCACCGAATCTTCAAATTTTCTGTGTAATGAGCTTAGTTAGACCTTGAAACATGGGAGAAAGTATATACATATGCTTTCAAGTAATAAGGGAGATATCGACGATCTCTTTTTAGGAAGAATAGTTTAGATCTTTTGAGTAAAATACCGATGACGACAGGATTAGCCTTAAACAACAGTGATACAATTGCTGGATGGGGCTTTTCAATTATATGTAAGTTTAGGACCTGTCAAATATACGATTGGAATAAAATTGCGTGTTTCCTGTACAAGACCGAACGTTGAACTTTATTTAAACTACCACCTACCCTTGATCATTCAGCCCATCATTGCCATACTATTGAACCTGATAACCATTGAATTGATTACAGTATCCTTAAAGTCTCCCTATTAAGCAAAGGTACTGGGGCACACGCTCCCTCCTCTTCTCCCATCGATATATCCCAATAGAGGGCTTAAATTCTACACGAAAAAAAAAACGATGTCCATTTGTTTCCTGTTTCAACAATTACCAAAAAAATCTTCCGTAGCATTACAAATTTAGCTAATCTGTTGTATTTACAAACAATTTGACAGGTGAAAGAGCTGTTGCTCTCCTTTGGCCAATTGCGAGCATTCAACTTGGTCAAGGATGCGGCCACCGGGTTGAGTAAAGGCTACGCGTTTGCCGAGTATGTGGATTACAATATTACAGATCAGGTAAGTCGAATTTGGTAAACTTTACATTCCTTGCTTAAGTTAACTTGTTTCCTAGGCTATTGCTGGTTTAAATGGAATGCAGTTGGGCGATAAGAAATTAATTGTACAAAGAGCAAGTGTTGGAGCTAAGAACTCTCAATTGGGCGGAACTGTTGCTCCTGTTCAAATTCAAGTAAGATTACTCACACCCATATGATTATTTCAGTTCTAAAAGAATTTTCATCTATCTATAGGTACCAGGAATGTCAATGGTTGGAACGTCTGGACCACCGACAGAGGTCCTGTGCCTTTTGAACATGGTAACACCCGATGAACTGCGCGATGAGGAAGAATACGAAGATATTCTCGAAGATATCAAGGAAGAGTGCAACAAATACGGTGTGGTACGCAGTGTGGAAATTCCCCGACCCATTGAAGGTGTTGATGTACCAGGTTGTGGCAAAGTATTTGTTGAGTTTAACTCCGTTGTGGATTGTCAGAAGGCACAGCAAGCACTCACTGGACGCAAATTCAGTGATCGTGTTGTGGTAACATCGTACTTCGATCCAGACAAGTATCACAGAAGAGAGTTTTAATTTTATTCACATGAAAAAGATGTTTTTTTTTTTTTTTTTAATTTAAATATAGTTTGACTAGGAGTACAAAAGTATTTCTCTGTCCTTTCAAATTAAAAGCGCAAAGATCTTAAATCTTTTCTTCATTAAATTGCTGCGCTTGTGTGTAGTTTAGTTAATATTTTAAGAGTAAACAAAAAAAAAATACAGAAAAACAATTGTCATCTGTGTCCGAGAATATTTATTACAATGCGAAATATATATAAAAAAAAGTTACAAATTTTCAGCAACACATTGTATATGAATATATTATTTATCATGAAAGACATAATAAACAAATTCACTGTAAACAATTTGCTATTAGTTTTTATTTTGAGCAGAGGAGAAAGAAAATTTCCGGCCCAGAGAAGATAGAAATGCTCTATATTTTCTTGCAATGTAGCAAGAGAAATGGTTGTATTTGCAAGAGAGATGGTTGTATTTACATAATCGTTTAATATTTATGCCATGTCATGCAATTTTGTAATTGGGTGCTTTAGAATGCAATTCACTAAACAACTAGGCTGCTTTCCTAAATTCAACCAAAATGCGCATTGTGACTGCACATTGCATCCGTGCTGCAAACACACGATACTTTCAGTATGCGATGCACATTCAGTTGCGTTGTGAAAGGAATGTTATGCGATGCGCACAATTTATTTTTTTGGAAATCTGAAACAATGTGTAATAAATTAATTGCAACTCAGATAATCATTTTCTAAACAATTGTGGTACTGGTGACAACCGAATATTCACGAAATATATTTTAAAGATAATGCTAAAGGGTAGCAATAACAAATACCATTTGCATCGTGTTAGTTCACGATGCGCTGTTTGCTTTTGTTTGCGCAGTGTATTCGTTCACAATGCATTTCGGAACAAAATGTGATGTGTCATCATTTTGAGTTTGCATTTAGGAATGGTTGCCGATTCACAAAGTAGGCAGTACTGCATTTAGGAAAGCACCGTACGTTTACTCGTTTACTCCAAACGTATCCGAACGCATTTGACCATAGGGGCATACATAGAGTAAATAGTTTATCCGGTAAAATTTTTTGTTCGTGTAGGATTAAATGGGCTGTAGGGCCCGGCGCTTTTACAGAAGGTAATTGATCTCATCCTACCGGGTATGATTGCTTTATTTAGACCCAGCTACAAGTAGGGTTACATCTCAATTGCCTGGAGACAGGTAAATGTAATATTTATCCACAAACTAGGCAATAGGCCTAGTGAGCTGCCTAAATCTTATAGACCTATAAGTCTAACCTTATTTCTTCGCAAAACCGTGGAGAGACTCTATTGACGTTCATATTAGAGGCCGGGTAGATTTGTCTATTCTTCTGCAGTAGTAGCAGAGGTATCGAGAATTCGACCAACCAATGGATATTGACCATGTTTGAAAGTCGAACTATTACTTCCTTCTCTGGAGCATGTACATATGGGGGGCATACTGCCCCCCTGCAACCCCCCTGCTTGGAGTAATTGTTGGATTTGGAGTAGGTGCGAGGTTGGGTATATGCAAAGTTTCTTTAAATCCATACCAAAATTTCTATTTTCGGGATTCTGTCCGACTCCCGCTGCAGCTAGAGTACAAGTATAAACTAGGTGACCATGTGGGACACCTGAAAATTCTCGACTCAATTCCCAAAAAGGACACGTTTTGCACTATCCCCGACATCATGGTCAGAGAGTACTGTTTCGGTAGGGTATTTGAGGTAGAAATATTGGACCGTACAACCTGGTCTAATGGTGTTCCGGTATTGGATCCTAGAGGTCTGATCTGGTTCACAGATGGATCGAAGATGGAAACTGGAGTTGAAGTAGGCATCTTTGGACCCAACGCCAAAGTCTCGATACCAATGGGAATGTGTCGCATGGTTTTCCGGGCTGAACTCTATGCCATTGAGATCTACGCCAGAATAAACCTTAGTAAAGGTATTAAGGGCGCTAGGTTATCTATCTTTTCAGATAGCCAGAAAGCACGTAAAGCCCTGTCGTCCAATTTAATGGACTCTATATCAGTTAACTGCTGCTACGATGCACTACAATATCTTGCCAGACATAACAGGATGAATCTCGGTTGGGTCACTGGTCATTAAGGAATTGCAGGCAACAAATCTGCAAGTGAACTAGTTAGGGCTGGCTCAGAATCTGGGTTCACAGGTCCTGAACCCTACTGTGGTGTCAACTGAGCTGCCGCCACAACGTTGATTAGCGATTGGAAACACAAACTTCGTCTGTGCCACTGCAAAAATGTCTCGGGGCTGAGACAACCCAAGCGAATAACAAGGTCTTATTCCTGCAAGGAAATCCTTGACCTAGACAAGGATAGTATTAGAAAGCTGGTGAACTTTTCACAGGTCGCTGTGGTCTGCGACATCACCTTAACAAGTTCAATTTGTGCCCAGAAACGGAATGTAATTTCTGCTCGGAAGATGACGAATCTTTTGAGCACATTCTCTGTGAATGCCGAACATTACAATGGTTAAGGAGACGTATTTTCCATAAAGAAATATATTCGCCAGCGGAGTTGAAAAAATTCTGCTGCTAAGGACGTACTATCCTTCATAAGGGAGGTGGTACGACTCTTGATTTAAATATACCCTTATTTTGGTACAACAGATCTTGTTAGGCCGCAGTGTCAGCCATATGGGCAAACATCTACAAAAAAAAAAACATGAGATTTATGCGGTTTTGAAGATGAGTTCTAAGCATTTATTACCCTTATCATATACAAGGGGATTAATCAAACTCATCTTCTTTTACCTCTCTATCTCTACGTGCAGAGAAAAACACCACCCCTCACCTCGTGCCTATATTCGTGCAGCGCGTGCTGGTTATGACATCAAAAGTGACTTACGAGTAAACAAGATGCCTAGAGTAGAGATTGGATGAATAGCTGTATAGGAATGAAAGGAATCCCCTTGAATATTTGAAGAGTACATGCTTACAGCACTGTTGACCACTTAAATCCATTCAAAGTGACAAATTATATTTAAGTTCGGCTGTGTTATGACACCTAAGGCAATCGCGGTTTTAGTTTCTTTTCGCCGCTTTCATCCGCTGTTTGTTGTTATTTTAAGTATAATTTGTAGCCAAACACACACTCTATACATACATACCTTCGACAATGAGTTAACCCAATTCAACTGGACCAAACGACGTCTTCTTATTCATTGCCATTGTCATTTCAAAAATCGTATATCATCTAATGTTATTGTATTAAATGTATCAAACTGAGTCCGTTTATCCAGAATTTTCCCAATGACCACAACACTCCGAGAGTGTTCAACTCATTCGTCGAACACTAGATCTGCAGACAATTATTACAATAGATCCGCAATAAAATGAAACAATTTCTCGGTATTTTTCTGCTGATAACATCAATTACATGCTTTTATGGAGCTGTTCCACATCCATTGGTGCGGGTATGGTTAGTTTTAGGAGTTCAATCATAGTTGAGACGCCGCCACAATGGCAGCTCGAAAAAGAAACAAAAAAGTGAAAGCACCATCATCCACGCCGAAATACCCAGAAGGTGTTTTGTGTCCATTATGAGCGCATTGCCTTGAGCAAAATGCCTCATCATGATGCCGTCGCCGCCGCCTGGCCACCACCATCATGGTGTGTCTCTATCTCCACCATCATCGTCGTCATCGTCTTCGTCAGCAATTACAGAATAAATTACTTTGGTCAATTTTAGCTCCCTTTGAACGACGCGAGCGGATTATGGAACGAGCGCGTGCTTATCCATCATCTACATCCGGTCCGGTTTGTCTGACGATAGCTATGGTGTTGCTGGTGCTGCCAGACCTGGAGGTGATTGCTAAAGCGCAACGGACAGCAATTCATTGCAGTTTAGCTGCATAGCAACAGGTATAACTATTCGTAGGAGAGTAAGTAAAAATTTGAAAATTTAATTTCAAAGAAAGTATGTTGCGGAGTGCAATTTGCTGTGTAGCTGACAGTGGCAAGATAAGTTCGAGTTCCACTTTCCACTCGGGGAGCACCTGTTTTAAAATGGTTCCATTCCGCGGAAATTGTTCATTTAGTGGTTTGTGGCTTTTGCGTAACACGCACCACCACAACTTTTGCTTTTCATGGGCATTTCAGGCGCCTGTGGGATAAAAGCGACAGATGAGGTAACTAACAGCGATGTTACATAACGGATATAAATGAGCGACATTTTTTTATATTCATAGTTTTTTCTTTTTTTAAATGTTACTTTGTGTCTAGAGGCTAATGAGGACAGTGTACATTTTTGTTGCAGAGAACATTATTTTCAGTACGGTTATAAGCCAACGGCGAGGCGGCGGCCCAAATGACGCCTAAGGTGTAAAGATCGTTGAGTTGATCGTTTTCGATGTCTGAATAGCGACTATTTTGTTTATTAACTAAGTCAACACGTTGTTAAGGAATTTCAAGCTCAATAATGAATACTGTTATCGACTGTTCTTTACGAACGTCAAATGTGAACAACCAAACCATAATGGTTGCCAAGCAATGTCGAGTATGCAGTCCTAGAAAATATTTATTCGATGGCAGTCTTATGCTAGGTTAAGCGTTTGAGATCAAAACTTGGTGAAGTTCGCTCAAATATATTGTTAAAGAAGTTTGATGACAGGGCATGCCTTGTTTAAGTCCTTCTTGAGATCAAATGAGTCAGTGATAGAGCAATGAGCATTTTCAGCACATCAGTTATGACGATTTGGATTGTATGCGATGGCCGCCGTGGCTCAGTGGTTAGTACATTGGACTACTGAGCTGGAGGTTTAAGGTTCAAATCCCAGACAACATCAAAAAGTTTTTCAGGGCTTCACCTTTCGCAAGCGAATGACAAACATCCGAGAGTAAAACTGTAAGAAGCTTATCAAAAACAAAAAATGTCCTTGGAACACGGCATTCAACAGTAGGAACCCCTTCCATTTGTGTGAAGGATATAACGCGAACGGTTGCGAAAAGTTAGGCTACGGGTCCCATGGACCAGCCGCGCCAAAATCATCTTAGGAATCATATAGGAATTATTATTCTTCTAAAACTCTTGTTACGATGTGTTATCAATAAAGGTGCACGCAGTTAAAGGAGCATCCTATGTAAATTTACGCATTTCGAAGCTCTCAATCCAAATAATAACATAAAATCCAAAAGCCCATAAAAATTCAAATACTTCATTCCTGGGTAAGACTCAGAAAGTGAGCACACTCTTATATGGTTGTTTATATCAATTAAACTCCTTATATCGCCGAGTATATGCAATAAAACTCGAATTTAATTCATTTAAACCCACTGTTTGCATTTCCGTTCTCCGTATCGCTACGGCACAAAGGGTGCTACTTGTGCTTGTTCAATTTAGCACCTAATCGAAATTCTTAGGAAGGAAAGAGGCCATCATCGGTTCACCTTTCTGCACCGTGTCTGGTTACCTCGATAACCATCTCTCTTGACGTGCATGTTAATTGTTTCGGTCATTTAGATTTCCCTCTAACCTTAGCTTAACTCTAAAGCTCTGTCGACACGCAATTGAGCACAGACACAGTATGGGGTGCAGTACTTTTATTGGGCAAGACCATAATAAATTGGCCATTGTTTGCGCCTGGGTTTTATGAATTTATCGGGTGGATATTTTCTTGTTTCTCAATTTAATGTGTGAATGCACAGATAACAATCATCTTTAGTCGAATGAGTTTTTAACAATATAAGAAAACAGTCATTATGAGAGTGTAATTTGTTTTCTTGCACTATTTAGATTGAAATAGATTTCGCTAATAGTTTTGTGGAGATTGCATCAACTGGAGGGATGGATGAGGTAATATGATTTGTTATGGTCGGTTGTTTGTTATAATCAGGGTAAGGTTACCCAACGGCCGACAAAATTGTTAAAACATATTTATAATGGTGTATAATGGCAGTGATGAGCCTTGAAATAATAGGAACTTCCTACTGTTTGGGAGATATGTATAGTTTCTCAGTACCTTGAATTCTATATTTAGGTATATTGAATCAAATGTATCCATGCATACATATGTATGTATATAGAGTGAATGCAGATTTTTCATCCGGATAATAAGTTTAAATTGAGGTTTAGCTAGGGCATTGATAACTATTCACTTTGTGGGATTGAGGCAATGAACTCGAGAATCGTAGTTTTTGGTGCATTTTACCACAAATCTTTTCGCATATGAATTTTACTCTTCATGCATAGAAGGTCAGTGCCATTCACGGGGACTTTTGCAGTTTTGAATGTAGTTCATTGTTCTACCTAACTGAAGTGTGTGTCTTAAGAATATTAATAGTGGAGTTTAGCCCTAATCTTTTACATACTGCAAAATTATACAACGTAACTAGTGACAGGGTGACAAAGACAGAAGACTGCCAAGTATACTTTAGTAGGTAAAGCGCTGGTGCCTGGCCTTGTTTTTTTCTTTATGCAATTTTTGATGAACTATGCTTAATTTCTTGCTTGCAAAATAATTCAATTAAAATGAATGTCTCCGAATTCCAAGTCCTTAGCTATCCCTAACTATTAAAGATTCTCTAACAATTCTCCCTTGAAGTTAGGTAAATACGTGTAATTCTTAATGATTAATTTGTATTGATTCGTTGGCACGCATTTTTGAAAACAATCAAATTATTCCTATAAAATGCAAGGTTTAGTAGAATATAGCATTTATTTGCTTCAAAAAGTCGGGAGCAGCCAAATCATTTAGAAAATACTAGTTAATATTAAGTTAATAAATAAAAACTTACCTAGGTAGACGTTTGGAAAAAGGAAATTCGTAAATACTCGTAAATGTCTTTAACTACTTAACTAAGGTATTAGAAACTGAACAAAATGCCTATTGGCTTGATTGAGCTCCTGGTGCTCTTCGTGCAAACTCAATATGAACTCAAGGAAAATTGCATAAATTGTTTATGGTATAGTATGATAGTTTGTTTATGGCAACTTGGGCGTATACGCAATCTTTTTAATTTAACAAAAAAGTGCAATCATTTGTTTTATTTGTATACAACATACATATACATCATTTCTCCATAAAACTAATATATACATTCCCGTACTGACCATAAAACTATCGTATTGAAAACACTTGAATGCCTTGTGGAGGCTGCAATGGATGACTAATATTCCAAGTCACCTCGTCCTGATTGTTGCTATAAAAGAGACAAAGAATACTTTGATTCATCTTTGATCCAATAGGAGTAAAAAACAGATAATACCTTCCATGTACAACAGTTTCTTCTTCCTGGCTTTAACTATGCACATCTTCCTTAAAAGTGTAGAAGTGGGACTAATTGTGGCCAAATGATGGTCTATATAATCAGTATCAAATAAATTTGAGAATTTGGACCGAATATACCCAGAACTTAGTTATTTTGGAGCTACATATCGCGTACTATCATACATTGACGGAGGTTGTCTCTCTTGGCAGAAAGTCCGTAACTCACTTTTCGCTTAGCTGGTTAAACTTACTTGCTTACTTACGGCTCCCGACCCGTGAAGACTCTCTGCCTGAGACATGGCAGCCTTCCACTGTCTTCGATCGCGGGCAAACAGCTTCCAGTTATCTAGACCAAGTGCTCAGGCATCGATAGCCTGATCCTTAAAATGGAGTTTCGGTATTCCTTGTCGTATCGAATCTGGGCGCTGTAATTCTCTTTTCTTTTTGTTCATTCGCTTGAGGTGGCCGGGCCAGTGTAGTCCAAGTGTTTTGGTTTTTTGGACTACATCCACATCTTGGTACAGCTCATAGAGTTCACGATTGTATCTTCTCCTCCAATCGCCCTCCTCGCATGTGGGACCGAATATTCGATGAAGAATGTTTACTCCCGAAAGTGTTCAATAACTGTTTTCCGCTTTCTTATTTATCGTCCAGCAATTGGCTCCATATAGCACAACTGGCAGGATCAATGTTGTTAGAGCATGCATTTCGTCTTCCGAGTTAGGAGTTTTGAACCCACTAGGGTGTCATTCGTGGAGTTGATATTTACTCCCAGGTAGATAAATTCTGGTTTTACTAGTGTATACGAACTAAGAACACCCCTTTAGAACTATGGCTAAGATATCGTCTAGATCAGCGGATTTGTTTATATTTAAGAATTGGGCTGCTGCGAAATTGGATTTGTCCCATAGAGAATTCGACGCTCTGAAGTAAAGAGGGAGGTAAAATTACTACTAAATACCAGTTCTAATTAAGTAATTGCACAGAAACTCGTAAATGCTATTTTAGGCGTTACCACAGCCTTTACGTGAGCTGAGGTTTCGAAGTTCAATCTTGAAATGGAAATTAAGACGACTAGATCTTCCCTTCACATAATCGTTTCTGATGCCGGTGGGAATTACCAAAAAACAGTTTTATTTTGATTGATCCATCTCATTGCACTTTTTTCTTTTATCGGGCTTACGATTCGTGAAAAATCTCTCCTTGAGTCCCTGCAGGGTTCCATCGTTTCGGTCCCGGGCATGATTTTTGTAATTGCAAATGCATTTATCTTACAATAAAAACATTTGCTTAGAAACCTTAAAATTTAAATTACAAAGCTTTTAAAATCAAACGTCAGATTTTGTTTGGGTTTCATGGGTTTTCCTAAGACGCTCTTTGATGCAAAAATCGACTGGTTTATATTCTCACAATCACTCGTGTGTAATATTGCTCAAATAAAAATTTTAATTGAACTTCCAGATGTCATTCTACGGAACGTACAGGTGTGACTACAGGATGAATGTGATGAATGATGAAATCACACCTACAAACTCTGAATAAGATTAATTTTGTTTCACTTCTTGCATGAATTATCCATTCACTCGCTTCAACTTGAATTCTGTATCAAGAAGTGTTATTTACTTGACCAACTACGTAAAGCTAATATGCTAAATGAACTGCATGCTAGCACGAATCTTGTTTTCAAGTGACCCTCAAGGCCGCATTGAACAAGTATTACGCAAGTATTGCTTGCCAATCCACTCTGAATGAAAACCAAATCAAATTCATAACCCAGATCTAGTGTCCATCGAGGTCCGTTGCAGCCACAAGATGGTTTCTTTTTCCACGGCCTAGAATAATGAGTGCATCACGTATCTACTGCAGAGATCGACCAAACGGATCAAGGGATATTATCCATGTTGGCATTCAACGAATGACACTGGAATGCGTTCCGTTTGCGCATTTGACATTTTCATGGAGCACGGAGAGAGAATCGAAACCGATGCACTGCCATCGATTGTAAATTGTTGTAAGAATCCAGTCTTTCGCGTTGCCACTTGTTTGCGGCATTTGTGCAGGTTATGCACTTGCACTAGCGACGACAACACGGCGGCGATGATCACCTGGGGGAAAAGCGAAAGTGAGTAGGGAGTACTCGCTCGTCGAGTGGTAGTTGCTTGGCTAAAACAGATTTTCAGCTCATTATAGACAGTGTACAGTGCACTTTTACCTTCAGTCTTTAACGAGCTTAGAGCGGATCGTGTTGTAATATCTGTCCCGTACTGCTTTTCCAACTTGATTGTCGTGAATATTGTTTGTGATCTAGATTGTACATAGTTGCAATTGTGTATCTAGAACGATTGGTGCTACTTGTGTGACCTTCATCTTCATTTAACTTACTGAGATCTGTTTCCATTTCCATTTCTATTCTACATTAAAATTCAGGGAAAAACGAAACAAATTCCATTCAGAGTAAAAACTATTTCTCATTGCGATACATTTCTATCTGGTCGGTGTGTTTGTTTTTTTTTACAACTTCTTTTTTTTTTGCTGTATCTAACACGGGTAGGGCAGACAAGGCAGCACGTACAACGGGCTAAAACTACATCACAAACAGTTTTTTTTTTCTTTTTGTTTGCTTCTTAGTCTTCAACTGCAGAGCAAAAGAAAAGAGCTTAAGAGTGTGAAGATTGTTGGCTTTGTAGTTAGTTGAGTTTTAGATATATCGCGACTTAGAGATACTCTGGTTTTTATTCGTACATTTTTTTTCGCATCGTTGTTCTACGGGTAAATTGTATCTCAACAACGCAACGGTGGTAAAAGGAAAATCGTGGAGAAAATAGTTTGCTTTTTCCGTTAATGGTATATATGTACATACAAACGTTTGGATAGAAAAGAAAGTCTAAAGGAGATTTTGTTATATATGCACTTGTAGTGCATTGCAGTTTATTTGTCTGTGGCAATAGAGAAAAAGTAAAAAATTTAAAGTGCTCCTTTTGGTTCAGAAAAAAAAAAAGAAGAAAACAAGCAACGGTGCTAATTACGGTAACTTGTTTCTATTTTTTTTTTTTTAAATATTTGTGCAAGATTTTGATTTTGTGCGCGCGGCGATATACGAAGTTAAGGAAGGAGTGGTATTTTGAAGTTTCATTGGAAAGGAATTTCGCTACGAATTACAGAAACGAAGGAGAGCAGAAATACAGCAGATAAAATGAGCCAGAGAGTAATTACACTGGTTTTGCTAATTTTTACCGGTAAGTGTTGAAAGATATTTTTTTAATTGAATTGAAGAATGTTGATATGTAGATCGATTTCTTGCAACACCCTGCTTGTTTTAATAGGATTATTTTTACGGATTATAATTTCATCAGAGCGGTAAAAGAAACTTATTTTTTGCTTGTTCGAATCTGGAGTTTACGACTCTCAACTTTTCGTATGTTGTACACTTTTGAAAATTGGTAACATTTTTAAAGTTCGATAACACGTCGGTAAGGTAGGACATATGTATAGGATTATGTATGTACACTCTGTCATCCCTTTATTTGCGAATAATCATACTTGTGAATATTTCTTTCGTTAAAAATCTCCATCATGCAGTTTTTGCTACAGAAAATAAATCCGTTGAAACCCATTCCATTGCCTTTTCTTTGCCGATCTAGTCAACTAAGATTTAAACTCAAATCATTTGGCTTTGTTGTGCCTGCTTGGAGCCTTGAATTATTGTCAATATTCTTTTGATTAGAGTTTTTTACGATCCTTTAGTCATTCGAGTAGTCCATGTGGTAATCATAGAGTCCTTAATGTATTTATTAATAATTGAGGCAAGGTCATTCGTGATCGTTTTTCAACACGGTGTCTTTATGGTGTCCTGCGGTTTTGTCTTTAAAATTAGGTCTAATGGTTTTAGATAGTCTCGAATTTTAGGTATCAGTTACGTATTTTTTGGTATATAGCGGTAGTCTAACTTAGTTTTTGAAAACTTCACATAAAATAAGTACATTCACTGTTTAGATTATGTAGTTTGCTATGTTTTTTTTTTATAATTTTCCTATAACTTTATCCAAGCAACAGCCAGACTATAGTAAAAATCTCTGTGGAGTGTATCGCTGACAGCTTTACCATTCTGTTTCATAGTCTTGAGACGAAGGATATTTTTTATTTAATCATTTTCCAGCGATGCGAATCTTTCATGTGTACATTGTTAAATATACCTTCAGTACTGATAGCTGTATTCTTCACAGTAGAAGAGCTCTTGACATTATTAGATTATCAACAGATATTCGTCTGAAATTCTCTGAAAATTGCATAGATTGTTCAGCGGACCATAGGAACAAAATATTTGCGTTTGTCGAAGCATTCACTGGAGCAACTGTGCCAATTAAAATTAGTAGATGCATTGAGTTGCTTGGAAGAATCGTTCATTACGATGTTAGTTCTCCGTAGTCTTTTATGAGACAATAAGAAAAAGCAATATATGTAGATTCATATCCTGAGAAATAAGCCTCTGAGCATTGTCATCAGAAATCTAATTTCTCGTGATTCAAACAAATGAGCCTTGATACCGATAAACAAATAGTCAGTTCTAAACTCTGCAACTATTTAGGAGGGTTAAGTTTGGATTTAAGCGCAGGCCACCTATAGATTAGGTTTCCGCTTGGAACTAATGAAACTTTATGCTGCTATTAACCACGACTACCTAAGGCATTGGAACATTGATTTGATTTTGTTGTCATTCAACTACAGTACTTAACACAAATAAAGTGAATACGTTAAACGGAATATCTAGAAATTCGGGTACACCCACGTTGAGAAACTCAATTGCCTTGACGGCACTACATGATGCATCTGCTTGGAAGACAGCTAAACTGCTGTCGGGATTTTTAGGAAACAGTTCTAGGGACTTGATTACTGCTTGACTATTAGCGAAGATGCTAATATTCTTTACAGATGTTTGCATTACATTTCAACGACGCTTATTCTGTCTTGCGACCTAGAGTCTTGATTGCTATGATTTCCGAACATAAAACGCTACAGTGATCTGGGAGACAAAAAGAAATGCTACTCCACTTTTGGTTTTGGGGTTGTATCCGTAGAAGAGAACTGAATTTCAGAGGAGGGACGGTCATTTAAACTTTACAGCCAGATCTTAGTTTCCTATCCAAAATAAGACCAATTATTCTGCATTCTCTGTGAGGGACAATCTGGTGTCATTAATAGTAGTAGGGTCTATGAGGGGTGCTTTTTATTTTGTCGTAAAGAGAACCAGTTCAGATTTGCTTGTAGTAACCCCACCCCAGTTTAGACTTTGAGGCCTATCTGGTGAACAAGGTGAAAGGATTTTGGAGTATCTGCCGGGTGTTCGAGTTTTTTCCTGAGACGGCAATAACAATGTCATCTGCGGAGGCAATCACTCTGCATCCTGTCCATCCTTTCCAGGTCAACTAGTAACTCACTGGCTATTAGATTCCAGAAAAGCGAGGACACCACCTTACGTTTATTATACCATGAATTCCGTTGGAAAGGGTTTTTCAGTCATCATGAGCTTAATTCCCTTATCCAATCCGACAGAACAAGCATTAGTCGTCCGAATCTAGAGCTGCATATGAAGAATATTATGTGCAACTTTAGGGTCGATGCAAAGTATAGAGTAGCGACTAACAATCTATTTACTTATCTTTGGAAAAACAGATCTCTTTTTGAAAAGTTCACTGGTATGGGTCATGGATAAAGGATACTACCTGAGAAATGTGCCTAAATATTTAAAAAAAAACTTTGCTGTCAGATCTACCGGCATTACCTCAATCATAACTACATAAGGAAACTTTTAAAAAAAAATATTAAGAGTCGAAACATTCTTCCAACTTTAAATAACAGTCTTGAACTAAAAACACTTGCTGCTTTTTATGTACATCGTCATCATAGTTATGAACTGACTTCATTAAAACTCTTAAGTAAATCTCCATAATTTAATCAACAATACCAAATGAGAGCGAACAGAAAAAGCAAACAAAAACCAAAAAAAAAAAAAAAAAATGCATTGAAAGGCGTTAACTTTTTTACATGACCACAATTCTATGCGGATTGTAGTAGAAGCGCGAAGCCGCAACCGCTCTACAGAGTGATCTCACTAGAGGATGAGATAACTCTTATCCGTAAAACTCCTGCGAACTGCATTCATTCACTCTCATGTTGAGGTTTCGCGTTGTTCTTCTTTTTTTCACATTTGTCCAAGTCCTTAGTCCATCTGACTCCGTTCAACATGCACTAATCCCATAGGTCATGGCAGGGACGTTGGAGAAAAAAAAAACGAATCACTCGCTGATAGGTATGAGTATATCGCAAAAAAAAAAAAAAAAAACAGGTGAAATAAGGACCCATGGACAGACTTGGTGAACACATTTTTTTTCCAACCAAACTCACTTTAATCTGTGGGGAGATAGAAGAGGAAAAACTTTCCATTATTTATGTACATTTGTAGGAGCAAATTAAAAAAGTTTCCACTGCAGTTAGATGACCAATGGAGGTGCCACATCCAGACAATGGGATGAATTTGTTAATGAAAAATAAAACCACACAGACACACATAACTCCATGGCAACCTAAACAAATGGAATAAGGCACACTACTAGAAGAGCTGGCTCGAAAGAATGCTAATGCGGTGAACCGCATTCGCCGTTAAATTTATTTTATTTTGCTGGATCCGGGCCGGGGTAGTATAGCCTTCAAATTTGTGTGGAAGGCCAAGCGGAATCCCTGACCACGGAATGTACGCTTCGTAGGATAATTTTGCTTATTAGATGTTTGTTGGTTGCTTGTTTTTTTTTTAAATAAGCCCGTGTCTGTACAGTGTACATGGTAGCTACTTTGGGTAATGAAGAAATTTGTTTTGGGGCAATTTTTGGATTGCGGTGATGTATTGTGGGCTTTTTATTTGAGTTTTGTGGCTTGTAGTCATCCGGAATGTAATGCGACAAATTGTTTCATTTTTAGAATGGATGGATTTTTAGGACTGGGGTCCTATTTCGTGAGTGAAATAAAGGCATTTCGTTAAAAGTTTTTTAATTTGATGGAAGTTTTTTCTTTCTAATAAATGAAAGCAATTTTGCAAAATAGGTTCATGAATGATAATGTTTAGGCCATCTAATTTGAATAAACAAATAATTTTAATGATGTCATTGTCGACAAATGGGTATCTCCGGAAGATCTACATAACAAGATTGAACAAATCTAATAAAGGATACCATTGCAAGTACTAGAGTGAACTCTTACGCGGTCGTAGAAGGGGACACCCAGACGACATTCATTAATTCCAAGTCGAAATGAGATTGTCAGATTGAGAATGAGATACTGCCTGCAGTGCAGTTGGATATGGCTACCACTTTTGATAAAAGTTCAGTCCACTTCTACACAAATAGTTCTAGGATCGAAAATCTGTCAATCTGAATCTGAGCACCATTTTCTACATTTCAGATCACTGTAGCGTTTAATGCAATATCCGTCAGGTATATCGTCACTGACAGTGAGGCACAAACACATTACGGGTAACTGCAAGATTGACCAGTTGGCCAGTAAGGGAACTACTCTTAGGATTCTGCCAGAATAGCCTATTAGTAAGATCAATTACAGAAAAGGAAATAGCTCAGCGTATTATATCTTCACACGTCTGGCCTAAGCTTTATGTTTACTACTGGGTTGATTATGCTAAGACGGTCACAAATCATCTACGTTATCGGTATCCCTCCTGGATACTGTCCCAAGAACAAAGAAGACTGTTCCATTTATGTACATAGGTGTTCTTCTCTTTGACAGCTTCTGCAAACTGGCGTTCTTAGAAGTCATGAGCATTCTGCGTCCATTACGAATATTCATAGATTAGTTTTGTCTTTTGAAAGTCATTGGAATATATATAGTCTTAAGAAAAAGGCATGTAAGGGTGATCAGTTCACAGACCATCAGTTCAACGACGAAAGTAGTAGTGGATTGCACACACTTTCTGAAAAGGTGACAGGACTTAAGTAAAACAGTAAGTAAGGTGCTATCAAACCCATTGCCTCGGTTACTATATCCTCCAAACTAGTACAATAACGCCGAAATGAACTAGCCTCGCTAGATAATCAATTTAGGGTTACCCTGATTTGGATTGCAGGTCAAAATAACTTTTATGGAAACGAAAACGCTTACAAACTGGCCAGGCAAGGTTCAAATCTCCTCAAAATTTTTAACAAAAGCCTATCGCAGATAGAATAGCCTAACAAATTGTGTCATATTCAGATAGATGTAGCCAAAGAAGGCAAGAACAAAAGACTACCTAAACAGATATGAAACCATGCAACCAAATTAGATATCCCACATAACACACGCTGTCGAAGCTACAATGTCACAGCTGAATAAGAAACCCTTCAGGCAAACATTAGGCAAACCTAAGAACAAATATTTTCTTCAATTCCACAAATATGATTTAGAAACTTTTCTTTAATACACCTGAACAGCTAGGTCACATGAATTTTGGTATGAAATGGGGCACTTAGTGCTAATTGGGTTCTTTTCACACAACCGCCACTTTTACTTACCCTACCTTGGGTCCACCGAATTATGACTTGGCATCACTTTTGAAAATGTTCAGAGTGTTTGAAGGACGAAAAAAAATACAAATATTAGGCGCAAGGTCCGTCCGGGACCCAGTGCCAGACTTCTCATGACCATTCAAGCCTACTTTTTAATGTTCTATTCGAAGGGCAATATTTGTGGAACTTGCTTTGGAACGCCATATACTTGAGAGACACGTGCAGCTTGAAAACTCGTTTCCCGGAGTGCTGTAAAGGAGACTACTATCCAAGAAAAGAGATGAAGAAGTAGATCCATATTCAATTTAGTTGTGAAATAGAATCCGCCAGATTTTCTATCAATCGATCAATAAATTCATTGGCTGTCGAATCGTAATTTTCGAGTTCTAGCGTCGGCTTGGAAATAGTGGCAAATGGCAAATCAATTGAATGGTTATGTGATTATATTTCTACTATTCTTATAAGATTTCCTCAACATGTTTGCACAAATTGAATCACAAGTTCTATATACTTATGTAGTTAGGTAGCAAATTCATGGTTTCCCTGTTTCGAACGTTATCCGTGCAAAAGCACGTTGCACCAGTGTCACACAACTGACTGGATGTGATTCATGTATCGTTCGTACGTAGATTCCAATCGAATTCAAATTTGTTGTATAAACACTCGGTTCTCGGGAATCGCAAATCATAAAATCAACATACAATGCAAATGTGAGTACCAGTGCTCCATCAACAAGTTATATAAACGTACATACATAACGATAATGTCAAACGCCACGGGAGTACCGAACAGCACCGTCAGTGACTTCCATGTGGAGTCATTCAGCATATTAAACAATAAACATATAAGTGTTCCCAGCCATTTCATGTGAGATGCACACCACAACAGCGGAGACATTTGGACAAAGTTTTTATTTTTATTTCAGCATAATTTTTTTTTTTTTTTGCCCTGCCATTGCAGATACTCGTACTTCAGCGGAAGACCAACCATTCAGCTAGTAGATACTTTGCAGATCAAATCGAAATGTCATCGAACTGCGGTGAATCGTGATTGGATTTTTAATTTTTGTCGTTCCGTCGTTCCGGCTTTATTTGTTCATTGTCCAAACATGGTGGTAGGTTTGCTTTATTTTTTTTTTTGTCCACATTCATGTTGTCGGGTCTTTGGGGCGTGACTGTGTACCGATTTATTGAAATCAAGTTATTATAATTGGAGTGTCTGTTGGGTGGATTTACACCTCTTTTTTTTTTTGTGTAAGATCTGTCGGTAGACTGTGAGTGAGCGCAATTGAAATTTCTTGCTTGTCGTCTTCGACCTTTGTTTTATTTAATGTGTGGGAAAGAGGAGTGCATAAATGTACATTTTACGGTCCTATGGGTTTGGTATGTCTGACACGCACTTTTGGGCGCAAATAATTTATATGCAAGAATGTTGAGTGTCCCGAAAACGTATTCAAATATTAATGAGATATGTATAAGTGGAAACGGAAAACGGGCCAATGCCATGTAATGTATTGCAACACACTGTAAAGGGTTTTTACAAGAGTTGCATAATGAGTCGCAATCTTCGCAATTTCTGCAGACCACAATCCTACCCATTCGCCTGTGTTGCAGTTTATTTTGTTTTCCAATGACTTTTTTTTGTCTGCAAAAGTAGAGAGCTATTATGACTTTGTGTGGTCGTTTTTATTTATTAATTTTCTTGCTTGGTTTTAAATTAAAAGTATGACTTAAGAGTATTATCCCGAAATGTCAGAGCAAATTTGTACTTTTTTTTTATTTTTTAACGTAGTGTGTCTTCGATTATTGGCGAAAAGAGCAGTGTGACCAAGGGAGATCCATTGTGTCAGATCAAAGGTCATCTTTAAACTACCAGTACATCCATATTTCTGATGAAGGTGATAAATACTACTTGCGGAGGAGTTCCTTGAGTCTGTCACAGACTCTCACATAGTTTGTTATCTGTGATTTCGTGTATACAGAGGTGGCAGATGATATCCTCAGTGATTTTCATTTTGTGGAAATGGTAGCTACTTGAGTTGGCAGTGACCAATAAGGAAGCTCACATGCCTTATGTCATCTCTGTTGTCTTTAAGAATATTTCCTGTTTTTTATGAAAGAATCGGATGGGGCATGTGTGTTATTCTAGTGTGATAGGCACTTGTCGCCTTCCCATCTTTTTAGAAGGAGAACTTGATATTCTGCAAAGTGGTTCGAGTTTAATGTACAAATCAGAGGAGCCTTTTAGGGGAGCAGATTAGCAATTTTACTCTCTTTAATGCCTATGTGGCCTGGTTTTGCTTTCTTGTATATAATCAAGCTTCGTAAATTATTAAAGTCCAATGCTTAGAGCGCTGCTGAATATCTGTGAGAATGTACTTATGTGAATGGTGACATCTTTGTTGCCTGATAAAGCTTGGTTTATCGAGTAGTTTAGAGTCTCTGCAATTAGGTTAATACATGTCAGTACTGAAGCTAGAATCCATCTTTATACCACATGTTTCCTTTTGAATCAAGCAGTGGTCCATGAGTTATCCCCTAATCTCGGCTTGTAATCCTAATCTAAATGATCTTGTCAAAAATACGATATTTATGGCTAAAGTTGGGAACCGTGCTGAGCATTTTTAGCTCGGGGAAGTCAGATAGCCAGTCTATGAGATCCATATGGTCGCATGAAATATATGCTAACCGCACCATGAAGTGCCACTTTCTTGATAAATAGATGTAGGTGGGTGAGCCCAATAATAAGCCTCTATACCAGCATACTAGACTTCGAAGCTGATTTAGCTTATTGATGGTTGTAACTTACTTCGCTTTCGTCCATCAGGCAGTAGACGAGTAAGTTAGGATGGGTCTAACTACAGTGATGTATGTATGAATAGTAAGTAACCTTTGAGGACTTGCTCACGTGTCACTGGATGGATTTGCAATTTTATTTTAATGTGGAGAATTCCTACGTATTTCACCTCATCGGAAAAACTAATGGTTATTCCGTTTGGAAATACATACGTAACTAAGGTTTAATTTTCTTTTTCTTGTTAGGGGTACAACGGTTGCATTGCTAGGGTTGACATTTAGACCATCTCAAGTAGAGCGGTTTGTATGATTCAATACACATTATCTTCGTGTTTCAACATCTGCATAGCATAAAGTGATAAATCAACAAGTGACCATGAGATAGGCGAAAACATATCCTTTTAGGCAGCGAAATTTCAAAAGTAAAATAAAATTATTTTCCAAACTTAGAAGTGTGTCTGGCAGCTGGCTGTTAAAAGTGTAGGACAGTCTTCTAAAGAAGATGACAGCTTTTTAGGTGGGAGCCAAGGATTTGGAGCAATCCAAGGCATGTATAAATTTTAATCGAATCGATCGATAGGGAGTGACTGGGTGAAATTGGTTTTATAGTTGAACGACAAATCATTTTACGATATGGATTCATATCGGAACTGTTTACCCTTCCTTTTATCCAAAATGAGAAATTTGCGTGTTGGTCCCGGTGATGGTATCACATGTATAATAATAGTACATATACGTATTTATTTCTCTCTAGAGGTGGAATAAATTCCGATGCACACTTATCGGACATGGAACGGACAGGACAATAGGGTCGAATGTATTACTCTCCCTTGATATTATGGGAATGTATACTAAAATATTATGCATCTCTTATAATTACCAGTGGTTTTGTGATTCTTTCGTCTAGGTGATAGATTCAGCTAAGTTTATGACGTTAAGATATTTGAACCCCGGACTATAGCACCACCTAAGGAAATATGTTTGTATTGACACTTAATCCTTCAATTTTAAATGGACCCTAGACTCCGTTTATAACAGTCGGTCAAATGGTTTTGTTATATCCGATCATTAAGACTAGATCATCTCCATAGCCTTGGATGATGAATTTCTTTTTTCTTTCTTTCTTTTTTTTTATCTATTAAAGATACTTTGCTCCTTTACAGGGCACTGTCTGGTAGGCAAACATCAGCCAGAAACTGATTTCTGTAAAAACTGTAGAGACGAAGAAGAGGAGGAAACCATAACACATGTTCTGTGTACTTGTCCTGTCTTATCAATTTTGAGAAAGAAAACCCTTTCGAAGTACTTTTTTGAAGATCTTAACGATCTAGCTAGACTTAACATAAATAAACTAAAAAGGTTTGTCACCGAGTAAAACAGGTTTAATGCCTAAATGGCGAACCGTACTTCTGCGACATTGGTTTACACCGAACCTGGTTGCTGCTGTACCATTTGGGAACTCTTCATGTAAGTTTCCGGTGGTGGGAATCCGGTTTTTCATAGTGGTATCACAATGGGCTTTTGGGGACAACCACTAATCTTTTAGAGATTATGTAGATGACGAAAAAGTTTGTAGTAATTTTTTTTTCAAAAGCATGCTAGAGTATACAGTTTTTGCGACCTAAATTAATGAGAAAACAAAGAAAGTCAATCTACATAGTTTTCTATTATGTATATCTAAATCTCGCTTAACACTTTATAATGATACACACAGTTTACCGCACCCCATTACCACGTAATTAACATTAAACAATTTCGCAAAGAAAACAAAAAATAAAAAATTACTTTTAATTACCAAACTTTAATTTTCTCCCAGCACTTTCTTTTTCGCCGGCCGGTTAATATGATGTACATTACAGTCAACATTTACTTTCTTCACAACTCCTCGCAGATAAAAAAAAAAACTGATCACCTCAATCATTATAGCCATTAACAGAAATGTGGTAGCCTTACAGGGAGGCATTCTACGCCATTTACAAGCCGCGGTTTTAATGACGCTGATGGTCTTAATGATTGACTGACCTACTGCTACTGTTACTGTTACGATGACATGATTGAATTCATTGAAAGCGAAATCACCATGCCAAGCATACATAAGTATATATCTACTTGTCCGTCCATCATTATTAAACTAGCGGACGAAGACTGTTAAATTGAATTGCTGATTGCTGATGAGTCAATCGGTTTCAGGCATCCAAACCTGGTAGTTGAATAAGTAGCTTACACCATTTTACAAACCTATTTCATTTGAACTGCTGACATTTCTTCGAACCGGCTCGCGTAGTTAGAGGAGAAATTGATTTTAAACATTTTCCAGGTGAAAATCAATTTGAGATAATTTATGAGTTGAGGTCAGTAATGGTTTTTGCATTTAAAAACCGCTAAATGGAGAAATCAAATGGGAAAGTGTTTTGGTTTAATTAGACGAGATTTGCATTGGTCTTATGCCAATTAAATGAACAGACCAAAGAATATGATCCAGGATTTAAAAACACTTAATATAAAGCACAATGTATGTAAGTATGTATCATGTATTTGGAGTAAGGGTTATTAAATGAAAGGTTCTGACATTGACATTCAGATCTGAAAGTGAGAGTAGCGATTTGCGGAGGCTACGTTCTTTAAGCCAAGCTTTAAAACTAAGGATCGGAATGTTTATTAGCTGTTTATAAATAGTTAGCTGTTTATAAATAATTGTGGTGATAATATTCAATGGCGTGCATAAACAAAATGTGTCCCAACTCACGTAGGTCTTTTCATTAAACCAGCAAACCAGTCACTGTACCACGAACTTTGGGTCAACATCGTCCACTTATAAGGGTTTGTTGCCTCTATCACATTCTTTTGGAGCGCTTTCACCTGCAACCTGATTCCGTTGCACATTTTGGGAGGATAACGTGTAATAGGGCCACCTTCATTATTGGTTTGTGCCAAGGTATACCTGGGGGTTTGAGAATATTGATTGTGGTTAAAAATGCTACTCCTCTTGCATATAACAACATACACTCTATGGCAATGTTAGCCAATGTTGCTTCACTGTTGGTCGTGGTCCCCGGCGATAGAAAATTGTTAACTATGACTTGATCAATTTTTTTGAGGATTGTTCAGCTTCAGAACAACGCAGAAGGATGATTTATAAGATTCAGTATGAATTTACTAAAAATATTTTTTTGTTTTTAAATTCGATTTAATGAGTTAGGGCTGGTTATGTAACCCTTTAATGACTAAAAACCCACTTTCTGCCACTTAAACCATGGATTCCGGAAAGTACCATCTTACCATTGATGTGCGAAATTTTGAACTACGTAACCTTCAGTTTCGGAGGAACAAGACATTTGCTGATAGGCCAACATACTAAATGGTTAAACCTCTTTTTAAATGACTTCTCGATTAGATGTAGGGACGAAAAGGATGAGGAACTATCTTCCACTTCCTATGCATCTATTCGGAAGACTGCTCCAGCTAAGGGTTCATTTCTTCGACGACCTCAACTAATTGGCGTTTTTGGACGTAATTAGCATCCTTATGCTTTAAACAGTTCCCTCGTACAGATAGGGGTGCTACCCTAAAAAAAACCTAGGGATGCATTTCACTACTTCTTAAAGAGCCTATTCCAAAAGTTTATGGGATTCGCTTAAATCCTCGACTCCATTCTTTGATCTTGTTTGCGGTGGTCTTTTTGTTCTACGGTACCCTCTCTTAAGTTCTATTCTAAAGTGACCTCTAAGGTTCTTGCCGTAAATCAACTACTACGAATAGACCTAGAAAAGTTAGCTTTAATTTTCGTTTGGTAAGCTTGTTTTTAGTCGCATTGGATTCAGTTCTTTTCCCTCAAAAGTTTAATTTAAATAAATGGACTTGCTTGCAATGATTTGAATTCATCCACTGATTGTATAAATATTGACCACTCCTTTATTAATGAAACTTATTCCTGCATCAGGACTGATTAACAGACTCCGTTGTATGCAAATAATCAAAACAAGTCCTATGCCATGTCATTGCATTAATATCCACTATCTGCATACATAAGGATCATGTCATTGCACGCATTTATGTACACATACATACATACATATGTGTATAGTTGCTCTCATTAGTGCTCATAGGAGAGCAAAGTTCCATAAATAGTATTCGTCCTAACTGCCAAAATGAGGCGACAACGTTGCATTGGGATACGCGCTTTCTGATGACAACCACTACACACTCCAGGTGGTGATGTCCCAATTAAGAATGTTTGCTGACTTCCTCTCATCTTGTCGCTTTGCTTGGTGTCATATCATAGCTTTATTTACTATCGAATCCCACTTGGCCAGGTTGTCAAACAGTGATATGTATATAGTATGTTTGTTGGGATCTACAATTGAGTTCTATTGAAAATTTGTGGCTCATTGAAGTGGAACATTTCTAGAAGCCTACTGCTTATAATTGGGGTGGTCACATCAACTACTTGTTGTCGTTTCAAGGATTTCTCGGTCAGTGGTGATAATCTAAGGAACATCTATGGGGTGTTGTATTGTTTGGCAATGCGTTCGCTTCATTTGACGTGTTAGCTCTCTCTCTCTCTCGAAGGGGATAACTGAACAATTTGCGAGGGTAAATATCATAAATTTCAACTTCATTAGAGGCAACTGCAGTGTACATGCTCCTTAATGAGTGTAGATACAATTACATACAGTGTAGGTAGAGTGAGTATTCACAAACAATTGACGTGTCCGTTATTTATCAATGATGATAGAAATTCTTAAGAAAGACACAAAGTGGATTATAAAAACTAATATCGACTCTTATAGGTATTATCAAAAAGATACCAATATATGGCACGACAGGTCGATCTCAGGTCCTAGCAAAACTAGACTTGAATTTTAGTGCTTATAAGAATGTAAACTTATAGCCATTAAGGTGCGAGTACATACGACCAAGTAGTGCACTTTATTTTTTCTTCAGAAATCTATTTCAGTGCATCATCAAGTTTAGATTACACCCAGCAGCAATAGGATTTCGATATTAATAGAGAATCTATAACCGTACAACGAACAAAACCCCATTGTTTGGATTAGGGCAAACGCTGTAATGCAACCTAAACAAAGATATTCAATGCTGTTCTATTTCTTACGTAAAATTAATTCCCAACTAAGCCTCTGTAGCTGCTTGAAGTCGATATTCTAATCTGCATAAATCTGAATATTAATGGGTGGTATTATTAAGTCAAAGATAACCTATTTGCTTCGCAAATTGATACGTCTGCGTTGAGATGTAATTAAAATCACAATGACGCCATAAGCTGTTCTGTCGCCACCGTCTTCCTGTGTGTCAATATATGTATGTACATTATAATCCTTCTACTGTATGCAGGCAAAGGACTCTCTTGATTGTTACCTTGGCTCTATTGTTAGTAAACAACAAAGTGAATATGACGGGTTTATGCCGTCTTTACTCGCATAAATACGTTGTGGGTTTATAGTATTGTGACATTAATGAATAATGAATAATGATAATAATTACTACAGGAGTATTAAGTATATGTTCATATTTGAACCTATGCTTGTGAGCTAATACAGATACAATCCCCATAGAGCAGGTTTTGTAAGATCCTTACAATTGTACTACGTGCATAGACATTCACTGACTGTTAGCATAAATCTCTGCTTGAAAGATAGAAGTAGATCGTTCTAATTATCCAGAAAATTAGTACATATTTGGGACCGATAATTTCGGAACCTACCCCATTCGCGATTTGTAAGTCATCATTACACCATTTAAAGTGAGGATTATCGCAATAGCTGCGATTCATCCTGGCACCTTTATAGGGACGATTGAAAAAGACTTCTTCGGGATACAAATCGGTGAAGAAAGCAGCATTATTTATTCAATGGATTTCTTCTACATATATATGTACAACTAAATCGATGGTTTTGTTCCTGCATAGGAGGATGAAGCTGTAGGGCGCTTACCGCTGCAGTCTTCATTACACTTTCATACATCTATACATATGTATTTGCTGGGGTGGGAAGTCTGGGAGGACTTCAAGCGTAGTAATATTTACACAGGACAGTTGTTACACCTTTTGAAGGGCGGTGCGGGTGTGGACTTTCATTGTTTTGTCCCACCATAACCAGGCTCTGAAGGGTTTAGTCGCCGTTTCACAGGTTGTATCTAGATGAGGTTTCCAGTTGAGTTTATGATCTGAATTTACTTTGAGATATTTTGTTTTTCTTCAGAAATTAATTTGCCATTGCCATTACCATTTGGTAATAGCGTTTGGAGGCATACATGTTTCCTCTTACACCTAACATGTATTTTGTTTGGAGCATTTCGCATTTGTTCACTAATACTGAATTCTTCTTTAGCCTTTACTATTATGACTAAGTCATCAGAACAGCCTTGAGTTAGAAATCCAGAAATGCTTAAGTAGTGTAGAATTGTGTCCACTACAATTGGCTATAAAAATGGGATAGGAGTCTACTTTGAGGGCAACCAATTAGGGTAGTTTAAACGGAGATCGAGAGTTATCCGAGCTTGGCAGAAATGATTTTGCTGCTAAGCAAGTAAGCCACTGGAAGCCTTTAAGTCAATCTCTTTGGCATTAGGAGCCATTACTTTATGTTTAGGAACTTTAAGGTGAGACAAATTGGCCTAAAAGCTTTTGAGTCTGAAGAAGATTCTGGCAGGAGATCTCTATTAGTACGAGTATTTGGTGTTCATTATCGATTATGAATAATTCTGTCGCCATCAAATGCTTTTCTAAACTAATGAAATCAACTAAAGAGTTTCTCTTTAAAATACTTCCAGAATGTCTGGGGGTGTTTTGAACAAATTCATGGATAGGAGGTGTGAGTGGATCAGTAATCTGGGAATCAGGAAACTATATTTGCAGGGACAATCCTATCGTTTCGCTGTAATTTAGTATTAAACTGCCGCCAGATTTTGTAGGAGACCAATTCTATTGGTATTCTATTGGTATGGTCTTAAGGAAGGAGATTTGAAACCCTAGTGCTTGATGGGTGATCATTAAAGAAAGCAAACTGATTTCCTAACAGCACCGAATTTATGTACATATATGTGTAGTACCGGAAGCAGTTTAACTGTCTCTACTACCAGCTTCCACTTCATAGTTGCTGTAGTAGCCAGTTGTTAAGCCAATTTGGATGCTGACAATGATGATGATAGTAAGTTGATAATTCACAATAGATACCAGATTGCGTCTCAGATTCTATGAGACTCTACCATCAGTCTGGTTATATTCCCCAGATAGCGTCGCCTAATTTCTTCCACAATTGATACCTTTTATTCCTGCCGCGTGGACAATGGAGTATGATGTGTAACGTGGTCCATTCATTCAATGGTTTCTGTTAACGTCTGAGTTATATGAAGATTATATTACGTAGAAGGACATTTTGAGTAGCTTTCATGTCAAATCGAGATTGAATTCATCTTTAGTTCTTTAATGGAGTTAAAAGTGATACTGTTACAGTAGAAACAATTGGTCTGGAAACACGCTAACTCCATGTAGCCTTGTGTTACATTACATCGACATCACATCTGACATTTCTAAAAGATGACTAGCATTTAATCATATTGACTACTAGAACTCTACCTCTTCAACCTTATTTCCAATTTTAAATATTAAATATTAGTTAAGTAATAAAAGTGGTTATAAATATATGCAGATTGTTTCACCTCCACACGCGATGTACCCCCAAACACGCCCATATAGCAGCTTGGAAATCAATTAATTTATCTTCTACAGAATCCAGCATAACCTAAAGTTTAAGTAGACTTTGATGTCATTCCCAAATGAAGCACCACACCAATTTGGATGCAATAAGTTCGTCTAAAATTAAAGTAGCACTTAATATCAGATAAATGGGGTACGTGCACACTTTTCGCTTGTACTGTAGATCCTTTCAATTATGATTGAATGATGATTGATTACAGAAACAGCAGCCGAAAGCTTTATGCCTTTCTTATCCTACCGAATCCCCGTTCCGTATCCAAACACATAAGGATTATCATAATCAAGTCTATCACTCATTCCCGAGTTTATCGCCTTTGAAGATGTGTGATGCGTGTATGATGTCATATTAGAGCTCATCCAGGCGTTATCTAAGCCATGGTTACAAGATGTTTAACTTTTTCCACTGTTGTGACTTAATTTGTGTGCCCACCGCCTCGCCCTATCGCATCGTGGCTGCTAAGCAATAACTTTTATCGCTCGCGCACCCCGACAGCAAGACCCACAGATACGTTTCAAATTTCGCAATCTCAGTTGCTGTCTCCGTGGTGTTGTTGCGAAAGAAATGAAAATTTGTATATCTTAGATTAAAGATATCGAATAAGAGACCAATTTGAGTGGAACTGCGTGCTGACGGTACAGTAGGGCGTTTGTGTGTGTTTATGGGTGTATGGGTGTGTGCGTGGAACGTGTGAACAACCAAAAAAAACACGGTCCTTTTGTATCCCATATACATATACTGTTACCTGTGGCTTCATTATATGGCAGCACGACAACGCTCCACAGCGTGATGCGCTGTTGCTCTGTGGTAACGCGGTGCGGCACCTGTAAAATGGAAATGAGGGCGACACGGTAGAAACCTTGTTATAGCACTCATTCAAGGATACGTATTTGGTGGGTGGCATGTGCGCTACAGTTCTTCTTCTCTTTTCCGTGTGCAACATTTTTGCTGGGTTTGTGCGTGTTAACTGGTGTAAAATGGATTAACATGAGTTGTTTGTTGTTGATGATGGTGCTGTTTTCCCAACTCACCCCGCACCCCCCCCAAGACCTCACCTCCTGAACATTACCACATTGTGAAAAATTACTTGGGCAAGCATAAAGCGTGTAAAATCATACGTATGTCAAGTGGAATAGAGGGGTTTCGGGTCCTTAAACCACCCCTCCCCCACCGTATACATGAGAAACACACACGCGAACTGAATGAATGTATCTTGACTGAAGCGACATCCTTATTCTGCAGTCGGTTACATGTATGCATACATATACATATATGTATGTATAGATTAATAAACCCTTTCGGGGTGTAGGTACAGTGCGAAGCGAAGAGAATTTCTCCATACAAGGGAAGAGGCTTTGAGTATCATGTCAAACCAAATCCCACGTAATACAAGGACTTAAAATCATATTATTCAGGCGAATGGCTGTAGGACGCGTTTGTCGCCCTTGGGGTGTCGTATGTGATTTGCTGAAAAGGAATTTAAATTTGTTCCTATAGCATGAGTTTAACGGTTATTGAGAAACATTGATGGAGTGCCGAAGGACGGTCGGAGGAAAGGACGGAACATGAGTTATGGAACTGTGAATAATGTGCAATTTCATTTTGAAGAGAAAATGCGAGAACATTTTATAAACGTATGCATAGATGGAAAGTGTATTATAAGAGGTTCTATTGGAATGGGTTGCTATACGATACGCTAAAGTTAGGGCTTTTCAAATCAAGTGTTGCAAAGCGAACGAAATGGTTAGGTGAAGAAGTCAAGGTTTATGCTGTTGATTGGTTTTTAAATTTTCATGTTCGTTAATATTTGAATGATTTTCGTAAAAGGTTAAATGCTTGCTAGGTATCCAACTGTGTTTGAAGAAGGAACGTATGCTACACACTATAAGCGTAATTCAGAAGAAAGTAAGAAATTACAAATGAAGTTAATTTTCTTGTTGGAATGCGGCTTTTCCTGAAGTATTTTTGGAACTAGCATAGTCCCATTAAAGACATTTTTATTAATAATCTACTCAAAACTCAGATCAAACAATCCGCAGCCTTAGATGGATTAACTGCCATTTTAGACAGATATTTTTGAGATCTACAGCGCTCATCCTGGTTCAACGCATTGGTAGCTTGTTTGTCATTTAATCATTCCTTTGCGCGCATTTCTGTCTTAAAGATGGAAAAGAATTCTTCCTGAAATACTTCTGTTTCAGACCTCTAAACTATCCTTCTTTCATCTGTGTGGGTTTGGCCGGAATACATCATGGCTCGTGTCCATTTGTGCACAGTTTCGTGGTGAAATTCTTTAAGAAGCTGTATTTTTGATCACATCATCCTGATTGCCTTTCTTTGGTGCCCTTCGAATTAGAGAGTGTAAGATCAAGGCTTACTTCCATCGCCGTTTTTGGAAATCAGTTCATTGCGCCTAACCTCCGTATGCAAGTTAGTGTCCGTTCTTTATCGAGATTTTCCAAAAGTGCTGATTTTTTTTAAGCCAGTTCTTCTCCTGTATTAGAAAATTAGGGCAATCATCTTCAGTAATCATATTTGTGTGACCATTCTTACCGGTTGCTAAGCTTTCAATGATCACTATAACAAGTTATTGGTCTTCTCTTTAAAATAAAGAGAATTGTGATCTGTCTGACTCAGCCAGTGCTAAGGGGTGTCAGTATCCAGATCTCCGATGCAGCCAAATATCTAAGATTGAGAAAACTTCTTTCTTTCAAAGGATTTCAAGTCGGAGGCCTCCAAGACCTTCTGGCAGTGGCAACACATGGAGTCTACCACCGAAAAAGGTCATTTTGATCTACACGGCTGTGATTAGACCATTCTTACTTAACGCGTAGGTATATGACTGCCTTCTGCATTGAACTTCATGGAAAACCCTGTACCTACTGTACGGAAGCTTTTCCTAGTACGGCTAAGGCTGCTCTAGATGCTCTAATAGATATGGACTTAACTCAACCGTTTATGAAAGGATAAATCTTCACTCGCTATTAAAAGTCAAAGACAAATGTATTATGTTGCATATACACAGAGACAGAACTTTAAAAATACTATTATTTAATTAGAAGGGATAATCATAGCCTGATCATAATGACGAGACTTCGATGAGAAGAGGATCATGACCCAAATAAAGCTTAGTCGCAAAGACATTAATGCACCATTTGGTATTTTCACATTGGGCGACACAACTCTACGTAGCAACTTTGTCTCAGGACTACAGGACTTAAAAAATATTTAGTTAGTTAATTAATGATCTAAGTGGAACTTGTATTCGAAAGACACTCAGACGCTAATTGGCTTCCAGCAAAGCCCGCTGTAATAATCACATCTACCTATGATTGTGTAAGAAAACCATTTTGGTTTAAGTGTATCCTAATCGTAATTAGGGCAATCTTAATGTTAACATTACAGGAACTTCGTATCCATGAATATATCTAGATTTTCTAAAAATAACTGTCGTCTAGCAAACAAAATGTCAAAGTAATTTAAAGTACTCAAACAGAATCCTAAATCAACAAGTAAATAAAAACCAACTCTGGAAGGACAATTTTAGATAAGCATAACCAGCAGCGGCCTGATTCATTCAACAGATGACGCATATACCGCATAAGTGCACCCCAATTAATTTCCATTTACGGCTCATAAAAGCAAATATTTCCTGTTGCAATAAAAAACGTTAAGTGCCCCTCTTCAAATCATCTTCCAATTTTTTCATGACATTATCCTCGAATCCTTAAAACAAAAAACAAAAAAACAAAAAAAAAAACGAATGAAAAAAACAAAATGGAATTTCGGTTCCCGATAAATTCTCCGAGAGAAGCGAAAATTTACAATTTTATTATGCAATAAAATGAAATGGCACAATCTTGACAAGCACTGCGCCCTGCACGTGCTTTCCTCGATGCCCTCTCGGAAGCATCTACATGCCTTCTCCTCCTGCGGCAGTGCTACCTCATTTAAAAGTGATGTTGTCTCAAGGCTACATTTCAAGATGGAATCGGCCCCGTTCATTCATTTCATCCAGCAACGCCAGTAGACAATAGCGCAACAGTAGAGGAGCAGCATAAAGTTTTTCGTTCAGGTATTTTGCACATCTTGGAACAAAGATGTGTCACTTATGTCACAGCAGATGAAGTGATGTATTGCAGCGCAGTAGCAGTCCTGATGGTTAAAATAGTTCGCTGACTGACTGAATGGGTTGGTTTCTCTTTTGTGTTGTCCCAAAATGTAGCAGGCAGGGTATACCTATACCTACCTACCCGAACCCGACACCCAAACGACAATGGCGGCTACACCACAGTCTGTATACTCTGCCATAAGAAAGGAGAAAGTTATCTCCTGGGCATGAGGCATGAGGAAAAGTTTACTTTTATCGCTGTTCATGCTCAGGGAATCATTTAAATATTTCAGGCACTTAATTAGCCAGGAACACAATGGCTCGTCCTCAGAGTTGGTGAATAAATACACGCACACAACGGCACTGTGCTGCCTAAGCATATCATGCATGAAGTTTTGAATTTGTAATTTTGGTGCAATGCCTGGCCTGCCTGCCTGCCTTTCTGCCTGCCTGCCTGTGTGTCGGTATATGTATGTGTTGTGTATGCATAAGAATGATAAATTAAACTTTGTCTTCTATTCAATTTATCATCTGGGATTGTGTCTCATTCTCGTGTGGAGGTGGTGGGTTCACGTAACGTTACTAAGGTTTTTCAAAAAGAAAACTGTTATCTTCTTCAGTTTGAAAAATTAATCATGAATTTCAAATTGAGAGCAAACACACAGAGACATACTCTTATCGAAACGAACAAAACTTTTTGATGATAATCAGTAGGAGTACTTCTTGGAATTGAATAGAAATGAAGAGATACGGAGACATTTTAGGGAATCCTTCCCATACTCGTCGTCGGTCGTCGGCAGTTGGTAAAGGAATAGAGATTCAACTAAATTTTGGGTCAGTATGAAGAGTTTGTTTGCATTCGAGGAACTTGTTTTGGTAATTGGAAATCGGTTGGAAGTTCTTGTGGTTGTTCGGTTTTGTAAGGAAATTCTATCCTGAAAAGTTTTCAGAACACACTCCATAGTTTTTTTTTTTTTTTTTGGGGGGGTACGTACGATAGCAAAAGTGGGATCGTGTGTTTGTGAAGGCTAAATATACATATAGTTTCCTTTTTGTTTGCAAAGTTTAAAATGTGCCAGCTATTTATTATGGAGTTGATTTTTTTTTTGTAATTTAAGGATTGCGGTGAACAATTAGAATACCAGTAGCTTGAATGGTGTAGGATTGAGGTAAGATGATAACATGGATGGAATGGAAATTGTTTACATATCTAGGCAAGTTATACATTTGGTCCTTGAGAACTTTTAGTAATTCATAGAAATGGAGGATTTCACTTCCAGAAGCTACCAGTATTTTCAAGTTATTAGTGAATTCAGACTTCTTCTCATTTTAAGCTTCCATTCCATGCTTGTTCGCACACCAGTCAGTATGTGTGGTCAATTTTGTCATATCAATCAACATCGCACACAATGTTGTTATGTTCTGCTCTGACATGTTTGGATGGCTACCTATTTTCTACCTACATACTATATACCCGTATAGTGACCGCTTATATCTTTCGGTAGATTAGAGAAAGTTCCTTTTCTGGATTAGATTAATTGTTTCTTATATACATAGTATTGGTCGTGGTAACGACTAATCGTACAGAATGTCATAATGTCAACTTTGAGGTAGTTAGGGACTTTGTCTACCAGTTTTCATATCGTCAGATCTCACCAGTCTTTATAAAAGTAGTTTAAACTTCATAATATTCAGAATTGATAGTAAGTTTTTCGACGAGCTCGTAAAAATATTCCTTGGTCGTATCATCTTTTTCCTCTATTGGGACGTGAACAAGCGAAAGCTTATGATACGAAATTGAGCTTCGATCCAGTTCAAGAGTTTTTGTCTAAGTCTACTATTGAAAGGAAAACCACATACGAACAGCCGTTGTTTCTCCTCGTGGTACCAAACAGCATAGCAGATGTAGCAGGTCCTTGTTTCCCGGTCCATTATAATGCACTCCACTTATATCCGCTTTATACTTCTTACTTTTTATACCCTATCCTAAGGGTATACTAAGTTTGACACATAGAGTTTGTAACATAGAGAAATAATCGCGATAGACTCTATAATGTACATATACATATGTAGTATATATTCATGATCAGCATCAGTAGCGCAATCTATTGAGTCATGTCCGTCCGTACGTAACCACTTTTTGAGAATTAAATTTTGAGCTACAGTAGAAGTGTAAATTTTTTTGAAATCCGCTAACTGCTATGACTACTTTACATAACTTCACTTAATTATATGAAACCGAAAAATTTTATTAAGACCAAATATTTAGATATTCAGATTGTGTACAATTCATCCATACATCAGTTTTGGCCACGCTCACTTTTTGGGGGCGTTTTCATCAAAAAACCGATTTTGATGAAATTTTACATGTAACATCCTCAAAAGTTCAAAGTTATCGTCGTATGCAATATGGCCACACCCACCTTATAAGGGCTGCATAAGAAGGAGGATAGGGTATCATACGATCCGTTCCAGATGAACTGTAGCTTTTCTGTATGTTCTACTTAAATCATGTCACCCCTCGAAAGGGGTTTTTGCAATGCATTTCAACTCATTTGAGTTCTTTTCCAGTTGTTTCGATTCCTCCCCGAATCTTCCTAGCCTGCTTTACCCTACCCGCTTGAAAGCGTTCGAGAATTTTGAAGCTGCGATAGATAAGTAGAAACTAATTAACTTACAGTCACGAAAAACGTCAGAAAATCATTGATATTCTCCTTGTAACTTGACTGGTAGCACTGCTTTAAATGATTTTCCTCCTTTTTGATTCTCATCAAAGAGTGGTAGGTACATGTGTTACAAAGTAGATAATAAATTCCGGGCAATAATTTACGTTTCGTTCTCAGTATCTGTCAAAAAATCGAAAAATGTTGACAAATGTGACCTCAAAGTGAAAGCGGTTAGTTTTTTTTTATGAAATAAAGTTGTTCTAGTTTTAATTAATTGTCGGTAGTCTTAGACAATTCGTTATAGAAAGGGGTCATAGGGGCGCACAATATATTACCTTCTAATATGTGTGGGCGCCGTGGCTCAACTGGTTAGTGCGTTGGACTACGGAGCGAGGGATTCCAGGTTCAATCCCCAGACAACACCTAAAATTTCTTTCACGGCCTCACCTCTCGCGAGCGTCTGACAAACATCCGAGAGTGAAACTGTCATGAAAAAGCTTTTCAAATAAAACATTGCCCTTCGGACATGGCATTAAACAGTAGGACCCTTCCATTCATGTAAAGAATATAACACGCACAACACGAATGGTTGTGAGAAACTAGGCCCTGGGTCCCATGGACCTGTCCCGCCAAAAATTTGTATTTGTAATATGTGTACTGCGGGTTTAAGGACTTCGATAAATTCATTAGGTTCTAAGTACGTATTTCTTGTAAGTCCTTTTTTTTTATTCCGCCGACAATATTTTTTAAACCTCCGCGAACTTTTTCGAACACGGAAGTGTTTGTAATCTTGGAAATGTCTCTCCAGTAACTCCTGGGATTTGTAAGGATTTCTCTTGTTTAGTTTTTGTTCTAAGGCAGATAGGCCATTCACAAGACCATTGTTCTATTCTACCTACTAGTATGTATGTACATAGATAAGAAGCCCGTTTATCATTACTCCTTGTTTGACTTTAACTTCTTGTGAAAATATCGGTCTCCATTATGGCGGAATATTAAGCATTCACCACTATGAAGAAACCAAGTCTGCATCATCAAACTTTCCCCAAAAATGTTTTACCCTAATAACGATTTCGCCAACACCACATGAAAGCCACTTACCGTGCAATTCATTCAACCATATCAGTATAAATCTAAATTTCGCAACAAAATTTATATTCACCCCTGGCACTCTTTGTACATGCATACAATGAATCATATCCTTATTACACCAACACCTCCAGCTCCGTCTCAGTCCCGATGAGGCTGAACAAAAAAAAAGTGCCGAGCAATAAATTGTTTTAAAGGACCGACCGCCACATAACGCACATGAAACATTGCACACTCGTACACAACCGTGTCTGATGCTAACACTTGCGAGGGTTTTATTTGGAATGCGGTGTTTTTTTTTTTTTTTTTCATTCTTGTCCAGGACAACCAACTATTATCCTTATGGCGGCAATTTTCGCACAAAAAATCTATTATGCACTTTTACAATGAATCATCGCCGGGACTCGAATAAATGTCTACTAGCCGTAGGGGTTGGGCGCAAAACTACACTAAACTGTTTCAAAATCCTAACAAAAGGGTTGGGCCGAGGCGTGCATAGAAACTACCGCGCCTCTAGGCAAGAGGGTTGGCTATCCTTTTTGTTTGGCGAAATTAGCATACATACTCGTAAAGCAGCTCAAGTTCACAAAATCCCGAACAAAGAAGCGACAGCGGCGGCGGCGGCGGCGGCGGCGGCACACAACGAGGACAACAAAATAACTAGCGGACCAAACAGAGATGGCGCCAGGGTAGGGAGTTTTGTTTGTTTGGACATGGTCGCTGCTTTTCGCCAACAACCTAGTAAAACTTTTTGGGGGTAAAACGAGAAACTTTTTTTCCCTCAATAGTCCGGCCCGGGCCGATTCTCTGGCGGTGTTCTGACTGCGGAGTAATTCGAATTTTATTAAATGGTAAAATACGATTCGTATGGTTTTTATTTTATTTTATTCGATTTTATTTTATTTCATTCTACTTCTCTTCTACTTCTTCTACAACTGTTTGCTGTTGCTGCTGCTGCTGCTGGGATGGTCTCCTTCGTTGATTGCTGTTTGTGTTTGCGCACATCTTTATGGTCGTTCTTAAGTGGAACATTAAAGTTTTCGGAAAGCACTTTTGAATTCATTAACAGTTGACGTTGACGTTGCTCATGAAGGAGCTTCAGCTTCAGCTACAGCTACAGCTATAGGTTCAGCATCGGCTGGCGTCGTCGGCGGAGGCAATTGGATGTATTGGAATGGAAGTTTTAATGTGTTTTCATTTACATAACTTGAATTAATTTCTATTGGTTTGTGTAATCGTTTGATTATGTCGTAGAAGATAATTTCTTCGGAAAGTTTTGCACGCTCGCTACTAGTTGGCTGAAAGGAGGGCGTTCAAAATAAACAGATTTATTGGTCATATTCGTTGAGTGTTGGTGTCGAAATGGAATTGATTGGATATTTTAGCGATGAATGGATAAATTAGTGTTTTGGGTGCAACACTACAGAGCAGTTTCGCAGCAAAACCAAACATTAGAGTACCTTTTGAGAAATAGGTGAAAGAATGGAACCTATCGAATAGCCACCAAATGAATTGGAGGACACGTCGTTGGCCACAACTTAGATTGATCTCTTCAGTAGAAAGTTTTCCATCTAGGCGCTAGGTCATAAAAAGATAGTTTGCTTAATAGGGCTGCATGACAGCCTTGATGAACTTGGAGATGTGCTTCAGCATGTTTTTGATTGTTGGTGTTCGTCAGTGGGTAATATAACTAAGGAGGATCCCCTTTTCTTGAAGGAAACACAATCCACAAATGATCGTTTATCCGAGAACTTCTTTTAAGGGCTGAGGGTTGGTTTTGAAGATGTGAAACTTTGCCTTCCTATACCCTCTACGCCATGGCTCAAGTGGTTAGTGCGTTGGACTACGGAGCAAGGGGTTCCAGGTTCAATCCCCAGACAACACCTAAAATTTCTTTCACGGCCCCGCCTCTCGCGAGCGTCTGACAAACATCCGAGAGTAAAACTGTTATGAAAAAGCTTCTCAAAGTTGCCGTTCGGATCCGGCATTAAACAGTAGGCCCCTTCCATTCATGTAAAGAATATAACACGCACAACACGAATGGTTGTGAGAAGCTAGGCCCTGGGTCCCATGGACCTTTTGCGCCAAAAATTTGTATTTTTGTATACCCTCTACATTCACCAAAATGTTGAATATTTTTTTGAGAAGTTCAGCCGACAGTCTAGTCTTGAGCTATAAAAACTCTGATCTAATGTGCACTTTAGTAATACCTTCGCAAGGGTTGTTATCTCATTAAAGTTCCTTTCTTGAGGGTTCTGCAAGGATCAAACGTACTCTCTACAATCCAATTTATCTGAAGACTCTGAAGCGGATCTATGTATGACCGGCATCTCTCTCTCTCTGATATTTGCTATGCATACTTGCCCAGATATTTCATTCTCTTTTGTACTGGTAGAAACATATTACCTACATACATTACGTAGGTTGTGTTTATTGAGGTTATTTATATCACGTAGGTTGTACTTTGGTATACTTGATAGGTAAAGGTAGGTAAAGACGATGAAAATGTTCCACTTTATGGTGTTGCTGCTTATTCTATAAATCGAGGATTTTTACAACGTCATTTCTCAACTTACTACTCTAACTATGGCAAACACTAAAGTCTGAAATCAGCTCCTTTGCCACTATTGGTACAAGAGTCGTTTGTATGGAAGATATCAGTGCAATCATCTTGCCAAACATCGCTTTTGAACAACTAAGATCAGTGGCAGCAAATCAAACAGATTTTATTTAGTCTTATGATTGCTATATACTGAAACCTACCACAGCAGGGCTCAGGCACACAATCTTGCTGCAAGCCCTTTAAGACCTTTGTTTCAATTTTTCTTGAGTAAAAGTAACTCTAGGCTTGAGTGCTTCGATAGAGCATCAAGCACTGATTGTATCCAAAGTAATTTGTCAGAGATTCTATCGTATCTTTATACTTTCGTAATTCCGTGCGAAATGGACAACAAAGTACTATAGTAAAGGTGAAAGAACAGCACTTTAGGCGTAGTTTCTTTTAACCACAGGCAGGAAGCAACGATTTAATTACTCCATGCATTTAGGTACAGTATTTCATGGAATCAAAGTCATCCTCCGAGTCGACATAACATTCCAATATAGTACTCCAGTAAACTCTTGGGCTTACAGGCGAATTCGTGTAAAGCAGATATGACATTGACAAGTCTGGTAATGTCTAAGTAGGTAGGTGGATAGAAGCGGTGGTTCATAGGAAAACCTAATTAGCATTAGTGACTCGTTGTAATGCCTTAAATATCGTGATCTTTTCTTTGAAGATTGTTGTTGAGGAGTTCTAGATCTATCCTATTGGATTTGAGAAATGTATTTTATGTGGGGCTACAGTTCGGGGTGAGCCAGTGCTGATATTATTTCTCTAATATTTTTTCCTGAGACCTTGTCAAGTAATTTAAAGAATGGTTTGCTTAGGATGCTGATACAGACACAGATACGCGATAAGTCAAAACTCTCTCTCTCTCTTGCATCATGTGTAGCAATAACAGGTAGCCGAAGACCTTTCTATTAATCCAATGTTCGATATCAGATTGAATAACGTATCCTTACATTTAAGGTATTAGATATCATTGTCATTGAGACTATTTGAATGTCCATTTTCTGCCTGTATGATGATTTTTAAAGAAAGAGAATGAAACCACTTTGGAATGTCACTGTAAGTAGATAAATGCTGCCAAATATGCCAAGAAGTCGTCAGTCATATTTTGATCGTAAAATATACACATACATAAAAGTATACTCATTTTCTTTTTTTCTGAATAGGTACTTAATAATCCGATTTCTGTGAACCGACTACGCAAAAGGACCAACAAGCTCAAATTAAACGCAAATGTGTAGAATACCCCTACGCGTGGAAGCAATTATAAGTAAACTATGTCACAGCATAAAGAACCACTCAGCAATTTCTCCTTGAATCCAAGGCAAACACGCATCATTTCCACTATATCATCATTTATAACATAGCCGCTCGTGTAAATGCCTACGCCATTATAATTTTGACTGATTTCGAGTCACTGTATTTGGCCAAAGAGAAATTTCACCATTTCTGCGTAACACCAAATATCCATTTCACTTAATTTCAATTAATAAATCATCTAATATGTTATACAGCCAACACAGTGTGTTTCGTATTACGCCTTCAGTGTATCCTTGTATCTTGTTATCTCTAGTCTTCGCCCATCTCTGAGTACTTTTAGTGTAAATAAAAATGACAAACAATCTGCAAGCGGGGAGATTAATTTGCACATCCTCACGTTTTTTTTTGTTCTGTCATATAATTTCTGCCATTTTCAGTGGGACAGCCGAGCGCCATAATAACATCAATGTGAAGCTATAGCCTGAAGAGTAAATACAATTTCCCCCCCCCAGGGACAGGATATAAAAATCGGGAACAGAACGAGAGCAGGAATATTCCCAACTAATATACCAAAGTAGCTTAGGGTCATCAATTAAATTTATCTAAATACAAATATCATCGTATCCTCTTATGTATGCGTGCGCGTTGTATGTTGCTAAGAATTGCTTGTTCAGAGGGAGTGACTTACGCTGCTATTCTGTGTGACTTACCTAGGGGGGAGATGATATTTTCTGTCATTTTTTTTTTTACCCTAACATTAAATAGAAAATCCAAGATAAAGGACATTTCTTTGGTTCCGCCTGTGGGTTTTTTCTTTTTTTATCCCCAACAAATGTCATTCGTCCTAACGTTCTTATTAAAATCTATTAAGTCACTTAAAGTCCTAGTTACGGTCTAGGGAGGGAATTCGTTTGTGTGTATTCCTTGTCAAATAGATTCGAGTCAAAAAATGGATTTTAATTTTTGCTTTGTCTTGAATAGATTTTGTTTTCTATTTTCGGAACGTTTTGGATGAGACATAAAGCTGTTGAGCCTTTTTTTTTGTATAACAGTGCCGCTGGCGAGGTATGATTGCATTTAAGCTGTTTTCGTTGATTGGAAAATCTCAATTACTTTGGAGCTTACATTTTAAACTCGGAATTGCAGCCTTAGGAATATAGGAGAACATACATATGTATGTGCATTAATGGACTCTGCTATGTCGCTGGAAAGTTATGGCCCAATATGTCCAAACGAAATTGGGTGCAAGCCAAAAGCGGACTTTTAACTACTTTTTGAAGTGTTGCCAGGGTCAAAATAACACACACTTCAAAAAGAAGCCAAGAAAGCGATCAACCATATAACCGCTTTTGGACTAAATGAGATGCAAGTCATGCCGGAACACCAACATTTTGAATGGATAGCTAAGTCTAGACCAAACCCTACTTTAACTAAGCCAAAGCCTTAATAGTCAAAGACTTTATATAAACACTTATAATTACGAAATATTTCATAAACTTTTTCAGTATTAACCTCTCGTCTTGTATCCTTCTTCATTAAGTTTTTCGTACTTCATTAATATAATTAGCATACTTTTAAGCATGATGAAGCATTCTACCCTTACTTTGTAGGACTATCCGTTAACGACATCATCAACAACTTGTTCGCGCTACTTGGAGCCTTTACTTTACTTGCCAAAACGACAAGTCGAACCTTCATTTTCTCGTATCCTTGCGCTATGCAATAAGCAGGAATTGCAGCGATAACGAAAGGCACTATTTCCTGAACTTGTGCCAGGCTTTAATAATTATTACTCATTTCGGCAAATGTCAGTGCATGCATAAATAATTTGCCTTCATCGCCTGTGGGACTCAAGTGAAACCTTTTTCGTAAAAAAGGGAGTCCTTTGTAGCGTGCACTGAATTGCACAAAGAACTGTCCAAACAAGGATGTCGACGCGCCGGTATGGTGGTGGTAAAATTATATTTTTTTTTTTTATCCTTTTTGGCTGACTGTGAAAAGTTCATCATTTTTACATGGAAAGGTCCTTTTTGCCTTCAGTGAAACTATTGCTTTTATTATTACTATTATTATTATTATTATTGTTGAACGTTACTACTGTTCTTGTTGTTGTAGTTATTTGAGGATTGCTTCAATGGTAAGGGTCCTTTTAATTTTCTACAAGTTGTTGAGGAGGAGGGAAGATGATTTTTCGTTGTATTGCTTTCTTTCTTAGCACGGAGATAGATGATTGCATTTTCCACTTCTTTATTCTTTGCAGGACTCTTGTCTTGGCTTCTTATTCATTTCTTTGGCGTCTTTTTCTTCAAGGATCGTATTGGGAATTGCATTGTTTTTTCCTGTTCTGCTGCTTATCTTCGCCTTTGTCGTGCTGCTGCTATAGTTCGTTGTTCCTATTTATTTTTGTTTGTTGTTTATCCTTGAAAAAGGCTGACGATGTTCTGGTCCTGCAATGGCAGCAGCACAAAAAGAAAAAAAAAAACAAAGTAAGAGGACATTTGAGATGAGTTTCTTTCGTGGAACTTTACCATAAGTAGGGACATTTCTTGTTTTGCTTTATTTCGACTTCCATTTAGACAATGGAGGAAGGATTCTTTTTTCTTTTTTTTTGGATTTAACTAAGTTGAAGGCGAATATTGTGTTAGTTTGAATTGGAACGGAGATTTTTTTTTAAACAAAACTGTTTATGGCATTTAGGTGAAAGGGGCGGACAGTTTAAAATAGAGATTAACTAAGAGCTATAGTTGTTGTACGATTTGCGGTGGTTGGTACGGACTGTGCTTAAAGTTCAGAGGGTGAAAGTAGGGATTTATAGGATTATTGTTACATTTGTTTGGTTAAAGAGATAAAGTAGCAGATAAAGTGCAGAGGAAACATGGTTAGCATTGTGAAAAGCGTGACATTGTTCACCACTTCGACCACAACTTAGGTCCTTAGGTGGACGCAAAATGCGAGAAGGAGTTGGATCAACTTTCTACAAGGTAGTTGTAGTGATAGTAAGATAGGCTTATTTCGTGCACTGCAATTGTTTTTTTAATTGAAAAGGGTAAATTTTCCGATTAATTATGGAATATTATTTCATGCCTCGTCTGGCTTGGCAGTAGGCCATCCTGTGAACCCAATTTTTCAATATTTCACGAATAGGTTGACGAATATTGTTCTTGTGTGCCTGAATCGTCTCTGGATTGTTTGCATAACATCGATCTTTAGTGGCGTGGGCTAATATGAATAAAGCCGCCACTACAAAAACCTGCAAAAATCGATAATATTCTTCTTTGAGCTCACAGGACAGTCTCATGAACTTTTATCTCAAACTTACGTACACCAGTTGCAGTTGGTGCATTATTTCAACTGAAATTTCTTTTGAAAATTCACACTGTTTTCGCATCCACTGTGGAAGTATCTTTGCAATGTTTCCCAACGTTGTTCAAGCGTAAATGAATCATTCTATAAATTTTTTGAGCGCATAAGAGCTGTCAGTGCCAAAATAACATATGATTCAAAAAGAAACCAACAGATGGCCCACCCTACACATAATGTAGCAAGAGGCACTTCGCACCTCCGTAACTAGCTTTTACAATAGCTACCAAAACACCAAACACGCATTGTTCAATGATGATCCAGAAGGTGTTAACGTGTTCAACGCTGAAGGATCCGGAGCGAAGACCTAGTTATTCATTGTCGAGAGTACTTTCTAGGTGTATGTTTGCAGAGCTCTACTGGAAGACCATCAAATCCTTCCTCCTCAGGTTGAGTGTGTTCATCGCAACAATGACTTCATCCTTTCTGGAGGCATGATGCCAATTCTGCCTAGCGTCAGACAGCTTCATCCAATATGCTGTTCAAACTATCTTCTTAGTTGGCTTGGCTTGGTGCAAGCTGTGATTACTAAGAGCTCTTTGGTGGGTCGACTGTGCTTGTTGCGTATTCGCTTTGTTCTTTGGAATTTCTTTCCTATTTTTAACATCCTCGTCATTACTCTTTAGACAAAGGGTTTCCAGGTTATGAGGCCTTTGCGCGCGTTTGGACAGTTTTCCCGATTATAGTAAGTGTTACGTCATCTTAACACGCTTAGTCCCCAAAATTCTAGCTTATACCATATAAACTCATTTTCCAATTGTAGGGATCTGTCATTGTGACGATCTGCTTTGCTAGAATCCAGAAAGGTCTTGAAATTCCAGAAAACAACCTTTGTCCTGATAGGATAGGAAAATTTCGTTTACGATTCTTCAGTCTTTATCTGAGGTAGGGTATCAGTTTTGAAAGAACTGGTAACTATCACGAAGAGGTAAAGATAACATTTTATCGCGAATTCGCTTGCCATGTTTTTAGATTCCCAACCTATCGTGGGGTGAACGAGAAAATTGAAATTCTTAATTTTCCGAGAAAACATTTGTATCATCTTTGTTTCTGGTTATTGCGTGGAATTCCTGAAAAGGCGGTCTTCTTGAGGAGTTTAAAATGGCTTTTCTGATGATTCAATTAAGTCGTTGAAGGGCGTTATCCGAGGATTGCTTTTCTAGCTATCCATATTCCCGCAGCCTCTGCATAGGGTTTGCACTTAAATGCATTTCTTTTAGGTGGATCTGTTGTCTTGGACACCTTGGTAAGACTGAATTTTTGGAATCCCATCTATATTCGTCCAATTCTCCACACAGATACTCTATGTACTCTCTACAGTTTAATTCCATGTCATTTTCTTTGGAGGATCCTTTTCATAACATTTATACTCTTGAGTGTTTATTCGATTTTCGCACGATGTTGGACGGTTGCCTGGGAATCTGTAATTGCAGTTGTAAAAACTCCATCATTAAAAGATAGATATATTTTGCAAAATTTGAATCAAGTGTATTTCATTTCATCCACGTATTATTTTTTTTATATTTGTGATCTATAGCAAATTTACAGTCCGTTTTGATAGCAAGGATGAACATGTGTATTTTCAAAAGATACACTCCCATCACTCCAATAAATATATTTTTAATGAACCCCCTTTCGAACACACTCAATATCTCATTTGTAAAGTTTCGTATGTCATTACCGACATTGTCTGTTAGCCCTTTATTATTTCGAAACAAATGTATTGAATTTCAAAATATGTAATCGCATCTCATTTCTTATAAATATTTCAAAAGTATTTGCAAAAACAATAACAAAACATTGACTAATGATGAAGACTCCCTTCATCTCTTCATATGACTGACATAATATGTATGTATGTACCTACTCATATCTTTGAAATATTAATCTGAATTTTACATCATTAAAAACAAAATATAAAGAAATGAAAAAACGATATTTTATACTTCAGGACGAGTCTCAACCTCAAATCCAGTTTCGATATTGAAAGAACAAAAAAAAAAAAAAAAGAAGAAATTCAAAAGCACTCATAACAAGGAAAAGAAAATCGAATTTATTCCAGGCATTTCACATCAAAGCCGCTCAGTCAAGTTATCCGATTATCCTGTGGGGAAAGGAAAAACAAAATAAAACAAAACCGATGAATATCAGCTTAATAATCGAGTGTGGGGGTACAATTTTGTTTTTTTTTTTTTTTTGTTTTTAAGTTAAGTACAATGTTAGCACCAATGAACTGTGGAGAAGTGTTCGGATAACTTTTGTGAGTGGGTTGTGGAAACCCAAAATAATCTACCGTCCTTTTGTGTTTTTTCGATAAATGAACAGAATGTTATTGATAATTTTTCTTTATTCTTTTACCTTTTGTGTAAGGATAAGAGTTTGCTACATGCTTGGAGACCAGTTGAATACATTCGCTCTGGCTTGTTATACGAACACCTATCCTTTTGTTGGACCTAACTTTAAATACATTGGTATCTGATGATACCAAAAAGGGATCAAATCGATTGCTTTTCGATTAATTGTAAGTCTTTTTCCTTAACACCTTTATATCCTAGGTCACCCTGGTTTGAGTTTCAATTCTACATGTATAAAAACAGAGGCGGACTGGAAATCAGAGGCGTGATGTTTTAAATAAATTGTCAATTCTATCCAATGATATTATAGACATTTCAATACTTGAAAAGAGATTTCCCATTCAGATTGTTCATTTTAGCTATATTTGAGTTGTTGAGATCGAATGTGTATTTATTTACTTAGGTGGGCCTGGGCCTCAACAATCAAATCTCTCCAGTTAGCCAGGCCCTTAAATAACTGGCTCTAGTTGTGCACTCCAAGTCAGTTTAGGTCGCTTTCTACTTGTGTGAATCACATAAAGTGAGGTCTTACTCTACTGCATTGTGTCTCCGTATTTGTGTTCGAACAGAAGCGCTGGTGTCCATTCACTCTTCGTGTACCTGCCATTTCAGACTACTATAAAGCTTCTATAGTTCAGTGTATACAGTGCGTTCAGATTCTAAAGATCGTTGATCGTTCTTACGAAGAAGTTTTCTCTCAAAACGATCAAAAATATGATCATCCGCTTTCAATAAGATCCATGGTTCAGCGCCATAAAGTAGGACTGGGATGATCAAAGTTCGGGATAGGTCTCTACTACAGCCCAAAGAAACAGCGATTGGCAACATCCAATACGACTTCGACTTCATTTTATATTTTTCATATGTATGATTTGTCTAGCAGCTCGTAGAAGCACTCCTTTCCGTTGGGGATGAGTGCATATTGACTAATTGATGGGAATTGTTATGAGACACTCGCTAACGTGTAGAAATCTCAAGACTTCTTGTCTAAGTCTGCCCCATTTAATAAATACGGAACTAAGTTACTTTATCGCACAACCCCCAACCTAGGGGTCTATGTACTGGATTAAAGCCCCTAGAACAAAAAAACAGTATAGATGTCTATAACCCAATTCGGGAATGTGAACGCAGATGTCCCTAATTGTCCCTATTTTCCCAAATATTCGCTCCAACAAAAAAGTTCTACATTAGGGAACAATAGAATCAGTCACTCTACCAAGATAAAACGAGGTATTTTTCATATTGGACTATCTATGTGGTATAGCAATGGTCTCAATGTCTCCTAGCTTTGCCTGAACATCAAACTAATCTATTGGCAAACTCTAAATTGGCTAAGGTCGTGCTTCTGGGTTAAGTTCGAAGAGGCCAGGAGTGAGTACAGCCCTGTTGCTGTACATCTTGTATAGTTCTAGTTGAATCTCATCCTTTGAAGTCTGTCAGCGCAAACAGGACCGAATATCTTCCGATAAATTTTTCTTTCGAAACGATCAACTATATTTTTATTCGCTTTCGTTCGTGACCATCATAACCAAGAACAGATATTTGAAAGAACGTTTATGAATTTTTTGTTTAATAATTTCTATTTAAGAAAGAATGGAATACTCTGGCACAATTTCTGACAACCCTTCATGTAAGATTTAAATTTTCTTTCTGACCAATGATTTCTAACTAACCAAAGACAGTCAAAATTTCAAAGCTCAATATGGTTCACCCCCGAAATCCGTTCAGTGTTTTTGACAAACTGCGGTCCTCTCGAAAGGATCTTGCTATCTTTTGGTTTGGATAGAAACACTGATGTGGTTGAAGTATAAACTCTATCTTCTAGTAGAACTATTCCTTCTACCCTACTCATCTCATTTAGAAACTGATCCGATTTCTTTTTTGATAATAAGATCACCTGAGTTAAGACAATGAACAGAAGTTTCTCATTGCCTCGCTCTTTCTTCATCATAAACAATCGTGTTTGCCTTGAAATGACTCGTAGCACTTCCCACGACAGGTCCTTATAGGCCTAAGCCATTAGCTTCTTACAACCAATCGTGTTGTGTGTCATATATTCTTTACACGAATGGAAGGGGCCTAGTGCTTAATGCCGTTTGCGAGGGTCATTTTATGTTTGAGATGTTTTTTTTATGACAGTTGAACTCTCGGATGTTTGTCAGACGCTTGCGAGGGGTGGGATCATGTACCAACTTGGAGTTGTTCCCGCGACCACCACTGATTACCGCGACCACCACTGATTAACGGCGCATACAAACAGCTTCGCATGACATAAAGGACTTACACCTTATTCAAGGTTTCTAGTTCTCTGCAACATCAGAAATACTTGTACTCCTAGACTAGTGTTAGCTGCCTAATTGCACAACTTTACAAAGGCGTGTCCCTACCAGATGCGTACAACAGTCATAGATCGGACCAATAAGCTTTCAGCTTTAATGAATCCTATTTCTGTCGTTTAAAATCTTTGTGTATCATACACTGCTGTCCCGTTGCTAGGCTCCCTCCCAGTTATACTCCAGCACTGGAATCCGATTTCTGTGTTAGATACCTTTCCAGAATTACAAGTATAAAAACACATTTTGGCACAGAATTGGCAACCCAATCTACCTTTATATGGTTGAACGAATATTCAGGTTAACAAAGTCAATGTATTTGCGCTGGGACTTACCTTTGCAGAGAGATTAAGGGTAAAACCGGCCTGGCCAGCAGTAATTAAAATAACTGCCACCCAAAAATGCAAGACCTATACCCATAATGCCTTAACTTGAAAATCAAGTTAAATCTCCTACTACCCACATACATACATACATAGGTCTATGGGTATTTCCAAATGAGTGAGAATTTCCACCTTGTGAGTTACAACAGTGGGGGGGAGGGGGATTTAGGAGGATTTAAAATTTTTCGGTTAGCAAAAGGATTCTGGGATAGATAACACATAAATCCCAGGTAAAGTGAAACAGCCATTGTTATTTAGTCGGATGGAGCTTAATAGGTTTTCGAACTGTTCTATTTGTCTTCATGATCCCTTGTGCCATCGTATATGGTTCCTCTTTTTTTGCCAGGAGGAGGGAAGGTATAAAATATGAATTTGAATGAGAGAAGTTGAGACAAAAAGGACGAAAGTACTAAGGTTTGTAGTTTACATTTTTTTTTTGGCTTTACATACTGCCTAGAACAACAACGATCCTCAATAATCCATCCATATCCGATGTTGGCATATACCATACTTGTTTATTATCCTCACATTAATGGGTGGCAATAGCACATCCTGGATGGGATCTATGCCGGTATTTAAAGTAATGTCGGCATCGTAGAGGCTTTATTAAGCATATAATTCCCAGGTGTATTTGTATAGCCAGACCTTAGGGAGGGTGGACTGGATGAATAACATTCATACGCACTCCACCATCACCAGTAACGCACCCTCGTCCTCGACAGGAAGATTAGGATAGATTGCTGTGGTGATTTCGGTCCTTCTGGAGGAGGGTTTTAAATTCGAATAAATTTTGATGGTATTAATAAATTAAAGGACTCCACCGGCAGTAGCAGCCTTCATCGAATTATGAAAACGTATTATTATGTGCTGAGTTATGTTGTGTCATTTCGTTGTGGTGTACAGCGTTGGCTGTCAGGATGTGGAATCAGGATTTTTTATTCTTGCCGGGCGGGCGGGAGATATTAGCATTTTGACATTGAGCTCTTGTCGTTATTGTTGTTGTAGCTGGTATAGCTGTATTTAATGTACGGCATTAAAAAAGGTTGAAAGTGAGCGAACGCATATAATTAGGGGTGGTCCTTTGATATGCTTTCCTTGTAATAAAGGAGTTTTAATGAAGGCGATTAAATTGGAAATTAAACTTTCTTTTTTTTTTTTGTTGGGTGTAGGCTTTCGTATTCGTCACGGGATGCTTAATCTAATGGGAGTCAATGGCAATGCTAGGCATGTGATCCTTGTAAATACAATGAAATGAAGCAATTTTAATGAAAACAAAAATTTGCAGAGGATGACAGAAGTTTTTAAACATAAACATTATAATTGGATATGTTGATTGGGCGATGATAATTCCAGGATTTCATCGGTTTGGTTTTTAATGCGTTTCGGTGTGGCAATTAAAAGTTAAAAGAGCTATTTAAAACAAACCTGCCTACGCGTGTTATTTTTGATTTAAAAACCCGCGAGTCATGAGACATTGTCTATGGTCTATACGACTGGTCTATACGGTGGTTATTTTTATATCAGGTTTAGAGAAAGTCTATATACTTTACTGAAGTACGAATACAACTGACAAGAGTTTAGAACTCGATGGTCAATGTTTGAACTCCCACTCTCTAGCGATGAATGTCACCAACCATTGTAGGCAGAGACTTTAATGGAAGCGCAAAGGTAATGCATTTGCTAACTGGTGATGTAAAATCGAAGATAAAAGCAGACCTTTCACAGAGTCAGAGAGGGTTTCAATACCGACCTGACATTCGCCAGTAAGTCCATTGTAAGAAGGCTGCAACCTTCAGAATTATAAAGGGTCATCTAGTAAGAGGTGTCATTTTAAATTTGCAGCATTATTGAACTTTCAACATTCAACTAGCACTGCGATGACGTTTGATAACTAAAAACTAAGAGGCTATTAATATGAATCGAAGTATACTCGCACAATGTGTTGAAATATTGAAAATTCACTACAACCACTGTGAAAATATTGCGGAAACGTTTCGTATACTCGTTTTTCTCCTTAATCTTAAAGTGCCTTCTCGCACAGTTTTAGTGAATTCACTCGATAAATTTGAACATCTCAGATGTAATAGAACTCGGAGAGATAATAAAAATCAACAGGATGCCAAGAATTGATGAGATCCTGAACTTCGTCCATAAGGATGTGATCAACAAAAAATTAGAAATCTTAGCCGGCCTCTACACGGCATGTCCAATGGATAGCAAATCACCTGAGTAGCAGTCATTAGAGCATCAAATAGAAGAGGGACCTAGGATATACAATATATGTATGGAAGGAATTCCTCAAGTTTTAGCGTTGGAATATAATGCATACTAAAAACTCCGAGGCCGAGCCGAGTGGACACAATCGGATGTGCTGTCAATATATATATATATTGCAGTGATCATTGTAGCAAGAATCCTAGCAAATGTCTTCAAAAACTGCTGTTATAGACAATAAAACCTACTCTACATCGCAGCTGGTGATAAATGTGGAAAACCGAAATCCACCTTATAGCATGTCTAGGCTCAATAAAATATACCCTAGACTACAGCTTAGAAATAATACTGCTATCCCTGGATATCTTCATTCTCAGAATGTACAGATGACTGTTTTGAAGCTCTTGAACCTTTAAAGTAACACACAGTCCACCTCTGATGTGATCCCAGTCATACCGGTGTCAACTGTAATAAGGTAGGACATTAACTACTCAGTAAGACTCCAACTCCGACTACATCTTCAATCAACTTAGCCATGGAATTAGTGAATAACACTTGGCCTACGGTAGCTGACGAACAATGGTGATGCCTAGTATATACGATTAACCAAAGCTAATACATATATCAATTCTACTGTCCCTTAACAGGAAAAATCGTGAATTTCATCTAGGACGAAGGTTAACCTATCTGGGCGCGATGACCAATATGCTACTGATGCACTGCTTTATCCGGTTATCTGAATGGTTCGACTAGTAACATATGCAACCATGTTTACTATAAGTGAGTGAACTTTCATGAGCAAATAACCATTCATAACTCAACCCGTGGCGCCGTGGTTCAAGTGGTTAGTGCGTTGGACTACGGACTGAGGGGTTCGAGGTTCGATCCTCAGACAACACCTAAAATTTCTTTCACGGCCCCACCTCTTGCGAACGTTTGCCAAACATCTAAGAGCATAACTACCATGAACCTGTCGCGCAAAAATTTGTTTCTTATTTTTAACTGAACCCAACCTAACCTAACCTAGGCAATGTCGATGTAACTAACACTAATTTAATGAATAACATGAATCTTTAAGGGACATATATGTATACTTAGGCTGCTACACCATTGTTAAGCTTCTGTAGCCAACCCTAGATCTCAGCACTTGACAAAAAAACCTAGAGATATCATCCAGGAATTCACAACCCTTACCATCGGACACTGTTTCTTCGAAAGACTTGCTCAGAGACATCAGTTGACGAGTAGTCACCACAAGACTACAAGCAAACTTAAAAGGCTATAAAACTATTCGAAGAATGCAAAGTTCTCTAGTTATTCCCCCGGAAAAAGTGTTTTTGTAAGGCAGCCATTTTGACTCAGACGAAGGCTGGGTATTTACGCCGGGTATTTAAACTATTACAATCTTCGTTAATATTCGTAGAGTTCAGAGTTTTAGACGTTGTAGCTAAGCATAAACACAGCATCCTTGGCCGACATTCTTGCTTGATAGTAGTTTCACAATAGCACTACATACGTCGGCATAAAGTGTTTCTCATTGTAAATTAATTTCTATCTTACGATCTAGCAGCCAAAGGAGTCATCGGTAATTTCTTCTTGCATCTTATTAGTCCTGACATGCACCTATGCAATTAGTCTATGATTTAACCGATTACTTCTGTAGGCCTCTGATTACAATAGGTTTTATAAACAAACGCTCTTGTTGCAAATTTCTTGCAAATGAAGAATTTCAATTGTCATTCATCATGTTGAAAATACCATAGCTATGAGTGCATCGGGAGTGAATATAACTCGAAATGCCCAATGGCGACATCTATCGCTATTTGCATGAAATATGTGTTAATCAGAGACAACACCCGAATGTTCAAGTAACAAACAGATGCTTGAGAAAGGCACAATATCCTTTGTTAAGTTTTCAATGTTGTGTTTCCAAATAATTTGGCCTAAAGAAGGGTTTTCCCCTTAACTACTGCTCTAAATATTGTCTTACGCTTCATTTGTTCCAACCTTGCCCCTGGTGACTCATTCCTGGCTAATAACAGGTAAACTGTGGATAAGGATATAAGCATCCTCTTCTTTTATTAAAATATCTACATTAATTCCTTTGACATTGAAGCTTGAAAACAAATTGCGTTTCCATGAAACGATCTGAAGGCGTCCTTCATTTTCAATCACCAAACACATATACGATATACATTCTTAGCTAATTTAATTTAGTTACCTCTCATTATCCCTTCTAATATACCTGTTTCTATTCTTTTTACTTTCAGGTAAGTTAATTATTTCCAAGCCACCAGGATACTATATAAAGCCTTAGAATACGTAAATGTGCCCACATGTGTGTACATGTATTAATAAAACCCACACACAGAGGCACATTAAAAAGACGAAGGCGACTTTGTTGTAAGGATCCTTGTGACACCCCGAGAGCATATTTGCAAGCAGAGTGTAATTTAATCAAAATCCAATTTCGTGTGTTAATTTCTTATAAAACCTCAATTAAAAAAGGTTTTGTGTGCAAAAAATAAAATCTTGCCAGTCACCGGTACAAGAACTATCGCCAGAATTACATACTCTGGATGCTGCCGTTCTCCTGAGGAGGACATCATAAAATTTAACTGCTCTGCGATAGAACGTATATACATACGGCTGTGTGTGTCTTTACGTATGGGTGGTAGAAATTACTTCTTGCTCGGGCTCCTCGAGAGGACACCTTTCGTCAAAATGTTTACCTAAGAGATTACCGTGTATTTTATCCATATCCTGGACGAAAACAAAACCAACAGCATTAAAAGGATATATTTTGTGTAGCCGCCTCAAGTGTGGGGTAATATGTCAAAAGGTTTATCACTATCAATGAAAAGTTATGACAACATAACAAAACACTTCTCCTATTCCTCTAAGTGAATACAAAAAAAAAAAATATGAAAGGATAATGGTAGACATCGTTACACAACTGTTTTTTTTTTTTTATCACACTTAAGCTTCTCGAGATGTTTTGCAAGCAATTTCGAGTGGATCAAGTGGAAAATAATATTTAAGTTGAAATATAAAATGATATGCGTGCATGGACATCATCCAACATAAACATTTGTTCTGCGTTGACACACATTCACAGACACGCAGGACTCATAGTAAGTGAATATGTAATTGGTAAATGGGTCAGAAGAGTTAAATAGCAAAAAAGATACAAGATCCGGAAGATGTTCAACCTCATGTCAGTATGGAGCCGTAGCCGTCCGCAGACAGCCATTGTAAAAGGAAACTTTTTCGGATATAAATTTTAAGGATGTGTGTACTTATTATGCAAGGTTGTGTCAGAAGAGTAGAAAGGAACCATAACGAATGTGTATGGAGGGCATTTACTGGTTATTTGATATGAATATGACAACATTTGTGTGCAATTCAAGAGCAAGTGAAGTGGCCTTACAGTTAACAGGACGAACAGGATATCCATACATACATACATACATTCTTTTGATTTACTTTCAGGATAAGGAAGTAGAATTTAGCATGGTTAGCATGCATAAGTATATCCATTTTAGAGAAAGTGATGAAAGTATTGCGGTCGAGGTTCAATGTACTGGAAGTGAAATAGTTCAGAGAGGATTGTTGGTAAGATGAGGGGATTTCTATCGTTCGTGAAACTTATATACATGTGTATGTACTTTCTTGTGTTTTATGTAATTCGAGTGAAGGAACTGGTAGGAGTTCTTGTTCTTTGGGAGAGCCATCACATTAAGTCAGTGGTTAGGTTCCACAACTGAAAGGTAGTATACAGTGGAGGGATTTGTAGCTCCAATATGCATATGCATGAGAGCTGGAAGACATTAGAATAATGAGCTCCTCTTAGATGACGATGTTTGGTCATTCGATAGATTGGTAAGGAATTTAGAAATTGCCGGTTAGAAAAGATTCCAGAATTTTGTTTTAGGAATATTGTATTACCCTAAATAATGTATAAATATTTTTTGAAGGGATAAATGGATTGAGGATATGCCTTTGAGCATGTCTCAAATTATTAAAAAAAAAACGGGTCATACATGATCCCAAAAGACAAGACCTTAGATCGATAGGTTAGGTTAGGTTAAGAAGGGGTGTGTGACGGTTAAAAACTCATCACGTCCACTCGGAGACCTAAAGGTCCATTGTGAATCCCCTATTTTATATCGATGGAGTGGGAACAACAAAATACAGAAACCTATCGCGTCACTGGTTGGGATGGGAACCAGTTGGTACTTTTGATAAAATGGAGAAGATCCGATATCTGGAAGCCTGCTACCTCTGCGGTGCTTGCGAAGAACCTAGAACCTAAAGTGCGAAGGCGATGTTGGATAGACTCCACCTCTTCCTAATCTCCGCAGCTTCTACATGGGTCGTTGGACTCCACTCCCCATTTACGGAGCATGACTCCGATGGCGCAGTGTCCTGTGATTATACCAGTAAGGATGCGGATAGAGGCTCGATTAAGTGCCAGAAGGCTCTTTGTTTTCTTTTTATCTAATTTCGGCCATAATGTGCGAGAGGTGGCACAGTCCTCCCTAGATACCCAGGATGAGTTGGCCTCTTTCTCTATTATGCCGTCAATTATACTATACAATTTTCCAATCGGTGGCAATATGGATGTGTCCGCTTCACTGATGTTCATTTCCGACCCCATTCTTGCCAAAGCGTCTGCCTTCTCGTTATCTTCGATATTGCTATGTCCGGGAACCCAACAGAGTTTGACCGAATGATGTCTAATCGTGATCAGTGCATCACGACAGTTCCTAACTGCCTTTGATTTAATTGTATTAGACTTAATCGATTTTAGAGCTGCTTGACTGTCAACGAAGATGGTTATATCCGACGGGGGGAGGTGACTGTCTTCTATGCATTTAGCAGCTTTTTCTATTGCCAGGGTTTCAGCTTGGAATACACTGCATGCTTCTGGTAGTCTGAATGTTTCCTGTTTTTGTAATGTAGGGGACTGTATAATCCGATGTGGCTGTGAAGCATTCGGAGTTGTATTTCCTGCCCATTGTCTTTGTAGCGTTTAGTATTACCGCATGTCCATAGGTGGTCTCTTTCCACAGGTTGGATTCTTTCAGTCTGAGAGCTCCTTTCGTGGCAGAGCCTTTGATGACCAAGTCTAAGGGAAGAATATGAAGAATAATATCCAAACCTGCTTGCGGCGCGCTTCTCACAACTCCAGTAGTGCAGAGTGCTGCAAGCCTTTGCACTTTGTAGAGTTCCTTCATATAGCTCTTTGTACTCGTAGCTGTCCACCAGACTAAGGATCCATATAAGATGATGGGCCTGATAATTGCTTTGTACATCCAGTGAATGATATGAGGTTGCAATCCCCACCTTCTCCCAAAGGCCCTCTTACAAGCATATAGAGCATTCATTCCTTTCTTTGTCCTTTCTTCAACATTTCTTTTCCAGGATAACTTGGAATCTAGAATGACGCCAAGATATTACGCCTCAGATGAGAGGATTATAGTGGTGCCATCTAGCTTTGGTAATGTGAAGTCGGGTATCTTTCTTCTTCTAGTGAACAAGACAAGTTCAGTTTTCTGAGGATTGACCCCCAAACCGTTCTGTTTTGCCCACGTAGAGAGCACTTTGAGAGCAGATTCCATTAGTTCACTGATTGTTGGCAAGAATTTGCCTTTAATCAGTATTACTAAGTCATCTGCATATGCTACGATTTTGATTCTCTTCTCTGTGAAGATTCTTAGGATTTTGTTGACGGTAAGGAGCCAAAGCAGTGGAGAAAGGACTCCTCCTTGTGGCGTGCCCCTTGTTGTCATCTTCCTTACAGAACTAGGCCCGATGGCTGAGTTGATGAGCCTGTTTACTGTCAAATCTTCCAAGGCTTTCACTATTGAGTTCGTTTTTACATTATTGAAAGCGCCCTCAATATCCAGACCGATACGTCTTGCCTCGTTCCCACTTAAGACATTTAAAAGGTTAATAGATTTATACATTCGCTTCAAATTAAATACTAGCGATAAGTTGTCGAAGGAGCCTTCGACAACGCAAAATCTGAATCTATAAGACTAACACTGGACCAAAGTAGACTCTACTAAACTAGACTAGAGCGTAGACTCAGTAACTTTAGCCTGGGTTATATATCTCAAGTTGAGATACATAAACGTGGAACTGAGAGATTGACAAGTACATGCACTGGCCACTAGAAGCACCTCGCAAAGCGGAGTTCTATCCTCGCCACTATTGATAAATCTAATAGTCGTCTTAAATACACGAAGAGTATCATCATAACCAGCTCCTAGATTGCACATCACACACATTGATTCTTTACTGAAGAGACATGTGTTCACATTTAACAACTGTCGCTTGTAAAAACATTATTTTATTAAAACTCCACAGATCTCAGCATACTTTTATTATATTTCAAAGAATTTCATTATCCTCAGAGACATAACCTTAAAACACGTGCTACGCTCATTTGCAGAGGCGTGCATTGTAAAGCATCCATTACGCAACCACCTACAGGCTAATAGCTTTTTCAAATGCAACGATATCTGGCATTAAATTTACCAAGAGCGAAGAAACAAAAAAAAAAGAGATGAAACAGGGGAAAGGATTCAATTTCAACGAACTCACACCCTTGAGCAAACTCAACGCCTATTGTCAAGTTAATTGCTTTCACATTTTCTTTATTATGTGACATTTATAAAGCAACATCTCGACAACCTCCATGACGCCCACCACTCCTTTAATGAAATCTCGTCCGTGTCGCCCCATTCACCCCCTGTGCGGTGTGCTTGGTTTTCTGATACTCTCACATAGGTCCTTTTTTTCCAGGAATCACCATGGCGAATTTATTTAACTTATATTACCTTTGTCATATTATATGGTTGCATGGTTCTCTGGACTGGATTCCGTCCAAATTGGATTTCTGTAGTTTCTATAGTGCCCGGTGGGATAATTAACTTCTTTTAATAGCGAGACAATGCAGGCAGCTGACTCAAACAGACCTCGAACTGTATATAGTAGTGGCGAAGAGATGACGACAACAATATTCCACTTGTATCCTTGCTTTTGGCAAGTTATTTTTTTTTTCTCTGTAGGTGTACAGTCGAAGAATCCGATTTTGGGTGGGATGAGAAATTTTATTGCTTTTTAGATAAAAAAAAAGAACAAAATTGAATGTCCTTTGGTAACTGGTTAGAGTATAAGGTAAGGACTGGAACATTCTTAGTAGATACTTGAAAAAAAATTCACGAAATATTTTTTTGTTAGATACACTGCTCACTTGCAAGAAATATAAAACCTTTGCAGTACATGTAGGTAGTTAGATAGTATCATACAAATAGACATCCGATTGTTAAATGAATCGAAACTATGAAACGTTTTAAGTGTGTATTAATTGTTATTTGGAAAAGCAATTACAAAGATCAAAGTTGAAAGCATTTTTTGCTTTTTATTTGCGGAAAAACTGACTCTATACGCACATCGGCCTCTAATCAATATCCATCACTCGACCATGTCCACTGTCAGGCTGTCAGTGATACATTTTCAATATATTCACAGGGGAAATTTCACTCACAATCCACTTGACAGTTTAAGGACATGCTGGGCGCACAGAAGTTTTTTTCTTTCGCATTATCGTTACACATTTTCATTTCAATTGTGTTGAAGTGAATGGTAACATGATTTCCGGATATGTACTTTTAATTTGAATGTTATTTGACCCAAGGACCATTGTTCGGTGTTTGTCGGTTGAACATTTTTCCAATTAACCTGAATGGTATTGAAAAAGGGGTTATTTATTGGCATATTGATGGTAATACACCTAAGGTTCATTGCAAAGACATTTTGGTTAGACCTTTCTTAGAGTTTTTTAACTGATCAATGTATTTTCCAATAGACATGTAAATAATGCTAATGACATGATTACTCGGAATCCTTGTCTTCATTCTGGTAAATTAGTTAGTTCGTAACCCAAAACAGAAAAATCCTCCAGACGAATTCGAAGACTTCAAGACTTCTCAGTCTCCTAAACACAGTCAATGTTGTTGGTCTCTGGATAAGCGAATAAAGAGCTTTGTCTTGAAGAATATCATGGAATTAGAAGGAGAGAAAGAGCACATATCTGCAGCGAATTCACTGATCTGGGATTCCATCTATACTGGGATTCGTTGAATATTTCTTGCGTGAAATATTTTTCTGGGGCTGTTCAATTCTTCTTAGGAGTCACGACTTTAAACGATCTTCTGTTGAAAAGGAGTTTTTTTTTATTGGAAATTTCTACAATCCTAGATCCATATGTTTTTTCATTTACAGTACAACTTATGTAGATAAACCTTTCACAAATTAAAATAAAGGGGTAATGATGTACCACAGGGTTATGCGTTAACGCCGATACAGTTCACAGATTAACTGTGGTTGTCTGTGCTAACGCGCAGATAGCCTTAGACTTGGTCGATGAATGGTGCACTAGGAATGGGCTTTCGGTCAATCCTTTGAAAACTGAAGTTGTTCTCTTTACGAGAAGGAGGATTGTGACCGGTCTAACTCAGCTAGTGCCAAAAGGCGTCACCATCCAGATCTCCGATGAAGCGAAATATCTGGGAGTGATCCTGGATAAGAAACTTCTTTGGGCAAGGCATGTTAAGTCGAAGACATCCAAGGCGCTTTCAGTTTTCTGGCAGTGAAAGGGTGCTTTTGGCAAGACATGGGGCTTATCACCGAAAAAGGTCCTGTGGATCTATAAGGCTATGGTAAGACCTTTTCGGTTGTTTGGTGGAGAGGGCTTTCGCATAAGTATGTGACTGCCTTCTGCACCAAACTCCGATGAACGGGCTGTCTCGGCTGCACGGGAGCTTTCCCGAGTACGCCTGGCTCTGCTCTAGATGCTCTGCTCGATTTACCTCCCCTTGATACTTTTATCATGGGCTGTACTATCAAAGCAATCTATCGTCTTATACGAGGTGGCTTTTGGTATCATCTGCACTGGAGTTTCGATGACCTTGGGCGACACTTATCCTACGACCCTAGTTCCATGGATATGCCGTCTGATGCAATGACACCGGAACTCGACTTTTCTTGCGTTCAGGACTGGCTTCGGCCTGAGTCTGAGCCTGGACTGGGCTGTAGTCGAATCTTCACGGATGACTCTAAAACTAGTCAAGGAGCCGGTGCTGGTGTCTTCGTGGAGACCGACTTCACTATTCGTTAGGGAAGCATACCTCTGTTTTCCAAGCGGAGATCTATGCTATCCTAATGGCTGCCGACTATATTGTTAAAAATAGATGGCGGGGTCGGAGTATCTGCATCTGTAGTGACAGTCAGGCTGCGCTTAAGGTCTTGCTCAACCCTGTAACCCGTTCCAAAATAGTTCGAGAATGCAAGAATTATTTGAATTCGGTCGCATAGACTCTTGTCTGGGTCCCAGGGCACACTGGGATTGCGGGAAATAATATCTCTACTGTGATTGCTAAGCTAGGCTCAGAGGCTGATTTCTCAAGACCTGAACCTGCGTTGGGACTTCCCGTGTCCTCGGTCAGGGCCTCCATTGACGATTGGGTCTCCTACGAGCACAATTGTGTGTGGCACGGCTCTCCAGGATGCAGGCAGACTAAACGTATGCTCCCGAACGTCTGTAAGAAATCAGCGGCATTCTTTCTGTCTCTCAGCAGAAAAGACTGCAGATAACTTATTGGCGTTCTTACGAGACACTTTCCTCTTGCTAAACATCTTAGTGTGCTAGGCTTAAGACACAGCTCTGCCTGCGACGCTTGTGGAAAAGGCGACAACACTTCGGATCATTTCCTTTGTTATTGCCCTACCTTTGCTCGGATCAGGTGGCAGATTTTCGGCGCTGATGTGGTGAGTGCTGATCCTGTAAGCTCCTCATCACTGAAGTGCATTCTCGGCTTTCTCAGAAAGTCGAAGAAATTCCAGTAAAATGGGTAATACTAGATATTGCTTCCTGGTAGTACAATGGACCAGTTGTGTCTGAGTGCTCCAGTGGAGTGTTTCCTAACCCGACAAAAAAAAAGAAGCTATTCTGTGCTCCTTGTGAACTTTACAATATCCTTAAGGATTTGCAGGTAGTTTCTGTAATTTTAAAAATATATACATATTTTCCAAATATAATAATTTATGTTATGTACTAAGAACCTCAGTAATTGCCTGGTGCTTCTACTCGAATATTTGGATGGACAGCTAGACTTGGTTAATTCCAGAACTGATGATAGTATGTCCAAATCATCTATATATGTACATACATAAATTAATACGGACTCAGCACTTAGTAGGTACTTCCATTCCTTTTTTCTAAAAACTGGTTATAAAGAGGACGTGTAGTCGAGTCTAGCCTGCATCAAAAACGTCACCTGATCTGATCCTGTCAATAAGGACTTGACTTTCAACTTTCCATTTGACTGAGTTTCAAAGGCAGATGACCTAAAATTATGATGTCAGGGCAGTTGTCAATATTAGTGATTTGCCATTATGCGTTAGTAGCGGTCCATTGAATTGCCAGGCGGACCCCTTTTTTGGTGTAGTGGATCGAGATACTTCGATTTCATTCGTTTCTCTCACATGTGTTTTGCTGTTCTCCGTTCGAGCTCGAACTTACATTTACTTAGGTTTGGGACACAAGCAAACACCAATTGACATTTGTAAAAATCTTTCGTTTGCAATATACTGCATCTTTATATCCTTCAGTGTCTAGTTCGTAATTCTTATATACATATTTCTCTGCTTGTAAAGGACTACCTACTTTACTAGATTTAAAGAACGCATAACTTCCAAAGTCCAACCAACTGCATACTTCTTACACCCAAAGAAGAGACCACACAGCAATCAATTCAACTCACTTCATAGTATAATGTCATATATCCTTATTTATTAGCATTGACCAGTTCATCGTGACTCCTTATTCAGTTAAAACATTCAATCATTCTCCTAGTTTATTAAAAATTAAGATATCATAACTAAAAGGAAATTTATAGATCCACCTCATACGCATAACTTTCGCTCTACCACTCACTGGCATCGATTGTGGTAATAAAATCCTGCTGTTATGAGATTTAATTAATTTTCAACAAAAAAGGATGAGGGGACGCTTGCCAACAGAAAAAAAAAAAAAAAAAAAGAGGAGATATGTATGAAACCGCACTCTGTATGTGACGCATATCGGAAATCCGCTGAACGGATGACACAATTGTTGGTGCGTTTGGCAATAATGCATTTAACCGCACAATTGCGGGTTCACTTGTACATGTGCCTTTTTGCACATGCCATAAAGTAAATTGTGTTTTCTATATATTGTTCTTTTTTTTTAACTTATTTAAATATTGAACATAACTTTAAATTTCAACTGCAACTGTTATTTTTACTACAAACAGCGGGCTAAAATTTTAACCGACTTTTAAATTGTGTCTATTAAAGTTTGTGACATGGTTGATTGGTTTCGATATGAGTGGTTGTGGTTTCAGGTTAACAATCTGTGGGGAGTATTTATTATTTAAATAAAAACTGTTCTTTGTTATATAGCATCGGGTATACATATATGTATATTATTGAGACAAAAGCTTAAAATTAAAAATTGTTTGGTGTATTTTTTAAAATGCATATATTCTCATAATTTTTGTATTATGTTTGGTATTGGCTTTGTGGCATGATTGTAGGTAATATACATATGTATGTACATATGTAGGTATTTTAAATGTTGAAGGATTACCTTGGGGACTTTATATGTATAAAAGCTGATAAAAGTTTTACTCGCTTCAATTCAGAAGTTGATAAAGGCTTTTAGGCTTATTGTACAATATTAAGAGTACACCTCTAGAAAGAGGATTTCAATTTGTCTTTGTATAGCCTATTGAAGGGATATGGTGGGTTCTAGAAGAGGCATCCGCATTGGATTACAGGTGGATTTGTTATCAACTAATCTTTCAATCTAAGGCTCATAATACCTACAGAAACCCAAAGAGATCGCACTGGGGTAGGTTTAAATTAATAGTTAGGCAGTATCCAAAGGATAGGCCACTTTGTATTGCCGATCTCACAGATAAAGGCAAGGCAGTTGATAACCTAGGCAAAATAATCAACATAGCATACAAAAAAATCTGTCCGGTTAGGAAGACGGCCAAAAGATATCAACCTTCATGTTGGAACAGAAAGATAAACTCCAAGAGAAAGCAGGTCACACATTTCTATGACAGGGCTAAGGTGGTAGAGAATCTTCGGAAACACAGAACTAGTACTCTTTAGCAGGATATACAAGATACCACCCTTTAAATTGCCAAAATTTGCTGCAGTGGAGCTTTCCCTATCGGATCATGCAAGATACCTTAGTAAAGTACTAGATAGAAAGTTAAACTGGAAACTTAACGTTCAGGAAAGTGTTCGTAAGGCTCACAATGTTCTCTTCATTTGCAAGAGGACAGCGGGAAAAAAGTGGGGACCTGAAACTGGCAATGATGCATTGGGTGTATACTATGGTAGTCAAAGCCATTCTTACATATGGCTACAATTAAGAAGTATACACGGGATATGTTGACCAGGCTGCAAAAAACAGCCTGCATTGGCATAACTGGTGGCATTTATGTATCTTTAACTACTGAATCTAGGAATAAATTTATAAGCAGCTAACAGGGCGCTTCAAAACCAGCTATATGGGACCAGACCTGTACTTTTAAGTACCAGTACCAGTCAAGTACCCAGTACCTTGTACTTGTACTTGTACTATAGCACGTTTCGTACATAGACCACGCAAGGAATTGTACTTGAAAAGTACTTGCAAATGTACTGGCCAGTATTACAGTACCCAGTAAATGTACTTAGAAGAGAGTACTTGTACTTGGTGATTTCAAGTACCAAGTACGTTGTACTCCTCTTTTTTAAGTACAAGAACAAGTACAAGGTACTGGGTACTTACACAGTACTGCAGTACAAATGTATTTCAGGACTTTACAACTCTGTATGGGACATAGCTCTATTCTTAAGGGATCATTCCTCAACATCCCTGACAAAGCGGATGAAAGTCTAGATACACTTGACTACGACATATCTTACGAAGTAATGTACCCTGATAGGGAGAATTGGCAAAGACGTAAAGAAATCCGTTCCAATCGGCTTGTAGCTTTTCTGTATGCTTTTTAAATTTTGTTCTGGAATTGGTACATTGTTCTGCGATATATTGACATAGTCCTCGACCCTACATCAGTTTGAAAAAGAACTGACTGTAAAAGGCTTACCTCCAAAAATAAATTTGAAAGTTAATCCTGTCTGTTCTGTCTGATCCTATCCTGTTGAGCTTTGTCATATACATATGTATTGCTGAGTGCTGCTTGACGAGGATGTTTTACTTGAGAAATCGATCGTCAATGCTTCGGGGATTGTCAAGGATTTCCTTTTAAAACAGGAACATCACATTATTTGATAAAAATTTATCTGTTTATCTACTAAATTAACTGGGTACCATATTCACTAGCCTTCCATGTCAACAATCCACCAAAACTCATTTCATAAGCAAACGCTAACTAATGCATACCTGTATCCTGCATGTTCCCGACTCATTTAGCACTGGAATGTTAATTAAATTAACCGCGATGCTATCATTCATTAAACTCTTTGAACTCGGTCCGGGATCTGCAGCGGCGGCACCAAAAACCCATACAAGCCACATGCACATTTTGACTTTAGAATAATCGGTGCAAACTAACAGCCATCATCGTCTATTGCAGTATAAAACAACAAGGACGTCTGCTTCGGCAACTACCTCTCACAAACCAAGAGAAATGAGCATTCTACTTGAGGCTGACGTGCGGAAAAGCTAAAAGCTAGCGGTTGCATGTTCAAATATTGAAACGAAATAGTTTTGGCCTCGTTTTTATACCCTCTCCTAAGGGTATATTAAGTTTGACACATAGTTTGTAACATAGAGAAATAATCGAGATAGTCCATATAAAGTATATATATTCGTGATCAGCATCAATAGCGAAATCGATTGAGCGATGACCGTCCGTCCGTCCGTATGTCACCGCTTTTTGGGCCTTAAATTTTGAGCTAGGACGCTGAAATTTCATATCTGGGCTTCCGAGAAAAAGATACAATACTAGTGTAAAATTTTTTTACATCCGCCCACTGCCACGCCTACTTTTTTATAACTTCACTAAATTATATGAAACCGAAAAATTTTGTTAAGACCAAACATTTGGGTATTTAGATTCCCTACAATTCACCCATAGAACAGTTTTGGCCACGCCCACTTTTTGGGGGCGTTATCATCAAAAAACCAATTTTGATAAAATTTTACATGTAACATCCTCAAATGTTCGACATTATAGCTATATTTGAGTATAAAATGCAATTTGGCCACGCCCACTTTATAGAGAGGAGGATAGGGTATCATACGATCCGTTCCAGACGGATTGTAGCTTTTCTGCATGTTTTTTTTTTCTTTTTCTCTTCTAGTAGTTTTTGCTTCGACCAGGCTCTTTACTAGGACACGGGCATACAATGTCCGGTGGAAGGATTATTCAGTTCTACACTTTGTTAGCGAGTGTGTATGTATGTATGCGCACTCGTCGACTTTGTTTTTCGTTCTGTCGAATGTATGTGGTTTTGTTAAAAGCGAAACACCACTCTTTGGTATGGTTTCAGGGTCATTTAAAAAGGTGGAACGAAAGGAGATGTATGAATGTATACCCGTAGCTTGGATGGGTATACAAAGTGAAATTTGTTCTGTACCCAGTGCATTTTGAGGGAGAAAAACCGAGCAAGCCTAATTAAATTTTTGATGATGTCCAATTTACTTTGGCCCTGCACCAGCACACATGCACTGGACTTATTTGTTGACCGTGCGACTAAGTGGTGGAGGATATTTTGGAAATTCAGACAAACAGTTCATTAAAAGGAAGTATGTCAGGGGCTTTTTAGTTGGTTTCTAGAACTAGTATCTATGTACATATCTACTGCAGGAAATCTTACGGTTAGTAAATTTAATAACTTTGAAACTGATAGAGGGAATTGCGTTAAGACTGATGGTTGAGTTAAAGATTGGTGTGTCCACCTAACATTCAGTATTATCAGCAGGTTTGTCGTTTGTACAGGTTTCTGTTTATAATAGGGTATTCGGGAAGTAAGCTGCGGTTTGGTTTGACTTTTTCACTCGTCTATACTTACTGTTTAGCAACCCCAAGTCATTTACGAAGTCCCATTAGACACACAAATATTTACTGTATGGTGCGGGTTTCATGTCATTGGGGCATACTACTTTTTCAATGATGCTAGGAACATAGTCACATTCAATGCAGATCTCTACCAGACCATGTTGGTTGACTATTTTTGAGATGAATTGAAAGAGGTGACTTGGAGAATGTGTGGAGTCAACTAGATGGTACCACATTTAAAAAATAGGTCCGATGATAGTACGAGCATACAATGCGCACTAAACAGTGCATGTTGATGGATGTCTTATCTTCATGACAATTTGAATGGTTTACATTAAAAAAGAAAATTTTGCGATAGCAAAAGAATGATCCACTTTTAGCTAATTTAGAGCCCATGTAGTGAAATCACGCAAGCCCTTATGCCAAAGTGGATGGATGGCCAAAGCCCCTGCGCAAAAACCCCCTACGCCTACAGTGATGCCATTTTCCAATTTGAAACTATCTGTGTATCGCGCGGTTTATTGAAACCCCTAACTTTATGAAGAACTCAAATCTATTGAGCATGGTATCGAGGATCGTAATAATTGGGTTGGTACAAATGTCTTCTAGAGTCTTAAGATGACCTGCAAAGTTATCGAATTTAATTTAATCAAGTGTACATCTGCACTATGTTAACATGTGCCAATGACTTCTGAATATGAAAAATTCATCAAGGATATCATTTAGAGACTAGTTTTGTAATTTTAATTTTTGACACTTCCAGTCTTTGTGATTTTTGATTTGTTTTTTCAAATCAATTTGTTCAACTCTAGTTGAGTGCTCTTTGCATCTGCTTCTGAACATGCTGTTGCTTTAGAAAAGCCATCAATATCTCACCACCTCTTCCACTTCTCTGAGTATTGCATTTTATTATTCATGCATTCGCAATTGACATCCTTTCAGGCGTTTTTCCAATGACTCTGCCATCGAATTGACTCTATGAACTACTTTACGCAAGAATAGAGCCGAAGAAAAACTTGTTCTGATTTGTACTCTATCATGCAAACGGTCTCCGCCAACATCCTTTCTATGTTCCACTTGTCATTCGAATAGTGTCATCACCAACGGAAATATCCCGGCACCTCTCGATACATGCAACACATGCCACAAAAAGGTATATCTTCTGACACTTGAAGCTCAAAACAACCAACCACTCCACACAAAGGCAATCGGTCCTATCCCCCACTACCCCACCAATAACCACTACACCAACCATCACATGCCCCATTGAGCATCGTTTTTCCATCTGCTGGATGCAAAAGCCTTTTGACAAGAGAGAAACTTCAACCTCCGTTGAACGAGAGAAGATATTGTCAATTTTCGCGTGAAGACAAAAATACCCACCCTTAACCGATATGACGGTGAATGCACAAACTAAGCGCGTTTACAATATGCACATATGTATGTATGATTTATGGGAGTCCCACCCCCTCCCTTAGCATAGACGAAATGAATAGAAAAAGCTGGCAACAACTAGCTGGCAAGCAAAACTAGAATTTCATTCATTTTAAGAATTTTAATATCCGCCAAAGGACTGCGAGCGATGCAATGCGCGCGAACGATGGATGCGAAATTGAAAAACCACCACCATCAGCCCCGACCATTGTCACTTCCCGCGGATTGTTGTGTTTTCTGTTCGTGAAGCATCATCGTCATTCGTACACCTGCAAATAATTGAGCAAGTTGCACAACATACCACCCCACTCCTGTATACAATTTAGAAAATAATAACAATAGCGGGTGGCCAGAGGGCGTGTCTGGGCGGGCGGACGGGCGTTGGGACCTAGTTTGATGACTATGTGATGGCAAAATAACAAGCTTTTGACAAAAGCAATCCAAATGACAATGATTACTTGGAAATTGCTAGTTTTCAAGGCAAACTTCGGTGGCTGGGGGAGGTGATAAAGAATGGTGAATAGGAAAGACAAGCAAAAAACGAAAGAGGACGAAATGGGAAATAAACGGACCGATTTTTTTTTTTTTTTTTTGTAGATTTCAACGTTGCGTCGCGGGTGAAGCTCAAAGAATCATTAGGGATGGAATTGGAAGACGAACAACGCAACAAACCAAACGATACACTCGGGGGTAAGTGAACAATGATGTGGCATTGTTCTTAGGCGGTGTTTCATCTCCGCTCTTGTGTATAGCGTTAGTGTTTCGCTATTACCTTGGAATGGGAATAGGAATAGAGTCGAAGCAATGGTTTGAGGAATAACCTATTACAATGGGAATATGTGTCAATCAGTAGAATGGCATTTGTTTTTTTTTTTTTTTATTCATACGACGTTTCTATAGACTGCTCGTAAAAATGGCTAATGCAGCTTTCAATAGACGTTAAAGGAATCGTAAAGCGAAATAGGTGACATTTTGCTTTTAAATATTCAAAGGATTCTAGTAATTAGCCGATTAGATTCAGTTGTTTAGTGGCTTACGTTTTATTGAAAATGCTACTCTTAAATGCTGATCACAGTAAGATTACTTAAAAATTATTGAAATAATCGTTTCGGGAAGTAACTAAATAGAAAACTAAGTAGCGTGAGCTTTTTCCCCACACCCTAACTGACACATCCGTACGAATGCGAACTAGAAATTCCCTAATGATGCAACGTTGTAGAGAATAGGTCTGTTCGCTTACCCTGTCAAAACAGCGAATTTTCACGAATTTCTACGAAAATTCACAAAATCCTGTTCGAGTACGTAAAAGTTTCGTAGTTGTTCGTAAAAGAGAGCGCACACGAGAGAATAAGGAACTTCCCCATGCTGCGAATTTTAGTGCAAGAAATTTCTTTGCACTGATTTATGAAATCTGTCAAATCATATACGTCTGACAGCGAGAAATTTAACAAAAGTTGCCTAACCTGGACTATATTTTTATTGAATGGTTTTTCGGAGGTTACATTATATTTATAATTATAATTAATCTTGCAACAAATTCTTTGGCATTGAGAGGACATGGAGAGGATTTAAGTTTGGAAGGATGGCCCGGGGCTCATTCACATTTAGATACGCTACTGCGTTTGACATTTGACATTTAAAAACTGTTCGTTTTCTTTTTCGTAATCTTTCTCTGAGAGAATTTTATGCCCACTCCTTGAAATTTCACAATCTACGAATTTTGGTACATAAAGTACCCGAACAGACCTAATATATAAATGTTTTTGTACAGTCAGCGCGGTAACATCAAGTATTTCAAATCATCTTTGATTATAACGATAACGTTAAGGAATTGTAAATCAGTGCTGGTTTAAACACTGTGGCATAACATCACAGATGAAGTCTGAACAATAGTGGCTTCCAATCGAGAGGTGTCAAATTGCACGATGCTGGAAACCATTGACGATGGTTTCGGTCGTCACGTGACTTTGTGCAAATTTTGGCTAACATAGTAATCTCTAAAGAGAAACTCTTCTGGGCTTATTTTTGAGAAAGTTCTTGTCATTAAAAGGTGATCTAAGGAATGACTTTTCCATAGAATCGATAAGAAATTCAAACGTTCCCCATGAGTTTCAGTACTAAGGATGTCGAGATAACTACTCTCAGGTCCTTAAATATGTGTCCTCTGAAATGACATACAACTCTATAGTAGTAGATATGGAAGAAATAGCGCGTTACACGGTGGAATGCCTGCCTACCCTCAACCTCCAGGTATTCCTCGCAGGAATTTATTTAGAACGCAGAGGCTTGGGCAATGGCACTTCTTCATCACCGCAACTTCTACATATGTATGTAGATCTTCATTGGTCAATCGCAGTATCCTCATGTGCTACCCCAGAGTGTTATGCCCTGTGATCACACCTATGAGGGTAGGTAGGGATCCTTTTATTTTGTATCAGTCTTCCTTTATTAAATAAAGGCCACATTTTTCTTGTTGTAGCACATGTACTAAGAGAACTCCATCTGTTATTTGCGTTCATTTAAGCTTTATATTTTGTTCCGTTCCTAAGTGTGCAAGGCGGGTGTACACCATGCCGTCGGTTTGTCAAGCCTTTTCTAGTCAGTTCATCAGCTCTTTCATTTCCTAGTATACCTTCATGACCATGGCTCCAGCAGAGTTTTACTTTATGCTATGTTCCAAGAACCTTAAGCTTTTTTCGACAGCACGCCTCCTGTCTGTCGATGAAAAAGGTGATATCCTTGCGTGGTATAGCCTTCATCGTAGTCTCATGGGCAGCTATTGTTATTGCTACGACCTCTGCTTGGAAAACGCTACTGTAGTTAGAGAGTCTGGCTAATTTAGATATGCATAGTCCATCAGAAAATGTACCTGCTCCTATACCAATGTCCACTTTGGACCCATCGGTATAAAATTCTGCAACTTCTGGGGTTGATATTTTTCCATTCCCCACTACTTGGATAACGACTTGTAAAAGGGTTCAAAGAAGTCAAGGTAGGGTGTCAAGTAGTCAGTTGTGGTTACACTCCCTGCATACTACTCAAGGATCTTAGTGCGGCCTGATACGTTCGGCGTCCAGCTGTCCGATTGATTTATACTTAGGGCGCATGTTGCTGCCGAGTAGAAAAGGATTATAAAAAGTTTTAACGGGAGTCTACGGCAAGCTGAGTTGTTATCCTTGTGGATGACTTTAAGAAGGTCAAGGAAAGTCTCAATGCAATAAATTCTGGTCACTATTACTTATATAGAAAAGAAGACAGTAGACCTGGGTATAAAAAAATATCCAAGAATTGTTTCCAATGAAGACAATGAAGACAAAACAGTATCGATTTAATATCTGTACTCTTTACAAGATAAACTTTTAAGAGAAGAGGTATGGATGACCCCACACACCCTTCTTTATCTTAATTAAAATGAATAGCCATAATCCTCACAAAAGAAACAAATTTGTCACAAAAAAAAATTTGTACTATTAAACTTTAATGCATTCTCCCTCCTCAAGTCAAGAAAAAGTAAATTTTCAAATCCATTCTTACTCGTAAACCGGGGCCAACATTGTTTCACCAGCTAAGCCTCGAAGAATATTATCTGCAGCAAGAAGAGCCATATCCCTCTGGATTGCTATTGTTGATCCTCCCAAATGCGGAAGTATAACTACAGAATATCATTCAAAAACACAATATTTTTTCATTAAACAATTCAATGCTATTTGTGTAATTACTGCAATTTGGAAGACTCAGCAGTGGATCATCTGCAGGTAAAGGTTCCGGTGACGTCACATCCAGTCCTGCGGCAAAAATTTTATTCGATTTCAAAGCATCGTATAACGCATTTTGGTCAATAATTTCTTCGAAAGAAACCACCATACATTTTTTTGGACAATTTTAAAGAAAACAATTACTTACGACCTCTTCCGACATTCACCAGCACCGTAGTTGGTTTCATTTTATTAAATGCACTTTTATCAAACTTTCTCCGTGTTTCATCTGTCAATGGGGTGGTAATAAAAATAATATCGCTCTCCGTCAGCAACTTGTCGAATGTCACATACTCCGCCTTGTATACGTCCTCCGCAGCCGACCTAGTCCGTGTATTGTATATGATACTACCGATTTCAAATCCAGCTAAACGATTAGCAATAGCCTTCGCAATTTTACCGAATCCGAAGAAACCTACTTTCGCGTTGCGGATATCTTGTCCCAACAGCCATTGAAAACACCAACCGTTCCACGATGACCTAAAAGAACGATCTTTGTCTTCATTTGAACAAGATCAGATGAAATTGATTAACTTGCGCTTCAATACATCGCCTGGCTTCATGAAAACGCCTAGCAGCAGCTATCATCAAACCAATCGCAAGATCAGCAACAGTTTTATCAACATCTACCGCCATGTGACCGAGTAAAATTTGTCTACGCATCACCTCGGCAACATCTACATGATCAACGCCTATAGAGATTGTTGAAATAGCTTTCAATTGCGGTCCGGCAGCATTTAACACTTCTGCGTTGAGTGGTTCAACGTTCGCCCATAAGAGTCCATCTATTCCTTTGCATTTTTCCAAAACCTCCGATCGTACTGCTGGGACGTTTTGACAACTGATCACTTTACATTTTTGCTTCAGCAATTTTATAGCTTCTTGTGGCACATTGGGACAGGTGACAAGAATCGTTGGTGTTCCCTTGAGTTTCGACAAAGTTTGCTTTAACATTTTCTAAAATCAACGAAAGTGGATTGAAGTTAAGAAATGCAATTTGATCATCTAAAGTTTAATTTAAGCTAACATAAAGTTTTGGCCTTTTAAGTATTCCCGAGAATTCACAATTGTTTTGAGAATGGTTTACACTATATAAATATTTTTAAAATTTCCACTTAATTTTATATGTGGTCAACACAACCTCGGTTCTAGGAGAAGATTGAAGATACTCTTGTAAACTCTCGTATTTATACAAAGCGCAGTGGGAAAAATGTTTTGCGATGAGTTTTGATAAAATTTAAATAAGAAAAACCTTTATCAAACTTTACTAACTAGATGAGTAATTGCATGAGTCAATGTAAATTACCCTTGTTAATAATATTTTAACGCTATTTACTGAGATATAGTAGATTAATTTTAATTATTGTCATTATCTTCTTATACTTTGCATGTTAAGATACTAAGCTTAAGGCTTTTTGTATACTAGAGCTTATATAAAAAAATAGTTCAATGCCTTAAGTAACTTAATTCACTGTAAAATGTTGTAAAACTACTATTACACGGTTAACGAAAGTAGTCAATGTACCTTCAACGGTCAACGTGTCAACGATTGAAATGTTGACGATTGTTGACGATTACACGAATGACGCGAGACGGTCAATCTTGTCCCAAAATGCGTTGACATGTAATCTGAGTCAACGCAACATTTCACCTTCTTGTCAACGCTTTGACAATTTCCGAACACATTGACAGTTAACAGTGCACTGAGGACGCATTGACAGGAGAGAAAATCGATCATTTTTTGCGTTGGCGATCACACGACGTTGAAAAATTGTGTTAATGTGATTTTGTCTCTCAAATAAGATAATCAAATCAAGCGATTTTCTCTGCATTTGCTTTGTTTCAAAATTCAGATATGGCAATTTAGCAGCGTATTTGTTGGAGAGCAATGCAGTCATGCATTTTATTTTTTCTCTTTGAAAAATGTTCGCAAGTGCATTGGTTCGCAAATAGTTCGTGGCGACGGTTTTAATCTTACCGCTGTTGCTGCAAACGTTACGAGAAACTGTATCGCATGTGACAACAGTTTGTCGCTGAGAAAACATGCACGACACTATCCAAAAAAAGGAAAAACAAAAGTGCTGCCAATGATTATGTATTTCACTTGAAATTACACTAAAGAAGGAAATATATGCACATTTATAGGTACTATTTGTCCCAAAGGAAGCCTCTACCTATTTAGCTAATGAAAGATATTTCAAAGACAATCCATCGACAAGAACATTTTCAGTTCGTTCGCTGTATAATCGCATTCCTCTGTCAATTCTCCGACTGTCTCCATTTTATTGACCACAAATTCGAAGCTGAAAATCAAGCCCCGTCTCCACTCAGAGTGTCACATACAGACTTGAATCATTTGCCCTTGTCTTATTTTTGGGCACAGAAGGATCCGACTCCTGAGACACCATCGTATCCGTTGCACTAGCGCAAAATGCATTGACGGCATTTTACGTTGACGATAACACGACGCACGTGACCGATTTGGGACAAATTTCACGTCATTTTGACGTCAGCGAATCAACTCGTCGACTGATTTCGTTGAACGTGTAATAGTAGCTTAAAGTGGGTCGTCCGGAGTTTTGGTTGCGGGGTATAAGGGGCACGACGATTATTTGGATAGAGTGTTATTGATTTGTCATTGTTCACGATAACTGAGGATCATTTCAGAGAATACGGTTAATTTTGCTCAATAATTTTTATTTCTGACTATGTATTTGGCAGCACCACAGGGCTGTAGACTGGTAGTTGGCACTTTAAGAAAATATGTAGATTTGCGGAAAGAGTTTCGGTTTTCGAGAGTTTTAATTGCCGAGGATAAAAATAGTGAAGATAGTGAAGTGAGATAAAAATATATATTATTGAGATCTGTGATCCGTCTTAAGAGTTGGAAAGTTAGTGAATTCAAATAGGGTTCTGGTGATTGTAACGAAGAAATCACCCTCTGTGTCTTTCTGCACATCTCCAGAGCCTTTGATAAAACATCTTTTGAATCCATCAGACCTCCTACTGTTGCCAAAGGCATTGACTCACAGACAACTAGATGGATATGCTCCATGCTCAGCACTAAAATCATTTCTGCCAAACTTGGACAATTCTACTAAAGGTTGTCCTTAAGATGAAGTTCTATTCCCACTGCTATGGTTCATCGTAGTAGATACTCTTCTTAACGACCTAAACAATTTCGGATTCCTGACTCAAGACTATGCAGATGACATAGCCATAAAAGTAAGAGGCAAAAAATAATCCAGTATTACTGCACAAATGCAAAATGTTGTAAATAAAATTAATGACTGGTGCCAAACAGAAGGGCTAAAACAGTCTTCATACCATTTACCAAGAGGAGAAACTTCCACCTCCAGACACTAACTTTAAATGGTGTACAACTGAATTTCTCTAAAGAAATAAAATATCTCGAGGTAACTCTAGAGCATAAACTGAATTAGAAACCTCATCTGGACAAAACGACTGACAAGGGAACTAAAGTCCTGCTCTAGACTTTTAGGGAAAAAATGGGGATTAAAACCAAAGATAATTCACTGGACTTACCTCACCATCATTAGCCCAATAATAACCTAGGCATCGCTTGTATGGCATACTACCTTCCTCGACCACAAATCAGCAGCAACTGTCAAGTCTTGTATTCGGTGGTACCGCTCTCTTGGACTGTACAGCAGACGAAGGCATCCAGATACGCTGTGCATAAAAGTCTGTGGAAACTAGATCTCGGTGCGAAATAAGTCGTTCTTTGCTGACTGCGTTCTCTAAAAGGATGTTTTCAGTTTTAAAGCCTCAAATTCTTTGGTTAGGGAGAAGCTTTTGCAGTTTAGAATGCGATGCAAAATGGGTGTAAGTAATTATTTTTGTCATATTACCAAGTATAATACTATTATCGTCCTGCCATACGAACTTTATATGTGCGGTTCCTTACAGAGGTATTATGTGGCATTCTGCAACAAACTTGAATGACTTTTGAAGATTGTATTTCAATCAACCGATTTTTTTAAAACAACATGGAAGCCACACCTACTTTTGACATAGAAATCAGTCTGACAGACTAAAGTCCCATGAAATAATATGACTTGCTTGCCATTTAAGTAAAAATTAGTTAATTTACGAATCCTACAAGGGAGTTATGTTCCTCCTCCGCTAAAAATTATGACAAAACAGTTTGTCCTTGTTTTTAAAAAAAAAATTCCATTGTGTATACTATAATTTAATTTTTCCAAGGATAACACCCTAGTTTTAATTTGCTTCCTTAAAGCGAAAAGCTTTCTCCTTGATTTCCCCCGATGTAATCATTGTTTGGTTTATCAACAAAACAACACTATTACTACTCAACTCGTAAACCCATTAAGGCGTGTTTATTTTAATTGGCAAGGCATTTCTCACAATATTCAAAGGATCGAGAATGTCACAGAGGAGTTGAAGAGAACACCAGTCGGGAGGAACGCACACGAATGCCTGCTGTCGTATCCGTTTCAATTGGAAAATACATAAATAATTTAATTATCTTCCCATCTGTATCCCCGTATCTTTGGGCAGATGTCCTCCTACCGGACTATCCTTTTATTTTTTTCCTCTTAAATAATTATACTTGACCATTCGACTAAGCCAGCAAGTCATTTAGCTGTTTAGACCAATTTTCCACTTTAGATGTGGCCATAATTCCACCGAGCAACGCAAAAAGGAAAAACTTTAACGAAAAACGTCAAACAGATCCTTTTTTTTTGTTGTTTCTGCCAGACAAAATTAATCTCTGCAAAAAGGACGAAGGAACCAAAAAAACAAGAAAGAATTCTTTCGCGTGGCTATAATTTTCACGAGCGAATACCCCAGACGCGATGGTTGGCTCTTCCACCAACCAACCGCCAAATGCTGGAACCCTTGTAATATGCCACAAAAGATCCAAACTTGTATCTGTAATTTTTTATCCTTCACAACCCCTCTGTTAGATACTAAATTTTTTTTTTGTTCATCGACTCCTTTTCGGAGCAGAGCTCTGCGAAAACTCAAACTCAATTGTGAAAATGGAATTCCAAGTGTGTATCCTTTCTGGCTGCAGCATCAAAACGGAAGGAATCAAGTCCATTGCGAGGGATAACTGCTTTGTCGTTGTTCGATTATACATATATCCTGGCTACTGGTGGTGGTTGTTCGCTTGTTCGTTTGTTCCTAGAAGTTCGCTAATTAGAGAAAATTCTCATTTGTAATAGAATTCCGAATTTATTGTAATTTTGTTGCTGCCATTTCTCGAATCAATGGCAAATTGGAAAAGTTCAAGGATGCGGCCTGACTATTACTACTTCTCCTTCCTAACACGAATTGGAATGGGAAATACATATCTCCCATAGAAGAGGGTTGCTTTTAGTATAATTTGCAACCGGGTAAGAACTCGGCACAATATAATATAGTTCTGTTCCGTTGATGGGGTGTCGACTCTCGACGTGTTTACTCCTGGGCTTTTCATTAAGCTTCAGGATATGATGTGGAGGGGTAGGTGGCAAGCGGTTCTGTCGAATTACTGAATTGAAACTATTTTTGGTTCGGGGTCTATTCATTTGCAATAAAATGAGAATTATTTGCGGATTTTACGGGCCAATGGATGCGTGGATTTTCTTTTGTTTCAATGAACAGTTTTCTGCTCGTTAGAAGGGTTGAATGGCAGGACACGGCTGCGGTTTGATGTTTGTTGTGGAAGGGGCATGCGGGAGGTGAGATGAAAAGGATTCTTCAATTATTCACAATTTCATGGGTAGATCGTCTCAAAGGTATTAGATGTGGTTGGGACAAATATTTCTTAATATTTATTTTATTAAGAAGTAGAATACGCGAGTTGGGCGCGGTTTCCTAATTTTATTATTGTGCGCTGGTGTCGTGGAGATTAACTAATGAAAAGATTGAAGGGACATTGTAGTTAAGGCTACCAATCTACCGTGGTAGGTATACCACCCAGAATCTCTTACTGTTTACCCAGGTGTCTCTACCCATGGTTCATTTCATTATAGTTCGGTCAGCTTAGTTAGAGGCATGGTACGAGACGTAGTAGAATAGCAACCAATGTCTTGAAAATACTGCCATTTATGTCAGGACTTTGTCCTTGGCTGTCTATAAATTATTTTAGGAGAAATCGATGTGTTTTTAGATCTGCTTCTAGGATAAACAACTGCTAAGCATTTCCAATGCACACATTGCTGTGTCTAATAATAATGGATTGTACTTATATTTTAGCTGCAGTTTTCTAGCACATCTAGCAGACATCATCAGATAATTTTTACGACATTAACTTCACCACTACTTACTCTTATTCAATTCCTTAATTTTATAAGGTTGTGAGAAATCCTAGCAATTTTTTACCATCCGCCAAATGTTCTGCATTTGAATGAGTCTATGTCCACTTGGTTTCGTTCTCAGAATTTGCTATCCTTTTATAAACACGTTTGATGCAACCCAACCGTCGTTTCACTAAATCCGTCATCACAACCATTTTTCTCGATAATTCCCAAAATTTGCCTTAAAAAATATGTTTACCCATGAATCCTTAAACGTACATTTACCTTAGGAAATTTTTGCCGGGAACGTGTTCACAAAGTTGCTTTTTTTCAGATAGGGATGGCAACGAGCAAAGAAAAAAAAAATCAAAATCTAAAGGCAAACATCAAATATTTTCTTACGTCAAACTCTCCAGTGTTGAAAATGTTTATTTTTCTTTCTCCATATATTACTTGGTGCGTTAAGTAAACACCGCGTGTTTCCTGTCGAAGAAAATTCAAAAAAAAAAAATATACACGATGACAGCTGCTGAATGTCAATCATAACTGACAGGCTACCTCATCTGCAGAGATGGGGGTTTGGCGAAAGTGGACCTTTTTCTTACAAAAATTACCTTATTGAAAAAAAAAAAACTCAATTTTTCAAAATTCACTGAACGAAGTGTAATAATTTTTTAATGTCACCCGAAATGCTAGCTGTCAACTGTATGCCGACAATTTGAGTGGTTAGCACACACAATGAAGTGCCAACCCTTTTTTCAACATTTGGCAGGACTGGGAGTGTAGTCCTACTCCCTTATGCACGATGGAGTGAGCGCAACAATGTGGATATGTATTAATAAGTTCGGAATTCTAAATTCTCAAAAAAAAAAAAAAAAAACGATTTCCGCTGAGCAAGGAATTTGATATTATTTGAAATAGGGGATCTGAATGAAAAAGTCAGTTGCGGAAGGGCAACAATCAACAAGTTTTCGCTGAAAGAAAAATAAATAATTGAATTTTCTTCCCCTGGGTATGTTCAGTACTGAGCTCGTTCTGTGTATGAACGTGTATGAGCGTGCGTATGTGTATCTCATTCAAAAGCCTGGTCATGTCAGCCTGAAATTGAATTGTTGATTAGATTATGAATCAGCCTCCCCGATCGGATCCTTCTATCCAGCAAAACAGCTATAATACATTATTATTTTGTTCGACAAATAAACAAGTGAATGGAGGGCGAGTGCTGTGTAGCAGGAAGAAATGATGGCAGAGCATAATAAGCATTAATCAAAGGGATAGATAAATATGTAGAATATCCTTGAAGAGAGACAGTGTTCAGTAGATGTAGAAATATTGAACTCATTGATAAGCTAGTGATTTTAGCTGCAACCGTGTCTGTAGAATGATTGGATCGTTGTCGTTCGGCAACATACAGAAATTTTAAGAGTATTCGTATGTGCGACTATGGGGTATGAAAGAAAGGAGTCATTATTTTTACAGAAAAATCCGGGTATACATATTTGATGGAACCTGCTCATGCTTTTTCTTCAAAATCTGTCTTTAGAGAGTTCCAGAGTTCATTGTCGAAAGTTTTTCTAATGGCGATGTGCCGCTACTATGAGGTTTTTTTTGACAGAAACAATAAAAGAACTTCATGACATCGCCATACGCTTTCTAAAATTTTGGGAGATACCGTTTTAAACATCCTCTTTGCTTATCAATTCGACTCCAGATTGAATGGAGTTATCTCACCAGAACTGCTGTAACTCATTTGACGTAAGTTGGCTACTGTTGTCAGACACCAATGTTTTAGGAACTCCTTCCAACAAAATATGGATGGCAAAGCGAGTATAAGTGCCTCTGCTGTCGTTGATGACATTCGAGCCACAAAGAGGAATTTGGATTTCGAATCGCCGACTAACTTATACACTTCTGAAATCCCACCAAAATTAATCTGGACTCGTTCTTATTCTTCCTCCATTAAAGGGCAGCTGGAATACTTTCTGGATAATTTGCTAGTATTGATTTAATGTCATCACAGAGGCAAGGCTACCACAAGTATAGTCGAGACAACTCTTGTTTAATGGTCCTGAAGAAGCAACGCCAAAGTATGGCGAAATTCCTCATCGAGATCGAAATTGTCATCAGGACCTATCGGCACTCCATGTTGCTGGGTACTAGGGTAAAACTTCTATTCCTTTTAGAAGTGAATCAAGCTCAATAGTGCTCTGATCAACTTTTCGTAGTAAGTGAAATAACCTTCATAAATGGACCCATAAACAAGGTAGGGACCTTCTGGATGTGATTAAATCTCTTATAAATAGTTACATACATATTACAGGGGTTGAACAAATCCTCTGAGCAAAAAGCTAGGTCTAGTACGTCATCATCCCTGATTGGGTCTTTTGGGAGAACCTAGCATCTTGTTACACATCTCATGCCATGTTGACTCCGGAATTTAAGCCCTAAAACTTCAAGACTGTTGTAGAACATAATAATCAATGTGGTGTTTCTGACTTACTTATGTCGACAAACTCTTCTGCTCTAGGTGCATAAATATGTTTCACAACTTTTCAATATCCGCCTATGTTCGGTTGAGCTGTTCGATTTGGCGGGATGGTATCTAAATTGTAAATCACTGTCTATCGTTTGAAACTTAGGATATCTTATGGCACTCATTGCGTTCAAACAAGGTGCCTCCAATAACATGGCAATCCACTTCGCAGCAATCCACCAAACGTTCGCCAATTTTATTCTTTTCTCCAAGGCTGTGTTTTCCCGTCATATGTTCGAAGGCTTTGTTGTTGCTGTGTACTCCTCTGTAGTGTTCTGGGTAAGGACAACACGGAGTTCTGATTATCTTTCTTGTTCTGTTGTGAAATTTGTCCTTCGACATTCTGTCGCTATGATTTGGATTCGATATGAGGCTATTCCAGGACATTGGAGTCAGCAGTTGTTCCAAACCGAATTCGCGAGTGTTTTTAGCTGAATTTTCAAAGTTGAGCAAAGTGTTTGTTGTCGTTTCATTGCTCGTTAAAAATAGAGGAATATGACATTTTGGGAAAAGTCTTCACGTTCCACAAACCAATTTCAAGAATTTCCCAGATGGCACAACGTAGAAGTGAGAATAGGAGTTACTAAAAGAGTATTCGGATGGAGTGGTTCTTATTTGATGTTTAACGAATCAACATCTTAAACAGGAGATGCATTTGTTAGTCATTTACCATCCAGAGAAGGCATTCGAACAAACTTCCGAAGATTGAACATTAATATCCTGCCGGAAACATAAGCACCGTAAACTCCTCTAAATTCCTTCAACTGTGAGTCCAATCTGCTCTAAAACCCTAAATTTACGAATTTCTGGCCATAAGGGACTCAAAAGCACTTCTAATCCTAAACCCTTCTGTGCCTTATCAATTAGGTTCATTAAATATAAGCTAAATAGTTGGGAGGCATAGAAAAAACTCTTTAAATAAGACTCAACTCCTGCACTTCTTCAGATCAATGAGTTCATCGATTTCTTGAGAAAAAAGATCAAAGTACATATATTTTGACTTTGATCGAACGCGACTTAAAATTTTGGACACGTCCACTCTTAAATCACCTTTAACGGTCCGTCCATCCGAATAAATCGTCTTATAAATACAATGCATTACATTTCGTTTAAGAAGGTCCTCAAATACTTCCGAATACTTACGCCTTTTACATATCTAAGTACAAAGTGTGACCAAGGTTTTATGCCAACGTTTATTTTCTTGTTGATCATATTGTCGTGAGGAGATATGGTGGCTTGGCGAAGAGATGAAGGCCAAGATACATACGCATGTATACCCAATAAAACGACATAATTTATATATGGAGTCCTTGAATGAGTTCAGCAATGATGTGTGTTCATATGTAGTGTGCATACATATACTATACATATACATATGTATATCTAAGTTTTGAGTATAGAAATCTTTTCCTTTGACTTTTTGCTTTATTCGTATTCGCAATAGCGTTTGGCTTTGGCTGCTGCTTTCACAGATTCAATTCATTGATGGAATGAAAAGATGGAAATTAGTTTTCCGCAAGTTTTTCTTGCGAACGCGATACATGTGCATACATACATATGTCTGTACCAGACCAACGTCGTCGTCATCATCCTTCTTTACCCGACGAAGCTGTAGATTGCTTGTTTATGATAAATTGAAATGCAAAATAAATAATCAGCACAACATCCATCCTCAAATCTGTCTGAGCCAATGGGACTTGTGTGTCCTTTGCTTGGGCGATGGTGATATTTGATTATGTTTTCGAAATTTCAATTAGATTTCATTGAATTGAATTGTTTGAAAAATTAAAATTATAGGATTTGTTGCTGCCACCCAATGTGTACAGAAATCCTTTGCACGTACTTAGCTACCTTCTACGAATGATTCGCAATCCGATATACCTGAGAGAACTTGCACAATTTAATTTTTTTTTTTTTTTACCAAATTTACATTAAAATCTACCTAAGTAACGGAACGAACCTGTCTAGACATACAGAGTAGAACGAAAAAAAAAAAATCCAAAAATAATGGTATTAAACGTGCATGGGTTGTATCCTTGTCAGTCCGGAGGGGCGTGACAACAATCAGCAATCATGACGGCGAATATCATTTCGTGATTTCCCAAAAATTAATTCAAATCATTTACGCATATTGCTCTCATTTTTATTCAATTTATTTACCACTTAAACCTCTCGCGTGTGAAACAAATAAAGCACACCATCTAAGGACTGTCGACATGCCATACACCTGTGCGTACGATTTTGCAAATTCTCCATATGTTGGATGTTGATCTCATGCCACAAAGGACGACGACAAAAAAAAAAAAAAAAAAAAACAAATCCTACATGAAACGATAAAAAACAAGTAATTCTAATTTCAATGGCAATAAAAAGGACGATGAAGAACGCATATCTATGTAGCACACAGGCCTAGGCACAGAGTGAGTGGCAAAAACAAAAAAAAAAACAGAAAAAAATCCCATAGGCGTAGGATGAATAAGGATTGCAATAAAAAACACCATGAAAGTATCTGTCTGTTATCGCTTGTCACAGTGACTTCCGACAACAAGGCGAATGGACTCAGAGCATCCTGCTTTTCCGACTTTCCTCTGCCTCTCCTACCTGCTGGAAAACTATTATCGGAGACTTTGAAAATTGTCAACAGTCCCTGCGGGACAATAAAATCGAAATCTCAGTCTTCTAATACACTCGTTTGAGAGGCGGCACACACAGCACGTGGTATGGAAACATGGGCCGTATAAATTCAATATCAATGAATATAACTTGATTACTATGCAGTCGCTTGTTGTAGATATCCCCCACCCCCACACATGGATGTACTCGTTCCAGGAATTTGCTTTTGTGTGAATTAAGTTTCTTAGAAAATGTTTTTTGTTTTTTTTTTTTACAGTAGTTTCTAACTCAGTGCTGGGGAAAAGCGTGTGTATTCGAAGGTGTTTTTTAGAAAATTTAAATTGGAGACTGTTTAAACAATTGAGTGTAACTTTGTTTGATTCGTTTACGTGTTGAATTGAAGCATGACTTTAAAGAGAATGTTGAGGTATGAATGGTGAATGGTGTAGATTTGGATCGGAGGGCCTTCCGAGGCTCGAAATTTTCTTGTTTTTCTTAGTTAGAACCACAAAACTTGCCATCAACGTGAAAGATATCAGAAGTCAGACCAACCACTGAAAAAAATTGTCCTCCATCGCATTGAAAAAAAAAGGAATAAGTAATTTTGGAGACTCCTCGCCTACACCAGCCTACTTGTCATCATACCTTATTTGATTCTTAAACTTTATCCGTAGAAAATCAAAACATTTTCATGTTGTCGAACATGTGTGTCAGACCAATTGACATCTTTTTACATGTGCGACGACTGCAGCTTAGGTCAGAATAGGCCCATTGTGATACCACAGGATCTAGTTTTCTTAATCTACCCGTTGAACCTACATGAGCTTATTATAAAGCGCTGGAGCCGGCTAATGCTTATGTTAGCCAGTTCACCAAGGTTTTCGAAGAAGTACTCTCCTAAATATAGTTTTCTTCGAATTAAGAAAGCTTGGCAGGTGCATAGGAGGTGAAGAATAGTCTTATCCTCTTCTTATCCATGAAGCTTCTGCAAAAATCGTTAGCGTTTTTTTGAGGGCATGCCTCCCAATGACGCAGTGTCCCATAATAACACCAACTATTGTGTTGATGAAGGATCTCTTAAGTTTTATTAGACTATTGGAGCGCTTGAGATTCAGTTTGGGCCAGATCTATTTCGTGGTGGTGAAGTTCAACCACCTGCGGTTACTAGCGTTTATCGCATTTTGCTTAATTAAAAGTGTACACTTGGCGAGAGGTACATATGTTGAGATTGTCCTTCTCCGGTAGAATCGACGAAGTTTTGGCATTTCCTAGAATGTCGCTATGGCTCGGCACCCAAATTAGGTAAATTTTGAATTGTTCTGTCATCTCGTTAAGAGATAAGCGCTAATTAAGGGCATCTTTGGAATTGAAGGTGACCGAATCCAGGAATATAATCGCGGCTTGATTATCGGTAAGAATGGATATCTCTCGCAAATATTACATTGTATTTATGCCATTATTTCCGCTTGGACCACGGTACTGTGATTGGGAAAGTGGAATAAGATCTTGGAGTTCAGAACTTGGGAGAAACACCTCACCCCATACCCGTTTTCGTCTTGGATCCGTCTACATAGAGGCAAACCGATCCACTGCGATATACATAGGTTTCGAAATTTTTGTTGAAAACGATCTGGAAGAGGGTGTAATCAGTGTATTTTGGGATGAATTCTAGATTAGACTGGTCCACGTAAAAATTGCTTTCATGCGAATAGCGGCACTTGCTGCCACTTGTTTGCAATAGATATCAAGCATGTAGAACAGTGCGTTCATAGCCATAGTTGCAGTGGTCATTAGGGCTCTACTTAGGAGGTTGTGGTGGATGGCTTTATCCAGTGCCGTCCACTAGACGATCACGCCATACGTATGTAAGTATGTGCCTGATAACGGTACAGAGCCGTGACTTTCTTAACTCGATGTCGTGTTTCTAGCTTAATTTACTGTCTAAGACTAGTCCTAAGTACTTGGTCGAATTTGTGAGCACCAGGGGGATGTCGTTAAGTTTCGGTGGAACAAAGTTGGGAATTTTATACTTCCTTGTGAAGAGGACCAGTTCGGCTTTGTGAGGATTGACCCTAAGACCGCATTTTTAGTCCATTTGGGCAGCATACAAAGGGCGTTCTATAGAAGATCCCTAAGCGTATTGAGGTAACATTTTTCAATTCGGTACCATATTTGAATGAGAATTTAATTTGGAGTTTTACGAGACCTTACATTCCTCCACTTGGGGCGGTGGTAATAACGTTGTAATTTAAAAAAAAAAAATTTGGCGCGACAAGTCCATGGATCCAGGGCCCAGCTCCTCACAACCAATTGTTTTGTGAGTGTTATGCTCTTTACATGACTGGAAGTGGCCTACTGTTAAATGACGTATCCGAAACATTTTTTTGTTTTGGGAAACTTTTTCATGACAGTCTTACTCTCGGATGTTTGTCAGACGCTCACGAAAGGTGGGGCCATGAAAGAAATTTTAGGTGTTGTCTGGAGATTGAGCCTCGAACCCCTCGCTTCTTAGTCCAACGCACTAACCACTTTAGTCACGGCGCCCACCAATTGAACTTTCTACAGAATTTAAATGTCTGGAACATGATATCAGGGATTTTTATAATTGGGTCATTTCAAATTCTAGTAGAGGCAGATGGCTTGTAAATTTTACTTGACTGGAGGCAGTTTAAGACTACCAAGAATGGTTCTAGACGGTCTAGAGTCTATTCAACTCCTCACCATACTAACAGCGTGATGATGGTACTGTACGACCACCAAATCATCTTAAGTGTTACCATAAGGGTGTTGGCATATAAACACTAAGTTGTCACCTTGTTGGTTACTTTGTTCAGGTGCTAGTTGTAGATAGTCGTTTCAGATTAGTCCGAACAGGTTAATGGGGATATTTGTTTAAGGTCATGGTTCCTCCTCCATGGAACAAGGATATTTTATTTGTTATACATCGCTTCAAAGTTAGGTTAAGAGCTTCTTCCATTATTTCTGATATGATGCCATTGAATTGGATCTTAACGTTGTTAACAATCGCATTGCATTTTACTCTGCAACCAGATATGTTTGGTACTTCTAGGAGTTCATCTAATACCAAAGCTCAGATTATTGTTATAAGTCATTAAGTCATCGTGCTAGTCATGTGCAGACTTGTCAGAAAATTAGTCTAATCATGGAAAAAATGATCACCAATAATTTTATTTCTAATGTGGCTGAGTGCTAGTCAACGACAAAGTATAAGTATACGTCTTCGTCACCACATCCACGTTTTCGTTATATCCCATCTTAGGATGTCTGCCTGGTTTAGTTCAAGTGAATGACTTCTTACCAACCCATCATTTTTTTTTCATTTTCTGGCATCCCTTTGTGGCCGGTAATTTAGCAGAGTCTTACGTTGTGCTGCTTGGGTCAAGAACCCTAAATTCTTCGTGATAGCGACTTACAAGCTTTGATTTTATTTCAATGGTAGAAATCGCTTGTATTACTGTTTGCAATGGCTTGGTTGTGCCATCAATGCAACCTGTTTAGCAACTGCTGTCACTGCCAAGAACTGATTGATTAGATCATAGTGTTAATATGGGTACCGTTGAGTTTTTGTCTGGTAGTTGATTTTTAAAGCAAGAATAGGGCCATTCTATTGCCCATTTGCGGCAGATTCTTGTAGAAAAAGATCTACCAACCCCGCAGTGGGGGTAGTTCTAATTGCCCCAGTGATGCCAATACAGGACATTCCTTGAATCTTAGTTATAGTTTTAAGATTGCTAGCTTTGTGTAACGCCAGACTAAATCAACGTTCATTAGTATCGATCCTACTACCGCCGTATAGAGCCATGTAGTAATAGAATACTCTCCTGCGAGTACCTGCAGCTTTTTATAAACACCAACCGATGGAGGTGCTATCTGACATCACCAATGTAGGTTGTATGGTTCGTTGTATTTCATAGAGTTGTGTTGTTTGTTGTCGTCCTTTAGAAGTGGTCTTTTCATAAGTCTATTTACATACATATATGTATGTATACATATACATATGTATCTCTGCAGGCCTTTAACTATATATCTTTACATCCGCGTAGTGACGCGTTTTTAAATCTAATCACTCAGACTAATATGTGTGTATGACTGTCAATGACTTTCAGTTTTCCAACTAATTTATATCTAATTTAATCAGAAGTCTAAAGGTCTGCCCCTTCTTTAGGCAATAATTTTGATTGAATGAGCATCATACAGTTTACACTCACTTCCTATGCCAAGTCTTTTGAGTGATTTATATTCCCCATGGAGACATCCAGTCATACAGTAATCAATCACAGCTAGCTCGTTTCACTGATTTAAAAAAAAATCTCAGCTTCACACAAATGCAAACAGATTCAGGATTCACGCCAATAAAACGAACACATGTATGTATGTACGTACAGTCTTCTCGGAGAATAAATTGAAAACCTCAATCCTCAATTAGGAGAAACGCTGCGAAAGTCTTCACCCAGATAGCGCACACACGTAGAACAAAACATTGTAAGATGATTATTTCCTATCTCCTGTAGAATGACTCCCAGTAGATGGGGAAGAACAACACCCCGAACATACTTTGGCTATGGCCAGGCCACATCCACAGGATACATGAAGACGGTGATAAAGAAAGAAACAAAAAAAAAAAAAATAAAATAAAATTAACTTCATTCCATGAAAATCTTCTACAGATTTCCTCCACATAACACCATCACCACCACCACCACCACCAGTGGAATACTCAAATGTTGTTCTAATTTTAAATTGAAGCAATGTAGAAGACGACACCATGTCCTTGCACAAACTCCACATCATGTTCTCTCGCTTGTCGAGTGAAAGTAGAAAAGAGATGCTCAAAATAAGCGACGAAAGCATGCAAACGCTCCAATTGGCAGTATAAATAAGAAAATCTAGCAAGTCACGTGAGCCTCATAAATTGTATAAAATGCAAATGTGGGTCTCTTTGGCACTGTGGGTGATTAATGGATATTCAGCTGATGCTGCTACTGCTACTGATACTGCTGCTCCTTGTGCCTTCTTCTTCAGTGCCGCGCTCGCAAGGAGTGACGTAAACTAAGAACGGCACGGTGAGCGGGAATTGATATTGAGTTTACTTCCTCGTGCCATCACCGATTATAGTCATCGTCATTGGCATCGTCACTATCATCATTGGCCACAGGAAAATTAGATGCCCCCCCCCGTTCGACAGGAGTATGAAAAAAAAAGGACCCTGTCATGGCAATAAGTAGCGGCAATAAGAAATTTTTTAATCGAAAGCAAATTATGTAAGGAACGCGGGCGACTTTGACAATTCAGATCGGATCAGCAATGCCCAGATAAAAGTCTTGAGTCATTGGTCCTGCTCCGGGCAGTGTAGGAAGATGTGTGTTTAGTTGGGGTGGAGTGCAATTTCGATGAATGACGAGAAAATGAGGAATGAAAAACGGTTGAGTTGATAACATTTGTTGTCATCTCGATTGAGATTGGACACAATTGATATTGTCAACAAGATGGAGACAAATGGTGGAGACATCAGGCGTTTGACATGCACACGCTGCATGCTAGAATATTAATCTTTTTATGGTGTTGAGAGGGATTGATATATGGTTTTGGAGCCTACAAGCAACTCCTTCATAAGGTTGTTTTTGCCAAAGTGTGTTTTACTGTCACTTTATGTGAATCCTAATTTATCCTTCGGGGTCCTTAACATAATTTCTTAAATAAGAGGGCAGAGAAGGTAGAAAAGGTGATGAAAACTGACAGATGTTAGGTCAGCTTAGGTTATGAGAGGTTGTATGATAGAGCCGTAAATGTCATTTTAGAAAATAAAGAAATATGTAGATTAAAAATAGGGGAACCCAAACATGTTGTTACGAAAGTGGGCGGCCGTGCTACTGACCACCCACATTTCAAGGACAGGTTGACACGACTCACTGCTACCGCACTGTCACCGCCGCCAAGGAGTCTTTGTCATACTTGTCTTTGTCATACTTTTACATTCGCTAGAATACCTGAGGTGAAACATAAAAAAAAGTGCAGGAGAACCTCGCCAAAACACAAACTCAGCTGCCATCAAATAGTATTGTGCTTCCAGTATGTCCTTTTGGACGTGGAGAGACATTTAAGCGTTTCAGGGAAACGCATTCAAGCACTGAGGAGACAGTTTAGAAATAGATTGATCCGGTGTAGATCATTTTTCCAACATTTTTATCTACACTGTTTGACTTTCACTCTAGTTGGTTTGGGAATAGAACAGGAATATCAATGTTCGAATCATTGTAGGGGCTAAATAGTATAGGCAGTACCTGTTATGATGAGGGCTAGAGAAAGGATATAATTTGGGGAGTTCCACAAGTGCAAGGTATATTACGTTGGCGTTCTGATACTCTGAATTTAATACAAAGCTAAAAAGTTTCCAATAACATCCTGATCCAGATGGAGCAAAGTCCTTCCGTACTAAGCGGCATTAACGCGGTTATTAAAAACCATTGAGTAGGCTAGATAGGCAAACGGACAACTGATTTGATGAGGTACTCATCGCATAAATCCAGGCGGTGAAGTGTCCATTGTTAAGAGAATGATTTTACTGTTGATGTTCCCATCTGAAGGATGACATGGATTAGAAACAGTCCATATTTGGTTGGGGATTTATTGTCAGAGCCAGATTGAGGACAACGATGATCTGGGCAAAAATCAATTGTGCGATCTCCTCGATACGATAACACCATTTTGCAACACTCAATAGCAACACTCTCTGATTAAAGCAAAACCAATGAAAATAGGTATACACAACAGTTGTGAGCTTCTCAAGCAAATAGTGAACTAGTGAACCACTTAACAGAAGCACTATACAGAGACAACCTCCTTTAACCTTTATAAATCTGTGTAGCACCCTTATAGCCAACACACGACTTCATTATACTAATCACCTGCTTACCATGAATTCAAATCCAATAACCAAAGAAACATCTAGCAAAATAGGATGATGTCCATGACAATATCCTTCGGATGTCCTTTCCGACGTTAAATCGTAAAGATACGACGAAGAATCAAATTATCCTGATTCCTTTTACGCCAAAATAATGGCCAAGTGACAAATGAAAATGTACTCAGCAACAAATCTCCATCTGAGCGGGTAAATTAAATCACCACATTGTAATGACCCAGCAAAATAATAAAAATACAGCCACCCCAATGTATCTTTCATGCCATTTCCCGCCCGAGTGACATTAAGAATCCTTTCACAGCGTTCCTCCTCAACTTGGCACCATATCGCTGCCTTAGAAGGGAACCCCTTTTTACGGACTTAAGTCGTTCACATAAATTCGGTTTTTTTTTTTTTTTGTTCTTTCCTGTATTAAACGAAATTACAGGAAAAAAAAACCCTTCCCGTGTGTGTGTGTGTGTGTGCGTGTTATCCCTATTTCTTGCAAAACAACACAGTTGTGCACATGTGGCACACACACAACCGAACGCCGGCGGGAGTAAATTGAGGGCCAAACGGTAATTAAGTTACCCATCCACATAGTAGATGACATTATCTCTCCTCCATCTTACCTTCATATTTTCAATACACCACTAACAATGAAATTATCCCATCAAAGCGGATCACCTAAAACCGGACCTAATGTCCAATTTATAGGACACATGCACATATACATTGTGTGGAACCCCCTTCGGTTTCGAATGTCCAATAACCCACCCGGCTATATGCGATTCCGAAATTAAGTTACCATTCCTGACTGGTCCGCAAACCATCACATAGGGATATAAAATATTTTCCAGAGGTGGACACATTTTTAAAGGGTCCTGCATGGATACGTACGTACATAGTATATGTGTGATGGTATAATAGCATCCCTGAACTTCAAGCTGTGCTAATGTCTTGTCGACAATCTTATCGCCTTAACCTTTCTTTCTCCTGTTACCTTGTGTATTCGTTTGTTTTTTTTTTCACTTGCTCGCTTGGTCCATTCTTTCGTTTTTCACATCCTTTTTGCGAGGATGAAGAGCTTCCGTTAAAGGACACCATTGTTTCGGATCATATCATTGTTTATAGGGATTTTCCAATGGTCCACACAGTTCTACAGTACCCGACGAGCTGGATATTTAGTAGAGGACTCATGTATCCTTTTACCGTTGTCGTCGTTCGTTCGTAAATGGATATTTTCTGCTCTCTTCAGGGTGTGTTTTGTGTGTGGGAGAGACTGGTCAAGTCTTGGATATATATAAATTTCGGATTAACTTCTTTATTGCTCAGTTCAGCAGCTTCAATTATCTAGGGCGAGTATATGAGTTTGTGTGTGTTTCTATGTGTCCATTAGGAAACCCGTTTCCCGTTTAGCACTCACAATGCAAGAAAAGTGCAAAGCTAAAGGATAATCCAGGATTTTTTTCTTTCTACTCCTCGCTCTTAGACACATGATTGGTGGTGGTCATGACCACCGAGGGCATGGCACAGACAAAAAGGGATATTGTTCAATAAAAATCGCGCTTGCGATCTATGTTCAGCTGGATGACGTTGGATGTTTGACTTTGTACTTTTTTTTGGGGATTAACGCTTCGATTTAATCCTTCAAAAGTAGGTTACTCTTTGATTTGTTTTACTTTATTGACACCATGGACAGGCGGATAATTGAAGGGAATGAGTTGTTTAGTTCTAAGAATTTATTTGGACGTATTTCTACATCGTCCTGGACTCTCAATCAGCAACTTTTGCAAAAACTGATTGTGATCCATCAATCGAACGGTTGCCCTCACCCATGTCATTGCTTAACAAAGCTAAATTCAGAATATTAAGTTGGTGTCTACTTCTTGTCTGCCAAGTTCATTTTACCTAGAGCATCTTGTTGTTTAAGAAAGCACTTTTCCTCCTTCTAATGGCGTTGATTTTCAGTAGCCGGTTAAATCAAGGATTCGCCGAGAGGTGGTGGGAATACGAATTCCTCATTATCATTAGAAAACAGAGAAGCTCCTGACACCATTATTACTAGCCTAGAGTTATTTAATCTGGTAAATTGTATCTTATATCTAAGTCCTTTGACGATGTCTTAAAGATGTCATTGTACGAAGCCATCAGAAATGGTTTTCTTGTCCTGTCGGTCCCTTGGAAAGGTCATGGCAACTTAATTCTCCACTAACATTGAATGAGAGTCCACCATATAGCATCAATATTGACCTCATGGTGTTGCAACTGTTAGACACTTAAACGGTCCACTTTCCAGAGGGAAATTTCAAAATTTATCCCAATGAAGCTTCTCCGACATTCTGATATCAAATGTGTTTTCAATTTCTCGTCTCTCTTTCTCTCTTTGCAGTCGCCTGCTGCAGCAATGGACAACAGCTGAAGGGTAACCAAGAGGATCCATGCAAGACAAAACAACGTGTTGTCGGCGACGAAGTCTATTGCGATAGATACTGGGAATGTGTCAGCAATCAACCCGAACTTTATGACTGTCCCAATGGCCTGGTCTTTGCCGGTAAACATCGTGGCGTAACCGAAGGGTGCGACTATCCTTGGAGGGCGAACTATTGCGAAGGCAAGCAATTGGCAAGTGAGTACCCCAGCAGCACTTTAGAATGAAATTGAATTTAGTTGCAGATGTGACCACACGCACGCACTATCGTCGTCGGTGGGATTGGGATTGGGATTGGGATTGGGATTGTTTATGATTTTGTATTTTGAAACACATTGCAGACGGACCGATTTCCACCGAGCACTGTGACTGGTTGTATGGCATCTTTGGACACGAGACATCGTGTACCCGGTATTGGACATGTTGGAATGGTACCGCCACCGAACAGCTCTGCATCGGTGGTCTGCTATATAACGAAGTTGCGCACAGCTGTGATTGGCCCGAGAATGTCGACGGTTGCCAGAAACATCGTAAGTTCTTGTTGGATTAGGTCTGGTTTTTGGAAATGCCTTTTAATGAGAAACTTTGTTTTATTCCATCCCCCTTCGCCTTGTGTCCATCTCTGTGACAATAATTTACTTAGCACTCTGCAATGAGGACGCAAACGGAAATGTACCATTGGGAAAGTCCTGCAATCGCTATTGGCAATGCCAGGGAGGTTATCCTCGCTTGCAACGCTGCCCGGCTATGTTGGTCTTTGATAGACATTCACTGAGGTGTGTTGTGCCACCGACGTCAGAGTGTGATGTGCCCACAACACCATCGCCCATCGATGGAGAAGAGCTTCCGGATAATGGTGCTCCAAGAAGGGGTAGTTCATCAAAGGACGAACAGGAACGGCAGGTAAGGAGTGAACTATGTACGGCTGTGTATGTGTGTGTGTTTGTGAGGGTTTGGTGTTTATTTTTTGGTTTTTGGGAAGCCAAACTGCAGTTTAGGTAGTACCGTGGTAGGGTAGGTGTGGTGTTTTGGGAAATTCAATTTGCAAAAGCTGAAGTTGGCTTCCTTTGTCACAGGATACTGCTGCTACATGGTGCGTGTACTGTGCAGATTACTTCAAAGGACTTTAATTTGCAAAGCAAATGTAAGCCAATCTATGCTAAAGTTTCCTCTGCAATGAGAGTTAATTTTAATCAGAGGTTGGAGTTCATTTAGGCTGTGTTGGTCATGCCTTGGTCGTTGTTGTGTGCACTGCTTCACAGAGAAGGTGGAGAAAATTGCAGGAAGGCTGTTGTTGAGGCTTTATCAGGTCTTTGTCTTTGTCAAATGTAATGGGGGTTAGGAATGTTTTTTTTGCTCGGTTAAAGGTGTTTTTTAAAGATAGTTATTTTTTTTGGCTTCTTTTTATTTTGCAGGATATTCGCTAGAGAGGAATTTAATAAGAGCCAATTGTTCTTGTGTGATCAGAACCAGGTTTGTTTGTTGTTTGATTGGGTTTTGCTGTTTGTGAATTCCCTCCCATTTTTTTAATCTTATTCCTTTGTTTGAATATTTAGTCTTTTTGGTTTTTGTAGTCAATTTGGTTTTCGCAATCAAGGTAGCAGCTTCTTGTTTTACAAAATGGACCTACATATCTCTCTATGTCTCTGAAATGAATCGTCAAAAAAGAGGAATGTTGATGACTTTGTTAGAGACTGTCACGATTGAAGGCAATCAAATTCTGGAAACAGCAATCGAAGTGGTCATTCATCTCAGCACTTGGATACTACTCTAGATAGAAGGGGTTTGGAGAGTTTTAAAAGCTGTAATTGATGATAGGAATTCAATCTTCATTGTAGGTAGGTAGCACATGAAAAGTTGTGTCTTTAGAACATCAAGGTCTCTTAAACTGATAGTTTCAGCACCATATTGAGTGTCTATAAAGGTTGCTACTTCAGTAGCAGTCCCTTTAGTTGTCTTCCTCATGGAAACATTAGGTTCGGTTAAATTAAGTTCGAGTTATTGACTGTCCCTTGCAAATCTTAGAAATCTCCACTTCTAGGTCGGAACTAATTCGAGTTTCTAAAGAGACAATAGATGTTTCTGTCTTTCAGAGTCTAGAGCTCACTAAGACTGTAAAAGTAAAGCTTAGTCTTGATGAAAAGTGCCGAAAAAATACACAGGAAGGTCTAGCCATATTTTAGAAAGTGGTTTTTGGTCCAACCTTGACTAAATCTGTCTTGTAACATGACTCTTTTCCTGTCCAATAAGAGATTAACACTTATACCAGCTATCTGCTTAAGTAAATGTTTACATGTTGGGAGAGGGATGGCTAGACATGGTTTTGTATAACTCGGGTCTATAAATGCCATCATATGCGGCCTTGAAATAGTCTGAAACCACACTGATAGCGACCAGTCATGTTGTTGAGGAAGGTTTTAAGACATTCACACAATATGGCAGATAAGAACTTGTAGGCGTTGTTGAGGAGACTGTACTTGGTAATTGACTGTAATTGGCGCAATTGAAAGGGTCTTCTTGTGGAGCGGGGAAGCGGTGCTGAGATTCCATTTATCAGACATATACTCATCTGACCAAATCTTAGGAAAGTTTTGGCTATTATCGTCTAGATTGAATGGTTCATTCTGCCTTACAGCGAGATGTTCGTCTTCGTCTTCGTTATATAGTCTGCAGAAAAAGTTTTTCCAGATTCTCAGCACCGACTGTCACTCTACTACTAGGTTTCCTTCTTCATCTCTACAGGTCTCTGTAAGGGCCTTGTGGGTTTTACACGTTCTTTTAACCATTAACCATTTAACCATTTAAAATAAATTTTTGATTATTTTCCAGGCCCCGTGAATAATTGTCCAAAACTGCCAAAGGAACAATCTATACGGTCTCTGTTTCCAAACTGTGCATAGTCTGACGCCGGCCGTTTCCGTCTTGATGTTAAAATTATTCCACGGAATTAGGTATTCGTTGTCCTGAGGGTGGTTTTTGTGAGTCACTGTCCGGTTTTCCAAGCCAAACTTTCGCAATCTAGCTTCTTCTAGTCGAAGAAGATTTAATATCGTTTTCAGAGCTGCTACTGGTGTTGACTCTTTTAATTCCGACACCACAAGGAGCCTGTGCATAGTATTTTGTTTATTTCCACTACAGATTTCCATCCGCTAAGACGAGGCTCATGAGCTACAGTTTAGGAGAGTCTGCTAGAGGAATTTTTGTATAAATTTGCGAATAGGATTAGATACTAGTTTGTTATTTGAGTGTTGATCCCTCAGCCTCTATTTATCAGGCCGTTCTCTCAGAACTTTCTTCTTCAATTAACTCCTTTATTCACCAAAAGATTTAAAAGCTGGCTATAGTATGTTTTCTAAGCTGAATTACAGCACAACTTTGTATTAATAATTCTGCAATGAAGATGACTTTCATTTAATCCCTTAAAGGTTGTGAAAAGAAAAGTGTAAAAGCTAAAGTTGTTGACGTAACGAATGAAAGGGAACTGTAGTCCGAGGTTTCAAATATTTACCTGAAGTCCAGAATGATTGATTTTTTATTAAACTGAAACACACTTCAGCATACATACTATATGTATGTACATACGTCTAAGTTCATCTATTGAAAATTTAAAAATTTCCTTTATACTTGCTTCCTAAATCTCCTTATCTCTCTTATCCTGCGACTTTAATAAACTCGTCTGACTTGAAACTCCACAGATGTCAAGTTTTCTATTTGTTTTTTTTTTGTTTAACGCAATAAAGTATATACATACATACCACCATACCCCTAAGGCAACCGATTTCTAATGCTGCACTCCGATTCATCTCGATAAATACATACATAAATACGAAGGGCAAAGGGAGACGACGAAGAAAAAAAAAAGCGAACTAAACAAAACAACTGCCCTCGTCCCTTTTTATCTGTTTCGCCTATAAATCAAACGTCCTGTCAAGGCAGCAAAAACTATGGCGCTTACTTAAACAAAACAAAATAATTCCACTCAAGCAGATTTGAAAAATCTTCGCTTCCGCCAGCCGTATCTTTCTTTCTCTGTCCTGCATTCTTTGTCCAAATTATGCTTCCTGTACATAAGCGGTGATGATGTCGTCTCCTACGACAGCTACGACACGATAGGAAAAGGGAAAACAAAAGGAACCAAATCATCCCAACATAAAAATCCGTTCTGCCCGAATCCTTATTTACAGGACTCACAATGCGATCGAAGCAGACACGCAGCACATCATACATACGCTCACAGCGTAGTTTTGATTTAGCCTGACATTGGAAAATATATTTCCGACTTCTTTTTAGAGACCCGTCATAAACACTGCTGGTGTTTGGAATTCTCTTTTTTCTTCTACCTCTCATCTGCATCCAACAGGGACTCTGATGGGTGCTATAGCTGTAGCGATGGCCACGACAACGTTCACCTGGAATTCTTTGTGAAACTCCTAAAGCGGAAATTGAAAATTTCTCCTTTGAAAAAGATACACATCCGCTTTGGAAAGGCACACAGAAGATGGAAAAAAAAAACTGCAAATAGCACCACGATAGCTAATCCCTATGGATTGTAGTTGCCCGGAATACATATTATCTGTATGTCATCGAACCGCAAAGTCAGAGATACTTTTTTTTTGTCGTACTTTCACTGTAGTTATTCGCATCTAACGCACACGGACAGATCTGAGGACAAACTATCGAGAAAATTCCCAAATCAATTGTCAAACTAAATTGCAGGATCATCCTGCCCCATCCATGCGTGTTATTTCCACTGGCGTAGATACTTGGCTAGTGGTGAATAGTGGGCTTGACTTGCTAATGACTGACACGAAGAGATAATGCCCAACGGAGTCCTTATCATTATTATGAGTCTCGTTTCACGTTGACGACTGATGACTGCTGCTACTACTACTGATTCTCACTGGCAATCATTTTCTGTGTCCATGGATATTAGGGACATGCGGTGGCAGATGTTGAACACGGTCTGTATGAGTGTATGGCATGCGATAATGGGTTATGCGGCATGTTGAGAAGGTGTTTTCATCGAAGTGCGGTACAGGATGCGTTAGGGAAAATATTTTGAGCGGGTTTAATTCGTTGAAGTACTGACAGGAATGTTGGTAAATTTTTCTTTCTTTCAACTAAGATATAGAGCTTGGATTTAATCCTCTCTGTTAACCGTATTTACTTAGTTAGTTGGCTACATTTTATCTACTTTTTAGTTCTATATATTTCTAATAAGAATTTATTTAAAGAAACAATCTCCTTAAGACAGTAAGAATTTCCCTCTCCTACTTACTTGAATTTGTGTTCCACTTACGTGAAGTTCACTAAGCCATAGTGGAGTAACCGGCAGGAAAAACATTAAACTAAAACGAAACACTAAAACGAAATCATTTCCAGTCCAAGAGTCGTAAAATTAGGATAAGCACTGCTGTCTGCATAATTTTTCCCGCCGCGACCGTACAGTTCACTCCCTGGCATGAATTTGTAATGAAGGCTCAATCCTCGCACTTCCGCACATGGTGACCGCCTTGTTAGAATATCATTTAACGTTACATTTGCAGCATACCTACCATCAACTCTCTATAGCACATCCCTTTACATTCTTCTTCCGTTCTATGACAATATAATTTCATCGTTCATTTTCTTTTCTTATCGTTCACAGCTGGCAAATGAAGGTGTTCCACCATTACCACTTCAGGGCAAGAATTTCCAACGTGCAAGAAATTAAAAAAAAAAAAAAACGAAATACAGTACCAACACATGCACAAAAAGGACGAATTTAAGCCGTGTCCTTCCGTGCGACAACCTCATCTCATTCTATTGTCCGCATCTCATCTTTACACTCAAAACTCTATACATATGTATACATTAAATACGTTGTATTTTTTTTTTAAGCTCACTCACAACTTTCAAACTTTAAGGAGTTGTCCTTGGTGGAAAAGTTTTTCTAGCGCTCACAAAGTTAAGTAAATTAAATGAATGAAATTTCGCGCGCGTAACAAGAAAGAAGCAAAAAACCCAGATTCAACTGCAAGATAGAAAAATGAAGCCAACAAGGACAAACGGAAAAATAAGCGGAAATAATCAAGAGCAAAAGTGTCGCAAATTGTAGAAACAATGAATAACGCCAGGATTAAGCCAGGGACAGGAAGAAAAATTGCAAGAAAATAGAACGCAACCGCAGGAAAGTAACCTGTTCGGACACCAAGGATCTCACGTCCACTCAGCGCTTTCTTCAATTTTCAGCGCCCCCGTTGATATAATTTAAATTAATTGCCAACAAATTACTTTCTTCATAGAAGTGTCGCTACGACGGCACCACCATCACTGGCAACTCTAACGTCAGCACTTCACTGTCCTGTAGCAGTAAAATTGTCCTCCATTTTGATTGTTTTCCGTGTTTACCATTTAATTAGTGTATTTAATTTTGCGTGTCCGCTTTGCAATTTATTTTCATTCGCAATTTTTTTTTTTTTTTTATCTTTCATTTTAGTTTTTCTTTTTCTATGTTTAATTTTAAGATGAGATTTAACTTTTAAAGAAAAATTTAAAATTAGACAGCAGTTTATAAGAGATATGTATTTTTTTTTTTCTGTATTTTACTTTGAAGTTCATGAGTACATATATTTTTAATTGTAAAGTTTTTTTTTTTGTAATTTAAATAAAAAATAAACAAATAGTAAAAAAGGAAAAATTCATGAAATTTATTTTGTTAATGAGTTTTGAACATGCCTATAAATAAAATATATATGTTTTTTAACTTTAGCTTATGAGAAGAATCTCCAAAACTTGGAGCATTCTTTTTGCACACAGAACTGTATAGATACTCATATCAAGGGATTTTCGATCAAAGTTCATCAGTCCAGGATTCCTTTAAAAATTGTAAAATCAAATCTATAGACATTATAAGTTAAAGGATCCATTCTAAAGGGTCATCCGACAAGAGGTGTCATTTTAAATTTCTCGTCACTGTTGAACTGACAATATTCAACTATAGTTGTTATGACTTTTAATAAATAGGAACGAGGAGGTAATTAAATATAGATCGAGACATACTAGTGAAAATTCACTACAAAAACGGTGAAAATGTCACGGGAACAATGGAAAAAAATGGGTCTATTGAGTGACAAGTTGTCTGGACTTGTGATTTCTTGAAATAGATTCTTCAATTGGCCGCTGAGATCGTCTGACTTAATACCATTACACTTTTTCGTTTGGAGCTATATTAAAGCTAAAGTCTATGCCAATACTCCACCATCGATTCATGCAATAAAAAAAATATCGGAGCTGTTCTTCGTGAATACAACCACAATTGTGTGAAAAGGTAATGAAAAGTTTTATCTAAAGAATGACAATTTGCAGGCAGAGGTGTGGCTCATTTTTGGCAAATATTGTACTCCATTGCTAACCTCGGAATTTGTACTTTAGACTAAAATAAAAATGTTGCGTTTTTCTATTGATAAATGTCCTAGCCATCTTAGATGACTGAAGCTTACTTTTCTGACCACGCCGCTGTCGCTCTATAGATCGAAGAGTTCGCTGTTAAATCTTTTCCTCCAAATCCTGTCAACGCAAACCGGACCGAAAATACGTGAACATCCATGCCTCTGCGCCATACAGCAGGACTGGGATGATGCGGGTCATATACAGAGACTTTATAGTGTTTCTTGACAAGAATTTGTTACTCAGTTGCCTTCTTAGCCCAAGGAAACAGTGATTGGCAAGTGTAACTCTTCGTTTGATTTCTGATGCGATGCTGTTGTTTATAGCGGAGCCGAGGAAGACAAAATCCTTAACAAAGTGCTAACCTTTGTCCCTTCTTTCTGACAGCATATGTATTTGATTTTACCCTTATTCACAACCAAACCCATTTTTTCCAAATCTGTTGCAATACTTGCAAACGCAGCAGTGGTCTGTTCTGCCGATGATGTCAATGTCATCAACGTATGCAAGTGATTGCACAGACTTTTGGAAAATTGTGCATCTGGTGTTGGCTTGCGAGTTCCGCACAATTCTCAAGTTTGATGTTGAAAAAGTCATGACATCACATGACAGCGCATCACCTTGCCTGAATGCTTTATTGACACCAAAGGTTCCGGTGAAATTTTTTCCGACCTTTATGGAGTAGTGAGCGTTCTCCATCGCCATTCTGCACCATCTGACGAATTTGGCAGGGGTACCAAAACTAGTCATGGCTCTGTATAAATGCTGTCATATGTGGCCTTAAGATCGATCAAAAGATGGTAAGTATCGACCTGGACTTCTTGGATTTTCTCCAGGATCTGCCGTAGTGTGAATATTTGGTCGGTTGTGGACTTACCGGGCCTAAAACAGCACGGATAGGGGCCAATACTTTCCTCCGATCAAATCTTGGAGATGAATTGGTGTATGCTCTCCAAAAAGTCATCCCCTGCTGTTTCAAAAAGCTCGGCTGGTAGGCGGTTTGGTCCAGCAGCCTTGTTGGACTTAAGTTTAGATATTACTCTTCTTAATTCATTCCGGTCGGGTGGGCGGAAATCCTAGTTTTCATCGTCCAGGTTGAATAGTTCATTCTGCCTAACAGCAGAATTGGGGTCGTCGTCGCAGAAGTGGTTTTTCCATAACTTCAGCACCGACTGTATGTCAACTACAAGGTTTCCTTTTTCATCTCTATAGGTCTCTGTTCGGGTTTCGTTTCCTTGTCACTTCTTTCTACCTTCTCAACATTGTTCCTGGACCTCAACATTAGAACCTCTCTAATTCCTCTGTGCAGCGCCCCATCGTAGGCGAATTGTTTTGTTGCATGTGCTTGCTGGCATTTTTCATCAAACCTTGGGTTTTAAGGTGGTGGTCAGGTGAAACCCAGCACATCAGTCGATGACGTCTTTGGCAACGATGCCACTAGTCTTCAGCACTTGATGCTAGCTGCAAAGGTCTTCTCGAGTGGTTGATGGATACACGATCAGCAAAAATTCTGGCGGTTTGTTGCAATGCAGCCGTTCAACGTTAAATCTCATTGCATTGTTGCAGCTTTTGAGAAATCCATAGACGTACCTTGGTTGCAACTAGGTAGTGGTCCGAGTCTATGTTGGCCGCTCGGAATGTTCGAATATCTAGGGTACTGGAGGAATGCCTTTCGTCGATCGCAACATGATCAATTTAGCTGACGTTTTGATGATCTGGTGACCGCTATGTTCCTTTACGAATGTTGAGGTGAGGACACCGTGTGCTAGTTGTAGTAACATTACATTCCCCAGCAAAGTCAATTAGCCAAAGTCCATTTCCAGACGTGGTCTCGTGTAGGCTATGCTTTCCAATGCTGTTTCTAAAGGTGTTTACTATTTTTCACCTATGATGATATTAACGTCGTAGTTAGGATATTGCTCATATGTTTGGTCGAGGACTTCGTAGAAATACCCTTTGGTAGGCATCATCTTTTTCATCTGTGGGAGCGTAAGTGGATCAGACTAATGTTGGCGAACTTAGTCTTGATGCGGATTGTTATAAGGCGTTCACTGACGTGTCTAAAGCTCAAGCTTCATTCTGAAATCTGACGCTTACAACAAATTCTCACCCAAATAGACTCTGTAGCAATCACCGTAGTATATGTATATCACAGTTCTTCATCCTTTTTTCCCTACCCATCCCACCGTACTCCCTGGATAGCGGTGATATCCGACGCTAAATATTCAGCTGCACGTGGCCTGTTCATGTTCCGAACATTCCAGGTGCAGATCCGAACGTCGTAGTCCTTTTTTCGTTTTGCAGTGCAGTGGGTCGTTAACAGTGAGTCCGACCTTTTCCGAGGCTTGTAGTTGTTTCGGAACTATGTTCTTTTCCATAAGGAAGTAACCCCGACGCACAACTCCTAAGTTGGAGGACCAGTTCCCTCTCATACCCCTAGGACCAGGAGTCGGATCTTCCTACTACTCTACTGCCACCAAAGACCTTCCAACTCAACCTCCAGTCGAGGTACTAGGCACCCAGCAGCCACCAACGCGGAGGTGTTAAGTAGGAGTTGATAGTGAGAGGCTAACGTGAGCACGCTTGTATTTTCATATATTCCCATCACTACCCTTTGGCCGCCATGGTCAGGGATTACTTGTTTCGAAATTTACGTGACATCGGAACTTTCAGTCTTATGTTCGGCCCCACAACTATTAGTAAATATGAAACTTATGGTGATTTTTAACCGGCTGCTATTAGCTTACTTTTTCTTGGGAAGTATGCAACTAGTATTATACTAGATAGTTGAAGAGTAGTTTAAAAATTACTAAAGTAGGGTAAATGCAACTATTGTGTTCGGCTGCCTCATGTGCCATGAGTAACATGAGACATTGTCTATGACTTTCAGACATCCCTTCACCCTTTTAATCAAGTCTAAGTGTCAAATATGCATTACGTCTCCTTATTTCAAATCTACTTTACTTAAAAAAAAAAAAAAAAAAACAATCATTTATAACCCCCAGTTGGAAAATAAACTTCTATGATCCATGCAATCCATTTCGTACCTCACTGAGACGTATACGTAATCTTTTTGAAGTAGCCACTTTGCAACGATAAATTTCCATTACAATGCCATTTATCAGTGTATACTCAACAAAATGATGTTTCCCTGCAGTCGGTTCCTTTTTTTTTTGTTGTTGTTGGTATTGTTGTATCTGTAAGCCAGAACAAATGGAATCTCAGTTAAAATATTTGTGATTATCACTGTACGGGCAGCTGACTGGCTGGCTGCTTGCATGCCACTCGGCTCTGCCGTTGGTTCTCCCTCTGCCTCTAGATACATACATACATGAAGTGCAATTCATTATCTTAAGTGCTCCAGATTGTCGGCCAGTATTTACTGTCTGTAGTTACGCGGTATTTACTTGAGTACGGGTAATGACAATAACGTGTGTTATGAATTGATTCGCCCCGGCTCATGATGCATTCATGGCGAATGATGAATACATTCCCGGATTGATGAGATTGATGGTTGATGTTGGTTAATTCTTTAAGTCGAACGGATGGATTTCTGGGAAATGAATTAATTATGAATGTAAATTAAAAATCAGCAAAACAAACAATCAAACGACCAGAAACGTGGAATGTTTACATATTTTTAAGCAGGACGAATAAAAAATCCATGAATAAATAAACAATAACGATAAGAACACTTAAGAGAGCAATTTCAACGCGCTCTCATAATTGGTTATGTCGCATGGCTGTGGGGCGCCTACGATTGAGTTACTCGGTGATTACTTAATCAGATCTTTGAACGGAGCTGGGGCCAGGGGAGCGTTTTTTTTTTTTGGTATTTGTTTAAAATTTTTGCTGCGCATGAAGAGTCAACATGATTTTATTCATGAAATGGAAATGAATTAATTCTTGAATATTTCAGGTTTTAAAAATTAATTATAATTTATAACGCTTTAAGGTAAGCATGACTGCGATTACTTGATGAGACGGTCAGCAAACAAATACTACTTATTCAGGCAATGAGTATGGTTTGAAAACGAATTTTAAGAGTTTTCGGCGTTTATGGCTTAGGTTCATCCTTTTAGGTTCAACCGAATGGACCTGAAATTTACTTGTACTTAGATGGCACCGTCTTCATTGAAAGTATGCCCGATGAATGAAACTGCAGCATGGCGTACCCAATTCTCAAGAAAGGAGTTTATGCTAACTATACAGATCCATGTCTAATTTTGGCATACTTCCCAAACTTGCACTATTTCTCAAGGTCGGAGTATTCCTTACTCGGTTTTTGGATCCTTTTAAGGATTTAGACAAGCCGACACGATGTCATGTGTTTTTTCAACATTGGTTTCGAAAAAAATGGACAGAACGCAGAGCTCACACCAAAATCGACATCGGAAGCACGAAAAAGTTCGTACAATTGGTTGCATACGCTGATGATATTGACATTGTGGTGGAAGTGGGTAAAATGCTCTTAATAGTGAACCACGGCAAAGAATATGTACAACCAGTCGGCTTGGACAAATCATCACACTTAAGGGATATAACTTCCATGCACTTAATAATTATTTCTACCTAGCATCCGCTTTGAATTCAGACAACGACTCATACGTTGCGATCAAATGAAGATTCTTTGAAGATCTTTTGCCAATCCAATCACTGCTTCCTTGGGCGCTTAAAACTAGCAAAGGCCTCTCTTGAACAAAAGTGATCCTATACAAGTCCTAGTTTATGGTGCAGAGGCATGGACTATGTCAAGAGAAAAATAATTCGACTGCAGAATTTTTAAAAGAACGCAATGAATGAGACATGAAATATGAAAACGTTTCAAACAAGTGGATCCTCCAACTTTTGAGCGACAGTTTAGTCTATGAGTAAAATCGCGTATTGAATTGCATTACGCAAAGGCGAGGTAAACAGAGCGTTCTTTAGAAGACTCCTGGAACTGTGATAGATTTAGACTATGGTACACCTATTAAATTTTGATTGAAACAAATTCAAACCTGTTCAGTTCAGGTAATAAGAACAACTTGGAGCACTTATAAACATTTGAACACTATAAGCTACATGAGAGCATTACAAATTTAGATTTGGAAAATAATGAGTTATACAGATGATCTGGTGAAATAGACTTGTTCACTCACTGACTAACACCAAAGTAAATAATTTGGAAGCATATTCCACACGGATTCTCAAGTTTTAACAAACAGTCATATTGGCCAAAGGGTAGTGATGCGAATATATGGGAGCACAAGCGTTATCACGCTAGCCTCTCACTATCAATTCCTATCTCCGCGTTGGTGGCTGCCGAGTTCCTAGTATCTAGACTGAAGATTAAATTACCAACCCCTTCGGAAGATCGTTCGTGGTAGCGGAGTGCTTTCTTACTGAAGCACTCTTGATGCAGGCGACAGCGAACGAATTGCCTAAATGGAATCAACGGTGGCATCTACCAGTTTCAGTCAGGTCGACCTACCAGTGTTATCCCTATATGAGCTGTTTCGACATATTTGAATCACAGGTCTATATGGATCTCTAATACTAAGCCAGGGTGTTGGAAAATAGTTGGTTGCGGATGAACCCTTAATGAGCCATCGGCAGCGCACGTATCCCCGAGGCGGGGTACTGACTTTGGAGAATCCGTCCCTTTTCGTAAGAGTATAAAAAGGGAACTTGCACTCTAGGTTGGGGGTTGTACGTCAGGGTAACTTCCCTACCACGTAAAAGAACTTAGCTCCGAAATAACAACAATTTCGCGAACATAAGTCTAATATGTGCGCATGCCCCCACAACGCCAACAAAGAATGTGTTTACCTCGACAAAACATATGAGCTATGTCCTGAGTATATCGCTGAAAACGTGCTAGGCAATATAAGCGCCAAGATAGGAAAGGAAGATGTTGGTAAGCACAGCCTACATAACACCACCTCTGGCAACGGGCTTAGGCTTATTGACTTTGCGGCGAGGCGAAACGTCACTATAGCAAGCACATGGTTTCCTCATCTCAATGCTCCTGATCATAAAACGGTCAACCAAATTGATCACATTGCGATAGTTGCACGGCATGCCACCAGTGTCCGAATGTCCGAACCTTCCGAGCAGCCAACATCGACTCGGATTACTACCTTGTTGCAGGCACTGGGAAAAGATTTAATGTCAAAAAGTTGCAATCGCAAGGGATCGCCAAAATCTTCGCTGAACGCGTATCTTGAAATCTCTCAACGACTTCTATGCCGCCAGCATCAACTGCAGAAGATCAATGGCAACGCTGCCAGCATGGCATGCTGGGTTTCACCCGAGCACCACCAAGAAACCCATCGGTCTGATGGCTTACCAGCCGAGGTATTCAAAGCAGCTGGAAATCTATCTCTATGGATCTAATAGAGGGCCATACAATAACTCTTTTCTAAAATTTGGCCAGACGAGTGTATCACGATGAAATGAATCTCAGCATCGTTTGCTGAGAATGATGAAAGGAGACCCCCTTAATTGCACTATCTACAGAGGTATCAGTCTCCTCAACATTGCGTACAATATCCTATCCGCCATATTGTGCCAACGTCTGAAACCTTTCGTCAATAACCTGATTAGCTCCTATCAGTGTAGTTTCAGACCAGGAAAATCCACAAACGATCAAATCTTCAGACTTAGGCAGATAATGGAGAAAACCCAAGAAGTCCAAATCGATACCCACCATCTTTTCATCGATTTCAAGGCCGCATATGACAGTATCCATAGAGACGAGCTATACAGAGCCATGTCTAGTTTTGGTGTCAGATTGTGCAAAATGATGATGGAGAATTTTCGCACCGACCATCAAGGTCGGTAACGATGTCACGGAGACCTTTGATGGATTCGGTGGTATTAGACAACGTGACGCGCTGTCATGTGACTTCTTTGACATCATACTTGAAAGAATTGTGCACAACCTTTCAAAAGTCTGTGCAACTACTAGTGTATGCCGACGATTTTGACATAATTGGTAGAACTCAGCGGGCTGTCACCGGTGCGTTCGCTGGTACTGAAACGGAGGCTGCCACAATGCGTTCAGCGGTAAGCGAGGGCAAAACCAAGTACATACATATATGCTGTCAACAAGAAGAGACACCCAAAATCGACAAATTGGGCAGAACGTCACAATTGACAGCTATAATTTTGAGACAGTAAGGGACTTTGTCTACCTCGGCTGTGCTATAAACAACAACAAGATCTCAGCAGAAATTAAACGAAGAATAACTCTTGCCAATCGCTGTTTCCTTGGGCTGAGAAGACAATTGAGTAGTAAGGCCCTATCCCGAACAACTAATGAGATTCTGAATAAGACCTTGATCATCCTAGTCCTGCCTTATGGCGCTGAAGCTTGGACTCTATCTAGAGCGGATGAAGATTCTGTGTAAAATTGTCGGTTCTGTTTGCGTTGACTGGCTTTGGAGGAGAAGATTCAACGACGAACTATCGACCTAGTCTAAAAACTGCTCATTAATGGTTTGAAATGGGTAGGACATGTAGAGCGAATGGACACCAGTGCTTCGGCCCGTAGGGTCTTCGAATCAAATCCGGAGGGAGAGGTGTGGTGGCCTTAGGTGGCGCGTACAAGTAGAAGGGGACCTCAACAAACTAGGAGTGCACAACTGGAGGCTGTTGTAATAACCGCGCTAACTGGAGAGGCTATTAGTTGAGGCTTAGGTTCACTCCGAACTGTAGCTCCACCTATGTAAGTAAGTATTACTGAAATCCTTACACAAGCAGGTACGAGAGTGGGTTGCAATATGAACACACAAGTTTCCTTTCCAAATCTACTACATATTCACTTTTTTTTTTTATTCAAACTCTACATTAAGTTTTTTTTCTACCGAACTTTTAGACAAAAACTAATGAATTCGATATAACATCATAGACAAACAAAAAAGCTCGTGTGCCTGAAACATTCCGCCTTCACGGATGTCTAACTACTTTTTGTATCTAAGAACAATTTAAAATACTAATTGAATCAGCAAACTTCTAGTACGACAATTAAAATGTGCTCCCTAGCCTTATCCTACCACGTTGCCATAATAACTTTTTCCTTATCAGTTAATTAATTTGATTTCGCAAAATTTTCACACAAAAAAAAAAAAAGAGAAACAAAAATAAAAAGAAGCGAGAAGACCATAAACAGTTTCGTATGTTGAAGCAAGAAAGCTTCAGCACACAAAACAACTGGAGAGGAGTACGTACATACTACATACATACATACGTACTTCACAGGCGAAAGCGATGTAGAAGAAGAGATAAATTGATTATGACAGAACGAACACAACACAACGCAACGCAACTCAGTCTCAGTCCGCATCGAAGTCGTTTCGCTGACACAACTCCGTACAACTTTTGACCGGCACCGGATCGCACCACCACAGCTAATAGAATTAAAACACAAAAAAAATAGAAACGAAATAGAACACAGAAGACGAACAACTGAAAAAACGAAATCAACGAAAAATACGTTTCAGATTAATCCCCGCAAAAGGTGAGTTAGCTGGCCATCCTAGTACGTAACCTTTTTTTTTTTTCGTTTTGTTTTGTTATTGTTTTACTTTCACAATTACTCTGCTCTCCCCCTTGGCTTGTACTTTTCGTTTATTGCTTTATTGTTTGGGAGAGAGTAAAACAAAAAAACAAAAAAAAAAAAATTGTTTAGCAATCACTCATCTTGGAGAGAAACTTGTTCGTGCTTTGTATTCCTCTTCTTTTCACCCCGTGCCGGTCAACATAACCACCCACCCACCAACCCATCCTCTAAGAAACCCAAAGAAAGTTTCTTATTTCGTCTACTTCTTGTTGTTGGTTCCTCTTGTCTTGGGTTGTTAAGTGATGGTGGTGGTGGCGGTGCTGGTTGCCGGGTTGGTAGAGGGAGTCAATTGTTGTTGTTGTCATGGGATTAATACGGCTAAAGAAACCTCAGTAAAAGCGAACCAAAGTTTGCTGGCCCAGTACGGTTAAGAAGCCAAAAACGACTGACATCCGAATATGTTCTCTGGTCAAAACGAGTTATTAGCAGGACTGGATGGGTTTCTCTGGCCCCTTTAGCGGATACTGTACAAACTGTAAACGGCAAACTGTAGTGAATGGTCAATTATTGTCGGATGTAAGTTTAGTTAGGTACCGGAAATTCATGTCCTTAATAGTTTAAGTACTCTGCAAGGGCACTGGGGAAAAGTTTTTCAGTTTAAAACTGGGTATGGAGAAGGGTGGGTTTCATTACCGTTGTCTTTTGTTTTACTAACCAAAGTAAATAATGACAAGCAAAATAATTTCCGTATTACTAGTTTGTGTATCTGTTGTGTTTCCTAAGACAAATTCCGAAAGTCAGTAGCAACGGAGAGAATATGTACATATGTATGTATGTGTGGAAGTGTTTTTTTCTCTCTTACTAATCTGAAGGAAGTCGGTTCAGATACCATCACGGTTTTTCATTTTCACAAAAACTTATTATTTAAGTGGTCTATCAGTCGGTTACACAATTTAAAATCTGTTACATCACAGTTCTGCTGTTCGAATACAGATTTACCCTATTGAAGTGCATTGGGTACTTAGGATGGAGAGTGTAGGCATGTACATGCATATATAAACATATTTGTTGGTTATCAACTAGAATACACAATAATAAACAGGTTGAAACAAAACAGATGTATTCAGTGGAATCGGGTATGAGCGTTCTTAGGTATGTAGGTCGGAATCAGATACCGCTACAAACTAAAAAGCAAAAGCAAATTAATCGATAACTGCGATAAGCGTTTGGCAAAAGTATTTAAACGACTAAATTTATGATCGGGTAACATGTACAAATAGTTTGTTTGCAGTCTATATTAAAATTATAGGGCACTGTACTATTGTCTCTACAATATTCTGTCAGGAAAGATGTACCTATGTGTGTATCTATAAAAATTCTGTAGATATTCCATACATTGCTGACAGATACTTTTTTTATTTCTTGGGACAATCCAAGAAGATTGTTTAGTTTCAAGGCTATTTTTGGCATAAAGTCCTTTTTATTATTGTAACGACCTTCTTTGCGTCTTCACAATCCCGAAACTAATCTTTGTCCGAGTTCGATAGTTGAAAGTCGTCAGCAATTGAACAGTCTCTATTTAAGGCAGGCTATCTGTTTCGAAAGCACGTTCATTTTTCGCTAAACAGGATGGTAGTCTACATTACCTGGTCCAGAATTGAGGCCCTTGACTATCTGCACTTGTAATTTTATCCTACATGCATATTTATTAGAAAATATTGTATAAAATCTGACATATTATAAAAGAGTCAGTCAGTCGGGACTACTAGAATGAATATGAACCTCAGTTAATAGAACTTTCCAGTCAGTTAGATAGTTGGCTAACTGTTTTAAGTTTCATACATAAAGTTGGTGAAGGTTTCCCCAAGGATTTCTTCTATTGCGTTATCCCTCGGAGTTCTACTTTGCAGGCACATTGGTAATATGGAAATCTCAGCCATCTTAACAATCGAATACGAAGTTTTAGACTAAGTCCATGTTGAATCGTATCCTCCAAATTCCGACAACGTTGGACTGATTCTTTTTCTCTTCTTCATTACTTTTAGTTAGCCTTTTCTTCATTGCTGCTGTTCTGCTTATAAGGTTGGCTATTATCGTGAACTTAAGATCTCATGCGTATACCACTCGGTCTTGAATTGTATCAAGACCACTCGGTCTTGAATTGTATCCAAGTGTTCTTTTTTGAGATTTCATTATCGAGTTTTGCTCTGGTTTTTGAACGCTACAATGTCAAACAATTCTGTCTGCTAAGAGTTTTGACAGAATGCACATATGTACTTATGCACGTGAATATTGACTGGAATTTCCTTGGTTATTATTGACATCCACCTCGTTGTGGTTTTCAGGCTTTAGTACATGTTTCTGATTAATATGATATAGGTAGGTAGGTAGGTAGGTAGTGTGAGATTATGAGTTCATCATTAGACACTAGGCACCATAATGGGCCCATCGCAATCCCTAAAGAACCTTAATGATGACAAACCTCAACCTATATCATTTCTCCCATGCATTTGTTATATCATTGATTTGGTTCGAAGATCCAACTTTGGCATTCACAGAGTCGATGTGTAATATATCTTCTGAGACGTGTGGATCGCTGCAATATCTGCATATATACATACGTATTTGATAGTTCGAATCTCATAGCGTGCTTCCTTAGAAGGCAATGACCTGAGAGAATCTTTATCGCTATTCTTAACCGTAATATACATACTTAATTTTATTATATCCCCAGATTTTTTCGATCTAACACTGACCAGAAGGCCTTAGACACCCTATGCCCTCTTAAGTTGGATTATCTTAAGTCAGCCATGTTGATGATCCTTTTGATAATAATCTTCTTGGCCACGCATATTGGTAGTTTTACGCCTCTAATTGTGTCACTTTGTTGAATCTCTGATCCTTTCTTGGCCCATACGTTGCCATTTCTTTACCCTCTATGTATATCGCAGTATTATCCAAGTAGACAGTATAATTTGACGCGGTATTGAGTACATAATGCTTTGAGCACTGTGGGGTAATTCCTGACTGGTTCAGATTTTGTGAAGTAGGATTCTAACGCCTTTAATGCAGCCTGACTATTATTGCACGTAGATAACGATATTCCTCCCAGAAGTCTCAGAGCTACCTGCAGGTTTGTATCTGTGGAGTATATATCTGACCCCGTGTGCTCACTGGTTTCAGATACAACTGTATATATTGCCATCTGACTTTCCTTTGGTTAACCTGATATATATATATCTATAAACCAGATTACTTTCCAATAGTTTAGAGTAAAGTCAATGTAGTTTTCATGCCTAATGTTGGTTGGCTATCTTCTTAAGATCCAAAAGAGCTAATGACAATACACTGCCTTAGTAGAACGTCTCTTAATAACCACCAAGTCGCATACTCGCATATCAGGTACAGTAAGGTAACTGCCATGTAGATATGTACATTTCCGGAGATTTTGACAAGACCTCATATCAATGCATCAGAACTACAGCACAGATGGATATGCTTCTTGCTTAGTAGCAGAATAATTTCTGACATGTTTCATCTCCATGAAAACTACCAAAAGTTTTCCCTTAAGGTGATTTCCTATCCTACCTACCATGCTTCGTTGTAGTGTACATACAAGGGTAGGCAGATGACGTAGTCATAATAATGAAAGGAAATGAAGGATCCAGTATTATAGATGAATACAAAATTGCCTAAATAAAATAAGTACCAATTAGAAACGTTAAGAGCTAGTCCAATCAAAACGGTCACTAAGAAGAGAAGTATTTCTACTACGGAATACCTCAGGGTAATACTTGTAGTACACAAAAAACTTAATTAGAAACTTCACCTAGAAAGAACCATTAAAAGTGGTATTAAAGCTCCTGGGCCAGCTCCAGACTTATTGGTAAAAATTCGGCCTAAAACAAAAAATAAGTCATTAGAAATAACTACGGAAGCAATGCGATTGCTGCGCTGGGAGTCTTCCTAGTTCCTAGGTCTCCCAGCCTTGGATATGAAGTTATGAAGACTGCAGTTACCAGGGCTCTAACTACTAGATTAGTTGGACATATAAAGATTCTTGAAAAAATCTCGCTGCTTCACTGCCGGTCTTGATTTCATATAGAAAATGCTCTTCTGATTTCATATAGAAAAAGATCCGCCTCACTCGCCTCTTAAAATCCTAAAATCCCTAAAATCCCACTCTAACTGGTACATCGACTGTAAAAAAATAACTAACGGTGTATAAGCTGGAATTTCTAATCCCAACTACAAATTTTCTGCAAAAGCTGGATGATCTACACCTATCTTCTAAGCAGTGATTTATACCAACGAACCTCGTGCCAGAGTATACATCAATAGAAACCCCCGGAGATCGCACATAAACATACTATCTGATAGCCACGTAGCCATAACTCTCCAATCCTTTAACTTTGAATCCAAGCTGGTTTGGAATTGTCTTCAAACCTTGCCGCAGCTTGCTGCATATAATAAATTTACACTAACTTGGGCCTCTGGTCACAAACTTAAATCCCGACAATGAAGCTGCTGACATACTAACTAATCAGATCTAGTATCCAAGTAAGCAGAAGATTTTACAAAAGATCTTCATTAGGTTGAAGTCTTCCTTCCTGCTAGTAGGAGTACTTGAAGGAAGAAAATATTGTCATTAATGTTGATGAGAATATCAAGAATAAGAGTGGTAACCTTGTCAATTCTCATTTTGGATGTATTTACGACACTTAATAGTCATTATATGGTTCACATACATATGTAGAAGGATATCTATCTACGATGTGTCACTTTTCGGCATAACTGATGACCGATAGCATCGATATTTAGCCACATTTTAGCTTCAAGTGCTTCATCGCAGATTTCTTCATTAAAATGACGAGACTAAGGACTGTTTATGGACCACTCCACCACTAGTTGTTTGCAAATGCCCTTTTTAATGACTCGCTCTACATTCAATCTCTAGAGTCTTGGTCATAATAAATTACCAACGATAACTTTATCCATTGTCTCCATTCATCCCGGCCACTATATTAATTTATTTGGCCACTTGTTTTAGTAGATGAAGGCTCTTAATGCACTCGTGCCCCCTGCATTGAAATGTCTTTGTTCAAACCTCTACTGACTGACTTAAACTAAAATAAATTGTTAAAATGCGCGACTGGAGTAACAATGAACAAGTAGCTCTACAAAGACGTTACGATGAAGACGATGATGCGCCTCCCTACTCCATCCCATTGCACCATCAGGGTGCATTCAAAATGACTTGCAGCAAACCCTGTGAATCTGCAATTTCTTCTTATCAACATTCAAAATTACTCTTGACTTCCGCTCACGTCGTAATTCAAAATTAGCATAATAACATCCCCACCCCAAGCCCGCGTCGCAGCCAGATGTCCTTTTTGCATCCGCGCGTTGTCGTGTCAACGTTGGCGTCTGTGTCCTCTCTTAATTTGCAGCAAAACATTCATTCACACTCGGGTGTTGTCGTCGTATGCTTTCCGCATTCCAATATATCCGAGAGATCCTTTGCCCACCCATACACTGTCATGGCAGTAACCACAATTGATGTAAATAATGCAGGCAAATTGAAAAACTTCAAATAATCTTGAGAGAGTATCTGTGCTTTTGGTTTTCCTCCGCAGTTCAGCAGACAGTCAGCCGTCATTCGCCCGCTGGATTTAGGGTGCCTCATAGCTTGTGTGATATCACGAACTCAACAGACAAGCATCCCACTCCTTTAGAAGATTTTCAAACACGCAAGAAGCAAGGTCGTGCTGCATTATGTCTGCCACCAATACCACTACAAAACTACCGACGTTCGAAGAAATAGAACAGATTGCCAAGGCGACGTACAACAGGAGTTTTGGCAAAGCTCCAGAGATTTCCTGCTGTGCACCAGGACGTGTTAATTTGATTGGCGAACATGTTGATTATAACGATGGATTCGTCCTGCCTATGGTAAGTTTTGTCTCTATTCCCGAGTTGAGTTTGTGTGTGCAATCTTTTGCGGTTGGCAATTAAACTGCAAAGACAATGAAAAGTTTTGATTGCACTGCGTGTGCGTGTATGTGTCAAAGGTTTGTCATTCGTATGTGATGTGGTTGTTGCGGTCGTGGCGCTGGTTATTGATGTTCTTGTTTGTACATGTTAATTATGTTAAATAAATGATCTTGTGGATAATAAGTTTGCATTGACAAATGTTAAAAAAAAAAACGCCAACTTTCATTTTCAGGCGCTGCCCATGGTGACAATAATTGTCGGGGGTTACAACGACAGCAATGATGAGGCTGACATTATTACGTGCTGTGCCGGAGCCGATGAACCGAAAAGGATTCGATTTAATTTGAAAACTTTACAATCCGGAAAACCAAAGTACGTTTTTGTTTTTTTATTTTATGGGCATTTCTCGTTTTTGTTTTTTTTTTAAATTTTTGGTTTTACATATGAATGACCTGTTGCAGGACGTGTTCAGTTCATACATACATTCATATAGTATGTGGTTGTAGCTTGTAAGATAAATCTCTCTGTTTCGATTCATAATCACGGACTTGCTTACCCATAGACTTGCCGAGACTTGCTTACGAGCACAAATCCTGCCAAAAAGGTTATAGCGAACCGACGGAGTGGAAAAGATTCTTGAAATCGTCGAACATCGTCGAATCTTCTCTGACGATTGAAGAAAACAAACCAGTATTAAGCTCCTAGAAAAAAGAAATTCCTGACACATTAATAGCGATTCAAACATAACGTCCATTGTTTTTTTTGATTGAAACAAAGTGAGGGCAGTAAAATCAAGTAGAAATCCAAGTTTGGCCAACAATGCAATTAGTCTCCTTGACATGGTGTAGATCTTAAGACCTTTACTGCTGCTTACTTAGACCATCTGTCGGGTCCATTGTGTCCATTCTGAGTATCCTGCGAATAGCTTTTGAATAGATTGCTTATTAAGAACCTCTTAGGTAATGGTGTGTACATATAAGATTCAGGAGGTCTTCTAGCTCGCTTGTGTTATTTTGGGACACATTTTAAATTTTGAACACGCTTCCTGATTTTATTGATATCCGAATCGGCAATATCTTCAAGTAGCTTGAAGAAGAATTCAACTTGGAATCTTGGTGCGGATAACGCAGGACAGCTGCAGAGAAGGTGAAATGGTGATTCTTCCTCTTTTTAATCCATGTAGGTCCAGCAGAAGTCGTTGAACGGTCTTTATGTTTTGCAGATCTCACTAGCCTTAATCACTACATAGTCTTGGGACTTGTCGACTGTATGGCTATCGACATATACAATGATATTCTTCCCATAAAATAGTCTTCAAAATGCTTTTTATAACTCGTAGGGTGGTTGCAATTTCAGCTTGAAGGGCACTGCAATAGTTATTTCTTCTAAAAGTGTGGTGAACTCCTAAGCTTTTGTAGTAAGTCCCAGCTATAGTTGGTATTTTGATTTTGAAGTCATCAGTTCAAAACCACCATTTTTTAGCGTGAAAAAGTTGATGGAAGTTAACTATTTTTGAAGGATTAACTGCCAGACCGCGTTTACTGATTTAATGTTAACTAGTAGAACCACATAGTTGAGTCCTACACTGCACTGGGTGGCAACATCGTTTGCCTCGACTGGCACTTTGAAACCATTTCCCTTTAAAATTATCAAAATCTTATTCAATGTCACTTCATGTTAATTTTGTGACATTGACTGATGCTTTTCGCCAACAACATCATTGGAAAGAGTTTAAGGTCAGAAAAGTTAAGAATCGACGAAAGTTTCACACTTCGAGAGATTCTGGAGAATATCCACGAACCAATGAAGTTCAGATCAAAACTGATTTTATTGAGTCATGCCTAAATTTTACTTCTTCGCCAAACTCGTGCTTACCAAAACCTTCGACGTCAAGACTTTGATTTGTAGATAACGTGGCGCATTACCATGTTACTTAATTGATTCTGTATGGATCCATGATAGTTGACAGAACTGGATCAGCTATGTAACATCTCGTTTGCCAGCGGAGCCTGAAGGGAAAAGCACAGTGTATCACTCTGAGACGCCTTATTTACGGGAAGATCTGTGAAACTTCAAAGACGTCGTTTCGGCAATAACGCATCGAATGAAACTAATCTAATGGCGTCAAATTGCGCGAACGAGGTGGCCAGTTAACAGGTCCATTTCGTGGAATTAATCGCTCTGATGCATGATTATGAGCATCATAAAATGTATCTAATGTCCGATGAATTTTCTCGCAAACATTACTGTGACGTAAGTCTATTTATGAATTGTAAAACCAAATTAACCTTAAAACAACCGAGAGCTGTCAAATTTGCTGTCACAGAAAACAGTGTTCCCAATTTATAGTCCTCCGTTTCTAAGAAAAACACCCTTTAGTTGTGGTTTAAGGCCTTGTTGTGTACGAGTAGCTCTACTTTTGAAGTCTACGATAAACAGAATTGAAGAAGAATATTGTTAAACAAATTTTTTTTCGACTTTTGTCAAAACCCTTGATAAAAATATAGAAGGTCTGCATAATTTACTTTGAAATTTTCCCAACATTAATTACGCACTGGAATATACTATCAACTCGAAGAATTTTGAATCTGTAAACGAAAGTCTTCCCTATCCATAGTTAATTCCTGTCAGGTTGTAATAATTTTCAAAACATTTTCCTCTTCCCAAATCCAAATGAAAACTAGACATCCACTGGACATATGTACACTAGAGTCACCTTTCAACGAACTTTCTTCATCGTTCCGCCAATATATTATAGATCAACTGATTTTACTGAGTTTTTTATTGTAAACATAATGTTACAAGGACGCATCATGGCAAAGTTCCGGAACACCTACTCGTCACCTACTATTTCACCTTTATTCATCTAAAAGCACTGATCAACCTCTGGCCCTGGGTACAGAAAAAAAAAGTCCTTTCACTAAAATTTCAACAGTCAACACTTTCAAAAAAAAAATAAAGTAAAATTCTAAAGCACTCCTAGGTTTATACAGGTATACATACATACATATATCACTCAAGGTTCTATTTGTAAACATCATGGTTTGTACCTACGGACAATGTCAGCCGAATAATTTCGTTTGTCATGGGCCATGACTCATGGCTACATTGCTCTGCTGCTTTAGATCCTGTTGGTGATTTCACTGAGTGTTTGTGTGCACTTTGTCCTTGCATTTTGTTGCAAATTCATTCGTTTTATCTGCAATTACTTCGTGTGTATGTGGCGGCATTGGGGGATAAAGTCTTCGTGAAAGGATGTGTGAGTAGTTTAACCCTGCGGCAGAGGTCGTCACCTGTCACTGTTGTATGTATAATTCTGTGCAGGTCACATCCTTTTAGAAGTTTTCGTCTCGACTAAGATTTGACTGGTGATGACATATTTTTTTTTTTTTTTTTTGCACATGTGTATGTACATATTTGAGATCAAACGCTTTAACCGTACAAGGTAGGTGATTGTAAAGTATTCACAGTGGTCATATAGGTTACTGTGGGACAGTGGGTTATTAAAAACGACATTTTATAAAATTTAAAGTTTAAAGTATACATATTTACACATGACTGAGAGCGTGAGATGTTTATGTACACAAGGTTATTAGTGAAAGTTTCCAGCTATAGATCGAGTGTATCGATGATATCCTCTACTTTGTTACTGCATGCATACATCATTTATCCAAAACCAATAACTTTTGGAGGGCTTGGAAAGAATCAATAATCCACCAAACGTGTTCTTAGTAATATGAACCTCCACAAGACAATGCTTCTTTTACCAATTGTCCTTTTATTTACGGCAAAACCAATCAGTTCTTGCTATCCATTTACGAAACTAATCCTTGATCGAGCCAATAAATTTTAGATTTTCAACCGCTTAAATAGTTGGAACTGGGTACGAAGTCGAAAGATAATTACTTGAAATGTACACGTTGGTTGTCCGTTGTGTACCATTCAGTATTTTTCAACCTTATCCTTAGGCTGCATTCAGTTCAAGTCCCTATGGTAATAGAAGCTAAACCCGGCTTACACAGCCTCTTCTATCTAAAAAAATGAGATCCAAGTACTAGTACTTCACAGACTTCACTTACATATTTCCGGATCCCACTTGTACCTCCCTACGCTTTTTCACAAAATGTCCCGAAAGTTCGACCTTATTCACTTATTCTGCACTTGAATCCTGATAAGCAGTGCATGGTACAAGTTACAAAACTCGTCAGAATAGACATGGTTTGTACCCTTGAAGCGAAGGTACTTCCCCAATTGACTATAGACTATACACCCTTATTTCTGCCATTGGTGCCACTGTTTAGTATCAAGCTTGTCCTTTTTTCCATTAAATTCCTTGTTACTTTCCCTCTCGGTGTTTTTGTCGAGTAATCTACATATCCTTACAAATCTAGTGATGAAGTGTTACAACGTATTGCATTATTTTTTTTTTCTGTTGCAGGTGGGCGAACTATGTCAAAGGGGTTATCCATTCCTTCGGACAGACAGTGTCCGGTTTTAATGCGGTCATCGTGAGTAATGTTCCCGTTGGCGGTGGCCTGTCAAGCAGTGCGGCACTAGAGGTTTCAACACTAAAATTCCTTGAGGAGCTAACCGGCAAAACGCTTGAAAGGTTGGTAACACACAAAGGGCATGACATTTAATTGAATGTTCATCCTTTGAACACAAAAGTTCTCAGATATCCTGCGGTGATGAAAGAGTTAACAGTAAAATATTTTTTTTTTTTTTTTTTTTTTAAATAGTGATGCTAGAAGGGCACTGATATGTCAGGAAGCTGAGCATAAATTCGTCGGCATGCCATGTGGAATAATGGATCAGATGATATCCGTTGCGGGAAAAAAGGATCATGCATTGCTTATCGACTGCAGGTGGGTGATGCGGTGGTTGTTGCGTATCGAAATGTCACATTGATTTCATGTGTGTCAGTCATTCGGGTCACATTCATTTTTAATTCCTCGAATGAGGGGTTGAATTACTTCCGTACCGGAAAATCCCAAAAAATGTATTCCCTTCATATTTCATAAACTTCGTCCTTTTGAATTTTTCAACAGTGCATAGCGCAATCAAATTAAGTTTAACGCTAAACTGTACTCGTGTTGACTTTAAGAATGCATTACATGGCTGCGATGGATGTGTCCTCGGTTCTCGTTCACATGTGTCTATTATTCTTTCCTAAATGCCGGAAATTGTTTCTTCATTCACTTCGTGTGTGGTGGTGGTGGTGCTGGGTTGGAGAGTCCTTCTGTCATGTGCAAATAGTAAAACATTTTTGCTATTTGCCAAAACCAAGGATTTTAATGTTCTCTCGGAGGGCTCTTCGTTTTTTTTTTTTCTCTTTTTTTTTTCTAAGGAATTCCATCTTTGTTCTTGGGGCTAGGATATGGTTGTCCTTTGTTCTTTTTTTTTTCTTTTTGTGGGGGACGGAGGAAATACAAGAATGCCTTTGCCAAAAGCTGCAGTTTGCAACATCAGTATCAGCCGCAGAAGCACTGAAATGGGTTCGCCAATGTTACTATTCAGCCCAAGCTATTTGTATGCATGTCACTCTCATCCTGCTGACAGGATACTTAAATCTTTTGTTTTTGCGCGCATATTGTACAGGGAAGAGAAATGTGCAAAAAAAAAAAAACCGAAGAAGAAATTGCTTACTGCATGCGATTTTATTGCATTTTCTTGGTATTTGTTTATTGAACTGTTTGTTGTACCTCTTTGGTAATGGTGGTAGCTGCCGTTTTTATTTATCTTCGTGTCTTTTGTCTCGAGTGTCTTTGTTGCTTAGGAGCAATATCCTTTAGAACGAATGCGCATTCAAATGCATTGTGTGCGCCTTCACTGTTGCTTTGTTAGAAGCGGACAAATATATTTTGTAAATAAAAATAAAATTTAGTGCTAAACGGAAAAACAGACAGAAGTTGTGAGATTAGTATTTGTCGACGTCAAACAGAAGCATCCTTTTAATATGAATAGAGATGCATGAGTATGCATAAATGATAAACCAGGCATTATGGCAATGCAGTTAAGGGGATAGATGAAGAGACGTTTTTCCAGTTATTTGCAGACAGCAATGGGAAGTTACACACAAGGCTGGGAATGCTCTACGGGCACAAATATAATTTGCACGTCTAGCCTTAAGTCTTAAGTCAATTCTTTATTAAATTCTCACAAAAGGATGAAGGAAAAATATTACATTATGACACAGTAAACATAATTTTGTAACATAGACCAAAGTATCAATATTAAGAATTTACTAGAAACAAAGGCATTTACTAGAAGGTTTTCGGTATACAATAAGGGTTACAATAACTTCGATTTTCAATTGGAAAGTATGTATATTCAGAAGTACTTCTTACACTTATATTACATTGCAAAGTGGTTTAGTGATGCCAAACATAACAAATCACTCAAATAGTAGGTACAAAACCTACTATTTGAGTGAAAATTTAAGCGGAGCCCAAAACCCTCTGAATGACTGCTGTAAATTGTTAGAAGGATTGAACTGAAGAGCGCTTGTGATGAAGTTATTATGATACGGCGTACTCTAAAATCCTAAGCCAGAATTTATGGAGCATGACTCCAATGGGTCAGTATTCTGTAATTATTGCGAGAGGTGGCACAGACCTTACTAAATTAATTTCAATTTTCTATTTTTCAATCGGTGGCAATATGAATCCGCTTGACTGATGTTCATATCCGGTCCCAGTTTTTCCAGAGCATCCGCCTTTCGTTACTTTCTATTTTGCTATGTCCAGGAACCCAACAAAGTTTGACCGAATGGTGCCTAAATCAGTACCAAGATCAGTGCATCACGGCATTTCCTAACTCCCTTTGCAAAACTTGTATTAGATTCAATCGATTTTAGGGTTGCTTGACTGTCAACGAAGATGGTTATAACCGAACTTGCAACTTTGTCTATTGCTAGGACTTCAACTTGGAATACACTGTGCGCTTCAAGTAATCTAACAAATTCCTGTTTTAGCAGTGCCTCCGAGTAAAAACCTGCTCTCGTGTCTATCTCCGTTTTTGAGACATCCGTGTAGATTGTGATTGCTAGATCGTCATTTATACTTTTAGACTCTCACTCTGCTCGACTTGGGAATATGATCTGGGTATTGAAGTCATTGTAGGGGACTATATAGTCCTAAGTGGCTGTAAAGCTTTCGGAGTTATACTTTCTACCAATTGTGTTTAATATCGTCGCTTGTCCATAGGTGGTTTGTTTCCACGGGTTGAATTCTTTCAATTTGAGTGGTCTTTTGCGGCAGAACCTTTTACGAAAAAGATGAAGGATCATGTCCAGCTCTGTTTGCGGTGCGATTTTGAAAAACTCCCGTACGGATAATTGCTTGCACATCCAGTGAATGATGAGCGGTTCCAATCCTGCTCTTCTCCCAAAGGCCCTCTTACAGGCATATAGATCATTTCTATTCCAAGATAACTTGGAAACTGTACCCCTTGTTATCATTCTCCTTATAGAACTCGGTCTGATAGCTGAGTTTAATCTACAATTAACCATGGTTTCCTCCCAGTTTATAATGGACCAGATCTTTCATTATTGAGTGTCTTCGTTAGCATCATTGGTCTGAACGCAGGTGGCTTGACAAATTGTCGACTGCTTGGTTTTTTTGGACTTAAAAAAAAAAATAGCTTCTTCTGTGCTAACATACATATGGCTGCTTATTGTTATATCTTCATACAGAAATATTCACAGTGCTTCTCCTCGCCGAAATCCAGTGTTCAGTCCTTGAAAAGGCGATAAGTCTTCAGTTGATATTCGTTAGTCTTCAAAAATCTCTGGACCTCAGTATGCAAAAACGATTGATTAGTGTGTTGCAGAAAGGCTTGAGATGACATACACAATTTTTAATAGGATCTTATATGAAACCTTAGCTGGGAGCAAATGAAGTCCTTGATATTTACTCCAAATTAAGCTCGGTCATGATATTAAACTTGGTGATAAATCCAAGAGCATATATGTATGTACATACCTTGTACTAGCTGTTTGGTCAGGAGTTATTGCCATAGTCATTAGGCCTTTTTTAATAGCGACATCCTGTGACTATTCGAATTTGACTTTTACTTACATAGTTAGCCATATGAGTTGTTGTTATTGATTGTGTATTATTGGTTTTAGCTTGTAGGTACTCTCAGAAATGGCTAGTAAGATTGCCATTTCGGTGCCTGTATGGCTACTGTCCCCTGACACCTAAATGAGGTGAACTCAGTTTATAATGATGAGCAATGTAGATAGATAGTTCCGCACTAGTTCTAATAGCACCTTTGCTATAGAAGAGAATAGTTCTAATTGGTTTTAGCACTATTTATGTAGATCTATCTATTAATTTGTTCAAATACGAAGTAACATTTATCCATCCAGGTATAAATGAAGATCTGAAGGCTTCTCATTCCATAGAGTTTGGATATATTGCTCCAGTCTATTGGATCGCGAGAAAATTTTAAAATTTCCAGATATTATTTACAATCAATAAAAAAAAATCTAATTTTTAGCGCGACAGGTCCATGGGATCCAGGGCCGAACTTCTCACAACCATTAGTGTTGTACGTGTTATATTCTTTACACGAATGGAAAGGAAGGGCAATTTGTATGTATGAGAAGTTTTATCATGACAGTTTTACTCTCGGATGTTTGTCAGATGCTCGCGAGAGGGAGGTCGTCGTAGAAATTTCAGGTGTTGTTTGGGTATCGAACCTCGAACCTCCCGCTTCAGTCAACCCTTTCTTATTTACTGCCTTTTCGTAAGATCTAGAATTCAGGTTAATGGTGTAGAAGCACATTCATGCCGAAGGACCTCATTGAATTAGCAATTCATAAGCATGTCAGTCTTTGTACTTTATTGAGTATCTCCATTCTACTGATTAGACGGCCAATTTTGACCACGCAATTGCTCCACTGGTGTGGTTCGACTTTCAGTAAACGCCAAATTATTTTTCACGTTCCAGCATTTAGTAAGCTTTTAGTAAGAGAGTATAACTGTTATTAGTCCATATTAGGATGGTTGGTCTGCACCCACAAGTATTATCCGCCAGTGTACTACATATTTGAAGAGCTTATGTAGGTATGGTTGTAAATATTTAACTTCATTGGTTGGCGTCAGTATCATGCTCGATAGACTGATTGTTTGCATCAGTTGATGTTTGAACTTCCTCGTAAATTGTGGGTACTATTGAGGTTTTGACCGGGTTTATGTTGTTTCTGGCCATATGTCATTATTCTTGAGGTACTCTAAGTCTCCTTTATACACACGATCTTACAAAGTCTTCCTTCGAACCAAATACAAAATATTTCATCAGCATAAGATTGGCAGTTAATGACCCGGTTTGTTATTTACCCATCAGGGGAGAGAGTACTCCTCACTCAAGATATATTTTTGTTTCGTTGATCTTGATTTGATTAGCTAAGCTTGCGTCTCCGGTGATCTTGTGCTCAGTAGCTCATACATATGTACATATATCCATTTAGATACTGTGCTGTAGAATCCTTTTTCATTTAGGGATAGTTTAACAACTTCATATCAAGTGCTTTCCATATTAACGAAGGTAAAGAGTATAAACAGTTTCTGAGTCGTTTCTGTCAGTTGCTATAGTGGAGTTTCAGTGGACCTGTCCTATCAATACATGTATGTAACGCTTGACGATGATGGTAAAGAGGAAATATATCTAGCACTTTCTTCCTTAATTAATTTATGTATATAATTTGTATCGTGTTGAGAAGGAACGATGTAAAATGATGTCTTGGTTTGTATAACTTTGGTTGTTTCAGTTTCTTTTGTCCATTTTTGATATGAGTGCAACTTTAATCCATTTCTACTGGTTTTGAGTTATCCCAATCAGATGTGGTAGTCCTTTTGCAAAAGACCTGGTCTAAGTTCATCTTCTTCTGGTGACTTAAAATCCTGAAAGGAACTTTAGGCTCATACCTCGAGATTAGGTATTTGCTTTTATTTTCCAGTATTTTATTGGTCCTGATTTCATTATCGATATTGGGCGAGCTCCTGGAGAAATGAGTTTTTAAAAGCAATAGCCTTCTTTGTTCCTTAATAACTGTAATTGTGTATCCGGTTCCTTTGCAACATATTCAACGATAGATATACATAGGTTGTTCCCTCATTATTCGCTAAGCAATGACACTACCAAAGACTATCCTCTACCCAAAAATATTCAATGTACATATGTATGTATATACATATGTTAGTATTATCCTTCAATAATTTACACATTTTCCTGAAAATGTTTTAATATTTCTTCTCTGGCAAGAGCTATATTTAAAATCATTTGTGAAAACTTTCTTGTATAGCTTTGAATGGATTCACGGTACACTGTCTACCTATTTGTACCCACTATACGCTGATATTTGTTTCAGTCACCCTTTAAAGGTTGAAGGTCAATATTGTCAGGTCTCAAAGCAGCCTTTTTGTCAAACGCAATTAAACAAATTATCGTCATAGTATACGAAATTAATCGTCCAACTGGATTTTATTTGAAACGTAAAAGTAACGCACGACTGAGTGCGACACTTTCCAACTGTTATACCTTGACTTAACCTAACATTGGGTGAGGGAAATGTCAAAGTAGAAACAATAATCACCTAATCCCATCCCATTTCAATCCGGCAGAATATAGAACATCAAATTAACGGTTATGACAAAGCCAATTGAAAATAACACCAAAGCGGACGTGATAACAACTGACAAATACTCCGCTTTCCTGGCGCTGCATTTCCAAGATGTTTTTCGCATTCATCGAGATACATTTTTTTTTTTTGCGATTTTCTTTTGTTTTACTTTCGGCATTTTCATTTTTTTTTCTTGAAATATGTACATAATTTACCTGGAATTTCTCTTGTTGTGTGGTTTTTTTTTGTGCTCTCCCATTGCAGGTCTCTGGAAACTTTCCAAATTCCCTTCCTAGCCAAGGATCTGGTGGTTTTAATTTGCAATTCAAATGTGCGGCATGAGTTATCCGACAGTGAATATCCAACGAGGCGAAAACAATGCACAGAGGCACTCCGGTTAATGGATCTCAAGAGTTATAGAGATGCAACAGAAGGCAACTTGTCAGGTAATTAATGTTTGGTACTTAAGATTCTCTGGGCAAGTTCAGTCGAGCTCTTAATGAAACGCCAGCTAGTAGGTATAAGGATAGATGGTAGAGACCAACCGGTACAACCTACAAGAGGACGACATCCAGTATGTGGAGCATAGTGGTGTTGGTAGTTTGGGGACAAATTAAAAAGAAGTCAAGTGAAAGTGAGTGTAAAATTGATTTGCTTGCTTTGCTACTGGTTGTAGTCAGCCGGTAGTGGATGGTTCTTCTTACAATGTAACTGAAAGGAGGCCGAGAAAGGACACTTTAAAGGTGAACATTGATAGCAGTTTGAGTGGTTTTAATTACCTGGAAAGACTTTGCTTTATCGAGATCGAGATTTATTTGTCAATCAGTCATGTTTGCTGAAGGAAGAATAGTGCACAGATGGTGTATGGTTACTTTTTAAAAGAGTCCATGGGGAGTGGAGTATTAAAGGATATTTGAAAGAGCAAGATGCTTAGTAAATTGGTTTTGTGTGCCTGTTAGGTATTCAGAAACTTAAAGTCGATTACTTAGATTAAACTGTGGTAAGGTAGAGATGATATTTCTATTGTAGGTAAGGGTCTAGCGAAATTATTTGAATATCCTTTGAACAATGCAAGGAACTAGCTTTATTGCGGAGAAATTGAAACATTGTTTGGAGTGAGGTAGCTCGTATTTTGTGTGAAAAACCATTTTTACTTAAGCAGGTATCTGGGCAACGTAGCTAAGTAGCTACTTCCGAGGATTTTTATCCCGGAAAGGGAAACAAGTTCGTTTTGTTCGTTTCCTGATAATTGATAAAAGTTTCTTCTGATAAATCTAGACATATCCCGTTTTGGATTTGATAATTCTCTGCTATAAACATCTTTGTTAAAACTTGGAGATTCGAATGAAAACAGCAAAGCACAACGAGGATATGCCAGTTAAAGTGCAAGGATTGGTCTGGTCTATGTTACTGACGTAGTAATAGTGGTTATAAGGTTCATAAAGAATACCATAGGCATATAGAAAAATCAAGGAAAGCGTTGGAAATGCCAAAATACGTTGCAGTTAAACAACCAGTTAAGGATTGACGCTACAATCAGGGTTGGTTCAATAATCCGCTTCAGTCAGCTCACTCGTTAGCCAACTTCGCACCTGAAATTGTTTGAGGTCCCTTTCCACTTAAACGTGCCACTTAAGGTGGGATCTTCCTTTACTTCGCTGTTCCTATCGAGTGGATATTCTACTTGGAACTACTTGAGAGCTACAAGGAATCCCAACACAACAGAGGGGACAGGACTCATAGCTTTTGGTAGTGAAACCACTGGTATGCAATAGTTGATACAGACGGCGTAGGAGCACCTGAGTCTGACGTACGTCAAATTTTCATGTCCTTGCGATGCTTTAGATGTCGTTGTTCGCTCCTTACCATGTTCGGACATCAATCATACTGCAGGAGGTTGATGTTGGACAAATGTGTGGTAGCCCCGACAAATATTTCCCAGAGCGTAAAGTCATGGTGCCGTGCTGGTTACGCATTCCGACAGTAGTACCAATGGAGCTCTCTCTTACTATCTTTGGGTTTAAATCGGTAGGCCATTATATGTAGCTGGATCACTGCTCGGAAGTTTTTGTTTAGGAGCTCATATAAATCGTATTTGGTATAAATATCTATCTTTATGGAGGTTTGAGATGCGTACATTTCAAGGTTATAAGTTTCTTGGCTAAGTCTCTCAGTCTTGTAGAGTACTTGTACAGTCTTGAAAGATCCTGAACTCTAAATATGTCAAAGTGGCTAAGGTAAGGCTTCTGTCAGTTTGGACGTGAACGTCATCTTTGAGTTCGTAGAGGGAATTATTTTTCTGTAAATACACCTTCTAAGGACTTCTGGCTAGACATTTGAGATGCATGTTAAAGCAGGTACCATTTGGTACAAATTTAGTGATTCATACAACTTTGACAATTCACCTAAGCTACCACAAAGAACTGTCATATACTAATGCATTCCTAAAACAATATAACTCGTAGTCCCAAAGCATCTGCGGTGTTATACGAGCTTTAAAATTTTAATTAAGTAAGTACAGTAAAAATTGCCTTATACGGCATTTATAACAAATTAAAAAATAATTGCCTTGAGTTTGCAACCCAACACTAAGCCGCTACAAGCTCCAAAAAAAAACCTTTTCCTAATTAAAAAAAAAAATAACCGAAACACAACAACATCCATCAGAGTGAACGAACGCAAAGACCCTTAACCGTGGGTTGCATGGCAAAAATGCCTACAGCCGTTGGTCATCGGCTTTCTTTTCGTTTCTGCTCATCAACACCAATCCCACAGGTATTAATTACAATTAACCAGATGACTCCATATAAATAAGCTTCTATAAATAATTATCATACCCTGGTCACTGGGACACGAATAAAATGCTGTCAAAGATGAAAAGGGACAACTTCAAGGGAAAATGGGATAAATTTGCCATCAGTTGACAGGCTTTATAATCAAAACAAGATGGAGATATGTCTGATTGCTGAACACATCCATCCACCGTCAACCACCAACGGCTACCAGATGAAATGTCATTTCCGAGTACTTCACAAGATGCTCTTAATAAACTTGTCAATGTGATACCTCACTCATTTAAAAGGCTGATGCTCCTTTGTGGGCTTTCATAGTGCCCGCAAGAAGATGAATATAAAAAAAAAAAGAAGAAGAAGAAAAAGAAAAATACGAAGATGCTTGGTTGGCCAACAAATTACGAAGGACGATGAATAATTTTTTTCTTCTCCTACCATTTTGTTGTATTCACGTATTCACGTTGTGGGAGAGATGTTTCATTCGATGGCTGCTCTTCATCTCCAGAGAAAGGGGATTATATAGAGTCTTCTTCTTCATTCATTATCGTCACGTCCTGGAATTAGTTTCGTAAGATACTGCTACTGTCTGTTGCTGCTGCTCGGGGTGGCTAGTGAATGGAGGTGGTTACGAAGCTGAATGCCGCTGCAGGCTGTGTCCTGATGTATTTATTTCGCATGGAAGGATTCCATTTGGGTGACCGACGACGACGACGACGACGACGACGACTACGTCTACAACGACGACGACGACATCATCCCAAGAAATGGTAACGAAGAATAATAAGGAAATATTAGGGCAAGTGTCATTCAAGGATTTGGAAAAGTCAGTAATGAATCTGTAGGCTCTGTATTCGAGGCGTCCTTTGAGTGCTTCATGTGGAGTTTTATTTATTTATTTTTTTTTTGTTGCCTCTGTTCACCCTTATTGCCGGGACGGATGGGGTTTCGGTTTTTTTTTTTTTTCTTTATTTGGTTTGCCTGCCGAAGCTTAGAATGAAATGCCCCCTGAATAAACAATGGCCAAGATGTGGGAAAGTCACATTGGGAATGCTTATTTGAAAGAATATTTGAATAATTCAGTATCCGAAGAAATGCGGGAGTTATTTTTGAATTGACATTATGAATGAGATGAGGAGGTTTATATGGACCGCCTGGCATTTAGATATGTTTACAATTTTGTTGCTATTAGATATGGTCCTTGTGATTTGGGATGCATGGAATTTCGTTGAATAGCGCCTAAAGTCAAATTTTATTCATTGGAAAGAATAATGTTGGTGTTTTGTTTTATTTCTTTTGATTGTGAGGAATTTGGTATTTTGCATGAGCTTTAGGCAGGCGTTGAAATGCAGTCAAAGGGAATGTATGGCGAAATGCTTATTAGCATATACAGCTGGCACTTCATTAGCAATTTATAAATTTTCTAAAACTATCAAGCTTGTTCGGTTTTAGGTTGAAGACTAACCATGTCTTCTTTGTTATTAAAGATCTGAATGAAATCAAATCTTAGAGTTGATATGGAATGTTTTCGATGTTTTTTGTTTTTAAAGAGGTGGTGTGGTCTACCTAGGTACAAATCCTTATAAGATGTTAAAATGAATTAGTTTATCATTATGGAATATATAGTGGCACATTGCTATGTAGCTTTTTAAACACTGATTCAGGTCGAAAACGATTGTACGTTTTGCCTCTCTTGTCCGTATCCAAGTATCCATAAGGTACCGAATGGGCTACGGAAAATAATTTTTTGGTTAGTTTCTTTGCTTTTATTTATCAAAAGCACTATTTTCTAATGAAGTGTCCTAAAGAAGGCTATGGTTTTTTCCACTATGTATTTTTGTTTTCCTATGAAGCTTATATTTTTTTTAAGGAATTCATTCCACCTCCTCCGACATTCATAAGTACATTCGCAAAATAAACACCCTTCCACATCCACTAAAGATACACATCAAATTACTTCCTTGATGTTTTTTTTTTCCAGCGAAACCACAACAATTTATCTCATCCATGGCAATTTCAAAAACCAATCCCAACCCAAGTGTCTTCCAGTCGCCGTAACCAGTGCTAAGTACAAGTAATGGTTGCAACCCCCTAATGAAATGAACATATTTCCTCTTCAGACTAAGATGCCTTGTGGCAAACTCCAAAGACCTTTCTATCTAAACCCATCAAGCCATCAAGAAGGAAAGTACCAAGTACTTTGTGCCTGCATCTAATGACACCTCCACGCAATTCACTCTGTGTGAATTACATCCGAACACGCATCCTTTCAGTGTACAGGGTACCATGCCAAACGTCATAATAATAAAATTATTCCATCATTTGTAGTTACTTGACTGCCGCCACCGTATAGAGCGTTGCTCGTCGCCCTCGTTGCTTCCTGAAAATTTAATGATACATTTAAATGCTGTAGTAGTTGAAAAAGGGGCTCTACATAACAGCGTGGAGGGACGTTCGACGCGCACTGAGCTAGTCTTGGAGCAGAGCTAAATTATTTATCCTGCCGCCAACGGTTTTGTATTTTTTTTTAAAACGAGCGAATTTACATAGAATTTAGTTTGGGGAAGTTCGTTCAAGTGTGTGCTCTGCTATGGAGTACTTATGCATATTTCCGTATCGGGTACGGGATCGGGGTTAAAAAGGCAAGTAGTAGTGATGCTTAAAAGGCCTAACTCGCACACAACCCCGAACACAAATACACACACACAAACATAGAATAATGCTAGTCTCAGCTTCTTTGGCTAATGTCTGGGCCGTAAAGTTCATGTTATGCAAACTATTATTGTGAGATGCTGTTGTTATAGTGATGATAGTAAGTGATGCATTATGTTTTCGCGAGGATGTAGTTTTTACGGAACTTTAAGGAATAGTAACATGCTTTTGTGTTTGTTGCCATAAAAATGAAGGAGTAGTGTTTGTGAAGAGATGGTTGTATTAAACCAAAAAAGTTGATTGGTGAAACAAAAAGGAGAAATAGTAGAAGAAGAGTAGAATAACGTGCAAGCACCTACGTACATAGTATAGTTCCTTGAACTAGAATTTAATCAAATCCTTTTTTGCTGTCGGGACATGTTCTTAGGACCTACATGGTGCTACATACAGATCAATATCAGTATTTAAAGGTAGGTCGCTAACAATTTTACTTGGAAGTATTTTAGGACAAGTGCAATTAAAGTGTGTATCCTAAGGATGCCCAAGGTATAAAACCCAAAATCTATTTTTATCATCTTCTTCACATCCGATTTACACCGAAAAGAAGTGCATACTCTTAGGCGTAAGTCAATACCGACTGCTTGAGCTTTGTCCTGTAACTCTAAAGGGATAGTCCTAACCCCTTGAGCGCAGGTTCATTAAAAATCAGGAACTTACGAATACATATATAGAGTTCCACTTTTAGGAGAAAACTAACCACCGACATGCTATTGATTGTAAAATCAATATGGAACTTTATAGGGCCATGGGGTTTCCCTATGTTATTATGGGGATTTCTTTAACTAGCTCGCTCATCCTGCAATTGCAAGGTCACCGCAAATCACGCACAATAACTTGTCGGATCTGACAGTAGTCTCATTGCGATTTTAAAGCTTTCATCGCTGCATGACTATCTACAGAACTCGTTTCGCCTGTTCTTCAATTGCCGGAAAAGCGTCTAAGACGGCGCACTGGGAGTGAATGTTGATGTAACGTGCCTGCCTTGCGCACTATCTGCTCTCCTTGCCGAAATCCGAATTGCACGCTCCACCGCATGTTTTCCAGCGAAACGGCTATATCAGTTTACCTGGGATCTCGAATCCGGGCATCGCCTTGTAGAGATCATGACGATGATTGCTATCATATGCGGCTTTAAAGTCGATGAAGAGATTGGAGTCTCGAGTTAAAATTCGTTGGTCTTTTCCATGATCTGACTTAGTGTGAAAATTTGGTCGATCGTCGATCTGTTGGGTTGAAACCAACACTGGTATGTGCATATGTATGCTACAGAAAGGCTTCAGACGAAGGCTAGGATCGCCTTTCTTGAGGATAGGGCATACAAAGCTGATAGTCCAGTCATCGGGCATGGCTTCATCCACCCATACTTGGTTGATGATTTGGTGCATGCACCCTACCAAAGTATAACCACCATATTTGAAAACCTCCGCTGGGACCATCAGAGCCGGCGGCCTTTTTGTTCTTCAGCTTTTTGATAGCTGAGCTGGGAGGGAGGATGTCTTCATCATTGACTGGAAGCGGGTTCTCTTCTTGGCCTGTCACTCTCTCTATCTGATGCCCATTAGCTCCTTGAAATGCTGCTTAAATACGGCTACTATATCCTGTGCTTCGATGACTAGGTTTCCTTCATTATTTCGAAGAACCTGCGTTTCCGGCTCGAAGCCAGCTGCCATTTGCTTGACTTACCTAAGAAACATCGGGATGTTATTCCCATCGCAAGACTCCTCGATATCCCCGAGCTGTGAGACTGCTTGGAGCCTTTTCTTTTTACATAGGATCTTCTTCTTCTTAAATTTGGCTGCAACAAGAAATGGCCAGAGCCGACGTTTGCCCCTCTGAAAGTTTGATATGGGATGCTTGCCTCACATCTACGAGCATGTGGTCGATTTGGTTGGTGGTTCGACTATCTGGAGAGCGTCAGGTTCCTGTGTGTATTCGTGGTCTTGGAAACCTAGTGCTACGTATCACCGTATTACGAGCTGTTGCAAAATTGATTAGCCGTAAGCAGTTGTCTGCCGTCGCTGTGCTCTTCGACTAATCCGCCAAAGAGGCTTTCCTTATCGATGTTGGCATTGAAGTCCCTGAGTCTAATTTTGACATCATACTTGGGACAGCCTCCATAGTCATAAAACTCCTCCTTGATAGAGTCTTCAGCTTCTTCGGTAGGGACGTGTGCACATATGTATGTATTATGCTAATGTTTTGGAATGTTGCCTCGATGCAGATAACAACTAGGTGATCTCTGATTGGCTTAAAGTCAATTATCATTGAACGTAGCCGGCACAAGCCTCAACTTGGAGGAATAGTTAAAATTTTCCAGTAACCCGCTTCGGGGATGTGAGCCCTGTCGTCGGCTCATCCGTCACCTTTCCAAGAACCGGACTTATTCTTGGAAATCTTTCTCGGCCTAAGCTCCGAATATGTCGAAGTAGCTCAGATAAAGTGTGCTTATGCTTCCGTTTGAGGCTACGATGCCACCGTTGACTCTATCGAGAGAGTTCGACCGCTTTCGTGTTTATAGTCGTGCTATTTTCTCTTGTTCAACACACGCGCTTATAAGTTCAGCAAATCGGGTCCGGATTGACACCAACCGATACCCGATGGCTACCACTAGGAAGCAAAATAAGCACAATTGATGTGCAGTAACAGTTACAACACTGAACACCGCCAGGTTGACGCCAGTCAGCGTCTAGCCTATTCCTACAGCATCCAGCATTTTCTGGTCAAGACTAGATTTTGGATTTCCTCGTTCCATTTACAGGCATCTTACAGTGAATTTCGTTTGCAGAGTTTCAACCTTCGACATTGACAGTGAATATATTCTCATGACATCAGGGCGTATGTGTAATTTTTTTTTTCAAAAATAGAATACTGTCAGAAAGAATGGTCTCCCTTTTGCACTATGATAAGCGTTATATATACATACTTGACAGCCTTTCAAGAGTTCATATTGGATAATATATCGTAACCCATATAGGATTTGGTAAGATGAGCTTCGACTTAGCTAAATTTTCATCTAAGATCTATGGTCTTATAATGTGAAGCTCAAAGTAAAACGTAAAACCAGATTGAAGACTTTGACATTAGGTCACACTCAAATGTCCGAAAACACGGTTTAACACGTTCAACACGTCGAATGGTTTTACTATCGTTTTGCACATTGACATGCCATGACAAGACAGAAGATTTCAGTAAAGTATGAATTAGAATTAGGAATGTAAAATCTACAACTTGCACGTGGACTCATACCTTCTTTCAAATCAAAAGAAACGGAACTCACAAACTTCTTTGATTGCCAGTGCAATCACCTTTTGCGAAGAACACAAATCTTTCGAAGAAAAAAAACCTCCCGGCAGTCGAAACTGTACCCAATTTACAATCCCCTGCGTTCTACCTAAAGTTTATTTAACGGAAAATTGTGCAAACTCACTTCCGTTGATTTTACTTAGGTCAATTTTCCTCTTCATCTAGCCTCACCGAGGCAAACCGGGAAGCATATCCTAAAGAACTCTCAACTGACCTCCAAGTGAACAGAAAAAAATAAGAAAATTCTTGCTTACTCACCCAAATCACTCAGTCACCCTAAGTCCCATCCGCAAACACACAGAGAGACACGAAAACACCTTCTAGTATCAAATTCAAACATAACGTGAATTGAAAATTCCTTGAATGTCCGCAAATGACAAAAACAAATCTCTCTAAAACGTGCATTTGGCGGGAATAGACCATAAAAATGTCCGACACGGCTGACTCGTTGCAGCAGCAAATTTCCCAGTGTCCAACTTGAACCATCTTCCCACACACATTCAGTCACGGATTACCAAGGGCAATCAAAGTGAAAACAGGAAAAAAAAAGGATTCACCATGGTCGTTCGTTTAAAATTGGAAAGGAAGTGCAAAAGCAGAGGCTACCTTCCATCCGAACAGCGTGGTGGCCAATCCAACCAGAATTCGAAAGAAACTTTGTAGTTTGCGGGTGTTGCGAATCCTTATTCCAACGAGCATGGGTATCGAACTCGAACTACCAAAAAAGGATTCATTGAGCACTGAACTCACTCCTAACTTAAACCGCTTCCCGGCAATGCATGTTGATGGGTGAAAAAAGTCTGAATCGGATCTGTGCAAGTGATAAATTTCCACATCTTCTCTTGCACTCCTACCGGTGACGTATGCCAAGTCAATGGCATCATCATTCGCCCGAAATGTATGACGGGACAGCTTACATTGATGAAGCCCAAGCCGGATATCATCTATCGCGTTTGATTGCAGATAATCGCTTCATATTTGCTTACCTTGAACGGGAGCCATGTATTCCACAAAAAAAAAAGCAAAGAAGCGTAACCGAACCGGAAATGTGCTGAAGTATGAAATCATCCAATTGAGCGGAGTGTATTTGAATTTGTAATTCCATCACAGGAGTACACACACACAGTATGATTACCGGCAGAAGGAATGGGAATGCGCCCAGTGGGTGGGAGATTATAACTACGAAGGGAATTTTATTTCTCTGTGGCAGCGATGGTGGTAAAAGAAAAATTGCCACACCACAAAGGATGTGGAAATTCAGAGGAAACGAATGCCTAGAAGAAGATGCAGAAGAAGGAGATCATATTTTGCGGTTAAGCTGAATGCGAGCAAAGAGTAACTGTGGACTTTATTTCAGGTTATGACTTCGGCAAAAGCGATTAACTTTCTGGGATTTGTGCCAAATTTTTCTAGGCTAATGGACGCGAAGATGACTGGAATCAAACGGTAAGAAGGAGATTGAAACCTTCGCTTATGGTATTCCTTTGCCATAAGATGCAAGTTTATAACTTTATTGTGGTGTTTGCGGTCGGCAACGATAATGCGATGGGATTGTGGCCAAGTGGAAAGTGTGCATTATCTATGCACGGATCGTACTGCAAATAATAATGTGGATTTGTAAACAGAATAAGACTTGTTGTACATACAAAGGGGAATGGTTGTGGATGGAGACAAATGGACTCAGGAAGACTATATATTTACAAACAAATGCCATATTTGGATAATTATTATTATTATTTGAAGAAGGGGTGCCTCCAGCTAACACCTTGGAGAGGTACATGCACTCGTTAGAGTTTCCTTTGCATTAGGATTCCTTTTCGAAATCACTCTTACTACGCCTTGGCGGAAGAAATCTGCCCTAGAGCACTCTCTCTAATCCAGTTTCCTTTGAGAATCTAAGGATGAGAGTTGGCTCTAGTGACGGAATTTTCTCATCTGATAATTGGTACTTGCCCAAGTATTTCAGTCTTTTGTTGAGATTTCAGCACATGTTCTGGGACATCACTGAACTCATTGCAGAATCTGCAGAGACCTTCGTCAGATATACTTAGTTTTCTCAGGTGCTCCTTAAGTTTACAATGTCCTGCTAGAATATGAAGGTTAATCTTGCTTGTGCTGATACATGCTTTGAATCTTTTTCGGTTATGTTGCCCTAGAAGTTTCTTGGCTTGCCCTGAACGTTATTCCAGGTTCTTGCCCTGTTTTTCCTCTCTTGTTTCCCGACTTCTTATTTGAGGGTATTATCCCCTATTCCGCAGAATGGTTCAGGACCTATAAAGGTTTCTGATGCTCCCTTTCTGACTAAGGAGTCGGCCCTCTTCTCCCACATGGCCAGGTATCCATTGTTTCTTTTACCTAGTTCATTAAGTTTTTGCAGGTATTCCCACACAAGTGTGGACTTAATTACCATGATAGTACCTTGTACCTTGTGATCTGACATTACAGTTATGCAACAGTTGGCGTGGATTCTGTCAAGATTGATTTGGACACATCTACCTATGGCATAAATTTCAGCCTGAAAGATGCTGGTACTTTCGCCCATGGATTCAGAGTATTTGGTTCTAAGCCCGAATACTCCTGGTCCATTTCCTTTATCAGTTCTTGATCCATCTGTGTACCACTTTGTTGTGTGATTCATTGCTCCAATTCTTTTTGTTGTAGAGCGTGGCTACAAAGTTCTTTTGGAAGTTGAACCTTCTAATGATATCGTCTCTAGGAAAGGCCAGGAGTGATAGTTTTTTGAGCAGTGCATCGAATTGCTTCCAATTGTAAGAAGTAACAAGTCCTCCTCCATCTATTAGAAGAAGCAGATGTTTCATCCTCCTACGGATCTGATTGCTCCACTGTGGGTTCTGTCCTCTGAAAAGTTGGATTTGAAAGACTATCCTCTGAGTTTTTAAGTCCAGTCACCGCGACCTTGCCGAACCTGTAGTAGAATTGTTTTGAGCCCTTATAGCATCATAGGACTGCTGATCGATTCCGAGATCTCTCTTTTATTGAAAGATCCAATTTGATAAGATCTGGATGTATATATTAACGCAGATAGTAAAAACCTAGTAGCTAAAAGCTTCAAGCAAGTACTGAACTCTCTTTATACCATTACTAAGTGTTCTCTAATAAACTTGGTAGTTCAAAAGCCAATTATTTGTCATAAAGACTTATTATAATTAAATGTCATATTCAGCATAATACTGAAGACACAGAAAGCGTATTGAGTTTCTATGGCCCAGTCCAAGGTCCTCTCATTAAAACACGTATTCCTGCGGTGCAAAGTCAAAGGATGCCATATTAAATAACTACTTATAACTTTATTTTGCAGAAAATAATATTCTTTTAATTATAGTGGTATCAAGTGAAAAAGACACAAACACGTACATAATACACCCTGGGTGACTTCAGCAAGACTTTTGCGTTGCATTTTGTGTATTTTTTTCACACAAATAAAACAAAGTCTTACCAAGGTATCTGAGCTCGACTGTAGAGCACCCTTTTATCTATCCCTTTTTACTTTGTCTGTCGTATTGATTTTAATTTGACTTCCCTTCACTTGCAGCCCTGAGCGGAGCCGAGGCTGTGCTATTCAAAAGAGCCAGACACGTCATTACGGAAATTAAGCGCACACAAGAGGCTTGCGATGCACTGCGGGAACGTCAATTCGAAAAGGTGTGTACCATAGTCGCAGTAAGTAGTAGTACCTGATGAGGTTATGGTAGTAGTTGGGAGTATGGCGTATGCTTGTCCAAAGTGTCAACGGGTATGATATTGCCTTTGTGCTGATGTTTCCAACTTCTGGTCCTGGTGAAGTTCGTACTGCTTCTAGAATTTGCTTTTTGATATTTTTGTTCTCAGGTTTTAATTACGCGCTGGGGAGTTGAAATATTTTTAGCGTACGGTGTATTTTCATCTACGAATAGAAATCTATTTATTCTTTTTTTTTGTAGGTGGTCTCACGGTGGATTTTCGTCTATTCTGAGCAGTATATGTATATAATTTAATTTTTACTTCACACCAGGACATAATAGCTCAATAACAATGTGTTGGTGTATCGGTGAATTTACTTTTTAATTTTAAAAATATGTTTTGGACAGTTTTGATGAAGGTGACACCATTGATGTTGTACTTTGCTGCAAGGCAGGTCAAGGCAGGTCATATTATGATAGATACACATGTACATATTGGTATGAGTTAGAAATACAATGCAGGGATACACGTTCTTGCACTAGTGGACTGTAACTTAGGTCCTATTAGGTTGGTGTTTTAAATAATCTAGAAGAATTGTGTATTTATTAGACTGCTTTAGGGGAAATGTGGGACAATAAAACAAATTGAGTAGTTACGCTTAGGGTTTGAACATCTTTACTTCCTTACTTACTTTTCGTTCATTCGTTCTACATGTCCTATCCATCTCAAACGACTAATGTGTAGTTTTTTGACAAGGTCGATGTCGCTGTACAGATCGTATAGTTCGTCGTTGAATCTCGCCCTCCAAAGACCGTCAACGCAAACGGGACCGAATATTTTATGCAGAATTATTCTCTCGAAACGACCGAGGATATCTTCATCCGCTTTCGATAAAGTTCATGCTTCAGCGCCATAAAGGAGGACTGGGATGATCTAGGTGTTATATAGAGTCTCCTTAATTGTTCGGGATAGGACTTTACTACTCAATTGCATTCTGAGCCCAAAGAAACAGCGATTGGCAAGAGTTATTCTTTGTTTTATTTCTGCTGAGGAGTTGTTTTCAGATAGCAGAGCCAAGGTAGACAAAGTCCTTTACTACCTCAAAGTTGTAGGGATCTTGTTGTGTTGTGATATTCTGTCCAATTCGTCGATGTTAAGTGTGCTTTCTTGTTGACGGCATATACTTGGTTTTGCCCTCGTTTACGCTCCTTCTCCATGGTCATTCAGAACAATCTGACGAGCTTGGAAGGGTTGCCAAAACTAGACATGGCTCTATATAGCTCGTCTCTATAGATGCTGTCATATGCGGCCTTAAAAGCGATGAAAAGATGATGGGTATCGATTTGAACTTCTTGAGTTTTCTCCAGGATCTGCCGAAGTGTGAAGATTTGATCGATTGTGGACTTTCCTTGTCTGAAACCACACTGATAGGGGCCAATCCGGTTGTTAACGAAGGGTTTCAGACGTTCACATAATATGGCAGATAGGATCTTGTACGCGATGTTGAGGAGACTGATACCTCTGTAATTGGCGCAATTGAGGGGATCTCCTTTCTTGTGGATCGGGCAAACGGTGCTGAGATTACATTCATCAGATATACACTCTTCTGACCAAGTTTTAGAAATGAGTTGGCGTATGCTTTCTACCAAGTCATTTCCAGCTGCTTTGAAAAGCTAGGCTGGTAAGCCGTCAGGTCCAGCAGCCTTGTTACTATGCTATCCTCACTTCGTTTTGGTCAGGTGGACGGAAGTTTTGGCTATCATCGTCTAGATTGAATGGTTCATTCTGCCTGATAGCGGGATGTTGGTCTTCGTCGTCGTTATACAGTCTGCAGATTTCCATATTCTCAGCACCGACAGTGATTCTACTACGAGGTTTCCTTCCTTATTTCTTCAGGCAATTGTGCTGGTCTTGTTGGCTTGATACGTTCTTTTTACTTGTTGGTACAACTTCTGTATATTATTCCTGAAGTATAGTCTCTCAATATCTTCGATTGCGCACTTCTTGTGCTCTTTTTTTCTTCTTTTGGAGAAGCCGATGTTTTTCCCGTCTCTTCTGCTCGTAGAGCTCACGAGCCCTCGTCCTTTTTTGCAGCACCGCTCTGTATGCCTTTTCTTTAGCTGCATGTGCTTGCCGGCACGCTTTGTCAAACCATGGGTTTCTTGGTGGTGGTCTGGTAAAACCTAGCAGTTGAGGGACTTCTGATGACATGTTGGCAGCGTTGACACTGGTCTTCGGCACTTGACACTGACAACGTAGGAGTAGTTGAGAGATGTCGGGAAACGCATTCAGCGAAGAGTCTGGCGATCTCTTGCGATTCGACGTCAAATCTTCTCACAGTAGTTCTTCTTAGTTCTGACTTTAGCGATATCCGCATTCGTGCCTTGGCTTCAACAAGGTAGTAAATCGTGTCGTTGTTATCTGCTCGGAAGATTCGGACATCCAGTATAAGTACATTGCGTCGATCGCAATGTGATCAATTTCGTTGACCGTTTCATGATCAGGAGACTGCCATGTCCTCTTGTGGATATTTTGATGAGGAAATCGTGTGGTTGTTATAGTAACGTTTCGCCCTGCGTATGACAAATCCACATTCGAATAAGCACTGCTTCTGCTTCCAGAATATGCTGTCATATGTTCGCTTCACTACCCTTTGCCTTCCACTCTACTCTATTCATTTACTATCAATAAAAATACCCACACATCGATAGCTTTCGCAAGATACTTTGTCCACATTTTTGGGGTTAAGGTTCCTGAAAATAACCTAAGCATATGTATCCATCAATTAAACTTTTATTTTTACTACGCCATCCTTTTCTTCAACAGAAGACGTATCCTAAAACCCATTAAGTACTTTAATTTTCTCTGTTTTTTTTTTATTTATATTTTTAATACGATTTTTAACAGTCGAACATGTTGAATCATTCAAATAAGGACCTTGACATCATCATAAAAATTGTGATGGAAATTAATCGAGCGGAATTTAGTGTTTTTAAAAAAGATATCTTTTTCTTGACCTTGAAGCATTAATTTCGCGACAGTTAAAGAACTTTCATTGGACTTGTAGAGGTTTGAGGGTAGAGCAATCTTGGAAATGACGTATGTTTGAGTTATGCGAATTTTATCAGGCGAAATAAATGCCAAGAGACGTATTTTTGTTTAGATAATTTGCATTTTTTGCAAAAAAGGATATCATGAGTATAAATAACTTAAAGAAAAGAACGTCATCCTTGAACTATTCAGATTAAAGTAGTATTTTCTAGGTTGGTAATTTAAAGGACGCGAAGTGTCAGATATTAGGCTGATTGATCTGAACAACTTGGGCTCAGTGATGTCCTTTTTAAGTATGAACCCGTGTGGCAGATGTCTGACGAAAATTGTTTTCTTTAAAAAACTTTCTGAAAATGTATACTTACTTACTTAACGGGCTCCCGACCCGTGAAGAGTCTCTGCCTGAGACACAGCAGCCTTCCACTCTCTTCGATCCCGGGCACCCTGCTTCCAGTTATCTAGACCAAGCGCTCTGGCATCCGCGATAGCTTGATCCTTAAAACGGAGGTTCGGTCTTCCTTGTCTTCTCGAACCTGGGGGCTGTGATTCGAAGATCCTCTTTGCTGGAGCATTATTGTCCATTCGCTCGATGTGGCCGAGCCAGTGTAGTCTACGTGTTTTGGCTTTTTGGACTACGTCCACATCCTGGTACAGCTCATAGAGTTCGCGGTTATATCTTCTCCTCCATTCGCCCTCCTCGCATACGGGACGGAATATCCGACGAAGAATTTTTCTTTCGAAAGTGTTCAGTATTTGCTCTGCTTTCCTGCTTATCGTCCAGCACTCGGCTCCATACAGCAGAACTGGCAGGATCAAAGTTTTGTAGAGCAAACATTTCGTCTTCCGAGTTAGGAGTTTTGACCCCATTTGTTTCGCCAAACCGAAGTAGCAGCGGTTTCCTAGGGTAAGTCTTCGTCGAATCTCCACTAAGTTGTCATTCGTGGAGTTGATATTTACTCCGAGGTAGGTAAACTCCTTAACCTCTTCGAAGTTACTGTTGCCAACAGTGACGTTTTGTCCTAGGCGGTGGACAGATGCTTCTTTGTTTGTTGACAACATGTATTTGGTTTTGTCCTCATTCACTTCAAGGCCAACTCGTTTCGCCTCTTCTTCAATTGCCGTAAAAGCCTCTAACACGGCGCGCTGGGAGCGACCGATGATGTCGATGTCGTCTGCGTATCCCAGCAACTGGACAGATTTGTTGAAGATAGTGCCTTCCGTGTTTACACCTGCCCTGCGCACTATCTGTTCCAGCACAAGATTGAAGAAGTCACATGCGCTATCATGTCCCCTTGCCGAAATCCGGTGCATGTTTGGAATAGTTCAGAGGAACTGTTGCCGAATTGCACGTTGCACCGCGTGTTTTCCAGCGTCACGCGGCACAGCTGGATCAGTTTAGCCGGGATCCCGAATTCGGCCATCGCCTTGTACAGCTCAAGACGATGAATGCTATCATATGCGGCTTTAAAGTCGATGAAGAGATGGTGAGTCTCGACTTGAAATTCGTTGGTCTTTTCCAGGATATCCATCGTATCTCCTGGATCGAGGACAGATTCAAGTTTTTGAATAGCACCAGGAGTGTACAGTGAACGTACATTCCAGGTGCATACTCTTATGTCATAGTCCGTGTACGTTCCGGGTCGTGGTATTAAATGAGGGGGTCCATTATCCGAGGCTTGTGTCTGTCTCATAACTAAATTTTTTTTACGTGGTAAGGAAGTTACCCCGACGGCACAACCCCCAACCTGGAGGGCCAGTTCCATTTTTTGAAACCCCTAGGACGAGTGGCCGGTTTTAAACCGAAGTCAGTATCCCGCTTCGGGGATATGAGCGCTGCCGTTGGCCCAATAAGGGCTCATCCGCCACCATCTCTTTTCCAAAAACCTGACTTATTCTTGGAAATCTTTATCGGCCTGAGCTCCGAATATGTCGAAGTAGCCCAGATAAAGTGTTGTGCTTCCGTTTGAAGCTTTAACGCCACCGTTGACTCCATCGAGAGAGTTCGTCCGCTGTCGTATTTATAGTGCTGCAATTTTCTCTTGGTCAACACTCGCGCTTATAAGTTTAGCAAGTCGGGTCCGGATGGACACCAACCAGTACCCGATGGCTACCACTAGGAGGTAAAATAAGCACAATTGATGCGCAGTAACAGTTACAACACTGGACGTCGCCAGGTTGACGCCAGTCAGTGCCTACCCTATTCCTACAGCATCCAGCCTCCTGAAAATGTATAGCTTTACCTAAAAAGCCTTCAAAGACTTTCTTTATGAAATTGTTAGCTAACCGCTTAGACAAATCGATTAATGACTGCACTCACTTCATAAGTAGCATGTTATTAACCCTTCGACGTTGATGTAGAAGAAGATTTTGCATTTCACTTGATTCAATCCCCTCATAAAAAAAAATAAAAAATCCGTAAAAGTAAATGGAGAGGATAAAAGTAAACCCTTCAGAAATTCTACCTGACACTCATTAAATACATGATGCGCACGAGAAGTAAATTCGATTCACACAGAGTTTACATTTTTTAACGCTCTTCTACATTGATAAAGTTCAGCTGTGAACTTCATCTCACCTAAATTGTAACACCCTTCTCAGCCATCTTAACTACCTCCACACACACTTCATATACCAACCGTATTGAAATTTTGCACATATTCACTAATGACGGATGGTTTCACCGTCAACATACACATCCCCGCCACTACATGATGATTCAAATGCCATGCTAGCCACGAGAAAGGACTCATCTCGCACTAGAACCGAAACCAACTACGTGCCTCGCTCCCAATTCGGAGAACTTTATTTGAATAACGAACAAGGCTTCACGAACAAGGGTTCTTTTGGAGGAAATTCTCACCAACCGACTGCAAACGCAGTGTCCCTTTAAATAGGACTGCTCTATGCTTGGATGGAAAGTCTCACATCCATTCCGGTTTTGAAATTAAAAAGCAGAAAAAACGGATATCCCTCTTTTCTCCCCACTCACATGTGCTCTGAGGTTGCCAAAAGGATTCGAATGGAGTTTCGGCTCTGACGAAGAAAAAAAAAAAAAAAATAAAAATCCTTTCGTCGTTCAATCAAATTATTATTCCTGTTTATGGGAATGGAAAAATTGAAAAGGGCACAAGCAATTAACGTTCCCTGAATGGAGGTTTGTTAGCACTATAGCTTCACTAGCTAACCCACCATCATCGCCACCACTGATTCTAGCCTCAAAGGGAAATGAAATAATTAGAAGACCCACCTTACCCATACTCTGGTTGTAGGATCAAATTAGTGGAATTTTTCCCTCCAATGAATTGAGCGGGTTTTTATGCGGTTTTCCACTGAATAGCCTTCCTTTGAATGAAGAATAATGAGCAAAAAAATATGAAAAAAAAAAAAAAAACAAAACAAAACAAAAAGCGAAAGCCCGTGCAGATATCCTTGTATCCATTTTATTAGGATTTATATTTTACACACACTCCCACGATACGTGGTGGCGGATACGAACATCCTTTCCATTCCCCCGTATCGCCATTGTACAAATTACCATTGTAATTGTAAGTAATCCTTGTGAATTAGCCAAACACCCTAGGTGCGGTCGGCGGTGTCTGGAAATCCTTTTGTGTACGCTAGTTTCATTATTGTTGTAAACGTATTAAACAAAACCTCCTGGGGATTTGCACAACTACACACAATGGGGGAATGGGTGAAGTTGAAGAAACGCATGACATATTTTCCCATTATATCATAAAATATTCTTTCTTTTCAAGTTTTTATGACCAAAGCAGCCAATCCAGGAGTGCCAAGGGAGGTTTAGCAGCATGCGAAGTTTCCCATGTGTCGCCTTGAATTGAATCCTTTTGTAGTTTGAATTTTCTCCTAACACCAACTCACTGTGGTTTGTTTTCTTCTTTTCTTATTCTCAGATGGGAAAACTAATGACACAGTCTCATATATCACTACGTGACGACTTCGAAGTGTCGTGCAAAGAACTGGATGTCCTTGTGGACTCAGCCATTAATTGTGCCGGTGTTCTTGGATCACGTATGACTGGCGGTGGATTTGGTGGCTGTACGGTGACACTAGTTGGTCAAAGTTCGGTCGAGAATGTGATTGCAAGGATGCGAAAAAATTTCAACGAAAAATTCAATAATACCGGAGTGAATCTGGAGTTTTACATCTGCACACCGAGCGACGGAACTAGGAGAATTTAATTTTGAATCGAATACGTGAAGAAGCAACATCAGCCAACCGTCACTGTGGACACTGGAACAGAGAGGAGACGATAAAAACTTTCCTCGCCATAGACGTGATGAAAGGATAATTTATTTTTACGGTCCGTATGTCATGTACATACATACATATATTATATAGACGATGCAATTGTTACGTGTGTTAAGTGTACGTGTATGTTTTTTGTTTTTTTTTTTATGTTTTCCTTGTATAACCATAAACCAATGTAATTGGATATTTTTAAGCCAAATAAAGCTGTAGACTTTCTTCACATTTTTTAATAACTTGTATGTGTCCTCAGTTTTTTTTTGATTTTACCAAATACCAAATTTTAGAACCATAACCATCGGATCGTCTACTACACAATGGCAGGCGTTTAAGTTCAACATCGCCAGGAGCCATGAAATCGCAAAAAGGTTCAAACGTTACTCGAACGTGACCGTAAATAGAACTCGAGATTTGTACTACGTATGCGTTAGTGAAAAGGAACCCCCTTTCGAAAAAATAGAAAACTTGCCATAAATCCTGTCCGAAGCTCATATTCCTACAGAATAATTTCAATCCCTTTTGCGTACTGGATACAGAGTATGGCAACACCACACAAAATGCAGAGGACTAGTGATACATCAAGACTGGTTTCGAAATGAATGGATAATGCTGTACCGATGCTTTAATCGGTCTCTCCAAACGGAGATCAGCCGGACAGAGAGAGGTTCCTGATGGAAGAATAAAATTATCGTCAAGCAAATTTAATAAAAATAAAGTGTTAATTGTTTGTCTTATGCAGGAGTGGTATCCCCGATAGATTAAAATCTATTACCAAGGCTAGATGATTCCGCAGGCTTTCGATGCAAAGTGGGATAAGACAAGGCTGCATTCATTTACAAATACTGTTCATGTTGGGGATTAACGATAAGCTTCATGTAATGCCTACTACCAATTGTGGAAAGAAAGCCACACGTATTGTCGAGCTAACAAAAATTGGCCTTCAGATACGGCATTAAACAGTAAGCCTCTTCCATTCGTGTAAAGAACAGACAGTACGCGTTGTTGTGAGAAGCTCGGCCTTGGGTCCCATGGACCTGTCGCGACAAAAATTTATATTTTTGGAATGCAATTATTTAAACACACAAGCTAAGACTATCCTGGTCCAATGTTGAGTCCATGCTCAAGCAACGGAAGTGGCGGTGGATCTTGGATTACAAAAGATGTCAGATAGAGAAATTTCGAAACTGTTACGAGTCTGTGTTTCGAGAGCAACATGTGCGCTTTTACTGAGCATCACCGAAGTTATTTTCTAGATGTCGCATTCCAAACTAATAGAACATAATGGAGTTAGCTTGTTAAGCTTGTGAGGTATTTAGAAGGAAAATATAAATATTTGGCGTTAAAGGTCCATATGGGAACCAGGGCTTAGCTTCTCACAACCATTCGTACGGTTAGTGTTCTATTCACATGGATGTTTGTCAGAAGCCCGTGAGAGGTGGGACCGTGAAAATACTTTTTGTCTTGTTTGGGTATCGAACCTCGAACCTTCCGCTCAGTGGACCGAAGGAAAAACCACTGAGCTACGAAATAGATGCAACTTTACCCTTACAACAGCGAAGACAAAATATACTGAGAGAATCTCCACGAAACTTCTTCAATCTGCCAGTGGATTACATCTTTGATGATAAGTTACGTACAAGTACTGTTCTTCTGATAAATTTTGGAAAGCGATTGTAGCAGAAGCCTGAGATGAAATTTAAGTCTCGTGTGAGTTGACTTATACAGAAAAGCCATCAGACTGACCAGATGAAATTAAAGCTATCTGTGCCACACAATTAATACTTGTTCTTCGTAAACTTAGACGCAATTGTGTTGGAAGCTCTTCCTCACAGCCGAAGTAAGAACGGGAGTAAACTATTGTTCCCACGTTTAAAGCTCGGTCTTGACCTCGACCTGATAGCCACACCGAAAGCAGATGGCTGACTTATGTCTACACCTATATTAAAGACACTACTGTGGCAGAAGAACTTAGTTCAGTGGTCTAATGGACAAGCCAACAGAGCTCAGTGAATTCACTACCAGGAGATTACCAGAATGTCATAATTTCCAGCTAAACCAACAGTCATCTGCAGGCATCACGGTCACAAAGCCATTTAACATAAGGTTCTGTAAAGATGGCTCAAAACATGGATAAATAATGTCTAAGGGTATCCCAGAGCATAATTTAGACTTCGCGACAATTAAATGGTAAGTATTTGTCACTGCAAACGATAACCATTAAGTTGGCGTTACCACCTTTAGATAGTTGTGGATGGATGGAATTGATGAGGAATCTTCGAACTTATAAAGTCATTATCAGTCTGAAATCAGCCTAAAATCAGCATCTTCTGTCTTTCTGTTAAGTGTAAACCTGAGCAGACCTAATAAGAATTTTAACAGTCCCCTAATACGTTCAAGCCCGGAACGCAGGCTTGACTATTAGCTCTATATGCCCCCTCTTGAAGAAAAGCGAACCTATGTCTTGTAGGAACTACCTGCTTAATGTCGCATATAAGATCCTATCCAAGGTACTGTGTGAACATCTGAAGCCTTTCTGTAGCATACTAATCGGCACCTACCAGTGTGGTTTCCGGCCCGGCAGATCGACGATCGACCAAATTTTCACACTAAGGCGGATCCTGGAAAAGACCAACGAATTTCAACTCGAGACTCCAATCTCTTCGTTGACTTCAAGGCCGCATATGACAGCATTCATCGTCTAGACCACTGCAAGGCGGTGGCCGAATTCGGGATCCCGGAACACGCGGTGCAACGTGCAATTCGGAAACAGTTCTTCGGAACTATTCCGAACATGCAACGGATTTCGGCAAGGAAATGCCCTATCATGTGACTTCTTTAAATTTGTGCTGGAACAGATAGTGCGCAGGCCAGGTGTGAACATGGAAGGCACTAAATTTAACAAATCTGTCCAGCTGCTGGGATACGCAGACGACATCGACATCATTGGTCGCTCCCAGCCGCCGTTTTAGAGGCTTTTGCAGCAATTGAAGAACAAGCGGAACGAGTTGGCCTTGAAGTGGACAATAAGGACAAAACCAAGTACATGTTGTCCACAAACAAAGAAGCATCTGTCCACCGCCTAGGACGGAAGTGGTTAAGGAGTTTAACTACCTCGGAGTAAATATCAACTCCACGAATGACACTCTAGTGGAGATTCGACGAAGACTTACCCTAGGAAACTGCTGCTACCTCGGTTTGGCGAAACAAATGGGGTCTAAACTCCTAACTCGGAAGACGAAATGTATGCTTTACAAAACATTGATTCTGCCAGTTCTGCTGTATGGAGCCGAGTGTTGGACGATAAGCAGGAAAGCAGAACAGATATTGAACACTTTCGAAAGAAAAATTCCTCGTCGGATATTCGGTCCCGTATGCGAGGAGGGCGAATGGAGGAGAAGATATAACCGCGAACTCTATGAGCTGTACCAGGATGTGGATGTAGTCCAAAAAGCCAAAACACGTCGACTACACTGGCTCAGCCACATTGAGCGAATGGACAATAATGCCCCAGCAAAGAGGATCTTCGAATCACAGCCCCCAGGTTCGAGGCGACAAGGAAGACCGAACCTCCGTTTTAAGGACCAAGCTATCGCGGATGCCAGATCGCTTGGTCCAGATAACTGGAAGCAGTGTGCTCGGGATCGAAGAGAGTGGAAGGCTGCCGTGTCTCAGGCATTTATTTTCATTTATTTCCAACATTTGTTTGTTTGAAAATTAACTTGGATTTCATTGTAGTTGAACATAGTACTGGCTTTAAAGGCCTTAGTTCACTAACTGACTCTTCCAAAATAAGAAAAATCTTGCACAAGTCTCCAGCCATACCAAGCCACCACTCTGTCTAGATAGATATAGATTCATCTTTTATTGGTTCCTTGGTTTCTCCATTTTTCTCTACTTAGAAAAGAGGAGGAGAATGGTTTTTTAAAGTCGAGGTATGGTGAGATGTAATCGCTGTTTACGATGTTCTTTAGAATCTGTGTATGTCGTTCGAAGTTTTTCAAGACTTTTTTGGCGATAAACTCCTGCATGTACAGCTCAAGTGGTAGCATGTTGAGGGTTGTTTCTCATCACATTGGTAATGCAAGCTTCTGATCTAGTAATCCTCTGGTTTTCAGAAGTAGATATTGATGACGTTGATGAGTAGAACTTATAGCATTGGAGAGATGACTCCTCCTTCTGGCATGCCTCCGGAGGCAATGACATTTAAATGACTGTTAACCAGTTTCGCATTAATATTCCCTTTGGTTGAGCAGACTCATGATCAAATTGGTCGATTGGATTTTTTAAGCGACATTCACCGAGCATTCAAAGTCAGATTCCCTTTACTTTTAGAGCAGTTAATGCATAACCATTCCAGGTACATATAGTAAGTTGTTTGCGGTACTACGTATCAGTAGGAACCTTGTTTTGAAACATGTACGCCCTGTTACGATTGATTCTTAAAAGTTGGTTCCTACTGTTTTTGTTTTCTTTTTAATCCCTTTCAAGTCCATGGAGTGACCGCATGAATAGGTCACTGCCATGGATATCTGTCCATGAATATCTTCTTACCAAAAACAAGACATAGCCATTCATACACATCTTGCGTACAGAATACTAAATAAGTTTAAAACCAACAAAAGATACGGAATTCAACACAAAGAGACGAATACTACGATTATGTTGAGTTATTAACTCCACCAGCAAATATGGATTAATATCTACTCCACTCATTTGGCATCACATTTAATGACAGTCATTTATTTACAGCGATGAGAAAACAACATTCCCGAAATCCTTGTGTGCTCGTACATTCAGTTTGGCTACGCTAGGAAGCGCTTCCGTGGTGCCTTCGTTGGGTAAAGATAAATGACAGTCATGAGATTGTAAGGATATTGTTTCTATCCACGATGGTCTATGCCGGAAACCAAAAGCACAATCCTCTGCATCGAGAGTACACTATTTCTTCTTGTTGTGTGCATAAGAAGGCGCACATTGTGTGTGTTGTTTACTTATGGTGAACAGCACACAAGAACTGTCAGGAGTAGATGAAAATCTAGAAAAGCGGCATAAATTTTGTCGGTGAAACTTTCTTTTCCTCGTTTTTGTGAAGTTCTACGGATCTGTTGGTGTGCTAATCCATTTGAAATGTTTAGGGGTGTACTGCATCTGAATTTGGTGCTCTTGCACTAATGGAATTGAAAAGTTGGGTGCAAATAAAAAATGTAATTGAAAGGATGGGTGGAAGTTAAATTTTTTACTGAGCAAACGTTGAAATTACCTTTTACTTATGTTGAAGTCAAACCATTTGCAGTCTTAGATGTCCTGTAGGTGGTTCAATCTGTTGAGCCTTGACAAATGTTTTCATGCCACAACAATGTTGCCTTAAACAGATTATGGACCGCAACTTGATATTTAATATAGCAGTTCGCAATCGCATGGTAAACATACTTTAATACACAACTCTCCCTATTATGTAATTCGTCAGGGGAAGAATTTCGAATCTTAGACTCGGTCTTTCAAAGGAAACATAGAAGAAAAGTGTATGAACATATATTTACAGTTCTGGTCTACTCAGCATCAACTCCATCCTTATCCTCAACCCCATCATGACACGTAGAGAGATGAATGAGGATGCCTGTTCTTTTGAAGATGGAACGAATGATGTCTGATGTGACATTGCATTAATAAATGTTTTGTCACCGTGCCTCACCGTATGGATACAACAAACAAAACATCCAACAAAAAAAACAATATTCAATTGTTACAGGACACAACTGGCAAGTGTCCAGGCTCTAATCCAAGGTAAAATAATTAATAATGTAAAACAGGTATTGTGTAGGTAACAAACGGCACTGGAACAGGATAAGTGCCCCATTCACACATGTCCTATACATACACATATGCACACCCACAACTAGGGCTCAGCATGTTAAAAATTTCTGTATGCGAAGGGTGAAGTTATAAAATTATCATTTTCATCATAAGGATATCCATCAACTTGGCGCACATCCAAGTAGCATCACAACCACCCACAAATATCTCTATCATCCATCCCATCACATGAAAAGAAATGGAAGGACACACACATAAAAATGAGAAAACTAAAAATAAGAAATGATGATAATAGGACTTTTTCTTCAGCATTATTTTACGAAGAAAGGAAATTCCGGTCGTGCAGTGCAGTGCACCCAACTCCCAATAGTCGACTGTAGAACAATTTGTGAACAGGACCTTCAGCAAAAGGAATGCATTTTTCCCAAGCTATTGCTGTAAAAATAATGAAGAAACTAATTCAATTGAACTCCCTTTTGCCGGGAATAGGGCGAGTTGGGCTACCAAGAGGCAAGTTCGTTTAAAATAAATTGGTTCACTTAATTGCATTTAATTATGAGCTCGTTAGGAAAATGGTTTGTTTGCGGATTTGCAGGCGCCAAACATTTGAGGATGCTTGCACGTTTTTTAGTTAAATGTTATAGTAACGGCAGTTAAATATTATGCTTATCCTAATAGTTACACACAGTCTTTGGAGAAAATGAAGAATGGCGGGCAACTTGATATCTACTGGAGATGGAGAGGATAAGGTTTAGTTTGCATGCTAGCTTTATGAGTATGCTCTAAGGATGTGTGGAGGAGACAGTTTTTGTTACACAAATGATTTATATACACAATCAAACATATATAGATACATATATATATGTACATAAGCAAGGTATAAGAAGCAATGGACGATTAGGGACTATTCACGTAAACATTTTTTGGACACAGTTTCAATAGCGATTTTGTTTTTCGTCGGAGGAGGAAACTCCTTACTGGAGCACGTAGACGCAACCGAAGTAACTCAAATGTGCATACGTACATATATACTCGTCTGGATCCTGGCGTGCTTCGTCACGCATGAATATAAACATTGAATTAAACTCATTGGTTTCTTTTATTTTTTTTATTAGGAAATTAAAAAAAATTCAATACAATAGTCACTAATTTTCGATTTAGTCCAGGTCCCGAAATTTAGGTAAAAATCACAATCTGGGTGAAATGGGCAACAAAGAATAAAAGGGTTGAACCAAAAGACCTACAATCGGATGATCTAAAACATAGGCTACTTCGTTGTGAGATATGTGGCATTTGGCAGCCAATGAGTTATTTGTGGAACAATGTATAGAACATCGATGAAAGAAAGAATCTTTGCTGGAAAATCCCTATCCAGAAAAATTTTTGATTTTGTCCAGGTCCCGAAATTTAGGTAAAAATCACAAATTACGGCTTTCCCTTGACTATCTGGGTGAAATAGGCATCAAAGGATAAATGGGTTGAACCAAAAGACCTACAATCGGATGATCTGAAACATAGGCTACTTCGTTGCGAGATATGTGGCATTTGGCAGCCAGTGTATAGAACATCGATGAAAGAGAGAATCTTTGCTTGAAAATCCCTATCCACAAAGATTTTCGATTTTGTCCAGGTCCCGAAATTTAGGTAAAAATCACAAATTACGGCTTTCCCTTGACTATCTGGGTGAAATAGGCATCAAAGGATAAATGGGTTGAACCAAAAGACCTACAATCGGATGATCTAAAACATAGGCTACTTCGTTGTGAGATATGTGGCATTTGGCAGCCAATGAGTTATTTGTGGAACAATGTATAGAACATCGATGAAAGAAAGAATCTTTGCTGGAAAATCCCTATCCAGAAAAATTTTTGATTTTGTCCAGGTCCCGAAATTTAGGTAAAAATCACAAATTACGACTTTCCCTTGACTATCTGGGTGAAATAGGCATCAAAGGATAAATGGGTTGAACCAAAAGACCTACAATCGGATGATCTGAAACATAGGCTACTTCGTTGCGAGATATGTGGCATTTGGCAGCCAGTGTATAGAACATCGATGAAAGAGAGAATCTTTGCTTGAAAATCCCTATCCACAAAGATTTTCGATTTTGTCCAGGTCCCGAAATTTAGGTAAAAATCACAAATTACGGCTTTCCCTTGATTATCTGGGTGAAATAGGCAACAAAGAATAAAAGGGTTGAACCAAAAGACCTACAATCGGATGATCTAAAACATAGGCTACTTCGTTGTGAGATATGTGGCATTTGGCAGCCAATGAGTTATTTGTGGAACAATGTATAGAACATCGATGAAAGAAAGAATCTTTGCTGGAAAATCCCTATCCACAAAGATTTTCGATTTTGTCCAGGTCCCGAAATTTAGGTAAAAATCACAAATTACGGCTTTCCCTTGATTATCTGGGTGAATTGGGCAACAAAGAATAAAAGGGTTGAACCAAAAGACCTACAATCGGATGATCTAAAACATAGGCTACTTCGTTGTGAGATATGTGGCATTTGGCAGCCAATGAGTTATTTGTGGAACAATGTATAGAACATCGATGAAAGAAAGAATCTTTGCTTGAAAATCCCTATCCACAAAGATTTTTGATTTTGTCCAGGTCCCGAAATTTAGGTAAAAATCACAAATTACGGCTTTCCCTTGATTATCTGGGTGAAATAGGCATCAAAGGATAAATGGGTTGAACCAAAAGACCTACAATCGGATGATCTAAAACATAGGCTACTTCGTTGTGAGATATGTGGCATTTGGCAGCCAATGAGTTATTTGTGGAACAATGTATAGAACATCGATGAAAGAAAGAATCTTTGCTGGAAAATCCCTATCCACAAAGATTTTCGATTTTGTCCAGGTCCCGAAATTTAGGTAAAAATCACATATTACGGCTTTCCCTTGACTATCTGGGTGAAATAGGCATCAAAGGATAAATGGGTTGAACCAAAAGACCTACAATCGGATGATCTGAAACATAGGCTACTTCGTTGCGAGATATGTGGCATTTGGCAGCCAGTGTATAGAACATCGATGAAAGAGAGAATCTTTGCTTGAAAATCCCTATCCACAAAGATTTTCGATTTTGTCCAGGTCCCGAAATTTAGGTAAAAATCACAAATTACGGCTTTCCCTTGATTATCTGGATGAAATAGGCAACAAAGAATAAAAGGGTTGAACCAAAAGACCTACAATCGGATGATCTAAAACATAGGCTACTTCGTTGCGAGATATGTGGCATTTGGCAGCCAATGAGTTATTTGTGGAACAATGTATAGAACATCGATGAAAGAAAGAATCTTTGCTGGAAAATCCCTATCCAGAAAAATTTTTGATTTTGTCCAGGTCCCGAAATTTAGGTAAAAATCACAAATTACGGCTTTCCCTTGACTATCTGGGTGAAATAGGCATCAAAGGATAAATGGGTTGAACCAAAAGACCTACAATCGGATGATCTAAAACATAGGCTACTTCGTTGTGAGATATGTGGCATTTGGCAGCCAATGAGTTATTTGTGGAACAATGTATAGAACATCGATGAAAGAAAGAATCTTTGCTGGAAAATCCCTATCCAGAAAAATTTTTGATTTTGTCCAGGTCCCGAAATTTAGGTAAAAATCACAAATTACGGCTTTCCCTTGACTATCTGGGTGAAATAGGCATCAAAGGATAAATGGGTTGAACCAAAAGACCTACAATCGGATGATCTGAAACATAGGCTACTTCGTTGCGAGATATGTGGCATTTGGCAGCCAGTGTATAGAACATCGATGAAAGAGAGAATCTTTGCTTGAAAATCCCTATCCACAAAGATTTTCGATTTTGTCCAGGTCCCGAAATTTAGGTAAAAATCACAAATTACGGCTTTCCCTTGATTATCTGGGTGAAATAGGCAACAAAGAATAAAAGGGTTGAACCAAAAGACCTACAATCGGATGATCTGAAACATAGGCTACTTCGTTGCGAGATATGTGGCATTTGGCAGCCAGTGTATAGAACATCGATGAAAGAGAGAATCTTTGCTTGAAAATCCCTATCCACAAAGATTTTCGATTTTGTCCAGGTCCCGAAATTTAGGTAAAAATCACAAATTACGGCTTTCCCTTGATTATCTGGGTGAATTGGGCAACAAAGAATAAAAGGGTTGAACCAAAAGACCTACAATCGGATGATCTAAAACATAGGCTACTTCGTTGCGAGATATGTGGCATTTGGCAGCCAATGAGTTATTTGTGGAACAATGTATAGAACATCGATGAAAGAAAGAATCTTTGCTGGAAAATCCCTATCCAGAAAAATTTTTGATTTTGTCCAGGTCCCGAAATTTAGGTAAAAATCACAAATTACGGCTTTCCCTTGACTATCTGGGTGAAATAGGCATCAAAGGATAAATGGGTTGAACCAAAAGACCTACAATCGGATGATCTAAAACATAGGCTACTTCGTTGTGAGATATGTGGCATTTGGCAGCCAATGAGTTATTTGTGGAACAATGTATAGAACATCGATGAAAGAAAGAATCTTTGCTGGAAAATCCCTATCCAGAAAAATTTTTGATTTTGTCCAGGTCCCGAAATTTAGGTAAAAATCACAAATTACGGCTTTCCCTTGACTATCTGGGTGAAATAGGCATCAAAGGATAAATGGGTTGAACCAAAAGACCTACAATCGGATGATCTGAAACATAGGCTACTTCGTTGCGAGATATGTGGCATTTGGCAGCCAGTGTATAGAACATCGATGAAAGAGAGAATCTTTGCTTGAAAATCCCTATCCACAAAGATTTTCGATTTTGTCCAGGTCCCGAAATTTAGGTAAAAATCACAAATTACGGCTTTCCCTTGATTATCTGGGTGAAATAGGCAACAAAGAATAAAAGGGTTGAACCAAAAGACCTACAATCGGATGATCTAAAACATAGGCTACTTCGTTGTGAGATATGTGGCATTTGGCAGCCAATGAGTTATTTGTGGAACAATGTATAGAACATCGATGAAAGAAAGAATCTTTGCTGGAAAATCCCTATCCACAAAGATTTTCGATTTTGTCCAGGTCCCGAAATTTAGGTAAAAATCACAAATTACGGCTTTCCCTTGATTATCTGGGTGAATTGGGCAACAAAGAATAAAAGGGTTGAACCAAAAGACCTACAATCGGATGATCTAAAACATAGGCTACTTCGTTGTGAGATATGTGGCATTTGGCAGCCAATGAGGTATTTGTGGAACAATGTATAGAACATCGATGAAAGAAAGAATCTTTGCTGGAAAATCCCTATCCAGAAAAATTTTTGATTTTGTCCAGGTCCCGAAATTTAGGTAAAAATCACAAATTACGGCTTTCCCCTGACTATCTGGGTGAAATAGGCATCAAAGGATAAATGGGTTGAACCAAAAGACCTACAATCGGATGATCTGAAACATAGGCTACTTCGTTGCGAGATATGTGGCATTTGGCAGCCAGTGTATAGAACATCGATGAAAGAGAGAATCTTTGCTTGAAAATCCCTATCCACAAAGATTTTCGATTTTGTCCAGGTCCCGAAATTTAGGTAAAAATCACAAATTACGGCTTTCCCTTGATTATCTGGGTGAAATAGGCAACAAAGAATAAAAGGGTTGAACCAAAAGACCTACAATCGGATGATCTAAAACATAGGCTACTTCGTTGTGAGATATGTGGCATTTGGCAGCCAATGAGTTATTTGTGGAACAATGTATAGAACATCGATGAAAGAAAGAATCTTTGCTGGAAAATCCCTATCCACAAAGATTTTCGATTTTGTCCAGGTCCCGAAATTTAGGTAAAAATCACATATTACGGCTTTCCCTTGACTATCTGGGTGAAATAGGCATCAAAGGATAAATGGGTTGAACCAAAAGACCTACAATCGGATGATCTGAAACATAGGCTACTTCGTTGCGAGATATGTGGCATTTGGCAGCCAGTGTATAGAACATCGATGAAAGAGAGAATCTTTGCTTGAAAATCCCTATCCACAAAAATTTTTGATTTTGTCCAGGTCCCGAAATTTAGGTAAAAATCACAAATTACGGCTTTCCCTTGATTATCTGGATGAAATAGGCAACAAAGAATAAAAGGGTTGAACCAAAAGACCTACAATCAGATGATCTAAAACATAGGCTACTTCGTTGCGAGATATGTGGCATTTGGCAGCCAATGAGTTATTTGTGGAACAATGTATAGAACATCGATGAAAGAAAGAATCTTTGCTGGAAAATCCCTATCCAGAAAAATTTTTGATTTTGTCCAGGTCCCGAAATTTAGGTAAAAATCACAAATTACGGCTTTCCCTTGACTATCTGGGTGAAATAGGCATCAAAGGATAAATGGGTTGAACCAAAAGACCTACAATCGGATGATCTAAAACATAGGCTACTTCGTTGTGAGATATGTGGCATTTGGCAGCCAATGAGTTATTTGTGGAACAATGTATAGAACATCGATGAAAGAAAGAATCTTTGCTGGAAAATCCCTATCCAGAAAAATTTTTGATTTTGTCCAGGTCCCGAAATTTAGGTAAAAATCACAAATTACGGCTTTCCCTTGACTATCTGGGTGAAATAGGCATCAAAGGATAAATGGGTTGAACCAAAAGACCTACAATCGGATGATCTAAAACATAGGCTACTTCGTTGTGAGATATGTGGCATTTGGCAGCCAATGAGTTATTTGTGGAACAATGTATAGAACATCGATGAAAGAAAGAATCTTTGCTGGAAAATCCCTATCCACAAAGATTTTCGATTTTGTCCAGGTCCCGAAATTTAGGTAAAAATCACATATTACGGCTTTCCCTTGACTATCTGGGTGAAATAGGCATCAAAGGATAAATGGGTTGAACCAAAAGACCTACAATCAGATGATCTAAAACATAGGCTACTTCGTTGCGAGATATGTGGCATTTGGCAGCCAATGAGTTATTTGTGGAACAATGTATAGAACATCGATGAAAGAGAGAATCTTTGCTTGAAAATCCCTATCCACAAAGATTTTCGATTTTGTCCAGGTCCCGAAATTTAGGTAAAAATCACATATTACGGCTTTCCCTTGACTATCTGGGTGAAATAGGCATCAAAGGATAAATGGGTTGAACCAAAAGACCTACAATCAGATGATCTAAAACATAGGCTACTTCGTTGCGAGATATGTGGCATTTGGCAGCCAATGAGTTATTTGTGGAACAATGTATAGAACATCGATGAAAGAAAGAATCTTTGCTGGAAAATCCCTATCCACAAAGATTTTCGATTTTGTCCAGGTCCCGAAATTTAGGTAAAAATCACATATTACGGCTTTCCCTTGACTATCTGGGTGAAATAGGCATCAAAGGATAAATGGGTTGAACCAAAAGACCTACAATCAGATGATCTAAAACATAGGCTACTTCGTTGCGAGATATGTGGCATTTGGCAGCCAATGAGTTATTTGTGGAACAATGTATAGAACATCGATGAAAGAGAGAATCTTTGCTTGAAAATCCCTATCCACAAAGATTTTCGATTTTGTCCAGGTCCCGAAATTTAGGTAAAAATCACATATTACGGCTTTCCCTTGACTATCTGGGTGAAATAGGCATCAAAGGATAAATGGGTTGAACCAAAAGACCTACAATCGGATGATCTGAAACATAGGCTACTTCGTTGCGAGATATGTGGCATTTGGCAGCCAGTGTATAGAACATCGATGAAAGAGAGAATCTTTGCTTGAAAATCCCTATCCACAAAGATTTTTGATTTTGTCCAGGTCCCGAAATTTAGGTAAAAATCACAAATTACGGCTTTCCCTTGACTATCTGGGTGAAATAGGCATCAAAGGATAAATGGGTTGAACCAAAAGACCTACAATCGGATGATCTAAAACATAGGCTACTTCGTTGTGAGATATGTGGCATTTGGCAGCCAATGAGTTATTTGTGGAACAATGTATAGAACATCGATGAAAGAAAGAATCTTTGCTGGAAAATCCCTATCCAGAAAAATTTTTGATTTTGTCCAGGTCCCGAAATTTAGGTAAAAATCACAAATTACGGCTTTCCCTTGACTATCTGGGTGAAATAGGCATCAAAGGATAAATGGGTTGAACCAAAAGACCTACAATCGGATGATCTAAAACATAGGCTACTTCGTTGTGAGATATGTGGCATTTGGCAGCCAATGAGTTATTTGTGGAACAATGTATAGAACATCGATGAAAGAAAGAATCTTTGCTGGAAAATCCCTATCCAGAAAAATTTTTGATTTTGTCCAGGTCCCGAAATTTAGGTAAAAATCACAAATTACGGCTTTCCCTTGATTATCTGGGTGAAATAGGCAACAAAGAATAAAAGGGTTGAACCAAAAGACCTACAATCGGATGATCTAAAACATAGGCTACTTCGTTGTGAGATATGTGGCATTTGGCAGCCAATGAGTTATTTGTGGAACAATGTATAGAACATCGATGAAAGAAAGAATCTTTGCTGGAAAATCCCTATCCACAAAGATTTTCGATTTTGTCCAGGTCCCGAAATTTAGGTAAAAATCACATATTACGGCTTTCCCTTGACTATCTGGGTGAAATAGGCATCAAAGGATAAATGGGTTGAACCAAAAGACCTACAATCAGATGATCTAAAACATAGGCTACTTCGTTGCGAGATATGTGGCATTTGGCAGCCAATGAGTTATTTGTGGAACAATGTATAGAACATCGATGAAAGAGAGAATCTTTGCTTGAAAATCCCTATCCACAAAGATTTTCGATTTTGTCCAGGTCCCGAAATTTAGGTAAAAATCACAAATTACGGCTTTCCCTTGACTATCTGGGTGAAATAGGCATCAAAGGATAAATGGGTTGAACCAAAAGACCTACAATCGGATGATCTAAAACATAGGCTACTTCGTTGTGAGATATGTGGCATTTGGCAGCCAATGAGTTATTTGTGGAACAATGTATAGAACATCGATGAAAGAAAGAATCTTTGCTGGAAAATCCCTATCCAGAAAAATTTTTGATTTTGTCCAGGTCCCGAAATTTAGGTAAAAATCACAAATTACGGCTTTCCCTTGACTATCTGGGTGAAATAGGCATCAAAGGATAAATGGGTTGAACCAAAAGACCTACAATCGGATGATCTAAAACATAGGCTACTTCGTTGTGAGATATGTGGCATTTGGCAGCCAATGAGTTATTTGTGGAACAATGTATAGAACATCGATGAAAGAAAGAATCTTTGCTGGAAAATCCCTATCCAGAAAAATTTTTGATTTTGTCCAGGTCCCGAAATTTAGGTAAAAATCACAAATTACGGCTTTCCCTTGACTATCTGGGTGAAATAGGCATCAAAGGATAAATGGGTTGAACCAAAAGACCTACAATCGGATGATCTGAAACATAGGCTACTTCGTTGCGAGATATGTGGCATTTGGCAGCCAGTGTATAGAACATCGATAAAAGAAAGAATCTTTGCTGGAAAATCCCTATCCACAAAGATTTTCGATTTTGTCCATTTCCCGAAATTTAGGTAAAAATCACAAATTACGGCTTTCCCTTGATTATCTGAGTGAAATAGGCAACAAAGAATAAAAGGGTTGAACCAAAAAACCTACAATCGGATGATCTAAAACATAGGCTACTTCGTTGTGAGATATGTGGCATTTGGCAGCCAATGAGGTATTTGTGGAACAATGTATAGAACATCGATGAAAGAGAGAATCTTTGCTTGAAAATCCCTATCCACAAAGATTTTTGATTTTGTCCAGGTCCCGAAATTTAGGTAAAAATCACAAATTACGGCTTTCCCTTGATTATCTGGGTGAAATAGGCAACAAAGAATAAAAGGGTTGAACCAAAAGACCTACAATCGGATGATCTAAAACATAGGCTACTTCGTTGTGAGATATGTGGCATTTGGCAGCCAATGAGGTATTTGTGGAACAATGTATAGAACATCGATGAAAGAGAGAATCTTTGCTTGAAAATCCCTATCCACAAAGATTTTTGATTTTGTCCAGGTCTCGAAATTTAGGTAAAAATCACAAATTACGGCTTTCCCTTGATTATCTGGGTGAAATAGGCAACAAAGAATAAAAGGGTTGAACCAAAAGACCTACAATCGGATGATCTAAAACATAGGCTACTTCGTTGTGAGATATGTGGCATTTGGCAGCCAATGAGGTATTTGTGGAACAATGTATAGAACATCGATAAAAGAAAGAATCTTTGCTGGAAAATCCCTATCCACAAAGATTTTCGATTTTGTCCATTTCCCGAAATTTAGGTAAAAATCACAAATTACGGCTTTCCCTTGATTATCTGAGTGAAATAGGCAACAAAGAATAAAAGGGTTGAACCAAAAGACCTACAATCGGATGATCTAAAACATAGGCTACTTCGTTGTGAGATATGTGGCATTTGGCAGCCAATGAGGTATTTGTGGAACAATGTATAGAACATCGATGAAAGAGAGAATCTTTGCTTGAAAATCCCTATCCACAAAGATTTTTGATTTTGTCCAGGTCCCGAAATTTAGGTAAAAATCACAAATTACGGCTTTCCCTTGATTATCTGGGTGAAATAGGCAACAAAGAATAAAAGGGTTGAACCAAAAGACCTACAATCGGATGATCTAAAACATAGGCTACTTCGTTGTGAGATATGTGGCATTTGGCAGCCAATGAGGTATTTGTGGAACAATGTATAGAACATCGATAAAAGAAAGAATCTTTGCTGGAAAATCCCTATCCACAAAGATTTTCGATTTTGTCCATTTCCCTTGATTTGTAAAAATCACAAATTACGGCTTTCCCTTGATTATCTGAGTGAAATAGGCAACAAAGAATAAAAGGGTTGAACCAAAAGACCTACAATCGGATGATCTAAAACATAGGCTACTTCGTTGTGAGATATGTGGCATTTGGCAGCCAATGAGGTATTTGTGGAACAATGTATAGAACATCGATAAAAGAAAGAATCTTTGCTGGAAAATCCCTATCCACAAAGATTTTCGATTTTGTCCATTTCCCGAAATTTAGGTAAAAATCACAAATTACGGCTTTCCCTTGATTATCTGGGTGAAATAGGCAACAAAGAATAAAAGGGTTGAACCAAAAGACCTACAATCGGATGATCTAAAACATAGGCTACTTCGTTGTGAGATATGTGGCATTTGGCAGCCAATGAGGTATTTGTGGAACAATGTATAGAACATCGATAAAAGAAAGAATCTTTGCTGGAAAATCCCTATCCACAAAGATTTTCGATTTTGTCCATTTCCCGAAATTTAGGTAAAAATCACAAATTACGGCTTTCCCTTGATTATCTGGGTGAAATAGGCAACAAAGAATAAAAGGGTTGAACCAAAAGACCTACAATCGGATGATCTAAAACATAGGCTACTTCGTTGTGAGATATGTGGCATTTGGCAGCCAATGAGGTATTTGTGGAACAATGTATAGAACATCGATGAAAGAGAGAATCTTTGCTTGAAAATCCCTATCCACAAAGATTTTTGATTTTGTCCAGGTCCCGAAATTTAGGTAAAAATCACAATTTACGACTTTCTTTTGATTTTCTGAGTGAAATAGGCAACAAAGAACAAAAGGGTTGAACCATCGTTGTGAGATATGTGCCATTTGGCAGCCAATGAGGTATTTGTGGAACAATGTATAGAACATCGATGAAAGAGAGAATCTTTGCTGGAAAATCCCTATCCAGAAAAATTTTTGATTTTGTCCAGGTCCCGAAATTTAGGTAAAAATCACAAATTACGGCTTTCTCTTGATTATCTGGGTGAAATAGGCAACAAAGAATAAAAGGGTTGAACCAAAAGACCTACAATCGGATGATCTAAAACATAGGCTACTTCGTTGTGAGATATGTGGCATTTGGCAGCCAATGAGGTATTTGTGGAACAATGTATAGAACATCGATGAAAGAGAGAATCTTTGCTTGAAAATCCCTATCCACAAAGATTTTTGATTTTGTCCAGGTCCCGAAATTTAGGTAAAAATTACAAATTACGGCTTTCCCTTGACTATCTGGGTGAAATAGGCATCAAAGGATAAATGGGTTGAACCAAAAGACCTACAATCGGATGATCTAAAACATAGGCTACTTCGTTGCGAGATATGTGGCATGTGGCAGCCAATGAGGTATTTGTGGAACAATGTATAGAACATCGATGAAAGAGAGAATCTTTGCTTTGCTATCCAGAAAAATTTTCGATTTTACTGATCTCTTTCGGGAAAAGGATCCATGTCTTGTCTTACTTAGATGACATGTTTTACCCAAAAAATTGTGTCTTATTCAGGATCACTCCTAAATAACCGGTTTCATTAAAGATCTGGATAGTGACGCTTTTCAACTCTCACTGAATCAGATCGATTAAAATCTTCCTTTCAGTAAGAAGATAAGAAGATTCACTCCAGTTTGAGTAAATTTAATTGTCGTATGCACTATCACAAACAGTTTCTACAAATGACCCGATAGTACCGTCGGGAACGCAGGCTCATCGAAATGGTTAGGAGAACCTAGTTACCGAAGCACAGGAAAAAGTAGATTTATTTAAGCAGCATTTCGAGTAGCTACTTAATGGGCATCAGAGAGAGAGAGTGGTCGGGCAAGAAGAGAACCCGCAAGCAGTTAATGATGAAGCCATCGTCCTGTAGATGCCATTTAACATGTTACCCATCTATGAACGTTGACCATCGAACAATGTGGCAAATTAAGAGTGGCGTCAGTGGATCTCTTTAAATGCATTCGATTTCGTCTACCAAAGGGCACCTTCTCAGCTATTTAATTTCCTATAAACTACTATAGATAGATTGAAAGCTGTAGACAGCGGATCAATTCAAGGTGTGGTTGACGGTGTGTCTTCGAAAACATTTGTTATCAATGCTGGTGTTCCGCAGAGTTCTATTCTTTAACCTAATCTATTTCTTATTCATATTTAGGTGCCGGGACTGAATATTGTTCACATGGCTCTAACGAATTACTTAAATCTCGATAGCATCCAGAAATAAGCGAATAGAATTATGAAGAACTCCGTAGAACAGACAAAAGTACATATATATGTATGTAAAGATTCTCAGATCAAAAGAGTGTTAATAAATTAAAGAGCACAGTAAGGCGGTTTGAATATTTTGAACGATATGATGTTAATCCAAGCAATAACGCAGCAACTTATCTGTCAAAAGATTTCCAACATAAAGTGCATCCGGTGTTAATTGCTTCCCTACCCTTAAGTACCCATTGGCAATGAGTTTTTTCTATTCCTTCGGCTATATTTCAAGGGTTATAATTCACGAAAACTGCAGATAGAAGGTGGTGTCAGATAGAGAGGCACATCAGTTCAAAACCTTTCTCCAAGTGACTTTGCTAACACAAAAAATATTTCAGTTGTGTATACGTTCCTCCTTTCATTGTTTAAATACATACGGGCTACTATTCCTAATGCAAAACAAACACTTGATTAATTTACATTATAAATACGAAAGTACTCATTCTATTCATTGAAACGTCAATCATAAGACCTCAAGCTATAGAATTCATTACCAAACGATGTCTATTTCTGTTTAACGTTCATGAGTAGGTACTTCCTTCCAACTGTCATTATTTGACATTATTCCCTACCACACATCCTTCCAAGAGTCAAGAAATCAAATCGACTTGACTTAAATTAGCTGGCAAGTAACCGCCTTAGACAAAACAAATTCACCGCCTTTTTTTTTCCTTTGATTCAATTTACCACTTTTGCGCCATGGTGAATTGAACAACAAAACACCTCCCTTACCGAGAAGCAACAGTCAGCAGGAGTGTTTCGTAAGCGACTCCCATCAGACACGCAATAAATTCATTATGAAATCCATGTCAGTACAGGAGTAGATCCTATATCTACACGCATAACTCCCCAACGTGTTAAGTCGCCTAATCGATGTGGGTATTCCTGTTGAATAATCATTAGCGTACACAGAAGTGTTTTGTTTCCGCAAAAGGGACGACTAGCACTGCCGCCGCCGCCACCACCGCCGCCGATGGATGTTTGCATTTTTAGATCAATCGATAAATTTACCATATCTGCACTTTACACAGCCCTACTTGTGGTGTGTTAAATGTGGTAATGTACCGCTTAGAAGGGGGTGAATTGATGAGGGATTTTGATGATACAATCAGTTAAAATGGGGTTGAACATTTTAATCGACTGGTCCAATGGTGGAGTGTTGTTTCGACGACCGCTTCTCTGGGTTGCCGCCCGACTTCACCCATTTGACGCCTAATTAACAACACAATTTTGACATCGTGCAGACAGTACGAAATCAATATTGTGAGCACTGGTACATTCAAATTTCATACTAATTACTGCATGCGCGCATCCAAACAATAAGGACATCAGCCGTTGAAGTTGGCTGTAAAGTGAGGAACAAACGAACTTTGTATGATAATAGGGAAAGTTCTCAAATTGTCAGAGTGGTAATGTGGTATCATATGACTTACAACTTGCTAATTATCGTGACCGTGTGGTTTGGGTAACATGTACAAATATTGGTTAACGGTATGGTAGAGGGTGGTAATGGGGGAAGTTAAAACGCGTCAAGTTTATGCAGAAATAGGGTTTGTTGTAGTAAAAAGTGTGTGTTTTCTTGAAAGGAAATATGGTTGTAGTGTGGTTAAGAGCTTTTAAGACCGTTCTGAAGTGGAGTAAAAGAAAAAGTTTCACTCGTTCTGAAATAGGTACTCAGGGTTACTTTTAACCATATGTGGCATTTTATTAACCCGCAGACTTTTGTTATGCCATGACATCCGTAAAAAACTTGAATTGTAGGGCACGTGCAACCATTGCCCAACTGGAGGCAGTGAGTTAAGATCCGGGGTAACTGTTGCAAACTGAAACCCAAGTTCAATCCGGACTGTAACGCCACCTATTGAATTGAATGAATGAACAATGCTTGATGAGGATTGTCGACTTCTTGCCTAAGTTTGTCGCGTATGACAAATCCGCATCCAAATAAGCACTGCTTCTGTTCTCTATAGCAATCGCCGTAGTAAATGTCGCAGTTTTTCATCCTGTTTTTGCTCAGCCCAACTCATTGCACTTCCTGGATTGCGGTGATTCTGCATTATAGCAGTCTAGATCGGCTGCACGCGGCCTGTTAACGATCCCAATAATAAAATAATACCGGGGGCATTAACAGTAAAAGAACCAGTTCCCTTTTATACCACTAGCACACGGGGCCGGATTTTCTGGTATCGGTAACACGCTTCAAGGATATGACCGCTGCCATTGGCCCATTAAGGGAACATCCGCCACCAATTCTTTTCCAATACCCTGGCTCAGTATTGGAGATCCATATAGACCTGAGATTCAAATATGTCGAAGCAGTCACATAGGGATAACGTTTTTAGAAGTAGTCTTCTAGACGTCCGAAACAGATGAGGAGCGGACATGGGGTTGACACGAAATCACCATCTTATGATAGCTACTGTCCAATTACGCACTGCCGCCGTTCGAAGATCCAACTGCATGAGAACGCCCAGGTTCAACATTGACCGACTGAGAGATCCCACAGTGCGCCAAGAACTAAGAGATCATCTTTCACGTGGAGTGGAAACAATCAGCAGCTCACTGCCCGCCACCATTCAAGACCATTGGTATGCTGTGAAAACTGTTTTCACATCAGGTGCTGAAAGGATTGTCGGTCGATCGCAAGGAAGCCATAGCGTGGCTTTCTGAGGATACCTGGAGAAGGATCGACGAACGAAAACAACTAAGAGCTCAAATTGCAGCAACTCCAGTAGCAGGGAGGATCGAGCTATAGTCCCTATATCGAATGAAGATGAGAGAAGTGCAGCGTAGCGTGCGACGTGACAAGCGCAATTACATCAATGCGCTGGCTACGGAAGCAGAAGAAGCAGCAGAGAGGTGCGACAGCAGAACCGTTTATAGAATCACCAAAGAGCTAAAAGGTGGCCGAAGCTCTACTTAACACCCAGTGAAAGGCTTAGACGGTTCGTTGCTAATATCGGATGAGGATCAGCTCAAGAGATGGAAGGTGCATTTTGCTTCAGTTTGGAACAGAGTATACGCCAGCAATATGCACCCAAGTCAGACTGAAGTATCCGTGGTAAGAAATTCCCGAATTCGCACCCCAACCCCCAGTAAAGAAGAGATCATTACCACGATCACAGCACTGAAAACCAATAAGGTTGTAGGACTTGATGGTATACCCGCAGAGCTTTTTCGAGCTGCGCCAATTGCAACGGCTGAGCTACTGTTTCCACTTGTTGGGAGAACCTGGGAAGCCGAGAGTTTTCCGGATGAGTGGAAGAAGGGAATGATTGTCAAGTTCCCTGAAAAAGGCAACCTAATGCAGTGCGAAAACTGGGGAGGTTTCTGCGTGCTACCTTTGGCTAAAGTAAAAATTAGAATTATCCTGGAGCGAATCAAAGAACACCTCGAAGACACACTCGATGCTGAGCAAGCAGGTTTCCGCTCTGGATCCTCCTGTGTCGACCACATCAACACCCTGAGGATCATCATCGAGCAATGCGTTGCATATCGATCACCACTACACCTGCTGAAAAGGCATTTGATAGTGTCAATCGGGAATGTTTTTGGCTGGCCTTGCGCAGGAGAGGCATTCCTGATAAATTAATAGCTATTATCAAGGCTACAAACGATGGATCCACATTTTGCACAGAGGAAGGCTGTCTGAGCAAATCGAAGTCCAAAGTGGGATTCGGCAAGGCTGCATTCTTTCACTAATATTGTTTCTATTGGTGATAAGCGATGTGTTAAATGCGGCTTTATCGACTGGAAATGGATTCGATGGATTCTTGCATCCGAACTCAAACACCTCGACTACGCCGACGATATATGCCTACTGTCTAACAGAAAAATGATCAGTCTAGGACCGAATTCATCAACTCATATATGCATTGCTGGACAAACGGTTGAGAGAGTAGAGAGTTTCCAATACCTTGGGAGTATTGTCTCAACTGATGGCGGAACCAAACTGGATATAGCCAGCTATCCACAATGTGGAGTAGTAATGCAGTTAGCTTAAACACCAAGCTACGACTGTTCCGTTCCAATGTTGAATCCGTGCTGCTTTATGGATGCGGTACCTGGAGAGTGACCGCTACTATCACGAGGAAGCTGCAAACGTTCGTAAATAGGTGCATACGCAACATCTTAAGGATTTTCTGGCCACACCGTATCTCTAACGAACAGCTTTATCAGAGACCGGGTCATGAATCTACAGGCACAACCATACAACGACGAAAGTGGCAGTGTCACACTCTCCGAAAAGGTGACAGGTCCATAGATAACCACGCGATGCAATGGAACCCGCTTACTCAGGATGGCAGAATACGCGGCGGTCCCAGATGTACATGGCGCAGAACAGTCGAGAAGGAAGCACGCCAATTGGGAAAGAGTTGGGGAGAGCCGCACACGATGGCGCGTAGGAGTTGTAGAAGGGGATACAGGACATAAATAAAAAAAAACTCTGATAGTTCGACCTGACTGAAACTGTAGACGACACCGTTGATTACATACATCTAGGGAATTAGTTCGCTGACGCCTGGAGCAAGAGTAACCTTAGTGGAAAAAACACTCCCTCCCAATCGATCCCAACAAAGTAGAAGTTCTTGATTAGTGTTTGGATCACAGGTCACACTGGATAATTTCAGTGCCAGAGAATGGGATTACTTGAAAAGGCTCAATGGATTACTTCTCAGAACTTGAACCTGCCTTAGATCTTTCAGAGTACTCGATATGATATTATGTAAACAAATGCATGCTCTTGTACCTTTATAAGAAACTATAGCTTGGGGATGAACATGAACTATGGGAAGAACCTGAGCCTCAACCAACAAGCGTTTCTATTTAGTTCAGTCTTTAGTTTACTGCTCCTAATTGTCCACTCCAAGTCGGTTGAGATCAGCTTCTACTAGTTCCGCTGAGTTACATACATTTTAAGAGTCTGCGGTGAGATGGGTTCATGTAACTTTATATTCAGAAACAGGATTCAGGATTCTTTAAACGACTAGACAAGCCAACAACCGCAAATAAAACCCAAAACAATTTGAATGTCTCTTAGAAAATTCTTCATAGCCAAATTGTTGTAAAGTACCATCGTCCATCTTAAGCTTTACAAAAGAATTTCAGAGAAATTAAACAAAATTGCTCTCCATTCCGTTTTTTTTTTTTTTTTTTTTTTAAAATCCAATCAATGTCCCAAAACTAATTTGAAACAATTAAAGCAAATTTCACTTGAACTTTTGTAATTTCATTTTAAAGACATCTTCCCTTAAGAAGATCGCCACTCTTACTCCTCGAACACATACAATTTGGAAAAGATTTTCCAATCAGCATTCAACCGGACTTCAGGGCAGTTAGGAACAAATTAAAGGCCATCTACGGTCGAACAATGCAATTACTTCACGATTATCGAAAAAGCTTATGTGTACATAGATACAGTACACTTGGAACATTACAGAGGATACTTAACCTCATTGCACTTTCGTTAAGGATATTCATTTTACTATCCGAAAATGGCAGACAGACCAAATGAACCGCATGCACAATTCTAATTACATTCGAAGTATAATGACGGCGATTAACTTTTTCTCTAGCCAACTACCACCGACCGGCCACAGAGTCCGGAATAACTAAAGCCATCCATGGCTCTCGACCGAATTAAAAACTAATTTCACTGCCAAGTGCAGGATGAGGTTTGGCCATTGACCGTTGGCCGGAAATTGTTTTCCAGATTTTTGTGCGATTTTCAATTTGCCCTTGTTCGAGGAGTGAGTGTGTACGAGTATGTGTGTATGTATCTATGAATGTGCATTGTGTGTGATTGAGTGGATGATGTGGAATTTAATTATAACGTGGTTAGTTAAGTAAAACTATGAACTGAAAACTATTTCAGATCTCTTCATTATTTAAAGGCAATAGTTCTCGAAGTGAGGTTTAACCGCGTATAATATAACCGTGGTGCTGTAATTAAATAGGAATGTTGTGGTTAATAATGCGATCTAATTAGATCTGAAAAATGAATGATGAATCAGGATTAAAAGATAGTAATGATAAACTAAGAGGGTTTTGGGAAACAGTTTGTATCGAAACAGGGGCTTATGTCAACTTGGTAGGGTATCTTCTGCATGGTGTTGGTGTGGGCCTTTTATTTATTCAATGCAGAAAGAACTTGAAAGGAACATGTAATCCCATCGATATTTTGATCCCTTTTCCTAATTCCAATACAAACCAAAATATGCAACTATTAAAGACAAAATTGCATACGGGTTCCCTTATCTAATTGTAAACTTCTCAACAGCAACTCCCTCTAAAAAGTCGTCCCGCAGCACAAGTATGTATAGCACATTCTATCACCAAATGCCTTACATTAGATGGGACCTAATACTCCCGGAACCATTTCAAAAAACCATCAAATGCGTTGTTTTGAAAACTCTCTCAACACAATAATGCCGCTGAAACTCTATTCACAAACTGTACATATACGACATCATGTCTGGCACTTCTCTTATCAACTCTCTGCCAGTTGAATTATGAAATGCAATCAAACTTTTGATGACAGGAAATTAAAGATGAAGCCATTTTGTGCACTCAATCAAAACCGTCGCGCAGGGCATCCAAAGACATTGTTAACTGCTCAGTACGTTCCAATCGAAACTTTGTCTCCTTGCGCGACGTCAGGACGAGTATGAGAGTGTGCCCCCAACCGAGGCAACACACAAAAGCTCCGGGATGGATGCCTTGCACATCCATTGACTTTACGGTGACTTTATCTGTGCGTGTGAATGTCATCGCAGCAGTAGCAGTAAAAACTTTATGCAAATTTTCCAAATTTCACCCTTTCTCGCACATAGTTGGGCGAAACCACCCCTGCCACCATAGCCATAGCCATAGCATGCCCGACGACTAAATACCTAATTCCATTCGAAATACCATAAATCTTCGCCTTCGAGGCGGCAAACTTTCCCTAAACTATGTTGGAAGTCATTGGCTTTGGCCGCGCGCCGCGCCGCCCCGCACCGCTTTCTCGACTTGACTTCATCTTAATATTTTGTTAAGAATATTTTGCTCACCACTACACGCATACAGAGGGAAGCCGGTTGGTTGGTAGGGTGGTGCCCGAAGGAAGAAAACAAGCAAAGTGTAAAGTATCTAGAATCTGTTAAGTTGTGTTGTTGCGATATTTACGCCAATAAATTTTATCGGCTATGAACGGATATTACGCTGGCATAAATTGTAAGCCTTTCAACACACCGATACAGTAGCAACAGCAGCGACGGATGCAAAGCTCATGAGTAAACGATCGCGTTTACAGTTGTTTTGTTTAAACTTTCTCACTCTGCGGAGACAATAAATAACTCACTCCACTTCTAACATAGATACACATATACATACATACATCGTAACCCAACTGAACTGTGGGGGTGGTTGCGAATTATTTTTTTTTTTTGTTCTGCGAGGGTTGAATGAGAAAATCGGATTTGTTTATCGGAGTTTTTCGGAGAGTTTTCGCCTTTTTTTTGTCCCATTTCCGCCCGGTTTTCGAGGGGGAAAGTGTGGACATGTTTGCCTTCCGCATGAATACGGAATAAGTAAATTCTGAGTTATGTTCCCTTAGTGATTTGACAATGTTATCTGGCGCTGGGTGTGGGCTCCGGAAATCTATCAATGTGCAAATCTATGAGATATAGACTTACTAACAAACATGTTGACGAGTAAATTTTGACGGGGAATCACACATAAATAACGGTTACATTGTATATATTGAACTCTTTTTTCATGTTAATACATACATGTGTATCTGGGTAAATTAATGCAAATGCATGGCATAGTTTAGGGTGATGGAAAATGTAAATCTAAATGACCAAGTATGTTGCTGTTTGTAGGGTAGAAACAAAATAAATTTACGATTAAATTAAAGTAGAACTTTGAGGTGTAGGCTGTCCATTAAGGGGGAACATTTTGGGTTTCTTGATATATTCTTAGCAAGTCGATTCCAATTAGATAACGATCAAAAATTACTTGAAAGCATCCTTACACAATCCTTTCGGTTATTACTTATCGTTGTCTAAAATCGCCATGTTTGTCTCTTTATAAATCCTTGCCATATTTTCCTGTGTGTTCTCGCGACTCCAATAATAAACTGCATGACTAGGTCGTCCGTACTTTTTTTATGCTATACGTTTACAATCTTCGTCTCTCTTATGCATGCAACCTTATTAAATGGGCATGGCATCCTGCATTTTAGATGGAATGGATGGATGCCAACTTTGAACCCATGTTATATGCGAGATACAATAAAGACATGTGACACGGCCGTCAAATCCAAGTCTGTCAACATCGACCGGTAACGCAATCCATTCATGAGTCCGCCATGCCAGCCCAAACTGTCACTCATTATGGATGGATAGGTTATTCTACTATATGTCTTGGATATTTAGAGCCCCAGATGCTCAGTATTGCATTGGGCGTGGTTTACTGGCTTCAATTCATGTGCCAACTAGGCCTTATAAGGATGTCAAGCTCAAGATCTTTATGCAAAATCCGTTGCAAAGTAATTAGATGCGGATAGACCCAACTCCTGTGATCGTCTCGAAATGGACACACCTGGGTTTTTAGTCACACTCTCAGGTACAGCGACGATATTTTCAGCTGACCTTGTCGGATGAACATGAGTTGTAGTCTCCATATCACTAACCTGTCGGAGTCGTTTAAATATATCGTTTAAATTCACTATAACTGTGCAGTAAGGCGCTTGTTGATGACCAAAGTAAGAAGGAAGTTTACAAAACGTTTTCGCGATATTTTCACAGTTTTTGTAGTGAATTTTCACTATTTCAACAGGCTGTGCGAGTGTATCCAACAACAGAAGGTACTTTTCACTATCTTGTGAAGAAGATAGAAGGAACTATACGTTTCAAGGAAATAGCTCTGTGTGCCTTTCTTGGCATTGAGGGCGCATTCGATAACACTGGCTAAGACTCAATAGCAAGAGCCATTAGTAGCAAAGGTATCGAGGATTCGACCAACCAATAGATATGGGCCATGCTGGAAAGTCGAAATATTACTTCCTCCTCTGGAGGAGTGTCAGTGTCCGTGACCGAAGTTAAGGGATGTCCCCAGGAAGGAGTCCTTTCCCCTCTTCTATGGTCACTAGTCATCGACAATCTGTCAGTCGATCTTCAAAGATTAGGATACATTGCCATTGGTTATGCAGATGACTTGGCGATTTTTATCACTGGTAAACACAGTACGATCATTTCTAGTGTCATGCAATCTGCTTTACTATACGTGTTAGAATGGTGCAGCAGAGAAGGACTATCCATCAATCCTTGTAAAACCCTTCTAGTGCCTTTTACAAAAAGAAGACTGGGCAATCTAGGACCTATCAAGATCAAAGGCACCACTTTCATGTGGGACACCTGAAAATTCTTGACTCAATTCCCAAAAAGGACATGTTCTGTACTATCCCCAACATTATGGTCAGGGATTACTGTTTCGGTAGGTTATTATTTGAGGTAGAAATATTGGTCCGTGCAAACTGGTCTAATGGTGTTCCGACACTGGACCCTAGATGTCTGATCTGGTACACATACGGATCAAAGATGGAAACTGGAGTTGGTGTGATTGGAATGTGTTCCACAGTTTTCCAAACTGAACTCCATGCCATTGAGATTCGAGATGAGATAAACCTTGATAAAGGGTATTAAGGTCGCTAAGATATAAATCTTTTCAGATAACCAGGTAGCACTTCAAGCGCTGTCGTCCATACACTACACTGCACTACAATCTCTTGCCAGACAAAATAGGGTGAAACTTAGTTGGGTCCCTGGTCATCAAAAAATTGTAGACAACGATGTACTAGTTTGCAGATGAACTAGCTAGGGCTGGCTCAGAATCTGCGCTCATAGGACCTGAACCTTACTGTGGTGTCAATTGGGCGCTGATTAATACTTGTGAACACAAACTTCGTCTGGCGCACTGGGAAAATGTCTCGGAGCTGAGACAATCCAAGCGATTAATCAGGCCTTTTTCCTACAAGGAAATCCTTAATCTAGATAAGGAAAGCATCAGAAAGCTGGTGAGCTTTCTCACAGGCAACTGTGGCCTGCGATATCTCCTTAACAAACTTAATCTGTGCCCAGAAACGGAATATAGGTTCTACTTAGAAGATGACGAATCCTCTGAGCACATTCTCTGTCAATGCTCAGCATTACATTGATTAAGGAGGCATATTTTCCACAAAGAAATATGTTCATCAGCAGAGCAGAGGAACTCCGCTGCTAAGAACGTACTATCCTTCATAAGGGAGATGAAACGTCTTTTGGCTTAGTATTACCCTCTGATACAATAGATCTTCTTAGGTCGCAGTGTCAGCCATATGGGCAAAGGTTTTTTAGAAAAAAAATGTGTCGATCCATACTAGTTTTTATTTATCAAAAGTCAACGTAATGACTTAGGGCTTGGAAGAGGCTCACCGAATCTCGACTAATAGTATGCTTGGCTGTATGCTCCATTTTGCAAATGCTAACCTAACTTTTACATTATATATGAGAAGAGCAGTATTTCGGTTTAACCCAATTAAATGGCCAGCTGTTCATTCACTGACAGGTCTGTCTATGCTTTCTACAGCTTCGATTGGTGTCTTTGAGCTGCAACTTCTTAGCTGACTTTCCATTCTTTTTGCTTTCATATCAGTCAAAACTGCAATATCAACTTTTTGCGATTATTATACAATGAAACTTTAAAGATCACCTATAAATGAAGAAGAGTGGAGCTACCTAAGCAAATATGGCGATGGACAGTCGAAGAGGAATCAAGACTACTAGGAAAGAGCTAGAGTGAGTTGAAACACATTGCAGAAATCCGAACAAGATGGCGTGTAGGCTTTGTTAACTCCCTATGCCCCTCGACAAGTGATCGGATTTAAGTAAGTAAGTACAAATGAAATTTACAAAACTCCAGCCCTAAGAATGCTAAGAGGTTTACATACTTATATAACAACCTATTTTCCGCTGATAGCGAGGCGAAAAAGTGGATATTTGCAAGGATTCGCAAAATCAAAGGATATCGAGCTGCAAAATTGAGGTTGGATCAGACATACTGTAGGAAAACAGACATCTAGGATGTGCTGACAAGTTTCTGAATACAAAACTTATGGCAGTAAAAAACTCAAGTTTACGATTACTTGTCATATGATTGTCAATGCCATATGTCAATGATTCTTAGAAATCCTTGATAAATCAGGAATACCCCTAAACAAAAATACAAAAGACAGAGTTTCCATGACCTAGGCTCCTACAAACGAGCAGTCAACCTAAGGCTTTTGTTAGAAGTGATTTGAAGGCGACCAGATTTCATTTTGATCAGAAAGTTCTCCTTAGGTATATTCTTCGTCTAAGATGAGGTAGTAATGAAGATTTTATTATCCCTTAGCCACTCATTTTAAAGAGTGTTCTTGAGTGAGATCAATAAGTCTTGTCAATGGTGTCAATAAATTTGCACTCGATAGGTCCACGTGTTGAGTTTTCTTGTATACAAGGTCGAAAGTATCAAGTATTGTTAAAGAGCGATATAGAAATCTTTCTTAAGCTTCTTCTGACTAAGAAGTATGAGGTTGAACACTGTTCTCATCCCAAAAGGACTCCAATTATAAGACATGTATTACTTTCTTATTCATACCCGTATTATCACCTCTGTTTCCAAGATTCAACGCAGCATACTCATGATCAAAAGGTCATTCCATCACAACATCTTTTATTCCAGACAACATTAACCAATAACAGTCAAAAAGATGTGTTATTCCCCGAAACATCATAATACAATTTAGACAGCACTGAGTAACATCATCCTGTGGTTACGGATTGGTGATGCTGACACCATAATTACATCTTCCAGTAACATATCAAATTCCACAACATATCCAACTTTGGTTTCTCCTTTAAGTTATCCCTGAAACAAAGGACACACATTCCTACTTCATTCTCACAAAAAAAAAAAAACCAAATCGAAGGCAGCAAAAAAAAAAAAGGACAAAAATTAGGAAATGCGGGTTGTCAAGGATTAAGTTGAAACAAGTTTTCATCAACTTCCGCTTCTTCAATTATGTCCGAATATCAAACTTTCCTACAACTGACTTTATCGACTCCAACAAAAGGGTCCTCCAACAATAATATCATCGCGACAAGAGAAAAGAATCGAATACGTTTCCGAATCCAAAGTTATAAATCCTTTCCAGGAAAATATGCTCAGCCATTAACCTATTGCCAGCATTGATTTCCTTTGCCTTTTGTTTCTTTCGTTTCTCTGTGTTACAATATACATATATTTTTTTTATTTATACACTTTTCTGTCCGGTTTGGTCGAAAAGCTTAAGTAGGAAATCATGTTCTGGGCGGACACAGGACGAAAGAGGGAAATAAAAAGTTGCGAACAAAGTGGATATAAAAATCAGAAGCAATAAAAAATTGCTGGACCTTTCCTTTCTTGCCCATATTACATTCCTATTACTAACCTGGGGCCGGGGGATTGATGGGAGATTTCGTCGAACGCCGGGTGAAGTAGGGATTGAGGTTCAGTTTGGTTTGGTTTGGTTTTTTTTTTCTCGTTCGTCGTCATTCCATTCCTGGGAAATTTGGAGTTTATTGGCCATATGGTCGATATCCTATAAAATGATTATGAGATTTTTAGACTTTGGGATTATGTGGAGATTGTAAAACTATTTTTTGTGTCAAATTTAAGAGGCTCGGCGATACCGTAATGTGTGCACCCACTAAATAATAAAGTGAATGTTTAACGAAGACGACTTTTTGATCCCATCTACTCAGAGTGTGGGTTAAGGTGCTGACAATTTACATTTATAATAATTATTATTGTCTACCTGACTGAAATATGAGGTCGTTGGCGAGAATGGGCCTCAAGGGGTATTGGGTCCACCAAAGGAGGTGGCCACCTAGGATGAAGGAAGGAGATGGAATTGACTTCTCCAATGGGGGAAGGTTGTATTCTTCTACACAGAGATTATTTAGAATTCCGTTTAGATATTGAAAGCCTCAGTATGATACTTAAGAGATCCAAAAAATAAAAATACAAATATTTGGCGCGACAGGTCCTAAGCCCAGGGCCTAGCTTCTCACAACCATTCGGGTTGTACGTGTTATATTCTTCACACGAAAGGAAGGGGTCTACTGTTTAATCTGTACCTGTAGGGCAATTTTTGTGTTTGAGAAGCTTGACAGTTATACTCTCGGATTGTCAGAAGCTCGCGAGAGGTGGGCCCATGAAAGAAATTTTTAGGTACTGACTAGGGATTGAACCTCAAACCCCTTGCTCCGTAGTCTAACGCAGTAATCACTTGAACCACGGTGTCCACTCAAGAGATATTCAAGAAAAAAACCTATTCTGTTGCCAGGACTACTAGTGGAACTGCTACATTACAATGTCGAAAAGTTTTCTGTACAAGTATGCTCATTATCAATTTGACAGTTCTAATGGTGAATATCCTTGAAAATAACTGACTGGCTGTGTCGACAAGACAATCATTGGTTTAACCCAACTCGATGGGTTCACTCTACCATGCCACATTGGTGGTCCAGTCTGTCTACTTATGAAAGTTATACCAATTTCCTTTGAATTTTTCTCTTTTCCCTTTAGAACGCCAACTAGTGGTCTGTAGTCTTGTCTACTTAGAGACTGCAAGAATACCACTGATTTCTACAAATATGCGAGACCATTCCTTTAGTTTGCCTGCATTCAGAACTGTCGGGCCACACAAAATTGTCAATAGAGGACCTGACTGAGTACACTGAAAAACCAATACAGGTTTTGGTCCTGAGAAATCATCTTCCAAGCCTCTGTCTAGCAATCTCACCGTAGATCTCATTTCCCGTGATCACAGCGTAACACTGGACACAAGCATAGCTGAAATAGTTAAGTCTTGGAATACAGACGGTTGTTGGATTTTCGAACTGGTTTGGGGGACTGCTCTTAGAAGTCTAAGCATTTCTATAGACACATACATATGTACATATATATGTATGAATACTTCGACCCATCCACATATTCCTCATAACAAAACCCATTCATTTTCGAATCTCATAGGACTCCACTTGAAAAACAGATACATACTTGCCTAATGAAACTGAAGTCTAATGTTGTCGGCTTTCACGAAGAAACCAGAACCTGACCCCTAGTTTCTGGCTCAGATTCTGACCATATTATTCCTAAATTAAGGTCGGGTATCATAGCGTTGAACGTCATCTTCATAAGACCAGGGTCGCAAAATAAATGTGGAGCAAGATGAAGATCAAAGCTTCAGCGCAGACATTACCCAAAAGCTGTTCTATCTGAGGCGGTAGATTGATTTAATAATACAACCCATATTAATTACATGTAAGTATCAAGAAGGGGTATATCCAGGAAAGGATAATGAATAGACAGATCTGTCAATTTGCCCAAAGGATAAAGGCAGTCAGCAGCTTAATACCGACATTGATGCTTACATGAAGGAAGGAAATAGATTTTCGAAATCCATACCATGAATGTTGTGAATTATCAAAGAACTTATAATCATTATTACTTCATGACAGTGATATATTTTAGAACTAGAGGAAGAGTAGAAAAGATGACAATCGTCAAACTCCCTAACATACTTAACTTAATGAAGCATGGAAACAGGACAACTACGCTAAGTCAAATAGAATGAAAGTAAGCACACCCGCCTGTAATTATTAATCTCATTAAAAAAACTAAACCTAAGCAGCACCGCATCACAATAACTTCCTGACTAATTGGGATTTCTTATCCAACAATCATCAAAATAAATATTAAATAAATGAACGTCAATCGTATTTTATAGCCTAATTCGAATGGCGACCAGTATTTTATGAAGTCCACTTATGAATGATAACCAATACCCGTCAATTCATCAACATTTTCTTAATGTCCTGACATTCGAGAACTAATCAAGGAAAACTCCTTAATCATTTATAGCCTCTTCTATAAAACTGTTCAAGTTTGATGTCTCATTGCTTTCGATCAGCGCCTAACTAAACCGAGTGGAATGAAGAAATTAACATCATCTTTAGGATCCAATGTGAGGACTATAAACGAAATTAGCTTACCCCCATATTGTCCACCCATTGATATGATGTCAACCAATAAACCGTTCAATTCCGCAATTTGCTGAGCCACATTCCCACATATAAATCTCATAAAATTTATTGGCACTCTCTCTCGCTCTGGGGTCGGTCCTTCTTCTCGTACTCTTACTCAGCCACGACAAATAAATTGCATTTTAAGGACTCCACCAGTCAAGCACATGAACACGACCACCGCCAGGGCAGCAGATACTTACGAGTAGTCCCTCTACGTGCACGCGAGCGATAACCATCACAGAAACGTTCAGGCAGCAGACATAAAAGGCCAGGAAGTAGCATCCTGCAGTAGCACCCCCAGTGACAATGGCACCGTCCAATACATCAGATAATTTACTTCAAAGACAACTTTATTGTTAAGTTCATAAAAATCGCTTGGCCACGACATCACTGTAGACGATGGTGTATTATGACCGCCGTAAGGATGATTGCCACCCACCACAGGCATCGGGTAATAAAATATTTTTCTATCCTTTTGCGGATGCTATCGGTGGGCCACTCGTTTTTAATTGCCTCCGTTTACGTGCTGTCAATAGAATTTATTTATTATCCTTTCGATTGAGGGCCGCGGCCGTTTGGGTGCATCGTACAAAAAGTATAGAGAAGGAGAAGAACAAAAAAAAACCCATTTATCCTGGGAAAACATGTGCTTGCACTTTCCTAATCGTAGCTATTAGCACACATCTCTAGTTGACGTAAAGTACACATACGCACGCATTCGCACGAACAGACATTCTATGAAATATCACCAGGCAATGGTCCTGATGCGTTGCGTTTGAATGATTTACGCGTTGCACTGAACAACTTTGCAGTGTGCATCGTAAATCGCCCAAGATACATGGAACATTCTAGGTTCCGTATCCTGTGTGGCTGGATAGTTTGACACATTTCACACCATTTCACCAAGGAAAGCCTCCGTGTGGCGTACATATGTGTGCATACGGACACTTACAAGAAACGTCCCATTTGATGTAAGATGCTAATTTGGTCAATTAATTTCGTTTTGTGGATGCGTTGTGTGACATCGGCCATCGGCCATCGGTCTTTCGCTTTAGGTGTGTGTAATGTGGCACAAAGTGAAATTACATTACTTAATGTTACTATTAATGTTGAGGCAAATGAGAAATCAATAGCCGACGGAAATTGCTCTCTTTTTGGAGGCTTTCCTTTGGGCGGAACTTACATAGTTAGTAGCAGTTATCATAGTTTAATGAGGCCATTGGCAAAACCATTTTCCACAATGTATGTCAATCAAACGAATTGACCTCGGGTGGAATACAAATATCATTGTGTTGTAAGATACATATCTTAGATATCTTGGGACAAACGAATTCACATCACTTAGGAGGCTGGAGTAAATAACCTTTGTTTAGACACTTATTCTAGTCAGTAGATACTTACTTACTTATTTACTTAGGCGGTGCTACAGTTCGGGGTGAACCTGGGGCTCCAATATCAAGCCTCTCTAGTTAGCCCGGTCCTGAGCTAACTACCTCCAGTTGCGCGCTCCAAGTCGGTTGAGGTCCCCTTCTACTTGTGCAAGCCACCTAAGGCGAAGTCTTCCTCTACTGTGTTGTCCCTCTGGGTTAGATTCGAAGACTCTATGGGCTGGAGCGCTGGTTTCTATTCGCTCTACATGATCGAGCTATTTCAAACAATGGTACGCATTTTTTTGACTAGGTCGACGTCGCTGTACATCTCGTATAGTTCGTCGTTGAATCTCCTCCTCCAAAGCCCGTCAACGCAAATGGGACCGAATAAGAATTTTTTTCTCGAAACGATCGATGATATCTTCATCCGTTTTCGATAAAGTCCATGCTTTAGCGCCATAAAAGAGGACTGGGATGATCAAGGTCTTATATAGAGTCTCTTTGGTTGTTTGGGATAGAACCTTACTACTCATTGGCAAGAGTTATTCTTCATTTTATTTCTGCTGAGGTGTTGTTTTCAGAATTGATACCAGACCCGAGATAGACAAAGTCACTTGGCTTGGGTGATTGTCCCCGCTTAGCAAGGACACACTTAAACCAAAAGGAAGGTCCATTGTAATACCACTATAGAAAAACCGGATTACCAGCACCGGAGACCTACATGAAGACTTCCCAGATGGGACAGGAGGCAGGGCAACTAGTTTCGATGTAAACCCATGCCGAAGATGCATGGTTCACTGTTTAGTCGTTACAGAAGTCCGAATCGGTGACAAAATTTTTTATTTGGCCCAAGTCTAGTCTGGCTAGATCGTTTAGATCTTCGAGATTGATCATCTTTTTAAGATTTATCCTATTGCCGGAAATAAGTCTATTGGTTTGCATACAATCCAGCTTTGGCCAAATTTGTTTAGAATGGCTGCGGTACCTAATTGGAATTTTATCGATTTTATACATAGGTGCTGACGGTTTCTTTCTATTATCAGGGAGGTCCCGGCCTGCACCCTCTTTAGCTAGCTCATCCGCTTTGCAATTGTCTGGAATATCCCTGGGGCTTGGAACCTAGCACAGGGATATGTCGTACCTGACAAGTATCTAGTTAAGAGATCCTCGATATTGCTTTACCAACATGGATCGAGATTATTAGCGATTCCAAGGCATTTATCACAGCTTAACTATCTATATAGAAAACAATAGCGCTGCACTTTATTGAGGTAATTGAAAGCCAGGCCTCGACTTCACGTACGGCTGAGACTTCTGCTTGAAAAACACTACAATGGTCAGGTAGTCGAGTGTAGTCGAGGTAGTCCTTCTGCTAGGAATCCTGGGGCAATGTAGTCCGAATTACTAGGGACAGTATATTGGCCATTTAGGATGCTTAGGTGGCCCATATTTTCACGAGCCAGTTGCAAGGATTCCCTATGCCGTAGTACTGCTTTAGCCGCTATCAGCCTTCCAAACATATCAACTAGAATAGTTTCTAGTGCAGCTGTAGGAGTGGTTCTAAGGGCGCCCGTTATGTACACGCAGGATAACCTTTGAACCTTCTCAAGTATTACAATGTTGCTTTTCTTGTCCAGTCCCGTCCACTGGAATAGTACTCCGTACATGAAGATGGGTCTGACGACAGCCGTGTATATCCCCGGGGTCTCCAGATCCGGGGCTGGAGACCCCAGTTTGGGCATAAGGCCTTCCTACATGAATAGAAGGCAATCAAGGCTTTCCTAGCACGGTTTTGACTATTCAGTTTCCAAATGAGTTTTTATATGGTATTTTATAACTTCTTGTGAACAATACTAGTTCAGTCTCCGACGGATTAACACCGAGACCTACACTATCCATCCACTTTGCTAGTGTATTTAGAGTAGACTCCATCAGGTGTCTAACTGTAAGAAGGAACTTCCTTGATATCGCTATAGCAATGTCGTCCTCATAAGCTATGACACTAGACCCCTCTTTACCCAAGATTAGCAGTATCTCATTTACTCCCATAAACAACAGTGGTGATAATATTCCGCCCTGGGGGGTACCCCTATATACCGGCCTTCTGGTTAGACAGCATTCCAAAGATAGTTGTCAACCTTTAAGGCAAGAATTGCAGCAGATATATGTATGTAGCTTCTGTTTTCACATTGTTGAAAGCTTCTTCAATATCAAGGAAGGACACCATAGCCAGATCTTTGATTTCAAAGGATTTCTCAATGATTCCTACCAACAAGTGTAGGGCAGTCTCTATCAATTTTCTCTTCCGGTACGCGTGTTGGGATATCGATAGGTGCTTACTATCTAATTTCGTTCTAACGTGGACGTCGATTAGCCTTTCCAAAGTCTTTAGTAGAAAGGTGCGTAGGCTGATCGGACGAAAGTCTTTATTGGATGCATGGGACGTCTAACCGACTTTCGGTATAAAGACAACTTTGGCCCTTCTCCAGTATCTAGGGGTATAGCCGAAGTTTAAACAACTCCTAAAGATAGTGTGGAGCCAAGGGCTTAAAATATCAAAAATTTGCTGTGTCCTTTCTTGTGGATCTCCAGAAATCGTTACTGATTTTTCTATGAACATGGTTATTGCATCCAAGAAAGACGTAAAGTTTCTTTTTGAAGGGACTTACAGGTTACCGTAGGTTGGTAGGTTGAAAGACATGGTTATAATCGCGGATGTCTAACAAACGTTTGCGAAAGGTGGGACTGTCAAATTAAGTTGCACATTACATTTATATTTTTTTTGAGGTTCACACAGAGTACAGTATTTTTCGTCTTCCATAACCAGTTTCCTGAGATACCCTCAGGTACCTTGTCTCCGCAGTTCTAAATCTAAATTGTGTTATTAGAATCATGACCTGGTTATAAGGAAGGAGTATAAATTTTAAATATCCTACATTGGCCTAAGTTTGTTAGAGTCTTTCTTAACATGTCTGTGTTTATTAACCTCAACTAATATCATACTTTTCATTGTCACTCTTAATGTTAATGCCATCTTAACTATGTCAGTAATTCTGAGACTTGAGTGACCGATTGATATAGTCCTTTACGAAAATATTCCAATCGACTACGAAACAGACCATTCAATTATTTTCAAAATGTTTTTGAGAAGTGCCTGTCGATTATTTTTGCAAGCTCTATCCCCGGACAAACACAAAAGACAAGAAAATACTCGAAATACCTTAATAAAGGACTAGAGTTCTGTTAAAGTCGGTTGCTCTTCTGTCCTGAACTGTTTATTACAAATCAATGTTCACTGGATGTCCTCCTTCTTCTTTATCAATTGACATGATGCACAGAAATACACAGGCACACCAGCTCAGAATCAAAAGAAAATCTAAAGTACACCAACTACACATTCTAAACTGCCAATCTGGATAAAATCTGGAAGAGTTTCTTCCCATTCCGTGTACCATGGCCATCAGAACAAATTACCACACACAAAACAAGAAAACCGGAATTCGTATCGGACAATTGGACAAGTCGGTGTCTCGTTTTTGTATAAAATAAGACGCACAACTACCAGTTTTGATGCAGAAGTAAATAGAGGAGAAACACCCCACCCAAAACTAGACGATGTCCTTTTTCCAGTGGACATAAGAAGCTTATCTGAGTAAATCACTGGGATCATATACGGGAATAAACAGGATATAGGGGTTACCCCGATAGTCGTCTGGCTTGTGTGTATGTGCTGCTTGTAGTCAATACTCACTTCATTACTTTGGGGAATTCTCTCTCGTAGCTGTTGTAGTCTTATTGAAATCAACGAGCAGCTGTATGGGGTGGGAGGAGGACCCAAACAGGACATTGAACAAACGGATGAGCAGCAAAAGGAATTGACAGGAAAATTATTTTAAAAGGACGTCATTTTACGCTCTTCAACTCGCAATTTATGCACTAATGGAGGCAATGCGATCGAATGCAATGTGACAAAGAAATTGTGGTAGTAATTGAGAGGAGGGAAGGATTCTTATGACTGGATGTCTAAGTTGTGACAGGAAGGCGGGTACATACATACATAAAAAAAATGCTTAAATTGCATAGAAATGGTGCTATCTGGAATTGGATTAGGGACTACTTACGCTTCGGTAGACAATTGAGGTGGGTTTGTGTATAGAGAAGGAATGCTTTGTGATTTAACTGGAATTGACTGAGAATGGTTTAAGGGAATGCGTTCGAAAGTAAGACAGGTGACATTTACAAGAAAGATTTGGTATCAATGAATGTGGACTAGCTAAACAGATATCACAGTGAACAGTGGTCAATGGCAATGCGATTGCTGTTTGATTGCAGAGTCGTAAATCAGCTTTGTGCCAAAAGGTCAGTCGCCAATGAGTCCGTGTTTGCACGCAAACGATTCTTTGATTCCATATCCTTGGGATAGGTACTCTCGTCCAAACTCTCAACCAAATACAAACGAATTGTTGTGTGTTTTGTACCAAATCATTGAATTTGAATAGGTATCGATAGTACTATCCTGATTTCATGTTCATCAGGGGATGTTCTGCCTAACAGGGGTGTGTTGGCCATAATACCCACCAGTTAATGTTATTTCAATGGTGTTAGCATGTTTGTACTACATCCTTTCCCTTTTTGACGTAATATATGTGCCAACACTCATAGGTAGTAGCACCAAATAGATACAGCATCTACTTCGATTTGAGAATAAATGTTTAAACATTCTGTTAAAAAACTGCAAACCCACCATTCCTGATCTTTTTCCAAACCACACAACAACGACTGAAACAAATTCGAAGCCATAAACAAGAAAAATAGGCCATGCTTACCGCAACACTTCCACACAACTCCTACTATATGTACATATGTATAAGCAGCATTTCCAATCATACATCAATATTTAGTTTCGAAAATACAATAAGATAAAAGCCTTTTGCGAAAATTAACAAACGTTCACGCATTTCGAAACTATACACACATGACGGTGCCACGCCACGACCACCTAGGGGGTGCCGCACTCGCTTGTTGGCACATCTGAACATCCAATACATCGCGCCACTGACAAATGTTTTACCACCAAAACCCATTAACCATGTGACGTGGTACTCCAATGGCATTAGAGAAAGTGGCCATATGTGTGCGGTAGGCCGCCATTTCGCATGGCAAAGTATAGTAACCCGCGAAAAGTGAAAAATCGAAAACCAATTCCAATATTTTGTTCCAAAGGCGCCATAAATAAAAGGCGACAGCGGTATCGACGCTTGTAAAAGCACGCTGCGCAGTAAATAATTTATAAGCTTCGTCTGATAACAAATTCGTTTCGGTTACCCGGAACGGAAACCCAAAAAACCCGCGACGACGGGGAGTGAGTTCAAAATTGAATGTTTCCATAATTGAATGTGCGGAGGTGTTTTTCGCGCGCAAAATATGAGCAATTGTCAGCGTGTAGGAGAGATCGATCCATTTGTCAAAAGTTTGTTTAATTTTAAAGGAAACAAATGTTTTAGGTTTTTATTTTTTTTAAGGGCTTCCTGTTCCGTTTTAGGGGAAGGTTGTGCTAAATTTGGATATGTATGAATGTGTATTTATTTTTATATTAAATGTATACGCATGGGAAACGTCGGCAAAAAAAACTTTGCAAAAGAGAAGAGGAATTTCCCATTCCCAGTCGTAGGTTCCACATGTTTCACATGTCCAGAAATCGCGGATCTTTATATTTCTAGAAAGTGCCTTATAGTTAGTTTTGGGTAGTTTTGAATACACTTTGCAGGGATTATAATTGATATAATGAAGTTATTGTAAATTACAGATATATTCGCATAGTCTATCCTGCAGTCTGAGTTGTTTGGAATAGGTCCATTATGACCACATGGATCTTAGGAGAAAGTTTCTCCCTACCTATGCCTTATACCATTTTGATCTGATGAAGCGTAAGAGAGCACATCTAAATACATATGTACATATATTTATCAGATCGCTCAAACCATTATAATACAAGGCGCCTAAGTAAAGCTTAGAGAGAGTTGGGCAGAGACAAAGAAGGTGAAGAATGATTTTATCCATACAGATTCTAGAAAAGTCGTTCGCAAAAACGCGCAGCCTTGTATCATGCTTGCCTATGAGACAGTGTCCAGTGATGACACCTATCGCAGCGGCGATATGCAAGCTGTTGAGAAAAATCAAATTTTAAATCCAACTTTGGCCAAATTTTTTTTGTCGCTAGAAATGTTAGTTCACTTGTCCACCTAAGATTTGTACTCTCGATAGCATCCAGCTTAAATTTTAGTTTGCAAGTAGCGATTGGTATACATACCTAAGGTGCCTTTGTCCGGCAAATGGGTAAAGTTGTTCCTATTCTGGCGAGTTCATCGGCCTTGCAGTTCCCTGTCACTATGCCCCGTCACCCAACAAAGGTGAATTTTGAACTGAGAGAGAATTTATAGAAATCTATGCTTAGCTGTCCAAAAAGATATATGCTAGAATATTTCTAGCAGATATCACGTTTTCCTTAAACTAAGATGAAACTTCTTTGATCGTCATAATTTCCGCCTGGAGCACGCTACAATGATTTGGAAGACAGAAGGATTCAGCCGTCAGTGTAGATGTGAATCGACTTATCTTCTAAAAGTGCTTTTTCCATTAAGAGTGATCTGGAAGGTATGGTGACGACGAAGTTCTTATCAAAATTTAGACGTGGGGTTGCGTAGTCCATGTTTTCGGGAAAAATTTTGAAATTATTCAGAATGAAGGTGTGGCCAATGTTTTCTTGCCTACTGTAGGGTAGCTTCGAGGCAAACGGCCGCACTTGCTGCCATTTGTTTGCTAAATATATTCAGGGATATCAGTTGTCTCAGTGCCGCAGAGGGAGTTGTGCGTAGAGCACCGCTTAGACAAGCTGTACGTTGGAACTTACTTAGATTTATAGCTTTTTCTAACGCTGTCCACCAAACAATATATGTATGTAAGTATCGGTCTAATCCGAGATGTAGAGCCAGTGAGTTATTCGAGGTTCTAAGGCCCATATATTTCCGCTTTTGCAAGAGAAAAGTGCTACTGTGTCTGTCTAGACTCTTTCTTGAATGCTAGGATTCCAGCTTAGCTTTCTACCCAGGATAGTTAATTGACCACCAAATTCCAAAGAAATGGGGACAGAAGACCTCCTTGCGGAGTGCCTCTATTGACAGATCTTCTAGTAAACGTTCCACCCAGCTTGGAATTGATAATCCGACCATTTAGCAGTAGATTAATCAATTCGCAAAGTGAGCTGTCGGCTTTCAGATCTGATAGTGCATCTGCTATCGCTGATGTGTTGACATCATATAAACGTGCCTTCTATATCTAGGAAGTCAACCATCGTGTACTCCTTGTGTACAGTGACTATTCGATACAAGGAACTTCGCACTATAAGTGTTATGCCATCTCTACTGTTTTGCCTTTCTAGTACGCATGTTGGGCCGTTGACAGTAGTTTCTTATCAATACTGTTGAGTAAGTGGATATCAATTATTCGTTTTTAAGAGGAATGATGATAGACTGATTGGTCTGGAATCTTTTGGATTTATACTCGTATGAATACATTTGCCCTCTGTGGGGATGAAGACAACTTTAACTTCTCTTTACCATATGTATCTTTGGGATATACACCAGATTTGGACAGCTTTTTAAGATTGTCTCGAGCACCGGCGAGATTTTGTCGGATCTTTTCTGCAACTCGGCAGGCATTATGCGGGCAGGTCTGGCTGATTTGTATGGTTTGAAGTTATGAATTACTCAATGTAATTTGCTCTGTATAGTTATAATCAGGTTTGAGGGATGGTTATACGTGCAGATGTACTATTAAAAACCATGTTTCTAACCACTTGGGAACTACCTGGGAAATGAGTGTAATGCAGTAAATTGCATTATTATTACTTACTTACTTACTTAGGTGGCGCTACAGTTCGGGGTGAACCTGGGCCTCAACTAACAAGCCTCTCCAGTTAGCTCGGTCCTTAGCTAACTGCCTCCAGTTGCGCACTCCAAGCTTGTTCAGGTCCCCTTCAACTTGTGTGCGCCACCTAAGGCGAGGTCTTCCTCTGCTGCGTTGTCCCTCCGGGTGTGATTCGAAGACTCTTCGGGCCGGAGCACTGGTGTCCATTCGCTCTACATGTCCTAGCCATCTCAAACGACTAATGCGCAGTTTTTTGACTAGGTCGATGTCGCTGTACAGCTCGTATAGTTCGTCGTTGAATCTTTCCAAAGCCCGTCAACGCAAACGGGACCGAATATTTTGCGAAGAATTTTTCTCTCGAAACGACCGAGGATATCTTCATCCGCTTTTGATACAGTCCAAGCTTCAGCGCCATAAAGCAGGACTGGGATGATCAAGGTCTTATATAGAGTCTCCTTAGTTGTTCGGGATAGGGCCTTACTACTCAATTGCCTTCTCAGCCCAAAGAAACAGCGATTGGCAAGAGTTATTCTTCGTTTTATTTCTGCTGAGGTGTTATTTTCAGAATTGATAGCAGAGCCGAGGTAGACAAAGTCCCTTACTACCTCAAAGTTATAGCTGTCGATTGTGACGTTCTGTCCAATTCGTCGATGTTGCGTGTCCCTTTTGGTTGACAGCATATACTTGGTTTTGCCCTCGTTTACCGTTAAACCCATTTTGGCCGCTTCTGTTTCAATACTAGCGAACGCACCGGTGACAACCCGCTGTGTTCTTCCAATAATGTCAATATCGTCGGCATACGCTAGTAGTTGCACAGACTTTTGAAAGATTGTGCCTCCGGTGTTGGCTTGTGAGTTTCGCAGAATTCTTTCAAGAACGATGTTAAAAAAATCACATGACAGCGCATCACCTTGTCTAAAACCTTTTTTGACATCAAAGGTCTCGGTGAGATCGTTACCGACCTTGATGGAGCAGCGAGAATTCTCCATCGTCATTCTGCACAATCTGACGAGTTTGGCAGGGATGCCAAAACTAGACATGGCTCTGTATAACTCGTCTCTATAAATGCTGTCATATGCGGCCTTGAAATCGATAAAAAGATGGTGGGTATCGATTTGGACTTCTTGGGTTTTTTCCAGGATCTGTCGAAGTGTGAAGATTTGATCGATTGTGGACTTTCCTGGTCTGAAACCACACTGATAGGGCCCAATCAGGTTGTTGACGAAGGGTTTCAGACGTTCACACAATATGGCAGATAGGATCTTATACGCGATGTTGAGGAGACTGATACCTCTGTAATTGGCGCAATTGAGGGGATCTCCTTTCTTGTGGATTGGGCAAACGGTGCTGAGATTCCATTCATCAGGCATACACTCATCTGACCAAATTTTAGAAATGAGTTGGTGTATGCTCTCTACCAGGTATTAGTATTACGATGCCGTAATAGAGTGATGGAGATTAATCTGAAATAACCGCAGTATTGGGGCTACAATTAGGAAGGGAAACCTTCACTACAGTGGAATTTAGAGCTTCCGAGTCTAGGGACAACTCCAACAGTTCGACCTTTCTGAAAAGCGGCTGCATTTTGTCGAAATTGTCATCGTCTCCATGATCGACAATTTGTCTTTATCGACTAGAGATGGATTCAGTTCAAGGAATGACGTTTGGGATTCATCGCTTTCCAAAGATGGAAAGAGATGAGTGCGTTTTGGTTTTTTGATGCAGGTGTCAAGTTCGAAGGGGGCAAGTTGCACAAATGTGACTCTTCGCCCTTCATATATACCTTAATGGTAATCCTGTCTTTGCCAAAGGAGCCATAGATTCCTAATTGATGACAATAAGTTCATGTCTATAAAATTCTTAGGCTCGTCCAGCTTATCGACTTTTCAGTTGTGTGTCGGAAGTTCGGGATCGTTAAGATTTTAGTAGTCTGAGTGAACAAAACAAAAAATACGGAAATATACAGAGTATGTATGAGCAAGTATTTACAACAAAATATGTGTACGCTTCATGTCAAAAATTGTAAGACTTTCAGAAATTCATATTGGAAACTTTTCAGTCGAAACTTGACTAAGAGTTGTGTAACATTGCTGAATTCAGTGCGAATCGATTATCATGAACAAAAATAGTCTGTAAATGAACTAGATTTTCGCTTCGTAGTGCTAAATATAAAGGAATTCAATGTATATATGTATATTAAAAAAAGGAAGTCCGTTTCGTCCAAGTTCACATTTTGACAGCCACTTGTTCAATACATGCAATTTATCTTAGCATACGTCACTGCTGTCTGCTATATGACAATTGTCATGTCATATTTTAATGGACGTTTAATGATTAAATATTTTATAAGAGATTGAGTTATAAAACATGCCACTATGCTGGATTTTTGCATTTAAAGATCTAGAATAACTGAAGAACTGAAGCTCGGACGATGAAAATCTCTTTTCTACTAAACTGACGGCTCACACCCAACTTCATGGGACATTTTCTTGGCTTACGATACATACATACATACATATGTTAAGACATCATGGATGGTTCGTAATGACCACATCGTCCTATTCACTTTATCAAGTAATAATTCGTTTATAACAGAGATCATGAAAAATTGAAACAAAATTTTTGCCGCAACCTATTCATACAGGTGGAATTGATCTACAGTTTAAAGCCGTATTTGAAGTTTTTTGACTTTAGATACTCCCACCAACAGCTATCCATTAAGATACATTGTCCACGACAATGGATGGCCTTGATTATTTCTAATAAACGAATTCCATTGTTGAATTAATTCTTGATTACACCTTACAGAAAGTTTTAAGATACAATTCAGCAACTCGTTTTCGCAAATATATCGTGCAATCAAGGCTTTAGTATGAAACGTTGGTAATTTACACCTACAGTAATATCATCTGCTAAAGTAATAATTTATGCATCTAGTAGATATCTGTCAGTTGCTAGTTTCACAATACATATTGTATAAGCTATGCGATTAGTATCTCTTTGGTTATTAAGTGATGATTAAAATAACTATTAAGAAAAACGCCATAAAATAGTTATTCAATAGCAAATGCATTGTGCTGTACTTATTTTGTTTTATAACTTTACGGTAAGAAATGTGAGAAATTAACTGCTTCCTTGAAGTATCTGGTTATAACTTGGTCATAATATCACTACAAATTTGCCAAGGTGCTTGCTATGGTGTCATCTAGGGGCAGTTTAGAGTTAAATACCAACTAGACACTATGATGCTAATTATAGTTCCAATACTCTAGAGAATATATAGTTGAATATTCCTGCGACATTGCTTTCACACCTTGAGTACTTTGTTGGCAGCCGTATTTAGCTGCTGACGCATTTTGGATAATCTGGAGAGTGCCTTTGGGCTAAACAAGTCTATTGATGCACATTGTGTCTATGAGGATTACTCTTTGCTATGATCCCCTTTCAGCTGCTGAAATTTCAAGTTTAAATTCCTCGATATTAGTTCAAGTCAAATGCTTCGAGATATGTATGTATTTTCATTCTTCACTTTATTTACAAATAAAATTAGTAACCAAGTTTTATTTTACATTTTTACAAAATCATTCGTTCGTTCGCTTAAGTTACATAACTAAAAGAGAATTCTTAAATCTAGTTTTCTTCAAACTATGAGTAAGTTCTAGTATCCCCGAAAATAGCTGGCGCTTTTCGCCGAAGACGATGCAGATGCACTAGCTCCAGCAAAAGGTCCGTATCCACTATGACCACCTGGTCCTTTTCCGCCGCAGCTTCCTCCGCCGCATCCACCTCCGCAGCCACCACCACCGCCGCATCCTCCGCCGCCTCCAGGGCTACTTCCACCGCCATGGCCTCCACCGGGACCACCTCCGAATCCACCTCCGGGACCACCTCCGTATCCACCACCTGGACCTCCTCCATATCCACCACCGGGACCACCACCGCTGCTAGCAAAGCTTGAGCTCTGAGCACTTGCGCTGCTGAATGCACTCGCACCACCGAAGCCAAAGCCGCCTGGGCCACCACCACCAGCACCACCACCGGGACCACCACCGCCGCTGCCGCCTGGTCTGCCCCAACCAGGTCCTCCACCGCCACCACCTGGGGATCCTCCACCAGCTCCTCCTCCTGGATAGCTACCGCCACCACCACCGCAAGAGCCACCGCGGCAGCCGCCACCACCACCACCGCATCCTCCACCTCCGCATCCGGGTGAGGGTCCGCCACTTGGGAATCCACCACCATGAGGTCCACCGCTTGGGAATCCACCACCACCGTGCTTTCCACCGCCTGGTTTATATCCACCGCCGCTACTAGCACCACTTATCGCATTAGCCTGGGCGGACGCAGATGCAGCGGCATTTGCTCCAGCAAATCCACCACCGGACGGGCCTCCGGCACCGAAAGAGGGACCTCCACCTCCGCTACCACTAGCACCGCCTGATGGGCCACCTGCCCCAAATGAGGGTCCACCACCGCCAGGTCCGCCACTGCTACCAGGACCTCCTTTATTTACTCCAAGCGATAGTCCTCCTACAATACCTAGTCCACCACTTCCTCCGCGACCTCCGCCATATCCTCCACCTGCTCCTCCTCCGAATCCACCTTTACCGCCTCCAGCGCCTCCTGCACCACCTCCGGCACCTCCTGCACCACCTCCAGCACCACCTCCAGCACCACCTGCTCCTCCACCAAATCCTCCATGACCACCTCCGGCACCGCCTGCTCCTCCTCCGAATCCTCCGTGTCCACCTCCAGCACCTCCGGCGCCACCTCCAGCACCTCCGGCGCCACCTCCAGCACCTCCGGCACCACCTCCAGCACCACCAGCTCCTCCTCCAAATCCTCCAGCTCCTCCTCCATATCCTCCAGAGCCTGCTCCTCCTCCGAATCCACCTTTACCACCTCCAGCGCCTCCTCCAGCACCACCTGCTCCTCCACCAAATCCTCCATGACCACCTCCGGCACCGCCTGATCCTCCTCCGAATCCTCCTTGTCCACCTCCAGCACCTCCGGCGCCACCTCCAGCACCACCAGCTCCTCCTCCAAATCCTCCTGCGCCTCCTTTTCCATATCCTCCTGAGCCAGCACCACCTCCAACGCCTCCTGCTCCACCTCCTAATCCTCCATGACCACCTCCAGCACCCCCAGCGCCACCTCCAGCACCTCCTGCGCCTCCTCCAGCACCACCTGCTCCTCCTCCGAATCCACCTGCTCCTCCTCCGAATCCACCTGCTCCTCCTCCGAATCCACCAGCTCCTCCGCCGAATCCTCCGTGACCGCCGGCAGCACCTCCAGCACCTCCAGCACCACCAGCACCTCCGCCACCTCCACCACCACCACCACCTCCAGCACCACCTCCGGCACCACCAGCTCCTCCACCATATCCTCCGCGACCACCTCCAGCGCCACCAGCACCACCAGCACCGCCAGCACCACCAGCACCTCCGGCACCACCAGCACCACCAGCGGCACCACCAGCTCCACCTGCTCCTCCACCGAATCCTCCGTGGCCACCTCCTGCGCCTCCAGCTCCTCCGGCACCACCACCAACACCACCACCAGCACCGCCACCGCCACCACCGCAACCAGTACCAGGTCCACCACAACTGCCTTTACCTCCTGGGCCACCAGCCGAATTGAATAAGCCTGTGCCTAGTAAGCCACCTCCACCCAATAAGCCGCCAGATCCTCCAACTCCTAGCCCTATTCCTCCTTTTCCACCAAGGCCACCACCTCCGAAGCTGAGTTCTTTTTGTAATCCCAAAGAAAGGAAGGGATTGCCTCCACCTCCTGCTCCACCAGCACCAGGTCCACCACCGCCATGTCCGCCTGGGCCTCCTCCACCTCCTCCTCCTCCGCCTCCTCCGGCACCACTTGATGCAAAACTACTAGCACTCGCTGATGCACTAGCAGTTGCACCAGCTCCTGCTCCTCCACCACCATAGCCATACGGCCCAGCTTCCACTAAAACAGAACACAAAACCAAATTCAGTCAATTATTCCCAATTCGCAAGCTTTTCAATGTCCTTACCAAATCCGCTGGTAGCCACTAGGGCTATCGCCAGCAGAGTTCTTTTGAACATCACTCTACCCATCGGGAAACACTTTTGTGCTGTTTTCCCGACAGAACTCTCGTTTTATACTTCAAAGAGCCCACGCTGGAGCAGAAATCTTGGAAAATCCATGACGACAGCAATTACGTACCGGAAAATCTTCATCAGCCAGAGAGCAAGCAACGAGAGAGAGACCCTCACTAGAATCACGCTTCTCAACTTCATTGCCAATACAATCAATACAAAGCTACAGTACAGGCTCCCAAACACCCCCACCTGCCGCCTCTCGAACAAGATACGTTCTTAGAACCGTCTTAGGAAGCAAAAAAAAAAAATATTAACATTCCCATGCGATCGGTACAGGCGCGACGCGATAATGATCTCTCGCTTGACGCTGCTCATCAGCGATGCAGTTCAAAGGGTTTACAACCACAAATCGAATCGTGATAGCGGATTAATAACAACAATCAATTAAAAAAACTTAATATTAACATATTTAGCTACTTTTACGTCTTGCACTTGACTGCATGTGTATGTGAGTGCTGGGCGTTATGCAACTCCCACCGATTAGCAGATGAATTAGATTCGATCATTTGCGGTGTACTTGCTGCATAGATGCATCAAGCCGGAGCTGTTGTTTGGATTTTCAGCATTTTGACTTTTGGGTTTTGGAATTGCCAGACGCTTTGCTTGTATTGGCTACTTTTTATTTTCTGGTCAGGCTTCAGTGGACAGTGGGGTTTTGATGTTTTTGTTTACAGTGAAAATCCATCGGAAGCTGAATAAAGTCATGCAATGCTATTTGGAAACATGTAAAGTGTGAAAATTGATAAGTGCAAATTAACAGATAATGAGTTCTAAGAAATTTTCCTGGAAAATAGAATTTGGGAAGCCCCTTGGCGAAGGGCTAAACAGGAACCACGTTTGGAAATAGTGGATGCGTAGAAAGTGACATCCTTAAACGCTCAACCTGCATACAAGGTCAAGGTTCACCCGTAGGCCAAAATTCAAATATAGTAATATTCTCAAAAAAAATTTATTGCATATTTATATTAACCAATAAACAAATTACTCCAAAACACAACTATATGCCCGATTCCTTTACATTATCATTTAGTTTAGTGCAACGGTGCAGCTTTTAGATAACTCACCAGTACACTTCAGTTTTGCCCGTTTAAAATTCCAATAACTTCGTTTAACGACAGGCTACATTGTTCCCAGTGCATTCTCCTAATCACGTTCAGTATGGAATATATTCCAATGAAGTGATACATGTCTTCTTTAGCATGTAGATTACACAAACTGCATTCCTGATTTCCTTCGGTTATTTACGGCATGTAATTTAATCACAAAAGCTCATCTCTAGCCTTGAAGATTAACGAGATTGCAGTTAAGCTGGGATTGCAGTTAAGGGTCATATTCGAGAATTCGGTATGTGTTTCTGGTAAGACTTTCCTGCGTTTTTTCTCTAAAAGTGACAGATCGATCTTTATCCACAGTTAGTCTAGTCTGTCAGGGGATTATCGTGTTTACTGCACAACCTAAAGCATTCACTGAATAATTGAAGTATCCCTCGTAGTAAGTACATTACAATTTGCAATTATATGCAGGAGGCGTTAACATATAAAGGAAGTGAAGCTTTAATGTAAAAATATATAGTGGCGGCAGAGCGGTTTCTAAGTGAAGCATATAGTTTGGCGTATTTTCTGGTAATCTGAAGATTTTTTTTTGATAAAGTATCTCAGCAGTTTTCCAAATTCTTCATACTGAAAAATGCCCCGTACTTACTACTGCTTCATAGACTTTATACTTTGTGCTTAATGAAATATTATTTTTACAGAGTATGCCTTTCCATCTGGAACTTATTGCCCTTTTGGGTTCATTTAGTTTTTTCTGCAAATGCTTGTTAAAAGTTATTCGAGGTGTTATCATGTCTCCGAGATACTTATATTCCTTCACATTCTCTAGTACTTTGCCTTGCCATGTCCATTTTTCATCCCTTGCATAGCGATTTCCATTATTTTGAACTTGCCAGTGTTAATTTTTCGTTCCACAAACCGCAATATTGCTTTAATTTATTGATCATTATTTGCATCATTGTTGGTGATTCCGACAGAATGACAATATCATCAGCGTATACTCTAGGAGCAGCTTTTTCTTAATCTCAGCGAATTCGATTCCACCGGGCAAACAGTTGGTAGATCATCCAAGAACAGCGAAAATAGAAGAGGACTCATGAGACAACCTAGCTTGACACCCATTTTTAACTTAAACCAGCCTTCATCCCATACAGCAGTCCTATGATTTTCGTAAAGGCTTTGCATAACTTTGAGTAACTTTGTTGACACTTCCAGATTACCTAGCTTGTAGAAAAGAGCCCTTTTGTCAACGGAGTCAAATGCCGCCTTAAAATCGATGAAGAACGCATACAGCTTCTTGCCCCTGCCCAGGTAAGTCCTAGCAATACTTGTCAGCGTAAAAATGTTATACACCGTGGAATAGTTTTTCCTAAACCCAATTTGAAACTCGATAAGTAGGTCATTTGCTTGTAACCCATTCTGTTAGATGTTCTAAAATAATTCCCGTGAAAATTTTCATTACTGAGTTCAAGAACTATATACCTCTGTAGTTGCTTGGGTATGTATGGGAAAAATTATTTTTTTTCTAAAGCTGGCTGGCACATCATCCACATCAAAAATGAAATTATACCTCTTTGTTAGCTTTTCCAGGAACTCCTTGGTGGCAAATTTGAAGAATTCGTAGGAGATACGATCTTCTCCTGGTGCTTTATTTAAGTTGCATCGATGTACAACCCTACAAAAATACAATGAAAAGGTGCAGTCCAATACATCGACTCTCTGGAAAGGATGTGTACAATGCAGTTTGTTCATGCTACAGGGTGGGCTCAGGAATTGTTCAAAATGTTCTGCCAATACAGATGCTTCGGTTTGAGTACTACGTGAGAAAAGTGAGCCGTTGATGGTTCGAGCAAGTTTTCAAAACGAACGACTGTCATTACTTCCTGCAAGCTCCATAGTCAGGTGTTGAGAGTACCTTTTTTGCTTCTCCCAGCATAAGGTTTTGTATGTTTTGTTGGCCTGCTGGTACATGATTTTTGCAAAACTGCTGCCTGTTTTTCTTATTAATCAGAAGTAGGCAAACGATTTTTTCCTAGCTGCCGCACATTCCCAGTCATACCATAGTTTTTTCTTACATCTTCTCCTAGCTTGAAAGGTCTTTACGGCGTCCGATTAACTGGAAACAAGAATATCCACGCCGCGTATACTCCATACAAGAAGAAATAAAATTGAGCTTTGATGAATACCACTGCTTGGTTGGTTGGTTAAGATCGGCCCACGATGGGAAGATGCACTTAGACCAGAAGAGGTCCATTGTGCTGCCGTCACCCCGAATACCACTGACATGGGCTTAACAAAGACTTCAGTGGTAGGGTAGGTTAAAGGTTAGTTTCAAGTTTGCTGAGCAAATGGTCAGGTAGTGATCTCCATTGAGTGCGACTGTTGCTAGCATCATTGAAAAAGAAGAAGGAAACAATGGCACCTCCAGCATCAAACCTGCACCTGATATAATGTCTTTTCGTGAATGGCTTCGAGTTGCTGACTTTTCCAACTGTAACATGTTTTCGTATATGTTTAGGCTTAGTCAATAAAATAAAGCCGTATTTTATGGTCGATCAGCTTCCATTTTTGGGTAAAAACGATGCAAGTCCAAGTCCTTTGCTAAGCTCGTCACAAACTGGTCACAGAGATGCCGGAGATCGACACGGAATTGACAAATTTATTGACCTCACTTCGCAATCCGCAATATTCTCGGTGCTCCTTGTATTTCTTTATCTTATTCGTTTATCTTAATGGGTTTAGCGGTAAACGAGGGCAAAATCAAGTATATGCTGTCACCAAGAAGGGACACTCAAATCGACGAATTGGACAGAACGTCACAATCGACAGCTATAACTTTGTCTACCTTGGCTCTGCTATCAATTCTGAAAACAACTCCTCAGTAGAAATAAAACGAAGAATAACTCTTGCCAATCGCTGTTTCTTTGGGCTGAGAATTCAATTGAGTACTAAGGCCCTATTCTGAACAACTAAGGAGACTCTATATAAGACCTTGATCATCCCAGTCCTACTTTATGGCGCTGAAGCATGGACTTTATCGAAAGCGGATGAAGATATCGTCGGTCGTTTCGAGATAAAAATCCTTCGTAAAATATTCGGTCTCGAACTATACGAGCTGTACAGCGACATCGACCTAGTCAAAAGAATGTGCATCAGTCGTTTGATATGCCTAGGACATGTAGAGTGAATGGACACCAGTGCTCCGGCCCGCAGAGTCTTCGAATCAAACCCGGAGGCACAACGCAGTAGAGGAAGACCTCGCCTTAGGTGGCGCACATAAGTTGAAGGGGACGTGAACAAGCTTGGAGTGCGCAACTGGAGGCAGTTAGCTACGGACCAAGCTAACTGGAGAGGCTTCTTAGTTGAGGCCCAGGTTCACCCCGAACTGTAGCGCCACCTATGTAAGTAAGTATTGGTATGGAAACATTCTGAAGTGGATATTTTGAGTTAAATTTTCTAACCGGACATTCAATTCTTTGTTTAGCTGAACGAATAAGACGACCGAAGGATGTAAGGATGTCCCAACCGAACCTGAATTTTGATAAATAATTTTGATAATGTAAAATGTTGTTAAAGCGTATACTTTTCCATGATTAAATATAGGTAACAATTATGGAAGTGTTGAAACGTTAAACAAACCGCAGCTCACTTCAAAGATAGCCGAGAAATCCTATTGGCAAAATGGAGCGTCCCACCTGACAGGACATAGTTTTACCATTTAATCTCGAATTGGGTCCAACATTCAGAATCGACGCCGCTGGACTATAAAATTAACTGTAATCTCACTCAGATAGCCCAAACAACTTTGTAAGTATTTTAGATTGGATTTTGCCTTAATATCTTTACAACAGCTGCTAACGACCAATGATACGACAAAAGGCTCATCGTCTCCTGATCTAGAACTACAAGGTGCCTATTTTTGATGAACTGTGAGATGTCTTAGTGTCTTTTAAAAAAAACATCTGCGCCACGGAAATAATTTTTTCATGACTCAATAAAAAGTGTGAACTATTGCTTCAACTTTGCAATGGTGTAGTAGATAGCGTGTGCTTGTTTGTGACCTAATCTGCGCAGTTTCGAGAACTGGCAGTGAACAGCAAACGCAACTACTAGTAACTAAGTTTCTCCAGCCACTGAGAACAAATGGGGCCTCGGAGCTTTTGGATTTGAGTCGCTTTAAAAAAAAATCCACCATACCTCCATGATCGTCGTTGACTAAGGTCAAGTTCAAGTGCTTGTTTTAGGGTGTACTCTTAAAAATTTAGACTGCAGAAAAATGGAATGAAATGAACGGAATACATTATTATTGTCAACAATATTATTATTATCAACAATAATAAAAATATAAATAAAAAATCCAATCGTGCTGAAAAAGTTCGCAGGTAAACTAACCGCATCCGAAAATTTCCAGCTTCAACTTCCTTAGAGGAAACCACAAGATGCAATAAGTTTGGGCTTTTTTTGTAAACGTGGCATGTCAAGTTCTTGGTGACAGCAGGACCATCACAAAGTGCAAAACTCTAAAAATCGGCTCATTTCGATGTTCATGATGATGATAATTTAGAAAGTAAAGAAATAGATGATGAAAGTCGAGGATGTGCTAATCGTCGAAATATACATGTGAGGGTGAAGATATCCTCATTACGTAGACCGAAGATTGGACCTGTTGTGTTCCCTTTAAAAAATCTATGTGGTAGAGAGAGGTAAAAGGAGAGATGTAGGTGAAGGAGTTTTTTTTTGGGCATGGAGAGTTGGGTGGGGTTCACTCTTCCGAGAAAAGTCTTGTATATATGTCTGATGGACTCCGAATTGTTCCGAAACTGTAACGTTTAATATAACTCAGTCCGGGCAGGACGGGTCTTCCCAAGCGTTTGTGTCTTAGCTTTCCTAATGCAGGGCATTCGCAGAAGAATCTCTTCCTCGCATCCCGGGCAAGTGCTACATATATGTCACCACTCCCATACTGTATGTATGTTTGTTGTAAATAGACCAACCATTCGTCTTAATTGCCTCCTGCCTAGATCGAGCGCCGTCTTTGCCTGACGGTGGCAAGGGCGCTCAGTCTTGGCTATAATCGCTCCATTTTCGCCAGTTCAACTGAAACTTCGTTCCCTGGGTTGATCTGGGAGGAGGTTGCTAAGATATTAAGTTTTTCCTTGCATTTCTTCATTAATTTGGAGTTGGTTCTTGGATTGGCTAGTGCGTTTAGGGTTGCCTGATTGTCCGAGCAGAGTTAATGTAATTGCCTTACTTTCCGCGCCCTTCAGTATAACAAAAATCTCTGCCTGAAAGACATATGATTAGCGATTCTCCTTTTTCTCCATTGATGTGTACACTTCTACTTCATCCTCGTTTGGAAAGGCAGAGCCGCCATTTGAGGAATCGAACTGTATACCTTGTATTGAAATTGTATTCCTTACTTAAAAGGTCGGTCGGATACCTTATCAGTCTAGAGGCCACCAGATAGCCCAGTGTCACATTGCTATCCGTTCATTCAAGACTTCCTAAAGTCTTGAGTGTAATAAAATCCCGATTTTTTCACCTCTATTCATATAAGGAGTAACTTCAAAATTGTCTCCATAGCTGCTGTGGGAGTACTGGCTTAGGAGAAAGGCTATTCTTTGGCAAGCCATAGGTTTTGAGTGCTCGATAGTATTGAAAGGACGTATTTTCTCCCCACTATCGGCTACCATACAAATATTCCATAGCTTCGGATGGGTCTGACGATGCAAATGTAAGTCCAGTGAACTTGCTTCGGTTTTAAACCCCATGTCATTTCACGCCACAGCCCTAGGGCATATCCGGTATGCCCTTGTGGCTTTCGTGATTTTATTTTCTAGACTTCTTCTCCAAGTTAACTTGTTATCCAAGATGACCCTAAGATACTTTACCACGTTTTTTTTGGTCGAATTTTACATTTTTTCGTGAAGAGTGCCATGTCCGTCTTTCCAGGGTTGACGCCCAGGCCATATCGGGCCGGCCCAACTTTGCGCGGTGTTCAGTGCCGACTGTATGAGCTCACCCAGTATTAAGATGTTTCCTTGTAATTACATACATACATGATGGTGTCAATGGGTATTTTTCAATGACTTGAGTGTCAAGTATATCGACAAAATTTGGATATTCATACCCTATTTGTGGAACTAGTCGAACACAAATGCCAAAAATTAACGCATAAAGCGATATCCCCAGAATTCAGAACCAATCTTTGAAAATTTCCAATGTGACTGGACTGCAACCTTTGGAAACATGCTTTTCTGAAGAAACTGGCATCCGGTGGACTAGGTCATATTGCTCCACAGATTAGTAAGTTTTTTTTTGTACCAAATATAAACTGCCGTGCAAAACCTTAGTATTGGCCTTCATAACCAATAAGAACTTATTTTTACCTTCTACTTCAGTAGGACTACAATGTTTGTGCCCCAGAAAATACTAGACACAGTTCTAACCTATATTAACTGAATGTATGTCTAATCGTAAGAAATCTGAGTTTTTATCTTCGAATGTTGAAAGCCCATTCTCTAATAGAATGGGTACAAGAATTTATTTGGATCCTGGACCCGTCAGCCGTCTGCTGCGCCAACTATTTGTTATCTTTTGTTAATCAGTTCATTTACTCGTACTTGCTTGCATTTTGTCCACACGTTTTCTTGTTAGCCTTTTAAATCATTTCATTTATAGTACCAGTATCCGTATAATGATGATTATATTAGAATATGTTGAATATTTATAAACAATGAAGTTGCATAGTATTAAATAAATTAAAATAGTGCTATTGCTTGGATTTGGATCATCCAATTAAACAATTAAACAAGTTTTTCTAGTTTATTTTATTTTATTTTTTTATTAGACATAAATCCCCTGTCACATTGGATTTATGTATGTATTGTAAAATAAGTTTAATTGTTTCTACATACTTTCGAATATTTTAAGTCACAATTTTTTAACCAGGGATCTGCTCATAAGACTTGTAAATAGTAGTTACAGTTTAAGCTACTACCAGATACCGACATATGTAAGTGTCAGCTACTGTAGTATAAATGAATAAAGTAAAATAAATTGTAATGTAACAATTTTAAATTAATAGTAATAAATGTCTTCTCGAAGCTATCAGTTTGAACTGCTCAAAGAGATATAAAAATTCAAATCACGTATAGTTCAGAATTCTCCCCAAATGACTTCCAGGCATTAACTGATCATCAATAAGAAAATTGTTTATAAATATCAACTCGGCACAATGCCTGAAGGTACCTATTTGCATGCAGCTACCGCCATTGGAACTTATTAATAGCCCGAATTATGTCATGTCTGTCAGTTGTTGTATTAAAAATTGAAGGAAGCGGATATACCCATACATACGGACATATGTATTTAGCACCTTAATTCGAGACATTAGTCGATTTATTAGTAGCGATTGCTAATGCAATCAAATGATGAGAACAAATTAGGACCAGTCAACAAAACTGGTCATTTCGATTATATTCACATTAAAGTCAATCTAGCTGCCAATTGTGTTAAATTAAAATATCAAATAGCACTTTGCTGCCCTACATCCAGCAAAGCCTGTTAAACTCGTTACCTTGGTGTGAAATGGGCGGATTTAAAACGTGATTGCATCGAACTATTGTGTTTTACCGTAAATGCAATTTATTTTATTTCTATTCCTATAATTATTAAGTGATTTCCGTCAGCGGTTTCCTCTCGCATATTCTGTCTCTGGCATCATATTGTAAAGCTCACTTTGCATGCAAATCAATTTGAACTCAGAACATGCATTGTTCATGACCGCTAGACACAATAAAATATTGGTACAGAAACTAATGTATTCGAATCGTTACACACGATGCATATTTGAATAAATAATAAGTTAATCCACTCCGCAGACCACCCTCTTGATTGCCTCCTTCGTAACTTTTAATCAATCAATTAAATTAAATGAGAAAAAAAAATGTATATGATTTTCTATAAAAAGAACCTAATTACGTTCTGTGAAGTTGCTGCAGATCCACGGATATTCGCACGAAGAGACATTCGTAGAACTATTGACATCTGGCCGATTTGGACAGATAGGGTTTTCCCGCTAATTGTAAGTCACTGTTGCATTGTTGATCGTTAGTTGGCTAATCACTGCGGTAGGTGTGAATTGACGACATTTTGTATCATTCCTAATGAAACTTAAAGTGAATGTCTGCAGCGCATGTACTTGCTCGTAAATGCTTGGTGTCCTCAATGGATCCAAACCAGTCTAGAAACTGGCTGACTGTCTAAGACTGATTGGTCCAATGAGAATGAGAATTGTTGGAATTTCCTTCGTCAATTTATTAACCAAGAGTGACATCAAAATCACCAATTGAGACATATCCCTGATGAATCCATATTAAATTTTTTCTATATATTCTGCAAGATGATGCATGCAAAAACTGATCCAGTTGTAAGGATTTTGAAAATTTCCCTTGCGTTTTACATTTTCGAATAAATCTTCAATCTCGCGCTGGAGATAACAGTGGTGGGAAGGACATGAATCTACATTATAGGCATTATATTTGACATCTCACTCTAACTGATATCAACGTGTGATCTTATCAGGTAGTCGTATTTATGACGGTATTCGATGAAGAATAACAAAAGGCAAATGCTGTAATATCGGTTTATAAAAGCAACTGATTTCAAAAATTTCTGACATAGTTATACTTTACAAAACATTAGTCCTAATATATGGCACCAACTTCTGGACTCTAAGCGTGAAAGAGGAGCTTCTATTTGGTATTTTAGAAAAACAGACATGTGCTTCGTGCAAGGATGTGATGAGGATGAATGAAGGATAAGAATGCAATGAAACGATTACTTGCGACATTCACGGTCATTTTCCAAATACTGCAGTCATATAATAGAACCGATTCCACGTTAGAGAACAACAGCCTGTTTTAGCTGATTGCACTGTTTCTTTATATTTTGTATAACATACCGATTGCAAGTTTAGCCATAGATACACGGCTGATGATATCTGTAATGTAACTGAGGTTACACACTCTGCCACAGCCTAATATTACAATGTTGATATGATTTATTGACAAGTTCGAGGGAAAACAAAGGATTTCAGTTTTGATGGAGTTATTCTTTAGTTATTCTTTAGTTATTCTGCCACAAAAACAGTTGTAACGATAGCATGCAACCTTGTCGAGCTTCGCTTCAAATCGTATATTCTGGCGATAGCTAACCCCTATTCTGCATGTGGTACCTTGTACTTTCATAACTTGGTTTTATAGCCAGTAATGTTAACATTGCTTTAGAATTGTTGAAATCGACTCTCCATTGTTGACATCGACTTTCAAGGTCGCACATATTGAGCCAAGTACGATTAAATACTTATACGATAGAGTTGGCCATCTGTTGGTTTCTTTCTGAATCATATGTTATCATGACACTGACAGCTCTTATGCGGTCAAAAATTGACAGAAAATCAGTATTATATTTGTGCGGTACGAAGTGGATCGATTTACGCTTGAACAACGTTGGAAAATATTGCAAAGATACGAATTTTGAAAATAAATTTCAGACAAAATAACGCACAACTGCAGCTGGTGTACGCAAATTTTGAATTAAAGTTCGTGGGACTGGTTTGCTGATTGATAACCAAACATATTCCCGTTCTCAATGGATCCTGTGCATACAACGGAGAATATTCCACCTTTTTGGAGGTTTTTGTAGTAGCGGCATTATTGGCCCATTTTTCCTCCAAGACGACAATAAAAGAAATTTTACAGTCAATGAAGAGAGCTACCGAGGCATGATAACCGAATTTTTATGGCCAGAAATTGAGGATTTGGACTTGGATGAGCTATGGTTCCAGAAAAATGGGGCAACGTAGGTACCACACAAGCCGCCCAACAATCGATTTATTGCACACTAAGTTCAATAATCGTTTAATCAGTCATTTTGGTGAGGTTGCTTGACTGGCACAGATCTGCAATTTGACGCAGTTAAACTATTCTTTTGTGGGGTGCTATGCAAATAATCCAGAGACGATTCAGATACTCAAGAGCAATAATGATCAAGCTATTCGTGAAATAGGGGCCGAAATCACCGAAAGTGTATTGAAAGACTGGATGGCAACCTAGTCTTTCAATACACTTTCGGTGAAATAATATTTCGAAGGCTTACTCTTATCAATAAAGTAACAATCGTTGAAAAATATGTAATAGTGTTTTTTTAACATTTAAAGCAACAGATGGCCGCTATCAAGCCGCTATGAAGGCCATCTCATCCACAGTCGTTAAATCCAAACTTGTTAAACGATGCCGTGAAGAACTCACAGCACTTACAGCAAACCACAAAGTTATACTCCTTTGGGTTCCAAGACACAGCAGGGAATTCAGGGAAATGAATGGACGAACGATTTAGTAAGAAAGAGGTCATTACCTCTGTTCTACCCCCCCTAACTCTTGTAAAATCCAATATAGAGCAACCTTTCGCGAGACTATCTAATAAGAGATGGAGATCACTCTCATATTGTCATGTCTGTCCCCACCAAACTCTAGACAAAACATGACGATGCCAAAACCAAGCAAATTTTAGCGCTTAATAAATCCAATTTCACGGAGATTATTGCCAGTTACAATCTCCTGGCGGCACACCGAAGAAGAATGCGACTAGACACTGATGACCTCTGCCACGCTGTGGCAGCACTGACGGAGAAGAGAGCATATCTCACTTCCTATGCGAATGCCTCAGCCTATTCAGAAATAGAAAAACGGGCCTCGGTGACTACTACCTCGAAGATCTGGCCAACCTGTCAGGAAAGCCACCATTAACTATCCTGAAATTTATGACAATATCAAGTTGGTTCAGGGCGGCCGCTTAGTTATCAGAAAGATACAGACTTCGTTTTTTTTAAGGTTATCCACGACAGGAGTTCTCAATGGATCCATTGGTGATCTGAGTGCTACTACCCTAATAGCTACCTACCTACCTACCTAACAGATGGCTCCACCCGATAGAAAAGAAATAGAGCCTGTACATAAGCACAAGCAAAATCAGTTTCGCATCCTGCTTTTCAAGGTCTCATTGTGGACTATCAACTACCGGCAGAAGATTTACCATCACTAGATATGCTCCAGATTTTTCAGTTTATCAAGACAGTTAGACTGAAGCAAATACTTATGTATGTATGCACCATAGCTCTAAAAAGATCGCAGTGTTGTTACATCCCTTCAACTCTTATGAACAGCTGCAGATGCCTTTCTATTAATTAAGGAGTTCCAAAGTCACCGACTTCCATTTAACTTCAGCCAAAACTTCAAGCTCACATTCTCAGACCAGCATAACTGGGAACAGAATAAACCCATATTTGCTAGCTATTGTCAAGTATGAATCAAAAACTGATGAATGAGTCGGGGCTGGACTATACGGTGTTAATACAAAAACATTCATCGAACTCCGTATTTCAAGCGCAATTCTTTGGTGTAGAACTATGTAAACGAAAACTGAACATCTCCCTTATAAGAACGAAACAATTTCTAGGTCTAGTTAGAAATCAGATTCGTATAGCCAGAGTAATCATCATTGGACACTGTTAAGTTAAAAAACACCTCATGACTATGGGAATAGCCCAGGATAACACTTGCAGAATGCGCAACGAGGATGAGTTATCAGAACACATTTTGTGTCACTGTAAATGTTTAATCGGAACACGTCATCGGCACTTAGGTATATTCTACCTTGAGGCAGATGATATTTGTATCTACTCGCCCCAAGATTTACTTGGATTTATCACTAATTCAGGTATCATGGGCGAGGTCTAATTAGAGGAAATAATCATAAGACCATCTGTAGCCTCAGTGATGTGTTGACATGCTCCCACCTCCTCCTTATAATCTAATCCAACCTAATGGTATCTTAATATGTTGCAGGACTCTGTCTTCCTTATGAACACAGAATGGTGAATAGAATTTATGTCTGCTGACATCGGTTTTACTCCAACTTGATCGTTCAAATGTGGTATGTGAAGTTTTGCCAATCATTATCCTTGCCACGTTTACTTTAACATTTTTCGCAAGTAAAACCTTTGTATACGTTTGATTTACTTTTAAAGCATTTCTTCGCACAAATAAGAAATGATATATTTCACATGGAACCAGTGTAGAACGATTTAGCTTGGTTCAAAGTAAGAATAGATAAACGCCTACATATAAAGAATTTTTTTTTTCAAGAACCCAATACGAAACCCTTATAAAAACGATAAAAGAATAAAGCAATTGAATTCTGTTAATTAAAATTAATTGAATGTTAAAGCGAAATAGGAAAGGGGTTTAGCGAAAAAATAAACATTGTGGTCTGAGACTGGTTAAAAACCGCATTTACCATTTAATCGCATCGGAGGGAGTAAACATATGTGAAATGGTTGATCACGTTTAGTAGTAATTAAACCGAGTAGTTAAATTAAGTTTATCAGAATAATGCGGTTAGTGAATGTTACCAAAACAAAAGAACTAAGTCTTAGATAATTTATAATCAAAAAGTACACGTAGATGCTTTGCAATTAAAATCTTAACAATAATGACTAAATTAACCACAATTTACATATTTGCCCGAGGTGACAGCTAAAGGCGGTGCAATGGGTGGTAATCAAATGCATCACTACAAGTTTGTAGTGATCGTTGGCGGATGTTCATTGTATTCCCGTAATGCACACAATATATACAAATTTGCTCCGTTTAATGTCTGGTATTTCGTTACTCTATTTGTGTGGAATATATAGGCCCAGTAAATAAACGTTATGACTTCTGGTTTGAGGTTTCAGGGTTAACAACACATGGGGACCAACTAGCAGAATTACTTAGCTTCTACTAGGTACCATCGTACGTCTTCTATTTTCACACTATGCAAGAACTTGAATTGGTGGTCATGGATAATAGAATACAAATTATTTGTGTATACGACAGTGCAAGCTCACCTTATAAATAAGAAAGGATTGCACTTACTTATTGGTGGCGTTACAGTCTGGGATGGACCAGGGCCTCAAAAAAAAGCGTCTATTGTTCGCGGGGTCTTTAGCTAACTGCCTCCAGTTATACATTCCAAGTTCGTTGAGGTCCTCTTTCACTTGAGCAGTGGCTATGCCGTTGCAGCTAATAGAGTTCGCTATTAGATCTCCTCCTCAAAAGCCCGTCAACGGGACCGAAGATCATCCATTTTTGAGTTCAAAATAACCAACGACGTCTTTACCCCTTCGTTAATGTCCATGCTTCTGTACCATACAGCAGGACTAGCATGGGGTCTTTTATAGAGTCTCCTTAGTGTTTCTTGAGAAGATATTGCTGTTCAATTGGCTTCTTAGGTCAAAGAATTAACGTTTGGTAAATCTTCGTTTTGATTTCTGATTTGGTGTTGTTGTTAGAGTTGGAGGTAGACAAATTTCCTAACTACTTCAAAGATGTAGCTTTCTATTGTCACGTTCTCTATTCGATTCGTCAACAATGAGTATCACTTCTTGCTGACAGCTTGTACTTGTTTTTTTCCCTCATACCCACTTTTGCCAATTATGTCAATTGTAATTGCACAAACTTTTGGAAAATTATGCCTTTGGTGTTGGCTTGCGAGTTTCGCACGATTTTCTAAAGTAAAAAGTTTTTCAAAAATATTGCAACCGTTCACAGGAATTGGGAATCTCTCAGTCCACATTGTGGCGAATTTTGCTTACAGATCTTGGCCTACATCAATTGACCCAAGAACTGAAGCCTCTTCATCATTTGAAGCGTCGACACTTCTCTGATTGGGCTTTGCAAAATTTGGAAGAAAATCCTGAATTTAATTAAAAAATCATCTTCAGCGATGAAGCTCATTTTTGCCTTAAGGCTTTGTCAGTAAGCAAAATAAACATTATTGGCCAACAACAAATCCACATGTGCTTCAAGAGACTCCATTTTATCCACAAAAAGTGACCTGTGGTGTGGATTTTATGCCGGAGGTGTAATTGGACCGTCTTTTTTGCCAGTGGCCAAAGGGTGGTAATGCGAATATAGGACAGCACAAGCAAGCCTCTCACTATTAACTCCAACTCTGCACATTGATGATGATGGCTGCTGGGTGCCTAGTATCTCGACTGGAGATTGGGTAACCAACCCTTTTTGGAAGGTTGTTGGTGGCAGTGAACGAGAGGCACTAGGGCACTTCCTCTTCCTCCAGGCGGTATCGGATGTGTACAGTTCCAGTCAGGTTGAACTATTAGTGCCATCCCTACCCAAAGATAAGAAGGGAAGTCATCTTTGGTAGGACAGTTGGTAAGCACAGCCTACACGACACTACATGTGGGTTCGATTTCAAGCTTATTGACTTTGCGGCGAACTATAGCAATCATACGGTATCCACATCTCAATATCACCAAGGGACTTGGCGGTCTCCTGATCATCAAACTGTCAATCAAACTGATCACATTGTGTTTGACGCAAGGCATGCCTCCAGTATTCTGGATGTCCGAACTTTCCGAGTAGCAACATCGATACGGATCATTATCTTGTTGTAGCCAAAGTATGAATGCGAATATCCTTAAGACGACAACAAAGAAGAAATTCTGTGAGAAGTCTCGAAATCTCGATGCGTTTCCTACACCGCCAGTATCAAATGCCGAAGACCAATGGCAACGGTGTCAACATTCCATCAGAAATGCCGCAACTGATGTGCTGGGTTTAGCCAAAGCTTCCGTCAACCTGAACAAAACGAAGTGAGGATATCAATATCCAAACTTAAATCCAACAAGGCTGCTGGACTTGACGGTTTACCAGCCTTACTCTTCAAAGCAGCTGAAAATGGCCTGGTAGAGAGCATATACCAACTCATTTCTAAATATTGTTCAGATGAGTGTATGCCTGATGAAGGGAATCTCAGCATCGTTTTCCCGATCCATAAGAAAGGTAATTCTCTCAATTGCGCCAACTATGGAGCTCAGTCTCCTCAACATCGCATACAAGATCCCATCTGCCATATTGTGTGAACATCGGAAACCCTTCATCAACAACCTGATTTACCCCTATTAGTGTGGTTTCAGACCAGGAAAGTCTACAATCGATCAAATCCTCACACTTTGACAGATCCTGGAAAAATCTTAAGAAGTCTAAATCCATACCCACCTTAGATTTTAAGGCCGTATATGACAGCATTTATAGTGAATAGCTATACAGAGCTAGTTTTGGTATCCCAGCCAAATGATGACGTTGGAGGATTCTCGCTGCTCCAACAACGTTGGTAATGATCTCACCGAAACCTTTGATATCAAAAAAGTATTTACACAAGGAAACGATCTGTTATATGACTTCTTTAACATGATACTCGAAAGAATTGTGCGAAGCTCACAAGCTAACACCGACTAGCAACCAACTACAAGGTTTCTTTTCGGGTCTTGACTTTCTAATATCAAAATCACCTAGAACGATTTTAATGCAATTTTTAGGACATCTTCATGATTCGAACAGTCCACGTGCAGATTCAAACGTCTTTGTCCTATTTTTCGTTTTAGGTTGGCGTCAACAGTAAATCCTTCCTTTTCCAAGCCCATTTTCTGTCTGCAAGCCAACAACGAATTCAACCTTGGAAATTACCATCAAGGTTACCATTCTTGAGATACGGTTTCAAATCAAAATTGGAGCCCTAGAACGTTCCTTCCCTCACAGTTCCTGAGACGTTTCCGTGGTGGCCATATATCCGAAATTATTTTTCGTCATTAATGCCATAATAATGCTATCGAATCCAAAAAGCATTTTCTCGTTTGTTAAGCTGGTGCATGCTTTGTTACAATTTCAAATCTTAAAAAATTTTATAATCGGACCATAAAGTTATGAGTAATTTCAAGACCGTCCATCCTTACCTGTTGTGTATTCGTGTACAATATTGCTGACTTAATTCTTTCATCATCATGTATCGGTTCGTTGTTGTATATCACGATCTTCATCTTGACGTATACATACTTATTCAGCAAAAATGTCAGGGTTTCAGAGCATATTATCTACACGATCAAGTAAGCACAGATCAATTGATAGAACCTGAAATGCAACTATGCATTGCTTTAGTTCCAGAAGCTTTTCATTTGTATCTACTCATGAAGATTTGTTTCCCAAGAATTCAATTAACACTCAGATGTGTTTCATAAAGATATGAATAATATTCCAACAAATCACAATTAACGTCAAAAAAAAGTAACTAACTTCTGTCGTGTACTGTATTGGTCATTGTTAAGCGGCAACCACAATAACATTTTTAATTATTCTTTTGACGCACAGTTTAAGGGGAATCTCGCAAAATACTAGTGACGACATCTCCTTTTGTTTTATATTCAAATTGAGTTGTTTGTATCCAGTTTATTCACTTTCTCAGATACATTATTTACTTTTATCTACATATGTTGTGAATTTAAGCAGGCGTTTGCTGATACGGGAGGTGTGTATAATTTATTAAACTTAATTACATAAGATTTTTGTCACTTTCGATTCATTGCGTTCATTCATAACTGACTGATTTTGTAATGAGCTACATATGTATGTACATATGTATGATTTATTTTATTTTTTTTTTGCCAAAGCTGATTTATTTGTTTACATTTCGCTATGTATGTAAATACGTGGAGAGAGGTTTATGCGATTTTTATTTATCTGCAGATGTCTAGACAGCGGAATTTGAGTGATGTTTTGTGATTCTGGTAAAAATTATGTTTTTTTTTTTTCTTTTTTGCAGTGAACAAATATTAAGTGATGAAACGCCCTTGAACTCATTTGTCAGTAAATGTCACATTGATTGTTGGTTGAAGGTCAAACTTGCATGCAATCGTTTAGCTAAGCTGCAACAATCGTGTTAATTTATTAAGAAACCAGATACTGTACAGAGTTCTAGGGTTTTGTGGATTTAAAGTATTTATGGAAAGATTTGGAATTCTTTGCAGTACAATGACACTGATGTTGAATGACTAACTTAATTGAACTCGACCTTATCTGGTTCATACATTTTTTTTGCTGCTTGTTATGCCAGAAGCTTGTTTCCTTATCAATATTTAAATGAAAGACGTCAACTTAAATTGACTTCCTTAAGCAAGAAAAATGAGTATACATACATGTATAATATTTTGTTTAATAACCACTTATATGTATATGGCAAGTGACCGATAAAAATTACCATTTAATATGTATGTATACTGGTTATTCTGGATTAAGGACAATAAATGAATTTAGTTTAACCTAGAATAAGAATTTTTTTATCCTATTATAAGTTTCTCTTTATCTTGCATTTAAAGAATGCAACGATATACTGTATTTTTCTATCAATATTAAGTTACAGATTCGGGTTGCAATCGAAACTTTTTGTTGAATTAGTCTTTGAAAATCCTGTCGATTTAAGTAAGTCTTTCGAAAATATTATTCGCACAGCTTTTCCAAAAAGAAAGCGTTTGGTTTTCAACAAGGGTTTATTTTGTGGACTAAATCTTAGTTAGGAGAACGCAAGCATAACGATATTTGAGATTGCTCATAATAATCAATACTACCACAAAAGTTATTACCTTTAATTTATTATCTTTATCTAGACCCTTTATTATGTGGCATGTAGCACCATCTTGTTGGAACCACATAGCACTGATGTCAAGTCCATTCAATTTTAGCTAAAATAGTCTTCCAACATGGCACAATACGGAACCCCATTGACCGTAACATGGTAATCATTTTCATCGACGAAAAAATAAGGTCCAATAACACCTCCGGCAAAAAATCCACACCACACGGTCACTTTTTGTGGATGGAATGAGGTCTCTTTAAGAACATGTGGTTTTTTTTTCCAAAAATTCAGGATTTTCTTCGAAATTATTCACAGTCCAATTGGAGAAGTTCGGCACTTCAAATGATAAAGAGGCTTCAGTTCTTGAGTTAATTTGATCTTGTAAGGGGGTAGACCAAGATCGTTATACAAAATTCGTCACTGTGGATTGAGAGTTTCCCAATTCCTGTGAACGGCGTGGAATCGACTGATTTGACTCATTTTGAACTGAAGCCCTTACGGTTGCGAAATTTTCGGTACTTCGACCGGTGCATTGTTTCGGTATAAGAGCATTCAATAGTGAATATGTTGACTCGATTGTATCCACTATAGCAAACACAGCATTTTTGGTGGGACGATTATTACGACCCGAAATTCGAATAAATGTTATGTCCCTATTGAAAATCCCATTATTACATATAATATTTTTTCTGCCACTGCCAGGACAGTGGCAACAGCAAGGTTAGGTTAAAAAAATTAAATTAGCACCGATATCGGATTTAACTTACCTCAATAGAAAAACATCAGTGAAATGGTAGAATTTGCAAGAAGAACGAAAGGCTTTTCAATCATTATACACTTTAGTATCTTCCTACTACCATGTTGCCAAATACAGATTATAACACAACGAACAAAAAATGTCTATTTTAAGTTTGTTTAAAAATTAGTAAATCAAGTGGACATTTTGCTTCAATATCTGATTCAACTGGACTTTGTAAGCGAATAATCCGAGATCTTTATGCAAAATTCTCCTCAGGCTAGTCCGACTGATGTTCAGTTGCTGAGATCTTTGGCACGTTCAGGTTCTCGGGTTTAGGGGCACACTTTGCTGTAGTTGGTACATTATTTCGACCGAAATTTCTTTTCCAAATTCGCACTGTTTGGATAACACAGCCTACACTTTGGAAGTAACTTTGCAATGTTTTCCAACGTTGTTCAAGCGCAAATCGATTCATTCTGCCAATTCCTTGAGCACATAAGAACTGTCAGTGTCAAAATAATATATGAAAAGAAATCAACAGATGGCCCACCCTTTATATGTACATATATTAGAGCTATTTATATAATCTTTCAGTACAGGCGATAAAAGTTTTTTATAAAAAATAATTACGGATATCCGTAAAATGAATTGTATCTTTAAGTATGTTCAGTCGACTGTTAGATCTCACAATATTGTCAGGATTCATGGTTATCAACGTGCTGACAATTAAGTGCCGATGAGCTGACAATAATACACTATCTAACAACGTAAAATTGTTGGTTCACATGGCTGTCAGTTTTTGTCCCAATATGTGACAATTTCTGACAATGCAATTTTCATAACGTAACAACGTTTCGAAAATCGTTAATTCACTCGGTAGGTAGACTACTGTCCGCGAAAAATTGGCAGATTTGTTTCGTATTCTATTGAATTAAGAAATTTGAAAATATGCTAAATTTAAAACGAAATGGAACAAATTCTTTGTATTAAACATATTAAAAGTCTCGCAATATATTGCAACTATAACTTGATGACAGATTAAGGATAAATAATTATTTAATCAAGTTCCATAAACTTAAATAGTTAAGTGTGATCTACTGTTAATTTAATGCTAACCACATATCGGCGGAATAAAATTGTCAACTTAAAGAATATAAATGCTTAAAATGAATTATTCAAGCGAATTTGTATAAGCTAAAATATAGAAATACTCTATATAAGTTCTTCATTTGGATTATTTCACGTTTTATTTAATGGCTACCTATCTGCTTCTGAAATTAGTACACGTCACACTTGAAATGGATAGTTATTGTCGAAAGAACAATAATATTGTAATTGTTTTGTTTTTGTTTACATGACACCGGTAAAAGCTTAAATATAAATATGCATGTCTTCTCTGAGCAGAACTGAATTCTTTACATTTTAATAAACCACATTTTGCTAACCTGTTTTATACCATTGATACAGGGGAATATGATTTTCCCAAAATCTCGATATACAATTGTTTACATTTTTATACAGACGTACATATGTATGTATCTTTTCCCATCTCGGTAGACAAAACTATAAATTTTTATTTATTTTCATTTAAAGCAAGTTATTCACTGTTTATTTAAACGTTTTTTTTTTTACTATTTTTGTTTTTACTTTTGTTTGAATATAAAAAGGAGTTTGAATAATATTGCTTTTTTGATTTTATTTTATTTTTTTTCTTTCATTTGGTCGTAAAACTTTTTTCTTTTAAGTTTTTAGATGACAACACCCCATGAGTTCAGTACGAAAAGATAAACTTATATAATTTGCTATCTTGATTGAAATTTATTGATGAAGATGTATACCATTGTCATTTTAAACACGATTTCAAACTCATGCTAATCGTGTCCACGATTTGATCTATTCCATAACAATCGTGGAATTTTTGTCCACTTATTTGCAAAGATAATAGCGATGACTCGCTTGGTGGTTGATATTTTTTTTTTTTACTTTTATTAAAATTCTTCAAGCGGACTATTTAGAGATTTACTGCCAACAAATTGCATCTTTGCATTATCCAAAGTGGTCTTATATCATTATTATCTCGATACATTATTTCAAAACATTGTATTTAAAGTTGTAAACAGATATTTAATGGGTAGGCGCCAGAGCTTTGACTTCCTGAGTAGATTAACGTGTCTGTCTTGATATCCATAGATATAATGAATTGATGGCTAAAACTCCCCTGATTGTTTATTTTTTTGCTAATGAGACAAAGAAATTTTTCGCATAGCGATACTAAAGTATTAAGCAAATAAATCGAATCCAAACAAGTTGTCAAATTACACTGATAGGTAAATAAATTAAAAAATAATTATGGAAAACACCTTTAACTCATTTGACCAGAAAAAAGAAAAAAACGTGTTGACGCAGAGGAACACCTTTTTGTTGAGGGACAAAAGTTCTTTATGGAAATTTCGAATTCAATTTTTTTTTTATAATTAAAAACTTTTAATTTAATTTTTAGTTTTTTTCTTTTCTTTTTTTTTAGGAAAGTGTCAAATAACTGGTTTGATTAGTAAAGAAATTTTTATATAAATTTGTATTTAAAGGAATTAATTATTTTTTCTTAGGGGAGTTGGGTGAAGCATATTGCAAATTTTTATTATTCTTCGTTAAAAAAATCTCCTTTTGCAATAGTTCTATCCATAGATACGATATACATATATGCATGTATTTTCGATTTTTCGATTTTACATGCACCTTATGAGCACTATCCCGGTTCACGATTTATTTGCTATAATAATAAATTTATTTATAAGCTATGGATGCGCATACAAATCAGTGTTATTTGGAGAATCTACATATTTCTGATACGAATTGAATTAATTGCTCGGCGTCCAGTGTGTTGTTTACTTCCAGTTCCAGAATCCACACCTCAATTTATACACCTCTGCTATAATTTAAGCATTATCCTCTAGGATCGTGGTCATGGAAATGGACGATTAAAAAAACTACTAGTGGGTTCATCCACTAAGAGGTGTCATTTTAAATCAATAGACAAATGCAACATTCCTATAAAAAGTGATTATATTTTTATTTTAGTCTAATATACAAGCTTTGTGGTTAGTAAGGAAATACAATATTTGAAAAACGTTTCCCTCAGATCTGCCTACAAATAGTCATTTGATGCGATTTTCATCATCAGTTTCATCGCATAATTGCAGCTGTATTTCGCAAAATTTAATTTTTAGTGCATGAATCTAGCATTGACGTAGACTTTATCTTTAAAATAGCCCCAAAGGAAAAAGTTAAATGGTGATTAATCCCACGATCTCGAAAGTTTTTACTTATCAAAATCATCGCAACTATTGTTGAGTGTTTAAAATGAGACCCCTTGTTGGATGACCCTAAATCCGCATTATATTCTTTTGGCTAATCGTTAATAAACAGTTTAAAACCCTGATTGACATGACCAACCCTCGATGAATTCATTGTTTTGTGATGCAGTCCTTTATTTCGAAGTATGCATGTATTTTGTATTCTTTTAAAAGGAAATAAAACAGTTTCGAACTTGAAAAGACATTTAGTTGAAGAAAAGGCCTCGATCACCACTTCACCTGCTGTTCATCGATTTCGGAAAAGTTCGTGTCAGAAAAAGGACATATATTTGTGATAAGTCCTGGGCCTAGCTTTTCGTAACAAATCGTCTTATGAATGGAAGAGGCATACTCTTCAGTGTCGGGTCCGAAGGGCCTTATACTCCTAGATGTTTGTCAGATGCACTTCGAGATGTGAGACCGTGAAAGAACTTTAGTGTTGAACCTCAAATCTCTCACTCAGTAGTGTAATGCACTAACCACCGAATCAAGTCTACGCATGTCACGTTCTGCACAAAGAAAGTTTGTGTTAGGTCAATACTCAGCTCGTTAAAAGACAAACAGGAGGCAATTTCAGGCAGTTTCTGATATAAATATCAAAGATTCCAGAGATTTGATCACGGCTTGACTGTCCGTAAGGATAATGCCCCGATTAGATTGTCGTCGTTGGTACAATCAAACATATGAATCCCGTATATTGTGACGTGTTTCAAAGAGGAGTCGGACAGAGTCCCGAAAACCGAAATGCCGAAAGCCCAAAATCCCGAAAATGAAACTGAAAGTTTTCTCATGAATTTAAATAAACTTTGCTTATACACAACCTCGCACCTACTCCAAATCCAACAGTGACTCCATGCAGGTGGTTGCTGGGGGGGTAGCATGCCCCTCATACATATTCCACTGTTTGTGCACAAATTGAATTGTGAACTTATGACCTATGGACTTATGACCCTGTGTCGAAAAGGATTAGATACTTTGCTTGTTACATTGTTATATTGTTATATTTCGTACCCAACCCAATTTTTCAGGGTTTTCGGAATTTTGGATTTTCGGGATTGTGACCACAACCCGTGTTAAAGTTCTTATCAAACAGAAGTTGTCTTCCGAAAGTGGTCCAATGTCGTTAAAATAAAGGAGTGGCCAGAACTTAAACTAAACTGCACTGCTGGCACTTATTTACTATAGACATCTAAATGTGGCAAGTGAAACAAAATATCTATAGTCACTGTTGAGGTGGTTCTTTGTGGAAAAATAGGTCGACCTTTGTATTCGGCTAAAATAAGTTAGATGACATGCTTTCTCTATAGCGGGCCACCAGACGATCGTGCCATATGTTAACATAGGCTTAATGATGGATATACAGAGGCAATATGTAATACGTAGCTTAATTTATTTCCTATCGTTTTATTACAGCAGTACAGGGCTGTACTGGCTTTCTTAACACACTTTTGGATATTGGTTTTGAAAACTAATGCCACATAATTGAATTTTACATTTACTTCTTACTTAGAGGACAAGTTCTGTTTTTTTAAGGTCGACACTAAACCGACATCCTTTAGTCCACATACAGAGTTTGAGAGAGAATTTTGAAAAAAACTTCTCTGACCATATTGATGACCCACAACAGATATACAACGTCATCCGTATAAGCAATTACCTTACAACCTTCATCTTCTAGGATGAGAAGCAATTCATTCGCCATTGGGTTCTAAAAAAGCGGATATTGCACCCTTACTTACGATTGCCGTCCAACATAGATAGTTGACCATTCTTTGACTTCACGTTACCTACACTATTGGAAAAGTGTACCATTTGTTGGCAATCTTACAGCCGTATTCTTTCTTAGAAGAAACTCTTTAAACTAATCAAGGAAAGGATTTTGTTGCTTGTGGATTTTTTTATACATAGGTCATCACTTCCTGAGATACCATGTAAAGAGGGAACCTTTGAGCTACTTTTTGAGTAGCAGCAACTACCCAGTTACGACGGCATATCTTCTACCAAGAAATGCATACACCAGCTAGTAAGAACGTACTCATCTTCATAAAATTGTTGTTGTACATCCTTGACAAAGTAAATCCTTGAGGTCATAGTGGCATCCAATGGAAAAATTGTTTGAAAAAATCTTTTAAAACTTGTCATCCACTCCACTAATCAACTAACTAAAATGTCATGACGGTTTTTGAATAGGTGCAAGTATTTAAAGAATTCTCTGCAAGGACATTGACATGGACATGGCTTTGCATGTGTTTCAATAAACAGTGGTTAGATGTTTTCAAATGTAGTAGTAATATTTAGATGGGTCCGGACAAGTAGTCTTGAAAAGTCAGAATTGTTAACGTCATCTTGGTACTGTTAACAAAATTGTCTAAGAAAATTCTTTTATAAAAAAAATAAAGGATATCTATTAAGTGCGACTTATTTGTCTTGAGCTGACGTATAAGAATATGCCGCCTAAAACTTCAACAACAACTATTGCCATTAACCTATGATTAATCGTATTCTTGCGTCATCACGAACTCGCTCTACATACCTGACCGGCGAGTTCTAATTTCTTTCAGATACTCACTCAGTTTCGTCTGTTCTAGCCCACAGTGTATCTATCGGATTAACTGGTAGCATATTTGATTGTCTGCCTAATTAGAATGTGATTCGCGTCAATGAGTAAACATAAAAATTCTAGATCCACGACTGAATGAGATCCCAGCGAACAGACGAAGAGAAGCTATAAAAGCCACAACCTCAAGAATTTCCGAATATCAGTTTGAAATTTTGGCAAAGATGACGACGTCGTCGGTGCTTGGAGTTGTTGCATTATATTTTGCGGTGGCAGCAGGTTAGTTGGAATTAATTCGCGAACGGTTCTGAGACGAAATTAACGAAATTATTTTTTCAAGGTCACGGCATAGGAGGATTCGGAAGTCTTGGCGGTCTCAGCGGTGGGAGTTCTTTGTCGTTGGCAAACACTTATTCAGGACCTGGAGGCGGTGGAGTCGTTCAGTTGGGCGGTATTGGCGGAGCGCAAGCCCTAGGAGGATTGGGGGCGCACGAAAACAGTAGAGTCAAAACAGGACACCTTGAACGACGACTTGAAGGACATTCTGAACACAGAAATAAATATGATGGGCAGTATCATAAGGAGTACGATGGGAATTATGGATACAAGCACAGTAACGAAGGGAAGTATAATCCAGGCAGTTACGGATTTTCAATTGGCGGAGCGAAGAGCACTGCAACATCATTAGCTGGTGTAGGTGCAACTCAGGGAATTGGATTTGGTGGCAGTTTAGGAGGCTCGTCAAGTGGAGTTGCGACAGCAGCGACAGCAGCTGGTAAATTTGGACAAAGTGGAAGTGTTGGAGGGTCTTATGGAGGACAAGGGCGTGGATCGTCTAAACACAAAGGTGCAAGTGGATTTGTAGTACCAGGACTAGGCTTAGGGCTAGCAGGAAGTAGTTCCATCAATACGGGTTCATATGGATCTCGAGGATCAAATAAACATGCGGGCCCTTTTGGACTTGGTGGAGGTGCTGCATCCGGTGCCGGCGGATCTCTGGGAATCGGAGGTAGTTCAGGCGGCTCAGAAAGTGCATTAACTGGTGCCGGTATTGGCGTTGAAGCAGGTGGCAGTAGACGTGGATCACATAAACACAGCGGTGAATATCACCATCATCATGAGCACAAACATCATGAGCACCACCATGGTGACCACAGCAAACATAGTGGACATGGCAATCTAGGTGGATCGTTGGGTATTGGCGGATCATTTGGACTTGGTGGAGGTAGTACAGCTATCCACGGAGGGTCAATTGGAGCTAGTGGAAGCAGCGGTTTATCTGCATCAGCCCCCGGAAGTTCTCCTGACGGATCATATAACAAACGAAAGGGCACCTATGGTGGGAGCAGTGGTTTTGGTGGATCTTTGGGACTTGGTGGAGGTCTTGGCTTTGGACTTGGTGCAGGTGGCAGCTCCAGTGCAGGTTTATCGTCTGGAGTGGGTGTATCAGGTGGTCAGTTAGAAAGTATTGGAAGTGGAGCCGGCTCTCAAGGAAGTGCATCGTCTGGCGCTAGTGGATCTCTTGGAGGAGGTATTGGACTTGGTGCAGGCGGCAGCTCTAGTGCAGGCGCATCATCGAATGTAGGTGCATTAGGTAGTCATGGAAGCGGTCTTGGAGGTGGCAGTAGTTCCAAAGGAGGCTCATATTCCGGCGCTGGTGGATCTCTGGGACTTGGCGGAGGTCTTGGTCTTGGACTTGGTGCAGGCGGCAGCTCCAGTGCAGGTTTATCGTCTGGAGTGGGTGTATCAGGTGGGCAGTCAGGAAGTATTGGAGGTGGCGCCAGCTCTCTAGGAGGCGCATTGTCTGGTGCCGGTGGATCTCTAGGTCTTGGCGGAGGCATCGGCCTTGGACTTGGTCAAGGAAGCGCATCAGGTGGTCACTCAAGCAGTCTTGGAGGTGGCGCCGGCTCTCAAGGAAGCGCATCGTCTGGTGCTGGTGGATCCCTAGGACTTGGAGGAGGCATTGGACTAGGACTTGGTGCAGGCGGTAGCTCCAGTGCAGGTTTATCGTCTGGAGTGGGTGTATCAGGTGGTCAGTCAGGAAGTATTGGAGGTGGCGCCGGCTCTCAAGGAAGCGCATCGTCTGATGCTGGTGGATCTCTAGGCCCTGGAGGAGGCATTGGACTTGGACTTGGTGCAGGCGGCAGCTCCAGTGCAGGCGCATCATCGAATGTAGGTGCATCAGGTAGTCACTCAGGCGGTCTTGGAGGTAGCATCGGCTCTCAAGGAAGTGCATCGTCTGGTGCTGGTGGATCCCTAGGACTTGGAGGAGGCATCGGACTTGGACTTGGTGTAGGCGGCAGCTCGAGTGCAGGCGCATCATCGAATGTAGGTGCATCAGGTAGTCACTCAGGCGTTCTTGGAGGTGGCGGTGGTTCCAAAGGAAGTGCTTTACCAGGTGCTAGTGGAACGTTGGGGCTTGTAGGCGGTGTTGCTTATGACCTTGGCGCAGGTGCTGGTGCAGGAGGCAGCTCGAGTGGAGCTGGTTTGTCTGGAGTGGGTGTATCAGGAGGTCAATCAGGAAGTATTGGAGGTGGTGCTGGTGGATCTCTAGGCCTTGGCGGAGGCATCGGCCTTGGACTTGGTCAAGGAAGCGCATCAGGTGGTCACTCAAGCAGTCTTGGAGGTGGCAGCGGCTCTCAAGGAAGTGCATCGTCTGGTGCTGGTGGATCCCTAGGACTTGGAGGAGGCATTGGACTAGGACTTGGTGCAGGCGGTAGCTCCAGTGCAGGTTTATCGTCTGGAGTGGGTGTATCAGGTGGTCAGTCAGGAAGTATTGGAGGTGGCGCCGGCTCTCAAGGAAGCGCATCGTCTGATGCTGGTGGATCTCTAGGCCCTGGAGGAGGCATTGGACTTGGACTTGGTGCAGGCGGCAGCTCCAGTGCAGGCGCATCATCGAATGTAGGTGCATCAGGTAGTCACTCAGGCGGTCTTGGAGGTAGCATCGGCTCTCAAGGAAGTGCATCGTCTGGTGCTGGTGGATCCCTAGGACTTGGAGGAGGCATCGGACTTGGACTTGGTGCAGGCGGCAGCTCAAGTGCAGGCGCATCATCGAATGTAGGTGCATCAGGTAGTCACTCAGGCGTTCTTGGAGGTGGCGGTGGTTCCAAAGGAAGTGCTTTACCAGGTGCTAGTGGAACGTTGGGGCTTGTAGGCGGTGTTGCTTATGACCTTGGCGCAGGTGCTGGTGCAGGAGGCAGCTCGAGTGGAGCTGGTTTGTCTGGAGTGGGTGTATCAGGAGGTCAATCAGGAAGTATTGGAGGTGGTGCTGGTGGATCTCTAGGCCTTGGCGGAGGCATCGGCCTTGGACTTGGTCAAGGAAGCGCATCAGGTGGTCAATCAAGCAGTCTTGGAGGTGGCAGCGGCTCTCAAGGAAGTGCATCGTCTGGTGCTGGTGGATCTCTAGGCCTTGGAGGAGGCATTGGACTTGGACTTGGTGCAGGCGGCAGCTCGAGTGCAGGCGTATCATCGAATGTAGGTGCTTCAGGTAGTCACGCAGGCGGTCTTGGAGGTAGCATCGGCTCTCAAGGAAGTGGATCGTCTGGTGCTGGTGGATCTCTAGGCCTTGGAGGAGGTATTGGACTTGGAATTGGTGCAGGCGGCAGCTCAGGTGCAGGCGCATCATCGAATGTAGGTGCATCAGGTAGTCACGCAGGCGGTCTTGGAGGTAGCAGCGGCTCTCAAGGAAGTGCATCGTCTGGTGCTGGTGGATCTCTAGGCCTTGGAGGAAGCATTGGACTTGGACTTGGTGCAGGCGGCAGCTCGAGTGCAGGCGTATCATCGAATGTAGGTGCATCAGGTAGTCACGCAGGCGGTCTTGGAGGTAGCAGTGGCTCTCAAGGAAGTGCTTCGTCTGGTGCTGGTGGATCTCTAGGCCTTGGAGGAGGCATTGGACTTGGACTTGGTGCAGGCGGCAGCTCGAGTGCAGGCGTATCATCGAATGTAGGTGCTTCAGGTAGTCACGCAGGCGGTCTTGGAAGTAGCATAGGCTCTCAAGGAAGTGCATCGTCTGGTGCTGGTGGATCTCTAGGCCTTGGAGGAGGCATTGGACTTGGACTGGGTGCAGGCGGCAGTTCGAGTGCAGGCGCATCATCGAATGTAGGTGCATCAGGTAGTCACTCAGGCGTTCTTGGAGGTGGCGGTGGTTCCAAAGGAAGTGCTTCACCAGGTGCTAGTGGAACGTTGGGACTTGTAGGCGGTGTTGCTTATGACCTTGGCGCAGGTGCTGATGCAGGAGGCAGCTCGAGTGGAGCTGGTTTGTCTGGAGTGGGTGTATCAGGAGGTCAATCAGAAAGTATTGGAGGTGGCGCCAGCTCTCAAGGAGGCGCATTGCCTGGTGCTGGTGGATCTCTAGGACTTGGAGGAGGCATCGGCCTTGGACTTGGTCAAGGAAGCGCATCAGGTGGTCAATCAAGCAGTCTTGGAGGTGGCAGCGGCTCTCATGGAAGTGCATCGTCTGGTGCTGGTGGATCTCTAGGCCTTGGAGGAGGCATTGGACTTGGACTTGGTGCAGGCGGCAGCTCGAGTGCAGGCGTATCATCGAATGTAGGTGCTTCAGGTAGTCACGCAGGCGGTCTTGGAGGTAGCATCGGCTCTCAAGGAAGTGCATCGTCTGGTGCTGGTGGATCTCTAGGCCTTGGAGGAGGCATTGGACTTGGACTTGGTGCAGGCGGCAGCTCGAGTGCAGGCGCATCATCGAATGTAGGTGCTTCAGGTAGTCACGCAGGCGGTCTTGGAGGTAGCATCGGCTCTCAAGGAAGTGCATCGTCTGGTGCTGGTGGATCTCTAGGCCTTGGAGGAGGCATTGGACTTGGACTTGGTGCAGGCGGCAGTTCGAGTGCAGGCGCATCATCGAATGTAGGTGCTTCAGGTAGTCACGCAGGCGGTCTTGGAGGTAGCATCGGCTCTCAAGGAAGTGCATCGTCTGGTGCTGGTGGATCTCTAGGCCTTGGAGGAGGCATTGGACTTGGACTTGGTGCAGGCGGCAGTTCGAGTGCAGGCGCATCATCGAATGTAGGTGCATCAGGTAGTCACTCAGGCGTTCTTGGAGGTGGCGGTGGTTCCAAAGGAAGTGCTTCACCAGGTGCTAGTGGAACGTTGGGACTTGTAGGCGGTGTTGCCTATGACCTTGGCGCAGGTGCTGCTGCAGGAGGCAGCTCGAGTGGAGCTGGTTTGTCTGGAGTGGGTGTGTCAGGTGGTCAATCAGCAAGTATTGGAGGTGGTGCGGACTCTCAAGGAAGTGCATCGTCTGATGTTGGCCTTGGAATTGGTGCAGGTAGTAGCTCGACTGCACCGGCATCGTCTGGAATAGGTGGTCACTCAGGCAGTATTGGAGGTGGCGTCGGTTCTCAAGGAAGCGCATCTTCATCTGGTGCTGGTGGTTCTCTAGGCCTCGGAGGAGGTTTTGGCCTTGGACTTGGTGCAGGCGGCAGCTCGAGTGCAGATGCATCGTCGGTAGTGGGTGTATCAGGTGATCAGTCAGGTAGTACTGGAGGTGTTGCCGGCTCACAAGGAAGTGCATCGTCTGGTGCTGGTGGATCTCTAGTCGTTGGAGGAGGCATTGGACTTGGACTTGGTTCAGGTGGCAGCTCAAGTGCAGGCGCTTCATCGAATGTAGGTACATCAGGTAGTCACGGAGGCGGCCTTGGAGTTGGCAGTGGTCCCAAAGGGGGTCCATATTCCGGCGCTGGTGGATCTCTAGGACTTGGCGGAGGTCTTGGCCTTGGCCTTGGTGCAGGCGGCAGCTCGAGTGCAGGTGCATCATCATCCGGAGTGGGTGTATCAGGTGATCACTCAGGTAGTACTGGAGGTGTTGCCGACTCACAAGGAAGCGCATCGTCAGGTGCTGGTGGATCTCTAGGGCTTGGAGGAGGCATTGGGCTTGGACTTGGTTCAGGTGGCAGCTCAAGTGCAGGCGCTTCATCGAGTGTAGGTGCATCATCCGGAGTGGGTGTATCAGGTGATCAGTCAGGAAGTATTGGAAGTGGCGTCGGTTCTCAAGGAAGTGCTTCTTCTGGTGCTGGTGGATCTCTAGGCCTTGGAGGAGGCATTGGACTTGGACTTGGTTCAGGTGGCAGCTCAAGTGCAGGCACTTCATCGAATGTAGGTGCATCAGGTAGTCACAGAGGCGGCCTTGGAGTTGGCAGTGGTTCCAAAGGAGGCCCATATTCCGGAGCTGGTGGATCTCTAGGACTTGGCGGAGGTCTTGGCCTTGGTCTTGGTGCAGGCGGCAGCTCGAGTGCAGGTGCATCAACCGGAGTGGGCGTATCAGGTGATCAGTCAGGAAGTATTGGAGGTGGCGTCGGTTCTCAAGGAAGTGCTTCTTCTGGTGCTGGTGGATCTTTAGGCCTTGGAGGAGGCATTGGACTTGGACTTGGTTCAGGTGGCAGCTCAAGTGCGGGTGCTTCTTCGAATGTAGGTGCATCAGGTAGTCACGGTGGCGGTCTTGGAGCTGGCAGTGGTTCCAAAGGAGGCCCATATTCCGGAGCTGGTGGATCTCTAGGACTTGGCGGAGGTCTTGGCCTTGATCTTGGTGCAGGCGGCAGCTCGAGTGCAGGTGCATCATCCGGAGTGGGCGTATCAGGTGATCAGTCAGGAAGTATTGGAGGTGGCGTCGGTTCTCAAGGAATTGCTTCTTCTGGTGCTGGTGGATCCCAAGGACTTGGAGGAGGTCTCGGCCTTGGACTTGGTGTAAGTAGTCCAGCCAGTGCAGGCGCATCATCTGGGGTAAATCTATCACATGGCTTGTGGGGAGGTTTCGGTGACCACAGCGGATCGAAAGCAGGCGCATCTTCCGATGTCAGCGGAGGATTACTCGGTCATGGATTTGGCGGAGGTAGTTCCACCTCAAATGCGGCAGCTTCAGCCAGCAGTGGAAGTCAGTCGGGTGGCAATTTACTCGGATTTGGACTTGGAGGTTTTGGCGGTTTAAATAAGGGAGCACATGGCTATTCGATTGGTAATAGCGGTGGATTCAATGGCTTTGGCCAAAGCAGTGGTTCCAAAGCATCAGCATCCAGCAGCAGCAGCAGTGGTTCCAGTTTTGGACTGGGTGGCGGCTTTGGCCTAGGAGGTCTCGAACTTGGAGGCGGACTTGGCATCACTTTAGGTTAGGCTTAAACGGTAATCGAATATTATGTTCCAATGTTTTGTGTATAAAATAAAACTTTATTAAAAATCGAATGTCGGATATACATACAGTTATTTTTTCCATGTTTTAGGTGAAGTATTTGTGCTTTTAGTAGGTAAGTATCTATATTCACGTGGGATGGTAGTCAGTTGGATTCAGGCCAAACGTGCTGTATCAATATCAGCTATTGATGTGTGTTCAGGAGGAGTTTTTAATGTTTCTGAACGTACTCAATAGAAGGAACCTCTTACCATTTGTTCCGCCGAGCTGAATGGAAGTTAATTTACAAAAATGCCTAATCTCCCGGAAACCCACTAGAACCGGAGAACTTTAAAATTGACTTGTCATGCTCTGTTAACAGGTTAATAGCGCGTCTAGAAAAAAGTTGTTTCTATTTATTTTTTGTTTAACATTTACGGCGCACCATCTACGCCACAGATACCATAAAAAGTGCCATCGCATCACAAATTAGTTGTTTTCAATTTGAAATGTGGCCATTAAATTGCCATCTATGACATATCACAAGGCAATAAAAAGAATAACCGGGAACTCCAGCCATTTGGCTTGTGTGTACGAAAGTAGGGCGTTCTGTGCTGGGAAACTTTTTCATCGCTTCACAACAGAAAAATAAAAACGCCTGCATTCCTGTGATGAATGTCCCATGTCCCGCCGCCGTGCGTCGTAAAAAACAATAACATTCTCCTTGTCCTTGCCTAGTTGGTGATCGGAGCGAGCACCACCGATGGAAAAATGAGAGCTCTATTTTGGCAACGGATTTATTCGATTTTAATGGTCAACTTTAATGATATTTGTTTTTGAAAAGTTTATTCTTAAACTTTCAACTGGGATATTTATATCACTCAGGCTGAGGTTATCTGTAAGGAGTTGCTATTTTTATTTTTTATTTTTTTCTGCTACTAAAAGTTGTCCACTAGTTTTGTGGTATTCGGATATATTGCAGGCCATTGTGGGTTTGCTTGTTTCACCAGGACTCGCTCTGAAACAAATGACTGGTTTTTTTTTTTCGTTCGCAAATATTGAGACACAACCCCATTTGTTTTGCTTTATTATTTCATATGTTGTGGATGTATGTATCTATTGTAGCATCTGCAGGAACATAAAAATAGTTGGTTTTGAATTATAGGCGCAGAGAATATGAAGCATAAGTTTGTGTTGGAATGGTTTATGAATTCTTTTTTTTTTTAAATATACCGCATGAGGATGTTTGGAATTTCTAAACACTGTATGCGGCCAGAGGTCATGACGAAAGACTGCACATTCAGGACTTGGATTCGGAGGGAAAAAAGACCGATGTTGGGAGAAGAAAATTTATAGATTCAGGTTTCGGAACACGGAGTTTTTAGTTTAGTAGTATGTAGTGTTTGAGTTAAGCAAAATCCGACTTTAAGGTTACTATTTGGGGAAATGTGCACTTCTCTGAAGCTGGGGTGGGCGAGGATATTGGTGCAACAAAACATTATTCTAGGTAATCCATCACAAAGCTGTTGTGGCAGATACAGTATTACTCGATATCCGTACATACTTCGAAATTGATTCTCTAGGAGTAGCAGTGCTTTAAATAATCAATCATATCGGTAATACAGGGATTACAGAATATAAGTAGAATGTAAAAAAACACAAAAACATTTTAGTAAATGTCTTGTCAAGTAAATAAAACATGAGGAATTTTGACCAGTGCTACGAGATATTTTAAAGTGATATCCTTTTAGGCAATTTGTAATCAGCAAATGCGTCAAATGTGTCCCTGATACTAGTGTCCAGTTGATAGAGGGTACAAAGCTTGATAGCATCGATTTGATCCTGAAAAATGCTTGATTTTATGGTTGGATCCAAAGACACCAGCAGCTATGCATCTCTGAAACCACTTTCGATTATAGCACCCCAGCTTGTCCAAGTTGAGTGGTCTTATATCTCCATGCTGTGTTTCAAGTCAATGAAGAGATACTTGGACATGAACTCCGAGACTGCATAGTGCATTTATGTACATACGTGTACGTCAGTAAGTACTCTCCAGGACACATGGTCTAAAAATTTCTATGTTTTGTAGATTAACTGCGATACTCATCGTAGTAGTAGAGAGCATTCTTAGAAACGTTTGTTAGAAACCCAATCATCCTCTGAGCTTTGCTATCTCATCGGGGATTTCATTACACACTCTCAATTCCAGTGTGACCTTTGACAGAGTGAAAGAGTTTAGGTTTGCGACAAAATTTGAAGAGTTTTTGCGTTTTCGAACTATTTTGGAACTATTTTGGCCACATATCCACCTATTCTTTGTAATACAGTTGGTAACCATCCAGATAACATGGATCTCCGTTTGAAAAATGGTGTGACGCCTGCCAGCACCGGATCCTTGACTAGTTTTGGAGTCATCCATGAAGATTCGACTACAACCCAATCCGAATTCAGAGAAAGTCGTCTCTAAGATTGCACTGCAACCAAATTTCCGTTGTCGTTGCCTTACAAGGCATAGAAACAGGGTCGTAGAAAAAGTGTCACGCAAGATCATCAAAACTCCAGTACGGATGATACCAAAATCCTTATAAGACAATAGATTACTTTGATAGCAAGGCCTTCTATAAAAGTATGAAGAAGAAGTAAATCAAACAGAGCATCTAGAGAAGACACAGGCGTACTCGGAAAATCTTCCGTGCAAGCGTGCTAGGAAGTGCTTTGAACACATGCTTACGCAAGAACCCTCTCCACTTAGCAACTCACACATAAGCTAGAAAAGATCTTATCATAGCCATCTGTGTATATCCAGAGAACCTTTAAGATAAGCCTGATAAGCCCCGTGTCTTGCAAAACGCACCCTTTCACTGCCTGAAAACTGAGATCGCCTTAGATGTCTTCGCTTTGACATGCTTTGCCAAAAGGTGTTTTTTACCCAGGATCACTCCCAGATATTTCGCCTTATCAGCGACCTGGATAGTAACTCTCTTTAGCACTGGGTGAGTCAAACAATTGTACTGCTTAGCCAACTGCTTGGCCAACCTTATCATTTTTCAAAAAATTGATAGAGGGCCCACTCCAAGTGGGTCATTTCTTAGGCATTAGTACAGATACTATCTAGTCATAGACAGTCTCTCAGAACTTCGAAAGACTTTCCGTGAAATTTGTAGTAATTACTAAGACTACATGATGGGCATAATGGACTCTTCGGTAGTCTAAGTTAGCCGTTGACAAATTTTGTCAACAAGGGCACCCATTTACCTATCTACCTAAGACTACATGATAGTGTATTACATACAGCTGAGCAATCCTTCTTGAATCCTAAGCTCGTTAAAGGCAATACCACTGAAGTAAGTGTACATAGCTTACCCCTGAATTCAAATAGACTCAATTCACCGAATTTAAAAGCACAAGACGATTCGTTATGAAACGCTAAGTTTTGAGACCACCTACATATGTCCTTCCGGAGTGAAGGCTCTCCAGCCCAAAGCGTTATTGTGCATCTACTGTACATGATTGCGATTCTACTTCTGCATTTCATTGCTAATCCCTGGATTAGTGGTCTAACCGCCAAAGAAAGTCCTTCTTTCGGGTAATGGTAATGGTTCGAGAAAATGCACAGATAGGGCTAAGACTGATCGCATATATTGATACAGGATTAAAGTAACAAAATAAAACACTTATAACATTTTGAAGATCATCCAGAATTAGCCTCGCTTTCGTATTAGGCTTCAGGACATCAAAAATTCAGACTCTGGCCTACTGACGAATTGGTGATTTGCATGACGAGATCATGTGCGCATTCATTAGTTTAAAATACATATATGAATACAAAATAGAGACACGTTTGAATATACTAGAAACTAAAAATTTAAATTTATTAAAAAGTAACACACGTAAAACCATGCATTCACACGTCCCGATATCCTTCTCAATTCCTATGCGCGATTCCTGTATTTGATTCGCTTTACAGTTCTGTATTTGTAGCCATCGTTGCTACTCTCGAATACCGGTGCTGGCTCCTCAGCTGGAATGTACTTCGGTGCAGGTGGTGGTGGTGGTGGAATGTATTCAGGAGCAACAGGAATATATTTCGGTGCTGGAGGTGGTGGTGGAGGGATATAGGCCGGTGCTGCAGGAGGAATATATTTGGGTGCTGGTGGTGCTGGAGGAATATATTCTGGGGCTTGTGATAAAAGTGGAGCACCATATTCTGGAGCTGGTGGACCATATTGAACAGCAGGTTGAGGTGGCAGTCCATATTGTGGCGATGGAACTGGTGGCAAATAATCAGATTCTACTTTCGACTCAATCGGTGGCAGATATTGGCCACCTAGATGAGACACATCAGCAGCCACAACGCCGAAAATTACTAATGCGATGAGGAACTTCTGTAAATAACAAAAGATTACAATCAGAGAGAGTCTAATAGCAACATCGGTAGCTTACCATTTTTTTTGGTCCTAAGCTATCTTACCCGAAGACTGTTTGATTGAACAATGATTTCCAGATTTCGCTGGTTCACATTTATATGCTATGAATCGCGGTCGATATGTTGCAACCCGTTGCAGCATCATTCAGCGCGCAAAATACGATCCCATTAATTATTGACCACATGGGCGGAGTGTGGCAAAAATCAATTCATCGCTTCTCCATCAAGGTGATGTTGCCTATCGTATTCGCGACCAGATTAATGTCTCATCACCGCATTAGCATAGTTCACATGACGTAGCCAAAGGTCGGCACACAAAATAGCCAAGCGATAGCCAGGCGCCTGCCAAATACGGAGCCAAAATGACCCAAAAGAAGTTAATTGCAAAATTAGTGGAAGCCAAGTGATTCGCTTCGCTGGGTTTTCCATATCTTAGATATGTTAATTGATTTCTATTTTCGTTTTGTTGTTAATTTTATGCTGAGATGGCAATTAATTCATTTCGCATTCGGATTATGAATGTGAGTGAGTGTGTGTCGCTAGGGTGATCATAATGGACTGTGCAAAAATATAATTAATTAATTAAGCTAATCGGAAGCATGCCCATCTATCACACTGTCAAGCGGGTCGAAGGTAGCATAATTGCATTATAAGATGCTCGCACAGAAAGGTTGAATTTAAATCTAACTGCATAATGATTTTCTGCAACTACTAGCCATGACGGTTATATTAAAAATAAAAAAAAATTAAAAATAATTTGCAATTGGATCACCATGACTTAGTCATCATCGTCACGCGATTTGTTGTATCGAAAGTCCTGTATACACGTCCGCATCGACTACTAAAGGCCTTAAGGCGAAAAATTAATTTAATTTCTCCAAAAACTAACTTCTGCTTTCCTTAGGGGTGCGGTATAATCCATTGAATCTACTTGTATGTTTACATTCTAGTGCCAACCTTGAAAAGCTCTAAAGCTTAACTATGATAACACTTAATGAACCCTAATCTTAAAGCAACTAAAAATATGCAGCTACTACTATCTGTGATCGAAATTGTGATGAACTAAATTTTTTTATTCCACACCGAAAGTAGCCAAAGAAATGAATAGTAAGTATCTAACGGCATTCCACAGTGATCCGTGCTGAGACCACTGCTGTGGAACATGACGTATAATATGAGCGTGTTAGAATTTAGTGTTCCAGATGATCACGATTGCCATTTGGCGACTTTTTAGCTTTCGGGACACCAGGCGACTACTTTTTTGAAAAACGCCGAAATTGGACACTTTTCAAAATCATTCATATTCATTTCTAAATAGTGCTGCCAAATTACTTGCTTAGCTACTGAGCCAGAGTTGTAAAAAAAATAAAACTTTTGGGAGGTTAAGTCTATTGAATTCATCTAGAAATGATTTGAAGTCTTTTTTTCTAAAAATGGGATTTAGAAAACGTAATTCGCCATTCTTTTTCAAGTCAGTGATTAATGCATTCAATATTTAACAAACACTGAATTGAAATCATTTTGGAATTCAATCGAATTCACATATTTCGTTGAAGTCAGTAGTGAATTCACTTGAAATCAGTTGAAAACAGTGAATTCAATTGAAATTATTGAAATATATTTATACATATATTCATATATATTGAGTCTCGTTAGCTTGGTTAAGCAATTTTATCCTCTTCTGTTTTGTTAAGACATCAATATCTGCTTCACCTTTCAAACACCTCGGTATCTTTACTACCTTAAAAATTGAATCTCGTCCAAAAATGTCTTATAATCAGACATCAACTTCAACATGATCCACCACCTACAATCAAGTGAATTAAAATTATTGCAGTTGAATTCACTGACTTCACCTGAATTCAAGTGAATTCACTACTGACTTCAACAACATATGTGAATTCACTACTGACTTCAACTTCAGTGATTGCTAAAAATTGAACACATTAATCACTGACTTCAAAAGAATATTTTATTGGTGTGCTTTACTTTTGCAAATAATTCACTAGGGACACTTTTTATGCTCTGCTCGACTTTTTTGAGGACTTGCTAAAATTTTTCAGCGGCAGCCCTGCAGATGATATTGCCAACGAAGTTACGGCAATTAATTAATTAATTTCACGAGATTGAAACAAGTATCATATAATACTGGCGCATCTAGCCCTTGAAGTCTAGTCCAAACTACATATTATCTGCATACATACATACCTAAGATCAAACATTGTCGAAAATTCGATCGCTTCGTCAAGCCGATGGGGTGCTAGGTCCTTTAGACCATACAGAGTTGTGACTTACAATTTTAAAAAAAATGTTTTTGACAATTTCTTTGCCGATGCCAGAGGACTTATATGTATTTCGGATCCGGAGAAGGGTCCCAATCTATAAGCAGATTTGGAGATAAGAAAGTCTACGAGATCAATGGAATTCCAAATGTGGAATTTAGAATTCGAGGTTAAGCGAAGGGTGGTTTGCTAACCGGTAGGAGAACTAAGATTGAAACTTTTCACTCAAGAAAGATGTCTTCTTTTAAGCATAAGTTGTCCATGATAGCAAATATATCTACATAGGAGCATCGGTATCTCCCATTTCTTCTCCTAATTTCTCTACCGCCTGCTCTATGCCTTCGCAACAAAAGGGTAGCCATAATCCTTTGAGCAAGCCCGTTGCAATGGGTTGACGGGAGAAGAGAAACTTGCACCCGTCACACTTAGATCAATTTAGATCCATTGTAATGCCCCTTGGGGGTTATACCTCCCATACTACAGGACCTATGAAAAACCTATGGATCTTAAAGCCATCCTGAGGCGATTATGAATTTATGCAAATCTTGTAAAGACTTGTCGGAAAGTTCTTCTAAATCTTGGAAGAATGGCTTCCTAGAATTTTGTTTCTGATTTGACAGAGTGCTGGGTAGTGACAGAGGAAGTGTGGAGTATCCTCATGCACCTCCTCATCACCACAGCCTCTGCATAGGTCGTCCGTGCTGAGTCCAATCTTCTTTGTGTAATATTTCAGCATGTTGTGTCCGGTAGTTATACTCACGAGAGAAGACAAGGATTTTTTACTCATTTGTAAGATTCTCTCGGTTTTTTGTTTGTTGTAGAGTGGCCACATATTCCTGGTTGTGACACAGGAGTCGAGCGTGGTCCATCGCTTATTTGCTGCTACAAGTATTTTGTTCCCAATCGCTTTTCTAAGGTTACAGGGTGGGATTTTTACTGTAGTGTCTGCTTCGTTTAGTTCAAGTGATGATCCTTTCCTTGACAGTTCATCAGCTCTTTCATTTCCAGGCAAACCTTTATAACTGTCTATTTAAGTCTAAGAAGATAACATTGAATAGATTTCACGTCAAACTGACCCTAAGTACTACCAGCAATACCTTCGATTACTACAATCTTTAAAATTGTATCTCTCTGGCTAAGACCAAAAGTTGCAAAAATTTGATTCATATCGTTATCCTCCTCAAAATGTCAAAATTCAGGTCAAGACCATAAAAACCTCCAAAGAAACTTTAATAACTTAGAAACACTTCAGCATACTTCAATGTTTTTGCAACACTCCTTCAAGGAACACGATGCAACTCCATCTTTCTGTCCATCAACCAAGAAAAGTACAAGATCCGAGCGTGAATGCACTGATGTGGCTGCACTCTGCCGTCATGTCGTTGGAACTGCTATATTCCTTGGTTTGATCAAAAATACATCATTTAGTATGCACCAGACATCGCATTTATGTCTGTTCTCTAGTCCTGGCGTAACCACCACCCTCTCATCGTTCCACTCTATTTCGGACAAGGAGCTAACGAAAACCAAAAGCAAAAAAAAAAAAAGAAAAAAAATTCGAATCTCATACTTTCTCTTCCGGAACAATATCCGATAAGAATAGGGAAACATTTATATTTTTCCATTCAGCTCTTCCTGTAGGAAAGGAAAAAGGATAAGAGGAACGCTTCCTTATGTGTGTGATATGAAGAGAAAAATATCACATGCAAAACTAACAATAGAATCGTGATGGAGGCGGCGCAGCGCTGGAGTTGGATATGAAGGTGATTTCTGTTTTATTTTTTTTTTGTGGTGATGGCAGTGTTGCTTGCCACTTGTGAGTTTTCTTCTGGTGGCGGTGGTTGGTTGCTAACATTCACATCCATTAAGAATGCTTTTGCCACAAAACCTGACAACTTGACAAATGATTTTTATTTCTCGCACAGGAGAGGGAAGCTCTGGTGTGCCGTGCCCGCTTGCGTTACCATGCATGTAGACATTTGAAGAGAAATGTCTTTTAAGAATATATTCACTGCGTGGTAGCATTGGAAAGAACATACACGCTTCTTCTTCGTCCTTGCAATGATGATTACCTACATGCTAGGGCTGTCACATATTTCCACCAACAGATATATCACGCACACATTGAGACCAAGAAGAGAAAGGACAACAATGACGGCTTCTAGTATCCCTTTTTTTTTTTTTTTTAAGTGGAAAGATATTTTGTGTTACAGAGGGTTGTCCATCCAAGTGTCCTTCTTGCACTTGAATTGAAGCGTAAGTTTATTTCAATCCTTGCGGCGGCGTTGTGGGGGTGTGTGTTTGAAATTCAACATTAACTGGCTAAAGTGGATAGTGGTAGAAGTAGATCCCCGAAATAGAAATTCACACAGCACCCGTTGTCTACTTTTTTTTTTTTTGTTTTCCTCTCTAAGTGAGGAAGGGAAGACATTTTTTTCTTCATCTTCCGATCTCCCTTTTCATTGCACATTATTACTTTGAAGGCGGGTTCCTTCCGCATAAATTTCCAGTTTTTATTCGGAATATTCCGCCCGTTTTTTTTTTACGGAGGGTGTTGGTAATCTCTCCGTCTGTACTAAATGTAGTGTAATTTATGGTGAATCCTGCTGGCGGCGGATGGGGAAAAAAGATGGAATTTAAATCTCAATTTGTATTTTGTGCAAATATTTTGTCAGATTTTTTGTTTTTCTTTTTTTTTTTTAATCAATGGAGATTGGGGGATGTAGATTGAACAAATTAAAAGGTTTTTTAGCGAAGAAATTTGAGGCTGTAAGAAGCTTTTGGGAGATTTTCAGTTGCATTCAGTTGGATGTGATAATCTGTGATGATGTCTTGGCTTAATGAGAGTTTAACTTGCCACAAAAAAAATTGTAAGCAGATGTTCTAGATGATAATGAAGATGAAACCGTGTTTAATGTTTAACTATATGGAATGGATTAAAAATCAGTTTGGGATTGAGCACTCTAATTTAGATTCTTTCACTTAAAAGATCACCCTAGGTACCGTCCTATAAAAATGTCGTTGCAATACATTTTAATTGTGAGGCTAAGGATCTCACCAGACAGGGACAGAATTAAGGTATTTCCGTTTGTATGTTCAAGTGTTTATTAAAGCTGGATGTAATTATTGACAGATCTACACTAGGTTTGATCGTAAACTACAAATTATGTATAATGAGATAGTCAACACGACCGTGTAAACCGGCTAATGAGCGGGACCTAATACAAATTCAGGTTGGACAGATTCTTAAAGAGGTGAATGGGGTTACCAACCAACAAGCAATGTTTTTTGATTTGATTTGATTTGACGTCGCCACTACTTGCACTTTATTATGATTAATACAAGTCATACTCAAACATTCTAAACTTAATCTAAACTTAAAAACTAAAGACAAACTTACGAACTATCGAGAGACGGGAAAGAGAAAGTAGGAATTGGAGCGATACTGAAGGATGTTCCAAAGGGTGGCTTTGCTGCAGTGAACGTCAACCAAGTTTTCCATATTGTTAGCCAAATGAAGCATTCTAGACAAAGATGGGTTATAACCATAAATGGTGCCATGAGTACTGAGAAAGAGGGGAATGTACCTAAGGCAACGAGCATTGTTCTTAAATAAGACCGATTCAAGAAGCGCGGGGCAGTCAATCTGATGGATCCATAGTTCAGAATAGGGAGGCAAATTGAAACTATTAACCCAAGGGAGACCGTAAAGGACGAAACGTATGAATCTGCATTGAACGGCTTCAACACGTCCAATGTGGACAGCATAGTTAGGGGACCAAGCTTGGCTAGAGTATTCGAGGATGGGTCTGACGAAGGTGATATACAGAAACTTAGTAATGTTGGGGTCTAAAAATTCCTTAGACCAAAGTTTCACAAAGTCTAGTGCAGAATTGGCTCTACCTATCATGTTGGCAATATGCGAACGAAAGTTAAGCTCAATATCATAAATGACATCTATGTAAATCGCGTAAAGATGAGACTGAAGGAACAGATTCGTCGGGGAGACAGTAGTATCTATGGGGAGGTGGAAGGCGTTTTTAGGGGAGCATGTGATGGATTGACATTTGCTAATATTAAGTTCGAGATGGTGTTTCTGACACCAGCTAAAAAATTGCTAAGAAAAATATTGTTTTGAAGAAAGCTAGAGTTGGTGGTAGAAGATATGGATTTAAGGATTTTCCTGTCATCGGCATAGACAGGGAGATAGGAGTATTCGATAATGCGGTCGACATCGTTGGTAGTACGGGAGAAACAGAACCCAGGCCTGCCTTGAGAGACACCTGATGTGGCATGGTTAGAGACAGAGTTATAACCTCATCATCCTTAAGTTTGTCAATATTTTCTGTGACAAGCTGAGAGGTGATATTGACTGAAATTTAGGACGTTTGATCGCAGTTGTCCATATAAGAGAAGTAGTTCAGGCCGGGTTCGAAGATGCGGTCAGTAAACGTAAAAATTTGTTAAGGTCGTCTTGGAGAAAGCGAGAGTTTGTGGTAGAGGATATGAATTTAAGGATTTTCATGTCATCGGCATAAACGGAGAGATAGGAGTCTTTGATAATGCGGTCGACATCGTTGGCGGTAAGGATAAAAAATTGAAGAACCCAGGTGAATGCCTGAGGGACACCTGATGTGGGCATAAAGGGGTTAGAGACAGAAGATATATGTAGATATAACCTCATCATCCTTAAGTCTGTCAATCTTTTCTGTGACAAGCTGAAAGGTGATATTGACCGAGGCTAAAGAAGTTTGAGCGCAGTTGTCCATATAAGAGAAGTAGTCCAGGCCGGGTTCGAAGATGCGGTCAGTAAACGACTGGGTAAGAAAGTGAGCAAATGGGTGTTGGCAAGTTTGAGGATAGATGGATAGCTATCAGATCTACGATTGGCATTAATCAAATGATAAATCGTTTAGGGTCATTACTTCGAATGGATTGCATACGGACAAGGTAGTCTTGGTAAAGAGCTTCACTTAGTTCAGCGAATTGTATGTGTGCTGAAAGAGGAAGTCGTCAGAGTCTGTATGCTCTTCTAAGTTTGTTCCTCTTATTACGAAGCAGCGAGCGCAGTTGTATATTATACCACGGTGTGGATCAAGAATAATTTGTTTTGGGCGAGTGCGGGACAGAAGGCAGAACGCAATCGATGATTAAAGAATAAAAAAGATTCGAGAGCAGTATCCACAGGTATACCTCTGCAGTTAAAAACGGCCTTACTGAGCAAGTTGTTGAGTTTCGCGAAGATAGGTTTCCGGAAATTAAAGCTGTGTGAAGTCTAAGAATGAGAATTAGAATAGAAGTCAACGTATGAAAACGAAAGAAAGATAGTAGAGGGTCTACAGTAGAGGGAAGGTTATTACTTCCCATAACTATACAATTTTAGTATCGGATTAGAAAATAAACTCAAGTTGTCTGTCGAGGCCAGAGTTGAAGAGACAATCTGTGAAAAGGACTTTTTTGTCTGCGGTTCGATTTGAAGTAACGAAATGAGACTCATCCTCAGACTGAACCCATTAGAGATGAGGAAGATTAAAATCCAATAAGACTATGACATCATCATAGGGGTCCGTAGTATCAAAAAGAGAGTCTTTAGTATCTATAGCTAGTTGGTGGCACTGGTTGGGCGGATGTAGCAGCAAAGTAGATACTGCGGTCAAGGATGGTATTTTTGGCGCAGATAAACTCAAAATCAGTGATATGCGATGTTTTATAATGTTCGGAGTCGTAACTGTTGTGTATAGCCAGGACAACACCGCGACCAGAAGATTCATCGTCTTTTTGAAGACATTCATCGCGGGAAATGTTAAAGTCAGGTATAAAGAACTTGTTAGACTTATAGACAGGGGAAAGATTTGTTTCAGTGAGCGCAAAAACATCGTAGGGAAGTGTTTGGGAGTTAAGGAAGACGGTGGAGGATTTGGTACGCAATCTGCGTACGTTCTGGTAATGAATGGATAAATCTTTAACATATCTTATGTTTGGGGTGGTAAGTCATGTGGGTGCGCTGGTAAGAAGGTTAGAAACAAAAGTAATTTTTATAATTAGTATCAGTTCTATGTATGTAGATGGGAGATGCGTTTTGATTCAACGTGGCAGGCAAAGGTTAGAAGCACTCAGACTTCGATTTCGTCCATTGTTCTTCCAGGCAGATTACTTTTTGTGCTGCAGTGGTTGGAGAAACTTAGATTTAATTTGTTTCTCTCACATACCTTGGCAGCTGTGTTTGCCGTTCTCCACCTGGGCTTGAATTTACGCAATTCACGTAACAAGTAAATACACTATCCATCTACTCCATTATCACCGCCATCCTAGTTGCATAAATATTTGCAAAATAATATTAAATATAAAAGCGATATTAACGTGTATGATGTTAAGATGTTAAAGACACTTTGTCTTGATATTACTTTGACATCAGAGGTCTCACTGAAGTCATTATCACTTTTGATGGATCAACGAGCATTCTCCATCTTCATTTTACAAAATATAGATGAGTCTGGCAGATATGGGTTTGTATAACTCGTCTATAAAAGTGCTCTTATGTGAGCTCTGAAAATCGATAAAAATCCAGGATCCACAAAAGTGAAAGTAAGGTATCAGGACCTCTATCCCTAGCAGTGTATTCTTGTGAAATATCGTGTTATAGCCAAGCAACAGTTTCGACAGAAGCACTGAGTTGAAATGGATTTTAACTTCACTTCTAGTTCAAAGTCCCTGAGGTCGGTGTCCGTTCAAAGTCACAATAGACAGCTTAATCATTTTTCGAATTCCCTCTCCTTCCAATGAGTTTTATATTTTGTTATCGTTTGGCCGCAATCCAATAACCCTTCCAAAAGCAGTCTCCCACTATCCATCCGTTAACTACTTCTTCTATAATTCAACAATTCGTTCCCTAAAAAATAATTGCCCTGTACATGGTGTAACAAGTGCTTCAGCAGGTCGACATCGCCTTATTGCAAATTTTAGCGAAGCAAAGCCATTCCAACACATGTTTCAACGCGTTCCAAAACATCAGAGACCGAAATGAGGTACCACAGATATATACACTGGCACTTCGTGTCAAAGGCGGAACAACCAGATGAGTCTACACAGAGCGCAGCTCAATTATCAATTTAAGCCAAAGGTAATGGAACGACTCCGGGGAGACAGATGAATGCATCATGCACACAAAGCACCACCGCCAGTTTCACAAGAGATGAGTGCCTCCGTGTATTTCCGGCACTGCCATATACATTCTATCACAGATACAGAGATCCCTGGCATAGTGTTCTCGACTAGGTAAACATAGTGTATCTGCGGCATAAGTAGTATCTTATTACACTCTGGAATGGTACTTTGATGATATGGTAACGAAATCATTGCCTCGGCGGCGCACAGTGAACCTACCTAACCAGATAGTTAGGAGTTCATTGCTTGTGCCATCGTTAGGGGTGTATGTGGGGCGGGGTATTCGAAATTCCAAATTAATTGCGTATACCTACTTTGCTACTTTGCGTGTGCATGATGATGCACGTGCTTTTGAGTTAATAGACACTCCTGCTACACGCTGTAGTAGAAGTCTCTACAACGATCTCATTTACGTGAATAGTTACAGTTCTTCTTACAAACATACTATGGCACCCTCTATTCAGCAGCCATCCCTACACATAGGGCGATGAGCTAAATTAAATGAGGGGAGTCCTTGAGCCAAAAAACATACATACAAACTCGTTATATGCAAATCTCTTGGCGCCTCTTAAATTTGACGCTTTAGTTTGCACATCTAAATTGACTCCAAGTTTATCCAGTTCAATTAGGTAACCCACCTCGTAGTCTCCTGCTTCTCCTCCCTACCGCCCAGCGCCGCCCACGACGACAACGACACACGAAGAATACTCCTCTTTCGGAGTTGCTTCTTCTTCGGCATCGTGTCGTAATTATGTACGTCTGAATGTGTGCGAGATGGAGAATGTGTTCGTAAAGTATTTAAATTCTCTAAACGTCATGCATATTTGATGGCTTTAAATCCTCGTTAGGTTTTTGGTTGGAGTCGATCTTCTGGTTGTCCTATGCTTGGGTGGTTATGGTAAACGACTGCTAGGGGACCGCTTCTCTTCTGTAAACACGTGTTATGTTTTCATAGCAAATCCTTTTTGAATTTTTCATCCAGTATCTCCTACGAATTCCAGTATCACCTACGAATAAGAATTCATTGCGTAATTAGATGAAGTTTTGTACGACACTAAATGGAAGGGATATGCTTTCGAAATTGTACGGCAAAATGGTCTACGTCCCTTAATCTAAAATAATTGCATCTCCAAAAATTCACTATGCACATCCTTTCATCGTCTATTGAAGAAAAAATCCAAACTCCTGTGAAGTATAAAAGAACCCCTTTCGCATAAAAAAGAAACTTAACTCCCTCCGATGGGGATACGCTTGAGTTGAAAAACTGTATACATGCACTCTGCACCATTCAAGCAAAATGCGATGTAACGTGTTGATGACAAAATCGATGTTATCTTAGAGCGGGTCGTTAATTGAATCTGCTACAAAACCGCATTGTCCTTAAATTGTTTCGACGACCAGACTTCAGCCAACTAGCTCTCCTCTTCTCTGATGTGTTTTACCAAACGACAGCGTAACACACACATACACACACCCACAAACGAGTACATATGTATAGCACAGCGAAGTTAAGTGGCGACAATAAAGGGATTTTGTAATCTCTAGTCCCTATAACTTGTGTAGGCAATGGGCTAGTGGGACCCATATCCACCACCACCACTCTGTTAAAATTTGTGAACGAGTGAAACTATGACAGGAAGCAAAAAAAAAAAAAAAAAGTCCAGAATTCTGCTCGAGAATAGAGGAGGGAGGACTAGTTGCAGGAAACAAAAAATAAAACTCTGATGGTCGCCTTTATGGTTCCAGATAAAAGTATGTGTACATGGTAGTGTGCGCACGAGGATGACTTTGAATGCTTTCTTGAAAATCGTAAAGAATCGTGCAATGATTCGAGGACAATATAACCGAGGAACATCATAATAATAAAAAAAAAAAAAAAAGAAAAGAAAGAAAATACCGGATTTTTATGTTTTTAAAATAGTCGAAGCGCAGGGCGCCTCAATGCCTCAGTCAAGAACAGCCCCATTGCCACCCACTCTCACACACAGTACAACATACTCAGTTCCCGGAAGAACGCGACGTAACTTTCTTTCAAATTTACACTCCCGCATATAAGTATTCATTGCCTGTGCTATTTGGCTTACATGGTGCTATTAAGAGAGTAGGGCTTACAAGAAAAAACAAAGGAGTGTGAAGGAAAATTTTAGGGATTTCAAATACTAAAGAAATAAGGGTTGTTCTTACCTTTTTTTTACTACCGATATTAATACTCTTACTTATATTCTAATGCAATGAACTTCGAGTGGATCTTTTAGACTTGGACAGGGGTCATCGATTGTATCATTTTTCAACTAGATAATGTCAGCGATCGTATCCCCGACTTAGGTTATTGGTATTAATCGGTTGCTAGTCCTGAGAGTTAAGGGCTTAACATTGTTATGATGCAACTATCAGTGCTTGATAAGGACACCCTTATTGTCGGTTATTAAGGCAACAGAAACAAATGTAAAGATACTTGATTCTGCAAGTTGAATGTACTGACGCTTAGTGAGCCACAAAACTAGACAATGTACCTTATTGGGTTCATTTAAGAAAATTTATTAAGAAACAGAGGCTAAAGTCAAAAATGAACTATATCACCATTGCACCTTCAGTGTTATGGGAATAGGTTGGACAGGCATACATACAAGAAAGACAACAAGAAATACAGTACAAACACTGCAAGAAGCGCATCTGCAGTGCTGAAAGTGCTTTTGAATTCTGCGTCACAGATTGTAAAAAAACAAAAACCGATATTGGGATACCTAAGCTCTAGCTTGATGCTATGCCTTTTTGCTTCACCTCTTGTAGAACCACAAGGCTGAGGACATATACATATGTGTATCGCAAGGTTCTTTATTTGCTGCTCCAGCTACAAGATGGTGAAGAAAATTTTTCACCAAAAAAAAAAACAACAATATAGCAGCATTAAGGGCAAATAATTACATGATTTTCCTTGCTAAGGGACTAGGAAAACCCAGGGTCTGAATTCTTGCTAAGAATAACCTTAATCTGTTTTTTAAGTCCAATTTCAGTAATCCTGACTTCGATAGCTTTAGTTTGGAACACGACAATCTGGATCGCCTCTGCGTATATCTCCTATGATGAAACGGGGCCTTAACTTGCAGACAATATACGTAGAGTAATCAGTAAGGTCGAGAAGGAAGTCTTCTCGTCTTGGGTAGTGACGCTAATACTCATCATGCGTCATAGCGATAAATGTAGTGTCCGCATTGAATGAATATGGCCTTACGCAAAGCCTGCCCAATCACTAGACACAAGTATGGGGGTAAGTCACTGTAGTGGAACTCTGAAATAAGAGTTACCTTCGACTTGAAGGCAGAAAGCTTTTTAATCAAACAAAACGCTCTACGGACCCACTTGACTGGGGTCCCTTTAAGAAAAGTCTGAAAAAATGTAAGTCTAGTCTGTATGTAAGGTTTAAGGGTAAGAAAATCACAAAGAACCTCGTGGCATCATTTCTGTGAAAATATATAGAAGTCAAGTGATTCATTTTGGATTAAGATAATCTTCTCCAAATCTCTAAATATTCGTAGTTATATGCAGGAAGAAACCAGATGGTAACTGAACTATCTCCAGTAAGGAAACCTTGGACCTTCCTTTGGACACCCATTTTTGTACTAGTAAGTCAGAGACAGTACATTCTATATAAAACGTTGTCATCCCCTAGAAAATACTGTGGGTAGTCCCCAGCTTTCTTCTATACAAATCTCCTAGTCTCGATGGTATCTTACCCGTGAAATTACAGCAAGATTTTGTCCCACTAAGTCTCTGGCTCCTCATTCTCTTTAGGAGCTGTTTAAACTTTGGGTATACCCATAGATCCTGGAAGAGGGCGAAAGTAGTATTCAAACCAAAAGCCGGTAAGATCTCCCATACATACCCTAAAGACTTCCGTCCGATACGCATATACCCCTTTCTATTGAAGATTTTGGAAAAGATGATCGACGTGGGCGCCGTGGCTCAAGTGGTTAGTGCGTTGGACTACGGAGCAAGGGGTTCCAGGTTCAATCCCCAGACAACACCTAAAATTTCTTTCACGGCCCCACCTCTCGCGAGCGTCTGACAAACATCCGAGAGTAAAACTGTCATGAAAAAGCTTCTCAAAAATTGCCGTTCGGATCCGGCATTAAACAGTAGGCCCCTTCCATTCATGTGAAGAATATAACACGCACAACACGAATGGTTGTGAGAAGCTAGGCCCTGGGTCCCATGGACCTGTTGCGCCAAAAATTTGTATTTGTATTTTTTTTGATCGACGTCTATTTTACAACTAATTTGGATAGTAATCTCCTGTCAGTAGCCCAACACACGCATCGTAAGGAAAAATCGGTAGACGTTGCACTGTAATCGTTGGTAGGAATCATTGAGAAATCTTTTGAAAACAAGGATTTCAATATGGTGTCCTTCGTTGATATTGAAGTAGCTTTCAACAATGTCAAGACAGAAGCTATATCTGCTGCACTTCTTGACTTGAAGGCTGACAACTATTTTTACTATTGGATCGAAAAAATACTTAAAGACAGGTTTATCCATGCTAAACTGGGGTGCTGTATAACTAAAAGGTCGGCGGGCGCACAAGGGTACCCCCAATGGTGATTAATACTTCCCATCACCACTAATTTCATGTAGGAAGGCTATAGTCTTAAACTGGGGTATCTAATCCCGGGTTGTAAAGTGGATATGCATGGGAGTCTTTAGACCCATCCTTATGTACGGAGTACTAGTCTGGTAGACGGCAAAAGCAGCATTGCAATATTAGGTTCGAAGGATATTCTCGGTCTGCATAACTGGCGCCCGTAGAACCACTACTACAGCTGCACTAGAAACTATGCTCCACCTTTCTTCCGTTAATATCCTTGGGAAGCTGATGGCGGGATAAGGCGCCTTACGGCTCGTGGCAATATGGTTCACGCAAGTATCTTAAACGGTCATATAACTATTCCTAGTAATTCGGACTATATTTTCCCCTAATCGGGAGAAAGTTTAAACAAATCTGCGACAGAGATTTGCACAATCCAGTGCACAAAATATTTCAATCATCACACGGCTGCCCTAGTACATATTGTGTATTTCAAGCAAAAGTCGTAGCAGTCAGAGAAGCCGCGGCCTGACTTTCAAATAAGTCGATAGAGTGCAGCGCTATTATTTTCTACGATATAAAGCGATAAAACCCTTGGAATTCGGTCCAAGTTGATGAAGCAATGCCGCTGAGATCTTAACGAGATTGCTGTCCGACTCGACGTATCCCTGCCACAGGAATATTCTAGGGCAAAGCCAACGAGCTGGCTAAAATCGATGCAGACACCTTACCTCTCTGATCGGGGGAACCATCATCACCTAAGAAATGGATAAAATTCCAATTAGATACGGCACCCATCAGAATGGCAAAGAGTAGGTGGAACAATATCAGCACATGTCTCTCTTCTAAACAAATCTAGCCAGAGCTGGATTGTAGGGAAACTTTTGGACTTATTTCCGTTAATAGGACAAATCTAAGACAGGTAGTTGTGGACAGGTAGGCAGACATACCAGAAGGCTTAGCGCTCCCTTTAACAATTTCTGTAAAAGCTGTAATGTATCATATCTTGTCAAACACTCTGTACATCTACGCACAGTGTTTCCCTTACATCAGTGTATTTCTCTATGATCAGTGGAATTTTTATTACCCAGCATACATAGCAGTTCGTAGAATTCTACTTTTACAGCTCTCGCTAGTGAAATGCTCCGGCGAGTGGTGACTTTACTGGTATCTCCTCCTATCCGTGGGTATATGAATGAGCCACCGTTTATTGAGGAGAGTGGTTTGATTGCATCGCCTCCCTTTTATTGCAGACATTTCTGCAAAGGCAATCCCGCCTCGAACCAGTAGGATAGCCATCCGTGCAATATTCCTTCAACAGGGAAATACATTTTTTTTTTTTATTATTACAACGATGCCAGCGATTATTCTTCTTCTTTTTTTTTTCCTTCTCCCTCGGTGGGTCAATGATTTATGCGGTACAAAAGATTCTCGAGTCATATTCTCCAGTATGGGAATTGTATGGTCGTTCCTGGTGCAATTACAAAATTTATTATGTCCCATTCACCTGTATGTGTAGTGTGTGGCATTAATATAGTTCGCCCCCAACCCCCCAAACACAGTGGGGTAATAAAACCCTATTACTTGTTGTTCTCCAGGAGGGTGTGCCCTTTTCACAATTGTTTGGAGGATATTCGCGCTAAGTGCAAGGCTGCAACAGTATAGAGGTATCTACTCCGTAAGGAGAATGTGTTTATTTGAACCGTTTATGACAACTTGGCTAATGCTAGAGAATTTCCGAAGACGCCCTAGAGAGTTCATAAAAAGATACGAGTTTCGTTTATAAGTAGAGATTTCGTTGTCTACAAAGACTGGTTTATGTAGTTCTTGAACAATTAATGGTCACTACTGGGAATTTGTAGACACTATATACTTGAGCCGATTTTATTATTCTCTACAGAACTATGGGAAAGTGGGGCTGATAGTTAAGATAGTGACTGCTAAACTGACAAGGTGACGAATTTGGAAGAAAATTGAAGGTTTTTTTCGATATTAAAAATGAATGGCTATTTCGGAAGATTAGGAGAATATTCAGTTTAGATAAGATTGGGCGATTTTGAAGCATAACTTTGCATTACAAGAAATACAAAATTTTTGCCAGATCAACAGACAATTAAACAAATTGGTCATTGGAAGATATCCCTCGAATGTAGCCGTATATTCAGCGTAGCAACTTTTAGAAGCATCCCCGAAAAGGTTTGTATTTTCGAGGAGACTTGGGACTCTGAAATTTGTACAATTAAGAGGGTTTCTGTCCTTGAAGATGGGGCAGACAATGCTGGTATGGATGGTAATGGGTATATTCGTACCAAGTCATGTGAGTTCCGATATGAATATGTTCACTGCATTCAGGTGACTGCTGGATCGTTTTTGCTAAGAGAAGGTCGACTTTTTGTTACCCTGACAGACAAACATACCTCGATAGTAGCTAGACGATTAGAGCAGATGTACATATAAGGTTTCATCCTCAACTCATCTCTCGAAACGGATGTGCCTTGCAGAGGCTATAGCAAAGGCATTTGTCTAAAAAAGACAGTAGTAAGTCTTCCCAATGCTACGGATTTTTCTGTGCGACCCGCTCTAGAGTTGACTTCATATCAACGATATGGTCACTAGGATTAAAGCCAAGACACCTTTTACGTTTTAATCTAAGCGAACAGGAAAAAAGGCTTCAAATTCGAAGCTACAACATTTCCTATCGGTTGCTTCAATCCGATGGCATGGCAAGCTACTGAGAAGACCCCCTAGACTTCTACTCCAGGGTGCATCGTTGATATTGATTCGCCATCAAAGTACTATAGTTTTGCAGAATAGAATCTTTCTGAATTCTTTTTGAACAGAGATATTTAAGGGTAGACCAGTTAGAGCAGGACGTCAATGGCGGAAGTGAGAGTTATCCCTGTAAAGCACCTTTATCCTTTATTGGTTGCTTTGGGACCTGTAGGAAACTATAAGGTTTTTGCCTCAATAGACTCAACAAAGACTAGTTTTGAGTCCAAAAGCATACTCAAGTATACTTAACTTTAGTAGATAGAGTTGCCTAAGGGTCCAAAGCTTGTTATATCTTTCTTCTTGTTGTGAACAACATTATCCTTGTCTTAGATGAGTTGACTGATAATGCCTACTCTCGACTAAAGCTGATTTCATATGCAGCAGATTTTACGCAGATAACAACAGATACCACAAAGTGGTAGGGTTTCCCAGATTACCTGCAGCATATTGCAGTCGTGTGGTCCCTTTTCTGAAGCATGAATCCATTCCGTTAAAGTGGAGTTCATGCCTTAAATTGTCAGGGCAGACTCGATTCAGCAAATGGTGGGGTGCACTCAATGTTCCTCAAGGTGACAAGAGCACTCAACTTCCTGGCGGATGGTGTTTTACAAATAAATCGGGTTAAATCAATAGTCTTAAGCATTTTTGGAAGGCAACCTTCTCTAGTTTTTGACCAATGTCCTTGAGCTAATATGTTAAGTTATTCACTGTATCCACTAAAAGAAATTTTTAAGACAAAATGCCAGAGTATTCATTGAGTACTTAACACCTCCTTCTCCCCCAGCTACTCCACCCACTAAGTCTCAAAGTCTAACTGAAAAATTTCTTTTGTATAAAAAAAAAAAACTTAAATTCCATTTCGGATTCGTCAAGGTGAGCAAAGAAACATGCAAAACGATCTAAGTGTACACACATGAGCACACATACTACATGCATACATACATATATCAACCCGGAAAGTCAGGCAACTGGCAGGTTGCCGGAAGCAAAGTCAAATCACCGTACAAGCTACACATGCGACGCTGTTTTTCTCTTCTTCTTTTTCACTCAAAAAAAAAACCACCAGCAACTCCCTATTTTCTTTATACTGCTGCCTTACTTCCGTTCACATACATACATACATATAAAGCTCGAGGTAACCCATGTCCTTAAAATGCAACGAATTTTTTGGCTCTTAAGCTCGATGCATAGATGAAATTCTATTTGAATTGCGCTCGCACACAATGTGCCCCCGTCGGGACAACGTTACAGTTATTTTTAGGTACCCTCTTCAAAGGGCCACCCTCCATGGCACTCCGTGTTGGATGGTTCGGTGAGTAAGACTCAAGGATGCAGTGCAATACGACAATATCCGTTCTTGTGTGTGCGAAGGATTTTTTTTTTCCGTGAAGTATTCAAATGGAGTTTTAACCGATTTTACCGGATGCAAAGTTTTTTTTTTTTTTACGGATTGTTTTCCAGCTTTATCGTACTCCACTGGGTCGGTTCGTAGGTGGTTCCCTCTGGAACAGAATCGACATACGAAAAGAAGGTATTCACATTCAGGTTACAGTTGGTGACAATAATCGTTTACTTGTATTGCATTCCAACAGTTGCAAGTCGATTTGAAAGCGAACACAAGCAGTCTACCGTGCGATGTTAACATGCAACAGCAAAGCAGAAGAATTCCTTTCTCGACGAATCCAAATCCCACGGGGAAACGATTTTCAATTTTCATCTCGAATCGAGATGAACGGTAGATTCATTGATAAGCTACTGAATGGAGAAGGCTGGCAGAGTGGGTAACATTTAAAGGATGTCTCCATCCATCGGTAAAGAAAGGTATCTTTAGCATGTAAGATGCGATGATATACAACGTACGCTGGGGTATCCCTGTTAAGCTAAGTCGAGCCGTATCTACGTCAGATTCAGTTATTAAGCGAGAAATCAAGTGAAAATTTATGACGCCACCGGAAGGGATATTAGTGCTCGTAAAAAATAACAAATCGACTGAAGTAAATACACTTTCGTGCGGTGGTGTAACAAATAGCTGCCCGGATACTCGGAGTCATAAATCGTAGGCACGCACAAATTTATGGGGCCAATTGTTTTTAGTTTATTTTCATTTGCATATATTCGCAGTACATTTCATTTAATGTTTTATGATGTATTTGACGCACACACATACATATGTACACACAGTGTACACGGATGTAGGGCAAGTTAACACACATGTCGGGCGTGTTATTTCATATTGTCCCCATACATAATGTAAGCACTACCATGGTGTTGAATGGGTATGAATTTATGCATTGTTTTTAAGTACCTACATATTATATATGTATGTACTCGCATATTTATGTTGCAATGCCATGCAGGTGAATTCGGAATGAATTTGAATATTGCTATTACAGATCCGAATCAGAGTTGCCGTCAGGCTTCTCAAATGCAGCCAGTTTAACAAGTAAAGTATCTGTAAGTTGTGGTCCACTGAAATGTGTTCTATTGAATAATTGACAATATTTTTGGAACAAAATTCAAAATTTAGTTATTAGTATATTTGTTTATAGTTTCGCCTAAGGATGTGTAATTTTCATACATAGATACCACTCACCCGGACTCCTGCCATTCACTATTGCCTGATCTGCTAGAGCACACCCTGCAAACTCCAAACTAGGTCTAGTTAGCCTTTTAAGCAATTTTCTCCTATATGCCATTTTGTGTTATTAGGCCATTGAAGCTGGGTTTCAATTATTCACGTTACATTGGAACTCTAGGCTCCTAAGATCGCTTAGTATGCGTACCACCATGTATTCATCATTCTGGAGCATGTAATCAACAACATTCGCAGGAATGAACCATTCCCGAAAATGGTCTCGAAGATGAATCCTCTCGTATGCATATCGTGAACAATGAATAAACACATGTTCCACGTTTTCCGAAACATGTTCACAATATGGGCAGTTTGGGACAATTTCGTGTTTGCGTGTGAAGAGATATTTGTTTGAAATAGCCGTGTCCCGTCAAAAACTATGTTTGATTAAGGTTTGTTTCATTGTGATGCCGTTTTATCCTTACATCGATTACTGGTATAAGACGTTGCTTCCATCTTACTTTTAAGGATTCATTGCACAGTTTTTGCTTTCTTATTCTTCCAATGGTTTACCCGACCATTTGGAACTCGCTCACTTCGAAGTTTTTTCTTTTCTTCAGCGAGTCGATGTCGATGATTAGCATTGTAGATACGACGAGTATAACAGTTCGAATTGCATCGGCAACTCTAGGTGCGCTGAGACGGTGGACGGATTTTACCCTACGCACGTAAAACTTAACTTTTGCGTCACTTGACTGAACTGGCAGCTCAGTCTTCTCAACCGAATATTTACTTCTTTATGAACTTACCCAAATCATCGGAGAATCTATCTAGAATATATCTAGTTTCCTTAAGTGCTCCTTGAATTTACAATGCCCCATTAGGCTATAAAGGTTATTCTTTCTCATGATGATACATGCTTCATATCTTTTTCTGTTATGTTGCCCTAGAAGTTTCTAGGCTTGCCTCATGCCCTGAGCGTTTTTCCTGGTTCTTGTCCTGTTTGCCTTCTATTGTTTCCTGAATTCTTCTTTGAGGGTATGAGCCCCTATCGAATGGTTTGGTTTCTGATGCTCCCTTTCTTGCTAGGGAGTCGGCTATTTCATTACCCTCTATTCCCACATGGCCAGGTATCCGACAGAGGGTCACCTTGTGTCCTACCTAGTTCATTATGTTTTTGTAGGTATTCCCACACAAATTTGGAATGAATGGTATAGGAGTCAAGTGCCATGATAGTAGCTTGGCTACCTGACATTATAGTTTTATCACAGTTGGCGTGATTTCTGTCAAGATTGCTGGTACTTTTGCCTATGGGTTGAGTGAGAGTATTTCAATAAAATTATTTTGGAAGTTGAACCTTCTAATGATATCGCCTCTAGGAAGGGCACAGGAGTGGTATTTTTTTTTTATTAGTGCATCGAATTGCTTCGATGTAATGCACTTATCTTTTTCTATTCCTTCTCTGGCAATTTTTAGAATCGTTTAAAAAAAAAGATACAGCAGAGTCATTTCCAATAGTACCTTCATGGCTGCAGTTGGGCAAGTTCTCATGGCCCCTGTAATACAAAAACATACCAGTCTTTGCACCTTATTGTGTGTCTCCCTCGTGGTGGCCAGATTGGTTCTTTTACTCATGCAATCACTCGATATGTGATAATTGGTCTCACAAAGCAATATATGTACATTCATCTAAGGATGGCCGGGCTACATTCCCAGAATTTGTCCGCGTGGATTTCCTGATTATATTTTCTGTGTGTTTTTTCCAGATTAGATTACTGTCTAGGTTTAGTCCCAGATATTTAACTTCTTTGACTGGTGTCAGCATTGCACTTGACAGCCTTATCGGTCTCAGTCGTTCAAGCTTTTTGTTCCATGTGAAAGCTACTATTACAGTTTTTGTTGAATTTAGGCTTAGCCAAGCCGTCAAGCACCATTGTCGAGTTATATCAAGTCCTCTTTGTATAACATCACATAGGGTTTCCTCAAATTTACCTTTGGCAATAATAACTATGTCATAAGTATATGCCTGACAGTTGATGTCATGGTTTGCTAAATTCTTAAGTAGCTTATCAGTAGCTCCCCAGAAATTCATACATCCATTTGGATACTGTGTTGTTTACCCCCTTTCTATCTAGCGCTCGTACAATTGATTCATGCGATGTGTTATCGAATACTCCGTCGATGTCCAAGAAGGCACACAGTACTATCTCTTTCGCTTCAAGAGCGCTTCGAATAGTTTCAGTTAGCTGGTAGAAAGCAGTCTCTGCGGATCTGCTCGCTCTGACGGTGATGAAGATATATGTAAGTACATCCTCTCTTAAGTAATTGTCCACAGGTTTTTACATCGTCTTGAGAAGGATCGATGTTAGCTTCGGTAGACTTGGGTCTTTCTTCCCTCTTTTCGGAATGAACACTACCTTCGCACGTCTCCATTGATTCGGTATATAGCCCCAGTACCAGTCTACTTTTTAATATTCTTGCAAGATATGGATTGGACCTTTTGCAATAGGATTGGTGTAATTCCATCCACCACTGGTGATTTGAAAGACTGAAAGGAGCCGATTGCCCATTCTAAGCGACCTCTGGAAAAATTTTTTGTCGCTATTTTCCATTCCTCTTTGCGAGGTCTTGGTATGTTGGTCCTACCCCTATTGTCTGAGCTCGGACGACTTCCAGGAAAATGAGTTTCTAATAGAAGTCGTACCCTTTGTCCCTCATTTTCGGTGAAGCTGCCATCCGGTTTTCTTAGAGACGTTGGTATTCCTCTCGGTTTAGCTAGCGCTTTGTGCAATGTAGTCGCAGCAGGAGTACTCGCGATTGTCTCATAGAACTTCCCTTTCTCGTTTAGCTTTTTTCATTTAGCTTTTGTTATAAGTGGTCAGTGCCATTCTGTAACTCTGCCAGTCTCTAGTACTCTTCGCTGCGTTAAACAGTTAACGCGTTTTGGATCGGAGGCTTGACAGAATACTGCTCCACCATCGAACTTTGTTCTTGCTCACTGGCAGTTAGTTTCAAACGCAGCTGTGATGGCTCTTGCTATGCCCTCAACAGTGTGTTCCAGTTCTAGATCAATGTCATTGAAAGACTGCCATCTATCTCTTAGCAAATATGTAGTTGGATAGTCCAACTTCAGACTTTGTTGGGTACCAGTGCACAGCGGAATTCCAGGAAATTGTAAAGTTAACGAATAATCCCGACGAGTGGGCGAAGGGTTTTTTTTTCTATTAATTCTCTAATATACATACCTTTAGGATGGAATAGGGTATAACGAAAAATGCCAAGGGCGTACTGAAGTCGAATGCGCAATTTGAACCTGATTTATCATATTACTATCTAGGAATAGTACCAAGTCTTCCTTAGACGGATTATTATGAAACATTCTGGTTGTATCGGAGGAACTGTGTCATAGTGGTTGATGCGTCGACCTACTGAGCGAAATTCGAGTATCTGACAAACATCCAAGAGCATAATTATAATGAAAAAGGTTCTTAAAACTGAATAAAAATAAACAAATCGCTTTTTAGACAAGTGATTATCAGTTATTATATCTGCATAATATGCACAACATGAATGATTGATGGAAGCAGGTCCCCAGTATATACATATGTGGAATAACTTGCCCTTTTTAATATTTCCAAGAAATTATGATTTAGAAAGACTATCTTCCTTTTTCTACCACTTCTAACTTTCCTATACCCTTTCCTTTCACTCTATCACTGGGTTCATAACTTCAAAGGACTTTAGTCCTAAGTGATGAAGAACATTAAAAAAAAAAAAAATGTACTTTCATTAGAAGTAGTTGTGATCACTTCAAACCTAACATGTCTTTCTCTATACAAAGTTAACTAAGTCCTGATCAAATGTTAAGGCTCTAGCTATATCAACAAAAACAATTTTACCTTCTCAAGTACATAATTTAAACAAAATCAATCTCTTGATACCCCCTTATCCTCAAATTGATTATTTAACGACACGGTCTTAAATCCCGTCATACTACGTTCCTTTACAATGGCAATGGCAATCTCCCCCCTCTCATCAAAAATTTACTACTAAAGTAGAATTAAAATCAATTTCAATCGAAATAAAATCAAATCCCCGCAAACCTGTTATCAAGTAGTGAAAATTGAAATTGATACCTCAAAAGCGGCGAAATGAATCCCTCCCCGGGGATATTTTTCCAAAATCTCAATTCTATTATCACTCGAAAAGGAATTACTACCACTTACTACCCAGGACTTGATGATTGCTATCGAATGATAGCGCCGCGCCGCACTGACTTAGAATTGTAATTCTTATTCATTAAAACATCAAAACGAAATCTCCGGTGCTTAGGGTTAATTCCTTTGGCCATTAGCTAAGAATTGTTTACGAATGCTTTTTATACTAAAAGCGTGGTTGTCACGCAATACACCACCACAGTAGCAGTCAACCGCACCGCAAGATGCCATCCTGCATTTGGAATTTCGCATGACATTAATTCGAATTTAATAACCACTCTCTGACAGCGAAGTGTTAACCTTTTGCACTCCCACTTCGGTGAATGGGTGGAGGGTTGACTGTCACCCCTCATCGATCTCAGAGACTGGTGGATCGTCGTAAAACAAGGAACATTGAAATCTCCCTGTGATTCATCATTATATAGTGACCCTTCCTCCCTCTGGTACAATAATTTGTATTATGTACGACTGCTGGGGAATATTTCGAGTGTTTCTCGGGCGCCAAACACCTCCGCCATTGAAGTGCTCTTTCAGGATAATTGTGCGCCTCTCGACTTGCTGTTAAATTCTCTGCTCTATGGCTGGAGTTAATTGCTTTGGAATTTCCTTTGCTCCTAGCAATTAATTGACATATCTTGTCGGTCGGTGGCGGTGGCGGCGGCGTCCTATGGCATCATTCGGAGCATTTCGTCGCGTAAGATGAGCCGAGTGGCGGGTACTTCAATTTTCGCCACAATCAAGTGTGCTCCACTCGGAGAAGCGCAACAGACGAACACTTATGCCCATGTCCTCGTTTCGTTGTAATAATCTGAGAGTGGCATTGGGTTCGGTAGGGCTGCGGTCTAGGTTTTGTCAAATTGGTTTGCATATTATAATTGGATCGAGGTAACAAGATGATAACAATTTGTTGGCGCTTTCGATTGAGATTGTCCTCTGCGGATGGTTTGTGCTTTGTACGATGGTCCCCTCTGCAACGGTAGACTAACAAACCAGTAGAGCAAATGAAAGTAATTTGAATAAAATTTTGCAAGTGACATTGTTGATTGTATAGGTTTTTGGCAAAGGATATCCTACCTACCTTTATCTAGTCATAAGGTCAGATTTGAAGGGCTAACAAGCGTTTTATAGCCCAATTACCCACAAGGATGGATCAGAAAAGTATCCAGGACTTATTGTAGATGTTAGATTCGTTGTAGGGCGTTTTAAGAAATTTTAAGAGAGAATTTTAAAACAACAGAAATGTGAGGTCATACTACATATCAATATCGGATTGAATTTGGACTGGAAAAGAATGTATTTGTATCGACATTGAAGGTCCTTCGAAGATGTGATATACATATAAATCTGAAGTGGATGAGACCCGGACAGTGACAGAGAAAGTGGATTGTATCCTTATTGACTTCCTTATCTCCACATCTACGACATAAGTCTTGTTCCGTTAGTCTTAGTTTTTTGATGTAGTACCGCAGAGTGTTATGCCCTGGATGACTCCTATCAAGGTGGAAAAGGATTTCCTTTGGTAACATGTAACTAGATATAGAAAGGAAGTTAAACCGAAAACCAGGATGTGGAAGAATAGTTGATGATAACTAAGTCTCCAGTGCATTCAAAAGTTCAAATGTCTAAATGTTTGAACATTGCCGTTCTGTAAATCGGATAGCGTTGGTCAACTATTTGCTCTAATCGTTGATGTAGTAGGAAGGGGTTTTAAGTATTTTTTTTTTTTAAAACCGTGGTTGTTCTTTTAAGGAGTAAGAGGAAAGTATCGGATCTGCATCTGACACAATGAAAATATACTACGAGTTGAATGGCTAAAGAACGAGCTTCTAAATTTAACTGTGCGATCGAAAAGAGGATTCAAAAGATAAAGGTGTCCAGAAGAGGCCGCTCGTGTAGTACGATTAAACTGACGGACAGCCGGGATACAATTATAGATTTCATCCAAACAAATGTGGTGGAAATATCGGTACAGGACCAATAAACATCCATTCGTCAATGCTCTAGCGAGAGAATTTGGTTACAAATTGATAGGTCACTGATTAGTTTACATGCCTGACGCTGGACACGATCTAATAAACTCAGACATCAGACAAGTTACGGGAGCTTCCGCCCAAACATGTGAGTTGTATTCGAGTTTTGGACGAATGTCTGCAGCACTGAAAAAAACGTTTACACCTCTTGAGGAATCCGAGACATCTAGAGCCACTTATCGCAGCTTCGGAAATCTGATGATTCCAGCGAAGGTCTGGGGTAACTTGTATGCCAAGTATTGACAAGCCATTAGATTCCTCAATATCAATTCCATTGGCTACATTAATATCCTGCTTCAGAGACAGGAACCAGCACTGGGTTTTTGACGAATCGAACTCTACCTGGTTTTTCGCACCCCAGTTGATGATTGCATCAATATCTTAATTGAGCTCGGTAGACATTCCCTGCCGGTGAGACTCCACAGTTTGGGGTCTCAGCCGTGGAGTCACCAAAGAGTAATCGAAGTCAAGAGCACTGTCATCCGCAAAGGAATGGATTGGATTGCGAGTAAGAGAGAGAGGGTCATTAATAAATATTAAAAATAGTGTCGGAGAGAGAACTGAACCCTGGGGTACACCAGCATTGGTTTGGAATGGGGTAGAAATATATCCGTCCAATACAACCTCTTGAAATGGGAAATTATGAAACTGTCAGAATATGATTGGGGTGAATCTGTATGTAAAAGAAGGGCAATATTTTTTTTTACCTCCAAGAAGACAACAGCAGGCCGAAGCTGGTCACGAAAAGATGATTTTAAATTGCTGCAATAGCTTAATCCCTGAAGTCGAAGAATTACACATGTTTAGATAGTTAAACACAACCGACGAAACACTCGTTTGTAAGAACTTAAACCAAAGGTGATGGAAAGTATTTGATTACTTCGCAAATTTCTGTTTCACAAACTAAACCATTATCCTGATAACCTTTTATGTTTCCATCGCACACCAAACTCCATTAACAATGCATGTCTGCATTCTATCGATATTAAATACCTAAGCATCTCTATTGAAACTTCTTCTAATTTACTCCACAACGGACTACTACCCTGCATGGAATCACTTGCCTACAATCTCATAATTCGCTTCCAACTCAATTTGATACCAAGCCTCAAGAAGTAAACGGAAGATGTTAGTCCAATAATGAATCTAACCGAAAATTCGAAATTCAAGGAACAGGTGAATCGATATCTGCCCACATTTGTCTACTTACGTACATACATATGTATGTATGTTGTAAACATTCTATGCTATATTCAGCATTGTATCCTTTGATTAGAACCCATACCTATGCGGTATTTGTAGCGCTTCTCGTAAGCTACTTAAATCAAATTTCCAACTTAATTACAGGCATTCATCCCATCTTGCACACTCAGCCTGTTCATAGAGTAAGCCCTTTGCGGGTAGGTTAACTAAAGTTGAGATGTAACTACACCTCAATAGTCTTTGCAAAGCCTACCAACCATAATTTATCCAACTCCCATCACCCCACACAAGGATAAACTTTTCAATCTGCTTTTGTTTCACCAAAATAACAAGTTGCACTACCTACACACATGTACGGCCACACACTTTCCGATTGTTTGGCCAAAGTTTAGTTATCAAAAATTACAAAGCATCCTTATTCGGTCGGGGTTGTGCTTCAGGTGAAATTAATAATACACCCATCCTGGGGCAAGTCCTTTGACTCAAAATTAGATTTTCTCAGGAGACGCCATTCACGCCTGTGAGCCGAAGCTAAATAGCCTCATTTCCACCTCGCTCTCTCTCTATATTATGTTGTACGTGGCCAAGTCCACATCATTGACTTCATGTGACACATCCCAGTAGATACATTGCCCCCGGGATTGTGTGCTAATGACAAGTGAGAAATTTCCTTCCAATAGAATTTCGTCCTTCAATGTAGAGTCGTCGTTCGTCGGTCGTCGTTCGTGTGCGGGTGTGCGGGTGTGCGGATGGTGACTTGTGCCCAAACTCCTCTTGCCACCTTCAGGCAATCGAGGAGAATTGACATGTCGCCAGTGCAATTTGTCTGCGCGTTTTGGCTTCGGGTATTTTCCTCAGCCCGAAGGACATTCCCCTCTGTGTGCAGCTCGCAATGTCTTTAAATATATATATATTTTTTTTCTGTTCGCTCTTTCTGTCGTTGAATCGCCCACTTTTAATATTGAATAGAGTTCCACTCACGATGAAGATTTATGGCGGATTATTTTAATGGCAAGCCATCAACCCCTTAGCTGGAGCCTTTCAGCGAAAAAGTCCGACTTCATTTTGTGTTGGAAGCGGAAGTGCGGGCTCTCTTTGAAGACCGGCGAACCGGCAGCACCGACATGAATGTTTTCCTTCAGAGAAACAGAGAAAAGGATAAAAAAAAAAAAAAAAAAGAAACAGAAGCAACGAATTGACTATGTCACTGTTTTTCTCTCAAGTGGTGAACTTACGGGATTATTGGCGTTGGCTCTAATCTATACCGATGACGGGTTGCATCCTCAATGCAAGCAATCCCTGTTGAATGAGAAGGTAAAGCTTGGCCCATTCCAAGTTTTCTGTGTTTTTTTTTTTTTATGGCAACTCTATGAGTTTAAATGGGAATTGAAAGGATTGGAAATTTTTGTGAAGATTTCTGGAGCAAGTCCAAGATTGTGCATTGTACGAATGTCTTCCTGGATTTTCGGTAAAAGGAAATCAATTAGGGATAAGAGAAATTGAGTAATTGTCCTTATGATGTTCTGTTCGGATGGTCTTGGAAGTTTATTTGGTGGAAAACGGTGCAGACAGTTGGATTTATGGCCACTTATTGTGTTGAAGTTTAGACATTTCAATAAAGTCCTGATTCGCCTTTGTTCAGCAGCAGCTATTTGGAGAGCAGCCATTCAGATTGAATTAAATTTGATTTGTTTGAAAATTCGTAAGGGATTGAGATTCTTTTCTTTTAGATTTTCTATTTTTCTATTAGTTTTGTTGTTGGGAGGGAAGGACATTGACTTGAATATAGCTTCTATGAGAGCTGATCTAGTTTTGGATTAAGTTAGGAGCGAAGTTAGGGGAACTAAGCAGGACAGCACGAACTGAAAGTTTAGAGATTAGCGTGAATATATGTGCAAGGATGCAATGAAATCTCGAAAGATGCCAAACTGATGGTTACAAGGCTTATGCCTTCTTTAAATTTAACGTCATCGAACTGACACTGAAAGAAGACGGAATGACGATCGACAGTTACTTACGTTCTTCCTTAATGGTATAACAAACTAGGCAGGCTCTCTAATAGAGACATTACTGCATACCATCCTCCTTGATCCCGGGTATTCTGCTTTCAGTTGTTCACACTTAAGGCTCTCGCGTGATCCACGATTACTTTCTTTTTCAAATAGAGCTTCGAATAGAACACCACAGCAGATACCATGAAAATTGCTCTCCGAGTGGTGGAGCGGTGGTGTCAGGAACAAGGGCTCTCCATTAATGCGGAAAAGACATATTTAATCATATTCACATGGAAGAGGAGAGATCTGGAATTTCAGCCTTTGACCTAGATGCTGGACTAACTTGGAACTTCCATGTGGAATCAGAAAGGCGAATATTATGCTTCATCAGTGCAAACGGGTATATGGACAAAGGTGGGGAATCTCGCTGAGGTCGACATACTGGACGTATACCATGATAGTTGTACCGATCATCACATATGCGTCAGTTGTTAGATAGGGTCCACGGTCTGGCATGTTTAGGGATCACCGGTACAATACGGATCATATCAACATGCGCAATGAAAGTGATCTTAGGTATTTTGCCGCTGGACTTATTTATTAAGAAAGCGGCGGCATAGACTGTACTTCGTCTGCACCGGGATGCCAACTGGCACTGGCGCGGTACTATCTATGGTCATAGGAAAATCCTGGATCGAGTGAAAAACGAGATTATGGGGTTGAATATGCTCATGGATGGAATAAAGAGAATGCGTGTTACCGAAAGGTATCACAAACTTATTATCGAGGATGGAACAATTCCGGAAAAGAAGATTGGTGATATAATCATCAGCTTTACGGATGGGTCCATGATGGATGGCAGAGCGGAGGCAGGTATCTTCTTAGAAGAACTGAAACTAGCCTGTCATATTAGTCAGGGGAAATATACCTCAGTCTATCAAGCCGAGATGATTGCCCTGTTGTATGCGTTGGATCATCTGAAAGAAGGTCAGGTTGAGGATAGAAACGATACCGTAGCACTGGACAATCAATCAGTGATTAGACGCATGGAGCAAACTGCGTAATAGGGCACATAGTGACTGAGGGCAATGAAAAGGTTGACTCTTTAGCAAAGCAAGGGTCAACCTCGGAACTCTCTGGTCCGGAACCATTCGTTGCAATTGGTTGAGGGATGGTGGAACACTTGATTAGCAAGTGGGCCGCGGCCGAACACCAGAGAAGGTGGTCAACTGTGGAGGCAGGCGAAAATGGCTATTAAAATGCAAATTGGCATCAATCACAGAGAAGTTCTAAGCTTAGGGCGAAGAACACTGAAATGGGTGGTAGCGTTATCTACAAGTATGACCTAAAGAAGATGGGTCTTCTGGAGGACGACACCTGTGAACTATACCTAGAGGAAGTCGGGACGGCAGCACATATTGTGTCAATGTCTGGCGTTAGCTAACAGAAGAAGGGAGGTTCTTGGGAGGCACTGGGTAGAAACCCAAAGGATAAACCAGATTTCTGTTAAGCAGATGCTAGCGTTGACACGAGGAATCAAAGTCAGAAAGGAACTGTGGAGAAATCCAGAGAGACTCTCGGGCTAAGATGGATCGTGGAAGAGAGACGAGAAGGGACCCAACACAGTGGTCTGATTCGTAATGTCTTGAATAATAAATATATATATCTTGTGCTTTTGCTGTGCATCTTGTTATGTCCATGTTGCTTAGTATCTATTCAAGCATTTCGGTGTTTACGTTGCTTCTTTTCTCGTCCATTCTGTACACTTTTGAAGAAAGGTTACGGTCTTGAAACCGATCTTGATCTTCTTTCTGATAGTTTCTTGGTATACGCTTAAGACATGTCAGTTGGTGAATGTCAGGGCGATGATGAAGTGTGCTCTCTCTACGTGGAAGCTAGCAAAATTAAAATTTTGCAAGGTGTTCTCTTTGTTATTAACAGGTTCATGACCTTACCCTTTTCCACTTTCCCATGATGTCGTGTAGAGTAATCCTCAAGTAGCTAAAATGCTGGAATTCTCTGTGTAGCCCAACAGCTGTGACCAAAATCCAGTACATATTTGGTAAAATTCCTAGAAACCACTTGCAAATTGTGAGTTGAATCGCAATTATCATCCGATAGTGTTCGAGGCAAAGGATACTATGATATGCGGCTGTAAAGCAAATTCCATAACTCCAGTTTTGATCTCCCAGACTTCGCTGATCAATTGGTGCATTGGACCTATCAATGCATCGTCTCCATTGAAAGCTAATGTCGTAAGGGTGAGCTGCTTCTTCTTGGGACTTTCCTTCTAGTCCTGTCAATCTCTCCCATTCTGTAGATGTCAGATCGTAGACTGGGTTCAGTTTAGTATATATTTCGAAGGTCATGCGTTCAGTGCTTCCAACTCTGAAAGAATAAGTACCTAATTTAGTTTATCTCGATATTGTCACTTGGTACAACCTACATCAAACAGGTTAAAGAATAGTTAAGCTAACCAATTCTAAGTAAATCTGAGTATCTACATCCAGAGTACGCGTTAAGTGAGTTATAAAGGCTTCATTTAATTAATAATTCCATGCGTGCTTTGCTATCAGCAAACCAATAGGAAACCTTTTCAGCCAACAAGTCACCTTGTTTAATAATTGTCCCTTTGGGTCATTCAACACTACATGAAAGCACGCATAAGTCAGTTGATATGATACAATTCCTCACACAGATCGAGTTCCATTAGTTTTAAATTTTGCAATTTCTCATGTTATCCGTAGTATCCTCGTTTCTCCGCATCAAAAAAAAGGGTCTACTCATTCGTCACTACGCAGAGATAGATGTAGGAAATGCATTAAATTCCCTCAAAACCCGATATCACTGCTCCCTACGGCTCCCCCCATTAATCAAATCAGTAGAATTCATATTTCGAAAAATATGTACGCCATCTCTAGAATGTAAATAAAATTTACGATATGCACCCTTCATCGTTGTCGATTGCTTTTCCAGGAACGTAAACAACAAACAAAAAAAAAACATAAGCCAACCATCCAGCCAGCAAAATCCACCTCGAGTGTCCTGTGCTATCCAAAATATGCGAAAGTCATAAAGCACACGTTCAATCCAAGTTCCACGATGGAATTTTACCCACATGAGTACCGGAGAAAATTTTTATCCACGTCAGGATGATAATGTCCTGCCACTTCTCATGGTCCCTAGTCCTCGTGCGCCCGTGCAAACTGACAAAATCATATGTCTTGCAAAATGACAAAATGCTTGCAATCAGGAAGACGAGCAGGTCGGAAGTGAAATTCCATTGTCAACGCGGACTTCTTCGAATCCTTCGCACCATCACCATCGGTATTAGCACACCGTTCTATAATTTCGATACAAATTCATCCTATTCATCCCGCATTCATCATAAATTCTCACATTGAAATTACAAGGATTTTTCACATCCTTCCAACGAACACGGTGTGCGGATTGTTCACCACTCCCAACACCGCGCGCTCAGCTATGTACATGTCTTTTTGACACCTGACACCGTCATTGCGCCATCGTCGCCATCATCATTGTCATTGCTATGGTATCCTTTTGGTCCCATCAAAAGGAGAAGAATACCGTTTCAGAAAATAATGGAGTACTATGAGTGGATTCTTATGCGAATGAGGGATTTTATTAGCAACTGGCGGGAGGTGGTGAAAGGTGATATCCTTTAACCTATGGAATATTCCTACATCGCTACCCGTCACCCGTCCCACCAGCATATCTATTTGTACCGACAGGAATGTGTGTCCTTAGATTTGAATAAAAATTTATGCAAATTTACAAATTTTATTTCGCAATTTCCCCCTTCCATGGTGCCAAGTACAAGAGACGGCAAACATGAAGAGAGGAAAAAAAAAAAAATCCTCACCATGGATAAGCTGTAGATGGAAGGATTCTCTCCAGATACAGATCCAGAATCCAGATACAACAGTGTAATAATATCTGAAATACTTGAAATTGCTGTCAACTTCTTGGTAGCATACCATGCATGATGGTGACGACGACAATGACGACGCACGGCGGCAACGACGACACATGGACTCAGAGAATAAGAGATATCCTCGTGATTTTGTATGCGATATGGAATGCTGTCGATTGAATAACTGGGCGGTAATGCTACAGAGTAGGGCGTCACCATCTAATGGAAGAGTGTGCAGACTTTTGATCAATCAGGGTTATGGCTTTGATTTGAAGAACCTGAAGTATTAGCATACCATCAGGCGATAAAATATTAAGGACATAAATCGTTTTATTGCGTCGCACACACACGAGACACTTCACTCTTACCACCCCCCCCCACCCTCCACTCATATGAGAATTACGAATGCAATCGATAGATACGGATTGAATTGGGTCGAGGCGGGGCACGAGGATGGTGAATGGGTGAATAATATTCTTTTGTGCTTCTGGTGATGGTGCTCCAATGGTGCTTGAGTGCATTCCGGTGAAGGAAATTCTTTTGTTTGCTCAATTATGTGAATTGAATGCATCCTCAGATGCAAATTGATTCTTATTTCCTTTTACAGAATGAAAAAGCTTATTGCGGGCAAGGGACTCAGGAGAGTGCTCAAGATTTTAGCATTAGCTCCGGCACTGGGGTGATCATTTCACGATGGAACATCAGATGTAATAACATGAAAATGTGAGAGAAGACTGCCATGGCATTGTGGTGTAGTGGGCTTTGTTTTATTCATGTCTTGCCTTGAAGAGGGATTTTTCGAAGAAAACGGATTTCATGAACATGAGCGTGTGCATCATCATAGGTAAAGGATGTTGTCCCAGCAGGGAATAATCAATTGTGATTGATTTTTTAAGTGTTTTATGGCAACTATGATTTTGCGGTGATGCCTGAGTTTTATTTTACTAGCTGGGTATAGTAGGATATCTTCTTCAGAAGCAGCTAGGTATGTTGTGAAAAATGTGCTCGTTACCGAAACAGAAAGTCTTGTCAGAAGATCACGAAGAGGCTGTACTACATGGTTACCCGCTGATACCTGGGGATGGATCGAAGTCCGAAAATGACTTAAAGTTTAAATTGATGGCACCCCATGTAGGAGATGGAAGCGAGTTCGAGTTCTTGCAACGCATGAAGATGAGGAAAGTCCAGTGTCGTGTGCGCCATGACGGAAATGATATCAATGAATTGACTAAACAAACTGAAGAACCATCAAGCAAATTCGAAGGCAGAACCGTGTGGAGAATCAGTAAAGATCTGAGAGGTAGTCACAGCTTGTGCCAACATTAGGTGAAGAGTTTGAATTGGTCTCTGTTAATTTCTGATATATGGGTAGCTAGGTAGTAGTACTAACCTACCGGAATTCTGAATACGATAATAGGAATAAAATCATTGCCGCTATGAAAAACTCAGCGATGAGTCACTGATTTATTGTCCAGTGCTATAATAATGTTTTCACCCACAACTTGACTTTCTTTCTTGTGATCCAAAGTCATCCAGGATTTTCCTATGAGCACATATAGTACCGCGCCATTGCCAATTGGCATCTCGGTGCAGACGAAGTACTGTCGATGCCGCCGCTTTCTTAATAAATCCGGGAGCAGAATACCTAGGATCACTTCCATTACGCATGTTGGTGTCGTTCGTATATCGCCGGCGATCCCTAAACATGCCAGACGCTGGACCCTATCTACAATAACTGCTTCTGGGTGGCTTTTTGCCACCATACAACTGATGCATACATATGTGACAATCGGTCTAACTATTATCGTATACATTCAGTATGCTGATCTCGGCGAGATTCCCCACCTTTCACTACATTCTTTCCATTGTTTACAACAGAAATGATGTAGTCCTTTTTTTCTTGGAAGAAACACCACATTTGTTTCTCTCTATGTTACCGTGCGTGTCATGTACATAGTCCAAAGCCTTGGTACAATGAGGTCTACTTCATTGCATTAAAGCTGGGAAAATACCATCCGGTCCTGTAATCTTGTAAGGAAAAAACATTTCTATCACCCCACTGACTTCTAGCGTTACTATCCTTTCCGCTTCTGTTTGCTCCTTGTTTTCTCAGAGCCCAGGGCTGATCTGACTTAAAACTTCCCGGAAAGTGTATTTTCTCATTTGTTCGATCCAGTGTCTCAACAGTCTCCCCCGTTCTATCAAGAATTAGTCCGACTTTGGAAACTGCATCCCTGAAGACGATTTTCTGATGTCTATTGAGCTCAGATGTGCTTCTCATATAAGAGCAAAATTCATTCCAGGACTCCTTTTACCGTCGTCGCAGAGTTGCTTTTAGCTCTTTCTTCTTTGCCTCATTCTCATCCCATGATTCAGGATCATCCCTTCTCATGGCATGATTAAAGGCTTCCTTACCTCAGAATTTAAAGTTCCCTTCACCACCAAAGCGTGGAGTCCTTTTTAATTTACCAAAGTAGGTGTACACGCCTCTTGGTATGCATTTTCAACAGCTGATTGTAAATGCTTCAGTTGCGCCTCTACATCCTAAGTGATTTTCGTGGTATTTTTGATACCTTCCCATTCAGTTTTTTACGTAACACTTGCTGGTACTTGACTTTGTCTGTGTTCCTGGGAATCCTGACGTATTTCCGATTTCACATGAGATGGCTCTGTGCATTCTATTACTACACTGAGTCACGTCAATTACTTTTCTTCATCCTGCATCCACGTCGGTTCTGTTCCTCTGTTGACAATATCTATAGTTAGCTCTTTGCAGACCACAAAGTCGAATAAAGCTTCTCCTCTGTAGTTATCGTTGGTGGTTCCCCACACTGTACTGTGTACATTAGCATCGCAACCAATCATTAGATCATCGCTCCAATCCCTGCAGACATTCATTAGAGTCTCTACCTCTTTTGTTGGTACAGGCTCTAGGGAGTTGTACCGCATGTATGCAGATGCCATGACAAAACTGTGTATACCTGTTCCTACTCGCACAGCAACAAGGTCAGGGGCACATTGTTGCGGCAACATAGCCCCTTGAACTCCTTGCTTCACCAGTACACAAGACCGAATTCTTTCACCAGATCGCACATAGTGTAAAGTGGCAATACTTTCCGGTAGGCCTTTAATTTTTCCTTTGAAGATCCAATGCTCCTGCAGCAAGGCAATATCAATCGACACCTCCACAAAACATTTGGTCAACATTGGTGATGCTGCTTTGCTGTGGTGATGGTTTATTTGAATCAGTATAAGTTTTTCCGGGTACAGGCCCTTCTCCCGCCCGACTAGTGTCGACCTCATATCCATGATCGCCCTAACGAATGGCTTCCTAAGCTGATGTTTTTTTTTTTTTTTTTGATGATCCGTGGAATTTTACGAGAGCGACTTCTAGCCCGCAGTTGAGTTATTTTGGTACGGCCTGTCGCTGCATCGCCATACCTTTCTGCTAAACTGACCTTCCAATTGGAAGTGTCCGTCACACATTCATTCTAGCGACACAATCTGGCCAGGATGATCTCTTTGCACGTGTTGTCTCCCGGGATAAAGATGGTCAGCCTCTAAACATCCTTGAGGATGCAAAGTTGATCCACTTTCAGATTTATTTCCTCCCAAATGATGGTCATCTTCTCTACAGTTTCACAAAACCATGTCTTGGATTTTTGATTAACGCATTTTACTGCAATAAATCCTTGCTCCACTCACTGCCGGATACATATGTAGGTGTAAGGAAGTCACCTACATATGTCTCCGGCATTAAGTGGAAGAGGATCAAGCGCCCCTAAAAGAGTACATCTGAAGATATTCAAGTGATCAGCATCCTGTTCCCGTCACTTCCGATGTCGTTAACACCCATTAGAAGGCCGCTTGCTGCCACCTGACTATAGGTTCTCATACCATTGTCAACTTTGACATGCGCGCTCCTAGCGTAAAGTTTCTTTCCCTCTAGTCACTTTGCTTCCTTCTCCGTAGCTTGGTCTTGCTTTCGCATAACCTTTTTCGGTTCCTGGTCACTTCGCTTTCGAGGAAGTTTGGGTTGACTGACCTTCTGTTTCTGGTTTGTCCATGAGCCTTTCCACTTTCATGTGTCTCGTCATAGCAATGATAGTTGAATGTTAACAGTTCAATAATGGCGTGAGATTTAAAGTGACACTTTTTGCTGGATGACCCAATACAAACCCTTCTGCTTAACTAACCAACTGCTTCACTTTTTCGACTAAGATTCTGACTTGATGCTCACCTCTTACCCCAGCTAGGTTTTCTATCACCAGAAAGATGGAATGTATGTGAATGGCATGGTTGAGTGCAGATTTCAATGAATGTCATCCTTGTGAGGAAGTGTATCTACCAATGAGAAAAGCTTAACCGATCTTTTGATCCTCTTCATCTCCTAAGCAGGATTTTGGATCGAAAACTGATTGCGGTAACTGCTGTAAAAATTGCCCCTGCCCCCTTAAAACACTTGATTCACACCTAATTCAGATTCTAATTTCAACAAAACAGTTTTCGATATATTCATCTTTTTATCTAGACACAGATCCTGCCAAAAAAAAATATTATTTCTCCTCGCCTGCATAACAATAGAATTACCTTCCTGGAATGCATACCAATTTAAGTAAATACCGCATGCAGTTATCCCTAGTACTCTACTGCTACTTTCAATGCAAAAATGCATTCACCTTACGTAGTATCTCCATATTTCCCAGAAAGTCCACAAAAATATTTCTGACACAGCTCTATGAAGCCCCCCCCCCACAAAGACAAAGATGATGACGACAACAGCGACTAGGTATAGGGTTTAAGGTGTAATATGCTCCGGAAAATGTCCATTCACTCAGTGTACAACTCATCCTGTGAAACAAAAGCGAACTGGAGTCTCCGAAAATGCATCCAACACAACATGGCTAACCAAAAGAAGGAGGGATTCAAGATACGGCATACGGGTCCACGGGATAACTTGCTCCCATTTCCCTATTCATACATTTTTCGGAATCCAATTATGATGACAAATTTTTCAGTTATTTGTTCATCCTTTTTTGACTGCAGCCAAAAATGCAATGTACCTGAGGTGGATCCTGTGTGACTGAACTGAGGGTTGGTTGGCTGGTTGGTTAGTTGGCGCAGCATCCCTTTTCACTTCTTCTTCATTTTATTTTACTTTTTTTGTTTTGCGTTTTTTCTTTTTTCATATCTTTAACAAAAATTGGAATTGAAGTGGATGAGTGCGCACTATGAAAGAATTCTTGGAGCGCTGGGCTCTTTATTATTCTTAGATATGCTTCCAAGGATACGTAAGCTTTTCATAACCAGTTCCTTTGGCTTGACTCCAGTTACTGGCATAGCAACAGTAGAGATGGCGGCATTTGCCACGTCCTATTATTTTTCTTTCATTCGTTTATTTTATTATTTTTTTTCTTTCCTTTCTTTTTTGGTTTTTCGGCGGGTGCCGGTGCCGGTGCTGCTCCTGTTTCTGCTGGTGGAGAAGACATTATCTAGCGAGGCTGAAAAGGAACCTTCATCTGGTTTTGTATTCTTATGGGAGTCAACTCTCTGAGGCATAAAGTCAAATGTAAGTGGGAGGCCGAATTCTTTGTTCTGAAAGCACAGATATGTATGAAGGAGGTGCGCACCGGAGAACCAGCATCAGCAGTATCCTACAAGGATTCAGAAAATTTTAAGATGATGAGGGATCATGACTGAATCCAACCATGTGGTCCAATATTTTGGTTTTCTTTATGCCAGCTGGGTGAATCAGCGGAGCGGTTTGTTTGGTTTGTGATCAGATAGATAAACCAGCTTCTTGACTGTGGTTGACTTTGACTTTTAGAGTGCGCCTTGGATAATGTAAGGTTATGGCACAGCCACATACATAGCAAAGGAATATAAATAAAGTAAGGGGGTTATTGTTTTTCTGTGCTATCCTTATTAATGGGATGGATTTCATTGTGTCGCTGCAGGCAAGCAATCGGTATAATGGACCATATTATGTTGTAACCGACTTATGAACAAATATAAAGGACTATTCCAATTTTTCTCCTTCAATGTTGTTTGGTTTTTGTTTTAACAAAACAAGAATGCCTGCATACGTATGAATAATGTTCTCTTATTTCGGGGGTAATTTTCAACAGCAGCTATTGGTAGAGCTAGAGTATGCGAACATACGATTGCCGATTGCATAAAATTTTCAAAGGACAATCAGACGAATGTATCCCACCAAATATCAAGTCCCCAACCTCAGACCCTTACCTCCTAATATTGAAATAAACATTAAAAAAAAAAAAGAATTATGGTCATGTATCCTTTCTTGCCATCCATTTCCCTAGATACACTGTGTGACAAACATCCAGTGTCAATTATTGTCCAACAAAAATTTGTTTTCCTTTATAAATCATTCGCTAGTTTGACTGTAAGGACAGACAGGCAGACGTCGTCGGTCGGTCGGTCGACTGGGTCCTTCAGTGTGTTTTGGTTCGCCCTCTCAAAACTGTGACGGTGGTGGAGGAGAACAATTTTCCGGATTATACTGGATATGATGTTATAAATTATTGTAACTGTCAAATTCAATTGATATCTCCATCGGGCATCGAACAGATGTACATGTATGTATGCGAAGCGAGCAAGCGAGCGAACTTGAAATAGTGTTTGATGGAACAACATCACAATATTGCGAAAAGGCATCCCCCAGACAGCTCTGCTGCCACTACGTCTGTCTCTCTTTAGTTCTAATGTGTAGCGTGTGTCTGATTTAGTAGATGGTATTAAATCAATCGAAAGGATAATATCGCACAGGATATTGACAAATCTACTAGACACTTTGGTATATCACAGAAAGTGATACGATACGAGGGGAGAGAGATGCTTAGAGAATTATTTCCAACTTAGGTCCCAATCGTTATTCAATTGAAACAAATGAGTGGGCGTTTGGTCAACAAATGGAATAAATCACTGTTCAGTCTCGAGAACACGCCAAGGGAAATAGCAAATGAAAAAAAAAAAACGAAAATACAGAGAAAAGGATAAAAAGCATTCAATGAGAATGGCATTCTTAGTCGTGATGATGTTATTTAAAAGTGATTTTATTTTGTCGATAGCTCGGGGGGAATAAGGAGATCGATGATTTCAAGAAATTGGGATAGTTGACAGTTTTTCTACACCTGGGTGGATATATGTAGGAAACTCGTTAAATTGATTGCGAACACTTGATCTTAGAAGTTTAATAACAGATTGAAGCACGTGCTAGATAGGTGGACAAGAAGGAAAACATGCATCCAAGGTCAGGATAAGGTATCAAATCATTAAGCAATTGCCAATACATCATGCATGACATATGTAACTAACAATTAATTGCACGAATTTGAATGGAATTTGTGAAGAAATCACAAAGAGTTATGATAAAAGGTGCATCATAGCAGTAGTGTAAGTCGATATACTGTTAAGACGTGAATAGGTCCTTAAAGAAGACAAAATGAATAGTAAATGCAAGACACATATGTACATATGTGTGTTAAAGTCATAGCATACAGAAATACTCCCTTACAATACGGGCCTCCGATTGAAGTAGAGTCCTTGAATGAAATATCACAGTCTTCTATCCTCAATCTCAGACACATTCCTGTCAGTCCATTGGATATTCATCCTAGCATTCGTAGTTGATCTGGGATGCTGGTGATTGGTATTTCTTTTAATTATGTACATGGTCTTTTACTCGGTGACTCGGCTACTCCAATCATGTTTACGTGCTATTAGTAGTCAAAATATCATCTCTTCCTTACCGAGTTTGATATTGAAGTAGTCAAACATGACTTTATCGGGCACCGTAGGATCCAAGAGGTTATAGAACTCTTCCTTCCATATCATACTTCCTTCCATAACATACCATTAGCACCATATGTATGTTCATTCTAATAAGAACGACTTTCATCGTTGAGTATTTTCCTTTCAAAGGAGCCGAAGACTTTCTCCGCTTTCCTACTTATCGCCCAGGACTAGGCAATATGGAGTAGGATTAATATTTTGTCGAACTTTGGTTCGGACATCCAGTAATGTGTTATTCTTCGAGTTAGGATTTATTCCGCAGTTGGTGAACTCTTTAAATACCTAACCGATACTGGTATTTTGACTTAAGTGGTGGTCAGATGGTTTCTTGTTTCTCGACAGCAAATATTTCGTTTTATCCTCATTGCCCTTGAAATCAATAATGTATTGCTTTTGTGTCGGTAGCCGTAACCGCCTCTTTAAACGGCTTGCCGATAATTCCTATCTCGTTTGCTTTCTCTGCCTCGACAAATTTTGGAATCCCGAATTTCTTTGTGGAGTTCCGAGTTTTAAATACTGTCATACACGGTCTTAAAGTCGATAAATAAATCGTGTGTTTCGACTTGAAATTTGTTTGACTTTTCCAGGATTTATATCAGCGTCCTTAGCCTATTTGTGATTTCTACAACCTTATTGATGTTGATGCGACCCTGGTTTGTGGTATGTGTGGATTGTGAAGAATTTTTGGCACAATTGCTTTCACTAAGTAGTGAAATCCCTTTCTTTCGTGATAGGACTTATCACGGAGCGTAACATTCGGTGGTACCACATGAAAAAAAGAAAGGAAAAGACTAGCGGAAGAAGACTTATGTGGAGATGAGGAAGTCATTTAGGATACGACCCACTTCCTCTGGCACTGGTCAGGTCTCATCCACCTCAGATCTACATATTTCTGGGGCGACACTTCTTTCGAGACCTGAAAGAAATATCTAGCACATCAGTGAATGATATCTTGAACTACATTAAATCAACTAGATGGTTCACAAGAGTAAGAACCATCTGGGTATCATAATGTGTCTGTTTGACCTGAGTATGGCGCTGTGGATCACTTCCACTTCGTCTACCCACGTACTTAAACCTAGGCTTCACCAGTTATATAGTGTCTGCATCCCCGATATTGAATTCTCTCCTTAGAGCATACCGAATTTCTTCTCGTTTAAAAGTCGAGCTTTGAGGTTGGTGACGTCTAAAAGATGGTCCGAGTCCATAATGGATTTATGTCCCAGTTCGGTAGGATCTTCGACAAAAAAATCATTCTGGACTGATAGGATTATATCCCACTGAATCATTAAGTCCATGACTAATATATATGGACTTCATATGTCCATTATGGACTTATGTCTCGTGGACTTAGGTATGTCCTTTAGGCGCGTATATACAAAATGTTTAAAACGTGCGCTATTGTTAGGGGAAAATTCGATTACATCACATCGGACTTGATACAAGGTATTTTAAGCTGAATTTGAAGGTATTGCATGAACAATGGGTAGTGCACCCATAAACCCTGAAGAATACCAGTATGCGTTATGTACGCAGCGCACATTGAAGTTTTTGTGGATCCTACACCTTGACACAAAAAGTTATGAAGACAGCAGCAATTAGTGCACTAAGGCTTCACCTAATATGTAGCCTCAACCACTCCGAATCCACAAAATTTCTCTGCTTTTCTCACCAGTAGAATGTATTACGGACATTATGCTTAAAAATAAATAAATAAATGTTGATTTTTCCGAATCGCAGCCATTCAAACAGAAATGAATCCTTTAGGATCCACCAGCTTAACTGGTTCATGGACGGATCAGAAGGGGCTGAAATCTGCAGCCCTTCTTTGTAACTATCGGTCCCAGTGGATAACAACACTACCGTCTTCCAAGGCGAAGATTTTACTATCGAACTGTGTGCATCAGATGAAACCTCTGAAGATCACACATAAACATTCTATTAGACAGCCAAGCAGCTATATAGCTTTGAATTCTAACTTTTTTGGAATGGTTCACAAACCCTCTTACATCTCAGTGCACACATCGAAATCTTACTTATCTGGGTCTCCGGTCACAAAGGTATTGGCAATGAGATTACTGATGGATTGACCAGGTCTGGCTATCAATCGAAACAAACTAGCCAACTTAAGTCAAAGCTAAATCACGGTGGATAGCATGAAAAGCTTTCATATTGGGACTTGTAGACTGTGTCTTGAGGACTCGAAAACTGACGAACGCTTTATATTGCCACATCATTTCATTCTCTACACAAATGATCCTAAGTTTTATTCGAGAACTTGATTTTTTGATAAATGCTTACATGGAACTAGCATCTGAATAAGGTTACCAAGAATGAGGGCAGAATGCAGGAAGACAGGCAACAACAACGCCCCCGGAACCGACGTCATCCCAAATATAGCCATCAAAGTAGCCGTCAAAAGGAGAACAGATCTTTTTATAGCAACGATGCAAAGGTGCTTTGAGGAGGGTATCTTCCCTGAACCATGTAAACTCCAGCATCTGGTGTTGGTACCCAAAGTAAACAAACCATTTGGAGAACCTTTGGCGTATTGACTAATATGTCTATTAGATACAACCGGAAAAATCCTAAAACGTATCATATACGGCAGACTAATCGCCGTGGCAATTTTCTTCGGGAACTTGATTTCAGTTAGAATGCAATTAAGGTTTAATAGACCTTTTCTAAGAGACTACATAAAAGATCTATTAAAGGTGTTTTGTTGATTCTAAACTTGCTAGACCTATGCGCATCTAACTGTTAGGAAAAAAAATTCTCGACAAAATCCTTACCTGAAACTCGGACAAGGATACTAATAAGGCTATTAGCGTAATATTCCTGCATCAACCGACGAGACGTCCTTACGATGACTGAGTCCGAAGTTGATTCATTGGTCGTACATCGCCTAATTGTCATCTATGGCCCATTGGTGTGATTATCGACTTTGCTACGTGAGTATCTCTGGGATAATAAAAGCTTACTTGGGTAAGCATGCTGAGTTCTCTTAGACTGGCTTAGATCCTGTACGTTAAAGAAGGCGACTTCACAGGTTATCTTATTGAAAAGGACCTATACAATTCTAAAAATCACAGACACGTCACCATGCTCAAGACGTTTCAGTTCCTCAGAAAATTCGAGTCAAAGGTATCCTAATATTACCAAATTCTTGAACCTGGTATACAGATGGTTTCAAGTTAGAAGTACTGTAGCTGGAGTGAGTTCGTTAAGAATCTTGCCAATCAAAGTTCTGCCATTGAACTATGAATGCCTGCGGAGTAGAATCAAAGGAACTCACATTTACATCTTCTCAGATAGTCAAGCAGCACTAATAGTCCTTGATTCATGAGTATATAATCTCTTGGAACATCTTGAACCTTTTAATCTGGTTTCGAGGAAAATTAATGGGTTGAGCTGTCTAGTACAAAGATGTTCTTATCGGTCTAAGGCATGATAAAAGGCCATCAAGCTCATCAAAAAAAGGCCAAAAATTTACTCAGGCACAACTAAGAGAATTTCAGAACCGTAATGGATTAGGTACCCGAGCTACCATCTGCACGAAATATCAGATATGTATGTACATATGTACGAAGAACAAAATCAGACAGCAGCACAAATTCGTTGTGATTATTCAGGAGCTGTATACATGAATATTTGAATTCGAAAGTACATAGAATCTAAAGTTTTATTGAGGTTTATCAAGGATCTCAATATCTCATACGTCGTGATGCAAATTTAAGCCTCTTTCATAGTAATGGATGGTAAGGCTGCAGCAGCTGTAATGTGATCCATATACATTATGGGCCAAAATGAGTACACCTGATTTTGGGGAAACGTTTTAGAGAACAAGTCCATGAAGTGAACATGAATATTCGGAGACGAAATACCAGTAGAACTTAAATTATAGTTCCCTCTTTATTTTTTCCGGAAGATAATGAAATGACAAAGGACTAAAAAGAGCAAGTAAGTATTATGTATGTCCTAACTTGTACAAAAAGTTTCAAACACGTCCGTAGACATATTTCTTCAAAATTCCAAATCCACGTCTAGCACTTGTATGTCACCACGAATGGATGAATCCGAGCTATTTATGTAGGTAACCCAGATTGAAGCTGAAAATCGATCATCACCCTTAGCCTATATCCAGTACAGATAGCCTCTCATATCTCAAGTACTGTTTGAAAATAGATCACTTAAAAATCAAAGGTTAATCAGTATTAAAATCCAATGAATAATAAAGTTTATTTTTGTCATAAAAATCTCATAATCCGATTTGATCATCCATCACACATAATTGAAATTAATTTCCTCCATTTTGCATCCACTCAAAATCCCAAGAACCAATAAGAATCTCCATCTCTTTGTTTAGTGAAATCCTTTAGATTTTTATTTTTTTTAAATTAAATACTCTCGGTGTTTACACTTTCATAATTCGCAAACAAAAATTCGCAGGCGACAACGGCAGCGGTAGCAGCACAAAAGAAGGATAACGACAAATTCCTTTAATTTGAATAAAACAACAGCAAGGACATCCAATAACGTTAGAATCGATTGCCATTAATTTCCTTGTCATTGTAAAGCAGTTGTCTTTACCGAGCTGGCAAGCACCTGTTCCTGTGTTTATGCTTCCTTGGGTGAGTCTTGTTGTATTTTTTCTTCTCTTTCACAGGAAATAGCAACCGGATTCGCAGTTCACCGAAAGTGTACCTGTGCCTTTCCATCAATATTTCAGGATTCCGTAACGCTTCGCCACCTGTTTTTATGGGTATTTTAACAGATAATCCGGGCGAATGCTTTTCCACCCACCCATCTCATGGTATACGTAGCAGAATATGTAAACCGGAGCTGGGTATACAAATCGGGGAAAAGCAAACGTTTTAAACTAGCACCATTTATCACCAAGGATATGAACGAGACTGAGGTGGGTAAAACAACGAAGAAGCAACAGATCCCCCCCGATTGCTGTGCAACCTTGAAATTCCTTTGGTTACACGTATGTATGTATGTGTGTGGGTGTATATACCATTTGAAAGGCACACCACGCGGGTTACCAAATCGGTATATATAGCCCGGTAAATTCGATATCTTGCGTTCGTATTGGGGGGTCGATTCGACTTGCTACACTGACACATAAATATGGCTGAACCCGAGCGGATAATTTGACCCTTTCGTGTTACGTCAAGGGTAGGGTGTCGGGCCTAGTTTAACAACAAAACACGGAGAATATTATCCGAAAGTTAAAAGAAATCATCTCTTTGATAAAGAATACTTAACGGGAAAAGGATAGGATTGGTTTTTGGGAAGGAGTATCCTATTAGGAGAATTCTCGCAAATTTAACGTTTTAATGACTTTGGTTTGGGGCCCTCTTTTTTTCTTTTTTCTATTTTTTTTTTTGAGTATCTTGGTTTGGTAGATACTTTGAAGTATCAATAGATTTTATTTTTTTGTCTAATTCGCATTTCGGAGGTAACCCTTTTAACGGATTTATGCAATTGCATGGAACAAGCTTAAGAAAAGAAGAAGAATAAGGTATAAGTGGAATTACATGTACCCTAAAAGTGTGCATCTACGAGTATATTCAGGAATTTCTGGAACGCAATTTCATCAGTAGCAACATAGCGACATTCATTCTTGAACCCTTCAACAGAAAGGACGGGTTAGCTCAGTGGTTAGATTAGTATGTCAAGCTACTTAGCGAGATTTTTAAGGTCGTTCGGAATGGAGTATTAGTCTTTCTGCCCAAAAATACAGAAGCTACATATATCTACTAGATACTTTTTCCAGATGGTCATTGGTTCTGAACTCTTCCGTGATACATTCATCAGTTAGCTGAAGTTGAAGGTAAAACCCTTTCATTCAAGGTCTCCATTAAGGCTTATTAACTTGCGCCATACTAGAACAAGGCAAACATTTCTATCTTTGAAAAACTATCATCAAGACCACTAACCCACCAAAGCATAAAAGCAACCATGTTAAAGAACAGTCGAGGAAGAATCCAAACTACTGGGAAAGAAGCTGAAGTGATTCGAAGTGCATTACAAAAATCCGAACAAGATGTTATTGTCGACGCCCTATGCCCCTTGAGAGGTGACACGACTTAACTCTTAACTCATAGATTTGTCCAGAGAAGCAAAGTTCCTTTCAGTATTCCTTGACTAAATGCTTACATTGAACTGGGAATTGAACAAGGTTACCAAGAAGGCGATGAGGGCAATGTTCATGTACTACCGGCAAAACATCAAGGGAGACCAGCATGGGCCAAATCCAGCCAATCACGCCGGACCCGATGGCATCCCAAATATTGCGATCAAAGCAGCCGTCAAAAGTAGACCAGATAACCTTATAGCAATGATGCAAAGGTGCCTTGAGGAGGTTATTTTATATGACCCATGGAAACTCCAGCATCTAGTGTTGCTACCCAAAGGAAACAAGCCACGTGGAGAATTTTCAGCGTATAGACCAATATGTCTGCTAGATACAACCTGAAAGATCCTAAAATGTATCATATATGGCAGAATAATTGTCGTGGCAGTATGGCTTTAGAAAATCGCATTCTACCGTGCGTCGATGACATTAAAGAGGTATTAAATACAGCAACTGAAGCGATACTGGGGAAAAGATGGCGAGGGGCACAAAGGAATACTGCGCAGTAGTAACGCTCGACGTTAAAAATGCCTTTAATTCTGCAAACTCGTCCTGCATTAGGAGATCTCTGACCAGAATTGGGCACAGCACATTACCTTGTGAAGATAATCCTTAACTATAGGTACTTCACTAACATGAAGCTGAGGTACCAGACGGACGATACAATGTTTCCGTGGGAGTCCCCCAGGGGTCTTTCATTGGACCGCTCCTGTGGTACATAAAGTATGACGGAGTTCTGCGATTATTGCTGCCATAATGAGTTAAGCTTATGGGCTTTGCTGACGATATCGCTGTAGTTACCGTAGCTTAACACATCCACGATTTAGAGTTCGCAACGGATGAAGCCATCGTCAGGATCAAAAAAGACGGAGGCTCTCTTAATAACCAGCCGAAGGACTGTACAATACGAAAACATCCGGGTTGGGAGCCAATCAATTAGGTCTAAAGAGCCGTTAAAATACTTAAGTGTATTGCTCGACAATCGGCTTAACTTTAAAACCCACGTCGAGCACTGCAGTAAAAAGACAATGAAGATGCAAGCAGCACGTTTCGAGATGCTACCAAATATTGGTGGACCTGGATACGCGTAAGTTCAATATTTCTATACGCTGGTTTGGTCTGGGCTGGATCGCTTACGAAAGAGACAATAGAAAGCTCTCGTCTGTATATAGGCTCTGCGTAATGAGAACAATATGCGGTTTCCGGACAATTTCGGGCGAAGAAGCTTGTGTCTATAATACTATCGACATTCTCGCCATCGAGATGCAAAAGGTTTACCTTAGGTGAACCACAAACCGACAGGAGACCGGCATCATCAGGCGGAACACGTAAAGTTCCATTGTAGATGTTTCGCAGAGGCAATAATGAACCTACCGGTCTCGGAGTTTCGAGTAAATCATATGATAAGCTCAGAGGACTACTGATCGGAGATCTGCTCTTTCATAACGAGTTAAGACGACTCGACTCGGCAGAACAGAGCGCATAGCATAAGTTGCTAACCAGGCCCGCAAAGTAATACCTAACGGCAGTTCCATAGGGAAAGTGATAGAAGTGTGCAGGGTATGGGTTAGTATGTAGGCGTAGTCCCAACATCAAGTATTTGGGTTTACGAATCGTGAATGCTGCAGTAGGTCCCTTCCATTCGTGTAAAAAATATAACATGCACAACACGAATGGTTGTGAGAAGCTAGGCCCTGGGTCCCATGGACCTGTCGCCCCAAAAATTTGTATTTTTTTTTTATTTCTAATCGTGAATGCTGATAGCCCGGGCTACTAGTATCTTTGGAAGATTACCACACTGGCAAACGGGCAAAACCTGGTACGATTAGTATGGTGGACAAAACTCTACAAATTAAAAGGCAGGAACAGCTGAATAGACTCCATCGTCTAACCTGCCAGTTATCACCAGGGCAATAAAAACGTGCCCCTACGTGCAACCGACAGGAGCAATGATAAGTCTCATGCAACTACATAAGTATGTACAACGTCTGGCGGTGCAGAACGATGCTATGATCCCAGTGCTGTCACGGATACTGGACCTGGAACTGAAATATCTGAGAATACATAGTTTTAATAATTTCCTCAGAACCTTCGAGGTTATTATTGGTGACTACTGCGGAAGGTAGTTTACTAAATTCTTTGATCTGATATATTAATATTGCAAATTGGAAAATGACAGCACTGGTGCCGTGGCTAATGGTCCCAGTTTCATAGTCCCAGTTAGATAGTCAAGGAGCACAATGGCTTTCTATACAATTTCGTGATATCATTAGTCATGTACACATTTGCGGTTCCAAAGAAGATTCCTAAATACAATAAAGGGAGTTTTTCAACAGACGATACCCATCTGTTCCTTGTCTACGACCACTCGGTCATTATGTCTATACATGTACATTACCCATCAGTCTTCCATCAAAAACATATTCAACATTCCATAGTCTTCAACAAGACACACATCTTGTGTCGACTTATCTTTCCCTAAAAATTTTATTTAATCCTTGCAGCTTTAAAAATTCCATCTCCAAAATTTACGAGTGCGTGTATCAACAAAAACATAGCCACGAGCAAATAAAAAAATTCCCACTTAATTTACAAAATAAAGTTGCAACAGAAAAGAGAAAAAAAGCCGTCTTACGCACGATTGGCTTAATCCCATTTGCTTCCCTTTTACGCACGAGACAACGAAGCCGACGACAGCGCCAAACCAAGCACTCCTCAGAACACAAATAAATTTCCCGAAGCCTAATTTGGATAAACTGCAAATCCACCGTACCTCCGCTACCGCCCCCTATTAATTTGCGACATAAAATTCCCCGCACCAAAAAAAAAAAAAAAGGAAGAGAAAAACAAGAAATCCTTTTGAAAAGCACATTTTAAATGCAAACAAGATATAAGCACAATACACCGATCTCGCAACTCTGCCTGGCCCCCGGCCCACTCACACTCCAGCGCACTTGCTTGTTACGATGTAACTCGATACTTGCCACCTCCGAGACCTTGCAGCATGTACTGAATAACATTTATCCAATTTGAGCAGAGAAAGGAAAAAAAAGTAAAAAAACCAAGGAACGAGGAAAAGCCAATGAAATCTCTTCGCCAACATCATTACCACAGTGTTGTATAGTCCCAGTAGTCGGAGTCCTTTTCGCATAGAAGTCAGCGAGGAGTAAAGTTACGCGCTACAAACGCCCGCCGGTGGTCTAGGGCGGTCTTAGTAGCGTCTCTCTTGGTTAATTTAATTCTCGCAATCTCCCTTCCTGTTTCAGTATCTTCTCGATTTGTATTAGGCTCCCTGCACAACGATGATGCCACCGTCCTCACGCTTATCACCGGCGGCGATCCTTTCGCACTAAACCGCGATGCGATAGATAATGTGAGAATTTCAACACGTTTTTGCACTTATTTGAATTTTTTATTATCCTTGTTCGCGAATTATCCTGCCGCTGCCGCCCCATACCATGCGATGCTGATGGCTGGAGCTGACTTATGGATAACTGAGGGTGAATGCAAAAAAAAAGAAGTCTCTCACAAATTACCTATACCTAGGGTGACTGAGGTCGCGCGAAACATACACAGACACAGAGAAAGAGAGAGAGAGGAATACAAATTCGAATTCCTGGAAAAAGGAATTTCATAATTTTCTCTTCGAGCAAATAGACAGGATTGCATTTGGAATTGTGGCACGTCGGCCCACAATCAAATGTAAATATTCGTGAGGGTAACGCTTTGATTTTTTTTAAACAAAACTGAGCTTGCCTCCCCAAAAAAGTGGAAAAATAATGAAATTCTCCCCAAACGGATGTGGAGTATCAGATATTGGTCAATTGATTCGGACATTTTCCTGGAACTCGCTGCTAACTACTTTTGCGGTTAAGCGATTTAGATATTTAAAAAAACAAAACTGGTCTTATCCTATTTGCTATTCATAGCAAAATCAAGAAAATTAGGGTAGAAGATACTCTTGATTTAATTTTTTTTGAAACAGAAATCCTGTTAAAGGATGCTCGAACTAGTTTAAATACTTCATCGATGGATGACATGTGATACAAAGGAGTCGGTTGTCAGCGGAGTTTATAATTCAATAGCGGTATTCCACAAAGCTGTACACTATCGTCGCTACTTTTTCTCGTGCCTATCGGAGTGTTCGTTATCCTTTGCATGTGGAAAAGGATAGAATTTTGTAAATTCAATAGTATCTTTAAAAAATGAGTTACGAAAGATGGGAACACTGCTTCCAACACGAATTCTTACCATACATGGTAAAGGTTGAATAAAAGCTTTCATTTAAGGCTTATAGCTCTCAATCAATGATTTGAAAAATAGATTGAATTGAAAGTGAAATAATCATTTATTGAAAATTATCATGTCACAGGATAGGTTGAAGCTGAGGAGAAAGACTCATTTGCGCCACAGTTCCTGGAATATAATCTCTCAACAGTGGGATCATCCTTATCCCAGGCTTGTTGTTGCTTCGTAACTAAGTTCTTTTTACGTGGTAGGGAAGTTACCCCGACGCACAACCCCCAACCTGGAGGACAAGGGGTCGGATTTTCCGACAGTTACAGTGACACAAACTATGTTCTGCTGATTCTTCGTCCTCGTTGCAAGTGTTCTGCAAGTGTAATCCTGGGCTATTCCCATAGTCATGAGATGAGGTGTTTTTTGACTTATTGTGTCCTGTGACTATACTAACCTGACTTCTCGTAAGTCTTTGAAGTTGTTTCGTTATTGAAAGGGAAATGTTTGGCTTGAACATTTTGGCTTGTCTGTTACCTTCAGCGGCAATGTCTGGTCGGACTAGCTTGGATTAGTTGTCATTTTCAGATATGATCATAAAGGCGTCAGCCATAGCTTCTTTCTGTTTCTGAAGATGTAAGGGTGGCAGATTACGGATAACTTAAAGCGCTGCAGTAGAAGCTAGTCTTTGAAGTTTAATGAGCCTGTCATGTGTAGAAATCTGCTTCTTTGTTTTAGCCACCATGCCACCATGCTGCATAAGTGATGATTAGCCTAGTTATGGCTGTGAAAAGTCACACCAAAATTTTGGAGTTTATACCCCAGCTCTGCAGGTCCATAAGGAGATCCTGGCTTTGTCTACGGTTTTCGTGAAGTGAGAGTTCCAAGTGAGCTTTTCATCCAGAATTAGGCGCAGGTATTTGACTTCTTTTGAAAATGCAATTGCTTTACCAAACAGAGTGGGTTTTTGTAGTTCATCTCTATTTCTTCTTTTGTGAAAGCAACTATGGTGGTCTTTTTTGGAGTTGACGTTAAGGCCAGTCATCAAAAAGGTTGTGTGCCCTCTGAAAGAGTTCGAATTTGCCTCTAATTAGGACCGCAATGTCATCAGCGTATCCTTGGACATAGAAACCGTCATTGCTGAGTATGTTTAGCAATTCATTTATTATACTATGATGGACCATAACACTGGAGACAGCCTTTCACGTAACTCTGACTCTGTCACTGCATAGGGTAGCATTGATATTTCTATCACCAAGGATGTGCTTTATCTATTTACATCCATTCCTGTGTTTTGAATGCATCTGCATATCTGGGCATGTTCGGTGTTGTTGAAAGCTCCTTCGATGACAAGGAAGCAGCCCACCGTAATTTCTATGTCTCTGAGAGATTTCTTAATCCTCGTGGTGAGTTCCAGAAGAGCATCCGTTGTCGTCTGGTTGATAGGCATATTGGTTTTTGTGAAATATTTTTTTTTTTAAAGAGGTGAGGCTGATGGGTCTCCAATCTACTTTGGGTATAAATTTAACCGCTACCTCTTTCCAACTTTTTTGTATATAACCACAGATAAAGCTTGTTCTAAATATGTTGATAAGAAGCAGAGTTAATTGTGCGATACATTTTTGGAGGAGTGCTGGAAAGATTCCATCTTTACCAGAGGCTTTGTATGGATCAAATGAATTGATGGCCGATTTTATTTTCCCTCTCTTGAACACTTCTAGTCCTTCTCTGAAGATGATTATCAGGAGAGATAGATCTTGTGGTGGAATTTGGGAAGTGTGTTTCGGCTAGGAGTTGTAGCGTCTGCCGACCGTTTTCCACATAAGTTCTATTAAGTTGTTTCATAAATCCGATTTGATTAGTGTGCTGTTTTGATAGAATTTTATAGATACGAGTGCTGCTACGAGTATCTGAAAGATCTTGGCAAACATTTTTCCATAATTCTCTTTTAGATCTTTTAATCTCTCGTTATACTTGTGAGTACCTCAAAGGACATAGCCCATTCTCCATCGAGCTTCGCCTTGTTAAAAAGCTTTCTTGTGGATGTTCTTAGTTTGATGAGTTTATTATTACACCATGCAGTTGAGCCACCTTAGGCGAGGTCTTCCTCTCTCCGGACCATTCGATGTACGTGACCCACCCATCATAGTCGTCAGACAAAGCATAGTTACATATATCTTCTTCTCCACCCACTGTCTATGCAGAGCTAAAACCATTCGCAGCATTTTTTTTCATACCAACTCGCTCTGTCCCAAAGAGCATGACTAGGATGATCAGCGTCTTGGATAGCGTAACTTTAGTTGTATGATATATTTTAAGTCGCCAGGATTAGCCTCCAGATTCCTGTTCATAAAATGCGTAACTACCTAATAATGTTTGAAAAAACATATCTGATAAGTTTCAAGTGAATTTCTCGAGAATGCTTGAGATTTCAAACTAAGTTTGTGAGGTAAATAGTGAACGACCTTCACCATCACAGAATTTCGATGACAGTTACTAAACATGTGAAACCCCTTGAAAAAGAATAACTCTACCAAAATACATATTCTTGAAAATCAATACTCAAACTCAAAACTACATTTTACAATTACTCCTTATTTGGTCCTTTCAGAAGCATGCGGATGTTGAAATTGCTTCATCAAAGTACATAAGTACTACAAAGATTACTATAAATACAAAACACAAATTACTATTAAGCCCACTGTAGCACTTTAAACAAAATAATTACTTCCGACTGTCTACGTGCCCCAGTTCTATTCCATTCGTTCTGTTTGTTTACAGTCCCCCTCCCCCCCCCTCTATCAATTTGAATCCATATCAATTCATCATCTTCACGAGCGCATTCGCATACGATGAATTAATTTCGCGTGTAATGTACGATATCTAATCAGATAAATTACTAATGGAATTAAACTTACAATTTTCTTACAATAGATCTAATCAATTTCGAAATTAACCCACCAAATGCCAATAGATTATAAGTATCTATACGCCTCTTATGCAAATTTATTCAAACACGCTCGTGTGTGAGAGCATGATGTTTCATAAATATTTGATACTCATTGATTCGCAATCTAATTGAAGTGACACCTTCAATAAGTCAATTAGCAATGGAAATTTCGCATTACATGGATGGAAAGTGCTTGCGGTATGGTACAAAGGGGACCAAGGCTTAAAAATTCCTACGTGTGGAATGTGTTGTTGGATGGGGTAGGCACATTGCGATAAATTGGAAATCGCGGTTTAATTGCGCTCATCAATAGTCCTCAAGTATCGATGGAAATACTTTCACTAATTAGAATGTATTGCGGTGTCACGTGGGTACACGTTTTGGAATTCTGAATAATTAAGGTTTTCTATTTCAAAAACTAAAATTAGCTTCGAATGTTCATAATGTGAATAGCGTTCATTTTATTTCTATTAAGGATACAGTGGAGTTATCATTGTAAGCAGTGACTATTTTACATAATATGTACTATGTCTAACACTCGATAAATTGTTGGAAATACTGTGGAATTTGGAATTTGGAATGCCTCCAAAGTTCTGGATTTCCGAAACGAGAAGCCAACATCGACTCAAATCACTATCTTGTTGCAGCCAAGGTACGAAAGCGGATATCTTAAACGTTAGTGCAATCGCAAGAGATCTCCAGAATCTTCGCCGAACGTCTATCCCGAAATCTCTCAATGACTCCTATACCGCCAGCATCAAGTGCCGAAGTCTAGTAGCCACGCTGCTGGGTTTCACCCGATCACCACTAAGAAATACCCGGTTTGACGAAGAATGCCGGAAAGCAAATGCAGCTAAACAAGAGGCGCTGCAGAGAAGGACCAGGGCTGCTCGTGAGCTCTACGAGCAGAAGAGACGGGAAGAACGGCAGAGACGAAGAAGATCGGCTTATCCGAAAGAAGAAAAACATCACAAGAAGAGCGCGATCAAAGATATTGGGGGATTATACTCCAGGAATAATGTAAGGAAGTTTTTAGGTAAAAAGAATGTGTCAAGCCAACAAGATCCGTACAGAAGCCTGTAGAGATGAAGAATGAAACCTCTTAGTAGAGTCACAGTCGGTGCTGAGAATATGAAAAAATTTCTTCTGCAGATTGCATAACGGAGACGAAGACCAACATTCCGCTGTCAGGCAGAATGAACTATTTAATCTAAACGATGATAGCTTGGACCTGAGTGACAGCCCTGAGCTGAGCTGTTCAAAGCAACTGACAATGAGCATACACAACTCAGATGAGTGTACGCCTGATGAATCGAGTTTCAGCACCGTTTGCTCGATTCAAAAGAAAGGCGCCAATTACAGAGCTATCAGTCTCCTCAACATCGCGTTCAAGATCCTTTCTGTTATATTGTGTGAACGTCTGAGGCCTTTCGTCAACAACCCGATTGGCCCAATCAGTGTAGTTTCGGACCAGGCAAGTCCACAATCGATTAAATCTGCACACTTAGACAGATTGTGCAGAATGACGATGGAGATGGAGTCGCTGTTCCATAAAAGTTGGAAACAATCTCACTGAAACGCAGTAGTGAGTGACCTGTTTCTAATCCTAGAAGCGGAAGGGTGCAAAGTAGTTGCCTATGCAGATAACATTGCTATTGCTGTCTCAGGGAAACACCTCAACATTCTTAGGACTGTTCCACATGCTTCCGCTCGATATCTATTGCAAACAAGTTGCAGTAAATGCGGCTATTCACATGAACGCAATTCTTTTGTGGACTAGTCTGCGTACTAGCCCAACGTTTATTCTAAATAAACTAGAATTCATCGCAAAATACCAGCTCCTTTTCAACAAAAATTTCGAAACCTATATATCCTTCAGGACTGACTGTGAGGGTAATATAGGGTCTTGCAGTGGATCCGTTTGCTTCTATACAAAAGGGTCCAATACGGAAACAGGTATGTTGCAGGTGTTTCTCCCAAGATCTAAACTGCAAGATCTCCTTCCCGCATTCCCAGTCTCCATAGCGTGTTTCAGTCGGAAATTATGGAGATCAAGGAGTCCTTATCGTGGCTAGGGTACAATCTAATATCCGCGAAGGATATCACCATTTTTACCGATAGTCAAGCCGCGAATAAATCCCTGGATTCGGTCAGCCTCAATTCCAAAGCTGCCCTTAATTGCTCCTTATCTCTTAACGATGTGGCAGAATAATTCAAAATTCACCTTATTTGGGTGCCGGGCCATAGGGATAATTCAGGAAATTGGCAAACATCTCCAAATTTCATTGAGTCCTGTGGTCATTTTTAAGACCTTTTCTGCAGCAAATTTTTGGGAATCTACCCATTCTTTGGGCAAGTTATACAAACAGACCTGCAGAGCTCATGACTGATTAGTATTTTTGCCAACTTCATAATTTTTTGAATAAAGCTTACATTCGTTCTATCATTTTTACTTTAAATAATTAAGTAAGTTAACCTTTTTCTCATACTGTATCCATATTTAGTAATCTAAGTCAGTCCTAGGTTTAAATGACTCTGAAACCCAATTCCATTGGAAGTTATCTGCAAAGGCATTATTTTACACTCAAACCATTTCACTCAAACAGGCAACAATAATCTACTCTTATCGTTACATATGCTGCCAAACAAACTGTACTGCGCAGAATCTTTACAGAAACTGTTAAATGTCAAATGTGACAACAGAAGAATAAACATAACAAAACAGCTGTGGTATCAAGTTTAACGATAAGTTGTGAATTTTTATTTCCATCCCCGCATTAACTCAAGTAAACAAAGATAATTATTCTCGTTGATATTCTTATCGCCGACTTACCAGCTGCCACTGCAGTTTGGTAAGTCAACGTTCCCCAAAAATTGACATCCGGTCGCGTAGTGTCAGTGTTTCGTGTTCGACAGCGTGTGGCGGAAGTTGAATTGAAATCTAAAATCAAATTGTAATTGTAATGACATTTTGTGTTGCAAATAGTAATGCAACTTTCAAGTGAAGTATAATGTTTTATTTTGTTAAACAAAAAGTGATTTGTTTGTAAATATTGTGGCATAAAAGCAAGCGTGAATTGGTTGTCACTGACAGCCAGAAAGTATGCAGCGCGAGTGACGGCGCCATTGTGTCTGTCAAATGATTGAAACAAAATTTCTAACCCCCTAAGGTATGGCACTGCGAATACATACTCTGTTTGAAGGTAAGTAAATATGTACATATGTATATTTATGAATCTGTGTTCGAGTAGGTGAATTACATACTTGTTGCCAAATGATGACATGTGATTAATGTTATAAAGTGTAGGTCGGAGTTTATATTGACGTCATGGCCTCTATCTTAAGTCGACTTTGTTTATTCAAATTTTTAAAATGAGTTTTCCTTAAGTTGAGGGGTGCGTTTTTGGGGGTTGGTGTGTTTCTTTTGAAGTAAAATAATCTGATGACAGATCAAATAGCTTAGAAGTTCCGTACCATTGCAGATAACTTTTTGATTCTCGCACAGAATAACATATCATTAGAACTGTCATTGACGGCAATTGTATGTGCTGTGTCACCGTCGTAAAAATAAGGCCCATAAACTGCTCTAAATCATGCCTCGTCGATGATGTATTGGTCTCTTATATTGAAGTCATATGAGCCTCATGTTCAGAAGTTTTTGCTTCAGTAGATGATAAAAATTTGTCAACATGGAATTCCGGGTTTAACTTACTTACCAGTTTGCAGTAATTTATTTACCGAAGAGCTATTTATTTTGAGAAGCTTTTTTCTCACAGTTATACTCTGGGATGTTTGTCAGCAGCTCGCGAGAGGTGGGGCCGTGAGAGAAATTTTAGTTGTTGTCTGGAGATCGAACCTCGAAACCCTCGCTCCGTAGTTAAACGTACTAACCATTTGAGCCACGGCGCTCACGGCGGCGTTAGGCTTTAGGTAATTATCTCTAGTTGCGCACATCAAGTTGGTTGAAGTGGTCTTTTACTTGTTTAGACTACCTAAGGTAAAGTCTTTCTTTACTGCAATGTCCTGTGGTCTGTTCTAGTATGGGGTTGATTCGATTTGCATGACCTAGCTACTTGAAACAACGACGAAGCCATCTCCCTCCTAGCTTTGAAGAGGTTGGCACAGCTATCAAAAAGCTGGAGAACAACAAGGCTGTCGGCTTTGATGGTCTACCAGCAGAGCTTTTTAAACATGGTGATAATGCGATAGTAGGGTGCATGCACCAAATCATCAACCAAGCATGAGTGGATGAAGCCATACCCGATGACTGGACTATCGGCTCTATATGGCCCATCTTCAAGAAAGCCAATCCTTTGTCTTGTAGGAACTATCGAGGCATATCACTGCCTAATGTCGCATATAGGATCCTATCCAACGTACTGTGTGAACGTCCAAAGGCTTTCTGCATCACACTAATGAGCACGTACCAGTGTGGGCTCCGGCCCGGCAGATCAACGATCAACCAAATTTTCACACTAAGGCAGATCTTGGAAAAGATCAACGAATTTCAAGTAGAGACTTATCATTTCCACATCGACTTCAAAGCCACATTTGATAGCATTCATCGTCTTGAGTTCTACGAGGCAATGACCGAATTCGGGATTCCAGCTAAACTAATCCAGCTGTACCGAGTGGGGTTGGAAAACACGAGAGGCAATGTGCAATTCGGAAACAGTTCCTCTGAACTATTCCAAACATGCACCGGATTTCGGCAAGGAGATACGCTATCATGTAGCTTCTTCAATCGTGTGCTGGAACAGATAACGTGCAGGGTTGGTGTGAACACGGAAGGCATTATCTATCTGTTGGAATACGCAGACGACATCGATATCATCGGTGGTTTCCAGTGCTCCGTTTTAAAGGCTTTCACGGCAATTAAAGAACCGGCGAAACGTGTTGGCCTTGAAGTGAATGAGGGCAAATCCAAGTACATATTGTGAACAAACAAAGAAGCACCTATACACCTGATAAAACGTCACTGTTGACAACAGTAACTTCAAAGTGGTTAAGGAGTTTACCTACCTCAGAATAAATATCAACTCCACGAATGACATTCTACTGGGGATTCGACGAAGACTTACCCTAGGAAACCGCTGCTACTTTGGTTTGGCGAAAAAAATAGGTTCAAAACTCCTGACTCGGAATACGAAATGCATGGTCTATAAAACATTGATCTTGCCAGTTGTGCTATATGGAGCCGAGTGCTGTGTACTCTGCTTATCCACGCCTCGATGGTGGGGTTCACCATCACCAACCACCAAATGTTGTAGCTTCCATTGTGCAGGAAAAAATCCTTCGTCTAGACACTTTTGCTTCGTCTTCGTAGGTGGTCTATGAGGTAATATGTATTCTATTGTAGAATTTAACATAGCTTACTTACTTAGGTAGCGCTACAGTTTGGGGTGAACCTGGGCCTCCACATCTTAACATAGCTGGGCAAGGTATGTGTTGAGACCTATCTATGGCCTTTCAGCTCAGTTATTACTATCTTGTACGCCAAGAGTTTATGTCTGCGTCGTTACGAATTCGTTTAAAACATATTATCTTACTCCCTTGGATCGCATTTTTAAATCGCGTCACGCTAGCTTGAATGTGTCTAGACGCTCCTGAAAATCGACTCTTCCTCTGGATCGTTAGACTCTGCGTCGGGCCTATAAACATTTTGTCCTGAGTGATTTTATTTCCTCGTTTCCAGTACCTCTTCTACTGGCTGTTCTTCTGAACATTGCTACATCTCACGTTGTGGTGATAGTGCTGGTGCGAGACGGTCACCACTGTTCTGAAACGAATTATTAAATATAGGTCACAAAGGATATGTCAATCGCGCCCCTTGTTTGCAAACACTATTTCTAGTGGGTCAAAGGTTTCTAGTAGAATATGCCCTCTGGCATTGGTGAGCCTGCTACCCCACTCTGTTGACTATGCATTGACTGCCTATGACCATTGGAGTTCTACCATATGCATCGTTTATTAAATTGTCTAGCAATGTCTGCTGTTCAGACTCGTCGTCCAGCTGGGTCGGGTATAGTAGCTTTAGAAATTAATGTCATTTATTTTTGCCCAAAGCCATGAAACTATTCATTGGTTTCTTGGAAGGCATGTCTTCCACATATCCATAATTCAGCTTGTTTAGTTGGTCACTAATCAATATTATGTCCGCTTTCTCGTCTTTAGCTGTTTGTGTCAGGAGGTCCTGAGCTATCTTACAGTGGCGCAGATTGATCTGTATTATCTTCATGATGTCTTGCGTGTGATAGCTTTTCTAAAGCCCGGGCATTTGTTGCTACCAGCAGTGGGCTCCTTTTCACAGTTCCTGTTCCACATTTTCTACATTTCTACTTACCCTGGGGTTCTGATGTTTTTTTTTCATACTTTCTTTCAAAATAACGTGGTACATACATATCTATGTAGTTAGCTATTAAAATGATTCCACCTGTTGGGTAATAAACATAAGTTGCCTTCCACCATTTACTCCAATAAATTTTTATTGTTAAGCTTTCCGAATCCCATATGTGTATAGAACTAAAATGAAGGTATCTATGGCTATCTACATACATATGTATTCATATATCTATGTATACACAGAAAAAAACAGCCACCTCCGCCTATTGTTTTATTGTTATTGCTTCCTGTTAAAATTCTTTTGTACTTTTTTTTTTCCATCAAAGGCTATTATTTCCAAGAAAGGTTGTCAACTCAAAAACCATATGAATTTAAATTTATCAACCACAGAAACAAAAAAAAAAATAAAAAATGTAAACAAAAGTCTGTTGGCGGAAATGTGAACAAAACAAACCCTACATTCCACTGAATTAAAAGTAATTAAATTCCATGGCTCTCATCATTACTTGCTGATTCACGGAAACTTCAAAATACCTAACTGGAACCAGTCCATTACACCATATGCTGTATACGCAAATCTGTGTTCTTTCAAACTCGCGCGTACACTCACACTTTGCCGATATCAGCACTGTAGGTACCGTCAAATATTGGACGAAACGAAATTATCCATCCATCCTTTCGGGGTGAAAATCTGCTGATTTCATTAAGCAAATTTAGCTAAATTACACACATACATACATATTATCCTAAGGTGATGTTGTTGGTGTGATGCTGGTTGGTCCCAACGCTAATCACGCCAAGCAGAGCAGCGCACAACCATTGAGTTTGATGAGAGTGCCTACTTTCGCCGTAATGAGCCAAAAATTCTCTGCTTGTCTGTGGTTTTTTTGCCCGCTGCTTCCGACGCCGCCGCTGCCGCTGCCACTGCCGTCTACGTCGTCGCGCCGCCACTCGACCAAAAAGATCCAACAGATAACAAATCTGACTAATAAAAACCACCACCACCACCACCAGGCCATGCTCAGCTCTTTACATCAACGGCCACGGATAATTACCACTGTCGGCCAACACATTACGTTAAGTTGAGTTCAGCTGTGTGCCACCCTACAAGCATCTCCCCCACCCCCAACCACCCATACACACGGTACAGTGGTACGTTACTCATTTGAATAGCAAGTGGTGGCTAAGCGCAAAGTTCAATGCACACACGTCGACGGGATCCATGCGGGGGCTATTTATAGTTTGAGGGAGTTCTTTTTTGTTTCTTGTTTGTTTGGTGCTTAGTCGGTTGGTTCTGGCGAAACAAGAAATCATATCGCGGCTGGGGTGGGGGATGCTGCTGTTGAATGGCTAGACGAAACTGTTGACGCAACAACTTTCGTGTTGCGATTGAGTGAGAGTGACTGTGGCATTCTGTTTGTTTGTCATTTGCCTATTCACTGGCGATTTATGTGAAGTTTTCCTTTGCAGATGTTGGTCGTTGATGTACTGCGCATTGCGCGAAATGCAACTTGACAGTGAGTCTTTGCAATTCTCTTTCATATCAATCTGGTTTTGATTAGAGAGAGAGAGCGCTGCGTGTAAAAGAGCGGATTAGCGGTGAAGAGATGTGGAGACTTTTGAGGAATACACGAAAAGTATTGAATTTATTAGGTATTAGAGTTGCCGTGCTCTGATAGTAGCCGAAAAACGCCCTGAGGGTGGCATACGTACATACATACATACATACATACGTATGTTTAAGTGGACTACATATTGGATTCGGTATATTGCGACCTAGGAATATGAATAAATATAAAAATTTATGCGGCGCGCCGGTTCGTGTTTAGAACTAAACGACAAGATATGTACCTACTCGTTGTAACAACCTTGAGTATTAGCGGATAACTCAGATTTGACAGAATTGAAGTATGGAATCAATTGTTGAAGTCAAAGGTTCAAGTACTCACATACATATGTACATAGGTACATATATGTATATGTACATTTCTAGTTCCAGATGGTAACTGTTGCCAGAAAAAAATAAAAGAACTATGAACTTTCGTATGGAAACAACATTCAAGATATATGTATACATACATATGTAGATGAAAGCCAAGTTAGAAGAAACAAGCTGAAAAGCAGACTCTCGGTGTAGTGAAATTTATACAGAATGTCTTTTCAGTCAGAATATCTAAAATGTGTTTCAATGACTAAGGAGGATGGGTTTAGAGTCCAGGAAACACATACAAAGGTACATACATATGTAGGTATAATATGACCGTACAGATCAACATCAACTTACATATGTACATACTTAGTGAGCTGCAAGTGAAGCTTTCCAAGCGGTAACACAGTATACCACGAGAAGGAAGTCAGTCTTGAGATTGACAGCACTGTTAACTTCCGATTTTTGCCTTCCAGTAAGTAGGCTATATCAGATTGCAGCCTTTTCCCAAATAGAAGATAAGTTTAATTTAAATTGATAGGAACGTGACCAAAGTTGTACGAAGCCTATCCTCTTAACAGCTCGTGAAACACTTCCATTTCCATAGAAACGGCAAATGTTAAATCGAGTTCATTTCCTTTGTATCTGCACAACTCCTGCTTATACAATCGGACCTAGTTTAATGCTTACAGTGACTGCTAATTATGCCAGTAATAAACGAAAAGAGAATCTATCTACAGGTAACGAATTCCTTATTTTGTTACTATTAAGCTCTGGCTATAGTGAAGCAGTCAGTATTGGACCTTATGGGGATGTTTTCTATTTTTTTCATTGTGTTGTCAATCTTGTTACTTAGTTTCCTGTTAGATGGTAGTATAAAGTTGACTTAAAGACCATTGCACTAAGATGGTAGTTTACATTGCACAAGGATTTCTACTTCAATGGCACTACTGTTCATTAGTCCGAAGGGCTTTCCCTTTGAGAGTAGATGCCTGGTTTCCATTAGTTCGACTGCTACGCTGTCTCCTTCCACTCTTACATAGGTACATGTATGTATGTGTTATGAAGACTGTGGCGACAAGCGCCCTAAAGCTTGACCTATTATGGAACAGCAAAACCACCAATCTAGCGGTTGAACATGTGAAGATCCCTGAAATAATTCTGCTCCGACTTCATGACGAAGACTGAATCTCTATCGCCCCTTTAAAGTTGTCATCCCAAATCGCGGTTGTAAGCGCAGTGGCTCAAGTGGTTAGTGCGTTGGACTACGAGGGGTTCCAGGTTCAATCCCCAAACAACACCTAAAATTTCTTTCACGGCTCCACCTCTCGCGAGCGTCTGACAAACATCCGAGAGTAAAATTGTCATGAAAAAAACTTCTCAAAACAAAAAATTGCCCTTCGAACACGGCATTGAACACTAGGACCCTTCCATTCGGTATTCGGATAATTCTCAAATCCCTGAATTGATACCTTAATCTGAATGATAGACTCACGGTTTAACAATATCGAATGGGGTAGGAATCGGAATATTCGGTCGCAACTACAAATTGTCTGCGTCATTAGTATACTCTAGTTCTATCTTTTAAACAGAAGTTTTTACGTTATCGAGCTTGAGTCGGGTATGGAGCTCTGTGGTAGAGAGTGTATCAGAAAAAACCTCTGAAGATCACATTTAAATATTTTATCAGATAGACAAGCAGCTCTAAAAGCTCTCATGTTCCTACACAAAAATTTCACATTAACATGGGTCCCAGAATATATACGTATGTTGGTATCCGTGGGAATGACGCTGCTGACGAACTTGCCAGATCTGGTGCCCAATATTCATTTATGGATCCTGGAACCTTCTATGGTCTACCTGTTAGCCAGATAAAGATAAACCTAAATCATTGCAAACAAAACGGAAAGCTCTCTTCATGGACTTCACATACTACCTTACCATACCATCAATTTCTCAAAAAAAGAAGATCGAAAGGGATTCTATCAATGATCTAATATAATGCTAAGATCCTGGCGGATTTCCTAACCAGTCATTGCTCTCTCAATTACCACCTTAAAAAATTGGTTATAGTCAATCGAACACGTGCCCGCTATGACTTGAGTTCACTGCCGAACACATTTTATGTGAATGTCCCGCCATTGCTCAGACTAGGCTCAAACACTTCCATAAAGGTTTTATTTTGCAAATAATCCTAAGCTTCATTCCTGAACTTGATTTCAGTTAGTAACCAAAATCACACAACATTTGTAAGAGGAAAATCTCTGTGGGGTCGTATTTCTTTTTGAGGTTATCCCATCAACCCAATTATCTTAAAAATAAAGGAAGTATTGAAGCAACATATCCATTTTCTTGTGATAGCAATTAGGTACTGCCAGAGAGGATTTGATGACTTATGATGACTTTTGAAGCACTGCACCAGACTTGAGATACAGGCCTAGAAGTGATTGATTCCTATTAATTTAATCTTCAACATTTCGTCATTTAAAAAGCTTCGAGTCTAAAATTGTTCAAGGACATAAAATAGCCTAAGTTGTCCTCTCTAATAATCAATTTAATTTTAATTTATTTGTTCCTCATTAGTTCAGCAGAAAGTTAATTTTATTCGCAGCAAAGTATGCAAATATAGAAGTGAAACCATCCGCAAGATTATTTATTGTGCGATGACACATAAATTAACATGTTAAGTTAGTTGTCTAGTCGAACCCACTAGCAGTCATGTTGAGAGAGGTTATTCTCTTATGTTTGCCACCTAAGTCAGTATGCTGTCTTTCTCCTTTCCTTGATGGGAAAATCGATACATCTAGCACCTACATATATTCAAAACTAAACTACTGTGTGGTCAAGCCTATCCACAAAATAAATGCTAGTATACAGCATGTAGCATTTAAAAAACTATATAAGTGAAATTTAAAATCTCCAACGATACAAATACGTACAAATTTATGTGAATTCTGGGAAATAATAGTAATGATAGCTTATTCCATTCTTTAGATTGGTTAAGTCTAGCCTGGTTTAGATAATGATAGATTAAGTTTAGCAAACTTAGGCAGCTGAAAGAGTCTAGAAGAGGAGTTTAAAAGAGAAAATACATGTACATAGAACTAGGAGTTCATAGTTGAAATGTTAATAACCAAATGCATTAAGTGATTGCAAAAGATATACACAATACTCCAAGTACATCGGACTACTGAACGGGAGATTCAAGAGTCGATTTCTAGATAATACTGAAATTCGGTCACATTTCACGTGAGCGTCTGACAAACATCCGAGGGGATAATTGACAGGCTTGTCATTCTTGCAAAGGCATCGAACATTCCAAAGAGTTCGAGTTCTGCTTTACTTGGTTGCTTATGGTTCTAATGGTCCTGACTAAATGTCATGTTACTGAAATTACAGTTTGCAGAAGTTAGTGCGATTGTATTATTAGCTTCCCTTGTTCGTCCTTAACTTGTCCTTGGCTTTGTAGCCTTGAACTGTTCTTTTTACCTTCTGGTAGAACTTCGGAATCTCGTTCCTATTTTGTCGATCGCGCACTTTTCATGGTATCTCTCTCTTTTTTTTTTTTTGATAAGTCGGTGTTCATTCCTTTTCTTCTGTTCGTAGTGTTCGTGAGCAGCACTGGTTCACCTATGAAACGTTCTCCTGTTTTTTCTGCATTTAATTGACGGCATTCTTCATCGAAGCAGGAGTTTGTTACGTTGTGGTGGTTGAGAGAAAACGAGCACAACAGACATGGTATCGCGGTAAAAAAAAGTAGTGTTCCTACTCGATCTACTCGATATTCGCTCCACGGACATCCATCATACTGGAAAATTACCTTGCGTCGATCGTGTTGTGTTCATCTAATTGCTGGTTGCTTTTGTGGATATTGAAATGGGCGAACCATATCAAAAGGGGTGTAGTGCAAACTGCAGGCTATATATACTTTCGACAGAACCTACTACCAAAGAGTCTCTCTCTTCCTAACTTTGCATTAAAATTGTTCAGGACAATTTGAACTTAATAGCTAGAGCTCTGGTCGTATATCCTGTCCAGGAACTCGTAGAAACTGCCTTTCCGTGGCAATATTTCCGTTCAAATGACTGAACGAGGTATTCGAAGGTATCGTTGATGTACAGATTCTGCTTCGCATTATCCGGCAAATTCTTGATTCAAAAAAGTATTCCAGTAGGTGAAAAACCTAGAATGGGAGAATGGAAGCTTTATCAGCGACTATGATATAGGGATATATACGGACGGTTCGAAGATGGACTGCGGAGTGGGTGCAGGCATCTTCTCTAACCAACTAAATATATCGAAGTCCTTTCGCCTTCCAGACGCTACTAGTGTTTTCCAAGCGAAGCTTTTTGCGATCCGCGAAGCCTGTCGGCTGCTGAGCGATCCAGTCCCAATATCGCTATCTTCTCAGATAGCCAGGCTGCTATCAAAGCTATTGATGCTGTCACCATATCCTCAAAACTGGTAGAGCAATGCCGATTCGAAATAAAACTTTTAAGTATCCACTCAACAATTACAGACATCTGGGTCCCTGGTCACAGCAACTATGAGGGTAATGAGCGTGCTGACGAGCTGGCCAGGTCAGCCCTTAACTGCTCTTTAGCGGAAAGAGCCGATATTCCGCTGGGTGCCGTTAAGGGCAAAATACATGACCACTTCCTCCAGCCTGACTAGTTGTGTAATATCAAGAAAAACATGGCCTGATTACAACAAATCTAAGTCAAACGAGCTACTTGGCAAATCGAGACCAGATATTGCCAGAATCATAGCCATCATTACAGGCCACTGTCCAGTAGTGGACCATGCGGCCAAGCTTGTTTTCCCTTACAACACCTTTTGTAGAAGCTGCAAAGACACTGACGAGAAAGAATCTCTGCACCACTTTCTTTGCAGCTGTCCGGCCCTAGCAAGGACCAGACTATATATCCTGGGAAAACCCTTCCTCGTGAACCTCGGCGAGATAGCCGAAAAAAGGATCGGAGAACTAATCCGTTATTTGAACTCCACTGGTTGGGTCTAATTTTTCGCACTACTTTAGACTTTTTCTGCACGGCTTTTTTGCTTGTGGTTACGAAATGGCGCACTCTAGTGCTAATTGGGTTCTCCCAAGAACTACCACTCTACCTACCTAAGTAAAAAACATAGTCTAGTATTAATATAACCTTTTATCTTAACATGATTAGGTAACCTTAAAGGCGTCGTTCGTTTGCACTACTTAAAACTGAGACTTGTAATTTGACATTTGTAAGAAAAACGTAATGTATTTCGTCTGGGGAAGTTATATAAAGTGTTTTTTATAGATACGGTGAACTTTAAATTCAAATACATATAGCAAAATGTGTTCGATATCCATTCAATAGGCTTTATTTGACCGACAAATTTATGGCATTATAGTAAATTATAAATTAAATAAAAAAATTACCACTTGGAAGCCAACATTCGACGCGTTATTGCCCAAATTCAACCTGATTTGCTACAAAGAGTGTGTCAAAATTGGACATCCAGATTACATCATGTACGCGCCAACCACGGCGGCCACATGCCCAAAATCATATTCAAACATGAATGTAATAAAAATATCTGTCAAATAAAATAAATTTCATGGATATCAAAAACATTTTTCTGTATTTTTTTTCAATTTAAAGTTCTCCGTCTCTATGAAAAAAAAAAAATACCCTTTCAATGCATATGCACTGATATCCACTCCAATTTTCTTACAGCTGATTGGGCTTGTCAGCCTTGTCAATTAATAATACTTACAGTAACTTTTTTTAAGTAAATAAAACAAGACTCGAACGAAAACCACTTCTGTCAATGCTAAACCTATCAGATATTGCGAAACTCCTTGCATTTTTCCTCCATTTGTCTCCCACAGATTTCTTCCTTTTCTAAATCTAGATTGAATTTCATTTACTTACGTGAAATACACCAGCATAGCTAGTACTAGCTACTCCACACCGAGTACTTTTCAATTCTCCGTATGCACCCCCATCTGTGTATCCCATTGACGGAAAATATTTCCATGGAGTCTAAGTAACCGTGGCAGTGTCAGTACTTAAAACTTAACTTTGAACAAATTTCAGAGCACATATAAAATTAAACTAAAAACCCGACCTAATTTCAAAGCTTTCTCCTCCTTACTCCGTTTTTAATTTTTTTTTTTGTTGAATTCCCATTTCCCTTTAACTACTTATATCCTACTATCTTACACACACACCCTCTTTCAGTCGCAGCAGCCTTTTTCGTTCCTCTTCTTTTTCCCTTAAAAATTATACAAAAAAAAAAAAAAAGAAAAAACCTAAAAATTAATGCAGAACAACTACCCTCCAACACGCGTTCCTCATGCATAATCATGCTACATTCCCTTTAAATCACAAAGAGAACCCCGAAACTAGGTCAGTACTTCATATCATATCATTCCTTATCTTCAAACAAAGTGCATCCTTTTCATCCTCTGCACAAATGCTCCATTTTTGACACTTTTTTCCAACCTTATCTCCCGAGTATAGAACATAAGCTGGAGAGGAGCTAGTGAGTGTTGTGAATATAGTTAAAAACGTGCTCTCGCTCTCTCGTTGTCGTACAAAAATTATCCTTTTTCGGAGAAATATTGGAGAGACCATAAAATCTCTCTCTGTTTACTGCTTTACGTAATCGCAGAGACCAACCAAGTGTCACTTGGGGCTCTCGAGAGTGGGTGGATATGACAGTAAGGATGTGTCTGTGACTGGTGTGCTTCTTAACCTCACTTTTGCGGAGTTTTCATCCCGCAATTGTATGCCCGCCACCTTTATTATATGCGTATCCTTGACAGAGACCAAAAAACCACACACACTCATACGCCACAGTGCGCATGTATAGTGAGTGAACGACCAAACATTGTATGACCTACCCTAGAAGTAACTTTTAATCTTTGCTTTAGTGAGTACCGAAGAGAAAGCAATGGTTCTCTTAAAGCTTGTTGCACATGAAAACTTGGACTTCAATATTATGTGGAAGAGCATCTTACCAAACCGTTGTTTGGTACACAGCTGTTTGGTAAGATACGGTAATTCCCAATAAAATCGAGGCTACAAGAGCAGGCTTGAGACGTAAAGCTTACTTTTCGATTGGGACAGATTGGAAATGAACTTGGAGTTCATTTGAGGTTCACATACCAAAGTGGAGACTTGGAGAGAGAACTAAACCTCTCTCTCTGCCGAGATGGATGACAAAAGTGTGGTTTTTCAATTTCGTTACTTAGAAAGCTCTCCCAGCATACACCAATACACTCAGCCGTGTCTCGTTTGGAGCAAATGTAGAGACCTGAGACAAAACGAACAACTGAAAGGAGAAGCAAAAAACAAAAAAAAAAAAAGATTTTTCGAAAAACACTACACGTCTTGATGTCGAAAGTGATTTTCAGTTGAAGTTGGAGCGTGTTCAGAATCGGTCGGTTACGCGCGCTCTCAGCTGTCTAATTCCTTTAAGCCCCCAATTTTTCACCGGGATACATTTTTTTCCACAGCATCCATTCGTGTATCGTGTGTTGAAGAAAATTAAAGAATATCGTAATTCTAATTTCGGTTCGTGAAAAAACATCGGAAAGTATCCAAGTGTGTGGACGCCCTTTTCAAATCAGTTGTCTCTTAACTATCGCGCTGTGACATCACATTTGCGTCAGTGTCACATCACAGTTTCGGGTCCGGTTTTTTGCGTGTCAATTTGGCAGATACACCAGCGAACTGCTCCAAAGTGTCCAGCAATCTCTGTCTTCAGTTTTATGCAGGTAGCCCCCCCCATCTCCATTTGAGACCTTTGGGTCGAGAGATCTTATTCACAACTTCTGTCCCGTTCCGGTTTAGCTCGACTTGCAGCACTTGGACCAGTGTGTACTCTGTAACAATGTGCTGCATGTTGAGCGGGGGCAGGATGGAAGGGATTGGGTTTCTTTTATGCAACACGATATGCACAGAAGCATAATTGTGTGTTGTAGAGTTGTGTGGTCGGTTTTATGTTTTTTTTTTTTTTTGTTTCTTCTTGTTCGTCTCCCACCTTTTGCCGTCTTATTAACCGCCACGGTACCGGTGCGGTGTATGTATGGCTGGCTTAACTGTGAAGCATAAAGAAATAGTGTGTGTTGCTGCAGATAGCAAATAGCAGATAGAGAGACGAGGAGGAAAATCGTGTGATAAATCTTCGTGTAAACGAGTCGACAAGAAAAACGGTACGAAACCGAACTCTCCGCAGGTCTTGGGAAGTTCGAGTTAATCGGTGTGTTAAGTTTGAGTCTCTGTTTTGTTCTTTTTTTTTTGTTTTTTGTTTTCTTTGGTTTTCCATTTCGTTTTGTGATGGTCTTTCAATTTCAATTTCGTTGGTTTGCCATCTATGCCCGTGTGTGTATATGTGTTTTGGTGATCTAGTCAACTCTTTCGACGACGGGTGGTGATCGCGTTTCGTGTGACAGTTATACGGAACGGAACGGGAGTATGCGCTCGAGGCCGTTTCGAATTACCTTTCCATTATTTTTTTTTTTTGTTTTTTGCCTTCTTGTGGACACAATATTTCACAGAGATTTCTTTTTCGGTATTAAGACAGACTACATGTGTATGTACGTAGATGGCGCGGAATGCTTATCGAGAGGAGAATCGTTGCCACATGGCAGATTGCAGAGAATGGTGTTGCAAAATTTATTTTTTTTCTTACTTGGATTTTGGGAAAAACCATTTTGTGATTTTGCAAAGGAAGGCGATTAGGAGTCTTAAGTCGTAATGGAGTCTTATGAATCGAAAGGTCGAGCTCTGGGATAGGTGTATCAAGACGTGTATCATAGAAATATGAATAGTGTCATGAACTTTTGAGATTCGCAATATTTGGGCAGTCTGGATCCCAGTAATGGTTCATGCATTCCGGATAATAAACCCATCAAAAAATGTTAGGAGCGAAGCGCTGTTAAGACCAGGTTAGGTTAGGTCAAGAAGGGGTTTGTGACGGAAAAACTTATCACGTCCACTCGAAGACCTAAAGGTCCATTGTGAATCCCCTTTTGGAAATATTGTATATTGACAGGTTAGTGACAATCTCAATAAATTGAGAATACGATCGTTGTTCCGACAAAGCCTTTGGGAACTTTTTCGGAAGTCTTATGCATTCTTTGAATGAAGGATGTTTTGAGAAATCCTATCCGCAAACAGAGCATTTCCATAATTTGGAAGATTATTCAATCCATTTATTGATGACGTTTCATATCGATGTTAAAGTCTGTATCCAATTTTCCAAGTGTTATCGGACACTTTCTCGTTAGTAAAGTGAATACTGCCAATCATTCTAACTATGTAAGACCCCAAGGACCGATGAGTTAGTTCGTATACCCCTTATTTTAGCGAGGACATGTATTTATATAATGTACATGGGATGAGACATCCTTATGAATTTTTTAAATTCCTTGACATTGAACAGGATGTCTGTTGTCCAACGATACTATAGTTGATACAGTATTTTTGTGGGGGATTTAACTTACTTTAAAATACCTACATATGGACATATGTATTTATAGTCATTGGTGTACCATTATAGGGAATAGTCTTTTATGGACTGAACATAGTATTCTGTGGTTTCTTCATCAAATCGTGGTCATATCCTAGTCGGTACTTAAATGAATAAAGTCATTCTTATTAGATACCCATATTCTACGAAACAATGAAGTAAGTAGAAGGATAATAGATTTAATTTGATCACTGCTGCACCGTACAAACTACGACTTATTTAATCAAGTCTCAATCAGAGCGACTGCATGCAATCGCAGACTATTTGTTGAATGTCACATTTATGGAAGTCATCTCTCATTATTTAATCATTTACCTGTTTACTCTCACCGGTTGCGGCCCAATCCGGGACAACCTGATTATTGATTTATGAAATGCATGTGTTACTGTCATCTGCCAGTATTTCATTTTTCCAACTAGCAACCCACTGCTCTGACAACTTTTCTTAACCAGCTTAGGCTTGTTTAAACCATTAACTTTTTCCCTGAGATAAATATCAAATTGAGTTAATGTGTTTCCTCTAATTAATATCCTCATACATAATCCTGTTTTCTTTTGCGGAAGATTAAGTCATTACACACTGGTTGAGGTGACTTTAAATGGATAAACTTGGCAAACAGCTATTGCACTATTTGCACTGCAACCATATTCAGGGACGCGATCTGTTAGTGTTTCTTCGGGAAATGTGCATCAATCGTTAGTGTAAATGCTTCCTAGATTCACAGAGCAAACAGTGTGACTAGTGACTTTACAAATGCGGAGGTTAAGGAGGTACCTAGACAGTTATGGCCTTGTGTCATTAGAGGAATAACGTAGGTATTCATTTAATTGGCAACGATTTCTCTAGTTAATCTCGTTTTGGACTTTGTTATAATAAATAAATATTTAAGTGGATTAGTGCGGAAGACATACTGTCATGAAATATCATGTGGTTTCCAGAAAATAAACCAAAAAATTGGATCATTTGATAAATATACTCTAAGAGTCTATTCAAGCACTTTGTTGAATGTTTTTGCGAATTCCGGCTCAGCTCTAGAACTCATTGAAGGTGTGACAAGGCTATACCTTTGTATTGTTTTTAGTAAACAAATGCAGTTTAATGTAAAATTTGCTCAAACTACCAAACAATATATCTAGTCAAAAAGTAGGAGATATATCCAATATCTAAATAAACAAAATCCATAACTAACTTGCTATCGTGTCAAGGATTCAAAATCCTATCCAACGTCGTTACACCAACTTTTCTAGTCATTTCGACATTATCATGTCGATATTTAAGACCAAGCCCATTGCAGTAAATTGCATAATACATTACATAACTAGAGTAAGTAAATTTACTCTCGACTATTAGCAACACTTGTCTAAACCCTTCAGAACACTTGTGTTTTCTCTTGACCTAGACACAATATTATCGTTCTCAGCACGCACATTATAGACGTTGGAATTGACTATTATTAACACTTTGCATTTCATCGTGCATTAAAGATTCAATGATTCTATATGAAACCAAAGAGACTTTTAATAATTTACATTGACTCGAGGCAATAACCCGCTAAACGGACGTGACTTTTTAAATACGTGTATCTATCAGTTTCACCTTCACTTCGGTCCGACAGATAGTAGATATTTTTTTTCGTTCTCTGTTTAAATATGCTGACATGGATGATAGATTTTATTCCCAAGGGAGTCACACAACAGCAACAAAATAACCCACATACCAGCAGCATCGACCATCTACTAAAAACTTGTTAACAAATTAAAAATGAATGTTGTCATGGCCTTACCGCTTCAGTGGAAGCAAAAGATGTGTATCTTATCAACACGTAGATATTTATTTTTTTTTTTTTTTTTTTTAATTATGAGAAAATCAGTGACTAGCCAATTGGGTGTATGTCACCCTCAATTGAGTGTTGACATTGATTGTACGTAGTTCAGATGCTTTAGTTTTATCAGATAATTGCGTGAAAATGGGTTTGAGATGTGACTCACTCAGATTACATCGGACTGGATGTAATACATGATGTTGTATTACATCCAGTCCGATGTAATAAATAGGTCATGTAAACAAGGACCTCAAACAACCTAATATTCTGAAGTGCTGCAGCTCTCCAGGGTTTATTTTTCTCTTCTCTTTTGAATATGATAATTTTTCTTTTATTCATATACTGCACTGGTTAAGTAATTCATTTTGCAGGCATCTAAGTGCCTATCGCATTATTTAACTCGTCATTGCTCTTATCGGATTCTGGTCATCATTTTCAATTTTCGTATATATGCGCACATGTATGTATAATCCATTCAACTTCCTCATCTGCATTTGAAAATTACAAATGCATTGAGTTGTCACAGCCTACCCTACTTAGAAGTCTCTGTTTCATTCAAATATTCAAAGATTCAAAATTATCATCGCACAGCAGCAGTAGTAGGGTAGATAGTGTATAGAGTATACACTCGCTTGACTACTAGATCCATCCAATCTCTGTTTCAATTTGATTGTACTCGGATATATCTATGTATAGTTGTCTAGACACAAACGACTTGCATTTCAAAAATGAATTATTTATGAGGCGCTATCTGGGCTTTGTTCAACCGAATCCTAGCTGCCGATCTACAAATGTCTGTTTATAGAATCAGTTTGAGGAAGCATACTGATAATGATAATTCAAAATTACGATTGTATTTCATGTAAATAAGGGAACTGACTATTGATGCATTTTCAAATTAAATTCTGAAAAAGGGAATGATGAGGAATATTTGAATTAATTTTCTTTTTGTGTCCTTCACTTAAATAGATGCAAATTTTCAATGCAACAGGAAATTGTGAACGAAACACTTGATCTGATGTTAACAGAAATAATTATAAATGAAAAAAAAGAAAAATAAACTAAATACTTTTATATGTATAAACCCGTCTACTAAATGTCAACTTAAACTTAGAATAAATGATAAAGTAAGGGCTGTGCTAAGGCTATTTAAGTTAAATTTAAAGGAACACATCTATAAGAAGGACTACAATATTATAGTGAAAATCAAAGCCAGTAAACACAAAATCTACTGATGTTCTACGATTCGTCACTGGGTTCACTCTTTACATAAATTTTATAGAACGCTTCTTGCAGTGTATCCGAAATTCCTGTGGCCTTTTTATATCAGAGATTCAGAATCTACTCAAGTGTATGGAGATATTTTTATTACCAATAGAAATAACTTTCTTGTGTAGACCTGCTTCCGTAGTAGTTAGTTTCGAGCCGCAGGTTTGTAAACTTTTTTTTCTGAATTGAGCGTTACAAGCGATGGCTTTTTTTTAGATTAGAACTTAGTGTTACTGCTGGCAGCTTGAAAAATTGTCCTTTTCAATTGTCGTTAAATTGGATTCAATGACTACTGGTATTATGTTACCCACAACATCTATGCTTTACTAGTTTCCTAAAGGTGTCCTAAAGTACATTATTTACAATTTATTGGTCATTCTGCCTCCCTCCGACATATGTACCTCTACTTTTCCGACATTATTCTTAATGCATTTAGATACACTCTAATTACTGGTCCTAAGTGGTATGTAGGTACTGTAATCTGGGAGAGAGCTTATGTCCTTACTTACAAGATTCTTAGAAAAGCATTTACGCTGAATGTTGTGCCATAGTGGGCGTCGGGCTGCTAGTCGCGATAGCACTGTGACATGGTTCTATCTCTAGCGAATATCTGACAAACATCCAAAAGTATAGTTGGCATCAGAAAACTTAAAAATAGTGGGTAGGTTCTGTCGTTTATAGACCTGTACAATTCAATTACAAGTAATTTTTTGTAAGTATACGTATCTACAATACCTTGTACTAGGACTTGCACTGGTACTTGCGATTCCTTCGAATTACTTGAAAATCTGATCTTAAGAACTTAAATACTTAGAAATTATACTTAAGTCTTTTAGTAACTTTTTAGACTTCTAATTACTTTCAATTTTGTTTAAGTACTTTAAATTCCTTTAAGTACTTGTAATTCTGCTACAAAATACGAAAAGCGAATATTTGCAATTCCAGAAAATTAAATGTTTTAAAGAACTGCAAATGATATCCATGCTTTTATTTAACGTTTCTAGTAAACAGCTAATATTCTTAAAACAAAAACTAATTTTGTACTTGGAAGGAATTAAATTTACTTACAAGTTCTAACAAGGAATTGAAAGAAATTGAAACGAATTAGAAAAGACTTAAGTACAAATTTTACTTTACTTAAGACAATATTTTCAAGTACTTTGAAGGAATTGCAAGTACCAGTACAAGCCCTGGTATTGGTATTTGAATTTTTCAAGTACAAGAAGCAGGGAATTGTACTTGTACTTAAGAAAAAAGTAAATACAAGGGAATTAAGTTGTACTTAAGTACCAAAACACTTCCTTACTTCACAGGTCTGGTTGTTTACACAGACGTAAGTTTTTGGGGTGACACCTAATGTCAAACAATGCCTAGTTACCCACAATATGCGGTTATTTTATTGTACACACCGCAAAAGGGTTAGTTCGACGGCAGACGATTTCTAACGTTTCCTGCACTCGGTTAATAAATGACAAACTTTAAGGTTCATTGTGAGACCTTTTTTGTTACTTACGTCATTTATGTTCATAATGTATATTCCAGTTCAAAAGTCCAGCAGTTACGTCACTTCAATTGTCATTGTAACGCAACTAGTTTTGCAGAAATATTTATGTATACACGCGCTACCAAAATCAAATTAAGGCTTCTGATTAAATATCACCAGTTGTTCGGTAAAAAAAGTTCATTTAGCAAATAAAAAATAAATTGGATCTAAATTGGATAAGGCGTATCTATAGTCACAAATACTGCTGAAAGTTGATTGTGCATTCGAAATGGTATTACAAATATTCCACTTGTAGTCGCCTAATGGGTAATATTCCCCATAAGTTGATATCAAAATGAACGAAATCCGTCATGGATTTCCTATCTAACGAATGCCTCAGTCTCCCTTTAGATTTCTTTACATCAACTTAACTCGTCCTTTGGTAGCAGTTTTACTATGCTGTAATCTTTGCTGGGTTTATTCCATACTATAGATAAAGATTGTTAATTTTGTGCATCGAAACGAAAGACAAAGACTCGATGTGTTTACGATGTGATTTACCACATAAACCTTCGTTGCAAAATCCAGTTTATTTAATGAGTTTGACTTTTTTTTCTCCACAACATATGAATCTAACTAATTTTCACTGACAATGCTGTGCATATCTGTGTATACTTCTAATAACCACTAAGTAAATCTCTTTTGTTGTCGTTCTATTGGCGCATTTCCCAGTGTAGATGGTGATTTCAAACCATGCAGATTCACAATTAGTAGATAGCTACTTGCAGTTTGCCTAGCACTTAGCGTGGCTACACGATTTTAATCTTGAAAACACAATATTGGTACAAGTCTTGAGTTTATTTATTCTTCAAAATATAATAGTGCTTAAACTAGTCTTAGCTTAGTCATTTACTTGCACCCAAATCACTTAAACTATCTTTCCCCATGTTCTTATTGAACATCATTAGATCATTAGTCATCCCAGAAGCCCCGAAAAATATTACACATTAGGGATAATTAGAAAATCAGTCATCTTTTCAAAAAAAAAAAAAACTCATTTATTTTGACTTATGCAATTTTCCTTTTGCATCCGTTCCCTGCTACTAATTTGTTTTGCAAACATTCTGACACAACACCACTAACAACCTCCACATTTGAATGTATGTCGGTCAATTAACAAGTTTCTACTTCCACTTCCAAATCGGTGTAGCAATGTTGTAAATATTTGAAACTAAAACGCGAAAAAAAGAAGAAAAAAAAAAAAAAACGAAAAACAAAAGAAACACTGAACCTCAAATTAGCACAATACAAACTCTCTCATCAAAAGTATCTGCAGCAGCAGCAGCAGCACACCAGTGTTTCACATTCGCACATGAGATTACGCAGAAAGTATAAAGAAAAATCCCCAACAACATCATTATTATTTACTTCGCGTTTTGTGATGTTTTCTATATTGTTAGAGTGTATCTCCGACAACGACCTTAGATAAAGAGGTCTCTGCAAAAATATATAAAAATTAAAAAAAAAAAAAATAAATAAATAAAAATAAATATCTATCTATCTGTTTATTCCAATTGTTTCAGTTTTCGTCCCAAGTTTGTGCGTTGAACTCAAGAAAAAGTTTTAAATAAGTAAAAAAAAATAAGTTACGAGTCCAAAAGTCATACATATAAATCGTTTTGTGTTTCAGTGTCAAAAGTGCTGTTTAGTGAGCTAAAAAAAAAAATATATATATATAATAATAGAAAAGTATCTATTCTAATATAACAACTGAAAATTTCAACTTCAATATCAGCAAACGTCGATCAAAAATTAGTCGCAACAGCTGAGTAGGAGAAGAATCGATTTTATACTTTTATTACTGGTATGTATTGCATTTCCGTATTTTTTTTTATAACTTCAAGCCCATAGGACACAAAATTTTGTGACCATAATTCTATTTTATCGCGGTACTGTCAGTATGAGTAATTACCTTCGTCGCATATAATATTTCCTGTGTATGTGTGTAGGGGGTAGTACAGCTTTGATTTGGTATCTCAAACATTCCACGTGTGGGGCTAAAATTTTGAGCCCTAACAAGCCGGAGAGAGAAATGAAAAGATACTTTTTACCATTCGGTATGCGGAGAGATGGAGTAAGATTTTTATCACCAGCACCATCATTATTCACAAGGGGGATAGATTTGTGGGTTTTCTCTGAAAAATAAACAAAAAAAAAAAAAAAATGAGAAGGAAATCGTCCCCTTTTTTTCGGGAGTGGAGGGCGAAACGGAGAAGTGGTGGTAGGTTAGAATGTCATGCTTTGGGATAATTTCCTTTGTAATTTCCATTTTTTTTTCTGGCTGTTTTCTGTCACTGGTTTCGTGTTAACATCGGGAGGTTGCAAGGTGATAATGTGGTTACGTTGTTGGGAGGCGTGTATAACAAGGGCACCAGAGTGGAGATGAGATTAAAAGACAAACAGGAGGGAGAACTCTCTGTTGGTTGTATCGACGAGTGTGAGTTTGTTTGTACGCTCATGAGGGTGGTGGTGAATTTATGTGGAAGCAAATTTAAATTTATTTAATTTGCTTTTATTGGATTGGATGTGTACCGTGTAACTGTGCTTATTGTATTAGGCTGAAGTGCCACATTGAAATGGAAATAAATACTATACTCGAATGTAATGTGTTACTTAAATTGGAAACGATGAATATTCTTACCTATCTAAGTTGTTTGCATGATTTCGCTTACGGCGTATAAAACACACACCCGATGGTTCACACCCTGATATAACGGAAAATTCATAGAATTTTGTGGGAATTTTATGAGATTATATTATGGGGTCATAAGCTCTAATTATTGAATGTTGTTTATAGATTTACATACATTAGTGGGAGAATCAATCAAAATTCTTGGTATACCGCCTACTTGTTTCAGTAAAGTTCAGCTTTGACTAAACCGCAACAGATTAGTAACACTCTGAACTTAGTTGAAAAAAAAAATCCCAGAAATTTCACATTGCGGTCTTTCATTTTTAGAGATTTATTAACAAGCCCCTTCAACCAGCTAGAGATAGTTGAAATCCGGTTTCAAATGAAGTTTCTTGTACCAAGTTATCATTGTAGAAGGTTGTAAAGGTTCTCTGAGTAATCCCCAAGGTTTTTTTAGTAATCAATTAGAAACCTTTTTGACTATCTATACCTACACTGCGTTTGATCAGTAAGTTCCACTAACCACTTCGGATTAATGCTCGTTAACATGATTTCTTGCTCAAGGTCTAAATATTGAGAAAGAAGTGTTACAGCCTTGGCATCAAAGTGGGTATAAGCAGAATAATAGTGAAGAATATGCTGGAAAGTTATACACATTTGTAACACGAAAATTATTCTACGACTATTTCACTTCTTCGTGGAGTCAGTACTTTGTGAAGGCTGTTAGTTATAAGCTACAATTTGGGTTTCTATGTAGAAGGAAGAATGAAAAGGCTTTTGATCAAAACTGAAGTCTTTATAAACGGACTAGAAATGACTGTAACTTAATTTTAAACCGTACAACATTTCTGGGAGACCAAAAAGTAAAGCAAAAAACACTGTAATGTCCTAAAGGCAGTAAATCTTGTTGGTCTTCGTCCATTTCAGCTCTCATCATCGATCAAAACATCACTGACTCCCAAAAGAAAGCCAATCTGCTAGCAACTAAGTTCGCTGCAAATTACACCTTGCCAGATACTTCTCTTCCACCACCATTACTGAATCCGGTTCAATATACATTAGCACAAATATTTTTCCAAACCCACTCAGTAGCTCGAGTCCCAAAAGTTCGTAACAGTAACAAATCTTCAAGCCAAGATGGGATCCCTCCACTAATTTTGAAGAGGGTATTCTTCTACTCAAACCTCTACGTAAGCTCTTCCACTTGTCATACTCTACAGTCATCTTTCCGGATAGGTGGAAACTAGCACACGTTCAACCCATCTCCAAAAAGGCCGATAAGACCTTCACTTCTAACTACTGACCCATAGCCTTAACATCAGTGCTCTCTAAGGTCATAGAAAGCATTGTAAATTTCCATCTCATGAGATATCTCGAAAGGAACCGTCTTCTAAACGACCCTCAATACGGTTTCCGTCAACAACGTTCCACAGTGGACCTTATGGTGTACTTAACACAAAAATGAATCAAAAGTATTTACCATCACGCGAATGCCGAGTAGTTGCCCTTGATATCTCTAAAGTTTTCAGCAGAGTATGGCATAGTCCCCACTTAAGCAAAATCGAAGCTTACGGTGTCGGTTGCATCTTCTCATCATGGATTGCAAACACGTTCTGAGTAATCGGTTAACACAAGTTTTATTGGACGGATATAGTACATACATATAGTGTACCCCAGGGCTCAGTCCTCTGTCCGAACCTGTTTTTAATATTCATTAACGACCTTCTCTCTCTTTTATTTGCAATCCAATCCATTCCCTTGCGGATGACAGTACTCTTGCAAGCTCATTTGACGTTTTAAAATAATACGCATTTTGGTTGCAGTCCCTAAACAAATTTATTTGGGAAAATTGTGCTAGAGAATTTCACTGAAAGTTTTTGGAAAACGAAAGTTAATTTTGTTGAAAACACGAAATATATACCAAAAGAAAAATACTAACAGTTCGAATGTCATCTATCGAACATATGACTTGCGAAAACTGCGTGTTCGAACATAATGCGAGCGCAGTTCAAAATCCTAACTCTGTTTTCGAACAAATTACTTTTGCAGTTTACGTTTAAAAATATTTTACAAAAAAATTGTTGACGCATATGACGTTTCCGAAAACGGCTATAGTGCAGAAGATGACAGAATTGCGTAAGCGAATGACAGCTGTCAGAACAAATTTAAACTAAAAAGCACAGCGTTGACTTCAATACGGCAGGGTTGGTTCTACAGTTTAACTCGACGTTTTGCAATACATTTTCCTATTCGGAGGATTTATGACACATTATAAATTCATTTTTCAAAAATAGACTGGCAAATAATTGACCAAACAAAACAACAGATTTTGACACTTTTCTTGAAAGTGTTTCACTTTAAGAGTAGGTGCAGAACAGGAACAACTTTTTTTTGGACAGTGTGCTCTTGCCTTCAGATAGTTCTAAAATAATACCAACAGAAAGTTAGTAAAATAGTTGAGGTCTGCCCCTTCTATTGAGCTCTTCAGGATGTTTCGATTCCACCTCGTTCTCAACGAGATGTTGTCCACATAGACAAGTATATGCTAGTGTAAAAGAATATGAAAAATGTTACATGCCTTGGAGTGTCACTCTATTTGGTTAGTGCAATGCATGGCAGTGTGTCGTCTTGCCTCAAAACTTAAATGGTGTTAAACATCTCGTTGATGCCTTTTTATGGAGCGGTGACCATCCACCATCTTTATCTTAGATATTCAAGTAAGTTAAGCTTCAAAGAAATACATGATACATTGTGCGATGGATTTGATTGCCATTCACGCTGTTATACGACACTTTTACTTTGATAAACAGATGTTTTTTCCTAATAAGTAGACATTCATACGTCATTAGACCATTTGGAACGATGGGAACAAAAAATAGTGTCTTCGGATAGTTAGCAAATGCAGAGATTATAAGAACCTTGCGATAATTATTATTCTTTTAAGAGGAAAGCTAACACTTTTATGCAAATGCTATATAAAGGGTATTTTGCAAGCCAGTAGTAACTTTGATTTTAAACATAACACGTGAAATTTCATTAAATAACCATTTATTTGTGTTCAATTGAATATATTCTACAATTAATTTTTAAGCACAACTTCGGGCATATGCCTGGCTGGATCTAATGAATATCCGAGATATAAAGTTTTTGATCACTTTTCAAGCATTTGTGACCGTATGTCATCAATAACACGAATAATATTAGCCTCCGATGCGTCGATTGTTGTGGGTTTGGCAGCGTAGACTAGCGACTTTACGTATCTCCAAAGAAAATAATCAAGCGGTGTCAAATCACAAGCACTCTCTTGGAGGCCAATTTAGGTCCATTACGCGAAATGTTGCTTCCATTGAATGTTTTATTCAATGAGTTGATTGTTTCGTTTGCCGTATGGCAAGTGGTACCATCCTGCTGGAACCACATCTCTTCCACATTGATGCCATTCAATTGGGGGAACGAAAAAGTCATTAATCACGGCTCTATAGAGAATAGCGTTTATTAGCCTCATTTTTGAAAAAGTTATGGTCCGATGACTCCACCAGATCATAGACCACCACAAACTATTCATTTTTCGGAATGTAATGGCGTTTCGATAATTTCAAGTGGATTGTCTTCCCTACAAATGAGACAATTTTGCTTATTGACATACCCATTGAGCCAAAAATGAGCCTCATCGCTGAACACAATTTTTTGATAAAACTTAGATTCACCGAAATTTCGACGCAAACGATGGTCACTCGGTTTCAAATTTTTGCACGAGCTGGATCTTGTAACCCTTCAAACCAAGATTGACAATTGTTCCATAAGTGGAAGGAATTGTTCCATAAAGTGCAAGAACAAAGACCAAGCTGTATAATTTTGGATCTTCTTCAACACTCTCCTGAACAGATGCAATGTTCTCTTCAGTACACACTCTTCTTATGCGTCTCGGTGCCACTGCATATTGCAAAGAAAATATTGTTCGAAAACGGTCAACAATACAGCGAATAGCAATCTCAGATGGTCGATTATGGCGGGTGTAATATGGTGTAAGTGGTCCATAAGTTTGGCGCACAGAACCATAGTTTTGGAACCAAATTTCCAAAATTTTGTTGAATCGTGTATGCCTTTCCAATAAAATTGCAAAGACTACTGAATAAAAATGCCACTGACAGTTTGCAATTTGACAATTGGTTTGACAGATATAGCTGTAAGAAGTTGTTGTGCTGTTGAAGTCAAAATAAAGTTTACGTCAAAGCTGGAAATGTCATTGATAGGCTTGGGATACTGTGTTGTCTCTGTTGGGGTGTAAGATAAATTTTCTCATACAAATCACCCAAATTTAAAGTATTTAAAGTAATTGAAGCTCAACATAAATAAATAGAAAGGAGTGGTTCACAATGAGATGTACATAGACCAAAACATATGAATGTATGCAGGTCCACTGTTATACCACCATGAGGCAGCGACTTCGATTTGTGTCTACTCTGCAAACCCTCTTTACCTCATAGAATACCTTTAGCTTTATGGGGAGTGAATGATGTCTGCAGAGCAAGTTGACATTACTTATAACATCTAGACTCTGCCTCAAGGATACACACTATCGAAAACATACTGTTCGCTGATGACTTTTATTCTGGTAATATTCACAGTTCGTTACGGAAATAATGTTCCAATAGATTAGATAGTTTATCTACATATGTGTATTTCACTTTAACCAGTGCACCAGGGTTATTCAAGTACAAATTACATAAAATACTGTCTACTTGAATAGAATGCTAATTTATGAGCCTTACAGTCTCCTGTATATCGCTATAAATTGCTGGATTGTCTCGCTAATAGGTACCCTTGCAGTGATTTAAATTTTACTTAGTTAATTGCGAGAGATCTGATTCATGTCTAGCAGTCAATGTACGTTATTAGATACAGGTCGTGATATAAGATTTATTAAGAGCCAGATGAATGTCTGGATAATTGACCAACTTCGGTGTGAAAATCACTGGAATAGTTTCGAAAACTAGTCCAGCTCTAACGAGTACCAATTCACTCCATGTTGAATAATTTTTTCTGTTTTATTAAAAACTATTACAATAAGTAGTATATAATTAAGCCTGGCACTGTATTGTTTATAGCGCAACAACATTAGATTGCCAATCGTTGAATTTGTCCACTACATTCCATTCCAAAGCAGGCTATCATATGGTTGTGGCACAGGTGACTACAAATAGGTCTAACCACTTTGGTGTACGACCGCTGTAATATCTTTGGTTGAGTTCGAATATGTTGTAAGAGTGAGAACAACTGGAGATTTGTCAGAAAATTCATCAATATACTAAAATGTGTCTGCTAGCTCATCTAAACACATATGTACTTGGATGTAATACGAATTCGGGTATCAAGAGCGATCTCTATGTGAAAAAATTCACAACAAACCCGTCCTTAGTTGTAGAGAGGTGTTATGTTCTCACCTCTTCACACCGTCTACAATAAAGCCCTTGAGACAGAAATCATTATTTCTTACTGGCCTTTAGTTCTACTATTCTTGGAAAGGGTAGACGCAAAACATCTTCTGTTTTTGGTATTAAAACCTCTTTAACTCCAGTCCAAGTTCATTATATGGTTCCAAAAGCCAAGTGTAAATGGCTCACACAATGGGTGCAAGATTTTGAAATTGATCTTGAAGGCCTTTTCAATAATCGCAAGCAGATGTACAGCTTTTGCTAGTTAGATTCCAATTTACATCCGTCTGTCTAGGTTGACAGTGCTAATTGGGATATGTTGTATTTCACAGTCGCTGTTTAGTGACTTACGTAGCTAATTCGTCGATTAATAATTTACACTTATGACATCTATCAGTCAAAAATGCATGACTGCGGTTTAACAGTCTTTGTTTAGTATGTACATATGTAGGTGACATGAGGCTAGGCCCTACGTCCCATACCGACCTGTCCCGCCAAATATTTGTATCTTTTCGTATTTTTATGTTAAAAACTGCTACCAAACTGGTTCTCTTTAACTGTTCCGGAACTAAAGCCTTATATAAATGAAGTTGTGCCATTATCAACGGAAGCACGGATTATAGTACGTTAAACCAAATATCATGTACAAATGCTGCTTTATTCTATTCTCGTTTTAAGCTTCACGTAGATTGAATCACCTAACAATGGAGTGAGGTCAACAATTAGACAATTCTACAGAATCCATGCGAAATTTAAATACATACATATGTATGTATGTACATATGTGCTATGCAAATATAAACAAAAACAATTGCTTAAGGAAGGCAACATGTTCCCACAAGCGTAGCAGGCGTGTTTTGAAAATTAATGAATACATGTTTCACGGAGAGTATACACGGGTTAAAAACCGCATTAGACGGGTTTTTGTTTGTTTTGTTCTCGTAACTTCAATTTACCGTACATAGCACGTCGCGATACTGTTTGTTTGTAGCTTATGTTTTTTTGTTTTCTTATGAAATGGGTTTCACCTTTTATTACTTACTGATTGATTGCTGGGATTTTTTTCTTTCTCAAAAACAAAGAGTTGAGTTTAATATGTACGGAATTAGTCAGTAACCACAGCACAGCAGGTATACATACCTATGTACATATTTGTGTATAATAGATACTTTTTTTGTATTATGACAGAGAAAGAGTGTTGCTTTGTCGTTGTTTTTGGGTTTCCGAAGAATGTCTGGTATAAGAAAAATATAACAGCACTTATACCCTTTCATATATGTATCTACTTATCCTTTCAATCGTATGAACTGAGATTAGAAATTTACTGGAAAAGCCTAAAGTAAATTTGTTTATCATCGCATCAAAACAATATCCTGAGCATTTTTATACCCTATCCAAAGGGATAGATAGATAGATATTATTTGGAAAATTTTCCTTGATATTTTCTAGCAAGAGAAAAAAGTGCTCATTCTGGATACAAAACTGAAGTGAATCTATGGTGTGGTGGAATGTTTCATCTGCATATACGTATAATGAGTCCGTGGTATTGTGTCCAATATTTATTTACTTACCAGGTGAATTGCCTCAGACACTGTGTCCTCCCATACCCTTCGAACCATGACATACGCGATTGCTTGATCCTTTTAACTGTCTTCCCTCTCGTCTCGAACCGGAGGGCTGTAGGTATTGTCTGCGTATTTAGTAACTTATGAAAGATAGTACCTTTCGTGTTGTGTTGACTGCAGCTCTCCGTACCGTGGGTTCTAGCAATAAATGAAAGAAATCGCATGACAGCGCCATTTCCTTGTCAAAATGCGGTGCACGATTAGAACAGTTCATCAGAGCTTAAATGCGATAAATAGATGGTGTGTCTCGACTTCAAATTCGTTGTATCTATTTGACTATTTACCTTAGTGTGAATATTTGGTGTATACTTAATCAATCTGTTTATCTGGAAGCCACAGATCTGCCTACCTGGAAGACATTCTCAAAGTAAGCTAAAGACCATCTTATATGCGACATATAACAGAAATATGTCTAGATAGTCAGCGTAAGACATCTGTTTTGTAGTCGTGGCATATAGAGTTGACACTCCAGTCAGATATGCTTTCGTCTCGTCTTTACTTTACTAATAGTCTGATGCGTGTTCCTCATCAAAACATCACCTCCATATTTGCAAAGTTCCAACAGTATGCCATCGCGGCCGATGGATTTTTTGTTAATGGCTTCGTGTCAACCTTTTTCGAACTGGGAGGGAGAACTACATCATCGACTGCATATGAGATGTCTTCTTGCGATGTCACTCTCTCATTTAGAAGCTGCCAAAAACACTCCTTAAACACCTCTATAATTCCCTGTGAATTGGTGATAAGAATTGGGATTTAGGACTTAGGATTCCATGCGTCCTAAGTCCTAAATCCCAATTCTTATCTTATTACTGAGGTTATCATAGTCTTGAAATCTATTTATTTATTTGTGTGATGTAACCAGTGTTTAAAGAAACTGCGCACAGTGGACTCTTTGTGGTCTAACTGAACCAGTACGGTGGCATTTTCTACTACATTGGATATGCCGTGCACCCACATACATACCTAACCTAATCATATTAACTAGACTACAAACAGAAGTGTTGGCAGCTTGACTTCATTTGTCGATATCTTGAACACTTAGCTGGCACTGGCCCTAATACGTCAAAAACATGTGTTGACTACAAAGACTTCGCAGTCCAGCACGTTCCACTCACTCCACTTGGCATGGAAAACTACATATTGTAAGGTGATGGAGTTATGGTTTTTTTTTGGAGTCCTGTTGTCATGTTCGAAAGGACATACGAAGCGTATTTTCACAAGAGAATCAAATGGGAGTATAAGTACATATAGTAAACTCCATGCTATGGCACCACTAATAGAACTGGATCTGGTGCGTATTTGGATCATGAAGACAAATCATTTTTAGCTTTAGTTGGAGTAGTGAACTGGATAATTGATGATAGGTGGCTTGGTAGCACTAGGCACTCGTTCTCCTGTTTTATTTGGATACTACATACATCATAGTGACTTTTTAGGTAATAAAGTCTTCGATACGCTTGCGAAAAACAAGCAATAATCGTGTACTGTCTCGACTCTGTAATGGGACCTATATATGTATATGTACATACATAACAAGAAATTAACTATTTCAGATACTTGTGGAATCACTAAGTGTTTTGTAAAGCTGATAGAACTTAAAAGGAATGATTGGAGATATGTACGTATATATATGGTGGGGTTAAGTACTAAAGATAAAGGATGCAACATATGCATTCATCATATGACCCAACATAGAATAGATTAAGTCCATTCTCTACCCTTGATTTAAATATTTCAAATATTTCAGAAACCCAAAATGTGTAAATATCAATAAATAGCCATATCAACGAGTATGTATTTATATCCCGCGATGTATCTTGAATTATTCGTCATGCAGCTGGCATTTTTTGAATAAAGCATTGTATCACGTTTTCTTTAGAAGAACTGTACAGTAACAACCATTCGTAACACTGTTTTATTTATATTTGTAAAATGCACAGGCACCCGTTTATCATTGAATCCGGGGAATTTTTCACTACTCAATAAGTCTTTTTGTCGCTCTGAGCGAGCAGACACTTAAAAGCAAAATAATTGTTGACTTGTAAGTAAAAAATGGGACGTTCCCCTTCATTGATCATCATGTAATCTTCACTGACAAATAAAAACAAGGAGAAATAAAAAAAATAAATTATTCCGCGAAATAAAGAAAACAATTCATAAACAGATAAAGTATTAATCAACCGTTCACTTCAGAGTTGTTCAAGAGAAGAAATAATGAAAAAAAAAAAAACCGAAAGATGAATATCAATCGAAGTATCTATAGGTAGTACATACATACATATGTATTTGCTATAAATTGCCCATCACTGATGTGGTTTTCTAAATCAATTATTCATCTATGACTTTACGTAACCTTGAGTTTTTGGGGGGATTTAGGTACATGTGGCTATTGTATCTGTCAATTCAATTATAATAATTTTTTTTGTTTGTTTCTTTGTGCAAAGGCATCTTATACATATTTTGCTTCTTTTTTTTCAAAACGTGTTTTTGTTTCGATTTAAAGCTTATATCTCGCTTGTGCCTACAAATTGTTATGCAAATTAATTTATTAAACATTATGAAGAGAGGTTTCCGATGAAACTGATGTCTCACCGACCGGTAATGGTGTTCTTTTAATAAGTGTTACACTGAAGGTCGACGAAAGCCTTTGTTCACTTCGATGACAGCTGTGGTCTATACCTCGACGCTTGTTAACATGTTGCCCACGAATGAGTGTTAAAATTTGGTTTAATGGCACTTGGCTACCAGATGGGTTTATTGGGTATCATATTTCATGTTATGTGAATGTATTGGGGCTAAATAATATGGAGAAGTATGTCAGAGCTACATAGGGGCTTGTGCCATTAGAAGGTTCATCTCATAAGAACATCTGGAGTGACTTGTGTCATATGAACTCCCAAGTTATTAATATTAATAAAGCAAGGAGCTACATGTACAATATCAGATACAATTTGTAATAACTTTCTCTTCTAAAGAAAATATTGCATTCGTTACAAATTAATTAGGCAATGCATGCATTCACGAATAGATACTCGCTAATTTTTGCAATTTTCAATACCTATTCGTGTCTGAATCGACATAATTTCATATAATTGGCAACTCTCTCCATATTTTCTATGTGCACACGAAGCCAATTTAGGAAGTATCTATGTATATCCGCTTGCATGAAGCTAATTGTACATCCTGTTTAAAATTTGCAGATAGTCCGAATGTGCCATTGATGCCCTTCACACCGGTTGTATATATGTGTACGTAGAAATGTGTACACTTGAAAAAGTACCGGATTTTCTTTTCGAAGGTCACCTAGTCAGCGGGTCTTGTTGGAATCGTATTAGCGCTTGTTTGCCTATTTTCAAATACTACATATGTGCATACCGCTTGACCTGGGGCCTATTTCATAAAACTACAACACTAATAATTATTTGTGAATTCACTTGTAACTTGTAAATTATGTGCAAATTTTTGTTTCATAAAGAATGCCAATTCACTAATAACTACAAGTATGCCAGGCCTGTAACTACAAGTGAGCTTTTCCGTTTCAGAAAAGTATTTGCACAAAATATTATTAATGACGGACTTGTAACTACAAGTGAATTTCTTACAAGAGTAGAGAGGCTACTAAAATCACAATGTCACAAAGAAAGAAAGAAAGAAGAAGAACGGGAAATGCTTAGATCGCTTAACTGTGAAGTATTGCCGCATACTCGTAGTTCTTCACAAATAATTTTTAACTTGTAGTTACAGACTTATAGACTTGTAGCATTTTGATCGCTACACATATACATAATTTGAATTTGCCGCGCCACAAGTGCTGAAAAATGTTTATGGAACACAAAATTACAACTCCATACTTTATTTGTGCTTGTAGTTACCAGTTTACAAGTACAACACTTGTAGTTTTATGAAATAGGCCCCTGGGTTCCTATGGTGTATAGTAGTCATCTTAAATCTATATCAGCTAAATTCAGATAGCTAATCTGTGAGCTAATCTGTAGCGCGAGGTTCGGGGTGCAATTCGCAGACAACACCAAAAGTTACGACCTCATCTCTTACGAGCATCTGAGAAAGATCCGAGAGTAAAACTTTACAAATCATCTTCCTTCTCAAAACAAAAATAGCCCTATGGACCGGGCATTAAATAGTAGGCCAATTCCATTTGTGTAAAGAATATAACACACACAACTCGAATGATTGTGAGAAGCAAGTTTTTCAATATTGTCCTATTGTGCCAAAATTAAAAAATTTGTGGGTACTCGAACAGCTGACTTACATATCGTATTTTAATCGTTATAGTTCTTCCATTCTAACAAGAGAACAGTTGTAGTTGTTCTTCCATATGGATCTTTCAATGAATGATCTTCGTCTCATCAACTGGTCAGTCTATTCTCCTTTATGTTGCTATGCCCTGATCAGAGTTATTGAGAGATCTGGTGTACAAAATGCAATATGCTGCTATGACTATAGGGCCTAATAGATAAATACCCTGAACAAGAAGTTGGCTGTCTTTACGTTTAAAGCTGCTGTTCTTTGGACCTTGCTTCATTTTATTCCATTGCATGTACATACATCTAAGACTATCCGTACGACGACCTTCAGTTGTTGTCCTCTCTTTTTTTATCAAAAGTTTTTCTGTCGAAGTGGGCAGATTAGATCGATCAAGGTGATAACGCCCTTACACTCCCTCCCATTTTTCTATAGTTCTAGAAAGGTATACTATACATATTTACCCGTTGTTTATGCTTCCAGTTGAGCCTTGTATCGCGTACGTCTCCTATGTACTTAGTTGTGGAGCGTAAGGAATCAGAGCCGTAAAAGTTGGATTTTAATGGTAAAGGATATCAGTTCATTGCAATATGTCGGACTTTGTTTGTATTTGTTAAGCTTTCAGGCTATAGATGATTTTTTTTTATGGGCGTCCAAGAGTAGCTTACCTTGAACAACAGTCGCTGTATAGACTAGAAATGTTTATGAGTATGTATAGCTATCCTAATATCACTGATAAAGTCAAACTAAGCCTTGTGATGGGCTATGTCGGGAAAGGCTTATCGAATGCCACACACTCGGTATCAGCATTATTGCGTATAAACCTAACAATGTTTATGGAGCAAGATACTGCCAAGCTGATTCCTATGAGTTTCTTCCATTATGAATATTCAATCGTTGAACCACTAATGGCAAGTCGGTAAGAAATTGAGTTTACTTCATCTTGTCTACTCGATGATATTTCCAATCAGGAAAGGACTGCGTTCCTTCTTTCCCTTCCCGTTGCCCTTTCCTTTCTTAATTCAGATTTTTTCTCATGTAAGTCAATGGGAGTAACTATCGCAACTACGCGAATGACCAGCATTCCCCAATAGGAAGGTACCGGAGGACTATACTATACCATTGTCATTTGCTCTCAATATTTTTTTTGCTTGAGCCCGAAAATTTAGACATTAGATACATATCTACATACAGAAGGACATTAAGAGGAGCTTTCATCTGTTATATTTTATACATTTTGCATTAGTCTGTTCAGTGATGTAAAGATCCTTGCAGCCATAATGGAAGGAGACTTGGTCAGCTACCAAAAACTCGGCTTTCTGTTAAGTCTGACTAACAAGTATTTTTTTTAAGTATTTATCTCCAAGCCTACACAGTATCCTGCCTTCCTATCAGTAGGACTATTTGCTCTTGTAATCAGAAGTGGATGCGTCTTATGGCTTGCGAAATCATTTGTTGCCCTAATAACCAGAAAAAGGCTTTCATTCAGAGGATTGAGTCTTGCACTGGGTCAAATGAACATTTCGTCTTAAAGGAAACCTTTCATGATTCACAGTAGGTACTGTGGCCTGCTAAAGGCTATGGCTAGTCTTGCCAGCTTTGCTGCAATGGCTAGCCTTGCTAGCTTTACTGCAATAAGATTCAAGTGTATTGAAACGTCGTTTAAAATATCTCTTGTATTGATAGAGAAACTTCCATCGACAATGCTAATGCTAACTATTTATTCATAGAAATATGCATACCGTGTGTACATATCCTTTCGGAGGTTTCGAAGTTTTGCAACGATGGAACGATATTTATTCAAACTGAGGAACCGGACCTGCTATGGTGATTTCTTAGGAAATTTAACCGAAACCATTTATGGACTTCAATGGAAAAATAATTTAATCAATTAAAAGCGATAATCAGTAAAAAATGCGGCTGATGGTGTCATTATGCAATTCAAATAATGCATTAATCCGCTTCGTTGTAATTGAATCATAACTTGCTCGTTTGGTATGCTTTATGTACAAAAGGAACAGCAGCCTTCACACCCTGTGGTCTGTGTGTGCACGAGATTAATTTTGTTATTTCGCATACAAATTACTAAAGATACAGAGATACAAAAGATACATTAAAAATTCAACCAAAGGATATACATATGTACATATGTACACCTGGCGCAAGTAATTACATTTTGATGATGGTCATCTGTAATGACATTCGATACAGTTAAAGAGCAGTAATCGCTACACAATTTCATTAATTTCATGTATCTACGTGTACGTTTGTATGCATTAAAGTTTTAATTTCCGTGCAATGCAACCATAGCGCGTTATTCGCACATGCTGCATATGTATATCTTACACTATCTATGTATGTATCTGCACTGGTGCGGTCCTTTTTGGTTTCATGATTATTGCAGATATTTAATTTCAACTCGGTATCTACTTCTGGATTCACAACCCCAGTCGCATTGAGGTTTGTTTTTTATTTTTGAAAATTTTTTGATAATGATCGAGATTTTGAAAATATCCAAATATTGATGGAACATGACCATAATGCACAAGTGCAGGGTACACACAGATACGCTGCGCTTTAGCTAACACGGTTGCACCAGTAGAGTGCTACGGAATTCTAGACAAATAGATTAGGGCACGTAATTCTACGTGAGAATTTCACTACTCATGGTAGTTAGAACGTGTATCTATCGCTGTATCTGTGTAGCTACATATATATTGTATTCATGATGGACGCGCATTGTTTGTGTCTCATAAACTTTCCCCTGGCGGTTGCCTGTGTGTGTGTGTCTGTAGTTACATTGTGATTAGATGGTGCGAAGCGAGGTTGTAAATCATTCGAGGTTAAATGAGAAGTGAATGCGTGTTTTGGTTTTCTTAATAATAATGACCACGTGGAAACAAAAGAAAATTAAGATATTTTGTTGGTTGTGTTTTTTTTTTTTGTTTCCACCGAGAGAGTGATTTTTGTGTTCATTCCATTGGATGTGAATATGAATAATGAGCGTGAAGGCGGTCGATTTGTATCTTAGTTATGATTTTCATAGGCGATTGTTTATTGTTCCGAGAATCGCTTTGAATTTAAAGTTGTTTTTAATTGTGGTAAAAGTGAAATGTTGATAGAAACTTATGGAGAATTATAAGTAGATACACATGATTATATGTACATATACCAACCATAATCCATTATCTAAGACACCTGAGAGATACAATAGGTATTCGTCGCACGTAGTAGGTTGTATTTGCTAACTGAGAATGGCAAGACGCCACAACAAGAAACCTTAGATAAAATGACTGATTCGAATGATTAGTACATTAGTAAACATATTAATGACAATGACTCACGTACTTACTTGAAAGGACGGCACTCTGGACAGACAGCATGTAGCCAATTGATTAGTGGAGATTTTTAATTGTTACAAGATAAACGTGACCGCAATGTAGAGAATGTAACAAGATACATACGTTTGCGATATCCAACATGCTAGCCGGAACTGAAACAGCTTGTTTGAGGTTTACTGTCTGCGTTAGACTTAGTAAAAGAGTTGTGATCACTAATTTGGAATCAATTTCACAATATCACCTTGATCTCTTTGAACAACTAATCCGAAGAGGCGAAGCTTACAAGTAAAGCTAAACAATTGGGAAACAAATTCAACTCGTGCTGATAGTGTGGAGTAAGAGGCATGTTCAAGAACTTAGCACTCAGAACTGAGGCTCTTGTTAGTCTATGAGCAAAAGTTAAAAAATGTCAAAATATCGCTTTTATATACCGAGTTTGTTATGGATTGGATCAGGTATAAATAAATATTGGATTAGAATAGCAGGAGTTCAGTTGTTACGAAGCAAGACGCTAGTTAAAGTTTTACAACTCGTGGAGTAACCAAGTCAACCAATCAAATACCTACCTTGTCTGAGTTTCAAAACAGGATTACGAGTTGCTCTATAGTGTGGTGATCATATACTATTGTGGTAATCATATACTATTTGTCCAGCCCTACGATGATACCAGTCTGTTACACAGAAAAACAGAAAGTTACTATATTTCAAGTCAAGCAGATGCAGTCTCCTGCGGTCGCTTCAAATTATTTCATGTACTGGGAGGTGTTCGACTATTTGAGACATACTGACTATCTGGTCCTGGTGGGATTATTTGATAAAAAGGATTAATGCTAGAATATACTTTTGGAGCAGAACATACTTTTAGTAAGATGACACTAACTATGAATATCTTATGTATTTTTAGTTCCAAGTTAGGTTTATGTTTAGTATAACTGCTTGTATCTTTTCGTATCTATTGGGCTAAACTTGTCCTAAAGGATTCAAAACGATTACTGATATCTCCAAACAAAAGTTACAGTCATAATCAATCTACCAACATCCATGATGGCAATTTAGGATCGGAAAGATTGGTTGTCCGAAAATGGATAATACTTGTGGTCTACATACGTACTTTCAGTACTCAGCAATGAAAGAAAGCAAAACAAACAAAAGAACGATAAGAGGAGAAAATATCAACTTTTCGTTGAGAAGAGCTACCTTTCAGTTGCAGAGATACCTATTGGTGCAGTCCGTATTGTGTACCCTGTCAGTGGTATTCATTGAAAGTACTATGAGGTAATTCTAAATGAATATCTGATGCCATTTCTATCCAAATACTGTTTGAATCATATTCAAGCCAATGTGAAAAAATTCTTCTAAAATCATCTCCATGATGTTGCAAGCTATGTATGCGCTTTATATAGAGACTCGCATAAAACCTGTCACTACCTATTGGTGGTATTTGAATCAACTTAAAGAATTGTAATGAATTGAACCAAGCAGTGGGAATTATATCCTGTTATGACCTCGTAGATAAACTTCCAATTGCTCTATGTTATCTACTCCCATTGACATGTTCAACTCACTGTCCAGTCGGTCACATACAGATCGACCACCCATGGTCATCTATCTATAAACTGATGATAGTCACTATACATACATTTAATGAGTTAAAAAAAACTATACAACTATCAATAGCGTACATGGAGTTCGAATAGATACAATTGTATCATTCTATTATAGTAACACTGCTTTTCTTCATACCCAGAGGTTAACATCGCTCTGGGAGTATCTACAATCTTTACAATGGTAGTGTCTTTTACATTTCCATATTTTTCTTGTTTGAGCGACCGATTCCATGTGTAAGTATGCCCGTAGATACGCAGATGTTGTACTTACTATCCGTAGCTACACAGTGTTTGGTGGGTTCTGCCGCTGTTCGGTTTTCATTTTCATTTTCATTTTCATTTCTGGTTTATATTCTTTTTTTTTGTCCCTTTGTTGTGTCTATTATCTGGGACGGTAGATGATTTTTGCTGTTTTTAGCCGAGTGGTAGTTTTTTTTTTACACCCACCGATGGACACCCATTCACCATTGTTGTTCCTTGCCATCTATTCGCCTGTCTATTGTTGCTCCTGTTGGCTTTGCCTTGGGTGGCATTTTGTTTCTTCTGTTTGTTTTACTGTTGTTATTGCCATTCTTTTAGCGGGGAAAGGACGAATTGTGTTTTTTTTTCAACAAATCTTTTGTTTCGAGACGCGTGGTAGGCCTACAAGACTTTGAGACGAAGTGGAAAAGGACTGTGAAAGGCATCTTTCTACCATACGGGCTATGAACTTTGTGAAAGATTAAAGGTGTTTCCCGCAGAACTTGTTGCCATGTTGCATTTTGTCTTTTACAGAATGAAGATGAATGAAAAATAAACCAGGTAGATACACAGATACACGAATAAGTCTTTTGTACTTGCTATGTTATATCGCCTGTGCGAGTGATTTGCTGTTTGCATCCATTCGTGTGTGAATGTTCCTGGAACTCACCGGACAGACTCACTGACTGACTGACTGAGCAAAAGTTTTGGGTCGCTAGCTCTGATTGTAATGTCAATTAATTTGTGAAATGTCGTGCATGTCTGGTAAGTTAGACTGGAGGCGGATATGACTTCGGCAGCCTCTGGGGAATTGTTGCCATCGTATCGTTTGCTCTGTGTGATAATGGTGAACGTTCATTTGAATGTGATTTGTTGGGTAACGGTGGCGGTGGAGAGAGACAGTGCAAAGCAACCTCGAAACAACAGAAGTCACGTGCTGTTTGCTTTTCCTAGAAGGTATGATCCATACCTACCATAGATAGATGTGTATCCAAAGGCCTTTCTAATTTCTGTATCTGTATGTATTGAAGAGGAGTATAGGATTTTAGCGTGTGATTATTGATTGGAAATGATACTTTGATAGAGGTTTACCGGTGGTTTGTGTGTATTTTTGGGAACTCGTGAAAGTCTTGGCAGTTTGAGTGACTTTCCAAGTCGATGGTGATTAGGTTAAATTCGTGATTTGTCAATGGAGTGGGTGACTAACTTCCATTGGAGAAAGGAAGATTGATAGAGGGATCATTAGAAATTTACTTGGAGTTGGAATTATGTACGTATGGTAGGAAATTTTGTGATGGCTCCAAGCAGACTATCTTTACACAGGACATTGGCCTTAATTAAGGTATGTTGGTAGATAGTTGGATCTAAGGTTCCATACTATATCTATAGATTGGTGTACTGGTAGTCTTATATAATAGTTGTGGATAGAGTTACCACATGCTCGAATACGATATGGAAAATGATGCCTTGCAACTAAAATTACTATATTGCCACATATTTGATAAGAACTCTTTTTATTCCAGCAACACTAGATGTTTCTCTGAGAAGGAAATATATTTTCATTACTCAGTTGGTATTCATAAGAACTTATTGCCAGTCAAGTCAAGTCAGTCAAGCAATTTTAAGGCAGTTCGAAGCACTTTGAAAGGTTCGATTGGGTTTATCTTTAAGTAGAAGAATGTGTCTTCATGAATTTGTTAGAGGTTACAGGCAAGGTATCTAAATAGGATTTAATTTGATTTTTTTTTAGAGTGATATCTTCTATACTACATAATAGTTCTATGCCTCCTGTCTTGTAAGAGTGCATTTGCTTGTTGCATATCGAGTTCATAGGCAATCTTTTTATATTAAGCAGCGTATTACCTCGATCATTGTAGCTCTGTGTGCATTCCCTGACATTGAGGGCGCAATCGATAATACTGGCTACGACTCAATAGCTAGAGCAATTAGTAGCAATTAGTAGAGGTATCGAGGATTCGACAAACCAATGGATACAGGCCATGCTTGAAAGTTGAATTATTACTTTCTCCTCTGGAGGAGTATCAGTGTCTGCGACCGTAGTGAAGGGCTGTCCTAGGGAGGAGTTCTTTCTCCCCTTCTGTGGTCACTAGTCATCGATAATCTTCTAGTCAATCTTTAGAGATTTGGCTACATCGCCATTGGTTATGCGAATGACTTTTTGATTTTTATTAGTGGTAAACACAGAACGACCATTTCTAGTGGCATGCAGAGAAGGACAGTTTGCAAAACCGTTCTAATGCCTTTTACAAAAAGAAGACAGATCAATCTAGGACCTATTCACTATCAATGGCACCACTTTAGTTTATTCCAGTGAGGCCACTGGACGCCTATACGACAGAATTTGGGGTCTCACTCAAAAAATGATACATTGGTTGTGTACAATTCAAAGTATTGCCTGTCTCGGTATTACGGGTGGTATGAACTTTCTGGGTGTCGTTGGGCTTTCTGCGCTACAAACCTTCATTAGGAAAATGGCCGCTAGACGCGCTATTAAGCTGGAACTATAATACAAGTATAGATCAGGCCACCATGTGAGACAATCTTGACTCAATTTCCAAAAAGGACATGTTTTGCACTATCCCCGACATCATGGTTAGGGAGTACTGTTTCGGAAGGTTATTTGAGGTAGAAATATTGAACCGTGCAAACTGGTCTAATTATGTTCTGGCACTGGATCCGAGAAGTCTGATATGGTTCACAGAGGGATCAAATATGGAAACTGAAGTTGGAGCTGCCGTCTTTGGACCTTGATGCTGGGTCCAAAGACGGCGGCTCCGGTCTCGATGCCTATGGAAATGTGTTCCACGGTTTTCCAGGTTGAACTATGCCATTGAGATCTGGGGATAAACCATGGTAAAGGTGCTAGGATGTATTTCTTTTCAGATATATGTATATTCTCAAAGCGTTGACGTCCAATTTAAAGGACTCTATATCAGTCAAATGGTGCTACGAGGCACTACAATCTTTTACCAGACATAACAGGTTGAAACTCGGTTAGGTTCCTGGTCATTAAGGAATTGCAGGTGACGAATCTGCAGACGAACTAGCTAGGGCGGGCTCAGAATCTGCGTTCATAGGAACTGAACGCTACTGTGGTGTCAACTGGGCTACCGCTACAGGGAATACACACTTTGTCTGGTCCACTGGGAAAATGTCTCGGGGCTAAGACAATCGATTAATCATGCCTATTTCCTACAAGGAAGTCCTCAATCTAGATAAGGAAAGTATTAGAAAATTTGTGAGCTTGAAATGGCATTAAACAAAGGCCCCTTTCTATTTTGTGTTAAGGATGTAACACGCATAACACGAATGGTTGTGAGAAGCTATAGGTTCTGGGTCCTGTGGACCTGCTGCACCAAATATTTGTTTTTTTTTGGCTTTCTATTAAAAAAACGTGAATACTGAAGAATAAATATGTTGGTGTGTATTTTGAAATCTCAGAACAAGTAGATACAACGAGAATCACCAGAGTATAAGGTAAGACCTAATTGATAAGTTTGTCTACAAATGTTCGTAGTCCACTGAGAAAGTACCTTTTCGAGAATTCAGTATATATGTATGTACATAAACCTTATGGCAGTACCTGAGAAGCATGTCCAATATCTATCCAATATCTAGAAAACGGTGTTCACTGAAAGCACCTGAGCTTGATTGATAACTGACCATCGTTGTGATATCTTGAGCAAAAGATACTTCGGTGTAACATGCAATGACTAAATATCTAATCTTAATCTAATCTACAGCTGAGTTACTGTAGCAAATCCTTGAGTGAATTTTCGATTACATTCTACAAATACATATTTCTAGAAAAATTTATTCTCTAGATAAGAGTAGAGGATTTCAGTAGAAAAGTAAAAAAAAAAACGTAGAACGTAGGCAATAGATTGAACAATATTTATTTTCCTAACCCAATATCTGTCATCATGACACTGGTCGCATGTATTCTCTTGATGAAATATAATGACATAATTTTACCAATATTACGTTGAATCTTTAGTTATCATTTTGATAACTAGAGATCTCACAAAACTCAATAAAAAGTTTTTACCTGATAAATATCTCGTCAAAACTGTCGCCATGAGAAATTAAGTGTTTATTGCGGAGTGTGACAGATTGTCATCGAGTAATGGCTAGCTGAGAAACCATAGGCCTGTCATCTATCACAAGAGAATTCTGTGGCATCCAGTGAAAACGCACAACATCCTACGAAATAATTTTGTTTGTAGAATTTTTCAAAACCACAATTGCAAACTATCAATGCATAGAATCGAATTCCTATTGTATGTCTTATTATAATTTACTGCAGGAATTTATATTCCCAGGCTGTTTCCGACATTTATGTTCACTGTCATGGTGTTTTTCTATTTGTCCCGATCGAAATAAACGAATACCTTGTTCCATAATCAATCCAGTTTCCTCAAATTTCTCAATCTATCTTAAAATCTTTGATCGATTGAGTGTACTTTGTCAATCAAAAATTGCATAAATTTTGCGAAATGTCTTCGTATAATTATCACCTCAACTGTAATACGTTTTCATAATACTTAAACAGGCGTTTCTCCCTGATGTAGCGTTCCATGACTAATAACCGCAATAACAGCAGATAACCAATGTTATACTTTGACAGACGTCAAATTTACAAAAAAATCAGCGCGAAATTTAAATTGCACGTTCCTAATGGGACACTCTTTATAATGCAAATTTGCAATCGGCGAATGAGTAAAAAAGTAATGGGCAGCGATAAACGCGCAACTGACGACTGATTTGAGTATAGGCCTCAGTTCATTTAACATTAAACATTAGTCATTTAATTTTTTAAAGAAAAAGGTGTTAGTTTATCTCTGAATAAGTGGCTTTCCAATCCAAAAAGTTATATCCTCATTTACATAAAAAAAATTCGGCTGTATATGTGTCTTCAGATTGGTACTAACATTTTTTATTTTACTGCAAACACTTAAGCCACTGATTTATCTTAATTTGCTTTAATTCCCTTCATCCATTTGTTAACCAAATTAATCCACACTCGGCTCTATTGTATCCCGTATCTGCTATGGAAATGATCTGCTACTACACCCGGATCAAAATCGATCCGATGACCAATTCTATTTTTAAAACTCAAATCTATTCATTGGTCAAACAATGGCATCAAAGATGAGTGGAAGGCCCACAGAGTACAAAACATAATTCAATACAAATGGAAGAGAGAAAAACAAAAAAAAATAGTTACGGGTCGGTCCTAACAAGCAGAGTGCAGGTATTTCAAGGTAAACATTAGTCCGGGTCTAGCTTCCACGTTCATCATCTTCATCATCATCGTCCTCCTTACATTGGAAACTTTTTTTCTTTTTATTTTTTTTTTTGCCCAATCTTCCACGCTCGATAGATACTCTCAATAGATACACTCTCCTATTAATCATTTCGATGAACTATCAATCGTAGAAAAGCGCTGTGATGATGAAAAATGGAAAAAAGTAAAAATTGACAAAACGAACAGGAGAAGAAAAAAAAGAAGTAGCAGTAGAGAGGAGATGGTAAATTTGTTATGGTAACAAATTATAATTTATCATCTTCATCTTGTTCGCTATATTCGATACTTGTTCAGTGGAGAGCGATGTCATCGATGTTTGTGTGTTAAGCCGAGGCAAACATAAAAAAAAAATTGTATCTCATTGAATTTTTGCGAGTATCTCCAATGAAGTACCTACATATACACATCTAAGCTTATGTAATTGATGTGATTTCATCTCTTTGACAATGTTGTAGATTGCACTTATGACAAGTAAGACACGATTTATAGGCACAGAGTTTCTAGTTAAAGTTGTAGTAATTGCAATGAGCCTGTTAGATAATTGTATCTCATTTTTTTTCCTTTCCTAAACAGAACGAATTCAAGGCTAGTAATTAGGCTCAAGATAAATGTGTAATTAGTTGCGTATGAGAGAAGAACGAGTGTCTCCTTGTTGGTTGTTTTTTTTTTTTTTTTATGAACTAATACAACTCTCAGCAGGGTAATTGTGGAAAGACATGACGCGTACAAAATGAATTCACGCAAAAAAGTTGTTGTTTTTGTTGGAAAGTAACTTGGTGAAATGAGAACACTTGTGTGGGGTGTTTATGGAGTGTACACGACTTCATAAAAAGTAAAGTAATTGCAAACGAAATTGATTCTTAAAACTGTTGATGAGCAACAAAATTACGTGGGGAAGTCATAAAGAGAGAAAGAGGAGACACCTAAATGTGGGATGACAGTGAGTAGGGTAAAAGTGGTTTGATATTTGGCAGACTTGTAGTTTTTAGTGTTACAAAGTGGTGGAAGGGTTCACAAGTAGCAGTTTGGATTGCAATGGTGTGTGATTACTTCTGTTTAATTACTTGAAGAGGTTTTGTCTATGAGGAGGATGCTGGCTAAAATTAGTGCTGGTTAGCTACATACATATATGTATTCAGTAAAAATAATTTTATGGAATATAAGCATTATGGGCGGCAATATTAAAACAATACACTCAAACGTTTTATGGACGCACAGACTGCAACTCACTGTCTGCAACTCTTTGGCGAATGAGGAATGCTGACAGTGTTACAAGCATAGAAGGGGGAGCGTCATTTGGACCGCTGTTGTCGAGAAGAAAACCATGCGATTAACGTCCGGTTCTTCTTGGCACCGGATAATAGAAAGATACATAAGTATATACATATGTAGATTTTTGATTTGTAAACTCTGCCTGCGATGAAGAATCCGACAGCATTCGAACCACCCGGCTGTCTCTCTAATAGTCCCACTTGGCGATTGGAAGCGACTGTTCACTCTATGTCACTTTAAGAAACATCATCATATACATACATAAGTACACATGTATAATAATATAATAACATGATATACTCAAGTATGGCGAGTTGTTCTTTTAAGTGTGATATATGTACGTCGGTTGGTAATTCGTATCTTAAGACCATTTACTTCTTTACAGCAAATCTAAGTTACGTTAGGTTGGGTGAGTTCTGAGAACTGGATTACCAACATCAGAATCCTACATGCAGATTTTCCACAAAAGGAACATATACCTAACTTAGGAAAGGAACGGTGTCAATCCATCGTGCTGGATGATTTGCCGACCATGCGGGCCAGTAGACTCCTATATAGCACAACTTGAGGTTTAAGTCTAAAAATGATACATTGGATGTATACAACGATGTTGAGACATACTATCGTTTGTTGGCCGATAGTTCTTGAACGGACAATGGCAACGAAGCTTCAGAAGCTTCAAAGAATTGCGTGTCTCGGTATTACGGGTGTTATGCATACCTGCCTAATGGCAGCATTAGAAGCTGCTGTTAGGTTTTCTCCCCTACAAATCCTTATTAGAAACGGTTAGAAACGTTATTAAGCTGCAACTAGAATACAAGTATAATCAGGCCACATGGGCAACTGAAAATTGTTGACTCAGTTCCCAAAAAGGACATGTTTTGAACTATCCCCGACATCATAGTCAGGGAGTATTGATTCGGTAGAAAAATTATTTGAGGTAGAAAAAGTGGACCGTACAAACTGGTCTAATGGTGTTCCGGCACTGGATCCGAGAGGTCTGATCTGGTTCACAGATGGATGAAAGATGGAAATTGGAGTTGGAGCTAGCGTCTTTGGCGTATTTTTTATAATATATGTTCATCAGTAGAGTTGATAATAAGGAAGCTGGTACGTCTCTTGGTTTAACTATACCCAATCTTGATATAATTCAACTGTTTAGGTTGCAGTCAGCCATATGGGCAAGGGTTATACAAAAATAAATTCAATTCTTACCTCAACGATTCAAGCTAAAACCTAACAAGACTGCTTAACCTGAATTCTTATTGGCTCCGCTACTTAATTTCAAGGTTCTAACGATGTATGCCTGAAAGGGGACAATCTCAACTAATCTTCTTCAGCGTCTTGAAAGTCCTTACATCGAAAAAGGATTACTGACCAAATATTCATGTTTTAAGATCGCCCACCACAGCATTCCTGGAGATGTTGATACAAAATTGTGTCGAGTTTTATATCTCTTTTAAAATTACCCAACTCAAACAATTTGGAATGCTGCGCAGTACTTACGAGAATTGCGGGCTCAGGCTCAGTCTCCCCCAGAATTGTTCCACTCCAGTTCAGTTTACTAGTGGACTATACCTAAACGGACATGACTTATTTGACTTTTATATTGGAAGTATTTATTTATATATTTGCTTAAAGTTGGGGTAGAAAAACTAGAACACAGAAGCTGGACGGATGTACAATATTGGACTACGCTCTTATCAAATCTTTAAAGTATACTCCTGCACCTTAGATACTGAATGGAAGAGAGCAAAGACAAAATTACGATCACTAACTATTATGTAGTCGAATACCATACAGTCTTGGAAAAATCCGGTTCAAAAACCTGCCAGACAAACCACATTACAGATTACTTTATACATTCTTTCCTCAAAAGGGGTCTGTTAATCGCTGACATAGTCGTGCACTTATTTGCATGATTACAAGTGTTTATTAGCTTTTTTTCATGACAATTATACTCTCAGATGTTTGTTTGTGTCTAAATTCCGCAGTTGTATTTTTGCACTAGAGATCAATTGAATTGTCATTTTGTTCTTATGGATACGACGACATAGGTTGGCTGTCGAGCCAAATATTAGAATGAGTCTAACAATCTCCATGTTCCATTGAATATTAGCAATTAGTAAAGATTGGCGCCCAAACTGCAAATTTTCGAACAAAATATATTTCGAAACTCTAAAATATTTTTACACTTTACTAATTAAATTTATTTTTTATTTTTTAGGTGAGTCTCTCATTTTGTCAAAGAGTTGTATGTAAGTAGTTTAATCAATTTTTAAAATTATGAGTTAACAAAAAATAATTTTTAAAATACTTTCATAGAAATACATATTTTTATCCATTAGACTCATGATACTAAAGCCTCAATTTGTCCTTCAAACAGATCCTAAACTTTTCATGTAAACTACCAAAACACAAACATTAGTTTTATGCTAAAATTTTAAGCATTTTTTTTTTCTTTCAATATTATGCCATTCAAGGCCAACTTATCGTCTTCAAACCAACAAAAAACTGGGTGATTTGAAAAGTGGGTTAAATAAAAAAAAAAAAAATAAATTACGGCGACAATACACCATCATCATCATCATCCACTGTGGTTCATGGCATATTTCACATATGGGAAAATAAAATAAAATTAGGATGTCAAAACGGAGTAAGAAAAAGGAAGTATTCCAAAGAAATGTTTCCGGCAGACGCTTATATTTTTTTTTTGCCCCCAAAATAAAGAAATATACATAAATAAATTTCCCCACGATACGTTCAGCGCCTTTGTATCTAACAAATCCACTTCTACCATCTTTAACACACATGGAAATGAAGGAAGAGTGAAAAACTTTCTCTCCGACAAAAAAAAAATATAAGAAAATATAACAACTCAATGACATTTTGGAAGATTCGCTTTGAGAAAAACTTTTGAATGATCATCGCTTTATCCTTTTGACAAAAAAAAATAACAAAAAATACAAAAAAAAACTTTTTTTCTCTTCTTTAATGGAGTATAAGCAGACACAAGGATGTTAGCTGACAGAGAGAGAGAGAGAGAGTGAAAAAAAGGGTTTCTTTCGTGCAAAGTCATATCTTATACTGAAATTCCAAACCAAATGCAAAAAGAATCCCAAAGAAGTCACTAAACAAATTAAGATGTTTACAACAATTAGACAGTCCTTCAGGAGAAGTTTATTTTCGTGAAAGAATTTTTATCTGGATTCTGCGATTGAGTTGCTCAGTGTAACGAGGGTGTAAATAAAACCAAATGAAAAGTGTTTACACTTAGATGGTTGACTTTAATATTTTTCGACTTTATACTTGCTTCCTTGAAAGATAAACAAGATTAGTATAGATATTCTGGGGGAGGTCTAGACTTTGTTTTAGCATAGATGCTTTTCAAGGATTTTCATGATATCATGATTTTTGTAAAGCATTTTTGTTTTTCCTATGACTGTGTGTTTTGTAAAAGTTATTACAAAAGTATTTGATAAAATGCTCTCCATGTGTTATTTTTGACTTACGCAAGGGCGTGGATTCGTTATGTTACATTTAGGCAGACTGTTTGCGTTTAATTCAATGTAACCCGGGACTACTTTCTAAATAAAAAATTTAATCCGTCTTATCTGCAACATTTCTTAATCGGTTTATCAAGGGTTTCAACATGGTAAGGATTTAAAGCAGTTTGTAGATACAGTGGCTGATGTGATGTTGATACTTCTTACACATGGGAACAACATGGTGATGGTCAGTATTCAATTCAGTAAGTTTAAAGGACGATAGGTAGACGCAAGTAATGTGACAGTAGTGCTGTACTTATGAGCTTCTCTTCTTAATTAGGGATGTCACAGTCTTAGTCAAGTAATTTTGAGTTGATTCTCGAGATACAAGATGGATGCGAATATTCCCAGAGATTTCATTCCCACTATACATATATACATTATGTTCTTATATCCCAGTCATCTTTGTGGATGTATAGTACGTACAATGCAACTCCTTTTTCAATCATCGCTTTTGAATTCTCGACAATGTATTAGAAGTTTGTGAGAGGATGATTTATAGTCCAAAATCTGCCACCTTTTGAACATTTGGTCCAAACTATACTTATCTGGCCTTAAATCAAGACAACAAGCTGCGAGTTTGATATTGCAACAAATATTATACACGACTTTGTATACATAGGTCGTATCTATAGATACATTTTGTACAAGTAAGAAAGAAAAGAAGCTACCCTCCACCTGCAATATGTATCCAATAGCTGGCTTTTAAACTGATTCGGACATTCACCCCATTCCTACCCTTCCGAAAGGGGGTGCTTTGGGAGAAGATACCAAACCACTAAATTTTCTAAGAAGGCTTATATATCCATGACAGATACATACCTTCTTAATTCTATGAATTTCGATATACTCTTTGATACACACTGTATCCTATCGTTATTTCGGTTTGATCAAGAACCATTTTGACAAATAGGATTTGGTCAAGTGAATGACTCTCTACAATAAAATTCTCACTCACAAACGGGATCTCGTTTCATCACTTCTATGGAAGGATTTTTATTCTCTCTGTCATCCAAAACTCAGTCTTATTTCATTTTCTTTTTCTCTCCTCAATTTCAAAGTTTCCACAGAGACTGTGCTGTAGGTGACTGTCGTGGGTGTCTCAGTGTGCGACATTGCTGTCATGTCCAGAAATGTGTCCTAATTTCAGATTTCTATCCAATTGTTGGCCCCTGCCAGTGCCACATTATCCATTACCACTACAACGACAACTGTCATCACAATTGAAAGTGGTTGTTGCTTTATATTTGCCATTTTAGAGAACGGAGCAAAGGAACTTTCATTGCCACCCATTATCCATTCCACCCCATGTTCTATACCACAGTCTAACTTATTGTACAGAACAAAAGCGTATGAATAAAGTCAGAAAGAGGGAAAAAAGGGGAAAAAGAAGGAATAGGAGATGAAAAAAAAAAAAATGTGGAGGTAGAAAAACATTGTGACATCAAGGAATGGACGATGACGACCGACGACGCGCCGCGAAACTAAGACGGAATCTGCCATCGCGAACAAGGAGCAATTTTTCTGGAGAAACGTTTTGTTTTTTTTTTTTTTATTTAATTTTAGCTTTCCTGTAAAGTTCTCATTAGCTAATTAGTATGGTTTGGTTGCAGTAAACTGTCGTAGTACCAATTTTTTTTTTTTTTTTACTGTTCCGTGTCCACTTTTGAGAGATGAAATTTCCTAATTGAGAAACATGTTCCTGATGAAGGAAATTGTTTTTAATTTTCGTGTACAAGCATTAAATTGTCATATTTATCTTGGTGTTGTTGCTTTTCTTTTTTTGCCCCCAGTTTGGAAGGATAATTGGAAGTTATTCAATTAGTATTTTGTTTTGTTTTTATTTTCGTACCTATAATTGGAGGGAGCAGTTCTGCAAATATGATGAAATTAAAGCAAGTTGGACTTCAAAGGAAAACTAAGCCATACAGGAATAGCTACAGAGATTTTGTTTTGGACTGTGTGTCAGCTTCTAAGCTTTATGCAATCAGTTTCGAGAAAATTAAATTCAGTCTACCGAAAATGGTATTCCTTATAATAAATAATATACATATGGATGTGTGTTCATTTATTTCAGGAAAATAAATTATGGCAATGAGAGTTTGAAAATAGATCCACGTTCCATTTGCAGTCAATGCTGCCACTAGATTAGTGACAGAAGCTACATAGACTGGCTGTAGACTCACTTACTCATGATGAGGAACTTACGGACCTGTTCCAAATAAGTTATATACGGCTGTATGTCGATTACTTTTTTTGTAACTTGGCTTGAGATAGGTTCAATTATTTAACTTTCGAACCACTGAAGTTTTCAACACCAACAATATTTTGACGGTATTTTGCGTAGATTCTAAAAAACTGTAGAACACTTAACATCCAGGTGCCTATCTAAAATGCACCTTCTTTGAGACAGCACTACATCCAATTACACGAGTATTCAAGGGCACCTATATAAGAATTTTTATTTTTTGTTTTTTTGTTGGACGACATAAAAGGAGCTTTCAATAACGTTGAAACTAACTCGTGTGGCAATACCCTAGAAAGGATCACGATCCTCTTGCACATTATATTCTTAAGAACAGTGCTACTCTTGGAAGCGACAAGCACATCGTGGAACTTCACAAAGATTTCTTGGAACATAGTTCTTTACAGAGTTCTTCTGAGAATATAAAACGTTTTTATACCAGGTATGTACCCACAGACTCTTCCGGAAGTCTTGATAACTTAGTTTGTTTCATGAGAAAACTTGGAATGAATGCTCTGCTTTAAATAGGTCGGTATGTAAGTAGGTACATACATAGGTGCAGAGGCATCTTATACTCAGATCTCTAATGGATCCCTGCCGTGGAAAAATCTAAATGGGAAAAGTAAACAAATTTATTAGTGTCTTTGAGTTGACTGTGTTGCTACCCTTAATCATTCAGAGGTTCTTTTAAATTTTATGATGGTTAGTTGGCTTCTTTGACAGATAGCTTAGGACTAGGAAATGGTATTCGCCGAAGGCCGCTTAAGGAAGAAACTGAGTTTGCTTTCTTTTTCGTCTGCATCGTTACAATCCATCATCGTATTGTTCATAGGTGGGCCATCAAGAGATTGTGACCGGTACTGATCCCTATGACGAGCGTGAAGTGAAAGGATTTACATGGTTTTAGTTTTGTCGTGCTTTGTCACATGAATTTTCTGGAGACACGACAAAATAAGACTATGCCCCTATCTCCCATCGGCTATGCTCCAGAAGTTGTGTGTAATGCTACAACAAGTTAACCACCATTGTCAGGTACTGTTTAGATCATTTTTTGCTAGTTCGTCCGTCAGTTCGTTCCCTAGGATACTGATGTGTCCTGGAAGCGTATATTGAAATGCTAATTCAAAACTGAGGCGGTGACGAACTATTGTGCGTAAAGTAGTATAAATCCTACTTTAATTCGTCACTCGAGGTTGACGAAAAAGATGAGAGATTCTAACGAAAAGTTGGTAGGAATCATAGAGAAATCATTTGAAAACAAGGATTTTACTATGGATATTGAAGGAGGTTTCAACAATGTCAAAACAGAAACTATGTCTGCTGCACTCTTGCCTTGAAAGTTAACAACTATCTTTGCTTTGAATCGAGCAGATGCTTAAACGCAGGCTTATCCATGCTGAACTAGAGTGCTGTCTAACCAGAAGGTCGTTGTACAGGGGTACCCCCAAAGGCTGAGTATTGTCACCACTATTGTGGCTCATGATAGTGAATGAGATACTCCTAATCTTGGGTAAAGAGGGGTTCAGTCTCATAGCTTATGCGAACGACATTGCGATATTAGACAAGTTCCTTCTTAGAGTTAGAGACCTGATGGAGTCTGCTCTAAATAAACTAGCAAAGTGGACGGATAGTGTCGGTCTCGGAGTTAATCCGTCGAAGACTGAACTAGTATTGTTCACAAAAAGGTATAAAATACCATATATACCTCGTCCAAAACTCGTCAAGGGTCTTGAATTGTAATTTGCAGTTCAAGCCAGATACTTGGGGGTTATTCTCGATAAAAAAAACTCAGTTGGAAACTGAATATTCAAGACCGTGCTAGGAAGGGCTCGATTACCCTCTATTCATGTAGGAAGGCCTTAGGCCCAAACTGGGGTCTCCAGCCCCGGATCGTTCACTGGATATACACGACAGTCATCAAACCCATCCTTATGTACGGAGTACTAGTCTGGTGGACGGCATTGGACAAGAAAAGCAACATTGCAATACTGTAGAAGGTTCAAAGGTTATAATGCGTCTATAAAGGGCACTGCACTAGAAACTATGCTCCATCTTCTTCCTGTTGATACCGTTGGGAGGCTGATTGCGGCTAAAGCAGCACTACGGCTTAGGGAATCCTTGCAACTCGCTCGTGTGGCTCGTGGAAATATGGGCCACGAAAAGCATCCTAAACGGCCATAATACTATCCGTAGTAATTCGGACTACATTGTCCCCTATCTGGACTTTAACGTTAAATATAATACCAGGATTCCTAGCAGAAGTGCTTGGGAATCGGGAGAAATTCTAAACGAATCTGCGACAGAGATTTACCCATACGGATCCAAGACATCGTTTGGCACAGGTGCGGGAGTATACTCCAGTGCACTGGATATTCGTATCGCCACTTGACTGCCGGACGACTATAGTGTTTTTCAAGCAGAAGTCTCAGCAGTGCGTGGAATTCCATTCAAGTTGGTAAAGCAATGCTGCGGATCTCTTAACGAGGTCGCTGTCAGGTGCGATCTATCCCTGTGCTGGGTTCCAGGCCATAGGGATATTCCGGGCAATAGCAGAGCGGACGAGCTATCTAAGGAGGGTGCAGACCGGGACTTCCGTGACAATAAAATCGATAAAATTCCAATTAGATACCGCAGTCATGAGTATGGCAAACAGTAGGTGGAACAATATCAGCACATGTTTCTCTTTTAAACAAATCTGGCCAGAGCTGGATTGTAGGAAAACCAGTAGACTTATTTTCGATAATAGGATAAATCTTAGAAAGATAGTTGGCGCCCTCGCAGGGCACCGTCCGATAGGCAGACATGCTAGAAGATTTGGTGCCACCTTCAACGATTTCTGTAGAAGCTGTAGAGATGAAGAAGAGGAGGAAACCATGCCACGTCTTCTGTGCACTTGTCATGCTCTATCGGTCTTGAGAAGGAAAACCTTAGGAGAGTACTTCTTGGAAGATCTAAATGATCTAGACAGACTAGACTTAGGCAATATTAAAAGTTTTGTCACCGGGTCAAACTGGTTTAATGACTTGACGGCGAACCATACATATTTGGCATGGGTTTACACTGAAACTGGTTGCTCTACCTCCTGTCCCATCTGGGAAGTCTTCATACTTTTCCGGTGCTGGTAATCTTGGTTTTCCATAATGGTATCACAATAGACCTTCCTCTTGGCCTAAGTGCGCCCCTGCACTTAGGTGGGGACAACCACACGACGAAAAGATCAGAAATTCTAATGGTTGAGGTGTTCAACTACATTACAACTTAGAAATCCTACTTCAGTACGTCACCGTCTGAGGCGCATTGAAGTAGCATTTCTGTGTGTTTTTCGCTTGTATGTAAATGCAAACTGAGTTCGGCACCGCCTAAGGTAATATAGGTGGAAGACTAGTTGAATCAGTGGAAGTATAGTTTCAAGGGCTCCATTTGGTGGCTCCATTTATAATGGCGCTAGTAGTACCAATGCATGCTAATCTTTGGGTCTGGGTCAGTTCTCTGTGACCTTATCTGCTGCAGGCTATCAGACTAGTCATCCATGAGATAGAATGGGTCTGACGACGGCTGTTTAATTCATGAATTGTTTACCAAAGATAGTTTTGTATGTGTAGAAGGCTATTGATGCCTTTTGTAACCTGTCTGACGTGTTATCTGTCGAAGTCAACTTTCAGTCGATTACACATTTTATGTGTTCCGCTTTGTCTGAGATTTAGAGTGGCGTGCCATTGAGTCTCAAGAGTCTGATTGGTGGTATCTTTTCTTAAAGTTAGAGGACCACCTCTGTTTTCAGGCTTTAACATTTAATCCGCCTGATAAGTTACAGCTGCCGCCATTCTATTATATTACAGATTCAGCTAATTGCGACTGAATATAGTCTTCATTGTCATTGAAATGTTGTCTCTAAGGATCCCAGGATTACGATGGAATTCTAGGGATTCCGGTGAGTTTTGAAAGATTACATTTCTTCTCTCAATAGTATTCCACCACACCACAGATCCATATATTCACCTGTTGCTGATCAGCCTCTTGCATGAGTAAAAGGCTATACACGGTGAGTTTTGTAATTCGTATGAAGCCGTTGTCCAAAGCGAGTCTGGACTTTCTGAAAGAGTTGACACTGAACTGAACTTGAGATTTAATGTCCGAAACAAATCCCAGCAGAAGCTTCTGTATAATACAATGCATACCTGTGCAAAAGTGCACTGGTTGCAGTTTCGTGGGAATGGAATGCTTCGTGTATGTTCACACCACAGGTTTTACTTCAAATGCTGACTTCGCGACTTTTGAAGTCATTGGATATGTAACTCGCTTCAATGATGCGATTATTGATGTTTTCCTTCGAATTATATTTGGATTTTGATCTTGAAATGTTCAGTTTAACGTAAATACATGAATTGATCTATCTTTGACTCGCAGACCATGGCTGTTGATCCAACTGTTAACTATTAGCAGTAGTTAGAGCTGCGAAGTACAAAATTACTTGATACCAACACGACAATATCGTCAGCATAGGGCGTCAGCATTGAAGCCATTTCCCTCTCAAATTTCCCAATTTGAATTTTATTCACTATGAGGACCCACTAAAGCAGTTCAAAACGGCATACCTAAAAGAACGCCACCCTGCGATATACCTTCTTGAACTATGTTCCTGCAGCTGATGTCACTTAGCGTTGATTGGCGCAAAGTTTAAACAATGTCGGGCACGATGCAGACTGCTATCAATTCCAAAAACGCCCTCAAAGTGAAGTACTCATCGTTAAGAGATATTTCCATGGTTGATACTACTTTTTGAAGGCCGTATCTACCGGGTTTCCTTTTAACAGATATTTGTTTCCAATCATGTTCCTGACTTATATGGCTAAAAGGCATTTTTGGGATTTTGAGCAGTGAAGATTATATTGTCATTATTATCCTGTCATGCCTTGGGAACGTATCCTAGCTTATAAATATTTGCTACTTGTAGTTCTTGCATATTAGCAGCTATCCCTATCCTTGACTTTTAAATGGAAACAAGAATGAAAATGATATCCTGCGCTGCCTGATTTTCAACTACCTATCGAGAAAAAAAACTGTTTCAATATATTTATAATAGTATGAATATACATTTTACAATTAATAATACTAAATGGATATGATTAAATCAACAAAATATTTTTTTGTAAAATTCACCGGAATTTCCAGATCGTAAGGCTATCAAAGAGGGTCATACAAATTTTGATAGTAGCTACTCTGAACTCTTATTTAATTTTGTTTCCATTGAATAAAATCGTAATCGTAATCACAACTGAGTAATAAATTATATACATGTAGTATTTTTAGTTAATAGATACTAGACATAGACAACTAAAAATAAAGGCTATTAGTGGAAACAAAAATTAAAACATTCATCATACTTGAACTAATTGATATAATTTTCTTCTCTTTTTTTTTTGTGTAAAAAACTTTTGTCTGTAATCTGCGTTTTATATTTGTAGATTTGTTAGAACTAAAAGCATTAACCATATAATCGTGTTTGTCACATTTTGATTGTCTAATAGCCAAAAATGTGATCAGTCAAGTTCATTATCATCAGAGTTATATGAATTAATGATTCATATCGGACGAGTGTTGGTGTTACGGTCATTTAGTGTCACAGATGGATGAGAAACATTTTTGTAATTAAATTTGGTGAAGTACCAAAATTTGTTGACATACATACATATAGATACTTATTTCCAATTGTGTTGTCACCTTTAAAACTCTAAAATCTGTGAAAAGATTTAAATTGGAAAACAAATAATTTTATAGGTATAACTCTTTAAGACTCAGTCCATACCACAGGCTTTAAATATCCTTAATTGAATTTAGAAAATGTCCTCAAAAGCATCTAATACAGGACTCATACCATACCAGTTGACAGGGAATTATCGAAGGGGGTGGTATTGCAGGCAAATGTAATTGTAATGGATTTTCGAAGACATTCCGAGGCTTACCACATACGCAGTGTGGCATGCTGCAACGAATTTTTGGTGTATCTACTACTCCTGCTGCTGCTGCTATACTGTGGTTATGTTGCAGATGTCAGTGAATGTGTTGTGTCATTTGTCAGTAGAAAATATAAAATTTAATTTAAAATTGATTTGCAACAAATTGAAATGGGTCTTTGAATACATTCATATACATACATATGTATTTATATGTCCATAACTATGTATGTATCATCAAAATCGAAGGAAGGTCTTATCTTATCTTAGAAGCAGTATTAAATATACATTTACATTGGGCGCCTTAGGGAGCATCTTCATAGGCAACATTCAGTGTGTACGGTACATACATATGTAAGTCTGTGTATAGTAGTCCTAGTTAGGCATCCAACCATCCAGCCACATTGGTGTCACATATGGGCGTTCGTTTCGATTACTGCCAATAATTTACATTGATGTGTGGCATTAATTTGGAATTGAAATTGGTGACATGGATAGAGCTTACCGGCAAAGAGAGATGAAATTCGATCCGCATGTATGTGAATGCGAGAGATTTTCTAATTAGGTTGATGGCTGATTGAATTTGATGCATTTCCAATTCGATTATTCTTAGCTGATCCTGTTTGGATGGAAACGGGTGTGACAAAAAATTTACTGAATTATTTCATATAAACTGAAAGTAGTATTTACATGATGTGTGACACATGACATCGATACTCGATATATGTAGGTATAGATATGTTGCCTTCAACTAGCATCACACGGTTTTGCTGTGGACATGAATAGCGATGTAAATTCAAATGTGTAAAAATAATTTCAAAACATGGTGAGTTGTAAATGGAGGGACTGCAGTGGGATTATAAATAGTAAAGGCTTTATAGCGAAACACTGTTTCCAGTATTAAATACTTCTCTGATTAGTCTATTGAACCACACGCTTTGACGAATCAATGCCTGGAATAATTATGCTACTGCGGATGCCAGAGGTCTTGGTCTAACAATCTGGTCATCGTTAGACCACTTAGGATATCCATGGATGTAAAAATAATTTGAAACATGAACATGAGATCAACAAATCAAATGTCAAAGCAAACTTTCACTGAGTCATTAGAAGTCGTAAGAGAAGACACGTGAAATTGTTGTTTAAACACCTCTGATGTCTCGAAAATATCAACATCTCATAGCTCCTACGATAAAATTCAGAAGGGTTTATCGAGAGACAAATTCTCATGTGGATAGTGATCATTTATTTGTTTTCAAATCCCACATTTCTAAGTATTACAAACTGGGTTAAGTAGCATCATATTGGGGCTAACTTTTGTACTGAAAATGGCAGGCACAAACTAATTTACAAACTAGGAGTAATATTGTACACTTTCTTACTTAAGTAGGTCGACCTGTGAAGAGTCTTGGCCTTAGACACGGCAGTCTTCCACTCTCTTCGATCTAGGGCACGCTTCTTCCAGTTGTCTAGACCAAGCGTTCTGATATCAGGAATTGCTTTGAGTTCCTTAAAACGGAGGTTTGGTCTTCCTTGTCGTCTCGAACCTGTAGTCGACGTGTTTTGGCTTTTTGGACTACATCTTGGTACAGCTAATAGAGTTCGCGGTTGTATCTTCATCTCCATAGAGCAGAACTGGCAGGATTAAAGTCTTGTAGAGCATGCATTTCGTATTCCGAATCAGGAGTTTTGAACCTATTTGTTTCTAGGAGGGGGGATGGCTTCATCATTGACTGGATGTGGGTTCTCTTCGTGCCCTTTCACTCTCTCCTGATGCCCATTAAGTAGCAACTGGAAATGCTCCTTAAACACATCTACTATTCCCTGTGCTTCGGTGACTAGGTTTCCTTCACTGTTTCCAAGAGCCTGCGTTTCAGGGTTGAAGCCAGCTGCCAGTTGCTTGGCTTTGCTAAAAAAAACTATCGCGGGATTCTTCGATATCCTTGAGCTGGGAGACTGCGTGGACACTTTTCTTTACACGCATGATCTTCTTCTCCTCCTTTCTTCTGGCTCGATAATCCTCTGTCGCTGCCCTTGTTTTGCGCTGCAACGCTTGCATGTGCGCATTTTCTGTCAGCTTTTTCCGGGGTACGCATTCATCATCATACCAAGGGCTCTTTTTGGAGGAAGGCTGGTAGCATGTGGTGGTCTGGGCTACCTCTTCGATGATGTTGCAATATTGGTTCCACAAATTGTTAGCTTTTATGGATGGTGAATGCGCAGTGAAGAATTTCCCACTCAGGCGCTCTTTGTAGGCTTTGACAGTCATGCTAAGGCTTCCAACGTTGAACTTCTTTTTCTGGGCGGTTTGCAGCTTCTTCTCGTTGGATAGTCGAGCTCTGCAACATGAAAATCGTCAGAGTCGACGTTTGCCCCCCTGAAAGTTTGAACATTCAGTATATTGGATGCATGCCGCGTATCTATTATCACGTGGTCGATTTGAGTGATGGTTTGACCACCACCAGCTTGATGAGTGGATTCGTAGTCTTGGAAATCTAGCCTTGTTTATCACCGTATTACGAGCTGCTGCAAAATCGATTAGCCGGAAGCCGTTGTCTGTTGTCATATCGTGGAGTCTGTGCTTTCTGACTAGTCCGCCGAAGATGTTTTCCTTACCGATTTTAGTATTGAAGTACCCGAGGATGATTTTGACATCATACTCCGGACAAGCTACGTAGGATCCGTCCTGGATTCCATAAAAGTCAGTTTCAGCTTCGTCGGTAGGGGCGTGTACACATATTATACTGATGTTTTGAAATTTTGTCTCGGTGCGGATCACAGCCAGGCTATCACTGATCGGCTTATAGTCAATTATCATTGAGCGTAGCTAATTTCTTAGGACGAATCCGCAGCCTAACATGTGCAGTGTTGTGACAACTATAAGAAATGTCGCAATTTTTCTGTTTTTGCATACCTGTTCCCATCCTTCGTATCTCCTCGGTCGGGGTAATATCTGCCTAGTACCACATGAGTACAGATGCTTTTAATTACCACCAGGAGTGTACAGTTAAAGTCCTTTTCCATTTCTTGGTATCACCCTGGATGAATTCGTCCCTTTGGTGTTCATACGCTCATTGGTCATGGTTTTCTATAAAGTTTCCGAAAAGTTCTTTTGGATCGCCGGTAAATGTTGCATATCCTTGTGCCAATACAAAACAAATTATGAACTGGATAACCATCACAATTCACACATAACCCACACATCATAACACCCGATTCTTATTTTTATTCTATCAATTAAAATATTCCCCTCTCTCCCTCTCTCTGTGTATATCACTCATTGTTTCGGCCCCAAAACATATCCTTTCACATACGCCGCCGTCGGCTACAAATATATTACCACTTAAAATTCATATTAATAAATGAGCTTTAAAATCCCATTCGAGTTATGGTCTGAAACCACGGAATATCCGCAAAATTAAAACAAAAAAAAGGAAAAAAAACTCATCGTGGCCGCTTGATTTATTGTTATAACATTTTTTTTCATTATTTTCTCACCGCTCTTTTCCGTAAATAGACTCATGCAGCACATAGTACACGTACGAGTACAGCAACAAATTATGTACAAACCCGCCTCGGGCATGGATGGGCTAATAATTACTATCGTTTTATTATTAAGCCTATTAATTTGTTGTGAGTAATTAATATTTTTTCGTTAGCAAGTTTTACAATTTATTTATTCATGTTTGGGGTAGGTATGGTACTTTGGTCGGGTGTACATATGTTGGCAGGAAGTTAGGGTGGTAACGTTACGCATACTTGCACTTGCATCGTAGCGAGTATCGTCGACACGCGAAGTATACTATTATTAAGCAATAACCGCATCTACCTCACCATCCAGTCTATAATCAATGGTTTACTAAGGGGTTGTCATTAAATTGGGGCTATGATGGCGGGCGGGCTGGCGGGGGATGATTGTGCTGCGGTATACATGAGTGTGCATTTTATTGGATTTTATAATAATTGTAAAATTAAAATTAAAGGAAATTTGTTTTGTCCGTTTAATAACATTATATACATATATATGTATGTGCGGAAGTTCTTATGAATAATATTATATTGTTTACGGAAGGTTTACTTCATAACGTTTCACTTGAATTGAAGAAGACCTTCTACGTGTAATACTACAGCAATGTGGGAATATTATATATTATAGCAATGGTCGATAAATTTTGTTCAAATTTTGTAATATGAAAAGATTATATTACATGTAATATACGAATATGTATAGCTTTGTAAAAACAAAGGCTACGGTCTTTATGACAATGCCTCTAGAAATACTATACAGTTCGTATAGTAAAATTGCAAAGTTAATATGAACTATTCAGAAATATTTCGACATCCGACTGTCACTCTGTAATCCAGAATTTGCAAATACGTTTTGTAGAATAATTCGAAACAAAAGTTATAGTTTTAAGTTTAGACAACAAAGTAACATTTTTACTCAAAAAATGGTTCCAATATATCATAGCATTACCCGTAGCCCTGACAACGTCTTGAACCCTATTTGACATAAAGGCATACAGAGGTAATTGTCATCAATTTCATTGAACCACACTTCTTCAAAGGTGTTTTAGAGATTCTGCATGATTTTGGGGTTTTTTTCTTATATCCTCTTTCTCATAAGAGACCGGACGTTTTCAATGGGGTTGAGATCTGGATCAAATAAGGAACTATATTCCTGATTCTTCCTTCAGAAGTTTAATCTGTAAAAGAAATTTAAAATAAAAAAATTTTAAATTTTCAAAACATACAAAATTATGAAAAATAAAATTCATATAAATTAGTTGCAGATTTTGCTCGATGACAAGGTGCTGAATCTTCTTGAAAAATTGGTTTCGGTGATTTCGCTGTCAAAATTTCCATACTTGGTAACACACCATCCAAGATTATATTTTATACTGCAGTGCATTAGCAGTAGTCTCGAGCATAATAAAGGATGCATCACCACACGTTACATATGAAAAATGTTTCACAGTGTGAGCTAAGCATTCGGTGCTGTAGCTTTAATCTTTCCTACGACACACTGTCTGTTTCTCATCCGATCCGATTAGGTTACACTTGGATTCATCCGAGAACAAAAGATTTGACTAACACTCCAGTTTATCCTTTCCTTTGCCTAGCTATAGTGCGTTTTCTTCATTTTACTGGTCAGCAGTGGCTTTTGCGTTGGTCTTCTTGAACCTATTTCGTTAAGACAATTCTGAATATTTCTGCAGCTTACTTCAGCACCATGAGCTTCTCGTAGATCAGTTCTTAACTCCGATGCTTCAAATAAGTTTTTCAATCTAAGCTGCTTCAGTTGTCGGTCACCCCGAACCGTGGTGCACCTCTTAGTTTCTATTCTAATTTTTCTCATCAGAGTTTGATCCTGACGATATTTGTCAGAGAATCTTCTTACAGACTCTCATTATACATCCAATTTGTCGCGTTAAGGGAACGATTAAAGAAAGAAAAAAGAAAAAAAAACTTAAGACAAACAATGGCACGTACTGTAAACTCTTGGCACAATGAATTTCGATGAATTGTAGGAAATACTAACCCAGGAACATTGAAATAGAATTATTGAAACTCCCAAGAAGTAATTAGTCAAAAAACATGGAAAACCCTAGTGCTGTGTTTTTTTTTTGTACGGGGTATACATACACATGTACCATCAAAGGGATGATAGAGGTACATCCTGGAACCCCGAGCTTGACTCAAAGGTATCAAGCTGAAAGGAAGACGGTGAATCATGAGAGCATGCCAGAATAGACGTGAAGTAGTTTTCGAAGGAAAGATGAACACATCTACGTACTTATACTGCATATTCAAAAAATCTGCACCGGTATCGCGGAATATTTGATACATACCTCAGCAAGTTCCTAACCTTACACGGTCCTTTTCGACCCTATCTCAACAGGTTTTGGTGACTTACGTAAATGTTCTTAGGGGCAATTTTAGTAGTACATGTCTTTAATTTTAAAAACTAATATCTAAACATAAATATTAATCTAACTTTATTCATTTTTGTTTTTATTTTATTTTCAGGTGAGTACATTTAAATATCTATTCGAGGGAATCGTAAGTAAGTTATGTATTTGTTTACTCCTCGATATATACATATGTACATCTGGATATACCTGTGCACTTTTTTCGATTTTCAAGAGTATCACAAATAGATATTTTTGTGTATCATTTTCAAACGAAGAGTATCCTGCTTTGTCAATAGGGACAGGCTATCAAATGTGAGTCATTTGTTGCGTCTAAGATGACAATTATGCTCAGTATACTCTCACACTATTTTCACTGCAGCAGTGCTTCCAAATTCTGTAAATTCATTTCGAAAATTAGAGATCAATACCACATACTGAAGATAATGTTTTAATTCAGGGTATAGATGAGAAAAAAAATATATACTATTACCAGATATAATGTCATTTTGATGTACCAGACAATTACTTCACGAGCTAAAATACTGCTGACTTTTCGTATGGCCCACTTACATATATGAAGTTAGGAATTTAGCGAGGGAAAGCGGTACTATATGTATACATTTTTGTATTGGAAGATAAAATTTAGTGTGGGCTTTAATTTAATTTATTTTTTATTTATTTTTTTAATTTAAATTTATTTTCACCAAAATCCTATAAAGTATTTAAGTATATATATATGTGTGTAAGTACCTATTTAAGAGGCAAATAAATTGAAAAAGGGTATCACTATCGAGTTTTGAGTATCACAGTATCACTAGCTCTGAAATACTATCAAAAAGGTACTATATAGTATCACTTTTGTCGGAGCTCTGGGGTTGTTATACTTTAGTCAGCACACCAGCGAATAAGCCTTTTTCAGACTGTTAGATCTTTATTTATACTATCTATACATTATATATGCACATTTACTAGTATCTATTTTGTTCCAGTCAGTAGCTTTCTTAATGGAATCTAAGTCTATTTTCACGTATACCGTACTAAGCTTTATAAAGGGAAGGGTGTGTCGTCTGTTGGTTGAACTTTTTTTTAAAAAAAAAATCTGTTCAATATTTTTCAAAGATTGTTACTTTATTGAAAGGAGTAAATTTTCCGATTAATTGCGGAATATTATTTCATTCAAATGACTGCTTCATGGCTGGCTTGGCAGTAGGCCATCCTGTTAACACAATTTGTCAATACAGTTTCGATGTTTTCCCTATTTCACAAATAGCTTGAGGTGTATTGTTCTTAAGTGCCTAAATCGTTTCTGGATTATTCGCATACCATCGATCTTTAATGGCATCCCACAAAAAAAAAAGTTCAACGGCGTCAAAGCGCAGCTCCCTGCCGACCAAGCAACATCACCAAGACTACTGATTACACGATTATTAAGCTTACTGTGTAGTAAATCGATTGATAGCCCAATCCTGCTGGAACCATAGCTCGACCAAGTCCAAATCCTAAATTCCTGGCCATAAAAACCAGTAATCATGCCTTGGTAGTGCTCTCTATTGACTGAAACGATTCTTCCATTGTCGTCTTGGAAAAAAATTGGGCCAACAATGTCGCCACCCGAAAACCAGCAAAAATCTGAAATATTCTCCGTTGAGCGCACAGGACGAACACGGGTATATGTTCGATTATCAATCAGCAAAACAGTCTTACGTACTTTCATCAGAAACTTGCGTACACCAGCTGCAGTTGGCACATTATTTCAACCGAAATTTTTTTGAAAATTCGCTCTGTTTTGGCAAAGATTCAATAACTTGAGTGACATCAAAGACTTCAATGCAATTCATGTGAATGCAATGAATGCTAGTGACTTCAAGGTGACTTCAATGAATGGGGAGCATTCACAATAATTGCATTCATTTGACTTCAAAATTATGATTGCTAAATCATGACTTCAGAGTGAATGGTGATTTATTTTTTCTAAGTTGAAGTCATTATTAAAGTCATTGAATTGAAACAAATCCACATGAAGTCAAATGAGTTAAATGATTGCATTCTTTTACTGCTCTGCTTTGGCAGTAATTCTGCAATATTTCCCAAAGTTGTTCAAGCGTAAATCGCTAAATTTCGTACCGGGAAAATGTAATACTGAGTATCTGTCAATTTTTTTTAGCGCATGAGAGCTGTCAATGTCAAAATAACATATGCTTTAAAAAGAAACCAACAGATGGCCCACCCTATTTGTTTCAACATGGGCGATCATATTCTAAGTCAGACTTTTGAGAACCGTTTGTGTTGCTTAAGAATATTCAATATAATTCGTACGAATGGAAGATGCTTACAGTTATATCTGAAATGATTTTTTAAAAAGATTTTTCGAAACAGTCATACTTTCGAATGTTAGTCAGACGTTTGCAAAAAGTACGACTAACCAATAAGGGCTTATGAAGAATTCAAGCAAAACCATTTTCACAGTTGGATAGAAAAGAAGACAGAATCTCAAGTAGACTTATGGTCTTTTCTGCCTAATAGTAAGTTTCAAATTCTGCCATTTCCCACTATACTACAAGTCATAAAGTATCAGTTCTTGGTGCGATATATTTTTGAAATTGTTCTATCATCTCAAAATCACTCGTTTTTGTTAAGATAGATACAAATCGGTTTGCGCTTTGTTTGATTTTGATTTTACTAACTACAAATATAATAAGGAATCCGTTGTTTAAACAGAATACCGATTTATTTTGCATTCTATGGCTTTTAGATTCTCTTTGATTAGTTGCGACACCAACCATACAACTATACAGCTCCTAAGTTTCAAACCTGAAAACATATCGTCTTGAGTTTCGTCTTTGGCGATAAATAAAGATAAAGACAGCAAGAAGCATTTTAAATAGGAATATACCAAATTCATTCAAACATTCAATGTTACACCCTATGAACCGAGAAAATGCACCAATGCACAATGACACGCGATTAAATTGTAATAAATTCTCCGAAAGTGTTTTCACAAAAACCCAAGCTATGACAAACCATAAAAAAAGTGAAGTGACATTCTCAGCCTTCATTTGAAAGTTTTCGGTTGACCTAGATCAATCAGTTTTTTTGTTTTTAGTTATTTCTTATATTGTTTCAGTACATTTTCCTTTAGGGGGGGCGCTGTGGCAGGGGGAGAGAGAAAGAGATCAAATTGCAGATTTCCAGAGGGTCTCTCGTGTTTCTTGTTCCTTTTGTTTGTCGTTGTGCACTGGGAATGATTCGATTTTAATTTGTCTAATTATTTTGTGAATTGGGTCAGTGTCTCCCGGGGGCGGTTGTTGGTGGATGGCTTGGTGCAAAAATGCTCGAGGAAAGTAAATTACTCGAAGAATGAGGTCGGGTTTTTTGTTCTTCTTATGATTGCTTTTGTTTGAAAATATAGTTTTAATTATTGTTTTATGAAATATAGTTAAGCGACTTGGATAGAGTGGCGCGATGGGGTTGAATGAAAACTGTATTATAGTGCCTGAAGTTTGATAGTTTTTTCTCTTGAGATATTCGCATTGGAAAGTGTTGTTATAAAGAACTTGAAACAACCGTCTTCACAATGAATGGGTAGAGCTTTCTCCGCATCGTGTATCCCCAGTCATGGATTTAAATTACCAATCTGATTTCATTTCACACTTGATTACTGCCTGTGAGTGTATTTAAATAGATTCCCTTGCTTTCTTACAGAAATTATATTACATTACAAAGTGATACGAGAATAATCGATTTTTAAACAACATACCCTTAATGAACATGAACTTTCGCATCCTAACCGACTAATCAATTAGGTTAGCAAGAATGTTGAAAACAACATCCCAACAACACACACATGCTAACACACATTGAAAGAAGGAGAAAAATCAAGTCAACCTCCGTGCATAATTCAATCTACCATATGATTAAGCGCTAGTCAATCCGGCAACTTTTCCCTCTAAGAAGGTTACACAAGCACAAAGTCATCGTTCCTCCCTCATTCCGATCCGATTCGTTGTTGCTACGTTATATTAACCTCCTAGATGACTTGGCGTAAAAGTTTTATTAAAACCCCACCTTCGTTCCCGTCCTACCATAGCAGCCGCTCACAAGATGATGTGTCTTTCCTGTTTTCTGCCTCATCTTTGGGGGGAGAGAAGGCAATAAAAAAATTAAGATTTACATCTGATATACACGCTCTGTTAATCCGACGAGCAATATATAGGTGATTTGGTAAAATTTTTTTTCGCAACGAAATAACTACAATTAACCTTCTCGAGGCTGTGGTCAGTTTTTCTGCAGTCTCATCTAAGCCTCAGGGTTTAGACCAACGATTAATCATTTCGGATAGTGTAAGCGGCAACAGTCTAGTCCTTAACCTACATAGTTGTGATATTTAAGCACAAGAGGGTGTGGCATTGTTTAGATACTGTATCTACTACAACTTAATTAGCACCTATTTCATTTAGATCCTGTCTATATAAAGTTTACATGTTCATGTTGCACAATACTTAATGATTTACGAGTATTTTTATGTCAAATACGAGTAGGGCAACGGATGCTGTGCAGAGGAGGAAAATGATGAAGAAAATCAGTCCAAGAAAAATTGCGGTCTGTTGGACATTTTCAATGCCACTTAGTTGTTGCAATAATAAATAAACAATCTTACACACATTCACATCCACATCAATACAAATTGTTGCCAATTGTAGAAAGGGAGATGTAGAAAACGAAAAAAAAAAATAAGAACGATGACGCTTGAAGATGAAATATATTGTGCTGTACATTTCAATTCAAAAACGCAAGACGACCAGGGCGAAGGAAGTGAGTGGAATCGTGGTATTGACCCATCATCATCATCATCATCATCGTCATCGTCGTCATCGTCATCGTCGTTCGTGGTGGTTGTGTGTTGCATTTCTTGTTTGAACGCAACCATGTGTAACAGAGTGTACTCGTTCATTATGCTCCGCCAACAATTTGTATTTGTTGCCTGACATGAGTGTGTGTAAAGTGATTGCAGTCAATGAGTGAACGTTTCTACAGTTCTTTACTTCTCGAGGTTGTGACCTGGAAAGTCATTTTTTTCTATCATAGCCAAACGTATTCGGTTTACATTGCTGCTGCACGGGTTTTGTTGCGAATGAAGGTTAATCGAGTTAAGCCTTGTGTAACAGCAGATAGACTGTGTAACGTGACGAGTTATAGATTTTAGATTTGTTGCAATTTTTTAGTTAGTTTGGCAATTTCAAGAGGTCTCATCCTAAACCACAGTTTGTGATAGGTATCTACATAAGTATCTTATATGGCAACGGATGGCGGTATTGGTTCACTCGGTGATAGTTGAAATTTTTTTGACAAAACAACTAACAACCTTTCTCGAGCAAATTAACAAAGTAGGTTAGGTTAAGTAAGGTTTTGAGGATATCATAAGTCTCACCATAGGAAGCTTCACCATGTTCATGATTCGATCGGGAATAATCCTGTTAGCCAAGCGCAATGGTGGTTTTATGTCTGGAATTACGGCACTTTGTGGAAGCCAGTACGTCAGCACTTTCGTTGCCCTCTATACCGCAGTGTCCATGTTTCCAACAAATTCTGATACGGTTTTGTGACATAAGACTCTAGCGTCTTTAGCTCAGCCTGATTGTCAATGTAGATGGCGATGTTTCTGTCGGATATTGATCTTATACGAGATGCATGATTCCGAAACCCTCCGTATTGGACTGTAAGCCAAAAGCTAGCAAGTGCTATTGAACCATTTGTATCAAATTCTTATGAAATTTTCCAAAGGCATATTCCATACTTCACTTGTGGTAAAAAAAACTCAGAGATTTCGAAAAATATCAGTTGATCATCGATGGACTTCTTTCGACTTCTTTAAAACTATACTTGCTTAAAATTTTTAAAAAACTAAAACTTGTTCTTATGGTACACGTGCTGTATGTAAAAAAAGTCACTGGTTCTTTTTATTTTTTTTTTTGTAACTAAGTTCAGTTTTCATGTAAACGATTGCACTTTCAATTGAAAGCAATCAAAAATAAATTATTCTATTGAATTCTGTTCATGTAATATTTCTATTGAACAATAAAAAGAAATTACAACAGTTCATTAGTCAATAGTAAATACAGTCAATATGGCAATCAAAGTCGAAATTCTATTTTCATTAGTGGTTAACACATGATTAAGTTGGGTGGTCAAGGTCACTTATAAGTGTTTACCGTATGATGGGTAATATCAGTAATCAGTAATATAGTTTATTTGCTGTAGCTGCTGGGGGTGGGAAGGTATGTATGTTTGATGATCGAACGCGTAATTATAATTGGAGAGGGTTGTTGGTTGAGGCCCAGGTTCACCCCGAAATGTATCGAAACCTAAGTAAGTAAGCATGGATGACGAAAAGGAAGAGACTATTCTTCTTCGACAACCTTGGCGAACTAGCAACCTTGGCGCCTTTAGCACTTTATAATAAGGTCATGTTGGTTCAACGAGTAGATTGAGGACACTAGATCCTGTGGTATCACAGTGGGCCTTTTCTGGCCTAAGTGTGGCTGTACTTGCTGCAGCCTGCCAATCAAACCTATCTTATGGGCTTTGTAGATACGTTTTCCATTGGTTTGATGGCAGTGCTTGACCAATGCAGTACCTCGGTTCTGTCTGTTTTACATTGCGACAATTCCTTGACAACTTGACAATACTTACCCAGTTCTCTCACCTCCTTTCCTATGTATCTCCAGGATCGATGCTTTTTGTTCTCTATCTGTACATGTATGTACATAAGTGGCTACCTTGATGGGGCAGCTAGATCTTATTGGAACTTATATACTTTAGATAGTACAATCCGATTTATTCTTGGGCTTCAATCGAAATGTTTCAAGAACCATTTTAATCATTCCCCAGATGTTGACTGCAATTGTGAACACCTATCAGCTGGTTCTGATGATTCTAAATAAGGTACATCTGTCAACACTACTCGTGGTTCCTTTGCCAATGTGGCATAGTACAATTCTCCCTTCTAAATATGAGTGTGATACTGGGACTGTTGAACGCTCCATGTACAATCACTTCTTTCAGCTTTGTCGACAATGCTTCTTTTTTTTTTTTTTTTTGTCGGGTTAGGAAACATTCCACTGGAGCACTCAGACACAACTGGTCTATTGTACTACCAGGAAGCAATATCCAGTATTACGCATTTTACTGGAATTTCTTCGACTTTCGAAGAAAGCCGAGAATGCATTTCAGTGATGAGGAGCTTACAGTATCAGCACTCACCACATCAGCGCCGAAGAGCTGTCACCTGATCCGAGCAAAGGCAGGGCAATAAGAAAGACAGAGGTGTCTCTTAAGCCTAGCACACTAAGATGTTTAGCAAAAGGAAAGTGTCCCGTAAGAACGCCAATAAGTTGTCTGCAGTCTGTTCCGCTGAGAGACAGCAAGAATGCCGCTGATTTCTTACAGACGTTCGGGAATATACGTTTAGTCTGCCGGAGACCCAATCATCAATGGAGGCTCTGATCGAGGACGCGGGAAAACCCAACGCAGGTTCAGGTCCTGAAAAATCATCCTCTGAGGCTAGCTTAGCAATCTCATCGGAGATCTCATTTCCTGCAATCCCAGTGTGACCTGGGACCCAGACAAGAGTCAATGAGTTCAGCCTTGCGACCGAATTCAAAGAATTCTTGCATTCTCGAACTATTTTGGAACGGATTACAAGGTTGAGCAAGGCCTTAAGCGCAGCCTGACTGTCACTACAGACGCAGATACTCCGACCCCGCCACCTATTTTTAACAATATAGTCGGCAGCCATTAGGATAGCATAGATCTCCGCTTGGAAAACAGAGGTATGCTTCCCTAACGAATAGTGAAGTCTAGTGTTGTCGGTCTCTAAGAAGACACCAGCACCGCCGCTTGAATAGTTTTGAAGCCATCCGTGAAGATTCGACTACAGCCCAGTCCAGGCTCAGACTCTGGCCGAAGCCAGTCCTGAACCCAAGGAAAGTCGACTCGAAATTTACACAGCAGCCGAAGTTCCGGTGTCATTGCATCAGACGGCATATCCATGGAACTAGGGTCGTAGGATAAGTGTGGCGCAAGGTCATCGAAACACCAGTACGAAACACCAAAAGCCACCCCGTCTAATACGATAGATTGCTCTGATTATACGGCCCATGATAAAAGTATCAAGAGGAGGTAAATCAAGCAGAGCATCTAGAGCAGAACCAGGCGTACTCGGGAAAGCTCTCGTGCAGACGAGACAGGTCGTTCTTTGGAGTTTGGTGCAGAAGGCAGTCACATACTTACGCGAAAGTCCTCTCCACCAAACAACCAAACAGAGGTCCAGAGGTTCAGAGGACCTTTTTCGGTGATAAGCTCCATGTCTTGCCAAAAGCACCCTTACACTGCCAGAAAACTGAGAGCGCCTTGGATGTCTTCGACTTGACATGCTTTGTCCAAAGAAGTTTCTTATCCAGCATCACTCCCAGATATTTCGCTTCATCGGAGATCTGGATGGTGACGCCTTTTAGAACTGGCTAAGTCAGACCGGTCACAATCCTCCTTCTCGTAAAGAGAACAACCTCAGTTTTCAAATGATTGACCGAAAGCCCATTCCTAGTGCACCATTCATCATTCAATTTGCTTTGATTTTTTTTATTCTTGATGTCCTTAATGCCGATATTTGCGAGCCTTATTGTGCCAACTATGTACTCCACATTTTGAACTACCTATTGTTCACACAAAAACCAACTTAAATTGTGATATTAAACTTTCGGAACTTGAACAGATACGTATTATTTGCTCAAAGATACTCATTCAAAATTTAAAATATACTTACATCATTCACGGAGATAAATGTGTGACAACTAAAGCGCATTTGTCTATTGTGGTCTCATTACATCAGCGTTGTTTAACGTCTTTTCTACTTAGTCATGGACATTAGCATTAATTTTCTACAGTAAATATTGTATTTATCACGTACAGTCTTTACACAAGCTGGAGCTTCAATGCTAATTTCCTATCAGCGTAACATCAACAGCGTTTACTCTAAATGATTGCTTTTTAAGCGTATCGAAGATCATGCACTCGCACATACTATTGACTAATTTTACGTGGTACGACTAATTCCGAGAAAACCATTCAAATGTATTTCCAACGTAAAATATAACCCACAATCAAGGACCCAAACAGCTTTAAAGAAAATCATCATACTCATTTCAAATTTAAAGGACACAAACTCTGCAGAATTCATAGATCCACTCAAGTTCACCAACAGCATTGATTTCGAATGTCATCCAAGCGATAGCCCGAAAAGCATAGACCTATGACTCTGAGTCCTTCAATGCGAAGGACAATTTGTGGATGAAGTAGCAAACATCATCGTCCTTTAAACAAATACTCTCGAACTTGAACACGAACAATGCCAACACGTAACAGATACAATATCTAACAATTTCCTCAATTCATACACACCATCGAATCTCAGATGAACCTAAACAATGGTCTTTGAATATCCTCTTCCTGTGGAACCAAGAGAATTGAATAAAAAAAAAAAAAACGCTCCTTCAGAAGATATAATAAGTTTTCAAATAATAATCGAACACGATATGTTCCAAATATGTCAGAAGCTTCTAACTACGTACACAGCACGAACTAGTACCACTCGAGCTCCGAAGGATGTATCTCGATTCATAGAATTAGAATATGTGGAGCACTTAATACGGTCAAATATGACAGATGTCCATTAGACAGGCCTTTAGAGATAAAAGCTCTCTGTTTTCAGGTAGGTACTTTTATAAGTGCGTTCCCAGCAAGAAGCTCTTACCGTCTGATCCTATTGGAATTTCTTCTATATACGTGTGTGTGTGTGTTTCTGCCTTATGTCCCACCTAAACTAATCCCTTATGGGATATTTATATCCTTAATCCTAAATCTGATCTGAGTAGTTGTCCCTTGGTGGGAGTCATGTGTAGGCATTCAGGTGGATTTTCGTTTTTGTGCTTCAAATATTTTCTTTAAGGATCGCTAAAGTTGTCATCCCTTAGTAGCAGTGGGTGTTGGGCAACTTAAAGACAATGACATCCAAGAAATCATAATCATTTGAATCCCATCGAGAGAAAGAGAGTATGCGTGTATGTGTGTGAGTTTGTTTGTGCCCGCTCAATAGGCATTGGGGAGATGAAGGAAAAATGTCAAATTTTCAAGCAAATTCCATAGAAGACCCTGTAGAGGTATGCCAAAGTGACTCAGATGTTTTTGGGTAACTCTTGGTATCTGGGAATGTGTTTTGGGATTTTTATTTTTTTTTCCTTGTTCGAAGGAATAATCTCATTTGGGTTTATGTCAGCAAAAAATGTGTGTGACGCACACTAATACACAGTAAGTCAGTCCTTTTCAGGATTGGTTCCTGAGAGATCCGAGGGTACACAACATCTGTACAATAACAGGTACTTACGTGTCGTTTGCGGCAGGATAATAATGCAATCCCTGGTATAAATGTCAACCGGATAAAAGCTTTCCTAAATCATAGAAGTGATTTGTTTTTGTTTGCATTTTTTCTCTTGTTTATTTTTTCCTAAAAGAAAATACCAATATGCTTGTAGCAAGGAGAGGTAGAATAGTACTCAGAAAGGTTGTAAGTTAGATTTAGAGTTTCACTTAAGAAAATCCTTCGCATGTACAGATACAGAGGCTAAGGTGAAAGAGTGTGAATTTTAGTGTTGTGTGAAGTAAATAGATTTTTCTTGTGTGGAGTATGGTCTCTGAAATGTTGCTCGTCGGAATAATTCGTTGAAGCTTCTAGACTATTCTGCACACCCATACACCCATAGTGCGCGCTGTTGTGGCCCTGCCTAGAGCTGGAGGAAGTGTAGCATTATTGCAGCTGTGTAGTGATATTGCAGCTGCAACAATGTGCATTAAACGGAATGCCTATTCTGGCCGCATGAACCGCCATGGGCCAGTGGTCAGTATTGATTGCCAGAATTCTTGCAATATCTGCACAGTTTATATTTAAAAGTCCTTGTGATCTATTCCAGAGGTATTTGGACCACATCTGCCTGGATATGGTACAGTTTCTCAGGTGGCAGCTTTTAATAGATAGTGCGCAAAAATTCTACCCTTTAGGTTCCCCAAAGGGATGTTCACCGTCTCCAAAGAACCTTTAAGGACAGATCCCCGCCTTGCTAGTTCATCAGCTCGCTCATTCCCTCAATGTTATTGTGACCCGGCAGGCAAAGAAGGCTAATCGTGAACCGATAAGGCAGTGAGGTAAGTTCCTGTTTGCACTGTTCTACGAGCTTTGAAGATGTGGTGGCAGATATTATATCCTTGATAGCGGCCTGGATACCAATGAGGATGTCTATGGTGTTAAGTTGTATGGTAGTTTGCTTGAGTAGGCCGCAAGCCTCACGTACAGCAAGAACTTATGCCTGGAAGACGCTGCACGAATCAGGAGCTGGTAAGACATGGAAATGTTGAGGTAAATCGGAGAATATCCCCTACCCTACCACTCAGTCCATTTTTGAAGCGTCGGAGAAAATTGTTATTTCGAACTCATTTGACACTTCGCTTGATTCTCACTCCGCCCTGGTTGGGAATCTGTAGTCATTTCTGAAGTTCACTCTGGGACTTATATAGTCGGTTCGATTACCTAACAGGTCTCGTGATATCAGATTCAGAATGTTATTGTGACCATAGGGTTTGGTACCCTAGCGTTATATTTTTCTTAATCTGATCGCACTGCATGAAGATAAGAACATAATATGAAGATCGAGTGGTAGAAGGTGCAATATTACGTTTAAGGCCTCGGTTGGACTTGTTCTCATGACCGCCGTTGCGACGCAGTTCTTTGCACTTTGTTGATAAGTTTGATGTTGTATACATTCCTTAATGCAACCCACCAGACTAGCAATCGATAGGAAAGTATAAGATACACCATAGCTGTGTAGATCCATATGACCATCTTCGGACGAAGTCCCCACTTTTTATCGAAGGTTTTGCTGCAAGAATAGAAGGCCACGCAGGCTTTCTATACCGCTGCTCAATGTTTTGTTTCCAATTAAGTTTCAAGTTTCAAGTACCACACCAAGTACTTGGCACTGGAGGATAAGGAGAGTAGTTGGTTCCTTAGTGGTGAAGGCGTGGAGGTCGGTATTTTGATTTTTGTGGTAAAGAGTAAGAGTTTTTCAGTTTTGCTTGGGTTGACCCGGAGTCCACATCCAGTGGCCCATTTGTTAATCTTGTCCAAGGTACTTTCCATAATCTCACGGATTACTGATGGAAACATCCCTGATACCAGTATAACCACATCATCCGCTTACGCGACAACCTTGACTCCATCGCTGTCTAGCCTACACAGGATTTTGTTGATTGCCGTAAGCAAAAGAAGAGGAGATATGACCCCACCCTGATGAGTTACTCTTACGACAGATATGCTGGAATTGCTGTTACCGAGGGTCGATTGAATGATTCTAGTATAAACTCATCCACACCCAGTTGGATCAGAGCTTCCTGAATTGATTCAGTGCTGTCAGTGCTGCCGTTATTGAAGGCACATTTAACGTGTCAGAAGATAGCTAGGGTATACTGTTTGTAGTGAATTGTCTTTTCTATCGTTAGCACAACTTCGTGGAGTGCCGTGTCTGCGATCGCCTCTTAGTGTAGAAGGATAGAAGGGATTGATCTAGGGTATTTCGCATGTTTTCTGAAATCAATGTGTGTGTCTCAGATACGTTCCAACGTCTTTAAAAGGAAAGAGGATAAGCTGATGGGACTGAAATCCTTTGCGGATTCATGTACACGCTTCCCAGTTTTCGGAATCAACACAACACGTCTCCAGCTCAGGGGAACGTGGCTTAGAAGGATGCATCCTCTATAGATAGGTTCTAGTCAAGGGACCAACTGGTCCAATGTTTTCTACAACATAACCGGTAGTGTGCCATCAGGGCCAGCAGGGAGAAAAATCTGTTAATAGCCCAGGACGTATTAACTTCTGCAATTGTTTTCTAAATGTCATTCCAGGATGGGGATTGTGCGGCTTTGTTGCACCAATGCAAGGGCACTCATATTTTTACATCTTGAAAGTGTGTTTGCAGTAAAAGTTCCATTGACTCTTTAGAGGAGTTCGTCCAGGTCCCATCCAGCCTTTTAATAAAGGACGAACTGGAGTGTTCCTTGGACAGGATTTTACTCAGTCTGGCAGAGTCTTTTATGGTTTCAGAGAGAGATTTGGCTCTTCTAATGGATTTCTTGTATTCTGTGAGGCAATCCTTATATAGTTGCCAAAATTTGTGTTTAAACAGATATTGAAGATATCTCTGGTAATCTTCCGAAAATTAGATAGATCTTCGATCCACCAAGGAAAGAATTTTTTCTTGATGCACGTGATAGGACACGAAACCATAAAAGCCACACCCATGGCCCTTTCTAATGTCCTTAATTTGGTGTCTAGTTCCTCAACTGATTCTATTTTCAAATCGGGTATTCTATGGAGTTTTGATTTAATAACCTGACAAAATTTCTTCCAATCAATTCTGTAAGGGTTTCTAAATGACTTAGGATCCACACACATTGTATAAGATCCATCTGTGATCGGAAAAAGACAAACTATCGGATACAACCCAGTTTTCTACCCTAAGGCTATCGTTGTTGGTTTTTAAAGTGAAGTCTAAAACTTCTTCCCATCCTTTGAAATTGTTCGTACTAGAGAGAACAAAAGTTGGTGTGTTACCCACGTTACCAACAGAAAGGTTGGACATCACTAGAAAATCAAACAAGGACTCACCGCGATTGTTAATTTGTTTAATTTGTATACAGAAATACATTGTCAATAAAGTTGATTGCAATAAATTGATCTGTTTCTCTATTCTATTTTATCAACTGAGATTGCCACTGAAAGTTCATCGTCTGTTTTCTATCTTTTGATTCTTAAAACCTTCCACTGACAAGACGACAAGACTCGTCTGCATCCCAATAAAGAATTTGAATAGAAATGCAAATTCCAATAAGTGCATACCACAACTCTTTTAATCCGCCTTCATGGATTTTTTGGGCTAACTGCAAACGAATCCACTGACAAGCCAAATGGTAAATATGTATTTATTCTGAAAGGATTTTTTCGCATCTGTCATCGTGCAACTCTATTTACATTCACTTTAAAGCATATTAAGTGATATAAAACACAAAGCTAGTATATAGTCTAATCTTTTCGATTTATCATTCCTCTTGCAAAACATGTTCCAGCTCCTAGTTCCCCTTGTGTCGGCTGCTTTGAAACCGCTTCTGTCATCACCCACCCACATGGTGTGTCAACTCACCCCCGCATTCATAAAACAAACTCACACAAGTGGATATAAATGATGTGGCACTCGAAATGGGACTGTTCCCTTCAAAACATTGTCATACACCTACGCATACACATATACATACATTAACGAGTACCATAATGCTATTACCGCATCCTTCCATATACATACACACATATGTATAGAGAGAGAAAACTATTGGCAATAAGTATATCATTCTATCCCGTATCCCAAAGGACTAACTCTCGTTGCTCTGCTGTATCTATATACTTGTAGGAGGCTTATAGGTTCTTCTCTTGCATGGCATGGTACGATCATAGAGTAGAAGAAAACCAAGGAAACGAAGGAAATAGGTATCAACACTTTGGGGAATTGGCTTTTCCATTAAATTTGTGCCTTTATCATTGGACTTGTTTAATGGTTTCTTACTTTCGACATCATAGTCGTCGTTTCGTCCTTTTTTCTACTTCAATGTCTATGCCAGCCACCCTGGGGTTGATATTGGTTAGTTGAGTGGAATTTGATGCCATCTCGCCCAGAGACTGACTGATATATCCTGGCTAAATCAACCGCTAAGTGAGTACCAACACGCGGATACAGTGAGTCTATATACATATGTATGTATGTACATGGGGGTCAGGATCAACCAATTCAACAAGGAATACGAATTGTTTCATAGATAAAAAGAAAAAAGAAAAAAAAAACAATAAAGGATGGCTCCAGGGGGTCGGTCTCCCTCTGCCGTCACTGCCGCCCTTCAATGGAATGTTAATTGATTTGCTGTGCGGGAGAAGGAGATATATCTTCCAACCCTCATATATACTCACAAGTTTTATTGCACGAAGAAGATGCGGAGGAGAAAAGAAGGATTCATGAAAATAACATAAACAAAACTCCGCAACACAACACAACAAAAGCAAAAAAAAAAAAGGAAAAAAAAAAAAAAACTGAAAGAGTGAAATGTATACGAAAACAAAAGGATTAGACTTCTTGATTTAAAGCGTTCCCGTTCCTCACACGAGAATCTACGTGCTGCTGGCAAAGCTGGAGATTTACGCCTTCAGGAGCACAGAGCACAGCATACTAAGCTTTGCTGGGGCGTCGGTCGTGAGCTGTTGCAACAGTACCCGGAGCTGTGTGGAACCCCACGGTATAATTTTAATTAAAACAAATACACATACACATCATCACATGCGGTATGGCGCGAGGGGGTAATAATTTCATCACACAACAGAACAGGGTTCTGGAATTAATCAGCATTAGCTGCGGATAAGTAAAATCAACTTGTATCATCGAAAACTGGCGGTGGGGCGGGGGTCCTGATTTTTAGCCGCCATTGCGCGGAGAAACAATATCTAGGCTGGAGGATTATGAATTTTTAACAAGGGTTAAGGTTGTCGCTGTCGGCAAGGTTTACCTGCAAAAGTTGGTGGTTATTGTGCTCGTCGGGAAAAATGTACAATATGACTTTTGATTCTTTAATTGAAAAGCAATGTTTCCCAGTTTGGTTGCCGCAGTGGTGGTTTGTGGTTCTTTTGTAAAACAAAAGTTTTCGCTTTGAGTTTCGATTTAAAAAGATGCGGAAGTGACAATATGTCTGGCACTTGAAGGAAAATGGTTTTGTTTAACCCATTTAGGAGTTTTTAAAGTACAAAATGAAAAGTTTAAAATTTTCAGGAGCTCAGAAAAGGCACATTCGGATACGGATATGAAAAGGGGAAGTATCCGTCAGCGAAGAAGTACTCAAAGTTGGAAGTTTTCATTATTCGAAAATAATTGGGCTTCAATGCGAAAAGGAATAAATAAATGAAAAGGAGTGTAGATCTTTACCGAAACAAATGACAATCTTACTTAACAAACTTACGAGCAAATCTCGCGGATGCTTCATCCTTACTTCAGAGAACCAACGAGGGCTTTCCGTCGTTATTTTGCAAAAACGGACGAGTTTGGCAGGGATGCCAAAACAAGACATCGGTCTGTATAGCTCGTCTCTATAAATGCTGTTACATGCGGTCTTAAAATCGATACAAAGATAGTGGGTATCGATAGGATAGTTCTTGAGATTTCTTCAGGATCTGCTGAAGTGTAAAAATTTGATCGATTTTCTTACCCGAAACCACATTGATAGGGACCAATCAGGGTGTTGACGAAGGGCAGTTCACACAATATAGCAGATAAGATCTTCTACCCGATGTTGGGGAGACCTCTGTAAATTGGGAAAACGATGCTGAGATTCCATTTATCAAGGACACACTTGTGTGATCAAATCCTAGAACTGAGTTGATGTATGCTCTCTATCAAGTCATTTCCAACTGCTTTGAATAGCTTGGCTGATAAGTCGTCGGGTCTAGCAGCATTGTTGGATTTAAGTTTGGATATTACTATCCTCACTTCCTTTTAGTCAGATGGACAGGGTCTTGACTTCTATCATCTAGGTTGAATGGTCCAGTCCATCTGACAGCGGAATGTTTGTTTTCATCGCCTGTGCAATGGCCTGTTTGCAGAAGACTCTCTACTACGAAGTTTCCTTCTTCATATCTACAGGCTTCTGTATGGGTCTTGTTGGCGTGATACCTTCTTTTTTCCTGTTGGTCAAACTTCTATACATTGTTCCTGAAGTATAATCACTTAATATATTCGATCGCACTTCGCATGCTCTTTATTTGTTTTTTTGGAAAAGTCGATATGCCTGCAGTTTAGTTCCATGTACTTGCCGGCATTCTTCGTCAAACTGGGGATTTCTTGGTAGTGGTCGGGTGAAAACGAACACATCTGATGGCATGTTGAACGTGTTGCCATTGGTCGTGGGCACTTGATGCTGATGGCATAGAAGTCGTTGAGGAATTTCGTGATACACGTTTGTGGAAGATTCTGGCGGCCTCTTGCGATCTTCACACCATAGTTCGTCTTTGTTGTGATGCTTTGGATATCAGTATTCATACCGATGTCGGTTGCTTTCAGACATCCAGACATGCCTTCCATCGATCGTAAGATGATAAAGTTGGTTGATCGTTTCATGATCAGGAGATCGCCTGTCCCCTTGTATATATTGAGACGCAGAAATCACTGCAAAGTCAATAAGCATAAGTCTGTTGACAGCAGTGGTGTCATGTTCGTGTTTCCTACCAAAGGTGATACTAATCATTGAAGAATCTCTAGATTGCAAAGAATACCCCCTAGTAGAATTTTTCGACATCGAAGAAGCTTTAAATAATCTTGAACCTAGGGCAAGTTGGTATCTGGAAGATGAAGGCTATAGTCGAAGAATCTATTCTTAATGACCTTGAATGCCTTTCACAATACACCGAACCTTTCACAATACAACAGAACTTCGAAACGCGTATCCCTTCAAGAAAGGATTGGGTGGCGAATCTGTCGCTTCAGAACACAGGATTCATATTTTTCTTTACGGATGGATGAAAAACAGAATCGGGAGTAGGAGGAGGTGTCTTCTCCAGCGATTGAAGCATAAGTATTTCTTTCCTCTTCTTCTCAACCACTGTACCATTTTCCAGGCGGAGATCATGGGGATAATGGAGGCCTTGTCGGGACTGAAGTATCGTTCGATATCTTATCGGGATATCCTCATTTTTGCGGACAGTCAGGCCACGATCAAGTCTCCAAAAATTGCCCTTAATTGTCACCTACCTCTTACCGAGATGGCTAAACAATTCAATATTCACCCAATTTGGGTGCTTGGATGCAGAGACATTCCAGGGAATTGCATGGCCGACGAACTCGCTGGATAAAGTGTATATCCCCCTGAGTGCATGCATCCTCCTATAGTTAAACTGATACTAAGCCTTAATACTGTGAATTTAAACAATCGTAGATGGGCAGCATAACGTGTCTCATTACCAGCCAGATCTGCCTCAAGCTGCATCAGAAACGCTTCAACTGTCTGATTAGACAGAAAAAGTTGCTCATAGCAATCACAGTAGTTTAGGCTGGAGCTGAATGGACGAAAAGCTGTATATACCCCGAAATTGGTTTCCCTGCCTCATGTCCTATCTGAGAAGTCTCCATGTACGTCTCCGGTGCTGGTAATCCGGTTTTTCCATGGTATGGTGTCACAATGGACCTTCCTTTTAGTCTAAGTGTGTCCCTGCTAAACGGGGACAACCACTCAACTCAACGCAACCTATGGACGAGAAAGAAAACGAAACTATACTTCGTCTTCTCTTCAAATGCTAGGATCTCTCTGTTCCTCGAAGATTGGACTTAGGTGCATACTTCTTCGAGAATTTGGACGAATTGACGCAAATATCAATAGCCTCCACCGCTTTATATTAAGCTGTATAGTATCAATTGAGAATTCATGTGATACCACAGTGGAACTTTACTCATCTAAGTGTGGCTTCGAATGCGGCCTCCCACTACAACCTTTAGGTAGCACTATTGACATTATTTCGTCTTCGTGCGAGGAACAGTACCTTCAAACATCTCAAAGGAAGGCGTAATACCTACCTACATATATATATGTATATGCGCAGTTAATAACATTGTCTGGGAAATACTAAGTAAAATTGAAGGTAGCGTGCCACAGAAAAGTAAATAATTTCATGAGTGGGCCAAGTACAAAATTAGTTGAGAACAACTTTACTATGTGATGTCAATAGGCATATTAATTTTTCCCGGAACTAACCTGTTCAAAGAATGCCTTGATTAAAGAAAGGAATATTCTCAATCTCTTCACATCCCACGATGTACCAGTTACAGAAGATTTGTTGGCGATTAGCCAGTTGTAGGATGCTATCAACATGCCATCCCTAACTACTTTCAAGTATGTAGACTTTTTTGATCCTCGTTGAAGTGCAATTAATTCATTCAAACAAAATTCTTTAATAATTACATAAGTCCTTACAAGAGATATGTATGTATGTATATCCAAGTGGCAAAAGTGGGCACTCCACAAAAACAAAAAAACAAAAAAAAAGATACTTTCTTTCTTTTTTTATTCACGAGAACAATGGCAATGTATAACAATGCCCATCTCGAGCACTTCACTTCATTGCTCTTGACATTCGCCCACTACCGACCTACTACCGCCGACCACAAGGACATTTATATTTATTCCCCTTTTTAGGTACCAATCTTCTCATTAAATATACATACACATGTATACTTGTGCGCAGAGCGAGACACCCTCTTCAAACGCGAGCATCGCGACCGAAATGTATAAATTAGCCGAAATATTCTTTCCAAAAAGGCGCACGAAATTAAAGTTTCACACGGGCGGGCGCCCGCGCCGCCACCACAGCCACCACCAAACACTAAACCTTATCCATTCCAGCGCTGTTGTCCTTCCGTTGTTTTCTGGCCAAACGCACAACCATCCCTTATTAGCATAATTTGTTTTTAATATTTTATGACAAGTGTCTAGGAAGCGCAAACCAAACGAAACTATGTACGTAGTACGTAATAATGTGTAAGGTATCTGCAGACATTCAAAGCGGTGGGCGTTTTGGGACTACTAAAGCACCGCGTCAAGGAGACTCTGTAAACAGAAAAAAGGAGCAAAACAACGAAAAAAACAAAATACAAGGAAAAAGAAAATTCCCGAAGCTATTACAAATTTACAAGTGTAAATGCCTAAGTAATGAAATCAAATATTCTTTCGTAAATTTCGACTCTTGCACCCCCATCCGCACCCTCTGCCGGCTGTCAATCTGTAGTGAAAAGAATTGAAAATTTCTTTCTGGAATTTTGATTATTTTGGTCGTTTTTTTTTTTTTTTTTCTGTTCTGTTCCGAAGGCTTACAAAGCCCATTGTATTTTGAAAGCATTAATAGATTCCCGGTAATCAATTTCAATTATTGTTGGTACCTATACCAACCGCAGGAAATAAAAACAAATTCTCAGATACACGTGCTATATATGTATATATATTTTTTTTTTGGGTACAAAGTAATAAACAAGAGAATCACATTACCTGTGTGCCGATACACATGAATGTATCCAAGAAGCATAACATACTTGAGATACACACAACACATTATCCATTGTTCGCATAGACTAGGTTTGGTAAGTAGACCATCCATCCAGGGAGTAGAGTCTCAAAGGAGTTATTGGCACCGCCAATAAAATGTTCTTTGCAAAAACATAAATTCACAAATAATTGAAATTCCCAAAATTTCATTATCACTTCGCCATGAATGTTAGACTGATGCTACTGGGTGGTGGTGCTGTTGTTGTTGTTCTTATTATTGCACAACCAACCACCACTCTTCCTTTTGTAGGAACATCTCTAAAAGGTGAGATGCCTACAGATACCCCAGGTGCTTGTGTATAGAGGTATATATTTCGAAAAGAGACAAGAAGAAGTGATTATCTCATACTTTTCAGACTTGAAAATTCCCAATTATTCTCACACAGATGGGGCAGGAAGTGTTTTGGGTGAACAGTATCAGACCTGTGCTCCTGCAAAACACATTTCACAGGCAACTTGTCACAAGCCGGAGTTGTGTAGCTGTAGAGTAGCACCACCCAAATCGACGGTTTAGAGAAAGTTTCTAAATAGTAAATTTCTTTGCACACACAAACGTTTAGATAGTTGTATCTATACCATTTGTATCTAAAGCTTTGCCGCATTTCTTTGGTTGGGTTCTGTTGTGTTGGTTCAATGTTTCACAATATTTATTGTTGTTAAAAAATTGCATTTTCAAATTTACTGTTTTGCTTGCGTAAATATTTGGAATTAGAAAATTAATGAGGTTGTGGTTGTGAATTAGTTTTTGGTATTTATAACATTCTACACATTTGTTGATCTTGTTCGCAGATTGTTTGTAGTAATTTAGATTTTTTTGTTTTTGCTGTTCACAATTTGTTTACAGCAATTAGAGGAGTGCATTTAAGTGGAAAAATTATTAGAGTGTTGGATGTATTAATCAAATATTGTGGAATTAATGTGTTTTGATAAATATCAGTTGGTAATGTTTTACTGGGGCGTTTTTATTTCGCAGAACTAAGTGTTGGTTTATGTCCAATATTAGTCGAACTAATTTGCGTTTTTTGTTCAATGGTACTTTAGTTTTATTTTAATTATTTGTTCAATGGATGGCACTGTTGTTATGTAGTTTGTTGGATATTAAAATTAGAGAAGTAGCAGCTGTTGTCCTCGAATAGTTCGGGCAACGCCCTGTAGGTTGCCCTACAGTAACTATCTCTTCTCCGCGAGATATTTTCTGATTTGCCCTGCATACGAGACCTTTTTTGCTTCCCAATATTGGTGAGTTTGAAATCGCTGTGATAGGTTCTCTGTTTATCATCCCATTTTGACACATAGTCATTGAATCTGATAGCAATGGAAGGAGAGCCGTGTAGGTAGCCTCCGCGATCTCCGCGAGTTCGACTTTCTGGTTCTGTACTTTGTTTTATTGTACTTTCTGGTCCATTGAGCGTCACGTCCGAAATTTTTTTCTGATTTTTGATCCGCTCTATCAGTTTTCTCAATTCCAACTTGGGTTAGTCGCATAGTTAGGGAAGTTCATACCTATGTATATGATCGAGATCCATCAGTATGGGACGATATTAGGTATTGTGCCGCATGGAGGGTGCTCGCACCGGGCCTATTGGTCCATTGTGATTCATTGTGATACCATATCTAGTTTTGTTGGATTTCGGTTGGTCTTGAGTCAAACCAACCTGTTCGCTTGATGAAATATATCATATTACTGAGTGGCACTTGATCCAGATCCTCCACTTCTCCGAAAAATCCCATGTACCTGAAGCGACGATTTTGGAAGATGAGACAGTCACATAATAATTGTTTGATAGTTTCAGTTTCTTCTATATCATGACAGCTCCTGGCAGTAATCTGGTGATCTGGCAGTCATTACATCTATCGGGCAGTGTCCAGTTAGTACACCCATCATGAGGCTGATTTCTTTTTTGTTCAAAGACATAAGGTTTATAGTCCTTTTTTCATTCGACATTGGCCATAAACTGTGTCATATAGTCGCCTTTGGTTGCCCAGAAGGTATTGATCTTTTCTCTTGCTTTCCGGTGTATTTTCATTTTTAGTACACCAAGGGGGATGGCTACTAGTACCTGAGTATATTCTTCTTTTAGTGCTGACCTTTTTCATGCAAATTCGTCCGCTGTTTCATTCTCTTCTATATTAGATACTATGGGGACTTGGTATTACATATTCTGTTTATAGTTAGTCGGCATGTGGAGACTGAACAATGTCAAGTGCCTTAAATGTGGCTTGACTAAGATTGTGACCTTAAAGGGGTTTACTTTCTTGGTGTGTATAGTCTGTACTGTGCGGAGAAAGATGCTACAGTCATCTGGGAGTTTATTTGAATCATACATATTGAGTGATTCACAAAAACTCCAGCGCCCGTTCTTACATCCAGTTTTGACCCATCAGTGTAGAGCTGGAAGTCCTGTGCAACTGATTAATGACTTGGATTCCCATTCCTCTCTATCGGAAAAAATAATGGAATATTTCTTGTAAAAGTCTATGTAAGGTACGACATTGTCAGTTGTTCTGACGTGATTCGTGTCCATATGAGCTTTGCTTCTATGTGCTTGAATGTCTAAGACGAATCGCTCTTCTGGCAGCCGTGCTTCGCATGTACTCGTCCAGGGGAGGAAGATTGAGAATCATCTCCAGCCCTACCTGAGGCGCTGATCTCTATGCTCCTGTTATACTAATACATGCTAAAAGTTGTACCTTTATAAGATTACCAAGATAATAAGGAAGAAAGGTTTTCTTCCACGCATAGAAAACAGACGAGGTCTTTTCCATTTTTTCTTCTTTGTTCCTCTTCCATGTGAGCTCCGCATCAAGGATGGTTTTTAGATACTTGGTTTCTGGACAGTGATTCAGAGAGATTCCATTCAACTTTGGACAGAAGAATTTTTCAATTTTCCTCCTTTTGGTGAACAGAACTAGTTAAGTTTATTCCTAGACCGTTCAGTTCTGTCCATAAGGATAGTTCTTTCAGTGCAGATTCCATAATATTGCTGATTGTAGGAAGATGCTTCCCACCGGTCTTGATTTCTACGTCGCGTCGTCTGCATATGCCACTATTTGTATTCTTTTGGATTTGAAAGTCATTGGAATTTTGTTCAAAACTAGAAACTACAGCAAAGGAGAAATGCTGCCAGAGGAGTTCCTCTTGTACCCGTTTTTCTTACGAAACTCTCCGAATTCTGCGTTGATTACTTTGCTGTTGAGCATTTCATGGATCCAATTTGTTATATTTGCTTCTACTCCAAATTCGGTTAAAGCTGCTTTGATTGACTAAGTTCTCACGTTGTTGAACGCTCCTTCTATGGACAAAAAGGTTGTAGTGAAGGTTTCTCGATTTCTGAGACAATGTCATGTAGGACTGTCTCCGCTGACTTCCACTTAAGGTAGGCGTGTTGGGTGCTGAGTACATAGGTTGTCCACACCGAGTGGGTTTTTCAAGTGCAGATCAATTATTCTTTTCATTGTTTTCAGAAGAAAGGAGAAAAGGCTAATTGGTCTAAAAATGTTTGCGGTAGAGTGGGTGGGTCTTCCACATTGGGAATGAAAACCAATTGTGGAAGATTTCCTTGAGTCAGGGTGAAATTCTGATTAGAGCATGCGGAAGTATTGCAGTGATAATACTATCTGGTCCTGAAGGTATATAAAAGTTTTCACTGCTGATACTATCTTTTGCTCCGTAATGAAGTCTTGGATTTCTTCATCGTCACAGAGGAAATTTGGAAAATTTCGAATGGATTGAACGATGGGTTCTTTCTGTTCTAATTCGGTACACCCAGGGAAATGTGTATCCATTAAGAGTTCTAACGATTCTTGGCTCGTCGCCATCCAGGAGTTTTCACGACCAATCGGTTCTTGGATAGAAATTTCGGAGATGTCTTTACTTAACCGGTAGAATATAAATTGTATAGAGAATTCTAAATTGGTCTGAGAAAGACCTTTTAGATGATACCGTCCAATTGCATATCGTTACCTGATCAATGATGCTAATTTTATTATGAAAGGTGTGATGGTTGCCTCGATTAAGTACAATCCATTAGTTACTATCCATCGTACCTAGGCTTCAAATGGTTACCGAGTTTCGTCACTTTAGCTTTTACAGTCCGGGACCCTACAGACAGACTGACTTTAAGGTGTTATTACGCCAAAACTTGAAGAAGGAAGTAATCCGTAGTTAGTTTGAGGCGTAGAAACGTTACTGAAGAAGCAGTATGTAAATAGACATGACAATACAAAGGAATTGCACATACCTACCCCTACTGTGCAGTCTATTTAGGTCCCAGCTCATCTCTACTGAGGATTAGTTCAGAACAGGAAAAATTAGTAATAAGTGTCGCAGTTCAAAGAATTGATTTCCCCGGTCTTCCCAGGAAGGCTTATATTTTAAACATAATCAGCGCACTTAAGTGGCATTCGAACTCGAATGATCCTTGATAAGGCTTGTCGTCCACTCTTTTCGCATCGTTGTCATTTCTTGCATCAGAAGTTATGCACTTGAAAATGCTTTCGCTACTTCGTGGTCTTAAGTTTTAAAAAGCGCAAAGAACACGAGTTCCTGGTAAAAAATATTGTTAAAATGTTGAACACTGTTAACGACTATCAATTCAGAATATCGTTGAACTGTCCTAAATCGTTAAAATGTAACACTTTATCGAGTTATAGGCATATGTTCCACACCTCAGCTACCTATCTGAACTATCACGTTCATAAAATTAACCACAAAATTTATGTACATTCAATAAAACAAAATAGAACTCTTAATCAACGCAACTTGATTCCTGAATGTGTCACCATTAAACCAACACCCACTTCCTGGTATCTCGTAATGCCATCCTTGACGCCAATTAAATTTACCACACCACACCATACACAGAGTATACACTCCTTTCCTTAACGCCCTACATGTACTGTGGTTGTATACATAAATACATACATACATACATACCTATGTATGTAGTTGACTTTTATTAAATCCAACTCACGTGTCCAGCATTCCGGAACACACATGAGAATGAAATCCCAACCAACACCACGAACTGAATCTATAGGAAATATTGCTCAATAAATAAAATCAAATAAAAATATTGAATCTATGACATATAAGATCAACTAACGACCATCGCCATCCGCGTCAACCAACAACACCATTCTTTCGGCACACATCCGCATGTGTGTGAGCAAAAAATGCCCATAAATCCGAATATTAGTTCCGTCCTGATGGACAATCTTCCAGCGGCACACCGCATACATCCTACACGTGTGTGCGTGTAGTTGTTTTTCTGTTGGTCAGTATATTTTGTACATATTTAGTGCGCGACTCTTGTGGATAATTAAGGCCGGTCTGTCGGTCCCTCTAAGTCATTTAAGGTCAATGCGGTTAGCAATCGATTGCAAGTAAAATTCCGCTCGCCACGATAATAATTACGAATGAATATATCTATCCGTTCCTGAATGCCCATAAAGCAGGCGGCAGAGCAGTCAACCGGTCATAAAACTTAACACCACACATGCAAACCCTTGTGTGGTAAAATGGGTGAATTTTACCCATTTAGAAGGCGGCTCGAGTTACAACACACCATAACTGTGGGCTGTGCTTACGGAAAATCGATTCATCTCGGTTATTGATGCGAATATACAGGCCACGCATAGATACGCGAGTACCTGCAGTAGGTTTACGAACTTGGTAACACGCTTTGATGTTATATAGAATCGTGGTCTTATAAGGCTTCGCCTGTTATAAACTCGATGAGATGGCGACGGATTGAGTTACAGGTTATGTGCACGTCGTTTTTATGCATCACTTGTTTCGAGGGAAACGGAAGAGGAAAGTGTTCCATCATGAACTCTTCCTGTGGCAAACGATTTTTACTCATTTTTTTTGTTCTTTCTATTCCTGGCCTCCCAGTGACAGTTTGTTGATTTTTTAATTCTTTCGATTGACAGGGAATTGTGAGGTGGAAAAGTCTCGTCCTTTGTCGACATCTTTTTCCACTTGCGACACGTTCACCACAACGACCATGATGATGATGATGATGATGATAATGATGATAATGACGCGTTGGCAGAGGATTTAATGTTGCATAGAGAATGCAAGTTGGTGTCGGTTAATCCTTTTCATTCACACCGGAGACCCATTTATGACGGATTTAACAGCGAACACTTTCCGGTGTCACACTAGAGTACGTACATGTACCTACTATCGTAGTCGACGTTATGACAGTGTGGTGTCATCATCGTCATCATGGCGGCACCTCGGCATTGTACGGGACTATCATTTGGGGATTTGTCAGCTAAGGACCATGTGGCTGCACAAAGAAGATGCAATCCAATGAGGTGAGACTTGAAGCAGGTGCTCGGAATCTCTTCGGGTTGGTAGAGTGCGAAACTACCTATAAAGACAGAATAGTTGGGGAAAATAGGGATACAAGTGTTGATACCTTGTGGTGGATTAGTGTGTCATATGCGAATACACATACTGCTGTTGGAAAATATGCCATGAGTTGGTGACTGAGGTGATTAAGGCAACAAGTGCAGACAATTTGCTTTGTTTTTGAAGTGATACGGTAGGTAACGTCAATTAGAAAAAAACCTAGCTTTTTCTTTTTATTGGCGGCTCTTTGTGGTACAGGGGGGATGACTTTGATAACGAAGAGGAATATAAGAACGAGGATTCTGCCGTAGTTTTCCCTTAAGATAGTTCAAAGGACACATTCACATGAGAAAAGTTGAAGTGTTGCAATGGAATCGAATCTATGCTCATCATTAGAGATTTTCATAGTTCTCAGCTGATATCTACACGAAGCTGCAAATAGTGCAATGTCACACATGGATTCTTACAAATTCTTGTACATCAAATCATCGTTCGAAATGTATTTATAGAATCGGATATCCAAATCGAATATCTAAACGTAGTTAAGAAGATTGTTGGGAGATGCTTCAAAATTGTTCGACTACAAGCTTTTTTGGAACATCAGGACAAGGAGCGTTGCAGATAATACCTTAATTTTAGGTCTAACCCTGATTGTATATTTTAATTTCAGCAATCAATTGGTTGAAAATCTGCCTTAAGATCCGATTTCCGATTTCCTCAGATCAAGCACGGCAATCGATCCCATTCTGTTGGTTGTGATAGTTTTCTTAAAAGTAAGCTACAACTGAGGAGTCAGATAAATGTAATTTTCATTCCAAAGTCCTACAATAATCCTAAAGAGCTAAATAAGACCTATAAGTCGTAACATCTTAACGTTTGAAAAACTCATTGATGTTCATATTAGAGGACGGTTACAAATTCCTCCACTTGAGTCAGAAAGTTGCTCTCCACCATCTAGTAAAAAGATAGAACAAATACTCTGCTTCAAGGTATCCTAAATCTATCGCATTGTTAATCGTATAAGCGCAGATAAACAGATAGATTTATTCTACGGACGAGTGTCAGAGGTCCCTAGTAACTGATAAGTGGTAAAGATATCGGAACCATGCATAGAACTTTACTATATGTTTAAGAATGGTGCAACAAAGAACAACTTTCCATCAATCCTTGCAAGACCGTTCCAGTGGCTTCTACGAAAAGAAGACTGGTCAATTTTAAACCTATCATCATCAAACGCATGACATTAGTCTAGTGAGGTAAGATATCTCGGGTTATCCTAGACAAAATAATTTACTTGAATTCAAATATCAAGTTCTCAATGGCATTCGCTATGTTGGAAAACTATTTATGGTCAGAATTAGATGGATCAGTTATATGTGGTTCCAACAAGATGGTGCCACATGCAACACAACTGGGGAAGGTGGGCAATTCTCAATTCCAATAAGCGACATGTTTTGTACTATCACCGACCCTTAGGTCAGGGAGTACTGGTTTGGAAGTTTATTTAAGGTAAAAATATTGGAATCTAAAAACTGTTTTCATCGAGTAGGTACTGCTACTGTGGACTGAACACCAACGTTTCAGTTCTTGTAGAAACATTCCACTATGTTCCAAACTGAAGTCGATAATATTGAGAGCTGCTTTAGGACTTTGAAAGTTTATCAAAGGCGCAAGCTATGCACAAGGCACTATTGTCTGATTCGATGGACTCTTTAAAGTAGTAAAATTATAATCTAGCAGAATTCATGTTCATAGGTCCAGAACCTTGCTCTGGAGATGATTAAGAACTGGGAACACTAAATTTGGCGAATCCACTAAGTTAATGTGCCAGTGCTTAGGCAATGATGAATCAAGTCTTATTCCTACTAGGCAATCCTTAGACTGAAAAGTCCCAGAAAGCTGGTAAGGTGTCAAACTCTCTCAAAGGTCACTGCTACGCGTAAAGTAATTTTGTAACAAATTCAATCTGTACTGATAGAAAGTCAATTTTATCTGGAAGAGGATGAATTACTCGAACACATTCGCTGTGAGAGACCGAAACTATGTATATTGGTTAAAAAGCCTCATCTTCCATAACCACTGCTATCAACAACATGCCAGATATTCATACAGTGAAAATTCCCTTTTCTTTATAAAAACAAAAGACTCCCATGAGTCCTGCATCCTGTATATTGAACAAATAGTGTCTCTTTTATCCCCGATATTGTCAACGAGCATCACATCTCTCCGATCTTCTTCTATAGAGATCCATAATTGTACGCAAAACAAATCAGCTCTCATACGATCTTGAATTTTTAATTTGATTTTGTATTCAAGCCACTCAATCTCTGAGTTAGCTTTATCCTCAGCAAAGACTGCTTTGCTTTTCCGTTCAAGAAAAACAGGATTACTCTCGTCTGTCGTCTAATAAGATGAATTCGCAAATATACACCCCCACTGATTATGCCCGAGACCACATCCCCTCTTGAAGCAAATAGCATTAAATAGTAAACAACAGACAAACCGAACAACAAATTCCATTTGACAACCTCCTTGCAAATGCAATTCGCAAACGTCGCGTCTGCTCTTCGTTTCTTGAGAAATTTACATTCTCAAGTGATATCCTGATTATTTGCCCACCACCCACAATCTTCCTACTCTGTTGCTTCATTTAACTAATTAATTTTGTTCATTTTTTTTTCCCTTCTCTCTATCTTTCAGATACACCACCAACAGCATCACTAAGATACAAAAAAAAAAAAAATATATATATAAAACAACAACAAAATAGAAAAACATTTTGGATTGCTCGTCGCTCTTGGAATAAAATTTGCATTCGCGTTCCGGATTCGCATTTTATATGCAACTAAGGTACGTAGACTAGTTTGAGAGTAGTTTGTATGGTACGCTAGTGTATGCCGCCACTAGTATTCAAAGCTCGTAGTCTTGAGCCCGAAGTGGTCCTTGTTGGCCGGGTGAGAAACAACAGATTGGGTGGGGCACACTATACTCTAGTTACTCATTCCTTGTACGAGACGTGTGATGGCAGATTCCAATTGAATTTTTGCAATTTGTAGTCATTTGTTTGTTTGCTTGCTTGCGTCGTTGTTGTCGTTGTCGTCCTCGGTGTGTGTCTTGATTAGGGTCGCAGGGGGATTCTCGCCTTCGAGTTTGTTTTTTTTTTTGTCCGGCGGCGCGTCGTCGTCCTTCGCTTTGGCTAGCATTTGGTTATTTATGAATTTTGAGCGCAATAAGTGAAATTTATTTCCCACCAAAGGATATTGCGCATGGAAAATGGGGTGGAAACTACGAAAAAAAATCCGAGAAAAGAAAAATCGTCTCTCAAAACAAAAAGAGGATGAAAAACCATTCTCATGGATACAACCATTACCCGGTCGGTAGCTAGGGTACAGCAGCTGGGGAATACGAGCTTTTGGCAACGCCCATAGTGTGGCGAATAATCTAATAGCAAAGTTTATTCTTTTGTTGCTGCTGGCACCCACATGTATCATCACTAGAGATACCCTATCCTGTGCCTAAGAATCTATTTGAGTCTGTGTGAGTCTATCTGGGAGCAATCGGGTGGCAGTAATAAGCGACGCGTTCATTGTGGCGCCATTGATTACATCAATGCACGGCGAGATACTATATTTCAAAACGCGTTGTGGTGGATACACAGAGGAAAAGCGAAATCCCCGACAAAGCTGTAGCAGTAGTAGGATTCAGATTTACGATCCCGTCCATACCGTAAAACCGAATAAATATACAAAGTGCACAGGGAAAAACTAAAAATGTACAACCAAACCAACGAAGAATATCGACGCAATGTGAGCCACGAATTATTATGCAATATTTTAACCGAGGTCAGGTATACTTGGTCGCTTGATTGACATTTCAACATCAACGACCGCCGCCGCCGCCGTCGATGCGCTTGGAACCGGTATATCGGAATTGAGTATATTTTTTTTTTATTTGTATCTTTTTATCTGTTTTTTTATTTTTGTTGTTTTTTTTTCCGGCAAAACGTAGCGAATTGCGGAATGTAGTTTTTGGCCAAAAAACCAATTAAAATAAATTTGAATTTGTGGCGGGTGAGTGGTTGTTATCAAAGAGGCTTCATGCCGGTGTAATTTTTGGTCGTTGGTAGACCAGAGGAAATCATCAAAAAAAATTGTACTTAGTTTATAGTTTATGGAAAAAAAAAACTCTGTAACTATCAGCAACAATCGAAATGAGGACAGGGATCAAAGTGGAAGTAGAATCTTTAATTTAGTTTCTGGTTTAGGTTTTAAATTTTATGGGATGTGCCATCAGATATCTACAATACATCAAAACTATCGGCTGCCATGCACCTTTAAATGTGAAGCAACATATGCAGTTGTTCTGGTTGAGTTACGGTCGAACATCTCCAATTATTTAGAATCTAATATAGCCCTAGCTCTCGTTTCATTTCTCAACACATATCAAGTTGTCTTTTTTAAAGAATGCTTTTACTAAGTTCACATTTCGAGAAAGGTTGATATATAAAAGACGCAATTAACTGCAAGGATTTCGGACAAACCTTTATTTCATTCAGAGAAACTGCAATGCTTGACTATCTCACAAGGAAGGGCATTACTCTAAGAATTTTTGTACCTAGGGTGCATATTAGATCACAAATTGAACTGGAAAGACAATATATTCTCGAACCTACAAAGAAGGTCTCGATTGTTTTTTATGCATGCAGTAGAATCTTCAGGAAAAAATTGGAGCCAAAACCAGCCACGAATCACTTAATGTACACTACCATCGTTAGACCTATCTTTACGTATGGGTGTCTGATCGGGTGGCCTGCAGCCGCAAAAGCCACAAACCTAAACACCCTCAAAATGATCCAACGTCTAGCATGTGTGGGTACCACAAGCGCAATTAGGGCAACACCCACCGCTGCCATTAAAACCATGCTAGGACTTTGCCTATTAAACCCTTTTACCAAAACAATAGCGGCTAAAAGCGCCCTAGCCTCCAAGAAACCTAGATGTGGAAAAACAATCAATTCGGACACAGCACCATCACCAAGTGGTCAACTTGCCTTCTGACTACATTTTTCCCCACACGGACTTCAGCCTCATCCTCGACTTCAAATTTCCTTATAGAGAGAGCTGGACAAATGGTAGCGTCATTAATCGCGTCTCCATATCCATCTTCATGGATGGGTCAAAAATGGAAGAAGGCACTGGCTCAGGAATATTCTCAGAGGCATCACCAATTGGCAGGTTCATGAAACTTCCCAACCACGCAAAAGTGTTTCAACCGGAAATATATGGTAGAACTGAAACCTGCCGGGACTTATCCACTCTGAATAAGAACGTACATATCGATTTCTATATAGACAGCCAAGCAGCCATCAAAGCCATCACCTTCATCACAACCAACTCTAAATTGGTCAAGCGATGTAAAGAGGAACTTAAATCCTTTAGCTCTAGGCACAGCATCATGCTCTGCTAGATTCCGGGACACATGAGCGTCCATGGGAATGAAATGGCCGATGAGCTAGCGAGAAAAGGATCAGAATCAAAAGACCTAACAGCAGATCAGTCAGTCCTAACGCCCATCAGTCTCCTTATAACCAAAATCACGTCAGACTTTCTCAACATGGACAATATAAGGCGGAGAACACTCTCCTGATGCCACGTCTCGAGAAAACTTTGGGGCCCGATATAATCGCTGAATAGACCACAGCTGAGTCTCGTCATAGGTATTCCCATCTTAGAAGAATAAGAATCAGCACCACCGACCTATGCAGAGGCTGTGACGACCCAGAAGACATTTCCTCTGCGAATGTCCAAGCCTCAACAGAACAAGAGACTCAACCCTAGGAAAAGCATCTTTCAACTACCTCAACGAACTAGCTATCCAACCACCTAAAACCACCCTAAAATTCATCATGAAAACTCAAGACCGAATGATTCAGGAGGGCCGCTTCTGACATGGATTAAGTTTTGTGTATAAATTCATTGTTTTTATTTCAGCTTTCTCACACCGGGGAACACAATGGATCCGTTGAGATCCGAGTGAGGCTGCACATTATCAGTGCAGTCATCCCTTAACCTACCCACTTAACCACAGATAGGAAAATGATTTAAACTGCTATAGCTCCAGATAGATCTGCGGTATGCTAGATCATGAACGTAGTTCTGAGTTGCATACCGCATAATATCTTTTATCAATGTTCTCACTGGACACTATCTGATAGGATTACATGCCCAATAGTTGAGACTCTCTTTCTCAAGACCAAGCTATAGACCAAGCTTCTGCGTACGCATATGAATCACTAAAGCTGGATGTTTAGCAACACTAGAATCTGCAGCAGCGATATCTTCTTTGGAGCTTACACTTCTTAATCTTGTTGGTGTTCGGAACTTTTAAATAGTTAGACGAATAGCCTCCTCATATGGTCTACTATTTTGATTTTTAAATGTACGAAGTGCTCTATAACTTTGTTGATCTAAATACTGGTTTTGGAAACAAACTTTCAGTTATTGAGCTAAACTAAATAGCCAGTCGAAATCAGTTGTATTTAAAAATCAGTTCATGGTAAACTAGAAGTCTACAGGGACAACCTCGAAGAATTCGAATCTTTCACTGATTAATAAAATTTAGCCCACACATCTATTAACGAGTTATCTAAATAAATAGTTATATTAATCTTTTGTATACCATCCCGGGAAATTCTGGTACAACCAGCGTATAAGTAATGCCAGATCACCAACCAATCTAGGTCTTGATACCTCAAGCTTACTGAAAACATAAAAGCTCATAAGACTTGACACTTCATCGTTAGCAGATACTAAACTGAAACCAGTCATTGCAAAAAATATATTTAAAAAACTTCACAGAAAGGACTGGTTAAACTTATGTTTAATTCCCATCAAGAATGTTTCCTGACTAGTCTAAGCGATCTTAAAAGAAGTTGCTTCTGCTCAGTCGCTAGTGCATCGGATTACTGATCAAGATCAAGATTCATACATATATCTAATTGCATTATATCACAGGAAATATCAAAAGTTCTTTCGCTGCTTAACATCACGCGAACGTCTGACAAACATTCAAGAGTAAAATATTAGTGTTAGAATGTATGTAGCTCTTGGGCTCTAAATGGGACCGCTAGAAACTAGTACTTGGTAAGCTAGAAGCATATAAAAAAGGACTACTTTCTATGTATCTCTCCTTACAAAACACTGACTTCTACACATAGACTGAAAGTCCGGCTCTGAACAACCACTATAGTTGTAGTTCCATTACAACCACCATTAGCGTAAGCTAGGTATATTTTCTTTTATTACTCATAAACTTTTAGTTTTATGACTAACTCCTAATCTCACTTTTTCAAAAAAAACACGTTAGGTGCTCGTAAATAATTTCCATCCATAGAAACATAGAAAATGTTTTTCTAAACTCTTCTCCGGTCGGTCTTGCAATAAACCTTGATTACAGCAATTCTATTCAGTGTAAAACGATAACTCATTTTTATGGACATATTCATACCTTTTGTTAACAACATTTCCTGTACAAATTGCCTTCAGTACGAGGAGGCACAGAAAATGAAACTCGTTACCATTATTGTGTCATGTCAAAAATGTTAATGCGCCACTCACTTTTTAATGAGCTCCATTCAAACATCATTGATTACAGTAATTGCGAAAACCACGCTTAAGCATCAATAACTTACAGATCGACCACAACATGCACAACACATGATGCACTTACATACACATGTATGTAATGTACTTGCACTTTTCCTAGTAAAAATACAAAAAAAAAAAGAAATCATTATCCACAGCGAAAACCCGAGGGGAACCTTATCTCGGTTCAAAAAAACCGCCCTTTCTACTGGAAACAATACTCGCCATTTTTTTTTGTATTTTTTCTGTCTATAATCAAAGTCCTCACGCACTGCGGTCGGGGTAGTGGTATTGGTATATGTCAAATGACTCTCTGATAGCTCCACATTTTCCATCCCCGACTACAAATGACTTCATTGTCTCATTGTGCCGTCCAAATGCACACGATAATAGCATCGCGTTGGCTATTAACGTAATGAATGCCATTAAGAACTTAAATGTCGCACATGTAACGTGGAATTGATTTCGCCTCTGTTATTCTCAATTTGACACGATGACGAACTGGTAGTTCAAAAAAAAAAGAGACAACCACCCAAACCCACAGTACTTTATACTCTTTGAAGGTCATTTGCAAATGCGACGAACATTTTTTGTTTTTACGTCTGCCGTACGTGCTTTTTTCGAGTTACGTAATATCCTCGTCATCGACGTCGTCGTCGTCGTCGTAGCGTAATAGCTGACAATGCAAATGTAGTTCAGTGTACAATATATGTATGTATATTTATTTTTTTGTTTTAAGAAAATGGAACAAAAATATGTATGTACACTGTATATTGTATTTTTGAAAGAGTGGGGTGGGTTGGAGAAAATAGAAAACACCCTGCGAAAGGCCCCCACAGATGATGGCGCCTCGTCAATTTACATATTCAAGGGTTATTTTTCGCCACAGTAGCTCGTTGTGTTGTCTGTCAATGAGGAAGCGAGATTTTCATGCTCGCGCATTACAATAGTCAGTTCCGCTGGCAATTTTGAAATTCCATAGACATGGATCTGATTTTGAAGCCCTTGCCTTGGTCGGGTTTTGCAGCGCGCGTCAAATCGATGACAAGTTGTCATTCTCTTCCGTCGCTGATGTGAACTGTTCGCGTTTTTTTTTCTCTTTGCTCCTTATTTATCGCCTGATAAAAGGACAATACAATGGAGGGATTCTCCCTTGGTGAGAGTGGGAGTGGGAGTGGGTGGCGCTGCTGTTGCCTTCTGTTAACCTGTCAAATTGCCTTGATGGTATATGAATTGTCATATTGTTCTTTTGTGTGGTGGTGGTAGATTATTCCATTGTGGCTGAAGTTAGAGGTGTTAATTACCCTGGCTAAGTGGTTTGACAATTCAACTGATGTAAAATTGTGTAAGTGAATCAAATTATCAACAAGCAGGGGGTTCTTATTTGAGGACAATGACCGACAAATGCTGAATGAAAGTATTCATGAAAAGGGCTAGAGAGAGGAAGTTTAAAATGGAATGGAGTTCTATAGCTGAACAATGTCGGGTCTGTATATTAAATTTTTCAGTCGGTGTCTTCTAACACAAATAAGGGAAGTAAAGACAAGCAATCGTCTCTTCTAAGTTAAGAGATATACATACGTAACCTGGTTCTAAGCTGGAACGAGATGAGTAAAGTCAGAAGTGACGCAACGCAGTCTTACAGTTTTTTAACTCACAACTTACTTAACGAGTTCATGACCTTCCATTGATGACAGTTCGTTATTGAAGTCTTATTGGCTCAAGATACACCCGAACTCGAAGATTCCATGTTATTTGCCGTCATGCATGAAATTCTACAGCAAAGTGCCGAGTACAGAGGACTGTGGTACTGACAAGTTGATGTTTCACATGTTTTGTAAAATCATGCATCAGAACTGGATATATTTTCTAGAGATCTTAAATTCAATATTAAATTTGTAGAGCTTCAAGGTTCGAGTTTCGAGCTGCGATAAAAAGATGAAGTATCTTGACTTGACATCTATTGGTTCCGGCTTCAATTGCCGAAGCAGAAATTTCGCTGATAAGTGCTGAAAGCGTAGCGTTAAACGATTTGACGCTGATAAGTGCTGAAAGCGTAGCGTTAAACGATTTGATGCAATGTGACATTTGGTAGGTTTTTTAAAAAACCTCAGCAGGGCACAGTCCCAAGCTACCCGCAATGGCATATGGACAGTCATAGACAGAGATGTACCGAGTACGTCTTCCCTACGCTATCACACAAAAAATCCAAGTTTTTTGTTAATCTGAGCAGGAAAGTCCTAAGAACTCTAACTAGCGTCGTAAGTGAACTTAGTTTTCAGGTAAACACATCACTCCAGACTTCACTTCACTTGTAGAGTATGCCTAGAGAATGATGAGACTTCTGTGTATGCTCCTTCCATTTCTGCACCAAACCCCGCAAAGTTATTGATTTTCTTGACTACCTCTGGACTAAATAACTTCTTCTAGAGCCTTATATAGTGGCAGAGTGGATTAACTGGGCTAGGCAACTTCAGTTGGATACCCATATATGTATGTAACTGCTATTCGAAATGCTCCTTGAATACCTCTACCATTTCCTGCAGACCGAAATCTAAGTTTGTCACACTTTTTCAAAGAATCTGTTCTGTCTAGCCTGGCTAATGCGAGCTCTCGACATTCAGTTTTCTCTTCGAATGCCAAGATCTGAATAGCTTCACAACCTAGAAATATTTAATGTCGACGTATGTTCCCTAGAACGTGCCCACAACTAAAAATTTTGACGCATGTATCACATCGGTAAGTACATAGGTTGTCGATTGGATAAGTGGTTCAATAATTTAGACAAGGCCAGTTTGGCGTCCAGAACCTTTTATACATCCTTTTGCGTGCTACCACAAAATTGGTAAAACGAATGTCTATTCTCATGTCATTCCTCAACCCCAACGTTGGAGGTTGTTTCAGGAAAACACTTCCTTTAAAAGCGTCTTCAACCTGTTTCGTAATGGCATTTCAAGATAGCCTTGATGTGAGTTATAGCCAAGTGATCGCTTTTCGGCTTGAAATCAATAATGTCTGATATTAACTTCTCCATTCGACTTATTCGTAGCCCATGGTAAGGCAACTTTTGGAGTGTGCATTCATGGATATGTTTCAGCAGAAATTAAATGAAGAATAACTCTTGCCAATCGTTGTTTCTTTTGGCTGAGAAGGCAATTGAGTAGTAGAGCCCTATCTCGAACAACTAAGAAGATTCTGTACAAGACCTTGATCATCCCAGTCCTGCTTTATTGCGCTCTATCGAAAGCGGATGACGATACCGTCGGTCGTTTCGAGAGAAAATTTCTTCGTCAAATATTCGGTCTCAGTTGCGTTGACGGGCTTTGAAGGAGGTGATTGTTGAATCGAGCTGTACAGCGACATTGACCTAGTTAAAAAATTGCGCATCAGTCTTATAAGATGGCTAGAGCATGGAGAGCGGATGGACACAAATGCTCCGGCCTGTAAAGTCTTCGAATCTAACTTGCAGGGACAACAAGGTTGAAGGGAACCTCAAAAATCTTGGAGTGCACAACTAGAGGCTTGTTAGTGGAGGCCCAGAGAAACATTTTGAAACAAACTTCTGGGGTAAACGTGACCACCACCAACAGCTGCCTATCAGAATATCAAAAGTATCTACTCAACATATATCCATTCCTTAGGTCGCATACTCCCTATGTATCTGTGGATATTTTAATTTAAAATTCAATTTCATAATTTATTACATACCTACGTATAGTATGTATATATTTTCATTTATTTAATTTTTACTAACAAATTGCTTGCCATCCGCCCATATGTACATTGTCAACCATTTAGCGTTAAAAAAAAAGAAAATTAAATCGAATTACCTCCAATGTATGCAGCAATTTACTCATCAATCAATTTTTAGTTTATCGCTCGAAATCGAAACACACAGTAACTATAGGGTAAATGGCGCGTACTACCTTTCATTGTGGACCCCTTGACCACTGGGACATTTAATTAAAATCCAGCAATTTAAAATTAAACAAATGCACAAGCATTTTCGAGATACATGTATCTGTGGGTTGTAATCAAACTGCTGGCGCTGTAAATGTTACATTGGTGTTCCGTATTTGTGCTTTGTGGTACGCAACACGCGGTTGCATGTGAAAACATTGTAGACGAGACACGAGGAGGCATTGCTGCAAATGGATCAGGTGGAACAATTCCGAAAATCAGGATTAGTAGCGAAAGAAGTGGATTTGGTTATGGTCTACCATAATAGTTGGTTGGCTTTGTTGGGTTAGGTAAGGCTTTCTACTAGCGTGTGCTCACCTTACACCATATTGCACGAACAAGGGGTGTTGCGGTGATTTTAAAGCCGCATTCCAGTTCAAAATGTGTTTGGCTGGCTTTTATATCTGTACAGGGGGGTAGACAAGAGGGACACTGGACGTTTATGTGCGTGTTGCTTGCATAGGGGGCCCGGTTAAATAATTGCAATTTGGCGAAAATAACAATTGGAATTTTTATTTATTCGAAGCTTTGACCATTTTGTTCAACATAAAATCTCTGGCGTAATTGAATATAATTTTCTGTTTAATTAAGAGTGGAGAAATAGTTTCAGGTATTACGAAGTTGCGATAGTATGTTGAGTTCTTATATTGTCTGGATGGAGTGCATCGGCGGCGTTTTGGTTCAGTTGTTTAAAATTGGCTAATGGTACAGTGGATTGTGTAGTAGTTTTCAATTTTAGACGAATGCACTCGATCAAAACAGTTTAAGCATGTGCTAATGAAAATTTTGAATTTTAGTCGTTATTTTTCGCACGTTTTCTGAACAGATTTGATATATATGTATGTATGTAGCTTACTCTAGTAGATGACAATTGATGGATTTGGCAGATATTTTGCGTGGAACTCCAAATGGTATCTACAGCCATTAGACATCCACTAACTCCATTAATGGTTGTGGAAAAAAAAAAATTGGAAGATTTCTAAAAAATAAACAGAAAATTCTTTCAAATTGGACTGGGAACATCAGTTGGATACCCCTGTAGCTGCTATGGGAAATGCTCCTTGAATACCTCTACCATTTCCAGCAGACCAAAATCTAAATTTGTCACACTTTTTCACTGTGGCAAGCAGGTTTCGTGTTGGCTGCCTGAGTCCTCCATGGGTCCTCCGCAATATTTGGCATTAGCCAGGATATTGCGACAAACGCCCGATTTGTCTTCGCGCTTTTTGGGGTAGGTGCTAAGGCTGAAACTATGAAACTATGAAAATAACTATGTATATACATATGTAGGTATTTTATGAAGCGCTTCGAATCGATATTATGCTCCTTTACATATATGGTCAAGCGCTCGACTGTCTTGCGGCTACTAATGATGACAGCCTCCGTTTTTTTTCTGCTAATTCCGGACCTGATGAACGAAGCCATATCTTCACGTCTTCGATGGTGTTGTTGCAGTTTTGTGTCACTTCCTCTAGGGTTTTAGCCACTACCACCGCCGCGATATCATCGTAGCGTATTCGATTATGTTCACTTCTCTTGATGTCCGCATACGTATTACTCCATCATACATAATATTTCTCAGGACAGGACATAGAGCTGATTCCTGTAATTTGTTGTCTTTTTGATCTTTCGTCAGTTTCGTAGAAGAGGGTTCTGTTTTCAAAATAACTTGTAATTATTTGGAGCAGGTAGCTTGGCACTTGCATATTCCTCAACGCTCTCAGAATTAAGCTCCAATTGTCCGAGTTGAAGGCATTCCTGACTTCTAGCGTAACCACGGTGTTTATCCTCCTTTTCAACTGGTTCCAGATATGGCTTCGCGTGCAATATTGCAAACTGCTTGTATCCCATGGGGGTGCTTCATTTTTTCCTGAAGCCGTATTGTCGGTCGGAAAGCCTGTTGTCTCCTTCGGTGTACTGGTCAAGTCTGTCACGAATAATGTTTTCCAGAACTTTCCCTACTATATCTAGCATGCACAGCGGTCTGTATGACGACGGTTGACCTGGGGGCCTTTTGCCTTTTGGGATTAACCCAGATATGCCTGATGTCCTACATGTAGGTCGGTCAGAATATGAGCAAATTTGTATAAACCGTCGGGTGAAGAAAGTTGTCACCTTTTTGGCCTTTTCTTCAGCTGTGCCCCTGGGTCGTTCCATTTTGCTCAGCCAATAATCGAGCATCAATATTCTTACTTTTTCAGGTCAAATTTTGCTTTTCAGCTTTTCATTGGGTTTTTGGCATTGAAACCGTCTTGACTCTATTGTCGATGCCGATGATCACTAATTGTATAGAGATGATACTTGGTACACTTAATTAGGCATATTGTTGGAGCTGGAGTTGTTTTTTTATTTGGTTGTTGCACTGAAGTGTTAGCCACCAAAGCAACGCAATTCAACCATATTCTACCCTAATGTTCCAAAAGTTGAACAGAAAAAAACCGTCCTTATATGTAGTACAATTGGAATTAAACTTATGTTGAAAATTTAAATTCAGAATTTTTCAATAAAGTTTAACTTAAATCCGTTGATGGAATAAATGTACTTAACTTAAATGTTTAATTCATGATGCTTCCCCCATTCAAAATACATGTGTACATTATGTAGGTATATATTTATAAAAAAATAAAAATAAAAATAAACAGACTCCGGATCAGTGCTCTATGTGGCATTCCTTAATGGAATTGCTTAATTATTTTTCGTGCAACAACACAGTTATTCGCTTAAATTTAAGCACAACGACCAACAAACTTCAGCAATATATTACTCTACAAATAAATATAATTTTGCACACCCCAAGGCACATGACAACACAGAGCCCTGCTGCCAAAACTATCGCAACGGAAGTATAGTCCCCTGCCACCACAACGACAACAACCCACTCACCAAACAACGAACCCACCAACCAACCAACCAACTTTATGATTATGGCTAAATAGTGTGAACACAATTTTATTCCGTCAGAGCAATAAAGTTCCTTAAAATTATTTCGTAGCGTGTAAATTTATTTATCCACAAATCCGTGTGCATGTAGAACATACACATCCCCCGTACCTACATACATATATGGGATTCCGTAAGGAAGACAACGCACAAATGTAAGGAATTTATTGCTGCGGCTATGTAACAGCCCCAGGCTCCAACGTCACACCAAGTCGGGAGTCGCTGACTCTCATTTAATTTCGATTTTGGCACTGCAAGGATAATTATAGAAATGAGGATTTATACTCGAGCTGGGGCTATTTATTTTATTTTTCTGTGTCCCTCTTGTACGTATGGATGGATGTGTATGTACGATCTCTCGTGGAATCGATAACATTCCACCTTGACTTTCACTCTAACTCTGGCTTCAGAGATGTCCAGAGGGATACATACAACAAACTGTACCGTAAAAAAAGAAACAAGGCAAACATCCGTTTTGTTTGGCTGTGTGTTGCAAAACTTACCCCTTGGCGTAGTGACTGGTATTGGTGTTGTGTTTACACAAAGCAAAAGTTGCATTGTTTTCCAAAAATTTAATGTTTTTTTTTTTGCCCTCTTCTTCTTTCAAAGTGTTTCTAGTTGCAAAGTAGTTCTGAGAAGTAGTTTTGTTGGTGCAATGAAACTTTTTTGTGAGCCGGACGGTAGGGTAGGTGAGGCATGCGACGACGCTCCTATTGAAATTAAAGGCCGAAGCAAGTGTTAACGAACATTTTACCACAAAAACCTTTCTTTGTTTTGCATATACTTACATATGCAACAATTATTAAAGGTTGAGGTTTTGTTCACATACACCAGTGCCAGTGCCAGTGCCAGTGCCAGAAATAGTCGTCTCAAAAGTCGAGAAGGAAGTTAAGTTCGTCGTGTTCCTTTTGTTGCGTGTCCTGTGGCAAGAAAACTACAAATTGCGTCCGTATGCTGGATATACATATACACAAAAGGGGTGGCAATGGTAATCTGTGAATAAAAGTTATGTTTGTGGGAAGAGAAAATTTAACTTTTCCAAGAGTTTTGTGCGGAGTAGATATTTACTTATTTCATTGGTATCCTTAAGAGGTTAAGTACGCAGTCAAATGCCTGGGAAATTGCTTCTTAAGAGTGCAAGTGAAGAGTGTACATGGAACGAAAAAAGATCGTTCTTCCGGCATCTGTTGGATATATTAATCAAAAGATGAAGAAAATTTTTGAAATGGAAGCTGGTAAAAGTTTGCTTATTTGCGATAAAAAGAGGATTCTTGAATCTGAGTTATTTTGGTTAGCACTGCTAACTGCAAAAAGATTTCCTTTTGGTTATGAGAGAATTCTGCGTTAAATTGCTGGCACTGAAATCCCAGCCATCATCGTGTTCGTCTTTGGCTTTCTTTTTTTAATATTTTGCTTGACTGCGGTTACAGGGATCCTTGACGAATTTAGGGCTTTTTTTGTAGATTTGTTTGATGGATTGTAAGGTTCTTACTTTTTTCTAAAATCAGATTCACACAAGAAACAAAAAAAAAGGATCTATAGATGTACATATAAAACAATACTTAGATATCCTTTTGGTCAACAGTGAAAACTGGGATTTTGGAGAACCACCACTGGAGCCTAGAAATTTGGTCTAGTTTCACGTGTCCAGCTGTGTAACCAGCTTTCAGTACTAGAGTTCAACTCCATGCTATTGATATTTTCGTTAGTAAAGGTATCAAGTGCGCGAGAATACATACATGTACATATGTATGTATCTTCTGAGATAGTCAGGCCCCAATGTCCCATTGAATGTCAGACATTGGTAAAATTAAGTTAGGTCCCTGGTCACCAGGGAATTACAGCAACAAATCTGACGATCAACTTAGGTACTATAACTGGCACAGAAGTGGGGTGTATAAAATCAGAATCTTACTATTTCATTAACTGGGCTGCTGCAGTTAGCTAACCCATTGTATCTAAAAATGTCGCGTGACTTAGGCAATTCAAAAGCTTAATCAATCCTTATTGCTAGAGGAAGACAAGAAAAGTATCGAAAAATTACTGAAGTTTCTTACCGGATAAGGTAGGTACCGTCTTAACAAAATAAATCTGTGTCCAGAGACAGATTGCCATTTTTTCTGACAGAAGATGATTCTTCCGGCATGCATTGGTTAAAAGTCTTACTTTTTATAAAGAACTACGTTTGTTTCTTTATAAGGGAAATGGTAAGTCCACTGAGACGAATTCAGCCTCTACACAGTAAATTCTTTCAGTCGCAGTACCGGCCAAATGGCCAGGAAGCTTATAACGTTGCTGCCTCCGTTGGTCCCTATTTAAATTCTGCTACTATTCTTGTCCTGGCGTTATTTCTTCATTTTTATGACCAGTTTTACGGGTTACTTACTTAATTACTTTAGGTGGCGCTACAGTCCGAGGTGGACCTGGGCCTCAACCAACAAGCCTCTCCAGCCAGCTCGATCTTTAGCTAGCTGCCTCCAGTTTCGCACACCACGCTGGTTGAGGTACCTTTCCACTTGAGCGCGCCACCTTAGGCGAGGTCTTCCTCTACTACGTCGCTCCTTTGGGGTGGATTCGAAGACTCTCTGGGCTGGAGCATTGATGTCCATCCGCTCTACATAACCCAACCATCTTAGTCGTTGTATTTGAACTCTTCTACGAGCTATATAGCTTGTACAGCTCCTGATAGTATCGTCTTCTCCACTCTCGGTCTATGTAGACTATGTAGACCAAAAATTACGGGTTGCATCCTGATTTTTATGAGACTTGACGGGCTACCTGGTTATATTGGGTACAGTTGTAACCATATTCGGATTTTAGAATAGGTTGCATACAAAACATAGTTTGTATAGTAAAAATTGCCGCCTATCATCTAAGTTATGTAAAAGTTTGGGTCTTCATATTACAAGTTTCTTCGAGTTTCGATCTTGAGAATGATTCTGTGTGTTCACGTGTCATCTTTGAGATGAATCCCACCTTCCTTACAATTCGATTAGACGAGTCACTCTTAATTGTTGCCGGATACTGTCTTGTATTCTTGTAGTCATTGTCTTCATATCGTGCTTCTTCTGGGTTTCATTCGTTACAATGTTATGGTACGACAGATGTAAGCAAGACTTTCTATCCACATCTACGGTTTGCAGCAAAATTTTAAAACCCAGAATTAAAAACTATCAAAAAGATGATTGCGATTCTCAGTGTTTCAAGGTTTTGCTGTATAGATGTGGATGGAAAGCCTTGCTTCGATCTGACTTGACGCCAAGGTACTTTATTACTGTTTCTGTGGTCTCACAGGGTTTATTAAGTTGAGTGTATCCCACCGCTGTTATCTGTACTCAGTTCGGCACCATTTTCAGACTGAAAAAGAGCAGTAAATATATCCAATTTTCTGCATTGAACTCATTTTTGATCTCCACTCTGCCAATAGTCTCATAAGGCTGGCATCCTTCACTGTCATTACATCAATTATCGAGCAGTCTTTTTTGAAAATATATGGAACCTAACTTACATCCTCCATTATTGTTTCCAACGTGTCCTTTAATTTCCTTAAGAACACTTTCCCTTCGTTATTACCATGTCAATCAGTTAGAAATACACGTGAGAAATATGACGGTATACCCTAGAATATTATTGATGAGTATTACTACTAAAGTCCTGCTTGTACAGCATCCGAAGGTAATTTAATGTCTTAACTATGTTCGCAGAAATTCCTTTAAAAAAAAAACTCTGCTCTCCTTATATCTTTTAAGTTTTTCTTAGAAAAGAGAAAAGTTACAAGAAAACTTTTTCTCAAAAGAATCTTTCTATCACGGCTGGAATTACACTTGAAAGTTTCACTTATGGATTTACTTGGAAAAGTGACTTGCGGAAACGTTTACACTATAAAAAGTAAAAGTAATTTAAGCTCATGTAAGCATTTATGTTATTTTAAGAGTAAAATGTATTATTACTTATTTATAGTTTCGTCGTATTTTCTATTGAAAGAATTTATTTTTTGAGGATACTGCAATTGCATTTCCTAGACAAACAGCGTCAAGTGTTTGCTATACTTCTGAGTTGTTTGCAATATTTCCTGTGGATCAGTGGTTTCGTGGGACTACTAACTGGAGTTCACGATCTCACCTATCGCAAATGTCTAACAAACATCCGTGATTTATGCATACATACATATGTATATGAATATGTATTTGATTCCTTCCATTAGTGAAAAATATAGTCGGCAGAACATGAATGGTTAAGAAGCTATCCCCTTTAACCTGTAAGGACCTGTTGCGACAAATATTTGTATTTTTTTCTAATTCGATGATTAGATCCACTGTTAACACTGTTATAAATACAGATACATTGTTATCTTATTGATGACTTTCCGGAGTCTAGGAATACTCGGATCAAATACTCCGCACAGTTGTGTAAATAGACTACTGTCTTGCTGATATTTTTGTGATCGCCACTGTAACGTACCTCCTTTTAAAAAAAGATCTAGCTGTGAACTGCTCCGATGGTCAAGCTGCTCTGAAGACCTGTTCTGTAATAATTACTTCTAAAACCATTAAGGAGACTATTGTTAAACTATGCCCTCTAGCACGAAATAAGTTTAAGGGATTTGCTATGTTTTCAGCACTGGGTAGGTATGTTGCCATGCATGACCATGGCTTCAACATGAAAGAAAATCTTACTTCATCTAGTAAGATTAGCTAATTGATCACAACGTCGCAAGTAGCTTTCTTTTTAAAGAGCCTACTGGGAGGCTTACTGTCACTAACTACCACCGATTCATCGGCTACATGCTTGTTGTTTGCGGATGTTTCCTCAATAAATTCAACACAATGCATACCAGTGGTTTATATGTACATACATACACTTGGAGGGCTATATTCTCTGTAGTGATTACAGGTATCTTTATCCAGTTTTGACAACTTCTGTGCTCTTCCATCATTTATAAGAAAAGATAGTCTTTTTACCAAAAAAGAAAATTTCTGATCTACTTGACTTAATAGTTCCGAATATCACATATGCGTCAGTTCTATGGTGGCAGAAAGATAACCAGAAAACTGTAAAGAAGCAATTAGATAGGGTCCAACGACTGGCGTGTTTAGCGATCGCGGGTGCAATACGGACGACACCAACATGCGCAATGAAAGTGATCCTAGGTATTCTGCCGCTCGACTTATTTATTAAGAAAGTGGCGGCCTCGACGGCACTTCGTTTGCACCGGGATGCCAACTGGCACTGGCGCGGTACTATCTATGGTCATAGGAAAATCGTGGATATCGTGAAAAACGAGATTAGGGAGTTGAATATGCCCATGGATGAAATAAAGAAAATGCGTGTTACCGAAAGGTATCACAAGACTCATATCGGAGATGGAACACTTCCGGAAAAGAAGATTGGTGATATAATCATCTTTACGCATGGGTCCATGATGGATGGCAGAGCGGAGGTAGGTATCTTCTCAGAAGAACTGGAACTAGCCTGTCATATTAGTCTGGGGAAATATATCTCAGTCTATCAAGCTGAGATGATTGCTGTATTGCATGCGTTGGATCACCTATGAGGGTCAGGTCGAGGGTAGAAACGTTACCATAGCTCTGGACAATCAATCAGTGATTAGACACATGGACCAAACATATATCAATACATCACTGGCATTGGAAAGTGCTCATAAGCTCAATGAGTTCTCATCTCGAAATAAGATGCCGCTGCTCTGGGTGAGGGATATGAAACGTAGGGACTGAGGGATATGAAAAGGCGGACTCTCTGGCAAAGCAGGGGTCAACCTCGGAGCTCTCCGGTCCGGAACCATTCGCTGTAATTGGCAGAAGGATGGTAGAACACCTGATTAGCAACTGGACAGCGGCGTAACACCAGAGAAGGTGGTCAACCGTGGAAAGTTGCAGGCAGGCAAAAATGGGTATTAAAATGCCGATTTTCACTATTCACAGAGAGGTTCTAAGCTTAGGGCAAAGAACACTGAAATGGGTGGTAGCGTTATCTACAGCCCATGGAATTTCGGGTATCAGCTAAAGAAGATGGGTCGATGGAACGACACCTGTGAGCTATGCCTGGAGGAAGTCGGGTCGGCAGCACATATATTGTGTCAATGTCCAGCATTAACTAGCAGAAGAAGGGAGGTCCTGGGGAGCCACTGCGTAGAAACACAGAGGATGAACCAGATTTCTATTAAACAGATGCTAGCATTGACGCGAGGAATCAAAGCTAGAGAGGCACTGTGCAGAAATCCAGAGGGACTCTCCGGCTAAGATGGATCGTGAAAGAGAGACGAAAAGGGACCCAATACAGTGGTCTGGTTCGTAATTCGAATGCAGTCGCTACTAGAGAGCCACATAGGCTTGACGTTGTTTTTATTTACTAACATACAGTTTGGGGTGAATCTGGCGCTCCACTAACATGCCTCTCTAGTTATTCCGGTCCTTAGTTAACTGCCTCCACGTGCGTACTCCAAGTTTGTTCAGGTCCCCTTCTACTTGTGCGCGCCACATAAGACGAGGTTTTCCTCTACCACGTTGTACCTCGGGGTTGGATTCGAAGACTCTAAGGAACGGAGCATTTGTGTTCATCCGATCTAAAAGCCCTAGCCATCTTAGACGACTAATGAGCAATTTTTTGACTAGGTCGACGTCGTTGTACACCTCGTATAGTTCGTCATTGAATCTCCTCCTCCAAAGCCCGTCAACGCAAACGGGGCCGAAAATTTTACGATGAATCTTTCTCTCGAATCGACCTAGGATATCTTCATCCGCCTTAGATAGAGTCCAAGTTTCAGCGCAATAAAGCAGGAGTGGGATGATCAAGGTCTTATACAGAGTTTCCTTAGTTGTTCGGGATAGGGCCTTACTACTCAATTGCCTTCTCAGTCCAAAGAAACAACGATTGCTAAGAGTTATTCTTCGTTTTATTTCTGCTGAGGTGTAATTGTCAGAATTGAGCCAAAGTAGACAAAGTCCGTTACTACCTTAAAGTTATAGCTGTCAATTGTGACGTTCTGTCCGATTTATCAAATACTTGGTTTTGTCCTCGTTTACCGCTAAACCCAGTTTGGCAACTTCCGTTTCAATACTTTCGGTGACAGCCCGCTGTGTTCTTCCAATAATGTCGATATTGTCGGCATACGCTAGTAGTTGCACAGACTTTTGAAAGATTGTGTCTCCGGTGTTGATGTTAAAGAAGTCACATGCCAGCGCGTTTCCTTGTCTAAATCCTTTTTTGATCACAAAGGTCTCGGTGAGATCGATACCATCGTCATCCTATATAGGCGAACGAGTTTGGCAGGGATGCCAAAACTAGACATGGCTCTATATAGCTCGTCTCTATAGATGCTATTATATGCGGCCTTAAAATCGATGAAAAGATGGTGGGTATCGATTTGGACGTCTTGAATTTTCTGTAGGATTTGCCGAAGTGTGAAGATTTGATCGATTGTGGACTTTCCTGGGCTAAAACCTCAGTGATAGGGCCCAATGACGTTACTGACGAAGGGTTTAACTCGTTCACACAATATGGCAGATAGGATCTTGTACGCGATGTTGAGGAAACTGATACCTCTATAATTGGTGCAATTGAGATAGTCTTCTTTCTTGTGGACATTTTTTTTTTTTCACAAGAAAATATCATTACTTCTCAATAAATGAGTTGAAGTGGGTATGTTTTTCTAAAAAAAATATTTGTTGAAGTCAATAGAGCTAAACTAGTTTCCTTTTGAGGTATTTCAGAGGATCTGATTTTTCATTCATTCTTTTTGCATTCCTAGATTTCGCATTCAGTTTTTGCAAGCTTTCTTGAAGTTATCGAGAATTTAGAGACACCGTACTGCTCTCCTACATGCAGACTTTGTTTTGTTGTAAGAAATTTTTACTGTTTTTGATTGCTAGGGTCCATAGTCGCTTCACTTCACTTCACTTCACTGCACTGGTTTTAACAGATACTTTGTTAAACCAAATAAGGGTGATTTTTCTTGTGAAAAATGAACAATTTACATATCCGAGTAGAATTGGTTTTGAATTCACTTTAGAGTAGCTATGTACTGCAAACTTTTTCTGGTTCATATCTTTGAACAATTCAGGTTTTCGAGGTACACGTTACCGACGTAGTACTACTGCATGAAGTTGCAAATACGACCAGTCGTGCACTTTTTTTTATTTCATCTTTAAGAGAACTTGGACGAATGGTAATCCATCTCAGACGAATTATTGTTTGTGGTTCCATTAATTTTTGCTAATGAGGATTGATTTTTTCGGTATTTGGGGGTTTTACTAACACCAAAGCGAATTTTATTACTTCACCCTTACATCCCATGGATATGTACGCATCTGACTAGGTCGTTTGTATAGTCTACAGTGTCTGTTCTTTCGATATTCTGCGGAGGCACAGCCGTCATCGTCAGGGCTTTTCTCCACCACTTTGCGACATGTATTGTCTGACATCAGTGATCTCTTACAAAAAATTTCGCAACACCTCACATTGTCATTGGAAACCACAAACGAGTAGGCATCTGGCCCACTTTGACTGTTCCAATTATGACTGACACTGACATTGATAATAATCATTTGAATAATAAAAATGACATCCATCGTGACATATCACTTAAAGATGCTCTCAGCTCAAGTAGTGCATCGAATAATTTAAAGCGAATAAAAATAATCTCCGACCTCATACTGTCCATTGCACCCGGGCACGTACGCATACATAGTGGGTTCTTGTTAGACATGCTCTTCTTGATGACACTGCAAACAATAAATGTAATTACGACGACTGTACGTACTTGACCGCTAAAATGTCAACAGCACCCAGTGGGCAGGGTCAAGTTCAGTCTACATACACTTAGAAAAAAGAAGGAAAAAATTTTTTTTGAAAAAGAAAACTTATATTGTTACAATGGAACCTTATCACAACGAGGGGAGGGTGAGTCAAATCAAATCTGCTCGTCGAGTACTTGCGACAAAATTGAATGTCAATTTTAAATTGAATTGAAAGTCAACACGGTTCGACGACGAGATGGTGTTTTTTTTTTCTTTGCTCCTTGTCGGATATTTTTTTTTTTCTTACACTCTTTGTATTTTTCGCGCTCGTCTGTCGTCGGCGTTTCGCAGAATAAACAGTGGGTGGATGGCATTTCTCCATCTCGTATTTTTATTTTTTTTTTTTTAAATATGCTAACTAAATAAAATTTCTTCAAGAACGCCTCGCGATAAGAAGAACGAAAGGGAAAGGAAAAAAGAGAAAAGAAAAAGAAAAAACGGAACAACAAATCGATTATGTAGATAAAACGACAGATTTTCGGATCTGTAAAGGTCGGGGACACTTCTGGAGGGTAAATGTGGCCTTATCTTTTTTTTGGATAATATTTTAACACACCCACGGGCAGATGCTAGGAAAATTCAGCTAGTAGAGGGATGCTGTCAGATGTTCTTCGTCGTAGTCTGTTATTTCCTTCCTTGTTTTGCTTTCTTTTATTTATTTTTTTTTTCGGTTCTCATTAATCATAGTCACCAAGGGTTCCGGAATTTCACTTTGGTATGCAAGGAAATGGAAAGACAGCGTCACGGACAAAGCGCATGACCTTTGACAAGGAATCATAAATTTATTATCAGGAGGAAGTACTATAGAGTTCTATGGTACATAGAATCTTTTCTTGTAGTTTAATTGGGACAGATGATTTATCGTCAGCGTAGTACTTTGACTGATCAGGCAGTGAAGCAGCTATTTTTGTTTAGTTCAAGGGGGCGGAATTGATGGAGATAGTAGATTCTATTTATGTAGTTGGTTTGATGTTCTCTTCTTTTTTTTTTCTGTCCTCTGAGCTCTTGTTAATGCATTCAGAGCTCATTATGGAATTGATACTTTATTTAGTGAATTCGTATTCCATGTTATTTCTGAAGGTATCTTCGGCAATAAAATTTCACAAAATACCAATCGACTTATGTGGGACGAAATTACTTACTATCTCCCTTATGAAGCGGACTACAATTGTACATAATGTACATAGATGTATCCTAAACAATTTTTCAGTACTATGGCTGTTGCGAAGTTGATGCTGTAAATAGGTTTTGGTAGCTTTGCAGTCGATTAGAATTCTATACCAGGCACCAAAGCATATAAGCATTCTGAATTTTTTTTTTGCGATCGATCATTGTGCCTCAATATCCCCTCATCTACATATATGGCGGCAGGATAGAAAAGATACAGGATTTTTCAAAAAGGACATTCCAATTTTACATTTAAATAAAACTATTCTTCCTGAGCTCCTCTAATGTTGTTGGCTTATTGGCATAAACCAGACTTAACGCATCCCCAATAAAAGAAATCCAACGGCTTTAAATCACATGAGCAAGGTGGCCGGAACATTTCTAGAGTTTGCACTATTACCGAACTTCCCCTTAAGTCGATCAATTATTTGATCAGCTGTGTGACATGTGGCATCATCTTGTTGGAACCATATATCACTGATTTCAAGTTCATCCAATTCTGACCAAAAATAATTTTTCAACGATAGCGAACTCCATTGACCGCAATATGGCGATCATTTTCATCGACGAAAAAATACAGCCTATTCACACCTCCAGCATGAAATTCACACCACACGGTCACTTTTTGTGGATGCAATGGAGTCTCTTGAAGTACATGTGGGTTTGTTGTTGTCCAATAATGCATATTATGCTTAGTGACAAAGCCAGTAAGCCAAAATTGAGCTTCATCGAAGATGATTTTTCAATGAAAATTAGGATTTTTTCAAACTCTTGCAGAGTCCAATCGGAAAAGTTTCGGGGCTTCAAATGATGAAGAAGCTTCAGTTCTTGAGTTAGTTTGATCTTGTTAGGGTGTAGGCCAAGATTTGTATGCGAAATTCGCCACAATGTGGACTGAGAACGGCTTGAAATCGACTGATTTGGCGTATTTTGATCTGAAGCACTTACGGCTGCGATATTTTCGGTGCGTTATCTCACTGGCAAAGGAACATTCAATAGTGAATATGTTGACTTGAATTTGTCCACTATAGCATGACAGGCTGTCTGGTGGGACGATTATTACAACCTAAAATTGGAGTAATCGCTTTTAAAGTTGCAAGTACCGACTCTGAATTTCGGTAGTAATTTGTAATAATTTGCAAACGTCACACGTTCATGAACTTTACCATGATAAAAACGTCAGCCTTGACTAACGTTTTGACATTGAAAGATCATAAAAAAGATTTAAGCGTGCTCTTTGAAATACAAAATTGTTATGTCCCTATTAAAAGCCCCTTTATTTGGCTGGGTATGTTTACTATCAAGAGCCTCTACACGTCTACGCACCCATTGTGTATGGTTTCAGCTAATCAGTCTGGGCTCTCTGCAACTACTTCCCAGTTGCCGTGACTCCTCATAACCCATTTTGCGACATGTGTTTCTCAGTTGCACCGCTCTTCTGTTATCTTGAGATAAGGATTCTAGTGTCACTTGAGCTCAATCCACAACATTTCGTTTCTTAAATGAGTATGTCTATTGGTTCCTGGCCCGAGCAATAGTACTGATGCTCATTAGAGATAGTAAGACTAGGAATCTGTTCAGCGGTCACTTTTCAAATCCTGCAACCATACACCAGGACATATTCGACATTGGTACGGAACAGTAGTAGTTTGGTGTTTAAGCTATTTGCATTACTTTGTCATATTTTGGACAGCATTTGAAATGTTCGAATCCAGCATTAGTAGAGGCAATACTCCAAACAATCCATACTCAAGTTAGTTTCCAGGCAGATCATTTTCATCTTTGGCCCACATCGTCTGTCTCCTCCAATTTTGATGTCATTTGGCATAGGTCCGTAATCTTGCGACAGAAACCATACATTGTAAGCGTCCAAATAATTGAGTTGAAATGTATGGTACATCATTGGTCACCAATAAAGACAATATTGGTTAGCTCACGGTGGATTTCGATACATACAGCCTTCAGCTATGCCGAACAAGATGTTTAAATCGGGTAAACCTCTCTTGTGAAAGGCAAGCCAGATAAATCATTTGAAGATACTGCCACAGACCGTTTCAAAATCGATTAACAGTAGGTACACCTTTTGCTTGATCCTCATCCAAAACTGGAAAAGAACTATCTTAGCCTTTCGCTCGGTGTTGTCTGGATCTGTGACCACCGGTTAGTTCCTTGTGATTCTGTAAACGATTTTGATGTTTGTTGCGCTTCTATAGCCACCACAGTGAAAGGACATTTCTTTTATTGCTAAGAGTGTCCAGAATTCATCATAAATATATATACAACGAATCTGTTCTTGAGTTTATGGTGAAGTGGCTATTGCGTCGGAATCTTGAAGCTAGGGGTTTAAAGGTCAAATCCCAGAAGTCATAAGAATTATTTACCATCAACCCGGAAAGCTTCTCACAAAAAGCTACTTCTTGGTTCCAGAGGTACATATGTATATACATATGTATGTACATATCCTTAGAAATATCCTTTTTTTTTAATCCTTTCGTTCGTTAAAAAAAAGGAATACATTGACATCTCAAGCAAGTAATAAAACATTTATGTAACATCATCTGACACCGTCCGAAACGTTTAAGCTATTGTCAGGTCTGCCAATGAAAAAATTGTCCCAAATGCCTTACAATCGTGTGAACTACCAATTTTTGCCTGGCAACATTGTAAGATCTTACCATATCGTCTGAACATAGCTATTAGCGCACATAATGGGTTGACGAAGTTAATCTTTCTGGCGTAATACTTAATTGTCACTGCTTTGACCCAAATTGGTACCGCATACATTGTGATAGAGGGAACCGCCCTTAACAGAAGTGTCCTTCTTTTTAGTCTGGGTTCACCAACATTCAGCATTATTCAGGATAAGGTGGCTTTGTCGGACATTCTTTCAAGGTTTTCCTTGTAATCGAGCCTAGCTTCGATTATCATACCTACCCTGGTGGTGATTATCTCTCGTTTATTGCGATTGCTCACTTGTACTGCTTCTGTTTTATGTTCTGAAAGGTCTAGTCCAACTGTTGCCATTCGTCGCCGCACATTTCGGATGCATTTGTTATCAATGCCTTCTATTTCTTGCAGGTGTTTTATCGCCACAACACTTGCAATATGATTTTTGCCTCATTTGGGATTCTATGCCTAAGAAACGTATAATACATAATATTCCATAGAATACGTCCTAATACAGATCCCTCTGGAAATGCGCAGATATATATGCTAACTCGTTTAGACAGAACAAGAAAGCTGTAGCGTTCACTACCATGAGCCGTATTTCCATCATCTCGGGTCACTACCCCAAAAGTTATAGGGTCGACTCTTCAGAGAGAAAAAAAAAACCTTATAACTCTGATGAGTGTAACAACATGAATATGGATAAATATTTGAACAGTAAAACATTACAGTCTTCAGCAAAAAAAAAAAAAATCTCTTAAAATTTAGTTAAAATACGTCCGGCAAAAATTTGAAGACATGGATTCTACGTATGAGCCACCTAAGTAAGTAGGTGTACCGAAGTACTTTCCAGGACATTTGAATCAATACGATGACCAATAAATTTGTGTACATATCCAACCACATGACCGGACGGAAATCAAAGCACCTACTATGTAGATACAACCTGACATTTATGTCAATTATATCAGTTCAAAGTCTATAAAAAGTATCTCAACGCTCCTGCCGCCTACCTGTAGGATAAACTCAAATATTAGATTCTTTGAAAAAAAAAAAAACTTTTCCCTTTGCAAATATTGACTCTTTTTCCTGTTTTTTTCTCGGAGGGGAAACATTATTTTTTTTTGTTTTTAATATTTATTTGTTTTCTTCTTTAATTTGCTTGAAAAAAAAAGAAAAATTTTATAAAAACTCAGCTAAAAACTTTTCTCTTTGATTTGCCACGTGTGCGAATTTTTTCCTTTTTTCTGTCAAGCCAACGAAATAAAAATCACAAAAGCATAAATTTTAACCACAAATTTTAATGATTCTGAATGGAAAGTTCTCTCGCATCCCTCGCATCCCGCAGCCGGCTTTGCCAAATCATATTTGAGGCGAAGAGGAGAACATAAAGTGTGAGCATAAAATAAATTAACCGCATAAATATCAGATCTCTGTAAATATCCTTGCGTAGCCGGGCCAGCACAAAGCGAGATGGACCATAAAGAATGGTTCCTCCTCATTTTGCTTGTTTAATTTCTGTGGACTATGTGTGTGTGTGTATAATTCACAACAAGGATTAAATATTTTTCTCTTTTTTTTTTTTATTATTTTTGTTTTTTTTTGCATTTTAATTTTTATCTCATGATTCTTTAACTCTGCAGGAGCGAGAAAAACAACCACAACCACCCTACCACCCACTCTACTCAATGTTACACTCAATTTCATTCTGTTTGGAGTTTTTTTTTTTCTTTTTGCATTCGCCTCGACCCATAAACAGTAAGGATACCCAATTAAAAGGATAATATCAATTATGTTGAAAATCCATAAACCGTGTGGCTTTTTTATGGTCGGCGGTCGGTCGGTCGGTCTATAGGAAGAGGTCAGTTGGTGTTTTGTGTCTGTCTTACCTGAGTTGTTGCCTGTCGTCCAGCTTGATTGGCGTAGAAAATTGATTTCGAACATTGTCCTGTGGTAGTGTACCTAGGTATGGGTTAAATTATTTTGCATTTTTTAACGCAAAAAGGATAATTATGCCACCGCATTAATATTCACAACGATGCATTGTGTTTTGCCGGTAAGTAAACGTAACGAGTTTTCAATCAATTTTTGTTTTTGGTGGCCGAAATGAAAAATCACATGACGTCGTTACTTATGCGAATTTTTTATCATAATTTATGTTTTTTAAAGGCAATTATGAGACCGAACGTGGAGTTGGTTGATTGCAAAAGGTTAACTGATTGGTAAAAGGAGGAGAAATGCACTGCATATCGCACGGGTAAAATTGATTTTTCATCTCGCTGGCGTAATTGCGAGTGTAATGAGCAAATGGAAATGGAAACACAGGAAGAAGTTTGATTGATTTAATGGTATAGTACATACATATATGTATATATAAAAAGTCGAATCGAAAAATGAGACTTTTAATTAAAAGTTGTTCTTTTGAGCATAATACGCGTGTTTTCTCACTTGCAGTAGGTATTCAAACAGACGCGGCGAAATGTTTATTTTGTTTAATGTTGACTTTAATGATTGTTGTCCTTTGACTTTCAAGTGTATTGAGGTCCTAACACTCAGGTTTTTAATTGGTATTGCCCTTTAAAGGAAAAAGTTAAATTAAAACAAATGAATTACTTTGGACAAAGCAAAAACATTGTTACATTTTAAAAACCAAAAGTTTACTTGTATGTAAGGATGTGGCTGCAAATTTTCTGCAAGACAAATAGGTCTCCGAAAGAACTCTCTGGACAAGAACTGAATCTGTTTTGTCGATCCTACAAGCTTTTTTAATAACTATATACAAAGCCATATGTACGTACGTACATTAAATATGAAATTCCAAATTATTAATTTAATTTTCTTCTTCTATTTTCAGGTATGTACTTACAGATGGATTCATATATTTAAAAACGAAAATGACAGTGAGTACAATGTTAAGTGGGGTGTACACATTCCTATAATCTATAAGTCTGAAAGTCTTTGATATATGAAGAACAATTCGTGAAGTATTAACCAGTGATATCACACACTATTTTCTCCAGTACATACCAGGGTAAAGAACCTGTATAACAGTCCGTCAGTTCCTTTTTTTTACTCAACGTGCTTCCAATTCATGAAACGTCTTTTCCTGAGACAGCCTTTCATTCTCTTTGAACCGGATATGCTGCTTCTAGTTGTCTAGACGAAGGGCTCTGGCATCTGGACTAACTGGACCCTTAAAACGTAGGTCGGACTCCCTTTTCGTCTCGAATCTGGAGGCTCTGATTGGAAGATCCTCTTTGCTGAAGCATTATTGTTCATTCATTTCATCTGGCCGAGCTAGTATAGTCGCAGTGTTTAAGCTTTTTGGACTACATCCACATCTTGGCACAGTTCAAAGATCTCGCGGTAGTTTCGGCTCGTCCATTCGCCCTCCTCGCATATGGAATCGAATATTCGATGCAAATTTTTTCTTTAACTCGCAGGATCAATGTGTTGTATAGCATACATTTCGTTTATCGAGTTAGAACCCATATGTTTCATCAAACCTAAGTAGGTGCGGTTTCTTTGGGTAAGTCTTTGCCTAATCTTCACTAAGATGTCATTCGTGGACTTGATATTTACTCTGAGGTATGTAAACTCCTTATCCACTTCAAAGTTACTGTTGTCAACAGTGACGTATTCTCCTACTTACTTATGTCCTGTATCCCCTTGTGGGTCTTAGAGCCTCTACAACGCCTATGCGCCATCGTGTGCGGTTTCTGGCAATGTGCCTCAGCTCTCCCCAACTCTTTCCCAATTGCTGTGCTTCCTTCTCGACTGTTCTGCGCCATGAACTTCTGGGACCGCCGCGTATTCTGCCATCCTGAGTAAGCGGCATCGCGTGGTTAGCTATGTGCCTGTCAATTTTTCGGAGAGTGTGACCAATCCACTGCCACTTTCGTCGTTGTATGGTTGTGCCTATAGGTTCATGACCCGTTCTCTGATAAAGCTGTTCGTTAGAGATACAGTGTGGCCAGAAAATCCTTAAGATGGAACGTAGGCGCCTTCCTCGTGATAGTAGCGGTCACTCTCCAGGTACGATGCCGTGACATAAGGCCATATGACATAAGGCCATATTGCAAAGTATGGCCTTATGACGCTTTCATAAAGTGACATGAAGCCATATTTTGGGGTATGGCCTTATGTCGCTACGTAGCCATCGAATTCCTCCATTTCCCGTCTATAAAGCCGCATTTAGCACATCGCTTATCACCAATAGAAACAATATTGGTCAAAGAATGCAGCCTTGCCGAATCCCGCTTTGGACTTCGAATTCCTCAGACAGCCTTCCTCTGTGCAAAACGTGACATGTGGATCCATTGTTTGTAACCTTGATAATAGCTATTAATTTATCAACAATGCCTCTCCTGCGCAAGGCAAGACAAATACATTCCCGATTGACACTACCAAACGTGTAGTGGTGATCGATATTCAACGCATTATGATCCGATTATGATTATGAGGGTGTTGATGTGGTCGACACAGGAGGATCCAGAGCGGAAACCTGCTTGTTCAGATACCTCTCCAGTTTTCACACTGCATTAAGTTGCTTTTTTTAGGGAGCTTGACGATCATTCCCTTCTTCCACTCATCCGTATTCTCATAGGTAATGGTTCTTTGTTTGTTGACAACATGTACTTGGTTTAGTCCTCATTTACTTCAAGGCCAACTCTTTTCGACTGTTCATCGATTACAGGAAAAACCTCTATGACTACGGGCTGGGAGCAACCAATAATGTCGATATCGTCTGCGTAATCAACAGATTTGTTGAAGATAGCGCCTTTCGTGTTAACACCTGCTCTGCAGCCTATCTGCTTCTGGACGAGATTGAAGAGTGACATGCTAACGCATCTTCTTACCGAAATTCGATGCAGTTCGTCAAGGCTGTCTAAAACCTCTGGTGGATTAACGAGAGTTATCTGTAATATGCGCGAGATATGATATTGCATATGCATGCTAGAACACATTCTACAGATAAGTTGGTACTCTACTACGGCAGTTTTGTTTTGTACGATATGAACCTAGCTATGGTCTGATGGTTCTAGAGACCAGAACCAGAGTGCCTTATAGCAAAATTTTGACTGTCCTTGCTGTTTAACAACTCGCAGAAATAGTCTTTTCATATATATATTCGGCATAGAATGTTTCTCCACTATGTTATTCCTCTCAAAGTTCTAATTGCGAATTTGCATCCTTCGAGCTTTTTGTCTATTCGATTGGAGAAAAGTTGGATATATGTACTTCAGAATACGAAGAAAAAGATTTGCTTCCATTGCATCTAGAGAAATATGTATCTGCTTGATGCTCTTCTCCCCACTGTGAGAGTGAGTGAGTGAGTAAGATCTCCAAGTTTATTTAGAAATTGATTCCGAGAAAGCGTCATATATCAATTAGCCTTTTGTTTTACTTCCTAACGTTTTTAGGTCTTCTTTCATTTATTTTCGGTGCCTTTTTCATTTCGTTTTGGCTTTTATTTCATTTTAAAGAATTAGCCAATTTTCAGGACCATACGTCATTTCGGGGTCCTAATTTTGCACTGCCATGCCATAGCAAACGCAGAATGCCTTTTTTTTTAATGCGCCGCACATGCATTTGCTTGATGGCACCAGTTAATTGAATAAGGATAGTGCCCTTTCCTATAAGTAATAAGGCTTTTCGCAATGACTGTATGGATATGTAATGTATTTTTTAGGTTTAAGTCCGCATCCTTTAAACCAGAATCGCAATGAGTTCTCAGAAAAAAATTCTTTAGATCACACAGCAAGTTCAACGATAATATAAGTACATACATATGTAGGTTCCAACCAGCTCTATCTTAAGTTCTCACCTGACTATCACCCGAATCGTGGTGGTCTTCTGAGACCTTCTAAAAGACCTCCCATGCTTCATGATTCTCAACATCTATTCAACACAAATTATGAGTAAAATTCGCACTAAAGTCAAACATCTCGTGTCATTATTCCTCTAATGGTGCCGTTTCCTGTGTGAAAAACAAAATGCTAAACTTTATTACTGCTTCATTCGCCGGGCATTTAACTAAACTAGTGAAAGTCTTAACAAAAAAAAATCTTGAATGTCATGCAAACACGATAAACCTTTAAAGACCTCCAGGGTCTTTATTGCAAAAAAAAAAAAAAACGCAAACTCATTGCAAAAATATGAAAAAAAACCTTAATTTGCTTCGGTGAAAATTACAAAAAAAAAAAACAGCAGCTATAAACGCTAAATTTAATGTCCAATTAAAGAACACGCTGCTGGTGGTACCTACTCCATTGGCTCGCACAACAATACAATATAACCGCTGGCCAAGCGGCGGCGGCGTTCCCAAGGAATTAAACCAGCAATGGCCGGCAATTTCCTCCCATCTTCCCCAGAGAGACCACGACACTTAATGTTAATTGTGACAGCGACAGTGGCAACAAAAACAAAACCAAATATCGTTAGCCATGCCATGGAAGAACAACAGTAATAATAATCCATCTGGGTTAACACAAATTCACATGGCATCAAGTGAAATCGACAAAAACAAAAGAAAATACCATTTAAATAGAAAAAATGTCCTTGGTATCCTTTATCATTAAATTCCAATCAGAAGTCACGCAACGCATCAAAATATCCTCGTTTGATTGCCTCCGAATTGATGTGTTTCCTCTGTTTTTTATTTTATGCTCCTCATCGATTATGCGCCACTTCTGGGAGGGCTATTCCGTCCCCGAGCCATGGAGAGGGGGTGTAAGGATGAGCTTGAAAATTATCGAAGGTGCCCTTTTTTCGGCTCGATTGCTCATAAGTGGGTATGATCCACTATCCACTTGTATATTCCACCCACCCTAATCGGAATTCCATATTTGTAATTACGATATTGATCCTTACGCAAGGATTACGTGATATCGAAACATGTGTACACATGTACAGACAGGCTACCAGGCTACACGGGTGATTGGATTTATGATTTGTTGCCCTCTGCTTCGAAGGACGACGAGCAAGAGATATTTATGGATGACTTCTGCCATCACAACTGATTCAAATTGAAGTAAATCCCCCAAACACTCACGCAGTTGGACATATAGACAGCGCTTACAAATGAATTGTCAAAATCAGTTTGGGGCTGCTGACGCGTACACACAGGCAGGCAGGCAGTGTGTAGTTTTGACGGGACTAATATTCGCCTACGAAATCAATTTTGATAATTCATGTAATTAATTATCATTCAATTTAATGTGACACACTTGTTAGTCAGCAGCACGGGGATTGATTGATGAGCCGAAGAGTTAGCAGGCCAATTACTACTACCCCCTCCGCTGAGACGCGCCGCCGCCGCTGCCGACCATGATGAGCATAAAGATGACTGGCGCGAGGACGCTCTCTAACTCTCAAGTGGTTTTGTGTTCAGTTTTTCAGAGTCTTGACGATGACGATGACGATGATGATGAGATGACACTCAAAAAGCAAAGTTTTGTCATTTTCTTGTCGTTTTCTTATTCGATGGTAGCAACGTGCGACGGTGACGGCGGCGGCGGCGGCGGTTTGGGTTTGCTTGTCGTTTTGAGGTGTGTTTTCTTCTTGAACAACACGAAAATTGAGCTAGTCTCAGCTAATATCGCTCTGCAGAGCGGAGTTGTTAATTTTAACCCTCAAGTGCCATTATGAAATGCCTTAACGACTTAAAATGTTCAAGGGTTTCATCCATTAAGAAGTGGTTTAGTGGATAAATTCAAGTGTTTAATGACGAATTTAGTTGCGTAGCTTGTGCCGGAGCTGAGGCAGGGGCCGGAGAATGCCACTGAGTGGCAGAGCTAAATATTTTCTTGAGGAAAATAAGATCCACTTTTGTGTTCTTCGTTTTAATATTTAAGTACATTACTTGGGCACTGTTTTTAAGTGGGTTATTTACATAAAGTTTTATGGGCACGGAGGTCTTCTTCCTCCCCTCGTTCGTTCGTGTTGGGTACTGTTTCACTCACTTATATAGATGGCTTAGCCATGAGAGGACATTATAAGTTTCACTGAAAGAGAATTTTAGAGTTTTCAAACTTAAATAGGCGGTTAATAACATTTTTAATTGTTTGTTAATCACATGTTTGTTTTGGAAGTGGTCGTCATTAAAATGTATTTTAAGACTGAACAGATAAGGATGGGCGGAGGATATTAAGAAGGACAGTAAATGACGTCTAGCTTTGAATCAGAAAAAGCTTAAGTATCATGATTTTAATTTTAAGTGCAAGCCAGTTAAAAAAGCATTAAGTATCTGATCGATGGGGCTAATAGTCTCATCTTACCATACCCAAGTTTGTTGAGGGCTCCTTCTACTTGTGCGCACCACCTAAGGCTAGATCTTCCTCTACTGCGAGTTCGAAGCGAAGACTCTACGAAGCGGAATCAGTAACCCACTTCGGGGATATGAGCGCTGCAATTGGTCAATTAGGGACCTTCTTGGCTGCGATTTGTACAAAATCAGTCTTAGGAAGTTTAAGGGCCTCTCGGCATCTTTTCTGTGAAAGAAAATCTTCAATTATTTCTAGTTATATTAAAAAAACCAGATGGTAACTGGAATATGTCCAGCAAGGAAACCTTAGAGCTTCTTATGGACACCTATTTCCCCGGTAGTAAAACAGAGACAGAACATTCTGTAAAAAACCATAAGAGAGCACAATTTACAGTGCCAGTGGATGTTGTCACCCTCAAGAAAATACAGTGGGCAGTGCACAGTTTCATCTCGTAGAAATCCCATATTCTCGATGGTATCTTAACAGTGGAATCACAGCAAGGTTTTAATATTTTAAGCCCTTTGCTCCACACTATCTTAAGGAGTTGTTTAAACTTCGGCTACACCACTAGATCCTGAAGGAGGGCCAAAGTTGTCCTTATAACGAAAGCCGGTAAGACCTCTCATGCATTTCCTAAAGACTTCCGTCCGATCAGCTTATCCTCCTTTTAACTGAAGACTCTGAAAAGGCTGATCGACGTCTACATTAGAACTAAATTAGACAGCATTATTCTATCGATATCTCAATACGCGTACCGTAAAGGAAAATCGGTAGAGATTGCCGTACATCGTTGGTAGACATCCTTTGAAAACAAGGATTTCACAATGGTGTCTTTCCTTGATATTGAAGAAGATTTTAACAAAGTCAAAACGGAAGCTATATCTGCTGCACTTCTTGACTTGAATGTTGACAACTATCTTTGCTACTGGATCGAGCAAATGCTGAAAAGCATGCTTATCCATGCTGAGCTGGGGTGCTGCCTAATAAGTAGGTCGGTGTACAGGGATACAGGGACAGAGTATTATCATCACTATTGTGGCTCATGGTGGTGAATGAGATACTCCTAATCTTGGGTAAAGAGGGATTCAGTGGCATTGCGATTGACATTGCGATATCAGGAAGTTCCTTCTTAGAGTTAGAGACCTGATGGAGTCTACTCCTAAATAAACTAGCAAAGTGCACTAATAGTGTCGGTCTTGGACTTAATCCGTCGAAGACTGAACTAGTATTGTTCACAAGAAGGTATAAAATACCATATACCCTCCAAAACTCAAGGGTATTGAATTGCAATTTGCAGATCACGCCAGATACTTGGGGGTAATTCTCGATCAAAATCTCAGTTGGAAACTGAATATACAAGACCGTGCTGGGAAGGCCTCTCCAGCTCCGGATCGTTCATTCGATATACACGGCAGTCGTCAGACCTATCTTTATGCAGGGAGTGGACGGCACTAGACAAGAAAAGTAACATTGTAATACTCGAGAATGTTCAAAGGTTCAAAGGAACCACTCCTACAGCTGCACTAGAAACTATGCTCCATCTTCTTTCTGTTGATATCTTTGGGAGACATACGGCGGCTAAAGTAGCACTATGGCTTAGGGAAACCTTGCAACTGGCTCGTGGAAATATGGGCCACGCAATAGGATGCTTGCGGCCATAATACTATTCCTAGTAATTCGGACTATCTGGACTTAAAGGTCAAAAATAAAGCCAGGATTTCTAGCAAAAGTGCTTGGGAATCGGGAGTAATTCTAAACCAATCTGCGACAGAGATTAATACAGACATACCCAAGACAGCGTCTGGCACAAGTGCGGGAATATCCTCCAGTGAATTGGATATTCGTATCGCAACTCGACTGCCGGACCTAGTGTTTTTCAAGCAGAAGTCTCAGCGGTCCGTGAAGCCACAGTAGGTGAAAGAATATCAGCACATGTCTCTCTTCAGTGCCACCTTCAACGATTTCTGTAGAATCTGTAGAGACGAGGAAGAGGAGGAAACCATGACACATCTTCTGCGCACTTGTCGTGCTCTATCAGTCTTGAGAAGGAAAACCTTAGGCGAGTACTTCTTCGAAGATCTAAACGATCGAGCCAGACTAGACTTAGGCAATATTAAAAGTTTTGTCACCGAGTCAAACTCATTTAATGACTAAACAGCGAACCATACATCTTCGGCATGGGTTTACACCGAAACTGGTTGCCCTGCCTCCTGTCCCATCTGAGAAGATTTCATGTAGGTTTTCGGTGTTGGTAATCCAGTTTTTCCATGATGACACAGTGAAGAGATTTGGTCGCAAATTAAAAGGCTGGACACGATCAAATAAACTCAAACCATTTGCTGGAGTTCCAGAACAACTATGTGAGTTTTATTGGAGTTTCGGCCGATTATAAGCTTTGTAGATAGTAGCCAAGTCTGCAGGACTGAAAAAATGTTTACACCTCTTTAGAAATCCGAGGCACTTAGCACCACTTTTCGCAGCTTTGGAAGTCTGTTGCTTCTTAGATAGTTTGCGTGCTAAGCATTGACAAGTCATTAGATTCCTCAATATCAACTCCAATCATTTTAAATTTGGCTACATTAGTATCCCGCTTTGGAGCATTGGGTAAACTAAGACCTACTGCTTCTAGTCAGTAATAGGCGTTTTTAAAGCAATCTTTTATTATTCAGAGAAGATATTGTAGATTAATTCTAAGTCAGCTTCGACTCTCTGCAAAGACCTAAGGGTTTGGATTTGAAAGAAAAAGGTATTTGGAAATATAATATGTAATAGCTTTGTTACAGTCTCTCGGGAATCATTTCAGTCCTCGTGACTTGGGAATATTGTTTATGGGTTTACATGAACAACAACATTCTGGAACGCATTTTCAAGTGAACTAATGCTCTTCCACCCTTTTTGTGTCATCAGAGTTTGATTCAATATTGTCCAGTCCTTTTATACCAGTGCCACTTAGAAAGAGTACACTTAACCAAACCATCTCCAAGTCATCAGTTGCAGCTGCTACTTACTTATTATCTAAAATAATAATAATAAAAAAAAAACCAAAGTCTATTTAAAATTCCTCTTTTAAACTAGGTTAATTGACTACATTCAGAGGAAATGAATTAACGGCCACCTCAAGACTCATTGACCTTTTCAACGTCGAAAAGGGATGCTCACCGTGATTACGATATTCAGAAAAAAATAATAAAAAAAAAATGCATAGTTTTCAATAGACAGCTACTCGAAAGGTGGAGAGCAGTAAAAGTAAGAAATTAAAATGTTTTACTTTCCTTGAGGGCTATTACAACTTTTACGTTCTCTGCTCCTAAAGAGCTAAGGCTGAGTTGTTCAACCAAAAGATACCAAAAGAGTGAGAAATCCAAACCAGTCTACAACCTCACAAACCCGGTTGGTAATCAAAAACTTATTTTCTACTGCGACAAACTTTCGCATCGCACCCCGTTGTCTCCGAACGTGTGTATGTGTGTGTGTGTGTGTGTGTGTGTGTGTATCCTGTAACCAACGATAAGTCACTGTGACTTGGCTGCACTAAGCAACTCGCAAACCATTTCAAGTTCTTCAAGCTTATTACTAATTAGGATGAAAATTATGCATGAGTAGACTACCGTTACAGAGTGTACATTATCCTTGCAACCATATATGTAAGCAAACATTCCTTCTACACTTGCCTACATACATACATATGTATACATATGTATACATATGTATGTATGTACATGGACGATGAAATTGAGTTAACTCGAAGCGATGTCAAGTTGTGGAGTCTGCGGTATAATTTTAAATTGCATTTGACGATGTTGCATGGAAATTCAACACTGAAGGATCTATTGGAGAGTAACTTTAAATAGATTACACTTTATGAATGAAATATCCTTGAAATTCCATGAATAGAACCTGCAATGCGATGCGCGAATTCAATTGCATTTAACTGCAGAAAGTCGCCCTGGAAAATATACGATTTTTTATTTCACTTCATCGTGTTTTGCTTTTCTATTTTTTATTTTTTTTATTTATAAAAAGTCATCTTTCAAAGAAATATAAGACTTTCAATGGTTTTTGGAGAAATTATAAATGAAAACTTGGTTGAAGAGTCGCAGCAGAACGAGCTATCGTTAAAATGAAATCGGGCTAACATAAAGCACGTACTTTAGATTGTGGTTGCCTTGGCCTTATTGTATACAATTTTCTAAAGAGGGGCGAGTTTGTAATGACAAGAAATATTTATTTTAACCATTAAAGAAAAAAATAAAAAACTGAAGAGGACTTTTGCGTATCATGGATAAATGGGAAGCACTCCTGTACCTTAGGACTCCAAAGAAACCTGCAATTGAGATTTTACATTGCGTGCGTTGTTATAACGTCGTAGTTTATCCTAGCTTCTGTACTTGTCATTCACGGTATACTAACTGAGGTATATTCTGCAGAGGAAGTATTGAGGGAATTGGATTAAAGTATTGCTAGTCAAGCATCATCGGAGAGAAAGATAGGGATACTTTTAAAAATATCAAGTACTTTCATGTAAAAATAATTTGAGTCAAATCTTGGATACATAATATGTTGTAACTCATTAAGAATTAATTACCTACATATTTGTGATACAGAGAGTAGGATCCGATCGAGCATTCTCTGCTGACATTGTATCTGTCACTTCATATTTGATAGAGTGTAGGGATTAGAAATCACTCTCTAGGAATGTAAGAGGACCTTTGGAAGCAGTAGGTGGAATGCAACCGTGCATCATTCACTGAATGTACAAAGAAATTATCAGGCCCATCATCTCCTATAAGTCTTTAGTCTGGTGGACAGCAATAGGGTTCGAAAAGGTATGTGAAAGGACTTGCAAAGTGCAAGAGCTAATAGCGCTACAATGTGAAAAAATATATAACCCCTAAAGTTTCACAGCCACATCGGGCTATATAGTCATGATTTCTATGACAATGTCCCGATCCTACTCCCAAGGCGGGTAGATTAGGAGTGGATTGATATAAATAGAAATGTAGGCATCACGATCTACATGGATGGTTTCAAAGTAGGCAAAGGAACAGATTTTTACTCGGAGGTGCTTCAAACATAGCAATCTTTTAGACTACCTGAGAGTGTAGTGTATTCTTGGCTGAAATTTATAGAAGACACAAAGCTTCTTTGTTGACAATCAAACATACTTGAAATCGATATCCCTATCTATTCTCAAGCTGGGCAGAGTGAAAGTCAAATAGTGTATATAAAGATCAAGAGCACACGATCTACACCAAAATTTGAGATAGGTTCGAGACTAGATTTTTAATGGAGGCACTGCAATAAAAGTGCAGTCTTTTTCCAAACTGAAATCCTGGCAGTAGAAAAAGCTTCAAAAAAGCAAAGAAGACCAAGACAGTCACATCCCTTCGTTGGGGATCTAACTACTTTCGTAGGCAGTCAAGTCGCTTTAAAATCGATTAAATCCAATTCAATCAAATAAAGGTTGGGTCCCCGCTTAACAGGGACACACCTAAACCAAAAGGAAGGTCCATTGTAATATAGTTATCAATCAAATCAAAGGGGGTTAGGAAATGTCGTGACACACTGATCACTATTAGAAATCATGATCACTATGCCGAAATGGCGGATGCTTTGCCAAGGATAGAGTTGTAAACAATCATCAGTGACACATCCATACAGCCACTGATTGGCAAATTGTATAACATAATTGACGGCGTAACACTGAAAGAAGACAACTCATTCTGGTTATCTGGAGAGGACCGTGCCACCTATCGTACATTATTGCCGGGTAGAAAGGGCAGAAAAACGAAGAGCCTTCTGACTCTTGATTATTCACGGGACACCGAGCCATTAGAGCCATGCTCCGAACATGGAAGGTAGAGTCCAACGATTTATGCACAAATTCCAGAGATGAGGAAGAGGTGGAGTCAATAAAACATCTGCTCTGGTGAACTGTGCAAAAACCGAAAAATCGACAGACAGCTTCTAAAATAAGAATAAATAATGAGACAGGACTGGGAATCCCAAAAGTACAGCAAAAGAAGCTTCAAGAAGCTGACCACATCTGCCAATCATAGAAAATATTTTGCTCGGATAAATGGGATAATAATGACAGACTGTGTCAAAAAGATTCGATCCAAAGAATAAGAGCGCCACCAACTATTTAGTTGGGTAGTAACATGGCAACACAGGCCGAGACTCTAGAAACAGTACAGAGCATCCACTTCTTATCTTCTGAGACAGCGAAACCACATACGATGAGGCTGACTGAAACCTAAACAAGATGGAAATACACCAAAAGCATCATGAAACGAAGCGAAAATGACTTGGACCATCAACTTTACCCATCTTTGTTCGAGGTTCGCACGGCAGACAACACCTAAATATTTTTTTTACGGCCCCACCTCTCGCGAATGTCTGACAAACATCCGAGAATATAAGTGTTGTTAAAAAGCTTCTCAAATATCAGTAGGCCCCTTCCATTTGTACAAAGAATATAACACGCACAAGACGAATGGTTGTGAAAAGCTGGGCCCTGTGTCCCATAGTCGCGAAAAATATTTGTGTTTCTATGTTTGTCTATACCTTGGATGTACGCCATTGCAATGGCAGGATGTGTTCTTGCCTAAACCAGTGAAGGATTTATCAACAGCGAAGGGATATAGACGCATAAGCTTTTCTTCTAAAAACACTCTAAAAAATTTGTGTCATCCATATAGGATCACAGATTACAATTCCGTATCTGATTCCTAACCAACATGCATACCTCAACGGGAAATCCGTCGAAACAGCGCTACACGACGAGACTGCTTTCGAATATTTTTCCAATCGTCAATACTAAACTAATAAACAAATGCTTGGAACATACTCTGGGCGATGCGTCAAAAATGGGGAAAGACAAATTAGGAACACCACAAGGCGGCGTTATCTATCCCCTACTGTGGTTGATCGTTACCATTGCCAAAAACAGCAAAGCTGTGACACAAAGTGTTGGACATAACTCATATAATATAGTTCGGATAAGTCCGGTTGTTTGTCCGTCCGTATGTCACTACTTTTTGGGCCTTAAATTTAAGCTAGGTGGATAAAATTTTATATTTAGAGTTTTGAGAAAGAGAAGCAGAGCAAGTGAACAATTTTTAAAATCCGAACACTTTTTCATAAAAATATTTTGATATTCAAAATATCTACAATGTATCCATACGTTGCCTATGGCCACGCCTACTTTTTGGCTGCGTTTTCATTAAAAACCCAATTTTTTCAAGCGTAGTTATTGTTGAAATTTTATCAAAAAATATAGTACGGCTACGTCCACTTTATAAGGGCTGCATAAGAAGGAGGATAGGGTATTATTTAATCCGTTCCAGTCAGATTGTAGTTTTTTCCTAATTTTTTCTTGGAATGTACTTTGTTACCATCAATGACTTGAATAAATCGCTTAGCAAAGCACAGCCATCGGATATGAGTAAAACAAACTTCCCAACCGCGACGTTTATCTAACATGTGAGATGAGATACACATCTCCTTTCAACGAAGTTATAGCTAGAAGATACATTGTACTTTAATTCATTTAAATACGTATTTGTGAAAAAATTATAATAACACATAACAATTATAATAACTACCTGTTTAAACTTTGAACTTTGTTTAAACTTGAAACCTGTTTCGTCCGTCAAAATCGGCAAATCACCAAAAAATTCTTGACTGCAAGATACATTTGCTTAAGGGTTATTGTCTAGACATTTGTTAAAATAAGATAAATCCTTCATCTCTTCTTTGTTTTCTAAATCCATTTTGATTACTTTGATCTGAAGCGAATTCGAAAATAAAAAATAAAAGTTCAACCAACAAACTTTTGGGGTCATCTTGTCATATGCCGCTTACATATAAAACTAGATTCCGATCGAAACCGTTTAAAGGACATGTCGCCTTAAACGGTTTACAAATTTATAAAAATTTTGATATACTTAATATAAGATTAATCGGATCTCGTTTTAACATTTTTTCTTTTTATTTTCGTTGCTTTTGTTATATGGGTGTACACTCTTAACCTCACACAGTTTTTAACATTCTGCCAAGCACTTTAAAGACTCGTTACACAGTCATTATCCACATCATCGTCGTCGCCGTAGCCACAGACTGCAGGCAGGCAGGCAGGACTACACCAGGCAGAGCTTTGGAACATTTGCGTAACTTTGTAACATGGAACGGATTATGTTTCTGTGGTGAATTTTATGGAGGCCATTCACGCGATTTCAAGGCAGTCATTATGCATGGAGTTATCCTTGTAATCTGCATTCACATACACGCTCGTGTGTGCACTATATACTTTTGTAATTCATATTTAAGATCTCGGCGGTCTACGGCTCGAGTGAAAAGGGGGCGGTGTTTTTTTTTTTTACACCAGTGAAAGTAATTTTGGTTTAATTAAAACAACATTTTTTATTTTTTTTTATTTTTAATTTGTTGAAGAACCGTATAAGTTTCAAGCGCCTCTGTATGAGATTTATGGAATGGGCCAGGCACAGGGTTATGGTTTGTTATTTATACTTTATGGTAAGTGAATACGGAGAGGTGAAGTGAAGAGTAACTGAGGTGATTCGTGGAATACTTTTAACTGTTTTCTTTAGACGTCTGTAATGACATATTCTTTATGTCATTTAATTGGTATGAAAAATACTTAATTACATTTACTTTGAATGACTTGGACTTGGATGTGTCGTCGTGAGCATAAGACGAAGGAGTGCTTAAGGTTGGGTTTACGTTTTTTTTTTTTATAATAAGCAAGTGGTTCGTAATAGGGAATATATTCAAAGGGATTGTCATGAAATGAAATTGTTACTTTTTGAATGTATAGCAGTTTCATTGCCTAGAGGTGCCAATTGCATTTGTTTTAATGTTACTTAGAGTGACGTTGACGTTGCTGTTTTACGATAGTCCTTTTCAATTTATTGTTAGTTTCATGCATTGAAAATCGATGATGGAAATCTGTGCAAAAAGACTGATGACATTTCCTTCAAACAATTGGTAGGAGTTCTATAGATACACATTTTCAAGTTAATATTTAGTAGTAGTATTTGATGTAAAATCAAAGTTTGAACTACAATAGCAGAGGATAGAACGAAGCAGAGATTATTCTTATTCATGGTAAATTAAAATTGGTGAAGAACAGTCCTCTATTTCTGGGTGGGATATGCGATCAGTTGAACTTTAATTCTATGCTGGATTCCTGAGAAAAAAATCTTATCTGATATTCACTTCACTAATCAAGGTTTTATTTTTTAGTACCACTGCCTGTTTTTGTACAACAGAGTGTAGCTCTCAAGAAAGTCGGAAACTTGATGGGGAATGAGTTTCTCCATAATTTTGGACTCAGCTGTAGAATGAGCCTAAGCAAATGAGAATAACGTTATCAACTTTCGAGACAAGGATGATGTCATTAAAATCGTATTAAGGACATGGTAAGGACTGGGAAGTACAGTGCCGTAGAATTATCTTCACAAAACAAGGATGTATTTCATCTAGACTTACTGATGGGTTTGATCACTTTCTTCGACATTTGAAAATTCAAATAAATTTACTATATGTATAAAAGTCGATGGATGAATAATAGATGTCTGATCATGAACGAATTTCTTATTCAGTTGGTCAGGATTCAAGATATATTCAAGATTAGCTTGGGTAATTGTAATAGCTCCTATTCAATGTTAATTTCGGCTTGATGAACTTTGAAGGCGACTGAATTTCTTAACCGAAGAAAAGTCTTAAAGAAATCAGGACTCTTAGAAACTCTCAACCTCTTGAAAGCAGAATCGCGGCAATTTTTTAGTTTAACTATCTCAATGGTGACCTAAAAGTGAGAAGTATTTGCGGAAGTGGATATGTTTATAAAAAAAATTTAAGATATTTTATTCCAATTATTCGATTTGTTCATCAACTGAGCTCATATATCTGCTGCCAATTCGTCTTAAGGAGATCTTGGAGTAATCCACTGGTATTAATGTTTTTGAAGTATCTGCATATGTAAGAGAGACTTTGATTGGAATACCCAATGTCAAAAATGGCAAATATTGGAACGTTTTTTGAGAAAGCTGAGTTGAAAAACAAAGTCATCTAAATCAAATGCCAAGTAAAGCAATACCAATTGGCTTTGCAAGATGTTCGCCAAGCGAAATATGCATCCCATTCTCGGACATAGTTCAATAAAGAAATCGATAACTAGTGGCACACCCAAGGGAGGGGTTAGATCTTTCCTTCTCTGGGTTCTTGTTATAGACGATATGCTTAAGTATCTATGCAACGCAGTGTTTTACGTCACTGCTTATGCGGATGAAATGATGGAATCAGCCCTTAACAGGCTCAGAAAATGGGCTGAAAAGTGTGGACTCCATGTCAGTCCGGAAAAAAACAAAACTAGTACTATTTAGCAGGAAATATAAAATACCTCTCATATCGCATAAGATATCTTGGTATGGTACTAGACAGAAAACTAAATTGGAAACTTAACGTTCAGGAAAGAGTCCATAAGGCTCAGAATGTTCTCTTAACCTGCAAAAGGATAGAAGGAAAAAAGTGGGGCCTGAAAACGGCAATGATGCATTGGGTATACATTATGGTAGCCAGACCTATTGTAACTTGTTTGGTGGAAGGTCAAGATCAAGAAGAATACACGGGATACGTTGACCAGGGTACATAGAACAGCCTGCATTGTCACCATTGGCGAGGCATTTATGTATCTTTACCACTGTAATCTACAAATAAAATTACAAGCAGTGCGCTTCCTTTCTCACGCAGGGCTCTTCAAATCTAACTATATCAGAAGTAGGTCTATTCTTAAGGGATCATTCCACAACATCCCTGACGAAGCGGATGAAAGGCTTGGTACTTGATTTTGATACACCCTACGAAGTAATGTATCGTGATAGGAAGGATTGATAAAGGAAAAACTTTCGAACGAAATCGATATTTCAATTTATTCTGATGGCTGTGATGTAAGGCACATATTCGAGAGATATAGATCTACCTTTCGGACACATGCAATGTGTTCCAGGCAGAGGTTCTGGCCATACTCAAATCTGCGGAACTACTTGAGATGGAATTAATATCCAAGCCATATCGCCATTTACATTGATACGTCAGGTTGCGCTTAAGGCGCTAGAGTCCTACACTACTAAATCTGAACTAGTCAGGAGTTGCTGCACAATGGTCAGGGCATTATGTTCGCAGAATCGAGTCTGATTGGGTTGAGTTTCAGGACAATGTGATGTAGAGGATAATGAAAGTGCCGACGTACTGGCCAAAAAAGGAGCAAAACTCCCGGTAAATGATATACTTGAAGGCATTAGACCACCAATGGCCGTGGCTAATATTCTCGATAAAATCATCAATATGGCCGACCTAAGGTGGTCAAACTTAGAAGGGCACAAGGTTTCTAAGGCCTTGTATTATAGGTTAAATCGGAAAAAAGCTGGGGAATTAAAAAAACTCAGCAGATCAAAGATGAGAACAGCGATGAGGTTGGTTCACTGAACAAAATTAAGGACATATTTAGGTTCTGTAGGGAAATTAAATGTATGGGCGAATTAGTTTAAGGTTTCCTACCGTGAAGGTTCCCTAGGGATCGCGATGGACCCTATGGTGCCTAGTGTTTTATGATGAATTCATAACCCTATACAACCTATAATCTATAACCATTGTGTGCGCCGTACCTTCGGTGAATGGGCCGAAAACGAGATTGCTCTTGACCTTCATTTTTCCACAAAAATTTGTTCAATGAAAAAGTTATTGGCTAGAACGTTATACAGCCAATGGAGAGGGCTATAGATCCATATTTACTGACTTTTTTGTTCTCCAATTGAATGGCATTAATGAGGAAGGGTTGTTTAAAATTGAGTTGTCGACAAGACTGGTATGCGCCACAACCAATTTGTTGAAGGAAATATTTGGTGAGTGCATAATTTCGCGTAAGTAACTTGTGAATTCGCCTCTAAGATCGAGACTTAACACGTTTAGATTATTTTCTGTCGGGGTGTGTGAAGTCTACTCCGTTAAAACAGAGATGATGGACGACATGGAGGTCAGCAGTTGCCGCGATATTGCCGAAATACGGTCCAGGACTTCGGCCCATAATGGCATAATCTTATTCAAACAGTAATGGTGTACAATTTTGATTTTTTTTCCACGATTTTGATGTATTTTATTTTATTTTCTCATTTCATCTCTGAAATTGATTTTTAATGAACACAAACAGTTTCGACTTTGGCATTTTCATTGCAGAAAATCGCAATTCAACTCAAGCTAAGTACACCTATATACATTCACATACATACACATGTGTATGAGCACATTATTTATAATTTCACGGTGTACCTACGTAACTACTTTGATCAATTATAAACTTTGTTCCCTAATAGTAAAAGTATCTACACACTATTTGTACAGAATCTGACACTGTACGACATTTTGTTACACCACAAATCCCACTCACACGCTGTGCCACCAGAACCGCCTTCACCCGCAACCTTAACTCAACCCGTGCGCAGCTAGAGAGAGAGTTCTTGTGCCAAAAAAAAAAAAGGAAAAAAAAAAAACTTTACACAATGTGACTGCAAGTAATTACTTTCAGATTTCCCATTCCTCTGTCATTCTCAGAAAGAAACTAGAAAGTTTTCTTCTCCCTAAGCACACATACGACCTTCGACTCCACATCAGGTAAAAACGCCAGAAAACGCCCCCATCCCACGCCCAGTGTCAAATTTAAACTAAAGGTCAAAGCTGTGCACTGTTGTTGTGGTGACTCAAAGAACTAGGACAAATCGATTCCTTTCTACGCCACGAAAATTCAGTTCCGTGCCTGTGCCTGTGCTGCCACCACGTTCGTTTATTCATTTGTGGCTTGAAGTAGAACTCCCCAAAAAGTCAGGAGCAGCATCACAATTGTATCTGAATAGTCAAGACCCCCCTTAAGTTTGTTTGTTGTTTTTCCTCGTTTTTTTTTTTTTTGGAAACCAAAGGGCTAGAAAAGCAACGCCATGAAGAAAAGATTTTGCGGTTCACCATCGGGAGAGTGTGGCAAAAAGTGTTCGTGTTGCAGAAAACGAAAATGTTTGTGGGAAATGGTTTAGGTTTTCACCACAATTGACATCTATGGGATGGGATGGATGGGATGGATGGGTCCATTGGATGTTTTCCTAGTTTGTTGTGGTGATGGTTGTGCACTCGGTGCACGATTGCATGAGACGCGACGACGACGTTGGGAAAGATACGGTTCGTCGTTTCTTTGTCACAGTATCTAATTAAGGGTTGAGTTAGAAATAACCAACGGACTGTGTACTTTTTTTCTCCAACTGAAGGACGAAGGACGGGAAGAAACAAAATTTGGAATGAATTGGACGTAAATGACAGATGGGAGTTTAATTTGGTTAGATGATGGATCCGCTGCAGTAATAATAATACTTTGCTGAAGTAAAGGTAGATGTTGTTGCGTAATAAGACAAGGGCGTGGGGGAGATTATTATCCTTTTGTAATTTAAGTTTAGTTGGGTGGCTTTTCTTCGTTATCGTTTTACGTTTACTTCGGCCAGATGAAGTTCATTGTTTTTCTTGGAACCATTTCAAATTTTGAATTAAATTCTTTTTACTGATAGGTATATGAGAGAGGATTATCGAAAAGTTTCGTCAAGAAGTAGGTAGATAAACACCCAAAATTTACTGAGAATAGTGTTGAATGTATAGTTCAGTAGAAAATATTCAAAAGTAAATATGTGTTGTTATTATATGTTTCTGAAGTGAATAATCCAAACTTAGCTTAGCTATGTAGTATGAAACGAGCTATAGAATAAGACAGGGTATTAGGTAATAGCTACATAAGTATACCAATTTCCAATGCTTCGTTTAAAACATCAATTATTCTAATTTGAAATACTTGACTTCTGCTGTAAAAATTACCAAAAAATCAGCATGTACATAGCTCAAACTTATACCATTTGCTATTTTGCTGAGGTCATCCAACAAGAGGTGTCATTTTAAATTTCGCGGTATTGTTGAGTTGTCAACATTCAACTACCATTGCGATGACTTTTGATAAGTAAAAACTAGGTGGTTATTAAATATGGATCGATATACACTCGCACAACGTTTTGAAATAGTGAAAAATGATAAAAATATCTCGCCACTTGCCGCAATGTAATTTCTCGAAATGGAGACTCTAATTGCACGGTATCGTGTAATTTACTTTTTTTCTTCGGAGCTTTAGTAAAGATAAATATCAGTGTTGTTGATCGCGAACTACAGCTGCAATTATGCAAAATCTTGATGAAAAGTTTCATCAGAGGAATGAGTATTTTTAGGCAGATCCTGGATGGATCTTTGGCAGATATTGATGTCAGAATCTGTATTTCAGATTAAATTCCACTTAGCTCCAGTTGATATCGTAAGCAAAAAACTGGCTTCCTGCTCAGCATTAAGACTGAGAAGCTTCAAACTTTTTAAGGCGCTATACACTGGACATGCCAGGATACTATTGATGCATTGTCATCTACCACAGATCACAGAGACTCTGTAAACCATATTGCAGTTGTGTCACCTGCCCACTGGACACAACTGCAATATGGGTTACAAAGTCTCAATACCAAACAGAACTGAATTGGAAGGTCCTATTCCCATAATCATTGTCAATTTTTACGGACGGGTCCTAAACTGAGGACGGAGTCAGTGCTGGAGTTTTCTTAGAAGACCTGTATATCCACCTGTCCTTTAACCTACTGCAGCGTTATCAAGTCAACTTCAATGCAATTCGTCAAGCAGCTGACTGACTGGCAGTTAATGCAGTATCAGCTTCGGATCCTTCGGAAATCCTTTCAAGGCAGTGAACTATCTTTTGTAACGAGATAGTTGGACAGTAGAACCTCAGCCTTTGTTGTGTATCAGGGAATTGTGAGGCTGACGAATTGGATAGACGAAGCTCCTCTGTTTTATGTAAATAGTATACTAACTCAAATTTTTGATGCCGCAGGTCCATGGCACCAGCTTCTCACGACCATTTGTGTCGTGCATGTTATATTCTTTACACGAATGGAAGGGGTCTACTGTTTAATCCCCTTTTGGAAGGCGAATTTTTGTTTTAAGAAGCTTTTTCATGACAGTTTTACTATCGGATGTTTGTCATTGTGGGGTCGTGAAAGAAATTTTAGGTGTAGTCTGAGGATCGAACCTCGAACCCCTCGCTCCGTAGTCCAACGTACTAACAACTTGAGTCACGGCGCTAAACACCTTATCAACGCCGACGCAGTGAGTGAAGGCAAACATCGATGACATCAGCATGCTGCCGACCGAAAGGCCGACTCCAAATAAGACCAGGTCTAGCCAGGTCCATTAGCCAGGTCTCAGCAAACGCCTGCTGGCTAAGATTAGCTCCTTCTTACAAAGAAGTAAATGGTTCCTAGAATAAGAAAGTGTTCTACCTATGTTACACATTAACAGTACAATGGACCTTCTTCTGGTCTAAGTGCATCTTCATCGAGGGCCAGATTCAACAAACCAGCGTCAAGAGTCTTCTCCAGCGATCTGTACATAAACATCTCCTTTCAGCTTCCCCTTTCCCATTCACTAGAACGTTTTTTAGGTGAAGGGTTCACGACAAGGTTCGTGGCTTAAGTACCTATAGAATGTATGTATAAGCGGGACATCATTTTTTTCTTACTGACAACGTGGACATCAGACGCTTCCAGCGTTTTATAATCGGCTGTGTTTTTTGGGGAATCACAATGGACCTACACTGGTCTAACTGTGGCTGCTTTTATCGCTGCCTGTCATGTAAACGTAACCAAACCTGTAAGTTCGTACACCCATACGTCAGTAAATATTTCTGTCTGCCATTTATATTCCGATCTTGCATTTTTTTTAACCGCCACTGAATCTACCCAGGAGCTCCTGCAAAACTACGACGCTTAGCTACCCTTGAACTTGAATATTACACCCCCATCTGCCATAAGTGCCCATACAAGCAAAGTAGACTGCCAGCTAAATACATACATCAATGCGGATGATCTTCCTTCACATCAACTCTACCAGCTCCATAATACCGAAAGTTTTGTTTTGTCAAATTGGGAGTTTTGCACATTCTCAACTTTGCGCACATGTTGGGCTGATGGTAAATTCAATGCAGTTCTAGGACAAGCTTTGGAAAGGTTATTACTTTTATATGCAATATGTCTCAGAACACTGTACGTTGATAAACCAATGTATTATCCTTTGAAGTTGAGCATTTCAGCACGATTCAATTCTGATCGCTTGATCTACCTTTTTTATGTTTTTTTTTTTCCAAAAATCAACTCCATTCTGAATACTACTACATATCAACTATTCAAAAAAATCCGCATTCTGACCTGACTACTTGGCAACCATAAAATACATCTCGCCTTTGCTGAAAAGCAAATTTCTGTTGACCAATTTATTTTTCTGGATACTACGCTCAATCCAATTTAAGAAGTTATTAACTGTAAAAATGGAATAATGTAATTTCAGGTATATACGTAACGGAAGACAATAAATAAGTATCCAATCCTGCGGTATTCCTTAACTACTTGCAATTCGTTACACTTACTTGCGCATTGTATGATGCTGCAGTAGGTATTGCGAAACAGAAATGAAATCATCATTCATATGCAAGGAATTAACCCACAACATCAGCCATATCTCTCCACTTTATTTCATTTAAATTAAATTAATTGAACAGGAAATGAATACATAAACCAGAGCCACCACTCCAAGTAGCAAGTACAAAGTACCTACACCGTCATTCTGCTGTAATAAAGATACAACTTCCGCAGGGAGAATGCAACAAAAATGTTTATTAAATAAAAAATAAAAAAAAAAAAACCGAAAAGTTACTTTGCATAAAAAGTACATACAAGTTTTTTTTTTGTACAATAAAAAAGAGAAAGACAATTACGGAAGGATATGATGCCACCACGAAGAATGATGATGATGATATTGAATGGCCACCACCATCACCAAACTGCAAAAAAGGATGCGAAAATATATAACTTAATATACATTGGTGTGACAGTGTTGCTGTAGTTAGTATTATATTATTTATTCTTTCGTCCTTTTCGATTTTTAAAATGGGAATACCGTGCTAAAATTTTTAAGGTTTGATCTGAATTTGCCACGGCAACTTTAGATTGTTAATTTGTTGGTTTTCTCTTTCACAATACAGATTACATGTTTTTGTTAATAAAGGAGCAACTACTCTACTCATCTATATACGCTCATGGTCATTGTCACGAAGAGGTAAAATTACTTGTTACAGCCTACCAGCCATAACTTACAACTTCAGCTTACTACTGGTATTTTTACCAAAAGCACCAATGGTTTCAAGATCTTCGTTTAAGAGGCTGAAATCATAGGTGAAACACACTAATGCTCTGAAGCCAGGTTTAATCCGAAGTGATATTCAATCCTACATCCTCTGTGCTGGTAGCCTCTTCAAATGATCTCTTGAGTTATATCCCTGCCTATACACGCGTTTTGGAGAGGTAGATCTGTCATTTCTCGTAAACGGTCATTCCTGAACTGAATGAAACAGGGATAGCTTACCCGATACCTGAAAACCTGGCGTTTATAGGAACTAGGGCCACCATAACATCATACAAATATCACATGCATCATACTAGCCAGTTTAGTCTCCGTCACTATCGAGGTGGCACGCTTTGGTATCATCTTGGCTTTGACGCAGATACATATGCATACATACATATGTAAGGATGTGGACTGCAGTGACAATTGCAACCGTCCCTGCCCGAAAGACAGTAGTCAGTCTACCCACCATTACGGATTGTTTGATCTAAGTTTCCCTATAGTAAACTCCGGCGCTGTTAATAAAGAAACGTTCTGTATATAGGACAGTGTCTCCTAGCTCAAAGCCCATTATGTACATATGTATGTATATAGCAAAGTCTTATTTTCAAAGTTAAGTTTTTTAGTAAAAAAAATAGTAGTTCCCTTCATAAAATGTGCATCCTTTGTCGACTCCCTTTTTGATACCACAACATTTACTCCAACGGTTACACTACCACAACAATGACAATAGAGTCCTGACTTTTAAACTCATGTCTCTTGCTCTCTCTTGCTCCCGATTCACATCCATTTCGCTGTACTGCAATCATAAAACATAGATGATGTGCCATGGTAACTAGTCGGCATCGGCAGTAGCAAGGACCCGTGAGTCGAGAGATTCGGATAAAACAATGCGGCCGAGTAGCTGCAACAGCAACTCAAAATGTCAATTTCAATTTATATTTTATGAATAAATAAATTGGTGGAAAATAACGAAGCGATCCAGGTTGGCGTGAAAGGAGGATGGGAAATGTGTCCAACAACTGCTGTTACAGCCGCTTTAATTAAACGCGACAAATACGGGATTTTCTTGCGCAGCGAAATGTTTATTGTATTTTAAATAATTTTTTTTTATTTTTTTTACAATTTGGATTTTGTATGTATTTTGTATGCTTTCTGTCCTGCGACGACAGTGCGACATTCGAAATGGATTGCGGACTGGTGACACTTTTTGTAGACGTCATGTTTTACCTCCGCTTTAACTGTTAAAAGGACAAAATTAAACATGACATGAAGTCAACGAACGACTAGCATGAGCGATATGTTTTTCTTCATTGTTGGATGTGTTGTTTGGGGGTTGACATGACATCTAGGTGGAAAGATCAGCTGCAATCATGTGGGTATGTGTTAATTCAATGTTATGGAGAATTGAGTTTTTGAGTGGGTTACAGTTGACCGTGATTATTGGCTTGATTCTGCTTTTCAGAAAGAAAGGTAATCTGCTTTTTAAAACAGGGCACCCAAGCGGAATCTAGCTATTAAAGAGATCGTGGACCCTATCTCTTGAGAAGAATTGGCTTTGTATACATTGATGTAGAAGACAAGAGATCTTTACAAAGAAAGGTAGACCTTGGGAAGTATCTCAGTATTTAAATGAAAGCTTAGGATCAACTAGTACAAAAAATGCCTTGGAAGGTAGTTCCATCCATATCTATAGAAATATCAAATCCATAGTGATTTGTGAGGATTGAGGAGAAATTCGAACGACTTTACTTTAAAATACCCCATCGCTGGAAAGGTATATTTATATCCGTCTACACCAGAAGATTAGCAGTTCACTACGTCCGAACATGCGTACTGCAAATGCAATTTCAACTTTCGCCAGAGCGCCATAAAAAGGAATAGACTATGGTGGATTTTCTTAAAATTTAGGAAGCGTTTAACAATGTCAAATCAGGAAATCACGAATGCTCTTACATATTTTGAAAGTGGATACCCGTAATTCGTTCTGAGTGGTCCACAGTCTGCTCTGTCTGGTGCTCAGTACTTAACATCCTGCGGGGATTAATCCTCACAAAACTATGCTGGTTCTCGTAATGAGAAAATTCAAAATACTTTATAGACCGTCCTACTATTATAAATAGCACCAGTCTCTTCGTCACAGAAAATGAAAACTACATGAAACTTAGTTTAGAATGCTAACTTGGAAAGCCAATCCACTAGCAAAGCAAATGTACATCTCTATTTCCATAAGAATGGTATAGATACATATGTAGGTGTTGTGGTATATTAGATACATCTGATATAGATAGACGTACAGTCACGTGTCAGTTCGGCGTATAATGGCCGCCTTCTGAAAGGGTCATGTACCACAATCACCTAGCAAAAGTGCAAGGATCTGCATATATGTATGTATGTAGATCAGTGGTGCACTAAGAACTACTCCTTCTGCGACATTATATGTATGTCAGGTTTGGTCCATCCCCGATCAGCAGAATCCTCCTCGCGTGTACAGGTCCACCGATGTTTGGCAGCATCCAGGAAATCGCTGCCTGCATTTTCGACGCCTTAATACTGCAGTATTCGAAGTGAGTTTAGCTGGTTGTCAAGCATTGCACCTAAGTATCTTAACGCCTCTTTAGACCTGATTGATTGGCCCCCAACACGAAAGTTTCCATAGTCTTTCGGCTGGTTATTATTGTGGTCAACTAGTTTTAGCTCGGCAGCCTCTAGCCAATTTTTGATCCGGGTGATCGCTCCATCGAAATCTGCCTCATGGCTGTGTTTGGCTACGGTAACTACAGCGATATCGTCAGCAAAGCTGATAATATTATCTCCTTGTGGCAGCGTTTATCGCAGAACTCCGTCATACATTATGTTTCACAGGAGAGGTCCAAGGACAGACCCTTGGCGGACTCCCGCAGAAATATTGGAGTATTTAAAGCCATCGTCCGTCTGGTACCTCAGCTTCTTGTTAGTAAAGAAGTTAAGGATTATACATTCTGTTCAGATATCTTAGAGATTAAGGTCATCTCTAACGTCGAGCGTTACTACTGCGCAGTATTGCTTGGGCCCCCTCGCCATCTTTTCCCCAATATCGCTTCAGCTGCTGTGTCTACAACCTCGTTTATGGCATCGATGGTCGGACGCGATTTTCTAAAACCATACTGGTGCTCAGATAAAGCTCCTTTATCCGCTGCCATGGCAATTAGTCTGCCGTATATGATACGTCCTAGGTCATTCTTTTTGGACACCAGATGCTGGAGTTTCCATGGCTCACGGAAGATACTCTCCTCAAGGCACTTTTGCATCGTTGCTACAAAAAAATTTGGTATACTTTTGAAGGCTGCCTTGATCGCTATATTTGGGTTGCCATCGGGTCCGGGCGCTTTGTTGTCGCCTATCTTCCTGCATGCTTCGTGCAGTTCATCCGGCGTAATTGGCGGGATGTGATCCATGCTGGTCTTCCTCGTGATGGTGCACAGAGTAAATGGTCTACGGGGAATTAGATGCTCTACTATTGTTCTCCGCATTGCTGGGCAGGATATTTGTGGGGACCTACTGCTCCTTAGCTTCTTCATCACCATCCTATAAGCCACCCTCCAGGCGTCTAGGTCTGCTTCGTTGCAGAGCTGTTTGAAGTATCTTGCTTTTCTCTCTTTTCATGGTCGCGTCTCGCCAACCTGAAGGTATCTATACGTTCTTGGAACTCTAGTCTTCCCTTTGAACGCTATAATCTGCATCGGACCCGAAGGTGTTTTGGCTTCATCGTTACATCAGTAGCAAGGCTTACCCCTTCTGCTAGCTGATCTCCTGCGCATCGCTGCATCGCACGCTGTTGTGATTGTTTGAGTCAGTTGATGCGATAGGTTGTTCGCTGATCCGTGGCTGGTTAAAAAGTCGGCATTCAACATTTCCTCAAAGGACTCTTTGTCGAAGGATGCACCTATTCACTTCGGCCCTGTTAATTTGTGGCACAACCTGGGCTTTTCTTTGCCAACGTTGAATATAGAGATGTGTCCTTTGTTACCACAATTGGTTATGTCGGATAGACAAGATTTAGTTATGCCCCTCTCTACTTGTAATACTTTACTCAAGCTGAATGATATCAGTATAGCTAATCATAGATGAGCAAATGGTTCGACATGTCAAATGGGTTGAACTTCCTTTAGTTCAAGATATTTCCGTATGCAGGTACAGATAGTAACTCCAACCTAACCTATTTTTGTGGTCTAAAAATCGCAGTTTATCCTTATTTCTTTCAGTCTTACCGCTCTCTCATAAATATGTTGCAGATTTGTCACTGAAGTCGTAACCATGACAGGATGTACTTAAACGGAAAGTGTGACCATTGTGTTGTCACTACAATACGATGGTTGGATCACACCGAGTAGTAATGGATTAATATTGAAATAATATTTAATCATGAATATCGAAGACGAATAGATAACAGCCGTGCATGAGTTAGGAATTCACAAAAAGTCCTCTTATCCTTAAACCGTGTTTGCTCAGTATACAAATATGGCATTAAAATGAAATGAAAAACACATCTAAACGTGTCATGTAAGGCAACATTCCAACGCAACCCTCAATTAAATTGCTATCAGGCGGATGATGAGGGCTTTGAAGGCAAAAATGGCAGCATCTAGACAGGACGCAGACAATGCATTGCACTCAAAACATAAAAGCATGATCTAATTTCTGTTTTATGATTGTTAAAACTTAAGTTAATTCGTCCAAGGATTACATTGATTCTAATAAAACAAACAATAGTCCTTGCGTATTAATCCATGCGTTCCCCATCTCCTTTTTTCATTGTGTGCTAATATGAAAATTCTGTAATAAGATTATGAACTTAATTTAATTATCCATTCGACATAACTATGCTTCTGAACAGAGTAAAAATCGATCTAAATCCTTTATTTTTTTGCAGTTTGAAATTAATTAGATGCAGTTGTGGATGCAGAAGCCACAGAACCACCACCGCCAATACCAACAACGTTTCACTTTTGACCCGCCTCCGGTTATGCAAAGTTATTATTTAACTTTGCATAACTGTTTTCTGTGGGACGCGATGGCCACGCCGTTGGCCTTCATCACTTGTAACAAGGATACCAGATGCGGGAGGATGTAAAGTAAAATCCATGCAGTTACGCAATTAATAGATACCATCATATAATTACGCTAATTATTCATGTCGATGATGCTTAAAATTTATTGCTTTCAACCGGAAGCTGAACGCTTCTTTCCACCCGTTCACCCATTAAACCTCCCCAATCTACACCCATCCAGGGTGCAATGTAAATTTGAACAAAACTTGAAATGCTATCTAGGTAATCAGGGGTGAGATGTGGCGTTGGTGAGTCTGTACCACGACTCTTGATATTCTATACAAACAACAACGGTGTGGTGAGTCCTCCGCTGCTGTCGGTATCACTTATGACCTCACCGATTCATTGCTTTCTGCTAAATTAATTTCCAAAAGATACTACAACGACGCCCGACGATTGTGCGAAAAGGATAAGGGATGAGCCACGATAAATAGCATGACGGCAGTGTTGTTATCGCACCACCAGTAATTTTTTTATGATCCAACTGGTGCTAGCGAGATGCCTACTGATGGTGGTGGTGGTGCTGGTAGTGGTAGTGCTGTTGCTGACCATTGGAGTCCTTCCCTCGTTATTGATGGGAGCAGCACGCAAATTTCCACGGTGCGTTGCGAATTTTGATTTGGCCACGGCCACCGCTCTACCGCTCTGAGTAAATTTCAGTAACTAAAAGCAATCAATTTTCCTTTTGATTAATGTTGTTTAACGTTTTAATGGGGATGTTGAGTATTTTAGGAAGGATTTATGATGGAATATGGTCGTCTGTCTCGTCGTTGTATTAATGTATATAGTATGTGTCTGTGTGTAGATGTATTTACATAAAATTAATGGAATTTTGAAGAATTTCTTTAACATCGTTCAGTTTGGTTGTTGATTAGAGCCATCCACTAGTGGAAGGATAAAAGGGATTGAGTTGTAGAGAGTAGGGTAATACAAAACTGCCCTGTTTGCATAGCTGTGCTTGGGGAATAACAATTATTTTAATAAATTACTTTTTGCCAAACGGATATTGGACATGATAGATGAACGGATAGAAGTTGGAATAATTAGATGAGTATCGAATTAAATTTTTGGCGCCCTTAAGTGGTTAGACAGTCAGGAGATATATCGGAAGTTAGAGAAGGATGAGATTAGATGAGGTTTACCATGTTTAATGGTGTTTGGGTTGAATATTGTCGGAAATGTGGGTGGGTTTTGTAACCCATCTGGACTGTCGTGTGACAGGATAATTTCCAAATTGGTATTTTAACGAACTTTTTGGGGGAAAAAAATATAGAGCAGGTGGGAAAGGTGCTGGTAAAGAAGCGTAGCATTGCGCAGTGTAAGTTTGTTGTTTTTCTGCCTATGAGGCTGTCAATGTGTTAATGTACAATCTTGTTGGCCAAAGTAGACCTTTAGAACATCTTACATTCCACTTTTTTTCTATAGAGTTTGTTTTACAGTATTCAGCTGAAGAAATACCTACCTTGCTTGTAGTGTAAGGCATGTCTTGATTGTCCCAGTATATTCTCATGCACCTCATTAGGAAACGAGCGGCAGTTTAGAGCAATTTTCGATGTCTATGCTTATGACTGCGGACATTTTGCAGGAGCTTCATGTACCTTTGATTTCTAAATTTGCCTGGCATTACATATTCTTGGGATACAACTTCTTTGCGAAAGGAAATGGAAACCTAGAGATACTGAAACAATGAAATAAAAAAGTGTCCAATTTTTTCTATCTTATGTCATTGTCCATAGTTGTGGTAGGTATATCATCCAGGGATATTGTGTCATTTATGCTGCATAAGCAAAGCTGAAAATAGTCAATTCGAGAGACCTATTTGCAGGTTTAGGTGTTTAGAAAACCTTTCTATTTTCCAAAAATTTCTAATACCCCTTGTGTTCGATCTTCATCAGTTATACCTTATATGAATTGAGGATCGTTTTGTGGGTCTTAAAGGTCTAAGATATCATATAAGTAATAGACTTAATAAACATAGCTGCAAAATTTAACCATCTTCTAATGGATTTGTTTCCCGAGGCTGTGACGGGTTAGAAGTATTTCATTTTGTCGTAAAATTAATAGTAGATACAACCACTGAGACTTTTTAATGACAATAAATCCGTCACATTAAACCTGAAACTCTCACTGCAGTTTATGAATATGCACAGCGATCAGTTGCTATTTCTTCATAAAAAAAAAAATTTCATGGCCATGGAAATAAAATATCCGAACCATTAAATCCACACTTAGATACGGAAATAAGTTTTTGACATAAAGCAAGATTTACGATTGTCAAGGTACAAGTTATAAGAAGTGAATGAACGTGAAAATTATGCAAGGCATTCCGGTCAAGGTGAACTACAAATATCTTGTATTATAACCATTGATCATGAAACAAGTATCTAAATGGGTAGTTTTTGAAAACTGTGATAAAAAAATGATGGAAGAGCGATTCGAAAAATTGGTGATATCTAATAATCCAATATTAAACTTATAACCTACAAGTTATTAAATAAATATATGCGATTACACTTTTGTTGAATCAGATCCATGTATGAAATACAATCAAAATTCGACTTACTGCATCTGTATCTCATCCATTTGGTAGACGTTCGCAAGAGATAAGGCAGTGAAAGATTTGTTTGCGTTTTCTTTCAGTAATTCGACTTATGTTTCCAACTCTAGGTATTTTTTCTGTATTTTCCTCTAATACTCATTTCAAAAAGATAGAAGGGAACTATTACCAGTCCCTTGAGGACAATCACTCGGCAAAAAGTAACATACTAAGAAATGTCACGAGCTGTGGACTAAGTGTTACTCTAGTTCTAAAAGAAATTGAATCATTCTGAAGAATAATAAAAAGTAAAGAATTGACAATAAGATCTCAACGAAAAATCGGGAATTAAGTCGAACCTACTGCTGAGAGCTGTATACTGTTTTGTTTGGAGTCATCGGCCAAGGTTACTAATGAGCCGCAGCCTTGGCATCACTTGATTGTTTCTAATCGCCTAGTATCAGCAAAGTCTGACTTTCTTCCTGCTGAAAAGTATGAAAGGACTGGTTGAGATACAAGAGCGTAAGGTTATTCTGAGAATGTACCAAAACCTGTACCCATACGACTCAGTCTACCGACTGCACTTTTCAACTCCCTCTCCTAGACATTCGTGTGTCAAAATCCCACCGTGTAAAAGTCCTCGAATCAATTTTAATTAAGTCAGCGCAAGGAGAGTGCACTTATGTATGTATTATATATTGAACCTCCCGTTGAACACAATCACAGTTGAAATCTTATATAATCCCATTCCTTACTCATCCCTCGGGCCTTACACAACTCATTTCCAATCAAACCCGTCTCAGTGAAACAATGAAATTTCATATCTTTTACAGCCTGGACACACAGTTCCAAGAATACTTTACAGGTTTCTCGACTTACACATATACACACATATGTATATGTACCTTGAGTTCGTATCAGATGAAAGAATTTCGGTGATAATGTGGTCAATAAGCTCTTTATGACTGAAGCGCCAGTAATATGGATGACGCAAATTGAAGTACAATGGATCCGTTGCAACTGAGTGGTTCCTATCCTGATATATATATTTATACTGAACCGCTTCTCCCAGTATCATGCATCATTGTCGCATGTACTTGCAGTTTTTATTTAAGTCCTAAAGTCATAAGCTATTGTACTGATAACCAACATGGTTATGCATACATATAGGTAGTTACTAGTAGGCTTAACACAATAACTTCTGGAAAGTGCTGCAACGTTGGTTGTATAAAAATATATACATATGTATTATAAGTATACATAGTTGAGTTTTATCGTCAGTCTAAGGCGATTGGAATACAAATCATTATCATCGTAAACGTGATGACAGTATCCTGCCATAATTTAAAAAGAAATTAATTCTACATTCTTTTGCGCTTCAGCAATCAAAAAATATTTGGTGGGACAGCTCCTAATGAATGACTTATGGACGCTATTTTCTCACTTACTAAGTCACTTAACGGGCTCCCGACCCGTAAAGAGTCTCTATCTGAGACACGGCAGCCTTCCGCTCTCTTCGTCTAGACCAAACGTTTTGGCATCCACGATAGCTTGATCCTTAAAACGGAGGTTCGGTCTTCCTTGTGGTCTCAAACCTGGGGGCTGTGATTGGAAGATCCTCTTTGTTGGAATATTATTATCCATTCGCTCGATGTGACCGAGTCAGTGTCGTCGCTTTTTGGACTACATCCACATCTTGGTGCGCGCGGTTATATCCTTCTCCATTCGCCCACTTCGCATACGGGACCGAATATTAGACGAAGAATTTTTCTCGCGAAAGATTTCAATATCTGCTCTGCTTTCCTGCTCATCGTCCAGCACTCGGCTCCATAGCATATTTCAATGCTATCAATGATTTGTAGAGCAAGCATTGCGTCTTCCGTGTTAGGAGTTTCGAACCAATTTGTTTCACGAAACCGTGGTAGCAGCGGTTTCCTGGAGTAAGTCTTCGTCGAATCGCCACTAAGGTGTCATTCGTGATGTTGATTATTACTTCGAGGTAGGTAAACTCCTTAACCACTTCGAAGTTACTGTTGCCAACAGCGACATTTTGTCCTAGGCGGTGGACAGATACTTCTTTGTTTCTTGACTTGGTTTTCATTCCTCATTCACTGGAAGGCCAACTCGTTCCGCCTGTTCTTCAATTACCATAAAAGCCACTAAAACGGTGCGTTGGGAGCGCCCAGAAGCACGACAAATTGTTAAAGATAGTGCTTTCCGTGTTAACATCTGCCGTATACACTATCTGTTCCAGCACAAGATTGAAGAAGTCACATGATTCTGGTACATCTTTGGAATAGTGCCGGTTAGTGGGTTCACCCATGCTTGGTTGATGATTTGGTGCATCCACCCTACCAAAGCATCACCACCATCTTTGAAAAACTCTGCGGGTAGACCATTAGAGCCGACGGCCTTGTTGTTCTTCAACTTTTTGATAGTTGAGTCAACCTATTCGAAACTGAAAGGGGAGATGGCTTCTTCATTGATCTGATGCGGGTTCTCTTCTTGCCCTATCACTCTCTCTACCTGATGCTTGAAGCCAGCTGCTAGTTACTTGGCTTTCCTAAAAAACATCCGGATGTTGTTCCTATCGTGGGACTCTTCGATATCCTTAAGCTTGGAGACTGCGTGGGCCCTTTTCTTTTTACGCATGATCTCCTTCTCCTCCCTTCTGCTGACTCGATACTTTTCTCATGGTGCCCTTGTTTTGCGCTGCAACGCTTGCATGTGTGCATTTTCAATCACCTTTTTCCGGCGTACGCATTTATCATCTTACGAAGGACTCTTTTTGGGTGGTGGCTGGTAGCATATGGTGATTTCGGCTACTTCTTTGATGATGTCGCGATACTGGTTGCCCAGATAGTTGACGTTTGTGGATGGTAAATGCATAGCGGAGAGTCTCTTGCTTAGGCGCTCTCTGTAGGCTCTGGCTACTTCAGTCGTGTTAAGGCTTCCAACGTTGAATTTCTTTTTCTGGACGGTTTGTAGCGTCTTATCGTTGAATAGTCCAGCTCGGAATATCGTTGCAACAAGAAAATGGTCAGAGTCGACGTTTGCCCCTCTGAAAGTTTTAATATTCAGAATATTGGATGTGTGCCTCGCACCTGTTAGCACATAGTCGATCTGGTTGGTGGTTCGACCATCTGGAGAGCGCCAGATTGCTGTGTGGATTCGCAGTCTTGGAAACCTAGTACTACATACTTCTCACCGTAACTCAACAAAGGTTCACCTGCTACCATCTCTTTTCCAAAAAATTGACTTATTCTTGGAAATCTTTATCGGCCTGAGCTTAGATAGTGTGCTAATGCTTACGTTTGACGCTGTGACGCCACCATTGACTACATCGACAGAGTTCGTCCGCTGTCGTATTTACAGTGCTGCTATTTTGTCTTGTTCAACACTCGCGCTTATAAGTTCAACAAGTCTGGTCCGAATGGACACCAACCACTACCCGATGGCTAGGTTGACGCCAATCAGTGTCCACCCTATTCCTACACCATTCAGCTATTCTCATTAGCAATATTTAATTCCCTATTTAATAAAACATTGTATTTCTGAAGAGTGCATAAGTTAATGGAATCTAAACTAGTTGTCTGCCATGTCACCATTATCTTCGGCAAACGCGGCATTCTTCACGTAGCTGGAAAATTAGGAGAATCTTTTCCAAACAACAAATTCTTTTCTGCTGCACCGCACATTCCTCGGGCTTCTGCAGCTACCGCCATGCCACCCAACATCCTTTCCTCCATGCAATCAAGTAAATTCACCATTTGACTTTCTGGGATATACCAGGAAGGGGAGCAAAAAAAAAAAACATGAAAGTCTAAATTTATCACTGTTGACATCGTCATGTGCCAGACACACATAATTATCCCTTCTGGCTCTGGGTTGCATTGTAGGAAGAAGGAACAGTTTTATCTCTCATTTTTATGTTGTTTTTTTTTTTTTTTTTTTAATCCCATTATCCATACAATCGAGCGAAAGAGTGAAAGGGGGAATAGAGAGGGAGACAAAAGCACAAAAAAAAAAAAAAAAAACAGGAAAAACCTTCACGGAAAAGTTATAATGAAAATGTGGAAATTTCTGAACAATAGTTCACTTCCATGTAAGTTACATGCCCGTCGCCGCCCGGCACCATGCAGCGCACTGGTGTGGAATTAATCTATTCTTTGCTCTTAAATCATGGTGTGTTCCTTGCTCCTCGTGCTGTGCATTCTGCTTAAATTTTTAGATTTTTATTATTTTTTTTATTTTTGATGAGCGAGTAAGTCACCATTACGTCCATCGTTGTCGTCTGGAATGAATTCGTCCTTCGCACACACAAAATATATTAATAGATTCCAGATGAAATAATTATTACATACATACATATCTACGTCGAGTGCAAAATCAATTTAATTTATCCAACCCCCATGAAGTGTTGGGTGTAGTAAAGGGGATGAGAATATATATATTTTTTTTTGGTTAAGATTGATGATTGGAACAGAGTGGTCTGGTCAGCTTTAAGGAGAATTTTTTTTAGGTAATGTTGAATAATGCGTGTTAATGATGGCATGGAGTATAGTTATTTATTTTCAAGAGAAATTACACACGAATGGCTAGACATTCCTTCTTCAAGGACTCTCCAGATATTGGGGCAAAGTATTGTAGTAGCTGGCACCCCGCAGTAAGTTGGCACAGTAAACATGAATCGTACTCGTAAAGTTGGCGTTGCGTAGAGATTGAAAACAAAAATCTTCAAAAAACTTTGCAGGTATTTATATTTAACTAAATCCATTAGAATAGCCATAGGCCTCCTTGTCCCTGCAATACGTTTATTGGACAATTTTTGAACATTTGAACATTTTTTCATATCATGCTGTTCGCTATCTGGTGTGTGAATGTCCTTTCATAACAAATATTACGAACTCTAGGTATTCACTTTTTCAAGGAGCTAATATTTACATATATTGGGTGGTGTGAAGATAAGGTCCAGATTCTGTCCCTACAATGTGTTAAGGTTGAATTTGTCAAGACGACAAGAGATCCATGCCGTGTTGAAGCCTAAGAATTGTTTTAGAAGTTAATTTTCGATCAGTCTACCTTTAGCCAAAGCATTTTCTTAGAAAATTCTGTGCAGTTTCTGGAAAAAAATAGCCTTATTCCTGAGATGGTAATTAAAGGTACAAAGGCCAATTCATATGAAACCACCAGTATACCTATTCGCACCATATGATGTGAAAGGAACTCCATTTGATGAGAATCTTCTGGGTTCTAGGACGGTGAGTTTGAGTAAGTTATGGTAATGGTTCTATACATGAAATCGGTGATCCTCTACCGTGAGATCTCTTCGTTTAAAATAGAAGTTTGCAAGGCTCTAGAAGCGGCTGTTCTTTTCCTTCTTATAAGAGTCTTTAGAGCATTCATAAAACCGAGTCAAGTCTTCCAGTGTGATTCATCTAGAGACTTTACTTTAATCGGTGATAGAGAAAAGTGGCAGATGGGTGTATCAATTTTTACAGACATGGTTCGGCTTCGTAGCGTGTAGCTAAGCCTAAATGTATAGATATATATATGTATAGAAGAAATCAAGGACGTATGAACACATCTATTTTTGTTTATTCGTCAGTCGATCAAGAAGATTTATTGCCAGCTTTGCGCAGAAACCCTATTTCGACTTTATGTCGCTACAAAAGAAAATGGCTGCCTCCAAAACTTTATCTAAAGACTGCAGAAATGAGAGTATGTATCTCATGTTGTGTCAAATAACATAACTCTGTCCAGTAAATAATATTTATTTACATGGCGGAACAATTGCCAGACGAAAGATTACATGTCAGGGTTCATCCTAACCTGACCTAAGCATTCGCAATAACCCAGTCGAACCATCAGAATTTATTAGCTAACCCTTTTAGGTGTCCTTACGCAGCACCTCAAATTTGCATTTCCATCTTCTGGGAGGATCTGTGCATCTGTCATCCTTGGTATGATTGGTAAATTAGTCGAATCTGACAAGTATCCATGAGCATTCAGATGTAAGAATGCTTCAGGTGTGAAATACCCAATCACCATAGTGCTTCTGAAATACTAACGGTTTCTGTAAAACAAGCCCGATACTAGTTCATTCTCCGTAACGTCCATAAGAACGACATTGTCAATTCTGGACATACCGGCATCCAATATACACTTATTAGAAACGTAATGTTCAAAGTCGGAATGCGCGCTTCTGTAGCATACAAACTCCAAGACATGTTCTCTCGAATAACTGGAGACTTTCCATCTAGGATGGACTTGTGTTCCACCATACAGGAATCGCATTGGACGAACGAAAGCTTGCCAAAATATGATCTTCACATCGGGTCTTAGATAGTTGGAGTAAAAAAGACTTTTGAGGAACATAAATACCTCTCCTGCCTTTTGTAAATGAACAGCTAAATACTTAACAATGGTCTTTGACTCGATGTGGATACCATTGGAACTCGTTACTTGTAGGTTTTTCCAGTTTCGTCTTGAATCCGAATTACAGCGTCTTATTGGGATGCAGAATAGTATAGGGTCATTCAACAAGCGGTGGCATTTGAAATAGATAGAAACACGCAAAATTTTTATGAAAAGTTGTGACATTTTGCATTCAATCTAAAGTACAAACCCTGAGGTTAGTCATGGAATACAATATCTGTCAAACGACAGCTTCGGCTAATACTCATTCTTTGGATACAATTTTTTATGACGTATTCGCAGCTGTATTTCGAGAATAACAACTCTGGTATTTTCTCAACTCAATTGTGTTAAATCACACGATCTCGGTGGTCAATTGAAGTCCCCATTTCGAGAAATTACAAGTTCAGGAAATTTCTCACGCAATAGAGCTAATGTTTCGCCGCCTGTGTGGCATGTGGCACCGGTATACTGAAAATAAACGTCATCCACATCCATAGTATCAATTCCAGACAAAATAAAGTGCACGACTGGGTCGTACGTACTTGCACCTTAATGCTATAAGTTTACAATCGTTTAAACACTGAAATTCAAGTTTTTTTTTGTAAAAACGCTATCAAAAAGTGGGCGTGGCCATATATCATATTAAGGTGAACTATAGAGATTTTCAAAGCCTATGAATTATGTTTTAACAATTTTTTTCGATTTCTAGTAAAAATTTTGAAAAAGTAAAATTTTTTAAAAGTAGCAATTCCAAAACTTGGTATCTCATATTTTTGCATTTATTAAACCCACCCCAGATATTGATTTTAAGCCCAATCGCTGAAGAAATAGACGAGAAACAGCCGTTTTGTAAAATTACCGTTATACGCATTTTTCGCGCAAAACGTGGTATGCCATCTAATAGCAAATGCCCAAATTAACTCACATATGAAATTTTATCAAAATCGTTAGAGCCGTTTTCGAGAAAATCCATTTTTAGTGAAATCGGCCTTAAGTAAAGTACCCTTAATTTTGAGGTTAGAATGAAAATTTCGATTTCACCTCTAGGGATTATCCCACAGACCCCAGATATGAAGTTTGAAGCAAATCCGTCTAGCCGTTTAGGCTGCAGTCGAGTAGACAGACAGACCGACAGACAGACAGACAGACAAACAGACAGACAGACCGACAGACAGACAGACGGAATTGGCGGACCCACTTTTTTGGACTTCTCCATCATAGTAATGTCAAGTTTGATTAAAATCTCAAGTTCGAAATTTTTCACGAAACCAATACTTGCCCTATAGGTATAGGTGCAAGTAAAAAGTCAATGAACATCGGTCTTTAATGCAATCCGCAGAATAAAACTGTCGGATCAGCATTATTTTCGAAAGAATATGGCCCAATGACACCGGCAGCCCAGAAATCACGCCAAACTGTCACTCGTTGTGGGGTGGAGAGAGATTTTTCCATTATTTCTCTTGGGTGTTCGAAGGCCCAGATGTGACAGTTTACGTATACAGCCAAATGGAAATGAGCCTCATCACTCAGAATAATTTATTTTCATAACGAAAATCACGATCTTGTTCATTTATGTCCAGGACCCAATCAGCGAAAGTGTGGTATTGCAGACAAATACGAGTTGGAGTCTTCACATCACTAACCTGTCCAAAACGTTCAATTTTATTGATTAAATTTTTTATAGCTGTGAGAGAAGGGGCTTGAAGATAACTATAATAGTACGAACCTTACGAAATGTTTCTGCGATATTTTCACCGTTTTCGGACTGAATTTTCACTATTTCAACACGTTGTGGGAGTGTGTATCGATCGATATTAAGTCATCGAAATGATAGTTGAATGTTGACAGCTCAACAATGGCACGAAATTTAAAATGACACCTCTCTTTTTTTGGATGTCCCTTTATTGGTCTCACATATTGTGTATTGAGCTTCCATTCATAGCAGAATATTTGTAGTTTATCAAAGCTGTACTGTAGCTCACTCTGAATGTTTTACACCTTCGAGTCATCTGCATATCTGGGATCACATCATCACCAAACGCTAGCGAATTATTCACCCTCCCTAGTATTTTTGAAACGTCCGTTTGTGTACATACATATTCATACCAATTTCTCATTCATTGTTCGAACAATGACTTTACCGCAAATAATAATTTAGGATTTCATTAAAATTTTACATCATCGAATTCTGGGACAGCTTATTTGAAATTTCACATTTCTGTCTCAAATGTATGCAAAGTCCAATACCAATTTTGAAATTCTGACAGTTTGACGAGTGTTTATGGTTTGATCCACATTGGTTTTGCTTATCATAAATGGACATAAGAACCTTCCTTATTCAGTAAACCCATAAATCCAATCATATATCATATACATATGTAGTTCTTTCTATTGCTCAATTATTACTTCTCAATAACTATTTTGCATTTTCATTGTGAAATGCCCTCAGTCGAATAATATTCAACTAAACCACCGAAAGAGCTCTAATTTTAGCTCACAAATCTCCAATTCAAAAATACCGCACAACAATAATTTCCAATTTCATTCAAACTATTATACAAAACGAATTCATATTTAACGAAGAGGCATCATTTGGTTGGTAGCCCACAACACGCATTCATCATGCATACAAACTACCACTTGGTCCTGATCCCCATCCACCATCCACCATCCACCCACTCCACAAAAAAAGAAAAAAAAAAAGTATCTGTAGATACCCACACTTACTAGTATAATCACAGAATGCATATCTAAATATGGAAATATAAATAAATTACTCATTTGGGGATATCCTCAGCTGAAGCCCCCAAAAACCGAAAAGTCTCCCTCCCGCCTTTATCCTGGTGGCAGCTTCTGCTTAATATTTGAATTGGGAATTTTCCACTGGAGCAGAGCATCCTCTCGACCCTTGTGCCCATTAATCCTTATTTTAGAGAGACCGTGTGTGTTTTGTGTGCAGTTGTATAGTTGGATTTGGTTGGGGGAGGGAGATTGGTAATGGTTTTTAGAGGGACCAAAACGGAAGGACAACGCACGGGGAAGCAATGCTTTTTGACGCACAAAATTATAAGTGGTGGCGGTTTCACTTCAAATGGGAATGGAATTTTGTTAACGGTGCTAATCTATACTCAGGATATCGAATTTATTACGTTCGGTTGTATTAATTTTAATTTATGTGCAACACTCTTGAAGTTCTGATTGGGAATGATTTTTGACTAATGGTGGTAGGAGATACATAGGAGTGGTTTGTGCGTGTGGGATTGGGTCCTATTTCACAGATAAGCTTTTATTGGCGAACCAATAAAGTGTATGATTTAAACTAATTAGTTAATTTTTGTTTTCTCTCTCTCTTTTCAGGAAGTGGACTGGTATCAACCTTTAGTAGTGAGGGTAAGTGGAATATCAATTAGTCTACTATACTATGCATTCGATAGTTGATCTGAGTTGAGCATTTAATTCGTTGGTTAAAGATTTTATGCTTCCTTTAACAAGGAAGTAGTGTATCAAAAGTAGATACAATACACTACACAGATAGATACATTTTCCCCCACTTGAATTGTGTTTAATTCAATTGTTGCTATCTATGAACTGGAATCAGAACACACCCCATCAGAACTACAACTTGTACGGTGTTTACATGTCTCTGTCGTTTTTCATCCGGGTGGCTGTCTACGCCGGCAGTTGGTAAATAACGTAACATATGTTACACAGCGCGTAAAAAACTGTTGATTTTATTACACATCGTCCATTAGGCTCACGGATTATTCATTTGTGTTCGACTTGCGTCATCTCTGGATGTTTTTGAAGAATGAGCACAGATGGTTTGCCATAAGTTTTTTTTTTCGCGGTTGACTTCAGGGAATCGTTGTATCGTAAAATCATAAAAAAAACGAGAGGCCCTAGATACTACATCCAAGAAGGTGTTGCTTTCGAAAACAGATAGTTAAATTAGTTTCATACAATTTTTGCATAATATGTTATTGTGGTCTTGGGTAATAATAGCTTTAAATGATTTTGTAAAAAAAGTTATGGAAATTTTTGCAAACCTGTTGAGTGATGGAATTTTTCGTAGTTTAGCTAGAATTTGTATAACTTATCTGGTCTGATTGCAAAACTGACAGTGACATCAGCAGTGGAGTTGTCCGTCCTATTGATTTAGTAAATATTGGTTTTTGTAGACTACTGTCATGAGAATCAATATTTTTTTTTAGTATTAATTCAATTGGTTGAACTGGAATGTTTGTAAAGGTTAGTTTAGTCCAAGTTCTGTATCCTTTTAGTAAAACTCAAAATTTTGACCACCGATAGAGTTTGGATATATTCCATTCGCTTAACATCGAAACCCTAGTTAGTTCTCTTCGCCCAAAAAAGGGGGACCTTAGCAGAAAAAGTCCAATGCCGTATCCGCTATCAAGATAAAATAAGCACCTTGGTTCGGTAATAACACCTTTCTTGCCAATATAATTGCCACAAGTAGTTAGACCTGGGACTAGACCCGACCATTCTACGGGCTATATTTCTACACGCCTTCGTATTCAGATTGGAAAGAAATTTCGCTGTGCATTGGTCAGACAATTTTGCAAGAACACAAACTAGGTCATGTCTCATTGTGAATATTTAAATGTCACATGAGAGTCGACCAGATAGCAAATCCATCAGGATCTTAGCTTTATATTTGGTCATTACTAGGATCTCTTTCGTTCTTTTTTTGAGAATTTAAGAGAGTTTTTGGTTTTGTTCAAACTGATTTAGCTCTTTCTTTATCTGGCTGACAGGTAGAACATAGACAATTCAGGGCCAATACACATAAGAAGATTGGGTGCCGGCAAGTTCGTTAGAAGCCTCATTACCAGGGATACCAATGTACATATATGTCCTGGGACCTATGTTAATATGATTCTATTGTGTACAGCTAACTATAGGAGGATTTGAAGACAGTTGCAAACCAGCTAGACTTAAAGTCAAATGACATGAGAGCTGTTGGAGCTGCTTAGCTATCTGATAAAATATTTACATGTGATCTTCGCAGGTTTCTTCTGGTGTAGAGCTCGATAGTGAAAACCTATGCCTGAAAGATAGAAGAAGAGTGTCCAAACGATGCAGAAAATTTGTAGTTGGGCCCAAAAATTTCGACTCCTATCCTATTTGACATTTTTGAACGGTTTCTCAGATAAATTATTTGACTTTCTTTCAAGCTCCTGTAGTGATTGCTTTTGTTCATTTTACTCTATTAAATTGGACAGATCTCATAGCATTTTTTCAGAAATCGGTCAAATCTATGAGTTGCCCTTTCAAATGAATTCATAGTCTTGAGCTTTAAAATGTGGTAGTCTTTGATACCTATGTACATACATATCCTAGTCATGTATTCTCAGACTTAGATTTACTCCCAACCTCTTAACAGCTATCCTAAATTTTATGTTTAGATGATCCGAAGGAGATCCTTTTTACAGAAAATCCTTTTCACATTTGGGGTAAAGTTATACATCTGTTGTAGTTAGGATGTTCAAATCAAAATGCGATTATCAAACTACTCTTAAAGATTTATTAATTCAATAATACTTATACTTAGGAAAATAGAGGTTATGAATTCATTTTATGTAGAGGATTCGAGCGCAAATGAATGGTTATAAGGCTGGGAAAAAGCATGTGGGTTCATGACAGAATATGTGAAATCAGGGTGACCAATATTCCGCAGATGAGATGCGATAATGCTGCCAGATCACATCAACATCCTTTGGTGAACGACAGTAGCAACAATGACTTCCTGCCTTCTGCTCGTGATGAACATTGGCTTATTACCAGGAACAGAAAAAAATTCTATCAACTTTTCAAACCTGGAGTTACATTTCCAGCTGCCACATATGGTGTGGTTAGGATTAGCATTTGGACAAAAAATGGGCCCGAGATCGGTAAAATCTTTGAAGACTGAAGACTTCCTGACCGAAGTTTCAAAGACTTCTATCGTACTCTCGAAGAAATAGGACTAACAGAATCACAAAGAAGATATGTGGCAACAATAATTGTCTTATAATCAGTACCCACTTCAATATGGTAGTTTGGTGATTGTGGCTACAAGACTCTCTTAAAATCGAGGATTTGATCATACTTTCAAGGATCAAAGGCAATGATTTCGTTGAAAATGAAGGAGTTTCCATTATTTAATCATACCAATGTGTATGTTCGTTATATGAAAAATAATATAATAATTTTTGAAAGAAACGCTCGATTTGGAATCGTACAACAGCAGATAGGGTGGATAAGTATGCTTACGCATCACTTTACTGTGCTTAATTAATTTTTTTGGTAGCAACACGAAGATATTGGTTTCATATCATGAGGTACCTCCGTCATAGAATACTAGAAACTCTTCCTTGCTAGCCTTTGCCAACTATGTTTTTTCTTACTACGTCTTGGTTGGTTGGTGATTTCTGTACCTGCCAGCTTAGACCAACACACTTAGACCAGCAATAGGTCCATTTTGATACCAAAGTTTCTGTCTGCCATTTAGAACTTCTGATGAAGCGTAAGAGGCTCTTGATATCCTTGTTTATCAGATCCCCTCATATCATTGTAATAGAAGGCTCCTAAGTTAAGCTTCCTTCTACGGGAGAAATCTGGGCAGAAACAAATAATGTGAGTAATAGTTTCTTCATCTTCTTTATCTATGACGCTTCTACAAAAGTCGTTACCAAAAAGGCCCAGCCTTGAAGCATGCTTGCCTATTAGTTAGTGCCCAGTGATGGTACCTATTCTAGTGCCTATATAGAATCTAGTGATTCACAATCTAGTATTCTTAAAGCATTTTAAGTCCAGCTTTTGCCAAATTTTTTTTGTCTCTACACATGTTGGTCCAATTGTTTACCTAAGATTTGTACTCTCGATATCGTCCAGCTTGAATTTTAGTTTGCAAGCAGGGATTGGTATACCTAAAGTGCCTTTGTGTGGCATTATGGATATAGTTGATCCTATTCTGGAGAATTTATCGGCCTTACAATGTCCTGGAATGTTCTTATGCCACGGTAACCAATATATGAATATTGAATTGCTGAGCCATCTCCGTAAGATACGATCGGTAGTCTAGAGCTACTAAAGGATTTATAGAGGTCGATTACAAGGATTTGATAGTTGCTTGACCGTCTGAAAAAATGAGGATATCTCTAACGGATATCACCTTTTTCTCAAGTTAAGATTTGATTTGGAACACGCTTAATGATTTGGTAGACGAAAAGGAGAGCATAAGGTTGACTGTTGAAGAAAACACCTCCACCAACTCCGTCCTTGGTTTTTGAGTCGTCAGCATAGAAGAGAATAGACTCATCTTCTCAAAGTGCGTCTTGATTCCAGAGTGAACTGGAAAAACTTTTCAAAACTTGAACTTAAACATGGGGTGGTGTCAAATACTACTCCTTCTTCGCATCTGTTCCCAAGCAGTTTGCAGATGGTACATCCCTAAATGGCTCCAATCCGATTTGATTCGCCCTTCAATCACGTTTGTAATCTAGATGATTTGTGAGACAACCACTAGAAGTGAATATATATAAAGTCTTAAGTCCTTCTTAATGGTCCGTAGCTCTCCTATACCTAGTGAGTCATCTACTGTTATAGCACTTTTTCATATGTCACTATCAAATGTGTGACTTTTCTGACATTCGACGTCATAAATATCTATCATTTGCTGTCTTAACTCATAACTCTTTACTTAAACATAATGTCACCACCACCACCCACAAACAACCCACAAACAATTTGTTCCCATCCTGTTACATTTTTTCTAATTTCACCCCAAAAAGTGTTTTATTTGAAGCAATTTGTTTTCGACACGAATCGGTTCCGGTAACTGCAACCGACAACTTTTACTTCGATTGCCTCACATTTACCAAACACCTCCTCGGTAAAGATGAATTATGTGGCGTAACCAGTTTCCGTGCACAGAGCACAGTGTGACGGTGGATATAACCAACCGTCCCGCCATCAGCACAGATTGCACTTAATTGCTTCAATATCCTGAGTTCAAGGACCGCATCATTGCAAGTCTTGAAACTGAAAGTGGTTTTGGGGCTCAATTTCTCTCTATTCCTTGTTGTCATCTGCATCTTCATGTCCGTTCTCTGTCTCTGTTGTTTCTCTATGGAATACGCTTTCCTTTCATTTTTTTTTTTTGTTTTTCTTTTTCATTTTGTTTTGTTGTGCAAAACGAACATATCAAAAACACTAGCCAAGCATAATGAAGAAGGATAATTTTTTTTCCCCCTAATTTCAAAACGCCGCAGGTCCTCTTTTGTCCTGACGAGGGAAATAACATGTAAATCCTTTTTATGGGTGCAGATGGTACGGGTGTTTTCTGGCACCATTGCGTTCTCTTTTGAAATTTGTTGGTTCGTTGTGTGTTGGTGTGTTGTTCTTTTGCGTTTTCGGAGAATGTCAGTGAACTCTAGGTTTACTGACACACAGAGCAGAGTGCTGTGTTGGAAAGGCGAAAGGAATAAGTTTAAAGGAGTATTTTTAAGGGAAGAATTAATTTTTTTTTTTATTAAATTTAGAGAAAGAAAAAAAAAGACGCCCCAAAGTGTGTTGTAAAAGTTTATAGCATTTGAAAGGATAACCCCTACATGACAGGGGTTCTGAAATAGGTGAACCGTTGTTAGAGGTGCGTGCGCAAAGTGAGCTGCTATTATAGTAATTTTCCAGTGTTTATTATGTCAAAGCACATAACTCAATCAGAGTACAAGCTAAATATAGAGAGCATTTTGCTTCCATTCGCAGTCACCAAATAGCCATGAAATAAGAACCCGAATACATGCCAACCATTACCCCCGGTAGGCATAAAAAAAAAAAAACAAACTGTCACATTACTCAGAGTTGTCAGAATTGTAAGCACAGAAAGCCTTAACCTACTTATAAACCCCTAGATTCAGGACTTGTCATATACATACTCAAGCTGTGTGCAGACCTTTTAATTCCACAAAAACGAAGAGGAATGAAAAAAACTTTCCGACAACCAGCCCATAAATTTAAATCTCAACAAATCCACTTTCGATCCCAAAGCCATAAAGGCAAGGCATACAATGTTGGGGAGAAAAAAAAAAAAATAAAAAATAAACAATGACGGTGCCAACCCCCACCTTCTCACATGCGAATGTGTTTGCTTTTGGTTAGCAGTCACACGTCCGTGACATTGACATTTAAATCGTCTTGAACGTGATGTGTGTGTACCTTCCTTCCACGCCTAGCAACCACCCAGCGACCACCACACCGACCGCAGCATAGAGCTTTCCAATTTTGGACAAGCTCGTCGTTATGTCGGTTTAATTTCTCCGAATAATCATCTCCGCGTCACAGAGACTCGTTTCGATTGGACTCTGGCCCGTTGGCCAATTTTTTTTTTTTTTTTTTTTATTTTATTACCAAAACGAGGATGAGACGACACGGGGGCACAACGAATGTCAAACTCACAATATTGTCAATAAACTGAAACAAATAATCGACCAGGCGAGGGCATAAATATGCGATATGCATGAAAAAGTTATCATCAAAACGGTTGTCTGATGGTTTGGTGTCAAAACGGCGAAAAAGAACGAGGGCTTGTGGAATGAAAGTATCTTTTTTGGCAGTAGTAGCAGTGGGCACTTGTATTTTGCTGTCGAATAAAAGGGGGTCATCATCGAATACGTATTGCTTTGGGTCGGTCGAAGTGGGTTTACGAATTTCGGTTATGACCGTGCGGTGGATTGATTTGGTCTTTAGGTTAACTGAAAGAAAGGTATCTGAAGCGGATTGGGGTTAAAGCGGTTTATTTATACAGCACAGGAAGGTGGATGGATTTTATATGGTCAAAATAGACAGAAGGACATGGTTTGCAAATATATAAAACCAGCATTTTAATGGCTTTGACGTTCGGAACGTTAGGTTTGTTAACGAGGGTCTTGAAATATTTATTGTCATAGAGTAGAAGTTGGGTTCATTATTATATTGATATGGGGGGTTGAGGCGCCCCTTCGTAAATTTCTAGAGTTAGCTTAGCTACTTGTCGAGTTGTTGTTAATGTTTTCTTTTTATTGTTAGGATTATTATTGCTTGAGAACTATAAGTAACCTCTCGCTGTATGTTTGTAAGATGTATGGTGACATATATAAAAATAATTCTTTCAGTTTCAACTCATATCAGTGGTAAACTCATATCTTTTGTAAATCCTTTATTTGTTTCAATTGGTTAAGTTGTTGTGATTCATTCACAAATGCTTTAAGGAACAGTGAAAGGCCTTTATAAATCGAACGGATATGTCGGTCTACAAGTATACGCGAAATTCAAAATTGGTTTTGAAGGCACTTGGATATAGGAACTGTGCGACCATTGCAAATTCTTTTCTCTGTAAGGGTCAATTTAGAATTTATTTTTGGACATACATATGTAAGCCTAGATCTACTACTGCTGAATTTAAGCTACGTAAACCTGACTCTGCATGGAAGAACGGTTGAGCCAGCAAATCCTAAGGATGTCTCATAGTTACCTATGAACTATCAGCTTGGATACAGCCTTCTTTGGTGGCCTACCTAAACTTTTTCCTTGTACTATTGGCGGACTGCATTTTGTTTGATTATACGAGACAGTATCTCGACGAAGCTTAAAATTCTATTCTCTTTCTACCGTCTGTCTAATAAAACATATTTTAGCCAATGGGGTCTCTGTTAAAAGCACAGTCATGAGGTTTGAGTCAGAGCTTATCGAATACATTGCAAATCACAAATAAAACAGTGTGGGGGAAAGAATTCAGCCTTGCCTTATGCCACTTTCTATTATAAATTTCTATGCCAAATGTGACGTTTAAACCCATTTCGTGTAGCTATTATTTTTAGACGAGGATAACTCAACTACTACTTGTACACAAAGCAAGTCAAGTAAATTCGCTATTAGTTCTGTCGGGCTATACTTTGTTGTCGGCAAACAGAGTGTTTATGTGTTTGACACAGAAGGACACAAAACAGCAGCCTCTATTAGTGCGGGCAGTTTATCAGACGATACTGGCGGTCCGCTACGAATATATGTTAGGGTGGGTAAGAGGGTTTTTTGGTCTGGCATTCAATATTTGTTCCTACACTTCCGGATTAGGTGCTTTAATCCAACCCAATGCCATCCAGAATTTGTAAAGATAAGACAGAGAAACCTCAGATAATTCTTCAGTTTCTTGAAAGTAGTAGTTTGGTCAGGTTTGGGCAGTCGCAAAGAAGAGTATCCTCGTGGGTTTCGTCGTTTACTGGTTCTACTTTTATAGCATTGGCCAAAGTCTTCGAGATATTTTACAAGTTTGAAGTTGTACCCATATGGTATTTACAAGGTTGTAGAGTAGAGTATTGACTAAATTGTCTACTCGTTAAAGTTTGAGTGTAGTAACCTTTCCCGACACCGCTGTAGCGACCAGCTCTGTGGGGACCCAGTAGGGTTTTACATTGAGCAGCGAGAAAGTATCTTAAGTCTTTCGCAACAGCTTTTAACAAATTTTGATTTTATTTCTATAGCAGGTATTGCTTTTATACTCTTAGCCCCCTGGCTATCATTGAAAATAAAAATGGGATAGGTTGGATAGGATCTTATATGCGACATTAAGCAGGGATATGCCCCGGTGATTACAAGATTACAAGACATAGGATCACCTTTCTTATAGATGGGGCACATAGAGCTGATTGTCCAGCCATCGGGCATGACTTCATCCTCCCATACTTGGTTGATGATTTGGTGCATGCACCCTACCAAAGCATCATGTTGGAAAAGCTCTGCTGGTAGGCGATCAGAACCAGACGGACTTGTTGTTCTTCAGCTTTTTGATAGCTGAGCCGACCTCTTCAAAACTGGGAGGAGGGATGAATTCTTCATTGACTGCCTATGGGTTCTCTTCTTGCCCTATCACTCCCTCTACCGGATGCCCATTAAGTAGCTGGTGGAAGTGCTGCTTAAACACATATATTATTCCCTGTGCTTTGGTGACTAGGTTTCCTTCCCTGTTTCGAAGCGTTCCGGGCTTGAACTAGCTACCAGTTGTCAGTTGTTTGGCTTTCCTAAAAAACATCCGGATGTTGTTCCTATCGCGGGGCTCTTCGATATACTTGAGCTGGGAGACTGCGTGGGCCCTTTTCTTCTTACGCAGGATCTTCTTCGCATCCCTTCTTCTAACTCGATACTCTTCTCTCGGTGTCCTTGTTTTGCGCTGCAATGTTTGCATGTGTGCATTTTCTGTCACCTTTTTCCGACGCACGCATTCATCATCATATCAAGGACTCTTTTTGGGTGGTGGCTGGTAGCCTATGGTGGTCTCTGCTACCCCTTTGTTGATGTCGCGATACTGGTTCTAAACATTGTTGGCGTTTGTGGAGGGCGAATGCACAGCGGAAAGGATCTCGCTCTCTGTTGGCTCTGGAAAAGACTGCGTAGATGCCCTCGCATGTGCATACTTACATTTTCGAACCATCTGTGTAGACAAGGATAAGGAATTGGTTTCTACTAAATATATCTTCCGTTTCCCATTTCTTCTTGGACAAAAGCACCAAAAGGGTTTAGTAAAATCAAGGCAAGGCAACAGGTAGTCCCTACTCACGCTTATGCCTGCAAATTACTTTACAACCGGAGCATATACGGTTGGCTTTGATTCCCAGCCGTTACACTGTCTGATTCGGATGGCACTTTTTGCTTTTTTTGGGTTTTGTCCTCCATGCGGCTGTTAAGTCTTTCATATTGGAGCTGTGGTGCGTTTTCGAGCATTTACCATGTCGGAGATCTCAGTCTAACTTGAAAATTTATCATTACCGAAAACTATGGGCAAATGCTCGTTTTATATAGCGAGCTGGTCTCCATCTGGAAAAAGGAATGAATTGTCTAAGTTTTTTAGCAACTGTTGGCTGCAGCAACGACTACGTGTCAATATTTTCGAGATTTTGTGAGCAGTTCATCTGATTGCTACTTTCTCTGCGTTTGTACATGGATAGCATCTTGATGTAGCTGCCCTTATCTTCATGGGATACTGTAACTCAAACTCCCTCCTCTTTGCTGCCGCAGTAGCAGAAATGCTATTTCCTTTCGATCTGTCTCCAAATGCTTTAATTCTAGTTATGTTTCTGATTAATTTTGCACCATGTGGTTGGCCAGCTATTATTATATTGCTTTTTGTTGTTTTTCAATATTTACCAGAGGAACAAGCATCTAGAGCGTCGTAGCCTTTCTGACAATCTCACAGCACTTATTTTCATTCAAATACTAGTAGCCAGACTATGAAACCATTTACATCAGCAATAAAAGCTGGTCGTGTGTTATTAAAAATTACAAAAATTAAAGCATAAATGAGTCTTAAAATCAATGTGAATGTGCATGAAGTAAATATTTGCTTTGGAAGCCTCATTTATTTCACTTTTTCCGATCTCTAATCACGCATGGCTTCATAGTGTTATTATCCATATTTCTCGATACAAAACGATGCGTGATTTGACGTAAGCGACGTGAAATGAACATTTAGCCCAAAGCAAATATTGCACTACTGCTATAGACCGTCAGCCTTGAACTAAACACGCAAATGAAAATGTACGACCTTGCCCGTATTCCATGCTTAGAGCGTGCATTATTGGACATAGTTTACATAGCCAACACATGCATAAGAAAATTAAAAAGATAAATTTTCCATACAAATAGAAAACATTAGCGTACCTAACTGGTGGTTTTCTTACTGAGTGCCGTGTTTTCGTTTTAAGAAGTTTAACATGAGGTTCATGAGCTTATTCAGTTTTTGAGAGAGGTGATACCCAGTATATAGAAAAACAAACATACCAACAGATTGTATTGTAATAGGTATTGACATCCTCTTTAGATTAAGAAATTAGGACACACTTTGCCTGCCATGGAGAATATTATGAACCCACAAGGCCTAAGACCTAAATTTTATAAAAACTTTTGTATGTACTCACTTGGCATTTGTCTGAGTATCCCACACTACCAGGCTTTTCTCTCCAATTGTGCTCATAGAAGTATGCTGGATACAGAAATCCTTTACGTGACGATCGACATTAGGCATTTTAATACTTTTGATATAATCTTTTTTAGGATGTTAAAGACACGTTTATATCTATTTTCATACATACTAGTAGTTGGTAGAATCTATTTTCCATGATCAAGCAAGCGGTGTTGAGATCATACTCGTCCGGTATCCTTTTATTCGTCAAAAATCAATGTCCCTTTGAGACAACTCCTCCAGCTTTGAAAAGTTCATCGACGATGCTTTCAGTTTCCAAAATTTTGGAGGATTTTCAAATTTATTCACTTCTTGGAGGGAGTTCTGTCCACGTACATAGATATTCTGGACTTAACCTGAATCAGCCTAGAATGCATTTTTTTTTTTATTTCGGAAACCGTACCCGTTGATTAACCGCTGACAGAAAACTATATGACTATCGGGAGTGTGTTCATATGGACACGCTGGGCTGATTCGTGTTAATTCCGTCGGTGAAGGATTTTTCGTGTGATTAAAGGGCAACTCATTAGCGAAGAGGTTTCGACAGTTTCTTTGGATTGCTGCCACTTATCGTCGAACTTTTCACCGATAGTTTTTACTGAATTTTTCTGGGCTAGAAATCACTTGCTTGCTACAACCATTTTTCGCCCAGACACCGTCCTGTAATTGATGTTGCATAATGAGTGCAAGGGTCGTATTCATCCAGTCCTACCTATGTAGCTCCTCATCAACATTGCTTAACTCATACACACAATTATGTTCTTGTATGCTGTATGGGCGGTTCATAAGTGTAAACCTTGCAGTGAACGTAGCCAGATCATTGTAATCAATGTCATTTGAATGCCCCTGGCTTCCAAGTAAAACCAAACATTTGTCATTATCTCAGTATCAAACTTAAAGCGGATGTCATATCTACCAAAAAACCTTCACCTTGAAAACACTATCCAAACATCCAGTCATCTTTTACTGCTAATTTTAAAAGCAAATCCTCGAAACATTACTACCTATACCTTACCTAGTAGAGAAGGTGGACACAAAATTTAAACTCTACTCTTAAATTCCGTATCCCTCCGTTTACACTGACAATCAACATTTTCTAACGCTTCTCTGTCCGACAAGACGTTGCAACACTTTTATAATTATTAATAGTCTCATTCGCATTCCAACGTTCAACCGGATTACGACTCGTAATAAAAATGAAAATGTCAACTTGACACCTCCATGCCACCCGGGTAGTAATTATCGTAAATGTCAAGCAAATATGACAGCTACTTTCAATGAAAGTAAAATTATTGTGCCCACAATCTGTGAAGTTGACACACACACCTCATATCCATTACATTTGAATATTGCACGCGAAATAGCTAACAAATTACTTCCAATAAAACTGCATTTAGACTTCTATCACGCGACAAACATCATCACCATTTAGCCCTCACATTTGTTGACAGATCTAGAACAAAATGTTCTAAATTGGAGAACGTCAAAAATTGCTCAAAGGATATTTTTCGCCTTTTTTCCCAGTTCTCGCCTGATTGAAGTTCCTAACAAGTCTTTGATTGGAGTCGTCCTCCATAGCCCGGTTCCCCAATCTCGATTAAAAAGTACTTTTTCGATTGTTTCCGATATACAGAAGAGGGTAAAACAAAACAAAAATTGAAAAGAAGAGTAGAAAACGAAGAAAAATAACAATGCAGCGAAATTAAAAACCCATTACTTAAGGGGACGAGGCATAGTGCTATGCAACATGCATAACTTTAGCGCCTCAAGGCATGGTGCAGAATACACTATGCCATCCCGTACCTACTGTATACACCAACGCCTCGTCGATGGCAGGAAGGCGATTGTAGTGCATTTGCCTCCAACGAAATGGAAATCTTTGATCAACGTTACGCCGTGCCACATGCAATCTTTCATCGCCGCCGGTATAGAGACCGCGTATAAAAAAAAAAAAAAAAAACCTGTCCAAACGAACCATTTAAATAACAATCACGTCATCTAGAAAACTCCGGAACCATTTTTGTTTTGTTTTTTGCTTTACCATTCTCCAAAACCTGTATGGCTCACATGATTCATGCGATATAGGCAGAAAGGGTACTATAGCGACCGCACTACTGTTGATGATAGCCAATCGTTGCCAATCTGGCCATATAATACGCGGCACGCTTGCAATTTAGCCAAATTGGCTAGACCAACACATGCGGTCAGAAACTGGTTGGCATACAAATGGAGAAGCACAAAAGATACAACACAGCACATACTACATACGTGTACCAGTGCATAGATACATTGTGAATGTATAAAACTTAACAAAAAAAAACACGATTGGTCACTTTCACCTTTTGGAAGTGAGATTACGGAAAGGGGGTAAGCGAAAAATACAGAGAAGGAAAAATTCAATCCGATAGTCGGTTTAAGCAACAAAAGCGTTCAACTCCAGCAGCTCTATTGAAACGGACCGGAGAACAGCTCGTGATCTGGAAACAATGGAACATGGATTCACCAAAATAGAAGCCATTCGGCATAGTACGATGATGGTATTCATTAGAGCGCGGCGGCGGCGGCAGTGGTGGACCAAAACAAGACAAGCAGCACTTACATCAAAAGGTTATGGTGCGGTCAGGTCAACTAGGTGAATAGGAAAAATACCACCACAACCAGACGCTAACGAAATTGGCTGCTGATTCAAATGCCAACCATACAACTGGCAAGGAGAATCGGGGAGAGATCGAATAATCCAAAACAAATATTCAGCGGATTTCTAAAGATTTTTGTCCTTACCTATTGTTATGTTGACTTTTTTTTTTATAACTTCTTTTACTGATATCTTGAATCTGGCACACTTTAAAATTAAATGATTTCTTTCAACCACTGGGATACAATAGATTTTAGATGGATTTTTCATGTCATGTTGTCTAAGATGTGGTCTTGTACAGAACGTTGAGTGCTTGTCTTAGTAGGTTACTTGCTTGTATCGTGGTTCTTTTTAATGTTATATTCATCACATGAATAGAGGTGGTCTACAGTTTAGTGCCATATCTGAAGGGCACTGAAGGGTAGCACGTGGCAAGCAAGATTTGGGACTATGAAAACCAACTTTTCTGGTATCTGGGAACCATTAACCATTGGGTCACGGCACACAACCTCTTCAAAAATATCGCACTAAAATAGTATGTTGAATATGCACTGCGACCTATAAGATACTGACTATATAATACTGACCCAATAATTGAACCAGCAGTTATATTGAGGCTCTGGATTAACTCTATAACACTTAAGGTTCTATGTTTTAAGTTTTCATAGAACCGACCAAGTCCCGCATCTAAAGATATCAAAGTAACATGTCGGGGTTGTGTGGATTGAGTAATATTTTAGACTTTCTTCTAAATATTTAGGCATTCTTCTAAATTTCAGATATTCTCATCTCGAAACCTTAATGACCTGGAATCAAAACTACGGAGGCAAGTTGTGTGAGGAGATTAAGTCAAACAGTCTCGGTGAGATCGCTACCGATCTTGATGGAGCAGCGAGAATTCTCCACCGTCATTCTACGTAATCTGACGAATTTGGGAAGGATACCAAAACTAGACATGTATCGTCTATATACCTATAGATACTGTCATATGTGGCCTTTAAATCGATGAAAAGATGGTTGGTATCGATTTGGTCTTCTTGACCAAGATCTGCCGAAGTGTGAAGATTTGATCGACTGTGGACTTTTCTGGTTGAAACCACACTGATAGGGGCCAATCAGGTTGTTGACGAAGGTTTTCAGACGTTCACACAATATGGCAGATAGAATCTTGTACGCGATGTTGAGAAGACTGATACCTCTGTAATTGGCGCAATAGAGGGGGTTTCCTTTCTTGTCGATTGGGTAAACGATGCTGAGATTCCATTCATCAGGCATACATTCATCTGACCAAATGTTAGAAATATGTTGGTGTATGCTCTCTACTAGGTCATTTCCAGCAGCTTTGAACAGCTTGACTGGTAGGCAGATAGGTCCAGCAACCTTGTTGGATTTAAGCTTGGATATTGCTATCATCACTTCGTTTTAATCAGTTGGATTGAAGATTTGGCATTCATCGTCTTAGTTTCCTTTCTTATCTCTACTGGCTTCTGCACGGGTCTTGTTGCCGTGAAACTTTCGTTGTGCCTCTTGGTAAAACTTCCGTACATTATTTCTGGAGGATAATCTCTCAATATCTTCAATCGCGAGCTTCTGGGGCTCTTCTTTCTTCTTTCGGAGAAGCCAATGTTGTTCCCGTCTCTTTGGATCGTAGACGTCACGAGCAGCCCTCGTCCTTCTTAGTAGCGCCGCTTTGTATACTTCTTGTTTAGCTGCATTTGCTTGCCGGCATTCTTCATCAAACCAGGGGTTTCTTGGTGGTGGTTGACCGAAACCCAGCACATCAGTAGCGACATGTCTGTTGGCAGCGTTGCCATTGGTCTTCGGCACTTGATGCTGGCGGCATAGAAGTCGCTGAGAGATTTCGGGATACACGTTCAGCGAAAAATCTGGCGATCTCTTGCGATTGCAGCTTTTCGACGTTAAATCTTCTCATAGTAGTTTTTCTTAGTTGTGGCGTTTGGGATATGCGCATTCGTATGTACCTTGGCTGCAACAAGGTAGTGATCAGAGTCGATGTTAGCGGCTCGGAAGGTTCGGACATCCAGAATACTGGCGAAATGCCTTGCGTCGATCGCAATGTGATCAATTTTGTTGATCGTTTGATGATCAGGAGACCGCCTCGTCACTTTGTGGATATTGAGATGAGAAAACCGTGGATGCATTGGACGATTTTAACTTCATACTTCGGACATTGCTCATATATTTTGTCGAGGAGCTCGTAGAAACATTCTTTGGTGGCGTCGTACTTATCCTCTGTGGGGGTATGAGTGCATATTAGGCTTGTGGTCGCAAATGTAGCCTTGACGCTGATTGTCATAAAACGTTCGCTCACGTGTCGAAAGCTTAAGACTTCTTGCCTAAGTCTGCCGCTTATAACAAATCGACGACGAAAAAGCGCTTCCTATAGCAATCACAGCAATGGATGTCGTAGTTTTTCATTCTCTTTTGCCCGGTCTATCACGTCGCACTTCTTGGATGATTTCAGCTTTATAACAGTCTAGGGCCTCTCCTTATTCTCCGGCTGCACGCGGCCTGTTAAGGGTCTGAACATTCTGAATGTAGTTGTTCTTGTGTCGGTTTCTGGGGTCGTTATCAGTAGGATCATCCTTATCTGAGGCTATTGGTTGATTCGTAACTATTGTTTTTTTTACGTAGTAGGGAAGTTACCCTGACGCACAACCCCCAACATGGTGGGTACTTTCCCTTTTATACCCTTAGGACAAGGGGCCGGATTTTCCGAAGTCAGTAACCCGCTTTGGGGATATGAGCGCTACCTTTGGCCCATTAAGGCTTCATACACCACGTCTTTTTTCCAACACTCTGGCTCAGTATTGGAGGTTCCTATAGACCTAGGATTCAAATATGTCGAAGCAGCTCATATGAGCGTAACAACCTGACTGGAACTGGTAGACGCCTCCGTTGATTCCATCTAGGGAATATGTTCGCTGCCGCCTGGATCAAGAGAAAGTGATTTAGTGAGAAAGCACGTATCCCCCACTCTCGTCTGCTGCTACCATCGACCTTCCAAAGGGGTTACCCAATCTCGAGTCGAGGTATGAGAGTAGGGGTATGAGAGGTTATAGTGAGAACGCTTGTGCTCTCATATATTTGCATCGCTACATTTTGGCTACCCTAACCATGTACTAATTGGAGTAATTACAGAGCACAGTACTGTGGAGTTATGGTTTTTAAATGATACATATGTATGTAAGTTGAGTATAACCAATCGTTCTGAAGCTAGGGAGACAAGGTAGAGTCAGATTGATTCTGATCGATTCACAACTTTTCTTTAAGAACGGCTATTTTAAGAACGACATACATATATACTCTAGAACACAGATTCCTTATAACAACGTCACAAGTTTTAGGTTGGAATTTGCTAATTTTTGTAATGAGCTCGAGTAGATACTATGGAATAAAAAGTATCCTCAATCCATAAAATGGACCTAAAGGTCCGTGTGGACCTTTCTTAAGAGCTTTGAGAGCATCTCAATCAAAAAACTCTGGCATCAGCTCCTTAAACTAACTTAACTACTAGTTGTTGGAGATGTCCACATAGGCTTTCACTTCATATGACAGATTCAGGCCGCATAGATATTATGCCACATGAATTCAAATTCAGCAGACAAGGATCTATGAGCTAATTTGGTATAATTGTGGAAATAAATATTAGTATTGAGCAATCTTCTAAGTAGATAAAGAAAACCGTAAGAAATAGCAAAATGCAGAAATTCCATTCACAAGTATTTGCATGAAAATCAACTGAAACAAAACCAATTTAACCGTATCATAGGGAAAGCTGCTTTTCAGTTAATTGAATCACCCTTCATAAAACCATAAGTTCGCTCCCTTAACCTAAGAATGGAATTCCATGCAAATTCTTAGATCAATGTAGTGATGAACATTACTTCCTTTCATTCAGTAGAGATTCCAGAAATGCTCGATACCATGTTACAGACAAATATGTTAAGTATACGCCACAGTGAATGTTGCTCTTAATTGGGTTACTAATACCTATACAATGTGGTCGTATTTCATTCTTTGGTCAGGTATGGCAAATTATTTAGTTTCTGTATACCGAGTTACATAAGAAGTAGGTGACCTATGCTAGTATAATACATATGTATGTATGCCTTGTAATTCGAAGAAATCCCAGTTCCACAATAAATATGGTTCACTTGTCAAATTCCCCCACAAAAACTCATAAACACCAGCAAAAACGTCCCTCATGCCCTGAAGTTAACAAACTAGCTAACGACATCACCCGAATTGAATTGCACATCCTTCACCCTCTGTCAAGTGACAAAACAATTAAGATATTCCGCTTGATTGGACAAAATTGATTCTTCAAGCAGAAAATTCATTTTCGTTTCGGTTCTATTGGCCGGGATTTCTCAGCACGGCGGCGGCGGTACTTACCCCACATCATTAGCAAGACCAATTTATATGCACTGACTCCCCTCAAGGTCTGTCTGGCTGCTGCTGCCGCACTAGGTGTTTGAATAATCAGCATATTACAATAATCTCGTTTGCACAATTTTGTTTCAAAAAGTTTAATTGAAAATTTTATAGCTGAACGATTTGACACATCTACATAGAACGACACGCCAAAAGAAACACACTTCGAGGAGAGAAGCCAGAGTTTGTAGGAGAACTCTAAGAGAAGGTAATTAAAATCCCAAAATGGCAATCGATTCGTTACGGAGCATTGAACACAAGATGAATCAATCGATATGGTTATACCCACCTCATGATGACTTCCACACTCACTTTTGCAAGAAGTTATATCCTTTTTGCATTTGCCATTATTTTCTCGGTTTTACGAGAGTAATTCCATTTCATTTCGCTTTGCGTTTCGTCATTGCTAAATGTTATTGCAGAATTATGAGCGTACATACCTATAAGTATATTTAGATGAAAAAAAGGACATTCGAACGCACTTATACACAGGAGAGTCGCGCCACACCACCGCCGCTGAAATGGGGAACTACATCTAAAAACACTTTTACTTCAACTTTCCAGCACAGAGACATAAAAATGTATCTTCTCTCGTCTTGCGTGTTTTTTTTCTGTTTTTTTTATTGTAGAATGAAAGACGTGTAATAAAATTTCAAATGAAGCAGAGATACAACAAAAAAAAGAGAAAAAAAACACAAACAAAAAAGATTTTGATGAAGGATATGCGGGGTACCACACCGTTTCTATCATTTGTTGCAGGCAAATTGATGACGGCATACTCGGGTGTGGGGTATAGAGAGTAAGGCATATTCATTTCTAAAATTTGTAGACTTTACAAATCGTCCTACCTACCATAGCATCCTTCAGTCCTTGTGCAGATCCGATGCAAGCTCACGAAAAAGCAAGCAAGCAGAATTACGACTTTTTTGCGATTTATTTTTTATCTTGATCCTTTTTACATCCTTTGTGCATTATGGGTCTTTGTGCCGAGCGAGAGAATTTATGTGCCAAAAGGAAGAAAACCAAGACGAAGATGTTAAAGAATCGGTGAGCGTTTTCTGCTGCTCTTCGCGCGTTGCTGGAACATATTCTTTTATGGTTATCATTCATTCATTCATTGATAAGGGTTATGATCGTTTACCTCAGCGCAAATTTGCTGAAAATATTTTTTTTTCTTCTTCCTTTTTTTCTGACTGATTCCTGGAATCATGTTTTTATGGCTATATTCTCATTGGCTGGATGTAACTAGAATGTTAAAGGCGAGAGAGAGTCTTTGGCATTTGATTGTGTGTACATTAGCATGGTAAGGGATCAAATTGATGGAAGTAACAAATTTGCAAGTAAATAAACAAATTTGCGAAAAATTAGCATTGTCATTTTGTAAGGATTTACACAGAGTACAGGACAGCGAGATGCGAGTTTGACTGTGTTCGTTTGGTTTGGTACAAATGTAATCGTAAAAGCTTCTTCTATGGAGCTCGGAACAATAAAGTGGGAAGTGTTGGTTTTTTTCTGATAAGCCAAGGAATACACTTCGGTAAATGACGGTCAGGAATATAGGGACCGCTGTTAAAAATTTATCGTGGTGCTAAATAAAAAGAAATTACAGGGACTTACTTTATTTATTAAAAGTGGTGCCTTTTATGATGAGTTTACAAGTAACTCGGGGGCAATTACTCTTTCATAGTCGAAAATAGTGAAAAGCCACAATGCAAGGTTATCTAACAAAGGATCAGGGTCAAAGGATATACATTTGCTTACGTTTGAGGTTTCTACGCCCGAATAGGTATTGAGTAACTAGAGACTGAAATAAAGGAAATTTTGATAGACAGATGTTCGTGCGGTTGCCAGGTTGACATAAAGGTCATAGGCCCCAGAGATTTGCCCTGAACATTCATCACAAAGAGGAGTAGTAGATTTCGGGTTGGTGTTGTGGACAGCTTCACTGTAAAATCAATAATTCTTAGTAAAGTTAATTTAATTGAATTTTGACTAACTCAATCCTACACTCAATTTGTTTTCTTGACATTTTCTAAAGGTCATCAAAGGGTGGTCTGCTTCTTGAGAAATTATCAAGTGGGGGGATTTTCGCCCATCCTTATTAAGGACGTATTTATTGCATGTGGATACTGAAACATGGATTATAGTTCTAGTATCATATTATGTATACAGAAGTTGATTAAGATTATCTTACTAATCAGGACAAAGTTGGTGTAGTCTACACGAAGATAATTTTTTGGAACATTGACTCCTCCGGAATATTTGAGTGTCTATGGTTATAAACGAACAATGCTTCTGCGAAATATCCCCATTGATCTGTCCATAGAAACGATATACATATGTACATACAATGGAGTAATCCGTGACAAATTCTTTTCCTGGAACTTGCACCTAAATAAGGTTACTAACAAAGCGAATAGGGAAATGTTTATGTGCCAAAGTCTATGTAGCAAGACTTGGGATCTGAAACTCAAGTTGATTCATTGATTGTACAAAGCCATAATCAAATCAATGATCACATACGCCAAACGCTTAAAATTATCATCTGTTAGTTCCTTTTTGAATCACATGTTATATTGACACTAACAGCTCCTAGGTGCTCAAAATATTGACAGAAACTCAGTATTATATATTCCCGGTACGAAATGGATGAATTCACGTTTGAACATACGCGTAGTCATAGAGAAGCCAATGCAACCTGAACGTGTGACCGTTTGATGTGGTTTATGAAGTGGCGTCATTATTTGCCATAGTCGATGATGGAAGAAACGCTACAGTCAATGGCGAGCGCTACCATGGCATGATAACCGAATTTTTATGGACAGATATTGAAGATTTGGACTTGGACAAGCTATGGTTCCAGGTGGTCTGGAATTTAGGATTTTAAATGGTTCTAGCAATATGGGGCTACGTACCAATCAAGCCGTCCAACAATCCATTTGTTGCATACTATGTTCAATAATCGTATAATCAGTCGTTTTGGTGATGTTGGTTGTCCAACACGGAACTTCGAGTTGACGCCGTTGGACTTTTTTTTTTGTGGGATGGCACTAAAGATGGATGTGAAGCGAAAAAGAGACGATTCAGGTACTCAAGAATAATACGGGTCAAGCTATTCGTGAAATAGGGTCCGGAACAATCGAAAATGTGTTGAAAAATTGAAAATTTGGGTTGAAAGGATGGCCTACTATCAATCCAACCGAGGCAGTTATTTGAATGAAATAGTATTCCATAGATGGCCCACTTCTTATAAGCAATGGCTTCGTACCCTTAGACTGCCTCAGATTGTGGACCTTGAAGTCGATGATTTTACAGGTCATCTGTGAATACTAGAATACATTTAATACGACCCGATTTTTAAGACACCAGATAACATCCTTAGAAGTTTCAATTCTCCATAGTTTTCAAGGTTGTTATTGGTAACCGCCACGAATGTACAAGTCCAAATTGGAAAATGGTAGCACTGGTGCCGGGCCAGGGTATACGTTCCCAGTTTCCAACGCTTAGCAGCTTTGGAAAGTTATCAGCAATTTTGTAAGTCTACGTTACTGAACTCGAACGCCTTGCATCTAAGAACAAGGTTAACGTAGCATAGATTCCAGCACATGAAGGTTACGACGGCTGACTAGATGGCGAGTGGAAGTGCTTGTCGCCCACTCGTTGATGCTAATCCTGTTTCGGGTTACCACCTAACAATGCCAAGATAACACAATGGGAGTTCGACAGATACGCTAACCACAGGGCCAAACTTCAGGGCCTGAGACAAGTGAAAAATTTGATCAACCCCAACCGATATAAGGCCAAGACTTTACTCGATCTTAACAATCAAAACTAAAGAACCTTAACGGGTTATCTGACGAAACATTTTTCACTTAGATACGGAAGAGATTACTCTTCTTGAAAAAGGATTCTGTAATTCCAATAGAAATGCAGAACATAGAACCTAAAGTTGGTTTAAGGTTTATCATATAGTCCAGTACAAAAGCTATCATAAGTCGCAGTGTACATCAAGGGCCTTAGGATTTTATTAAGCCTCTTTAAGCCTATAAGGTTTTGAATTTAGCTTGAAACTTAAATTTTTTGTCAAAGTTCCCTTACAGGCATGAAATCATATTTATTCTGCTATCTTAGGTTAAGTTTCTAGGTCTACTTCTTTAGTATCTGGGGAATCTTTTCCCTTTTTATAGGTGCGAGAGGTTGTTGGTTAGTGTTGCCTGCTAGAGTTATAACGCAAACACACTGAAAACTTCATCTTTCAAATGCTATTTACATTGCATTTCAGAATAATCAAAACTGTTGATCGTTCAGCCGTTGAGTAAAAGAATTTATTTTTACTGTAAATGTACATTCCATGATCACAAGGAACTTCTTCCTTTTTTCAATGGCACTACTGTTCATGGTAAACCGAAGCCTCGACTACCAAACTTCACCAGCCAGAACCATTCTTAGCTACCGATCTCCGGTAGCAAATTATGATTAACCCACTTGTGAACTTGCTGAGATGAAGTTGTCATACTCACTTCATAGCCCTGAAGGGGGGATAAAAAGATTTTTGGATACGGGTTCATTTGCTCTACATAACTTACGAATTCGTATATTTGAGTACATCGATGTAGTTGTTCGATTCGTAAACACCATGACAGGAATAATGAGGATATTTTATTCCTTTTTCGTCTTGTCACTGTGCAGTGTCATTCTGTTATCTAGTGCTAGTAGTCACTATTTTCACATCATTTCAAGTTCAAGTTCAGGATAAATCTTAGAACGGTGTCTGGTGGCTTGTTTGACAGAATTTGTGTCTTAGGCTAGGCATTCGTATAACAGATGCATTGTATTCTCTACTGGAAGTCGCCAAAAGTCTGTTAAACTTAAATGCGTTCTCTCGATGGACCACTAACAAACTGTGTCTAGTTATTCTGGTAGCTTTACTTAGAATTGTCAGAAAGAACAATTTTCACTGGTCTCGACAATTGCTAGAACTACACCTACAAGACCCTGCTTTTAATTGGAACCCTTATGGACTAGAAAATTCCATGTTCGGTTGAAAATTTCCGGAGCCATCTGTCAATATGGATATGTTACTGGGAAATCCCACCTTTTCTTAAACATATGCAACGTACTTTGTGCAACCGCTAACTCCTAAAATCCAGAGCAATAGTCATATTATTCTTCCTCGAAGTGATCCAGGATAAACATTCATACGTTTTGGCCAGTTGAGGGCAAAATATTCACATATTTTCAGTAACTTAATTCAGTGTTTAGTAAACGGGAGGTGAAGGTTCGATTCTCAGACAACATCAACGTTTTTTTCTAGAATCTTCTTCCTTCCATTGATACACATATCTTCTAAGTTTTTTTTAGTTCAGCATAAAGTGTATCGAAAAATCGACACTAGTTTGTTTAAAGACGAATTTCTGCGACTGATTTTCAACAATCCACAGTAGGTTAAGTTAAAAAATTAAGTAAATACTGAAAACTAAACCAATTGCAAAAATTCGGCACAAAATCTCTGTGTCTAGGTCAGACACCACCCACGGATTACTGAAACCTGTTGCATCCTTGAGCGTTAGCATAAAAAAAAACCTACAGAAAAGCTACAATCCGTCGGAACGGATAGTTGACACGCTATTCTTCTTCCTTTGTATCAGGATATTAAATGCAAAATATCATGAAAATCATTTTTTTTATATTAAAAAACGCCCCCCAAAATTGGGCGTGGCCAATCTGAATATCTAAATATTTTGTCTTGACAATATTTTTCGATTTCAAGTAAAGTAGTGAAGTTATGAAGAACTGGGCGTGACAGTGTGTCACACTTAAAAAAAAAACTCTTGTACTGCTTTTTTTTCAAAAGCCAAAATATGAAATTTCATCTTTCTAGCTCAAAATTTAAGGACCAAAAAACTGACAACTCTCATAATCGTCATCCAAACTTGTATACATCTGTATACTCACTATTAATTGGACTATTTACAACAATGAGTATACGCTTCATTTTAAGCATTGTACGAGTATATCCGCACTATTTCAGTCCAACATTTCAAGCTTAACAAGCCATTTCAATACACCACCTTTAAACCCTATAAATATCAAATTTTCACCTGTTTTTGTTCGAAATATCAAATTTTCGTAGAACCCACAAATCGAGGTCATAATATCAAACTCCCTTAATACGAAATTCATGGTGTCAATTCAATCCGGTTTCTCTTTGTGTTCACCCTGTTGGTCTCTAATTAACATGCGCATATTTAAATTGCAAAATTCGTTTTGAGCCCCCGAATAATTGAATATCATATTCGTTGGTAATTTACACAGCCAATTATTCATGTATCGGGATGCAATTTAATAACATTTAATTGGCAAAAATTTTCCACTTCAATTTCTAAATAATTTCGATTTAATAAATTCTCTCCGGAAAATTTTGTTTGAAAAATCCGTATCCTCGTCCTTTTGAATCGTGTTCCATTGGTTTTTATTCGGTAAGTTAAATTATTTTTATTTTGTATATTTAATTATTTTTTAACAGTAATTAAATATGATGACAAAAGGATATCAAGTGAAAAGTAACACGTGTGGCATCAAAATGTGAAATTTTGTTGCAGGTATACTATATTTCTGGAGAGATAATTAAATAAATTAAAACTCTGTAAAATTAAAATATACAGAGCACAGCTAACATTGTTTTTTATGCATGTACTCGTATGTAACTTCAGGACTATTGTAGCAGTTTTGGTGAAAAATTTTTGTTGGTTAGATAACTGCATTACTTATGAAAATGTGAGCAAATAGGAAATCTGCAAAATACCTCGGAGTTTGACTGAAGATTGGCTTGTTCATCTTTTCATATTGCGGAATTCTTGGACTTAAAGGTTTGCTGGTTTTGCCGAAAGAAGTCGTCTCTTTCTTTTCTGGACATGTTAAAATGGACATGTTGCTAAGGTTTAACTCTTTCTTCAGACCAATTTCATTTAAAGCCTTAGTCAGTGGCCTGTTTTGTGGTAACAGATCTAGAGTCCTTTTTTGACAGAAAATATTGTTTTATGGGTAAAATGAAATTAATTTTTCTTCCAATGATATTTTCTTTCAAGTCAACTTAGGTGCTTACTTACTTAGGTGGTGCTAGAGTTCGGGGTCAACCTGAGCCTCAATTACCAAGGTTCTCCAGTTGGTTGAAATCCTCCTTCGGGCCGGAGCGCTGGTGTCCATTCACTTTACAAATGACTGACGCGCAGATTTTTGACTAGGTCTATGTCACGATATGGCTTGGTTAGTTGGTCATTGAATCTACTCTTCCAAAAACTGTCAACCGCTTTCAATAAAGTCCATAATTCAGCGCCATGAAATAGGAGTGGAGTGATCACGGTCTTATAGAGAAACTCAAAGTTGTAGGTGTCGATTATGACGTTCTGCCCAATTCGGTGATGTTTTGTGTTCCTTCTCGTTTTTAGCATATACTTGCCCATATACTTGTTTTGCCCTCGTTTATCGCTAAACCCATTTTGGCAGCCTCCGTTGCAATACCAGCGAATGCACCGGTGGCAGCCCGCTGTGTTCTCCCAATTATGTCGATATCGTCGGTGTAAGCTAGTATTGGCACAGACTTTTGAAAGATTGTGCCTCCGCACAATTCTTTCAAGTATGATGTTAAAAAAGTCACATGACAGCGCGTCTCCTTGTCTAAATCCGTTTTTGACATCAAAGGTCTCGGTGAGATCGTTACCGAGCTTGATAGAGCAGCGAGAATTCTGCATCGCAATTCTGCACAGGCGAATGAGTTTTGGCATTCCTGCCAAACTATACATGGCTCTTTATAGCTCGTCTCTATAAATGCTGTCATATGCGGCCTTGAAATCGATAAAAAGATGGTAGGTATCGATTTGGACTTCTTGTGATTTTCCCAGGTCTGAAACCACGCTAATAGGGGACAATTAGGTTATTGACGAAGGATTTCAGACGTTCACACAGGATGGCGGATTTAATCTTGTACGTGATGTTGAGATGACTGATACCTCTGTAATTGCCGCAGTTGACGTGGTCTCCTTTCTTGTGGAAGTTACATGACAGTCTGTCTATATCCCTTTTAGATATAAAAGGTCTCAGTGATAGTGTTTCCAAATCTTGATGGAGCAGCAATAATTCTCCATCATCATCCTACACAGACAGACGAGTTTGACGGGGATGCCAAAACTAGACGTTGCCATTTATATTTTCTCTCTACAACCACTGTCATATTTGGTCTTAAAATTGATATATTGATAGTTTGTATCTATTTAAACTTTTTGGGTTTTTTTTTTTAGGATCTGCGGAAGTGTGACAATTTTATCTGTTGCTACTATTATCCTCACTTCATTTTGGTTAGGTCTGTATAAATTTTGGCTTTCATTGCCAAATTATCCCTTCTACGTAACAGCAAGATATTACTCTTCGTTGCCATCATGTAATCATAGGAAATATTCTCAGATATGCTTTCTTTCATCCTTTCGTCAAATTTCCCGAATTAGGAGCTTTCAGTATCTTCGATCGTGCACTATTCTTGAACTTTTGTTCGTAGAGATCGCAAGTAGTTGTAATCTTACCGTTCGGCGCTGCTTTGTATGTATTTTATTTTGCTTCAAGTGCTTGTCTGGATTCTTCAAACTAGGGGCTTCTTAGTAATGGCTAGGTGAAACCTATTCTATCAGCGTTTTCTAAAATGTGTTGACAACGTCACTATTGGTTATTGGCACTTGATACTGATAACAAAGGAGTGGTTAAAAAATGTTATTGTTCCCAATAGACGAAGATTCTTACGATCTCTTGCGAACATAGCCTTTCGTCGTTCTATCTTCAATCCATCTTCAAAGTAATTTTTCAATAGTGTGGCACTTGGTCTATCCTCAATCGTAACTTGGTAGTAATCCAAATCGATATTGATTGCTTGGAAGGTTCAAACTGTTCAAACTGTTTCACGATGAAGAAATAGGCATGTCGTCTTAAATGCCTGATGTAGAAACGTTTCGCTAGATCATAGTGTTATGTAAGTAGGTTTGCCTCAAATGTCATCCTATCTTACGTTGTCTTGAACATCACCCAACGTGATATTGACTTCTTATTAAGAACAAGTTCAGATGGAACAGTTGTCAATAAGCCTCTAGATATCCACACTCTTTAGTGGGATCATCCTTGTCCTCTTTCACGATATTTATAAAGTTTACAGTAAAATGAACAACACATTGCAAAAATTATCTAATGACCCCTTAAAGCAACATTATGATTAGGGTATGATGAACAAATTAGAAAATCCTCATCCTAAGAAACCAAACAAAACTCTCAAGGTTTTCATAAATACTTTCATTAATAGCGAAAAACTATTTATCATAATTTCCTTTCAAACTAATCCACTTACACTTGTATGTGTACAAAAAAAAAAAAACAAACAAACGCGACATACTGTGACTGAATTAATTACTACTTATACTGTACATATCCTTCTAATCTTCTTAATGTGTAATATGTCCTAATGCCGTATTAATGGGCATCAAGACATCTCAAAGTTAATAAGCCAATTACAACGAAAAAAAAAAAATAAGAAATCTTTTTGATATAGCCAAAGCAATATCCGTCATTAGACTTGGTTGTGAGTGAGTAACTTTTATACTTGAAGTTCGGTAATGTACTTACACTTTTAGTTGTTAAGTGGATTGAGCTTGTGTGCCTCGATTGGCTACAAGGGATTTAAGTAAATATGAAATTGACTTGTGGATTTGTTCGGACTTGGATGGACTTTGACCAGAAAAACAAAAAATGCTGTTGCTCTACAATCAGTTGCATCATGACCTAAATCCTTACAAGGATCCGATGGCATCAATAATTATTAACCAACTATTTAAATATGCACACAAGACTCAATTTCTTAGCCATACCTCAGGTCGGTTTATCCACACATTGGCCCTTGGGTAGAGATACTATCTGTGTACATATATTGGTTAAATAATCATCAGTCTGAGTAAATCGATACCTCCTTACAACCCCCTGACTGCAGGCTAAGGGAATAAATTTTATTATAACACTTTACATAAGAAGATGCTGGGTGTCTATGAATCCGTTTGGTAGCTTCATCGCCATCACGACAAATATTTAAACGGCATTATGCACTTAGTTATGCTTGATCACATGCACCACACACCCACTTGGGTGTACACAGAAGTGTATAACCAGTAAATAGATTCATTATGAAATTGCCCGTTACGTCTATTAAGTTAGAGAGCTTTTAATCTGTGCTTCAAGCACGTAGTATGCAAAATTTTATCCTGCAACGACATGAAGGGAACGTACTATTCGAATCCGTAAAACCCCATCGGGACTTACTGTGGATTTACCCCCAACATGACAGTGTGTGCGCGCTCTGGTGTGTCTTTGGTTGCAAAGAGGGGGTGGAATATTTAAATTTCCTCCCCTAATTACAAATTCTACACTTATTTAACCCACAAGTGAAATAAATTATAAATGTCAACAAACATGTGTACGAGTGTCATAATGCACGCGGTCGGTCGGCAGATATCGGACGTGTAAAAGGGGTTGAAAGAGAGAAAGTGAAAAAGCGAGAAAGAGAGAGAGAGCAAGCAAGCGAGTAGGATTGTCAGGGACGAAATCAATTTTTCGTGGTAGGGAGCTAGAGCTCTACGTCCATGCATACATATGTCCGTCTGTAATATTCTAATTATAGAGTTTCACCCCTTCTATGTCAACGGACGCATAATGGAATCCAATCCACTTAGGACTGCAGAAAACTAATGAACGGCTTTGGCTTGCAGTGCCAGATGAGCGCACGATGATTACGCTGAACTGCACCAGGATAACACAAGGAACAGACACACAGAGAGTGAGACCAATCTGGTATAATGGTGTGTTTCGCATTTCACCTATGTTCATTAATCCAACAATCCGGTTTCATCCCCAGTACGTGTGTATGCTCACGATAATAAGCTTCAGTGAGGGTGGTTGGGTTGGTATCTGCTGAATTGCCTCTGCGCGGCTTGTTTGTGCACGGAATTAGGCCGACGGATGTGCAAAAAAAAAAAAAAAAAGGAAAAACGATGAAAAACAACCAAAAGGATTTCCCATGTTCGGGTTGTGTTGTGATGATTATTATTGTTATCATGATGATACCGATCGTCCTCGTTGTTCGGTATCATCATGCGATTATAAGCACTTCGGCAAGGGTAAGGGTGGTCTTTGGTAGAACGGTTGAATGGGGGCGGTACTCTGTTTTGTTTGCCGAAGAAATCGCGTCGCCGCCGCTGGTGATGATGTGTTCATCCTGTGAAGCAGTAGCAGCATTCTACTCTTGGGCTTCGTTCATTTACATAATTCCTGCATTGATTTTCTTGTTCTTATTTGTCTTTGGCTGGGTTTAGATTCTTTCTTATACTTAATTTTTTTTTTTTTGTCTTTTACAAAGGGCAGACAGATACTACGGAAAAGGTTTCTCTTGTTTTGCTTAATTGTCGAATGTTTTTGTTTTTATTTTCGTCTTTTTTTTTTCTTCTTCTCTGTACTTAAATGGAGACATGGAGTAAATTGTTGTCGTTGTTTACGAAGCCTTAAGACAATCAGAAGACGAACAAGAAACCGTGGGCAACAACATGTTTATCATGTTTTCTTTTATAACAATGGTTTGCAGCACTTTGAACAAAAGTTTAAAGTTAAAATAATATAGTTTAAGGTAGGATGACTTTAATAAGAGTGATTCTTAAATGGTGGTGTATGACTTGTTGAGTGTTGTTTTGATAACCGTGGGGGAACGGTGTAATAGTATATTATAACAACACACATGTGCTGAAAAGAAAAAACAGCTGCGGCAACTCCGCTGTGCGTGAGCTTGAGTCATTGGAGTCATTGACTTAGACCCAATAAGTGATCAAATGGTTACAATGGACATATGAACTGCAAACATGTCAAACATTGGAAACTGAGGAAACAAAAATAATAAACAAAATACGTCCACCTTTCTTTTTTTCTTTAAGCACTTGACGTCATTTTCTGGTAGCTTTGACAAAAAAGAACAAAAGAAGACCATTCATGCCCTGCTCCAAACAGTTTCAGATAGAAACGAAGATAGATAAGAGATATGTAATATAATTAGATACATTTTCAGTGTAAGTAACATGTTAGGTTACATGGCCATATCACTTAAAGACTGATCTAGAGATAGTTGGTCTTCTCGCATAGAACTGCGTATACGTTGCTTACAATCTATGATCAACCAAGGTTTGTTAACCAGCAATTTCTTAGCAGCAATTCCTTCTTGGTGTTGCGCCTAAACGGAATAATAATGATTGAGCTACCCCCAGCATTCAAATAAGCTTTTCTTTTAAGACAACACTATTGTAATGGGGGAAATGTACGCCAAGTCAGGGATCCATAATGAAGGATATAGGCATGCACAGACTAAACAACTGCAACAAGAACAACAAACCATCACCATTATGATTGGTGGAATTTAGAAACTTTAATTACTTTGTTGTTGGTGGCTTCATACTTGAGTTCTCATAAAGTTTTCGAGTCTGTATTGATAGACAAATAACGTCCAACCAAATTGATCACTTTACCATGGGTCACCCTTTAAGTAGTAATCTCTTGAACGTCCCGATAAGATGAGGTATTTAGCATGAGATCATCATCTTATGATATCTATTGTCCAACTACTAGCTGCTGCAGTTCGGAGATTTCACGACAGTATGAGAATAATCACATATAACATTGTTCAATTTATCTAAACCATTGATATGTGGTTTCCTGTTCCTGTTGCTGAAAGAATTGTTGGTCTATTGGAGGAAAGCTGTATCTCTACGCATTGAACATGAGAGAAACCTATCACAGGTTTGCTACAGTAGTAGCTCTTCTTTGCTTTATTCGGATAAAAACAATCTAAAAAGATGAAAACAGTATTTTGTTTGTAATACCAGTTGAGATGAGCTTCTGCACCCACGCATAGCACTTTCCTGATAAATCCTCGAGTTTTCTAAAAAAAAAAGAGACTTCCTCGAGTTTTCTAAAAAAAAAGATACCTTGTGCAAAGGGGAGAGTGGAGTCGAGTCCGCGAGTTTTATAAAAAAAAATTAGACTTTGTGCAAAGTGAAGAGTGGTATCTAGTATCTATAAACAATCTATAGGAATATATATCTTAAATAATCCTATAGGGTATACGAAAAAGTCTCGAAAACAAACTTTCCTCTGCATCCTCCTGTGTCGAGCACATCCAACCACAACTTTGAAAAAACATTCAAAGGTCTCTCAAATCCCAATTGCACATGGTTACTTATGATGGGTGTCATGGCAGCAAGACGCGTACAATACCCAGTAAAGATGAAGAATGAAACCTTTTAAAAGAGTCACAGTCGGTGCTGAGAATATATAAAAACTTCTTCTGCAGACTGTATAACGTTCAATCTAGACCATGGTAGCCAATATTTCCATCCACCTGACCAAAACGAAGTGAGGATAAGAATATACAAGGTTAAATCCAACAAGGCTGTTGGACCTGATGGAGATGATCTGGGCATACCAACCAACTCATCTCTAAAATTTGAGTATATACCTGATGAATGAAATCTCAATTGCGCCAACTACAGAGGTATCAGTCTCCTCAACATCGCGTACAAGATCTTATCTGGCATCTTGTGCGAACGTCTGAAACCCTTCGTCAATATCCTGATTGGCCATCATCTGTGTGGTTTCAGACCAGGAAAGTCCACAATCGATCACATCTCCACACTTCTGCAGATCCTGAAAAAAACCCAAGAAGTCCAAATCGATACCCATTATCTTTTTATCGATTTCAAGACCGCATATGACAGCATTTATAGAGGCGAGCTATATAGAGCCATTTATAGTCTTAGCATCTCTGCCCGACTTAAGAGAGAAAGATTCTTCGTAAAATTGCCCGTTTGCTTTGAAGAGTTTTGAAGAAGGAGATTCAACGACGAACTATACGAGCTGTACAGTGATATCGACCTGGTCAAAAAATTGCGCAAATTAGTCGTTTGGGATGGCTACGACATTTAGAGCGGATGGACACAAATGCTTCCACCCGTAGAGTCTTCGAATCTAATCCGGAGGGACAACTCAATAGAGTAAGACCTCGCCTTAGGTGGCGCGCACAAGTATAAGGGAGCCTCAAGAAACTTGGAGTGTGCAGTTGGAGGCAGTTAGCTAAAGGCTGGCCTAACTGGAGAGGCTTGTTAATGGAGTCCCAGGTTCACCCCGAACTATAGCACCACTTAAGTAAGTAAGTAAGTCATTGTGACTTCTTTAACACTATACTTAGACGGATTGTCTAAAGTTCACCAGCTAATTCCGGAAGTACACTATTTTAAAAGTGCGTGCAATTACATGCATATGCCCACGATATTGACGTGATAGACAAACCTCAATGGGCAGTCACCAAATTTAAAGTTAAGTCTGCCAAATCGTTTATACGAATAAAGGCGAATAATTAGAAGCTGTCAAACAAAACGTTTCCATAACTTTGATGAATTGAGCAGGAGACCTGTTGTTATTTCTGATAACGTTGTTATTTCTGACGACGAGTAATCCCAACCAAACATTGTGTCATTGGGCTAAGAGAATAAGGTACTATCTGGAATATATGTAATAATATGGCGACTTTCCTCAACTCTATTTTATGAACTCGAGAAATTTTTCGTTAGATATTCACTTTTGTTTGGGTTAACATACTTTGGAAGAAGAGATTCAATGACAAACCTTGTAAATGATGGCTTTCAATCGAGTCGTTGGTTTCCCATAACTCGCGAGTAAAATTGCAAAAAAAAAAAAAAACGAAATGGAAAAAAATCTTAAATTTATCCTCGAGAGTTTTTTTTTAAATTGAAATTGTTATCACGTATTCGATCGTATTTTCTTGTCGGGACTTTTCTTTTATTATTTACTTATATTTTCACGTATGTATATATATACTTTTCGCCTCGTAGAAAAACAGGATTCTTAATCTCGTTTTTCGAAGAAGAAAAATTATGCAAAATGTGTATACGGTACGATTAAAGATATTCAAAAACTCTCAACTTCATTGTCGTGTAAGGACTTACGCCAGAGTTGGTTTACACTTCAGTGCAGAAATGAAATTCAAAGATAAGATTTTCTAGAACATCATATACGATACATATATAGAAACTGGTTATGATGTATCTAAGAATTATTACTGCTATTTGCTCACTTGATCATAGAAAAGTTAAATAAGAACTGCATCCTCGCATATGAAACTCCATCCTTTCTGTACACAATTCAACATTAAAGAACTTCTTCTTCTTTTTCTTCGATTTAACTACACCCATATCATATGACCTACTTTGTCTAACTTTCGCCTTAAATGTGTGAATATATTTATAACGAAAAGTTCTCCTTAACGGTCCAACTCCAGTCAAAGTCAGTCAGTCAGAGAGAGGTATAGAAGTCAAAAAGAAAACTCATATCCTGATGTAGTACTACTCCTACTATCTGTACCAACCTACTGTGTTGTAGTAGCATCCTTCTCTTTTTGCTCTCATAGAAAAGTAAAACAATTCCACAAGAAGACATCATAGGTATCTATGGGAAAAGTTTTCATAATCAAAGAAATGGAATGAAAGCAGAAACCTACACACCATGAGTAGAGTATCTATGTATCTATTAAAAGAATGTCAGACGAGGAAAACTTAACTTAAAGTTGGCAGAAAAGAAAATTGCGACGCAACTGACATTTAACTGTAAACATCACAAAGTCAGGCCGTAAGGCAACAACTAGCTGCGGGCTCTACTATGTCTACTATCTGAGAGAATGGGTATATTTAACGACTGCCTTGAGATAGGGGCTCACCATGAACACGTAATCAAGGACGAACAAATTTGTCATAGAATTACTAACTAATTATGTACAAGTATATAAGGAGGGCGTAGCATTACATACTCGTATATTACCTTTTGATCTACGTTCTTAATCAATTTGCATTTTTTTTTAATATCCATAATATAAGTTCCTGGAAAAAATTATGTAGATACCGAACGAACAATTCCGGCTACCGGTTCGGTAGGTACCATTTAAAGTTGGTGAGTCGCCTCTATTGATGATAATTATTCACAAGAAATCCAATTTCCGTTTTTGTACTCAATGGCACTTTTCGAAATCAAATATTTCTATAAAATTTCGGCTTTACATGTACACGTGTATCTTCTTAAGGAGTCCCCTCCCACACTGCCCCATTTTGAATGAAAACAAAATTTGACTGGGTTCCACGGCCACCAGATAATAATTGCGTATCTAAACGAAACAAATTGCACTAGCTATTAGATATGGCTTACGCTTACGCAGGAAGAAAAGAAAAGAAGCTCTTTGCAATTTTCCTTGACGATCAATCCTAATTCTAATTTGTTCCGAGAATTATTTCCACCATCATGGTGTTTCCTACTCCTACTCCTACTACTTGCTATTCGAAATGTCATGCCTTTTGTTGGCGATAATAGCCTAACCATTGAGTAGCAATGAATCCAACAAATGTGGTGTCTTTATTCTAGATACAAAAGCATCTTTCTTTTATTCGATTGAACTTCACATGAAATTCATTTGTGCACTGAAGTGCGTTCGATGGCGTAATTGATTTTTAAGAGGACTCCTCTCAATGTAGCCCCTGTTGCCTTTTTTGTGTTTTTTTTTTTCTATGTCCTCCCAACAAAAGGCTCCATCTGTAGCTGATTGATTTCGCGGGCGTAATTTAAAAAATAAAAATGTCTACCTATTGAGGTTATAAATATTTTGCTTCTTTACACACGCTTTAAGGTTTTTAGTGGAACGTGTTTCCTTTCTTTCTTTTTACGGCATACTCTGTGATTTGAATGAAATGGAGCAGTAAAATGGAAGCACCTTCGACAAACCCAGTGCCATCATGGTGGAAGTAATCATTGGAGCAATTGCTTCGCATACAAGTTAGGGGGGGGATGGATGGATGGATGGTGTGTGTATATTTGTGTGTACTACGTTAAAATACCTGTTATTTGCCTAAAGGCGCAGTTCTAAAGCGAAGAAAGAAATTTATAAGAGAACAGTTCAATGAACTGTGAATACTTATCCCCGAAAGAGAGGAGGTGTGTGTGTGTGGATTTGATTCCTTTTGTGATTGTGAAGCTGAGATTTTGTGGCAAAGGAAGAAGGATGTTTTGTTGGTTGACTATGGTGGGTGTATTGTGTGTATTCACACACGACTGAGACAAATAACTGCTTATGGTGAGTGATTTGTTGGGTGAGTGCATTGCATTCGAAATCATGCGTGTTGAGTGGTTGATGTAGACGATAAACACAATTGAAGTGGTCTTTTCAAAGTGCGCTCTATATACCCGCAAAAGGTACCTACCTACCTACCTACCTACCTACCTACCTATGGAATGTGTGTCAGAGTTTATTGGAAAGACTGTATAGGCAATATGGAATTTTAGGTCACACAGTCTTGGGCTTTTGCAAACTTCGGTGTGGCAAAGTCTTTGATTGCAGTAATGAAAAAAATGTTTGCTTCAAAGTACCAGAGTATCTGAAAAGAATTTCCACGAACTCTAGACATTAGCACCCGTGATGGTGCAATACTCTATTTACATGGTTGCTTTACTTTCTTTTTAGATGAGGAATTTAATAGACGGCATGGGAGGGTAAAAGGAAGTTGGTCATGGAATATCATTTGAATGAACAGGACTGATGAGGTCTGAATAAGTAGGTCTGTAGACTATTAAAGTAACACGTTCCGATTTCGAGTTCATCCAGTGGAAACATAGTGCTCCAGAATATGTGGATAAAGGAACTTTCTATGCCGTACTTCAGATTATTAATGACGATTACTATAACGTGAAGTGCAGACTAGACTTTTCTAAAAAATATTGATAGCTTCTTAGGTGGCCCTACAATTTGGGGTGAACCTGGGCCTATTTAGAATCATAGAAGCTGGTATAAACTCAACATGATGTCGTCTATGATGCAACAGGGGTTCTGTGATCTCAATCTCCTAGCAATTGACAGATTATAGCCATTTGCGCTTGTAATCAGAATCCATGCTAAGTAAATCTAGCTTGGGAGGAGCTAGGCCCATAGACCATAAAAATGATGATATCCCGATTGGATATCACACTATACATCAGCCACGATAATGCTTCCTTGATCGCCATGATCTAAGCCTAGAAGACGCTAAAGTGTTTGAGAAGGAAGAAAGAGATTATGTATGTTTAGATCGTTGCAGAAGACAAGAAATATATGGATTCAGTGTTTTGAAACAACAGATCCTCTATCCAATCCTCTCTTGAAGGGATACGCGTTTGGAAGTTCTTAAATAGAAATTGTGCAAGTACATAGTCGGTATCTTCCGGAAGGATTTCAAGGTCTCCAGTACTTAGACTAGACCATTAATATACATAGCCTTCAAACGAGTGGCTGCATAGGCTGTCACTTGTCTGCTGTATGTGGCAAGTGGACAAAATATCCAAAGCCGCTATTGGAGTGGTTCTTAGTAATCCACTTATCCGAACTTTATGTCCGGCTAAGCTAAGGTAGGTGACAGGCTTTCTCTAAATCCTTTCACTAGATGATGTGTAGAGTAATGACAGATACATGGAGATAATTTGTAATACGTGGATTATTATTATTATTTGAAGATGAGGTATGTTGCACTGCGACCTGTTGGTCTATTGTGCCCCCAGTTAACACCTTGGGGAAGTACATGCCCTCATTAGAGTTCCTCTCGCTTTTGTATTCTTTTCGAAATCATTTTGAGAGTAATGCACTCTTACTACGCCTTGGCGGAAGAAATATGTCCTAGAGCACTCTCTGTAATCCAGTTTCCTTTAAGAATCTAAGGATGAGAGCTGGATCTAGTGATGGTATTTCTTCTGATCTGATAATTGGTACTTGCCCAAGTATTTCAGTCTTTTTTGGGTCAGTACCCACAAGATCCCAGTACATGTTCTGAGATTTCACTGGACTCATTGCAGAATCTGCAGAGACCTTCTTCAGATATACCTAGTTTCCTTAGGTGCTCCTTGAGTTTACAATGCCCCTGTTATGAAGCCCGTTAGGATACGAAGGTTATTCTTGCTCATGCTGATACATGCGTCGAATCTTTTCCGGTTGTATTGCCAAAAAAGTTTCTTGGCTTGCCTCATTCCATGAGCGTTATTCCAGGTTCTTGCGCTGTTTTCCCTCTCTTGTTTCTTGAATTCTTCTTTGACGGTATGATCCCCTATTCCGCAGAATGGTTCAGGACCTTTGAAGGATTGTGATGTTCCTTTTCTTGCTCTATTCCCACATGGCCAGGTATCCAACAGAGGGTCACTTTGTTTCCACTACCTAGTTCATTAAGTTTTTGCAGCCATTCCCACACAAGTTTGGACTTAATGATATAGGAGTCAAGTGCCATGATAGCAGCTTGGCTATATAGTTATAACACAGCTGACATGGTTTTTATCGAGATTGATTTGGACACATCTATCTATGGCAGTATTTGGTTCTGGGCCCGAATATTCCTGCTCTAGTTCCTTCATCAGTTCTTGATCCCTCTGTGTACCACTTTGTTGTACGATTGCTCAGTTTGTAGATAGTGGATACATTACTCCTACTTTTTTTGTTACTGAGCTTGGCAGCAAAGTTCTTTTGGAAGTTAAACCTTCTAATGATATCATCCCTAGGAAAGACTTGGAGTGGTACTTTTTTGAGCAGTGCATTGAATTGCCTCGATATAATGCACTTGTCTCTTCCTATTCCTTCCTTGGGCCATCCTTAGGATCGTTTTACTTGCACATTCCTCAACCACAAGATGGAAAGGAGTCAATTCCAATAGTACCTCCATGGCTGCCGTTGGACAAGTTCTCATGGCCCCTGTGATACAGAGGCATGCCAGTCTTTGCTCCTTGATGAGTGTCTTCCTGGTGGTGACCAGATTGGTTCCTTTTGCCCATGCAATCGCTCCATATGTCATCATTGGTCTCACAATAGCAATATACATCCACCTAAGGATGGTCGGGCTACATCCCCAGGATTTGCCCGCTAGGCTTCGACAGATCATCAGAGCCCGCGTGGCTTTTCTGGTTATCTCTAGGTTTAGTCCCAGATATTTAACTTCTTTGATTGGTGTCAGTATTGTACCCGTTCAGTATTATTCCTCGTGAAAGGTACTATTGTAATTATATAGTCCCCTATTATTTCCTATTATTCTCTTACAGTAGTACAGGACAGTAGTGGCTTTTTTTACATGCCCTAGGATGTTAGTTTTGAAGCTATCAGTTTTATCACAAAGTGTCACATAATTGTGCCACATAATTTTAGAGGGTTAAAATGTGGAGTTTTGACTTTTGACCTTTGTCCAAGATTTTAGAATATGCTTCAAATCCAGGGAGCTCCTAAAGATTACTACCAACTAGAACAGGATAAGATCTGTAGTGTGTTGGATTTCAGTGGGTATTACACCATCTGGTCCTTGGGATTTAAATGGCTTGAAGCTAAGGTTTTCCCAAAGATTTTGTTTTTATTAAAAAGATGCATAGAATTGCATGACACAGATGTTCCAGGCATTTCTGTAGGATGCAGCATGTCATTGTTTGAGCTAGAGAAGTAAAAATCCATTAACATCTCAAGAGATTCGATACTGAAAGTGGTCCAGAAGCCATCCGTTCTCAACAGATGACCAGAATACTTGGAGAAGGATGCTAAGACCTTTTTGAGCCTTGATGCCTCCGAGATCTCTTCTTTCTTACCACAAAAGAGTCTCCAAGATTTAGGTTGGGTCGTTCTTTGGTTTCTTAGTTTTGTAAATTCTGAGGACCTCTCTAGGACTTTTTAAATTATTTAACACCCTTACCCTAGGTGAATGTGTGACAAACAAAAGCAAATCATGTACATTTATTTATTTTATATTTAAACCTACCTACATACATATGTATGTACAACTAGAACAGTGAATTATATAGTAACCCGATAAGCTAGACACAAAAGCACTCTCAATTACATATTCATTCAAAAGGTCAAGGTTAAAATTTATTTCAATTCCAATTAGTGCTGGTCAAATGCCTGATTCGATAGCTTTTGGATTCTCAGAAATGAAAGTTCAAGTATCAGTAAAAATTTCTAAAGCATCCTCAATCAAATTTGCATGGAAATGTATCCACGAGTTCGCTGAATATTAACTTACAATTTTGGGATTATTTTAATTATAAACAAACACAGCACCCGACACTCGACACCCGAGTCTACGGTCCATTAACCCACTAAAGAGTGGAATTTCTAAATAAGGAGATTTAATTTATTTTAGTCTTTTACTCTCCGCGTGAATATTATTTATGCATGTCTCTGATGACTGTGTAGTGGGCGCTATGAATGCATTCATGTTTTTTTTTTCCATTGCGGGTTATTCGGGATTTATGCGGGATTAGAGTCAAAATCAAGCGGAAAAAATAAAAACACATTTCGAGTGAAAAATTAGTTATAATTTATTTTTTTTAATATATTGAGTTATGGGATTACACATAATATTAGTATGCTTAACTATAAATTATGGAAATAATATGATTTTATGAGATTCCATTAATTTATAATGATTTATGTATAATATGTAGATTCCAATTGTAATTCATCAATGACGCAAGCACACACCATCGAGTTCAAATATTTGTTCACGTTCCAAACTATGGATTTAATCTAATCCATACAACATACAACAACGAACGAAGGGATGAAAGTGTGAAAAATCAACAAGCATAGCATAGACGAAATCTCAAACAAAAATAAACCACCCTATGACATAATGTGACAGTTTTGTGGTGGAATAGAAGTTTTCTTGGGGGTGAATAACTCTTTTTGTCCCCAGAGACCAACCCTTTGCCAATAATAAATTTTTTTTACGAACTACTCGTGTCACTTGTGGAAACTTTTCCTCAACCGAAAAGAAGTTAAGCAGGTAAATTGTTTGGTAAAATCTGTCTGTCAATGCTTTTGTCAACTTTCTGCTCGCCCTCTCCCTAGAGGTGGGCGTTTAGGCCATTGGGTATATGCGATTACGTTACCTAATGTACAGAATGATAATTTGTATTTTTGTCCCCACCACACCAGAGACTCTCCCCACAGACAGATGAGAAATGTAAGTGTCAGTTGGGACTTGCCAAAACAATAAAAGATAACAAAAACTGAAAGTTTATGAGGTTCGTGACGAACCTGAGAAGTGGCAGTAAATAATTTACATTGCGTGTTTATTTATTAAATTTCGTTTTATTTTGTCTTTTATGTGGAGAAAACCAGGAGTTGGGTGTGGTAAACCATACAACGGAATGGGAAAGGATAATAAAAACAATGTGTATGTTGTTGAATTCACTTGGAATTAATTTCATTTAATAGTCCTATAAACGCGAGCAATTTGATAATGTCAAGTGGAGTTATGAGATTGGGTGTTGGTTATAGAAATCCACCTAAGGATGGGTGCAGTTTTCTCTTAAACATTTGTATGTTTTAAGTGTCCTATAAAAGTAAGTTGTTGTTTTGGTTTTAAGTGATAAAGATCGTTTTGTTACTTCCAAATCGAAGTTCCTGGCTGATCTGGGAGGTCTATGCGTCTGAAGTTAAATACTTAAGTGTTTGGTCATTGAGACTGCAATAAATGAGAATGAGAGGTGTTATTTTGAAGTGGGTTTATAGATCTATTAAAATTTGCTTGTTTTTGTAATTTCCCAATAATGAGTCATTAACTACTTTATACGCATGTACACTATATCTTAAATACCTACGTAGAATTAAAAGGGGGTTAAGGCTGTGTTACTGGGTTTGATAACATTAAACAACAACTCCCTTCTACCAGATGATCAAGCAGAAAACCATATCCACCATTATTGTATCCGCAACTATCACTATTCGTCCAAGGACAACTCGTCTAATAAGAAAATCTTCTCTAAGTTGACTGTGTACTCCAAATTTACTCTAACAATACACTACACACCCGAATGTGACTATTCCACTTTTGTTTTTAAATGAATTTGTGGGCGTTCAAGGAATTGTTTTAGGATAATTGGAAGAAGAAAATAGGCGATACGGATGCATATTAAAAAAAAAAGATTCTTAGCAGGGCATTCCACATAAGTGTTGTACACGTTAAGGAAGGAGTCTCTATTCTTGATGGTACCTACGTCCGAAGATAGACTTGAGGGTTAACTAATGAGTTTTTGTAGAGTGATTGGTGTTGAGAGAAAACTTTTGAAAGGGCGGAATGCAACTGCCTATTTCGCTAGAGCACTGCTGATGAAAGAAGCGGTAAAACAATGCAGGATTGGCAACATTTCTGTGGTGTACAAGCGAGTCTATTGACTCTGATATTCCTATGTCTCCTATTAGTCCGATTTTGAATTCTATCTAGCAGGCGCAAGTAAGTTTTAGGTGCACCGGACCACACATGAGGATCATACTCGAGCGTGGATAGGAAGGGGTAAAGTAGTTCTTGCATCGTTTGAGGAATCTTAGACATTTCGTAGCATTCTTAGCGACGCGACATCGAATATGTGGTCATTCTTACGAAGATTTTTGCTAACACACATACCAAAAGTCGAAAGTTTTTCGGTTTTGGATAATGTCATAGTGTTCATGCTACACTTGAGCAACAGAACATGGCTTTGGATTTTAGAAACATTAAATTCCACTCTGTTGTTTACACCCCATTTTATTATGCTCTCAAAATCTGACTTTAATAAGCCTGACACACACTGCGGCTTCAGTTGCACGGCCGAAGAGCAGGGAGTCTAGAAACGAATATGAAAAGCCAAGAGTATAGTTATCAGCGAAGGAATGTATTGCACTACAAGTAGCAGACAAGACATCATTTATGAAAATAAGAAAATGAGTCGGAGGCAAAACGGAACCCTGGATCTGGGGAAGCCAGCATTTATATGGTGGACAGTAGACTTGAAACCGTAGAAAACAACTTCAATTTCCAACAAACGAGATATCAAGCGCAAGAATCTTACAATCAATGCAAAGAGTGGTTCCGCGATTCGTTGAGATATACCATCAAATCACCAGTTAACCTTTTGACACGAAACTGCCGTACGTCCAATCATTGAAAAGTTTTTCGTAATTCAAGATATTTCATAAGCTGACGGTTTATCAGCGTTTCCGTAACATCGAACAGAAAGGACGTATGTTCAGACCTCTAAGTTAGTACTCTTGCTACTGTACGAATGCGAAAGTGGATTTGTCCCATAAAGTATTTGGCGTCCTCAAGTACAGAGGGAGTCAAAGCATAATCAGGAAGTGTACAGATGGAGGATGAGGCACAATTTTTTATGATTTTGACGAACGACTAAAAATTATACTATCTTTGGGACAATGTAAGATTTTTGCCTCTATTTTTCAACAAAATAGAACTTTACACTTGCAATCATTTCTGACTCGTTTGAACTTCTTTCGGTTTTTCTCAGTTAGGTCGGCCTTGTAGGATCAAAAACTTAACTTACTCAACCTGATAGTCTCTTTGCAGCTCGAGTCAAACCATGCGTTTTCCTTCGGCTTGATAATCTTTATTCGGTTCGAAATAAAGGATTCAATGTCAAGTTCCTACCGGCCATGGTAAAACCAATGGCGTTGTAAGACGTACATATGTATGTCCCACACTATGATACAAAAACAATCAGTAACTTTCTTTCGTACAAAGGCTTCAACCTGCCAATTCATTGCACAAACTTTTCTAGCATGCATTTCTACCAGTAGAATGTGAACGCCAGGACTCAGTGTTCAGTACGTTGGGCCGCAAAGCTGTCATTACTTAGGTCATTTCGATCGATGTTCCATTTTTAGAGAAAAAAAATATAAAATTGTGTTATATTCTTTACACGAATGGTAGGGACCTACTGGTTAATAACGTTTGAGAAGGTTTTTAATGACAGTTTTACTCTCGAATGGTTGTGAAACGCTCACGAGAGGTAGGAAAGAATTTTTAGGTGTTATCTGGGTTTCGAATCTTGAACCTCTCGCTCGGTAGTCCGACGCACTATTTTTAGAGAATACCAATGTTTTTTTTACGCCGTCATGGTTCTTCCATAAGTATGAAGGGTATAACAACAATCTGTTTTAATTTAGATCACCAAAACTTCGGCCGAAGAGGCTTTAACCAAAAAAAAAATTAAGGACTTTCTGTTTACAGGAAAAAGCTGGAAAATGTCGCAGCTTTCTGATTTTATTATTTTGTCACCAAACAGGTCGTCGACCCCAAAAGTTTTGTTAAATATCAGTTTTGATATGTGAGTATGTACATATGTACATATGTATTGCTGTCTTCATCTAGTTATGATTGAATGGATGTATTCTGTATACATTTTTTCTCATACTTAAGCTCATCACAAGCTAAGACTATATTATTGTTTTGTATCCTTGGCTCTTATAAGCATCATTGGATCAATTCTTAGTTTTATAAATAGTTCCTTATTTTTACTTCTACCTTGGTCATGTTCATTTTTTATGTAAGTCTCCTGTTTAACTGCATGTTCTAGGGTTTACGTAGTGATCATGTCACAGAATGGTTTCTAATACCTCTTAGCAGTACTGTCATTTGTGTTCTGCACTTGACGTCGTCGCCATTTAATTTCTAGTGAACTCTTAAGACACCTCTAAGATTCTGGCAGTTACTTGCGATTTCAACTGTGCGATCTAAAATTTCTTGAGAACACTTCTTGTATTACATAGTGATCGTGTAAACCTTATTCTATTAATTGCGAAGCGGATATATCTATCATCTACGAATTGCAAAGGGATTGATCGAGCAAAATACATGAAAAAATTTGCTATTTACTACGATGATTGCTACACAGAACAATGCTCATTTCCTTGTAAATTTACTATCAGAGGAAGACAATAACCTCAAATAGGTTTAGCTTACACTTGAGCTTTAGATTTGTGAGTGAATGACTAATAATACACAGAATTTAGTAACCATAAAATCTACAAGATATGAATAAAATAATAAAAAATTTACAAAAAAGAGTCCAATAAATTTAGTTTTTTGGATAACAATGCCTCGCAGGACCTTCGGAATATAAGATAACTACCAGCAGGGTCATCAGTAACCATTCCAGTGAGTTTCCTTCTGAATAAATAAAATCGAAGGACATACATACAATGAATGTAAATTGGATAAAAAATGAACTAAAACCACAGTGTTAGCATTTGCGTGTGAAACGCAAAAGGTAATTAATTTGTATGTACATACATATTGTAGTAATGGTAATTGTCGTCTGATAATGGCTTTATCAATCGCGTGTATTCTGGTACCCACTTAGGTGTCTATATACTGTACGTACATATATATGCATATTGTATGTCCCTCTCTCATAGTTTATGCATGTATGTGGGGCATGTACACATGTGGTAAAATCTTGCAGTGACCTTTGTTGTGTTATTGGTTGATTGTTTAAAGGACACACTAGGGATATTCTATGATCCATGACATGTGGCGTACCGAAAGGTTAATAAGAGCGGAGCAAAAGTCAAATTCTTTATAAACGACCTACTCATTCGCATAAGATGATGTACATATGTACGTACTATTTGTGCCGCAGGACCTCATTTGAGTTTCCTATTTTAAGGTTATGAACTCTGTCGGTCTTATAGAAGACAGTCAGCATATTTAACTCAATGAAGCCTCATGATTGTTATTTTATTTTACACTATTCTCTGCTCTAATCCGTACTAGCTATATTTTTTCTCGTTATTTCGGGGTAAGCTTATCACAATGATAGCTTGATTGGACAAATCTATATTTATAGAATGCCAATTAGCAGACTGCTAGAAATAAAGGCCTGTCGAAAAGTCCTTTATGAATAGATTGAGTCACAGAAATCCTAGAATCACTTCCAAAGCACATGTTGGTGTGGTGCATGTCGCACATATTATTACCACATGTGCTAGTCCATGTTCCAAGTTCATATTCATGGTTTTTTGTTACGTTTCCTATAACCTGACTATAAAGGTATTTCTTATTTTTAAAATATCAAAATGTCATGTTATGTGGAAAATATATGTGTGCATGTATTTATTTTTTTAATTTTATACATTTTTCGCTTTCCAGTGTATTTGATTGTTTTCTCTTTTGTTTTTGCAGATTCGTCGATGTTTTGCGAATCAACAACATCACCCCGAGGTATGTACATATGTAAACACATTTTGTTCGTTGTTATTGTGATAAATCAGAAAAAAAAAAAATATAAGTAGGTAGGTACACAATTCGGTGCTTCGCTTGAACCAGAAACGCATTGTCAATTGTAAGCTTTTGAGCAGAGTGTTATAGCTGAATCAACGATCAATCTTCATGACTGTCGTTATCATCGTCAAACGTCCTAAGCACCTAATCCCATTTTTAACACGACATACATACATATGTACCTACATACATACATGTAAGATATCTGCTGGAACTGTACAGTTTATTGTTGTTGAAATTCTAGGACAAACGAATTCAAAGTATGTCTGCTGTAGATGATTTTTTAAGGGGTCTAGTATCAAGACGAGAGTTTATAGGTAAAAGGACTCAGCGATCAAGCAAGTCATCCTCTGTATCCAAACCATCACCGCGGTGTAAATCAAAGTCAATAGAGAACAATTCATCGTTTTAAGGCAGAATTTGGGAGTTAAGATATGTATACAATAGAGGTCTTAGTACACAACCCTTGCATTTGACTAGTAAAGAAAAAGATGCTTGAGAAGGGCCTTAAAAAATTTGTAAAATTTTGTAGTGGATTCTTCAAATTAAAATGCATTCTTTGGAGGTGTAACATATGCTTTGAAATTACGTGAGGAACGAATGAGGAAAGATCATAGTTAACATCACCATGAGTAATGTCGAGATTCTCATGGAAGGGAATGAAAATTTCTCGCAGGTTCATAAGTCTTCATTTCGGCCTCCAAAAAGTCCCTCACCTTTCTTGAAAAAGTGTTAACCATCCTGCATTTACTTATTTATAGCTCATCTAAGGAGTCTGAATGGGTTGGTTTAGATCGGCCCACAATGGGAAGATGCACTTAGACTAGAGGAGGTCCATTGTGCTGCTGAATTGCTTACTCGGTTATTAATTTGTCTGTCTGTCAGCCACAAAATAATAACTTCCAAAGAAATGCTGATGTGTCCTTAATGGGCTTCTTCTACATGCGCTGGTCTGTGCTATGTGACCGGTGAAATCCTGCCACTAAGCAAATTAGATTTTTGTTTAGTTAAAGGAATTGTTTAATTCTTTTGTGGAAAGTAATTGGCATTAAGCCTATTACCATCCATTGATGTTTGGCTTGGTGTAGAAAACCTGGAAAGATCTCTTCTTTTATATTTTTCAGAGTCTAGCGATGGTCTGGCATTAATTTTTCTATCGAAAGCAACAATTTTTATAACATAGATACACAGATACATATAGATGCACAGGTTGTAGCGCCGTAGTTAGTGAATGTTGAAGAGGAATTCGAAGGTTTATTCTCAGACATACGCACATAACTCTGTTTTTAACTCTCATGAACGTCCGATAAACATCTGAGCATATGAATGTCATAAAAAACTTTCTTAAAAAAATTATCCTTAACCACTGCAAAATAGGTCACCACATGTACTTCTTCCCTAACTCAGTTTAGTAATTTGAGATTATTTCCTTGCTAAAGAATTTTAAGACTGAATTGACTGAATGCCACAACCTGGCATGTTAGCAACTTACATCTAAATAGGTGTAATTGTATGAAAATCAGTAATCGTATACATGCATGCCTTTAGATAAGCTACTCGAAATGTAAAGGATATCTTCCGCTAAAGCGGTTCTCCTTTAAATCACTACAGGTAAATCTAACTCCTGCAATATTTTTCTAATATAAGCTCAATGCAATCTCTTATTTGTTTGGCTATATCACCATTTCGCTAAGCACTTTAAATCTTCTCTACGATCCACTTTTAACGAAATTGTAACTTCTCCCACACTGATAAGCCACTTATCTTTTGTCAAGCGTAAATTAAATATTTCTTAAGCCCTAACTAAATCGTAAGAAAACCAAAAAAAAAAAAAAAAAACCAAACCAATCCCTTACCTCATTCCATGTAAAAAAAAGAAAAAAAAAGGAACTTCAAGGAAATAACAAAAGATTCGCCTCACCTATTTAAGTCTACCATCCAACAGGTAACCTAGTAAAATTGACAAAAATAACCTCCATCCGACCAACTGGCCAGGAGAAGAAAATAATAAAAAAAAAAAAAAACCTCCTTCCAACCAATAATCCGAAAGCTCAATTTCCCTCGTTGGTTAGGTCTAAAGGAAGTCCATATGTGTATATGTGCGAGAGCACGGAGAAAACTGCCGTCGCCATCATGGCTGAGTGCAAAGCCAAACGGCTGTGACGACAACTAGACCCGCCGCCATCACTGGGCACCAGGCACCAGGCACCTTAAAACAAATTGAATCGAAAACTTTGCCAATTTTTAGATAAAAATTTTCGGGGAGCCTCAACTGCACACACAGGTGAAATAGAAACCCGTGGACGATGTGGGTGGCAGAGGGTTCAAATTTGTGTATAACAAACCCTCGCTGACAGTTATTATTATTTGAGTTTCCCTCTTTAACTCCGAGTTCCGTTTGGTGCCGTCCTTCGTTCAGGTTTAGTATGCATAACGTGAAGGATCGATTTTTTTTTTTGTTTTCTCCCTCATTGGGGTGAAATGGACAGAGGATGCTCTATTTTTTTCCCCCATCCGCTCTGACTTAGGCGACGAAATGAATTACATCAATGAAATGGGAGGGCAGTCTCAATAGAGAGTGGCAGATAGAACCTAATCCGGAAATTGCTGAAATTAAAATGAACTGGCGGCGACGGTGGCGGCATGCAGAAAAAGTGACTTCTCCAGCACCCACACCCTGGCGCTGGCGCTGGTTGTCGTTTCTAGGATAACGCCTGTGAAAGCCTCGTCCGCGAACCTCGGTCCATTACGTATTCACGAAAGCAGTGGCAATAAATTTTAATAAAGCATTAGAACGGCAGAGGGCGCCAATCTTTGTGGGTGAAGACGGAAGAGAGAGATAGAGGAAAAAAAAAGAAGAAGAATAAAAGAACTGTGCGAGGATTTCAAGCACTGGGAGCTCTCAAACGTTTACTTGATTGGTTTGGGGAGTAAGTGGCTTATATACGAGTATTTGATCATAGACGTGGGTCTCTCGGGGGTAGTTCTACTCCCTGACAAGTGGCTTTAGCCGCGTCAATAAAGTAATTTACAGTCCGCGACGATTCATCCCATGAATCTTTCGCTTATACATTCCCTTTTCTTTCCATTCTCCACCACGTCCAGACCTGGTGACAACCCCTGCTAGGACAGGTATCAATTTCAATCCAATTTCCAACTCTCCGAGCTCATATATTTGTAGACTCGTTGACAGACGGGCAGGACTACCTTCACTAGCAGTTCGGTTTGCAAAAAGGGGTGGGCTCCGTGATTCCACCTCTGGCCAATGCAGAGCAAAATTCAGCTTGACGTGAAGCTTTCACCAGTACGCCACGTATGTGCCTCATGACACGAGGAAAAGAAGGAAAAATAAAATAAAAAAAAGACAGTAATCCCCACGAACAGAGGAACATATCCCTGGGGCTAAATTACGAGACACTGGGATAAGACATATTACATTAAAAGATTTGCACCCCCTCGGAGGTTGAATGGTGTAAAGAGATGGTAGGCTACCGACGAGAACGTGCTCACAATTTCAATTGACAACAAATGTTGTTTGTCATTGTCATTTCGTTTTTGGCCCGCTTTTCCCCCCAGAGCATGAGTAGACGAATTGTTTTTGTTTATTCAGAAATTGTGTTTTTGTTTTTGAACTCTTTTCAGCTGCTGGCTGCTATGGGTTTGGTTTTTATTTTAATTTTCCAAAAGGCACACAGTCACAAGAAATTGATTAAATTAAATACTTGCTGCTGGTGGGGAAAAAAAAGGTGTAGCCATCGGAATGATTCCACAAACCTTGTCCTAGAGTAACGATGTGACAACAAAAAAGATAATAAAAGTGTCAATACAACATGGGTCAGTGGATGTGTCCGTGTCCAGCGCCACTGTCGTCCATTGTTGATTTAATTCTTTCCCACGGACGATTGACATGCACATGCACATTATGTGGGCAACGGTTGTGGTGTTGATATTGGGAATTGTTTTTGTCCTGTTTTTTTGTATGGAATTTGATTTGGGTGCAGAGGGAATGAATGAAATTCGTGTAGATCCCACGTTGGAACACATCATGTCCACATGTTTGCACTGGGTCATGGCCAATTTTAGCGGAATTAGTTTTGGGGTTAGAATGTGTCCAAATTCATCTTGTTTGCAATTGGGACAGTAAGGACTGACTTAATTACGAAATCAGCATTGATTTAGGACTTTGAGGTTTATTGGTGCAGTATATGACTAATAAAACATTAAAGTATCTAAATTGGTGAAAATTTGTGTCACGCATTACGTGCTTCATATTCCTTTTTTTGGACTAGCGAAAGTTATGTACTAAAGTTTTTCAAGGACCTTCATTCTTGTTAATGGGTTTTTATTTTTACGAGCAAAGCTCATGGAAATATTACTATCCTCTCCAGTTTCAAGGCATCATAATCATTAGAATTTATACCAGAGCTTACATCTACCATGTCCTTTGCGAAAAACGGAAATGTCACAATATTAGAAAATTACAAAAATTCTGAAGTTGTCTGGAAACAAAAATGAAATCTGGAGTTGGGACTAGCATTTTTGGATGCAAACTTTAAATTCTCGACAGTTTCGGACAATGTCCGCTCCTTTTGAGATTCCTGAAACACAAAAGCAAAAAAACTGGCAATTTTGTTTGAAACTATAGTTCTTTTTGTCGATAATGCCCAGATTGAACAATCCCGAGCTTAGGCTGAACTTTAAAAACATTTGTTTCGAGATTGTCACTTCAAATACAGTCCAAAATTTTAACCATCATTTATAGCATACCCAAGAGCAGAAGCATTATTGTGTTAGTTCCATTGATCCGGAGTGTCGGAGCATGAACTTGTGCTCATCGCCGGAGTCTGCTTTTGGAGTGTCATTCTGATCTCTGATTTTCTGTATATTTTAAGGACTTTGTTGGAGGCGACAGATCCGTGGTACGTGAGCAATCTAATCTAATTTCTGACCTCAAGCGATTTTACTGTCAACTTCTCGAATATATACTCGGCAGACCCTAGTATTATCGCTAATTTATTTTATACTCTGTTGTTTTGTTGTTGATCATGTACTTTATACTGATCTTGACTATTTCTCCTACATGATCAACCTCACATCAATCCGTTTTCTTATCCACAGACAAGTTTGAAAAGGTTAACAAATTCTTTTAAACTATGATATAGGTAGATACTACTAGAGTTCCTCAACCCACCCACCTTGGACCATTGATCTTTACCTTAGCAATTAGTGATGGCGGTCGGACGGTCGGACGAAGTAGGTTCTCAAACTGTCTTAAAAGTCAATGTCAATAAATGTCACTCAATTACTTATTCCCATAAGCGGCTCTCTCCTAGTGTTTACTTGTTCCACAAAGATTACTTCTGCATGTGATTTGGATGTTATAAGTCATAGTGGCTTTGCCAACTGCCTTCGTTAGTACCCTTCTCCGGGAATTGACGGGATTATTTCCATGATCCTGCAAAGCTCAAAAGCATTTTCAATTTCATGGCTCAAACGGATTTTCACAACTTGCTTAAGATGCACCTACGTACCCCTATCATGGAGAGAAGTCAACGTCATTTTTATACCCACGACGGGAAAGCCCAGTCACACCACAGCAAAGAATTATAGACCGATCAGTGTTTTCTAATTAAAACCTTAGAGAGAATATTAGACATATGTATACGTTCGCTCCAAATGTAACCCAAGGGACATCTCACCTGCCCAGGATGCCTATATGAAGGGCCGATCAGTTGAGTCAGCGCTACACGAGGTGGTTACAATAATCGAGAAATCACTCCACCAAAAAGAATACGCATTAGCAGCTTTCCTGGACATTGAAGGAGCCTTGAACAATGTAAACTTGAAATCAGTCAGATCAGCACTAGACCAGATGCACGTGAATTGATAGCACAGGATTGGATAGAATGTATGCTCAATGCACGAGACATTAAATGAACTGGGTAGTAGCCAAGCTCATGCTGTGGCCTCGCGTGGTACACCCTAAGGTGGAGTCTTATCACAACTACTCTGGAACCTAGTAATCAACGAAATACTAATCAGATTAGACCAAAATGGGGTTAGGGCCGTCGACTATACTGCTGATGTCGTCATATTAGCGACTGGTAAATTCCTGCACACAATCGTTGACCTGCTACAAACAGCGGTTGAATGCTCTAAACAACTGAGCCAAACACTGTGGACTCGGTCTTAATGACCAAAAAACTGAACTAGTTCTCTTCACAAATAAGAAAAATATACCCGTACTCGAGCCCAGCTCCAAATATCAGATAAGACTAGGGTACATACTAGGGCCAATACTATTGCATATTGAAATGGAAAGACAATATGCTCGAACGTACAAAGAACGCCTCGATTGCTTTTTCCACATGCAGTAGAGTCTACGAAAAAAATGGAGTCCAAAACCAGCCACAATCGACTGGATGTACACCATCATCGTTAGACCTATCCTTACGTATGTCAGTCTGGTCTGGTGGTCCGCATCCGCTAAATCCACAAACCTAAACACCCTCACAAGAATTCAACATCTAGCATATGTGGGTACCACAAGCGCTATTAGGACAACACCCACCGCTGCCTTGGAAACCATGCTAGGGCTAGGGCCTATTGGATCTCTTCACCAAGGAAATAGCGGCTAAAAGTGCCCTACACCTCCGACAAACCTGGATAGGTAATTAATTCGGACACAGCACCATCAAATGTCTACTTACCCACACGGACTTCAGCCTCAACCTCGACTCCGAATTACCCTCTAAAAAAAACTGGACAAATGGGAACATCATTAATCCCGACTCCATATCTATCTTCAAGGATGGGTCAAAAATACAAGAAGGTTTTTTCGGGCTCAGGAATTTTCTCAGACGAACAACCAACAGCCCGGTCCATGAAACTACCCAACCACACAAGTGTGTTTCAAGCGGAAATATATAGTACAACTGAGGCCTGCCGGGACCTATCGACTCTGAATAACAACGAACGCATCGACATCTATATAGACAACTCTAAATTAGTCAATCTAAATTAGTCAAGAGATGTAAAGAGGAATTCAAATCCCTCAACCCAAGGTACAACACTACGCTCTGATGGATTCCGGGACACATGGGCCTCCATGGGAATGAAATGACCGATGAGCGAGAAAAGGATAAGAATCAAAAAACCTAACAGCAGATCACTCAGTCCTAACGCCCATATCCAAAATCACCTCGGACTCTCTGAACATGGCCAACATAAGGTGGAGAACACTCTTCTTATGCCGCGTCTTGAGAAAACTTTTGGGCCCAATACAACACATACAACAGAAGAAGGACTAGCGAACTTCTATCGCTGAATAGACCACAGCTGAGTCTCCTCATAGGTTTTCTCACAGGCCACAATTCAATGGCGGCCCATCTCAGAAGAATGAGAATCAGCAGACCTATGCAGAGGCTGTGGCGTCCCAGAAGTAGAGGGAGACACGGCACATTTCCTCTGCGAATGACCAAGCCTCAACAAAACAAGATACTCGACCCTGGGAAATGTATGTTTCAACGACCTCAACGAACTAGGTAACACGCCACCTAAAACCACCTTAAAATTCATCACAAAAACCGCTTCTGACATGGATTAAGTGGGTTGGGGTCACAATCCCGACACCAAAGTCCTGAAAAGCCAAAATCCCGAAAAACTGGGTTGGGTACGAAATATAACAATATAACAAAGCATCTAATCCTTTTCGGCGCAGGGTCATAAGTCCACAATTCGATTTGTGCATAAACAGTGGAATATGTATGGGGGGCATGTTGCCCCCCTGCAGCCCCCCTGCTTGAAGTCACTGTTGGGTTTGGAGTAGGTGCGAGGTTGGTTACAAAAATTTTCATATTCGGGATTTTGGCCTTTCGGGATTTTGGATTTTCGGGATAATATTAGTGCAGTCACCCACCTACCTACCTACCCTTGTCGAGCAATCCAGCCAAGTAGAGTAATTTTTTACGAATTCCATGGTAAAAAATTGAGTCTGCGCAGCGCGGATTTATTCGCTTCGCTTTACTAGGTCTTCCTTGAACTGGCCGCAATAATTGACCATCATACAAGGATTGTCTGAAACTGAACTGAAATTCTTTGTTCCTTCCCTGTTTTCTGCTTAGCATCGATTGCTCAGTCCTTTTGCAAATAATCTGTCTTGATTCTTCGCAACCTAGGCTTTCTGCCTCTCTTTTCTGTCTGATTGGACCAACTATGATAATCATGAACATGTGTCATGAATGATGCTTAAAGCAAATAGTTTGCGATCTAAATATCATTTGATATTTCATAGAACTGCACTTCGTCCTCCTAATAATGTGCTTAGATTTTCCTCAGAATACAATTTCCTCCTTGTCCTCTTCCATCCAACTCTGTCCATCCTTTCAAAGTATATTTAGTTAGTTGTTATTGAGTATAAAAGAAGGTGATAGCCCTTACACGGGATCTGTTTCCTCATCCTGTTAGATCAAACCCTTCAAATCAAAAGTGTATATCTTTATGCTTCTCAAAGCCCTTCTGTTTATTTTACGATTAGAGAAAAATAAATCGATTTTTAGCCCGGTACACACCCTCTTATACATTTTATGTAAGTTTTTCAGTTGGTTGACCTAGATATTTGTTCCTTAACAAAAAGTTACGTACCCATCTGGTTAACATACCTTCTGGCTATAAAATGATATAAATACGATAATGCCAGTTCGGAATACTTAAGCAGTCAACAACAAAGTTTGTACCAAAAAAATGTCCTTCGTTATATATGCATGTACATAGGTATAGCAGAGCAACAAAATTTTAATACCCGATTATGAAGTAAGAATATATACTAACTCTACATGCATTGATTCTACCCGTAAAATTATTTTCCAAACGAGACTTTTATGAGGCAAAAGCAATTTCCAATTTACGACATTAAAACTTTACCGGAAGTTCCTCGACTTCCTCCCAACGAAACTTTTCCTTATGTCCACCAAAAACCCCATTCTGTGCATATAAATGCGTATGCCACCCCATTAGACAACTTATGACTATGAATGCCATTTATCTACACGTAGTCCTCTCATTTATTGTTGTGTTGATCCTGACGACTACATTTGCCTGTCAAAATAGTTGATAATGACTTGCAGACGGTACCATCTCCCACCCCTTATCCAAAGGACATTGACATCGACAGCAAAGTCACAGACAGACAGTGTCTATCGATATAAAGCAGCAGTTGCGTGTCTGATTGTGTACGATTGCCGCAATCATTACAAATTAATTCTGTTTGTCAGTTAATCCGGTGCGATTATTGAATATGGAGTGTCAATAAAATAACAAAGAGGTCCTGTAAGCCACTGTATTATTGGGAAACCTATTACATTGCATGTTTATCGAGTGAGAGATAGATTGTATCGATTTCAATTGAAATTATGCATTGTTTTCTGTCTTCAACGAGGACATCAATCATCGGGGTTCTATTAAAAGGATAGAAAGAGAACAAGAATTTTTAACTTAACACAGTCAGTTAAGGTATATTTACCATCATCATCCAAAGGCTATTTGAACATTCATATTCGAGTGTTAATTCTCAACGGAAGCCAACTGTTAGGCTAAACACTTCCTCGGCATGTTTGCAAACCGATTTATGTGAAATTTTCTTTTAAAATAAATATCCTTCCAAGAAGGAAGACGAAATAGAAAACGTTCTCAAATACACACTGTGAGTTGAAAAGTCGCAAAGAAAATATTAAATACCCTTCATCCTTTGGAAGTTTTCTTCTTCTATGGATTGTGCTCCTTATTCAATGATAAGGAATTCTCACTTTGCAGCGGGGGTGGAAAGGGAGGGCTGTTGCATGAAATCTTTTTCAATCCTACTAGGATGTAGATAAATACGAAGATAAATTCAACGAAGAAGCAACCAACTAACCTAAATATTGGAAGTTTGCACCCATCATCCTTTTAAGGCATAAACACGCACACATATGAACGTACATATGTATGCGCACTCTCTTAAGCATGCACTAAGTAGAAGAAGCCAAAACAGAGAAACGAAACTAGGACAAGTTTATATCGGAAAAGTTTATAATCCTTAAACTAAGACGAAGCTTCTTCGCCGCCGCCCACCTTCTCTTCCTCGTCGGAAGCAATCCTTTTATCTTTTCAACCGATTTTTCTTCTTTTTTTTTTCTGTCTCTCTCTCACGGATGATGTGAAATCATAAGGAGTACGGGAGTTCGGAAGGTAATAACAGGAAGTTAGTTGCAGAGAGAGAATTTTTCCAAAAAAAAAAAAAAGGAAATTAAGACGAGTAGAAGCTGAAACTTGTTCCTCTGACTTTGCGGTGTACTTGTGGAAGTTAGTTTGGGTTATGCTTTTATCGGTGGTTACCTTTTTTTGTCCTTTTCGATGAAGGGGCAGATAAAAAGAAGATATTAATTAATGCGATGGGGCAAAGGAATATGTAATAGCTGCAATTAATTTTTGAAAGAAAAAAATTTTAGAAGGGTAATCCCTTTTTTTTTTTGAAAGCTTATTGGCGGTAATGGAACCCAAGTAGATATGCAATTTTTGCGAAACTTTCGAGTATATAGACTGATAAAACTTTCACCATGTGAAACTTAAGTAGGTATAGTGTAAAATTTAGGGTAAAATTTGTCTTTTGAGATTGAGTATTCAGCAAATTTAAGTTTTCAGGAAGCTAGGATTGTGAGCATTCTTCAGGATGCTGCTGCTTCATTTTATGTATGGCTACATATTCGCTATTTGCGTTTTCCATGTGTTGAACTAGCGGCCTTACAAGCAAGTTTCAATAGGTACACGATCCTATTCTTCCTTACTTCTTTAACTAAGGAAGATCCTCTTTAGACAAACTACGGCTATAGGGTCACTCAAAGATCCCGACTGAAATTGGACTGAATCTTGTTCAGACTCACTAAGATTACTGAAAAGTTCGCACTTTCCAGGAAATGTAACCCAACTGGCGATAGCACCAGAGTTAATACGACCACAGAATATGAACTACCAGTGAATATGAACTTCTCAAAGAAGAGAATTGAGTGGGCAATTAAGATCGTTCTCACCTTACAAATCGCCAGGACTCGACGGTATTATCCCGATCATAATACAGAGTACTGTGAGCACTATTATTCTGGTACTCAAGTAACTATTTACTAGTAATCTCATAGGAAGACATATCCCACGTACTTGAAGAGAGGTCAAGGTGGTATTAATATCCAATGCTGGTAAAGCAAGTCAAAAGATTTCAGACCAATCAGCCTTACCTCTTTTATATTAAAAACTTTTGAGACACTAGTCGACATTCACATTCGCAGTAAGCTACGCGATCTATCTACAGTCCAACATGTCTACACCAAAGGAAAAAACCTTAATATCCACAATACCCTGATCAATTGGATTTTGGGAATTCTTGGGAAAAGACACATTATAACGAAGCACGACGTTACGAAGTTGGAAGCATACGCCTCTAGAGGTACCCCTCAAGACGGAGTAACCTCCCACTACCATGGGTCATTGTACTAAATGAAGTACTCAGAGAACTCAGGTATAGTGGGGTCAAGATCATCGCTTATGCGGGTGACGTCATATTGATGATTACGGACAAAATCCTCCATACCCTTAGCGAACAATTGGAAAGTGTGCTAAGGTCTCTAGACACCTGGACCAAGAAATGTGGACTAGCGGTCAATCCCCAGAAAACTGGTATTATTTACTAGCAAAAAGAAATTGCTGAGTTTACATTACCTTCCAGAGGGGCACTCTCCTTAGAATCTCGGACAGCGCCAGATGCCTAGGCCTCTTACTTGACAACAAACTGAACTGGAGGTTCAGAACTATTGCGTTCTATATATGCAGCAGAATGTTTGGAAAAACCTGCGGACCAACACCTAAAATTAAACTATGGATGTATACGGCTTTAGTAAAACCTATTCTGACTTATGGCTGTCTTGTATGGTGGCAGTCCACCAGCAAGACCACAAACTTAGCGGCTCTCACGAAGATACAGATATTGGCTTGTATTGGCACCATGAGCGCCATGAGAACCACTCTTACTATATGACTTGAGGCTATCCTCAATCTACACTTTTACCCATATTCCTTGCCTTCAGGTACTCTCAGCCATCACATAGAGAGTTCATCTTATTTGGATGCCTGGCCATCTTATTTATAGGCAATGAAATGGGGGACGTAGTAGCCAAAGAAGGATCTGCATCGACCTTCATAATCCTAACACCATTCTGTGGATTACAAAACCTGGTTCATGCCAAATATCTCCCATATAAGGACGCATCAACTCTCACTAGAAATCAGATTCGGTTGTTCACAGGATTACTTACTAGACACTTTTGACACACCTCATGACTATGGAAATAGATAACAAATGCAGAGACGCTTGCAAAAACGACGAAGAACCACCAGAACACATTTTGTGTCACTGTAACTATTTAATCAGAACTCAAGTAAATGAAGGATATATGTATGTATCTGTCAGTTTGCCTAAAGACATGCCTGGGTTCATCACGAATTTAGTTATCATGAGCGAGCTATAGCCGGGGGTAGTGATAAGATACGTGCCGATGAAAGTATTTCAGGAGAAGATATCCATGTCACCAGGCATCTTATTATCAACTTGATAAGAGAACAGTAGAACCTTATTTTACTAATTTGTTGAAAGTAGTTTGATTATGCCTTTTGCCTAATAAAACCGATTTGGATGCATTTTTACCTTTCGAACTACTGAGATGGTTGCGCAAATTGTTTTACTTTTCGAATTCATACCAAAAATAATCTGTTCGTATCAAGCCTGATCCTTGCAAGCTCCAACTAAATTTTGATTACAATTTTATGAAACATAAACGTATTACTATGCAGATTCGAAATCCTTTTATGCTACTTATACCCTAAAACCGACGATAAAGCGTTCGTAATTAAATATTCCCTCTTCTTGACCAAAACTTATACGATATGATTATAAAAATCACATGAAAGAGACTTCCAGCTTTAAGTTCTCCAAACCATAAAAAATAAAAATTAATAAAAAAAAAAAAAAAAACACAAAAAAAGGAAGGAAGAAGCAGGAAATGTACTCTTGCTGTGTAGGTACTTTTATTTTCACATCCAAATCTCCACCAAGATACATAAAACATAACTGCCGAAGAACTTTATATTTCGGAACGAATTTCTCTCGCAGAAAAATCCTGCACATTAAACGGAGTTTTTTTTTTTTTTTTTTGTTCCTCTGCCAGACTTGGTTATTAGTCGTAAACATGCGCTCCCTGTGTAGTATAAGTTAATACGAGAGGATGGAAATTTACACTCTTTCAAAAAGTTTTATTCTTTTCCTTTTGGCGAGCTTCATAAATTTTAGCCTCAGACGGGTGCCTCTACTGTACTCTCATACCCATCCTATACGTTAAGCGTTGGCATTTTAATCGTTCGTATTAATATTGCATGCGGTCGGGACATATGCCCGACTCGAATCACCTCAATATAACAAACACCCTGCACACAGTTAACAGTCAACGTCGGTATATTACTTCATTTACACACAGCTCGTGAGCGTCAAGGATAATAGATACATATACATACATGTGTATTCTCTCCGGGAAAATGCACTGCGAACGCGATGCCACGGATCATAAGATTTAATTTTATTCAAAATCTCATAAATTCTATCGTTTAATAACCGCAAGGTAGTTCGATGCTGCTATTCCTGGTACATTTGCTGGATCCTACTACAATTCAGGATGCTGTTGTTGTTGGCCTTGTGTTTATTGTTGAAAGTAAAAGAGCTCAGTAAATTCTCTGCTATAAAATTCAGTTAATGAAATTCTGCGCCTGGAATACGTTTTGGCAAAATTTATAACAATGAAGTTGCAGGTTTCAATTTGTTATGCTGTTGGCCCAGGAATGGGGGTGGCGGATGGCATGTGACCCACCAATCCACCCATGGATTGCTGTGTGTAATATAATTGGGCGTGCGGGCGGATGAAGATGAGAAATTTATAGATGCACGGATGTGGAGTGAAACGGAATGTTAACGTCTACTTTTTGGATTTGGTTTTTAAGCAAACATTTCGCGGACTACTTGGCGCAGATTGGTGCTATTGCAGATAAATTTAGATGGAATTTCAAAATTTATCGATTCTGTTTCCATGTGTTGACGTCATGTTGACTGTCAATCCAGAGGGATATCTATAAAAAAAAAATCATATTTCATATTTTGAGTGTAATTATCCACAAAGTATCATCGATATTGGAATGGTAGTTTAATCGTTTTAGTTTGATTTACTTGAAACCAATAATAAAACTTTAAATATTGTTGGGTAACAGTCCTTGATAAGACGAAATCGCTTTTATGTTTGTTGTTGTTGTTGGGGGTATTTGCATCCTGAGCACATAGACTCTTAATCGGTCCATTGCACTATGTCAGCATGGAATATCCGAACCAAATTTCGTTGATAAACCGAAGTATCTCAGCTAAGGAAAAAGGATAAATCGTGTTCATTCTCATAACATCGGAACCCAATATGCGAAGTCTTAGGCGACCAATAGGACACTGACAGGAAGTGTTCTGTAGGGTTCCCGATTTCATTAGGGTCGTCGACGATACCTATATTACTCATGTGATAGCCACATTCGTTGTATCCCGTAATAAACCCAACCTAGTCACAGCAGTCTCTGCGTCCCCGACTGAGGAGAAAAGTTGTTATCAGTTTACCTGGCCTCATTAGAAAGCTCTTGGTGGTTATGCAGGAGGGTTAAACTATACCATCTACCCCTATGAATTGACTCCATATGGGAGTTAAACCAATGCATAACTCCTGCTAAACTCGCACCAATAATATGTGCAGGACTCAGCGGGAGTACCGGAACCGGAACCCATATAAGACAGACACGGTTTCTTTTGGAAAGCGCTTTCAGTCTATACTTACATTCAAGCACAATTCTTGAGTGATTTATGGGGTTTCGAGCGCTTTGAGTACAGCCTGGCTGTCACTACGGATGCCAATTCTCCTACCATGCCATCTTTCATCCAAAATCCAGTTAAAAACTCCTAGTATTTCGAAAACTTCTGTTTGAAATACCGTAGCAAATTTACCAAGAGTATACGAATATTTGGTAGCATTGTCCAAATACCAACCAGTTACCAGTCCCACTTGAAGTACTGCAGCTATCTGTGTAGAAGACATTGGTGTATGAACTGAGAATGTTATAAGGGTTTTCCCACTTGACTCTGTCAGGGAAGGATATTGTATATCTCCTAACATGATGAAAGAGCTCATCTTATCAGGGGACATCAAAAACAAATGACATTGGCAAGCCTTAAACACGCAAACTTGACTGCTGTTCTAGGCCACCATACCACTGACGCATAAGTGAATATTGGTCGCTATGTACAGTCAGTGCACAGTCAGCTTCCACCGATGTAAGGTGGACTGACTTTGTAGCCCCAAATTACTCTCATCGGCGTAAGCCTGAAAATTCCCAAATCCAGTAATTCAGGGAGTAGTGAGTCAATAATAAAGCACTGCAATAGAAGCGAAAGAACATCTCCTTTAGGACAGTCCCTTACAGCTTTCACAGTAATTTTGTGGCCCCAATTACTCTTACGTTGTTGACAATGTTTGGGACAGCACGAAATAGATCCATCTAACAAAGATTTCATCTACTCCGTGCATTCTAGCAGAATTCCACATATATTCAAAGGTTGCAATGTCAAAAGCGCCCCCAATGCCGATGAATACACCCAAAGTATACATCCTTCCATCTAGCCCATTCTGTCTTATGAAAAAAGTCGTAAAGGTCGGATTCACAGTATTTACCGCATTGATAGGGGTATTTCTGTCTACACAGAGGGCTTCAGAACAACCGTTCTAATGAATTTTTCTAATATCCGTTTCAGACCTTTCAGTAGAAATGAAGACGGACTGATCGGTCTAAAACTGTTTTGCCAGGGCATAGTTCTCTTTTCCAGCTTTTGGAATGAAGACAACTTTGACAGCGCACCAAGATGAAGGAACGTATCCCTGAACTAGCGAAGCTTTAAAAATTCTTAATAGAGCCTTTATTAGGATATCGCTTCCTTTCCTTAAAATTACTGGATATGGATATGCTATCAGGCCCAGGAGCTTTATAGATATCAAAGGACGACATGGAAAACCTAATCGACTCTTCGTTCACTACTCGTTTGGCTACACTCCAGTTTAACCTAGTAATATTATTCCATGGGGTTGCAGTCAATGTATTTTGCTCAGGTGTCACCACTCTAGAACCAGGAAAATGTGTCGCGAGTAGAATATCATTGACCTACTACATAGAGTTAGTGTAAGTACCATCAGATTTCCATAGAGAATTTAGCTTGGATGCAGTGTCCCTTTCAAGGACCCTATTCTGTCTAGCTGTTTCTCTCGTAGTCATCAACTCTCCGCAGAAATACCTATAGGACTCAAGTCTGGAGTTCCTCACTTTCATCTTATACTCTTTTTGCATTGATTGATACGAGGTCTAGTCATCTTCCTTTCGAGTTTTCGTTGCTCTAGTCAAGGGTTTTCTGGACGTGTTTCTGAGTTTCTGAAGTTCACTGTTCCACCACAGAGCGCATTCTCGTAGCATTCAGTCAAGGCAGCATCCAGTTTTTGGGCTGCGTTCTCGAGTGAAGCTGCGTTCCTGAGTTTGGGTATGTAAGGAACTTTTTGAGTAAGTAGTTTACTATACTTACACCAGTCAGATTTTCTTGGATTTCGACCACAAGGTATGAGGGGTTATTCGATACCATCGATAAAATCCGATGTAGCGATGGTTTGAAAGAGATACCTCCTCCAAGGCACGCCACTGGGTGATCGAATCGCATACTCTATTGTTAGATAAAGTGAGATCAATCACTTCTTGTCTTCTATTGGCTTTTATGTTTAGTATCCATTTTTAAGAATATCCTTAGAAAATATATTTACATTCTCTAAACCCTTTTCTTTTCAAACCTATTTCTCTTTGTTTCCGTTTTGTTCGAAAAAAATGTACTCATCTATCTATTAAACCATAACTCAGCTAACCCATCTTAATCAGTATTATTGCATTTCGATTCCAGAATATGACTATGTACATAGTTTGAATGTATGTATCTCGAATCAACCCCAAAAGATTCGAAAATCCTTTTCCATTTCAACTTGAAACTTTCTCTAATTTATATCATGGGCTCTTATCCACAGTAATCCAATTTCATATTTCCATTTCAAAAGCAAATAAAAACAACCCACCCCTTACATATATCGGGTAAAGGGTAAAACTATGTACTTGCAAACAAAAATATGACCTAATTGCATCCGATATTCACACATTTCGCTGCGAAATATGATGCTATACGGCACAGATAAGATAAATAGCAGCACATCATTATCACCATTTCATTGATAACATTTCCACCATTACGATTTACATTTTCATTCTAAATCGATATCAGGGCTTAAACAGATCCATCTCGATGTTTTCGCCTCATCCCGGCAGCATCTATAATCTCATAACGTACGGAAAAGTAGTCCTTGCGAAAGGAGATATGAATAATTCAGCGGAGATGCGTGATGCCACATTCGAATGGATTCTCTGGAATTTCAACACACAACCTTCTCTCCGGCAAATGGAATGATATTTGTGTTTCAATTTTTTTTTTTGTTTTTTTTTCTGTGTGTCGGTAGACTTCCCTATAAACCAGATTAAGGGAGAGACACGAACCCCCAAAAAGGATCCCGACATCGAATTGCGTTGATGTTGTCATTATTTCTAGGCCAACTCCTTCTCACTGGGATATACAGAACATGCATAGTTTATTTGTAAATCATAACAATTGCCCGTTGGTGGTGTGGTGACTGGGGGCTTTAGTGATGGTGGGTCTTGTCGAGATGGGTATGGTATTCGTGTTGCCTTGTGCAACTGTACCGTCAATGCGCGCGTTCTTCATCCTGACAGAATTGCCTTCGGCCGTATGCACGGGAATGTATCACCGTATTTGCGTGGATTTGTGATTCTAGCAGCGGGTGCTATCCGACGGGTGTATGTTGTGTATGTCGAACACGAACTCAAGAACTAATGGCCAAAACGTAAGTAGTAGCGCGAGCGTTTGGAAATATATTCCGAAATTCATGAGAACAATACTACTGTCTGGAATCAATATGGGACGGTATGGTATGGATTCCTCGTATATGACGTTGGCCTCGGGAATCATAAACGTATTATGTTTGGTTTATGGTAGCCGCACAGAGAGAGACAATAGCAAAGTAAAACGTTGATTCTCACGTGCCAATCGCATCTGTCATAAAAATGCACAATTCTGAAACTATAGGTGGATATACTTATGTATCTCAAGAGCTGGTAGACAAGGATGTACACATACATAGGTGATGTGATATCTGATTTTATTTAAGGATGTTGTGATATGTACATGTGCATGTATGAATGTCCGGATTATTCTTGAGGATAGTTTTGCAATGAAAATGCACGTACATATATGATATCTGACGAAATGGTATTAACACATAATCCATCCATCAAATATTTATACCGGGAATTTGCTTAAAGTGAGTAGGAAACGATATTATTTGTTTTTTAAAACCAAAATGGTTTGCATTGGAATTGCTGGAGAAAATGGGAAATAATTTTGCAAAGAAAGAGGAGTTGACTTGTGGGTTGAGGCGGAACGCAGCGGATGTTTGTTTGTTTTGCTTGTTCAATAATATCTCAAAGTGCACAATAATTTTTTAACACATTTTCGAAGCTATACACGATGTTCATAGACACGCGACCTTAAACCCTAACAATATACACACATATTAGGCGGATAAATCTAAGTAGATAGGAATTAGTCTTTGATGAAATGTACTTAGGTCTACATACATAGGCCTATTTTAATATTTTTTATAATGAAATTTACATCTACTATCAAAGAAATCCTCCTTCTTTGCCACCTCTTTACCTCGTTCTACCCGAGATAGTCAGCATTTTAGCAGTTGATACGTGTACTATGATTCAGAGGTAGGCAATGGAGACCTAGCATGTTTTTGATCAAACCTATTCTATATTAGATGGATTTTGTATCTGTGAGTATCTGTGGGTATTATCCTTACACAGCGATAGCGACTTAGTCAACGTTCGACATCTGGAGTATGTTCAAAAATTCGATTGCAACGAAAACAATACACCTCCCTCCGGTGTTTATCCTGCGGTGGGTTCTTATTTATCCTTTTTGTGCGTTGGACTACGGAGCCACGGGTTTGAAGTTCGATCCCCGGACAACACCTAAATGTTTATTCTACGGTGCTCTGAGATTGGGTTAGGCTAATGGATTGAGGAGTCAAGAGAAACTTGCATCCGTCACACTGAGATCACTGTAGATCCATTGTAATGCCCTAGGGTTTATACCTTTGAAAAAACTATGGTTCTTCAAGTCATCCCGAGGCGTTAACGAATTTATGCAAGTCTTTTAAAGACTTGTCAGAAAGTTCTTCTGAGTCTTGGAAAAAATGTCTTCTCAAATTTTGTCTCTAATGTGACAGAGTGCTGGGCAGTGACAGAGGAAGTGCGAAGTATCCTCACGCACATCTTCGTCAACACAACCTCTCCACAGGTCATCCGTGCTAAATTTCATCTTTTTTGTGTAATATTTCAGCATGTTATGTCCGGCAATTACACCTATAAGAGAGGACAAGGATTTTTGGTTCATTTGTAAGATTCTCTCGTTTTTTTTGTTTGTTGTAGAGTCGCCAAATTCTCCTGGTTGTAACACAGGAGTCGATCTCTCATTATTAGCTGCTACTATGGTTTGTTCCTAATCTTTTGCTTAATATTATAGGGTGGGCTTTTTACTGTAGTGTCTGCTTCCTTTAGTTCATGTGATGATTGTTTTCTTACCAATGTGCTCTTAGATACCTGAGAGTTTTTGATTCTCTCCCCTAATAGGCGTTAGCTGGAGATTTTTGAAATATTAACATATGTCTCGTCCTGTAACAAATGGAATTTTCTTTGAAGAAAGTTGGTGTAATTTTCAGTCGAAAATTAAGATGATACGTCCTAGCGAGTTGCAATTTTGTGTTTTAGAAATCGATCACACATCGGCCAAGGTAGTTTATCCAGTGATGCCACCATTGTGAATTCATTGACTGCTCAAGAGAGTTCAAGCTAATAGGGCTTTGAATTCATGGACTTCCTAATAATTTTCCTGATTTTGCCATGAAAACGACTTGAACCTCAGCTAATGCTGTATCAGAGCTAACACAATCACCGATATCGGATTCTCTGCTACCGCATCTAGTTGTCTAAAATAAGTATCTTGGTATTCACCATCAATTGATTTCGGGCTAAATTCTCGTCTAGAGCCTTGTCCGTCGGGGTTGGAGGTTTGAACTGAGATATTTTTTTTCAAAAGTACTTATAATATCGGTTTTTTAGAGTTATACCTCTTTGGATCTCCACCATTATTTGTGGATTTAATTTTAATAACTTCGAGGTTTTAAGTAAGAATATGGTACCATAGTATTGGCAAGGCATTGAATAGACTTTTCGAAGCGAATATCACAGTATATCTTTGGTGACTTGTAGTGCAAAGTGGCCTAGACTATCGATGACGGTGCGATACTTGATCCTCTAGATGTTGGTGTCTATGGTTGGTAAATGTAAATAATTTCTGAAGCAAATATATATCTGCCTCAGTGTCGGGTAACTCCAGATCAGTTATGATGATTGGCGTTTACTTTTTTTTGCGTTTCGCAACTCCTTTTGAAAATGGCTAACTGCTACGCTAGAATGGCTTATATGTTAAAAGTCCCCTTTTTAGTTTGATTTCAGGCATTACATCTGAACATATAGTGTACCAATAATAATATATTTACAGAATTCATTTAAATCGTCGAAAGTTGATAGCTGAAGGATAACTTGACATACATTGGATAGTTAGTTCTTAAAGATAACATAAAGGCTTGTATTAAAAATGAAATGTACCAACTGCAGATTCTATTTATCCCAGGGATATACCCACCAAATAAACCAGTGCCACAGGAAATGAATATATGTGAATACCAGGAAAGTATTCACGTCAAGGATTACACAAGCTTAGCCTTCTTGTTCCTTTAAGTTTCAAACACAAGTCCTTATTTCCCTTGAAAATAGCTCGCAAATCTTTCGCGGAAATCCCTTTTGAATCCCCACCACCAAGCACCCGAGGAGTAGTTTCTCCCGTATTATCATGAAATCCTCAAACAATACCTGTCAAATGGAAACCGAAAATTAAACGGATTACTACCACTGTTCCGCGTTGTTTCTCTGTAAAACCCGCCACCCAATTCATTGTACAGGGCGCGCAATTCCCAGTCAATACAAATGTGTTTGCCAAATCGGTTCGGATGCTGTTTTTATTGTTCGATAATAGTTCACACCATCGCGGGCGTTCGGGGATAACTGGCTACAAATTTATTTCATTTTATTGTTCGTTCCGCTTGTGGTTTGAGCGTTGTTGGCTTTGGCGCTAGTCGGATACTGGATCCTAGATCCTGCTCTGTGTACATGTGATAATATCCTTCGGTTTTTTTTTTTAGCGCCCGCGAGTTTGGTGCAAATATCAAAATTCCATTTGTGGTCGCTTTGGAACTATGCAGTGTGCAGTGCTATCATGCAATTATACTGAGAGTGTATGTGCATTGGCCGGGAATTCATTGTGGTTTTCCGTTAGAAAAATAGGGATGCGTAGGGGTTGAGTGGTTAGTTACTTGGGTCTCTCTCTCTCTACAGAGGGTGTTTGCTTTTAAATGTTTGATCCTGTAAATCTCTTTACCCACAGTTTCTCGTTTTTTTTTCTATTCTTTACCAGCACTCATGAAACCTAACTGCATACACCCGCCATGGTTGGCTTTCGTCGAAAGAGCTGGAAAGTTTTAAATTTAAATGAAAATGCAAAAACGAAAAAAAAAAAAAAAACAAACAAAATTGAAAAAAGACAATGAAAAGAGTAGAAATGGAAAAACGTTGTTTGATATCCGTTGGGAAGTATTTTTACGAGTTTAGGGAGTTGTCCGGTCCGTTGGCACCACATTTACTCGTCGAGCACTGCCAAAGGATAGTAGGGACTAACTGCTATGTGTATAGGATGCTGCACGTGTATGATGGGGCGAAGGCAAGCAGTTTGTCTGTGATTATACACTACAATAAGATATTACGATGGGTAGAGTAAGAGATTGCAATTAAATTCTGGTTGAACATTTATCCTTTAAAACGCAACACTCCAGAGCGGTTAGGATTACAAATGCTCCACTTACAACTGGAATAAAGTCCATTTCCAAATTTATTTCGTAATAGTATTATACGGATGTACAAAGTTTTAAGCTACAACTGGTGGAAAAATTTAATGTGGTCCTTGGGGTATTTCAAAGCTTTAAGTAATTTTTTTTCGAAGAACTTTTGTGATGTTCATAGAAATTCTGATTCTTGTCGAACAATTTGTTGCATTTTAGCAAATACTTGTAGGGTTATGACTTTCACTGCTTTACATAGACATTGAAGTTATTTTAATTAGGATTTAGCAACAGTTTTTAGACTGAGGATCAAGTACGGAATATTTATGTCGTTAGTGAAGTTACCACAGATATATGGATCCTAGGAATGATCCATTAATGCATTCTAGTGAGGTGGTACCTGTTTCTTTGATGATAGTGATAGTTCCCCGAATGAACAACAGCCAAGAACGCTCAATTCAGCATTCAATCAGGATATGACACTTTTGATAAATATGTACTAACAAAAAGTCGGAATTGAAACTCAGATTTAACAAGTAAGTTCTTCTCGAACGAATTCAAAAGAGGTCCTCGTCACACTTGGTTCCAATAGGTTTATGAGATAGAAAACATTACCTCATTTATCCAAAAGGTTAGGTTAGGTATAAAATGGCTTCCAGCTGTCGCCAGCACACTGAGACCAGTAATAGGTCCATTGTGGTACTACCTGTATCATATAATCCTCCATCCATACTCGTAAAACCAATTTTAGTTTCAAATCGAGCGAAGTAGACATCTAATGTCGATATTAATAAGATCACCAAGATCATTGTAGAAGAAAGCTCCCAAGTGAAGTTATCTTTTGTTAGAGAGAGCAGAGAAGGTGGAGAATAGATTCCTCCTTCTCTTCATCTCTGCAGCTTCTTCAAAAATCGTTACAATGTCCACTAAGCATAGTTGCGTGTTTTCCTATTAGGCAATGTCTAGTGTCCAGACACTTATTATAATGCTGATATGCAATCTGCAAAGAGAGATCAAAATCTTGAAGGGTTTCAGATCCAGCTTAGGCCATATCTGTTCTGTCGCTAGACACAGTATGCCACTTGTTCACCTAAGATTTGATCTCTGGAGACTATCCAGCTTTAATCTAAAATTTTATGTAGCGATTTGAATACCTAAAGTAAGTTTACCTGTTTGAATAGGTACCGTAGTTTCATGTCAGGCGTGTTCGTCGGCCCTACAATTTCCCGGAATATACCTATGGCCCCTGTAGGGCCGCCGAAGTAAGTAAGTAGTATCCCTATGCCCCGGCACCCAACAAAGGTGAATATTAAAAAATAAAAGATGCCGGTATCTATAGTGGATATTACGTTTGTCTAAATGTTTGCCATTAATTCCGCCTGGAATACGTTCCAATGATTAAGAAGACGAAAGAAGAGACTGACATTAAGTCTATCTTACATACACCTACTCTGTCGTTAGCTTTGATTCATCTTTATAAAACTGAATCGACTTGTCCTCTAGAAACACCTCTTTTTCCCAGAATGTCCTAAAAGAAATGGTTTTTGCCAAAACTTAACTTGGAAATGATGTAGTCTGTGTATTCGAACACGATGTCGAAATTGTTCAAAATGGAAGTACAAAAATGAATCGACTTCTCAAACCAGAAACACCTCTTCCTCCCAGAATGTCCCAGAGGGTTTGGTTACCTGGAAGTTTTTAACAAAACTGAACTTGGGAATGATGTAGTCCATGTATTCGGAAACGATTTAGAAATTATTCAGAAAGAAGCGTGGCCAAATTTTTTACTGGACCGCTGTGATATTGCTTTAAGACGAATGGCTGCATTAGCAGCAATTTGCTTACCAAAATATAATGTAGGTAGTGTCAATTGAAACAAAATGTCCAGTGCTACAGAGGACGTCGTACGATGCGATATGTACATATGCATAAACTAGTTAATCGTTGGACTTCACTTATATAGTTACGGTTTATAGCTTTATCTAGGCAGTCCACCAGACTAGCGCCCCATACTTAGGTATTGGTCTTATAACCGAGATGTAGAGCCTTACGAGGTTACAAACTCAGTTTGGAACGAATAGCCTTGAGAAAAGTGCAACAGCAGCCTTTTTGACTCTTTCTTGAATGTTGGATTTCCACTTGAACTTTCGTTCTAGGATAAGACCCAGATATTTAGCATCGTTGAAGACATTAAGTTTATACCAATTAGGGAGGAGAGATCGATTAATGGAATTTTATATTTCTCAGTGAAGAGTTTTCTGGGGTTAATACCCAAACCACACCATGCCGCCTACCTGGTTAGCTTACTTAAAACGTTTTGCTGGAGTTCTTTTAGAGTGTTTAGAGTCTTTTAGACTGCTATAGCAACGTCATCCGCATAAGGGACCATCCCTCCACTTGCGGGATTATCGGTAGATTATTAACCACCACATTCCAACGAAAAGGGGATAGGACACCACCTTGTGGGGTGATTTACTGATTTACGATTTCCTCTTTTCAAGAAGGAAACCAAGGCACTTCTCCAAAAACCTCGCTGCACTTTATTACCGATAAACATGGTACTTTCGTTATTGTTAAGGTATTGTTGCCCAGGACGATCAATGCCTGCTATCTTGTTATTCACTTTCGTTATTGATTAATTGTTCAATCACTTGATAGATATTTTTAGTTCGAAGCTATTTTGGTCAGAGACCATTGTTTTTCAATCCAGTTTAGGACGAGATCCATTGAATTTCCACGATTTAAGTCACTATTCACTGCACATCCATAAAATTCTCAGTGATTTAAAGAAAGTTATTCAGTGCATCAGAGTTGTAATGCACTGAATAACTTTCTTGCATATCGACCACTGAATTTTGATGTCCACTATTGCATTTGAGTTGAGGTTCTCCTTGATGAACATCTTATGAACCTCATATCTCACGTTACCATTAAGTTTATCTCTTCCCATTAATACCAGCAGAGATGCAAGTATCACGCATAAATACCTACATATGCTGTCGACATTTATCTGATAGAAACCTTATTTTATCCAAAAAGGATTCTCCCTTTACCGGACATCCATGAAAATACTGCTCATACCTTATTTACAGCCATAGCTATTGTTTTCCAATTTTCTGTCGATGACGTTTTTCTCCAAAACGCTGACCATGACAATTTTATTTCCCCCTCTCTCTGGTCAGTACAAAGAATGGTTGGGAAACAAGTCCAGCAAATTGTTCAGGAAAATCAAAGAAAATAAGGAAAGAGAAACGTCGGTCGTTGAAAATTAAATTTCTTAGGATATACTGCAAATGGCGTTTAAAATGGTTCAAGGATTCCAATGGACACACACGCATCATATCGGACATACTAAAGGAACTGTGATACGAAGAACATTCGTCCGTTCACATCCTCAACGAAAACAAATATTGATTTAGAAATAATCGAAACAAATGGCCAAAGGAATCGAAAATTGCTTTAATCTTGATTAACTATTGTTACGTCTTCAGTAGAAAGGACATAACACACAAACCTTCAGCACAAACGCATACGACAAATAGAGAGTCCTGTGTTAAAGAAAAGTCATTCCCTTATTGTGGCATCTTAATATGTTTACGCTTTTGAAAAAAAAAAAAAAAAAAATCATAAACTTCTCAGATTCCTTTCGTTCCTGTTGCCAGAGGGGCTATGTTTGGTGGTGATGTGCGCTATGCTGAGTTTCCTATTTTCGCCTTTGTGAATGTGATAAGGAGATTTTCGAATGGGATTAAAATAAGTCCTGGCACTGTATCCAGTGTGTATACGTGTGTATTTGTTTGGTTATTTTTTTCGATTTCATTCTTTTTTTTTTTTTTTTGTCGTCGATAGAGGCAAGGAAATAAAAATAAAATTACCAGAGAACTATCGTTAAGCTAGCGTTGTCATCAGCAAGTCGTTTGCCATGATATTTGATTTGAAAATTGGTCGGGTACTTACAATAGTCCTTGACAGGAGTGAGTGTGTTGGCGAAGACTAAATCGTATCAGCGTGCATAAGCTTATTGTCAAGTTCTTTTCTTATGGCTGACATACATACTTACATACACCCACACGTACACAGCGATATAACTAGTATTTGTGTATTTGAAGTAATCTCCCTTTAAAAGGACATAAAATATTTTTATTTTTCTTCATTCTCCTTTTTTTAGGTTTTTTTTTTTTTCTCTTTTTTTGTGTGTTGTTGGTTGTTTTTTTTTTTTTTCTTTGAAGGGCTACGGTTGCTACTACTGTTGGTTCTGGTGTATAGTCCTTTTCTAATGCTTCTGCCGTTGAGAGGATGTTTTAGATTTCCATTCTGTATTCTGATCTATAATTGGATCTCCGATTTTAAATTTGATTTCATATTTTGTGGGTTGTAAACAACATTTCATTTAGCTTGCCTATTCTGAGTGTAATTTAATTTATGACCGAGATCTTCCTGAATGTCCTTTGTGTGGAGAGGCAAGAACGAAATAAGATTAGCTGGTCATTTGGACAATTTTTTTTTTTTTTGATTTTAAATTTTTTTTTTTTTGTTGTGTTCGGAAAAGAAGACGGTAATCCTGGAAGGATGCTCAGGATTACTTTACAATGTTTTCCGTTCAAACTCTGAAAATAATAATAAGGGTATCCCGTGGAGATTTGACGCCTTTGTTTTGTTGGAGGAGTTGGATTGGATACTAAATATGGTCAGATAAAGAAAGCTTGCAGTTTGGTGAGGTAGGTACACATATTGCTGGCTAAATGTGACTATTGAGAACGATAAATAATCTTTGCTCCCTGGTTGTCATGGTTGGTGTCAGATACATATAACTAAATGACTAAGACAAGCATCAGATTGGTATTATCTCTTCTCTGCCACACAACTGGCAAACATCCGAGAGTATAATTGCCTCTATAGGATGATATGACCATTATTGTGGTGTCCTGAGGAAACGTCAAATAGGTTTACTTACAGCACTGAAAAAGTGCCCTTAAGTTCACTTAGTCAACAGAAAGAATTTTGATATAGAGATGCACATGTAGGTAGGTAGAATTGGTTGTAACAGCAAGCCGTGTCGAAATTAGCACAAAGGCGCCACAACTCAAGTGAGCTATCGGTTGTAAAAAGGATGTAAACTAATAATGATAAGGGAGATGAGTGACGATTATTCAGATCCACCCCGTTACATTGGGGCAACTGATGATATCCCCAATGCTAATCACCATTAACTCTTCTAGGTTGTTAAAGAAGGGTTTACCTAGTGTGCGCTGTCTAGCCCTGCCTAGAGCTGGACACTTACAGAGAAAGTGTAGAATTGTTTCTTTCTCGTCAGCTATATTGCCAAAACTCTTGCGATGTCTGCAAGGTTTCTATTTAAAACTTCTTGTGATCTATTTCAGTTGGTCTTAGGTTTAATAATTAGGTCTTCCATTTGAAGAAGTACATACATAGTATAGTATACGGGTTGCGGAAGAGTTTATGAAAAAATATAACCTTTGGCTGTTCCCGAACTTTCAGTAAAGATGTCGTAAGAGTAATGGGGTTTGATTACTCACATCGTTTCATGGGTGATGTGACAGGAGCTCCGCCATTAAGTCGCTCTACAGGAGTATCCCCTAGGTATGTAAATATACAAACCCTTATAGGGAATTCAAGGTCAAATACAAAACCACTATTCTTGGCAGACGTCGTTGGGGATCTGAAAATATTCTGAATAACTCTGTGGCAGAGATATACACAAACCCTAGACAGTGTTCCGTACAGATGAAGTGCATTCTTATACAGCATGCGTGAGGTAACTAGAAAGTGTGCAGACTCGAACCTCCCAGATGAAGGGAATAGATAAAGTTTCACGTTGATACTACAACCAATAGAATGGCAAACAGAAGTTGGAACAATGTCAGTACTTCAAATCCCTTCATCGCTTTCAAACAAATCTGATCATACCTGGAATGAGAAGTCTCATTTTCTTTCACATAAAAATGTTAAGCTATTTGCATTGTCGGAGAAGTAGACGTATCACAAGCACTCCCATCAACGGTTTTTTAGAAGCTATAGCAACGATGATCAGAAAGACACATTTAGCCACTTTTGCGGACATGTTCCACCTTATCGTCATTGAGAAGGGAAAACTTCGACAACCTCTTCCTCGAAGATCTAATTCATCTAGTTAGACTCGACTTATAAATTGCTGTCCCCAGGCAGTATCATGAATTGATACTGCATTCAGTTACCCATTTCTTTTCGCATAAGCGAAAACTCAACTCAATAGCTCTAGTGTTGGTAATCCGACTATTTCCTCTATTTGGTATCCCACTAGGCCATCACTCCAGTCTAGGTGCTGGTATATATAAGTGGGGATATATCCACCTATCCTTACCCAACCTACAATGGCTATCTATACCTGCATACGATGATTTGGGCGCTTCAGTCCAAGAAGGTGCAGTGTGATACCTCGAAATCTATCGCTATCAACACTTCAAGAATTAGTTAAATCAGCTGAAGATTGCTACAAAGTGGTGGATTCTACTGATAGCAATCTTTGTCAGAGTAACCAATGCTATGTTTAATGTCCTTTTTGTATCTGCAACTGCTACAAAGGCACTTAGAGAAGAGGCTTTACATTGCAGACCTATCGGACAGTGCTAATAATTGTCTAAAATACAGCAGTCATCAAACTCTCGTCGATTTCTAGCCTGCGGCTTCCGTTGTTTGGGTAGATCTATGGCCGTAGCATATCCAATTTCTTAAACTCTGTACAGGATGTTCTGTCGTTTTTAGTTGTTCCTAGCTCGAAGGATTGGATTTGCAGATCTATTCTAATCTAGACAAAACAGACATATGTGTATGTAGATTCACGTCACTGATTGCATCGAACTTCATTAAATGCAGAATTCGTAATATAAGTAGTATCAATTTGACCTGTACGTACTCCAAAGAAACCAACCAGTAACGATCAACAAAAGCCCGTCTCCTAGACAACGAGACTAGTACGCACATATTTATAATCTCCAACCAAAAAATACTCCTCATCCATGTGCCATAACACAGAGCTACCTTCGACCCATTCCACTTTTTTTTCTGCTTGACACGTTTCTTAAAAAGTCTTTTCCAGGAAGTTTTCGGCTTAAAGCTTCTCTCAGAATCCCTTCAAAATTTTATCTCCTTTTGTCTTATTTCACAAGAAAGACGATATAACGAGTGACGTCAACGCAAGTATCTATGAATAAATACATTTAAAATCCATATTACTAAAATAAAACGTGTCCTTTCCCTATTTACACTTGGCAGCGATGCGATGTCGTGTGGGTGCTCTCTCTCTCGTTTATCTCTTCGCCACACAACGCTTCCAATTAATCAGCATCTCCCACAATTGCTTACTCATTTATGTATATCCTTAGGCAGCGTTTATCTTACATCACCAATTAACAACAAAACTCCGATATTTTTCACATAGCAAACATTCAATCTTCCTCAAGAGTTTCACTCTACCTACCCCTCCGCATGCTTTGGCAATGACAGAAGAAAAATCAAAAAAAATGTCCTTTACAGAATGAACGTAGAAATGTGTATCCCTCAAGATGTTGAGCTGCAGCCAAAGGAAGTGTCGCCAAGACGACATCGTCTTAGCGCGGAAGTGGTAAAAACTTTTATGCTTAGCAATGGTCATCATCATAAATCATTTTCATCTGCAGCAGCCATCTCGAGAAGGACTTTCATTCTCTCTTGTTGCCTCTGTGTCTTAGGCAAGTCGTCCTTGGTTTATAGAATTCTTTCGCCCCGACATGAAAATGAAGAAATATGAAAGAAGAGTGTTTGACTACGATGATTATGGTGTGTGTGCGTATATTGATACCAAAGCTAAGCCCAGAATAAAGAGAAACGAAATGAAAACAACTTCAGCTGACTCTAATTAATTGACTAACAAGTAAATACAAGTTTCATTGTGCACAGTCATTGGGTTTCGCTGCTAATTAATTAATTCGTTAAAATTTCCTTTTCTATATATTTTTTCCTGATTTGTCCTCTCTCTGACTGTTCGATGGTGGGTGTTGGTGTGTTGGAGTTTCCTCTTTGATTTTCGATTTTGATATTTTTTTTTTTTATTCTGTTTTTCTTTTCATTTGTATATTTTCCATCGTAGTTTATTGAATTGCTCTTACAGTCTTTGATTTTGGTTCTCTTTTGCAGATCGACGAATGATTTCGCATCCAGATACGGATTAATTAAGGAGCTCTGTCCTGTGTGTCCTTTGGAGGCTATTTGTAAGTACATAGTACGAGTGGGAGTTGGTGTATACCATTTGTTTTGTTTGTATAGAGACTGATTGATTTTATTTTTATGTGTAATTGGATACTTTGAATGGGATAATGAAGCGCCGCCGATGCTTGGAAATTCAATTGGAGATTCAAATTTTCTTATTAAGATGATTAATGCGAACAGGAAGTTGTAAATTTATATAGAAGATAAGTTTTTACAGGCAGTTTTCATGTTCCTTCGGATGTGAGTTCTTAATTGGTGTAAGTCTCAAGGTTGTTGATATTTAAACTTTGTAAGATAAATTTACTTCATAAACAATGACTGCCCTTGATAGTAGTCGTTTGAGTTAAATTAGGGGCATTTCAAGGATACAAAGTTTCTACGTATTGTTTATAGCTTTATTAACAATTTCACTGCATAAGTAAACATGGGAGTCTTCTGAAGAACAAAACCTCATCCAGATTTATCATGTTGCAGTTCAAGCAAACTGAAGGGTCATCGGACAAGAGGTGTCATTTTCAATTTCGTGCCATTGTTGAACTGTCAACATTGAACTATTATTGCGATGACTTTTGATGAATAAAAACTAGGAGGATCCAAAATTTGGGTCGATATTCACCCGCGCAACGTATTGAAATAGTGAAAATTTCTTATAGAAACGGTGAAACTATCGTGAAAACGTTTCGTAAAATTTGTACTACTTTTGATCATTGTCAAGCACCTTCTTGCACAGCGATAGTCAAATTAATGGATAATTCTGCATAATTCTTTCAAGAATGATGTTCTAAATCCTGTTTTTATATCAAAGGTCTCTGTGAGATCTTCTCCATCGATGCCAAAACTAGACATAGCTCTGCATAGCTCGTCTATATAGATTCTGTCATTGGCGGTCCTAAAATCGATAAAAAGGCCATCTGCTATAGTGTGCACATTTTTTTGATGGTCAATTTTTCCGGCTTAAAATCACACTGATATGGACCAATCAGATTGTGCTAAAAGTTCTAAGCGTTCACACAGTATAGTATCTAAGATTTTTTAGGCGACCGACGTTGGGGAGACTTATTCCTTTATAGTTCACGAAGTGTACAGGATCTCTTTTCTTGAGAATCGGGCAGACAATGGTGATGTTCCATTCATCGGGCATACATTCGTCCGATAATATTTTGGATATGACTTGGTGGATGCTCCTTACCAAGTCATCGCTCGTATTAGCATCAGGCCATCAACTCCAGGAGCTTTATTGAATTTTAGCATTAATATCGCTGTCTTAATTTCATCCAGGTCAGGTGGACAGTAATTTTGATTATGCTCTATCATGTGTCCGTACGTTGAGTGAAAAAGAAGTAAACTGTTTGTGGTTTCAGGCTATTACATTATGAAAGATAGGATCTACTATTATCATTTCTTCATTGGATGGCTAGTTTCTTTTCAAATCACGTCACTGATGTGAGTGGCAATATTTTAAACAGAAATCGACCAATTGGTCTTTAATCCTTAGTGGTAATGTGACTACTATTTCCAGCTTTGAGATTGAAAGCCATATACAAATTCAGTATATGTAGTTTGAGGAATATTCTCCATGTTCTCCAGTCAACTGAGGTACATGATTAGTCGTTGTTGCCATAGGATGAAATTATCAGTAAAGCTTCAGCAATCGACTCAGTCGAGTTAGAAACTTACTTGTAATTTCATTATAGTTTCTATTCTTTAAGCAAATCTTAGTCTACAGGTCGTTGAACTCAACGGTCCAAACCCTGCACACTCTACGCAAGTATGTATGTATGTATAGCCTTTTAAGATCCTTAAAATAATTGAAACAAACTTCAATTACACATTTACATACCCTATTCCACGTGTTCTCTACAACTCCCTACTAAGTACAACAAAATAGTAATTTACTTCATAACACGCTCTCGCATGATATTATTTCCCTAGATTAAGTACAGTAAAATAATTTCATGAAATTCCCTCTCCTAATTTGCAACCACGCCCAATTTTACATTTCATCACACATACTGCTCTCATTAAATCTTGTATAACCTCCACTAAATTTGCTTCTATTGATACCATAATCACATCGTCCTTGTGGAAAACTAATGCCCCATCATTGAAGTTCATTACATCACGGTAATTACCTTCGCCCTGCATCGTTCAATTACATGTTTTTACCGATACCAATAAAAGATTTTCCACTACTCACTCACATGGCATACACAACCTAAGAGTTGAACACTATCCTGCACTTTTGTGGCTAGAACCTCCGACGGTGCGGTACTGGCGTCATCGTTGCGCCGCCACAATTTCGCGTAATTTATTCAAATTACATTCAATTGATTCGCGTCGCCATTATACACAAATGCTATACGTGTATGCAGGATCCATCATATGCGCTATCGTTCTTTTAATATTAGTTTCCCAGCAGGAGTTACCACCTACATATGTATGTCGCTACTACTACTGTGATGTGTGAGAATCTTTTGTTAACATCGGAACCATTGCATGCGGCATCCTTTGCTGGAGGAAAATTGCCAAGAAATTGCCAAATACCTCATAATCCAGTTTGGAAAATTTACGATCGCTGCCGGCACTTTTTCTCCCACAATTGTTGGCGCGTAAAAAAAAAATACAAAAAAAAAGCAGGAAACACCAAGCCAGTGGGTTACCATACCTAAAGATTGCTTCAACAGGAAAAAAATGTTCCTCTAGGCAGAGCAGAGGGAGTCGTGTGTCCTCGTATGCTACACAAATTTACGAAAAAAAAAGAAACGAAAGTTTGTCCGTAGAATGTACCCCAATCGGGCAGAAAACTTTGGGAATCTTGTGTGTGGAGGGACATAAAAAAAAAATTAGAATTGAAAAGTGTTTCACCAATCTAAACTAGGCCGACCGACTTCGGTATATGGACTATGAACTGTGGGTCCTTTCTGATTGAAAAGGGGCATGAATAGAATAATAGAATTTAAAATGATGTAAGTTCAACTATATTAAGTCAACTAATGGAGTTAGAATTTTATTTAATATGCCAATTTACACTTCATGGAGGATGTGCAGAGCAGCATCTACAATACAATGCAATCTTTGATGCGATAGGTCCATGGGACACAGGGCCTTGCTTGTTACAATCATTCGTGTTGTGAATTTTATATTCTTTACTGAAAGGAGCCTACTGTTTAATGCCGTATCCGAAAGGCATTTTTTGTTTTGAGAAGCTTTTCCATGACAGGATGGAGGAGGACTCCCGGATATTTATCAGACGCTCGCGACAGGTGGGGCCCTGAAAGAAATTTTAGGTGTTGTCTGACGATCGAACTTCGAAACCCTCACTCCGTAGTCCAATGCACTAATCACTTGAACCACGGCGCCCACATCTGCTTTTCTCGAATATAAGAGATGAACCTATGAAACTAATTAGTATTAACAATGCCATAACTCTCGATGTCAACATTTTGAGTAAAACGTGGGGATAGTTAAAGTTAGATAAATTGGACGAAATCGTCGCAGATTCGTGTCCTGTTTCTGAGATACATAAATAGAGTGTGTAGAATGTTCGAGTCCGAAAATTTTTAATTCCATCCAAAGTGGAAGTACAACAAAGTTAGACTAACTTTTAGTTCGAAGGCAACTTCGACGGCCATATCATCTGATGTAGGAGTCAGTTTGCTAAGAACTGATCTATACCCCATCTGCCTTCGATGTCACACATGCACTGTGATCTAGTGCTACCAAATGGGTGCACTTCTCTTACTCTATCAGTTCGAGTTCGTTTAGATAACGAAATGTGACTGTTAATGTTTGACAATCAAATAACAAGTACTAAAGTTCCTGCAAACTGATAGTATGCAACTTATTATTCAGACTTTTCAGATTATAGCTATCTGACCTTAAGTTTTTGAGACTGTTCAAAAGGAATCCATTGTCCCCAGCGTGACAAGATACGTATTTTACAGACTAAGATCTGCAGACTAGAATCACTCTAAGGCAACAAACACATCTAGGAGATCCTTTACAAACTTTAGATCAGTTCTTAATCTTTTGGATTTCGTTATACTCGATATGTATATATAATTAAAACATCTGATCATGTGTAGCTAGAACTAGAACTTTCTTCAAAAACTCCGTGGCATAAATCAGATTTAGGGATTTATTGGATTTAGTATGACAGAGTTAGAATGGTCGTATCTCGTATTCACCAAAAACTTCGAAATATTTTCAAAGATGACAATACCTCCTACTTACTTCTCCAACTACTAAAGCATCTTTCCGGAGACGATCGAGGTGCTTGAAGAGGACTCTATCGAGTCTAAAAAGATCTTTATCGAGATTTAATCGGTCACCTTTAACCACTTAAAATTTCCCATAGTAGAGTGCCGGCCATGGCTCATACTTCAACCGATTGTGATCATCAACATCCACTGTAGATATGTCTCACATTGCTAGATAGATTTGTTGTATGCAGTTGCCTGATTTACCAAAAGGATAGCAAATCAGTCCAACTAGATATGTCAGCCTCTGACAACCTAGCTTTTTTTCAAATTCAGTTCTTCCCATCGTACAAGACTATTTCTTCAATAATTTTGGCAACTTGCCGATAATATAGAGAATTCCTGGTTAATATGCGGAATGTCTGGTTCTTCATGGTATTAGGTTGGACTTTGAGAGATATACTCGTAGGTAGTCATTAAAGTTTCGAAATCGAGTATAGCCACCTAACCTATGGAATTTTATCATTTTCATTTCATTTAATTTTTATTTATTTATTTAATCTGGTATACGAATAGGACTTAGTCTTTTATAGTACTTAACAACTTTGGACAATTTACAAAATTTAATTGCTGAATGTTGCTGAAACATGATAAAATCTTTCCTCGTTTATCTGAGTATCTATAGGCCTTTAGAGGTCTATGAGTTTTTGTCTAGACGTTGGAGTAGCTTATAAGAAACTGGGAGTGGTTGGTAGTAATCGCAAACCAACTATAGACATACCTAAGCTAACTGGCATATGTACGGAGCAGTCAACGATCGTCAAACAAATGTTAGCTTCGAACTTTAGACTAGGAGGACGATTACTTACAAATCTACGAACATAGAAACTTAGAAACTAATAGAAAGTACATGGGTTACCTAAGAAAAATATCCTTTTCTGACCTGTTCCATATCCAACATGAACACCATGTTGCCTCGTTCAGATATAACTTGACCAGAAGATCCTTTCGTAAAATATTCGGTCCTCTTCGTAAAATATTCGGTCCCGTTTGCGTTGACGGGCTTTGGAGGAGAAGATTCAACGACGAACTATACGAGCTGTACAGCGACATCGACCTAGTCAAAAAACTGCGCATTAGTCGTTTGAGATGGCTAGGACATGTAGAGCGAATGGACACCAGTGCTCCGGCCCGAAGAGTCTTCGAATCACACCCAGAGGGACAACGCAGCAGAGGAAGACCTCGCCTTAGGTGGCGCGCACAAGTTGAAGGGGACCTGAACAAGCTTGGAGTGCGCAACTGGAGGCAGTTAGCTAAGGACCGAGCTAACTGGAGAGGCTTGTTAGTTGAGGCCCAGGTTCACCCCGAACTGTAGCGCCACCTATGTAAGTAAGTAAGTAAGAAGATCCTCTGAACGTGCACTTATGTGCTGAAGTAGTGCAGTTTGTTTACGAAAAAGACCTTCAACTCCCTATTTTTTAAATTAAAATCCAAAATTAGAAGGAAAACACAGACTAAAACTACATCGACTACATCCAAGTCCACTTAAAGACCCACTGTGCTCCCAGTTTGTTTGAGTAGAGAAATTTTCATATTTTCTTAGACTTTTCTGGTATTCGTTATTTTACCGTTATTTTCGTAGTACTGTAGACGATGGCTTTGTTACATTTTAATGTGAGTCCACCCGCTCACTATGGGGCATATTCAAAATGCACCAGCGAATCGTGCAACTCTGGAACCCACCCAATGTGTTTCCACCCAATTCCCTCATATGGAATGCATGCAGCTACGTAAAATCTCCCCAATCACCAACCTACCACCACCTACTATCGTGGTTGGTGTTTTGGTGGATGATATATTATTATCATCGTTACGACAAACAGTGGGCGAATTTCATAGTCGCTGCGCTCTTACATTTTATGACGTCAGGGTGCACCAAGAAGAAAGGAAGTCACTATCTTCCATTTTATTTTTGGTAAAAGAGAAAAAAAAAAATAAATAAAAAAAAAAATAACAATAAAAACGTAAAAGGATTCCACCATCTCCTTTTCCTGCTTTGTAATGGGAAAATTATTATTTCTCCTCTTACAATGCAGTAGATGAAATATTTAAATTTGCACTTTTCACCCGGTGTCCTTGTGCCTTCTTACTGTGCAACTCATGCTCTTTTATTAGAGAAAAACTACACCTACAGTGGGGTGGTAGACAACACAGTAAAAGAGGTGAATGTTGCATTTGCAGACCCTAAATCTGATACAAAGTCAGCGCGAAAGAAGAATTGTGAGGAGAGAATGTATGAGAAAAATTCCCGGAAAAAAGAAAAAAAACCATCACATACAGGTACGAGTAAGTAGTAAGGACATCTTTTATATGTACGTGCCGTTGAGAATTCTACTGTTGGAGCCAGTGCACACGTTATTACTCGTGCAACGTCTTAGTACAATCTTCTCGACACGGAGCAGAGGAATGTAAGTCACTGTGTAATGGCAAATGCATAAAATAGCGACTAAGATGGAGTCCTTGTTCTTTTTTTTTTTGCCTTTTTTGTTCCGTTTTATAAACGTAGGGAAGGAAAGGTTGCTCGAGATAAAGTTGTGCACACACACTTTGGTGGAAGTGTGTGAAAGGAAATTAATTGCTTTAAGGCAACCACCATGGAACAGGTGGGAAATATGTTTTATGGCAAAGTGCCTTCTTTGTCTGTGAAATGAATCTCTGTGGTTTACTTAGGGACACACTGGGAGTAGGTAGTAGACTAGGGTATACATAGTTACATTTAAACGAAGTCGTATGTTTAGAATGTCCTTGGGTGATCTTATCTTCTATAGATCTGGTAAAATGTTAGTCATTTTGTTATGGATATGTATGTCGTTTGGGAAATTGCTATATGATGTCCTTGGTAGGTTGGACAGGATGGTGATATTGTTATTTTTATGCCAAGGTTAAGATTTCTCATAAATGAGTAAACGTTGCTTAGACACATTGTTATTTTATTGACGATTTGTTACCTAATGACCTTCATAGACAAAAAATGTTTGCTTTTGACTTACTTTTGGTGAAAATGCGACATGAAGTCAGTAGCGTTTTTGTGTCCTAGTTCCAGCGTCTCTAAATCATAAAATTTTGACAATTTTAACAACTTTGTATAAAATGGCTCTGCTATCAATTCAAACAATAACACGAGCGCTAACGGCAAACGCGGATCTAGTCCTGCCAATTGATGCTTCTTAGGGCTAAACACCCAGGATATCTTTTACTCTTTTAGTAAAAATTTGAACCGCATCACCATATGAAATGGAATCGAATATGACTGGCTTTGCTACGACAGCTCTAGAGAATTAAGTTCACCAGTCTCCTGTTTAGGAGTTGTTGTAGTATTCTAATATCGCTGAGGACTAAGACACTAGATTCTTCCAAGAGCGAGTCCATATTTAGTTGCGTTTCCTAGACTTTTAGATGTTCTTTTAAAAGACATTCACGAGATACTTCAACTAAAGTGACTGCTGCAGTCAACTAATTTCCATGAACCAGTATATCTGTATTCATTCTAACATTAGTAGATTCTGATCATATATGTACATACATACAGGATACGTTCCCCTATAGTGACACCTTCTATACATCAGTGTTTCACATTCTATAAAGCTGGGGAGTGACGCTTTAGAATGAAATTTCCTATTCAATTACAGTTCCGGAGAAATAGCCTAAGTCACTGAAATTGATATTACTTCTCTAGTTAGTAGCATTTCTGAACATTTTTTCTACTTCTGCTTAGTTCAGAACAATCAAAGCATATACAGAGTCGACATTTACTGTCCTGACTCTTGGCAAGTCCAAAATTTATTGTGTTATTTGTGATACGATTATCTAGCAACCAACCAGGACATTGTAGAAATTCAGATTCTCATATGCAGGACATGAGGTTATCTTTGATATCATAACAATTTCTCTGGGGATGAAATTATTATGAAACTATTGCAAAATTTTGAGTTGAATCGAAACCAACTTAATGTTCAAACTTTTGTTGTCCCTAGTTCACCCCTGGCACATATAGACTCACATCAATATACAGCCTACAGTTACAATAAGTCTCACACGTATGTATGTAACAGATCTAAAACAAATTAAGCGCACATAACATTCCCAGTCCTGCCTCCACAAGTGAATACTATATTCTGCAAAACTTTTCTGAACCATAAAACCTATTCCGGAGGACACATTCCCGCCTGTAATATTAACAGCAGGATGTCGAGCCTAAATCATCCTGACAAGCTTTCCTAGAACTCCAGCGCAGAAAAAACAAAAAAAAATACAATCCAAACTTTAACTGAAGCATATCCCTTTTCCCCATATGCCATCGTATTCTGTACACAAAAATTCTTCAGGAAGATTTATTTTCGAACTTTTTCTATCTCACTGCACCTCCACATGTGTCGTACCACAAAATCATTTTTCTTTCAGCGAAAAAAATATTATCTAAAAAATTCACTAACTAAACTACACAAACGGGAAAGAAAAAGGAAAAAAGAAAAAAAAAACCGTCCTACTATATGCAGATGATATGGAAAAACTTTCACTGCAATAAAAGAATGCAACAAGCCGCATCAAATGTCATGTCTGACCACAATGATATTGCATCCATCCATCTGTCCGTCTTCCTTGCAGCAGAAATAGCAACAGTATCGCATACAAACATTGCACACATCTATTTGATGGCATCGCTGCTTCGGCTTCGGCCGTCCAAAACACGAGGCCACATACAAAAAGAAAACGAGAAAAAAAAACAGGAACACCCGTCAGGACATTTGTTTTGTCGGCCATATCGAAGCATTTTCAACTGCGTCGTTTGTTAGCAAGGATTCGAAAAGCCACTATCTCGTCGACTGTAGCCCATCACTCTCAGTGTGTTGTGGAAAATGGTTTTTGTTTTTCCGACCACCCAGGACTCTCTCTCTCTCTCTCTCTCTCTGTATTCTATAACCACAAACAAAATTCATCGTAAAAGAAAAAAAAAAAAAAATTTTAACGTGTGGGCATTTTCATCGAGTCACGTCGACATTACCAATGTACAATTGCAATGTACAAACACAATAAATTTCACTTATTCACATAGATGCACAACCTACACGCAAAAAGATACACACCAAACGAAACGCGAAACAGCCAACAAAAATGAATAAAAAATGTGCAGGATCAATAGTCCTTAGCAGGCGGCAGATAGCGGTTGCCTTAATATAATGGTGCAACTTTTCCTCTTTGAAATGGGAAAACTTTTGGAAAAAAAAAAAATGTTCCTTTTTTTGTATTTTCTTCTTCGGTCTTTTTTTTTCACTTTTGGACAAATAACCTTGCGCCGAGGAGGAAGTCGGCTGCTTCGTTGCAATATTGATGAATACAAATTTCATTTAGTCAACGAGAAGCAGAGGAGAGGATATCCTTTTTGTGCAAAATTCAGATTGATATTCACAGTGGGAGACAGGGAATGGCAGTTAGAGAAAAGTCCTACTTTTACGTTCACTTGTAACCCAGTTTGATCAGGAACAGGGTGGTACAGAAAAGTTGGACAGTGATTTGCGTAACTTATAAATATGTTGGTGTTGGATGCAGAAGTAGAGAGTTATGTCTTATGTAGTAAAGTTTTGCATTTTCATCGTAATATCATACTTCAAAAAAAAAAGGGGGAACCTTAAGAAAGTTTGAGTACAATGCAGTGGGAAAATTTAGGGCTAAAATGTACAGAAAAGTTTTGTGACATACGAAACTGATCGTGCAATTGCCTATGGTTTCATAATTTTTTTTTTTTTTTTGGTCGGGACCCTTGCTCATACGGCTAACACTTCGACCTAAAAAGATCTATTGTATCGATTGGGGTGTATTTAATTCAAGAGACGTACCACCTCCCTAATGAAGGATAGTACGTACGTCCTTAGTATCAGAATTTTTCAGTTCCATTGACGAACATATTTCTTTATGGGATAATACGCCTCCTTAACCAATGTAATGCTGGGCATTCACAGAGAATGTGCTCGGATGATTTGTCATGTTCCAAGCAGAACCTACATTCCATTTCTGAGCACAGTTTGAGTTTGTAAAGATGATACCGCAGGCCACATTGACCTGTGAGACCTGTGAGATCCTTTTCTAGATTAAGAATTTCCTTGTAGGAATAACGCCTCGCTAATAGTTTGGATTATCTCAGGTCCTAGATATTTTCCCAGTGGTCTGACAAGAGATTATAGTGCATCGTAGCAGCATTTGACTAATATAGAGTCCATTAAATTCGACGACATCGCTTTGAGTGTTGCCTGGCTATCTGAAAAGATATATGTACATTGTAGCGCCCTTAATGCCTTTACTGAGGTTTATCCTCGCAGATCTCAATATCATGGAGTTCAGCCTGCAAAACCATGGGACACATTCTCATAGGTTTTGAGACTTTGGTGTTGGGTTCAAAGACGCCAGCTCCAACTCCAGTTCCCATTTTCGATCCGCCTGTGAATCAGACCAGACCTCTAGGGTCCAGTGCCGGAGCACCATTAGACATGTTTAAAAGGTCCAATATTTCTGCCTCAAAAAATCTACTGAAACAGTGCTCCCTAATTATGATGTCGGGGATAGTGCAAAATAGAGAAGGGAAGTAAGCCCAACATCAGCTTCTAATGTTGCCGTAGGCCAGGCTGCAGTTTTAATAGCGCATGTAGCAGCCGTCTTCCTACTGAAGATTTGTAGGGAAGAAAGCTCAACGACAGCTTCTAATGCTGCCGTAGGACATGTACTCATGACACTCGTGATACCGAGACAGACAATTCTCTGGAGCTTCTGAAGCTTACGAGTAGTTACCGTTGTCCGTTCAAGAACTTTCGTTCACCAAACCTTGAACGTACGTGATAATGGGGCTCACCATCATTACATGTATATATTGGTCCCTAGGGTTCTGCCGTAAAAACGTTATATGGCTCACATGGCCCTCGATGGCGAACTTAATGTGAGAATTTCAGCTAAACCGTTTGCCAAGTGTGACTCCGAGATCATTCCTTCAATAGAAGAGAATTCAGAATCATAAAACTGCTATAGCTAGTCGCCGCTAGACCTAGAAAACTTAGAGCTTAAGCCACATAAATAAACAAGATCCCAAAGTATCAACAAAACTCGCTTAATAATCAAATCAGGCTGTCCGGGTGTCGCCAAGCTGGTGGAAGCTGCACTAACAAATGTTCAAATGGTCCCAGATTACTACATACATAGGTATGTCGTATCTTTTTTTCTTGCGCTGGATGGGTGAGATCCTATGTGGATACTCCTCGGTAGCCCGTGCTATGAGTTATGCCAGACTCCATGCTCCTTTATGTGTGTTTACAGGGCTAAAACATTGCACTTTCCCTTCACAATGACTACAGAATGGGTCATCTGCGATGTCATACTCGTAAAGGACTTCCCGCTCTTCTATGTTCGGCAGTAGTTTGTACGTCCACCTGCCGTTTTCTGACGTGTTCCATCGCCATTGTCATTCTATTTCTGCCGCTGCTCTGATGGCTTTTTTTATCTTTTTTATTCGCGCCGCTATCACACTTCTTGCACCCCCATACCGTTCTATATGCGCAACATATTCTGTGCGAACTTGTCGCTGTGGCCACCTATGTAGGAGTTGCCTACATGAGGATTAACTTACTCACTGTCGGTCTCGGTCTCGCAAGTACCCTTGGTACTTTCTGTAGCGCCTTCGTCGTATCTTCACCAGGGTAAGTGAATATTGGCTGTCAAAGCCCAGTGACCCATACATATAATCCCAATCCTAACAGAGAATCATTAGCTATTTTGGGACGTCATTCAGAACACATCTTGCAAGCTGGCTTGGGGATATATGTATGTACGTTCCCGTTCGGAGAAATATGTGTTTAGCATTTATAGTTGGCTCTTCATATGATTGTTGACCGAGGCCGTGATTGATTGGGCACAATCCAGTGCATATCCTTTTAGTCAGGAACCCCAGCAAATTTTTAAATTGTGCGAGGAATCAAGAAACTAGAGGTTTCACTATTTATTTAATAGGGTCTCCGCTTGGAAACTGCTACTTGTTTCAGCAAGTCAGAACAAACTACGAAGATATATAGTAGGCCTGTTCATCAATATTTTATTGATCTCTTATATCATCTATTAAATGCTTAACATGTTGGTCCTTATAACCACTTCAGTGCTTTTGAACGGTTTGATGGAAAAATAAAAATTAATTTTTTCATCCATATTCGATTCCGAAACAACACCCAAGTTTTTTTCACGGTCACACCTCTCGCGAGCATTTGACAAACTTCCGAGAGTATAGCTATCATGGAAAAGCAACATTAAGATGTGTCGCGCTAAATATTTGTGTTTGTATTTGACCACCAAAAAGGATACCTTGCAATAGCAAAATCTATCATAAAACTGTCGAAAGCCAACTTAATACAAATTCAATTCGAAAGCATTTTCTTGTTACAATACTCACCCTGTAAGGTCATCTTCTTACGACGATGTGTATATAAGAATATAAGAATGTTTTTAGTGTCACAAAAATCGACGTAACGACATTAAGTTTAGAATGCTCGCGAAAGCTCTTGGGAGAAAAAAAAAAGGAGTCTCCTTAGCACATGCAACATTGTGACTGACGTTATACATTTACAACATGCTTTTGGGTTTTTACGACAGCTTCGACCAAACATTATGGCCTGTGGAGAGTGTAATAGTAACATTAACCAATATATTTTTATGGTTTTGTTATGACTCGACGGTCATGATTTACATTCATGAATTGCTATACTTGTAGGGTGCGGATGTTTATATATATCTATGTGTCCTGTAGAGTTTCAAATTTGCGATGAAACTTGATGGAACGATGCTATAAAGTGCTTTTGTCAGCACATAAAGCATTACCCATGAATATAAATAATTGTCTCCTGTTATTCTAAACATGATTTTGTGCTCTCTCTCTCTCTTCCAGTTCCATTTTTAAATAAGGACAAAATTCTGAAGCCAAAGGCGCATCGAATGGGGGCAGTAAAATCGAATCCAAAAGGCGAAGGAAAATAACGACGAAGATGAAATCGCGTTGTATACGGTTGAACGATTACGAATACGGTGATGGATGGTTGGAGGACGTACTGAGATTGAATCGTGTTTTAGAGAGTAACTTGGGCAATTTATCGGAGATACTTGATGGGGGGGGAATATTTACGGTGTAGGAGTGAATGCGCCCCGACAAGTGTATCAATTGAATTCCAATTATTTGTATGAAAATGCATTTTGTTACTTACCTGTTTGAGTGATTCCTTTTTGGGGAATTTTATTTGTTAGACTCTAGACGGAGGTTGTAATAGGCCCCATTATTTTACTAGTAAAACTCAATTCTCTACTAAGCGCATCCATAAATGATACGTAATTGCGAAACGATTTAAATCTGTGTGTGGTGTGTCTTACTATGCATGCTTCGAGTATTGTAAGAGCTTGGTTTATGGCATTTTCATTTTTGAATATACGAATAGATTCAGGCTTCCAATCTCCTTTTCAACGGACTGACTGAAGGTGGTTGTTCCTTCTTTCATTTAGTTAGTGTGATTCTACACAAATAAATGAAATCACATGATTCAACGACTATGGGTTATCGTTGCTGGATTACGATAGAGAAATAGATTTCATGCGATATTACTAGAGACTCAACAAGACTCAACAAAAATCCTCACAATATGAACGGAATAGAAACCTACAGTGTCCGAACATTGTTACAAGGACACGACCGATAAATCATGGAAAATTCTTGAATTTAGTTAGAGATTTTGTTGGAATTTTGAAAGAAAGTCAATTTCTGATCCTTCGGAAAGATAACGCGCTTTATATGGTTACTGTTATAGAAAATACTGATTCCCTACAATGTGCTTAAAATTCCTAGAATACCTTGATTCTATTGAAATTAAAAACTATGAATTGCTGAGTAAGAAACCAAGCTTTTCAAAAGGAATCTTTTTCAGAACTACAATGAATTTAATACGAATCTGTGTATACCTATCGTTGCGAATGTGTATCATCTGTAGTGAAAGGAAAAGTTCATTGACGATTATTTTGAACAGTCGAGCTGGGCGAATGTCAGCTTAGCATATCTCAGTGTAAATATTTGGGTTGAACAGCAGAACTGTGTTTTTCACTATCCCTCCTCTGGCGCAAATTTCATGAAAACCATACTAAAAACATACAAAAAGTAACAATCCATATGGAATGTATCATATGATACCCTATCCTTGTTCCTTTCTATCAGCCCTTGTAAAGTAGGCGACCTTTCTATCATACCAGTCCTTTCTACTGAGGATACTCTCTTGGAATTTTGTTCATTTGTATACAAAGGATTAGATGATAAACAGATCTTGCAATGGAGTTTTTGTAGACATAACCAAGTCTTTGACATGGTTGATCACAACATCCTTTCGAACAAATTACGTAATGTGGGCTTCCGTGGTTTTATCTAGGATTGGTTCGCTTCTTATTTGAAAGACAGAAAGCAAAACGTCCAAATAGGAATCAGTTTTAGTAACTTTAAAACCATTAAACTAGGCGTCCCACAAGGGTCTATTCCTGGTCCCATACTATTGTTAATTTATATCAATTCTATTTTCGAACAACCATTTGTTGGAGAAGTTAAGACCTTTGCGGATGATTTAGGAATAGCTTATAAGTCAGTAGGCTACTTGAAGTTAGTAGCTAACATATGTAAATCATGACATTAATTTACTAAGAATTTGGTTTGCTGGACGTAACCTATTGGTTAGTAACAAAACTAAGCTTAGATATTTTAGCAAAGCAGTAACCCCAAATATTGAGGTTACATTCCATGCATTAAATTGTAGAAACTATGGGATTTTTCACTCAAAATTGCAGTATGAAATAAGCTATTGGGGGGCGTATATCTGAACAAGATTCAGCAGCTAATTCTGCTGCAAAAATGTGTAATAAGAATGGTTTGTAACTCTACCCGTCTAGCACATTCCATGGAGCTACATATTTTACTGCGTTATACAGTTTAATTTATTTATTCTTTTCGTTTTTTTTTTTGTTCATGAATTTTGCTATTAATGATTAAATTCTTGCTTATTTCTACATTTTTGCATTTTCATTGCTTTTAAAAAATTTATTGAATTTAGCCACCCCACAATGAATTATTAATTTTGAAGTGGTATTAGCTCTATTTTTGGTTCATAAAATAAAAATGCCTCTAACTATTCTCGTTTTTTTTTGCTATGTTAATTAAATTTAGTACAGGAATGTATGTACATATATGAAGTTTGTAAAATGAGAATTAAAAAAAAAAAATAAGAACTTGGCCTACATGCTACATTGAACCCAGCAGAACACCCCCAGCGCTATACTTTCACTGATTGGGTGCTGGAATTGAATGAACAAGATCATGATTTTTTACACAAAATTATTTTGAATGATGAGGCTCATTTCCGTTTGTCTGTGTACGTTACAAAACAAAATTGTCGCATCTAGGGCTCCGAAATCCCAATAGAAATAGTGGAATAACCTCTCCATTCACAACGAGTGACAGTTTGGTGGGTTTTATGGGATTTTTGGAGAAGCGGTATCTTTGGTTCATATTTTTTCGAAATTAATGCAAGTATGACCGTTTCAGTGAATGGATAGCAGTTCCGAACGATGTTGACTGATTTTTTTACTGAAATTGACGTGGACGACGTTTATTTTTAGCAGAAGAGCGGCACATACCACCAAGCTGGTGAAACAAATGGTGCGATTTAACACTATTAGACCATTTTCCTTTGTGGTTATGTTAAAGATAAAGTCTATGCCAAAGCTCCACCAACGATTAATCCACTAAAAGAAAATACAGCCGCAATTATCCGGAAACGTTTTCGTTATTATTTGCAAAGCCGAGGTGGATATTTGGCAGATATTGTATTTCGTTACTAGCCTCAGAGTTTGTACTTTAGAATAAAATAAAAATATCACCACTTTACATAAAAAATGATGCGGTTTTCTATTAATTTAGAATGACACCTCTTGGCGGATGACCCTACGCATATAGAGTTTTTTTCACGTATCACTTACGTTCTGCATCGCCTTGTGAGTCCTAGGGTTCAGTATCAGTTGGCGTCTCGCTCGGTTACTGGCTGTGTGTTTCAGCTAACATCTACTGTATGTATTTCTACGTCAGGTTTTCGCTCTTCCGACATCTTAGGAATTCATATCATATTACTAAGTACGATGTACAAAGAAAAATAAAAGGTTTTTCAATAAGGACATAACAATTTTGTATATTAATACAGACGTGCCCTTAAACTTTTTTTATGATTTGTCATTGTTAAAACGTCAGTCAAGGTTTACATTTTTATCCTTGTGAAGTTCACGAACGAGCAATGTTTTGAAATTATTAAAAATTACTAGCAAAATTCTGAGCCGGTGGTTGCAACTTTAAGAGGGCTTACTCCAATTGTCGGTTGCAATATCCGTTCCACCAGATAGGCTGTGTGTGCTATAATGGATAAATTCGGTTCAATATATTCAACGTGAATGTTCCACTGAGACAAAGTTTCGGTCGAAGTATCCAAATTATCGCAGCCGCAAGTGCTTCAGTTCAAAATGAGCAAAATCAATCGATTCCATGGCGTTCACAAGAATTGGAAATCTCTCAGACCACATTATGGCGATCTTTTGCACAAAGATGTTGTACTAGATCCTTACAAGAGCAAATTAACCCAAGAACTGAAGCCTCTTGATCATTTGAGACGCCGAAACTTCTCCGATTGGGCTCTGCAAAAGTTTGAAGAATATACTGAATTTCATCGAAAAAAATGAAGCTTCAGAAGATGAAACAAAATATGCGTTATTGGACAGCAACAAACCCAAATGTGCTTCAAGAGACTCAGCATCTGCAAAAAGTGACCGTGCGGTGTGGATTTCATGCCGGAGGTGTGATTGAAAATGATCGCCATTTTACGGTTAATGGAGTTCGCTATGGTTCTATGTTGGAAGACTATTTTTGGCCAGAATTTTATGGACTTGACATCAATGATATGTGGTTCCAGCAAGACAGTGCCACATGCCGTACAGGTGGTCAAATAGGATTTTTCTCTCCTGAATTGTCTAACCAGGTTAGATGGGGAGACTCCGCAGACTTCATCATTTGAGTCTACATATAGTAGCCAAACGACTGATTTTGTTTGCCTTCGTGGATGTCCTTGTACAGTTCGTATGTTCTTCTAAGATTTATTATCAAATATTCTACAAACGTAAACGTATTTAGGCTGCGTTCAATTTCGTCTCAAAAGCCATAGGTTTCATTATGTATCATTTCTTGGTTAAAGTTTTGGGTGATTTGAACTTTAACCAGCTCATAAACATAATCATAAGCTTTGATGATGTAAACTTTTAAGGAAACTAGACTTTAGAAGTGCGCCTTTCTGTAAAGCAGAACAAACGCAACTTGGACTTTGGTTCAATTCTCGTCTGAAATGTCTAAATATGTGATTCGTTGTAGTTCGCTACTTGCCTACCTCTATGCAAGGACCAATGACCCTTGATAACATTATAGAATCGATAACTAAAGCCTTATCCAAAGAATGTGGAAACAGTATCTGAAATATGAAGAAAACGCTGCATGCAGACTGTACAATTCAGTCAGATTCAGTGATTTCTAAAAATAAACTCTAAGGAACATCTAAGATAAATCGTTCAAAAGAGATGAGTCTCTATTCCATTTCCCTGAAGACATTCATATTTATTTATTTTTTTTTAATTTGAAAAAAAAACTTTTCAAACTACAAGCACATTTTAAACCCACTTTTAAACCCTGACTTGATTGCCTTGTTATGCTTCTCATTTCTATTTACGTAATCCCACTTAAGTCGCACTTACCGTTTTGCAAATCAAATTAAATTCAAAATCAAAATCATTCTCCACTTCAAAACACATGTCTTATCAAACTTCCAAGTGTGACACTCGAATCAATTGGCAAAAAAAAAAAAATAAAAAAAATATTATAAGCGCCCTCTATTAGGCAAATTAAAATTGCAAATTCAAGAAGTCAATTCGAGTAGTAGACACACTGTGTAGAGTGTAGAGTGTGTATACTCGTATGTCCTTATTATTCCTATACAGTACACGTGAGTACAAGTGATGTCTTGTTCTGTCTGGCGATACACCGATGGAACGATTGAACGATGGAACGATGGAACCCAGTCAAGGAGCAGGAGCAGGAATATGAATGTCTCTACCAAATCCTATAGATTTGCCTTTTGGATTATCATTAAAGGGAATTTGAAATTGCCATAAACATACTCAGCAGCCGTGACATAATAATCCCGCGTTCTATTCCCTTGTCTTTCTTAAGATAAATTTGCCATTTGGTTGCATTATCCTTCGTCAAGGAGACATTGTGTTCTCGAGCACGTTCGATTATTTCTTCTTCCTTCACTTTTTGTATCCTCTCTCTCTCTAAGGACGTGTGTGTGTGTGGGAATAGTTATGATTTTCTCAAGCACTGCGATAATACAATTCAATGGAATGTCATTAGGACTAACAATAAGGCGGGCGGGTGGGCTGGCATATACTTACAAGCAAACATTCTCAACGAAACGGTTGACTTGTGGATTTGCAGAAATAGCAAACAAACGTGGAAGTTGTAGTATTTCTCCTCTCATTTCACTTTGAAGGTTTTTGGATTTTAATTACGTTTATTTAAACGATAACAAAATACTGTCAAGTCGGTTGGATGGGTTGGCAGTAGATGTAGGAGTAACGACAAATTACTTTGAATTCAAATGTTCACCAGGTCGCGTTGCGTTGCCACATGGATACACTTATACACCGCGTACGTCATTGTACGGTGCGGTGGCGGCATCACAATACGAAGAGGTGGGGAAGGATATTAAAAATTCCATTTTCGAAATTTTCCTCGAGGTATAGTTTGAACCGGTTGTTAGCACTGCTACAGGGTGGAGGTTAAATTGTGAAATAGATTCGATGTAGTCGAGGGTAAATCATAATTCCCATGAATATGAAATAGCAACATCATATTACACCCGTCAGCGAGGGGTGATGGAAATAAATTTGAGTTACAGTTGCAAATAAAATGAATTAAATTTATGCTTTGTATTGTCTGAATGTCAGACTGGCAAATGGGATCTCCTTTTGTCTGTCATCCGTAATAGGACTAACAATGGTGGTGGATGGAGTCTAGTGAATGGAAATTATAATAAATTAGCATATTTTGGGAAAACTTCTTCTGATTGAATAATATTTTGGATGATTTTAATGAGTATTGATTTCAAATCGGAGTCAATTAAACTGTCTGACAGGTAAGAATATTCAAGGCTGGTTACAATCACAGCACAAGATTGATGGTTTGGTTTATACAAAGATTTTGCGAATACAACTGTATAGGGGGTAGGTATCGAAGTTTTCAATAATGACGTTTATACTCCGTCGAGAGTATGAAGTGTTATTTATGTGAATGTATTGAACCTAATACCCTTATAACAACAGCTACTTGGTTAACATCAATCACGTTCGAGTTGGTTAATTGGTTTCAATTGGCTCTCGATGACTCGAACTCAGACAAACATAGAGTTAGTTCCCCAGGGTAGTCCTATTAGTAGACGGGAGAAAGTGTGCTATAGACTGTTCTTCGTTCTTAGAAAGTGTTGCATAGCTATACTCGTTGTTACAATGTGTCTGAATAGAATGGATTGCCCGGTGACTATATTTCTCACTATATTTGCTGTGTCATAAGTTGCACCAAGTCCTGGATCAATTTGTGATTTATTTTTAGAAGGATATGGTAAAATATATGCGAATGGTCCTTGACGTTATTTATATTCCTGTTGCTTATACATTGAGTGAAATATCGCAATGAATAGAGTATAAGATTGAATTGTTTAAGTATCCACATATGTATCTATGGATATAGATAATTATAGTGAATTTATTTAATGAAAGTCTGACTTCAGTCAGAACGATACTTAGGTGCATATTCAGTCAATCGAAAAACTACCTCTTCACTTACTGAAGAACACATTGCACTGTTTCCACGGCATTAAGCACCACAGAGCCATAGAGAAGTACACCGCAAATAAGAATCGTTGAGACGTTTCACTACAAAAATTCTATTACCTCTGAGAATGATATACATATAGGAATAATAATACCCCCTTTCGCTTGGAGTCAAGAGTTTGCCCTAAACCAACAAGACCTTGAAGCCTACTTGATAGTTAAGCACCTGCCTCCAGTTTTGTGGTGGTATCCATTCCTATTTGAGATCTACACATAAGGCGAAGTCTTACTTTATTACAACGTCCCTTTAAGGTATTCCATTGTATTATATTTGACAGGGAGTCTATCCGAAGACTATTAGCATCAGTGCCAGTAGCGTTCAGAAAAATAACGTCATCACTCTGAACGAAGTGTTTGTTCAAGGTAGTTATCCTAATGGGACCGAAAGATGGATATTGGCAAATAAAATGGAAACCCGTTTAATCCGCCTCATGACAGCAATCACATAGGTTTGAACTTCTTTTTATACCGATGGTAAAATGCTCGTTTGAAAAGCTAAGACCAATAACGAGATCCAATATGGTTCCAATCCACGTCGGTGCAGTCTAAGCAGATATGTCCTACACACTTTTATTCCATCAATTAGCTACTTCCAATGTTGGACAATAAAGGCGACTTCTATGTTTTTTGAATCAAGAAAGGCAGCTATTTCGTTACCCTGAATTCCTACGTGTCCAGGAACTTGGGACCAATACAGTTTTATACGCGGATGGGTCATTGATGTCCATCTATGTATGTATGTATCTTAGCCATTTACTTATTGTATTTATATTCTCTTGACTATGTTAATCCGTCTTTATAGTTCGAACAGAACATAGTTGTACCTTCGTCAGAACTCATCTTCTTTGTAGATGGCTATATATGTCAGGCTTTTTCCTCTCAAAGCAACCTCAAACCTTGACACAGTCGATACTCCTGCTTCGTATAAAGGACTGTGATGAAAGTTTTGTGTAGATAAAGTCCTTAACTTTCCAACGACGTCGGTATTGTCGACAGCTTATATCTCCTCGTTGACTGTTCAGCTTCTGAACTTGTCGGTATTATCGACATCTGAAAGTAGTTGCACGGACTCTTGAAAGACTGTGTCTTCTGTGGTTTCGAGTGAGTTGTTAACAATTTTTTAAAGATCTTGAACAAATCGCATGATAAAATGGTACCTCTCTAAAAGTTTTCTTGAAATGAAAGACTGTACCCATACCTATGTACGTCTTTACCGACTTTGATGGAATAGTGTGCATAATGCTCATGCATGTGGGTTTTCATCCTCCTGACTTAGGGTTTCATTTGGCTTAAAGGTGAAATTTCGCACCGATCCGAACTGATCGAGCAATTGTCATACTCTTTCCTTTTGAGAAGCTTTCATACAGGGTCTTCTGTGCAGCGCTCTATAATGTCTGCATTCTTGTTTAGTCCAGAGGTTCGTAGCGGTGGACAAGAGAAACCTAACATTTAACCTCCAATTGTTCTGAAGAAATTTTCAGAAAAAATTATGAGGGGTATGAAGAGATTCTCAGTGAAACCAACGGTGTCCTATTGCAAAAAATGGATATAGCCCTTTTAACATAAAATAATCTAAGAGGGCTCTGTTGTTAGCACGTCAGACTACTGAGCGAGGTGTTCGAGGTTCAATTCCAAGACAAAATAACACAAAAGATCTTTGTCAGTTCCACCTCTCGCGAACGTCCATCAAAAAACAAATTTTCATCCCTGAAGGGCCACTATCTATTCGTAAGATGTTATGATATGAACGTCCATTTCGTATATTTAATATAGTCTCGTTAATTTATTTGGCTCTACACCTCTAATATTGCAGTGGAACCTGACTAAAATAGAATCTATTCTCCATGAAGCTAGTTAATGTATATTCTAAGCCACTGAACTGAGGATTTACATATGTAAATTACCACTCCCATTTTCATACATTCACTTCTCAAGACAACCAACCAACATACTTAAAACAATCTCATACATTCATTGTGTATAAGCTCAGCAAGCCATAAGCTTCCATCACGATCATAATTAAATAATGCAAGAGGGAAATGCTTTACCATCGTATGTGCATTTAAAATGAAACAATAAACCAGCATAAGGAGGAAACATCTCAAAAGATGCTAACTACGACAAAAAACACTCATGTAAGGTATTTATTCCGCTTTTTCAAACAATCACACATAGCCAGCTCATGGGTGAGTCTTAAGGTGCTTTTTGCTGAATTTCTTAAAAGTTTTTCCATGTTCAGACGTTCTTTAGATAAAAAACCTAAATGCTTCCCTTAAATACAACTATAAGAACAACACATAAAATAAACTATAATAAAGGGCCACCCTCAACACACACGTACATACATACAAACAATGTGCTCTCAAAACTTCCAAATTTAAGATCCCTTCGCTTGAGAAAGACATTTCCTACAACACACAGAGGGGGAAAAAAAAGAAAAAAAATAAAAACGCACAACTCAGCCAAAAATTCACCTCCAAAGTACAGGAGTACACAGTACACAATGCATTCAGAAGTGGTTGTTGGTGGTTGCAACCGCCCCGACAGGGTGCCTCCTACAATAACACTAAAGCACTACCATCACCATCAATAGCGCCTCGAGAGCAGCACTCGAGCGAAATAATCGACTTTGGAACTCTTTTTCGTTATTTCACGTTATTATATCAATGCAAACATAAAAAGCAAAAAATAAAAAAAATAAAAAAAATTATAATAATATGAAAAGAAGAAAATATGAAACACTTATAAATACCAACAAAAGAAGGACTCAAAGAAGAAAACAGCAAGGAAGGAGAAAAAGTTCCCTGCCATTCCCCGCAGTGCTTTAATTTGGTTTTTTTTTTCTCCCTTTAAATATGTGTAAAAGTTTTTTCTCAGTGTACTCGTGTATGCAGAATGCTTCTATTGTGACGGGAAATTTTTGTGTTTTGGCGTGTGTATTCCTGGCTCAGACAATGCATCGTGTGCGCACGCTGTTGTTGTTGTGTCAAAGGACTACAAGGATATGAGATAAAGGAAAATTTTATTAAAGAATTCCACTAGAAATATATATAATTTTCATTTTTACTCATAGAAGAGCGCCGCACACGATCTAGATCTATTATGCCAGCGAATGCGGTGTGTGGGCGGGATGAAATGTTTGATTGTTTTGTGTGCGGAAGAACGCGACGGGGCGGCTTAAGAGGCAGCACTCTTTCATTACTTAAGAGCATCCTTTATGCAAAAACTTGGATGTACAAGGGCGAAACTGTGTTGAGTTCAAGTTTGACGCTATTGTTGGGATTTTTGCAAAAGCATTCAGCAAATTGTATACACACTGAGTGACATGGAGATAGTGGTAATGTTAATCAATTATAATGTTGGTTGGGTCACAATGAACTCTGTGTCATGGGGTTTTTGTTAATATCCATTATGGAGCTTCAAAGACTAATGGTAGTCTAGATATTTCCTCATCATTTGGTGCAGAATATTGATGAAGTAATTTTTTTTTTCTTTGTGAGGAGAACCCCGTGAAGCCTTGAAATGCTGTCATGGCATAAGAAGACGATGGCAAGCCGCCAGCAAGACCATTAACCTTAATTGACATGCACTATCGAAACAAGTGCAATAAGGGATGCACTGAAAGAAAACTTAAACTGCAAACCTATTCATGTCTGGAGACATGTTGAGTATCTACTATGTGACGGAGGCACTATTCTCAAGCTGGACATTACAAGGTCGTTACCTATTTCCAAGTGGAGATATAGATTAGTATTTTCCAATCTATGTATGTATATAAATGGTCCATAGTTGATATAAGAGTAGGCATAGATGTATCCTGCCATAGGATACTCTGTGAACCTACACACATCCTCAAAACTGGTAGAGCAATGTCAGAATGAACCAAAGCAAACTAAGCGTCCAATCGAAAATTATTCTAACTAGGGTCCTAGGACACAGTAACTTTGAGTGAAATGATTGAGCGGAGGAGCTGGCCAAGTGAGGGTCAGCCCTAAGCGGGTCTCTGGTAGAAAAGCCAGTATTCCGCGAGTGAAACAGATTCTCAAGCTGCATTGTACCGAGGAAAATATGGGCGAAATACAACAGACCAAAATCAAATGAGCTACATCTACAGTAAACTTTACATCTACAGTAGTCGATGTACAAAACAGTGAAGTTTATTTAAGATTACCTTAGCACAACTCTCAATTAAATAACCTAAACCTTTAGTTGTAACTTTGAAACTAGCTCTTAAGCTTTAACTGAAAACCTGACAATAGAGCACGGTTAATTGGTACCATTCTATTTAATTTTTGAGAAAGTCTTCTGCTGGTCTACTAATATTAGGCAAGGCACTCTATTATGCCCGTAATGGTTGGCTCTTTCTTTCTACTCCGTATCATTGCAATTTCCGGAATTTATACTCTTACCAAACCGTTTTACATAATGTTCCTCTGCAATGATTTTAACACTGATGTATATATATTCGCCTTAATTCAGTGTTATCCGCTCATGCCTACACTTTAGAAGCTATTTTTGGAGGTACATTCTCATAGTTAATAGATGACTCTGGCGTATGTGGAATGTTTTTTTTTTTTTTTTTTTTTTTAATTTCTATCCAACGACAGCAGCAGACATAAGCCTGTTATTTTAATTATTTTTTTAAAATAATTAATAAATTGCAATAATGATACAAACATCAGACAACTTCTTTGATGTCACCCTGATGAACGATAGCAGTGTAGTTTCAACTAATAAGGATTATCGCTTATACTCTTACAGTCTGATCGCCTTATAATGAAAATACTTCCAGCACATGTTGGACTTGGACCACACAATGAAATATTCTTAGTTCGTCGATGGTCTATGGCAACGCAAACAAAAAATTTATAGTGAATATCATGTGACGAAATTTCACAATGGACCTTCTTTTTGGTCTAAGTGTGTCCCTGCTGAGCGGGGACAATCACCCAATCCATGTGACGAAATATTATTTTTCCTAAACGCAGAGTGGAACAAATCTTTCTCTCATTGAAGTTGAAGAATCGGCGAATACACCCAATCGTTGTCGATTGTTTTGTTTGCTTGTTAGTGGTTAGAGGTGATGAACCATCGCGGGTCAACAATTGACGAATAACAATCGACGAGAAACAATCGACGAATAACAATCAACGAATAACAATCAACGAATACAAATCAATGAAAAATAATTGATGAATAAAAATCGACAAATAACAATCAGCGAATAAAAATCGACGAGAAACAATTGAATCGGCTCGATTTTAATTCGAATAATTCAAATTAAGGGAACAACCGAATTATTCAATTGAATTTCCTGAATTTCATCGAAAAATCATCTTCAGCTATGAAGCTTATTTTTGTCTTAATAGTTTTGTAAGCAAAAAATGCGTTAGTGGACAGAAACAAAAACGCATGTGCTCCTCCATTGCATCCACAAAAAGTGACCCTGCAGTGTGGATTTCATCACGGAATTGTAATTGGACCGTAGGTCAATGGAGTTCACTATCGTGTCATGTTGGAAGACTATTTTTTGTCAGAATTGGATGGACTTCACATCAGTGATATGTGGTTCCAACAAGATGGTTCCACATGCCACACAGCTGGTTAAACAATTGATTTATTGAAGGTGAGGTTCGGAATTATGTAATCTCGAGAAATGATCCGGTTGAATGGTCACTTCGCTCATTTGATTTAACGCCGTTGGATTTATTTTTATGGAGTTACGATAAGTTTTGGGTTTCTGCCAACAAGCCAACAATATTAGAGAATAGTATCAAAGCAAAATTGCAAACTTTCCAGCCGATATGTGTGAAAGAGTGGTGGAAAAATGATTCCAAGGAATGATCGCTGCAAACGTACTCGCGGTGGTTATATGAATGCGATCGATGTCCATATTTAAATTTAACATGTGTACTATACCTGGAATATATTTCAGTCCGATATCGTAATTGTTCTGTATTTTGTTTAAATACAAAATTGTTATGTCCTTATTGCAAAACCCTTTATATCTTCTAGTGATAGAAATGTGTTACTCGGTTTGGAACTTTTTTTGGTTTAGCAGAAGAGTAACGTGAATGGATAGTAGTCTATTAAAAGTTTCCAAGGATCTCATTTGGTATACCCATGACTCAAAAACGGATCTCAAACTTAGATATAGAATTCCGAGGCCTAATCAGAGCGACATAGAGAATGACACTGTTTTTCTGCCTTAAGACAATGAGTTTCTATGTTTCTAACTGATCTGATAATATTTTACAATATCTATCTACCTGGTTCCAGGACATTAAGAGTAAGGAAAACAATGCGGGAATTTACAGCTTACAGTAGGAAAAGCATTAGTTTAAAATTATACGAATTTTCTTCGTTCGTTACACTTCCAGATTTTATTGGTATCCGAATCGGCAATATCTTCGAGTTTCATGAAGAGGTATTCACTTAGGATTCGCTTTCTTGTTGAGGGGATAACGCTGAACAGTTGCAAAGAAGGTGCAATCGTGATTCATCCTCTTCTTCATCCAACCAAAGGCGCAACGACCCGTCAAAATCAGGGCCTGCTGATAAGTAGCAGACTTGCTGTCTTAAGTCTGGTCAACTGCCATGCATTCTTATACATATCGAGGTTATACCATCTTTCATTTACCTGATGCAGAGCTAATGAAGAATTATTGTATCTTATTATCAGTCTTCAGCAGTCAAGGGCTCATGTATAGGAACAAGTTTCGCTTGTTGGTGTGCGTCGTAGTTTCCTGGGACGTGTGAGTGACCCTGTATTGCGCTCTATGGCTCTTTTGCTTACGTCTCGTGCCATACCGGCCTTCTTAATACGTTAATGCATGTTTAGTTTCCATGTTAGTTTCCTTTCGAGTATGAGACCCAACTATTTGTCATGTTCTGAAAAACGTAAGTGAATTCCTTAGATGTTTTGTGGTATTATCTCTGGAATTCAGTGGCTTTAGTAGAAGAATTAGCTCCGTCTTCGTCGGATTGGCGCGAACTCCACAGCTATCTGTCTACTTGACCATGAGAGCACGTACTGTTTCTGAGTCTTTCCCATGAATTGCTATATCAATATCGCCTCCATAAACTATAATGTATTATCCTTCCTTTTCTAAGATATGGAGTAATTCGTTCACGACAAGGAGCTCCAGTTTTAGTGACAGTACTCCTCCTTGTGGTGTGCCGCACTGAACTTATCTTCAAGATTTGCGTTGGCCAAGTTCTGAATTGATCACTTTGTCGACTAGCATCTGGTTGATTTAGTGACTTATCCTAGCATTGATTCTTAATTTTCTAAGATCATTCACTTTGGCTTTTCGATCTGGTTAAGTAAAGATTCCCTTAATATTTTCCCATGGATTTGGAGTAATACAATCGACAACTTGCAGCAATATCATTTTCATGATTGCATCTATAGGGCAGAGCAGCATATACATACATATGTATGACACCAAAATCACTAAGTTTTCTACAAAAGCGATCAAACTTCTGACATTGATATCTAATGATACCCAGATGTGTAAAATTCGTTCATGAACATTATTCATAGCTTATCCATTCAATAAGTATCCTTCTAGAACAGAAATTTGATTCTTGCATACGTTTGAGCTGAGATGTAGTAATATATCATACTTTTCGCAGTTGCCTCAAGAGCTATGTTATGTTCCTTATAGATTTAAAGATCTTACTACACTAACTGGCAGTAGCCCCACTCTCTTTGTTCTGGCGAGTGGTCAGTACTCAGAGTACTACAGAAGACTATTAAACTAAAAAATTGGAAAGAAAGCACTAACCGACTCTTTAGACAATCATTTGATTAGACAAAGAGTTCTATTGCAATTTTGAATATATTTCCCGAGACATTACCGTGTTTTCGAAAAATTTTTCATCTTACATCTTTTGATACAAAACCTGCGATAGAGAACCGAATAAAGCAAGTTATGTGCAATGCAAGGCAATCAACACCAAAAGGGTATTTTCAAATATCGTTGCAAATTGAAGAATTCTGCATTTTCCAATTACCACTGCAACAGGGAAACATAAAATGTCCTAACTCAATTCAAAATACCATGCGAAAAGCTCTACGTAGAAACGGACCACTGCGTATTGATCGAACTCACATTTGAATGGCTTATTACCTGCTGACATGAACTACCATCTAACCACGAACCCTGTCGAATAAGGAATCATCACCAGGTGAAATAATTCAGCAGATGCCGATCTTTGGTGTTAGTTATTCTACTTTTAGGTATAGGCAGTATCCACGTACCACACAATAGGATGTGTAAAACCATTTGGATTATTCTCTTCTGTCATGTAAGTGCAAAAGTAATGAACGTGAGATTCCATTTGTCGAAAACTGGTTTCCTAAACGAAAGAGAACTATCCTCGCCACCTGATGTATTGGGATATGGACAACGCAATTGAGTTTTGTTATTCCATCAGAGACTTATGTAAGTCTTTTAGTCTTCAAACCAGCCTTGCTGGTGGCAAAAGCTGGTGGCAAAAGCCATTTGAATTTTCAAAAAAATCTAAAATCCTTAAGACGTTTACTCTTGCATCAAACTCAGTCTAGCATGAAAACTTGGTAATTATTTACTCTGTAAGGATATGTCCTCCCTGATATTTGATAAAGACATCTTCTTGTGTGCTTAGCTTTTATTGTTCATGCATCTATACAGTGTGAAGACGGAAAACAAAGAACGCTCTTCTCTTTCTGTTTATGCCATTCGAGAGCTATCAGTCAGATTCCAAATGGCACCTCCAGTTATTATTCTTCCACTGTCGTATATGTGTGTGACAGTTTCACGTTGCGCTTTAATGTAGGTGCCTGTAGTACTGGCAATCCAGGTGCAAGGACGTTCACATTCATTAAATCAATCTGAATTTCTGTTATTTTTTCCTTTTCTTTCCTCTTTTGTATCTACCACCACCATCACCATCGTACAATTTATCTCCATTTCGCTTAGCTTTCATTCATTTCCTTTTCACATTTGCACCCTCACATCACTTATACCCTCACAACAATGCTATTTTCGTTTCACTTATGTTTTATTATTGTGTGTCTCGTCGCCTTCATCACCATCATCACCTCAACCCAGGACTATCACTCATCCATTGAAGCAAGAGGGTATTTGGTACGCTACCGTTAGATGGTTGTTGCTCTACCATTTGCTCCAGAAAGAAGAACAAAAAAAAAACATCGAAGTGGAAAATGTCCTTGGTTAGGAACCCACTCAATGATGGAATAGAGTATGCCATGTGTACACACTTGTACCTGTGCGTAGTTTTCTATCTATCTGGTTGGGGGGGAATGGAGAAATAGGTGAAAAAGAAAACGTGCATGTCATTAGAATGTGGTAAAAGGATAAAAAAAAAAAAAAAGAATACAATGAAGGATGGGACAGACAAAAACAAAAACAAATCTAAGGGTAGAGTGTCACCTAATTTCTTGCATCCTGACAATGTCCGGTTTTCATGGCGCTGACGAAGGACTCCTTTGCATACACATTTCATTTTGTTTTCTAGGTCTGTGTGGTAATTTCCTTTTATGATGATTATTTGATGGTTAAGAATCTGCATAATGCCTCCCTGGCTGGTTTTGGTTTAACCACCCTCTTTTATCACGTAGGTATGTATGCTGGAACTCGTGCATATGTATTTGAATTTCAAATTTCATTACGTTTCGAGAGCGCTGTCCTGGTATTTAACTTATTTCTTCCACCTTCATTCACCAAAGGACGAAGAACCTCGATGTTGTCTTTGGTAATCAGATTTGTACCATTTTGTAGGAGGCGGTTTGGGGGATATGTTTAATAAGTGAACATATTTTCGTATGCTTTAGGGGTGACGACGACAAGCGGTTTAAGTTGAAATTCAAGTTATTTCATAGACCAACGCTTGAGTATATTGTCAGGGAATCTATTGAAGTATGTGGTCTAATTGTAGTGCACTGCAGGTGTTTTGAAGAAATAATTTTAGTTTTTCAACGAAATTTCTTAAGAATTTGATTTGGGTAAGAGTGGTGGATGGAAAAATGGATACAGGGGGCGTATGTGGAATATTTTTCATCAAATTTGTGTATAAGATAGGCGGCGTAGAAGAAAAAGTTAGAGTATAGTTATTTTATCTACACAATTTAGGATTCAAATGCAATCCTTGAATCCTGCATCGTATAATATCCGCTCGACTTATTGTTATTATAATGCTTGGTTAGTTTAGTACAAGGGATGGTTGTACGATATATAGCAAAGAAGATCGAATTGCATTGCTGGGGCTTCCTAACTAGAAAATTCCAAAACCTAATATTCGAACTTTCGGTCCAGGAAGCTAGAGGTATGCTGAATACTGAAATAATGTACATAGATGTATAGCTTATAGCTGAATCCACTTCCTAATATCAGACTGTCCTACCCTGACCGATAAAAGAAAAGAAAAACTCTTTCTGGGTTTCTTTATCCATCACACTAGCCATACCTAGTCACGTATTGATTGATGCCTAAATGAACTGAATGCATCAGCTACTTCCTATCGTTTAAAGGCTTCAAGCAGCCATCGATTTTCGTTACATTAACTTTTCAACCCCTCTTATAAAACATATGTTTCGATGTTTAGTCTTATCATGTTTTCGTATCGTTTTGCAGAAGGGGGTAAGGTGACTATCCCCACTCAGCAGGGACACACTAAATCCAAAAGAAGGTCCATTGTGATACAAACTACTATGGAAAAACCGAATTACCAGCACCGGAACCCACATGGAGACTTCCCAATCGTGACAAGAGGCAGGGTAACCAGTTTTGGTGTGAACCTATGCCGAGGAAATATGATTTGCTATTTAGGAATTAAAGCAGTTTGACCCGCTTTTTATTTTACTTAAGTCGAGTCTAGCTAGATCGTTAAGATCTTCAAAGAAGTACTGTTTTCCTTCTCAAAGCCCATAAGATAGATATACTATGGTTTCGTCCTCCTCCTCCTTTTCTTCATCTCTACAGCTTCTACAGAAATAGTTGAAGGTAACATCAAGTCTTCTGGCATGTCTGCTAAACAAACAATGCTACAACTACATATCTATCTTTGATTTCTCCTACTGATAGAAATATGTAAGTTTACTGGTTTTAATCCAGCTCTGGACAGATTTGTTTAGAATAGATACATGTTCTGACATTGTTCAACCTATTGTTGCTGACGATCCCTCCCTATTGTCAGAGATGCTTCGGTCTGCACCCTTCTGAGCTACCTCATTCGCTTTGCAATTATCTGGAATATCTCTGTGACCTGGAACCCGGGAACAGCGATCTCGTTAAGCGATGTTACTTTACCAACTTGGATCGCATTATTGGCGATTCGAAGCCTTTTACCGCAGCTTGACTATCTATATAGAAAAACACTGCACTCCATGGAGTTAATTGAAAGCCAGGCTACGACTTCACGGACTGCTGTACCTTCTGCTTGAAATACACTACAGTGGTCCAGCAGTCGAGTGTTAATACAAATGACCAGTGCACTGGGGTAAACTCCCGCACATGTTTCAGACGCTATCTTGGATACATCTGTATAAATCTTTATCGCAGATTCGTTTACAATTTGACCTGATTCCCAAGCACTTCTATCAGGAATCCTGGTTTTATACTTGGCATTAAGGACAATATAATTACTAATAATAGTAATAGGCCGTTTAAAATGCTTGCGTTGCTCATATTTACATGAGCCAGTTGCAAGGATTAAAAGTCGCTAAGTACTAGCACGTTCTTAAGATTTCATATCGTAAGTACAGTAAAATTTAGCGAACTCTGATGTAGAGTACTATTATGGCAAACCCTCGAAACTTGTTGCCATAATTTGGTTATCAACGAAAATACTGTCGGTCGCCGTACTAAATGATTTAATTTCCTTGTTTTCTTAGATCAACTCTTGTTACTATTTGTTTGCTTTAATTAGTGGAATGATATTCGTATTTATAGGAAAATTCAGTTAATTTGTCAACCAAACTGAATAGTCGTCTTAAGTTTCCTTTAAAACATCATCCACTAACAAAGCCAAGGACAATATAAAGTACAATATCGCATTGTTTATTATAATACCATTTAAATCCTTGAAAGGGATTGAAGATTTTAAGCATGCTTACCTTTCTCCATAATCTTGTTCTCCAATAAGATGATACTATACCAACAAGGATATCTTTCCGAGAATGATAGCTTATTCCTTTCTTTGTGAACTATGTACATTTAGTCCATCACATTGACCACATCAACCAAATCCATTACAGCAAAGAATTTCCATTTTCATTTTCTTTTCAAAAATCAAAGCAAGTAGGTACTACTTATACTATAGCTCTTCTCGATTTCAATACAAGGACCGGTGTAGACACACACAAAAACCGTCCACACATATATCCCAATTGTCCGTTCATTGTAACCAAACAAACACACAAATGGATAAATTTTGTACACAAAAGCCAAAAACCAAAAGCATAAACTTTAACCGAACCGGAAGAAGAACAGATGCTTCATCTTATTCAATTCCAAGTTGCAAGTGAATTTTCTAATTAATTCTGCCATAATGGAGTTTACTCGAGTGGCTGCTAGCTGGGCTGGAGCGGAACATCAATAGATTTCCTATTTAACTTGGATAAGAAGGAGAGGAGTAAAATAAAAAAAAAACACCTCTCTGCTAACCGTTCATCTCAAGGCGTATTTTTTTTTTTTCATCCTTTCCGTATACTTTTACCGAGTCCTATGTGCATTCAGGCGAACATTTCTCCTCTGCATTTGATATCATTAGAAATGGTAGAAAAGAAATAGTCCTGTGTGTGTGGATATGTACTAGGGAATGCAATTAAGCCAATAAAAATCCAATTCGAAGTTGTTTCTTGAATTGCTTACTGCGTTGGGTGTACACAATCCCTTTGGTGTATGTGTGGAGGAGTCCTTGAGGAAAAATATTATTCCAATGCAAAATTGTGTTGAAATGCATATGGAGATTGGGTGGAATCCTTTTGTTTGCATTTCGTGAATTGCTAACATCTGCACTTTGAATAATCCCGACTGTGTATATCGAATGCCAAACTGGTATTTTGGCCTTGCGAATACGAATGCAAGGATAAAGGTTTGTTGTTAATCTTCTCGTATTAAGTGTTACCCGGTTCATTGAATTTCAACGAACAATGGTGTGCAAGCAGATTAGTTTCAATTCGGGTGGCTGTTATCTTTTGTGGACGATAGTAATGAGGCGCATTAATTGTATCCTTTTGTAGTGTAATCAAAATCTGCATTGTTAATTAACTATGAACATTAAGAGTGTGTTATTGGGGAAGAAGGTGGTTATGTCTTATTGGTGGCGTTCTTCCTGCAGTCACTGATGACATGACCTTATAAGAAATAAAGTAAGTGAAATCTGAATCCATAAAATTAGCATTGAACAAACAAAGCATAGACTCAGTAACCTCAGACTTGATTAAATGCATTCTAAGATGGACTGGGGCTCTAGATGTCAGTGCATATACTTGGGTGCAAGTTGAGGTCCTATCTCCTTTACTGTGTATACTGGTCGCGAACTAAAATTTTAAAGAAACTTAAGGAAAGTGGTGTCAAAGTTGTCACGTATGCGGATGATGTAATAATGACAACAAGGAAGTTCATACCCATCATCACCGAACTGCTTCGATCCGACTTCAACAACATAATTAAGTGGAAAGAAGTAGATTAGACGTTAACCCCCTGAAAACAGAGGTGGTTCTCGTTATTCACAGCAGTCTAGCTATCATGAGGGGTATTTCTCGATCATTGATCTCCTCAATTTTACCCTAGAAGACATCAATTACTCCTTGCCGAGCCTGTTACTTGACCGAAGCTTTTGCACGAGCATCTCTTATCATAAGACAATTCCGTTTACTTCTACACTGACGGCTCCAAGACTGACGTAGAGTTGGGTTGTGGTATCTCCTCCGACCGAGCTCAAACTGGGCATATTTTTCCGAGTTTTTCAGGCGGAAATCATGGCGATCAATGAACCCTTGTCCTGTCTGAAATGTAATGCAATATCTGTCAGAAATATTAGCACTTTCACTGACAGTCAACCGGCAATCAAGTACCTGGATAGGCCGTTTGTCTCATCTGGAGATTACTAGCAGTTCAACATTCACCCGCACTGGGTACCATGCCACAGAGACATTGCAGTGTACTGCAAAGCTGATGAGCTCGCCAGACAGGGTACGACACTGTTCGTACATATAAATGAATTCAAATAATTTCAATTGAATTCACTGACTTCAAATGATTTCAAGTGAATGCACGAAATATGTGCATTCTCTGTTGTTCAGATTTCGGAAAAAGTGTAACGTCGTGATTTGCTGTGAGTGTTGTGAGCTCTTCACGGCATCATTTCACAAGTTTGGATTTAATGCGTGCAGATGAGATGGCCTTTAAAGGGGCTTTACTGTCGATGTAGATGTCAATCACTTTTCTGTAGTGTAGTTTCATGGATAGGTCTACGATTGCTAATACTTCCGCTTGGAACATACTAGTCTAGTTCGGAAGTTTAAGCGAGGAAGCAATTTTTGGGTTCAGACGAGTATATGCCAGATCCTACTCCTTCATTCGTTTTGAACACTTCCGTGAAATTAAATGAAGGGCTTCAGTTGGCGCGATTCTAATGGTGTTAATAGTAGCCTTTATGCATGCTAGTACTTTCATGGTACTATGTATTTGAATATTTGATTTGTGATGCTTTGTTGATGTTGGTAAGTTCTTAAGCCAGAAATGTCCTCCTTAGACCTGTAGCAGATTTTGACGAGATATTTTGAAGTACTCACAAATTTTCATCGTTTTGAGTCTAAAGTGGTTTAATCTAGTTTCTAGGTAGCTAAGTGCTTTCAATTCACTTGCCAACACAATAAAACACAACGTGTTTCCTATAGTGTTTTAAGGTGAAACTGGCGAAAACTAGTCTAATGAAAAACAAGTGCTACTTACCATCGACTATTCAAACAAAACATCACATAAGACGGCTATAACTCTGTAGGAACTTTGGCTGGATGCGCTCTTCTATAAAATTCTGTACATCAATATAAGAAGCAGGGCAAGGATCACTCTTGACAATCGATATGGCTATGGGCTAAGAAAACAATTAAATATGAAATCCCCCACAGATCTAGTGTTAGTCTAGTCGAGCACCATGGTGAAGAGTCATAGTCTTCAGGTGTTAAAAAAAGTCCTTGATCAATACTGGAATAAAAATCCTCCCAGTTTTCTTGGATGTATACTGCACTGATGATAGAAAATGGCATACAATGTGAATTTATCAGAATAGTGCAGTGATATCAACTTCAGGAGTTTTGAATGCAATGACTAACTAGGCTCAGACACATAGAGCGGATGACCATTAACCCCCTGGATTCACATTTAAATATATCCTTCGCAATGAAACTGCATATTTAAATAAGGTCTCACAGTACGGAACTGAACATAGTTGGCTAAAAATCCCATTCGTTTACGGATCCAGAAAGATGTCATGATGTTTTCATGATTTGACATAAGATCCTGTGACTTGAAAAAAAAAATATTATTCCGGCGATAGTATCATGCATACTTACTTGATATGGAATTGTAAACTTCATCAGTGGTTCTACTTCTTTTACAAATTATTCAAAAATATTCTTTAAAATTTATTCGCGTATCCCCAGTAGTTTAGAACCATTTCTCGTTTCTAATTTCCAGGTTTTTTCCCTTGAGACTCAGATATAAATTTCCATATTGCAAATAAAAACTCATAACCCAACAAAAAAAGAAAAAAAAAAAAATGAAACCAAAACGTCCCTTGTGTATCCACTTGAGCGAGCAATTAAAATGATCCCTTGCTAATATCTACCCCTCATGCTGCACTAGGTACTCTTCACATGAACGATGATGACTAAAATTGTATTCTTCACCTTAATGGAGGCACGGCAATTACATTTAATACGTCAATTAGGTATAGTTTTACGTTTCTTTACACTTTTCAGCTGCGTATAGCATTCCCCATTTGGAGGATTTTTAATGGTACTTCAGATTATAAATTATAACCACTCGAAATGACCCGTAATTTGCCTAATGGCGAAATTGCTTATGCACATAAAATTCCTTCCACCGACCAAAATGTACTCCAGCTTCGCATCTCAAGAGGAAAAACACATTCATTCGTTTCTCTTTATTTTCTTTCTTTCATATTTGACAAGTTCCCTTACTCGGGAACTTACCAAGCAACGAATTCAATGAATAATTTAAATGAGGGAGAATTCCAACAGGATCCCCATCAACAACAACAACACCGACAGCAGCAGCAACAACCAAAGTAAAAGAAAAAAAAAACACGATACTTAGGCTGGAAAACAATCCAAAAGATTTCCGAATCTCATCCACCTTGGTCGGTCTGAGTAAGCTAGTCTACTCATTCTTAAGTTCGTTTTTCTGTTTTTTTTTTTTAAGTACCTAGTCTGCTCCTTTACAAAAGATCTCATCGCGTTTCAAATAGAAGGGGATGAAGGACGAAAAAATAAATATATATGTTGTATGCAACTACTACGAATAGTACGAGTATCTTTGGAATGCATTCACACAATACAACTAGAAAAGAAAAAGTCCACAAAACATAAGGAATTCAAAAAAAAAAAAAAAAAGGAAACTTCCTCCCTCACTTGAAAATGCAAAAGCGGTTATCTTCTTGTGGAAAATGCATCTAATAAGTGTGCCCAAGTTTTCATCCTTTCATTCATTTTCACTGCATATAGCTAGATAGTTTTTTGTACCTTCTTTCGTTGCATTGTAATCAGTATAATTCGCGTAAAATACATTTCAAGTAGAATAGTTGAATACTACTATGTCTGCGCTACAGTTTATGCATCCTGGTGTATAGTAGTACTTATGCAGAAACTATATCATCATGAGGAAACTAGTACAAAATACATAGATCTGTCTAGGTACGTATATATTACGGTGTATCATCATCTGTCGCTCGAGGGGAAAAGGAAACGCTTTAAGTTGTGTATCTGTTGCGACTTAGAAAACAATGGCTACAGGAGGATGTCGAAGGAGTCGTACCATACGTACAAACATATGTATGTATGTACTCGTACAGAACGCGTCAACACTAGCAGTAATTATCTCGAAAGCAAAACATAAACATGGGTATTCCATTATAGTGTTTTCCAAGGATTTCAATGCTCGCGTATTAGATATCCTCCTCCATTACTGCAACAATGTTTTATGTGTTTGTGTACTTTCGTAACTATAACTGTTTTACTGTTTTCTTTTTCCATTTCGCTTTGAGTGGGTGTGTGGCTTTTGTCTTTTGGATGGTTTTTATGGATTTTTTTTTTTTTTTTTTGTAAAAGAGATATTTAAGAGGAAGGTCTGGGGTAAATTTTTGTTTAGGTTGAGTTGGCTTTTGTTGGCATGGTTTCCATCTCCTATATTCATGGACTTGTATGAACAAGGTAAATAGTAGGGGAGAGATACGAATGTACATAACTGCAAACGAAATCATATTTAACTTATAAGCCTTTGATAAATTTCCTCGTACGTTGCTCAACGTACTTACTTTTGCTTTTGATAACTTTTAATCCGAGAGGACTCAACGAGTAAGTCTCTCTCACCAGTTCATTTCCTAAACATCTACTTAACTGCTTTTAGTTTCGCACAAGAACTTGGTTGAAGTTAACTTCTGAGGTTAAGTTAGTTTTTACCATGTAAGCTTATTGGGACTCAATTATGGAAATTTCCTAACTAAATCCCTTTTCAAACAAGTGTGACTGACAAGATTGGCTAATCTCAAATAGAATTTCGTTCGAAGTAGGTAGTTCCCATTCCGCCTTTTTCAATAATGTTCCCCAACCCCTGTTATGCATCAAATGGCTATTGGCTTTAGCAAAGATTGAGGCGTACTTTCTCAGATCTCAATCTACTTCCCACGAACTGGGTAGTATTTTGGTTATCTACTTAAACAAAAATATAAGTTCAGCTGGGACTCGTCTACTCGTGCATAGAAAAATGTCCATTGTCTACTGTTTTAAAAGCTACGATCTGAAATATACTGTCCACCGAACCTATAGTCAAGCTAAACTCACTTTAGCTTTCTCCTTCCCGTACTGTAATTCTTACAAAAAATATTATCTTTTATAACCTTTCAAACTCAGACATACTTCCAAACTTAAACAAGTATCCATCTATTACATGTTTTCAACGTCATGCCTTACCTTTAACTATTTGCTCTCCGCATTGTTGGTATCCCTAGCTATTCTTTCGTTTTCTTTATTTAGATTGAGAGAACAACTAGGAACTGATTCCTTTTTCACTGTTGCTACAGAGTGATGTATTGTCATTTCCTTACGCTACAATTCAAGCTCATTTTCTGACAAACATCTCTTGTCAAATTCATACATCCTAGCGAGATTTGTTATGAGGTCGAAAGAGTTGTCCTATAAGATTATGGTATACATACCTATATGTATGTCGACTAGCTAAGCACTTAGTGATCAAACTGTTTGAATATTCTCTGGCTGTCGGTTAAGACTCAGATGATTTGGTTAGGTCTTGTTCTCTAATAGCATACCTCCAATGCAATTGGACATCTCCAAGGCAATACAATCTCCAAGGCAGCGCATTTTTGAACCTGGTGTTGCCTACTTTGACATATAAATCATCCTAGATTGTGAGAATATCCACGTTGGGTGTGATGTACTAAATTATCTGCGAACTAATGTCTTTTGTGGAAACATTGAACTGGTGACTTTTTTTATTAAACCCTGGAATCTTACGTTTAAGGCTTTTGCGTGCTGTGAGCGGTAGTGGTAAACTCACATAAAACTTAGGGGTGTATCCACAGTTGGATTCGTCAACATCGGATCTTCTTATTTCATTTAAATCAGTTTTGTAGTCTAATAGAAAGAGTTTGACGTTTTGAACTTTCTCTAATTGAGGCGTGCCGCAAACCGCTTGTGGTTTCTAGTGAGCACGGCGCCTTGAGTTACTAGTTAGAGTGTGAAGTTTTCTATAATTTTTCACGGTCGCACTTCTCGCGTGAGTCTTACAAACATGCCTCTCAAATGTAACTTGTATTTCGTTATTAAATACCTTTTCGATTCATGTGATGTAGCATCCGTGTTGCCGGTTTATCCATTTTTGAATATCCAGTATAAGTCGATGGGTCCATCTTCCCTTTGAATACTGCTCTAAAGGTTCGCTGCTTTTCTTCCAGCTTGATATCTTTGACTGAAGCTTGGGATTCCTGAATTTTTGCATCGTAAGTGTTTTGTAGTTCGCTAGCTAAGATATCCGCTGGTAGCATTCCCGCGATGACACAGTTTGCCTTGTCAAATACCGTCTGAAAAGCACAGTATACTCTCAGCGCACATAGTCTGTTAACGGAGTTTAACCTTCTTTCTTAAGAATTTATTATCATTGCTTTGGCCCATATGGGTGCCGCATATATAATGATAGACTTCACCACTTTTGACAGAATAAGTCTCCTTTGTTGTCTAGGCCCTCCAATATTTGTCATTTTTCTTGACAAGGCCCCACTCACCCGAGCCGCTTTGTTGCACGTACTTTCAAGGTATACCTTGTAAGTGAGCCTCGTGTCGATCATCACATCTAGATATTTGATCGACTACACAAATGGTGATTGTCTTTCTTTTCTTGCGACCCTAGTAGGGCTACCGTTGTTTTATCTTCAGCGAGCTCTAATCCTCTTGCCGCTATTCACCATCTCACTTTCTGGACACATTCAAATACCAATATGCCCTATTTCTTCCAGGTGTTTTGTTGCCACAGCAATTGCAATATGACCGGTAAAGCCTATGATTTTTGCCTCATTTGGGATTCCAAGTTTTAGAACCTTATCATACATAATGTTCCATAAGGTAGGAGCTAATACCTAATACCTACTGCTTTACTCCAGTAGCAGTAGGTATCGAAGAGCAGAAACCGTTTCTCCAAGTAGCTTAGCATTATTTTTATAATTATAACCCAAGGAATCATCATTGACCAAAACGATTGCACTATGAGTCCCCAGATTGCAGAGTTGAACGCATTTGTGACATCTAATGTTATTACGACATCGCATCTTCGTTTGGCACGGATTATACCATATCCTTCTTCCTTCTACAATCGCTATTATGCGAAAACTTGATGAAAAATTTCGTCAAAAGAATGACTATTTGCAGGCAGAATCGAGGCAGATAATTGCAAAATTTTGTATTCTAGTACTAACCTCAGAGTTTCTACTTGTGATTAAAATAAATATATCATCACTTTTCATCAATGACACCTCTTATTGGATGGCCCTTTACAATTTAACCTCAAACGTATGTATGTAGATGCAATTTTTTAATGAAAAGAACAACATACTTACTGTTTTATAAATAAGTTTCAATTCAGTTTTCATTTCTGATTAGGTACAGTTGGCGGTGGTTTTCAAAGCATCGTATTTGAATTCCTCTGCTTTTATCCATGCTGAACTCAGCGGATTAATTGCGGCCTGATGCAGACCTAGTTTTACCAATCTGTCTGGAATTTTCTCGACTTTCGAATCTGAGAAGGTGCTTCAGTGATGAAGATCTTACCGTATCTGCACTCACCGTATCAGCACCGAAGATCTGCCACCTGATACGAGCCAAGGCAAGATAATCACAAACAAAATATCCGAAGTATAGTCGCTCCCTCTACACATTGAGATGCTAAATAAAATGGAAATGTAGCTTTAGAATGCCAATAAGTTGCCTACAGTCTTTTCTGCTGAGGGACAACAAGAATACCATTGATTTCTTATAGATGTCCGGGATTTCACTCATTTAGTTGGCCTACATCCTGGTAAGCTGTGCCACACTCAATTGTGTTCGTAAAAAATCCAAGCGTTAGTGGAGGCCCGTCAAGAGATGCAAAGAGGAACTTAAATCCCTTAGCTCGAGGCACAGCATCACGCTCTGCTGAATTCTGGGGCATATAGGATTCCACGGGAATGAAACAGCCGATGAGATAGCGAGAAAAGGATCGGAATCAAACGACTTTCTAACACATCACTTGGTCCTAACGCCCATCAGTCTTCTTATGTCCAAAATCACCTCGGATTTTCACACCATGGCCAACGTAAGGTGAAGGACACTCTCCTTGTGCCGCGTCTCGAGAAAACTTTGGGCCCAATACGACAAAAAAAGGAATTAAAGAACTTCTATTACTGAATAGACCACAGCTAATTCGTATCTTAGAAGGATGAGAATCAACACCATAGACCTCCTTATGCAGAAGTTGTGACGGCACAGAGGTAGAGGAAGGCACAACACATTTTCTCAAGCCTCAACAGAAGCAGAAAACCCTTGGAAAAGTATCTGTCAACGACTTTAGCAAATTAGCAAATATGCTAAGATTCATTATGAAAACCGGATGGTTCAGGAGCGCTGTTTCCCTCATGGACAAAGTTTCGGACTAAGAGTCATATTTTATTTCAAGTACACCACACCGGGGAGCACAATGGATCCGCTGTGATCCGAGTGAGGCTGCACCTCCGTTGTAGTTGCAATCACGCCCCAAGCTATCTATCTAGTGGAGGCCCTCACCGAGGATATCGGAAAACTGTCAAGAGCAAGATCTTAAGCAGATCGATAGCATCCTGGCTATCGGTACAGACGCAGATACTCGACCTATTTTTTTGCAAAACAGTCCATATGCATATGTCTCCACTTAGAGAACAGTGGCTTACGTCTCTAACGAGTAGTGAATTCTTGTATTGTCGGTCTCCATATCAACACCGAGCACGTGTCCAGTTTTGGAGCCATCCGCAAATCGGACTACAGCTCCAATCTATGCTTAGACTCTGATCGAAGCTAGTCCTGAACGCAGGAAAACTCAGCTTTCTGTCAGTATCGCTTTGTCTCCTATCTGTTTATCTCCTGTCGAGATTGAATAGGGCACATCTTTTCGATTGCGTGATCCTCTGCTTGGAAACTGTTGGGACAAGGATCGATGTGGTTGGGGGTTCGGTAACATTTTTTAGTTTCTAGGTTTTTAAGAATATACATAATTATACAGGTGCTAATTCAAATTCCTTGCTAGGGCATCAACGAAATGTTAGATACTTGGTGCTTTGTACCGATACATTTAGTGCGGTATGATGTCATATGTGTAGGTCAAACTGTAAGAGGACTTCGTACCACTATCAAGCAAAATGTAGGCATTCCCTTTGATTGAATTTCTGCAGGACTCTATTATATGTGGTTCCAATAGCGAAAAGTTAATGATATTTCAGTATCGTCCTTGTCAACTTTTACAGATTTTTATTGTCAACGCAAAATTCTGTTAAAACTAAAACTATTGTTCCTCCATCGGTGTGTGTGTATCTAAAATGATTGGTTTTTTTATACATATTTTATATCAACTGTGTTTTGATTAATACAAATATGTATATACTATGTATGTTTACTTATGTATGTTTCACAAAATATTCATGAATTCATTTTTATTTTTGTTTTTTATTTTCAGAAAACTAAACAACAGCTCTTTCTAACGAGCACAATGTGGTCACACTGATATTTTGTATCAACTACTCCAACTTTAACCCCTTCCAGTTCATAGTTTTGTGTTTTCCGTTTTGTTTGGATTTCTTTTTTTTTTTTTTCGTTTCTTTATTTTATTTTTGTGTTTTTTTTTTTTATTTTTTATATTTGACATATTTCCCCCAAAAGTTTGCGCTGCGCCAAAGGAATAAAATAATAAAATACTTCCGCATGTTCGCACAAATTGAGAACGCCTCCGTTCATAAATCAAAATTAAAACAAACGCTCCGCTTTAGCAGCAGTAGCAGTAGAAAAATAAATCAAAATTAAAATCAATAAAATATAATGTATTTGTTCAAAACTATAAATCAAAAAGATGTCAACAGTTCAACGTTGCTTTCGGCGTATACAAACCAATACGCTGCCAGTGGTCGACGGCGTCGTCAACCACAAGCCACTGGCCAGAGTCAAAATAAAAGTGTCTCCTCGATAGAGTCAGTGTTACTGTCGCCTCTAGTGAACTGGATGGGTGGTCGATCAGAAAGGATTCTTTCGACATCACCAGTGTCAAAATCAAAATCGTTGTCAATATCACTGTCGCCCGCGAATGTAAATAGTGCAAAGGCGACGCCGTCGTTGCGGTTATCGCGTCGTTGTCGGACAAATTGCAATTATTTAGAAAAACAATTGTGTACATATGTCATTGTTATTGTAGTATTTTTATGTGGTTTTCAAATTTCCAATGTGAATTGTTTAGCAAGTGAGGCAGCAGCGAGTCCTTCGTCATCGTTAACGCCGCGCAATTCTAGTAATTCTATTTATAGTAGTTTATACGATACGATTAGTGAAAGTGTAAATAATGATAAAAATAATAAAAAAATAAATGATTCCAAAAAGGACAACATTTTATCGATTGACAACGAATTGATCAGCCGAAGTAGCAATGAAGATGATGGTAGCATCAACAACAGCAGGAGTAGTGGACAGCCATTGTCCAGTATTAATGGGAGCCAAGCCGCCATGAATGCGATCTTCAGTGACTTTAGTGATGCATTTCAGGGCCTTAACCTAATCGCAAGTGATGATAGTTATAGTGATTATTATACGGATAGCTTTAGTAAGCACAAACTACCACAATTGCCAGTGTATTTGAATGAGTTTGCTGTGCATATACCAGCTGGCTGGGCGGTGGCCGATGCCATTGCTTCCAAATATGGATTTACAAATATGGGACAGGTGAGTGATGATTTTAATATATAATTTTTTTATGGATTCCATTTGCATCTCACATATGTATCTATATCTACTAGTCGAAACAAGTAATTGTCACTTCAGAAGAACACTCCGAAAGTAGATTTAGCTACTAATAACATGAATTTTCACCAAAGTGGTGCCATTGATGTCGCAGTGGAGTTCACTGCTTCAGGACTGGGATGAAGGATTATATAAAGTCTCTTCATTTGATTTCTGCTGCGATGTTGTTACCAGAGTTTATAGCGGAGGTCGGCAAAGTCCCTAACTAGCTTAAAATTATAGCTGTCTAATGTGTTGCTTTGTTCGATTCATCGATGTTGTGTTTCTCTTCTTGTTGACAGTATTTACTAGATTATGCTCTCATTCACGACTAAGCCCAGTGACAGCTCGCTATATTCTACCTAATGATGTCAATGTCATCAGCGTATGCAAGTAATTCCACAGACTTTTGGAAAATTGTGACTCTGGTTTTTGCTGGCGAATTTCACATTATTTTCTCCAATATAATGTTGAAGAAGTCCCCTGACAGTGCATCATCTGACTCCTTTTTTGTTATCAAAGGTCTCGGTGAAATTATTTTCGAACTTTATAGAGTGGCGACCGTTCTCCATCGTCCTTCTGCACAATCTGAAGAGTTTAGCAGAGATGCCGAAGCTAGAAATTACTCTGTATAGCCCGACACTATAATTGATGTAATATGCGGTCTTAAAATCTCTAGAAAAATGGTGAACATCGACTTGGAATTATTTTCTAGGATCGGCCATAGTCTGACTATTTGGTCGGTTATAAACTTTACGGGCCTAAAACCGCACTGGTAAGGGCCAATCAAGCGTTTACAGAGTACAACCAAGACAGGATCGTGTAAGCAAAGTTAAAGAGATATGCCTCTACACTTGTCGCTATTTAAATGGTCTCCTTTCTTGTGGATCGGGTAATATTGGGAAAATAGTGGGAAAACATAACATGAAAAGGAATCTGCTACTTCTACTAGATTTGAAGCTTTGTTGTATCTTGCCACTCGTGAAACAAATAAATATGTTTATAGCATTCACAAGACTGGGCCCTACTACAGACACTTGCGAAACTCCTCAAGTTCTAAGTCGTCGAAATATAACAGAATCACCTTGCTACTCTCATTTTTAACAGCGACACTGCACAGTATAAAGTCAGAGATAGGAACTTTGTTAAAGTGAGCTTTGTCCCTTTGTGCTTCTAAGAAAGATGATCCTTTTGAAAATGTCAAGCTACTAAGCTCTTTCTATCAAGGCAAGTAGGTTAATTAAACAGAAATAAGTCAAGTATTCCAATCCGAAGGCCAATTAACTTCTATTTTCTATTCCAATTCTTATAGTACTTATCATGGCAAGTCAACAATCGATAACCAATTTCCAGATCTAGTTCCCTTCCCTTTGGGTTTCCTTTAATTTTTTTTTTTCTCAAATATTATGGAATTTAACGCCTTCTCTTGATTACACCACACCGTACCGGAAGTAAACAGAAAAAAAAACACACGGAACAACGGATGACGAAGAATAACAAAACTCATTCCGCTTCCATTTGGAATCGAATACCAATTCGATGGCAAATTGCCATCGGCACTTCAATCCAACAGCGATAATTGTGCTTCGGGCCAACAGCGAAAGTTACCCAAACAAGGGCGGGTTGTATCGCTGTTTGAGTGTAGGTTAAGCCAATTTATGCACCCCTGCCATTGGCGCAATGTATGCGTAGTTTGTGCGAAACTGAAAACGATTACACAGATACTTGATTAGTATGCCAGGCATGGGAAAGCATTTAGTTTGTAGATTCCGACAAAAACCCAAAAAAAAAAAAAAGAAGTAGAATCGAACCTTGGCATTGGCATCAAGTACAATGTCCGAACAAACTTTGCATCTGCCTAAGGCTAAACGACGAATTCCAACAGACAGAAAAAAAAGAATCCATTAAAAGTAAATCGAAAAATTATCTAAAGTGAAATCATGGCAGCTGGATTGAGCCAGTAGTCAGCCAGGAAGCAAACCAAATCAGAGACTGACATTTCGTTTCGTTCGTCGGTCTAACTTGTTGGTCCCGCTTAAAATTCGATTAAAGCCCCATCCGCTGTGCCGTCTGCCACAGTGCTCCACATAATGATATGTCAACGCGGACACACGGATAACGAAACGCATAACGAGAAATCTATCTCTTAAGTCCTCCGGATGGGGAAATCAAATTATACGGCAACATCATGAACGGATGCGCACCATTTAGCATTTAGGCGCGCTTGCTGCCTGCCATAAGGGATTCCGCGGGATTAAATTCGAAGGCAAAAACACATGAAGACCGAATGAGGAACCCAATTCTCAAGCCCGGCAAGAAATGAAAACAAATTATTTCTCTGCGCCGTTTTTTTTTTTTTTAAAACATTTTGTGAATGTATCTCGCGCTTTGTTTGTTTAGCTGTTTGTTTCGGTGGATTGTAGGATTGCAGGGAATGATTTTAACATCAATCATTGTTTTGAAATGACAGAGACGTGGCACAAATGAATGCGGGGCGCTCGCGACTATGTGACGCAGAGAAATGGAACGAAGCCTAATGCAAGGCTGGATAATTGAATTTGAAAACAGATGGTATTACGGCAGTGCGCACCTGGGCTTATTTCACGAAATGATTACGAAATTTCATTCTGGAATTGTCGGAATTTCAAATACCGACAGTGAGAGAGTTCAAAGAACAGTTTATGACGTTCGTTGCTCATTTGAAGGGAACTAGACTGTGTCGGGGAGTTGGACTAATTTGTTTTGAAAATGCAAAGTCTGTGTGTAAGCTTTTCTAAACTTAATTTAATGAGAACACAAGTCTGAAATTTAATCGTTTTTTTTTATATAGATATATATGTAGATACATCTGTACATAATGCCTACCGTATCTACATTTTCAATATGCAGACTCAAATGTGTCTCCAAGATTTTCACTCATTTCAAAAATTTTAATGATATTGTCCAGAAAAATGATTGTTTGACAGACTCACTGGTACACAGATGGCTTAAAAAAGAAAAAGGGGACCACGAGTTCCTACTGAGATCTAGGGTTTCAGTATCCAAAATTCATAAATGCGTTATGCTGTACTAAATATCAGCATGTTTAGAAACCCAGGCACTGTTACAGAATATCATCGCCCTAGCTGGTTTCGTTAACAATGCTTCCTTAACGTTTTTCGAGGTAATCAGCCAAATAGGGCTTGATAGAAGCATGGCTATTGGAGCATAAGCATAAGGTTTCACTAAAAACTTCGTGCATATCAGCTTGAACGACAATAGTCTACCCAGATTAGATTCAAGTTCCTAAAATGTCATCAATAAGGAGATTATCTGTACGGAAGCAGTATCACCTGGCTTAAGGCCAATCCATCCCTGACAGCTTCGGTACGAGCAAACCGGAAAAGTCCCCGTAATTAACAATAATGGTGAGCTGACGATGTCGTGTTTCCTATCCTTCTTTTGCCTTCTAATCTTGAGCACTAGACTTATGCGATTTAGGGCCTTTAAGTTAAAAAACATTAGTTTCTAGACCCTTTCTTGAGTTTACTTTAAACAAAAGGCGGCAAGGGCGAGTGTATAGAGATAAGAATACCCCCATTACACCTCTAATGCAGTAATACGCTAGATGATGTAGTTTACGTAGTCGACTTTTGAGGATGTGGACTCTAGGCCATTAAAGAACAGCTCAATACTTATATATTCGGAATACCAATTTGTTGCTTAGTACCTAGGTTCTGTGGATCATCCTACGATATGGCCTGTGAATTTTTAGAGTTTTTTTTATCCCAACTCGGCACAATGGTCTTTTGACATAGATACGTAAAAGTCAACTGAACCCACCATATCGCTCGTCCAACCCACTACACTATCACTATCACTATCTAAATCCTGGGAGTAGAGAGGGATGTTTCCACACTATCGAACAAATCTACCTATCTAGTGCCGGCTAAGAAACTAGCTATTAACACTAAGTACTTTACTTCACAGGATAATGTTAGGAAGTACCCAAAGATACAGACCACTTCTTTCTATCTCGTGGTGTCTTTCTGCTTGTTGTAAAGATCATATCTGCTCACGGCACCAAGAACGACACCAGAAACTTATTAATTACTTCCGATTAAAATGATACACTCATCAGTTGGGCACCCAATAGGAGGCTATGTACCTTTATTAAGACTTTGCAACAGAGTGGTATAAAGTACGCATCCCTCTGCAAAGGCAAATTGTTCAGTCCTAACGCAGCTGATTACTGCTACCGTCCTTAAAACCATTTCCATTTATCTCTAGGGTCGATTTCATTAAAATGAAGTCGATTTCATTAAAATGAAGTCGATGCTTTTCAACTTCAACTGTTGGGCCAACTCCAATAATACGTAGACATAGTACGGCTGACAGGACCAGAGTTTTGTAGATCATAGCTTCATCACTTGCCAGGAACGCAGTTGTTTGACAAAATGGAAGTTACAACCAGAGAGTTGAATCGATGGGTACAACCTCAAATCGTCGCTGTTTCTATGACATCCTTTTTGAATGTTTATTTTTAAGTGGGCCACTTAATCCTCCTGCTTCCTTGGGAGTTCCATTAAACGCCTCGTTGCTTAGATTTTCGAGGGTTGTAGTCCGGACAGACTCACATCCTTTTCATTATTTACAGCTCGACAGGTTACTTTGTGACACGTTTAATTCAGTAGTACCGGAATAACACGAGCACTGACGAGGTACTTGTCGTTTCGCTCTCTAGGTCTAATGTCTTACGAGGGGACAGTTTGTTGGAATTATGGCTTAAACCAATTAGAAGACTACTGACTAATCGCCACCTAAATCCTCAAAACGCTACACTGACTAATCGGGTTGTCTATGAAGTCTCTTTAATCCAGTCAACCGGAGTTCTGGATGACATTTTCCACTTCTTTACAACACGCATCAAAAAATTAATGGAAAGGGAGAGAATGAGATTAACAAACGCATTTAAAGTACAAACGGCATAATCTGGAACTATTAAAGCCTTTTAGGTTCTACGAGCAGGATGTCTTTCTCTAATGTTACACTAGGTGAAAAAATCGTAAAGGACATATCAAATTCTTTCTGATTGCATAAAGAATGAAATGAACTGATGTTGCTGGAAGGTGTATGCAACATCTGACTCTACATTTTACCTTATTGACTTTTAGACAACCTCCTATAACCATGCCTAAGGTTTCCGAAAGTCTTCCTTACCCATTGATTATGCACCCACTAATTAAAGGAAAAAACCCTCACTTCCACCAACCCGAATCCAAACTTCTATAAACAAAAGTCCTTATATTCGGTCTAAAGACAACAAGCATAAAATACTAACTTAACTGCAAGTATTTTCCCATGCTGCTGATATTATGTTTATTCACTTTGCGTGTGTGCATCCCACCATATCGCTCTGATTAATTCCAAGGACTGTTCATTTTAGGAATATATTTCAAATTTCTATTAGTTTTTGCTCTTTTGCATGATGCGTGTGTATATCTGGCAAGGATTATATCAATTTCTCCATGCAAATGGTTGCAATTTAGTCAAATAGAAATTTCTTTCCTGAATGTCATAGATATGTATTTATGGATATACATAGTATGTACATAAATGCAAATATACTTCCTTCTCAAGCACGAGTGGATGATGCCACAAATAATGTATCTCATGACAACTTACCTCAAAAACACAGTAAAAAAGGACAACAATGTCACAGAATGAGTGTTTAGTTTTAGTCGGAAAACGAGCTAGGTAAACTGGTTAAATAAGTCTCATGATGTGAACAAGAAGGATTGTCGTCGTCCTTTAGCAGAAATTCACACACATACATGGACGTCATTTAATATTTCATAATGACAATAAAACAACAAGTTGGAGAATTATTAATATCCTCCCCAAGTACAAACGCACACATATGCATATTCACATTTAGTGTTATAGAGAAATGCAAAGTGTAATTAGAATGTCCAAATATTCACACACTAGAGTGTCCTTGCCTGTGAATAATGCGACACACGAAGTGATTTATTTAAATTTATACTGTAGCAAATTAAATACGACAAAATTCAGTCTCCACATATCAGCAGAGAAAGAGAGAGAGAGAGAGAGAGAGAGTGAGAAGTTAGTAGGGGGGATCCTTACTCAACACAACACAGGCATCAGTGTCAAAGCAGAGCTTCTGTGTTTGCTCAAGTCAGTAACCGGCAACCACTCTTAAGGATGTGCACATACCAAGCTTCTCAACTTACAAATTACAGCCGTCCTCTGTGTGTGCCCTCGTACACATTTTCTACATCACCTAACTTCTTACGTGTGTGATGTCCTTGCCAGAGAAGTTGCTTGGGCTTGATTCCCTTTTGTAATTAACTTTCGTCCTTTCGTCCGGACTGGAGACGGGGTTCGCATACACATATGGATGTGTGTATCCCTATCGTATATCAAGATGTTACTAATGCTTGAAGGATCAAACAAAAGAACGTACGTGGATTATATGATGAGGTCGTCGGACAAGCTACTAAACTTGTTTTGTTGTGTATTCTTCTGCTTCTACTCTGTCCATAGGATACACGAAAATAGGCAACGCTACGTTAATTATTTATCCCCAAAGGAAGGGACTTCCTCCACTTATTGTTGGTGGAATCAAATGAAATTTTCTAATAATTACCAACGCATTACATAGACACCCAATCACACACATACCCAAATGCCGAGTCACACATATGTAGATACACATCGTCGAACTTGGGGATAAAAATAAGTTGACAGGAAATACGTGCCTGACCTTTCGCATTCCATTCCTCTGGCTGAGGCCTGTCAAGGAAAAACAAAGGCAAACGGTAAATTCCAGTTAATTGCTTTAATTTGTTAAAGATTGAGGCCTGCGAACGTATTTGTTTTGGCATTTACCAATCGACAGGCTCTTCAAGGCTGCCCAATACAATTTCGAAATATAATTAATGACTGCAGGTCCTTTATTGACGGGGCCTTCTCCATCTGAGGGATAATGATCATCATCATCATCATCATCATTATTTACTATTGACCGGTATACGGTTGAGGGATTGATTTGAAGGACTTAGATTTTGGAAAATGTTATGCTTGATGTGCTCGAGTGAGTAATTAATTTAATAACGATTAATATTGTGCTGAATTGCTGAGCACAGTAGTTGTATCTTGCATTGATGTTGTCTGGACAAAGATCCCATAGCTTTATGTAGCATTTGTAGGAAATACAAAGTTTACATATGTGCATACATACATATCCCTTGGGTCGTCTAATTGATTCGGATCGTGGAATCATTTCACAATTTGCTAACTCATGCAAAAAGTTCACCAAAACATGAAAGAAAAAACTGACCCCATAACTCCCGTGTGAATAAATCAATTCATCTGATTATGTATGACCACTATCATTAAGACCAAATTTCGAATATGAGAACCACTGGCCTTGTCCCAGATTTTTATATTCACCGGCTAAATCAGGCTTCCAATTAAAGTCTCAACGTGATAAAACAAAAAACGAGAATTATATTAACAAATCGCTTGAAACGTGTTTCTCTTTTTATTCATTCTAAGACCCCAGATCGGTTAAGTCATAACCAGGTTGATCCCAATATTTGTAGTTGCATAAGATACTGGCTCTGAAGGTAAACAACCGATAGAGCGGTCACTGCTGCTGCAGCGTGGTTAGATTGAAAGTTACAAGTTCACGTGTTCTAGTTACCGGCTATAATTAATTCTTGTCAGTGAGTTTAGTTTTTATGCAAATTACCTCTTAACACAATTAGATGCAATTAATAAAAAAAAATTTACTGCAAGTATAGTTCAAAGGGTCTTAAAAAGATATTTGAGTTGTACTTGTATTTTGTTTAAGAAAACGCAACCGGATGACAATTTTTACGCATGCTGTCGCCTCAGTGGCGACAACGTTCTTATGTATCTTATGGGATAATTCCGGCCGCTGAATGAAGGTGGCGCGCTTAATCCAACACTAAAACGATGACTAAATGACTGGCTTTCTATATTGACTAAGAGTTCCTTTCTCTTTAATGAAGTCAAACATATAGGAGTAATCCGGGATATGAAATTTCTTTGGTCAAAACATGACAAATTGAAGATATCCGCTTTGTGGCACTGTGGGGGTACTTTGCCGGGACATGGGATTTTTTACCGAAAACTACTTTTAAACCTAGGTATGAGAACGTTCTTACTTTATGCGTCGAATGTTTAGTGGATTGCACTTAACTTTAAACAGCGACTAGTCTCAGCAGATTCAGAGTTTCTCTAGATCTAGCTTCCCTTAAAGGTAACCCTTTGTCTTAGATGAAGTAACTTATGTACATATTCACACTTATTCTACGACATTAGTATCATGGACGATGGCTCTTGATTCTCTTTTTATACCCTTTCCTAAGGGTATATTAAGTTTGACACATAGTTTGTAACATAGAGAAATAATCGAGATAGACCCTATAAAGTATATATATATGTATATTCGTGATCAGTATATAGCGAAAACGATTGAGCGATGTCTGTCCGTCTGGCCGTATGTCACTACTTTTTGGGCCTACATTTTGAGCTAGGAGGTCGAAATTTAATATTTGGACTTTTGAGAAAGAAAAGCAGTACAAGTACAAGTAAAGTGTAAAATTTTTTGAAATCCACCCACTGCGGCGGCCACTTTTTCATAACTTCACTATTTTACATGAAATCGAAAAATTTTATTAAAACCAAATATCTAGTTATTCAGATTCTCTGCAATTCACCCAAACATTGTCTTTAGCCACGCCCACTTGTTGGGGCGTTGTCATTAAAAAACCGAGATTGGTGAAATTTTCCTTGTTACACCCTAAAACGTTTGAAGTTATCGTTGTAATTTCTCAAAAATATGCAGTATGCCACGCCCACTTTATTAGAGTTGCATAGAAAGGAAGATATTGTATCAAACGATCCGCTCCAAATGGATTATAGTTCTTCTGTATGTTTTTGTATTACAGCTGGGTTGACTTCTGGAATATACTATAAGTACCTTTTTAGTGTCTTCTGTGTTAATGCTCTGAGTACTATTCAAGGTAAAAATAGTACTCGGTATACAGTAGTTTTTAGATGGCATCGAATTTCAGGTAATCAAATTTGGTCTACTCCTTAATTTTTCTGACCAAAAGCTGCACTAGTAAGTGTTGATTAAAATATCACAAATCATTTCGAAGATGTTCGCACAATATATTTGACAGGATCTGCGGGAATGAAATGATCAGATTCGAGATTTGATTCCCAGACAACACCACAGTTTCATTCAAGGTAGATACATATTTGTAGTTTATAATATTCTGATACTTGCCCTTAAGACTAACAGAATACAATACATTTTGTATGGCAAACAAGAGTTTGCCTAGAGAAAGGTATTTAAAAATCAGGATTTTCGACAAAATTTAGTCATAAAAATGTAGTGTCCTTTAGATTGGTTATTTAGTACTAAGCCTATAGTAATTGGCCAAATTTCTCGGCACTCTATTTCTATTATTGCGAATATCTCAGCCATATTTATGAATAGATGGATGCATAGCCAATTCCTAAGAAGGACGATTAAACGTCAGGTTTCAGGTTTAACGTCAGTCCTTTCATAGATTTTAATTAATGTAATAAATTTACTTCGATGTTGTTGCAGAGAACAACAGATTAAATATTTTTAAGAGAAAAGCGAGATTTTCAAAACATAGTAGATACAATTAGTTAGACTCAAAATTAAGACTAAAATACATTATGAAACTTCCATAAACGAACAGTTTCGAATATACCCAAAACGACGTTTCTAAGTAGTTGAATTTTTAAACCATCCCAAATTTGTAACAATCTCTTGGGGTAACTATATCTGTGCGTCAGCTTCTCAATCAATCAAATATGGATACCGATTACACTTGTCAATCCTACAATGCAATAGCTACCATTTATGGCTTGTTTCATTTTTACCCAACAACATCCTGTGAATGAGTTAGTTGATAGTGTACCCGAGTTATTTGTGCCTTCTTTACGGAGCTTGGACGCTATGGTGAATTGTGGAAACTCTCGGAGCTGCTAGTCGCGATAGAGTTTTGAACCATTCTTTCGATTAGCTTGAGTTTACTATCGGATGTTCTTTTGTGGAAACTCTGCATTTCAACCGTCTTTCCATAGATGCTTTCCTTTGCTACTTTGTGTTAAGGTCACCAACGACAACCTTAAACGTTATTTGTCAACATTGCCCACAACTGATGTAAAGGAGATCGTAGAAGCTATGTTGGATGTTACCATTTGCCTATCCAATAAGCATGGTTACTCTATATCATATGTCTTAAGCTCCAGACACGTTGCCTAAGTTTGGCTTTTGCATTAAATCTAGATCTCAATGTACACTACTTCAGTAGCTCGTAACAGTCCTCGCATTACCATCGGTAATTCAAATAATACTTCTCCTGCATTGGAGGCTCAGACTTTCCCTTGAAATGCATATAAAATGTAGACCTTAACATACCTACTTATATGCAATGTTTATATATCGACATAAAAACTTCTGCACGACAAGGAGATGAAGTAAAAAGTTGGGACGTTGAACTAGTTGCTGAAATCATGTGTACATTTTAGAAAACTTCCCTTAATTTCTCTTCCAAGTTATTACATGACCTTGGTTCAGTCATTTCTCAAGGATCTCACGAAGTATGTACATCTGTACTTATACCATGTCTTTACAACGAAAAAGCTAAATATATTACCAATTTCAGGATTCAAAAGTTTATTTCCAATATATAAAATAGAACCATACTCTTACTTACAAATCCAATTTCAATGAATAGCCGTAAGTCCCTTTTTATTGATCCTCTCTAAACGCATTTGAAATTTGAATTCTTTTGCATGTGACACTTAAAATATTTCACCAAATTTTAACTGGATATCCAATGTAACAAAAAAAAATAGCGATTTAAATAAAAACTAGGTCCTGCCAAAATCGGTAACTCAATTTTACCCTTAGTCGACTCTGGCGGTTGCGGTTTTCGAAATATGAATAGTTATTCGCGTAAATGGTGCAACACAGCTTAGTGACCCCCAATCATGTACATATACTTTCCTCCCACCATATCCCATTCAATATACTGCCAAAGCACAATTTAGTGTAAAAAAAAAAAAAAAAACTTCCCACTAAATAATAAATCATTCCCCTGACAGAGGATTTCAACAGAATAATGAAAAAAAAATCAAAATTCCAATATCCCCATCGTGCCGTGTCCTGCTTTCAATTACAGATTTAGAAAAAGTGTGAAATTAAAAGCCATTTCATAAGCTCCCTCAAATGGACTGAAACGGAGAGAACACACCAAACTCACAAATCGTAGCACGTCCATTATAGGAATCATTAATATCCTTCAGATGATATTTATGAGTCAACCCTTCATCCCACCAGGATACACCGAGTATTTGCAATGCAACTGTGACTCGTAATTCAAAATTGCAAAATTTAAACTCAACTCTAACCGTTTGCCACGTTCATTGTTTCTTCATCATTTTCATTGTGTGCGCGATACGAAATGAACAGATGGGTGGCGTGGCATGGAGTGTTGGTGTGGTAACTCCATCCCACCTCCTCCGGAAGGATAATAATGATTTTTGGCTTTTGATAAATTAGTGTTCTCCTTTTTAATTAAAATTAAATCGCTGCAAATGCTTTTGTGCCATCCCTAACGAAAAATGGTGAAACAAAAAATAAAAAAATAGGGGAAACAAAAAACTGCTCACGTTTTCCTTTCTTGGCATGGACCGACGTCGTCGTATATCCTGTTGCTGTGATGTCCTCAAGAGCTCAAATGATAAATGAAAAACCAACGATGCTGATGGTGAATTCCTGCTGACGAAAGGACCATTCTCTAGCATTTCTTGTTTATTCGGTGCTGGTTTTCTTTATAATTCATTCTTTAGTTCTATCCATTGTGAGAAAAAGGATCACAGACAATAGGAGAATAGGAAGGCATCTGACGTCTCGTCCACACCATACTCTCTACTCTACTACACAAAGGACAACGACGGCGACGACGTCACTTTAGTTGTTCTTCATGAAGCAAAATGGAAAATCGTGAAATTCCGTTTGTTTGACCGAGAATTGTCCTTAAATTTGTCAGAACATGGGAGCAGTGTCCCTCTCACTTTCTCATCAGCAGTCAAGTTTAAAACGGTTTTCCTCTTAGGCTAAACGTATTTTTGTTTGCCTAAGTGAACGATTAAGTCGACATCTAGGAGTCGAGTGGTTCGATGAAGTTTTTTTTTTTTTTCCAGTATAAATGGGCGGGGGATTGCCGGCCGCGCGTTGGAGTGAAAATTAAGGGCCACTTCTTTTTCTTTGGATGGGAAAGTTTATTTTATTAATTTTTCGGCAGGGGGGGAAAGAAATTAATGGATTTTCATCCTTCAAATGATTTTTGGGATTTCACGTTTTCTGATGGAAGTTTTGGGAAATATGAGTTTTTTTTTTTCCCGGTTTCTAATGGGCGGGCAGCGTTCCTCTTTTCACAGAAATTTTATGAATGATTGATGAGTTTAGTACCGAAAGGCAAATGCGAACGAATGTTTCAAGGATACTTTTTGTATTAGTGGCGGTCGGAGGTTAAGGAGATTATCTGGGTTATTTGTGTTGCGTACTACGAAATTATTTAAATTATGTAAGGCAATCTTTGGAAAAGTGGCCTACGAAACAAATTTTTGATCGAATCTTGTTTTATTTTTTTATTTATTTCTGCAAAGGCATTTGTAATGGTAGTAGAGCCTGGAAGGGGTCAAAAGCATTAAAAGTTTTGTGGTGGATATCTTTTGAAATGCGGCTTAAGAAAATCTAAGGCTTAATAGATCTCATTAGTGCTTTAATGGGATTGATCAGATTTTAATATTTCATTCTTCTAAATGGTACTTCGCAGATACACATACCCTTTGTCTACGATTTTTAAAAGTATTTTGCATCGCAGTTTAGTAGGAGAATTCTTGATGAAAATGAATAGTTTCTACCACTTTTAGTATATCGTGTAGTACAATCATGTTTTCTAATAGTAAAGTGTCGTTAAATGCTTGAAGCAGGTCCTCTCTATAGCCTAGTCTTTTAACTCTAAAGACATTTAGAATATATTTAATACCACTTACTTAGCGTACATCAGGGCATCAAATGTAACAAAACAACAGTCATTACAATGTACTTCTGCCTCACTTTGGCAAAAACGCAAAATAATCTTTAAAAATAATGAAAACTCTGGTATTCCAGAGGAAGAACGGTCACTGCAATCTTGCCTGTACTATTTTTAGTACATACGACGTCAATAATGGATGACTTCTCAAGAATCAGAACGTTCCTTTGCAAACCTTCAGACATTTTTTGACATATTGTAAATTGAATTTGAAAAGAAACAACATTTGGTCCTTCGAGCCCAAAATCTTCGCAATGTAAGTATCTATTGCCCAATTAAGTCAGTATAAGTGTACGTTCTGTCTTCTTCTCTGTAGAGTTATAGCACACAGTGTTAGCAGAACTTTATTAGTTCCTGATTTTCTAATTGGACACACGATTCTAGGTATTAAGAGAAACTTTGCCTTTAAATGTACTTTCGACGCTTGTCTATTTATTCACAAAGAGGCCCATAAACCCTCGGAATACACCTGACTCCAGAGTCTGCATTCTATTAGAGTAAATACGTCATCTTGCAGACTTTTCAAAACAGAGCAGGTATGCGTTTTATGCACTTTCAAATCATTCAAAGATCCCAATGGAAACTATTTTCCGCTTTTCTAAAAGCAATCCTCGATTTCATAATATTCGAACTGGTGTTTTTTTTTTTATTAATTTAGAGAGTGGTTCTTCATCCTTAAGCCAGAACAGTCCTATTGTCTAACATTTTTCATTCTTACATCTTTTACATCTCGTCAAAAGGGTATAATGGGGATATTTCTCCATGACAATATCACAGGAATGTTTACTGTATCAGTATCAGATGCAGAAAAAGTCAACTCACCACTTCTGTTTCCGGAAAAGTGTCGGTGTTTGCAATGCATTAGAGCCTTAGGTTCTTAGTCCCAAAATGATATACTGTTTATGCATTTTGATAGATAATGGTGTTTAAAATCTTGGCATCATAAAGAATATGTGCATTTGTTCTATGCAGCTCTAGATGCTCTCTTAATAAATATCTTCATTACGAAGGCGACTACTAAGGCTTCTATCACATGGCAGTTCAAATACCGAAATACAGCGTTTATTTTTATAAACCTGTGCATGAAAATATCATCTCTGCACTCTCTAATTGGATTACTTATTCAAACTGCAATCTTCTAATCAGACTACAACATGCTTTATCCTTCGAAACAAGAATTCATTTAATTTTTCAGAACATGCTTCAAACCAAAAGCAGAACTAATTCCTTCGTTTTAATGAAAAAAAAACAAGCAAAAAACCTGACCCAAATTCAAATCATTACCTTATTCAATGACTCAAAAAAAATCTCCGAAAAACTGGTGAGCTTCACTATGACGCTAATATAACCCATTCGTTTCTCAAATAGCTTGATCCAATCTAGTTTTAATTAAAATAAAATACAAAACCTCTCTCCTCTTCGCTCTTCGGTATAAGCAAAAATTAAGTAGTACACAGTGGGTTTTACTTCCTTTTTTCTTTGCCATCCTTGTTTGATGAAATTCTCCACATTACTTGCTTAGTTTCGTCAAGCACAACCCCTAGTCTTCTCATTCGAACATTTAATCAAATCCCAATGCCAGAAACTTTATCATCAACTCTATACCCACAATCTACCCGCTTATCGTCACCCACACACTCACACATACATACATAGTACCTACATCAAAAACTTCATGGCAAGGAGCAGCAAAACGTAATTGCTCGAGGACAATCGTTTATTTAATTTCGTTGGCACGTACCCCGCTCACAAACTCATTCAGCAAATAAACTAACATAAAAAAAAAAAAAACCCAAAGAATGGTAGCCTGCACACCATTTTAATGATTTTTCTGATTGAAGCGAATCAAATTCCAACGAAACGTGCAATAGCAACCAATGCACACCGCAATTGATCTATCACGAGTGTGTGTCCAAATGAAAAGCCAACACCAGCGCGTTGCGTCCGATTCACAATGTGGCTTTTGCTATCAATCGTTGTTTTCATTTCTATCTAGATGCATCTCCTTCGACAATAACAAACACCGAATCACAGAGTATACCATAAGAAGAAGACAAACACAGCATTTTGCCGTCCCGAGGACGATAAACGTTGTGTCTTTGCACACTCACTCTTCCATTCGAAGTTTCTGTAGAGAAACGGTCCAACAATTACAATAGTGTCCACAAGGACATAGTGATGGTGGCGGTGCAAACGAGAGAAAATAAGTTTTCATCTTGTGGAAAAAGTTTCTCGTATTTTTGATAGCCAGATAGAGACACACGCACATAGATAGAGAGAGATCCAACAAAAAGTCATATAATATCCTTTTAAAAGGATAAATGATCCCTTGTGTTGGACTAAGATTTTCTTTTATATTCCAATCTGCTACTTGGACCACACTTTTTATTCTTCACCAGATTTCCCAAAAGTAGATCTGGTCAGCCAGCCAGCTCTACGAAGCGAAATGAATTCCGTGCACATCGCCATCTCGGTAGAATGAGATACTGGAACTGCAGCAAGAGAATATGGCAATCTTTTCGATTTAATCAAGAAAAAAATATACAGAAAGGCTTACACTATGTGTGGATAAGGTTATGCGATACCCTGCGTACCTTCTTAAGTATGTTTTTGGGTGAGCTCTTACTTTTTGTATCCCACATAGCCCCAAGGCCATCTCCTGATTGGATAAAGAAAAAAATCCTTGTCACTGCAGAATAAATCAAGAATTGTTTGACGAGGAACTACTTAGACCTACTTTGAGTACCTCCTTCTGTACAGCTTTGTGTTCGAATTTCTACAATTCTCAACTTATTCCCTAAAGACTTAGTTTCTTCTTCGAGTATTTTGGGCCAGGTTTGGCTACATAGTCTCGCCATAAGATATGATCAATCCGTTAAGGTTTTCTGTCCCGTACTATGACCCTCTCTACTTCCTCATGAAGACCGGTTCTGTCCATCAATTAGATCTATAGGCAGGCTTCTATGTTTCCCATTTCATTGATTGTTAAGCTAAATTTTCAACGGTTTCAACCGTTTATAGCAAAAATCCTTCTACTGTATCCTTGTATCTCAAAATAATTAACGCAAATGCTGCTTTTAGCCGTCCATCACAGGATTGATGTTGACCAGGGCATGTACTTTTCGACGTCCATTATTTTCCTTACATTACAAACAATGGATCAAATTTGTTTTACCCTATAAACCAACGTCAAGTATAGAATTTCGAATACAATGGCTTACATTACCTTATATCATACCCATCCCGACGACCATCGCGCTTAACAAAACTATGAGAAACCAACACACAAACATCGTACACTCAAGTAGCCAAACTAACAAACGAATCCCCGTAGAGTTGGTATCTGCTTCCTTCCCCCACCACAACAATAGCATCGTACCAGGATGCACTCGATTTTTATTTGTTATTGACCAAAGAAATCAGAAAATCACATCCCAAAGGATCACGTTGCAATCAGAAATCAGCAATAGTAAGATTGTAATGGTGCACGGGATCTCGGTCCTCCTAGTCGTATCTCAACATATGTTCGCTTAAAAGTTAGTCCTTTTGGGGAAAAAAAAAACCCAGAGAGTGGTACGTACAATAAGTAAGGACTCTCGTTGTCCGTTGCCTGAAAGTTGATTATTGAAAGCGCCACCGGGAATGGTTATCTGAGTAGGGTGGCATCCCGTCGTCCAGATTAGATATGATTGAATTGAAACTCACGTACAATCTGGTTTGGGTTTCAATGCAACTAAACTGATTGTTTGGGTAATAAAACAATTCTCATTGTTCTGGATTGTCGGCTGGGTCGTTTTGGGCTACGTTGGTCCAGCTGGGTTGGCTCTGATACCCAAAAGGATGCAAAATCATACTTAAGAGATATGAAAAGCAATAGAATGCACATTTACGTATGCAACCAATAAAGAATAACAAGTTTTTTTTTTTCTTTCTCCAGAGGGAACGTTCTCTTATAGAAGAACTTTGAAATAAAATAATCGTATCATGGGAAAATTTATTTCATTAATACATGCTGCATGTCCTTATACAGATGGTAATCGTATTTGAGTTCAATAAGTTCGGTTAGGAACTTGTGTGCAAGTCGTGAAGAGGAATACAAGTATTTGAGGAACTTTTCTTGTTAAGGAGTTATTTTGAAAATATATTTTATGTATCTCATCATGTACCCCATAAAGTTAAGTCTTAGAGGATAAACCATTTTTAATGTTGAGTTCACCTGGGGTCATAGCAATAATATCCATAGTAGTACGATTGTAATTTTTTGTCGAAATAGGAAATAGTTTAGTGTACCAATCAGACGTTATTGGTCCAGTTCGCATCAACCTAATTGGAATTTCTTCATCTTTTATAGAAACCCAATATTGCACGAACCTAGGTGGAATTTTTTCATCTTTTGTGCAAAATGAAGTAAAAGATTTCGTGAAGACGAGCTTAGGAGCTACCTGACTTAAGTAACGCTTAGAGAATCACAAAGAAAATATGGCCCTCTTTGTTCACAAAGACTGTAGCTTTACTTAAGCCTAGCCTAGGTAGGTTGTGAGGTGATTGCAACTAAAACGGAAGTGCAGCCTCACTTGGATTTCAGCGAATCCATTGCGTTCGCCGGTGTGGGATACTTGAAAGAAAGTGAACATGACAAGTAGTGCATTACTTCATCCATGACGGATGTGGTCGTCCTGAACCATCCCGTTTTTATAATGAATTTTAGGGTGATTTTAGATATTTGCTAGTTCGTTGAGGTCGTTGAAAGATACAGCCTCTGTGTAGGTCTGTAGTGCTGATTCAAATTATTCTAAGATGGACCGCCAGTGAGTTGTGGCCTTTAAGAATACGTATGGGGAAACTTGGCTTTGGTCTATTTACCAATACAAGTTCTCTAGTCCTTTTTCGTATTGGACATAGGAAGACTGATAGGCATTACGACCGAGTGATCTGCTGTTAGTTGAGAGAACTCAACTAAAACTTTTCGACTACGTCAAATACCTGGGAGTCATTCTAGATGGGAAACTAAACTGGAACCTCAACATAAGGAAAAGGGCAAAGAAAGCAATGATAGCATATTATGCCTGCAACACGATATTCGGCAAAACGTTTCTTTTCCGAAATTTTCCGAATGTCGAGTTCGAACAGACTCCCTGACTACAGCAGTGGTTTACAAGCTGAGGTCCTGGCAGTGAAAACAGCTGCTAAACAGATTGCAATGAGGGAATTACCACACGCTGATATTACCTTCTTTTTTCAAAGCCAAGCGGCAATAAAAGCGATTTCTGCCATTGAAATAAAATCGAAGCTTGTAAATCGCTGCCGCAAAGAGCTACGGGTTCTTGGCACGCAGCACAACGTAAAATTTTGCAGGGTTCCCGGTCACAACGGTGTGCCGGGAAATGAAAGAGCTGCCAAGAAAGGGATCATCACTTGAACTATATCAGGCATATACTACAGTAAAAATCCCAGTCTGTAATCTTAGCGATTGGGAACAAAATACTAGTAGCAGCAAATGAGAGATGGAGCAGGCTCGACTCCTGTGTTACAACTAGGAAAATGTGATCACTCTACAACAAACAAAAAACCGAGAGAATCTTACCAATGACTAAAAAATCCTTGTCCTCTCTTGTGAGTGTAATTACCGGACATACATAATATGCTGAGATATCACACAAAAAAAGATGACACTTAGCACGGACGACCTATGCAGAGGCTGTGGTGACGAGAAGGTGCATGAGAATACTCCACACTTCCTTTGTCACTGCCCAGCACTCTGTCAAATTATAAATAAAATTCAACAAGTATTTAAAAGTTTTGTATAAATTCATAATCGCCTCGGGATGGCTTGAAGATCCATAGGTTTTTTATATGTTCTATAGTATAGGAGGTATAACCCCTAGGGTCATCACAATGGATCTACATTGATCTATGTGTGACGGATGCAAGTTTCTCTTCTCCCGTCAAGCCATTAACCTAACCTAACCTAACCTTGCAATAATTTGACAATTAATTGTAGCCCAGTCCTGACGCATGGTTTTTATCATTTAATGTTCATGATTATCATTGACACGTCTCTTGGTATTCCAAATCGGCTAGTAGTGTAGGATATGACTCACGCTGCGATACCTAACTAAACTAAATTCATTTGCTAACTTCATATCGTAATTAAGCTACAAACGCTTACCGAATTTTGTTACACCAACTTATTACGTTTGTACCCCATGGGCGGGGAAATAAAGAAAGTACAGGCCAAAAATAATTTCTTTGGAAAACCTAGTAGACATATGCAAGAAATCTCACTAGAAGGTCTTAACGCATAAATTGGTTAAGAATGACAAAAGTTATTCTACATTGCACAAGGCACCTTTTGTTCTCTTAAGCAAGTATAAATAAAATGAGAATTTGCTTTCTCAAGCCTAAAGAGTGGCTTATACTAAGTCAAACACTCACAGTCAAACAAAAAATTCTACAAAAAGGGTTAATGTTGAAGTACCTACTATATCCGCTACTTTAAGAGCGGTTAGCAGATCCTACGTATTCAGTTTAACTTACACCGGAGCGCTAAATTAAACGGATAGAACTTTCTCTGCTAATATCTGGCAAAACAGTTGTCCCAGTCCTTTTTTCTTGCTAGGGATTCTTTCTATACACTTTTCTTCAAATTAAAAACTGTTTCCGAGCTATTGTCAAAAATAAAAAGTTAGAGAACATACAATTCAAAAAGTCTTAACTTTCAAAGACTAGAAAGTTCTTGCAAGCATTTTTCTCAAAGTTTCACAATATCTTGACCCATGAAAGCTAAGGTCTCATCGTTCTGGGTCCACGTCTTCAAAAAACGTTTAATTTCAGCAAATACAGAATTTTGCATACTTTCAGGCTGTATTCACACTCAATCTTGCCTCTACATCTCGTAATAAGGGTTGCGCCTAAAAGTTCAATTATGGAAGCCCCGTGTGGAGAAGGAACAACGTATAGGAACTAGGGACTAAAGCAGTGCTTTGTAATACATCAGATTCGGTTGAAATTTTCGAAATTCGCTACAAAATTTCTCATAATCCTGAAATGATACACAATCGGATGGCAGTCGATCAAAGATACTTAAGTAAATCCAAGCCAAATAGTGCAATTGTATTAGGCACTCGCATTTTGAATGATGTCGAGTTACAAAAACACCCTTAAACCTACGATAAATCATATAGATTTCTTAGAAATAAAGCACAATAGGCCTGGGAACCATCACTTCTAAAAGTCCTACTCGTACAGTAGTTTAAATAAAATACGCCAAAGTACCTATAGTCTTCCTCCTAGAGCACTGCAAACTCGAAAGAAAATCTTAGGAGAGTCTTAAGAATTTTCCATAATTAAGTGAAGAAACTTCGGATAGTAAATACAATGCATACTCTTCCTAGTACCAGTTCAGAATGCACATCAACTTGAGCATATACTAGGGCGAATTTTGACGTCCATTAGGAGCACAGTCATTATCTATTTTCAGAAAAAAAAAATACATAAATCTGGCGATGGTTGTAAAATTCATAAAAGAATAAAGTACCTCCTCTGAAATTGGCACGAACATCAAGACCATAACAGTTATCTATGCCATTATATACTCTCCAACCTCCTTCTTGAAATAATAAAATGTCCTGTCTGTCAAAACCGTATATAAGCCCTTCAAACATAGTCTTACATTTCCCAATATAACAGACAACCATTTCATTCAATCATAAAAAAAAAAAGAAATCCTTTATGTTTCCGCTTTTAAGACAACACTCCTCCTGATTCTGATCCTTTTCTCACATTCCAACATTTATTTATTTTATTTTTTTTTTCCATTTTCAGATCGGCAGCTTGAAGGATTACTACCTATTCCATCATCGACACATTTCAAAGCGTTCGCTGAGCACCAGTGATTCACACCACAACGCCTTAAAATCCGAACCCGAGGTAAGTTACACAATATCCTTGCACCAAATGCGATATGAAATAAAGGAAGCAGGAACAAAAAAAAAATAGAAAACGAAAAACTCCTCTTATTGTCACTCCTTAAAACAATAAAACCTCGAGTAGTATTATAGTACATCAGCGAACGACATCAAGGACTAAAAGCCACATTAAAAATGAAATACACTCTTCAGCACTGGCACAGCCATACAAACACTTCACTCGGTGTCGTCCTTGTGTAACGAATATTTTCTCACGCCCAGCCGATGCCATTCCCTTGCATCCACAGAGGAGGACAGAGGAACGCCTCTGTTTTTTTTTTTTTTTTCTGGTACTATTGTCATCCTCTCGCTATCTCCTTCTAGACTAGGTGATGATGGACATTGTTGCTGAAGGAATTAAAAATAGCACTTAAGCAGCAGAGACACAGTCATAGTGGTACATTATTTGCACTATTTCCCCAGAAGGACGTGCTATATATTCAAAAGCAAATAATGCAGCGCAACGTGACAAGGCAACTTGTCAATCCATTTGGCCATTTATGGCTTTGAAAGACTTCTCCTTCATTTCGAACTGCCGGGCTTATTATTTTAGAGTTTTTTTTCCTTTTTTTTTGCGCCCTTCCAGTCGCTTTGTTATGCAATTTAGGAGAGAATCTCTGGAATTTCCTCTTTTTTTTGCGCTGTGTGAATTCAGGACGAAAAGCAAAAAGCACTCTTGCGGCAATGTTTCGTCTTGTATTATTTTTTTTGTTTTCTCTACTTTTCCCTCTGTGTTCACAAATAATTAGGCTGTCAGTCTATGGCGTATGATATTGTCAAAGCGCTGCTTGTAGTCCTTTTTTCCTGATTCCACATTTTACCCCAGTTGGCGTTGCACTACATATACCTACATACCTACGTATATTTATGTATTTCGGTTTTTCATTTAGGTACGATGGATACAGCAACAACACGAGAAGCTGCGTCCAAAGCGTGACTACAAACCTGGGTATGGTATACCTGTCGATTACAATCCTTACGAGGTGCTAAGACCCTCTGGAACGGGCTATGACCGGGTAGTATATCAGCCGTCAGCAAGTGGACCAGCGGCAGTGCATCGACCGACATCGTCACTGATTCGCCATCCAAGGATCCAGTATAGGGACGCTGGGCCGCATAACATTTTCCCCGACCCCCTATTCAAGGAGCAGTGGTACTTGGTGAGTAAAGTATGTGTGCATTTGTTGTTTTGTTATCCCCAACCTAACCCACTCGAGCGGTTTTGTGGTTACGTATAAATACATATACATAGAGGAGTGGGCAAATGTATACTATATCCAGCGGGAGGTTTCTTGAGGGCATATCCTTTATGCTGAGGACTCGTGTGTAGTATTTGCTGCTGTTGGTCGTATTTGTTTGTATTTAGTGTGGTGGTGCTGAATGGGACATTAGAGTTTAACGCTACTAACACTACACACTACACGCCTGTGCTTGGTATACTCTTCTAACACTCTTGACACAGAACTGAGATCCTTGAGAATAAGGAATATGCACAGAATATGACTTTATGTTTTCCATACCAGAGCAATGCCCACGAGCAGGTAAGATATACCTTCATACATACGGTCTGAGATTGAAAAAAAAAACAAGGTTAAGTTCAAAGCATCGTAGCTTAAGTCATATCCTTTGTCCTAAGTTGAAGCACATAAGGACTTTCTGGGATTCTTTTGAGAGCTAAGTTGAGTAGGTATAAAAAGTCATGCTGCGATGCATGCAACGAAGATGAAACTCCCTTGAAGCGAGCCTAACGTTGACTCTGAGGTGTGATATAAGTGCCCATGTGGTTTCTGTTGAGTTGTGTCTTAGGCGTTGGCGTTCTGTATTTTTTTTTAGAGATTTAACTTTTATCCTTGTTTTTGGATTCACTTTGGATGAAGGAATCGCACCACAATTAACTCCAAAATTTCAATTTGAATGGAGATTGTAATGCCTAGAGGATAGCAGGATAAGTGGTGTACAATTCGTGGTGAAAAACACTCTGAAAGAAGCGTATTTTGTATTTTTTCTTTTAATTTGTGCAGTTGGTTATAATTAGAAGACATTTTTATGTAAGTAAAGGATAGAAATCATTGTTCTTTACCTCTTAGTAGTGTGCATAGTTAAGAGTCTAAAGTAGTTCTTTATAAAAAGAAGGTTACCTTACAAGTCACCATAGTGTTAATGATCCAAAGATCCACCTACCACTGGCAGTGTTCCATTATCGAAACAACAAGTATAAGGGTCGTACTGACGTCCTCTATTATACTCGAGGTGGCGAGATCAGAGTCACAACCTGATTGGTTGTGTTTCTTAACTTTCACCTAGATTTAGCACTGTGTGAGCAAACGAGTACTATCCAACCCTCAATTGGTAGTCCTAGCCTTTAAAAATGTTATTGCTCAACTTAATCGAGATCCCTATAACCGGATCTCAAATAAAAGGTTTATCTAATCGATTCATTAAGTTTGTCAAGATTGCTCCTAAACTGACACCCTTTTTCGTCTAAAAATGACGTCAGGCCTTCAACTGCTTGGTAAATTCGGGTCGAGTTCTGACTCCCTTTTGCATCCGCTTCATCTAAATCGAGAGCCTTTGCACTACTTTTCAGTTGCGTTAGCGTTTCTAAAAAGCATCGTCTGAATTAAAGGTAAAATCCACGAATTACAGGGAAAGGTCATTTATGACGGTATGCCATGAGAAAAATTAATTTAAACTGGAGGTTGCCAAAGTATATTCAGCCAGCATACTAACTCCAAACAAAGCTCCATCATAGCCATGCATCCCTCAACGTATGCTGTTCCACCTTAGATTAGAAGTTTGCTAATGGGGTTTACTTCCCACGCTGGTCGCTTTAGCAGTGTACATACAATCGTTGCAATTCGTAATGTTCGGAAGATTAGAGAGTCACAAAGTAGGTACAGTAGAAGGTTATCCCGATTGGAGGACCGTCAAGTACACTATAAGCATCATTGCCCAATGCCGGCCGGTAAGAAGCAATGAGTCTTATTATAGCGTTTACTAATAGGAATCGTCTTAGGACTTCCCTTTATATGAAGGTACGTACCAGGCAACTAGACCACCTCGTTCGAAGATTCGGGTCTTCTAGGACGATGACATATGCGTTATGTTTCTCTCTGTCCTTAGTATCTGCCCTAATTTTCTCCGAAGCTGGTTTCAAATCCTGTTTGCCCCTCGTGGGCGTGGTGAAAAACCCATGTTTTAGTTCTGTTCAAGTCATTCCCAATGTCGTTCACAAAGGACATTTCTTCGTGCATTGGGTATGACCAATCCATTGGATTTTTTATTTTATATTCGTACGATTAGGCCCGATTGTATGGATGTACCGTAGACATCTGTTTACGAAAGATTGCACTGATTCAATATAGAAGCGCATCAGTCGTAGCTTAGTATTGATGCTCTATACATTACTCTTCCACATTTTTGATACTCACATGGAGCTCGGCATCAGGCGATACAGTACTTTCTATCTAATAAATCTTGTCAATTTTCATGACCTTCTTCCTGGCAATGTTTAATTTAAAGGCACAATTTCTAAGACTTAAGACTTTTCTCCCTGTTTGCGTTGACGGGGTAGGGAGGAAGAGATTCAACGATAAACTACACGAGCTGCACAGCAACATTGACATAGTCAAAAAATTACACATGGGTCGTTGAAGATGCCTCGCACATGCAGAGCTGATGAGCATAAATGCACCCGTAGAGTCTTCCAACCTAACCCGGAGGTACAACGCAGTAAAGGAAAACCTCGCCTTAAGGAGACCTCAACTGACTTGGAGGGCGCAACTAGAGGCAGTTAGCTATGGACCGGGCTGTAGCATGAACTAAGAAGAAAAAGACTTTTGTCTTTGTCGTACTCATCCTCAGCCCTACTTTGCTTGCTTTGTTTTCCAAACTGATGAACTGGTCATATGGTACACCATATGATGCAAGTCTATTATTCTGTGCGACAGCCAACAATCGTTGTGGGCATAGTCCAGATGTTTAAAGTAAGTTGTCTATGTACATATGTACATACATTGATGCTCCATTTCCATTAGGGTTCCCCATGGTACATCACCAATTACCACCAAAAATAATACTGGTGAAAGTATGCAGTCTTGTCGGAATTCACTTTGTACTTTAAAATAACCTGACTCGTTACCGTTGTGTAAGATCTGGCACTTAGAACCCTCACTTTGATAATAATAGCTATCTGAAGAACCTCTTACGCAGCAAGCCCAAAAAAAATAAAAATTGCGAACAAATCTACCAAATGCCTCCTTGACGTCGATAAGTAGCAAACAAAAATCGGAAATCTACATATATTCTTTCCATTGTTCTATGATGACTCCAAAGGTGTTAATATGGTCGATGTAGGAAGATCCCAAACGGAAACCAAGTTTTTAGACATTGGAAGTGGTGTTCGTGTTCTTTGATTCGATCCATAACTATTTCAACAATTATTTCAAAAGTTGCAGGAAGTACACAAATCCGCTTCAAGCACTCTGATAGGTTTCCATCCTTTTTCCATACCACCTAGGACTTCTCTCTTGTTGCCAGCTATATAATCACTATCGCGGCAATGAGTTAGTCAATACTGTATTCTTGTAGCACAAAGAGTTTAACTTCGTCGCATTTGCTTTCATCTTTAAATTTTTGTCAATCTGTATCACTACAGATAAGTACTCACTTCTTTGCTTGATCTACTATGTTATGCCTGTCGACCCTAATTTTGTATCTAATCCTCCTCAGTTTTCTGTTCAGCTAACTCCTGCTCCTGAGATTTCAACCTACGTTTTACCTATGCATGTATTTTTATTTCGCTATAACTACTATATCGTCAAAAGATCCAATCATTGTAGATTTGCTAGCTATTTAGAGCATTGGAACATTATTTTGCATAATATCGCACAATACTGGTCCTAGTACTGACCCGCATGGTACTCCCTTTTTAAACACCACATTCTTGCACTTCGTCAACGGGGTTAATCGACATGCTGCCCGCACATATTAGAATGAAATGTAAATTGGAACAAGGAAGGTCTAGTGATACTAGTTCTCAAAGAGAACAAACTCTGCATCTTGCAAGGATAAGAAAAAAGTTTCTCGAAAACGACATTCATCAAAGAAAACTCCGTAAGCAATATAAAAAGAAGTAATTCCTGCAACTGTTTTCATTTCAATCACAACTGATCCTGATTTAAATCAGTGTCGTCAAAAGAAACCAGCGGGCTTATTTTTCCATTTTAATAGAATCACAAATCTACGATTCAATCAGTTGCATTTATTCCCCGTATTTGCACTGGATAAGTCCCTTTGAATCCCGCCTGTAATTTACCTTGTCTATGCAGTTTCTTTTTGTAAAATTAATTTCCTTTTTCCCACTAAGAAAGTACCGACTCCTTTTGTGGTTCTCGTTTACACTCTCCTCCTCTAATCGTATCCTTTCTCAAAGAAGGACAAACTACAAACACAAAGATAATCGCTGGGTCCCGCATATTGAACTCTTGCAAAAGTAAACACATCTCTTCTTCTTGTGAATAGAAGAAAATACAAAAATTCAAAGCGAAAAACTGAGAAAACCCACAAAGAAGGATAAAAATAGAACAAAAAAAAAGAAAAAAAAAACTTCTGTGAAACCTAATTTCAACACGAATAGACCAAGATGAAGGGAACTTTCAGTTCAGGTCTATTTCCTGCAGGTTACACGCGTGACCGACAACCTAGTTAAACACATCCCACAAAGGCAGAGAGGATAATATTGGGAAAAAGGACAAACATAGGGTGTAGCTGAATCAAATTTATCAAAAGAAAAAAAATGTATATACGTATACGTATATGTACTTAACAGGTACTCAAGCAAAATGAAGGAGAAGACAAAATCGAATCCGGCCGGGGTCCGTTTATTTAGTTCGTATTTGCGCGCAAAGTAAAGTCTGCTCACTTGGTATCGGATAGATTAGGTTACCTGTAGTTATAACAAACATGGGGAACTATATGCCCGAGATGCAGATACTGAATTGAATTAACCCAGTTGACTGGAGAAGGTAGGTATAAGTACCCGAAGGGGTTCCTCTCCACTATACTCTCCCGTCACCGATTCTGCTGTATCTACACACATACATGAATGGATACAGATTTAACCTTAATGCACAGATGTTTCTTCGTTTGTTAGTTTAGCAGGGATGATTTCGCTTTGCTGTTTCTCGTACACCGAACGAACCGAATCGACCATCTAGAGGTGATGAGAGCATACAGCTTGTCTACCAATCCGAGAGAGAAATCTTTTGCCAACACCCCAATTCAAACCACTATCATGCTTCCAGGAAGCTTCTTCTTTTCTTAATGCTGATTATCATGGTACCACCGCAGCCGGCCGGCAGGCAAACTACTATTTGCACCCTTTGTGAAGCGAAGGACGTTTTCTTCTTCTTCTTCGTCTTTCTGTTTTTTTTTTTTTGTCCTTTTTTCTGAATTTTTACCTTTATACCCGCAATCATTTCACAGCATTACGATAAAAATGAGATTAGGTCCTTGACGGTTGTATTGCGGAGAAAACTTGACTTCAGTTTGCTACTAGTAGACGATTCTTGTATCCCGTTTGCTCCTTTTGCATATTTTATTTTCTTTTTATTTACCGCAACTTAGGTTCGTTTTGGGTCCGCACGCTATATAGTGGGAGCATTTTTCTCGATTACATTTGAAGTGTTATTTAGCGGTGGGGGGGATGCCTTGAAACAAAATTGCATTTGGAGTAATGGAAGTGGAATACACGTCGTTTGACGAGCTGCTTTCATTGCCGCAGACTATGGGTTTTTATTTAACCCCAAAGCTCCCATGAAAGTATGGAAAATGGAGTCAATGTCAATTTCTATTTATTTTGGTATCACTAGATCTGATGTTGAGTTGGCGGGGGAGTTGTGGCTGGGTAATACCATATTGAAAGTGGTGTCGGTGAAATCCCAAAAGAAGCAAACACCTTTGCAATCAGGTTTTGGTTGCTTTTCATTTGGTTGTGGCTTTGTAAGCGTAAGTACTTCTTCGTGTGGTTGGTAGATTGTGCTGTTCTTTTTGAAGGCCTGATATTACTTACATATGTATATGACACCTTAAAACATAAAAATTTAGTACATGTACATATGTACTAAAAATCGGAATAATGTTTTCGATTTGGCTAGTTTAAGTTTAAAGTACAAGTTACATGTTACAAGTTACAAGTTTTGAAAAACGATTAAAATTACATCTGAAGCATCCTTGCAGGTTGGCATCGGAAAAATATTTTGATTTCACGAACTGCAAATAACAACTACATGATAAAGCTAGACTATAGACATCATAGACTTGGTTATAACTAAACCAGTCTGAGGATCATGCATCGTGTTCCACTAAACTAAATTTATTGTAATTACAATTGTATCTTTGTATGAAAATTTTTGAAAATTCGATGGTGGCTTACCACAGGGCTGTAAAACTAAGCCTTAAAGATACAACTCAAAACCAAAGAAGGTCGCATGGGACAATTTTTGTTATCTAGGGGTTATTGGTGCACATGAAAGCAGAAAGTCAGAGCTGAATTTCAGAACAAACTACATTGTTTTTCAAAGTTTTGGACGAGAAATGTTGTTGGGTTTCCGATTGCACTGCCTTTATCCAGATTCATTTTAAGTTTCATCCTATTACTAGATCCTAAACAGAGAAGGCTAGTGACATATTCTACCTGACAAGCAAACCTCAAATTGGTGTTACATAGTAAATTTTTGTTTTCAACCGCACTTTGCTTATTGCACTGCAAACCTATCGCCATTTTCTCTAAATCCGTTTCACTCTATTTCACGACTTATACAAACATTACTGTGCAAAGAACATCGCTGATTGCGACCAGAAATAAGCAAATAGGTGATAGTAGGTTCATCATTACCATTAAAAAAAATATTGACGTATTAACGTTCAGTAATTCGGTCTGCTGATAGGATTGTTGATGTAACGAAATTCGGAAGACGTTTGAAACCTTTTAATAAAATGAAGTTACTGATGGATTTTGTTCATTTAGGTATCAAGACGTAGGGCATATCTCTCGCTACGTGTCTTGAATATTACAATAAATGCTGGCGTTCCTTAAGGTTCTGTTTTGACACCGACTCATTTTCTAATTATTTTAAACGATATTTGGTGTGGAATGTATAATCCAACTCTTACTTATTTAGGTGGCGCAGCAGTTGGGGGTGAACCTGGGCTTATAATCCAACTCATTTCTCTATTAATGAGCTTCTAGTTTTCATTTCACGACTCATGGCCGTGCTCATCTTCCCTTGAACTGGAACAACAACGTTTGTTTGTATACCATCTTAATATAGGGTACATCTAAGAAAGTTGACTTTAATGCTTCTCCGACAAAAAATCTTTGCCATGACAGAAAATTACATTTTCTAAAACAATAGACATGTGTGCCTTCAATGGAGTAACCATTTATTCAAAGTTGCAAAGACTGCAGGTATCTTTGTACAAAGGTATAACCAATAAACCAATCTAGTTTGGAGATCGTATCCAAAATCCTTTTGTATACGAAAAAATCTAATCTATTCTGGAACGCTTTTAAACGTTCAGTTGCCATCATTACTATCCATGATTATTTAAAGTCATTTTGCAGGATATAATCTCTATTCCTGTTGAGCTTAAGAAGGACTTTGGCCGGTGTTTTCTACATTTTTCTACATTTTTGCTTGGACACTAAATCAATCAGGCATCTAATAGTACAAACTTTCCTGATATAAATGTTGCAGTGTATCTTCATCCGCTTTAGATAGAGTCCAAGCTTTAGCACCATAAAACTGGGTTGGGATGACCAACGTCTTATACAGAATTTCCTTGGTTGTTCCGGATAGGGCTCTACAACTCAATTGTCTTCTCAGCCTAAAAAAACAGCGATTTGCAAGGGTTATTGATTGCAGAGGTTAGATAGACAAAGTCCTTTACTACCTTAAAGTTATAGATATCGATTGTGCCTTTCTGTCCAATTCGTAGATGTTGTGTGTCACTTCTGGCTGACAGGATATACTTGCCGCTAAACCAATTTTGGCAGCCTCCATTGCAATACTAGCGATCGCACCGGTGAAACCCCGCTAAGTTCTACCAATTATATCAATATCGTCGGCGTAAGCTAGTAGTTGAGCAGACTTTTGAAAGATGGTGCTTCCGGTGTTGGCTTGTGAGTTTCGCACAATTCTTTCAAGTATGATGTTAAAGAAGTCACATGGCAGCGCGTCACCTTGTCTAAATCCGTTTTTAATATCAAAGGTCTCGGTGAGGTCGTTACCGACCTTGATGGAACAGCGAGCGTTCTCCATCGTCATCCTAGACATGTCTACATATAGCTCGTCTCTATAAATGCCGTCATATGTGGCCTTGAAGTGGCCTGCCGAAGTGTGAAGATTTGATCGACTGTGAACTTTCCTGGTTTGAACGCACACTGATAGGGGCCAACCAAGTTGTTGACGAAGGGTTTCAGACATTCACACAAAATGGTAGATAGGATCTTGTACGCGATATTCAGGAGACTGATACCTCCGTAGTTGGCTCCTTTGTCGTGGATTGGGCAAACAGTACTGAGATTCCATTCATCAGGCGTACACTCATCTGACCAAATTTTAGAAATGAGTTAGTGTATGCTCTGTAGCAGATCATTTCCAGCTGATTTGAATAACTCGGCTGGTAAGCCCTCAGGCCCAGCAGCCTTGTTGGACTTAAGCTTGGATATTGCTATTCTCACTTCATTGTGGTCTGGTGGACGACAGTTTTGGCTATCATCGTCTATGTGGTCATCGTCTAATGGTTTCTTCTGCCTGACAGCGCGATGTAGGTCTTCGTCGCCGTTATGCTGTCTGCAGAAGGAATCTTTCCATATTCCCAGTACGGATTCTGACTCTACTACGAAGTTTCCGTCTTCATCTCTACAGGTTTCTGTACGAGACTTATTGGCCTGACACCTTAATTTGGGAGGCTATGACTTTGACTCCCAAAAGTTGTTAGTTCATGATTGGAATTCACATTGAACCTGCAGCTAGAAAAAACAAAACCGGTCTATCTGGTTCGATGAAGGATCTTACAAATATTCTGACTTTTGCAAAGTTAATGGAAATACTTGCATCAAATGCGTCTCCTTACATTACTAGATCCTTGCACTTACTATTATGAATTGAATCTATGCCATTAGATTAAAGTAGAAATAACTAAAATGTACCTACTTGTTATAATAAAGTGGACTATTTGTCATAGAGATTACTATCTCTTGTAACGCTAACACCAGCTTTAAACTAAATCCTTATTGAATAATACAACCTAATTAACTCAAAGCAAAGCTCAACGTCATAAAATATTTCCTAAATATCACAATCCTCCTCACAGCCATACATACATATGTATACATTAGTTAACATTAACAGTAAGATATTTATGTTGGACCGATTTTAATATGACACAGGACACGGATTACAATATTTATTTATTTTGTGTTTATCCTTACTAACCACCATCCATTCACCCCTTGGGCCGGTCGTCTATCTAAATAACAATTCCCAAATCCAAATCCAAATCCAAACACGCACCATTTCTTCCCCCAATTTAGATACGTAGATACATTGTATAACAAATTATTTTGTATATTTCAGCTTTTTGCACTTTTGCTATAGAAAAAAAGATTTATCCATTTAGCAGTCATTCATTTGTTCGCTCATTAATTTATTTTCTTTTCTTTTTCTTCTCTCCATCCATCTTTTAATGTGTTTCCGTTTGCGAATTGGAATATCTACACCGACAACCGAACAACAATACGAAACAAAAATCTAGAATGGTGGCGCCAAAGATGGTCTGGATATGAATGTGGGACCAGCCTGGCAGAAGGGATACACGGGAAAGGGCGTCGTCGTATCCATACTCGATGATGGCATCCAAACAAATCATCCCGACCTTGCACAAAACTACGTAAGTACCATATTCATACATATGTTGTTTCTAGGATACGGTTCTGTATGAGGGTGGTGACGGGCGATGGGTTATCCCCTTTTCTTTCGTTTACCCCAATGCATAAATAAGTGGGGGTGTAGAATTTTGTTCCCATGATTGTGTGCTAAGCATAGTAATTTACATAAATAGGAGCATACTCCCGGAAGTAATTGGGATGTGGGCAGACCCTGGAGCCATGGATGTCAGGTTCACTTTTTCTCGATAAGGATATGCATAAATACGAAGCGGAAATGGGCTGGTCAAAGATGACCTTCCTGATAGATGGATACGATGTGGGTACAGCGGATGGGGGTTGCTTCATGGGGAAAGGTACGGATAGAATCGACATTATGGTCATGGTTGTGGTCGTCGTCGTCATCGTCATCGTCGTTGGTCTTGCAGCAGGCAATTAGGGAACAGATTTCATTCGAATGGAATGCCCATTGAAAGTGTTTTCTGGTTGAATTATCCTTTTCTCAGATGTTGTGCAGAATACTAACATTGAGTGGAACAACCTCTGCTTGAGGGGTAGCTATGTATATCAAGTCCGTATAAAGTGGTCTTTACATTTTATTGCTAAATGGTTGCATTAACTAAAACATAAGCACAAGTAAAATAACCCGGGCAATGGAGCCTTTTTTTATAATGGGCAAATAAATTAATCCCTGTGGTTTTTTTTTAGTGGAAAAAGGGACGAACACGGACAGTTAACTGCCGATGTGGCTTGATAAGTCAAAAAGTGGTAACAGAAATTACATTTGACTATAGTTGGACCTTAATTTTGTGGTCTAGTAGTGGGGTTAAGTTTAAGTATGGCACGTATCGCACGTAGAATGTCGATAATTACGGAGAGTATCTTTTGAAATGTTCTAATAATATATTTTTTAATGTTTTTTTATGGAAATAACAGTAATTTTGTTACACATTGATAGGGAGTTGGTTAAGCTTAGGTTTATCAAGGAGGATTTCTAGGATTTAGTTTTATTGTAGAATGTGTACTTATGAACCCTTGAACGATATTTGTTATCAGCTTGATTATGATCATTTCATATTCCATTATTCTGGAGACGTGAGCGTGTGGTTTTCATTTCGAAAGTGGGACGACGACGCGAAGGAAGCAAAGCAACCTTTCTTTTTTCATCTTAAAAACATTGGAGTGTATCCTCGAAATTCATATCCATATAATACCTAAGTTAACTTCCTAACCAGTCTTCAAGGGGCGTTATCTTTCTGAATGGACATCAACGATCCGACCCGAAGAGTCTTTGGATTCACCCCGGAGAGACAATGCAGTAGAGGAAGACCTCGCCTTAGGTTGGATGTGTAATGTTCACATTACACTGCCATTTCTAACACTTCTAGGTGGCAGAAGTGAAAAAGGATAACAACCAACTTAGAGTGCGCATGTGAAGGCAGTTAGCCAAAGATCGCGCTAACTGGAAAGTAAGTAAGTAAGCAACTCTTGGAGAGCGTTCTCTACAAAGTTCGCTAATGAGCCACAAGAATGATAAAATCGAAATGATGCTTTTTACCACAAAAGCTAAAGTACAACACTTTACCCCTGCCAATCTGAATGGTCAGTTACTCTCACAACGTTCAAACGCAAAGTACCTAGGTCCTATTCTCGACCCAAAACTTAGTATCTAAATATTGAAAACAGGGTTAAAAAGGCAAGCATAGCCTAAAATAAGACTTTCGGTAAAAAGAGGGGAATTCACCCAAAAATACCCAATAGATGTGCACAGCAATTTTGCGTTCAATTTTTATTAAGACGCAATCATGTGGTCACCCGCCTTAAGGAGGAAATATAATAACCGTCGAATAAAAAAAGTCCAAAGAGCAGCTTATGTGGTCACTACTGGGGCACTGAGGTCCGATCCGACGGATCCTTTACCTATAAACCATAGTGATCGTCATATCAAAGGCACAGCTACTTGCAGAACAATCCGTCTCAGAGAATATGGATCCTCGACCACAGTACAGTCCTGAAGACAATACCAAGTGAACTGGTAGCGTCTTCGACTGACTACAAAATTCCTTCGCTAAATTTCAGCAATTGTTTCTCAGTAAGGGTTACAACCAGAGAGAAATGAAGGAAGAATAGGAGAGTGATTAAGAACTACGAGATATATACGGAAGGTTCAAAAATGGACTACGGAGTCAGTGCAGACATTTTTTCAGATAAACTGAATGTGTCTGAACTTCTACTTCCGGATTATCCCAGTGTTTTCCACTGTTTGCTCCATGCGTCTAATCATTGTTTGATTGTCCAGTGCTATAGTAAAGTTTTTACCCGCAACCTGACCCTCGTTTCAGGTGATCCAACGCATCCAACAGAGCAATCATCTCGAATTGATAGACTGAGGTATGTATATTTCCCCAGACTAATATGACAGGCTAGTTCCAGTTCTTCTGAGAAGATACCTGCCCCCGTTCTGCCATCCATCATGGACCCATCCGTAAAGATGATTATATCACCAAACTTCTTTTCCGAAAGTGTTCCATCTCCAATGAGAATTTTGTGATACCTTTCTGTAACACGCATTCTCTTTATTCCATCCATGGGCATATTCAACTCCCTAATCTCGTTTTTCACGAGATCCAGGACAATAGATAGTACCGCGCCAGTGCCAGTTGACATCCCGGTGCAGACGAAGTGCCGTCGACGCCACAGCTGTGTTAATAAATAAGTTTAGCTGCAGAATACCTAGGATCACTTCCATTGCGCTTGTTGGTGTCATTCGTATTGTTCTATGGATCCTTAAACATGCTCTATCTAACTGCTTCTTTAAAGTTTTCTTGGTGACTTTTTGCCACCATACAACCTGACACATATGTATGTAGTATGCTGACCTCGGCGAGATTCCCCACCTTAGTCCACATACCCGTTTGCACCGATGAAGCGCACTTTTAACCTTTCTGATCTTCTCTTCCACATGAAAGTTCCAAGTTAGTCCAGCATCTAGGTATACACGCAGGTACTTAACCTTCCTAGTCACATGTAGCTCCGATCCGAGCTACAAGGGCTGAAATTCTAGATCTCTCCTCTTTCTTGTGAAGATAATTAGATCTGTTTTTTCCGCATTAATGGAGGTCTCTTGTTCATGACACCACCGCTCCACCATTCTGAGAACATTTCTCATGGTATCTGCTGTGACGTTCATGAATTTAGCTCTTGCCATTATTGCTATGTCATCGGCATATTTCACAGTGTAGATGCCAGTATCTACAAGTGATAGAACTCCTCCCTGCGGGCAACCTCTGCTAACATTTCCTCAAAGTCTTGAAGTACCAGTCTAAATATTTATCGGCGTAGTTTTCAGCATATTGTCCACCCATCTTACCACCAATTGGTTAATCCTGCGTTCTTCTCAGGCTACTCTCAGACTTTCGAAGCATATGTATCTTATCGAAGTCACCTTTAATGTCCATTATTATGGTCAGTGCGATGCCTCCGGTATGTATCTCCTCTTTCGCAACGCGTACCACCTGGTGTAGCGCTATTTCTGTAGACCAACCAGCACTGTATGCATGTTGTCTACTACTCAAAGGATACATTTTCAGCGCTGTGCTGACCATCCGGTCCTGCGGTCTTGTAAGGCAAAGCGTTTCTATCGCCCCACTGACCGCTTCAGGTGTTATTATCCGTTCGACTTCTGGGCTATCCATCCTGTTTTCTCCTTGTTTCGTCAGAGCCCAGTGCTGATCTGACATAAGGCATCCCAGAAAGTGTATAGTGTCTCAACAATTTCCCCCGTTCTATCACAAATGAGTTCGATTTTGGTAAATGGTTCCCTGGAGACAATTTTCTGAAGTCTATTGACATCAGCTATGCTCTAAACGGCTATTTTTCATTTATCGGAATTTCCTTTTATAGGCGACCCACAGCTTCTTCTCTTTGGCCTACAAATGTTTGCCTAAGAAATTGTCATAGACTACGACGAGTGTATTGGCAGCTCTGACACTCCTGTGTATTTGAAACAACTTTAACCTTTCAGAGTTATAAATCCTACTTCTCACTTCATATTCTGAACTCTTATAAGAGAACTCAAAATTCCGCTGCAGTAAAAGAAATTATTTTCTTTTTATAAATTACAACTTTAATTACAAAGCAAAGTACATACATATAAAGCTCTTTCCCTGAAAAATTCCTGTAGCTGAAAGAAATTATGACTTAACCCGAAAGAAACTGTTGACGTCAAAGTGCTTAAACATTTTCCAAGGAAATACAATTTTCTTTACAAACTCTGGGGAAACAAACCTAAAAAGAGATTCAATTTCGCTGAAAATCCCAATGCCGTCCAATTAATATTTTTCGTTTGTTTTGTTGATTTGATTCACTTTAAATTCTTTCATTTAAAACATTCACATAATTTAAAACAATTTAAAATTTAAACCTACATATGTACGTACCTGGTGTATGCGTCCGATTGAAATCAACTCCACAGCCACGTCCATATCTATTCCATTCAATTCATTAATTCAATCTGAAAACCTTCACAAATAATTTAGACACACCGGGTATGTGCACCTAACTAAATTTTATAAAAATATTCATTCTGAGAAAACAAAAAAAAACTGTCTCTGAAAATTGTCAACTTTTCACTTTTGTTTATAAAATTTTATACAAAATGCGTTAGATATCCATCTAATGATATAAAAAGTTTAAAAATCCAATTTGCATTTTAGTTTTCAGCTGCGTCAAAATATAAGTATAATCGCGAACACTATACCAGGAAAGTCCTATCTATCTAAATTCATCCAATACCCGTACACATTCATCCTTTGCTCCTTTTCTATTTTAATTTTTCCCAATGTGAAATGACAGTTGTATCCTGACTTCGATGAAACGAACACAATCGAACTGTTCCGCGCTGTCGAATGGGAAACAAGGAACACAAAAAAAAAATAAAACAAAAAAAATATTTTTTTTTTTTGTCGAAAAGTTATTTCACTGATTTCCCAAATGGAACAAAAATATTTCCAATAAACATCCTCAACGAGCATTTTAATGAAACGTTAGTACTTTTATTTTCTTATTTTTCATTCCCCACACCACCCACCATTCACCAAACACTCCCAACACCAATTTTTTTTTTTCGAATCGAAGTTTTATTTTGTAAACGTAGAGGGACGATGCGTAGAACTGCTAAACATACATACATAGGTACCCAGAACCTGACTGAAGGTGGAACAAATAGATTGCTTTGAGATTTAATAAAACAGTTGAAATAGGTAATAGGAAATCGTTGCGAACCACATCAAACCAGGGAGGCAATGGATCCTAGCTTTTTCATTGATTTGCTTTACTCTACCCGGTTTTGGTTTTAGCTATAAAACTATTTCAAAACAAAATTAATTCGAAACTTGAATTAATTTAATCTTCTGGCGAAACACATTTAGCAATGAAGTGAATATCGAAAGCAAACATAGATATATATATTTTTTTTTTAAGAAACAAAAACAAAAAAAGAACAAAACATCATCCGCAAATCGTTTCGCGGATAAAACAAAAAAAAAAAAAAAAAGTTGGAAAATTATAAACTTTTCCACAGAAACTCTATGGAGAGTTCGAATGGAAGTGAAACAAACACAATCCCAAGGGCTTTACAGGATAAAAACAAAACAGAGAGAAAAAAAAAAAAGTGGAGAAAACAAAAAAGTTGCAAGACTCTTGGTAATGTCGGATGTTTACGACTAAGTCAAACTCCCACTCCACCACCCACCATCGGCATAGCTTCTTCAACCACCACCATTACAATATTGATATGTCGATTGGCATTGTGTGGCGGTATCTACCACCCCCCATGGGGGACTGGGAGCCGTAAGCACATTGGAAACTTATCAACAGTTGTATATGAGTTTACTTTTATTTGGTTTTATGCACAGAGTTTTTCTCGTTGTTCAATTCTTGAAAGTGATCAATCGCCATCAGCAGCGGCGATGACGACTGAGGCTGCCAGACTCCGGCTCGAACGATGATGATTATGTTGTGGTGACAGATAGTCTTGTCACAAAGGAATATAGAGAGGTACTCGTAACAGGAACTCACTTCGGGGACATCCCAGTGGGAAATACATACATATGTATGTTTTATTTTTTTTTTTTTTTCCGTGAAGCACCGAGAAGGGGGGAAGCAGTTCAATAAACTTTAGGTTGTATTGGGATATTATGTACACACTCGTATATCGAATTTAATATTTCATATGTTCACTTTGGGTGATGAATGTGTTGGGGGCGGGCAGAGTATTGCACGTGGAAATAGAAAATCTCTACAGAGTTCATTACGGATTTGTACATCATTTCAAAATATTGGTTTTCAGCTATTGTTTGTAGGAAAGGGAATTAGTAGATGCATTCGAAAACAATCAACCTCGTTTCAGTTTGGAACGGTCTACATGCATATACTGATGATGGCAATTGCTGTTTGTTTAATATTATTTGGTTGGTGAATGCTGATAGGTTTCAGTGTGAAATTGACCAAAAAGATCCAGTAAATATGTATACTCTAATGCAAAGTGATACATCAACATATGTGTATGCATAGCGCCACTCAAACCTCAAAAATTCAAAACAAAATACCAAATACTTGAGTACACTAGTTATTGTCGGTTACTGAGTAGTAGATTTTTGTTACAAGCTCCAATTATATTCATTCCGTAGTTCTGGTAATATGATTGAATGCCGCTCATACTCTACATATTCCCGGTTTCACAGTGGGACTTTAATCTTACGTTTAACAATTACTTCGGTTTCACAGTATTGGTTTAAGCCTTCATGGAGAGCATAATTTTCTTAGAAACTCAGATTACCACCAGATATCCACCTAGCTCAATATGTAAGGTCCACATTGTAGTAACATATGGACGGACGGGCATGGACTTTATAAGACTTCGAGACTTTTATAAAGTGGAAATGTTTGTTCTAGACTATGTTGTGATCTACATTTAGGTTTTCTTTCAATTAACGTGCAAGCGACATGCAATGGCAATTCCATTTCAAAGTTTACGTAAGAATTCCAAATTTTTTTTTAAATTATTAACTTACTTAATTATTTGTTTTCATTTATTGAAGTTTTTTCACTTTAATGAACTCAACTTTACAACTGTTAAGGAATCAACAGAATGAGACTGAGAAAAAGGTTTATCATACCAATTTGAGTTGTAGCTCATTGCAAACGCTTAGTCTCGATAACTTTCGTTATATCTCACATCTCAGTCTACTGAGACTCAGCGAAAGTTTTTTGCATACGACCTATTAGGTAGGAAAATAATTGTCCTTTCATAAGAGGAAACGATGATTTTATATTCAATCCGTGGCAATGAAGAAATTAATACCTTTGAAAATTCATTCAGATTATCGAAAACGGGTCAACCTAATTGGCTTCTTCGAAAGTTTTTTCGTTATTTACAGATGCACCAATATGTGCGTGAGTTTTGTAGTTCTTGCAATCTGGACGAATTATAAGTACCTACATCATCCCTACTGCTGTCGTTTGCGTTTAGTAGAAATGGAACGATGTTTTTTCTCGGCAAAAGATCTGTTGCTCGATGTTACTATGATTTACCATCCGAAGATTACTATCCTGAACTGACAACCTATCGAGAAGACAATGTCTAACAGCTTGAAGAATAATATAGCAAAACTAAGGATAACAAAAGAGGTTTCTTCGATAGTTTCTTCGCAGGTATGCAAGTGTAGTTGTGACATATGTATCTCCCTGTCAATTCTATTAATTATTCCTCCTATCGTTGGCCTTTGATTGAAATTGCTTCAAACTTAACTTTCTTGTTAACTTAACTTTCTCGACAAGGAATGTGTTAAGGGAGGATCTATGTTTTACTTGAAGATTATTGGCATGAGCTAACAACTTATCGAAAAGAGCTTCTATTTACACTCTTCTACAAGGTTGAAGGATGATATATCTGAACTAGAGTTTTGATTCGAATATTAGTGAAAAAGACTATGTCACTTATATGATTATGGCAGCAGTTCTTCTTAATTGCTAATTTTGTGACATTTTTCATTCTACCCTGAACGAACAACTCGCAGTGAAATCTCTTCTGGTGATGTAGGACCAGGTGGAACAACGTTCAGCTTAAGATTACCATATCATCCGCAGACAATATGAATTTCGTCTCTTTCAACTCTTGACAGAGTTTTTAAAATGGTGACCTATGAAATTCAATGTAAACCAATGTAAACCTTTGTAAAAATTAACTCTTGAAATAAAGTCTAATGCCCCGTTTCACAGTAAAGGCCCAACCATTATCAACGTAGAGAAGCACAAGCTAATAACTGAACGAAATGCTTCCCACTGTTCTCCGAATTCAAGTAGAAGGCTATAATACTTTTGCCTACATATCTCTCTGTCAAAACAATCTACAAATTGTTTCTCTCATTTTTCTCTATCAAAATATGTACAAATGCGTACTCCGACATTTTTTAGATTTAAATTTAAAATTTTTAATAAGAATATTTCAACTGTCAAGTTTACATATGCGATGAGCGACTGAAATCGCTCTCTCTTATGTTTGCGAAAGTGAACGAAACCTAAGATGTATCGGAATTTTTGATGCTACTGTAGGACCACGCAGACCAACGACCTAATTCTTTGAGTAGAGAATCTTTTAAGGTTTTCATGTCAATCTAACGTCTTTCCAACTCAAAATCCTAGACAGAATATTAGATATATACGTTCGCTTCAAATGAATCCCAAGGGACGTCTCACCTGCCCAACACGCATATCTGTGGCCACAAGGAAAAGCACCATAAGGCGTTTATTATAATTTTTCAGAAAAGCAAAGACAAACTCAAAGATTTGACATAAGTTTAGTTTTCCATATAAAAAACACGCGAAAAAATTTGTATCTTGTTTTTCCCCGATCTATAACTCAGCAACCGTAAGCGATAATTAAACGAAAAATGACGACCTTATAGAATCGAGTATGGTGCTTGTAACCGATGGTATTTGTAACTCAATTTCGACGTAAGTCGACTTATGCTGTGGAGATAACGCCACAGGTGGTTACGATTATTGAAAGATTGCTCCAGAGAACTGAATCTAGCAGCATTTCTGTAGACTGAAGTGGCTTATATACAAGGGTTAGACCAAACGCGCTATTTACGAACTGCTAATAAAATTAGACCAAAGCGGGTTAAGGACCGGTGTGTTCGAAGCTGAAATATGTATATGGAATCAGCAACAAACATACATGTATAGACATATACAAAGACAGTTAATCAATCATCAAACCCATCAATTCCATAATAACCAAATCAAAACTGGTTAAGAGATGTATACAGGAACTCAAATCCATAAGCTTCAAGCATAGTAGGTATCTCACTCTGCTGGATCCAGAGACATATGGGCTTCGGCGGTAATGAAATGGGCGATGAGCTAGCAAGAAAATGCTCAGAATCAAATGAACCACAAACAGACAGACACTCAAACCTCAACTCAAAGCCGGCGCATTTAAGAAGAATGAGAATCAGTACCATAGATATATGCAGAGGCTGTGGAGACACAGAAGTAGAGGAAGACTCATTTTAAGCTTCAGTAGAACCAGAGATATAATCCTCGAATCCTTTCAATTACTTGAGTGAACTGGTTAATACGTCACTTTAAAACCATCCTAAATTTGATAACGAAAACAGGATGGTTCACAGGAAGCCTTACACACGCTGATTGGCTTCATTTTAAAAAAAAAAAATAGTTCGATAACTCCACCAGTCCACAGACCGCACCAAAATGTGCATTTTTTGGGATTTAACGGCTTTTCGATAATCTTATTCTTTATATTCGCTCCAAATGCGACAATAATTTGGCTTATCGACATATCCATTGAGCCAGCTGTCAGCCCGCCCCATCGCCGAACACAATTTTTCGACAAAACAGCGGATCCAATGCCAGTTGATTTTGGGCCCATTCACCGAAAAATAAATTTCTTTTCATCACGATTAAGTTACAAAGACTACTGAATAAAAATGACACTGACAGTTTGCAAACTGACAACTGGTTTGACAGATATAAGATCTATAGACGGAGTCACCCCTTCAACCAACCAACCAAGGTGCAATATCAGGTCATATTTCACAAATTTATTTGTATAGGCAGCGAAAATAGATTTCAAATTGATATTTTCAATTTTTTTGACGTAGTTCATTCATAATACCATGCTAATATTTGGAATCAATATACATATGTATTTGCGTCGCAGCCTTTATTACGTTTAAAAGCGCTTGTAGATATAGATCTGCTTATATGCTGGATGCCTACCACTCTTCTAATAATCAATTTGATTGACTGTTTAAATTGTCGAAACAAAATACTGGTAATCAAGTACTGAAGGAATTTTGAATGAGTCTGATCATCACATGGTTACCGGGTCACTCTAGTGTATTTCAGGCACAGAGCACAGCAGTTCTAGAGGCCACACTGTGACTTTAAATTAAGACTAGTCAATAATACGATCCAAATTGGTTAACCAATGCTGGGTTCCGGACCACTGGGATATTCCCCAGCGAACGAGCTGACTAAGGAGGGTGCAGCAGGCCGTAACATCTCTGACAATAGACCGGACCGTCAGCCAGGCATCAGAATTACAAATTGTATGAGGGATTAGGATTAGTATACATACATATGTACATATGTGTCTCATCTGAACAAATCTCGTCAAAATGGATTGTAAGAAAACTAGGAGAAAAACTAGTTGGAAAAATTCAAGAAACATAGTTTGAGCCCTCGCAGGAGCATTGTCTAGCAGGCAGATATGCCTAAAGGCCGTGTGCTCGCTTTAACGATTTCTGTAGAAGCTTTAGAAACGATGACGAGGAGGAATCTAGAAGAATGCACAGCACAGATATTGATTTTTGAGAAGCTTTTGGAACAGAGTGGACATTCTTTAGGCGTAGTTTGTTAACGTTTCAGCTTGTATTGTCATTTCAGGCGCTTTATTGCTACGAGAACCTGGTGTGCAATAAATAAGAATATTTGCACAACTTTCTTGCTTCAATTAAGTCCACCATCCGTTGGGACTTCGTATCATAAGCAGTCATACTTGAATTCATCCTTTGTTTGAATTCTCCAACAGCCAACCCTCGAATATCAATTAAATTCAAAAAAAAAAAAACCCTTTTCACATCATGTTCCTTCTATTAACTTCAATCATATACTCCGAACAACCGTCCCATTCCATTTGTAAAAAGTATTTTTAAACTTCTTTCGAAATGGAATGGAAATTTTTGTCGAAAAACTAATTCAACTTGTATTAGGAATTCAAATCACCATTTCGCTTAACCGAAAATTAGATCACTTTTACACATTCCTTTACCTCATTAACATTTTAACCCGGCAGCGTTATCATCTGGCTTCCGAAATCCTTTTTACCTCCCAAATCGACCTTCGGCCGTACCATTCCCATTCCTGGATGGCGGTGCTAGAGTTATTCTTTTCAAAGGACGACGTAGACGGTTTTAAAAAATTTATTTAATTTGTCCAAAAGACGAAAAGAAAATATCATCCTTACCCAAGTTTTGCGTCCCACGTAATGGACCATAGAATGGGCGATGTATCCTCGACCCAAAACAATACCAATGTGCGGGGAGGGGGGAAGGTTACTGCTGGAAAATGTGTCCCTTTTTGTTGGTTTTGTTTGGATAGAAGGCTGCCGCCGTCACCGCGCAGGCAGGAATGACAATGACGACGAGGACCGAAGACGATGATGATGATGATGGTATTATCGCCACAATTGGAGTATCCAGAGGCGTGTTTATCACTTTCTTTTTTTTTTTGTGTTTCGTTTTGTTCTCTCTTTCTCTCACTTTATGATGATTGTTGTTCGTTTGTCTTTCTGTCATTGATTGTCGGTTTTTTTGTTTTTTGTTTGCTATCTGGCTTCACTCATTTCAAACAACACTTACGCACTTATTATTTGAATTACGCATCATTTGGCTGAATGGACTTTGGCCAAATAAATTACAACAGGAATGAGGCGTGGTGGCAAACGGTCATTATTGGCACTTTAAGAATCAATTTTCTATTTTTTTTTTTTTATTTTTTCAGATGAAACAAATACCATCAACGTTTCGTCATCGAACTCAACCGACACGCCCATCCCAATACCTAATTAAACTAATTTTATTGTGCGACTATTTTTATTATGCGTACAAGGACCCGTGAGGATGTTTCAATCCACTTACTTATTTTGGCTGTTAGTCCTGTTTGTTTTTTTAGCAGCACGTATCCTTTGGTTTCAAAAACCTGCAAGGGCTTTTGTTAGGATTCCCGGAAACAGGAAGATAAATTCGTTGTTCCTTCCTTACGGATAGTGTGCTAAGCGAACAACGACGTGAATATGAATGGAGGAAGCACAACCTAATTTCAACTTTTCATGGTGAAATGTGAAAAGTCGGAAAACGTCAGAAAGTTTTCCTCAAACTATGACGTTTTAAATTGAAAATAATTTCGCATTCGCTCTCTTGCAGAGGGTGCCGCAGAAGGACTTAGCCGTCTCTCGGTACAGGCATGTGAGGAAACCAATTTGACATCGTTTTTCGATAACAACAACATGACAGTGACAGTGGTTCGGTTTAGTGATTATACAGTGTGTTGTCAAAGAGACGGCACACTTGCGTGTTGGAAGTATTATTGTGAATATTGTAATCAACGGCTTTAGTCATTCGGAGAGCCTTCATGATGACGGATTTTTAGCTTTTTTGTACAAACTTGGGCTATGCCTGGGGCCTGAAGGTTCTATGACCAGAAAGTTGTACAGTACCAAGCTTCCTAATAAAACTGAGAATGTCCCCTGCGGTAGAATTTCTTAAGTATATTGAATATCAATTGATATGCTTTCCAGTATTTTATACATCTATGCAAGTCTTTACGTACTTGTCAGTCATATTGTTAGATGCTGCAAGTTCAATATTCCCTCGAAGCGTCATATGCGCCCACATACATTTATGAATAACCACACAAGTTATTCGTTTTGTATGTTTTTTTTTTAACCGCAGAAGGGTATAAAAGTTCGAACAGAGGATTGGCAAGGGAGAGAAGCAGTATCCTTGTATGTGGTTGGTTGAACGCATCATATCGAACGAAGACTTTTCGAGTTGTTATCGAAAACTTTGTGAATTTTATTTCCAACACAGCTTCGTTTTTCATGAAAATTTTTGTTTAAATTTTTTTTTTTTCTTTTGTTTTTGTATTCTTTCCTTGTTCATGGGTTGTCTGTTATGACATTTTTGCGCTTTGCCCTTTGTTCTGTGGGTAAACTCTCCATCGTGTCATTGAAGGTAACGATGAATATGATGAAGTTGTCGAAAAGTTTCACTCGAGATACTTGTCTACTTGAAGCTGCAATTGCATCTGGGATAAGAGTAGTAGATATGATCAGATCGTAATGATCTCATATGGGATGGTATACCTATGTATATGTAAATCTTCTCATGAAATGTTGGATTTTGACTTGCATAGAAGATTATCTACATAGATAGTTTTTGAAAACATAAGTGTATTGTGGATTTGGATTTGAAGGAACAATGGAAGGAGTATAATTTTTGACTGAAATTCGTAAATATTCCCAATGGACATATGCATGCACATATATGTACATGTGTGATTAAAAAAAATGATTTCGTTGATGCAAGAATGGAAGGCCACGAGGTTCTACAGTCATACCCCTTTTTAGATTTTCATATTAAGGTTCACACACTGAACAACCCTGGCAACCAATTGTATTGTATATTTGCATGTAGCGAGGGCATGTCATTTTTGACAGAATTCTGAGAGCAGTAGCCTTTCTGGCAAGCCTTGCAGTAACCCTGAATGTTTCTTTGACCTGGCACTTTGCATTGTGAGGCAAACATTAGTTTACTTACTTTAGCCGTCTTAGAGAATTGAACTTTCATTAAAAAAAAAACTCTTGGCGAGCAGGAACGGTCGTCCAGCGGGTTGTATTCGATCTTTATTAGATTGAGGATTGAGCAGTGGTTAAAAGAAGTCTTTTAGTCCGATGGCCGAAACTCAGCCATCTGTTTACCGAGTATATTCAAAGCGCACCCTGCTCCTTACCTACACAAAACTTTCTTACAGGAATAGAGAGCTATGTATGTACTTTTGCTTCACTTGCGCATTCTAGTATATTGGTTTTCTAGTTAAGTTTCCTATCCAACATAAGCCCCACGTATTTAGCATTTTTCGTGAAGAAAAGCCTGGTGTCATCACTCGTAGGAGGGTCTATGAGGGGAGGTTTGCATTTCCACCTGAAAAGAAAAATTCAGTTTTATGAGGATTAACACCCAGTCCGCATTTTGAGGTACATCTGGTGAACAGCAAGAGATCACATTTCATTAAGATATTCTATCCTTTCGAGCTCTCTAGTATCGACCGTCCAGTTTAGTGATAATAGTCCCACCTTGATTGATCACCCCTTAGAGCGACATATCGACTTTTAGATTTGCATTTGCGTCTGTGATTGCTTCTGACTTAATATTGTTAAACGCTCTCCCAATGTCAAGGACTCAACATGGTGTACGCCGCAGATGGATATCAAGCATTTCCAGAATTTTAAACAGAAAGAATGATAACCTGAAAAGCCTTAGGTATTAAGACGGCTTGAACTTCAGTCCATAGTTTGGGACTGTAAACCAGATTCAGACAAACCGATATTATAGCTTTGAACCAAGGAAAGACAGTATGGCTTCAGGTTAGTAAATCCAGAAATTATACCCTTGTTGAAATTCAATCCCGGTTCATTTTATGGGTGCTGACAGTCCTAAATGCGAACGGGAATGATTTGTAAAGGACTCAAAGCCTGGCTTCTCACAGCCATTCGTGTTCTCACAACCAAAAGCCACGAATTACAGACAAGCTGCCAATCTTACTCACGATTTTTAGATGTCCCCGATTGGGGATTCTATCTGAAACCATCCTATCCACCACCATATATTAGAAAATCAATATGTGGTGGATGGGGAGGATGTTTTTTGAGAAACAAGGATATATGTATTCAGCTAAGGAACGCCTAGGATTTATGTGATCAAACAGACTACTCTAACCTAACTAATTGAGAAGTTTAACTGCGACGACAATGGACAAGTCCGACTGACATTACTGGAAATCCATTTACCTATCCTAGTCTTTGAGTCCTGGTGCAATATGCAGAAGTGTGAATTTACTTTACAAATGATTTTGGGTCCTGTCTGCATTGATGATGTGTGATGAAGTAATGTAATGTAATGAACATGCTCTGCGGTTATTCCTAAAATGGCTAAGTCGCGGTTGAACGGCCTGAAACGGTGTTCGAGTCCATTACATAGACTCTCCATAGATAAAAAGCTATTTTTTTATGGAAATGAGCCTATGTGGAAAGATGGCTGATAGTGTAAGGGATGTTCCTTAAATGACCGCCATCAGCACTGCTCTGACTAGAAGTATTGCTTTAATTTTTTTTTTCCTATTTTGTATCGAAAAACTTTTAAATACACATTCAACCTTAAAGGCTTTCTTTCTCGTCCTTGAATACTCTTCCGTTTTTGACCTTAATACAGAAAAACACGCAAAATTATAAGACATGTAACATTTTCATTTGGAATATTGTCTGTACCTCGAGCAAGGAGGATAAGTGACGATCCGTCCCTTCCACAACCTTTTTGTCGGACGCAAATTATTTCCAAATAAACTCTGACGTCCATTTCCCTCCTCTTGTTAATGTAGTAATTACCCATCTCTGTTGGGTAATGCCTTCCGCCAATGTTTCTATTATCAAGGGATTTGCCATCCATCCACCACACTAACTCCCATCCACGAAATGTTTTACGAAATGAGCCAAATGACTCAGGAATATTCGTGTTGTACCGTCGAACAAGAACAGGAATAACAACAACAACAGCAGCAGCAGCAGCAAATACCAACCAACAAAATTAGGTCCGTTTAAACCCGGCGAATATACCAGCGGATAACTCTATTAAGCGTATTTCTTTCTTCGTTTCGTTTTTTGGTCCTTTTAAATAAATGATACCAAAGCCACTTACACCATTATTCCCGTCGTCCTCCTACTCCAGGTCGTCCTTCTCGGTCGGCCCACTCCTTTTGTCCTCTGTTTCTCATCTCATTTATGCTCATGTTTTATTAATATCCATTTCGAGCGATATTATTATTTTTTTTTTGTTTTTTTCTTACTAATTCGCTGTTTGTTTCTCTGTATTTAACAGGATCCGGATGCTTCTTATGACATAAATGGTAACGACTCGGATCCTACACCCCAGGATAATGGTGACAACAAACACGGCACCAGGTGTGCGGGTGAAGTAGCCGCTGTAGCATTCAATAATTACTGTGGAGTGGGCGTGGCATACAATGCCAGCATTGGTGGTAAGTACAGTGGATAGTCTGTGGAAGAATGAATGTCCTTGTAATTGTCTGACGGGTTGGAATACATCCCTTAACCGTAATTCTTTCATCTGACTGTCGACGGACAAATATTGTAGATGTTTTGCTGTTCGCTTAGAAGGAACAATAAATTATGGAACTAGAGGGTGAACCAGAGAAAAAAAAAACACAAATGTAACATAGGAGCAGATAAAGAATATTTACGCGAAAATTGCCTTCGTCCTCCAACCGAAACGGTCCCAAATCTGATGGCAAGAGTAAAATTTATGTTATCCTCCGCATCCTCGTGTCGGCATTGTCATAATATTATGGCTCCATTGAGGCCCATATAGCATGTGTATGGTTGTATACATATGTAATAGCAGAAGCCTAATGCGTTGTGCTCGCTGCTTTTCGTAGGGAGAGCCGATAAAAGATACCACCACCACCGATGCGATGGGTTTGGTCATTCTCGCTGTGTATGCTTCGAAGCATGTCCGGCGCGATGTTAATCACTGTGTGGTGGTGGGTGGGAGGATGTGCGGAATTCTGCGTAAATTTATTCGCTATTTACTCGCCGATTGTGGCTAAAATGCAACGACTAAGTTCGGGACCAATTTGTGGACACTCATTAGGAGATGAAGGTTTTGGCTGTATACATACACTCGTACGTATGGAGGGGCATTTGAATGGAATCTCTTTAAAGTGGGCACTTACATGCTGGTCGATGGGGTAGGGATTTTACTAACCAGAACTGGTGACATGTGGTGCCATAAATTTTAGGGCAATTGTTTAGGAAATGTATGCATGTATGTACAACGAATTATGCCAGGCAATTGGCCACGCTAGAAAATTGGTAGAGACTGCTATTCAATTTTGTGTACTGAAAGGAGCTTAAGTTCGCTCGTATAAATTGCTGAAATTTACTCTTACATATGTATTTGCTGCGGAACATCAGTTCTATTGTAATATTGAGGACTTGTGTGAACATTTAGAAAATGGACAAAGAGCTGTGAGATATGGTTTTGGGTAAATGCCTCCTGTAGTTGTAGTCCTACACTTCTTAGTAACGAATGAACAATTAGTGAATTTAATGAAGTTGTCGATTAGTTTTGGTGGTATTCACACTAAAAAGCTTAGAGAAGTACATATCTTTTGTGGCAGAATTATCAAGAAATATCAACTCTGTGGCATGTTCTCTGAGATCTTACCTTAAGCGCTGATGACTTTTATATTTCGTTGATACTGAAGAAATACATGTTGTGCATTTTTCAACTAGTTTACGGATGGTAGATACACTCCCAAATAGTGGTAGCAGTCGATAATTATGAGGACTTGAATTGAGACCATGTTTATTTTGCGGTACACCAGAGACATCTATCTAATCAAGATAAAGTTTGTAAAAAGGTTATTTCTCTCATTGTCGTATCTGTTTCCCGTTGGTAGTTGATGAACTTGAAGGTTAAGTGTCAGCAAATCAGCGTCTCTATGTTCCTAATACGTTCGTTCATGGAGTTAGAGCTAGAGATAAATACTAGACAGGAATGAAATGACATCTACATATGTATACTGTTATTCTATGACAGGGGTTTAAGACAACCCTGTTAAATTAAATCAACTGATATACCAGCCCCATGATTGTAAGGTCTTCTGCAGTACGTACGTTACTGACAGAAGTTGCCCAAATCTACGCAACAAACCTTTATCATTTATTTTAGATTTCACTTAAGGATATTGCAAATCTTTTTTAAAACTTATAGCTGCTGATGAATTTGCACATCTAATTTCGCAAAAAAAATTTTATACTTATGTTGGATATCAAAACCACAGTTGTTTTCAAACCTTTAAGAAGCTTTAAAATTTCATTAAAAGTCATAACCACTTCCTGCAACCGTTTTTGATGAGCATTCACATTAAAAAACAAAAAAAAAACGGGAAGTCTGTTAGTTTGGCTTTATAATTACTGCCAACTACCTCGTTTTATAGGTACTTTCGCAAACATTATCTCTGTCGAGTCTAAAACTATTTTATGTTATCCCCTCACCAAAACCACATTAAGTCCGTTTAATTAAATTTTTACCAACTTCCCATTCTCTAACCTACAGTGCACTGACCCATGAACTATATTATTTTTTTTAAGTGTAAAAGAGCCCGTAAAAACAGTCCATATTCCATACTCAAATATTTTCACACCGTTTTTAAGGTTTATTGTTTTCAAAATGCTTCCTGCACATGTTTACATTCACCACAGTAGTGGCTCGCAGCAGGAAGTGGGTAATCTAACACATCCAACAAGAGAAGGACTTGAACTCTATGAAACAAAACGCTCTTTCTCTCTGTCTCTGTCTCTCTGTCTTTCTCTCTCCCATGGCAATGAGTGAGTATAATGAATCAAACAACTAGCAGCTAATTGGGAGAATCGTTTCAAAAGGCAAACTGCGTCTAGCTGGTTTTTTGTTCGTCCTGGAATTTTTTTTTTTCTACCTTTGGTCCTCCATTATTCCGCAACGTTACCTCGAGTGTGTAGCACTAGTATTTTACAAATTCATGATTTTACTATTTCACAGTTAGACATGAGTGTGCAACCCACCCGCTTGAAGTTCTTTGTGGTGCACACTCACACAAAGAGAGAAAGGGATGTGGGTGGCCCGCGCTTTTTGGTTCGTCTTTCCGCTTTGTCAATATATGCACTCGGGTTAAATGCAGTGCATAATTAAAACTGCCACTGAAAGTGTCATGAGGCACCAATTTGTTTGTTTCACAGTTGCCCCCACTAAAGTGGGAAACACACAAAAAAAAAGGAGTCGCGTGCGTGTAAACAAAAGGAATCCACTGTTCCGTCGGCGATGGGCAAACTAATTGAGCGGCCAAGCGGGAAGAGGAAGCCATTTCTTTTTTTTGCAACAATCACGAACATTTCCGGAACGCGCCTCGGTGAATTGTCAAAGTAAATTATGGCAATTCGTGCCATGACAACAACTGTTATTCGGCTCAGTTAATCTGGCGGTAGAAGTATTTCCTGGTCTGCATGGTCTGAGGCGAGACCAACTTTTTTTTTTTTTGGTTCGAATTCTACCTCTGACCAGAAACGTCAGAAACCGGACAATGTTAACAATTGGTAGATCGCACTGGATACACCGCAGCACAGGCTTAAATGCTACACAAAGGGCGTTAATTTTTACATTTTTATTATTATTTTTTATTTATTTTTTTTTTTTTTTGCTATTCTGAGGTTTTTCCTGGGACTCAGGTTCAGGATATCAATTGCCATAAACTGTTTAATGTCCTCTGACTAATTTTAGCCATTACTTCGGTATTAAAATCGAAATAAATATTAAATTGTAATTGTGCGAATACAAAAACTCCAGTTCCATGCACACGGCGGGTGGGCAGGGTCAAATATTTTAATTAATAAGTCGAGTATTAAAAGAGCAACATATGGTAACATGGAATGCTAAGTAGGGATGGTGCGGTTATTATAATTTTAAATCTGGTTATATAAAAGTTTGCATAATTGAACTGAGAGATATATTTGTGTTGATGTTATAATTAATAACCTGTTAACAACGCTTTCGAAATGCGATAAAAAAATAGCGGTTACAAAAATAATACAAAAGATAATTTTTTTATTGTGTGAATAGAATGAAAGGCGCCCGTAGGGTAATCTCATTACATATTTACAGATATTTGTACAGCATTTGTGACAATTCCCAGCGCTCAGTTTAACATTTCAAAACCTTGTCATTATTAAAAGTGGTGGAATTTAATCCATCCGACATCCAAACTAAATGATTTATTTCACGTGACGGTGCTAATTTTAAACTTAGTCTCGTTTTAAATAAATTTAATTTGTGGAACGTACAAGACACATGATATTATTCCAGTAATTAACGTTACTCTTACCCTCGGCTCGACCCAATGAACTCCGAATGTAAAGTAGTTCAACAGGAGACTACATTCAAGTTCCAATTTTATACTTGTAAGTACAATGCAACTGGAATTATTAAAAGCTGGTTAATTAATTTATTCGGATGCATTTCTGCACTAATGTCTGTGCATGTAATTTTCAATGAAGGCTTAGTCTTTTCATGGGGCTTAAACCCAAGCACAATGATATTGTTATACACTTTGGTAGTTAGATCGATTCTTACCTATAATAAGCTACTATGTTAGACTGAATGACACTACGAACTCAAAGTAATGCTCTGTAATTGTTGGTAAACCTCTTCTAATTGTTATTAAACAATAAACTGTCAATTCAGATTTGGAACTAAGGGACTGTAAGCAAAATCAAGACTTTTCCATTCAGGACATATCAAAATCTTTCCAGTGAGAATCGAGTTAGAATCCCCATAACGCATTAATTACCCCCATAATTACATCAATGCACTAAATCAGAAGAATCAACAAGTAGGGCAACATCGGAATTGTTTACAGAATCACTAAAGAAACGATATTTTTGCTTACTTCCGATGAAAATCAACTGAAAAGATGAAAGGAGTATTTTGCTACGGTTTTAATCCTAGTACTTGCTAGCTATAAAAAAGGTGCGAAATCGAGGCAAGGTATCTGTGTCCTGTCGACACAGTTTTCCGCTCTGGATACTCCTGTGTCAATCGATGACACAATGGATGATCATATCGTCCACGATTCACCTGTGGGTGAACCTATCACAGGTCCACCTCTCGCTGTTTGTCTGACAAACATCCGAGAGTATAACTCTATGACTAATGATGCAGAGGCATGGACGTTAACTAAGGGAGATGAAGATATGCTTGGTCGTTTTGAACGCATTTTTCTGAGATTTGACAGAGAACTCTACGAGCTGTACAGCGACATCGAGTGGAAAAGGACCCCAACCAATTTGGAGTGCGCACCTGAAGTTAGTTATCCAAAGATCGCGCTAACTGGAGAGGCTTGTTGATTGAGGCATGTCCACCCCGGACTGTAGCGCCACCTAAGTAAGTAAATACTTCACCTGCTGTTCATAGACTTCAGAAAAATGTTGAACAGTGTCAATGCAGTTCAACATGGCTGTCTCCTTTCAACAATATTGTCCTTTTTTGGCAATTAGCAATGTACTAAATGCTGCATTGTCGAAGCGAAAGGGAGAAAAGGAGAAACACCTCGACTACGCTGATGATGTAAGCATACTCTCTCACAAGATCATGGACCTTCACCAAATGATAGCCAATATGGAGAGAGAAGCAGATGTCGTTAATATTTTAAATAAATGCGGCGAAAATGGTCAGCATTGGACTAAACTCATCAGCTCATATATGCATTGCTAGACAAACGGTTAAGAGAGTGGAGCGCTTCCAATACTTTAGGAGGATTGTGTTAATCGATGGCGGAACTGAATTGGATATAGCCAATTGAATCAGCAAACCAAAGTCTGCGTTCCAACGCTGACTTCGTGCTGTTGTATGGATGTGGTACTTGAAGAGTAATCGGTACTATCACGAAAAAGGTGCAGACGTTCATTGATAGGGATTTTAAGGATTTTCCAGTCGGCGTGAGATTAAGCTGGGTACCTAGATACAGTGATATAGAGGGCAACGAAAGGGCAGACGTTCTAGCCAAAAAACGATCAGAGCTTCCACAAAGCGATAGAATTAGAGGCGTAAGACCACCAACCTGTGTGTCTAAGAAAGTATCATCAACATGGCTAACCTAAGATGGTCCAACTTAGGAGAGTGCCTCAGGATTATCAAATGCGGCTACTATATGTATATAAATACTGCAGTGACTTCCACGTTTCAGAGCACATCACACTTCTACTCTGTTAATGCCAAGACATTCAGAGTAGACTAAAGCACATTGGAAAGTATTTCTTTGACAATTGAAGAAGTTAGATCTACGAGCGAAAATAATGAAATGTTAACATTTTCTGAGGATATCAATTGCATTGGAGACATGGTTTAGGTTTGTTAGGCCTTCTCTCTTTTGTATAAAAGTATTTCAGATGACAATATCGACTCCCTGATAAGTCTACATCAATAGATAGTCCATTATTGTGTTGTAAGTAAACTCGATATCGAATTTGTCATACCTATGTATGAGTTTCATAGCGTTTTTTGAACGGTTTGCAACTAAGTCAGTACAAAATGAATCACAAAACATCTCTCCTTTATTTTTGTATGTATGTTATACAGTCGAATAAAAGCCTCGCATGTTAATTCACTAACAGCCAACAGGAGGAAGTTAAAGGAGATGGCATGCAAACAAATTCTAAAAAACTTTTAATAAAATTGCAAAAATCGACCTTATCCCTTAGCCACTTTGACAACGTACATACATATGTATGTATGTATGTGCAAAAGTTATACACCAATCACCGACCCACATACGAGTACATGTTAGACATACTAAGCAGACTATTTGTTTGCAGCTATTGTGAAAGCCGATAACTCTAGAGTCATAACAGGTACTACTTTCTGTATCCCTGGTCACACAATATGAGTGTATCTTCGTCAAATATGTTACTCCTGCCTCATATCCACTTGACATCAAAAGTCAAATCCAATTCCTTTTCCCGTCTCATCCCCTCGGTCCGAACAACAACGAATCAAAGTCACCATAGGAACAAGAAAGAAAGGACACAACAAAAAAAAAAAAGAAGAGAAATCCATCCCTTCTCTGCACTTGAAAATTACCAGTATTACAAAAGTTTCTCCCATCCATCATGTGCGTTGTCAAACACAACCGTATTTATGGACTACATATTAAGTTCCAGCTTTAATGACTTCCCAAAAAACAATGAACCTAAACCCCAAGCGTTAGCAATGCGCCCCCCGAGAGGAAAAATATCAAAATTCACCCCTTTAACATGATACACAGCATCGACTACGTCGACACGGGTAGGCGAAACATCAAAAACACCCGCTCCATCATCACGCCGAACAAGGACGAACACACAGCCATACACACATTTCATATTCATAATAATATTGCGTTTAATAAAGAGCAACCCCATCTGGTGATTTGGCAACATGTCACATTATCCAGCCCCGGAAAAACAAACAAAAAGAACAACACACAGCCCGTTTCGGTCGGCTCCACTAATAAGAGAGGAGCAGCAAAAGGATGCGGCGACGACGACGTCGACGGTATAGAAGCAACATGTAGCAAATCCTCGGTTGTTATGACGCGCAATACAAGTAAGTTTCCATGCATGACGCACATTTGCAAAATGATATCGAAAATTTCCGAAACCCTGGCGAAAGGCCGAAGGTAGAGTGATGGCACACAAAAATAAACATCCGGTCCCACGTCCTTCATGATATACCATCACCCGTCAGGCAACAACAAATTGCAAACACGTTTTAAAAGTATTTTTGCCCCGAAAAAGGAATATCAAATTCTTTTAAGGGGTTACAACAAGGGGGTGGGGTGAGAAGATGGTAAATTTTCTTTCCTCTGTGCGATATGTGGCCCGCAAGACCTTTGCGTTATAACAGTATAACACCCTATCCATGTGAAATGACTTTTCTTCGATATACAATGCGCGTTAAGCTAAAAGCATGCCAACATCTACCATCCTCATTGCCCTTCGAGTGAGTACCTAACCTACTCAGGATGTGTTCGCAGCGAATAAAGGATTCTCGCGCGCAAGAAGGATTCCCCCGGGTAAACGGTCGATATACTATATGTACATAGTAGTTGGTAGATGACGGCGACGTCGGGTACTTGAAATATTGACACTATAAACGAGAAAAAGTATTTCGTAGCGCGATACTGCGTCAAGAATAGCCAACATGGATATGCCCGGGACATTTACATATGGGATTTAGTGTGTACACATTATATAAGTATGTGTGTGTGTGGATGGATGAAATGCGAAATGGCACATTCGGATGCTGTTACCAATAAAGTTGACAAGTTATGTGCAATGGTGCAAATTTTATAGTTTTATTTTGAGTATTTGAACGTTTTGAGTATTTGAGGTTTAAGTGCGCAGAGCTCTTTGGGGATTGGAATGGGGTTGAGCGACAGTAAACTGAATATACGCGGGCGTGGTGATGAAATTTGAATTATACTCAGGGAATAAACTTATTTTGCATTTTATTTATATTAGAATCTTATTTCGCAATGAAAATGAAAAGGGCTGTCAAGAGGGGCGATTACACAACTCTTGAAATGATGGTAAACAATTTACTTCGTCCTTGAAGTTAAACAGTTTTGTGACACAGCAGAGTTGACGTGTAGTTTACGTTATTAGTTTAAAGAGTCCTTGGAGGTTTTTTTAAGTATATCTGAAACTAGAAACTTTTGGAATTTAAACACTGTCGGAAACTTAGTGTATAATTCAGCCTAAATGTATTGCATACTAGCAATCAAGGAGTTATGACTACTCTTATGAGTAAGAAGAGCAGACATTCCTTTATAGCGTTAGTCCAAAATGAGACGAAAAAGAATAAATTTTGTGGTTTGGAACTCTGGTGTCATGTGTTGAGTAAGTTTCCGGACTGAATGGGGAGAATTTTTGCATTTAGCTCTTAATTCGTTATATTCTCTTCTATGATGGCTTCCGTTGCCTGTATGAAGTCTGTAATTTCGGTCAGAAAGACGCTATAATCTTAAGGGGAACAATCGCTTCAGTAAGCCCTAGCTTTTGTACCGAAATACACTTTGGAACCGTCCTATGGTTTGGCGACTTGTAGACCCTTTTGGTCATTTCAGTCTCCTTACCTTAGCGTGAGCTTAGTTTTCGTTCCCGTGATTTCACAGGAGCCCCAACGAAATGAGACTTAGTATGGCATTACCTCTGTGGGCGGTGTTTTTACGGATTATATACCTAACCGACATTCAAGTATTGATCAGGTTTCAAAGATTCCATTTCCAAGTAAAATGTGCTTGTTTAGCCAGTAAATCATTGCTAAACTATACACGGTTTCCGATTTTATTTTTAATTTAGGATTATTTTCAAGTATCGTGCTGTCCTCGAAAGATTTAATTGAAATCATCGAATCCTTAGAAGTTTAAATCTTTTCTTAGCAAAGAGAACAATCTCTACTCATTTAATTATTAACAAACAGTAATTATTAACAAGAAGGAATGTACCTAACACCAGGATAACAACATCGTAACCATTAACAGTGACGTTGAAAATGGACATGCAAGCCAAAGTTTTGTGGTTTCAGTTTATAGTCTGTTGACCATGATGTGGGTATGTCTAGCAAATCTTTCAATGAACACTATTCCTTTTTATCTACGTAAGGGTCTTACACCTTTTCGATCCTAGCACATGGATCATATACAGTACAGTTTCGTCCAACTAGGTTGATCGTATGCGACTGTCTTAGTTATAGTCCTTAGAAAAAAAAACCTTATGAGGTTGTGATGCTCCTTGAGCCTATTTCAAAGCCCGTTACTCTAACTTTCCTCAAAAAACTTACAGGCTCTTGACACTGGACCAGATGTATTGCCTAATCTTAGTTACTTAATACGCTGCAGTTCATGATGAACCTAGGTATCTTAGATAATTAAATCTAGTAGCTGCACAATCATTTCTGCAAAGATTGGACGGTTCTCGATTTCCATTAAAAGGGTTACTAAGGGTTGTTCTTAAAGTGGAATACTATTCCGCCAACCATGGTAGTGGACACACTTCTAAACGACCGAAATAACTCGACTATGCAGATGACTTAGTCATAATAATAAGATTCAAAGAAGAATCGAGTATTATTGGACAAATGCAAAATGTCCTAAATAAAATTAATGACTGATGCCAATCTTAAGAGCTAAAAACCATCCCAACTAAAACAGCCATCTTACATCCATGAGGCACTTAGTGCCATCTGCCCATTTACGATTCATTATCTTCAAAACGTTGAGTCTAAGCAGCAGTTTAACTGTAGTAAGAGTTATACCAATATTCTCTTTATGTAAAAAAATCAGTGGATTTCAATTCCCTGGAATATCTCCTTGACCCGGCACTCAAATTAAGTAAATGTTGTTAAGAGGCAGGCGACAATTTAGATCAGTTTTTGAATGAAATGTAAAAGATTCCGGGGATTTGCCACGACAAGGCTTCCTTGATCGTTACAACTGCCAAACAGATTTGATGTGAGTATTTCGCCATTCGTCTATCTACATATATTCAAACACTTCCAAAGATGCCTTAAATTATCATCACCTTCACCACAATTGTCGCCTCCTCCTCAGCTCAAACAATCCTAAGCTTCATCCATCCACCTGATTTCAGCTAAGAATACCACAAACAATCTCTCTGACGTCGTAGTGCGCAACTTGAGGCTATCTCAAAGCCCATCATCCCAATTATGTTTAAAAAAAAGAATAGTCAAATACTTAGCTAACCGACTAACTACTTTAAGTTAGTTGAAACCACCTACTTCTTAAGTCCGCCGTGCCAACTTAGACGTTCTTTCTCCGTATTAGATTCGAAAATTCTAGGGACCATGTGTCTATGCCATGTCCTGTCCAAGCTGTTTCAAATGTGCAAATGTGTGGTTTAATATTCTGAACTGTAGTCTGAATCCGATCCGCCTGTAGTCCGTTGTTGGATCTCTCCCTCCAAAATCCACCAAACAGTTATTCTTCATCTGATTTCTGATCTCACATCGTAGTCCTAATTATGTATAAGCAGCACCAAAGTGCATGTTTCTGTAGGAGCTTTGTTCTCTTGAAATATAGGTTTTACCTTAACCCATTTTACATATGTCAAACTCATTGTATCCCGTTTCAGAACTGAACACAACTTTTCCGTTGCTAAAGTATGCAGTCATATGCATATTTGCAGTTTAGTTCATGGACATGCATGACAGCTTCAACAAGGTTAAAACCAAAACCTTCCAAGTACCAAGTACCTCCCAATCTATATACAATTTAGAGAAGTTCACGTCGACTCCAAAATGGTGCTATAGGTTAAGTATTCAAAATCTCTACAGTCAGTCTATTATTCAGACGTAATTTCCGAAGACTCTCCCTTAAAACTTCATGAAAGGATAATAATTACAACCCCTTCCTTGTCTACATAAAGCACCTCCTTAAGATTTATTTTCGCGCGCGCCCTCTTATTGTTGTTCGGTAACTCCTTCTATCAAAGGAATAAATTGATGCTACTTGTTTGCTATAATTTAGGAATACACCATCCACCCTCGTACCCGCGGGGCACTAAATCAACCTCAATTTACAGTTACCTTTGTAGTCTACGCAGTAAATTAACAGGCAGGAGGATAATAAGCTAATTAAGTCGAATATAGCTAAAAGTTCATCTCATTTGTTTACACACAGCAGAGCCATCGAATACATAAATACATATGTATACGCGAGTATAAGAGTATAGCTGTGAGCAAACTTTATGGGTACTCTGGGGCCAAAGCTATCAGTTACTCTTGCTATGTCCTCCCCTGCGAGTCTATTATGTCGTCCCGCCATTTATCTGCAATCAATATAATCCGATGGAGGATAAGGATAAGCTATTGTTCCTGTGTGTATGTGTGTGTGTGTGTTTGTATATACTAAGTATGTAGTGTGATCGAATGAATTAATGTATCTTAATTTTCCGCACCTTATTTTCACATCAACCTTCTTATCTGTTTCTCTATACAATTTGTGTGTCTTCATTAGGCGTCCGGATGTTGGATGGCAGCGTTAATGATGCTGTCGAGGCGAAGGCACTTAGCTTGAATCCACAACATATCGATATTTATAGTGCCTCATGGGGACCTGAAGATGATGGCTCAACGGTTGATGGTCCCGGCCCATTGGCAAGGCGTGCATTCATCTATGGAGTTACGAGCGGTCGTCAGGGTAAAGGTTCGATATTCGTTTGGGCCTCGGGCAATGGTGGACGTTATACGGATTCCTGCAACTGTGATGGATACACAAATTCAATATTCACACTATCGATATCTAGCGCTACACAAGGAGGGTAAGTCAAACAAAACAAACTACATACATATGTACATATATACGATGCAATTGTTTTCATTAGATTAATGTGATTTTATGGGGCGAGTTTTGGTAAATATGGTACGCAATTTTTACTATATTGACTTTATGGTTATCTGGCTATAGCAATGGATCGGGGTATAGTTTGCAGGTTCGTCTAGTGTTTTCATGGATTAGATGGGGTGATTGTACTTAAGATCCACCCCAGACATATGGGAATATGTTATTCGTAGACGCGTCTCAGACAAAGCGTCGACTCGTTCCTTCCAAACGTTTCGAAAGTAGGTCAAAAGAAATGGATATGGGCAGTAAACTACCAGCAGCCACAAAGCATTGACATAAAAATTGAAGATGGATATTTATGCTGATTGAATAGCAAGACTTTCAAGAAATCATTCCGACCATTACCATTTTATTGCGGTCATATTTGAACACACAATAAATAAGCAAGTATTCAGAGTGTTACCAGGAATAGTTCACATAGCACCATCAGACTTTGAAGGCAGACTTCTCTTTCCAATATTGTGTGTATTTATGTATATGAAACCGATTATGACTGCCATGCCACGGATGCATAAGTGAAAATTACTCTGATCATTACTTTATATGTACAGCAGTCCCTGCCTAAAGATGGGTTAACCTACTACACTCTGTAACAGTGATGGTACATCCAAATAATTGCGACAAAATACCTGTGACTGTCACAAAATATTTCAACTTCTCTTTATTTTTCTCAGTTTTCTAATGATTTGCTATGCTTTTTCCCAAATGCAAAGGTAAAAAGTAGTAAATCAGATTCATTGAAACGCACTAAAGAGAAATAAGACCTTGTCACTAGGAACAGTACTTGGAACCAACACGAAGTTTCAACCTCAGAAGTTTCTCAGCGGAAACATCATATCACATCCATTGCTACACACCAAACGGATATTATGCGCTTATTACTGGTTGTCCCTCGTAACATACCAAAGTCATTGTTACTTTTACTGTTTAAATTTAGTAACAGGCTATGACAGATACTTTGGAGAATCATTGACAAAATACCTGTTATCAAAATATGTAGGTATGTACTCATCCTTACACTTACGTTATCAAAAGAGGCTTAAACTTTTAAAGACTCTTCTCTTTCCGACTTAGAAATGAAATCAACTTTGACACCGCACCAATGAGCTGGAACATATCCATTAGCAGAGCAGTCCCTATAAGCCACTTTAAGAGATTTAGCAATACTAGTGGTATGTAACACTTTGTACCATTACTGGATACACAAAGTACCTACGAAGAGGATAATCTTGTATTGGATCTGAGAAGCAAAATTCCAATCGAGCATTATTATTCTAAAACCAAATGTAGAGGCTTTAACCAATGCACACTGCCCCAGTGAACCTAGAAAACTGCATTGCAGAATATCATTAACTTACTTACGTAGGTAGCGCTACAGTCCAAAAGTTTGGCGCTTAGTGGGCCTTAACCAACAAGCCTCTCTAATTAGCACGATCTTTGGCTAACTGCTTCCAGTTGCGTACTCCAAGTTGGTTAAGGTCCTCTTCCATTTGTGCGCGGCACGTAAGGCGAGGTTGGATTCGAAGACTCTTCGGGCCGAAGCGTTGATGTCCCTTCGCTCTACATATGCTAACCATCTTAGACGATTGATGCGTACTTGTCTGACCAGTGACAGCTCGCTTTGTTCTGCCGATGTGTCAACCTCATCAGCGTATGCAAGTAATTGCACAAACTTTTGGAAAGTTGTGCCTCTGGTCTTGGCTTACAAGTTTCGCACAATATTCTCAAGTATGTATGTTGTTGAAAAAGTCACATGACAGCGCATCACCTTATCTGAATCCTTTATTGACATCTGTGAGATTGTTTCCGAGCTTTATGCAGCAGCAAGCGTTCTCTAACGTCATTCTACACAATCTTTCGAGTTTGGCAGGGAAGCCAAAACTAGACATGGCTCTATATAGCTCGTCTCTATAAATGATGTCATATGGGGCCTTAAAATCGATAAAAGATGGTGGGTATCGATCTGGACTTCTTGCGTTTTCTTCAGGATCTGCTATATGTGAATATTTGGTCGGTTGTGGACTTAACGGGCTTAAAATCGCACTGAAAGTGGCCAATCAGATCGTTGACAAATGGTTGCAGGCGCTCACACAATACGGCCGACAGGATATCTTGTATGTAATGTTAAGGAAGGTGATGCCTCTATAGTTAGCGCAGTTTTTTTCTCTTTTCCATGCTGAGATTCCACTCAACAAGCGTACTTTCCTCCGACCAAATCTTGGAGACGAGTTGATGTATGCTCTCCACCAAGTCATCCCCGCTGCATTAATTAGCTCAGCCGGTAGGCCGTTCGGTCCAGCACCTTTGTTGGACTTGAGTTTCTGGTCCGGTGGACGGAAGTTTTGGTTTTCTTCATCCAAGTTGAATGGTTCGTTCTGCCTGACAGCAGAATTTGGCCTGTCGTCGTCGTTTAACAGTCTGCAGAAGTGGTTTTTCCGTATCCTCAGCGCCGACTGTGACTCACCTGCAAGGTTTTGTTGTTCATGTCTACAGGTTAGCTATGGAGATAGCAGATAGCGAAGCCATGCATGTTTGAGATTTAGAGATTTCTAGGCGATTTTCGAGGCTTTCTGAAGTTTTACTTTAGTACACTCCACGGAATGCTTTTACTCCTTTCACTCTATCTGACTTGATAACATTTTTTTAAATATCTACCAAAAATATTCGACGTAATGTTTGGGCTTTTCTTTCAATCAGCAAGGTTGCCCTTTGGTATACTATTGAACACAACTGAACACAGACAAAAGAATCAGTGAGTATCACTTAGTTTTGACCTCCAGACTGACGGTCACCATATTGCTGTTGCTGTAATTAGAGACTAAGTGTTTTTCACAATATATTAAAGCTCTATGTGATACTTGTGTATATCCCATGTAGACAAGTTTGAAAATCGAAATCTTGAATCCATTCAATATATCATTAAGTCACCATTGTTCATGGAACAAGGCAACATGGTGGTGGAATCAAGGCTACAATTGTGTGCAATATTGTGTTTCTCGTGTGTCATCCAAATATGATTTTAAAAATGCGGTACAATCAGGACTCCTTCTATAATATACTCATTATTCTCTAGATCTTAATGCTAAAAGCTGTGGTTTATAAAACAATTCTAAACTTAATTCGTGGCCTGTAATTAAGTTGTTTATTCTTAGCATCTATTTAGGATATGATAGGCATACCCTTTTCAACAAATCCCCAGTAGGCATTCACCCTATCATCTTCAAAGTTGATGTACAACTTTGACATTTCAGTCTTCCCAAAAAGGTTCAAATAAGGAAAATGTTTCATTTCAATATTATCCCTAACTAATCGGTGCCTTTTTTTAAATACGAAAAAAAAATTATAATAATGACAACACGTGCGCGCGCCAGTCCCTAATTACTTTCATCTCATCGACAAAGGAGACATCATCAGAAATGAAGTAGCTAGAAAGAAAAAAAAAACAACGAATTAACTTTCCTGAAAGTTACCCGAACCAATCAATCAAATATTTTATAATCCCTCCCGAATTTATTTTCCTTTTCTTTTTTTTTTTTTTTGTTATTTATTTCTATATAAACTTTATATAATTACATTTCAGATTTTATACTCAATTTTCCTTTCGTCATTCGTTTCGACTGAATGCTTGTCAAAATGGTAGATAGGGTTGCCTCTCATTATGATTTACAAAAACATAAAAAATAAAAAAATCCGATCAGGCTCAGATTCTGATTTCAAACGAATGTCTCTTGTTTCTCTCTCTGCCACTTTTCGAGAAATTTAATTTAATTTAATAAAAGTTAAAACACGAAACAGGAAAAACATAAATTCTTACTTCGAATGGAATCCGCATGAAGGCGATACACCTCTACCACCACACCCTTTTACCCTTACCATGAGTAGACCTGTTTTTTTTTAAAGAACCGAAAGAAAGAACATAATGTGAAGCCGAAGAGAAAGTACAAAAAAAAAATAAAAGAAACTTCAATAGAAAATCATTCGTAGGTTTTCCGTAATTTAAACGTCAACAAAGTGCCTGGCAAACAATGGCCATCCGTCAAGCCACCCACCCTTAGAGTCTGTTCCCAGTTGTCCACCATCATCGGTTATACGGAAACTACATATACGTGAAATAAAAAATTCAATTGAATATCGAAATTGATTTTCTCAAATTTTTTTTTACAGTTATGGATTTTATTTTATTTTCCCTTCTTATCTGGAATTCACCCCACCCGTACTGCCAACCACTTTTGATATTGTTTTTTAACAAATAACTTTATTAGGTCCGTATGCGGATGTTTTATGTTTTACAGGAGAAAATTTATTTCCGCTTCGTTTTAGGCTTGATTCTTTGTTTGACTTTTCTTTCTTTTGTCAGGATGTAGATGTGTATGTGTGTACACTTATCCTTGAGACTTTACTAGACGTTTCGGTTTTACGATTTACTAGTTAGAAAGCCGTCTCATGTAGAAGGTGGAAAACAAAGATGGATAAACAATTTTATCACCCACCCACTATCGTAATGTATGTATGTCCATCTTGTACATAATGTAACTTCTAGAATGAAAAAAAAAAAAAAAAAACATTGTTTATCTCAATTTTTTGTGTTTGTGTTGATTGAGTCCCTCATTTCGTACTAGCACACTAGTCCACTTTTCCTTCATACACAGCAGAAAAAGGAGGAAAGGAAAATATGAAAAAGGAAGTAAATTGAATTTTATGACAACGAAATTGCAGCGTAAATATTCTCACATCGCGTTTATAGGGTTCGAATGTGAGTGGGCCCAGGGCGCAATCTCCCATTACAAAGGCCAAGGAATTTCCAAGGTTATGCCCAGCAGCAGAGTTTCGGAATATGTGGTACAGGGTGTTAACTGAAGTGGAGTTGATGTTTTTATCTTAAATTTGTCACATGACTTTTGACTTTAAGTATGTACAGCATATTCATCAATTCCTTAGATTTCAAAGCTTATACAATTTATTGGTCGGTGTAATACATTGAATTGTATCATTAAAGTCGATAGACAATGGAATACAATTCGTTAGACATTCCATACTTCGTTTGGTATGGACGGAATTATGAAACCTGAAATGATGGTATGCAAACAATTATACTGAAATTCCAACTTTGTTCGTAAAAACCAATTTTCCGGGTTAAGAAATAATTAACTCCCTCTAATAGTAGCTGAACTAAGAGTTTAGAGGGTAAGGTATTCACCCCTGTGGGCCCTGTGGATTAGTGGTTAATGCATCGGGAGGTTTGGAGTTCTATTCTACGAAACAACAGAGTTCTTTAATGGTCCCACCAATGGAAATGGAATTCCGAAAGATCAAAACCTTACATAACTGGCACTCTCACCTAGACAAAACTATTAGCAGAAAAGTACTTTAAAGTGTTGTCATGACTGAAGCAAGCTAGCAAAGAATTCATTAACTTCCTTCAAGCGCTCGAGCGAAAACCATTGACAAGTTAAAGTATGATCTCTTACTTGTCTTCTGATAGTAAAAATTCGTAATGCTCAAGTTTGCACCTAAAGGTCCTCAAATTTCATAGACTCGTTTGTGGAAGAATGGAAGAGATCTCTGAGGTATCCAGACTCAGAAGGGTCCGTGCTATCTGAAAAGCACTGATGGTTCTTAGACAATGGTCAATGTCGAATCCCGTGACGCGTTAATGGATTCTTCCTTCCCTAACTTCTGCAATGAAATAGTGCACTCTAAAGAACACCCCGCACTAGATCGTACCATGCACCCCAATTAATTTTTTTTTTATTAACAGCAAAATTCATAGATTTAAACCATTTAAGTCGGCAGAATGGTGTAATTCCCGCAGAGATCCAAAAAAAATATGTACATAAGCCTTCCCTGGTTAAGTATAATCTTTTGAAGTTGATTGGATATCAATGTGCTTTTCGTACTGAAGGCAACTCTCAGATCTAATAGTATGTATAAGTCTAACGTCATATTTTTTGACAACTCTGGAGAAACTACTAGACACCCATATTTGGTGCAGCATTAATTCAGACTTGATGTCAGCCTCCAAACATGTGGTCAATTAAGGGGAAATAGGTTGATGTGATGATGCACATCATTGGAAAATCTTTAGTTTGTAAAGCGTACAAACTGATGGAGTTTATCGGTATCGAGGAAGCTTTTGACACACAGGTCATTTCTCTATTCTAAAAGACCTTGAATTCCTTCCGCAAAACAGGGGCTACTCTTGAAAGAAGATCTTGGCTTACCAAAGAAATCCACATTTTATTATACACAGAATTGGGAGGGGCTGGCGGTTGAGGTGTTTTCTCGAACGATCTAAGTATAGACATCTTCTTTCGCCTTTCCAATCACTGTTGGAGATCATAACACATGAAGCCCTAGCGTGGTTAAAGTGCAAAATGATTTCTAAATGAGATATCACCATTTTTACTGATAGTTAAGCCGCAATCAATCCTGGAATGGCCGACGAACTCGTCAGGCATGATAGTATCCTGTCGAGTCTGTAGATTTAACTTGCGTCAAAGAGTATGCACTTTTTTTACGTGACGAAAGTTAGAAATACGTAGTAGTGAGATTTTGTGTCAAATTTTTACATTACGGCTTAGTTTCCAACATTTAATTCACGTTTGTATGTGATCACTCTAAGTGGAGGAAGATAGGTAGAAGTTATGCTTCTGTTAACAGAATCCAATTAGCAGAGTTGTGCTGTTTTGATACCACGACTCATGTGACCTGGAATTAGTTCACTAATGTTCTTAACCGAGGTCTCTCAAGTGAATTCAAAATGAGTATGCCTAATGCCTGTTGTTGAACCCTGGCTAGTGCTGGACAAATGCTCATGTGGTGGATGATGGTTTCTTTTTCGGTAGCGATATTGTAACTACGACAGTGTGTATTGTATGGCATAACTAGTTCGGCTGCGTGATCTTCTATCGGACCGTAATTATCGCGGTTATTCTAGCAAATGAAAACGGGCGTATTTTCAATTCTTAATATCAAGAAAGTTGAGTGGTAATGATTGAGACTTGAACCAGGAACTTACCACTCAATGACTTCAATTATATCCACTCAATTGAAAATGTGTTTACACCAATGCTTTGGTGATGATCAGCACTGCTGATGACATAAGGCCTAATACCTCCAGTGGTTTTGTCGTCGTCCGAGAAGACCTTCCTCGGAAAGCTGATCATCAATGGCAGATCGGCGCCCTGCTTCATTTGGATGAACACGCAAACGGCGGACAGCTGCTCCTTAACACTAAACATCTCGGTAAGTGTCGATCCGTCTTACAAACGGATATGGATTCTGATATTGGTGTAATCCTTAGGCGGTTGTTTGGGTAAGTTGACAACAGCAGGTGATGGAGTCAGTGTAGTGTAGCTAACCGCCGATTGTAGTGAAGTTGGACCTTGATCCCTAGCACGGTGAGCGGCTTTGTCCGCCTCGATTTGCGCTTTCACACGATCCTTGCCCGTCGTCTCTACTTCTTTTTCCCGTTTTCGTTTCTCATGGATTTTCTTCATCTCCATATCCTCCATGAGCTTACAAGTCTTCTCTGACTTCGTTAAGCTTAATGTGATCAGCATAACGAACCTTAGATAGGCAGATGACACTAAGTGCCTTATCATCATACAGATCTCGCCTAAGCTGCGTCAAAACCGCTCCATTTGTGATACCACTATGGAAAAACCGGACTGTTAGCACCGGAGATCTACATAGAAGATCCCGAAGGCAGGGCAACCAGTTTCGATGTGAACCCATGCCGAAGAAGTATTGTTCTCTGTTTAGTTATTAAACCAGTTTGACCCGGTGACGAAGATTTTTATTTTGCTTAAGTCTAGTCTAGCTAGATCGTTAAGATCTTCGAATAAGAACTCACCTAGGGTTTTCTTCCTCAAAAGCGATATGGCAGAATAGGTACACAGAAAATGTTTCATGGTTTCCTCCTCTTTCTGGGCTCTACAGCTTCTACAGAAATCGTTGACATATCTGATATATCGGCCTACCAGACAGTGCCCAGTGAGAGCCAAATTATCTTTCTTAGATTTGTTCTATTGATGGAAGTCTACAGGTTTTCCTGCAATCCAGCTCTGGCTAAATTTTTTTAGATGGGAGACACGTGATGATATTGTTTCACCTACATGTGCCGCCGTATCTCATTAGAATTTCATCGATTTAGCTCGAACCAATAGCAAAGATAGTCGTCAACCTTTAAATTAAGGATTTACTTTTTTTTTAATACATACATTCTAAAATCATGTACGTATCACCCTGTGCTTCACCACAATAATCTATGAATTATTTTACTGCTACCCTTCGTCGGTAGGTGGTGGTGGTGGTGGTGGAAGACTTTATAGTTTTCATTTTTATCGCACTCTAACCCGATATAGACTTTTTCTTATTTTTCATGTGTGATAATAAGAAATAATCTTAAATTGGTGGCACTAAACCAAGAGATTGCTGGAGAATATGTATTCAATTTTATTTTATTGTAGCAAGTAATTCTGGCTAAAAAAAAAAGTTGTTATAAGATCTTTTTATTTGTCTGCTTGTACGTACGAATTCTATACTTTGTACACTTTTAAAATAATCCCATCCCTTCCACAAATATGTATATACGCTCTGTGAATAGCTTTCATTACTATCAACACTATCGCTTGAATTAACCAAAATTTAGTTTAAACCCAATTATTTTTTATTTCATTCTCTATTTGCATCTAATTAAACTAAAAATGTCGTACTGCTCTTAATTTTGTTTAACTAAATCCATATGTGTCGTCCTATTACAAACCAATAAAAATTAAAGTGTCGACTAATATTTGCCTTTAATGGACCACTAACATATGTATGTGGATTATCCTCTATGGGGCTAAATACACTGGTGATTTAAACCAACAAATGAGTGTAAATAATTAAATGAAGGAAAATTAGATCGAAAATCCATAGGCAGTATTAAACTAATTCCGCTGGTGTAAAATTGGCCACAATTAGTGCTTTGAGCTTTGTGTTTATTTGCTTCCCAATGGAATTACATTCCAATATAAAATATAAAAGTCCAAAATAATTACTTTTAAAAAATTAATTAATTTACCCTGCACAACACTGGTGAGTAATTATTTTCGAATACCAAAGTGGGAATATCGACAGTACAAAGTAAATCATATTCCCACCGGACATAAGTATGGACTATATACATATATATGTACGTATGTATGTATGTATATACGTAGTAGTAAAAAAAAGTTGTACCTTTAAAAAATTGGCTTGGATGTGTACGTATGTAGTTTGGAGTCCAATCAAACTTGGTTGTGGGCATACAATTTAATTATACTGAAAAAGTGGCACAGAGTGTGTTGCTGTAAATTAGTTTCTGAACTCCTGGTATAATTTTATACATCCATATGAACATATGTATGTATGTACGTACATATTTAGTAGTCCTTTTTTGGGAATGATGGATGATTGGTTTCAAATCCTTTTTCATCAGTTATTTATGCAAATGGATCTATTCACTAATATATGGTGTTCTGGTGTGAACCAAAAACCGCCCAAGAGCTCTTCCGCACTCTGCAACTAAATGCAAAAGCGGAGTAGGTCATTCCAAAGCTGTCGTTTCGACGTTGCCACACAATAAAGGGATAGATACTAAAGGGTGTTTTTTATAGAGACAGAGAACTTTAAATTGAAATAAAACACAAACAAATGTTTTTAATATCCATGAAATTGTATGAAAAATTGGACCTCCATATTACGCCATGTTCGCGCCAGCAGTGGAGGCCATATGGCCGAAATCATATTCAAAAATTAATGTAATTAAATTATCTGTCAAATAAAGCCAATTTCATGGATATTAAAAACATTTTTCTGTGTTTTATTTCAATTTAAAGTTCTCCGCCTCTATAAAAAAAACACTCTTTATAACAAAAAGTTAATGCAAAAATGGTGCAACAACTCTCCCTGATTAGGTTAGACACCACCAATGGAGTTTGGTTGATTGAAGTGGCTACCAGCTTAGAAACTACTAGCAATATGTATGTCCTTTGTGATACCACGTAGATCATAAGAGAAAGTTTCTCTCTGCCTGTTCGTTAAACCATTTTAAACTTCTGATGGAGCGAAAGGAGCTCTTGATATCTACAAATGTTTATCAGATCACCTATATCGGTATAATAGAATAATCCTAATTGAAACTTCCTTCTAAGGGAGAGGGCTGGGCAGAAACAATGAAGGTGATGAATACAGCTTCTATAGAAGTCTTTCGCAAAAGGTCCAGCCTTGTAGCATGCTTGCCTATTGCCTAGACAGTGCCCAGTGATGACACCTATTCTAATGCCGATATGCAATCTATTGAGAGAGATCGAATTTTTAGAGCTGTTCCAGGCTTAGATCAAGTCCAGACTGGATCGAATTTACTTTTACATGTTGATTTACTTGTCCACCTGAGATTTTTACTCTCGATAGCATTCAGCTTAAATTTTTGTTTGCAAATAGCAATTGGTATACTTAAGGTGCCTTTGTGTGGCAGGATGGGTATAGTTGTTCCTATTCTGGCATCGGCCTTACAATTCTCTGGAATGTCCATATGCCCCGGCACCCAACACAGGTTAATATTGAACTCTTCAGTCATTTCCGTGAGAGACGATCGGCAATCGATTCCAAGTATTAACTATCAAATCCTTGGACTTTTGAAAAGTTACGGATGTCTCTAACAGATATCACGTTTTTCTTAAGGTAATATAAGACTTCTTTAATCGCCATATTCGCATCCCCGCCTGGAACAAACCACAATGATTTGGTAGACGCAAGAAGACGCTTAAGATTAAGACTATTGCAGAAAGAATCTCCACCAATTCTATCCTTGGTCTTTGAGCCATCAGTGTAGAAGTGAATCGACTTAGCTAATATAAATGTATCTTCATTCCAGAGTGATTTGGAAGGCATAGCGACGAAGACTAAAACTTTCAGGCTTCCAATTTAGCGATGGAACTCCGTACGTCAAACAATCCAGAACCATCTGGGATCAATGCGAATTTTGACAGGATTCGTTCTGGAACTGTGTGGAATCTTCACGACTGAATTCGGTTATTATTTTGATTTGAGTTTAATTAATCGATTGGCTTGGTCCTCACAGAAAAGGGAACTTTCGTCCTGTTAAATCGCATAGCTGCCTCATGTGTCAACTTCAATTTGTTGTCGTCAATCAATGCCGCGTATTTGTGCCGTATTTGTTTTTTTTTTTTATAATTCACGATTTCGTAACATTATATCCCCCCTTTAGGACTCAAAGCTCCTGCTAAGTTCTACAGGGACTTATGGACGCCTGGATAGTGGAAGATGTTTTCACATCGCGATGTTCTCTCTACCATCAGCTCCTCGGAGATATCCTACACCTTGAGATGTAGTTTGAGTTGTGAATGAAGGCTCGCAAAACTTATTCGCGCATATGCGTCCAAATTCTTTTGCAACTGTATGTCCTTTATAGAACCCTTGGCCAAGGGCTTGCTTTCATCGCAGGACTCGACTTCGCAGAAAACTCTCAAAGGTTTACTGGTATGGGCTTTCTTCGGCAGTTGACGGACGTACTTTTCACCTTGAATCTCTATATTCGGCTCCGGAAAATTCAAGCTGCACATCTCCGCAATAAATCCCCTGCACAGGATGGCTGGTACACAGTGGCCGGTAACGGCGAATGACTTTGTTCTATTTTGCTCATGGCTTAGCACAAATTGTTCTTCGCCGGTCTCTGCAGTTCAAATTGTTTTTGAGAGGAGATGTTGCTCTTTGATAATGGCTGAGGTGGTCCCAGAATCGATGGGAAAGTTGCAGCTTCTGCCACTGATGTAGCCATTTAGGGAAAGTCCAGCACTGTTCAAATGCAACCTCAGACAAAGAAGTGCTCTTCACAGATTGTCTCTCCAACTCTGGCCTCCATCAAGTCAGTGGTATTACTAATTGCCTCGGCAGACAACTTGACCTTATATTCGCATCTGAAGCTAATAATTGTATTGTTACAGTAAGTAATCATCTTCTTTCTACCCTTGACCGCTACCATCCACCCCTCTTTCTTTCTTTTTCCTACGGTAACTTTAATTCTAATATTCACTCTCAGTCCTCATACAGCTTTAACTACCGGAAAGCTGACTTCGCCAAACTTAACTACCTGCTCAGTATCGCTAATTTGAACCCCGCACACGTTGCTGTGGATACTGCTGTCGCATCTTTCTATTCCATAATATTCGATTGCCTTCTGCAAACTGTCCCTTATTCCCTTCAAAAAAATTGTTCTTCATCCCCACCTTGGTATAATAAACATTTACGCTCACTCCGTAACAAAAGAAACAAGCTCTGGAGAGCATACATGAAATCTCGTTCTGGCTATGACTACTCCGTTTATCAGCATACACATACACATTTCGCTGAACTCTGCGAAGCTCTTTACCAAGATTACCTCAACCGCATGCAGTCCAGTTTAATTACCGACCCTAAGCGTTTTTATCATTTCATAAATGCCAAACGTAAATCCGATAGTTACCCATCTACCCTTAAACTCGCCAATACCACATCGACAGACCCTAAAATTATTGCAAACCTATTCGCCCACTTTTTTAGCCAGTCGTTTACTGCTGGTATCCTTAAACCTGACTATGATTACTTTTCTTATATGGACAAATGCGCTCAAACGTCATTTATGTCGGTTAACATCACCGCTCAAATTGTGACAGAGAAGATTATCAAACTTAAGGATGACTACTCAGCCGGCCCTGATGGGTTGCCCGCAATTGTTTTAAAACGATGCGTTTCACATTTATCTCAACCCCTAACTTCACTTTTTCTCATGTCGATTTCCCAAGGTTCTTTTCCTCTACTTTGGAAGCACTCATATATCATCCCCATTCACAAGAAAGGTCCAAAAAATGAAATACCCAACTATCGTCCCATTGCCAAACTATCGTGTATACCTAAACTCTTCGAAAGCATAGTGTACGACTCAATGTTTTTTCACTCTAAATCCTTAGTTTCTGTTAACCAACACGGATTCCTCAAAGGCAGATCTACAACCACCAACCTAACAGAATTTATTTCTCAGGCACTATGTGCATTTGAAGAAGGCTGCGAAATTGATGTAATCGCTACTGATTTCAGTAAGGCCTTTGATAAGATATCGCACCAAATTATTATCCTTAAGTTAAAAGCTCTTGGTTTTCAACCTGGTTTTATTAAATGGATCAAATCTTACTTGGAAGGTCGTCAGTACGGGGTAATATTTAGATCTTCTGTCTCTGACCCCATTTTTGCCACATCTGGGGTTCCACAAGGCAGTCACCTTGGTCCTTTAATTTTCGTTCTAACCACCAACGATGTCAACTGCATTATCAAAAACTCCTATCTCTCCGTCTATGCCGATGACATGAAAATCTTTAGATACATATCGTCTCCCACAGATTCTCGCCCGCTTCAAGATGACCTTAATAGATTCTCAATCTGGTGTCAGAAGAATTATCTCGAACTTAATGTTAGCAAGTGTCAATCCATAACCTACTCCCGTAAACGCCTTCCTCCGCCCCTTAGGATCGACTTACTCTGCGACGAGATTGTTCCATCAGTCTCATCTCTGCGTGATTTAGGTGTCATCTGTGATAGGGAACTCAACTTCCGTTCCCATATTGACAACATAATAAGCAGAGCCAATTCTGCTCTTGGCTTTGTAAAACGTTGGTCCAAAGAATTTTCAGACCCCTATGTCACTAAATCACTTTATGTAACCTTCGTCAGACCTATCCTCGAATATGCTAGCCCAGTTTGGTCGCCTCACTACGATGCCCACACCCGACGTATTGAAGCCGTCCAGCGCAGATTTATTCGTTTCGCCCTACGCGGACTTCCTTGGGTTGATAGGTACAATTTACCTCCCTACTCTGATCGTTTAAAATTGATCAATCTACAGTCTCTCAAAAATCGTCGCGAAATTGCCGATGTACTCTTCCTTCATCAGCTAATTACTGGGCACATCGATTGCCCCAAGCTCCTCGAACTGATCTCATTTAACACAAATCCCCGTAACCTAAGATCCATTCCCCTCTTCCGTGTCACTTCTCATCGTACCAATTATGGTTATAATGCACCAATATCCAGAATGTTGCGCCTAGCCAACAATAGAGGAAACACCTTTGACTTCCACTCCACTAGAAGCACCCTCCGTAACAATCTAAAGCATCGCACCAATTCCGCCTAAACATGTCTATCGCTCTTTTCCTCTCCTCTTCTCTCCTTAGATTTTTTTTTTTTAGTTTATAAGGCTCTAGTTTGTAAGTTCAGTTTGTTTAAGTTTTTTTGGGCTTGTACTAAGCTTAATAAAGTGCCCCCCTGGGGGCGTCAAATCTCAAATCAAATCTTCATTGCTCCCACGAAGGTACTGCTGCTTAGTGGCGTTCCTTCGGCTGGATGTGTCTTCAAGGATGTGTAGATGGTTATATTTGTTGATAAAGCGAATTTCATAGCTGCTGCAGATAGTCGCTTCATTCCTCGGCATCGCGTAGTTTTTCGGACGGAGTGGTTTCCAGACTCATTGAAGTCGGGTCCTGCCTTTACACGCTTAGCAGGCTGTTGGGGTTTAAACTCCGGTCCGGAGTTATATGTGGGAGTATTAGAGCTGCTGAGCATCGTCATTCCAATCCTTATATAGCGGACCTATCTGCGTCGTAGCGCTTGGACAATCGCTGGGTGCTGGGTTTGGTCTTATCTTTGTTCAACTTAAGGCTGAAAACAATTCGGTTGTGATCCAAAAAGGAGTAGGCAGTGGAGACTCTCCATTCCTCAAAAAAATAATAAAATAAATTTCAAAAAAATAAATCAGTTCTAGTTCTAGTTTCTTGACCTTTGGCATTTATGTATTATATTTCCACACACCACATGTACATATGTAACGAAATGTCCTCTTTCCCAACAAGGCACATAGATACATACATACATATACAGACACTTAAGATACATTTATGTGTTTAAAATATTTTTAATAAAAAATTCCATTAAAAAATGTCTCCTAATCAACATTTCAAAAATTCAACTCAATTACAGTTTCAAACCATGGTATCTGGAGGAATGTTCCTCAACACTAGCAACCACATACAGCTCTGGCACGCCTGGTCATGACAAGAGTGTGGCAACTGTCGATATGGATGGGCGATTACGACCGGATCACATCTGTACGGTTGAACACACGGGAACCTCAGCATCTGCCCCATTGGCAGCTGGTATTTGTGCATTAGCACTGGAGGCGAACCCCAACCTCACATGGCGAGATATGCAGTATTTGGTGGTGATGACATCCCGACCGGAGCCACTAGAAAAGGAGAGTGGTTGGATCATTAACGGCGTCAAGCGGAAGTATAGTCACAAATTCGGTTATGGTTTAATGGATGCCGGTGGCATGGTCAGTCTGGCAGAGCAATGGACATCAGTGCCGCCACAACACATCTGCAAGTCCCGTGAGAATAATGAAGATCGCAAAATAGAAGGCTCCTACGGGTATACTCTGCAAACGCATATGGATGTGAACGGATGTGCGGGTACCATCAACGAAGTTCGATACTTGGAACATGTGCAGTGTAAGATAACGCTGAGGTTCTTCCCGCGTGGCAATCTGCGAATTCTACTGACATCCCCTATGGGCACGACCAGTACGTTGTTGTTTGAGCGTCCCCGTGACATTGTTAAGTCTAACTTTGATGATTGGCCATTCCTGAGTGTGCACTTTTGGGGTGAGAAGGCTGAGGGTCGTTGGAATTTGCAAGTGATAAACGGTGGACGAAGACGTGTCAATCAACCTGGTATTCTGTCCAAATGGCAATTGATATTTTATGGAACAGCGGTGAAGCCCGTTCGGCTAAAGGGGGATCTGCAGGATCAAACGCGTAGAAACCAGGGCTTGAATCCGTTTGTTTTCCCCACCGATTCCGATTTGGGACAGCCGACTGGAAGTTTCTACAATCCTGACCAGTACGCTGGATATTTGAATTATCAAAATCTCTTCACTGGAGCCGGAAGCAACCCAGAGAAGGCTGTGGCAACTGTGGATGGTCACAATATTCCCACCCCACAGCGACAGAATGTGATGGCTGATTCGAATAACAAACTAGTGCTGCACGACTGTGATCCCGAGTGTGATTCACAGGGCTGCTATGGCCGTGGACCAACGCAGTGCGTCGCCTGCAAGCACTATCGACTGGACAAGTAAGTGAATTGAATGGACTCTCAATATTAGTAAGCTTAATGTCTCTCCCATTGCAGTACATGTGTAAGTCGGTGTCCACCAAGGAGTTTCCCCAATCAAGGAGGCGTCTGTTGGCCATGTCACGAATCGTGTGAAACTTGCGCTGGTGCTGGCCAAGATAGTTGCTTAACATGCGCTCCAGCACATCTACATGTCACAGACTTGGCTGTCTGCCTCCAAGTCTGTCCTGATGGTTACTACGAAAGTAAGTTCCCTCAGTTACACATGTCATACCACAACTCTACATTCCTTTACATTTCCAGATTACGACAACAAAACGTGTGTACCATGTGAAGCTAATTGTGCCTCCTGTCAGGATCGACCGGACTACTGTACCAGCTGTGACCATCATCTAGTTATGCACGAACACAAATGCTACTCGGCATGTCCGCTTCACACCTACGAAACGGAGGATTACAAGTGAGTGAACAATTAATAATTGACGAATACGCGAGTGGGGTGGGATTAGGTGGGTCATAACTGCAACAATCTGTCATTAGGACACTTGCGTCCGAATGTCATACATATCCTGGTCGGCAGGCATCGGCTATGGCTCTTGCAATGTGCGGCTGACAATGTTAAATTCTGCGGTGAAAATTGCTTTCAGCTACTAGTTGGTTATGTATTCGCCCTATATCGGATGACCTACAATCGGGTGTATAGTATGGCTTGGCAAGGGGGTGAATACGAAATTCCTTAGAACGTTATGCATGCATGCTCGAGTGAAGGCAAATTTAATTTTGTTGATCGATGTGTACAAGGTATTTTGGGAGTACGGATGGTTCTCTGTGTGTGTGGGTTTGCAGCTTGTTGCTAATCCTGAGAATTAATTTAATGGTCTCTTGCTGCAGCAGTGTAGCAGTATTCCTATGATGAGTGTAATACACAGTGGGTTATGTGTAGAGATTGCCTTCTATGTCGTTTGTTCGTAACAGGATGCCAAAATGATAATGATGGACGAGGTACGCTACAACAGGCCATCACTGTGAGAGTTTCTCCTAGGGGTTTTAGGTACGTACACGTTGGTTACTTAGGTGACAGTGTTCTAGTGGAATTTAGGCATATTAAAGTTGATTTTCTAAATATTAGATAGACGTAGTTGTTTAAGGAAGGAACAAGAAAACACATTTGTAGATACTTAACGAGTCACATGTAACGTGATGTAATTGCTATCATTAAGGACCTCCAAGTTGCTATAAAGTCTTGAATTTAATATGAAGTCAACGAGTTAGGCAGTCAGCGTCAGTACAAGTCAGTATCAGGCCGTAACAATTCATTGGCGAAAAGTAATGGTAAAATACCCACACACGTTTTCAAAATAGGCAATCAGGAGGAACAGGCTTGTAAGCTGTGTTTTGTTTAGAAAATCGTGACCGAACTACAACTTGGAGGCACATACCAAGAATATTCGGAGAGATCAAGGTTGTCTTCTCACCAAAGATTGGTAAAGTCTTACCTCATCCGAAAGACTGGCAGACGTAGGCAAACTTTGTCTTGGCTACACTCTTTTCTACACTTCTCAACTATGCCCTATAGAAAGACCTTTACTGATGCACGATCTGTGCATTACAGAAATCACATAATGCAGTATCGAATAGTTTGAAACCCTTGATTTGTTATAAATTTGAGTACGCTGTTACCAGAAATCGAATATAAAACAGTTGAATCTCGAGAGTAATAACCTAACTCTTCACAAACTGCTCCCAGGACTATGTACACTACTCTCAAGTTCACAGAGACCTTTGGGTTACTCCTGGCATAGTTTCCAAACATCCTGGCATCCACAATTGCTTTATTCTTTCATTGTCGTTTCAATACTGAGGGCTGTGATTCGAAATTTTTTTCACTAGATGATCAATAGATAATCAACCCGTTTGGCCTTGCGGACCACATCCGCATCTTGGTATTCCACATAGAGTTTGGGGTCAAATGTTCCTCCACTCGTCCTCCTCATATTTGCGACCAAATGTACGACGAAGTATTTTTTTTAATTTAATTTTTAAGGAACCCAAAATCTGTTCCATTTGTCATCCCCCAATCCTTATAGAAGGACTGATAGGATCAATTTTTTGTACAGCATTACTTTGGACCTTCGTGTAAAGTTTTGAAGGCAGTTGTTTTGCCAATCTCAAGTAGGTTCTCTAGGGTGATCTACGCCAGATATCCACTAACGTGTCACTCATAGAGTCCATATTGATTGTAAGGTAGGTAAACTACTTAATTACCTCAAAGTTGTAGCTGTCGATAGCGACATTTCGATCTAAGCGGTGAACAGATGATACAAGAGTCTTACGCCAATAAGCTTAAGCTCCCTTCTGCTTAAAACACTCGAAGCAGTTCTGGAATTCTAATCTAAAGGATCCAAAGCATAATTTTAGCAAAAGTAGAATCGAAGCTGCATGTAATCACTCTTACTCAAAGGATTCATAAGGATAGCATTATTCTTGCTGCAGAGCTAAAGATTGTGTACCTCTTCCTGTCGCCGTAGTATTAATTGCTGCTAAGCTATGTACTTTTATAAGCTTTGCCGTTTATCTTTTGACCTTTGTAAGAGTCCACCAGACCAGAGGCTTGTAGAAGATGTGTTATCTAATTGTTGAAGTATAAATCGATAAGTATGATGTACGGTAGCAATCCTCATTTTTTTCCCAAGGTACTTGTTCAGTCATAAAGGCTTTTTATCTCATACCTTCTTTAATATTTCGTTTCCAAGAAAGCTTGTAGTCTAAACTGATTCCAAGGGTTGCGCATTTTCTATTGAGCCACTCTTCAAATAAATATGTTTAACATGAAACTTCGTTTTCTCAGACATCAGGCAAACACACAGGCTGGGTATTATAAACAATGACTTCTGCAGTACCTTAATATAAAGGGTAACCAGATAGCTTTCCAATTTTTATGTCTCAGAAGCTGTCAAAGTTAGCAGTGACATTCAGCTGTCAATATATTCAGTCAGATTTGCCATTCCATCATGCATCGTTTCACTCTTGCCGAACGTGCAGGAATTTTTAAAAAATATCGAAATTCCGCCTCAGTTTACAACTGAGCAACGTGAATTTCGTCGTGAGGTCGTTCATCATCATGGCTTCAGTGTGCAGGCAATTCGGTGCACCAAGGACGAGCTCGAGGGCAACATTTGAGACGCTATTGCCGGAATAAAGCCGCGCATATTGGACCGAGTCATGAAAAATTGGACCGATCGGTTGAAGCACTACCAGCGAAGCCAAGGCGGCCATTTGAATGATGTGCTATTCCAGACATAATGGCATAAACGTAGCTTCAAAAAAAAGCCATAATCAATTTTATATCTCACACCGTTGTTGTTTTATTTAAATTTATTTTCTTATTGTTCTTATCTGGTCACACTGTGCTTGCATCTGCACTCTATCTTCATCGAAAGGAGAAGATGGATCCAGGAGAAGATAGGGGTTGAAATGAAATCACAATAAATCTCTGTTGGTCTGTCGATCTACAAAAAGATACAAAGTGCTAAAATGTTTACAAATCACTTGACTGACAGTTGTTGGTCAGCTGAAATAGCTTTTAGATATATTTATCTTTTTCTATCTGCTGTCATTGAAAGAAAACAAATACTGACATGCTCTGGATATAAAAGAGACTACCCTTAGACTAGTGGGTACATATGTAGTTTCCTGTTTTATAAAATAATAATGAAGCACTCGTCTATGGTATTTCTAGTCACGTTTCACATAACTTAAAAGTGTGGGATAGGTAACTCAATTTTCGAAATAAGTGTTTGCGACCGATGCATTCTATTCAAAACCTCTTTTATTCGCAAACGGTACTAAACACAAAACACCCGCGAATCCCTGCGATCACGCACCAATACTCTTAATTCCCATAATATACCCAAACCCAATGTAAATGCTGCACGAACCCGATCCGTACTAGTCTACCGGCAAAATGTTTGTACAATCCAGCTTTCCAGTGAGCCAGCAATGTTACACATCAAACTTTTAGAACGGAAATCACGAACAGCGTACCTTGATGTCCTCAATCGCATGTTCAAAGCATTGGAATTGATTGTATTGTCATGACACGAGGACGAGATCTCAAAATTCAATGCATTGTACAACAATAGCAGTAAGGACTTCGTCTTCCTTCTTTGGCACTCGCAATCCCATAGAAAGGCTTCCTCCCGCGAATATCTACTCGTTCTTCTTTTGTATGCAAAGTTATTTTTTTTTTTTTTTTTCTTTTACTGGTTTGAAACTCTGTAAGTTTTCATATTCTCGTGACCCTTAACAGCTATGGTTTCTTTGAATGCAATGAACTCACGAATTTTCTCTCGCGCCCGTGGGGCCAATCTCCGCTTGCGTCGTTCTTATGTTGAAGTTACAATTCCATTGAATAGCGCTGCTCTTCTATAGAATGCATCCATATTGCATGCAGAGATTTCATTCAGAATTCTGCATATCATAACCTCATTTCCTTCAGCACACACACTGAATAGTTACACGCGCGGAGCATTGCATTGGCGCTGCATGTTGGAATTCTGCATGCTTCGAGATGAGAATACATATATTCCAGAGAAAGGAAAAAAAAAATCTTGTTACTCAGCTACGCGCCCAGGACAAAGGAGCGAGTGTAATTTGATTAAAATGTTTTTTTCTCGGTTTTTTTTTTTTTTTTTGTCATCTCAAACGAACTCTATTTGTTTGGTAGATAGAATATCTCGAGGAATGGAGTAAAGCGTGGATGCTTTTTCTATGTTTGTGAGGAGAGATGTGATTAAGGACGTAGGACGAGGATGAGACGGGGCGACGAGACCTCTTATTCATTTTTCTTCTCACAAATGCACTTTTATAATAAATTACAATGAAGTTGTGGTGGTTGTAGAACTATGTACATATATTCCCAAGGATAGGAAAGTTGAACTTGTCTCCGTTATAACAGAGCGAAATTTAAATGTCTCTAGCTTATGGCCAGCTTAAGCCTGTTTTAAACGCTTCCATTTATCAAACCCGCTGACTTGTAAGATGAAAAAGTTCTTAAATTTTAACATTATTCTCCGAGTAGGCTCCCGCTAATGCATCTCATTTTAATTTTCCTGATTTATTTACCTTGTTTGGGTTCCCACTCCCAAGATAGTACTTTACAGGGACCATAGATACAAAAAGAAAAACCCCGAGTGAATTAATATGTAGACTGGGAAGAAGAAAAAAATTCACAGACAGGAGCAGACAATTTGTATACAAAGTACTGGTAGCACTGCGTGCGTACTCACTTAATGTAATTACGAAGTGGGCGCACATAGAATCCACACCTATTAGTCTTCATTTGAACTAAGGCCATTGGCTTGACTATTTTATTTTTTTTTTTTTTTTTTCACTGCGGATAGCTATTTTCTTTTTTTTTGAAGTTGCCCTTCGGATGGGCGAGAGTGCTTTTAATTTGATATACGAGTGCGAGTTTGCCATAAAAAAAAAAAAAAGAAAACAGACACAATGCAGACAGGACGAGAGGAGGTCTGTGGTAAATGGCAAAACAACTTACACAGACTGTAAACATAAAATAAAATCCTTGTTATGATTTGAACTAGGAGCGGTTTGAAAAAAATTACACTTGGGTGGGTTTCGACGCAAAATAAAAAAAACAACTACCGGAACATGTATTGCTTTAAAGAGGTGGCTACCCTGTTTGTCTAACACACTCTTTGTTATTTTAGTGTCAGATGTGGTTGAACTGGTTCCACTAATCGTAGGAGTTGATGATCATAAATTTAGAAAGTATGACGAACATATGGTACCTTCATGGAACACATAAGAAGGAGATATAATTTGTAGCTGAGTGTGATGCCGAAACACCCAAATCTTTCTTATTAAGATGAAGTTCAGGTCTTACAGACAACGACACTCAGTATATCAGGAACTTCGTATATTCATATGCAGATATGAATTCTTTATTGATATGAGTTTCGCGTATATTTCTGTGGCAAGTTGAATTTGACAGTTCTGCTGTTTAGATGAACTGAAATGAAAAATGTTTTTGGAATAACGAAATAAAAGAAGCCAAGCTTTACTTACTTACGAGGTGGACTTGGGCCTCAAGCAACAAGCCTCTCCAGCCAGTTCGATCTTCAATTAGCCACCTCCAGTTTCGCACACCAAGTTGGTTGAGGTCCTTTTCAACTTAAGCTCGCCACCTTAGGCGAGGTCTTCCTCTACTGGGTCGTCCCTCTGAGGTGGATTTGAAGATACTCCGGGCGGGAGCATAATTGTCGATCCGCTCTACATTACCCAATAGTTCTGCACAGTTCTTTCAAGAACGATGTTAAAAAAATTGCTTGACTGCGCGTCGCCTTGGCTGAATCCTTTTTTGACATCAAAGGTCTCGGTGAGGTCTTTCCCAAACTTGACGGAGCAGCTGCCATTCTTCATCGTCATCCTGCACAACCGGATGAGTTGCAGGAATGTCAAACCCAGACATAGCTCTATATAGCTCTTCTCTATAGATGCTTTCATAAGCGGCCTTAAAATCGTTAAATAGGTGGTGAGTACCGATTTGAAATGACTGGTATTTTTCAAGATTTGGTGTAGTGTGAAAATTTGGTCGATGGTGGACTCTCTTGGCCTTTAGGTTAGGTTAGGTTCGATTGGTAAGCTGCAGAAAGTGCAGCCACACTTAGGCCAGAATATGCCCATTGTGAAACCACAGGATCTAGTGCCTTCAACTACCCGTTGAACCAACATGAGCTTCTTATAAAGCACTGGAGGCGGTTAATGCTTATGTTAGCTAATTTTCCAAGGTTATCGAAGAAGTAGGTACTCTCCTAGATACAGTTTCCTTCGAGTTGAGTGATCTTGGCAAGTGCATAGGAGATGAAAAATAGTCTCTTCCTCTTCCTCATCCATGCAGCTTCTGCAGAAGTTCCTGGTCGTAAATTACACTGATTAGGACCATTCAAATTGCTGACAAAAGGTTTTAAGCACTCGCACAGGATAGCAGATAAGGTCTTGTACGCGACATTGAGGAGACTTATTCTTCTATAGTTGACGCAATATGCCCAATAAATGGAACCTCATCTCGACCCTCAAGAAAGGAGATCTTGTAAACTGAGCCAACTATAAAGGAATGATTCTCCTCAATGTTCTTCTGACCGTGTTTTGCAAATGAGTTGGTGCATGTTTCTCACCAAGTCATCCCGCGGTGCTTTGAGTAGCTCGACAGTCAGGCCATCAGTTCATTCTATCTGAAACCGGAATTTTAATTATCGTCGCTGTTAAAAGTAATCTCTCCATATATCCAGCATCGACTGCAACTCTACTATTAAGTTTCCTTATTCGTCCCTGCAGGCTTCGGTTCTGGTTTTGTTGAGATGTTCTTTTTAACTTTTGGCAAAACTTCTAAACCTCATTCCTTCAATATCATCTCTCTACGTCCTCAAAGCGCGCTTCTCATGCTCCTTCTTTTCCCATCTGAGAAGCCGGTGTTCATCCCTTCTCTTCTGCTCGTAGAGCTCGCGAACAGCTCTGGTCCTTCTATGTAGCGCCATCTGATTTTCTGCATTTGCTTTTCGGTATTCTTCATCGAATCAGGGGTTTCGTTGTGGTGGTCGAGAGAAACCCAACTCATCAGATACTGCATCCTTGATGGCATTTTGGCAGTGTACCCACAGGTTTTCACTACTTGATGCTGGGGGCATAGGAGCCCTCGAGAAATTAAGAGACACTTGATCGGAAAAGGCTCTGGCGATCTCTTGCGATTGTAGTCTTCCAACGTCGAACTTCCTCACAGTATTTCCTTGTCTTTGCGATATTCCGCACCATACTTGGTCCAAGTCGATGTTGGAAGAGTGCCTTACGTCGATCGCAATATGATCAATCTTATCGACGGAGATCTCCATTTCCCTTTTTGAATATTGAGATGTGGAAATCGCCTAAAAGCTGCTACAAAATTTTCCCAAACTGCAAAGTCGATCAGACTGTATAGGTTATGGAGAGTCAAGGTAGACAACGTCCCTTAGTACCTCCAAGTTGCAGCTCCCACTATGACATTCTGTCCGATTTGTCGACGTTCTAAGCGGACTTTCCTCGCCTAAATCTACCTGAAAATCAAGTTGTTGAAAGGGTTCACATTCCTTATTCTGAAGTCAATGATATCATCTTGTATCCGCTCAGAATTGAACTAAGAATGAATCCATTATGTTCGTATTTTACTTACATATATGCATATATACATACCTATACATCTAAGCCAAAGCCTGTAATTGAGTTTCAACCCCAGGAATATTCTTCTACGATGTAAAGCTTCTTAAAGGATTTCAAGTTAAAACTTTTAAGTGCAATTTTTTTTTTGTTGGCACATGTGTCACCCTTTCAACAAGTGGAATCCCAATTAATTCAGTCCTTTCTACACCCAAGGGCCTGGCAGAGATGAAGAAAAATGCTTCAAAAAAGCTCAATTAATCTGTCCTCAAAATGAAATAACGATACACATACATATGTACGAGTAGCACATTAAAAGGGAGTACTATTAAAGCAATATTCAACGTCCATCCTTTAGCTGACATCCACACAACACACACACGAGTATGTATTCGATGAACTCTATAAATCGTCCACTCGGTCGTATACTTAACATTCGATTCGAATACGAAGTCCTACATGTTAGCCCCTCGACGAATGTGAACTTTTCAACCCTTTTTTTGTGCAACAACGGTATAACAACAACAATGACACAACACTTTATCAAAAATTCAATTATCCTTGGCTATGTGACATCGATAAATTTCACCTTGTCTCGATTCCATCCAGACATTGTCACATTGAAGTCCATATTCCGTACTGCTCTCCACACATTCCTGTCCCGTTCCATTGCCTTTACCTTTGTCATTTCAGTATTTTTTTTTTCCTCCTCCTCATGTGCCGTTTCTCATTTTATTGTCATTTAATAGGTCCTGAAAGGAATAGAAGATGAGATTAATGAGAAATGATACGATACCCATCAATACTATCAATTTTCAATTTAACTTGAGATCCTTTGCCGGGGGAGGTGTTGAGTTAGTGGGTGTATTCGTGTGGATCTCCATTGAAATTCTCACGTCCTAATGCGCGGTAGCGAAGGAATTTTCAATTCCACAAGGATAATGTACCAAAAATTCCCACTGCCACATGATCGAATAAAACAAAAACAAAAAACACACATTGACAAGGATGAAAACAGGACACGAATATGAAATGTTAGAAACTTTATGAAAGGTATAAATTTTTACAGAAACAAGGAATCGATTAAGAGACTTTTGAGAATTTTTTTTTTTTTTGTTTTGTTATCTTTTCTCGTCTTCTTTTCATTCTTTCCAAGTATCCGTCTGGCTCAGGGTACTTTTTTATTCTTTTGTATAGGTGTTAAGTTGAGTCAACAAAAGGACGATTATGACTGAAGGATTCTCTCCCTCTCAATCTTCTCTTGGTTTTGGTTTTCATTCGCAAGGGATAAACTTTCTCAGTTTAAAAAGGATAATTTTTTAGGAAGGCGGTTCCGACGAAGCACGGAGGGCATTCGACGAAAGAATAAATCGTTTTGGGACAAAAGGCGAAAGAGAGCCGCTAGAACTGATGAAGATAAGAATCTTCAAATAGAAAAAAGAAAATGCTTCAAAATTGTTGTCATTGTGGATAATATCCGGAGTACAAAGGAAGCAGTATGTGAAGAATGATAATCCTAGGGAAAATCCTTGTGAAATGTTTTGGCAACGAATCTATATTTTTCTGCTTTCATCTTTAGTCTTGGTCTTGCCGTTTAATTTTTCCTTTTGCAATCGATTCTAGATTTGTGTTCCCACATCGAGAGCGAAAGAGAGAGTCAAGGACAAGAGGACTTTATTAAATTTGAGACTTAATTTTTTGGGGAATGTTTGGACCGTCTGGTCGGTATAACATGGAAAACAAATGCCGTCTGCTTCAGAGTTTTTCTTATTCTTTCTTTCATTGGATATTTGACGAAATCAATAAAATCAAAGGAACAAAAAAAAAAGGTAGTCAAACGAAACGAAGGACGAATATAAGGACTTTTTTGTAAATCAAGTAATTGGTATATCTACTCGGTATGGTAAATACATGATCAACTTCAAAGAAAACGCTGTTTTTGTGAGAAAAAATTTTCGACAAGGTTTTCTTATTTGAATTCGTGATGGGAGTGCCTGAGTGTACATATGTATGGATATGTAAATGAGGCCGATGGATAATTTGGACTCAGGTCGATACTGAACTTTCAAGGTTTTTGAACAAATTACTGACTATTGCAATGGGCAATTCCAATGCGAGATTATACAATAGGAACTACAATCTTTGAGGAGTGTTTTGCCTGCCGAACTTGATCAGGTTATAGCGGAATACTCTATAGATTCTATTTCTTAAGATGATATTTAGATATTCCAATGCAGACTATGTGCATGCATATCTTGAACTAGGCTTGAACTAGTTAAATTCGCATACTTCTGTTAGATGTAATCTATACCGTGTTCACTTTTAACAACATCAGCCTAATATATAACACACGTACCTACCCACATTATTTTAGATGTTTTCCGACTTGCCGATTCCAGGCAGCTAATAGGACAATAATTAGAAGCATTAAGTGTCATTCACGTAAGGATCTACACCTGAATTTCCTTAGATAGTCGAAGCAACAACCAAATCAAGCATGTACTCGGCTTGGATTTTTGGAAGTGATAACGTTAAAGAAAGTGAACTTCGACTCTATGTCTTGATTTTAGCTTTTTTCAGAGGTCGACTGTCAAATGAAAAGATATTGCGATTTAGGAGAAAAGATTCAATATCGAGGGCCTAAATATGACGAGAGAAGTCAAAGACTACAAAGAAAATACCATCGCCAAACGGACTTTGTGTTGTACATCCTAAAGGAATCAGCCATAACTACTCTAAGCTACCAACTGATACCCACAAAAAAAATCCATAGTATTATCCACACTACCTACCTACCATGATGCACACAAAGAAGAAGGTGTCAGAAACAGCATTTTTGAAATGTCTGCAACAAAAATTGCGAACAAAAATATCAACTAGATCAACTTCCTTAGGTTTTGCAAGAAAATTCAGTTGCTGACTTCAAACCAGAAATGAAGGCCCTTCGAAACAGTGGTGGGAATCATCATAGGCAAAAAGGGAGAGTGTTAGGGCAACAAGAAATACTTAAATCCATTTTGCGATGAAGATCCCTGCTGATCTGTAAAACTTTTAAATAACTAAAGGATAACAAAGTCTAATGACTTACGATTGGAACTACTTCAATATGATGATGTTTAGCTAAGGCGAATCCTGAACTAGACGACCGACCTTGGACACACACGCACTATCGCAAACAGATTGAGCATGTTCCGGAGTTCGACCCACATACATACGCGTACTGGAGCAGATAATTTGTAAAACTGACAAAATATTCCACAGGCTGCTGCGAGACTCAGAGTCGACATTGCCCCGGTTATAGATTCCTTTGAAGCAATTGAAGGAAATGCTAAGAGCTTTTGTCATATAGTCAATAAAAAAAGCAATGGTCCTGGAATCGACGTCCTAAGTTATATCGTCCTAACTTGTTTTACTCAACATTGTATATCAGAGCAGATGTATGTATAAGGTTTCCCCAACAAATCTTTTCCCCAAAAAGGATGTATCCTCTATCTGAGAAAAAGTAGAGGGTTTACTTAAGCCTGTGGATTGTTTGATGCGAGTATCCCGAAAATAGACTCCAGTAGACTATTTTGAGAGCAATGCATGGAATGGACATTGTACGGTAACGCTAGATGTTGAAGCTTACATTTCCAAGGCACGCTTAGATCATTTCAATTCTGAGTTGTATTTTGTAATAGCAAACCTGTATTCGTACCAATACTTCGTGCGTTCAGTAGAGTTGAAAAGTTTTCTAACTTTGTTCCTAAGTTTGGCAAGCTGCTCATTCCACCAGGGAACCTTTCCAAGCCACCTTGTTTCAATTAAAAGTTTTATAGGAAATTACGTATACAATCTATAGTTGAACATTGTCTTGGATTGCTAGGAACCAACGACAATGTATTCCTGATGGTGGGGCTGATGAAACAAGGAAGGATATCCGCAGCCACGAGTTGTAAAATCAATGATCGATAATTCAAACTCTCAGGAGCTTTTTTAAAGTATGCTAGCAGAAAGATGTTGGAGATATTCTCCGTGTATAACGATCCGTGGTGGCATGCAAACAGGACAGATATTCGCTCTAAAGATACAGGGTAATATTTCTTGTCTAGTGTTGTCCACCAAACCGATTACCTGTTTAACAGAGTTCCATGCAGGAGCAGTTTTTTAGAGGTTAGGCTTCTCTATATATTCAATTTCCAACTACCTGAACTACAAATCGGTTTCTGTATTTTCTTGCGAAACCTATTACCAGCTCTGTTTTTGACCACTTGATGAGAACATAGGAAATTAAGTGGTAAAACCAGTTTTTCCGTATTCACTCCAGCTGCCATCAATTCATTGAAGTTATTAGTCAGCTAGTCAGTTTTTCCTTGAACACGTATTACTCCTGAACCTTATTCTAATTGCCCCTTCCTTCGAAATGTCATTCCGAAAATATTGCAATCCTTATAATACACCACATATAGTTCTATGCCAGATTGTAGCATGGGCTGTCGATTTTTATGTATCGAGCTAGCCTAACCTTTGAAAGCATTGCAGTGATTCTACAGTGAGGACTCAGAACTGAGTTTTGTTGAATGCCTCTTGTAAAGCACTGTTTGGTTCAATAACAATTTGAATGCTATTTTTAGAGCCACATATGTATGTTAAGAATACCTGCAATGGCAGAGCTGAATCTTTGTGTGGCTCCCAAGATTGTACCCACTTACGTTCAGTATTTACACATTTCTTCAACTATCTACCACAATTTTAAGCATATCTATCATTTAATGGGAGAAACTTAGCGGATGTGCATGCTTACGTACCATACCGAATGACGCCATAATTCCAAACCATCCTGAAAAGAGACTGCAAATAAGACAGCCGAATTGGGTCATACATTGAATGCGTCCAAACCAGCCGGAAACACTTGGAATCAAATTCAGACTAAACGATTACAATCCTCACCCCATTAAAAAAAAAAAAACCCATTCTGCTCAATTCACGCGCCATCTCACCACCCATCCCCCCCAAACCGTTTGGATTTTCAGTGAATAAGTTTCTGAGCCATTAAACATTAATGGACATAATTTCATCATTTTTGTGTGCGAAAAATGCTTACAGCCCTTATTCACGCCGCGCTGGCCGCCACATACAGTCTTTCGGTTAGGTTATTCAATTGTTGTTATTATTTATGTTGTGGGAATGTGTACTGATTTTTATTTGTGAAACCCCTCCCCGGTTTAGTACCGGAAAGAGTTGGAACCTTTTGAACTACACATATACACCCCAAATTTGAGGTGATGATTGTGCGGAAGTTAAGCCCTTTTTTTTCTCGACGAGAGTGAAGGTTTTTTTTTTAACGCCCGCTCATGCGAACGCATTCAACCGATTCAAATGGAAGTAATACGGAATTGAAACTTGCGGCGCTGAATATTTGAAACAAACGATTCGAGTGTTTTCTGAATTATTTACTAAATGGAATTTTTTTTCAGGTCTCACTCTTTGGGGTTGTTTTTTTTTTTTTTGTCACAGGGAGTTCATTTAGTGGGTTAAATTAAGGTAAGGGTGTACTTACTCATAGTTCAGTGAGTTGCACTTTTAATAACACATATGGAATAGCTTTAGTTAGTACAGCAATTTCTTTGGGAATCCTTGTTAAAGTAATTCATGTATTGCTCTTGAGTGTAGGTTTTTTGGATGTTAGGTGCAATAGGAGTGATGGACCCCTATCGTGGAGAAACCGAAATGGAAAAAAAACGACGAAGAACAAGTCAATGAATCGCTTTGTGTTAACAGTGCAGAGAGGCTATCCCGAGATTGATATAAATATTACGATTTAGTTCTGTATCGAGGTCATCTGTTCTTCCCCATTTCTGACCCATTCTTCTTATGTGGGCCACCCAGGGGATGTGGCCGGTAATGGTTCATGTCAAGAGTGTTAAGTGCGATCTTTTACATGTAGGGATGTGACTGGTTTTCGAGTTTTCTGGACATACAAGAAGATGAGAGTGCGCTCCATCTGTCATCGGCTAGTTTCAGGATGTCTTGTGCTATGGAGGTAATGGAGGTAGTTAGCAACCATTGGTAGAACCTATTCATACTCCTTTCTGGATAAATCGTTCCCTTGGGCACCGGTGTATCCTGGAACCTACCAGAAATAGTCTGTCGATGATAGCATTCGCCTTCCTAGAGTGTAGTTTCATGGATAATTCTCGTATCGCTTCTGCGACTGCTAAGACTTCCATTTAGAGCAAACTACCGTGGTTTGGAACTCTTACTGAGCGTATAGTTTCGGATTTAAATGATTAGATTGCAGAGCCCATTCCTAAATCGATTTTAGATGAAAATATTATTTACGTCAACGGCTCTATCGTTTGTCCAATCCTCTCTTGAGGCGAAGATTATTTTATCATTTACGCTGAAGTAAGGGAATGGTGGTAAACATTCTGTGTCGGTACCCAGGTGTGTACATCTCAAACCAGTGCGGTGGCCAATATCGCCTTCTCTATAAAAGATGGATTGTTTCAAACACAGGGCACTCTTCGTAGCCTTTTCCCATAGATGAAAGTCTATTGGAATCATTGCGAGTATTGGGTATCTTAAGTCCTTATGTGTACTAGAACGATTCATAGATAATGCATCTGGAATTTTCTCAGAGTTGCGGAGAGCCCCAACTAAAATTCAATGAAAGGCTTTGATCTATTGCCGTTTTCTTTAGACCAATCTAGCTTATATCGATCGAGGGCTCCTTCATGGTTTTAAGCTGATCAAATAAAATAAAGCTGTGTGAAGGAGTAATTTCTTACTCAAGATATCCTTATACAAACTTCACATAGAACATGGCATTAATTTTTGAATAGAATTTGGAATGATAATGAAAATGGAAAACCATTTTCGAAGTTCATAAGAAAATAAACCAAATGAAAAGGAGCTTGTGTGCTTCCTGGAGTTTCAGCCTTAGTAGCAACTGCCGAATCAAATGAAAGAACACCTTTGAAGATACAAGTTAGTTTTCCCAATGGATTTTTCTGTCCAGCGGCATTGCACGTTGCTTTGTTAAAGAGTTAAACAGTCCAAAGTTTCCTTGATGAAGCAGGAGTAGTCTAAAAATTTAATCTATAATTTGCTTCAAATAAAATTTTATCCCACGCTTCATGCCAAAATGAGGAACACCAGATATTCATGGAGTGCTTTGTTTGATCCGAGTTAAGCGCCGGATTGTTCCCATGCCTTGAGCCCCAGCATATGATACATTGTGAAATCTCTAATATTATTCTTGTAAGTGCCACTCATTTTAACCTTCTGTCTGCTATACAAATCTAGGCGAAATTTTCAAAGTTTTCGCTGTCCATAGATATTAGGGGTATATTCGGTCAATCGTTTACTACTTCTTCTAATAGTCCTGCAAGTATTTCATTAGACTATGTCACCATACTTAGCTTTTTATTTGTCAAAGACTTCACAGATCATGTCAAAATTATCGGTCAATCGAAGCCACAAGTTTGTGGAACAACTACCGCCTATGCATCTCCATTACTCCGTTACAGACATCATTGAAAACAGAAGCTAAAGGATAATATTGCTTTTAAGAACCGAACTGCTATAGCCCCATATGCAGATTGTGGTTTTAGTAAACCTTCTTCAAATCTGTATCTGACATGTTGCAGGACTTATCCAGCGAAAACGGGTAATAGGATGATGCATTAGACGAAATTTATCACCCACTTCGTGACAACAATTGGGTTGTTGTCATCAAGCCTAAGATGCATGAACCATTTTCCGAATATAATAGTGAAAGATAGATGGGTGGGCATTAAACAAAAATATAATATGAAACCTAGTCAAGTAAATTTTATGACTTCTCAAGAAAATTTAAAGATTATCTACCATAAATCCATTCGCTAAATAAAATTTAAAACGTCCTAACTAACTTAAGCAGAAATGAAAGCCATCGACAACTATCAACACACAACAACGTTTTAAGGACTCAATCTATCCTTTTGTTCTCATCAACGAATCGACTCTCACCCATTCATCTATCCACATTCATCCATCAGTCACTTTCATAGGTCCACCCAGTTTGCAGATACCAAAGATGCCTACAAAACGCCCACCACTTTACTCATGGACAATTTCCCTCTTTTTTTTTTTCCGCATCCCATTCAATGAATGACACAAAACAGAGAGTAACAAAAAAAAAACAACAACAGAGGACGCTCCTTAATGCCCTTCCACTTTGGCTATACGTCCTGCAATAACGTTGATAACAGCCTATTTATTATTTTTATGATATTTCATTAATTTAAGACTCTATCTCTGGCACTATTGAGAGGACTTTCCAGTGGAGTAGACACTGTCCCCTTCACCGACACCGCCACTACATATTGAGCCTCGGACTAGTAGAACACCATTCTCTATAGAAATAGACGATGACGATGAAAATGATGATGATGATGATGATGATGATGACAATGCCCTCTGGCAATGGCATGGAAATACTTTTTTTTTTTTGCCATCGTTTTAAAATGTTCCTTCTCCCACTCCACAACCACACCCAATCTCTTGTATCCTTTGCAATCGATGTTGCTTTTAATATTTTTCATCGATAAAAAATTAAAAAAAAAAAAAAGAAAATAATAATAATTCCCGGCGAGATAGAGTCCCAGTTCCCGACCGGATCATGGGGGGTCCTTTAGAAGGACACGCCATTTTTTCTCTTCTCTTTTTTGCATTTTAATTCATTTCGATGCCTATTCGCGCAAAGATATTGGGAAAAAGTGGTGGACAAAAAGTCCTTTTTGTTGAAACTTTGAGCTCGAGGGATAGAGATCGAAAAAAATATTTAAAAGCCATTAGTGTCACTGGCAGGACACGGTCGCCAATATCTCATTCTGAATGCACTTTCTCCGTACCCTCGCAGTTTACCATTGCGGCTATGAAGGGCCAGTAATTGAAATTACTCTTGGACAAAGACCGAACCATCCTCAAATCATTTCCTGCAACTAAAACGCAACCGGCTTTAGTAGTCTCCATCTGTCATTGACACAAGAGAGTGAGTAGCAGACTCTTGGAAACAAATCAATAATTTACCATGCCACTCGAGATACATCATTATACTCGCATCTGGGAATCGCTATTGAAACTCCAGAGCCTAACCAACTTGAAAACGTTCATGTCCATTATGAACCATTAGTCGCTTAGTTTTCAACCTCAACGGCCGTACAAACATAGACAGAGAGGTCTATGAGTGGAGTAAAAGGACTTTTTCCTAAAAAAAAGAGAACTTTTGAACAGGTCGTATCACAAAAAGTGAAAGCCGCATATCACATGCAGCCAATGTTGCGGTGTAGCTCAGCTCCAGATATAAAAATATAAAGGACAGCACCGCCATAACGAATGTAACCACGAAAGAGGCAAAAACAAATGTCGAGGGAACTGAAGGAGACATTGCATCGTCAAGAGTAGGTGGGCCATTTAGGAGTTCACACAAAACCTAAAGGTTTATTTTTTCACACTGTTACTGAAAGGTATGTCGCCAGTGTTGGTGAGGTAGACTATTCACCGCAATCAGGACCAGGACGAACAGAAGTGATGCACTCTCGAGTGTCACCAATCAGACGAAATGATAGGGAGAAGTGAGGACATTTTTTCAACACGAATACATACATATGTATGTAGTCGTACGTATTTTTGTAATGAAAATGCTTTGGTTGGGTTGGTAAAGAGTATGTAGGGCAAGAGAGATTGCAGGTAAAAATTTATGTATGTTGCCAAAGAATCAAACACTGATGAGAGATGCCTAAGTGAGGTCAAACATTTTTAATTACATGAAAGTAGAAAGCAAGATATGCTACATTACAACCACACTCCATCGTGCACTTAACCTGTACTGCATTAGTAAACCTAGCAACAGCTGCCCTCCTTTCCCATTTACTCTAAAAAATAAAATATAGCCATTTTAGGGATAAAACTGCAGCAGAACCGATTTCACATTTAAACCACAACCTTTCGGTATTGTCGAAGGAAATGTTGAAATTTAGAAGTAACCGAAATGTGCCCCATTTACTTGTGTGTCATTCAAGGAACCAGGTGCTTCCAAATCATGCATGGTAATAGTGAATTGCAATTGAGGGACATATGTATGGCCCAGAAGGCAGCGAAAAATGTTCCAACCTTCATTAAATTGGTTGGAGCTAACCTTTTTGAAGTTTAAAATAGAAAGATACCAGAATAGACTAAGACTAATTGAAGAAGGAGTTACATAATATTGCAGCAATTACAGCGCATCCCTACTCTTATTCATGTCATTAATAGACGAAGATATCTATTGAAGATAATATATAGGGCAAATGTCATCCATCAAAAAGGAAGATAGCATTATGTAACTCGTGATACTATTCTTACCCAATTGCGACAAGTAAAGCCATTTCTTGTAGAGTTATTTCATACCGCTCTTTATACCCGTGACTGTCCAGCAGACTAAGGACCCATAGGAGATGATGGGCCTGGTAATTGCTTTGTATACCCATTGAATGATGCGCGGTTGTAATCCCCACCTTCTTCCAAAAGCCCCCTTAAATCATAGAGAGTATTCATTCCTTTCTTTGTCCTTTCTTTAACATTTCTTTTTCAGGATAACTTGGAGTCTAGATTGACGCCGAGATATTTCGCCCCAGACGAGAGAATTATAGTTGTGCCGTCTAGCTTTGGTAATGTGAAGTCGGGTTTTGCGGATTAATCTGCACCACTATGAGCTTTCCTGTGCACGTTGCTTTCCATTACATTGGGTAGCTTCGCTTTCAAGGAACCCAGTCCGAACTTGATGCTGCCCCGGTTTTTTTGAAACCGTCAAGAGACCTTTGGTCAATAGTGACCGAAGATATGCTTCTTCGATTTTGAGTGTTCAATTCTTTATTCTGTCTGCCAATTAATTTCAGAGGAGGAGTCCATATCAATCAATTGACGCAGAGGCAGACACGATCGCGGTATAATCTCCAACTTGGCACCTGGCCAAACTTCGCCAAGGCCAGGCGAAGAGATTTCCTCTTCCTGCAGCCTACCACCTTGACACCGTTTTGCCTTTTAGCCCCGTCAAAGACTACCTCGTCATCTCCAACCTCTTACTCAATGATAGCCTGAAGAATTTTCATTTCCACCTTGAGCCACATATCGATTGTTATGTTCCCATGTGGATCGGAACGGACGATAATGGCTGCCTGCAGGTCCGATGTGGAGTTGAAGCTAACTGAAGGCTTCAGTTTCTTCGGTTCCTTTTGGGTTTCCTTTCCAGACGTTATCCGTTTAATGGTTTACTAACTTACGGAAGCAGCTTGTTTAAGGGATGATGAATTGGATCCTGCTGGTTTGCCATGGCTGCAAAGGATGTAGTTCTTTTAATCGATTTGGACTAACGTGGGTTGGGGCATGTGGCTCTACTTGAAGACGGTTGCTCTTTCCCTTTGTCTGTCCTCTCGACAATCAGTTTAGCAATGGTTGTGGTGACCAACGGTTGCTTCATAACGCTCATTTGCTGGCGTGGTGGTGAGCATCTGGCTATGTTACCAGGTAGTTGCTGACCTCCTTTGCTGTGTCTGTGGATTTCCAATGCCTGTTCATGACCATCTTCTCCCTATCTGTCAACTTTAGAGGGTCTTTTATCTCAAAGACCTTCGGTAGCTATTCTTCGATCTTCTTCCTGGGTCATCTCGCCCTTCTATTTCCTCTTGACATTCCGTGTACCGGTGGCTTTTGGATTTCTGTCCTCTTGGTATGGCGGACCTATGATGAAGCGAGTGATTAATCATCGGTAGCGTTGCCAATCTATAGATCACAAAGTTGAGTCCCGATGTCATCCGAATCCAAAGATCTTTCCGCAGTGGTATCCTAAGCCAAATGCCTTCCGAGAGTCTTTGCGGTCGTCAGTCTGCAGAGAGCCCCACGTTATGTAGATAAGGATAAGTAATTCAGAGGGCGCCAGGTATCTGAATACACCGTTTGCGACTGAGCTATTTTTACTGGGCGCTCAGCCTGGTAGATTTTCGGCACGGTTCAGTTAATCCAGCCCAGGGGGAAAACGTTGGGAGGGGTTGGAAGAGGATGATGCGGTACCCGGGATAGGGAAACGGCGGGTGGGAGTATGTTCTGTACGGCAGACCACAGGATGGTCACAAACACTCGGGAAACGTTCCAGAAAATTACGAGTTGTTTGCGCCACCTACGGGGCTATTGTACAATTTAAGTCTCCCCGCCAACGCCAAGGCGGCAATCCAAAAGAAGGACAATGGATTCAAATTTGTCTGGTTTGCTGCACAGTACATTCTATTCTACACAGGGTTATCTCAAAGAGAATCTTTTCACCTGATTCCATCATATGGGTTATTTCTACAAAGAATCCATGGAAAGGACCTGGTGAGGACGGAATTTTTCTGCCCTTATACAACATGGAATTGAAATTCCCATGTCTCTAGTCCTTATCTTTAGATCCAGTTGTGGACTTACGTAGCTACATCCCGATAGCTTGAGTGCATATTAGGGTTATGTTGGCGAATTTGACCTTGAGCGGTTTGTCATAAGACGTACGCTCACGTGTCGGAAGCCCAAGACTTCTTGCCTAAGTCTGCCGCATTTGACAAATCCGCAACCAAATAAACCGTCCTTTTACTCCCTAAAGCAATAAGCATAGTACACATCAAAGTTTTTCATCCTCCTTCCGATCACACTTCTTGGATGGTGGTAGTGTCTGGTTAATAGTAGTCTACGCCCTCTGCCAATTGTTCGACTGCATGCGGCCTGTTAAGGGTAGGCGCATTCCGAAGGTCATTGTCCTTGTTTCGTTAACTAGGAGGACGGCTCGGATTTTCTGAAATCAATAACCCGCTTCGGCGATAGGAACACCATGCCCATGCGCCCATTAACGGCTCATCCGCCACCAACTATTGACCAACATTATGGCTCTGGCTCACTTTCGACCTATGATTCAAATATATTCAAGCATTTCATAACACTAATAGCTCGGCCCGACTGGAACTGGTAGATACCACAGTTGATTCCATCCCAAAAATTCATCCGCTGCCACCTGGAGCAAGAGGAAGTGCCTTTGTGAGAAAACACTTATTTAAGTATCCTTGTGATTGTATGAACTATATACATATGTATGTCTGTTACTTCGATTTGTAATGGATGGCGTAAGGAAATACTGTTTTTGGCGTTCAAAATGAATTCCTTGTCACAGTTTTTAACTTTCGACAGAAGGTCACCGAAATTTCAATATTTGCCCCAAAAGCGAGTGTTTGCGATTTTGTTTTTGTCCCCATTCCTAGTCCTTACTGTAGTCCTGACCACCATCAGAGATAGAAATTAACAGGAAAAAAAGGAGCAAAGCAATTGCTTAGAAAATTTGGGTTTCCAGATGTCGAAATTCAAAGAAACGGAAATCCAAGCAAAAAATGTTCGATTTTCCTTTTCCTTTCGAGAGGTATTTCCATTTGCTAATTTGGGTGAACGAAGAGGGTGACGAAATTTCAAACCAGATCTCTTGAACGTACATTGTATATATGTACATATGTGTGTATGTTGGAGTATGTATGTATTTTTTTGTCCATTGTAATGATTGCATTTTTGTTCAACTGTTGTTTCCGGTTTTTTTAACTCTATTTCTTTATTTTTCTTTTTACAGTTGTGCATCCTGTCATTCGTCTTGTGCCACATGCAATGGCTCATCGGAGTCCCAGTGTATAACATGTCGTTCGGGGCGGTTCGCATTGGATGGGAAATGCTTAAATAGCTGCCCGGATGGTTACTATTCAGATAAAAAACGGCAAGAGTGTGTGGCCTGTCCAACGGGCTGTGCAACATGTAGCAGTAATGGATTTTGCCTGAGTTGCAAGGATAACTGGACAAAGAATAAAAAGGCAAAATGCATCGTAAAAGGAAGTGAAAATTGCGATGAATGTAAGTGGATTTCATGTTTTATATTCTTTCTCTCCCTTTCTTTCTATCTACATACGGACTTTTTTTTTTATTTTTTTTTTTTTTTTTTGGCATTCTGTTGGTTATTCGGAACGGAACGTTCGATGAGTTTTTTTTTTTTTTTTAAAGTTTTGCATGATTACAATGGTTATGGTAATGCTAGTGTGTTGTCCTTGGGTAAATGGAATTTCCATGCACATTGTGCAGATCATGATCGGGCAACGACGACGGCGACAAGTGTTGATGTTGAATGTATATATTGGAAGGAAGGAAGGAAGGTTTTTGTGAGCTTAGCCGTGCAAAGAATGTCTAATTTGCGACAAGCGATTCTATTTTTTATTTTTTTTTTTGTTTGGATATGTTCAGAATGTTGATAGAAAGGAAATTGGAATTGGAGCTCTCTAATGATGCAGGAGATACACATATTTGAAAAGTATCTAAAATGGGATGCTTGAAGGCAAACCCGAATGAAAAGATAAAAAACTTTCAAGTGCCACTATTTCTTTTTGTTCTTACGTCGGTGGTGGAAAGTATAAAAGACGAAACCGACCAAGTGTAGGATTCTCACGTTTTAAAACCATGTAATATCGCCATTTAAGCATTTCTTCACAGGAGCCTTGCTTATTCTTCGTCGTTTCTGTGTAAGGATCTTTCTTCTTACCAGTATGCGTAATTCTTTCATGACGCTTATTGCATACTCTACAGTTGCAAACCATGCCTAATGACTTATATGTCGTTCACCAAAGATATTTTCGATAATTCGTGCCTGATCCACCGCTTGCAAGCGTCTGACAAAAATCCGAAAGTAAATTGTAATAAAAATAGCTTCTCAAAACAAACATTGCCATTCGAGCCTCCTTCCATTCATATGTATACAGGTACAATGAGAAGCATCCATTTACTAGGTCAGATGAATATTCAGTTCTACATTCCGCTTACATATTTTTTATATGATCTTTCAAAACGCCTGGCAGCTCACCAAGTATTGAGCTGCCAGACTCTATACTTGGTGAATACTTCTGACGAAGTATTGTCAAGATCCCACGAATACCGGCGCGCTAATAACTTCCATACCACCACCTGGCCAAGTGCCACACAAGTCTAAGCCTGAAAACAGTGGTGGTATTGATATCAGGCCTTTGAGACTTAATGGTACGCCACTTCAAATCTGTCTAAATTTGGAATAAAGTGAGATACTTGGGTTGTATACTCGACTCGTCAGAAAGTACAAAAAAAGGAACTGCACGGACTGTTCGAAAAGGAGTGGGATCTGGCATCGAACCGTGTGAACCCGCAGTGTGTTCCACGTGGAAGTCTCAGGATTCGCATTACACTCCAAAAAGCCCAGCCACCGTAAAAGCCATCTCATTCACCGTAAAAGCCATCTCATTCACCGTAAAAGCCATCTCATCCATAGTTGTTAAATCCAAACTTGTCAAATGACGACGTTACACTCTGGTGGGTGCCAAGACAGTACGGTATCCAAGGGAATGAGCTGGTAGACGAATTAGCAAGAAAGAGGTTTGAACAGGATCTGAGAAGGGTAGCTAACTTTGTTCAAACACCCCCTAGAACTTGCTAAATCCACCATAGCACAGAATTTCCTGAGACAAGCCAATCTCAGAATGGTTCATGGAGGTCGCACAGTCCACTCAAAGTATTGCTTCTTTTTTCCCATTTAGGTTTCTCCACGATAGGGATACACAATGAATCCATTTAAGATCCGAGTGCTAGCTGCTTATGTAGTTAGCCTTCCTATCTACCTAAGTAAGGTAAACGAAACGATATTAGGAAGTTCATTTGGACGTATCAGCATCTGTGAAAATCAGAAGTGTAGTTAGGTACCTTCTTTTTAAGGCTGCAAACAAAGCTACATTTTCTAATTAGGGTGTGCTATAGCTCGTGGAAGAGGGCTAATAAATGACGCAATCAGCTTCAGTCTCTGTTTTATGTAGCACTACACTCGCCCACCCAAAATCCTTGTCCAATCCATCTGATTTGATGGAAACAATGCCTGCTATGGTGGCACGTCCTTTGTAAATATCATATGACAGCACGTATCCACAATAACTTCATCCAATACCTGTTCCTTTGTTATATGGAAAGGATAAAGTTGATTGGTAAACCACAATTGGTTGGTTAGTGTTACCAGCTTCCATCATCCAGCATTGAAAGATTCATCACCAAATGATTCTCATCAAAGCAACTTCCCACAGAACAACTTATTCCATCACAAAATATTCGGTACTACCCCTACTGACTGCCACATAATCACTTGCCAGCAGTGGTTAATATCATTTCGATAGTACTACCCTTCAGTGCCTTGACAGATTCAATCGCTCCCAATCAACTTGGAATCCTGTCGGTCCGGTCTTTTCAATAAGTGGCGGCCATGTATCGCCACCATCCGATTCGTAGTCTGTCGTGTAAAGCATTCACTACCGAAAGCCACTTTATTGACCGCTTGTTTCAGGGACAGCCTTGACACTCAAAGAGTGACAATAAATCCTCGTAACATTGAGGATTTGCGGCAGGCTATGTAATTAACGTTCGTCGTTGTGTTACACTATCTCATGGCCCCTTCCCCATGTCAACTGTGCTAATATTAATGGAAAAAGTGGATGCCCTCCCATTTGTACGTTGTGTACCATGAATCATGCAATTTCTCGCAGACGGCGCGCGCTTGCTATTGTGTTTGGTAGCCGGTGGCTTCAATGTTCGAAGATGAAGACCTCATCATCAAGGCACAAGGAGGAGGAAGCAGAGAAGCGAAGCCGCATATAAAAGTACGACTAGTCGTAGTACACGATATTTCAAATCCACATTCGCCCGTTATGACTTGCCATCTATGTATGTATATATCCTGGGAAGAAAATAACCCGTTGCATGGGTAACCTTCCACAACAGCACTATCCGTTCGTACGTTTTACATTAGCCACACACATACGGCATAACGTATAGCTCCAAGAAGAAGGCCATTTGCCAGACACTGTCAATGGTCACCAAGAACGCACAGCCATTACCGCAGCGACCCTCATACCCTAACCAAAGCCCCTACAGCCCATATCCTTACAATGAACAGACGACGCACATGATGGTGATAGTGATGACGACGGTAACGACGACTATGATGACGATGGTGATGGTAGTTTTTAGAAAAGCATCGGAATCTCGGCCCAAAGTTATGCCTAACCATAAAAGGATTCTCTGTTTTTCTCTACTGTTTTGTGCTCTTTGTGACGGTTCTAGATACTTTCAACCAGACCACTGACAAATATGTGATTGTGTGGGCGATGTAATGGGCGTTAGTTTTGCCATATCCGAGATAGCCTTCTACTCTAATGGACGAGACAAGTGGGCATTGTTCGTGATTTATTTTTATTTCGTCCTTTTTCTGTCTCTTACGGGCTGCTGTGTGCGCTACTGTATATGTGTATACGTTGACCAGTGACTCGGACTTTGAATGTGGCATGCGGGCAGCAGTTTTTTGCTCTCACAAGGGTTAATATCCTTGCAAATGGTCGGACCATTGTGACCCATTTAAAAATTTATTAATATAATTCCAGTGACGATTAGTGACCATTACCGGGATAAGTTGAACTTAAACGTCACCGAGTCCTTAAGCATTCATTTCCAACACATAGTGCTAATGTCAAGTGGTATTTCTTTTTTTTTTTTTTGTTGTGTGTCTTTAATGTGGAGTGCGTGTTGTAACGAACGCATTATGGTGGGTGAGATTGCGTGAGATATTTGGTTGTGAGGGTAGAATTACGTGATTGCTTATGTGTGAGAGGGCATGAGAAAGCGAAGGCAATTTTCAATCAATTTAAAGTTTGGGTGAGAATCTGGTAATTGGTTTCGGTGATTAAAAATGAATCGACTGAAATTGATTGGGAAATATTATCCTTTGAAAGGATTGGATGATTGAATTAATATAACAAATGTTTTATATGTATACATGGCTTCATGAAACTCATCAGTTGGTTGATGCACATGAATAGATTGTTTGTATAATTATGGCATGTAAACAATTTTTTTTTTATCAAAAATTTAACACTTGCAGTTAGTCTGTTAAAACAGTTTTGGAAAGATGTTCGTAAATTCTGTACTTTCAATAGTCATCTGTTGCAGTGCTCAAAGCAATGTTTGCACGTATGGATAAGGATAAGCAAATCTTTTAACTCTTATACAGCATTCCGAGGTGACTGTGAGAGTTGCTTAGGTACTTATTTCTTGAATTGGATAATTCCTGCCCTGCCCCATTGATGTCGTTTCATACAATTAATTTGTAAAGTAGCAGTCCAAGTGAAGATAAAGCAAGAAAAACTGCTAATAAAGATATGAATCTTAAGAGATCAAAGATTAAGAGTTTTAACAGAACTAAGACTTTTAGGAGGTTATTTCTACAGAATTCATCTAGAAATGATTTGAAGTAATTTTTTCTAAAAAAATAGTAGGATTTAAAAAACGTAATTCACCATTCTAGTGATTCATGTATTCAATTTTTAGCAATCACTGAATTGAAATATTTTGAAAGTCAATTGAATTCACTTGAAATCAGTTGAAGTCAGTAAATTCTTTTACAACTCTGTTCGAGGTAAACCTGCGCCTCAATCAACAAGCCTTTACAGTTAGTCCGGTCCTTAGCTAATTTTCTCTAGTTGCGCACTCCAAGTCGATTGAAGTCTCCTTCTACTTGTACATGCCACCTAAGGCGAAATCTTCCTCTACTGCGTTGTCCTTCCGAGTTGAATTCGAAAAGTCTGTGTTCATCCGCGCTACATGTTCTAACCATTTTAGACGACTGAGGTGTAGATTTTTGACTAGATCGATAGTTCGTCGTTGAATCTCCTCCTCCAAAGTCCGTCAACGCAAATGGAGCTGAAAATTTTACGAAGAATCTTTCCGCTTTAGATACAAGTCCAAGCTTCAGCGCCATAAAGCAGGATTGGGATGAACAAGGTCTTATACAGAGTCTCCGTAGTTCTTTGGGATTGGGCTCTACTGCTCAAATGCCTTCTCAGTCAAAAAACAACGGTTGGCAAGAAATTCTTCGTTTAATTTATCCTCCTTGTCTAAAATATTTTTTGACATCAAAGTTCTCGGGGGGATCGTTACCGACCTTGATGGAGCAGCGAGCGTTCTCCATCGTAATCCTGCACAGGCGAACGAGTCTGGCAAGGATGCCAAAACTAGACATGGCTCTGTATAGCTTGTCTCTATAAATGCTGTCATATGCGGCCTCAGAATCGAGGAAAAGATGGTGGGTATCGATTTGGACAGGATCTGTCGAAGTGTGAGAATTTCATGGACTGCTGACTTTTCTGGTCTGAAACCGCACTGATATAGGCAGATCAAGGTGTTAACGAAGGGTTTCAGGCATTCACACAGTATGGCAGATAAGATCTTGTACGCGATGTTAAGTAGTCTAATAAGTCTGTAATTGGGGCAATTCAGGCATACTCTCGTTTGACCAAATTTTAGAGTTGAATTGGAGGATAGTCTCTCAACATCTTACATCGCACGCTTCTCATGCTCATTTTACTTCTCTCGGAGAAGCCGATGTTCTTCCCGTCTCTGCTGCTCGTAGAGTTCCCGAGCAGCCCTCGTCCTTCTTTACAGCACCACTTAGTTTAATTGTAATTTAGCTGCATGTGCATGCCGACATTCTTCGTCAAACTATGGGTTTCTTGGTGGTAGTCAGGTGAAACCCAGCACATTAGTTGCGGCACTTCTGATGGCATGTTGACAGCGTTGCCACTGGTCTTGGGCACTTGATGCTGATGGCATAGGAGTCGTTGAGAGATTTCAGGAGTCGCGTTCAGTGAAGGTTCTAACGATCTCTTGCGATTGCAGCTTTATGACGTCAAATCTTCTCGCAGTAGTGCTTCTTAGTTGTGGCGTTTGGGATATGCGCGTTCGTACATTGGCTGCAACAAGGTAGTGATCCGAGTCGATTTTGGCTGCTCGGAAGGTTCGGACCTCCAGAATACTGGAGGCATGCCTAGCATCGATCGCAATGTGGTCAATTTGGTTGACCGTTTAATGATTAGGAAACTGCCATGTCCCCATGTAGATATTAAAATGAGGAAGCAAGGACTACATAAGACTTGGAATACGGGACACTCCTGTCGCTGCTGTATGGAAGAAGAGGAAATATCACGAATTTACATTCTCTTCAGTTATCCTGCGTTATCCTCAGCAGAAAACAGATTCCGGGTGAATACTCCTTCGAGGAACTTAAAAATGTAACCGATTCGGATATCAAAAAAAATCAGGGATCTAGTCGAAAAATCAGAATGCTTTCGAGGGTAATGGATGTGACCGGATCATGTGTTAACACAATGAATCTCTTCTGGTCCAAATGTATCTTACGGTGAGCGTAATCTAATCCTAATCTAATTTTAAAACCTAAACTTTCCTCGTCTCTGCAACTTTTGCAGTAAGTGTTGTCAAATACCTCGAGACGCTTCGCATAGATATTAGTGGTACAGTGACCAGTAACGATCACAAAGAAAGTCCGTCGGTCGGATAAGCTTAATCAGAGAAAGAGTTATTGTCCTGTCATATGTAAGCTTCTAGCCTTTGCACATATATCCAAGTACATCCAGTGACTGTTGACTTTCCTGATGGCATTATTTTCAATGGACCTTTGTTTACAGAGATAAGAGAAACTTTCACAAAACCATTTACGTCATATGTCCTGGTATCCAGCATAACTCAGATTCCATTTGCAGATTCCTACTATTCTTAGTAAAATTTCTTCAGAGTCTATCACCCTAACAGCTGTCTGGCTATCGTCGCATAGGTATAGAGCAATTATCTTTCCGACGATATGGACTTTAAAGTGGGTTTCGGTTATCGAAGAACGGCCATATTCTTCTTGTGATCACACAAGTATCTAGGGATTTGATCCCTGCTTCGAGCTTTCTGTATACAAGGCGGGATGTTCAGCAATTATCCGACTTGTTCTGATCTAGATTCCGAGCCTCTTCTACCCAATTCGTCGGCTTTCTCATTAGATGTTGCGTCTTCTTATCCAGAGATCCAGTTAGGTGTAGCATTTGCTGTGTTACAAGAAACTTAAAATCTTTTCGACGTCGGTTCACAAGCTTGGATTTTATGATGCCTGACTGTCGTTGAAAAATGTGATACACTGCTATGGTTCGAGAGGCGAACTGATTTGGATGTAACTTCTTCTCTGATCAGAAAAGTGCTTAAAAAAAAGTCCTGTTGTAGGAAGATTTCCAAGATATTTCTTCAGGATCAGAGAATAATCTCACTAAGCAGAACGACTAAGCCACAACATCCAGTCCAAGATCATTTTCATTTAAGCATACACAATGTTGGAATTTTACAGCAATCACATTTACGTGGGTTTCTCGTCATGTGAGTACCTGATGTGAGTTCATCATCATGAAGTGGTTCACCATCATTACTTTCGATAATGCCTGATGGTGAACGACTTACATTAAGCAAGGAATCTGCTTTACCATTTTCTTTAAAATAGTTCTGGGCTCGAATCAGTGCACAATAGAGGTTAGGTTTGATTCGGTTTAAATGACCAGCCTATGTTAAGTATAAGTCAAATATTTCGAACCACACGAATACCACGAGTCCTTTAAAAAAATAAAACCACATCTCCTCGAAGCTATCAAAGACTTCCAAGTCTGAGCCTAATCCCCAATAATCTTTTTTGCATTTCATACTAAGAACAGGTCGTTCACCAAAATCCTCCTTCAGAAAGTCCTTTCCCATCACTCAAACTCAAAAACATTTAAATAGTACGAACGCTTAAAACGCCATAATTTTAACTCTTAAAATTCTCATTGTTATCGATGGTATCCTTCAGCTCGATGATCATTCTGGTAACCTCACGTTCATCCCGCTGTATTAACCGGATATTTCATTTTTAAGTAGCATATAAGTCAACACAATGTCGAGGAACATTAATAACCCGAAGTGCCCCCTAATCGAAAGGATACGAGATGAATGTGTGTATTTTCGCGAGGAAGCACATTAATGGCCATTCTCTCACGTCCGCGGCTTGTGCAATCTTCCAACGGCGCTAAATAAATATTTGATTTACGTGTTAACATATCGTGCCCGAGTACCGACTGCACTTGTGGCTCCTTGGGGGCTTTTTTTTTTAAAAAAAATAAAATTTTCCATCAAAAATCCGCCGCTGCCGGTTCGAGCTCGATTCATTTCATTTTTCGCCATCATCACCATGCCCCCACCCGCATCTGTTTGTTTGGATTAATACATAAAGATTATTTTATTTTCAGCTGAATACTACGATAATGGCCACTGTCATCCGTGCCATTCAACGTGCGAGTCCTGCGACGGACCCACCGAGCAGAATTGCCTGAGTTGTCCGCAGAGCCTGCTGCTGCAGACGAACCGATGCGTTAGCACCTGCGACGAGGGTTTCTACATGGAGGCCGGTGTGTGTGCTAAATGCCTGCACACATGCACTCAGTGTGTATCCCGGATGAACTGTACAGCATGCGCCAAAGGTCTGCAATTACAAAGTGGCGAGTGCAGGACTACATGTGCTGATGGGTAATTAAAATCCTTCGAATGCATCGTTGTCGTCGCCAGCGTTGTGCGTCATTGTTGTCGTTCTTCTCTGGTCCTTGGCTATGCTCTGTAGTTTGTGGTAATAACCCACACCCTCAAAGGATTGTCGTATATCGCGCGTACAGCCCACATACACCCGTGTCCTGCGTGCACTCATCAATAAGTGCTGTTGCAATTGCAAGGTGGGTGGAATATAGTAATTTAAAGCACAGGATCTGGTTGCACCATAACCAAGAGCAGCTACGGATATACAGGGGATAAGTTCCAATTAAAGTCAACGTACACGGACAAAGGGTTGAGGTGACCTTTGATGTTTTGCGATAATTACAAATGACGATGTTTATCATGAGGACGACACACAGTGACACACAGGCGATGACAATGGCCGATAATTACAGCTGACCCTTCCACAGGATTTCCAGTGTCTAACTTTTGCTTTGACATTTCATTTGCAGGTATTACAGCGACCGTGGGACCTGTGCCAAGTGCTACCTAAGCTGTCATACTTGCAGTGGACCAAGACGTGACCAGTGTGTCCAGTGTCCCGCCGGTTGGCAGTTAGCCAGTGGCGAATGTCATCCTGAATGTCCGGAGGGTTTTTATAAATCAGAATTCGGATGTCAAAAATGTCATCACTATTGCAAAACGTGCAACGGTAAGTAGTTGTTTGTACTTTTTTTCTATTTTTGTTTTTATGCAAATTTTTGAGGGAGTTTCTGCAAGTGACGTTGCACAGAATAGTTTCCGGTTGTGATGATATCCTCTGGGGAATTTCACCTTTCTCCTGAAAAGTGTATGCAAATGTGTTGAGTAGTACCCGTGAATTTTATTTTTAAATGGAGTTATTTAAAGAGTTAAATGGAAAAGGGGGTGTCTTTGAAAATATTTGCACCGAAAAGTAAATTTAAGGTTTCGTTGTAAGGTTCTTTTCCAGAGATATACACATGCATAGTAAATCCCAGAGTTTTTTAGTTCAGAAATAAAATCAGAATATGTCAAGGACATAGCTTAAGTTTGCGTATTGGTTCCTGCATCGGATTGCATTGACAAACAAGAAGCTGATGGCGGACAGGAAATGTGTAAACTTGATTATTTAGATTAACATTACAATAGTCTGAGTGGGGTGAGCCCTTCTTCGGTTTATTTTTGATTTTATTCACATTCTGCCGAGTTCTTTTTAACAGCAGTAAATGGAAAAATAAATAAATGGTTAACGGCATTACGCCATTATCAAGGATGTAACAGATACTACCATGGACTTCGAATCAAAAGATGACAGAAGCAGTAGGCGTTCCACATCTTCTTTGGAAGAATACTGAGCCAAAAGACTGAAGGAAACTAAAGCCCTACTTAGAGAGAAAAGAACATTTTCAGCATTCCACCTATATCTAAGAACCTTGGAGCTGAAGTTTTATCTCGAATGCTATTTATTTGCTTGAGATATCCGCATCTGAAGGACAGTAGATTAGAAAAAGACGAAGTTGCGTTGGACATGCTGTTTAAAAAGTTCTTGTGTCAAAGTTTCTTTATTTAGTTTCTTCTACACTATACTTAAGCTTTCAATATCCTTGGTGTAATTGTTTAATAAATTTCGAGGGCGATTCAATACCTCTTCTATTGATATCCGAAGGCAATAGTAATCCAGTCCAAGAAAAGCTACATAGTAGATATGATCACATATGTAACAGAATTTGGCATGAATCCTTAATATTGCTGCTACAAGGTCCTACTATCGACAAGTCATATGCAAAAGCGAGTCACTAATTATCAACACTCAGAAGCGTAGTAAGAGTTTTTTTTTTTACAACTTTCCATTTAGGATATCTCGAGCACCGCTCTGAAAACGGAGCTAAATTTGATAGCTACTTGATAAAACTAAGATGATATGCAGTTCGACGAACCGAACGCCCTGTTTACTTGATTCAATTCGAGTCCCCTACTGGCTCCACTGTTATTTACTTGATTACACAGAAACTGAGATAAGTAAAAAAAAAATTAAGCACTTGTTAAAGTCCGCCTTCATACTTAATAATCTGTTGACTGCTGCAAATTTTCCCCCAGGACACTCTGACCAAAGAGTGTAATGGTGGTTAAGTGTCTCCATGTCAAGGATGACACACGACGAACGTTAACAATGTACTTCTATGTTCTATTGCTTGGATGCGGTCCTACTACTACATGACTCACCTTAACATCAGCAAACTCCATTCAATAAGGATGATAACAACATTGGTTATGATGAGATACAAAAATCTTGTAGTGAAAAGTTAAGTGTGGTACATCATCTGACAATCTCCAATAAAGTAATCACAAGAGGACGGCATAAACTCCCAAGGACTATCGACATAATTCGACGGAAAATAGATGATGTCACATAAGAGCACATAATTCTATCGCAGAATTATCCTGCAAAATAAATTCGTTTGTGTGGCATGTAATTATCCACAGCACCGCACAGTCATCAACTCGAGTAATGATCAACACTTCAGATGAAAACGAGTGCAGGGTGGATTCGTACTATATGTATTGATTAAAAAGCGGGAATGGAAAGTCCTTTGAATATCTGTCTGTGAATAGAAAGGATTGAGTTTTTTTTTTTTTTTTTTAAGTTTTATTTGTGGCAGTCATTAGCGATGCACTATCGATTGGGATTTCAACTACCATGCAACATCGGTTCATTTACTATATGGAGATGCTCCTTCAGGGATTACTGCGGGCTTAATAGACTCGTTCAATGGGATATATCTCTTTATATCTTCAATTTATAGAGTTGAGGTCAATTGCAATAGTGGGTGTGGAGTATTTTGATCGTTTTTTTTTCAAAAATGATGGAATCTGTTGAGTTTTTCAAAAGCTTTACACAACCACTTGGTACTTTTTAAATGAATGTGAAACATTTTTTTGTGAATTTACTGCACCAGTACACAGATCAAAGACCTAAGGTAGTGCTTAGTGAATACCGGTAGTCGCGCATCTATAAATCGATGTATTATGGTCAAAACTGATAGTCTCCCGCCTCAGGATTATACTTTTCCGAGTGCAAATGGCTATAACAACGTATCACGCTGGAGCCCAATTAACGATTGATTGAGTATGCAGTATGTAATTGCAGTACCTGTTGAAAGATACAACATCATTCCTTTTCGGAGGATATATCCGATAAGTGTCGGAATAGATACAAGTAAAGGAAAGTTCCATTTCGAACGGATTCAACCATGAACCCTATTTTATTCATTATGTTTTCAAGGATGTACAGCTTCTTCTTCGGCGTCTTCTCAGGACGCTTGGATACCGTTTGTTACCGGCTCTACTAATTCTTCCTTAATGTGATTTGGTGCCCTTAGTATCATAGCGCGAGCTGTATCATCTCCATAGGTGTTCAAAGCCTCGTATCTATCTAGGTATCTGATGTGCTGAAATGAACAAAATTCCCTCAACTGACTTGAAAAAATGTCACAAAATTGGTAAAAATAGTAGACATGTGTATTTTTATTTCACCGTTTATTTTAAACAATTTAGGTATATTGACGTACTTTCCTTGAGTCCTTTGATTCCTCAGCAAAACCATAGAAAGGTTTATCTGCCCAAAGCGGATATACTTAATTATATCGTCGGTAAGGGTTGCGACAAAAATAAATCAAAGTCTCATGAATGACATTAAATCCTTCGATCTTTGATGCTATCAACGCTACATGGTTTAACTACTTCCTAACAGTAAGAATTATCTCTCTGACGGTACGGTAGCATAATGAATCTCTTTACGTTCCACACACTTTTTCCATCACCTGCCCCCACTGTGCTTTGCCACTCCTGCGTCTATGCTGATGCCACAGAATTATCTCAATATTTTTCTCATTTCTTTTCACACCCCATTCTAATGATATTCTAAAGAGCTGGCTCTTAATTATGTTGATAAGGAATATCCTGCATGTGTGCACAATTGATGGCACTCTCAGGATTTCGTATCATACTATGTTTGCCATTTCTATATACATACCATACATACATACTTTCAACTGATTATATTCAATTTGTGTACTCAACAGGAGCAGGTCCATTAGCATGCACAGCATGTCCTCTTCACTTTATGTTGGACGGAGGCCTATGTATGGAATGTCTGGGTTCACAGTACTACGATTCACCAACGCAAACATGCAAAACTTGTCACGAATCGTGTCGTTCATGCAGCGGTCCTGGCCAATATTCATGCCAAACGTGTGCATTCCCGCAACACTTGGATCGTCTCAATAACCAATGTGTGCCTTGTTGTCCAACAGATGCAACGCCCGAGGATCAATCGTGCTGTCATTGTGATAAAGAAAGTGGTAAGCTTAAAACCCCTTTATCTCTACCAATCTCAAATGAATCCTTTAACTGTTCGGTTTTTTTTTTTTTTGTTTCTTCCTCATAGGTGGATGTATCAATGCCTCTCCGGCTGGAAAACGAAGAATAGCCGCTGGTGCGGAACAACAATTCGGTAGTCCATATAATGGTTTCGATGATGGCTCATCGAATGGAGTCCTTTCACGTGTCGGCTCACCGCTTACAACAATTACTGCCATTGCGGTTGCAGGATGCCTTCTCATTGTTACCGTGTTTGCTGTCATCTTTGCCATCTTACAGGTAAGCACTTGAATGGATGTAATTTTGCTTCAGGGTTCTTCAAGGATATTTTAGAGATGAGTTTTGGATCCTTTCACTTTCTCTCGAAAGGCAGGAGAACGGAGAAAATTCCATAACATGGTTACTCTAGAAACCAATTAACAATTTTAAGTGGCGTATGTCGGCACTCAGATGCATCACAACTGGCATCAATTGTAGGAGGAAATAGCAAATGGTTACGTTGGAGTGGAAATTCCATATTCCTAGCAATTAGCAGAGTGCATTACATTTGAGCCTTTGGTGCCTTTGGATGTCTATGAAAGTTAGTGGGTGGTGCTGCTGCTTTGGGTGTGTATGTTGTTTCCGTTTATGAAGTGTGTCATCCGGTGTTAATTGTGCACACTCCAACGGATGTGTTGATGAAAACATATTTTAGATACTTTGTCACTTTAGGTAAATCTATTTAACTTCACCCAAAAGACCTGCCAGTAGATGACACAAAAAAGTGAAGATGGAAACTAAATGAAGTGCAAAGTGCTCTGTGTTTGATGGGCAAATGGGAATCAACTTGAGGAAGTCAAGCTTCCATCTTGTGGGTCAGATATATTTTGATAGGATTTTCAAACAGAACAAATATGACTGACAGATTGTAATGATTTTATCTTGTATGGGCTAGTTTTCTATATTAAAGTTAATCTTTAGTATGTCTAAGAAATGTTAGAAAAGAGAAGAATTGGGAACACCATACATTCAGTTCTTTATTTCTCCCTACACACCTGATCCACCATTATTCTTTACATGACGTGCTTTTGCTTATGCGAATGTCTTTGTCGGAAAGGAAAATTGGTTACAGAATAGGCGAGATGCAAAAATTCAATAACATATTCCTTCCTACTAGACGAGAGTACTAATATCTGCTACTTTACAAGACCCGGCTAGAGTGGTTAAGCACCAAAGTCGTTGGACTGGAGTCCCACTGTTCAATGCTCTATTTTCAAGTCTATCTCTTCCTTATGCGACTCCAGCTTTTATAATTTCGATATTTGTCATTATTTTTTATGGCGGCATAAACTCTTCTAAACGTTACTTGAAGTAGATCCTAGTACCAAGCATGACTCCTAATAATCTGACGATCGCTTTCGCTTCGTCTAAAATTTTGAGTTCCATTTTGATCTACAAAATGAACTTCAGTACTAAACCTTGTGGTACACCACCCGATATGATGGTTTTATGTTTGCACAACACGAATGGTTATGAGAAGCTAGGCGCTGTTTCCCATCGAGTTATCACTCATACGAACACTTCCTATCTCTATCCTTGCAAGCTTCTAAACCTATATTGTTTGTACTTTTTTTTTATCCATTTAGTTTGTCTTATACAGAATTTAGTCTACCATTAGGGATGCAGTCTAAAAAAAACTTATGTAACGAAATACATTAGGCTTTTGACGCCTTTGTACAGAGAAAGTTTTGTTCATTTAGGTTCCAACTTTTAGACGCTGGCAGACTTGAAAAGTCCTATCGAAGGTTCAAATAGTTCCGGGATTACTTAAAAAAGCAGACGGCTCCTGGACGGACTCCTGTTTTGACACCTTAAATTAACTCGCCTACACCCATTTCCCTGCCTGCAACCAACTCACAACCCCACAGAGAGGGTCAGCAGCTTAAAGACACAATCGACCATTCAAATAATTGACGAAAAGAAATTAGTATAGGCCATTGACACCTTCTACGCCTACATCCCCATGATGTTGCAAAGCGCAAAGGCATTTTCCGTTCCATGGCTCACACGGATTTTCACAGGCTGCTTGAGCTGCACCTATGTATCCCAATCATGGAGAGAAGTCAACGTCGTTTTTATACCCAAGGCGGGTGCCGATCAGTTAAACATTTTTTTTACTCAAAACCCTAGAAAGAATACTAGACATCTACATTCGCACCAAATTTACCCCAAGGAACATCTCACCTGTTCAACATGCCTACATGAAGGGCCGATCAGTTGAGACAGCGCTGCCCTAGGAGGTTACAATAATCAAGAAACCACGCTAGCAGCTTTCCTTGAGACATTGAAGGGGGCGTGAATCCTATCCATTCAGATGGGATAGAATACATGATCAATGCACGAAACATTAAATCTGAACTGGGTAGTAGCCAAGCTCATGCTGTGGTCTCGCGTGGAACACCCAAGGCTTAGTCTTATAGCCACTCCTCTGGAATCTAGGGATTAATGAAAGACTTATTAAATTAGACCAAAACGGGGTTAGGGCCGTCGCCTGATGATGTCACCATATTAGCGACTGATAAATTCCTGCCCACAATCGTTGACCTGCTACAAACAATGTTGAACGCCCTGAACAGGTGGTCCAAACACTGTGAACTCGGTCTTAATGAACAAAAAACCGAACTACACAGTTCTCTTCACAAATAAGAGCAAAATACCAAAATTCGAGCCACCTAGATGGAATGGAGCCCAACTCCAAATATCAGACAAGACTATTAGAGTGCACATCAGATCGCAAATTGAACTGGAAAGACAATATACTCGAACGTACAAAGAAGGTCTCGATTACTTTTTACACATGCAGTAGAATTTTTGGTAAAAACGCTGCCACAAAAGCCACAAACCTGAACACCCTCACAAGGATCCAACCTCTGGCATGTGTGGGTACCACCAGCGCAATTAGGACAACACCCACCGCTTCCTTGAAGCCATAAAGGGCTTTGCCCATTACACCTTCTTCACCAATGAAGTAGCGGCAAAAACCGCCCTATGCCTCCGACAAACCTGGATGTGGAAATACAATAAAATCGGATACAGTACCATCACCAAGTGGTTAAACGTCAACTTGCCTTCTGACCACTTTTCCTAACTACACGGACTTCAGCCTCAACCTCGACTCCAAATTTCCCTCTAGGGAGAGCTGGATAAATGGTAACAGGATGAGTCAAATATGGAAGAAGGTACGGGCTCATGAATCTTCTCAGAGGCACCACCAATTGCCCGGTAAATGAAATTTCCCAACCACTCAAGTGTGTTTCAAGCGAAAATATGTATATGATATAACCGATGGCTGCCGGGACCTATCCACTATGAATAACAAAGAAAACATAGACATCTATATAGACCTCCATCACAACCAAGAGGGACACAAATTCCTTAGCTCAAGGCAGTATCACGCTCTGCTGTATTCCGGGACACATGGGCCTCCGCTGGAATGAAATGGCCAATGAGCTAGAGAGAAAAGGATCAGAATCTAAAGACATAACAACAGATCACTTAATCCTAACGCCCAGCAGTCTTCTTATGTACAAAATCACCTGCGACTGTCTCAACATGGCCGCGTCTCTAGAAGACTTTGGGCCCAATACGAAAAAAAAGAAGGATTAGAGAACTTCTATCGCTGAATAGACCACAGCTGAGTCTCCTCATAGGTATTCTCACATGCCACAATTCAATGGCGGCCCGTCTTAGAACAATGAGAGTCAGCACCACAGACCTATGGAGATGCTGTTGCGACCCAGAGGTAAAGGAAGATACAACGCATTTCTTCTGTGAATGCTCAAGCCTCAACAAAACAAAGTACTCAACCCTCAACAACCTCAACGACCGCCACCTAAAACCACCCTAAAATTCATTATGAAAACCGGATGGTCCAGGAGGGCCTGACATGAACTAAGCTTTGGGAATAATGTAATTTTTTATTTTAGGCTTCCCACACCGGGGAACACAATGAATCTGTTGGGATCCCAATGAGGCTGCACATTATATGTAATTGACTACAACTGACTGAGCGTGGTCGACTGCGGACATAGTAGATGCAGGTGCGACAGTTTTTGCTTAAAAACTGGTAGATGCTACCTGTTATATGACATTATCATCCTTTAAAGTCCGAGACTGTATCAGGAACGGAACCATTCCCATTTTACTCTCGTAAACATCTGCTTTCCGTTCCCCTTGTATGTTCTCTTTGTTCAGCGTTTGTGTGGGCATTCTCCATAAATCCAAGGATTTTGGGCAGATGCACATTTACAATCTAGAGCATCAGTTGCGTTAAGTCCTGGTATGATAAAATCATGTCGCTATTCTAAAATTTGTTCATTCGTTCATCGGGATCGGCTACTGTAAATGCTCCTTCTCGCTACAAGGTATATTAGCCAGAGCGCATTTGCCGAAATAATGCCATGCGAACGACCATCAAGGATGTCCTTTCGGATTTCGCCATTGAAATTATCAAGTAAGATTCTATCAACCGCTGCTCGTACATTGCTTGGATTGGTTTTCAATCAGTTTATCCTAAAATAGAACACAGGCAGCCCATCTGGTTTAAAGCGAACTCCGTTTTAAATTTCCGTGAAAATGTTTGTAAATAATGCTCCACTCATTTCGCCAGATACATCCCAATACGCCTATATATCAATACATAGGTAGGTATACAGATACAGCTTTATTTCAAATGGTGGGATTCAAATGAAAATCCTTCTCAATGTCATCAAATGCATTTGTCGTAGAGAGCAAGAGCATCATCCTTCTGCTGATTCAATTTCCCTATCGTTTACCAAACTTTAATAAACTACGATCAACCGACAACCACCGGGTATCCGTTTAGTATCGTCGAAATCATTCTCGCGAGAGACAATCTCCAACCAACCGAGTCTGACGCGGCCTAAATAGGTTTTTCGGATGCAACGCAGACCAAAAGCTAAACGAGGAAATCTGATAAATTTACCAGGTGGTTGGCCAATTTTAGTGGTCATTCGTATCACCGCCGGACCGGGTGGACGGGATTCTTTTCTGGTATGCCCGTTTTTGTTATTCGTTTATTTAATTCGCTGCTCAACTGCTGAACCGGATAATGGGTAAGCGCCTATAGACATATAGCCACACGAATGCACTGCACTCCAAAGAGTGCACTGTGTACACTTAGCCCATAGATAGGACGAAGAGGCCGTGACCAATGCCAAATTATTTATGGTCATTTCATGAGCAACCCGTCCATCGAATACGGAGTATCTGTGTACAGATATAGTACGCGACGACGTCAACCTCAACGGAATTCGATTGTTATTTTGATGTTCCATCGATTGTTGGTCCGGGCTAATGGTGGTGGTAGAGTGTCTGAATTTTGCAGGAAACTCTGGTCTGGTAGATTCTAGTTGAATGGTTTCGTGAGGAGTAGACTGGTAAATAACCACGAATTGCATCGAAAGGATATCTATGTACATGTAGAGTTGGAAGCGATTTAAAAGTCGCGCATTCGTTTGACTTGTTTGATATCAATTGACATGATACAACGCGTTTGGGATTTCAAAATTTTTGGATATACTAAATATCCCACGGGCGCTCTGGACCTGGAAAAGGGTGGAGGACGACTGATGATTTATTAACCCGGTCTACGGATGAACAATGTTCATACCGTGTGGTATTGCGAAATTCCTCGGAATCTAATTGGTGGAAAAGCCAGATGTACGGCTATGCCGAAAAGAACTGCATGATAAATGTCCCAGCGGAAATCACAAAGGGAACATTTGTTCCGGTTTTTGTGTGGTGGTAGATGCAGACTCTATGTATATGTACTTATACCTATAGCCGAAGGCAACATTGCCATTGTTAGTATTTGGGGGATGAAGCGGTTGGGGGAGTTTTGTTTTGAATGCCTTATTATTAATGTGTGCCTTGGTCATACTTGTGACTGGAGGTAGATGGTTTGTGGTTCAGTTTTGTTGAAGATAAGGCTTCGGGGAAAATGTGTTTTTTTCCTGTTTCTTATTTTTTTTGAAATTCGTTGATAAAAGTCTAATTTTGTGAAATACTTTGAGATCCAAATTATTGATTCGCCTTAGATGCCTGAATCCATAAAGTAACATTGTGTCCATAGAGATGAAAAAGTATTCCACGAAAGGGGGTTTTATTTTTTTGGATCAGCAGGACTTCTAGTTAATAGCTAAATAGATTTCTGGATTCCTTAGCAATATGTAAATGCCGTATAATTGTCTAAGCGTGTCTTAGATTGCACGCATCTGTATGAGAAAATTCGAGCCTTCTATAGGCAAAGCACGTCCTGCATGGTAGTTTAAGTAGATATGAGAAATGCAATCAGAAAAGTGGATAAAGGATATAAACAAATAAAGTGTGGTAAAAGAGATCTATGCAATTCAAATTCGAAAGCATCATTTTCATGTCATTGCCAATCTACTTGAAAGCCTAGACAATGCAACTGAGGCTTTATACTCTTGTAAAAAGGCCATAAGTTCGAGCTAGGGTTTTCAACTTCACATCATACACTGGATGTACGTGTCCATTATCTGGTCTATACTACTGTATAGCGTGATCTTCTGGTGGCTGGTTCATTATAGGGCTATTCAGCTTAATCTTCTGACTAAGGTGCAAAGATTTGCATGTACATATGTATGTGTATCAGTGGTTCACTGAATACTTCTCCCTCAGCGTCGTTGGACATTATGCACCTGCTCTCCTTAGGTATTTGTGGCTATCTGACTCAATGAGTAGTTCAATCCAGGTCACAGAAACATTGCAGGAAATTGCAAGGCTGAAGAGCTCGCCAGACAGGATACGACTCAAAGGGTTGTACCGAAATGGCAGAGCCTGGGTATAGCCCTCGTTACTTGTAAACCCTTCCTTGCAACGTTTCGAGGCAGATCTGGCGTAGACTTGATTTGAAACGTAATGCCGAGTTGGTTTTGTGGAAACGGTCACAGATCAGCCACGTTTTCGGTGTTCTTACTGAACACTGTTTGATAGGCTAACATGCCAAAAGAACAAGTAGGGATAAGGAGGACGAAGAAACCATTCTCCATCTCCTAATCACTCGCCCAAGTCGGTCCCAAAAATACTAATCCATCTAAGAACTTCTCAAATCGGAATGTAGGAATCGATAAGTGATAGCTGGATAGGACTAAATTATGAGTAGTATAGTACACATGTTGTAATCGAAAGTGAATAGAAAATAGTACTAACCAAATTCCTATCCATTTCCTTCTCATTACAGCGCTCTAGTAACAATACCGCAAAGAATACCCACAACGGCGTACGATATGTTAAGTTGCCATCGAAGAAGAAGCGATCACGACGAAATTCCTCCTCAACATTACTAAATATCGATCTCAACGATGAAGAAGAGGACTACGAAGATAACGACGACGAAGAAGAAGAAGAAGAAGAAGAGGATAATATTGATGAGCAAGATGACGATACACTTGCAATACTTCACAATGAAGAAGAAGACGAAGATAATGAAGAAGTCATGTTTCATAGAAGTAAAGCCCTCTCATCCAAACAACAATTAGATCAAAACAAATGTGATGAACAAAAACCAATGGTTCATGTATCTGCAGGGAAAAAGAAAGCCAACACAAATTCTAGATCGAAGAACTCCTCAAGATTCTTACCGAAGAAGAGTCAATTACCTAATAACAGCTCCAATGTGACTGAAGATGAAGTGAGTTTCAAAGAGACCGACGATGACGATTTAAATTTCACCCTACGAACATAGAAAAAGTAAACAAAAAAAATAAAGAATAAATTTATAAAAATTATCTGTAAAGACAACAAAAGTTGAAATGCAAGACAGGCGCATACAATGTTCCGATCTTTATATTTTTTTTTTTTTTATTTATGTCTCCTCTGTTTATGGATATGTATATTTTTTAATTTAACCTTCTAGATAATTCAATATAAATATAAATATTATGCATGTATAGTGTTTAGGTATAAGTTATTATTATTTTATATCTTTTAAAACAACAACACAAAAAAAAAAATCAAAACAACATATATGTACAACTGTTTCATTTTATTTTAAAATAACAAAACTTTAAAGACACTGTATGTAGGTTTTACATTTTGTTTTTATTGTTAATTTCTATACAAAACGCAATCCGTATGGTGACTATAACTACAATGAATTATGAATGGAAAGAGTTTTGTGAAAGGCTATGTTAAGGATGCCAGGTTTAGGGGACTACAACTACAATCTATAACAATTTCCACACCTGAAGGACTCCGTCTTAACTGAAGAGAAACTTTTTAAAAATGGTACCTACATACATATATACTGTATTGTTAAAAATAGACATTTTGGCAGGGAAAATGTATATATCTAACAGGACGAATAAATATCATAATTCACAATACTGAAGATAAATTATATAGAATGCACTTTTCGTCTCTTAAATTATCGTAGATCAACTTCTAAACCAGGCTTAAATTCCGAACCATACGGTCATTGGTGTCCGTTAATGAGTCCCATGTTTGCTCTGTAAATGAAAGATGCACAAATCTCGGAAGGAGGCGACTGTACATGTTGAACTTTATCGTTAATCCCTAAGAAGAAGTTGACAAGTCTCATTAGAAGGAAGAAAGCATTCGGTGTATTTTTGAATCATCTATAGCGCATTCTTGTGCAAGAAAAAAAAATAGAAAAAACACCCCTTAGGCTCTTTGCTTGAAACTTGTCTGAGCCGTGATTACTAAGCAGACTTTTCCTTTCCTTTATTGCTATTGGAGCCTGTGTTTTATGAAGCATTATCCTTCAATATGTGGTCTTAAGTTTTTCAGCGCTGAATGTTGTGCGCAACCAATCAAGCCTTCGTTGCACATCTATACATCAAAAACAAGATCACTTTTCAAGCGAGTCAGCTGAGGCTTTCATCTGCCTACAACACCTCATGCATATTAAGTAAGTTGTCATAAGTTTGACTACAAAAAATAATGTTGAACCCGGATTATTTGTGGGTAGTGACTCATGTAGCAAACGCTCACTACCAGCAATTTGGAGCAACCAGATAATGTTTTAATATAAACATAAGTATGTTCTTATCAATCTTTTCACAATCTACTCATGACTTTGCTCTGATTCTTTCTAGGCCATTATTTGGTTTTATTTTGTAGATGAAAACAGCTGGCAGGAATAAGGTCTTGTCTTAACATTTAAAATCAAAATTTGGGTAACCGTAGGCATCTGTAACGACAAACCTGTCAGATTAATGACTGTAGAGACTCTATCTAATTTTCCCTAGATTCTTTTCGGTTCTCGAATGTGGGACTAGGTTGCCAATGCCCACTATTTAACAGTTTCAATAACATTGGAGCAATTATAATTCAAAAAATAGTTGTTCAGAAGGCTTCGCTGAAAGACCCACTCCTCAAAGTGGAGTTGGTCGTGTCTAAGAATATCCAATTGTGAATACGTAGGCCCAAATTAGATTCATGTATCTAAGCTATCTAAGCTTTAATCAAAAAATCATGCCAGAGCCAGAGAATGTCTTAATTGTATGTGCTATTTGTCGTTCGCCCTTTAAAAGACCATTATTATTCGTTGCCACTATCATATAATTCCCGGCTAAAGGCTTAAATGTAGATAATCCCAAACTTCTACTTGGGTAAAATTAAGCTTAGCTTCTACTCTTAAATTGCATTAAGATCTCTCTTGTTTGTGTCTGATTCTTGAACAGAAATTGATCTTCACTTAGACATAACCATGTACAGAGTATCAGTTTCAGAAAGTACATTGTGTCATAAGATGAAACTAACTGACAACAAGATAGAAAAGTCTTGTGCCTAGACTAGATTCTCACATTGAAGCTAAGATTTTAAAAATAGAAATACGGGAATGAATATATTGAGTCATGTTTTTTTGAATTTCTGAAGTTTTTTACATAAAAAACTGCTTTCAATTAACTGTAGAGCCTTGGTCCAAAATTTATAGGAACAAGATAAAGTGAAGCCTAAGAAGTATTAACTCTCAAAAGTGTTACTAAAAAAAGTACACAGATCAAAATTGAGTCTGTGGAGCAACATGATTAGCGTTTCGATGGTTGAACTACTGAGTGACAATTTAACGTTCAAGTCCCAAAAAACAGCAAAATCAAAAACAGGCCAAAAAGCCCATACGATAGGAATGTTTGAAGAAATGGAATCTTGAACTCTACATGAGTCTAATGCGTTCAGTGTTAACATATTTACTTAGCAATGATTTTTTATGAATTTTTTATTATTTATTCAGAAAAAACCTCAACGGACCTTAGAGACAACTAACAAGAGTCTTGTGCCTTCTGAAACTTTTATTTATAAAACCCAATCAGTTCACTTCTGCTTGTCATTCAAAACCCCTCGATGCCACGTTATGGTCTTAGAATATCATACTTTGGTAAGTACATAACATCAAACGCATTTCTACGATAATATGTGTACATTTGTATAATGCGAGCCGCGCAAAGTGTCACAACCTACGTTTGGAACCGCAGAACCCATGGGGTAAGACCCGATCACTACACTGTCGGTTGAGTTAACCTCCGCGATTGTTACTCATGCGAGTAACTCTTTTGAGTATCTATAAAGTCTGTAACAAAAATTCGCAGGCTATGTATTGTCAAAAAAAAATTCGTATGTCCAGGCTATGTATTGTCACCACCTAAGAAAAAGAAGTCGGTTCAATGTAGAATTTTCGGTAAACTAACACCAATTAACCAATTATTGGATCCGAACCTAAAAAATATAAGATCTAGAAGAATTCTAGTTCAACTCCGTTCCCTAAAAGAGAGGGCACACGAGAGTGACAAAAGTTACGAATTCTTACCCAATAAATTTCTGTAGGTAAGTAGTGTACAATCTGTCAAAAGCGCTACACAATCAACTATCACTTTAGTTCAGATAACACTTTTTCCTCTTAGCAATTAAATTTATAATTCATAAGGAACATTTCTCAAGCCCAGGACCCATAATAGGGTTGTCACGTCACGTATGGTTTGTATTGTATTAACTTCTTACTGAATTGTGTTCCCTATTTTCTGTAATTTATTAAATGTGCTACAAATACATCACCACATTTCGCCATCACGAACTATTTAAATTCTAATTTAGCTAAATATATTTTTTTTTAAATTACACAAAAGCAGTACTACCTTGCATTTCAAATATAAAAGAACAAAATACCTGTTCGACAAAGCATACAAATGCGCCAGCAAATATTGATTCACGTACTTCAAATATTCAATTGAAAAACACGAAAAAAAACTGAACAGCCAACCAATTAATGGAATTAATAATATGATGTACATATACATATTTTATATTAAAAAACAAAAAAAAAAAATACACATGTAAATTTACAAATAAAAAAAAAGAAATTAATTAATAATGCATCAGTGTAGATAGGGTAATTAATCTATTTGAATGTTGTTAAAATTAAATTCACAATAATAAAAGTTTTCATTATTATTTTTATTTTTTTAATTGTTTTTCTCTTTACCCCACACGTTACACTGCAACTCTACGGCATCGATATGCATGCATGCAATTTTATTACGAACAGCAAAAATAAGAATCAATAAATTCCCCCATGCAATTGTTCATCAGCAGAATGTGTATATAACAAATAAAAATTAAGATGCATAAAAATGAAACTAATTACATTAATTGAGGAAAAAAAAGTAAATGGAAATGATTCTATTGTTAACTTAAAACTGATAGTAATAATATAAATACATAACACTAAATTCAAATTCGGTTACTGAAGAGTCATTCAAAAAGAAAAAATTACAGAAATGACAAGAAAATTATTCTAAAATCGTTTGGCATTTTCATTAAATAAACGTGACGAGAAATAAAATGCTAAATCAAGACCAAAACAAAATAAATTCTATATCACATTTTGTAAAAAAAATAAACACAAAAAAAAAAACAAAACAGGAAAAAATGTTAAACTAACATTTTGTAGATATATTCACTTTCACCGAAATCCACAATAAGTTTAAAATTTCTACTTAAATAAAAAAACAAAATATAAAATGTTCACATGTAGAATAATTGTAAATTTGAAAAAACAAAAACAAAAATATATAGTTAGTATTTTAGTTAATGATTATAATTTACTCTATACCTAAAAACATATAAATGCATATGTAGGTGATAAGATTTTCTTTTTTATTTAATAAAACAAAACATGTTAAAACTTTTGTAAACTTAAAACTGTATTTGGACATCTGATTAGGCAAATGGATGAATGCAAAATAAAAAAATTAATTAAAACAAAAAAATATATAAAACAATTAAACAAACAAAAAAAAAACAAATACATAAACAACCAAATTATCTAAACAATTTTATATGGGGTATGGATGATATATACTATATATAGGTACATTATATTGAATAGATTTTTATTTACATACATATATAAAAGTGGAAATTAAATATAAATATATTTAGGCATGTAATATTAAAAAAACAAAGGAGGAGAAACACAAAATAACACTGATAGTGTTGTTCAAGGCAAACGCGATATACTTCATAAACCAATAAAAAATAAAACAGATATAAATTTTTAAGTGGTTAAATCTAAATAAATAAAAGCAAAAAAAAAAAAGATTAATTAAATGAAAACTAAAGTGATGAAGAAATTAAATAAATAAAAACATATTAAAAAGTGAACGATGTTTTTATTATTTTTGGCTTTAAACTATGTAAACAGCGTTGGTGGGTGGGTATCTATGTATTTATTAAATTTTTAAATTATTTGGAGAAATACCTGAAAGAGGTTTTTAATCCCCTCACCTATAGTTAATACTAGTATATGATATTCTGTAAAGAGTCAGATGGTAATATCGGGGTTGTTTTCATGATTCGTTGAGTGGTGACGTGGATATGTCGAGCACGTGAACTACTAATCTTTGATCTTTGTCCTTCAGTGGTAGGTATGCAAGTAAATATGTATATTCATATTCAATTGAAAACTATTTTATTTGAAATTCTAGATTTAAAATATAAGAACTCAAATTATTTCAATTAAATTACAATACTGGTCTCCGAAATTCAGTAGACTGTGTTATGTAACTTCCTTTTCAGCAGATCAGATCAGCAGAAAATTGTTCGAAACTGTTTCTTCGATACCTTGGCAGCCTAGTTGTAATAGATCATTTAGCGTTACCCAGGATGCACCTCTCCGAGGCGATTTATCTTATCATCCCAACAGGAAAAGTAGTCCAAGAACGAAGTCCAGTAGAAGTACCAAATATAGAAGTATCAAATGACAGCTGTGTCGCCCTCCATGGTGTTGGTGTATTGAAACGTTCGTTGAGTGCAGTGCTGTTGTAGCGTAGTATTCAAGAGTGAACTCATCCCTTAAAATGCAAATATTTCATGTCATAGCCGGCCCAAAAATGGAATTTAAAAGTAAACACAGTAAGCTTGGAGTAAAAATGTTGATGAGAAATGGAGACTATACTAAAAATGTCTTATTGATGTACACCTCCTTAATAAATCCTGTTGTTACTTATTTTTAATTTGGAGCTAAGCAAAATTCATTGTGTCCAGATATTCATTTCTACCGCTAGAGCTCCTTCTATCATTTAGCCACGAAAATAAAAATGTATTAATATTCGCATCCCTACATGGTCATAGTAACGTCTAGGATCCATTACCAGGGGATGTAGTACACTACAGCCAAACTTAATTTTTGGAAAGGTAAGTTTTCCGTCGCCATCGTCGATGACCAAAAGATATCAATAACTCGTCGAAATGCGTATGCGCTGGTTGTGTTCTGTAACATTGTCCAATTGAGCTCTGAGTTTGGAAATAAGTTTTCACAATTTGAAAGGGTTGTTGTGGTGTAAGTCCTAGTTTCTCACAACCATTCGTGTTGTGCGTGTTATATTCTTTACACGAAGGAAGGCACATATTGTATTGCCGTAACCAAAGAACAATTTTTGTTTTTGAGAAGCTTTTTCATGACAGTTTTACTCTCGGATGTTTGTCAGACGCTCGCGAGAGGTGGGGCCGTGGAAGAAATTTAGGTGTAGTCTCGCTCCGTAGTCCAACGCACTATCCACTTGAGCTCCGGCGCTCACTAAGGTTACCTTAAATGGGAAAAATAACTCGAATAACTGAACCAAAGGAATGTATCGATCGCCTGGCACACAGCATAGGTGAATATTGAACTGCTTCGTTCGATAAGTTTTACAGGGCTGAAGAAAAAAAGATAGCCAGGCTGCAACAAAGCCTTACCTATTAATGTTATCGCAAATTTGCCTATACAACCTATCACTATGCTGGATTCCATTCTGGAGAGATATTCTAAGTAACTGTCACGACTTATTAAAGGCACTAGTCGGATTTTCACCATTCTACTTCTATGAAATCTATAAAATTTTGCTAAAATTCGAAAGGTCACCGATTGCAATGTCTAGTGGAATATTATCGATACCTACATAAGTATTTTCAGAGGGACTTTTCGTTGAGGCCCACGTTCACCCCGAACTGAAACGACAACAAAGAAAGTAAGTATTTTCCTTCTAGGAGAAGGTGCAAAACTCATATTAACTCATATGGTAAAGTGACGTGCAGTCAAAGTTCGACCTAGCACAGATCCTAATGGCATTGATTTCAGCCTTAAACCTAGTGTGACACATTCCGATAGGTATCGAGACTTTGGTATTGGGTCCAAAGACGCCAGTTCCAACTCCATATTCCATCTTCGATCCGTGGGTGAATCTTTATAGACTTCTAGAGTCGAGTAACGGAACCATCAAACCAGTTTTCAAGATTTTATGTTAAAGCAGATATTCGGGGCTCATCAGAAATTGTACCCTGCTTTGGCGATAGCCAGATCAATAGATTCGGCTAAACAACCTTTCAAGCTCAAGACATGGTGTAGCAAGAAATATCTATTGCGGGATTCTAAGCCAGTTTTTTCTATAATGTCATCCAAAAACGTTTGAGAATGAGTTTAAATACCATGTCCTATAAAAAGAAGGCTGCTGTCGAATTCGAGAACAAATTGGGCCACCCCAACACTGCATTCATTCAGCAAAATTGTTTTAATGGTGTTTAGCATTAACCGTCTCACTGCTTTGACGACAGGAAATAGTAGAATTTGATGGACTCCTGATATTTTAACATCTAACACCTTGACTATGCTGACGCTGTAAAAGGTGTCTTTTTTTTAAGCCAGTAGTAGCTTTTATTTTGAAGAAAATACATGAAATTTTAATAAATAGCAAATTATTTGTATTCAATCAAGAGAATACATTCTCCAATTAATTTTTAAATACAACTTCGGGCATATGCTCACCACGGCTGGATCTGATAAATGTGATTCCGGAGAAAAAGTTTTCGTCCACTTTTTCAAGCATTTGTGACCGTATGTCCTCAATAACACGAATAATGTTGGCTTCCAATTCGTCGATTGTTATTGCGTTGTCAGCATAGACCAGCGTCTTTACGTATCCCCAACTAAATAATCAAGAGGCGTCAAATCACAAGATCTTGGAGGCCGATTTACATTTACAATTTCCTCGAATGTTTCCTTCAATAAATTGATTGTTTCGTTGGCTGTATGGCACGTAGCGCCATCCCGCTGAAACCACATCTCTTCCACATTCATGTCATTCAATCGGAGAATGAAAATGTCATTTAATCATGGTTCTATAGCGAATACACGCTGATTAGTCTAATTTTTGAAAAAAATATGATCCGATCACTCCACCAGCCCACAATGGTCCGATGCACCAAAATGTGCATTTTTGGGGATGTAAAAGCGTTTCTACAATTTCATGTGGATTATCTTCGCTTCAAATGCGACAATTTTGCTTATTGACATACCAACAATACGGCAAATAGCAGTGTCAAATGGTCAATTACATATGTCGGGTGTAAGTACTCATAATATGGTGCAAGTGCTCCATAAGTTTGGCGCACAGAGCCATAATTTTGGAAGCAAATTTTCTAAAATTTGGTAACGTTGTTGAAGCGTATATATAAATAGGTAACCATCTATTGGTTAAATGTTATTTTCACACTGACAGCTCTTATGAGCTCTAAAAATTGACAGAAACTCAGTATTATATGAAATGGATCGATTTAACTTAGAACAAGGTTGGGAAACTTTTCAAAATTACTTCCAAAGGATGCTGTGATACCGAAACAGTGTGAATTTTGAAAAAAAAAATTTCGATCGAAATAATCTACCAACTGCAGCTGATGTACGTAAGTATATTTGTGATGAACGTTCTTGAAACTGGTTTGGTGATTGAAAACAGAACATATTTCCGTGTTCGTCTTATGCGCTGAACGGGGAATAATGTGACGGTTTGATGTAGTTTTTGGAGTGGCGTTATTATTGGACAATTTTTCTTTCAAGACGACAATGGAAGAAACGGAGAGCTCTACCGAGACATGATAACTGATTTTTTGTGACCCGAATTTGAGGATTTGGACTTGGGTGAGTTAAGGTTCAAACAAGATGGGGCTACGTACCACACAAGCTGTCCAAGAATCGATTTATAATGAGTCGTTTTGGGGATGTTGGTTTGCCGGCACGAAGTTGCGATTTAACGCTGTTGGGTTTTTTTTTGTAGGGTGTCATTAAAGATCGATGCTATGCGAATAATCCAGAGACGATTCAGGCACTCAAGAACAATATTGGTCAAGATATTCGTGGAATAGGGGTCGAAACCATCGAAAATTAATTGACAAATTGGGTTGACCAAATGGCCTACTATAAAAGCAATAGTGGTGCAGGAAGCATCAATCGGAATGAATTCATCAGCTCACATATAAATTAAGAAAAAAGTAAATTTTAGGTATTTTGAGAGGATATAACCCGACGAATCGACAAATCTACATTCGGACTCTTGTCTAATTAAGCTTCAACTAGACACGGTTCTGACACGCGTCTTGTATATACACAGCACCATCAACAACTTTAAATTTGGTACCTAGATTTTAGGCGTTCTCAAACCAAACAAGATCGTTTATGTAATGTTGCGGTGACATAGTACCTGCACGTGTTTATTTGGCGCAGATATTTTATTCACCCCACAAAAAAATAAGAATGCTCTTTATCAAGTCATCTGCTTCATTTAGTAGGTATTGTTTTCTGTCATCTAGGATATGCCTTCTGCCCACTCTTAGAACGTCTTTATTGCTGATCGTGCACTTTTCAAGCTCGTTTGTATTTTTTTAAAGTGGTTCTTGTTCATTTCCTAGCCTCTACTAGTTATAGGTTTACTATTCTCTTGCCTTCTTAGACCAAAGGTATCAAGACCTGAACCAAATACAAAAATTGGTATTTGATGTCAATTTCCTGAATAGCAGGTCCTTTTGTTCAGTCTCGTCGTAAACCTAAGCAACCTAATCGGATTCGATTTTAGATATCGCTATCTTAGCCTTATGCAAAGTAAAATGTAAATCAAGACTGAATGATTTATTCTGCCTCATAGCGAAATGTCGTTGTCTTCTATCTCTGAGCTGGTTGTACGTGCGAATCAAGTCAAGAACGGACAATGTCCTTATGACCCAAGGACTGTTAGTCTCAGTAAGCCTCACAAATGATTTCGAATTCAAAACAGTGATAGAGTCTAGCGATAATATGTACATCCTGGCTTAAAGTCCTTGTCAATAGACTAATCCCTTTCTTGTTTATAAGAGGTTTTCAAATATAATTTTGAAAACATTTTGTATACAACTCGTAATGCTATCCGGTATACTTAGAGTGACCATTTCCATTCTCTGCTTGTCCTCGCCTTACCTTATACGTGTTTTCACATAATCAACCATTGTATTTATTCCTTTGATGACATCCTTATCCCCAACAGTACTTCATTATGGACAACAGCATTTCATTCCTTGGAATGCCATAAAACCTACACTGTCTGCACTAAACCGCATTTCAATGTTATTGCCTTCCTGACTGCTTCTAACTTAACTCCTCTCTAGTCTTAGTCGTCTGAGTCGAAATCCCCATCTGTTATTTAATTACCTTACGTAATTATCGCATCGCAATTAAACAAAATTCTCTCCGCAATAAACTTTTATTACTTCTCCCAGACTAACTAACATATGTGGTGCTGTTGAAGTAAAAAAAAAAAAAGCCACAGCATATCATATTAACAAACCGAACCCTGCCGAGGACCACTTCATTCCTCTGGAGTCATCAAAGCCATTCATACGCCACCGTCGTCATCGTCTGTATGTGGAACGTAAACACTACAACTTCCGGCAATTTTCCTTTTCAATAACCGCAAATACTAATTGCATTAAACGGCACAACAAGGATCCTTGCCTGTGCCGTCTCCGTCGCCGTAGCCGCCGCCGCCACCACCACCACCGCCCATTCTCATCTCATCCTGTATGGCACACCCTGTCAAACAACGTGTTCTCACATTCTTCAAGGGAAACGAAGCAATCTGCCATACTGGTCTCGGGTAAGAGCTTAATAAACAACCGCGTGCCATATCCTCGACAGCAGACAGGTTGCATTCCTGACGGCATATGGACGCCGTAATTCTTTCACATATCCGTATTCCAGAGAAAAATGCGCCACAAAAAGCACCACAACCGGAGAGCAAAGCGAGCACACAAAAAAATTCAACTCGGCAAAGATATAAAAACTAATTTAATTAGTACGTACTTAGTTTAGGATACCATAGAAGGGTAGTGTTACTGACGCGATCCTAGTGCGGTTCGCTGTACTGACTTGCTTCTAGATAGAACTGTTGACATGCTGATAACTATGTGGCGCGCAGGATGTTGGTAAAAAGGATGCATGAAAGGTTTTTATTTTCAAAAAAAAAAAAAAAAAACTTTTGATAGCAGGGAATGAAAAAAGTTAAAAGGAAGGATGGCAATGATTCTCTTCTTCAACTTCCGTCGGTTGTTTTCCTGCAATGCCACCCCTCCCCGTTTTGTTCTGCCTCAACAAAGTGTATAATTATGTGTTCATCCCGCTTCGTTAGATTTACCATACCCATCCCAACCGGCCAACCGGCCGTATGTGTTTGTGTCCATGTGGGCATCCGAGTATCTGGAACGGGTAACCTAGTCCTTGGTCGCTTAAAATTCGCTTCCACATACATAATACAGCCGACATAATTTATTTGAAAAGTTTTTCTTTGATTGTAATTTATTTTGTGTAATAAAATAAAATGTCCATCCCGCTGCGAGAGTCGGTTGAATGTGTATTCCTTTTACCCGGTCCTGGGGCCGGGCGGCTTTTGCAAGCCACCACAAGGAACCGCAAAATGCTGCCGCTACATGCTGCTAGCTATTTGGAAACTAATTTTGCAAGATTAAAAGATAAAATTTAATGTTCTTGTCCGAGCGAACAAGAGCGATAAATTCTAATTGTTCTCCGGCGGTAGGGCTTGCTGTTTTGGCCTACGACGACGACGACGGACCGAATTCCCACGGTGACAATTTATGTTTTCATCTCGCTCTCTGTGTGTGTGTGTATTGGATAAGGATTCTATTCTGGCCCGCGAAACGTTGTCAAAATGTTCATGGTACTCGGCTGACCCGTAGTGGCAATCATGATGGGGCTCCTGACACTTGTTTTCCAATTGAATTGGAATTTTGTGTCGAGTCTTCGAATTTAGGGGAAAACTTTTGGACAAAGTGAGTGAGGATAATCATTCTCGTTTTCGAAGGGTAGATTGGACACAGTGGGTGGTTTCTTAACTATCCAAAAACATTATTTACTGGCAGCATGTGGTCATTGTAATTATCTTGAACTCGTGCGTTTAGATGAACTGTCGCAGAGATGGTACTTTGTGCAGAAATGGAGATTTTGAAAATTTAATGGAAATCCTTCGTTTGAATGAGAGTATTTTTGCACTGCCACTCGAGTAGCTTATTGTGCCCTCTACTAATAGCTTGGTGAATCTCCGGGAGTAATGTTTAATGGTCTTGCAATCAAGGTGAACATTTCACCTTAGAGCACCATTTTCTCAGACGTTCCAGTTAGGCAGTCCGTTACGATAAGTACATAGGTTAATTTTATTTAGGTTATTACGTCCTTTGAATCTTTTTTAATACTTTCCAGGAGTTCCTTAACTTGCCTGAAGCTGTGAAGACTTGTACAGGTTCTTATCCTGTTGCTTTTCTGCTTCTCCACTGTATTAAATCATTCGTTTTGAGTCTAATCAAAAGACGGTTTGTTCCGATAAATTTAACCACAATAAGGACCACTCTATGTAACTTTTTTGTTTCCTCGTTTCTCCCGTTGCCTCTGCAAAATTCTCGAAAAGTGTAGGGCATTCATGGTCCCATCAGCCATAGGTCCACTTCCCCAGCATCTTGCATTGGCAACCAATATTGGGGTCTTAGATGATGACAGAGCCAGACCCCCTGGCTAGTCAGTGAGATGTCAACAGAGGTGGCCGATAACGACGAAAAAAGAAGACACCAGCACTTGAGCAACTTGTGGATAAACATTGCGGCACTATAAGTCTAATCAGTTGACAATCGTAGTTACCTAGGAAATCTTATCTTGGTCACAAGCGGCCTTGACCTGGATATGAACAGAAAAGTCTGAGCAACAAATGCTACTGAAGTCTGGAAAAGCTATGTTTTTCAAAAAAGATATTAGCTCCAACTGGTCTCCTACAATATTAAGCCAGCACTCCTCGGCGCTATCTAGCACAGTCTATCATGAGCTGATGATTATACACATCTTCTGTTTTAGTTGTGTGACGAGCAATCAAATAAGTTGAAGATCTGGCAGGTTTGAAAAAAATGATTCTAAAACTGATTCTAAAACATAAATATCCCTCGGGGTTTTTCTAGTCTTCATTTTGAAAACAAACAAACGTATCAAATATCTTTTAGGAATCAAAAACCTTTTCTTACTCATACGCATGAGCCTATAGCGTGTGGCGTAGATTCCTGGAAGAACAAGTATACATACATATGTATATGTAGTTCAAGAGTTAAGCAGGTACAAAATCTCTCAACTTTCGAAACAGTCGAAACTAATTCTGTCATCGTAACCAACAGAGTATGCAGGAAGCCTAAAACTTCAAATTTCATTTATAATTCGCTGAAACAAATACGACATCAAACTTGAATTCCATTGCGATAATAACTCGTTCAAAACGCATATCTCATATGCAAAGGAGGTCTCTCCAATTTCAATCCAAAAACAGAAAAAGGAGCAAAAAAAAAAACATATTAAAAACGGTCTGAGCCTCTGGTATATTGCGATAAATGAATTCCCCGCTGCTCTTCTCCTGCCACATGTGCAATTGTGCCACATCACCACTGCCAAAGGATGACAAACAGCTAACGAGTTCCATCGTTGGAAATCGAAATGTCCCAGCATTGCCGGGCCGCAACACCAAACTGACTATATCGACCCCCAAGCTCAGTTGTCGTCATCATCCGAAATGACTTTCTCAAAATATTTACATTTAATCATCAGGAATAACTTCCATATTCATTTGTATAAATATGGGCGACAGCGGGGGGCGTGGTAGGTCTGCATGCCAAATGCACTTATTGCCTATGGGAAATACCTCATATGTGCACTTTGTTTAAGCACTGTTGGCGGTGGGCGGTTCGGTGTGGCGGGAAATACTTGAATATATCTGAATGCGTTATCCTGGCACTCCATCCATGAAGGATAAGGCTCCTCAGATGTACCATCAATAGGAGGAGAGAGTGTCGTTGTTCGCGTAGTTGTCGTCATCATCGTCGCCATCATTCTCTCGATGTCGATGTCGTGGGAGCTTTTAGTGGTATCTCGTTACGAATTCATTTTTATGATGATTCAGTTAATATGGAAAAAAGTTGGTTAGATTTAAGAAGTCAAAGTGGGAATCAGCGGATAAATCGAATTGCATGTTGATTTTTATGGATGTGAAGCATTTATTTAAAATTGAAATGAAATGGATATGGATCCCAGAAGGAGCAAATGTGAGAAACATGTTTTCAAACCTTCGCTGTCGATGAAGGGCGTGTTTAAGGGTTTGCAATTACATTGCGTAGGACTAGACCTTTACCGACTTAAAGTAACAGAATATTAGTCAGATAACCAAACGATATCTAGCCATTTGTAAGTGTAACGTGAGTTCTAAGTAGGTCAGATTGGCAACCGCTATCAAGACGTGTATATGTACATCAAAAACATGAACACCTGAACTATTACATGACCAAGATGTTAAGGGGTGATGGTAGATCAAGGCGTACGTAAACAGATTTAGCGATTGCTCCAGAAGCTGCAAATAAACTGAAAAGATACTCTGTTGATTATTGATGAATTCATTGCGGCCCATCACTTAAAACGATTTTCTTTGCGAAATCGTCGTTGTCTTCTTGGTTCTCCAGAAAACTAGTCACAAACTATTGGTATTTGCAATGGTCTACTGGTTTTACTTAAAGATTTGCTTGTCTTTTCTGAGACTTCGATACAGTAGCTTTTCGAAATCTTTAATTTTTATAAACGATGCCGGACTCACTCACTGCAGAGATATGGGACGAACAAGCATGCGACTTAGTGCTTGAAATTAATTCAATCAACAACAGTGGATGGAAGTGCCATGCAAGGTGGGGTGAGCCGGACTAAATTCTGGAAATGATTCCTCCTTTAGAAGTTGCTTGGCAGATGTAGAGCATATGTAGACTAGATTTGTGTTCAGGGAAGGGACGTGTGGCTTTTGTGAAAACTTATGTGTATCCAAATGAATTTTTTGGTGTTCGTTTCCAGGGTCTAGATGCGAGTATAAGTCGGCATTTAGCTCATTGATTTAAGCAGCAAGAAACGTTGGTAACGATGAGGCATCCTACCAGATCGTGAACCGACTTCGATTTCCATAAAGATTCTGATTATGGCGTATTTCTTCGAGGACTCCATCACCGTAGTTGATCAGCACTAACATTTTAGGGATCGAAAGGGAAGTGTAGGCCTCGGAGATCTTAAACTTTTAATATAATAGTAGATATGGTGACTCCTCCTTCTCCCATTTAAGAAGTAATTTTTAGGTAATTATTGGTTATTCCAGTGCTGGTTTACTGTTAAATAATTATTGTTTACTGTTCACTCTTCAATCCTTACTCAACCACTTTACGAATAGCTTGGAATACACTGCCATTATCCAGTAGTTTTAAGGACTGGTGGCGTGGAGAACACGCTGGCGCCTAATCATCACCTGTCTTAGAACAGTCACTGTCAACTGGAAACACTAGTGTTACACCTAAAAATGAAGTCCAGGAACGGGGCAAATAGTTCACGACTTCTATCCTAGTGTTCAACCTTAAGATTTTGGTATGCTCTGTATCATTACTTGTTTTGCTAAAACCGTACTTTCTAAAACCGACAGCCAATACATCATGATCCAACTGAGTTTATAGTACACATCATATACATAAGTAGAAAGTGAAGCTCACGACATTGGTATTGTGTTAGAGCAATCTGATAGGCATTTACATCGATCAATGCTACATTCACAAAACTAGAGATTCTGACCAAAATCCACCTTATTCGGGATATTCTCGACTTACATCATCCATCTGTAAATTGTGGAAATTTTCTCCCCGATCTTAACCTTTTTTACTGAACTCCGAGGAGCAATCTATGAGAACCTGTTGCAATGGATGGACTAAAATACCACCGTTGCTGAGGAACTACAGCACCGGTAGCTCTAAGAGACGAAAATTATCTAAAAATCGAATAAGTAGTTGAAGTAAAAACGCTCTCACCAAAACCCAATGGGGCTTTCGACGCATTTGAGGCATTTGGGGCCGTATCTTAAAAATTTCAAGATTTCAAGGCTGTTGTTGTTGCTGACTTGTCCGCATAGACCAACAGAAAATATTTCAGCGCCGTCAAATCACACGATCTTGGAGCTCAGGCCACTGGTTCATTTCTGAAGATAATGTTGTCATCGAACAGTTCCTTCAATATATCGATGGTTTCCCCAGCAGTATAGCATGTGACACCATCATGTTGAAAGCAAATGCCCTGCAGACCATGTTTACGAAACAAAGATCGTTGATCATGGCATTGTACCGGGCGCCATTTACAGTGAGATTTTGAATTTTTTCTCATTTTTCAAGAATTATGACCCAATGATGCCGCCAGGCTAAACCGCAACAAACAGCTCATTTTTCGGGATGCATTGGTAGCTGATGGATCATCTTTGGATTTTCTTTGCTCCAAGGTCGACAATTTTGCTTATTAACAAAGTTACGCAGACATAAGTGAGCCTCTTTACTGAACAGAATTTGACAGTAAAAAGTGGATCAACTTCCAACTGTTGAAGCGCTCAATCAGCGATTGAATTTTGTAAGCAAATGAATCTTGTAAGTGTGTAGACCAAGATTCATGCACAAAATCTTCGATGGACACAGATCAAGTTCTTGCGCACGATGATGAACCGATAAATTAGAATCTTCCTCAACACTGACCTCAACGTCACCGATAACTTGATCTGTGCACACTCTCCGTATTCTTGTCACTGGCTTGGAGTGTTACGAATAGCCGCCTCAATTGGTGGATTATGTTGACCCTATAATTAGCATAGGCCTCTGATAGTCTGATAATAGAAATACTATATTGTCTTATTGGGATATCCAGAAGATTTCTTCGATACCAAGAGCCCAATGGGATTTTTTTGGAATGACGTGTATCTACTGTCATTAAAAATACACTTCAAACAAAAAGTTGTTAAACAATCTAATAACAAATAGATGGGCATTGTTGTATGAATACAACAGTAAAGAAAACATCATACTCCAACGAAATACATACCTCATAAAAGGTTTTCAATTACTGTTTTCGCCCTTATCGTTCCTAAGCTGTCCCACTATATCCGATAAAAACAAATTAAAGACAACTTACCTACACTTCCTTAATTGACATAACTATGTTGTTTCTTTTAATTTAAGTTGCGAAACTTTCTTGCTCCATCGAGCTCGTTGTACCTCTCAAGTTTACACTTTCCCATTTCCAGTTATACGAGTATATATATATATATATATATATATATATATATATATATATATGTATGTGTGTTCCATCTTTTTTTTTCCAACAGCCAACAATTAACACCAATCGTGCAACTTGAGAGCCGTATTGACAGAGTCCGAAAGTTTTCAAACTTTTACAATAATGTCGAAATGATGGAATAAAATATTTAGCAACACTGCTTAAAACTGCACTCCAGGGAGTGTTCAACGAGATTTCATTTCATCTCATTACTCCTTCTATCCCTAAGCTAGCTGTACTGTGCTGTCGTGTCGTTATCCTTGTCTTTATCCCTCTCGATAATCCAAACTTCATTATTATTTTCATTGGGACACTGCGATAAGCAACTCTCTACAACAACAAGGACTATAAAAGTGTAAAACAAAAAAAAATATATATACATATATATATTTCCCTCTTCAGTCTTTATCTATTAATAGGAAGCACAAGGAGTGTTGCATCCTTCAACTCTACATGTGTTTCGAAAGAAAATTTTAATTAACGCATCCTTTGGCTAAGGATGGTGCATTTTTCTCCATCCGCACCCATTACAGCTAGGCCACCCGCCGATACAGATGAAGGAAAAACTTTTATATGCGAGTTTAAATATTTTAAGTTGAACTGTTTTGGAATTTATCCTGAGCAGGATCTCTTCAGTTGATGGGGATGTGGAACTATGTACTTCAGGGAAAATTGCTACGGCTTTTGGGTAATTAAAAGACTATGAGATATGAGTATTACATCAGTTTTGGAGGAACTACTTGGGAACAGTTATAAGAGTATCCTCGGGAATAGGAGAAGAGTTTTTAACAAGTCAGCACATCAAGTGGGTGGAGACGGAGAGTCAGTGCAAAGGTGTAGATAATTTTTTAATTCTTTTCATTCCACTCTTTTCGTACGGGAAAGAATATAAGCCCAAGGGAAAGGATAATTTTATTTCATAACTTTCAATGGAAATCTTTGCATGAATATTTTGTTCGAAGAACAATTATTCGATAGTAGACTACCATCGAAACTATGAAGAAAAATATAACAGATAAATAGGTGTGGCATAAATATTTATAATGAATGCGAATTGCATAACCAAATACACTGTAAATATATCGAGAATCGAACTCAGAATGAGTTTTTTACGAACAGGTCCCAGCAACCCCAATTCGGAATCGGATTTGTCATACACGGCAGCTTTAGGTAGGAATCCTTTTGCTGTCAGCGAGCGTCTTAGACAATCAGAGGCCCTAATATCCTAAATAATACGCCATGATAGAAAGGTAGGATAATTGCTGAGCATAGCAATACAAGAAACTTTGTTTGGCATCACTATAGCAAGTTCGCAATTTCCTCATCTCAATATACACAAGGGGACGTGGAGGTTTCGTGATCATAAAACGATCAACCAAACTGATCATATTTCGATCGTATCAATGTAGTAAGCCACTACCCCGAACAACTAAGGAGACTCTTCATATATTATAGAAGACCTTGATTGACCATTCCAACTTAATAGCGCTAAAGCCTCGACTTCTTCAAAACTGATTGCGATTTGAGAAGCTTGGTATCACTTTCAGCTCATCGTCGTCTCGTCGTCACATGCGGCCTTAAAATCGATAAAAAGATGGTGGGTATCGAACTGGACTTCTTGAGTTTTCTCCATGATCTTCCGTAGTGTAAATATTTGGTCGGTTGTGGATTTACCGGGCCTAAAACCGCACTGATAGGGGCCAATCATTTCGTTGTCAAATGGTTCCAGGCACTCACACAGTACGGCCGACAGAATCTGGTATGCAACATTAAGCAGACTGATGCCTGTATATTTGGCGCAGTTTAGACAATCTCCTTTCTTGTGGATCGGGCAAACGATACTGAGGTTCCATTCCTTAGGCATACTTTCCTCCAAAAAAATCTTGGAAATGAGTTGGTATGTGCTCTCCACCAAGTCCTCCCCTGCTGCCTTAAAAATCTCAGCTGACAGACCGTTCGATCCAGCAGCATTGTTGGACTTGCTTTAATATTGCTATACTCACTTCATTCGGGTGGACGAAAGTCTTTTGGTAAAACTTCTGAACATTGTTCTTGGAGTAGAACTTATCTAATTCCTCAATCACGCGCTTCTCGCGCAATTTCTTTTTCCTCCGGAGAAACCGATGTTCTTCCCTCCACTTTGGTTAATAGAGCTCACAAGCCGCTTTCGTCCTCTTTCGCAGCACCCCTTCGTAGGCGAATTGTTAAGCTGCAAATGCTTGCCGATATTCTGCATCAAACCAGGGGTTTCGTGGGGTGGCCCGGTGAAAACCAGTACATCAGTTGCAGCGTGTCTTATGTCTTCTTGGCAACGATGCCACTGGTCTTCAGCACGTGATGCTGGCTGCATAGGACTTCTCGAGAGGTTGAGGGATACGCGCTCGGCAAAGAATGTGGCGGTTTGTTGCTATTGCAGCCGCTCAACGTTAAATCTACTTAGAGTGTCTTTCCATTGTTGTAGCATCTGAGATATCCATAGACGTACCTTGGCTGTAACTAGGTAGTGGTCCGAGTCTATGTTGGCCGCTCGGAATCATGATCAATGTGGTTGACGGTTTGATGATCTGGTGATCGCCATGTTCCCTTATAAATGTTGAGGTGAGGAAACCGTGTGTTAGCTATAGCAACATTAGTGAATGATGATATCTACCTTATAGCAGTTCAGGGCCTCCTCTAAACATTCAACGTGCAGATCCGAACGTCGTTGTTCTTTTTTTCGTTTTGCAGAATTGATTTCGCCTTTTCCGAGGCTTGTGGTTGTTTCCACACTATTAATTTTTTCCGTGGTAGGGAAGTTACCCCGATGCACATCCCCTAGCCTGGAGGACCAGCTACCTTTTATACCCCTAGAACGTGGGTCGGGATCTTCCGAAGTCAGTAGCTACTTCGGTGGTATGAGTGGTGCCATCGGCCCATTAAGGATTCATCCATCACCATCTATTTTCCAACACCCTGGCTTAGTATTGGAGTTCCCTATAGACCTGGGATTCAAGTATGTCGAAGCAGCTCATAACACTAATAGCTCGGACTGATTGGAACTGTAGATGCCACCGTTGATTGCATCTATGGATTGGATGGAGAAAAACGAAGTGCTTTAGTGAAAAGCACGTCTCACGTCTGCTGAACACTTGTGTTGTCATACATATATGTATTCGCATCACTACCTTCTTACATATGTACATACCTAAAAAAATGTTTACCTTTAAGTTTAGAGTTAAATTGTTGTTATGTTGCAATAGCTACTATATGTGTGATCCTGGCTGCAAGTTGTTACTATTGCAACTCGAAAAGCAACTCAGCAAAAGAAGTGATTTATAACCGTAGCTCTAGAATGAAATGAAACTGTCATCGCTTACTTAAATGCGTTTTATATATAGATGCGTCTTAGTATTATACGCACCTAATGGAGCACATTCTGTATGTAGATACATATGTGCATATATGGGACACTTTGCATCTTATTGCATCAATAGCTTCTTATGATCTTGGATCATAACCTGCATACAATTTCAAATAAAAAAATAATATACAAACGACTTTGAACATTTGCACCTGTGTGTCATCAACTCAAACAGTTGCAGCAATATAAGTCAATTTATTTATTCAATTTGTTAGTCCTAATGCTCCTGCAATATATGTATCTACGTAATATCTCTCAGTGTTTCATATTTGCTCATACTTTTTACTATAACAGCATTCGCAACCCCTCTGCATATTGGATAGTATACTGCAGCAGGTGCCGCAACAAATTATTCCACAGAAAGTATACATAGAACGACAAAAAAAAAATAAATATAACAGTTTGGGTCCCCCAATAAGGCCGTCGAAATGGCACAAACGTGTTGAAACGGGTATATTTACAAATAAATGTATTTTTAATGCTGTCATTAGTGTCAGAGGCGACCGTTAATACTCGCATTTTACCAACACACGATGAGGAGAAGCAGAAAAAAAATAAAAAAAAATAAAACTTTAATGGCACTTAAGATAATTATCGAGCAATTTTACTTTATCTTGATTAGCATGTGGCTTGCCGCTTTCCATGCCGGGCCAGGGGAGCGAGCAGAGACTGAAAGTTGTGGCCTACTATTGGAGGACGTTACCACGAAGTCCATGTCTTAGGGCTAATTCTTAGAAAATAAAATGTCGGTCTCGCGGTGACGTTTATCATTGTCAGTATCACATTCATCACGCTAATGGGGGGTGGAAGCTAGGGCCGGGCCGTCCCGGGCGCATTTGGATGGGGTAGTGTCGGCTTAGGCCATTGAATTACTTCCGCAGATGCAAGCAAGTATCTCCGCTTGATGTCATTTGTAAAGTTGTTTTGATTTGCCATTGAAATTTTGTAATGCGCTTGAGAAATTAATTCAAATTGGGGGACTTTAAGATATCGGGTCTTGATTTATTAGCGGTTTTGGTGGGCGGTTGCATTAGGGTAATTACGATTGAGGCAAAGCAAACAAATTAAATTAATGTTGTCGGTTTGTAGTTAGCTGGTGGTGCAGAGAGATTGTGCCCATTACATATTGAGGTTAATTTGTTCTTGAGGGGGAAGGGTGGAGGTAATTGTAATTGAATGTTGAACATTTAGGGATTTTAAAGCAAACTAAATTAATCATTACATATCATCGATATGGATGTATATGTACATCCTTTGTCAGATCTGAGACCACAAAACTGTAAGCCTCTGGATGTGCCTGGCCCATCGAAATGTATATAAGCATATATGTAACCTACTTTGCTTCCTGTACCAACTTTTGGTATGTGATTAGAAGACCAAGTTTCTACAAATCTATGAACATACATAAATTGGGAAACCCCTACTTGGAGAGGAATAGGGAGGTTACCTTTAGCTTTGTTTCCAATCAGTTGATCAGAGTCCAACTAAACAATTACTATTCTATTCTTGAAGTGGTACTTGACAACCTGCAAAACGCCATTCCTAAGGTGAACCATGCTTTAATTAGAAAGTGAATAAGGAAAATTTTTAGGAGATCCATCGAAATTGAGTAAACTCATGAAAATGGTAACCAAATGTGGATTTAAAACCCACCTGAATGATTCATGAATCCACATAAAATGGTTGTGGACTTATGGCCCACAGAGCCTTTCGTTTTCTTTGGAACTGCTTCTAATCCTAGAAGATGAAAGCTGTAACATAATTCCCTATGTGGACGACGTTGCTATAGCTATTTCGGGCAGACATCTCAATACGTTCTGCTACATACCTTCTGCAAAATGTTGTCTCTAAACACTCTCAATGGACTAAAGGTTGTGGACTCAGTATCAATCCTCAAAAATAGAATTGTCATAGCTTAACACTTGTTGATAAACTAAAATTATTTGGATCCTTGATATCCTAGATCATTTAAAGAAAGCCACTAAACCCATGTACTGCTGTAAGCAAGCAGTGGGAAATAAATGGGGACTAAAGCCATGTCTTACATATAGGCTCTATGTATCTGTTATTAGGCCTATACTAATGTATGGTGTGATCGTCTGGTGACTTTGGAGAAATCCTGCCACATAACTTATCTAATCTTGATACAAAGGTCGGCATGCCTATATATCAGTGGAGTACTAAAAATCAGCCCAACAGCGGCTTTGAATATTTGGTTGCACTTGACGCCTTTAGATAACTATACATAGTAGGCAAGTGGCATGTAGTGCAGCCACTCCGTAAAAGGCTATGTTTCAGTAGTCTTGTCTAAGTCTTGTTTTGTCATGGCTAAGTTTTATCTTGTCATGCCTAAATCTTGTCTTGTGTAAGTACTAGACACTTCCCTATTCTCAATAACCTTGAAATCCTTCCACAATACACCGACTATGTACTTCCACAACTTCTCTTCGACAAGAACTTTAAAACCCGTATCTCCTTAAAAAAGGATTGAGAGGAGGATATGTCGCTTCAAAATGCAGGATCTATATATTTCTTTGCGGACGGATAAAGAACAAAATCGGGAGTAAAAATAGGTGTCTTCTCCAACGATCTAAACATAAGTATCTCTTTCCTCCAACTATAGACTTTAGCGTCTTCCAGGCAGAGATCATGGCGATCAAGGAAGCCCATTATCATTTTTACGAACAGTTAAGCCGCGATCAAGTAAGTCTCTGGAATTTTTCAAATTTCATACAAAAACTTCCCTAAATTGTCGACAGTCAAGATGGCTGAACAATTTAATACTCATCTGAGTTGGGTGCCGGGACACAGTGATATTCCACTGAATTTTATGGCCGACGAACTCGCCAAGTAGAGTACATCCTTATTGATTTTATCGGATGAGGCCAATATCGACATGCCTCTCAATGGCAATTATAGTATATGTCATTACTGGATACTGCAGGGTACTGGAAACTCTTCTTTGATAAAACAACATATAATACCTATTCTAGACTCTTTGATAAAAAAAACGATAAACCTCTACCTCCCATAACGTGCAACGAACCGCAGGTGTTAGGTTAGAAGCCCTTTTGCATGTTACATAGAATTAAGAAGACTGCGACTGCCAGTGCCCTAAAGCTTCATCTTCTATGGAATCTCAAAATATCAGATTTATTTGGAAATCTGGAGTTCCTAAGCAAAGTGTCGTGGCTATTCTTATCAGTTTTAAGCAGCTTGATGTGCGAAACGGAAGGCAACTTGCTGAAGATCAAGCTGGTTGGAGAGGCTTGTTGGTTCAGGCCCAGGTCTACCCCAAACTTCAGCACCACCTAAGTAAGTAAGTAACTATGTGACAAACGCGTTTCCCGTCCTTGAAATATTCCATAACTTACCAGGGATTTTAACCTATCCTGTTGCCTTCCATCATCAGTCAATTATGATCCTTAAGTGCGAATTGATTCAGAAATTTCTAAATTTGTAAATGCCAAGCCATAAGCCTGCCAATGACAATAAACAATAAATGCCGTAATAACAATAAAAGTCAAATGAACATTTACAAAACTTCATATGACGAGAGAATTGACATTCGCGGAAAAAAAGAAAATACAATCACTCCAACCAATAATAATGCGAACACGTTCCAGAACGAATAAACTTAAAACCTATGAACAACGATGTCCATCAATCCCCGGCTCTGCCCTCTTAAGAAAAATCTCATTACCGATCAAAGATAACATTTTACGGTCGCCCAATAAAATCGACAAAAAATCGAAAACGAAATCGAAATCAAAAAAAAAAAAAACAGAAACTCCAACTCAACCACATTACCAAGGAGCACGCCGGCCACAACGGCGGCGACGGCGGAACCGAAATGCTTGCTTAAAAAATATGAACAAACGTTTATCTGTTTGCCCCGAGTAAACATCTCCTTTTGTAGTTATGAAATGAAAAAAAAAAAAATTATAATAACCAAAAGGATGCGCGGGGGTGTAGATGATTGCAATAAAAATATGCGCCACTTTCTGTGGCTTCCATAGACGGAACCGCATTCGCTATCGCATATTGGCTACAGCTACAGTACTCATACACTTCACAAAAGGAAACACGGGGTCCGTGTACAAAGTCCGGGGGTAAACAAAGTGCTCTCAAAATAAACAACCGCTTTGCGAGCGCTCTCAAGCGTTCTTAACCCCTTGAAATGACGTTTAACAAATTCATCTCCTTACAATAACCGTAAAAAGGATATCGAATATTCCACTTCGCATTTTTTCGTTTTTTATTGCAATTCGTTTAAAGTCAAACACGCCAAGGAAACGAAGGCGGATGTGGACCAATTGCAGTATGCCTTGGTTGATCTCGGGGTATGTTATACAAATCTTTTATCCTGGATTTTGGGTGGGGCGGGCGGTCGGTCGGGCGTTGTCATAAAAATATGACGTAAAACTTTTTTAGGATCACATCTCAAGGCTTTAACTCTTTTGTTTCGTGCTTGGACTCTTTGTCCTGTTTGGGGTTTTTTTTTGTTGCTTTGCTGGTTTTATGGCTAGCAGTAAAAATTGATGGTAAGGACTTTTGAAAGAAAGAAAGCAGCGAACGTTGACTCGGTCCCTTGTCTTAATTACTTATCATGTAAAACAATAAGAATGATATTGCGATGGACTGGTAGATACTTGCTGTACAGTGGGACAGTTTTTTTCTTCAAGGAGTATATAAGTGGTTTCTTGTTGATGGGGTCAAGACTGAAATTAATCCTTGCTTGAAATGTGAAGATTAAAGTATTTATATTTGTTGGAGAATCACTGAAAAAAAACCCCATTTGTCAAAGGATAGGGTACGATCTTGTAATGGCCTTTGGAGTCCTTCATAGGCAAGGGTTTAGAAAGTTGAAATAAAAATATAGCTGTCATGAATTTCAAAACTTCCTAAGGTCGTTTTTGTCTTTAGCATGTGAGGCTGTGTTCTAAAATGTGATTAGTACATATTTATCCTCTGTCAATAGTGCCGAACATGCATATGGTTACGTGATGACACCGTTGTTGAACTATTGGAATTTTAAATTCCAAATGTCACATTCCCATTTCACACTGTAGCTCAGTAAATGCTTTTTTGTAAATATGGCTGGGTGTTGGATTCTTTTGCGCTTGGAATGAACTAAGTACCTGTTGTCCTTTGGCAGAGTTTCCTGGAGATACTCATTTGAGGTATGATGTAAGCGTTGGATATTTGCATTACAGTGCTATCAAAAGCCAAAACACAGATCTAACTATTTTCTGAGTGTAGTAGTTTATTATTATGGAAGAGAAATATTCTCGGCGAAATATTGGAACCCTGGGGTACTCCACCATTTTCACCGAAGTTGTTGGAAGACACACCATTGATTATTATAGACATATGTTATGGAAGGCTACGAATGTACATTGGAATAGAATCATAGTATTCTTGCGTTGAAATTAAATATGGGCTTAATTCGGGAGTGTTCTTGTGGCAATCCTAATAATTATTCTTGCGAAGAATAGACAAGTTCCTAGTGCGGTACCTTGCATAGTGCTAAAACTTTATTCACATTTAAAAGCCGAACAGATGAACTTCATCGAGCTATAATGCCGTTGGGTCTTTAACCCAACTACTATGAATCGTACTAAACATTAAGAGCAAATATCTAAAAGAGCACGTCTTGACTTCCCTCAAGTCAGCACTACACTACTATTGTGCTAGACGCCGGCTTAGAGAGATGGCGTCTTAGATGAAACTTGGCTCCATGGTTAGAACTTAACTGCAATGTCTGTCGTATATCCCGTACTGCCAAGAACAATGTTCGGTCCATTGGCATTGTAGAGTGGCAAATCCCACGCAGATTTCGAACAGAGTACATACATTTCTGATTGGACCGCACTAAGCAAGCTATGACTGAGTGATAATCCTGATGGCTTAAAAAAAGGCTTAAGAAATTTGCAACTTGAACGTTGTCCTCGATCTCAATACCACTTACGACACAGTCTGATGCACCGAATTGAGGTAAAAACTCATGAGGGGGGCACGTTGTAACATTTTTAATTATTACCATAATAAGGAATAGGGCAAGTAAGCCGAGGCAACGTAACACCATGGTGACGCCACAAGGGTCAGTCCTGGCTCCGTTCTGTTCAATACATATATTCACAGCATGCCATACACTGTATTCAAAAAAATTTGCAAATATTCAATATAACTGCCCTCAAAATTTCGGAGTGACCTTCGATAGAACTCACTCACAAGCAGTACTGTCAAAATTCTTCTCAAAACAAGGAACAACTTGTGTGTCTGAATTGGATTCGTAGTTTCTGTATATTGCAGGGATATTGCAGGTGCCGTGACAGGACACTGCATGATAGGCAATCCCCACCAACCAACACTAAGTGAGTGTGCTACGACTGTACTACCTATAGTCTATCATAATTTTCAATCTAGGTTTGGTATAATTGAAAGTCTTTAAGTCTCAATACAGTAAGCAACTATATCTCGACTTATCAAATGGACCTCCCCTACAAAATTTTAAGACCCCACTGTGCGCACTGGTCATCTTCATAAAAGATGTTTCCTCTCGGGCTTCTTATAACTTTCAACGACTCTTAAAAGCGAAGATTCATTTACTTGATGTTCGCTATCAGATGGCTTTCTGTTGTTTGTCCGTTAATGTCAAACGCTTTGTCCTTGCGCGATATGAATAGTCCCTCATTAGTGTACAAAGGTAATTTCTTGCGTTACGTTAATAAATTTTACCCCATCGCGACGGGCGCACGAAACGCACATGATATCATTAGTTAACGCTTAAACAAGTACGCAGTACTATTCACCACACAGACCGGTGAAGGTCCTCCCCTCCAATAATCCACCCCGAAGGGTGGCGGTTATCCTATCTCAGATTTTAACGATATTTAATCATTATTATAATTAGAATTCCAGTAGCGTAGTCGCAGTTGTTTTCTTCTGTCGGTATAATTAAATACACACCGTACCATTGTCCTTGCTAACACCTTCGCGCGATGGTGGCGCGTCGGGTAAAAGTTATTGCTCCACGGGGGCGTTGCAGGCGAATGATAAAGTTTCGACTTGGCTGCTGTAATTGTTATGGAGTGCTGAAGCGATGGGGTGCTATACGGTGTCCCGGTGTTGTGCTTCTTCTGTCATGGTACCCGGGTTCCAATAAAATTGATAACAAATTAAATTTATTACATTCGGTTCAATGGTTTTCATTCGGTGCATATTGATAATGGCGTAGGTGGATGGCGACGTCTACGACGACGCACGGCGGCGGTTAATATGTGAGACCTGCGTTAATTAGTCGGTTTTGGTGTGTGGATTTAGTGTTGAATTAGAACGAATAGCGTGCCAGTTGAAATATATATGTTTAAGATAATGGAGACGTGCTAGTGGAGTAGGGGCTAATGGGTGGAGCTCTAGGGACTGCTTAATTTAGTGAGGCAACGTATTAGCTTAGTTCTTTTGTGGTAGCAAATTGCTCACTCTATGGGCTTATACGTTTAAATGAGAATAATCTTAGGGGATATTCTGTGAATATTTGAAGAGTCATCCCAAGAGGTAGTACGTATGTACGTGAGTGAGGCAATAAGAAGATGGCTAAAAGTTTGTAAGACTTTTGTTAGTAATATCACAACTCATGCTTAAGAGTTAACCCAGTTAAGTAGAAGCAGAAAAGACATACGAGTGTGTACCTTATGTGGGAAGGGAGATTGGCAAAGCCATTGATTTTGCGGCTACAACGACGTCGAAGTGATACTGGGACAAATCTGGAGGAATGGCACGAGAGATGATATTACTGCGATAAAGGCAGGTGAACCCAGGGATTGATTCCAAATATAGACGTTTAAATTAATAGGAACCATGGAGATCTGACTTTCTACCGCCCTCAGATGTTTACTGCCCATGGATGCTGCAGAGCCTACCTCCACAGGTTTGAACACGACGACAACCCTTATTGCCCGACGTGCACGGAAGCATATGAGGATGCTTCCACATGTTCCAATGGACATGTTCCAATGTCCACGGTATTATGAAAAACAGCATCTGGTAGTGAACAAAATGTATGAGGACCTAACCCGAGACAACATCACCAGCCAGATGATGAGCAGGGAAGTCCCCTGTCCCAATGAAATACCTGAAGGCAGTGCCGCGAGGATCTGGAAAAACTGGAAAACAGTGCCATACACAATTGTGTTCATAAGAAACCCAATAGTCAATGGAGGCCCTGTTCGTATATGCAGAAAATCCAAAGCAAGTCACCTTATCCACAGAGATCCCACTGTGACCTGGGACTCAAACTGCCGTCAGAGACTTCAGAATTATGACCAAATTTGGAGAGTTCTTCCAATCTTATTGGAACTGGTTAAAAGGCCTACCTATCGCTACAGATAGCAAATACTCAGACCCATCCGTCTAGCTCCCTTGCAGTCATGATATGATCTTTCCATGATAGAAACCCGTCTTTGCCAGACCCAGTATAGACCCATTGTGTTACCCATAGGAAGAAAAGTTGTATGCCTTACCTGGTGGATGGAATGTGTGCTACTTACTGTGTCTGGTATACAAACCATACTGTCGATTTAATATAGCTGCAGATGTCGTTTACCGTATCCTTCCAGGAATGGTAGAGGTTTGGGCAATGACAAGGAAGTGGGTAGTATCTTCCTGGATATCCTCATTACCGCAGCCTCTGCAAAGTTCTTCATTGGTCACTCGTAGTTTCCTCATGTTGTGCAACAGAGTGTTGTGTCCCATGATCACTCCTATTAAGGCAGATAGGGAATTCCTTTCTTTTTGTATTAGTCTGTTGGTTCCTTTTTTTACTAAATAGTGGCCACATTTATCGCGTTGTCGCACATGTGCTAAGAAAACTTCATCTATTGTTTCCTTTTATTTGATCTTTATTTCCCGGGTGATTACCGTGCGGTCAGCTTACTCCAGATCAAGTGCGGAGCCTTTCTTATCTAGTTTATCAGTCCTTTCATTCCTTGGTATACCTTAATGACCAGAGATCCAGCAGAGTCTGTTTCTTACTGTGTTTCAAAAATCTTAAGCTCTTCTCTACAGTACTTCACAAGCTTCGATTTTATTTCTGTAGCAGATATACATATGTAGCTTGTATCGCTGACTGGCTGTCGAGGAAAAAGGTAATATTCTCACGTGGCATTGCCTTCAGCCTCACGGGCAGCTATTGTCACTGCTAGAACCTCTGCTTGGAAAATGTTTATGTAGTTCGGGAGTCTGACTGATTTAGAAATCAGGACATATACCTACTTCTACACATATGTCCATTTTGGACCCATTAGTACAAACTTCTAACTTCTGGGCTTGGTATTTCTCAGTTTTTCCATTCCGCCCTACTTGGACAGAGGCTTGTGAAAGGTTTTATAAAATCAAGATAAGGGGTCATGTAGTCTGTTGTTTTTACATTCTCTACATACTCCTGGAGGATCATCAACTGTCTGACAGACTTTTCCTTTCCTTTTGTCAAGCGGGAGTAGGTTGAGGATGACCTCGCATCCTGCCGTTCATTGGTGTTGTTCTCATTGCACTGGTTATACAAATGCACGCTGGTTTTTGTACTTTCGTAATGGCCTTTAGGTTGGTGGCTTTCCCAACCAAATACAAATGCCCACATAAACCAGGGGTTTATTTGCAAAATATAGTGAACCATCAATTCCTGCAAATGTGGCTTGTTAATGACATTCCTGCTTGATTATTTTGCTAGGATAGCATTGGACCAACATAGACCCAGTCAATATGATGGCATGACGACGCGAAATCTCTCCACTTCGACTTAAAAAAAAAAACTTAAACAAATCCATCATTAATGATGACATAATCCATCTTCGGAAACTTTTGTTTTATCCTTTTTTACAATCCCTTTCAAAATATGTCCTTCCCAACTCTTGTTTCATAAATTTTCCTCCATTACTTGAGAGATGAAATTTTCAAAATCAGTAAACCTCCGGTGCTCCTCCAATTACCATCTCAATCATCTACGCGCTAACGAGCACACTGAGAACTAATTCACTTTTAAAATTGCTTCCCCTTCGACAGCAGTCGTATGACCAAGGATGCAATTAAGGAAACGCTAAAGGCATGTCCTTGATATTCATCCTCGCAGCGTAGACTACAAAAAAAAAATAAAAAACAACAACATTGCTCGCCCAGCAAACACAAACTATTATAGACGAACACAACATCCTGTCAGCCATGATTAAATGTTCTCATTTTAAGGATATTCGAGTGGTATACTGAAGGACCGAAAAATTGCTCCCAACAGCACAGGATGAATGATCTCTTTACGACACAAGGATACACGCCACTATAGCAATTTCACGCTTCAGAGACAACTTGGTCCATCACACGATAGATCCTAATTTCTGATAGCTTGCGCTCTTGGCCACTACATCAAGCTAATGGAAGACTCTATCCATGGCATGGCTTCATTATCATACCAAAATGAAGGAACGCACTTCTGCAAAAATGTTCAACTGAAGTGCCTGGTAGCAAATAACACCTCCGACAGGCAAATAGCAACACCAACAAACGAAAGCGATGACAACGATAACACAGCAGTGACGACTACTCATCTATTTTTCTAGATAAATACAAATGAACACGAAGAGTCCTTCAGGTCGCGCTCGTCTCGTTGTTTCTTCCCCTTTCTGGTAACATCGAATCGGTTCGCATTATCATTTTCTCTGGCGACGAATGGAAAACGAAACGACACGCCGACGAAGGACATCAACATCATCATCATCAGCATCAGCTAGTGCTCATCCCTTAAAGCACTGAAATGGAATCCTGTTTACGGATCCATCTCTTGACATCGTCGCTGTCACTCATCAAAACAGTGTATGTTCACTGGTTTTGCCTCCAACCTGGTGCCAAATCAAATAATATTTTCCTGCTGCCCTTGCATAGCCTATTTATATGCTAATAGGACGATATCCAAATTGTCAAGATACATCCGGGCTGCAATAATATTCGGACAGTCGTCGGCCGCAACCAGAACATACAGGCACACATACATACATATATACCTACGTCCAGACCTCAAATGATTAAGCGCTAGATTGGCCAAGGACATCAATCCAAGCAAGAATGTGCACTTGCCCTTTGGGCTTTTGGCTTTTGTTATCCAAGTTAAGAAGGACTTTCCCACGTGAGTTGTTTACCCACAATGAGGACGAAGGAAACCGGTTCACATGTGGACAATGCAATTTCCGATTTTGCATAATATTTTCCATTCCGGGGGTCGAAACAAGATTTTACACAATTTGCTCCTAGGTCAGGGCTATCTCTGTGTGTGTGTGTGTTCGGATGTATGCATCCTAGATCACTTATTAAAGATGTACCGGGTGTAATAGAGTTAGGAAATTCACAGATAATATCCATTTAGGAAGCGAGCTAGAACTCGCATTGGGGCCAAAAGTTCTACATTTCAATTGGATGCAATCTAAAGATGTTTTGTTAGTTCGTCCGGCAGTGTATCTTGTGCATTGTTATTGAAATCGAGGATGTTTTTTTTTTTTTTTTTCTATAATAATTTTATTCTACATAGGAAATATAATATTACTCGAGTCTTGTCGGATTCTGTGCATAGATATGTTAAACGAATTATGTATTCGGTTCCTGGGTTATCAGTTGAAATTTGCCAAGGAAATTGTAAAATATGTTTTACTTGCAGATAGGAAGGTACTTCTCAAGTTACCCTGGCCCTGGAGTCTTGTGTCACAAATTTAATGGAACATGCTCCTGGAAGTTTCCGGGCATATCGCTTTGTATTATATATTTATGCTTTACCTCTTGTGGTTGGAATTTTTCCCTTCAATACAAAATTTATCTATCTAAAGGATAAGTCGTAAATGATTCGTTTGGCTTCTGGATAAAAACGAATTATCCTAAATTTAACCGGAAAATACTTAGACAAATCTCCTGCACTATTAGATTTTCGTGCCTTCATCGGCCTGCTTCTGAATTGAGTCGAACCTGTCGTTGAATAGAGTTAAAGCCTAAAAGGCTCAAGCTTCTGCTAAACGGAGAGTCATTTAACTTAAAACCCAAGAATAGATCCTTTCGAGTCATTGCTGCTTTCGAGACAAACAAAGATGAAAGAACAGAAACAGAACTATTGTATAAAAAGGAAGACAGGGTCTGTGTAAAGGGTACTACAGCAAACATATGAAATCATCCCTATCGTGATGGGAAACCTGAATGCCTGGGTAGACATCGGCAATCAAGGGCTCGGAGAACGGAATGGCAATGGCAAACAATTTGTTAGCTTCTGCAATGCCAACTGCCTTATCATAGAAGGCGCCATATATATATATAAGCATATGGCCCAACACTGGCCGGCATGGGAAGACCTCTAAGAGCTCATATCGCAGCAACTCCAGGAGTTGCGTAGCGTGCGTCTGGGTTGGTCATAAAACCAGTAGCAGCAGCCAATATGGTATGAAAACAGAAGCTCTAAGAGCCTGACTGGTAGGCAGAGCTCTAGACAGAACCCCGCATTTCGGATGAACACCAACTTAGGGACATTGCGCTACGGTTCTAAATCAGGTCAAAATGAGCTGCCTGGAGCAACAATTGCTAGCCCCACCTCATGGTCCGTGAATTAAATTAGGACCGTGATTAAAATATTCAAGAACAACAAGGCTCGCAGGGTTTATTCAAGGCATCATCTGCAAAGCACTTACAAAGGGCATGAAACGCTGAGTCTTTTTCCTAAAAATGGTAAAAGGGAATCATCATCAAGTTTCTCAAGAACGAAAGTCTCATAGCATGCGAGCGAAACCTAAATAATAGCATAAGTAAGTCTAGAGCGATAAAATGTCAATCTTGAAGATCCAGTCTGGATCCTTCTGTGTCGGCCTGCTCTTCAGCGATTTCAAAAAGGAGATAGAGTGTGCTAACAGAGAATTTATTTGGCTTGCCTTCACATACGACACAAACATATATATTTAATTACGTCACGTTCTCCATAGATAATTCAAATTTAAAAGCGACAATTTTGTATCCTTTCACCGATATTGTACTTTTTTAAGGTAATTCGAGTGGTGGGCTTTGAAATACTGGAAAATGTCCGCCACTATCACAAGAAAGCTGCAAATGTTTCTGAATCGCTGTCTAAGAAACATCTTGGGAATCTTCAGAACTCCATGAGAGACATAACAATTCAAATAAAAAACCACTGCCACGGGTCATACATTTTGAAAAGGCGACAGTAAAGGCAGTACAATACTCTGACCCAGGACGAAAGAAAAGCGGGTTGAACGAGATGCACATGACGGAGAATAGTCGAAGAGGAGTCACAGTTGAGCAACATATTTCTAGAAACATCATAAAATGCCTTTGAAGGTAGAGATCGAGCCCCTAAAATATTACTTAGTTACATAACGGGCTCAACCCGTGAGGAGTCTCTGTCTGCTGCTTCCAGTTGTCCAGACCAAGCGCTCCAGCATCCGCGACAGATTGATCCTTAAGACGGGGGTTCGGTGTTTTTTGTCGTGTCGAACCTGGTGGCTGCGATTTAAAGATCATCTTTGCTGGAGCATTATTGTCCATTAGTAGACGTGTTTTAGCTTCTTGGACTACATCCAGATCTTGGTACAGCTCATACATTTCATGGTTGTATCTTCTCTTCCATTCTTCCTCCTCGCATACTGGACCGAATATGCGACGAAGAATTTTTATCTAAAAAGTTTATTCAATATCAAATCTGCTTTCCTGCTTATCGTCCAGCACCCGGCTTATAATTGCAGAACTGGTAGGATCAAAGTTTTGTAGAGTTGGGTTAGTTTTGAACCCATTTGTTTCGCTAAACGAAAGTAGCACCGGTTTCCAAGGGTAAGTCTTCGCCGGATCTCCACTGTGTCATGGAGTTGATATTTATTCCGAAGTAGGTAAACTCCTTAACCACTTCAAAGTTCTTGTTGCAGTGACAGTGACGTTTTGTCCTAAGCAGTGGACAGATGCTTCTTTGTTTGTTGACAATAAGTACTTGGCTTTGTCCTCAATTACTTCAAGGCCAAATCGTTTCGTTTGTTCCTCAAATGCCGTAAAAGTCTCAAAGATGGCGCGCTGGTAGCGACCGATGATGTCGATGTTGTCTGCGTATCACAGCAGCTGGACAGATGTGTTAAAGATAGTGCCTTCCGTGGTAGCACCTCCCCTGCGCACTATTTGTTCCAGTACAAGATTAAAGAAGTCACAAGATAACACATCTCCTTGCCGAAATCCGGTACATGTATGGAATAGTTCAAAAGAACTGTTTCCGACTTGCACGCTACACCGATGTTTTCTAGTGTCACGCGGCACAGCTGGATTAGTTTAGCCGGGATCCCGAATTCGGCCATCACCTTGTAGAAATCAAGACAATGAATGTTATCATATGCGGCTTTGAAGTCGATGAAGAGATGGTGAGTCTCGACTTGAAATTCGTTGATCTTATCCAGGATCGGCTTTAGTGTGAAAATTTGGTCGATCATCGATCTGTCTGGCCGGAAGCCACACTAGTAAGTGCCGGTTAGTGTGCTGCAGAAAGGCTTCAGACATAGTACGTTGGATAGGTTGCATATGTACAATGTATGCCTAAGTGAAGGGATATTTCCTAACTTGAGCCACTGTCCATGCAACCAATCCCACATACAGACATAGAGACCTCATTTGATAATGACATCTTCTACAGTATGTCTGGCCCTGTTAGACAACTCGGGGTAGAGGAGAAATTGTAAATGTGAATCAGAGCAATGCTATAATAGAACTTTGGTTCTACATGCGCATTGTGGTGGCAATGTTAGGATAAAGCCACTTCTGCCAAGACAAGAAGCTTTTCGTCATAAGTATCAAATGACCCTGGACTCTTGGTCATGCCATCTGGCACAGTAACACCGAAACTTCAGATGCTGTGCAAATTTAAAGTCGACTTTCCTTGCGTGCGTTCTGGACTCGACCACAGGCTGAGTAAGGAATGGGCTGTATAGTAATTACCTTGGATGGCTCCAAAATCAATTAACGGTCCCGTGCTAACATCTTCAAATAAGATTTTAATTCTTACTCGCTAGGACACTATGGTCATAGACTTTATTGTAAGGACAATGCAAAGAAGTTGGAGTATCTCTGCGTGCAGCTATAGCCAATTTGCACTTAGGGCCTTACTGAACCCTTGAACTTGTTCTTTTCTTGTTCTCTAACCATCGATCAATATTTGATCACTGAGAGCATTTTTCGATAGAAAGAAGTGTTTTGTGTATGAAGTTCGAAGTAGTTGCAAGAATATCTATCCTTTTCATTCCACTATGCTTTGAAAATGTCCTTCCCAACATATCATCGATTGTCAGCCTTAATCTTCTATTATGTATAGTATATAGTATTGAATATAAGCAGCTTCCTGTCTTCAATAAAGTCATTCTTTCCCAAATAACCGGAAGAAGGCAATGAAATGGCAGATCAACTTACAAGGCAACGATTTCAGAGTCCTTTTATCATGGTTGGAGCTCTAATCATAAGCTTTCCAAGAGCATTTACTTTCAACGAGTCTCATTCCTCTTCGATTATTTTCGAATAAATTTAGACATAAGTGGAGTTCACATCGATCAAATTTTTCGTCAAACTGGTATGATGAGTCTAGATTTGCTGAATGTGAATGAAAATTTACTAGGATTGGATGGTTTATCGACCACATTTGATGAAAAATTTTATCAGTGTGAACAATTGTCCAGAGCCTGGAATGAAAGGTGCAACATCTTCGAAACGGAAAATGAAACTTCTTCATCACACCCACATATTTTGCTTCATAATTAATTCTTCCCCATTCCATAGTCAGTTTTCCTACAAGAATTGATTAGATACTACGTACTATCATTACAAAGCTCCTACCTCACCGACCGGACAGTATCTAAAGACCAACCAACCCTAACCGCCCTTAACATGAGAAACCATTTGCGATTTCCAAGACGGACGATTGTCAGTAATTAAAATCATCCACCATAGCAATGACTCCCTAGGACAGCCGCTATACCCTATATAGTACATGTGTGCACATAGCCATCAGTAGTGAGCGGCAAATTTGTCCATCAAAGAAATAAATTACTTGCAAGTCTAATTCGCTATCCGCTTTGATTTCTGTTTTTCTTGTTTTTTCTGCTCTTTCCCCTCAAGCCAGTTGTTTTGTTTTTTGTTTCTTCCTGTCGGTCTGTTAGGGAAAAAAAGGACTACCCCACAATCATTTATTGTCATGTCAGGGAAACTGTCTCAAATCGTAGTGATTTCTGCCACAATGTTTTATTAACCGGAAATTAATTTACTTATTTATATGGCCGTGGTGTTCTTAATTGGTAAGCAATCGCATTTAACGTGACCGCTGTTTTTTTTTTCAATTTTTCCTACCTTCTATGACCTCTTATCCTTCTTCATTTATCTATTTATTTTCCTGTGTTTCTAATTGATGAGACACACTCCAGTTCTCCCAGCAAGGATAAGGTATAGAAGTTTTGTGTTCTCTTACTGCATAGGAATAGGAAAAGAACGATGGCGACCAGAATGGTGGTGAAAAGAAAAAGAGGATGTGATGATGGTTCATCATCAAGGTAGCCCTTCATCGCTGCAATTTCCACCACCAATTGTGTTGAGGGCTGCTGCCTGTTTATTTAATTAAGTTGCCTGGAAAACCTCCAGGAGGTCCTTGTGATACATGTCCGACGCTATACAACCAGAGCATACGTTTAATTTATGTGCTTTGCAGTGTTTAGCTTCAGAGGGTATTCTATGGAAGCCAGTCCACAACTCAGCGGACAAAGATAATTTTATGAGGACACACAGTGGGGTAGATGATTACTAGGAAAGAAAAAATTGTGGAGAGTTAGTACGACCGTTAATAGCAGATGAGCATCATGGAGCTTTAATGAGAAGTTTAAACGGATATACAGACGTAAGGTCTTAGAATGAAAAGTTACAATCCTTTTCTTCGTAAATACTTTTAACATTTTTAATATTAAAACATACAGAAAAGCTACAATCCGTCTGAAACGGGTGGTACGACACCCTATCCTCCTTCCTAAGCACCCCTTAGAAAGTGATTGTCCCCAGTAGTGATTGTCTTTCTCAAAAGCCCAGATATGAAATTCATCCTCCTAGCTCAAAATTTAATGCCCAAAAAGCGGTGACATACGGACAGACGGACAGGGTCTATCTGGATTATTGTATAATAAGAGCCCCTACATGGAGTAGGAGTCTAACAGGGACAGGGCCGTATAGGTGCGTAGGAGTTGATGGAACGTTTCTTTCCTCATTCAGTAGTCATTTAAAAAAAGGTCCAAACTTCGAACATATTGGCATATCAGACAGTATACAGGAAGGAAACCGACTACCTACGTAGTTGTTCTGTGATCGCTTTGGCACGTTGAGCCATTTTTCCATCTGTGACTGGTCTTGGTAATAGCGTGTACCTTTAATAGATTCTTATAAGTAGCATAAGCAATCTGTACTCTTTCCTTTTCAGGACAACCAGTAGCTTATTAACTAGCAAAGTCCACAAAAGAGGGCGCAACAATTCACCCTGGAGTGTTTCGCAACTGCTAACTCTTCTGTCCAATGCACTCTTTAAACTCCAGGAATGCCACCATAGTGTATTTCTTAAGGGTTCGAAAGCAACCACCATGGATTACCTGACTCCGTACCTAGATTTCAATAGACCCTTCACAAGCTTGTTCCCGAACAGAGTAGAATGGAAAAGCGGCCAGCTTACAATAATACACGTACCATCTCCGTTTTTACAGATGGATCAACAATGGATATAGCCGTAGACTCAGGTATTTTTTCTGAACCACTGGGCATATCTAAATAAGTCCATCTCTCGAACCATAGGAGTGTTTTCCAAGCGGAGGTACTAGCAGTGATAATAGCCCCCCGTGGGGCTGCGTTGAACGCAATATCACAGGAAGGTTTCACCTTTTTCATCGACAGCCAGGCAGCAATAAATAAGCGATTTCTGCTATCGAAATAAATCCAAGATTGTTAAGTGCGAGTCGTGAATGCAGCACAAGCTTGCACTCTATTGGGTCCCTGAACATGAAAATATACCAGGTAATGAGAAGTCCGACGAGTTACCCAGAAGAGGTTCCGAATCTACATCAGAACAGGTCGACACCCCGTTGTCATTTCGCCTTGCTCACTGAAGCTCTAAGTAGGGATTATGGTCCGTAGGAAGACTAATATTAGATGGTTCTCCCTAGGCACTTGTGTCATCACAAGAAGTTTATGCCCTTATTTCGATAAGAGTAGGACGGATAGAATTATTAAAAAGAATAGAAAATCCCTTTCTACCCTGATAGGAGTCATCACGGAGCATAACACTCTGCGGTACCACATGAAGAACTAAGCCTAACAGAAGAATACATATGTCGTGGATGTGGTAATGAGGAAGTCAATGAGAAAACAACTCACTTTCTTTGTCACTGTCCAGGTCTTATCCACCTTGGATTTAAATTTCTAATGCGATTTTTTGATAGAGCTATTCAAGTGGTCGTCAGGATCCGTTTAATAATCCACCTTTAGGTTTGTTGCACTTAAAATATCTGGTGTGACATGCCTAAGTAATGGAAACATCTTCAAAAACTAACTAACTTCATTCGGAGTGTTGTCAAAGATCTAAAAATATTATTTATTCAATACAAGCACAAGCACAGTTTTAATTATTTTTTTATAAATAATTTCCACCCCACTGTGCATTATGCATTAACGACGTCCTACTACTGACCATTTCTTTTCTGCAGCACAGTCTTAAAAGCAGAGGAGTACTGAGAAGAAAAAAAAATTAAAGGAAAAGGACCGGAAGAGTTAAAAATTCCAAATAAGCATTCTTTCGAAGTTTGGACGATGGATCCTGCATTCTGGATAGCACCATTGTACACAACATGCTCCCGAACAGAGATTCTTTAATGAGTTTTGCCCTTTTTATAATTAATGAAACTTTCCTACGGATTCCTTGTACACTAATTTCACCGCCCTTAACTCCGGAGCTGTCGTCCCCTTTGAAGTTGTCTTTTGTTGTCCTTTCATCGCCACCATACAAGATACTAACAACAAGAAGAGAACTAAGCATGCGGATAGAAAGCATCTTGTTATAAACAAAATGTTCACTCAAAGATAAGTTTTTTGTATATCCTGTTTTTTTTTTTTGTGAATTTTTAAAACCGCCACAGAAGACCCTTCCTGCATATCCATTTCTCATTTCTTCTACTAATACAACGATAATGACCAAACTGCAGATGAGAAACTTTTGAATGCCATGTGTTATTGTGTATTATGGTCAATTTGTAAGGATCGAAGGAGTGACTATGTATAATAATAATGAGCAAGTCGCCGCCGGTTGGTAGGTCCTTGCCGAAACGGAGTGTAGGATTAATTGATCCAAAAAGTTCAAATTTGTTTCACTTAGTTTGTTCGTTTTTGGTCCTTTCGGGTTATTATGTAAGTTATCCCAACTAGAATTGCATTTTAATCAGACGAATAGGTTATACACATGATGATGAAGGACAAACGACAACACAACAACGATGACGGAGACGATATGCCTTGGGAAGGACTAAAATTCAACTACCAATTGGATGGACTAATTAGAATTGTAAATTTTCCAGGAGACATCTAAGAAATGATTAAAGAGAAATAGACTGCTCTTCTTTCGTCTACTCCCTGCTATGTCGTATAGAACAAGGATGAGATGAGTAAAAAAATACATATATCTATAGGGAAACTGAAATTACTAACTCAATAAGGATAACAAGGTTTTTTGCTGTTTCTTTTCTCCTTCGAAGGATTTTATGTGAGTATAATGGGAGGAGAGTTTGATTGGAGAATGAGAATAATTGGAGGGAAATTTCATTAGGTTCGGTTCGGTTCCTTTTTTTTCCCCCATCGCGTCCTGCTTTTGTGTATTTCAGTTTTTCTGGTCTTAATAAGTTTGCGATGGATTATTTTTGTACATAATTTTACCCTTTCCGTTTTTTTTTTTTTTTGTTTGTTTTAATTTAAATTGCATAAATCCTTTTGAAGTTATCCCTTCGTCTACGATTTGTGTAGTTATTCAGAAGTTTTACTTAATTAGTTCAATAAGGGAGCATGGGCAATAGGTGTTCTGTCCAATAAAAGGGGATAGTTAAGGACTTCACTGGTGCTTTCAATGCCATAAAATCGATGAGGAACGACAATAATGTCACGGTTGTCTTAGTCACCCACCTGATAGATGAAGTGGGAAGAGCGATTATGTTTTTCAGTAGAAATCTGGCAGTAAAGGAATTCTGAACATGGAATCGACTGTGGCTCCAGGATTCCAGTCAGGTTGAACCCAGTAGTGATTGCCTTATGAGAGCTACTTCAAATTTGAAGTCCAACCTTTTAAAGATAGAAAAACACCAGTGCTCTTATCTGCGAAGTGGGCTATTGGCATTTATACATCCGACCGCTTGTCGTAGAAGTTTTAGTCAAGGAAGTGGACCTTCATGTTGAGAGTTACGTATTCGGGTAACCAAGCTAATGAGGACATAAAACCTTACTTCGAACGCAAGTAACCAGTAATTAGCTTATTGGACAGAAACTTAAGTCCGGAGAAGGGTAAATGAGGCGGTAGTTTCAAACCATCCTACAAAACGTATTAAGTCCCACTTTGCCGGTAATGCTCGCTTTATTCCTGATCACCTGCGGACAGGTAAATGCAATCTCCATTCCCAAACCAGGAAATAGGCCTAGAGGTTGCCTGCATCCTATGAACCTGTAAATCAAACTTCATTGACGTGCATACTAAGAACCGGTTAGATATGCCTATTCCCCTGCATTCGAGTGAGTATGTGTACAGAAAAACCAAATCAACGGAAGGTGCTTTCCACTTTCTTGTGAAAAAAAATAAAGAAGCATCAAACTCCAAGCATATAGTTTTATGTGCCTAGACATCGAATGCGCGTTCGATAATACTAGTTACGGTTCGATAGCTGCAAGAACAATCACTAGCAGAGGTATCGAAGATTCAACGAACCAATGGAATAGGGCAATGCTGGAAAGTCAAATAATTACTTCCTCCTCAGGAGGAGTTTCGGTATCTGTATCTGCAATTAAAAGCTCTCCCCAAGGAGTATTCCTCCTTCCCTACTTGTGACTACTAGTCACCGACAGTCTTCTAGTCGATCTACAGAAATTAGGCTACATCACCATTGGTTAAGCTTATGACTTGACGATTTTTATCAGTTGTGAACGCAGCACGACCATTTCTAGTTTCTTGCAAGGAGCTGTACTATGCGTCTTAGAATGATGCAACAAAGACGGACCTTTTATCGATCCTTGCAAGACCGTTTAAGTGTTTTTAACGAAAAGGAGACAGGTGAATTTTGAACCTGTCACAAGCAAAGGCACTAATCTATTCCAGTGAGGTAAAATAACTCGTCATCATCCTGGACAAATGACTTAAGCGGAATTCACATATAAAGTCCACCTGTGAGCGTACCACTAGGACCACATTGGCTAGTGTATGTATATGGCAAGTCTTGGGGTCTCCGTCCCAAAATCATACACTGGTTGAACATAACTATGGTGAGATGCATTAGTGCTTACGAGTCCATAGCCTGGTGGCCGAGAAGCTCCAAAAAATTGCTTGTCTCCGTATCACAATTGCCATGTGCACCTGCCCTATGGCAGCATTAGAGGCTGTTTTAGTTTAGTAGGTGTTACTGAACAGTAACCCCTAGAAGTCTACAGGAAAGCAGCTTCTAGATGTGTTATTAAACTGCAACCAAAATGCAAGTACAAACCAGGAGATCTTATAGAATGCACTTCAGCGATGAGGGGCTTGCAATATCAGCGTTCACCACATCACCAAAGAAGATCTGCCACCTGATCCGAACAAAGGTAGTGCAATAACAAACGAAATAATCCGAAGTATCATTCCCTCTACACAGGCGTCGTCGCAGGCACTGGTGTCTTTTAAGCCTTGCATACTAAGACGCTTGGCAAAAGAAAAGAGTCCCGAAAGAACGCAATAAGTTGTCTACAGTCTTTTCAGCAAGAATGCGCTGATTTCTTACAGACTTTCGGGAGCATACTTTTAGTCTGCCTGCATCCTGGATAACCGTGCCGCAATTAATTGTCTTCGTATGAAACCGAACTGTCAATTGAGGCCACGGGTGGACCTAACGCAGGTTTATGTCCTCAGAAATCATACTCTAAGCCTTGCTTAGCAATCTCATCGGAGATCTCATTTCACGCAATCACAGTGTGACCTGGAACCCAGAGAAAAGTCAGAGTTCAGCCTTGCTACTGAATTCAAAGAGTTGTTGCATTCTCGACTTATTTTGGAACGAGTTATAGGGTTAAGCACGGCCATAAGTTCAGCCTGACTGTAGCTACAGATGCAGATACTCCGACCCCACCACCTAAATATTCTTAACAATATAATCGGCATTGAATCGAATCTGTGATAAATCCAAGTAAGCGTATCTTTGGAAGAACTGGCTGAATTGTCATCTACTTCAATGTATATATGTAGAACTTACCTAGCTACTCTATATATGAAGATGGACGTACGGAAGGTTAAGAATAACTACCAGCGCTGCAGTGCGAGTCATTCTCATTGTACCCCTTTAACGTTGCTTGAACATGCCTTGTAGAGCCTTTGTTTGTTTTTTTTTTTGCCATCACACCGGTGGTGGTGCATCGCTGAAAATTGGTTTGGTTATAGCCAATAAAGGCACATCGTCATCGTGTGCTTTTTTACCTCATCTCTTGATCCATTTTCAGATATCGAGTACTTCCTCTGCCATGGCCTTATGAATAGTTAGTGTTTTTTCGGTAGAACTTAAGAAAATGAACTCCGATCACGATGTCGTGTAGAAATGCTCAGCAGGTGGTAGTCTATGGTTGTTAGTTTTAATTTTTTTCTATAATGACTTTGTAAGCACAATCCCAATAACTTTCGTAAGCTTGATCACACAATTAAACAAAACATTTCCATTTTCTGTTGATCCTTCAAAGCCACCCTGTAGTACTTTTTTAGTTCACTGGAAATTGCCCTCTTTTTAGAGCCCAAATGCAGCCTTATAGCTCATTGCCACTTGGCACATGCATAGCTGTGAGATTCACATACTGTGAGATTTTCTACCAAGCAACCGCTAACAATCTCCTACAATCGAGAGTGCACTTCCACTGCAAACCGTGGGTTTATTTCCGCTGCTTACTACCAACACGTCTAGGGCAGAGAGAGCCTCCAGTAGGACTCACATCACGTCCATCACGAGTGGGAATATAAATGGTAAGAGATATCGCTCAGTTCAATTAATCCTTTTGTGGTTCTTTGTTGGAAATTTCGGAACTCACACTGTGTTCCTCCATAGTGGATGCATATAGTATGTGGGTTTCGACAATCGACCGATGCAGGTTGATATTATCTGCCTGCTGGTATTAAATACTTCGGATACAGATCTCATTTTTTGATTTATTCAACAATAGCTTACGAGTCCTAAGCAGTCCTTAACTTAATACTGTCAAGACACAACTTTGTGTTTAACCAAACTCCTTCAACCAAACTCAAATAACTATGAATGTGCATTCGGAAGACAACACCCAGAATTTATCCGTTTTATCATCGTCTAAGCAATCTTCTGGATCATTGGTGTATTAAACGCATATCTGATCACAGAACTCTCTGCTTTGTATTCAAACAGAGAGAAGCCATTCAAATGCAATACAATATTAATTTTAATCAAATCACCCCCTCCACCTCCCTACACATCTGCGAGTATCGATTATGTGTAACGTAACCGAATAACTTATCCTGAGCCGAAAATGTTTCATATTTGTTTAATGAAATTGTTCTCGCAGGGCAAACAGTCTAGAGAGCACAAAGCATTGCTTTCACATAAATAACACTAAAGCACATCACACATTGAAATTTCGAGCACAAAAGGATACCAAAACTTGAAAACCCCGGCTATACCCTTTTCTCCAGTCGTCGGCTCCTTACAACTATTCCACAGACGCATGTTTTCACACACAAACGCATGGGGAATGCATAAACAGAAATGTATTATCCCTCCGATATGATCTCTGTCTGGAGTGTGAGCACAAACCGAAACCCCAGAATCAAGACCAAATTGGAAGCAGGAGCACGAGCAAAGTTACTAAGTTATAAGTATAAATCATTTTGAATTTGAAATAATAAAAATAAATGACGGCACTACGGGATTATCTTCTCTCGTCTTCGACTTCCGCTTCTTGGGCAAGGGGAAGGCGATTACGCTTACAGCACTGTAGTTGAACCAATGTCCTGTTGCGTTGAAAACATAATTCTGTTCTTTCCCTTTTCTTGTTCGTATTGAGGGGCAAAAAGGACGAATATAAATCATTTGTTTAAAGGACGCAACCCAGGGTGGGGTGATCACTTTTTAACAAAACCCATAATAAAACTCACATAAGAATTCAATTTCCTTTGAGGAAATATTTATTCCTGGCCATATAATGAGTTTCACATATTGCGTCTCCGTAAGTGTATCCTTTTTCAATGTGGGAAAAGAAAAAGGTTGACTTTCACCACTTGTATGGGGCCTAAAGTGCTGCCATTTATTAGTCACTGGAAGATAAGCGTCATATTTTTTGGTTGGTTCCTTTTTTTTCTCATCGGAAGTCCTTACTGACGTTAAGTGACAGCAGGTCGAGTATTAGGAATAAGTGTGATGGTAAGAATCCTGAATTAGTGGGGAATAGTTTCTACATTTTGACAACTTAATTCGAGATTTCTCCATCAAACATGATCACCGTAAGATTTTTGGACTTTTAAGGACCTAAGACATCTGTCTTCAAATTTTCTTTACCGACCGTTCTCTTTACTGGATTATAAATGCTTCAAAATGGTTCAAAAGAGTGAGTAGCAAAGAATATAAGAACCCTTTCCAACCCAATAAACCCTAGTGAGACCGCTAAGTAAATCAATAACCAATGTTTCACACCTGCTACAAGCCCAGCGCACATCTCAAGTATCACAAAAAGCAATTCACCATCGATAATGAGATTGTCTACACCGCCTCCTGCTCTGGCACATCTATTGAAATTCAATCCGAATAGTTTTTAAATGCATTTACAACTTCTATGGTCATCGGCGCTATGCCCGATAGGTTGGGCATCGTATGTCTCGCCCTCGCCCCCGTTACATTCTTTTCCAGCAGAAAGGATACCAAATTGGATTAATGCCTTGCAAATTGAGACAACTTCTCGAGCACGCACATACACTGAAAGAATGTAATGGTATTTATATAAATAAGGATAGCAGTTCATTGTGCCATAGTAACTTCAGAAGCTGTGAAAATTTCCAACGGAAATGATCGTAAATTAATTTTTCTCCTTCTCAAAGCAGATACATCTTGTGAAATATTGCTCTTTATCGAAGCTCAGGTTAATACTGGCGCATGTGTGGATGGCTTAAAACTCGAAGAATAATTTCGGGACCTTGCGGTGAAGCCCATTATTATCGTCACTCAATGCTAAAATTATTTTTAATCCTTAAGTACGCACACGATTCCTTTAAAACCAGCAATGCACCAACAATAGCACAAATATCGAGGCTCGACATCTCAATATCAAATTTTTTACGAAAGGCTTTAAGGTATCTTCAGCTTGGCTTGAGTACTTAAGCTCACGAAGGTCGAGCATTAAGCTCATAGAATCCTCATAAGAGCTCATTTAATGTTAGCAAATAAAGTAATACTTACCGGAGGAACTTGAAGGAATCTACAACAAGGGAAGGAATGAAAGATAGATAGTTATTGAAAGAACAACTGAAATACTCTCTTGAACTTAAAACATTTGACGGTAGCACCTATTAGCTCAGTTCCGTATTTTGAAGATTGGATAACATGAGTTTATCTACGTTATTCTCCCACTTCTCATCTGCAGAACTAAATACCTAGGTGGGTAAGTAGGTTATGGTGCAGCCTCCCTTGGATCTCAGCAGATCCCGGTGTGCGACAGCTGAAGTGAAACATGACGATTATTCCAAAAGTTAATCCATGACGGATTCTTGTTCTGTTAAGGCTTGGACATTCGCAGAGGATACTTGTATGTGTTGAGTCTTCCTTTACCTCTGTGTCGGACAGCCTCTGCATAGGTCTGATTCTCATTCTTCTGAGATGGGCCGCCATTGAATTGTGGATGGAATGCCTATGAAAAGCTGTGGTCTATTCAGCGATAGGGGGTCTATAGTCCTTCTTGTGTCGTATTGGGCCCAAAGTTTTCTAGAGATGCGGCATAAGAAGAGTGTTCTAAACCTCACATTGGCCGTGTTGCCCACATGCGCCGGAATCTAGCAGAACGGGATGCTGTGGCTCGAGCTAAAAGATTTGAGAACTAAATGCCTAACTTTACTTTACTTTAACTTTATAAAAGTCCTAATATCAGCATTGGTTGGTACCCTCTAGACGATAATGTAGTAGAGAATGACCGACAGGTTTATGCAAAAGAGTAGCAAATCTATTCTACCCTGATTCGAGTCATCTCAGGGCATAACACTCTGTGGCACCACATGAAAAAACTAAGATTAACGGAAGAAGACCTATGACGTGGATGTAGAGATGAGGATTTCAACGAGGATGCAACCCACTTTCTCTGTATCTAACTGTCTAGGTAGATATAAATTTCTCCGAAACACTTCTTTCAGAATCTAGAAAGATTATACGAGTAGACCATTAGACAAGGGACATTTTTCCCTTATAGATATCACAATGAGCCTGCATTAATCTGAGTGTAGCGTTGTGGATCACGTCCACCTTACCTAATCTAACTTAACCTCTTATTCCTTTACCGAGACGTAATGGCGGTTTCGTTAGCTTTCCTAAATTGTGAAGGCTAATTGTAATTTCAGGCTAAATGTGTTCCAACTTTAGACCACTCATAGTTAGCCGATCAATCGCCACCCAGCTACCTAGACGGATTCGCTGCGATGAATTCAAGCATTTTCTGAATTAATATTGCTCCATATTCCGTGGGTACAGAAGGAGATGTATAGATTCTACTTGTTCTTCGTCACATCTCGGACGACCTGGCCATCCTGCATGGTTGCCAAGTACTAGATCTTTGCATATAAAAAACGGACAATAATGACCTAGCTATCGAGCTATCGTGCTTTCAGCTAAATGATAGTAAGGCTGCTCGATGGACTTTCTGCCTAATTGCCTGGGATTAGGGCCCCAGCTAGTCAGTTTTTGTTTTGTTTTCGGAGACATCTTTGTGTATCATATCAAGAGCTGTCGTTGATTGATCTCAGCGATCCTGTCTCTCCTAACTATCCTACAATTAAATCTTCTTTTAGATCCTTTTTCCACCGACAAACAATCCTACCGGAGACTAAAATGACTCCTAAATACTTTAGGACTTCAGTTGTGGTTTTCAAAAGGCGCAATTGGTGCACGGAAGCTATCATTCAATCTATCTAGACTAAGATGGATCTTACTTATCTACCTTGCTTCACCAGTTTTGGTGTATGTCCCCAAATTCACCCGTATGACATTTTAATACAGATTAAGGTTGGTATAGGATTTTTGATTCCTTTTATTGTTTGCAATAGGATGAGGGCAGGTAAACTGATGCCAGTAACCCACCTTGGAGATATGAGCGCTATCATTTACTGATTTAGGTTTCATCCACCACCATGTTCTTTTTAAGAGCAGCCTCTTTAAACCCTGATTCTTTCATGACTGATTCGTTAATCTTTTCGAAGTATTGCTAGAATTTGATCCATGTTTGCTGCTATCCCATTCATGAAGTTTATTGTCTTAAATCGACTAAGACGTATCAATAGGATTGTTCTTTAAATTGTAGGAATATAGGTTGTGTAATGATCTGGAAACGACCTCAAATTTTTAAGGGAGTTCCCTTTATTTGTCCATTAAGGAAGAGTTTTCTTGGAAGTAAATGGTGTACTAGGGGTTTGAAAACCAAGCAAATTGTAAATTTAAACTAAAGTGCATTAATGTTAAGATTCTAAAGCCACTTATATGAACACATGTCTGTCTATACTGGGAAATATTCCCGAATTAGGCAAGCAAAATTATCGCATTCAAATCCGGTCCGGACATTTTATCACAACTTAGACCATTCATATAAGACCTTGATTGTCCCAGTCCTGCTTTATGGCGCTGAAGTTTGGACTCAGCGCTAAAGTGAATCCTCGGTCGATTCGACAGAAAGATTCTTCATAAAATTTTCGATCCCGTTTGCGTTGACGGGCCTTGGAGGAGAGATTCAACTATGAACTACATATACGAGCTGTACGAATCAATCGTTTGAGATGTCTAGGACATGTAGAACGGATGGACATAAGTGCTCCGGCAAATAGAAGGAGACCTCAACAAACTTGGAGTACGCAACTAGAGGCAATTAGCTAAGGACCGGGCTGACTGGAGAGACTTGTTAGTGTAGGCCCAGGTTCACCCTGAACTGGCGCAACAGCTACCTGTGTAAATAAGTAAGTAAGACCATTCCTATATAAAAAATTGTACAATGTCAAGCAGGATATGTTATTCTACTTAAATCCTTCATCTACAAGTTTGTTAACAAAGTTTTTAGAAAAAAAACAAACCCTATATACGGAATCTCTGAATTTTTCTTTCAGTGTAAAACCGACTGAGCGCGAACCACCCTCCTACACCGGGCATTTTTCAACACGAACGTGGATTGTTTTCAAAGTTCAAAGCAATTTTCCAAGGGAACCTCAGGAAAAAAAATTAAAAAAAAGTAGGGTTGCTTCCATCTTCCTCTGTTCGCTACTTCTACGACGATATCAATTTACAGTTACGAAACGTTGAAATGATAGGAACACCCCCAATTCACCACCAGCGTACCTCCCCCACCAAAGTAACACCTGAGACGTCATTTTATGAACGACGATGAACGTGTCTTGTGTTCTTTGCCGCTGCTGCTCTTTCTTTTATGCAAAACACCAATAAACGCTAAAGTTACAAGGTACCGTTCTTCTACTTTTTTTTTTCCTTTTTTTTCTTTTTTTCTTTCGTCCCTCTTCAGGCCGAGAAGGAAGCAATAATGGTAGTTAATATTTCCCCCGAAACTTAATCAACTAGAACGTGGAGGCCATCGCACACACACACTCACACCCAAAAGGACAGATATGTAGGTACATACATATCTTTTGAAAGGCTACCTACGTAGTTTGCATAGTAAGGTGGCTGGATCTCTCTCTCTCTCTATTCTGCAGCAGCAGATGACCTCGGGTCCTTGATTGTGGCTCTGTCATTTTCAGTAACTGCCACCCAGGTTCGCGTATTGCATTTAAGTGAATGGCCAACTAAATTGCAATGAGGACACCTCGTCCACTGCAGTACTTACCACTTTGTAAGAGTTTCTCCCCGCCTGGTGCCTATGTTTTCTTAAGCGGAAGTGGGCCACTTGAAAGTGGATATTTTCGTTTTCATGAATATGGTCTAGAAGACCGTGTGATTTGAATAAACGTCCTAGGTCGAGTGGTATAGTAAGAAAAAAAAAAAAAACAATTTCACTTTCGTGAATTGAAACTAGGGCCTTATGCAAATTAATTGTTTTTGGAATGCGAAAGGAGCGTACCCATGATTTCTAAGAAAATTATCTGAAATGGGTTTTGGGTTTTGGTTGCAATGCTATATGAATTTTTCCATGAATGCTCATTGAAAAAAAAAACTTTTAGTTGAAGTCTTTGTAGAATGGTGCTGCATTTTCCTAATAATTATTTAGAATATGATGATTCTTTACCTACATTAATTATTGAAGGATGCTTCCAGAAAATGAACTAGGTGGGTAGGTAAATAGAAGGGTAGTTGCATATGCAGCTACCACTCGGATCATCACTGCATCCATTGTAAACTCATGTCGTTCGCCGAGAGCCGTTTTCCTAGTTTTGCATAGGATTGAGCATAGGAAGTGAAATGTGCTCTCTTCTGTACGTCTGTATTTAGTCGCATTCTTGAGGCTGATAATAATTACTGTAAAGGGCGCTATGTTCGTTCTATTAATCGGTAAAGTCTGTTTGATTTTTGTTTTGTCGTGTTTTGTCCAGAGACACGTCAAGATGAGAGTGCGCTCCATTTTTTATCGGCTAATCTCACGAAAGTTTGTGCATGTTCGATTTAACAAGTGCTAGGGGTAGCAGAACAGAGGTAACTACCATTGCCAGGCACTGTTTGGATCTCTTTCTTGCTAATTCATCCGCTGCCGGTTCGTTCCCTAGGATACCGGTATGTCCTGGAACCCAAAGGAGTAAGTAGTCTTAAGCTTTCGACGCGTGAGCGAACGTCTTATAGCAATCCGTATCAAGGCTAAATTCACCAACATAAGAAATGCTTTTACGAGCTCCTCGACAAAACTTACGAGCAACGTCATAAATATAATGTTAAAATCATACAGGGCGATTTTAGCGCCATGATAGGAAAGGAGGACATCTTTGGTGGGACGATTGGCAAGCACAACCTTCACGATACCACGTCTGGAAACAGACTTAGTGTAATTGACTTCGCTGCGGGGCGAAACGTCACTATAGAAAGCATACTGTTTCCTCATTTCAATATCCACAAGGGGCCATGGCGGTCTCCTGATCATCAAACGATCAACCAAATTATTCAGAACTTTCAGATCACAACCTTGTTGCAGCCAAGGTACGAATGCGGATATCCCAAACGCTTTACCACATCAAAAAAGAAATACTGTGAGAAGATTTGACGTCAAAAAGCTTCAATCACAAGAGATCGCCAGAATTTTCGCCGAACGCGTATCCCGAAATCTTACAACGACTCCTATGCCGCCAGTATCAAGTGCCGAAGACCAGTGCCTACGCTGCTAATATCCAAACTTAAGACGCTGCTGGACCTGATGGCCTACAGGTGAAGTTGTACAAAGCAGCACGAGATGACTTTGTAGAGAGCATAAACCAACTCATTTCTAAAATTTGGCCAGACTCAACCGGCTTGGAGTGCGCAACTAGAGGCAGTTAGCAATGTACCGAGCTGACTGCAGAGGCTTGTTATTGGAGGCCCAGGTTCACCTTGAACTCTAGCGCCACCTAAGAAAAAGAAGAACAAAAACTCTGCTGAATTCAATAAAAATCTGCAGGGACTGGAAAGGCATAGAGGAAACGGAATCAAACCGATATCCATTAAAAATACTGATGTGCGTTACATAGGTTAGATTAGGTATACATATACATACATAGGTGCACTTGTTGACCCTTGTTGATAAGACAAGCTCACTTAGACTAGCAATGATTGTGCCCAGTTATAAGACCCCTCAGACCCTAATTTCAGGCTTAACTACATAAATCACCCAGATATGTGTATGAAATTCAAGAATTTATTCAGCTCAATATTTCCTAGATCGCCCTGTTCCACAAGATGCCCTATAAGATGGAGTTAAAACCATCTGGAACGACGATTTTATTGATGCTCCTAAGATCTTCTTCGGTCTGAGTACTGAAGTTCTCCCACGAACTTGCAATGCTGGGTTCTTCCTTTGACAGATCCTTTGCGGAGAATTTTTACGTTTCGATGGCGAATTCGTTTCTCACTTTCTAGCAAACTCCAACAAGAGGTAGAACAGAACTGTGACATTTTCAGCCGAATATATTCGATCTTCAAAACCTTTCAACACCTTTTCATTTGTCAAGGCTTTTCTAGACAGGATCTAGCACCTATTTAACATATTTTCTTCGTTTAACCGAAATATTTAATGTCATGCATGATTGCATGAGCTCCAATATGAAACTTTCTATTCAGAACATTCGCACAAAGTTTCGCCTCACAAACGCATCGATTTATCTGCTCGAATTAAAAAGTGATTTCGCATGACTTCAAAACTTAATAATCCAGTACTGAGTGTCCTCTCATTTACGATCCTGTTCACTGAAGATATTTTGTAAACTCAAGCATTGTCCTTTTGTGCTGTGCGCTTAATTCATTGCGTTACCCTTGTACTTGTAGTTTGTAGGTACAATTTGTAACACGTTTTCAATTCTATTCTCATTGTAGCGCAACAGAAAGAGGAACCCTCTCCGACAAGAGATACCACTCTTGAGCAGTACTTGTGAGTGCAGGCAGTTCGAAAAGTTCATGTGTCCGCATCGGTGAACTTCAACGCTGTTAGCGAAAATAACAAAACTCCTCTTTGTGTGTATGCCATTGCACACCAACATCCCCCGGTGCCCTTACTCCAAGGACGACGGGTAAAACTTTCAACGCCAAGTAAAAGGCGGGGAAATAGAGAGATAAAGTGCAATAATTTTCGTAATGCCTGTCCGCTTCAATGCTTCAGGTTATCAGGTACTCAAGTCACTTTCTTTGCACTTTCTCTCCCCGTTTAGAGGAAAGTACAGATTTCGTAAGTCCTTTCTGGGTGGAGCATTCGGTTTGTTTGCCGATGAGACAGGCGGAAAAAGGAGATCTGAAGCAAGTGGTGACGTGGAATTATGAAAGTTTCCCTTTAACGGATTGTAAAGAGGCGGTTTATTGTTGTGTATTTTCACGAATTTTTCATCAGCTTCTATCGCCACTGAATCCACAAACAATCTTTTGAGATGCAGTGATATTTTTAAATGGAAAAGTTTCGCAGCCCCGAGAGAAAGGTAATAAGATTCGGATTATTTTTTTTTTTTTTTTAATAAAAATTTCAGACAAATGTCGAATTGTTAAAATTGATTCTTTTTTCCTAGTCTTGTAGACTAAGGATTGTATTGTACTCGACGGGATTCATCTAAAGACGAAGGTAGATGGTCTATTGTACTTTAACAAAGTGCTTGATGGGCATGCACCAGAATTAGCTGGACGTTGACAGATGGAATGCAAACCCAATTTGCCTTTCTACAGAAAAATTTCGCATCGTTGGACATAGTTTTTGAGAATTTCAGAAGCGAGCTCACTTTTTACAAAAACGGAAGAAGGTCAATAATAGACAACACCGGGAGCACGTGTTTGTTAAGAAATTCTGCATGGAAAGTATGCAATCCCACACACCACACACTCTTGACTTTGAAGTACTGCAGCTAATGATGGTAGGTATACATATTGCTTCAGGGATCAGCCGCCGACAAGCCGAATCAGCTCACAAGAAGATTGACAAGAGCCTGTGATGCATCCATACAATAGAAAACAGTAAACGCAAGTTGAAGGATGGCCGAAAACCCTCCCCTATGTCCACAATGTTTCTAGAAAACGTGGTGGCTGTACTTTTTCTACAACAACAGGGAATGTAAGAACACGCCGAGAACACACGGGGACGTAACCAATACATCTCGTTATCGCAGAAGATGTATTGCAAGTCTGCGCAAAAATCAAGGACTAAAAAGCGCATGGTGTCGATGGAATCTCCAACATTACATTCGATGAGGCTGGTGGCCTTGCAGATCGCCACAATCGATGCCATCCATATAAATACCGCGAAGAAAGTCATCGAACGAAAGCGATGGAAGAGGGGGCGCAATTATGACGCTAGATGTCAAGAACGGCTTGAAAACAGCAAACTGAAGAAACATCCTGCGACATCTTACCGCCAAGGGTACCTGGAGAAAATAATGACGGACTATTTTAGAAATAGGATACTGGTCTACGACACCGACGATGGAATGAGGCAGAATAACGTCACAGCCGGCGTTCTTCAAGGATCCGTACTAGGTCCGCTACTGTAGAATCTAATATACGATGACGTTACTTGGAGTTCCGATGTCTTCCAAAATAATTGGCTTCGTTGACGAAATAGCAATCGTGGTCGTAACCAATCTCCTTGAGGCCTTGGAGCATAACTACAATGAAGCTATCGAAATGGTTCAGGACTAGCTAGTACTAGTCTACAACTTGCATAAGAAAAGGCAAAAGTAGTGCTCATCAGTACCAGGCGAGTCATGGAGACTATAAGAGTAATCGTCAGCGATCACGTTATAGTTTCCAAACTAGAGTTGAAGTACCTTGGCACTGGTTTAGATGAAAGGCTAACCTTTAAGCAATACCTCCAGCATACAGCTGAAGATGCAGGAAAGCTGCCTTGGCAAGGGTTGCATTATCTCGGATAGTTCTATGGAACACCTAGAGCATGGACCAACTTTAATCTAAGAGTACTTGCAATATTAGCAGAACGTCACTCGTTTGTGATCCAAGCCAGCTGCTACTAACCTAACCAAAGGATTTGAATGGAACCAATTAAATTATCCAGATTCACTGCGGCATGGTGAGAGTAGATTTGTTTATAATACATACTTATGTATATATACCTTTGCTCACCTTCACCCTAACTTACTGAAGATAATAAAAAAAATCAGTCTATTTATATTTGGGTTGAAATTAAACACACTCTCATTATCCTCCAACACAGGTTTCGCCATAGTAGGCGAGAGCCACCTTCTCTGGGTCATGATGGTGATTTTTAATCTAATCACCGCAATGGGAATCCCTAATATAGATACAATCGAAACAAAATTCGTTTAAATTCACTCTCCCTGACCTTTAACTGCACCGCACCGCAATTAATTCAAACCACTGATGGTTTGAGTTTTAATTTGGTTGTCCTTGTCCCGCTTTTTTGTGTTGTTTGGCTTAATTCGTTAACGGTTTTTATCCCAGCGGTATCTCGAGCGTATAATCAGGTTTTCTTGTTGTCTTATTTCCTAAATCCATACACACACACACACACAGAGCTAGATAATATTCAGAGAAAGTACCTATACCCATATACACACAAAGTGACTATAAAATCATCCCTTTTTCGGACCTTGGTCCTATTTTCCCCCAGTAGGGGCACAATGAAAAGCAATGAATTTTCCACCAGGTTAACTACTTACCCCCATTTGCCCATCAGTCTGAATATGCATGGAGGCGAGCATGGAACCTGCACAGGACGACAAGTCGTTTAATTTGCAAAATGGATAAGCTCTCGGTTTTAACGCACATCCATTTTCTTTCTGGGTGCGTCTCGCCACTGGAACAGGTGGAGCGCTCAGCATAGCGGACAGCAAGAGCACCAATAACAATGTTTAATTGAGCGCAGGACAAGACAACAAATTGAATCCTTTTTTCGAATTCGCATTTACTTTCGTGTCGCATTCCAATTTGCATCATCAGGGATCTGATTTTTAATTTATTTGCCGCGTGGAAGAGAGGTGGAATTTTTCGGTACAAATCCCACCAAAGGGGTTGTGTTCGCCCGCCACCAAAAGCAAACAGAGCAAATTAATCCTTTAAAGGATAACATTGTAAAGTTTATCGAAAGGATAAATTGTATTACTTTAGGTGAATTGTATTGGCGGCGGCGGCGATACACTGTGGACATCTTTAGGGTTCATTTAACTTAAGAACTGCTATCCACCATTTGTTGGCATTGTTGTTGCTTGTTGGATGTTTGTTTGCATCCCCATTAGAGATGATCAGGGAATTATTTGGCCCGGCATTCGGGTGGGGTAACGGTGACTTTTCTAAGGCAGAAAGGGATTAACTTAACAAGATGTAAGCAACCCTTAAATTGAAACAAAAGAAAACAAATAGGGGAAATAAGTCTCCATTTGATTGTTAATCCCAATCGGGGTCGATGCTGGTCATGGAGTAGAGTCCAGCATTGTATCCTTTGATATTGAAATGGTGTGGTTACATTTTTTTCGCAAGTCCTGATCACAAAGACAGTTTAGTTCGCTTTGTAATGGGAAATTTTATTTTTCCAAAAGGAGTTGGTTTTAAAATGAAACCCTTTATGAACTTGATTTGTTGTGATTGAGAAGGATTCTTGGTTGGGGAACAAAAGCTGAGGTTTTGTTTGTGTTTGTTACACTAATTGGGGAGCGGATTAGATTAAATGGGCTGTAATAGGTTTGGGAACATTAGGTTCTTACTCAAAAGCACGCAATTATCGCAATTTTCCTTTTGTAACAGATACATGTACTCCGATCTGTACTCGTAATCCCTGGGTATTAGGATATCATATGTAGGATATTAAAGCAGAGCCGATCTAGAGCTTCTTCGAAAGAAAAAATACTTATAAGGATCAAGCAATCACGGATGCCAGGATGCTTGGTCTGATCAACTAGTAGCAGCGTGCCCGGGACCGAAGTCGATGGAAAGTCTCAATGATTCAGGCGATCTCTTATGAGAAGCTCGATAAGTACGTAAGAAGCTCGATAAGTACGTAAGTATGCCAAATGCTATAGATCTTCGATTACCTTCTGATCGATCTTGTTGCTTAATGTGCTTGTTAGGAAATTCCATACTACTTACTACCGAGTTGGGAGCTACCTCAATTTTTTTCAAGAATGGTTGGACTTTGAACTAGACCCAGGAAGAGCCGTGACCTCATAGGGATCTTTCATTCTATCCGCTTTGAGACGTTAAGTGCTTTTGCCTGTTAGCTAAAATTAAGTTTATGAAAGAAGCTTAGGACTGCTTGAGCTGAACAGAAGGTAACATCAGAAAGCGAGATAAAGGCTTTGTGGAAGTTTGAGCCTAGTCCCATAAATGGGTAGACTTTTAAATAAAACATAGTCGGCCGTTCTAGTGACCTCAAGGCATAATCAGCAGCAGTTAGGAAGTAATTCATGATCTTAGCGATATATTTGGTCATTCCTAGAGTCCTTCGCCTTTTTTTTTAGAAAATAATGAATTTCTTGGCATGTCTTAAGCCAGTTCCAGTAAGAGTTCCAGTAAAGAGAGCTTATCTTTTAGTTCCCAGTGATTACTTCTATTCTTATCTGGCTAATAGGTAGGCCACAGTATGGTTCAAGACCAATAAATGGAGACTAGGTACCGGATTGAGGATACACCGGAAACCGTTTAGATTGAGGAATCAGTTAAAGGGTTTGAGATTTGGAATGACAACTTTGAAGGGCCAATAGAGATTGATTCTTTTCTGTATGATATCCGACTATCGGTGTCCAATTGGGTGAAGCATTAGAACGCTTGCTGCCGCAGTCTTCATTAGACTTAAATGTAGGGGTGAAAGGTCTAGAAGGCGATAAACCGAGTTGACTTCGACTACCCAGTGTTGTGTCCTGTCTCTGAAGCGGAATATTAATGTAGCCAAACTCAAAATGAATGCAGCTGATATTGAGGATACTAATGGTCTGTCAATGCCTAACATACAAGTTACCCCAGACGTTCGCTGGAATCATTAGATTTCCGAAGTTGCGAAGGTGACGCTAGGTGCTTCGGATTCCTCAAGAGGTGTAAACCCTTTTTCAGTTCTGCAGACTTGCCTACTATTTAATACAATTCACATGTTTGGGCGGGATCTCCCGTTACTTGTTTGAGTTTATTAGATCGTGTCCAGCGTCAGGCATGTAAACTAATCCGTGACCTGTCAACTTGCAACCAAATCTCTTCGCTAGAACATCGTCGGAATTTTGGATGCAGTTGTTCAGATGAAATCTATAGTTGTGTCCCCCATGTTCATGAGTTAAATCGTACTACACGAGGATCCTCTGCCGCACACGTTTATCTTTTAAAACCTATCTTCGATTGCACAGTGAAATTCAGAAGCTTGTTCTTTAGCCACTCATATGTGGAATGATATGCCCTTCTCTGCTGTTATGCCCCACCGAGTGCAAACATGACAGAATACCAACTGCACCGACTTGCCCGATCATGATGAATATCATAGTGAGCGGCCTATTCCCAATGGACACTAGCCTGCACCTTTCCTGCATAATAATAGAAGCTGCGGACACCGTACCACCCGTCACAACTGCAGAAGTCCTGAGAGTAGCTAAACCAGAGGCATTTGCAGACCTTTACACAACATGCCTGGCAAAAGGAAAGTTCCCTCTGGAATGGAAACTGGTATTAATCTCAAAAGGCGACAAGCCCCCAGAGCAACCGTCGTCATACAGACAGCTGTGCATGTTAGACACAGTATAGAAAGTTCTGGAAAGAATTATTCGTAGCAGACCTGACCAGTACATAGAAGGAGGGCCAACCGACAATACGACTTCAGAAAAAAATGAAGCACCACCCTTGTGATGCAAGCAGTTTGCGATATTTCACGCGAAGACATATCTGGCACCAAATGGAAAAAAGGAAATAAGCAGTACTGCCTCGTTGTTGCGCTAGACGTCAGGAATGTCTTGAACTTGGCCAATTGGAGTTTAATTATTATTAGAGTGTTGAGGAATATGCAACTGCCTACCTAAGCTACCTAAGTTATTTTGATGAGAGAACCCTCTTCTACGATACGAACAAAGGGCCGAAAAGACATAAAATTACAGAAGGAATCCTACATGGATCAGTTCTAGGTACTGCCCTGTGGAATATTATAGTACTATGTACGTGTGTTAAAACAAAGAGGAGTGGACATAATCGGATACCCCGCGATGGTGGTACTGGCTAAAACCCTAGAGAAGGTCACACAAAACTGCAACAACACCATTAAAGACGTGAAAATGTGGCTACGTTCATCAGGTCTGCAATTAGCGGATCAAAAAACGGAGGCTGTCCTCATTAGCAGCCGTAAGAAAGTCGAGCGCCTTACCATACAGATAGGAGAACACAGTATCGATTCGGAGCCTTTTATGAAGTACCTTGGGTATTGCTTGATCATTAACCCACACAAGGAGGATAGAACTCTAACTTGAGGATATCCTTTAGTAGTGTTAATGGAGATTGAAAATTGCCCAAGCTTGGCAGAAATGATGGATTGAAAAGATATGTTATCATCAGCTCAGGACATGTCCAGAAAGGCACAGACGTCTAATAAGGTAATGTGATTTTCATGATTGATGTGAGAATTGATGGTCGTTTAAGGTAGTATTTCTGATGTGAAAATCGGTAATTTTTTTCTATTACCTTTAGGAACACTGAGATTGAGGCTGATAGGTTTGAAAGGCTATGGATATGAGGAAGATCTGCTCCGGCTTTAGATGTATCTAAAACGAAACACTTCTTTTCTCTAAGCTATTGGGATATAGCTAAGTTCGTACCTGGATCTAGGCATTCAATAAGAGCTTGTGGGGCATTAAAGTAGAAGAGGAGGAGGGCAATACCAACCATCATTCTAAGTATATGAAACACAGAAGCTGATGATCAAGCTGATTGGAAAGGCTTTGTTAGTTGTTCCGCAAATAAATTTCGGTTTACAACACTATCTAAAATGAAGTTTAAGATAAGTCCCTTCTATGAAATTGCAGACATTTCCAAAAATTGTCATGAAAAGTTTGTTTTTAGAAATGAATCTAAATGGAGGTACATTTTTCAGGAAAACATGAAACCTGCTTATATCGTACTCCTTGCAAATAAAAAATTTATAAAACTATTAAAAGCTATGACAAAACAAAAACCCACCCCTTCAATAAAAAGAATTGCATATCGTACACACACAAGACTTTGTGTTTCTTTGAATTGTAAAAAAAACAAAACTGAATAGCTTTGCTAGCATACTTTATACATTTTACCTTCTCAAGTTGAAGAAGAAAATGTCCTAAAGAATATTCAACCGACCAATACAATCTCCTCACTTAAAATGGACAAGAAGTATCCTCCAAAACTTGTTCAATTCACTTTGTATATTTTCAGTAAATACATATGTCTTTAAAGTGCTTAAGAATTGTATGTGCATTCAGGACTTTTTAACAATCGTTCATGCAGAAAAACGAGAACGTCCTCTTGTCTGCCCAAGAGCACGGAATGAAATACTTTTCCGGAAATTCTATGTCCTAGGTTTGCTATTCGTGTGTAGAGTTAAAGAATGATTGCTATCCAAGAATGTATACACAAGTATGAAACATACATTTGTGGAAAAGCTAAACATAAAGGATACGTAGCCCTAAGGGGAAATGATACAAGTTGCTCTTTTAATTTGCATCTAAAGTGGAAAGGACATACTATATTGTTAATGTGGGCAGTTCTTATGGAAGGTACATTGGAAGTACCTAAGTGGGTTGAATAAGTCATTACTAATCGCGGAGAATGATCTTTGTAAGAAGACTACTTATAATATTTTTCGCTTAAAGTTTGAATATTTTTACCAATGGTTACATCCCTACTACATACTTTAATGAATCCAACCAACAGATTGCCATAATCGACTCAATTATTGCCTCGAAATCCACGTTATGTTGGCAACCGATAAGCGTTTTAATTTGTTATCACAACATTTTATTCGACTTATAGTGTATCATTTAATTGTTCCATAAAATTTCCATGAATTTAACATTTGCCCACTGTTTGGCGTTCTTTTCAGCCAACAGACCAATTGAATTAATAAAATAATCCTCGTCGAATGTTGGGAGCCACTTTTATTGTCCTGTCTGGCTACCCCTCGATATCTATCGTTTTGCAGTTTCAAAATGCCATTTTTATAGCCAGACTGTCGTTTGACTTTGAATCGAAATGAAATAAAATTAATGACTGAAACTTTTCAGTCACAGTGACCTAATAAAATTATACATTAGCACCTCATCCTGTTTAAGGTCGAGTTTGGTCAATTAAAGGGAAGTCAGCCTGAAACTGTTTTTTGTTTTCTTTTTTTTTTTGTGTTACTCCGTTTTGAGTTAATGCGAATTTTATGCCGACATTTAAGGATTAGGCTAATGGGAATTTTTTAAGGATCATGACCAGGCGATTGGAAACGATTTAGACGCAACAAAGTTCAATGGTTAAAGCAGCAATTAAAACCAGTTAATTAATCCGTGGATATGTTCATAGATTTTTACAAATCTTGAGTTAACTAGGTATTAATTATATTTTATATTAGAGATCAATGTGAATCGAGATCCATTAGCTCAATGTGTTGTAGGTTACTAAGCCTAAAAAAATAATGCGAAAATGGGAATCAACTATTGACTAGTATTCGCGTGCGTCTGATATCGCAGGCCACAGTGACGTCTAAAAAAGCTCACCAGTTTTCTGTTACTTTTCTTATCTAGATTAAGGACTTGCTTGTAGAAAAGGTCTGATTAATCACTTGCATTGTCTTAGCCCCGAGACATTTTCCCAGTGGGCCAGGTGTAAGTTTATGTTGGCAAGTATTAATCAGCGTTGTGGCGGTAGGCCAGTTGACACCACAGTAGGGTTCAGGTCATATGAACGCAGATTCTGAGCCAGCCCTAGCTAGTTCAACTGTAGATTCGTTGCCTGCAATTCCTTGATGACCAGGAACCCAACCGAGTTTCACCCTGTTATGTCTGGCATTTGACTGATATAGAGTTCATTAAATTGGACGACAGAGCTTTGAGTGCTCCCTGGCTATCTGAAAAGATATGTATCTTAGTGCCCTTAATAACTTTATCAATGGCATGGAGTTCAGCCTGGAAAACCGTGGGACACATTCCCATAGGTATTCAGACTTTGGTGTTGCGTCCAAAGACACCAGCACATACTCCAGTTTCCATCTTTGATCCGTCCGTGTTCTAGATCAGACCTCTAGGATCCAGTGCCGGAACACCAATAGACCAGTTTGCACAGTCCAATATTTCTACCTCAAATAACATACCGAAATAGTACTCCCTGACCATGATGTCTGGGATAGTGCAAAACACGTCCTTTTTGGGAATTAAGTCATGAATTTTCGGGTGTCCCACATGGTCGCCTGATTTATACTTGTATTCGACATATTTGCAGCTTAATAGCGCATCTAGCGGCCGTCTTCCTAATGAAGATTTGTAGGGGAGAGAGCCCAACAACAGTTTCTAATGTTGCCGTGGGGTAGGTGCGTAATTATTACCATATTGTGCCATTAATTATGGAATACAACATCATACAAATGTCCTTCAGGAAAGCGCCTGCACGAGTGAATGTGCCATGACCATTTTACCATAACCTTTCCGCATAAATCGATTGATATCCCAGTAACTTGGGGTTTGATGTTGGTCCTTAAATCATCTAAAGTCTCTGGTTTATTATCATAGACTACATATGTATTTGACAAAGCGTCAAAAATTATCCAAAGGCGTCATATCACACGAATGTGGCGAGAAATATACTGATCCGGTGCGGGTGATACCACAGTTACCAAACTTGGACCTAAATAACTCGATTGTTTGACCAGCTACTCCTCATCTAAAGTGCTTGGTTTCACCTGACTATCACCAAAAAATCCTTGGTTTGATGAAGAATGCCGGCAACCATATGCAACCAAACAAGAGACGTTCAATACGCCGCTGCAAAGGACGAAGCTGTTCTTTACCAAAAGAAGAAAAAGAGCACTCAAGCGCATGATTGAAGATACTGAAACATTCTACTCCAGAAACAATCTTTGGGGATTTTACCAAAAATTAAAACGTACCTGGTAAGGCAACAGAACCCGTACAGAAGACTGTAAAAATCAAGAAGGAGTAGTAGAGTTACAGAGGTGCTGAGAATATGGAAAAACTTCTTCTGCTTACTGTATAACGACGACGAAAACTAATATACTGAGGTCTAGCAGAATGTAGCATTCAACCTAGATGATAGCCAAAACTTTCATCCACCTGACAGAACCAAGGCAAGATAACAATATTCGAGCTGAAATCCAAGAAGCCTGCTAGACCTGACCTCTTCTTAGCCGATCTATTCAAACAAGCTCGTGAGAGTATACACCAACTAACTTCTAAGATTTGATTAGACGAGTGTTTTACATCGTTTACGCGGTTCACAAAAAAGGAGACCCCCTCAATTGCGGAAAAGATGTTATCTACCATATTGTGTGAACGTCCGAAACCCTTCGTCAAAACCTGATTAGTACCTATCAGTGTGGTTTTGGACCAGGAAATTTTACAATCGATAATAATTTTCCAAATTCAACAGATGCTGGAAAAAAACTCAAGAAGTCCAAATCGATACCCATCATCTTTTCATCGAATTTAAGTCTCCAGATGACAGCATTTGACGACCTGACAACAAGCCCTTTGATGTCCAAAAGTGACTTCTTTAACATCATGCATACTTGAAAGAACAACCAGGTACGATCTTTCGAAAGTGCTCCGATTGCAAAGGGCTCAAAGGCCTGTCACCGGTGCATTCGCTAGTATTGAAACGGAAGCTGCCAAAATGGGTTTAGCGCTAAACGAGGGCACAACCAAGTATATGCTGTCAAAGCAACATACAACATCGACGAAACGGCCAGAATATCACAGTCGACACCTATAACTTAAAGGTAGTAAGGGACTTTGTCTTACTTGACTTTGCTATCAATTCTGACAACAACACCTCAGAAATAAAACGTAAAATCACAGTTTCTTTGGACTGAGAAACCAGTTGATTAGTGAGGCCATAGATCCTATATAGTCCCTGATCATACCAGTCCTACTTTATGGTGTTAAATCATAGACTCTGTCGAAAGCGGATCAAGGTATCCTCGTCATTTTGTTCTATTTGTATTGACGAACTTTGGAGGAGGAGATTCAACAGCAAACTTTTCGGCCTGTAGAGAGCATTGACTTAGTCAACAGAAACTGCTCATTAGTAGTCTGAGATGGTGAGGACATGTAGAGCGAAGGGACACTAGTTCTCCCATACAATGCGGTATGTCTTAGTCACCTCGTCTTAGGTGGCGGTTTCAAGTAGAAGGGGTCCTCAACCAACGTGGAGTGTGCAACTAGAAGCATTTAGCTAAGGCCCGGGCTAACTGGAGGGACTTGTTGGTTGAAGTCTGGGTTCACCCCGAACTCTAGAGCCACCTAAGTAAGAAAGCGTGTTCTTGGTTCAAGCCGTGTTTGAAGCATCTTGTATGACTCCATCCTTATTCACTCCAAGCTAATCATTTCATGTCGACTTTATTTATAAACACGTCGCGACTCATTCTCGTAACCGAATGTTATTAAGGCTCGTGTTTTTTAGGTTCGATACCCTGTCTTTTAAGTTTGCACAAAATAACCAACAATCTAGACTATCGAGACAGTTCAACGATATTTAGAAAAACTTCACGATGTAAATAAATAAATCCCCCAAGGATTCTCGGTCATTAATCTTCCCATCTATTGAAGCACTTCCAGTTTGTCTGTATTGAAATGAGATCCTTAAGTACAATTCATTTACAATTTTCATTTGCATGTAATGCACACTGAAACTTTCAAAAATTCTTATAAAGTCCTGACCTATCCTGCAGGCTAGTAAAAAAAAAATTCCTGACCAAAACCAAGTAGACAAAATTATCATAGAAGTTCTTTTCCATTTCTCATCGAAATCATTCAAGAACACCAACAAAACAAAAAAAAAAATAGAAAAACTGAGAACCAAGAGCAACCAGTTCCTTTTATGAATTCCTTTCAAAGCAATTAATGTCCTCGAATTCTATTTCGGTTTTCTCTTTTGTTTCATTCAATTTAAGTCTGGGAATTGAGTCCTGCAAGCGCCATACCACCCTCCGCAATTTAGTTGAATCCATTATGCAAATTGGCTCAAAGCAGCAAAGGACCTCCCAGCTACGGGTGTAACCACCCAACTAGGACATACAAATCGCAAATCGGCAAGCCGCACTGATTGCTATTCGGTTGGAGTGGGAGAAATTAAAGAATTTTAATTGTCCTCGGGATTCTATTTTTCCCTCTCTCATTCTCTCGCTCTACAGAGGTCTTTATATCCTTCGATGTATGGTTCGGGGGTCAGTCAATAATATCGCAAGTCCTGATGAAGATGACAGGACTACCACAAAGTTAAATATACTTTATTTTATCTTCGACTACATTCTCTGTCTCTGGATTTTTCTCTGTCTGTATCTATTCAAAAGGCAATCAGCATAATTGATTACTGCTTACAGTTGTCGCCGGCTACCAAAGGAGGGGGGGTTGTTTTTCTGAGTTTAATTTTGGGTACCATCCCCCAAATACTCGTAGACAATGTGAATCTAAAACGATCCGAATGCCAAATAATTTTATAGCGAACCACATAAATAATTCGAGGACGTTACTGAAGGCATGGGCGGGGGCTGTGCTGCCGGCATTAGTGGTGACCATGGTGGTGGTCATCATATTTGAGGGGTGGTTAGGCATGCATGGTTGTGGGGGAGATTTATATCCAGGCGATTTCTATTTCTCGTAATGTAATTTGATTTGTTACATCGAATTCGATCATCGTTTTATTTGATTTACTGAAATCGTTTTTGGGGAATTGGACTCTCGCAAAAGGATTTCAATTCCAAGAAGGACAATTACGTATGTGTGCGTGAGTATAGATTTGTGCACGTGTGTGAACAATGTGCGTTGATGGGATAGATGTGGTGTCATTGGGTTGAATATTGCAGCACGTCTATATGGAAGGAGTGTTAATTTTCATTCGATCAATTCGATTCGATGTGACAGTGACAGTGACAGTCCGGTCATAATTCAATTGGCACACACATATCAATGGTTTCGGAATTACAGTGCAGCGAATTGGATTCGGGATTTTGTCATTTAAATATAAATTGAAACAGAATTCATGTTTAATTTCGACAGTGAGATGGTAAGCACTTCAAATCATATATTTCTGCATTTATTAGCCATAAAAAGAAAATTGGCTGAATAATAGAGTTGCAATTTGAAGGCTAGAGTGCACAGTATTTCCTTTCACTGACTAGTAGTCAGGTTTCCATTGGTTACTTCAATGAGTCCATGAAGTTGGTTGAGTTCTCTTTCCATTTAACCTCGCCAAGTGAATTCTTTCTTTATTGCGTCGTCCCATGCAGGGTGAAGCGTTGTATATAGCGTATATAGCTCATACAGCATATGGTTGTAGGTTCTTCTCCATTTACCAATAATCACTCTGACTGACAAGTGAGCTCTATTGAGTCGATGAAGTTTCATTTGAATACTGCGACCATCAGAATGGCCAATGGTTCCTGGAATTTCATTAATACTTGTCCTTTACCTAAACAAATCTAGGCAAAGCTGGATTGTAAAAAAACTAGGATACTTATCGCCGTTAGTAGCAAAAATTTGCCATGCTAGAAAACAGGCATGCTAGAAAACAGGCATGCCAGAAAACAGGCATGCCAGAAAACAGGCACGCCAGAAGGATATCTTACCTCTGGAGACGAGGAAAAGGGAGAAACCTACCTTTTGTGAACCTGCCCTGCCTCATCAGCTTTGAGAAGGAAAACGTTTGGCGAATACTTTTAGGAATATTGTAGTAATCTAGCCAGATTCGACTTATGTAAGTTACATGCATGGAATCATTCGACATGAGTTCACACCGAAACTGGTTACCCTGCATGTAGGTTCTGCTTCTGGTAACCCGGTACACAACACAACTCTAGGTAGACAAAATTTTTAATTACCTCTAAGTTATACATATATTTCGATGGGTGATATTCTGTGTGAGATGTCGGTGTTGTATGTCCTTTATTTTGAACAGTATACACTTTATTTTGCTTTCTTTAGCCTCTAAACTAGACTACTGACATCACGCTGTGTTCTTCCTATTATGTCCATATCATCGGCGTATTCCCGCAGTTGCATAGACTTTTGAAATATCGTGTCTCTGATGCTGGCGTCTGAATTCTGGACATTTCTTTCCAGAGTGAAATGATGAAATCGCATGAGAGTGCGTCGACTTGTCTAAGTCATTTTTTGACATCAAACCGCCGATCTTTTCCAGGATTGATGGAAGAACGTACATTCGCCATCATCATCCATGGATGTAGGATTGCCAAAGCTGGACATAGAAACGGATAAGATCTTGTAAGCAATATTGAAGAGAGTTATTCCTTTATAGTTGACGAGGTTAGAGGATCTTTTTTCTTGTGGATCGGGCAAGCAATGTTGAACTGCCATTCATCAGGTTTTTTTTTTTTTTTCTCAAACCATATTTTACAAACAATGTGGTTCATGTTCCTTACCCAGTTAGCCCCATTGCTCTGAATAGCTCCCCAATCAAACCATTAGCTTCATTATCTTTACTGGATTTCAGCTTAGATATTGCCTGCTGAATCTCATCTAGGTTGGGTTGGACGGAAGTATTGGTCATCATCATCTAGATTGAATGTTTCATTCAGCCTGATGAAGAAATTTCTATGACCATTTCTATGACCATTTCCATATCCTCAACTGCGATTCTACAATACTACTAGATTTCCTTGTTCGTCCCTGCAGTCTTCTGTTTTACCTTCTGGTTAGACTTCCAATCCTCATTCATAGCTTCTCTCATCATTCATCATACAATTCTCATACTTCTTTATGTATTTTCCTTATAAGAAGCGAGTGTTAACCACTTTCCTTCTGTTCATAGAGCTCGTGAACAGCTATCTTCCTTCTATGCTTGCCGGCATACTTTTTTAAATCAGGGTCTTCGTTGTGGTGATCGAAAGAAACACGACATATTAGAAGTTAGAGTGTAGCATCTGGTCTTCAGTTGACTTGATGGTGGTAGTATAAAGCCACTTCAGACATTAAGGGACCCTCGATCGGAAAAGACTCTGGCGATCTCTTGTGATTGCAATCGTCCGACGTCAAACTTTCTCACAATGCTTTCGTGCGATGCTCTTAATATACATATCCACAACTTGTCTACAACAAGGTAGTGTCTCATTGCAAAGTCGATTACCCTGAATCAGTTATCATAGCTGGTACCATGCAGGCTTTGCTTTCCGATCGTGCTACCAAAACTGCCTCCCCTTACCCTGTAGTTTTCATTAAAATCGCCTAGGATAATGTTAACATCTAAGCTAGTGCACTACTCGCATGTTATGTTCTTATAACGTTTGATGGGGTTATCGAAAATTAAATCATCTGTACTTTTTTTTTAATAGAAAAGTAACCTCTATGCACAACCCTAACCTGGAGGACCAAGTCTTTGGTAGAAACCCCTAGGATAGGGGCCCGGACATATTGACATATTGATATATTGATCTACGGAGACACGGGTGCAGTCGATGCACGGCTTATTAAGAACTCCTTCGCCACCACTTCAATAACTTGGTCAAGATCAAGAGGAAGGAGGTTCGGCTGTACATCAAGCTGAACCTCCTTCCTCTTGATACTCATATAATTCATGACTGTGAACTATAAATATAATCTTCTCTAGACTAGTTTGAATTATGAGATACCCCTAAACCCTGACCATTTACTAGAAAACTAAATGCACTTAACTACCCATTTAAACGTATTTTTCACAATCTTCAACCCAAATCTGTTGTCACACGCTCAAAAGTATTTCATTTAATTTGAATTCTATTGAATTCCTCAATCGTTCTTGAAGTCATTTTAACTCCCCCACAAGACGGTTAACCTACCCAATAAACAGAAAATAGAAAAAAAAAAGAACGCAATGTTTGCCTCATTCTAACCCCATTTGGTTCTATTAAACAAAAATTCCTTAATCTGATCGCATTTTCTAAATTGTCACACCTACATCTCTTTATCGTGGCCCATAATCTTAACCTTTTCTGTTGGATTCTGCCCCGAAACTCCGACATGTGATATCTCTGTTGTTAATGAACGAGGGTTTAAGATTGCTTGATAAATGAATACCGTACGGGAAGCAAATACCGTGAGATATGTTCCTAGAAAGTTTTAGGTTGTTTTATTTTTTCATCTTCTTTTTCCTAAAAATGATGCTGCCCCCCACACTCAGGGAAAATCGAAAAGTTTCCCCAGGAATGTGAGGACAAATAAAACCAAAGAAAATAAAAAGAAAAACTTTTTTAAATGACATTTTTGTTATCAGAAATCCTTTGAATTTATGGCATTTTTGGGGGCGACTAGGAGGAACATTTTTTGGTTGTCTTATGCTTTCTGGCGTAATTGTCACTTAATTAAAGCTCTTTAAACGTGTAGTTTAATTGTATAAAGTTTGTAAGGGGGATGGTGGTTGTGATTGATTGATCACAGAGATTTCAGTATGTAAGGTTATTTCAAACACAAAATAAATTCGAAAAGAATGGAAATGAACTCGGTTATTTAGATAGATATTTTCAAGTTATTATAGATCTTCAATAAAACGATGGACAAGCTTAAAATGATACTAATAAAATTGTGAGATAAGTGTTAAAGTATCTACCTATATACAAACCAAATTAAACAAGCAAACTATACACGATTGTATAGAGCCATCCAACAAGAGGTGTCATTTTAAATTAATAGAAACACGCAACATTTTTTTATGAAGAATGATGTTAAATTTATTTTAATCCAAAGTACAAACTCTGCTTTCTCAGAAGACAATGGCCAGAGACTATCACTATTGCTGTTCTTAATCTTGATCTGCTTGGTTAATTAATTCTCCAGATTTTTTTCAAATTTAACTTAGGCCACAACGCCTTAGAGGCCCTTTTAAGTTTGACCATCTTAGGTTGGCCATATTGATGATTTTATCGAGAATAATTCTCTTAGCCACGGCCATTGGTGGTCTAATGCCTTCAAGTATATCATTTACATTTTCGTTACACTCCATATCACAGTGTCCAGGAACCCAACATAATCTGACTCGGTTTTGCGAACATAATGCCCTGAGCATTGTGCGGCCACTCCTGACTAGTTCAGATTTAATGATGTAGAACTCTAGCGCTTTTAGCGCAGCCTGACTATCAATGTAGATGGCGATATTCTTGTTGGATATTGATCCCATCTCAAGTAGTCCCGCAGCTTTGAGTACGGCTAGAACCTCTGCCTGGAACCCACTGCTCCACACCCGCAAGCCTGGGCAGTTTGAAGTTGGAATTTTATATTTTATGCTAAACGGTACTAGTTCTGTTTTTTCTGGATGGCCATGGAGTCCACACTTTAAGCCCATCTTCCGAGCATTTTAAGGGCCGATTTCATCATTTCGCTCAATATATTTAAGACCTTACCCTGAAATAAAATCATCATCCGCGTAGGCAGTAACGTTAAACCTTGCTTTGCATAGATCCTTAAGTATATCGTCTATGGCAAGAACCCAGGGAAGGAGGGGAGGGGCACGCCCAGGGGGTGCCTCTAGTAACCAATTTCCTTATTGAGCTAAGTATTGCATCTTGCAAAGCCAATTGGAAATGTTATACTCGATTCAACTTTTCCAGGGCACTTTTAATTGACTCCCACTTACGTTATTGAAAGCCACTTCAATATCTAAAAAGGTAGCTAGTGCGAGTTTCTTATGCTGAAGGTCGCTTTCTAATTTGGCTACTACTTAATGTATAGCCGTTTCTACCCGTTTGCCCTTTAAGTATGCGTGCTGAGCTTTGCATAAATATCCGTTGCAACACTTGCTTCTTATATGAATGTCAAGAAGAGTCTCTCAAGTGTCGTGAGGAAAAATGTCGAAAGGCTAATGGGTCTATAGTCTTTCGCTGAAGTGTGGCTTGGTTTACCTGTTTTGGGTATAAATACTATCCGCACTTTCCTCCATACCTTAGGTATGTAGCATGATCGTAGACAGTTTATAAAACTTTCCCTGATCCTGCTTGATTACATTACTGAAATTTAGGTAAAAATCACAAATTACGGCTTTCCCTTGACTATTTGGGTGAAATAGGCAACAAAGAATAAAAGGGTTGAACCAAAAGACCTACAATCGGATGATCTATATAGGCAACTTCGTTGCAAGACAAGTGGTATTTCTGGAGCAATATAGAGAACATCGATGAAAGAGAGACTCTCTGCTTGAAAATCCCTATCCAGAGAAATTTTCTATTTTGGCCAAGCCCCGAAATTTAGGTAAAAATCACAAATTACGGCTTTCCCTTGATTATCTGGGTGAAATAGGCAACAAAGAATAAAAGGGTTGAAACAAAAGACCTACAATCGGATGATCTAAAACATATGCAACTTCGTTGCAAGATATGTGGCATTTATGACACAATGTATAGAACATCGATGAAAGAGAGACTCTTTGCTTGAAAATCCCTATCCAGAGAAATTTTCTATTTTGGCCAAGCCCCGAAATTTAGGTAAAAATCACAAATTACGGCTTTCCCTTGATTATCTGGGTGAAATAGGCAACAAAGAATAAAAGGGTTGAACCAAAAGACCTACAATCGGATGATCTAAAACATAGGCAACTTCGTTGCAAGATATGTGGCATTTATGACACAATGTATAGAACATCGATGAAAGAGAGACTCTTTGCTTGAAAATCCCTATCCAGAGAAATTTTCTATTTTGGCCAAGCCCCGAAATTTAGGTAAAAATCACAAATTACGGCTTTCCCTTGATTATCTGGGTGAATTAGGCAACAAAGAATAAAAGGGTTGAACCAAAAGACGTACAATCGGATGATCTAAAACATATGCAACTTCGTTGCAAGATATGTGGCATTTATGGAACAATGTATAGAACATCGATGAAAGAGAGACTCTCTGCTTGAAAATCCCTATCCAGAGAAATTTTCGATTTCGTCCAGGTCCCGAAATTTAGGTAAAAATCACAAATTACGGCTTTCCCTTGACTATCTGGGTGAAATAGGCAACAAAGAATAAAAGGGTTGAACCAAAAGACCTACAATCGGATGATCTAAAACTTAGGCAACTTCGTTGCAAGATATGTGGCATTTATGGAACAATGTATAGAACATCGATGAAAGAGAGACTCTTTGCTTGAAAATCCCTATCCAGAGAAATTTTCGATTTCGTCCAGGTCACGAAATTTAGGTAAAAATCACAAATTACGGCTTTCCCTTGATTATCTGGCTGAAATAGGCAACAAAGAATAAAAGGGTTGAACCGAAAGACCTACAATCGGATGATCTAAAACATAGGCAACTTCGTTGCAAGATATGTGGCATTTATGGAACAATGTATAGAACATCGATGAAAGAGAGACTCTTTGCTTGAAAATCCCTATCCAGAGAAATTTTCGATTTCGTCGAGGTCACGAAATTTAGGTAAAAATCACAAATTACGGCTTTCCCTTGATTATCTGGGTGAAATAGGCAACAAAGAATAAAAGGGTTGAACCAAAAGACCTACAATCGGATGATCTAAAACATAGGCAACTTCGTTGCAAGATATGTGGCATTTATGGAACAATGTATAGAACATCGATGAAAGAGAGACTCTTTGCTTGAAAATCCCTATCCAGAGAAATTTTCTATTTCGTCCAGGTCACGAAATTTAGGTAAAAATCACAAATTACGGCTTTCCCTTGATTATCTGGGTGAAATAGGCAACAAAGAATAAAAGGGTTGAACCAAAAGACCTACAATCGGATGATCTAAAACATAGGCAACTTCGTTGCAAGATATGTGGCATTTATGGAACAATGTATAGAACATCGATGAAAGAGAGACTCTTTGCTTGAAAATCCCTATCCAGAGAAATTTTCGATTTCGTCGAGGTCACGAAATTTAGGTAAAAATCACAAATTACGGCTTTCCCTTGATTATCTGGGTGAAATAGGCAACAAAGAATAAAAGGGTTGAATCAAAAGACCTACAATCGGATGATCTAAAACATAGGCAACTTCGTTGCAAGATATGTGGCATTTATGGAACAATGTATAGAACATCGATGAAAGAGAGACTCTTTGCTTGAAAATCCCTATCCAGAGAAATTTTCGATTTCGTCGAGGTCACGAAATTTAGGTAAAAATCACAAATTACGGCTTTCCCTTGATTATCTGGGTGAAATAGGCAACAAAGAATAAAAGGGTTGAACCAAAAGACCTACAATCGGATGATCTAAAACATAGGCAACTTCGTTGCAAGATATGTGGCATTTACGGAACAATGTATAGAACATCGATGAAAGAGAGACTCTTTGCTTGAAAATCCCTATCCAGAGAAATTTTCGATTTCGTCGAGGTCACGAAATTTAGGTAAAAATCACAAATTACGGCTTTCCCTTGATTATCTGGGTGAAATAGGCAACAAAGAATAAAAGGGTTGAACCAAAAGACCTACAATCGGATGATCTAAAACATAGGCAACTTCGTTGCAAGATATGTGGCATTTACGGAACAATGTATAGAACATCGATGAAAGAGAGACTCTTTGCTTGAAAATCCCTATCCAGAGAAATTTTCGATTTCGTCCAGGTCACGAAATTTAGGTAAAAATCACAAATTACGGCTTTCCCTTGATTATCTGGGTGAAATAGGCAACAAAGAATAAAAGGGTTGAACCGAAAGACCTACAATCGGATGATCTAAAACATAGGCAACTTCGTTGCAAGATATGTGGCATTTATGGAACAATGTATAGAACATCGATGAAAGAGAGACTCTTTGCTTGAAAATCCCTATCCAGAGAAATTTTCGATTTCGTCCAGGTCACGAAATTTAGGTAAAAATCACAAATTACGGCTTTCCCTTGATTATCTGGCTGAAATAGGCAACAAAGAATAAAAGGGTTGAACCGAAAGACCTACAATCGGATGATCTAAAACATAGGCAACTTCGTTGCAAGATATGTGGCATTTATGGAACAATGTATAGAACATCGATGAAAGAGAGACTCTTTGCTTGAAAATCCCTATCCAGAGAAATTTTCGATTTCGTCGAGGTCACGAAATTTAGGTAAAAATCACAAATTACGGCTTTCCCTTGATTATCTGGGTGAAATAGGCAACAAAGAATAAAAGGGTTGAACCAAAAGACCTACAATCGGATGATCTAAAACATAGGCAACTTCGTTGCAAGATATGTGGCATTTATGACACAATGTATAGAACATCGATGAAAGAGAGACTCTTTGCTTGAAAATCCCTATCCAGAGAAATTTTCGATTTCGTCCAGGTCACGAAATTTAGGTAAAAATCACAAATTACGGCTTTCCCTTGATTATCTGGGTGAAATAGGCAACAAAGAATAAAAGGGTTGAATCAAAAGACCTACAATCGGATGATCTAAAACATAGGCAACTTCGTTGCAAGATATGTGGCATTTACGGAACAATGTATAGAACATCGATGAAAGAGAGACTCTTTGCTTGAAAATCCCTATCCAGAGAAATTTTCGATTTCGTCCAGGTCACGAAATTTAGGTAAAAATCACAAATTACGGCTTTCCCTTGATTATCTGGGTGAAATAGGCAACAAAGAATAAAAGGGTTGAACCGAAAGACCTACAATCGGATGATCTAAAACATAGGCAACTTCGTTGCAAGATATGTGGCATTTATGACACAATGTATAGAACATCGATGAAAGAGAGACTCTCTGCTTGAAAATTCCTATCCAGAGAAATTTTCTATTTCGTCCAGGTCACGAAATTTAGGTAAAAATCACAAATTACGGCTTTCCCTTGATTATCTGGGTGAAATAGGCAACAAAGAATAAAAGGGTTGAACCGAAAGACCTACAATCGGATGATCTAAAACATAGGCAACTTCGTTGCAAGATATGTGGCATTTATGGAACAATGTATAGAACATCGATGAAAGAGAGACTCTTTGCTTGAAAATCCCTATCCAGAGAAATTTTCGATTTCGTCGAGGTCACGAAATTTAGGTAAAAATCACAAATTACGGCTTTCCCTTGATTATCTGGGTGAAATAGGCAACAAAGAATAAAAGGGTTGAATCAAAAGACCTACAATCGGATGATCTAAAACATAGGCAACTTCGTTGCAAGATATGTGGCATTTACGGAACAATGTATAGAACATCGATGAAAGAGAGACTCTTTGCTTGAAAATCCCTATCCAGAGAAATTTTCGATTTCGTCCAGGTCACGAAATTTAGGTAAAAATCACAAATTACGGCTTTCCCTTGATTATCTGGGTGAAATAGGCAACAAAGAATAAAAGGGTTGAACCGAAAGACCTACAATCGGATGATCTAAAACATAGGCAACTTCGTTGCAAGATATGTGGCATTTATGGAACAATGTATAGAACATCGATGAAAGAGAGACTCTTTGCTTGAAAATCCCTATCCAGAGAAATTTTCGATTTCGTCCAGGTCACGAAATTTAGGTAAAAATCACAAATTACGGCTTTCCCTTGATTATCTGGCTGAAATAGGCAACAAAGAATAAAAGGGTTGAACCAAAAGACCTACAATCGGATGATCTAAAACATAGGCAACTTCGTTGCAAGATATGTGGCATTTATGGAACAATGTATAGAACATCGATGAAAGAGAGACTCTTTGCTTGAAAATCCCTATCCAGAGAAATTTTCGATTTCGTCGAGGTCACGAAATTTAGGTAAAAATCACAAATTACGGCTTTCCCTTGATTATCTGGGTGAAATAGGCAACAAAGAATAAAAGGGTTGAACCAAAAGACCTACAATCGGATGATCTAAAACATAGGCAACTTCGTTGCAAGATATGTGGCATTTATGGAACAATGTATAGAACATCGATGAAAGAGAGACTCTTTGCTTGAAAATCCCTATCCAGAGAAATTTTCGATTTCGTCCAGGTCACGAAATTTAGGTAAAAATCACAAATTACGGCTTTCCCTTGATTATCTGGGTGAAATAGGCAACAAAGAATAAAAGGGTTGAACCAAAAGACCTACAATCGGATGATCTAAAACATAGGCAACTTCGTTGCAAGATATGTGGCATTTATGGAACAATGTATAGAACATCGATGAAAGAGAGACTCTTTGCTTGAAAATCCCTATCCAGAGAAATTTTCGATTTCGTCGAGGTCACGAAATTTAGGTAAAAATCACAAATTACGGCTTTCCCTTGATTATCTGGGTGAAATAGGCAACAAAGAATAAAAGGGTTGAATCAAAAGACCTACAATCGGATGATCTAAAACATAGGCAACTTCGTTGCAAGATATGTGGCATTTACGGAACAATGTATAGAACATCGATGAAAGAGAGACTCTTTGCTTGAAAATCCCTATCCAGAGAAATTTTCGATTTCGTCCAGGTCACGAAATTTAGGTAAAAATCACAAATTACGGCTTTCCCTTGATTATCTGGGTGAAATAGGCAACAAAGAATAAAAGGGTTGAACCGAAAGACCTACAATCGGATGATCTAAAACATAGGCAACTTCGTTGCAAGATATGTGGCATTTATGGAACAATGTATAGAACATCGATGAAAGAGAGACTCTTTGCTTGAAAATCCCTATCCAGAGAAATTTTCGATTTCGTCCAGGTCACGAAATTTAGGTAAAAATCACAAATTACGGCTTTCCCTTGATTATCTGGCTGAAATAGGCAACAAAGAATAAAAGGGTTGAACCAAAAGACCTACAATCGGATGATCTAAAACATAGGCAACTTCGTTGCAAGATATGTGGCATTTATGGAACAATGTATAGAACATCGATGAAAGAGAGACTCTTTGCTTGAAAATCCCTATCCAGAGAAATTTTCGCTTTCGTCGAGGTCACGAAATTTAGGTAAAAATCACAAATTACGGCTTTCCCTTGATTATCTGGGTGAAATAGGCAACAAAGAATAAAAGGGTTGAACCAAAAGACCTACAATCGGATGATCTAAAACATAGGCAACTTCGTTGCAAGATATGTGGCATTTATGGAACAATGTATAGAACATCGATGAAAGAGAGACTCTTTGCTTGAAAATCCCTATCCAGAGAAATTTTCGATTTCGTCCAGGTCACGAAATTTAGGTAAAAATCACAAATTACGGCTTTCCCTTGATTATCTGGGTGAAATAGGCAACAAAGAATAAAAGGGTTGAACCAAAAGACCTACAATCGGATGATCTAAAACATAGGCAACTTCGTTGCAAGATATGTGGCATTTATGGAACAATGTATAGAACATCGATGAAAGAGAGACTCTTTGCTTGAAAATCCCTATCCAGAGAAATTTTCGATTTCGTCGAGGTCACGAAATTTAGGTAAAAATCACAAATTACGGCTTTCCCTTGATTATCTGGGTGAAATAGGCAACAAAGAATAAAAGGGTTGAACCAAAAGACCTACAATCGGATGATCTAAAACATAGGCAACTTCGTTGCAAGATATGTGGCATTTACGGAACAATGTATAGAACATCGATGAAAGAGAGACTCTTTGCTTGAAAATCCCTATCCAGAGAAATTTTCGATTTCGTCCAGATCACGAAATTTAGGTAAAAATCACAAATTACGGCTTTCCCTTGATTATCTGGGTGAAATAGGCAACAAAGAATAAAAGGGTTGAACCAAAAGACCTACAATCGGATGATCTAAAACATAGGCAACTTCGTTGCAAGATATGTGGCATTTATGGAACAATGTATAGAACATCGATGAAAGAGAGACTCTTTGCTTGAAAATCCCTATCCAGAGAAATTTTCGATTTCGTCCAGGTCACGAAATTTAGGTAAAAATCACAAATTACGGCTTTCCCTTGACTATCTGGGTGAAATAGGCAACAAAGAATAAAAGGGTTGAACCAAAAGACCTACAATCGGATGATCTAAAACATAGGCAACTTCGTTGCAAGATATGTGGCATTTACGGAACAATGTATAGAACATCGATGAAAGAGAGACTCTTTGCTTGAAAATCCCTATCCAGAGAAATTTTCGATTTCGTCGAGGTCACGAAATTTAGGTAAAAATCACAAATTACGGCTTTCCCTTGATTATCTGGGTGAAATAGGCAACAAAGAATAAAAGGGTTGAACCAAAAGACCTACAATCGGATGATCTAAAACATAGGCAACTTCGTTGCAAGATATGTGGCAATTACGGAACAATGTATAGAACATCGATGAAAGAGAGACTCTTTGCTTGAAAATCCCTATCCAGAGAAATTTTCGATTTCGTCCAGGTCACGAAATTTAGGTAAAAATCACAAATTACGGCTTTCCCTTGATTATCTGGGTGAAATAGGCAACAAAGAATAAAAGGGTTGAACCAAAAGACCTACAATCGGATGATCTAAAACATAGGCAACTTCGTTGCAAGATATGTGGCATTTATGGAACAATGTATAGAACATCGATGAAAGAGAGACTCTTTGCTTGAAAATCCCTATCCAGAGAAATTTTCGATTTCGTCCAGGTCACGAAATTTAGGTAAAAATCACAAATTACGGCTTTCCCTTGACTATCTGGGTGAAATAGGCAACAAAGAATAAAAGGGTTGAACCAAAAGACCTACAATCGGATGATCTAAAACATAGGCAACTTCGTTGCAAGATATGTGGCATTTACGGAACAATGTATAGAACATCGATGAAAGAGAGACTCTTTGCTTGAAAATCCCTATCCAGAGAAATTTTCGATTTCGTCCAGGTCACGAAATTTAGGTAAAAATCACAAATTACGGCTTTCCCTTGATTATCTGGGTGAAATAGGCAACAAAGAATAAAAGGGTTGAACCGAAAGACCTACAATCGGATGATCTAAAACATAGGCAACTTCGTTGCAAGATATGTGGCATTTATGGAACAATGTATAGAACATCGATGAAAGAGAGACTCTTTGCTTGAAAATCCCTATCCAGAGAAATTTTCGATTTCGTCCAGGTCACGAAATTTAGGTAAAAATCACAAATTACGGCTTTCCCTTGATTATCTGGCTGAAATAGGCAACAAAGAATAAAAGGGTTGAACCGAAAGACCTACAATCGGATGATCTAAAACATAGGCAACTTCGTTGCAAGATATGTGGCATTTATGGAACAATGTATAGAACATCGATGAAAGAGAGACTCTTTGCTTGAAAATCCCTATCCAGAGAAATTTTCGATTTCGTCGAGGTCACGAAATTTAGGTAAAAATCACAAATTACGGCTTTCCCTTGATTATCTGGGTGAAATAGGCAACAAAGAATAAAAGGGTTGAACCAAAAGACCTACAATCGGATGATCTAAAACATAGGCAACTTCGTTGCAAGATATGTGGCATTTATGGAACAATGTATAGAACATCGATGAAAGAGAGACTCTTTGCTTGAAAATCCCTATCCAGAGAAATTTTCGATTTCGTCGAGGTCACGAAATTTAGGTAAAAATCACAAATTACGGCTTTCCCTTGACTATTTGGGTGAAATAGGCAACAAAGAATAAAAGGGTTGAACCAAAAGACCTACAATCGGATGATCTATATAGGCAACTTCGTTGCAAGACAAGTGGTATTTCTGGAGCAATATAGAGAACATCGATGAAAGAGAGACTCTCTGCTTGAAAATCCCTATCCAGAGAAATTTTCTATTTTGGCCAAGCCCCGAAATTTAGGTAAAAATCACAAATTACGGCTTTCCCTTGATTATCTGGGTGAAATAGGCAACAAAGAATAAAAGGGTTGAAACAAAAGACCTACAATCGGATGATCTAAAACATATGCAACTTCGTTGCAAGATATGTGGCATTTATGACACAATGTATAGAACATCGATGAAAGAGAGACTCTTTGCTTGAAAATCCCTATCCAGAGAAATTTTCTATTTTGGCCAAGCCCCGAAATTTAGGTAAAAATCACAAATTACGGCTTTCCCTTGATTATCTGGGTGAAATAGGCAACAAAGAATAAAAGGGTTGAACCAAAAGACCTACAATCGGATGATCTAAAACATAGGCAACTTCGTTGCAAGATATGTGGCATTTATGACACAATGTATAGAACATCGATGAAAGAGAGACTCTTTGCTTGAAAATCCCTATCCAGAGAAATTTTCTATTTTGGCCAAGCCCCGAAATTTAGGTAAAAATCACAAATTACGGCTTTCCCTTGATTATCTGGGTGAATTAGGCAACAAAGAATAAAAGGGTTGAACCAAAAGACGTACAATCGGATGATCTAAAACATATGCAACTTCGTTGCAAGATATGTGGCATTTATGGAACAATGTATAGAACATCGATGAAAGAGAGACTCTCTGCTTGAAAATCCCTATCCAGAGAAATTTTCGATTTCGTCCAGGTCCCGAAATTTAGGTAAAAATCACAAATTACGGCTTTCCCTTGACTATCTGGGTGAAATAGGCAACAAAGAATAAAAGGGTTGAACCAAAAGACCTACAATCGGATGATCTAAAACTTAGGCAACTTCGTTGCAAGATATGTGGCATTTATGGAACAATGTATAGAACATCGATGAAAGAGAGACTCTTTGCTTGAAAATCCCTATCCAGAGAAATTTTCGATTTCGTCCAGGTCACGAAATTTAGGTAAAAATCACAAATTACGGCTTTCCCTTGATTATCTGGCTGAAATAGGCAACAAAGAATAAAAGGGTTGAACCGAAAGACCTACAATCGGATGATCTAAAACATAGGCAACTTCGTTGCAAGATATGTGGCATTTATGGAACAATGTATAGAACATCGATGAAAGAGAGACTCTTTGCTTGAAAATCCCTATCCAGAGAAATTTTCGATTTCGTCGAGGTCACGAAATTTAGGTAAAAATCACAAATTACGGCTTTCCCTTGATTATCTGGGTGAAATAGGCAACAAAGAATAAAAGGGTTGAACCAAAAGACCTACAATCGGATGATCTAAAACATAGGCAACTTCGTTGCAAGATATGTGGCATTTATGGAACAATGTATAGAACATCGATGAAAGAGAGACTCTTTGCTTGAAAATCCCTATCCAGAGAAATTTTCGATTTCGTCCAGGTCACGAAATTTAGGTAAAAATCACAAATTACGGCTTTCCCTTGATTATCTGGGTGAAATAGGCAACAAAGAATAAAAGGGTTGAACCAAAAGACCTACAATCGGATGATCTAAAACATAGGCAACTTCGTTGCAAGATATGTGGCATTTATGGAACAATGTATAGAACATCGATGAAAGAGAGACTCTTTGCTTGAAAATCCCTATCCAGAGAAATTTTCGATTTCGTCGAGGTCACGAAATTTAGGTAAAAATCACAAATTACGGCTTTCCCTTGATTATCTGGGTGAAATAGGCAACAAAGAATAAAAGGGTTGAATCAAAAGACCTACAATCGGATGATCTAAAACATAGGCAACTTCGTTGCAAGATATGTGGCATTTATGGAACAATGTATAGAACATCGATGAAAGAGAGACTCTTTGCTTGAAAATCCCTATCCAGAGAAATTTTCGATTTCGTCGAGGTCACGAAATTTAGGTAAAAATCACAAATTACGGCTTTCCCTTGATTATCTGGGTGAAATAGGCAACAAAGAATAAAAGGGTTGAACCAAAAGACCTACAATCGGATGATCTAAAACATAGGCAACTTCGTTGCAAGATATGTGGCATTTACGGAACAATGTATAGAACATCGATGAAAGAGAGACTCTTTGCTTGAAAATCCCTATCCAGAGAAATTTTCGATTTCGTCGAGGTCACGAAATTTAGGTAAAAATCACAAATTACGGCTTTCCCTTGATTATCTGGGTGAAATAGGCAACAAAGAATAAAAGGGTTGAACCAAAAGACCTACAATCGGATGATCTAAAACATAGGCAACTTCGTTGCAAGATATGTGGCATTTACGGAACAATGTATAGAACATCGATGAAAGAGAGACTCTTTGCTTGAAAATCCCTATCCAGAGAAATTTTCGATTTCGTCCAGGTCACGAAATTTAGGTAAAAATCACAAATTACGGCTTTCCCTTGATTATCTGGGTGAAATAGGCAACAAAGAATAAAAGGGTTGAACCGAAAGACCTACAATCGGATGATCTAAAACATAGGCAACTTCGTTGCAAGATATGTGGCATTTATGGAACAATGTATAGAACATCGATGAAAGAGAGACTCTTTGCTTGAAAATCCCTATCCAGAGAAATTTTCGATTTCGTCCAGGTCACGAAATTTAGGTAAAAATCACAAATTACGGCTTTCCCTTGATTATCTGGCTGAAATAGGCAACAAAGAATAAAAGGGTTGAACCGAAAGACCTACAATCGGATGATCTAAAACATAGGCAACTTCGTTGCAAGATATGTGGCATTTATGGAACAATGTATAGAACATCGATGAAAGAGAGACTCTTTGCTTGAAAATCCCTATCCAGAGAAATTTTCGATTTCGTCGAGGTCACGAAATTTAGGTAAAAATCACAAATTACGGCTTTCCCTTGATTATCTGGGTGAAATAGGCAACAAAGAATAAAAGGGTTGAACCAAAAGACCTACAATCGGATGATCTAAAACATAGGCAACTTCGTTGCAAGATATGTGGCATTTATGGAACAATGTATAGAACATCGATGAAAGAGAGACTCTTTGCTTGAAAATCCCTATCCAGAGAAATTTTCGATTTCGTCCAGGTCACGAAATTTAGGTAAAAATCACAAATTACGGCTTTCCCTTGATTATCTGGGTGAAATAGGCAACAAAGAATAAAAGGGTTGAATCAAAAGACCTACAATCGGATGATCTAAAACATAGGCAACTTCGTTGCAAGATATGTGGCATTTACGGAACAATGTATAGAACATCGATGAAAGAGAGACTCTTTGCTTGAAAATCCCTATCCAGAGAAATTTTCGATTTCGTCCAGGTCACGAAATTTAGGTAAAAATCACAAATTACGGCTTTCCCTTGATTATCTGGGTGAAATAGGCAACAAAGAATAAAAGGGTTGAACCAAAAGACCTACAATCGGATGATCTAAAACATAGGCAACTTCGTTGCAAGATATGTGGCATTTATGGAACAATGTATAGAACATCGATGAAAGAGAGACTCTTTGCTTGAAAATCCCTATCCAGAGAAATTTTCGATTTCGTCGAGGTCACGAAATTTAGGTAAAAATCACAAATTACGGCTTTCCCTTGATTATCTGGGTGAAATAGGCAACAAAGAATAAAAGGGTTGAATCAAAAGACCTACAATCGGATGATCTAAAACATAGGCAACTTCGTTGCAAGATATGTGGCATTTACGGAACAATGTATAGAACATCGATGAAAGAGAGACTCTTTGCTTGAAAATCCCTATCCAGAGAAATTTTCGATTTCGTCCAGGTCACGAAATTTAGGTAAAAATCACAAATTACGGCTTTCCCTTGATTATCTGGGTGAAATAGGCAACAAAGAATAAAAGGGTTGAACCGAAAGACCTACAATCGGATGATCTAAAACATAGGCAACTTCGTTGCAAGATATGTGGCATTTATGGAACAATGTATAGAACATCGATGAAAGAGAGACTCTTTGCTTGAAAATCCCTATCCAGAGAAATTTTCGATTTCGTCCAGGTCACGAAATTTAGGTAAAAATCACAAATTACGGCTTTCCCTTGATTATCTGGCTGAAATAGGCAACAAAGAATAAAAGGGTTGAACCAAAAGACCTACAATCGGATGATCTAAAACATAGGCAACTTCGTTGCAAGATATGTGGCATTTATGGAACAATGTATAGAACATCGATGAAAGAGAGACTCTTTGCTTGAAAATCCCTATCCAGAGAAATTTTCGATTTCGTCGAGGTCACGAAATTTAGGTAAAAATCACAAATTACGGCTTTCCCTTGATTATCTGGGTGAAATAGGCAACAAAGAATAAAAGGGTTGAACCAAAAGACCTACAATCGGATGATCTAAAACATAGGCAACTTCGTTGCAAGATATGTGGCATTTATGGAACAATGTATAGAACATCGATGAAAGAGAGACTCTTTGCTTGAAAATCCCTATCCAGAGAAATTTTCGATTTCGTCCAGGTCACGAAATTTAGGTAAAAATCACAAATTACGGCTTTCCCTTGATTATCTGGGTGAAATAGGCAACAAAGAATAAAAGGGTTGAACCAAAAGACCTACAATCGGATGATCTAAAACATAGGCAACTTCGTTGCAAGATATGTGGCATTTATGGAACAATGTATAGAACATCGATGAAAGAGAGACTCTTTGCTTGAAAATCCCTATCCAGAGAAATTTTCGATTTCGTCGAGGTCACGAAATTTAGGTAAAAATCACAAATTACGGCTTTCCCTTGATTATCTGGGTGAAATAGGCAACAAAGAATAAAAGGGTTGAATCAAAAGACCTACAATCGGATGATCTAAAACATAGGCAACTTCGTTGCAAGATATGTGGCATTTACGGAACAATGTATAGAACATCGATGAAAGAGAGACTCTTTGCTTGAAAATCCCTATCCAGAGAAATTTTCGATTTCGTCCAGGTCACGAAATTTAGGTAAAAATCACAAATTACGGCTTTCCCTTGATTATCTGGGTGAAATAGGCAACAAAGAATAAAAGGGTTGAACCGAAAGACCTACAATCGGATGATCTAAAACATAGGCAACTTCGTTGCAAGATATGTGGCATTTATGGAACAATGTATAGAACATCGATGAAAGAGAGACTCTTTGCTTGAAAATCCCTATCCAGAGAAATTTTCGATTTCGTCCAGGTCACGAAATTTAGGTAAAAATCACAAATTACGGCTTTCCCTTGATTATCTGGCTGAAATAGGCAACAAAGAATAAAAGGGTTGAACCAAAAGACCTACAATCGGATGATCTAAAACATAGGCAACTTCGTTGCAAGATATGTGGCATTTATGGAACAATGTATAGAACATCGATGAAAGAGAGACTCTTTGCTTGAAAATCCCTATCCAGAGAAATTTTCGATTTCGTCGAGGTCACGAAATTTAGGTAAAAATCACAAATTACGGCTTTCCCTTGATTATCTGGGTGAAATAGGCAACAAAGAATAAAAGGGTTGAACCGAAAGACCTACAATCGGATGATCTAAAACATAGGCAACTTCGTTGCAAGATATGTGGCATTTATGGAACAATGTATAGAACATCGATGAAAGAGAGACTCTTTGCTTGAAAATCCCTATCCAGAGAAATTTTCGATTTCGTCCAGGTCACGAAATTTAGGTAAAAATCACAAATTACGGCTTTCCCTTGATTATCTGGGTGAAATAGGCAACAAAGAATAAAAGGGTTGAACCAAAAGACCTACAATCGGATGATCTAAAACATAGGCAACTTCGTTGCAAGATATGTGGCATTTATGGAACAATGTATAGAACATCGATGAAAGAGAGACTCTTTGCTTGAAAATCCCTATCCAGAGAAATTTTCGATTTCGTCGAGGTCACGAAATTTAGGTAAAAATCACAAATTACGGCTTTCCCTTGATTATCTGGGTGAAATAGGCAACAAAGAATAAAAGGGTTGAACCAAAAGACCTACAATCGGATGATCTAAAACATAGGCAACTTCGTTGCAAGATATGTGGCATTTACGGAACAATGTATAGAACATCGATGAAAGAGAGACTCTTTGCTTGAAAATCCCTATCCAGAGAAATTTTCGATTTCGTCCAGATCACGAAATTTAGGTAAAAATCACAAATTACGGCTTTCCCTTGATTATCTGGGTGAAATAGGCAACAAAGAATAAAAGGGTTGAACCAAAAGACCTACAATCGGATGATCTAAAACATAGGCAACTTCGTTGCAAGATATGTGGCATTTATGGAACAATGTATAGAACATCGATGAAAGAGAGACTCTTTGCTTGAAAATCCCTATCCAGAGAAATTTTCGATTTCGTCCAGGTCACGAAATTTAGGTAAAAATCACAAATTACGGCTTTCCCTTGACTATCTGGGTGAAATAGGCAACAAAGAATAAAAGGGTTGAACCAAAAGACCTACAATCGGATGATCTAAAACATAGGCAACTTCGTTGCAAGATATGTGGCATTTACGGAACAATGTATAGAACATCGATGAAAGAGAGACTCTTTGCTTGAAAATCCCTATCCAGAGAAATTTTCGATTTCGTCGAGGTCACGAAATTTAGGTAAAAATCACAAATTACGGCTTTCCCTTGATTATCTGGGTGAAATAGGCAACAAAGAATAAAAGGGTTGAACCAAAAGACCTACAATCGGATGATCTAAAACATAGGCAACTTCGTTGCAAGATATGTGGCATTTACGGAACAATGTATAGAACATCGATGAAAGAGAGACTCTTTGCTTGAAAATCCCTATCCAGAGAAATTTTCGATTTCGTCGAGGTCACGAAATTTAGGTAAAAATCACAAATTACGGCTTTCCCTTGATTATCTGGGTGAAATAGGCAACAAAGAATAAAAGGGTTGAACCAAAAGACCTACAATCGGATGATCTAAAACATAGGCAACTTCGTTGCAAGATATGTGGCATTTACGGAACAATGTATAGAACATCGATGAAAGAGAGACTCTTTGCTTGAAAATCCCTATCCAGAGAAATTTTCGATTTCGTCCAGGTCACGAAATTTAGGTAAAAATCACAAATTACGGCTTTCCCTTGATTATCTGGGTGAAATAGGCAACAAAGAATAAAAGGGTTGAACCGAAAGACCTACAATCGGATGATCTAAAACATAGGCAACTTCGTTGCAAGATATGTGGCATTTATGGAACAATGTATAGAACATCGATGAAAGAGAGACTCTTTGCTTGAAAATCCCTATCCAGAGAAATTTTCGATTTCGTCCAGGTCACGAAATTTAGGTAAAAATCACAAATTACGGCTTTCCCTTGATTATCTGGCTGAAATAGGCAACAAAGAATAAAAGGGTTGAACCGAAAGACCTACAATCGGATGATCTAAAACATAGGCAACTTCGTTGCAAGATATGTGGCATTTATGGAACAATGTATAGAACATCGATGAAAGAGAGACTCTTTGCTTGAAAATCCCTATCCAGAGAAATTTTCGATTTCGTCGAGGTCACGAAATTTAGGTAAAAATCACAAATTACGGCTTTCCCTTGATTATCTGGGTGAAATAGGCAACAAAGAATAAAAGGGTTGAACCAAAAGACCTACAATCGGATGATCTAAAACATAGGCAACTTCGTTGCAAGATATGTGGCATTTATGGAACAATGTATAGAACATCGATGAAAGAGAGACTCTTTGCTTGAAAATCCCTATCCAGAGAAATTTTCGATTTCGTCCAGGTCACGAAATTTAGGTAAAAATCACAAATTACGGCTTTCCCTTGATTATCTGGGTGAAATAGGCAACAAAGAATAAAAGGGTTGAATCAAAAGACCTACAATCGGATGATCTAAAACATAGGCAACTTCGTTGCAAGATATGTGGCATTTACGGAACAATGTATAGAACATCGATGAAAGAGAGACTCTTTGCTTGAAAATCCCTATCCAGAGAAATTTTCGATTTCGTCCAGGTCACGAAATTTAGGTAAAAATCACAAATTACGGCTTTCCCTTGATTATCTGGGTGAAATAGGCAACAAAGAATAAAAGGGTTGAACCAAAAGACCTACAATCGGATGATCTAAAACATAGGCAACTTCGTTGCAAGATATGTGGCATTTATGGAACAATGTATAGAACATCGATGAAAGAGAGACTCTTTGCTTGAAAATCCCTATCCAGAGAAATTTTCGATTTCGTCGAGGTCACGAAATTTAGGTAAAAATCACAAATTACGGCTTTCCCTTGATTATCTGGGTGAAATAGGCAACAAAGAATAAAAGGGTTGAATCAAAAGACCTACAATCGGATGATCTAAAACATAGGCAACTTCGTTGCAAGATATGTGGCATTTACGGAACAATGTATAGAACATCGATGAAAGAGAGACTCTTTGCTTGAAAATCCCTATCCAGAGAAATTTTCGATTTCGTCCAGGTCACGAAATTTAGGTAAAAATCACAAATTACGGCTTTCCCTTGATTATCTGGGTGAAATAGGCAACAAAGAATAAAAGGGTTGAACCGAAAGACCTACAATCGGATGATCTAAAACATAGGCAACTTCGTTGCAAGATATGTGGCATTTATGGAACAATGTATAGAACATCGATGAAAGAGAGACTCTTTGCTTGAAAATCCCTATCCAGAGAAATTTTCGATTTCGTCGAGGTCACGAAATTTAGGTAAAAATCACAAATTACGGCTTTCCCTTGATTATCTGGGTGAAATAGGCAACAAAGAATAAAAGGGTTGAACCAAAAGACCTACAATCGGATGATCTAAAACATAGGCAACTTCGTTGCAAGATATGTGGCATTTATGGAACAATGTATAGAACATCGATGAAAGAGAGACTCTTTGCTTGAAAATCCCTATCCAGAGAAATTTTCGATTTCGTCCAGGTCACGAAATTTAGGTAAAAATCACAAATTACGGCTTTCCCTTGATTATCTGGGTGAAATAGGCAACAAAGAATAAAAGGGTTGAACCAAAAGACCTACAATCGGATGATCTAAAACATAGGCAACTTCGTTGCAAGATATGTGGCATTTATGGAACAATGTATAGAACATCGATGAAAGAGAGACTCTTTGCTTGAAAATCCCTATCCAGAGAAATTTTCGATTTCGTCGAGGTCACGAAATTTAGGTAAAAATCACAAATTACGGCTTTCCCTTGATTATCTGGGTGAAATAGGCAACAAAGAATAAAAGGGTTGAATCAAAAGACCTACAATCGGATGATCTAAAACATAGGCAACTTCGTTGCAAGATATGTGGCATTTACGGAACAATGTATAGAACATCGATGAAAGAGAGACTCTTTGCTTGAAAATCCCTATCCAGAGAAATTTTCGATTTCGTCCAGGTCACGAAATTTAGGTAAAAATCACAAATTACGGCTTTCCCTTGATTATCTGGGTGAAATAGGCAACAAAGAATAAAAGGGTTGAACCGAAAGACCTACAATCGGATGATCTAAAACATAGGCAACTTCGTTGCAAGATATGTGGCATTTATGGAACAATGTATAGAACATCGATGAAAGAGAGACTCTTTGCTTGAAAATCCCTATCCAGAGAAATTTTCGATTTCGTCCAGGTCACGAAATTTAGGTAAAAATCACAAATTACGGCTTTCCCTTGATTATCTGGCTGAAATAGGCAACAAAGAATAAAAGGGTTGAACCAAAAGACCTACAATCGGATGATCTAAAACATAGGCAACTTCGTTGCAAGATATGTGGCATTTATGGAACAATGTATAGAACATCGATGAAAGAGAGACTCTTTGCTTGAAAATCCCTATCCAGAGAAATTTTCGATTTCGTCGAGGTCACGAAATTTAGGTAAAAATCACAAATTACGGCTTTCCCTTGATTATCTGGGTGAAATAGGCAACAAAGAATAAAAGGGTTGAACCGAAAGACCTACAATCGGATGATCTAAAACATAGGCAACTTCGTTGCAAGATATGTGGCATTTATGGAACAATGTATAGAACATCGATGAAAGAGAGACTCTTTGCTTGAAAATCCCTATCCAGAGAAATTTTCGATTTCGTCCAGGTCACGAAATTTAGGTAAAAATCACAAATTACGGCTTTCCCTTGATTATCTGGGTGAAATAGGCAACAAAGAATAAAAGGGTTGAACCAAAAGACCTACAATCGGATGATCTAAAACATAGGCAACTTCGTTGCAAGATATGTGGCATTTATGGAACAATGTATAGAACATCGATGAAAGAGAGACTCTTTGCTTGAAAATCCCTATCCAGAGAAATTTTCGATTTCGTCGAGGTCACGAAATTTAGGTAAAAATCACAAATTACGGCTTTCCCTTGATTATCTGGGTGAAATAGGCAACAAAGAATAAAAGGGTTGAACCAAAAGACCTACAATCGGATGATCTAAAACATAGGCAACTTCGTTGCAAGATATGTGGCATTTACGGAACAATGTATAGAACATCGATGAAAGAGAGACTCTTTGCTTGAAAATCCCTATCCAGAGAAATTTTCGATTTCGTCCAGATCACGAAATTTAGGTAAAAATCACAAATTACGGCTTTCCCTTGATTATCTGGGTGAAATAGGCAACAAAGAATAAAAGGGTTGAACCAAAAGACCTACAATCGGATGATCTAAAACATAGGCAACTTCGTTGCAAGATATGTGGCATTTACGGAACAATGTATAGAACATCGATGAAAGAGAGACTCTTTGCTTGAAAATCCCTATCCAGAGAAATTTTCGATTTCGTCCAGGTCACGAAATTTAGGTAAAAATCACAAATTACGGCTTTCCCTTGATTATCTGGGTGAAATAGGCAACAAAGAATAAAAGGGTTGAACCAAAAGACCTACAATCGGATGATCTAAAACATAGGCAACTTCGTTGCAAGATATGTGGCATTTATGGAACAATGTATAGAACATCGATGAAAGAGAGACTCTTTGCTTGAAAATCCCTATCCAGAGAAATTTTCGATTTCGTCCAGGTCACGAAATTTAGGTAAAAATCACAAATTACGGCTTTCCCTTGATTATCTGGGTGAAATAGGCAACAAAGAATAAAAGGGTTGAACCAAAAGACCTACAATCGGATGATCTAAAACATAGGCAACTTCGTTGCAAGATATGTGGCATTTATGGAACAATGTATAGAACATCGATGAAAGAGAGACTCTTTGCTTGAAAATCCCTATCCAGAGAAATTTTCGATTTCGTCGAGGTCACGAAATTTAGGTAAAAATCACAAATTACGGCTTTCCCTTGATTATCTGGGTGAAATAGGCAACAAAGAATAAAAGGGTTGAACCGAAAGACCTACAATCGGATGATCTAAAACATAGGCAACTTCGTTGCAAGATATGTGGCATTTACGGAACAATGTATAGAACATCGATGAAAGAGAGACTCTTTGCTTGAAAATCCCTATCCAGAGAAATTTTCGATTTCGTCGAGGTCACGAAATTTAGGTAAAAATCACAAATTACGGCTTTCCCTTGATTATCTGGGTGAAATAGGCAACAAAGAATAAAAGGGTTGAACCAAAAGACCTACAATCGGATGATCTAAAACATAGGCAACTTCGTTGCAAGATATGTGGCATTTACGGAACAATGTATAGAACATCGATGAAAGAGAGACTCTTTGCTTGAAAATCCCTATCCAGAGAAATTTTCGATTTCGTCCAGGTCACGAAATTTAGGTAAAAATCACAAATTACGGCTTTCCCTTGATTATCTGGGTGAAATAGGCAACAAAGAATAAAAGGGTTGAACCAAAAGACCTACAATCGGATGATCTAAAACATAGGCAACTTCGTTGCAAGATATGTGGCATTTATGGAACAATGTATAGAACATCGATGAAAGAGAGACTCTTTGCTTGAAAATCCCTATCCAGAGAAATTTTCGATTTCGTCCAGGTCACGAAATTTAGGTAAAAATCACAAATTACGGCTTTCCCTTGACTATCTGGGTGAAATAGGCAACAAAGAATAAAAGGGTTGAACCAAAAGACCTACAATCGGATGATCTAAAACATAGGTAACTTCGTTGCAAGATATGTGGCATTTACGGAACAATGTATAGAACATCGATGAAAGAGAGACTCTTTGCTTGAAAATCCCTATCCAGAGAAATTTTCGATTTCGTCCAGGTCACGAAATTTAGGTAAAAATCACAAATTACGGCTTTCCCTTGATTATCTGGGTGAAATAGGCAACAAAGAATAAAAGGGTTGAACCGAAAGACCTACAATCGGATGATCTAAAACATAGGCAACTTCGTTGCAAGATATGTGGCATTTATGGAACAATGTATAGAACATCGATGAAAGAGAGACTCTTTGCTTGAAAATCCCTATCCAGAGAAATTTTCGATTTCGTCCAGGTCACGAAATTTAGGTAAAAATCACAAATTACGGCTTTCCCTTGATTATCTGGCTGAAATAGGCAACAAAGAATAAAAGGGTTGAACCGAAAGACCTACAATCGGATGATCTAAAACATAGGCAACTTCGTTGCAAGATATGTGGCATTTATGGAACAATGTATAGAACATCGATGAAAGAGAGACTCTTTGCTTGAAAATCCCTATCCAGAGAAATTTTCGATTTCGTCGAGGTCACGAAATTTAGGTAAAAATCACAAATTACGGCTTTCCCTTGATTATCTGGGTGAAATAGGCAACAAAGAATAAAAGGGTTGAACCAAAAGACCTACAATCGGATGATCTAAAACATAGGCAACTTCGTTGCAAGATATGTGGCATTTATGGAACAATGTATAGAACATCGATGAAAGAGAGACTCTTTGCTTGAAAATCCCTATCCAGAGAAATTTTCGATTTCGTCGAGGTCACGAAATTTAGGTAAAAATCACAAATTACGGCTTTCCCTTGATTATCTGGGTGAAATAGGCAACAAAGAATAAAAGGGTTGAACCAAAAGACCTACAATCGGATGATCTAAAACATAGGCAACTTCGTTGCAAGATATGTGGCATTTATGGAACAATGTATAGAACATCGATGAAAGAGAGACTCTTTGCTTGAAAATCCCTATCCAGAGAAATTTTCGATTTCGTCGAGGTCACGAAATTTAGGTAAAAATCACAAATTACGGCTTTCCCTTGATTATCTGGGTGAAATAGGCAACAAAGAATAAAAGGGTTGAATCAAAAGACCTACAATCGGATGATCTAAAACATAGGCAACTTCGTTGCAAGATATGTGGCATTTACGGAACAATGTATAGAACATCGATGAAAGAGAGACTCTTTGCTTGAAAATCCCTATCCAGAGAAATTTTCGATTTCGTCCAGGTCCCGAAATTTAGGTAAAAATCACAAATTACGGCTTTCCCTTGATTATCTGGGTGAAATAGGCAACAAAGAATAAAAGGGTTGAACCAAAAGACCTACAATCGGATGATCTAAAACATAGGCAACTTCGTTGCAAGATATGTGGCATTTATGGAACAATGTATAGAACATCGATGAAAGAGAGACTCTTTGCTTGAAAATCCCTATCCAGAGAAATTTTCGATTTCGTCCAGGTCACGAAATTTAGGTAAAAATCACAAATTACGGCTTTCCCTTGATTATCTGGGTGAAATAGGCAACAAAGAATAAAAGGGTTGAACCGAAAGACCTACAATCGGATGATCTAAAACATAGGCAACTTCGTTGCAAGATATGTGGCATTTATGGAACAATGTATAGAACATCGATGAAAGAGAGACTCTTTGCTTGAAAATCCCTATCCAGAGAAATTTTCGATTTCGTCCAGGTCACGAAATTTAGGTAAAAATCACAAATTACGGCTTTCCCTTGATTATCTGGGTGAAATAGGCAACAAAGAATAAAAGGGTTGAACCAAAAGACCTACAATCGGATGATCTAAAACATAGGCAACTTCGTTGCAAGATATGTGGCATTTATGGAACAATGTATAGAACATCGATGAAAGAGAGACTCTTTGCTTGAAAATCCCTATCCAGAGAAATTTTCGATTTCGTCCAGGTCACGAAATTTAGGTAAAAATCACAAATTACGGCTTTCCCTTGACTATCTGGGTGAAATAGGCAACAAAGAATAAAAGGGTTGAACCAAAAGACCTACAATCGGATGATCTAAAACATAGGCAACTTCGTTGCAAGATATGTGGCATTTACGGAACAATGTATAGAACATCGATGAAAGCGAGACTCTTTGCTTGAAAATCCCTATCCAGAGAAATTTTCGATTTCGTCCAGGTCACGAAATTTAGGTAAAAATCACAAATTACGGCTTTCCCTTGATTATCTGGGTGAAATAGGCAACAAAGAATAAAAGGGTTGAACCGAAAGACCTACAATCGGATGATCTAAAACATAGGCAACTTCGTTGCAAGATATGTGGCATTTATGGAACAATGTATAGAACATCGATGAAAGAGAGACTCTTTGCTTGAAAATCCCTATCCAGAGAAATTTTCGATTTCGTCCAGGTCACGAAATTTAGGTAAAAATCACAAATTACGGCTTTCCCTTGATTATCTGGGTGAAATAGGCAACAAAGAATAAAAGGGTTGAACCGAAAGACCTACAATCGGATGATCTAAAACATAGGCAACTTCGTTGCAAGATATGTGGCATTTATGGAACAATGTATAGAACATCGATGAAAGAGAGACTCTTTGCTTGAAAATCCCTATCCAGAGAAATTTTCGATTTCGTCCAGGTCACGAAATTTAGGTAAAAATCACAAATTACGGCTTTCCCTTGACTATCTGGGTGAAATAGGCAACAAAGAATAAAAGGGTTGAACCGAAAGACCTACAATCGGATGATCTAAAACATAGGCAACTTCGTTGCAAGATATGTGGCATTTATGGAACAATGTATAGAACATCGATGAAAGAGAGACTCTTTGCTTGAAAATCCCTATCCAGAGAAATTTTCGATTTCGTCGAGGTCACGAAATTTAGGTAAAAATCACAAATTACGGCTTTCCCTTGATTATCTGGGTGAAATAGGCAACAAAGAATAAAAGGGTTGAACCAAAAGACCTACAATCGGATGATCTAAAACATAGGCAACTTCGTTGCAAGATATGTGGCATTTATGACACAATGTATAGAACATCGATGAAAGAGAGACTCTTTGCTTGAAAATCCCTATCCAGAGAAATTTTCTATTTTGGCCAAGTCCCGAAATTTAGGTAAAAATCACAAATTACGGCTTTCCCTTGATTATCTGGGTGAAATAGGCAACAAAGAATAAAAGGGTTGAACCAAAAGACCTACAATCGGATGATCTAAAACATAGGCAACTTCGTTGCAAGATATGTGGCATTTATGGAACAATGTATAGAACATCGATGAAAGAGAGACTCTTTGCTTGAAAATCCCTATCCAGAGAAATTTTCTATTTCGTCCAGGTCACGAAATTTAGGTAAAAATCACAAATTACGGCTTTCCCTTGATTATCTGGGTGAAATAGGCAACAAAGAATAAACGGGTTGAACCAAAAGACCTACAATCGGATGATCTAAAACATAGGCAACTTCGTTGCAAGATATGTGGCATTTATGGAACAATGTATAGAACATCGATGAAAGAGAGACTCTTTGCTTGAAAATCCCTATCCAGAGAAATTTTCTATTTTGGCCAAGTCCCGAAATTTAGGTAAAAATCACAAATTACGGCTTTCCCTTGATTATCTGGGTGAAATAGGCAACAAAGAATAAAAGGGTTGAACCAAAAGACCTACAATCGGATGATCTAAAACATAGGCAACTTCGTTGCAAGATATGTGGCATTTATGACACAATGTATAGAACATCGATGAAAGAGAGACTCTTTGCTTGAAAATCCCTATCCAGAGAAATTTTCGATTTCGTCCAGGTCACGAAATTTAGGTAAAAATCACAAATTACTGCTTTCCCTTGACTATCTGGGTGACCTAGGCAACAAAGAATAAAAGGGTTGAACCGAAAGACCTACAATCGGATGATCTAAAACATAGGCAACTTCGTTGCAAGATATGTGGCATTTATGGAACAATGTGTAGAACATCGATGAAAGAGAGTCTCTTTGCTTGAAAATCCCTATCCAGAGAAATTTTCTATTTTGGCCAAGTCCCGAAATTTAGGTAAAAATCACAAATTACGGCTTTCCCTTGATTATCTGGGTGAAATAGGCAACAAAGAATAAAAGGGTTGAATCAAAAGACCTACAATCGGATGATCTAAAACATAGGCAACTTCGTTGCAAGATATGTGGCATTTATGGAACAATGTATAGAACATCGATGAAAGAGAGACTCTTTGCTTGAAAATCCCTATCCAGAGAAATTTTCTATTTTGGCCAAGTCCCGAAATTTAGGTAAAAATCACAAATTACGGCTTTCCCTTGATTATCTGGGTGAAATAGGCAACAAAGAATAAAAGGGTTGAATCAAAAGACCTACAATCGGATGATCTAAAACATAGGCAACTTCGTTGCAAGATATGTGGCATTTATGACACAATGTATAGAACATCGATGAAAGAGAGACTCTTTGCTTGAAAATCCCTATCCAGAGAAAGTTTCGATTTCGTCCAGGTCACGAAATTTAGGTAAAAATCACAAATTACGGCTTTCCCTTGATTATCTGGGTGAAATAGGCAACAAAGAATAAAAGGGTTGAACCAAAAGACCTACAATCGGATGATCTAAAACATAGGCAACTTCGTTGCAAGATATGTGGCATTTATGGAACAATGTATAGAACATCGATGAAAGAGAGACTCTTTGCTTGAAAATCCCTATCCAGAGAAATTTTCTATTTTGGCCAAGTCCCGAAATTTAGGTAAAAATCACAAATTACGGCTTTCCCTTGATTATCTGGGTGAAATAGGCAACAAAGAATAAAAGGGTTGAACCAAAAGACCTACAATCGGATGATCTAAAACATAGGCAACTTCGTTGCAAGATATGTGGCATTTATGGAACAATGTATAGAACATCGATGAAAGAGAGACTCTTTGCTTGAAAATCCCTATCCAGAGAAATTTTCTATTTTGGCCAAGTCCCGAAATTTAGGTAAAAATCACAAATTACGGCTTTCCCTTGATTATCTGGGTGAAATAGGCAACAAAGAATAAAAGGGTTGAACCAAAAGACCTACAATCGGATGATCTAAAACATAGGCAACTTCGTTGCAAGATATGTGGCATTTATGGAACAATGTATAGAACATCGATGAAAGAGAGACTCTTTGCTTGAAAATCCCTATCCAGAGAAATTTTCTATTTCGTCCAGGTCACGAAATTTAGGTAAAAATCACAAATTACGGCTTTCCCTTGATTATCTGGGTGAAATAGGCAACAAAGAATAAAAGGGTTGAACCAAAAGACCTACAATCGGATGATCTAAAACATAGGCAACTTCGTTGCAAGATATGTGGCATTTATGGAACAATGTATAGAACATCGATGAAAGAGAGACTCTTTGCTTGAAAATCCCTATCCAGAGAAATTTTCTATTTTGGCCAAGTCCCGAAATTTAGGTAAAAATCACAAATTACGGCTTTCCCTTGATTATCTGGGTGAAATAGGCAACAAAGAATAAAAGGGTTGAACCGAAAGACCTACAATCGGATGATCTAAAACATAGGCAACTTCGTTGCAAGATATGTGGCATTTATGGAACAATGTATAGAACATCGATGAAAGAGAGACTCTTTGCTTGAAAATCCCTATCCAGAGAAATTTTCGATTTCGTCCAGGTCACGAAATTTAGGTAAAAATCACAAATTACGGCTTTCCCTTGATTATCTGGCTGAAATAGGCAACAAAGAATAAAAGGGTTGAACCGAAAGACCTACAATCGGATGATCTAAAACATAGGCAACTTCGTTGCAAGATATGTGGCATTTATGGAACAATGTATAGAACATCGATGAAAGAGAGACTCTTTGCTTGAAAATCCCTATCCAGAGAAATTTTCGATTTCGTCGAGGTCACGAAATTTAGGTAAAAATCACAAATTACGGCTTTCCCTTGATTATCTGGGTGAAATAGGCAACAAAGAATAAAAGGGTTGAACCAAAAGACCTACAATCGGATGATCTAAAACATAGGCAACTTCGTTGCAAGATATGTGGCATTTATGGCACAATGTATAGAACATCGATGAAAGAGAGACTCTTTGCTTGAAAATCCCTATCCAGAGAAATTTTCGATTTCGTCCAGGTCACGAAATTTAGGTAAAAATCACAAATTACGGCTTTCCCTTGATTATCTGGGTGAAATAGGCAACAAAGAATAAAAGGGTTGAATCAAAAGACCTACAATCGGATGATCTAAAACATAGGCAACTTCGTTGCAAGATATGTGGCATTTACGGAACAATGTATAGAACATCGATGAAAGAGAGACTCTTTGCTTGAAAATCCCTATCCAGAGAAATTTTCGATTTCGTCCAGGTCACGAAATTTAGGTAAAAATCACAAATTACGGCTTTCCCTTGATTATCTGGGTGAAATAGGCAACAAAGAATAAAAGGGTTGAACCGAAAGACCTACAATCGGATGATCTAAAACATAGGCAACTTCGTTGCAAGATATGTGGCATTTATGGAACAATGTATAGAACATCGATGAAAGAGAGACTCTTTGCTTGAAAATCCCTATCCAGAGAAATTTTCGATTTCGTCCAGGTCACGAAATTTAGGTAAAAATCACAAATTACGGCTTTCCCTTGATTATCTGGCTGAAATAGGCAACAAAGAATAAAAGGGTTGAACCGAAAGACCTACAATCGGATGATCTAAAACATAGGCAACTTCGTTGCAAGATATGTGGCATTTATGGAACAATGTATAGAACATCGATGAAAGAGAGACTCTTTGCTTGAAAATCCCTATCCAGAGAAATTTTCGATTTCGTCGAGGTCACGAAATTTAGGTAAAAATCACAAATTACGGCTTTCCCTTGATTATCTGGGTGAAATAGGCAACAAAGAATAAAAGGGTTGAACCAAAAGACCTACAATCGGATGATCTAAAACATAGGCAACTTCGTTGCAAGATATGTGGCATTTATGGAACAATGTATAGAACATCGATGAAAGAGAGACTCTTTGCTTGAAAATCCCTATCCAGAGAAATTTTCGATTTCGTCCAGGTCACGAAATTTAGGTAAAAATCACAAATTACGGCTTTCCCTTGATTATCTGGGTGAAATAGGCAACAAAGAATAAAAGGGTTGAACCAAAAGACCTACAATCGGATGATCTAAAACATAGGCAACTTCGTTGCAAGATATGTGGCATTTATGGAACAATGTATAGAACATCGATGAAAGAGAGACTCTTTGCTTGAAAATCCCTATCCAGAGAAATTTTCTATTTTGGCCAAGTCCCGAAATTTAGGTAAAAATCACAAATTACGGCTTTCCCTTGATTATCTGGGTGAAATAGGCAACAAAGAATAAAAGGGTTGAACCGAAAGACCTACAATCGGATGATCTAAAACATAGGCAACTTCGTTGCAAGATATGTGGCATTTATGGAACAATGTATAGAACATCGATGAAAGAGAGACTCTTTGCTTGAAAATCCCTATCCAGAGAAATTTTCGATTTCGTCCAGGTCACGAAATTTAGGTAAAAATCACAAATTACGGCTTTCCCTTGATTATCTGGCTGAAATAGGCAACAAAGAATAAAAGGGTTGAACCGAAAGACCTACAATCGGATGATCTAAAACATAGGCAACTTCGTTGCAAGATATGTGGCATTTATGGAACAATGTATAGAACATCGATGAAAGAGAGACTCTTTGCTTGAAAATCCCTATCCAGAGAAATTTTCGATTTCGTCGAGGTCACGAAATTTAGGTAAAAATCACAAATTACGGCTTTCCCTTGATTATCTGGGTGAAATAGGCAACAAAGAATAAAAGGGTTGAACCAAAAGACCTACAATCGGATGATCTAAAACATAGGCAACTTCGTTGCAAGATATGTGGCATTTATGGAACAATGTATAGAACATCGATGAAAGAGAGACTCTTTGCTTGAAAATCCCTATCCAGAGAAATTTTCGATTTCGTCCAGGTCACGAAATTTAGGTAAAAATCACAAATTACGGCTTTCCCTTGATTATCTGGGTGAAATAGGCAACAAAGAATAAAAGGGTTGAATCAAAAGACCTACAATCGGATGATCTAAAACATAGGCAACTTCGTTGCAAGATATGTGGCATTTACGGAACAATGTATAGAACATCGATGAAAGAGAGACTCTTTGCTTGAAAATCCCTATCCAGAGAAATTTTCGATTTCGTCCAGGTCACGAAATTTAGGTAAAAATCACAAATTACGGCTTTCCCTTGATTATCTGGGTGAAATAGGCAACAAAGAATAAAAGGGTTGAACCGAAAGACCTACAATCGGATGATCTAAAACATAGGCAACTTCGTTGCAAGATATGTGGCATTTATGGAACAATGTATAGAACATCGATGAAAGAGAGACTCTTTGCTTGAAAATCCCTATCCAGAGAAATTTTCGATTTCGTCCAGGTCACGAAATTTAGGTAAAAATCACAAATTACGGCTTTCCCTTGATTATCTGGCTGAAATAGGCAACAAAGAATAAAAGGGTTGAACCAAAAGACCTACAATCGGATGATCTAAAACATAGGCAACTTCGTTGCAAGATATGTGGCATTTATGGAACAATGTATAGAACATCGATGAAAGAGAGACTCTTTGCTTGAAAATCCCTATCCAGAGAAATTTTCGATTTCGTCGAGGTCACGAAATTTAGGTAAAAATCACAAATTACGGCTTTCCCTTGATTATCTGGGTGAAATAGGCAACAAAGAATAAAAGGGTTGAACCAAAAGACCTACAATCGGATGATCTAAAACATAGGCAACTTCGTTGCAAGATATGTGGCATTTATGGAACAATGTATAGAACATCGATGAAAGAGAGACTCTTTGCTTGAAAATCCCTATCCAGAGAAATTTTCGATTTCGTCCAGGTCACGAAATTTAGGTAAAAATCACAAATTACGGCTTTCCCTTGATTATCTGGGTGAAATAGGCAACAAAGAATAAAAGGGTTGAACCAAAAGACCTACAATCGGATGATCTAAAACATAGGCAACTTCGTTGCAAGATATGTGGCATTTATGGAACAATGTATAGAACATCGATGAAAGAGAGACTCTTTGCTTGAAAATCCCTATCCAGAGAAATTTTCGATTTCGTCGAGGTCACGAAATTTAGGTAAAAATCACAAATTACGGCTTTCCCTTGATTATCTGGGTGAAATAGGCAACAAAGAATAAAAGGGTTGAATCAAAAGACCTACAATCGGATGATCTAAAACATAGGCAACTTCGTTGCAAGATATGTGGCATTTACGGAACAATGTATAGAACATCGATGAAAGAGAGACTCTTTGCTTGAAAATCCCTATCCAGAGAAATTTTCGATTTCGTCCAGGTCACGAAATTTAGGTAAAAATCACAAATTACGGCTTTCCCTTGATTATCTGGGTGAAATAGGCAACAAAGAATAAAAGGGTTGAACCGAAAGACCTACAATCGGATGATCTAAAACATAGGCAACTTCGTTGCAAGATATGTGGCATTTATGGAACAATGTATAGAACATCGATGAAAGAGAGACTCTTTGCTTGAAAATCCCTATCCAGAGAAATTTTCGATTTCGTCCAGGTCACGAAATTTAGGTAAAAATCACAAATTACGGCTTTCCCTTGATTATCTGGCTGAAATAGGCAACAAAGAATAAAAGGGTTGAACCAAAAGACCTACAATCGGATGATCTAAAACATAGGCAACTTCGTTGCAAGATATGTGGCATTTATGGAACAATGTATAGAACATCGATGAAAGAGAGACTCTTTGCTTGAAAATCCCTATCCAGAGAAATTTTCGATTTCGTCCAGGTCACGAAATTTAGGTAAAAATCACAAATTACGGCTTTCCCTTGATTATCTGGGTGAAATAGGCAACAAAGAATAAAAGGGTTGAACCAAAAGACCTACAATCGGATGATCTAAAACATAGGCAACTTCGTTGCAAGATATGTGGCATTTATGGAACAATGTATAGAACATCGATGAAAGAGAGACTCTTTGCTTGAAAATCCCTATCCAGAGAAATTTTCGATTTCGTCGAGGTCACGAAATTTAGGTAAAAATCACAAATTACGGCTTTCCCTTGATTATCTGGGTGAAATAGGCAACAAAGAATAAAAGGGTTGAACCAAAAGACCTACAATCGGATGATCTAAAACATAGGCAACTTCGTTGCAAGATATGTGGCATTTACGGAACAATGTATAGAACATCGATGAAAGAGAGACTCTTTGCTTGAAAATCCCTATCCAGAGAAATTTTCGATTTCGTCCAGATCACGAAATTTAGGTAGGCTTTCCCTTGATTATCTGGGTGAAATAGGCAACAAAGAATAAAAGGGTTGAACCAAAAGACCTACAATCGGATGATCTAAAACATAGGCAACTTCGTTGCAAGATATGTGGCATTTATGGAACAATGTATAGAACATCGATGAAAGAGAGACTCTTTGCTTGAAAATCCCTATCCAGAGAAATTTTCGATTTCGTCCAGGTCACGAAATTTAGGTAAAAATCACAAATTACGGCTTTCCCTTGACTATCTGGGTGAAATAGGCAACAAAGAATAAAAGGGTTGAACCAAAAGACCTACAATCGGATGATCTAAAACATAGGCAACTTCGTTGCAAGATATGTGGCATTTACGGAACAATGTATAGAACATCGATGAAAGAGAGACTCTTTGCTTGAAAATCCCTATCCAGAGAAATTTTCGATTTCGTCGAGGTCACGAAATTTAGGTAAAAATCACAAATTACGGCTTTCCCTTGATTATCTGGGTGAAATAGGCAACAAAGAATAAAAGGGTTGAACCAAAAGACCTACAATCGGATGATCTAAAACATAGGCAACTTCGTTGCAAGATATGTGGCATTTACGGAACAATGTATAGAACATCGATGAAAGAGAGACTCTTTGCTTGAAAATCCCTATCCAGAGAAATTTTCGATTTCGTCCAGGTCACGAAATTTAGGTAAAAATCACAAATTACGGCTTTCCCTTGATTATCTGGGTGAAATAGGCAACAAAGAATAAAAGGGTTGAACCAAAAGACCTACAATCGGATGATCTAAAACATAGGCAACTTCGTTGCAAGATATGTGGCATTTATGGAACAATGTATAGAACATCGATGAAAGAGAGACTCTTTGCTTGAAAATCCCTATCCAGAGAAATTTTCGATTTCGTCCAGGTCACGAAATTTAGGTAAAAATCACAAATTACGGCTTTCCCTTGACTATCTGGGTGAAATAGGCAACAAAGAATAAAAGGGTTGAACCAAAAGACCTACAATCGGATGATCTAAAACATAGGCAACTTCGTTGCAAGATATGTGGCATTTACGGAACAATGTATAGAACATCGATGAAAGAGAGACTCTTTGCTTGAAAATCCCTATCCAGAGAAATTTTCGATTTCGTCCAGGTCACGAAATTTAGGTAAAAATCACAAATTACGGCTTTCCCTTGATTATCTGGGTGAAATAGGCAACAAAGAATAAAAGGGTTGAACCGAAAGACCTACAATCGGATGATCTAAAACATAGGCAACTTCGTTGCAAGATATGTGGCATTTATGGAACAATGTATAGAACATCGATGAAAGAGAGACTCTTTGCTTGAAAATCCCTATCCAGAGAAATTTTCGATTTCGTCCAGGTCACGAAATTTAGGTAAAAATCACAAATTACGGCTTTCCCTTGATTATCTGGCTGAAATAGGCAACAAAGAATAAAAGGGTTGAACCGAAAGACCTACAATCGGATGATCTAAAACATAGGCAACTTCGTTGCAAGATATGTGGCATTTATGGAACAATGTATAGAACATCGATGAAAGAGAGACTCTTTGCTTGAAAATCCCTATCCAGAGAAATTTTCGATTTCGTCGAGGTCACGAAATTTAGGTAAAAATCACAAATTACGGCTTTCCCTTGATTATCTGGGTGAAATAGGCAACAAAGAATAAAAGGGTTGAACCAAAAGACCTACAATCGGATGATCTAAAACATAGGCAACTTCGTTGCAAGATATGTGGCATTTATGGAACAATGTATAGAACATCGATGAAAGAGAGACTCTTTGCTTGAAAATCCCTATCCAGAGAAATTTTCGATTTCGTCGAGGTCACGAAATTTAGGTAAAAATCACAAATTACGGCTTTCCCTTGATTATCTGGGTGAAATAGGCAACAAAGAATAAAAGGGTTGAACCAAAAGACCTACAATCGGATGATCTAAAACATAGGCAACTTCGTTGCAAGATATGTGGCATTTATGGAACAATGTATAGAACATCGATGAAAGAGAGACTCTTTGCTTGAAAATCCCTATCCAGAGAAATTTTCGATTTCGTCGAGGTCACGAAATTTAGGTAAAAATCACAAATTACGGCTTTCCCTTGATTATCTGGGTGAAATAGGCAACAAAGAATAAAAGGGTTGAATCAAAAGACCTACAATCGGATGATCTAAAACATAGGCAACTTCGTTGCAAGATATGTGGCATTTACGGAACAATGTATAGAACATCGATGAAAGAGAGACTCTTTGCTTGAAAATCCCTATCCAGAGAAATTTTCGATTTCGTCCAGGTCCCGAAATTTAGGTAAAAATCACAAATTACGGCTTTCCCTTGATTATCTGGGTGAAATAGGCAACAAAGAATAAAAGGGTTGAACCAAAAGACCTACAATCGGATGATCTAAAACATAGGCAACTTCGTTGCAAGATATGTGGCATTTATGGAACAATGTATAGAACATCGATGAAAGAGAGACTCTTTGCTTGAAAATCCCTATCCAGAGAAATTTTCGATTTCGTCCAGGTCACGAAATTTAGGTAAAAATCACAAATTACGGCTTTCCCTTGATTATCTGGGTGAAATAGGCAACAAAGAATAAAAGGGTTGAACCGAAAGACCTACAATCGGATGATCTAAAACATAGGCAACTTCGTTGCAAGATATGTGGCATTTATGGAACAATGTATAGAACATCGATGAAAGAGAGACTCTTTGCTTGAAAATCCCTATCCAGAGAAATTTTCGATTTCGTCCAGGTCACGAAATTTAGGTAAAAATCACAAATTACGGCTTTCCCTTGATTATCTGGGTGAAATAGGCAACAAAGAATAAAAGGGTTGAACCAAAAGACCTACAATCGGATGATCTAAAACATAGGCAACTTCGTTGCAAGATATGTGGCATTTATGGAACAATGTATAGAACATCGATGAAAGAGAGACTCTTTGCTTGAAAATCCCTATCCAGAGAAATTTTCGATTTCGTCCAGGTCACGAAATTTAGGTAAAAATCACAAATTACGGCTTTCCCTTGACTATCTGGGTGAAATAGGCAACAAAGAATAAAAGGGTTGAACCAAAAGACCTACAATCGGATGATCTAAAACATAGGCAACTTCGTTGCAAGATATGTGGCATTTACGGAACAATGTATAGAACATCGATGAAAGCGAGACTCTTTGCTTGAAAATCCCTATCCAGAGAAATTTTCGATTTCGTCCAGGTCACGAAATTTAGGTAAAAATCACAAATTACGGCTTTCCCTTGATTATCTGGGTGAAATAGGCAACAAAGAATAAAAGGGTTGAACCGAAAGACCTACAATCGGATGATCTAAAACATAGGCAACTTCGTTGCAAGATATGTGGCATTTATGGAACAATGTATAGAACATCGATGAAAGAGAGACTCTTTGCTTGAAAATCCCTATCCAGAGAAATTTTCGATTTCGTCCAGGTCACGAAATTTAGGTAAAAATCACAAATTACGGCTTTCCCTTGATTATCTGGGTGAAATAGGCAACAAAGAATAAAAGGGTTGAACCGAAAGACCTACAATCGGATGATCTAAAACATAGGCAACTTCGTTGCAAGATATGTGGCATTTATGGAACAATGTATAGAACATCGATGAAAGAGAGACTCTTTGCTTGAAAATCCCTATCCAGAGAAATTTTCGATTTCGTCCAGGTCACGAAATTTAGGTAAAAATCACAAATTACGGCTTTCCCTTGACTATCTGGGTGAAATAGGCAACAAAGAATAAAAGGGTTGAACCGAAAGACCTACAATCGGATGATCTAAAACATAGGCAACTTCGTTGCAAGATATGTGGCATTTATGGAACAATGTATAGAACATCGATGAAAGAGAGACTCTTTGCTTGAAAATCCCTATCCAGAGAAATTTTCGATTTCGTCGAGGTCACGAAATTTAGGTAAAAATCACAAATTACGGCTTTCCCTTGATTATCTGGGTGAAATAGGCAACAAAGAATAAAAGGGTTGAACCAAAAGACCTACAATCGGATGATCTAAAACATAGGCAACTTCGTTGCAAGATATGTGGCATTTATGGAACAATGTATAGAACATCGATGAAAGAGAGACTCTTTGCTTGAAAATCCCTATCCAGAGAAATTTTCTATTTTGGCCAAGTCCCGAAATTTAGGTAAAAATCACAAATTACGGCTTTCCCTTGATTATCTGGGTGAAATAGGCAACAAAGAATAAAAGGGTTGAACCAAAAGACCTACAATCGGATGATCTAAAACATAGGCAACTTCGTTGCAAGATATGTGGCATTTATGGAACAATGTATAGAACATCGATGAAAGAGAGACTCTTTGCTTGAAAATCCCTATCCAGAGAAATTTTCTATTTCGTCCAGGTCACGAAATTTAGGTAAAAATCACAAATTACGGCTTTCCCTTGATTATCTGGGTGAAATAGGCAACAAAGAATAAACGGGTTGAACCAAAAGACCTACAATCGGATGATCTAAAACATAGGCAACTTCGTTGCAAGATATGTGGCATTTATGGAACAATGTATAGAACATCGATGAAAGAGAGACTCTTTGCTTGAAAATCCCTATCCAGAGAAATTTTCGATTTCGTCCAGGTCACGAAATTTAGGTAAAAATCACAAATTACTGCTTTCCCTTGACTATCTGGGTGACCTAGGCAACAAAGAATAAAAGGGTTGAACCGAAAGACCTACAATCGGATGATCTAAAACATAGGCAACTTCGTTGCAAGATATGTGGCATTTATGACACAATGTATAGAACATCGATGAAAGAGAGACTCTTTGCTTGAAAATCCCTATCCAGAGAAATTTTCGATTTCGTCCAGGTCACGAAATTTAGGTAAAAATCACAAATTACGGCTTTCCCTTGATTATCTGGGTGAAATAGGCAACAAAGAATAAAAGGGTTGAACCGAAAGACCTACAATCGGATGATCTAAAACATAGGCAACTTCGTTGCAAGATATGTGGCATTTATGACACAATGTATAGAACATCGATGAAAGAGAGACTCTTTGCTTGAAAATCCCTATCCAGAGAAATTTTCTATTTTGGCCAAGTCCCGAAATTTAGGTAAAAATCACAAATTACGGCTTTCCCTTGATTATCTGGGTGAAATAGGCAACAAAGAATAAAAGGGTTGAACCAAAAGACCTACAATCGGATGATCTAAAACATAGGCAACTTCGTTGCAAGATATGTGGCATTTATGACACAATGTATAGAACATCGATGAAAGAGAGACTCTTTGCTTGAAAATCCCTATCCAGAGAAATTTTCGATTTCGTCCAGGTCACGAAATTTAGGTAAAAATCACAAATTACTGCTTTCCCTTGACTATCTGGGTGACCTAGGCAACAAAGAATAAAAGGGTTGAACCGAAAGACCTACAATCGGATGATCTAAAACATAGGCAACTTCGTTGCAAGATATGTGGCATTTATGGAACAATGTGTAGAACATCGATGAAAGAGAGTCTCTTTGCTTGAAAATCCCTATCCAGAGAAATTTTCTATTTTGGCCAAGTCCCGAAATTTAGGTAAAAATCACAAATTACGGCTTTCCCTTGATTATCTGGGTGAAATAGGCAACAAAGAATAAAAGGGTTGAATCAAAAGACCTACAATCGGATGATCTAAAACATAGGCAACTTCGTTGCAAGATATGTGGCATTTATGGAACAATGTATAGAACATCGATGAAAGAGAGACTCTTTGCTTGAAAATCCCTATCCAGAGAAATTTTCTATTTTGGCCAAGTCCCGAAATTTAGGTAAAAATCACAAATTACGGCTTTCCCTTGATTATCTGGGTGAAATAGGCAACAAAGAATAAAAGGGTTGAACCGAAAGACCTACAATCGGATGATCTAAAACATAGGCAACTTCGTTGCAAGATATGTGGCATTTATGGAACAATGTATAGAACATCGATGAAAGAGAGACTCTTTGCTTGAAAATCCCTATCCAGAGAAATTTTCGATTTCGTCGAGGTCACGAAATTTAGGTAAAAATCACAAATTACGGCTTTCCCTTGATTATCTGGGTGAAATAGGCAACAAAGAATAAAAGGGTTGAACCAAAAGACCTACAATCGGATGATCTAAAACATAGGCAACTTCGTTGCAAGATATGTGGCATTTATGGAACAATGTATAGAACATCGATGAAAGAGAGACTCTTTGCTTGAAAATCCCTATCCAGAGAAATTTTCTATTTTGGCCAAGTCCCGAAATTTAGGTAAAAATCACAAATTACGGCTTTCCCTTGATTATCTGGGTGAAATAGGCAACAAAGAATAAAAGGGTTGAACCAAAAGACCTACAATCGGATGATCTAAAACATAGGCAACTTCGTTGCAAGATATGTGGCATTTATGACACAATGTATAGAACATCGATGAAAGAGAGACTCTTTGCTTGAAAATCCCTATCCAGAGAAAGTTTCGATTTCGTCCAGGTCACGAAATTTAGGTAAAAATCACAAATTACGGCTTTCCCTTGATTATCTGGGTGAAATAGGCAACAAAGAATAAAAGGGTTGAACCAAAAGACCTACAATCGGATGATCTAAAACATAGGCAACTTCGTTGCAAGATATGTGGCATTTATGGAACAATGTATAGAACATCGATGAAAGAGAGACTCTTTGCTTGAAAATCCCTATCCAGAGAAATTTTCTATTTTGGCCAAGTCCCGAAATTTAGGTAAAAATCACAAATTACGGCTTTCCCTTGATTATCTGGGTGAAATAGGCAACAAAGAATAAAAGGGTTGAACCAAAAGACCTACAATCGGATGATCTAAAACATAGGCAACTTCGTTGCAAGATATGTGGCATTTATGGAACAATGTATAGAACATCGATGAAAGAGAGACTCTTTGCTTGAAAATCCCTATCCAGAGAAATTTTCTATTTTGGCCAAGTCCCGAAATTTAGGTAAAAATCACAAATTACGGCTTTCCCTTGATTATCTGGGTGAAATAGGCAACAAAGAATAAAAGGGTTGAACCAAAAGACCTACAATCGGATGATCTAAAACATAGGCAACTTCGTTGCAAGATATGTGGCATTTATGGAACAATGTATAGAACATCGATGAAAGAGAGACTCTTTGCTTGAAAATCCCTATCCAGAGAAATTTTCTATTTCGTCCAGGTCACGAAATTTAGGTAAAAATCACAAATTACGGCTTTCCCTTGATTATCTGGGTGAAATAGGCAACAAAGAATAAAAGGGTTGAACCAAAAGACCTACAATCGGATGATCTAAAACATAGGCAACTTCGTTGCAAGATATGTGGCATTTATGGAACAATGTATAGAACATCGATGAAAGAGAGACTCTTTGCTTGAAAATCCCTATCCAGAGAAATTTTCTATTTTGGCCAAGTCCCGAAATTTAGGTAAAAATCACAAATTACGGCTTTCCCTTGATTATCTGGGTGAAATAGGCAACAAAGAATAAAAGGGTTGAACCAAAAGACCTACAATCGGATGATCTAAAACATAGGCAACTTCGTTGCAAGATATGTGGCATTTATGGAACAATGTATAGAACATCGATGAAAGAGAGACTCTTTGCTTGAAAATCCCTATCCAGAGAAATTTTCTATTTCGTCCAGGTCACGAAATTTAGGTAAAAATCACAAATTACGGCTTTCCCTTGATTATCTGGGTGAAATAGGCAACAAAGAATAAAAGGGTTGAACCAAAAGACCTACAATCGGATGATCTAAAACATAGGCAACTTCGTTGCAAGATATGTGGCATTTATGGAACAATGTATAGAACATCGATGAAAGAGAGACTCTTTGCTTGAAAATCCCTATCCAGAGAAATTTTCTATTTCGTCCAGGTCACGAAATTTAGGTAAAAATCACAAATTACGGCTTTCCCTTGATTATCTGGGTGAAATAGGCAACAAAGAATAAAAGGGTTGAACCAAAAGACCTACAATCGGATGATCTAAAACATAGGCAACTTCGTTGCAAGATATGTGGCATTTATGGAACAATGTATAGAACATCGATGAAAGAGAGACTCTTTGCTTGAAAATCCCTATCCAGAGAAATTTTCTATTTCGTCCAGGTCACGAAATTTAGGTAAAAATCACAAATTACGGCTTTCCCTTGATTATCTGGGTGAAATAGGCAACAAAGAATAAAAGGGTTGAACCAAAAGACCTACAATCGGATGATCTAAAACATAGGCAACTTCGTTGCAAGATATGTGGCATTTATGACACAATGTATAGAACATCGATGAAAGAGAGACTCTTTGCTTGAAAATCCCTATCCAGAGAAATTTTCTATTTTGGCCAAGTCCCGAAATTTAGGTAAAAATCACAAATTACGGCTTTCCCTTGATTATCTGGGTGAAATAGGCAACAAAGAATAAAAGGGTTGAACCAAAAGACCTACAATCGGATGATCTAAAACATAGGCAACTTCGTTGCAAGATATGTGGCATTTATGACACAATGTATAGAACATCGATGAAAGAGAGACTCTTTGCTTGAAAATCCCTATCCAGAGAAATTTTCGATTTCGTCCAGGTCACGAAATTTAGGTAAAAATCACAAATTACGGCTTTCCCTTGATTATCTGGGTGAAATAGGCAAGAAAGAATAAAAGGGTTGAACCAAAAGACCTACAATCGGATGATCTAAAACATAGGCAACTTCGTTGCAAGACAAGTGGTCTTTCTGGAGCAATATATAGAATATCGATGAAAGAGAGACTCTCTGCTGGAAAATCCCTGTCCAGAGAACTTTTCGATTTCGTCCAAGTCCCGAAATTTAGGTAAAAATCACAAATTACTGCTTTCCCTTGACTATCTGGGTGACCTAGGCAACAAAGAATAAAAGGGTTGAACCGAAAGACCTACAATCGGATGATCTAAAACATAGGCAACTTCGTTGCAAGACAAGTGGTATTTCTGGAGCAATATATAGAACATCGATGAAAGAGAGACTCTCTGCTTGAAAATTCCTATCCAGAGAAATTTTCTATTTCGTCCAGGTCACGAAATTTAGGTAAAAATCACAAATTACGGCTTTCCCTTGATTATCTGGGTGAAATAGGCAACAAAGAATAAAAGGGTTGAACCAAAAGACCTACAATCGGATGATCTAAAACATAGGCAACTTCGTTGCAAGATATGTGGCATTTATGGAACAATGTATAGAACATCGATGAAAGAGAGACTCTTTGCTTGAAAATCCCTATCCAGAGAAATTTTCTATTTTGTCCAAGTCCCGAAATTTAGGTAAAAATCACAAATTACGGCTTTCCCTTGATTATCTGGGTGAAATAGGCAACAAAGAATAAAAGGGTTGAACCAAAAGACCTACAATCGGATGATCTAAAACATAGGCAACTTCGTTGCAAGATATGTGGCATTTATGACACAATGTATAGAACATCGATGAAAGAGAGACTCTTTGCTTGAAAATCCCTATCCAGAGAAATTTTCGATTTCGTCCAGGTCACGAAATTTAGGTAAAAATCACAAATTACGGCTTTCCCTTGATTATCTGGGTGAAATAGGCAACAAAGAATAAAAGGGTTGAACCAAAAGACCTACAATCGGATGATCTAAAACATAGGCAACTTCGTTGCAAGATATGTGGCATTTATGGAACAATGTATAGAACATCGATGAAAGAGAGACTCTTTGCTTGAAAATCCCTATCCAGAGAAATTTTCTATTTTGGCCAAGTCCCGAAATTTAGGTAAAAATCACAAATTACGGCTTTCCCTTGATTATCTGGGTGAAATAGGCAACAAAAAATAAAAGGGTTGAACCAAAAGACCTACAATCGGATGATCTAAAACATAGGCAACTTCGTTGCAAGATATGTGGCATTTATGACACAATGTATAGAACATCGATGAAAGAGAGACTCTTTGCTTGAAAATCCCTATCCAGAGAAATTTTCCATTTCGTCCAGGTCACGAAATTTAGGTAAAAATCACAAATTACGGCTTTCCCTTGATTATCTGGGTGAAATAGGCAACAAAGAATAAAAGGGTTGAACCAAAAGACCTACAATCGGATGATCTAAAACATAGGCAACTTCGTTGCAAGATATGTGGCATTTATGACACAATGTATAGAACATCGATGAAAGAGAGACTCTCTGCTTGAAAATTCCTATCCAGAGAAATTTTCTATTTCGTCCAGGTCACGAAATTTAGGTAAAAATCACAAATTACGGCTTTCCCTTGATTATCTGGGTGAAATAGGCAACAAAGAATAAAAGGGTTGAGCCAAAAGACCTACAATCGGATGATCTAAAACATAGGCAACTTCGTTGCAAGATATGTGGCATTTATGACACAATGTATAGAACATCGATGAAAGAGAGACTCTCTGCTTGAAAATTCCTATCCAGAGAAATTTTCTATTTCGTCCAGGTCACGAAATTTAGGTAAAAATCACAAATTACGGCTTTCCCTTGATTATCTGGGTGAAATAGGCAACAAAGAATAAAAGGGTTGAACCAAAAGACCTACAATCGGATGATCTAAAACATAGGCAACTTCGTTGCAAGATATGTGGCATTTATGACACAATGTATAGAACATCGATGAAAGAGAGACTCTCTGCTTGAAAATTCCTATCCAGAGAAATTTTCTATTTCGTCCAGGTCACGAAATTTAGGTAAAAATCACAAATTACGGCTTTCCCATGATTATCTGGGTGAAATAGGCACCACAGAATAAAAGGGTTGAACCAAAAGACCTACAATCGGATGATCTAAAACATAGGCAACTTCGTTGCAAGATATGTGGCATTTATGACACAATGTATAGAACATCGATGAAAGAGAGACTCTCTGCTTGAAAATTCCTATCCAGAGAAATTTTCTATTTCGTCCAGGTCACGAAATTTAGGTAAAAATCACAAATTACGGCTTTCCCATGATTATCTGGGTGAAATAGGCACCACAGAATAAAAGGGTTGAACCAAAAGACCTACAATCGGATGATCTAAAACATAGGCAACTTCGTTGCAAGATATGTGGCATTTATGACACAATGTATAGAACATCGATGAAAGAGAGACTCTTTGCTTGAAAATCCCTATCCAGAGAAATTTTCGATTTCGTCCAGGTCACGAAATTTAGGTAAAAATCACAAATTACGGCTTTCCCTTGATTATCTGGGTGAAATAGGCAACAAAGAATAAAAGGGTTGAACCAAAAGACCTACAATCGGATGATCTAAAACATAGGCAACTTCGTTGCAAGATATGTGGCATTTATGACACAATGTATAGAACATCGATGAAAGAGAGACTCTCTGCTTGAAAATTCCTATCCAGAGAAATTTTCTATTTCGTCCAGGTCACGAAATTTAGGTAAAAATCACAAATTACGGCTTTCCCTTGATTATCTGGGTGAAATAGGCAACAAAGAATAAAAGGGTTGAGCCAAAAGACCTACAATCGGATGATCTAAAACATAGGCAACTTCGTTGCAAGATATGTGGCATTTATGACACAATGTATAGAACATCGATGAAAGAGAGACTCTCTGCTTGAAAATTCCTATCCAGAGAAATTTTCTATTTCGTCCAGGTCACGAAATTTAGGTAAAAATCACAAATTACGGCTTTCCCTTGATTATCTGGGTGAAATAGGCAACAAAGAATAAAAGGGTTGAACCAAAAGACCTACAATCGGATGATCTAAAACATAGGCAACTTCGTTGCAAGATATGTGGCATTTATGGAACAATGTATAGAACATCGATGAAAGAGAGACTCTTTGCTTGAAAATCCCTATCCAGAGAAATTTTCTATTTCGTCCAGGTCACGAAATTTAGGTAAAAATCACAAATTACGGCTTTCCCTTGATTATCTGGGTGAAATAGGCAACAAAGAATAAAAGGGTTGAACCAAAAGACCTACAATCGGATGATCTAAAACATAGGCAACTTCGTTGCAAGATATGTGGCATTTATGACACAATGTATAGAACATCGATGAAAGAGAGACTCTCTGCTTGAAAATTCCTATCCAGAGAAATTTTCTATTTCGTCCAGGTCACGAAATTTAGGTAAAAATCACAAATTACGGCTTTCCCTTGATTATCTGGGTGAAATAGGCAACAAAGAATAAAAGGGTTGAACCAAAAGACCTACAATCGGATGATCTAAAACATAGGCAACTTCGTTGCAAGATATGTGGCATTTATGGAACAATGTATAGAACATCGATGAAAGAGAGACTCTTTGCTTGAAAATCCCTATCCAGAGAAATTTTCTATTTTGGCCAAGTCCCGAAATTTAGGTAAAAATCACAAATTACGGCTTTCCCATGATTATCTGGGTGAAATAGGCACCACAGAATAAAAGGGTTGAACCAAAAGACCTACAATCGGATGATCTAAAACATAGGCAACTTCGTTGCAAGATATGTGGCATTTATGACACAATGTATAGAACATCGATGAAAGAGAGACTCTTTGCTTGAAAATCCCTATCCAGAGAAATTTTCGATTTCGTCCAGGTCACGAAATTTAGGTAAAAATCACAAATTACGGCTTTCCCTTGATTATCTGGGTGAAATAGGCAACAAAGAATAAAAGGGTTGAACCAAAAGACCTACAATCGGATGATCTAAAACATAGGCAACTTCGTTGCAAGATATGTGGCATTTATGACACAATGTATAGAACATCGATGAAAGAGAGACTCTCTGCTTGAAAATTCCTATCCAGAGAAATTTTCTATTTCGTCCAGGTCACGAAATTTAGGTAAAAATCACAAATTACGGCTTTCCCTTGATTATCTGGGTGAAATAGGCAACAAAGAATAAAAGGGTTGAGCCAAAAGACCTACAATCGGATGATCTAAAACATAGGCAACTTCGTTGCAAGATATGTGGCATTTATGACACAATGTATAGAACATCGATGAAAGAGAGACTCTTTGCTTGAAAATCCCTATCCAGAGAAATTTTCTATTTTGGCCAAGTCCCGAAATTTAGGTAAAAATCACAAATTACGGCTTTCCCTTGATTATCTGGGTGAAATAGGCAACAAAGAATAAAAGGGTTGAACCAAAAGACCTACAATCGGATGATCTAAAACATAGGCAACTTCGTTGCAAGATATGTGGCATTTATGACACAATGTATAGAACATCGATGAAAGAGAGACTCTTTGCTTGAAAATCCCTATCCAGAGAAATTTTCTATTTCGTCCAGGTCACGAAATTTAGGTAAAAATCACAAATTACGGCTTTCCCTTGATTATCTGGGTGAAATAGGCAACAAAGAATAAAAGGGTTGAACCAAAAGACCTACAATCGGATGATCTAAAACATAGGCAACTTCGTTGCAAGATATGTGGCATTTATGACACAATGTATAGAACATCGATGAAAGAGAGACTCTCTGCTTGAAAATTCCTATCCAGAGAAATTTTCTATTTCGTCCAGGTCACGAAATTTAGGTAAAAATCACAAATTACGGCTTTCCCTTGATTATCTGGGTGAAATAGGCAACAAAGAATAAAAGGGTTGAGCCAAAAGACCTACAATCGGATGATCTAAAACATAGGCAACTTCGTTGCAAGATATGTGGCATTTATGACACAATGTATAGAACATCGATGAAAGAGAGACTCTCTGCTTGAAAATTCCTATCCAGAGAAATTTTCTATTTCGTCCAGGTCACGAAATTTAGGTAAAAATCACAAATTACGGCTTTCCCTTGATTATCTGGGTGAAATAGGCAACAAAGAATAAAAGGGTTGAACCGAAAGACCTACAATCGGATGATCTAAAACATAGGCAACTTCGTTGCAAGATATGTGGCATTTATGACACAATGTATAGAACATCGATGAAAGAGAGACTCTCTGCTTGAAAATTCCTATCCAGAGAAATTTTCTATTTCGTCCAGGTCACGAAATTTAGGTAAAAATCACAAATTACGGCTTTCCCATGATTATCTGGGTGAAATAGGCACCACAGAATAAAAGGGTTGAACCAAAAGACCTACAATCGGATGATCTAAAACATAGGCAACTTCGTTGCAAGATATGTGGCATTTATGACACAATGTATAGAACATCGATGAAAGAGAGACTCTCTGCTTGAAAATTCCTATCCAGAGAAATTTTCTATTTCGTCCAGGTCACGAAATTTAGGTAAAAATCACAAATTACGGCTTTCCCATGATTATCTGGGTGAAATAGGCACCACAGAATAAAAGGGTTGAACCAAAAGACCTACAATCGGATGATCTAAAACATAGGCAACTTCGTTGCAAGATATGTGGCATTTATGACACAATGTATAGAACATCGATGAAAGAGAGACTCTTTGCTTGAAAATCCCTATCCAGAGAAATTTTCGATTTCGTCCAGGTCACGAAATTTAGGTAAAAATCACAAATTACGGCTTTCCCTTGATTATCTGGGTGAAATAGGCAACAAAGAATAAAAGGGTTGAACCAAAAGACCTACAATCGGATGATCTAAAACATAGGCAACTTCGTTGCAAGATATGTGGCATTTATGACACAATGTATAGAACATCGATGAAAGAGAGACTCTCTGCTTGAAAATTCCTATCCAGAGAAATTTTCTATTTCGTCCAGGTCACGAAATTTAGGTAAAAATCACAAATTACGGCTTTCCCTTGATTATCTGGGTGAAATAGGCAACAAAGAATAAAAGGGTTGAGCCAAAAGACCTACAATCGGATGATCTAAAACATAGGCAACTTCGTTGCAAGATATGTGGCATTTATGACACAATGTATAGAACATCGATGAAAGAGAGACTCTCTGCTTGAAAATTCCTATCCAGAGAAATTTTCTATTTCGTCCAGGTCACGAAATTTAGGTAAAAATCACAAATTACGGCTTTCCCTTGATTATCTGGGTGAAATAGGCAACAAAGAATAAAAGGGTTGAACCAAAAGACCTACAATCGGATGATCTAAAACATAGGCAACTTCGTTGCAAGATATGTGGCATTTATGGAACAATGTATAGAACATCGATGAAAGAGAGACTCTTTGCTTGAAAATCCCTATCCAGAGAAATTTTCTATTTCGTCCAGGTCACGAAATTTAGGTAAAAATCACAAATTACGGCTTTCCCTTGATTATCTGGGTGAAATAGGCAACAAAGAATAAAAGGGTTGAACCAAAAGACCTACAATCGGATGATCTAAAACATAGGCAACTTCGTTGCAAGATATGTGGCATTTATGACACAATGTATAGAACATCGATGAAAGAGAGACTCTCTGCTTGAAAATTCCTATCCAGAGAAATTTTCTATTTCGTCCAGGTCACGAAATTTAGGTAAAAATCACAAATTACGGCTTTCCCTTGATTATCTGGGTGAAATAGGCAACAAAGAATAAAAGGGTTGAACCAAAAGACCTACAATCGGATGATCTAAAACATAGGCAACTTCGTTGCAAGATATGTGGCATTTATGGAACAATGTATAGAACATCGATGAAAGAGAGACTCTTTGCTTGAAAATCCCTATCCAGAGAAATTTTCTATTTTGGCCAAGTCCCGAAATTTAGGTAAAAATCACAAATTACGGCTTTCCCTTGATTATCTGGGTGAAATAGGCAACAAAGAATAAAAGGGTTGAACCAAAAGACCTACAATCGGATGATCTAAAACTTAGGCAACTTCGTTGCAAGATATGTGGCATTTATGACACAATGTATAGAACATCGATGAAAGAGAGACTCTTTGCTTGAAAATCCCTATCCAGAGAAATTTTCGATTTCGTCCAGGTCACGAAATTTAGGTAAAAATCACAGATTACGGCTTTCCCTTGATTATCTGGGTGAAATAGGCACCACAGAATAAAAGGGTTGAACCAAAAGACCTACAATCGGATGATCTAAAACATAGGCAACTTCGTTGCAAGATATGTGGCATTTATGACACAATGTATAGAACATCGATGAAAGAGAGACTCTTTGCTTGAAAATCCCTATCCAGAGAAATTTTCGATTTCGTCCAGGTCACGAAATTTAGGTAAAAATCACAAATTACGGCTTTCCCTTGATTATCTGGGTGAAATAGGCAACAAAGAATAAAAGGGTTGAACCAAAAGACCTACAATCGGATGATCTAAAACATAGGCAACTTCGTTGCAAGATATGTGGCATTTATGACACAATGTATAGAACATCGATGAAAGAGAGACTCTCTGCTTGAAAATTCCTATCCAGAGAAATTTTCTATTTCGTCCAGGTCACGAAATTTAGGTAAAAATCACAAATTACGGCTTTCCCTTGATTATCTGGGTGAAATAGGCAACAAAGAATAAAAGGGTTGAACCGAAAGACCTACAATCGGATGATCTAAAACATAGGCAACTTCGTTGCAAGATATGTGGCATTTATGACACAATGTATAGAACATCGATGAAAGAGAGACTCTCTGCTTGAAAATTCCTATCCAGAGAAATTTTCTATTTCGTCCAGGTCACGAAATTTAGGTAAAAATCACAAATTACGGCTTTCCCTTGATTATCTGGGTGAAATAGGCAACAAAGAATAAAAGGGTTGAACCAAAAGACCTACAATCGGATGATCTAAAACATAGGCAACTTCGTTGCAAGATATGTGGCATTTATGGAACAATGTATAGAACATCGATGAAAGAGAGACTCTTTGCTTGAAAATCCCTATCCAGAGAAATTTTCTATTTCGTCCAGGTCACGAAATTTAGGTAAAAATCACAAATTACGGCTTTCCCTTGATTATCTGGGTGAAATAGGCAACAAAGAATAAAAGGGTTGAACCAAAAGACCTACAATCGGATGATCTAAAACATAGGCAACTTCGTTGCAAGATATGTGGCATTTATGGAACAATGTATAGAACATCGATGAAAGAGAGACTCTTTGCTTGAAAATCCCTATCCAGAGAAATTTTCTATTTTGGCCAAGTCCCGAAATTTAGGTAAAAATCACAAATTACGGCTTTCCCTTGATTATCTGGGTGAAATAGGCAACAAAGAATAAAAGGGTTGAACCAAAAGACCTACAATCGGATGATCTAAAACATAGGCAACTTCGTTGCAAGATATGTGGCATTTATGACACAATGTATAGAACATCGATGAAAGAGAGACTCTCTGCTTGAAAATCCCTATCCAGAGAAATTTTCTATTTCGTCCAGGTCACGAAATTTAGGTAAAAATCACAAATTACGGCTTTCCCTTGATTATCTGGGTGAAATAGGCAACAAAGAATAAAAGGGTTGAACCAAAAGACCTACAATCGGATGATCTAAAACATAGGCAACTTCGTTGCAAGATATGTGGCATTTATGGAACAATGTATAGAACATCGATGAAAGAGAGACTCTTTGCTTGAAAATCCCTATCCAGAGAAATTTTCTATTTTGGCCAAGTCCCGAAATTTAGGTAAAAATCACAAATTACGGCTTTCCCTTGATTATCTGGGTGAAATAGGCAACAAAGAATAAAAGGGTTGAACCAAAAGACCTACAATCGGATGATCTAAAACATAGGCAACTTCGTTGCAAGATATGTGGCATTTATGGAACAATGTATAGAACATCGATGAAAGTGAGACTCTTTGCTTGAAAATCCCTATCCAGAGAAATTTTCTATTTTGGCCAAGTCCCGAAATTTAGGTAAAAATCACAAATTACGGCTTTCCCTTGATTATCTGGGTGAAATAGGCAACAAAGAATAAAAGGGTTGAACCAAAAGACCTACAATCGGATGATCTAAAACATAGGCAACTTCGTTGCAAGATATGTGGCATTTATGACACAATGTATAGAACATCGATGAAAGAGAGACTCTTTGCTTGAAAATCCCTATCCAGAGAAATTTTCGATTTCGTCCAGGTCACGAAATTTAGGTAAAAATCACAGATTACGGCTTTCCCTTGATTATCTGGGTGAAATAGGCAACAAAGAATAAAAGGGTTGAACCAAAAGACCTACAATCGGATGATCTAAAACATAGGCAACTTCGTTGCAAGATATGTGGCATTTATGGAACAATGTATAGAACATCGATGAAAGTGAGACTCTTTGCTTGAAAATCCCTATCCAGAGAAATTTTCTATTTTGGCCAAGTCCCGAAATTTAGGTAAAAATCACAAATTACGGCTTTCCCTTGATTATCTGGGTGAAATAGGCAACAAAGAATAAAAGGGTTGAACCAAAAGACCTACAATCGGATTATCTAAAACATAGGCAACTTCGTTGCAAGATATGTGGCATTTATGGAGCAATATATAGAACATCGATGAAAGAGAGACTCTTTGCTTGAAAATCCCTATCCAGGAAAAATTTCGATTTTGTCCAGGTCCCGAAATTTAGGTAAAAATCACAAATTACGGCTTTCCCTTGATTGTCTGGGTGAAATAGGCACCACAGAATAAAAGGGTTGAACCAAAAGACCTACAATCGGATGATCTAAAACATAGGCAACGTCGTTGCAAGATATGTGGCATTTATGACACAATGTATAGAACATCGATGAAAGAGAGACTCTTTGCTTGAAAATCCCTATCCAGAGAAATTTTCTATTTCGTCCAGGTCACGAAATTTAGGTAAAAATCACAAATTACGGCTTTCCCTTGATTATCTGGGTGAAATAGGCAACAAAGAATAAAAGGGTTGAACCAAAAGACCTACAATCGGATGATCTAAAACATAGGCAACTTCGTTGCAAGATATGTGGCATTTATGACACAATGTATAGAACATCGATGAAAGAGAGACTCTTTGCTTGAAAATCCCTATCCAGAGAAATTTTCGATTTCGTCCAGGTCACGAAATTTAGGTAAAAATCACAAATTACGGCTTTCCCTTGATTATCTGGGTGAAATAGGCAACAAAGAATAAAAGGGTTGAATCAAAAGACCTACAATCGGATGATCTAAAACATAGGCAACTTCGTTGCAAGATATGTGGCATTTATGGAACAATGTATAGAACATCGATGAAAGAGAGACTCTTTGCTTGAAAATCCCTATCCAGAGAAATTTTCTATTTCGTCCAGGTCACGAAATTTAGGTAAAAATCACAAATTACGGCTTTCCCTTGATTATCTGGGTGAAATAGGCAACAAAGAATAAAAGGGTTGAACCAAAAGACCTACAATCGGATGATCTAAAACATAGGCAACTTCGTTGCAAGATATGTGGCATTTATGACACACTGTATAGAACATCGATGAAAGAGAGACTCTCTGCTTGAAAATTCCTATCCAGAGAAATTTTCTATTTCGTCCAGGTCACGAAATTTAGGTAAAAATCACAAATTACGGCTTTCCCTTGATTATCTGGGTGAAATAGGCAACAAAGAATAAAAGGGTTGAACCAAAAGACCTACAATCGGATGATCTAAAACATAGGCAACTTCGTTGCAAGATATGTGGCATTTATGGAACAATGTATAGAACATCGATGAAAGAGAGACTCTTTGCTTGAAAATCCCTATCCAGAGAAATTTTCTATTTTGGCCAAGTCCCGAAATTTAGGTAAAAATCACAAATTACGGCTTTCCCTTGATTATCTGGGTGAAATAGGCAACAAAGAATAAAAGGGTTGAACCAAAAGACCTACAATCGGATGATCTAAAACATAGGCAACTTCGTTGCAAGATATGTGGCATTTATGACACAATGTATAGAACATCGATGAAAGAGAGACTCTTTGCTTGAAAATCCCTATCCAGAGAAATTTTCGATTTCGTCCAGGTCACGAAATTTAGGTAAAAATCACAGATTACGGCTTTCCCTTGATTATCTGGGTGAAATAGGCAACAAAGAATAAAAGGGTTGAACCAAAAGACCTACAATCGGATGATCTAAAACATAGGCAACTTCGTTGCAAGATATGTGGCATTTATGGAACAATGTATAGAACATCGATGAAAGTGAGACTCTTTGCTTGAAAATCCCTATCCAGAGAAATTTTCTATTTTGGCCAAGTCCCGAAATTTAGGTAAAAATCACAAATTACGGCTTTCCCTTGATTATCTGGGTGAAATAGGCAACAAAGAATAAAAGGGTTGAACCAAAAGACCTACAATCGGATGATCTAAAACATAGGCAACTTCGTTGCAAGATATGTGGCATTTATGACACAATGTATAGAACATCGATGAAAGAGAGACTCTTTGCTTGAAAATCCCTATCCAGAGAAATTTTCGATTTCGTCCAGGTCACGAAATTTAGGTAAAAATCACAGATTACGGCTTTCCCTTGATTATCTGGGTGAAATAGGCAACAAAGGATAAAAGGGTTGAACCAAAAGACCTACAATCGGATGATCTAAAACATAGGCAACTTCGTTGCAAGATATGTGGCATTTATGGAGCAATATATAGAACATCGATGAAAGAGAGACTCTTTGCTTGAAAATCCCTATCCAGGAAAAATTTCGATTTTGTCCAGGTCCCGAAATTTAGGTAAAAATCACAAATTACGGCTTTCCCTTGATTGTCTGGGTGAAATAGGCACCACAGAATAAAAGGGTTGAACCAAAAGACCTACAATCGGATGATCTAAAACATAGGCAACTTCGTTGCAAGATATGTGGCATTTATGACACAATGTATAGAACATCGATGAAAGAGAGACTCTTTGCTTGAAAATCCCTATCCAGAGAAATTTTCTATTTCGTCCAGGTCACGAAATTTAGGTAAAAATCACAAATTACGGCTTTCCCTTGATTATCTGGGTGAAATAGGCAACAAAGAATAAAAGGGTTGAACCAAAAGACCTACAATCGGATGATCTAAAACATAGGCAACTTCGTTGCAAGATATGTGGCATTTATGGAACAATGTATAGAACATCGATGAAAGTGAGACTCTTTGCTTGAAAATCCCTATCCAGAGAAATTTTCTATTTTGGCCAAGTCCCGAAATTTAGGTAAAAATCACAAATTACGGCTTTCCCTTGATTATCTGGGTGAAATAGGCAACAAAGAATAAAAGGGTTGAACCAAAAGACCTACAATCGGATGATCTAAAACATAGGCAACTTCGTTGCAAGATATGTGGCATTTATGACACAATGTATAGAACATCGATGAAAGAGAGACTCTTTGCTTGAAAATCCCTATCCAGAGAAATTTTCGATTTCGTCCAGGTCACGAAATTTAGGTAAAAATCACAAATTACGGCTTTCCCTTGATTATCTGGGTGAAATAGGCAACAAAGAATAAAAGGGTTGAACCAAAAGACCTACAATCGGATGATCTAAAACATAGGCAACTTCGTTGCAAGATATGTGGCATTTATGACACAATGTATAGAACATCGATGAAAGAGAGACTCTTTGCTTGAAAATCCCTATCCAGAGAAATTTTCGATTTCGTCCAGGTCACGAAATTTAGGTAAAAATCACAAATTACGGCTTTCCCTTGATTATCTGGGTGAAATAGGCAACAAAGAATAAAAGGGTTGAAGCAAAAGACCTACAATCGGATGATCTAAAACATAGGCAACTTCGTTGCAAGATATGTGGCATTTATGACACAATGTATAGAACATCGATGAAAGAGAGACTCTTTGCTTGAAAATCCCTATCCAGAGAAATTTTCGATTTCGTCCAGGTCACGAAATTTAGGTAAAAATCACAAATTACGGCTTTCCCTTGATTATCTGGGTGAAATAGGCAACAAAGAATAAAAGGGTTGAACCAAAAGACCTACAATCGGATGATCTAAAACATAGGCAACTTCGTTGCAAGATATGTGGCATTTATGACACAATGTATAGAACATCGATGAAAGAGAGACTCTTTGCTTGAAAATCCCTATCCAGAGAAATTTTCGATTTCGTCCAGGTCACGAAATTTAGGTAAAAATCACAAATTACGGCTTTCCCTTGATTATCTGGGTGAAATAGGCAACAAAGAATAAAAGGGTTGAACCGAAAGACCTACAATCGGATGATCTAAAACATAGGCAACTTCGTTGCAAGATATGTGGCATTTATGACACAATGTATAGAACATCGATGAAAGAGAGACTCTTTGCTTGAAAATCCCTATCCAGAGAAATTTTCGATTTCGTCCAGGTCACGAAATTTAGGTAAAAATCACAGATTACGGCTTTCCCTTGATTATGTGGGTGAAATAGGCACCACAGAATAAAAGGGTTGAACCAAAAGACCTACAATCGGATGATCTAAAACATAGGCAACTTCGTTGCAAGATATGTGGCATTTATGACACAATGTATAGAACATCGATGAAAGAGAGACTCTTTGCTTGAAAATCCCTATCCAGAGAAATTTTCGATTTCGTCCAGGTCACGAAATTTAGGTAAAAATCACAGATTACGGCTTTCCCTTGATTATCTGGGTGAAATAGGCAACAAAGAATAAAAGGGTTGAACCAAAAGACCTACAATCCGATGATCTAAAACATAGGCAACTTCGTTGCAAGATATGTGGCATTTATGGAGCAATATATAGAACATCGATGAAAGAGAGACTCTTTGCTTGAAAATCCCTATCCAGGAAAAATTTCGATTTTGTCCAGGTCCCGAAATTTAGGTAAAAATCACAAATTACGGCTTTCCCTTGATTGTCTGGGTGAAATAGGCACCACAGAATAAAAGGGTTGAACCAAAAGACCTACAATCGGATGATCTAAAACATAGGCAACTTCGTTGCAAGATATGTGGCATTTATGACACAATGTATAGAACATCGATGAAAGAGAGACTCTTTGCTTGAAAATCCCTATCCAGAGAAATTTTCTATTTCGTCCAGGTCACGAAATTTAGGTAAAAATCACAAATTACGGCTTTCCCTTGATTATCTGGGTGAAATAGGCAACAAAGAATAAAAGGGTTGAACCAAAAGACCTACAATCGGATGATCTAAAACATAGGCAACTTCGTTGCAAGATATGTGGCATTTATGACACAATGTATAGAACATCGATGAAAGAGAGACTCTTTGCTTGAAAATCCCTATCCAGAGAAATTTTCGATTTCGTCGAGGTCACGAAATTTAGGTAAAAATCACAAATTACGGCTTTCCCTTGATTATCTGGGTGAAATAGGCAACAAAGAATAAAAGGGTTGAACCAAAAGACCTACAATCGGATGATCTAAAACATAGGCAACTTCGTTGCAAGATATGTGGCATTTATGACACAATGTATAGAACATCGATGAAAGAGAGACTCTTTGCTTGAAAATCCCTATCCAGAGAAATTTTCGATTTCGTCCAGGTCACGAAATTTAGGTAAAAATCACAAATTACGGCTTTCCCTTGATTATCTGGGTGAAATAGGCAACAAAGAATAAAAGGGTTGAACCAAAAGACCTACAATCGGATGATCTAAAACATAGGCAACTTCGTTGCAAGATATGTGGCATTTATGACACAATGTATAGAACATCGATGAAAGAGAGACTCTTTGCTTGAAAATCCCTATCCAGAGAAATTTTCGATTTCGTCCAGGTCACGAAATTTAGGTAAAAATCACAAATTACGGCTTTCCCTTGATTATCTGGGTGAAATAGGCAACAAAGAATAAAAGGGTTGAAGCAAAAGACCTACAATCGGATGATCTAAAACATAGGCAACTTCGTTGCAAGATATGTGGCATTTATGACACAATGTATAGAACATCGATGAAAGAGAGACTCTTTGCTTGAAAATCCCTATCCAGAGAAATTTTCGATTTCGTCCAGGTCACGAAATTTAGGTAAAAATCACAAATTACGGCTTTCCCTTGATTATCTGGGTGAAATAGGCAACAAAGAATAAAAGGGTTGAACCAAAAGACCTACAATCGGATGATCTAAAACATAGGCAACTTCGTTGCAAGATATGTGGCATTTATGACACAATGTATAGAACATCGATGAAAGAGAGACTCTTTGCTTGAAAATCCCTATCCAGAGAAATTTTCGATTTCGTCCAGGTCACGAAATTTAGGTAAAAATCACAGATTACGGCTTTCCCTTGATTATGTGGGTGAAATAGGCACCACAGAATAAAAGGGTTGAACCAAAAGACCTACAATCGGATGATCTAAAACATAGGCAACTTCGTTGCAAGATATGTGGCATTTATGACACAATGTATAGAACATCGATGAAAGAGAGACTCTTTGCTTGAAAATCCCTATCCAGAGAAATTTTCGATTTCGTCCAGGTCACGAAATTTAGGTAAAAATCACAGATTACGGCTTTCCCTTGATTATCTGGGTGAAATAGGCAACAAAGAATAAAAGGGTTGAACCAAAAGACCTACAATCCGATGATCTAAAACATAGGCAACTTCGTTGCAAGATATGTGGCATTTATGGAGCAATATATAGAACATCGATGAAAGAGAGACTCTTTGCTTGAAAATCCCTATCCAGGAAAAATTTCGATTTTGTCCAGGTCCCGAAATTTAGGTAAAAATCACAAATTACGGCACCACAGAATAAAAGGGTTGAACCAAAAGACCTACAATCCGATGATCTAAAACATAGGCAACTTCGTTGCAAGATATGTGGCATTTATGGAGCAATATATAGAACATCGATGAAAGAGAGACTCTTTGCTTGAAAATCCCTATCCAGGAAAAATTTCGATTTTGTCCAGGTCCCGAAATTTAGGTAAAAATCACAAATTACGGCTTTCCCTTGATTGTCTGGGTGAAATAGGCACCACAGAATAAAAGGGTTGAACCAAAAGACCTACAATCCGATGATCTAAAACATAGGCAACTTCGTTGCAAGATATGTGGTATTTCTGGAGCAATGTATAGAACATCGATAAAAGAGAGACTCTTTGCTTGAAAATCCCTATCCAGGAAAAATTTCGATTTTGTCCAGGTCCCGAAATTTAGGTAAAAATCACAAATTACGGCTTTCCCTTGATTGTCTGGGTGAAATAGGCACCACAGAATAAAAGGGTTGAACCAAAAGACCTACAATCCGATGATCTAAAACATAGGCAACTTCGTTGCAAGATATGTGGCATTTATGGAGCAATATATAGAACATCGATGAAAGAGAGACTCTTTGCTTGAAAATCCCTATCCAGAGAAATTTTCGATTTTGTCCAAGTCCCGAAATTTAGGTAAAAATCACAAATTACGGCTTTCCCTTGATTATCTGGGTGAAATAGGCAACAAAGAATAAAAGGGTTGAACCAAAAGACCTACAATCGGATGATCTAAAACATAGGCAACTTCGTTGCAAGACAAGTGGTATTTCTGGAGCAATGTATAGAACATCGATAAAAGAGAGACTCTTTGCTTGAAAATCCCTATCCAGGAAAAATTTCGATTTTGTCCAGGTCCCGAAATTTAGGTAAAAATCACAAATTACGGCTTTCCCTTGATTGTCTTAGTGAAATAGGCACCACAGAATAAAAGGGTTGAACCAAAAGACCTACAATCCGATGATCTAAAACATGGGCAACTTCGTTGCAAGATATGTGGCATTTATGGAGCAATATATAGAACATCGATGAAAGAGAGACTCTTTGCTTGAAAATCCCTATCCAGAGAAATTTTCGATTTTGTCCAAGTCCCGAAATTTAGGTAAAAATCACAAATTACGGCTTTCCCTTGATTGTCTGGGTGAAATAGGCACCACAGAATAAAAGGGTTGAACCAAAAGACCTACAATCGGATGATCTAAAACATAGGCAACTTCGTTGCAAGATATGTGGCATTTATTTAGCAATATATAGAACATCGATGAAAGAGAGACTCTTTGCTTGAAAATCCCTATCCAGGAAAAATTTCGATTTTGTCCAGGTCCCGAAATTTAGGTAAAAATCACAAATTACGGCTTTCCCTTGATTGTCTGGGTGAAATAGGCACCACAGAATAAAAGGGTTGAACCAAAAGACCTACAATCCGATGATCTAAAACATAGGCAACTTCGTTGCAAGATATGTGGCATTTATGGAGCAATATATAGAACATCGATGAAAGAGAGACTCTTTGCTTGAAAATCCCTATCCAGAGAAATTTTCGATTTCGTCCAGGTCCCGAAATTTAGGTAAAAATCACAAATTACGGCTTTCCCTTGACTATCTGGGTGAAATAGGCAACAAAGAATAAAAGGGTTGAACCAAAAGACCTACAATCGGATGATCTAAAACTTAGGCAACTTCGTTGCAAGATATGTGGCATTTATGACACAATGTATAGAACATCGATGAAAGAGAGACTCTTTGCTTGAAAATCCCTATCCAGAGAAATTTTCGATTTCGTCCAGGTCCCGAAATTTAGGTAAAAATCACAAATTACGGCTTTCCCTTGACTATCTGGGTGAAATAGGCAACAAAGAATAAAAGGGTTGAACCAAAAGACCTACAATCGGATGATCTAAAACATAGGCAACTTCGTTGCAAGATATGTGGCATTTATGACACAATGTATAGAACATCGATGAAAGAGAGACTCTTTGCTTGAAAATCCCTATCCAGAGAAATTTTCGATTTCGTCCAGGTCCCGAAATTTAGGTAAAAATCACAAATTACGGCTTTCCCTTGATTATCTGGGTGAAATAGGCAACAAAGAATAAAAGGGTTGAACCAAAAGACCTACAATCGGATGATCTAAAACTTAGGCAACTTCGTTGCAAGATATGTGGCATTTATGACACAATGTATAGAACATCGATGAAAGAGAGACTCTTTGCTTGAAAATCCCTATCCAGAGAAATTTTCGATTTCGTCCAGGTCCCGAAATTTAGGTAAAAATCACAAATTACGGCTTTCCCTTGATTATCTGGGTGAAATAGGCAACAAAGAATAAAAGGGTTGAACCAAAAGACCTACAATCGGATGATCTAAAACTTAGGCAACTTCGTTGCAAGATATGTGGCATTTATGACACAATGTATAGAACATCGATGAAAGAGAGACTCTTTGCTTGAAAATCCCTATCCAGAGAAATTTTCGATTTCGTCCAGGTCACGAAATTTAGGTAAAAATCACAAATTACGGCTTTCCCTTGATTATCTGGGTGAAATAGGCAACAAAGAATAAAAGGGTTGAACCAAAAGACCTACAATCGGATGATCTAAAACATAGGCAACTTCGTTGCAAGATATGTGGCATTTATGACACAATGTATAGAACATCGATGAAAGAGAGACTCTTTGCTTGAAAATCCCTATCCAGAGAAATTTTCGATTTCGTCCAGGTCACGAAATTTAGGTAAAAATCACAAATTACGGCTTTCCCTTGATTATCTGGGTGAAATAGGCAACAAAGAATAAAAGGGTTGAACCAAAAGACCTACAATCGGATGATCTAAAACATAGGCAACTTCGTTGCAAGATATGTGGCATTTATGACACAATGTATAGAACATCGATGAAAGAGAGACTCTTTGCTTGAAAATCCCTATCCAGAGAAATTTTCGATTTCGTCCAGGTCACGAAATTTAGGTAAAAATCACAGATTACGGCTTTCCCTTGATTATGTGGGTGAAATAGGCACCACAGAATAAAAGGGTTGAACCAAAAGACCTACAATCGGATGATCTAAAACATAGGCAACTTCGTTGCAAGATATGTGGCATTTATGACACAATGTATAGAACATCGATGAAAGAGAGACTCTTTGCTTGAAAATCCCTATCCAGAGAAATTTTCGATTTCGTCCAGGTCACGAAATTTAGGTAAAAATCACAGATTACGGCTTTCCCTTGATTATCTGGGTGAAATGGGCACCACAGAATAAAAGGGTTGAACCAAAAGACCTACAATCGGATGATCTAAAACATAGGCAACTTCGTTGCAAGATATGTGGCATTTATGTCACAATGTATAGAACATCGATGAAAGAGAGACTCTTTGCTTGAAAATCCCTATCCAGAGAAATTTTCGATTTCGTCCAGGTCACGAAATTTAGGTAAAAATCACAAATTACGGCTTTCCCTTGATTATCTGGGTGAAATAGGCAACAAAGAATAAAAGGGTTGAACCAAAAGACCTACAATCGGATGATCTAAAACATAGGCAACTTCGTTGCAAGATATGTGGCATTTATGACACAATGTATAGAACATCGATGAAAGAGAGACTCTTTGCTTGAAAATCCCTATCCAGAGAAATTTTCGATTTCGTCCAGGTCACGAAATTTAGGTAAAAATCACAGATTACGGCTTTCCCTTGATTATCTGGGTGAAATAGGCACCACAGAATAAAAGGGTTGAACCAAAAGACCTACAATCGGATAATCTAAAACATAGGCAACTTCGTTGCAAGACAAGTGGTATTTCTGGAGCAATGTATAGAACATCGATAAAAGAGAGACTCTTTGCTTGAAAATCCCTATCCAGGAAAAATTTCGATTTTGTCCAGGTCCCGAAATTTAGGTAAAAATCACAAATTACGGCTTTCCCTTGATTGTCTGGGTGAAATAGGCACCACAGAATAAAAGGGTTGAACCAAAAGACCTACAATCCGATGATCTAAAACATAGGCAACTTCGTTGCAAGATATGTGGCATTTATGGAGCAATATATAGAACATCGATGAAAGAGAGACTCTTTGCTTGAAAATCCCTATCCAGAGAAATTTTCGATTTTGTCCAAGTCCCGAAATTTATGTAAAAATCACAAATTACGGCTTTCCCTTGATTATCTGGGTGAAATAGGCAACAAAGAATAAAAGGGTTGAACCAAAAGACCTACAATCGGATGATCTAAAACATAGGCAACTTCGTTGCAAGACAAGTGGTATTTCTGGAGCAATGTATAGAACATCGATAAAAGAGAGACTCTTTGCTTGAAAATCCCTATCCAGGAAAAATTTCGATTTTGTCCAGGTCCCGAAATTTAGGTAAAAATCACAAATTACGGCTTTCCCTTGATTGTCTGGGTGAAATAGGCACCACAGAATAAAAGGGTTGAACCGAAAGACCTACAATCCGATGATCTAAAACATAGGCAACTTCGTTGCAAGATATGTGGCATTTATGGAGCAATATATAGAACATCGATGAAAGAGAGACTCTTTGCTTGAAAATCCCTATCCAGAGAAATTTTCGATTTCGTCCAGGTCACGAAAATTTAGGTAAAAATCACAAATTACGGCTTTCCCTTGATTATTTGGGTGAAATAGGCAACAAAGAATAAAAGGGTTGAACCAAAAGACCTACAATCGGATGATCTAAAACATAGGCAACTTCGTTGCAAGATATGTGGAATTTATGACACAATGTATAGAACATCGATGAAAGAGAGACTCTTTGCTTGAAAATCCCTATCCAGAGAAATTTTCGATTTCGTCCAGGTCCCGAAATTTAGGTAAAAATCACAAATTACGGCTTTCCCTTGACTATCTGGGTGAAATAGGCAACAAAGAATAAAAGGGTTGAACCAAAAGACCTACAATCGGATGATCTAAAACATAGGCAACTTCGTTGCAAGATATGTGGCATTTATGACACAATGTATAGAACATCGATGAAAGAGAGACTCTTTGCTTGAAAATCCCTATCCAGAGAAATTTTCGATTTCGTCCAGGTCCCGAAATTTAGGTAAAAATCACAAATTACGGCTTTCCCTTGATTATCTGGGTGAAATAGGCAACAAAGAATAAAAGGGTTGAACCAAAAGACCTACAATCGGATGATCTAAAACTTAGGCAACTTCGTTGCAAGATATGTGGCATTTATGACACAATGTATAGAACATCGATGAAAGAGAGACTCTTTGCTTGAAAATCCCTATCCAGAGAAATTTTCGATTTCGTCCAGGTCCCGAAATTTAGGTAAAAATCACAAATTACGGCTTTCCCTTGATTATCTGGGTGAAATAGGCAACAAAGAATAAAAGGGTTGAACCAAAAGACCTACAATCGGATGATCTAAAACTTAGGCAACTTCGTTGCAAGATATGTGGCATTTATGACACAATGTATAGAACATCGATGAAAGAGAGACTCTTTGCTTGAAAATCCCTATCCAGAGAAATTTTCGATTTCGTCCAGGTCCCGAAATTTAGGTAAAAATCACAAATTACGGCTTTCCCTTGACTATCTGGGTGAAATAGGCAACAAAGAATAAAAGGGTTGAACTAAAAGACCTACAATCGGATGATCTAAAACATAGGCAACTTCGTTGCAAGATATGTGGCATTTATGACACAATGTATAGAACATCGATGAAAGAGAGACTCTCTGCTTGAAAATCCCTATCCAGAGAAATTTTCGATTTCGTCCAGGTCCCGAAATTTAGGTAAAAATCACAAATTACGGCTTTCCCTTGATTATCTGGGTGAAATAGGCAACAAAGAATAAAAGGGTTGAACCAAAAGACCTACAATCGGATGATCTAAAACTTAGGCAACTTCGTTGCAAGATATGTGGCATTTATGACACAATGTATAGAACATCGATGAAAGAGAGACTCTTTGCTTGAAAATCCCTATCCAGAGAAATTTTCGATTTCGTCCAGGTCACGAAATTTAGGTAAAAATCACAAATTACGGCTTTCCCTTGACTATCTGGGTGAAATAGGCAACAAAGAATAAAAGGGTTGAACCAAAAGACCTACAATCGGATGATCTAAAACTTAGGCAACTTCGTTGCAAGATATGTGGCATTTATGACACAATGTATAGAACATCGATGAAAGAGAGACTCTTTGCTTGAAAATCCCTATCCAGAGAAATTTTCGATTTCGTCCAGGTCCCGAAATTTAGGTAAAAATCACAAATTACGGCTTTCCCTTGACTATCTGGGTGAAATAGGCAACAAAGAATAAAAGGGTTGAACCAAAAGACCTACAATCGGATGATCTAAAACTTAGGCAACTTCGTTGCAAGATATGTGGCATTTATGACACAATGTATAGAACATCGATGAAAGAGAGACTCTTTGCTTGAAAATCCCTATCCAGAGAAATTTTCTATTTTGGCCAAGTCCCGAAATTTAGGTAAAAATCACAAATTACGGCTTTCCCTTGATTATCTGGGTGAAATAGGCAAGAAAGAATAAAAGGGTTGAACCAAAAGACCTACAATCGGATGATCTAAAACATAGGCAACTTCGTTGCAAGATATGTGGCATTTATGACACAATGTATAGAACATAGATGAAAGAGAGACTCTTTGCTTGAAAATCCCTATCCAGAGAAATTTTCGATTTTGTCCAAGTCCCGAAATTTAGGTAAAAATCACAGATTACGGCTTTCCCTTGATTATCTGGGTGAAATAGGCAACACAGAATAAAAGGGTTGAACCAAAAGACCTACAATCGGATGATCTAAAACATAGGCAACTTCGTTGCAAGATATGTGGCATTTATGACACAATGTATAGAACATAGATGAAAGAGAGACTCTCTGCTTGAAAATCCCTATCCAGAGAAATTTTCGATTTTGTCCAAGTCCCGAAATTTAGGTAAAAATCACAGATTACGGCTTTCCCTTGATTATCTGGGTGAAATAGGCAACACAGAATAAAAGGGTTGAACCAAAAGACCTACAATCGGATGATCTAAAACATAGGCAACTTCGTTGCAAGATATGTGGCATTTATGACACAATGTATAGAACATCGATGAAAGAGAGACTCTTTGCTTGAAAATCCCTATCCAGGAAAAATTTCGATTTTGTCCAGGTCCCGAAATTTAGGTAAAAATCACAAATTACGGCTTTCCCTTGATTATCTGGGTGAAATAGGCAACACAGAATAAAAGGGTTGAACCAAAAGACCTACAATCGGATGATCTAAAACTTAGGCAACTTCGTTGCAAGATATGTGGCATTTATGACACAATGTATAGAACATAGATGAAAGAGAGACTCTTTGCTTGAAAATCCCTATCCAGAGAAATTTTCGATTTTGTCCAAGTCCCGAAATTTAGGTAAAAATCACAGATTACGGCTTTCCCTTGATTGTCTGGGGGAAATAGGCACCACAGAATAAAAGGGTTGAACCGAAAGACCTACAATCGGATGATCTAAAACATAGGCAACTTCGTTGCAAGATATTTGGCATTTATGGAACAATGTATAGAACATCGATGAAAGAGAGACTCTTTGCTTGAAAATCCCTATCCAGAGAAATTTTCGATTTTGTCCAAGTCCCGAAATTTAGGTAAAAATCACAGATTACGGCTTTCCCTTGATTATCTGGGTGAAATAGGCAACACAGAATAAAAGGGTTGAACCAAAAGACCTACAATCGGATGATCTAAAACATAGGCAACTTCGTTGCAAGATATGTGGCATTTATGACACAATGTATAGAACATCGATGAAAGAGAGACTCTCTGCTTGAAAATCCCTATCCAGAGAAATTTTCGATTTTGTCCAAGTCCCGAAATTTAGGTAAAAATCACAAATTACGGCTTTCCCTTGATTATCTGGGTGAAATAGGCAACAAAGAATAAAAGGGTTGAACCAAAAGACCTACAATCGGATGATCTAAAACATAGGCAACTTCGTTGCAAGATATGTGGCATTTATGACACAATGTATAGAACATAGATGAAAGAGAGACTCTTTGCTTGAAAATCCCTATCCAGGAAAAATTTCGATTTTGTCCAGGTCCCGAAATTTAGGTAAAAATCACAAATTACGGCTTTCCCTTGATTGTCTTCGTGAAATAGGCACCACAGAATAAAAGGGTTGAACCAAAAGACCTACAATCCGATGATCTAAAACATAGGCAACTTCGTTGCAAGATATGTGGCATTTATGGAGCAATATATAGAACATCGATGAAAGAGAGACTCTTTGCTTGAAAATCCCTATCCAGAGAAATTTTCGATTTTGTCCAAGTCCCGAAATTTAGGTAAAAATCACAGATTACGGCTTTCCCTTGATTATCTGGGTGAAATAGGCAACACAGAATAAAAGGGTTGAACCAAAAGACCTACAATCGGATGATCTAAAACATAGGCAACTTCGTTGCAAGATATGTGGCATTTATGACACAATGTATAGAACATCGATGAAAGAGAGACTCTCTGCTTGAAAATCCCTATCCAGAGAAATTTTCGATTTCGTCCAGGTTCCGAAATTTAGGTAAAAATCACAAATTACTGCTTTCCCTTGACTACCTGGGTGAACTAGGCAACAAAGAATAAAAGGATTGAACCGAAAGACCTACAATCGGATGATCTAAAACATAGGCAACTTCGTTGCAAGACAAGTGGTATTTCTGGAGCAATATATAGAACATCGATGAAAGAGAGACTCTTTGCTTGAAAATCCCTATCCAGGAAAAATTTCGATTTTGTCCAGGTCCCGAAATTTAGGTAAAAATCACAAATTACGGCTTTCCCTTGATTGTCTTCGTGAAATAGGCACCACAGAATAAAAGGGTTGAACCAAAAGACCTACAATCCGATGATCTAAAACATAGGCAACTTCGTTGCAAGATATGTGGCATTTATGGAGCAATATATAGAACATCGATGAAAGAGAGACTCTTTGCTTGAAAATCCCTATCCAGAGAAATTTTCGATTTTGTCCAAGTCCCGAAATTTAGGTAAAAATCACAGATTACGGCTTTCCCTTGATTATCTGGGTGAAATAGGCAACACAGAATAAAAGGGTTGAACCAAAAGACCTACAATCGGATGATCTAAAACATAGGCAACTTCGTTGCAAGATATGTGGCATTTATGACACAATGTATAGAACATCGATGAAAGAGAGACTCTCTGCTTGAAAATCCCTATCCAGAGAAATTTTCGATTTCGTCCAGGTTCCGAAATTTAGGTAAAAATCACAAATTACTGCTTTCCCTTGACTACCTGGGTGAACTAGGCAACAAAGAATAAAAGGATTGAACCGAAAGACCTACAATCGGATGATCTAAAACATAGGCAACTTCGTTGCAAGACAAGTGGTATTTCTGGAGCAATATATAGAACATCGATGAAAGAGAGACTCTTTGCTTGAAAATCCCTATCCAGGAAAAATTTCGATTTTGTCCAGGTCCCGAAATTTAGGTAAAAATCACAAATTACGGCTTTCCCTTGATTGTCTTCGTGAAATAGGCACCACAGAATAAAAGGGTTGAACCAAAAGACCTACAATCCGATGATCTAAAACATAGGCAACTTCGTTGCAAGATATGTGGCATTTATGGAGCAATATATAGAACATCGATGAAAGAGAGACTCTTTGCTTGAAAATCCCTATCCAGAGAAATTTTCGATTTTGTCCAAGTCCCGAAATTTAGGTAAAAATCACAGATTACGGCTTTCCCTTGATTATCTGGGTGAAATAGGCAACACAGAATAAAAGGGTTGAACCAAAAGACCTACAATCGGATGATCTAAAACATAGGCAACTTCGTTGCAAGATATGTGGCATTTATGACACAATGTATAGAACATCGATGAAAGAGAGACTCTCTGCTTGAAAATCCCTATCCAGAGAAATTTTCGATTTCGTCCAGGTTCCGAAATTTAGGTAAAAATCACAAATTACTGCTTTCCCTTGACTACCTGGGTGAACTAGGCAACAAAGAATAAAAGGATTGAACCGAAAGACCTACAATCGGATGATCTAAAACATAGGCAACTTCGTTGCAAGACAAGTGGTATTTCTGGAGCAATATATAGAACATCGATGAAAGAGAGACTCTTTGCTTGAAAATCCCTATCCAGGAAAAATTTCGATTTTGTCCAGGTCCCGAAATTTAGGTAAAAATCACAAATTACGGCTTTCCCTTGATTGTCTGGGTGAAATAGGCACCACAGAATAAAAGGGTTGAACCAAAAGACCTACAATCCGATGATCTAAAACATAGGCAACTTCGTTGCAAGATATGTGGCATTTATGGAGCAATATATAGAACATCGATGAAAGAGAGACTCTTTGCTTGAAAATCCCTATCCAGAGAAATTTTCGATTTTGTCCAAGTCCCGAAATTTAGGTAAAAATCACAAATTACGGCTTTCCCTTGATTGTCTGGGTGAAATAGGCACCACAGAATAAAAGGGTTGAACCAAAAGACCTACAATCCGATGATCTAAAACATAGGCAACTTCGTTGCAAGATATGTGGCATTTATGACACAATGTATAGAACATAGATGAAAGAGAGACTCTTTGCTTGAAAATCCCTATCCAGGAAAAATTTCGATTTTGTCCAGGTCCCGAAATTTAGGTAAAAATCACAAATTACGGCTTTCCCTTGATTGTCTGGGTGAAATAGGCACCACAGAATAAAAGGGTTGAACCAAAAGACCTACAATCCGATGATCTAAAACATAGGCAACTTCGTTGCAAGATATGTGGCATTTATGGAGCAATATATAGAACATCGATGAAAGAGAGACTCTTTGCTTGAAAATCCCTATCCAGAGAAATTTTCGATTTTGTCCAAGTCCCGAAATTTAGGTAAAAATCACAGATTACGGCTTTCCCTTGATTATCTGGGTGAAATAGGCAACACAGAATAAAAGGGTTGAACCAAAAGACCTACAATCGGATGATCTAAAACATAGGCAACTTCGTTGCAAGATATGTGGCATTTATGACACAATGTATAGAACATCGATGAAAGAGAGACTCTCTGCTTGAAAATCCCTATCCAGAGAAATTTTCGATTTCGTCCAGGTTCCGAAATTTAGGTAAAAATCACAAATTACTGCTTTCCCTTGACTACCTGGGTGAACTAGGCAACAAAGAATAAAAGGATTGAACCGAAAGACCTACAATCGGATGATCTAAAACATAGGCAACTTCGTTGCAAGACAAGTGGTATTTCTGGAGCAATATATAGAACATCGATGAAAGAGAGACTCTTTGCTTGAAAATCCCTATCCAGGAAAAATTTCGATTTTGTCCAGGTCCCGAAATTTAGGTAAAAATCACAAATTACGGCTTTCCCTTGATTGTCTGGGTGAAATAGGCACCACAGAATAAAAGGGTTGAACCAAAAGACCTACAATCCGATGATCTAAAACATAGGCAACTTCGTTGCAAGATATGTGGCATTTATGGAGCAATATATAGAACATCGATGAAAGAGAGACTCTTTGCTTGAAAATCCCTATCCAGAGAAATTTTCGATTTTGTCCAAGTCCCGAAATTTAGGTAAAAATCACAAATTACGGCTTTCCCTTGATTGTCTGGGTGAAATAGGCACCACAGAATAAAAGGGTTGAACCAAAAGACCTACAATCCGATGATCTAAAACATAGGCAACTTCGTTGCAAGATATGTGGCATTTATGACACAATGTATAGAACATAGATGAAAGAGAGACTCTTTGCTTGAAAATCCCTATCCAGGAAAAATTTCGATTTTGTCCAGGTCCCGAAATTTAGGTAAAAATCACAAATTACGGCTTTCCCTTGATTGTCTGGGTGAAATAGGCACCACAGAATAAAAGGGTTGAACCAAAAGACCTACAATCCGATGATCTAAAACATAGGCAACTTCGTTGCAAGATATGTGGCATTTATGGAGCAATATATAGAACATCGATGAAAGAGAGACTCTTTGCTTGAAAATCCCTATCCAGAGAAATTTTCGATTTTGTCCAAGTCCCGAAATTTAGGTAAAAATCACAAATTACGGCTTTCCCTTGATTGTCTGGGTGAAATAGGCACCACAGAATAAAAGGGTTGAACCAAAAGACCTACAATCCGATGATCTAAAACATAGGCAACTTCGTTGCAAGATATGTGGCATTTATGACACAATGTATAGAACATAGATGAAAGAGAGACTCTTTGCTTGAAAATCCCTATCCAGGAAAAATTTCGATTTTGTCCAGGTCCCGAAATTTAGGTAAAAATCACAAATTACGGCTTTCCCTTGATTGTCTGGGTGAAATAGGCACCACAGAATAAAAGGGTTGAACCAAAAGACCTACAATCCGATGATCTAAAACATAGGCAACTTCGTTGCAAGATATGTGGCATTTATGGAGCAATATATAGAACATCGATGAAAGAGAGACTCTTTGCTTGAAAATCCCTATCCAGAGAAATTTTCGATTTTGTCCAAGTCCCGAAATTTAGGTAAAAATCACAGATTACGGCTTTCCCTTGATTATCTGGGTGAAATAGGCAACACAGAATAAAAGGGTTGAACCAAAAGACCTACAATCGGATGATCTAAAACATAGGCAACTTCGTTGCAAGATATGTGGCATTTATGACACAATGTATAGAACATAGATGAAAGAGAGACTCTTTGCTTGAAAATCCCTATCCAGGAAAAATTTCGATTTTGTCCAGGTCCCGAAATTTAGGTAAAAATCACAAATTACGGCTTTCCCTTGATTGTCTGGGTGAAATAGGCACCACAGAATAAAAGGGTTGAACCAAAAGACCTACAATCCGATGATCTAAAACATAGGCAACTTCGTTGCAAGATATGTGGCATTTATGACACAATGTATAGAACATAGATGAAAGAGAGACTCTTTGCTTGAAAATCCCTATCCAGGAAAAATTTCGATTTTGTCCAGGTCCCGAAATTTAGGTAAAAATCACAAATTACGGCTTTCCCTTGATTGTCTGGGTGAAATAGGCACCACAGAATAAAAGGGTTGAACCAAAAGACCTACAATCCGATGATCTAAAACATAGGCAACTTCGTTGCAAGATATGTGGCATTTATGGAGCAATATATAGAACATCGATGAAAGAGAGACTCTTTGCTTGAAAATCCCTATCCAGAGAAATTTTCGATTTTGTCCAAGTCCCGAAATTTAGGTAAAAATCACAGATTACGGCTTTCCCTTGATTATCTGGGTGAAATAGGCAACACAGAATAAAAGGGTTGAACCAAAAGACCTACAATCGGATGATCTAAAACATAGGCAACTTCGTTGCAAGACAAGTGGTATTTCTGGAGCAATATATAGAACATCGATGAAAGAGAGACTCTTTGCTTGAAAATCCCTATCCAGGAAAAATTTCGATTTTGTCCAGGTCCCGAAATTTAGGTAAAAATCACAAATTACGGCTTTCCCTTGATTGTCTGGGTGAAATAGGCACCACAGAATAAAAGGGTTGAACCAAAAGACCTACAATCCGATGATCTAAAACATAGGCAACTTCGTTGCAAGATATGTGGCATTTATGGAGCAATATATAGAACATCGATGAAAGAGAGACTCTTTGCTTGAAAATCCCTATCCAGAGAAATTTTCGATTTTGTCCAAGTCCCGAAATTTAGGTAAAAATCACAAATTACGGCTTTCCCTTGATTGTCTGGGTGAAATAGGCACCACAGAATAAAAGGGTTGAACCAAAAGACCTACAATCCGATGATCTAAAACATAGGCAACTTCGTTGCAAGATATGTGGCATTTATGACACAATGTATAGAACATAGATGAAAGAGAGACTCTTTGCTTGAAAATCCCTATCCAGGAAAAATTTCGATTTTGTCCAGGTCCCGAAATTTAGGTAAAAATCACAAATTACGGCTTTCCCTTGATTGTCTGGGTGAAATAGGCACCACAGAATAAAAGGGTTGAACCAAAAGACCTACAATCCGATGATCTAAAACATAGGCAACTTCGTTGCAAGATATGTGGCATTTATGGAGCAATATATAGAACATCGATGAAAGAGAGACTCTTTGCTTGAAAATCCCTATCCAGGAAAAATTTCGATTTTGTCCAGGTCCCGAAATTTAGGTAAAAATCACAAATTACGGCTTTCCCTTGATTGTCTGGGTGAAATAGGCACCACAGAATAAAAGGGTTGAACCAAAAGACCTACAATCCGATGATCTAAAACATAGGCAACTTCGTTGCAAGATATGTGGCATTTATGACACAATGTATAGAACATCGATGAAAGAGAGACTCTCTGCTTGAAAATCCCTATCCAGAGAAATTTTCGATTTCGTCCAGGTTCCGAAATTTAGGTAAAAATCACAAATTACTGCTTTCCCTTGACTACCTGGGTGAACTAGGCAACAAAGAATAAAAGGATTGAACCGAAAGACCTACAATCGGATGATCTAAAACATAGGCAACTTCGTTGCAAGATATGTGGCATTTATGACACAATGTATAGAACATAGATGAAAGAGAGACTCTTTGCTTGAAAATCCCTATCCAGGAAAAATTTCGATTTTGTCCAGGTCCCGAAATTTAGGTAAAAATCACAAATTACGGCTTTCCCTTGATTGTCTGGGTGAAATAGGCACCACAGAATAAAAGGGTTGAACCAAAAGACCTACAATCCGATGATCTAAAACATAGGCAACTTCGTTGCAAGATATGTGGCATTTATGACACAATGTATAGAACATCGATGAAAGAGAGACTCTTTGCTTGAAAATCCCTATCCAGAGAAATTTTCGATTTCGTCCAAGTTCCGAAATTTAGGTAAAAATCACAAATTACGGCTTTCCCTTGATTGTCTGGGTGAAATAGGCACCACAGAATAAAAGGGTTGAACCAAAAGACCTACAATCCGATGATCTAAAACATAGGCAACTTCGTTGCAAGATATGTGGCATTTATGGAGCAATATATAGAACATCGATGAAAGAGAGGCTCTTTGCTTGAAAATCCCTATCCAGAGAAATTTTCGATTTTGTCCAAGTCCCGAAATTTAGGTAAAAATCACAGATTACGGCTTTCCCTTGATTATCTGGGTGAAATAGGCAACACAGAATAAAAGGGTTGAACCAAAAGACCTACAATCGGATGATCTAAAACATAGGCAACTTCGTTGCAAGATATGTGGCATTTATGACACAATGTATAGAACATCGATGAAAGAGAGACTCTCTGCTTGAAAATCCCTATCCAGAGAAATTTTCGATTTCGTCCAGGTTCCGAAATTTAGGTAAAAATCACAAATTACTGCTTTCCCTTGATTATCTGGGTGAAATAGGCAACAAAGAATAAAAGGGTTGAACCAAAAGACCTACAATCGGATGATCTAAAACATAGGCAACTTCGTTGCAAGATATGTGGCATTTATGACACAATGTATAGAACATCGATGAAAGAGAGACTCTTTGCTTGAAAATCCCTATCCAGAGAAATTTTCGATTTTGTCCAAGTCCCGAAATTTAGGTAAAAATCACAGATTACGGCTTTCCCTTGATTATCTGGGTGAAATAGGCAACACAGAATAAAAGGGTTGAACCAAAAGACCTACAATCGGATGATCTAAAACATAGGCAACTTCGTTGCAAGATATGTGGCATTTATGGAGCAATATATAGAACATCGATGAAAGAGAGACTCTTTGCTTGAAAATCCCTATCCAGGAAAAATTTCGATTTTGTCCAGGTCCCGAAATTTAGGTAAAAATCACAAATTACGGCTTTCCCTTGATTGTCTGGGTGAAATAGGCACCACAGAATAAAAGGGTTGAACCAAAAGACCTACAATCCGATGATCTAAAACATAGGCAACTTCGTTGCAAGATATGTGGCATTTATGGAGCAATATATAGAACATCGATGAAAGAGAGGCTCTTTGCTTGAAAATCCCTATCCAGAGAAATTTTCGATTTCGTCCAGGTTCCGAAATTTAGGTAAAAATCACACATTACTGCTTTCCCTTGATTATCTGGGTGAAATAGGCAACAAAAAATAAAAGGGTTGAACCAAAAGACCTACAATCGGATGATCTAAAACATAGGCAACTTCGTTGCAAGATATGTGGCATTTATGGAGCAATATATAGAACATCGATGAAAGAGAGACTCTTTGCTTGAAAATCCCTATCCAGAGAAATTTTCGATTTCGTCCAGGTTCCGAAATTTAGGTAAAAATCACACATTACTGCTTTCCCTTGATTATCTGGGTGAAATAGGCAACACAGAATAAAAGGGTTGAACCAAAAGACCTACAATCGGATGATCTAAAACATAGGCAACTTCGTTGCAAGATATGTGGCATTTATGACACAATGTATAGAACATCGATGAAAGAGAGACTCTTTGCTTGAAAATCCCTATCCAGAGAAATTTTCGATTTCGTCCAGGTTCCGAAATTTAGGTAAAAATCACAAATTACGGCTTTCCCTTGATTGTCTGGGTGAAATAGGCACCACAGAATAAAAGGGTTGAACCAAAAGACCTACAATCCGATGATCTAAAACATAGGCAACTTCGTTGCAAGATATGTGGCATTTATGGAGCAATATATAGAACATCGATGAAAGAGAGGCTCTTTGCTTGAAAATCCCTATCCAGAGAAATTTTCGATTTCGTCCAGGTTCCGAAATTTAGGTAAAAATCACACATTACTGCTTTCCCTTGATTATCTGGGTGAAATAGGCAACAAAAAATAAAAGGGTTGAACCAAAAGACCTACAATCGGATGATCTAAAACATAGGCAACTTCGTTGCAAGATATGTGGCATTTATGGAGCAATATATAGAACATCGATGAAAGAGAGACTCTTTGCTTGAAAATCCCTATCCAGAGAAATTTTCGATTTCGTCCAGGTTCCGAAATTTAGGTAAAAATCACAAATTACGGCTTTCCCTTGATTGTCTGGGTGAAATAGGCACCACAGAATAAAAGGGTTGAACCAAAAGACCTACAATCCGATGATCTAAAACATAGGCAACTTCGTTGCAAGATATGTGGCATTTATGACACAATGTATAGAACATCGATGAAAGAGAGACTCTTTGCTTGAAAATCCCTATCCAGAGAAATTTTCGATTTCGTCCAAGTTCCGAAATTTAGGTAAAAATCACAAATTACGGCTTTCCCTTGATTGTCTGGGTGAAATAGGCACCACAGAATAAAAGGGTTGAACCAAAAGACCTACAATCCGATGATCTAAAACATAGGCAACTTCGTTGCAAGATATGTGGCATTTATGGAGCAATATATAGAACATCGATGAAAGAGAGGCTCTTTGCTTGAAAATCCCTATCCAGAGAAATTTTCGATTTCGTCCAGGTTCCGAAATTTAGGTAAAAATCACAAATTACGGCTTTCCCTTGATTGTCTGGGTGAAATAGGCACCACAGAATAAAAGGGTTGAACCAAAAGACCTACAATCCGATGATCTAAAACATAGGCAACTTCGTTGCAAGATATGTGGCATTTATGACACAATGTATAGAACATCGATGAAAGAGAGACTCTTTGCTTGAAAATCCCTATCCAGAGAAATTTTCGATTTCGTCCAGGTTCCGAAATTTAGGTAAAAATCACAAATTACGGCTTTCCCTTGATTATCTGGGTGAAATAGGCACCACAGAATAAAAGGGTTGAACCAAAAGACCTACAATCCGATGATCTAAAACATAGGCAACTTCGTTGCAAGATATGTGGCATTTATGGAGCAATATATAGAACATCGATGAAAGAGAGGCTCTTTGCTTGAAAATCCCTATCCAGAGAAATTTTCGATTTCGTCCAGGTTCCGAAATTTAGGTAAAAATCACACATTACTGCTTTCCCTTGATTATCTGGGTGAAATAGGCAACAAAAAATAAAAGGGTTGAACCAAAAGACCTACAATCGGATGATCTAAAACATAGGCAACTTCGTTGCAAGATATGTGGCATTTATGGAGCAATATATAGAACATCGATGAAAGAGAGACTCTTTGCTTGAAAATCCCTATCCAGAGAAATTTTCGATTTCGTCCAGGTTCCGAAATTTAGGTAAAAATCACACATTACTGCTTTCCCTTGATTATCTGGGTGAAATAGGCAACACAGAATAAAAGGGTTGAACCAAAAGACCTACAATCGGATGATCTAAAACATAGGCAACTTCGTTGCAAGATATGTGGCATTTATGACACAATGTATAGAACATCGATGAAAGAGAGACTCTTTGCTTGAAAATCCCTATCCAGAGAAATTTTCGATTTCGTCCAGGTTCCGAAATTTAGGTAAAAATCACAAATTACGGCTTTCCCTTGATTGTCTGGGTGAAATAGGCACCACAGAATAAAAGGGTTGAACCAAAAGACCTACAATCCGATGATCTAAAACATAGGCAACTTCGTTGCAAGATATGTGGCATTTATGGAGCAATATATAGAACATCGATGAAAGAGAGGCTCTTTGCTTGAAAATCCCTATCCAGAGAAATTTTCGATTTCGTCCAGGTTCCGAAATTTAGGTAAAAATCACACATTACTGCTTTCCCTTGATTATCTGGGTGAAATAGGCAACAAAAAATAAAAGGGTTGAACCAAAAGACCTACAATCGGATGATCTAAAACATAGGCAACTTCGTTGCAAGATATGTGGCATTTATGGAGCAATATATAGAACATCGATGAAAGAGAGACTCTTTGCTTGAAAATCCCTATCCAGAGAAATTTTCGATTTCGTCCAGGTTCCGAAATTTAGGTAAAAATCACAAATTACGGCTTTCCCTTGATTGTCTGGGTGAAATAGGCACCACAGAATAAAAGGGTTGAACCAAAAGACCTACAATCCGATGATCTAAAACATAGGCAACTTCGTTGCAAGATATGTGGCATTTATGGAGCAATATATAGAACATCGATGAAAGAGAGGCTCTTTGCTTGAAAATCCCTATCCAGAGAAATTTTCGATTTCGTCCAGGTTCCGAAATTTAGGTAAAAATCACAAATTACGGCTTTCCCTTGATTGTCTGGGTGAAATAGGCACCACAGAATAAAAGGGTTGAACCAAAAGACCTACAATCCGATGATCTAAAACATAGGCAACTTCGTTGCAAGATATGTGGCATTTATGACACAATGTATAGAACATCGATGAAAGAGAGACTCTTTGCTTGAAAATCCCTATCCAGAGAAATTTTCGATTTCGTCCAGGTTCCGAAATTTAGGTAAAAATCACAAATTACGGCTTTCCCTTGATTGTCTGGGTGAAATAGGCACCACAGAATAAAAGGGTTGAACCAAAAGACCTACAATCCGATGATCTAAAACATAGGCAACTTCGTTGCAAGATATGTGGCATTTATGGAGCAATATATAGAACATCGATGAAAGAGAGGCTCTTTGCTTGAAAATCCCTATCCAGAGAAATTTTCGATTTCGTCCAGGTTCCGAAATTTAGGTAAAAATCACAAATTACGGCTTTCCCTTGATTGTCTGGGTGAAATAGGCACCACAGAATAAAAGGGTTGAACCAAAAGACCTACAATCCGATGATCTAAAACATAGGCAACTTCGTTGCAAGATATGTGGCATTTATGACACAATGTATAGAACATCGATGAAAGAGAGACTCTTTGCTTGAAAATCCCTATCCAGAGAAATTTTCGATTTCGTCCAGGTTCCGAAATTTAGGTAAAAATCACAAATTACGGCTTTCCCTTGATTGTCTGGGTGAAATAGGCACCACAGAATAAAAGGGTTGAACCAAAAGACCTACAATCCGATGATCTAAAACATAGGCAACTTCGTTGCAAGATATGTGGCATTTATGGAGCAATATATAGAACATCGATGAAAGAGAGGCTCTTTGCTTGAAAATCCCTATCCAGAGAAATTTTCGATTTCGTCCAGGTTCCGAAATTTAGGTAAAAATCACACATTACTGCTTTCCCTTGATTATCTGGGTGAAATAGGCAACAAAAAATAAAAGGGTTGAACCAAAAGACCTACAATCGGATGATCTAAAACATAGGCAACTTCGTTGCAAGATATGTGGCATTTATGGAGCAATATATAGAACATCGATGAAAGAGAGACTCTTTGCTTGAAAATCCCTATCCAGAGAAATTTTCGATTTCGTCCAGGTTCCGAAATTTAGGTAAAAATCACACATTACTGCTTTCCCTTGACTACCTGGGTGAACTAGGCAACAAAGAATAAAAGGATTGAACCGAAAGACCTACAATCGGATGATCTAAAACATAGGCAACTTCGTTGCAAGACAAGTGGTATTTCTGGAGCAATATATAGAACATCGATGAAAGAGAGACTCTTTGCTTGAAAATCCCTATCCAGGAAAAATTTCGATTTTGTCCAGGTCCCGAAATTTAGGTAAAAATCACAAATTACGGCTTTCCCTTGATTATCTGGGTGAAATAGGCAACAAAGAATAAAAGGGTTGAAGCAAAAGACCTACAATCGGATGATCTAAAACATAGGCAACTTCGTTGCAAGACAAGTGGTATTTCTGGAGCAATATATAGAACATCGATGAAAGAGAGACTCTTTGCTTGAAAATCCCTATCCAGGAAAAATTTCGATTTTGTCCAGGTCCCGAAATTTAGGTAAAAATCACAAATTACGGCTTTCCCTTGATTATCTGGGTGAAATAGGCAACAAAAAATAAAAGGGTTGAACCAAAAGACCTACAATCGGATGATCTAAAACATAGGCAACTTCGTTGCAAGATATGTGGCATTTATGGAGCAATATATAGAACATCGATGAAAGAGAGACTCTTTGCTTGAAAATCCCTATCCAGGAAAAATTTCGATTTTGTCCAAATTACGGCTTTCCCTTGATTGTCTGGGTGAAATAGGCACCACAGAATAAAAGGGTTGAACCAAAAGACCTACAATCCGATGATCTAAAACATAGGCAACTTCGTTGCAAGATATGTGGCATTTATGGAGCAATATATAGAACATCGATGAAAGAGAGGCTCTTTGCTTCAAAATCCCTATCCAGAGAAATTTTCGATTTCGTCCAGGTTCCGAAATTTAGGTAAAAATCACACATTACTGCTTTCCCTTGATTATCTGGGTGAAATAGGCAACAAAAAATAAAAGGGTTGAACCAAAAGACCTACAATCGGATGATCTAAAACATAGGCAACTTCGTTGCAAGATATGTGGCATTTATGGAGCAATATATAGAACATCGATGAAAGAGAGACTCTTTGCTTGAAAATCCCTATCCAGAGAAATTTTCGATTTTGTCCAAGTCCCGAAATTTAGGTAAAAATCACAAATTACGGCTTTCCGTTGATTATCTGGGTGAAATAGGCAACAAAAAATAAAAGGGTTGAACCAAAAGACCTACAATCGGATGATCTAAAACATAGGCAACTTCGTTGCAAGATATGTGGCATTTATGGAGCAATATATAGAACATCGATGAAAGAGAGACTCTTTGCTTGAAAATCCCTATCCAGGAAAAATTTCGATTTTGTCCAGGTCCCGAAATTTAGGTAAAAATCACAAATTACGGCTTTCCCTTGATTGTCTGGGTGAAATAGGCACCACAGAATAAAAGGGTTGAACCAAAAGACCTACAATCGGATGATCTAAAACATAGGCAACTTCGTTGCAAGACAAGTGGTATTTCTGGAGCAATATATAGAACATCGATGAAAGAGAGACTCTCTGCTTGAAAATCCCTATCCAGAGAAATTTTCGATTTCGTCCAGGTTCCGAAATTTAGGTAAAAATCACAAATTACTGCTTTCCCTTGACTATCTGGGTGAAATAGGCAACAAAGAATAAAAGGGTTGAACCAAAAGACCTACAATCCGATGATCTAAAACATAGGCAACTTCGTTGCAAGACAAGTGGTATTTCTGGAGCAATATATAGAACATCGATGAAAGAGAGACTCTCTGCTTGAAAATCCCTATCCAGAGAAATTTTCGATTTTGTCCAAGTCCCGAAATTTAGGTAAAAATCACAAATTACGGCTTTCCCTTGATTATCTGGGTGAAATAGGCAACAAAGAATAAAAGGGTTGAACCAAAAGACCTACAATCCGATGATCTAAAACATAGGCAACTTCGTTGCAAGATATGTGGCATTTATGGAGCAATATATAGAACATCGATGAAAGAGAGACTCTTTGCTTGAAAATCCCTATCCAGGAAAAATTTCGATTTTGTCCAGGTCCCGAAATTTAGGTAAAAATCACAAATTACGGCTTTCCCTTGATTGTCTGGGTGAAATAGGCACCACAGAATAAAAGGGTTGAACCAAAAGACCTACAATCGGATGATCTAAAACATAGGCAACTTCGTTGCAAGACAAGTGGTATTTCTGGAGCAATATATAGAACATCGATGAAAGAGAGACTCTCTGCTTGAAAATCCCTATCCAGAGAAATTTTCGATTTTGTCCAAGTCCCGAAATTTAGGTAAAAATCACAGATTGCTGCTTTCCCTTGACTATCTGGGTGAAATAGGCAACAAAGAATAAAAGGGTTGAACCAAAAGACCTACAATCGGATGATCTAAAACATAGGCAACTTCGTTGCAAGATATTTGGCATTTATGGAACAATGTATAGAACATCGATGAAAGAGAGACTCTCTGCTTGAAAATCCCTATCCAGAGAAATTTTCGATTTTGTCCAAGTCCCGAAATTTAGGTAGAAATCACAAATTACGGCTTTCCCTTGATTATCTGGGTGAAATAGGCAACAAAAAATAAAAGGGTTGAACCAAAAGACCTACAATCCGATGATCCAAAACATAGGCAACTTCGTTGCAAGATATGTGGCATTTATGGAGCAATGTATAGAACATCGATGAAAGAGAGACTCTTTGCTTGAAAATCCCTATCCAGAGAAATTTTCGATTTTGTCCAAGTCCCGAAATTTAGGTAAAAATCACAAATTACGGCTTTCCCTTGATTATCTGGGTGAAATAGGCAACAAAGAATAAAAGGGTTGAACCAAAAGACCTACAATCGGATGATCTAAAACATAGGCAACTTCGTTGCAAGACAAGTGGTATTTCTGGAGCAATATATAGAACATCGACGAAAGAGAGACTCTCTGCTTGAAAATCCCTATCCAGAGAAATTTTCGATTTTGTCCAAGTCCCGAAATTTAGGTAGAAATCACAAATTACGGCTTTCCCTTGATTATCTGGGTGAAATAGGCAACAAAAAATAAAAGGGTTGAACCAAAAGACCTACAATCCGATGATCCAAAACATAGGCAACTTCGTTGCAAGATATGTGGCATTTATGGAGCAATGTATAGAACATCGATGAAAGAGAGACTCTTTGCTTGAAAATCCCTATCCAGAGAAATTTTCGATTTTGTCCAAGTCCCGAAATTTAGGTAAAAATCACAAATTACGGCTTTCCCTTGATTATCTGGGTGAAATAGGCAACAAAGAATAAAAGGGTTGAACCAAAAGACCTACAATCGGATGATCTAAAACATAGGCAACTTCGTTGCAAGACAAGTGGTATTTCTGGAGCAATATATAGAACATCGACGAAAGAGAGACTCTCTGCTTGAAAATCCCTATCCAGAGAAATTTTCGATTTCGTCCAGGTTCCGAAATTTAGGTAAAAATCACAAATTACTGCTTTCCCTTGACTATCTGGGTGAAATAGGCAACAAAGAATAAAAGGGTTGAACCAAAAGACCTACAATCCGATGATCTAAAACATAGGCAACTTCGTTGCAAGACAAGTGGTATTTCTGGAGCAATATATAGAACATCGATGAAAGAGAGACTCTCTGCTTGAAAATCCCTATCCAGAGAAATTTTCGATTTTGTCCAAGTCCCGAAATTTAGGTAAAAATCACAAATTACGGCTTTCCCTTGATTATCTGGGTGAAATAGGCAACAAAGAATAAAAGGGTTGAACCAAAAGACCTACAATCCGATGATCTAAAACATAGGCAACTTCGTTGCAAGATATGTGGCATTTATGGAGCAATATATAGAACATCGATGAAAGAGAGACTCTTTGCTTGAAAATCCCTATCCAGGAAAAATTTCGATTTTGTCCAGGTCCCGAAATTTAGGTAAAAATCACAAATTACGGCTTTCCCTTGATTGTCTGGGTGAAATAGGCACCACAGAATAAAAGGGTTGAACCAAAAGACCTACAATCCGATGATCTAAAACATAGGCAACTTCGTTGCAAGATATGTGGCATTTATGGAGCAATATATAGAACATCGATGAAAGAGAGACTCTTTGCTTGAAAATCCCTATCCAGAGAAATTTTCGATTTTGTCCAAGTCCCGAAATTTAGGTAAAAATCACAAATTACGGCTTTCCCTTGATTATCTGGGTGAAATAGGCAACAAAGAATAAAAGGGTTGAACCAAAAGACCTACAATCGGATGATCTAAAACATAGGCAACTTCGTTGCAAGACAAGTGGTATTTCTGGAGCAATATATAGAACATCGACGAAAGAGAGACTCTCTGCTTGAAAATCCCTATCCAGAGAAATTTTCGATTTCGTCCAGGTTCCGAAATTTAGGTAAAAATCACAAATTACTGCTTTCCCTTGACTATCTGGGTGAACTAGGCAACAAAGAATAAAAGGGTTGAACCGAAAGACCTACAATCGGATGATCTAAAACATAGGCAACTTCGTTGCAAGACAGGTGGTATTTCTGGAGCAATATATAGAACATCGATGAAAGAGAGACTCTTTGCTTGAAAATCCCTATCCAGAGAAATTTTCTATTTCGTCCAGGTCACGAAATTAAGGTAAAAATCACAAATTACGGCTTTCCCTTGATTATCTGGGTGAAATAGGCAACAAAGAATAAAAGGGTTGAACCGAAAGACCTACAATCGGATGATCTAAAACATAGGCAACTTCGTTGCAAGATATGTGGCATTTATGGAGCAATGTATAGAACATCGATGAAAGAGAGACTCTTTGCTTGAAAATCCCTATCCAGAGAAATTTTCTATTTCGTCCAGGTCACGAAATTAAGGTAAAAATCACAAATTACGGCTTTCCCTTGATTATCTGGGTGAAATAGGCAACAAAGAATAAAAGGGTTGAATCAAAAGACCTACAATCCGATGATCCAAAACATAGGCAACTTCGTTGCAAGATATGTGGCATTTACGGAACAATGTATAAACCATCGATGAAAGAGAGACTCTCTGCTTGAAAATCCCTATCCAGAGAAATTTTCGATTTTGTCCAAGTCCCGAAATTTAGGTAAAAATCACAAATTACTGCTTTCCCTTGACTATCTGGGTGAACTAGGCAACAAAGAATAAAAGGGTTGAACCGAAAGACCTACAATCGGATGATCTAAAACATAGGCAACTTCGTTGCAAGACAAGTGGTATTTCTGGAGCAATATATAGAACATCGATGAAAGAGAGACTCTCTGCTTGAAAATCCCTATCCAGAGAAATTTTCGATTTTGTCCAAGTCCCGAAATTTAGGTAAAAATCACAAATTACGGCTTTCCCTTGATTATCTGGGTGAAATAGGCAACAAAGAATAAAAGGGTTGAATCAAAAGACCTACAATCCGATGATCCAAAACATAGGCAACTTCGTTGCAAGATATGTGGCATTTACGGAACAATGTATAAACCATCGATGAAAGAGAGACTCTCTGCTTGAAAATCCCTATCCAGAGAAATTTTCGATTTTGTCCAAGTCCCGAAATTTAGGTAAAAATCACAAATTACTGCTTTCCCTTGACTATCTGGGTGAACTAGGCAACAAAGAATAAAAGGGTTGAACCGAAAGACCTACAATCGGATGATCTAAAACATAGGCAACTTCGTTGCAAGACAAGTGGTATTTCTGGAGCAATATATAGAACATCGATGAAAGAGAGACTCTTTGCTTGAAAATCCCTATCCAGAGAAATTTTCTATTTCGTCCAGGTCACGAAATTAAGGTAAAAATCACAAATTACGGCTTTCCCTTGATTATCTGGGTGAAATAGGCAACAAAGAATAAAAGGGTTGAATCAAAAGACCTACAATCCGATGATCCAAAACATAGGCAACTTCGTTGCAAGATATGTGGCATTTACGGAACAATGTATAAACCATCGATGAAAGAGAGACTCTCTGCTTGAAAATCCCTATCCAGAGAAATTTTCGATTTTGTCCAAGTCCCGAAATTTAGGTAAAAATCACAAATTACTGCTTTCCCTTGACTATCTGGGTGAACTAGGCAACAAAGAATAAAAGGGTTGAACCGAAAGACCTACAATCGGATGATCTAAAACATAGGCAACTTCGTTGCAAGACAAGTGGTATTTCTGGAGCAATATATAGAACATCGATGAAAGAGAGACTCTCTGCTTGAAAATCCCTATCCAGAGAAATTTTCGATTTTGTCCAAGTCCCGAAATTTAGGTAAAAATCACAAATTACGGCTTTCCCTTGATTATCTGGGTGAAATAGGCAACAAAGAATAAAAGGGTTGAATCAAAAGACCTACAATCCGATGATCCAAAACATAGGCAACTTCGTTGCAAGATATGTGGCATTTACGGAACAATGTATAAACCATCGATGAAAGAGAGACTCTCTGCTTGAAAATCCCTATCCAGAGAAATTTTCGATTTTGTCCAAGTCCCGAAATTTAGGTAAAAATCACAAATTACTGCTTTCCCTTGACTATCTGGGTGAACTAGGCAACAAAGAATAAAAGGGTTGAACCGAAAGACCTACAATCGGATGATCTAAAACATAGGCAACTTCGTTGCAAGACAAGTGGTATTTCTGGAGCAATATATAGAACATCGATGAAAGAGAGACTCTTTGCTTGAAAATCCCTATCCAGAGAAATTTTCTATTTCGTCCAGGTCACGAAATTAAGGTAAAAATCACAAATTACGGCTTTCCCTTGATTATCTGGGTGAAATAGGCAACAAAGAATAAAAGGGTTGAACCAAAAGACCTACAATCGGATGATCGAAACATAGGCAACTTCGTTGCAAGATATTTGGCATTTATGGAACAATGTATAGAACATCGATGAAAGAGAGACTCTCTGCTTGAAAATCCCTATCCAGAGAAATTTTCGATTTTGTCCAAGTCCCGAAATTTAGGTAAAAATCACAAATTACGGCTTTCCCTTGACTATCTGGGTGAACTAGGCAACAAAGAATAAAAGGGTTGAACCAAAAGACCTACAATCGGATGATCTAAAACATAGGCAACTTCGTTGCAAGATATGTGGCATTTAAGGAGCAATGTATAGAACATCGACGAAAGAGAGACTCTCTGCTTGAAAATCCCTATCCAGAGAAATTTTCGATTTCGTCCAGGTTCCGAAATTTAGGTAAAAATCACAAATTACTGCTTTCCCTTGACTATCTGGGTGAACTAGGCAACAAAGAATAAAAGGGTTGAACCAAAAGACCTACAATCGGATGATCTAAAACATAGGCAACTTCGTTGCAAGATATGTGGCATTTATGGAGCAATGTATAGAACATCGATGAAAGAGAGACTCTCTGCTTGAAAATCCCTATCCAGAGAAATTTTCGATTTTGTCCAAGTCCCGAAATTTAGGTAAAAATCACAAATTACGGCTTTCCCTTGATTATCTGGGTGAAATAGGCAACAAAGAATAAAAGGGTTGAACCAAAAGACCTACAATCGGATGATCTAAAACATAGGCAACTTCGTTGCAAGATATGTGGCATTTATGGAGCAATGTATAGAACATCGATGAAAGAGAGACTCTCTGCTTGAAAATCCCTATCCAGAGAAATTTTCGATTTTGTCCAAGTCCCGAAATTTAGGTAGAAATCACAAATTACGGCTTTCCCTTGATTATCTGGGTGAAATAGGCAACAAAAAATAAAAGGGTTGAACCAAAAGACCTACAATCCGATGATCCAAAACATAGGCAACTTCGTTGCAAGATATGTGGCATTTATGGAGCAATGTATAGAACATCGATGAAAGAGAGACTCTCTGCTTGAAAATCCCTATCCAGAGAAATTTTCGATTTTGTCCAAGTCCCGAAATTTAGGTAAAAATCACAAATTACTGCTTTCCCTTGACTATCTGGGTGAACTAGGCAACAAAGAATAAAAGGGTTGAACCGAAAGACCTACAATCGGATGATCTAAAACATAGGCAACTTCGTTGCAAGACAAGTGGTATTTCTGGAGCAATGTATAGAACATCGATGAAAGAGAGACTCTATGCTTGAAAATCCCTATCCAGAGAAATTTTCGATTTTGTCCAAGTCCCGAAATTTAGGTAAAAATCACAAATTACGGCTTTCCCTTGATTATCTGGGTGAAATAGGCAACAAAGAATAAAAGGGTTGAACCAAAAGACCTACAATCGGATGATCTAAAACATAGGCAACTTCGTTGCAAGATATGTGGCATTTATGGAGCAATGTATAGAACATCGATGAAAGAGAGACTCTCTGCTTGAAAATCCCTATCCAGAGAAATTTTCGATTTTGTCCAAGTCCCGAAATTTAGGTAAAAATCACAAATTACTGCTTTCCCTTGACTATCTGGGTGAAATAGGCAACAAAGAATAAAAGGGTTGAACCAAAAGACCTACAATCGGATGATCTAAAACATAGGCAACTTCGTTGCAAGATATGTGGCATTTAAGGAGCAATGTATAGAACATCGACGAAAGAGAGACTCTCTGCTTGAAAATCCCTATCCAGAGAAATTTTCGATTTTGTCCAAGTCCCGAAATTTAGGTAAAAATCACAAATTACGGCTTTCCCTTGATTATCTGGGTGAAATAGGCAACAAAGAATAAAAGGGTTGAACCAAAAGACCTACAATCGGATGATCTAAAACATAGGCAACTTCGTTGCAAGATATGTGGCATTTATGGAGCAATGTATAGAACATCGATGAAAGAGAGACTCTCTGCTTGAAAATCCCTATCCAGAGAAATTTTCGATTTTGTCCAAGTCCCGAAATTTAGGTAAAAATCACAAATTACGGCTTTCCCTTGATTATCTGGGTGAAATAGGCAACAAAGAATAAAAGGGTTGAACCAAAAGACCTACAATCGGATGATCTAAAACATAGGCAACTTCGTTGCAAGATATGTGGCATTTAAGGAGCAATGTATAGAACATCGACGAAAGAGAGACTCTCTGCTTGAAAATCCCTATCCAGAGAAATTTTCGATTTCGTCCAGGTTCCGAAATTTAGGTAAAAATCACAAATTACTGCTTTCCCTTGACTATCTGGGTGAACTAGGCAACAAAGAATAAAAGGGTTGAACCAAAAGACCTACAATCGGATGATCTAAAACATAGGCAACTTCGTTGCAAGATATTTGGCATTTATGGAACAATGTATAGAACATCGATGAAAGAGAGACTCTCTGCTTGAAAATCCCTATCCAGAGAAATTTTCGATTTTGTCCAAGTCCCGAAATTTAGGTAGAAATCACAAATTACGGCTTTCCCTTGATTATCTGGGTGAAATAGGCAACAAAAAATAAAAGGGTTGAACCAAAAGACCTACAATCGGATGATCTAAAACATAGGCAACTTCGTTGCAAGATATGTGGCATTTATGGAGCAATGTATAGAACATCGATGAAAGAGAGACTCTCTGCTTGAAAATCCCTATCCAGAGAAATTTTCGATTTTGTCCAAGTCCCGAAATTTAGGTAAAAATCACAAATTACGGCTTTCCCTTGATTATCTGGGTGAAATAGGCAACAAAGAATAAAAGGGTTGAACCAAAAGACCTACAATCGGATGATCTAAAACATAGGCAACTTCGTTGCAAGATATGTGGCATTTATGGAGCAATGTATAGAACATCGATGAAAGAGAGACTCTCTGCTTGAAAATCCCTATCCAGAGAAATTTTCGATTTTGTCCAAGTCCCGAAATTTAGGTAAAAATCACAAATTACTGCTTTCCCTTGACTATCTGGGTGAAATAGGCAACAAAGAATAAAAGGGTTGAACCAAAAGACCTACAATCGGATGATCTAAAACATAGGCAACTTCGTTGCAAGATATGTGGCATTTATGGAGCAATGTATAGAACATCGATGAAAGAGAGACTCTCTGCTTGAAAATCCCTATCCAGAGAAATTTTCGATTTTGTCCAAGTCCCGAAATTTAGGTAAAAATCACAAATTACTGCTTTCCCTTGACTATCTGGGTGAAATAGGCAACAAAGAATAAAAGGGTTGAACCAAAAGACCTACAATCGGATGATCTAAAACATAGGCAACTTCGTTGCAAGATATGTGGCATTTAAGGAGCAATGTATAGAACATCGACGAAAGAGAGACTCTCTGCTTGAAAATCCCTATCCAGAGAAATTTTCGATTTTGTCCAAGTCCCGAAATTTAGGTAAAAATCACAAATTACGGCTTTCCCTTGATTATCTGGGTGAAATAGGCAACAAAGAATAAAAGGGTTGAACCAAAAGACCTACAATCGGATGATCTAAAACATAGGCAACTTCGTTGCAAGATATGTGGCATTTATGGAGCAATGTATAGAACATCGATGAAAGAGAGACTCTCTGCTTGAAAATCCCTATCCAGAGAAATTTTCGATTTTGTCCAAGTCCCGAAATTTAGGTAAAAATCACAAATTACGGCTTTCCCTTGATTATCTGGGTGAAATAGGCAACAAAGAATAAAAGGGTTGAACCAAAAGACCTACAATCGGATGATCTAAAACATAGGCAACTTCGTTGCAAGATATGTGGCATTTAAGGAGCAATGTATAGAACATCGACGAAAGAGAGACTCTCTGCTTGAAAATCCCTATCCAGAGAAATTTTCGATTTCGTCCAGGTTCCGAAATTTAGGTAAAAATCACAAATTACTGCTTTCCCTTGACTATCTGGGTGAACTAGGCAACAAAGAATAAAAGGGTTGAACCAAAAGACCTACAATCGGATGATCTAAAACATAGGCAACTTCGTTGCAAGATATTTGGCATTTATGGAACAATGTATAGAACATCGATGAAAGAGAGACTCTCTGCTTGAAAATCCCTATCCAGAGAAATTTTCGATTTTGTCCAAGTCCCGAAATTTAGGTAGAAATCACAAATTACGGCTTTCCCTTGATTATCTGGGTGAAATAGGCAACAAAAAATAAAAGGGTTGAACCAAAAGACCTACAATCCGATGATCCAAAACATAGGCAACTTCGTTGCAAGATATGTGGCATTTATGGAGCAATGTATAGAACATCGATGAAAGAGAGACTCTCTGCTTGAAAATCCCTATCCAGAGAAATTTTCGATTTTGTCCAAGTCCCGAAATTTAGGTAAAAATCACAAATTACTGCTTTCCCTTGACTATCTGGGTGAACTAGGCAACAAAGAATAAAAGGGTTGAACCGAAAGACCTACAATCGGATGATCTAAAACATAGGCAACTTCGTTGCAAGACAAGTGGTATTTCTGGAGCAATGTATAGAACATCGATGAAAGAGAGACTCTATGCTTGAAAATCCCTATCCAGAGAAATTTTCGATTTTGTCCAAGTCCCGAAATTTAGGTAGAAATCACAAATTACGGCTTTCCCTTGATTATCTGGGTGAAATAGGCAACAAAAAATAAAAGGGTTGAACCAAAAGACCTACAATCCGATGATCCAAAACATAGGCAACTTCGTTGCAAGATATGTGGCATTTATGGAGCAATGTATAGAACATCGATGAAAGAGAGACTCTCTGCTTGAAAATCCCTATCCAGAGAAATTTTCGATTTTGTCCAAGTCCCGAAATTTAGGTAAAAATCACAAATTACTGCTTTCCCTTGACTATCTGGGTGAAATAGGCAACAAAGAATAAAAGGGTTGAACCAAAAGACCTACAATCGGATGATCTAAAACATAGGCAACTTCGTTGCAAGATATGTGGCATTTATGGAGCAATGTATAGAACATCGATGAAAGAGAGACTCTCTGCTTGAAAATCCCTATCCAGAGAAATTTTCGATTTTGTCCAAGTCCCGAAATTTAGGTAAAAATCACAAATTACGGCTTTCCCTTGATTATCTGGGTGAAATAGGCAACAAAGAATAAAAGGGTTGAACCAAAAGACCTACAATCGGATGATCTAAAACATAGGCAACTTCGTTGCAAGATATGTGGCATTTAAGGAGCAATGTATAGAACATCGACGAAAGAGAGACTCTCTGCTTGAAAATCCCTATCCAGAGAAATTTTCGATTTCGTCCAGGTTCCGAAATTTAGGTAAAAATCACAAATTACTGCTTTCCCTTGACTATCTGGGTGAACTAGGCAACAAAGAATAAAAGGGTTGAACCAAAAGACCTACAATCGGATGATCTAAAACATAGGCAACTTCGTTGCAAGACAAGTGGTATTTCTGGAGCAATGTATAGAACATCGATGAAAGAGAGACTCTATGCTTGAAAATCCCTATCCAGAGAAATTTTCGATTTTGTCCAAGTCCCGAAATTTAGGTAAAAATCACAAATTACGGCTTTCCCTTGATTATCTGGGTGAAATAGGCAACAAAGAATAAAAGGGTTGAACCAAAAGACCTACAATCGGATGATCTAAAACATAGGCAACTTCGTTGCAAGATATGTGGCATTTACGGAACAATGTATAAACCATCGATGAAAGAGAGACTCTTTGCTTGAAAATCCCTATCCAGGAAAAATTTCGATTTTGTCCAGGTCCCGAAATTTAGGTAAAAATCACAAATTACTGCTTTCCCTTGACTATCTGGGTGAACTAGGCAACAAAGAATAAAAGGGTTGAACCGAAAGACCTACAATCGGATGATCTAAAACATAGGCAACTTCGTTGCAAGACAAGTGGTATTTCTGGAGCAATGTATAGAACATCGATGAAAGAGAGACTCTCTGCTTGAAAATCCCTATCCAGAGAAATTTTCGATTTTGTCCAAGTCCCGAAATTTAGGTAAAAATCACAAATTACTGCTTTCCCTTGACTATCTGGGTGAACTAGGCAACAAAGAATAAAAGGGTTGAACCGAAAGACCTACAATCGGATGATCTAAAACATAGGCAACTTCGTTGCAAGACAAGTGGTATTTCTGGAGCAATGTATAGAACATCGATGAAAGAGAGACTCTCTGCTTGAAAATCCCTATCCAGAGAAATTTTCGATTTTGTCCAAGTCCCGAAATTTAGGTAAAAATCACAAATTACTGCTTTCCCTTGACTATCTGGGTGAACTAGGCAACAAAGAATAAAAGGGTTGAACCGAAAGACCTACAATCGGATGATCTAAAACATAGGCAACTTCGTTGCAAGACAAGTGGTATTTCTGGAGCAATGTATAGAACATCGATGAAAGAGAGACTCTCTGCTTGAAAATCCCTATCCAGAGAAATTTTCGATTTTGTCCAAGTCCCGAAATTTAGGTAAAAATCACAAATTACTGCTTTCCCTTGACTATCTGGGTGAACTAGGCAACAAAGAATAAAAGGGTTGAACCGAAAGACCTACAATCGGATGATCTAAAACATAGGCAACTTCGTTGCAAGACAAGTGGTATTTCTGGAGCAATGTATAGAACATCGATGAAAGAGAGACTCTTTGCTTGAAAATCCCTATCCAGAGAAATTTTCGATTTTGTCCAAGTCCCGAAATTTAGGTAAAAATCACAAATTACTGCTTTCCCTTGATTATCTGGGTGAAATAGGCAACAAAGAATAAAAGGGTTGAACCAAAAGACCTACAATCGGATGATCTAAAACATAGGCAACTTCGTTGCAAGATATGTGGCATTTATGGAGCAATGTATAGAACATCGATGAAAGAGAGACTCTTTGCTTGAAAATCCCTATCCAGAGAAATTTTCGATTTTGTCCAAGTCCCGAAATTTAGGTAAAAATCACAAATTACTGCTTTCCCTTGACTATCTGGGTGAACTAGGCAACAAAGAATAAAAGGGTTGAACCGAAAGACCTACAATCGGATGATCTAAAACATAGGCAACTTCGTTGCAAGACAAGTGGTATTTCTGGAGCAATGTATAGAACATCGATGAAAGAGAGACTCTTTGCTTGAAAATCCCTATCCAGAGAAATTTTCGATTTTGTCCAAGTCCCGAAATTTAGGTAAAAATCACAAATTACGGCTTTCCCTTGATTATCTGGGTGAAATAGGCAACAAAGAATAAAAGGGTTGAACCAAAAGACCTACAATCGGATGATCTAAAACATAGGCAACTTCGTTGCAAGATATGTGGCATTTATGGAGCAATGTATAGAACATCGATGAAAGAGAGACTCTCTGCTTGAAAATCCCTATCCAGAGAAATTTTCGATTTTGTCCAAGTCCCGAAATTTAGGTAAAAATCACAGATTACTGCTTTCCCTTGATTGTCTGGGTGAAATAGGCAACAAAGAATAAAAGGGTTGAACCAAAAGACCTACAATCGGATGATCTAAAACATAGGCAACTTCGTTGCAAGATATGTGGCATTTATGGAGCAATGTATAGAACATCGATGAAAGAGAGACTCTCTGCTTGAAAATCCCTATCCAGAGAAATTTTCGATTTTGTCCAAGTCCCGAAATTTAGGTAAAAATCACAAATTACGGCTTTCCCTTGATTATCTGGGTGAAATAGGCAACAAAGAATAAAAGGGTTGAACCAAAAGACCTACAATCGGATGATCTAAAACATAGGCAACTTCGTTGCAAGATATGTGGCATTTACGGAACAATGTATAAACCATCGATGAAAGAGAGACTCTTTGCTTGAAAATCCCTATCCAGGAAAAATTTCGATTTTGTCCAGGTCCCGAAATTTAGGTAAAAATCACAAATTACTGCTTTCCCTTGACTATCTGGGTGAACTAGGCAACAAAGAATAAAAGGGTTGAACCGAAAGACCTACAATCGGATGATCTAAAACATAGGCAACTTCGTTGCAAGACAAGTGGTATTTCTGGAGCAATGTATAGAACATCGATGAAAGAGAGACTCTTTGCTTGAAAATCCCTATCCAGAGAAATTTTCGATTTTGTCCAAGTCCCGAAATTTAGGTAAAAATCACAAATTACGGCTTTCCCTTGATTATCTGGGTGAAATAGGCAACAAAGAATAAAAGGGTTGAACCAAAAGACCTACAATCGGATGATCTAAAACATAGGCAACTTCGTTGCAAGATATGTGGCATTTATGGAGCAATGTATAGAACATCGATGAAAGAGAGACTCTCTGCTTGAAAATCCCTATCCAGAGAAATTTTCGATTTTGTCCAAGTCCCGAAATTTAGGTAAAAATCACAGATTACTGCTTTCCCTTGATTGTCTGGGTGAAATAGGCAACAAAGAATAAAAGGGTTGAACCAAAAGACCTACAATCGGATGATCTAAAACATAGGCAACTTCGTTGCAAGATATGTGGCATTTATGGAGCAATGTATAGAACATCGATGAAAGAGAGACTCTCTGCTTGAAAATCCCTATCCAGAGAAATTTTCGATTTTGTCCAAGTCCCGAAATTTAGGTAAAAATCACAAATTACGGCTTTCCCTTGATTATCTGGGTGAAATAGGCAACAAAGAATAAAAGGGTTGAACCAAAAGACCTACAATCGGATGATCTAAAACATAGGCAACTTCGTTGCAAGATATGTGGCATTTACGGAACAATGTATAAACCATCGATGAAAGAGAGACTCTTTGCTTGAAAATCCCTATCCAGGAAAAATTTCGATTTTGTCCAGGTCCCGAAATTTAGGTAAAAATCACAAATTACGGCTTTCCCTTGATTGTCTGGGTGAAATAGGCACCACAGAATAAAAGGGTTGAACCAAAAGACCTACAATCCGATGATCCAAAACATAGGCAACTTCGTTGCAAGATATGTGGCATTTATGGAGCAATGTATAGAACATCGATGAAAGAGAGACTCTTTGCTTGAAAATCCCTATCCAGAGAAATTTTCGATTTTGTCCAAGTCCCGAAATTTAGGTAAAAATCACAGATTACTGCTTTCCCTTGATTGTCTGGGTGAAATAGGCACCACAGAATAAAAGGGTTGAACCAAAAGACCTACAATCGGATGATCTAAAACATAGGCAACTTCGTTGCAAGACAAGTGGTATTTCTGGAGCAATATATAGAACATCGATGAAAGAGAGACTCTCTGCTTGAAAATCCCTATCCAGAGAAATTTTCGATTTTGTCCAAGTCCCGAAATTTAGGTAAAAATCACAAATTACTGCTTTCCCTTGACTATCTGGGTGAACTAGGCAACAAAGAATAAAAGGGTTGAACCGAAAGACCTACAATCGGATGATCTAAAACATAGGCAACTTCGTTGCAAGATATGTGGCATTTATGACACAATGTATAGAACATCGATGAAAGGGAGACTCTCTGCTTGAAAATCCCTATCCAAAGAAATTTTCGATTTTGTCCAAGTCCCGAAATTTAGGTAAAAATCACAAATTACTGCTTTCCCTTGACTATCTGGGTGAACTAGGCAACAAAGAATAAAAGGGTTGAACCAAAAGACCTACAATCGGATGATCTAAAACATAGGCAACTTCGTTGCAAGATATGTGGCATTTACGGAACAATGTATAAACCATCGATGAAAGAGAGACTCTTTGCTTGAAAATCCCTATCCAGGAAAAATTTCGATTTTGTCCAGGTCCCGAAATTTAGGTAAAAATCACAAATTACGGCTTTCCCTTGATTGTCTGGGTGAAATAGGCACCACAGAATAAAAGGGTTGAACCAAAAGACCTACAATCGGATGATCTAAAACATAGGCAACTTCGTTGCAAGACAAGTGGTATTTCTGGAGCAATATATAGAACATCGATGAAAGAGAGACTCTCTGCTTGAAAATCCCTATCCAGAGAAATTTTCGATTTTGTCCAAGTCCAGAAATTTAGGTAAAAATCACAAATTACTGCTTTCCCTTGACTATCTGGGTGAACTAGGCAACAAAGAATAAAAGGGTTGAACCGAAAGACCTACAATCGGATGATCTAAAACATAGGCAACTTCGTTGCAAGACAAATGGTATTTCTGGAGCAATATATAGAACATCGATGAAAGAGAGACTCTTTGCTTGAAAATCCCTATCCAGGAAAAATTTCGATTTTGTCCAGGTCCCGAAATTTAGGTAAAAATCACAAATTACGGCTTTCCCTTGATTGTCTGGGTGAAATAGGCACCAAAGAATAAAAGGGTTGAACCAAAAGACCTACAATCGGATGATCTAAAACATAGGCAACTTCGTTGCAAGACAAGTGGTATTTCTGGAGCAATATATAGAACATCGATGAAAGAGAGACTCTCTGCTTGAAAATCCCTATCCAGAGAAATTTTCGATTTTGTCCAAGTCCCGAAATTTAGGTAAAAATCACAAATTACGGCTTTCCCTTGATTATCTGGGTGAAATAGGCAACAAAGAATAAAAGGGTTGAACCAAAAGACCTACAATCGGATGATCTAAAACATAGGCAACTTCGTTGCAAGATATGTGGCATTTCTGGAGCAATATATAGAACATCGATGAAAGAGAGACTCTCTGCTTGAAAATCCCTATCCAGAGAAATTTTCGATTTTGTCCAAGTCCCGAAATTTAGGTAAAAATCACAAATTACGGCTTTCCCTTGATTATCTGGGTGAAATAGGCAACAAAGAATAAAAGGGTTGAACCAAAAGACCTACAATCGGATGATCTAAAACATAGGCAACTTCGTTGCAAGATATGTGGCATTTATGGAACAATGTATAGAACATCGATGAAAGAGAGACTCTCTGCTTGAAAATCCCTATCCAGAGAAATTTTCTATTTTGGCCAAGTCCCGAAATTTAGGTAAAAATCACAAATTACGGCTTTCCCTTGATTGTCTGGGTGAAATAGGCACCACAGAATAAAAGGGTTGAACCAAAAGACCTACAATCCGATGATCCAAAACATAGGCAACTTCGTTGCAAGATATGTGGCATTTATGGAGCAATGTATAGAACATCGATGAAAGAGAGACTCTTTGCTTGAAAATCCCTATCCAGAGAAATTTTCGATTTTGTCCAAGTCCCGAAATTTAGGTAAAAATCACAGATTACTGCTTTCCCTTGATTGTCTGGGTGAAATAGGCACCACAGAATAAAAGGGTTGAACCAAAAGACCTACAATCGGATGATCTAAAACATAGGCAACTTCGTTGCAAGACAAGTGGTATTTCTGGAGCAATATATAGAACATCGATGAAAGAGAGACTCTCTGCTTGAAAATCCCTATCCAGAGAAATTTTCGATTTTGTCCAAGTCCCGAAATTTAGGTAAAAATCACAAATTACGGCTTTCCCTTGATTATCTGGGTGAAATAGGCAACAAAGAATAAAAGGGTTGAACCAAAAGACCTACAATCGGATGATCTAAAACATAGGCAACTTCGTTGCAAGATATGTGGCATTTATGGAACAATGTATAGAACATCGATGAAAGAGAGACTCTCTGCTTGAAAATCCCTATCCAGAGAAATTTTCTATTTTGGCCAAGTCCCGAAATTTAGGTAAAAATCACAAATTACGGCTTTCCCTTGATTGTCTGGGTGAAATAGGCACCACAGAATAAAAGGGTTGAACCAAAAGACCTACAATCCGATGATCCAAAACATAGGCAACTTCGTTGCAAGATATGTGGCATTTATGGAGCAATGTATAGAACATCGATGAAAGAGAGACTCTTTGCTTGAAAATCCCTATCCAGAGAAATTTTCGATTTTGTCCAAGTCCCGAAATTTAGGTAAAAATCACAGATTACTGCTTTCCCTTGATTGTCTGGGTGAAATAGGCACCACAGAATAAAAGGGTTGAACCGAAAGACCTACAATCGGATGATCTAAAACATAGGCAACTTCGTTGCAAGATATGTGGCATTTATGACACAATGTATAGAACATCGATGAAAGAGAGACTCTCTGCTTGAAAATCCCTATCCAAAGAAATTTTCGATTTTGTCCAAGTCCCGAAATTTAGGTAAAAATCACAAATTACTGCTTTCCCTTGACTATCTGGGTGAACTAGGCAACAAAGAATAAAAGGGTTGAACCAAAAGACCTACAATCGGATGATCTAAAACATAGGCAACTTCGTTGCAAGATATGTGGCATTTACGGAACAATGTATAAACCATCGATGAAAGAGAGACTCTTTGCTTGAAAATCCCTATCCAGGAAAAATTTCGATTTTGTCCAGGTCCCGAAATTTAGGTAAAAATCACAAATTACGGCTTTCCCTTGATTGTCTGGGTGAAATAGGCACCACAGAATAAAAGGGTTGAACCAAAAGACCTACAATCGGATGATCTAAAACATAGGCAACTTCGTTGCAAGACAAGTGGTATTTCTGGAGCAATATATAGAACATCGATGAAAGAGAGACTCTCTGCTTGAAAATCCCTATCCAGAGAAATTTTCGATTTTGTCCAAGTCCAGAAATTTAGGTAAAAATCACAAATTACTGCTTTCCCTTGACTATCTGGGTGAACTAGGCAACAAAGAATAAAAGGGTTGAACCGAAAGACCTACAATCGGATGATCTAAAACATAGGCAACTTCGTTGCAAGACAAATGGTATTTCTGGAGCAATATATAGAACATCGATGAAAGAGAGACTCTTTGCTTGAAAATCCCTATCCAGGAAAAATTTCGATTTTGTCCAGGTCCCGAAATTTAGGTAAAAATCACAAATTACGGCTTTCCCTTGATTGTCTGGGTGAAATAGGCACCACAGAATAAAAGGGTTGAATCAAAAGACCTACAATCGGATGATCTAAAACATAGGCAACTTCGTTGCAAGACAAGTGGTATTTCTGGAGCAATATATAGAACATCGATGAAAGAGAGACTCTCTGCTTGAAAATCCCTATCCAGAGAAATTTTCGATTTTGTCCAAGTCCCGAAATTTAGGTAAAAATCACAAATTACGGCTTTCCCTTGATTATCTGGGTGAAATAGGCAACAAAGAATAAAAGGGTTGAACCAAAAGACCTACAATCGGATGATCTAAAACATAGGCAACTTCGTTGCAAGATATGTGGCATTTCTGGAGCAATATATAGAACATCGATGAAAGAGAGACTCTCTGCTTGAAAATCCCTATCCAGAGAAATTTTCGATTTTGTCCAAGTCCCGAAATTTAGGTAAAAATCACAAATTACGGCTTTCCCTTGATTATCTGGGTGAAATAGGCAACAAAGAATAAAAGGGTTGAACCAAAAGACCTACAATCGGATGATCTAAAACATAGGCAACTTCGTTGCAAGATATGTGGCATTTATGGAACAATGTATAGAACATCGATGAAAGAGAGACTCTCTGCTTGAAAATCCCTATCCAGAGAAATTTTCTATTTTGGCCAAGTCCCGAAATTTAGGTAAAAATCACAAATTACGGCTTTCCCTTGATTGTCTGGGTGAAATAGGCACCACAGAATAAAAGGGTTGAACCAAAAGACCTACAATCCGATGATCCAAAACATAGGCAACTTCGTTGCAAGATATGTGGCATTTATGGAGCAATGTATAGAACATCGATGAAAGAGAGACTCTTTGCTTGAAAATCCCTATCCAGAGAAATTTTCGATTTTGTCCAAGTCCCGAAATTTAGGTAAAAATCACAGATTACTGCTTTCCCTTGATTGTCTGGGTGAAATAGGCACCACAGAATAAAAGGGTTGAACCAAAAGACCTACAATCGGATGATCTAAAACATAGGCAACTTCGTTGCAAGACAAGTGGTATTTCTGGAGCAATATATAGAACATCGATGAAAGAGAGACTCTCTGCTTGAAAATCCCTATCCAGAGAAATTTTCGATTTTGTCCAAGTCCAGAAATTTAGGTAAAAATCACAAATTACTGCTTTCCCTTGACTATCTGGGTGAACTAGGCAACAAAGAATAAAAGGGTTGAACCGAAAGACCTACAATCGGATGATCTAAAACATAGGCAACTTCGTTGCAAGACAAATGGTATTTCTGGAGCAATATATAGAACATCGATGAAAGAGAGACTCTTTGCTTGAAAATCCCTATCCAGGAAAAATTTCGATTTTGTCCAGGTCCCGAAATTTAGGTAAAAATCACAAATTACGGCTTTCCCTTGATTGTCTGGGTGAAATAGGCACCACAGAATAAAAGGGTTGAACCAAAAGACCTACAATCGGATGATCTAAAACATAGGCAACTTCGTTGCAAGACAAGTGGTATTTCTGGAGCAATATATAGAACATCGATGAAAGAGAGACTCTCTGCTTGAAAATCCCTATCCAGAGAAATTTTCGATTTTGTCCAAGTCCCGAAATTTAGGTAAAAATCACAAATTACGGCTTTCCCTTGATTATCTGGGTGAAATAGGCAACAAAGAATAAAAGGGTTGAACCAAAAGACCTACAATCGGATGATCTAAAACATAGGCAACTTCGTTGCAAGATATGTGGCATTTCTGGAGCAATATATAGAACATCGATGAAAGAGAGACTCTCTGCTTGAAAATCCCTATCCAGAGAAATTTTCGATTTTGTCCAAGTCCCGAAATTTAGGTAAAAATCACAAATTACGGCTTTCCCTTGATTATCTGGGTGAAATAGGCAACAAAGAATAAAAGGGTTGAACCAAAAGACCTACAATCGGATGATCTAAAACATAGGCAACTTCGTTGCAAGATATGTGGCATTTATGGAACAATGTATAGAACATCGATGAAAGAGAGACTCTCTGCTTGAAAATCCCTATCCAGAGAAATTTTCGATTTTGTCCAAGTCCCGAAATTTAGGTAAAAATCACAAATTACTGCTTTCCCTTGATTATCTGGGTGAAATAGGCAACAAAGAATAAAAGGGTTGAATCAAAAGACCTACAATCGGATGATCTAAAACATAGGCAACTTCGTTGCAAGATATGTGGCATTTACGGAACAATGTATAAACCATCGATGAAAGAGAGACTCTTTGCTTGAAAATCCCTATCCAGGAAAAATTTCGATTTTGTCCAGGTCCCGAAATTTAGGTAAAAATCACAAATTACGGCTTTCCCTTGATTATCTGGGTGAAATAGGCAACAAAGAATAAAAGGGTTGAACCAAAAGACCTACAATCGGATGATCTAAAACATAGGCAACTTCGTTGCAAGACAAGTGGTATTTCTGGAGCAATGTATAGAACATCGATGAAAGAGAGACTCTTTGCTTGAAAATCCCTATCCAGAGAAATTTTCGATTTTGTCCAAGTCCCGAAATTTAGGTAAAAATCACAAATTACTGCTTTCCCTTGACTATCTGGGTGAACTAGGCAACAAAGAATAAAAGGGTTGAACCGAAAGACCTACAATCGGATGATCTAAAACATAGGCAACTTCGTTGCAAGACAAGTGGTATTTCTGGAGCAATGTATAGAACATCGATGAAAGAGAGACTCTTTGCTTGAAAATCCGTATCCCGAAAAATTTTCGATTTTGTCCAGGTCCCGAAATTTAGGTGAAAACAACGTGTAATTGCGTGTGTGTATGACAGAAGCTCACAGTATACATACAGCAGACGCTCATAGGCGCCTACGTATTTGTTGATTTTTTTTTTTATGGACGAAATCAGATGTTGACATAAAAAGTCATAACTCACGAACGCGTCGACCAATTTCGTTCAATCTTTACGTAAGCCAGCTACACCACCATGCGAACAAACCCTAAAAATTTGATCGAATTCGTTTTGACCGTTCCTGAGTTATAAAGTCACAACCGACTTGCAACAATTTTTTATGTATATAGAGAAGGGATTACACCCTGTGGCATAGACTAATCCTTTACGAAGACAATTACTGCACACTTCAATCGCAGTCCAATACCGATGTCACCCTTCAATATTACCAACCCGCACCGAAATGACCCCATTTTTGCCACTGCAACTCTCCCTTAATTGCCATCAGCTTAGTTGGTATTCAGCCACTCATTTCAGCTAATTGATTTTCTTGGTTATGACAGATAAAATGACAGAGGTAAAGAGGCAGCCGAGCACCGAAGAATGAAGTGCCCGACTGCGATAGTACCGTACCCACCCATCCTACCGCCATGAGCGAGGACACCGGAGAGTAGCTTATAAAGACATTATAGCTGCTGTTAATGACGCACGTAAAGGTAAAGCGCGCGCGCTTCTCCTCCAAAGCTAATTGGCACTTCATAGTTCCGTTGAATTGGGATTTCATCACGGCCATCAACGCCGTCATCATCATCAATGTCCAATGGATCTCTTCACTTTGACTGTGCAGTTCTCTATCACATCACTGGAGCGGACTCCTCTTATCATTTTAACGAGTTCATTAATTTACCTTGAAGTCACGTGCCCAATTGAATTCGTGATACAAATTAATGAGGTTAACTGTGGCATTCCACAACCACCCATAAGCTGTGGAGTGAGTGCGCCAGCAAAATACCACTGACCCGTACAAAGGCAACACAGGACGGCCGAACACCGAAGACGGACGCAACGGCTTTTATCAGAATGTATTTCTTGGGTTGAACTTCATTTGGATATTCTTGTATTCTTTTTTTTTTTTTTTTCTCACCTTCTCGATCCTTTCTGTTGTGGAAAATTGGAAGGCGGAGAAGCAAAAAAAAAACAACAGCGACAGACCTAATTACCGACTACAGCTCTCATTAGGATCATTAATCAGGCGAGAGTGTTGTCCTTCGCGCTGGTGAACCGGAAAGTTTGCGTGCAAGTCGGTGGCTGACGGTAGAACCATTTCTTACAGCCACGCACACTTTTCCATATCTTAACTTAGTTAGAAGAAAACGAAGTTGTATGCAAAAAGGTGAAAAATGTGTCCTTGTCCGAGCAGTTGCAACCTGTTGCACATTAGCATTCTAATTAGGGAACTACCTTCATCCAAAGTGTTTATGCAAAAGATATAACTTAATTTTTCAATTAGCAAGGAAGAGGGAACTGGAAAAGAAAGAAGATGGATGTTGCAGTCATACTAAATTGTAAAAAGTTGAGTAGAGGTGGGCTAATTTAGAAAAGCAACGAAATTGTGAACAGAACTTAAACATATGTACGTAGATACATCGTTACAGCAAAGTTATCCCATCAGATGTTGTGCCAAATCCAGAGGACAAGGCAAAAAGGCGCCCCACGAATAGCAAAAAACCTCAACCGGATGCGGTAGTGATTAAGAAGACCGGAGACCGGATCATCCTTCGGAAATTGAAGGTTGATCAAAGAAGTAAGGATGAATGTTAGTTGAATCTCCCGCGAGAGTGGGAGCTCGCTTAGCAAATCTGCGAATTGTACAACTGCGGTACACATTAGTTCAGAATGGGGCAGTTGATATACGAATCGTAGTCGGACTATTATAATTGCACCTTTTGGATATTATTCTACCTAACAACGGAAGTACAAACACCTTTAGTACAGTCAGATCGGGATCTATCGTCGACATCACGTTTGCAAGCAATGGCCTGATACAAGAAGCTGACTGACGCATGAGCGATCATTATACACATAGAGATCACAATGCAATTCTATTCACCGCCGGCTTTGGATCGCAAATCCACATTAATCGAACAATACTCAAGCGAACTAAATGGAACGCAAATACTCTTGATGGATACCTTTTAAGCTTCATCATTAGTGACGCGAGTAGTTTCGTAACAATTCATTAAGTACCTTGGATCGACATACCATTATCGACGCGCGGTTAAGTTTCACCACCACCACCTTGAATATGCATACAAAAATCGTCGAAAGCTATTAGTGCACTTTCAAGGCTAATGAGCAATGTCTGTGGCTCAAAACAGTATAAAAGTCTTCTTATTGCAAGAGCTGCCAGTTCAATAAACATATACGCAGCCGAATTGTGGGCAAGTGCCGCAAAGTTAAGACTTGCGTGGGTGGAGTTAAATCCGCCCACCGTCTCAACCCACTTAGAGTCACCATTGCATTTCGAACGGTTTCAAACGATGCTATTCTAGTCGTATCTCCAATGCCATCTGTCTTCACTGCCAGTATCTTCAATTCCCATCGACTTACTCACTAAAGAAATGAAGAGGCTTCGAAGTGAGCGAGCTCGAAACGGTCGGGTGAACGTCGAAAAAACAAAATGCGAAAGGAATCGCAGTATCTTAACCTGTCAACAAAAGTGGAATGAATCCTTAAAGGGAGAGATGTACGCATCGTCTGATACCAGTAATCGATGTATGAATAAAATGGGATCACGGTGAAACCAACTTTTATCTAACTCAGTTCCATTCGAGTGAGTTCTTGGCTTGATTATGTGTGGAACATAAGTTTATTGGAGGCTTATGACCCGCGACGACTTATCTTGGTTTTTAACTTTAAAATAAGCAAAAGGTTGGACTGTATTACAGTTCTGATGGTAATCGATTTTAGTTTTTGTAAGATATACAATGCTATTCTAACACTAAAGGAAGAATTTGTGATTTTTGACAGGAGACTCACCATAGGAGACAAAATTCTTTTCGATTTTAAAGATTGTCCCAAGTGACAAATGAAAGACTGAGACAACCTCAAAATCTGCCCTATTTTTGCGAAATTGGTGCAACAATGATTATTTAGCCGTACTTTTTTGATAACGAAAACGAACAACAAGAGGTACGAGTATTTGCTAGTGTGTCAAAAGCAGTCCTACGACTGGCGATGTCCACCTTAAGAGTGAAAGACTCGCCGATCAAGTTCACATAGATGAACGATGTGCCAATGATCTTTATACTATAAAAGGTAGAACGTAGTGGGAAGGAAAATTTTTTGGTGGGCTTTTCTGGTAAGAATTGAGAAACTTTGTGGGGTGGGTCGGAAGCCTGGCTCTTCAAGTCAGCGGTCGATTTGATTACTGGCAATTTGTTACTGGCTCCACTAGCACAGAAGATTCTGTACGTTTTCGGTCTGAACTGGTTAAGGAGTTCCAATTAGAATTTTTCTCTCAAATTATGAAAATCTTTTGTATTAGATTAGACCAGGCGTTTAATGCAGGACATGTTTATGATGAGGCGGTCCCAACCTCTAATAGAAGGACAGTAGCTGAACACTTTGCAGCAGAATATGGCACCATTATACAATAATATTCGTAACAAGGTCTAGACGATCGCAAATTGGTCAAGCATCTGGTGGCATTACGTAGAAGGTTGTAGACGGTTGGTTTGAATGAATCTACCTAAGATGAGCATGTTTTAATTGTAGTAAAGTTGGACGCAATTCGGGTTTTAGATTAGGTTAAGTTCGATTCGCTGGCTGCGCCAAGTGCAGTCACATTTAGGCCAGAATAGGCCCATTGTGATACCACAGGATCTAGTGTTAGCTTATTTTAAAGCTCTGGAGGCGGCTAATGCTTATGTCAGTGAGTTCGCCTAGGTTGTCGAAGAAGTATTCTCCAAGATATAGTTTTCTTCAAGTTCACAGCTTGGCATAGGAGGTGAAGAATAGTATTTTCCCCTTCCTCTCTCCTCCTCTCTTCCCCATTCTTTTCCAACTTCCGTAAAAATCGTTTACCTGGACACCCAGCCTGAGGGCATGTCCCCCAATAACGCAGTGTTCCGTAATGATATCTACTATAGTGCTGATGAAGGATCTCTTTAGTTTTATTAGGCTATTGGTGCATTTAAGATTCAGCTTGGGTAAGATCTGTTTCATGATAGAAGACGTGGTGCAGTTCGACCACCTACGCTTAGTAGCGTTTATTGCATTTATTTTGCATTCGCATGTTGTGGTTCTCCTTCTCCAGTAGAATCGATAGAGTTGTGCCATGCCTGGCGAGTTCGTCGGCCGTGCAATTTCTTGGAAATGAGGTGAATTTTAAATTGTTCCGCCATCTCGTTAAGAGATTAACGGAAATTAAAGGCAACTTTGGAATTGAAGGCGATCGAATCCAAGGATTTAATCGCGGCTTGACTATCGGTAAAAATGATGATATCCCTCACAGATATTACATTATACTTTAGCAAAGGCAAGCCTTTCTCGATCGCCATGATTTCCGCCTCGAACTTCCGCTACAGTGATTAGGAAGGTGGAAGGAGATCTTACAATTACAAGATTTTGGGAGAAAAAACCTCCCTCGTACTTGTTTCCGTTTTGGACCCTTCTTTACTGAAGGGTATATAGGTTTCAAAATTTTTGTTGAAAAAGAGCTGGGGAAGTCTAGATGTTTCCATAAACAGTCGAACTAAATTTTACTGTAGAAGCGAATGGTAAGAATACACGATCATATTTAGGGTTTAGAATTTGGACATCACATACCTTTAAATTTACGGGAGCATGGAATATCCTGAAAGGCTAAGGTCTAGGTTTACCCAAGACTAGAATAGACAAAGCAAGTAATAGAATAGAGCATAAGTAAAACCATCGATATTTGTATTGGGAGTAGTGTATCTACCAGAGCAGACCAATTATCACATATTCATCGGTCGTATGGTGGCAAAAAGCCTTAGGGATCGTCGGTGCAATACGAACGACACCAACATGCGCAATGGAAGTGATCCTAGGTATTCTGCATCTGGTCTTATTTATTAAGAAAGCGGCGGCATTGACGGCACTTTTTCTGCACCGGAACGCCAACTGGCACTGGCGCGGTACTATCTGTAGTCATAGGATAATCCTGGATCTCATGAAAAACGAGATTAGGGAGTTGAATATGCCCATGGATGGAATAAAGAGAATGCGATACCGAAAGGTATCACAAAACTCTTATAGGTTATGGAACACTTCCGAAAGAGAAGATTGGTGATATGATCATCTTTACGGATGTGTCCATGATGGATGGCAGAGCGGGGACAGGTATTTTCTCAGAAGAACTGGAACTAGCCTGACATATTAGTCTGGGGAACTATACCTCAGTCTATCAAGCCGGGATAATTGCTCTGTTGCATGCATTGGATCACCTTAAAGAGGGTCAGATTGCAGGTAGAAACGTTAAGATAGCAGTGGACAATCAATCAGTAATTAGGCACATGGAGCAAACAGATATTAATACATCACTGGCATTGGAATGTGTTCATAAACTGTATGAGTGCTCATCTTGAAATGAGATGACGCTGGTTTGGATGAGAGGGCACGTAGGGACTGAGGGAGCTCTCTAGTCCGGAACCATTTGCTGTAATTGACAGAGGGTTGGTAGACAATCTAATTAGCAACCGGGCCGCGGCGGAACATCAAAGAAGGTGGTCAATCTTAGAAGATTGGCTATTAAAATACCGATTGGTACAGGTCATGAAAATTTCGGGTATCACCTAAAGAAGCTGGGTCTGCTGGAGAATGATACCTGTGAACTATGCCTGGAGGAAGTCGGGACGGCAGCGCACTCAACTCCACACTCAAAATAAATAGTTTAAATAGACCATTGCCGTACAAAACTTGTCTGTATGACCACAACACCTCCAAGGAAACTTATAATTACTGCTAAGCAAAGAAGGACCATTTGGACACCACAAGTAATCAAAGCCTGTTTTCATAGTTGCACCCAAAATTATACAGAAGCTATTCCAGTTCACCCATCATACCTAGTCGCGTAAAAATCCAAAAGCCCCACTTTACCTTTACCCTAGAAATAAAATAATCCCGGAACATTGTACATACATACAAACGTATGTAAATGGTATGAGAGTATTATGCATCGGAATGGCCCTCAGTCAACATGGTATACCGATGGTTCTAAACAAAAATGGTTTTAACTATAAAAATAAAAAAATAACAATTCAACCATAAACATTGTTTTTATGTAAATATGTATATGCTTTAAATTGAAGCCCACGCAATAGAATTTAACGCAAAAGTGTGTTTAGCTTAAGGCAGTGACATAACATGGATATGTATGTATACTCAGAAGAACATTACACTAATCTGGTTTGTTGGTCATAAAATCATTAAGTTGGACCATTTTTTGGTTGCTTTGCTTTTCCTGACCACCCACTTAATCTGGATCTTAGGACACAGTGTTAAGAGACTTCTTATCCCTACTACCAACTTCCTTTAATCCTTTAATCTTATCATGTCCGTACCATTTGCAGTTTCTCAATCTGCTCCAGTGAATTCTATGAAAGGAAGGTGCATTACATGGTGTATTATTTACGTTAATAGTTTAGTCTTATGTCGATTACATTTTAGTATCACGCAGCAAAGAAACCATTCCCTCTCATATTCACCAATACACTTTCGTTTAAAGCAATCAAGTCAGATGCATCTACTTCATTAAAACATAGTGCTGTACCCTAAATTTTTCACGAAACCCGTTAATAATTGTTCATACCACAGATGTTTTCTTACTTTGCATTCAACTTTTCCCTTATTTTTATCGTAGATACATATGAAACATTAAGGTCATGTTGATGCGGCATGTGACTGTAAAATCTCCCCCGAAAGAGAATCGATTCATTGCCAATTCCTGCTCACATTTTTGTCATATCCGCAATTAATGAACCGCATAAATGCATAATTTTTCCTTTTCAGTACTATTCCAACAAACTGGCAATTTATCGATTAGTGACTCAGCTTTCAATCTTATAAGTCCGAAGAATCATTGACCTTTCATTCTCTCATGGTTAATCAAAGTGATCTTGTTATGCTTCAAAGAATCAGCATATTTTCTGTCACATAAAATAAACTTCATAGTTCTATTGAAAGAGCTAATAAATAATTCACCAAGCCCTTAAATTATACTCTGAAATAGGGTCATATTGGTCACGCTTAGGTACTCTTCTACGTCTTTGACGTAAGTTCATCAAAACGACAATATTTGGATTATCGACTAAAATCTAGCTGTGATCGAAAGAAACCAGTTTGGAGATACTCTGGCTCATATGCTGGCCATAAGTTGTGAAAGACATGGAAGCCATGTAAACCAGTATAATGCATTTATCAAAACAAGGCAATAAATAATAAACATTCCAAAAATGAGGAACAAATTCATGTCAGCATTCTCTTGAATACGGTCATTCCTCCTAAATATTTTGGCAACTGCATCATTATCTATGATGTTTGCCCATATTGATCGATTAACAATATTTTTTTATATTTTTTTTTTCTTTCCAAACTTCCCACAGATACATCTGAAAAAAGCATACAATCTCTCTACAATACAGCTGACTGCTTCCCACTTGACTGTATCAATTAACGCGCTCTGAACATGACAACTTGGTAATAAAATCACTTCGTATCAGTCAAACCAAGGTCCAAACAGCTCTGCGTTAGCTTCAGCAGCAACGCGTACAATGGCACACGATTTAAATATTTCCCCAAAATCTTCACAACGAAATGCGCGAGAAAAATCTATAAAAACTCAAGAATACCGCCACTTCAGGTTTATTCATTCGACAGAGAGTGTGCTTCCGCAATGGTAAAGCTTTTCTTGGTTTTGTGTTGCTTGAGTGCCGGCTGCTTTATATGGGCTGACGCCAATCCATTTTTCTTCAATATACAGAAATCATATGTATCTCAACCGGCGCCACAATCAAGTGAGAATCTATTGTTTATTTGTTTAATTGAATTTGTACTGAGGTTATACTCGTTATTTCAGGTGGGCAGACCACGAGCAGTGTATCCCAAAATGTTGATTTCGGGCTTAATGGGATTTTTTCGAAATGGCTGGCGTTTTCACAGATCTTTACTAATAAGCTGTTAGGAACACCCACCCAAAGACCGACACCAACACAAAGGCCTGTTATTCAAATAGATCCTATCTATAAACCGGTGGATCTGGAGAAGGAAGAAGGATCGACGTCTTCAACGGCAGTGCCTGCTGAGGAGATCGAAACGTCCACCAATAGGAAGACTACAACGACTACAACGAAATATACAACAGACGGTACAACTACCACATCCCGGTATGAATATTCAACGCCTTCTACCACAGATCGTACAAGTTCTACGACTAATTATGAATATACAACCTCGTCTAGCACAGATCGAACAACATCTACGACTAATTATGAAAATACAACCCCTTCAACAACCACTAATTACGAGTATACAACCCCGTCCACTACAGATCGTACAACTACCACGACTGATTACGAGTATACAACCCCGTCCACTACAGATCGTACTACAACCACGACCGATTATGAGTATGCAACCCCGTCCACCACTGAACGTACAACTACTACGACCGATTACGAGTATACAACCCCGTCCACCACTGATCGTACAACTACTACGACCGATTACGAGTATACAGCTCCGTCCACCACCGAGTATACAACCCTGTCCACCACTGATCGTACAACTTCCACGACCGATTACGAGTATACAGCCCCCTCCACAATAGAAAGTACAACAACTACAACTGGTTACGAGTATACAACCCCGTCCACCACAGATCGTACATCAACCACGACTGGTTACGAGTATACAACCCCGTCCACTACAGATCGTACAACAACCACGACTGGTTACGAGTATACAACCCCGTCCACTACAGATCGTACAACAACCACGACTAGTTACGAGCCAACTACAACATCTACCATCAGACCAACGACGTATAGACCATCCTATAGGCCAACAATTCCCAGTGACACCACAGAAAGGACTACCACCACAGATTCAAGTTTTGAAAATGAAACCGGTGAAGAGGATAAGTCAAATGAAATTATAAGACCAACAACGACGACAAGCACTACTACAACGGAAGGACCCGTCGACCCATCTTGGACATATTTACCCCCGTTGCAATCTGCGGCAGTATCTGCTAATGCAGTATCTGCTAATGCAGTATCCGCTAATGCAGTATCCGCAAATGCAATATCCGCTAATGCAATACCTGCAAATATAGATCTATTCAACCCCTTTAATGTATGGACAACTAGGACTGTGGATGACAGTGCGCAAGGAGCTAAACCGCAACAACAGTTCTACTACTTCTAACATTGCACATCGGCAAATTTGCTGTCAAACCAAAAACTGAAAAAAGTCTGTGAAGAGAAAATTCTCAATTTCAATCGAAACAGGGTGGTGACTAACTATTTTATCGTTAACTAAATATAATATTTTATTTAAATGAAAAATGTCAAGGTGAAATAAATTTGTGTGGACAAGAGTCTAGATACTTCCGTGTTGTTGTTGTTTGTGAAGTTAAATATCATAGATACTTGTTTCTATTCTTATTTTTGACGAATCTAGTGTGCAGCGTATAGATGTGTTTGCTCGTGAGATGCTACGAAGTTTATATATCAAGGTTATGTTTGTTATGTCAGCATGATGCTAATTTATTTATTGTGATCATAATCGCTTCGGGGTTTTACCAACAAAATGGAGACTTTTTTTATAGCAAACTGTTCAGGGCAAACAACGTTGTAAGTCTCACGCAAAGATGTTGAACAAGTTTGTTTTTTTTTGTTTTGTTTTGTGAATACAAAGCGGATTGGGATCGCGGTAAACCCTCTTTTGAATCACAAATGTTGGATATGCAGTTGAGACTTTTTAATGATAAAAAACACAATCAAACTGAATACAATGAATAGCCCTTGGTAGGTTTTAACGATTTAGAGGTCTTTGATGTTGACTGATTGAGAGTGGCCTACGTTTTCTTCTTTAAAAGAAACATGTATCCTCCTTATATATTGTGCTACATAAGTACCCATAATAGTTCTAATAACGATTCCAGAAGAAAGGTTTTCGGTAACCTTAAATGTTATCTAGTTTAAAAAAATCTACCTACATACGTACATTATTTAAATATTGTTCTTTAATTTTGATGTATTTAATTTGTATGCTTTTAAATACAAAAGAAAGTAATTTTTTCTTTTAATCCTCAAAAGGATAATTTTTAATAAAAACCAAACAAAATATGTCATAAATAAAAGTTGTCTAAGAACTAAACAAGTTCCACAGGAAACCATGATTAATGATAATAGTTTCAGCTGAGCAGAATCTTATGCAAAACGAAGCTATTATCTTATGCAATAAAAAACAAACTATTGGATTGCATAAACTAAATGGAGATACATATGTACATATGCAAATCCTAGACTAAAAATATTTCAAGATGCATATTTCCGGTACCGTAAAAAAAAACAATTTCATATTGTTTTCATAAATATAAATAAAATTAAAATTGAAATTTATTAAAGTTTATTTTATTTCCTGATTTTGCTTCGGCCGTAATTGAATGTATCTACCTAAGTAAAGGATCATTCAACAAGATTTGTCATTTGTCTTAATCCTTTTTTGACATCAATGGTCTCGATGAGATCGTTACGGACGACTTTGATGGAGCTGCGAGAATTCTCCATCGTCATTATGCACAATCTGACGAGTTTAGCAGGGATGCCAAAACTAGACATGGCTCTGTATAGCTCGTCTCTATAAATGCTGTCATATGCGACCTTGAAATCGATAAAAGATGGTGGGTATCGATTTGGACTTCTTGGGTTTTTTACAGGATCTGCCGAAGTGTGAGGATTTGATCGACTGTGGACTTTCCTGGTCTGAAATCACACTGATAGAGGTCAATCAGGTCGTTGACGAAGGGTTTCAGAAGTTCACACAATATGGCAGATAGGATCTTGTACACGATGTTGAGGAGACTGTTCCATCCAATAGGCATACACTCATCTGTTCAAATCTTAGAAATGAATTGGTGTATGCTCTCTACCAGATCATTTCCAGCTACTTTGAACAGCTGGACTAGTAGGCCATCAGGTCCAACAGCCTTGTTGGACTTGAGTTTGGATATTGATATCCTCACTTCAATTTGGTCAGGTGGACGGGGCTTCTTGGTTGTGGTCGGGTGAAACCCAGCACTTCAGTTGCGGCACTTCTGATGGATTGTTGGCACCGTTGCCGTTGGTCTTCGGAACTTGATGCTGGCGGCATAGGAGTCGTTGAGAAATTTGAAGATTCGTTGAAGATTCTGACAATCTCTTGCGATTGCAGCTTTTCGACGTCAAATCTTCTCACAATAGTTCTTCTTTGTTGTGGCGTTTGGGATTTCCGCATTCGTACATTGGCTGCAACAAGGTAGTGATCCAAGTTGATGTTGGCTGCTCGGAAGGTTCGGACATCCAGAAGACTGGAGGCATGCCTTGCGTCGATCGCAATGTAGATAATTTGGTTGAGCATTTGATGATCAGAAGACCGCCATGTTCCCTTGTGAATACTGAGATGAGGAAACCGTTTGGTTGCTATAGTGACAATTCGCCCCACCACAAAGTCAATAAGCCTAATTCCGTTGCCAGACGTGGTGTCGAGTAGACTGTGCTTTCCAACTGTCCTACCAAAGATGTCCTCCAGTCATACTTAGCACAATGCTCATACATATGTATGTTATGTCGAGGAGCTCGTAGAAATATCCTTTGGTGACGTAGTCCTTGTCCCCTGGGGGAGCAAGAATGCATATTAATCTTATGTTGACGAACTTAGCCTTGATGCGGATTGTTATAAGAAGTTCGCTCATGCATTGCAAACTCAAGACTTTTTGCCTAAGTCCGCCGCGTATGACAAGTTCGCATCCGAATAAGCGTTGCTATTCTTTATTTTCTTTATTCTTTATTGATTCATTTGTCGCAGTTTTTCATCCTTCTCTTGCCCAGTCCATCCTATTGCACTTCCTGGATGGCGCTGATTTCTGCATTATAGAAGTCTAGGGCTTCTGCTAGTTTATCGGCTGTTAAGGGTCCGAACATTCCACGTGCAGATTCGAAAATCGTTGTTCTTGTTCCGTTTGCCGGGGTCGTCAACAGTGAAATCATCATTTTCCGATGCCATTGCTTGCTTCGCAATTATTTGTTTTTTCCGTGGTAGGGTAGTTACCTCAACGCACAACCCCCATTCCATTTCCCTTTTATACCCCTAGGATTCTCCAGTAACCCGCTTTGGGGGATATGCGTGCTACCGTTAGCCCATTAAGGGTTCATTCGCCATCAATTTTTTTCCAGTACCCTGACTAAGTATTGGAAATCCCTACAGATCTGGAATTCAAATATGTTGAAGCAGCTCATATAGTCCGTTGCCGCCTGGAGCAAGAGGAAGTGGCTTGGTGAAAAAACACTCCAACATCCTTCCAAATGGTTTGGTTACCCAATCTCCAGACGAAGTATTAGGCACCCAGCCACCATCGTGGAGGTGTAGAGTAGGAGTTGATAGTGAGTGGCTAGCGTGAGACTAGAGACGATTACTAAGTTTTCATAAATTTATCCTTAAGACTACTGGCTATATTGAATATACATACTTACTTCGACTTCCACCACATATGTATCTATTAAAGAAGATTGTTTTGATTTATTTACGTTTTTTTCGAAAGCCCACCTTACAGCCTTGATATTTTAGGAATGCTACCATATCGCAGCTTAACGAGCAACGGTATGCTATATATGATAATTTGCGCATCAATTTGATTGTGAATAATGAACGCATTTATTTTATTTGATACACATACATATAGCAAAGTTAATCAATGAAACGTTTTCCTGCCTTCACTAATTACAATTAATTCATCACTCTCACAATCGGACGTCAGCGTGTATTTAATTAAAATGCTAATCAGTACCTGCAACAAAGCACGTATAGCCGCATTCAATGTGGGTTAATAGCTTAAACATTTCGCACATACATACATACATACATAGGTATGGACCAAATGCAACCCTACTATTATGTAATTAACAACAACCTTGATCAATTAACATCTGATATACGAGTATCTATAGTATGTTTAAATAAAAAAAAAAATCATTACGATGATATTATGGCGTATCTGCGGTCACATGTATGATGAGATACATTTGCAGATACACTTCTTAAGTATTTAAAACGCAAAATTTTCTATAAGTATATCTCGTCCTACACCAAAATTGAGAATAGAAAATTTACCCACAACAAACAAGTTTACTGCCAGCACCAGCACATGGCTCTATGCCAGGCAACTACATACTTGCTTTGCCTAGTTAGCACCAAAAATCTAAGAATCATGCTCAACCACCAGCAAACCATAGATATGATGATCATTTGAAATGCAAATATAGTTTAACGATCCGGCACACTCACTCCTTTGTCACCGCTGCTGCTGCTGCTGCTTTTGTGGTTTCAAGTGGGGAATGCAGGGAATTAGACATCTTCCGCCAGATAATATTCAAACTGTCAAGGTCACAGTGTGGTTTCTCACAAAATAGCACGTGAAGATACGAATAGCGAAAGTGGTTGACGATGATGATGATGGTGGTGGTATGATACCTTTTCAGATTCATAGATTTCACTGGGAGTTCTTCACGCAACAGCATTTCAAGTTCAATGTCAAACAAAAAAAAAAGAGGTGTTCGTACCCTCATCCACACAGGTGGGCTTGGTCATTAATTTAAATTTATTGCGTACCTAGAAAGCATAATTTATCTGCCGACCTGAGATGTGTACTTTACATATAACGAAGCACTTAAGATTATGAATAAAATAATTTTTAATTATGTATCTTGAGTAGGTTGGATGCCATGACTGTGTGCGGCGTATGCTTGAATAAATCAGAAATGCAGAACTCGTAACGAAAAAAAAAAAAAAGAAAAACTCGTCGGGAGTAGTTAACACTCTCATTTAGCACTGCCACTCCAATGAAATCGTATTCAAATATTTGTCGTGAAACATTTTCACAAGGGTTCATTAATTTCTATTAAGCTGGTAAGACGAATTGACTCGCAAAATACATTAAGTATAAGTTTCGTGAGATGTTTTAGGAAAAAAACTGGCAGGTCTGCATGGATAGATGTAAAAGAACAGGTTCGACTAGAAACGATCACCTACCATGCATTTACTAGCATTGTTCCTACTTAATATGAGATGTTTGATTTTTAATTCTTTGTCTATTTTCAAGTTGGAAGATTTACCTATCTACCATAAATTTTCTACAGAAAGAACTTTTCGTCGTGGTTACTGTTCGCCGATGGATTTCAAACTTGTACAGATTGCATACATCTCGGACCCTAAGGAGGCATGCTGATCTGCTTGTGAAAATGAAAAAGACTAATTGCTATTTTCTAAATTTCTCCAAGCTCAAGAAATTTTAGAGGATAGGAAGAACCCAGAGATTTCACACTAGAATCTAATAATAATAGCTTCAGAGTGGCTAGTTTCTTTGACCAATAAAGGTGCATTGTGATGCCATGAATCGCACCATTGAGATCACCACCTCCTAGATGGATTAGTCTTTTTTGGGACAGAGCTGAATTCGTGCATGGAGAATAGTTTCTCCTTCTCATCCCTACAGTTTCTGCAGAAGTCATGTGAAAAGAGGTTCATCCTTTTAGCATGTTGTTCAATCAGACAGTGTCCAACAGTATAGCTGATCTGAGATCGCTACAACATGATCAACTCGACACTACGTTTGAGATCAAGGTTAGGTTGGGGTTGGGTTGGGTTGGGGTTGGGTTGTTATCACCGCTAAGCATTGACACACTTAGACCAAAAGGAAGGTCCATTGTGATACCACTATGGAAAAACAGGATTACCAGCACCGGAGACATACATACGTGGAGACTTCCAACATGGGACAGGAGCCTAGGCAACCAGTTTCGGTGAGGTGTTTAGTAATTAAACCAGTTTGACCCGGTAACAACGCTTTTTATTTTGCCTACATCTAGTATAGCTAGATTGTTGAGATCTTCGAAGAAGTATTCGGCTAGGGTTTTCCTTCTCAAGACCGATGGAGCAGGATAGATACGCAGAAGATGTGTCATGATTTCCTCCTCTTCTTCGTCTCTACAGCTTCTACAGAAATTGTTACACGGGCACCAAACCTTTTGGCATGTCTGCCTACCAGACATCAACTATTTCTAAGATTTATCCTATTGCCGTAAATAAGTCTACTGGTTTTCCTAAAATCCAGTTCTAGCCAGGTTTGTTTAGAAGAGAGACATGTGCTGATATTGTTGCACCTACTGTTTGGCATTCTCATGGCTGCGGTATCTAATTGGAATTTTATCGATTTTATGGGTGCTTACGGTTCCCATCTATTATCAGGGACGTTCCGATCTGCACCCTCCTTAGTTCGCCCGCCTTGCAATTGCCTGGAATATCCCTGTGGCCTGGAATCCACAGAAGAGATCCGCGCCTTTGCTTTAACAACTTGGATCGAATTATTGGCAATTCCAAGGCTTTTATCGCAGCTTGACTATGTATATAGAGTTTCGAGTTCATCGAAAGCCAGGTCGCGGCTTCACGGACTGCTGAAACTTTTTTTGGTCCAACAGTTGAATATCCAGTACATTGGAGTAAACTACCGCAACTGTTCCAGACGCTGTGTTGGATCCGTCTGTGTAAGCCTCTGTCGCAAATTCGTTTAGAATTTCTCCCGATTCCCAACGTTTCAGATCAAGCCTAGGCCAGATCTGTCTCAAAATGCTGCAAGTAGAGAGATTTCCCAACCTACAGTTTGTTTTGTGTCCAGTTTCAGTAAGAGTTTACAAGTAGCAAGGGGCACACCCAGGTTCTTCCACTTCGGCAGGATCCTATGAATAATTCCCTGTCCGGCAACCTTAAAAATTACTGCAATGTCTCTGTGGCCATAGGTAAATATTGAACTGCTCAGTAATTTCCAAAAGAGACAACCGGCAGTCTAAAGCTGCCTTAAAAGTGAAAGAGTACGATTCTAGGAATTCCTAATATCTCTGTCGATAAAAACGCTTCTATCCCTGACAGATATTGCATTACATCTCAGCCATGACAAGACTTCCTTGATCGCCATTATCTTCGCCTGAAAAACCACCTCCCATTCTAGAAGCCTTAGGTACTCGGCTCATTCGTGCAGCCTGCCTGGGTTTCATTGTCGGTCCTGTCTTCGCTGTACTTTCATAATACCAGAGTGACACTATATCTCCTGTCATTCTTTCGGAATTGTTCTTGGTGGTGCTTCAGTATTACATATACATATACATATTTACATACTCTCAACGCGCTGGTTCTGTAAGATGTCTCAGACTTCCATCTGTATGCTTTCGTCTTCCAGCCCATATTTGGTAGCTGTAGAGCATTATTAATGCGGCAATTCTCGCTAAGGGTAATCTCTTCTTGTGTTCCGGTACACCAACATTTGGTATAGTCCTTGCCTGTGCAACTTTTGCCTTTGCTACATTTTCAGCTGAATGCTGCAGGTCTTGCTTATAAGTTAGCAATGCATCTATGGGTCGATAGGGTAGATCGCGGACCGTCTCTTACGGAAACCATACTGGTGATCTGCAACAGAGCTTATCAGCATAGAGAGGTGCGGTTGTTCCATTAACAGATCCGATTTCAAATGTCGATAAACCAAAACTGACTTACCCTAAGTCTGACTACAGAATTCTCCAAAGTGTTAAAATAATTCATCTATTTTAGTCCACAACATTTTTTTAATGAACCACACGATGTCGAAAAAGCTAATCACACAGGGACTAGCTTATAGAACCTCATTTTCAAGAAGAGTTCAAATACTTTGCGAAATAACTTTTATCGCAGCTTCAAAGATACAAATGAGACTCTTTCTCCTCCTAGCTCAGTTTTTATTTCCTTGGCTGTAGCAAGAGTCTGACAATAGGGATACGTTTCCTCGAAAATCTTTACGAAATGTTTAAATAATATTTTAGGTCTGATCCTTTACTTAAAATCCACAGACTTCCCTTATTCAAACAGAGAATCAAAATTCCTCTAAGAAGCAAGTTATCAATACATTTCGAGGTACCTACTAGGTACCTAGGTGGTGCTACAATTCGGAATGAACGTAGACCTAAAATCCTATACCGAGAATAAATAAAAAGCTTATAGGAGGATATCATACAATCTACTCTATTTTTCTAACATAGTACACCCTTTCTGCTAAATCAGATCAAATAAAACAATTGAAAAAAAATTAATTAAATTCTTTGAAAGTGGTATGTACCACATACTCGCATCTGTATCCAATCAACTCATTTATGCAAGTGCATCCAATTGCTATATATTTTTCCATTTTGTTGTTATCCATCAGTCAGTGTCAACAATTAGCGAAATGAAACAAATAAAATAAAATAAAAAAATCAGGACAAGGCACCACCATTGCAGGGTATCCCGCCAGGATGTGTATACGCTCTTTGATTGATTGCACTTTGATTTCTGTTTAATTTAACAGTTTACCTTTGGACATGGCTACGGGATCAATTGCTCCATGCACTGATAGTTTGACTTAGAATTAACAATCTACCTAACTGACTGACAATAATTGATGTGCCACACGACTGCACAATAAAAAGAATGTCCTGCTGTGAGAGAGAGAGAGACCAAAGGTCCTGTGTGTGGGCTGCTCTCCGGCGGCGTCATGGGTTCGATTCCAATATAAAAGTGTAATCGTTTAACTTAGATTGAAAGTTCAATTGTTAGAATTGTGCAAAATTGAACAACTAATGGAAGAAAATTGTCCTCTTCATTACTTTCCATGAAATGGAAGTGACAGAGGATTTATTAGACAACGTGCATCTATGCACTCTGGAACAAGGAACAACACTTTGAGTACGTAGACTCCCGAGTAATGTACTTTCCCATTAGATTCTGAAAATATTAATTACCACATCCTGGTGTCGATGTAACTACACATCCACCATCCACTTGTTAAATAAAGTAAATGCCAGGAGTTCATAAAATCAAATTAACTTTAGTAATGGGCCATTTGCGTTTGATATCCTTTTTGCCTTTCGGGGGTTCAAGTGAATTACTGCAGATTGACTGTATGCGTTCCGTTGTCGTTGGTGTGACCTTCATCCTTACTTGCTCTCCCACTCTGTCTGTATGTCTGTGCGTTAAGTTATTTTACATGTAGCGTAGTAAAATTTATTTTTATTCCACACGCTCTCTGTAGAGCACTCAGCTCGGTACTTATGATGGCAACGTCGAGGCGGCGCGGCTGCCAGGACAACGAGAAACGGCAGAAGGCAATGTTAGGCGACAAGAACGACAAGGATGACACTGCGTTGGTGGTTGGTGTTAGATCCTGACACAATACATGAACGTACATAAAAACGTCAACTTAAGTCATTCCAGCTGATTAATGTCATGCGTTGGGAGACACACACATTTCCAGGATGGCAGACGGGCGGGGACACATTTCTTTACATGCGGCGCTAAGGATACATTTTTATTTTTTTTGATAACTTCCTCTGCCCGCACGACTTTTGTTTACTTTGGGAGACTTCCCCAAGTGATAAAGGAAGACACATTGTCTTCGTCGGAAGTATGGCACACAGCACGCGAAGGATGGGGAGAGACAAATATTTGGCACTCAATTTCCTGGTGTGTTCTATGACCGTGTAGAGATCCCATCTAAATGGAATTCTAGGCTATGCCATGCCTATCGTTGAGATTAAGTTTAAGGCTTTTAGGCGCATTGTGTCCTTGCGGCGAATTGAAAATTTCCCTACGAATTGCAAGAACAATGGCATATTGAGTTAATTGGTGAATCGCAAAAGAATTAAAAAGTTTTCATCCGTTTTTGTCTGCAGCACGACTGGCGAAGATAGAACTATTATCGTGTCGTTAGGACGCCTTATGCTGATAGCTGAAGTTTTTGGTCAATGGGAAGACAAAGTGGTATTTTATGGAGAATGCTCAGAATGATAATTGCCGATGGAAGCTAAACGGTGAAGTTATCAATAGGAGTATTTAATGAATTAAGAGCGGGAATCTTAAAGGATATATATACATATTTTTGTGGAATGAAATGATTGAACTTGTAAAGCAAAGAGAATTCGGTGTAACTGCCAGTTTAGCAGGATGTAACCCTAATAGAAAGAAAGTTAATATTACCACAAAGTGATTAATTTGATATTTCAACTTTTCGCAGTTCTTTTTGGACTGAAAACCTTTTCCAAGTACAAGCAAATATCCATATGACGTTGGGGGAAGCATTAAAATAATTCACGAAAAACGCTTACATATATCCAGGCAAGAGTTTCACTGAAACTATAACGCCATTATCCGCACATGCTGTCGTCTTAATTTTTAATGCCAGTAACCAGAGAAGAGATGATAATCTTCTTCCTTGAAGTGTAGCTCTACTGATACATATGTAGGTAAGTTGGTAGGGCGCCTTGTGACGTAAGTTACTGCTCACTTCGACTAACTATTGGATCTATTGTCCCCAGTTGTATTACCCTGGGAATATTAAATGAATAAACCGATGATCAAGACTTTTCCAGACAAGATACGAATCTCAGGAGCTCTTTCAACTGAAATGTTCGTAAATCCTCTAACTCCGTGAAGAACAAGAGAGCTCGTTCTCCTGATTCAATTTCTTTCTGCAGCTTTTGCTAATAACACCAATATCAATAGATTCCAGCGCCTTATAGTCTTTTCTGCTTAGAGACAGCAAGAATACCGCTGATTTCTTACAGACGTTCGGGAGCTTACGCAGGTTCATACCGTCAGAAATCATTCTCTGAGCCTAGCTTAGCAATCTCATCGGAATTCTCCTTTCCCGCAATTTCATTGTGACCTGGAACTCAGACAAAAGTCAAAGAGTTCTGTGTTGTGACCAGATTCAAAGGACTCTTAGATTATCGATTATCGAATTATCTTGAAGCGGTTTACAGGGTTGAGCAAGGCCTTAAGAGCCCACCACCTATTCCTAACAATATACTCCATAGATTTTCCCAAGAAAGACAGAGGCATGCTGGCCTAAAGTGTAGTGAAGTCTAGTGTTGTCGGTCTCCACGAAACCAGCACCGCATCCTTGACTAGTTTCATCTAAAGCCCAGTCCAGGCTCAAACTTTGGCTGAATCCAGTCATGAACGCAAGGAACGTCGACTCTAAATTGACACAGCAGTCAAAGTTCCAGTGTCTCTGCATCATGGATATGCCCATGGAACCAGGATCGTAGGATAAGAGTCGCGCAAAGTCATCGAAACTCCAGTACGGATGATAACAAAAGCCACCCCGTCTAAGACGGTAGATTGCTTTGATAATGCAGCCCAAGATGAAAGTCACAAGCTGAGGTAAATCAAACAGGTGGCCAAAGGGTAGTGATGCGAATATATGAGAGCACTAGCCCACTCACGCTAGCACCTCACTATCAACTCCAACTATATACATCTCTATGATGCTGACTGCTGGATGCCTAGTTCTTCGACTGAAGATTGGTTAATCAACCCCTTTGGAAGGTTGTTGGTCACAGCGACCGAGAAAGGGGGAGGGTTGTTTCTCACTAAGGCACTTCTTCTTGCTATTCCCTAGATGGAATCAAGGGTGACGTCTACAGTTCCAGTCAGGTTGAACCATCAGTGATATCCCTATATGAGCTGCTTCGACACATTTGAATCGCAGGTCTATAGGGATCTCCAATACTCAGTGAGCCAGGGTGTTGGAAAAGAGTTGGGGGGCGGATGAACACTTAGTGGGCCAACAGTAGCGCTCATACCATCGAAGCAAATTACTGACTTCGGAAAACCTGGTCCCTTGTCTTAGGTGTATACAAAGGTAATTGGCTCTCCAGGTTGAGGATTGTGCATTGGAGTAACTTCCCTAGCATGGAAAAACCACCTAGTTACGACACAACAATGAGCCTCGGATAAGGATGACCCTACTGTTAACGACCCCGGCAAACGAAGAGTGCCGGCAAGCACATGCAGCTTAAAAAAAAGGCATACAAAGCGGCACCGCAAAGACGAACGAGGGCTGCTGGTAAGGTCTATGAGCAGAAGAGACGGCTTCTCCAAAAGAACAAAAACAAGCACGAGAAGCTCGCGATCAAAGATATTAAGTGTTTATACTCCAGGAATAATGTATCAGTTTTACCAATGTGTCAAGCCCACAAGAGCCATACAGAAACCTGTAGAGATGAAGAAGGAAATCCCGTCGTAGATTCACAGTCGTTGCTAAGAATATGGAAGAACTTCTTCTGCAGACTGTATAACTACGATGAAGACCAACATCCCGCTTTTAGATCTAGACGATGATATCCAAAACTGTCCGTCCATTTGACCAAAACGCAGTGAAGATAGCAATATCCAAGCTTAAGTCCAACAAAGCTGTTGGACCTGACGGCTTGCCAGCCGAACTGTTCAAAGCAGCTTACAATGACTTGGTAGAGCGCACACACTAACTCATTTCTAAAATTTGGTAAGGCTGGATGGATGCTGAAATTCCATTCATAAGGCATACACTCAGCCTTATGAGTGGAATCTCAGCATCGTTTGCTCGCTTGATTAACAAGAAAGGAGACTTCCTCAATTGCACCAGCTAGATCATCGCGTACAAGATCCTATCTGCCATATTGTGTGAACGTCTGAAACTCTTCGCCACCAACCAGATAAGGCCCTATAAGTGTTGTTTCAGACCAGGAAAGTCCGCAATCCATTATACGATACCCACCATCTTTTCATCGATTTTTAGGCCGCATACGACAGCGTCTATGGAGAAGAGCTATACAGAGTCATGTCTTTTTTGGCATCCCTGCCAAATGGAACCCGGAGAGACAACGAAGTAGAGGAAGATGGCGCAAACAGTAGAAGGGGATCTCAACTAACTTGGAGTGCGCAACTGGAGGCAGTTAGCTAAGGACCGGACTAACTGGAGAGGCTTGTTGGTTGCGGCCCAGGTTCACCCCGAACTGTAGCGCCAACTAAGTTCCTTGAGTACTTCCATATAGTAACTGGATACGGCAACATCTATCGACCACACTCTCAGAGTATTGAGAATAGAGTTCTCTAAAGACTTTAGCTGTTCTGACATCAAAAAAGATCTCCGCAGCCAATGCTCTCCACTCCAAAGTACCAACCATACTATCTTAAAGTCGTTGCTTATGATAAGCACACCTAGCTAGTTTATTTTGCATTTCATGCGAGGAAAACACACACTTCATGAATAATAAATTAGCGATGGAACCGACTAGCAATCAAGTAACCCCACCGATCTGTGCAAATATTTGAATTGTTCGTTTTCATTAACAGTTTCTAGTGAATTAAAGTCGTTTTATAGACAAGTCTACAGCCCAATGTAGTCTCCGTACAATGCATCGTCTAACTTGACATTCGCACATGCAAATCATAAGAGTGTCAAGGTTCCTAACATCATTCATATGCAAAAGTAATTAGCACAATTATCTGATATTTAATTTTCCAATTTTATTGAACAGCCTTCCGCATTCGTCACTTGGTCGCCCTACTTTGCCGAATCTTTAGAACTGTCACTTTCTGTTTCGTTGTAATTAACTGTCAAATCAGTGCCAGTTTCGGCCATGAATTTCATTAGCATAACTTAGTTTCTAAAATAATTAAAATTTTGCAGACACACACCCGTTCAAAGTAAAGGCAATAAATTCGATTCCCCATTCACATTGATTGTACCACTCAGCTTTTATTTATTCATCCACATGTTAATTAATAACTAACGAATCGTTTCCTGTATGTGTATCCAACGCTGCTTGGGAGTGCTGCTGAAGCTACCACTGACGCGGATCCGGAAGCGACCGGGACGGCTACTTGTGATGTTGACACCGAGAGAGATGGAATTAGGGACTTGTTGAGAGTGACAACGGTTCGTCCTACTACTGCATCAGGTGAATGAGAGACTGCTGCTACTGGAGTTACCTCGTTATCGTCGTCATTTACATCCAAACTAGCGGCAACTTGGCCACTTGGTGGTCGTGTAGCTGGGGTTCCACTATTGACATTCACTACCTTTTGATAGAGAGGAGCGAGGTTTAAACCACCAGTACCACTGGTACTGCTGCTGGTACTGACACTGCCACTGCCTCCATATGAGTATTTCACTTGAAGCAGGCTATTCAGGATGCTGTTCCAACTTTGAAGTTTTGAACTGATAGCACTTCCAATTGCATTCGCAAATGCAATTCCACTATTGTCTAAGAAAAAAGGAAGAATTTAATGCAACCAAAGGTCCACCACTATGCAATGAAGGCGCAAACCTTTTTGGATATCCACTCGCACCAGTCCAAAGGCATCGATCGGTGTGTGCATAGCCAGCAACACCACGAGAAGGGGGAACACCACGAGTTTTACCATATTTTGTCTATTCAATTATAACACGCAACTACACCAAAACCGGACAGAGATTCAAATAAACTCGCGGAAGATGTTGTCCAAAGCTTTTATAGCTTCACCTAGGCGACACACTCTATGATAGCCAGATTTTTAGATACCTCTCGTTTAGAATCTCTGAAAATGGTATTCTGAAGGTTAAACTAGACCGGACCATCGGACGGGTATGGCTAATGATAGTTAGCGTGAGATGTGTGGTATAATGTGCGGCACGCTTACACAGCGCTCTCTTCTTCTCTATGTGTATCTAGTCGGTGTTTTGGTGGTTTTTTTTGGATTTGTTTATCTTTTTTTTTTTTTTTTGTGAAGAAAAATTAAAGTTCAAATGCAGAGCAAGAGTTTTATGTGAGGTGACGGCTAATAGCCAACTGATATTAGTGGGAAGTGATTAATTAGTAATTCAAGTGGGAAGTAGGTTTTGTTGTTGTTCGCGCGAGTTATGAGCAATTAATGATTTAAAAATAGTATCTCGACAAAGTATTTCGTCATAAAGAGAAGGTAAATGTTGTATATCAATAGATACATAGGGTTCTTAAGTTGTTGTTGACCTTAGGAGGGTATCGGTGGGAGTTATCGGTAATTGGGTTTGCATAAGCCCAATAAATTTTATGTTTTCCGCTAGGAAAACCTGCTAAAGTTATTTAGGGGATTACGATCCGAACAAACTAGTTACGTCATTTATGTTTGGGAAATACTACATATGAGGTAGTTCTAACTTACTCACTAACATGAATTATGGGAAATTTTCGAACTATCGCTGCAATTCACGTCAAACGTGTCGGGATAGAATTGGAATAAGTAGTTAGTCATTATTACGATTGAGTACTTCACAGATGAGTTAAGGTATAGTTCCAGACTTCAAGTTATCCTCAAAAGAAAAGAAATGTACACCGCAGTAGTACATCCTATTTTTCTCCCTTTTCTCCTCTCGTATGTATGTACATGCATAGATAGAAAATGATTCTCGATTAACACATAGGGTCATTGTGGTACAAGTATGAAGCAGGGATTTTAATTCCTTCTAATCTACTCTTTTTGAACACAGAGGAACGAAGTAAGCAATATACGCCTACAGAGGTACGCCTCACTACTCCACTAATCCATTCTCCAAATACTCCTACCACTGAATGCTATCCTCAATTTGCTTTCTCTGGATATCTTTGTACAAGGCTTCCTACAAACAAAAATATATCTAAGCAATGTACCTATTGCGGAATACTTGACACCATACCTAGATTTCACAAGCACATTCCTGAGCAGAGAAGAATGGAAAAGCGGTCAGCTAACCAGCACGGTTGGAGTTGGTGGTGGATGACCCCTTATTGCCCCAACGATAACGCTAACATCCCCGAGGCGGGTTACTGACTTCGGTTTAATCCGGCCACTGGTCCTAGGGGTTTCTAACAATGGGACTTGCACTCAAGACAACATTTCAAAATATCAGCATAATATGTGCACACGCCCATACCGACGAAGCTGAAGACTCTATCAAGGAGGAGTTTTATGTCTTGGACGGAGTCTCTGGAACCTGTCGGGGATGCCTGAGCAAGACACTTTCCGCTGTGCATTCACCATCCACAAACGTCAACAAGCTGTGGGACCAGTATTGCGATATCATCAAAGACCTCGTCGAGACCACCATAGGATACCAGCCACCACCTAAAAAAAGCACTTGGTATAGTGATGAATGCCAGAACAGACAGCGACCAGTGACAGAAAATGCTCACAAGCGTTACAGCATAAAACAGGAGCAGCGAGAGGAGAGTATCGAGCCAGAAGAAGGGAGCAGAAGAAGATAAAAAATAAAGCGCACACGCAGTCTCCCAGCTCAGGGATATCAAAGAGACCCGCAATAGGAACAATATCCGGATGTTTTTTTTTTTTTTGGAAAGCCAAGCAACTGGCAGCTGGCTTTAAGCCCTGAACGCAAGCTCTTCGATACAGTAAAGGAAAACTAGTCACCGAAGCACAGGAAATAGTAAATTTGTTTAAGCAGCATTTCCAGCAGCTACGCATCTAGTCAATGAAAAAGTCATCCCTTCTTCCAGTTTTGAATAGGTTGGCTCAGCAACAAGGCCGCCGGTTTTGTTAGTCGCACTAGCGGAGTTTTTCAAATATGGTGGTGATGCTTTAATAGGGTGCATGCACCAAATCATTAACCAAGTATGGGAACATAAGGCTATGTCCGATTATTGGACTCTCAGCTGTATATATCAACAAAGACGATCCTAAGTCTTGTAAGATATGTCGAGGTATATCCCATCTTGATGTCACACATAAATTCCTATCCAACGTACTGCGTGAACGTCTGAAGCCTTTTTGCAGCACACTTATCAGCACGTACCAGTGTGGCTTCCGGCCACAATGTTCAAAGCCACATTCGATAGCATTCATCGTCTTGAGCTCTGCAAAGCGATGGGTGAATTCGGGATCCTGGCAAAACTGATCCAGCTGTGCCGTGTGGCGCTGGAAAACAAACTATTCAATGTGCAATTCTGAAGAGTGCTGGAACAGATAGTGCGCTAGGCAGGTGTTAACACGGAAGGCACTATCTTCAACAAATCGGACCAGCTACTGGGATACACAGAAGACATCGACATCATTAGTCGGTCTCAGCTTGCCGTCTTAGAGTCTTTTACAGCAATTGAAGAACAGACGAAACAAGTTGGCCTTGAAGTGAATGGGGGACAAAACCAATCAAAGAAGTAACCACCGTCTAGGACAAAACATCACTGTTTTCAATTGTAACTTCGAAGTGGTTACAAGTTTAAGTAAGTTTACCTACGAAGACTTACCATAGGAAACTGCTGCTCTTTAGTTTGACGAAACAAATGGGTTCAAAACTCCTAACTCAGAAGACGAAATACATGCTCTACTAAACCTTGATCCTGTCAGTTCTGCTATATGGAGCCGAGTGCTGAACGATAAGCAGAAAAGTTGAGCGGATAATAAACACTTTCAAGAGAAAAATTTTTCGTTGAATATTTGGTCCCATATGGGAGGAGGGAGAATGAAGGAGAAGATACAACGCAAACTCTATGAGTTGTACCCAGATGTGGATTTACTCCAAAAAGACAAAACACGTCGACTACACTGGCTCGGCCACATCGAGCGAATGGACATTTGTGTGGCCACAAGATGAATATACCCTCGCTTCAATAAAAGAGGGACCGACAGGATTATGCAAAAGGATAGGAAATTCTTCTTCCCAGATAGGAGTCATCAAAGGGCATAACACTGTGTGGTACCAGATGAAAAATCTAAGACTACCGTATGTCGAGGATATGTAGATGGGGAAGTCAACGATGACACAGCCGACTTTATCTGTTAATATCCAAATCTCTTCCACCTCAGATATAAATTTCTTGGAGATTGAAGATTACTTCTTCCACGACTTAGATAAAATATTCAGTAGACCAGTGAACGACATCTTGAACTACATTAAATCAACTGGATGGCATGCATATTGCATATTCATCACAGTAAGAAGTTGAACTGTATAGATCACGGTTAACCAATGGAAAAGGGACACCTCTTCCCTATGGGTATTACAATGGGTCTGCCTATGTATAGATCACGTTCACCTCACCTACCCACATGCCTTTTCTAACCTTTTCTGATCCCCTTCAGTTGGTGCAGTTTAAAGGGTATCCTTTCTTGAGGATCGGACACACAATGCTGAAGTTCCATTCATTGGTAGATAATAGTCGCTATTATACAGCGATCGTTAATATCGACAGAGATTCCAATTTTTTTTGTTTGTCCCTGCAAGTTTCGATTCTGGGTTTGTACCGTCTGGCTTTGTACCCTTTGATGAAGTATTCGACAAGGGTTTTCTCTCTCAAACCACATATGTACATAGGTCCACAGAAGGTAGGTTTTTATTTCTTCCTCTTCCTCGTCTCTGCGGCTTCTTTTGAATCGTTGAAGGCACCACTGCAATCTATTGCGTTACTTGCAAGCCAGACCGCGGCTTCTCGAATTGCAATGATTTGGCAATCGTGAGATGATACAGGTCCGATGGGCAGAAAAAGACGCCTGTACCTGTGTTAAATACTGTATTGGAATCATCCGTGCACACCTCTATCATAGATTTCTAAGCACTTTTCCATAGCATTATGGCAGTTTAAGATACAAATCTAGAAGTAAAACTTCAAAAAACAAAACCCCATATGTTTCGCTAGAGTCCCATGTAACGATAAAGAGTTCCTCATACCCAACATCTGCAATTTGTTAGAAAACACTTTTAATTGGCAATCACCCACTGCACAATAACTTAACCATAATTTTTGTTTCCAATTATAAGCTTCTCTTAGAATAACTTCCATTGTTAACACTGACCAACTGTTCAGCAAAAGTCTTAAACAGTTTTACCGGAAGCTCACTTGGCTTGGTTCTCTGTCGAATAAACATTCTTAATTTGGCCCTGCCGTCTGTTAAATAGATTTAAATCTCACACCCCCATCGAAGAGGACCGTTCCACTGATCTACCCTTAGAATGAAATCAGTATTTACGGAAATGCTTAACGAGAGTTCCTCCTGAATTCTTCAACATCCCACAGTTTAACTACGCCAGTTGGCCCCGGCCGACTGCCTGCGGCAGCATTGTAAAGTGGAGGGTAACTCAAGAACAGAAAGGATTAAGCACATCATAACTCGAAAAGGACTAATTCATCAAGCGTTTTAAAACTTTTCCTACTCTCCACATAAATAGTTCCTTCTCATGCAACTCATTGGATTCGGTTTCATTGCAGTCGTTGTCGTCGTCATCGTCGTAGTCGTCGTAGTCCTCATCCTGCCACAACGGAAGGCAATAAATGAACAAAAGCGTTTGTATCCTTTCACCCGCTCACCCGATCACCATCGTCGCGTCGTTCGGGTGGCTGCATTTGTAACTTGCACAAAGGTTCATGTTTAATGAAATGACTAGAAGTACAAGGACGACAACGACAACGATTAGAGAAGGATTGTGTGGCATATTTTTAACCAAAGTCCTGTGGTCACGTTAATACGGCTGAAACCGTGTTCTTTTGGCGCTCATCCTTTGTACGTACATTGTAGCCATGGTAGCTTTTATCTACGGCACTCGTATGTAAATTTTCGGTAGGGATAACATTATCGCAAATGACAGTGGATTGTTCGTCCGTCAGTATCGGATCCAAACTAAATTAGACAATGTTGGCGTTTCGGTGATGGTGATGGTTTGGCGAGGACAAAAATGGGTGGGTTGTTTCCATGTGTGTATTTCAGAGCGTTTGCATGTGGTGTGGCAAGTAATTTCTACTTTATCAGTTGCATTCCAGTCGAGACGGTAATAACAATTGGCCAACTGCTATCGAAGGGACCAAGAGCTTTACAGCTGCAGTAGCAGCGACAGCAGTAATCAGGTCTGGAGCACAATGACAACAACGACAACGACAACGACGACTACGACGACGACGACCTAACGCATTGAGTGCTCATCGGTTCGTTGGTTCGTTCACATTCAATTATGCGAGTCGCAGACGCAGATCATGAGGACGCAAAACCACCATATCTGGGATATTGTGAATCCCATTAAAGATACCACTTGAATGCATTTCGGGTTACTTGATGCGTAGCCACCACCAGCAAGCGCCACCATCCTTGATGAGGATGACTGTATGGTGTTCGTGTTTAGGACGAGTGCTGTGCTAATTATCTGGTTTCGGTATTTTCATGGGAACGTTTCAAATGCTGTCCTCAACATTTGCATCCCTGGGGACATTTCGATAGTCAGGTTCAGGAAATGGGCCAATGGGCTGCAACACAGTGTGCGTGGGCTTGTGTCAATGCAATTGATCTGTCCGGCAATGTGTTAATTTCATACGGGAAATGTTGTTGTCAATGTTTATTAATTGAAATCAAATAGTCATTGGTGTGGAAGCATTAAATTGTACTTTTGGTCTAATCAGTGTATGATTGCTTATGTAATGTGTCCTAAACGACCCAATTATTTTAATTACAAGAGTGTACGTAATATTTGGAAGAAATATGGAACGTATACGCAATGCGTTCCAAAGTAGACCATGTATTTTAATATAATTTTTGTGTAAGCATAAAAAGATACAAAAACGAACTACAGCGGTACCAGCTTTGTCAGAAGTGTCTGAATTTAAAGCCTTAAATGGTAAGGCAAGTCGTCGCCTGAGAATTGTTTTGTCTCATACACCATTTTCGTGTTCACAGAGAAAGTGTTAGAGACTTTATTCTCCTGGCTCGTTGGAGAGAGCTGCCTAGATTCCCGAGGTTTTTTACTCATGGATTCAACATAGCTCCTAAAGTTCTTCCTGTTATATCACAGGTACACCAAGGTATTTGATGGCGTCTATGGACTTTATTTTTCGGGTTCCAACTTGAATGTTTACGTGTTGTGGAACTTGTCTACTGGTCCTTATAGACGGCCTCTGTTTTGTGCTTAGCTAGTTCCCAATCAGCTGTTACTATCTAATTTTTAGTGCAGAACATTGCTTCATTTGTGACTGCCTCTATCTCATGAGTATGTTTCCCATCGGTAACCACAGTGAATCCAATAGTTTTCACTCCTTGCTGCAGTGTTAGTCGCAGAACTCCATCGTACATGATGTTCTACAGGAGGAGGCCGAGTACGAAACCTTGTGGTATTCCCGCGGACACGTTGTAATTTTTCAAGCCCTCGTTGGTTTCATACCTAAGCTTTAGTTTGATAGTTTGCCACTACTTTCAACTTCAAGTAATATGGGGTGCCCATCCTGACTAGTGTCAAACGACCAATCTGCCGAGTTGAACGCATTTGTAATGTCCAGCGTCACTACTGCGCACAATGGCAGTCTGGATTCCCAAGATCATAAGAGTACGGGTAGCCTTTCTGCAGAACTTATCCGTGTATTTTTTTTACCAGAGTTTACTATCTAGGTATAGTCCTAGGTATTTAGCTTCATTGAGTGGTGTCAGTAACGGCCCTGAAAGTGGAGTCCTTTTTCTCCGCTATAGGTATAAATACAACCTTAGCTCGTCTCCACTGGTTTGGTATATAGCTCAGTGCCAGACTACTTTTAGTTATCCTAACCAAGTTGGCGACTTTATAGGCTGAAAGATGCTTAATGCGCATGCAATTCTGCCTCGGGATCAGATTGGTGCTGCTATTCTAGCAGCAGAACTAGTCGTTCTTCCAAGGTCTTATTAGGCTGGTAGTGTCCTCATTATCAGTATTGGGTGAACTTCTGGGAAAGTGGATTTTAGAGGGCTGTAGTGTTCTTTCTTCCTCATCCTCCGTATAACTGGCATCTAATTTCTTAAGAGACGTAGGCATTCCTCCCAATTTCGTCAAGGATTTGTGCAGTTTGCCTGCAGTAGAGTGCCTACGATCGTCTAGAAGAATTACCTTAAGCTATTCCTTTAAGCTTTCCTTTTTTCTTTATTATATGTTTGAAGTGCCATTCTATTCATTTGCCAGTCTTTTGTATGCTTCGCTATGTTGAACACTTAAAGTGTCTTGGAGTTTAGTTTGTTGTTCCAGAATGTGCCTTCCGTACCTCCCATAACTCTGCTTTTCGGGCAGCTCTTTTCATATGCATTTATATTGGCTCTTGACTCTTATCCTCTACTGCGTTTTCTAGTTTTTGAGATTGACCTGGAGATCTCCTAATTCTCTCGATTGCTTTCAGTTTCACAGTTTGCTATCCTTGAGTTCTTTGTGTTCCTAACCAGATTTCTCATGATACATGTATAGGGTGTAGACGATGGTCTCCAAAGTTTATGATCTCCAAAGTTCATGGTTATCGAATTACTGATACTTGGTATCAAAAAAGTTCTTTCTTTTTCTATTAAATAAATGTCAACAAAAGTTAATCAAAACCTAATAATAAATCCATTATCTAACAGCTACTACATCCAACCACTTAATTGCAATAAAAACAACAATTTGTTGATAATACGAAGAAAGCAAAACCATATTTCACCAGAACCAGTAAGCAAACCGAAAGACTCCTTCCTCAACAAACCCACTCACGTATCGAATATCCTCGAAAGAGTACCACACATCTCTTTATCAAAGTATCTCTATCTCTGTATCTAATTCTTTTTGCCACGAAAATAAGATACCATATTGTCCATTCAAAGCCTTTTGTATTAACATAATTTTGTATACAATAAAAATTGGTTTACCATAACCGGGCCACAAAATATCCTGAAAATACGTACCCAACCTATACATGCTGCTCTGGCAACAAATTTAGAAAAAACAACAGAAAAAAAAAAAAAAAAAGAACTCCAACCGGAACATTATTGACTTGTCGACACCGGGACCCTAATCCCGATTGGTAGGCTATGATTACCAATGGAGACGGCATGCAGAAATGACAGAGCGAACGGATACATATGGATATCGAATTCGAAACGACAGAGAGTCTATTCCGCCCTCGATTCCTGCCTAGCTACGTGACTGAAAGTTCAAATCAGAAATGTAGCCCTCGTCCTGTGAGTGAGAAACATCGTTCTCTGATCCGAATCTGATGAAGGCATTTGCAGCATGATTGCGAATGAAAGTGCCTATCTACATGATACCCGATGCTAGAGAAGTACCACCAACATCTGCCGATTGGGGTGGTTCCATGAATAGGGTGGGCACGGGCGGAAAAAAAAAAAACAAGCCCCATTCACATCCACATGACTTCTTTATTAATGGCGAGGAAAGTTGCCCACGAGAGCAAATTCCGTAAGTGAATTAAGTTAAATTTTATTTATGAAATTGTTTATGACAATTACGGAGCTCAGAATTAATTGCTGCATTCGTGCAGTGGCAGCAAAACCAGCAGGCGGCGAAGCCCATAAAATGTTTAATGGCTATGACTTCCAACGAACGGATGAAACGAATGGCTGTGCGTGGCACATGTCGTGTGCATGGTTTTTGTTTTTGTCAAATTCCATATGTGAAAGGAGTTTTTCATTTTATAAATCCGCTGACGGGTGGTCCTGGTACCATAGGGAGCAGGATTACAAAGAGTTGGGGCGTTATAGTAGGCCTTGCTTAATTTGATGCAATTAGCAATGCACTTGAATGGAGTCAGTTACGAAGGAAGACTTTTAAAATGCAGAAGAACGTTTAAAAGAGGGTTGCAGTCTAGTATTGAGGGTTCAGCGACAGCGAGACGGAATATACCTTTAGTCTATCTCTTTGCTGCTTTTACTTTGTAGCAAGTACTTCAAGTATCCATTTGACGTGGCATGGCATTTATGTAAGGAATGATTTCCCATAACCATAAATACATATAGCATTTGCAGTCGTATTTTTAATTTAAGGACGATGAAGCCCAGGATATCGTTAAGTTACAAAATATACAAAGATATATGTATCCAAGCCGAGAGATGAAAGATGATTTCGAGAATGGATTGCATATCTAAATATAAATTATGGACATGCGCTGAATAGCGGATGGATCTCATCCTGAAGGGTGGATATATTGCTAGAGTCTATGATCACCTCTTTTTTTCAACTATATCTTGTGAGGACGACTATAACGACGACAATGACTAGATCGTCCAATTATTAACATCGATAGTAGGCAATTGACGGCCACCGATATACGGAAGTCTAAATTCATTCAATTAAATTTATCTCCACTTGGTCAGAAATACGACCATTGGCATTGGGAAGATGAACCACAGCTATCCCCTACAGCTGGTCAGGTGATAAAATTACGCGAATGCAATTAGTGTGATAGTTTGCATTTTACAAAGCCATTATTATTTATCCTGGTACCGTGTTGTTTGTACAACCACCTCGGATGGACTGCTGGGGCATCCAGGGGCGCTGTAATGTGGTCGGCTGTTTGTGTGAATTTTACCAAATCAATGTACGAATTCAACCGATTTGTGTATTGGAAATAAATATTGTGGCTAGCAACAACGAGGAGGAGACCCAGCTCTCCCATTGACCGGAAGATACCCGATGGATTCGTGGCAATTACACCGTTTAGTTGCGTATCACAAATATTTGTGTGAATTATTTAAGCCTGAAGAGGTGGTAGGACATAGGTGCACGGATAGGGATATTTTTGGCGATATTAATACATGTCGGTAGAGAACGTTTCTGGAGGTACATACCTTTGGGTATTCATGCATTTGTTGGGTTAACTTAGGTCAGACAGTTATGATATTATTGATTTTAGAGGTAAATGTGGTGTAATGGCTAATTGTATTATGTCAGCTTGGCCGCTACAACACAAGTAGCACTGTACGACGTCGTTCAAAATGCACTGATCGTTCTCAGTGCGGTGCTCATCCAGGAGTAACCGTCTGCCATTTTACGAAAAAGAAAACCTACGCCAAGAAGGTCTCCTGGAACAAGTTCTGCAGTAAAATAGAGTCCACTAAAGAAGCAGCTAGCTATAGTCCTAGGCTTCATCAAAAAACCAGACGGATTCTAGAGAGAATCTCTTTTCTGAGTCCCTCTTTAGGACACATTTTCGAAGGTGCAAAATCTTAACATCTAACACTGCAGAAAGCCCTAATGACGGAACAGGCAATACAGGCCACCTCCTGGGCAACCAGATTGTAAGCATCCATCAAAGCCCCCGCCCTGAGGGTATTTTCTCCATGATGCTAGAAAGCCGCAAGTAGTATATCAGCCAGCGGCTGGCGGGTGTCTTAATTGCTTTTATATTCCTCGAGTCTGGGCAGAAATCAAAGTCATTTTCATACCCACCATCATCGAAATATTTCAATCCGCCATCAGTACCCTACACAAATGGGAGGAAAGATGTGGATTAAGAGCTAACCACTTAAAAACAGAGGGTGTCCTCTTCACTAACAAGAGAACAGACTTGAAAAAAAAACACCTCAGAAAGGATAAAGAAAGCATCTGACATGCAACAAAATCGTTGGTAAAAAATTGGGGCCCAAGCCCGCTGATCCACTGGATGTACACAGCCTTCGTCAGACCCATTCTATTCTATGGGTGCCTAGTCTGGTGAGTCTGGTCAGAGCACTTACCAGGATGTAAATATCAGCATAGGGACTACCAGTGATATCAGAACCACGCCAACTGAAGTCCTTGAAACCATACTAGCACGGATCTCATTAGACATACACCTAAGGGAAACAGTCGTTCGCTAGAAGCAATCCAACCAATGTAAAGAAGGCGATACACTATTGGGAGATGGGCACACTTGGGTACCGAGACAGATTTTATATCACCATCTGGATCTGTCTGTGTATCCAGGGGAATGTTGCGGACGTAGGAGATCAGCTGAAGTTGCCCTCCATTTGGACTTAAGGAAATGTGCTATGCTTCGTTACGATTATTATGAAGCAACCAGCCTCGTATCTGGGCCATTTTTTTGGAACTCATTAACCGAACTAAAAACAACAACTTTCGGATTTGCATGCTGTTGTCTGAATGATTGAACCATTAATAAGTCACTAGAAAGCGAATACGGCTTTAGATTCTTACAATGATACATCAAATCGCCATCCAGGAAATTCGATGGTATGAGTCGGGTAAAATGATGGATAGAGTCTGAGACAAGAAGTCTTACCAGTCTAATTTGCGCTTATACTCCCATTTAGGGCCAGCAGATAAGAGCGACCTTTACGCAGTCAGTAGCTGGGGCCTTTCGTAAACCACTTAACTTGCCCAGGAATGACTAGCCGAAGGGTTTCAACACCATTTAATTAGTAACAAACTTTATCTACCATCTGACGAATATCCATATTTAGATTAAATCTATGGATGGTGGTACTGAACATTCGTTAATGTTTTCATGGACAAAATTAAGCACCAGCCGCAACTGTAGAACAATTACCAGCGATAAATAGTAGACTGCCTCATAATTGCAGCGATTGCTTTTCGACTCCTAGTGATGGACAATTTCCGGTTGAAATTTCGCTGCTGCCTCCATTAGATATGAAATTATTTTCGTCATGCCATTGGTGGCCCCGGCAAATGGGTTTGCTCTTGCACTAACATGCGCTAATACACTGCCTAAAGGACTCAATAAATCATATCATATCCTTTGCAGGTATTGCCAACATACTGTACTCATACTCGTATGCGGGTAGGTGGGTCTTTTTCTTTTCGATATGACGACAGCTTAATGCGACATGTCAGGTCATTTTCAAGCGCAACCATGTGAAGCCTATTGCTTCATGAGTTCCGATCGCAAATAGGCACATATCTACGTCGTACATGTAGGGAAGACCTACTCTACTCCACGTGTTGCTGTACACAAATCTCGACTCCTTAATGACAGTGTGTCTCTATGTGGCAGTAGCACACAGTGTGTCCTTTGTCAGTCGAAATTACAACTCACACTTCGTTTGCATGCGAATGAATTGCGGATGATGGTTGGCCTGGAGAAAATCGATGATGTGGTTGCAGTAGTGGCGCATAAAATGTTATCAAATATTATGGGCGCCAGGGGCTCGTCCTTGGTCTAAACGTATGACAGATGCAGTTATTTGGGCCGGTTTCAGGGAATCATTCATCACTGTTAACAATTTTGAGGGAATGGAACGGCTGCAGCTGTTAATGCTGCAGATAGTAGCATAAGGTTTGGGGGAGTATATTCTATTCATATCTAGTGACTTGAAGCAGCTCCAAACCAGCAATACTGGGGAGGTTTAAGTGGGCAAAATGTAAAAAGGAGAGTAGTTGTGCCTGTATTCAAATAATAAATGGCAGATCCGTAATTGGATTTTCAGGCGATTTAATTTTAGATACGCACTTTGCTAGGTAGTCCGCTATCTGTGGAAGCGTGAAGTAAAAGTTTCTTTGGTTCTTTGCAAGATTTACTCGGAATCAAATGATACAAACAAATGATATGAGAACAGCCTGACTGATTATTATTAGTCATTCTGATAACTTCCGAAGCCCTATAGACAGAAAGTGGTACAAGATAAGAAGGACTAAGATGCCAATAAGAAGCAGGAATTGCTTCAATTCATTTATTTATCTGTGGAGAGCGGTCTCCATAGTGTACTTAGGGAAATGGAACATTCACTGGATGTGAAAGAATACAATATGATAGGGTTATTTTAAAAACTGGCATAACTGCTACATGTTAGGTAATGTATAAGGTTCCTTCTATTTTGTGTAAAGCTCCGATAACTAACACTTTGATTTTCATTGTAAAAAGAATCTATATCCAGAAGCTGTTACCAACTGCAGACAAAATTCTTGTCACCCAAACAATACACACTACTCCAAATCGAGGCCAATTAAATTCAATGAAAAATTGTTTTTCATTGCATGCACAAGAAAATAACATGACATATAAAAAATAATTAAATAAATAAATATTTACATATTTATTTAGCAAACTTGCCCGAACAAATAACACCACATCCACATAAAACACGCTTAAATAAATAAAATGTATGTATGTGAACCCTTTTTGATCCTGGAAAATAATGTTGAATATCAATAGAAAACAGAGTGTAAAATGTAAATAATAAAAAAGTCCACACTATGAACTGAACAATTAATGTATGTAACTGATTGCGGACAGAACTTTTTGTATCCCAAAGTGTCGGTTGATAAAAATGCACCCTTTTCAGGAATTCTCAGATTTAATTGTATTTTTTTTAAATTTTCTATTTTGCCAGAAATATCGTAAATTTTCCGTTTTTTTTTTCCGCCCCGTTTTTAACATTTAATTTAAGAGGGGGAGTTTAACATAACAAATGTGAATAATGGTATAGTTCTCAAAAATGAGAATTGCATTGGCATGAAGGCAAATAGCTACATAAATACATATGTATGTATAAACAAACAGAGAATCCATACATTCACATATGTTATTAATGAAACTGATTTATTTAGACAGTTGTTGTTGATGGAATAAATATAAAAAAAAAATTCACTCACAAACAATACTATCGGTAAAATAATGTTGCAGCAGTGAAGTTTTATAGATACAAATTCCATTTGATTGATTATTAAATAATTTATTGAAACGTATACTATATCTGATGATGAAAATATGGACAAAGTATTGAAAAGCTTATGTAAAGTGTTGGAATTTAAATGTAATTACATTATTTCGATTTAGGAGTAATATTAATGAAATTAATTATATTACAATATGTAGATTTAAATACAGAATTATGCCTATACCCGTTCACGAACAACGGTGTAATTTTGGGGTGAAATTTAAAAATAAAGTGCACAACTGGGTCGTACGTACTTGCACCTTAATGCTATAAGTTTACAATTGAAGTTTAAGTCTTGATCTTCTTATACATGAGACCTAATAAAGTGGGGGTGTCATTCTGCATTTTTGATGGAATTAATAATATTAAACTGATGTAAGAAGGGACATCTTATACTTGGTTTTGCCCTCGTTTAACGCTACACCCATTTTGGCAGCCTCCATTGCAATACTCGCAAATAGGCAGCCAGCTGTTTTCTGACAATTATATCAATATCATCGGCGTACGCTAGTAGTTGCACAGACTTTTAAAAGACTGTGCCTCCGGTGTTGACTTGTTAGTTTCGCACAATCCTCTCAAGAATGATGTTGAAAAAGTCACATGACAGCGCGTCTCCTTGTCTAAATCCTTTTTTGACATCAAAGGTCTCAGTGAGATCGTTACCGACCTTGATGGAGCAGTGATCGTTTTCGATCGTCATCCTGCACAGGCGAACGAGTTTGGCAGGGATGCCAGTGTACTCGTATAGCTCGTCACCATAAATGCTGTCATATGCGGCCTTGAAATCGATAAAAAGATGGTGAGTATCGGTTTGGACTTGAGTTTTTTCCAGGATCTGCCGAAGTGTTTAGATTTGATCGACTGTGAACTTTCCTCGTCTGAAATCACACTGATAGGGTCCAATCAGATTTTTAATGAAGGGTTTCAAACGTTCACTCAATATGGCAGATAGGATCTTGTACGCGATGATAAGGAGACTGATACCTCTGTAATTGGCGGAATTTAAGGTGTCTCCTTTCTTGTGGATCGGACAAACGGTGCTGAGATAACATTCATCATACACTCGACTGACCAAATCTAAGAAATGAATTGGTAGATGTTTTTTCCCCTTTTTGGTTTTGGTCCGGTGGACGGAAATTTTGGTTAACATCGTCTGGTCTGAATGGTTCTGTCTGCCTGACAGCGAGATGATGGTTGTAATATGAAAGTTTTTTAATATGCTCAGGTATCGTTCTTCATCTCTATACGGGCGGTCAGGTGAAACCCAGCACATCAGTTGCGGTATTTCTGTTGGCATGTTGGCAGCGTTGCCACAGGTCTTCGGCGTTGAGAGATTTTAGTTGTGGTGTTTGGGATATCCGCATTCGTACCTTGGTTGTTGTTGTCAAAATCGTTGTTGACAAAATCGTTGTTGACAAAATCGAAATTATGCGTTTTTACCACAAAAATAAAGGTGGAAGGTGCATCCAAACTTGTAGAGCTACTATGTTCCCATTCAATGACGACCATGATCTGGGTTCCAAGACACAGTAACCACAGTAACTAAGAGAAAAATGAATGAGCTGACAAGTTCACCAGAATAGGGGTAGCCGTTAACGGTGGTCTATCAGAATAATGTTCCATTAGGAGTCGTAAAGGGCTATATATATGTAGCATCACTTTTATAGTTGACCAACTTCGGATGGAATAGGCTAACTAACTGTTATGTCGATAAACGATGGTTAGTATCGATTTGGTTTTATTGAGTTTTCTCCAGAATCTGTGGATTGGATACAGTTGGATTACATATGCTCCTTACTAAACATCTTCGGCTCCATTGAATAGGTCAGTTGGTAAGCCATCAAATCCAGTAATCCTTTTCGATTCAAGTTTGGATAATGCTATCCTCAAATAGTTTGGTCAGGTGGAACGAAGTTTAGGCTACTGTCATTTAGGTTGAATAGTACATTATATTCCAGATCCTGTATATTGTTCCTGATCCATAAGAAATGAGGTAAAACATATCATATCAAATTTTTCTTATTATTATTTTGAAAGGACCAATTATTTGGCAAGGACTTATCATTACCGTCTTGCTATAGTGGGCAGAGGCATGGACTTTGTCAAACTGGGATGAAAGCTCATTGAGAATCTTTAAGACAATAGCTTTATATTCGATTTATGTTCCTATCTACGTTGAAGGTTAATGGAGGCGAGCTGCACACCCACCTTGTATAACGATTAAGATATCTGGATCTTTTAGAGCTAGTTCCTTTAGAGCTAGTTCCCTGATTAACCCATATCAACTATCAGTTATAGGTTTGTAAGTAATATAGAGGTAGTCGAGAAGATTTGCAGATTTAGAAAGCACTTCTGTCCTGTAGCTGACGTTTGAGTCATTATTCTGAAGAAATGTGGAAATTCACTGAGCTTGCTTGTTTAAAAAAAACTCTCTGGCAGCCCCAAGATCTTCAAAAGTCTTGTAGATAATGTATATATTTTCTTACGAAGCAAATCCGTTAATAAAACTTAACCGATTTCATAACAAGAACACGGCTTGCATCATATGATGATAGAATAGTTGACCGACTTCATCAAAGCTTTCGATAAAATTGCTCACCAAATTATACATATATCTGAAGACACTCGGGTTTAAGTATTATGAGAATGCTACTAGTAAATGCTGTTGAAGTTAGGTTTACACTAAAAGAACGTCAATCTTGTATTAGGGAAACCTCTTGCTCAAGTGAAAAGGCGGCTTTGACATATTCTTTTCACACGTCGAGTTCTAACATTCGAATAACCAAACTTAGTCGAAAACCAAAAGTCATCCACAAATTTTCGTACCATATTCGAGACAATAGTTTCGTTTTGTTTTGTAGAGACTACATCTCACCACTAATCTTATATTATTTTGTGGCCCAGGAAGCTCAGAATTTATCAAATGGCTTCACCAAATGTGCTGGAAAACGGCAAAATAATAGATATGCAAACTATGTAAAATAAACTCTTTTTTTTTTCGTTATTTCCCAAGTCTGAAGTAAAGATTAGAAACTGCCTTCATTCACGGATCATTTTTAATACCTTGATAGATAAAAACTCTAGCTATAGATTTCGTAATCTGATATCGTCCCTTTACGCTACATCACTATAAGCTGATTACATCATAAACGTGACCTAAAAATTATTAAAACATACAGAAAAGCTACAATCCGTCTGGAACGGATCGTATGATACCCTATCCTCCTCTCTATAAAGTGGGCGTGGCCAAATTGCATTTTGTACTCAAATATAGCTATAATGTCGAACGTTTGAGGATGTTACATGTAAAATTTCATGAAAATCGGTTTTTTGATGAAAACGCCCCCAAAAAGTGGGCGTGACCAGAACTGTTCTATGGGTGAATTGTAGGGAATCTGTATACCTAAATATTTGGACTTAACAAAATTTTTCGGTTTCATATAATTTAGTGAAGTTATAAAAAAGTAGGCGTGGCAGTGGGCGGATGTAAAAAAAAATTTACACTTCTACTGTATCTTTTCGTCATAAGCCCAGATATGAAATTTCAGCGTCCTAGTTAATAATTTAAGGCCCAAAATTCGGTTTTGTGATGAAAACGCCCCCAAAAAGTGGGCGTGGCCAAAACTTTTGTATGGGTGGATTGTAGGGAATCTGAATGCCTAAATATTTGGTCTTAACAAAATTTTTCGGTTTCATATAATTTAGTAAAGTTATGAAAAAGTGGGCGTGGCAGTGGGCGGATTTAAAAAATTTTTACACTTGTACTGTATCTTTTTCTCAGAAGCCCAGATATGAAATTTCATCGTCCTAGCTCAAAATTTAAGGCCCAAAAAGCGGTGACATACGGACGGACGGACGGACGGACGGTCATCGCTCAATCGATTTCGCTATTGATGCTGATCACGAATATATATACTTTATAGGGTCTATCTCGATTATTTCTCTATGTTACAAACTATGTGTCAAACTTAATATACCCTTAGGATAGGGTATAAAAATCGCTTCACTATTTGCCAACATAGAACAGAAAAATCTGTAAAATTCGGTCAACATCATCCGCAGGCCCACAGCCATAATCTTCCCTTTCAAATCGATTTTCACTATTTCCCTCCCAGGACCAGCCGATAGATATAATAGAATACGAAGCGCGGTCGCCTATCCATCACCGCTGAACCGCAATAATATTCTCATAATTATGGCCAAAAATCGCTTGGTCACCATTATAGGCGAGCGAATGACATACATAAATGTGATAACCCATTATCCTACGCACACACATAGTCCTGTGACCAAACTGTAATACATTATTTGCCCAAATCGAGTTTTTGTCCGTCCGCCCAGCCCATCGCTGTCGTTCAATTAGTGATTCGATTTTTTGGTAGCGACTAGAATGATTGGGTAGCTACCAATCATCAGTCCGAAAGTTCAATCATTCATCCGTCATCGTGCGTCGCCAACAGTCTCTATCTCTCTGTCTCGGTGGAGGAATTCATTTTGTGTTCTCGTTGGGGAGATTCAACAAAATCAATGTCCTGTGTCATTTTAGCCGCTCTAATTAATATCATCAATTGTGACGATTTGACTTTTCGCATGTCCTCTTAGGCGCTGCCATAATTATGGCATGATTTTACCGCACGGATTTGAATCATTATGTGACACGAATGAATAAGGATCACCTAGGGGCCAGTGTGCATCTTTTTGTTTGCATCCGTGCCTGCGAGCGAAATATCAAAAAGTTTCTCTAGCTATTGCTACCGGGATATGCAAGGGAAGGAGAACAAATTTAAAACTTGAAAATGCTGTTGCCGTAGCCTTAGGGCGGGTAATAGTTTTATGGAATTTTTGTTTTTTATTTTTTTATTTTTTTCCTTGCAAATCTGAAGGCTGTAATTATTTTTCTGGTGGAATTTTTCTTCTTGGCGACTGGCATGCAATGCAATTTTCTAAAGGACTACTGCTGAATACAAAATTTTCATTGGAATTGGGCTGAAGTGCATTTCAGAAGGAAGTCAGATACAGGCTGCATAATTAAGCGTGCCTAGAGGGCGAAGAGTTGTGTTAGTCCTTTGCAGCTTCATCTTGTCAAGAAAAAAAGATATTTCGCTTCTTTACGATTACAAATTCTTTAAAGATGAACGTTATGGGATACTTACATACACATAAAAAAAAAAAAGGACTATACCGTGAAGACAATAAATATGTGAGGCTGGATGTGGTTTGGAGAAATGACATGGGTGTAGAGGGTTTTCCAATTGGATCGCTCTATTTTTCCAAAAGTTAGCTGAGGTTTGTTTATGAAGTTCATTTTGAAAGTTTTACTTAGTGATACTGGCAACACAGTCACAGTCAATGGAGATCGCTGCCGGACCATGCTAACTGATTTTTTTAGGTTAAATTGAAGGAGAATGGCTTGGAAGATATGTGGATTTAACAAAAAACACTCCACGTGCCACACAGCTGGCCCAATAATCGAGATACTGAAATCGAAGATCGGTGACTGTGTTATCTCCAGAAATGGAAATGGTCAGGTGACCGCCTCGTTTGTGTGATTTGTAGCCTGTGGACTTTTTGTTGGAACTATGTGTGTCAAGTCCATGGCCTAATGCTAATAACCAGAGACATTACTCGACCTGAGGACCAACATATAACCCCAAATTGCCGCCATATCGTCGGATTTATGCGAATCAGTCACATAAAATTTGGGTTCAGCCCAGTTACTCGTGCAGGCGTATCTAAGGAGAACTTAAAAAATCACACGGCAGTGATTGAACAATGTGAAAGGCTCGATCATGATAGTCGTCATGATCGTCACATCAGACCTAATTAATCAAGCAAATCTTGACTCAAAACCCACCAATTAGACTCACTCTACGTAGTACGACTCTTGCCTTCAACCTATGTATATCCTTTCCAATCTGAATAAAAACTACGAGATATTTGTAGTACATATGTTTTTTTTTTTTTTTTATAGTTGCGCCAAAGGATGTGTAATCTTCATAGATACCAGTAGCCCGTGCTACTAGCATGCACGATTCGCAAACCTGAATGATCGATGTCAGGAACACGCCTACGTACTAGCCCACACCCTGCACACGTCGAACCACTCTCCCCGCGGGACTGCCGTTAGGTATTACTCCGCGGGGCTGGTTAGCCTTTAAGGCTGTGTTCTTCTTTACGCGTTATTATTCACGTTACGTTGGCGCTCTAGGCGCCTTAGATCGCTGAGTATGCGTACCGCCATGTTACTTACGATGGTCCAGTTTTCATCATTCTGAAGCATGTAGTCTACAACATTCTCGGGAGTGGGCCACTCCCCAAATTGGTCCCGAAGAGCGCTCCTCTCGGTTTCATATCGCGGGCAATGAAAAAACACATGCTCAGCGTTTTCCGAAGCATTCCCACAATGTGCACAATTTGGGATATTTTCATGTCTGCGTTTGAATAGATATTCTCTGAAACAGCCATGTCCTGTCAGAAACTGTGTGAGATAAAAATTTGTTTCGCCATGGGCCCGATTCATCCACACATCAATCACTGGTATAAGACGATGCGTCCATCTTCCCTTTACGGATTCGTTCCACTGCTGTTGCCAGGTTGCGATACTGCGATTCCTTTCGTATCTTCATTTTTCGTCGTCTACCGAACCATTCCGAACTCGCTCGTTTTTAAGTCTTTCCATTTCTTCGGCGAGTAGGTCGATGGGTAGCATTGAAGACACGACGAGTATAGCATCGTTTGAAACAGTTCGAAACGCACTGGCGACCCTAAGCGCGCTAAGACGGTGGACCGATTTAACTCCACGCACATAGGATTTAACTTTCGCGGCACTTGACCATATTTCTGCTGCGTACATATTTATTGAACTGACAGCTTTCGCGATAATAAGTCTTTTATTCTGTTTGGGGCCCCCTGTATTACTCATCAGCCTTGAAAGTGCACTCATCACTTTTGACGATTTTTTGCTTGCATACTCTAGATGGTCCTTAAAACTTAAACGAGCGTCAATAATCACTCCGAGGTACTTAATAAACGGTTGAGAAACCACTTCGTGCCCTCCGACCCTAAGCGATATCGTTTCGCGAGCTTTCCTGCTTGTAATAAGCACCGCTTCGGTTTTATGATCGGCAAGTTGTAAACCGGCGTCAGCTAGCCAACGACGTACCGTTCTAATTGTCTCATTACAATGGAGCTCGACTTCTTTTAGTGTTTTTGCTACAACCACCACGGCAATGTCGTCCGCAAAGCCGATAATTGACGCTTCTCTTGGAATTGGTAGGCGTAGAATTTCGTCATACATAACGTTCCACAGCAGGGGTCCTAGGACCGAGCCTTGTGGTACGCCACCAGTTACTTTGTACGTCTTAGTTCCCTCGTCAGAGTCATAGAGGAGGACTCTGTTCGCAAAATAGCTCGTTATTATTTTACCGAGATAATCTGGTATGTCGATGCGGTATAGACAGCTCATAATTCGTTCCCAGTTCGCCGAGTTAAACGCGTTTTTCACATCAAGTGTTATAATGGCGCAGTATTTTTTGGTACCCCCTTCCACCAACCGCCTTCTATAGCGGTTCGGGCTCTCGTTATTACCGCGTTTATTGCGTCTATCGTGCAGCGTGACTTACGAAAACCATATTGATGATCTGAGAGGCCACCTGCTGTTTCCACTGCTGGCAAAAGTCTATTGTAGATTATCCTCTCAAATATTTTGCCTATCGTGTCGAGCAAACAAAGAGGACGATAGGATGAAGGTTCGTTTGAGCTCCCCTTTCCTTTCGGCAGTAGAACTAGTCTTTGGCGCTTCCAAGGCTCAGGGAAAATACCCTCGCGAAGACACGTGTTAAACATTTCAGCAAATAAGTCGGGTCGGGTGTTAATGGCAACTTTAAGGGCTCTATTTGGGATACCGTTCAGTCCCAATGCCTTTTTATCCCGTACCTTCTTACATGCTTCGAATAGTTCTACGCGCGTAATCACAGGTATCGACGCACTTTCGAGAACGCTTAGACTAGCCAACTCCCTATTTTCTTGGTGAGGAAATAGGGTCGGGTCTCAACTAGAGCCCCCTAATTCACGTGTGCACGGATACACGGACTACACGTGTATTTATCTTTGGCGTGAATTAGCACGTGTACTTCGAACCGTGTATCAATTACACGTTCCCACGATTTACACGTGTATTTATTTATCATGGCTCGATTTGGTCTTTTTTATGTACCCTATCCTAATGGTATATTAAGTTAGATGCTATAAAGTATATTATGTGCATATGTACATACATTCGTGATCATTGACAACAGGGAAAACGATTGAGTTAGATCCGTCCTCAATAGGGTGCTGCATAGTCTGATTTGATTTTCAGATTACCCCTTTTGGTAATAACAGTTTGAACTATCCAGGAATAAAATTGTTGGCGATACAGAAAAGTTTTGATAATAGCCGTGTGATTACAATCCCAGAACACATCAAAGATTTCGTGTTTAAATTAAATTTATTGTCAAATATGACTCAAGATTTTTGACTTCTTCAAAATACTGAAGTCCATGATCGTTTTATAATAATCATAACAACCTATTGATGTTTGACCGAAATCCAATGCAGTTTTGTTTCGCATTAGAAATACACGTGTACTCGTGTTTGATATGAATTATACGTGTTTTTAAAACGTACACGTGTACCCGTGTCTATGGTGACGTGTTACAAGACAACACGTGTCACGTGTACACGTGTAATTAAATACACGCTTAGAATCTCGGGCTCTAGTCTCAACTATCTGCCGTAACAATACTGGACACGTGGGCGATTACATACGTGGGCCTTTTAGCCTCATCGATACAATTTTGTAGGCTTTTCCCCAGACGTCGTTACTAAGTTGTTCACAAAGTTCCTTAAAGCAAAGACGTTTGCTACACTTAATTGCTTCTTTTAACCGGGTTCTCGCTACTCGATACGCGCTTCGGTTGGGTTGCCATTGCTGTTCATCGGAGTTCCGAGTCCGGGATCGCTGATAAATTCTCCGCGCGCGGTGACATAGCGATCTGAGTTCCGCGATTTCTGAGGTCCACCAATATACTGGAGGCCGATGTTTTCCTGTTCCCAGCCTGGACATTGATGCGTTACACGCATCGACTAATAACCGTGATATCTGGGTTACGAATTCTTCTGCAGTTCTGGCTTCAATTATCGTCTCACTAACTACGAAACTTAGAATGTCTTCATCTAACGTTTTTACGTTCCACTTAGTCCGCTTTTGTATTGTCCTAGATATCCAAACAGGAAAAAGCTTCCAGTAGAACAGTCCCTCTACGATTCGTATATGAACTGCCCCATTCTTTGGCCCATGCGTTGAAATCGCCCGCTATGTAGTACATATGTACATATACGAGTATGTATGTATGTACTTTCACTGTATTTTTTTCAACTTCTTCCTGTATGGCTCTCTCTATTCTTGTTAAATCTAAATCTAAAGAGTAACTCCCTTCGGATACTTTCTATAAATACCCATAGAAGAAGAAAACAGTGAAAACTAACAAAAAGGATAATCAAAGAACTCACCCTCAAACACTATAGAAATAAAACCAATCAGACGCTGCTCAGTAATGAAGCAATCAGATGGTATTAATGGAGCAGTAACCATTTTGCCTCCTAGTCGTCCTTAGATCCTTCCCATTTGTAGAAAATCATTAGGATGTGCTTAGCGTGCTTTTAAAACAAACTGTAACTGTGACCCAGATGATCATCGATAGTGATTTTATGAAGCACACATACATATACAAAAAACCCCACACAGCTACACATGGCATTGACTTTTCTTTTATACAAAAAAAAAACAAAAAACACCAAGCGACACGGTCTAGGAAGACTGCACAACGGAACGGAAATGTAGGAAGCAAAATCCTTTAGCAGCACATATCCATTGATATCATATGTTGCCGAGTCATAAACTATTTGCTTCGGTTGAATTGGGGTTGCTGTGCTTGATAAAAAAAAAAAAAAGAGGGCAACAATGACAGTGCAACCCCCGTCGGTCGTAAGAGAATCCTTTCCCCAAGTCTTCTGTACCCTTTTTAGCCTCGTCTTTCGTCCTGGAATATTTTCCCAGGACGAACGAACGAACGAAGGCAATTGTCCCACAATAATGTGATATTTTATAGCCTGATGAAACTTAATAGAGACGTGACGTGTGGAACACGTTGTTGCGATATCCTTTTCCCTACGTCGTCGTTGTCGTTGTCGTAGTCGTACTCATCGTATACAACACACGACACAACGCACATGAATCTCATATCCGCCTTATGCTGAGGAAAATCCTTTTCGTCGTTCTCGTTGTCGTTCTTCTCTATGTTACACTATTATTTCGCATTCAACATCTAAAGGACGTAGAGATATGTGTATCGGTACCATAGGGACAGGGTAGAAGTTCCGCTTCCTACACATACATGCCGGTTGAAACTATGAAACAACGGTAGCGCAACAGAACGAAGCAATTTTAGTTGAAGAGCACTAGTAGCAGCACCACTATAGTCAAGCAAAAAGGATACCAATTTATGTGTGGCAAATGTCTTAAATTGATCAAAAGATTTAATTTTTTTTATTCCACTCCCTGTCCTTTGACCGGAAAAAAAACTACAATTTTTGAAGTTCAATTTGCCTATCCAGTCGTGACTCTTAAAGCTCTTGTGGGTATTAAATTAAATTAGATTGAAAGCTGGGGGTCTTATACGACCAAATGGTTGGCAATAATCTAACGTTTCTAACGACTGAGGTAAGAACACAATTTCATTCAAGACTGAACAACCACAAGGCAGTGTTGTACCACCTACTAGTTTAGCACTTATTTCTGACTGCTAAATGATGAAGTCTTTCAATACTCTTAAAGTAATTTCCATTTGCATGTCAATTTAATTCTCTTCCCCAACAAAATACAAACAAACAGATAGGAAAGGAAGAAACCCTAATTGCAACTGGCGCCATATACTACTCCATGACCCGAGTCTACATACATATATATGTACGTAGGGAAGGATATATATAAAAAAAAAAAGTACTGTCCCTGCTTGCACTTGTCAGACCCCACGATGATGGATGGGCGGAAAGTTAATAAAGCCAAATTATGGAAAATATGAGAAACTTAGTTTTACCATGATTTTTCCTGGAATTTCCATTTTTGGTTTTTCTCCAGTGTGCCCTGACTGACTGCTACCAAATGATTGATCGGGAAATGGTCATACAGCAATACCAAGTATAAGTACTCTTATATGTATGCGGTGTGGTGTTTCGGAGGATACAGTTGTTAAGGGCAAACCATAAGAGTTTCCTTGCAGCTTTGCGAGATTAATTTTTAATGGAGAAGCAGAGGTTGATTGTGGTTAAGTTTTACGAAGTGACAGACAAAGATTGAGGTTAAGTTATTCGGATGAATACTTTTTGCAAGATTCGAGGTTTCATGTGAAATGAATTTTCAGTAATAAATAAGAAAAAACAGTAAAGCAAAAACATAAAATCGAGAAAGAAAAGATCAGTTAGCAAGAGATGGTTTAAGAATTTCTTTTTCAATACATAAGGATGTTCAAATATTTAATATTTTAACGCCAAAGTAACCAACTTTATTAGACTAAGATAGGTCTGTGTCGACCAAGAACTTTATCCAATTAGTCTGACATCAGTTTCCCCCAATAAGTTGGTTAAAGTCCTTTCAAACAGAGTACTCCATCTGAGACTAAGGTCTGCTTGAAAGCAACCCTTCCTCCTGAGTAGGTTCGTAGATATTGCAAATCGGTACTCTGATGTCTGTTCACTCTACCTACAGCTTTTACGATAATTTTGCACTTTTTTGAGTAAATCGATCTATCTGTAGAGTATTCTTTGTAGTTTTTGAAAGGTGTGGAGTTGTAGGTTTGACAAAAGTAACATGTAGATGTATACGATGACACTAAGGTCGATATTTCTTCCTTGTGGAGCAACACCTGTCTAACAAGGAATTATTGTGAACGTTTACAATTTAATGTGCTTTGTCAGATAGCAAGATATATGTACATATGTAAGTTTCCTTCTGAAACGGGGAACAACAATTAAGATTAAGATGACTACAATTCTTCTGGAAAAGAGTACTCTTATGAAAGGGCACTGCTGTAAAACGGCACTCCTATGAAAGCACACTCCACTCCACTCTACTTTTAGGTTTAAAATGGTTGTAGCGTCTTTCAAGACAAATATCATGAAAAATAATCAGTATCTACGTTCACAACCAAGGCGTTACAATCAACATCGGTAATATCGAATATCGTAAAACTGTGTACAACAAGTTAATCCTTTGCTGGTCGCCGGGACAATTAAACGTCTTTGGAAACGAAAGGGCTAGATTTACTAATCAGATGCTAGCTTCTATACTCTAGACAGACATATGTAGAGTCACTCGAAAAAACTATCAGGTGTTTGTATTTTAACGCTCCTAGTGCGGGGTAGATTAAGTCTCTTCCTCGCATCCCGGGTAGGTGCTTGATATCACCAGTCGCAGACTGTATTCGTGTTTGTTCAGTTTGTTCAGTTTGTTCATGACGGCGGCAGAAGCGCTCAGTCATGGCTTTGCCAGCTTTGCATGTTTGCAGTCCTTTCCACATGTTTTCGTGGTGTTTTGCGAACGAGCTCCTATGCAGTTTTAACAATCTTTAAGACTACTCCAAAGGTTGTAACCGTAGGTGCATCTATGTTTTCCGCCCCCCTCCTCGCCAGTTCATCCGCAGCTTCGTTCCGTGGTATATTGCAGTGACCAGGTACCCAAATCAGGTTGACCTGGAAATAGGTTGCCAATATATTAAGTTTTCCTTGCAATCCTGAAAGACAGTCACGAATTGTACCAAATGCACTGCGTGGTTGAGAGGTGGCGTTCAGCAGTAGACACCCGCCCCCGATTCTCTATCGATGTGAGATCCATCCGTTTGGAACGGCAGGGCCCTGCCGCCATTTTTCGCGTTTAGAGAATCGAACTGTGTACCATGTTTTGATATGGTATTCCTAAAATGTCCCTGGGATGCATTACGGGTCCAGAGGCGACCTGTACGTATTTCCTCTCTACTATCGGTCAACATACAAACACTCCATAGAGTAAGATGGGCCTGGCGATGCAAGTGTATATGCAATAGACTTGCTTCGGTTTTGCCAAAAACCCTGCGGCATATCCAGTATCCCCTCCTGGTTTTAGGTACTCTGTTTTCTATATTTCTTCTCCTAGTTAACTTGTTGTCCAGTATGACCCCAAGATACTTTACACCGTTTTTAAGGTCCAGGGTCGACACCTAGACCGCAACGGGATGCCCAACTTTGCGTGATGTACAGTGCCGACTGCATGAGCTCACTCAGTGTGTCCAGATGATTCCTCGTAATTAAGATTGCAAGGTCATCAGCAAATGCTATACATTTGAACCCATTGCTTTCCAGTGTTTTCAGAAATTCATCCAATAACAGCAAGGGAGAAAGTATTCCTCCTTGAGGGGTCCCATTCTGGACTCTACCTTTCCTACTTTCACTACCTATATCAGCTGTTATTATCCGGTTAGACAGCATGTGTTCAATGAAATTATTTATTACCTTCCTCTTACTGTACCTGGAAATGGCTTCCATAATACCCCGTAGGTTTATGCTATTGAAGACTTCATCTATATCCAGGAAGACACCAAGAAAAGCTTCTTTGTACTTGAGGGAATATTCGATAGTGTGAACTACCTCTGTGAAAACTGTTTGTACGGTCTTGCCTTTGGTGTAAGCGTACTGGTTAATGCTCAGAGATGAGGTGGGTAAGTTTGATCTAACATGATCATAAATCCTTTCCAAAGTTTTAAGTAAAAATATTGTCAGACTAATTGGTCTGTATCCCTTTGCTGTACTAAGGTCTTTTCCAGGTTTAGGAAAAACACGACCCTGATTTCTTGCCATTGGGTTGGCTTGTAGCTTAAGGCCAGGCATGCCCTAAAGATTCTCACCAGGAGAGGGGAAACAATGTTTAGCCCCTTTTGAAGGAAGATAGGGAGTATGCCATAAGACACGGCGAATAAGTTTATCGCCCACGTTATTTAGTAAGGGTTTACGATGTTACCGGCTTCTTCCCAAATTTGCTCCTCCGGCTCGGTACCTACATATGTATGTATGTACCTATACTTGGGTGAATCGTTGAAGTACTCGTAATCTGGGAAGTGGATCCACATTAACGTTTCGAGAGCTTCCCTTGCTGTTGTTCCCCCGCCATTAGCTCTAAAAAGCTGTGGTTGGGTGTGCTCCTTTGAGAGGATCTTCTTGATTCGTACGGCACCCGCAGCGCCATCTATATCACTACAGTAATTTTTCCATGAGTTTCTACTAGCAGTCCTAGTTAGCTTTTTAAACCTTAATTTGCTCTTTTTGACGCTTCCCAGTCCTCCTCTGATTTGCTACTCATGTAATTATTGAAAAGTCTTCTGACTATCCCCCTTTGCTCGATATCCATTTCCTATTTCAAAGTGCAGTCCCCTGGATATAACACATCTTCCAGGAAATCGCGAAAATTCAACACTGACTTCAAAATTTTTTATTCTTCATACATATGTACATATGTACATCCACATGTTCTTGCATTAGGCATTCGTACCTCCATCAATGGAGATGTGTTTCAAAGAATATGCAGTGGAGCCTGCCACGTCTGAAATAATATTTTGCCACGAATAATTCCGCTTTGTATCAGATTACATGTGCTTCCGAATTTCTAAATTCATAATCGTATTTCTAAATTCATATTCCATTTTTTTTTTATCTTTCGTTCGCTTAAGGAGTTTCCTTCATTGCATGCATTCCCTTCCAGTTCAGCTCGAATTGCTCACATGCACTGTACGTACGTTTCGATCCTTACATCCTGCAGTTCCCTGAACCTAGCAGAGGAAAAATATATATATAATTACGTATGCAGATAGGACACACCATTAAGCAGCATATTTCCAAGATGAGCACACATTTTCCCATCTTCATCGTCACATACAGTAGAGGTGGTGCCACAGGTGCTGGAAAAAGAGTACTAAACTATTTAGCAAAGTTGGTTTTTTTTTTATCTACAGCAGCAGAAGGATCCACTTTCTTGTTCCTTTCATTTATTTTTTTTTCCTGCCTTAAAATTTTCCCACTCAACCGAAAAGAACTGTGATAAGGATTGCAGTGGCACACACATGCAGAGTTGGCACGTTCTGTAGACACCAAATAACCCTGGCAAAGGTGCAAAAAACCTTATCCTGTGCACGGTTCAATTGGAGAAGGGAAAGTTCCTCTGCGGGAATAAAAAAAAAAATCTCCCCAAACGAAACCAAACGAAATTCTATGCAACTGGTAACAAATTGAAGGGGTGACGGATCATGCCCCTACAAACTACCATGTGTGCCTGTATCTGTGTCAGTCATAAGGCGGGCATCGCCGCCGCTGAGCACTCACAGAGAACGAGGAACTATAATCCAAACCATAATCTCTGTGAAATACGGACCTGAAAGTGCATTTTTAAGTCTTCACGAGATATTCTTCTTAATTTTGTTTTAATTAATTTTTAAGTGAGAAACGGAGAAAATCTCGAAACGGATGTGTAGTATATGTACACGAAAGCAGGACTAATTATACCTTGCATGGCTTTAAAACGGTTGATGCCCGTTTTGAGGTTTTCAGATGCTTCTTTACATGTTTGTAGTTGTAGCTTTCAAAGGACTAACTTTTTTATAAATGATTATCAAAAGCATGAATGCAAATCTGTGTTGGAACATGTGTTGGTATATTTCGTTGTAGTGGAAGCGTTTAGTTACCATGTGGTTGCTACGGAGCTGCTTGCTTATTGGTAGAACACTTTTGTGTATTCCTGGAAAATTCTCTTGCTTCAACGAAAATAAACTCATTTTGTAGTAATAAGATTAGGAAGGTTGCGCCTGGTATACTGCCAGGTCTGGAATCTATTTTTTGCAGATTTTTTTAAGAATATGATAATAACTGGCGTTAAACAGATTTAAGTGAAGCAAGCGCATACGTGTAACAGAAGATTAGAAGCCTAGGTATCCAACCAGAGAAGAGACTTGGAATCTCAGAGACTTGACATAAAGACCTAAAAGTCTAAAAGATTTCCGATTTACTTCAGTGCTTTTCGAACAGCAATGCCAGCAGTCCTTGAAACTTTCCGTGCACTTGCGATAATGCAAAGTACTGTAGGTTTGCTTATCTACAGCCAGTCTGCCATTGAAGCCATTAAGCTGTCCAGTGTCACATGTGTACATATTGAGAGGTATAAAAGTCAACGAAGAAAATTAGTCAAGCGAGGATTTATTTTTAAAAATTTTCTCACACTTTCCATCAAGAGCTCACTCAATCATTGTCAGAATGATAGGCTCATCTTAAAAGAACAAATGAAGTCTTTAGCAGAACTTTGGCGATATGTATGTACGTACGAGCCAATGACATGCTGAAAGATATCCAGCCAGACTTGGTATACCTTTAAATACTACCTGCCACAATTGCACAAAGAAAATGCAATAAGAAAACTAGGGTTAACTAGTGTTGTTCTAGGGCCAACTTCACATTATTGACAAGCACTTGTACTGGAAATTCACAGACTAAATGTTTGGAACTCCGGGACATTCCATTGGACTAGACAAAACTTGTGTTCCCAATCACAGACTTAGCTAATTCATCTTCATATTGGTTGCCTACAATTCTCTAGTGACCTGGGACCTAACCAAGTTTTACCTTGATATATCTAGCAAAAGATTGTACGCCTTGATAGTAGCCCTATGAGTGAAGGCCTACATTTCAGTAAAAGAGTGCGTCTTCCAGTCCATGTTTAAACCATCAATGTAGTTTGCTGTTTCATTAACCTTTATCACTTTACCTTTTCTCCCAATCTACCAACAGTAGCAAAACCTACTTTCCTAGAATTTGAGGTCAGTAGATTAGAGTAGATTAGACCAGAGAATTGAATCCCTTTTTTTTGTCTCTTCCACGATCCATCTTATCCCGAGAGTCTCCCTCTATTTCTCCACAGTTCCCCTCTAGCTTTGATTCCTCGTGTCAACGCTAGCATCTGTTTAACAGAAATCTGGTCCATCATCTGGGTTTCTATTCAGTGGCTCCCCAGTACCTCCCTTCTTCTGCTAGATAGTGCCGGACATTGACACAATATATGTGCTGCCGACCCCATTTCCTTCAGGCATAGTTCACAAGTGTCATTTTCCAGAAGACCCATCTTCTTTAGGTGATACCGGAAATTTCAATGACCTGAGATAACGCTACCACCCATTTCAGTGTTCTTCGCCGTAAGCTTAGTACTTCTCTTTGCCAATCGATATTTTAATAGCCATTTTCGCCTGCCTGCAACCTTCCATGGCTGACCACCTTCTCTGGTGTTCCGCCGCGGCTCAGTTGCTAATTAGGTGCTCTACTATCCCTCTGCAAATTGCAGCAAATAGTTCCGAGGCCGACAGTACTCTATCAAGATCTGCAACTTGACCTGTTTATGATTTTCATTTCATCATGGGATAAGTGTTCTCTTACTGCCTTTGTCCTGGCTCCTGCTTTTGATGATCACATACCCGAATTTCTTTTCATTAATTCTCCTAGGGCTCCTTAAAGGCTTGAGTGACTTAACCTAGATGCTTACAGTATAAAGAATCCAATTTTGCGCTGAAAATTCCGTAATTCACAATTCTCGCTAGTTCCGTACGCTAAAGATATTACTGTTGGTACAATGTCTAAAGCTATTTCCTTTTCCTAAATATATTCCAATCGAAAAGATGAAGTTTGGATTGGTTACGCTTGGATGTTGCCACGTTGCCCTTGTTTTAATAGCAGTTGCGCCAAAATCTTCTACTTACGATCAATTTTCTAAAAGTATGTTGAAAGTTCGCTCTGCACTATTTAAAAATAAATATGAGCATACGAATAAAAACAATAAAATCCAGAACATACATTGATTTAAAACGGAACCGTGTAGAATAGCTCAGGGCAGCTACAAACATAATAATGCACGCAGACACTTCCAACAAACACACCCAACAGAAAACGATTCAAATTCATTCAAATCCTTCGAGTGACAACAATTTGCATACTAGAAGAAACTAAAAAGACCAAAAATAACCTAAAAGAATCTACAGCGGTGTGGTACCCTGAAGTAAAGACAACAGAATCCAATTGTCCTCACACCATTCGAAAGGGAAGTAAGTACCTCCAAACCCTTAACATTCAGTTCGAGGAATGACGTGAAAAAAAGCAAGGAACAAGTACGAACAACTACTGTATGTTCTGTTGCGATTCTAAGGAGTTGGGGTATGACATGGGTAAGAATCATCACACCACCCAAATAACCAAACGCACCTTCTTTAGTTAAGCCCCAGGGGAGGTTCACCCCGTCGATATTTATTCACCATAATCATAAAATATACATGCGGTTATTTTTCAACACACACAACCCACACGCACATACACCACTCCCAGAAAGAGAGACGAAAGAAATTTATTCAATTCGGTGTGAAATCCTTTCGCACCCAAAGGAATAACAAAATTTTCCATCCGCAAGCTAGATCGTTCTTTCCGCATTTAGTCTTCGAGTGGAGCTATATACATATGAACATACATACGTGTGTGTGTTACAGCTGCTTTAGTTGCTATTTCCCATTTTTCCTTTATCTATGATTTAAGAAGTCTTTTTCCTTGTATTTCTGTATTCGTCGACTTTCTCTTTGGCTTCGAATGAGAATATCAAATCAAAAATTTAAAACTTTATTTGAGGATTTCCGTTTTTCTTTTCTTTTTTTTTGTGCAAAGTAAGATCCTGTTGGTTTTTTTTATTTTCACTGAAAGTTGGTTATAGCCTCGGGTGCATTTGTAGTTGACTGGAGCCTGAATGGTATTGTTTGGAGCTTTAAGAAATAATTGAATACTTGCGACCTTAAAAATGTACCGATTTTTTTTTTTGTGGAATTCTAGTCTACCAATCCTTTTAAGGACATAACTAGAGTAAAGTAAACTTTATACATCTAGGCCAGACATTTTTAACTATCGTACATAAATGTGTTTGCAGTTGAATCTAGATACAATTTCGACGATAAAAGATTCCCATACTACAGAAGGCGGCCCTTTCTATTCGACATCGCCTGACTTTTAGATTTCCAACCTTCCCTGGCAATGACTTGTAATTCCTGTTGATGAAGACGACTTCGTGTAAAATTTTAAACTTTATTGGTTAGTTTCAGTTCGATTTTTTTTTTCTGTTTTCAAGTTCTGAGAATAAATGCAACCGCAATTTTTCAAACCAAAGTATGTAGAAGAACGAGGGGGTTGATTATATATTTTTTTTTTTGTATTTTTTGAATTTCCTAAGGACCGTAGAACATACTTTAAAAGTTTTCAATTCCTTTTTTTTGAATGAGGGGAGTAAGAGGACACGTATGCGGTTGTCAACGCATATTACAGATAAAGTGAAAGCGTACGCGCCCTGGGGCCACTACGAAACTGTGAAGGTTTTGAGAAAAGTAAGTTAGTAGTTACGTCGTCACTTGGGAATAATGGGATTGAGTGCTGTTGGAATATAAGTTTTTTTTTGACATCGAAGATATAAGTTTTTTCAAGATTCGTTTTGGGTATTTAATTTTGCAATAAGTTATTAAAAGTATTTGATGGAAAAATGGAAATGGTGAATTGCATTAAAAGTTTTCTTAAAGTGGGGGTTTATGGTTAGTAAATAGGTGTGGACTAGAGCCATTGTTTAGAATGGTTCATCGATGTAAACCTGTTAACATTAATAGTGGTAATATAATGATTTATGGGTTGAAAAGAATCGCACCAAAAAGTGGCGTTTTTGAGCTTAAATTTTCTTTTCTTATTGTTATAGGAAAACTATGCTGGAGAATAGTACTACGAAAAAGCAAACAGATTCGTTCGTTTGTAATAGGACCCCAAGCGTGCGCTTTATAGAAAAGGGCACATAGCGATCTAGGGAACCTTCATCTAAATTATTTCATTAATGCACTTAATTTCCATACAGTATCTGAATATGGCTCAATTTGGTTCAATAATTCAATCCCCTCTAAGTTATTGAAGTATTATCTCCCAACATACTTCCGTCTTCTCCGGGCAATGGCTTGATTTTTACAGAGTGGGTCAGTAATATGCTCTGAGACATCTAAAGGTAGATCTTTACAGTATCTACATACCTACATACTACTTACTTACTTAGGTGGCACTGCAGTTCGGGGTGCAACTGTGCCTCAACCAACAAACCTCTCCAGTTAGCCCGGTCCTTTGGTGGTCCTTAGGTGGACAAAGTCCCTTACTACCTCAAAGTTATAGCTGTGTGTTGCAACGTTCTATCCAATTCGTCGAAGTTGTGTGTCCCTTCTTGTTGACAGCATACTCCTCGGTTTTGCCCCCATTTGCCGCTAAACCCAGTTTGACAGCTTCCGTTTCAATACTAGCGAACGCACCGGTGACAGCCCGCTGAATTCTCCCAATTATCTCGATATCGTCGGCATACGGTAAGTTGCACAGACTTTTGAAAGATTGTGCCTTCAGTATTGGTTTGTGAGTTTCACACACAAGAATTCTCCATAGTCATTCTCCAAAATCTGACGAGTTTGGCAGAGATGCGAAAACTAGACATGGCTCTGTATAGCATGTCTCATATGAGGCCTTAAAATCGATGAAAAAATGGTGGGTATCGATTTGGATTTCTTGAGTTTTTTCCAGGATCTGTCGAAGAGTGAAAATATGATCGATTGTGGACTTTCCTGGTCTGAAACCACGCTGATAGGGGCCAATCAAGTTGTTGACCGTTTAGGTCCATCAGCCTTGTTTGATTTAAGCTTGGATATTGCTATCCTCACTTCGTTTTGATCAGGTGGACGGAAGTTTTGGCTATCATCGTCTAAATTGAATAGTTCATTCTGCCTGACAGCGAGATGCTGGTCTTCGTCGCCGTTACACAGTCTGCAGACGAAGTTTTCCATATTCTCAGCACCTACTATGACTCTACTACAACGTTTCCTTCTTCATCTCTACAGGCTTCCCTACGGGTATTACTGGCTTGACACGTTCGTTTTGGTAAAAATTCCTTACATTATTCCTGGCGTCTAATCTCTCAATATCTACGATCGCACGGTGTTCTTTTTTCATCTTCCGGAGAAGCCGATGTTCGTCCCGTTTCTTTTGCTCGTAGAACTGACGACCAGCCCTAAGGTGTGTGAAAGGTGCAATTCTCTGACAGCCTTATGGATTGTCAGATTCCTAACTAGAGCCCTCAATGGAGCCATCCATTGATTTACGAGAAAGAGACCATGTACTTCAATTAGGGACCTTATTGTAGGACACTGTAGGACCATGTAGGACACTCCACCGAAAAGGGAAAATTATCCTAATACTGGGAGACTTGGGGGAATTACGGACTAAACATCCGCAATGACGAAAGCGAAAGGTTAGATTATTTCTGTAATGGCAATCGTAGATGAGTACAAGAACTGCCATAAATTCAGCTAGATGTCCAATGATACCCAAGTTCCCTCCAGTTAGACCACTATGCCACTATGTGGACATATTACGAGATCATTATCAGTTTGAAAATCCCACAACTACACAAGAATCCCCAAATTCGGCAAGATACATAATCGCAAGTTGTGGAAATAATGAACTGGCCACTTATAGAGTGAGCTTGAAAGGCTGAGAACTCCCTAACGAGTGTAAATCTCCTAAGATAGACCGTTGAATGTAGTACGACAACTGGAAAGTTATTTGCGTGCTTCTTACTAGAATCAAGGTAGACTACGCAACATCTTAATGATTTTCTGGCACAACGCCGGTAATACGTTCCGAAAAGGTGACATTTCCATAGCTTACTCACTTACTTAGATGGCGCTACAATCTGTGGTAAACCTGGATTACAACCAACAAGCGCTACCATGCTTTCACAAACCAAGTCGGTTGAGGTCCATTTCCACTTGAACACAGCACCTTAGGCGAGGTCTTCCTCTTCCGTCTCAGCGTTTATGCAGACGGGACTAACAATAGAGTAAGACTGGGATGATCAAGGTCTTGTATAAAGTCACTCAGATAACCACACTATAAAGTGGAACCAATTAATTCAGGACGGTAAACGACCTTATGGTCTGAGAACTTATGCACAACCCATCTCCCGAGTAATGCAGTAGACGCATAAGTTTAGCAAAAGTCTTCGATAGTGGAGATATTAACCAATCACAGCGATAACAAGCTGTCGTAATTGGAGGAGGTAGGATTGGATTTTGTATTTGTTGTAGTCGATTAGCCTGAATTCTTGGTGGCTATTGAGACAGTAGTGCTTGATGCAAGAGTTTCAGCTACAATTGGATAGACTTTTAAAAAAAATGCCCAAAGCCTCTATTTTACAGGTCTCAACAGAACTTTGTTTTCTTATTCTACAATAACACAAAACAAAATCCTTCCGTCGGGTGCCGCACTTGTCTTTAAACTTCAAAATTTAAATTGCAAGGAGTTTGCTGCAAGTACTAAGAGCTTAAAGTTACTGCACTTCGCTGTGATTGTATGTACGGTGGGAAGACTTTGGTTGTAAAAGTTTTAAGCGTCTCCCTCCTTTTTCAATTGTATCGGAGTTAAGGATTTCTTTTTTTTTTTAATTTTTGTACAAGCATCGCTCATTTCTACACAGTTTGTTTTAGTTTCAAGGGCTTGGAAGTTAATTTAAAGAGAAAAACATACCTCCAGGAATTCACTAGTATAAGTGGTTTTCTGTATTCTCCGTCCTTCGTCTTTAGTTATGCAAATTAATCCTTAAATGGATTAAAGTATGAGTCGGTGTATAATATTTTTCCAACAAAGTCCATTGTCATCTGTCGATTTCAAATGCATTCATAACTCCTAATAATCCAGAAAGCGGTCGCATGAAAGGATGTATGCATGTGTATTGCAAACAAATAAGTCTCCACTATTATTACTAAAAATACTAGTAAATACTCACATTTACAAAATCGACAAATTGCAGCTAATCCTTATTTTCCACAGTTAATTAAGAGATTAAATCAAATATGTTCACTGTAGGTATCCAACCAAAACAAATTCAAAAGAAAAAGGAAAAAAATATCAATTGTTCCGAAAACAGGACAATCCAGGGCGGTATGTAGTAACGAGTCAGTGCCCCCAATATATGTATGTATACATTTACTCAGGGTATGTATATGTAAGCGTTAATCCTTGCGGTATATTCCAACACTAAATTTTAATGTTATTTTTGTAAGCTTAACAGGTATGGTAAAAGGAAAAAAGAGGACAACAAAAAATAAAACGGAAATGTATCAACAAAAATTGTAAATAAAATAAACGACAAGAGCTGCAGGTACATACAAAAAAAAATTGCCATGGAACCAGGATGTTCACCCAGGTAATAAAGGAGTACATTTGTAAAATCGGAAATGCGTACACAATCCACTGTTTGCAGGCGCGAGTGTGTTTATAAATGTGTAAACACCGCATGGATGTGTGGTTGCATCCTGTGTGTTAATCCAGGGCTCAGCATTTACAAAGAGTACCGTGCACCAACGTGGACATATTTTCATATAATAGAACATAACATTCCAAGCGAACTGGGATTAACGCTTACTCTTCGCGGCACTTGATCTCGCATAACTAACCGTTTACTCCTTCTGTATGCAAATGGTGGTAGTAACTATCCGGCCTACCCGTTCCTACTTCCGATACATGCATGGGCCAAACATCCTACCAGGCAGTGGCAAATTGGAGGATCTATAGATGAAATATTAAAAAAAAAGGAAAAATAAAGGACCTCATCATGTTTGTATACAAGGTATTTCCTCTTTTCAAACCCTTGGGATACGAAATCGGCTGTGGTATCATATTGCTTAAATTGAAATTTTTGAAGGGTTGAATTTGATATATTTACAATTGACAAAATGTTTAATTTTTTAGTAAGCATAGTCCTTGAAGTGGGTTTCAAAGCAGTATAGTTTGACCACCACTGATCAACCTGCTTCCAGTAAACCTTTTTATACAAGAACCAACGTGCGTGAGTGTACAACGCTGTTTTTGTGTGATGGGCTTTGAAGTAGTCTCAAGAAGTACTACGACCTCATAGAGATCCTATGAGGATCTGAAGTTCCTGCGTCATGCATGTGATTTTTTTGATGAGTTTGTTACCCTGCCGCTGGACGAAAACCTTCTCTGGTGGGAGTTTCCTCGGCTATGCTGGCTTCACTGGAAGAACCTTATGTATTCGAAGTTTGCCGGGGTCTAGTTTCTCTGAGAGGATAGTTGTGTGTCCCGATTTCCGACGGTTAACACGACTAGTTGTGTTGGGGGATGTGGTACCTTTTTCGTCCTCTGTATTTTTGTGTACAAGAAAATCACCTTTTTTGTTAATGATATCGTGTTTATGAACTATTGTAAACGTTGGCATTGTTTCAAAATCATCTTGGGTGTTTGCAGGATCCAACAAATCCGAGATTTTCCATCCTGTTGCGGGTGACCGTCTCTGCAAAGGTGACTTGCTCTTTTCTATTCGTGCTTCACTAACTAGAGACTTTACGGGATGGGCATTTTGTGCAAGCCTGTTCTGAGTGAATATATTCGCAGAGGTCGGAGATTGGGTTCTAGTATTTGGTGTTTTTGAAACAGTATTTTTAGGTGACGTTTGGAGACATTTGCATCATACAGCGCAATATTTAAGTGCTTATTTCGAGCTATAATTGACTCAGGAGGCTCACTCAGCTGGAGCTGCTGTAATGGTGTTGACACCCGTTGAAGCATAACATGTGACTGACTGTTTTCGCCGGCGGTAATGAAGAATATTTTTTCGGACGACAGCGCTTTGTCTAAGAAGCATTTGTGCTTGAAGAGTGCGAGCTTCTCTGCATACGCTTCGGCTTAGAATGTAGATCCTCAATTTCTAAAAAATCGGAGCTGTCATCAACTTCAAAGGCGTTACCACCTTCCCCATCATTGGTTTCGCTCCCATTGCTCGGCTCATCGAACGCGTTGTAGAAATCTTTTACAGAATCGCACCGGATCTTGAGTCTTCGATAGTTCTTCTGTACTTCTTATGAATAGTGTGTGAACAGTTTGTATTTTTCGTTTTTTGGTTTAACCCCAATAGATGTTTGCCGTTCCTTTTTAAAGTGGAGTGTTTCCCGACGAATTAACAACCCCAACTACGCAATTAAAGAACCCAAAGCAAGACCACTTTCCATACTTTTCACTGCTCCAGCAAAATAAAAACTATAGTGCCCAATTCCCTATAGCATTTTCTGATGAAACGCAATGGCATCCCGCCTCCTTCTCCTACTTCTAATTACACCTGTACACAATATTTTGCCCAGCAAATACACCGACCAACGCAAATTATTCGCGATGATTACATTAATTAGTCTCTCGCTGCAAACACTGTCGAGAATGACTCAAATTCCAAAAGCATTCAACTTGCAACTATACAGCAACAGCGATGCAAATTCAGTTCCGCGTAGTACTAACCCAATCCTAGATGAAGCATGCCTGCAAAATGTGCGCAAAATTAAAAATTCTAACTTTATGGTAGATTGTGTAATTAAAATTATTGTACAGTGCAATCTGCAATCTTCTCCACTATTCCCGGGCAATTATCCTTACTTTTCATGACGTTCTCCCGTCGTACCGTGCAAATTGAAGAAATGTAAAAAAAAACAACGAAAACCGCGCAATATAATGTGAAACCTTTGTTCCCAAATAAGAATAGAAAGCAAAATAGCGCAAAAAAAAAAGGACGCGCGGTATCACTTTTTTTTCGCTCTCAGTTTTTACACACCAAAAAAGCCACAGTGCACGTAATTGAAATTAAGAATTTACCCAGACAAAAATAATCACACACAAAGAGCGAAAGAAAAAATCAGTAAACTGAGTAAAGTAAAAATAAAAAAAAAAACCGCGCTAAAACGGATGAGCATCCTAGAGATAACGAGCAAAGCAATTTGGAGGAACAGGACGAGAGTTCTTCGTGGCTTTGCACCCTCGTATAGTGTTTGTTTACAGATCTCAGACTGCCCGCCATTGCGCTTCATGATATTGCTGCGAGTATGCCAACGTATTAGTCACGTAGCCGCAACGAATCATGAATGTGTTGTACATTTGTTTTAGAACAGAGAAAAAAATATATAAGGACGAGAAATAGAAGCGAAAATGCTTTACAATTGCCCGAGGAAACGTATCGTCCTGCCATGGTATTCCCTATGCAAATGGCAAACGATGATAATTGACTTTTTTTTTGCCCCTTCTTTTTTAATTTAGAAGAGCAAGTGCAATGAGTGGTTTTTTGTATTCATTCCGTGAATGATTACTTTCCGATGGTAATTAAGCCAACGCAACGCAACGTTGAAACCGGTCAGGCAGATGGTAATCTAGGGAAGGGAATTCATCCAGTATGATACTTCCGCATGAGGATCGACTCCAAGGGTCGTAATCAAAATCTGGAGAAATTTTTCCATATACGCGAGTTAGTGGGGTAATATCGTAGATAACATCCCTGAAAGTGTAACATATCTGGTGGAGACGGGAAGATTAGGCTAAATTAATCCTAAAGAAGATATTTGCTGATCCTGTATAACTTGTATTGTCAATAAATTACATAATGAACATTGACTCAATCAGCTTAGCAGAGAGTTGGACAATGGAAAAAATTAATACATACTCGTCGACTTCTGATTATTTTGCAGCAATCGGACAGAACTATTTGCTACGGTCATGATTGCATGATTGATATTGATCAATTGTGGAATATTCTAGTCTTTTGGAACTGTCAGTGCTGCAACGATGGTAATTCGGTCCTTTCGTCGCAAAAAATTTTGAAAAACATTTCATGACGTTTCTATCAAGGAGTTCATCTAAATATTATTGGTGAATTACAACGCTTGTCAGTTAAAACACAACCCAAAGACATTGAAGAGAAGAAACTTCTTCTTCCTCTTCTTAGCTGGCGGTGCAGTTCGAGGTGAACCTGAGCCTCTATTAACAAGCCCCTCCAGTTAGCCCGGTACATATCTAATTGCCTCCAGTTGCGAACTCCAAACCGGTTGAGGTCTCCTTCTACTTGCGCGTGCCACCTAGGTCTAGGAGGATATCTTCCTCCGATTTCGATAAAGTCCATGCTTTAGCGCCATAAAGGAGGACTGTCATGATTAAGGGCTTATATAGAGTCTGCTTAGTTGTTCGAGATAAGGCTCTACTACTACAATTGATAGCAGAGCCAAGGTAGACAAAGTCTCTTACTACCTCAAAGTTATAGCTACATATCTATTGCGACGTTCTGTCCAATTCGTCGATGTTGTCATCGTTTACCGCCCATATTGGCAGCTTTCGTTTCAATACTAGCGAACGTACCGGTGACAGCCCCCTGAGTTCTACCAATTACGTCAACATCTTCGGCGTACGCTAGTAGTTGCACAGACTTTTTGAAAGATTGTTCTTCCGGTGTTGGCTTCTGAGTTTCGCACAATTCTTTCACGTATAATGTTAAAGAAGTCACATGACAACGCGTCAGCTTGTCTAAATCATTTTTTTTCCATCAAAGATTTTAGTGAGATCGTTACCGACCTTGACTGAGCAGCAAGAATGATCCATTGTAATTCTCCACAATTTAACGAATTTGGCAGAGATGGGTAAACTAGACATGGCTCTGTATAGCTCGCCTTTATAAATGCTGTCATATGCGGCCTTAAAATCGATGAAAAGATGGTGGGTATCGATTTGGACTTCTTGAGTTTTCTCCAAGATCTGTCGAAGTGTGAAGATTTGATGAATTGTGGACTTTCCTGGTCTGAACCCACACTGATAGGCCCAATCAGCCTGTTGACGAAGGGTTGCAAACGTTCACACAGGATTGCAGATAAGATCTTGTATGCGATGTAGAAACATACTTTGGTGGCGTTGTCCTTGTCCTCTTTGGATGCATGAGCGCATATTAGGCTTATGTTCGCGAATTGAGCCTTGATGTGGATTGCCCTAAGGCGCTCGCTCACGTGTCGAAAGCTCAAGACAAGACTGCCTAAGTCTGCCGCGTATGATGAATTCACATTCGAATAAGCGCTACTTCTTCTACCTATAGCAATCACCATAGTATCACAGTTGTTCCAAGATCTAATAGCATCCTGACTATCTTCATTTATAGTGAAAACATTCAAGACATAGCTGTCTAATGATCAATTCTTAGCACGTGACAACAGCCAACCAATTCAATGTCAACCCAACCCACTGAAACGATTTCAGACATTCGTATGTGTCCTTTCCCAGCAATTAATTCCTATTAATTCACTCCGAAATTAATAAACCGAACCCCTTTCTGCCGCAAGCACACTGTTAAATGAATCCCATAAGCTGGCAACTAAAATTAATAGACACATTTCCAACGAAACCATTCTGCACGCCAACAGCCGCTTTGAACTCATCCCTCCCCCGTATAATTGAAAGAGTCTTAAAAAAGTAAAGTTTAAGGTAAATTAGAAGCAATAACGGACAATTTATATTCCAGTCCACCTAGAAGGCCGAGTTATAAAAAAAAATAAAAAATGTAACAGAACCATAATTTACGACATCCCCCGCAATGATTTCATGCGCGCCATTTAATTGAATTGAAAAATACATTTATACGAGCGAGTATCTGGATGAATATATTCATTCTATTATACCCTTTTTTACCGTTAATCTTTATGTCGAATACTCTGTCTGAACGCCGAGCGCCGCCGCTGCCGCCCCAGCGTGTGAGAGAAGCAATATCGTCCTTAATATACATTCCGTCGTTCGCCAGCTCGCCGCCCCGCCCACCAAATAGTTACAAAATTGAAAATAGTTTTCCTTTTTCTCTTGTCAATTTTCGAAACTCATATGAAAGTCTCTAACGGACTGCACCAGCACTGGGTGGCGCAAGCACCAACAACGAATTTCATTTCAGCTTCCATGAGTTGCTGCTGGATTTGGTTTTTTTTTTTTTTTGTTGGTCGCTTATAAGGACTTAACTCACACATACGACAAGCAGGACTGGGGAGTTAAAATTATGGAAGATATTGCAAAATGAATGGCATTGCAGTAGCAATCGTAAATTATACGTAACAACGATTTTTCGTTCACTCTGTCCGTCCATCGTCGTCGTTGTCGTCCTGATGCTGGGTGCAGATCTTCTCGTTCGGCAGGATGAATAAAGAGAAATTTGATATATTCTGAAACTAAGGATATGTGTGTCCCTTGTCTGAGGTCACTTTCTTTTTGTATCTTTTGTGTGTAGATACAAGTGCAGTTGAAAAGATTGGAAAACGCGTCAATGATGCGTTATGTTATAGTCCAAACGATTGTCGTCCTTCATCCTTCATGGAGCTAAATATGTTAATGAGAATTTAGAATGTGGTAAAAAAAAAACCGATCCGAGAAGGAGTATGCGTTATTTATAGCGAAATTTAAATTTTATGCGTTATTTTGTGGTTCGATGGGGATACATGCTCGGCGGCAGGACACCAAATTGATGGATAGATGGATGGAACAGATTGGGACATTATTGCTAATCGTTTCCATACAGACGATGGAGAGGCTTTGAAATTTTAACGAGATTTATAATTAACGACTCGGGAGTAATTTGAGTAAATGAATGGGACAGTGCGGCGCGTATTGCTTTATGCTCTGAGGTAATAAATCTAAATTGAAGCTATAAATACAATTTTTTTAAATTCCAATCCAAAAGTGTCCACAATATTGCCTATTGCTCTAGGCGATGAGCGTTTGAAAATGTACGAGAATTGGAGAAACTTCAATTAATATACATATGTATGTATGTACATATTTATTATGAATTTTTCAATTCAAATATGCTGAAGGAATAAATCCAGAGGAACTGCAGCAAGGTTAAGATAGATTTAAATTCCAGCCTTCTGGATTTTGAAAACAGAAAATTTGATTACCTGGTAGATTTAACTCGAATGAATTCCGGCTATAAGAACCAGCATTTAGCTGCGTGAGGTTTCTAAAAACAGAAGGCCAAGCGTAGATGGACTCCCTAAAATATCAGAGTGAATTTAAAAAAGGTTTTTGGTGGCTTTTTTTACAATTCACCCAAGCCTTTGAAAGAATATTCTCCGATGACTACTTTTCTTGCTCTACAGAGGCTTGGTCACGCATCTAGGGGATGGCTCGTGTCGTCTACAACAAGTTGTAGCCCGTTACGTTGCCTATGAAAAGTGTTAACTGCGGAAGTGAAGCTACCCTCATTCTTATTAGCTAGTTTTCAAAACCTAAAAGGGATGTAAGCTGGTCAATATGGATGTGATATCTTCTTAAATCTGCTCGGTTGTGTACGTAAATGTCGAAAACTTGTTTTAGAGATGTTAGAGAGGATACATCTCGGAATGCCTCGGTGATTACTAGAACACCTATTCGACCGGACAACTGCGAATTCGGTTGAAAACATTTGAACCCTCTATGTAGATGGATTTGTTGCTGGAGATTATTATCTCACATTGTACCCAACTCTTTTTTGATAAGAGGTTTTGGTTGAAGTCGGAGCGTGACATCAAATAGTAAGTATTCGTATTGATTCTAGTGATGAAGCGAGGTCATTGCCCTTGTCCCTTTTCAAAGATAGGATTGACATACATACATATGTAGGTACATACTAGAAAATTAAGGCCTTTGCTAATGCTAACTGAGAAAGCTCGGTGATTTAAGTTCAGGTCTATCCTGGTTTGTAGCGTCATCTAGGCGAAGGGAATAACTAAATTAACGTTCTGTGCGAACATACTTGCTGTGTACCACGCCGATATACTAACGCTCCATTTTCTTATGCCCTTTGGTCTAGAGCACTGATTACACCCTCCACCAGCTCCGTTTCAACAAAAATTTCGAAACTTATACACTCCAGGACTGACTGGGAGGGTGATATAGGGTCTCGTAGTGGATCCGTTCTCAACATGCCTCTCGCTACGTGTAAACTTTTAATTAAGTAAAATGCGATTAACGCTACTAACCGCAGGTCGTCGAAATGGACCACGTGCTCTATCACGAAACAGATCTATCTAAAAAAAATTAAAGAGATCCTTCATCAGCACATAAGTAGGTGTCATTACTGAGGCAGGCCCTCCTGCCCTCAGGCTGAATCTCCCTGCAAACGATTTTTGCAGAAGCCGCATGGATGAGGAAGAGAAAAATACTATTCTTCACCTCCTATGCACCTGCCAAGTTTTCTCAACTCGAAGAAAACTGTATCTAGGAGAGTACTTCTTCCATAACCTTAGCAAGCTAGCTAACATAAGCATTTGCCGCCCCAGCGTTTTATAATAACCTCATGTTGGTTCAACGGGTAGATTGAGGACACTAGGGCCCATTCTGGCCGAACTTACTCCAGCCTGCCAAAAGGTGACAAAAGTTAATTTTTTTTTTGCGCATTTTTTTTCAATTGCTACAATCATAGTTTCAGAGCTAGTCAGTTAGGATCTTGCCTGCATTCATAGTGGGTGATTCGAAGAGTGCTCGTACTAAACTCTACCGCTGCATAGGTTGCAGATGTTAGGAAGCACACTTGGGTACTGTAAGCATTTTATCTAATATTACGCATACGCTTTCGGTCCTGCTGTTTTCATAAGTGAGTGTCCTACCGTACATTATAATTCGCTCATTCCTTCTCGTTGCTATTCATACATGTTCAAATGTGCACCAGATCCATCCCAATAATTTAGAACCCATTAACTTATGTATAATTTTTATCCTAAAGAAAATTTTATTAAATAATCGTCTATTGACAACTGCCGCCCCTCTTTATCACTATCTGTAATCCACTCAATAGATACAATTTGAACTTTAAGTAAACGCTTTGTGAATGTCGCTAGAAACCACATCTCCAGCGCTTTCAGATCAACCGCATTCTTGTCAGCAAATATGTATTTAACTTTCTTTTCACCATGTATGCTGGACAAATCCGGACATTCTCCTCCACGCCACTGAAAGGCCAACTTAGCAATAATGGCCTCATGTGTCAAGTTATCTTCATCGCCAAGGTAGAAGAAAGCTCGGAAATTTCGAAAGAAATTTGGAGAGCGGTCCTGTCCAAAAATTTCCTCCTCGAGGCTACTCATCTCATGGTCTTGCAACAATGGCAAGTCCTAAAATTAAAAACTCACAAACTGTAGCATCTCTTTAAATAGGAAGTTATTTATGTACGCACATCGGAGTCCAATTCCTCTAGAATACCCTTCAATTCATCGACATCAACATGATCAGTGTAAGAATCTCCAGTCGCGTCAAAAAGTGCCTTAATTTGTTCCTTCATTTCCGCTGTTGCAGATATCATGTCTCTAGGCTTCAACTGCATTCGCTTACGTTCTGCCGCATCAATTAACCAATTGCTTGACACAATATTGTAAAGACCAGTATCGCGGAGCTGCTTCACACGAAAAGTTAATTCGCCTGCTATACAAACACATTTGTGGTCTGTCGGAGAAGGGTTCTCCACAGTTCTACCGCCATTTTTAACTGCCAACTCCTTGAGTTTGACATTCGTGTAGGTACCTCGATGGGCGCTTAGTATACAGAAAGTGAAATCTTCAAAAATGGACGACTCCACTTGGACCTGATTTTGGAAAATGAGATTAGAAAACGATTTACGAACGATCAATTTATACTTACTTCACTGGGATTGAAGACGGTGCTGTAGACAGAGGTTCCGCTTTTGGACTTTGTTGGGCTGACTTTGACCTTTTTGCCAGTTGTCATGTCTTCTATCTGAAGCTCTCGTTTATTGATTTTCTTGACTCCATGATCGCCCTGAAATCATGATTCAGTTTCGGTGTTCTAGACAATTCCCACTCTTACCTTATAGAACTGTTCATATTCCCTCAGTGTCATGACTTCACTCCACGGCTTATCACTTCGCACAGCTTCTATCCGAGGAAATCGCAGAGCGTATGGTGTTGCAAACGAAGATGTTTGCGCCAACTCGCTGGCTTTCACCTGAATTACAACTGAATTCATTGGGTCAATCCACACATCTGGAATAATACTGCCGAAGTGCAAGAACTTTGAAGGAAATCCTTTCTTCCAATGCGGAAACAGAGTAGCATTTAGAGAAATCCTCTCTTCTCTTGAAAGTCCTATTGCAACTTTTCCTACGCAATGCAGCGACGCGTCATCTGTGAAACAAGAGAATGTTAGCGGCCCCAAACCAACAAACAGAACCAACCTCGATCTCCTTGAATTACACCAACTAGATAGGTATCGATGTAGGTTTTCGTCCTGTTGTAGAACCCCCCCACTATCAACAAATCCATGTCAGAAATAAGGCCATGAATATACTGAAATGAATTTCTTTCTTATGTTCTATTGAATGATTCACTCCAATACTCACATCAGCTTTCACTTTATACCAGCCCCCATTGCGGAAACCCGGTTTATAAAAAGATCGTTGCATTTTCAGGACAACGCCTTCTTCGTTCGCTTCGAGCGCGTCATTAAAAATATCTTTAAACTGCTGCAGAGTACAAACTTTCGTCCTTTTGCCGACTAGGAGAATGCCAGCCTGTTCTTTGAAGGTTGTCTTAAGCTTCTCCACTCGTTCCGTATAAACCGCATCTACATAACTCTTCCCATTCAAATAGAGCAGATCATAAGCCACAAAGCATGGTCGCAGGCTACCACCAACTCGCAAATGCTTCACGTCAATGTTTTCTCCTTTCACACGAAAGGATGCCGCCTCCTTATCGTAGACCATCATCTCTCCGTCGAGGATCACGCTCTTGACGTGAGTCTCAAGCAAACTCACCACAAGAGGCGTAAGATTTCCTTCAGCATGATGCCGGCCAAAGAAACTCGTGTAATCCTTTCCATTGCGCGAAATGTACTTGAACGTCTCGTTCGCCATATGCAGCTGAAATCGTTCACCGTCCATTTTTGTCTCTGCGTAGAGGGTGTCACTGCCCATCATATCGTAAAGTTTACTCATATCCAACTTTTCACACAACATCGGACGCACGTGCTGAAAAGGAGCGATTGTTTCCTCGAGAATAATCACATCGCCTCTGTCGATAGCTATGCAGACTTTTTCAAGATCCGTGCATCTGGTGTAGAGCTCCTTTGCTTTTGGATGAAGAGCCGCAAAAATCTTTTGTTCGCCAATACCTAGCTGCATTCGCTTGAGGAGCAGACGTATGAACCACTTTTGTTCCAAGGCAGACGTGGTCTCTGTAAGCTGTGTCAACACTTTCTCGGTGCCTAAGAAAGGAATACTCTATAATGGGCTCGGGCTACCAAATTTGCATACTCACTCCTTCGGTCGTCTGATGCAATAGTATCCAACATCTCATGGATATCAAACAAGCTCGTCTCACTAGGCGTGTCCGTTGTGCGTGACTTCAAAATACTATACACTATGTCCGCGTAATCTCCACGAATACCACTCCTGCTGCGGTTTTCCAACTTCACTGCGTCGCTACCTGAAATCATAAATGCTTTACTCAAATCAGTAGATAATAGCGAAGTGGTAACACACCTCCATTTGGCAATTGAAGAACTTTTATGTAAATCCTTCCTAAAGTTGTCATTTTTAAGCCATAACTGCCCCTAGCCGTATCTGAATCGGGGATGAGGCACCGCAATACGCAGTAAAAACTTGATTTGGAGTCCTAAAAATACATCAATTTTAACGCATATATGTATTTTGCAATTGGAAGAGGATACTAACTTCACCTTTCTTTTTGCGAAAATCCTCACTAAACTGGCGAAACGATTCAATATATTTCTTGAGCTGTTTTTCTTTCCGAGCATGTCCCTCTGTTTTTTGGATCTTCTCCAGCATTTTACAGATGTCAATGAATTTTATATCTTTGGAAATGTCCATAATTCACAGTATTAAAATATCACAGAAACGTGTTAAATATATTATTAACAAATTAGAAGGAAAACAAATTAAAACAAGAAATTGTCGGTAGATATTTGTTTACAACTGATAAATTAGTCATATCAGAGCAACAAAAACAAATGTCATTCTGAATTTCACAATAAATTCGATAACATCGATTGTTAATGATTACAGTTTTGAATGCTCTGCATAGTGAGATAAAATATTTAAAAATTAAGTTATGCCTTTTGCTCTTAATATCATAACAAACAGCGTAAATGTCTTAAGCAAATATTTTGCTACAGTCCTATGGTTCTCATCTAACGAACGACCAACCAAAGTGCTTTAGTGATCTAGAACCGGTAACAACTGATCCGCTGTGTCAAACTCTTCTGTCTTCCTCCAAAGAACTTTGTTCTACGGCGAGGTCTTCCGCTAATGCGGTCTTCCTCCCAGTTAAATTGATGGGCTCTGCAAATGCAAAGCAGATCGTTGGATTTTAGATTTTACTTGCATTCTTGAGAATCAATAGCGTGTTTTTTGGAAGCCTGTTTGGGATGGCTTACCAGTTTACATGTTAAATACAACACCAACTAATCCAGTATGGGCTTACCTAAGTCCAGATTAATTTCGTGGCTAAGCTCTTGGCTCAACTTTCCTTGTGTTATCGATCATTTGTATAAAAACGTCAGAACTGATGTACGTTGTTGTCACCCAACAATTCTTTTTCAAAAGAATCGTAGATCCAATTGATTTTACTAGGTTTTTCATTTGTTTATTTCTGTTATTACTCAGAATAATGAAACAGATTAAACAGATAGTCAACTTGTCATCACCTGCCCTCTGAAACTCACAAATTGGTGGAGCCTAAGTCATCTCTCATGATTCCCTATCCATCAATGCATTTGAGATGATTGAATTTCTTTTAGTGTGAACTAAGCTGAACATGTGTTAGGAAATTGAGGAATAAAATTCCTTTTTGTTTTGTTCCGTGAAATTCACCCCAAGAGCTAAAAACTAATTCAGCTCTACAGTATTTTTGTTCATGTCAATTGATTCATCTTATTGCTCTGAACTCAATGCTGCAATTAAATATTGTCGTACTCCTTTCATTTGATAGTTATAGTTATTTCAAATTTCTAATTATGACGAAAAACAACAAAAGAAATTCTCTGGTTTTCGACACCAAGATGGCTGCGCCCATGAGAATCCCCATTGCTCAAAACATGAGTACGTGAGCTACCTTTTGATTTGTATGGTAGCACTTATAAACCTAAAGAGCGACGGGGAAAATTAACTGCTTTCTGGTGCTCTTCAGCTTGCCGCTCGAAGGGTAGAACCTCTCTAAGTGCGGACAAATATAAATTTAGACCTCCAAGAAGAATTCTTTCAGAGACTGTCTCGTTATGTGATCGGCAAACATAAAGACCTGAAGCGCTACATCATCATGGAGTAAGCTATTGTTGCTCTCGAAGGGACGGACAGAGAGATTATGATTACAGATGCGCAAGGTTTGAGTCATGAGCTTAGTTTCAATTTCCAAGTCAAACATTTTATGTGCTGCAGATTTTGCTTTGATTTTCCATTCACGTCTATCAACCTGTCTTCAAGTCTAGTTTCCTCCACACCACAGATAAATTTAATTCAGATTGATCAGTTCCAGACATTTAGTTCACGAGCTATAATAGGAAAGACTTTTTGTGTGGCGCATCTACATATATGAAGTTAAGAATTTAGCATGCGCACAGGATACTGCTTTGCCAAATTGTTGCGCTATATTTTATCTTTGTAGACATTTTACGTTTTGTGTGGCGCATCTATATGAAGTTAAGAATTTAGCATGCGCACAGGATACTGCTTTGCCAAATTGTTGCGCTATATTTTATCTTTGTAGACATTTTACGTTTTGTGTGGCGCATCTATATGAAGTTAAGAATTTAGCATGCGCACAGGATACTGCTTTGCCAAATTGTTGCGCTGAATTGTATCTTTTTAGACATTTTACTATGGAGGCTTAAACTTAGCGCGAGAAGAATGCTAGGCTTCATTCATTAAATAATTCCCTTTCATAGCCACCCTGTTTTACCCATCCCCCATTTTGACATTTGACACAACACGTGCTCTTGTTCGTTGACGTTTTTCCTTTACAAAATAAACATCTATCGGACCAACCTCTTGTTATCCATTTGTTCGCTGATTTTGTCACATTTTTGTTTTATAACACCACTCTTCGTGACTATGACGAAATTCTAGAACAGAACACCTACTGTACAAAATATACTCAGTTACCTGCGCAATTACTTCAATCGTTTCGTCCTAGTCCAATCCAGAAATTCTCGCCCTCGGTGCGTCAACAATGTTCGCTATAAGATCCGCAATTAGACAATTAGCCAAGAAACCAATAGCTAAGAAACTCAAACAATTCAACCGAATCGCCTTCAGCGAAAAGTACTTACTTTTCACCAACATGACTATTTCGCTGACTCTCTCGGCGACGGGGGACTCGATCGAGCAACAATTCGAAATATACTGCAATGAGCTGGACAAATGGGACAAGCGACGAACGATGAATATGGGAATCGCAGGTATCAGTGTTGGACTCATTTGTCACTATTGGTACAAGTTTCTGGATCGTAACTTGCCCGGCCGTGGCATTGGTACGGTTTTCAAGAAAATCATCTTGGATCAGTTAATCTGTTCGCCTGCCTACCTATCAGCATTCTTTTTTTCTTTGGGTATGCTTGAGCACCGACCTGGCGTGGAAATCTGGACGGAAATAAAGGCAAAGGCGTGGAGGCTGTACGCTGCTGAGTGGGTTGTTTGGCCATTTGCACAATTTGTTAATTTTTATTGGGTGTCGCCAAGGTATCGGATACTTTATGACAATACAATCAGTTTGGGTTACGATGTGTACATATCGCAGGTGAGACATAGAAAACCCAAATAAAGGTTCCGATAGTGTAAGGAATTTACAATGGACGAATGTTTTAAAGTCAAGTGTGTTATATTTTTATAAGCAGAACTTTGGTTTGTGAAGTGCTAGCTAATAAAACGAAATTTTCAATCGGAATTTGGTTTTTGAATAATTTTCTTATGTTTTTGCAAAATCATTCATTCATTGGGCGAGGATTTATTCATTTTGAAGCTATATATGACAAACAAGTCTGCTCTTTCTATAAATTCTTTCTGAACATTAAGTGGAGATGTTCATAAAGAAACCATAATTAGTTCTGTGATCTTTATGGGCTTCACGGTCATTTGTCAATCAATTACAGAAATAAACAAAGTGGCGTCATCTTCTCCAAATTGTATTCAACCAACGAAGAATGAAGATGAAAGCTAGAAGTTACGCCTACCTGAGCAAAGCGGATCGAAACTTAAATCCAACAAGGCTGTCAAACCTGATGGTCTACCAGTTCACATAATCAAAACATCTGCAGATGACTCGACGTAGAGTAAAGACACGGTTTGGGTTGATGTGGTTGTGCATACTCGAAACAAACACGTTACTGTTATTAATCGGATGGTGCTCCTAATACATAAAAAGGCCAATAAGCTAATATCCCCGAAGAGTCTCATTGGTTGAGCAGTCTTTTTGGGATAGTTGGATAAGAGATGAAGACTCATTTCCTCTTCTGAGTCCTTACAGAAGATTCTTAACCTTTTGGCTTGCAACTCTTATCAGACTGTGTACAGTAGGGACACCGATAGTTTTACCATAACGTATTGCATCGCATAGTTAGCTACAGGTCTGTCTCCTTATTGAAATACCACCTCTGTCATTGGATATTTGTGTTTTTTTAATTTCTAACCCTGTTATGAAACTTAAGCTGATTGGAGTGATTCATTATATTTTAGACATTTGCAGCGGAGAATAGTTTATTGGTTCGACAATACTCCCTGGAAACTCTCTGGTCTTTCTACCAATTCTGCTCTACACCCTTTTTGTTGCCCACTTTAGATCTCGCCTATGGACTAATCTACTCTTGAGCGACTCACAACAAAGAACAAAAAATCATTTATATGTTCCGAGGCCAATTGTAAGACTCTTCCTTTATTCTGTAGATTAATCGATATAGATCCAGAAGATTATTCTGACGCTTAGTCATACAATCTGTTGTCTTAGTTCTTACGGTTGCCTCTGCGGCGCATTGACGCCGTACACTTCGGACAGTACCATTTACCTTTGGGCGGCTGCGTGATGCCAACACATGGATAATGGAACCACTCGAATGGACACTAAATGGGAGAAGTGTAAGTATATCGTTACGATGGAGAAGTGGAAAACAGTTACCGCATCGTTATCGCAGGCAACCATGTCCCCATAGGACACCTGATTGCAGATGCAGTAGCGCGGCTCATTTGGATCGTATGACCATTCGCCTTCAGCAGTTTGTTCAACGACCAGACCGTTTTCTACTGCACGCTGTGCTGCGACCGCAGATGTTGCCGCAACTGCCTGAGCAGCCACTGTTGTGGGTACAACCTCTGCGATGCTAGATGTGGATGATTCAGCGTGAGAACTAATTGAAGAGGACGAGGATGGGATTGGAGTAGGTGTAGCTGGTGTAGCATGTGGCAAATTCGATGAGAGTTTCCTGGAAAACAGAACGCAATTAGCAAAGTTCGAATTGCTCCCCTGTTACCATACTTTTTGTGCTTTCGAGCACCTGGCTCACGATCAGCAGTTTGAAGAGTGCTCTGCCCAGCGGGAGTACTTAATTCCCTGTTAATCCAAAACTCATGTGGTGTGGCGCCTGCGGCTGCCCCATGAATAGCCTCGTACGACGCCTTCAAGCTGGCAGTGCGACGGCCTTGCTGCATCTGTTGAGTTGCGACAATCGCTTGACTGGCAGCAGCTGCGATGGCATTCCCAGCACCGCCCATGTGCTGCAGATTGTACGATACAGATGGTGTCGCCGCAGCCGGTGGTATAACCGGATGATGGGTGACGTTTGGAGTGATCGGTCGAACAACCGGCACCACTGGTGTGGTCGGTGTCGACACATTGTTACCCAAATTAGGGCGTTTCTCCACAATCGGAGCGGTGGTACTATCGCGGCGCTTCTCCGGCTTCGGTCGATAGCGATTATCTTTCGTTTGACTGGTAGCAGTACTGCCTGTGTGATTATTCGTGGCAATGGATCCAAAGTATCGATTCTCCTTCTGGTTGCTAACACTGCTGGCAATTGAACTCGAGCCATCCAGTTCCAGCGATCTCTTCTCGAGAATCTCCGTGATACCATTGTTGTCCGCCTCCAGTTCGCATTTGAATTTAAACAGTTCACTGTCCAGTCGACGCAGATAACGCTCGACTAGATCATGAATCTGTGTGGCGATGGCGACCTTCTCGTCGGCATCCTCCAGAACTTTGTAATATTCCTTACGTAGGTTTTGAAACTCAATTTCAGCCGCAGTACTCTGCAGTTCGCCGCGCTTGCACTGAAGGAAAAAGGTGCGCGCCTTCTTTTCCAGCGAATCCATGCTATCTGTGGAAGAAAGAGGAACAGTTTGAGCGGGGAACTCCGTCTCGCAAGTCGAACAACTTACTCTGAACGGTCAGGTCGAGTTCGCGCATCTCGGTGAAGCGATCTCGCAACTCTTGCGGCAGATGTTCAATCACTAGAATCAGATAGAACAGAATTAGAAGGAATTTACGTTTTGTTGTTGTTTGGTGTAAACAAATGATTCTGCTGTGACTGGCACAGCGGAGTCTCGTATTTTGATTTCGATATTTCACGGTCAAAAGTCGAAGATAACCTACTTTCAAGGTAATCCTCGAGGTAAAGCATATTTAAATTTTTATTTTATCAACTTTTTAGCTAGGTATTCAGTGAATTTAAGGGAATAAAATAAATATTTTAAGAATGTCGGGATGTTTTTCTCAACTTTATATCGTGGTGACAGCTAATAAACTGCAATGTGTGACAGTTACACGTTAAGTTGTCACCACAAGAGAGCTGCTATAAACAGTGACTTGTTTCGGTGCGTATGGAATCTGTATTGAGTGGGAGTTGAGTGAAGTTTTTGATATTGATGAAAATGTGCGATTTTTGGAAAATTTAAATGTTTCCTGGTTATTTCTGAACACGTTTATGTAAAGTTCCTTTCAAAATATATGGAAAAAACCGGTGCAAATGCGGAATTTATACTAAGGATTTGAATGATAAGAAGAAATGTAAAAATTATTCTTGCGATTCTTAGGAATCCTAAGTCTAAGTGCGCCCCTACTAAGCGTGGACAACCACCCAACCCAACCCAACCTAAGTAGAAAATACCCGATACAATCCACTTGCCAACGGTTGGACAGATTTGGTGTTGTATACGACAATTGGACCGTGTTTACCCACATCGTACGGTCGCAAGCACTTGACCATACAGCATGAATTGAACACAACTTTGCTGGCCAAATATATTCATTCTTAAGCAAGAGGAAATGGCCACAACAAAACAAAAATCTTTCTCGGCCCTGAGTATACATAAAGCATGCTAGCAGCTTGAACATACAAAATAAACGATTAACAAAATTTCTTGAAAAACTGGGCTACTATCCCGAATTCCATAGAACACTTATTATAGGAACATTTCCCATAACAACTAGTTTGCGTTCAGTGACCATTCACTGGCAACTGACAACTATCATATTTTGAAGTAGATTTTGTTTACAAAGAGCGGCATTGGGTTAAAATAAAGTGATTTACCTCTTAAAATTCGTTTATTTAGAATTTATACTTAATTTAACTTACTTTAGCATGCGAAGGCGCGAACTCCAAAGTATTTCCTTGAAACTCTCCGAACTGAAAGAATACGAACAAGCAAAAGCTGAGCGTACAGCTGCTGAGAAAGGCCCAGACATAGCCCCCGAACCAGAGCCTGGAACGAGTAAGCCTGTGGAAAGCATAGCCACAACATCTGAACCAAAGACGAGAGAAGAAGTTAAGGAGCGTATCGGCATGACCATGTGAATTTTTGTAAACAAATTTATTTAGTTTTGTAAATATAAGTTGAAACGATAGCTTTGGCGTTTTGATGACGGGTTGGGTGATGCTCGGAGATGGTGTGCATTAGGTAAGATTTGTTCTCGTCAGAAGTACCATTTCTGAAGGCTTTGCTACGAAAAACAGAAGCAACGCGACGTACTTATCACATAAGAGGGGTTGCGTAGCCTGCCAGGTCAAGGATATCGAAAAGTCTCACGAAAGGAACCTTACCCGGAATATGTACAACAAAGCCAAACAACTCGCTGCAGGCATCAGATTCGAATTTGAGAAAACCTAGCCACCTAGGCGCATAGGAAATTGTAGATGTGTTTGGTCAATAAACAGAGATTGTGACAACAGAAAAAGAGATCTCACAACCATTCCATGAAGTAGATTTACCTCACAGTTTGGAGGAGGTTGGTATAGGTATTGAAACTAAAGAACACCAAAACCGCCGATCCTGGTCGAACTTCGTAAGATGTACCAAGATGTGGATAATCTATGGAAAGTGGAAACACGCGACTACATTGGCAACGACGCTTCAGTCTAAATAATGTTCGAATCCAAGTCTTCAGGTTTGAGGAGGCAAGGAAGACCAAATCTTTGTAATGATACTCAAGCAATTGAGGTTGCCAGGATAGTTTGTCTGGGTGTGCCTCTTGACAATCGCTGGTTGTATGAGCTCCAATAACTTAAGCATCCCTATACAAGACATTGATATGTATGAGCCTATAACTATGATTCACTACACTTACGTCGCAATCTTGAAACCAATAAAGTTGTAAAATGTCTAGGATTTCACAAACGATACCTGAAATGATTTATTCCCTTTTGGTCTGGCTGCGTTGTATGTATTTATAAGGCATTTATAGATCTTCACACTAACAGATGAAAACGCTCTTCCTGTTTTATGTACTTTTACTCTGGTTAAACCTCTATGTACATAAGAAACTCTTCTTCAACCAAAGTATGTTCGTGCTAAACACTTCTTCCTTCGACACTTATGTAACAATTGCAGGCACAAGACCAGCTCTTCAATTTATATTCATTGGTTCTGGGGTTGTTATTCCACATGAGTTCGATTTTTTCATAGGAAGCCCAAGAGTACACATTGTTTGGAAGTAAGTTCTAAAGTGGTAAGTTAGACTGCTTCTAGAGTTCCAAAAAATGTCCGCAGTTACATTAAAAAGTAGTAGACAAGTTTTTTTTTTAATTTATGCATTTATTTAACATTAACATTGAATTTATGATACAACTTGCTTTGCACACTTTACAACTGCATTTACTTTAAATTATAATCATTGTAGAATGTCTATAATTTCAGATACATTTGATTAGTAGATAGGTACACGGTGTAGGTATTTACATTTATTTACATAATATTTCAAGCCTCTGTGGTGCCAGCCAATTGCATAGCCTTGATGAAAATTCCATTTCTGAAAGCAAACATTTTTAATTCATTGCAAACTTACAAAAAAAGGTAGTGCTTACCTTAATTTTGCGCTTTCAAAACTAAGAGTCTTCATAATAACAACTGCGAGTAGAGTACCTTGAATCAAAGTCAAGAAACTTGGTTTGACGTATTTGAATAGGGTCTGAGTATAAGCGATGGAATCATAAGGTTCACCAAGACGATGTTGGCTTTCACGGGCGATGTCTCGTCTTGATTCCACTCGATTCACACGTTCACGTTCTTCTGATCGATCAGTGTCACGTTCTCGTCGGTTGGTTCGAATAGATTGCTCTCGTGTAATGATTCGGCTTGCATCTTCTCGGGCTAGTTCTACTCGTGAATCTTCTCGTCGATCTTCAGATCGGGCTAAGTCCTCACGTCTTCGATTTGAAAGTCGGTCCGCTGAAACTCGGTCAACACGTTCACGTTCTTCTGATCGATCGGTGTCACGGTCTCGTCGGTTGGTTCGGATAGATTGTTCCCGTGTATTGAGTCGCCTTGCATCTTCTCCGTCTAGTCCTACTCGTGAATCTTCTCGTCGATCTTCAGATCGGGCTAAGTCTTCACGTCGTTGATTTGAAACTCGGTCAACACGTTCACGTTCTTCTGATCGATCGGTGCCACGGTCTCGTCGGTTGGTTCGGATAGATTGCTCTCGTGTAATGACTCGCCTTGCATCTTCTCGGTCTAGTCCTACGCGTGAAGCTTCTCGTCGATCTTCAGATCGGGCTAAGTCTTCACGTCGTTGATTTGAAAGTCGATCTGCAGAAACTCGGACAATACGTTCACGTTCTTCTGATCGATCGGTGTCACGGTCTCGTCGGTTGGTTCGGATAGATTGCTCTCGTGTAATGATTCGGCTTGCATCTTCTCGGGCTAGTTCTACTCGTGAATCTTCTCGTCGATCTTCAGATCGGTCTAAGTCTTCACGTCGTTGATTTGAAAGTCGATCTGCAGAAACTCGGTCAACACGTTCACGTTCTTCTGATCGATCGGTGTCACGGTCTCGTCGGTTGGTTCGATTAGATTGTTCTCGTGTAATGACTCGGCTTGTATCTTCTCGGGCTAGTTCTACTCGTGAATCTTCTCGTCGATCTTCAGATCGGGCTAAGTCCTCACGTCGTTGATTTGAAAGTCGATCCGCAGAAACTCGGTCACCACGTTCACGTTCTTCTGATCGATCGGTGTCACGGTCTCGTCGGTTGGTTCGGATAGATTGTTCTCGTGTAATAACTCGCCTTGCATCTTCTCGGTCTAGTCCTACTCGTGAATCTTCTCGTCGATCTTCAGATCGGGCTAAGTCTTCACGTCGTTGATTTGAAAGTCGATCCGCAGAAACTCGGTCAACACGTTCACGTTCTTCTGATCGATCGGTGTCACGGTCTCGTCGGTTGGTTCGGATAGATTGTTCTCGTGTAATAACTCGGCTTGCATCTTCTCGGGCTACTCCTTCTCGTGAATCTTCTCGTCGATCTTCAGATCGGGCTAAGTCTTCACGTCGTTGATTTGAAAGTCGATCCGCAGAAACTCGGTCAACACGTTCACGTTCTTCTGATCGATCGGTGTCACGGTCTCGTCGGTTGGTTCGGATAGATTGCTCTCGTGTAATGACTCGCCTTGCATCTTCTCGGTCTAGTCCTACTCGTGAATCTTCTCGTCGATCTTCAGATCGGGCTAAGTCCTCACGTCTTTGATTTGAAAGTCGATCTGCAGAAACTCGGTCAACACGTTCACGTTCTTCTGATCGATCGGTGTCACGGTCTCGTCGGTAGGTTCGGATAGATTGCTCTCGTGTAATGACTCGCCTTGCATCTTCTCGGTCTAGTCCTACTCGTGAATCTTCTCGTTGATTTTCAGATCGGGCTAAGTCTTCACGTCGTTGATTTGAAACTCGGTCAACACGTTCACGTTCTTCTGATCGATCGGTGTCACGGTCTCGTCGGCTGGTTCGGATAGATTGCTCTCGTGTAATGACTCGCCTTGCATCTTCTCGGTCTAGTCCTACTCGTGAATCTTCTCGTCGATCTTCAGATCGGGCTAAGTCTTCACGTCGTTGATTTGTAACTCGGTCAGCACGTTCACGTTCCTCTGATCGATCGGTGTCACGGTCTCCTCGGTTGGTTCGGATAGATTGCTCTCGTGTAATGACTCGCCTTGCATCTTCTCGGTCTAGTCCTACTCGTGAATCTTCTCGTCGATCTTCAGATCGGGCTAAGTCTTCACGTCGTTGATTTGAAACTCGGTCAGCACGTTCACGTTCTTCTGATCGATCGGTGTCACGGTCTCGTCGGCTGGTTCGGATAGATTGCTCTCGTGTAATGACTCGCCTTGCATCTTCTCGGTCTAGTCCTACTCGTGAATCTTCTCGTCGATCTTCAGATCGGGCTAAGTCTTCACGTCGTTGATTTGAAACTCGGTCAGCACGTTCACGTTCCTCTGATCGATCGGTGTCACGGTCTCCTCGGTTGGTTCGGATAGATTGCTCTCGTGTAATGATTCGGCTTGCATCTTCTCGGGCTACTCCTTCTCGTGAATCTTCTCGACGATCTTCAGATCGGGCTAAGTCTTCACGTCGTTGATTTGAAACTCGGTCAGCACGTTCACGTTCTTCTGATCGATCGGTGTCACGGTCTCGTCGGCTGGTTCGGATAGATTGCTCTCGTGTAATGACTCGCCTTGCATCTTCTCGGGCTAGTTCTACTCGTGAATCTTCTCGTCGATCTTCAGATCGGGCTAAGTCTTCACGTCGTTGATTTGAAAGTCGGTCCGCAGAAACTCGGTCAACACGTTCACGTTCTTCTGATCGATCGGTGTCACGGTCTCGTCGGCTGGTTCGGATAGATTGCTCTCGTGTAATGACTCGCCTTGCATCTTCTCGGTCTAGTCCTACTCGTGAATCTTCTCGTCGATCTTCAGATCGGGCTAAGTCTTCACGTCGTTGATTTGAAACTCGGTCAGCACGTTCACGTTCTTCTGATCGATCGGTGTCACGGTCTCGTCGGCTGGTTCGGATAGATTGCTCTCGTGTAATGACTCGCCTTGCATCTTCTCGGTCTAGTCCTACTCGTGAATCTTCTCGTCGATCTTCAGATCGGGCTAAGTCTTCACGTCGTTGATTTGAAAGTCGATCCGCAGAAACTCGGTCAACACGTTCACGTTCTTCTGATCGATCGGTGTCACGGTCTCGTCGGCTGGTTCGGATAGATTGCTCTCGTGTAATGACTCGCCTTGCATCTTCTCGGTCTAGTCCTACTCGTGAATCTTCTCGTCGATCTTCAGATCGGGCTAAGTCTTCACGTCGTTGATTTGAAAGTCGATCTGCAGAAACTCGGTCAACACGTTCACGTTCTTCTGATCGATCGGTGTCACGGTCTCGTCGGTTGGTTCGGATAGATTGTTCTCGTGTAATGACTCGCCTTGTATCTTCTTGATCCAGTCCTACTCGTGAATCTTCTCGTCGATCTTCAGATCGGGCTAAGTCTTCACGTCGTTGATTTGAAAGTCGGTCCGCAGAAACTCGGTCAACACGTTCACGTTCTTCTGATCGATCGGTGTCACGGTCTCGTCGGCTGGTTCGGATAGATTGCTCTCGTGTAATGACTCGCCTTGCATCTTCTCGGTCTAGTCCTACTCGTGAATCTTCTCGTCGATCTTCAGATCGGGCTAAGTCTTCACGTCGTTGATTTGAAAGTCGATCTGCAGAAACTCGGTCAACACGTTCACGTTCTTCTGATCGATCGGTGTCACGGTCTCGTCGGCTGGTTCGGATAGATTGCTCTCGTGTAATGACTCGCCTTGCATCTTCTCGGTCTAGTCCTACTCGTGAATCTTCTCGTCGATCTTCAGATCGGGCTAAGTCTTCACGTCGTTGATTTGAAAGTCGATCCGCAGAAACTCGGTCAACACGTTCACGTTCTTCTGATCGATCGGTGTCACGGTCTCGTCGGCTGGTTCGGATAGATTGCTCTCGTGTAATGACTCGCCTTGCATCTTCTCGGTCTAGTCCTACTCGTGAATCTTCTCGTCGATCTTCAGATCGGGCTAAGTCTTCACGTCGTTGATTTGAAAGTCGATCTGCAGAAACTCGGTCAACACGTTCACGTTCTTCTGATCGATCGGTGTCACGGTCTCGTCGGTTGGTTCGGATAGATTGTTCTCGTGTAATGACTCGCCTTGTATCTTCTTGATCCAGTCCTACTCGTGAATCTTCTCGTCGATCTTCAGATCGGGCTAAGTCTTCACGTCGTTGATTTGAAAGTCGGTCCGCAGAAACTCGGTCAACACGTTCACGTTCTTCTGATCGATCGGTGTCACGGTCTCGTCGGCTGGTTCGGATAGATTGCTCTCGTATAATGACTCGCCTTGCATCTTCTCGGTCTAGTCTTACTCGTGAATCTTCTCGTCGATCTTCAGATCGGGCTAAGTCTTCACGTCGTTGATTTGAAAGTCGATCTGCAGAAACTCGGTCAACACGTTCACGTTCTTCTGATCGATCGGTGTCACGGTCTCGTCGGTTGGTTCGGATAGATTGTTCTCGTGTAATGACTCGCCTTGTATCTTCTTGATCCAGTCCTACTCGTGAATCTTCTCGTCGATCTTCAGATCGGGCTAAGTCTTCACGTCGTTGATTTGAAAGTCGGTCCGCAGAAACTCGGTCAACACATTCACGTTCTTCTGATCGATCGGTGTCACGGTCTCGTCGGCTGGTTCGGATAGATTGCTCTCGTGTAATGACTCGCCTTGCATCTTCTCGGTCTAGTCCTACTCGTGAATCTTCTCGTCGATCTTCAGATCGGGCTAAGTCTTCACGTCGTTGATTTGAAAGTCGATCCGCAGAAACTCGGTCAACACGTTCACGTTCTTCTGATCGATCGGTGTCACGGTCTCGTCGGCTGGTTCGGATAGATTGCTCTCGTATAATGACTCGCCTTGCATCTTCTCGGTCTAGTCCTACTCGTGAATCTTCTCGTCGATCTTCAGATCGGGCTAAGTCTTCACGTCGTTGATTTGAAAGTCGATCTGCAGAAACTCGGTCAACACGTTCACGTTCTTCTGATCGATCGGTGTCACGGTCTCGTCGGTTGGTTCGGATAGATTGTTCTCGTGTAATGACTCGCCTTGTATCTTCTTGATCCAGTCCTACTCCTGAATCTTCTCGTCGATCTTCAGATCGGGCTAAGTCTTCACGTCGTTGATTTGAAAGTCGGTCCGCAGAAACTCGGTCAACACGTTCACGTTCTTCTGATCGATCGGTGTCACGGTCTCGTCGGTTGGTTCGGATAGATTGCTCTCGTGTAATGACTCGCCTTGCATCTTCTCGATCCAGTCCTACTCGTGAATCTTCTCGTCGATCTTCAGATCGGGCTAAGTCCTCACGTCTTCGATTTGAAAGTCGGTCCGCAGAAACTCGGTCAACACGTTCACGTTCTTCTGATCGATCGGTGTCACGGTCTCGTCGGTTGGTTCGGATAGATTGTTCTCGTGTAATGACTCGCCTTGCATCTTCTCGATCTAGTCCTACTCGTGAATCTTCTCGTCGATCTTCAGTTCGGGCTAAGTCATCACGTCGTTGATTTGAAATGTTGTCTAAGCCACGCTCTAGTCGATCCGCAGGTACAAGTCCATCTTTTCGTGTATCATGTCTGTTTTCACTACTTAGTCGGTGGACTTGATTTTCTCTTAAATCATTACACCTTCGTACTTCCATTTTAAAGTAATCACTGATGCGCTCTTCTTCACGTTTATGAACCTGGTCTGGGGTAAGTCGTTCACGTTGTTCGGAAATTCTTTCTTCGCGGCCAATCCTTCGGGATGTCTTTTCCCGAATGACTCTTTCACTCCGTTCAGGTATTCTTGCAGCTTGTCGGTTTAAGTCTACCTGTCTTTGTGTTTCTTCACCCAAAATCCTGGAGTCCTGTCTTGAAGTTTGGCGAACAGCTCGGTTCTGAGGACGTTCTTCACCCACCATTAGATTGTCCAATTCTTCAAAGCCAGCGTTGTCAACACGAGGCCCCTGTTCAACAACTGACCTCCTCCTTGAGTGCCATTCAGCCCTCAATAAACGGTCCTGCGTAACGTCTTCTCTGCCAGTACGCCGCCAATTATTTTCCCAACGTTCCTCTAAAAGATTGTTTTGCCGTCTGACATTCCACCCTGGTACCTTGTCACTTAAGTCCTCTCTCTCTACCAGAAGACTCCGATCATAGCCCGGCTCGCAAAAACGATCCTTATCACACCGTTGCACCAATGCCAAACTTGTACTGAGGAACAAAACTGTCACAACCGTATTTAGTTGCCAAGATCCTAAAACCATTGTCACAATGCCAATGAGTTTTTGTTGCTTTTTTATACACGACTTTGAAAGAAAAGGAATTCCTCTTTGGGGTCCTTGCCTGTAGTATATTTGGTTATTCTTCCCAGAAAGTAGAGATGAACTGTGCTCTAAGTGCTTGCAAACACTGCTTTTATACCATCGAACAGGACTCGATTTTTCTTTCTTGAATTAAATTTCACACTCAGTCGCCCTTTTGTATGGGTTTTGATTGATTTAATTTTCTTATCGCACATGTGCACGGATTTGTTTCATTCCTTGGCGGTGCTCCAGTTGTTAAGGAAACGATTTGTTGTTCCCAGTCAATTATGTATCTCCTATTCCAATCTTTTACTACGCGTCGCACCAGAAGGAACCATGAATGAAATTCATTCATGCTCTGGAGGTCTGGATTTCTTGTCATTTATTGATTGAAATTCCAGTTGAATGAGTCCTTTGACGTCATTGATACGCATACTGCGTAGTTTGCACTGGTATCCAGCTGGACTTTGTAATGAGTACAAGTTAAGGCTGGTTCATTACAATTTGCCAAGGATATGCATTTTGTAGATAAAATGAATTTATTTATTAGAGCTTGTTTAATGGGAAGAAAGAATTCAATGTAAAATCTGACCATTAACTGGCTCCTTCTGGAAAGTATCAGTAATGTCCGCAAAGCCTGTTTAACAATGTGTGAAGAAATTCTTTAGGAAATAGTCATTAGTTCGGTGATGAAATTTTGAAGGGTTACCCGCTCCAACTTGGATATCGATCAAGGTGACTGGTGATGAAATCTTCAACATGTTGAAGACCTTTTAGTGAAGAAATGCTCAACATCTAAACCGAAACTGTATTACGGATCTCGATCAGTTGCCGTTGGGTTCACAGAATGTTAACATTCGGAAAAGATAATTCCTTCTTCAGACCTGGCTTCCATTGATAAGCTGTACAGGCTTAAAGATAAGTATCTTTCGTCTAATGAATGTCCATGCTACTTTATCTATTACTATATTGAGAAATGTTCAGATTTTTTTCAAAGCATCGCATTGAAAAGTATGTTGAAGATCACTACCTACGTAAGTTGTTAAAGGCCTACAATACCGAGAAACGCCCTATAGTGAGTTTCTTTTAATGGAAACTTCCAGTATTCAGCGATATACCTTCTATGTATTGGGACAGCCAAGTACAGCTCTGATGGGTATATCTATCTTCCAGGCTTTCAAGCTTCCTGGCTTTGAAAATGAAAATGACCTATGTATGTACTTAAACAACTTAAATGGTTTGCGTTGACATTTGCATCACAAATCCCAAGACCGCCCAAGCTGCTTTGTTTTTGTCGACATTTCTTTGGATATAAGATTTACTTACTCATACTTTCGACGTTTTACACTCCCAACAAAATTCCTAGTTAATCGTGAGCTATATAAGCTTCCCAATTTCCACAATCCACCACTGTGATGTTCATCTGATTTATTCAGTTCTCTATCGAACCAGTTTGTTCTCCATGGATCTCTTAAGATCCCTTGCTTAACAATGTCCAGTTATAGACTAGAGAGTATCCAACAGTGAACAAGCAAAGATGCTTCGTCGGAAACTCTCCAGACGACAATCCCAAAGCGAATAACTTATGTCATTGTTTAAAGCGTAAATTAATAATAATAATAATAAAATAATTTTTACTCATCTCGGTAGTTAATTTCTAGAGAAGTCCGGCTCAGATCTAATAAGATATTAGCCTAATAAGCACCCATGGTTTCGTCCTACGATGCCCTGGGCAAACCACAAGCGCAGTGCCCTACAGATGATGTTAAATTTAATTTGGAAGGCACAGAGCTAAGAAGGGTAGGCCATTTCGACAGTACTGCTCATAGTGGGCGCCGTGGCTCAAATGGTTAGTGCATTCGAGGGGCTCAATATCCAGACAACACGTAAAATACACCTCTCGCGAACGTCTTACAAACATCCAAGAGTAAAACTGTCATTAACAAGATTCTCAAAACAAAAATTGCCCTTCGGATACGGCATTAAACAGTAGATCCCTTCCATTCGTGTAAAGAATAAAACACGCACAACACCAATGGTTGTGAGAAACTAGGCCCTGCGTCCCATGGACCTGCCGTGTCAAAAATGTGTATTTGTGTTTATTTATATAGGCTAAGCTATTATATCTAGCACGCAATAAGAAACAATGCCATTGACGTAAGTCATCCCTCCAAGTAAGTCACTTTTCCAAGATCCTAGCTTGATGAAGTTTAAAGCTTAGGTACGAATGGTGATATCCGAAACATCGGGATCAAACACAAGAGGATTACCAGAGTTTTTCCAATCAAGTAATAGTAAGTCATACTTGCATCGAAAAAGTTACCTTATGCCGTCACGATCAAGTGCCGAAGACTAGTAGCAAAACTGGCCTAAATTCCTAGCTATTTAAAATTATCCTTTTTTTGTATTCAAACCAGAGGAATATGTCAATATGACTAATGACTATGATAAGGAGCATGCAAGATATAATCAGGCAGTCAACTTGCAGTCCCCTTCCCGAAAATATCCACGAGGCGTGATCTAATGGTTTTTTTAGATCCGTTTCTGTGAATACATGTGAACCAAACTAAACTGTTAAAATTCAATGTACAAAATTCATATCTCTACTTTAACTCTAGCCATAATGCCATTAAGAAAGCTGGAATCTTTTGATAATCGTTGCTAAGAAATATATTACCAATCTTCTGGACAAATAGTACCTATCTCAAACGAACAGCTAAAAACAAAACAAATTTGAGAATTTGAGAAGTTTTTTCATAACAGTTATACTCTCAGATGTTTGTCAGACGTTCGCGATGTGTGGGGCCGTGAAAGAAATTTTTGCTGTTTTCTGAGAATTGGAAGCCGAACCCCCACTCCGTAGTCATCTATTGTCTATTATCAATTATCCTAATAGACGTACCGAAGGTTAGTGTGTCCTTAGTAGAAGAGTTCTTCAACTCTACTGCCTTAACCAATGTAGTCCTGGGCATTCACAGAGAATATTTTCGTATGATCCTTCAAGCCAAACCAACATTCTGTCTCTGGGCACAGATTCAATTTTTTAAGATGATACCTCTGGCCACAATGGCCTATGAGAAAGTACACAAGCTTTTTCATGCTTTGCTTATCTAAGCAAAGTTGGTCGCACATTGCTTAAGGACGAAAATTATACTGTCCGACAAGCAATGCAATACAATCCGATAACACAAGAAGGGCGATTACAGGCTCTCGTACGACATGGCACAGAACAGCAAAAAAAATGGGTTTAATCGCCAGGATTATGGCGCGTATGATTGGTTGATCCTCTACGAACTGTAAGGGGTATACATATAATATAAGAAAGTAAGTATAATGTCGGAGATGGTGCAATGTCGTTCTTGGAATTGCGTCAACTAGTTTCAGGTATCCCACAAGATTGTCTGTTTTATACTTGTGTTCTAAGTTTGATAGTACATCTGCCAGCCGATAAGGATCGTCTTAGATTTCGCCCTATAAATAGTTCGTATCTGGCCATCACCATGATATTGATATTGTATCAATCGCGACAATCTACATATAGAACCAATACTTTGCATTTACCATATGCTCTTCAAAGATTCCTTTTATTTTTTATTCAGTATACCTATTTAATTTTAAAGAATCAATCTTTTATCCTTTTCCATAAAAAAAAACCTTTTCAAGTTCAGTGCATTCGAATGACGTCAACATCATAAAACGAAACCATAAAATCTGCTTCTATCCTTCAACATGATCGTAACCCTGAATTAAATTCATTCATAAAATAGAAAAATTGTATCCAATCCTACTCTGACCCAATAAACACCCGCAGGAGGTAATTGTTAATAAATTACAAGTCACTTTGAAAAGGATGCCATAGGAAAAAAAGTGAATCCGTGCACACATGCGATAAGAAAATTAAATCAATCGACTAATCGACTATAGAGTGTGAAATTGAATTTAAAACCAATTCTCGGTAATGTCCTTTTCCGGCAAAACGATGATATAAAAGCTGAGTAGGGTTAGCTTTGTCATTTAGTCCGTTTGTAAGTTTCGACCAAGTTGCTCTGACAACATTTTTTTTTCTTTTTTGTTTTATTTATTTATACTTTTATTTGGAAAAATAAATTTTGGTGAAATAAAAACAAAATGGTAAGCATTAGTGTTAATAAAAATACAGTTTCTAAAATAATTTATTTTTTTTTTTTAAACGCAGAAATGATAAAAAGCTGCTCCCAATGAATCCCACAAAGTTATCCGTCCAGATAATGCACAAAAATTAATTTTAAGATGTAAATTGACTACCCTACTAGAGAAATGTGAATAACAATAATGAATATTAGAATGTAAAATAATACAATGTTGTTCGTGGTGTCAAAATGTAAAATTACTATGTTTATCTTATATTGATATTAATATTGAAATGTATGTACTTCAGAATATTACAATAAAAGTAGTTATTTAACGTTAATACCGTGTACAAAGTGTTTAATGTGTTTATTCGGAATTAACGTAAAAATTGGACAGCAAGACGAATGGTTTCATATGGCAGATGTTTTGTAAATATATTCTTTGCTTGTCATTAGTTTCTTGTTTATCCTCGATATTCAGGGAATAAAGAATCAATAGAAAAGCTGCGCCAACTTAACACACATTAGAAGAAGGGGAAGGCTTTAGGCAAATATTGCTCTTCCAAAAAGTACTGAATTCAGCGGCTTCGCACCCACAATAATTTACTCTGTGGAATGCAAGTTTGGTTTCGAAGATGCTCCGGAGTGTTAGAAATCTGTATGATGGGCCAAGATAATAGAGTACCCGAACTTCTTGTACCATATGCATATCTAAATATACATATACATAGAAACTGCCAAGGAAAATAGTGATTGCATACTATCTGACATTGGCCTTCCATGCATTTGGCTCTGATAGTTTTTTATGGTCTGCATTCGATGACTTACATCTCTTAATGGTATTCTGCAGTAGTTTCTTATACACTCCAGTGGACTTCTTTCTCTTACGGGCTTCTTCGTCATTTATTTCAAACGAATACCGGTACAGATTTTTAATACTCAAGTTCCGTCTTCATGCCTAGACTATTCTGCCTACGCATCAGTGGATAAACACGGTGAAATGCTAAGTTGGCTCTTTTCAAATGACGCAACAACTCAGTGAAACCTCGCCCCTAGGTTCTTCGCTTCTTTGGTCGTTGTTAGTGCCCTACAGTCAGGCTAATCTGTTTCTTGTTGTTCTTCTGCTGAACTTGACTTATTGATTTTTATTCCTCACATGTTTTTAGTGAAATAGTTTATTGATATGTAAGGCCGCTATCATTTGACATATTAAGCTGGTGCATGTAAGTCAGTTATCGGCAAAGAGGCAGCAGTTGGTAGATTCACGGCGCTCAGGTAGATCGGATGTGAAAATGTTGAACAACCTTGGTTCGCGTTTTGATCCTTGTGTGATCAGAGTTGAGTGTCTCTCCCGGAATTAAAATTGTATATTTGGTAGTATGTGGTTTGAAACACAGAATTCTTTTATTATCCGAGAGAGAGTTCCAAAAAGATTTTGCTGACATTGAAAAGCAACCTTACTGGCATGCAACTTGCAACACTATTGTGGTTATTCTCTTTGAGTATGGTTGCCAACTAGCTAGTATGATCATCACAGTATGACGTAGCCCTTTTAGCGCGATATTCGAAATGTTGTCCATTTCTACTGACTTTTCCTTGTGCGTAGTGTAGTCTTTCGGTTTCAGCGATGCAAATCAGTGGGTTTAGGTTTAGTTTGAACGAAAGAATTGGGTTTTTGAAACATTAATTTCTACTCCGCTATTTACATACATATGTACACATAATTCTTTTCATTATATTATCAAAATCCGGATTTAATAAGCTTAACATTCGCTGCTGCTCCAATTTGACGGCCGTAGAGCTGGAACGTTAGTCTGGGAACGAATATAGAAAGCCTACAAGACCAACACATTTTTGTTTGTATCAATATTCGCAAGAGTATCTGATCTGGCGAACTACTGATCTCAATATCTAGATGAAGCAAAAACTCTATTAAAAGAGAAGAAATATATGCATCTTTGGTCATTTTAAACCAAAAATTCTTCGTAAGACATTCAGTCTTGCTTTGCATTGACGGGCTTTGGAAGAGAAAATTTCCTCTATGCGAAAGATTCAGTTTATCTTTAGTTATTAAGACCAAATAATTTCCTAGGTCAAAGAACTACTTTTGCTCTATGCAAAAAATTGATGTCCGCCATTTGCTTGATTCGGAGTTGATTTCATTTTGATATCATTTGCTTTCAGACACCCAAAGTTCGTAAGTAATGTGAATATATTGAATACTTGATTTACGTTGCCTCGATTTACGGTGTCCGGTTTTTTATTTCCAATTTCGTTTAACGTTGTCATAATTTCGGCGATTTCGTACACGTCCAGGAACTTTGGTCTTGGTTTGGATAATTAAATTTTCGATATACGTTGTTTCGATTTACGTCGCATTTTCTCATTTTTCTTCTGTAAATAGAATCCATAAATTGTATTAGAAATTCTTTATCATACATTTTTGTGAATAAAATCATAGATTTTATTAATAACACCTATCGTGTACTAATAGCCATAAAAATACTTTTAAACTGACACCTAAATCATTAAAATCCATCAACAAATAAAAAGTTACAAGCCACAGAACATACATATTTCAAAGCACTCAAATTACCTGCTGTTTTAATTTCTGTCGGCCTGGTATTTCATAAAAATCAGCAGGTTTTGTTAGTCGATTTTTTCGGTTTTAGATGAGCTAGCGAAATGAAACAAGGATCAAAAATTTAAGTCAGATGGTGGAGATTAATTTTAGGCTATTCTCGAATATGGAGGTGCAATTTAGTTTTCAAAAGACAGTAATTAATATACGAGTAATGAGTGTAGTTAATTGTTGTTAAATATGAAATATTCGGAGTTCGTGAATAGCTAAATCGGTATTTAAAGGTACGACTAAATGCCAGTAACATGCTCTCAAGTGAGGCTGTGGACGAAAACTGTGTGATCGTATCGTGAAAGATTGTCGGTGTCTCATATGTACGAACCCAAAACTTCATTCAAAACAAACCAAGCTGTCTCCAAAAATGGTTCCGGAACTACTTTCAGCTGAACTTCATAAAACGTAATTGACTAACGATGTCGTTTCAAACCGAACAAGAGAATTATTTAATCAGATTTGTCGAGATAGATGCGACATGCGAACACTACTATTGCAAACAACAATCTAAAGAATGAAAGAATGGAATCTGTAAAGATGAGCTCATATCGGCAATTACAACATCAATCTCCCAATCTACTTTTAACCTATTATAATTCTAGTAATTCCTAAATTTTTTTTTTACTTACCAAACACCGAAAGCTGAGACATACTTTTGAGCAAATAAATTTAAATAACATTCCTTTTTTCAAATCTTGTATTTCAAAAGTCCTTTCATATTTCATATTACAATAATTATTTCCTTAATATTAAAAAAAATAATTGTCATTAAATAAATACTTAAATTGAACGTAATTTTTTTTTTTACTTGTTAATGTGCAACACACATATAACAAACACAGATTTTTGTTTTGTTTAAAGTGCAAACTAATTTAGATTCCAAATAATGACTATTGTAAGAAATTTAAGACCTGGCTAATATGAAACACATATTAAGTAAAACACTAAAAGTTCAACTACATAGGGTAGACAAACCGCTGGCGAATGAGGAAATATTTTCAGTCTTACTTTTTCCCAATTTAAATTAAAAATAAAAATTTATAAAAAAAAATGTGTAAGATTTGTAGAGCAAAAATAAAGCATTTCTAATAGAAAATATATTGTTTTACCTACAATACAGCATAGAAAGATTGTTTGGCAAATAATATCAGTAAATGTAGTAAGCGAATTTTTGTTTTTTTTTAGTTTCATAATAGAACAGGGAAATTTTAATTCCTATTTTGTTTTCCAGTAAAGAATAAAACAAATGTGATTTTTGGCCAACGGACAGTTTTAAGTATTTTCGGAACTTATTTGGTTTTTAATTTTACCACAGAAATATTTACATTAAATACCATCGATGAAATTAACCTGCACATCTGTTCAGACTAAAGAAATATTTTACGTTGGTGCAGTTCCTGGTTTTATATACATACCTGACCACTGACACATCGAAGACCACCGACTTATCCCTATACTACGGACACATAATACTCAGACAGATGTTCCGAAGCATTCAATGGACTAATCCTTAGAAACTTGATATTTTGCGTCACACCAGACAGGCTACCAGGGCTCACTACCTCCATGGTTAACGGGTAACAACGGGATCTACTCGATACCTTAATTCGTTTTATTATAGAATTACCAAACTCTGGAATTCACAATTCGAAGAGATACTTCTAAAAGACTTCAGTCTCGAGCTATCCCAGAATAGAATCAACACGAACGTAACATTAAATCCGCAAATTATACCTTAGTAAATATAAGGTGCAACTTCGTTCAGATAAGACAACTGAGTTCGAAACTCTGAATACTAGGGACGAAGGTGATGCTGTACCAGGCAATGCTCCTTCCAGTTTTGTTATACAGTCCTGGACTGTTAGCAGAAAAGCTAAGCAAATACACAACATTTTCGATACTTGGTCCATTTTGCTAGGACTAATAGCAAAAGAAAAACTTCAACTCTAACTAAAAAAAATTTGAATCCCAGTCTCAGGTTCGAGACGACCAGAATGTCCATGTCAAATCAATATGTCAGGTCTAATGAATTGGTAACAATATGCCTGGAAGAGGCGAGGATGAAAAGCTATGATGTCCTAGTCAGAGAATGACCGGTAGTTTGTTACGTAAATTCGTTCTAATGTGTTAAAATTAGGGGTTATGACTGGTCTTAGTGATCTAATCAAAAGTTTTTCAGAAGCGGTAATATGCAACTAGAACAGCATCGCTTTTGAGTATATAGAGTATAATATTATATATGTAGCAACCAAAATGACGTATACATTTATTCCAAAGCAAGTATTCCAAACTAAAATGAGATGTATAGCTAAAAAGACAGGTAGATAATCTTGCGAAAAAGCTTCAAGCGACATTGTTAATCAAGAATTTAAAAGCTCCCATACGCCCCCGGTTTGTCGACCCTATATACAAATACGTAACTACAGAATAATCTATGTATAACTTAGCCTTGTTCGGAAAGATCTCTTGAGTTTGTTTTGAATTCTTTTAATTCTTGTCTGCAAATGTAAAAATTCTGTGCAGATAAGGCAGTATTACATAATCAATTGTAACATATGTTTGGACAATAGAACAATAAGCTTGCCTTAACATTTTCCATTAGATTGCTAAATGCATGACTATATAAATTTAAAACATGGCATAAGCTTAAATATTTTGCTCAATCTTAACACCTTTTCGAAGCCATTATTGTCGCCATCGCATAAAAATAATGTTGCAATCTAATGACTTTTCCGAACTAGACCACAAAACTAAGTCTTATTTCCGTACGACACAAAACACACATACTAAAAAACGCTCTATGAGGAGAAACAAACACCAACATTACAAATATTATATTTTGAATAAAAACTCTGTTTCTCCTCTTGCTAATTAAAAATTTAAATTTGAGCTACAAAATACTTCTTTGGCTGCATTTTAAATTACCTGTATTACTTATTGAGTATATAAAGTTTTTTTTCTTTAATTTTACATTTTTTTTTTTTTTTTCAAAATTTAATTTCTGGAAGGAAACGTTTTATATTTAATTTTTTTCGTTTTATCGATTTTGATTCAATCTGAATACATAAGTTATTTTTTTTTAAATCCATTTTGAGGTACACAATAATATTTCTTATTGAGTGAGTTATTCTTTATTATTTTTGCCCAACACGGACGGACATACTTTCAGTTGATATTTAATTTTTTTATAACAAATTTTCATAGTTGACAACCTCGAGGCAGCTTACATTACTTCCTGTGAACCTTGTTACGAGTAATGGTTTGCTTTTGTTTGTTTTATAGAAAAGTTAGGATTTTCTCAAACAATATAATCGTATTTTATTTTATTTTATGTAAATAAATTATTATAACTATATAAAATGTGGAAAAATAAATAAATTATTGTTTAATTATTGTTATCACTTATTAACTCCTCGAGGGCACCATTTAGACGTCCTTTGCTTAGAGCCTCAACTAACATGTGTAAGCGTTCTTCACGCTCCGAGTGTCGGCGCTCTAAAGATGAAACCTAAAGGTTTTACAATTTTTTGTTTGTTTTAACAATAATTTCATGTAATGTGAGTAGAGAGAGTTATAACATTTTATTTTTTATATGAAACATTGAAAATCAACAGTGATAGAGGTACATTCTTCTAAGGCATGCAACTTGTAAATTAAAAGAAGTAATATGAATAAATTATTAACTTTAATGGAAACTAATGACTTTACAAATTTCATAAAACTAAAAGCGCAACGCCCTAAAGAATCCTTAATACATTTATTGAATGTTTGTATTGGTTCCTCTTTAAATTATGGACACACTTATAGACGCTCCGATGATGAATGCTACCATGGCCAAAGTTGGGCATAAGTGCATAACAGCTAAAAACCGAAGCGTTGTATGCTTTGTACTACGAGACCTGTGTGATCTTTACCTACCAGACTACAGATTGTGACAGCAAACGGACGAATAGGCGATGCGAGGTTCTACAAGACGCCGTATCGTCAAAAGTCGAAATACTGCTTAATTTGGGTAGCGAAAAAAACACTTTTGGCAGAACTGATTCCTACGTCAAAAATTCGTCCAGCTCTGCATACGGGAATTATAATCAATTCCCTTAAGTCAATGAATAAAATAGTACTAAGCTATTTCGAAAAAAGGTTTCTACTCTTCATTATCGACAATGGACTACCAAGGACGAAAATGTTGATATAGGCCCTTTAGTTAGTTAAGTTCGTCAAAAGTGCGGTATGGTTTTTTTCATATGACTGGTATTCTATGATGACTATAATTAGGCTGAGTAGCCTTTGCTATTAACATTATTATTATTATTTGGGAGTGTTTGTTAAGGTTCTAGAGTCAGTAGAGTCAGTACTCCAGAGACCATCCGGAAATTCAAAAACTTATGGGGTTGTATAGTAGTAATGGAAATCGTTGGAACAAGGTCGGTGCCGTTACGTTAAAAACAATGGGACACTTTACGAAGACGTGCAGAGAGGTTTGATCGTTCTTACATAAATCTACAGATGAGATGATTCTGGTGGCCGTCCAAAGTCATTTGTCGCAGAACGTTCGAGAATTAATACACAATAGTGCTGATGCACTATTACCCACAAGGGGTGACATTGTCATAATGAAAAGTTATCGAACTGAACCTTAACTAAACCAATTGCTCATAAACAGCATCTGATATAGATGATCAACTCTAAGTTCAACGGCACTTTATTAGAAAGCACACCTCAATTGTGTAGACGGCATGGCTCAAGTGATTAGTGCGTTGGACTACGGAGCGAGGGGTTCGAGGTTCAATCCCCAGATAACACCTAAAATTTCTTTCACGGCCCCACCTATCGCGAGCGTCTGACAAACATCCAAGAGTATAATTGTCATGAAAAAGGTTCTCTAAATTGCCCTTCGGAAACAGCATTAAACAGTAGGTTCTTTTTATTCGAGTAAAGAATATAACACGCACAACATGAATGGTTGTGAGAAGCTAGGTCCTGGGTCCCATAGACCTGTCGCGTCTTATACACCTCAAACGTGTATTTTTTCTTGTTTTCTCTGGACTTAGTATTTGGAATTGCTAACGCAAATCATATTGTTATAGCTTTTTCTATTTACTTCACCATCCTCCGGGATTTTTTGGAAACTGGTCATATCCGTAGTCTATATCTATCTACAGTCGTTTCCAACCCTAGCTCTAGCGACCTACAGAAAATCTACATTTCCATTTCAATTCATAAAAGTCATTAATTTCCATGCAAATGGTTAAAACAAATTTATTAATTTTTTATTCATTAATAATTCATTCTACAAAGGTGATTTTAATTCACTAATATTTCTACAATTCAAACTATCTACGGATATCTATCAGACTATAAAGAATTAAAACCACCTTCAATCAATTATTTCTTTGGATTAACATAAACTTTTTTAATGTATCTTATATTTAACGATCTAAAGTATCTTGATTTAGTTATTTGTTTCAATTGCTTATTGACGATCTACTATGCGGCGAATTAATTAGTTCAATTATGCGTATGTGTGTATATGTGCGTGATATGCGTGCAGGTGAAGAGATAGATGAGATACAGATAGATACCAATAGATTGTTAGTGTATTCAGTTTTGTTTGTGTATTCAGTTCAATTGAATTTCCAAAAATAAAAGTAAAAGTGAAATGTTAGTTAGAGAACTTGTTCGAAAATGTAAATACAAAAAACAAAAATAAAACACACAACAGATAGTGATAGAGAAAGAAGAAAAGAGAAATTATGTAAACACAGCGGCGGTGGCGCGGCATACAGCCGCTTTGCTTACCTTAGCCTTGAGGGCATAATAGTCAACTGGTACTTTTCGCCGCTTCTGCATGGCGTATGCCTCATCACGTTCGGTCAGACGTTGTTGCAGTATGCGAACCGTTTCATGGCAAGATGCTAGTTCACGTTCATGGGCAGTTTGAAGTGTCTTCAACTGGAACAAAAAGATGTGGTAAATAAAAAAATGCGAAATTTATTTTAATTTCATACGAAGTGAGGAGGGTGCAGGGAATTCCTCGTTCCTCGCGTGTCCACACTTACATCTTGGAGGCGTTTATCGTGCAGTGCTTTGTAATCAAATTCCAAGAGTTTAATTTTATTGAGAGCCTCTTTGAGGGCTTGACTATCGCTACATTGGTCTGTAGTGAATTGACTTGAATCTTGGTGAGTTTTACGTGAGGATGTTACGTTGCTGCCGGAAGCTGTATGTAGTCTATCGGTTTTTAAGGCTGCAAGCAAAAAAATAAAAAAATAAAAATAAAAAAGCGGTAACACATGTGAAATTGTGAAAAATAAATGATTTGTGTAGAATAAAGTATGAAAATAGATTGTTAGTTGATTTAAAGTGTTTTCAGCTAGAGCTCCTTATTACAATGGATCCGGATTAAGGTTCATGTAATTATTACTACATGTGTTTTTTATTACTCGGAGAGGTAAATGCACGGGTATCCGTGTATTTAACTAATTATCCGTGTAATTAAAAGGTCTGTGATTTAATTCATATATAAAGTATCAAATCGCTTGACAATACAAATTTTATTCAATAAGTAGTCTATTTTGATACAAGAAAACCAAGATATTTACGTTTTCAGGCAAAAGATATCAATTCACCCTTACAAATGTCGACTGCTTTGCAGATCTAATCTATATGCAATTAAACTATCACCCAAGTAGCCGTGGTTCATAACAAAGCGTTCATTTGAAACGGACATCTACATAAGTATATGTATGTAGGAGCACATTACCGATACATAATATTGCCCCCAAAAGAAGAAAACTGTCCTGCCTGACAAATATAAAATACCTGGACTGACCGTAAAATGATTACTGATCTAGCTTTAAAAAAATTAACCTTATTCAGTTCAGGAAATATATTTGAATAGTCTAAGACTAGTAATGGCCTTTTACATGAAAATTGGCATCAAGATCCGGATTTTAGGAGACTCCAAAACATTAAATAGTTGCCACTCATTCTTCCGTTTTTCATGGTTAACATCCCGGCCGTAAGTATTATGATTCATTTTTAAAAACTTAGGAAGTAATGATACTTTACTAAAGTTAAACACATTGAGAATGAAGCAAGCATTCCAGTCTCGAAAAAAAATTCCTGTTTATAACGACATACTTTTCGAATGTTTCACACGAAATAAAACCAGAGCGATTACATTGATTATGGATCTGATGACGCTGTCGTTATCTTCTTTATAAAATCTCACTTATCATCAACACTTGGTGAACACAGAAGTTAAATGAACGCCATGGAATGCAATTTCCTTCGAATACGGCCTGTCTGATTTTTTATTCCAACCACGAATTTTATTTGTGATATATAACAAAAACTACCGCAAACGGACACTAATGAAGGCGAACGAAATGAATTTTGCAAGGTGTGACAATATTGATCAGCCATGTCAAATGGAAGATAAATCATTACATTTGTGTTTTATTTATTTTCTCCTGGGACTTTAAAGTCCACGCATGTACAGGCAAGAGAGTCTGATTATGACACAGACATGTTTTAGTGCATGTCCGTGAAGTAAGTAATGACTAATAGACTAGTAGACTTAGAAACTTCCTACATTTGGGATACAATTTTATGCAGCACTTGCCATGCATTGATACCGTCTCCTATTAGGTTGTTCGGGTTTCACGCGATTGGTACAGACAGAAGAAGAGACTGCATCAAGCTGTTGTACCGAAACAAGTGAACTTGGATGCAAGCGTTTTTTTAATTAGATGAGTTGCAGTGGTCACTAAGCACTGTAATATACGTAATCGTATGTAATATCTTTTATGGTAATGCTTGCTATGAAATTAAGTTGTCTGATGAAATTAGAATAAAAAGGAAATAATTTCAGACGTAAGTGAAGGTATTTTATACTGGTAGGATCAATGGCGGATTTTTCGAATGCCCAAGGTTATCCGTGAGCCCCTAACCCCCGAAAACATCGTTGGTGACATGCTTAGATAGTAGCCATGAGGCAGGCGATGCAGCTGTGGTGTACATAACTAGCGTGATGGTCAAATTAGGCATACAAGACAGATTGAGGATAAAACGAAACAGGCTAAACGTAGAAGAATAGTTGAAGAAATGATTAAACAACGGTACCCCAAGGGTGAAAAAACATAGGGTTTTATTTCATTAGTTCGTGGAAATCCCACACTGTTACTGATTACGGAGTCAATATCATCTTTCACAGATCCTCACTTCCCATCGAAAAATAATCTCTCACGTGGAAAAACATCGGTTTGATCTGGAAATCGGACCTCGAACCTTCCACTTATTAGTCCGATGTACTAGCCACTGAGCAACAGCGTCCACTGGGGCAATACTCACCCGAACAACTTCAATTTTGCTTTTGGAAATGCTCCCTTACCGCACGTCGTCGAGGAGACTTTTAATTAAACAATCCTGAAAACAGTAAAAAAAATCGAAAAGGAATAACGCCACACCATACAGTGTTATAGAGATGGATCAAGAATTTGAAAATGAGGAGCGGATCAATGTACCCATGTGCTATCTGGATTAGAAGGATTTTCATAAGGTGTAGTATCCTTGCCAAAACTAAGCAAGAGTACAATACCCTCAACCACAATAGAACGAGAGGAGCTCCAGTGAGATAACAAACCTCACCAAAGTATCAATAGATTTATCATTCGAAAATAAAAAAGTTCAAATCTCTTCAGAAACAACCTAAAAACGAGGCACGAATAAGCGCTCTAAAGAAAGTTTAACTGAAAAAGAGCTAGAACCGATATTCGCTTGAACTCATCTAGAGTTTGATCCAGGCCATAGCACCTAGATCCCCGGAAATATGATGCCTAATAAATAAAAACTCTAATGAAACAATTTATAGGAGATGTTTAGAGGAGGAGCTCACACTATTGTAGTGCATTCTATTTAAGGATATTACTTCTTGTTTGATATCACATTACCGCCCATAAAGTGCTAAATATATCTGATATACACGTTTTCACTACACCTTCTCCAAGTGGTTCAGATAGGACATTGCTTATGCTTCCTCTATCGCGTAGCAATACACAGGGACGCCACCTTTTCTTTCTACATAGGTGTCATTTGTAAATGACTGCATCAAGCAAATGTTAAAGCTTAAGGACTAAACTATTGCTTATGCCCTCATCCACATCGAGGCGTACAAAGTGAATGTCGTTTTCTCTTTCTTCATTCAAAATATTCAACTCATTATTTTTCCACCATTTCATAGTCGTTTTTTATAACACATAAATTAAAACCTCCCACCTTTCCCCACAGAAATACAGAAAATCCTTTTTAATGCTCTACACCATCTGCTATCTTAAGATTTCCAGAAACTTCTATAATCCACATGGACTTTCAATAAACCCGCACCGTTACCACACTCTTCTGCTTTCCTCAGATCCTTTCTCCCATGAACTTCTCAGAAATAAGAGTTCAAGGTTTTCTCTCAGTCTTTAGAAGAATACACCATTCCAAAGAAATTCCAGTCCAGTCGAAATCATTACCGAAAGCCTTTCCCAATTTATTTAACTTTAAATAGGATTTTCCTTCAAAGAACTTGTGTATACTTAATTTAAATACAATTACTCCCCGGAAACCAAATTACATTACAATATCTCAATCATTCAGGAGCCCGTGCTTTCATTATAAAATTTCTTCCTTCGTACAAACACAACCACGCACACTCATCATCAAACACAAAGGAGTTAAAAGCATACGCGGAAAAATGCAGCCATCACAACACACCACGCCACTTACCCTCCTTTTCCTTTTGCAATTTGCGAATAGTCTTCTTGCATTCGTCCAACTCCCTGGTCAATCGTTGCATGGCCTTATCCTTAATAGCCAGATCAACCCTCATTCCACGAATTGTTGCCAGCAGATGAGCATCCTCTTTGGCGGCAGCATGGTAAGCAGACGCAATTGTTGTGTCAGACTGTGAAAAGGGTAATTTACTGGACGCAGAGGGTTTCTTCAATCCCGATTGCTTTGAACTTGGCCTACTGTTTGATGGCGTGGAACTGGCACTGGTATTAGCACTCGAGGTATTTGTTGCTGTGGTCGATGTGGTTGCTGCACTTGTACCACTATCGGTTTGCGTACATGATGTCATTGTTCTACGCTGACGTTCGGGGAACTCCTCCGTTTGAGTACAGCCATTATGATATCGTTCAGACTTCTTGGAGACAAAATAATCGAGTGTCCTTACTTGAGATTCTATTTTCTCGTTCAGTTTTGTATTGATTTCCTGGAGGCTGTGTACAAAGAAATAAACAAATGTATGTGATTCGTTGTTGGAAAGAGCTGAAATAAATTACTTACCTCAACACTTGGGTTTCCAGATCGGCGATGTGAGTCTCATATTTCGATTGGACTGAGTTAAATCGTGCTTGAACGTTGGCCAATATTTTTTGTGCTTTTATATCCTGCTCCTTGGCATCAGATTCCAATTGGGCGATGCGCTGTTCCAAGAGTCTTCGACTGTGACTGTCGTCATTGGCGGATGATTTTGTGGGATTCTTCGAGGCAACTGAAATAAAAAGGGAAACTAAGTGAGTGAGGGCAGGGTTTCGGAAATGCGAAGGACAAAAGCTAAGAGATAATAAAATCGTGATTTATGTGGATCCACACTACTGGAGAAAAGTAAACTGATGAAAGGGAGTGTTGATAATAAAATGCTTTGAAGACGGTTTAGAAATAGTTGCCAAAGGAATGAGGTTTAAAAGACTACATGTTTTCATATTTTTTGTTGGGAGAAGATATTTCAGCTAAAGGAAGAGCGTTGTGAGACTACTATGACCGGTCTCCCTTTATCTGACACATTCATTGTACATGCCCTACAATACTGAGTTGTGGGATATCTAAATAATGTATCTCATCTGGAGCCTTGTGAATTACTATAGAAACAGAATACTATTGTGAATGATCCAGTTAGTGGTCCTATGGCTGACATTGCTGACAAATGGTGCGTTCAGCATGTCGAGAACCGTAGGCGCTTTATTGGGTTCGGAGGCGAAATCTTTTGTACTCGATAAATTTGCCTCCTGGTACGATTTTCTTTCGATGAGAGCCAACTATATGCGATGCTGAGTCTTTTACGCCTGGGACAAGTTAGTCAAGTCATAAACACCTCGAACATTAATAATAGCTCCCTCTGTACAAACTGTCATTCCTGAACCTGAAAGTCGGGAGCATGGACGTAAGAAACAGGCCTTGCCAAGAATGCGACCGAACTGGGAGTAATCCGCTTTGATGAAACCTCTATTAGGAAGTTCCCACCTGTGATCAAGGAGGTGGCGGAGTCCCGAGCTGAAAACGTGTTCTTCACGATCTAGCTTCGATATAACACCAAACCAGCTTCCCAGAACGTAGTAAGAGGATATGGTATCATTTTCAACCTCTAAGGACGTTTCTGGAGTCGGCAGATCTTGAGAATACTGGCTTCTTTGCAAATTTATGGAGAACCATGTGTACTGGACAACATCTTTAACACACCTAACCGAAACAGTCCACATACATGAAGCTACGTGAGTATAAGAAATTGGTGGCAAGTGCCAATGTATTCAGACCATCTGAAAATTCTCTCTGAACTTGAGATGGGACAGGGCGGTCACCATTGACTAAAGACGTACTAATTCTAAACAAAAACATTTGCTCTTCTTTTGTCTAGGAATCCTACACTAAGAAACACGTTAGATGCATAAAAATCCAAATGAAGCTTTAGAACATACCATGCTCCCTATCCGACAATATAGGTTAATTTTTCCAGGAGGTATCCAGTTCGATTCATTTCAAAAGTTTGATGTTTTAGACATACAATCCGGTTACATACTTGGATCATAAATCTGAAAATCTGCCTGTCGACAACCTGTATTGTTCTATTGTACTGGTTAAACAAAATAACTAGGGGAAGCTAAAATCTTCAAAATCTTATCGCAACTTTTAAAGATTTGGAAGAGTCAGGGACCAGAATTCACTGATATGATAGTTCGACAAGAATAAGACTATAGGCGCACCATTAAATGAATTGAATTTCGGACGTTATGACAGTTAAGACAGTGGTGCCCAATCATGCTCTGCGAATGATATAAATATATACATATGTCATGCAACCTGATGAAAGATGAATAAACTAGGCACAACAGCACAACACTTAATTTGCTTTGTATGAAACTTACACTTACCAATCAAGGCCGACACAGAATCGGGATGTTTCCTCATAAGAATCCTCTCCATTTCCCTACACTGTCGCTGCAAATCCTGTATAGTCTTCGTATCCTTTTCCTTTTGATCTTGAGCTTTTTTACGTTCACTTCGACTATCCTCCAGTTCGTTCTGCAATACACGTTGCAGCTCTAATGCCTCATTGCGATCGTTACGGGCTGCCTGCAACTCTGATCGCAAAATATTTGCACACTCATTCAAGTGCTGGACGTCAAGTTTCAATATTTCCGACTCCTCCTGCAGGTGGGTGTTGTTCTCCCTTAAATCCCGATGAAGCTGTGACAATGAATCGTGCTGAATTCTTAAACTCTGCAAACGTTCTTCGGTATCCTTAAGTTTTTCCTGCAACTGTTCAATCTCCTGCTTCAACACATGCTCTCGCGTAATAGATATCGACTCAATAGGTGAGGTAACTGTCGAAACCAGGTGTTTCGGTGATGAGTTTGTCGATTTATCACAGAACGTTTTATGCTCGCTGACGTTATTTGACGTTACACGCTGCTGACTACTGCGTCGACGCTGTTCAAAAGCATATTCAGTCTGAGTATAGCTTTGATTTGATCTTGATGCTAGGGGTGGTGGTGGTAATGCCACTCCTCCGTCGTCGTCGTCGTAAAATTCGGAATTCGAACTCGCCCCACTGTCTACGGTGTCGACAGTTGGTGTGGTGCATTCCGTATGCGTTACACATGTAGGCGTGGGAGTGCATGGCTTTTGAGACGACGATGGAGAGACGTGCTCCTGGGAATTCCGCCTTATTTGTTTAGTATTCAATTGGTGTGCTGGTGACGGAACAAATGCAGTTGTCGTAGGAGCAAAATTTGCATTGTCATTGGAGCAATTTGTGTCGTAATTTATGCCACATGTTGGACCGTCGTTGACCAGCAATTCAATGGTTTCAATGCCCTCAGTGATTTCTTCAATCTAGAAAAAAAAAAAACAAACAAAATGTTGTTAGGGAGTGTTGAATGGTGTTACGTAAGAAACTTAATTTTAAACCGAACGTTTTGAAAATAACGATTAGAGAAAATAAATACATAAGAAAAAAACATTCATAATGGAATCCCGACTTGTACATTCAATTGAGTGCCACCTATGTATGTATAATGGGAGATTTAAACGGTAAAGGTGTTAAAAACTACTGCATATGCTATGGGGGTGCAGCCCTGACGCAAGATTACACAGTTATCAGTAGGTTCCTGCCGATTTTAATAACAAGATTTTTCTAACGTCTCGAGAGGATCGCTCAAAACATATCAGAGGAGAGAGCGATAAGCGGAGAGCATTCACCACGAGATCAATTCCAATGTAACAAGTCCTAATATGCACTCATGGAAAGATGGTCGGTTGAAAGGTGTGAACGAAAGATATCGTCGGGTATTTTCGTAATAAAGACACGCCAAGACAACGTAGACAACTGGAGAGCAACAGAGTCCAACGACCAGCCTTCATGAAGTTCATTTTAGCCCTTAACCACACGTCAGCAAGACAGCATCGATTCTATCCACCTTAGTCTGTAACATAAAAAAGAGCTCTCAAGGTCTGTAGACAAACCCATCACCACGGTCGAAGAGAAGAAAAGAATTCCAAGGTTAAACAGTAGCAAACCAGTGATATTGTGGGTACGAAGTCCCTCGATATCAGCGTCGCGACGCGTCGGTGGAAATAAAAACAGCAGGCTATCACCCAACCGCCTGACGTACCTACCCTCTCGTGTCAAACGTCTACATCTTGTGGTACGAAAGGAAGCTCTGCAAAAAGCTCTCAGGCTGCCTCAGAACCTGAACTTTAAAGACGGTGATCTTGCAGACCATTTGAGAATACTAGACAACATTTATAACGACCCAATTCTTAAGACTCTAGGTACTATGTTCAAGAGATCTCACTTCTACACAAGTTGGGAGGAGGTTATACGTGATCGCCACAAATAGAGAAATAAATGTATCATATGAACTTGAACTATGTATTTGTACGCGAATCTCTGAGGAGAAGAATGAAAGGAATCTGCATTTACATTTTTGCAGATAGTCTACAAGGGTTTAAACTTGTCTTGCATCTATGAACAACGCTTACTGGAGCCTGAGTTCCGGATCATGAAAGTTTCGAGGTTAAAGAACAGGCTGATCGTCCTAAAATCTACTCCACTTGGCGTGGGATATGGTCGGTGCAGCGAAAACTCGGAGCCTGAAACTTTCTGTCTACCATCAGAGGGTTGCTAGAGAAAAAAAAAATTCTGCGTCCCTTGGTCAAATATATAGATGTCCGTTTTATAAAAAAATTTCGCTCGGATCTCGCGGACCTACTCCAACCTTTTAATTGAAAACGTATAACTACCACCGGCACGTGTTAATAATTCGGAGAGATTTCTTACAGACGGATGAACGGATAAGCTGACTCCTGACCTACACACTTTTGTTTCTTGAGAGTCACTCGACATCATGTATCTATTGCTTTCGACAGACACGAGTCTACAACTCTCCCCTTTAATCATGTTAAGCTCTGATGATGCATCATTTTAATTGACTTGACAGATCCGTAGTATCGAAAGTAATCATTTCTTCAACAAGTACGTGCATTTAAAAATAAAAGACCCCAAACAGACCTCTCCCCAAAAACATCTGAAAGCATTGAAAGCGACTTTTCCCTACGTATGTCACTAATTCTGGTTGCTTTTCACTTTCATTAGCTCGACCGACTCACATAGATAGTACACACACAGCCAGTGACCGAGGGAGGAGATCCGCAAAAGTGGCAGATACTCCTTCAGCGTTGTTGTATCTAACTACATCATTGTATTTCTGTTGTTTTTTTTTTTTTTTTTTGTATGGAATGTTCGTTGCAGCACCTCTTCATTTGTTAAGTGGATCTTAATTTACCAGCAGGGGTCCAACACATATGAGAATGACTGCGCTGCTGGGACCGCTGTATAGTCAACAGCATCTTTATCATCGCCATCATCATCATGGAGAGATGGAGAGATACATGGTTCCACGTTTCATGTAGAGCATTTGCGAATTGTTCAAGTTATTTGCATCTCATTATTTCTTGAGAGCATGGTGACGCGACGCTTGACGTGCTCGCTCCTTTCGGATTATCCCACACGTAAGATTGTTGTCTTAGGTTCCGAAGTGTGCACTTAATTGCTTTGGATTTTGCTTTCTCGTACTTTTGCCAGTGTAAACAGTGGAATTTCTAATTTCTACTGTCAAACAGAAGTGAACATTTGTAATTGATTAAGATCGCCGCTTTGCACTTTCATTGCTACAATCAAGACGAAAAAAAAAAAAAAACAACCTGAATTGTTTTATGTATGCTATGTGACTTGGCTTTGGGAGTGGGCCATGTTTTGATAGATGTTCTGCTCAGTTTCTTTTGTATCTCAATCTTTACACCTCTTTGGAGCCAACTCTGGCGGAAGAAAATTAATTTTGTTTGGCATCCGCTTTTGGCATTAAATTACATTAAAGATTTATCTAGAAACATGGAAAAAAAAAATTGCATTCACTGACGTTCTTGACTGCGCCAGCAAATTGATTTAAATTCCAGAAATTGAATTTCACTCCATAGAGGGGGAGGCACCTTCTATTAAAGATACCTGAGAAAGTACACAGGAGATAGAAGCGGCAGTGAAGCAGAATGTAAAATTACGAAAGACTTGGTAAGTGGTCATAGAGCTCTCGGCGGTATCTGGTAAAATATTTGCAGAGAATAGAGTTGTAAATATGTACTCGATTGTCGTTCAAGGCGATGAGATATTACACGGACCATAAGTACTTATATTATGTAAATTTGAAATGGTGTAAGAAAGACAGAGAAACTGGACCAAATATGTTTTAAGCGATTGTGAATCAAAATAAATACGGTAGGTAAATGAAGAATTTTTTGCATTCACCTGAACTGGGTGTTTGCTTCGTTAAGATTGACCCAGACTGCGGACTCAAAGAACATCCCGTCCTTTCAAGATGTGATTGAAGAAACTTCCGGTTGGATGCAGTAGATATTGTATATGTTGAACTTGCGCACTCCAAGCTTGTTCAGGTCCCCTTCAACTTGTGTGTGCTCTACAAAAACAATTACCTAAACGTATGGGGTAGCACATCTTTATATATTCGTCTTATATCCATCTTCTTCCCGTTGATATCTTTGGGAAATTGATGGCGCCTAAAGCAACATTAAGCCTTAGTGAATCCCCGCAATGGGCTCCTGAAAATATGAGCCACGTAAGTATCCTAAACGGTTATAACATTTTATAATACTTCGAACTATGTTTATTGTCGCCTATTTGGACCTGCGTTAGAGGTATACACAGACGGATCTCAGACAGCGTTTGAAGTTGGCAATGCCGCGGATCGCCGTCAGATCCAAAATATTCCTGTGTTGTGCCACAGGTCACAGGAATAATTAAATTAAATAGACAAAATTGGATATTGTAGCCATCAGAATGACAAACAGTAATTCCACATCAGGACATGACTCCCATTTAAAAAAATCTGGCCAGAAAAACGAGTAGTTAAACCCAACTTAGCATCATTAGTAGGAAAAAGCTAAGAAATATAGTTGGAGCCCTCACGGGGCATTATCTGGGAGGTAGACATGCCAGAAGGTTGGGTGCTGCCTCCAATGATTTCTGTAGAAGTTGTAGAGGAAGAAAAAGAAATCATGACACATTTTCTGTGTACCTGTTCTACCCTATCGGCTTTGAACAAATATTTCTTAGAAGATCTTAAGGAACTACCTAGACACGACTTAAGCAAATTAAAAAACTTTGTCTGTGGATCAAATTGTTTTACTGCCTAAACGGCAAATTATCTTACGGCATGGGTTCACACTGAAAGTCGCTGCCCGGCATCTTATCTCATATGGGCATCTACATGTAGGTCCCGGTTTTGGTAATTCTTCTATTTCTTTCGTGGTATCTCAGTGGACCTTCTTTTGGTTTACGTGTGTCATTGCCTGAGCGGAGACAGCCACCTAAGTCAAACCAACCAACCTTGACGCTCCAGCGAATATTGAGATCACAATTCAACCGCGTTCCGTACAATAGCTTGTTGTCCAGTTTCCTGGACATGGACATGATGAATTATTCACATATTAAGATTTTTTTTTAAAAACAGCTGCACTATCCAAAAAATATTGACCCAAACACACTTGTGCCTTTTCTTGATTGTCATTCGAGATTCGTAAAATCATTGAGCAGATTTCTTAAAGTAGTTCAGATGTTGAACGTGTCCTGAGTCATTCTTCGATCGTTAATCCACTAGTATTCACCACGAAACACGAAATTCGTCGATCCAGATATTTTTTTCATTGGCAAGCACGAATGAAGGCTTAGTGATTCTGATTGATTCTAAGGAAGAAGTAGGGATTTCGAAGTTCCTGTGGTATAACAAGGGACCGCACTCTTATAAGTGTGTCTGTGCTTACTGTACCTATATGTAACATTGAAAGTCGCATTACTGCCCGATATTTACATAATCCTTCTTCAAGACATGGAAACCTCCGATAATCCAAGTTTATTAGTTTCCGAAAAGATTACTTTGTTTTCTGATTACCTAATTCAAAGTATCTGGTTTAAATAATGGATAACAAAAATCGTTCCCATATTTTTAGAATCTTGAAAGTTTTTACCAGTAGGAAACCACAAACAAAGTTGTCAACTCAGAAAAGCAAAGTTCTTCTATTTGTTTCAAAATGTAAATGAATAAAACGTCAACAACAAAAAAGATAATCTAACTTGTACGAAGTACTTCTGAAGTAAAAGAGCGAGTGACAGAGACGAAAGTTTGCAAAAGGAAATTAATTTTCTTTTTGTCATAAAAAAGTATTCAGACAAATGTTCCATACTTTCAGAATCGTATCTTTTATTAGCTCTCGCTCAATAAATCACAAAAGTGCACTATTTGCAAATTCCATTAACTAGTTAACGATGTTAATGTCAGCAAATAACTACTTGAAAAATGTTTGAAGTTTAAAATGTTTGGCAAAAGTATCTAAAAAATGTTGACAGTTTAAAGTCAAAAGATTCAATATTTTAAAATTTATTTATATTCATCAATCAAAAGAATGTAATATTTCTGACTTTTTTGCATTTATTGAAATCCCTTCTATTAATTGAAGTCATTGAATCTTGAAGTCCCTAAAGTCATTTAGATCAATTCATATGCAATACGTTCAATGAAAACTATTTAGCTTTGAATACCTAAATATTTATTTATTTAATCATGAGCACATTATGTCCTTTTGTAGGCCGACAGATCTGTTGACATTTTTTACTTATCATGCAATGTGTCACTACAGTTCTAGTCGGATTTAGACCTTAACAAACAAATAATTCCCATAACTAGCTAGTCGAACATCAGATTGATTTAGGTTCATATAACTACTTTACTTACTATGTACTTAAATTCATTGCTGAAAACGTAAACTATCTTAAGTCGCCATTTGTATCCTATCCTCATATTTGTATCAAACTTGTATCTCGATTTAGTCAAAAAAGTTTTACGCCTTCGCCTTCGAAGATTCATACAAAAATAATATAATTGTCTTCTGTTTTTTTGCTCCGCTGAAAAACTGTGAAAATAGACTTAAAACAGTTTAGCTTTTCTGCAGAGAATTGTTTCAACCATTAGAGTTCTGCAACGAGTTTTAGTTGTCTCTAGTTGATTCCCCGAGACCTCAATTGCTTCTCAACTATTCCACGCCATGTATTTTTTTAGAGCCTCCTAGTGTCCTGTCTACATGAGTTAGTGGATTCCACTGCATGGCGTATTTCGTAAAAGAGTTGCGGCCAATCCTATGGTAATTTCTCGTCCGTATAGTTTTCCACTCGTTCTCTGTATAGCTGTTAACGTTAAATAGATCGCATGACAATGCGTCACCATGTCTAAATGCTTTTCTTAGCAACACAGATCTGGGTGTGGTACGATGTGAACCGTATATTCACTAGAGATATGCACCTAAATTAGGCTGAGGTGTCCGAAGTAAGAAATTTTCAAATACGTAAAACAAATTCCAATAAGAATAAGATCAATACAGCAGGTTTTCACTCGGGAGCCTTCAAGATCCACCACATCCACAACACCCTACGGATTATCAGCGAGCAGTGCGTTTAATATCGATCCCCATTTCCCTTGTTAGTCTTAAGGCTTCATACGATATGGTTCAAAATGTCACGTTCATACAGAGGAAGGTTGTCTGAGAAATTGGAAATCCAATATGGGGTAAGATAAGGTTGCATTTTTCATCAATATCGTTCCTATCGATGATTAGCGATGTGCTTCGTGCTGCTTTGTCGACAGGAAACGGAATTCCTTCGTTGGAGTTTTACAGAATTATGGACAGCAGTTGTGGAAAAGGAGTGAATCATAATCGGGCTGCAAATTATAACAACAAAAACTAAGATTATCAGCATTGAAACGAACTAATCATCTCAAGTTTGTATTACAGGACAATGTAGGAGGATTGTCAGTACCTTGGGAGCATTCTCTGCACTGATGAGGGAACCAAACTGGATATAGGCAGCCGAATCGGCAAAACAAAGTCTGCGAATGTTGTCTAAAATTAGAAGAAAAAAATTCCAATTAGTCCAAGACGCGCGTTGGAATGTTGAGTCTGTCCTGTTTTATGGATTCATCAGGTGGAGAGCGATCACCACTATCACAAAAAAAAACTGCAAATGTACGTTAACAACTGCTGGATTGTTAATACGTTTTAGTGACCAGTGATAACAGTGATGCAATAGAATTCGTAAGCCCTGGATGGCAGAAGACCTGTTGATTTAAGAAAAACATTAGTTAGAACAATCCGGAAGGCGACAAGGCAGCTTGGGAAGAGCTGGGGAGAGTAAAGTAAAGATCCTAGGACTCAGAAGTGAATAGAGGACATATGTAAGTGTGTAAATTGCGTAAATCAAACCAACCTTGAAAAATAATAAGCAACGTGTATTGTTCATTGTTATGAAACCCAATTGGACAAATTTGGCATAGCTACCAATGACGGTCAACGGCGGTTCTAAGCCCGATAAAAAGGTAGTGAGTGGCGATTTTAAGTACCTGGATATTGTCCAAGGAGTGATGTGCAAAATTTTGTTCGATGATTGATTTTGCTGAAGTGGTAATTCTTTACATATTCGTTCATGCAGGCTTTTTTGACTTTTTGAACTTCCGCATCTCATTGCTACATCTTCTCCTCTGCTTAGAGAGCTCGGGAGAAGTCTTGGTCCTAAAAGATCGCTCTATATGACTCCAGCTGTGCTGTATATGATTGCAAGCGCAATGAGTAATGTTCCGTCCACGACATGAACAGTCTTAACTCTAATAATTTAGTAAAAAAAAAAAATCAAGGTCGTACTGCATACAACTTTGATGTACTTTCGCCAATTGTCAGTAGTTACAGACTCTTAATGCAATTTAACAAAACCTTACTCCACTGTCATTCTTAGTACGGGTTTGTCCTATGCAATCTTAGACTACCTGATAATTTGGACCTTTCTCAGATCATCAACCAATTTCATTCATTACTGATGGCTACAAGCACACGTGTATCACATCATTCGAAGTTGTCTCCAATTCATTATTGTGCGTAACACTTTTAAAATATTACTCAATGCAGTCGACCCTTCCGGGATTCTCAATCGCGCTTACACCACACCACATCGTCGTTATCGCATAACATATTGCATAAGATTGTGTTCCATTAGTATTCCATGCTATCTTTGATTACATGACACCATTAGACAGGACCACTTAATCAAATTTTGAAGTGTTGACATGTAAATGGTGCTGGAGCTCACCCAATGCCCTACCTATACGAAATGACCACGAAATCCCTCACGTGCAAAGTGCATCGTCGCCTCTCCCTCGCTTTTGGTGTTTTCGATTAAAAAAAAAAAAAATAAATAAATAAACAAAAACAAATCTAAAGAAATTTCAAGAAAAACATCGAAAACAAAAATTGATTCGTTTAAAGCACTCCACCTAAACCTCTTGTGGAGAAAGAAAAGAAAGGTGTGTGTGCAACAGACGCCCCTCGCGGATAACACCACCACCACCACTCTCGAATGAATGAACCGCGATGACACACGACAGTAGTGGGCAGGTAGGTTTGTCCCCCCACACCACCTGGAGATTAAAGGTCTTTTTTTTTTACTGAAATTCATTGTTTACAAATTAAAGTATAAAAGTCGCAGCCTATTTGGTCGCCATGTCTCATTAAGCTTTCAGCTGGAATCTCGCAAAGATGATCAGCTCCACCACCGCACCAAGATTCGTGATCTCAAGTGTAGCGTCGTTGCTGCTGCTTCTGTTGTTGTCGCTGTGGACAACGACAACAGTCGTTGTCGCGGGAATATCAATCGATCGTACACTAGGCGAAAGTGATGACACAGGCGACGATCTCGATGGCCGCAGTGTGGACTTCGATGTTGATAATGGCGGCAGTGAGGATTTCATGTCGAGGCTAAGGCGCTACGATGGCGCCCAAGTCTGGAGAATACTCGTCGAGAGCGACAAGGAAAAACGTTTGGCCGAGGAGATACTATCCAAATATGGTGAGCGAATATAATTTGCATCTTTAAATAATTGATCGACACTTGGAGAGGTGGAGGCGTGTCTGTGTGTGCGTGTATCTATGTTTTTGTTTTCGGTATTTTTCTGCGATGCGTGCTATGAATTGCAAATGAGCGAAACAAAAGAAAGTGAACGCTAATTATTCGGTTTTCTAGGAAACTTAGTGCTTTGATTAAATTATTCGGTTGGTGATCTTCTGTCTGTGAAATTGTGAAACAAAGAGAAATGACATTTACATAGATAATATGGACACTTGAAGTGAATTCCTTAAGTGATTTAGAATATCCTTTAGCTCTACAGTAAAAGTGTTTTTACATGGTTTGAACAAGCACAATAAGTGCTCATATTAATTCTGTGAAAGGATATGTGCAAGTTATTCGCTTAAATTTAAATTCAAACAAACTTTTGTGGTGCTTTTGTTAAATTTTAATTGAGGCAGAGTAAGGAATCCCTGAGCATTTTCGAACGTAGAATAATTTCTGTTTATTTCGGGACACCAAGGCATACCATCCGATTACCCACTACTTAAATCTTTTTGACATCCGCAGAGGCTTAAATTTTAAAAGTTCTGTACAAGTTTTGACCGGATCACTGATCAATACGGAATCAATTTGCAACTAAAGTAGATTATCATTCTTTTAATCATTAATTATCAGTGACCAGTTAGGAAGCTCAAAAGACGTCTTTTTGTTAAATTTATGATTTATTGTTCTCCCAAATGTTTTTGGAAGCAAAATCCGAAATTTATTAAAGTCTAATAAGACTCCCAGATATCACAATTTTTGGAACATTTGACAAACATCCGAAAGCTTTACAATTTTTTGTTTATTTTTATGAAGAGAACAACTTTGTCTTTGAAGGACCAAAGACTGCTGATCGAACTAGCAATACAGTATTTCTCTCAGAACTAAAATGAACCAACTTAACGAGGAAGCCAACAATTTTCTTTGGTGCTCTCTCTGAAGATTGGAAGATAATGTGGTTTAACCTTTAGTTAAAGTTCCCGGGAGTAGTCTAGTGATGTTTCAATAGTGTAGATTTGTTTATCTATGATTCGCTTCATTTATTCGATCAGCGTGAATCAGTTGTTATTGGCTAAATGCCTCCTGCTTTATATGAAGCGTTCCCTCCCATTTGTTTATTTTGATGATGTGGTGTTATTAATTAAATAGGCCGGCTATTTGCACATAATTCATCTAGGTACATATTTGTTTAACTAATTCATCAGCTGATCTGTTTTTCAAAATAATTTACTTAATTAAAACAGAAACAATCCACATGTGCTCCAAAGACTACACAAAAATAATGTTCTACTTTGCTTATCATCTTCTGGACATTTTTATTAACGACATCCACATTCATCCGTTGCCTTAATTACAATTCAAATCTTAAATGGACTATACCATGTCAAAAGAAAATCTATACAATCAATTCCTATAAAAACAACTCGAGGCATTCCTTCCCCGAAACTCTCCAATTGTGACAAAATTTTCTGTTATGTATTTCCAAAAAAATTCAATGTCAACCTTTTGTTGAAAATTTGTGATTGTGATAACAAAAGGCACCACAGGACAAAAGACGTCTATTCACTCAAATTCTCTAGTAAAACTCTACTCAAACTGCATTCAAAATAAATTGAATTCCTCAGGAAATGAAAGGAACAAGAGCGCCCGCTTGGCTGTGCCTCAAAAAGTTGCATTTAATATGCATTTCTCCGGAACGAACATGCACTTTATTTCAACCTCATTTCATGCCAAACACACTGAGATTGTTTGCCTGGCATGTGCAGGAGTGCACTCACTCCTGCAATTACCTCCTCATCTGGGTTATTATGTCAAGCGGATGAAACAAAAGAGAGGCCAAAACCTAACCACACCACCCTACTCATAAATGCGATAAAATTTTTAGGTTATGATAAACTATTTACGATATCACACACTCATATCTCTGTAAACTAAATCGCCTTTATTATGTTTTTTTTTTTCTCTCTTTTACAGATGGCCAAGTCTGGAAGGAGGTAAAAGCCGAAGTGGACTACTTGTTGAAACCGAATGTCCTTGGTGAAGCCCAACAATATTTACAAACAGCGAATCTCTCAAGAATCGTTCTAATTGACAATTTGCAAAAAGTCATCGAAGCAGAAAACCCACCAAGGGAGGAAATCGAGAATCTACAAAATCGAAAGGGTAAGTCAAGTCATGTGTAGATGGGGGGCGGTTCCGCTTATGGCCCGGGAGCACGAAACTTTTATGAAATATGAACCAAGCAAGGGGGGTGAGATTGGGCCACCAAAATTTGTTTTGGGTAATTTTGCTGGCAATTTTCCGAATGACATTTGCATGACAATGGCCATATAATGTCCCGTGTAAATGTCGGATTCGATTAGAAATGATTTTCAACCATTCATTGGTTTTTCAATGACGACCGGTGTGATAGTGACAGAAATCAAAAACTGCGAAAACAAACACCTTTGGAACATGCACGTGATATGTAGACTGGGTCTGAGGTGTCACTCATGTGATGAATATGAAAGCAGCCTGTCGTGAGGTAATTTTAACCACTTTTCCTTGGAAAATAGGGGGAAACGAATCGATTTTCATTTTTTTTTTTTTTGTTTTAGTTGAGGGTTGTAGTTGTAGGTTGATTGAAGGATAATTTGAGTGCAATTAGTCATTCATGTAAATTGCTCTACATGAAATGACTTGCTTCAGATTGTTTAATCGTTACGAACTTAGAAGAAGGGAAATAGTCATAAATATGAGAGCATATCGGATTTGGAGCCGAGGGGGATCTTTGGTAGACATGTCAAGGAGAATCGATGACTTATAACTGTGTAGGGTTCACAATGACACTCGAATTTTGGGCTGTAGATGAACTTCAACATCAAATCAAGGAGTTGAGGATTCCAGTAGAAAAGAGTTCGACTTGCAGTCGTTGTGCATGCAGTTCACTATCTCTATAACTTACTCATGTTTTTGTCTCGTCTTGAAATGCTGTTTGAATTGCAACACATTTGAGCTATATGCAAATTGAGTGAACCATCCCTGAATGTTTGTATTTTTTGTTGTTTTTATCTGCCTGCATGCAGTAATAGTCTGAATAATTTGCATACTTTGAATCTTTTTGGTAACAATTCATAAAGGAGTTTCTTAACTTGCCTCAGAATTTGACGATTTGTCAAGATTCTTGGTTGGATCTCCTTTTCCAGCCCCTGAATTATTTTGTTAAGGGTAGCCTATTTAACAAAAACAGAAGGTTCAGCTGTTGCTTGGCTTGTTTGTGCATCTGTTGTGTCATTGCTGTCAATCTAGCCAGGGATTCAAACTAAAGTATAGATCTAACAACAAGGCTATTGAGAGCTCTGATGACTGCCAGAACTGACATTATTGCAATGTTGTTACATCTATTTATGGTGTATGTACATTTCGGCCTAGAAATATTTTTTCTTGGTTCAAACACACCTGCACCCGTTCCTTCCTCAGTTTTTTTACCCATCTATTTAACACCTTATAGTGTGGCTGCTCGTTCTATAGATTGTGGATACGTCGCTCCAGTCTTTCTTGCTACTAAGCCTAGTGAGGACATTTTTCGAACCTCCCTTAGGCAATTACTATGTTATCAGCGTCGGCTTGACAGTTGCTTGTCAGGTTACCAAGGACTTTGTCCAGTGTGGACATTGATAGTTCTTAGGAAACCTTGTGTTTCCGCCCATCTTTTTCTCAGCAACTCATGCATCCATGTGTTATGTCTAAAAGTCTGAACGGATATGCGTAGCATTTCCTTCCTTAAATAATTGTTTACAACATTTTCCATCGTTTTGAGAAGGAACAATGTTAGACTGTCAATAAATCCCATAAAAGCAAAAGTGCAGTTTTGAAAATGCTCCTCAAACTTATACTACTAAAGAATCACACATCTTTAAAAAAAAAAAATTAAAGTTTCCAATTTATCACAAAAATCCTTACAAATCTCTACAAAAACATTATTTTGCCGTAAGTCACACACAATCTACAGGATTAGAATAGCATCTGTATACGATTTTCGTTTAAATATGGAAACACAAACTTTAGTGATGCATGTGAAATACGGATAACGATTCAGTGAATTGTTTCATGTTTTTCAGGTTATATACACATACATATGTAGAATCACGTACTCGTGTTGTTCTCACTCCGTATTCATTAATCGTTTTGTATTCCGAGTATTAAAATACAACAGAGAAGAGTGCACTATGTGGCTCCGGTATAGTGAAGGTGTCGACAAGCTTTTGTTCACTTCGCTTTAATCTATTGGCTTGGATCCAGTGTTCTTATTTCATATTTTTAAAGCATAGTAGGTACCAGTTAGAAAAAAAGAGGTTTCATGTGTTTTTAATTAGCTAGTTGTTGAACGTAAAAATAAAAGACTTTTATAGAGAACTTGCTGAAACATAATAAGTTTTTTACGAATTCGATTGCCGCCATCATCGGCCAACCCTTATAACTCTCTAAACCGTGCATTTTAGCACTGTGAAAACACATGCCAGCTTAGTCGTTTCCTTTGCAGAAAAGAGCGATGTATGACACAATTTATTTATTATATGTAAATCCCTTTGATTTTTATTAAGATTGAGTCTACATTCCATACCATGAGATACGAAAGTATTGTTCGATTGCGTGCATGCGATAGGTACAATTTCCAAGGACTTTTTACCATAAATTAGGCTCCAATTCATAAATAGACATCAGACATATCATATAAAATAGAAAAAAAAAACTTTTGTTATGGTCGCTTGTACAACTTCTGACACAACACTCATGTCAGCACCTCACACCTCCAGAGAAACGAACAAGCCCGGACATTGAAGTTGAGACTCTATATTTTGACGCCCTACCAGACCTTGATAACCTGCAAAGTTAACTTTAAAATTCACTTCTAGAAACATACAATCTCTATCCCTAGCTATACATATATACAAGAGCAGAATCAATAGATATCTCCAAGTATCTCAAGTCACTTTTTAGCGTTAAAACACCGTCTTTCTTGAGAAAAGAAGATTCACCATAACCCCTTAAAAAATAAATGTAAAATGTCTTAAATTGGTCGGTTATGGCTTTCAATTGATGTCTACGCATTTTGAAATTACTGTAACTTGAAATTGGTTTACAAATAAAGTCAATATTCCACGTGTTATGTTGAACACGTCGCCATCTTGTTGGAGGAATATGTTATTGAAATCCATCCAAAACAGACAGAACCAAACAAAATTACATATTGTCCTTGTACTCAAAACCAAAATTTCTATCCCATTTCGTTCAGTAAATTATAAACCTTTCTCAAGAGAGATAAACTCTCGGATATTTGATAGACGTGCGCACCTAAATTCCACTTTGGAACTATTGACAGTTGCCTGTCCAATTGTCAAATCAGATGTACATACAGATGCCACCTTAAAAACGTTTTCCATAGTAGTAAGCTTATACCATTTTTTATACAGAAATTTAAAGCCTTACTTACAGTTTTACTGACTTTTTTTGCTGTCATTATTCATTATAGATTCTAAGTAGACTAGTTCAAAACTTCCGAACAAGTTTGACCAGCATTTAGAAACTATGCATGCATATGCATAGCCTGGTTTCAGCATTTGCTCCTGTTCTATTACTGACAACCTTCTCTCTGGATTAAATTAAAAAAAAAAAAACTATAGTCCAAGAGTTCATCACTAGAATGTACAATCAATGTTTTCGAAATTACGGAAAAACACGGCGTAGCATTGCCTCTCATTTTTAAAGTTCACTTATGTATGTTCGGAGTGAACCAGGGCTCAACCAACAAGCCTCTCTTTACACAGTAACAGCAATTGGTGAATGATATTCTACGTTAGATCTCCGTGCTGATATCGTTGGTATAGTTGATAGCAGAGCCTACGTAGACCAATGTTTTCACAACTTGGGAGTTATTTTTGTCCATCGCAATGTTCTGGCCGTGCTTATGACGAACTCATAACCCTATACAACCTAACCTAACGTTCTGCCGAGACGTTGGTGTTGTACTTCACTGTACATTTCGTCTTATCCTCGTTTACAGCCAGACCCATTTTAGCTGTTTCTGAATCGATGTTTGTGAATACGTCAGTGACTGCTCGCTTTGTTCTGCCAATGACGTCAATCTTAAAGCCTTTAAATACTTGCAAACTCACTCTTAAAGAATATATGCTTATCTAAAAACCCGTCCATCTATGATATAACCTCACTCACAATCCTAAGACTGTGACCCTTGTTTTGAGTCTTCTAAGTAGCTAAAAGACAAATCTACTCCTTTGGTCCATGTATACATTTTAAGTTGAACCACATTTAAGCTGTCTAAATGATTCAATTTAGTGGTCTTAAAGCCATAAAGATCCAAACATTTACAAGTGCTTTGAAAACTTCGTCCTCTTACTTCCCAAAGTACCTACATAATTCCATGTGTAAACAATAGCTTTCCTTTCATCAATTGAATAAACTTTTAAATACTTGGAAACTGAACATTTTCACCTTCTGGTCGTTTTACAAAATATAACCACAACCACTTTCTCATTTAACTGGAACGGCATTCCCCATCACTGGTCAATTAAAAATAAACAAACCGACCATTCATCGTCGAAGGTTTACTTATTTCCAAAGCATGGGTCAGGTCATGGTCGTGAGACCACAATCCACAAGACCGTACCTACTTGCGATAAAAAAAAACAACGATAAGGATTACTTTTCATTGAAAATGCATCAAGAGCCAAACCGAAAGGAAAACCCATTGTTTAGTCGATAATTTCCCCTCGAATGGTTTTGTATCAACAATTGGAAAATCCAAAGTGTTTTTCCCAATTAAACACCCCAATAAAGGAAAACGGCTTTCTTTTATGGGAAATTAAATTTTCTTAACGCTTGACTAAACACGCACTAGGGAGTGACCCCCCTTTTCTAATGGAAACTAATTTTTTCATTTCTTTCTTTAAGGACACCGCATGACATGGCAGGCCTACCATCGCTTAGCTGATATCCACGGTTTCGTTGATTACTTGGCGAAAACATACCCCGATCTGTGTTCGGTGGAGACAATTGGCTACTCAGTGCAGAAACGCCCACTTAAGATTCTCAAGTATGAATATTTCTCGTTGATATCCTGCACAAGTTATTGATTTTTTTTCTTTTCGTCAAACATTTTAGGATATCCAATGGAAAGGTAGGCAATCCAGCGATTTGGATCGATGGTGGTATGCATGCCAGGGAGTGGATTAGCCCAGCTGCGGTGGCATATGTCGTTAACAATCTTGTCGAGGGATGGGATGATCTACCAGCATACATGAGGAACATCGATTGGTAATGTGCTTTCCATCAAATCAAGCGGGGAATTGGAAATTTTTATGAGATTCCTCTTTAGGTACATTCATGTGGTGGCAAATCCTGATGGCTATGAATACACTCACACTACTGACAGACTATGGCGTAAGAATCTTCGTTCTCATGGCAGGCAGTGTCCTGGAGTGGATTTAAATCGCAACTTTGGATATGCCTGGGGTGGTAAGGGTACATCTGCCAGTCCATGTGCACAAATCTATCGCGGAGGGAATGCATTCTCTGAACCAGAATCCATGGCTATTGCTAGTTTCATAACTAAACAACCAAGAGGATACTTCAAGGCTTATTTGTCATTCCACAGCTATGGACAGTACATTTTGTATCCATGGGGACATGATTCAATTTTGACATCGGATTCCAGCGATTTGGACCGTGTTGCACGAGAAGCAGCTACTGTGAGTCAAACAAAAGTCGTTTCACAAACTTTGTCGTGACATAAATATTTGTATTGTTTTTGTAGAAAATTGCACGCTCCAGCAGCACGAGATATACAGTCGGTTCAGCTGCTAAGACTCTTTATCCAGCCGCTGGAGGATCTGATGATTGGGCTAAGGGTGTTGCTGGCATCAAGTACACCTACACCATTGAAATGGGAGACACCGGTCGTTATGGATTCGTTTTACCAGCCAGTTTCATTGAGAGGAACGGAAGGGATGGATATGTGTTTGTTGAAACAGTAGCCAGAGCTGTGTCGCATGCTCGCGACCTTTAAATTAGTCAAAAGCATTTCATTTAATTTATCGCCATTTGCTTACTATTTATTGAAACTTTTCTCACTTTAGTTAATTTATTACAAAAAGAAAAAAATTAATCCTAAGCTAGTGATGACAGGGATGTGATGTTAAACTCTTTTAAATAATTTATAGTTTTAAATATAAAAAAATATTTTTTCTTAAATATTTATGTTGCGATTTGAATAATTTGTTTTTGAATATTTAATAATGTATAGGTATTCTGTTTCCATTCTACTTAGCAATTTGCAACCACAAATGCTTTCGTGCATTCTTTTCTCTCGAATGGAACGAAGCTATAAGTTATTACCACCTGCAGGTTGAGGATTGTACCACAATGTACATCGACATATGACCTTGCTGATGAAGACCCCAGCCTATGAAATAAAAACAATAAACTTTGAATCTACACGTTGCATGGTCGAACACGCCATGTGCGGTCAAAAAGAACAGTCTCAACAAAGCAGTTGAACGGAGGGCAATGTGGTAAGCCAGTACCTATTCGTAGTGCCCACCTAAGTCTTAGCGTCTGGCGTGCAAGTGAATGAATAATGAGAACACGAATAGAGGATAACTTCACCAACCCTAAAAGAGCTTACACATCTGTACAAGAGAAAGATAACGTCACCAAAGAATTCTTCTTCGAGTTCGTCGACAAAACCTACAATTTAATATTTTTCTTTTGTTATTTGAATGTCAAGTAAAAGCGCATATTATTTCATTAGTTCTGCCGGTCAACTCATTCTTAATCTTGTTTACCCCGACCACAAAAAAAAAACCTCTTCTTTAAATTTACGAATTCATTGTATGCTTATCAGAGTGCTAAGTTCAAATAATCTCCGGAAACAAAATCTAGCTAATCGACGCTGCTGCGAGGCTAAATCTTATCGTAACTACCACACGCTTGCTACTATGTATTTCTGGAAATTCGCTAATGCTTTTCGCATTCTCCAATTGGAAACCAGCTGCAATGTGAACAATACACTTTTGTATTTTTGTATTTTTAGATATCCGAATTTTCCTAGCTCCTGGTCTCCAAGACCAATAATTACAATAAATGTGTCATGCAACTGAAATTTCCAATGGAGACCCCCAATTTCATGAACAATTTATATCATGACATCAATGTCTGCTTTTGTGTCTAGCCATGTCTGTGGACATAAACCCTGAATTAAATTTGACAGTGATTGTCAATTTGAGTTTAACTATTCACAAAGGAAACACAGCTGATTGACGAAAAATATCGTGCAGCAAAAATTGATTAATCCAAAACGATGCCATCTTTTTCTTTCCGATTTTTCTAAATTTCAGCTTCATTCAAGGCCCTCAAGGTAAGAATAAATAGTTGCTTACGCAATATGGTTAAAAATGAAATGTGTTGACAAAATTTGCCCACCCAATGAAAAAATTAAAATTTCTGATATAAATTCAGACATAAAAATGTCTTGTGAAGCGTCGGTGTAACAGCGGATATCCCGAACTCTAACCAATTTCAAGGAATTACTGTAAGAAAGTTTAACGGTTGCAATCGCAAGCGACTGCCAGAACGTTTTCTGACCAAGTTTTCTATTATTCGCGTTAGGCGTCTTTTTTGACATTAAGGGGCATGTAAAATCGTGGACACTGAGGCAATAGTAAATAGTATGGGCCCAAATAAGTCATGACAAGTGCAGATGAATTGCATAAATGCTAAGTAGGTACTCGCTGTAATCAATCAACTCGACCCTAGGCGATGTGAATAGGGGGAAACTCCTCCTATATTTTGTGTGCATTCCGGTACCTGTCCCAAGAATATTTTCTGAATCAAAAAATCATTAACAGCTTTATTTTCATCTATTTCTACGTGTCCTGAGAATATTCCCAAGGACGTTGAATATCTAATCCTGGGTTTTCTATGTGGGTCCATCTGTTTGGTACTCGTCATTCATTGCTTCAGTCCTATTTATTTGTTACATTACTTTCCAAAGTCCGTGTCATCTTTGGGCCAGGCCAGAAGCGAAATCAACTTGGAAAGGCTTTTTCGCTACTAGTTACCGATTTCCAATGCCCTCTTTTGACTACTGTCAGAAGGGTCTCCTTAGCAGTTCATTGTAGCACTACGGGTACATGTTTGTCCTACGATTAGTTCTAGTACTGCTGCGGGGCGGGTTATGAAATCATATAAAGGACAGGCATTAGACTTTATTCTGCTCCCTCACGCCACTACGCCGTATGATATGGCATCTGGTACCGAGCCAAAAGAACGGAGAAGAATACAGTCCTGCGAAGAAAAAAGAAAGCATACGCAGTCTCCCAGCTCAAAGAAATCAAAGATTTGCACACGACAGAAACAACATCCGACAGATCTATCTATAAGAAGGGCAAGCAATTGGCAGCTGCTTACAAAGACGTAACACAGGCTCTTCGAAATGAACAGAACCTAGTCACTGATGCGCAGGGAATTGTAGATTGGTTTAAGAAGCACTTCCAACACTTTCTGCATGGAAAAGTAAACCTCCACCCTCTATTAAACAAACCATTTAAGACGAAATATTCTCTCATTGGAAACTTATTATTTACAGCATGGTTTTTCTTAGAAATAGATCCACCACCAGAAGCTTTTCTTCTCCTTCCCTTCATGCTCCAAAGGACGGTAAGGTAGTTCAAGTAGATGCTGTTACCACTATTTTTTTTAACTCAAAATGCTTGATTTTTAACCAAAATCTAGCACTGATTTGTAGTGACCTATTCAGGTCCTCTATATCCGAATTAATTAACGCAATCTGAGAAGTAACTTAAGGGATCTATAGTGGACTAATAATATTATACGTTATGCATAGAGTCGTCCCAAATCATTTGCAAAAAAAAAACTGACAAAAAATGGCTCACACTATTCTGTCAATCAGTCAAAAGGTTCCTAAAAATTTGGATGCATTTTTTCAAACCTTATACTTTGTGGTGAAATGAAAATTTCCATTCCATTCTAATCCTTGAAATGAACCCCGTCGTGTCCTTCTACATTATATCATATCTCACAGCACGTTTGAAAATTATTCTCATGTCCTTGAAGAAATCTACTTAAGCTAAAGTTAAGCATCAAATGTAAAAAGTCAACCATTTCTTATCTCACGAAGCCATAAACATCACACCGCCACGGTCCTTTAAAACCAACATACTCCCTTAACGATCACCTAATCCACTCTAATTCACTTGTGTGACACGACAGCACACTCTAAACAGCCGATAATGATGCGACAAATTGATTTGCCTGTTAACAACCTACTTGAACAAACAAATTACCATAATTTGAATTGCGAAACTCATTCTGTCGCCAGCAGAGTCGCGGTAAGAGATAGTTTTCTACTTTTATCCCGCCGATTTCAGTGTTTCTGTCGCGCTTGCCAAATGCAAATTATCCAAATAACGTTGCATAAAAACCAAATCAATTCGAAATACATACATCTCACTAGAAAGCAAACAAGGTGACAACAGAAAAAAATAATTTCTCTAAATTTAGACAAAAACAAAAACACACCACACACCACATGGAGGAGGAAGAGAAATTAATATTAATTAGGAGCCAATAAAAAAGAAATACTGTATAAGTTCCGCTTAAGCTCCAGCAAGGAATTTCCCCCTTCGGTTCATTAATCAATAGAGAAACCTTCCAGAAGACATGAAAAAAATTATCTGAATTCTGCGACCGATTTGCATTCAGTCGGAATTGGCGGAACGCCAGCATTTCAAATCGAGTTCGGAGTTCAAATTGTTAACATCGCGTGCCCCAAACCATGGGTCGGTCATTAGGTCGTGTATTAGTTGTTGTAGTCACTTTGTACTTTCTTCCCAGGACTATGGGGCAACTTTTCAATTTTTCCTCGTTCACCAGAACTGATGGCAATGAGACGTCACCCGCACAATTTATTCTCTCAAGGTTACCATTCATTTCGAATCTGAAAGAATTACAGAATTTTTTGCGAATTTTTGAAAACAACGCAAATGATCGTCAAAAGGCAAGTTTTCGCAGTGAAAGCGATGACAACTATTTGTATTATCATGGCGCACAAGTGTGGAAGGTCAAGATTAATGGCTCAGCGAGTGAAGAGGTTGATAAACTGGTAACAAGATTGGGTAAGTGAACTAGTTTTATCTTTTTGCTTGAATAATAAAAGTGTACTCATATCAGTGTTTTAAAATAAGTGTCAACTGTTAATTTACATGTCTTGCATTATTAAAAGAAATCCAGAGAACAGCCTCGGAAAGCGCTAATTATACTCAGCCTTGCGAGTCTCTTAATCTTATTAAGGAAACTCGAGTAGTTCGATTTGTCTAGGGCAGATCACTAAATAGGGGCGCCATGGCTCATATTTTTAGTGCGTTGGACTACGGAGCGAGGGGTTCGAGGTTCAATCCCCAGATAACACCTAAAATTTCTTTCACGGCTCTACCTTTCGCGAGGGTCTGACAAACATCCAAGAGTATAACGGTTATGAAGTAGCTTCTCAAAACAAAAATTGACCTTCGGAAACGGCATTAAAACAAATTTTAAACTGAAATTAGCATCCGGCATGAGCGCTGTTGGATTTTCTATTGCTCATACATATGCCTAAAGAATAGAAGATGTAGACTAGTAGAACCAGACGAGTAACCAAACACCGTACTTCATTTTGCAGTATTCTGGTGAGTGCCAGATTGTTGTTCTTGATATTTCAAAGACATGTAACAGAGATTGGCTTTGTGGAGAGTTCCCACAAAGCTCTGTTTTGTCTTCAACTCTCTTTCTTATTTTCCTAAATAATCTCTTGCTGACGTGAGCACCTAAAAATTTTTCCGCCTCTTATGACCTTCTTACAAATATCCGAAAGTAAAAATGCCATGAAAAGGTCTGCAACCGTTTAAAAAACGAACTTCTCCTAACTCATATCAGAAAAAAGTCTACAATAACAGAGAAGTAGGGGTTTGATTAAAAACTCGATACACCAGCCGATAGAAACTGGATTTTAACATTCACTAAAATGTAATGTTATGCAAAATGTCACAAAGTTTAAAAATTAGTATTTTATATTAATTCAACATGACTTCTGAAGCAATGACTCATATTCAAATGGCTCCCATTGAATTTCACACTTTCGCGGTCAAAGACCTTCTTTACACATTGTAAATGATGACACAAATATAGTACTGAGGTACAAATTAGCAATTTTACAATACAACACATTTTACTACAATGTGATGAGTTATACGAGTATGCTAATTCAAATCGCTCACAGGCAGGATCGTTTCTTTTGCAATCTTATGACTTCGCTTTATTAATCAAAACTCAGCTTTATTTATAAATAAAATGACATTTGTACAATTTCGTCCAACTTTGTCTCGTTAACTAAAGAACGTAGCATCTTAAACCCAGGAGAACTATTTTGATACTAAGATTTCAGTGACAAGTACCATCTTCAGAATTCCAAGAACATAATATATGTAAGTCACCCAGTACACCGTGCCATTGAGATAAATTTAATTTGTTTTCAAGTATCGTTATACTTAGTCGCCATCTTTTTGCATGAATGAAACAACTTACCTACATTTCAAGTAAGAAATCACGCGAATTCAGCGTCAACGAGATCATTAATACCAAAGTGCCTCTCCACGTTTAGTTGCAATTAGTTGATTTATACTGATTTGTAATTTTGTCGCGAATTTCGTTTACGAACTTCCACGAAAGTTCGGCGGCATTTGTGTCCATTAAAAACGTAATAATTTTGATTTTAAGAGAGGCAATCAAAATCAGTACACAATGGGTATTTAATTTATTATATTTAACAAACATTAATTTTTATTGACTCACATTTAGTTAGTGTAGAAAGTAACTTTTTAATAATTTAAAGGAACTTAAAGTTCCCAAAAGGCATACGAGTTAAATAAAAATAAGGAATATATACATACATTACATAAAAATATTGATTTTCTATAAAATAAATTTATTTCGTATCATGAAAAGAAATTTGTCAAACTGCTGAATTCCGCTGTCAGAGGCGTTCAGGTGAAGCACTGCTAATTTTATCACTAGTTGACAGAATGAACTCACTGAGGGGGGAAACCGGCTTGTTTCATTGTGTTTAAGAACTTGTTGACACTTTGAAACTCAAACAAAAGAGCGCAGAGTCTCAAGTTTTCTTATGATTCACGATGTAAGCTGCCCTCACTTTGTTAGGGGCAGTTAAAAAGACAAAACATACATATGTAGGTTAGGTTACGATTGATTTCAGACGAAATGTAACTTTGTATTAGTTGGTAAAAAACAAGTTCCTTCCTCTCAAATAAAAAGTTTACACCATTCTACATCTCATCCGAGAGGTTTTGAGCGAAATAAAATTCTCATGCATGAAAGGAAAGGATACGAGTATTGTCATTCATAGTACGCAGATAAAACTTGTGTATCTCATCCTTTTCAATTGCCGCTTCGTTTGACACTAGATATATCCTGCAGATTTGATTTGGGTAACGTGGCAGGCAGATCACAAGGATCGAGAATCGCCAAAAAGTACTCGTAGAACTAGCCGAATCTTGGTAAAAACGTTGAAAATGACTAATGTTCACGTTAACGAGTTCAACGAGGTTGTCTAAGAAATAAGTTCCTAGCTGAATTCATCTTCGAACGGAAAGAGCTTGGCACGCCAAAAGGAGGTTTGGTATAGGTTTATGCTCAGGTTAGAGTAGCTGTCTGAACCAGAATACAAACACTAGACTAGAACAGGTCCATTGTGATACCATGGGTATTTCATTTGGGATACACAGGAACTTGTTAAACTAACCGGACTTTTTAATGAAGCGAAGGATGTTCATGATGTCGAAGGGTGCCAGTTAAGGTCGTTAAAGAAAGCAATCCCTAGGTGGAACACTCTTCTTTAGGACAGGATCGGACAGGTGAAGTATAGTTTCCTTCTCCTCTTCATCTCTACAGCACCTTCAGAAGTAATTTGAAAAGAAACCCAACCTTTTAGCATGTTGACATATCAGACAGTGGTTATATTAGCATAACCAAGAATGTCTCGTTATTTGACACGTTGAACCATCGTCCAGCTTAAGTAGTCGTTTACATGTTTACATACCCACGTTTCGCCATTTCGGCAAATTCATTAGAGTCGTTCTCGTCAGCTAGTCAGCCTTATACGTAGTTACCCGGAATGCCTCTATGTCCTGCCATACAGCATAGTTGATGCTTTCATGGGTAAAGTTTGATAGATCGGTGATCGAAAACTGGCCAACGTGATGGATGTATGCACTGGGAGCTATCTGTTTGCTTAATATGTCTAAGCGCATCAGATGAAACAAGATGTCTAATGCAGCTGAAGCAACTTTTCACTTTCGCTGATTAATTGAGGACCACGGCCATTTCAAGATCCGGCTACCAAACGATCACCTTAGTACAGGCCTAATAATGGACACGTACAGCTAGCGTGTGATTTAAGGTTGCTTACCTCAGCTCTTATCAAAATAAGACCCAAGGACTCTGCATGTTCTATGAAGTAGATACTGGTGCCATGAATCATAGAAGAGTCATGAGGCAAACTTTGTAGGATTTCCCTGAAAGTGTGCGAGTGTAATTTCCAAGTTCACTAGCAGCTCATTGTCTACTAGATTGCAGAGAAAAGGGGATAATACACCACTTTGGAATGTTCTGTGACTGGCATGATTTCTAGGTGTATTAAGAATGTAAGCGATTGATTGATCAACACTCCGGGGGAAGAATTCACCTTCTAACTCTAAATTTGACATTACTATGAGCTCCCCGATGTAGATCTTTTAATGATGCGTTTTCAATGCTCTCTCGACTGATTCAATTTTGCAGTACGCACAGAGCAGATGTTCTTGCGCAGATGGATACCAATCCAACTTTCCAGCGGGCAAAAAGGACGATAAATTGATAGCTCTGATATCTTTTGCCCCAACATACCTGGTTTGTTAGTTTGTTGACCTAATCCGTAGTCCAAAGTTTGGGAATATAGACCAGTTTCAGATAACTTGAGATGGCTACAAGCCAGAAAAGCATTATGCAAATTGAGGAATCTTAACAGGAATGATGCCCGCAGTTCCTGACGACTTGAAGTGTTTGAAACTGCGCATGACCAAGTGGATCTATTCTGTTGTTACTATAGTCAGGGAGTGCTGCACAGTGGAGAAGGTAGTTGCTAGCTGGGTGTTGGGTGTTTTTGAAGTGGATTTTTCGCAATCTGGAAGTCTCTCAATGCTATCGTAGAAAAATTCCCAGAATCGCCGTTGCTTCTTCTTTAGTGAAGTTTTGCATATTTTGAGGTACAATAGGCTTCGCAATCTGAAGAGATGAACGGGACCTAAGGAAAACGACTAGTACCGGTTCACCCTCTGGTAAAATACTTTCTCCTGTTCCTTATCGACGCAATTTTACTGATTACCCCTTTAAATGCCAGAGACTCTTTATTGATGACAATGATGATGATTGTCTCCTTCACCGTGGCGATCTTCCAGTTATGGGTTGAGAAACAGCAGAGCTGAGCAGAGCAGAATCAAAATCACCGCTGTTAATCTACTACAATTTTAGAATAGTCTGCTGTTCATTCATTGCATCAATCATAGATTTCAAATTCTGTTCGTATGAAAAGGCATTCAAAGGACCTGCCACCATCATGTATCACACCTTTCGTGAATAAAAACTATTCCTCATCACTAATAAAATTGTTGTTCAAAGTTTGTAGTTCATATTCTAAGTTAATTCAGTCATTATCTGAAGTCATGTTTGATAGTTTAAAAGAATTATGACTTCATTAATTGATAGTAATTATAAATAAGTACTTACTTCAACTTAATGTGTGGAAAAACCCTAAAAATAGTTTGTATGTCAATTATGATACTACCTGTGCGGCGAGCCATTAATAAATGATTAATTTTTTTTTTTTAGATAGTTTCATGGAATATTATAAACTCACTTAGTAAGCTATAAAACAGGGGCTTTATTCTACGATTTTTTAAATGTGTTTTCAAAACACACAAAAAGAACTAGTGATCTCTTTAAAACTATCAAGTGAAACTCCATAATGAATTTCCACCAATCTCTACAGTTCTTATTATATTAACATTCACAAAAAAAAAAAAAAGAAAAACTCTAAAAGAAGCACCACATCCAAAATTTGACCTCAAACCTGGATTAGTTATACCTTTACTTTGCTTTCGTACAGATTATTCGATCCGGAAAAATGTATCCAAAAGTAGCTTTTCTCCTAGTAGTAGTTTCATTCAATCTTTTTCTAAATATCGATTGTTTAATATTACGTAGTATTCCTTACATTTTGCTTACCGGCTCGGATGTGTTAAACTTGCAACGTGAACTAAATTATTTGACACAACACAAAGTGCCCTCTAGTGCATTAACCAGGACGAGCACATCTGTGCGGCGATACAGAGGCCATCAGCTGTGGAAATTGCATGAGACTGACTTACGAAAAAGGAATTTGCAAAAGTTCTGGATGAAATATGGTTAGCAATATTGAATATGTATTTGTACTATAGAAATTTTTAAAAACGTCCGCGTAGTTTGAAGTGTATCATGTGACAGACTGTGACAGTCTATCAAGATTTGACTCCTCTTAAGCAAAGCGGTATAAAAAATTTAAGAGTTATTAAAATTACATTAAATATTCCATTAACGACACCATTTTCATCGCCAGTGGCGATTGTATTATTGGTAAACTTCATTCATTTGCATTTTACGGTATACTAGTAGAATAAGAAACGAAACGATATTATATAAACAAATACATCATAATATGTAAATTATTTTGTTTGCCGGTTGTTGATACACGCTATTCATGAATTAGTAGTGTAGTAGTTCCATTCGTTAATAATAATTTTATACCAATCAACTCAACTTTACAACATCATGCAACACCTACAGTGCGTTATGTTGAATGTACCATTATGAAATTGCATTTTAAAATTATGACAATATGAGTAAGATTTATTGAAACCATCGGCATTGATTGAGACGATTATGTCTCAAACGTTGAATGTTGAAATAAGCAAAGAGGTAGTGTTTCCTTCGCCTAAGGGGTATAGTTAGACCTAAACCTGAAGAAGACACTAAAACTTCAAACCGGATATAGCAGTAATGAAAAAAATAAAGACTAAATTGTTCTGCATGGTGATGCCAAATACAAAATACTGAATTTCTTAATTCCTAAAAAAAAAATTTAAAAACGAAAAATACTCATTTATTAATGCTAACTTCCTTGTTTCTCCCAAACTGATATAATAAATTATGTCGGCTACATTTTTGTATACATACATATATCAAGAATAGGACCCAAGCTTAAACAAAACAAACATTCAAGCTAAATAACCATAGCAATATACCCTTAAAACCAATGTAAATCGTATTCAAAAGTGAACCACTGTAGTGTGAGTATGTTATTTTCTTTAGTGAGCATAACAAAGAATTATCAGGGACGTAAAATATCGCTCTACGAAATGAGAGCAACAATATTGAATTTGGCCTTATTTCCGTGACCAAACTAAAATATCACCAATCGACACTTATTTCCACACTATCTTCACGTTTAATGTTGGTCCTGAGGTCGTCTTTAGATTCTGGCGAGAGGTCAGTTCACACGAACGACTGGTCAATTTCTGGAGATAACACTGTCACCGAACTTGGACTTCAAAATTCGATTGTTTGGCCAACTATGTGACATGTGGCGCTGTCTTATTGAAAACACACATGCTCCAAGTTAAAACAATTCAAAATATTTGGCGTGACAGGTCTATGGGTCCCAGGGACTTGCTTTTCATAACCATTCATGCGTGTTATATTCTTTACACGAATAGAAGGGACCTACTGTTTATTGCCGTTTCCGAAGGACCATTTGAGAAGCTTTTTTATGGTAGGTATATTCTCGGATGTTTGTCAGACGCTCTCAAGAGGTGGGGCCGTGAAAGACATTTTGGGTTTTGGCTTGGGCTTGGACCTCGAACCCCTCGCTCCGTAGTCGAACGCACTAATCACTTGAACCACGGCGCTTACTCCAAGTCATCGTTTTCAAATTTAACCTAAAAATAGTCAATCCACATGTTTCGGTAGCGATCTGCATCGACTGTGACAGTATTGCCAGCATCATTGAATAATTATGACCCATCTATGGAACCTGCACCAAACAGTAAATTTTTATAGATGTAATGGCATTTTATGAGTGGGTTCGGGTTGCTTCTTAACGAAGCCGTTGACCCAGAAAAGAGCTTCATATCGCTGAGAATGATTTTCCGCTGAAAATCTTACGTGAACTTAATAAAAATAAAGTTATTTATTACAGTTCACGTTCTGTTGCGACTTGCACCTTAATGCTATAAGCTTACAATCTTATAAGTACTGAAATTTAAGTCGTGTTTTTCTCACAGGGGCCAAATAAAGTGGGAGTGGCATTCTGCATTTTTAATGGAACGGATAACAAGATTTCACAAATTCTTTTTTTTTTTTTGTAAAAATGCCCTCAAAAAGTAGGCGTGGCCATATATGTTGTTCAGGTGAATTATAGAGAACTTCAAGGTTCATTACTTTTGTTTCAACAATTTTTTTCAATTTCCAGTAAAATTTTTTAAAAACTTAAATTATTGAAAGGTGAGCCTGGTAGTTTCAAAACTTGGTATTTCTTATCTTTGCATTTGTCAAATCGAAGACAGATTCCACCCACCCAAACTGTCACATATCATTCAAAGATTATTTTAGAATGTAAAAACTTACTAAATGAACTGAAAGAGAGTTTATTCTATTCGGGTGTCTGAAGAGTACAGAAGTCATGAAAAAAACTTTCCAATATCCTTGCCCTTTGGTGTCCTGTCCAGTAATTTTATGCTACAATCACAAGAAAGGAATGGGCATGTATGAATGTCACTTACTTGGAACGGACCATGGATTATATATACACAGACTCTCCAACTGGATAAATAGAAACCAGAACACAGTGCGAATTCAATCTGCGAACCTGGCTCGTTCTATATACGTCTCCATTAATTTGTCATTTACTCTTTCACTAAACTTTCCCTACGTTAAGCTCCAAAACCTTGAAAGCCGTCACACTTCGTCATGAATCCTTTTGCAACCACTTTCCTCCATTTAATAATTGCGCGCATAACTCTCTAAACCATGCGACGTGTTTCATGGCCGCCATTATGTCTCAAATGACTTCATTTGAACATGTTAATCACCGGCATTAACGTTATCCCAAAAGAAATTATAACACTTATCATATTTTACAGGCGCAGAGGTGTGGAATATAAACCAGGATGGCATAGACATCCTCATCAACCAGAAGCACACACAATCAGCTAAGGATTACATAGCGCAAACAAATTACACTTACAACATTATGATCGAAGACGTGGAGTCTGCCATAGACGACACATATTTGGTGCTTAATAACACCAAGTCCAGTATGCCATGGCTCGAGAGAGAGGGTGAGTTTCCTCTACACTGTTGTTATACCATGTTAATGAAATGTTTTTAGGAACCCTCATGGACTGGAATCGCTACCATGACATGGGTGACATAACCGACTTTCTGCATTACTGCTTGGAGAACTACTCAGACATTGCACAGATAATCACCATTGGTCGGACATACAATAAACGCAACATCGAAGTCTTGCGGTGAGCAGTGCATTTAAGTGAAAGTTCACACTTTTTCTATTACTATCTCTAATTGCAGCATCTCCAATGGTCAGGCGAAAAATCGTGCATTTTTCATAAGCTCCGGCTTGCAAGCCCGCGATTGGTTAAGTCCAGCTGCTGTCACGTATGTCATTTCGAAACTTCTCTGGCTATGGGATCATAGTTCGAGTAATTTACAAAATATCGATTGGTATTTCTTGCCGGTTGCCAATCCCGATGGATTTCAGTACTCATGGTTGACCGATCGATTATGGTCGAAAAATCGTCGACATTATGGTAAATGTTATGGGACAAATTTGGATAGGAATTTCGAGTATCAATGGGGTAGTGGCGGCAGCTCTGATAATCCGTGCAATAATTTCTATCGAGGACCAAAGCCATTCTCTGAATCAGAAACAAAGGCAATTAAACAATTTCTTAAGAATATCGGTACAAAGTTGGATGCATTCTTAACAATCGGAGCTTATGGCCAAGTAATAACGTATCCTTGGGGTGACGCGGACTTTATAACGAACAATAGAAAGGATTTACACAAGGTGGCCAAGAGGGCACGAATGGTAAGAATATAAAATCAATTTTAACAAACTTCTACAAGGTGACATAATCTCTCTTTAGAATGTACGAAAGCTGAATCAAGCAGAGTACATAATTGGATCAAGTTTTCGAATGAAATTGGCTCAATCTGGCAACATTGGCGATTGGGTGCAACATGATGTGAATCCCAAATATGTTTACAGTGTATATTTGAAAGATCAAGGACGTTATGGGTATCTACTACCACCGCACTATATTGTCGAGTCAGGAGAGGAAACTTATGAAATCATAAAAACTATAGCCTCGGGTTTAGTTAAGGAAGACTGGATTTATGTTAGACAGACAAACTACATAGATGACGAATAAAAACATCGAATCTTAATTTATTAGAGGCAATCATCTTTCGTTGATATTTTTCGATAGATATCTCTGCGTATTCTTCTGGCTCTACCTGGGTGTTGATAAGACAATTTTGAAAAAAAAAACTATAGATACTTTCTTGAATTGATTTATCGAATGAGAATGGAGATTGGTATCTGACAAGCGAGGATGATCCTCGGGAATTGAGTTAGATGTTAGATTTGTCAAATTGGACGATGTATTCCATAACTAGGACTGAGTAAAGTGAGTACTGAGTAAAATGAGCATTTGGCGGAAAGCGGCATAGCACTCCCAGCGACAAAAGAATTTCTGTCCACTCTTAGAGGCCAAATAGAAAACACTTTATCTATGGTTAATACTGCGGATTTGGAACCATAAGACTATGACCAAAATTCAAAGTATGGCCTGCGTTAGCACCACTGGGGCAATGGGAACCACTCCTGCAATGGGGCTGGAAACAATACTCAACCTAAAACTCCTCCACCTATTTGTACAAGAATCCGCCGCAAATAGTGCTCTTCGACTAAGCCAAACTGGAAGCTCAGTCTAATAGGGCACGCGCAGGTTTTACAAAAATATACGGACTATGCACAGACTACACAGCTCCCCGTCTATACTTTACAAGACCATTTGTCACTTATTTTCCTAGTAGAGAAGAATGGGACGAAAAACCAACACCAGTAAACGACCAAATCCATCTACACGGGTGGTTCCAAAATGGACACCAGCGTTGGCGCAGGTTTCTTTTCCGAAATTCTCGGAATGTCTAGTTCGATCAGACTCCATGTCTACAACAGTGTTTTTCAAGCTGAGGTCCTGACAATGACAACAACTGCCTAACAGGCTGCAATGATGGCATTACCTTTTTCATTAAAAGCCAAGCGGCAATAAAAGCGTTTTCTGCCATTGAAATGAAATCGAAGCTTGTAAGTCGGTTGGCGCGTAACACAATGTAAGACTTTGCTGCGTTCCAGGAGACAAAGCTGTGGCGGGAAATGAAAGAGCTGATGAATTGGCAAGGAAGGGATCATCACTTGAACTAAAAAAGGCAGACACTACAGTAAACATCCCACCCTCTAATCTTAGACAAGCGATTGCGAACAAAACACTAGTAGCAGCAAATGAGAGATGGAGCAGGCGCGACTCCTATCAACTAGGAAAATGTGGTCACTCTACAACAAACAAAAAACCGAGAGAATCTGAGAAATGAGTAAAAAATCCTTGTCCTCTCTTGTGAATGTAATTACCGAACATAACATGAGGAAATATCACACAAAGAAGATGAAATTTAGCACAGACGACCTGTGCAGAGTCTGTGGTGACGAGGATCTGCATGTTACAGGATATTCCACACTTCCTCTGTCACAGCCCAACACTCTGTCACATTAGAAACAAAATTCTAGGAAGACATTTCTTTCAAGACTTAGAAGAACTTTCTGAAAAGTTTTAAAAAGATTTGCATAAATTCGTAAACGATTCGGGATGGTTTGAAGATCCATAGGTTTTTCATAGGTTCTATAGTATGGGAGATCCATTCCACAATGGATCTACATTGATCTAAGTGTGACAGGTGAAAGTTTCTCTTGTCCCGTCAATCCATTAACCTAACCTAACTTATATATACAAGAAGTCTTCAGTACAGTCTGAGGGTTGTACGTGCTTCCTGATAAAAGATAAAGAAGAGGCAACGACCAAAAGGTACAATTGCAAGAAACTGCCATAATCTTCGCCAAACGCGTATGTGAATCGTTTACCGCTAGTATTCAGTATTTGAGCAGAAAAGACGGAAAGAACATCGGCTTCTCCAAAATAAGAAAAAAGTGCGATGTGAGGCGGAAATTCAACATCGACCGCCTAAGGAAGAGCCAGAGACTACAGGGAACGATTGACGAGAAATTCTTCAACACGCAATCATAAACGTCAAAGATCAGTGGTTTCGGTGTCGGTGGTTTCATCCCCGAAAAAAAACATCCGTGGTATGATGATAAGTGCAAATACGACAGAAGCGGAATATTTGTAGGCTTTGCAATGAAAAACGAGAGCAGGGAGGACTCCTACCCATGTACCTACATACATATGTTTGTGGCATCCGGCACGGCAGATCGACTATAGACCAAATTTCCATGCTAAGACAAATCCTGGATAACAACGAATTTCAAGTCGAAACACATCATTTGTGTATTTATAGACTGTAAGATCTCGAGATGACAGCATTCATCGCTTTGAGCTTTATAAGGCTGTGAGCAAATTTGGGTTTCCAAAAAAATTGTTCCAGCTATGCCGCCTTACACTTCGGAACTGTTCCGAACATGAAAATAGTTGCCATATCTACATATACTCGGTACGTACGAGTACTCTAATAAAAACACATTTTCTGTGACTTAACCAAATAGACATAAGAAACACTCCCCAAAAATAAACTTCAGTACATATTTGCGTCTGGCATGGTTTTTATTGTGTAATCTATTTTATTGAAGAAGTTTAGTGCAAAACACAATTGCAATTCCAATATAAACAAGGAGGGCAACGAAAGTGAAAAAAAAAACGAAAGTAAACATTTATCCAGTAAAAGGTATCTAACGATATGATAATGTTTTATTTATACAAAAGGTGTAGTGGGAAATGATAAGGGGAATTTTTTTTAAAAAATTCAATATGTAGATACAACCTAGGTTCACCCTGAACTGAAGCGACACCTAAGTAAGTAAGTAAGTAAGTAGATGCAACACATTTTTTAGGTTAAAAGTTAATATCACAGTGAATGTTGTGTGGTCCTGAGTCGAGAACTTCCATTCAGGAGAAAATAGCTACATATGCATGTATAATTGTATGTATGTATGTATATACAACAAGGGTTCCTAAAAGCTATACGACTCAATGGGCAAGACTACTTCACGCAAGGATTACAATCCAGTTTGTATAACACTAAGAAGTGGGTAGTGCTAGGTTCCGCAGTTTTGATACCACAACTCATGGGATTGTACTACTTTTGATAGAATTTTGATTGTCAATAAAGATAGATGTCAGAAAACGTCTAAACACTCGACAACCCTTGGTACTTTCACGGAGCGCGTCGCCCGCCAAACACTGGCTACCAAACTTGAATGAATGAATGATCATTTGGCGGAAGCTTTGACTCCGCATTTCATTTTTTAACGGTCCGTACAGAATGGTGTAACAAAGTCTAAACCGTTCTTAAATCGTGTTCTGGCTTTGTAGAGACGATGGATTAGCCAAATCGTTTGTTATCGTCTCTAGAACTTTACTTTACACCAGACGATCGCAAAATTTAATAAAAATGAGAAAGAGATTCAGAGACAATGTGGAGTTCTGGGGATTATTAGCATTTATAGGTTTATCGTGAAACTGACGGAAACAATTTAAATTAAACGACTCGGAAGAAAGATATTCATCGATGTCAAATTCACGCTAAAATACACAGGAGTAGACTATGCCACATAGGAGGCGCATAGTTTAGACCAATACACCTGGGCCTCTCACGACAAACAGAGTAAGAAAAGAGTGAACAATTGCAAAACCCCTCCGTCCTTCTGCATTAACAACAATAATAACTCGTAACTTGTAAATCAAATGCGTTCACAAGGGCGTTCCTTAGTAGATGCACAGATTATATGGTATGATTTATGTAAGAGGCATTCATAATGAACTAGTTCTATTTGCGACAGTTTTCACCAAATCATGCTTAGAAACGTTTTGTGCTAACACACAAAATTTGTCTTAGACATTGCTTATAAGGCCAAATTATTTTTAGAAAGGTTATAGCATTTAGGAAGGAAAGGTCAAAGGACGGAATTTTAATTTTCTAGAAACGAATATCACTGCGGTTTTGTATGGGTTCACACCCAAATCAGTCCGAGCTGCCCATCTAGTTAACTCTCGAGACTGCTATGGCAACGTCACATGCATAAGTGATCACCGTGTATCCCTGCATCACCTGCGGTCAAGCCCACTCGTATTTGAATGTAAAATGCAGAATGCCACGCCCATTTTATACGGCTTCAGACATAGAAAGAGTGGGACTCGCATTTCTGAATATTTTGTAAACACAAAGGTACAAGTATGTGCCCACTTTATTTTAGACAGCAATGTGTTATTGGATTTATCGAAAGAATTTTCCTTACCCTTGATGTGTTTAAAAATTCTCCAAGATTTATGTTTGCTTTTGACCTGAATTCTTTTTTATACATTTTAGGGATTATTTGTATAAGCTCCAATCGTGTTTAGGAATACTTAAAAAGTCTCCTACAATTGTTTCTGAACGGACATGACGCTCTTGCAAAGTGTTTCTTAAGATCATCCCGAATAGAAAACAAGGTAAAGAAACTCAAAAAGTTGCCACTTGGACTGCAAATGAAATTCTTAATCTACTCCAGACTGTATCACCAACTAACAACATAAATATTTCACCAAACTATGATTCTAATTCTCTTGGAATTTGTAATAGTTTTCCAACTTTCGCAATAGCAGAAACTATTTCTTACTCAAAACATGTTCTGTCTTCCAGGTGAATTGCCAAACAGTCTATGCTTTGTACACATTTTACACAAAAGTTGGCATCTTTTATACATTTATTCCATTAATGCTTTGGATAGTCTGAAAAAGCTTTCCTATTCAAATTTATAAAATTACAAAGAGAAGTATGAAAAATCTCCTCAAAACAACCATTGTAAAGGAAATCTTTTCAATTTCTTTCACCAGTTACCGAAAAGCTTTACCACATGTCTCTCTTCTTCTATTTTCAATAGTTCCATCAGAATATTAGTAGTAGAAGAAGAAAAAAACTTTCTCTTTCACGACGACAAAAAAAAATGATAAAGAACAATTCAAGATAACCACCAACCACCAAAAGAAACCAATTATCAGACTATCCATCTGGATGGATGCCTACATACATACTATCGAGCCTCTGAGAAATAGGTAACCTATAGCCGTGTCACCGCCAACGTGTCACGAGCATGTAGAAAGTCGAAATACTCCGAAGCCAATACATAAAATTGTTAATACATTTTTCTTTTGTTTTTTGCATTATGATAGTCATCGTTAAAGTTTATTTCCTGCTTTATCGCTGACTGAATGGAATTGGTTTTGAAATTTTGGAGTTTGCTTAGAATAATCAGAGATTCTTTGTTTGGCCTCCGGTCCTCCTTTGGCCTAGAGTGCAAGACAATTTAATTCCAGCGCGTAAGATAAGTGTCATTTCGATTGTGGTGAGCGCGAGCATTTTTATTGAGATGCAAGAATTTGAATTGAAATGTGTGTCAAGAGGTGGTTGATATACAGGCCCGGTTTGGTGGTACCTACAGTTCAGATTTAAGGGGCGCTGTTGTCAGATTGTAGTATTATTCAATGAGGGATTATTATTTCTCAAAGCCATGACATGGTGACATTACTTACAACAATTTTGGAAGACCATAAACTTACCTGCAAAAAAAGAAAAAAAAAATATTATTATTTTTATTTAAGTTAGTTTTATGTGTATTTGCATTCAATATTTATTTTTTAGAAGTTAGGGTATTTTTTCTACTTAAACCAGGGAAATTCCTTAGTAAATAATGGAAAGGATTTGTGATGAACACACCACATCAATTCTACCCACTTCTTATCTGAGCATCAATCAAAACCTTATATCACAGCCCGTGGAAAAAGTCTTCCATAACATGGTTGACATCATCAAAGGGTGTTATGGAAACCCTCTCTCACTAAATAATAACAGCCGATCTGAGTATTGAGGAGAAATTCTTTCTCCCCTGTATTGGTGGTGGATGAAGTACTGAAATCACTGAAGGGAAATGAGTTCATATGCTGTAACCTGCTGTAACGTAATTAAAAACATCTTAGTGTTAGGGGGAACATCTGAGTACACAGAGGCGCTGCACATCACGATAATTTGGGCACACCGCTGGTTGGCACATTTTACAAAAAGTCAATAGAGAACCTGGTTTTTAGGGGCCGTAAAATTATACCTAAGCAACAAGGTAAACTGTTTTGGGGTCATCCTGGATAACAAGTTTACTTTGAGAAGAAATCTAAGAAACAGAATCACGAAAGTCAAAAGGGCCTAGTGGACATGCGGCAGGTCTCTTGGTGTGATCCTAGTGCTTGCATGATTGCCAATAATGCAGAGAAAATATGATGTTGAACTACTATCGAAGACCCAACGCATGGCGCACCAGTAGCGCACAGTGACATCAATGGGGACAATCTTAAACTTACTCCCTATGGGACTAGAGATAAAAACAACTGCCAGATTGGCTGTTGTCAGACGCAAGACCCTAGATCATTTCTCAAGGGCGCGAAACTACTTCTTACCACTGGAACTCAAAGTAACAGCAATTAAACAGCGACAAATGAAAGTCACTTCACAGGTGAGTGTCCTATTGCACCCCGCCTAAAGTAATGACAGATGTACTTTATTTTCTCGATTACCCAATTATCACGAGAGTGAAACGGCCCATTTAACTTTAATATTTCGAAACGAATTCCGTTTTGTCGAATTTAGCTTTGGAAAGGTATAAAAAACTGATTCGGTTTGGGATTGCAAACTTACCCGTGGTTCTATCTCAAAGTCGTATTCAACAATGAAGCTCGAAATTGACTTAAGGGGTTTGATAATAAGCATAATTGTCGCATATACAGGAAAACCGTTCCGGAAGAAAATCTACAGACCACATTACGAAAATACACCGTTTGGTACAGTTTCATGCTGATGGCATCATCTTCTTGTTCAAAAACGAAGCTGGAGTTCGCGTTATGGTCAATGATGATTTTCTTAGAAAATATGAATGACATTAATCCGAGCGAGATGGCCGGGGATGTTATACAAATGTTTACCTCACTAGACAATTCTCACATTTCATATCAGTATCAGAATCCATCCAACGAAAATTTAGTTGGCAATGTGTGGATAGGCACACCGATTTTCGAGAAATATCTTTGAATATAAATAAGTTTCGAATGTGAATTGGTCTTAATGCCTGTAAATGATCTTATCTGTCAAAGTTTTTGACGCTATGTGAAAAAGAGTAGTTGAAATTTATTTTGCGTGCTGATGTAGTGCAAATTCGGTTAAAAATACCACTGTCAACCAGCAGATGCGTACACAAGTCAGTGTCTTTCCATTCGCCAAGAAATGACCAAGATGTTTTTTTTTTTAATTGTTAAAGTAATAATGTTATTGAAATAAAAAATATCGGAAGAAACGATAAATTTGGACTCATCGTCGAAAGGTCGGAATATGCTTCCTATACGCATTAAATCCGGAGGTTTAATATCCTTGATTGTCAAGATCATACGACTTGACAACTCTCAATTATATCCAAGCCCATATTCGCTATTCGTGGCATAAGGGCCTCCATTTCCCTTCGGTCCTCTATAGAATATAAAAGACAGAAAAGCAATGCGTCAATGAGTTTGTATTGCCATCCACTTTACACTTGATCGGATCGTACACAAACGTGACCAAACCGTCTTCCTGCTTGACGAATCCAACGAAATAAATCGAAAACTTAATGCAATTTTATATCTGACTGGTGGAAGCTAATTTATTTTTTGAGCTACGTATACGACGCGTCGTATCGCCAAAAAGCAATAAAAGGCAATAAAGTAGTTAGTCCAGACTAGTCTTTAGAAGTTAGTTGTTAGATGCAATGTAAATGGAATACTCTACAGCAATATTTGTTACTTCAGTACTGATCGGCAAAAACCCTCACACCGCGACCGCCCCTGTAATAACCGATGATCAAACAAAAACTTCTATCAACAAAATTGGTCAAAAGAAAATAAAAACCAAAACAAACACACAATATGCGGTAGTATATCTGTAACACATTTCTATCTGTCCATATTTCCAAAACTGTAGGTTTGTCCTCTCCTTTTTAATCAATTTCCATCTCATTTCCTTTTCAAAAGACTTTCCCATTTGATTATAGACAAACGAACAAAAGTAATAAAAAAAAAAAAAAAACTCCAAACAAAATAGAGAGTAGAGGAACGTTCTTAATCTTTTGTAAATCAAACCTCACGGCAAAGCTCCACCAACAGAGCACCAGTCAGTGTGGCCGTCATCATTGCTAACAGAGACGTGCCTTGGATATATAAAAATTACAGCACATCACTTCTGACGCTTAGTCTCGATTGTCATGGCGTCGTCGTAGACTCTAAAATAAAAAAAAAAGTGTATTTCAAACAAAAAAAAAAATACTCCAAAAGCGTCGCGGATAGTTGTCGTTACTTTGTCGTTAGTGTCGGTTACGTTCGCTCCTCTCGGGTGGTTCCATTAGAAATCAAGAAATGCCTCAAACCAGTGCACTAACAGTGACAGCGGTCGTCTCTATATGCATTTTGTTTCGTGCAAATCTAGCGGTGACTTTGAATTTAAACAAAATCGTTCCGATTCCGGAGTTCCAGCAGGAAAATGTCACAACAGGAAATAGAGTCCTCTACGAACAAACAGGAAATGACACAACAGACAACTTGGCCAATGGCCAATATATGGAAGTCAACGAGATACCGGTGCGTTACGACGAGGCACAGCTGTGGCGAATATACAATATCTCCAGGCTAAGGAGTGCATCGCAGGTGGCTGATACATTAGAGAGTCATTTTGGTAATCGACCAGAGATGTGTGACGATTCTTCACGTTTGACTGAGCAAAGTGTTATTTTACAGGTGGCAACGTGTGGAAGGAGAACTCAAAATTCCTGGATATATCATTTCAAAAGGAACAAGTAAAAAATGCCAGGAGTTATTTGCAGGGATTAAACATCTCCTCAGAGATTCTCAATGAAAATATTCAAAATTTGCTGAACCAAGAGACATACACGGGAGAGGATTTCAGGTCGACACGTGCAAGTAAGGAAGACACTTGGCTGGAAATGTGTCAAATTAAAATTTAAGTTTACACTTAGAGAAGGCCAGCGGACTGAGACGCATGAACTGGGAGGAGTATCATGACATCGATGTGATTTATGAATTTATGAAGGAAATCCGATTGACGTATCCTGATCTGTGTCGGCTGTACACGATCGGAAAGACCGCCGAAGGACGAGAATTGAAGGTTATGAGGTGAGTAAGGTGATAAAGTAAATTAAAATTGTAGTTTTGTGTTCCTGTGCCGCATGTTAATAAGTTCTCTGGGTGATTTAGTTATATTTTTTAATTTTTATTCGAAATACGTGACAGTGTAATGGGCGTCATTCAAGTCAAAACTTGACACATAGATTTATTTAATTCAGAATCATTGGCACGTGTAGTGAGTTAATTATATCAATACTTCCTTCCACACATAGAATCTTTAAAATAACGTTTATAGAATTAATGGCTTTATTGAAGGAAATTAAAGTAGAGCTTCACGTAGATTTGATTGACAAATGAGACAGCATCTAAATAGCTACAGCGCTGTGGTTACTTTGAGCTCCCTCTGCCGTCCCGTAGTAAGGTCGGGTTTAAAATATTTCTGAGTAACATTTCAAGATGTGAGCAGAAATTTCTCTGTAAACAAGATCCATAGCGATCATGTCACAGAAGTTTTGCAACCGTATCAGGTAAGACCCGCAGGACGAACAGCAGTTGATGCATTATTTCGACCGAAATTTTTTAAGATTTTTTCGGCAATACAGCATCCACTTTGGAAGTAACTTCGCAATATTTCCTAACGTTTTTCAAGCGTAAATCGATTCATTCCGTACCGCGCAAATATAATACTGCGTTTCTGTCAATTATTTTGAACGCATAACAGCTGTCAGTGTCAAAATAACATATGATTCAAAAAGAAACCAACAGATGACCCACTCTATACATATGTACATATATTGTAGATGTCACTTATAATCAGTCATTTCCCATTAGTTGTCTTAAAGGTTTCAAAGTATTCCAAATATTAGTGAGTATAGTACTCCACCCTGCGGTGTACCTACGACTATTTTTGTAGATTGTTTATGAGGGCCTCTGACGTTCACGTGTTTCCTCCAATCTCAACACACTTTCGTATCGTTGCCTTGATGTTGCTCGTTCGTAGTCTGAAAATTTGTCCTCAAAATAGTCAGAAACAGTCGCATGGACCTTTTCATTAGACGAAAAACACTTCCCTTTGAGCTCCTTCTTCCGATTCGGGAAAAAAAGTAATCGCTAGACGGAAGATCTGGGTAGATGAGCACTTGGAAGTAACAATCCTTTAATGGATACTACACCGGATGTGTTAAAGTCTTTTCTGAAGTTGTCGTGCAGTTCTTCAAACAGGCAGCCCCACCGTATCCGAGAAAGCAGGGGCCATGTTGTCCTTACGTAGCTGAATCATTTGTATCACTTCCTACTGCAATTTTGCTGTAGATATAGCACACGACACAGACGTTAGAAAAAAGATTCACAACTGCTATAAGAAGAAGAAAGCAGTCCAAACTTTACGAATTGTCTTTCCGAAATTTCCACAGTTTTTATGAGTAGCCCAACCGTCTTTTGCACGATTTTCATTAACAACGTAGTTGTTACATCTCCAAAACTGACATCCTTACCTTTAACAGGTAAAACAAGTAAAAATACACGAAAATGTATAGGTATACATATGTAGTTTCTATTTTAGCATGATGAATGAGCAGTACGCCCGGTGTAGCACAACCCTCATGTTGAATCCTTTTTCTCTTATTCCTATTTCAAAAATTTACAAAACAAAATGAAACTTGTTACACCACAAACTCTGACAGTTAAATAACTTTTTTGACGAAATCGTTATGCAATTTTTAAGAACTCTAGGAATAAAATATCTTCTAATTACTAGAAATAACAACCGTGAATGCATTTAACATTGTTAAGAACCATAGTTAATGCTCAGATAATTATCATAACCTAACATTATGTGAAATTATATTTGTTACGATATACTTGAGTCATTCAAGACGCTGTCATCACTTTTCTACGGCATCACGTTCACGATGGGAAGTTCCAAAACTTTTAGCATAAAGCGACCAAACTTTTTTTTTTTGAAAGTGAAATTAGTGTTTGTATATCGTATTCAAACAGATGTTAACGTTCGCTTTCATTCGGTGTCCTACTTAGTCAAAAATAGAAAATTTATCGAATTGTTAACTTTGAGAATGTATGCACGGGTGTGTGTTGTTCATTAACATATTATGGTTTAATTGACGTTGGGTGTATGTGATATAATTTTCAAAGGAAATTCAGCATTAAATGCCGGTCGATTAGCATAGGTAGAGTTTGTGTTAGGGACGCACCTACATCTCATGGCGTGTGTACCATGAGTGGCAATAAACTGTTGCTAATAGGGTAGATACGATTTAAATCCTTTCTTTTCATCTTAAACATTCTACGGAGTCGGAATTATGTTAATTTGCACATACATGTGGAACTACAACAGAAATACAAATCACCGTTTGAAAACATGCGGGACAATACAGCATTATAAAGGCGCACGCTTTAAGCACTTTGCCGAATAACTCAAACCTAGTGAAGATAGTGAAGATTGGTTACAAATTCTAGATTTACGGAATGATCTTCTAAAATATAAACGAGTTTTGAACTGACTCATAACAACTCTAATTCTATGATCCAATAACAATTTACATTTGAGCTAAGATCACTACCGTACTCAATTTTGCAGGACTCATCAAATAAACTAACGATTCACACTATTGAAAACATCTCTCTCAAAATCGATCAAGAGCGGATGAAGCTGAAACCTGTGCTCGACGTTTTGCTGCATATACATATGTATAGCCGCGGTGGTGTGAATTATGGAATCGCGTTAATCGCATCCAAGCGACTTAGTATCATCATGACAAATTACAAGAACGCGAGAATACCAACATAGTAGCCTTAGGTACTACATTTTACCAGGCATACCAAGTTAAAACTTGTTTGTTTCACCTGGGAATGACAGGCTACGAATCTGTGAACAAACTAACTAGGGTAAACTCTCAGTATTTGTATTGTTAAAAACCACAGAACCCTACTGCTGCGTCAATTTGGGCTACTGTCGTTGGTTAATTATTAGGAACATCAACTTTCGCTAGCCTACTGTGAACGTTGTTTCTTCCTTCTATTCTCTATGTATCCCCTTACACTCAACAGAGATCAACAAAAAAAAATCTTAACTCTTCACAATTCTTAAGACGGTGCTTCTAAGAAAAATCAAAATCCAGTCTCCTGAACAAGTATATTCCTTTTTTTTCGAAATCTAGCCTACGTTTGGATAGAGTAGTCAGACCCCTACCTGTTAATGGATAAAGCGGAGTATTGTGCAGTAATTAAATTCGAGGCAAGGCAAATGGTTCACATTGTAAAAAAAAATTAAAACAGTTGGGCCCTACGTTGGGCGCCAAATTTTATGAGTTATGTTTAGGTTACATACGGAACCATCTTCGGTGTAGATGAGAAGGGCTGGTGGTCGTTTGGTTTAACTCCTCGGACGGGGTGGTTCTTACCAACCATACATAACATTTATTCATACCATCTTGTATATCTAAACCTAGTAGAAGAAGTAACCTAAATCCTACTTTAGGCGGACCAACCTAGCTAAGCCTAAATAACATTCACTAAACTTTCTCTCTTACGGTAAACGCATCTTCTCTTTTCCCTTATTTCTCCAAGAAAGCCCCTCAAAGTATCCTTCGAGTCACAAGTTAAGTAATCGTCCCAGTCTGTCTATATCGTCATAGTTGGTAACATTTTATTACGTCATCATCAAGATCCGAGATACAAGATGTTAGGCACCTCGCTCGAAAAATTGGACATGAACAAGTTCAGGGTCCATTGGTTGTCCAGGGTGCTGACAATCGAAAACAAACGCTAATAAATGGCGGCTGCAACTGAATTTTTTTACATGTGCTAGATCGACCCAAACAACATTTTCTATCGCATTATGACATATGATAAAACTGGGAACTCATCACTACGCCACTGAAAGAAATAACAAACCGTGGATTAGGTTAGGTAGGTGAGTAGGCGAGTGAAAGAGATCCACAATACCACACCCAGGTCAATACAGACCCATTATGATACCCATAGGGGAGAGATGTCTCTTGGCCATTGGTTAACCCTAGATCTACAGATACGGTTCCTATGAACTAGTAAACCATCCAGTTGATTTGATTTAGTTCAAGATGTCATTGACTGGTCTGCTGAATAATTCTTCTAGGTCACGGAAGAAGTGTCGCCCGAGAAATTTAAATCTAAGTTGTATAAGACCTGGATAGTGGCAGAGAAAGTGGGTTGTATCCTCATTGACTTACTCATCTCCACATCCACGACATACATATATAAGTCGTCTTCCGTTAGTCTTAGTTTTTTTTTCATGTAGTACCGCTGAGTGTTATGCCCCGTGATAACTCCTATCAGGGTAGAAAGAGATTTCCTATTGTTCTTCATAATTTTGTCGGTCCTACTGTTATCGAAACAAGACCGTATATTTTTGTGAACACACAAGTGTCTAGCGGTGACCATCTGATGTTAGCCTTCCTTCGGGCCTTAATCCCCGGTTCGAGCCCCAGTGTACAAGGCGGGATGAACACCGAGGTGTCGGCTTGTTTTCAAATGGATTTCGAACCTCTTCTGCCCAATTCGTCGTTCTTCTCATTACCTTATATATTTTCATGTCCAGGGACCCAGCAGAACGCAACCTTTTCATGTGTTACAAGAATCTTAGACAAGCTCTTTACAAGCTTGAAGTTTTTTTCGGTATTTTTTTTTCGCTATTATTGCTGCCTGACTGTCGATGAAAAAGTTGATACCTTCCTGTGGTATTGCCTTCAACGCAGTCTCAAGCCCGGCTATTATCACTGACAAAACCTCCGCTTGGAAAACACTGCTATGGTTCGGGAGACGAACTGATTAGGATATCCCCAGCGCTTAAGAAAAGATTTCTGAGCTTAACTCCATCTCTGATCCATCTGTGAATATAAAGATGGAACCTGTGTTGGTAAGCAGACCGCTTTTGCATTCTTCTCTGCTCTGGAACGAGCTTGTAAAGGGTTTCTTGAAATCTAGGAATCAGGTAATCCATGGTAGGTACATTTCCTAGATATTTTTTTCAGGATCATAGAATACCCCGTTGTATTTTGTCTCCAACTATCTAACTGAATTATTATTAGGGCCCTAATAGCTGCCAAGGCTTTAACGAAGATATTTATCGGAAGAAGATTTAGGATAGCCTCCAGTCCCAACAAAGCGTATTCAATAAATTTTCAATCGTTTTTTTTTTTTTTTGTCACTAGCATACGACAGAGATATGGAGTGCTTAGAGCTTATCTGACGTTAGTTTCAGAAAAATTTTATTCGCTTCCGGCCGCACTTTAAATTTAGACATTTTTTTAAGTACTGAGGGATAACTTGCATTTTTCAAAATATATTTTCAAAAATCTTTCATATCCTCTACACTTCTCTATCCTATCTCATAACCTTCCCTTTACCCTTGCATTTTACACCATTATTGGGATTTTAAATGACGTAGTCGTTAGTGATTCCAAACAACATGCTCAGAAAGTGTCCTTCAAAACATATTTTTTGTTTCAAAAGTTACAAGTTTGATACCATCAGACAGGCTGCTGTGGACTCGTTGACTACGACTTAACTACTTATTGACTACAGTCAGAAATATATACATGTGTATGTGCATAATAAGGAGGATTAAAAACATAAACATCGTGACCAACTTATTTTTATTTCGAATGCTTACTGTGTCGTAAAAACTTTTCGAACTTCTACTTTGTACTGCTGTCCAATGGGAGTGGGTGGTAGATGTCAGATAATTTTTCCATTTCAGTTTTTGTTCCTTTAAAGCAAAAACTATCAACCAAGTTTGCATTTGATTTGTATTTGCAATTAAAAAACAACAGAGAAAGGCATCCGCCCAGCATCAGCAAGTCGTAACTTAAGTAATTAATTGCGAATTGAAATTAAAAACTTTAATCGACATTCTATGCAAGTAATACACTCTGCAAAAAGTATGATCGTAACACGAAAACTATGGAATTGCCGTTGCGTCATAAGTATTAAATTAACAACTTTTCGCATTTAGATTTTATCCATGTTCCGTATAAAGTACTTTTATAATTAGCAACACAGAGGTTAAGACACATCCACGCTTAGTCTTACAAACAGATGTGTTTCCGAAGAAAAACATTTGAAAAGGCAAACAAAAAGATTATTGCAAGTTGAATTAGTATTGAAGTTGCTATTAATATGTTTGCTTCGGTAAAGCTGTACAAACATGCAAAGGATAAACATTTGCGGTTGTGGAACTCGTGTCAGTAAAAATAACATCGCTCTGCGTGGGGCACTATCACTGTCATCGTCGAGTCATGTTGATTCTTTTTAAACTAATTAAATATGAGTGTCCACCGAAGATGGCAGCAGCATGATTAGAGTTTATTTTTCTCATTGGTCATCGACATAATGTAGTCTCTGAGCTCTGTGGACCGGTACGGCACGTTTTAAATAGATCTGCTGCATCAAAACGTGATGAATACCAACGAATATGTTTGTATATTCGTAGATATGCGTATATACATATGTACATATGTATATCTCATAAAAGCATTGCATTTTTAATACGAATTAATTGCATGCACAAGTTATTTGGATTAATTGTTTGCGGAAACGAATGTTTCGTGCAAGAGTTTAAAATAGAAAAAAAAAACAGATGAGATAGGCATACTCGTATACCTATAGTTCACATGATCTGTGATTAGTATTCATGTAGATACTTATCCATATAGACAGATAGAAAAACCAGAAATACGATACGACATCATTTTAAGCGAACACGCTTGTTTAAAACTAACGACAATGGTAAGAGAAACCTAAAACAGCATGGTGCAACTAGTGTGTATGGATCTGAACAAGAATGTAAGCTTTTAGAACCAACTGACAATGAAACTTCTTCTTTTTTAACTTATTGGACTGTCATGTCACTCTGTATTTTCCAAGTTTGAAGAGTATCATGGGCACTATAGCGATCGAGCGACAAGGAGTAGTACGGAATATAAGTTTTTTCTAAATAGTAAAATAAAATCAGCTTAAAGTAAATACAATTCATTTGGAACGGATTATATATGGCCACGCCCACTTTCTGAAGGCTTTTCATAAAAAAAAAACCGGTTAGATGAAGCTACTTTTGCTTGCAATAGTAATAACTGGCAGCTCTATTAACACATAGCAGTTGCAATCCATTACTAAAAGTAACAACTACAACCCAATTTTACGAGGTTATTCACGAGGTTATTGTAGCTTACAGTTTTTGCGAAGGCGTTGATAGACTGTGATATCTTGTTACTTATAAGCTTCTCAAATAACAAATCGCCCTTCGGACACAGCGTTAAACAGTAGGCTACCCCTTCCATTCGTGTAAACAATATAACACGCACAATATGAATGGTTGTGAGAAGCTACGTCCTGTTGGTTATCATCGTCCAAATTGAATAGTTCATTCTTCCTGACAACGAAATTTTGGTCATCTTTGGTACAGTCCGCAGAAGTAATCTTTCCATATCCTCAACATCGACTGCGATTCTACTACTAGGTTTCCTTGTTCGTCCCTTCGGTTCTTCGGTTCGGTTCTGGTTTTAACATTATAGCCAGAGCTCTGCTCGTACATCTTGTCTAAGAGCTCTTAAAAATGTCTTTATCATCGTCATCATATCAGGCTAATGTTAGCGAATTTAGCCTTGATGCGAAGATGTTAAGAGAGGCATGTGAACGAATGCCTGAAACTCAAGACTTCTTGCTTAAGTCTGTGTTCAATAACAAACCCGCATCCAAACAGACGGTGCTTCTGTTGTCAGTAGCAATCGCCGTAGTAAATAAAATATAGTACTAACCGATTTTGAAAAAAGGCTATACTCTTCGACAACGACGATGAAATAAGGCATTACAACATATTTGGTGGAGTTTCACAATGATCGGTATTAGAACGTACATATCTTATGGAACAATATGTATGATAGGGTTCATTGGCTTTATCGATGTAGGCAAAGGTAGAGTCACTTAGAAGGAAAACCTCAAAACAACGTACGACGAAGTTGCTCGGGTAACTGTAACTATCGTATATCTAGAACAATACTGACTATTTGAGGTGTCAGATGATACTATATTTCTCATCGTGGAAACGCTAGAAGTAGATATATTGGCTAGCGAACTACAGATTTCTGTACCGCCGAATATACCACAACCAACTCCACAATCCATCTACCAGGTTCCTACCATTATACCAGGTTCGTTTACTGGAAACCCATTTTCTAATATTCATCTTGCTTTTTAACGGAAATTGAGGTCAAAACTTCTTGACTTAGACAAGAGCTGGGCCCAGTAAATCATTCTAAGCCTAGGGTTTCACTTTTTGGCAAAAAAAAATCTCCAGCAAGTCAAAAGACCTGACGTGGGTTTGCTGATTGTTTTGTCTCAGAGCGGGTTTCACCTGAGATTTTGTTTTACAGTAACTCCAAGACCAAGTAATCTCTCACCAATCCAAGACTCTATTTGGAGCAAATTACATTAAGTAGGTCCAAATGCTGCATGACTATAACAAAGTTAGCCGTGTAACCTTGAGTGTTGAAACCCTGATTTATTCACATATTTACTTATTTCATGTTTATACCCTATCCTAAGAGTATACATATTACGTTTGACACATAGTTTGTAACATAGAGAAATAATCGAGATAGACCCTATAAAGTATGTGTATATATTCGTGCAATGATCGTCCGTCTGTCACCGCTTGTTGGGCCTTAAATTTTGAGCTAGGAATGGGCTTCTGAGAAAAAGATGCAGTACAAGTGTAAAAATGATTGAAATCCGCTCACTAAATTATATGAAACCGAAAAATTTTATTAAGACCAAATATTTAGGCATTCTGATTCTCTACAATTCACTCATACAAAGGTTTTTTTTTTACACGCCCACTTTTTGGGGGCGTTTTCATCAAAAAACCAATTTTGATTAAATTTTACATGTAACATCCTCAAACGTTCGACGTTATCGTCGTATTTCCGTACAAAATGTAATATGGCCACGCCCATTTTGGCACATAGAAAGGAGGATAGGATATCATACGATCCGTTTCAGAAGAATTGTAGCTTTTCTGTATGGTTTTTTATGAAATTGATTTTGCAACCACCGCTCCTCCCACCAATACACTTTAATGATGAACTTCATATTATTTTTTTATTTCCAGGATATCAGAGAACCCCAAAGATAATCCAAAAATATGGATTGACGGTGGCATTCATGCTCGCGAATGGATTAGTCCAGCTGTCGTCACGTACATCCTGTACAATCTTATGACGAATTGGTCCACGTTACCAAAGTATCTGACATCGAAAACATGGTACGTGATGCCTGTCATGAATCCTGATGGGTACATGTACAGTCGTAAGACGAATCGTTTATGGCGAAAGAATCGCTCGAAGAAAAGTGGTTTCCGTTGTTATGGTGTCGATTTAAATCGTAATTTTAATATCAATTGGCAAGGGGCAGGCTCATCGACACAACCATGTTCGGATACATACCGTGGCTCATCGGCGGCATCAGAATTGGAAACTCAAGCGGTTGTTAATTTTCTAAGTCGGCGTAAGAGTAATCTTGGCTCGTATTTAACGTTCCATAGTTACGGTGAGATGATTGTATATCCATGGGCATATAAGGCTGCGAAGGTGAAGGATCATAAGGATTTGCAAAAGGCTGCACAATTGGCTGTTAATGTAAGTTGGACGCTTCTTTATTTTTCATGTTGTTTTATATAAAAAAAAAATCTTTCGCAGAATATTAAAAAGGAAACAGGACGCTCGTATAGAGCCGCGACAACTTACGAACTGTTAGGCATTGCTGGTGGTGGCTCAGATGATTGGTGTCGAGCGGCACTGGGAACGAAGTATGTGTATACGATCGAACTGAGAGATCGTGGGTATTATGGATTTGTCCTGCCAAAGGCACAAATAAAAGCCACAGCTAAAGAGGGATACGTCGTAGTGGATACGATTACAAGGTTCTTCTAGGGCCTTCTTGGAAGAGTACTTAATGACGCGTTTAAAATTATTCAAAATATATGTTTTTTAAGAAAAGACTTATGCGTTATTTTTCACCACGATATCTAAAAAAGTTCCTGTGGTTCCCCAAGTTGAAAATATTTTTAAATCGGCTTCAAAACATTATAAAAACAAAAGAATTAATTTTTAAGATGCATTTAATTAGGATAACAATAACCTCAGGTTTATAACACACTGTGCTTCAGTACAATTTACATTTCCTAAACTTATCATTAGAGAGCTTCAGATACATTTGAATAGTGGATAGGTACCAGATGATACGATGCATGTTTATTCCTTTAAATTAAATTAAGGTCTCTGTTGAACCAGTCAGCTCCATAGCTTTGAAGACAATTCGGTTCCTAAATATAAAACAAACGAGGTTTAAAATAATTTTAGACAGGATAACCACTCGTGCTTACCCAAACTTTGCGTTATCGGCACTAAGACTCTTCATTATAACAACAGCTAGTAAAGTTCCTTGAATTGCAGTTAAAAGACTTGGTTGGGCATACTTAGCGAATGTTTGTGCATAATCCATGGCGTTGTCAACTTGGCGTTCTGTGTTCTTTGTTTCAGTTATTTTGTGGTATATTCCAGGTGTGTTTGGGAATTCTCTTCGATCCACTGTTATAGTTTCTTGAGACCGAGCAAGATTTTCATTGCGTTGGTGTGAAAGTCGGTCGGAAGCGAGGTCTGGCCGATCAGTTTCCCGGTTTCTCTCTTCACGTCGCGCAACTGTCCTATAGAGTTGTTCACTGTCTCTTTCCACATGGCGTTCAGCAGCATTGCTAAGACGATCTCGTTCCTCACGAGCAATTTGTCGATCAACACGGTCGGCCCGGTCTTCTAATCGATCAGTATCCCGTGAGTCATCTCGCCGAAGGGAACGAATATTTACCTCTCGTGCAATAACTCGCCTTTCATCTTCTCGATCTAGTCCATCTCGTGAATCTTCTCGTCGGTCTTCAGATCGGGCTAAGTCTTCACGTCGTTGATTGGAAATGCGGTCTAAACCATGCTCGAGTCGATCTGAAGAAACAGCTTCGCTATTTTTGTCTTCATTTCGCTCAGCAGCAACAGTAAGTCGATGTCGGTTTTCACGGGCAAGATCTCGTCTTGAGTATACTCGATCAACACGTTCAAGCTCTTCTGATCGATCGGTGTCACGGTCGCGTCGGTTGGTTCGAATAGATTGTTCTCGTGTAATGACTCGGCTTGCATCTTCTCGGGTTGGTCCTACTCGTGAATCTTCTCGTCGGTCTTCAGATCGGGCTAAGTCTTCACGTCGTTGATTTGAAAGTCGATCTGCAGAAACTCGGTCAACACGTTCACGTTCTTCTGATCGATCGGTGTCACGATCTCGTCGGCTGGTTCGGATAGATTGTTCTCGTGTAATGACTCGGCTTGCATCTTCTCGGTCTAGTCCTACTTGCGATTCTTCTCGTCGATCTTCAGATCGGGCTAAGTCTTCACGTCTTTGATTTGAAAGTCGGTCCGCAGAAACTCGGTCAACACGTTCACGTTCTTCTGATCGATCGGTGTCACGATCTCGTCGGCGGGTTCGGATAGATTGTTCTCGTGTAATGACTCGGCTTGCATCTTCTCGGGTTAGTCCTTCTCGTGAATCTTCTCGTCGATCTTCAGATCGGGCTAAGACTTCACGTCGTTGATTTGAAAGTCGATCTGCAGAAACTCGGTCAACACGTTCACGTTCTTCTGATCGATCGGTGTCACGGTCTCGTCGGTTGGTTCGGATAGATTGTTCTCGTGTAATGACTCGGCTTGCATCTTCTCGGGTTGGTCCTACTCGTGAATCTTCTCGTCGGTCTCCAGATCGGGCTAAGTCTTCACGTCGTTGATTTGAAAGTCGGTCCGCAGAAACTCGGTCAACACGTTCACGTTCTTCTGATCGATCGGTGTCACGATCTCGTCGGCGGGTTCGGATAGATTGTTCTCGTGTAATGACTCGGCTTGCATCTTCTCGGGTTAGTCCTTCTCGTGAATCTTCTCGTCGATCTTCAGATCGGGCTAAGACTTCACGTCGTTGATTTGAAAGTCGATCTGCAGAAACTCGGTCAACACGTTCACGTTCTTCTGATCGATCGGTGTCACGGTCTCGTCGGTTGGTTCGGATAGATTGTTCTCGTGTAATGACTCGGCTTGCATCTTCTCGGGCTAGTTCTACTCGTGAATCTTCTCGTCGATCTTCAGATCGGGCTAAGTCTTCACGTCGTTGATTTGAAAGTCGATCTGCAGAAACTCGGTCAACACGTTCACTTCCTTCTGATCGATCGGTGTCACGGTCTCGTCGGTTAGTTCGGATAGATTGTTCTCGTGTAATGACTCGGCTTGCATCTTCTCGGGTTGGTCCTACTCGTGAATCTTCTCGTCGGTCTCCAGATCGGGCTAAGTCTTCACGTCGTTGATTTGAAAGTCGATCTGCAGAAACTCGGTCAACACGTTCACGTTCTTCTGATCGATCGGTGTCACGATCTCGTCGGCTGGTTCGGATAGATTGTTCTCTTGTAATGACTCGGCTTGCATCTTCTCGGGTTGGTCCTACTCGTGAATCTTCTCGTCGGTCTCCAGATCGGGCTAAGTCTTCACGTCGTTGAATTGAAAGTCGATCCGCAGAAACTCGGTCAACACGTTCACGTTCTTCTGATCGATCGATGTCACGATCTCGTCGGCTGGTTCGGATAGATTGTTCTCGTGTTATGACTCGCCTTGCATCTTCTCGGTCTAGTCCTACTCGTAAATCTTCTCGTCGATCTTCAGATCGGGCTAAGACTTCACGTCGTTGATGTGAAAGTCGATCTGCAGAAACTCGGTCAACACGTTCACGTTCTTCTGATCGATCGGTGTCACGGTCTCGTCGGTTGGTTCGGATAGATTGTTCTCGTGTAATGACTCGGCTTGCATCTTCTCGGTCTAGTTCTACTCGTGAATCTTCTCGTCGATCTTCAGATCGGGCTAAGTCCTCACGTCGTTGATTTGAAAGTCGGTCCGCAGAAACTCGGTCAACACGTTCACGTTCTTCTAATCGATCGGTGTCACGGTCTCGTCGGTTGGTTCGGATAGATTGTTCTCGTGTAATGACTCGGCTTGCATCTTCTCGGGCTAGTTCTACTCGTGAATCTTCTCGTCGATCTTCAGATCGGGCTAAGTCTTCACGTCGTTGATTTGAAAGTCGATCTGCAGAAACTCGGTCAACACGTTCACTTTCTTCTGATCGATCGGTGTCACGGTCTCGTCGGTTGGTTCGGATAGATTGTTCTCGTGTAATGACTCGGCTTGCATCTTCTCGGGTTGGTCCTACTCGTGAATCTTCTCGTCGGTCTCCAGATCGGGCTAAGTCTTCACGTCGTTGATTTGAAAGTCGATCTGCAGAAACTCGGTCAACACGTTCACGTTCTTCTGATCGATCGGTGTCACGGTCTCGTCGGTTGGTTCGGATAGATTGTTCTCGTGTAATGACTCGGCTTGCATCTTCTCGGGTTGGTCCTACTCGTGAATCTTCTCGTCGGTCTCCAGATCGGGCTAAGTCTTCACGTCGTTGATTTGAAAGTCGATCTGCAGAAACTCGGTCAACACGTTCACGTTCTTCTGATCGACGGGCTAAGTCTTCACGTTGTTGATTGGAAATGCGGTCGAAACCACGCTCGAGACCACGCTCGAGTCGATGTGAAGGAACATCTTCGCTATTTTTTTCTTCACGTCTTTCAGCAGCAGCATCAAAGGAATCATGGTTTTCACGAGCGATGCCTAGTCTTGCGTCTACTCGATGAATACGTTCACGTTCTTCTGATCGATCGGTGTCACGGTCTCGTCGGATTGTTCGGATAGATTGTTCTCGTGTAATGACTCGCCTTGCATCGTCTCGATCTAGTCTATCTCGTGAATCTTCTCGTCCATCTTCAAATCGGGCTAAATCTTCACGTTGTTGATTTGAAATGCGATCTAAACCACGCTCGAGTCGATCCGCATGTACAAGCCCATATTTTCGGGGATCATGTCGGTCTTCACTACTTAGTCGATGGACTTGATTTTCTCTTAAATCATTGCACCTTCGTACTCGCATTCTAAAGGAATCATTGATGCGCTCTTCTTCACGTCTATGAACCTGGTCTGGGATAAGTCGTTCTTCGGATATTCTTTCTTCGCGGTCAATATGTTCGCACCTTTGGTACTTACCCCTATTGTCCAATCGTTGATCAATTTGTCGGGATGCCTTTTCCCGAATGACCCTTTCACTCCATTCAGGTATTCTTGCAGCTTCTCGGTTTAAGTCTCCCTGTCTTTGTGTTTCTTCACCCAAAACCCTAGAGTCCTGTCTTGAAGCTTGACGAGCAGCTCGGTTCGGATGACGTCCTTCATCCACCATCCTGGAATTGGCCAATCGTTCAAAGCCAGTGTTGTGAACTCGTGGGCTCTGTTCAACAACTGACCTCCTCCTTGAGTGCCATTCAGCCCTCAATAAACGGTCCTGCGTAACGTCTTCTCTGCCAGTACGCCGCCAATTATTTTCCCAACGTTCCTCTAAAAGATTGTTCTGCCGTTCGACATTCCACCTTCGTCCCTTGTCACTTATATCATCACTCTCTACCAAAAGACTCCGATCATAGCCCGGCTCACAAAAACGATCCTTATCACAACGTTGCACTAATGCCAAACTTGTACTGAGGAACAAAATTATCACAACCGTATCGAATTGCCACAATCCTATAATCATTGTCACAGTGCCAATGATTTTATTACTTTATTATACACGACTTTGAACAGAAAAGAAAATTCCTTTTGGAATGTCCTTGCTGTGAGTAGCTTTGGTTATTCTTCTCTGAGACTAGAGATGAACTGTGCCCGTTGCTGGTCGCGAGCACAGTTTTTATACCATCGGAGAGGACTCGATTTTCTGTCGGGAATAGAATTTCACACTCCGCTGCTTTTTTGTAGGAGTTTTGATTGATTTAATTTTCTTATCGCACATGTGCACGGATTTGTTCCATTTCTTGGTGGGCTACAGTTGTTAAGGAATGGTTTTTCTATTCCCAGTAAATTGCGTTTTACTGTGGTGCGCCAGAAGGACCTATGAATGAAATCCGTTCATCCTGGATGTGTCAATTGTTCTCATTTATTGATTGCATATCCAGCTGAATGAATCCTTTGACGTCATTGATGCGCGTATTGCGCACTGGCTAAAGGAAGCGTACTAGACCTTGTAAGAAATTTAAGGCTTTTTAAAGTGCCTTACTAATGGCACGTTTTATGTACATACATATATTGGGATTTATTTATAAGGTTGAAGGTATCCGAACCGAATAAAATGTACGTAGTTGTGGACAGTTGTAAGTGGTAAACGCAGTGATTCAGTAGTTAGTGCACTAGTCTTCTGAGCGGAAATACCAGAATATAGTTTTACGACAGCACATCACAGAAGCAAACATCAGAAAGTATAATTTTTATTAGAAAATTTCTGAATTGCGGCTATAAAACTGCAGGAGTGTTACATTCCTGAGGAAAAAACAAGACAAGTATGATACATAGATATTGTGCGCAATATTTTTGTTTATCCATTTAGACAGTGATAACTTTATTTTCGTCGGATTAACGTTATCTGTGTGGCCATACTATCCGAACCCATAAACCTCCTCATGGGTACGCTTTGATAGCCTGGATCAAGTTGGCACCGTTTCAGCACCGATATTTTTAGACTAAGTATAGTAGAGTAGAATGATACACAAACTGATAAATCTTTAACAGGAGTAACAGCACAAATTAGTTTCCAATCGAATTGCTCGCATAATCTGTCCTTCAACTTCTGGGTATCTAAATATTTAAACAACATTTTGGAGCCAGATTGATCGAGACGCAGTCGATGCAAGACGTGTCTATAATATTTATTTTTGATATCCGAACCTTCCGGGCATCGAACATCCACTCGGATCACGGTATTATTATTGTTAAAGTATTGTTGGAATATTAGTTTGGTTTTCGAAAAGCAGTTTCACCTGCTGAAGCTATTCAAGACTGAAAGAGAGGTAACCCTAAACGGCATAACCCCGGACGTCAGCTATTCAAGACTGAAAGAGAGGTAACCCTAAACGGCATAACGCCGGACGTCAGTTTCGCAAGCTGGAATTACATCCTTAGAACACTAAGAAAAATGGTGGTATCAATATACATCAGGAAGATTGTGAGCGACTATTTTCGCCATAATATGTTTCTATATGACACAGACAATGGAACGAAGGATCAGTTCTGTGGTCAGTACTATGGAATGACGATACTCGAGTTAAAAAAACCAGGCAAAACAAAAGTCTTTGGATTTGCGGACAACATTGCAGAATTGTGTGCACCGTGGCTCAGTGGTTAGTGCGTCGTTATGGATAGACCTTTTCCATAAAAAAGTGCAAAGAAGTGCCGTCAATGAAGTTCCAAAAGAAGACACAATTATTTCACTTCAATGAGGTGAACTTTTATGTTATCTAAACGTTCAATGACAACGCTTTTAGGCCACTCTAAAGGGTATATAGTTCGTTACATCCTTGAGTCAGAGGATAACTGAAATGCAGTGAGTAATTATGATAGTGTGGGCCAGTGGAAAGATTGATTACTTCCCGTACTCAATAACAGGGTATAATTTCCACTCTTACGAAGTAAAATAGAATAAAAACGACGGTTTTAGTAAAATCTTCGGACATAGATGACTAGCAATTCATTTTGGCTACGTAACATGACCATTATTAATGATACGTGGAGACACGCTTTTATAAGTTATGATAGGTCTGTTTGGGTACTCTCTGTGTAAAAATTCGTAGAATGTGAAATTTCATGTAGTGGGTGTAAAATTACATAATGCAAATAGAGATCCAAGTGGTCATTCCTGAAAAGACTACTTTAAGGCTTTCTAAGAGCTGCGCACATGTAGCAAATAATATCAACTAATTTCTGACCAGTCATTACCAAGGTTAACTGCTTTAGACATTTTACAAAACGTTTTACAAAAACGCATCGTTGGAGAAAATTAAAGACTAAAAATAAAAACAGAGAAGCATTTTAGCGCTGGCAATGACATGCTTTGTGATCGAGCTCCTAAATGTATGCAATTTATTGCACCCTGCACATAAATTCAAACGGCAGGTGCATTTCAACTTTATTTGCATTTTGCAGTCCATTAAACAAGTTATCGAACTTTCTTCAATATTTGATCAAAACAACTCACCGTATCAGTAGTATCCTCATCAATATCATCCGTTTCAGCATTATTCGCTGTAAAGTTCCTCATATCCTTGGGCGTAGACTCATCAGAAATAACCGAATCCAAGTGAACATTGTCGACGACCTTCTCGAAGTTATTCACAATTTGTGGCGAATCCCTCTCCCTTTCGACCGATACCACCACCGAAACCGACTCACGACGATTCAAATTCGACTTTTTGTACGCCTCGAATCCCCCATTGGTGCCATTTACTAAAGATGACGCACCCATTAGTTGTTTGTTTATCAGCAGCTCTGCCTCCCGGAGTATCTCGTCTACACTGCGAGTGTCCGTGTTGTCGGACAATCGATTGACTTCCTCGAATATAATTTCATCATTTATTTCACTGGTATCACGACTGGAGCCATAGAAACACTCTTGCTCCTTGTTGAGGAACTCCAGGATGGAGCTGCTGGTGAAATCATCAAAGTCTAAATTGCCGACTTTCGAAGTCACATCAGGGAACATGTCCTTTGAGTTCTTATTCGTTGCACTTTCAGCCGACGACGACGATGTTATTGTGGACATTTTGCGACACACAATTACAAGGATAAATGCGATAATTTGATTTTGATTGGCTTCACGCGACAAAGAAACGATTCATCTATGAAACACGAACTAAAGTAAAAGTTTTCATTCAGCAAAATTGTTTTTTTTTATTGGTTTATTTGTGGGAAACAATATAAATAAAATGGAAATTAGGGAAACATCACGAAGGCGACAGGACGAAAATGTAACAAACAGTACTCTCCTTTGGGGTGTGAAGAATTTTTCTTCATCAAGGAAGCGAAAATGATGAGAAAACAGAGAAGTTGTCAAAACAAAACAAAATTTCTTATTAGAATGAATTGTTTGGTGTTCATTTGTTAAGGTGGATATACAGGCAGTTTCGATGGAGTGTGTCACACGACTCAACTGGATGATAGCATCCAGAAATATGAACGCTGTACTCTGAAAATGGAAACACTTTTAGCGGAATGTGTGTACAACTTTACGATGAATTTGCAATAAATACGAAATATATGTCCATTTTTTGTGGGTTAGTAATATATGTTCACTTAAAAAGAATTTAGAATACATTTTCTAATGCTGATTACTGGGGATTCTGGTTTAAAATAGTAGACCGGGTATTAAACCGCGGTACTGTCATTTAATAACCGTCTCCAGTTACTTAATTTAAGTTATTTGAGATCTTTCTCTCATTCGACTGAGTTGGACTGTAGTATAGAATTCAAAGACTCTGTGTGCCAGGTGTTTGCCCTAACCCACTCCAATGTCCAATACGCAGTTGATTAACTACATTTCTCGCTATACAAATTATATGTAATTTCTTACTTAGATGGACCTACAGTTCCGTCAACAGGCTGGTGCTGGTGTTCATTCACTCTAAATGTCCTAGCCATCTCAAACGATCGATGCTCATTTTTTTGACCAGCTCGACCAGCAGGACCATTTCGAGAAGAATTGGTCTTTCAAAACGACCGAGTATATCTTCATCACGTCTCGATGGAGACCATACTTCAGTGTTATAAAGTAGGATTGTGAATATCAAGGTTTTGTTTAGAGTACCCTTAGATGTTCAGGATAAAACTTACTACTCAATTGACATCTGAGCCTATAGAAACAGCGATTGGCAAGACGTATTTGTCACATCATAAGATCTAGGTGTCAGAAGTGCTAGCAGCACAAAGCTAATCCTGATAGATGTAGCCCATTAGATCTAGGTGTGAAAAGTACTAGCAGCACAAAGCTAGTCCTAATACATGTAACCCTAAAATTGATAAAGTATTAGTTAGTATCGATTTGAACTTCCTTCCTTAAATCACACTTCTGGAACTCAATAAAGTCTTCATGCATTCTAACTTTATAACTGATAAGTTCTTTTATACATCGCTAAGGAGACCTATGTTAAGGACCATAAGGACTCATAGTATGTCCCACATGTAGGACAAAGAACTAACACTTCGACCTGTGAGGTTTGCGAATTCATTCCATAGGGACAAAGCATAAAGAATATTGTGACTGAAACATAGATCAAATACCATTCATTGACGAGTTATGCCCACAATGATCCTCTGGTACAAACAATATATGCATCACCAGATGTCCAAACGCCGATGTCCCTGGTTAAGAACCCTATGCACGTCCGGTGCGATAAAAGCCTTTGATGACCCCAGTTAGACCAACTAGGTTATTGAAGCTGGCATAAGATAAAAAAAGATCTGTCCGACTATTGCAACATAAAACAGAAATCCTTTCTAAACTAAAGAACAACATCGCCTAACGCTGTGCAATGGACAGGCATCCACCAGTAAAAGGCAAAGCCGCGTTGCATCCATCCCTCACTATAAAAATTAATACAGTTCACTGTAGCGAGCTATTCTACATTTCAATCGATTTCTTTTATTTTCGCACCACCCTGCAACATCGGCCCTGCCTCAACTTCTTCTAGGAACTGTCAAAACCCCAGCTGTTCACTCCCAAATGCACTTGTGATAAGAATTTGTTATTTGTTGTTCAATTTCCCGTCCATAAACAAATGATGTCATTGTTTATGTCATTTATGGTGAAATTCGTTCGATAATGAGCACGTTTAAAGGATTCTTCGAGGAAATTCCTGGCATCGCTGTTGATCGTTTCGAAGGAGAATGCCTGCAATCGAAATTTCTTTTTCTTTCGCATTGCCATGCAGATCACATGGTCGGGCTTTCAACAGCTGTGGGCCTCCCAGTTCCACTATTTACTAGTGAAATATCTGCGGTCTTCCTGAAAAAACAGTTCCCGGATATAACCAACTCAATAGAAACTTTGGAAATCGAAAGTGAGTGCAATTAAACCGTTCATGTACTTCAAACTTAATATTGACTCTGTGCAGCACCACTGGACCTAACATACCATGTCAATGGGAATGACTTCAATCTGTCGGTAACCGCCCTTCCAGCTAAGCATTGCCCTGGATCCGTGATGTTTCTTTTTGAAACGAATCACCATACAGTACTATACACGGGAGACTTCAGGTTTGCAACACATTTATGTCTTTCGACAGAACTATGAACTATCTTTTTCAGAATCCTTAAGAAACACTTTGACCAATACAAGCTGCTTAAAAACAAGAGGATAGACTCTCTCCATCTAGACTCTACATTCCTCTCGGATAGATACAAAGAATTTCCCACACAAATCGAAAGCATAACCCAAATTTGCTCATTGATTAGCAAATGGCTAGAAATGCATCCAGATAACAAGATTCTAATTGAAATGCCGGCGCAGTATGGAATCGAGTTCCTCTTTATCGCCATCCAACGGAAATTACAACAGAAAATCCACGTGAACGAATCCCAGTGGCAGAAATATGTTTACTTACCCGCTATGGATGATTGTATATCACCTGATGCCAGGAAATGCAGAATCTTCACGAAGTTCAAGGGCAGTTGTGAAACGCAAACTATTCTAACAAAACATTTTCGAATCATAAAGCCGTCGGCATTGTTTTGGACAAATTGGAAACGAGGTAAACCGTTTGTACAGCAGGTGGACGATAAAAATGAATATCGCGTTGCATACTCAAATCACAGTAGCTATTCGGAGTTAAAAGATTTTTTAGAATTCACCCAGCCGAAAAGTGTTAGCTTAAATGTTCTTCCAGAGAAGTATGGAACATGTTATATGAAATGTTTAGAGAGAATCTATCCGTTAACTAAAAAGGAAGCAGTGGAATGTAAGCAGGAAGAAGTAAAAATATGTTTTGATAACATATTCCTCGTATCGAATCCAAACAACTCAAGAAAGAACTCAGTAGGCATCAAATTTCCACCAAAGAGACTAAAGTTATAACAACTGTCTAACGCTATATTTTTTTATGTAATTTATACTTCATAGAACTAGTTTTTATATTTAGGATTTCTATTGAATAAATTAATTGTTTTTTTTTTCTCTGATAAATATATTTTTTTACTAAAAATTGCTGCGAATAATTTGTCTCACTAGTTTGCCACATTGACGATTCTTTCAGCATAAAGAAGGCGAAGTAGGTGAGTAGGTTGACTAAGAGGAGAATAACTACTCTTTGCCGCACTCTGGTCAGTATAGACCCATTGTATACTCATAGTAGGTCCTTAGCTCCTGAACCATTACCTAACCAATAATCACCCTTATTCCGCGTGGCGTTTACTGTACCTACTTACCGACGAAGGAGTTTTGTGGCGTTCAATTTCTGGCATAACTCTTTAAAAACGACAATCGGCGTTTTATTAAAACGCCAAGCGGAATAAGGGTGAATAGCTAATATTGAATGTGTGCTATTTACTGTGTCTGGTATGGTAGGTAGGTAAGTTGGAGGAGGGGTGACTGCACTGATAAAGTGTGCAGCCTCACTCTGATCTCAACGGATCCATTGTGTTCCCCGGTGTCAGATACCTGAAATGAAACAAGACCATGTCGGAAGCGGCCCTCCTAAACCATCCGATTTTCGTGATGAATTTTAGGGTGGTTTTAGGTGGCGTGTTAGCTAGTTCGTTAAAAGATACCTCTCCCAGGGTTGAGTATCTTGTTCTGTTGAGGCTTGGGCATTCGCAGACGAAGTGTGTTGGGTCTTCCTCTATTTCCGGGTCACCACAGGCTCCGCATAGATCTATGGTGCTGATTCTCATTCTTCTGAGGTGGGCCGCCATTGAATTGTGGCCTGTGAGAATACCTATAAGAAGGCTCAGCTGAGGTCTATTCAACGATAGGAGTTCCCTAGTCCTTCTTCTGTTGTATTGGGCCCAAAGTCTTCTCGAGACGCGGCATGAGGAGAGAGTTCTCCACCTTGTGTTGGCCATGTTGAGAAAGTCCAAAGTGCGTCTGGTATACAAACCATCCTGTCAATTTAATATAGCTGCAGATGCCGTTCGCCGATTAGTCGGACAGTTCTTCTATGTTCTGGAAGAATTGTTCTGTGTTCCAAGAACCTTAAGGTCTCCTAGCTGCAACTTCACAAGCTTCGATTTTATTTCTGTAGCAGATACATACATCTTTAATCGCTGCCTGCCTATCGATGAAAAATGTAATATCCTCACGTGGTATTGCTTTCATCGTAGTCTGACGTGCAGCTATTGTCACTGATGTTGATTTTGGATCCAACAGTACAAATTTCTGTAACTTCTGGGCTTGATATTTCTGTTTTTTCATTTCTAACTATTTAGATAGAGGGTTCTAAAAGGTTTTATACAGTCAAGGTAAAGTGTCATGTCGTCTGTTGTTGTTACATTCCCTACTTACACCTCAAGTATCTTAATGTGCGCTGATGCGTTCGACCCCCAGCTCTCCGATTTGACTTTTCTTAGGTCGCTTGTGGCTACAGATTCTTGTATAAAAAGTCTACCGGAAGTAGGCTAAGGATGACCTCGAGTCCTGCCGTTGGTGTTGTTCTCATTGCACTCACTGGTAATATAATACCAATGCACGCTAGTCTTTGTACTTTCGTGATGGCCTTGGAAGTGAAATTATTTTTTTTTAATTTCATTTTTCAAAATGCTTCTCATTATCACAGCTAACACATCAATTCACATCACAAAGTCATGTGTATTCAATTCACAACACAAAACTCAAGTGAATTCAATTCACATGAAAACACCTAAATTCCACCCATGATAGTTGACTTCACTAAAAGTGGAATGCTGGAAATGGGGGTTGTGGTCGAATCACCGCATTAATTTCATTGGCATCCGATTGGCAATTACACGAATAACAATTACTTGACTCGTCCTACGAACGAAGGACATGATCCCCCTGTCGTACGAAATCTCACGCAATGTAATTTATTTTCGTAAAAGAAATTGTACTAGGGTCGTAAGTGTAATAGTTGAACGACAAATACATGTCATTTGTGAAATTATTTACCAAAATAAAAGGATTGTCTCTTGAAGAAGTGATAATTTCAAATCCTTGCTGGATGTTGCCTTTTTTTGGGGGGGCTTCACTTTATCCCCTGGAAGCTCCAAGTTATCTAGCAACGGCATGAATGAGTGTTTCAGTGTGAGGCGTGTGTGTTACCCATACGGCCCACATCCTATTTACAACTTTCAGTATTTTTTTGCAGAATAGTTTTTCTTCGCCTGGAACTTTTCATCTGCAAAAACCTTTTCAAAATTTAAAAATTATTAACAAGTTTTTATTATGAATACGTTAACGTGTATGTTTACATATGCCGTAATTCCAAATACACAGTTTTCGATAACGAATTCCTCGTTCACAGACGCGATGATTCGATGCCTGCATTGGATGATTATTTAAAGCGTGTCTTTCTGTACAAACATACATATGTATATATATGTATCTCCATAGTACTTAGTTATTTAAAATCAAAAAAATAACACAAATTATTTTTTTTTTATTTTATTCCTTTTTTTGTTTGTTCATTTTAACTCTAAAATCATTTTAAGATTAAGAATGACATTTATTTGTTATATTTTTTGTAGTTTTTTTGTCAGTTGGTTTTTTCACTTTTTTTCATTTAAAATTCTATTACATACTCTTAATTATGTTTTAATTATTATTTGTTTATTTATTTTCTTCTCATCATTAATAATTATTACCTAAATGTTTAATTAATGGGAATTTGTTGATTTATATTTTTCTTGTTTTTTTGTTTTTTTTTTTTTAAATAAGAGCGCATAATTATTACTTATTATTTGTTTATATACTTTTCATACACATAAAAAAGAATAACGAACTATAAATTTTAAAGTTTAATGAAAAAATCATTAAAAATTACTAAAACTAAACTAATTGGTTTAAAAAAAATTGTAAAAATTAAAAAAAAAACAAAAAACTTTACATAATTTTTATTTTTCTTACATGTTTAGCTTTCACGTTATTCACTGTCATAGTTATTTTCCTTTTCCTTAGTTTAAAATTTTGTTTTATTTAATAATCTCTGGTAACTTGGAAAATAAAAATCCAATTCTAGATTAGAACCAAAATGATTCGTATCCACTCGTCAATAAGGGAAAATAGCGTTAAAAAAAAAAATGTGTCGAGTGGATTTGTTTGTGTCTAAATTTTACAGTTGGAAACTCCCTCCCAATATTCTCAAATAAAAACGCAAACCTTATGAAACAAAAATACAAAATATTGTTTTTCTTTCTGGAAAAACAAAAAAAAGAAATACTGTTTACACTCTTTGTCGCTGTTACTTTTAAAAATTTAAGAAACTATTTTTCTTTTCTGGCTATATGCTGTTTTTTATTTTTATTTTTTTTTTTTTATTAAATGTACGATCATTCATTTACCGGCAAATTTGTAGTTCCCCCCTGATTATTTATTTTTTTAAACCTATTTGTTTATATTAAGGAACAGACAAGATTTTCTGCTTTGTTTTTTTTTTTTTCTTTTCATATTTAGTATTTGGAGGCGTGGCAGTTGATGTATTTTCGGCTACTTCCTTTCCTACTCTTTCATCTTTTTTTTCTATTGTATCTATATTTTTTTTTTCGTTCTGTTGTGTTAAAGTTTTTTAAAGCCAAAGTTATACTACAGTTTTTTCTTGTTTTACATATTTATTTGTTTATTTATATAAATAGGAATCTTTCGAGCCTGAAATTGTTTCTTTTTGTAGTTATTGCAAAATTAAAAACTTATTATTTTGTTTGATATTTTTCAATTTAAATTTGCATTGTAAAATAAAAAAAAACAATAAGAAAATTAAAACAAATTATAATTTCATTTAATGTACAATAATAGCTTAAGCTTTGTTTAAGTTATGAATATATTTAAACTGAAAAATATGAAGCAAAAATATAATAAAAGTGATGGTAAATTATGTTGCTTTGGTTGCGACAACGAAGGGGTTCTGTTTATTTATAGACAGCCTAACATAAATAGTTCGGAATCGTACGATACGTGAAGCGCCTTATAATTCTAAAAAGGCTGATCTTTATATTTATTTTAACACCCGATTTGGTCTAGATGTTAAGTCAAAAATGCCGAATCTGATAACTTTTCTGTTGCATAGAAAAATATGCAGATAAGCGACGGCAAACATGCATAATGAATGTACGTTTCGTCCCAAAATATACTACGATTCATTCTTGGAAAATGTATAAATAAGATAGTCAACTTGCAATCCCCTGTCCGCTAACATCAACAAATAGGCCTAAAACTGAATTTTATTTTGTAATCTTCATGTCGGTGGGACATAATTTACCGATGGCTGCGAATAGATTCACCAGCTCCTAAATTTTAATGCCCGATGGAAAGGAGAAATCTCCCAGAGAGAAAAGCTAAACGAACACGTTGTATCTTGCTAAGTAAAAAAAAGCACACAGTAACTGCGTCAGCCATTATATGTACATTCGAAAAATCTGACAGTGCCTTGGAAACTATCAAAAACAACCTACCCAAAAAAACTTCTTTCTATGAAAAATTATAGAACTTTGAATTAAGATTTTTTAGAAAAATTGCTTTGTCTGAAAACTTTTATAATATTGAATCCGATTCACTGCTGTTAATTGTTATTCATTTTGTTGTGTCTGTTTTAAATCGATATTTTGTAGCCTCATTGATACATTAATACCGATTAAAATTCTTACAAAGCTATAAGCCCCAAAGTCACTACACCTCCAGTCTGCAACATAATTTAAAATCACTTTCTGCCAAAATGAAAAGTGATTCTAAGAACGTGAATTGAAGGGTTTTCATCTAAAGATTACACGAAATGGGTGTTGGCTTAAAATTATGACGATTTTGTTTCTTTTTTTTAAGGAGCCTCACTCGGAATTCCAACTTATCACATTTAAAAAATAAGAAATTAAAAAAACAATGACTAAGGGAATTTGGTAAAAGAAACAAACATTGATATTCAAAATTCACAATTTCCGTCTTCGTCGCCACCATTAAATTAAAAAAAAAAAAAAAAGTAAGTATTTTAAGGTTGGTTTTTGTATTGAAATTTTGCCTACAATTTTTGTTTCAGTTAATTTCCTTTTGTTTTTTTATATAAGTATTTTCATTTTCTTACAAGTTTGCATATTCCTAATTTGAAAATCTTACTTAAAAGTAATTCAGTTAAATTTATTGTTTTTTTTTTTTTTTAATTATTTTTTACGTACAAAAAGACCACAACATTCAATGTTTGTCATCATACTTCCACATATCATGTACATCATCTCACTTTTAATTTATATTAAATACAGTTTTTAGTGTTTTAGCGAAGAGAATAAATTTGAATTCAAGTCGCCATTGTCATTTTGTTTTTTTTTTTACTATTATTATTTATATACTTTTTGTTTGTTAATATTTTATTATGTACAAGTACTAAGAATTACGTAAGATCTTATATAGTTATATACTTATATACTCAATCTTATATAAATCAATTATTTATTATTTCTCTTATTTAAATATTAGTTCTTAGTTTTTTTTTAGTTATTTACATATTTTCCATTTTTTTTACTTACTATGTTTTTGGGGGGTTTATCTAAAAAAAAATTGTAACGAAAAAATGTAAAAATGTATGTTGTTGGGCGATGAAATACACTTTTGTATACTATTTTTTATTTATTTTTTTTGATGAGTGTGAATGTGGCGAATATCATTTTCTAAAAAAAAAAAGAAAATTCAAAAGTACTTTTTTCTAAAAAAAAAAAAAACAATAAAAACATTTGAATTTATTTCTATTTTTTGTTAAATTTCTTTTTTTTATTGAAATTGTGGGAGGAAGAGGATATCATTTTTTTTTTATTTTTTAGTTTTATACTAAATAATATGCAGTTCAGGATATAAAAAAGGAAAATAATTTGTTTTTTTTTTCTTTTAACTAATTTTACAGAGAGAAAATTGAAAACAAGGATTCCTATCGCTCCTCGCTTTCAACTTAATCTTATTATCGTACATTAGCGTTATTATTATGGTTTTATACTCTTATTGTTTTCTTAAATTATTTATCAAGTTTTTTTGTTTGTTATTTATTTTACCAGCTTTATTATATTTTACAAAAAAAATATTGTTTGTTGGTTTTTTTGTTTTTTATTTATCTTTGTTCACTTTTTTCATTTTTTTGTTTTTTTTTGTTTATAGTTTAATTATTATAGTTATGTAATTAAAGGTAATTTAATTAAATTACGCACTTAAGTCTACTGATTTTCATCGTCATCTCCGTCACCATCATCATCATCATGATCGTCATGATGTTGTTGCTGCTGTTGCTGTTGGGCGGCGGCAGCAAGTAACGCAGCTTTCTGCGCTGCTTGCGCTTGAGCTTGCATTGACGGCGCCGATAATGGGATTTTCCCACTTTGTTTATAATCTGTCATTTCCTATGAAAAAAATAAATTAAAATACAAAATTACTTAGTTATTAAAATTAAGAGTTAATATTTTATAAGGAATATAATGTAAAAATTTATCTCATTTAACTTTAAGAACTCATAGCCAGACCAATCATCAAGCTTGGTATAAAACATGACGTCGCGAAGGACACCTAAAAAAGAAATCCTTATCGACAAGAGAATAAGATTTAACTAACATCAACTATCGTAGCAGTGGCGGAAATTTTTGAGGAAAAACAGCATAAGGTGACTTATTTCGAAATTAAGTTATGGATACCCATACTCAATTTTATAATATCGTAATTTTACGTTAAATTATCGCTTACGATTGCAACAACATGAGTATTTTTCCAGCATATGTTTAATACGGAAAAATAAACTCATGTCAAACCTTTAAACCGCATAACTAAAAAAAAATTAAAAAAAAAAGAATTATGCCTCGTTGCCACAGATTTAATGACAACTTTTGGAATTATTAAGTGACGATCATATCACGTCACAAGGCTGCGAGGGATATAGGAAATGAAACACGAAAGTTTGACTGTAACATCAATTGTGATAAAATATATAAAAAAAAATATGTATAGATTAAATAAAGTCAAGAACTAATATTGTTAAATATTTTATAATCCTTCTTACGAAATTCGTAGGGCCCTATTGTTGAGCCAACTTTATTATACCTTAGTTACATATACATATGTAAGGCTAGTTATATGCCAAATTGTATATAATAATTAGGACACAACAAAGAAAACTTAAATCAACTAACTTTCTTCACGTGTATTGCTCTATAATTATGTACATATATTGCAATATTATGTATTGCACAGTAAATTTAGGTTTCTTTAAAACCCCACTTTGACCCAAGTCTGTTCTATTTGTCTAATCTGTTGGCGATAGATGTGTTAAGATTCCCTAGAACCTACACGTATTAAATGAGAAAAGAACTTCATCAATTTCCTAAAGATCTAGAGGTTTCCAAATGAATTCACTCTCTGATTAACTTACCCTTTCATAACGCGCTTTGTCCTTTTCAGCCATTAACTCATATTTCTGTTTTGTTTCTGGCTCGACATCGGACCACTTTCTGCCTAGTTCCTTGGCAATATCGCCCACACCATATTCTGGATTTAGAGCTTTAACCTTATTACGTTCATCATTACAAAACCAAAAGAATGCCGATCTATTATATGAAAGAAAAATACAAAAACATTATAATTGAATTAGTTTTCGATTTTAAAGCATAACGTTAGAAGCGTTTATATAAATTTAAATACAAATTCTTTCTACGAACTCACAATGATCTTTTCGGTGCATTCGGATCCTTAATCTGTTTCCGTTTCTTTCCTCGTCCGACAACTACGCCCTTGGGTGGAACATAATTTTGCATTTCGAGGTCATATCGCTGCTTGTCTTTTTCGGCCATTTCATGGAAACGTTTTTTCTCCTTATCCACCATTGTCTGGAAATGTGGGAGTTTATATAAGTTATTTGTTGCTTTGGTTTATCTGTAGCAAGGAATAGCCTTGCCTTTAATTTGGTTATACATATATTTAAATATAATATCTACATATTTTATCCCCCCAATTTATAAATTTGAAGTTTTACAAGTAGAAGGGAGAAATCACAAGTCTTTCACGAACGATCAAAATACAAATCCATTACTTACATTACTTTTTTAATGATATTGAAAACATTTAGCTGAACTCTGAAGAATACTTTTAGGGCAAGACAAGACGAAATAAATTTGGGGCCACTAGGATATTTAATTATTTCGTTGCCATTGCTAGGCGACCATTTTTCCCCAAGAATGTTAAATAAAATTTCAAAACACTATGGAAGACTCATTCATAGTGTACGCGGACAGATCTGCAGGTTCACACTGATCGAATTCTTCGTCAAATTGTTATGAATCCAGATTTGATGCATGTGGACGCAAATTTGCTTGGGTTGGATGGTTCTCAGCTGTCGTTCAGCCGCATTCAGACTCTTGAAAGAGTTAGGTTCGTTTCTTTAATAGGACTAGTAGTGTTTTGTAAATTTCTTATTATAAAGCAGTAAGATCTACAAAAAACGCTGCCTAGAGTGTAAAAATATGGTGTGAATTCTAGAGGTTTGTGAAAAGTCTGCAACCTACATAGACATTGAACAAACCAGTAGATAATCTTCTCAACCCAACTGGGGCTGGTAAGTACGTATGTATTTTGACAGTAAATATAATGGGAATAACAAATTGTTGACCAGTTTAATTAGTACAGTAATTCTGGCACAACGCAATTTAATACAAAATAAGTAAAAAACAATTAAAAACAAACAAGAAAAACTTAATGAGAAACCCAAAACAAATATGTGTAACGTAATTAGAACAATAAAAGTCAACAAGATTGATGTGTGGCAGAACGGGTGCGGGAGAACTACAAGAGCCTCGGCGTCATCGTTCGTCAAACTGAGGGGTGGGTTAGGTGGTGAAAACAGTGTATTCAAAGAGGAAAGTAAGTCAAAATGTCGAAAAAACTTGAATATTTTCAAAAAAAAAAAAAAAACCGCACACACAAACGCACGCATGTTTTACTTGTATACAGACAGAGGGGGGCGCTTGAGTAATATATTCAAAAACCCCAAATATATTCAATTTATATTCGAGAGCGAGAGCGGCTGGATGTGTGTATGAGTGCAATTTTTTTTCGGAAGGGGACGAGGAAACGACAATGTCGAGGGGACTTCTGCCACCATACCACACAACGCAGTAGAGAGGCAGCTGAAATCATATCCAACTATACAACACACAAAAGGGTAAGGGTAAGCGGATATAAAGGAGGAAGAAGAATCCAACCAACCGAGGAACGAAATGACGACACGATGGCAACGGCAGCAGAGCTCTGCACAGCAACACAAACGAGTTCTGGTGGTGGTGCTGCTGCTGCTGGGCTTCACATCGTCGTCGTTCGTTCGATTCAACCAAAAGTGATGGTCGCTGGCGTGCGCAAAGGGTGCGGCGGACGACGATAGGTACACTATAGTGTGGCAAGGGGCATTTGCAAGGAGACCGGTTTTCATTTCATACATCTTCCACCATATATACCAACAATACATAATTGCTGATGACAACGATGACGGTAGGGGGTTGTAGCTGGTAGCGCGGGTTAAGCTGAAATTCTTCTTTCCTCTGGTGTGTTTGCAGCTGCACTCGGGAGAGAAATACAACACATACTGAAAACCAGGCACAGAGAAAATGTTTGCAGTTCTACATGAATGCGATGTAGATGGCGCTTTACATTGGGGTAAAATCGAGTCTGTGATGTTGCCACCACAAGCCATACTCTACTTGCTTTGGGCTTTATTTTTTCAAGGCTAAATTATGGAGTTTTCACTTTGTACGCGTGAAGGTCGAATATAACTTCCACTCTAGTGGCTAATTTGATAGATTTCCAGGGTACATGTACTTGTGCCGTAGGAAGAATGGGCAGTCAATAGAAGAATAGCCTTTTAAAACAGGCAGCTAAGTTAAAATTGAGCACTAACTGAGGTATTGTATGTAGTATATCTGTACATAAATGTTACTCTAATTATTATAAAAACGTCCCCAGGATGACAAGAATCTGTACATGACCATCTTATCTTATCCATTCGACTGATACTAAGTAGTAAATTTCAGTGAACAAGTGCACATTCTTATGTACACATATGTACATATCTAAGTTTTATTTAATAGATGTCGAATCATTTAAATATGTAAACTAATTTCGGTCACACTCACACAGGGTCAGACCAGATTGAAAATTTTATAAGAAAAAAAAACTGAATAACCATTACAATCCTGAGCGGGTGCTTCCCACTGACCTGCCAGTCAGACTGAACTAATACTCAGCTGCGACATAATTCTTAGAAAATATAGGTACTTGCCACCCGAATGGTATTACTACTATGTAGTCCAGTTTCAAACTAACATTCCTAACTAAAAAAATGCTACTGAACCTGCAGTGCATCAGAATTGATTATCATTCTTTGAAATAACGCTATTGCTGCCAAATGCCTGACGGATCGATTATCACTTTGTGGTATTGCCGCATAACTGTCTATTAATGATATGCTAGTACTAGTTAGTCTAGAGCTAAATTCTGTTCCAATCAGAACCCTAGTTGTACAGAACCGTTAGATATGCACAAAAATATTCAACAACCATTAGCAAACATCTGCTTGTTTTCTTCAATTTCTTCAATAACTCACCAAGTATTTTTTTAGTCTTTAATTGAATGTAAAAGTCCAAAGAGACACTAACTGGCAACACTGATTCTAATGCTTTGCAACTTCGGTTTTGTTTTCCTGTCTTGTCGATTATTGGAGAAAGACATTGGCGTCGCACTAACAACCGACAGCCACAAGTAAAACCCTGTGCTTTAAATGAGTTCCTGATGACGGTGACGCCGATGAAATGGGCTAAATGGATATCGAACGAACGAAACCTAAAACGATGAGCAACGCACAAGACGCCCATGTGCCAGGTTCATACAGAATATAGTTAGCAGTGCATAGTGTATTCGATTGTTGTTGTTGGACAGAAGCAATTTACCTACCCCCCAAATGATGGGGTTTTCTTTTGCGCCAATCACTTCACACCCACTTCCCTAACTCCCTTCAGACCCCACTTTCATCCATATTAATTTCCCAACATCCAGCCAGCGAGTAGAGAGCTGGGATGTACGTACATACAAACACATACTGGAACTTAACCCTGGGGCACGATGATGCACCACCATTATCTCCCCTCCCCCCAACACCAATATCATCGTCGTCGTCGTCGTCGACGTCGTGTTGCCACCACCCCAAATTTTCAACCCGCTTTTTAATAAGTTTAGCTCGTTCTATCACTTCACCGTCCCTTGCCGGTCGCCCTCCTTCATCCGCATCGTCGTCGTCGTCGTCGTTTCACTCTGCTACTCCGCCACTCTTCTACGTACATACCATCGACGTCATCCATGTTGGATAAATTGCTCGTTTTCCTTTCCCCTCGGCCTCTTCGTTGGCCCCTCGCCACTAGCAAACAATTTTCCATCAAGCAACCATCGTCGTCGTTGTGCTATACACATTCACACCCCCTTCCCTCTTTCATTTCCAGCCATCGCTCTCTACACACCCCTGCCCCATCCCGTTCCCAGGTTCACAACTCATTTCACTCTGGGTGTAGGGGGGTAAAGGACGACGGAAAATAGTGTATTTTAAAGCTCGCGCGCCGCGCAAATGTTCTCCATTGATTTTTTTAAAGGGAAGTCCAGGCAGGCAGGCAGCTTCGCCCTGCCACACATAACAATGAGGGAGGGAATGAGGATTAGCAAAACAGGGGTGAGTTGAGGGTTACTTGGTTGGTTGGTTTCATTTCGTTGGCTGGTGGTTGAATGAAGCACATTAAGTCCCTGGTTGGTCCGAGAAAGGGTGTGCGGTACCACTGCGTGCGTACGTGGTGATTCCCTCCGCTTGCTACCTCTCGAGAGTGGCACCCATCCGCCCCAAATTCAAACCACCCACACCCATATAAAAGCCCGTTTCTCCGGGGTTTTCATTTTGCTCTTTGCTGATAAATTCTGCTTGCATACGTGAGCCGAGTGCACTCAATTCTACCCCCCCACACCCATTTGCTCTCTATCTTCCTCTCTCTCTCTCCGGTCGTCGTCGTCGTCGTCGCTGGTTCTCTATCTATTTCTATGGCATTAATTTCTTTTTTATTTATTCTTCTGGCTTTTTCTTCAAATTGCCACCCAGTGCATAGAACGCTGTTTATATGTACGTTTTTTTATTTTTATTTTCGTATTTTTGTGTAGAAACTGATTTTTTTTTCTCTCGTCGACATTTTTATAAGTTTCATTCATAATTTCTCGCTACTGACGTCTGACGGGACACCAAAGAAGGAGCACAAGGACATACACAGAGTTATCTACAGGAAAAGTGAAATAATGAATTTGTTCATTCGCTTCTCGCACCTCTTTCTTTTTTCTTGTTGTGCCGATTTTCAGAGCGCCATGTCGTTTTTGTTTTGACTGATTTGATGACGTCGAGACAGGAAGACGAAAGGGTTCCTTTTTGGAGAGATTGCAATGTTCAGTGAACACCTTAATTTGCTTACAGGATATATGCAAATTAGCCAATTAGTAGGGCGCGCTGCAGATGGATTTAATCTTTTCTGATAAAACTTGCTAGAGATTAAAAGAACACGGTTGAGCTTAACGTGAAAGCAGCACTTTACGAGATCGAAAATTTTAGTTTTATAGATGAAAGCAATGGAACGGAGAAAAAAAAATAAACAACCGATTGTATGTACATATATAGCTGCAAGGACTTTTTTAAAACCAGCATGTTTCAGTCATGTGTTCGCTTTTCTTTTTCGCAGAAATCTATCGGGCAATGCTTGTTCGTGCGAATTTTGCACCACCTAACACCCACCCTTTGGGGTTGTTGGCGAAAAAAGGATATCCAATGTCACTGAACGGGTAACAATAGAAAATAGTAAATGAATGAAACCTTCTAATAAAACGTTTCTTGGAAGCAATATTCAATTGCAACATGCACATTTGAAATTATGTATGTATTTACTAAGAAACTGTATGCTCCAAGCATGTAAAATTCTATTTTACTAAGCAATTTTGGGTAATACTTTGCCAATTAAGAATTTCCTGGTATCTGAAAACGTCTCTGGTATAAATTACATAACCTCATACCTCACAGGAATCAAACATCCTTCGACAGACAGGCTCATTGTGTATATTTTCTTTACACTCTGCTTAGGGCATTATGTTGGCAGAACCGAGTCAGATTATATTGGGTTCCTGGACACTGTGATATCGACGGTAACGAAAGTGCCGACGTACTGGCCAAAAAAGGAGCAGACCACCAATGACCGTGGCTTAGAAGATTATTCTCGAAAAAAATCATCAATATCGCCAACCTTAGGGACGGACACAAGGTTTCTAAGGTCTTGTGGCCTAATCAGGAAAAATCTGGAGAATTAATAAAACTCACCAGATGTTAAACAGCGGTATGCTAAGGTCTATTGACGTATCAAACCGAAGTAGGAACGATTTCCTAGAATCATATTTGATTGTTTACTCGAAAGCAGGTTAACTTCTTAACTTAACCTTGAAGTTAGAGTTGGCAACATTTGAGTCGTAGTTGGTGGATAAATGCTTCTGACAGCATTTCAAGATCTAGTTTTGCTCTTTCTAATCCTGCTTCGATTGGTGTTCAATAGTTGGACAAGCGTCAGCTAGAAAATTTTTTTTTGACGAGAGCCCCACTACTAATCTGTCGAAAATATACTAGACAATTTCTTTAGCTTGAAAGTAAAGCCGACGAATTATACATATGTATATATGTATAATATTTGCGGATTAATCCAGGAAACCGAGCCCTATGGTCTCCGTTTTCTGGATGCAAATCAATAATTTGCCCAACAAATCTACCCTTACGGGCGATTGTTCGACAATATCCTTCAGTAAAGACATGGACTCAACCGTCGTGGTGTACTCTTTTTGGACAATATACCGGTTCGCAAGTCACAACTTGCAGAGGCATACATACAGCTATTAATTGTTCAGACTTATTTTTTGTTGTGGTTCGGAGACGATTATGTCGATATTTCTCTTTTAGAACAAAAACTGTTCTAACTACCTATGGATATCCGATATCATTCCTTGGATCTGGAAAAGGGTCAATAGAGTTCTTAGATCTTAACTAAAACTCCCCTGTTTCCCTAAACCTAGACACAATCATCACCCTTTTTGCGATAATGAAGCGATCGTAAGAGGACCTTTGAATATTTATGTAGCGTTCTCGTTTGAAGTATTGTTTAATTAGGTGCAAACGAAAAGAATTATAAATTATAGACAGAAAACTGATCTATCTTCTCTTTTTTTAAATCCAGTGACAAATGAACTTACCCACTACTAAACCTCAATAGGAAAAGTAGTCGTTCCGTTTACACGTGATGTTTCCATAGCTATCACTGGCAAGGACATGAGTACGCATTTAAACCTTTCCATGCCATCTCTTTAATTCGTATCGGTAGTGAACAAAATTGAATGTACTCTCCACCATAGTCAAATAATTGGATTTTAAACTCTGTACTCATCAAAGCAATAACCCAATGGGGCTTTATGTATTCGTTGCAAACCCAACCACCCCTCGGCTACGCTTGATGTTCTGTCTCATCAGTTATCGCTAGGATTACTTGGCAGACAGGTGTAGCTAATGCAGGGGTACTGAGGACCAAACTGTTTACTTTTGGAAAATACTTACAGAAGTGGATAGGGCTTGAGAAGGTGATACTACAGTGAGGAGGGAAAAAGAGTATTTCTGTTTGATAACTTGTTATCACCTGGTAAATGTCCCTAATAATTAATGCATAGAATTACCAGGATCCACATGATCAGTGCATATTTTAATTCGAAAAATAGGAGCTTCCTAGATCGAATAGTTAAAAAGCTATAAGCGGTTGACCTGACTCCATGAAATAACCCCAGTTACCGCCGTTATCGTTTTATTGGCAAGAACATTTCTAAATCGATGTTTGTTATATTTATGACTGGGCAGAGTTCAAGGCGACGAATCGTGGGAATAATCCCAAACAATTAAAGAATTCCATTAGTCACACCCAAAATTGTCCCTAATATGTAGTTTGGCACGTATGCACTTTTTAAATATTGTACAAAGTGTAGATTTGTAAACATAAGTACAAAAGCACAAGGCACAAGGACGATAGGACATCCACTAAGATTTTTGATTAGAATTACTGACACGCTAAAATGTTTGTAAAAAATAGAAATTTTTATGACCCACCCACAAATCAGTCCAACAAGAAAATGACTCACCTTCCACCTTTCGGCACACTTCCTTGAGAATTCGGCAAATATAACTGTCTCATCGGGATGTTTCTTCTTGTGTTCCTCTCTGCATGTTTGTACAAAATACGCGTACGCTGTCATTCGGCCTCGAGGCTTGGCGTCCGCTTTGCCACGAATCATTGTGCTGTGTTGTTTCTGTAATTGAATGATGTTGATGTATTCACGTTGTTGTTGTTGTTGTTGCGGTTGTGATTGATTATTATTTTCATTATTTAATTGCTCTTGCGGCGTCGCTGTCGTCGTTGTTGTTGTAATAATTTGTTGTTGTTCTTGCTGATTCTGTAATTCAATCAATAAACAAAACAAGAAAAGAGTTGAAGCACACCACCACATTTTTTCATCCGAAAATTTGTTTTTTGATCTGTCGTTGGGATATATATATTTTTTTTAAAATATACACACAATACGCGACACACAATTTTCTCCACCACCCGAGACCCAGACCTGGACGACGACTAGTAGTATGGACGGTGTGGACGGACAGAAAAACTTTGTGATTATGATGGATGATGGTGCATGTAATTTTTGATAGATTGATGAAGTTTCACATACAGAGTAACACATAGACAAAAAAAAAACAAATATTAGATGCGATGTTGTTTTCTTTTGCTCTCTTCTCTCGTTATTGAATATTGATTAGAATTACAAAACACAAATACCAGACACACACACAAGTGCGAATAAATAATGAAATAAATATGAATCGTAAAAATATACACATAATGATAAAATACTAAAAAATATTGTTAGTTGAAAACGTTGAAAATGTTTTTTAAGTGCATAATGCCAATATTGATGGACAAACACAAAATAAAAACATATAAAAAGAAACATTGAATGTCAGCTTAGTTTGATTCATCTGTCGGTGGTAAACGTACGTAATGATGTATAAAGTAAAGACCTATCAAACTGTCTAGAGGATTATTACAAATATATTTTACTTTAGCTATAGGTTAAGAAGAAATACATGCCTACATATGTAAGTATGTAAATACATAGATATTCGTTCCACATACATACATATGTATGTATGTCATTAAACTTATTCAATCAGTTTCTCCCAAACCCCGGACTATCACGATGCTAATGCAATAAGTCTGTACAATTTTCTAAGTTATTGGCTGCGTGACCTATTCGATTGCATCCCAATTGAAAACCAGTTGTTTAACGAAAAGTACAATAATTAAAACAAAACGATCCTCACGTTGGGCGTCAAAGAATAAAAAAAAGGAAACAAATGTTATTCAATGATTTTTCAATAAAATATTTCAAAATCAACTCCATGGATTAAGCAAAATTTCAAGGAACACGATACAAATACATATTAGTATGTTTTTTCAAACCCAGAAGTGAAGAACTTTGGTTCCCTCCGGTTTCAAGTCAGAAAAGTTGAATCTCTTTAGTTCCCTTGTTTGAGGAATTTATAATTTTCTTGCCATGTCTTCAGCCAGTTTGTCAGTCCCATTAAGAGAACTTTTCAATCTTTATTTGGTTGCCAGGTAAGCCACAGCAAGGTTTGCAGCTAATGGGAGGAGATTGGACAAAGGGATACGTGTGCGACCAGGGGCGCAGGTTAGTATAGTAAATTGTTTTATATGCAGTAAGATGCAAGAGAGTTTGAAGGAGATTCCAAACCAGATTAGACTAAAAGTTAAAGGACTTGAGAGTTCTTAACCAGAATTAGCCCAGCGTGTTCACACTCCCAATCGTCATTTAAAGTTTTCAGTTAGCGGTTAATCCGAAATAAAAATAAATAAATTTAAAAATGGGCTGAGTCGGGTTAAGGCTGCTGCATGTTGGATAGAACGGTTGCATGTGATCTTGGGAGGTTTATTCCAATGCATTCTTTGGAGCAAATTCCGATAGCATAAACCTCTACTCTTAGCTATACAAATTACGTAAAACCTTGTTTTGCTATTGGTAATTTTCAACACCTTTTAGAAAGAAATGTGCAAGGATGGAATTCATATATAAACCGCTCACTTAACTTCTGTCACCACAACTAACTAACTAATCATTTTATATTAACTAACTAGTTTCGTTACTAATGTTCTCTGAACACATAGAAGTAGTTGCTTTTCATAAACGGATTTAGTGCCAACGAATTGTGAAATTTGGAAACCAATATACGATGTATGTAATATGCAGTATGTGTGAACAAACTCCAACATTGTACATACATACATATGTTATGTATTCAATTCTAAAAATAATCATTGCAAATTTCAGTTGTTTATAGTATTGTTCATTATGGATCAAAATATTGAAATTAATCCCACCATCCTGAAATAAACCCGCACAACTACATTGTAGACAGTGTTAAGATGATAAATTTAAACTATATTGATCTTTTGGCCTATTTTCGTTTGGAATTTTAAAAATAGAATCGGCAAACCCCTTTATTTTCGAAGTCGAAACCTGTCATTTGTCTCTGTCATTCTTCGTATTTTTTTTTTTTTTGTAACATGTTAGGCCCCGTTGAAAAGAGTTAACCTTTCGAAATAGCATACAATCAATGGGAAATTATTTAAACACGTTTTTTTTTTTTTTTTTTTTGTAAAATTGTATTTCAACAGGCTCATGTTAACATGCAAACACATAACACATACCACATAACGATGATGCAACATAAACAAAATGCTGCTGCAATTTTGGATTCTGTTATGTATAGTAGTAGTCTAATAGCAGAGCGTTTTGGTTAATTAGGCACTTTATTTAATGGCAAAATAAAAGCTGTTGGTGTTCTCCTTTCCTTTCGCTTCTTCTTTCTCTTCTACCCCAGTGCATTCGCGTGGTATACCTATACGTTTGTTATGTTGTTGTATTTTTCAAAGAAAACATCAGCAGTGGCGGCAGCACCACCAGCAAACTCGTTAAAAGAAATCCAAGCAAAATACGCTCATAAAAAAGTGTTTTGATTGAGTGATTCATTTATATTTATTTCTGTTTCCGTAATTGAAATTGTTTAGTGTTTTGATTTCAGTGAATTTTAGAATTTATTGCCATTTTAGTCATAAATATTTTGTGGATGTATTAGTGTTTGTAGGAAATAATAAAACTTAAAGCGATGTAAAATAAAACATAGTTTTTTTTTTAATAAAAGTACCTACTCGTATAAACAAATGGCAGTGAGTGTTAATTATTTACACTGGTAAATTATATTTATTTAAAACTCCTTGATTTCTAATAATTATAGTTTAATTAATGGAGAAAAATGCGCTCGTAAGAAAAGCATTGATGACGAACATCTCCAAAGATTTAAACACCGACTTGTTAATGTGCCAGTTTCTATAAATTATCAATGTTAACATTTTATTGTTAAAGAAATTAAATTGTCTGAAGTTGTATTGTCCTATTCGTACTAACGCAGTCAAACTAAAAATGAACGGAGTCGATATTGGGAAGTTCCTCAATAAATACAGACATGGCTACTATTTATAAAACTTTCATCTGTCCGAAGTTCGAATACAACTTTTTCTTGAATACATTGCTTTCGTGCTTCGGCAATGTACGTACATATGTATGTAGTATGTTCCTCGTTCTTTATATCGCCATAATTCACTTTTTAGTGGTCATTTGGAGCCTCTGTCTCCAAAATGATAGTGCCACACAAATTTCTTCCGTTTCAAATATTAGTCCATACCCACCCAGCTGACATACTAGTAGATACATACAATATGTATGAATGCACGTATGTACATAAATACATATATGTATGTATGTATGGAGTCGGCACGAAAAATTTGTTAAGTCATATCATGGCCCATGATTGACAACACTTTCGAATGTCTACTACATAGTTAAGTGATTTGCCTTTTCAATAGACAATACATACTCTTTTATGAAATCAAGGTGTTAAAAATTGTTGACAGTTCTCAGTAATCTCTACGGCAAATGTTGCACGAAGAATTGTATGTGTTTTCCTTTGAAAGTAACAGTTTGCACAGATAATCTTATACGAAGAAATTGTCTGTTTTGATGCAAAACTCATCAATGAAGAAACGAAGCCCATTTTAACGTCAATGGATTTGTTAACATATCCCAAAAAAGTGATTGATTAGTGTGAAATTAATGCAAGATGATTGTGCCATACTTATTCGATTCCGCGCAAGCAACGAGCGCTATGAAGAAACGCCGCATATTCCGGGACGATGGAATATATGTACATATATGACGATATCGCCCGATCTGAGGGCGTCAAGGCTACTTTTAACTCTTTCAACGCAGCTCGCAAAAATTTGCAACTACATTTGTTTCCAGCGATGAACCATAAACTTTTTGATTTATCTTTTCCCACAGTAAAATTATTAAATTTTCATTTTTAAAGTTTCTAGCTATGTACATTAAAAAGTACATAATTTTTTTTCATATCGTAGTCTCTGACAGAGTATAGGGTTTATTTGAAGTCTAGATGAATGTGAATAATCCCCAGACTCTGGAAGAACTACAGTAGAATATCCGCCAAGAAATTCCTAACATAGCGTTCATGCGTTGATATCACAAATTGTTAAAAATTTAATTTTAGTTTTCATTAAGTTGTTAATTAGTTGAAATAACATTAGGGACTTTATAAAAACTGGGATAAATGCATTAGCTTCATTCAATTATGAATGGCACTTTTCTCCGTTATACATATGTATGTACATATGTACATATGTATTATCATTTTGTAATGTTCGGACCTCGGAAACTAGTTTCTACAGTTTCCATCGCAAACATATGTACATATGTACATTTTATATCACATCCCTACGTACTATGTGTTCGAATACTGGGGACATGACCCTGGACTTCCAATGCATAACTAAACCCAACAACCATCAAAACAAAAAACTGTAAAAAGTCATGGGTTCCACTTAGATCACTGACCCAATTATACATTTGCCATTCCAATTTGTATGCGAATTCTTCCTTTCCTTATAACCCGCAGTACAAAAAAAAAACCTGAAATCAATTGAAATTATGTCACCTCTCAGCGTTTTACATACCTACATATGTACACAATTCCCTTATTGGAAGCATAAATAAACCCCACAGAACTTATAGCCGCACACAAACATCGTATAATTATCATATCAACCAAAGCACGCCATTAAATATGAAATTGCATATCAATTCAATATTTCAGCTGTCATCGCATGTACAAATACATATACATCGCAATCTCGCTTATTGACAAACACATGCACACACACACGTGTGTGTAGACATCTGATGCGAAGTTGTTTTCCCGCCAAAATCGAAGACGCTACACTTCTTTGTTTGAGTTGTTTCTCTTCTAGCATTCAAGTTCATGTTCGCGTGTTCAATTCGTTCTTCTCCCGCTGCCGCTATATGCATACACTGCGTCATATGTGAACACATTTACACACGTCATTCATCCATTCATTCATTCAGAACTCCAGCCATCCTTGTGTAGATACAATATTTCAATATTTACAAAATACTCGCCGACGACCTCCCAAAAACAAAAACACATAATAATAACAATGACAATAAAGCGTCTTCTTCCTCCTCTGACAAAAAAAAATAAAATAAAAATCAAAACAGAAAAACGAACAACAAAAAAACACACATAAAAACCTTATGTCGCCCCTCATTTGAGGCGAGATACACACTATACCGGCGCATAGTGTCACTGAACACCTAAAAACTTATTAATCAGCCAAAAAAGTGGTATTATCGTCGTGCAGGTTCTCCCTCTCACTCTCACGAAACGATTGCATTCAATGCCGCAAGCCGCACCAAACTCTAGAGATGGTGGTAGTCGGGGGAGACAAACTGTTCTCGAGGAGAAACAAAAAAAAAATAAAAAAACAGAGATCCCAAGTAAATGTATCTATAACTCGCACCTGTTTGAGAGATACTTTGATATGGAGGGAGACGCAATTACATGCGGACAACGACGTCGGTGCACGTGATAAGTTTTGCTTTAGACTGGTAAGTTCCATACGGGATAGCTCAGACTATTGGTTGATATAGTTTCAATGCCTGTGACACAGAGACTCTGTTGGCATTTCACATAAGTTCGACAATTGACACTTGCGCTTAGGGAAGTGGTTTATAGACTACATAGCAAAGAAGGGAGACGACGACAAGTTTATGAGGCTTTTAGCACTTACTAATCCAACTTCGTTGTAAACGCTGTACACACAAGTTGTTTTCATATATAAGTGGTTTTTAAAGTTTTGTCGGATGAGTCATTTGCTGACACATGTCATAACATGCGACGAAAGAGTAATGCTAAAAATATAAAAAAAGAAAGAAAGGATTATTCAAATGTAGAAAAACGTGTTCTCTCTTAAGACCGTTGATTAGAGTAATTGAATAACGACATCAGCTGACAGGCTTAAACACACATGTTTGTTCATTTTCCTTTCACAAAATCGTAAAGGGCTGATTTTCCATACCTTCTTTAAAAGGGAACCATCAGAAAAAACATGCGAAACTTGTGAAAGTGAACTATAAAATCCAGACGGCTCTAAACTCATCACACCCACTTTCAAGATTTTATACTTTCACATAAAAACCAGCTTTGGAAAAGACGAAACGATTATTCAGTCATATTTTGTCTGTGAAGAACCTTTGAAGATAATTTACATTCTCATTCGTTAAATTCCCAGGACCAGGTGAGCTCTGCCTCCACGAATAACAAGTTTTATAGTCATAAAGCCTTAAACGATATCCTGGTAGTAAGGGTCAACGAAGAAATAGTGTACACTCTAAATATTGCTCATATTTTTGATGCCCTACTGACAACCTATCCTGTTTCGTTTTAAAGGCTAGCGGTAAACGAGGGCAAAACCAAGTGCATATGTATATGCTATCAACAAGAATCACACACCACTACATCGACGAATCAGACGGAACGTCACGATAGACAGCTATAACTTAGAGGTAGTAAGAGACTTTGTCTTCCTTGGCTTTGCTATCAATTCTGAAAATAGCACCTCAGCAGAAATAAAACGAAGACTAACTCTTGCCAATCGCTGTTTCTGAGAAGGCAATGTGTAGTAAGGCCCTATACCGAACAACTAAGGGGACTCTATAAAAGACTGATCATTCCAGTCCTCCTTTATGGCGCTGAAGCATGGACTTTATCTAAAGCGGATAAAGATATCCTCGGTCTTTTCGAGACAAAAATTCTTCATAAAATATTCGGTCCCGTTCGCTTTGACGGGCTTTGGAAGAAGAGATTCAACAACGACCTATACGAGCTGTACAGCAGCATCGACCTAGTCAAAAAATGTGCATCAGTCGTTTGAGATAGCTAGGGTATGTAGAGCGAATGGACACTAGTTCTCCGCCCGTATTGTCTTCGGATCCAACCCGGAGGGACACGCAGTAAAGGAAGACCTTGACTCAGGTGGCGCGCACAAGTAGAAGGAGACCTCAACCGACTTGGAGTGCGCAACTGGAGGCAGTTAACTTAGGACCGGTGTAACTGGAGAGACTAGTTGATTGAGGACCAGGTTCACCCCGAACTGTATCGCCGCCTAAGTAAGTAAGTAACCTTCTTGACTAACCCATTGGGATTCACGACGTTGCATGAGAATAAACATAACTGTCTATCCTGCCTATAGAGATGGAATGAAATAATCCAACATCTACCTGGATTGACACCAAGCGACCGTAGGTATGGTTTTCCCAGCCTCCAGTTTAATCGCAGTCCTGCTGACCTGTTATTCACCTATGAACATCAGTCAACGTATGTCGGTACAACGGTTCTGCGGTTTAGTGAAAAATGTTCTACAAGATAGAGTTCGGATTGTGGTCGATAGTAAGTACGTATGTATGCCTTCTGTAGACTTTGCTGTATAACACTCAAGTCTCTATGAAATCTCTCATTTCACCAAATTCACGTGCTAGGGTTGTGAGGTACATACATGTATCTGTGATTCCAATAACCGCTGATCTTCAGAGATGCAATCAAATTCACTCATTGGATTAGAACCTCAAATATCTGCCAATGGAGGAAAACGATATGTATTTACTTCAATGCTACTGTCACAATTTCAAAAAGAAATTGAAATAATCAAACCCGAAGTGACCACGCATCATCAAATCATTGCGCATACGCTGATGTAGATATCTGTTTCGAGCGATATTTCATTCCATCGCAACTCCTCCTTCCGAATAAAGGATAAGTAAATTCAAAGATTGAGTATAGTTCTCACGTTTGGAGTTACAACCCAATGATTATCTACATCTGCTTCAACCAAGCAGATCACTTTGTGAAAGAAACAAGAAACTCCTACATTCAGACTAATATGTGATTCATTCAAAATTAAATTATTTAATTCCTATGTAGCAGATAGAAAGGATACCCCATTCCTATACTATCATCTGTGGCACGCAAAAAAAACAGCAAATAGGTTAGACCACTTATTCCCGGCTATGACCTTTGAATTGAGTTTTCTATCGCAGGATATCTTTCAATCACAACACCTACTAAATTCCCCAACACTATCTAACCCAAAACCGCTGAATCACTCAGCTTAAGGCATACACATAGCACCAAGAGAGATCCTAATCATCCTGCCACCTGCAACTCCAACAATTAAGTAAAGTAAAAAAAAAAATGAAAAATCGACTCGTATCTAACAGAATTATTCAACCTCGATTTGGATTTATTACTTCTCGTCGTCTCTCTGCCCCTGCGCTTCGCTAAAGAAAACCTCAAGATATAATAAAGTCAAAGGCAAAAAGTCAACTCGTGATATCATCAGAATGCAGCAGCAGCGCAGCAGCTACACCATGGAAAGGGAAGGGAAGGGAATATAAGAAACAAACTAAACCTGTTTTTGGTTTTCCGAATCGTGCTCCATGCATCGGGATTTCTTCTCCTCCCTCGCCCTGCCCTGTACCATACTCTTACCCCAACTACTTATTTCCATATGTACATACTTTATTGGAATGTTTGTATTTACTTCGTCGTTACAAAGAAAACGTTGAATGCAAGAAGACAGGTAGAGTGTGTGTGAGAGCTGCATGTACACAAAGGCTTAAGTGCTTAAAGTATACGACGAGCTCCTTCAGGAGTTTTATTTGCTATTTCTTTTGCTTCGCCGGCAACCGCCCCCCCGGGGAACAAAACGAAAAAAGTCATAGAAACAGAAAGGAAAGCGCACAAGAAAAAGGTCTGCTTAACGTGTTTTCTGCGCCTCTCATACATACATCTTTCTTCGGCAGTTATACCAAAAGACGCGATATACAAAAAAGGGCCCAGACTTCGGTGGCTGGGTTGGCGCTGCTACATTCAAGTTAATGATTTCTCCGGCTGTCTCTTCTCAATAAAATCGGTTTCCCTTCAACGGAGAAATACACAGAAACTGAAGATAGAGAAGAAATAAGACGAACGAAATATAAAAAAAAAAATAGAATTATATAGGTGAAATTAAATCTGTGTTAATGAGATTTTTTATTGCATCTGTTCCTTCGCCACCGTCGTCGCCGCCATTGTTTTTTTTTTTTTCTGTATACATTTCTCTTAATAGAGAAATAGAATTTAAATGTCATTAAACATTCACAGGTGGTTTTAGAATGGAAAAAAAAAAAATACAACAAAACAGCTGTTTCGGTCCATAACTCAGGCAAACTACGTTTTTACCTTGAAATCTACGTAAAAAAAAAAAAAAAAGTACCATGCAACATGTTGCTGTGGTGGTTGGTTACTTTTTACATGTTGCCGGCTACTTTTGACCTTTTTATGGGAAAAAATGCAGCGCAGCAGCAGATAAATGAAAGTGCACGACTACGACGACCACGATTCTGTGTGTCCATCGACGTGGCATTGCATGATTTTGCATCAAAATGCGTGGTGTTGCCTTTTATGGCATGAGAAGGAGTATATAGAGACTTGTGTGTCCTCCATTGAAAGGTTTTATTTGAAAATTAATTGGACAACTACAGAGTTGCACAGTGCAGTCAGTAGTGTGCGCGCTCATGAGGGATTTCTTCTTGTCGTCTTGATTGTAGTCTCCTTCTTTGCATGGGAAATATCTTTAGAAATTCATAACGATTTACAGATATACTGCCGTCATTGTAAAGATATGTCCAATTATCAGTGCTCACGTGCAAGCAATTATCAACTCGGAAGAAAAAAATGTGTTACTGGGCCACGAAGCAGTTGTTATCTTTCTCTTTGACGAACGCGACTACAGCAAATTTCACTGATCTCATCAACTTTTCGAAAAAAACAATTTTTCACAAAAAATTCCAATAAAAGAGAAAACAAAAAACGGATGACAAAAGAAGAGCTCGGGGAGACGAAACGGGGAAAAGATGGGCAGGGGAAAAACAAATAAATATGCAAAATCAATATTGTTTTTTTTTTTTGTTCAAAAATTCCTATGTTAATCACATCCACACAAAGTGTGTGTTTTTTAGGGGCGTAGTTGGTGGCATGTGAATAAGTATACTGGCTGGGAAGTACACAAAAAAAAAAATTAAAACAAAACAAAGATCTACTGAAGAGTACCTACAATTTTAGGTTCGATGACCAAAAAATGGTGTTTGTAGGATGTAAAGCTCGAATGGATTTTATGTTTACCTCATCGCATTTGTTTTTTTATAGACAGACATCAATTCGTCTCCAAAGTGTTCGTAAAATATAACCGGAAATTGGTTAGTGAATGGCGTTTGGGTGGAAACTAAAATTAGACACGACAGCCACACGCCGGCCGGTAAGTGACGGGAGATTTATTTGACAGATACTTTGAGCAATAAACCAGAAGCTATGTGCAAAATAGAATGCCTATATTGGGCAACACCTGATTTCGAAGTGGATATAAACTTTTATTACATTCTTTAGGTGGTTATGGATTATTCAAAATCAGTGCTAAAGGTGGCTATGTTATGCATACAGAAGTAATAGGCATCAACATACTGAGCTGAAAAGGATTTAAATCGTAAAAAGATCCACGTGAACAGAAAACGTGAGCATCAATCCTCTGTTCTTTGGGTCCTTTACAACGAGACTAGTCCCTTAAAGCAGATATCTATGAAATCGGAATAGAATAGAATGCACTATACTATAGTAGACGCCCGTAATAGTAGTTCTATATGGATCAATCAAAAATATTCCCTTCGAATTCGAAATTATGAAGTCGAACTTAGAACATGATGAGGTTACACTTTCCCAAAGGTCACATGATGAGATCACATTTTCAAAGTGTCTAATCACATGCCGCAATGCGATGAACAATTTTGTTCGGAAGTTTCATTGCTCACATAAACTTCCTGCAAACATTTATTGATTACGGTTGAAAGTTTTCCCTATTTTGTAAAGATTTTAATCTCTGCACAATACTCCAATTTATTTATCCATTTCTAAAATAAAAAATTGTAAGTGTTCTGATGCACATGGGCAGTACCTTTATTAATTTAGACAGATAGAACTATAGGGTTAGCCATTGCATTTGACTCACTACGTCAGGTCAAAAAGTTTTCCATCTCCCTACACAATGCTACGAGGTACAAATTGATTGGATTTTCCGTACATTTCATACCACTTACTTTTTCAATCACATAACGATTACTATAAATGTAAGTATACCTTACAAGATCTTACAAACAATACTTTGTATTGGCACATCGTAGGTTACGTAAGAAAATATTGAGCCTTTTTTTTTTTCTTTCAAAAGCCTATACTGACGATAATAGCCTTTTGGTATTGAAATCGATCAACTTTGCTTAACTAATTGACTTCACCAATTCTTGGAATGTAGTCAAAAAAGTCAAAACTCCTAAAAGATATGCAACTTTACTTACTTACACAATGTTTCTCCTTATTCACTACCTATCGAAGAGTCTGATCGAGAATTCCTTCATTTGCAATCTATTTGTCCGAAAGCTTTACATTTCTTGAAGATTAAGAAAATTTTATGTAAGAGTTACTTTTATCCTAATTGGTTACACAAAATCAAGTTCAAGTCAAAAAATATTCAAAATTGTCGTGAACGATCTTATAGAAAAGTTAACAAGGCGTCCTTAGGTTTCAGTCGAGGGTAGGTGGTATCTGTATGAGGATATAGACACACTTGGAAAAAGTTCATTGTTATACCCAGGGATTAGTAAAACCAACAATGGCTTTTTATGAGAGAGAGGATGCTTATGACATTTACTAAGGACGCATGTTCACTAGGTCGTGGAAAAGATTATTCTTTGGACAGTGTCAGACAGGAAAATAATTCTTAGACCGCCTGAAAAATGCTACATTGCATCTGGAAGCCGGAACGAAGATGTTCAGTAGGCCGACGCTCTAAACACTGAGTTACGGTCCCCATTGCGTCATAAACAGTATCTAAATCGGAGGAAATCCGAAATGTACATACATACATATGTAGATCGGATGGACTTGAAATTTAACCACAACTAGAGAAAGAGCGCGCTCAAGTGCAAAGGGACATAACCACCTTGCTGTGCGAAACTAGAAGCATTTAGGTAACAATTGAGCTAACTGCAGAGAATTTTTGGCTAAACCAAGCCCCAGGTCCTACCTGAATTTAAGCTCCTTTACTTTTTAGTGTTCGAAGCGCTGCCTGACTATCTAAAAAAAAAATAAAAATTCTATAATCATAACACCCTTTTTCAAGGTATGTATGTACATACATATGTAAATATGTCCATCCAGGTTATAGTGTTGTGGTCAAAGATCTACAGCTTCAACTCTAGATTCGACAATATTTTCTGAAAGCTAAAGCCAAGCTATCTATGTAGGTACATACTCTTAATAACGAAAGAGCCATTTGGAAGGGCAACACATTTCTGCCCTTATTGTACCGCCTCTATTTAATAAACAACTACTTGAGTGAATAATATAAAAGTAAAGCGATAAGCAAAAAAGTAAAGCTAGCTATATTTTCTCTACTTTTTATGAATCAAATGAAATTAGTGTCTTGAAGGTTCTTATATATTATAAATGTACGTGTACATATGTATGTATGTAGATTTTGGAAATGGTATGAACAGATTAACATTGATTCGTCTAGTTTGTGGTTAGTCAGCACGGCTAACTCAGGAGTCTTGATGTCGAAAAAGAAAATTTCAATATACAAATGCATTGATCTTGTATTGAAGGTTTAAAACTTGCTAATTGTAACGAAATATTAGCTAGTCACTGCAGTCATCTGGAAACTCTTACAATAAAAAATATAAAACACATTAACACTAGACCTCATACAAACCGTTAGAACAGAAAACATTGTAAATAAGTATGTACGTATAGTGCTCCAAAGAAATAGTCACCAAAACCTTACAATATAAACCCTTAGTTTTACATATGTAGGTATATATAAAAAAAAACACTACGTACTTCAGATAGCTCTATCTCTAGTTAAATGCATGTAAACACTTCTCCCCAAGTGATTAAAATTAATTCGCGCGTTTATAAACCTATCAATCAAAAGAAGAAAATGTGTCTTATCATCGAACTCTTCTATAGTCATTAAAATGTATTGGACGTTGTCTTTCGATAACACTCTGTAACTAACCGCCGATTCCAACAATCTATAGACATGTACATACAAAAGTATGTATGGATGTACCTACCTAAAAAAAAAAAAACCAATAAAATAATAATAATGAATGAAACTGAAGAAAGCACACAAAAAGAAAGAAAAACCACTGAAACGTGCGTATAATAATTAAAGAGAACTTGATAAGCCCACCATCATTCTATTTTCGTTTTGTATAAATTTAAAAAAAAAAGTCATTGGCCTCATTAAAAATCAATTTAAAGACAAAACAAAGTATATAAAAATTATTTGCGTATATCTACCACTAATGTAAGAATGTTTGCATTTACATACGAACCTTCTCCACCGACACCATCGCGCAAGCAAGCAGTTAACGAAATTCTTTAGTGAACTTCACGCGAGTTACGTGATGTTATGAAATTTAAATATCAAATGATTTTACGGTGATTCTGGACGGAATATGAAATATTATTAAGGACAACACTAAGTATTTGACTGCATGTGAGGATTTGGGTGCAAATCTTTTTAATGCATTCCTTTAAAATGAGAGCTGGATTACTTGGAGTGGTTTACGTTCAGATCGAACTTTTGACTCTTCAATGATTTTTAAAAGCAGAAACTAAAAATAAACCAACAAGTTATCAGCCTTAACTTCAAATTATGTGATTCATAATTTCAATCTGTACAATAAGTAGAGATTATTAGAAATCATTCATTAGTTACACTTTCATGCGAACGAAGTTAAACACTTAATACCTCAGAATCACGAACCTGCCAAAAATGTCATTTTATATAAGCAGGTAGTCAAATTAAATTGGACTGGACTGTTAACATTTAACGTTCATGATGGCTATAGATAACATAAGCTCTGTCGTCATGTTCGACAAAAGTTATTTAACTGATGTGCCAAATGCCAAATGGAAAAAAAAATCGATCTTTTACTTCAATGATAACAATCATGACTCCGATACTGAAGGATCTCTATCACATCTAGTAGAACTGGAACTGGGAGGTATTTGAACAATGAAAACAAGTTCTCCATACCATTGTCATAGCACAACCCTTCCTTAACTGACGTCTTTTCATGACGACAAATTTCAGAGCCAACAAAAGTTTTGTGGCCTCATAAAAAGTTTGGAATGCCTTAAAAGTGGATGGTGGAACTAATCAGATATTACAAACCCAAACAGCAAAGCAAAGTCTGCGTTTGAATTGGTGTCCAAAATATTCCGAATCAATGTAACTAGCTTTAACATCAAGCTACAGCTGTTTAAAAATTACTGCTGATATCAAGAGAATGCTGCGAAAGTTCAATATCAGTACGAAACATCTAAAGGATTGTCTGGCCCCACTTTGGGCGCACTTGTTAATACGTCAGAGGAATACTCATTTTAGAATTTGTTTTCACTATTCTGGTCCTTTTATGAATTCTCCATAAGATTCTAGATGTGTAGAGGATTGGCAAAACCGTACTTTCAAAGTAAGTATCAAAGTTCAAGCGCGACTGTAACACAACAGAATCTGACGACATAACTAACCTCCTCGACAGAACGCGACTCGATTGCGACATTAGGGGCTATTTCTAAACGAAATCGGCGCCGTGCCTCAAGTGGTTAGTGCACCGAAATACTGAATTAGAGGTTCACGGTTCAAGTTCCAGACAACACCAAAAGTTTTTTCATATCCCCACTCCTCGCGAGCGTCTGACAAACATCCGAGAGCAAAACCGTCATAAAAAGCTTCTGAAAACAATAACTGCCCTTTGGACATGATATTAAACATTAGGCTCTTTCCATTTGTGCAAAGAATATAAAACGCACAACGCGAATGGTTGGGGGAAGCTAAGCCTTGGGTCCCACCTGTCGACTCAAGTATTGTTTGGTGCAAATCAGCCATAACGCCACACTCAGGTCAATACAGACACATGGCAATTCCTCTGAAGATAGCAACGGAGGTTTCGCGCGCCGGTGCCACCATGATGAGATGAAACTTTACTTTACCTCGGATAGATGGTAAAAAATGAATGATTGTAGTTACAGGATATATGTATGTACTAGGTATAGCTTAGCTTAGAGTTCATTTTAGGCACATTCATACATATGTACATATGTATGTACATAGTTAGGTTTAGTACAGAGTACCTATGTACATATGTATATCGTGATATTTTTCCCAATTTTTCTCTTGGGTATAGGCAGAAGTCCTTGGGATGCTTTACTTTATGTATTCTGCCTTTTTTGAAGTCCGTCTGCAGTCTAATAACGGTAAGACTTCTATTATCTTTTAGGTTTAAATAAATGACACGAAATAAAATGTTTGGACAAGTGAGAAGATAAAGCCGATAACAAGCTCCGTTCGACTAGTTTAGCCATGCAAACCGCCGTCCTCGTCCTCATAAAATATGTACATATGTACATACATAATACATGTACGTACATACATATGTACATATGTATGTGCATACATATCTCTAAAGAGCGATCGATTCAGGCACAACCAACCACGGAAGTGGCAGTGGTTTGGACAGGTTTCAAAAAGGCGAGATTCACATTTACAAAATACCAAAAGAGCGCTGTAGCACTCATCAAGCGACAAAGATTCGTGGAGAATAACAGCAATCAATAGAATTTCGATTCGATGACAAGGACCACCTTATAAAAAACAATCGTTCTAATGTGTCGTAAATCAATATAAGCCCTAATTAACGTTATTCAACGACTCTTAAATGTCATGGTCTCTCACAAAAGATTACCATTAAAGTGAATTACGAACAAACACAATTCCCAACAATTTCTGACTTAAAGAATTTAAATCCCATTCACAAAGTTTTTTTTTTGTTTGTACCTTCATCTGCACCCTCACTGTTCGCTCATAAAATATATCAGCCGTTCTGGTTTGTATCATCCTTTTCCTGAACTTGCTCCAATTTATACCCTTCTTGCTTTGCAAGAAAGAAAAATTTACGTCTGAGAGTCTTATGTCCCCATTCCACATCTCACCCATCACCGCGTACTACACAACACAACACAACACATCTGTGTAATACCCGAGGAACTAACCCGACAATTCCGCCACACGATGAGCATCACACTATAAGAACATTTCCACATGTTTCTTTCATTCATCATAAAAAAAAAATGTGTGAAAGGAACCCTCTACACCACGATAAAACTTATTTACCCGCCGCCGCTACCGTAGTGTCGTTCTGCTTACGTAATAGCATGCAATTATTATTGCTGAATTCAGCGTTGGAACAAATGTCTCATGTCCATACGCGATACACACGTATAGATAAACGCTTGCAGGAATATAAAAAAAAATATCGAAAAGAAATGATATGCTGCTTTCTATATTTGTGGCGGCGCTCGACAGACACAACAAAACCGAGTGAAATACAAAAAAATGTGTACATTTCATTCAGTGCGCCACCACGTGGTGGCAATGCTACTTTCGTGCTGTTTTTGTGTGCTACGCCTGCCATCATTCGGAATTCAATCAAATACAAAAGTTTGCGAAATCATCGCCAACATCATCGGCATCACCACATCTCATCCTCAACTTTACTTCCTCTCATCATTCCCGGTCGCCATCACAACCGACTGACAACAATAGAGGGCTCTGCTGTAAGTATAAACATACATATATAAATACATACATAGGCTTCATCACCAAGTGACAGAGGATGAATAGCGAACCACTACTTCTCAGATACTTGGGATACTCTTGTTTTATCTCTCAGCGCACTGCTGTAATGTGACGACAGAAACTTAACAAAGCCACCAAATCATTTATTTTTTTTGCTCCCTCCAGTTGGTAACCTCTGATTAGAGGTGAGGAAGAAGTTGTTACTCTTTTCCCCTCTTGTATTTTACCGTTTATTTATTGATTTCGTGCCGTCCAACTCTACTCATTCCGATACGAGCGAGAGAGCAAAAAAAAATAAAAGTCGAGAGCGCCAAATGAATTATAATAAAAATGAGAAACATGTGCTCGACGACGACGCGCCCTGGCATTTTGTTGTGGCGGAATATAAAAAGGAAATCAGCACCAGCACCAGTGTAGTAGCACGAAACAGAAACATTTCTGCTTAGAGAATCCCAAATCAGAGTAAAAGTGAACAAACGGGGAACCAAATCATTTACTCTCTCATCAGGAAGTTTGTGGATGTTTCATTTCGTTCGTTTTTTTCCACATTTTGGTGTAATTGACCGAAACAACATCATCGTCATTATCATCATCCACCACGTGGTCAATGTAATGCCTGATTTGGGCAACACCACATAGCGGCTATAACTGCTGATAAAGAAATTTCGTATGGTGTGGTGGTCTGATGCGTACGCGAAAGAGAGGGAGAAACAACACTCTGCGTGAATAGCGATAGTGCCTGTAAATTCGGTCAAGGGTTTATCTAGCCTCGGGCCAGAGGCTGTGGTCGGCGATAGTAACTCATTTGATCAAGACAAAAAATAATTCACACACAGTACACGCTGTGGCGCAAATAAGTGCGTCGTCGTAGGGGGTTTGTTGACATACTCGCCTGTTTCTATGCAGTTGCAGTTGCAGTGAAGGCCGTGTTCTGGGTCTTTTGGATGTGCAATTCTATTTATTTGTCGAGATGACTTTCTCTGCATAATGAGAAAAAAATTAAACGAATAGAATGTTGCAGAAATATAAATGAAAGGGGAAATTTGTAAAACAATTGAATTGGTTTGGGAGTTCCATTGTGATTTATGCATTCCTATGAATAAATCTGAATTTTAGCAAGTGGAAGTGGGTGTGACACGACTATGCTTTTCTTACAAAAAATCTAAATTTGAGATGATAACGAAATAATGATCATTACCTCCTGGATCTATTATTTTGTAGAATATGTATTTCCTTATTTTTTTTTACTTCACACTTTCTCCAATAATTTGTAATTATTGTTACTGTTACTCCTTTGACAGTATTCATATTGTTGCTAGATAAAACGATCAGAATATGACAGATAGAAAAAGCTTTCTGACATTTTAGAAAAACATATTTAAAAATGTTCCAAAACTGAGGATTTTATACATACACAAGTACATCATCGAGGATTTAGTGAAACTGTCTGACTGACTGTCAATTTCAGTTTTACTACGAAGAATCATGCAAACGTCTTTTTTTCTAGAAATGCACTAATCCAAAAAAACAATGCCTTTTTCTTACTAATTTTTAGATTTTTCAACTTACTGGTTGAAAATGAAATGTCTTGACATAATTTGCCCACTCAGTGAAAAAATAAAAATGTCGTTGTCGGAAGAGATACGGGTTCGTAGTTTGCAGGTCAATATAAAACTCTGCTTGGTTCTTGGTCACAGAGAACGAGTTAACGAGAACCATATATGAATGTTAAGGGTTTTTTAATAAGGATTTAACAATTTTGTATTTAATTGAAACAATAACTGATATATCGGGCAGAAATTTACTCCACGTGTAGTACACCACGACCATCGCTAGCAATCGTTATGTTCCTGAGCTAACGTCGTTGGCATAAACCACCACCATGGTATGTGGTACCATCTTGTTGGAACCACATAACACTGATGTCAAGTCTATTCAATTCTGGTGAAAAATAGTCTTCCAACATGGGACGACAGCAAATTCCATTGACCGTAACATGGCGATCACTTACATCGATGAAAAAATACGGTCCAATCACACCTCCCGGCGAGGAAGCTTCGATGCTTCAAATGATCAAGAGGCTTCAGTTCTTGAGTTAATTTGATCTTATGTGGGTATAGACTAAAATCTTTACGAAAAAGTCCACAAGTTTTCCCAATTCTTGTGAACGGTGTGGAATCGCCGGACTCGGCTATTTTGAACTGAAGCACTTACCGACTGCGATATTTTCGGTACTTCGATCGGCGCGTTGCCTCACTGGTACAGGAATATTCAATAGTAAATATATTGAATTTTTCACTTTAACACACACAGCCGGTCTGGAAGTACGAATATTACGACCGACAGTTGGAGTAACCACTATTAAATTTGCGACCACCGGAATCAGAATTTCGGTAGTAATTTTTAATAATTTCCAAACCTCGCTTGTTCGTGAACTTCGCAATGATAAAAACGTAAATCTTTACTGACGTTTTAACATTAACAGAGAAAATGGGTGCATTTGTACTAAAATACAAATTTACTACGATTTGTTTAGTCTTGATAGCTATAATGATGCATTCCCATTCTTGCGGTGGCGTCCAAGACTCTACCAACTACGGTTAACTTAAGGCCTCATTTCCTTGAAGACCTAGAGCCCCTTTCATTTCCCCGAAATGTGGAACAAGGTTTTCCCCAATAGGCTTTGGATTGACGAGTAATAGGGTTATCTCATCTACAATTACTCGCTCAGCTAAATCAAAAACACTAAAGAAATACACTGCGGCTGAGTTTTCATTTCTTTTCGGTCATCAAGCCTAGATGCTAGGAAATGCCAGTTCATTCTGTTTTTGAATTGTTCGATTTTGAAGCCTTTTGGAAATATAGTATGTACATACATACATATATGTATATGAATGTTATGTATTATGTTCTGAATTCCAGAGCTTGTTCGTTTTGTAATAATTTCGATAGGTGGATGTCAGCGCATTTGCCAGTTCGGCTATATGTTAGTCGGAAGGTGAATTGAAATCGGTTCATTTCTATCAGGCGGAATTTTTTTTGTTTATTCTGATCAAAATCGGAAAAATGTCTGCTGTTCGTGTTGATTACGGGTGAGGTATGTACAAAAAAAAAGTTTTCAGAATCTTCACTTAATCAGCCATAAATAAGAGAATGCTGTCCCTTAAACCGTTTTGGCTGTTCCATGATTACCTCAACAACAAGCTGCTAGCCCTAAACTGATAGATGCTATTCTTTTTTTTTATTTATATTAAGTGAGCAGTTAGTAATTATTTTGAGGATGCAATCATATCGACATTGTCTCATAATTTTTACTAAAATGTCAAGTCATTAAGGAACTTATAAATCAAGCGTACCCAACAAATGAGGTTTTTAAGCAATTTTTCTAGATTTCTGATGTTAAGTGCAAATTCACTATCAACAATCAAATACTAATTATAGATTAGGCAGTGATGATCCGACCTAACCATCTAGAGATTAGTAATATAATGCCATTATATAGTTTTGTGTAAACAAAATGTCAGATAAGCGCGATTCATTTAGGTCTCTGTCAGTTGTTTATCGTTTATGTAAGTCAAATACTCTCCATTTAAATGTCAAGACGTCAGACAGATGAGATCAAACTAAGCATTGGGGTGGGTTAATAGATTCTTTTTTTAGAATAAAAAAAAAATAAATATTTAATAAACATAATAGGGATAAAAAAAAAGAAAGTAAATGAACTCACCGTTGCTGCTTGATTCAAATTAATTTGTTGTTGCTGCTGCTGCTGCTGTTGTTGCTGTTGTTGTTGTTGCTGCTGCTGCTGCTGAGCCTGCTGTTGTTGCTGTTGCTGCTGTTGTTGCTGCTGCTGCTGCTGTTGTTGCTGATTCTGTTGATGCTGCTGCAAGGCATTTGCATCGATTTGCCCTTGATTAGCTGCCGAATACCACCACTGTGAGCCTGGTACAGCAGCTGCTGCGGCTGCCATATTTAGACGATAATCATAGCCAGTACTACCAGCATTTGATGTGGCAACAACTTGTGCCATTGTCGTAGCAGGATTCTGAAAACTGCTTGCCATTTTATACGAGAACAATTGTTGTGTCGCTACTCCCGATGTTGTGCTACAATTATTACGTGACGCATCATTGTGCGCCTGCTGCTGATTCTGCTGTTGCTGAACAACAACTTGGTGCTGCAATTGCTGCTGTTGAACTTGCTGCTGCTGCTGCTGTTGTTGTTGCTGCTGCTGTGCAGCTAATTGCTGTTGATGATGTTGATTAATTAAATGTTGATGGTGCAGGGTTTGTTGATCTTGTGTTGCAAGCGTTGCCGCTGCTGGCCACCAGACAGCATCCCCTGCTGTCTGCCGATTATCCCAAGCACCACGATGGTGCTCCGACATGTTTAATGAAATTTTTTTGTTCAACAAAATACAAATGAAAAAAAAAAAAGTATAAAATTTGGCTATTTCACTGGCGCTTTGTCATTCACTATACACACACAAATAATTGGCTAAACGCGGATGGCTGTTTGGAGACTTTTGAATACAAATCATTCGTGGAAGTTAGATTGCACACGCGTTCTTCTATCCTATTTTGCTCGGAACTAGGTTGAACGTTAAACGAAGACTTTTTAGAATACTTTCATTCGGAAGATATAAAATTTCTCCTTACTTCCCAAAATAAAAGGACGGAAAACCAAAGGATGAATAATTATGAAACAAAAAGAAAAACTACTCAGCTTGCCGTTAAAATTAACTTATCTACCACCATAAGCGTTACTTCTGCTGCTTCTACTGCGATAACTGCTCCTGTTCTCCTTCGCTTTCTTTCTTCTTCTTCGTCACTACTACAACAGTGTGCTACTGCTGCTCCGGCTCTTTGTCGATTTCTTCGCGGGACACTCTTTTGCATTGCAAACTTGCCAAATTCACTCAAAACTATTCCTCTATTCGTTTTAGATTTCTTTTAATTGCACTTGAAAATTAAAAAAAAAAATATTATAAAAACTATTTCTTCAAAACCGAACCGTTAAAACCACTCAACAGAACCAAAAGGCCACAAAATATTCCTTTTTTCAAAAATTATATTTTTTACAGCAAATTATCCCTTTTGAAACAACAAAATGTCGTTGGACATGCTTTCTTCTTCTTTGTGGAAATTTTTTAAAACAAAAGAGACGCTATAGCGCTAGCCCTTGGCCACTAATACACTTGTGTATACAAGTTCTGTATATAGCCTCTCATATAGAATGTCGTGTAAAAAGAGGAAGAAACAAGAAAACGAACAAAAAATAAATACCAAGCAGTACCCAACCGTGGTGGTGATGTACCCTCTCTCCTCGTCAACGTATGTATATTTATATGTTCGGTATATATTTATATATAGATGCTCCTATATAGGACTAATATATAGAACCACCACCGAACCGTCGTCGTCGTCGTTTTCGCCCAGTAATTGAACACACTCACACTCTGTCAGACTATCTCCTCTCTTGTGTGCAGCGTACCAGCGCTACGCCACCACCAACCAACCGAAGAAGATAACGAACGAGATAAAAAATTTTTAAATTTTAAATTTTATTTTTAATTAAAGAAAAAAATCTTGTCTTTAAATTTATCCTCACTTTCACTTAATTAAGAAAAGATTTATAAAATTATTTCGCAAACCACCGTTGTTACACCGTAAGTTGCATTCAATGCACAAAACGAAAGAAAAAAAATCGATACACTTCAACTTCAAATAAAAAGTTAGGGGATCGTTGAATCCGTTTCTATTTTTTAAAAATGTAAACACGAGAAATGCGTTTTTGTTTTGATTTGGACCGAGATTACCGATGTTGCGGCAACACGATAAATAAAAATATAATGCGAGAGAACGAAAGAAAAAAAAACGAAAACACGTACGACATCAAATACACTTTGAAGTAATTAAATTCATTATAGTAAACATCGTGTCGTCGTGAAAACGGGCTGCTCTCTAACACGCGGTCTCTGATTATGGAACGTTTTTTTCCTTCGGCTGAATTCAATTGTAGATAGGCTGCTCTCGTTTGCTGACTTGACTGGCAGCGAATAACCATAATATAATATAAAATAACAGCGCGGCGCGGCGAGGTGGCAAAATAATCATGTTCATGGGAAAAAAGTGCGCGCGATTACTCTCGCAATCCGACCGTCTCTTTCTGATTTCCCCCTTTGATTGGTTGGCCTAGAGTCTGCACTAGTCTCTCCCTCTCTATAGTTTTTTTTTTTTATTATTTTCCGCAGGAGATAACCTGCAATTCGAGATATTTTGGAAAAATTCAGCAATATCCTAAAACACATTTTACTACAAAAATACAATTTTTCTCACCTGAAACTTGGCAACAATGAAAAATATGCAATTAAGGGGAGAACAAGACCAGAAAGAGAGAAAACGATTAAAAAAAAAAAAAAATAAAACTACTCCTGCTATATACTCTGTCCTCACTCACACATATAGTAAATCGAATTTCGACCGGTTTTGAAGGCTGTTGGTATAAGAGGGACGCGCTAGGCATACACTCAAATGCGCGCCAGTCAGACGACACAAGATGGAAAAGGAAAAGTAGAAAAACTGGTGAGATAGGCAGGGGTTTGAGTTGGTATGCATGCAGCCAAGTGAAAAATATACTGCGCTGGCAAAACACCAATACGCAACTCACTCCCTATATATAGAAATGCGTTTGTGTTTGAATTTAAATTTTTTTTTTTTTGATTTTCTTTCCCTCTTTTCCTTTTGAACGCTGCGCAATTCAACGAAATATCTTTGTCTTTTGCTTTCCGCTTCGATTTTTCCAGAAAGCGAGGTGAACGAATTTTATCAACACACACATGCATAGACATTGGCATGTGTGTGCAGCCCCAGCAAACACAAAAGTGTTGCAGTTTGAATTTTAATTTCGAATTTTCAGTACTTGTTAGTACTACAAGGGAAACAGAACGTTTCTAGTGTTACGTCTTTACATTATCAGTTTTTACGTACTAATTATTAACAAGTGCAGCTAAAAGCGAAATTGTGCGAACTGTTTCTAGGATTAGTTTGATTTACACACTGGGAAGAACCAGAAAATATACCTATTACAGTTTACGAAAATTGTGATTAGGGGTGAGTTACCATACCTACGGCAATGGTGAATATTTGTTAAATGTCAAGGTTTTTCTCAATGCCTTAGTGATTTTTATAGACAAAAAGCATATACACAATTATGGTGTAATACCGTGTTAAATTTATCCCAATTTATTGTGAACATTTTGATAAACACCACTAGAGCATACCTTGTGCAAGTCACTCGGACATGACTCATGAAAGTGTAGCTAAGAGAGCGGATGGGCACATTGATTCGATCGCAGCAATAACATTTTCGTTACAATTTCGTACTGCATAAAAAAATACATATTAGGTATGTATAAAGACGATAAACTGATAAGGAAGTCAAGGCAACAACAAAGTGTACTCAACTTCGTCAAATAAAAAAAGACACTTGAAGGAAATTTAAAGTTGCATAGATACCTACATATGTATTTATGTACATGCTTTTCTATTCAATTTACCGTCGAGGGGGACTTGTCCCCGCAAACACTTCGTCCTTCGTCTGTATCAGGAGATGCGTCGTCTTAAAATGACTCCAGTTTAAAAAGCTGAGTCGGACCTACGAGTATTGTATTTGAGAAGAAAATTAAATCTTTGTAAAGGGTGTCTAAAATTGAACACCGGATTTAAATATCCAGTTGTTTATTTTACTGTTGGCAGTTCTGTGTTTTGACCCTATTCTTCTTCCTTTGTATTAACTATGAGCGTGGCATACACTTTTTATTGAATTACTACGGTAACTTCGAACTTTTGAGGATACTACATGCATTACAGATCATCAAAATCGGAAACGTGCCCAAAAAGTGGGCGTGGCATGAATTGTGGACAAATTGAATATTTACATAGTAGGTACATACATATGTACCTAGTTATGGCTGCTTTCCAAAATTCAGCCTAAATGCCCATTGTGACTGCATAACCTTGCATCAGTGATGCAAACGCACGATGCTTTCACGAGGCGATGCGCATTCTTTTGCTTTGTAAATCATGAGGTTTCGGAATATTATGATTACGTTATGTCATCATTTTGCAATTACAATTAGTTTACAATTAGGGTAGTAAGTGCAAATATGAAATTTCATCCTGCTAGCTCAAATTTAAGGCCTAAAAAGTGGTGACATATACAGCACGGACATGAATCAATCGTCTTCGCTATTGATGCTGATCACGAATATATATACGTACCTACATATGTATGTATGTATATGGTTTATAAGATCTATCCCGATTATTTCTCTAAGTTGCAAACTTTGTATGTACCAAACTTAATATACACTTAGGATAGAGTATAATAATCTTTTTTTTTTCATATTGACGGATTCGTCGATAACCATAATTAGCGGATTCTCCTGAGGTTCATGAGACAGATGTACATACATATGGACATGCGATGAATGAGACTCAGTACTTTTTCGAGTATTTTCAAAACAGGGACGGTTAAAACAATAGTAACCACTTAGTAAGAATAGGGCTTGATTGCACTAGTTACCCTCTTCCATTCTCTACAACCTCTGGAATTGTAAATGCTCTAACGCACATTAAAGTTCAAAAATCCAACACAATTTCAATACTAAATAAAGGCAGATAAACCTATAAAATTAGGCGCCCACTTGCGCTAAGAAACATTAAAATAATTTAGTAGTAGAATTTCGGTATATAGAGTCGGCGACCAAGGATCAAAATTATTAGGGTGACAGTGGAGAACAGCCATCAACCCAAATGCAATTGTTATGCAACCTTAAATAAATTGGTTTGAATTGAGAGTTGAGATATACATACATAAGTCGGATTCACATTGTTCAACATCCCAGGCCGACTTGGTACAATAGATGTCTGTCAAACCAATGTCATTAGCGTTCAGATTTGTGATTTGTCAAACATGTTGAACAATGTGAACTTAAGAACAGAAAGAAACAACACTGAGCAACACGAAGCCGTTTAGCAATTAGTTTAGTAAGTTTCTAGGTAACTGGAATTTATGGTGCTAAGCATTAATCCCAGTTACATAAAAACTTCTCAAGCCAAGCCAAATAATTTACCATACTCAGCTACGATAGGCTGAACCCTCAGTGGTGCTTGCTGCTTTAAATTATTTGTATTTCTAATAGGAGTTCAATATTCCTTAGATATATGAATTATGACGCATAGCGCATAATAAACTTTCTCACCGATTGGTGCTTACTCAGAGGAATAACTGTTGGCACAACTCTTTTGTGTGCCAAAGCGTAACTTAAGTGTCTTTCTATGATCTGCAATTCAAACCACGGACTATTCGCGAAACCACTATGCCAAGACGAGCACTGATGACTAAACTTCCATTTCATAAGGTTAAGCGAAAGTCCTTCAGATGAAATGTTACACAACGGCTTGACTTTTCTACCTGACTCTTTATCATTATGGTATGTTAAACAATTTATTTCCACAGAAGGTGAAGGAGATAAACGAAGTGTATTCCAAAATAAAACGTCTGGTAGTATCCCCCTGTTTTACAATTAGAAGTGCATTCCTAAAAACAAAGCGAAAGTCGGTGACCTTATTCTTAAAAGTAATTTTTTAAATCATTAGAGAGACGTGTCTGATGACATTGATTTCATATGGGAAAAAATAAATCAAAATATGTATGTATGTACCTAATTCCATATGTCAATGATTTATCGAAACTAATTTATTTATTTAGCCATTTAGTAATTAGCAAGCTTAAAATGGTTAATTTAAATAATTAATACATTAGCATATTACGCATCGAACATCACGCGAGTCACAACACAAAAGGTTGACGTTTTATTTAAAAAAGCCATTATGCAAATTATGAAATAGATCGGATTACTCATCGATTAGAAAAGATTTAGGATTCATAAAACCCGTGGAAAGTTATAATTATGTACAGGTACAGATACCACAGTTCGATTATAATATATGTACACACAAACACGGGTACGTAGCCATTTGAAATGGCTTGTCATTGCTAGACAGACGGTAGTCAACGTTGTTCGTTTGTATTTTGTTCCAATGACCGCTGTAAATGGCAAAGGATTAGTCACGCTTTCAGAAAAGCATGTACATATGTACTTGTATGAAGACTTTTATCAGGAAAGATACTGCAAGTGATGGCGCGTGGACCATTGGAATAGATAGATTAAAGAGAGATGCAGGTTCAATAGGTTACAATCGAATCTATTTCCAAAATAATATGATAATGTAATACAGAATGATAGATAAGTAGTTAAACCGTCTTTAGGGCGAGTTAATTCGTGGTTGTAGCCATTATTGGCCATGGTCTCGGATTTTTAATTGTTTTTTTTTTTTCTCGAGTTTCTTGAGTCTAAGTTTGGCGCCATAGTACCAGGTACAACCATGGCGCACTTGTTAAAAAACTTCTAGTGTTTAAAAACAGGGCACATGGATTCACCGTCTATTAGTCCTTTATACTTTGGTAGCTGAAATTCAGCAAGTGAGTTTGTGGTAACGTATAGATAAGATAAGAGCATAGATACTACATGAACGGAAAATATTATTGTTTCAATGTTCAATCATAGAGAATACGGCATCCAAATAAGGACTAAAATCACTAGACTTAATCATCAGATTACGCCTTGGACTAGTTTTCTCTGAATGGTAGTTTACATTTTCGTGGCTATCGTTCTAGCCAGGTAAGTAATAATGATGTACAAAGTTGAAAGTGTTATTACTTATGGTCCGTATTATCGAGGTTCGAGCCAAGCGAGTAACTGCAACCAACAGCCAGCTAACTGTAACTATGTAAATAATGCTTTGTATCAAAGAATTAGTTCTTGATACTGTCTGTAATTATGAACGTGATACCAATTCAAGATATTCTCAGATAAGAAGCAACGTACAATTTTAATAACGTTTGATCTCGGAAAGACCTTATCGTAAGCAGTGCTGATCTAACCGAATAATTCAAACTCAATAACACCAAACCAAAGAAAAATAACAATATTGCCTAATCATTTTTTAATAACGCGTGTTATTAAATTTCTGCGGTTAGATGGCAACATGATTCATAGATTTCAAGTGCAAAGGTTTGTAAATTAATACTTTTTTTTTGTGAATTGAACATGGTGTATACAAAAGACTATTTTTAGTAATTGTATTTGTTTTCTTTCTTAGAATGAAGGAAATATTATTTATTTATGTACATAATATTGATGCCGACTTCTCGGATTTCATTTGAATAAATTCATGTTGCTTACACAAAGTTTTATTTTCATTTTTAATTCACTGTGAACAATCAGAACGAAGGATCTCGAAGCGTAAAATTAGCTTAAACCGTATAAGGTAAGTGGACAAGTAAAGGACATGAAAAATATACCCCAGCAGTTCAAAAACGAAAAAGTCGACGATCAAAAGATGTGATCTATGCATACAATATGGAAAGTTTCATTCTTCAAAATCCTGAAGCTACTGTGTATGAACAAAGTTCAACAAACACTACGCGTAAAAAAAGAATTGTTTCGTTAATTAAACCTATTGAAAAGTGAATCGATCTCCTTATCCAATAACGTTTAAACGTGCCTTGCAGGTGTACAGAGCAGCTGTTAGTAAAAGAATCCTAGATTCAAAAAAAAAACATTGTATTATAAATGTATGTACATATGTATGTATAACATTGTGTGTTCAAAGATATAGAGATGCAGTTGGTATTAACCGCCGGGTAAGGAAATTATGTAACCTTTCCAAATTTACTTTCAAGCGTACACAATACTACACAAGATCACAAAGAATGATGAAACGTAAAGAACGCTAATGGCCAGGGTGTTCTAAAGCCTTTCATGCAAAACATTAAAAGATTGCGACAAGACTTACTCATGCATTTATGCCATGTAGGTACGCAAACAAAGTTACAATCTTATTTCTTTAAAAATTAAAGGAATGGTATATAGTCAAGAAGGTTTAGATTCGGTGACGGGTGCTTAATCTGAAGACAATCCTGTCAGAATTCTCAGTTGATTCCTGCTCAGATAATATAAATGTTCAACTATTACGTACGAATAGCATTTATTTGTTTTGTTAGGGCTTAACTTTGTCAAGATTTTACGTCCAGCGCCGAACTAAAATCGGGAACTTGCATGCCTGTACCGACCTAAGAACAAGTTTAACAAAAATGGCACACAGCGTTCTTAAGGAAATGGTAGATATCAAATATAGACGACCAAGTCATTGAGACCGCGCGATTTCAGTCGAATGAGGTTTTATGACACTGAACCAGATTTAGGAATTATACTCCAGCTTAAGATGGATATGTGCCTTTTATAGTCAATTACATAGATCAATGGGAGTAAACTACTTTTTCCATCGTTTGAGAATTGCATTAGCAGTATTCTTAGCGACCCTGAAAATGTGGTCATTACAACGCAGATTGTAATAAAAAGGATTTTGGTTTCTGTAATGCAAGTATCATTCTTTAAATTGACAGAAGACAATATTGGACTTTAGAAGCCCGAATTTAAAAAATTTAACATATGCTGCGGCTTTGCATAGTTCTATATCCGAAGAATAGGAACCAAAGTCTAGGAATGAATATCAGAAGCTGAGAATATTGTTGACATCAAAGAAATGTATTGGACGAATTTGTACATACTTATACATACATACATATATATGTATGTATGTATTTATCTATGTAATGTATTTTTGTGTATATTGCCTAACACTTCCTTAAAATACCCATTGGCAACACTCCCATCCCCCCATGTATTTTCAATTTTCCACTACATATCCTTTCCCTCCTCCGCCGCCTCTGCCGCCCTCTTTTTCCATTTAACTAGTGTTCGCATAGAAACACAAGCCAAACGTGACATCAGAGGAAAAAAAAGTAAAAGAAAAACTCTGATGTTAATCAAATAACCAACGAGGCAATAACAACCGGTCTGATTACTTTTTGCTTGCACAGAGAACCTCCGAAACTCCTTTTAGCAAAAATGTGCATGGATGAACTTTCCGATGAACACACATAGTTCGCTGGTCAGCAAAACGATCAAGCGGAAGGCGGGTGGATCAGGAGTAACCTGCAATACTCAAAAAAAAAAAAATAGGCAGATTCTCAGAAAATTCATCTCACAACCGTCTCAGAGTCTCCGATTCTCTGAACATTCCTCCCACATCCCCCACATTAGGAGCATGAGTAGGTAAAAAATTGGCGCGAAATATAATTCCAACATGAAATCAAATCACCTACGACGACGTCCATAAAACAGAAAAAAAATATATATAAGCAAAAAAAAAAACAACCTGAAAGCTAAAAGATATGGCGGCGTAGAGCGTACTGTACCATCCTAATCTTGTACACAAAATTTTCTCAGAAAAAAAAAGAGAACGAAAGAGAGCCTCCTCTTTCCCCGGATGGTGAGAACATGAAAAATTTCAGCGAATTCATATAAACTGGGAAGTACCTATATATTCTCAATAAGTTGACGGCTTTTTTTTTATTATGAATTAAACAATTAAAATAATTGCTTTTCCCTAATTTCATCATCTACATGGTGGCAAAAACGATTCCCCTCTTCGGATTACATACACTCTCCCATATATTGCACAACTCACACTACAAAGAGCGGAAAAAATAAAAACAAAAATAAACATCGAAAAAAATCTATGTATTCCGATTGGTGATGGTGGATATTCGTTCTTTTTTTTACGAGAAAAAATCTAAAATATATGAACTTAATAAAAAAAAATCTCCAAATTAGCCAGACAAACGTGAAATTTCGTTACGATTCCCGAAAATTCATCGAACAGAGTGCATTTAAGACGCGAAAACGATTCCTAAAAATAACCATCATAGCCATGCGATGTTTCTTTTATACTTAGTAGCATCCGCCATTATTTTGTATGTGTATTTCTTGTGAAGAAAATATTTTGGTATCCATTGTTTTGGTCGATTTTTATTTAGTTGCAGACATTTTCCTTCTTTTTTTTTTTTTTAATATAAATGTTCACTTAAAATTTACGATTTGACGATTATTTCTTTTAAACATGTTGGTGTTCCTCGTAGACCAGCTGCCGCTCGTTTGCATACACATTTTTCAACAAATACAAGTTTACATCACTAAATTAAGCCAACAAAATAAAAAAAAAAAGACTACAAAAATATAAATAAAATTTGTTCACATTGCATCACAGATGTGCGAAGAAAAAAAAAAAAACTCCCTCCCCCACATAACACTAATATAGTAAATCGTCAGCTAAATTAAACAAATTACATTTTGTTTGCACTTTTAAAATACACACCAATTGTATGTAGTTTTCACAGCCGTCACCCCCATCCTTAAAAAAATAGGCGTGGCGGCCAGCAATTTCGATGTCATTTCGCGTTCAGTTAAAATATCCATTTAACAATTTTTCCCAATAAAATGTTCTCAGTAAAATTTCCCACAAAACTCACAGAATATGCTAAGAAACTCACGGTGAACAACAAAAATAAATAAAAATAAAAAAAGAAACAAAGTAATACAGCACCAAAGAAAGCACAGAAATATGAAAGAAAAAGAAAAATAATAAACTTACCTGAATCTGATGAAAATGCTCCATGTAGGTAACCAAATAATGTATACGGCCAACGAGACGAAGAATACGGCAGCTTGTGCTTCCACGAAATTGTATGAGAACTCCACACACTACTCTTTTGTGCCGTGTCTTGTGTGTATTTCTTCAGAGGATACACACACAGTTGCGCGACGATACACGAAAACAACTTCACGCGATCCGAAAGGAGAATAGGAGGAATACAACGAAAAAGAATACTCAACGCCAAAGAGAACGCAAAAAGAGAGACAAACCGCACACGATTTTGTTTTTCTTTCGATGAACTTACTTCAGCCAATGAAAGAGAAACGCTAGATTTCTACACAAACTGGTGAAAACTTTTGCGAACCTGAACGCACTACGACGAGGATACGGAGGACAACTGTGTTCGACGGAGTTTCTTCCACAATGCGAGAGTGGAGAGCAACGATGCCGTGTATACGTGTTCGCCTTTGAGAAATCGAAACGTTTTTAGCCAAACTTGTATACACTATATAGTAGTGGTGTTGTTGTTGCTGCAATTGTACATATGTGCGTTTGTAGCGTTAGGTGTTCAGTTCACTATGGTGGTGTGAGAGTTTTGGGGATGGTTTTGTTTTTTTTTCGAATTGGAGGATTTTCTCGTTTGGTAGATACACAATCAACCACACTATACACTGTATATATGGGAGTTGGAGATGGCGACGATGAAAATATTTTCCGGGGAATTGCGAGTGGAAAAAAAATCGCGCGCCTTTCTCTTTTTGTTCTGGGGTCGTATTGATTTTTGTCGATTTTGGGATAATGTCAATTTGCAATTTTTGGGTTTATCGAGAGGAATTCACTTTTTGTGGAGGAAACTCACGGTTTTAATGTCAGAAACTTAATAGTTTTGGGAAATTTTTAGCTAAAAAATATGCTGTATTACTGATTGTTAGGATGTGGGGCTGAACTTTATTTCGTTGGACGAAGCGAAAAACACATCTTTTGTTTGGTTGTTGTTCGAAACGAATGCTCATAAAGCTGGGCATTTATCTGAGGGGGAGAGATATATGTGACTGGCCGAGCCGATATATGCGCATTGAAGTGGTACCGCCGGTGTTCAGGCGACTGGGAAAGCTCATATTGGTGCAATCGCGGCGGTGATACATAACGACATTTTTCGTTGTTATTAACCGACTACGCACTGGTTCCAACATTAGCAGTAGCGGTTGGAATTCGGAGCGAACAAATTTGGAAGCCCACATTTCGTTTCACGTTGGATGTGCATAATGAGTATGCGTTTAATTACACAGTCTGTTCCTTTAGTTTCTGCACTAAAATCGTAAAATCACTAATTTTTAAGAGTGGGGATAATTCTTTCAGAGAATGATGAAAATTTTATGAAAGTTCGGACACACATCGAGCAACAAGACCATCCTACATTTGAATTGTCATGTATGAGGAAGAACAAAACACGAGTACGACGATGAACTATTCACAAGTTCTCAAAAATATATGTTTACAATTCTAATAAACATAAAACCTTGAATAAGTTTAATTAGTAGGAGGAAACGAAATTACTGATCAGTTGAATGTGTAGTACTTTTGAGAGATTGTACACCACTTACCTATAGAAATTTGTTGGATAACAAGTCGTAACTTTCGAAACTCGTGTCATCTCTCATTTATGATTTTTTTTTTTGTGTTAGGGAACGGAGTTGGACTAGAATTAGTAATAATAAGTACGAATTTTCAGGTAAGCGAACAGACCAGTTCGTGCCGAGATTGTGTGAAAAAGACACTTCACTAGCAGTCCATGTACAGAATGGGTAGGTAGATATTTTTGGATATTTAAGGATAGTGAATACCAGAGTAAGTATTGAGGCTTTGTGTTGCCAAATGGTGAACTAAAACAAAACCATATATATATATGTATGTATATATTGGGCACGTTCCCTATTCTAGGTACTAGGTAATTAAAAGTTTCTGATGGGTCGATATATCCAGATTTAGCAGAACAGTAAGGCATTTTTTTGTTGATGTAGTGTACTGGATTTTTATCTAAAAGAATTCTGCCTACATTTTAAGTCAGTTTGCTAAATGTCACAACAGTGCGATGCCTTTCGAAAATATATGAAACCAACCTAGGCCCGTAGATTTCTGTGAAATCGAAGTCTAACAAGGATTTATACACTTTAAACATATTATCCCCACTCAGGCAATTTCTTTCTTTTCTGAGAAAAAGTAGTATCACTGAACACCCCTGCCCCACTACCCGCATTTGACGTTTGGAATATCTTTGGCTGAATAGAAATTGCGACTCGTCGCAAGAAATTTTATAATCATGTTGAATATTTTCGTGAAATTTGTACGTAATCCACAAGTTATTTGTGCAACCTGCAGTCGTTTATCGAATGCGTAAGTATTCCCAATTTATTATTATTATTATTACTGCATGTCATCGCTTTAATTACAGATTATCACAACGAAATTTAATGCAATACAATGGCCGTGTTACACGAACAGCACAGAAATTATTGCTTCAACCAACGCAGATTACAGTCTCCAATAATCGTTCAATGTTTATTCAGACGCAGGATACCCCCAATCCGGATAGTTTGAAATTCTGTCCCGGAGTAGCGGTTTTAGGTAAGGGAAATACTATGGATTTCCCCACAGCACAAGCGGCATATTGCAGTCCGTTGGGTAAGCAGAAATGGATATAAAAAGCCGAATGTAAAATGTCGTTTCTATGCAGCGAAACTACTCTTCCGTATCGAAGGCGTACGATCAGTATTTTTCGGGGGAGATTTTATAACAATCTCAAAACTAGAAGATGCCGAGTGGGGCGTTATAAAACCTGAGGTGTTTGCCGTCATTATGGATTTCTTTGCAAGCTCCTTGCCTATTTTAACTGAATCAAAGCCAAATGCCGATACGGAAATACTCGAAGATGACGACGAAATTGTGATGATGATCAAGGAGCTGCTCGACAGTAAAATCCGACCAACTGTTCAGGAGGATGGTGGTGATATAATTTTCATGGGCTTCGAAAATGGTGTCGTTAAGCTTAAGATGCAGGTAGAGGGGCGGTAATCTTTTAATTCGTCAAGCAAGTGATAGCTTATATTTATTACTTACTAGGGTTCCTGTTCCTCGTGTCCCAGCTCAATTGTCACCTTGAAGAATGGCGTGCAGAACATGCTGCAATTTTATATTCCCGAGGTTACGGAAGTTGAACAGGTGTTTGACGAAGTGGATAAAATTGCCGATAGAGAATTTCAACGGTTGGAGGCAGCTCTTAAGCAAAAAGAACAGGAAGCGGATAAGAGAGCATAGAAATTTTGCATCAAACTTTAGGCTGTTTTGCATCACGCTAGTTTTTTTGTTAGTATGAATGACTTAATGTTACTGTCTTTCTTTGAAAATATAATAGACATGTAATTGTATAATAGTATGTATAAACAATATGTTGCTTTAGGTATTTACACTTCTATCTAGTTATACAGAGGAAATATTGTGAGCGGTAATTATGTAGGTTTCTCGTCTTTTTTTGGCCGACAACATGAATCCTTCATTCCTATGGTCTATAAGCATAGTTTCTGAGTTTACAGAATTATGAGGGAAGACAATTGAATCTGACCAACACATATGTATATAGTTTGTGTATTCTATATAGCGATAGTTCTAACGACTAGTTTTTGTAGTGCTAACGCGTACGGGAGGCTGCTGGCAAAGTATGTTATCTCTAAGTCTCTGTGAATGTCATTATTCCTGTTATACCGCAGATCATTTACGACAGCGAAAGATTAAAATATTTTTTATTGCTTATTTAAGTACAACCCCAAAGTGCTGTATTCCATAAGTCCATATAGGTTTAAATCATTCCCTTATTTGCTATATATTCTAAGCTGGGATTGTCTTCCAATTAGCCAATACTGGAATCTATTTTCGAGCTTACAGCGTTTCTTTTATACGTGAGGCTTCCATTTAAGTTTCGCGTCTGGCTTCATTCCTAAAAATTTTACCTCGTTTTAATACTGTTTGTACTGAGTTAATAAAATTGGGTATGTAAGTAAAGTTTAAATGCGTATCGTCGACAAAGGTTGCTACAATGATGTCATCTTTCTGAGATATATCTCGAGTATAGAGCAGGAACAAGATCGTACCAACAGTTTCCATAAAATTTGAATCTTTCATTCTTGTCGATCCTATACGCTGCTTATTGCATATACGCTAATTATTCCAGACTTCCTTGACACGATGGCTGCTTGACCTCTGAAACTTGTGTTCAGCAATGGCGGAACATTAACATAAAATATGTTCGGTACTTTCAGTGTCCGCATTCCTCAAGGCGTAGCCGGCACGTGTCCGATTGGCTAATATCAATTTTCTTGAGGTGATATTGGAGAGAGCAATGACCAGTTAGGAAATGCGTCAGGTTCATAGCCTTATATTTGATCATTGGTAGAATCTTTTTCTTTGAAGTTCTTGGCATGTCTTAAGTCAGTTTGTGAATTCCAGTAAGAGAGCTTTTCGTTTTGTTCCCACTGATTGCTCTATCTTCATCTGGAAAATAGGTAGGCCACAAAAGGGTTCAGAGGCAATCAATGGAGACGGCACCGGATCTGACAAGTTCGTAGCTAGCCTCATTGCCATGGATACCTATGTACATATATGACTTAGGACCTATTTTAATGATTTTATTATATACAACTAGCTGCACGAGAATTTGAAAACGGATCCAAACCAGCTTAGACGCAAATTTAAAGGACATGAGAGCTTTTAGAGCTGCTTGACTATCTGATAAAATATTTAAAAGTGGTCTTTGGAGGTTTCTTTTGATATACTCTCTGACACAGAGCTCGATGGCAAAAACCTATGCTTGGAGGTTAGAAGTAGTGTCCTAACGACGCGGCCGAAAATTCCGACTTCTACCATCTTGATGTCAAAATCGATCATTTTTTTCATTAGCTTTAGGAACACTGAGGCCTTTGGGTCTGAAGGAGATCTGCTGCCAGCTTTAGGTATGAACACTACATTAATTCTCCTCCAAGCTATTGGGATGTAGCTAAGTTCATAGCTGGATCTAAAAATGCTGTATGAGTGCATGAAAATTCCGTCGCCACTGGAAGCTTTGTACGGCTTGTGTGTGGAGATGACCTGCCTGATGGAAACATAAAAAAAAAATCTCTTTGAAATGTTTTTTGTGCGCCTGTTAGGGAGTGAATGAATTCATAGATAGGAGGTGGGAGTGGATCAGTATTCTGACCATTAGGATACGGTCACAGTGGTTATAAACCAGCTACTCCAGCCGCTGGGTTAATATAAAGCAGGCAATGAATGGTTGCATCCATAGTGAACCCGCTTCCTGCTTTAACCAGCTTTTAAGCGCTTTCTTTCAGTTCTGGTAAGGCAGCACTGCTGTTATTTTTCAACATTATTGATACGTCAACCCCCTCCACACTGTAAAAGAGAACATTTAATCGATTGGCAGTGTGATAGTTTCTTGCATCAGCTCATCTACAAAGTCTAACGCAAGAAAGAAAAACCATATACCAATTATTTTTATTTGGATACAAATACATACAGTATTTATACAAACTTTTGGAGATACCTGGTCGTTTCCTTGTGGACGAGTTTAGTCTGACCGCTGGAGTAGTCTTTTTCTAGATCTAGAGCTAAACAAACACTTTTCCTTTATTTCCAAAAAAATAACTTACATTTTTATAGTTTCTTCCATAACTTCTAATCGTCGCTTACGACCATTCTGATTGCTCTCGTTTGCTTTTGTTTGCAGAACACATTTTTCACTACGTTCCCAGCAGTCGGGGATGCACTCATCCCCAAAATCCTGGCAGAGATTATGCAACGAACAAATAGTCTCCAATACCTTGCGAACTTCCTTCATGTCCTTTGCCTCGAGTGCATATAGTGTATTAAAACGCCGTGTCATCTTATTCAAAACCGAATCGGAAACTTCCAACGCCTTTCGTAGTAATTCGTTAAATCGACTCTCATCCTGAAAGCACTCTAGTTCAAATGGACGAATTAGATACCGTTTAAGTGGGAAATTGTGTCCTCCTATTAAATAGCCACCCATTGGTACAGCGGCAGTTTCCCTCTCCAGAGTCTGTCCTATGGGGCTTTTGGCGAAATCATAATTCGCCGCAAAGTCAACGAAGCAGTCAATGATCTTTTGATCCCCATCACAGATTATTTGCAGGACAACAGACGTTTCTTCATCTTCACTCTCGAGGAAAATATCCAATCGCTTTATGGCGATCAATCCAAAAAGATTAGAAAAACGTTTCAGGCTATCCATCTTCTGAAAGCTGGCCAAATGAATCTGCTGCGCACTGTGGGAGTTGGGCCATTTGATGAAGGTCTCATAGTTCTCAGAGATTACACCCCAGAAGCTGCGAATGATCAGGTGGCAGGCCTGAAGGGGGATCTTAAAACGTCGCGATATTTCCTCGAAATGCTCATCTGTGGCTAATTTCCAGAGTCCCAGAGAGAAGATTGTCTGATTCGAGATTACTGTGTTGTTAGTGTGAAGTGGTTTTATCAGTCCGGTAATGGCAAAATAAAGTTTCTGGAGAAAGATATCTCAGTTAGATTCTCACTTAGAGTGCTACTAGCACTTACCTGGAATGTACCCTTGCTGAGATGTAGATTACTTTCGAAAATATTTACTGTGAGATCATGCATTAGATTGATTCGGCCAGAAGGCTGTTCTTCCCCTCGTTTAGACGCTTTCGGTGCAGGGGTCTCAGTTTCTTTCTTTTCCGGAGTAGCCTTTCGCTTGGGCACTACTGGCTTGTGTAGATGATGGCGGAGAAAAAACTCAAATTCTTCATCGTCGGTCTGCAGTAGAGGTGGAGGTTTCCCTGCAGGATACGAGGGCAATGGTCGTTTAAAGTTATTTCTTTGATCGAAGGCGATATCTTTTGCTAGAATTGTTGCAATATTTATAATCAGCGCCTTTTCTTCCATTTTCTTTTTGTCTCTTAACAAATAAATACAGCTAATAGTGGAACTTTTACTGTGTTTTCGAAAATTCACGGACACAGACTCAACTATTGATTTTTAATATTTGTTTTCATATTAACAGAACAGAAACAGAAATGTTAATCTGACAGTTATTGAATGTTAAGCATCGTGCGTTCACAATGAAAAGATAGCGTATTCAGAATGATGCGTGTTAAGACGAATATAATTTTAAAAGAATTGTGATATCAACTTTACAAAAAATCAAACTGGACCAGTTACTTTCTGTTATCCTGCATACAGAATAACTGTAGGTTTCGTGGAAATTTTCGAACCCGAATTTTTAATCAAACTTGACAAGTTTTGGTACAGTCATCAGATGAAAGCTTTCACGGTAATTTCTTCAAGGACTATTTATGCCTATTGAATGGCCTGACGGGAGATGGTTTATAGTAAATAAAAAAGCAACACGCACAAACTCTGAATATACTTACTTACTTTCTTACTTATAGGATGCGTAGGGATTTATTGGCTGAAATACCTCCAGCCAGCTCAATCGTTGAGGTCCCTTTGCATTTAAACGTGTCACTTAAAGAGAAATATTCCTTTACTGCGCCGTCCCATTATAGTGGATTCGAAGTTGGTGTCCGTCCGCTCACATGACTCACTGGTTGTTTTGTTTATTTTGAGCACTTACTAGTTACGCACCAGGTGGAAGCTGTCATTGATATAGTCATCTACCTATCTCTTAAATGCCTAGCGAATTCGGTCTTGATGAGGATTGTTATGAAGCGTTCATTCGCTTATCTGAAATTCGGGACTTATTGCCTAAGTCTGCCCCTAATACCTTCTATGCCCAGACTGTTCCATCCGCGTTGCAGCAGTTCAGCTCACCGCTAAGTATTCGGCAGCACATGCTTTGTTAACGACCAACCAGTTAAATCCGAGGCAATGATTTTTTTCCTTGTCGGGAAGTCTCGGACACACGATCTTTTCAAGCGCCTCGTGCGAGATATTTCCTGGAATATGCATGCTGATGTTTATCCGGGGGTGCTTGCATATGTTCGAGAACTCAGCACTGCGTGAGCAGTCACGTACGCTCTTCATTTGTCCACTTTCAAGCGATGTGGCCTCAGTTATAGATGAAATGAATTATTCTAAATTTGTCTTAAATTATATTTTTTCATCAAATGATCATAGTTCATTCCCCCTGTCCTAAGAAAAATCTTTAAGTACCCAAGGAATATCGATTTTGTTGAAAAATCTTACAAAAGTTTATATATATCAACATTTGAATTGTGGGGGACTCACCTTTAAAGCATTACTTTGTTTTATTAACTTCCTCGTTCTATATATAAAGTTTAGTCACGAAATATATATATTACGTATATATATATCGCGCAGCAAAGAAATTCACACAAGTATTTATTGTGAATAGGTCTAGTCAGTACAAAAAACAGGGTTGTGATTGTAGTGTTTTGTTCTGATGTATGTCAAATGCACTCGTCAAACGCCATTTAGTCGTTGCCTCGTAAACCTGCAATTCTTTCACCGTTGTGAAATTTTCTTCTTTTTCTTGCAAGTACTTTGTGAAACCCGTAAAAGATGAATAGGTCGAGAAGAAATCCTAATTCCTACAGTACAGGATTTGTAAGTAATAATTACTGTTTTTATTCATATTCAATTAATTATTTTGTAAATGCTTGGATATTTTCTTAGCGTGATTATGTGCCGGGTGAAAAATCGATTTTCATCGAAATTGCCAAGAAAAAATCTATATTTAGAGCACTAATTTAATTTCATTGTTTTGTGAAATAAAAATAATCGAAAACACAATGAATCACACTAGTTTATTGTTATGCAATTGTTGGAGAACAATGTATTAATAATGGCGAAGCACGCAAGAAACTGTTAGCACAAGTATTTTAGGTCTGAACAGCCATTTTGTATGACTGTAGTCTTAAAGCCTTATTTTATGAATTTAATTTCGTGGTAAACCCCCTAATCGGATGACCTCGTTTTGTTTTATTTTGTTGACTACTTTATTGTCTCTTTTTGATGATATGCTTGTCGTGGCCTTAGGATGAAGCCGGTTGCTTTGTTTGTGATATATTTAGAAACATGACTTATTTGCGGTTTCATGTTTAACCGAATCGTGACTAGGTACCTACATATGTACCTATTTATGGAAGACTGCAGTTTTCATGATCATTGCCCTTTACACATTTCAAAGGTCATTCTAACACCATTTCAATCTTCTCGCACTTGTCATTTTTATAAATATTTATCTCTGTTTTATAGAGTGCTGTCACATTTTTTTTTGCTTAGTTATGGTTAGAGTGGCAAAATAATAAACATTTGCAATTTCCCTACGGCAGATAAGGCCAATCAATGTAATCGGCGATTTTTTTCGTTGGCTGGCAAAGCAATGCCTTTTTGCTGAATAGTGACGTTTGAACATTTGATACTTTCGGTAAATCGATCCCAGACACGCGGAAGAAAAAAAAAAGAAGAATGAAGCGCCCCAATAAGAAGGTAAAGTGAAAATTACTGGACTTGATTTGTTCCTGCTATGTTCGGTTTTTTTTTTGCACAGTTTTGAAGGCAAAGCTTCTCATGTGTTTGAATTTTATAGTTTCCTTTGATTATTCCCAAATGTTCGCTTTCTATTTTGTTAGTTACCAATTTGTCATAAACTTATGGTTTTTTTTACGTCGCCCGTTTGGGTGTTATATTTCCATGATTAAACAGGACAGGAAGATTCTATGTTGGCTCGGTAGAAATTTTCCACAGATGAGTTTAGAGGTTGAAAACCTAAGTCTCTACTGTAGAGTACATAGTATGTACAATCGTTTTGATCGCTTAAAATTCACCTACACTTGTAATCAGATATTTTTTGACAATTTTAAGGTTTTAACTTCTTGCGAAGTAGGGGCCACTTAGACACCAAAAAACTTTTGTGTTGTCTGGGAATCAATCTTCGAACTGCCCGCACCTACAAAAGTTATATACATATGTAATTGAAATTTTGAAATTGCGTTATCTCAAATGTAAAATACTCCCTACCCTAGCATTAAGTGCTTTGACGGTAATGAATCAATGGATCCAACAGATATTTGTGTTCGTCACTATTTCATGCTTGAAAAGTAATTCCTAATTTAGAAAGCTCCCTTATGATGTCGATCGGATTTCTCTGCCTGTCTTCAAAAAATTTAAACACATCCTGGCTCGTCTATTAACTATTTAATTTTTCCCTTCTTTTTGAAAATAGACTTATTTAATCAGTATGTAATTGTAAAGGTTTCATGCATGCCGAAATTATTTTAAAGTAGTGTGTGGAATTTTACTACAGGTCTGTGTTATCGGAATATCAGCATAGCTTTGTTAGACAAAAATCAGCATTCACTATCATAGTTGAGTTGTCTAATTCTGTACTAACGCAAACTGATAAGTTCTTGCAGTCAGATGCTGTCTATATTGATTTTGGTAAAGATTCAGAAAAAGGTTGATCAGTCAGAAACTGTTTCAGCTAAGTTTTCAACGTTGTTCGTTTTATGGTTGCTTTCACACCTTACCGGAAGAACACAGTTCGTTTCATTGGTGGGAATCACATCGAATCCTAATTCGGTACGTTGGTTTGTTCCGCAAGGTAGTCATATTGGGTCTCTTGTGTCTATTTTATGTGTCAATGATCTTGTCAATGTCCTCGAATATTCCAAAATTCTGTTATATGCAGATGACACAAAATTTTCTTTTCAATTGAATTGCTGACCCTAATCAGCAGTATCTGCTACAGAACGATTTAAAGAAAGTTTGCGCCTGTGCAGTCACAACTATACGTACATATGTACATACATAGATATATGTACATATGTATGTATATGTTAAGAAAAGTGAAGTCCACTTTTTCATATTTGTTAGACAATGTCGTTGACAGAGTCTATTCTATTTGCGACTTCTGATTTGATCATAGACCTCTTAATCATTGAACTACAATACATGTCAACCACAATCTCATGCGAATTTCGGTGTGTAATAAATCCCTAAGTTTTCCCATTCAATATGATTTGTTTCAAATCAAATATTTTTCTGTACATTATTGAATATGACAGTGCATCTATTTTTGGTATGTGAATGTTGGTCTGAGATTAAATTTATCATTTTTTATACATTTACGTGGTTAGATAAAAATTTATTAGATAAGTAAAAGAAATAACAAGCATTTACAAAAAGGGATGTCCCCTAAATATAATCGTTTAACAGTCAAGCAAAAGTTGACTCAATATGAACTAATTTTCTATTTTTATAAATGAATCACTTAAGTTTTATCAAAAAGGAGTAACTTTCCTAAACATAGACAACTTTTTCTAGCAAACGTTCACATTGAATCAACGTCTGTGTTTTGTGACAAGGCTTACATGATTATAAATATTAATAAATAGAAAACTATAATAATTACTATCGCAATCATAGCTACATCCTTATTAATTTTTTTTTTTTATTTATTTATATAATTTTTTAGCAGCAAATATCTCGCCTCGGTCCAGATATTTGATCACAACAAAAAAAAAAAAAAATAATATAAAGAGATATGAAAAAAAAAAACATTTTTCTTGTAGTTATGTTCATTTACTTTGCTCAAACCTCAAACGAAATTGTATATAACTATTTCTATATTAACATTTCGCACTCCATGTAGAATTATATAATTTTTAACCAGTTATTTATCCGTTAAAATATTCATTTCGACATGACAACACCAGCATATCACATTCGTTGTCTGTGTCTGAACGACACTCAGCTCGAATCATCAAAACAGGAAGCTCACACCTCTGGCTTTTCTCATTGTAATCTCAATGAATTTCCTGCTCCAAATGAGAGCAAATAAACTCACTGAGCGTTAAATGAGTAAAACCTCCCGCAACTGCAAGTCGATTTTAATGGGTAAATAGTTTGTAACAATTATATAAGTCCAAGGTATAACAAAAAAAAAAAAAAAAAAGAGAAGATAATACATCGTTTGGGTCCTGGCTGTAGGAATGTCCATAGCTATTCCTAAACAATGAAATAATGTTTGAAATGGATAAACGGAAATCTGCGAACGTGGAGCGACAAGTCTTGCACCTCTTCCTTCTGCAACTAACACTACAGGGGAATATGTGCCAACAGCAGTGCATGGGTGTAACGTTCTTTTCCAAAATAGCAATGTTTTCAATGATTCTATAATACCATGGCGACGAACGGGGTTTGTAGACTAGAGAGCAAATTTATTTACTGCACATTGTCTTTTGTTTAACATCTTAGTCTGTAAAACAGTAAGTCTAAAGTGTTAACTAAAAGTTTTACTCATTAAAATTCATAAAAAAAAATTGTAAATGAACGTAGATAGAGTAAGAATAAAAAAAATACTTATTTCATTTTACTTCTTGTTGTAAAATAGCGTAACAATTGCAATTTTTTTTTGCTAATATCTGAACTGTGATCAAGAGTTAGATGAACTTTAATTAAATTGTAACTGTTTACTTATAATATAGGACCAAGGAGTGCAAAATAATTTCAGCACAAGGCAGTATCAGCAAACAGTAGGAAACCAGGGAAATCTACAGCAGCAACAACTGAGTACACCACGACCGCTAAAGACTCCGACAATGGCTACTCCGATTTCAACTCCAACTCAAACCACTCCACTTAAACCATCTTTGAAGCCTATACTTAAGAAGGAGATTAAAACACCATCTGTCCCAGTTGTTGCGCCAGAATTAAAAGCCGAAGAACTGCAACCGGAAGCAGCAGACACGGAGATGAATACTACGCCTGAAAAGTTTCTTATGGCTGATGAGGTTTCTCACAGTGCAAGTGTTGAATCGTTGGACACTGTCGAGGAAAATGGAGGCAGTCCACGTAAACCGTTCTTCAAGAAAATCTTTGGTGGAGTTCGCAAGAAGCCTTCAAGTAAGTCTAATTTAAAGTAAAGTCTTAGCACAGTTTATGATTTTTAGAAATCTATAATCGTATGAAACAGTGCTTTATCGTTTAGACTGCTGTTTTCTTTCCTCTCACTGTAATTTCTTTGTTAACAAATAAGTTTTTATTTTATAGTTCGTGCCAAGGAGAGGAAAATCCGTCAAAATCGTCATTTACGCAAGGTAATCTTACCCAAGAATGCATTAATGGCTCTGTACGAAGTTAAGGGCATTCAAATTGGAGATTTTATTATCAACACTAATATGGAGGGTGGCTTCACAGCACTGGTAACTGTAAACAATTGCCAGTACGAAGGTACAGGTAATTCGAAGGGTAACGCTAAAACCAATGCATGCGAGAAAGCTTTGCGCGATTATATCATCAAAAAAATGATGCAAAAACCTAGAGGACAATTTTTGTCTGAGCCAATGGACACAAGTGAATCCAATGATGGTAAATACAAATACCACTTGATTTTTGACTTTTAAAGAAAAAAAACACTTTAATTTATAGCAACCAATGGTGAAGAAGTTAACTTGGATGAAACCGAAGACGTACCAATGGTTAACCTAGCCTCGTATGCCTTGTATAAGCTGTTTACTGCTTGGGAAAATGAGGGCTTCCATGTACCAGAATTCCATACTGTAGCGCCTCCTCCGACTAATCAATTACTTCCTGATTCGATTCCAACAAAGAAGTCAGTGGGACGTAATGAACTACCTGCAAACTGGGAGATAATGCATCCAGCTACCCTGTTGTGTATTGTAAGTTAAATCACCTACATATTAATATAATGAAATAAGCAAACAATGTTCTCGCCTCTTTTTAGATGCGTCCTCGTCTAACTTACACAGACTGCGGCAATAATGGAGATCCTGCTAATCCTATCCAAACAGTAAAAGTAATCGTCGATGATCAGCAATTCGTTGGTACAGGTCGTTCAAAGAAGATCGCCCGTAAGAATGTTGCCATAGCTGTATGCAACAGCCTTTTTGGTACCAACTTCCAAGTCGATGAATGAGACGGTATTACCTGAAAACACATATTACGTATTTTAGCGTTGGTGTGCATAGTTACCGCAACATGCTTAGTGAGAATGTAATTTACAATTGATTTCACTTCTTTCTGATCTACTCTGTCGCGCGTTACAACGGCAACATCTTATTGCAAACATTCTAGTAGTTGTAGACGTAGTTTTAACATTTTATATTTTACCTGATTATGCGAACTCTCGAAATAATCCTTACTGCTGTAGACGAGTGTAACCAGTATCTATCTATTCAATAAAAAATAATTTTCTGCTCCAGACAGTGTTATGAAAAATATGTATGCGAAATAATAGTGTTTTTTTTGCGAAAGGGAACTTTTTCATTCAGAATAGACTGACTCTACTGTGGAAAACCATCTGAAAGTTTGCAACTTACATAAATGCCAACAATGGTAGCGACAACAACTAACCAAGCGCAACGACAGCGGCGGACGCTTCGTGAACTTTTGCAATGACATCGCCTTGTCCATACGTCGTACGATGTTTGAGGTATTAACTGACAGTCAAACAAAGTCCAACGAAATTGGACATTTTTTGACAGTAGCTGTTTCCGGACCCGTGGACGTCCGGAATGAATGAAGAGCAAATATAAGGTTGGCGAGAGTTCATTACCTTATGACAGCTACAATTTAACTTCGCACTGCTGCAGGTCAAAGGTCCCACAACACCAAACTGCTCAGTATATTGGTGGCCCAACACTAGGTAAACATTGGTATACTGTGATGGTTTTACATCTGAATCTGTTTTCTAGGGGAAACCTGGAGGTGGACCAATGAACGAAAAGTTCACATCGTTTCTTCAGCAGCAGAAAGGAGTAAGCTAGTGTCCCGTCATCAAATAAAGATGAGAAATATACAGGAAGCAGCAACGCAATGCAGCACTGCCTGCTTTGCAAATCAGCAACCATTCCTAAATGGAAACTCAAAATGACGGCACAACGCATTACGTTCCGAAATGCTTTTTGTACGAATGTACTGCGCAAACAAAAGCAACCAGCGCATCGTGAACCAGCACGATGCAAATGATATTTGTTATTTGATACCGTTTTTGTTTTAGCTTTAAAATATATTTCGTGAATATTCGGCTGTCGCCAGTGCCATAATTGTTTAGCAAATGATTAATTATCTGAGTTGCATTAATTTGTTACATTGTTTCAGATTAACAAAAAAGAAATTGTGCAAATCGCATAACATTCTAAAACCTCATGCTTCACAATACCACCATACCACTATGAAAAGTCGTAGTACCCATAAAAAGAATATGTACTAAAATTCGAATAAAAATAGGTTCATAAGGTGATAAGAATTTTTTCCAAGCAGCGTCCATTACAAGCAAAGACCTTCTCCCACCTTTAGTTTAAATCCCTGCATAAAAGGAACCTACTAAATAAAATGCTTCTTTCCAATAATTTAATTACTTCTTTATTTTTATTCAGATGCATGAAGCTTATAATTAAATACGCTTTCTTTTTACAACATTTATTTATGAAATGTAGAGGGTGTGGACATCAATACTCTGCTTAACTCTGCCATTATACTTTGTAAATTAGTTATTCAAACCACTGATAGGAAATAGGAATACACATACACTTAATCTAGATTATTTATAGTAGATAATTGAATTGAAATGATATTGTTATTACTTATACCCTTCTTACCTCAACCGTAACATTAATTTATTTAACCCTGGGGACTTTAAATCGTACGGTGTTACAATATTAAAAAAGTATTTTTGAATAAGCAACCACATTAAATGGCTTTCCCTATTGTATTCCAAACTAAAGACGTGATATAGTTTAAAAACGATATCCAAAGCTTTAAGAAAAGAATTAACAGTATAGGAAATGTTGTGGTAAATAACAACAAACTGCTTTATAGACTCATCTTTATAACCTATTCCAAAAATGAGTGGCTGAGGTATTAAACCCACCGCAGTATACCTATTAACCATAACTGTAGCTATAGATTTTGCATTTTGCTCAGAGTAGGCTAGATTGAAAAAGGAGGTGCGTGCATCCCTCATACTCGGCCTCCATACGGTCGACTTTTTCTTTCCCTCAGGGGTTGTCATTTTCAGAGGGATTAATTCCGTGGGCGCCAGAATGGAATTTATAAGTTGACAGTAAATGCAGTCTTTCATTTCTGAAATGGAAAAGATTTGTTTTTTTTGTTAAGTCATGACATCATTTAAAGTATGAACCTACCTTTGTTTTCGAGTCTTGGAAGGCTCTCGTATAGCCGATAGCCTAATGAATCTTGAATGTCTGTTTCAAAGATTGGTAAGATTTTAGTACAAAAATGATCCCACTTCTCGTAAAGGGCTTGACTCTTATCCGCGAAAATTTGGTTAAAGTCTGATTCGATCTAAAGTCGAAGAAAACTTATTATTAGAAATAAATCAAGTTTTAAAATACATCGCTTACCAGAGTGTGTCCTAGTGCGTGACATAATACTGGCCATTGATCAACAATAGGCTCTTTTCGCTCACTGCTCATAAAACTTGTTCTTCTGTAACGGAAAGTTTGCTTCCATTTATGTATGACACCCCGAGGCTCGAACCAGGGATGTATGTTTTTCTTTAACCATAATTTAGACGCTTCGTATTGTTCTAGGAATGGGTATACATAGGAAAATGTTTAATTTTATTTTACTATGATTACCTTGTGTACATGTATCAACCGTTGATTTTGGAGAGCAGGGTCTCTTTCTTTCTTTGGATTTAGAAGGGGGCTGACAACTTTGTCGTAATTTCTCACACCGGTAATTATATTCGTCTACTAAATATCCACAGGGATCAGACACTGTTCTTACTTCTTTAGAAATGCGTGGAGTAAAGTATTCATCCTTAAATGATGTTTAGTTTTTTATATGTCCTATTACGAAAAACAAGTGGAAAATATACAGAAATACATTACCTTATTCTCAGATGGAAAGAGTCGAACAATTTCATTGCTTAGGTGATTGAAGTGGGTATTTTTTAAGATATGTTTGTGCTGAATGCAGTAGTCTGCGATAGCTTCACATAAACAAAATCGCCAATTCTTCGGAAGTACCTCATTTGGGTATAAGAAGCGATAATCAAGTATACGCTTTCCCTTTGGACTGGTTTTCAAAATACTCTCCAAGTCCTAGGGAAAGAAAATAAAAAGTTATTGAAGTGTGAATATGTACTTATATGTGATTATACTTCTAACCTTAGAGAGAAGATCCTGATTGTTCGAGTTATGTGATGTAGACGAAAGTGTACCGAATGAAGGACGTTCCCAATTGTTAGAGCGGATGGTTGTTGAAGATGTCATAGGCATATTTTCGATGCTGAATGCGCCATATCCCTTTAATAATTTCAAGAAATATAATTTCAGCTATTATAAATAACTGAAACCAAACAAATTTAACTAAACCCTTTGGTTAGGTTCGATTGGCAGGCTGCAGAAAGTACAGCCACACTTAAGTTAGAATAGGCCCATTGCGATACCACAGGATCTAGTGTCCTCCATCTACCCGTTTAACCAACATGAGCTTATCATAAAGCGCTGGAGGTGGCTATACCTTATGTTAGCGAGTCCCAATGATGCAGTGTCCCGTAATGACACCAACTAATGTGCTTATGTGTTGCAATGCCTGGCGACTTCGTCGGCTATGCAATTTCTTGAAATGTTAAATTAGGTGAATTTTTAATTGTTCCTCCATCTCGTTAAGAGATAAGCGGCAATTAAAAGCAACTTTGGAATTGCAGGTGACCGAATCCATGGATTTAATCGCGGCTTGACTATCGGTGAAAACGGTAATATCACATTGTAGCCACGACAAGGCCACCTTGATCGCCATGATTTCCGCCTGGAACACACTTCAGTGATTAGAATGGAGGAGATCCTGGGAGAAAACACGTCCACTTCTCTGAGATAACAGCACTAGGTTCGAAAGAAGAGGAGAGATCACACCTCCTTGTGTTGTATTTCTACTGACAAAACCGAGGCCTCGCCCAGCTCACAGCTCCGAGTTGCTGAACCTGTTAGTGCGCCAATCGACGTCTCAGTTCCAAGATTCGACAGTGCACCTATAATTGCCTCTGGTTCGACGTTGTTAAACCATACCTCAATGAAGATTAACACTGCAGCGTACATCAATTTCTCTAGGGGTTTTAGGAGTAATGATGAAAAGCTTAAATCTCTAAGATCTTTGAGGTTGACATGCGAACTTTAACCCGTCATTTTTTTTGTCGGGTTAGGAAATTCATCTGGAGCGTTTCGACGCAACTGGTCCATTGTACTACCAGGAAGAAAAATCCAGTACTACCCATTTTACTGGAATTTCTTCGACATTTGGAGAAAGCCGAGAATGCACTTCAGCGATCAGGAGATTATAGTATCAGCGTGGTGAGTGAGTGAGAAGATCCGCCACCTAATTCGAGTAGAGGCAAGACTATAACAAAGGAAATGATCCGAAGTATCGTTTCCTTCTCCACAACCTTCAGACAGTGGTGTCTCTAAAACTTAGCACACTAAGATGCTTGGCAAAAGGAAAGTGTCCCATAAGAACGTCAATAAGTTTTTTATAGTCTTTTCTGCTGAGACAGCAAGAATGCCGCTGATTTATTACAGACGTTCGGGAGCATACATTTAGTTTACCTGCATCCTGGAGAGCCGTGCCATACACAATTGTGTTTGTAGGTAACCGAATCCTCAACGGAGGCCCTGCCCAAGGACGCGGGAAAACCTAACGCAGGTTCAGGTCCTAAGAAATCATCCTCTGACCTTTGCGCAGTAATCTTATGTGAGATTTAATTTTCCAGAATCTTAATGTGCCCTGGAACCTAGACAAGAGTCGAAAAGTTCAGCCTTGTGACTGAGTTCAAAGAGTTCTGGCATTCTCAAACTAATTTGGAACGGGTTACATTACAAGGTTAAGCAAGGCATTAAGCGCAGCCTTGGGCATAAAAACCACATTGGCTTCCGTTCACGGCTTGTGAATGTGAACCAAATTTAGGCAACTTTTGAAGTCTTCAGTTAACCAAGGGAGTCAACATTCCGCTGAAGTTCGGCCATCTGGTCAAAGAAACTTGAACTTACGCTTACTTCCCAAAACATTTTGCTCTTTGTAACAAGATAAGAGAGGCTGCCTACGATTGACCTTTCCGAGATGTCAGAAATGGCATTGCAGCTGAACTAAACTTTGAACAATAAATAAAAACTTAACATTAGCGTCCTATTCATTGGTTGATTCAAACAATTCACATCGATTGATAATTTCATCTATCATATTTATTGATAATAAATTAGTTTAATCTATTGAATAGTCATTGCGACGTTGAATTGGAGTGTGTGGAAATGTAATCGATATGTCTCTCTATTGTTTTTAGCAAATCAGTAGATAAACGGGTTGGTTGTATTGTATGATCGTTGGGAGTTTTTGATACAATGGAATTATTACTTTCTGGTTCTCATCAATACTCCAATCTTGTGTCCGGTTAGGTCTAGGGTAATTGCTTGGAGCCTACATACTATGTGTTGCTTTAAAGCATATTTGTTCCGACTCCTATTACATATTTGAAATGACGGCTATTTCGTGAAAACGTGTTGAAGAGGAATACAACTAGATGTATCGCTGGAGAACTGCTTCCACACAGTAGTTTTGTCATCGTGATGCTTGGTCAATAGATTATTTCACGCATTACAGCTGAATCTCAAAGAAGGAGCTGATATTAATAAGAGCTATTACATTACTTATTGGCCAGGATAATTTTTTTTTATCGCCATAATTTCCACCACGCTTTAGTCAAATGCCATCACTGCTAAAAAAAATGTCTCAAAAACCGACACAGTAAATTTATTAGGTTGATAAGGTAATGATGGTGATTTAGAAGTTAACCTGTTAAAAAAAAGAACAAAAATAAACTTTATAACTCACATTGAATTTTTGCCATTTCTGTAAATGAGTACGAAGTAATATTCTTATTGCGATTTGATCATCTGGTATCATCACTTTAACATCGTCTTCGGTCATATTTTGCAAAACCTTCAGGTTAATTTTATATTCTATACACAAAAGGCATTTGTTACAGGATTGTTACATATGTACCTACGCATAGGTAGATTAAGTTTTTATATACTTACTTTCAAAAATTGGACGAACCTTGTCATCCAAATCCCAGTCCTTGATTAGTGTCCAAACAGTTTCCTCTTCCTGAAACAAATTATGAACATATATATAAATATAACATATAAAAATCTTCTAAAAACTGAGGTATCCACTCAACTCACATCTTCGTCCACTTCCTCTTCCTCATCCTCATCATCGGAAATTTCTTCTATTTTTGGTTCAACAAGTTCTTCCTTAATACCAGGTGTAGCTGAGACAAAAACGACATCTTCAAGACTATCTTTTGGTTCTTCTTTAATAAGCAACACAGGCACTGGCATATTCGACATAGAAACTTGAGTCTCCGTGGACTAAAAATAAGTAACATAGTTTTGGAAAAAGGATGTTGAATTTTGGAATCGTTTACCACAAGTTGTTTCCTCTTTTTTGGGGGCAGTAATTCCCTTTCTAAAACGCCAAATACATCAAATGGCTCCATTTTTATTATTATTAATTGTTTTAAGTATTATTAAACTAGAAACGTTTACGGAGGAAAAACAATACAATTGGTTATGCCTTTACTAAGGTGAAAAGCTTTTTTCGGAAAAGTGAAAACAAATTTAATGTCAACTAGAGAAAACTTTCAGCTGTCTACCTAAGGAATTGTAAAATATTGATTTTAATATGTAATAGAACAAAGGGTGTATTCAGGGAGTTTGGAGAGATGGCAATTTTTAATATCTTGGTCTACTTTGGTTCGATTGTTTAACTATCCATTTAGGCTGAGATGCAGTAGACGTATGGTTTCTGAAAAAGTTGGCATATTGTGTTTTCTTAGCATTGAACTCCGTTAGGTTTATTTTTCCCCATTGTAATATTTTCTGGATAACTTCATTTATTTTGACGATTTATTCGCTATCGTCCGCAAAGTTAAAATTTTATTGTTTGTTGATCTGGGACCCAGGACCTAGTTTCTCACAACCATTTGTGTTGTGCGTGTTATATTTTTTATACGAATGGAAGGGTCCTATTTTTAATGCCGTGTCCGAACGATAATTTTTTATTTGAGAAGCTTCCTCATGACAGTTATACTTTCGGATGTCTCGGCGCCTTTAATAGGAAAGAATTAAAATATGTTAAACTTTACATCTCTGCCGTTCGCCAGTTTCAACTAATTTAAAAAAAAAAAAATCGCCAGACAACAAATGTATTCGATTCGAAGGAACATTGTCACTCAAAAAGCTTTTCATTCACTTTGATTCGCCATGGTGTTCGATGGGTGACATCCATAGGTGAATAACATAACTCATTCCTATCTATTTGCAAATAATAGGCAATTTCCAATTACCTTTATATCGACGAGGTAATCGAGTGCAATTTTATTTGATGAACTAAACGTTACAATTAAAATGTAAACCAGTATTAGCAGATTTAAGAAATAAATTCTTTTATCGATTTTAAGGCCGCATATGACAGCATCTATAGAGACGAGCTTTACAGAGCCATGTCTAGTTGTGGCACCCCTGCCAAACTCGTCCATTTGTGCAGAATTTCCATGTAGAACACTCGCTGCTCCATCAAGGTCAGTAACGATCGCACCGAGACCTTTGAAGCCAAAAAAGGATTTAGACAAGACGACGGAATTGTTCGAAACTCACAAGCCATCACCGAAGGCATAGTCTTTCAAGTCTGCAACTTCCAGCGTAAACTGACGATATTGACATAAATGGTAGAAATCAACAGGCTGTCACCGCTGCATTCTCCAGTATTAAAACGGAAGCTGCCAAAATGGGTTTAGCGGTAAGAGAGTGCAAAACTAAGTATATGTTGTCAACGAGAAGGGACACATAACATCGACGAACTGGACAAAACGTTACAATAGGCAGCTATACTGCCGTCGTAAGAAAGGGCGCATATCCATTTTAGTAGTTTTGAGATAAATGCATTTTACTTACAAATAAAACGAAGAATAATTTTTGCCAATCGCTGTTCCTTTGGGCTGAAAAGGCCCTATCACGTACAACTAAGGGGATTCTATATAAGACCTTGCTCATTCCAGTCCTCCTTTATGTCGCTGAAAAAAAGGACTTTATCGAAAGCGGATATAGGTACTTGGTTGCATCGAAAAAATTCTTCGTAAAAGGTTCCCTCCTGAACCCGCCAGTTTTCATAACGAATTTTAAGGTGGCTTTAGGTGGTGTGTTTGCTAATTCCCTGAAATATACTTTTCCGAGGGTTGAGTATCTAGTTCGGTGGAGGCTCGGGCATTCGCAGAGGAAATGTGTTACGTCTTCCTCTACATCTGTGGCGCCACAGCTTCTCATTAGGTCTCTGGTGCTGATTCTCATTCTTCTTGTAAATAAGAGCTATCTGAACTAATAAAGAATTACAATACAAATACAAAAAAAACTCGTACAACAGCATCTCCAAAAACCACACCATCGGTCGCTTTTCAGTCCATGTCGCTCTATTTTAGATATCATGAGTTGGTTGGATGCGGGCAGTTTTTTACCACGATGAAAAAAATACATACGCAAATGTTACTTAGCTTCCTATCATTGGACATGCTTAGTCGGACACCATTCATGTACACTACCAAATCCTTCTGCCCAGGTCGACACTAACCATCGTATGAGGTCTGCAAGCACCGTTCCCCATCGTCGTCTGCTAAGAAAGCCAAATTAGTTCGGAGTCATCTTACTAAACTGAACAAAAGACTTACGTCTGCACAACATACGTCCAGTCCGACCGATCCCACATGTGAGAGGCCATCCTGTGCCGCTCTTGTCTTGCTGGTACCTGCCTCCGTCACTGAACTTATCTGAAAAGATAAGAGATAAAAGATCTCAATTTTGCTCAATTTTTCAAGTTCAATCATTGACCTGTGCGTTTCGTCTATATTCATTCCGATGACCACTGTCCCACCAGATTACCTGAAAAGAAAAATACCCCTCAAATACTTACCTGCCGCACCTGCGCTAGTGCGACCGCGAGTTCCTGCGCTAAACCGACGTTCTTAGTCGATCGCTAGCGACGGCCAGGAACTCACCTGCCGACTCAGCGATTCTGGAGTCGGCAGTCGGAGGTGGAGATGACTGTCAAAAGCGGCAAGAGTTTCCTTATGCCATTTTTTTTTTTTTTTTTGTAATGTTTCCAGAAGCACCGCACTCTCCTGAAGACCAATGGTCACACATGCACTCCACCGATTATCGACCGGACAGTTGTGGTTTATGTACGCGCATAAAGGGGAACTCTCTGGACACGAATACTCAATAAAACCTAAATTTTATCCGCAAAATAAAAAAAAACAAGCGGTGGAAAATCTTCACATTTATTTTTATTTTTCATCGAATTGACAGCAAGCTGGGGTTGACAGGAGTCGACAAACGGGAAAGGATATTCCACTGATCGTCGTTCAAAATTTGGACGTAACCACGAGGGTCCCGAAGGAAGAAATTTTGTTTAGCGAGGGTAAAAGGTGGTGGAAATATGTGGGATATAAGAGATATAGGAGAAAGTTGGAGCAAAAGATCGATGGGAAATTGAAATCAAAAATGTGAAAAAATCGTGAAAGTTGTTAATCTTTAATTTTCGTCCCGAAATCCAATTTTTCCTGGACATATGACCCCTCATTTTGAAGGAAAAATGAGAGCCATTCAGGAAAACTAAGATATAAAAGTAAAGGAGATAAGCGAAGCTGGAAAAGCTGAAAAGTGGGTTTTCCAATATGTCAGAGGAAGCTTCAAAAGGCTGGAAGCGAAGTGGAAATTTGGAAATTGGTGTTAAAAATCTATCAGTGTGTGAGGAAAACGGATAGAGGGGACAAATAGATGGTAGAGAGGAATATTTTGGAGGTGTCAAAAACTATATAAGAGGCTCGACAAGAGATTCAAACTTCTTGTTAAATTGAATGCAGAAATGTTCACATCTTCATATGTGGGACCAAAAAAAGGAAACAAATTTTACAACAATAACAAAAAAAACGGGAATAAAAAAAACAACAAAGAATTAAATAGAAATAGAATTTTTATATAGAATTTATATTTAAAAAAAAATTAAATTAAATTTACACAAAAAAAAAAATAAATAAATGAAATTGAATTAATTTAAAAATAAAATTAAATAAAATTTGATTCAATTCAATGAACGGTTTCTTTACTTGTTGGCGGTGATGAGCAAAACATATGTTCACTATTCCAAAACTCTTAAATGAAAATACATACTTTTATGGACACATATAAGTAACTTTTTTTTTATTTTTTATTTTTCTTCATTTTCATATTTTTACATCAATTATTTTCTTAAATTTACATAGAAAAAATAAAATATAATTACAAAATTTGACGATAGAAAATATTTGTCGATTAACTAATTCAGGAATGAATTACAAAACTATCGCCAATTTAAGTTTGATAACCCTCATCTTATCTTTGTTTAAGGTGGGTGAAAAATACACACAGTTTCTTGCTTATTATTTGCAGGAACATACAACATAGCACAATGACAACATCTTTGGAATAACCATTTACGTATACATACATATAAGTTGAAGAATTCATTGAGAGCATTGACCCATTTAAGAATTTAGATCAATATTTAGTGGCTCTGTGGAGCAGTTACATTTTGTAGTACCTTATTCGGTGACTTCTCCACTGTCCAGTTCAATTCTTTGTCAAATTTCGTCGATCCCGTTGCATACGAGAAGTTTAAGTGTAACCTCAGTGGATCCAAAGAACAACTCCATTCGTTTATTTTCAAACAAAACTATGGGAGGATTGGGAATCATTAATGTGTATCTTTTTAATCCGTTTTCAAGGAAATCATCTTCTTCAAGAATCCTCCAATTAGTCACATTAACTGAAGGATTTTGAGACTGGAGAACTTCGAGTAGTTCATCGTGACCTATTTTAAAATCGGGGACGTACAGTCTACCCTTGGACATGAATGGTATTTTTTCCGGTCGTATAGCCCTTAGAATGGAGCGTTTCCATAGTTTCATTTCGCTCACCGCCTTTTTTGCAAATTCATAGGAAAAGTGGTCTTTACAGTCCAGAACAACGACTCCATCATGCCAACTTCCCCTTCCAAATTTGGGAGTAGGTAAGTGATTTTGTAGAACATATTCAACGACTAATTTGCCTAGAGCATTTTTAATCAACAATCCATTTTCAAATGTATACCGACCACCGGGTTTACCAAAGTCTACTACAGCTAACTGTAGTGTATCAGTAATTTCTCGTGAATTCACCCTCGTGGGTTTTGTATTTTGATTTTTTTCTACTTCCGCTGGTTCAATGAGATCATTCTCTTCCAACAATTCTTCACAAGTAACGCTTTCGGAGGTATCGCAAAATGAATCCTCCTCGCAATCAATCGTAGTGGCAGCATTTTTGTTTCGTCTAAAAGTTTCTTTCACTATAACGCTCTCAGCCCATGTAAGATAATCTAGCTCTTTATCAGAAAGCGAGTCTGAGTCTTTAGCAGAAAGGACAGAGAAAACGCGAACCGCCTTTTTGAAATCCGTTGTCTTTAGCGAACCCAGAGTTATTCTTTTTTTGGAAATATTCAAAGGTTGAAAGGCGGACGTTCTCTTCCTCGCAATAGTTGACTCTGATTTCTTAGTGGTTCTTAAAAGACATGTTAATTCTTCGGTGGGTAATTTTTGCTCTTTCTCAGACAATGGTTCTTTTTTTACTATGGATGAAAGCAAATTTCCGCAACTCTTTGGCTCTTCCTCAATATTAGTGGCTAACGGTTCTTGTTTCACCACCACTTCCTACAAAACATATTTTTAGTTTATATTTCAGTTGTTTATTTGGATATTATACAGGAACTTACCGCTGCTTGTCTTTCCTGCTTTTTAGGCGATTGTAAAAGTTTTTTCACGCGAGGCAAGCTTAATAAACTCATTTTTAATATAATATGAAATTTTCCAGCTCCAGACCTAACAACAACACAACAAAACCTCAACTAACAACATACAAATAAAATAAGTTGACAGAAGTGCAGAAGTGGCCTTGTTTTCGAAATTAAGTTGTTGAGAGTAAAGGATGGGTGAGTGAATTCAGACACTTACTTCTGCTTCGTGGTAAGGATGTGACATGATTCGGTACTTTTTTTAAGTAACAACTTTCGCTGATTGAAAGAATGAAGCCATATATTTTTTTGTCGGGATAGAAAATAATACATTGGAGTGCTCAAATGTAATTGATCTATGGACTATCAAGAAGCAAAACCTAGTTTTAACAAAATTACCGAAATATAAGCTATAAATATGTTTTATAACATATTGTAGTTAAACAAAAGCCGTTAGTCACTAATATTTTTTTTTTTTAATTTATTTTATTTCCAAGGATAATTCATTATTATTATTACATGTGCGTACAATATAGGGAATAAAATAATAGGTATCATTCTATAGACTTATACAGACTAGTGTCGAATGACCCATTAGATAAATAAGTAATTATACATTAGTTGTGGGGTTTTTTGCAGTAATTTAACAATAGTAAACTATGCTTAAAATATTAAATTAAATTCATTACAAAACAAAAGAAATTATAGGAGAAATAAAAAAAGAGTTAAAAACTGTTCATAAATAAATTTTGGACTGCAGAACTATCCATTGTAAATAGCCATTTTTTTACTTTGTGTAGAAATAAATTTCGTGTTTTAATTATTCTAATTTCATATGGTAATTTATTAAATATTGTAGGTGCTGATACAGTATAAAAGTTAGAGAAATGAGTTTTTTTTTTTAAACTGGAATATTCACTAGTTGGTGAAAATTTATTTTTTTTTTTTATTATTTTTATTATTATTTATATTAAACAAGAGCCAAGCAGTTGCTGTGACTTGCTTTTATCCACAGTAAAAAAGAACCATTATGCCTAAAACACATGTGCAGAATTTCTGTACGCAGCGCAGCGTGCATCTCTGCACGTGAAACACATGTACAGAATGTTTTTGACATGCGTCGCATCGGCTACAGTCATTTGTGAATTGAATTATGATTTATTTTGCCCCGAACTTATTGAAAAGTAACTTTTTGTCTTGCATGTATATAATTTTTTGGTAGTGCCGATTTCTTTGGTATACTAAGTTTTATCAACTGGTTTTCAATTTTTCCAAAACAAAAATACCTACTCGTATAAATGAACAAGGAAACTTAAAAAAATTGTGATACAAGGCTCCTCAAACTGTGTTTTTTGCAGCGAATTTAGAAATAGAGACATCTTGCAGTGCTGCGGTGCATGCAGCGTTCACATGTAACTTCGCTCATTGCACCGCATGTATTCTAGTTTTTCTGCGTTCAGAATTCTGCACGTGTTTTGGGCATTAGGAGCGTTTTTTTTGCAAGTAGATATGGGCTGTTGGGAAATTTGCATGTTAAATACAACAACAACTAATCCCATATGGGCTTAGCTAAGCCCAGATAAATTTCGTGGCTAAACTCTTAGCCCCGATAGAAGCAATGATACCAGACTTGAATTTTCCTTGTGTTATTGATAATTTGTATGAAAATGTCAAAACTGACGTACGATTACATCATCCAACAATATTTTGTTACACAAAATCGTAGATATCCAATTGATTTTACTAGTTTTTCCTTGCATTTCTTGCAGTTATTAGTCAGAATATTGTGGGCTGCTGATTTATATTTACTGCGGCTTGTGTTGATCACTTTTTTTTTTGTTTGTTTATCTTACAGTTGAAGAGTTGGGATGTCAGTCCATACACAGTACTGCCAAGTTTCTGTGATGACGTTGCTAAGCCCCGATGTCGTTTTTTTCGTCCAAGCCCATAGGGGCTTGCAAAAAAACGGGCCTATTGTCTGAGAAACAACAAAAATTATCAATCGCAGAATTAACATGTCTTTTAAGAACCACTAAGAAATCAGAGTAAAATATTGTGAAGAAAAGAACGACCGCCTTTCAACCTTGGACTCTTTCCAAATATACTCATAAATTAGATTGTCCAAAATTGACTTTTAATTATGTGGTGTCTTCGATGGTTCAGCTAATACTGAGAGAATATGAAAGAAACGCAACATTTCGTGGTTGGAACGCTATTTTCACCCCGATTTTTATATTTTCGTAAGGAGTATCCACCCTCTTTACGCCTGACTTTTCTTACCCACGAACTAGCGACACAACCGAGTGAACAATCGGCGCTTAATCAGGGCCAAAGAAAACAAGAATAATCGTAAACTTGGCTTAACGAGCCAAGACATAAACCCAATCTCCAAAAATCTCGCAGTTCAGAGGTTTATTTTCTACTCCATGATTTCTAATCTACTACATTTCTGAAAATGTAAATTGTTGCTGGCTGTCATTTGGTTTGTTTTGAATAACACACGTGTAAAGTAAAGTAGAGATTTGTTTTGCGTTTTTAAATGAAAGATTCACCTATTAAATAAAACCTTTTCTCTACAAACTATAATAATAATGGATTCCTTTGATTTATTTCGACAATTAACTAACGGTGCACATTTTTCTAAAAAACGAGAACGCGAAAATAAAGTAAGTGTGTGTTCTTTCATCAAAGATTGTATTCTCAAAATTAGTTTCTTAGACCGCAGTAGTGAAACAGGAAACTCAAAATGATATTAAAGAAGAACAACGAAGCGAAGACGAGTGCGATTCGTCATCCCCAATAGCAGAGGAAAATCAGTTGATCTATTTAGAAGGAACATCTTTTACTGGAGAGCCGAAAAAGAAAAAGAAGACGGTGACTTCGGAAGAAAAGAAACGAATACAAAAGGAAGAAAAGGTAAGTGTTTTTCTACATGTATTTCATAGCACAACAACTACATACAATACTTAGCGCTACAGTCCGAGGTGAACCTGGGCCTCAACCAACAATTCTCTCCAGTTAGCTCGATTTTTGGATAAGTGCCTTCAGTTGCGGACTCCAATTTGGTTGAGGTCCTCTTACACTTGTGCGCGCCATCTAAGGATAGGTCTTCCTCTACAGCGTAGTCCGTCTGGGTTGAATTCGAAAATTCTTCGGGTCGGAGAGTTAGTGTTCATTGACTTTACGTGTCCTAGCCATCTTAGACGACTGAAAGCTGTACAGCTCGTAGAGTCCACTGTTAAATCTCCTCCAAATCCCGTCAACGTAAACGGGATTGAAAATCATCCGAAAAATTTTGCATTCAGAATGACCAAGGATATCTTCATCCGACTTCCTTAACATCCATGACTGCGCTATACATCAGGATTGGGATCATGACGGTCTTATATAGAGTTTCCTTAGTGTTCCTTGACAAGGCCTTGTTACTCAATTGCCTTCTTAGACCATAGAATCAGCGATTGACAAGTGATGTCAGAGTTTATAGCGAAGACGAGGTAGACAACGTCCCTAACTATCTCAAAGTTATTGCTATGTATCCCTTCATGTTGACAGCATGTACTTGGTATTACCGTCAGTCACAACCAAACCCATTTTTGTTCATTCTATTTTAATATTAATATGGATGATGAACATCGAACGTTGTATTTCGTATATTCCACGCACGTGTACTAGTAACTAGACAATGAACAAGTGCTGTTATATGGAGACAATATCATACTGAAATCAGATACCGAGGGTAAGTGAATTTCTTTTTTAGACACTATGAGAAGAGCAAGCGCGCGCTGTTAGTAGTGTTAGATTTTTACTGATTAAAAACACCACTCTTCGATATAAATTGTTAGATACTGCAACTAAGATAAAACTTATCAAGCAATTTTTTATTACAAAATAATAACTTTTGGCAGGTTACTTTCCAATGAAAGATCCTGCCTGTTCCACAAATTAGTTGCGGTTAATCCTCGTCTCGCGAAGTCGAAAGGTTTCGTTCTTTGTAGTCGGCGCAATATTGCTGTCATCTAAATTTTGATCCGCCAGTCTCTCGTCCATTCATTTACTTTATTCAGTACTTCAGTTTTGCAGTCGTTTCTTCAATTGTTTTAACTACTGATAGGATAGCGGTGTCATCGGCAAACGTAGTAAGGATAGTGTCATTTTTTTTTCGATATATCGTGAGTATTTAACAGGTAGAGAAGCGGCCGAAGAACGTTTCCTGGGGTACCACCGCCGAAATTTCTTTAAGCTCCGAATATTCGTTTCCATGTCTAACACGACAAAATCTATTCCCGAGATATGATTCTAGAATATCGTATAGACAGGGAGAACTTGTCTTAATTTGCATTTTAAGCCATGATGACACACCTTATCATGGGCTTGCGAGACGTGAAGGAATACGCTTGAGCATATCTTTTTTTTCTTCAAGTGCTTCCTCTATTACATACATACGTCAGTAATTCTATGCACCTAGTCAACTGTCGAATGCTTACTTCTGAACTCAAACTGGTGGTCATGGATAAGATTATTATCTTCTATAACCGGTTGTAGACGCCTTAGTAATTTCCTCTCGAAGATTTTGGATATGACTGGAAGAACCGAACTCCAAAAACATAATCAAATCATGGTGTGCCTCAGATGAGTTGGGCAGTATCAACTCCATTTCTGAAATGCCTAGGACTAGTGTGAAATAATCCCATTCAATGTGCCTCAATTGTCAAATGAAGTGGTTATTGGGATCTTTGCTCTCTTTAATCTTTATTATTTGGTTTTCGTCAATATATGATATTTACCTTGAAAACTGTGAAATTATTTCAGATCGCAAACATTCGAAAGGAGAATAAAATATCTGTAATCGGGAAAAATATTCCCGCGCCAATAACAACCTTCGATGAATTGGAAACTGACTACAAAGTTTTACCGAAGCTTGTTAATAATTTGGCGTCATGCAAATATCCAACACCAACGCCCATTCAAATGCAGGCGATACCTATTATGTTGAAGGTTTGTATATTGAGTTCTTATTCGCTGACTCATAATATATGTATGTATGTTAATTCACATTTCATTTCATTAGAATCGCCCACTAATGGCATGTGCTCCCACCGGTTCCGGCAAAACGATAGCATTTCTAACACCAATCATCAACGACCTCAAGGTACCAAAAAAAGATGGATTTCGAGCGCTTATTTTGGCACCCACGCGTGAGCTTGCTCAACAAATCTATCGTGAATGTATGAGGTTGTCGGAGAAAACTGCACTAAAAATACATGTCATCAGCAAGGTCAATCAAGCCGAACAGAAATTCGGTCCGAAGAGTAGTAAAAAGTATGATATCTTAATATCAACACCGAATCGAGTTCGCTATTTACTGCAACAGGAACCACCTGTCTTGGACTTGAAGTGGTAAGTTTAATTTGTATGCAAAACTATTGTGTATTTGTAAACTTTATTTTTGTAGCATTGAATGGTTTGTGATTGATGAAGCCGACAAGATGTTGGAAGAGGGTCAAAATAGTTTCAAAGAACAGTTCGATGATATTCTAGCAGCGTGTACAAGTCCAACGAAGAAACTTGCGCTGTTTAGTGCTACCTATACAGTGCCAGTTGCAAAATGGGCATTAAAGCATTTAAAGGGATTAGCTCGAGTCACAATTGGACAACAAAATTCTGCAACGGAATTGGTTAATCAAGAGTTGCTGTTTGTTGGATCAGAATCTGGTAAATTGATCGCTGTGAGAGATCTGGTCCGAACGGGCTTAAAACCGCCTGTGTTGATATTTGTGCAGAGTAAGGTAAGAAAAGTTTTTATCAACATACATATATTTATCTTGATGGAAATCTATTTAAATCGATTACAATAGCGATTATGTGCTTGTTATAGTATAGTAACTCGAATTGTCTAACATGTCGTATCAACTATTCGAGCTTACGACAACACCATTCTTTCGTTATATTGTATATAACTATTTAATAAATAACCTTTCACTCGATAGTCAGTATTAACTTTTTCCCATCTTTCTTATTTTCATCATGGCATCTGCCTCGCACTAGGTATTCTTTTTATTACATTTGAAACGCTTTCACTACTATTCTGAGATCTATCTTCTGGACTATTCTTTCCATATTTCTTGGTTTGATGACTGATTTTAGTCTCTTTAAACCTCCATCTTTACCTAACACTTAGAATAAAATAAGCGATCATTATTTCCACTGGTTTTCTGATAGTTAAATATGTAGCACTAAGAACATTGAACATTTTGTCCATGGAATGGTTTATCAATTGCCCCTGATTCTCTAAAGGAATAGAGTGTTGTTAGCAGAAAGTGACTAGTAAGCTTTCAGCTTCGATGTGTGATAGGTTTCTCAAAAAAAAAAAAAGAAAACGTATGCCGACAAAACAAACGATGCTGTAAACGAGTTGACCGTGTTCTTTTTTCATGGTACTTTAAACTATCAAGAACGTACATCAAGCACATCTGCTTAAGTGTTTATTCGATTTAAACAACCCATAATCTAATTTGTAGGATCGTGCTAAGCAATTATTTGATGAACTTCTTTATGATGGAATCAACGTAGACGTCATTCACGCAGACCGTACACAACAGCAGCGGGACAATGTTGTACGAGCATTTCGTGAAGGTCACATTTGGGTGTTAATTTGTACAGAATTGATGGGGCGGGGCATTGATTTCAAAGGCGTTAATTTAGTTATAAACTATGATTTTCCGCCAACAACGATTTCCTACATACATCGAATAGGTCGTACTGGTAGAGCCGGTCGCCCGGGACGTGCTATTACATTCTTTACCCAAAACGACACTACCAACTTAAGAAGGTACGTTTAACAGTCTTATAGCTTTTAATCTCATAATCACTGTAATTCCTTTTCCAGCATTGCACAAATCATCAAAAACTCTGGTGGAACAGTTCCCGACTACATGCTGAAGCTGAAAAAACCAAAGAAATCTGATAAAAAACAACTAGCCAATAATGCACCCAAGCGCGATGTCATCTCAACAGATCCAAAATTTGAAGAGCGGAGAAAAAGGAAGTTAAGCAAAATGGGAGAGTTCGTCAAACGCCGCCCGATTACTGATGAGCCGTCGAATAAATTGTCTCAGAAGGCTCAGAATAAAAATAGGAATAAAGTCATAAAAAACTTGCTAAACGAAGATGATTTACCTAAAAAGCAAAACAACAAACAAAAGAAACTAAAAAATAAAATAAAGAAATAACATGTAAATAAATAAAAAATTGTGTCTTTATTTTAGGTAAAACAATTGACACTTAGGTTACGTTTTTGTTTTTTTTTACAGACACTAAAACTTACACAGTCCAAAACATTCACTTAAAAACTACAAAATATATATGTATTTCATAGGCACTAGTTCAGAGTTAACATCACATTTGAGGACATAAAATCGATTTTTTGTTGTTATTGTTTAGGATTCACATAGCCAATCGCATGGCAATTTTGGCATTTTGCTGGCTGGCCATGGCAAGTAACCGGCTGTTTTGAACACCCAATAGTCATAGGAGACTTTCATTATGAGAGCGAAGAGCAAAATCACTTCCAACGCAATTAGATAGTAAATGTAATCAGTCCAATCGTGTGGCGACTGACATAGTTTGATTTCCTGTAATTCGATCACTTTCTGTGGCATGTTGCGGCAAAGGATTTGATAGTAGTCGGGGATGTTTAAATGCCTTGCAAGAAGCCAGAGCTGAAAGGAAAAAAAAGAAAACAGCCGTAGGCGTATAAATTTGTTCGCAGTCTTATTGTTGAGAAGAGTCTTACCTTAAGAACCTTTGCTGAGTTGCAATCGCAGTTTAGCTCATTGCCGCCGAGATATATTGCACGTCCGTTTGGATTATTGTCCAAAGCATTGGACAGGAGATATTCAGGGATCTGTTGAAAGAATTGAATTGGAAAAGTTAAAGACTAGACGAAATCAGATGTAAATATGTATTTCTAAGCCTTGTGATCTATGTTAACGATTTTGCGACCGATACACCAGATTAACGAAACTGATCCCAAGTTGTTTGGATAGAAGTTCAGTTCATTTCTACACAGAAAGCTCCACGACCGAGGGTGAGCTGGATTGGCTGGAGCATCTCCTCCCAACTCTCAGATCACCGTATTTCAGGCGGAAATCAAGGCGATCAAGGAAGCCTAGTTTTGGTTGAAATGTAATATCCTTCAGGGATGTTACTTGTGGGATATTAATTATGCCCTTCACCTATACATTGGGTACTAGTTCAGAAAGTCATTGCGGCTGACGAGCTCGCCAAGAGGTGTACTACTCTTAGGATTCCGCCGGGTATGCCCCTCGCGTCATGTAATTATTAAAGCTGCCTTCTCTCGAGAAGGAATTGCCACCAAATAAGGAAGGCTTCACACACGCTAAAATAAACTAAATTTGACAGACAAGTTGATACTACTTATTTTAGTGCAATGGGTCATCTCTGGTTATGTTAAAAGGCGACTTCAGAGCGTGTCCTGAATGGAATGCTTAAGTACCATAAACGGTAGAAGAAATGTCCTTGCAAATATGGAAACAAAACCTAGGTTTAGCAAAAGTTTAAATAGGCCAACAATCGACATTCGTCTCGTGAGCCTGTGGCTGGTATAAGTTCTAACGTAGGAAGTTTACGAAGTTGTAATGAAGACACTAAAGTTGCCGGCCTTCTGGCTATGTTCGTAAATTTTTTAAGGACCGTAGTTTGGAATAAAAGTGATGAAAGAGCCTCTGGAAAAAAGTAACCAATTCGTTCCTTGATATCCCGCATAGTTCTACCATCTGCTGTGCAAAATTGAGGATTGGATTATCAACTCTAGACTGTAACGTCACCTAAAGTAAGTCACTGAAGAAACTTATCGCAACACCTTCTATTAAGTCCATAAGTATATAATTCTGTTCAAAATATAGTTTTACCTTATTGATGGCGTTCTTTCTTAAGTAGAACTTTTGAAACACTTCCATGAACTTAGTACCCTCCAGCTCGTACATGGACGATATTTGATTCTGATCAGCATCGAATTTGAGAATATTCCTATAAGTAGGATTCGAATGGAAGTGATTTCCAATGCTGGTAATCTGTGAATGAGAAACAATCTATTTACGATATTTGTCTTCATAATTTTGTTTTATCTTACATTATTGTTAGAAACATTTAGAAATATGGTGTTATCGGGTAGTTTTGGTGGCAATTCAATCAAACCCAAGTTGGAGCAGTCCACTTTAGCAGTGAACAATAGATGAGGCTTATCGTTTTTGGTCTGTGAATTTAAAAAAGGGTCTGTTAAACAAAGTATCTAATGAGAAAAGAGGATCAAGATTCTCTTAGTTTAGTTGCAAAGTCATACGTTTTCAATACCTTACTTACCGCGAAAACCATTTGTTCCGCGTCACATGTACAATTCCCATAGCCTGGTATTTTAGGACACTCTGAATGCAGTCTTTTCCAACGCTCCAGCTGGCGTATAGGCACATAGTCAGTTGAATTGAACCAATTATACGTTTGATTCAAAAGGCAGTATGTCGTATCTGGATCAATAAACTTGAACGAACTACGAAGTATAGACTCAAGTAGAGAATCACATAACATCCTCTTGTTGCCACTAAAAAAAAAAAAAAACGATAAAATAATCTGCATGCCACCGCATACCTAATGAAGTATCCTTACCCGATATCAACAGTCAAATTTTGATGGGAATTCAGATTTGGAATCCTTGACAAGTTATTGTTTGATATGTCCAGTACTTGAAAGTTCTGTAGACTAAAGGCCCGAGCGAATATTTCCGACAAATTGTTATTGGACACATTAAGGCACTTAACATAGGCAACTCGAGACAGCATATTGGTAATCCGTGTGATGTTACCGTCGGTTATCGCCAAGGATTCAAGTTTCTGAAATGTTGAGTGTGATATGTCGAGCGATCGTAATGTTGCATTACGAATGTGCAGATTAACCCATCCATTGGTCTTGCTACACGATGAGATCATAGAGAAATCCGTAACATTACAGCATACCCATGAGTTAGGGACAACCGGATGTGAGCGACACTGACAAGAGTCTGATGAGGTTTCGTTGCCCCACTGTTGGCATAGTTCTGCTTCTGCATAGAAGCATGACTTCTTATAATCGGTTTCCTTCTCGATAGGATTTTGGGTTGACGAAGATGTCGATGGTGATTGAGGTGGTTGTTGTTGCGGCACTTGTTCTGGCTGAATATCTTCTTCGGGTACTACACGTTGTATTACGGCACAACATACGCAAAGCCAAAGAAAGATTGCCTTATTTAGCGTCTGCAATATAAAAAGAAAATAAATGATTGTTTCAAGCTCCATACGTTTAGAAGAACTAACTTATAGGACGTACAACATATAGTACATACTTTACGAGCGTGCTCTTTAATTGGTATGCACACAAACGCTTATAATATTGTCATTATTACTCAGTCCTTCATCCCCTATACCAGTTTCAGTCTGTGTGGAGCAGATATCCCCATTGAAAATGATATTTTATAGTCGCTAATTTGTGTACACTTTGGGTGATGGGTAATAATTTTTAGGGCAAACATTTGTTTAACCAACAACGGCAGACAGCACTTGCTGTGTTTGTCAATCAAACATTTATTCTACTAAAGTGTTCGTTTTTTTATCAAAATGTGGTTTAAACACAAGTACTTCAACTTGAAAGGAACTAATTAGCGGAGATAACAGAGCTATTTATACTATTGAGTGGAAGTTTAGTTCGGTTTATCATGTCAGCGATGAGGATTCAGGAGGAGGACGTAAAAGGATTCAAAGTGCTTAGAAAAACAATTTTGTAGTCCTAAAAAAATCGCCACTACGACCTAAAAAGATCTATTTTATCAATTAGGGGATGTTTAATACCTTAGGAAGCCGTTGCTATTTCGTTTTGGGTTCAAAACTCCTAACTTGGAAGACGAAATGCATGCTCTTCAAAATATAGATAACTGCCAGTTCTGCTTTATGGAATCGAGTGTTGCACGATAAGAAGGAAAGCAGAGTAGATAATGAACACTTTCGAGAGAAAAATTCTTCATCTAATATTCGGTCCTGAAGGAATGCGAGGAGGACGAATGGCGAAGAAGATGCAACTGCGAACTCTATAAACTGTACCAAGATGTGGATACACTGGCTCAGCCAGATTGAGCGAATGGACAATAATGCGACAGCAAAGAGGATCTTCAAATCACAGTCCCCAGGTTCGAGACGCCAAGGAAGGCTGAAAATTCGTTTTAAGGATTAAGTTATCGCGATTTCCAGAACGCTTGGTCTAGATGACTGGAAGCAGCGTACCCGAGATCGAAGAGAGTGAACGGCTGCTGTCTCTCAGGCAGATTCTTAATGGGTCAGGAGTTCTTTAAGTAAGTAAGTAATGTGGAGCCCGGTTGTAGATGAATTTTTTGATGAGCTGACCAACTTGGCCATCAACTGTTAAGCCTATATTGATACCTTAGTAATAAATGCCAGAGGGAGAACATAACACAAATCTGACTTAGAGTAACTCAAGAATGGTGCAACACGACTGGACTCAATATAAACCTGATCAAAACTACAGTAGTACAATTCAAAAGGAAGAGGAAAGTAGGTAGGTCAATATTTCACGCAACTATCATCAGTCAATAAAGTTGAATACTTATCTAAAACTACATCTGAGTTAGATAGTAAACTTCGGTGGAAAAAGTATACAAACAAAGTATGCAGAAAAGTTTTAATGATATGTAGGAGCCTAGTGGGTAATTCCTAACTAACTTCTTCAATTACAGCATTAAATTGTTACGCATATAGATTGTCAGGAGAAGTAACAGCTAACGCCCACTGTGTGTACATACAGCTTCTGTTGCAATTTCTGAGAGACAAGCCCAATACTGGGTCTAGGTCCACCTCGGACTGTAGAGCCACGTAAGGAATACTGGGAGCGTTTGATTATCGAGACATGGCAAAGTGTTCCAAAAGACTCCTCAAATATCCTCAAGTGTCTTTATGAAACAAAGTGGTACTTTTGAAGGAGAGTCGCTGAATTTGTCAATGGATATCCACTTTTCTGACTTTATGCCTATCCGTTGTTGTGATCTGTGACACAAATTTAGATCGGCAGTCCTGTAGTTTTAAGCTATTTAAATCTCTAAAACTAAACTGCATATTCTTTCGCAACTTTAAGAAATTATTGATTACATTTTGGCGCACAGAAAATTGTGTTTCTAAATTGTTTGCCATCAGTTAATGCGGTCGATTGCGGAACGGTCGAAGTTCAAATCCTAGATAACACCAAAGTTCTTTCATGGTCGCACCTCTCGTGAGCCTCTAACAAACATCCGAGAGTATTCAGACACGGCTTTAAACAGTAGGCCCTTTCATTCCTGTGAAGAATATATGCATCTAACACGCACTACATGACTGGTTGTAAGAAGCTAGGCCCTGGTTCTTTTACGGACCTGTTTCACCAAATATTTGTATTTGTTAATTTGAAATCATTCAGAACTAACAAGTATCTAGTGAAACCACAATTACATGACTCACAAATAAATCACAAACAGTATTTGTCTTAACTTCGTAACTTGTCATACGCATAGCAATATCTACATAAATTTCAGCGAATCATAAATAATTCTAAACAGTAAGGCAGTGAATTAGCGGTCGGGAAAAAAAAACAGACAATCGTGCACTTTAATATTTGAACAGGAATTTCTATCCTAATATGAAAGTCGAAGTCATTCTAGTGTTAGTTGTACAAGTTGATTTGTGTACATGAGAATCTCAGTTGTCGTCATACTCATATATTTGTTCTTCTGTTCTTATCAAGCTGATTTTTTAAAACAACATACATACATGTATGTATGTATGTAGATTCGCGACTGAATTCTGCCATTCTGTAAATATTTTGTTTATCTGTAACACTCATGCTTTCAAATAAGTGAGATAAACATCGGAAGCATGTCACATGGGGAAGTTTGGAACAATAAAGAATGAAATTTTCGCTTTTAGAATAATCAAAAGGGGTTTTGGGTACTCTGATCGATCAAAACTCTGGACCTTATCCTCCCCTAGCTGACTGTAATCTTCAGAAATTGACTGAACTTGGTTTACATTCCTAAATCTTGAACGGATGTCAAAGTGTTTTTTTATACCAAAGGCTGGTAAAAACTCACATGTTAATCCTAACGATCTCAGAGTTATAAGTCTATCATCATTTCTTTTGAATGAGTCTGGATAAATTGATAGACGACCTTCGCCCTAGAAGGCGAAGGCTATAAGGTAATTGCTTATACGGATGACGTCCATCCCGGATGTTGGACACCTTGTCGCGGTGGGGTGGCTTAATTAGAGGAACAGGATGCACTACCAGGTAGCTACCACTACTTTGGCAGAGCTGAATGTGAATCGAAAACTAAGATCCAACAACCCTTAACTCCAAGGTTGTAAGTCGCCATCCCGATTAAGCTGTGTTCCGCTAGTGGTAACTCCTCAGGGGCGGCTCAATCCTCTGTTGTATATTAGTTGAGTAGGGTAGGTAATGGGGATCTCTGTCTACCTGCTCTGTGATTTCTCCCCGGCTCGTGGGAACATTATGTACCCATTTTTCAAAATTTAAAAAAAGAGAACGAGTCATCAGAGAGCCAGACGGAAGGCTCCAAAGAGGTCGAGAAATACTGACATATCGGTCAATGAATTGACTGATATGATTGCTAACTTAGCTGAAACCACCCCAGAAGAGGAAGGACCCAGGGAACGGTTCGAAACTGATACCGAGACCTTCAGTTCAGCTAAAGCCAGGGTGATGGACAGCCTATGTCCGGGAATGTTAATCAATTAAGAACACGTGAAAGTGGAAAGGCTGATGGACAAACCAGGAAAAAGAAGGTCAGTCAACCCGAACCGCACCAAGAAAAACTAAGGGTGATTCAATCCCTGGAGCCTCCCCAACCGACCTTTGTGGATGTGAGACGAAGGGAAGTTATTGACGGGACTCTGTGTAGTAATATAATGCTTCATAGAATATCAAATTGGAAGGTAATGGATCAGACAATGATGTCGGACCACAGAGCCATCTCATTCGATGTTCGATATAGATCAAAAAGGAAAAAGATCGAAAATATGTCAGGATTCCCAGGAACACGTACATAGTGAAATACCAGGAAGTGTTACGAGAGAAACTGAACACCGAAAACCACTTGGGATCTAGAGTCACAGCTAAAGCACTTACAATCAGCTGTTGAAAATGCTTACCAAGATGTGTGTACACCTACTTTGGTAAATGAAAAGGACCCCACGCTTTGGTGTTGTAGGAAACTTGAAAATCTAAAGAAGGACGTGAGAAAAGCCTTTAATCATGCCATGAGAAGGGATGATACTGAATTATGGGATGAGTATAAGGTAAAGAAAAAAGAGCTAAAAGCAAATCTGCGACGACGTAAAAGGGAGTCGTGGAGGGAATTTTGCTCGAATATGAGAAGCACAGCTGAGGTCAATAGACTTCAGAAAATTGTCTCGAGGGATCCAGTTTCCAAAGTCGAACTCATTCGCGATAGAACGGGAGGTTGTGGAGAAACTGGATTTTGTACGAGGTCCTCATGGAAATACACTTTCAGATCAGCCCTGCACTCTGAGAAAACAAGGAGCAAACAGGATGGATAGGACAGAAGCGGAACGGATAGTAACTCCAGAAGCGGTCAGTGGGGCGATAAAAACGTTTTCTCCTTACAAGACCGGGAAACCACATGGTATATTCTCAGCTTTAATTCAATGGGGTGCAGATGTCTTTGTAACAAGGCTTAGGAGTATATACGTTACATGCCTAGCGATAGGCTAGAGAGATAAAAATATGGCGTTTCTTCCAAAACCCGGAAAAAAGGACTACACCAAAGCGAAGTCCTTCAGACCGGTCAGCCTAACATGATTTCAGTTGAAAACAATGGCAAGAATTGTGGTGGACCATATGGAGAGCACGTCGCTGAAAGCGTGACCTTTGCGTAGTAGACAACATGCATACAGAACTGGCAGGTCTACGGAAATAGCGCTACACCAGGTGGTACGCGTTGCGGAAGAGGAGATTAATACCGGAGGCATCGCAATGACTATAATAATGTTGCATGCGACTGACTATAATAATGTCACCTGAAAGAGGGCCGCGGCGGATTTCTGTTAAACAGATGCTAGCGTTGACACGAGGAATCAAAGCCAGAGAGGAACTGTAGAGAAATCCAGCTAGACTCTCCGGTTAAGATGGATCTTGGAAGAGAGACGAAAAGGGACCAAATACAGTCAACAATAAGTAATATTAGCAGAATATGAAGGAGGATCAGGATCATAGTGGTCGTTGTTTCTCGTTCAGATGGAAACTACGATTAGTTTCATGTTCCTGACAGCTTGAATGTGAAGCTGGATAGAGTATCTCAGGGCGTACAGAGGTGTCACATTAAGGACTCGTATTTGAAAAGAAAGCTGACAAAAATACTTTTTGATATATGTATGTATGTACGAATGTACATATGAATATGTATCCCAGTAAATTGTACTTGTGTTAAATTGTGTTGTGTTAGTAAAAGTACAAGTACAAGGTACTGGGTAATTAAATGGTACTGGTGCGTAAAAGTTTGCAGGTTTAATTCTAGCTAAGTATGTACATATAATGTATCCATGTACCTACCTAAATCCATACATATGTATGTACATATATCCAAGCAAATCGATGCCGTTCAAAAGTCTCATCATGCATGATTAGCTAATATTTTCAGTTGATCGAATGTTCACATACAATTACGACCGGTAATTACCGACTCCGTTTCTTTCTTAATCAACTTTTTTGAAAATCTAATGCCTATGTAGGTGCTATTTTGCAAAAACAAATTAGCATCTTCCAACTTCATCGCAATAGTCAACTTGTCCCTATTTGAACAAACACCACATTTCGGGTATTTATAATTTCCATTTAGCACTGATTAACGACAAATTACAAATTTATAGCACTAAGCAGTGTTAAATAACTAACTATACGTACTTTAAAGTCGTTCGAAATATGGAAACCTGTATTAAATAGAATTAAAAGTGCCAACGAAAACATGTCAAAATTAGTTTTTTTCAGAAAACAAAGTCAGACAACAAGTGTACGAGACTGGACAGCACCGAACTGTTGGGACATAACATACTATATGTAAGTACATACATATGTATGCATATAAATAAACAGTCGCGAGTCTAAAAATAGATTTCTGCGCTTAATAGTCACAACGTGTGCACTGCAGAGATAGACGGGGGCGAATAATTAAAATAACAATACCGAATCGAGTGTACCCACCTTAATCGAGAACCACATAGTTTTCCAATTGATTTCCTCTGGTTAAACAAATGAAAGCTAGATAAGCATTAATATGCACATAATTGCTTGTATCTACAACTAAATCCGACCGAAAGAAAATCGTTTTATTACAATTAATTCCCTTATCAGAGCCAGAGGCACTATCATTTCTCTTTCATATTTACACTATGAGCTCTTGCTTTTCACACAAACTCATTCGATTGATCCCGCCGACGCGCGACGGTAGATAGGACGTTTTAATGAAAACAAAAGGAAATTCCACCAGTTGCATAAAAACACGAACAGAAAGATAAGTAAATACCAAACTAGAATGTAAAGTAAAAAAAACACCGACAACACCACCACACTACTTTACTACGATTTCTCAACTGAGGTGAAAACGAAATGCGAAATTTGGGGAAACGTGTAGATCAACCAGTGGGAGTGGGAGGAACCGATTGTTTACTTTTGGTTCGAGGAAATGGTCAGTGCTGCTCAGGGATGGTATTTTGGAGAGCTGTGGTTTCAGACTTTTTTTTGTTGAATGGAGGACTTTATTTTTTGATTTAATAAATCTTCAAAAATATTACATATATGTAACTCAAAAATCACAAAGTCCGAAGGCTAAAGTAGGGGGCAATATTATGCAGTAATATTGTAGAGATCCAATGATAAGAATTGGCTCTATATATGAGATCTAGAAATGAAATCGCGAAAGCCAGAAGGCATCCCGGACATGCCACATTGGTTTGGGTAAAACGTGGGGCTTGAATTCGAAGCAAATCCACTGGATTTACAATTGCATCTTCAGCCCCATCCTACTGTACTTAGCGTTTTTATAGTGACCCTTGCACTATCGAACACCAAAGTACATATGTTTTGCCTGACAATAACAGGATTCTAATCCCCACTGCAGCCATAGAGACAGTCTTGAACTTACCCTCTATAGGACTAGAGGTGAAAGAACTGCAGTCGAGTTGGGTAATCTCAGACCTCATTTCATCGAACAAACCACAGCGGGACACAGGGCTCTTTGGAAGTAAGTACAGGTAAACTCTGCACTCGTAGGTATTCGAGGTATTTTAGTATGGAGTATCACTACAAACGAGAGGACTGACAGAAGTGAGAGAAATACATATGTATGTGGATGGATCACTTATAATAATAACTACTCGGACAATCAAGAAGCCCTAATGGCACTTGCAAACCCCAGAACTAACTCGAATTTGATGAAGGAATGGTGGAAGAAAATAAATATCCCAGCAATCTCCTTCCAGGTCAACTTGCCCTGGATATATAGCACTTATCCATAATTTTGGTGATGCCACCAAGATATTGTCTAAATTAAAATGAAAAAACTGACTGGTTGCTGTAGTGACTTTTCGCCTCGTAGCAAAGGCAATTAGTCTGCGTTTGCCTCCGGACCAATGTCGAATAATAATCCATCCAACGAGGAGTTCGTCGGTTGTAAGAACCAACTCGTCGTTGACTCCTCAAATTATTTACTTAAGAAGTGATAGTCACTCAGGCACACAGAAGTACGTATATCTTTGGTAAGTTCAAAAAAAATTGTATGTATGTATGTATGTATGTATATACTACTACAATAAATATTATTCATGGATACGAACTTTCTTTGAATGCTTCCATTTGCTTAAGCATTCTCCAGTTGCCCAGCCCTGTACTCTCCACAGAAATGCATTTCTGTCAGCTGTTTAAATGTCATATGTCTGTAAACAACAAACCGCACTTTTTTTTCTTCACTATCGAACCGCAAATGTCTCGCGTGTGTAAAATGTAATTTATAAAAACTCCTTCCTGAACAATTAATATCAACAAAAATGAGTGCTGAAGTGAATCAATCCAAAGCCGAACATTTAATTCAACAGCTTAACGCAACAAATGCGAAAAAAGTCGCGCTACTATTAGTCATCGGCTTTGTGGCATATCACGGAATCCTGAACTATCGATATGGTGAGCATGTTTCTTCATAAATAGTGTATTTCACTACAGAAAACCCTAAACAACTAGGTAGCGACTCGTGCAACTGGCTCCTGTCGAAAGGCCGCTTCAAAGGAGACAAAGAATGGCAACCGTACGGCTGTATGATGCACAAATACTCCCAAACGTAATATAATTCCTAGATTATCGAAAAATACATTTTTATCGCAAGTGAATGAATCATTGCAGTGACACGAGACGGTGTTTTCGTTATCTGGACTTTTGGGGCAATAAAAATCAGTTCGTTTTCATTGGTGACATTCGGGTGCGTATGCTCTATCAAACCTTCATAAACCACCTCCATCCGAACGACGATGACAATGGATCTCTGTTGCTGGCCGATCAGAAGTCTGATACGGACTTTGAGGATCCTAAGTTGAAGATGAAGGCGATCTATGTGTATGCGGATGAGATGTCGCATAGTTTGTTGGAGTTGCTGGCGAAGTTCGAGGTGGACACACCTTCGCCGTCGGTTGTTATCGTGGGTTTCACTCATCAGGGATTTCTGGGGGGGAATGTCACCACGGATTTGCTGAAAGCTTACAGTTCGAATCTGACGAGGCTGGTGATTCCGTTTGATAAGTTGATTGCGAAGAAATCAAAGGTTTTATGGAAGCTGCAGGACAGGGTAAATGAGGAGAAGCTCGACGAGAGTTGGAAGGCTGTCCAAAACGAGGACATTGATAAATTTAATAGGATCGCACGTGATGTCTTTCGTTACTCGGCGGCCAATGTGTGGGAGTCTTCATCGCACATAGCCAGCGGCTTGCTGGACGGTGCTGCAGATGGGTATAAGCTGAGTGCACTGGGGCTGCGACATGATATTCAAATAATTCTGAACATGTACTGCAATGATTACATGAACTATAATGATGGGACGTGTTGTAGCAGCGCGGAACCTTATACGATTCTGCAGATCGTCTCGTACGCTGTCTTTGGCGTGTGGTAAGTGTTGTGCACTTATAGGGATCGGATAGGTGAATGACTAATTCATTTGCAGCTTTGCTTTGGTTGTGGCAATGTACACTCGTCGTTGGATCATGCACTTGCGGGGCCAAACGCTATACATGCCTCTAAATCAAAATATCAGCAGCAGCACGGGTTCTGTGCCACTACCTGTAGACTACTCCACGCCGGTAGTGGCATTTACTACTCTTGGTATCATCCTCGCCTATTTCTACCTGTGTGACCGCACAAACTTTTTCATGAAGGAGAATAAGTACTACTCTGAGTTCAGCTTCTGGATCCCAGTGGGCTATGTATTCGCCTTAGGTCTATTCTTCACTGAAGACAGCCGCTTTACGAAGGTCCTGAATCGCGACCAAACGGACGAATTGAAAGGATGGATTCTCTGTGTGGTCCTCATCTACTACATGACGGGGGCGCATCGAGTTTTACCAATCCACATGCATATTCGAGTCCTCATCAGTGCCTATCTCTTTCTCACCGGCTACAGTCACTTCACGGAAATGTGGCAGACAGGGAACTCGGGCTTGGTGCGGTTCTTCCAGGTGATGTTCCGCATTAACTTCATGACAATCGTTCTGTGTTTCTGTATGAATCGTCCATACCAGTTCTATTACTTTGTTCCACTGCTTTCGTTCTGGGTTTGCATTATCTACTTCCTGTTGTCGCTGCCACCACGTATCACCTCACAAAGCGTTGAAAGCAATTCCTTACACTACCTTTATCTGGTGGGCAAGTTCGTTGGTTGCCTGAGTGTCATCACAATACTCTTTATGTCCGAAGTATTCTTCGAGCGAATTTTCGTGACAAGACCTTGGAAGGCTCTTTTCGTCACCACAGACGATGACATTCACGAGTGGTGGTATCAGTGGAAGATCGACCGTTACACAGTTACGTTTGGAATGATTTTCGCCGCCTGCTTCCACATTGCACAAAAGTATAGCATCTTCGATGACAATAATCATGGAAACTTGTTCGCTAGACGAACTTCGCTAACAGTCACTCTGTTGGCTATAATCGGTGTTGGATTCTATACCACGTTCAGTTTTCTCTGCCGCAACGAGCAGAACTGCGAAGAGATTCACTCGTACATTGTGTTCATCCCGATTATCGGGTACATCATTCTAAGGAATATATCGGGGATACTAAGGACAAGGTATTCAACGTTTTTCGCTTGGTTTGGACGGATCTCATTAGAGTTGTTCATTTGCCAGTACCACATTTGGTTGGCAGCCGATCGTCATGGAGTACTGGTCCTACTGCCGGGCTTTCCAACGCTAAATATGATTATTACGAGTTTTATTTTTGTTTGCGCTTCCCATGAGGTGCACAGAATTACACAGATTCTGCTGCCATATGCGGTGCCCAATGATTGGAAGCTGGTGACGAGAAATTTTGTTTTGTTTTTCATTGTACTGATACCAATTGGACGTTATGATGGAATGTTTTAGAGATATTTGCAAGCACAATAGGACGAAGCACATTTTACGGACATTAGGGAATGCATTTTTTTTATTTAGTGTTAAAGTTAAATAACGTCTGTACTTATAATTTATTCACGAAATATACACGCATAGATACACCTATACGTTTGGTTTTTCTCTTATCCGAGGTACAAATTGACAGAATTGGTGCGAAGATTTTGGTAAGCTTTTGAGAGAGTTCTTGATTACTAAGCAAACTCTTATTTTATTCAAAACATCGCCATCGTCATTGAAGTGCAAATGGGAACTCTGCTAAGTTTTCGGTTTTGGATCCGTCACCTCTGGATGTCAAGTGATATGTAGGAACGTAGCTTTGTATAAGCGGAGTGCCGAGCTTCTGGAAGAGGGGATTTTCGTTAAAAGTAATCTCGGACTTCTTCTAATGGGACGCTCTTAAGAGTTGTTTTAGTTATTAATTTAAAATTTTTGTAAACTTATAAGAGCTGGAAAGTGGAAAGAAGTTGCATAGATAGTATTTAACAAGACCGCTGACAGATGGGAACTTGCTCTATGCAGGGTCCCAGGTTATAGGAACATTTCAGCCAACTGCAAAGCGGATGAGCTGGCAAGTGGTGGTACCAGTGAGGAAATGGCTGAAGATAGCATAGCGTCCTCTGTCCATATTGGCGTGAATAGCATCAACACCTGTCTTTGGTCTAGGCGAGTCTAGGTGGACCTGAATGTAAGTAGAACAAACAGATTAATTTCACTGCTTGATAGGTAGACAAGCAAGAAGAATAAAGTTGTGGGGATGAGGTGAAGGCAGAGTCGACAAACCACTTTTATACAATTGAATAGCGCAGGAGCAACTGTATAAAAGTGTTTTATCGAGGGTACTTCTTCATTGATCTAGACTACCTATCAGGTCTTGATATCTGCAAGATTATCAGTTTCATATGCGGATCAAATTGGCTATCATAAATAATTAATTGGTTAGGTTTTGTACGCTTTTATATAGACTTACTTACTTTACTTAACGGGATTCCGACACGTGAAAAACCTCTGCTGAGATGCGGCAGCCTTTCACTTTCTTCGATCATGGGCACCCTTTTTCCAATTGTCTAGACCAATCCCTCTGTCATCCGCTATAGCTATATCCCTAAAACTGATATTCGGTCATCCTTGTCGTCTCGAACATATGGGCTGAAGATCCTAACACTAAACACATGTGTTTCACCGCAACAATGGCTATTATTTTAAAGCCATTTCCAGAATGTTTCATATGACCAATGAATGTGATAAGTCACTGGAACAACCAGATGCTAGTCAACAAGATGATCAATGAACTTGGCCAATGCATTAATGCCAATGATCAGTTCAACACCGCGGCGGACGACTGAACTGACTTGAGGGATACTATCATCATAACAGTTGCTCCTTAACGTGGACGTATCACTCCTTACTTTAGAAAAGGAAGTATTCAAAGTCATAACATACCTATATGTAGACGAAATTGCTTCAGCAGTTAGAGGAAGGGTATCCTCCTGACTATAGGAAAGAGATTGCAATGAAATCGGCTCTGCGACTGAGGAGTCATCGTACTGATATAGCATCGAGACAGGTACGCCAATATGCTCAACCCTGAATATATAAAGATATAAGCCATAAGCTACGTAACCCTGTTTTTGGACTTCAATATACAATACCACATACGAATTCCTAGTCAACAAAATTGGTTAGAGAACATGATTATTAATAATTCTGCACTGGAAATCTGCACTGATGTGTCTAAGACAAGCAAGGGTTTAGGATTTGAACTGTTTTCAGTCTCTCATGGCATAAGCATGCCTTTTAGAGCACCGGACTATTGCAGTGTATTCAAAGCTGAGGTTATGAATATTCGAGAAGCCGCTGATTGGTTGTCGATGAGATAGGTATAAAGTGCGGATATAATCATTTGCACCGACACCCAGGCAGCTGTAAAAGCTTTCGAAGCATTAATAATAAGATCTAAATTGGTAAAATAATGTCTCGCATTTTTGAACGAGATTTCGATTGATTGTGATCTCACTCTGTGCTGGGTTTCTGGTCACTCAAAAGGCCCAAGAAAAGTAGTACTAAACAGGAGCTCTCGACTGCTGAAGGGGAGCTTTAATTACTTATTGAATCTGCAAGACTCAGTCACATTAGCTCTGCATCAGGCAAATGAAAGATGGCATAATCTTGATACGTGCAACCATGCTAGACAGATGTGGGCAAAGTTAAGCAAACGAAAGACAACAAGTCTGCTACTTATCAGTAGACCATGCATCGGTACCCTGATCAGACTATTGAGGGGCTGTAGTAAGTTAGACAGGAATGTCTTGAGGCTTGGAATTCTGGCCAATGACTTCTGTCACTGCTGTATGGATGTAAAAGAGAATCACCATTTCACCTATTTTGGGATATTCTCCCATTTTGGGATATTCTCCGCAAGAAAGTAGATTTTGGATTAGTGTTGTGCAATTTGATTACTTTTGAGTAACGAATAATTACTTCAAATTCAGTAGTTGGTATTCGATACTGATTACTGGAGAATTTAAGTATACTGTTCAAAAAAATAATCAAATTGGAACAGAACAGTTGGTATTCGATACTAAGGACTTTAAGTATGTTGACTTCTGTTTCATTTTGATTACTTTTCTACTAAATATACACTCTTCATCTTCAGTATTAAGAACGCAGTATCGAAGACTTATTTTCAGTAGTGTTCCGTACCAATACTCATATCGAGTACATTCGAGGCATGTGCACATGCCTATTCTGGATAAATATTTCTTGAATATATTGCCGATTCGGACATTAATAGAATCCGGTAGCTAATCCAAAAATGAAAATGGTTCCAAGAGCAACGGAAGTGACCGGTTCATGTAGTAATAGAAAGAATTCCTAATGGTCCAAGTGGATAGCCACCTAACCTAGACCAAAAAACGATGTGTCGTTCGTTTCCTTGTGTTGCTAACTTGGGCAATAGCTGCTAGTTATTGGGCATATTCCTTATTCTAGGTCTACTTTTTGAGGTAAGGCGTAACATATGGAACGGCAACCTGACTGAAAAGAAGTTGACATTTCATGTAACATGCATAACTCTCATCCCTACTTTCCGTTTTTCCGTTTTGAATCAATTTTAGACTGCGGTTTTCAGAGTAACTTAGCGATAAATTTATTTGTATGGAAAAGAAAACTGTAAAGAATGCATAAGTGTGAAAATTAGCACAAAAAAAAAAACAAGATTTCTTTATTTTTTGAAAGAATTTCAGCTCTACTTAAAGCCTTACATTTGTGTTTTAATGTAAAAAAAAAATTAAAACACTTCACGCATTGAGCAATTTGATCATATTCTCTGGTTGCCTCAGATTGCTTTACCGTTATAACCTTAGAAATTAATTTCTTTATTTACCATAGATCATCATTTAATTTATAAAGCATAGCCGAACAATAAATAAAATACTAACCGATCAATTGTTTTTTGGATGACTTAAAATGTAAGGAGAATTTTTTTTACCTTCAAATCCAGTCCACTACCTCAAAAAAATGACTTACTTTTCTGTCAAATCTGAATCTCTCGGCCAATCAGAAACGTTTGACTACTTAGTGCCTAGAATACGGAACCTGATCAGTGTTGAAAAAATTACCTTATCCTACGACAGTAAAGATACAATACAATTTTTAACTTTATAATTCCCATTATAAAGATATCATTTTATTCACTTTATTTAATTCTGTTTATTAAGGAATTTCATATATAATTAAACTTGCAACACATCTTCTTCATATATATATATATATATCCATTTACTATTAAAGTATAACATAATTGTATCTATACAACATATTTATACAATGGATAAAATATTTGATTACACGTTTTGTGGTTATTACAATAAATATACATTTCACTTCTAGCACATTTTATTTATTTTTGTTTAACACATTCATTTATTAGTATTCATTTCAGCATTAATTTTTATTTAATAGCATTTGTAAAAAACAAAAAAATTATTTCATATTGAAATGATTTTGTAAAATTTAAGATTTTTTTTTTTTAAACTTATTTCATTAGATTAAGATTTCGAATTTTTTTTGTAATTTTATTTTTTATCAGTGCCAATCGAAGAGTTTTGCTGAATGATTTAATTAAATTTAAATATTTATTTATCTCTACTAACACTGTTTGTTTTTGTTTGGTTTAGAATTTTCTTATTGATTAAAATGTCGGGTTTTGTAAATATTTAAATTTTATATTTTTATTAATTTTGAACTTATTTCTTTTGTAATTGGTAGTCTTTTTTGTACCATAAACTTTGTGTACATAAATAAATTGCAAAAGAAAAATTATATTATATGTATACATATATTGTGTTGGATTTTATTATAAAAAAATAACTATATGTACTTACTTTTAATTCTGTTCTGTTCTATTTTTAAAAATATATTTACTTGAATGTATCGTAAAAAGATTTGTTTAGTAATAAATTTCAAGAAAATAAATTTCGCTATATTTGATTTATAAAATATGTTTTAGTTCTATAATTTAAAATTTAAAAAATATATAAACTATACAATTTTTTCTGAACTTTATTTAGTTTAATGAATTTATTCTATTTAATATTTTTAATATTTAAAACAAACAAAATGAGAAAACCTTTACCGGGAAGACTAAAAAAAAAATTCTGAATGATTTTTTTTTTATACAATGAAAGTTGAACCTAAAACTTATTTAAACATTTAAGTATTGCTCAGACTAAATTGTTGTGTGTGTTTGTGTATAAATCTCTATTGTAAATTAATGAACGACGATTTTGCTTTTCAGACAAATGAGGAAGAATTACCCTGTTTTAGTACTTTTTTTTTTGTTTTTTATAATAGTACATTTTAAATTGTCATTCGTTTGTAATAATATTAGATTTCTCACTTAGATTTTATTTTTGATTTAAAGTTTTTTTTTTTTTTTTGCTTTTCGTTTGTTGGTGTAATATATCTATATATGTATATAATTTACTAATTTTTATCTATGTTCACATTTGCTTATGTGTTTTAGATACTATTTACTTATGTTTTGACGAGTAAGATTTTGTTTTGTTTAACGATTTTTAAGCACAATTAATAGCATACGGTTTTGTTTTTTTTTTTGTATAGACAGCTTTATATTGTATGTATACGATTAAGATTTACTTTTAAATATAAATATATTTTTATTAGTTTTTTGTTTTGTTAAATATTTAAATTTTAATTTACAACAGAAATATATTTGCTAAAAAGTCTTTTTCGCATAAGATTATCGATAATTGTTTTAACCAAATTTTAAACTAAATTCAAAGAAGCTAATAATTAAACTTTAATCAATGGGATCTCGGCCAAGACTGACTGAATAGAAATATATAATTAACGATATGTAAGAAGAGTTAATTTTATAGAAAACATAATAATAGTAATAAATAGCTGAATCAAGACATGATTTAAATTCACCAACTTCTTTAAAGAATTCTTTAAACAACATCCTGACAACTCGGAGAAGATTCTTTTAGAATTGACGATTATCTTGAGTTCTCTTTACAATGTCAATGTTTTAATAATATTTTGGGTCAGATTTTAGAAGGGATAGGAAAACAATTTTTCAGGGTTCGGTAGCATGAATGAGAATGTGTAAGAGTGTGGTTCAGATGACACTTGTGTGATATGATTGAACAGAGGTCTGTACCTTCCACCTGAGAAATTCGGCGAGGAAGTGGAACGAATCTGGCAGCATTGGACTTTCACTTCAAGTTTTAAAATTCGGCAAGCTGAAGGAAAATAACAATATGGTTTGAAATGAGATCTACTTGTAGTTCCTCTAATATAGTATTGGTCAACATTTGTTTAAACCTAAGGGGGAGGAAGTATCGCATCGTATAACAATGGAAATAATTCAATTCGATTCAATTTGACTTGTTCAGTACTACCGATGAAAGAAGATAGAACAAGAAGTGTCTTGAATATGAGAGAATAAGGCGAAACGGTCGATTTCACAAAAAATTAGAGAAATTGAAGTACATAGATGTTAATTTGTAGACTCATTAACAATAGTATTGACACCACTCTTTGAAAAACGTTCTTTATTCCTTTTTTATTTCATAGTAAAAATATAGTGTAAGGTCATTGAAATAGGTAGTAAACAAATTGCAAACAAAAATAGTTTAAACAACAAGTTTTACTCAATGATATATGCATGTGTTTACAAATAAACACATTAATCTATAAAACTGGAATTGTTTTGAAAATACTTCTAAAAATTCGCGTATATATGTTGCTGTACCTATAGTTTTGTTAAATTAATTACATTTAAGTATAAAAGCGATCCCATTGAAAATTTCTAAATAGTATACATAAATTTTTAAGGGAAAATAAAAATTAGTAAATTTAAAAAGAAAAAAAGAAATAGAAATTGTATACTACATTTCGTGAAAAGTATTATAATATATGTAGCTATCATATGTATATGTATAGACAACCTCTACCTACGGGCATACATTAAACTATTTTTGATTTGTTTTTCTTTTGTTTTAATATATTTATTTGTTTTGACTCTTACATTAACACTTTCTCTTTAGTATGTATATTATGTAAATACAATGTGTGTATAGTTTATTTGACTAAATATTTAAGTTAACTTAAGCATCCACCAATTTGTTTATGCCTATAAATTTGGATATCCCAATAAAAATGTCACTTTGATAGTTTTCTTTTGGATAAATACATCAATATTACACAGATGTACATACATGTGCCTGCATGTACGTTTGTTTACTTGCCGAATGGATTTTTTTTTTTTTTAATTTAAGAACTTTACCAACGCGATCTAAAGGCTTAGCCATAAATGGATTATGTTGTTTTTTTTGTTTTTTATCTTTGAAGCAGTTAGAATCTCTATTGTTTTATAAGTATACTACTAGTTTTCCAATTTTATTGATTTTTTTTTTTTTTTTTTGATTTGGTGTTTTTTGATTTGAATTTTTATTATTTTTTCTAGTTAGAATAGAATAGCGGTGAATGGTTAAGATTAGAAAGCATTATGTTGGATGTTTTGATTAAAATATTAAGTTTCCTTTCCGTTCCAATTAGCTTAGCATTCCTAAAAAGAGTACCAACTCAGTAGAAATAATATCTTTGTGTTTTTGTTTAGTCATTGTATAAGTCTTGGTTTGTATCTCCCTAACATATGTATATGTATGTATGACTTATTTGGTAAGAAACAATATTATTTTTTTTTTTTAAATTTGTTTCATCGTAGCCGTTTGTAGATGGACTGTGGTGTGGCCCATATGTATTTTTGGTTTGTGTATGTTGGTTGGTTGGGTACTTATAATAATCGTCGAGGTTTTCTACGAAGCAATTTTTTACGTTTCCTTATATTATAATGAATACAATATAAATACTGGTCCTTTGTTTTCGATTGCAATTTTCCATAAAAATGTTAAATTTCACGTTCCCTAAAATTTTTTTGTTGCCGACTTCTGGTTGTTGTTTGCATTTTCCAAGGACTGTATTTCACTTCATCTTGTATTCTTATCTATTTGTTGTAGAAAAGGATACAAGTTGAAATGGAACACTGAACGGAGGAAAACGTTGTCCATGCACTGTAGTCATTTATGATTTCTTTCTACCTCGACGATTACAAAGTTTGCACTAGTTTCGTTTAGTCAGGATCATCACGAATTCTAAAAAGATATAAGATACACTGATACATTATACGAATAGTTGAAAAAAAATGGAGTTATAGGTGGTTGCCGAATCTTTTGCCGAATATCTTCTATTGACCGACGACATTACAAAAAAAACGAAACGTGTTTATTATTTAAAGAACAGTCTAAGAGATCATTCAAGTAGTAGAACAGATAGCTAAACAGCTACTACAGAAAGCTTAACATTTATTACTTCAAAACTGCACAATCACTCGTTGACTGTTTTCTACGATATTAACGTACGATATATCGCTGCATAAAGGTGGAACTAGTTTCAGTTAGCTTGAATAGGGTTATGACTATGAGGTTATCGTAAAATACTAGCCACCATAGTGGGTCTATTGCGAGATCTAGGAAACATTCAAGATAAGAAACCTAGGCATTTCATTCACGCACATAATGCCCCTACAGAACCTAAATATGACATCAATTTGTATCTTCCAAAGCGATTTAGCTTATTCAGCTAAATGGCTTGGCAATTATAAACTATATGTGTAATATTCTCTGAGAAGTGTAGGTCATCGCGGTACCTGTGCATACATCCATATTCAATAGCCCTAATCTAATAGAGTGCTTCCTTAGCAGGCAATGATCAAGGAATATCCCTGTTGCTATTCTCATCCTTGATCTGTTTAGTTTCTACGTTCTGTGTACATAAGTATTGTGAGGCAGCTCCTGATTATTTCCGATTTAGTAGCGTAAGACACAAGCGCCATTAGGACAGCCTGGTGGCAATGTTTGTAAAGGTAGAACTACATAGATGAACTCAATGGGGTTCTAACTTTTTCACTTGGTTCAGTATTCATCAAATCCTTTCTAGCTATTAGAAAAAAGTCAGACAATTGTCTCTAATGGAGCGATGTTGAACTCAACACTCCAAATGCAAAAAAGACGAAAGTAGACAGAGCCAAATAACGAGACTGTTATTAATCTTGGAGATCTACAAATCAAGATGTATCCAAAACACAAAATGTGCACTAAGTGATAAAATCTAATGAATCAATGCTGAATTTCTCCAGTGGAAAGAAGCTGGAGGGAATTGTAAACATTTGCAAACCATTTGCAAGTCTCCGAGATGCACAAAAAAAGATGTCTCATGCTCTCTAAAGGATTTCAGATCACTAGACCTGTTGTTCTTTTACTGTAAACAGTAAAGAACATACTGTATTTCCATGTTAAAGCCGCAGTGAATAGTACCTAAACAAAAAAAGATCTTTTGGATTTCTAAAACATAAAAGATAAACCCTTTCTATATACGTTCCGTAAATCTCTATTATAATTTCTTCAGGAGTTGCAAAGATGTAGAAGAAACCATCAGTAATTTTAGAAGCACATGTTCTGAGTCGATAAGATTAGGAAAAAGATTTTTTGCTTCAAGGATCTTAATGTCTTCTTTGCTATTCTATTTATTGGTAATTATATATGCATTTTGGTCTTTATATATGCATCACTATAAAAGTGTCTTCTGTGGTGATGCATCTCCTTGAATAACTTCTGGAAAACTAATTGGATTTCTTAGAATGCATCGCGTTTTCCCTGAGGTTATGTAAAACGGCTTAATGAATGAACATTACTGTCCTCTATTATCATGTAGTTCATATTTTTATCATACATATAAAAAACATCCTTAAAGTCGAAAATTGTGGTGCCCTGTGAAAATTTGAGTGAGATCGATCGAACTGCATTCAAAATTGAGAATGTTTTGTTTTTGCTAAAAGGTGGCAAATCAGCAAGAAGTCCCTAAATCATTTCCATCAGATTCCACAATGTTATTGCGTGGTTTGGTCTTATCAAAATGAAACAAATGGGAATAATCATATTTGGAAGGCACTATAGGTATTTTCCACAATAGGTTTAAGAGACGCTTTTGCATATTGTTCTATCTCCACCATCTGAATTTGTTAATATCTAAAAGATTTTTGAATTTACCGCTGTAGTTGACCATGCCATCGCCATCCATATCAGCTTCCTTGATCATATCATCGACCTCAGCTTCTGATAATTTTTCACCTAAGTTCGTCATTACGTGACGAAGCTCAGATGATGATATCAGTCCATCATTATTCTTATCGAAAACTCTATACAAACAAAAAAAAAAAAATTAAATTTAAAACTGATTTGAAAAATAAAAATTTAAAGAATTTATACTTGAAGGCTTCTTTTAGTTCATCTTCGCCATCGGGATCCTTCATTTTCTTAGACATCATTTGAAGAAATTCATTAAACTCAATTGTTCCGTTTCCATTTTGATCGAAAGCATCCACCATGTTTCGAAGTTCAGTTTCTAATCAAAATAAATAAATAATACTGTAAAGGACATGGTTCGAATTATTACCGCTTGGACGTTGACCTAACGAACGCATAACAACACCCAATTCGGACATGGATATGGTACCGTCCTCATCTTTGTCGAAGAGCATGAATGCTTCCTTGAATTCTAAAATGGAAATTAGATAGAGTTAGGTTTAACTGAAACGTATGTTTGTAGGTATCCCTCAGTCTTGTCTGATGATTGATGAGACATCGATAGATTAATAGAAAACATTAACATACCTGCAACTTGATCTTCAGAGAGTCCATGTTCCGTCTAAAAGTACAACAATACAATATAAATAATTATTCAAAAATTCTACAAAATATTTTTATAGACAAACCAAATCAATTTTAACCACCAAATCGTATGTCTGATGTTTTTTCTTGCTTTTTTTTTGTGACTTTGGAACAGCCGCTGCAGCTTTTGGCGGACCTGCACTCAGCGATTGTTTGGGTGTTGATGAACCCTTGTTACTGCCTGAACTGGATTGTTGTTTAGCCGGTGCTGGCTGTTTGGCTGTGTGTGCTGTGGCCTTAGCTGGTGCGCCTCCCTTCTGACCCGGTCCAGGGGTCTTATCACGTTGTCCCGACTTGGCGTTATGACTGGATCCATCTGCCGGTTTATTCCGTGCCTAAAAGAAGGAAATCATTTCGTCTTATTAGAATTTAAACACCTTGATCGTTTAATGTTCTTCTTAAAGAGAACTGTATTGGGCTTCGAGATTTTGTTGAATCTTGATGCAACTATTATGAAAGAACTCAGAAACATGTAAGTATTTCTGTTTGTCTAGTCGGTTTATATAACTTTATGCAGAAAAAGAAAATAATTATACTATACTTGTGTTTGACGCAATAACTTTAAAATTTACGATTACATAATGCAGCTACGTCATTCTTATTTGACGACCTTGAAAAATCTAGGAAAAGCGAGCATACTAACATTTTAATGGTCGCTGCTGTGCTGAGTGATAGACTCATAGCAGATGAATGAAAAAAAAAAAACAAATTTATTGTCTTTACCACATGAAAAAAAGATTTTAATAAATTTTCCTCACAATAAAATTTTCTAGGCACTTTAATAAAGAGATCGTTAAGGAGCGAAACCAAGAAAGTCGTCGTACGCAAAATGCTTTTGTGCAGATTCATGTCTCATATTTTATACATTTATTCATTTACTAGCATTCTCATGCGTAACGCGAACAGTATATACTCATACCTACGTACAGAGATATGCATTGTCTGCAATTTTATTGGAAAATGTGGTTGCAGTTAAGCTTGTTCTGAAATCATAAATTGAATGATATTCTCACATCTTGGCAGACATTTACAAGGCATGTTGAAAGGACTAAGTATTCCTAAACATGGGGAAGAAGTAAAACCCGATCCTGCTGTATAGAACCTTTGCGACTGATTAGGGACTATGAAAGATAAAACAGAAGGTTTCATAGGTAAAACTGGCAGTAAGAAAAACTGTCTAATGAGCACCATGGAAGTGTTAAACATAGTACCGGCAGCATGAAGTATTTAACCTCTGCTTAAGAGGATGTCTTCACAGACTTGGACATAATAATAACACCCATAACAATATCATTTCCATTGCCCGCAGTATGTAGATGAATTGAAACTACTAAAGAAGGAATTGGGCGGGTGTTGAAAATGCCAGAACGTTGGTACATAGTCAGCAAAAATACATAAATATTGAGATTTTATGGTAGAATTACACCTAAGTTGTTGAAGAAAACATTTCCCACTAATCATAATCCCTTGTTGGCGATATAAACGCTTCATCATATATAATTACATCGTACACAGTCGATTGACAATTTAAATATATTTCCGACACGTTAAGAAACTATGTCTGTTACAGACCAACATTGTTAAGAAGAACATCATGAAAAATGTAATACAACAAAAAAAACTAAATTTATTGTGGGGGTAGCCTTAAAACTTATGCCAAAAACACAATAACGCTTTGAGTTTGTCTTCGTCTGGCGTTTTCAAGTTAAACCATACGAATTCAATGCATCCTATCACAATGAAATTTTCACTTCAAACTCACGTTTGACCAACGTAATGGTACGTAACGTAACTTCAATAATAAGACATTGACCTCAGTAGCAAAGAAATCGAAGCTAGTTAATCAGTGGAGACAAATGCTTTAAGAACTAAGAAATAAAAACTTGGTAATCTCACAACAGGGAGCCAATGCTCCTAAAGGTTACATGGTGGACTTGGTGGATCATATCTGTTGATTGGGCTTGAGTCTCTCTACCAGAACTACTTCCTTATGTTTCTTGTGAATCTAAGTCTGAGTGATTTCATAAGTGGTCACTATCTTGAGAAATTACATTTCTATAGATACAAATTGTGACCGATGGTGGCTTTTATTGATGATCGGGAAAATAATGTTAAAGTTCTATTCATCGGGCATGCTTTCGTCTGACCATATTTTGCAGATGAGTTGGTGGATGCTCCTTACTTATTCATCTCTCGCTACTTACTTGGAATTGCCCGCCAGTCAGGCTAGCAGCTTTATTGGACCTAGATATCGCCAGCCAAACCTTATTCAGGTAGGATGTATGGAAATTTTGGTTATCATCGTTCAGAATGAATAGAACTTTGCCTATCAACATTCAATCATTTCATTTATTATTGAGGCAAAATATCTCAAGTTTTGTTTCGATTACAATGCATTTTTTTTACAATTTACCGATTTCATAAAATATGCATGGTTAATCAAATTTCTTGCAAAATATAGAATATATATATACATATATCAATGCATCAATCAATGCAATAAACAATTAGTTCATATTTTTATATGGCTTCTAAATTTGCCTGTCAACAGAATAGCTTCTCTATGGTTTCATATTGCTTTCCGCTCGATAGTTGAGCTGCATATAAGATAATAGACTCGAATACAGCTTCAAAAACCTTGAATATATATTCATTGTTGGAACAATTTTTCAAAACTAGATTGATGGCCATCTTAGCTTTCACACGTTTTTCTTTGAGATTCCATTCCATGTTCATATTTTTAGTTATATATACCCCGAAATACGAGTATTTCTTAACAATGTTGATAGATTTTTAAACCACGTTGGTGTTTTCCAAGCGAAAGTATTAGCAATAGCAGAAGAGCCACGAGAGCTATCCACGCAACTAAACTGCACACACTACAGAAAGGTGATCGACAGTCCAGCCGCTATAAAGGCCATCTCATCTACAGTCGTTAAATTCAAATTTGTTAAACGATGCCGTGAAGAGTTCCAGCGTACCCCGGTATCCAAGGGAATAAATGACAATAGTCGTCACCTCTGTTCTACCGTTCATATCACTTGTTAAGTCTAACATACTACAAGCCTGTATGAGACTAACTCGTCTTGCAGCATCTCCAGAAATCTCTGCACAAAAGATGACAATACCAAAACATCCTGTCAATCCAACGAAGAAGCATGCAACTAAACCCAAACGATCTCTGCAGAAGCTGTGGCGATTCAAACGCAGCAGAGAGCATATCTCAGTTCATACGCGAATGCCCAAGCCTATGTAGAACCGGGATAGCAGCCCTCAATGAATATCAGCTAGGAAAGCCACCATTAACCATCCTAATATGTATAACAATCTCAGGTTGGTCCAAGGAGCCCACTTGGATATATCAAAGCCACAAACGTAATTTTGTCTCCTTTTAGGTTTCTCCACCCGGATCCCCAATGGGTTCACAGTGGATCCATTGGTGATCGGTGTGCTAGCTACATATGCAGTCACCCCTTCCACCTACTTACTCTAACAATTTCGATTGATTTCTCATTAAAGACCCATTTTTCGTAGGGTCGCACATATCCCTGTCTTACTTCTAAGTTCGGTTGAAACTATGCCAATAGCATATCTCCATACCATATAGCCGGTTTAGTATCAGTGATAATGCTAAACAGTAGAGATTATATAATAAAGCCTTTCTGTCTATCGAATTGAAGACTGCCTTAAAGTCAATAAAGAAAGCATAACGCTTCTTGCCTTTCGAAAGAAATTGTACACTATACCCTGACTTAAAACCAGCTTGGAATTCCTTCAGTACATTGTTGGCTCCTATTCATGAATTTAATAATCTTTGAAGTAACTAATGTACAACCACTTTGGTCGAAAGGAAAAATTAGGGCCTCACTAAATCGCTGCGGGACACATCTGTACTTCAAAATATTATTAAAAAAAACAAGCAGGTCAGTCTGTCGTGAAACACATTAGCGCCGTGCTTTTAAAACTCTGTGGGGATCCAACCGATCCTGCACAGTGCTTCTTTATCCTCAAGATGTATTAGCGGGTTGCCAAGAATATCATTCACAAAGCTAGGTACATGCATATACTCCAGCTCATAAATCCATAAACCACTTCGAAGTGGTTCTTTCTCCCTTGTATACAAAAATACAAATATTTGGCGCGACAGGTCTATGGGACCCAGGGCCTAGCTTCTAACAATCATTCATGTTACACGAATGGAAGAGACCTATTGTTTCATGCCGTTTCAGAAGGACAATTTGAGAAGCTTTTTTATGATAGTTATATGCTCGCGAGAGCTGGGACCGTGAAAGACATTTTAGGTGTTGTTTGGGGATTGAACCTGACCAACTGACTGATGTAGACCAACGTACTAACCACACTAACCAAGCGCCAGCAGATTTTTTTTTCAACTATCAAGATAAACTCAAAATGGATCACAAAATATATAAAGGCGAATTCATGGACAAGTACGAGTAAAAATAATTACTTTTATATACAAATGAAATTTAAAAAGAATTCATCTAAAATAACCAATATTTTTGAAATACCTATTTATGATTCTAACAACCAGATATTTTAGAAAAACGAGTCGATCTCCGTTTTCGACATGAAATAGTTATTTATTAGTAACACTATTTTAATTTCACTTAGCTACATAGTATTGTAGCCTTCCAGGGGTTTCAGAGTCTCTTCTCCTTTTGCAATAACAAATATGTAAGTTCTCAAATTGTTAAAGGTTCCTTTTAGGAAAAACCTGCTCCCTGGTCAAGAAAAATGAAACTTGGCAATGCAAATGCCTTATGTATGTAATAATAAGGAGATTAACTTAAGTCTAAATATCTCAGAGGATTAATTTATATAAACTCTGGCAATAGTTATTCAAATAGATTACACATTACCGACATAATTAATGTCTGTATCCGCAATGAGTGCTTAAAATTGAAATCTAAACAAAAACCATTTAAATTATAGAAAAATCCAATTTTTTGTTTGCATATTTATTATGTGGTGTTGTTCTCATTCAGATAATATATGTATGCTCGTGTTTTTATTTTTATTATCCAATGTTTACAGATACATATGTACCTATGTGGGGATCGTTAAAAACCTATTAACAATATTGATCGGCGTTGCTTGGAGTAATTTCAGTACATTTGCTCATCCTCGATGTTTATTATGCAACAGCAACATATTTTTATATGTACTATAAGTATGTATGTATGTATATCTACAACGATTAACTAAACGCGCTTTGTGAATATTTAAATTTTAGTTAAATTATCATTTCAAATGCCATTGTATTTTTCCCACAGAAATTTGCCAGAAAAAAAAAATGGCAAATTAATTCAGTTTAGGCTGTGTGTGCGAATGTTTAGATACAATATAATGGGGTGACATTATAAAGTGTCCTGATTATCTCATAATGAGAAAAAGATGTAGGCCGGGTGGAGGTTATAAAGATTTCGCTAAACTAATGTATTTTTAATATCCAGTGAGATTATTGTATTCGTTGAGAGTCAGCTAATCTACTCGTGCAAAACCTGACCTACTCTGGGGATATTCGAGATAAATCCATTGACAAGCATCATAATTATAATTCTAGTTTATAGTTATCAATGGATATACTAAGGCCAGAGATACTTTTAATTTATGGTGTTATCGATGCCACCCCAGTGACATTTATGCTATTTTATCTCACCGCCCAGTCGGAGAGATACGTATATTTATTTTTATTTTCTTCATGTATCTTGCAGTAATAAATTACGGTTAGTGTTCCAAATTAAATCTTAATTCAGACGGAGTCGACCCCTGGTTCTTGATGACAGGAAATAAAATTGAAATGCTTTTGGAAAATTTTCAGTGTTTTTGTTTTGTTAAATTTCGGAATGTCCACGTTGACATCTATGGGTGAGCATAAATAATTTTATGGGCGAATATTAATAATGCGTATTCAGTTTGGTTTGGAAATTTGTCGGATTAATGAAGAGAGATGGATCTAGAAATAGGTATAGATGTATGTATATGCATATAATTTGTATTAAGTTCCTGACCTGCATTTTATTTTTGTTGTAGCTATGACTTTTTTTTTTTCGTTTGACAGACAGAAGAAAGGAGGTTCAAGACATTTTATGTGTCTTGAAAATTAATGAGTTTTTTGAGAAAGCTTAAAGTTCAACAATTTTTCCATTAGTGGATAAAAAAAAAAAGATTTTTCTTAGGAGTTTATTTTTAAATTCAAAGTAGCTTTCTATTTGTTTGACATGGTAAATATGCGACGAGTGGAAAATTAGCCCTTGGGGTGATATAGTGCTCTGTCAAATTTAGTTTAGTATCTTGGTCTGCTATATTGATTCTCTAACATATTTTCTTACGGAAAAACTGATCATAAGACAGAGAGTAAGAAAAAAAATTGATTGACTGACGGTGATTTACATATTGTTAATACCTTTAAATATCTTAAATCTTCAAAACCTACTTTAAGGAGCCTATAGATAGAATTAGAAAGAAGACATTCAGGCATACAGAAATCAACTGTACTTAAGTCTCACGGAAAAATACCTGGCAAAATCTTCGGATACTCTTAGTGACATTGAATCGTAGAATGTACGATCTCGATCTTACAAAATCAGAAGCTTTGTACGAGAAAGTGTTCTGTCGTACCCTCGCGTTTGTTTCAAGACTCTCAAAAAGCATCTACAGCGATATGTGATAATTGGGTTTGTTGCCCCCTCCGATTAGCTCCGATGTGATATGGGCAGGATATAAACCTGAAATCAACTTTTGGGTGATGGCAAGCCATGTTTACGCCACTTATGTCGATGAAACTGTCATAGCAATCTGCGGAGAACATCTTTCTACTTTATACAATTTTGAGGACAAGTATTTAACCTGGAATATTAATGTGCTACTACTCTAATTCTTGTAAATGAGCCTTAAGTTATATAGGGTGAATCATCTGTCAGTTTCTTTATAAAAAGGATAGAAAAAAACACCATTATTTTTCAACGATTGTTGCTCTATTGAAAAGAGTAAACCTTCCGTTCAATTATTATGGCTCGCCCAAATCCTAATCCTCAATTTCAGGCCTGTGTCAAAATAACAAAACTCAAAATAACGACTCAACAGATGCCCCACCCTTTAAATAGGGTGTCCATTTACACGAAATGTATTGGCTACGAATAGCGGTAGTAGGATTAGTACTTGTGTATGGAATACTAGTCTGATAGTCAGCATTCAATACAATTCAGAGGTTGTCATGTTTCTTTAATTATTTTGTAACAACTTCTTCGGCGGCACTGCAATTGTGGCAGATCCTCTTTCTGAGGATTTATAAAAAAAATTGAAATGATGTAAATGAGAAAGCTAACGCAGGGCTCGGCGAAATCTCAAACTCATACAAAAGTCGAATACACATCTAGTCTTTTCAATTGTCAAATATAATCGAGTACTATTCTCAAAGATTTTGCACTGCGCATTTTCACCGATATATGTATCTAAAACATGTAACGCCTTGATATTGTTTGTATCACTATGCAAAAGGAAGTATTTTAGTTTACTAGGTTTTAGATATGTATTATGACTTTCGTGAGGTTATTAGGGGATCTTTTTCCTCCACGGAATCCCTCTCTAGTAAAAGTAAACAACTCTGTTTGCATATGGTCTTTAAGTTAGGCCATTTTACGCATAGCGCTATTTTGAATATATTTGTTGTCAGAAATTGACAAAAAGAGAGAAGTTGTTCTTGCAATTTCAAAGAACTAGATTTATGAATTATTGAGGTAAATGTTAATAAATAACATATTTTAACGAAAAGATAACTCAACTTGCACAACTTTACACTTATGACAGCCATATGTTCGACACATACAAAACTTAGTTCACACTAGGTATTGGAAATTTAAATTAGCTGATTTGACATTGGTGAAGCGCCTATGAAGCTGTCGAATTGTTATTTAAGTATTGTGTTTTAAGGGCATGCTGCAACCGGCCATAACTTTAGTAGAAGATACCTTATTATAATTCACTCTCACAAATTAACCAACAAACCAATGAGCAAGTCACAGTCCACTCAGGGCATAATAAACATTGCTCTTAAATAAGAATTTAAAATAAAAAAAAAAAGAAAACATTTCCAAGAACTTCATAAAAGAATTCCACCTAGTTATTAATGGACATCCAGCAGAAACCAATCAATCCGCATCCATTTGCCAAGGCTCGTCAATTTTTCAAAGAAAATTTAATTAATCAGATCGCGCCGCCACGTACAGGTGTTTGAGAATCTATCAAATATCGCCCAAAATAACCACCCAATCCACTACACACACTAACATTTATACATCTTTATTTAATTATAGGAAAAATCAACTCCGGATAGATATTTCCGCTGGAAATGTTTGCACATTACGTATGTGTTTCGCAACACATGTGTGCGGCATGTGAAACATCTACACTCCCTCGCTTAATCAATCAAAAATCCAACGCGCCAAGTTCCATCATCATAATCAAAATCATATTTTCTTTTCAAGATAAAAGCTACAGATACAAATCAAAATAAGAATAGAAGACGTGAATTCACAGGCCATTAAATAATAACAAAAAAAAAAAATACCTAACAACTAATTTAATAATAAATAAACAAGAAATATATAAAAATATGAAAATGATATAAATTTGAATAAAAAATTCCTTCTATCGAATTATCACCGCAACGCTATAGCCCCTGCCACTTTCTTCATCATCACAATGGGGGGGGGGGGGGAGTGAAAAAAAATTGCCTCCTCCGCAGCCCACATGGAGTGAAATAAATGATCACGGAACGCGAATGGTTTTCTTCATGCGCTCAGGTTCTGTTTTGGCCATCATCATCATCATCATCATCATCATCAGCATCTACGACTTATATCTGCTCGGACAGACGGCTTTGCGATACACTCCTAACCAGGGGTACATCATTTGGCAGAGACGCGAAACGGCAATTTGATATTGAACATTGAACGCAGACTGAGATGGCGCCGTATGCGCTGCCATTTTGGAATCAGACGAAACAAGAAATACAGCAAGAGAAGGTGAAACATTCAGAGAATTTTTTAATCAAGGAGCCGCGCGCTGGTTATTAAGTTCAAATCTACGTGAGATGCTATTTTCAGCAGAAAGCTTATAACACAAGAATTGCCTCTGGTTAATGTTATGTGGAAATGCTGTTTACTTGTTGGATTTACATGAGGAGTTTGATGGAGTTCTTGAGACTGGCTATTCGAAATATCGAATTTCTATCGAAGTTCGACAGAAAAGTCATCCGGTATCAGGTCACGTATATAAATTCTTAAGATACTTAGGAAGGACTGTAGAATGGTAGTCGGTTGATTCGAGATATGGCCATCATATCACACAACTTGGGAATAATTTCAGATTCTGTGTGTTTTGTTTTTCCAATCAAGGATACGGCGGAAGTGTGCAGTTCCTTGGCCATTATGTTGTTTTACTTGGGTTTCGATATTATTAGTTTAGACTCAACTCCGGGCAATTCAATTATTTTGTGCCTGAGTACTTCGGATAGGCTAAGCTTAATTCTCAGTTTATTTCAATTAAAATCAAAAAGAGACGTGGCGAAAAAAGGTATATACATATACAGAAAAATTTCATTAGCATGACAGTTATACTCTCGAATGTTTGTCAGATGCTCGCGAGTGGCAATACCGTGAAAAAGGTTTTTGCTATATGGGAATCGAATGTTGAGTCTCCCGTTCAGTATTTCGATGCACTAACCACTGATCCACGACGCCCAGTATCAAATATCATCCACAAGACGTGTTTATGAAGTTCAAAGTGGAGTACGCCAAATCTTCGTACAATCATTACTCTTATTTTTTGTTTGTAATCGGTGACGTTCTTCATATACACTGACGATGAACAATGAACAAGGAACAATGAAATCTCATCTTCAACATTTCGATTAAGTTGATGACATTTGTTTGTTTCCAGAGTGGAGTCATTCTGAATAGGTGTGGGATAGAGGTAAACATAGATGATACCGTTTGGTAAGTACAAGTAATGGAGTCTTTTCCAGCATACTGGACATTTATATCATCACACGATTGGTGGATCATTGTAGCTTATTTCAGGCAGAGCTTACAGATGTTCAAGATGTCGCGTCGTCTCTGTCAATTAATGCAGTAGATTGCAAAGTTATTTTTCTACAAGTATATACATACATACATATAATGCCAAAAATAATACGATTTAAGTTTGTCGAGCAATTTCGCGGATCTAAAGATTGTTGTCAGATGCATTCTCCTTATGTCCTTGGTTCTACTCCAAAGGTATGTCCCGGCAAATCGAAACCGCCCGAGCTGGTTTAAGAGGGTGTGAGGCGTAACCTCTCTGATAAGGTGCTGCCCCTATTAAATCAAAATTTTTACCTAGATACTTCACCCAATACCATTACAAATAAGAGGTAAAGCAGCATCAGTACATGTTTCTCGTTTAAACAGATCTGGCAAAGCCTGGGTTAGAAGAAAACGATCTGATTTATTTTCATTAATAAAAATACACGGTATATACATATGTAGTTGAAACCCTCGCATGATATTATCTTGTAGGTAGACATGCCAGTAGGTGCTCATAGAAGCTGTAGAGAGGAGAAACAAAAATTAACTCCCTTCTGTGCACATATCCTGTCCTATCTGATTTGTAAAGTAAAACCCTTGACAAATACCTATGTCTTCTGGACCTTCTTTTTGTTTCAACTGTGCATTGAAGTCGCTTGTGACGCTACAAACGCTACAATTTACAACTATCTGCTGGAAACGGAATTTCACTATAAAGGAGAGCTGCATACATATGTACTTAACCTTTATATGCCATTTAATCATAGAACAATAAGAGGGATCTGTGTGACGTTACAATCATTCTAGCGTTCTATTGTCAGGGCAAATATGCTTCATAATTTCGCAAGTTTCTTTTGAATCAAGAACGAGCGGAGTTGTTAAACGTCACTAGTATGCTTAAGTTCTTACAGAATTTAAATCAATTTAACCAATTTAGTAGTGGGCATTTACATACCTGAAACCAAGAGGAACCCCATCAGTTGGCTAATACTTTCCATGTTTAAGATAAAGACTTTCCTGCCTAAAAATATTTTCCTAACGATCTAGGTCGAGGTTGGTGTTACCAATTTACTCAGCTTTGCATTTCTGACACAAATTCTAAGATTAGTATGTTGGTCCTCGTAACCAGAAACCCTACTAAGTTTCCTGTAATTGTTGCTGGCAATATATTTTAAAGCAAGGAAGCAGATGCAGTGCTTTCAGCGCTGCTTAACCCTTAATAACAAATTTATATTATTCTGTTCAGAGAACAGAAAAAATTGAAGTGCTGTCGAGGATAATAATTAGTTTCAAGCTGATCTAGCTTTATACTGCTCCGATAATTTCATATTGAACCTAGCAGTTTGGAATGCTCAACTGCATGCGATCGAGGAATGGAGTCAGTTTAGTTACAAAGTAAGTAACTTTTGTTACAACAAAGTTGTATATCCTCACTTAATAATATATTCTTCACTGAATGAAAACTTTCAAATTGATTCAATAAGAGTAATGTAGTAAAAGGAAGTTAATGCAAACGACAAAAAAATTAAATTGATACACTTCGCTGCAGCGATGAGAGCAAAATTTTTCCAACTTTTCACTTTGATAATTTTTTTTCTGAAAATGATGACAACTTTGTTTTTGAATGGCAAAACGTTTTCAATTCAAAGCTGTAGACCAACACCCTTTGGCGTTGGAAACTCTTCTATTAACTCCATTCTTTTCCGGGGATACGTTCAATAACCGATACATTCCTGAATTGTACAATTCAAACTTTTCCTCTGTTGTTTTCGGTTAACAATTCAAAAAGTTGAACTTTGACGTGCCGCACTTTTGTTCTGCCGCCGACACATTGTGTGAAAAATAGTTTTCGAAATCCACTGGAAAATGTTTAAAATTGTTTTCTAAAAACGAATTAAAAAAAAATTCCAACCGATTCTTTTGTAGTCCGTTATTATGTTGAGGTTTTTTCACGGACGAACTAAGCCAAGCCAAAGGCGAACGTTTTCTTCCCCCCCCCCCTCTTGTTTTTGTTGGATTTTTTCGTTTTTGAAACATTCATCAACTCGAAATTCTTTTCATTTCATTTCTTTATTGGTCGTTGACCACATTGAATCTGAGTAGTTCCGTTCCGTCTTCTTCGGTGTAAGGGTAAACAGAGTGCGCTAAAATGGTTAGTAAGGTGGTTGAGTGTAAGGTTCCGAACACGGTTTTAAAAGTTTTTTTCTTTCTTTGTAATTCTTTTAATTTATCTTGACATCTGACACGAATTATGTGTTGTAATCTTTTTCTGTAATAAATGTCAGTTTAACATTGTTTTTTTTTTTGGGAGTTTTGTGTTTCTTTACTTGTTCTGTGAATACCCACAAAAAAAAAAAAATTGACTGTGAAGTTGAAGTGGTATTTCCTATGAAAGTTTATTTATATTGGAATTTTTCCTTAGTCTGGATAAAGTATGGAATATAATGTGATTATGACGAGTGAAATAATGAACGAAATTTATGGCATTGAAAAATTTTGAGAAATAAAAAAAACTTTAATAAGTAGAATAGAACAGGATATTGGGTGATTTAGTTTTTTCTTTTTAAAAAAAGTTATTGAAGTGAAAAAGTTTTCAAAAGATGTGTTAAATTGTATTTTATTTAAGAAAAATATTGGATCAAATTTTTAGAAGGAAACTTCAAGTCAAGTATCACGTTACAGTAAAATAAAAAAATTATTTTAAAGTGCAAAATTGTTGCTTAAATTACTAATAATATTTCTTAAATATTTTACACAGGAGGCCAAGTGTTTGTTCTTTATTTCATTCGAGCTAAATGGAAAAATATTTTTAAGCCAAGGCTTAATATTGTCACGTTAATTTCTTTGAGTCGAATGTTTATATTAATGATTCAACCCTAAGGGATAGTGTAGCTCAAGAAACTGCTAGACAATATCTAGAGTAAAAAAGTCAAAGAATCTCAGGTTAGGCTAGATTATATTTATTTTCTTTGATTTGGTACTGCCTTATATAGGACACATGGTATACGTAGGCAGTTATTGAGGAATACTCCTTGAGACAGTCGAAAAATGTTAGTACTACTAGCAGTGAGAATCAAAAAGAAAGACATTTTCTCATACAATTTTTTGTGGTGTCGCATTCGTTGATTCGAAGAGTATGTTATTTAAAAATGTGTCTCGTTTGTGACTCAGTTTGTATGTGTCACCAATTTTTTCGAGAATAAGGTTGCCATCTTAAAATATCGTCGTATATCGTATGCTTTGAAAAATAATGAACGATTTAAGCATTTTGCAAAGTAGATATAAGATGGCTTCCTAAAAAAAACAAACTGGCATTTGGATAAAGTTATAAATACAATTGATAAGGGGCTGTTGGACTAAAAAAAAATATTGTTTAAAGATATCTTTCGTTTTGTGTTACCACAAACTAGATGACTAAACTACTAAAGCCTACTTATAAGTAAGTGACCCATCGTTGCGATATATGTAGATGAGATGTTTTCAATTAAAATAAAATCAACAAAGATTACGTTTTTTTATGTGAAAGCTAAAGGAAATGACTTACACATACAGATGGAAATAAAGAAATATCACTACGATTGCATAATTCACGGAAATAAACTAGTCGTTATATATTTATTAACACTTTCATGACAAAATATCAGTATAAAATAAGGCAAACTTAGTACTAATTTGCAGTCATGAACGTATACAAATTCTAGACTGTACTTTCATTACTTTCTCCAATTTAACTTAAGAAGAACTCAGTGACTAGAGTGTTTATTATTTAGTCGTTTAGGTGAGTTACATATATTTTTGTACGACCAGGCAGAGCTCAAGGCCAAGGTGAAAAACTGAATTGAGCAGTTTCACATGACAATTATTATTGAATCTTTGTCAGACGTTCGGGGAAGGTGGAACCATAAAAAATATCTACTAATGTTTTTTTCTTGAATTGAAGTCTTGCTCAATAGGCACACTACGCACCTAAAAACCAAAGCATTTAGAAGTACTTCTGAAAATGGGCTATTCCTCGTTTATTTTTTCTGCGATTGGATTTGGAATAAGTATTTGAGTTACAATTTTGTATAATTCTCCTGAACATTATATAGGACCACGCCTACTTTTAAAGGCGTGTGTGTTCTAAGATCTAGCAGATAACATCATTTGAGAGTTATCGTTGCAATTCCAAAATGTGCACATACAAACATATGTATATATGTATGTGAATTTTTTTTTTCTTCCAATTACAATTCCGATCTTGACAACATAATATGATTGAGTATGGGCTATTGTCGCTAAAGCGTGATTTAAACCCTCTGCTATTATCAAAAAATGGCACAAAAAAAAAATATTTTCGGTGTGAGTGAATGACAATTTTCTTTGGAATGGCCACATATCCAAAATCTCAATGCTCTTTTATAACGCTTTGAATCAGAGGCAGCTTTAAACTGCCGTTTGTCTCTCTTGGAGGTAACAGATCAGTTCAACATTAACCCTTGCTGGGAGCCAAGCCATAGACACATACTGGGAAACTGCAAGGTTGACGAGCTCCGAAGGAGCTACAGGAACTCCTATTCTCCTATTCACCTACTCGGCCCTGTTCCAAAAAAAAAACTCTTTCATTTAAGGGGCTCCTTTTGCAATGACCTTAGTGAACTGGGGTCCTTAGATGTCAAAAGCATCTTTCGCTGGTTGGTTTTCTAAGTTTCTGGCCAAAGGGGAAAGATCCATGGTATTACAAAGTATCTTTTTTAGTCTAAGTCCATATCATAGAACAGATAGCCACCCTAACCTTCCTTGTTTTGTCTCTCTTTTAAAATAAGTGCTCCTTTCAAATAGTATGTTCCACGTCACCCTTTTAACAGTTTTCTCGTCGAATGCTCGTCAGTTTATCTTCAAGACTGCATTCGAACATTCTGTGAAGTACAGATAGCCCTTTCGGAACTGCACTAATATCTCTATTACTGTAGAGATATGTTAACATTATAAGGGTAGCTATAAACGATTGGGGCGCATGAGAATTATAAAAAAGGAAATTACAAAATAACCGAAAAGAAGGCATTTTTATAATTTTCTAACTATACTACAACATGAAAAACGCTATTCTGGAAAACTATGTCTGATAAATCTTAATTTCCTTTTTATGTTTCAACATTACAACATTATTCGTAACCTATCTGATCAGCTCTGGGGTCAAGTTAACAATTTCTTCAAAATCAGTGGCTTGTTGATATCAGCCCAGAACATAAATAACACTAAAATTGTTCTTCAAAAACATTGAAAATTGTTGAAAAATATTATATTCATAAGCAACATACTTTTAATAAATAAAAACTTTTTAACTGAACCCCACCGTGGGCTAACATCATTTGGATACATCAAAAATCCATCACCCAATGTGGAATGTAGTTTCCCACAACAAAATTCGATATTGTTCATTCGTTTTTTAAATATAAGTTTATTTATACCTTAAGGGAATATATGTATACATATGTATATACAATCGTAACTAACAAGTAATTTTTAACAGATATTTTCAATCGACTGCGTTAAAAAAAAGACACTAATGTATAGGTAGTGTGAAATTCTTTTATAAGTCTTTTAGGTTATCAGTCCTTCTACACATGTATGTATATTTGTTTGAAGATAAATGTTTTCCAACGAAACAAAAGTGCATATTTAAGTAAAATTGTATTTTACAAATATTTTGTTTACTGATTTACATAGTTTATATTTTTGTTACGGTGGTGACAATACAAAAATCATTCGGCTCCAAGGAAATGTTTTCTATTCATGAAAAATACACAGTCACTTATTTAAATGCTTGTGTATAAATATTTGCAAACAATTTTCGCACTGTTTTTATAGTCAATGTTATTAGGAATATTTCTTTTTATTTTTAGCTACAATTGCCTCCAGCATTGTGTGCTTTGTTTTGAAATTCCGGTAGCTCACAAAATATCGATAATACTATGCGAAACATTAACAAGACTAATAAAACTAAATGGTGATCGTTCATATTTAAGCTCGTAATAAACACATACGAGTACTTCTATTAGTATCTGTTCTTCGTGCTTCGTACTTGCTTGTTTTTCCCCTTTAGTAGTCCCATGAACTAGTTACTGAGCCTTGGCACCTCATCATCAGGAGTCATAATAGATACATATGTACGTCTTAGGAACAGTGGAACTTTCCCCAGAGCTAAACTTTTATTTCCAAGATTCTTCTTTTCAACAATGTACCTAGATTGGATTCGTAATGCACTATTGGATTATCAAAGTACATTCAGGTGATAACACATTTACGAGTAGTTCTACCTATATTTAATTTTTGTTGTTAGCTGCCTTATTTTTGTCGATTTTATTTATTGTCCTTAAACTTTGCTGAAAACGAAACTCTCTACAAAACAATTAAAGCCTGTCACTGAAATAAACTAGAGTAAAATTGAAACTATCTGTTACGAATGGTGTGTATTCGATTTAACATAAACCTGAATGTATTGAAAAGTATGTATGTACGTGCTGCTGTTGGGACACGTCCCATAAAGAGAACATTCACAGAGCAATATCAATAAAGAGTAAGTTTCACTATTGTACGACTGCGGAGGGCATAATATTGATATAGTTGATTGATTCAAAAGGTTTCTTCATTTATCCCAATACTATTCTTGCTTATTGTGGCATTAATCATGCAAATTTCTATGTAGTTCTTGCACAACTTTCGATTTGCTTCCCTTTCTAAATGGATTGAAAAACCACGACGTGTTTCTCGTTTCATAACTCACATTAATCCCCTACCAAAAATATTGAATAGGTTTATGAGTCTAGGTACTCGTATATGTATGTAAATAGTTCTCTATGTTATCAGCTTAAAATAATATCTTCAATTTCATATATACATATGTAGTTACTTCACTCCCCAAAGAGATTCCGTCATAAGACCACTTACCATGTTCAGTTTTTAAAAAGTTTAATAAATTTACACTCAAAATATATTCATAAATACTTCACAAAACTTTAAAATTTCAATGCTGTTAAGCCACAAATACTCATGCAAGCACCAAAGTATAGGTACATTAAAAGACCCTAAAACATTCAACTCATGCACGACGTTTTTTTTTTTGTTTGAAAAATATTTAATTTATATAATAATGTCGTCCTTATAAAATGTAATACGATAAAAAGGAAATCATAAAATATTGGAAATTGATTTTTTTAAGTCTCACATTTTAATATTTATGTATGTAAACTCACAGGGTATTAACGACACGGATTTCCCATCTAAAAAAAAAATATTCAATGGGCTACTACATAAATTGAATAAGGATCTATAGTCCTTAATAAATTCACCGAATGCTGTGCTTATACATTTTTTAACATTTTTTTTTTCTCTTTTCAGACCGACAATAATGCTGGTAAATATGAACTTCCCTTGGATTTGTTTTTACCCATTCAATAAATAATTAACCAAATCCCTTTAACCTTTCTTATAGTGCTTCTCAAAGCTTTCCAAATGTTCGATTCCAAAAAGGCCGGACGCATTGAAAACGAAAAGGTCCGAACAATCCTGAGTACGTTGGGTCTTCGTTTCAGCGATGAACAATTGGACGAACTTATCGATGCTGAAAATGCCGGTAAGTAAATTAATCCATTATTTAGATTTTCCCTGTGACTGGTTTCGACGAATGTGCAATTTTTAAATTTAAATTAAAATCAAGGTGGACTCGATTTGTGTGTGTTTATTTATTTTTAGTTTATATGTTAATACCAAGAAAAAAGAAGAAAAAAAAAAAAAAAAACAATTCCTGCCTACTGTGAGGGGAATTTTTCTTTTCATTGGACCTTCCAATAAACATTATATTATTTTTTTTTTTTTGTATTTTAATAATGTTCTCGGCTCATTTATTCTATTCAAATGGCATGTGTGGGGGTCGAATTTTTCCATTGATCTAGTGTGTTGAAAAAAAAAAAAAAAAACAAATCGCTTTGTAAAAAAAAGAGATTTAAATTCTTCAACACGTTAGAAAATAAATGGAACAAAGGCTATAAATTATTTTATTAAGCATTGTGAAAATATTTTTTTAAAAATTTAGATTTTTGTTTTTTTGTTTCATTCTCTATATAAAATTCGTTCAATTCGTTTTTCAAAGTCATTTGACTGTGTCTTAGAATTTCAGAAATTATTCATGAGATAGATATTTGTTAGAGAGACGGTTTTTAAACAACGAAACAAAGAAAATATAGATAGTTTGTCGGTTATGTTCCTTCGACTTGGACTATGGAATCGCACGCTTTTAAATTATTACTTCCGGTCGCAAGAGGGAACTGTTTAATTTTTTTTTTTTCTTCTAAAGTTTAAAAATGAAGGTTTTAAATCAATGCCACGGGGAATTTTGAGATAATAAAATTGTAAAAAAAAAAGTTCAGAGTGGTTTGAGACACAAAATGTGTCAAATTGAGTATCAAAAACAATTAAAAAAAGTAATTTACTTTCGAGAAAGACACTTTTAGTATTTATTGTTAGTCTAGTCAGGATAAGGTGCAGTGTATTCACGAATACTATACAATATGTATCAGATGTATGTATGTATTTTTTTAGATTAGGTGCTCAGTCAGGTAGTAGTAGGTGTATTTTAAAAAAAAACTCGAATGACGTTAGCAAAACCTGTTTATTTTGAAATTTACATTTGGTCACTCATATTTGGTAAGAAAGGATATTTGATAAAATCCACTCGAAATACCATTTTTCACTTCCATGGAAGAATTTCAATTCTATTCTGCAAGAATTCAATGTTAAGACATAAGAGAAAAAAATAGGACGTGCATATTGCTTGGACTACGATAGACTGCAACCACTTTTTTAACTGTTTAGAAAAGATGTCAATTTGTTTACATTTCTCTAAAAAAGATTTCTCTAGTGGGACACATTTCATTTATTCTTTTCATCACAATGGATCTACAATGGTGTGCAACGTGGCTCAAGTGGTTAGTGCGTTGGACTACGGAGCGAAGGGTTCGAGTTTCTATCTCCATACAATACGTAAAATTTCTTTCACTGACAGACATCCGAGAAACTGTCATAAAAAAAGCTTCTCAAAAACAAAAAAAACATTGTCTTCGGATACGGCATAAAAAGCAGGTCACTTCTATTCGTGTAAAGAACATGCACAACCCAAATGGTTGTGAGAAGCTAAGCTCTCGATCCCATGGACCTGTTGCGACAAAAAATGTTTTTTTGATCTATATTGATCTAAGTGTGACGGCTATACGTTTCTCTTGTCCCGTCAACCCATTAACCTGACCTAAACTACTCTTTGCTAATAACAGTTGTAGTGACAACTGAATATGTTAATTTACAAAATCCGAAGATCAGCATTTGAAACACCGACCTATTACTTTGCATAACAGTGATCTGGAATATATTTTAACGTGTTATGTAAATCTAAAAGTCAAAACGTTTTAAAAGAATGGATAGTAAAGGTTTCAACAATTTGTCGTTTAAATCTTTTCAAAAAATCTAGTTGCAGAAGTTTTCATAACACACTTGTACTCATGTAAACCCTTATTGTGATAAAATACAGGCCGAGTAGTCGATGTTAACTTATGCCTACGAGTATACTCAATTTTTGTCGGAAGTCAGAAATGAAAAGATAGATAGATAGATAGATAGTTGGTGCAGTGGTTTGAAACTCAGGTGTCGTTACGTTTCAGTACGTACTCTTGTTTTATTCGAGTATGGAAGTACCTACTATAGATGGTGTTGCATGGGTGTTATTTTATTGCTTGAATCAACAATATTCCACTCAACTGCTGAAAAAATTAACACTACACCATGATCACCCACAAAATGGACCTTTGAAAAGGCTGTGGCAACATCGATATACAGGAAAACATGTAGAGTTTCCCATAATCACCTGAATCAAAAAGGAAGCCCTCGGAAAAAAATTGTAATATTCAGAAGAACTGTAGTCTATGGTTGTAATTAACCCTAATCAGTCAGTTATTATTATATTATTGCATTCAAAAAAATTTTAGTTAAGTGTAAGTGCACAAAGAGCGGTTGGTTATTAATATGTCGAAGGTTGCTGGTTACCGGAGCACGTCTGTATCATACATATGTACCTGTTTCGTTTACAAAATATCTGCCAATTATTCAAACTTACAAATTCCTATAATATCCCTCAATATAACAGCTATTTACATTATAACCGGCGATAAGTGCTGCATTATCTTATTCCAATTCCAGAAAAGCCTTTCTCTTCTTTCATATCACTGTGAATGTCATTTCCTAATTATCATTCCCAATCTCATAAGAACCGAGCATGAGATTAAAAATTAATCTAATTCAAATTTGATTACATTACATCTAACCGAAGGATGTGTAGAAGCTAACCACTAAGTCTTACATTACATCAGTAAGTTACCAATGCAACCATTTATGGGTGTAATTAGGAAGCTTGAAAGGAAACCACACAAGTTCATAACGTCATAGTTGCACTCGCAATGACATCCGTTTTAATGTCATTATAATAATTTCTGTGGAAATTACATCGCTCGGAATAAAGTTAGGAGTAATGATTTTTTTTTTATCCTTTTTGGTTTTTCTTAGGTAATGATTTAGCTGAAGAGTTATTTAGGAAATGCATTGAAAACTTCAACGCACAGTAATTTAATTATGATTCTCGGTTGACCCAACACAGAAGACCTACAGTTTCGGGATTCAAGTTGATTTTTCATCTGAAATTTTAAGGTATTAACGGCAAATGAATAAAGTTTTGAAAAGTTGTTTTGGAAGAGAAACTAAAGAGGGTTTTTGGTTTAGTAGTAAAAGAAAATGGTAACAAATGGTTATAACGTTTGCCGCTGTGGTTCAGGTGTAAGTGCGTCGTAATCACAGAGCGGGAGTTCGAGTTTCGATTCATCGATAAGACCAAAGTTGTTTGAAAGTTTGAATTTTCGTTCAATATATCCAGCTCAGTTCTGTGAGGATTAACTTGTGGTCCTTCTGTAATCTAAGACAAGAGATTATTGGAGGACTTCTCTTAGAAACCAAGAGTAAACAATTGCAAAGTCATCTCTATGAACAATTACTTTCGGTAATGTTATTTTAAGGTCAATTGGAATCCCATTGGCTACTAGATTTCAAAGAAACAGGGACAATAGACTACCTTGAGGTGTGTCGAAAGTTAAAAGTCTTCTCGCGGATTTGTAGTCCAGTTCTGAATAAGCCTGCTTGCAATTCAAGAAACAATACCACAGTATACTTCTTCGTGCTCAGTAATCTTACAGCTTGTTTGAATCTTGAGATGATGTTCTACTTGATTGAATTCTTGCAATGTTTTCAAGAAACAGGAAGAAAGAAACCAAATATGATATATCTAAACGACTGTAACAGTTTGAAGAAGTTAAGACGAAGGAGCAGGCTATATGCAGTTGCCGCTGGACATACACAAAATCATACTGTCATATATGTATCACTTGTCTTTGCTGGGAGCTTAGTATTATTGACATTCTTCTAAATAAATTTTTCAGTTTTTCTGTAGCGTTTTGAATACCGCCTATTCTGATGACCACACCCCACCCCGTTTTGTTTTCGCAATATTTTTTTCTTTACTTCGGCATATAAATTCTGCATCATTAGATACGAGTCCGGTGTACACAATCACTTTCTACGCCTGTTTCTTACAATCCCATGCATCAATCAGTTCATCATCTGACAACTTGTATGTAAATTCTCAACTTAGTTTCAAGTTTAGAGAGTTCTGCTTGATGGATGATGGACAAAATTGCAATCTTGCTTGTATCATTACAAGTACGGCAACATCTGGAGCAATGCGGTGTCATCTGTAAAACACCAGCAAATACCCATATCCACTAGCTAATTCGTCATATTTCCACACAAGCCTTTATGAATATGTAATCGTTCAATCGAAAGTCAGAGAAAATTGATTATGTTTTTCTGGTTAAAAAAAAAAAAAATGAATCGCTAGAGGAGTACTTCCTTCTACAGTTTATGATTTCTTAATCACGTAAGCTACCCCGCTAACTGATTCAATAATAAATCACTTAGCGCCAAACTTGGGTAGTAAATCACGAGCTGTCAACAAACAATAACTCGAAAAACACAAAATATACCAAAAAACAAAAAGCCCCCCCTCCCGCATACATTGTTACGCGATTAATCTAAAACAAATTACACATACATTCACTCTGACGTATACTTAACCTTTTCTAATGGAAAATACAGTGCATTTTACGTAAACGTAATTTGAATCCTTTATCTAGATACAGTTCGCGTAATAAATAGGATTAAGATTTCCGAAAACCATTTTGAAAATTTAAACTTTGGCAAGTTTCCACTTAAATGGTCATTTCGTCCATGTGTGTGGCGGCTCTCACAGCCGGACCGATAGCCATCTAGATACAAACATTTGAAGGCGACTCGTCTAATACACATGACTGAGAATGGGGCTATAAATCAAGTCAGGCCAGGGTACCTTCCTTTGAATTAGTTGAAGTTTATGTATAATTCCTCGGCGAGTGTGTGTCCTTGTCGTGACAGAAGGATTTGTTTTTTTTTTTTTGTTCGTTTTAACGGAAAACACTTTTAAATAGTCAATCACACTCGCTCGTGAAACATATTACACCGGAAAATATTTAATGCAAATTTTTTTTTTCTTTGCTTTTAGTTTGAATGGGTAGTATGTTTCGCTGGCGGGAGGAAGCTTGAGTGTTTAACATTTATCACCGACAGTGGGGGTAAACTACTCGTTATAGGAGTGCTGTATGTCCATAGTGTGGGAGCGGGGAATGAGAAATGGACTTCTCCGTGCATATGGCTTTATGCGTTGTGGCTGAATTTTGTAGTAGTATTTCAGGATATGGCGAGATTTTCGCCCAACCACAGTTTATATTTTCAAGGAATACGAGCTGGACAAAAGGAAGTTATGGCAATTTGTTGAAGTCAAATACAGTCATGCTGCAGCTGACCTTTTATGCAGCAGTATATTTGATGACGCTACGATTTCCAGAGGGTTTGCAAATTATTAAGGAAATACCACGTTTTCAGCGAATTTTAAGAAAATAAATTTTAAAATAAATTCTTTGCATTTTTCCCCCGTTTATATCGTCGTTATTTAGAGAATAGAGAGAGTTATGGGATCATGAATCTTGGAATTTCTTGGTCATCGATTGGGTGGTATTTTACATTTCAATCGATGAACCACCATATAGTTCTTAATAAAATTTAGTTTTTAAATTGGTATTAGAAAGACAATACATATGTATTGGATAACCTTCTGAAATTTAGACGCGCAAGGCATGTGCCTTAAGTTATAGTCTTCCTTTTGGCATTGCCATGAATAGAATTAGTGCAGAACAATTTGCTCTGCAACAAGGTCCAATCATAATAGTAGAAAACAATCGGAAGCTTATGTCAAACTAGGTGTAAGTGAACGGAGAGGATTGCCACTCTGTCTTACGTGATTATGAGAGTCAATTCCTTTTACCTTACATTTGTGTTTTTTTTTTTCTTAACCTAGACGTATCTAGGACGTAATATCCTTTCAATTAATTGCAAATGCACTCATTTCAAAAATAAAACCAAGATTCATTTGCTTAGGAACGCTTGTTTCGGAAGTGAGCAAAGGTAACCGAAAATGTGACAAATCTCAGCAAGAAGCTATTTTGGTTATATGTAGAATCCAAATTCTTTGCATTCGCATAGATACGTACGGACACGTTCGTATTTTGGTGAAGTATTTCAAACCTATCATTCAATGATGTCAAGTATATTTCCTCGGGAGGTTCAAATGGGGAAATCCTGCACCACAAGAAAATACCATAAGAACATATTCTCCTATTTTAGACTCCTGTAAAGTTTTTCTTTAGACTTGCAAATTGTTTTGTCAAAATAAAAGTGTGGGTAGTGACAGCCTGCATCATAGCTGGAAGTTTACAAAGTTCTTGAGAGCGAGCATCATCATAGCGTCCTAGGGATTTTTCAGGGTTTTAAGGCAATTGTTTTGTCACCTACATCAAAATTGACATTTGAAATGATTTCAAATTGTTGGGAATGACTTTCGAGGTTTCGGTAAAGCTGATCTTTAGGTTTCGATTTGGTGGTGGTGGTAAACAAAGTTTTTGAGGAGTTATTGTGATAATTTTTGCACTGTTTCTTGAAAGGAAAAGAGTAAGACTCACAGGTCATAATATTTGGTATTATCGGAAATTGATTAAATTTTTGTAACTACATATAAAGTTTTCACGTCAATAAAGCTAATGTCAATGCAACTTTCAGACTAATGAAGCTTTCATGCTTATATCAGTTTTGTGTGCATTCAGACAAATTGATGAATACGTGTGACACCTTATGAGGAGAAACAATATAATAAAGAAAACTGGACATGAAGTTATTATACAGATCGCCAAAAATAGATACAAGTTTAAGGCAGGTAGGGTATTTGTCTATATAGGATCTACTCTAAATTTTAGTATCAAAGGATCTAATCGCTTTTCCTTTTGGTGGTTGAAATTTAAATCCTTTCTGAGTTGTAGCCCCTTTTTAATAAGAAAGTGACACGAAGACGATTTTGACTGCAAGTAGATTGAACCATCTTCATGGATATTTCAAGCAAACTCTATTAAACTCTGGAATGGCTAACAATGACAATGGTATGGATACGTACATAAGTATATATTTACATATATACTTCATTTGAAGACAGTTTAAATACCGTAAACGTCACTGTAATGAGTATGATACAAACATTGAGGATTATACTTTTAAAGACATGATACTTTTCAATTCTCAGTGTAGTGTATTCATATACACTCGTTAGTCCTACTGACACCTGCCAAGTTTTTACCCGAATAATTTTCCATACACCCCACGCTCAGGCATTTCTAAAAGTAAAACATTACTACAAGCAAGAAGTGTTGTGAAATATTTACACATCACATTTTCTTAATTTTAACGCTCTCACCGGTTGTCTAAATAGTTGACCCAGAAGTTCTTTACCTTCGAGGGCATTATATCACACAAGAATTCACAACTGAATGTCTTAATTGCAACCGGTTCACCATTCAAAGTTATGTAATTAATTCAAATGTTAATTTTCGTGCATAAGGAATTTAATGGCTCCTGCACCCGACAACTGACAAGCACCTGGTGTTGGCAATTTGTCTCAACACTTTCTGTCGTTTGTATTCATCAAGTCTGCCAGTGAAAGGCGGCAGCGTTCACGCGGCCGTTCACCATTATTTATGTGAAAATAAAACTTTATGATTACTTCAACCGGCTCCCTGACTTTAACGATAGGCTATGTCCCACCGCCTGACCCCACTGTTGGTATTTTCATTGTTCATTGTTATGCGTAGCGGTAATTATTCCACTTGGTTGATGTGTATGCCAATATGTCTACGAAATTACCTGAGTTTTCCTCGGGCATATATTCGTTATATTTAGAATTCGTAGTGCTTTCATAACTCAATGGCGCGCGCGGGGGAATAGGTATTTTTATAACAAAGAAGATGTCCTTATTGCTTATTTAGTTTTGCTTTTTCTTATAAATATTGCACACTTTGGTAAGCGGTTGAACCGTAACTGACAGATCGTTAAAACAAAAAAGAATACTTAAATTTAAATGCACATCCTTAAGCGAAACCAATACACTTGAGAATCATCCTGCGTCAAAAAAAAAAAAAGTGATTTCAATCGAAACGTGTTCAATTGGATGTTATATTGGTTGCCTCATAATTCCTTTGAGGACGTTCAGAAAGGATTTCTTTTGCAACCTTGAGAATGAATCCCTAAAAACACACGTCATCCAATTTCTTTTGCAGGTGATGGAACTCTTGATTTCGATGCATTCAGTCGTGTTGCAAACCACTTCCAAGAGGAGGATGATGAGACCATCCAACAAGAGCTGAAGGAGGCTTTCAGATTATACGACAAGGCTGGCAATGGTTACATTCCAACATCCTCGTTAAAGGAAATCCTCATGGCATTAGACGATCAATTAAACAACGACCAACTGAATGAGATGATTGCCGAAATTGATACCGACGGTTCAGGAACAGTTGATTTCGAAGGTGAGTGCTGCTATATGCTGCTACAAGTAGCAAGAGCAAGAGGGGATTACCTCTTAAAAGATAGATTTTCAGATTTGTTAAGTTTATAATCCAATAATGGATTTTTTATTTTCTATTAGAATTCATGGAAATGATGACTGGCGACTAAACTTGGCAATTGAGTCATTAGGATGGAATGCAACTGTAATTTATTTTATATGCGATGAACAATTTAAAAGTGAATCTAATAAATGTACTTGTTTAACTGTTATTCGGGTTTTATTGCTCCTTTGTTTTGAGGGAAAGCTGCACTGGTAATGGCATTTGGAAGCAATTAAGTGCTTTGAAGGACTTGTGTGGTGTGGTTGGAAAGTTGAAGGAGACCCGTCGCAATCACAATTTGCAGTAAAATGCAGCAGGGTATTCTTATATGTTTGTGCAAGGAGGAAGTTGTGTTAAGTAGGTAAGTACTCGTGTGGTGAGCAATTATTTAGAAATGTGATTATGGATGTTTTGGGTGCTTTACAGACGATTTGTTTTATTATTATTGCTCTGCGGACCATGAAGACCCGCCCCGTTGTGCAAATAGGGGCTTCATTAAATGAAATTAGACTTTGAAAGGTGTACTTTTTTGAATTGGGTTAATGGCAACAAAAGGTACTGGAAGTCAATGTGCCTTCTTTATACATACAAGGGTGAAGTCCGTTGAAGAGTTTAGACGGACTTACTGAGGAGATGAATTTAACAGATTTCTGCTGTTTTGAATGCAGTCACTGTAGATCTACTTCGTCCATTATTAGAGAAAGTTTGATCAGTCTAACCTACCCTGAAGCGTTGAGAAAACGAATTATTGCTCAGCTCCTAAAGGTAGGCGATTTAACAGAGCGTGAAAACTGGCGAGGCATTTCCTTCCTTCCTCTATACGTAATTGTTAAAATGATAGCCAACAATATCCTCAAACGTAACAATGAGCAAGAAGATTTTCGTTATGGATCCACTTGCGTTAACCACAATAATACTTTACAGATCATCGTTGAATAATGCGCGAGTGTAAATCTCTGCTGTTAAGACGTGTTGTTCATTACTTTCGAAAAAAACGAACAAATACATATCATATCCCTCAACCTCGCGAGAAGTCTTATGCAGCCAACATCAAGGGCTGAAGACTAGTGGCATCATTGCCAAGAAGCCAACAGAAACGCTGCAACTGATGTGCTGGGTTTTATCTGATCACCCCCACGAAACCCCTGGTTTGATGAAAAATGCGGGCAAGCACATGCGGCAAAATAATTCGCCTATGAAGCGGCGCTGTACAGGAGGACGAGTGCGGCTCGTAAGTTCTATGAACAAAAGAAGAGGGAAGAATATCGGCTTCTCCGGAGGAAAAAGGAAGAGTACGATAAGCGCGCGATCGAAGAATTAGAATTACAAAAAAGAACGTGTCAAGGCAACAGGACCCGAATAGAGACCAGTAGAGATGAACAAGGAAACCTTGTAATTGAGTCACAGTCGGTGCTGGGGATATGGAAAAATCACTTCTGCAGACTTTTTACCGGTAACGATGACGCTAATTCCGCTATCAGGCAGCACGAATCATTCCACCTGGACGAAAAGTCTTAAAAACCAAGACTTTCGTCCACCCGACTAGTATGAAATGAGGATAGCAATATTCAAACTCAAGTTCAACAAGGCTGCTGGACCGAACGCCCTACCAGCCGAGCTAGCGAGGGGTGACTTGGTGGAGAGCCAACTCATTTCCAAGATTTGGTTTGAGGAAAGTATGCCTGATGAATGGAACGTCAGAATCGGTTGCCCGATCCACAAGAAAGGAGACCTAAACTGCGCCTAGAGCGGTATCAGTCTCCTTAACATTGCAACAATATCCTGTCGGCCGTACTGTGTGAACAACTGAAACCATTTATCAACGAGCTGATTGGTCTCTATCAGCGCAGTTTTAGACCCGGTAAGTCCTCAACCGACCAAATATTCACACCATGGCAGATCCTGGAGAACACCCAAGAAGTCCAGATCGATACTTATCATCTTTTTTATCGATTTTAAGGCCGCATATGGCAGCATTTATAGAGATGAATTATACAGAGCCATGTCAGATTGTGAACAATGACGATGGAGAACGCTTGCAGATCAATAAAGATGCGAGCGAGCTGTCACTGGTGCTTTTGCAAGTATTAGAACAGAAATGGCAAAAATGGGTTTAGTTGTGAATGAGGGCAAAACCAAGTATCATCATCTCTGTCCTGCTGTATGACGCAGAGGCTTGGATTTTAACGAAGCCGAATGAAGATATCCTTGGTCATTTTGAACACAAAATTCTTCGGACGATTTTCGGTCCCGTTTGGATTGAGGGGATTTGGAGGAGGAGATTTAACAGCGAACCCCACGAGCTGTATAGCGACAATGAAGTAATCAGAAAAGTACGCATCAATCGTCTAAGATGGCTAGGACTTGTAGAGCGAAATGACATCAACACTACGGCCCGAAGAGTGTTCGAATTCAACCCATAGGGACAACGTAGTGGAAGAAGACCTTACCTTAGATGGCGCGCATAAGTGGAAGAGGACCTCAACTAACTTGAAGTGCGCAATATGAGGCAGTTGATCAAAGATCGTGTTAACTGGAGAGACTTGTTGTTGAAGGATGCGAAGCAGAGTTCGTGCTGTAGAGCTGTGTATTACCGAATCAGCGTGTGCCTTTTTTCGAGTACATCAACTGAAGTATTTTTCATGGATATTTGAATATCATTTTGGATTAGATAGGATTGTTGATATGAGCTGTATTTTTTTGAAACCTCCCCAGTAAGTAGTAGACAGTAAAGGCAAATTTTACATGTAAAACAAATTGGACAACCTACTGGCTACAACTTTTCATTTGTTCCCTTTGTAATCGTCTCAAAGAAAAGTGAGGTGAAGTCGTAAGTCATAGGTGTTAAAAAATGCATACTGTAGCTAAAAATAAGTCAAGACAAATGTAACCAATAGTCTTCATTTTGAATTTGCGAAGAAATTATTAGTGCAATTTAACTAAGTCTTTTGATATTTTAAATCTTCAACAATTCTTGTTCTATTGAAAGCAGAATCGAAAAAAAATAGCAAAAAACATAAAAAGTGTTATAACCCACGAACGATTTTGAATCATCCGAAAATGTCCATACATATATCGAAATTTAATATTAATATTATTTTATGAGAGACTATCCAATCTGCACGAACTCACCCACTTCACGAACATAGCCAGCTAATGTCGTAGGACCAAAAGCATACGTACCAACCTAAGGTATAAAATTTCAACTGCCTGTAGCCTGCTGGGGATTGTCCAAATGAACTAATGGCTGGCAAGGTTTCAAAAAAACACGACTATGGTTTTTACGTTTATTGTACCGAAAGAAATAAAGAAAGATTGTAGGTTGCCAATTAAAACAATATTTTCATGCATGTCTAAATGAATATGTATGTAGTCGAACGTGTTTCTATTGCAAGGAGTTAACTCGAAGTATCCATTTCCTACAGTTCCAAGCTCGTTAGAAACTACTGCTACAATAAAATATTTTATTCTAACGCGACAAACACATTTATCAAGGATTTCACACTTGGTCTTCACACTCAGTCATCAGATGTGAATATGTTTACCTCTAATATTTATTTGTTGTCAATTTCCCAATTGCACCAAATATGTATGTACATGTATGATATTCAATCATGTTTTCCAATATTCACAGGAATTTTTAATAATCAACAAAATGGTCTAATTTCGGAAATACAGAAGTATTTTTTAGAATAAAAATCATAAAAATCATTCGAAAAAATGTATTTAATATATTATAACTAACTATGTATGTATATTTTCAGGATAAAAATTGTTAAAAAAAACCTTTTTGTTCTGCCGGGCATAAGCAACTATCGCCAAACCAATTCGAGCTACACTTTATAACTTTTTTTTTGTATCTAAACTAATAGCGCAATAGTGCTTATAATGTAGATTATGTTGTATGTATGTTATGGATTATTCAGTCTGACTTACATTGAATATCTTTTAAATAAATTGTCCAACAGTGTAAAGACCACATCGTATGGGATCGCGCAGAAATATAGGTAATTACAGAAAATACACTTTAAAAATCACGGATTAATAAAGATTTCTCGAAATAATCACTTAAGACAAGACGAGACAGACTTTATTTTTTTGAAACTGGAAAACATGCAAAAATCTTTGATTCATAAAAAATGTTTTCACTTATTATCTTTTCATTTAAAATAAATTTAAAATCAACTGGAATTCAATAAATTAAAAAAAACGGTGATACATGCCATTTTTTCTAAAAAAAAAAAAACAATCTATCCTAGTCTAGAAGAAGAAGCATTCGATTTAAGTTTCTAAAATTCAGTCTAAGTGAGACTACAAGTCAGCTTTGTGTTTGTTTTTATTTTTAATTTTTTTTTTTTTCAGATCAAACTACCAACTTACTATGAAGGATGCAATGAACTTCGAAGGTGTGTATACTCAATGTGAGAAAGCTAACGAAAGATTTATAAAAATAAATTAAAAAAAAAAAAATAGGTAATTAAGGTACAAAACAAAAAAAGGAAAAAAAGTGTAAACGTAGCATAAACAGCGGCAATGAACTGTAAACATGTTTGTTTTCGAAAAAAGTGTTTATTTTTTCAAAAAAAAATCTACTGAAATGTTTGAACTCATTTTTTTTTGTTTTTTTTTTTTGTTTTTGTTTTGAAAGTTCAGTGTTTGTTTCTTTTTCTAGATTTCAGTACCTGACTGAGACTCCTAAAGCTACTTGTGCTGACACTTCTTGCCTGAAAGAAATGAAATATTAGAGTCATAGCAGTAGTAGTAGTAGTAGTAGAGTAGTAGTAGAGTGGTAGTTATAGAGTAGAAGAGTAAAATGATGAAAATAAAAAAAAAAAAGTTCAAATGTTTTTAAACAAATAAACAGAAATGCAAAGAAAATTTTAAAATTTTAACTAAAAAAAATATGGATACGAATTTATTAGATTTGTATACAATTTTTGTTTCCATGAAGTTGTTGATCATTCGAATGTGGGAATCTCTGATGGCATTTGAGCTGATCCTATTAATTTGCAATGAATGAGTTTTTTTTTTTTTATTTAGTTTTTGAGCAGACATAGAAAGCTAGTGCAATAATTTTAAATAATAATAGAAAGCAACAACATCGCAGACGGATTAAATAAAAAAAAAAAAATCTACATAGATACATAAATTGACCCCTAAATACTCTTTACAAAACAGTTTAATATTTCATATTGCACAATACACATTTATATAAGTTTTCTTTTTCTTTATACAATTTATAAATTTTGTAAGTCTTTTGCATTTTTGGCAGTTTTGAACGCTACAGTAAATAGATTGGATAATTTAAATATATACATAGATTACCACATATAATTTTGAAAATTTATGATCCTTGAAATAGGACTTGTTTCGGGTTTCACTAGAACCACAGGATAATAGCAAAGCGGTCTGCTACAGCTAATCTTTGGGATACCTTCTTTGAAATTTTAGCTTTCATCCTTTTTCTTATAAGTAACTGACATTGAAACTATTATTGAAGCAGAATATAATAATTTCGGCTTAATGCTTTGTGCTTTTTTTATAGAGGAAGCAGTTGGACTTACGTAGTACTGATATGGTTTCCATAAAGCTCGCGCGACGATGGACGCTATAGAGGAAAGTGAAAACGAGGAGAGGAAATCTGTTGAAGCAACGCACTAGACATTTATGTGTTATTATTGCGCTTGACGTCAAGGATGCATTTAACACAAACAAGTAGACAAAAGATTTCCCGAATATATTAACAGGCGTTTTAAAAATAGAGTGTTGCTCTTCAATACAGAGAATGGGACAATGCAACACAAAATTACAGGCGTTCCCCTAGATTAAGAAGCTATGGCTGATGATATTACCATCTTAGTAGCAGTCAAACACCTGTAGGAACATAACATGTGTCATTAATGTGTTTCCTGATAACTAGATGTGTTATATAGGGTGGGCCATCTGTTGGTTTCTCCTCGAATCATATGTTGAGAATGGTTTGCTGACTGATTACCGAACATATTACCATGTTCTGAATGCTTAACAGAAAATATTGCAGCTTTTTGCATGTTCTTGGAGTGGCGGCATTATTGACCCATTTTTCTTTCAAGATAACAATAGAAGAAAAGCTACAGTGAATGAAGAGCGCTACCGAGGCATGATAATCGATTTTTTTATGGCTGGACATTGAGGATTTGAACTTGAGCGAGCTATGGTTCCAGCAAGATGGGGCTATGGTGTGTACCACACAAGTCAATCGTTTTATTAGCCGCTGGTATGAACAAATTTATAAAGAAAGCTCGTAATGCATACATGCAAATTTTTTTTAGAAAAGTAAATGGCACATCTTATTATTTGTTAGAAGTATGTACATACATAGATCATATCTTATGATTCTTTAGAAATATGTACATAGAGGATCTATATATACATATATATAACTAAACAAGTAACGAAGAAGACACAATATATTAATAAGTATCTCAAAACCGTAAAAAAAAAGAATAGTAACAGGTATTTCATTTTCTGAGGGCACCCCATTAGCAGTCATGTGGTAATCTAAGTTAAACAAAACTACATACATATATAAAACCAATCAATCAAATTATTTGAATATTTGTACATAGTAATACCAATTAACTTTTAACCTTTATTGTTAGAAAATATTTGTTTTTTTTTTTTGTTGAAAATATTAGATACCTTGCTCCGCGTTCTCTGCGGTGTTGAGAATTCCTCTTTCGATTTCCGTCGCTTATCTTTCAATATCATACGAGCAGCTGCGAACGCCATATTTTAACTTTTTATTATCAACTATTTAGCACGATTCTTAGTTAAGGTATATGTAAAACCTTAAAGCACTATTTTAGAATTCAAAACATAAATTAATTATACACAAGGCGCATATCTAGTAACATTAAGTTAAACTTAACCCGATTTCCGCATCTTATATCGTTTGCATATCGTTTGTGCGTTAAGTGTAAACAACAATAACGACAACGTTAGACAAAGACAAAAAAAAAGAAAACAAGAAAAACGAAAAAAAAAAAAAAAAAATACGTAATTCGTCCTGTCGATATAGTTCTCCCAAGGGACCGGTGTATGTAGTGTGTAGTATCGCGCCAAATGCACAGTCCCGACCGCTTTAACAAGGACACGCTTGAAATTCACCACCAAACAACAAACGCCAGAGAACACTTTTGAAGTTCCAATGTGTTTGTATGTGTCTGTCCTTTTAGTAGTTTTATCGAATTTTCATGTAACTAGGCTGCCGGAAATAATATGACAACCAAATGCATGCACATCCGTACATCCGCACTCTCACACCCTCCTATTGTGTAAGTTTGTTAACAAGCTTTACGTTGTTTGGGGAAAAAGATTTTCCGCTTTGAAAAGCGCGTAGTTTGCGTCGTGGGATGTTTAATCTGAAGGATGTATGCCCTTACAGTGCTAATGACATGAGGGTGGTTCCTTCTTTACGTTGTAGATGGAATTTTATTTGAACTACGACTATGTTGTCGAGTTGTCGAGTTGTAAGTTGTTTTTTTTTTCCTACTGCATTTGAATACTTGTCTATCTAAACATTCGCATATACATTCATCGTGTTCAATTTCGCATCGAAGACGTATTTAACATCGGACAATATGTCTTGTGAAATTCGTACACAGAACTGTTGATGCATCTACAGGGTATGTGTTTTGTTTGAAGCTATTTCCGTTCGGCAGAGTGGTGTTGTTGAATTTCTTGGTGTAACCCGATGAGGGGAACGCAGCTGATGCAATTGGATGAGTGGCTTTTGGATATAATTCTGCCGACAGATAGACGCCACTTTTATGTGTTTCCTCTGCAGTCATCTTCTGGTTGCTGCTTGATGAACCCCACCCGTGAAGGCTTTGCCTTTCTGCGCTTGATCCTTGGTATATTGTTTTTGTATCCTTTGGATTGCTTCTTTTTTTTGTATTTTTTTTTTTTTAAATTGAAGGAGGATGCAGTTTCTTTTCGGATGTGAAATTGTGAATGGTTTTCATGCTCAAGAGTTAAATAGAATAAAGAAAAATCTGTTTTTTTTTGTTTTGTTGAATCGTCCTTTTTTTTTTATAGATGTGCAGAGTTTCCTTTTTGTATTCAGTATATGTTTGTATTTCAGAGAAATGAAGATGTTTTGAGAATTCTTTTGTCTTTCCTTAACTGTTGCCTGCCTTTGGCTCGTTTAAATTGTTTCGCTGGAGTCTAGCAATTAAAAGTTGTCATTGGACTAGAATAAAAGATAGAAAAAGAAGAAAACATGCATACACAACGACTATATTGAAACAAAATTTCGATTTCCACTGTCGTCGAGCATATCATTGAGTCATTGTATTGAATAGGTAAGAGAGTCTGAAAATTGAAAATTTCTCGTAGATTTTTGTTGTCATCGAGGTTTTTGCAATAAGGATGCTTTTTTTGTTGCTGTAGGTGGAAATTGAAGGAACGACTAACTAATTCGGAGGAGAAGGTACCTTTGTAAGCCGAATTGGAAACTAATTGCCATTTGGTGATGAGTTTGGAAATTTCAAAATAAATTTCAATTTCAAACTATTAACAGTTCGTATCTTAGTTTACTGAATATTAATTTATACTATTCAAGGCGTAATATCCAGAATAAAACCATTATTCTCTCCAAATACTAAAATGACCAAGATTTTAAGTACAATTAAGCACTTCGACGAAACTGATTCTCTTGTGAATCAACGTAAATTTAGATTTTCAAACAAATTAAATGTAATAGAATTGAAGGGAACAAATAAGAACTAAGTGACATAATGATGCGTTGTAAGTGAAGAAGTTGTCGAATAAATAATGAAACGTTCCTTAAAAGGATGCAACCTACAGCCATTATACCATTGAGTGTATATAAACTCAATGATACTACGGAACAACCAATCCGAAAATTTTGATAAAGTAACACTAATCACCACAGAAAATAGGTCTATTAAGGAAAAGAATGTCGTTGACTACATTTAAATCGGATACCGTGTGTAATTACGGAACCTCATCGAATTTGACTGTTCACCCGAAATTTACTCCACTTATTCACGGTTTCTCCCCAATTTTCTCATCCCACCTTCCTCATTGGGTAGTGGTTGATTTGTCCCACACTTTGATACCTAAATTAACGAAATCCATCAGAAACTCCGTATCATACGGAGACTACAATCTCCTACTAAATTTTGTTACATTAACTTTTCTACCCTGTACCCCTTCGAGCAGATGTCAATAAGAAGCGCCATTGTGGAGCAGTAACTTGTCAAAAATAAGGACAACCAAATAGGAAAATGATTTTCCCTGGAAGCTCGTCTAGTACTTATAATAATAAGAGAAGGACCTTTTAGACTCCGGGGAAAATTAATAAAGCAATGTCTTAGTGTTTGAAGGGTACAAACCAAACAGTATTTCAGGAGATTTTAGTGTTACATTACATTACGGAAACATACAAAGCCTGTGCACGTTGTAAGACGAAACGTAACATGAGATAACCTTATTGCATACAGCAGTTGCGATTTCGAAAATAAAAATATTGCAAACTTAAACCATGCGCTGGAAGCCTTTCATGATTTTAAAACTTTAGGCAAACTTGGTTAATTCGACTAATTAGAAATTTCTCTCGTCTTAATTAGTTTAGTCGTGAAATATAATTAAATGAAAACGAATGGCTCAGCGCACTTCACAGCAACACGCAATCCGTATCTTGTTCAAAAGATAGTAAGTTCTTGTTTTTGTGAGAAATAAAAAAACTTGTGTTAGGCTCTCTCATCAGTGACAAAGTAAAGAAGAAATTAAGTTGTTGACTGAAGAAGACACAACACCAATAGAGACTCTTTGACGACGTAAACAGTATCTATCCTCGGGGGTTCTAAAACTTGTAGAAGTGTGCCGGTGAATCCTTATTTAGTTGAGTGTGATTGACGTAAAAACCTTGAATTAATTCAGTGGTAGGTAACTGTTGTACATACATATATAAGTGGTGAATAGTGCGTTCACGTACATTTTGTGTTTACGTTCATGTATTTTGTATCTCTTTTGAATATCTGCGAGCTGATGGTACTCTTGGAGATAGAAAGGAAAAGTTTCCTCTGATGTGAGTGAAATATGGACAAGTTTTTAATTCCATTGCATATATATGTACGTATGCACGTGCAGCATTCTTTAAATCTATGATATGTCTAAGTAGGTACATGTGTACATATGTGTAATCTTTGCATGATGCATGCAATTGTGTTTATTTTACCTCCTAGTGGTAGCCATCGGATACTGGTTGATGTCCATCTGGAACCGATTTGTTGAACTTATAAGCGCCAGTGTTGAACAAGAGAAAATAGTAGCACTATGAATAAGATAGCGGATGAACTGTCTCGATGGAGTCAACGGTGGCGATACAGCTTCAAACGGAAGCAGGAACACACTCTATCTGGGCTAATTGGAGATACTCTGAGCTCAGGACGATAAAGATTTCCAAGAATAAGTTAGGTTTTTGGCAAAGAGATGGTGATGGATGAACCCTTTATTGGGCCGACAGCAGCGCTTACATCCCCGAAACGGTGTACAGTACCTATATGCCACGGTAATTGAAGAAAATGTGTTTTGCCTAAGTTGGAATAAACTGAAATAATGACGACAGAACCAAGCACATGTTGTAAACAAACAGAGAACCATTTCTCTACCGCCAAGGACAAAATGTCACAGTTGGCAACACTTCCAAGTGTTAAAGGAGTTTACTTACACGCTACTTGTGGCAAAAGTAAAGTTTATTAAAATACAAGATCAGGCAATCGGTGCGCTAAACATTATCGCTTTTATGCATTAAAAGGCCTATTGCCACAAGTATTGTAATAGGATAAGTCTGGCTATAGTTTAGCTTTGCGCTAAGTTGAACTTTTGAACTCTTGGATGCAAAACTTCAGATTGTAACTCTTACAAGGATACGCTCAAAACATACAAATTCGAATTGGGAAAATCCCAAAGAAAATCATTCTTTGTATTCATCCTTGATTTAATCGTTCTTCAAACTTTTCTGGAAATACAAAGGCATTCAGCATTATTCATCCTTGGTTAAGGATATTTGGATTCAGCAATGGATTACGGAGAAGGCTTTGTGTTTTTTTTTTTTTTAATATTTATTGATAAGCATTTCCTTTGCAATATTTTTCGAATTCAGCTTTCCTGTATGCAGCTGTAAAGGTAATTCTTAAAAATTGGGTTGCCTTCCTTGATATTGAGGAAGTTTTCAATAACATCGTACCGAAGGTAGTTACAACTCTGAAGGACATGTGCATAGTTCAGCATATGCATCTACATATATACGCACTGAAGACAATTTGTGCCTGTACCTAGGTCTGAATTGGCTGTTAGCTAAGTTATTTAATTCAAAGCTACTTCCAAGTGGTACGGTAGATATGTATATGGAAATACGTACTTCCAGGCTTCCAGAAGGTTCGGGGTTATGTTTCGGGGCAACTTCCCTACCACGGAAACTGAGTAGTTATGATACAATTAACAGTATTCACTATATCAAGCACATGGTTTTTTTTTGCTTATATTGCGATTGATGCAAGGTATGACTTTATTTTTCAAGATGTCCTAACCCTCCGAGTAGCGAATATTGATTCGGAAGAGACTGGAAGAATATCGACTTCTCTGAAAGATGAAAAAAGATCAGGAGAAGCGCGCGATTTATTGATAATATTGATATTGAGAAATTATGAACCTTGTGCGGGAGTTTTGGTAAAAACCAAATACAACGTGTCAAGGCAATAAGACAGATGAAGAAAGAAATTTTACAGTAGAGTCACAATCGGCGCTGAGAATATGGAAAAACTTTAACTGCAGATTGTAGATTGAACCATTCAACTTTGACGATAATAGCTAAAACTTCCGTCTAACATTCGAGCTTAAATCAACTTATTTCCAACAAGGTTGATGGACCTGACGGCTTACTAGCCCATTTATTCAAGAACCTGGAGATGACTGGATAGAGATTATGTGTATTGTACTAACTTATTTCTACAATTTGGTCAGGTGAGTGGGCTCATCTCAACATTGTTTGTTCGATGAGACCCTCTCCATTAAACTATTTACTACATATTACTCTCCTCAAACATCGCGTACCACATCTTATATGGCACATTGCGTGAATTTATAAAACCCTTTGCCATCAATTTGCTTGCGCCTTCTCCACAATCACAGTTTGGGAGAGTCTGAAGAAAACTCATGAACCCCAAATCGATACCCACCAATTTTTTTTTTATTAATTACAAGGCTATGAAAGAGGTCCTGTTGTACAGGATCATAACGAAGAAAGCTCCCTGCTCCATCAAGTTAAAAATGTTTTAAGCGAGTTGAAGAGCTATCATGAGACGTCTTTACCAGTGAGGTACTTTCACGAACGTGTTGTATTCAATACCTTAATTATCCCAGTCCTACTTTGTGGCACTGAAGCATGGAGTCAAAGAACTGAACGACCTTTACAGCGACATCGACATCGATGTAGAATGAATAAACACCAGGACAGAATCTTTGAATCTAACCCAAAGGAACAATGCAGAGGAAGAACTCGCTCGTTAGCTAAAGAGCGGGCTAACTGGAGAGCACTATTGGTTGAGGCCTAAGCTCAATACATTGCTGGGATAAAAAGATAATTCAAGGAACTGAACAGGGTCTGACAAGTTGGGCAGATGGTACCATCTTAAAGATTCATTTATCTCGTTCAAACAAAACCTTAGCTAAATGCAATCAGAGAGTCTATCCTTAGGTGGAAAAATGGCATAAAACATCATGCCATTATTAAGTGACACTATCTCATTGTCAAGAATACAAAAGGGATTGATATCTGTCAAAGTATTTTTGTAGAGGGTGTCAGAATGTAGAAGCTCTGATTAGCAAAAGATGTACACTGATATAATTCTGTAATCTGTGCTTAGAGCGGTGGCAGCCACCCACCAGTTTTGGACTATTATAGTTTCTGATACTACTGTATGCTGCAATTTCATTGCCTGGGACGCGGTTCGATTTATTACGTAGCCTCGAGTGCAGTTTCCCTATTACTAAAGTCTTAAGCACGCCATCTCTTTTATTTGCTGTTCTATGTGAATTCTTGTTCTTGTTGAATAAAAAAAACATTTAATCTTTGGTCATGGACATACTTAACCCGTGAAAAGTCTCTGCCTGAGATACGGCAGCCTTTCACTCTCTTCAATCCCGGACACGCTGCTTCCAGTTATCGAAATCAAGGGCTCTAGTTACCGCGTTGCATTGATTATTAAAATGGAGATTCGGTTTTTTGTTGGAGCATGATTGTTCATTCGCTCGATGTGGCTGAGCCAGTGTAGTCGACGTGTTTTGGTTTTTTAGATTACATCCACATCTTGGTACAGCTAATAGAGCTCGCGGTTGTATCTTCTCTTCCATTCACCATCCTCTTATACGGGACCGAATATTCAACGAATTTTCAAAGAATTTTTCTCCCGAAAGTATTATATATCTGCTCTGTTTTTCTCTTTATTGTCCAGCACTCGGTCATGGACCTAGTACAAGAAAACTTAACCCTAAGAGAATATGTCCCTTTTTTCTATGCAACCCATAGATTTGACAGAATACAGAATAAATTTAGATTTTTTAGAATAGTTCGCAAGATTTTACGGTTTGCGACCAGATGGGTTCGCGCTTAAGAAAAATCTGAACTGAATAGAAAAAGAAATAAAACCAAAATGACTGACATTTTGTGTTTTTGACAGATGCCTTCAGATTACGTATGAGTGAGTAGATGGCGCTAAAGTAAAAAAAAAAGTTTTGTTTTTTTTTTTTTACAACGACAATATTCAGTTTCAGTTTCTTTCTATACTACAACTTCATGAATAAGATTTAAAATGTTTAAAAAAAATTACGAGAAATTCAAAATTTAGTAGTAGGCATCTTACGATCCTCAACCTCATTCAAAATAATCTAATATAAGCTCGTGACCTGTAAAATTTAAAACTCTCTCAAGGCCGCAATATTCGCGTGCCACTATAACATAATACCTTCGTGGACATCATTACATGAGTACCTTGAAAGTATGTACGAGCTGTCAAAACGTGATTATTTTAAATTAAAATTCATTCGTGACAGTCATATATGAGTATAGGTATAACGTGCTTCTGGATTAAAAGCACTAGTGTTTGCGTGAAATGCAAAGAATCTTATTAAAACGCTACCACGTCCATTCAACTTTTATTCACAAAACTTCTTTCATCCTTTCAATTGAAATGCATTTATCTATACCGCAATGGCACACACCAATGTTTCAATGCATGTAATTAAATTTAAAAAAAAGCACAACACTTTGATATTTAACGCAAGAGTTCACATCAAGTGTACCTTGTGCTCTGCTGTGCTTTGCTTTGATTAAATTAAATTAAATAAAATAAAAAAAAAAAAAAAATCAACATGTACATACGTTTTGCCAACAAAAATACACCGTTTGACCTGTTTTTCACTTTTGGCCCTCGTTTGAGATTCCGTGCTCTTGAGATTCCGTGTGGTTACATAAAATTTCATTAACATTCAATTGATCATCATTGGAATAAATTAAATACTTCAACCGTACAACACACAAAGTATCTACTAGATACGCATACGACATACCCTCATCTAAAATACAACATTTTCATTTTCGAAAAACATTTTCAACTTCAATGCAAATTCGTGTGCAGTACCTGCAAGTCCATTAACGCTTAAAGCGATATTGTGTGTTGGAATTTTATGACCAAAAGTAGGCTATTCGTGTTCGAAATGCATTCGACTGATGGTATTTCTTTTTTTTTTATGGAATTTTTTTTTCGTCCTTAAAAGGACATTTGTTTGCTTTGCGTTGAAGTCACGTGATGACTGCATTTTGTGTGTGTGTCAAGTTATTAATGGATTTTTATAAATTATTTACGCTCCATTTGAGTTGAAAATGGGAATTTTGAAAAATTTAAAGCAAACACGAAGAAGTAGACCTTATTTGGCATATCCTTTGCGTTGAGCCCAAAGGTCGCGACACAATCGAAGAAGGATTTGCTGAATTTCTATTTGTTGTTTTTTATTTTTTATTTTTTTTTTGGCAAAATGACAATTTCTCTGTGTAAATAATGAAGTTGTTAAGTTTTATTAAATTTAATATTTATTGCTGTCGCCCGCTTTGGAACGGAAATTTATACTGTAGAACGGTTGTCTTGCGAGGAAATGTTTGACATAAAATGCACGTTTGGTGCCAACAGAGCCACAAAGTTTATCCAGAATAAAAAAAAAACGAACAAAAATTGTTTCCCTTTGAATTCATTAATGGCATCGGATACAGCATAGCACAGTTGTGTAGCTTCATGAATTTATTCATAGAAAACAATCCTTTTTTTTTTGTATTAGTACTGTGGTTGCGTCAATAGATTGGAAACATGGCTTATGGTGGATTATACTAGTGTAGACTTATGCACAGTGTGGTACTTTTGTTCAATTTGAATTGTAAAGTAGAAAACTCAAAAGTTAAAGCACTTCCATTGTAATAATAAACCAAACTATAAAACATTATTTTTCAATCACAAATCTTTGATAACTCTTATGTAACGCAAGGCAACAAGGCTTTTTATACACAAAATTCACATTTCTTAAACTGTTTTTTTTTTATGTAGGTTTATCCACCTTCTTCGACAAAAAGGTCCTTTTAACAAGCTATTCAAGAATCTCGAGACTGGAGAGGGAGGGGTTTCAAGATGATTGCGTATGCAGATGATTTGGTTATTCTAGTGTCAGAAAAGTTTCTCTCCGTGATAAGTGAACTCTGGATTTAGTACTCACCACACCACGAGCTGCGACCTTTGGAATAATTTCGGAAACACCTGAAAAGATGCCTTTTGCCACTAAAACTAAAATACATAATTTCAACAGTCGCAAATTGAATGGTTAATCTCTTTAATTATGTTCCAGTGCAAAGTATCTAGGCACGATCCTCGCTCCAAAGTTAATTAAATATTAAAAACCGATCGAAGAACAAAGACATAGTTTTCTATTTCTGCAATAAGATGTTCGGAAAATATTGGTGCCATTGTTTGGTGGCCAGAGTGAAGCAAAAAATGGAATGTCAGTAGAATCAAACAATCCAAATAGCAGCTTTCGTAAGAGTCGCAGGCGCTTTAGGATTCTGCCCAACAGATGCTTTAAATGTGGTCCTACACTTGACTCCTTTCGAATTACACGTGGCGGAGCGGAAAAGTATTCAAAGCTTCGTATGTAGCCATCAAAATGGAGCGCGTGTTGGACCAGCCAGTTGCTCAGATAAATTTTACATCAAACCGTTTACCAGATTCTGACAGTGTCTTTCAAGCACAGTTCTAGAGAACTATCGTAAATCACTTTCCTAAAATTAACCGTAAATTTGCTATTTTCTCTATCACATCCTCACAACTGGTAGAGCAATTCCAGAATGCACACGTCAAACTTAGCGACCAATAGGAAATTTCATTGATCTGGAAAACCCAGGAGAAAGTAATTTGAAGGGAAACGAGGGCGCAGACGGGCTGGTCACGCAAGACTCAGATCTTAGCCGCACTCTGGCAGAAAGAGTCAATAGTCCGCTAGGGATCGCTAAAGTCAATAGATATCATTACTTCCTAAAGCTGGCAAACCTCGAGTAAAACTGACTTTCAAAATGAGGCACAAAACAGATCAAAATCAGATCTTGTCAGAATGGTAGCTACATATAAGTGCAGATCAATAGCCTATATGAGACTATGGAGCACCAGTCACAGTCCGTTGTGTTCTACCAATTACGTCAATATCTTCGGATTCTAGTAGTTGTACCGACTTTTGAAAGATTGTACATCCGGTGTTGGCTTGTGAGTTTTGCACAATTCTTTCAAATATGATATTCAAGCGTCACCTTATCTAAATATTTTTTTGACATCAAAGGTCTCGGTGAGATCGTTACCGACCTAGATGGAACAGTGAGAATTTTTCAGCGTCACTCTGCACAATCTGACGAGTTTTACAAAGATGCCAAAACTAGACATGGCTCTGTATAGCTCGTCTCTATAGATGCTGTCATATACGGCCTTAAAATCGATAAGAAGTTGGTGGGTATCGATTTGGACGTCTTGTGTCTTTTTTCTGATCTGCCAAAGTGTGAAGTCATGCATCTTTTTTGGATCTGCGGAAGTATGAAGATCTGATCCACTGTGGACTTTACTATTCTGAAACCACAATAATAGGGACCAATCAAGTTGTTGACGAAGTGTTTCAGATGTTGACCGAATATGGAAGATAGGATCTTGTACGCGATGTTGAGAAGGCTGCTAACTCTAAAGTTGGCGCATTGAGGAAGTCTCCCTTCTTATGGGTGTGGCAAATGATCATTAGCATACACTCGCTATTGTTTTCCCACTTTATTAGTTTCAAATTAGTCATACTATATGTGGTTTTAGTAATCTATAAAGCTTGGCCCACACCAGAGTTGTAAAGTACTGAAATACATTTGTACTGCAGTACTGTGTAAGTACCCAGTACCTTGTACTTGTACGTGTACTTAAAAAAAAAGGAGTACAATGTACTTGGTACTTTAAAATCACCAAGTACAAGTACTATTTCAAGTCCTCTCTTCTAAGTATATTTACTGGGTACTGTAATACTGGGCAGTACATTTGCAAGTACTTTTCAAGTACATTTCCTTGCGTGATCTATGGTGTGACATGATAGTACAGCTAACTTAATACCGAGAATCAAAGTATTGTTCTTCTTCTACATACGTACATATGTCGAGACTCGGGATCACCTTTGTAACCGTCCACTGTTATTATCTGCAGCAGCATTCAAGTAAGTGGTGGTCAATTGATCTCCTGATTGGCGTTTTGCATATCTGAACTGAAAATAATAGTTGCCGATGCCAAAAACAAATTTGAAGATTAATGCTTTTTCTTAGCACGTTTCACACATAGACCACGTTAGGAATTGTACTTAAAAAGTACTTGCAAATGTATTGCCCAGTATTACAGTACCCAGTACATGTACTTAGAAGAGAGTACTTGGAATAGTACTTGTACTTGGTGCCTTTAAAGTACCAAGTACATTGTAATCCTTTTTTTCAAGTACAAGTACAAGTACAAGGTACTGGGTACTTGACTTGTACTGGTACTTGAAAGTTTACAGGTCTGGCCCACACCAATGTAAAACTGTGGTGCTGAAGCAACACTTTAGGTATTGAAGCTAACGAAGCTGCTCACCTACTAGCTAGAAATGGCTTATCTGATGTGTTCATTGAATCCGAACCGTTTTTCAGATTCTACTCTAAACATAGGAAAGCAACATATAACATCTAAGGACTTAGACATGCTGAAACAAAAATCACATTACACTTATTACCTTCACTGCCAACTGCTGTGGAGGACATAATAAAAGTCGTCCAATTCGGTCCTGAAATATTCAATGTATGAAAACAATTGATTGATTATAACAGATGCTATAGCAGGAGTTTCAAAACTGTCAGTCTTTCCTAGAGAATACTTTTGCAAATCAAATTTTTATCGAAATAAATTCGCTCAAATTCTATATATATTGGCGTTTCATTGAAGAAGATTGCTCCTGACTAGGACCGAACCCTAGACCGAACCAATTACATTAATTGACATATGAAATAGAGGAAACCTCCACATTTATGACAGCAAAACTATCTCCACCTACTACTTACTCCACTAATTGGTCACGAATAAAAAATTATTAACGAAATTGTTTTAATATTGATCGAAAGTGCTTCTCGCCATTAGACAGCCTAAGTGGCCTCGAGTGTGCTTTTCAGTGTCCTGCTCGCTGGCTCGTACACTTAAATTGCTGTTATATCGATTTCCATCAAAACATAATAATGTTTCGTTGCACATACACTCAACACACGGCGAGAAGGTAATCAATCATCTGTTTGAATGGTGCAAACAAATAAAGCGTAGTCTTCTGTGAAATGTTTTGTTTTCAATATGGCTATTCATTTCTTGTTTCTCTGCTGCAGACGCAATTGCATTAGCTCGGCGTTGAATCATTAATAGCTATTACAGCGCCATACAATAATCTATCAGGCAGTCGGGGTATTTACTTTATAATAGCTTTCAGCTATGACTGCCGAGGAGCCATGTTGTGTGCATTAGTAATGCAAATGGATAGAAACAAAAGGCAACCTTCATGCTAGAATATTCCATAGTCGGTTGGTGAAAGTGTGATAAAATTGATTTGACGCATTGGTGTCACGCCTTGATTTTGCATAATGGAAGTTAAGAAAAGAAGACCTATGCCGTAGGTTGAGTCCTTACAATTTATCACTATACATTCTCCGAACATCGTCCCAAATCAATAACTGCAACAAATTGTCGTTCGCTTCCAACAAAATTAGCCTAACTTAGTTTTATCGCAATTGCACTACAACGGAACCAATTTTGTTCATCTTAAGATTAGTGTCAAAAAAAAAAAAAGTCTTAATTAAAGCCAAATTCAAATTTATCTATTCTCGTTGTAGCAGAACAAAGAAGCTAAGAAGTTCCCTTTTCATGTTGAACGCGCGAACAACTTTTTCCTCCCTTTTTAAGCTGAACCATCTCCAATATATTCATGAATGCAGTACTAGCGCTTAATGTAATTTTATATTATCTTATGGCTTTGGAGGCTTCGTAGACTTCCTTCCTTCTGTTCATCTTCATCTCCGTAACCGTTGTAGTCGTTCCTCTGTCATGCACTGGAGATTTCCCAACCCGAAACTACTCGCCCTCGCCCATTCTGCTAGAACTGACTAGGCGAACTTTTTTTTTTTTTTTTAATGTAATAACTTTGCTGGTTAGGTTCGGTTTTGGTTGACTGCAATAGCAGGGACAAGAAGAAGGAGGGAGATAGTATATCCAGAAGCAAAGTTGGAAGGATTCTGCACTTCCGCGATTAGCCTGCTACTGGTTCTGCAGTTGTAATTTAGATGAGTTACACTAGCAGTTATGCAAATGACTATTTGTGGCCAATTCAATTTCACAGGACATAATAATAACTGAATTGCTGAGGTGGTCATTATTCAAATTGAACCTGAGTGTGAGATGGAAATAAAGTCACAGAGAAGTGATGTATGGAAACAATTTTACATGATGGTGGAAAAATATCGAGGTTAATTCGGTTGCGAGTTGTATGTTACGTTGGTATTTTAGAACGAGTTATTTTTCTTTCCGTTAATGCAGTTATTGGAGCGCAGGAGAACTCTGAAGTAAGAAATTGAATCTTTTGTTAAGTATGATTATCACCTTGGCAATGATAGACAAAGAATTTCATTCGGATTGTAAGTTTATAATGTTTTCTCATTAAGGGACTTCTTCTTGATCCAGCGGACGAATGAACGGTGACGTCTACCAGTTCCAGTCAGGTCGAACTATATATAGTATCCCTATATGAGCTGCTTCTACATATTTGAATCTGAGGTCAATAGGGATCGCCGTGGTTCAAGTGGTTAGTGTGTTCAACTGCGGAGCGAGGGGTTCGAGGTTCAATCCCCAGACAACACCTAAAATTTCTTTATTTCTTTCCACCTCTCGCGAGCGTATGCCTAACATCCGAGAGCAAAACTATCATGAAAAAGTTTCCCAAAACAAAAATTGCCCTTCGGGCACGGCATTAAATAGTAGGGCCCTTCCATTCTTGTAAGTAAAATACTACGCACAACACGAATGGTTGTGAGAAGCTAGGCTCTGTGTCCCATGGACCTTTCGCGCCTAAAAATTAAATAGAAATTGTTTTTGTAACTTTACAACGGCGACGAAGACCAACCATTTAACATAGACGATGATAGATTACATCCAGCTGATCCAAACGAAGTAAGGATAGCAATATTCATGCTTAAATCCAACGAAGTTGCTGGACGTGACGGCCTACAGGCCAAATTGTTCAAAGCAGTTGGAAATGACTTGGTTTAGAGCATACACCAACTTATTTCCAAAATTTGGTCAGACGAGTGTCTGGAAACTCAGCATGGTTTGCCTTGATCCACAAGAATGGAGGTACCTAGAATTGCGGCAATTAAAAAAAAATCTTCAAACAAATCTTTATACTTAGGCAGATCCTGGAGAAAACTTACGAAATCCAAATCGATATCCACCATCTTTTCATCGATCTTAAGGCAGCATATGCCAGCATCTATAGAAATGAGCTATACAGAGATATGTCTAGTTTTGCTAGCTAGTTTCTCGTCAGATTGTGTAGAATGACGATGGAAAATTCTCACTACTACTTCAACTTCAGAAGCAATCTCACCGAGAAAAAGCATTTAGACAAGGTGACGCTTTAATACTTGAAAGAATTGTGCGAAACTTACAAGCCAACACCGCAGGCATAATCTTTTAAAAGCCTGTGCAACTATCAGCGTACGCCGACGATATTGACTCAGCGGGCTGTCACAAGTGCGTTCCGTAGTATTGGGTTTAGCTCTAAACGAAGAAGGGACACGCAACATCGACGAATTGGACAGAACGCCACAACAGATATCTATAACTTTGAGGTAGTAAGGGACTTTGCCTACCTTGACTTTGCTATCAGTTCTGAAAAGAAAAACTTCAACAGAAATTAAAAGAAAAATAACTTTTGACAATCGCTGTTTCTACTAAGAATATTCTATATAAGACCTTGATCATCCCAGTCCTGCTTTATGGCGCTGAAGCTTGGACTCTATCTAAGGTGGATGAAGATATCCTCAGTCGGTTTGAGACAAAGATTTTTCGTAAAATGTTCGATCCTGTGTGCTTTGGAGGAGGAGATTCAACGACGAACTATACCAGCCGTACAGCGACATCGACCTAGTCACAAAACTGCGCATGAGTCGTCTACGGTGGCTAGAACATGCAGAGCGGATGGACACAAATGCTCCGCCTAGTAGAGTCTTCGAATCTAACCTGGAGGGCTAACGCAGCAGAAGAAGAGCTCGCTTTAGGCGGCACCCGTAAGTAGAAGTGGACCTGCATTGGCTTGCGGACATTTATCATCGAACAAGGAGATTCATTGTGGGGGCGCAAGAAACCCAGCACTTATAAGGCTCGATTTGTGCTACCTTTTTGGACATGAAGCTAAAGGATCTATAAAGCGTCTATTATTTTGCTTTTATATGTTGTATATGACCGACGTTAAATATCGAAAATGGTATCGTGTAGGTTATAATTCCCGGCGATACTACTTCCAACAAGTGTTATCAGCAAACAGCACATGGTCTATTAAGTTACTTAACATTTTACGTACAGATCCGAAAACCGTTGTCCTTGTGCATTAGTTATTCTTTTTTCTAGATCTAATACCCACACATTATTTCTGTTTACATCCTAAGTATATGTATACATATATTAGCACAGTTTTGATATTATCTTTTGGGCTATATCTCCTACTGTTAGATTTATAGCTGTCGCCACTAGAAATATCTCAGCTCATAAATACTTAAATTAAGATTTGAATCAATCCATCAATTACCCGTTGTGTGTGATATTATAGGCAAGATAGGCTTAGCGCTTTTATCTATTTCCATTATCTTAGCACGTTATATACATAATAGTTGGCTAGACTCCACTGAATAATTAACTAATCAATTAGGACCGAAAAATGACATGACTATGTAGCTTTTTGCCTTCGAAAATAATATACTTTTTCGAGTATGGAAGGTGAAGTTTGTTTAGCGCTTTTTTTTAAGTTGCGCAGAATTTATAATATGAACAACTTGTATTTACAGAAGGTCCCAGTTGAATTTTTCTGTAAATGGCTGTAACATACGGTCTTCACAAGCTACCAACTAATCACATGCTATCATTAGGTCTGTTCTTTTACTTTGTGCACTAAAAATTGTAAAATCACGAATTTCGAATCTCTCAGAGAATGAATGTGCATCGAAATTCTTTCAAAAACATTTGCTTAGTTGTGCATTCTTAGCACTTAAGCCTTCTTTACACTTTTTTCAGTGGAAATGAGGATGAGAGTTATAACACATGAAATGTCACCTACTTTTTCAATCAGCTTGCCGTTCTATATGTTAGGCATTGGGCGCGTTCCGTTTTCTAGGCCTACTTTTTGAGGTAAGGCTTAACATATGGAATGGCAAATTGACTAAAAAAGTAGCTGACATTTCATGTGTCATTGGTTGCCTCGAATTGTAGATCACTTCAACGTAATTCACTTGGAATTTAATTACTTTATTTATCGTACATCATCCATTTAATTTATAGAGCATAGCTGAACAATAAATGAAATACTAACCAATCAGCTGTTTTTTAGATGACTTACAATGTAGTGAGAATTTTCTTACCTACAAATACAGTCCACTACCTCAAAAAAAAAATGACTTACTTTTCTGTCAAATCTGAATCTCTCGACCAATGAAAAACATTTGACTAGCTAGTGCCTAGAATACAGAACCTGCACATTACTTCAAAAAATAAAAATAGAATACGGAACGTGCCCTATCTATCGCAAACAATAACTGTCATTTTGCTGTCAATTGTGAAGTTTCAATAAAATTGTTTGATGTCATTTTTCGATAAATAAGTTTCCATACTTTTGCATATGAAGAGGCATTTTTTCTTAAACATGGATTAACAACAAATATTTATTGTTCAGCGTCTCGTTGTCATCTGAACTAAAAAATGCAAACTAAGCAATGCCTATCCCAGAAAAGTTGACAGTTACTTTGCTGGCTGTTTTATTCTTTCGCTATGAGTTCATATACATACATATGTAAGTATCAGCGCTGTCTATGTACGTTAGTTCTTTGCGAGATTGATATGCAATTCAAAGTAAATGGGAACTAACAGTGCTAATCACTGCAATTCTAGCAATGCTGTGTAGTTTTCGTTCTCGGAAATGATTTTAGTTTTGCCTAAATATTTGTCTGCACCATGGTCCACTGTCTTAGTAATTGATAAACCATCCTACTGCGGGCGGTTATTCTTTCGTGAAATGGTTTCTAAGAATCACTTTGAACGTAAAGTAAAGGCATCTAAAGCGACACCAGATCGCTTTCAGAAACAAGCTATGAGAACATGTTCCGATAGTAGGACAAAATGCCCACCGTTGCAGCACCGACAGTCTAAAAGGGACCAGAATGATCTTAAAACTGATCGATCTGTAAAGGAGTAGCAGCACTAAGAATTTTCCAATCGCATTGATCCGACAGCTGGACTGGCTTGTGAGGATTAAATAAATTTGACCAATGATTTGAACCTATGTTGTGTTCGGTCTTATTAGGTAAATGATTAATTCCCAATAAGTATCCCAACTTTTCGTTGTTCTTTGAAAATGTATATTGTATGTACTTGCGGAATTTGTACTCAATCTCATTTACATCTCCAAATCGAGATGATGATCCTTTTTTAGTATGGAGAGTGGGATAGTTACACTCAGAATCAATTCCGAAAACTTCATTTGGAATATGATCATGCGAGTAACTCTCATAGTCCAAGTAATAATGACCATGTTTGGGAATGTAACAGGACGTTGCACTTCTTCAGTTCATAATAAACTGGGATTGGCATGCGAAAGGCCATAGTATACTTGTATTTGCTTGTTTCGGTATAAATTTAAAGGGCACAAACCAATTTTTGTTTGGTATGTACTACCCTTTCGTCGAAAATACCCCATTTTACTCACAATCGTATCATTCTCATTTTGCTTTCAATATTTAACAGAAGTGCTGCTAAGTTTTTTGGCTCTTCACTTGTATCAACTTTGAATCAATTGTCATGTAAATCTGGAATTCCACTCATTGTATATTTATAAATGAAGCAAGTTCAGTAGAAGTTCTTAGTTCATTTTCGTTCTCTTTGACGAGACAGCTCAGTGTTACGGATAGTATCGGTATCTGCATTGCAAAATTGTATAAAAGTTTGTCACCTCAGAGAAAGTAGAACGTTTTCATTTTATTCATTTATTGATTCCTTTCTATTCCATGGTCTTCATTGAATTGCGCTACAAAAAATCTGCACATTCAATAAACTATCGCTCAATACCTGCGTAGGTGTATCTGCATCATCTTTACCTGAATTTGTACAGCATTTTCAAATGTCTCGTTTCTCTAAAATACTATTATCGTTCGATTCCTTCCAACATTTACAGATTATTGATTGTATGTCATTTCTTCATAGCTATAACTGCAGAGTGTGATTCACAGTCCTCAAATGCATTTCATCACACCGCCAGACTGTGAAATGAGATTTTTTTTCAGTGCTCAGGTGTCAAAAGTCACGTTTAGTTAACACCCAAGTTAGGTATGTACACACTCAAGGGGGTAGGGTGATTGACAGAAAAAACCATAGAAACCCCCCTTTTTCTCTAGTATTCCACTGTACACAAATATAGACATTGGAACCACAATTTACTTTGTCACAATCAAACTAAAAAAAAAAGAGAGAATTCCTTAAACAAAAAACTCTACCCCACATCGTTTCTTCTTTCAAGCACAGAAACAACTAAAGCAAAACAAAAATGGGAACGGAAACATCCGTTTCACTGCATAAATGCGATGACATTCCGGATGTTGTTTTCTCCCGATTTTCTCACTCCAGCATTGCAAAAGTCGACGCTGTTCCGCGACAGAATGGCATTTGCTGACATCCTTGATATTGGTCCTGTCACAAAGTGCATCTCTACAAAATGAGTACGACTGTTGGAGCAACAGAACTATCACAACTTGTTATGGCTTATACAAATATATATTTCGAATTGCATGACCTCTCTTGCATTTAAAATTTCGATAAATAATAATTATTTAATGTTGGCGTGAGCAATGTTAATTAACATATTGATGGACATCTATTTTCATATCGCTCCACTGTAATTAGTTGACTCGGCGTTCCATAAAAAAAAAAAAAAAAATAAGTTTGCATTATTTTCCATTTGGAAAATGAATTTACTTTTTCTCTCTAGTTGGGGGCTACGAGTGCTTCTAGCTAATGAATGCACCTGTAAAAGACAGAGGGGTAGGAAGGACGAACGAGCCATCATCATTGAGAGCCTTTTGATTGGAAAAAATACTGTAGGTATTCACTACTGGTATTGGTTGTTTTGTTTCCCTCTGCCAACGAATTTTGCTGTACCTACACAAATCGAAAATGCACTGATTAAAAGCTATTCTCCTGTAAAAATTCGACCAAAAGATTGCTAAAAAAAACGAACATGGTATTCTAATATCAGTTGCACAAAAAAATCGTAATATAATGCTCTCAAGTAAGTAAGTACATACGCAACGAATGGAAAAAATTTTTATCTTAAACCGAATCGATACTACCGATTTTCAAATCAAAAAAAAATTCCGAAAGAGCATCAAATGCATAACAACCTAAGGGTTGCATAATAAAGGATTTTGAATTTGGATGCCCCATTTTCCAATAGGATTTCTCGGCTATGCATGAAGTTAGCTACAAGTTTGTTTGTCCTTTTAACTTATCTATACTCATGGAAACGTACGCGATTCAGCAGCAATTACAGAATATCCAATTTTATTTTTATCAAAGTTCGCGTTTGGATGTCACAGCTTTTACGTGCATGATTTGCCGATTTTTATTGCCAAATTATTCTCAGCAATAAAGCCCATTTCTGATTCAACGGCTTTGTTAATAAGTAAAATTTTCGCATTTGAGTAAGCCAGCAATTCGAAGCTATTCATGAAATGCCATTACACTTATAAAAAATGACTGTTTACTCTGGGTTTCATAGAGGAGGGGTCATTGGCTCATACTTCTTCTTCAATGATGCTGTCAACACAGTTACAGTCAATGGAGATCCCTACAGGGGTCATTTTGAATGATTATTTTTGGGATAAATTGGAAGATGATGACTTAAAGCATATGTGGTGTCAAAAAGACGGTATCAAATGCTACACAGCCGGCAAAACAATCAAATTATTAAAGTCGAATTTCAGTGACCGTCTTATCTCCAGAACTGGACTAGTCAATCCGCCTCCTCGTTCATGTGATATGATGTCTTCCGGGACAGCACCAACATCGAAAGCCTAATTGCTGACATATTGCTCGATTTCAGAGAAAAACTCGGAACTCCAGCGCATTCACTCGTGCAGGCGTTTCCGTGGAAGACATTTGAATGATATTGTCAAGACATTTGATTGATATTTTTGATATCTCAAAGATAAGTTTTTTTATTTAAAAAAAATGGGACGTTCCATTTACCAATAACTAGACAGGAACACTTTACTTTACTGAATCGAAACCCAGATGAGCGTAGACACCGGATATGCAGAATATGCAGGATATGCAGGCAACTTCATGTAGTCATACAAAAAGTCCTACCAGTCTCTTTATAACCGAATAGAGCTGTCAGCCTCCTGCTCACAAGGCTCGTAAGGAGTCGAAAAACGATATTTTAAACTAATAAGGGAGACTGTATCGTTAACCGATTGTTCAAGTAGGTAATTGTAATGACAATAGTATGACAATATTATTGTACAAATTTGCAGTACATTTTACGAGTAACAAAACGGCAAACCAACTGGCAAGGAACGGAACCTCTTAAAGATGAGTTGATATTTCAGCAACACGGTATTTTGCAATTTTACCTTAAATGTATCTTTCACAGCTTGTTACCGAAAAAGTAAAAAATACTGCAACAGATAAATAAATATTTTGGTTGAGTAAATTTTTTATTTTATTTTGTATGTGACTAAAAGTAACAGGGGATATTTTGTTTTCATCGCTAAGACGAGACGTCGGAATTTTTATTTGTGTATTTGGTTTTGGTATTCATATTCATATTCGTATTCGTATTATAACTTCTGAGTAAGCAAAATACTGAATAGCTAATCAAAAAATTTACCTGTTACTTTAGGTATTTTTGAATGTAAAGAATGTAACACGCACAACACAATTGGTTGTGAGAAGTTATGTCCTGTAGCCCGAATAGTGTTAAGTAGACAATTACATATATAAAGTCATGTCTAGTTTTGGCATCCCTATGATGCGATTGTTGAAGACAATATCGTTCTTCAAAGCACTGTGCAGAACTTACCCAAAGCAATTAAGTTGCATAAGCCTCTGTCGAACGACTCTGTACACAATTCTGCTTTGCGGGGGCAGGGGCTTGACCTACGTCAAGAGTGGATGAGGGAGCTTTTGGTAACTTTGATAGAAAAATATAAGATGGCTGGGTCAAGTGATGGACAGCAGCGTTCCGACCTGGAGAATCAAAAACGATCTCAACAAAATTGGTTTGCGAAACTGGAGATAGCTGGTTAATGATCTGGCTGGAGAGACCGCAATTAACAATCAACTCGAACTATAGCGCCACCTAAGAAGTGAGTATTTAAGAAATCTCGTCTAGAAAAAAGTGGCCAGAAACCTAAATAGTGTATCGATCTTCTTGGACAGTTCAAAACTAAAGTATGATAGGCTCTCCTGTCTATTTGAAAGAAGGCAAGCCACAGTACTCAAATTCTAATGATGGAACAAATATATTTAGGCATGACTCAATTTAGATCTTGTTAACTGCCGAATTGTGGACACATGCTGAAAAAAAATTAAAGACTTATACACTTTAGCAAACTATACTTTGCCTATTGATATCCCACAATTACTGGGAGCTTACACCAGAGTCAAGTCAAGTACACCAATCATTTGCATAGGCTGATGTCCCATTTTTACCTAAATACCCTAGTCAGTGCTGACCCAAAATGGAAGTCTTTTTATTTCTCACCTATTTTCAGATCCGGCCTAGATCATTCTAGTTTAGTTTTGGTATTTAAGCTTTTTTTACCAGAAAAACGTGTATTAAACCTTTTAAAAATGGCGAACCTTGACATTAAAAACATTAAAAACTTTTCATCCTTTAGTTTAACAAAATGCTAAATTTTAGGAGAAGTAAGGACCGTTTTTTTGCAAACCCATATGGGTTTGAACGAAAAGAACGACATCGAGACCTAGCAACGTCATTACAGAAACTTCTCAGTACTGCGTATGTACTGACACTCCAACTCTTCAGCTGTAAGGTAAACAATCAATATAAAAATTATCAACACAAGCCATAGTAAAAATAAAGCAGTAGCAACAATTAAAAGAAAAAACTAGTAAAACCAATTGAATATCTACGATATTTTGTAACAAAAAATTGTTGGATGACATAAACGTACGTCAGTTTTGACGTTCTCATACAAATTAGTGATTGCACAACGAAAATTCAAGTCTGGTATCACTATTTCTATCGAGTTTGTAAAAACACACGCCTAGTGTACAATGAACTTTCAGTTTCTCGTAAAAATATTGGGAAAAACTACAGTTTCTTGCTGTTTTTGTGGACAGCAACTATTTCGAGCAACTATTTCGAGCAACTATTTCGACAATTTAGGGCATTTTTAATGCGTTCCAAAGTTATATAAAACTCTTGATTTGAGACTTGTGTCCCGTAGTAGGCCCCAATGAAAACAATTACCAAGAAATACCAAAAATCAGTACCTTCATGCTATATTTATGAAATGGAAGCTGTTAATACCCAAAATGTAGATTCACATTCACATTAATTACATACTGAAAAGTTTAGCATGTGCTTGGACACGATTTCACACACTGAGGGCTTTCCTTAAAAGGTTATGTTTAATTTTAATATTCCTTTGCCTCCACTATACAAAAGTATACACTCTGCTACAAGTATTATGTATGTAATGTAGCTCGTTTTCGTGCTTGACATCGGTTTGCGAAATTCCCTGACAAGTAAATGTAATTACCCCATCCCATTAACCCTTTCATTTTCATTACATTCCAACCCAAATAGGACTTTCATCTGTCCTCTGTCCACTGTTCAATTTGACCTTCTCTCCGTTAAATGTTTCCGTGAGGAAATTAAATGCCTCTCATCCAGTCTACTTCATAGAGCCATAAAAAAAAAACCGTCAACCATAGGTATCTACCCTACCCATAGAAAATAATAACAAAAAAAAACAAAAATACTACGAACTGCCATTGAATTAAATGTCCAACACGAGGCCCACCGACTTGCCCTTTTTAAGCTGTAACAGCTCCCATCTCCTACCATTTCTAAGTCTTTCCCTTCACCGCCACCACAAAAGAACAAAAAAAAAAAAAAAAAACTACAATAATGGGACATTAAAAAATGTCAATAAGCGGGAAATAAAAGTCACGAGACTGATTCTACAACTTCATGCTGTCTCTTCTAAGGCAGGGTATAACAATTGAATAAAGGCATCTACCCTTGACTTGGGAAGCCCTCCTCGCCATCATCGACGTGAACAACTCTTTTTTCTTTTGGTCGGTTAAGCAAACAACCCCATTCAAAGGGAATAAGAAATCGAGAGCATCTGTTTGCGCTGTTAAATTATGGCGGCAACACAAAGGACTACAATTTGCATTCAGATTTTCATTTAATTTCCGTTTTATTTCGGAATGGAACCTAACCTAACCAAACCACCAGCACTACCCCACACTGCAGCTGTCCCAATTATAATTATTAATTAGTTTAGCCGGGTCTGTCATTTCTCTGTTGGTTTTCTTGTGCAAAAAATGGATTTAAGTTCTCAAAAAAAAAAAAGAAAAGAAACAAAACCTAGGCAAAGCACTACAGATGTGGATCTGCTGCATTGAGGTCAGACTACTGGTGTTTGCCTTGTGTTTTGGTGTGCTGTTGTGCTGGTGTGGTAGGAAGCAATTTCTGAAATTAACCACACACGTACTCGTATATGGGTTTCGCACTAACAAACGAAGCAAAATTTATAACCAGAAACAGTCTAAATTCAAATAACGCTGCACAGCGTTTTCCCAACTTGAAAGCCAATCATGGGCCATAATTTCCAAACCACACACTTCCCATGTGTGTTGTAAGCCCACACAGTGTGTGCGCCAAGCAACTCATCTCTTTCATACGAAAATCCCCACACAGTAGCTATTCCGAATTCTAGCATAGGAAAAAAATAAAATCATCAAAATCAAATTTCAGATTGAAAGAAACTTAACAAATTTTTTAGTCAGAATAATAATAAAAAAAAATCCAAATTATGATCCGCTTTTTGAAAATCCATCGGGCATTTCGTAAATTCTTCGAGAAATATTATCCGCACATCCTTTTGCTGTCTGTGGTAATTGCTGCATTCATTGGCTATTTGCACTTCGAACTGAAGCACAATAGCGAGGAGTTGAATTATTGGAAAAATCTTCTACAGTTCTTCAATGAAATGGAGGCATTGATCATTTTGCCCCTTTTGCTGCTCTTGACATCGCTGATGTTGGTCTTTGTGATTGCCATTAACTTGGATTCGATGCGATGCTATGATGAATTGACTCATCTTCAAATTAAGAAACGCTATGCGGATTATCTATTCATTCAGTTAATCACAAGAATTGAACATATAGAGAAGAAACAATTGCACAGCAAGGATATAGTATCTATTGAGAGTTTCATTTGTGCCCATGAAGAAATGCGAAGGATCATCGATAAATTCCGAATGGACACGAAAAAGTTACTGGCTTTGTCGGAAGTTGAAGTGTTGGTGCCACCGGAAGTTATCTTTGCAGATGATGAGATTCGGAATTCACGCTTTGCGCATTTGTCACCAGAGGAAAGTATGGTTAGGGAATTGGCTGCATCCTAGGATAATATAATGCATACATAATGGGAGCGGTATAATAAGAAATTAATATATATTTCTTATTACTTTTAATCGAATAAATAATAAAAAGTCAGTGTATTTTGTTGTAAATTTATATGGAAAAGAGTTTCTTATGTAATTATATACAAAAAAGTTTGTCCAAATGTCAGTTTTTTTGTTCATGGTGCTTGCATACACAGTGGCAGTCGACAGGGTTGACATTTTAAATGGTCTAAAACTTTCAACACACCAAACAGCGTCCATCGGAACTGTCAAAGTTCTGAATTGCCTCATTTTTAACAAGTGCTATCCGTCTGACACTAACAAATGATCGATGATGTTAAGAACTTCAAGCCCAAGTTGACAACATTAAAGTTTATAATCTTTGTTATGACATTTCAAGGGAATTGATTTCGTGCTCGTCGTAGAGTAGGAACAATTTTGTTTTCACTTCTATGCCATCATCATGTCGAATCTCCCCTAAACACTATCGGTAGCTCTAATGTCTATGCAGAGACATACGTGGACACTGTTGGTTGGGTTGGGTTGGGTGGTTGTCTCCGCGGAGGAGAGACATGCTTAGACCAAAAAGGAGATCCATTGTGATACCACAGAGACAAGAGGTAGAGTAACCAGTTACGGTGTCAGCCCATGCCTAAGAAGTTTCGCGATTTAGGCATTAAAACAGTTTGACCTGGTGGCAAAGTTTTTTAAGTCAAGTCTAGCTAGATCGTTAAAAGAAGTACTCGCCTAGGGCTTTCCTTTTCAAAAGCGGTAGGGCAGGGCAGGTAAACAGAAGATCTGTCATGGTTTCCTCATCTCTACAGCTTCTTCAAAAATCGTTGAAGGAAGCACTAAACCTTCTGGCAAGTGCCCTGTGAGTACTAATCAACCAACTAACATTCTTCGATTTTTCCTATTAGCGGAAATAAGTTTACTTATTTTCTTACAATCTAGTTCTGATCAGATTTGTTTAGAAGAGACATATGTGCTGATATTGTTCCACCTACTGTTTACCATTGTAATGGCTACGGTATCTAATTGGAATTTTAATAGGTGCTTACGATTGTCAGGGAGGTTTTGGTCTACAGCCTCCTTAGCTAGCTTGTCCGTTTTGCAATTGCCTGAGATATCCACGTGGCTTAGAACCCAGGACAGGGATACGTTGCACATGACAGGGATCTCGTTAAGAGATCCGCGGTATTGCTTTACCAACTTGGATCGAATTATTGGCGATTCCTCGGCTTTCATCGCTTTTACGTAGAATACAATTGCGCTGGTCTCTATCGAGTTAATCGAAAGCCAGGTCGTGACTTCATGGACTGCTGTGATTTCTGCTTGAAATGGTGATAAAAATATCCAGTGCACTGGAGAAAACTTCCTCACTTGTTCCAGATGATGTTTTGGATCCATTTCTGTGGCAGATTCGTTTAAAATTTCTACCGATTCTCAAGCACTTCTAATAGGATTCCTAGTTTTATAGGAGTGGTTCTAACGACGCCCTTAAGAAGGAACTTCCCTGATGTCGCAATGTCGGCCGCATAGACTTTATCACTAAACTCCTCTTTACACAAGATTAGAAGTATGTCATTCAGTACCATGAGACACAATAGAGGTGATAATACTTCTCCCTGGTACACCGACCTTCTGGTTAGACAGTACCTTAGCTTCGTATGGATAAGGCAGCTTTTAAGAATTTGCACGATCCAATAGCAAAGATATTTGTGAACCTTAAAGTCAAGAAGTGTAGCAGATATAGCTTCTGTTTTGACATTGTTGAAAGCTTCTTTAATATCAAGGAAGGACACCATAGTCAATTCCTTGTTCATGGGATATCGATAGGAGATTAATATCTAAATTTGTTCTAATGTGTGATGGTCGATCAGCCTTAGGCTGCAGCCTAAGTTTAAACAACTCCTAACGATAATGGGGAGCCATGGTGTAATTCCACTGGTAAGATACCATAGAGACCAGGGGATTTGAACGGTAGTGCACTGGCACTATCCTTCTGAGAATACAGCTCTTCGGACACATCAGGTCTTTTCCATTTGTGTGGAGAAAATAACACGCACTAACAGCTAGGGCATATATAGTAAAACTCTTGACCAGTCACCTAAAATGTATCTATGACATGGGTTCCAACTGTCTGCGATCTCGTTTAAAGACTCCTGGTATTACTTAACCGACTAGGATCCTTTCGTTGGTGATTAAAAGGCTTATATTGCTACTTGACTATTTAGATTCCGATTGTAGTGTCCTCGATTGCGTATGTATATACATGGTGTGGTAGTTTGCTGCTTCGTAAGCTTGTTAGTTGGAGTTGTTTAACATTTTATTACATTTCCAGTCTGTAAAAGCTGTTCCGTGTCGTTCAGATTGTATTAAGAAATTCATTCGGTATTCCACCAATCTTAGTGTTTGCTGCAGTTTGCTTTTCTACATAACTTATTGAAGGTATCGCCCTCGTTTTAGTGGTGTTATCTAGTGGTGTCTTCTGACGTTTTGAGAGTTCTTTTGCTTGAGTGAAGCACTAGCTAATTCTCGAGACCGTTTTATATTAAGGATATCTCTTTTTATCATGCAACTATTGTTAACTCGAAAATGTTTATTAAATTAAGCGAACGACCGGTATGGTATTTGGTAAGAAGTCTGGATTTTATTTATTTCATCGTAAGGTTACATCATTCGACTCCCAGCGGGTCTTAAAGTTTTTTCCACAACTGGTTTGGGTGGAATATCTACGGCTCTAATTCTAAGCTCGCGAGTAATGCTAAAGGATTAATTTCATTATCGTAACAACTACTTAATTCTGAGTACATATTAAGAGTTTTGTCATTACTTCACTTTCGAAATACTCCATCCGACATCCATGTCATTCGTTGTTCAAATTCTAGAAACAGAGAACTTTCGAAAGTCAAGAATCAATGTAGAGGAGTTTGAACCATTCATAGGAGAATATTATGTACATATATGTAGAGAATTTATTTACTATAGAACTTGTCTCCAAAGTTGTGCAAGATTGTAATTAATGACTCCGATTAGAGAAAACTACTTCTTTTTGAAAAAAAATTAATAATGCCTGATGAAGAGCATATTCACTTTAGCGGCTACGTACGTAAATAAAGTTCCAGTATGTGGTGTTAATAAAGCGCTGTCTCTACGCTTACAACAAAGAGAAAGTTTATCAAATCTTCGATAAAAGTTTCTAATCCGAGTAATCATTAGAAATTAAGACATTGCTTGGCTGCCTCAATTTCGGGATCTATCAGCTGTTGATGTTTTACCGCAAATGACTAAAAGACGTCGAAGGAAGAGTATGTACCAATCATCATTATGGAATTCTAATCACAAATCTATAAATTTTCATAAGTATCTAGTTGTAAGCATAATATCATCTTATTAACTTTACAATCCTTTACTTTAATTTCAAACTTTCAAACACTTCCTTTAATCCACAATACCGTCTACACTTTCCTTCTACACTGTCTGCATAATCTATTGATATCCCGTACAGTATAACTATTTAAAATTGGGTGTGTTCAAAGTCGAACCGTTATAAAATATATCTGAACGTTCCCCCAATCTATGCATTGGCATGACTGGTGGTAGGCCATTACCAACACCACCCACAAGGTCTATATATGTAGTATTAAAGCTATGTACACAAAAGATCCAATGCACTATGGTAGGCTATAGCACACCCTGCTTCCTAAATGTCGAACGCTATTACTGACCTACCCTTCGTGCCAGTTCCAACACAGCACGTGATTAACGGCATTCGATTTGAAAAGCTAAAGCAAAAGAAGAAGAAAAATGAAAAACCCATCCGCTTTGTTTGAGACCCGTTGTTGGTCAAGTCAATCAAAGAGGCAAAAGTTTGCAGAGAACTCTCTAAGAAAACATTGATGGCCGGGACGATGATGATGGTAATTGCCATTGGCAGGCTCGGGGCCCGCCCCCGCACTCTATTTCGCATGAATGGGCTCCGAATTGAAAGCAAAATTCAAAAGTGTGCTCAGATTTCAATACTCGCAGCTGGAGCTTTTTATTTTACTTCATCCCTTGTGGTTGTCGTTGGGGGTTGCCGCACCGTTGTGTTGTTGTTGTTGTCCTTCTCTGAGGTTACCAGAGAAGAAAAGCTCCCTTTTATGCTCTGACTGGTGTTTATATTTCGTTGAATGAGCTCCGTTGTGCAGCGCATAAAGAAAGGGGGTGGCTGACGGGCTTGACTGGCTTATTGTTCAAAATATGGTCTTTGTGCGTGTTCTAGTTAGCATACACACACATGCCGTACAAGGACAGTGAAACTAGCTTCGGTCTGATAAGAATCCTTTTTGTTCCCATTCTGCGTTCAAAGAACGAGGGAGTGTGGCGAACTTTCGAATAAATAGCCAGAATGACAGTTAACAATGGTGGGAGATTGGAGTGCCTGAATTATAAATGTCGAGCGATAATGAGTTATTTCTCTCGAGGAGACTTGCAGGTAACTGAGGCAGCTTCGTGTCCAGAGTTTCTATGAACTTTTCTGAACTCGACGTTAGTTACCACAAAAATTGATAAATGAAATTCACTTTAATGATTAAGTGATAAATAATTGGTTGGTCATTCCTTATTTCCATGGTGCCGCAGTGGTAATGGATTTGTAACGTAAAAGAGGGTGGTAGCTTTGTTGGTGATGATGGACATCGCGTTCACCAGATTCGATTGCACGAACGTTCGTGTTACACATCGAGTAAAACTGGAGTACAAATGGAAGTCTTTATTGAGGCTCGGAAAACAAATAGTTAATTGTATGACAGGCGTCCGGCGGCAGTGTGCGGCGCTAAATGAAGGTAATGATTTCGTCGACAGACAACAAGACACATATTCAGATTGCAGGCACGCCCACTTTTCTTTTTTTCTGAAACTTATAACCATTGTTATTGTAATTCATCACCCGGTGGCGGATTCTAATATTGGCATGACTTTCAATGAGAAAGTGTAATTTATGTTTTCGATAAAGTAGCGTGCAAAACGTGGCAGCTGGTAAAGTACAGAATAGCTACGAAGTCGAAAAACAGTTCAAGGTCTTGTGTCGAAAATTTAAAATATTTTTTTTTCATGTTTCGTGACTTTCTTTATTTTTATCTTTTCTATTATATGTATGTATGTATGTCCTTTAGATAACTAAATGTGGGATCATCTTTTTGGAAAATCTTTCATCTGTGACATCTTAAAGTCACAAGTCTTAATAGTAGAGCCAATCGCTAAACTAAGTTTATTTAAAAGTGCTATCTAGAAAGTATCGATGAGTTCTTGTGTATCGTACGAAGAGTACAAGGTCAGTTTACACAAGTATATACACAAGGACTGATATTTGTTTTATTTTAAAAAACTATAAATGGAGTCTTCCCCCGACACACCCATGTAACAATTTGTCCATTTCTTAGGTGAGTAAGTATACGCAATGTGGGTTGTCTCACAAGACGTTATCATAACGATGGAATTGATGAAGTCAGTGTAGACTGATATCTTCGATGCTATTTATAACATACCTAATCAAAATTGAGCTATTTCCGTATATTTATGTTCACTGAACTTTGGTAATAGCCTTTTGTATTCAAACGTGTGGGTTGAGGTCAAATAAAATAGGTAGAAATGCGATTAGTTGTTAATTGAACAGCATTTAAGGGTAAAGGCACTATATTTAATGAAGCAGTTAGTGGAAAATATTGGTAGTAGTGTTGTATGTAGAAGTACATACATATGTATGTCAGACATAATGCAGTTTCCAAACAATTTTCGGTAATGTCTTGTCTCGAATCATTCCATTGATCAAAGCGTTTAAATTTATTCAAATTAGTTGAGATGTGCAAAAATTAATTTTTTTTTTCATGACATGTCATGTTTTTTTTTTTAAAGTAACAAATTTTACTACCTATGAATCAAAGATACGCATTCTCGTGACGAAAAAACAATTGCTGTAAAAATAATCGCATTGCGCTGATCCGCATCAAGCTCATATTTTGCATTACTTACTTTACGTACTTACTTAGATAGCGTTAAAGTCCGGGGTGGACCTGGGCTTTAACCAGGCACTCCAATCAGCTCGATCTTCAGCAAGTTGCCTCCAGTGTCACTTTTTTCTTTCTACTTGAGCGAGCCACCTTAGGGGTTGGGGGTTCGTTCGATGACTCTACGGGCTGGAGAATTTTTGTCCATCTGCTCTACGTAACGCAGCCATCTTAGTCATTGTATTCGAACTCTTCTGACTAGGCCGATGTCGCTGTATAGCTCGTACAGCTCATGGTTATATCTTCTTCTGCACTCTCCGTCTTTGCACAACTCGAAGAATGTTTTTCTTATAACAACCGAGAGCAGCCTCATCCATTTCTGACTTCCTGACATAGTCTATGCCTCTGAGCCGTAGAGTAGGACTGGGATGGGATTACTTTCTTTAACTGCCTTCATAGCCCAAAGAAACACCGATTGGCAAGAGTTAATATTCGTTTGATCTCAGCGCTATCTATCGTCATCCTGCACAACCGGACGAATTTGGAGCTCTATATAACTCTTCTGTATAGATGCTGTCAGAGGTGGCTTTAAAATCGATAAAAAAAAGTGGTGAGTAGGGATTTGAAATTCCTGGGTTTTTTCCAATATCTGCGACGATCCCTTCCTAAGGATAGGGCGAACAATGCTAAGGTGCAACGAGCATGCTTCCGTCAAACTATATTTTGCAAATGAGTTGGTGGATGCTCCTTAGTAAGTAATCAGCCGCAGCTTTGAATACCTCGGCAGTCAGGCCATCAGCTCCAATAGCTTTATTGAATTTCAGCTTAAATATTACTATCTTAACTTCATCCAGGTCGGGTGGAAGGTAATATTGGTTATCATTTTCCTTGACAGCGAAATTTTGGTCGTCGTCATTATAGTGGTCTGCATATCCTCAACATCCACCGTGATTCGACTACTAGGTTTCCATGTTCGTCGCTGCGGGTTTCGATTACCATCCATCTGGAACTTATCGCATATTATCCTATCCTCCTTCCTATGCAGCCGTTATAAAGAGGGCGTGGTCGTATTGTTTTTTTTCTTTGAACCACGACGATAACTTCGAACCTTTGAAGATATTTCGTGCAAAATATCATCACAATCTGTTTTTTGATGAACACGCCCCAAAAAATGGGCGTGGTCATATAACGTATGATAGGATGAATTGTAGACAATTCGAAAATTTCGATTTCATGTAAAATAGTGAACTTATGAAAAGTGGGCGTGGAGTGGATTTAAAAAATGTTTACACTTGTACTGCTTGTCTTTGTTTGGAACCTTTAGAAAGGTATCAAAATTTGAAGTTCATTCGCCAAGACAATTAATTTTCCTGGAAAGTTCTAAGATTTTTTGTAGTTAATGACTACACCAATAACTGATCGGTGATGTAAAAAGTAAAGTTTTATGCATCCGCATTTATTAGTCGTAATATCTTGCCATGTTTCTTCGAAAGGCAATGTACTGGCTTACTGGATACCGAGCACATTTGTTTAGCTATGTTGGTTTGACAACATTTACAATTTTTACGCCACAATGTCCAGGGTTCCATTATTACCCCGCAGGACTAGTTGAAAATTGATGACAGGCGGTTCTTTGAGCGTTGCGTGACTGTCGATATATGTATGTATGTACATAAATAGCAACATTTGTACAAGTAAAATGGAACAAAGTATGGCGAGCGATAGTAAGTCGAGGTAGTCTGTTTGTTTCTGGATGACTGTAGCATAAATTAATCTCGGGAGTAAGCGTGTTTCCCACTAATCCTTCGGTAAGTCAAACGATTATAAATTAAACTAATGAATTTATTATCAAAACAAGTACAACTGTCCATATCCAGTTAGGTCCTTTTGAAAAAATAAAGTTCCCTAGGTCAGATTCTATACTAAAATGTAATATTCAAAGCGTCTCATGTAAAATATAGCTACTTTGTGTGAGGATCTTATTTAGGTCAGCAAGAGAAATTTCCTTATAAAATCGTTCTGTGTGTGTGAAATGGAAAATCTATATGACAAGTAGTTTGTAAAAGTGTCGTCTATGCAGAAGGGATAAGATGACATTCAAGGAACTCAAACTTCATCCAAAGCAACGCCGAAGTCATTGAACTTTTTCCTGGAAAATTTATTACTATATCTGGGGAGGCAACTTGAAAGTCATACCTAAAATCAACACACAATCACGTACTTTGTAGAGTGTATATGTATATCTACTCCTTTTCTCAGAAATCAGTAATGGTTTGTTGCTTCTTACCATAAACACATCCATTTCTGAAGTTGACAACCTCCTCTCCATCCACCAATATTCAAATTGGATTCAGAATTCCGTCTTCTGCAAACATTTTCGTGGCTAAAATTCGATTCAATAAATTTTGTTTTTTTGGATTGTATCCACGCCGATAAGTTAAGATAATATTTCTGTATAATTCCATGGTGTGATTAGTTTACCATATCCTGCCCATTCGCCTGAACTAACATTTAAATCATTTTCACTCCTCCTATGAAACAATCGCAAATAAAATAAACACCGAACCGATATTGAATAACACGAATCTATCAAAATATTTCCATTAATCGGTCTTTTGTTATCCTTCGACGGGAAAAACATGGCAAGGATTTAGCCAAAAAAAAAAAAAAATAATAATAATAAAAACAAAAACAGAAACCACAAGGAGCACAACGATTTGCCATCACTCAAGCGTCGTCGTCGGCGTTTTCGTCGTCGTCCTTGTTGGGAAGACTTGTTGCAGGAACATACTCATTAATACATTGGTAGCGCACAATTGCTTGTTGAATGTTTTAATTATGATGTAATTACGTATAAAGTGGTTTTTGTTTTTTTGTTTTTATTTTTTGGGTTTTCTATAAAAATAATTATAAAAGCCCGGCCAAAAGCAAAACACTTCCGAACACATAGTGTGTTGGTAGCATGCAGATTAATGTGTCGTTGTTTCTACTCTGAATTACGTGATTCAATTATGAAATTATCGCCGAAAAAAAATCATGGCTCGCTTTTTTAATTAAATTAATTTTCCCATTCAGATTAATTACATTTTAGTATTTTTAATTTAATTTATGCATCCTGGCGAATGGGAGCAGTGCGCCACTCTGTTAATTAATTGAAGTGATTTTTGTTATTAGGACGCATAGGGGGTCTTTTTATTTATTTTTATTTTTATTTTCGTTTTCAACTAAAAACTTAATTAACTACCAAACCCAGTCGCACGTAGTCTCAAGATTCTGGGGTTTACATTACTGGAGCCAAGCGCGTAATAAATCCTTCGTAAAAAATGCATGTTTTCTGCATGACATATCAAAAGGATTGTAAGCAACTTTGTGTAAGGATTTTTTTTTTATGCCATTTCGGAGAGTAAGAAGTCGAAAGCAGACAAGAACGTTCAAAAAGTTTTAAATGCAAAAAAGAAAAGATTTTAAGTCTTAATAGTAAAATGGTCATAATGGCCTTTCTTTGAGTGTAATAACAATTAGAAAGTTGGAAACTATACAATATAATTTGATAATTTACAAATGGGAAAGTTTCAAGTAATGTGCTTAAGATGAAATTCATGAAGTGTTTTGGAATGTTCTTAGACATAGTTTGGTTTAGTACCCAGAAATTCACAAAGTAATCGAGTTAAAAGTTGTAGTGATAGCCTCTTTTTTTTTTGAGTAATCAGAAGGAGTGATTTTTAGCAATAAAAGGCTTATATAGCAATACCAAATGCTTTAAAGCTAATGCACCACTTGAAGGATGGCGATGGTCTCTGATTTAAATTCTAATCATAGCCATTAACTCGTTCGCTGCCGTGTGAGCCGCCGGCGGGCACACGTTTTACCTCTAGAGAGGCCGTGTGCGCCGCCGGCGCTCACAGGTTGAGTTTTTTTTTAATAAATATTTTTTGCATTGGCTGCTGTTATTTATTTGTTTCTACTTTTATTGCAATCAATATCTGCACATGAGGAAAAACTACGAAAATAATTGTGACCACCGATGGTTTATGCACCCCATATTCATTTGTGTACATAAAACAAAAAAAAAAACACAACACTGTTTATTAATACTTTTAACAAAAAAAAATCTTTTAAACAAAAAAATAAACTTGGCACCCTGCTGAAAAGAACGTGTACTTCGGCAGCGAACGTGTTAAGTGGTTCTAGTTATTACTTCATCTTAAGTGAACAAGCATATACTCCAAAATGTAATGAGGAACTAGTTAGGACACACACCGTTTCTACTTGTTTTCAGCTTATGTTAACAATTTGCTAAAATAATCCTGAAAAGTGAATTCTTTCAGGCGCAAGTTATAATAGGTCGACATTGGGGACCATTATAAGCCTCTCAAGATCTTCAGAGAACCTTTGTGGAAAAATCAAAACCCGTCCGTTAAAGCCATTGATCTCTTTAAAACATTTAATTTTCTTCTGATTGATGAAACCTATTTCATCAACCTTACTAAAGCCCTAATTATTCCCTGTGATCTTAATTTCAGCTACGTCACACATTCTTTACGGCATGTAGATTATTACACTAGCTAGAGAATAGAGAAGAAGGACGTCGGATACTCTATGAATTATCACGTTGGCCGATTTACTCCCTTTTCTTGATAACGCGTTGCTTCTGTAACACAGTACGGGTCCGATAATTTATGACTACTTTAAATTTGACGATAAGAGAGTCTAGTCCGGTTTGAATAATATTACATTCCAAGTAAGTTCAGAAAACCAAACAATTAGTAAAAGTCCTAGACTGCTATAATGCAGATATCATCGCCATCGAAGAAGTGTGATGGGATGGGTCGGGTAAAAAGCGGAGTAAAGAAGAAAACTGTGAAGTATACTATGGTGATTGCTATAGGGAGCAGAAACAGTGCTTATTCGGATGTGGAGTCGTCATACGCGGCAAACTTAGGCAAGAATTCTTAAGATTTCGATACGTGAGCGAGCGTTTTATGACAATCCGTCAATCCATCAAGGCTGAGTTCGCGAACATAAACCTAATATGTCGTCATGCCCCCACAGAGGACAAGGATGACGCCATCGACAAAACATACATATGAGCAATGCCCTAAGTATGACAAAATCATGCTAGGCGATTTTAACGCCAAAATAGGAAAGGAGGACATCTTTGGTAGGACAGTTGGCAAGCATAGCCTACACGACACCACATCAAGCAATGGACTTAGGCTTATTGACATTGCGGTGAGGCGTAACATCACACGGTTTCCTCATCTCAATATTCACTAGGTGACATGGCGGTCTCCTGATCATGAAACTGTCAACCAAACTGATCGCATTTCGTATCCCGAAATCTCTCAACGACTGCTGTGCAGCCAGCATCAAGTGCTGAAGATTAGTGGCACCGCTACCAATATGCCATCAAAAGTGCCGCAACTGATGCGTTGGGTATCACCCAACCACCATCATGAAACCCCTGGTTTGATGAAGAATGCGGGCAAGTACATGCAGCAAAATAACTCGCCTACGAAACGGTGCTGCGCAAGAGGACGAGAGCGGCTCGTGAGCTCTATGAACAAAAGAGGTGAGATGAACATTGGCTTCTCCGGAGGAAAAAGAAAGAGCACGAGAAGCGCGCGATCCAGGAATAAGAGAGGTTCAACTACAGGAACAATGTTCAGAAGTTTTACCACAAGATAAGAAGAACGTGTCAAGGCAACAAGACCCGAACAGAGACCTGTAGAGATGGAGGAAACTTTGTAGTTAAGTCACAGTCGGTGCTGAGAATATGGAAAAATATCTCTTTTGCAGATTGTGTACTGGCGACGAAGACTAACATCCCGCTGTCAGACAGAATGAACCATTCAATCTAGACGATGATAGCCAAAACTTCCATCTACCTGAACAAAACGAAGTGAGGATATCAATATCCAAACTTTAGTTGGATATGAACAGCCTTGCTGTTCAAAGCAGCTGAAAATAACCTGGTAGAGAGGCTTTCACCAGAAAGGAGAGCACCTCAATTGCGCCAATTACAGAGGTATCAGTCTGCTCAACATATTTGCCATATTGTGTGAACGCCTGAAACAATTCATCAACAACCTGAGAGGCCGCTATCAGTGTGTTTTCAGACCAGGAAAGTCCTCAATCTATCAAATCTTCACACTTCAGCAGATCCTGGAGAAAACTCAAGAAGTCCAAATCGATATCTACCATCTTTTCACCGACTTTAAGGCAGCATATGACAGCATCTATAGGGTGTGCAGAATGACGATTAAGTATTCTCGCTGCTCCATGAAGGTTGGTAATGACTTCAACGAGATCTTTGGTGTCAAAAAAAGGATTTAGACAAGGTGACGCGTTGTCATGTCACTTCTTTAACATCATACTTAAAAGAATTGTGTGAAACTCAAGCCAACACCGGAGGCACAATCTTCTATGCAATTACCAGCTTACGCCGACGATAATGATATAATTGGTAGAACTCAGCGGGCTGTCACTGGCGCGTTTGCTGATATAGAAATGGAAGCTGCTAAAATGGATTTAGTGGTAAACGAGGGCAAAACAAAGTATATGCTGTCAACAAGAAAGGACAAACAACATCTCAGCAGAAAATTAAACGAAAAATAAATCTTGCCAATCACTGCTTCTACTAAGGACCTTGATCATCTCAGTCCTGCTGTATGGCGCTGAAGCATGAACTTTATCGAAAGTGGATGGAGATATCCTCAGTCGCTTCAAGAAAAAGATTCTTCGTACAATTTTCGGTCTCGTTTGAGTTGACGGGCTATGGAGGAGGATATTCATCGACGAACTGTACAGCAACATCGACCTAGTCAAAAAAATTTCCATTAGTCATCTACGATGGTTAGAAGAATATGTAGACCCGATCGACAAAAATGCTCTGGCTAATAGAGTCTTCGAATCAAACCCGGATGGGCAACACAGTAAAGGATGACTTTGCCTTATGTGGCGCACATAAGTAAAAGGGGACCTCAACAAACTTGGAGTGCGCATCTGGAGGCAGTTAGCTAAGGACCGAACTAACTGAAGAGGTTTGTTGGTTGAGGCCCTGGTTCACCCCGAACTGTAGCGCCACCTAAGTAAGTAAGTAAGTAAGTACTAAGAGTAATTTGATAGATTTGATAATGACAGGTTCGTCAAGTCATCGGCATAACAAATTGCGATGTAGCCTAATCTCTGTAGATCGACTAGCAGACTGTTGATGACTAGTGACAACAAGAGGGGGAAAGAACTCCTCCTTGTGGACAGCCTTTAACTGCAGATACAGACACCGACATTCCTCCCGAAGGGGAAGTAATAAATCGTGTTTCCCGCATGGCCCTAATCTATTGCTTGGCCGAATCGTCGATGCCTCTGACTCTGACTGACTGACAGATCTACCCGACCTTTAATATAAAAGTCAAGTAGTCTCTCCATGGAGTTTTGAGGATTTAGCAAACTGACTAGCTTGGGGATGAAGATTATATTTACCTATCTTCAGGTTACCACCGGAACTACTTTAAGAAATCCGCTCGATGGGTTCCACAAACCTTGAATGACAACCAAAAAATGCGATGCGCTCTCTTTGAGCAATACCATTTTTTTTTGTTTTTAAAATACAGAGTCTGATTGTTTTTAATTAGAATTAGATTATTTTATTAGAATTGTAAAAAGGTGATGAATCATTTAATCCAGATATCAAACAACAATCCATGGTACACCATTTTTGGTAGAGTTTTCTAAAGGCAATATCTAAGTAGAGTTTTCTAAAGGCAATGACTAAGTACTAATAAGTCATAGACTAACATGTTACAATATGCAAAATGTGGTCAAATTGATTAAGTATCGCAGTCCAGTTCAGCTCTCGTCTGCGACTTATGTACATATGTATATAAAAGGGGAATTTTTTATATACATATGTGAAGATTCTCTTTGCTCTTAACAGTGTAACTCAACTACATGGATGTTGATTTTAAATGAACATAAATGTTAGAAAAATGAAATAAATTATGTTTTACATTTAATTTTAATTGGCTGTAGGGTTAGCCAATCAGCTCAACTCCTGGCACTGATTATTATTGAAAGTAAGGGTAGATCCTTTATATTTACATCAATGTTTAAAATTGTGTATTAACCTGAATTTACTCTACAGCAAAGATGGTTGATAAAGCTATTTGCAGATCATATCTAATCCTTGACCAATCCCACATTAATTTATAATTATCCGCATTTTAATCTGAAACTTTTGATGATTTTTTACCTTCCCAAATTCCCCGCCGAGTGAATTTGAAACATATAATTTCACTCAGCTAATAACTCTTCACTAAGCTCCGGTATTACCAGCTTTTTTTTACCCCTTACCAACGCGAAATAATGAAGAATAATTTAATTAAGAATGATGGAGTTCATTTAGCAGAGTTCTCACTTTTCTATTCCAAAGAATCTGTCTCTAAAATCAAATGTTATGGCACCCCAAACCATCTTCCATCTAAACTCATTTCCATTGATATCTAAGACTTTTGTTACGTATACGCCTACGTATACGAAATCCGAAATAAATAAGTTATGTGGCATCCAATTCTTCTTTTTCATCGAATCACATGTTTATTGCACTTATAAATTATTCGCAAGCATTTTACGGCCCAATTCAAGGCGCAAACACCCCACATAACTTGAAAGTGTGATAAAAAAAAATCCCAGGGATAAAAATATGTGGCAGTACGTAAAAAAAGGCTATCCACCAATAGTGGCCTACTTAAAATCCACCTGAGTACAACCAACCTTAAGGTTAAAAGAAAATGGAAAATCCCTTACAAACCCCTAACTAGAGCAGCCACTTCGAGAAGAGCAAAATATATCTCAAATTATGCAACAGAAAGTCAGCGTGTGACTCTCATGGAACCGCATTTGCCTTATTTCATAATCGCATGGCCATAACCATCCTCTTATCCTTGTTTTACAGTACACACTTAAATACATATGAATGAAAGTACTCTCCCGCACGATTGGCCCGAGGCTAGATAAAGAATGTTGGATGGTGCTTGTGTTTTATAACCCAACATTATGGTTATTACCAAAAAAAAATAAATCACTTATTCTCCGAAGAATATCCAGGATATCACCTCCTGGGGTCATACACACAATGATATGCTCGGCGCCGTGTCAACAAATAAAATTCATATTTTCATCTTGCAACTTACCTCTGCGATTCGAAGAAATGCAGCAGCTCTGTAGCTCTGCGTGGAACAATCTTGGGATTTGACAAAATAAAAGCGCGACCGGATTTCACTTTAAAAAATTAATATTATGTAAACATTCGCGGAGAAGGACACCAACGCGCACTACTCACACTCAACTGTGCTGCTACTGGGAATGAAAGTATTTCCCGTTTTCGAAAGGACACCGCACAGACGTTGTTGTAACACGCAGAATACTAAGAAGGAACTTCTTGCATAACACCTGGTTAGAGACACTCTTCGTCGTCCTTCCTAGTCGTTATCGTTGGCGCACACAACCACATAAAACACACCCGTCATCGGTTTCGGATGTCGTCGTCGTGTGTAGTCTTTTTTTTTTTTTTTTTGTTGGTTGTTCACCTGGCCCTTGTATTCTTTTCGGTGGCTGCTCCTTTTTTTTGGCGATTTTTCGTTTAATTTCTTAATATCTCTGCTCGGTATGATGGCCAAGGGGCACACACAAATCTCAGTTCAATAAGCGGAGAAAATTTATATCCTTACCGTGTGTCAAACCAGAGTGTAGTAGGTAGAGTGTGTAGTACCGCGCGTCAATTCGATGGTCGAATGGTGCCTCACGCGCGCTCCAAATTGAGTCAAGTGCAAGGAGTGGAGCAGCAGCAAAATGTGCACCCCCGATTTTGTTATTCAACAACTTTCTCAGAGAGAGTCATCGTTTGAAAGGAAAAGTTGTCGCGTGTAGAAATTTCACTCTCAGAGTGGGAGAGAATAGTGAGAGAACGTTTGAAATTGAGAATGGAAGGACTAAATTCTTCGATGCTACCAGCCAGAGCTAAGCATAACAGAAAACTGACAACACTTGTTCTGTTCGTCTGCAGTTATGCACGGGATAAAGGATACTTTTCGCTTTCCCTTGATCCACTCAATACTGAACTCACGTATGTATGTACGGGACACGCAGTACCGGCAAACTGAGTGAAAGGACTGTTCGCGGCCGAAGGATATCCTTTTCTGGTGGGGAAATGTTTGCACGCAGGCCACTAAAGCCAAACATAACCCTAAAGTCTGTCCGTTTGTCCTCGACTCGACCAACCCTTATTAAAAAGATATCTTTCATTAAATAGCCTCCGCGAAAGAGAGAGAGAGAGAGAGAAAGGTAGAGAGCCTGAGAGTGAATAGGGGCCACCCGCTAGAGCTTTTTAAAGTGTAGTGTGCTTATGGAGCTTCAAATCATTGTGGATATTTTTTTTTTTTGTTTTTTGGTAAGGAATGCACACTATTTAAATTTTTGGGAATGAATTGTTGTGCCGCTTAGCTTGCAATCGACTGGTGCTTCTACAGAACGGGTAGGTATGCAATAACATGCTCTAATAGATGCTCGAATACATGCAAAAGGTTTTAGGATTTGAATTTAGGACGACTACGCCGAAGTGAGGCTTAAATTAATTTGTTCCATCGTTCGCTGGTTCGTTCTCGCACTACCTATATAATAGAATATTTATAGCCGATGGGAAATTGCTGGAAAATTTAGCAATTCAAGATTGTTATCATCAGCTGGGGATAATTAAATGTATATGTATGTGTGTTGATATTGGACGGCAGATTGGGAACTGACGAGATTACTTCGGGGAACATGGTTTCCGAAGCTTGATTTCGGTTCACTGAATGGAAATCAAGCGTTGTTCTTGATAAAATGGACTCATAGGATATGAGAAGATTAAATTTCAGTTAAAAAAAAATGTACGTAAATCACTACAGGAATACCTAGAGAATATACTTGATGCTGTAGAGGGAAGATGGATAACAATGCTTTTTGAATCATTATTCAACATGTCAGTTGGAAGATTACCTAGTTGACGAACGTATCCATTGATGAGATTAGACGGTCGCACTAAATGAAATAAAAATAATGATGATATCGAATGTTCAAAATGACTTTTCTTTGATATCCATAACCGATAGGAAGTATTTGAGTCTAAGTAGTGAGTACAAAAGGGTGTTTTTTTTTAACCTAATACTAACTTTAAACAGTTACATATATCTGTCACACCAATTGTCAGATTGCAAACCATCAGTATCATTTTGATTCAGTAGTCTTTGCAATTCTATTGTGATGTGATGACATACAAGTTTCAACAAATAGACCTGTCAATTGACCTCCAAGATCTTGTGATTTGACTCTTTTTGATTGTGTTTTTTGGAGGTTACGTAAAGGTGCTAACCAATAAAAATCGACGCATTGGAAGGCAACATTATTCGTGCTATTTAGGACATACGGTCACAACTGCTTAAAAAAGTGGTAAAAAAAATTTGTCACTTGGATGACATTCCTCAGATCCAGCTGTGGTGGGTATATGCCCATAGTTGTATTTAAAAAATAATTGCACAATTTATTCTCTCGAATGAACATAAATAAATGAATATTTAATGAATTTTCATATTTTTTGTTCAAAATCAAAGATACTACTGTCTTAGAAAAAGATCCTTTATAACAAAAGACTTATAACAGTTCAAATCAAGTCAGATGCCAAGAAGAAGGCTCTATACTAGAAGATATTATCTTCCAGCTTAAGGTTACGTTTGAACTATACGCATAATAGAGTCAGAGGAGTTTGGATTCGAAACCTTATTAGGGTTATGAGGTCACCATAAAGCACAAGCCACCATAGTGGGCCTATCACGATCCCTAGGCAAACTTCATGGTAAGAAACCTAAACCATTTCATGCATACACTTAATTTCATCAATTTCGACCAAAGATCAATCAATGTAAATTATTGACCATGTATCTACCAAGGGATTTCAAAGGTATTCCGACAGACTGATGATAGACTGTGATAGACTGTTTCCAAGTGGTTTAAACAAGACACAAGTTAAGAATTTTTGCGTCACGAGTGATATTAAGGCTGGTTTAGTATGATTGATGGTATTTATCAGGTACCCACTAAAATCCTTAAACTGCTCTACATACAGCGTTAATCACTGTTTACACTCTTCATCATTAGTAACACAAGTCGGCTTTCACACACTTTCACTCCTTATGGACCTAAAAAGTTCCCGAATTCAGTACAGAAATCTTAAATTCAGTTCACCACCTTTTTCAATAAGAATACGTCTACTTTACCACTGTTCCAGACGGACAAAGAGAACACTAGGAGAAACATACAGGGCCAAGGTTCTTACATCTCTGAGATTTCTGAGCATTAAGTAACACACTTTGGTGGTTTTTCGTGACATAATGGGAGCTTTTAACAATAACTAATTAGAGACAATCATGGACGTACTTCCAAATCTGAAACTGGATGTTTAGCTCGTGGTGTCTTGTCTCTTCTTTTCTAAAATTCAGTAGTCAAATTCAACTAGACAAACACCTAATTTGGGGCCCATTGCATGCAAAGCATATATGTAATTCGGAAATGAATATACGATAAAGCAAACAATTCTAAATTTTCACAAAACTGAACTGGTTTTCTTCTCGATAAAGGATTCCCTTATAGATCTTCCTACTACCCTAACTCCTATAATAGTCGGGCTTGTTTTGGATATCAAATGTACTTAGCTATGCATATCCGTCAAACAGATGGCTGCCATTGCAACCATTCGACTAAAAGCGACTCCTCGCAGTAGTAACCATAAAAACATGAACTACACCCCGCCAAAACTGAGTTTCGATTATAACTTCCGGACGAGTATCAACCCTTTCCGCAGCGAGTGGGAAAATGCTGCCCCTTTGGATGAAAGAAAAAAGTATTTTTTATAAAATTCATTTATTGGTACTAGAACTTTTAGGATGAGATGAAGAAGACTGAACGTATTTGTTCGTCTATCAAATTGATAACATTCTTAAAGCTTTGACTAAAAGAAACTATAGTTCTTAAATTTTTTTAATATTTCAGTGAAAACTGCTCTACCCTCGGTCATAAATGTATTTATAAATAATTTTCAAGAACATCTGAGAACAAGGATACACTTTGAAGGCTATCAGAAATGATTGATCGGTGGTAAAACTCCCACAACACAGAATCCCTTGTGACCAAAGTTAAACATATGTCACTTATTTACCCACGAACCAAGGACGTGAGTCCTTCACACCCATCTTATCCTCATCATTACATTCGCATTTATTTATAAAAAACAAAAATTCTTCAGACACAAATTTCCATTCGCACAAGAAAGCTCTTCACCGTGTCGCCCATAGAGATATCGACAACATCCATTACATCTACATACATTATCTCTAATTCACCCAATCAACAAATGTCTAATAAAAAGCCACAAGAGAAACCCCCTATCCAGCCCACCCGTTGACAGTTGTGTAAAAGGCATAAATAAATTACATCCGTATGTTCCTGAATCGGAACAAGGCGACTCTATATCTGCCCCTCAATTGTCAACCATCTCTAGACCTTCCTAAAATTATTTAAAAGAGCAATAAAAGTTCATCATGCCGCCGCTCGGCCCCTTGACATCTTTTCAACCGTCACATCCCAAACCAACCACAAAATGATTTTATATTGAGGCTGTCGTTCTGACTAAGAAAAGTAGCAAACGGGCAAAGAAAACAAAAAAAAAAAAAAAAACAAAAACCTCTGCTCTTCATTTATGTGTTTGACATCGGTTTTACACTGCCATAAATCCAAATGGCAGGCCAGGACAACCAGAAGCACTCCACATGGAATTCCCAATAACGGAGGCTAAAATCCTGCCGAGTTATAGTGTAACTCGGCCACCGCAGAGCGAGAATGGAGTCGTTTAGTCGTTGAATAAACGATTAGCAGGATATTACGAAAAATAATCCTTCGCCATCATCATACTGGCCCGAGATGGAGCTACCATTTGATTTTATTTCTTTTCTCTCTGCGATTTGTTTACTTTGATGGACATTCATCAACGCCTCTTTGGATAAATATTACACTCGGTCGACCAGAGTGATATTGAATTGAGTGTTGGTGGAGATACCATGTGACATTTAACATAAATCCTCTTTTCCTGGGAAGTATTATGGCAGATATACATATATATCTGGGTACATGTTTGCACAGTCTTATTACTACGACGGGGTTTCTTTAATAGTTTCATGTTTATGTATACATACATATGTACATATGTATGTATAGAGTTCAAGGTACAAAGTACAGATGGTATAACTAGACCGTTCCATTTTAGGTATTAACGGCGAAAAGACATAAGTAGGTCCACAATCGAATTATGAACTACTTTATGGACATAAGTCCCCATCGGGATACACAAAAAAAAGGTCTGTGGTCTTACATATATCGCACTTAACCTATGTACATAGGCGCATGTCTATAAAATTCTTACGACGATCGTAAGAATCGAAAAAAGGGAGCGAACTCATGTCCCTGCGCCAGTATTAACATGGACGCTTTATGTATTGTGCAATATAGTACAAGGATTAAGTTTTGTATGTTCAAGTTGGTATCTTCCACTGAAGAGTCGATGATACAATTCTGTACCAATAACCTGAGGAGCAGGTAAGGAGTATGTAAATATATTTTATCCTGAGTTCATGGTGAATATCCACTGCAATGCAATTCAGCCATAAAGTTAGAAGGATTATTTCAATTGGAGCAAATACAACCAAAATCATTTTATTTAGTTTATTTTTAGTGATTAGTGCTTAGGAGAAGGATCAAATGAGAAGGGCTATTGCCGGAATTATGTTAAAATTTTACCAAAGGATAAAAAAAAACATTACAACACTGAAAACCCCAAACTAAATCCTGCACGAACCATTTTCGTGCTGAGATAGTGGAAAGAACACATTACTTCAAGTAAAAAATCTTCATCCTTCATTTAAAAATATTGCATATATCCATGAGTGAATTCAGTTAAAAATGTGGAATTTATCATGGAGAAAAGGAGTCAATGAAAACATAGACGTTATGAAAATCATTACATAACCTACTCAAAATAAATTGCTTTTAGGATGAAGTGCAAAGAAGCTTTTTATACAAAGATTTTCGATTGACAAGTCAATGAAGAATTGTAACAAAAAAATATCAATTCCAGGTTTTGTGAAATAATCCTCCTTAGGTCCTTGATATACACCTATGTTCACAATTTCTTGAAAATTTATACTTCAAAAACTTTTGAATATGATTGTGATTGAACTTAAAAACACGAAATCTTTGAAATTTATTATATGTTTACGAAATATGTAATGTTATACAAAATATTATTGATCAGATAATCATATACAGGGTGTCCCAGTTAAGAAGTATAATCCTTTAAGTGGCGATTCCTAAAGTTTCGGCGAACAAAAAATCGTATGACACTCCATTTCAAGTTATAAGTCCGTCAAAGTGGGACACCTCAAATATTTATCGACGATTCGATAGACTATCTACCAGGTATAGTAGAACCTTGATTAAAGCTCTTCTCTTTTGTCACGATGTCATTCTTTTGACGATGTCTTATGATGAATCGACTTGAGGTGTACAGTTAAAAGTAATGATCATTGCAAAGGGCTTTGATAGAACGTCTGAATGGAAAAAATGGCACTGCAACAGAGAATTGATTCAGATAATGAGACATTATAAGTACCTTTGTGTTACAATAACCAGTAATCTGAGTGTGGAAAGTCACCTGAAGGATAAGCTGATTGCAAGTTTAAAAGTGCTTCACTAATAAAATTGTATCAAACAACGTAAAGTACAAAGTTTTCGTAAGTATGTACTTGAAAAGTACACCGAACTATATGATCGCCATTAAAACTTGATCACTTATTAAAACCCTTAAGCTACATTTTTATTTAACCTTTCAATCGATCGGACGTGTTTCTGTTTTTCTCCTACTCTTCGCTAATTGAATTGCATTTCTTTTTTGTAAACTTGCAACTTTTTGCCCATTCTACCGTTCATTACCTTATTCGTTCGCGAGTTCATTATTTCGCCGAATTGCATTTCTGCCCCTTTTGCCGCCAGTTCACCTTATTATTACATTCAACGTTTTCCGATCATTGCCAATTTGACCTAATTTACTCATAATGGAAAAGTTATGCGGGTATGCTCAGTGCGCAATTGACGTCACCAACTCTGACTGGATTTCATGCAAGGGTGTTTGTGGCAAGTCATTTCACCCTGGTTGTATCGGTCTCACGAAAAGAGGGATTGTTTACTTAAAGGAATACTCAAAAAACTTTATTTTCTACTGCGATGAGTGCAAAGTAATCTCCCTCTCGGACGTAATGCTCGCGATTAAGTGCCACAGTGATTCGGTTAAATCAATGCTTAATGATAATAAATTATTTTGCAAAAAAGTCCTGGATCATATGTCTAAATCCGTGGATATTATCAAATGTGTTGACGATTTAAGCTATACCGTTGAGTGCTCACGTGATCTTTGCAATTCCAAATTCATAAAACTAGATAAGGAAATTGCTAACCTGTCTGAACTAGTTTATAACATATCCCGGGACATGGTTAATAAGTGTGATTTTGATGGTATCCGATGTGATTTAAAATCTACCCTTGGAACTTTTATCAATTCCAATCCATTCAAAAAAGTCAATGAGGACATTAATTCCCTGAGGTCTGACCTTGATGTTCACTTTCAACACACTTCTAAGCAACCCTCGAATTCCTCTCAACATTCGGACTTACTTATTCTTGACCTGGTGGACAAAACAAATATTATCAGCAACGAACTTCTGGCAACCCGGCTTTCTATTGGCGATATCGGTGATGATATTAGAATAGCTACCAGCAAAATTGAGGACTTAACTGACTCAACATTTCTTCACCCCATATCCGCATACAACACATCAATCCACGAGGAAATTCTTGTAACTGCAGCCAACACCTCTCCACATACTCGCACACTTCCAACCCCACCAGTTGCTCCTATTCCTGCCTCATCTGCCGCGCCGATACTAATCAAACGCTTTGGTACCACATGGACTCTTCCAGAATGGAACAAGAGGCTCGAAAAGATTAACAAAGGTAACTCGACCGATAACGCTGACATTTCTACTTTCACTATTAAAGGTGTTCCGCCACTTGCCGATTCTTCTTGGGTGCGTAACTTCTTTCGAAAATACTTTTCGATCTCCATAACCAACTGCCAGAAGACTTCCTCATCAGACCCCAGCTTCAAAATTAACATTCCGACCAAATACGCATGGCTTTTTCCGAATGCGCCGAATGTTGATCTCAAAGTAGGCAAAGTGAAGATAAATAAATGGATCCCCAAAGAAGCCAATTCTAAATTTAATAAGTCAAAGCTTTATAATAAACCTAGCCCTAAGTCTTATGTTAATATAAAACCTAGCTCTAAGCATAACTCTAATACAATTCCTAACTCTAAGTCTAATTCTAGGTATAAGAACTCCTCTAAATCTATGCCCACCTCGGATCTTAACTGGAGCTTCAAATCAGGGGTTTTTCCTTTTTTCTCTCCACAGTTCATTAACTCAACTCCTCCTCCACATGCTCCGTTTCCTTCTAAAAACACTCATTATCCTACAATCCCACATCAGAAACGTGTGTCCTTTAATATACCTGGTGTTTCCGGTTCTCCACAATATCGTGCTCAGACTTCCAATAACACTCCTCCCCTTGGCAAATACCCGAATTTCATTCACTCACATACTTTCAATCCTGCCTCAACTGAATCTTCGTTATCTTCCATTTCTACTCCCCCCCCACCATCTCCGCTTACTAGTTCTTCAAATTCGGTTGCAGCGCCTGCCTCTTTTTTAGATCCATTGCTCCCACCTTCTGCCAGACTTACAAAACAGCTTACTGATTCTGGCGATGATGGTCGATATGTCCTTTCACGCTTGCGAGATCGCAAGATCTATGATAACGTACGCCTATATCTAGCCTACTTACATGATAAAGCCGACACCATCTGTATCGACGGGGTCACTAAAACCAACGTCATGGTCTCGCTTCACCAAGAAGGCCTCCCAACTGACCCTGCCGAACTGAAACAGATTTTCGTCCGCTACCATGAAAGTTTCGATATTCCGCCCAGTAACGTAGCTAATGATCTGACTACTTTTGCCTCCCATGTTGAATCGAAGCGCATTAACCATCTACAAAGAACTCGTGCTAACTATAAAAATTACTTTCGTTCCTAACCTTCCAACATGCACAACGCCACGCCTTACTGACGCGAACAAAAGCCCTGTTAAACACCTATCTATTTATTACCAGAATGTACGCGGTTTGCGCACCAAAACCTCTACCGTGTTCCTTAATTCTCAAAAGCTCCCGTACGATGTCTTCGCGCTTACTGAAACAAACCTCTCCCCTGTCTTTCACAGTAACGAGCTATTTACCTCTGATTTTAATATCTTTCGCAATGACGGCCTTGAGAAAGATGATGATTCTTCTGGTCGCGGAGTTCTCCTGGCTATACACACCCGTTACGACTCAGCACTCTATAAAAAGTCACATTCTGCTAATGTTGAATTTATTTGCGTTAAAATGACCATCCTTAATCAAATTCTGTACTTATTTTGCTGTTACATTCGTCCCTCCCAACCAATTCAGGGTTACCAACTTGCTATAGATGCTATAGACTCTCTCCTTGATGTTATTGATCCCAGTGATGATGTCATAATCTTAGGGGATTTTAACCTTCCCCATCTGAAATGGGTTCAGTCTGAGGATGAGTCTTATTTTGTCACTTCAAATGCAACCTCAGACAAAGAAGTGCTCTTCACAGATTGTCTCTCCAACTCTGGCCTCCATCAAGTCAGTGGTATTACTAATTGCCTCGGCAGACAACTTGACCTTATATTCGCATCTGAAGCTAATAATTGTATTGTTACAGTAAGTAATCATCTTCTTTCTACCCTTGACCGCTACCATCCACCCCTCTTTCTTTCTTTTTCCTACGGTAACTTTAATTCTAATATTCACTCTCAGTCCTCATACAGCTTTAACTACCGGAAAGCTGACTTCGCCAAACTTAACTACCTGCTCAGTATCGCTAATTTGAACCCCGCACACGTTGCTGTGGATACTGCTGTCGCATCTTTCTATTCCATAATATTCGATTGCCTTCTGCAAACTGTCCCTTATTCCCTTCAAAAAAATTGTTCTTCATCCCCACCTTGGTATAATAAACATTTACGCTCACTCCGTAACAAAAGAAACAAGCTCTGGAGAGCATACATGAAATCTCGTTCTGGCTATGACTACTCCGTTTATCAGCATACACATACACATTTCGCTGAACTCTGCGAAGCTCTTTACCAAGATTACCGCAACCGCATGCAGTCCAGTTTAATTACCGACCCTAAGCGTTTTTATCATTTCATAAATGCCAAACGTAAATCCGATAGTTACCCATCTACCCTTAAACTCGCCAATACCACATCGACAGACCCTTAAATTATTGCAAACCTATTCGCCCACTTTTTTAGCCAGTCGTTTACTGCTGGTATCCTTAAACCTGACTATGATTACTTTTCTTATATGGACAAATGCGCTCAAACGTCATTTATGTCGGTTAACATCACCGCTCAAATTGTGACAGAGAAGATTATCAAACTTAAGGATGACTACTCAGCCGGCCCTGATGGGTTACCCGCAATTGTTTTAAAACGATGCGTTTCACATTTATCTCAACCCCTAACTTCACTTTTTCTCATGTCGATTTCCCAAGGTTCTTTTCCTCTACTTTGGGAGCACTCATATATCATCCCCATTCACAAGAAAGGTCCAAAAAATGAAATACCCAACTATCGTCCCATTGCCAAACTATCGTGTATACCTAAACTCTTCGAAAGCATAGTGTACGACTCAATGTTTTTTCACTCTAAATCCTTAGTTTCTGTTAACCAACACGGATTCCTCAAAGGCAGATCTACAACCACCAACCTAACAGAATTTATTTCTCAGGCACTATGTGCATTTGAAGAAGGCTGCGAAATTGATGTAATCGCTACTGATTTCAGTAAGGCCTTTGATAAGATATCGCACCAAATTATTATCCTTAAGTTAAAAGCTCTTGGTTTTCAACCTTGTTTTATTAAATGGATCAAATCTTACTTGGAAGGTCGTCAGTACGGGGTAATATTTAGATCTTCTGTCTCTGACCCCATTTTTGCCACATCTGGGGTTCCACAAGGCAGTCACCTTGGTCCTTTAATTTTCGTTCTAACCACCAACGATGTCAACTGCATTATCAAAAACTCCTATCTCTCCGTCTATGCCGATGACATGAAAATCTTTAGATACATATCGTCTCCCACAGATTCTCGCCCGCTTCAAGATGACCTAAATAGATTCTCAATCTGGTGTCAGAAGAATTATCTCGAACTTAATGTTAGCAAGTGTCAATCCATAACCTACTCCCGTAAACGCCTTCCTCCGCCCCTTAGGATCTACTTACTCTGCGACGAGATTGTTCCATCAGTCTCATCTCTGCGTGATTTAGGTGTCATCTGTGATAGGGAACTCAACTTCCGTTCCCATATTGACAACATAATAAGCAGAGCCAATTCTGCTCTTGGCTTTGTAAAACGTTGGTCCAAAGAATTTTCAGACCCCTATGTCACTAAATCACTTTATGTAACCTTCGTCAGACCTATCCTCGAATATGCTAGCCCAGTTTGGTCGCCTCACTACGATGCCCACACCCGACGTATTGAAGATTTATTCGTTTCGCCCTACGCGGACTTCCTTGGGTTGATAGATACAATTTACCTCCCTACTCTGATCGTTTAAAATTGATCAATCTACAGTCTCTCAAAAATCGTCGCGAAATTGCCGATGTACTCTTCCTTCATCAGCTAATTACTGGGCACATCGATTGCCCCAAGCTCCTCGAACTGATCTCATTTAACACAAATCCCCGTAACCTAAGATCCATTCCCCTCTTCCGTGTCACTTCTCATCGTACCAATTATGGTTATAATGCACCAATATCCAGAATGTTGCGCCTAGCCAACAATAGAGGAAACACCTTTGACTTCCACTCCACTAGAAGCACCCTCCGTAACAATCTAAAGCATCGCACCAATTCCGCCTAAACATGTCTATCGCTCTTTTCCTCTCCTCTTCTCTCCTTAGTTATAAGGCTCTAGTTTGTAAGTTTAGTTTGTTTAAGTTTTTTTGGGCTTGTACTAAGCTTAATAAAGTGCCCCCCTGGGGGCGTCAAATCAAATCAAATCAAATATGTATTACATGTGACTATTTGCTGAAAACGGTTCATATGCCAAAAATTATAACAAAATATAATATAGAGAGGATGAACCTATGGTATGGAAATTTGAAGGAGCTTGCGGACTATTTTAGCCTTAGTTTTGACCTA